>CM042968.1:9297394-18767394 GCA_023678885.1 Pogostemon cablin
CCTTAGTCACTGTGAGAACTCCCCTCCTCAGGTTTGAATCATACCCTTGAGTATCAAGCATCCCAGGGGAGATGAGGATCCTTCTTAATCCAGGAACATATCTAACATTCCTAAGAAGCCTCTGAACTCCATCAAACATAAGCAATCTGATGGATCCCACTCCCTTTATCTCACGAGAATGATCATTACATAACAGTACTGATCCTTTTTCCTGATGCTTGAATTCCTCAAACCAATGCTTCATAGGTGTCATATGGAATGTACACCCTGAATCAAATACCCACTCAACAGACACATCTGATGATGTGCCAGAGCTTCAATACCTTACATACCAGCATTATTTTTGTAATTCACCAACATGATTAACCTGGTTCTTCTGATTTCCAGCAGATGCTTCAGCTTTCTTGGACTTTCTTGCCTTCCATTTTGCACATTGTTTCTTGAAATGACCAGGTTCATGGCAATGATAACACTTCTTCCCAGTTGACTGTCCTATTGCACCCTTCTTTTGATCAGAATTTCCTCCCTTGTTCCATTTCTTGTTTTAGTTTCCTTTCTTGGCAAAGAGTCCTTCTGCTCCTGACTTTTCTTTACTGTCAGCCCCCTCCTCTAGATCTTTTGATTTAAGTGCTTTCAATACTTCTTCAAGCATCACAACATCCTTCCCTTCATAGAGAACAACATCTTTGAAGTGCCTCTGTGATCTTGGCAAAGCAGACAACAACATGATGGCCTTGTATTCACTGGTGAGCTTGAAATCAACACTTTCAATATCATCTGTGATCTTGCAGAACTCATCAGCTTGATTCATTAGAGACCTTTCATCAGTCATCTTGAAGGCATGAAGTCTTTACCTTAAATGCATCTTATTTGCAGATGATTTGACCATAAACAGAGCTTCCAATTTATTCCATACCCCAACAGTTGTTGTCTCCTTTGATACTTCTCTGAGTATTTTATCTTTTAGACATAGGATTATTGTAGAATAGACTTTTTGAAGTACCTGATCATCCACTGGAGCTCTTACATCACCTGTTGCAGTCTGAGGGTCTCTGAGGATTTCAATCTTCAATGGTGGAGGAGGTTTCAAAGCATCCATCAAACCTTGCTTCATAAGAACTGCCTTCATCTTTAGCTTCCATAGGTTGTAATCTGACTTTTCTAAGAGCTTTTCAACATCAAATCTTGTAGTGTTCATCTTGAATGCTTGCTGTGTGTCTGTTTCCCACATACTGCACCAATTGACTTGATAAACGCACAAGAATCTCACAAACACTCAAGAATATGCCCACATAAATTGATAGAACTTGAATATGAAATGTAAAGCTTGCACAAAGATGTATAGTGGTTCGGATATGATTATTCTACATCCACTTTGGGGAAAAGAAACTTTATTATCACTCAATGCTTACAACTCAGATTGAATTGATCTCAATCTGCAACAAGAAGAAGAAAAACGAAGCTAGCAAACAGTCAAACTCAAAGTGTAAAAACTGAAAAAACTGGTGTGATCAAGCAACTTTGAGCCCTTATATCTAGTCCATCAACCTATTGATCCGGTTAAACCTCCACTAGATAGCCCTCACTTAGTAGTTTAGATGCAGCCATCTGGCCGGTTCCAGGTTGCTCGATAAACCGCTAAAAAACTGCTCCAAAGTCGGCTGCTCAACACCACACCAAATTGGCAGTTTTGACAGTTGAGTTATTTGGTTTGTTCAACTGATCTTTCTTGCTTCCAGCTCACACGCAGCACGTTATGATCACTCTCAAGCCTCCAATGATCATAATCCACGTGTCATTAACCCTCATGCATGCTTCTATTGCTATCAGAACTACTATAAATTTATGTTCTTTTGAATTCTTGCATATATATTCTTAGACTTTGTTGTTGTTGATCTATGTTATTCTCTGCTATCTTGTCTGGTATACACTGAATTCACGACGCTCGCCATTTCCAGATTCCCAATTTTTCATTCCATAGTAGAGAATTGAAGATTGGTTTCAAGAAATCGAATTTTGAGAACATCAAATTGGTAAATTAGATGAATTAGAAGAAATTTTTTTTCATTATGCAGATAAAATTAGAAAAATTACAGAAATGAAATTTTAAAATTGGAAATTTATTTGACAACATTCTTTAGAATGAGGGATCGTCAATTTTGAGTTTGCATCCATCTTGTTTTCCTCTTCGCATATTAATTGTAATTCTTCTTGATTCTAATTAAAGTTGTTTCTTTCCTTACTATGGTAAATTATATGACAGTATGGAAGCTATTTTTTAATGGATTTTCTGTTCATTACGTGACAGGCAGATATGATGTGGAAAGGGAGGATGGAGCGATGAGGTTAATTTGTAGGATTTTAAACCCTTTATCTGAATATACTATTACATCTTTAATATTAATACTACACTTTGGGTGATATAACAAATGTAGAAGGAAACAATAAAATTAATTGAGCCAAGATACAGGATCTTAGATGTCCTGTTATATTTTGCTGTTACATCTTCTGTTGCACGCGCTAGATGAGTTACAAGTATGCGGAGAAGAAAATCTCAACCTTTCCCCTTAGGGTTGATTGTTAGGGTATAAATTAGTCTATCCTACGTGTATATTATCCAACGATTTGTAACAAGAGATGTAACACCAAAATATAACAGGAGATCCGAACAGGTAATACAGGGGCTTTTAATAAAAGTATATAGGGTACCAAATGCCACGAAAGAGGGTATAAATTTTCTTGTGATCCCGTATTAAAGGTTATCAAACGAACCGTAATACTGCATAATATTACTTCTGTTAAAATTAAGAAGACATTGAAAGCAATAATATAACTCCCTCCGTCAGCTTCAAAGAGTCTCATTTTTCCATTTTGGGCGTTCGCACCCAAGGGTCTCATTTCCTTTTTTACACATATGAGACTCACACACACCCACTAATACAACTAAAAAATGGAATCCATACCTCCACTAAATACAATTACCCACTACATATTAAATAATAATACTTCTTAATTCACGTGCCAAAAAGCAAATGACACTTATTGTGGCGGACAGAGGTAGTATGTTATAAGGATAATATTTTTATTAATTATGAACCTTTGAAGTTATTATTTATTTGTTTGGACTAATAGGTAATGGACTGCATATTATTGTTTGGATTTATTGGACAATAGATTGTTGCTTGGACTTATTGTTTGAACTTATTGGAAAGGTTGTTCTTGTTTGAGCGTATTGTTTGGTATATATTATTTTATGTGGAAAAATTTTTGTTTAGAAGACTTTGTTTGGACACCATGTTATTAATTATATATTTATGCATGTTAATATATATAAGTGAAACCATTAAACAGTTCGAAATCGCATAGTCAATATTATTTAAATTGCTGCGCTTTACAATTAATTACTAAATCGAATCGTGTATAAAAATACTCCCACTATCACGTATTAAGGTTTACGTTTTCTATTTTGATTTGTTCAAAAGTTTACATTTCTTTTCTTTTTTGTCAAGTTGACCCATACAAAATAATTATTTATTCCATATAGGGCCCACACACAACAATAATATAACTACCCACTTTACATTAAATATTATTTATCTCACCTCACTAAACATGTCCATACAAAGAGCAAACATCATCATTAACGCGGGATGGAGGAAGTACAATTTTACTTATGTAAAAAAGAAAAACCACAAAACTGCACCGTACACACCCCTACTGAATTGACGGAAAACAAATAGAGTTGGAGTTGCAGTATTTTGAGGATTTAATTCATAATAATAAATATTGGGCCATATGCAAGATAATTATTGGGCCCATCAGCTGTATTGAAAATATGATGGACCTTATTTAAATTAGGTTTAAGCTTATGATGACCCAAAATATATTGATGAAATAAGAAGGTTAGAGAAAGCCATCAGGCTCAACTCCCAAAGTCACTTCTCAGCGTTCATATGCCGCAATATAGAGAGTTCAGCCCTCATTTCTTTTCCGAAAAAAAAATCTCTGCCGCTGATGCTGTCACTCGAATCTATTCCTGCTACGAAGTCAGATTGGCACTAACTGGCTGATGGCAAATCATGCTAAGGAAAAATCACAATTTTAATTATATTCGATTGTTGCAATCGAACAATAAGATAGATGAATTTTGATTCTGTTCTATTTGGTCGTTGCAATCGATCAAATATAAGATTTATAAGGGTAATTATGTCTTATTAATTAAAGATAATTTAATTTATATATTTTTTGGGTATATATAGTAATTTCGAGGTACAAATAGTCGTCCATTTTTTAATTCACTATATATTAAAATATTATTTCTTTCACCCAAATACACATTTAAATACTATTTTTCTTAATCCTCTCAAAGGAACATCTGCTCTAACAATTCCATCGCCGTCTACCAAAACGACCGGAAATGTTTCAAAAAAGTGGGCATACGCCGTACAAAAAGCTCACGCCCTTCTTTATCTCTAAAGATAGGGTCTCCTAACCAACCAACCGCTATTCCATCTCCGTTATCCATTGAGCCTGCCTTGAATAATCCTCCTTTTGCTAGATTATTGACGATATAATCATAAAAAGCTAATTTTTCAGGTGCTAAATGTAAATGTAAACGTTTTAACAGAATGCAAGAACATAGGGAGTATTATTTCAATGGTGACTGGATTCTGCAAGGAAATGGAAGATAAATCAGCATTCCTAATTACACACAGAAGAAAGGAAGACAAGAATTACGGAAAAGGATGAATCACTTCAGTGGGAGAAAAGTCACATTACTGCTAGTTTCTTGTGGTTTAGCTAAAGGCTTGATCTTGCAACTCTGGGATTGACAAGAAAATCTGCAAAGAGAAAGATAGTTTGAAAATTATGCTTGGGAGACGGGAGTATACAAAGATGAGAGGATGATGAATTTTATTTCTGCAGATTTCTGTACTTGATGTGGCTCCGTAACCTTTGTTATGTGAAAATTGAACATATGAACTATTCTTAGTTGTCTGAATATCTGAGTATATCTTTTTTCGGACCTTTTCATGTAAAAAGACGTGCTTACACGAACTTGGACCATGGTCGAACAAGGCCTTTCGAGTCAAATTCATATTTTTACAGTCCAAGGTCGTTCACGTAATAAGGGATTTTGTTCGACTTGAACGGCCTTGTTCGACCATGGTCTAACAACCAGTTCGACCTACTGAGCGCTGGTCGAACGAGGTCTAATTGGATCAAAAGTCAAACAAGCATTCTGAAATAATTTGATTATATAATATAAATAAAAAGTGATAACATTTTATAACGAAAGTGATAATTAATTTAAAAAGTATAAAATAGTCACGTAAGACAGTCTCATACAAGACTTGCCCAATAAAATTTGCTGTTATGAAGGAGATAGTGAGATAACGTGGCCTTAGGAACAAGAGGTGATGCACGTCAAAACAAATTATTGGTGGGTGAGTCTTGTGTGAGACAACCATCAGTCATCCCGCTTTTCCTTTTTTTATTTAATTTATTTATTTAAATTACACTAATCTTAATTAATTATTTTATTTCGAATTTTAATTAAATTATAAATGAAATATTTGATCAGAAATAAGGAGAACTAAATTTAATATATTGCTATAACGAAAAAGTTTAATTAAACATGTTTTTTTTTAATAAGACATTATCATTTTTATTAAAAAGTTATTCACTTTTATTTTAGAAGAAATTGTATACAGTATCCGTTAGAATATAATGATTTTCTTTATTGCTCTAATTATAAGAGTATATATTTTTTTACTCGAAATGATGGATTTAAGCTTCATTTGAAGACAATTCGTGTCAAATAATGCATTCGTGTAAAAATTTGTATGTGTTTTATTTTTAACACGAATTGTGTTAAGTGGTACATGAATGGACATACATGTACATGAATTAGAGTACGAATTGTGTTAATTTTTTTTATTTAACACAATTGTGAGAATACATGGATACATGCACATGAATTGTGTATACATGTACAAGAATTAGTGCACGAATTGTGTTAATTTTTTTTATTTAAACATGATAATGAGAGTACATTCACAAGAAACGGTACACAAATTGTACACCTTTCTTCCTCTTTTTTTTTTAATTTTTTTATTTAACACGAATTGTGTTAACAGGCACACGAATTGGAACATGAAATTGTGTTAACACTTTTTTTTAATACGAAAATAATTAAATTTAGGATAAGAAAGAAAATAGGTATAAAAAATAGGATATAATAATTTTTTACCCTTTATTTTATTGGGTATAACTTTCTATTAAAAGTGTTATCACATTTTATCCGTTATATAATTTTGAAAATAATACAATTGAAAGTATATCACTTTTTTGCATTAAATATTTTTTTTTAATTAAAGATGTTATCATTTTTATTAAACCCATGGTCTTAAATAAAGATAGATATCACTTTTTACTTTATTATAATATCAATTTTTATCAAAAATATTATCACTCTTTATTTAATCTTATAAATTATTTATGATATAGTTTAATTGAATTTAACGCTATATATTTAAAAAATAAAGCAACCTTTTTGGGTGATATCTTGTTGCGGTGCCAATATGGCATTAAATTTATTGTAAACAGGAAAAGCTAATATCAATGTAAATATGGTTCACAATTATGTCTTGATCATTTATAAAAAAAGAAAGGAGAATCACAAGAGAAAGCAAAACCAGTAAAGGGATGAGCCACCATATTGGCTTTCCGTCTAGTCCAACCGTAGGAGATGTTTCTAACACATGAAGCTTTTCTAAGAATACTCTGTAAAATCCTACCATGATAAGTAAAATTTTGAGTTTGCTTTAACAGAGCATTGACAACGATCTGAGAATCAAACTCCAGGATGATCTCCTCATGTCCTTGTTCCATAGCAATATCAAGAGCTCTTTCCAAAGTCAAAGCCTCTGCAGTCTCCACCTCAAAAATTCCAAAGCATCGTTCGACAAAATACCAAAGAACTTTTCCACTATTATTATGTGCCACCCTTGTTATTGCCTCTCCAAATTCCTTTCTGACAGATGCATCAATATTCAGCTTTATCATAGTTACAACAGGAGGTTTCCAGCGAGTATCTTTGTTCTCCATGTTTGTCAATTTTCCATGTATCATTGAGGCCTCCATGTATTGTTGATGGTGGCGTAACCTTTTTTGTAGTAATTCATCGCTTGAAATTTCTTTTCCCTTAAAGACAAGCTCATTCCTTCCCTACCAAATAATTCATAGAAAAGTAACAAATAAACCTCTTTCAGCTTCCCCCGTTTTCAGCATAGTCTGAATCCAACTTTGTATTGGCTCATCTGTCAAAATATGGCATTAAATTACACAGTAAGTGTTGAGCGTTTTCTTTACACACAATTAATATCTAAGTATGAAGGATGTGATTGTAGCTTAGATATGTGACCAAGTTATTTATCGAACCCAAAGGACGGATTATTATTAATTTAATTATTAAATAAATTAATTAAGACTTTAAGTTGGCAATTTAAGTGTGGAATAATTATTAAACTACTAAATAAATAATTAAAATAACAATAAAAACATATAAGCGTAGATAATACGAAAGTGATCAAGTGAGAGAATAGGTAGCTCTGGGATTATCCAGTTTCACTCATTAATATCCCTTTCATGTATACTGTCCAACTCTACCTTGTGAATTATGGACGTATCACGAAGCCATGCATATCTACTCTACAGACACAAGCAACATGCGTGTAATACATGTGAATAACCTTGGAGGAAGAGAAAATTTCACCCCTTTCTAGGTACTATTAGTATCAATTATTTCCCATGCACTTAGTACTTTAACCCGATATGATCTCCCTTTATAGGTACTATAAAATTAAACTCTTTATCCTACTTGTCAACGTAAATACAATTCAATTAACAAGTATTCATATATGATAGTTCTAATAAAGCTTCGTAGTCCCCTCACTTAGAATCATAACATGAAACTCTATTCAACAGTGAATACTGTTGAGCGTTTTCTAAACACACAATTAATCTCCAAGTATGAAAGATGTGATTGTAGTTTAGATAAGCGACCAAGTTATATACCGAACCCAAAGGACGATTGATTATCAATTTATTATTATATAAATTAAAGAAAATTATTGTTTGGCAATTTGATTAGAGAATTATTATTAAACTAATAAATAGATTAATTAAATAACAAATAAAATAGAGACAGTAGATAATAAACTAGAGTTAACAAGTAAGAAGATAGGTAGCTCTGCAGGCCATCCAGTTTCAGTAATTAATCTCCCTTCCGTATGTCAATGTTCGACTCTGCCTTGTGGAATATGGACGAATCACTGAACCATGCAAATTTACTCTATAGACACAAGCAGATAAGCGTGTAACACATGTGAATTACCTCGGAGCAAGAACATATTTACACCCCCTTTCTAGGTACTATCAGTATCAATTATTTCCAGTGCACTAAGTACTCTAACCCGATATGATCTCCCTTTATAGGTACTATATAATTATCTTCTTTATCCTACTTACTAACTCGAATTCAATTCAATTAATAAGTATTTATATAAGATTGTTCTGATGAAGTTTCGGAGTCCCCTCACTTAAAATCATAACATGGAATCCTACTTAGTAATGAACGCACTCAATCAATAACCAAGATATATATTCAGACTCTACATAGCAGATAATGATGCATAAAACCACTCTGAGTATGAATTAAAAACGCATAGTCTTATATAAAATAAATTCATAAGTAGTGTTGTACGGAGTATACACACGGAAGTTCAATTAAGTAGACTAGATAAAACCTTCATAAACCCTAGAACTACAAAAGCGGTTCTAGCCCATGACGTTTTGGCGAACGTTCATGGTGATTGGATAGATCTTACCTATAGTCTTGAAAATTACATGAAAGATTAAGATGCGAAATAAACCCTAGATGTGAGCACCGTCTCTTCTCGCTTCATCTTGAATCTTTACTTGGTTCTCACTTGATTCGCTGCACGAATCTCTCTCTACAACTCTGTAGGATGGAGTTAGAGTTTGGATGTGGTGTAGGGTGGATGTGGAATCTAACTCTCTTTTCAATGTGATCTGCATTTTTTTTATACTTGTAAGCTCTCCTATGGACCTTTACTGGGCTTTTTCATAGAAAACACACACATGCACGCACTGGATGTAAAATCCCGATATTTTGGCGCTGACGTGTCCCAACTCGACCAGACTGAGCTTGGTCGAGCTGGACTCCCTTGGTCGAGCTGCGTGTCTATAAACTGAACTTCGCCTTCACGCCCAGCTCGACCAAATTGCTCTTGGTCGAGCTACACGACTTTGGTCGAACCACCTCTCTGTTCGCTGAAACACTCCAGCTCGACTACCCTCGTGTAGCTCGACCAGACTAAGTTTGGTCAAGCTACGCCTCCGTGGTCGAGCTACACCTTCGTGGTCGAGCTACACCTTGAAAAATGTATTTTCCAATTCTGAGCACTTCTGACCTATTTTCCTATACAAATATGCTAAAATAGCCTGAGTAGCACCTGAGTTGTGAATTTTCCATAAACAACTCGATTTGTCTTGATAATAGACCAAATCGTACTCAATTTCCACACAAATTGGAGCTCAAAATACGTGAATTATCACTCTCATCAAACGCGCTCTATCAACAATCAAGATATATATTCACACTCTATATAACAGTTGAAAATGTACAAAACGATCATGAATATGGATTAAAAATGCATAATCATATATAAAATAAATCACTAGTAGTGTTGTACGGAGTATACACACGAAAGTTCAATTAACTCACAAAACCTTCATAAACCCTAGAACTACCGAAGCGATTCTAGCCCATGATGTTGTGAAGAACAATCATGGTGTTTGGATAGATCTTACCCATAGTCTGAAAATTACAAGATAAATTAAGAAGCGAATAAAACCCTATATATAGGAGTCGTCGCGTCTCTCTCCATCTTGAATCTTCACTTGGTTCTCCACTTGATTCGATAGATGAATCTCTCACTACAGCTCCTCTAGATGGAGTTAGGGTTTGGATGATGTGTAGAATGGATGTGGCATCTACGGTACATTTTCTGATGTAAACTACATCCCTTTTATACTTGTAAACTCTTCTAATGGACATTTATTGGGCATTTTAGATGAAAACACGCAGATACACGTACTGGGGTATAAAACCGTACAGATCTGGACTCGCACGACGCCGTTCGACCAAAGTTATTCTGGTCGAATAACTTGACTTTGGTTGAACGGTGGTTGAACAGACCACCTGTGCACTGAATCCGATTTCCCTCGCCGTTCGACCATTGTTCGACCAACATGTCTTGGTCGAACAACATACTCCCTGGTCGAACGAGACCTCTATTAATTGGAAAGACCTCCCCACGTCGTTCGACCGCTGTTCGACCATCATGGTCTTGGTCGAACGACTCCAATGTTGGTCGAATAGGACCTTGAAAACTGTGTCTTCTGATTCTGAACTCTCCTAACCTGTTTTCCTGCGAAATTATGCTCAAACAACCTCAGTAGCACCTGATTAATGAATTTTCCATACATATCCCGATTAGCCTTGATTAGATCAAATCGTACTCAATTATCACCGAAATCAGAGCTCCAATTACGTGATTATTACTCTCAATAATAAGTAATTGACATAAAATATTTATACAATCAAAATAGCGACTCAAGCGGGTATGGAAGGTTCCGTCTCATGGAACAAGATCCATGAGACGATCTCACACAATTGTTTGTCATTATTGTCATACATTCACAAAAAGATATTTTGATCAGTATATTGTTATGTAATATTGGAGGAGTTTATTTGCAAAACAAGATTTGTAAAGAGAAATATATTGTAATTTGTTCACTTCAAAAGTTTTTAGTGAACAAAATGCAAGGGGTATTTGTAGGTAATTAAATTTTATTGCTAAGTAAATATAAATGTGAATGAACATATATTAAATATTGATTAAATATTTATTTATTATGGATTTTTAAATAAATTAATTCTTAAAATTAATTAATTAATTAATAATTAATATAATTATTTGAGACCAAATCTAAGTCTAGTGGGCTTAATTCAAGCCAAGTCAAGTGGGTCAGACCCAAGCAAAACAAGTCTAATTAAAATATGTCAAGGGGGTCTGATCCAAGTTAAACAAGCCTAAAATATATCAAGTGAGTCTGATTCAAGTTAAGTGAGCCTAGATCAAATTCGGCAGACCTAAATAAATTAAACATGTCCAATTCCAAAGGTGTACGGACTCGTAATCAAATTAAATAAAATCTTATTTGAAGAAAAAATATCTCATAATAAATTCATTTTACCCTAATAAATAAGGGTCATCCGAGCTCATTTAAAAACATCTTAAATCCCTAAGTTATCTATGAAGAAAAAAGACTTTAAAGTTGTCTGAAATATTCTTAAAGTTATCTATGAATGAGCATTTGCATTCATTAAGCATTTGCATTTAGTAACGATCCATTTCTCCATCTTCCTTAGTTCGCTAGAGTTCCTGCGATAGCGGTCCTGTTTTGCCGAAAACGAAGAACCATTTTATCTTTGGGGACGTTCCGTCAAGAATCAGAGTACTGCCAGGGTGTTTTACGTCTTGCGGAAAGAGATACAATCTCGACTCGGTTCAAGCTCCAGATCCAGTTTCCGCGCCAGTTCCGTTTGAAGATCCAGATTCTGCATTAGATCCAGATCCAACGACAAGATTAGTAAATCTTTCTTTCTTATTTTCTTGTATTTTATTTAGTATTCAGTTTGTAAATGGATTATTTAATTTAGTGCACCCCATATTTTTCCAACAGCTATTGAGTTAATATTAATTAATTGATGAGCCTTAAAAAATTGTTAAAATAAAAGAATTTATACATTAATTACACTTATGCGTACTTAATTCTTTTTACTAAATCCATTAGTAAAACACAATCCCCCATTGAATACAACTCATGGAAAATGTAAATTACAATATCACATTAAACTAATAAGGAACTAAACGAAGTTTTATGTTCATTCACATTTATAATTTTTATTAACTCACCTACTATTAACTTTAATGAACTAAACTGAGAACAAAGAATGAATTAAATAAATTTAAATTAGGACAAAAATCAGTAACAAACCTAGTTTTAGGGTTTAGCATATTCAAGGTAATAATAATCCTTCCTATTTATAACTTAAGGGATTTCTTTATACAATCAAACTCAAAACAAACTCATTTATGAATAATGGATTGTGGGTTGTGGGCCTGTGGATTTTATATAAGAAGAGGGCTTTTTATATTTCACAAAAATAAATTCGAATATATCTTTGTCACAAAAAAAAAAAAAAATCCGTGACAGCATTTGACATTGTTTTTGCCATTTGAAAAAGGAAGTTGCTTTGTGGATTAATCATGAATATGATTGGGTAGTGTCGTCCATTGCTTGGTGAGTGTGAAACAAATACTGTCGATTGATGTAATAATGGCTTATGGAGTGTGCCAATAATTGAGTAGGAGACTTGGTCAACTACTAAAGTATTTCTTTCACAAAGATTTTTTCGAAATTGCTAGATTATACGTACACATGCAATATTATTATTTTATTTAGGTAATACATATATATATCATAATGATTTTCACATATTTTTTTATTTGTATGTACTATAAAACCTTTTTACTACTGAAATTTCAGATGAATAATATATTTATTTTATTTACTCAAACGTAAAAATACTCTTTCTTTTTACGTTGTACTTTACATTAAGAATAATATTCCCTCCGTCCCGAATATTTTTACTCGTTTGTACGGGCAGGGAGATTAAAACGTTTTATTTTTTTAATATATAAGATAAGAGAAAGTAGGGATAAATTAGTAATTTAAAAAGAAAAAGTGAATAAAGTTATTGAGAATGATGAATAAAGTGTAAAAAGTAATTAAAGTTGTTGGAATTGTAAAAGTAGGTAATAAAATATTATTTATTTTTGCCAAAAATGGAATGAGTAAAAATACATGGGACACCCCAAAATGAAAAGTGAGTAAAAATACATAGGACGGAGGGAGTAAAACATTCCGAGAATATTTTTATTTATCGTTGATGATTATACTCAATTTTTTTATTCAATTGAAATATTTATTTTAGTTTATGTTGGTGAGAAAAATATAAATCTCTATGACTCTTCTTCTTTTTTTATTCGGCTTATTCTTTATTTGTTGTCTAAATTTTTTTCTCTATTCAATCCATATTTTTGGAGTTTTTAACATTTATCGATGAGAATATTGTATATCTTTATTCGACTTTTTTTTTTTATTCCATCTATATTTTGTTTATTAAATTCAAAATTTTTACTATGTGCAATCTATTTTTTTATTAAAATATGTCGACGTAGATACTATGCATCTCTATTTGATCTATATTTTTTTTTCCAATTCCGTTCTTTTTTTTCTTTCTAACCAATCTCTATCCAAACCATTTTATATCTGTTTGTTATTTTTTTTCCTATTCATCCCACTTTTTTAAAATATTTTTTTTTAATTTTCTGATATAATTGAAAACTAATTGAATTAAAAATAAAAAATTTTATACTAAATGATACATTTAATACAAAAGACTAAATTTTTTAAAACTTTTGAATCTGGGTGCACTGTTCACGTGATAAGACGCAAGTTTTATTCATAGAAAGATGACTCGTATTCTCTCATCTATTCAGAGAAAAATATGGGTGATACAAGTGTATATCATACTTGCATGTGTTTTAGGTTTAATAAATTATCAAGAAATACTTTTTTTAGTGTCATCTCATCTCTCACATAAATTAATAACCCTATTATACTCCGTCATATAAACAAGCTTATACTTTTCATTTTTTTTCATCCCAAAAACAAATTCACACCCCCAAAAAAAGAAATATACACAAATCAATAACCCTACAACTCACTTTAATATCAAAATTGTCACTCCTTTACGACACATATAACTTACTTTATAATTTATTTATTATTTAAAAATATCAAACTATTCCTAAAAGTAAAGTAAAAAATAATTTTTTATACTCCGTATTTACAGTAACCGGAAACTTCTCTTTGGGACGAAGGAGTATATATTATCACCCACATCTTACACATTAATTTTACATAAAGATAAAACTTAAAAAAAAAAAAAAACAAAACCAAATTCAAAATAAACATAAATCATTACCCTTCATTATTTTTTAACCAAATCATGAATTCAAAATTGATGGGTTTTAAAAAAAAAATAACCCAGGAACACTGTGCCCCTTTGCAATTTCCTTACCCTTTTATAATTTAAACTCTTAGTAATACGTAGGTTTAAATGAAATATAGAGGGGGGAGAATTGTGTTCACATGGGGACACGACGTGTCTCCGGGGGCGCAGGAGCTTTTGCCAAAATAATAATAATAATACTTGCGTGACATCTATCTCTCAGTATATTTATATTTAAAAAAAAAAATAATTATCATTTTTCATTTATCACTTTTAATTAAATACTTCCTCCGTCCACTTCTAAAGTGTCCATTTTATTATTTTTGGCGTCCAGTTCAAAAATATTTATTTTCCCTATTTAGTAAAAAAATACACAATATGGCCGATCACTTCCCTCTAATACAACTATCCACTTTACATATAATAATACTCCTTAATCAACGTGCAAAAAGTAAACAGACACATTAGAACCGGACGGAGGGAGTATATTATTACTTTTTATTTATATTTTGAATTGTTCATGAAATAGTTTACTATTTTAACTTTTCAAAAATAATGGGGAGTGAGAAACTTGTGTAAAACAGTTTCGCGTTAAGACATTTTACAATTCTGTAATTAGTGATCATTTTCTACGTATTAATAATGCTTTTCTTTTAAAATGTTATAACTTTTTATTTATATTATAAATTGTTAATGAAATAGTTTACAATATTATTATTATTTTTAATTAGTTAGGGCACTTTTTATTATAAAGATTATCATTTTTTATCTGTCTCACGAAAGTCATTTCGTGAGACGATCTCTCACAATATTTATTTTTTGGCTAATACTACTGTGCACCTGAGTGCACCTCAGGATACGATGCATCCACTTTTAGAAACGTATACAATTATGAACAAAAATGTATACACTTTGTTAGTGAATTTTTTGTTAGTTTTTTAATGAAAAATTGAGTGTAAAAAAATTCCAAAAATTAAAAAATATGTATACACTATTGAATAAAAAATTATACACATATGGATGCTAGGTTTTTAATGAAAATTTGAGTGTGAAAAAAGTATACAATTATTAAAAAACATGTATATAATATAAAATAAAAAGTTATACACATATGGGTGCACCAAATATCAACCCTTATTAATTTTACTTCTTCCGTCCACCTCAAAGGTCCACACTTTACCATTTTGTGCGTTCATTCCAAAGGTACTCATTTCTCCTTTTTAGTAAAAGACCTCCTACATATGGCCTAACACTCACTCTTAATACAACTACTCATTACATATAAAATATTAATATTTTTTAATCTACATAAAAAACAAATGGCCACCTTTAAAGTAGACGACGGGAGTATTAGAATATTATCATTTTTCATCCATCGAAATATATTCATTAATTCCATGGAATTGTCACATAAATTTTTGGCTAAAAAGAAAATTTAAAAAAAAAATCTATATTAAAGGAGTTCCACACGTTGAACCGTTGGAACACAAGTGATGTAGGAAATCCCAACCGCGGACGGCTAACGCGTAAACCTCGGCGGCCATTTTGGAATATTAATTAATCTTCGAATTGGCTCTATTCTTCACTTTCGTCCACTAACTTCACTTGAATTTCTCCTCCTGATTACGATTGAGACATGACATTTGACCAACAAATTTAGTTAATCCTATTCCTCTCTCCTATAATTATGTAATTCAATTATTGAGATAAAAGAAAGAAAAGATATTTTTAGATCTAATACAATTAACAAATTTAAATTTTGGGTAATTCTTGGATGTACTGGTAAATTTAAAGGTTTAATAATTTAATTTTTGGTGTAATAATAATTACATAGTTTAAAGAATTAGTTACTAATTAAAATATAAAGGTTAAGATTAATTGTTATAAAATTTAATGATTTAGATTTTACTCATACATTTTACTCCATACGCCTTGCACGATTTAACAACTCACCTCGAAATGAACTTCAAAGTTCAAATTGATTTCTGACGCAAATTGAGAAATATAATTTATTAATTTACTTATTATTTTACGAGACTAATTTACTTATCCAGAATAGTAGTAACGAAGGAGTAAAAAATTAATTGTCACTCTGTAACTTTTGTTGTTTATGTTTTCTTGTTTTTTCTTCTATGTTTTTGATTCAATTTGCTATTGAATATCAATCCATGAGTATTATAATAACATAAAATGCTTTTAAAATTTAATGTAATTTTTTTATATATTTAATTTAGGCACTCTCTTACTATATATGAGATGAGTCCACTCATTATTAAAGTATGAATAATAAATAAAATATACATATTGATATTTAAAGTATATTTATAGTGAATTATATTAGGGTTAATTACAAATAAAGTTCCAACATTTACTTTAATTGCGAATAAGTGTAAACCTTTGAAAATTTACAAATAAGTACCTCACTTTAAAATCAATTTTGAAAAAAGAACCACCAGGCACGGGAGGCCTGCCCGGTCGCTGACCTGTCCGTAAGCCTCCTGCTGCCCGGTGGTTTTTGTTGCAGAAAAACTTTAAAGTGAGGTACTTGCTTATTTGTAAATTTTCAAAGATATAGACTTATTTGCAATCAAAGTAAAAGTTAGGACTTTATTTGCAATTAACCATTATATTATGCTAACATTTTAGAATCTTAATTTAACGCATCATTCATTATAATTTAATAAACATATTTTAACTACTAATAAACATAATCTATTTATATTATTCTCACACTTTAACACGTCTCACAACGATCCCACATAACACCGTCTTATAATATACTTTGTCATTAGATTGTATTTGAGTTAGATTGTAAATTATATATACTAAATTAATTTTTTTAACATATAAAATCCATGTACACAATTTAAATAAAAATTATATTATAAATGCATGAAATATTAACAAAGATAATATTATTATAGTTTAGTAATTCACATTTTACTTTATTAGTGTGTCAAATTAGTTATATAATTTAATTTGAGGAAGTTTCAGATAAACCTACCATGCACCCTAATTTTATTAAATTACTTTATAATACAAGAAAATTTACTTTTTAAAAATATAAACTATTATTTTCTTTTAATAAAAATTATTATATATCTTTAAAAATAATATATACAAAATGAACTACGTATCAAAAAATTTAATAGTAATACTTTTTATTCAAATGTTTAATATTTCACTTTTATTCTTAAAAATAATTTTTCATGTATTAAAGAGTAATTTATTTACATAAAATCAGAATGTAGTGTGAAGATGATTCACGCAAATGTTTAGCAAAGATTTATATGAAACAGTCTCACATGGAATAATTTTCGTGAGACGGATAGAAAATGATATCATTTATAATGAAAAGTGATACTTATGAAAAGTGATAACAGTGTTGTGAACTACTCCATCCGTCCCACACTTATACTTTATATTAACCAACAACCTCAAAAGTTATTTTAATTTCAAAAATATCACCGTCACCTGACACACATAACATACTTTATAATTTATTTATTACATAAAAATACCACAATACCCTTAAAAGTCAATAAAGTTGATCAAAAAGTAACTTTTCTTAAACTGCGTATCTACAGTGCCGGCGAACATAGTCCGGGACAAAGGGAGTATTTTATAAACAATTTATATTATAAATGAAATTTGATAATATTTTTTTTAGAAAAAATTATAACAATTTTAATAAAAAGTAATAATTAATTAAAAAAGTATAAAATAGTCTCACATGAAATGATGTCACACAAGTCTGCCCTTAAGTGTTTACCTTTAGTTAACTATTTATCGGGTTCATATAATATTTTGATATTTTATTTATTTTTTATATATTATTATTTCATATTATATTATAGGAATTTTATCAATTCAAGACCTTAAAAATGGGTAAACTATCAATTAGGAGCCTGAACTATTTTTTCTATCAATCCGGAGCCTGAAATTTGTAAAACTATCAATTTAGGGCCTGAATTTATCAAATGTTATCTTATATTTTATCAATTTAAGGCCTAAATTCAGGTTTCGAATTGATAGTTATACATATTTTAGACTCTGAATTGATAGAAAAATAATTCATACCCTAAATTGATAGTTTACCTATTTTTCAAGTTTTGAATTGATAAAATTTACTCCATATTTTTTGCAAAGTGAAAAATTATTCTTCAAAGAGATTAATTTACTCTCTTAACTAAAAAATATTACTCATCTGAATTTGAATAAGAATATAAAAAATCACAACATATCAAAATTTGAAGAATAAAACTTTTGTATTCAGAAGAGTAATAGTTCTGTTGATGTGAAGTATTGAGACCAGTGTCGTCAATCTAGAATTACACCTATCCTTTACCAGTTATTATGTAACCACTAATATGTTCGTGTGGTGTTGTGCTTGATGTTACTTTCAGAGTTGCGACATTCGAATGAAGAACGTGCTGAATGAGACCCACAAGCCTAGAGAGCAATCTGTAAAGTTCTAAAAGTCCAGAAGATTCTAGAAGTTGAAGATAACTACCCATTGTAGTGGGTTGATTATTTGCTAATTATGGGTGGTTTATATATCTCCTAGTGGACCACTTATTTGAAGAAGGTTGCAGCATGATTCACGTCTATAAATAGAAGCTGTCAAACTTTATTCCTGGCGCGCAAAAAAACTTGGATAGTTCCTACGTAGAGATTCGCCGGACTTAGAATTTATTCGACTAAGTTCCTCTTGTAGTGTTTTCACTGGTATTGTAACATCTCGTTCTGCATAACGTGTATGGTATTATCCTGTATGTTTTGTGTGTAATGTTCACATGCAGTGGAAGTGCATACTTGAAGTAGGACTTAGATCTAACAATATAGGTTTTGCCATTTGGGAACATGTTTAGGATTTATATCCGTGTGTGTATTCGAAGAGTGGAAGAAATATTTTCATCTCTTTGAATCTAATTTTGTAATCACTTTTTCCAAGTATAGTGATATTTTTACCATGAGGCCGCTACAAAGTTATTTATAAGTTTGTAGAAAGATTGAGTAATTTCATGTGTTAAGTCTTCCACTGTACAAACTTGCAATCTCACATTCAAGTTTAATATTCTGATAAGAGTTGGTGTTGTACAAAGTGTTACCATACTTAGGACAAAATCATTGACGTAAACACACTTATACCGCTGGGCACCCGCAACGCGACTTACAAGTTCATTTCTCTAAAATGTAATTTTTCATGTACTAAAGTATAATTGGTAAATCAAGGTGCAAGAATTTTTTAAAGAGTAATATTTTTTTCTTTCAAAAGAGTAATATTCCGCTTTTCAAAGATTAGTTTTTCGTGTATTAAAAGATAATCTATAAATTAGAGTACACCTGTGAACTCAAATCAAACTTATATTTATCTTGAGCCACGCATTTCGTGAAATGAATCTTTATCCTATCCTACATAATTAGGTGCGTAGATTAGCTTTTCGTGTATTAAAAGATAATTTATAAATTAAAGTACACCACATGTGAACTCGGATCACACAAGTATTTATCTTTGAGCCATGTGTTTTGTGAAATGAATCTTTATCCTATCCTACATAATTAAGTGCGCGCTTCCATTTAATTAAGTTATATTTATATTTTTGGGTTGGTTAATAACAATTACAAAATATAACATTTATGTACTATAAGATTTTAATCAATTTAATAATAATACGAATTAAAAATTAATGTTACATTTACTCTTAAAGTAAAATTTAACTAAAATGGAATGATTTGGAGAATATTAAAATTGAAAAATGCAAGCAGTGAAATCTGTTGTCTAGATGTATTTACGTATAAATGCATTCTTCGTGTACAAGAGTGGGCCAAGCCCATCACTATAAGTATACAACAAAGATATATACAAGCCCAATATTTATATCACTAACAGCCCCCCGCAATCAGAACGTGAGGAGGACAGATGTTCAGATTGGAACGAAAATCTTCAAATAATACAGTAGGAAGACACTTACTCATGATGTCCGCAAATTGGTGGGAACTCGGCATATGTAGCACACACACATGTCATGCAGCAACACATTCTCTCACAAAATGCAAGTCAATCTCAACATGCTTAGTTCTCTGTGTCTGAACCGGATTGGAGGCTAGATAGACTACACTAACGTTATCACAGAATACAAGAGTAGCACTAGGAAAAGGAAGATGAAGTTTCAAAAATAAAGATCGAATGAACGATGCCTCTACAACTGTGTTTTCAACTGCTCTATACTCCACTTCGGAATATGAATGAGACACCATATGTTGTAGTTTGGACGACCTAGAGACCAAGCTCGAATCCAAGAATACACAATAACTAGATATGAAGTGCCTGGTATCGGGACATCCCGCCCAATCTGCATATTAATAAACTGTGAGTTTGTTTGTGACATCAGGCATAATAGATAGATTATGATCAATCGTGCCGCGAAGATAATGAAAAATTCTCTTAACAGCCTGAAGATGAGTCATCCTAGATGCATGCATAAACAAACAAACTTGTTAGATGGCAAAGGCCACGTTTGGGCATGTGAAAGTAACATATTACAGTGCTCCATCCATACTATGATATAGTGAAGAATTAAGAAAAGGATCACCATCAAGCAATGATAATTTGGCCTTACTGTCAACTGGACTTGAAACGGGATTTGCACCAGCTATATTATATTTTTCAACCAAATCACATAAGTACTTCCTTTAAGAAAGAAAAAGACCTCTCGCAAATCGATTGACGGAGATACCCAGAAAATATAGTAAATCACCTAAATCAGTAAATGCAATCTGACCAAAGCAGAAGAATAATAGATTATAGCAACAAGGAGGAAGTAGTTGTTAGAATTATATCGTCAACATACAACAATAAAATAACTATATCAGAACCACGGTGTAGAATAAACAAAGAAGAACCAGCTCTACTATTAACGAATCCCTGGGCACAAATAAATGCATGTAATGCAGGTACCATGCTCGTGGAGCATGCTTTAGGCGATACAATACTTTATGAAGCTGGCACACATAGTTTCGGAGTCTCGAATCAATAATTCCAGAAGGTTGGAGAACATAAACTTTCTCAGATAATGTACCGTGAAGAAACGCATTCTTCACATCAAGTTGATGCACTGGCCAATGATTAGATACCGCTAAAGATATAATTGTGTGTATTGTGGAGGGACGCACAATCGGGCTGTATGTATCCCCACAATCAATTCCAAGATGCTGACTGTAACCCTGAGCTACTAAGCGAGCCTTACATTTATCCAAAATTCGACTACATGCTGTTTGGTTTTGAAAACCCACTTTGTACCAACAATGTTAACATCAAGTGGTTTGGGCACCAAAGTCCAAGTATTATTTTTATGCAAGGCTGAGAGTTCAGATTGCTTAGCCGCCAACCAAAGAGTGTCCTGCAATGCTTCTGAAACCATTTTAGGTTCCTACAGAAGAGAGTTAGTAGTAGCAGCTAGCATGCAAAAAAAATAATGTCTTAGGTTTCTGAACACTGGCCTTGGATCGCATGGTCATGGGATGTGTGGGTTGAGATGGTGGTGCTAAAATAGGAGGAGAATGAGAAGTTTGTATGGATTCAGTACTTGGGTGTTGTGGGACGTGAATATGTGATGAAGGGGAAGATACTAGATCCATAGGAGATGAGATTGGGGCAACACTATCACTAGAAATAGGGATGTGTGGTACAGTTGAGGGAGAGGTGATGAGCATTTTCTCAACATACAATATTAATCCCCAAGTATGAAAGATGCTATTGTAGCTTTGATAAGCGACCAAGTGATTATCGAACCCAAGAGACGTATTATTATCAATTTAAATACAATCTAACTTATTAAGACTAGATTGGTAATATAATTGTGATGACTTAATTAACTAATAAACAAATAATTAAAATAGCAATTAAAATAAACAAGTAGTAGAGATTAAACGAAAGTAAATAAGTGAGAAATTAGGTAGTTCTTTGGGCCATCAAGTTTTACTCATTAACTTTCCTTCCGTGTATCAATGTCCGACTCAGCCTTATGGAGTATGGAAGCATCACTAAACCATGCAAATCTACTCTATCGACACAAGTAAATAAGTGTGTGACACGTGTGAATATCTTTGGATCAAGAGATATAATTCACCCCTCTTTCTATGTACTATCAGTATCTATTGTTTCCCGTGCACTAAGTACTCTAACCTGATATGATCTCCCTTTATAGGTACTATGAAGTTATTCCCTTTGTCATACTTATTAACCCGAATAGATTCAGTTAACAAGTATTTATATAAGATAGTTCTAATGAGACATCAGAGTCCCCTCACTTAGAATCATAACATATAATCCTGCTCAACAGTGAACGCACTCAATCAATAATCAAGATATGTATTCAGACTCTACATAACAATTAATGATGCACAAAACAACTCTGAGTATGAAGTAAAAACGCATATTATATAAAATAAACCACAAGTAGTGTTGTACGGAGTATACACACGGAAGTCAATTAACTCATAAAACCTTCATAAACCCTAGAACTACCGAAGCGGTTGTAGCCCATGATTGATCGAAGAACAATCATGGTAGTTGGATAGATCTTACCCATAGTCTTGAAAATTACAAGATAAATTAAGAAGCGAAGTAAACCTAGATATGGGCGCCGTCGCGTCTCTCTCCATCTTTAATCTTCACTTGGTTCTCACTTGATTTGATAGACGAATCTCTCTTCACAGCTCTGTGGATGATGGTAGGGTTTCGGATGTTGTGTAAAATGAAGGTGGTGAATGGTGTCCCTTTCTGCTGCGTAGGGTCTTCATTTTATACTTCTACCTTCTCCAATGGACCTCTAATGGGCTTTTTGAGCAAAAACACATACTGAAGGTGTAAAAATATAGATCCGGAAGCTTCTCGCGTAATGGTTCGACCCAGACCCTTGGTCGAACCACTAAGTGCTTGGTTGAACCGGCCTGTAATGTACTGGCAGGTGGCTGGTTCAACCCGAATCGCTGGTCGAACCAGAAGGTTCATGGTCGAATCACTTCTGAAAAACTTCGGGCATTTGGTTCGACCACGATTAGACCATCATGCCTAGTCGAACCACATCATCATGGTCGAACAGTGCTACAACACTATTTCAGTGTGCTGGTTTGACCTGAACTGGTGGTCGAACCACTCGTGTTCTTGGTCAAACCAGGCACTTTCATGCTCCTCTTCTGGTTTCGAGCATTTCTGTTATGTTTTCCTTCGAAAATCCACTCAAACGGCCTCAAACGCACCTAATTCGTGACTTTCCACTACATATCTCGATTTATCTCAACTTAATTATCACAAAAATCAGAGCTCAAATTATGTAAATTTTACACTCTCATCAAACCCCCAAACTTACATGTTGCTCGTCCCGAGGCAACAAAATCAAAACCACAGGAGTAAGTGTAAAATTCACAAGGCCATCAAGTCAAGTACAATACATACCTACACATGCAATTCCATCAATTAAAACAAGTACCACTCGCATCATACATTTCATTCATAATACGCTTCGGAGTACTAAGTCATCTAGCTCACAAGATAAGTGTTTACTCTCGCTCTCAAGTGTAAAGTACAGTTAAACATGTTAATATATACGCTCATACTCAATTAACAATTCCACGTAACCATAAGCTTGGCAAGGATCTCAAAAATCAACTTAAAATCACTTTGTTACTAGGATCACAAAGGACTTGCTTTTGGGTTGTAATGTTTGCTCTTTGGTAAAGGTAAGAAAATATAGATAAAGTGACTAATTCACTAGTAGAGAATTACCTTGGAGTTTTGCTTTCATCAAACAACTTCCTCTTCTCCATCTTATTCTCATGATCTTTGCAATTCAACTTCTCCTTCTTTACTTGGAATCAACATCTTTCTTTTCCTTCAAAGTACAAGGGTCCCAATTTCGGGCACTACCCTTCTAAGCAGTCGGGGTACCGGTTTCAGGCATTACCCTAATAAGATTTAACCATATTTTTTTCTTTTCTTCATATCGCTCAACCAATATTTTTCTTCCTTTTCTTCTCACATTCAAGCTAGCATATATTCACCTTAACTCTCTACTAATGAATAGGGTATTCAACAAGGCTCAAGTAAAGGATGAATAAGGCTTTTTATCAAGGCTTTCCAAAGAAAAAGCTTTTTAAGGCTTAACAGGGCTTCCAATGATTTATACAGTATATGAGAAGGTAAAATTTGGCTAAGTAACTCAAATAAACAATAATGGCTTAAGATCATGTCATAATAACTAATCAATCATAAGTCTCACAAAAGACTCCAAGCCAAGTTCTAGAATACAGTCATATGAACGATTCTCACAAGAATAAACTATCACGTACGGATGTAGCATGATTTCATAAGGCTCAAATTCTCACATGGGTAAATAGAATCCTAAGCACTCCTCATAGCATATAATCAAGATCAATTCTACAATGAACTCCACATATTTAACAAGTTATACATGCCTCTCATCAACAAAATCAGCACATGAAAATACGAATGCAACATACTCATCAAGAAAATTCAACTAACCATCATAGCAATCCAACATCATAATCAGTATCACCAACAACTCCAACAGAATCAGTACAAAATATCAATACATACCACTCACACCACTAAATACCCATCCTATAAAGAGAAAAGAGAAGGGGGATGAGATAAAGCAGATAAGATGAAAATCTGGCGTCCTCTACTACTGTGGAGCATCATCATCACCGTCTCTCTTGCGCCAATCATCAAAATCTCTCTGTGGGGTATTCACCTTCCTATCCAGAGCTTCATAATTGTCACTCAAATCTCCCAATCTCTGATTCATCACCACATAGTTGGAATGCAGCGAATTGTAACGCATATCGAGCGTGGCATAGCTAGTTGTCAGTAGGCCCAATTGGCGATTCGTTTCCTTCTGGTTGTTGTTTAGGCTGACAAGGTGCTCACGCATCAACTGAAACTGCTCTCTATAATAACCATCAGGACCGCCCCAATGCTGCTGCTGTGGATGTAGTGGTGTGGCATCTCATCCTGATGCGGTATCTCTATCGAAGGATGCTCAATTGGCTCCGCTCCATGCATCTCCTCATCGTGCTGAAGCTGCTGCTACCTCACATTATCTACTATCCTCTGCAGCTCCTGATACATCCCTGCAACATACATCTGAGCAACAGTCCTCCAATCTCCCCTCCTCAAATACATTATTGATATCGCTTCGTGTGCCAATGAGTCCATCAACATGTTTCTATCACTCTGGATCTTAGTCAAAGCCCTCACATCAAATGGAAACATGAAAGAAAAGGGATCAGAACCTCTAGTGAAAAGCCAGTCTCCATCACGATGAAAAGCGAATCTAGCTTGAACACATGCACTCATCACTAGATTGGGATCCTCCGTAATAGGGGTAATGCTAGTGAAATCCATGTAGTATGACTCATCCACAGGAGTAAGCAATCCTCCAATATTCACTCTTTGAAAAAAGGAACTCCTAAATCTGTAGAGCTACTGAATCAGATACGAGCCCACATTAAACTGCACTCCATTCAACATACACCATAGAGCATACAACTATCCCCTAGATACGCAACTTCCCTCAGATCGGGCAAACAGGGTATTGCCCAAAACTCTATCTATATATCTAATCACTAGATTGCGAATCAAAGCAGCACGAGCCTCCTTAGTCTTGAAATCCATATCCTCTCCTGAAATAGCTCTCCAAAAATCATTCGGTCTGAAGTGTCCATTCTCTTGTCTAGAAATCTCACTCGGGGTCCCTAGCAACCGATTAAAATCTTCAGTTGTCCATGTTCTCCTTTCGCCTCCAAGCTGGAATGAACACTCGTATGGAAGAGAACTAGAGCCCTTCTTGATTGTGATCGAACATGAAACTTCCGCAGTCACATGAAAATATGTAGGCCACTTCAGCCTCATGAAGTGACGGATGCCCACTTGATAAAGCATCCACATGATATCATCACGGATATTCATCGTCCTCGTGGCATCATCATCATGGTACTTCGTGCAAGTAATCTTATCCAACATCGCACCCCATTGATCCTTGATCTTCTTCCAATTCTCCATTTGTATATGAAAGTGCCTCTGCAACCTCTCCTTAAGACGTAACTTCTTCGTAACTTCGTCTTCACGAGGTGGCCTATCCTCCCTCCTATTAGAATGAATTTCAGTCGCCTTTCCTACAAGAATAATATTTCAATACCAAGCAAATATAAGAAAAGCAATCAATACAAGTTCAAAACTAACTATACATTAAACTCTACTCAAGACTTCAAGTTATTCATGTACAATCAACTTCAGACAAGCATGCTCCACAATTCCATGTGTTCATCAAATTTAACAATGAATCCATACACATGCTATTCCAATTTCACTTCAAAACTTAGTAGAAACTATAGTCGAAACTAAGTTTTCAAAGAGATGTAATTTCCGATAAGTAAACACGTCAAATATAAAAATTTCTTACTCACACTAATGAAATAAAATAATAAAACAAGAGTGAAAGCCCCCAACAGGCGCTCCTGTTTAACATCTGAGAGTCACGACAGTACCAAATCAATGCAAGGTATCCTCAAAGACGATGCAAGCATCATCCAGCGGCTTATAATTCTTCAATTGATGCCCATTCACCGCTAAGATGTCTCCGTCCTTGTCCATGATCTCAAAACTCTCCCTCCGCAGGCTCTATGGATAATGAACGGTTCCATCCACTTTGGATTCAATTTTTCTGCAAAGAGCTTCAAACAAGAGTTAAAGAGTAATACCTCATCACCTTGCTTGAATTCCTTGTAAGTGATCTTCGAATCATGATACTTCTTCATTCTTTCCTTGTAGATCACCGAATTCTTGTAAGCTTGATCTCTGAACTCGTCTAGTTGATTGATTTGAGTCAACCTCAACTCCTTTTGATCCTTAAGACACAAGTTCAATCTTCTCAATGCCTAAAAAGCCTTATGTTGAATCTCTACGAGTAAGTGGCACGACTTTCCATAGAAAATTTGATAAGGTGACATGTCAAGCACAGTCTTATACGCAGTTCGGAACCCCCACAAAACATCATCGAGCTAAATATCCCAATCTTTCCTATTAGTTTCGACTACCTTCTCCAAAATTTATTTCACTTGTCGGTTGGAGACTTCAGCTTGCTCATTAGCTTGAGGATGATAGGGTATAGTAACCCTATGCTTAACACCATATTCCTTGAGAACTCTTTTAAGAAGCTTGTTGGCGAAGTGGGAACTTCCATCACTTACAAGTGCTCTAGGAACTCCATACAAATAAAGATATGTTTCTTCAAGAAAGACAAAATAGTCTTTGAATCATTCATGAGAGTAGGAATGACTTCCACCCACTTAGAAACGTAATCCACTACTAGAAGGATGTAGAGAAATCCATTAGATGGCGGAAACAACCCATAAAATCGATTCCCCATACATCGAAGGTTTCAACACTAATGCTCGGCTGAAGTGGCATCTCATCTCTTCTACTTATGTTTCCCATCCTTTAACATCTATCGCATGTCACCACATAGGATTCATAATCTTTAAACAAAGTAGGCCAATAAAGAGCAGATTGAAGTACCTTCGCTGCAGTCTTTTGAGCTCCGAAGCCCCCCTCCCCCGTTAGGTTGTGCATGGCAAAAATCAAGAACGCTCTCCATCTCCATCTCGGGCACACACCTACGGATAGAATCCGTACAATCTTGTAGACGAACGGATCATACCATATAAAAGTCTCAACATCCCTCTTAAACTTCGCAAGTTGATACCTTTTGAGATCTCTTAGAATTTCATCTACGTCAATGTAATTGACATAATCTGCATACCATGGATCCATTCCTTGAGCAGCTACTACACAAGCTCTCTCCGCTCCTTCGGTAAATACTGCCATAATCTTCTCATCAGGGAACATCTCCTCAATGTAATCAAAACAATCATCACAATGCTCCCTTGTCACCAACCTTGATAGGTGATCCGCCAATACATTTTATGTACCCTTCTTATCCCGGATCTCTGATAGGCATTTTTAACGCACTCCAATTAAATTTCCAAGTGTAAAGGATGTCAATTGTAGTTGCAAGCAACCAAGTTAAATTATCGAACCCAAAAGGACAGCTAATTATTTATTTTCTAAAATTACTAAATTAATCAGAATCAAGTAACCGATATCCAGGAGTTATGAATTTAATTATTATCTAAAGAACTGAAAATTAAATAACTATTTAAATAAATCGTAGAAGAAAGATTTAAGATTAATTCAAGAAATGATCAACAGTTCTAAGGTAATCCGGTATAGACCAATTAATTTGAATTCCTAGACTTCCAATTGTTCTTTCATGTAGATTTTATGAAAATACACCATATAACCCTGTTTTCCACCGGATATGATCCGATTCAAAGCTAACAGTATAATCTGGTTTAAATCATAAAGTGCGTGAATATTACCAATCCTCCTTCCTAGATACTAATCAACGCAAGCACAATACCTCCGGGTGACAAGTTTAACTAACAAGATATTTTCTGAAAGTACTACAGGACTTTATTCACTTTCTACTTGAATGTCTAATTGCATTATTCCACTAAACTATTCAAGTATCTGATTTACCGGTTCTTAGAATTAACGTGTTTATTAGGGAACTATCTTAATTCCCAACAGATAGACAATTCAATTTATGAACGCACACAAGCTAACATAATAAATCAAACATTATAGCGGATATCATGAATTTACTATGAAGACGTTACGAAGCATGATTGCAAAGTCTCAGTATGAATCAAATAAATCAAAATTATAATCCACATGAATTCACAAAATTGGTCTAGTTCATCAAATCAATTATGTCCATACTTCAAGCCTTAAAATTGTAAATAAAATTAGCCATGGGGTTACAAGCAACTCCCATGGATATCAAATTCATACCAGAAGTCTTGACAAATGAAAATAAAAGAAAGGAATAGAAAAATCCTAGTGTCGGCATTATTCTGCTTTCCTTCTCCATTTCTCCGATTGACTGATCTCCCTCTTGAATAGCCATTGAATCTCCTTCGGTGTCGATGGATGATGGGATGGATATAGATGATGGTAGATGATAGATGGGGGGTGATCCCCTTGTGGAGGGTGGTGTCTTTTATTAATAATGATGTGAAATATATATAGGTGTGAGAAGGGAATGAAATAAGGAAATTAATTGTGCTCCAAGAAATAGGAAATATGGGCTAATTTTTAGAAATTTTTGGAAATTTCCGTCGGCAGCTTCGCGATCTCACTGTTTCAAGCATAACATCCTCTACACGAACACATAAAAATTATTTAAGTGGACGTGTATTTTTTAGCATTCCTTCACACTTTCACTCTTCATTCCAACTTTGAAGTTTTGATCCTGTTTTACCCTTCAAAACTCAATAAAACACCTTAGTAGCATCAAAATCGTGTAAATACTCAAACGTACACAATTCCATGCAAAAACAATAACTTTCCTAATTAAAACGGTGTAATGTGCACACATAAAATGCGTGAAATTCCACTCTCAACAATCTCCATATCAAATTACTGCAGAAGAAGGACCCATCTAATGATCCTTGGCTTCGCTTCCTTCTTCTCCATCAAGTATTGGATCGCAGAATAATCCGTGTACACTGTGGTTTTTATGCTAACCAAATACTGTCGAAACTTATTGAATGCATACACCACAGCTAGAAACTCCTTTTCAGTGACAGTGTAGTTTTTTTGTGCTGCATCAAAAGTCTTACTCGCATAGTAGATGGCGCAAAATTTCTTCTCTCTCATTTGCCCAAGCACCACTCCAAGTGCTAAATCACTTGCATAACACATAAGTACAAATGGCTGAGTCCAATCCGGTGTAATCAAGATAGGTGCAGTAATAAGTGGCTCCTTCAAAACCTGAAAAGTTGTTAGACATTCATCATCAAAAACAAAAAGAACATCCTTTTCAAGTAAGTGAGATAACGGCTTGGAATATTTTGAGAAGTCTTTGATAAATCTTCTATAAAATCTTGCGTGTCCAAGGAAGGACCCCACTCCCTTCTCTTTAGTGGGTGGTGGAAGCTTCTTAACCGCCACCTCCTTTGCTATATCCACCTGCAATCCCTTAGCTAAAATATGATGCCCAAGAACAATCCCATCTCTCACCATGAAGTGGTACTTCTCCCAATTCAAGACAAAATTAGTTTCGTGATATCTTTTCAAAACAGTTGATAGGTTAGATAAACAAATATCAAAAGAGGAACCAAACACAGAAAAATTATCCATAAACAACTCCATGATCTTTTCAATCAACCCATGAAATATGGCCATCATGCAGCACTGAAATGTAGCAGGTGCACTACATAATCCAAAAGTCATCTTCCTAAAGGAAAAAGTTCCATAAGGGCAAGTAAAAGTATTACTTTCCTAGTCCTCGGGTGCAATCATGATTTGATTATACCCCGAATACCCATCCAAGAAACAATAAAAATCATACTCAAGCAATTGATCCATGAAAGGAAGAGGAAAGTGGTCCTTGCGTGTATTTTCATTTAGTTTCCTATAATCCATACACACACGCTACCCCGTAGGAATCTTAGTGGCTAATGCCTCTCCATCATCTGACTTAACAATAGTCATGCCCCAATTTTAGCTACAACATGCAGTGGACTCACATGGGGACTATCACTAATTGGATATATAATTCCTGCATCTAGCAATGTTAGGATTTGCTTCCTAATCAATTCTTGAATAGCGGGATTCACCCTCCGCTGATTTTGAATGCTACCCTTAGCCTCATTTAACAATCTTATCTTATGCATGCAATACGATGGATTAATACCTTTCAAATCATCTAGAGACCAACTAATCGTAGACTTATACTTCCTAAGCATATCTAATAACTCATCGAGTTGATCATCAGTTAGAGAAGAAGATATAATTACCGGATATGTTTTATTGTCACCTAGATAGGCATACTTCATGTGCTCCGGTAGTGGTTTCAACTCCTCTTTCTTCTCTTTTTTTGTTGTGCTTTCCTATCCAACGGCAAGTACTTCCTAGTCCACTTCACCTCTTCAAACTTTATTCTTTTTTATTTATACCTGTCATCACCCAAAGCAAATATATTTTCAAGAAATTCAATACATACCTCATTAGAGAGCTCATCTAGCTCTGTGGTGAGAAAAGGAAGAGACTTCATCAAGCACGTCTCCATAGGATCCGTTGAAAGGATTAAAGACATATCTTCCTTCACATTCTCCTCCACCACATCAATGCTGTGACACTACGTCTCTATCGGCATCTTCATTGCTTTATCAAGGTTGAATAGAACCTCTTCTTTATCCATCCATAGCCTAAGTTCACCCTTTTGAACATCTCCAGTAGTGGCAAGGAATGGTCTCCCTAAGATAACGGGAATATTATCCTTGTCATCTTCCATCTCAAGTATAAGACAGTCCATAGGAAAGACCAGCTTCTCTAATTTCACAAGAACATCTTCAATCACACCCTTCGAAAAACTCATAGTTCTATCAGCCAATTGTAGAGCAACTATTGTGGGAGTTAACTCCCCCAAACAAAACCTTTGAAAAATTGACAATGGCATCAAATTGATGCTTGCCGCAAGATCATATAAGGCTCGTCGTGCCGGCCCCTTTCCAATCTCACATAGAATAGTGAGGCTTCCCGAATCTTTTAACTTAGCTAGCAGCTTCCTTTGAATGATCGAGCTGCAATTTTCAGACAAATTCACCATTTCAATTATGTTCAAGCTTCTCTTTTTCAAAACTATATCATTTAAAAAGCGGGCATGTAGGGCATCTCCAAGATTGCTTCAGAGAAAAGAATGCTCAAGCTTATCTTATTTATGATATCTGAAAACTTCTTGAACTTTTCTTCCAATCCTTTCTTGACTAACTTGAAAGGAAACGGAGGAGGTATCTTTGTCTTGGGAATCTCCCATTCATCACGTTTAACCTTCTCCACTTTGTTCTTCTCAGCTCTCAACCTTTTTGCTCTTTCTCATTTCTTCTCCGCTATAAGCTCAGTATTCTATCCTTGGGATGGTACTGGAGTAGCATTAACCTCAGATAAAGCATTAAGCGTGGAAAATGGTGTCGGATGAGATGGTTCAACCACGGTTCGACCATGAGTGATAGTCGAACCAGGTGGTAGTGGTTGAATCGGGCTTCAGAAAGTATGGCATCTCCCAGGAAAGTCGGTTCAACTATGGTTCGACCACAGGATTAGTTGAACCAGGGTTGGATTGGTCGAACCCGACTTCAGAAAAATAGAGTGTCGCGGATAGGCTGGTTTGACCGTGGTTCGACCTTCAGGATTGGTCAAACCAATGTGGTGTTGGTCGAATTGGCCTTCTGGGAGCTCTAGAGGTTGCCCAAGTGCTTGGTTCGACCTCAGTGATGTGGTTTGACCTACTGGCTTGGTCGAACCATGGTCAAATCGAGCTCTTGGTGCTCTATAAATCGTTTCTGGCATCATCGATCCCTCACCTGCATTCCAGACCTTAACGTGATAGCGTGGCACTCCTTCGGGTTTGTAATACTTTGAGATGGAAACTTTTCCTTCTCCACCGTTTGAGTTAACATATTCACATTACCGGCCATCTGCCCCATCAACAGCGTCAAGTCCTTCATCTACTTAGATATATCCTCATGATTTTTATCAATTTTAGCCTCTAGCTTTGCCTCTAGATGATCCACTCTTACATCATTCTTTGCCATGTACCTGTTCACCGTATCCTTAAAACTATGTTTTTCTTCTTCGACTCTTAGCCCCCGGATCAACACCAACATGAGGTGTACTACTGTATTAGGATTACTCCATGAAAACTCTGGTCTCCTTGGTTGTTGATAATTACCAGGTGGATCACGATTATTGAAGTTTCCTTGGTAATTCCGATTTTCTTGATTTTGGAACCTCGTTCCTTGAATACTTTGATCCATGGCATAGTTTGTCTCTTCTAATTCCTCTTGGCTAGCTCCTTCATTACAAATATCATGCTGCATAATTGGTACTCCTGTGTTATATCAGTGATCTGCTTTTTCTAAAATTCAAGTAACTTATTGATATTAGCCAAACTAGAGACGATCTAATCATCTCTACTCGACTTAACCATAGTATGCTCAACCTGCGCTACTTTTCCAAGAACATAAGTGCCTCACACTCTATCAGTTGGTCAATTTCTTGAATTCATCAAAATATCCTCAAAGAGCTTTTTGGCGTCAACGGATGACTTTATAAGCAGCTCTCCATTTGATGAAGCATCAAGTAACACTCAAGAATCACAATTCAATCCGTTGTAGAAAATACTGATGTATTGAGCTTTAGATAGCCCATGTTGTGGACACCTTTAAAGCATGTCCTTGAATCTATCCCATGCTTCATGAAATTTCTCATTACCACTGATAGCAAATTGATTGATTTCTTGTTTCATCTTAAACACCTTTGAAGATGACATGTATCACTCCAAGAACTTCAATTTCTATTGTTCCCAGATAGTGCATTCAACAACATTAACAGTATCGTACCAATCTCTCGCTCTTTCAGTAAGCGAGAACTTAAATAAGATAATCCTCCTCGCATTTTCATGATCTGCAGCGCTCTTTTGTATGCTTGCATACCCCAGGAATTATTTAGATGCTGTTGAGAATCTTCAAAGGTTTCCTCAGAGAAGGGACTCCTTTCAATTATGCTGATCAGAGTAGGGAGAAGATCAAAATCCGCATCGGCCCCTCTTATTTCTAATAACCCCACATTGCCTCCTCCGTTGTTCTTAAAGACTTCACGGATGGCAAAATTATCCGGATTCACCCTATTTTTGGCCATGTTGACTGCTTCTACTTCCGACTTATCCCCAGTTGCAGCTTCAATCGTTTCTGAGTTCAGCTCTTCAACTTCAACTCCTAAATTTAGAGCTGCAATTGGTTCTACGTTCTTGTTCCTATTATTCTTCTTCTTTTCTTCCTCGATGATGCTCCAATTTCTAGAATATAAGACGCTAACTCTCCTGCCTTTGATCTAGTATGCATACATCTAAGAGAAATAAGTGTTAGAAAATAAAGACAAGAATAAAATTGTCTCAATTAAACTAGAAATAATAATTTAATAATTAATGTCATCCCCGACAACGGTGCCAAGAACTTGATGAGTGTTTCTCAACATACAATATTAATCCCCAAGTATGAAGGATGCTATTGTAGCTTTGATAAGCGACCAAGTGATTATCGAACCCAAGAGACGTATTATTATCAATTTAATTACAATCTAACTTATTAAGACTGGGTTGGAAATATAATTGTGATGAATTAAGTAACTAATAAACAAATAATTAAAATAGTAATTAAAATAAACAAGCAGTAGAGATTAAACGAAAGTGAATAAGTGAGAAATTGGGTAGTTCTTCGGGCCATCCAGTTTTACTCATTAACTTCCCTTCCGTGTATCAATGTCTGACTCTGCCTTGTGGAGTATGGACGCATCACTACCATGCAAATATACTCTATAGCATAAGTAAATAAACGTGTGACACGTGTGAATATCCTTGGATCAAGAGATATAATTCACCCCCTTTCTAGGTACTATCAGTATCAATTATTTCCCGAGCGCTAAGTACTCTAACATGATATGATCTCTCTTTATAAGTACTATGATGTTATTCCCTTTGTCCTACTTATTTTCCCGAATAAGATTCAATTAACAAGTATTTATATAAGATAGTTCTAATGAGACTTCGGAGTCCCCTCACTTAGAATCATAACATATAATCCTGCTCAGCAGTAGACGCACTCAATCAATAATCAAGATATGTATTCAGACTTTACATAACAATTAATGATGCACAAAACAACTCTGAGTATAAAGTAAAAACGCATAGTCTTATATAAAATAAAACACAAGTAGTGTTGTACGGAGTATACACACGGAAGTTCAATTAACTCATAAAACTTTCATAAACCCTAGAACTACTGAAGCGGTTGTAGCCCATGATTGATCGAAGAACAATCATGGTGGTTGGATAGATCTTACCCATAGTCTTGAAAATTACAAGATAAATTAAGAAGCAAAGTAAACCCTAGATGTGGGTGCTGTCGCGTCTCTCTGCGTCTTTAATCTTCACTTGGTTCTCACTTGATTCGACAGACGAATCTCTCTCCACAGCTCTGTGGATGATGGTAGAGTTTTGGATATTGTGTAGAATGAAGGTGGTGAATGGTGTCCCTTTCTGCTATTTAGGGTCTTCCTTTTGTACTTCTAGCTTCTCCAATGGACCTCTAATGGGATTTTTGAGCAAAAATGCAAACTGAAGATGTAAAAATATGGATACGGAAGCTTCCTGTATAACAGTTCGACCCAGACCCTTGGTCAAACCACTGAGTGCTTGGTCGAACTGGCCTTTAATGTACTGGCAGGTGGTTGGTTTGATCCTAACTACTGGTCAAACCAGAAGCTTCGTGGTCGAATCAAAACTACAAAACTTCAGGCATTTGGTTCGACCATGGTTCGACCATCATACCTGGTCGAACCACATCATCATGGTCGAACCGTACTGTAACATAAATTTAGTGTGGTGGTTCGACCCGAACCGGTGGTCGAACTAGGCGCTTTCAGGCTCCTCTTCTGGTTCCGAGCACTTCTGTCCTATTTTTCCTCAAAAATCCGCTCAAACGGCCTCAAACGCACCTAATTCATGACTTTCCACTATATATCTCGATTTATCTCGACTTAAGATCAAATCATACATTATTATCGCAGAAATCAGAGCTCAAAATACGTGAATTTACACTCTCATCAAGAGAGAACGTTCGCTATTGTGTTGGACGTGGGAGTCGGTGGTGTAGATTGAGGAATAGAACTAGGTGGTGGCAGTAAGGACTGAAGAATGGTAGTTGTATTTATAAGAGAAAGAGGCTATGATGGTTGTTTAGGGATAGTATGAGCAAATAGAAAATAATTTTCATCAAAAGTGACATGTCTCGATGTGATGAATCGACGAGTAGATATTTTGTAGCATCTATAGCCTTTATGGTTAGAGGAATAGCCAAGGAAGACACACAAAGAAGACTTGGGAGATAATTTATGAGGAATTGTAGCTTGAAGATTAGGATAATAATCACATCCAAAACACGCAGATGAGTGTAGGAGGGTTGGGATTGATAGAGAAGTTCATGTGGAGACTTATTTTTAAGTAATGGTATGGGAAGAATATTCAAGATATGGGCAACAGTATGTAGTGCTTCTACCCAGAATGTGAGTGGAACAGAGGACTGATAGAAGATTGAACGAAGCATGATTGTAATAGTATGATTTAATATTTCTGCTTTTCCATTTCGCTGTGGGGTATGATGACATGATGCACGAAACCAAATGCCATGTTCAAGACAGTATTTTTGGAATTGATTATTGGTGTACTCAGTACCATTATCACATTGAATAGCTTTTAAGACACCATTAAACTGTATACGAAGGAAAACATGGAATTGTAGGAAGTAAGAGTATACTTCAGTTTTAGATCAAAGTGGAAACAACCAAGAATAATGCGTGAAATCATCTAAAAAGGATATAAAGTATCGATAACTAGTATTCGACAAAATAGGAGAAAATCATATATCAGAATGTACTAATTCGAATGGTTTTGAAGACAATGACATAGAAGAATCAAATGACAACCTAACATGCTTGCCAAGCCGACATGCATGACACAAACAGGAGTTTATTTTTTCAGCCTTTGAACAAGAGATAAAATTCCAACTAGCTAGAATAGATAAAATCTGAGAATTAGGATTACCAAGACGATGATGCCACAGCTCTGAGGTGAAGGAGGCATGCCGCCAAGGCAACAGGAGAAACAGTAGAGGAAGAACGACCAGGGTGAGTGTAGAGACCAGTTGGACTAATGGATGTGAGAAGGGGGACCCTCAAATTGGGATCCTTTACTAAACACCATTAGATGAAAATCAATCAGAGAAGGGTTATTATTAATGAATTGTCGTACAGATAGGAAATTATGGGTAAGAGAAGACAACAAAGAAATTATTTAATCAAAAAACATGCGAACTAGACTGAAGAACAGAAGAACCAACACATTTAATTTCAAGCATATTACCATCAGCAACTCTAATACCAAAAGAACCACAATAAGGTCTAAAAGTAAGAAGTATACTGATGATAGTGAAAATAAGTGTGTTTTAGTGTCCAATTTAACACCTTTTTGATGGATATTATTGTCATATATAAGTACAAGTGTCTTATATTTGATATATATGAGAAAAATGTGTGTTTGAGGTGTTTTATTGTGTTTTAAGTGGAAAAAGGATCAAAAGTTCATAGCTGGAGAAAAGGTGCAACTTGTGCAAGAATGCTGAAAAACGCACATCCAAATTGTGTAATTTTTCTGTATTCGTGTTGAGCTCTAAACTAGAAGTGTGATACATGATTAGAAAGCCACAGAAGATAGGGTCGTTTTGGCATAAGAAACACCTCAATCGGAGATTAAACAAGAAAGTTTTGTTTGAAATGGTGACATCGCGCAAGCTGTTTCTACTCAGTACGACTGTTCTATTTTACATGACTTGTTGCATCTTCAAATGTTAGACTTTTAGTGAGTTTTTTATATGGATAGAAATTCAAGGAAGAGATGATTGCGTGAGTGCAAGAATCACTCAAATCAGAGTTTGGACGAGGAAGTTATGCTTAAAATCATGAAGTCGCGCAGCTGACAGCGAGAATTTCCGAAAATTTTTAAAAATTACCTATTTCTTGGAGCACAATTAATCTCCTTATCATATAATCCTCCATGATTTACCCATATCTTTTATTTCCTTATTTAATTCCTTTTCACTCCTATATATATTTTACATCATTATTCATGTGAGGGAACATCAACACAATCATTCTACACCCCACACGTGGATCACCCCCAACCATCATCCACATCCTTTCCTCCATCCATCCATCACTTTGAAGATTTGTCTGCTGGATCAAGAGGAGAACCAAGAGGACGATTCAAGACGGAGAAGGACGCGACTACTCCCACAACTAGAGTTTTATTTGTTTCCTAATTTATCTTGTATTTTCCAGACTATGGGTAAGATCTATCCAACCCTCATGTGTGTTTCTTACAACAACATGGGCTAGAGCATTTTTGGTAGATCTAGGGTTTTGAATGTTTTTATGAATTAATTAATTGAACTTTCGTGTGTATACTCCGTACGACACTACTTGTGAAATTATTTTATATATAATTATGCATTTTTAATTCATATTCACAGTCGTTTCGTGCATCTTCAACTGTTATATAGAGTTTGAATATATATTTTGGTTGTTGAATGAGCGTGTTCACTGCTGAACAAGATTCCATGTTATGATTCTAAGTGAGGGGACTCCGAAACTTTATTAGAATTGTCATATATGAATGTTTATTAATTGAATTGAATTCAGGTTAATAAGCAGGATAAAGAGGTTAATTTTATAGTACCTATAAAGGGAGTTCATATCGGGTTAGAGAACCAATCCTAGGGGAAAATAATTGATATTAATAGTACCTAGAAAGGGTGGTGAAATTATATCTCTTGCTCCAAGGTTATTCACACGTGTTACACGCATATTTACTTATGCCAATAGAGTAGATTTGCATGGCTTAGTGATGCGTCCATATTCCACAAGGCAGAGTCGGACATTGATACACGAAAGAAAAATTAATGAGTGAATCCAGATTACCCTAGGGCTACCTATTCTCCATTCTTGAGTCACATTCGTATTCTTCTAGTGTTTATTTTATTTTAATTGTTATTTAATTAATTTGCTTATTAGTTTAATAATTCTATATCTCAACTTTATTGTCTTTTGTCTTAATTAATTTAGTAAATAATTAAATTGATAATACGACGTCCTTTTCGATATTTAACTTGGTCGCTTGCTTAAGCTGCAACTGATATCCTTAATACTGAGAATTAATTTTGCGTGCAAAGAAAACGTCCACCATATACCTGCATCATTAGTCATAAAGCATGGATGCACCAGAGTAAAAATTTCACTACTGTGAAGACATATCATTAACTGGATAGACAGTGAATGCTTGAGGAGTTGTAGCATTTGTCTTAACCGCGAAAGAACACATTCGAGAAATATGACCAATCCTCCATAGTTGTGACAAAAGTAACATTATATAGAAATTATTGAGAAGTGAGTCCAGCAGGAGCCGAAGGAGGACGACTACCTGGAGCAGGTCCCAAAATAGACTGATTGTTTCTAAATAATTGCAAATGATTGTTGCCTGAACGCCCTCGGCGATTGTTAACCTCGGCCCCATGCTGAACGAGAGGCGTTTGACCTGAGCCCCACTAGTGGCCTGTTGGGCAACCATGAGTTGTTCAGGTGCAGCCAAAATGGGTGTCCGTGAGCCAACAACTTCAACTCCTCTAAAAGCAACATACTCTTCATCTGGTCAAATGTGGTGGTGGTTGCATTGTGGAGTAAATGGATGTGATGGTATTGTATGCAGAACCAAGCCCCATCACAATCTCTAATAGGAGATCACTAGAAGATATCGAATCACCAATAGATTTTCGACAATCATATAAATCCTTCAACATAAGTAAACATTCCTGCACCTTTTTAGTACTATAGAATTCCTAGCATAACTGGACGACGCGACTTTCAACATGGTTGCGAAAAAGAGTCTTACTCTTTGTCCAAGCTGCATGGGCAATCATGTACGCCCAGTAGTGATAATCGACTGGAGAATATCCCTAGAAACTTGTTGGATTATATACTAAAAGTCTAGCTTTTTATATGAACAATATTATAACAATTTATTTAAAATGAGATACATATGATCAAATGATTGCGTTATATAATTTATTTATATGTTCGATGCAATAGTCCGCTTACTTTATACTATAGATAATATGTTGTGCGACAACACGCGGAAGATCATATTATCGGTTTTCATATAAAGTATAAACAGATACTCACAACCGAGATAGACGGGGACTCTCTATCGGGATGGTTGTAGTGTGGTTTGGTATTAGCTTGTTTGGCAATAGAATTACATCAGTGCACTTTGTATGTATTGAGCGGGACTGCTTGAGATCGTTCGACTTATACTGACTTATAGGAGAACTTGATCTCAGTTATTATGGATGTTCGTGCTCTTAATCCCTATACAATAACCACGACATGTAAGATTATATGTATTTCTTTGATTATCAATGGGTGAGATTTACATGTATTAAATCAATAAACTCGATGAGTTGGAAAATAGTGTTGTCTCTATGGTGTGCTGTTGATTGTAGAAGGAATTCGTGTCCCACATAGGTTGATGATGTCCACTTGAGGAGCTCATAAGGATTATCATGTAAACCCCGCGGGTGGATTTATTCCGTAATGAGGTTGAGTGGTACTACTCTTGGATGAGATATTAATTAATGGAGTTGACAGTAACTTAATTAATTAATGGGCATTGTATATCTTAAACATGGGGAGACTAATGGGCTCATAATAAGAAGGAGTCCATAACGTAATTATGGAATTAGAACGGTAGTGCAGTAATAATATTTTAGTGGAATATATTATTATTATTGGACTTAAGTATAAGCTTTGGGCTAAGCTTGGATACTTAAACCCAATGGAGGCCCAATCTAATTTCTCCTCCTGGTCCCTGCTGTAGCCCATATATATAAGTAATCTCAGCTGTCCGGAAATCCTAATTGAAAAGATTAATCACGCCTAACACTGTGAGGAGAGTGAGAGAACAGCAGATTGAGAAGATCTCGAAGATCTTCGCCCACACGACGTCGAGATTGGACTTGGGAATACAGCAGAAGATCAAGAGGTCATTTGCTGCTGCTGTCCGCCAACTTGTATGATTTTTATAAAATTATACAGACTTCAGAACAGGACGTGTAATATACTAACGGATAACCACGGAAGAGAGGATCATTTTGCCACATAGATCACTCAATTCTGACATCGGATAAGAGAGTTATGCCCAAAACGGTGAGGCTGCACAAGCTGGTGGCGAGAATTCATCTTCTCCAACATACTCTGTGAAAGGTAATACGTTTCTATGTTTTCTATCTTCCGTTGACTGTTAGAAACATATGAAACCCTAACGGTTCACGTTAACCAAACGATCGAACGCCAACAATTGATATCAGAGCTTCGATTTCGTGGTGAAGTGTGAAACGTTAGGCTAAGGTTTATGTCAAAAGGTGAAAGGGTTTAAGTATTCATGTTATGCTAGTATACCCTATTCAGATACTATATGCCTGTGTCAAACGTGGACTAGGGTTTAGAAATTATTGTTTCTTGTTGAATACTCTATACGTTTGACGAAAAAATTTTGATAATTTGGATATTTTTTAAATTTGATAATCTGGAAATTTTTGAAAATTTGATAATCTGGAAATTTCAAAAATTTGATAATCTGGATATTTTCGAAAATTTGATAATTTGAAAATTTTTGAAAATTTGATAATCTGGATATTTTCGAAAATTTGATAATCTGAAAATTTTTGAAAATTTGATGATCTGGAAATTTCGAAAATTTGATAATCTAGATATTTTCGAAAATCTAATAATCTGGAATTTTTGAAAATTTGATAATTTGGAAATTTTGAAATTTTGATAATCTGGATATTTTTGAAAATTTGATAACTTGGAAATTTTTGAAAAATTGATAATCTGGAAGTTTACGAAAATTTAATAATCTGGAATTTTTTTAAAATTTGATAATCTGGTCGATATCGATGATTTTTATAATCTGGACGATATTGACGATCGATATCGATAGTTTCGTAAATTTGATAATCTGAAAGTTTTTTTAAAATTTAATAATCTGGTCGATATCGATGATTTCAAAAGTCTGGACGATATTGATGGTCGGTATCGATAGTTTCAAAATTCGGTAATCTGGAGATTTTCGAAAGTTTGATAATCTGGATGTTTTTACCGACACTTGTGTAACTGGCATAATTAATTTTATTATCTGGAGATTTTCGAATTCGCTGATATATAACTGGCATAATTAATTTTATTATCTGATTTTTTTATATATGTATGCATGTTCTATGTGATTTACTGCTTTATTTGCCGTAAATGGAGCATCCTAGGTTGCATATTTTATTTTGAATATTATATGCATGTAAAAATCCTTGGTGTTAAATTACTAAGTGGGAGAAGGGATTGATAATTAATTCCCACGACCTCCATTATTGGTTTGTAAGTGATGTGAGTAAACATGCGTGTTGGCATAGACCTTCCTCCCCATCGGATGAGTTTATTCACAGATCACTAGTACAGACTTCATTAAATAATTATTGTTTGTAATGTGATGCACATGAACTTGCGTATTGGCATAGATCTTCCTCCCCATCGTATGAGTTTATTCACGGATCACGAGTACAGACTTCATTAAATAATTATTGTTTGTAATATGATGCACATGATCTTGCGTATTGGCATAGACCTTCCTCCCCATCGGATGAGTTTATTTGCGGATCACTGTACAAACTTGTAATTGATGATTGTAGAAATTTATCCGAGCGCGTGTGTACTTCTCCATCTGTAAGGCACACAAGCTTGGACCGCGAACTTGGGATCAAATAATGGTATACACTTAGGTGTAAATAATAAGTATTCTCTCCATCGGAGTCACTGTTGTTATTTGCATGGCTAAAGAGGAACCGACTATTAATTATTTTGTCATGAGGTTAGGTTGACAAATGAAATTAATGGGTAAAACTTTTTTCTTGTAAATGTTCGGGTTTGTAAACGTACACACTATCGTGGCTTGCAGACTCACGGTGCTTGAGATGTCGGTGAATTTTATTTTTATATTGTTTTGAGGAAATCAATATAAATTGATAAATTTGAAGATTTGATTTGTGTATTTATTTACGTGATTCTCAGTAATTTCAAATGGTTTTATCTCACTTATTGTTTACTAAAAGAAACATATTTACTTGTCCAAAATTAGATGATTAGAAAATAATCTTGGTTTCGATTTTTACTGCATAGGAAAACATATGTCTTCTCACTAAAGATGTCCCATGATGCCTATTTAAGTCTCTAGTGAAGAGATGAGAGGTTCATAGAAATATGATGGTCTCATGCGACTCTTCGAATACTTGAGTAAGTTAGAAGGGCAAGAGGTCATGGTTAATTTGATGAATGAATTGGAAATACTTGGAGTAGAAATTGAAAGGGAAACCTAGATCAATTTATTCTTCATAGTTTGTCTAGGTGTTTTGAGTAAGTTCTGCCTGAAATATAAGAGGTTGTATATGGTAGAGAACTTCTGATAAAACATGTGGTAAAGGAAATCCATTTTCATCAAGGTATGAACAAGGATAGTATCTTATTCACTAGTCATTGAAGCATGATTAGTGATGGCATCTACTAACACAATGTGTGTAGATACCGGAATCACTAAAAGCCTGCAACTAAGTGATGATGAGATAATTGAGTACATGGGTAAGCTACGAAAGTAGTGGTTGTTACAGTGGAAGTTGTTTATTTATCTTACGATATGAGTAAACATTTAATTTTGAGAAATTGTCTTTACGTACGTTTTCATAGAAAGAATTTCATTTCGTTTTCTATGCATTTACTGATGGATACTCCATTTCATTTAAATACATGGTCATAGTAATGAAGGATAAAGCTATAATCTGTTATGGTACGTTGGTGAGAATTTGTACACTTTTAAAATTTTTTATCCCACGGATGCAACAAATAATAATTAATAACGCATCTTATAATCTTAGTAAGAGAAATGAACCTTCGAAGATGAACTAAACATACTTTTGACATCTAAGACTAGATCAATTTTACTTGAGTAGGATTCAAAGGTTGATAGCCGATGGACTTTTGGGTTTATCTTAAGTGGAAACTATCTGACTTGCGAGTCTTGCTTGGAAGTAAAATGATTAAAGGCCTCAAGGCAAAAGGGGTATAGAGACATGCAAAGATATGTTGGAAATAGTTCATACTGATTTAAGCGGTCCTAAGACTATCTCGACGAGAGGTGGACATTACAACTTAATCGTGGGGGCAAGTACCTCTAGGAATAGTTTAGGAGCTATTTATCAGAGGATGAGATTAAAATCTCAAGTAGTCTACACCGGGCATACCCCAGCTGAATGGTGTGGCGAAAAGAAGGAATAAGACTCTTATGAAAAAGGTTAGATAGTTGATGAGTTATTTGGAATAATTAAATTCATTTTATAGGTATGCCCTAGAAACAGCATGTCGTATAATGTCTGTCTGTTTGTGGGATATTCTAGAAAAATGAAGGTGTTGGATTGTATACTAAAAGTCTAGCTTTTTTGTATGAACAATCTTATAACAATTTATTTGAAATGAGAATCATATAATCAAATGATTGCGTCTTATAATTTATTTATATGCACGATGCAATAGTCCACTTACTTTATACTGTAGATAATATGTTGTGCGACAACACGCAGAAGATCATATTATCGGTTTCCTTATAAAGTATAAACAGATGCTCATAACCGAGATAGACGGGGACTCTCTATTGGGATGGTTGTAGTGTGGTTTGTTATTAGCTTGTCTTGGCTATAGAATCACATTAGTGCACTTGTGTGTATTGAGCAGGACCGCTTGAGATCGTTCGACTTATGCTGACTTATAGGAGAACTTGATCTCAGTTATTATGGAAGTTCGTGCTCTTAATCCCTATACAATAACCTCGACACGTAGGGCAGTATGTATTTCTTTGATTCATCAATGAGTGAGATTTACATGTAATTAAATCTCCAAACTCGGTGAGTTGGGAAGTAATGCTGTCTCTATGGTGTGCTGTTGATTGTAGAAGGAATTCGTGTCCGTCATAGGTTGATGATGTCCCCTTGAGGAGCTCATAAGGATTATCATGTAAACCCTGCAGGTGGAATTTATTCCGGCATGATAATGAGGTTGATTGGTACTACTCTTGGATGAGATATTAATTAATTGTGTTGTCAGTAACTTAAATTAATTAATGGACATTGTATATCTTAAACATGGGGAGACTAACGGGCTCATAATAAGAAGAAGCCCAAAACGTAATTTTGGGATTGGAAAGGCAGTGTAGTAATAATATTTTAGTGGAATATATTATTATTATTGGACTTAAGTATAAGCTTTGGGCTAAGCTTGGATACTTAAGCCCAATGGAGGCCCAACCCAATTTCTCCTCCTGGTCCCTGCTGTAGCCCATGTATATAAGTCACCTCAACTTATCTGGAACACTAATCTATTTTATTATTCATGTGTGATGAGGGTTGAGAGCAGATTGAGGAGGTCTCGTAGATCGTCACCCACACGACGTCGAGATCGGACTTGGGACATACAGCAGAAGATCAGAAGGTAATTTGCTGCTGCTGTCTGCCACCTTGCGAAATTTATATAAAATCGTACAGTACTCAAAATTCGATAATCAATATACTGACGGAAAGCCGTTGAAGAGAGGATCGTCTGAGTATAAAGATCATTCAATTTCGAGATCAAACAAGAAAGTTATGGCCATTCTCGTGGGACTGTACAGTCTGTCAGCGAGAATCCTTCATCTTCTACCCTGGTGAACGGTAATCGTTTCTATAATTTATTGCTTCCGCTGATATTAGAAACATATGAATCCCTAACGGGTCACATTAACCAAACGATCCTAGCATCAACAGAAGGGTGGTTTATTTATTAGTCCAAAAGATCGAAGAGTGATTGTTAACACAAACACTAGATTTTTGGAAAAGGACAATGAAATAAATCACAAACCTATGTATAAGTTGTTCTAAAGGATAGTGAGAGGAAAAACACAAAGTATTAGTACCAATTGTACAAGAGGATATACCACGAGATAAACTGCAATGCGTGTCACGTCTGATACATAATTGCGTGTAGTGCATGTCGTAGTGAGAGGGTTGTTCGACAACCTGTAAGATATATGTTTTGGGAGAGTCGTGAGACTTGGTCCCTAGTAAATATAGAATGGACCCACGGATACGACGAAGCACTACAAGATAGAAATGTCGAATCTTAGCAAAGTGCAATGCTTTTTGAAATAGAATCGATGGATTCTAAATCAAGTCTGGGAGCTTATAGGACCACTAAATGGTGTAAAAGTCATTGGAAGTAGTCACACAAAATAAAAGAGGATCATACGGTAAGGTGAAAACCTTGGGAGCAAATCTTGTTGCGAAAGGTATAATCAGAAAGAAAAGATTCGATTATGAGGAAACCTATTCGCCGATAGCTATGCCTATGTTGATCCGAACTCTTTTATCTGTTGCTACTCATATGAAATATGAGGGATAGCAAATAGATGTCAAGACAGCTTTCTTTATTGGAAGTCTTGAGGAAAACATCTATGTGAAGCAACCAGAGTGATTCATTGCAAAGGGCTAAGAGCATTGTGATAGTAAGTTTAAAGTGTTCATCGATGGACTAAAGAAAGCTTCAAGATCATGAAACATTCATTTTGGTGAGGAAATCCAGTGATATGGATTCATTCAACGCATGGATGTGTCTTGTGTATTGTAAAGAGTGACGAAAATATGGTGGTATTTTTTGTACTCTACGTAGATGATATATTACTCATTGGAGACAATGAAAGAGTATTGTCGTGCTTATGGGTATGGTTAATAAAGCGATATGAGATAAAGGACTTAAGAGAAGCAAAAATATCCTTTTGATCACGGTAATACGGATCACAAGAAAGGATGTTATGCTTGTCTCAAGCTTCATGAGATGATACTATCCTTACTTGTTTTAGCATGAGACTTTATCTAATGATATGTGTCTTGAGACACAAAAGAAGATAAAGGTGATGAAAGCGGTTCCTTATACTTCAGCGAATAAGGAAGCTTAATCTAAGGAATGCTATGCACGAGTATATATATCTGTTTTGCCGAAGGCATGAACAGTGGGTATCAAGGTAGCCTGAAATAAGAATGTTGAACTGTGCTAACACATAATTTTGAAGTACCTGAAAAGGACTAGAAACTATATGTAGGCTTACCGGACACTGCTTCGTAGGGATTACATAGATTCAGATTTTTCGAATCAGATAGGGATAACAGTAAATCCACCTCAAAGGTTATATGTTTAATTTTAGGAAGTAGAGCCATAATATGGAGGAGTGTTTTATAGAAATATATTTCAGACTCCGGACTCCATCATAGAAAGATGATAAATTGGAGCCTATGAGACAGCCAAAGTATTTGTATGACTCTAGAAATTTCATGATGGACTTCGAAGTGCTTCTAAGTTTGCCCAAGATTATCACAATTTATTGTGATAATAATGGTGCAGTTGCAAACTTGAAGGAATCACGAGCCCATAAGCAATTAAACACATGGAGCGCAAGTACCACCTGTTATGAGAAATCGTATGATGATGGGAAGGTTGTTGTCGCAAAGATTGCATCGGATGATGACCTAGTAAATCCATTTACAAGGACTTTAAAGTGAAAGCTTTTGATGGTCGCGTAGTGGGAGTGAGAATCAGATGTATGGCAGAAGACATGACAGCATAGTCTTTTAGTATAAGTGGGAGATTGTTGGATTGTATACTAAAGTCTAGCTTATTGTATGAATAATATTATAACAATTTATTTGAAATGAGAATCATATGATCAAATGATTGTCTCTTATAATTTATTTATATGTTCGATGCAATAGTCCACTTACTTTATACTGTAGATAATATGTTGTGTGACAATACGCAGAAGATCATATTATCGGTTTCCTTAAAAAGTATAAACAGATGCTCACAACCGAGATAGACGGGGACTCTCTATCGGGATGGTTGTAGTGTTGTTTGGTATTAGCTTGGCATGACTATAGAATCACATTAGTGCACTTTGTGTGTATTGAGCGGGACCGCTTGAGATCGTTTGACTTATACTGACTTATAGGAGAACTTGATCTCAGTTATTATAGATGTTCGTGCTCTTAATCTCTATACAATAACCTCGATACGTAAGGGAGTATGTATTTCTTTGATTCATCAATGGGTGAGTATACATGTATTAAATCAACAAACTCGGTGAGTTGGGAAATAGTGATGTCTCTATGGTGTGCTGTTGATTGTAGAAGGAATATGTGTCCGACATAGGTTGATGATGTCCCCTTGAGGAGCTCATAAGGATTATCATGTAAACCCTGCAGTTGGATTTATTCCGGCATGATAATGAGGTTGAGTGGTACTACTCTCGGATGAGATATTAATTAATGGAGTTGTCAGTAACTTAATTAATTAATAGACATTGTATATCTTAAACATGGGGAGACTAACGGGCTCATAATAAGAAGGAGCTCATAACGTAATTATGGGATTAGAACGGTAGTGCAGTAATAATATTTTAGTGAAATATATTATTATTAATGGACTTAAGTATAAGCTTTAGGCTAAGCTTAGATACTTAAGCCCAATGGAGGCACAACTCTAATTTCTCCTCCTGGTCCCTGCTGTAGCCCATATATATAAGTCATCTCAACTGTCTGAAAACCCTAACTGAAAAGATTAATCACGCCTAACACTGTGAGGAGGGTGAGAGAACAGCAGATTGAGAAGATCTCGAAGATCTCGAAGATCATCGCCCACACGACGTCGAGATTGGACTTGGGAATACAACAAAAGATCAAGAGGTCGTTTGCTGCTGCTGTCTGCCAACTTGATGATATTTATAAAATTTTACAGACTTCAGAACAGGACGTCTAATATACTGAGGGAAAGCCATAGAAGAGAGGATTGTTTTGGCGCATAGATCACTCAATTCCGACATCGGATAAGAGAATTATACCCAAAACGGTGAGGCTGCGCAGGCTGGTGGCGAGAATTCGTCTTCTCCAACATACCCTGGTGAAAGGTAATACGTTTTTATATTTTCTTGCTTCCGCTGACTGTTAGAAACGTATGAAACTCTAACGGTTCACGTTAACCAAACGATCGAATGCCAACAAAACTGTGGATTGAACTCAGGAGAGAACCAAATAATCAACATATAGCCATGAGAGAATGTAGCAGGGTCTGAGGAAGGAGGATCAATCCCGTACACATGGGACATCACACGATATGCCCGAAATATTAGCAAAAATGATTCACGCCATAACAAATAATTTGAAAATAGAAGAAGAGGGGGAAAGAACATAACCAGCAGCGCCGTCGATAGCGTAAACAGTGGATGTGAGAGAGGCGGTGGTCGACAAGGTGGAAAGGAGGAGAATCAAAAAAAAACTAGGATTTTTCTTTTGGTGGCTCTAATACCATGAAAAATGCAAGCAGTGAAATCTGTTGCCTAAATGTATTCACGTATAAATACAATGTTCATGTACAAGAGTGGGCCAAGCCCATTACTATAAATATACAACAAAGATATATACAAGCCCAAATATCTATATTACTAACAAAAATAAACACATTTATGTATATATAGTTCAATTCATAGAAGTTGGTTTTGTAAGGATTGAAACTAACATTAAATTCTACTAATATATCTCAATGATTTCATTTTAATATGGAAGTTTATATTTATTTAAAAAAAATTATATTCCAAATATTAAAAAAATAATAAAAAAAATTCAAGCACATTCTCTTATACACATACATGGATCCTTTCCTTTACTCCTCCTAAAAATACGACTAAAATGCAATAGATTCATAGAGGAATTAGAAGAAAGGGATAATTTCAAACTCCTATCCATTTAAACAATTCATTCATATATGATATGCAAAAGTTCATTAAAAGAAAACATGGCATATAGTTTGATCATCTACTTCTAACATTTAACTAAAATTATAATGTCAAGACAAAAAATATTTAAATGATCCGAAACTTTAAATCTTTAACAAAAGATTATATGCTTAATTCGCATGCATAAACGTATGTAAGGTGGTAGTGGTTTTATGTACGCTGGTGTTATAATGAGGCAATTTTTTATAAAATATTTTCAAAAAAATAATTGAAAATAACACTAAAAAGAATAAACACAGATTTTCCTCAGAAATAAACGGGACTCTTCCCTTTACTTCTATTAAATTTCCAATAATACAAAGACTTGAGTACTATCACTACTCAATCTCACTACTAAACTAATAGAATCTGATTTTTCCCCATGAGACTCCTCTCATGTGTTTCACACTCAGAATGTTTAAAAACATAAAATTCTCACCAAAACCCTAAAAACTCACACTTACACACTTTTTCTTTTCTTCACACTCAAAAACCGCAACATCCTTCTACGTTTCTGCTATATTATATATGCCTCATATTATTCCTCTTTCTTTGGAGTAATTACAATGCGGCTCAATCACTCGAAAGCAATCTCTATTAATTGTTTGGTTAAATGACCATCTTCCGCAATCACTTGATCTCTTCAAAAAATAGCTTTGTCTAAACGATCATCTTTTGCAATCACTTGATCTCTTCTAAAAATAGCTTTGTCTTCATAAGTTAATCAAGTAGTGATCCTGTCAAAAGAATAAATTATTGAATTTGTTAGATTTGGTTGATTAAATATTAAACTATTTATTTCAAAATATCTACTATCATAGCTTTATCCTCCTTTCAATACCATCTACTATCTACTATCATAGCTTTATTCTCCTTTAGAGTGGGTTGATCCTACCATCTACTATCATAGCTTTATTCTCCTTTCAATAATATCACATATTTCAAAATAAATTATTGAAGTTGTTAGAGTGGGTTGATTAAATATTAAACTATTTACTTCTCTACAAGCTTAAACTTTTAGATGAGCTAGTAGATGGAATGCTTTTTGATGAGGTAGTAGATGGTATGTAGAATCATCGCCTAGTAAAGATCCAACAGGTTCAAACTTCACCGTCATCAATTAAGTACTTCCTCAGTTCCATTAAAAGAAAGTAATATTATTATTTAATGTGTAGTGTGTAGTTGTATTAGTGGGAGTGTGAACTCCATATTTTAATTGTATTAGTGGATATGTGTGGTCCCATGTGTATAAAAATGGAAATGAGACTTTTTGAGTGAGACACCAAAATAGAAAAAAAGACCCTCTTTGAAAAAGACGGTGGGAGTATTAAACTATTTACCTACATGTGAAGGGACGTATAACACTTGATTAAATATTAAACGATTCATCTCTCTACTATATAATACCACCGAGTATTACACCTTAACATTGTGAATGTTCCGAGTGTTAATGTTTATTATACAGATTACAACTTAACATTGTAAATGTTTATTATACAGAAATTGAGATACTGTAACTTATTGTACCGACTTCAGTATTTGTTTTTCTGATATTTATTTTTTTTTAAATGATTATTTACATCAAAAAGGGTTTGTGAAGATAAAGTATGACTTGGTCAATATTAGAATAGAATTTACAGTGCAAAATAAATAAAATCAGCCTAATCAAGTGTCATTATTATTTGTATTTATTCGGAGGAATTTTGGCAGCCTACCTCCTTCAAACCATCGAAGTTACCATTTGATTTATTTTGGATTTCTTTTTGTTAGTTTATTAGATTGAATTATATAGTATATAATATATAGTGATAAAGTATCTTTGTGAACCCATGTTCACCATATATTTTATTTTTGTAAAATTAATTTTTAGCGATATGAATTAATGTCCTAACTTAGCAAAAATATAAAAAATCACAATCTATCATAAGTAATATTTTTCATTCAATTGAATTATAGTTCATCTCTCTAAAGAGTAGACTGTTATAATTTAAAAAATTGATAAATTAGTGCATAATGCATATATATATATATATATATATATATATATATATATATATATATATATATATATATATATATATATATATATATATATATATATACTAATTTCGTCATGTGTTAATGTTTACATTTGCTTTTTGCACGTACATTAAAAAATATAATATTTTAATAGATAGTGGGTTGATAAATATTAGTGTATTTGATGTGTAATAAATAGTTGTATTAGTGTTGTGTGTGAATTTTATATGAAATAATTAATTGTTTGGTATGATCTCATTTGAAAAAAATAATTAATTGGGATAAAACAAAAAGAGAGAGTATATGTTATTATATCATGACAACTAAATGAAAAATATGGAACATATTGATACTCCCTTAATCAGTCATATTTTGTTCGTGGATGCATGAGTTAAGAAAAGTGAATAGTCACATTGTTCCGTTACGAGAGTTACTCCCTACATCCCCTTTTTACGTGCTCCTCCCATCTCTTTTAAAGAGAGTCTTTTTTTCTATTTTGGGTGTCTCACCCAAAGAGTTCGCTTTCCTTTTTTACACATATGAGATTCACACACACTCACTAATACAATTAAAATATGGGACCCGTACTCCCAATAATACAACTATTCACCACACATTAAATAATAATATTTCTTAATTCACGTGCCAAAAAGCAAAAGACCCTCTTAATGAGGGACGGATGGAGTATCTATTTTGTCATTTTGGTCCATCTCAATACAAAGTATCAATTTCCTTTTTTGGGTTGATGTGATACACAATGGGCCCACACTCAACACTAATACAACTATCCACTATATATTAAAATATTATTTCTCTTCAATACACATTAAAATATTATACTCCTTAATTCACGTGAATAAAGTAAACGGATACATATTAGAGGGACGGAAGGAGTATATTTTACTAATTAGAGCTATAAAATTTATATTTTACTAGTTAGAACGATCCACAAAAGAGTTTACATTTTTCTTTTTAGTAGATGAGAGCCACACAAAATCATTAATATATTTTTATAAGGTCTAGACACAATATTAAAATAATTACTCAATATACATTAAAATATTAAATTTCTTAATTTTGATGCAACCAATAAATGTAACGGCGAGATGAAGGGAATATACGTTTTTTTAATATTGTAAGATAATATTGTACAATGTTGCTATTTTTAGAAATCTGAAAAAATAATATTCCCTCTATCTGCCCCTAAGATTATCATTTTTCTATTTTGGTCATTCGGTCTAAAATGATATCATTTCTCTTTTTTATAAAAAAAATTCACATAGCCCACCAATTTCTGCAAATATAATTACGCTACATATAAAACTAGTATAAAACCCGCGTATTACGCGGGTATAACTTTTAAAAAAAATAATAATTTAATAAATATAAAATAAATTATATATTTTGATTATATATACACCCGTGTATTGTTTATATTATATTAAATGAATTATACAAAATTAAAATTGAAATCAATATTATAGAATATATCTTTTAAAAGATAATTAATATTATTACTTTTTTTCTTATAATTATATTATTTGTATTACTTACTCTTTTAATTTTATAAGGGAATATAATTAACATAAATATTAAAAGAATGTTGCATTTTTTTAAAATATGTTATATTTTATTAAATTATATTAGAATTATATGAAATTAGAAAAAATTAATTCATGATCAAAGTTATTATATGTCAATATTGTTATTTATTTAATTATTTTTCTAACATATTTGTGAGATTTATATTAAAATGAAATTATTAAGTAGGTCATATAATTTTTATTTTATTTATATATATTACATACTTAATTTACGTTTTTGAACTATTTTTTTTAAATTTTACTTTGACTTTAATTAAAATATAAATAAATTAAATTAAATATTGATTTACGTACTTTATTTTTAAAAGTATAGATTATTGATTTAATAAAACTAATAAGAACCCATTTTAACTATTATATGTTTTAAATGTCTTAATTTAATAGTATTTATTTTTATAATATAAAGTAAAGAAATTATTATATTTAGTTATTAAGTGCATTCTTAATTTTTTTCTTCATATGTGTTGCTTTTTTATTGGTTAGTCTTTATTTAATTCTTTTAATTAATTTATTTTTTTAATTTAATAATTTGATATCTAATATTTATCAACATTAAATTGCATTTAATTATGGCAAAATTTGTAAGTGTTGTGCTATTATGTGTTTTTGCAAAAAGTTATTTTAGGTAACTACTTCTTAATTATATATGTTAAGATAATAATAATCCTATGTGTAAAAATATATACTTACGGGCACATAGAGGGAGTAGAAGGAATAAAAGATGTACAAAAATATATAGTACCTTATTTGTCCAATTATATTATTTACCTTATTTCTCATCACACCCTTCACACTTTTTAAGTAATAGACAGATGTGTATTATTAAAAAGAAAAAGAAAATAAGAGAGATGGAGGGAAAACAGAAAAAGTATAATCCCTCCGTCCCGCATTAATGTTGACGTTTATTTTTTGCACGGAAATTAAGAGATATAATATTTTAATATGTAGTGAGGTAAGAGAAATAATATTTAATATAAAGTGGGTAGTTGTATTAGTGTTGTGTGTGGGTCATACATGAAATAATTAATTACTTTGTGTGGGCCCAAATTGATAAAAAAAAAGAAATGTAAACCTTAACCTGGACAACCCAAAATGGAAAGCGTAAACCTTAACGCGGGACGGAGGGAGTATATGTTTAGAGAACTGAAAAAAGAGTGAGTGTCTTGTGCGTCCGGGCACATGGATTTAGATTCGTGTCCCTTTGCAATTTTCATGCTCCTTTACAATTTAAATTTCCTATCAATACATAGGTGTAAATAGAATAGGGAGGTGAAGGGTTGTGTTCACATAGGGACACGGACCGTGTCCCCAGGGTCGCATGAGTTTTTGCCCTGAAAAAATCAGCAAAAGAAAGCCTAAACAGACTGCTGGAAGAGAAGGTCAAACAGGCGACCCATAGATAAATCTAATCAATATCCTCTAGTTCTTCTCGCATCTTCTCTATTACTAGAATATGCATAAGCTCATGGGGATTCATCTTTTGAGTATTGAGCTTTGCTTGTAATCAAGTATTGGGCTTAGTTGTCAGTTGATAAAGTTCTTCTTATTCCTGCCTCGTTTTTGTTTCATGACACTGCTTTTTAAAGTTGGAAACTCATCCATATCTCCCCTGAAAGAGAGATCAGAGTAGTCTGAGTATTTAATCGGGTATCCATTTGAACGACGCCAAGAATTAGGATTGTTGTAATAGGCGAAGAACACGGATTTGGTGGAGCATCGCGAGCTTGTGTGCTCCCGAACACAATTGTTTCCATCTCATATTTCGCGACACCGATGTTATCAAAATACTCATAATTGAGTTAACAAAATTAGGAGAAGTCAACGTAGAAGTCAATGCCAACACAGCAGGGGAGATATTAGTAAAATTTTCAAAATAAACTTCACAATATATTACATGTTACCCATTTATTTATTAAAGAAAAAAAAATCAAATTATCTTTATAAGTCAATTTTTTTTTTCTTATTAAAAACAACACTTTGTAAATTTCGTATTAGGCATGAATAGGCTTAGTGTGAGAGAGAGCGAGAGGGAGCATGATAAAGTATAAAAGTTCATCTCACAAGACAACGATTTTTCGTTTTCTAAAATGGTCCCTACCAAGCAATTTTTCATTTTGGTTCGTCCTAATACAAATAGTGCATTTTTCTTTATGGTAAAAAAAGAACTCACACAAATTAATTATTTATCTCTTTTCCACTCATCACACTAATATATTTATTCACTTTACATTAAAATATCATTTTTCACAGCTCAATACACATTAAAATATTATATCATTTAATTTACGTGCAAATAATAAACGCACATCTTTCAATGGGATGGAGGGAGTAACATTTTGGCACTAGTACACTTGCACTTACTTTTAAAATATATACATATGAAAAAAAACAAATATATTAATGAATAATGTATAAATTTTGTTAGTATATTTAATGTTAGTTTTTTTAATGAAAAATGAAATGTAAAAAAAGTTATACAATTATTAAGAAAAATATACTATAGTATACTATTGAGTAAAATTTATACATATGAATGCGTGTGTGTATCCGGGTGCATAAGATATCAACACTAACACTTTTTAATTGAAAATCTTATAACTTTTCATTTATATTATAAATTATTTACCAAATAAAATTCACTATATCATTATCACTTTTCATTAATTTAAATATAATTTTTTTATTAAAATATTATTACCTCTTATCCTTAAAAAAAATCTTCCTTCATTACGGTCTTTCACACATGTCTTTCCATAAAATAACCTTTAAAAAATAAAGGTCGCTTTATTCGAATTTTTTAATAAAAAATAACGATATGTATTATTCCCTCTGTCCCGAGTATTTCACCCATTTGTACGGTATAATGTAAGAAAAAATAGAGATAAATTAATAATTTAAAAAGAAAAAGTAAATAAAGTTGTTGGGAATGATGGATAAATTATAAAAAGAGTAATTAAAGTCATTGTGATTGTAAAAAATAAGTAATAAAATATTATATAGCTTTACCATTAATGGAATGAGTAAAAATACGTGGGACATCCCAAAATGGAAATGGGTAAAAATACGTGGGACGAATGGAGTATTAATAATTGAAGAATAAAGAATACTCCATTCGTCCCTCTAATATGTATCTATTTACTTTATTCAAGTATAATATTTTAATATGTAATGAGTTGAGAGAAATAATATTTTAATGTGTAGTGGGTAGTTGTATTAGTGTTGAGTGTGTGCACCTTGTGTGTCACATAAATAAAAAAATGGATACTTTGTATTGAGACGAACCAAAATGGTAAAATAGATACGTGTCAAGGAGATCGATGGAGTAATTATTAGATTGATGAGCAGTTAAATTAAATAATCATTCATAATAAAAATCATTACACCTCAAATTTTGGCTTGGATTCTCTACGTCATTTGGTACATTATCTTCGTTAGATGAATGAAAAGTAGAAGAGATAAACTATACCCTAAATCGGGTAATGGTTGGACTTATTTCCCCCTCTTAAATGTTAATCACTTAACGTGTGACTAGGAATGCAAGCGAACCAAACCGTTTGTGAACTATTTGAGTCTCGATTTGATAAAATGTTCGTTCGAACTCGTTCACTAACCTTAACGAGCCAAACCAAACTTTAATTTTGAACTCGAATAGTTTATCAAACCAAACTCAAGTCTAAGGGTGTTCGGCTCGAAAACTCGCGAACATATGCGTTTATGAGCTCGTTAATAGCTCGCAAACGCGTTCATAAATTTTATAATTATTCTTTAGTATTATATGTTATTATTTATTTATTAATATTCAATAATTAAATATTTTGTATTAAACCACGCAAATATAATAATAACTTAAGTGATTATTTAAATATTTAAATATTTTTTACCGTTTATTATTATATTTTATTAGTTTGTTTACTTAGTATTATGAATTACATTAAAGACATGATTTGTATGATGGAATGAGGTGGGAATGAAATCGTAATTCCTAATCTCATTCTCATTCCTGCGATTGGTATATTTTTATGAATAGGAATACCGATTCCAAAGGAATTGGTATTACCTTATATGTGGGAATGATCATTCCTCCCACCCACCATAGTATTGCTCATTCCATATATATATATATATATATATATATATATATATATATATATATATATATATATATATATATATATATATATATTATTTAATTTTTTTTAATTTATACAACATCTGTTTATATAATTATAAAAATGTTATTATTTTTCTACTTAACATGTAATATTTATTAAAAATATTTGTATTAAATTATTTAATAAAAAAATATTAAATTATTTAAAATCTAAATAAAAAAATAAAATATTTTTATATACCAACTCAGTAAAAAAATATAAAATTTAATTTAATTCTTAAAAATTTTAAATATAGATGAATATAATTATTTTAATATTTAAAAATTAGTAAATTAATTATAAAAAATTTATATTATTAATTAAATTGAATATAAACATGTAAAATAAATATAAATTTATATACATTGTCTAATATTTTTTAATATATATAAATTATTTTATTTGTATTTTAAATTTTATTTATATTTTAAAAATATTAATATTTTATTTTTATTTTAATTTAATATTTTTTTATAATTATTAAAATATATAAAATCTTCACTAAAATTTTAAATGTAATATTATAAAAATATTATTAATAAGATTGAATTAATTAATGAATACAAATTCTATTACTTGAGTTATTCCTGAACGATACCAATAATTATAAAAATAATTTTTAATCATTCTATTCTCGTTACCATTCAATTCATGAGTTCATTTCATTCCACTGTTATTCCATTCAGTCATACCAATGTAGCCGTAAATATTTATAAACGAAACATTCTTTTAATATTTACGTACAAAGTTATTTAAATGTTCATGAACAAGTTACTTTATGTGTTCGTGAATACATTAGTGAGTCTTAACAAACAATTTGAGTTCGAACTCGAATTCGATATATTTTTTTCTTATCGAATTCGAGCTCGGGCTCGAGTTAGATAATTTCTTAACAAAGGATCTTCAAACTTAGTAGTGTTCGGCTCGACTCGATTCGATTACATCCGTGTGTCACAGAAAATGACACTCGAAAATGACGCAGATGATGAATTGTGATAAAATTCTATTAACCCCACCACCCTTTAACCCACCATTCAACTCCTAAAATTTGAAAAGTAATCGGTTTGATTGTTCAATAATTTCCCACAAACTGGACAGAATGATAAGGTTCTTGACAAATGACAACACTGGTTGTCATCTTCTGGAATTAACCAATTCATCTTCTCCCATAATTCTACCTTCGCCATAGCCAACACACACCGAGTCAACTCATAGTCTCTCATTTATACCTTGCTACTCCTCCCCCCGCATTTCTTGTTGTAATACCACCCCCTTTCCGCCATTAATTATTCCTTTCCTTTACCCCCCATCTCCCACCCAACCTGATACCCTATCCAACGGACACAGATACACTACCCCACCACACAATTACTTCATTTACGACTTCCAAACTGCTTCTGTTTTCGAACGAATTAATTAAAATGGAGAACCAGAGCTCGTGATTGCCGAGGTATGCATTAATTTACGTCAACATGCGGATTTCACTCATCGTTGTTTTGTCAATTTTATTGTTAATATCTTCGCCCAATTTGTAGGGCGAAGCTGAAAAGGTGCTCGACGAAATGCAGAGCTTTTTGAAGATTTTCATTCTGCTCGCATTCTCGTTTCTCAACTCGGTGGCGACTCAGTCCGTCCCGCGGCTGAGTTCTCAAGACGAGTGGCGGGCGTTACTCGACCTCCGTTCATCCCTTGGGATCTCAACTAAAGATTGGCACAGGAAAGTTAACCCCTGTTTGAATTGGACTGGTATAGAGTGCAATGAAAATGGTCGTGTGACCTCCATTAAATTACTCGGATTAAGAAGAACTGTTCGAGGGAAACTTAATCCAGGGTTTGATGTTGATTCTTTGCCCACTTTTACGCTGTTATCATCTTTCAACTCATCAGGGTTCATGCTTCGTGGATCCATTCCAGAATGGTTGGGGGATAAGTTAAGCAATCTTGAATCTCTTGATCTCTCTTCTAGTTCGATTCGTGGCTCAATTCCATCATCACTTGGGAGTTTGAGTAAGCTTAGTTTCTTATCGTTATCCAATAATTCCATCACTGGGAATTTGCCAACTACACTGGAGAAGTTGGTTTCATTATCAGAGCTCAATCTTTCGCAGAATTCATTAACTGGGCAGATTCCAAGTGAGATTTCAGCTCTTAGGAATCTCACTAAGCTTGACTTCTCTTTGAATTATTTTGCAGGAGGAATTCCTCCTGATTTTGGTACACTTTCTAGTCTTAAGTTATTGAATTTGAGTCATAATAGTCTGAGTTCGACTGTTCCTCCTCAGCTTGGGAATCTTTCAGAGTTGGAACAACTTGATCTCGGATCGAATGCTTTGGTCGATTCATTGCCACAGGAACTAGGAAGATTGAGAAAATTGAGGAAAATATTGGTTGGCAAGAATGAGCTGAGTGGGTCACTGCCACTCAGCTTGTTCGAAAACCTCACTCAATTGGAATACTTAGTTCTGTCTAGGAACAATTTTGGTTATAAGCTTCCGAATGCTTTATGGTCAATGTCGAATTTGAAATATCTGGATGTCTCTTGGAATAATCTCACTGGTGAATTTCCAAGTAGTACTGCTCATTTCAATGTAAGTGGAGTAGTATTCAACTTCTCACACAATAAGTTTTCTGGAAATCTAAGTTATGGATTTGGAAAGATTGGTTTCATTGATATATCTAACAACTATTTCAACGGATCGGCTCCTAATGATAATCAAACCAACATAAGTTATTCGAATAACTGCTTTGTGAATGTACCTAATCAGAGAAATTATGATGACTGTGGAAGGTTTTATTATGGTGTTGAAGGGAATAGTAGCAAACCTCAACATATGAAGAGCCAAAAGAGATTGACATATGTTGTGGTTGGAGTGTTTGGTGGGCTTGGATTCATCATTGCTCTAACAGGAGTAATGTTCCTGCTTGTTAGAGCATGTAAAATTGGAAACACTAATCATCAAAAAGAGGTTCCAAATGTGAGAGCTCTTGAAGGAGGTATTGAGTGGCCTTCGAAGGCTTTCATTGACTTATCTGGCCTTGGAGAACCATTCACATACGAAAAAATGGTCCTAGCAACGTGCAACTTCAGCACTGAAAACCTACTTAAGAGTGGTCATTCTGGAGATCTATTTCACGGGACACTAGAGGGTGGGATCTCTGTAGTTATCAAGAGAGTTGATTTGCGTACCATCAAGAAAGACTCGTACATGTCCGAGTTAGACTTGTTCAGCAAAGCAAAGCACCGGAGGCTGGTTCCTCTCGTGGGACACTGCTTAGAGGATGAAAGTGAGAAGTTTTTGGTGTACAAATACATGCCAAATGGAGATTTATCCAATGCATTGTATAGAAAAACGAATGCAGATGTAGGTTTACTGTCTCTGGATTGGATTACAAGATTGAAAATTGCAATAGGAGCTGCTGAGGCCTTGTCATACTTGCACCATGAATGCACCCCTCCTTTTGTCCACAGGTACTATTATATTACATAACCGACTCAGTAAATGTATATATTTCTCTTAAACACTGCTTTATAAGTACAGAATAGAATGTACTTTAGTTTAATTGGATCATTAACATATCTTTTGTGTCCTTATGAAGAGATATTCAAGCTAGCAGTATCCTCCTCGATGACAAATATGAGGTGCGGCTTGGAAGTTTGAGCGAAGTTTACGGTGCAGGGTGCGGTAACTCTCAGAACATGGTTGCAAGGCTGCTTCGATCACCACAGTAAGTCATTTAAACCACCAATACACCTCCTATTATTCTTAGTGTCTGCTCACTGCTGTGCTAAACAATTTAGATAGATATATCCGTAATTCGCTGTCAAAGTTGAGTCATTTTATCAGGGTAAACCATAAGGTGGTAAGCCTCATATAGAGCACTAGAATCTCATCCATGCCTTAAATGTAATGTTCAAAATTCTGCAAAAAGTCTTTCTTGTTTTTGGTGCACTATAAACTGGTTATATGAGTCAAGGGCTTATGTTTCTTGGTTCTTTTTCCTTCCCAAGATGTTTTTGAGATCTAATTTGTTATCTTATTTTGGAAGTTTTTTTTTTCTTTGATAATGTGCAGGGCATCTGGAAAACGACCATCTGGTATGAACTAACTCTTTATTAACCTTAATAATATAATACAACAATAGATGAATTATTGACACAAAAATTGCCCTGCAGGATCAACATCTACCACATGCAAGTACGACGTGTATTGTTTTGGGAAGGTGTTACTGGAGCTCGTCACTGGGAAGCTCGGCATCAGCACACTAAATGAGGCTGATGCAAAGCAATGGATAGACAAGAGTCTACAATCCATCAGTGTATACGAAAAAGACATGGTGACTAAGATTGTAGACGAGTCTCTTGTGATAGATGAGGATCTTCTGGAGGAGGTTTGGGCTGTTGCAGTTGTGGCGAAGTCGTGCCTCAATCCTAAGGCCTCTCGTCGTCCTTCAATGAGAAACGTGTTGAGAGCATTGGAGAACCCGTTCAAGGTCGTAAGAGAGCAGAAGTTCAGTTCAGGCTCATCCAGACAATCATGGACTGCTGCGCTCTTCGGCAGCTGGAATAATCACAGCTCGTCCGATATCTCTAACGTGTCCACCCAGACGAGCAGGGAGATCGTCAGTGGTTTGAGGCAGCAGGCAGAGAGAGTGGGGTCTCGTAGCAGTGGCGCCAATGACCGCTCGTCCTCACACAAGAGATCATCCAGTGATGTTTTTCCAGAACCTGTTGAGATGCAAGATGTAGAGACACAGAATAGTAATAGTTATAAGAGTGAGTATAATCTTAAATTTAGTGGTATTTGATATTGGAAACAAGCTGCAGCTATACAAATATTTTTTGGGCTATTGGTGCTTGTTATTTCCTTGTAGATTGTTTGTAATTTGTACATAACACTGCAAATATTGGATATTCATAATAAATAAACTGCACTTTTAAAGTAAGTTTTACACATTCTGTCACTTGATATGTATCAATTTTGTCATTTTGATCTATTCCACTACAAAATATTCATTTATTTATTTTTAATTGATGTGATTAACAAAAAATAATTATTGTACTCAACAAACTACATATGAGACCCACACTTAATAATAACGCTATAACTTTCCATTACATATTAAAATAGGCGGAGGATATCTACACACAATTTTTACTCAATACACCCACTTTCATATATTTTTTAAAAAACCAAAACATAAAAAAACTTTAATAACCTTTACCTAAAATCAATGCACGCTCACATCCTGCAAATTCTTAATTCTTTACTCAAGAAATACACCCACCTTCACACAAACATCAATACACCATTTTCTTCCTTCTTCAATTCCCTGAGATCTCTCTCGAGTTAAACAGGAATCTGTTCTTCCAATCCAACATTTGGGCAAATCTTTAGGAAGTGGCAATAGAGATTCGTTTCCCTCCTTTCCTTTATCCACCAAGAACGCCATTTTTAGCCCCTAAGTTTTGTGGACTTTCAGATGGCAATGCAGGAAGACAATCCTGCAGAAATTTGAATTCTTCATAAGAAATTGGATTCTGAATTGATAGACTGTACTTAGGTTTGATTGTTTTATGTTTATGTTTGCTGATATTCTGCTATAATCTGATGGCTACCCATCCACCTGAAACTCCCACTGTGTTTCTCTAATTTGAAAATCCAAGAGATGCAAACCCTAATCTAAGAAATCGGCAGACCAAAGCCTAATATCGTGGATATGTTCGATAACAGATGGATGACCAAAGCTATTGTGTTAGGCAATCCCTGGACGAACACATACAAGATTCTCGTCCGATCGTGGTCGAACGGTAACGGATGGACGACCATAGTTATTGTGTTCGGCTATCACTGGACGAACACATATGAAGATGCTCGTCCGACCGTTGTTGACATATCTTCTCTAATCCCAAAAACTGAAATGGAGAAAGTAAAAATCAACACCCACCTACCTCTAATTTGTCTCAAGAATGATGGATTTTCATCAGCAGATGTCATTCTTCTCCTCTCTTCTCTCCCGTTTGTATTACCCTGGTTTACGTTTTTTTTTATTTCTGTATTTGGATGATGGCATCGGCGATGGATGTGGGCAGCAAAGAGTGAGATTTGCTAAGGTTGAAATGGGGGTGTATTGGTTCAAGGATATTACAGTCTTTTAAGCATGTGAGAATTTAAAATAATGGATTTTTTCATTTTATACATGGGTGCATGCAAGGATGAAAATATCTTGAAATATCGAGGAAATATCAGGAAATATCGATAAAAATGTCGATATCGATTTGCCATAGTTTAAATTTTCCCAAATATCGAAATATATCGAGGAAATATCGATAAAATATATCGAAAATATCAAAAAATTATCTATAATTTTTAAAAAATAAAATAATTTTTTGTTTTAATTTTACTAACCAAATGCATTTTTTTTGTTATTAATATTTTTAATATAAATAAATAAAATAAAAAATAAAGCAACACTTTCTTGAAGCCATCTCATGGTGAAATTGTTTTACGTTTGATTAATTCGATAGAACGACGTACTACTGGCACATTTAGAAATATGTTCAGAATTTCTCTAATTCGATGAGCTGATACTAATATTGTTTAAATCTAGACGGCATAACATGTTTTACATTTGAGTCTCCTAGTTATCATTTTGGTATTAGTTATTATGTATTAAACAATAAGGAATAATTATTGTATGACTCCAGACTATTTACATATATTGTTATTGATATGCTTAGCGTGTGTTATGAATTTTATTGAGATTTTAAAGTGTATTTATATATTAAAATTAGTTATAATATATTGAAAAGTTAATTAATTAATTTTCTTCTTTTTTTTCAAGTTTCAATGATTTTTTAAATTTTTACCGATATCGTTATTCGTTATATCCGTAAATTTGACGTATCGATATTTTTACCAATATCGATATTTTCATCCTTGGATGTATGTGAAAATTGGTGTATTGGTTCAAAATTTGGGTGTAGATATCCACGGCCATTAAAATATTACTTCATCCATCCTAAACCACCATTCCCGATTACTATACCATATTATTTAGGAAAAGTTGTATTTCTTGACTAATTTTGTTGACTTTAAAGGGTAATAGTATTTTTAGGTAATAAAATATTATAAAGTAATTGTACGTGTGTGGAAAATGAGTGGCAAAATTAAAACTAAAGTAACTTTTGAGATTGTTGGATACAGTGATATTTCCTTTTTTTGAGGTGTGAAGAGTGTTATGAGACAGATAAATAAAGAAAGTATGAAGGGTGATGTGGGACTGGAGGGAGTATATTTTAACCCACTACATATTAAATTATGTCACAACTATTCATACCCCATTTTTACTTAACGCACCCCGTAATTTTTTAAAGTGAAATATATTAATGTAATATGGCTAAAACACCCTTGTATAAATCAATTCAAATTTGCAAAATAAAAAACCAAAACATAATTTAATTCGTACCCCGAATAAAAACAAGTTTAATCCCATATTCACGTCCTCCTTTGGCTCTTTCTTATTTTTCTCGACGTCCACTGCAGCAGCAGCGCCGCCGCCGGTAGGAGCAACTACGACAACAACAACTCCACCACCAGCGTAGCTATTTTCTCCACAATGACAATGCCATCGTCGTGAAAACAAGGCAGCATAGTTCACGCGAGCTCTCTGATTGACATTTTCTTCTAATGGATGATAAATCCGACGGCGGGTTTCTTCTACACTACCGCGGCAGTTTAGGGGTCAGAATGAATAAGAACAAACTATATCCATACAACATAAAACACCCATCTCTCTCTCTCCCCACATTCTGGAATCTCTTGCTTGCACTCTCTCTACCATTTTGTTTCTTGAAGCATTAGAACGATTTCAATTCAATGCCCACCCAAATTGAAACCTGACCCCTCACTCCCTCTTACTCCAATTCAAACCTCCTTTCACATTAATTTTGAATCAAATTTGGCGACAGTATTGAAGCTATAAAAGACGAATAAAAGCTAATGATCAGTTCAATTTACCGTGGTTATAACATATCAACTGAAGAGGAGGATTAGAAATTGGAGAACAATGCAAGGATAAGAGAAAATGTGAATATAAATAAAATATTTTACGGTTCAGAGTTTAATTCTCTGCTCTTTTTCTACCACAAGACGCAATCGATGTAGTGCATTGATTGAGAAACGATGTTTTAGTTCATAAATTTTATGTCTGAATAATCTTGTTTCAAAGATAAATTAAGATTATCCTAAAAAAGAGTAAGAATGATAATAAAACTAATGTAATTTGATTTTTTATGTTTTAAAAATATACTTTATTAGGATGACTTAGTTTTAAAAATTATTGGGAACATTAAGAAAAATAGAAGTATGAATAGCCACTTCATTTAATTTAAAGGGTAAAATAGTATTAAATGAGGTTCATTTAGTAATGTTTATAAATATTTCTTAATTTTATTGACGTACATCTAGTAACTGGAATATGTTTAGTAGAATTTGGGGTGCAAATAGCTGCCCCCATTACATTATTATACTCTTTAATTCATTTGCGAAAGTAAACGAATGCATTTCAAGGAAATAGAGGGAGTATTTGATATTAGTTTTTTAACTTTATCATGTCAATTTTACTCATATAATATTGCCCATCTGTGTGGGATTTTTGCCTGACCTAATTAAATTTTGGGGCAGTACTGTAGACAAAAGTATGTTAGATGTGGGTACTACAAAATGCATGCCGAATTCTGTTTTTCCACGATCCAAGCCTCAACCTATCTCAATCTACCCTTTTATCTCACAATGTGACATGTCACATTGTGATTGGTTGATGTTTATATTTATAGATGTAATTTATATTTTCAATAAATTATACTCCCTCCGTTCAGTTATAAGGTGTTTGTTTGCTTTTTACACGTGGATTAAGGGGTATTATTATTATATGTAAAGTGAGTAGTTATATTAGAGGGAAGTGGTGAGCCATATTGTGTACTTTTTTACTAAATAGGGAAAATGCATACCTTTGAAGCGGACACCAAAAATAATAAAATTGACACCTTAGAAGCGGACGGAGGAAGTATTTAAATTAGTAATTATTTTTAAAAATATTAAAATTCTTATTTTTTCCCTCTTTAAATAGAATATAATATTGACATATTTTGAATCATCTATTTTTTCTCTCATATCAAATTATATATTCTTCTTTTGAACTTCTATTTTTTTTTTTATCATTTTCCATAAAAATTACTATCCAAACTCCAAAATTTTATCAAACAAATTTTTAAAATTTTGAGTATTTTATTAATTTTGGAAATTACCAAAACTCTCAATATCATCAAAGCTCTCAATTTTTGTCAAATCTCAATCAAGCTTCTATTTCCGAACAAGTTCAAGCATCACAAAATATCTCTCAAAATTTTTTCAATAATGTTCAACTAATAAATCTCTTCCAAAAAAACAATTGGTGTGTGAAAGAAGATGTTGCTCTTATATCACCATTGTGTTATTTTATTAGTGAAGATAGAGTGTAGACAAAAATCAAAAGGGTCCTTCAATATGGAGACGAGTTCATGAGATGTTTCATGAAACTCGAGCAGAAAATTCTGAAGATATGACGGAAAGAATTGTGGATATGTTGAAAGGCCGCTTCAAACGACTTAATGAGAGTGCTAACAAATGAATTGCAGCTTATAAAGAAGTATATACTCGAAAAATGAGCGGAATAAGCCCAGAAAGATATTGAGAAAAACTTCATATAATTTATGAAGCAAGTGGTAATAAGTATATTGATTTAATTGTATTTAATGAAGTAATGTGTAAACATCTAAAGTGGGAGATGAAATTAGATCCTGACTCTACACGTTTACGTCCTGAAAATGAGGAGGATAATGAAAAAAATGGTGGAAGTTCCAAAAGAACCAAAACAAGTAAAGATTGGGAATATTTTGTTCCCTAAAATCCTGAGACTTTAAGTAGTGGATGCTCAATAAGGTGAAAAATAAAGGAAAATGTAAGACCTCACAATCTTTTGCTACGAATGAAGTTGCTGCTGAAATTCATGCATTGAGGCTTACTATAGACAATGAAGTTGAAGTAATACAAAAATTGGGAAACGCACATATCGAATTAGTACGAGAGAAATTACAGAAAAATCAAATGATGAAGAAAGAAGTTATGTTGAATACATTGCTGGTTAAAAATCACTTATCACCAGAAGATGAAGAAATTAAACGCAAATTAATGGCAATTGTATTTGGACAATAGATGTATCTTATTTTCATGTATTTTAGTTATCACATTTTAATTCATTTCTTTTAATTTAAATTTATTTTAAGCCTTTTAGTTAATTTCATGTAATTTTAATTAAGTAATTGAGTTGTCAACTTTTGTCTCTCAATTGTCATTTTTTCTTACTTTATTCACATGCAATTGTCACTTTTGTCTTTCAATTGTCATTTTTCTTACTTTATTCACATGCTCGTATTCACATGCCATTATTCAAACTGCAATCTACTAGTTATCTTACTTTATTCACGTGCTTGTGTTCACATGTCATTATTCTTACTTTAGTCATATGCTTGTGTTCACATACCATTATTCAAATTGCAATGTACTAGTAAGAGCATCTGCATTGGTTGATGGATTTAAGCCCGTCTTTTACATCCTATCCCCTTTTAACACACATTTCAATTAAACCCAACCAATACTCATATTCATTCTTCAAATTAAACTTACTATTTGTGGGGTCCACTTTTTTGTTGACTTTATATGCTTTTTAGGGAAGTGAAATATACTCTCCAATCAAATTTGAATGTGATAACCACTCTCTATATTTATTTATTTCCTATTTTTCAATCACAACAAATAAACTCAGTTCATTTGTATGAATTCAAGGAGGAGAGAGGAAGGAGATGGAGTTTAAACCAAACTTCACATTGGATAGTTCATTTTTATTTTCAATTTAAACTGAAAAAATATACACCAATATGGATGTTCTTATCTTATATTATTCATATACTTGTGTTCACATATCATTATTCTTACTTTATTTATATGATTGTGTTCACATGTCATTATTCAAACTGCAAAAAGTATTAGTTATCTTACTTTATTTACACACTTGTGTTCACATGTCATTATTCATACTTTAAAACAACTTTCACATGTTATCTTTGATTTTTTTTCCCAATATATACTTATTGAAATTATTTATAACTTACAAACAATTTTTTCCCTCAACTGCAAAAATGTCTTTAAATGAAAATGCATATGTAGATTTAGATTCAATTTCTGGTTCAATCAATTTCCCAAAACTTGATGAATGGGACAATCGAATTATTGAAAGCAATAATTAAACTAGGCAATATTATAAAAAAGGTAAAGGAAAATAAGAAGGGGGACAAAGTAAAGAGGATGAAGGGGAACAGATTAAATCAGAAAAGAAAGAGCCAAACAAGTGGCTTAAAAAATGATCCAAACAGGCGGATCAATGACAAAATAATCAACCAAAAGTAACAAGATTTGTACACCACATAGGTTGTATGATGCACTCATCTAACAACGAGAAATGGGTTGATTGAAACTAGAAGTGCCAAGAACTCTACGAGCTGACTGACTGACTGACCACCAGGCCCAGCATTTGTAGCAATAAATTCGGGGCTGATCTAGGGTAGAAGGTCCTTGCCATAATCGGGCTAAGGCTTCATGATCAGCAAACGGGCGCAAATTGACATGGAAGCCGTTGAAAGGGGAATGCCACATTGGAGTAAAAAATCCTTCTCCCTCGAAAAGAGCTACGCGCACAAGAATCCAGGGTCGCCAAACACAAAGGAGAGACCAGCTAAAAGGAGAAAAAGCTCATCAACGAGATTGCCAAAGAATCAGCATGTACTCGTTTTCTGCAGAGCAGTCACCATGTATCTTGCATTTAATGAATTTTCGGTCTAGGCTGAGTGATTAAGAGCCTCCACATTAACCAATGCATCAAAGATGGAAGTAAAGAGGGGCAGCACTCATGTGTGAGACTGAGTGATCGAAAAGGCAACAAGTGTGTGACCAGTTTGGGTGGCCAAGTCAGCCGGCTGATAAGTAAAGAGCAAGTGACAAGAGTGTGAGAATTGATGTCGTGAAAAACACACTTGTCATAAAATATGGTGCCCGAAGAATTACAGTTCAAATGGCAACCATGGAGCTCACTGGAATGGTGAATGGAAGAAAGCACAAGCCGATAACAGAAGCAGGAAAAAAAAAAGAAAGGGAAGGGATGAAGCCTCTGCTGGACTAGGTGCTAATAGGGCCGAGTCCTCTTATGAATTCAACACAACAATATGAAAACAACAATGCTTGAAACAACAAAGCTTGCTTAATCAACCCTTCCTAATGTTGTGTGTTGATATGAAACAAACAGAACTTAAAACTTGAAGTAGGAAGACAAGAATTATAGTGGTTCGATCATGTTGATCTATATCCACTTTCTAAAGGAGAGCAATCACTATATGATGAAAACATGGTTACAATATGATGATGATGATGAACTAAAACACTTAAGAAACTCTAATTTGATTCACTAGCTTGTATGATGATGATGATCGACTTTTATATCATCTTTGCTGTGTATGATCATATATATACTCCATAGATATGAACACACCAGCAACACCACAACTGTCATATGATTAGTTTAGTTGCAACTGCTTCAAATCACTTCAACTTCTCAATTCAACCAACCAGTATACTTATTGATCTGGCTCAACTTACAACTTGATCATATGTGTTGAATCTCCAACATCAAAAAACGATACTTTCCTTCTTGATCTAGCTTAATACTCAAATCAAGATTAACTGTCAAGTGATGACAGTTTATTAGTTGCAGCAATACAACACTTCAACTGTAATGCATGTATTATCAAGCTAACCAACCAATGATCAGTTGGTTACAACCGATCCTTGTCAACTGATCATCACCTATTGATCTTTAACTTCTTTTAACTGTCATCAACTGCCACAATTAGCTAACTATTACTTATACTTGTCTTGATCACTCAACATGACAGAATTGTCATGCTTCAGACCTCACTTATCTATGCAGCTTGATGTTCTTACTTATTCATCCATCTTGCTGCTTCATCAAACACCATCTTCCATATCTTTATTTGTTATATATTACACACACACATGTATACATGCATGCATGGTCTACCTATACAACAAATATCCACCTTAGACCATGCTTCACCACAAGTAATCAAACCTCTCCACCTTGCTGCAATCACAGGCTGCAGCTCACCTATCTTTCTACCTTTAGTGAAGACCAATAAGACTCTTACACAATTCAAACTTTTGAACAGGTAGAGCCTTAGTAAATGAATCAGCAGGGTTATCTGATGTCTTAACTTTCTTAACAGCAACCATCTTCTCCTCTATTAGATTTCTTATGAAATAAAGTCTTACATCAATGTGTTTTGTCCTCTCATGATAACCTTGATGCTTTGAGAGATGTACAATACTTTGGTTATCACAATACACTTCAAAATTATCTTGCTGAACCCCAAATTCTTTCAAAATACCAACCAACCAATCACCTTCCTTTATTGCTTCTGTAAGAGAAATAAATTCAGCTTCAATGGTGGATAAAGCCACTATGTGTTGATGTGTAGCCTTCCAACTTATTGCTGTACCAAACAGATTGAACACATAACCTGTCATTGATTTCCTTGTATCAATATTGGCTGCATAATTTGCATCCACATAACCAACAACAGCCTCATCCCAAGCATCCTGTTTCTGAAACTTCAATCCAACTGATATTGTTCCTCTAACATACCTCAGTGCCCACTTCACTGTATCCCAATGAACAAGATTAGGATCACTCATAAACATACTGATCACACTCATAACATAGGCTAAGTCTGGTCTACAGCATACCATAGCATACATCAAACTGCCAACTGCACTTGCATATGGTATTTTACTCATTTCAGATCTTTCCTTATCTGTTTGAGGCCCTTGAAGAGATGACAGACTCAATCCTTGCTTAACTGGTACTGATGCACTCTTACAAAGATTCATATTATACCTCTTTAACACTTTATCCAAGTATGACTCTTGAAACAACCTTAATACTCCAGCTGATCTATTCCTCTCTATCTGCATTCCAAGTATCATCCTTGCCTCTCCAAGATCTTTCATGTCAAACTCCTTCCTCAAGGTATCCTTTACTGAATTGATTCATATCACATCTCTGCAAGCTATCAGTATATCATCTACATAGAGTAGTAGATAAGTGTAGCTCCCTCTATCACACCTTATGTACACACATCTATCATACATGCTTCTGATAAAACCATTTGAAGTAATGTACTCATCAAATCTAAGATACCACTGTCTTGGACTTTGCTTCAGACCATATAGTGATTTAAGCAATAAACAAGCCTTTGAATCTGCTCCTTTTAGACTAACACCTTCAGGAATCTTCATGTAAATCTTCTCATCTAAATTTCCATGCAGGAAAGTTGTTACATCCATCTGATGTAACTCCAAGTCCAACTGAGTAACTAATGACAGCAAGATCCTTATTGAGCAGTGTTTAACTACTGGTGAGAAAATTTCATTATAATCTACACCTTCTTGCTGTGAAAACCCTCTTGCTACAAGCCTTGCCTTATATCTTATTCCTCCTTCCTTGCTTGTAACTGGTTTCTTCTTATATATCCACTTACAACCTACAAGCTTCTGGTTAGCAGGCCTGTCAACAATCATCCAAGTATTATTCCTTTTTAAAGATTGCAGCTCTTCTTCCATAGCATCCAACCAATGCATACTCTCCTTACTTGAAATTGTTTCAGAGTATGTCCTAGGTTCATAGACATCAACATCTGATGCTACATATAATGCATATGATACAGTGTCTTCCTCTATATACCTTATAGGTGTTTTGATCTGCCTTCTCAACCTATCCCTAACCAACTGATAGCTACTTAGAGTTCTTCTTTAATTTGAACCAGATGACTCAGACCTCTCTCCAGCAGCAATTTCCTCATGTACACTATCCTCTCTTTGATCTTGATCATGCTGTACAACTGTTTTGTCATCATGCTCCACCTTAAACTCACACTTATCAGTAGTTATCAACTTATCAGATCCTTTCTCCAACAAAGGCATTCTTTCTTCATTGAATGTAACATCTCTATTAACTAAGAACTTGTTATTCTCATAACACCATAGTTTGTATCCTTTTACCTCTTTAGGATAGCCTACTAGCACACACTTTACTACTCTAGGATCTAACTTATCTTGTTTCTGATGTGAATACACCAGACAACCTATAATCCTTAGATGACTATAATCTGGTACCCTTCTAGACCATACTTCTTCAGGTGGTTTAAACTTGAGTGTTGTGCATGGTGACAGATTAATCAACTAAGCTGCAGTAGATACTAGCTCACCCCAGAAACCCTTTGAGAAACCTCCACTGCTCATCATACACCTAACTCTAGCAAGAAGTGTCTGATTCATTCTCTCAGCCACTCCATTTTGTTGTGGAGTACCTGGTAATGTCTTGTGCCTCTTAATACCTTTCTCTTGACAAAACTTATTGAATTCATGTGACACAAATTCAAGACCATTGTCTGTTCTTAAGCACTTGACCTTGTTTCCAGTTTGTAGTTCTACTTCTGTTAACTATACTTTAAAAACTGATAGTGCTTCATCCTTGGTTTTCAAAATTTTAATCCATACCTTTCTTGAATAATCATCAATGAATGAAATGAAGTATTTACCACCTCCTATACTTGAAGTCTTGGAAGGCCCCCAAAGATCTGAGTGAACATATTCCAACCTAGCTTTGGTATTATGCTCAGCTGCACCAAATTTCAACCTCTTTGCCTTTCCTAACATACAAGCTTCACATTGATCTAACTTACATGTTGAGCTGATCTCAAGTAGCTTCTGTCTTGCAAGTTCTTGTAAACCTCTTTCACTTATATGACCAAGCCTCCCATGCCAAATATTAACACTACTCTCATCCTTAGTTGTATTAATTTGTCCAGTCACTACAGAACCATCCAAGAAGTACAGATCAGACCTCTTGAACCCTTTAACAACTACTAACTTTCCTTTTATGACAGCAAGTGTATCTCCTTTCAAATGGCACTCATAACCTTGAGAAACTAACATTCCAAGAGATATTAGATTTCTCCTTAAGCTTGGTACATATCTAACATTATTTAACATCCTGACTTTTCCATCAAACATTTTAAGTTTGACAGAACCAATTCCAACAAATCTTACAAGTATGATCATCACCTAGCATTACTGATCCTTCATCTTGTGACCTCAATTCAGTAAACCAATCCTTCCTAAAAGTCATATGAAAAGTACATCCAGAATCCATAACCCATTCTTCTGAAACTGAACTAGAACTCACAGACATTGCTTCAATGAAATCAGAATCTGTACCAACTTGATTTGTTGTTACCTGATTTGCATAAAACCTCTTATTTCCTCTTTTTCAGCTATCTTCTTTGCTACCATTGCTTTCCATTTGAAACATTGCTTCTTGTAATGTCCAGGCTTATTGCAGTGGAAGCAATTCTTGTTCTCTTCTTCATCTGCTGGTGCACTATAGTTCTTCTCTGACTTTCTTTTATCAACCATACTCTTACTATTCTTGTTGTTCTTGCTCCACTGGTTCTGTTTCTTCACTGCCAATCCTTCTGCAATTGATTGCTATTCTGGATTCTTGTGAAGTACCTTTGTCTTAACTGCCAACAATACTTGCTTAAGGGAGATTGATTCAGCATTAGCAAACAATAAAGTATCCCTCAAACCTTCAAAAGACTTAGGAAGTGCTGACATGAGGATGACAGCCTTGTCTTCACTTGACAGAGCCACATCTATGTTTTCTAAGTCATCAATGATCTTGTTAAAATCATCTAACTGACCAATTATAGACTTATCTTCTGATACCTTGAAGGAGTATAACTTCTGCTTCATGTACAAATGGTTTGCAAAACTTTTAACCATGTACAACTCCTCTAATTTCTTCCAAACTCCTCTTACAGTAAGTTCTTTAGAGATCTCCCTTAGAGCCTTATCTACATGACACAGGATGAGAGCACATATGGCCTTGGTTTGTTGTTCTTGATCTGCTGCAAAAACAGCAGCACCAACTCCTGCAATCTGACCTTCAGGCAATGGTTTAATGGCATCTGACAGACCTTGTTGAACCAAAATGGCTTCCATCTTCATCCTCCACAGACTAAAGTCTGCCTTCTCTGTGAACTTTTCAATATCAAACTTTGTAGTAACCATTTGATCTTCTTCTCTACCACTGAGTCTTCTTCTTCTTCTTCTTCTTCTGGTTTGGCTTCCCACAGACGGCGCCAATTCTTATGAATTCAACACAACAATGCTTGAAACAACAAAGCTTGTTTAATCAACCCTACCTAATGTTGTGTGTGGATATGAAACAAACAGAACTTAAAACTTGAAGTAGGAAGACAAGAATTATAGTGGTTCGATCATGTTGATCTACATCCACTTTCTAAAGGAGAGCAATCACTATATGATGAAAACATGGTTACAATATGATGATGATGATGAACTAAAACACTTAAGAAACCTTAATTTGATTCACTAGCTTGTATGATGATGATGATCGACTTCTATATCATCTTTGTTGTGTATGATCATATATATACTCCATAGATATGAACACACCAGCAACACTACAACTGTCATATGATTAGTTTAGTTGCAACTGCTTCAAATCACTTCAACTTCTCAATTCAACCAACCAGTATACTTATTGATCTAGCTCAACTTACAACTTGATCATATATGTTGAATCTCCATCATCAAAAAACGATACTTTCCTTCTTGATCTAGCTTAATACTCAAATCAAGATTAACTGTCAAGTGATGACAGTTTATTAGTTGCAGCAATACAACACTTCAACTGTAATGTATGTATTATCAAGCTAACCAACCAATGATCAGTTGGTTACAACCGATCCTTGCCAACTGATCATCACCTACTGATCTTTAACTTCTTTTAACTGTCATCAACTGCCACAATTAGCTAACCATTACTTATACTTGTCTTGATCACTCAACATGACAGAATTGTCATGCTTCAGACCTCACTTATCTATGCAGCTTGATGTTCTTACTTATTCATCCATCTTGCTGCTTCATCAAACACCATATTCCATATCTCTATTTGTTATATATTATACACACACATGTATACATGCATGCATATACAACAAGTCCCAATACAAAAAAAAATGCAAAAAAACGTGAGAAAGAACAAGGGCAGGGGGACCTGACAAACAGTAAGAAGAAGCCAAGCAAAATAAGGAAGAGACAAAAAGCAATAAATGCATGGGCCCTTAATAAATGAAAAGCAGAAAAAAGGAAAATAGGCAGCACGCCTAGGGTGGCGCAAGGACGCAAGGACAGTCCGGTCAAAGCCTGTTTGCAGGTGATTTGCAACAACCAGCTGCGGCGAAAACGACACCAAACAAAAGCAGCAGGATGCCGGAGGTCCACCATAGCTAATGACGGAGTAGGCTGCAGACGCCAGAGAACTGCCTGGGAAGAAGGCTGTTGGAGATGGAAAGAGGCTGAAGGTTGCGGAACACTAGAAAACCAGCGAGAGAAAAAGTGGCCGCAAAACCAGAAAGGGAAGCAGACCATGAAGCGTGGAAAATATGTTGTCGGAGATCCAGGAAGCGCCGATTCAGCTCTAGCAAGAAGCAGGCAAGAATTGCCGGAGATGCCGCGAAATCGAGAAATCCGGCAGCCTACACCAGCAGACAGGTCGAAGCTGCAAACATGAAGAAGTTCCGATGCTGCGAGGAACAAGAAGATGCAACTGTTGGAAAACATAACCCGCAATCGCGAACTTCAAGAATCCGGTGGTATAATCGTCGGAGAAGTTTGGCTGCACCGGATGTTAAGATAAAAGAGGGCAAAGAAGCACCAGCGAACAGCAAACTAAAGCTGACAAAAAGACGGAGGTCCTCCACTGACGCCAGAAAAGCAGCTCAAGCTCATCGGCAAAAGAAGTCCGTCGAGGCAAGGTCAGGCAGCCGTGAAGAAGTCACAGACTGGCCACCACAGAAGTGAGCGAAGCCACGCCGAAGAACTCGCCAAGGACAAGACAGACCACTGCCGGACAGAGACCATGGATCTGGCCAGAAAACCAGGGCGTCACCGGAAGAAACAGCAGCTTGGGTTCCAGGGGCTTTTCTTGCAGGCTGTTTGATAAAGAAGGTCACACCAAGAAATTAACTGGAAGGGATGAATCTAGTGACCAAGAAACTTCAAACAAGTTCGTAAAAACAAAATGGCAACACGCGAGTATGAAGCAGAAACGTGAGACCAGCCGTTTTCTGTAAAAAGGAGAAGAAAAAAAAGAACAAAAAATGGGAAAGGAAAGGAGGTGCGAGGGGGGCAGGTCCGGCAACACCGGCCGCCTGCCCCCTTGCCGAAAAATGCAATCTAAAGGTGAGAGTTTAGAGAGGAGGAGAGAAAGTTTTAGATAGAGAAAAAATCCGAAGGAAATATATCTATCTTGAAAGCAATCATCAAATTAATAGGATTAATGAGGATGTAATCTTAAACAATCTCAATATTATTGTGGAAAATCACACTTTTATAGGGTTAGACTATGTTATATTGATAGAGAATGTGAATTTTGTGAGGAGCGTTTAATGAATGACTATTTCGTCGACAGACCAACATATCCTCCTAAGATTTTTCGATGCAAATTTTGCATGCAAAAGTCATTGTTTCTGCGTATAGTGGAGGTTGTTGCTTCCAATGATGAATATTTTCAATAAAGACTTGATGTCACAGGTAAACAAGAGATTTTAACGTTACAAAATGTACTGGAGCTATGAGGGTGCTGGTATATGGCACATATACTGATGATATTGATGAATACTTGCGAATGAGTGCAACTGTGATAAGGGAAGCTCTCATTAAATTTGTAGAAGGTGTCATTTCTTGTTTCGGCGATGGGTATCTTAGAAGGTCTATGAACTAGACTTGACTAGATTACTATACGTCAGTGAACAACGTGGATTCTCAAGCATGATAGGCAATATTGATTGCATGCACTGGGAATGGAAAAATTATCCTACTACATGGGCTGGATAATAAGCAAGAAGAAGTAGAAAGCTCCAACAATCATTTTAGAAGATGTTGCATCATATTAAAGTACCCTATCATTCTCCAGTTTTTAAAGATGTGTTGGAAGGTCGAGCACCAGAGATCAATTATGTTGTGAATGACCACGAATTTGATAGAGCACATTATCTTACTGATGATATATATCCTTCATGGGCTATATTTGTTACGTCAATTTCTGTTCCACAACTCTAAAAGTATAAGTTGTTTGCTCAATACCAAAATGCTGTGAGAAAAGATGTAGAGCGTGCATTTGGAGTTCTACAAGCTCATTTTACATTTTTAGACGCTCATGTCTTGTTTGGAATAAACTTCAGATGTGTAAATTTATAATAACTTGTATCATCATGCAATATATAATTATAAAGGATGAGTGAGATACATATCAAAACTATTAAGATCCAAATGAATTTATTACAGATATGCCTATAAACCGATAAGAAAGAAGAAGTGGATTACATGAAGAAGTTGATCACAATTTTTCATACTCCACCAAACGCATTGCAATCTTATCCATTTATATGTAGGTTGAGTTGAGTTGTTGGAGTATAAAAAATTTGAGGTTGGGTTGGATTGTAGGTTGTATATGTGGGTGAGAAAGAAATGAATATTATATTATTGGATTGAGTTGTTGTTGGTTGTGAATGAGGGTAGTTTAAGTTATTGTTACTCAACTTGTGTGATGGAAAATCAAATTTGGTCGGCCTACAGTTGATCGTTCAATTTTTCGACTCATATCGCACAAAACGCATTTCAGTTTTGTGAAAGAATCAATGAAATTTGGTTTTGCTACTAATTTGTGATAGAAAATTTCCATAAAAATTACACAGTATTCAAATGGTGCCATTTCGATATAGGGTGTCAAGGATGAGGATTTTTAAATTAAAAGTATTTTAAAATTATGAAAATTATATGAATTATTTTTTTTAATTTTTTATTTATTTAATAGTGAAGTATATTGTAAGAGGATCGAAAACTGGAAATATGAAATTTATTACAAGAGGGACAAAGTAAACTTTTACCTTTACAATTAGTCATTTTTATGCTAAATATAATTCACTAACTGTTTTAAAAAAATCACTAACTATGTTATGCTTGTTAGGTTAACGTTTGTTTGAGTTTTATTTAGATTTTAAAAATTAAAATAGTGATTATTTATTTCGTTTGGATTTACGTATTCTATGTCAAATCAATATATAAGTAGCTCATATTAAAATTTGAAAATCATTGACAACCAACAATTTAAATTTATAACAAATATACTCATTTAGTCATTTTTATACCAAAATACCCCCACACCCTTTTTTTATAATTTAATTATTCAGTGTCAGTTGAGTTTTTGGATACCCAACACAGGATATCGGCATCATGTTCGATATCATCGTTATAGCAACGGATGTCTAATTCAGTATTTGATGAGGAAAATATTCAGTACACATGGGGTAACTTTGAAATTTTTTTGATCGGGAATGAATTAGAAAGTGAAAAATATATGTACGGAAAGCCCTTTCAGTCTAGTTTATAATGTAACAAACGGAGAGTCGTTTGAATTTTCTACAAGGAGTTATATTCGTTTTTTCTGGAAGGTGGCAAGTGTACCCGAGAATCTGTCAAGTTCATGCATTTGAAGTCTTTTGAGTCTTTCTAACTATTTATTCTCGGTCTAATCATCATAATCTCTTTGTCCTAACAAGTTTTTCACTTTTTCCTTATTTGTTTGTCCCACTACACTGTTCACCCTCCTAAAATAGTAAAAGTTTCAAAATAAATAACCTCTCAATACATTATGTTTTAAAAATTTTCACTCTCGCCTAACTCACATAACTTACTTTATCATTTATTTATTACTTAAAAATACCACAATATCTCTAAAAGTCAATACAGTTGGTCTAAAAATTAATTTTTATTAAACTCCGTATCTACAGTAATAGTGAAGAGCTAACTAGGATGAAGAGAATATTTACTATATTAATTATTATATTAATATAAGCATGAGTTTTAGTGGTCAAAGAAACATTTAAGGTGGTCAAATGGATCTAGTAAGGGAATGTTTGTTGGGGTGATTAAGCCTTGTTATACCATTTAAACCACCTAATAACTAGTTTAATTGCAAAAATTTGAGCCCAATTTTATCTCTCAGCCCAGTAATTAATCCTTTGGCCTGATGGATTGAAGACCAACCCCTTGATAGGTTTAATTAGAAGGCCAAGCGGAGGAGTGATATTACTTTTCTCTGGACAGTTTTACCCCTTCTATAAATACCTAAAAATAAGCCTAATTTCATGATCTGCTCATTCTCTCCCTTCTTGGCTCTCACAGAAATGGCAAATGATAGTGGAGAATGAGGAATCGGCTATGGCTGAATCGGTGATGGTGGAAGCAGAATGCAACAAAATCTTTCTCGTTTTCTTTCTTCTTCTCTCACAACTCACGAATTGAATAATTTCTCCCATTTGCGATTTTTGCTCAGGTCGCTTCTCTGCTCCTTATTTTTATTTTGATCAGTATGATAGAATTTATTTTTGGTTTGCAAAGCTAGATTAGTGTATATGAGATGAGAAACATAAAAGTATCTGATTAATGATTTAGTACTGATATTTGACGTTAATTATAAAAATAAAATTGATTATAATAGTACATGAAAACTTTGATATGTAGAAAATAAAAAGAGAATAAAGTGTTCGATTGAGATCGTGTGTTTATAATGTGTTGTAATACTAGTATTTATTTTCATACTTTGAATACAATATAATTAGTTAAAGAAGAAGATGACTAAAATTAATGCACTTAAGTGAATTAGTATATGTAGATAATAAATTTATTGAAATACATATATATTACAGAACACGTAGTTCCTGCAACTTTATTACATTATTAAACAATAATTTATTTTGGCTAAAGCCATAAAACCTTAATTATACAAGAGAATTACAAAAAACATCTATGTAACTAGTGAAATACATAAATGTTGGGTGCATATAGATAGATAGTGATCCAAATACATAAAGAAATAAGATGATAAACTCTAGCAGTCCTTAGCCCTGCTCAACCACTTGTGATTATATCTTCCCTTCCTTCAATCGTGCTTCATCATTACTTATATGATCTCTTAAAGAAATCATCCCCTGGATTGTTATAAAAATTAAGCTGATACGGTAGCTAGTTGTTGAGAGTGGAAATTAGCGTGTTTGAGTGTCCAATTTAACACTTTTTTTATGAGAATTGTTGTTATATATTAGCACAAGTATCTTATATTCGATATATGTGAGAAAAAGGTACACTTGAGGTGTTTTATTGTGTTTTAGGTGAGAAAAGGATCAAAAGTGCAAAGTTGGAGAAAAGGTGCAATTTGTGCAATGAATGTTTAAAACGCACGTCCAACTTGTGTAATTTTTCTGTGTTCGTGTGGAGCTCTGAATGAGAAGTGTGATAAATATTTAGAAAGTCAATGAAAAAAGGATCGTTTTGGCTTAAAGAACACCTCAATCGAATTCCAAACGAGGAAGTTATGAGCAAAATGGTGACGTCGCGCGAGCTGTGCCGAATAGAACGGCTGTGATACATTGCATGGATTGTTACACCTTCAAATCTTGGAGTTTCTGAGATTTCTTTATATGGATAGAAATCCAAGGAACAGAGAATCGCATGAGCGCAAGAATCAATCAAATAGGAGCTCGGATGTGGAAGTTATACGCAAAATAGTGAGACGGCGCAAGTGTGATTCGACCACGAGAGCTTGGTTCGATCAGACACTTTGGTCGAACCACAGCCATTTTGGTCGAACCAGAAGCCTGAAGTGTGAAAAATTACTGATTTCGATTCGACCAGGATTTGACCAAGTCCATAGGTCGAACCCTAGGTCGAACCACATGCCTGGGACGCATTCAAATCTGATTTTTACACCCCAAGTGTGTGTTTTTATGTATTTTCCAAGAAAAAGCCCATCCTAGGTCTATAAGGAGAGCTTACAAATATAAAAGGAGATGTAGATCATACCAAGAAGGATTAGAATAGAGATTGAGTGAATTACAGAGGAGCCACATCCATCATATACCACCCCACAAGGGGGGTCACCCCCCAACCATTATCCACATCATTTCCTCCATCCATCCATCACTTTGAAGATTCGTATGTGGAATCAAGAGGAGAACCAAGAGGAGGATTTAAGACGGAGAAGGACGCGACGACTCCCACATCTAGGGTTTTATTCATTTCCTAATTTATCTTGTACTTTCCAGACATCCGGGTAAAATCTATCCAACACCCATGATTGTTCTTCGTAACATCATGGGCTAGAGCCTTTTTGGTAGAACTAGGGTTGTGAATGTTTTTACGAATTAATTGAACTTTCGTGTGTAAACTCCGTACAACACTACTTGTGGTTTATTTTATATAAGACTATGCTTTTTAAATTCATACTCACAGTCATTTTGTGCATCATTAACTATTATGTAGAGTCTGAATACATATCTTGGTTATTGATTGAGTGCATTCACTGCTGAGTAGGATTCCATGTTATGATTCTAAGTGGGGGGACTCCGAAGCTTCATTAGAACTATCATGTATGAATACTTATTAATTAAATTGAATTCGGATTATTAAGTAGGATAAAGAGGATAATTTTATAGTACCTATAATGGGAGATCATATCGGGTTAGAGTACCAATTGGATAGGGAAATAATTGATACTGATAGTACCTAAAAGGGGGGTGGAATTATATCTCTTACTCCAAGGTTATTCACAAGTGTTACACGCATGTTTACTTATGTCTATAGAGTAAATATGCATGGCTTAGTGATGCATCCATATTCCACAAGGCAGAGTCGGACATCAACACACGAAAGAGAGATTAATGAATGAAACTGGATTATCCTAGAGCTACCTATTCTCCTACTTGATCCACTTTCGTATTCTTCTAAGTGCTTTTATTTTATTTGTTATTGTAATTAATTGTTTAGTAGTTTAATAATTCAATACTCAACCTTAATTGCCTTCGTCTTAATTAATTTAGTAAATAAATAATTTAATAATATGCCTTCCTTTGGGTTCGATATTCACTTGGTCGCTTGCTTAAGCTGCAATTGATATCCTTAATACTTGGGGATTAATTTTGTGTGCAAAGAAAACGCGCATCAAGTTCTTGGCTCCGTTGCCGGGATGGGTGTTATTATTGATTTTATTATTTCTAGTTGATTAAGACTTTTATTTGTGATTATTTATTTCTATCTAACCTTGAATTTTTCTGAGTTACTTGTGCGCCTGAAAAATGAGAGGAAGAAAAGGAAAGAATAACACACAGTGCTGAACATGGCCGAAGCAAGACATAATCTGAATAATGTTGTCATACGTGAAATTTTCACGAACTATGGAATTGGTAACATGGGGTTGATAGGAGCAAGGGGGAAGATGATGATTTTGAGATAAATCCCGCTCTTATTAGCATGGTAGAGAAGAATCCCTTTTCTGGAGGTTGTTTTAAAGATTCATATCAGCTTCTCAAAAGATTCCTTAGTTATGCACACACTCAAAAGGGTGCTGGAGCTAATGATAATGCTAGGCGGATCGCCCTATTCAAGTTCTATTTGATTGATAATGCTGAAGCTTGGTATGAGACTCTTGATGCCACAGATTGCACTAAATGGGACCAAGTGCAGCAGAAGTTCTTAGAAAGATACATGTCACCCTCTAAGGTGTTTAGAATGAAGCAAGACATCACCCAATTTGTTATGAATCAGGGTGAGAAATTTTATGAGGCGTGGGATAGGTTTAAAGACATGCTCAGGAGGTGTCCACAACATGGAATGTCTAAGGCTTAGTACATAAGTATCTTCTATTATGGATTGGATTGTGAGTCAAGAGTTTTTATTGATGCATCATCAGTTGGAGCGTTGTTATCTAAAACAGCACTTGAAGCAGAAAAGTTGTTTGAAGACATATCTATGAATTAACGTGATTGGCCTATGGAAAGAGTAAGAGGATCATATGTACTTGGAAAGGAAGCACAGGTTGAACATCATGTGAAGCTGAATATGGATAATGAGATCGTCTCTAGTTTATCTAACATCAACAAGCTACTAGAGTCCCAGCAGAAGCAGATTACAGAGTTGACATTAAGGAGGCCTAGTATGAAGCAGCACGAAGTGAAGAGTGTTGAAGATACCTTCAATCGATACATGGCTAGGAATGATGCAAGGGTTGATCATCTTGAAGCTACTATGAAATCTAATCATGCAGATTTGTCTAAGAAGATGAAGGAGCTTACTTTGATGATGGGCGCAGATGGCCGGGAACGTGAATCAATTAACACAAACGTTGGAGAAAGAAATGTTCCCGTCTCAAGGTATAACGAACCCAAAAGAGTATAAAGCTATCACGTTGAGGTCTGGAACACAGTATGAGGGACCGATAATGCCGAAAATGAATTTTGAAGCTCCAGGAGCATGATTCGACCTCAATTCGACCAAGCCAACAGGTTGAATCATATCATGGAGGTCAAACCAAGAACCTGGGCAACCTCCAGAGCTTCCAGCCAACCGGTTCGACCAAGGCCCTCATGGTTCGACCAACTCAGTTGATCGAATTGTGGTCGAACCAGCCTATTTGTGACCCCCTATTTTATCTGAAGTGCAATTCAACCACGTCAAGCATGGTTTGACCAGCCCTGTTGGTCGAACCACCTTGTGAAAAGCGCTCTGTTTTGTCTGAAGCACGGTTCGACCACGATCACCATGGTTTGACCAGCCCTATTGGTTGAACCGTGGTCGAACAGACCTGTCCGATGGAGAACGCAATTTTTGAAGCCCGATTCGACCACTACACACCTAGTTCGACCAGTACTGATGGTCGAATCGAAGTCGAATCACCTCATTCGGCACCATTTTCCACGCCGAATGCTTTACATGATGTTAATGCTACTCCTGTGTCATCCTAAGGACAGAATAATGAGCTTATAGCAGAAAATAAATGGGAAAGACCAAAGAGGTTGAGAGCCGAGAAGCTTAGACTGCAGATGGATAATGAAGATATGGTTTCTCTCTTGATCAAGCAATGAAGATGCCCATGTTGACTCAATCATGCGAGAGCATAGATGTGACTTCTAACTTGTTTAATCTTACTTTTAACAAGAAAGATGATTTTGAATTTGAATGGAAGATTGACAAGGAGGTGTCTAGACAGCCATGAGAGGAAGGTAATTTCAAGGATCATATACTTGTTACCAAGAAAGATGAGGTGTTGAGTGTAGATAAGAAGAGGGAAAGAAAGTATTTAAAGGTGAGGATGCGAGAAGACCGTCCTCTACCGTCGTGACTCTTCGACATTAAATATGAGAGCCTGTTGGGGGTTTGTCCTTCCGTTTGATTGCTTTATTATTTCTTTTGTGTGAGTAAGAAATTTTTATATTTAAGGTGTTTACTAATCGGCAATTACATCTCTTTGCAAACTTAGTTTCAACTTACGTTTTTACTAAGTTTGGGGGGTGTGATGTTATACCTCATTGAAGCACCAAGAGTATAATCTTTTCTTTGTAATGTTTGCTAGGGGAATTGATTTTTTGCATTATGTTGAAACTTTAATCGATTTTGAAGTGTCGATTTTTTGCAATTTACCTAGTGTTCAGTGGTGTTCCTAGCGTATGGAGTCGATTAGATAGTCAATTGAGTCGTTCGTAGAGTTCTCCTATATTATTATTGATGAATCTTGTGATGATGACTGTTCTTGAGCTTTGATGATAGCAAAGGGTAACTAGGTGGCAAGACGAGTTCTATATTGATATTACTTTTTTGGTGAGTATCGTTCTTGTATGTGTATTCTAAAGCTTGCCTCTCATCTTACTTGAAACTACATGTTATGTTAGATGATGGGAGATGATTTAAGGTCATCCTTGAATTTATGAGTCACTTTGCCAAATAATTTCCTACCAAATAATTATATGTCCATAGTTAGCCATTTTGAGCCTGAAAGCCTTATTTCTTTGGCAACCTACGAAGATAGACACTTTGATATCCTATTTGAGCCTTAAAATTTCTATATTTAGTGGAGAATTAAATGCTGTCAAAGTGTGTGAATTGATTTTCATGAAGTTTGGAAGGAATAAAATATTTGGAGCTGTACAAGTGATTATGAGCTGGAAAATACCATAACCCATAAGTGTACATCTTTTACACTTGAGTGCGAGTGATATATACTTCCCGTGAGAACATGTGAATGAAGCATTTGAATTGATGGTGATTATCTTATCTTGTATGCTATGAATTGATTAATAAATATAATGAGAGTTGCATGACCTAAAGTTGAGGACAATTGTATTTTGAATGGGGTATTTGTTTGAATATTTTATACTCACGAGAAAGAATACTCGGTCGTTATAGAAGTATAACCCAAGAAATAAAATTATCGAACCACAAAGGAGTTAAGTTTGGATTAATAAAATACTTGAGCTCATGTTTATGTCACTTTTGTAAGGATGATAGGGAGTTTTAGTTTGATTTTGAACTTAACAACTAAAGCAAATTAACAAGTAAATAAAATAGCAAATAAGAGAAATGACAAGTAAATATAAGTAAAACTAAAAAAAGAATAGGTGTTAAAGTTCAAGTATGGAAAAATATGAGATTAGAAACATCCAAGCACCCTCAATTCATATTTTCATGTAAAGGGAATTCAATTCAATTGATGTAGATTAAGGGTGATCACAAATATATCCAAAGCTCCTTTTCGGGTTACGAAGGTTGTTGATCTACTAAAGACTCTCAAAAGCACTTAAGATCAAAGCCCAACATTAACCTCTTCCATCTAGATACTAATTAATTCTCAATTCTCCCTTAGAATATACTAATTAGAATTAACTCTCCCTTTTTGTATACTAGAGCTAACGAATGGATTGGTTCCCTCATTGAGTTCAAATATCCTCTCAGTCAAACCTAAACTCGATGTCTATTCATGTCTTTCTAATACTTAAGAGGGTCGTTTCCGTCTCACTCCAAGCAATATACACATGAACATCATGATAGCATTTAATTACCATAAATCATCCATTGATCAACAATCCATCAAACCAATAATCATTCATGAATAACAAACCATGTCATCACAACATAAAAACAATTAAAGCCCAAGAATAGAAACCAACATCAATTAAGTCAAAAACCAATTTAATCCACATGATAATATAAACCTAATGTGCTCTTCATATCCCTAATCCCACTAGAGGGATTAGCCTAACATGATAAAAGCAATAAAATACATAAATGATTCATTACAAATATCTATAGTTTCAAATCCAAAAGAAATACAAAATGAATAAATTCTTCCCTATCAATTTCTTGAAGAGAATATTCTATTTTTCTTGATCTCCACCTCTAGCTCTTGAATTCTTGAGGTCTTTAACACGAAAGATGAAAGGAATGAAGATGGATTGAAAGGAATGGAGTGAATGTGTGAGAAATGCTCTAAAATACCTATGGAAAGGGAGTGCTCTGTTCTCTCCTCAAAATTTATATCTCAGCTATTTATGTAGTGTAGGGTGACTGCTAATGGATAATTAGGGCAAACTTCAAAGCTGTGAAAACAGATATAAAATTTGACCAGAATATCAGAAATTCGAGTAGAATTTCTGATGTCGTTACACGCTTTCAACTGATGTCGCGCAGCGCTTCTTGAACACTTAAAATTCGACTAGAATTCTGAAAATTCGAGTAGAATTTCTGCTCACTCCGCCCAGGTTCGAAGCTCATCCGCAACACTTCGCTAAAAACTCAAAATTCGACTAGAATTTTGAGGCTGTGATCGAATTTTTTCAAATGTGCCAACTCTTTGGAAGACTTATGTGCTTCAGAAATTCGAGCAGAATATCAAGAATTCGACTAGAATTTCTGATAAGTTGTAACACATTTTTGAAATTTCACCTTCCTATCATTCCATATGCACTCATAACATTTGATCTTTTTTTCTTCATTCCCTGCATAAATTCACACATATCACAACATTTTCCAACCAACATAGATCCAATAAAATATAAAAATAAAAGACTCAAAACGCACGAAAAATACACAAAAACAAATCTAAATTTATGCAAATTTTGACACTAAACAAACCCCCCAACTTAGAGTATTGCTTGTCCCCAAGCAACGAAAAAGAAAATGAAAGAACAAGGGGCAAATTTTATATAAACATAAGAGTTGAACACCGAAGTACAATGGATATCAATTAATGAACCAATAATCATCAACAAGATTAGAACTCAAGGCTAGAAAATTATGACAATTAACATTTAACAAGTTCAATAATGAAAGACTTTTGCACAATTCCACCTTAATGACCCAACCTCACAAGAAGTGTCTCTCTCTCACTCATTTTCTTTTTAGAATGAGATGTGTATAAGCTCTCATCAACCGATTAAAGTGTACTTGCCATAAGTTTGCAAAACGACTTATTCTCAAAAACTCAATCAATATTCATAAAAGATCAAAGATGTCTTTCATTTGGATGTAATGTAAGGCTTTTTGGTTAAGGGATGGATAAATATGGATATAAGTGACTTAAAAGTGTAGAAAAATCTTATTGAAAGTGTAATTCCTTCATGCATTTTTTATGACCTTCTTCCTCATCTTCTCTTGTCACTTTTTCAAATTCTAAAAGCTTTTCCTTCCACTTCTTCTTTGCACAACTTCCTTCAATGAGCCAATTTTAAGAGAAATGTTTCCTTTGTAACAATGTAGTCTTCTAGCATTCTCTTGAATTTTTTTTATTTTCTTTACATGCTCATTTCCTTTACATCTTTCTTTTATCATAACTCCCTTATTTGCAATCTCTTTTATGCTCATCAACTTTTGTAAAATTTTCTTTTGTCCTTTCTTTCTTGATTGTCTCCTCTTCACAGTGCCAGATTACTCTTTCTCTAGTAAATTTCCACACTTAAGGTTATTTCTTAGCTTTAAAATGGTAATTGGCTATATGATGTGCTCATGAAAGAATATAGGGTTAAAAGGCTCAACTTGGCTAGCAATGAATTTTGTTGAAAGGTAGGGATGATTGTATTTTTAAGGCTATAGGCTATAATAGAAAACATGGCCTCTTATCATCTCTTAAATGTCCATTAATGAATTTCTTTGAAAAGTCGAAAGGCAAGTTCTAGCTTATACATAATTAATCGGTCCTCTCACAAAAAAAATGAAACCGTTTGTAATGTACTGTTAGGCTCAAATCTCACAGTTGATAATTGTTAGGACCTATAGTACAATTATGCAACATTTTCCCTATTGAACAATTTGAAAGCCATTGTCACTACTTCTTAGTCTATCATCCTTACTAATCAATAACCTACTAAATCACAAATCAATATCCATAATACTCACAAACACACAAACAAAGGCACAACAAACCAACACAAGCACAAGAAAAAGAATAAAATAAATAAATAAATATAAATATAAATAAAAACCACAACAATCAAACAAAGAAACACCCAATTAAAAAACATACACCACCAAAATCAACCAAACAAATAAGAAAATCACAATAAAAAGCAAAATAAAATAAACACTCAAGAACAACAATAAAACAAAACACAAGATAAGAAGTGTGCGCCGGTGCAAATGATCACTAAGTGCCACTACGACTATCTCCCCCCAAACTTAATTTAATCCAGGGCTAAAAATTAAGTTTGAAAGAAAGTAGTGGAACTTACCTCATGAAGCATCCATGTAGCGCTTATCGTAATCCAATTACGCTTCATTTACACCAACATACACCATCATCTAAGACTCTACACACATAAACAAAAATACATGAAACAAGATAAGAACAATTATAATCCATCAAGAGCATGAGGTGAAGAACTTATTTAAGAAAAAAGTAAACGAATGGGTTGCCTCCCATTAAGCGCTAAATTTAACGTCTTCAAGCTAGACGGAGTGTGAGATTATCTTTTAAACAAAGTATCCACAAAGAGGGTCTCCTTTAGTGATGGATCCAAGTAGTGCTTCACTCGATGACCATTGATCAAGAACTCTCCCCCGTTCTCGTCCATAACGTTTAGAGCTCCTCCATCAAGAACTTCCTTTACTACATAGGGCCCTCTCTATTTGGACTTCAACTTGCACGGAAAAAGTCTTAGTCGAGAATTGAAGATCAATACTCGTTCCCCCTTTCCAAAGATTTTCTTCCTCAATCCAGCATCATGCCACCTCTTGGTTTTCTCCTTAAAAATCCTTGAATTTTCATAGGCATTTTCTCGAAATTCCTTAAGCTCATTCAATTGCAAGAATCTTGCCTTCTTCGAAGCTTTCATGTCAAAATTCAACTTCTTAATAGCCTAATAAGCCTTGTGCTCTAGCTCCACGGAAGATGGCAAGACTTGCCATAGACAATTTGAAACGGAGACATGCCAAGAGTAGTCTTGAATGTGGTCCGAAAGGCCCATAAAGCATCATCCAGCTTAGTTGACCAATCTTTCCTACTTACACTCACTGTTTTCTCCAAACTTGCTTGATTTGTCGGTTAGAAAATTTAGCTTGACCATTCGTTTGAGGGTGATATGGAGTAGACACTCGATGCTTCACTCTATAAGTCTTGAGAATGTTCTCCATGAGCTTATTTATGAAGTGACTACCCCCATCACTTACCAACATCCTTGGCACCCCAAATCTTGTAAAATATGCTTCTTTAGAAATCCAATTACCTCTCTTGCATCATTTGTTCTTGAAGGTATAGCCTCAACCTACTTCGATACATAGCGACCGCCATCAAGATATATAGAAATCCATTAGATTGAAGAAATGGTCCCATGAAATCGATGCCCCACACATCGAATATCTCCACTTCTTGAAAGCTCTTAAGGGGCATCTCATCCCACTTGGAGATTTCCCCCATCCTTTGACACCGATCACAAACCTCTACAAATTTCTTACAACTCTTGAAAAATGAAGGCCAATACAACCCCGATTGTAAGATTTTTGCAGCGGTTTTTTGTGCTCCAAAATGGCCTCCACTAGGTGAAGAGTGGCAAAACTCCAACACACTACTCCATTCTTCCACGGGCACACATCTTCTTACAAGAGAATCCTCAAGATTTCTTCATCGGGAAACACCTCCTTGATTAACTCATAAGTGCTCTCACAATGCTCCCTCAACCCTAACCTTGAAAGATGATCGGCTACCACATTCTCCGTGCCCTTCTTATCTCTTACTTCAATGTCAAATTCTTGAAGAAGTAGCACCCATCTTATCACCCTTGGCTTTGCATCCTTCTTCGCCATAAGATACTTGATGGCGGAATGGTCGGTGTATACAATAGTCTTCGTTCCTACCAAATAGGGACGAAACTTATCAAATGCGTATACCACTACCAAGAACTCTTTTTCGGTAGTAGTGTAATTCCGTTGAGCCGCATCAAATGTCTTGCTTGCATAGTAAATGGTCTGAAACCTTTTCTCTCTTAATTGCCCCAAAACTACTCCAAGAGCTACATCACTTGCATCACACATCAATATAAATGGCTCCTTCCGATCGGGGGTGATCAAGACGGACGATGAAATCAAATCTTCCTTTAGCACCTGAAAAGCATTTAGACAATTTTCATCAAACTTAAATGGAACATCTTTTTCAAGGAGATGAGAAAGAGGTTTAGAAAATGCAGAAAAATCCTTTATGAACTGACGATAGAACCCAGCATGACCAAAGAACGATCGTACTCCCTTCTCATTTGTTGGTGGTGGAAGCTTCTCAATAGCAACAACTTTAGCTCGATCTACTTGCAATCCCTTTGAAGAGATGTGATGTCCAAGTACAATGCCATCATTTACCATGAAGTGGCACTTTTTCCAATTCAACACTAGATTAGTGTTTTGACATCGCTTTAAAACAATAGCAAGATTAGACAAACAAATATTAAAAGAAGATCCAAATACCGAAAAGTCATCCATGAAAACTTCCATGATATTCTCAATCAAGCATTCAAAGATTGCCATCATACACCTTTGAAAGGTGGCCGGTGCATTGGAAAGTTCAAATGGCAATCTTTGAAAAGCAAATATTCCATAAGGACAAGTGAAAGCGGTCTTTTCTTGGTCTTCGGGTGCTATGAGAATTTGGTTATACCCGGAATACCCATCAAGAAAGCAATAAAACTCATACCCCGCTAACCTATCAAACATTTGGTCCAAGAAAGGTAAGGGAAAGTGATCTTTACGTGTGTTCTCATTAAGTTTTCTATAATCAAACGTCACCCCATCACCATTCTAGTGGCTATGGTCTCATTCTCCTCGGTCTTCACTATAGTCATACCCATCTTCTTAGATACCACATGTAAAGGACTCACATAGGGACTATCACTAATAGGAAAGATCATATCGGAGTCTAGCCACTTAAGATCCTCCTTTTTTACCACTTCTTGCATGATAGGATTAAGTCTTCTTTGGTTTTGAACACAAGCTTTCCCTTCATCCTCAAGTCTTATCTTATGCATGCAAATTTTTGGGCTAATTCCCTTCAAATCATCAATACACCACCCTATAGCCGACTTATGTTCTTTAAGGACATTAAGCAATTTATCAAGTTGACTAGAGGTTAAAGAAGATGATACAATTACCGGATATGTCTCATTTTCACCAAGGAAGGCATAAGCAAGATGATCGGGTAAAGGATTCAACTCCACCTTCTTTTCCTTTTTCTCTACTTGATTGAGTGGATCTCTAAGTGGTAAGAACTTTCCATTTCCCCTTGAGATAGCGGTTGCAACTTCTTGAGCTTCAATACAATCACCTAGATCAAGCAAACAATTAATCAATTCATCATTTAAGTCAAGAGAAGTAGTAGACATAGTTGAAAGAGATAGAGAATTACTCAAGTAAAGTTCAAGTGGATCCTTGGATACAATGGAAGGCCAACTTTCCTCAACACTTCCCTTCACAACATCCACACTTTTACAGTCTTCATCATTCATTGGATATTGCATGGCCTTGTATAGAGAAAATACCACCTCCTCATCATTCACTCTCAATTTCAACTCTCCTTTCCCAAGAATCAATGGCACATTTTCATCCTCCTCCATATCTAGAACAACAAAGTCCACCAGAAAAACGAACTTATCCACCTTAACCAACACGTCTTCAATTACTCCTTTTGGATGTGTCATAGATCTATCCGCCAATTGAAGTGTGATAGAAGTTGGCTTCACTACACCTAACCTAAGCTTCTTAAATATAGAAAGAGGCATTAGATCAATGCTTGTACCTAGATCACAAAGAGCCTTGTTCTTCAAGCACTTTCCAATTTCACATGGTATAGTGAAACTACCCGGATTCTTCAATTTTTGTGGAAGTTTCCTTTGTAGAATGACACTACACTCTTTGGTTAGATTGACCATTTCATTTTCCACAAGACTTCTTTTCTTTCCCATGATGTCCTTCAACAAACGAGCATAATGAGGCATTTGCTCCAAAGAATCAAAGAAAGGGATAATGATTTGAATCTTCTTGATGATTTCAAGAAACTTTTTGAACCTCTCATCTAAACTCTTCTTCAAGAACCTTTGAGGAAAAGGAATTGGTACTTGAGTCTTGGGTATCCCCCAACTATCTCTCAACCTCAACTTCTTTTTCTCTTAATTCCTTTGCCTTCTTCCACTTTGGAACTCTCGCTATCATCTCTTCATCTTTCTTTTGCTCAACAACCTCTTTTTTCTTACTCACCTCTTCCACTTCAATCTCCTCTTGCACCAACCCTTCTTCCACCGTTCTTTCCACTTCCCCTTCAACAACAACACTATCCTCTTGAGGTATAGGAGGCTCCTTATACTCTTTTCCACTCCTAAGAGTGATAGCTTTGCAATCTTTTTTAGGACTAGTTACTGTGGTAGATGGGAATTTTCGTTGTTGGTGTTGAAATCCCACGGAAGAAGCAATTTGCCCCATTTGATACTCAAAAGCTCTCATCCTATTGTCGGATTTCTTTTCATTTTCCTCCATTCTAGCCTCAAGCTTAGCATCTCTCTTTTCCATATAAGCTCTTGTATCTTTAATGAACGCTGGCAATATATCTTCCAATGATGACTTCCCTTCTCTATTGGGTAGCTTAGCACTCGGATCCAATCCTTGAGGAAATGCAACGGCGGCTTGAGTATTGGAGTAAGAAAGATTTTCATGCTTCCTCTGAGCTTGATAATTTCCTCCACTTGATTGATTGAAATTATTCCCCCGAGAATGCCCTTGATATCCTCCTTGAAAATTACCTTGGTTAGAAGGATAATTACCTTGAAAAATCCCTTAATGTTGGAAATTTCCTTGGTAATTTCTCCTGTCTAAATAGGCAACATCCTCTACACTTTGCATAACATTGTCTTCTTCATTCAAATTAGCACTTGTACTTCCCCCTTGACTCACTCATTGAGTGATCAAATTCAATTACTTTGTTAAAGCATGGATGCACTCATTAAATTCTTTCATGTCTTTACTTTGGAACACATCACTCTTTACTTCGTTAACGCTCTCTACTTGAACTACCTTTCCAAATGCATAACCTCCCATTGCTCTCTCGGAAGGCCATTGATAAGCATTTATTGCAATGTCTTCAAAAATATCCATAGCTTTCATAGCATCCATTCCAAATATAGACCCTCCGGATGAGGCATCGACATGCATCCGATTTTGTTCACTCAACCCTTGATAGAAGAAAACCACTTGTAGATTCTCATGAAAATTATGTTGAGGACACTTTCGTAGCATCTCTTTGTAGCGTTCCCATGCTTCATAAAAACTCTCATTCGGAAGTTGCCTAAATTGAGTAATGAGGTTTTTCAATTGGAGAGTCTTCGAATGAGGAAAGTACTTGTTTAGGAACCTTTGCTCAAGATCTTCCCATGTATTACAACTTCCCAATGGAATTGTATTGTACCATGCTTTAGCCTTGTCTCTTAAAGAAAAAGAGAACAACCTCATTCGGATAGCATCTTCCGACACTCCATTCATCTTGACGGTATTTGCAACCTCCAAGAAAATAGCTAGATGAGTGTTCGGGTCTTCAAGAGGACCTCCCCAAAACTGATTTTCTTTGGCCATGTTGATCAATTCGGTCTTAATTTCAAAATTATTGGCTTGAACCAGAGGAACCATATTATGCACGGCTCTCGGTTGGAAGTAATCCCGAATTGCTCTAGGTCTTTGTGTTGGCGCTTGGATCATTTGGTTAACGTGACCTGTTAAGGTTCCATGTGTTTCTATCATAGCGGAAGCAATAAATCATAGAAACGATTACCGTTCACCAGGGTATGTACAAGATGAAGGATTCTCGCTGGCAGACTGTGCAGTCCCACGAGAATGGCCATAACTTCCTCGTCTGATGTCGGAATTGAATGATCTTTGTGCTCAGACGATCCTCTCTTCAACATCTTTCCGTCAGTATATTGATTATCAAATTCTGAGCACTGTACGATTTTATATAAATTTCGCAAGGTGGCGGACAGCAGCAGCAAACTACCTTCTGATCTTCTACTGTATGTCCCAAGTCCGATCTCGACGTCGAGTGGGCGACGATCTACGAGACCTCCTCAATCTGCTCTCAACCCTCATCACACATGAATAATAAAATAGATTAGGGTTCCAGATAAGGTGAGGTGACTTATATACATGGGCTACAGCAGGGACCATGAGGAGAAATTGGGTTGGGCCTCCATTGGGCTTAAGTATCCAAGCTTAGCCCAAAGCTTATACTTAAGTCCAATAATAATAATATATTCCACTAAAATATTATTATTGCACTGTCTTTCCAATCCCAAAATTACATTTTGGGCTCCTTCTTATTATAAGCTCGTTAGTCTCCCCATGTTTAAGATATACAATGTCCATTAATTAATTTAAGTTACTGACAACTCAATTAATTAATATCTCATCCAAGAGTAGTACCACTCAACCTCATTATCATGCCGGAATAAATTCCACCTGCAGGGTTGGGACATCATCAACCTATGACGGACACGGATTCCTTCTACAATCAACAACACACCATAGAAACAACACTACTTCCCAACTCACCGAGTTTGTTGATTTGATTACATGTAAATCTCACTCATTGATGAATCAAATAAATACATACTGCCCTACGTGTCAAGGTTATTGTATAGGGATTAAGAGCATGAACATCCATAATAACAGAGATCAAGTTTTTTTATAAGTCAGTATAAGTCGAACGATCTTATGCGGTCCTGCTCAATACACACAAGTGCACTAATGTGATTCTATAGCTAAGACAAGCTAATACCAAACCACACTACAAACATCCCGATAGAGAGTCCCCGTCTATCTCGGTTGTGAACATCTGTTTATACTTTATAAGGAAACTAATAATATGATCTTCAGCGTGTTGTCGCACAATATATTATCTACAGTATAAAGTAAGTGGACTATTGCATCGTGCATATAAATAAATTATAAGACGCAATCATTTGATCATATGATTCTCATTTCAAATAAATTGTTATAAGATTGTTCATACAAAAAAGCTAGACTTTTAGTATACAATCCAACACTTTGCACTCTTGTTGTTGGAGTATCCTTTGAGCTTCTTGATTGGCAAGCAATTGCATACTCTTGGTTTTGAGCAATGAAGTTCCTAAACATCTCCGCTTGATTCTCTTGCACTCCTTCTTGTACCCCCCTTTGATCTTGTAATGGATCTTGGGGTGGGTCATGGTTAACATTATCTCAACGTTGATTCTCCATATTTTCTTTTCTAGCTTTTCGTCTCTCTTGTTTCCTTTGTCGTGCGGTCTTTTCTATCTCTAAATTCAAAGGAATGATCTATTCTACTAATCCGTTAAACTCACTTAGCAACGGCGCCAATTTCTTATTTAAATATTTTTTACTCACGAGCAAGAATACTCGGTCGTTGTAGAAGTATATCCCAAGAAATAAAATTATTGAACCACAAAGGAGTTAAGTTTGAATTAATAAAATATGTGAGCTCTTGTTTATGTCACTTTTGTAAGGATGATAGGGGTTTTGAGTTTGATTTTGAACTTAACAACTAAAACAAATTAACAAGTAAATAAAATAGCAAATAAGAGAAATGACAAGTAAAGATAAGTAAAACTAAAAAAAGAATAGGTGTTAAAGTTCAAGTATGGAAAAACATAGGATAAGAAACATCCAAGCACCCTCAATTCATATTATATGTAAAGGGAATTCAACTCAATTGATGTAGATTAAGGGTGATCACAAATATATCCAAAGCTCCCTTTCGGGTTACAAAGGTTTTTGATCCACTAAAGACTCCCAAAAGCACTTAAGATCAAAGCCCAACATTAACCTCTTCCATCTACGTACTAATTAATTCTCAATTCTCTCTTAGAAGGTACTAATTAGAATTAACTCTCCCTTTTTGTGTACTAGAGCTAACGAATGGATTGGTTCCCCTCATCGAGTTCAACTATCCTCTCGGTCAAACTTAAACTCGATGTATATTCATATCTTTCTAATACTTAAGAGGGTCGTTTCCATCTCACTCCAAGCAATATACACATGAACATCATGATAGCATTTAATTACCATAAATCATCCATTGATCAACAATCCATCAAACCAATAATCATTCATCAATAACAAACCATGCCATCACAACATCAAAACAATAGCCCATGAATAGAAACCAACATCAATTAAGTCAAAGACCAATTTAATCCACATGATAATATAAACCTAATGTGCTCTTCATATTCCTAATCCCACTAGAGGAATTAGCCTAACATGATAAAAGCAACAAAACACATAAATGATTCATTACAAATATCCATAGTTTCAAATCCAAAAGAAATACAAAATGAATAAATTCTTCCCTATCAATTTCTTGAAGAGAATATTCTATTCTTCTTGATCTCTACCTCTAGCTCTTGAATTCTTGAGGTCTTTAACACCAAAGATGAAAGGAATGAAGATGGATTGAAAGGAATGGAGTGAATGTGAGAGAAATGTTCTAAAATCACCTATGGAAAGGGAGTGCTCTGTTCTCTCCTCCTCAAAATTTATATCTCAGCTATTTATATGGTGTAGGGTGGCTGCTAATGGATAATTAGGACAAACTTCGAAGCTGTCAAAACAGACCTAAAATTCGAGCAGAATATCAGAAATTTGAGTAGAATTTCTAATGTCGTTACACGCTTTCAACTGATGTCGCGCAACGCTTCTTGAACACTTAAAATTCGACTAGAATTCTGAAAATTCGAGTAGAATTTCTACTCACTCCGCCCAGGTTCGAAGCTCATCCGCAACACTTCGCTGAAAAACTCAAAATTCGACAAGAATTTTGAGGTTGTGATCGAATTTTTTCAAATGTGCCAACTCTCTGGAAGACTTATGTGTTTCAGAAATTCGAGCAGAATATCAAGAATTCGACTAGAATTTTTGATAAGTTGTAATACGTTTTTGAAATTCCACCTTCCTATCATTCCATGTGCACTCATAACATTTGATCTTTTTTTTCTTCATTCCCTGCATAAATTCACACATATCATAACATTTTCCACCAATATAGATCTAATAAAATACAAAAATAAAAGACTCAAAACACACGAAAACACACAAAAACCACACAAAAATAACTCTAAATTTATGCAAATTTTGACACTGAACAGTATTGGTCATAGTCTTTATTTCCCCGCTAATTGTCTTCCTCTATCTGTCGCTCTTTTTTTTTGCCTCGGAACGAGCAACGAATAGGTTTGGGGGATTGTTGAGAGTGGAAATTAGTGTGTTTGAGTGTCCAAATTAAAACCTTTTTTATGAAAATTGTTGTTTTATATTAATACAAGTATCTTATATTTAATATATGTGATAAAAAGGTGCACTTGAGGTGTTTTATTGTGTTTTAGGTGGAAAAATGATCAAAAGTGCAAAGTTGGAGAAAAGGTGCAACTTGTGCAATGAATGTTGAAAAACGCACGTCCAACTTGTGTAATTTTTTTATATTCATGTGGAGTTTTGAACGGAAAGTGTGATGCACAATTGGAAAGCCACTAAAAAGAGGATCGTTTTGGCATAAAGAACACCTCAATCGAATTCCAAACGAGAAATTTATGAGGAAAATGGTGACGTCGCGCGAGCTATGCCGAATAGAACGGCTGTGCTACATTGCATGGCTTGTTATACCTTCAAATCTTGGAGTTTCTGAGAGTCTTTATATGGGTGGAAAGACAAGGAAGAAAGAATCGCGTAAGCACAAGAATCACTCAAATCAGAGCTCGGATGTGGAAGTTATACTCAAAATAGTAAGACGGCGCAAGTGTGATTCGACCACGACAGTTTGGTTCGACCAGACACTTTGGTCGAACAACAGCCATTTTGGTCGAACTAGAAGCCTAAAGTACAAAAAATCACCGATTTAGATTCGACCAAGGTTCGACCAAGCCCCTAGGTCGAACCCTAGGTCGAACCACATGCCTGGGACGCGTCCGAATCCGATTTTTACACCCCAAGTGCATGTTTTTGCGTATTTTCCCAGAAAATGCACATACTAGGTCCATAAGGAGAGCTTACAAGTATAAAAGGGGATGTAGATCTTACCAAGAAGGATTAGAATAGAGATTGAGTGAATTAAGAGGAGCCACATCCATCATACACCACCCTACAAGGGGGGATCACCCCCCAACAATCATCCACATCCTTTCCTCCATACATCCATCACTTTGAAGATTCGTATGTGGAATCAAGAGGAGAACCAAGAGGAGGATTCAAGGTGGAGAAGGACGCGACGACTCCCACATCTAGGGTTTTATTCGTTTCCTAATTTATCTTATATTTTCCAGATATCCGGGTAAGATCTATCCAACACCCATGATTATTCTTCATAACATTATGGGCTAGAACCTTTTTGGTAGAATTAGGGTTGTGAAGGTTTTTATAAATTAATTAAACTTACATGTGTAAACTCCGTACAACACTACTTGTGGTTTGTTTTATATAAGATTATGCTTTTTAAATTCATACTCACAGTCGTTTTGTGCATCATTAACTGTTATGTAGAGTCTGAATACATATCTTGGTCATTGATTGAGTGTGTTCACTGCTGAGCAGGATTCTATGTTATGATTTTAAGTGGGGGGACTTCGAAGCTTCATTAGAACTATCATATATGAATACTTATTAATTAAATTGAATTCTGGTTATTAAGTAGGATAAAAAGGATAATTTCATAGTACATATAACTAGAGATCATATCGGGTTAGAGTACCAATTGGCCCGGGAAATAATTGATACTGATAGTACCTAGAAAGGGGGTGGAATTATATCTCTTACTCTAAGGATATTCACATGTGTTACACGCATATTTACTTGTGTCTATAGAGTAGATATGCATGGCTTAGTGATGCGTCCATATTCCATAAGGCAGAGTCGGACATCAACATACGAAAGGGAGATTAATGAATGAAACTGGATTATCCTAGAGCTACCTATTCTCCTACTTGATCCACTTTTGTATTCTTCTAAGTGCTTTTATTTTATTTGTTATTGTAATTAATTATTTATTAGTTTAATAATTCAATACTCAACCTTAATTGTCTTTGTCTTAATTGATTTAGTAAATAATTAAATTGATAATACGCCGTTCTTTGGGCTCGATATTCACTTGGTCGCTTGCTTAAGCTGCAATTGATATCCTTAATACTTGGGGATTAATTTTGCTTGCAAAGAAAATGCGCATCACTAGTAGATAAGAAATAATATGAATTATAAGTCTCATAGACATCGACCCTGTTTTGTTGAGATAATTAACGTTAAGTTCTTAAAATAAGTCTCATTTTGATCTCTTGGATGTAGTTATTGCAATCTATATCTAGTGGTGGTGGTATTCTTTGTTGACTTTATACCAATTCTGTTAAGTTTTACAAAGAAAATTATATTCCATTTGTTACTGTTTACTTGTCATATTATGATTTCAATGTATATAATGAATCTCTGTGAACTTACTCTTTATATGAAGTTTCTAGTTTAGAGTAAATTGTCTGATGCATACTTAAACGTACTTAAATGTGTTTTTTTAATAACTTAAAAGCAGTTTAATGGTTGAAATTGGAAGAAGAAGGGATGAGATTTTCCTTGTTGTGGAAGAGATTTTATCAAATAGTTTTGTAGTTATTAATTCAATTCTAAGTCAATTTGTCAAGACAAGCCATGGTCATGAGCATTGTGAAAGGGAAATTAGATACGTTATGGCAAATATATAATAACAAAACAAATTGAGCATTTGGATAGTCTAAATTCTGTAAATGATAAGGATTGTCTAGAACAACTAAGAATTACACGATGTGCATTTGCTAAACTATGTTTCTTGTTAAAAACTGTAGGGGGACTTGAAGACTCTAGGTATGTCATTGTTAATGAGAAAGTAGAATTATTTCTTCCTATACTTTCACATCATAAGAAAAATAGAGTTGCAAGCTTTGATTTTAAACGATCAGGACTGACTGTTAGCAAATATTTTTTAAAGCGTATTGGGTGTAGTTCTCAAATTACACCCTCTACTCTTGGCAAATCCTGAGCCTATTGATGATACTTGCGAAAATTCTAGTTGGAAATGGTTCAAGGTAAGAGGAAAATATTCAATAACTTATTTACTAAAATTTATCGAACATATATAAGTCACAATAACTAACAATATGTTCAATATTTTAGGGATCTTTAGGTGCTTTAGATGGTACATATATCAAAATAATAGCTCTTGAGACTACTAAGGGAAGATATAGAATAAGGAAAGGTGACATGGCTGTTAATGTGTTGAGGTGTGTGAGCAAAACATGAAATTTTATTTATGTGCTTGCTGGTTGGGAAGGACCAGTAGCAGACTGTAGAGTTCTACGAGATGTAGTTAATAGGCATGGATTTAAAGTGCCTCAAGGTATTACTTCCATTAAGTCATAGCAGTTTAGTTTATTTTAATAACATTGGAGGTTAATATCTCATTAATACTCATAGGTCATTACTACTTGTGTGAAAATAGGTATACAAATGATGAGTGATTTATAACTCCATATAGAGAGATCCGGTATCACCTAGAGGAATGGGGAGAGGGTTCTAGAACTCCACAAAATTATAAAGAATTCTTCAATATGATCCACTCAAAGTCACGCAACGTAATTGAAAAAACATTTGGATTATTGAAAAATTGATGGGCAATCCTTAGAAGTTCATCATTTTACTCACTTAAGTCTTGATAAGAGTGTAAATTCATGTATTTTGGGCTTTGATTTATGTGAAAATTGAGTACGATTGAGTCTTTTATTGAGACGAATCAGAATATTTACGGAAAAGACACGAATCAGAGAATACAAGGGCTTTTTGAGCATATTTGTATAGGAAAACAGATCGAAAGGGCTCGGAATTGGAAGATACGATTTTTGAGGCAATTTTTGAGAATTGCTTGACTTCCAGGCGTTGCTCGACCAGAAGCACTTTGGTCGAGCAGATGTGGTCAACTCGAGCAGAATGCGCAATTCTTGCAGAGAGCTTGCTCGACTTGGAGATGTTGCTCGACCAGCATCACTCTGGTAGAGCAGATGAGGTCAAATTGAGCAAAATGTGCAAACTTGTATAGATAGTTTGCTCGACCACTGCTAGATTTGGAAGCCTTGCTCGACTTATTAGGTGTGGTCGAGCGGATTCTCGCTGCTTCTATTTATGGTAATTCCAGAGTTTTCTTACCAAATTTGATGTATGCCTCAAGCAAAAGCCCATCATAAGCCCATAAGGAGGTTTTACAAGTATAAAAGAAGAGCCTTCCCAGGAGAAAAAGATACACGACATCACACATCATCCATCCATCATAGAAACCCTACCATCATTCGAAGGAGTCGTGAAGAGAGGTTCGTCTTGCGAGTCAAGTAAGATCATACCAATTAACCATGATTGTTCCTAGATCAATCATTGCCTAGAGCCGCTCCTATAGTTCTAGGGTTATAAAAGTTTTATGAGTTAATTAAATTTCCATGTGTAAACTCCGTACAACACTACTTGTTATTTATTTTATATAAGATTGTGCCTTTTTAATTCATACTCACGGTCGTTTTTGTTGGATTGTATACTAAAAGTCTAGCACTTTTTTGTATGAACAATCTTATAACAATTTATTTAAAATGAGAATCAAATGATCAAATGATTGCGCCTTATAATTTATTTATATGCACGATTCAATAGTCCACTTACTTTATACTGTAGATAATATGTTGTGCGACAACACACGGAAGATCATATTATCGGTTTCCTTATAAAGTATAAACAGATGCTCACAACCGAGATAGACGGGGACTCTTTATCGGGATGTTTGTAGTGTGGTTTGGTATTAGCTTGTCTTGGCTATAGAATCACATTAGTGCACTTGTGTGTATTGAGCAGGACCGCATGAGATCGTTCGACTTATACTGGCTTATAGAAAAACTTGATCTCTGTTATTATGGATGTTCGTGTTCTTAATCCCTATATAATAACCTCGACACGTAGGGCAGTATGTATTTCTTTGATTCATCAATGAGTGAGATTTACATGTAATTAAATCAACAAACTCGGTGAGTTGGGAAGTAGTGCTATTTCTATGGTGTGCTGTTGATTGTAGAAGGAATCCTTGTCCGTCATAAGTTGATGATGTCCCCTTGAGGAGCTCATAAGGATTATCATGTAAACCCTGCAGGTGGATTTATTCCGGCATGATAATGAGGTTGAGTGGTACTACTCTTGGATGAGATATTAATTAATGGAGTTGTCAGTAACTTAATTAATTAATGGACATTGTATATCTTAAACATGGGGAGACTAACGGGCTCATAATAAGAAGGAGCCCAAAACGTAATTTTGGGATTGGAAAGGTAGTACAGTAATAATATTTTAGTGGACTATATTATTATTATTGGACTTAATTATAAGCTTTGGGCTAAGCTTGGATACTTAAGCCCAGTGGAGGCCCAACCCAATTTCTCCTCCTGGTCCCTGCTGTAGCCTATATATAAGTCATCTCAGCTGTCCATAAACCCTAATTACATGCCTAACACTATGTGAGGGGTGAGGGAACATCAGATTGAGAAGATCTCGAGGATCGTCGCCCACACGACGTCGAGATTGGACTTGGGAATATAGCAGAAGACCGGAAGGTTATTTGCTGCTGCTGTCCGTCACCTTAAAAAATTCATATAAAATCGTACAGTACTCTGAATTTGATATTTCATATATTGCCTGCCGAAGAGAGAATCGTCTGAGCGCGTAGATCACTCCAATCAGAGTTCAGATGAAGAAATTATGGCCATTCTCGTGACACTGTGCAGGCTACCGGCGAGAATCAATTTTCTTCAACATACCTTGGTGAAAGGTAATACGTTTCATGTTTTCTTGCTTCCGCTGATATTAGAAACGTATGGAACCCTAATGGGTCACGTTAACCAAATGATCCAAGCGCCAACAATTGGTATCAGAGCTTCGGTTTCGTGGTGAAGCATGACACGTTAGGCTAGGGTTTAATGTGGATTATGTGAATTATTCTTGAATAATGATTGCATGATTGAAAGGGTCTTGAATTTTATGAAAAAAACCCTATGTTTTCACGGCTGCTCAACCCTGATCTTACACCACACAAAAGAGCACCGCACGATTGGACGTCGGGCGGCATTGGGCGACGATCGTAGGTGGGCTAGTGGTGATATACGGTATGGCAGCACTCACATGAAGGGCTTCACGTCACGAATGCACCTTGGGTTCTTCATGTCAAAGACACGTTGTTGAAAGTCCACATGCCAGTTGCGATACGTGGAGGTAACGGCGCAACCATCGACGGAATTCACGAGTTGTACTTGTCGGTGGGGAGGCTTTCGGATTCAGCTAAACTGCTTGAGCGCGGCTGCAAGGCTGGAGGACCAGGAGCTGTTGTCACACGAAGAAGTAATGGGCCTGAATTCATGGATAATTGCCGATCGCCAATTAGGTTCATTGGGAAGATCACCGATAGCATACTTAGCTGCCGGCAGATTTAACTGGGCATCCAACTGGTAGAGTCGGCAGCGGCATAAGTGGTTGCATCCGGTGGCTAAGACTCATACAATTCTTGCTCCACCTGATCAAAACGACGGACAGGGATGGAGGTGATTCTCGGCTGGTGTACACGGTGACAGGCTGGAGACAAGTTTCCAGTCAGACCTGGCTTGTTTCGATCGGGTCTGGTCGTGATACAGGCGAGTTTGCTGATCCCTGGGTCTGTCGTGGTTAGGGTGGGTTCGACATGGGGTTGCGAGTCAATTCTCCTGAAGGTATTTTTTCCAGGCGGTGAAAGATTTGGACAGCAGCGACGACGAATGGTTGTTAGGCGATGCAAGTTGATGGCAGGGTTGCCTCTACTGCGCGAAATTGCCAGAAGTTGTTGGAGTTTTTGGCAGGTTGGTGCAGGTGATCCACCTTTGGATGAAAACAACCGGTAGCTGCTGACCGGAGAGGTATACCGGCAGCGGACCACGAACATGATTGGGCAGGGGTCGGTGATATGGTGGTCTTTTGCTGACGGTGATGACGTGCTTTCCGGCAGGCCATGAGATGGTCGCTGCAATGCAGAGTTGTCGGATATCTGGTCCTTTTAGGCGGAGTTCGTCCAGTTTTCCAGCAAGTTATGGCTGGATAGAAGGAATGGCGCAGGTACAGTTGGTTCGCCGGTGGCTGGGTGTTTAGTTCCAGCGTATGGCATTGTCTTCCGGCAGGCGAGCCATGAAGGTGTTTCTTCCGGCGAAGGGCGGTCATCCGACAGGCAATTTACGAACGAGCAGCTGATTGGGAGTTTCTACACCGGTACAGTGTGTGGTCCATTATGCTGCGTATGTGGGTTGGTTTCTTAGGGCCCAAGATATTCCTTCTTGTTGTGCAAGAAACCCATTTAATTGCTTGTTGACTAAGTCAACATATATTAGGTAATTTTTTATCCTTATATATAATTATTAATAATTATTTTTATTTGTCAATTATTATTATATATTTGGATTGCATGTGCATTAGAACACGATGGATGGGCAGCTTGGCGTGTGGATGTCGAGCAGGGTGCCGGAATGGTGGAGCAGGTTGGCAGACAAGAAAAATTCGTATGATGTGCCCAGCGGATAAATTTTTCTTCGAGGCGCTGCCCCACACCCCGCGACCTGACCAGGCAGGTCGATCCCCGTGTGCGTTGCCCATATTCGTGCTTGGTGGCGAACAATCGAATTCGCCAATATATAACTGTTATAATTTGATTTAATTATTTAATTATTGTTATATATGTTATGCATGATACTCTTGATTTACTGTCTTATTTGCCGTAATAGGAGCATGTTAGGTTGCGTATTTTATTTTTGAATATTATATGCATGTAAAATCCCTCGGTCTTAAATAACTAAGTGGGAGAGGGGATTGGTAATAAATTCCCGCGACCTCCATTATTGGTTTTTAGTAATGTGAATAAACTTGCGCGTCGGCATTAGAGTCTTCCTCCCCATCGGATAAGTTTATTCATAGATTGCTGGAACAGACTTCATTAAATAATTATGTTTGTAATATGATGCATATGAACTTGAGTGTTGGCATAGACCTTCCTCCCTATCGGATGAGCTTATATGCGGTTCACTGGTACAAACTTATAATTGATAACTGCTGGAAGTTATTCGAGCGCGTGTCTACTTCTCTATCTGTAAGGCACATAAGCTTGCACAATGGACTTGAGGTCAAATAATGGTGTACGCTTAGATGTAAATAATAAGCATTCTCCCCATCGGAGACACTGCTTTTATTTGCATGGCCAAAGAGGAACTGACTATTAATTATTTTGTCATGAGGTTAGGTTGACAAATGAAATTAATGGGTAAAACCTTCTCTTGTAAATGTTCGGGTTTGTAAACGTCCACACTATCGTGGCTTGCAGACTCACGGTGCTTGAGATGTCGGTGAATTTTTAATTTTATATTATTTTGAGGGAATCAATATAAATGGATAAAATTCGAAGATTTGATCGGTATATTTATTTGTGATTCTCTGAATTTCAAATAGTTTTATCTCACTTATTATTTACTAAAAGAAACATATTTACTGGTCCAAAATTAGATGATTAGAAAATAATCTTGGTTTTAAATTTTACTGCATAAGAAAATATAAATATGTGTTCTCTCTAAGGATGTCCCATGATGCTTATTAAAGTCTCTAGTGAAGAGGTGAGAGGTTCATAGAAATATGATGGTCTCATTCAACTCTTTGGATACTTGAGTGAGAATAAAAGGTAAAAGGTCATGGATAAGTTGATGAATGAATTGGGAATTCTTTGAGTAGAAATTGAAGAGGAAACCTAGATCAATTTATTCTCCATAATTTGCCTAGGTGTTTTGAGCAAGTTCTACCTGAAATACAAGAGGTTGTATATGGTGGGAAACTTCTCACAAAACATGTGGTGAGGAAAATCCAATTTCATCAAGATGTGAACAAGGTTAGTATCTCATTCACTATTCGTTGAAGCATGATTAGTGATGGCATTTACTGACATGTTGTGTGAAGATACCGGAATCACTAAAATCCTGCAACTAAGTGATGATAAAATAATAATATACATGGGTAAAACTACGAGAGTAGTGGTTATTGCAGTGGGAGTTGTTTATTTATCTTACGATATGAATAAACGTTTGATTATGAGAAATTATCTTTACGTACGTTTTCATAGAAAGAATTTTATTTCAATTTCTATGCATTTACGGATGGATACTCCATTTCATTTAAATAACATGGTCATAGTAATGAAGGATGGAGCTATAATATGTTAAGGCACGTTAGTGACAATTTGTAAACTCTTAAATCATGTTTATACCACGGATGCAACAAATAGTAATTAATAATGCGTCTTTAAATCCTAATAAGAGAAAGACTCTTATGCAAATGATTAGATAGATGATGAATTATTTGGAATTACTAAATTTATTTTATGGGTATACCCTAGAAACAGCATGTCGTGTAACGTTTGTCTGTTAATGGGATATTCTAGAAAAATGAAGGGTAATGATTTATTTAATCCAAAAGATCAAAGGGTGATTGTTAACACAAACACTAGTTTTTTTGGAAAAGGACGATGTATTAAATCATAAACCCATGTATAAATTGTTCTAAAGGAAGTGAGAGGAAAAACACAAAGTATTAGTACCAAGTGTAAAAGAGGATATACCACAAGTTATACTGAAACGCGTGTCACGTCTGATACACAATTGCATGTAGTTCCTTTTCGTAGTGGGAGGGTTGTTCGACAACTTGTAAGATATAAATTTTGGGAGAGTCGTGAGACTTAGTCCCTAGTAAATATGGATTGAACCCACGGATACGACGAAGCACTACAAGATCGAAATGCGATATCTTAGCTAGTGCAATGATGTTGAAATAGAATTGATGAATTCTAAATTAAATCTGAGAGCTTGTAAGACCACTAAATAGTGTAAAAGCTATTGGAAGTGGTCATACAAAATAAAAGAGGATCATATGGTAAGGTGAAAACCTTGGAAGCAAAGCTTATTGCGAAAAAGGTATACTCAGAAAGAAAGGGTTCGATTATGAGATAACATGTTCACCGGTAGCTATGCCTAAGTCGATCTGGACTCTTTTACCTGTTGCTACTCATATGGAATATGAGGGATAGTAAATAGATGTCAAGACAGCTTTCCTGAATTAAAGTTTTGAGGAAAACATCTATGTTAAGCAACCAGAGTGATTCATTGCAAAGAGCTAAGAGCATTTTGATATTAAGCTTAAAAGTGTCCATCAATGGACTAAAGCAAGCTTCAAAATTACAGAACATCCATTTTGATGAAGAAATCCAGTGATATGGATTTTATCAATGCTCAGATATGTCTTGTGTATTGAAAAGAGTGATGGAAATGTGGTGGTATTTCTTGTACTATACGTAGATGATATAATGCTCATTGGAGACAATGAAAGAGTATTGTCGGGCGTATGGGTATGGTTAATAAAGCAGTATGAAATGAAGGACTTAAGAAGAGTAAAAATATCCTTTTGATTACGGTAATACGGATCACAAGAAAGGATGTTAGGCTTAGCTCAAGTTTAGCAAAATGATATTATCCTTACTCATTTAGCATGTGAATTTATCTAAGTGAATGTGTCTTGAGACACAAAAAGAGATAAATGTGATGAAAGCGGTTCCTTATGCTTCGGAGAATAAGGAAGCTTAATCTAAGGAATGCTATGCACGAGAATGGATAACTGTATTGCCAATTGCATAGATAGTGAGTATCAAGGTAACTCAAAATAAGAATGTTGAACTGTGGTAAGACATATATTTATGTACTTGAAAAGGACTAGAAATTATATGTAGGCTTACCGGACAGATTTGCTACTTCTTATGAGTTACGTAGATTCGGATTTTTCAAATCAGATAGGGATGGCAGTAAATCCACCTCAAGGTTATGTGTTTAATTTTAGGAAGTAGAGCCATAATATGGAGGAGTGTTATATAGAAATATATTTCGGACTCCGGACTCCATCATGGAAAGATGATAAATTGGAGCCCATAAGGCAGCCAAAGTATCTATATGACTCTAGAAACTTTTGAAGTATTTCTAAGTTTGCCTAAGATCATCACAATTTAAATTAATGATATTGGTGCAGTTGCAAACTTGAAGGAATCACGAGTCCATAAGGCAATTAAACACATGGAGCGCGAGTACCACCTGTTACGAGAAATTGTATGATGAGGGGAAGGCTGTTGTCGTCTAGATTGCATCGGATGATAACCTAGTAAATCCATCTACAAGGACCTTAAAGCGAAAGTTTTTGATGGTCGTGTAGTAGGAGTGGGAATCAGATGTATGGCAGAAGACATGACAGCATAGTCTTTTAGCATAAGTGGGAGATTGTTGGATTGTATACTAAAAGTCTAGCTTTTTTGTATGAACAATCTTATAACAATTTATTTGAAATGAGAATCATATGATCAAATGATTGCGTCTTATAATTTATTTATATGCACGATTCAATAGTACACTTACTTTATAGTGTAGATAATATGTTGTACGACAACACGCGGAAGATCATATTATCGGATTCTTTATAAAGTATAAACAGATGCTCACAACCGAGATAGACGGGGACTCATTATCGGGATGTTTGGAGTGTGGTTTGGTATTAGCTTGTCTTGGCTATAGAATCACATTAGTGCACTTGTGTGTATTGAGCAGGACCGCATGAGATCGTTCGACTTATACTGGCTTATAGAAAAACTTGATCTCTGTTATTATGGATGTTCGTGCTCTTAATCCCTATATAATAACCTCGACACGTAGGGCAGTATGTATTTCTTTGATTCATCAATGAGTGAGATTTACATGTAATTAAATCAACAAACTCGGTGAGTTGGGAAGTAGTGCTGTTTCTATGGTGTGCTGTTGATTGTAAAAGGAATCCATGTCCGTCATAGGTTGATGATGTCCCCTTGAGGAGCTCAATAGGATTATCATATAAACCTTGCAGGTGGATTTATTCCGGCATGATAATGAGGTTGAGTGGTACTACTCTTGGATGAGATATTAATTAATGGAGTTGTCAGTAACTTAATTAATTAATGGACATTGTATATCTTAAACATATGGAGACTAACGGGCTCATAATAAGAAGGAGCCCAAAATGTAATTTTGGGATTGAAAAGGTAGTACAATAATAATATTTTAGTGGACTATATTATTATTATTGGACTTAAGTATAAGCTTTGGGCTAAGCTTGGATACTTAAGCCCAGTGGAGGCCCAACCCAATTTCTCCTCCTGGTCCCTGCTGTAGCCCATATATAAGTCATCTCAACTATCCATAAACCCAAATTACACGTCTAACACTGTGTGAGGGGTGAGGGAACAGCAGATTGAGAAGATCTCGAGGATCGTCGCCCACACGACGTCTAGATTGGACTTGGGAATACAGCAGAAGACCGGAAGGTTGTTTGCTGCTGCTGTCTGCCACCTTGAAAAATTCATATAAAATTGTACAGTAATCCGAATTCGATATTTCATATACTGACGGAAAGCCGCCGAAGAGAAGATCGTCTGAGCGTGTAGATCACTCCAATCAGAGTTCAGATGAAGAAGTTATGGCCATTCTCGTGACACTGTGCAGGCTGCCAGCGAGAATCAACTATCTTCAACATACCTTGGTGAAAGGTAATACGTTTCATGTTTTCTTATTTCCGCTAATATTAGAAACGTATGGAACCCTAACGGGTCACGTTAACCAAATGATTCAAGCGCCAACAGTTTTGTACATCATTAACTGTTATGTAGAGTCTGAATACATATCTTGGTTATTGATTGAGGGTGTTCACTGCTGAGCAAGATTAAATGTTATAATTCTAAGTGAAGGGATTCCGAAGTCTTATTAGAACTATCTTACTCCCTCCGCCCAGGTTAAGAGGGCCATTTTATCATTTTTGTCGTACCACCCAAAGAGTCTCATTTCTTTTTTTGGACACATGGGACCCACTAATACAACTACCCACTACACATTAAATAATAATATTCCTTAATCCATGTGCCCAAAAGCAAATGGGACTCTTAAGTTGGGACGGAGGGAGTATATGAATACTTGTTAATTAAATATTATTCGGGTTAATAAGTAGGATAAAGAATATAATTTCATAGTACCTATAAAGGGAGATCATATCGGGTTAGAGTTCTAAGTGCACGGGAAATAATTGATATTGATAGTACCTAGAAAGGGGAGTGAATTATATCTCTTGCTCTGAGGATATTCATACGTGTCATACGCATGTTTGCTTGTGTCTATAGAGTGAACTTGCATAGTTTAGTGATGCATCCATACACCACAAGGCAGAGTCGGACATCAACACATGGAAAGAAAATTAATAAGTAAAACTGGATGCCCGAAGAACTACCTAATTTCTTACTTGATCATAACCGTACTTTCTCTATTGCTTGTTTATTTAATTTGCTATTTAATTTATATGTTATTTAGTTACGCAACCTTTCCAAACCAAATTTGCCAACATAGTCTTAGTTAATTAGATTATAATTAAATTGATAATAATCTGTCCCTCGAGTTCGATAATCAGTTGGTCACCTATCGAAACTACAATTGATATCCTTCATACTTGGGGATTATTTTGTGTGTTGAGAAAATGTTCATTAAGGCTCAAAATAGAATTATTATGGCATGCACATTATCTTTGGAATGAGATGCATATAGATCCACTTGATAAAGATTTAGAAGATGTAGAAACACTTCAAGAAGAAGACGACGCAACAGTTTACATAGACTCGATTGAAGCTTCACAAGAATGGTCTAATTGGATAGAGAATTTGGCTAAGTCGATGTTTGATGAGTGGAGAAGATCTAGGAATCGTTAAACTTGCAAATGTATTTGAATTCTTGCAATGTACTTCTTTTTAGTGTTTTCTTAGGTATAATGCAGGGTCTGATAAAAGTGTGTTGTAAATTCTAATTGCTATTCTGAAATTGTATCAATACATATGTTCTAGTTTGCTATTCTGAGAGTGCATTTATTTGAATCTATTTTTGTTCAATGTTTAGAAGAAAGTATCATCAGATAGACACATGTACTTATGCTTTAGTACAAACTTACATTATGTCTTCTTATTTCAGCGAACGTGAGCTATTTCATGTGATAATTTGATGGTGATGTTTAATTTCTTAACCTTCCAACCATAGACTTTTCAATGCCTATTTTTATTGTGGTAACTTGTGGCTGAAATTGAATGTTAACGAATGGAGCAAGTTAATTATCTGTGGTATTAATTTAGGGGATTCTGTTGTCTGAAATAATTGTTTAATGTTAGTTTCCAGCATATAAATATTCTATAATAGTTGGTTTGTTGAGGGCACTTGCTTTTAGAGCAATTTAATGAGTTATCAACCTAATAATTCTAGATTTGAAATTAAGTTTCACAAAAGCAACTGATATTATATTTTTTGTCATCATAACTCACATTTTTGCAGAATCTGTACTCGTTGGCTTTTCAAAAGTCAATTATGTAAAGGTTGTTATCTAATGGGGGTTTGAAAATAAATTACTCTATTAGATTCATATATATATATATATATATATATATATATATATATATATATATATATATATATATATATATATATATGTATATCCAATTAATTTTATTGATTTTTTTAAGATGCCTTAGTCTTTCTTAGGTAAAAAGAAACATGTGTTAGTTATTACACTTCTTAGTGGTGTATGTTAGAGATTCAAGACAAAAGATGTAATCTGAGAGAACTCTTGGCCCGTCGTTTTCAACTAGTTGTTAGGTTAATGTAGCATTTGATATAAAATCTATGTTCATATAGTTTCTGGGTTGCTATTCTGAAGAACCTCAAATTAACAAGCATAGAACATCAGTTTTTATAAGTTATCGTTATGAACATCAGATTCTTATAAGTTAATGTTATGTTGCATCAGTTTCTTATAAGTTATTATTATTTAGCATCAGTTTCCACTATTAAATGCAAATGGAAAATAAAGTCATCGATGGCTTTAAAAATCTTTTTGTCGATTTGGATAAGGCAACAGAGATTACGTCTGATGGTTCTTCTACAAGTAGTGGCACTAAGAAGATAAAATCTGGTAAGAAAAGAAAGTCTGATAACAGTGATGCAATAATTGTTATTGTAGAGAAATTTTGTGATAGCACCAATACTAGATTTGGAGAAATTGCCAAGAGAATTGGATTTGAGTACGACACCTCAATTGCTAGAAAGGAAGTTTGGACTTGTATAGATAAAATTGAAGGAATGAATTTGAAGGAAAAGCTATTAGTATCAATGTTATTGGTGAAGAGGAGTTGTTCTTTAGCTTGTCGTCTCGTCCTATAGAAGAGTTTGTTAAGATGAAATTGTCATCTTTGAATCATGTCATTTGCATTTTGTGTACTTATATTTTGGTTTGAATGATTTGTTGGTAGCATATTTTGGTGATATGTTTGGATTTTATAGTTTGATTGTTGTCCTACTTCAAAAACTATTATTTGATTTTATAGTTGATTGGCTTTTGTTAATTCTGTTTGTTTACTACGCGCGCGCGCACATATATATATATATATATATATATATATATATATATATATATATATATATATATATATATATATATATATATATATATATATATATATATCTCTGATGACTTTATCACATGTAAGTTATTTTCTTTTTAAATGTTTAGGGAAGAAAACAATTTAGAAACTAGCTTGTTATTTCGTTTGTCATTTCATTGATAATATTTAGATTTTAATATTATTTTTTTTCAAAAAAAATTAAATTTTAAAGTATTCAAATGACATTAAAAATTTTTAAAAATTTTCATTTAGAAAATTTAAAAAGTGAACGTGAAATCACTCTAAAATAGAAATAGGAGAGAACATACACAAAAAATTAAAAATTACACTCTCTCTATCTCGCAACAAGAATTACACATTTTACTAATTATTGAGTCCGCTAAAAGAGTTGCAATTCCTTTTTTAAGTCAATGGGACCCACATAAATCTATCCATTTATCTTCATGGGATCACACACAACACTAATACAACTACCCACTTACATTAAATTATTATATCTTTCAATCACTACACATTAAAATATTATACTCCATTCGTCCATCCTCAATGTATCCATTTGCTTTTTGCACGTGGATTAAGAAGTATTATTATTTTAGGTATAGTAGGTAGTTGTATTAGTGGAGGGTGCATGTCCCATATTTTATTTGTATTAGTGGAGGGTGTGGGTCCCATAATCCAAAAAGGGAAATGGCTAGATTAAGGATGACAGTAGACGGAGGAAGTATTTCTTAATATTCGTACAAACAGTATATGTTATTTTAAGGACAAGAATGTAAATTTACATTTTTATCATCTGCTAATCATTAACTTCATTAACAAAAAAATATGATAACACATGTAATATTAGCTAACTTAAATTATATAATAACCCCTATTCATTCACTAACCCATATCTGTAGTAGTGAACCAAATACTCTCTAAATGTAAAGTTAAGTGAAAAATGTATGAATGATTCTAAGTTCTTATAGTGGCTGCTATAAATAGAGTCTCATTCCTTTGTAAAATATTGAGAGAATATAAAATTTTTGGAGTGTTTACTCTTATCTAGAAGATGGATTTCTTCTGATTACTCCCTCCATTCGCCCTAAAGATGGTCTTTTGCTTTTGTGCGCGTTGATTAAGGAGTATTATTATTTAATGTGTAGTGGGTAGTTGTATTAGTGGAAGTGTGGACCACATGTTTTAGTTGTATTAGTGGATTTATGTGGATCCCATGTGTGTAAAAAATGAAATGACCCTCTTTAGAGCGGACGACCAAAATGGAAAAAATGCCCTCTTTCGAGCGGACAGAGGGAGTATCTCTTAAAGTGATGTTTCCGTTGTATAATTGATATTTAGTAATAAATAAAAAAATATAAAATTAATAAATTAACACACACACACACACACATATATATATATATATATATATATATATATATATATATATATATATATAATTTTAACTCCTACCCCTACCCCACCCTCAATTCCAAAAAAAAAATTTTTTTTATAAAATTTTAGATCCAGCCACCTCCCTCCCCTCCAATCCAAAAAAAAGAAGAAACCACCCAAAATATTTTGTAATATAAAATTTTGAATTTTAATATTTAAATATAATAAAATTTTATTATTTTTTATTTATCATTAAAATTTTATTTTAAAATTAAAAAATAATTGTTGAATTATAAATTTAAAAATCCGTTTATAAATTCATAATTCATTCAAATAATGAAATTCAAATGAATTGATTTAAAATCCATTTAATTTAAAATCCACTTATTTTCAAATTCATTGGATTTGAAATGACTCAATCCAAACACAACCTTAGTCTGGTGGATTCTTAAAGCGACGAGTTTATTCCAAACTTGTAATGAATTTCATTAAGTGGGAAATTGTATTCGAGTGTGCCACTAAATCTCTAATTTCTCAGTATTGGTCATGCTGTCAGAGCCCCAACACAATATCATGTTGGTATCTTATATTGGATTCCAATACATGACTTATGACATATAATAACTAAATTATTAAAAAAAAAATGTGTGTGTGTGTGTGGGGGGGGGGGGGGGGTTGGGGAGGGGGGAGTTGGGTTATTTTGGTAAAAAAAAAATGTGTATAATTGTTATAAACTTAAATAGTTAGCTGAAAATGATTTTTTACGATACAAATGGGTTATATTTAACAATTGTTACTGTATAAAATGTGTGTGGATTGATGCTTTATGATTTTCATTTTAATTTTAGTATTGAGACTTCTTAATTTTAGTTACTTTCAAGTTTCAAGTAGATTTCAGCCATTAAAAAATTAAATAAAATCACATAACTAAAGTTAGATTGGAAAAAAGTTACGAAACTGAAAAGGTAAAAAATTGATATCTTTGAATTTCTAAATAAAAAATAAAAAATGTAATTAATTGATATAAATAAATCTACAAACGAAATTTTCTTTTTTTATAAAAATCACTACACCTAAAATTGAGATTTTTTTAAAAAAAATCCCCATATTCTAGGATTAAGATTAGGGGTGGCAATTGGTATTATTGGGTCGGGTTTCATTTCGAGATAAGGGTAAACCTGAACACGACATGATAATAATTCGTTTAGTCATGACATGAATAAAAAAAATATCGGGTTCACACAACACGACACGATAACAACAAGACGAGGAAAATAAAAATATATATATATATATTAATTAAAAGCAATAATTTATTTTAAAGAAATATATTTAAAACTATTAATGAGTATTTTATTATATATTTATTAAATTTGATAGTTATATTGAAGTGTTAACAGGTTAATGGGTCATATGTTAATTATAATCGTGTCTAACGGGTTGACATGAACTTGACACGAAATTTTTGTGTCATTATTGGGTTGATATGATAACGACACTGTAGGCACTTGAATTTTATTTCCTATTAAAGAAAAATACGTAACAAATTAATGCAATAATTATCAATAACTTATTTATTTATTAAGAAATTTAAATAAATAAATTCCTAAAATAAATTAATAAATATAATTGATAATTGAGTCTGACCCAATCAAACAAAGCCTGAAAAAGTCCAAGTCTGCTGAATCAGGTCAAATCAATATTGATCTGCAAGGATGGAAAGGTTCAAGCCCGCAGAATTAGGTCAAAACATCCCTGGACCAATCAGATTGCGAGTTATTTATGGGGCATATTCATTCTTCACCTATATAAGGAGTCCTCCTCCATTCATTCCAGACACACTCAGACTCCTGAAGAGATCCGAAGAACACGAGCAATGACGAAAGTCCAGCCTCCCTTCAAGATCTTCAAGTCAAGAATAACCTCCGATCAGAGATCAAGATGTCAAGCCTTCCGATCCAACGTTCTTCCATTCAACGACCTCCGATCCAGCGTTCTTCCATTCAACAGCCTCCGATCAGAGAGCAAGGTACTAAGCCCCTCTGATTCGGGCGTACTTCCATTCAACAGCCTCCGATCAGAGATCAAGGTGTTAAGCCCCTAAGCCCCTCCGATCCCGGCGTACTTCCATTCAACAGCCTCCGATCAGAGATCAAGGTGTCAAGCTCCTCCAATCCGGTGTTCTTCTATTCAACAGCCTCCAATCGGAGATCAAGGTGTCAAGCTCCTCCGATCCGGCGTTCTTCCAATCAAAAATTTTCTTCGCAGATAGCTCTCCAGTCAACGTTCAATCCGAATAAAAGCTCAACGCCTCCGGATCAACGTCATAAGTCACATCCGAGCTCGGACAAGCTTCATTTGAAGATCCAACTCAACACACTCCAGTCAAAGCGCAGTCAACACACAAGTCAAGTCAAAGTTAAGCCAAATTGGTTCGAGAGAGGAATCAGAGGATCGATTGGGATTGTAACTCGTTTACATTATCTTTTATATTAAATCCATCTGAATTATCTTTGTGCACATTTTTTGTTTTTATCGTTGTTTTATAAATACAAAATTTGTTGTTATAGACATGAATTCAATAGGTTCAAACACTAGCAAGTATTATCGTATTTTGATATCAACGAAAGAATTGAGGTATTGACTCTAAATCAATTAATAGAAAATTACACTTTCATTTTCCATAATGAAATTTACATTTACAATAGATAATGAGTTTAGGACATTTTTTTTTTAATTTATTTTTGGAATAGTTTGACATTAAGTAATAAAAAATTATAAAATAAATTATGTGAATAGTATAATAGTAATAAAATTTGAAAATTAAAATGTAAGGTTACTGGATTGTTTACTATTTTCTTACTTAGAGATGTGAAAGATAAAAATTGAACTTATTTAGATTAAGGACTCCCTGCATCCATCTTATTGCCCAACAACGTTCCAAAACTAGCCAAAGAAAATGTTTTAGAGATTCTATCGTCATCAATGCCCGCATTTTAATAGCCCCTCTGGCTAGAGAGGAGTTGGATGAAGAAATATAACTTGCTATAAAATGAGCTCGACATGAGTTGCCAATATGCTATACAAAGCATTGCTATTGCAGAACTTGCAAAGTACTCTTAAGCTCAATCTAACTCCACTTTGATTTACAATTTCAAACGAAAATAATGGCCACTGCCATATTTACATCCTTCTACAAAATGTTACTGGGCCTAGAAAAGTCCTTCATAAGGCGAGTATATCGAATTCATGAGGCATAAAATCTTCACTCGGTCGATAGTACTTGTCAGGAGAATAGAGGCTCAAATTTGTCACTTGGCTAGTATAAAGACAGGCGAATCTCTCCACCTGAGAAAATATCAAGGGAAATTAAGAAACAAACAACAAAAAACTGATCTCGAGGTCATGTTTTGAAATTAAGAAAGACGTTTCACCATCTTTTCCTCAAGATTTTGTCTCTCTTACAGATATTCCCATCAACACGTGCAATTCGAGATGAAATAAAATATAACAATTAGGGGTGGTGTTTATGTGCAAGTTTGAAAGAGCTGGCTGAAAGTTTTTAAACTTCTCTAATAAGAGGAACAGTTCAGACTGATTCTTTTTTTCCCTTCTCACCTGATGTGCAAAGCGAGAATTCTGATATCCAGTCTTCATCAACTGTCCCCATACCCCATGGAACTGAAAAAAGAAATTGAACAAGAAAAATATAGAAGTGATGGCAACCCGTTGAGCTCGAAATAACTTACTACTGTCCTTATTGATGTTCGCTTCTCACCTTTTGATGGCTATCTCGCTGAGCTTGTTGATGACTCAGCCGTGCTTGCTCCTGCTCAGACTGTAATATAAACAATGTTGTGTAAAATAAAGGAAAATATTATTAGCTTTTTCCATTGTTCAATAAAATCCAACATACACAACACTTCCAGCAGCTGTTCAACACAATAAAGAAGATGAAATCATGTTGATAAAACAGTAAAAGTTTAAAGTGCCAAGGCTTTGGTGAAGCAGATGGCACCATAAGTAAAAAAGAAAAAAAGGTTACAAGCAATTTGGTTTAGCGCTATGATATTCTACCATTGAAATAAAACTTGAATCAAGAATTTCAAATCCTTATATTTGTCAAGGAATTGATTGAAAAATTATGTCAACCTCTAATTTGCTAATCTCAGAGCGTAGCTCTTCATCATTCATGGCATTTGTAGCGTCAAACCTGAACATAGATATCATGAGGATGTCAAAATCCTAGACATTTATTTGCTTTGAAAATTTTTAAAACTTCAGTCGTTCTTTGATATAAAGACACATTCATTTTATTCATTTATCCATTCATTTAATCATACGAAATAGTTGGGTATGGGATTGCAGCAGGAGAATCCCATAGAGAGGTATCATTTGCATGCTCAGAATGACAGTTAAGCTGAAGTATATTCTAGATGCCAAAATTTTGTGGTTTTAAAATATAAAATGTAATGTAACATACTATAATTTACCTGGAAGACCACTTCAGATGATGGATCTGGTCCTCAATATGGTCACGCTTATTCCTCAATAACTGAAGTTTCTAGAGATCATGATGAGATTTGAAGAGAAAATGGATTAAAATAAAGAATCCAAGGGGAAGGATGTACCAAATACAGGAGCAAATGTAAGAATAAAACAGATCATATGAACACCATTTATGCAGTGAAGAACAAGATTTGCCAAATAGAATACACAGGAAAGGATATGAAGTTAAAATCATATTGGTATATCAAATCCAGAAACAAATTTTGAATACCTTACGGGTATCCCTGAGTGTCCAGAGAAGTTTAACTTCCTTCTCAAGCTCTGGAACAACAAGCATCGTTCTCCAACCTACAATATTACATGATTGACTCAGAGTTTAGATATAAACATAATATCAGCATCTCATCTGAATACTACAGACTTCTTATCATGATATGTATAAACAGAATTAAGTTGAAACATCATAATCATCTGAACTCAATCAAACTAAACAGGGTAATACAAACTATACAACTCCAAATCAATTTGGTTTTACATGTAGCAACTCACCATTTACTTCAACCTGCCATAAGAAATTTCTCAGTTTCAGTGTAATCATGAGGACAATATTTCATAGTATGTTGCTAAATCATGATGTTTATGTCAGAAAGGCAGATATTCATAAAAAGCAGATCAGAAGATTTAAGAATTGTCAGATGCCAGGAGATAAAAATCTAGCATTTTAAAAGTAAAGGAGCCATTAGTAACGAAAAGATGCCTATACAGCCAGCACTATTTACATCCGACAGTTTACCTTTTGTGATCATTCTAGACTAAATAAGCATGTTTTACTAATCAGTATAAATAAAATAGTCCAGTAATTGTATTGCAATGAATTTGAAGGTTATGATAAAGACATACCAAGAACTTTTTTACTTCGCAGAATATCTCCATAGATGTGATCTCCAACATAAAGCACCTAATGAATCAGATGTTAAATGCGATGACCTTTAAAACAACCAAAACAGATACAAACCAAGGCCACATCACAACAACTAATATTTTAGCTTTCACCAAACAAAACTTAAATCAAAATACATAATTTAGCTTTCAGGAAGCATGATGGGATAGTCATATTCTGCTCTTCTATCTCCTAATAAGGGTTTTCAATCAAAGGTGAGTCTTGGATAGAATAAGATGGCCCTAAAATTACAAGTAAACAATGGTAAGGGGGCTTTATAATTTCCAGAATGTACTGACCTCATTTCAAGAAGGGAGAGCTCAGACTTATCCTAATTTTTCGAATATTATTAACATCATAACCACTAAATTAGGCTGTAAGTAGGATATATTAGGTTGTAAGTAGGATATATTGTGTGTATATATTGTAAAACCATATTTTGGCACAATGTACAAGAGGCACGAGCCTCAGGGTCCTTGTGCCTCTGTGCGCCTTTTGCCTTAAAAAACTATGTCACTAATGTACACATATTACCAAAACTAAACTAGTTGTTTTGTTTTATTACGCTACAATATTTTCGTGATCTGCTTTCATCTTTGTAAATTAGATCACCAATTGACTATAATAGACATGTTAGAATAGAAACAGAGATAGATAAAAGTGTAGAGATAAATGGGTGTCCTTGCTTAAGGGCCAGGAGTACCTGAGAGCTTGACTCAATGGACAGCAATTTATGCAGATGGCCAACATTTCCTCCCTGATAATGTCAAATGGACAGGATACAAAATTGACTTGAGACATAAACCAGCAGAAAATATAAGGAAAATCATACGTAATTCTTGTCCTCTCATACCTGGAATACTTGGCAGCTTTTGGCTAGGTTCTTCAATGGCAACCTTAGGGAAGTATCCACTTGGTTAGTCAACAAAAAAAGAATTAGTTGTTCATGAGAGTAGAACAATAAATTATATTGCAAAAGACAAGAGAGGTGTAAACTAACCTGAGGCATAGGAGTTCCATTATCTGTATTTAGAAGCATGCCGGATTCGGGATCAACTTCGAAAAGATTAGCACGGTTCTCATCATGGAAAAAACTTGGTTTTGCACTGTATAAAAACGAGTCATAAAATGTAATTAGAATAACTTGCACAGTATCCAAGTTCTTAGCTCATTAATCAGTCACAGAACTTCAGCACAACTTTAAAGGGTTTAGGCAAGTGACACGACCAACAACAGATAAAATAGAATCCAATATAGATAAAAAAAAATTAAAAAAAAATAATAATAAAATAAACCCTTCTAATGGCAGAATATAAAGATCAAGAAAATTTACTGAAGCAAAACATAAAACATTCTAATAAAAAAAAAACATTAACTGATAACATAAAGTTATCCATGAAATGAGAAAAGAAAACAAATGGAATGTCAAATTTAACAAATTTCAGTGCTTGTCAGTGATGTTAAAGTTACCGGAAAATGAAACAACAAAACAGTGTTTGTTCACGTCAAGGATTTCAAGTATCAAGAAAAGCTTATGACCTCCCAGTGATAACAACATCAAAATACTGAAGCCAATCAAAATTTAAAGCAGAGCAACCATCTACAGCACTTGGCCCACAGAGGAAGTTCATAACGACATTTGTATAATCCCATAAGCTGCAGCACAACATAAAATGTTCTTGATTAGATTTAATATAAACTCATTTCGCAGAATCAATTCTCAAAGACATATTTGCTGCAGTTAACAGGTAGCAAAAGGAGAAATGCAAGAATTTAAACAGTTGTTCTCTTTTTCTTTGTTTCCCTTTCATATTTCATATTCCCTTGCTCATTTTATATTAATTAATGGAGACTAAAAGTAATGAAATACTCCCTCCGACCCATTAGTGTTTTAACAGTTAATGTACCACGATGTTTTAAAAAAGCAACTTTATCAACTTTGAGGGGGTAATTTAATCTTTTTAGGTAATACATGGGTAATAATTAAAGTACAAAGTTAAGTTTGTTAGGTGAGGATGTCATTTTTTAAAATAAAGTGTTCTTAGAGGCTATTTCTATTAAGTGCTTTTACTATTTTTTAGGGTGTGAAAAGTAAAATGGAACAAAAAAAATGAGAAAATATGAAATCTATAATGGACCAGAGGGAGTATTTGAGGGAGAAAAAAAGGGAGGGGAGAGAGAGAGTAGCTAGCCATTTATCTATACAGTACAAGACTCCTCTATATCATTGTTTCTGTTATGATATCTCACATTGGTTCCACACTTTCATAGAAGTGGGGATTGACCATAGTTTTGGGTTAAGTTAGGGCCTTTTTGCTTATATCCTAACAATTTGGTCCAACCTTTTGGGTACAAACGGGCTGCAGAAAAGGCCACCCCCGATGGTGGGCCCAAGGGTTGCCACCCCAGACGTAGGTCCAAGAGGCGTTTGCCCCCTGGAGTTGTGGGCCTTAGCCACCCGGAGTGTGCCGTCCATGGACATCCAATTCGAAGGGGAATGTATGGTTATGATATCCCACATCAGTCACGGAAGTGTGGAAAACCATATAAGTATTAAGTGGGGGGTCAACCCTTACTGTGGTTGTGGTTAAGTTAGGGCCCCTTAGCTTATATGCCTAACAGCTTCCTTTTTATGTTTTCATAACCCATCAACTCTACCCTCAACCATGATTGGAGCAGTACATATCAGCTTTTTGACTGTGCCTTGATAGGCAAGCGATTCAAATGTTTCTGGTTTGTATTGCGCTAAAGTATAGTCCATATCAAATCCAACAGACACTATATTACGCATGTTCAGAGATCTATTGCAAAAGATTTGTTTCACTATATCAATCTTTTGTCCTTCTTCTGGAGATGACCAGACAAATGGGGGTTTATCACCCTCATTGCAGTCACTCCTCTCAAATTGCTTTGTTTTGCTATCCATGGTACTACTGGTAAGAAGCTGATTATTACTCAACACTGTTCAGAAAATAGATATAGAACAGTAATTATAGATATGTATTAAAACCATAAAGAAAAAAAACCCAGACCATGCACAAACCAGTTCAACCAAACAAGAGAAAAGTGAAGAGAAGGCATCAAAGTGCTGTTATGTTTGCTAAAGAATGTGAGATACTAAGCAGGCAATTAAAAAGTCATCACTACTATATTTCAATGCACATCTCCTGGCACAGCATGACAGACACAACAAGACCACTTCTAGGGGTATCATGGTTCAAGAAAAGAATCTAAAGAGAATAAGCAATTTCTTCTATAAGAATTTTTCATCACATTGCGCTCCTTCAATAATTAGGCCGTGAGATAGAAAATATATAGTCGTATCAGTTTGCGCCTGAGCTCTAAAGTATTCATCTCACAAAGCACAAAGATAAATTCACACAGTAACGTAAATCCTATAGTATGCCACAGATTGAAAAATATATTCCTCATGTTATTGTTCAGCTGGAGGGTAATTGTAAAACCCTCAAAAGGTTGAAGAAAATAAAAAGGATATTAGAAGTCTCTCAATTCCAAATTACTATGCAGAGAAATGAAGGTATGGGGAAAGAAATCACGAATATTGCCTTTCTTGAAAAACATAATGAAATCACGGAGTATAAACATTCGTTAAAAGAATGAACCATGCATGTCGATCATCAAGGAACAAGATTAGCATGCAATGCAGAATCGATTAAACGTCATAAAAGGGAAATTAGGGGTTCCTTTTTGTCCATTCACTAATAGTGGTAATCCTAGAGCCGCACGAAGGCAGTAAAGAAGTACATGTTTTACCTCTGTTGAGATAAACCTTCCTTCTACAGAGGAACTGATCGGAGATCGGAGAACAGAAACCTCCGGAACGAAAATGCAAGAATCTAGAAGGAAATGAGGCGAAGGACGGGTAAGATATGAATGAAACGCAGAATGAAAATGAGCGTCCTTTGGCGATACGCATCTTGGCATTAAATAGCCATAGCCAATTGGAAAACAGGAATCGAATCCGATACTCGACGCTTCAGCAAATACTCAGATGGAGTCATTAATTAGAAAGATTCACCTTCGATTCCACCCACCAATTAACACTTTCACGCCAAAATGGGGGAACCTTTCCGCAAACCATGTCAATTCCAAGGAATCGAATTCGTACTTCCACCAACGACAGAACTGGTTCGCGCAGAATAGTGGAGGTGGTGGCGTGAGCTGATGACGTTGCGACGGTTTCGGAATCTTTGCTAGTGTTATTTCCTTAACTAGTTTGAAAGATTTGGAAGCGGAGTTGTAACGGAAAAACTGACAGGGCGTGATTAAAGATGAAGAGTGAGGAAGACGCAGAGGCGCATGTTAGCAAAATGTGGATCAGTGGATGGGGACGACCCGCTAATTTCCTGCCTGGAAATATATATATATATTTTTTTTTTATATTTGTATGTTAAGTACAAATTATTTTCATTTTTTAAGGTGACAAAAACATAATATTCGCAAATTATTCCTTCCCTATACCCATTTAAATTACGTTTACTCAGTTTGATTACTTAAACTAGTATAGAGCCGTGCCATACACGAGAATTATATATATATATATATATATATATATATATATAGATATATTAGTTATTAAGGCGTCATATTTTGTAATGTTTTTTTATTCCATTTTATTTCAAAAAGTTAATTCTCAATATAATAATAATTATTTTAAATAAATCATCTATCTTTTCGTTGCATAAAAAAAAAGGGCAAGGATCGCTTTGGACCCTAAACTTATATCAAGGGATGAAATTAGCCCTGATCTATTGTTTTGTTCATTTGACCCTTCTTCTATGTTAAATGGATCAAATGACCCCTTTTCCAAAAAAAATTAAATATAAAAAATAATTATTTTTTATCTCTCTTAATTAATTAGGCTTAAAAACAGATCTCAAATTCTCAATCTTAACACAGTGATTAATTAGTCGATTATCCATCTAGCAGGGCCCACCGCAAACTGAACAACACAATTCTGTGTTCTTCCGGCCACCATCGAATTCTATTAGTGAAATGTATCTTACCTACACAAAGAACAACGGCGGCGACGGTGGAAGAGGCCCGATTGAGATCAACGAATTGTTGATCTCCCAGCCCGATCTGTTTCTTGTAGGCCCGATCACCGTCCACGGCATCGCCGGATCCTTCGACACGGCCGCCGCAACTCCGCCCTGTTTGGCTTCCATTAATCGAACGGCTGTGGAATGGGCCGCCATTGTCAGATCGTTGGGCTCGAATGGATTCGTGGCGTTTGCTATCGGATTGAATGCGGTTGTTGATGGGATTGTTCGAGATTAGGGGAATTTGGAATCTGTTACCATCTTTGCTCCGCGGAATTCAGGGTTTATGATCTCATTGTCTTCGCCGTATTTGGAGAGGATCGTGAGAATTCACATTCTTCCTCGGAAGTATAGTTTATGTTGAGTTGGTTTCAATGGAGGATTCTTCTCTGGCAACGGTGATAATGGGTTTGATCTAATAATGGAGAAAAACGTGGTGATTAATGGAGTGGAGATTACGAGAGGAGATATGTTTTCGTCTAAGAATTTTGTGATTCACCGTCGAATTATGTGTTCTTCCGGCCATCCGTTTTAAGCCTAATTAATTAAGAGAGATAAAAAACAATTATTTTTTATATTTAATTTTTTTTGGAAAAGGGGGTCATGTGATCCATTTAACATAGAAGAAGGGCTCAAATGAACAAAACAATAGATCAGGGGCTAATTTGATCCCTTGATATAAGTTTAGGGTCCAAAGTGACCTTTGCCCAAAAAAAATTTATATACAATTTACATGTGTGCTAGTTGGGACATATGCTTTGCTAGCGATCCCGCGGCTTCGGTGCATGCGGTTGTAAATTAGTAAATCCAGGACTCATGCTGTATCTTCTACTCCCTCCGTCTCATATTTGTCTTCACAGTTACTGTAAACACGAAGTTTAAGAAAATTTATTTTTTGACCAACTTTATTAACTTTTGAAGGGTATTATGGTATTTTTAAGTAATAAATAAATTATAAAGTATGTTATGTGTGTTAGGTGAGAGTGGTATTTTTGAAATTAAGGTAACTTTTGAGGTTGTTGGTTAATGTGAAGTTTCATTTTTTGGGTGGTGAAGATAAATGTGGGACGGACGAAAATGGAAAGTGTGAAGATAAGTATATATTTCTCGGTATGTTTTCACAATAAATAAGGAACCGCATATTTTTAACACCTTTAAAATCCCACAAAAACCATAACCACGATGTAGGCGGTGTCGACCAATCCTTCGGCGATAATTGTTCTCATTAGCCATTAGTGTCCACAAAAATTGCCGCTCAGCCACTTCCGAAAAGGTGAAAACCTTAACAGACAAAGAGTAGTTCTTTCTGGTTAAATCTACATTACAATGCACATAATGAAAGGCGAATTCATATTCAAGACAGTGTATCTAGTCTCGAGAGATATATATATATATCACAACTGCTCTTTAACATGATTAACTTCAACAAATGTAAAACCATCCAGGTGCAATGGTCAAGACCTCAGATTAGTTCCATAATATACTAATATAGTTCAATTCTTATATCAAGTGATGAGTGTGTGTGTGTGTGTGTACACCAATATATTAGCTAGCTATAATTAAAAGGGGTCATACATTTGAAGCCATGCAAGATACAACGGGATCACAGCCAAGTTTATTAGATAATGTGAAGGCTCTATAGATTCCTTCACAAAAGCTGTGCGTAGCTTCCATCCCTGCTAGTTTATGGTATATATGTCACCAATCAATTATCAGAGTATATCAAATTCTATTGTATTAATGAAAGTGATAAACATACACGACTATCTTTGCTGTTTAAGTAAGTGTGTTGGCCACTATATCAATTATCTATGTTCTTGCAATTATTTCCATCACACACCAAGGTCGAGCCACCAATCCACTTATCAATCTGTGACCCTGTATTAACAAATAATAATTTAAAGAGTTAAGAGGATCCAGCCCTCAAAAGGATACATGAAGAAATTCCCAGCCAGTAGTTTTTTATGGATTTTTATGAATTATGATTTGTGGTAAATTTTATTGATTATTTATTATCCGTTTCATAACTGGCCTTACATTGTGGCTGTTAACCTATTCAACTAAAAATATCATACATAATGTTCACCACACATGAGAATTCAAGCATAAGCTTAAGGTAGCATAAACACATTCTCACCATATGAATTTCAGATGCCTGCTGAAGGACTGATAGGAAGAGGCCCTGAAAGCATATAGCTTAATAAAAAACAATACTTTAAGAATAATAATTATTTTATGAAATTTTGAAATATGAAAGAATTAGGAAATCAAACCAAATTAAAAGGATTAAAGGGTCAAGATATGCAGTACACAGGAAAGTTGTTTCTAATTTTCAATATATTTTGAATAAGTATGATCCAAGAGTTCATGCAGATGTTTATTATGTCCAAAAAAGGAAGAGAACATCTTCCAAGTAATAATTAAATCAATTAGCAAATGTGCAACACACAACTAATATAATCACATCCACATTTCTTAAAACCTTTTCCAAGTTTAAACACAAAACAACGGGACAATGAAAGATAACAAACAGTTCCCACCTTGCTGGAGTTAATAATCGTTGGAAAAAATTGGACAATTGAAGTGGAAACATACTGTTGGGCCAGCAAAGAAAGAAACTCCAGTATCTGCAATTGCTCTCAACTACCACTGCAGTAGCCTTAAAAACAAATTGATTTTAGATTGCTTCATCACAAATGATGCATTTTATGGAGCTATTCAAGAAAACAATACTTACACTCTATAATCTTATTCTCCACATAGTGCAGAAAGGAAATATTGACAGTACATACCATTTCACATCAGCAAGGGATATTACGATAAGCTTGTAAATTTGCATTGACAAAGTAACATCAAGAACATGCAAATTAATACAAAAGCAAAAGAGATAAACCTGGAGGTACTACTCCAAGAGTTATCATGATTGCACTACCCAAATCCTCCCTGATAAGCAATCCATTTAGCACCTACTAAGAGACATAAAACAATCAGGATTTAGGATAGTTACAGACCTCCATGTAATAACAATGTCATTATAAGTCAATAAATGACCAACCTATCTCAATTAAAACTCCATTTCCATTAATACAGACAATTCCATCATATTTTGCTAAATCTAGAGACAGAGCAACTTCCTTTGCGTGTAAGAAATATCTCGTTTTTGCAAAAATGAAATAAATTTAAAACATATCAAGAAACAGACATGTTTACAAAAACATTAATTCTAAGTTTGCAACGAAAAAATAGCACTGCTGCACATTGCTACCTTGTATAGTTTACTTCACACTTGCATCATCAGATAGGGGCTTCACATCATTATCAAAAATCTTTGATATCGATTTCTTCCCTCCGTAAGAATAGACAATTAAGTAGCCTCTTCCCTACCATGAACATAAAAAATAAAATATAAAAACAACATACATTATCTGATGAAAGCTTATTTAAAATATAGTTCAATTAAACCATTCAAATTACAGAAAATTCAACTTGAAATAGTAGATGCAATCAAACATACGAATTAAATCATATAGCATAAAAAAAAAACTTACAGAGAGATTCTAGGTAGTCTTGAAGTTTCTGGAACCAAATTCGAAGAGACATTCGATAATAGTTCCAAGGCGAAAGTTTTTGTGATTTGAGTGGACTATCTGGCAAAGAAGCAAATTCCGCCTTTCTAACTTCGATCATGTACTCGACTCTCTGTCAACAGAGAACCCATGACATGTTTCTCAATATCGAGCCGTCGGCCCACCATAATAGCCCGCCAAAAGACAGAGTGGCCATCGGCACCGACAGCGTCGAGTTGTTGGGAAGACGAAGTCGATATCTAAATGTAATATTGAAAACGAAAGTTCAAAGGTTATCTCATAACTCATAAATTTCAAGAGTATGCAGCTAATTACTGCCAGGAATGCGGAGAGTGGAGAATTGAATTTGAAGAGTTTAATTTATAATTATTTATTTATTAAGAGGATGATTGGGTGCATGACCCTAATCCATTTTTAGGCCTTAGATCAAAATTATTTATTTTTAGACTGTGAGATCATTAAATGATTTTTTTTAATTAACTTGTTTCTTAGCCAACCGGTAATATTTATAAAATAATGAAATGATGGCACAATTTCAAACTTTATCCCACCTCTCTCCTCTCGTCTCTGTCTTCTCTCTCATATCTCCACTCTCTCCTCACTTTGGAAATTATTGATATCTTGGAGTAGTACATTATTTTAGACTTTTAAATTAATTAATTCCTTTTCTATGATAATTTTAATTTACAATATACTCCCTCCGTCCAGAAAAAGTTGGTATATTTTTTTTGCACGGAAATTAAGAAATATAATAATTTAATGTAAAGTGAATTAAAGTGGAGTGAGAGAAATAATATTTAATGTGTAGTGGGTAGTTGTATTAGAGGTGATATGTGGGGTCCATGAGAATAGATTAATTATTTTTGTGTGGGTCTCATGTATTAAAAAGGAATGTGTCAACTTTAGTGGGACAAACCAAAAAGGAATGTGTGTCAACTTCTATGGGACGGAGGGAATATTAATTTTTATGTATATATATTTGAAGGTTTATAAAAAGGCAAAGACTTGTGTGAGATCATCTCACGTAAGGGCTTACATGAGATGGTCAGAAAGTGATAAATTTTATACTGAGAAGTGATACTAAATTAATAAAAAGTGATAAAGTTATTTCATAAACAATTTATAGTATAAATGAAAAGTGATAACGTTTTATAGCGAAAGTGATGATGTTTTATAGCGACAGTGATAATTATTTTAAAAAGTATAAAATGGTCTTACAATAAATCAATAAATTCTATTTTATCATAATTCAAATAGGGAGGATTACTACTAGGTAAAAAAACACTTTTAATTACTATGAGATACAAACTTACAAAAATATTACTACTAACTACAAAAATATATAGTGATATTATAATATTACCCCTACAATGTGTTGCACATAAATGTTGTGTGCAGCAAAAGTTCGTGTGCAGCAAAAGTGTGTGCAGTAAAAAAAGCGTGTGCAGTAAAAAAAAGTGTGTGCAGCAAAAAAGTGGGTTGGTCCGGCGAAGCTCCAGCGGCAGTCCGGCAACCGGCCGGTAGATTTTCGACGGCGGTAGAATTTCAGCGACTGGTGGCGGTGGTCCGGCAAAATTTCGGCGGCCGGCCGGCGGTCCGGCCGAATTCCGACGGCGACAGTGGTCCGGCGATAGGTGAGGGTTTAGGGTTTGTTGTTTAAAAGTATATGAGTTTAGGGTTATATTTGATATTTTACTTTAATATTTTGTATGTGAAAATAATTATTTTAAATCAATGTATCTAGTAGTAATTAGGAGTACAAAGTGTGTACCTATTAGTAATTATTTCATTCAAATATAAGTTAATTAGTATTTTTTGTTATAATAGAACGTAAAATTATATAATAATTAATTAAAACACAATATTTCCTTGAATTCATATTTCATATCTAATTTAATTAATATATACTTTAAAAAAATTAACTCTTATTTCTAAATTTTAATTCACTTATTAGATACTCCTTATATATTAAGATTTTTATATGTGTATTTTTTTTATATCTTAATATATATATATATATTTTTATATTTATATTTGTAAAGTAGTTTTCTTATTGGACTTTGCATAAAACATGTCGTAATTTGGTTCTTCTTAAAAAAAGCAAAGATTTGTGTGAGACCGTTTCACTTAAGGGTTTACATGAGACAGTTAGAAAGTAATAACTTTTATATTGAAAAATAATACTAAATTAATAAAAAGTGATAATGTTATTTCATGAACAATTTATAATATAAATGAAAAGTGATAACATTGTATATCGAAATTGATAATGTTTTATAGCGAAAGTGATAATTATTTTAAAAAGTGTAAAATAGTCTCACGTGAGACGGTCTCGCACAAGTCTATCCCTTAAAGAAAAAGTTTAGATATTTGGTGAAATCGTCTCATTGATCTTATTTCGTAAGACGAATTGTCTCTAATCTAATTAAATATATAATAAATTAAATTAAAATGTCACTAATCTAATTAAATACTCCTATATATTAAGTTAAATTAAAAATGAATCAAGAAAAAAGAAGGGTCTTGTTGAACACTTTTTAAAATAGAATTACATATTAATTGATCGGTGATCTTTCAAACTTTTGTTAATCAACCCTTTTACAGACTCAGTAATGTTTTAAAAAATGGTATGTCTTACGTGACACCATCTCACTTGAGATCATTTTTCATTTTTTAAAATAGTTATCACTTTCGCTATAAAATGTTATCACTTTCGTTATAAAATGTTATTACTTTTTTTTATACTATAAAATGTTCATGAAATAGCATTATCACTTTTCATTAATATATTATCACTTTCCTTATAGAAGTTATCACTTTCTGACCGTCTCACGTAAGCCCTTATGTGATACGATCTCATACAAGTCTTTGCCTTTAAAAAATATATATAAATAATAATAATAACAACAACAACTAATCATTTGTAAAATAGGTAGGTTCGTATTATATTAATAAACATTAAATTTTAATTAAAAAATTATCAATTATCAATTAGACAAAGACTTGTATGAGACCGTCTCAGATAAGGACTTACATAAAACGGCTAGAAAGTAATAACTTTTATGTGATAATAAGTTAATAAAAAGTGATAATACTCTTTCATTAACAATTTATAATATAAATAAAAAGTGATAATATTTTATAGCGAAAGTAATAATGATTTATAGCGATAGTGATAACTATTTTAAAAAGTGAAAAATAGTCTCACGTGAGACGACCTATCCTATCCATTATTATTATTATTATCATTATTATTATTATTATATTTAATAAATTATTAAATAGTTCAACTGTTTTATTATCACTTTATTTTAATTGTGTATTACTTCATATTAAAAATTTTATCACTTTTTGTTCATAAAATAATTTAATTAAATAGTTATCACTTTTTTTATCATGTATCACTTGTTGAATAAATATCAAAATTGGTCATGTAAGTATGTCATTTTCCAACTTTAGTCTTTTATCATTTGCAATTCTCAATTTTGGTCCTTTTTTGTTCAATTTTAGTCATTTTGGTCCAATTTTAGTCCTTTTGGTCCAACTTTAGTCCTTTATGTAAAAAAATCAAAAAATGGTCCGAATATGTATATATTTAGGACCAATAGTAGACTAAAAAAGGACAAAATTTTGAAAAAAATGATCAAAACTGGACCAAAATGACTAAAGATGGACCAAAAGTACTAAAACTGGACAAAAATGACCAAAATTAATAATTGCAAATGATAAAGGACTAATGTTGGAAAATGTCATACTTACAGGACTAATTTTGATATTTACCCATCACTTGTTATTTAAAATGTTATCACTTTTTATTATTCCAGTGAATTATTCGTGAAATAATTCAATTAGACATATACTCACTTTTCTTTAATTAGTAATCACTTTTTATTAAAAATATTATTACTTTTTATTATTATAATAAATTATTTGTGAAATACACTATCTTAATTAGTTATCACTTTTTATAAAAGATATTATCACTTTTATTTTTAAATGTTATCACTTTCCATTTATACTATAAATTATTTATGAAACAGTTCACGACACTGTTATCACTTTTCATCAATTGTGTATCACACTTTATAAATTTATAACATTTAAATTAAAAAATAAATTAAATGAACAAAAAATTAAAGGCAAAGACTTGTGTGAGACCGTTTCACGTAAGGACTTACATGAGACGGCCAGAAATTGATAACTCTTATGAAGGAAAGTGATAATAAATTAATGAAAAGTGATAATATTCTATCATAAACAATTTATAATATAAATAAAAAGTGATAATATTTTATAGCGAAAGTAATAACGATTTATAACGAAAGTGATAACTATTTAAAAAATAAAAAATAGTCTCGCATGAGACGGTCTCACGCAAGACCTACCCAAAATTAAATTATTATATTTTTATATAATAAAAATTTTAAATTTAATAAGATTTTTTAAAGAATACATACATATATATATATAATCATTTAATAATTAATTTTTTAATTTAATATAACCAAACAAGACCCTTTAAAAAAATTAAATGGGTTGACAAATAATCTGTCTCAGGAATTATGATTCGTGAGACGGTCTCATACAAGTTTTTGCCAAAGATAGGGTAAGTCTTGCATGAGACCGTCTCACGTGAGACCATTTTTCACTTTGTAAAATGGTTATTATTTTTGCTATAAATCGTTATCACTTTCACTATAAAATGTTATCACTTTTTATTTATACTATAAATTGTTCATGAATTAGCATTATCCATCTTCACTGATTTATTATCAGTTATCACTTTCTGGTCATCTCACGTAAGCCCTTACGTGAGATGGTCTCACATAAGTCTTTGCCTATTAAAATTAAGATACATCCCCATAAATATATAATATTTTCTACACTTTTAATATTAAAAATTTTATATTAATAAAGATGGATATGTATTGGGAGAGACCGTCCCACGAATTCCTTTACGTGAGACGGGTTATCCATTAGCCCAAATAAATATATTTTATATTAAATTAAGAAAGAATTAAAAGAAAATAAGGTCTTTGGTTTCATTATTTAATTAAGACGCTTTAAAATTTTAAACTTCGGCGTAAGCCGACCTCACGTCACGCCTACTACAATTATGTAACTACACACCTTTTAAGCTCTATCTCAAATCAAATTTTTTTTTTTCAGTTTTAATAATAAATATGAAATATTTATTATTATTATTATTAATTATTCATTAAATAATTCAATGGTTTTATTATCATTTTATTTTAATTAGGTATCACTTTATATTAAAAATGTGATCACTTTTTATTCATCTTACAAATTATTCACAAAATACTTTAATTAAATAGTTATCAATTTTTCTTTATCAATGTATCATTTTTATTGAAAATACTATCACTTTTTATTATTTTAGTGAATTGTTCGTGAAATAATATAATTATACGAATATCATTTTTGTTTGATTAAAAATAATTTTTTATTAAAAATATTATCACTTTTTATTGTTCTAGTAAACATTTAGTGAAATACATTTTTTTATTAGTTATCACTTTTTATTAACAATATTATCAATTTCCTTTGAAGATGTTATCACTTTTCATTGATATTATAAATTGTTCATGTAATAATTTACAACACTGTTATCATTTTCATCAATCGAGTATCACCTTTTATAAATTTATAATATTTAAATAAAAAATTAATTAAATGAATAAAAAATTTAAAATTAATAAAATTTTATATAATAAAAAATATAACTTAAAAATATTATAATTATATATATAAAAGACTTAATTAATTTACTTTTATAATTAAATTTTTTATTTTTAATTTGATTACAACCAAACAGGGTCCTTACAAATATAATTAATGAGTTAATGGATGATCCGTCTCACATAAGGGAATTCATAAGACGTCTCACCCAAGTCTTTTCCAATAAAGATATAGGCACAAATTAATGACATTACAATTAATAATTATATCAAAATCAAAATACAATTAATATAAATAATCATAAATATTTTTATTCACTCACTCTATATAATGTATGGGTGAATATTCAATTATAAAAATAAAAATATATTTTATATTATTAGATAAAATATTTAAATGTAAAATTTTATAATTTGCCTAAGACGCAGGTCATATACTAGTATACAATCGCAAATAACTACTCCTTCCGTCCCTTTTATTCCTCTTGAAGAATAAACTTGCATCTGTTTTTTAAAAGTAAATCGTCTCAAGAATACTTGAATCGATCATTTTATTTCTCTTGAAAAATATTTAAATCGATTCTCTAAAGGTAAATCGATTAAGGACCTCTTATTAATTGAAATAAGGAAATTAATTGAAAGTAAATAAAAAAATTAATGTAAAGTAAGGAAATTACTTGAATCGGTCCTTTTAGTCCTTTTTTATTCCTCTTATTCTATTTAAATAAGGAGATTAATTGAAAGTAAATAAGAAAAATATAAAAATAATTAAAAATAAAAAAATTTGAGAAAAAATACACGTCATTTTGGAGAGATGAAGACGTGTCAAAGAAAAAAACTATGTTATAGTAGGCAGAAGAATAATGTTTTAGCTCATAATTTAGCTTCTTATGCTTTCTCTACTAAGACATCTTCCGATATTCGGTAAGTTGATATCTATAATATCTTTTACTTTTTAAAAAAAAATTAAAATTATGGTAGTTATTTTCAGTAAATTATAATTTTTCATAATCATTAATTATTTAATTACTATTTGAATAACAAAATAATAGCTATTTTTAATAAATAGTCATTCCAACTTCAAAATCTTAATACATCTATAGAGCAGTTTTTTTTATTTTATCTTAATACATCTATAGAGCAGTTTTTTTATCTTAATATATCTATAGAGCAGTTTTAGTTTCAAAAGATGTGAAAAGTTTATTATGTTTCGATGATGTGAAAAATTTATTTTATTTTAGTTATTTTTCAACTAAACGATCGATGATGTGTTTTCAAGTTTTCTTTAATAAATTAATGGTGAGTTCCATTTTTCTTCTAGTTTAAAAAGATGGAAAAGTTTATTATGTTTCGCTGATGTGAAAAATTTATTTTATTTTAGTTATTCATCCCTGTTCAATATTTTTAGCTTTACATTCTCCTTAGTGACACGTCAATAGGAGAATGTCTATAGCACTTGTCATTCTAATTTTAATTTTATTAATTTTTTTATGTTTCTTTTTTTTTTTTTTGCTTTCCTTTTAATTTATTAATTAATTAAATCTGCTTACCCTTTTTAACATTCCACACATGCGTTACATTTTTTTTGTCACTAAATGTCATTAAATAGTGAATTATATTCCTTTTTATATAAGCTCACCCTTTTTTTTCATTGTTGACTATTTAATTGCTCATTGTCTTTTTTCCAAGCATGTTTCTTCTTGAATTTCTTTTTTCTTCCTTTTTTGCAAACCTGCATATAAAAAAATAATGGATGCTCAAAAAATATGAAAAAAAATTCACTAAAGATAAAAAAAAAAAATAAAACATCAATAAAATTTATAAAAATAACACTACACCATGAAATGTTAACAAAGAAGATAAAAAAAATTGAAGAATAAACCAAAAAATTAATAAACAAATGAAGAAATAAATAACTGGATGAACATATGAAAAAATCAAATAAAAGAAGAAATCGAAAAAATTGAGAAATAGTACAAAAAGAATAAATCAAAAGGTGAGGAAAAATGGATGGAATAACAGAATTGCGGACGTCGTCGGAGAATACCACCATCTAATTTCATGTTAATTACTTCGAATCAAAAACACAAAAAATTTAATTGATTGTATAAATGTTTTCACTTACCGGGAAGAACAGTCACAATAGAGGGAGAGAAAGAAATTCGGCGGCGGAATTGGAAGGGAGAAAAAGGTGAGCAGCGGCAAAATCGTAGATGGAGAAAGGAAATAATAGATTGGAAGAGAGAGGTGAGTGGCTAAGGCTGGAAAAAAAAGAGAAAAGAAAAAAATGAAGAAAACAGATAACAAATATTTTTATATGTTGGGTCAAATAAATGGATCTGATCAGGGTAAAACCTTGCACCCAGTTGCAGACAATAAATTGCCACATAAATATATGTTGACATCGGGTCAACCCATTAAATATGGATCATATAAATTAAAAATTAGGTCATTATTCACTCAATTCATCCGCTTACAGTTCTCTCTTATTCATCCGCTAATTCCTCTTCTCTCTCATCTGCTGTGAATTCTCTCATCTTCTCTCTCATCTGCTGGTGAGATCATCTCTCTCATCCGACCGCTTGTGTATACCGTAGTATCCATCACGATTCTTTCTCCTCTCAAGAATCAGCAACAACAATTTCTCTGCGGCGGAGCCTCCTTCAACGGAAGTGGCACAACAACAATTTCTCTAAAGCGATTTCACATAGCAATTTTGTGTTCTCCGCTTTGTGCTCCAAGCACTAGCTCCGATTGCTTGACAATTCAATCACATTTCCAGAAAATGTTTTAATGTACAAGTTAATTGGTTTTTCAAAAGTTTGAAGTTATTGTGAATTTTTTAACCTTTTGAAAAATGAAAATGAAATGCCACATTGTCATATTCTTCTAAAAATTCTACAATCCGACATCAATTTTCAAATTGTGTTTGTCATGAGTAGAAGTTAAACCTGACATTAACTTAGTTCATATTAAACTTGTTTTGAGTTTTTATTGTTGAATTTAGTCTGTATCATTATTTATAATTAAAAGATGCATAATTTAAATGCAATAATTAATTTAAATTTAATGTATACATTTATTTTTATAAATGTACACTTTATTATACTAGCTAAAAGTAAAATTAAATTTATTGATAAAGAATATTAATATTTATCAGAAAAAATAAGTTTATTAAGAAACATATACGTTAATAAATTATTACTTATACACTTAATTAATAAAAAATTGATATAAAAAATTGAAGAAAATAATAATTCATTTAATTGAAAATACATACTCCCTCCGTCCCATTTCAATCTTTAAATATTTCCAATTTGGGCGTCTCATTTCAATCTTTACATTACCCTTTTTGTTAAATGTGACCCACATAAAATAATTATTTCTCTCCCCATGGACTACACCTATCCACTTTACATTAAAATATCATTTCTCTCACCTCACTACAAATTAAAATACTATATTCCTTAATCTACATGCACGTAAAGTTTGAAACGGGATGGAGGGAGTATACATTACAAAATTATAACTACTAAATTAAATTACATCTACATCTACAAACAATACAATTTTACATGAAAATTTAAATTAAACATTTAAAAATAAAATGGAACACACTTGTGTAATACTATATTGTACTTCATTAAAGAATTAAAACCAATACAATAATTAAAATTTTAAATTAAATATTTAAGAAGAAAAAGTATCACATTAGTTTAATATAATGTATACATTAAAGAATTAAAATTAATACATTAAAGAATTAAAACTAATAGCTTATATGGTGCATCTCCTCCTTCAACCGAATTTTCTCACAGTCTTTTTTCCTTATACTTCAACCCTCGCCGCCTCTTCTTATCCTTCAACCACCACCTCTACTCTTTCAACTGTCTCCACCCTCAATCGTCTTGTTAAATATCTTCAACAATACTTGTTGAATGTGTAATCGGTTCTACAACAAACAGCTCCTTCAACCATCTTCGTCTCTTCTTTTCTTTTAACTACCAATACTCTCTCACACAAAATTTAAAAATTTCAATAATGAAACTTACCATGTACATTGAACAACAAAAAATAATACATTTATTTAATATAATACATACATTAAGGAAATGAAAGTAATACAGATATTTTTTTATAGAGAGTACAAAAAGATTTCACTATAGAGAGTTGTCAATACTTCACTTTCTCTCCCTTCTACGGAGATCTATCTTCTCTTCCTCTCCCCTGTCACGCAGCAGAGATCTACCTCCCAAAATCCACCTAGTCGTATCTCCATCATTTTCTTTCGTTATCTTTCTTCAATCGCCTCCACCGCATCCAATTCAATCAATATTAGAGAACAAAGAATGAAAAAATATGATGATAAAGATTGTCGAAGAGACAAAATCGAATTGAAATATGAGAAATCCACAACCAAATATAAGAGAGTGATGAAAAACACCAAATCAAGTACTTCCAGTCTAAATCAAATTCGAAACTAAGAAATCCTAAAGATGCTGTGAGAGATTCAATGGAGAAATCTAACCACCAAATTGTAGAAACGATAGGATGAAGAACAGTAAAGAGATTCATCATAGAAGAAAGGAGATCCATTGGCAGTTAGAAGTAGAAGAAAAGAGAGAAAATTCTGATTTTATTAATTGGAAAACTACTTGAGTGGTTACAAGTTTTCAAGTACGTATACAAATCAAGTACCAATCGAAAAATGCCAAGTGGCAACAGTATTGAAAATATCTATTAACTAACATGTGCCTCTACACCCTCTCCTCAAGTTGGACATCCAACTTGGTCAACAATGAGCCAAAAACTAGAAGCAGTAGGAGTAGATCTTCAAATCAGGAGCAACAAACAAAGGTCCTAAGTAGATCTTCAAGAAACCAAACCATGATAGTGGTAGCAAAATAGGCAACAAGAAGTAACCATATAGCAATAGAAATTAAAATTAGGAAGCCATCTGCAGTAGTACCCATCAGAGTGTAGCAATAGAAGAATAGCAACATATCAAAGAATCGATAATAGCAGCATATTAGCATGGCAGCGACGTAGCAACAATAGAAGTAACAATAGACAACAGCATTGAAGCAAAAGCAAACCCATCAGCAGCAACAAGGTAGTAGCATTAGCTGTAACAAAGTAGTAGGTAGCAGCAGCAACTATACCAACGCAGCAGAAGAATGGACATGAAATAGCACTAGCACTTAGCACTGCCAAAAGACGTAGAACAATCAGAAAAAAACAGACTACCAAAACCAACATACCACCAGACTACCAAGAACCCAAAGAAGGTTCGAAATCATTCGTTTCAGCAAAATGAACATGTTGTTCATGAGAAGCGTGAGTTGATGAAGGCTGGGGCATGCCATTGGAACCAAAGTACTTGCTCATCTCTTGCTGAAAAAGAGTAGAAAACTCCAACGAAAAATTAGCGGACAAAGCATGAGAACAAGAATCATGTGTGACAACCGAATTGACCTGATCAGTTTTATCCTTGTAAGCCTTATACCAATCTGGAAAACCATGTATCTTGAAACAAGTGGATGACTCATGCCCGGAGCGACCACAATGCCCACAACTCAATTTATTCTTTTCTTCTCTTGTCATCCTAGAAGGGCCCTTACCCATAGCACCACCAAGAATAGGAGAAGGGGAATTGGACCTCTTAACCAACATGGCAGGGGCATCAGAAGTAAAATGAACATCCACCGACCTATGCCTTTCAGCTTGAATCAACAGAGAATAAACCTTATTCACAGTAGGCGAAGGCTCCATAAGAAGTATTTGATCACGAATTGTCTAAAAAGTTTCATTAAGTCCCATTAAGAACTCCAAGACCCTAGTTGCCTGATCACGATCAAGAATAGCCTGCCTAAGAGCACACTAACAAACTAACAGAGGCTGAACACAAGCCAATTGATCCCAAAGCCCTTTTAGACGAGTATAGTAAAGAGCAACAGAATCATTCCCTTGCCTAATGCTACTAATTTCACGATGTAATTGATAAATGAGAGGGCCATTACTCTCACCAAAATGTTGGGCTAAATCATCCCACAATTCTTTAGCAGAATTAGCAAACACAATAGAATCAAAAATCTCTTTGGAGACATAGTTTAGAATCCAACTAATCACCAAACTGTCAATACGTTTCCAATTGGGAAAAACAGCATCAGTTTCAGAGGGAGAAGGAAATGTACCATCAATAAAACCAAGCTTCAACTTCGTGCTCAAAGCTAAAAGCATGGATCTCTTCCATGAAATGTAATTAGAGCCGGTAAGAAGATGACTTACAAGTGTAATACCAGAATGATCCGAGGGAGACAAATAAAGCGGATCGTTTACATTGGTAGTCGGAAAACCACTTGCCGCCGGATCGGAAAAAGAAGCAGCAACCGTCGAAGAACAAATCGCAGGGGCAGATGTGCGAGTATTCGCTGTAGTAGAAGTACGATTAGTCGTCGCTGCAAGAACAGGCCACTCCGTATTCCACTGATTTGCCATGTGCGGAAGCGAAATGAAAAACAGGAAATAAATCCCCAAATCGAAGGAATCCCGTAGCAATCAAAACGAAGCAAAAACCATAGCAATCAAAAAGGAATTACTGTAGCAAATCGTAGCAATCAAAATGGATCAAAATCTGGTAACTGATACCATGTAGATACGACAGGATGAAGAACAGTGAAGAAATTCATCATAGAAGGAAGGAGATCCTTGAGAAATATACCGCGAGGGAAAAAGAAACCTAAGTAGAGAGCCGACAGAATTGAGGAAACCAGAGTTTTCTGGAGATGAAGAGAAGAGAGAGAAACATAAATTGAATTAGGTTGCAAATGATCCAAGCGGGTTAAAATTAGTATTAATATTACGGGTCATGGGTTTGATTGACCCAGTTGGACACTAACAACATAGGTACATTAGACTTTGCCATTAATTAAAAGTTGTATCTATTCAATATGTAAATTTTATTAATTAATTTGTTAAAAACAAAAGAAGCCAAGATATAAGAAAAATCAGCACGCAACACCCCTTTTTTTTTAAAAGGTTATATTATTAAAGAACATGAGGAACTTTCAGAATATATATATAATATATTAAATCAGGATAATAAATAAAGAATAGGGATAGAATGAAGTCAAAAAATAAGCATTATGCAAAATAATGAATATTTCTTCAATTTAATTTGTTAAACATTCCTATAATAAATTTAATTAATTATGAATTTTTTTAAAGAATATTACTCCCTCCATCCCATTTAAACGTTTACATTTGCTTTTTGTATGGGGATTACAGAATATAGTATTTTAATATGTATTGAGGTAAAAATTAATATTTAATGTATAGTGGGTAGTTGTATTAGTGTAGTGTTGTGGTCCCCATGAAGATATTTAAATATTTTGTGTGGGTTCATTTACTATAAAGGAAAATGTAAATATTTTTATGAGACGTCCAAAATGAAAATGCGTAAAAGTTATTGTGCAAAAGAGGAAGTAACAATTATGTTAAATAATTATTTCAGATGAGATAAGCTTTTAAATGAGACCATTGACTATCGGTTTTGGAGATGAATTATGATGGTGATGATGTGGCTATATTAGGATGAATGGGATGAATCAAACATGATTATTTGAGTAAGTTAAATGGCTAGAATCAAGAGAATTCTTCCTAATTGTGTTTCTTGAAAGTGTAATATTTTTTTTTTACTTTTCATTGTGTATCTAGAGCTAGTGAAACTTTTGTTAATTTAAATTAAATTTCATTTATACATATGTTGAGTGGCTAGCATAGGTAGCAATTAAAGCTTGCATGGGAGCGAGCCATTAATGCTCTTGTTCTACTATATTAAATGTACTTTACATTAGGTGTTATTATGACATTTAATGCCCTAACAAACATCTTTATGAGATGAGAGGAATGACGATTACGAATCATTTTTTTATCTTAGAGGCTATAATAAAGAAATAATTTTACAAAGTAAACTTTTTTACTTGGTGAATAGGCGAGGCATGAAATGTTTCGTTGGGAGCCAGTTTGGGTTGGATCCCAAGGTGTGGGGCCCCTCGTTATCCCTGAGAGTTGGTCCACTTGGATGGGATGAGGCTGATGTTATGATGCGGAGTCGAGCTTGGTAAGGCTCGACGATCTGGTGTTCACAATGGGTCAATAGTTTTAGTATTATTAAAGAGAAAAAATAAGAAGGGAGTCAAAGGGTAAAAATGCAAGGGGAATGACATAGTTAGTTAGATAGCCAAGTAGGTGGTTTTAATCAAACAGGGGCCCAAAAGCTAAAAAACCAACCAAAGTCATCCAATTCATCATGCCATTTTCTGAAGACTATGACATTCATAAGCTCATCCTTATTAGTTTGAGGGTTAAGCTTCGTTGTCTGAAAGGAGTAGTCTGTTAAGAAGCCTAATTATAAAAGAGACCTTTTTTTTTCTTTTCTTCTTTTCAATTTAAGGGTGTTATTTTGAAGTGTAGGGAACTGTTCTCCAAAATTTTCAATATTACTAGAATCATCTGCCATACTATCTTCATTAGATGTCAAGTTAGAGTTGGCTTCATTATTAATTGTCGGATCAGAGAAGGCAGAGGAAACATCCTTAGCCTTAGCTGTTTGGGCAGCATCAAGCGCCAGCCCATGCAAAGTTCCTGTGTGAGTAAAACATCCATCTCAATACCTAAAATGTTAAGCAAATCTGAATGATCACGAGCCTCATCATTATCAAGGCACCAAATTTGTTAGAAAGATTCACAGGTGGAGCAACTTGAAAATTGGATGAATGAGGCTGAGGAGATGAGTAAGCAGCTAATACTTTCTTAGCCACGTCAATAAGAACGGGAGATGCTGCAAAATCAGCCAAAACAACAGACTGAACTTGATTAGTGCAATCAAAGCTTCTATCCCTCTTGTTAGAACGAAGCTATGAAATATGAGGCAAAGAAGACACCAAAGCCTATGAACCATAATGGAGGAATCCCTGCATGTTCAGGGCCTTGAAATTCAGTGGGAATCAGAGTAGCATAAGATGATTCAGCTTCCCTGTCAACATCCAAGAGGCTCTTTCATGATACTACAGCCTAATTAGAAGCCTCTCCAACTTTGACAGAACCAGTGTTAACGTCAGCAGGGACGCAAACTATTCATCAATCGAATTCTCCTCAATCTGTGCATTGGAAGCAGTGACTTTTTCTTTCCACACTTTCTTAAGCTGAATTTGAGTATCAACTGATTTTGTATCTTTATGAGCTCTCTTCTTACACTCAGTTTCAATGTGCTCTAAAGAATGGAATGAATTACAGTTAGCAGGGACATTCTGGCAAGAGAAATCACCAAGTTGTGGAAGATATTTCAAGAGTGATAGATTTTGGCAATGCATCCTACATATCCAAATCCACTAGAACGTGAGCGATATCTCCCAACGATCCATTAAGAGTGCGTTCATCAATACGAACAGGGCTACCAATGGCTGAAGAAATAGACAAAATCACCTTCTCAGACCAGAGTTCAAAGGGAAGCTTAAAAAGCCTTACCAAAACAATATCAACATAAGTTTTTTATTTATAAGGATTAAAGTTTGGTGTCCAACGCTTCACCATTATTTTTCCAGAATCAATTTTGTAGAAGCGTTTCTGAGTATAGACTGTCTGCAAGTTGCATCAGAGATAAACAAATTGAAGAATCCTCTTCCTATAAGAATAACGTGGAAATATGATAAATTCCAGAGGAGGCCCAATTTATGTCGAAGTGCATCTGAAGTAGGAGGCTTTTATCTGGGGTAAGGAAGCAATCAGAAGATGAGAAAAGATGAGCAAAGGCTTACCTGATTTTTGTAATAGGAGTCATTGATGAGGTTGTGTTACAATCCCTAGCGCGAATCACCAAGAAGATCTTCTTGTTGGGTATCACGATCGTCGACATGTTAGTAGAGACGAGGGGTGCTCAAGTTTCCTGAGTTTGGATCATGGGAAGAGCCGATATAACACATGGATAAGAAGATAAAATTCACAAAGGATTAGAGCCAACAACCTACCAGATGAACTTATCCTTCGAACTCTCTATCTTGTCATACCGATAATTGAAGGTGAGAGGCCTTTTTATGCCGAAGCCGGACCACCACTAGAAAAGAAGGTCAACTTTTCCTTCCATGATGAAAGACGGAAAGGAAAGAGAAAAAGAGGGAAGAGACTTGTAAGAATAAGAGTTCCAATAGGGATTAAGAGAAAGGGAGTCGGCCATTCTTAATTAAAAGCGTTGCAAACCAAAGAGAAAAAAATCGGAAATTGGACCACACAATAGAGCCCAAAAGTTCAAAAATTCTCCACCTAGGCCCAAATCATCACCGTGTTCATCTCGTGCAGGATTTCATCATCACACTTTTCCGTACAAACCTGCATATTATAAACAACAAGTTTAATGCATAATTCGTGTTTCCATACACGAATATCAAATGACACAGAGTTATAGATTCACAATATCACAGGGATATAATGAGTAGAACATAAATCTCATATGTGATCACAGAGATCATGAACACGAAGTTCTAAAGGTAATCATCGAGATTAGAAAACAAATATCATAGGACACTCGCACAGACCAAACATACAAAAAAAATAAAGCTATAGAAATAAAAATATCACGAAGGCACCCCACAAAAAAACACACACAAATAAAGCATAATCTAACAAGATATACAAAAGCTTAGATTCATGTAATATGTTCCACCTCACTAAGAGACACAGATAAGCGCTAACAATACCAATAAATAGTAAACCAATAATAGTGCTCCACCTCACTAGAAATAACCAACAACAAAAGCAAGTTTAACAAATAAACATGCTAGACAGAAAACACATTTTAAAGTATTCTCACATAGAGAAAACACAAAATTTCAGCGAAAAAAAATGTCCACACAAACATACATAAATAATAAGCCACTACACACAAAGTATTTAAAAGGTAAAATTAAATATACATGGACATAAATCAGAAAACATTGCCATAATTCACAGATTCAGTTGCAACATTTGCTTGATCACTAGAATTATTCTTCTTGGGGTAGGGACACTTATTGGTATAATAACCACGTTCATGAAAATTATAGCAGCTTCTATTCTTAACTTTGTTTTTAGGCTTAGCCTTAACATGCATAACTCTCCCAAAGTGAGTTTCATTCTGACTTAAATCACACTCTTTACTCTTTAAACTATTAATCACAACATCCAAAATCATATCATCTCTGCCATACTTAATAGCATATTTAACATCATTGTAAGATTCAGAAATAGAATTCAATTGCACAATTGAGGAATATTCATCAATATGCTTGTCACTAATTTGTTTAATATCTGGAATAAGCTTAGTAAATACATCAAGATTCGCTTCAATATCTTTCTTTAGATCCAATCTAAAACGAAAGATCACTTTTCAAGTAGAAACAATTTATTAGGCAAAGAAGTTTAAGTGTATAACTCACCTAATTTATCTCATAACTCTTTAACATAATCATACATACTAACCATCCTCAACACGGAGCCAGATGAATTTAAGATAATAGCAGACAAAGCAAGTTCATTTATTTCACTCTTTTTAGCATTAGTGATATCCTTCTCATATGTAAGAGTGATCAATAACTTTAAATACTCGTTATTGGATAAGGATTGTAACAACAAAAAAATTTTAGGAAAAATATTTTCTTAAATATGGAATTTTAGTCTAATAAATAGCGGAAGCATAAAAATTATTAAAATTTTAATACTCGTAAACGCTTAAGCATAACATGTTCTAGTTCTTGCATAAAGTAAATGAAATCATAAACTTTCATTTATTTATTTATTAATTTATTTCCGCCGCCTCCCGAATCACCGCCTCCTCTTCAATCTGAAAAATATTTAAGTTTGAGGGTGATGAGCATTTTCTACGCACTTCAATTAAATCCCCAAGTGTGAAGGATATCAATTATAGTGGCAAGCAACCAAGTTAAATTATCGATCCCAAAAGAACGGTCAATTATTTATTTACTCTAAATTACTAACTAATAAGAATTAAGTAACCGATTTTCCAATAATCTGAATTTAATTCTCTAAAATACTGAAATAATAAATAACTGAATAATTAAAAATAATAAAAATAATTCAAGTTTGAATCAAGAGAAAAGCAACAGTTCTAAGGTATCAGGTATAGATCAATTAATTTGGATTCCTAGACTTTCAATTGATTATTCATGCAGATTCTATGAAAATACACCTCATAGCCCTGGTAACCCACCAGATATGATCAGATTTTAAGCTAACAGTATATTCTGATTTATTTCCTAAGGTGTGTGAATATTACAAAGCTCATTTCTTCGATACTAATCAACGGAAACAACAATACCTCCGGATGACAAGTTTGACTAACAAGATATTTTTTGAAAGTACTACAAGGCTTTATTTACTTCCTACTTGAATGTCTAATTGCATTGTTCCATTAAAAAATTCAAGTATCTAATTTACCAGCCCTTGGAATTAATGCGTTCACGGATAAACTACCTTAATTCCTAGAAGATAGACAATTCAATTCATGAACGCACACAAGCTAACACAATAAACCAAACAACACGGGAAATGACGTGAATTATTATGAAGACATTATGTAGTAGAAAAGCAAGTCTTAATAAACCAAGTAAAATCAAAATATTAACTGCATAAAATCATAAAATTGGTCTAGGTCTCCAAATCAATTATATATATAATTCAAACCCTAGAACTGTAATGGAAACTAACCCATGAGGTTACAATCAACACTTACAGCTATGAAATTAATAAAATAATCAAAACAAAAGAAGAAGAAAGATAAGAAACATGAAACCCTAGCGTCAGCGTATATCTGCGTTCCTTCTCCATCTCTCCGATCGTTTGATCTCTCTCAACTTGCACTTGAATCTCCTTCGAAATTGATGGATGATACGACGGATGGATGGAGATCTGATGTGTATGTGTGTGGATGGGGCGTGAATTATGATGGTGAATCGATCTCCCCATTTTCTTGTGTGTTTGGATCTACTTTTAAGCCTTTTTCTTTGAATCTATCTCAACTAGGTATTTTTAGACATTTTCACGCACTGGAAGGTGTAAAACCTGATTTTTGGCCCAAAAACACGCAACACGACTTGGCCCTATGCAACACGAGTTACCAACACGACCAGTGTTGCATGTCGTGTAACTCGTGTAAGGCTAACACGACTCGAGTTGATAAGTTGTGTTGCTGCCTATTTAGTCGAATTGTGATGCTCTGAAACTGGATTACTTCCAGACCTCAACACTACTCGTGTTGGGCCATTTTCAGCTCGTTTCTTGTTCGTTTTCAATTCTGCTTTATTTTGACATGTTTTTACCTTCAAAATTCAATAAAATACCTTAGTAGCATCTTAATTATGCAAGATATGAAAACCACGCAATCTTATACAAAATTATGGCCATATTCTAACAAAACGGTATAATGTAAGACCTAAAACGTGTGAAATTTCACTCTCAACAGAGGGTAAGCACTTAAAGTTTAGTGAGAAATTTTTATACGTAAACTTAAATAAAAAGCAAATCACTTTGATTCATATCATAAAAATATTTAGTATCACAAATCAAATAATATTATGAATACTTTTTATGTCTCAAAACACATCAACTCATGATACTTTTTATGTATTAAATCACATCATTCCATGGTACTTTATATATCTCTTTTATATGATCAATCAATATAAATTCTTTTTGGCACTGCGGATACTCCCTGAGGATCTCTCCCAATCCCGGCACCTCTAGGGCCCTGGCACGTCTCAAGTGTCTTTTAAAACACTTGTAAAGTTTAATTCTCATGTCTCAAGTACTTTTGAAATAACTTGTAAAATATTTAATTTTCATGTTTCAAATACTTGCAAGAAAGCATGTGACAAGTTTAATTCATGTTAGAAGAACTTTTAACATTTAAACATTCATTTGCATATGGGTAAAATATTAAAAAAACTTTTGAAAATACTTGCAAAAATGTATTCCTTTTTATATCAAAATAAACAAATACTTGCATTTAAGTAAACATAAAAATCTTTTCTCATCTTGAGAGTTGGGAACGTAGTAGGAAGAAAGAAGTTGGAAAATCTCTTAGCTTTAGGGACTATTTCTCCAACAATGATTCTTCTTTGAGATTGCTTGTGGAATGTGGATTGAGGATGCTAAATTTATAGATGGGTTGTTAGGGATTTATGGAAGGTGACTCAAATTCTTCCAAATCAATCCCTTAACTATAGCCACATGTGATACAATGAAACGGGTTAGGGGGTATGTCTAGGTTCAAGATTAGTTGGGAGAAGGTTTAATTTTAGAAGGTTTGACCCAAATCTAATCATTCCCTTAATCCATGTCTTTTCCTTTTTCTTATATCATCAATTATGTGTGATTCCAATCCTAATTACTTTATTTTCTGTTTTCAGATACTAAAGTCACATTTTCCATTAAAGAGAGGTTTGTCCAAACGATGATGGAGAAGCCATATGTATTCAAAGTTACGTAGAACAATCGCAGAGGAAAAAACAAAGGAAAAATAAACGATCTGCCACACACAGGCGGACTGATGCTATCCAAGTTCACAAGACAAATTATCGAAGCACAGAGGGTCACTCAGGGCTTGAAGATTACTCTAATCACACACAAAGCAAATAAAAGAGCAAATAAAGGCAGAAAATCAGATTTTGGAGCAGCAGAAAATATGCTTAAGAATGAGATTCGCAAAAAAAAATAAGATCACATAGAGGATCACCCGCCTCAAGCATCAATCACATATCCTAAAAGGTCCTAACAACATATAATTTCAAACCCTTGATGGTGATCGGATTTTATGGCCTACGTAACCTATTCGGGTTCCATGCAATACTAATGCAGCGGAACGAATAATAATTATCACCTTTTACCGTGGACTGTGTACGCAAATCTAAACAGCTGCAAAAACAATCTCACGATCTTCTATTGTATTCTTATGTCTTATCTAGACGTCGTGTGGGCAACTATCCTCTAAGCAACCTTAATCTGTAGTCTCACTCTTATCTCTCACGTATTTTCTTTTCTGATGAAAAATTTGATTTCTCTAGCTATTATGAAAGTGGTGTGTGATTAGGGTTTTAGAGACTGCTGAGATGACTTATTTATAGGCTACAACAGGGATCAGGGGAAGAAATTAGGATTGGACCTCCCGTTGGACTTAAACATTCAAGTTTAGCCCAAAATTTATACTTAAACCCAATAATAATGACTTAGTCCACTAAAGAATTATTATTGCACTGCCACCCTAATATCAAATTACGTTATGGGCTCCTTATTATGAGCCCGTTAATCTCCATGTGTTTAAGATATACAATGCCCACTAATTAAATGAGTTACTGACAACTTAATTAATTAATCTCTTATCCAAGAGTAGTACCACTCAACTTTATTATCATGTCGGAATAAATCCTCCTGTAGGGTTTACATGATAATCCTTATGAACTCCTCAAGAGGACATCATCAACCTAATTTATTAGGATACAGATTCCTTCTACAATCAACAGCACATCATAGAGACAATATTATCTCCCAACTTATCGAGCATATTGATTTAATAATTAAATCTCATCCATTGATGAATTAAAGAAATAAATACTTAATTACGTGTCGAGGTTATTGTATAGGGATTAAGAGCACGAACATCCATAATAACTGAGGTCTAGTTCTTTTATATAGTTAGTATAAATTGAACAACTTCACGCGGTCCTGCTCAATACACACAAAGTGGACTAGTGTAATTTTATAATTAAGACAAACTAACACCATATCACACTACAACCATCCCAATAGATTATCCCTGTCTGTTTCGATTGTGAATATCTATTTATACTTTATAAAGTACTGATAATATGATATTCCGTGCGACGCCACACACCATATTATCTACAGTATAAAGTAAATGGACTTTTGCAATGTCATATAAACAAATTATAATATGCAATTACGTTTGATCATATGATTCTCATTACTAATTTTTAAAATATTGTTCATATAAAAAGCTAGACTTTTAGTATACAATCTAACAACCTAATGTCACAATAAATGACATTAATCAACTGAAACAATAAGAGGGTGCAAGCCAAAACACCAGAGCGGTGTCTCGGATGAGACCACCGTACCACCAGAGCACCTACGAGCCACAAGCTCGTTAAATAATTTAACATGGGCAGATCCCTCATAGACATGTTTGAACGCACACTACACCATAACAGCAAATAGACATCACTGAATAGACATCGATTTTTCTTACAATGTGATGTCTTTTGATGAAAAACCGATGTCTTTTGTAAATCGATGTCTATCAGCGTACTTTAACGCTGATAGACATAGGTTTTCATTGAAAATGCCCTGATAGACATCGGTTTTCACTAACTGATGTCTTTTCAACCGATGTCTATTCTCAACTCCCATAAAAGACCCTAATAGACATCGGTTATTCAAATTGATGTTTTTGTACCTGATGTTTATGCCTTATCAGACATCGGTTCTTCAAACCGATGTCTTTAATGCTGATGTCTAAACTAACTTGCCACTTTATTATATATATTTATTTATTTATATTTTATTTTATTTCTTAATATTAATTTAATTAAATAAAAAACATAAATAAATAAATATAAATTAACTGGAGTAATTATTATTAAACACTTGAAAACAAAATCTTCCCCTTGCCCTAGATGAACCATCTTCTCCCGTCAGCGATTTTCCGACCCAGAATTCGACGAAAAGCCGAGTAAATCGAACCACTATCCCCTGCTTTAGCAAGGATGCGTCATCCGAAGGAGATTCCATAAGTTTCCATCGGTCTTGCGCGTCTACGGTTCAAGCAATTGAACAACTCCTACAGCCAATCCCCTATCTATCGGTCACCAATTTCGCCGCTGTCGTCTGGAGATCTCAGATTCCGGTGAACAGCGGTAATGTGGTCATTCACGTGTCTTGCTCTATTCTTAAATCATTCCCCACCGCCTTTCAATTTTGCATTTTCCTTTTTCTATTTGATTTGATTTTGTTTTTCCTTCTTAGGTTTTTGTTTGTTTCTAAGAAAGATTCTCGACTGTTACGTTCCTTCGATGGTAAGCGCTGTTTAAATTACAAGGGGAGTTTTCTTGTATTAATGCCGCCATCAAGGTTTCTCTTATGTCCCATTCTAAAATTTATATTTTAGGTTTCTATTTGCTAATTTTATACCTAGAAATCTTGAATATAGATCTTAGTGTTGTATTAAGAATTAGATATAACTTTAGACGACAATATTCTTTGAGGCAAAGTCCTAGCAACACATAATTGTACTGACCAGTTGTACTTCTCTTTGCTTGATATGCATCGAAATCCTCATTTTCTTTATCACAACTTTCAATATAACATTAGTTTGTGAATCGGGATTAAGAAAACTTTATGGAGAAAACAGAATAAAGTTATAGTTGAGTATATAATCTTTACAGCTAAATTGTGGTTATGTATCTTTTCTTTATCAGTTGTTTATAAATGTGTATTCTGTGTAATCTTTGGGAGATGTACGTAGTTCTTATTTTATCAGATAAGAACAGTGAGTGAATAGATGAATGCTCAAGTAATATTACTGATTATTGATTTAAATACATAGGTTTGCTGGGTGAATGTTTATGTTGTTCTTGAATTTCATCATTTGACAATCTTTTATTCCCCCATTTTATTAATGATTATTTCTGCACCTTTCATGTACATGGTGGAGTTTACTTTGAGATTTCATATTCTGTTCTTATTTGTGATGAACAATCAAGACAACAAATGTTATTCAATTGCAAGGTGTTTAAGATTTGCATGAGCCTGGTTGTGCTACTTTAACTGTGGCAATTGAATATCTCATTATCTTCTTGAGTTCACGTACTATTGTGGTTTGCACTGAATAATCTAGCTATCAAATCAGTCTATTATTGCATCTATTCTTCTGGTTCTATTGAGGCTCTGTAAAATTTGGGCCTTAATTATGTTTAACTTTTCTTCAGTTCCCAAAATCTGAATTTTCGAGGCCATTTAGTATAATCTCAGGCTTTTATAAATGAATTTAAGCTTTCGGTTGCTTAGTTGTTTTCGTGCTTAAAAGGATGACAACTTGTCCATGTTGATATACACATTTATACGATTAGTTTTCTATTTCCAAGATGACACACTTCTCAATTTTTAAAGTAGGAAATATTTTTGTCACCAAGCAAGCATTTGTAGGAAGCTTGATTTCATATTTACTTTCTTTTGATACATCTAATACTTACACATACAAGACATTTTTTGTGTGTAGTTTTCATAAAATTATTAATGGATAATTTGCAAATAGTATTGTATTAACAAGCTTTCTAGTGCTCAGCATGAATTGACTACATGAATCTTCTTTTTCTAGGTTGTTCTTGAAAGATTATAAATCTAAGGACAATACTTTCTTCTTGTTAATATGAATCTGTCTGAAAACTTATCATATAAATTGTCGCCGTTATTATTATTTTTTTTACATATAATGTTTTACCCATTGTTCCCCCCTTTCAGTTTCTCCTCTCTAGACTTCCTTTCTTGGGGTCTTTGGGGGTGTGTGTATGTGGGGGGGGGGGGGGGGGCTCAAAACTCAGTTTTCTTTTGTTCATCATGTTCTCCAGGTATAATTTGTTGAATTCACGTGTCCTTAATCTTGTTTTATCATATTACAACACATACTAAAGACGAGATTAATAAGATTTCCTTTAGAGTATGTGACACACACATTTTCTGTGTGGAAGTTAAAATTGTTAAGTGACACACATTTTCTGTGTGGAAGTTAAAATTGTTAAGTGTCAAACACTGCGTGAGCCGTCAGGTTGGTAAAGATCCTTTTATTTTGGTGTATATCTTGCTTTAAGAATTCGGGTATATTAGTTTGTACAAAGTTATGCATGGTGTACTTGCCAATCATGCTTCACAGATTATATGAGCTGTATGACATTATATTTGATGACATGATCTTTTGCTGTTCTTCATGATTGCTTCTTTCATAGAAAAGTTGCAGTGACATCGTGCAATTGTAGTTCTTAAATAAAAATTATGTTCGGGAATGATATTTATTGACAGTTCTATTGGCATAAAAACCCATGTTTTAATCTTGTGTTTCTAGGATTAAGCCATTTCTTGTTCTTTGTTATTGCATATTAGAAATTTCAATTTCTTTATCTACTGAGATCTTGTCCATACCTTTTAATATAAATTTTAGATGGGCTTGGTCTACATCATTCTTATATGTGAAAACTAAAGATGTTAGGGCATTATGCTCAAGTTAAAATGTTGATTTGTTACCTGAATTTCAATGGGCAATTTTTTTTAAGTGCTGTTAAGGAGTAAATATTTTTTTTTAAATGTTAAATACTAGACAGAGGATGCCTTATTTTTGCCTACAAAAAAAATACGGTATTGCACCATCCCTCGGGACAATGCATGATTCGTCTATTTTTGCTTTTCAATTTCAGGATTTTTGTCCTCTTCTTTTGAAATAAATGTTTGTGTGACTGTCTTTTTTCAAAAAGTAAAAAAATTTCATTATTATTCTGTCTACTCTTTGGCTAATGGATGCTAACATTATGACATGTACTTCCATCACAGCATCACTCAAAAAATACTTTTTTTTGCTAATTTTTGATATATTTGTGCATCATTAATTTATTAGGAAGGAAATACTTGGCACATATGGTCACATATTCTGTGCACGAGACCCTCCTTTATAATTTGTATTTTTTCCTCATTTTTGGGATCATAATTAGATACCAAATGCATTAAATTGAGTTTGAAACCTGATACATAATGTGATTGTATTTTTTCACATTTTGGAATAACTTTGGAAATATATGATGCTTTAATAATATTAATTGGAGTATGTTGCATTGGAATGATAAATTAAGAAATTTCAGAATTGCATCCAAGGAATTGGGCCATGGTGTGGTTGGCTTAGTTAGTTTGTCTAGATTGGTCCATGAAATGGTAATTTTTGGCTGTGTATATATACATTTTTATGCTTGACCTGTATAAATATAATGAGAATGAATAACGCATTTAAAAGTTGACCCTGGTACTCAATTAATGCCCACCTATGTTTTACATAAATCACATGGATATAACATGATACTATGCAGTTCTAGAAATACTACCACTATTATATTATTTATTTCTCCATTGCTTTTGCTTATTCTAATAGTTTATCTGAACGTTTTTAAGTTTATAATAATAATATTATGTGAACTTTATCAAGTACAGAATGCTTCTACTTAATAATGGTGTAAAGCAACTTATAAGAAGACCAAAGCAAAGTCAGAAGAAATACAAGGATTCGGCCACTGATGCATTGAAGGATTTGGGATTAGATAATTACAAATTGTGAGCACATGCTAATCCATCAGGTTATATTCTTTGATCGTAAGTGTTCCGTTTCAGTGCGTTACCAATTTTTAATAGATGTTTGTAGCATATGTTGACAATACAAATTGACCAATATAATGTATTATATTTTCAGTGTGCTAACATCATGTGATATATGCTTGATCATCACTTTAATTCTACGCCAAAAGCTTATATTGCTTTTTATTGCTGAATGTATTTATAATATAATTTATAGTGTTGCAATAAAAAAAACTGAATAAAGAAATAAAAAGACAAGAGTGTAGTTAATGGAGTGTGATTGTAACTGTTTGATTTGATTTTCTCTTTCTTCTTTTGCGCATAATGTATGAGTGATATCATCATTTCATACCACATAAGATGCTGTGAATAGTAAAAAGAAAGTTGTTTAAATATGATCTCAAATGTATGTGTGCGAAAGTGTTCTTTAACTCAAATATGATCTCACTTCTATAACTCGATTTCTATATTTGAGAAGAAATTTTGGCTCATATTTGTAGGTTCAAAAATGTGAGATGAATTTTGTTTATTGATTTGCAGGGATCTCAAGATGATAAGAGATTGTGGGCATCTCTTTCTTCCTTCTCAAGAGGTTTTAAATTATAAATTTAGGTTTTTTTTTATGTAAAATTGAAGTTTGGATGTAATTAGTTAGGATATTTTAATTTGTGCTTTTAAATTTAAAGGATGATTTTCCATGTATTTGACATTCTTGTAATAAATTCATAAATTTTGAGTTATATAGCATAATTGCCTTTAATATTCTAATTATAATAAAAATTTATGTATAAAATAAAAATAAAAATAAAAATATTAAAGACATCGGTGGAAAAACGATGTGTTTAGGTACAAAGCCGATGTCTTTTGAAAAGACATCGGTGGAAAAACAATGTTGAAAATGTGTCAATTGATGTCTTTAAGTGGATAGACATAACCGATGTCTAATGTGATTTCACCGATATGTTTGACGAGAAAGATATCGGTTGATAATCGATGTCTTTTGGTTCTATTCGATATCTTTTCTTGGAAAGACATTTGTGGATAATCAATATCAAAAGGTGCAATCGATGTCTATACAATAGATAAGACATCGGCTAAAAATCGATGTCTATCAGCGCCCACTTTCAACATTGGGGACTTCAACATCGGCTGCTTAGTGAAATAGACATCGATTTTTAACCGATGTCTATCAGCGTTTTTGGTGTAATGATAGCAACACAAATAAGAAGCCATTCGACGTCGGAGCTACACAATATACGACTACCAAACTCGAACTTAAAACAAGATGTCGAACAAATCAATGATTCCAAGTTAGAAAAAATCAGATCTATAATACAACATAATAAATCAATTGAACAAAATAAGGAAAGAGGCTCCCTTTCACACAGAGTTTGAACAAATCAACAAGAGCCCAAAAGAACAGAAAAGCACCGGAGCTGACAAACGACTGACCGACTAGCTCAGATACCATTGTTGGGTATCGAGGCCGTTGACACGTCGGTAGAGATGTGGGGTGCTCAAGTTTCCTGAGCTTGGTTCACATGAAGAGCCGATGTAACATAGTTATAAGAAGCCAAAATCTACAAAGGATTAGAGCCAACAACCCACCGGAGGAACTTATTACTCAAACACTCTCACAAACTCTCTATCTCGTTACACCGATAACTGAAGGCAAGAGGCCTTTTTATAAAGAAGCCGGACCACCACCAGAAAGGAAGGTCAACCTTTCCTTCCATGGTGAAAGACGACAAGAGAAAGAAATGGAGAAGACTAATAAGAATTAGGGTTTCAATAAGGCGTAAGAGAAAGGAAGTCGGGCCATACTTAATTAAAAGCTGGCCAAACCCAAAGAGAAAGAAGACCAGCAATCGTGCCACACAATAGATCCCTAAAGGTCTAACACTCCTTATCAGATTTATCACAAATTGCAGCCAGAAAATTCTTAATTGGTGAATTTAGGGCATTGACAGGCTGCGGCCCATCAAAAGAAATGGTTGTATAGCCCGAACCTCCCTTGTCGACAACTTGCTTGAATGATTTTGTCTATAAAGAGGCAAGGTAAGGAGGTGAGGCTATAGAAAAATTGCTGGCGAATTGTGGAGAATCGTCCACCCGGGAAGGAGAAAGGATCTGGTTAGAGGTTGAATTAGTGAGAAACCCACGTGGAGCGGTAGGGGGTGTAGAAACAGATGGAGTAATTCGTGGTTGACTAATTTGTTCCATGGACAACGATTAAAAAGAATAAGAGAGAAGGGGAAGAAAAAACTTGAGAGAAATATCTTTTTAAACATGGAAATATATGTTGGCATTCACAATGGGCTTTGCCTTAAAATTTAAATAACGAGAAAAGTCAACCATGATAAACTTTTAAGTATTTCGGAGACCACCGAAAGTGGACCCTACCACAAAGATGATTATTTAATATTTTATTATTAATCACTCGAACTTAATGTTAGAAACATACATAAATATATGTGAATGTTAATAAGGGACCCCATTATCTCCGATAGAGCTCAACTATTAGTCTCCGTCCCTTTTTTTGCTAAAAATTAACTGCAAAATCCTCGGCCGAGAGCAAATTCGAATTAATCTGACTGACCTATAAGACATGGACTATTATAAACCCTTAAGCAGCTATCAAGATTTAAAAAAGAGATAAAAAAAAAGAAGATGCTTTTAAATTAGTGATGTCACACCCCAAATTTTAAATGAAGAGTTTTTAATATTATTTCTTTAAAATAGGTATTAAATAGGGCATGACCAAATAAATTATTAAATAAATAAATGAATAATGAAAGAATAATACAAAACATAGAGAAATTAATAAACACACAAGTTCTATAAGTTTCTGCAATGAATAAAAAGTTGCGTCTTGAGTCCTCTTAAACAAACATACTTAATTTAATAAAACAAACATTTAACCGTAAAGATAATTAAAGTTCTACCCTCATTAATAATTTAATTAGTACTCGAAAATTAAAATACAGAAAGGTCATTTATTATTATCAGGTTTTATTTAAAAAGTCATCTGCTAAGTTTACTTCACAATATAAACTGCATCACAATTAAGATTTAGAAAAAGGAACAGAAGCAATACTGAAACCTCTAAATTCATGGAAATAAAATTTAACTTTTTAGTTGCATGTAAGAATGAAAAACACCTTTATATTCATCTTTAATTTTGCTTTTTCCAATCCACCAAGACCTCAACTTAAAAAGAAAATATAATTAATTATTTAAAATCTAAAACAATTTAAAATACAAGACACAAAATCCTTTCTCCATATAATTCTACACCTTTAAAACCACAATTTCCACACTTAAGCATACTAACATAAATGAATAAGCATAGTGGCCAAAATCCGTTAATTTGTGGAAAGAATTAGTGGCAAAATCAGATTTGAAAATTCACAACAACTACTAAAATTTTATAATAATTAAAAACACCAATACAAACCCATTATCTACCCACGAGAACTATGCCTTCATATATTTACTCAAATTTTCCAAAATAAACTGCAAGAACCACTCCACTGTACCAACATTTTCACAAAATAAATTCTGACAAATTAAAGAACATATTGCACCAATTATTTTATTTCACATAACCTAAAATAATCTCACATTTAATATTTAGAACCAAATACGTAAACTCATACTTAAAGCATAGTACCACAAGTTAAATACAAATACTTTAAATAGAAATCTTGAAAGTACGCAACATATAAACTATAATATTATTTGAATTTTATTTAAGTCTCCTTTTGCCAACACGTCCCCACTCGTACGCTATCGCCACACTTAATCTAAAAGGATGTAAAATGTAGGGGTGAGCAACCACAGCTCAGTGAAGATGAATCATTCTTATTCAAGTCAAATAATTCATGTTCAATAATTTAATTCACTTACAATACATTCCTGACATACTGATAAAGAACCTTTCGGTCCATTATCATGGCATAAAAGATACGGCATCGCGATTCGTTACCCGTGACATTGGTAAGATATCATTATGTTTCAAAACCTGTATTGCATATATCGATTCACATACTTCACATATAATTCATAACATGATAATAATAATTTATATATAATTAAACAATCACATATGATCAAATAACATATATAAGATGAGAAATCCCCACTTTAACCACGTGAAGATTAAATTCGCGTACTACGCGTCACGATCCAACTTTTCTTCGAAGCCTATATTAATAACAACTACACATTACTAATTAAATACGATATTACGATCGCAAACTTGATCTACAAAATATATAAAATTGTAGATGAAAGGGGGTAAGGGTTTGGGTTAAATGATAACAGAAAAGAAAAGAGAGGAGAGAACGGTTACCCTCTCTCTTGATTGCAGCCGCGTGAGACAAAAATTATGAATTAAAGTGAGATCGATTGAATTAAGGACATGCACATATATATGGGGGATGCACCAAAAACCCTAAGAATATTCTACTGCGGGATTTGATTAACTTTCCTTAGTTAGGAGAGTTAATTTTGGGGGTTTATTAGCAGGGGAATATCTTCCTTGAAGAACAAATAAATGTGACGATTTGATTTTTCGGGATGGAAGAAATCTTCTTTAATAAGGAAAGTTTCAAATTTGATTTTTCCCCTTCTCATTCATGTGATTAAATTCGCGTACTACGCGTCACGATCCAACTTTTCTTCGAAGCCTATATTAATAACAACTACACATTACTAATTAAATACGATATTACGATCGCAAACTTGATCTACAAAATATATAAAATTGTAGATGAAAGGGGGTAAGGGTTTGGATTAAATGATAACAGAAAAGAAAAGAGAGGAGAGAACTGTTACCCTCTCTCTTGATTGCAGCCGCGTGAGACAAAAATTATGAATTAAAGTGAGATCGATTGAATTAAGGACATGCACATATATATGGGAGATGCACCAAAAACCCTAAGAATATTCTACTGCGGGATTTGATTAACTTTCCTTAGTTAGGAGAGTTAATTTTGGGGGTTTATTAGCAGGGGAATATCTTCCTTGAAGAACAAATAAATGTGACGATTTGATTTTTCGGGATGGAAGAAATCTTCTTTAATAAGGAAAGTTTCAAATTTGATTTTTCCCCTTCTCATTCACGCAGTTTGGAAAAATAATTGGCTGAATATGGTTATGAACTTGTCTTTAGCCTTTAAGAATTAGGCCACAATAAAATACACGTGTGAAACTTATGGGTTGTTACATCCTACCCTTCTAATAAAAATTTAGTCCTCGAAATCCTATCATGATATAAATGTCTTACCCGTAATGAAAGATGGGTATCTTACTTGTATTTTATCTTCTCTTTCCCATGTAGCCTCATCTTCCGTGTGTTGACTCCATTGAACTTTAATGAGCGGTACATCTTGGTTTCATATCTTTTGGACTTTTTGCTCCAAGATTTCCACAGGTTCTTCTTCGTAAGTTAAGTCTTTGCCAATATCCAATGTTGAGAAGTTTACCACATGGCTAGGATCATGAATATATTTTCTCAATATCGAAATGTGGAAAACATTATGAACTAAGGATAACTCGGGTGACAATGATAAACGGTAAGCTAGATCCCCAACTCATTTGAGAATTTCAAATGGTCTAACAAAACGGGGCCTTATAGCTTCCCTCTTCTTCCAAATCGTATGACACCCTTCGTGGGAGCCACCTTTAGAAAAACATGTTCTCCAGCTTCAAACTGTAGATCTCTTCTTCTATGATAAGCATAAGTCTTTTGTCTATCTTGGGCAGACTTGATTCTTTCTCAAATGATTCTGATTTTGTCAACTGCTTCTTCTACTAGTTTGGGGCCTAGGACAACCCTCTCACCAACTTCATCCAAATATAGTGGCAATCTACACTTTCTCCCACAGAGTGCCTCATACGGGGCCATCTTGATGGTCACTTGATAGTTGTTGTAGGCGAACTCGACTAGAGGTAGAAACCTTTCCCATGCTTCATCTAAGTCAAGTGTACAGGCTCTTAGTATGTCTTCCAAAATTTGAATCGTTCTTTCTGATTACCCATCAGTTTCCGGGTGATAGGCTGTGCTGAAATTTAATCTAGTTCCCATGACCTTTTGCAGACTTTTCCAAAATCTTGAAGTAAAACGCGTATCTCTATCAAACACTATAGAAATTGGTACGACATGAAGCTTCACTATTTCTTGAATATACAATTTGAGCAAACTATTCCATCTTGAACATCATCTTTACGGGTAAGAAATGAGCCAACTTGGTCAATCGATCGACGATGACCCATATGGCGTGGTTTCCACGATGAAATCCATGGCAATTGCTCCCATTTCTACTCGGGAATCTCGAGTGGTTTAAGTTTTCTGATTGGTCACTGGTGTTCAATCTTGACTTGTTGGCAAGTCAAACATCTCTCCACATAGTATCCAATATCTCGCTTCATGCTTCTCCACCAAAATCTTTCCTTCAAATCATGATACATCTTTGTTCCTCCTGGATGAGCGGTGTATGGTGCTCCATGCGCTTCTCCTAAAATCTTCTCTCTTAACTCTTCAACCATCGGAACACATAATCTTCCACCGAATGTCAACACTCCTTTATCATCCACCTTGAAACCATTGTAATCGCCTCCTTGTGCCTTCTTTTTCATTCCTTGCAAAAAGTAATCTTGTTCTTGTGCTTCTTTTATTTACATTTTTCAGACTTGGTTGGATTTTCAACGCTGCAATGGTCACCCTCGTGCTGGAGGGTGATGTTACAAACTCGATATACATTTTGGAGAATTCCTTGGTCAACTCTTCTTGCTTGGTATGTAAACTATTAATCTCCACTTTTGCCATCAAATTTCATTTAACTCATATAATATAATCTTGCATTTAAATTCACATGTAATCAACTTAAGCAATTAATACTTTCGTAACTTGATTGTAGCGGGCGTCGTACTCGGTGAATGCGTAGCAAGAGAACTTTACTTTCATTAAATTTTTATTCAATTATAAATTCATATCATGTAAACCATTTAAATCATGTATATGCGGAATTAAATAAAAATTTAAACAAGTATGCAAATCGCATACGTGCTCTGATACCATACTATCACACCCTAAATTTTAAATGAAGAGTTTTCCATATTATTTCCTTAAAATAGGTATTAAGTAGGGCATGACCAAATAAATTATTAAATAAATAAATAAATAATTAAATAATAATACAAAGCATAGAGAAATTAATCAACACACAAGTCCTATAAGTTTCTGCAGTGAAAAAAAGTTGCGTCTAGAGTTCTCTTAAACAAACATTTAACCTAATTTAATAAAACAAACATTTAACCGTAAAGATAATTAAAGTCTACCCTCATTAATAATTTAATTAGTACTCGAAAACTAAAATACTGAAAGATCATTTATTATCATCAGACTTTATTTAAAAAGTCATCTGCTAAGTTTACTTCACAACATAAACTGCAGCATAATTAAGATTTAGAAAAAGGAACAAAAGCCACCTGAAAAATCTAAATTCATGGAATAAAATTTAGCTTTTCAGTTGCATGTAAGAATGACAAACACCTTTATATTCATCTTTATTTTTGCTTTTTCCAATCCACCAAGACCTCAACTTAAAAAGAAAATATAATTAATTATTTAAAATCTAAAACAATTTAAAATACAAGACACAATTCCTTTCTCCATATAATTCTACACCTTGAAAATCACAATTTCCACACGTAAGCATACTAACATAAATGAATGAGCATAGTGGCCAAAATCCGTTAATTTGTAAAAAGAATTAGTGGCAAAATCATATTTGAAAATCCCCAACAACTACTAAAATTTTATAATAATTAAAAACACTAATACAAACCCATTATCTACCCACGAGAACTCTGCCTGCATATATTTACTCAAATTTTCCAAAATAAACTGCAAGAACCACTCCACTATACCAACGTTTTCGCAAAATAAATTCTGGCAGATTAAAGAACATATTGCACCAAATTATTTTATTTCACATAACCTTAAACAATCCCACATTTAATATTTAGAACCAAATACGTAAACTCATACTTAAAGCATAGCACCACAAGTTAAATACAAATACTTTAAATAGAAATCTTGAAAGTACGCAGTATATAAACTGCAATATTATTTGAATTTTATTTAAGTCTCCTCTTGCCAACACGTCCCCACTCGTACGCTCTCGCCACGCTTAATTTGAAAGGAGGTAAAATATAGGGGTGAGCAATCATAGCTCAGTGAAGATTAATCATTCTTATACAAGTCAAATAATTCATGTGCAATAATTTAAATCACTTACAATATATTCCCGACATATTGATAAGGCACCTTTCGGTCCATTATCCATGACATAAAAGATACGGCATTGTGATTCATTACCTGTGAGATTGGTAAGGCACCATTACGGTCCAAAACCCGTATTGCATATAACGATTCACATACTTCACATATAATTCATAACATGATAATAATAATTCATTTATAATTAAACAATCACATATGATCAAGTAACATATATAAGATGAGAAATCCCCACTTAACCACGTGAAGATTAAATTCGCATACTACGCGTCACGATCCAACTCTTCTTCGAAGCCTATATTAACAACGACTACACGTTACTAATTAAATACGATATTACGATCGCAAACTTAATCTACAAAATATATAAGATTGTAGATGAAAGGGGGGTAAGGGTTTGGGTTAACGATGATAGCAGAAAAGAAGAGGAGAGAACTGTTACCCTCTCTCTTAATTGCAGCAGCGTGAGAAAAAAATTATGAATTGAAGTGAAATCAATTGAATTAAGGGCAGACACATATATATGGGGATGCACCAAAAACCTAAGGATATTCTACTGCAGGATTTGATTAACTTTCCGTAGCTAGGAAAGTTAATTCTGGGTGTTAATTAATAGGGGAATATCTTCCTTGAGGAACAAATAAATGTGACGATTTGATTTTTGGGATGGAAGAAATCTTCTTTAATAAGGAAAGTTTCAAATTTGATTTCCCTTCTCATTCACGCGATTGGAAAAATAATTGGATTGAATATTGTTATGAACTTGTCTTGGATCTTTAAGAATTGGGCCAAAATAAAATGTATGTATGAAATTTTTGAGTGTTACAACTTACAAGTGATGAATTGAAATGAATGACTATACAAATTAAATAAATAAATCCATCTAAATTACGAAACAACCCTCAAGAATGACCACTTTTGACATTTCATTCGTTAGGTGGGTTCGTCAGAAAACTTGTTAAAATCAGTTAATTAAAATAAATCAGAAAGTGCTTTCCAAATCTGTGCTACTTTTTTTTTTTTCTTGGGTGCTCTCAAATTCTGCTTTGGATCTTCCTCCACAGCTGCTCTACGCTGCTGTTAAAACTTCATCATAGTGGGTTGCTCCATTCTCCATGAAATCTTACTTCAGCTGAGGTAATCTTTAATTAATAGTTAGTTAGCTTGCTGAAATTCATTTGAAGTTGAAATATTGGAAGGAAATCGTGGGTTTATGCTTTGTAGAAGGTAATGGCTATAGCAAGATTTGGGCGCCAAGTGAAGCGTTCTTATCAGTCATATGGGTTCTGTGTAAAACTATCTGCAGTTGTAATCTTGGGGCTGTGTTTTGTCACTGTGTGGTCTATTTTTTTCAAAATTTTCTGTGACTTCTCAAAGAGAAACTTTTGATGATATTGAGGAGCCAGTATCTGCATCGAATTGGAAGAGTGGTTCTCTGACTCGTTCTGATAAGATTGAACCCAAAAAAGAAGTAAATGATAAGCAGAGATTTGATTCTAGATTGAGTGACAAAGACAATAATGTCATTAATGGGTCCGTGCCATTGAAGTCTGAAAAAAAACCAGAAAATGGGGGTGCTAAAAGTCGGAGGGAGAGTGAGGGGGAAAATTTGAAGTTGAAAAGAGAGGATGGTGAGAACAAAACCCAAGAAAATGAGGGATCTGAGGTGGAGGAGGTGGTAAAAGAAGAGGAGGAGGATGAAGGGAATGTTAAAGAAGGTGAAGATGTTGATGATGAAGGCAATGCAGATGATACTGTGGAGGAAGATGATAATTTTATTAATACGAAAGAGTTGCATGAGGAAGTTGCTGAGGAAGACAGTGGAGGTTTAAAGAAGGCGAAGAAAAAGTACTTGGGCCCGTTATTTGATCCTAAGAAACGGTATACTTGGAAGTCGTGCAACACGAGAAGCAAACACAACTACATACCTTGTATTGACATAGAAAGTGCTACTGGAAAGTTGCAGAGTTATAGGCACCATGAGAGGAGTTGTCCTAAGTCTGCTGTTATGTGTCTTGTTCCGCTTCCCCCTAATGGTTATGGGACTCCAGTGCAATGGCCAGAAAGTAAAATGAAGGTATAGTTTTGTAGTTTTTATCATTAATATGAATTTTTGTAGAAATCATATGTTGCTGAATCCAAGGTTTTTGCAGATATTGTATAAAAATGTGGAACATCCAAAATTAGCTGCATATATTAAGACACAAAGTTGGGTAGAGGAATCCGGAGAATATCTCACTTTTCCTCAGAATCAATCTCTGCTCAAAGGTGGAATTCAGCATTATTTAGAATCCATAGAAGAGGTGAGCTGCTCTTTATATGTTGAATATCCTACATTGATTGGTGGGGGGTCAGCCATTTGCTTTTGACTATGCTTTTAGTTTAAGTTCGCGCTCTCTAGCTTATGCGCCTAACATTCTCTTTCATTCACGTGGAATGATAGTTTTTCAGCCCACGCAGCTGTCTCATTGTATCACAAAGATAAAAATTTAGTTTAAATTAGTTGTTCTACTTTAGTGCAGAAGATTGTCAAAAAATAACTTGCTAAACAAAGTTCAAGTGCTTGGCTCCCACATTTGAAAAAAACTTAAAATTTGTCGAATTAATAGATAGATTTCAGTTAAAAGTTGTTTAAATGTGTGTCCATGTTACTTACTCAGATCATTTTCTTTTTCATATTTGTACACTTATCTACATTACCACTGTTATGACATTCTCCCAAATAATCTAAACTAGCTCTATAATGGTGTCAACATTAGATTACTATGTTTCTGATTGTCTTTTCTGAACATATATCTTCTATGTTTTTGGAACTTAGATGGTGCCAGACATTGAATGGGGGAAAAACATTCGCACTGTTTTAGACCTGGGTGTTGACTCTTACACTTGGCTTGAAAGATGACCTGGTTGACCTAGCTCAAGTTGCCCTTGAGCGTGGTTTCCCTGCTGTCATTAGCCCGTTTGCCAATCGGAGACTTCCATTTCCTAGTGGAGTCTTTGATGTAATTCATTGTGGTGAATGCAGCATCTCTTGGCATTCAAATGGTCCGTGCTGCCATTCTGATCTTCTTATTCAATATACTTTTGCCTTATTATGATTTTAAGCTCAGAATGCGAAGATATTAAAGAATTTAATTGCAGATGGTAAGCTATTCTTGGAGATGAATCGTTTATTGAGGCCAGGAGGGTATTTCATTTTGTCAACTAAGCATAACAGTGTTGAAGCTGAAGAAGGTGTGCTCTCTTAATTTCCATAAGTACCAGCACTCTTTGAAGTCATTGATTCCTCTCTAGCTTACTATACTCTCTGAGTCAGTTGGGCCTATGATATTAACTTCTGAACTTCATTGCCGATTGCCGAAGGAATTCATTTTTCATATTTTTGCTGCAGATAAAATCATAGTATGAACATATTAGGAAATTTCTCTTAAAGAAATTTTAGTTCCACTTCCTAAATATGATATGATCTGGTAGTGGTATCAGATCTTTTGTTAATACAAGTTTGTCAATTTCCTTACTTTTTCCAGCCTTGACCAAGTTGACTACATCAATATGTTGGAACATCTTGGCTGATAAAACTGATGAGGTTAGTGATATACTTGTGAAGATATATCAAAAGCCGGAAACAAATGACATATACGAATTGAGACGAATAAAAGTTCCCCCACTCTGCAAGGATAATGAGAACCCAGATTCTTCCTGGTGAGAAATATGATCTTCCTTCACTTAGCTCATGTTTTCTCTTTCCCATGTTTCAAGACAATAATGTTTACTAGTGCTTGATTCAAACGACTACAATGAGATCACTTTTTGTACTTCTGCTGCAAGATTAAATATTATCACTGATGTTTCCAAGATCAAATGTTGATTCATATATTTACATGAACTAATATTGTATCTGATAGAGTGAAGATGTTGATAATATAAAAGATGAAGGAAATAAGAACAGTAGGAACGTAAATACGATTCCCCCGGGATTACTCCCGTCAGCCAAGGCTGCCCGAAACTTAAACAAGATATAATAATCGATAACCTACCCTTCCCCTCTATCCACTTATTTATAGATCTTCTATTAGGGCTAATTTATTTAAGGAAACATATTATTGCCATTGATTGAATCTACCAATTCCTTGATTGGCTCTATCAATCAATTCCTTGATTGGCTCTATCAATTACTCCCCCGTAGGAAACAGCATTGTCCGCAATGCTAGTCATGAGAATCTGCAACATCCATCCAAGTAGCCTCTATACCGCCTTCTTCTTCTTCTTCTCCGCTTGCAATTAACAATTGAAGAGATTTTTCCTTGCAACGATGTAGTGGATGGAAACGCTCCTTGCACTTGAAACAGAGGCCACGAGCTCAGGAATTCCGCGTTAGAGATCTGCTTCATCCCTCTGCTTTTGTCGTTTGTAGGGTTGGGCCTGCTCCTCCTATCGCTGAAAGTTATAAGAGGCTGATGAGTTTTGGGCCAAGAAGACGGGCTATCTCCCATCCTATTTGTGACGTGGGGTCTGTATATCAGGGGTTCTTTATTAGGGTTTGGCCTACCAAATCCCTTCCATCCCAAATGCACGGAGCGTGAATTCCTTCCAGGGATAGTTTGGATTTCCTGTTCTATCTCCCTAGCCAGATTCATGGTATCAAAGATATCCATGACATCTTTAGATCTGATCCGAACCCGTATCTCCGGTTGCAACCCATTGAGGAAGAGGCCCAAACTTTGGCTTTCCGTAATACAGGGGACGAGGGCCATTCGAGTAGCGAAATCATCAATATATTCATCAATGTTTTCCGTTTGCTTAATGGCTGCAAGGGCTTCGAATGGATTAGCCAATGGATTACCTCCATATCTTCTCAGCAGTTCATACGACAACTGGTTCCAAATCATATTTGGGAATTTGTCTGTCAGCCAACGGACCCAATGCAACGCTGATCCTTCCATGCAAACCATAGCCAGTTCCACTTTTAATTCCTCGCTCGTCCCATGGATCCGGAAATACCTCACTGCTCGGGTGATCCATGCTACGACATAATACCCATCAAAGTTTGGCAACTCAACTCGTTTGGCAGTGAGTTGAAAGTCGTTGTTGGTGACATTTCGCCCTGGAACAAATTCTTGGAGCAGACGGTGGGTGCTCGTCTCACCGAAATTGCTGGTTTGAAGATCCTCACTACTTTCCTCAATTCGTTTATTCTTCACGAGCGTTGAAAGCATTTCTTCTATCTTGTCTATTTTGTCAAGTTTGTTAACCTTCTCAGCAAGTGTAATGACTTTTGTAGATAGGGCACTAAAATTTGCAGAGAGTGTAGCAACAACCCTCTCCATGGACTCAACATTCTTCTCTATCGCCTCACTCGAGCTTCCATTCGGGTGTGTGGCATCCGGCAGGTCGGACCAAATTGATAGAGTGAAGATGTTGATAATATAAAAGATGAAAGAAATAAGAACAGTATGAACGTAAATACGATTCCCCCGGGACTACTTCCGTCAGCCAAGGCTGCCCGAAACTTAAACAAGATATAATAATCGATACCCTACCCTTCCCCTCTATCCACTTATTTATAGATCTTCTATTAGGGCTAATTTATTTAAGGAAACAGATTATTGCCATTGATTGACTCTATCAATTCCTTGATTGGCTCTATCAATCAATTCCTTGATTGGCTCTATCATTATCTTCCTTAATATAAACCTTTCATTAATGAACTGTTAATGTTTCACATGTATTTTTTCTGCTTTTCAGAAATTCCAATTTTAAGATAAGCTGTTACTATTGTGAAGCTGAAGAAACTAGGAAGCACATTAATAAATATCAGTCAAAGTAGGATATCAAAATCTTTATCTAAATATCAGCACAAAACCTTCTTTGCTGACAATCATGGATAATGAAATATATCAGATGATTGCAATGTACTTCTTTGTTCAGTCACCAGATTTTTTCTTGCAACTAAGATTGTCTCTCTGTAACAAGAACTAGAAGAGAAGAAAAACAGAAATTATGTGCCATTTGCTTGCCTACAAATCACTAAAAAGGCGAATATTTGTGGGTGCAACCATACTTGGGCATGATATATATTTGTAGAGACAATTTGGAACATCCCATTGACCAAAGAAGGTTTTATCTGGTTTCTTCTACTTATTACTTGCTCAAGTGCTACTGGTTACAGGTATATTCCTCTGAAAACTTGCCTGCATCCCCTTCCTGAAGCTATTGAACAACGCGGGACAGAGTGGCCGGCAGAATGGCCAAAAAGGCTTCATACTTTTCCTGAATGGATGAACAATAGAGAGAAATTGATTTCTGACAGTGAGCACTGGAAATCTATTGTGAACAATTCTTATCTAGTAGGACTGGGCATCGACTGGTCAACAATCAGGAATGTAATGGACATGAAAGCCATTAGTGGAGGGTGAGCTACTCAGTTAACTATATTGTTCTATAATCATATCTTCTTTACACACCACCTATGTGGACAATTTTTTGATTAACTAATAGAGTAATACAGTTAAAAGTTCTGCCAAAATATGATTGCATTCCCCGGTTGGAGAGTTCTGACTTCTGTTATGTTCTACAGATTTGCAGCTGCACTTTCTGATCAGAATGTTTGGGTAATGAACGTGGTTCCTGTGCATGCACCGGATACACTTCCGGTAATTTTCGAGCGTGGGCTATTTGGTATTTACCACGACTGGTGTGAATCTTTTGCTACATACCCAAGATCATATGACTTGCTCCACGCTGATCATCTCTTCTCAAGGCTAAAGAACAGGTCTTACTCGAATTGTCTTTCATCGTTAGTTATCCTGTTTTTAACCAACTTTATTGTTGTCGTTGACAGAATTGGTATAATGTAAATTGGTAATGTCAACACTAAGTTATAACACTTCACACTAGACTTCTTTGGCATGACTTTTTTCTTGGGACAGAGTGAGTAGTGCCCGAAGGATTTAATAGTAATTTAATGGCAATAGATTTGGTAGAACCAAATACTATTTCATCCATAGGTTTAATATTTCTTCTTAGGGTTTAATGCTAATTTTTAGGGCATAATTGTAATTTCAGTATTTCACCTTTGTGGCTCATATAATAGTTTACTATTCAGTCAATGGAACCTTGTGGTTTGTGAATCTCTATCCATTGGATTTAGGGCTGATTCTTAGGCATAATTGTATTTTCACCTTCGTGCGCCATAGTATAATATTATGTTCTTATGGTTCATGATCTATTTTACCATTGTTTTTAGACTTTTCTCATAGAGTACTGTTTAATTCTTATATTGTAATTGATTTTTCAACAGTTAGTCTATGAGGTTTTTTAATGTTATCTAAAAGTTTATTTAGCAGCTCCTTTCACTCTACGTGCAGTTTCTTTCCTCTCTTAAGATGATATGTTATAGTAGTGCTCTACAATACTTTTCAACAAACTGTTGAAATCTGTATGTCAAGATTATGGTTTAAGATTTTCTTGATATGGTAGAATTTGCTTGTATGCATTTCCCACATATGAAATTAATTGTTGATGAATTTCGTATTCAGATGCAAGCAAGCAGTAGTGATTGTGATCGAGATGGACCGGATACTAAGTCCCGGTGGTTGGACAATCATTCGAGACAAAGTAGAAATTCTTAATCCAATTGAAGAAATCCTGAAAAGCTTGCACTGGGATATTCGAATGACTTTTGCACAAGATCGGGAAGGTATCCTGTGCGCGCAAAAGACTGCTTGGCGACCCTGACCCTGATTCTCGTGTACATCTTAGTTTATAATGTTATTAGCATACTTTGGTGGCCCTTACACGTAATGAGTTCGCCATTTATACGCCATACGGATTATACTGTACTCATTTTTTAAGAGTTGAATACATGAAAATGCATCTTCTTGTGTTGCATACTTGATTAAAAAGTGAAATTGTATAGCAATAGGTTTCTGTACATGAAAATACATCTTCTTGAGTTTTTTTATTTTTATTTTTTTACTTCTGTGTAAATTGAACATGAAATCAACACTTTGATGTAAGCATAAATTTAACATGATTCATGAATTAACATGGATGTCACACCTTCATGATTCTTACATTGCATAAACATATTTAGGTTACTAATTAGATATGAGATTAAACCTTCCTTTTGTGATGATCTTACAATGTCACATAGGAACTAGTGTCTCTATTGTTGCGGCTTGAAGACTTTAAACTTCTGAACAATGACCATCTGCTTATTTATTTTACTTGATTTGTACCGGCCTTACAAATCATTTCATGTTTTTTGCCCATATTTCTTTAGTAGTCTTGTAGGACTTGATCTTTCCAACGGTTACTTTGTCTTTTTTTTTTTTTGCAAAGTAAAATTTATTTATTGATAGAGTAAAAGGGGTACTCAGACCCAAAACAAATGATGCATAAATAGAAGTAGGAGAAGAACTGGTTACTTAGTCTATGGTTGAGTAGAGAACATTCTTGGTCACATTGTTCAAGCTTGCTCTCTTCTTATATTCAATAATCTACTTCATCTTTGATTTCAAGTTGACTGTTGAATGTCTTTCCAACAAAGTTTTTAATAGTTTAAGATTTTGGGTTCTTCAAATTGGGGATTAGGGTTCGAGGGTTTGTTACTGGAAAAAGATGAGAAGTTCGATTTTAATTTTCATCCAAATATCCACGTTATATTACATAGGAAAAAAAATTGTGAAAAAAATGCCACATATACATAATTGGATATATATATATCCATTAAAAGCACCTAAAGTCAACTTTTTATTCTCCCTCAAAATTTTTGGTCAAAATCTCTTCAATTTCTCACTTCTTTCAATTTCTCTTCAATTTCTCATCACTCATTTCATTCTTATATCCTTAAATAAATACATTTAGTTGCTTTACTATACATTTTTTAACCCTAAAAATTTTATGTCCAACAAAATAATTAAAATTAAAGACATTATTTTTGTATGCTAATTTTTTTAATCAATTAACATGTTGAAATTTGTTTCGATTTGAGTTAATTATTGAGAAAATTTGGGTTGTATTTGAAGATAATTAAGTAATTAAGACACTATTTGAAATTGTTTATAATGGGAATAACTAGCCTACAACTGGTCCTACCAATTTTTGGTAAAACCGGATCCTACAGCAAAAAGGATTAAATTCGCGGATCCTCAGCCTTCTTTTCCGGATGCAACAGAAGAAAATCTCGCTATTTGCTTAAAATCTCTCCTGACGCACTTTCATTTCTATATTCTGCCTTTTAATTTTCTCTCTCCTCTCTCTTGAAATGGTGCTCCTTCCCACAAACCCACCACCTCCCATCATAATCACCAGTTGTCGGAATCCCGCCGTGTTGCTGTCCCACCCACCACGAGAGGAAATACCACCCTGATTTAGTCCAACCGCCGATTTCGTCACCTCAGCTGTTGGATCTGCCGTCGCTCTCCCATTTCGCGCAATCATCTCTCCACTGGTAAATTCCCTCTTTATAGCGGTGGAGTATTTACGGGCGGAGAAAACGAGTTCGTGGGTCTTGAGGAACTCCTTTGCGAGATCCGGGCTCGAAATGAAGAAGTACGAGATGGACTCCAGCTGGATCTGGATTATTGGGCCATAGTGTTAGGCGGAGAAAACGAGTTCATGGAACGTGCGGTGCAACCTTGGGCCTAGTAGGTGTAAGTGGCTGATGAGGAAGAGTGGAATGGCCGGGTGGCGAGGAGGGACGACGGCATTTACCAACGAGAAAGGTGAGTAGGAAGACGTCGGAGAGAAGGAAGAGGACGGCATAGAGTGTGATCTATTGGAGCCCCAGGAAAATTTAATAAGAGGGAATTTACGATAGAATGTTAATACAAGGGAATTGAAATTGCTTACTGCATGTTTTAAAGATCCGGCAAGCCCTCAACCCAAAAGCTGTCTTGAATCCTACTACTCAGTCAGCTCTAACCAAGGCTGCTGCTCAAAAATATCTAGCTGAAAAGATGGGAGGAAAACCTTCCAAGTAGGATTCATGTTGGATTGCTTACATTAGTGTAGTATTTTTTATGCAAGTTATTTAATTTGTTATTGATAATGTGTCCACATTGGTAGTGGAGCCCATTTTAATAATTTTCATATAATAAGATTACTATAAATTCATTTAACAAGTAAAGAATAATTCTACTTATTACAAAGAGTTATATAATAAATTTAAAAGAGTAATTTAATTATTTTTATAGAGTGATCTATAAATTTATAAATTGTATACAATTTAATTCTTCACAATATAATATAATTCATTAAAAAGAGTAATCTAATTAAAAAGTAAAAATAACCTAATTAATTGAAAAGAGTAACCTAATTAATACGAAATGAGTAACACAATTCATTAAAAAAAGTAGCCTAAGTAATAAGAAAGAGTAACTCAATTCATTAAAAAAATAACATAATTAATAAGAAAGAGTAACCGTGCAAATCAACAACAAAATTTTCAAAATTTATTTTTAGAAAATTAGAGTAATAAAAAAAGTTATCTAAAACATGTTTGACACATTAAATTTTTATTAACCTTTCTTAAAATTTTTATTTTATGAATTAAACACGATATAATTTAATTATTTTACAATAAATCACTTCATTTAAAAAAAAGAATATCAAATTAAATAATAATCTAATTTATTAGAAAGAGTAACTCAACTAATAAATAAGAGTAATCTAAAAAAATATAGACCATCAGAATCTCAAATCAACCTAATTCATTACAAATAATAGTCAAATTAGTAATAAAAAAATAACCCAAAAAATATTGACCAAATATAATAATATAACTTTCATACTTAAAAAAAGTAAATTAACATATCATTATATAAAAGTATTAGATTACTCTTTTAAATTAATTAAATTACTCTAAAAATATAATTAGATTACTCTTTGAAATTAAAAAAAAAAATTTTACTACTCCATATTCAAAATATTCAACAATTAAATACTGAGTTTGTATACCAATATATCTACCATACTAGAAAAGATTAGACCCAAATAAGCAATATAAATCCAAAACACATTTATAATTTTATATTGCAGACAATATATCCATGAGTCTGTCACTCTTCAATTCCATCCCACGATTTCATCAATCTTGCTTGAATTCTGATGCATTGATTACCCCTCCGAACTTGACCATACATCACCTAGATCCAAGCCATTAGAAATGAAAGCAATTAGGTTAAAATGGTCATTAAGTTCCAAGTTTCTTTCATTAGGCAGGAAATAAGGAATTGAATTGTCATTCATTACCATAAAAGGAAATGGTCATGAAAAGAACGGGACCTCAATATGCCCTGCCAAGAGAAGCCTTCCTTGAAATTATTTCAATCAGAAAATTGGTGGTCCATCTTCCAAGATCGAATCTTGTTTTTTGGTACATGTAGAACCAAAATGTCCATCAGAGCTTCCCAACCTACCAAGAACCCTAATTCAAGTGAGAATCCAGAGTCCAAGGAATAATCCCTCATCTTCGACCAAATCAGATATGCCTAAACCTTGACTTCGTCGCACACCCTTTCGCGGCGGCTACTCCTCCGGCACCGGTGGCTCCTCATCATCTTACCTTCTCGATAGCTCCGTCGCCACTACCTCCCTTTCCAGCCACACCTCTTTGTCCAGCCTCCGCGATAACTTTCTAGATAGGACCAAAATTTATGATTTCTCAGAAATCCATGCCGCCACTAACAATTTTCTCAAAAAACAGCACTCCTCCACCTCTTTCCCCTCCAAATCGTGGCGTTGCATTCTGATCATCGGTACCGGCGGTTGTAGTGCCCCATGGTAACAGCATGGAGAACCGTGAACTTTAATCATTTTTATAAAAAAATTTCAGAAGAGAGAGAAGGGAAATGAAAAGGGAAGAGAGAGAAAAAAAATTCAAAAGAAAGAGAAGGGAAATGGATTGGAAATGAGAAGGTAAGAGGGAGAAGGGAAATTACAGGGTAAATGATAGGAAAGGGAAGAGAGATACCGATTGAAAAAGAAATTGACAGCTGGTTTTCATAACAATAAATAGATTTGACCCGCGTTAAATATACAGAATGTATTTAAACAGATCCGGTTGTATTATTTTTTGAGAAAAATGGACCTATTGAAATCTTTCCCTGTTATAATATATGATTATGTAATGAAATATAAATATTAATAAAAATTTTAAAATTGTTGATTTTTTATAATTACATTAATGTATTATACATGAAAAACGAATAAGGGTTGTATAACGAAGATTCAATTAAATACTATTTAATTCATTACACATAATGAACTAAACTATATATACATACTATCACAATATAAAATCTCATACATATGTATTCCCTTTGTCCAATTTTAATAGTTATATTTACTTTTTACACGGGTTGCTTTTTGCACAGGGAATAACAAATTTAGTATTTTAAGTATTGAGGCGAGATAAATAATATTTTAATATATAGTGGATGGTTGTATTAATATGGCGGATGAGTCCCATTGAGATATTTTAATTACTTAATTATATATATATATATATATATATATATATATATATATATATATATATATATATATATATATATGTATTCACGAGGGAATACATAATTTAAAAATATGTAATTATTAGGATGAGACGGAGGGAATACGTAATTATATGTGTTTATGTATTCACGATATATATATACTATTACAAAAAATCTATATTTATATGATTTTATTTTTTAAAATTAATCTCCGTGCAGCGCACGAGTTAAAATGCTTGGTTGTATAAGCCGATTTTAAGATCTTGAAATTTTAAACTAAATGGGTCCAACTTCAGAAAAATGAAAAACAATTAGAACTAATTCCAAAAATAGAGTAAATTAATAGATATTAAAAAGGCTCGGGTGCGGCCCTCAAAATCTCTTTATACACCCCAAAATTTATACTTCTTCCATCTCGGAGAAGTTGACACATTTACAGAGAGTAGATGTGCCACATTCTGTGGAACGGAGGGAGTATATTCTTTAATTTAACCTAAATATTTTATAATTTTATAAATATGTAGACATTTATATCCTTGGTACTTATGATTAATGTTATCTTTTTTTTTTCTCACGCATCCCTCCCAAATCTCAATCAATCGACTCTCTTCCCTCTTGACAAATAATCTCAGCGGCTCTCTTCCCTCTTGACGAATAATTTCAGCAGTATATTGGATGGATGGAATCCATGTAGCCTGTAGATGAGGATTATGGTAAAGAGAGATCCCAACTGTAATTAGTTGAATTAATTTTTTAAATAAGAACTGCACCGATCGAATGTTAATAGCATCAAGATCTATGGTTGATTTTTCCACCATGGGATCCGAGTTGAAGAATCATTTAATATCCGAAAAAAATTCTCATTTGTTGAAATCATCTCTTTTTAAGAATCGTGCCTCTAAATTCAAAACCTGTGGTATAATGTATATTTTCATCGTTTTTCATTTATTTTTTGATTTTTTTCACTCTTAAAATTGATGGAACAAAAATTGTTATAGCCGCAATGTTAAACCTGTGGTGTTAAAGCTTCAATATTTTTGATTAAAATTGAACGAGAAGATAAGAAGAAAATTGATGATGAAGATAAAACATTTCAAAATGTAAGAAAGGGTATCATTGTCTTTTAATATTAAAATAATTAATTTTTTAAAAAATGGGGTGTGTAAAAAAATTTTGGGGTACAAATAACCGCACCTAAAAGGCACGGCTATTTTCGGTCCTCTATTTTACTAAATAAATCCTAATTATTAAATACACCCTAATGTAATTTAATGGGGTAAATGCAGAATTGGTCCCGTTGGAGAAGGTCACTTGCAGAATTTGTCTCATTGCCTGCAATTTTGGTCTCGTTGAAGTTTTTCTTAAAAAATTCCGTTAAATTAACAGAATATTCTGGTCTGTTAGCGGGACCAAAAATGTAAATTTGTAATATTGACCCCAAAATGTGCAAAATTAGTCCCAAGTCAGAATTTATATTATACCTAAGTTCTGCCAGATTTATCCTTACTTTCCGCATTTCAAAATGGTATTAGAGCCCTAAGTTTATTTATTTATGAATGAAAAAATTTATTATAAACTTATATCACTTAACGAGAGGTGAGTTTCAAAGATATATGGATCCGAACAAAAGTTCGACATCCGAGAGTAACAGAACTATTAGCCCTGTTCAAAGCTAGAGCAACATGGATTTCTGGCCTGTTGGATGTGATGAAACAAGTAGCTCTATACAGCAATATTATAATGTGTTGTATAGACAATATGCGAAAAAGAAATACGAGGACGCCGAGCGATTCTGGTATAGTCTCGATCAAAGGTGGAAACTGGCGGATGCCCGTGCTAACTGCACCAAAGAGGAACATTTGGAGAAAGGCCGCTAGATGGAGATAAGATACTCCAAGGAAGTATCAAGAAACATAGTGGAACTTTGAAGTTTTACCGAGATCCATAGACGTGTCCCCAAACACGAACAATGGAGAAGACGACCAAACCAAGGTCCAAGAGAGATCTGCAAGCCCTATCATTTTTCATGGTGGTCAGGATGACGGAGTGGAAAGAGATTGAAGCAGATAACTCTAAGATGAACCAAGATCTTAGAGAATTACAGAAGACGGTTAAATTCTTCGGAGAAAATTGCCAAAATATGTCCAAGACGATATTTGAGATCAACCTCAAGAAGGATAAGGTTGAGACGTTGCAGAACAAACAACTCGACCACATCAAGAAGCTGATAAAGCAAGTAGAGTTCCTAGAAATCAAGGTGACGGGTAGAAGACCAGGAGGAAGGTTACCACCAACCTTCGGAATAGAGCCCCTTTTACACTAAAAAGAAAAGATGACGGAGGTCACAAGGCCAAAGACGGAGAGTGAGAAGATGATCGCTATCCTTCGAGGAGAATCCACATCCCCAGATGGAAAGAGCGACTCTTGAAGATCTACAAGATCTATATGAGTCCTTCCAAGGACTATCAATTGTAGATCTAAAGATAAATGTTGGAGAAACTTCAAACTCTCAACAGCAGTCTCAGACTCCAATTGATACGAGCCAAAATGAAAGAACTTTTGGAACACATGGAGTCCGTAAAGCAAGACAGGAAGAGACATCCTATAACCAAGGAAATTTCAAGATGAAAACGATAGGAATGTCAACAGGAGTAAGCCAAGTTCGAGGATCTAATCTACACAACACCCCATATGGTCGGTCTCACCTTGAACTAATAAATCCATACGGATTGATCTTAAACCTTGCACTTTAGAATTCAAGAATAGAGAGACCTTGATCGATAAGTGGACAAATGCAATGAAGATTGCAGGAGGCGCACTGGAGCTTGACAAAGAAGAGTTCATAAGATTCCTAACTATGAGCCTAGAAGGATCAGTAAAATGCGTCTGGGAGGTACTCTCAGATGAAGTCAAGAAGGAGGCCAGGGAAGGAGAAGACCTAAGCAATATTGTCGATCGCATGGCTAAGATCTTTAAGATCCACTTTATTGGAGTAGGTTACTTCGAAGGAATGAAAGAAGAAAAGAAGAAAAAGTATAGGAATGCCTTATACAGCCTGGAACTACTTGACATCTGTCACATAGACGAGTACATCAAACTCTTCACAGAGTATAGATGGAAATCAAAGATTAAGGAAGAAGAAGTATTCCACCTATTCTTTGCCAAGATACCAAGCCCATGGAGAGAAATGCTGATAAAAGAATACGAACCATGCGAGCTGGATTCAATAGTAAGGAGGATGTCTTTTCTCAAAGTCAAGATTGTGGAGTGGTGTCATCAAGCATCGCTACACAAGAGTTATAAGAGATTAAGGAGAATCAACAAGACTGTCCCCTTATGCTGCGAAAGAAATGATATCCCAACTATCATTGGAAGAAATCCAAGAAAGCAGAAAATGATGAAGAAACATCATCCTCACACCTAAATGAGCGGAGGATGGAGGTTTAGAAGACCAAGATCCTTCTAGTCTAAACAGAAGGCCCAGATCTATAAATCAGGGCAGCGATCCGGACCATCAAAGGTGGAGTTCAAGAAGTCAAGCATCATCCTCAATATCGAACTGGAGGAGTACAGGAAGAACTCCCACAAGAAAGACATTCCGTAGGGCAACCACACGAGTCAATGAAAGATTCAAGAATTGTAACTGCTACACGTGTAGAGCAAGAGGGCATATCTCACCTGATTGCCCAGAAAACTAGAAGCGGGGAGTACGACAGTTCGAGACAACTCTAGAAATGGACGAAGCGTTTACTTCCAAGATCTAGTACAGATATATCAATTTTAAAAGATATACCCTCAGATGAGAGTATCTATGAAGAAGAGTTCTTCAGTCAAGATGAATCTTCCGAAGATGAGTTGGATTGAAGAAGAAACTTCAGACAAGAGATGCAAAAGGACATGTCTGGATTCTTTTCCCAGACATCCATTTCTCATAAGACTCTTATGAGAATCATGAAGGAGGATCCAAGGCTCGATCTATACGAAGGGTTTACTGTAGGACGATTAGAGCGGCTCCTCAACTTCAAAATGAGAAAGCATAACATCATATATAAGGTGACCGAAGGGGAGATTGTCATCCCAATGGAGCTCACGAGTAATATAATAGAATTGCAACTAGTCCCTGTTGATGAGATCAAGAAGGAACTCAGTAAACTCCAGAGAGAAGTTTCCATGACCATGTCTTGGATCCATACCGGAACTATTCGGATCCTTATCAAAGAAACATTCAAAGAAGGTATCGATACATCAATCGATATTGCAATCTTTGATAAGAGGATCAAGAATACAAAAGAGGCATGCCTGGGAAGAATCTCAGGAAACCTGTACACGGGCAAGGTGACATCCTACATCTATCTAAGGATTGCCTATAATCTGGCAGATAAAGATTTCAGTAGAGTAGTCACCCTTCATCAAGATTTCAAGAACAAAGATTTGATGAAAGAAGGGAACCGGCCGTACTCTATCACCTACAGTATCTCATATGCTCTCTATAATACTCATCATTCGGATCTATTCCAAATGAAAGAGTATATTGAGATCCTAGAAGTATTTAAAAGGGTTGCATGCGCAACCAGACCAGAAATAATAGAATTAACGCCAATTCACAACATGAATTTGCGAATCTGAGATAAATCGGTCTGGAATAGGCAAGATAGCCTCAGATTCGAGCAAAAAGGATTTCTTTCTAAGAAGATAGAATGATCAGTGAAAGATGGGGAAAGAAACCAATCGTGGAGGTAATCCAAGAACCAGAAAAGTTCACGACAAAAGGTGAACTAAAATGCCCAAAAGGATGGAGAGGGGTCGAAGTAATTTTTGATATCACAAAAAAGGAAAACTCTATTCCTTGTGATGTCTTGTATTATCTTCAACAACCAACAACTAGGAGATACCAAGGACATCTCAAACTTGGTAATCTTGAGCTAATAATCGAGGGAGTTGCAGGAAGATTCCCAGAACAACTAGTGCTGAGATTGAAGTTTCTTGAGGATCACAAGCCTTGGGAACGATTACAAGATGGAATGGAGTTCACGATCAAAGGAAAAAGATATAAAGTTCACTAGAAAGAGCCTTTCACAAGCTCTGATCTACCCATGACCACTAGTTCATTCTCGATATATATCACCGTTGGGATGATATATAAGGAGCCGATACCTGCACAACGAAAGAAGGAGTCTTTCCTAAAGAATCAGGTGAAGAATTGCCAACGGTATTATGAAAAAATTTCTTTCAAAGGGTGCTAATCCTTAAAAGAGGAATCAAGCAAGCAGAGATCATGATCGGAGGAGCGGATCGTATCCCATGGTACAAGGTAAAGACTCTGCCGATATATTTTCATGATACCGAAGTGCATATTCTATTAGGAAACAATTTCCAACAGACATTCAAGCGTTTTACCCAAGAAAACGCAACAAGGAGGCCTATTTTACAACTCTTTGTGAACATAAGATCATCGCACTAAGACTGCGTAATGCATTTCAAAGAAAAATGCCAATCAAATTTCGCAGCAAGCGTGGTGTTGTCGAAGGAAAACTTAGCCATCCAAATATGAATGGTCGAAGAAAATATGGCAAAGAAGTCCTTCAAAAGAGAACCGAGACTAGATGAGGATGGAAGATGAAGCCTAAAGGAAAATACAATCTACTTTCTCAAAGCAAGCTTGGGGAAAAACCTACAGAGAGACGTCACAATCAAAGAACAAACATCTTTGGAGGACATTAAGAAGAAAATACAGAGGAACTTCAACGAGGATCCTCTAGCCTGGTAGGACAAGAACGAGCTCAAAGCCTTGCTCAAAGTAAAAGAAGGAAAGGAGCATGAGTTCGTGAGATACAAGCCTATCCTAATGAACCAAGAGGATCGTAAGGATATGCAGCAAATACTTAAGGAACATCTGAACCTTAAGTTAATATCACCTGGTGTATCTCCATACAGCAGTCCAAGATTTCTAGTCAGAAATCATGGAGAAGTCAAGAGTGGAAAGCCGAGACTTGTGATCAACTATAAATGGATCAACAATATCTTGGAATTCGATGGATACTACATACCAAGTAGGCAATACTTGGTCAACTGTATCAAGAATGCCAAAATATTCTCCAGGTTTGATTGCAAATTAGGGTTCTACCAGATTATGATGGAAGAAGGAAGCAAGAAGTTCACAGCCTTCTCCACACCACATGGCCATTATATCTGAAATGTCATGTCTATGGGCTTGGCGAACGCACCCCAGATATACCTCATATCTTTTTAAAGATTATTTCTCATTCATGTTTGTTTATGTGGATGACATCCTCATAGCCTCAAAGAACATAAAAGAGCATTTGGCGCATTTGGAAGTATTTTCTGAAGTATGCCACAAGGAAGGTTTGGTGCTTTCCAAAAAGAAAGCAGTAATAGCAACAAGGCAGATCGAGTTTCTTGGAGTCGAAATTGATGAGTCCGGAATTATTCTACAACCTCACATTGTAGAAAAGGTTCAAGGATTTTCGGAGGATTTCAAGGGTAAGAAGCAACTCCAGAACTTCTTAGGAGTTGTCAACTTTGCTGGAATGTTCATCAACAATTTAGCACAATATAGAAAGGTGTTCAGTCCTCTATTAAAGAAAGATGCTTAATTCAAATGGGAGGAATCACACTGAGAAATGGTTAAACAGCTAAAGGAGGTTTGCAAGAAGCTCCCAAAGTTAGCTATACAAAATGACGAGGACGTACTAATACTTTACACAAATGTCAGTGACTATTGGTGGGCAGCGGTTCTAATTAAGTCCACAACGGAGGGAGAAGTGCCCTGCAGATACTGTAGCGGACTCTTTGCAGAGAATGAAGCAAAGAGATGACAAATCAATGAAAAGGAGTTCTTTGCGGTTCAAAAGACGTTCAAAAAATGGCCGCTATTTCTTCTCGCGAAGAAATTTATCCTTAAAATTGATACCACGAGCGTCAAAGCCTTTTTTTAAAATAAAATTGAATCTAAACCAGAAAAGACTAGACTTTTAAGGTGGCACGCAGAATGCCAATATTATGATTTTAATATTGTCATTATTAAATCTGTTGATAATGTTTTGGCAGATTTCCTGAGAAGAGATTGAGGGAGCTGAAATAGACTCCATTCTCACTGTTTCAAGGCACATGATGGACAACCTTGAGTTGCTCAAAAGGGAATTCGAGAAATTGACACTCAATGCAATGCGTGCTAGAAAATTACAAGAAAGTGATCAGACCAAAGTGTCTAATCGCATACGAGATTGTAATCGCAACAATGCGAGTCTCTTCGAGTCATTACGAGAACCACTCCTCCACGCTGTTGATAGCAATAACAATCAACAAAAGGAGAGTAGTCCAGAACGGGGCTCTAAACCCGGAGCAAGGGATTCAAGTACCCTTAGCACAAGTCCTAGATTGGCACTTCCAAAAGAAGAACTGGTCCAAGGAAAAATCGAGGCTCTGGAGTCACATTTAGAGTCGATGAGTCAATCCAGCACCTCTGGGGTCAAAGAGGGAGAGATCAAACTTAGTCCTAGGACGGGCATTGCTAAGGTTAGTATTAACATATCTGATTTCTCTTATTAGCAAGAATACCAAGCTAGATGGGAGAAATTGAATACCAGATAAGGAATCCGTCCGGAGAAATATTGGGTAGATATATATGGGGAATACCCCCGAGTTTGGATGAGAGAACGCTCAAATCCAAATGATATAAAACAATGCTATGATTTTGGGGCGTTAGCCTCAATATATATTGTTGCACCGAGTTTCCCAGAGCTTTCAAAACTACCGGATTGGTTAGGAAAAGAAGTGGTGAAATCATGGAAAAACAATGAGACATTATCTAGAGGAGATGTATTGGAACTCTACTTTACTAGTGCAGCTCCAGAACCAGTTGGGAAAGGCAATCACGTGGCATTTCACTTCATCAAGCTAAGAAGACCCGATATCTCAGCATCAAACAAAGTCAAGGAGTTTTCTGGGAAGGAACTAATCTTAGTTTCTACCTACTCTGAGGAACAAATCTCTACGCGAAAAGCGAGAGGTTTGTATGCCTGCATTCAAGCAATGATCCAGGTGAAGTTCCCATTCAAGCTCGAGCACAAGTCCATAAATGGGTCTTTTTTGTTAAACACCTTAAGGGAAAGAAGACAATATTTTCTGAAAGGGCTTTCGAGGACAAACAAGATCTTCTTTGGAAGAACAAAATACCGATGAGCAAACAAACTCATTGGAAATACTGTAACATGGCCCACTTTGGGCAGTGGACGAATAAAATATGCACAAACTGCTCCACCCAAATAGAACCAGAGTTCGGAAAAGGAGTGAGATTGGGCATAGGAATAGTGAGAATTGCTTAACCACCTCCAACAAAAGAGACACATGGAAAGAAGAGTGTAAAATCTCTTCAGAATACCCAGGAGCCGGGGGAATCTTCAGGCACCAAGGAAGACAACTGACTCTTCAAAAAAACAAGAGCCAGATGACTTTTCTGAAAGGGTAAGGGGCATGTGACTGACAGGAACGGTGGCCCACAAGAAGGCATCCAAGGCAAAAGGGACTAGCCAGCTGCCAAAAAATTGGCATCCGATGCAGGTGACATAAATGCTGACACACATATAATGACGTAAGCAGTGACATCACAAAGAATTAAGAGGCTTTGAAATCCGAATTTCAAGTCTGAAAGCCTCTACAAATAAGAGTTTGGAGGAAGCAGAAGGCATCGACCAATTCCCCTTTGTTTTCTCTCTAAAGAAACATTGTATTATTTTCCTTTCTTTTCTTGTATGAGTGTTTCTGTTTCAGCTATCATAGGTAGTTAGAGGAATCTTCTCCTCTTGTTCAAGTATTATGAGTATGTAAATATTTTCATTCAATAAATAAATAATCTTGGGTTACTGCTAGCATGTAATCATCCATTTTATTCTGCAACTTTAATCTCCATACTTTTCGAAGAGAAACAGTAGTAGCATCCTGTACACCCGGTGTAGGAAAAGAACCAGAGTAATGCTGAAGTCCACTGTAGGAACGGGATTTGATCTATCACACTGCGGGGCGCGTGGTTGGCTGTAAGGAGCAGCTATAAAACCTCCCTGATACCCGGTGGATTGACAGTCAAAAAAGGTATTGTTACTGTTTTAAGTTGTTTAGTTATGAAATTAATATTATTTAATTAATGTACAGAAGTATGTTGGGCCTGATATGGTTGTAATGGACTATGTCTGTTTTTAAAAATAGAAAGAAGATGAAAATCTGACAATATAGATATGATATAAGTTTATTAGGGATGAAAATTTTCGAAAAAACTATGTTTAAAAACTCTTTTGGGACTACAAGTGTAAATGCTAAGGGTTTCCATCAATATCTAACGGAACAAGACCAAAAATGCAACTTTTGGGGCCAGAAAAAAAGTTCGGACTAATAATGCAATTGAGATACACCAATGGTACCGAAAGTGCATTTTCATCGTAATTTAATTTATACATACACATTACTAAACATATCTCAACAAAAAGACATATTTACCTTCTCATATAAACCCATTCATCTAAGATTAAACTAAAAAAATTAATAAACTCTCAACCTCTCACTACCGTGGTGATGCCCAAAAGAACAAACTTTTCCAACTAACAGAAAGAACGAAATAGCACTAAGAAGAAACACCTTCTATTTACTCAAATTTCCTTTCATTTCTTCTGTACTTTAATAATATAGGTTTTAGTTTGATTTGAAACTAACGAAAATGGCTCTATAGAGATTTAGTTGCTGTTTTTCATTATGTAATCATATTTAGCCATTATTGAACAGTGGAATTTAAGCTCAATTAAACTATGTAATTATTTTTTCTAGTTTATAGTTCGTATTTATCTCTCTCTTTCTGTTCGCTTTTAAAAATCATACAATAACTAGGTTTGATTCTAAGAATCGAACAAGTAGTATGTGTTTCGTGTTTCTAATTCATTCTTCATGCGTGTTGTGAGTTGTTTTATGATAAGTTCGAATAAAATTAACTATATAAATGCAATCAAAACATAAATTTATATATAAATATGCACTCACTTATTTTGGTCAATTTCTTACACCTTCTTCATGATTTCTTACTGCATTAATTGGTTAAGAATTTAATTTTATTGTGATGTATACGGTTTCTGGTGGTATGTATAGAAATTTAGGGTAATATATATATATATATATATATATATATATATTATTAATTAGGGATATTTTAACTAAATATTTATGGGTACATTTAGTATCGGGATTTAAATAACCAACCCCTATTAAAAATTTTATTTTTCCAAAAATTTTAAAATGCACAACATATTAATGCATTATTTGATTTAAATTTAATCTACGTCATCTTTTCATTAAAATATATCACTTCTTCTATTTTGGAGAAGTTGTAATTTTTTTTAGGACACAGAGATTTTAGAATATAATAATTTAAAAAAAAATGCAATTTTTATCCCATAAAAGAAGTATGATTTTATTTTTGGTCATTTTCACTACACTTTTGTTCCCGTTACACTTTTCTTTAAACTTTCGTCAATTATAAAACATAATGCTGACGTGGCCGTTAATAACTATTACTATTATTAATATATGCTATAACCTCCCAATAAATGAAGGTTAATCACCATATAGATTATGCAACCTCAAAACTCTGTAACCCAACACAGTCTTGGCAACTCCTCTGCCACTCCTCCCTCCCATGTTTTCTCCATTGATGGCTTGCCCTGCTGAAACAGAGAATCCCTTCAATTCCGCCATGTTGGCATAGCTCTTCCGACACATCACTCCTCCACCTCTCTTCTCCAGCGAATTCACCGACTTACTACCGACCCCCACCTTGCCATAAACGCTGACGCTCTTCACCGGCGGCGTCAGGGACCTCTCCACCACCGGAGGGAGCATGCTCACCAGCTTCCGATTCTCCTTGCGAAGCGCAGAGGAGAAATCAGGCACTGATTGAGTCAAAGCAGACGGAGGTTTAGACCTTTTAGGCGGGGTTGTGAGATTCGAACTGAATTACACTTGCTTTTTTGGTGGGGTCAGAATTGATCGATTTTGAATCTTCTCAGCCGATTCCCCGCCCTCAGCTCCTCCTGCCGACCTCTCGGATCCTTCGATTCTCCACTACTTCATCTCCTTTCTCTCTTCTTCAGAAAATGTTTAGGTTGACCGCAAAAATTCCAGGACCGAGTGGCTCTGGATCGACTTCAACCGCCGAACAGGTTACTCAATGAATCGATGCTTCCAATCTCACTGCCTTAATCACTGTTGGTTTTTTTAATTATTTTTATTCCCTAATTCTTAGCTCACTCGCCGCCAGCCGCCGCGCACCGTCGCTCGTAGATATGGCAGCATCAGATCTGGATTGTTTTTGAGATGTGGCTCGATTTTGTACACGTTTGCTCTGATCCTCACCCTACCATGTATATTTCCACACAAAACCTCAATTCCACCGAATTTCAATACCTAATTTCCCCTCCAAATCTTATTTCTTAGTCCTAATCAGTCGCCATCACTTCTGTAATAGGGATTTTCACATCTACATATGTGTGACGATCGTTTCTGAAGGAAATACAAGGTGAAGATCCAAGTTGAAGATGCTCAGAATGATGATGGGAAGGAGGAGGAAGACCTGCGTTTGATTATTAATTGTGGTGATGGGGAGGAAGAGGAGGTTAATTATTATTTTAAAAATTATTATTATTATTATTATTATTATTATTTAACATGTTTAATTCAAAATTGCAGCATTTGGGACTTAAAAAAAAGTTACAGACTAAAAATGAATTCAGACTTCTTTGGAACCAAAAGTGCATTTTTTCCTAATAATTTAATGTGTTGTGAGTAGAAAATATAATATTTTATAATAATATTTAATATATTATGAGCTGAGAATATAATATTTTAATGTGTTAGTAGTGAATATAGACCCTATGAGAATATATTAATTGTATTGTATAAGTCTCGAGTACCTAAAACGGAAATTTGTGTGGGGACAATTAAAAAAAAAACTGTCACAACTTCAACTTCTTATGGATGGAGGGAATATTGATTTAACGTTCACAGCTTTGATCATACTCGTCACAAACACCTTTATTAATTTGATGTGCTTTCACCTTGAATAAAAGCATAGAATATTAAAAAGTAAGATATCATTTATGGAATATAGTATATATTCGAAGTAGTGATGAGAGTGAGCTAGGGAATTATATACAAAATTACATACCCAAAAAGATCCCTAACAAACATGGATTCATGTACACCTAATAAATGACCCATCAAATCTCATCATGTAGAGATTGGAACATAATCTTGGCTAGGCATGACATTGTTAGGACAACAAAGTACATGTCTTAGGTGATTATACCTCTGGACATCAAAGTTATGGGTGTTCATAAGCTTCTTTTGCTTGAGTTGAAACCTTGTCTTGAAATAGGCTTCAAAGGAAGGCTCTTTGGAAGTCCTCAAGAAAAATGCATAAGCTAAGGCAAAGTGGAGTGATGCAACAAAGAAGCATATGGGCTCCATCACATCCCAACTCAGCTCCCAAAATGTGAGCCTCATGAAGCCCAATGTTTGCAGGACTAGAAAGCCCAGCCCGCAATACAGCTCACCACGTACCAGGGTTCGGGCTTTTTCGTCGATTCGGGCCTTTTGGTTTTCGAGATTTTCCAGCTCTTTTCTTCTTGGGTCATTTGGCATTTCTATTGATTCTGAGATCAGTTGCTCCATTGATTTAGCCACCTGGATACATATATTAATGAGTTGGTCTTATTTACAGCAATTGTACTCTACATAATTTTAAAATGAGAGTCACTGTAAATCCTATTTACCATAAACTCTCCCAATTTAAAAGATATAAAGATAAATATTCTAAATAAGAGTAAACATAAAACAAGGTTAACGACAGTCGCCGCAAAGCTACTCCTATTTTAAAAAGCAACTCTTTATTAAAATAATTTTATATTTTCTTAATTAATTATTATTTTTCATCCATGTTAAATTTTTTATTTATATTAAAAATTATTAATTAAATAGTTTATTTAGAAAGATTCCATTTTTTATTAATGGATATCAATTTTTATTAAAAGGTTCATCCCTCCATCTTACGGAGTTCATGACTCGGTGTCACACGTATTTTTTAAGTATCTTGTACATTTGGATTTCATATACTTTATTAAAAATACTCCTACATAAGATATATTAGTGAATTAAATTAATACATTTTATTGTGAATTAAAACAATAGTTTTTTTAAATGCAACTACCTTCGTATTTTCTTTTTTTCACGAATATTAAGAAAATTTTGATTTTTGGTGGTATTATCGTATTTTTTGGAATAAATAAATGATCAAAAATATTAGGTATAAATGATTTTTTTTAAATGAAGTGTACTCCTTTGTTCCATTTCAAATTTTACATATTTCTATTTTGGGTGTCTCATTTCAATATTTACATTTCTCATAAATATATCATTATGGGACCCACATTCAGCACTAATACACTATTGACTTTACATTAAATATTATATCTTTCAATCAATTAAAATACTATATTCCTTAATTAACATATAAAAAGCAAATGTAAGCATTGAAACGGTAGACAGAGAGAGTACGTGAGAAGGTGGTTGTTATAACTTTTCACGTTTTTAAAAAGTTCTGTGAAATGGACCAAAACGAGAAAGATGGTAACCTTTAAAATATGGAAGTAGTATTAATTTTTAGATGTAAAATTAATGGTAAAATTTCCTTGATTAAAAAAACGCATATATTGTGCATAGTACCAACTCCTTAAAAAGTCTCAACGCATGTTTCACGACCAATAAACCTATCTACGACATAAAAGGCTTAGAGAGAAACAAATAAAAATAGGCCAACACTAGTGTGAAACCGTCGCTATAAAAATGGACAAAAGTGATAATATTATTACTCCCTCCGTCTCACGTATTTTTACTCATTTTTTATTTTGGGGTGTCCCACGTATTTTTACTCATTCCATTTTTGACAAAAATACGTAATATTTTATTACTTACTTTTTACAATCCCAACAATTTTAATTACTTTTTTACACTTTATTCATCATTCCCAATAACTTTATTCACCTTTTCTTTTTAAATTACTAATTTATCCCTACTTTATCTTACATTATATATTAAAAAAATAAAACGTCTTAATCTACGTGTCCGTACAAATGGGTAAAAATACCCGGGACGGAGGGAGTATCATTTTCGCTATAAAATATTATCGCTTTTATTTATACTATAAATTGTTCATAATATTGTTCACTACACTATTATTACTTTACATTGATTGAACATCACTTTTTATTAATAATATTATATTTTTTTAATTAATTTTAAATAAGAATTTATGTTGAGGATTTGCCCATTAAAAAAAAAATCGTAAACAAACTCGACAGATACTTTGTAACTTTTTTAATGCACATTGTTCACAAATACACATGCATACGTAATATTAATAATTAATAAAATAATTTCATAATATACCTGATGTGGGCGGAGGAAAACGACACCACTGAAAACGATGACGTTTCCAGATTGCTCCAACGCCTTAGCAAACTCCAAACCCATCACACTATTCCCACACGTGTCACCGCAGATCCGCTCGAACTCGGTGTACGGAATCGTACTCGCCGGAATATTCCTCAACTTATCTTTAATCTGCTCCATCTGCACAAACTTAAGAACCTTCTTGGCATCCGCCGGCCCCACACGGAACCCCTCCGGTGGCGGCCGCAGCCCATCAAGGTAGGGAAGCTGGTGGCCGTTGACGTTGATGGACTGGAGTTTCTCCCTTAGCTTTTTGCCGACAGGGAGTGTGAGGAAGGAGGTGTAGGAGTAGTCGTTTATGGCCCGCCGCTGCCGCTGAATGAAGCGGGTGGTGGTGGCGGACGGTGGTGATTGAAGGAGGGTGGTGATGGGAGATGCATGGTCGGGATTGGTGGCGTAGAAGAGGCGCCTCCCAAGTGCTCTGCGAAGTGCCATTCTTTAAGAATGAGTGAGTTGAGAGGGAAGTGTGGTGGAGTGGTTTTGGCAAGGAGGAGAATATATAGTGCTCCAAGGTTGGAGGAGGAGAGAGAGGTGAATGGGAAAGGACTAGAATATTTGGATGTACAATCTATGACATGGACCATTATATGATGTCATGGCATTGTAATTCTACTTTAGAGGTCTCATCCAGTGATTTCAGAATGAATAATGTTTTCAAAATCCGGGTGATATTTGAATAAAATTTTAAGAAAATTAGGTGAAGTCGAAGCAGCTATGAGCAATTTTTTTTATGGGGAAATATCAATTTTAGTCCTTCGTAATTTAATCATTTTTGCCCACTTTTGATCATTTTTGCTCACTTTTGGTCTTTTTTGTTCACTTTTGATCATTTATTCTGGCAACTTTAAGGATTTAAAGTAGACAAAAAGGACCCAAAGTGGACGAACATGACTAAATTCGGACACTGAATGACCACTTTTGAGAAATTACCAAACGTAAGGACTGAAGTTGGATTTGACCTATCGTAAAAAAACAAAATTGATATTTTTCCTTTATTTGTAATATAAGTTATTTATTAAATAATTAACATGTACTATTATAACTCTTTTACGAATTGAGTATCGCTTTTTCAATTAAAAAAATCTCACTCTTTCCCACTAAATTACACACTTTCTTTTTTCTTCCGTCTCAAATTAAATTGCACCATCAATAAAAAAAATCACATCAATTTCTAACATTAAAAATATGTTTTAATTATAAATTTATCTCTCTCACGTAACATACTTCATAACATATTTTATAATTTATTTACTCCCTCCGTCCCACAAAAGATTACACCCCCAATTCTGGCACAGAGATTAAGAAAGTGATAACTTTAAGGAATATAATGGTATTTTTTGTAATAAATAAATGATAAAGTATATTGGTAGATATGTTTCTTTGTAAATAAAGTGCATGGGTGAAGGGTGGTTGATTTTTATATTTTGCTTTTTTTTGGAAATGTGCAAACTTTTGTTGGACAATCTAAAATGAAAAGTGTGTCATCTGAAATGAGACGGAAGAAGTATTACTTAAAAAGACTACATTACCCTCCAAAAGTCAATAAAGTTCATTAAAAAGAAAATTTTATTAAACTTTGAATCAATAACGGTGCAAATAAATATGAGATGAAGTAAGTATTATTTGGGACAAGTCTTGCGTAAGATCTTATCACATAAACCCCAATTCTTGCATGAGATAGATAAAAAATTATTATATAAAATATTATCACTTTTTTATTTATATTATCAATTTTTCATGAAATAATATTATTACTTTTTCATTAATTAAATATTATTTTTTATTATAAAGACTATATCACTTTTTATTCACGTAAGCTCTTACATGAGACGCTCTTATACTATTCTTTGTGTATAATTGGACCCGGAACCAAATGGTTCGCTCCGTTACTGTGGACAGGGGCGGACGTACATATATGGTAAGGAGGGCATTGGCCCCTGAACTTTTTAGAATTAGTAGTATATATACAGTATATTTTGTAAAAATCCTTCTAAAGCCTAGTGGTGATCTAGGCACTTTTAGGCATTTAAAGGTTTTGTGTTTGATTTCCTTCGACAACATTATTATTAAAATTTTATTTTCATCTTTTATTTTAATTAATTAATCATTTTCTCTTTCAATAGCATTATTTAGGTTTTTTTTTCCTCTTTTATTTGTCATATAAAATTATTTCTAACACTTCTAAAAGAAAATAACATATTTATCTAATAAAAGTTGAACAATATTAATAAAAAATGATAAATAAAATATTTTTTCTTAAAAATTATAGAACAGTAAACGCAAACCATCGCATAAGAGAAATACGGTATTATTCGGGCCCCCTCAATAGAAATCATGCGTCGCCATTGATTGTGGTTAACTATTGCAATTAATGATCTACCACGCTTATAATTGGACCCGGAACCAAATGGTTCGCTCCGTTACTGTGGATAACTATTGCAATTAATGATCTACGACGCATCCACTATCCCAAGTGTACATCATTATTCCCATTCTATATATTAAATATATTATGTGCAAAAATCTCAAGCACGTAAAGGTAATATGATATCACCCATATCAATGCTTTGGAATTTAATAATGTGATGGATTCTTCGGTTGGCCTTTAAAAAAGATGGGGATCATATGACGGATATTGATGTTTAAGAAAAGCATATATTATATTATTCCCCCAACAAAACATAAGTTTGTGAGATCCTAATTAATACACACTTGTTATTAGGCTAGCTGGGGAATTTAGTGAGGAATACCCGGCCAATTGGGGGAAGTGGAATCACACCTAAGGCAGTAGGATTCCATGCTGAATGGGCTGTCCATTTTCAGACATCGATGAGTGGGATATCTACTACCCCCATTTCCTCTTTTCCGTGCTTCTCTCTGCTATACCAAATTCCTAACATAAATCTTCATCTTCCATATATTTGATGAGGTAGTTTTTATAAATCGGGTTTACAGTATAAACCTTGTGATTTCCCTTTTAAACCCTAGTAAAATATCGAGTATAACAGGATTGAGAGGGAGAATAGCATGTTTTACACCGTGAATGTGGTTTACACAAGTGTTTGCTATATTTGATATACTTATATTTTTATTGGCGAGAACCAGTTTGAGATGTGCCAATATTTTTCATAAAAAGTAATAATTGATTGACAAAAGATGACAATTATCTAATTAAATTATTGTATGAAGTTTTTATGAGATTGATGAAGTGTTAATATCTTTACGCTCTGTTTGGTAGCCCTTATTATGGGATTTTAACGGATGTAGTAAGGCCTTTTATCTCGTTTGGTAGCACGTAGATAAATATTAATGGGCCCGATATAAATTCTTAAGCCTGTTGCATTTCAATGTTCTCTTAATATTCTTTGTATGACTAAAAGCGCATTATTAAAATTACAGATTGAACAGTACTTCCATACAAATGAAGTCAATTACCAAAATCTCCTTTACTCATCTCTATCAAGCTTGTTTTCTCACAGCCCATTCACCCACGTCCACAGCCGCCATCACGGCCGCCATATCTCCTCCCCACCACCTCGTCTAACCCTATTATTTCATATCTCAAAACAAATCCCAGTCCACCGCCGCCGTCACGATGGCCACATCTCCGCCCCACCTCCTCGTCTAACTCCATTATTTCAGACCTAAAAAAAATCCCTATCCACCGCCGCCATCACGACGGCCACATCTCCACCCCACCGCCTCGCCTGACCCATTATTATAGATCTGAAAACAAATCCCTTAATTAACACCATTTTGTAGAAGTTAGCAAGAAGTATAATTGCTAGAGCACATTTGAGCTTTCCACATTTGGTTAGTAAGTCCTCAAGAAGTCCTCAAGGTTGGAGAAAGTCCTTAAAATCCCTCTGCCACCGCCTAACAATGAAATTAAGGCAAACAACCTTATTTCCTCTCCTCTTTTCTTGTGATTTTCTTTGGGAGATGAATACTAATTTAATGAGTAAATTAATTTTTGTAATTGAAAATAAAATTAAAGGTTATAAAGGTAATTTCATTACTTATAATAATTCTTTTACTTTCAACCAAACATCCCAAATTTTAGTTAACGCAATAGGCAAAAATACCCAAAATGCCAAAGTCAAATATCAATACCAACCATTTCTATGTTTCATTTCTTTTCTACACTTTAGGATAAAAAGGGACTACTATGCCCTTACATGAGATATTTGGCTAACACGTGTGTGGGAGACCTACATACTCACCCATATCGTCACTCACACAACCCTTAACAAAATATTTCAACATATTTTTACCCAATATTATCCACAAGGATTTTTAACATTTCCTCATGCTTCAAAATGGTATCAGAGCCCTAGGTTTATTTATTTATGAATGAAAAATTTATTATAAACTTATATCATTTAACGAGAGAAGAGTTTTAAGAGATATGAATCCGAACGAAAGTTCAACATCCGAGAGTAACAGGACTATTAGCCCTGTTTAAAGTTGGACCAACATGGATTTCTGGCCCGTTGGATATGACGAGACAAGCAACTCTATACAACAATACTATAATGTGTTGTATAGACAATATGCAGAGAAAGAATACGAGGACGCCGATCGATGTTGGGATAATTTCGATCGAATGTGGAAACTGGCGGATGCCCGTGCTAACCACACCAAAGAGGAACATCTGGAGGAAGGTCGCCAGATAGAGATAATATACTCCCAGGAAGTATCAAGAAATATAGTGGAACTCCGAAGTTTCACCGAGATCCATGGACGTGTCCCCAAACATGAACAATGGAGGAGACGACCAAACTAGGGTCCAAGAGAGATCTGCAAGCAATGGCGGATGCAGGATTTCTATTGAGGGGGGCCCAAATAATACTGTATCCCTCTCATGCAATGGTGTGCGTTTATTGTTCTATAATTTTTAAGAAAAAATATTTTATTTATCAATTTTTATTAATATTGTTCAACTTTTATTGGATAAATATGTTATTTTCTTTTAGAAGTGTTAGAAATAATTTTTATATGACAAATAAAAGAGGAAAAAAAACCTAAATAGTGCTATTGAAAGAGAAAATGATGAATTAATTAAAAAAAAGACTAAAATAAAATTTTAATAATAATGTAGTCGAAGGAAATCTAACACAAAACCTTTAAATGCCTAAAGGGCCTACATCACCACTAGGCTATAGAAGGATTTTGCAAGATATACTGTATATATACTACTAATTCTAAAAAGTTCAGGGGGCCCAGTGCCCCCTACCATATATGTACGTCCGCCCCTGTTTGCAAGCCCTATCACTTTTCACATTGGACAGAATGACAGAGTGGAAGGAGATCGAGATAGATAACTCTAAGATGAACCAAGATCTTAGAGAAGTACAAAAGAATGTGAAATTCTTTGGAGAATATTGCCAAAATATGTCCAGGACGATATTTGAAATCAGCCTCAGGATGGATAAGGTGGAGGCGTTGCAGAACAAACAACTCGACCTCATCAAGACGTTGATAAAACAAGTAGAGACCCTGGAAATCCAGGTGATGGGGAGAAAGCCAGGAGGAAAGTTGCCACCAACCTTCGGAATAGAACCCCTGCTTCACTAAAAAGGGAAAATGACGGAGGTTACAAGACCAAAGTCAGAAGGCGAGAAGATGATTAATATCCTTCGAGGAGAATCCACATCCCCGGATGGAAAGACTAAATCTTGAAGATCTACAAGATCTATATGAGTCCTTCCAAGGACTATCAATCGTAGATCTGAAAATGAATGTTGGAGAAACATCAAGCTCACAACAATAATCGCAGGCTCCACAACATGGTTTGAGCCAAAATGAAGGAACTTCGGGATTACATGGAGTCCATGAAGTAAGACAAGAAGAGACATTTCAAAACCAAAAAAATTCAAGATGAAGGCAATTGGACTGTCAATAGGACAATTCGAGTTTGAGGATCCAACCTACACAACATTCCATATGGTCGGTCTCACTTTGAACCGATAAATCCATATGGGTTGATCCTAAACCTCGACACTCTAGACTTCAAGAATAGAGAGGCCTTGATCGACGAGTGGACAAATGAAATGAATATTGCAGGAGGTGCACTAGATCTGGATAAAGAAGGGTTCATAAGATTCCTAACTATGAGTTTAGAAGGATTTGTAAAGTGCGCCTGAGAAGAGCTCTCAGACAAAGTCAAGAAGGAGTCCATAGAAGGCGAAGATCTCGGTAACATTGTTGATCGCATGATCAAGATCTTCAAGATCCACTTCATCGGAGTAGAATACTTCGAAGAAACGGAAGAAGAAAAAAAAGAAGTGTAGGAATGCCCTATACAGCCTGGAGCTACATGACATCTGTCACATAGATGAGTACATCAAACTCTTCACAGAGTATAGATAGAAATCAAAGATCAAGGAGGAGAAAGTATTCCACCTGTTATTTTCTAAGATCCCAAGCCCATGGAGAGAAATACTGATCAGAGAATATGTACCATGCGAGCTGGAATCAATAGCAAGAAGGATGTCTTTCCTCAAAACCAAGGTTTTAGAGTGGTGTCATCAAGTATCACTACACAAAAATTACTAGAGATTAAGGGGAATCAACAAGACAATACCCTTATGTTGCAAGAATAACGACCTTCCAACTATCATTGGAAGAAGTCCAAGAAAGCAAAAAAGGACGAAGAAAAATCATCCTTACACATTAAGGAGCGGAGGATGGAGGTCCAGAAGACCAAGATTCTTTTGGTCTAAACAGAAAGCCCAAAGCTATAAATCAGGGCAGAGATCTGGACTATCAAGATGGAGTTCAAGAAGTCAAGCATCATCCTTAGGGTCAAACCGGAGGAGTACAGGAAGAACTCCTACAAGAAAGACATTTCGAAGAACAGCCACACGAGCCAATGAAAGATTCAAGGATTGTAATTGCTACACGTGTGGAGCAAGAGGGCATATATCACCAGATTGCCCGAAAAACTAGAAGCGAGGAATATGACAGTTTGAAACAACTACAGAAATGGAGGAAGCTGTTTACTTCCAAGACCTGGTTCAGGTATATCAATTTGAAGATATACCCTCAGACGATAGTATCTACGAAGAAGAATTCTTAAGTCAAGACGAGTCTTCCAAAGATGAGTCGGAGTGAAGAAGAAAATTTTAGACAGGAGATGTAAGAGGATATGTCTGGATTCTTTTCCCAGACATCCATCTCTCATAAGACTCTTATGAGAATCATGAAAGAGGACTCGAGGCTCGATCTATATGACGGATTCACCATTGGACGATTAGAACGGATCCTCAACTTCAAAAGGAGAAAGCACAACATCATATATAAGGTAACCGAAGGAAAAATTGCCATCCCTATGGAGCTCACCGAAAACATGATGGAAAATGCAACTGGTTCCTTATGAAGAAATCTAAAGAGAACTCAGTAAACTCCCGAAAAAGGTATCTAAGACCATGTCTTGGGTCCATATTGGAGCTATTCGGATCCTCATTAAGGCAACATTCAAAGAAGGATCGATACACCAATTGATATTGCTATCTTTGATAAGAGGATAAAAAATACAAGAGAGGCATGCCTAGGAGGACTCTCGGGAAATTTGTACATAGGAAAAGTGGCATCCTACAATTACCCAAGGATTGCTTACAATCTGGCGGACCGAGATTTCAATAGGGCACTCACCCTTCATCAAGATTTCAAAAACAGACTTGATGAAAGAAGGGAATAGGCCTTACTCTATCACATACAGTATCTTGTTTGCTCTATCAAATACCCATCATTTGGATTTATTCAAAATGAAGGAGTATATTGAGATACCAGAAGTGTTCGAGAGAGTTGCATGCGCAACTAGGCCAGAAATAATGGAGTTGCCGCCAATCCACGTCATGGATTTGCGAATCAGAGATAAACCAGTCTGGAATAGGCAAGATAGCCGCAGATTCGAGCAAAGAAGAATTTCTTTCCAAGAAGATAGAATGATCAGTGAAAAATGGGGAAAGAAACCAATAGTGGAGGTAATCCAAGAACCAGAAAAGTTCACAACTAAAGGTGAACTAAAATGCCCGGAAGGATGGAGAGGAGTCGAAGTAATATTCGACATTACTAAGAGGGAAAACTCTATTCTTTGTCATGTCTTATATTATCTTCAACAGCCAACAACTGAGAGATATCAAGGACAACTCAAACTCGGAGAACTTGAGCTGGTGATTGAAGGAGTAGCAGGGAGATTCCTAGAACAACTAGTGCTGGGACTGGAATTTCTCGAGGATCACAAACCTTGGGAAAGATTACAAGATGGAATAGAATTCACGATCAAAGGGAAAAGGTACAAGGTTTACCAATAGAGGCTCGAGGTTATAGGCTCTGATCCACCTATGGCCACAAGTCCATTCTCAATATATATCATTGTCGAGATGATATATAAGGAGTATCGTGCAGGGTATTTTGCGGCATACATTGATTCAGGAGTCGGCATCTGCACAGCAAAAGAAGGAGTCTTTCCTAAAGACTCAGGTGAAGAATTGCCAACGATACTAGGAAAAGATTTCTCACAAAGGGTGCTAATCCTTAATAGAGGAATCAAGCAAGAGGAGATCATGATTGGAGGAGCGGATCGTACCCCATGGTACAAGGTAAAGACTCCACCAATATATTTTCATGATACCGGAGCGGATATTCTGTTAAAAAATAATTTCCTACAGACATTCAAGCGTTTTACCCAAGAAAACGCAACAAGAAGACTTATTTTCACCACCCTTTGTGAACATATGATCATAGCACCAAGACTGCGTAATGCATTTCAGAGAAAAATGCCAATCAGATTTCACAACAAGCGTGGTGATGAAGGAAAACTTAGTCATCCAAAGATGAATGATCGAAGGATCAGTCTTCAAATGAGAACCGAGACCAGAGGAGGATGGAAGATGGAGAAACTAAAAGAAAACATAATCTACTTTTTCAAGGCAAGTTTGAGAGAAAGCTTACAGAAAGACGCCACAATCGAAGAGCAAACATCTTTGGAAGACATCAAAAGGAAGATACAGAGAAACTTCAATGAGGATCCTCTAGCTTGGTAGGGTAAAAACGAGCTCAAAGCCTCTCTCAAAGTGAAAGAAGGAAAGGAGCATGAGTTCGTGAGATACAAGCCTATCCTAATGAATCAAGAAGATCGGAAGGATATGCAGCAAATACTTAAGGAACACCTAGACCTTAAGTTGATATCCCAGGAGTATCTCCATACAGCAGCCTAGGAATTCTGGTTCGAAATCATGGAGAAGTTAAGCAGGAAAAATCGAGACATGTGATCAATTGCAAAGGGTTCAACAACATCCTGGAGTTCGATGGATACTACATACCAAATAGGGAGCCCTTGGTCAACTGTATCAAGAATGTCAAGGTATTCTCAAAGTTTGATTGCAAATCTGGGTTCTACCAGATTATGATGGAAGAAAAAAGTAAGAAGTTCACAACCTTAAACACACCACAAGACCATTATATCTGGAATGTCATGCCGATGGCTTGGCGAATGCACCCCATATATACCAAAGGAAGATGGATAATCTTTTTAAAGATTATTTCTCATTAATGTTTGTTTATGTGGATGACATCCTCATTGCCTCAAAGAATATGAAGGAGAATTTAGCGCATCCGGAAGTATTTTCAGAAGTATGTCATGAGGAAGGATTGGTGCTTTCTGAAAAGAAGACAGTAATTGCAACAAGGCAGATCGAGTTTCTTGGAGTCGAGATCGATGAGTCTGGAATTATTCTACTACCACACATTGTAGAAAAGGTGCAAGGATTTCCTGAAGATTTCAAGGACAAGAAGCAACTCCAAAGCTTCTTATGAGTTGTCAACTTTGCAGGAATGTTCATCAACAATCTAGCGCAATACATGAAGATGTTTAGTCCTCTGTTGAAAAAGGATGCTGAGTTCAAATGGGAGGAATCACACCGAGCAATAGTTAAACAACTAAAGGAGGTTTGCAAGAGGCTCCCCAAGTTAGCTATACCAAATGACGAAGATGAACTAGTACTCTACACAAATACCACTGACCATTGGTGGGCAGCGGTTCTAACTAAGTCCACATCTGAAGGAGAAGTGTCATGCAAATACTGTAGTTGACTCTTTATGAAGAATGAAGCAAAGAAGTGGCACATCAATGAAAAGAAGTTCTTTGCAGTCCAGAAGACGTTCAAAAAATGGCCGCTATTTCTTCTCGCGAAGAAATTTATCCTTAAAATTAATAGCACAAGCGTCAAAGCCTTTTTGAAAAATAAAATTGAATCTAAACTAGAAAAGGCTAGACTATTAAAATGACAAGCAAAATGCTAGTATTATGATTTTAATATTTTCATTATTAAATTTGTTGATAATGTTTTGGCAGATTTCTTGACGAGAGATAGAGTGAGCTGAAATAGACTCCATCCTGACTGTTTCAAGGCACCTGATGGATAACCTTGAGTTGCTCCAAAGGGAATTTGAGAATTTGGCACTCAATGCAAAGCGTGCTGGAAGAATACAAGAGAGTGATCAGACCAAAATATCTAATCACATACGAGATTGCATTCGCAACAATGCGAGTCTATTCGAGTCATTATGAGAGCCACTCCTCTGGGCTATTGATAGTAATAGTAATCGACAAAAGGAGAGTACTCGAGAATGGGGCTCTAAACTCAGAGCAAGGGATTCAAGTACCATTAGCATGAGTCTTAGATTGGAACCTCTAAAAGGGGAACCAGTCCAAGAAAAAATCGAGGCTCTGGAGTCACATTTAGAGTCTACAAGTCAACCCAGCACCTCTGGGTCAAAGAGGGAGAGATCAACCTTAGGCTAATGACAGACACTTCTAAGGTTGCTGTTAACTTAGCTGATTTCTCTTATTGACAGGATTATCAGGCCAGCTGGGAAAAATTAAACACCAGACAAGGGATCCGACCAGAAAAATGTCGGGTGAATATATATGGGGAATATCCCCGAGTTTGGATGCGAGAAGGATCAAATTCAAATGATGTAAACCAATGGTATGATTTTGGAGCGCTAGCTTCAATATATATTGTTGAACCAAGCTTCCTGGAGCTTTTAAAACTGCTAGAGGCTAGGAAAAATAGTTTTTAAAGCATGGGAAAACAACCCAACTCTATCCAGAGGCGATATATTGAAGCTTTACTTCACCAGTGCGGCTCCAAAACCAGTCAGGAAAGGCAACCACGAGGCCTTATATTTCATCAAGCTAAGAAGACCCGATGTCTCAGCATCAAATAAGATCAAGGAGTTTTCTGGGAAGGAACCACTCTTGGTTTCTATATTTTCTGAAGAACAGATCTCTACGCGTAGAGCGAGGGGTTTGTACGCCTGCATTAAAGCAATGGTGGAAGTGAAGTTCCCATTCAAGTTCGAGCACAAGACTTTGACTGGGTCTTTTCTGTTGAATACTTTAACAGGGAAGAAGACATTGTTTGCTTAGAAAGCCTTCCATGAAAATCAAGACCTTCTTTGGAGAAATAAGATTCCGATGGGTAAACAAACTCATCGGAGATATTGTAACGTGACCCATTTTGGGTAATAGATAAACAAAATATGCACAAGCTATTCCACCCAAATTGAACTAGAGTTTGGAAAGGGAATAAGATTGGGCATAGGGATGATCAGAGTTGCTGAACCATCACCCGTAAAGAGGCACGTGGAAAGAAGAGGGTAAAATCTCTTCAAATTACCCAAGAGTCAGAAGAATCATCGGGCACCAAAGAAGACAAATGACTCTTCAAAAAAACAAGAGCCATATGACTTTTCCAAAGGGTAAGGAGCCATGTGATTCCTGCAAAAGCCAAAAGAGAGATGGTCCAGAAAGGGCATCCAATAAACAGAAGGGGACCAGCCAGCTAAAAGTTGGAATCTAATGGGGAGGACGTAAGCAGTGACACCATCACAATGATGTAAGCAGTGATGTCAAAAAAAGTAAAGAGGCTTTGAAATCCAAATTTCACATCCGAAAGTCTCTATAAATAGCAGAGCTGAGAAAGCAGAAGACATTGACCATCACCCTCTGTTTTCTCTCACTAAATAAACATTGTAGTTTCCTTTCCTTTTCTTGTATGAGTGTTTCTATTTCAGCTACCATAGGTAGCTAGATGAGTCTTCTCCTTTTGCTTAAGTAGTATGAGTGTGTAATAAATATTTCCATTTCATAAATAAATAATCTTGGGCTACTGCGCGAAGCATGTGGTCTTTCATTTTTCTGCAACCTTAATATCCATACTTTCCGACGAGAAACAGTAGTAGCATCTTGTACACCCGGTGTAGGAAATGAATCAGGGTTGTGCTGAGGTCCGCTGAAGGAACGGGACTGAACCATCACACTGCGGGGTGCGTGGTTTGCTATGAGGAGCAACTGTAAAACCTCTCCCGGATACCTGGTGGATTAACGGTAAAAAAAGGTAATATTACTATTTCAAGTTGGTTAGTTATGATAATAATATTGTTTAATTAATGTACGGAAGCATTTTGGACATGATATGGTCATAATGGACTATGTCTATTTTGATAAAAAGGAAATGTTGAAAAAAAAAATTTTAGTGTTAAGTATGGGTCACCCACGTTGGTACGTAGACCCACACCTATATGAGATATAATGGACAGAAGGTTTTAATAGCAAGGGTATAAGGGTCCAAAAAGGTGCTATTGAGTATAAAAGATATAAAATAAAAGGGATGGTCGGTAATGATATGTGATGTTTGACTTTTGGACATTTTTCCAATCCACCCTTTTAGTTATCTCATTCTTTATACAAAAACAATTCCCATTATTCATACTACGAATTCTTATCTCCATTTAAATCTCAATTCTTATAAATACTCCCTTATTTTATCTCACCTATCAAACGGACCGTTGATGAAAAATCGTACTCCCTCCGTCCTGTTTTAAGGTGTTCGTTTGTTTTTTGCACGTGGATTAAAGGGTATTATTATTATATGTAAAGTGGGTAATTGTATAAGAGAAAAGTGGTGAGTCATATTGTATACTTTTTTACTAAATGGGGGAAATGGATACCTTTGAAACAGACGCCAAAAATAGTAAAATGGACACCTTAGAAGCGGATGGATGGAGTATATGATAAACAAAAAAATTAATTATTATTACTGCAAGATGGTCTCATTCAATTTTTTAAAAAAATTCTTTTATATTTCAATCATGCATACTTTCCAATCTATAATCTATCTTAATCCTACCAAACATAACAGTTGATGTGTTATCCGTGCCACTTTTGCACAATAAAATCTTGTAGTTCATGTTAAATTTTTAGGATATAAGTGTAATTTAATTTTTTTTTCATGATTAATGTCAAAATTTGATTCATAGAATTTTTTATATTTTATTTAGGCAAACACTAGGATAGACAATACTTTTTTCAATTTGGTAGAACCGGATGTTCATTCTTATATGGGTCAAAGGCCATTATAAATTTTGGTATCTACCAATTTTCCTTCTGCTGATTGCGTGGCTTCGAAGTTAAATCACACTTTTCTATTTTTCGATTCGCCCCTTCATACCTTTCATACGCACCCGATCTTCACATGCACTGTTTGAGTTCGTCGTAGCTTATGCCTTCATCCTCGCTCATGTCCCCCATCTCTTATAAGTTACTCCTGACAACAGCTCCACTTCACCGTGAAATTTCATAATTTTTTCTTCTTTTTGTAAATTGGATGTGACTAGAGCTGTTAAAAAATTCGAGCGCCTCGTCGGCTTGACAAAGCTCGAGCTCGGCACGGCTCGTGTCCGCTCGAGCTCGAGTTTGAGCCCATCAAATACTGATTTTTAAGTTATCGAGCCGAGCTCGACTCAGCTCGTGAAGCTCGCGAGTACTCGATTAATTAATAAATAATAAATAATATATTATAATTAGAATATATATATATATATATATATATATATATATATATATATATATATATATATATATATATATATATATATATATATGCAATCCTAATATCCCTCGTTCTAAATCTGCCTCAGTCGTCTGCCTCCACACAACTACAATATTTCCAAATCTGAATCCACAATCCCTTTCTTCCAATATCGCTATTCCAGAATCCAGATCCATAGCCTTAACCCATCTTCCCCAACTCAATGCCTAATTACACTAATATTGTGTTGTGCTTCCATCTTTGCAGTCGACATGCACGTTGGTCCATCGCGAGCCTCCCGGATCCGCATCAAAAATTGATGTGGCCATATCCATTTGTATTGAGTCCAACTCTGTCTCTGTACTCTAGTTTTCGCTGTTCGTGAAGAAGTTCCTCCTCTTCTATTTTCTATTTTATTTTCTCCATTTCTATTCATCGAAATAATTTAGGGATTTTGGTTTTCAATATTTCAAAAAAATTGGGGTGTATAATTCTCTTCTTTTCTGTTGCTTGAAACCACCCTCCTACTACCTCTAGTATAGAACAACGTTGGATTCCAGTTTAGGAATTAACAAAATCAACATTGTTCTTTCCAATTTATGAATTATAAAAATCAACATTGTTCTATTTGTGTGGTTTGTTTGTGGTACTAAATCATGTATGATGCACTGTATGAATTGATTATCCTTTTTTAAGCAAGAGTAGGAAGATGTAATGGTGTATGAGGTGAATAACAAAAAATTGAGATTAGCTTATTTTGCCAAACGAGTCAAGCTCGAGTCGAGCTCAAGCTTAAATGTAGGATTCTTCGAGTTGAGTCGAGCTCAAATCTAAGCCCGCAATGCATTTCAAGTTGAGCTCGAGCCTAGCTCATTAACCACTCGAGTCGAGTTCGAACCCCCACTACTCGGGCTCGCTCAGCTCGTATAACGGCTCTAGATATGACTACACACTGTAGTGGTGAGAAAAATAAGTAAACTACGAATGTTAGACAATTGAGAAGAATAATTAAAAAAATGAGAGAGCATATTGGGTATATATAAATTGATGGCAGAAAGCAATTGATTATTGGGGCTGATGGATGAGAGATGAAGTGTAAAATTGAGGAAATTTAGGGATTTTTCTGGGAGAATTGGGTTTGGCGGACGTTACCCATGATGTAACCCACTGCATAGAATAGTTGATGGTGGTGGATTTGTACTGATCCAATTGTAAAAGAAGAAATGACATCTCTTTAAAAATTATGTATTTAGTGAATAATGCAATTGCTCTAGAGACATACAACAGTTGTAATGCTTTACTTATTTAGATTCTTCCTATTTTGTTGTCTCGTACATCCTTCTTATAATTTGATCCCAAATATTGCTTAATACATTTATCATAAAGATTAACAATAATTGAAACATGTGATTTAGGCAAGTGTTTAACAGAAAGGATTGCATTACAGAAAACCTCTAACATAAATACAAGCACTGTCTCATCTATGGATCTGATCGTGTCACATCAACTATTCGATGAGGCATTCAGTTACATTGTTTCAAAGGAGAGTAATGGAGATCTTGCCTAGGCCTCGAAGAGAGGAGCAAACGCTTGGAGGAAGGTAGTGCAAAAGGTGTAGTTGATGTTTGAACCATAGTGGGAAAGAGTCGCGCAAGTGGAGTTGATGAATTTGTTGACTGATGAACCCTGAATTGAGATGATAATGGTCAACACGAATATTAGTTTCCAAGTTTACATATAAGATAGACATGGATGTCCATACGTAAATTTAGAAATTATTAGATTACACTTCATAATTAATTGGATCACTCTTTCGAAATAATAAGATTACTCTTTAATTTTAAACTTTTGCTTTCTAAAATGAAGTCATGTACTATGAAAAATTATATCCAATATTTAAGTTGATAGATGACGACTCTATAAAAATAATTATATTATTATTTGAAATAAATATATTACTCTGAAAAATAATTTGATCTCTTTTTATTTGAAACTTTGAGTTCTAAAAATGAAGACATGAACTATGAATAATTAATTGTATGCAATTTCAAAGTTGACCGATTAATCTTTTGTAATATTTAGATTACTCTTTCAAATTAATTGAGTCACTTTTTGAAATTAACTGGATTACCCTTTGATTTGTGACTCTTATTTCTAAAAATAAAGTCATGTACTTTGAATATTTAAATTGTATGCAATCTGTAAGTTAATAGATCACTATCTAGAAATAATTAAACTACTCTTTGAAATTATTTGGATCACTATTTCAAGTTAATTACATTACTCTTTGGAATTAATAGGATTACCATTTGATCTGACACTCTAATTCTAAAATGAACCCATGTATCACTCTTTAGAAATAATTAGATTACTCTTTTTAATTAACAGGATTATTCTTGAAACTATAATTTCTGAAAATTAACCCATATAAATTAGTAATATGAAAAATTAAATTGTATACTTATATTACTCTTTGAAATTAATTGGATCGCTCTTTTATAATAATAATTGGATTACTCTTTGACAAAATGACCTATGTACAGTTTCAAAGGTAACCACATTAAGAGTTCATTCCAGAGAATACTAAAATTGTGTATATTGTCTTGCCATTTCTGGGATCCATAAGTTTCAAACATTCATGATAAGTAGGTTTATGCTGTTGATTTTGAGTGGACTTATAGTGATAATTCAACAACAAAGTAACACATTCATCTCTATAACTTTTAGAACACAAACTATTGATATAATGAGATCCAAAAAGAAAATTTTATTAACATACACAACATTGCAGTTAAATTCTTGTAAGCAACTGACATTATACAATAAAGCAGTAATGCTTATCCTACATTATGAATCATTAAACCCTAAAACCTCATTTCTTAAAATTTTACAGAATGCATTCTTCATGGAGTGATGCACCATTTATTGTGATGTATCTCCATCATCCTCGGTTGTTGTCTTCCCTGCATTTTTAGTGTCTTTTGACTCTTGTGTATTCTTGGAAACTATTTGTCCCACCTTAACGTATTTCTCCATGAACTTGTACACATAGATCAAACAAACTACACCATTCTGCGCCCTTATCTTCCCCTCATACAAAATATCATCAAATTGTTTTTCAACAAGCCAATCCAATAACAGTTTATAAAAGAACCTTAACAAATATATCAAATCAGAATTGAACAACGCAAGCATTTGCTTCAGCTCCATTATTCTACATAAACAAAAAATAAGAGAGAGAAATAGATAGATAAATATTCATTTCTTTGAATGGAAGAACATCATCAAAAGAGGTTGTTCTCATTGCTTTGAACTCCATGAGTCATATGTACTTTTGCTCTCATTTTCTCAGGTGCCAAACTCCAATTCCAACAAATGCCTCAGCTGATACATCATTCACAACCCCCAACCACTGTTTAAACCATCAACATAAGAGAGAGAGAGAGAGATGGGAATCATGAACTTAGTCTCAATTTTGGTATAAATTGATTAGGGTAAGCGTACTCTATCATGTGTAGCACGTAAGTGACCAAGTGCAAAATTTATAATATCGAACCCAAGGGAGAAAGTGATGTATCCTTATTCGAAATATGTTTCACTCTAGAAGGAATAATCAATAAAGGAGAGGTTTAATTACACTACAGTTAACAACTAGGAAAGCAATTAAAGATAGAAAATATACATATGAGATGGATGATGGGTGAAGGTGAGCAATCTAAGAAGTATGTAAGACAAGCAATATAATGGAAAAGACTCATGTAGATTCACACACACACACATGCATTGAAGGTCATCATGTTATGATATTAAGGGCAATCACTTATGTACCTCTAATCCCTATGGCCAAGGCAATTAGGTTCTCAACTCTTTTACAAGTTTAAATCTCATAGTATTGTGTCTTACTCTCAATTCCCATGAAGGTACTATGATCATACGTTGGGTTCCCCTCACTAGTTCATCACTAATATCCTATCATGAGGTTCTAAGCACAAGAATGGTATGGCTTACCTCCCCTCACACTAACTAAGTCATCTCGTGCAATCAACGATTCAACTAAATCACTAAGCATAATATTGGAATGACCATCCTAACACTATGAATAGAAAATTTAACCACACAAATCATACAAGAATGAGAATAAGTATTCATGATAGAAAATATTCATACAATCAATTAATCAAACATGCAGTGTGCAAAATCTACATTATCCTTCACCAATCATATTGCTAGCCTCACATGAGGACTAGCAAATATAAATTATTACAAAATTAATATAATCCATGGCATGCTCCAATTGAGCTAAATAATGAAGAAAATAATAAATCAAAGGTTGATGGGCTTCCTTTTTGAAGTTGGTCTTTTCTTCCTTCAACATGCTCCAATCTTCACTCCTTGATGTTCTTCCCTTCTTAGATTGGTGGATTAGTGGAATGGATGGATGGATTTGAGGAAATCAAGAGGAATGGATGGATGGAATGAAGATGAAAAGAGATGAATGGATGATGGATGGAGGATGGATGAATGAGAGGAGTGTGTGCGGCCACTCCCTCTGATTTTCTCCTGCAAATGGTGTAATTGGGGGTATTTATACCCCCTTGAAAAAACCCTAAAATCGCACTTGATATTTGACAGAATTACATAAAAATACGGTCGTGTTTTCCTGTATCTGTCGATGTTTTCTTGTTTCTGCGATTTTAAGACCATGAGCACGCTTTTTGACCAAAGTGCAAGAAAACACGATCGTGTTTTCTTGTACTTGACCGTGTTTTTATGCAATTTCACAGCTCTCTGCATGTCGACCACCTTTGCATGAAAACACGGTCAATGACGTAAAAACACAGGCGTATTTTTACGTCATTTTGTCAAATTTCCATTTTTTTCATTCTTCAATCTTTTTATCACCATTTATCTTCATAATCACCTATCCAAAGATATGAAAATCATCATCATCATTTTCCCAAAATACAATATAAAAAGATACGAAAATACGAAATAAAAGGACGAAAACACACACAAAAATGACATAAAATCTAGGTGAAAGTGGCGATGATCAAATCATCAACACACTCACCAGCCACACTAAATCATCAATAATGGTGGATTAAGTTTTTAGATTTCTCTCTTTGCAACCAAATTAGACTTAAAGAGAAAATTACTTACCAACTACAGTAATAGTGCTAAATTATGTAGAAGCCATACAACAAATGTACCACACAACTCACAAAAATCTTTGCTAATTGAAGGATGATATCTACCACCTAATCATCATATTTTTTCCCAATTGAAATTGCATAATTATATATATATATATATATATATATATATATATATATATATATATATATATATGATTTTTTATTCGAACCTTCTTTAGTAAAATAAGACAAGAATTTCATAACCCAATATTAATTAGTCTAATATGTCATTTCAAAGTCATTGTCATAATCCCATACTATTTTGAGATAAATTCTAACAAGGTAGAGGGGAAGGAAGAGTAAGAAAAGGGAGAAGGTCAGGTCACGAAGGGCAAAAGTTGCGTCGTATTAGCTATGAATGATTCAGAGCTGTTTGATTGAGAATAAAATTGGGGTTTTCAGCAGATTCAGAGCTCAAAGAAGAATATAAATACTATTTGATTCAATTCTAAAACAGTATGAGGGAATAAGATTGGGGTTTTCCAGCAACGCCTTTGATCAATTCTAATTTTGACACTATCACTTTCGAGCTTTCCTGATTTTTCGAAGAGCCCTTAAGGGAGCGAATGTTGTACCTCAATGTTGAAATACACGGTGGGTGCGGGAAATCCAACCTATTTTTGAAGCATCAAACAAGAAAAGTTGGGCGCCAAATTGGTATCACCTTGGAGAAATCAGGCGTTGTCAGTCAAGGAGAATGTGAGAGTGAAGCCCAAATCTTTATAGGCATCGACTTGTAATTTGATGATGTGGAAGATCCGATTCCACCAATATTCTGTGGGACTGGTCCTACTGAAGTCGTACTCTTTTTTATTTATTTTTATTTATTTATTTTTCTGTGACAATTGTTTTTTTTATCAAATTTCATATTCAATTTTCTTTTTAGTTGACAATTGTGTGTGTTTTAATATACTTATAATTATTTTTCTTTTTAATATTTTATATACTTTTTTATTCTTCTTTTAATAAATTATGGTTTTTTTATTTCTTTTATTATATAATTAAAGTATATTTCTTTCTTTTTTATTTTACACATTATATATTTAAATAGGGGCACATATATATAATAATAAAATTTATACAGATTATTCTAATAATTACTTATGTTATTCATTGTGGTGTGGATATGTTATTATAATGCATTATCTTCGAAATATAAGAAAGTTAAAATACAAATCCCAAAAATAATAATAATAATCATATAGAGACATTAAAAATTATACATCAGAAAAAAAAAATTATATGTATCACTTGGGAGTTGGGGCCCCCTGAGAAAAAAAATCCTGCAGTCGTCCCTAATTAGAGGTGAGTAGAAATTCATCTGTAATTACAATACCCAAACATGTTATTTTGTTAATTACCTGTAATTAATTTGTGATAAAAGTTGTGATTAACATAAGTCCAACTACAATGTATAAACATATTGTGTGTTATGTATGATTAATTTATGATACAAGTTATGAATTTATGTGATTTGAGGTAAGTAGAAGTTCAACTACAATACATAAACATATTATGTATTATTTATTTATGATTAATTTATAATACAAACTGTGGATTTATGTGATTTGAGGTAAGTAGAAGTCCATCTGCAAATACAATACATAAACATGTTATTTTATGAATAATTTGTGATACAAGTTGTGAATTTATGTGATTTGAGATAAGTATAAGTCCAACTATAATGCATAAACATATTGTGTGTGAATTATTTGTGATTCCATTTTGATACAAGCGTGAATTTATATGATTGGAAGCAACAACGACGCCACGTTTGGGGGGCACTGGGTCCCCAAAACTTTGAAAATAATTAGTATAAATGTGATAAATATTAACATTGTATTAGGATGGCTTAATTGAATGCGCACTCATTCTTAAATTAGAGATCTCGAGTTCGACTTGAGCAGTGACAATCCTCTTTTTATGTTTTGTTTATTTATATTTATATTTTTTTCATGACAATTGTTCTTTTTTCAACTTTCGTTTTTCAATTTTCTTTTTAGTTGACAATTGCATGTTTGTTTTAATACACTTATAGTTATTTTTCTTTATAATATTTTTATATACTTCTTTATTCTTCTTTTAATAAATTGTTATTTTTTATTTTTTTATTTTTTAATTTTTTAATTAAATTATATTTCTTTCTTCTTTTATTTTACACATTATATATTTAAATAGGAGCACATATTTATAATAACAAGATTTATACAGATTATTTTAACAATTACTTATATTATTCATTGTGGTGTGGATATATTATTATAATGTATTATCTTTGAAATATAATAAAGTTAAAATATAAATTAAAAAATAATAATAATTACCATATAGAGACTTTAAAAATAATACATAAAAAAGTATATGTATCGCTTTGGAGTTGTGCCCCTCTGAGAAAAAAATCCTACAGCTGTACCTAATTGGAGGTGAGTAGAAATTCATTTTTAACTACAATACATAAATATGCTATTTTGTGAATTATTTGTGATTAATTTGTGATACGAGTTGTGAATTTATGTGATTTGAGGTAAATAGAAGTCCAACTATAATGTATAAACATATTGTCTGTGAATTATTTGTCATTAATTTGTAATACAAACTGTGGATTTATTTGATTTGAGGTAAGTAGAAGTCCATTTGCAACTATAATTCACAAACATATTATATTGTGAATTATTTGTGACTAATATGTTATACAAGTTGCAGATTTATGTAATTTGAGTTATTATTGTTGTTTGTTCTATATATATATATATATGTGTGTGTGTGTGTGTGTGTGTGTGTGTGATATTAGATGAAATTAATAAGCTATTTTAATTAAATATTGATATTGATATTGATATCATAAATGGTTGGTGATGCATATTTAATTTCCCCTTGTTGCACGACATCAAGCATACCATACATAATCATGAAAAGTGTTTCCTCAAACAATAAAATATTAATGATGTGTGCGGCCACTATATATGAACTGAGTGGCTGAAGGAGCAACCTAGAAATTAGCGACTTGGGGAAACCCGCAATAGCCTACCAAGAGTGGGCCACCGTCTTAAATTGTTGTGAAAGAGTGTGTGTGATGTTTAGTGAGGGGACTTCCGAGCACTAAGATTTTGGTTGGTGATGGACCCTAGTGCGCTGTAGGGAAGGTGGATCCTCGGATAGTATCAGTGAGACGTGTGGTGGGAGATGATTCTTCGTGACAACAAGTGAAGAACGACATGAAGCTTATTGAGCCACGAGATGATAGTCCTTACAACAGTTCCATATTTCTATTGTAAATTGAATAAATCGAGTGATATGAGCTCATTTCTGTTGCATATCATAACTGCTTCGTGGGGATCCCTCAACGTGAACTGTTTTCAAAATAAAAGATGTCAATTAGAAAGACTAGAAAAAATGCAAAAGCCTTGACAAATGCATTTTAATGTACTATCATACATGATTTCTACTTACTAAGTTCTATCTCACTAGTTTATGCATTGTAGGTAAATTACATACGACACTTATGGTTGGGTTCCTTCAGATCCTGAGAGTTGTATATATGGAAGACGACCTGTTTGGCTGATGTGTTGGGCCACTTGTAATTAATCTCAAAATTTTGTAAAAAAAGGAATATTTATTTTTTTATTGGTGGGAAAAATCGAGCCGTGACATGGCATCTCCACACATTTAATCCAGCGATGTCCACCGTGTTATATTACTTTCCTGTGTTCTATTTCCTAAACAATGAAATATTGAAAAAGATTAAAATGTATAATATCCATAACAATCAAATACAAATCAACTAAACAACACAATAACATATTTCACTTAAAGTCAACGAGGATCTTCCATTTACACCCTCTTTTGTTACAACATCAACGTGCATGCCGTTATATTGGTCCCTCACTATTCAGTAATCACATACCCTGACAAAAAAGTCGCAGAGTTAAGGATAGGGCTGGGCAAAAAAATGGAAACTGCAAAAACCGACCAAAGCACATGGCACCGTACCACAATAGACATTTATTTTACTACACTGCAGTTTCAAAATTTAAGAAAAACCACACCGTAACTGCGGTGCAGTTATATTTTCTTACTAAACACTGCACCGACCGCACCATTGTGTATATATATATGTATATATATATACATATATGTATATATATGTATATATATATGTGTGTGTGTGTGTTAGGAACATAGCCACGTAGGATAGGATATTAAACCTTATCAATATCCACCACACCAGTAAACCCTATCAAGTTCAAAATTCAATTTCACGCTCTCTCTCTATATCCACCATCTCATTCCCCCTTTTCCTAATTTCTCGTTCTCTCAAAAGCTATGTAGCCTACGTCGTTCTGCCTTCGACCCTTCTCTTATTTCTTCTTCTCTCAAAAGTTGACGTTGTGGTCTGTAAATCGCTGATGTGTCCTGTGAATCGCCGCCTCCTACTAGCGTTGCTGCTCTTATCAAGGTGGACAACTCCAACTAATTTTATAGTATGATTTTTATTTTCTTCTCTCTCCTATGGTTTAATGTTCTGAGTAAGACATATCGCACAACTCTATTCTTTTTAATGCTTCAATTGCTCGTGAATGAGATAATATATAGTTGTTCATGTTTCCAGATATCAAAATGGATAGTTATTGTCTGAATCACCTTTTTAATTTTCGTTAGCCACCACAATCAGATTTGTGGCCTGTTGAAATCCAAAATAATTTTAATTTTCTTTACTTTTAGTAGTAGTGAAAACATATTGATATTGGTTAAAATTCAAAAGTTGCAAATTTTCAAGTCCTCACTTTCTGTACATAATTATGATCTTGTTAATTTTCTGTTATAAATATATGTATATGGTGCAAATGGTACTTGTCGAACTGGAATTTTACTTGTATTTTATCTTCTTTATCAATTTAGGTCACATGATAGTAGTGTAATACTACATCGATAAATTCTTATATTATGGAGTACTAAATAATATAATGTGAATTGATGAAATCATGAAATAAAACATAACAGATAATAATTAAGGTATGCTGGTGAACCCACAAAAACTTGGCTTGTGATTATTTATATTAGTTGACAATTAATAAATTTCAAGCACAGCCAACTAATTCCCATAACTATGCTTTTAAAATAAAAATAAAATTGCCATAACTATGGCTGTGTTTTGATTTTTTTTATTGGATTTGAAATTTATTTTATGAGATGATAATATTTTAACAAATCTTAATTAATTATTGTCCAATTTTTTTAGTTGACATTCTTACTGAAAAAAATGTAAATCTTTAAAATAACATTTATTAATCATTGATTAAAATTTTTTAGAAGTTAATAATACCAACTTCATCTAAATGTGACAAGAATGATTTTAGATGCAGTCTCAAGTGAAGGATATTGATTCTCTTGAAGAAACTCTAAATTCGGGTATTACCATTCAAGTGAAACCATCAACAAATGATAAAGAGTAGAATCTGCCTCTCAATGTTGATCCAGGTGAAAGTAATACATCTATTGTACAACCTAATGCTAGTAAATCAAAGGTTGTGAGAGAAGTGGATAAAATATCAATAAAACCACCACCAAAAAAAAAAACAACCAATTCAATTAATAGAGATAAGAAGGATGGTTCAATGGGGGTGGAGTTGTTTAGAAAATATGGGGTCATTTTATTAGAATAGAAGTATCTAATCCTCATAGAGCTGCATGTAATTATTGTGCTACAAGTTATGCTGCTCATCCTAGAGCAAATGGTACCACCAGTATGTGGGAACATTTAGAGTCTTCATGTAAGAATTATCCATATAAATTGGATAAGGCTCAAAAGACCTTACATGATTTTAAAAACTTGAGTAAAAACTTGAAGGCAAAGACTCTCAATCATGAAGAACTTAGAGAACTCTTGGCTAAAATGATTATCATTGATGGATTGCCTTTTAGATTTGTTGAGAGGGAAGGATTTAAAGCTTCTGCTAAAGGTCTGGATCCAAAATTTGAAGTTTCATCCAGGTACACAGTTGCTAGAGATTGTATGAAAATTTTTGCTGAAGAGAAAAAAAAACTAAAAAAGATTTAAAGGGCCAAAGAGTATGTCTCACCACTGACACTTAGACATCATCGCAAAACTTCAATTATATGTGTGTTACAGTTCATTGGATATCTTATGATTGGAAATTGAAAAAGAGGATAATTAGCTTTTGTATCATTGAGAACCATAAAGGGGAAACTATAGCTAAGCATTTAGAAGAATGTTTGCTTGATTGGGAAGTTGACAAGATTCTCACTATTACAGTTGACTATGCTAACTCTAATGACAAAGCAATCAATGTTTTAAAAAAAGTGTATGTGAAAAGATGTAGTCTTGATTAATGATTGTATGCATGTAAGATGCTCTACTCATATTGTCAATTTGATTGTTAAAGAAGGTTAGAAGAGCAAAATGATGTCATAGTGAGAGTTAGAAATGCTGTTAAATATGTGAGGTCATCTCCAGCTAGACTAAAGGCTTTTAAAAAGTGTGTAGAGAAAGAAAAAATTGATTATAAGAGGCTTGTTTGTTCAGATGTTGAAACAAGATGGAATTCTACTTACTTGATGTTTGATGCTGCTGAAAAGTTTGAAAAGTCATTTGAGAGGTTGGACTTCTGCAAGAAATTTTGTAAGGTTTTGAAAATTTTCTATCAAGTTACTTTGAAGTTCTTAGGCTCATCATATATTACCTCAAATACCTTTTTTCATGAACTTGCTACTGTGTATATGGGTTTGTATACCATGATGACTAAAGGAGATGGTCTATTATGTTCAATGGCTTTCTAAATGAAACAGAAGTTCAACAAATATTGGGGAAACACCAATAACATAAATATGTTATTGTTTGTTACAATTGTTTTAGACCCAAGGTTCAAGTTGAAATATATCAGTTTTTGCTTAACTTCTATGTTTGATGGTAATGCTACATTTGTTAAAAGAATAACTGTCAAAGTGGAAAAGAGCCTCAACTTATTGTACAAACAATATGCTGATGGTGATGGTGAACACATTATTAAGGAAGCACAGGAAAGACAAGAGAATAGTAACTTGCAGATTGATGGAGATGATGATTTGAGTAAGCTGTTTGAATCTCAATTTGCTATGCATTTGGAAAATGAGCAATGTGTTGAGAGTAAATCTGAAATAGCTAGGTACATATTTGAGGGATATGAAAAATCTGATATTAACTTTGATATATTGAGTTGGTGGAAAGTCAACACGTCAAAGTATCCTGTTCTATCAAGATGGCAAGAGATGTGCTGGCTATTTCAGTCTCTACTATTGCTTCCGAATCAACGTTTAGCACAAGTGATCGGGTAATTAATCCATTTAGAAGTTCTTTATCTCCTAAAACTGTAGAGACTCTTATATGTGCACAAGATTGGATATGTGGTACAACTTCTTCTATTGATCTTCGTTCAACAATGGAAGATATTGAGCAATTTGAAAAGATTGAAAATGGTATAATATTTCTTAATCTTACATTTTTCTTTGTTATCATTTTTATTTATATGCAATAATGTACTCAAGATTCATTTATTTATTTATTTTCAGAGCTGGAAGGTTGATGCTGTTCTACAATCACACTTTGTTCTTAGCTCTTTCTTACCAGGTTTTATTTATCTTATCTATATATACTTGTTTAGACGCCGCTGTAACTAATTTTCTCTTTAAAATAAATTCTTTCTATGTTGAAACTCTTTTTGTTTTGTTATATTTGTATAATGTATACATCATATCAGAATGTTTATTTAGTTATAAATTAATATTAATAGTTTACCTTCTATATCTTGCAGATTATTAAAGTACAACACTACAAGATTTACTTGTGCAGAAGTCTTGACAATATTGGATTCAAATTATTGTAATACTATAAGACTACATAATATGACTTTCGTTCAAATTAAGAAGACATTGGATGCACTTATATTATGTAGTTTGGATAACATTGTTTTTATTAGTTATGCACCTTTGAAGTTATTGTTTATTTGTTTGGACTAAAAGATTATCGACTGCATATTATTCTTTGAACTTATTAGACAATAGATTATTGCTTGTACTTATTGTTTGAACTTATTTTGGAGTAAAGGTTCTTCTTGTTTTGATCTTATTGTTTGGCATAGGTTGTTTTATGTGGAAAACATTTTGTTTAGAAGTTATTGTTTGGACTCCATGTTATTAATTATATACTTATGCATGCTAATATATAAGTGAAACCATCAAACCGCAAAAAACCGTTCGAAATCGCATGAAACCGCATAGTTAATATTATTTAAATAATCGCGGTTTACACTTCATTATTAAACTGAACTGTAGGTCACAATAAAATTTAAATTATGTAAAAAAATCGCAAAATAGCACCGTACAAACCCCTATCGGTGGGAGGAGCATGTGCTCTTATTGTGATTGGTGCCCTTGCATCGACTGCACCGTTGGGTCCTCTGCTTCTTACAATTCTTCTTGGTTGCAAACTTCATCCGAGACCTTTTTAGCTTCCTGGGTTGCTTGGGACAAGCATGTGGGTTACAAACATCATGTCCATATGCTCCCAATCTCTACCACTCAGATGATCTGGAACAGACAATACCATCCCACGCCACATTCCCTTTACCTTGTCTTTAGGTAACATTCCCCAACAAATGAGTTCACATCATACTTTGCAAACCTACACATGTTTTAAACAACATAAATTTATAACTCAATTATAAATTCATGGAGAATTCAAAGTATCTTGAGAATTGTTTAAATAATCACATAATCATTTGTAAATATAATTTCTAACCTGATGGCTGCCACTGCATGGACGCTAGGGATAAATTCTATTTTGAAAGCTTCAAAATTACATTGTCGATTTTCCAAATCTACTATGCAGCTCTTTGTGTTGCTCTTCATTGTGTATGTTTCGGCTCTTATCAACTCTACTACCCCAGGCTAGCATCAACTGCACAGGACAACTCAGTAGCAACGCTGCGCCATACGGATCTAAGATCTGACTTTGCATTTAAGAGACGACCCATGAACCAACCACCAATTATTTTCCTAGTTGATTCTAAGAAATTCACCATTGGGAGTGTCCGAGGCCATAGAATACACTTGTTCCAACTCTTCACAGCATTACTCGTGATGAATTCATATTTACAAATAGGGCATAGCACACGAGACCATCTCTCTGCTCCTATCTCATTCAACTTCCTATACAAGATTTTTTTTAGTTACCAAGGATGCTAAGTGTTGTTATAATTCTGCTCATTTATTGAAAAGAATACTTCATTACACAAAACAAAACAATCACTAAATACTTTAAACTATGATATTACATATTAACAGATTCATAACACAATTATAAAATAAAATGTCAAAAATTAACATGAAGGACCAACATCACGAGGGATATAATTACCCTATTACACCTATACATTTCTATTGGATTGTATACTAAAAGTCTAGCTTTTTTATATGAACAATGTTTTGAATGTATTTGAAATGAGAATCATGTGATCAAACGTTTTACATATTATAAATTGTTTATATATTATTGCAAAAGTCTATTTACTTTATACTGTAGATAATATGGTGTGCGGCGTCATACAGAAAATCATATTATCGGCTCCTTATAAAGTATAAATGACGCTTACAATCGAGATAGACAGGGACAATATATCAGGATGGTTATAGTGTGATTTGGTATTAGTCTGTCTTGACTATAAAATTACACTAGTGCGCTTTGCATGTATTGAACAGGACCCCGTGAGGTTGTTCGATTTATACTAACTATATAAGAGAACTAGACCTCAGTTATTATGGATGTTCGTACTCTTAATCCCTATATAATAATCTCGACACGTAATTCAGTATTGATTTATTTGATTCATCAATGAGTGAGATTTAATTATAAATCAATATGCTCAGTGAGTTGGGAGATGGTACTGTCTCTATGGTGTGTTGTTGATTGTAGAAGGAATTTGTATCCTAATAGAATTAGTTGATGATGTCCCCTTGAGGAGCTCATAAGGATTATTATGTATACCTTGCAGGTGGATTTGATCCGACATGATAATAAGGTTGAGTGGTACTACTCTTGAAAAAGAGATTAATTAATTGAGTTGTCAGTAACTTGTTTAATTAGTGGACATTGAACATCTTAAACACGGGGAGATAAACAGGCTCATAATAAGTAGGAGCCCATAATGTAATTTGGAATTAAGGTGGCAGTGCAATAATTATTCTTTATTGGACGGAATTATTATTGGACTTAAGTATAAGTTTTGGGTTAAACTTGGATACTTAAGCCCAATGGGAGGCCCGACCTTAATTTCTCCACCTGGTCCCTATTGTAGCCTATAAATAAGCCAACTCAGCTACCTTAAGAACAATAATTCATGCCCAAAACTGTGAGGAACAAAAGAGGGATTGCAGATTGAGATCGTCTTGAAGATCGTTGCCCACACAACGTCAAGACGTGGCATAAGAATAGAGTAGAAGTCCAGAAGGTCGTTTGTTTTTGTTGTTCGATTACTTTTCAAGCAATCCATAGTGAAAGGTAATTTATTCTATTCGTTTCTGCTGTAATAGAATTACACGGTACCCGAACGAATCACATAGACCATAAGATCCGATCACCATCAATTAGTATCAGAGTTGACAGTTTCTTGGTCGTACGTGAGACATTTGGCTAGGGTTTATGTGTATTAAGGTTTGGTATTTTATATTATCCATGGAGAATCCTATGTGTTTGGCGGTTGCAATGCGGTGGTGCACGGCGGTGGTGTGCGGTATGGATGATCTGGCCGACGGGTGGCGCGAGTCATGCAACCTATGTCATGTGGGCTTTGTTGCTTACCGACACACCTAGAGCACATGACACTGCACGGTCTGGCCGGCTGAAAGGCTAAACGTTGTCAATGGATTGTGCACGAGTGTTGTTGGCGAACGGTGATAGCGTGGCAGTCGTGTGCGCATGGAAAGATGCGATGGCACGTTTGGGCGGCGCGTGTTAGTCATCCAGGCAGTTACCGAGTGATTCGTCGAATGAAACTTGGCGGGTGGATGCTCGGAGGCTTCCGCCCATTGCCGGGTGGCTGCGCGCTTATGATGCTGGAGCTGTGCACCGCTGATGCATGCACATGTGCGATGGCTGGTGTTAGGAGTCAGGCGTGACGTGCTGCTCGAATTGAGCCCTGGTCGGTGATGGTGCATGACAGCATAACAGGGTGTCCTGTTTGGCGCACACGACAAGGAGCGTGTGGCGCAAGTTTGCGCGCAAGATACTGGGTATGCCTTCGAATTGAGCTGAGGGCCAGGAGATAACTCGAGTTAAGTTATGATGCAGATGGTGGTCGTTAGGCAGACAGTATGCAGGTGTAGATACTGCTCGACTCAAACCCCCGAATAGTTGTTGTTGTTCATATTCATGTTTGGTGGCGAACAATTGAATTCGCTGATATATAACTATTTATAATTGAAGGGATATTTGATTATTGTTATATATGTATGCATGTTCTAAATGATTACTGCTTTATTTGCTGTAATAGGAGCATGCTAAGTTGCGTATTTTATTTTGAATATTATATACATGTAAAAACCTTCTTACTAAATAACTAAGTGGGAGAGGGATTGATTATAATTCCTTCGGCCTCCATTATTAGTTTTTGGGAGGATTACTACTAGGTACAAAAAAAATTCTTAATTACTATGACATACAAACATACAAAAATATTAATACTAACTATAAAAATATATAGTGATATTACAATATTACCCTTATAATGTGCTGCAGATAAATGTTGTGTGCAGCAAAAGTTCGTGTGTAGCAAAAGTGTGTGCAGTAAAGAAAGTGTGTGCATTAAAAAAAAGTGTGTGCAGCAAAAAAGTGGGGCGGTCCGGCGGTGGTCCGGCCACTGGCCAGCAGCGGCGGCGGCAGTCTTGCAGAATTTCGACCGGTGGCCAGCGGTCCGACGGTGGTCCGACGACCGACCAGAGGCGGTGATTGGCTATTTTGTAGTAGAGATGACTAATTAAAATAATTTATCGAACCATAGGGAGGTCGGCGCTAGAGCTTAAGCGAGATCACGTTTATCACAATTTTATAGAGACAAATCATCAATGGGTAGTTTGATCAAACAAGAAATTAAATCAATCAAAGCAAGCAAGCAAGCAATGATTAGCAAACAAGATAGATGGATGAAAAGTGATTTTCCAAATTAAGTAAAAGTAAGATTAACAACAATTAAGAAGTGGAAATATTAGGATAAATGCATCGAATTCACATGAATCATGGATTGAAGACTAAGGGCCAATACTAAGATCACCTAAACTCCCTCTTAAGATGGATAAGATATGGTTCTAAACATAGCTCAATGAGTTGGTTCTCACTCAAACAATTCCAACTAGAAACTAAGCTTGAAATGAGAGTCCCTTCACACGACTAAGCAACCTCTCGATCAAATCAATCATATGTTCTATCAAAGGGTTCTAAACTCTAAAGGATTTCTCAATCTCTTTATAATTTATAATGCACATGAAGTGTTTGATAAAATGATTCACTCAATTATCCTAATGCACATAATTGATTTCTCAATCTAATCACATATTTAGAACAACTAAACACACAAATCATCAATACAAATCAAGCAATTAATAATCAATGATAGAAAACCATAGATCCAATCAGCATATGAATTCAAATACACAAATCTCAAAATTATCCAACAACTCTCATGTTGCTAATCTCACAAGGGAGATTAGCCTACCATATTCATAAAGAAATTAACATAGACAATTAAAACCTTACAAATCATCATAAAATTATGAGATTTAATACAAAGGTTGAATGGAAACTCCCTTGATCTATCTTCAATGGTGATCTCCTTCCCTTCATTTCACTTTCCTCTTTTCCTTGATCCTTTTCCTTCACTTGGATGTATAAATTGATGGTGGGATGATGGTAGATCCAAAGGATGAAGAATGGATGAAGATGATGGTGTGGAATGGAAGAAATGGTGTGTGAGGTGTGTGTGCAAGGCTGTAAATTTCGGATCTCCCCTCAAATGTTGAATTATTGGGTATTTATACCCCTTGGGAAGCTTCTAGAAGGTTCTGGAATATTTAGAAGCTTTTTACACCACGAGTTGTTCTTTGCAACACGGCCACAAGGTGGCCGTGTTGGATGAATTGATGTCGCTGCACGGCCATGACTTACAGGGCCCTGTTATGCAACACGGCTCGTGTGCTGTAACACGGGCACAAGGTGGTCATGTTGGATGAATTGATGATGGCACACGGCCACCTCTTACAGGGCCGTGTTCCGTACACGGCCCATGTTGGTGCATGCCCCTGTTTTTCACATTTTGTTTCGCTCGTTCTCCTCCGTTTCAACTTCGAATTGAGATTCGTTTTTTCCTACATCTTCCTTATCATATCTAGCATCTTCCTTTTCACATAGGTTTAAGCTCATTCACACACATTTCAATAAAAATACAAAATACAACCAAATAATACATAAATACGGATAAAATAATGCGAAAACGGATATAAAAAAATACTAAAATTTAGGTGAAAATATCACTCATCACACCCCCAAACTTAAAGTGTTGTGCGTCCCCGCACAACGAAAATGATAAACCAAGGGGTGAGATTTTCACCTAGGAAAAGACTAAACGAACATAAGTAATAACACATCGATAGCAATAAGAATTACAATTTATACTAAGCCATCCTACAACATTAAAATCATAACTTGCAAAAAAATATTAACAAGTTCAATCACAAGAGAATCATTGTGTAATATAGTCCCTTTTTGTCCAAGCCTCACATAGGTTATTAATTTCACTCAACAATCTTTTAAGTAAGGTAACAACACTCATCAATCGATTGGCTCGACTCGCTATAAGCTTGCTCATGGACTACATTCACAAATCACCAAAGTGTCCATTAGTGATCAAAAAGGTCTTTCATTAAGGATGTAATGATAGACTCTTTGGTATGGTAGGAAGAATTTGGATAAAAGTGACTAATCAAGTGTAAGTAATCGAAGAGATGATCAACTTCCTCAACTTCTCCACTTTTCTTTATTCCTTCCTTTTCTTTGCTAATTATAAGCATTAATCATCATCATTCCTTGGATTTCTTGAGCTTCTTTTGATGCATGATTCCTTCCTTTGATTTTTATGATTTTCTTGAGCATATTATTTTTGTTCATTCTCTTGCTTTAAGGTTGCATGTTCATTCATGTTTTCGCTCTTTTCATCCTTTTTCTTACTTGTTTTGCACAATCAATCCTTTCTAGCTACTATCTCCTCAATCACTCACACAAAAGGGTAAATATATAAGGCTCATGTGGGTAATCAATGCTTGTAATGTGCTAAATTCACAATAAAATGACTTTAAGGCTCAAAGTGGTTGACTAGGGATGATGTTCATGGTAGGAAAATATTTGACAATGACTATAAATGACAAGGATGACCTTATATAATTTCACTAATCTCCACAAATCGGGCTCGTTCCTATAGTCCTTGAGCAAGTTCTAGCTTATCAAAACTCAATCGATCCACTCATGAAGAAAAATACCATGTATGCACGGTTAAGGCTCAAACGCTCACAAGCTTGTGCTCGGACCTTAAGGACTTAAAATTGAACAAGTTAAATAAAACATGTCACAATTCGAAAGTGTAGAGATTCTTAATCATAACTTGTCATCACTTATCACAACAACATGTCATCACTCTTATTCAAAAATGACTCACGACATCCCTAAACAAACCCCCAAACATACCAAGATAAAAATAAAAAAACACACAAAATATAAAATAAAGACTCAACAAACAAGAAATAAAATAAAAACACATAACATGTAAGAATAAAAATCATCATCATTAACAATAAAGTACACATTCTATATCATCCATGACAATTAAGCTCACAATCATCCCAACCTTTGATTGAAAAGTAAACTTATAATATCTTAGCTCAACTAGATTTTTTTTTTAGAAAATCCAAAACCTATTTATTTATTTATATGGCCCAAAAGGCCAGCCTTATCTTAGCCCAACTAGATTTTTTTTTAGAAAGCCCAAACTTATTTATTTATTTTGTGGCCCAAAATTTTAGCCCACTTAAATGGCCTGATATATAATTATTAAGGCTAAAGTTAAAAAAAAAGAGAGAGAAGAACGGGAGAAAAAAAGCAAAAGAGGGGAAAGAAGAGAGTGAAGAGGAGAAACCCTTGTTGATCAAATTCTCCCTTACAACCCTCATCCTAGGTGGTTTCTAAGTGGTTTTTAGGTAAGTGGTGTGTGAATTAAGCTTCCGTCTTCCATGATTTTGTAATTTTGTGGGGTTTTTCTTTTTGGTATGTGGGTAATTTGCAGACTGTTCGAACTGATTTTGACATAGCTATTACCCTCGAAAGTTGGCAAACTTAATTTCTGTACGTAGCTGAACTCATTAGCTTTCCGTAGCCACTTGAAACGCCTCAATCTAATTATTCTACAATTAGTTATGATTTTTCTCGTAAACTGCCGCTAGCTGGAAAATTTCAGAATTTTTATGTCGAATTCAACTTATTTTCTATCGTTTCGTTTAGTTAATGTATTGAAACGGGTTATGTGGGATTGGGAACTGATGTTAAGGAGTTACATACCATTTTTATTTAATATCGACTCGTTCGAACTCGATTAGGATTTGTTTTTAGCAATGAAAGGGATGTTACCGCTAATAGTTAGTTATATTTAATTTGTCTTTAATTGCTCATCTCCTTTCTAGGTAAAGAACCATCGACGAAGGGCAAGGGACCGACTTCAGATTCCATAGAGAGTTAATCACTTCCTTGTGAGTTGATAATTCGGGAACGCCTTCTCTTGTGGGAAGTGTGGACCCTCGATAAATGTGCATTTATTTTAGTTTTAGTTAATTGATAAGAAAATTATTTGGTATTGTGTTATGTGGTAAAGAGCCTGATTGGCTCGATTGCTCTGGTTAGAGTCATGTTAGCCATTTTATGAGTATTATTGATTTTAACTTATGTTGAAGAGCCTTGCCGGCTCGATATCTGATAGCATTTATTGTGAATTATTTGAGAATTGATTTCTGGTTATTCTTGTGTGCCAATTAGGACTCTAACTTGAGTCGTTATTCATCTTATGATGCACATGCATATGTATGCCTGGTACCAAGGTTAAGTAGCCCGAATTAGTCACGGTTCGGGTGAGTTGGAGCGACATTAATTAAGTAGCCCGAATTGTCGCGGTTCGGGTGAGTTAGAGTGACAACCAAGTTGCCCGTAATTGGCAAACCTGGGTGAGTTAGATCTAACGGGGCACCTGTCCATTTGCCAAATACTGATACTCTGGAGGGTGATCGTTAGATGGATCAGTCTATTATAGGCTCAGTCAACGTCACCGGTGTGGGACATGCATGTCATATATGTTTATATGTTTGATCATTTCAAGTATTCACGTCGATATTGAATTGTGAACTTTAGCACTTGGCGTGTTGAGAAAGAATATTAATGTGCATTTTTTCTAGAGTAACGGTGACGGGCTTGGACTGTCTCTCGACGGAGAGCTCAGTTCGAGGAGGATATTGACTACCCACGCGTCTTTTATGTGATAACATGTTGTTTGAACTAATTGTGTTATTCGTAAATGTGCACTAAGGTTTTTATTTTCATTAATATGTACACTGAGTGAGAAATAGTTATTGTGAGACGAAATGTTGGATTTTATATTATGAACCGCGAGTGGGAATACATGCTTCGTATAAGGGTCGGGGTGACCGGCTTATCACCTCACTGAGCTAGTGGTTTTGCTCACCCCCATCATTCTTTCCTTTTCAGGCTGTTGATATTGTTTTGGTTGGAGGTTTGCCTATCGTTTGCTCGTCATCCAATCCGTGTTTTGGGTACTTTCTCTTTTATGTAAATTGACTGATTCATTGGCGAGATTGTATAGTTTATATTTGGTGACCCCCTTGATGTTTTTTTGTACCTTCGCGATGTTATATCGTTCATGTATATTTTCTTTAAACTAAGTTACACCGTGGTATTTTGTACCTTTGTAAATCCTTGTTGATACTTTATGAGATGATGTCCTCGGGTTGTAACCGTTGTTATCAGTTGTTCAGTTCTATAGGTACTTGATAGCAAGCCTTACGTTTTCTATAAACTTTGTGGAGTGGAGTGTACCCATTCTGTGAAATTTATGGTTAACGTGGCGGTTGTCGCGTTCTGTCTGGGGTCGGGGCGTGACAACTTTCTTAGTGTCAGAGCCTGCTTTTATGATTCTCATTCTTTTTTAGTCGAGCCAATGGGTCCAACTTTGTTTCTATGTCATCCTAAGTTATCGTATTGCCTTGACGTTGATCTTGCATTTTTTTTCCTTTCTTTCTTTCAGTCATTATGGCACCTCCAGTTCGTCGTCGAGGTTCTAGGTCGAGGACACGCTCCTCGTGATCCTCAGAGTCCTCTACTCTCTTCTGTTCCTCGTGGACCTCGAGGACATGTTTCTTCTGATCATGTCGTTCCTCCGACGGTTATGGACCCTATCAATTCTGATCATAGGGTGCCAGTTTCCCAAGTAGAGCAACCATGGGCCCAGTTGCGGGTTGAGCACATGATGACACCCGAGCAGTACCAATTGTATTATGATCACATTCGAATACATGGTGTTTCACCACCTACAACGGCTCATACAGCTACGACTGTCACTGAAGAGGTTCTTCGTGCTAATGAATCGATTTGACCTACATCTAATGTACCAGTTTTTACTCAAGAAATGGCTTTAGGAGGTTCTACTTCTCGAGGTGCACTTTTTATACCTGATTTGGTGAAAGCAGTTGAAAACATGGGGACTTCGAAATTTGACGGTGCAAGAGATGTTTCTAAAGCGGGGGCATGGTTAAAGGAGATTACAAAGACCTTTGATACTTTGATGATTGAAGAATGTTATCGTGTGGTCATTGCAACCAAACTGTTAGGCCCAGATGCACGACGATGGTGTCAGAATCTAAAAGAGACATCCTCGATTACTATTACGTGGGCTATCTTTGTGGAACGATTCAAAGATCGATACTTCTCTCAGTACATCAAGGATCAGAAGAGAAAGGAGTTCTTCAACCTCTTTCAAGGCATTATGTCGGTCGTGGAGTACGAAAGCAAATTTCTGGAATTGCGAGAATTCGCTCCTGAGTCATATACGACGAGAGACTTATGTAAGAGATTTGAAGATGGTCTTAATTTAAATATTCGAGATCGCATCAAGTCCGGAGACAAGTACGAGAGTCTTGACGATCTCGTAGAAGAAGCCCTGAGGGTAGAAGGTTTAGTTCAGGCGAGACATAAGCTTGCAGAATGATCTCAAAAGAAAAGGCAAGGGAGCGCATTTCCAGTAAATGTATCGAAGGTGTATAGAGGTGTGGGATCTTCGCGTGGCGCACCAAGTTCGGTACCTATTAGTTTTCCTTAACCTCGGGAGCAGTTTAGTAGAGGCGGGAGCAATGTCTCGGGATCGGTTGGTGAAAATCGCAAGTGCCAGAATTGCTTAAAATATCACGACGGCCCCTGTAAGGCTCCTCAAGTATGTTTTCAGTGTCGACAGCCGGGGCATATGCGAAGTTCTTGTCCTCAGCTTATGGGAGCGAGCAGTCAGGGTTCTGGTCAGCTTCGTGGTAAACTAACATATTCTACACCCATAGATACTCGATCTGCAGTTACCAGAGTGCCCGATGCCTCAAGCGGCCCTAGTACTCAATCACCTATGCAAGGAAGGAAGCAAACTAGAGTATTTCATATTTCCCAGGAAGAGGCTCGCTCAGATCCGAAGGTTGTGACAGGTAATTTATAATCTGAGTATTTTCACATACTATATCTAACCCCGCCTTGTTATGCCACTTGATTACGAACAAAATATTCGTAAGAAATTCTATCTTTCCGAATTTTTAAATCACAATCTCACCTAATATTACTTCTTTAGGCCATGTGTTTGTGGGAGACCATCAGGTCTACGCTTTATTCGACCCAGGTTCTGATAGGTCTTATATCCGGGATGATCTTACTGCGATCTTAGATTATCCTATCTCTCATTTGTCACCTGGAATCATCGTTCATACCCCTCTTGGAGAGCGTCTAATTCGTGATTCGGTATTCCTTGGTTGTCCATTGAAGGTCAAAGATGTCATTTTAGAGGCTGAATTGATACCATTGCCTTTGATTGATCTTGATGTTATTCTTGGCATGGATTGACTTTCTTCTCATCATGCAATTCTCGATTGCCACGAGAAGCTTCTTATTTTTCGTAGACCAGGATTCTCAGAACTCATTTTTGAAGGTAAACTTCAAACGAGATCCCTCTTTTTTATTTCAATGTTGACTGCGCATAAATTAATGCATAAGGGTTGTGAGGCATTCTTGGTATTTGTCATCGATACTTCTCTTTCTGAAACTAAACTAGATGACATCCCGATCGTGAATGAATTTCCTGATGTCTTTCCCGAAGACTTACCAGGACAACCTTCGAATCGAGAGATTGATTTTTCCATTGATGTACTTCCTGGAATCACACCTATATCGATTACTCTATATCGAATGTCGCCTGGTGAGCTCAAGGAACTCCAGACATAACTTGGGGAATTATTGGAGAAGGGGTTCATACGACCTAGCACATCTCCATGGGGTGCTCCAGTTCTTTTTGTCAAGAAGAAAGATGGATCACTTCGCCTATGTGTCGACTACTGTCAATTGAACAAGGTGACAATCAAGAACATATATCCTCTTCCAAGAATCGATGATCTGTTTGATCAATTGCAAGGAGCAACTGTGTTCTCAAAAATTGATTTGCGATCTGGTTATCACCAACTCAAGATAGGGAATCTGATATCCCTAAGTCTGCTTTTCGAACCAGATACGGTCATTTTGAATTCTGTGTTATGCCTTTTGGACTCACAAATGCTCCTGCAGCTTTTATGGATCTTATGAATCGGGTCTTTCGGCCGTACTTAGATAAGTTTGTCATCATCTTCATTGATGACATTCTTATTTATTCTAAATCGGACGACGAGCATTCTCATCATCTAAGAATTGCTCTGAACATTCTCAGAGAAAATCAGCTTTATGCTAAATTCTCGAAGTGTGAATTTTGGCTTCGCGAGGTAAGCTTTTGGGTCATCACATTTCTAAAGAAGGAATCTAAGTCGATCCAGTGAAGATTCAAGCTACACTAGATTGGGAGCGTCCAAAGAACGTGACAGAGATTCGTAGTTTTCTGGGATTAGCTGGATATTATTGACGGTTTGTCAAAGACTTTTCGTTATTGGCTTCATCCTTGACTAAATTAACTCGGAAAGGGGTAAAATTTGTATGGAGTGAAGAATGCGAGGAAGCATTTCAAGAATTGAAAAGACGACTCGTTTCAGCTCCTATTCTTGCTTTGCCAGACCCAGCGATTGGAGAATTTACCATTTATAGCGACGCCTCGAGACAAGGATTAGGATGCGTTCTCATGCAAGAAGGAAAGGTTATTGCCTACGCTTCAAGGGAATTGAAGAAGAACGAAGAAAATTATCATACACATGATTTAGAGTTGGCTGCAATCGTCTTTACATTGAAGATCTGGAGGCACTATCTGTATGGTGCAACTTGTCGGGTTTTCACTGATCACAAGAGCTTAAAGTATATCACCACACAAAAGGAGCTCAACCTCAGGCAAAGGCGATGGATGGAGTTGATTACTAACTATGACTTAGTCACCGATTATCATCCTGGCAAGGCGAACGTTGTTGCAGATGCTCTGAGTAGAAAGTCTTCTACCTCACTTGCTTCGATTCAATCTGTTTATCTTCCTATGTTGGAGCAATTTAAATCTTTACACATTTCGCTCGATTGTGAAAAGTCTAATGATTCTGCCTTAATCGCCAAATTCGAGGTTAGACCTACCTTATTCGAGAAAATTCGAGAAAGACAATCACACGATGTTTATTTACAACAGAAGATGGCGAAGCTAAATCAAGGAAAAGAAACAGAATTTCAAATTTGGGATGATGGACTTCTTACTTTTAAAAATCGTGTTTGTGTTCCATTAGAACTTGATGTTCGTAGAGCTATTCTTGAGGATGCCCATTCTTCAGCCTATGCTATGCATCCTGGTAGTACCAAAATGTATAGAACACTTCGGGAGTATTATTGGTGGCCAGGTATGAAACGGGACACTACTGAATTTGTATCAAAGTGCTTATCATGCCAACAGATTAAAGCGGAACACCAAAAACCAGCCGGCATGCTTTAACCACTACCTATTCCTGAGTGGAAATGGGAAAATGTCACAATGGATTTTGTTTCTGCTTTACCTCGAACCCAAAAGGGTCATGACTCAATTTGGGTCATTGTAGATCGTCTGACGAAATCGGCACATTTCCTTCCAGTGCATACCAAAGAATCTTTAGAGAAACTTGCCAAGTTATATGTCGATGAGATCGTGAGATTGCATGGAGTACCAGTGTCAATCATATCTGACCGTGATCCAAGATTCACTTCCCGTTTTTAGCCTAGTCTGCAGAAAGCGCTAGGTACAAAATTACTATTCAGTACCTCGTTTCATCCACAGACTGATGGACAGTCAGAGAGAACTATACATACACTAGAAGACATGCTACGTGCAGTGGTGTTGAATTTGAGAGGTAGCTGGGATAAGTACGTGACTTTGGTGGAGTTCGCTTATAACAACAGTTATCATTCAAGCATTGGAATGCCCCCGTATGAACCTCTGTATGGCCGAAAGTGTCGAACACCACTCTTTTGGGATGAGGTTGGCGAGAGACAAATCGAACAAGTAGAGCATATCGAAGATGCGAAGGCAAAAATAAAACTTATTCGAGACAGACTTAAGGCAGTGCAAGATCGACAGAAAAGCTACGCAGATAATAGGAGGCGCGATTTGGAGTTTAATGATGGAGACAAAGTTTTCTGAAAGTTTCTCCATGGAAGGGCATGTTGCAATTCCGCCGTCGAGGAAAGTTGAGTCCAAGGTATATTGGCTCGTTTACGATCGTGCAAAGGATTGGTCATGTCGCGTATCGACTTGAGCTACCATCGGAATTGTCGAAGATTCCTGATGTCTTTCATGTCTCTATGCTTAGAAAATATGAACCAGATCCTTCGCACGTGCTCAAAGATCCCCCAGTTGTATTAATGGAAAATCTATCGTACGAAGTACAACCTGTTCAAATTGTAGATCGCCGAGAGAAAATGCTTCGTAACAAATCCATTCCTATGGTGAGAATTCTATGGAGAAGTGATCAAATTGAAGAAGAAACATGGGAACCAGAGTCAGTCATGCGTCAACAACATCCAAATCTCTTTTCATCTCTAGGTACGTTTATGTTTCGAGGACGAAACTTTTTAGAGGAGGGGATACTTTATAATATCTTAGCTCAACTAGATTTTTTTTAGAAAGCCCAAAACCTATTTATTTATTTATATGGCCCAAAAGGCCAGCCTTATCTTAGCCCAGCTAGATTTTTTTTAGAAAGCCCAAACTTATTTATTTATTTATTTTGTGGCCCAAAGTTTCAACCCACTTAAATGGCCTGATATATAATTATTAAGACTAAAGTTAAAAAAAAAAGAGAGAGAAGAACGGGAGAAGAAAAACAAAAAAGGGGAAAGAAGAGAGTGAAGAGGAGAAACTCTTGTTGATCAAATTCTCCCTTACAACCCTCATCCTAGGTGGTTTCTAAATGGTTTTGAGGTTAGTGGTGAGTGAATTAAGCTTCATTCTTCCATGATTTTGTAATTTTGTGGGGTTTTTCTTTTTGGTATGTGGGTAATTTGCAGACTGTTCGAACTGATTTTGACATAGCTATTGCCCTCGAAAGTTTGGAAACATAATTTCTGTACGTAGCTGAACTCGTTAGCTTTCCATAGCCACTTGAAACACCTCAATCCAATTATTCTACAATTAGTTATGATTTTTCTCGTAAACTGCCGCTAGCTGGAAAATTTCAGAATTTTTATGTCGAATTCAAACTTATTTTCTATCGTTTCGTTTAGTTAATGTATTGAAACGGGTTATGTGGGATTGGGAACTGATGTTAAGGAGTTACATACCATTTTTATTTAATATCGACTCGTTCGAATTCGATTAGGATTTGTTTTTAGCAATGAAAGGGATGTTACCGCTAATTGTTAGTTATATTTAATTTGTCTTTAATTGCTCATCTCCTTTCTAGGTAAAGAACATCGACGAAGGGTAAGGGACCGACTTCAGATTCCAGAGAGAGTTAATCACTTCCTTGTGAGTTGATAATTCGGGAACGCCTTCTCTTGTGGGAAGTGTGGACCCTCGATAAATGTGCATTTATTTTAGTTTTAGTTAATTGATAAGAAAATTATTTGGTATTGTGTTATGTGGTAAAGAGCCTGATTGGCTCGATTGCTCTGGTTAGAGTCATGTTAGCCATTTTATGAGTATTATTGATTTTAACTTATGTTGAAGAGCCTTGCCGGCTCGATATCTGATAGCATTTATTGTGAATTATTTGAGAATTGATTTCTGGTTATTCTTGTGTGCCAATTAAGACTCTAACTTGAGTCGTTATTCATCTTATGATGCACATGCATATGTATGCCTGGTACCAAGGTTAAGTAGCCCGAATTGGTCACGGTTCGAGTGAGTTAGAGCGACATTGATTAAGTAGCCCGAATTGTCGCGGTTCGGGTGAGTTAGAGTGACAACCAAGTTGCCCGTGATTGGCAAACCTGGGTGAGTTAGATCTAACGGGGCACCTGTCCATTTGCCAAATACTGATACTCTGGAGGGTGATCATTAGATGGATCAGTCTATTATAGGCTCAGTCAACGTCACCGGTGTGGGACATGCATGTCATATATGTTTATATGTTTGATCATTTCAAGTATTCACATCGATATTGAATTGTGAACTTTAGCACTTGGCGTGTTGAGAAAGAATATTAATGTGCATTTTATCTAGAGTAACGGTGACGGGCTTGGACTGTCTCTCGACGGAGAGCTCAGTTCGAGGAGGATATTGACTACCCACGCGTCTTTTATGTGATAACATGTTGTTTGAACTAATTGTGTTATTCGTAAATGTGCACTAAGGTTTTTATTTTCATTAATATGTACACTGGGTGAGAAATAGTTATTGTGAGACGAAATGTTGGATATTATATTATGAATCGCGAGTGGGAATACATGCTTCGTATAAGGATCGGGGTGACCGGCTTATCACCTCACTGAGCTAGTGGTTTTGCTCACCCCCATCATTCTTTCCTTTTCAGGCTGTTGATATCGTTTTGGTTGGAGGTTTGCCTATCGTTTGCTCGTCATCCAATCCGTGTTTTGGGTACTTTCTCTTTTATGTAAATTGACGGATTCATTGGCGAGATTGTATAGTTTATATTTGGTGACCCCCTTGATGTTCTTTTTGTACCTTCGTGATGTTATATCGTTCATGTATATTTTCTTTAAACTAAGTTACACCGTGGTATTTTGTACCTTTGTAAATCCTTGTTGATACTTTATGAGTGATGTCCTCGGGTTGTAACCGTTGTTATCAGTTGTTCAGTTCTACAGGTACTTGGTAGCAAGCCTTACGTTTTCTATAAACTTTGTAGAGTGGAGTGCACCCATTCTGCGAAATTTATGGTTAACGTGGCGGTTGTCGTGTTCTGTCTGGGGTCGGGGCGTGACAAAACTTCCCAAAAACATAACACCTAAAGTAGCATGCTAATCCATTCAATCTAAATCAAAATCAATTAGAAGTGATAAGGTGTAGAGTACTCCCTCAATAGGCATATGGTAAGGAAAGTGTTCGCTCCAAGCTCCATTTGTACTTCCAATACCCTTCATTCATACTCGAAAACTCATACAACACCATTAGCTCAACAATTACATTAAAAATATTGACTATCATGCACTTCAACACAACCAATTATACCAAAATCCAACCAAACTCATGAGAAAATTTTTTAAATTGACCAATTTTACAAGAAGACCTATCATCATCATATCAAGCACACTCAAATGGTGAGTCACACCATGCACTCTCCCCCAAACTTAAATCGAACTAAGCAATGAGAATTAAGTTTGCAAAAAGTGATGGGACTTACTCTTTTAGTTTCATAAATGATCTTCTTGTAGAGAAACATACGCATCCACACGACTCAAGCTATGTTCACCACGCACTAGCCCCCCAAACTTAACTCGAGACAAGAGTCGAGAATTAAGTTTGCAACAAGTGGTGACATATCTACTCGAATCCATGAAACACTTCTCTTTTCTTCAATATATTTTCTTCTCACGAGCTCAATCCACCTACAAAACCAAAATACAAACAACAAAACAATCAAAACATAAAAAGAATGGGTTGCCTCCCATCTAACGCTAAGTTTAACGTCTTCAATCCGGACGAAACTTCACGATCATTGGACCAAATGTTGGTCCATCACACTCTCTCGTCGCATCCTCACTTTAAACATTTGCTTAGCTCTCTTTTTGTCCACTAGCTCAACTTCACCATTCTTGCTCACGAGCATCAAATCATCATCAAGGAGAGCTTCTAGTGGACTTCCTCTTTCTCCTTTGTCTAGCTTTCAATCAAGGTCCGGAGCTTTCTTCCTATCAACATCACAAGAAGACATGTTAGAATTTGACATTTTCATATAATCATGAAGAAATGAGTTTAAGTTGTCAAAGAGAAGGGAATCATGATCCATTAGATCATCCGGAGGCTTTAAATGAGACTTGGTTCCTTTTTCTTTGTTACATAAGAATGTGACACTTCTTCCATTTGAGTTCAAAGAAAGCTCTTCTCTTCCAACATCAATCCTTGCTCTTCCCGTAGCTAGAAATGGTCTTCCCAAAATGAGTAGAACTCGAGGGTCTGCCTTTACTTCTAACACCATGAAGTCGACCGGGAAAGCTTGCCCTTTCACTTTCACCTCAACGTCTTCAACAATCCCTAATGGCTTCAGAACTTCTCTATTTACTACTTCAAGATGGATAGTAGTAGGCTTTAGCTTTTCAATTTCAAGGTCTTTGAACGTGGCATGAGACATCACGTTGACGCTTGCCCCCAAGTCACACAATGCATTAAGAGTGCTCTTCCCTTCAAAATCACAAGGAATGATGAACTTCCCTGGATCACCAACTTTTGTAGGTTCTCCTTTTTGCATTGATCCACTTGCTTCGGGTTGCTCTTCTTTCCTTTTCTCCTCATACTTTTTCTTAAGATTTTTCACATACTCTTCAAACTCCTTTTTATTCTTTAACAAATATTTGTGGATAAGGAATAGGGAATGGAGTGATCGGAATACCCCAATAGTCACATTTGTACTCCTCTTCTTTGGCATTCTCCTCCATTTTCTTTTCCTCTTGCACCCTTTTCCACTTTGGTATCCATTTAGGCTTTTGCTCTTCTTTCTTAGCTATCTCTTCATTTTCTTCACCAACCTTACTTTTCACCAACCATTCTTCAACCTTTCATTCCTCTTTCATATCAACCAACAAACATTGAGCTTTCGGATTAACCTCAGGTGTGGCCGGAAACTTTCCTTTTTGTTGAGTATTCAAAGCACTTGCAATTTGTCCAACATTATACTCCAAAGTTTTAAACCTCTTTTCATTTACTTCTTCGGCTTTTTTCAATGCTTCATCTCGAGCTTTGTTTGATGCAATCAATTATTCAAGTAGCTCATCAATCGATGCTCTTCCCTCATTGTTCGGTGCCTTTGCTCCCGGTTGATATCCCGGAGGATACGCAACCGTGCCTTTGTTGTTGTTGTGGGTATGAGCTTCCACTACTTTGACCATTGAAACCTCCTTGCTTTGGTGGATAGTTCCCTTGACTTTGGTTGAAATTACCTTGGTAATTGTTTTGATAATTCCCTTGGTAATTTCTTCCTTGGATGTATGACACATCCTCCACACGTGGCATAGAGTTGGCCCATTGTTCTTCAATCACAATATTCGGAGGTAACACACCTTGATCGACTTATAGCCCCTCAACAATATTAACTCCTTGGCTCACACTTTGATTTAAACTCATTTGCCTCAACATTTCCGTCGCTATCACCTCAACACTTGGCGTTTGTGGCTCAGCATTCACACTTTTGACATTAAACGGTTGCCCTTGATCAAATTTCTCAAAACTATAGCATCCACTTACTCGCTCCGATGGCTATTGGTACATAGTTATAGCAATCTCATCAAATATCCTTATGGCCCTCTCCGGAGTTACTCCAAGTACTGATCCACCCGCCGAAGCATCAACAAGCACTCTTTGACCATTCACAAGTCCTTGATAGAAAAATTCAACTAGTTGATTCTCTGGGAATCCATGTTGTGGACACTTGAGTAGCATATCCTTGAACCTTTCCCACGCTTCATAAAAACTCTCTTGAGGCATTTGCTTGAATTGAGTGATCAAGCTCTTCATTTGAAGTGTCTTAGAAGGTGGAAAATACTTATTCAAGAAAATTTGGGCAAGTTCATCCCATGTGTTGCACGTACCGGGAGTAATGGTAGATAGCCATGTTCGAGCACGATCCCTCAATGAAAATGGAAACAACCTCATCTTGATACAATCCTCACTCACCCAATTTATCTTCACGGTGTTGGCAATCTCCACAAATTGAGCTAGATGAGCATTAGGATCTTCATTCAGGGTTCCACTAAACTGTTGCTCTCTCATCATAGAAATCAAGCCCGCTTTAATTTCAAAGTTGATGGCGTTGATTGGTGGAGCCATCATGTGTGGCACGGCCCTCGGCATAAAGAAATCCCGAATCACCCTTTGATCATTTTGTATTCCATGTTGCACCGGAGGAGGTGGTGGTGGTACATAAGCTTGTTGTGGATGAGCATAAGCTTGTTGAAAGCCTTGTTGCCTAAGAACTTGTTGCACCGTTTGTTGAAGTAAAGCTTGGTTGTTGAAAGCTCCATGATTTTGATAGGCTTGCTGAGGAGGATTTGCATTGAATTGAAGTGCGTTGTCTTGAACGTTCACATTTTGTCCTCCTTCCCCATCATGCTCTATCTCCACACGATTATCTTCTTGAAAGTTCTCCATTAAATCACTATTTTTGGATTTGGTCTCCTTTCTTCTTTTTCTCAATGTATGCTCAATCTCCCAATCAATAGGTTCTACTTGTTTTCCCTTGGATCTTGTTTGCATACACCTTCAAAGCAAAAGAAGTTAGAACAAGGTTTTCAAAAGCAAATACAAGTAAACAAATAAAATAAAAAAATGTCTCTATTAAGATTACTCAAAATGATCCTTCTTCAAGCTACTAGCAACCGTTGCCTCGCCGGCAACGCCGCCATTTGATTAGTCATTTTGTAGTAGGGATGCCCAATTAAAATAATTTTTCGAACCATAGGGAGGTCGGCGCTAGAGCTTAAGCGAGATCACGTATATCGCAATTTTATAGAGATGAATCATCAATGGGTAGTTTGATCAAACAAGAAATTAAATCAATCAAAGCAAGCAAGCAAACAAGCAATGATTAGCAAACAAGATAGATGGATGAAAAGTGATTTTCCAAATTAATTAAAAGTGAGATTAACAACAATTAAGAAGTGAAAATCATAGGATAAATGCATCAAATTCACATGAATCATGGATTGAAGACTAAGGGCCAACACTAAGATCACCTAAACTCCCTCTCAAGATGGATAGGATATAGTTCTAAACATAGCTCAATGAGTTGGTTCTTACTCAAACAATTCCAACTAGGTACTAAGCTGGAAATGAGAGTCCCTTCACAAGACTAATCAACATCTCGATCAAACCAATCATATGTTCTATCAAAGGGTTCTAAACTCTAAAGGATTTCTCAATCTCTTTACAATTTATAATGCACATGAAATGTTTGATGAAATGATTCACTCAATTATCCTAATGCACATAATTGATTTCTCAATCTAATCACATATTTAGAACAACTAAACACACAAATCATCAATATAAATCAAGCAATTAATAATCAATGATAGAAAACCATAGATCCAATCAATATATGAATTCAAATACACAAATCCCCAAATTATCCAACAACTCTCATGTTGTTAATCTCACAAGGGAGATTAGCCTACCATATTCATAAAGAAATTAACATAGACAATTAAATCCTTACAAATCATGATAAAACTATGAGGTTTAATACAAAGATTGAATGGAAACTCCCTTGATCTATCTTCAATGGTGATCACCTTCCCTTCTTTGCACTTTCCTCTCTTCCTTGATCCTTTTCCTTCACTTGGATGTAGAAATTGATGGTGGGATGATGGTAGATCCAAAGGATGAAGAATGGATGAAGATGATGGTGTGGAATGGAAGAAATAGTGTGTGAGGTGTGTGCAGGGCTGTGAATTTTGGGTCTCCCCTCAAATATTGAATTATTGGGTATTTATACCCCTTGGGAAGCTTTTAGAAGGTTCTGGAATTTTTAGCAGCTTTTTACACAACACGAGTCGTGCTCTGCAATACGGCTACAAGATGGCCGTGTTGGGTGAATTGATGTCGCTGCACGGCCAAGACTTACAGGACCGTGTTACGCAACACGACTCGTGTGCTGCAACATGGCTCGTATGCTGTAACACGGGCACAGGGTGGTCGTGTTGGATGAATTGATGACGGCACACGACCACCTCTTATAGGGCCGTGTTCCGTACACGACCCGTATTGGTGCATGCCCTTGTTTTCTTCACTGTTTTAGCTCGTTCTCCCTTGTTTCAACTCATTAGAAAATATCACTCATCAGTTAATACCAAAATCCAACCAAAAAGGTGGCGGTCCGGCGGTGGTCCGGTGGTGGTCCGGAAGTGGGTGAGGGTTTAGGGTTTGGGGTTATATTTGATATTTTACTTTAATATTTTGTATGTGAGAGTAATTATTTTAAATCAATGTATCTAGTAGTAATTAGGGGTACAAAGTGTGTACCTATTAGTATTTATTCCTTTGTTTTTTATGTGATGCAAGTAAGCTTACGTATTGGCTATAGTGTCTTCTTCCCCTACGGATGAGTTTTATTTGTAGATCATGTTGGCGTTCAATCATTTGGTTAACATAAACCGTTAGAGTTCCATGCATTTCTAAATCAGCGAAAGCAAAAGCATAGAAACGTATTACCTTTCACCAGGGTATGTTGAAGAAGAGAATGAATTCTCGCCGAAAGCATGCGCAGCCTCACCGTTTTGGGCATAACCTCCTCATCCAATCTCTGATTTGAGTGATCTTTATGCTAAAATGATCCTCTCTTCAGTGGCTTTCCAATGGAGTATCTCATGTCTAGTTTGCAGTTCTACACGATTTTAGAAAAATCGTGGAAATTGATGAACAACAGTAGCAGACAACCTCTTGATCTTCCATTGTATTCCCAAGTCCAATCGTGTGGGTGACTGATGAGAGTGAAAATAAACGTATTTTAGTGTCTAATTTAACACTTTTTTGATAGGAATTGTTGTTATATTAGCACAAGTGTCTTATATTCAATATATTTGAGAAAAAGATGCACTTGAGGTGTTTTATTGTGTTTTAGGTGAAAAAAGGATCAAAAGTGCAAAGTTGGAGAAAAGGTGCAACTTGTGCAAGAATGACGAAAAATGCACGTCCAACTTGTATAATTTTTCTGTGTTCGTGTAGAGCTCTGAATTAGAAGTGTGATACATAGTTGGAAAGCTATAGAAGAGAGGGTCATTTTGGTATAATGAATACTTCAATCGGAATTCAAACGAGAAAGTTATGATCGAAATAGTGACATCGTGCAAGCTGTTTCTACTCAGCACGATTGTTCCACTTTACATGACTTGTTACATCTTCAAATATTAGACTTTTGGTGAGATCTATAATGTATAGAAAGCCAAGGAAAAGATGATAATGTGAGCACAAGAATCACTAAAGTCGCGCAGCTACCATCGAGAATTCCCGTGAATTTCCAAAAATTTCCGAAAATTACCTGTTTCTTGGAGCATAATTAATCTCCTTATCACATAATCCTCCATGATTCACTCATATCTTTTATTTCCTTCTCACGCCTATATATATTTTACATCGTTATTCATTTGAGGAGACCGCGACACATCCATCCTTCACCCCACAAGGGGGGATCACCGCCCAACCATCATCCACATCATTTCCTCCATCCATCCATCACTTTAAAGATTTGTTAATGGAATCAAGAAGGAGAACCAAGAGGAGGATTCAAGACGGAGAAGGACGCGACGACGCCTACATCTAGGGTTTACTCGTTTCCTAATTTATCTTGTATTTTTCGGACATATGGGTAAGATCTATCCAACCCCCACAAATGTTCTTCATAACATCATGGGCTAGAACCATTTTGGTAGATCTAGGATTTTGAAGGTTTTATGAATTAATTAAACTCTCTTGTGTGTCCTCCGTACAACACTACTTGTGGATTGATTTTATATATGATTGTACTTTCTTAATCCATATTCACGGTCATTTTGTGCATCTTCAACTGATATATAGAGTCTTAATATATATCTTGGTTGTAGATTGAGTGCGTTCACCGCTGAACAAGATTATGTTATGATTCTAACTGAGGGGACTCAGAAGCTTCATTAGAACTGTCATATATGAATGTTTATTAATTGAATTGAATTCGGGTTAGTAAGCAGGATAAAGAGGGTAATTTTATAGTACATATAAAGGGAGATCATATCGGATTAGAGTATCAATCCTATGGGAAATAATTGATACTGATATTACATAGAAAGAGGGGTGAAATTATCTCTTGCTCCAAGGTTATTCACTGTGTTACATGCATATTTACTTGTGTCTATAGAGTAGATTTGCATGATTTAGTGATGCGTCCATAGTCCACAAGGCAGAGTCAGCCTGCATTTGAGAGGGAAGTTAAGTAGTAAAACTGAATTACCCTAGAGCTACTTATTCTACTACTTGATCCACTTTCGTATTCTTCTAGTGTTTAATTTATTTTATTTGTTATTTTAATTATTTGTTTAGTAGTTGATAATTAAATCCAAACTTCTATTGTTTTTTATTTTAATTAATTTAGTTAATAATTAAATTGATAATACGCCGTCCTTTAGGTTCGATATTTAACTTGGTCGCTTGCTTAAGTCGCAGCTGATATCCTTAATATTTGGGGATTAATTTTGTGTGCAAAGAAAATGCCCATCAGCGACGATCTTCAAGATCCTCTCAATCTGTTGTTCTCTCTAACTTACTCACGGTTAGGTGTATCTCATCTAGGGTTAGAACAGCTGAGATGACTTATATATGGGCTACAACAGGGACCAGGAGGAGAAATTAGAGTCGGGCCTCCATTGGGCTTAAGTATCCAAGTTTTGCCCAAAACTTATACTTAAGTCCAACAATAATAATATATTCCACTAAAATATTATTACTGCACTGCCACTCTAATCCCAAAATTACGTTTTGGGCTCCTTCTTATTATGAGCCCGTTAGTCTCCCCATGTATAAGATGTACAATGTTCATTAATTAATTAAGTTACTGACAACTCCATTAATTAATATCTTATCCGAGAGTAATACCACTCAACCTCATTATCATGTCGGAATAAATCCACCTGCAGAGTTTACATGATAATCCTTATGAGCTCCTCAAAAGGACATCATTAACCTATTTAATAGGACATGGATTCCTTCTACAATCAACACACCATAGAGACAACACTATTTCCTAACTCACCGAGTTTGTTGATTTAATTACATGTAAATCTCACCCATTGATGAATCGAAGAAATACATACTGCCTAACGTGTCGAGGTTATTATATAGGAATTAAGAGTACAAACATCTATAATAACTGAGATCAAATTCTCCTATATGGTCAGTATAAGTCAAACGATCTCAAACGGTTCTGCTCAATACACAAAGTGCACTAATGTGATTTTATAGTCAAGACAAACTAATACCAAATCACACTACAATCATCCCGATAAAGAGTCCCCATCTATCTTGGTTGTGAGCATCTGTTTATACTTTATAAGAAAGCTGATAAATAAATTATAAGATGCAATCATTTAATCATATGATTCTCATTTCAAATTCATTGTTTAAACATTGTTCATATAAAAAGCTAGACTTTTAGTATACAATCCAATAGATCACTAGTACAAATATCTTTATGATGGTTATAGGAAATTATTTAAGCGAGTGTGATCTTCTCCAACCGAAGGGGCACAATCTTGGGTAATGGACTTAGTATCAAATAAATGGTATACACTTAGGTGCAATTAATATATATCCTCCCCAACGGAGTCACTGCTATTATTTGCATGGCTAAAAGACAACCGACTATTAATCATTGAGTCATAAGGTTAAACTGACGTATGGAATTAATGGGTAAAACCTTCTTTTGCGAATGTTAGGGTTTGCATACGTCCACACTAACGTGGCATACAAATTCACGGTGCTTGAGATATTGGTGAATTTATCTTATATTGTTTTTGGGGAAACAATATAAATTTTAAATTCGAAGTGTTTGATCGTTGTATTTATTTACTTGATTCTCAGGATTTTCAAATGGGTTTTAATCCACTTGCTGTAATACTTAAAGAAAACAAACTTACTAGTCCTAATTATATTGATTAGAAATGAAACCTGGACATTGTTCTTACTGCTGAGGAATATAAGTTTAAGCTCAATGTTTCATATCCTCAAGCGCCCACAGAAGACTCTACAGAAGAGGATATAGCTGCACATAGGAGATGGGCCAAGGCAGATGAGATGGCGTGGTGCTACATTTTGGCTTCTATGTCAAATGTAGTGCAACATCACCATAATACCATGGCGACTGCCTTGGCTATGATGCAAAATCTCAGAGAACTCTTCGGTCTCCAGAGTAGAGCTGCTAAGCAAGAGGCCATGAATGCTTTGACGAATACTAGAATGGCTGAGGGTGCTTCCGTGAGAGATTATGTCTTTAGAATGATGGGCCAATTCAATGAGTTGGAAGTCCTTGGAGCTGAAATTGATGGGGAAATCCAAGTTGATTTCATACTACAAAGCTTGCCCAGGAGTTTTGAGCAGTTCCTTTTGAACTACAACATGAACCGAAGGTTGTACACGCTCGCAGAACTTTTGACAGAACTTGTGGCGGCAGAAGGGCTTATTTGTTAGCGTCCTCAAGTGAATGTTGCTAAAAATGTTGCTCGTCCTAGGCCGAGAGGCGGTAGGATGAAGAAGTAGAAAGGAAATTCAGCAGCAAACAAGGAAGGTGGAGTACAAGGAGGTGTGGTCAAAAAGCCTAAAGGCAAGTGTTTCAAATGCAAGCAGCCGGGACATTACAAGGCCTACTGCCCTCTTCTAAAGGGGAACAAGGAAGGTAAGTCTCATTTACTAGTTGTTGAATCGTGTTTAGCAGCTGTATCTGCTAACACATGGTGTATAGATACGAGAGCCACTGATCATGTCAACAATTCTTTGTAGGGGTTCAAACCACCCCGACAGCTAAGTAATGGAGTGATTTTCATATTCATGGGTGATGCTACGAGAGTGGCAACTGTTGCAATGGGAGACTTTTATTTATCTTTTGATAGGAATAAAACTTTGATTTTGAGGGATTGTCTTTACGTACCTTCTTTTAGAAAGAATTTAATTTCAGTTTCTAAATTGTTTAAAGATGGATATTCTTTTCTTTTAATGACAATGTTATTATTAAGAAGAATGGAATTATTATCTATTGTGGTACGTTGATAGATAATATGTATACTCTTAATCTTGTTTCTCCCACGATGCAACAAATGAAAATTAATAATGCATCTACTAAACCTAATAAGAGAAAAGAATTTTAAAAAATGAACCAAACATATCTTTGGCATCTGAGAATTGGTCATATTAACTTGAGTAGGATTTGAAATTTGATAGATGATGAACCGTTGGGTTCATTAGAACTTGAACACTATCCAACTTGCGAATCATGCTTGGAAGGGAAAATAACTAAAAGACCTTTTAAGGCAAAGGGGTATAGAGCCAAAGATGTGTTGGAATTGGTTCATTCTGATTTGTGTGGTCCTATGACTATTTATAAATATTTTGTCACTTTCATTGACGATTATTCTAGATATGGATATATATTTGATGTGCCGCAAGTCTGAGTAATTTGATAAATTCAAAGAGTACAAGGCTGATGTGAAGAAGCGTTAAGGAAAATATATCAAGACACTACGATCTAATCGTGATAACAAGTACCTCTTGGGAGAGTTTAGGAACTATTTATTAGAGGTTGGGATTGAATACCAATTGTCTGCAACGGGCATACCCTGCAGAATGGTGTGGCGGAGAGAAGGAATAGGACTCTTATGGAAATGGTTAGATCTATGATGAGTCATTCTGAATTGGCAAATTCGTTTTGGGGATATGCCTTGGAAACAACATCTTACATTTTGAATTTAGTGCCTTCTAAATCAGTATCCTCTACACCCTTAGAATTTTAGACTGGACGTAAGCCTAGTCTTAAACACATTCAGATTTGGGGTACTCCGGCATATTATATGTAGATGGGAGATACTGATAAGCTAGAATCACGTACTAATATTTGTCTGTTTGTGGGATATCCTATAGGAAGGTGGTTTATTCTATAATCCAAAAGATCAGAAAGTGATCGTTAGAACGAACGCTAGATTTTTGGAAGAAGATTATGCAATGAATCATGAACCCATGAGTGAAATTATTCTAGAACAAGTTAGAGGGAAAACATCCAATTTAATAGTAAATGTACAAGATGATACTACCATAAGTAAATGCACCGCGTGTTACATCTGATACATAATTACCTGTGGTGCTTCGTCGCAATGGGAGGGTTGTGAGACAATCAGATAGATTCATGTTTTTGGAAGAGTCGTCAAACTTGATCTCTGGTAACATGAAATCGACCCATGGAATTACGAAGAAGCACTACAAGATAAGGATGCACAATCTTGGCAAAAGGTAATGAAATCGAAAATAGAATCCATATATTCTAATCAAGTCTGGGAGCTTGTAGAACCACCGGATGACATTAAAGCCATTGGATGTAAGTGGTCTACAAAAGAAAAAGATGATCAGATGGTAAGGTGGAAACCTTTAAGGCAAGGCTTGTTGCGAAGGGGTTTACTCAGAAAAAAAGGATCGACTATGAGAAAACCATTTCACCTGTTGTGATGCTTAAGTCGATCTGGATTCTTTTATATGTTGCTGCTCATATGGATTATGAGGTATGGCAAATGCATGTCAAGACAGCTTTCCTAAATGTAAGTCTTGAGAAAAACATCTATATGAAGCAACCAGAGGGATTCATTGCGAAGTGCAAATAACATCTTTTGTGTAAGCTTAAGAGGTCCATTTATGGACTGATGAGCGTTTTCTCAACACAAAATTAATCCCCAAGTATAAAGGATTTTATTGCAGCTTTGATAAGCGACCAAGTGATTATCGAACCCAATGGACGTATTATTATCAATTCAATTATAATCTAACTTATTAGGACTAGGTTGGCAATAAATTGGTGTAATAATTAATTAACTATGAAACAAGTAATTTAAATAGCAAATAAAATAAACTAACAGTAGAGATTAAATAAAAGTGAACAAGTGAGAGATTAGGTAGTCCTTCGGGCCATCTAGTTTTACTCATTAACTTCCCTTCCGTGTATCAATGTCTGACTCTGCCTTGTGGAGTATGGATGCATCACTAAACCATGCAAATCAACTCTATAGACATAAGTAAATAAGCGTGTGACACGTGTGGATATCCTTGGAGCAAGAGATATAATTCACCCCCTTTCTAGGTACTATTAGTATCAATTATTTCCCATGCACTAAGCACTCTAACTCGATATGATCTCCCTTTATAGGTACTATGATGTTATTCTCTTTGTCCTACTCATTAATCTGAATAAGATTCAATTAACAAGTATTTATATAAGATAGTTCTAATGAGACTTTGGGGTCCCCTCACTTATGATCATAACATGTAATTCTGCTCAATAGTGAACGCACTCAATCAATAATCAAGATATTTATTCAGACTCTACATAACAATTAATGATGCACAAAACAACTTTGGGTATAAACTAAATAAGCATAGTCTTATATAAAATAAACTACAAGTAGTGTTGTGCGGAGTATACACACAAAAGTTCAATTAAATCATAAAACCTTCAGAAACCCTAGAACTGCTGAAGCGGTTCTAGCCCATGATTGATCGAAGAAAAATCATGGTAGTTGGATAGATCTTACGCATAGTCTTGAAAAGTACAAGATAAATTAAGAAGCGAAGTAAACCCTAGATGTGGGCGCCATCGCGTCTCTCTCCATCTTAAATCTTCACTTGGTTCTCACTTGATTCGACAGACGAATCTCCCTCCACAGCTCCGTAAGATGATGTAGAGTTTCGGATGTTGCGTAGAATGAAGGTGGTCAAGGTGGTATCTTTCCTGCTGTGTAGGGTCTTCCTTTTATACTTTCAGCTCCTCCAATGGACCTCTAATGGGCTTTTTGAGCGAAAACACACACTGAATGTGTAAAATATGGATCCAAAAGCTTCTCGCGTGTTGGTTCGACCGAAGCCCTTGGTTGAACCATTACTGCCCTGGTCGAACCAGCCTTTAATAAATCTGTAGATGGCTGGTTCGACTCGAACCACCAGTCGAACCATAAGCATCGGGGTCGAATCGACTCTGCACTATTTTAGGAATTTGGTTCGACCACGGTTCGACCTTCATGCCTGGTCGAACCACATCATCGTGGTCGAACTGCACTGTAACATAATTTTAGGTTGCTGGTTCGACCCAACTGGTGGTTGAACCACTCGTGTTCTGGTCGAACCAGATGTTTAACCTCTCCACTTTCTGATTTCGAGCACTTCTGTCCTGTTTTCCTTCGAAAATCTGCTCAAACGGCCTCACACCCACTTGATTCGTGACTTTCCACTACATATCTCGATTTATCTCGACTTAAGATCAAATCACACATCATTATCATAGAAATCTGAGCTCAAATTACGTGAATTTACACTCTCAATAACCCCCCAACTTACATGTTGCTCGTCTCGAGGCAACAAAATCCAAATCATAAGAGTAAGTGTAAAATTCACGAGGCCATAAAGTCAAGTACAATACATACCTACACATGTAATTATATCAATTTAAACAAGTACGACTCGCATAATACATTTTATTCATGTAAAAGCATCACTCAATTATAATACGCTTCGGAGTACTAAGTCATCTAGCTCACAAGATAAGTGTTTACTCTCACTCTCAAGTGTGAAGTACACTCAACAAGGTTAACATATATGCTCATATTTAATTCATTTTTCTACGTAACCATAAGGTTGGCAAGAGTCTCAAAAATCAACTTATAATTGCTTCATTACTAGGGTCACAAAGGACTTGCTTTTGGGTTGTAATGTTGTCTCTTTGGTAAAGGTAGAAAAATATAGATAAAGTTACTAATTCACTAGTAGAGAATTACCTTGGAGTTTTGCTTTTCATCAAACAGCTTTCTCTTCTCCATCTTTATTTTCATGATCTTTGCGATTCATCTCTCCTTCTTTTCCTTGGATTCAACATCTTTTTTCTTCAAAGTACAAGGGTACCAATTTCGGGAACTACGCTTCTAAGTAGTCGAGGTACCGGTTTCGGGCACTACCCCTAAACAAGATTTAACCACATTTTTCTTTTCCTCATACCACTCAACCAAATTTTTCTTCCTTTTCTTCTTTTTGTTCAAGCTAGCATATATTCACCTCAACTCTCTACTAATGAATAGGATATTCAACAAGGCTCAAGTAAAGGACGAATTAGGCTTTTTATCACGGCTTGCCAAAGAAAAAACTTTAAGGCTCAACAGAGCTTCCAATGATTCACACAGTATATGGGAAAGTAAAATTTGGCTAAATGACTCAAATAAACAATAATGGCCTAAGATCATGTCCTAATAACTAATAATCATAAGTCTCACACAAGACTCCAAGCCAAGTTCTAGAATACGGTCATATGAACGATTCTCACAAGAACATGGATGTAGCATGATATTATAAGGCTCAATTTCTCACATGGGTAATAGATTCCTAAGCACTCCTTATAGCATATAATCAAGATCAATTCCAAAATGAACTCCACATATTTAATAAGTTATACATGCTTCTCATCAACAAAATAATACATGCAAAATACGAATGCAACATGCTTATCAAGAGTCAACTACCCATCATAACAATCCAAAGCAATCTCACAAATCACTCCAATGTCATAATCAGTATATAATCAATACATGCCACTCACACCACCAAATACCCAACCTGTCAAGAGAAAAGAGAAGGAGGATGAGATGAAACAGATAAAGATGAAAACTTGGTGCCCTCTACTCCTGTGGAGCATCATCATCACTATCTCCCCTGCGCCAATCATCAAAATCTCTCTGTAGGCTATTCACTTTCCTATCCAAAGCTTCATAAATGTCACTCAAATCTCCCAATCTCTGATCCAAAACCACATAGTTGGCATGTAGCGTGTTGTAACGCATATCAAGCGCGGCATAGCTCGTCGTGAACAGGCCTAATTGACGGTTTGTCTCCTTCTGATTGTTGTTTAGGTTGACAAGGTGCTCATGCATCAAACAAAACTGCTCTCTATAGTAGTCATCAGGACCGCCCCAATGCTGCTACTGAGGCTGTGGTAGTGGCATCTCAAGCTGCTGCAGCATACCCATATCAGGATGCCCGAGAGGCTCCTCTAAATGCATCTCCTCACCGTGCTCTTCTTGCTGAGGCTGCTCTTGCTGCTGCTGCTATTGTTGCGGCTGATCTAATATCCTTAGCAACTCCTGATACATCCCCGCAGCATACATCTGAGCAACAGTCCTTAAATCTCCTCTTCTCAAGCATGTTATTGATATCACCTCGTACGCCAATGTGTCCATCAACATGTTTTCATTCCGTTGAATTCGAATCAATGCCCTCACATCATATAGAAACATGAAAGAATAGGGATTAGAGCCCCTAGTGAAAAACCAGTCGCCATCTCGATGAAAAGCAAATCCAGCTCGAACACATGCACTCATCACTAGATCGGGATCCTCCGTAATAGGAGTAATGTCAGTGAAATCCATGTGGTATGACTCAGCCACATGAGTAAGCAATCCTCCAATATTCACTCTTTGAAAAGAGGAACTCCTGAATCTGTAGAGATGGTGAATCAAATATGAATCCACATTAAACTGCACTCCATTCAACATACACCACAGAGCATACAACTCTCCCCTAGATATGCAACTTCCCTAGGATCGGGCAAATAATGTATTTCTCAAGACTCTATCCATGTATCTAATGACTGGGTTGAGAATCAATGCAGCACGAGCTTCCTTCGTCTTGAAGTCCATATCCTCTCATAAAATATTTCTCCAAAAATTATTCACTTTGAAATGACCATTCTCATGCCTAGAAATCCCCCTCGAAGTTCCTAGCAATAGATTAAAATTCTCAGATGTCCATATTCTCCTTTCGCCACCAAGTTGGAATGAACACTCGTACGGAAGAGAACTAGCTCCCTTCTTTATCGTGATCGAACACAACACCTACGCAGTAACATGAAAGTATGTAGGCCTCTTCAGCTCCATAAAATGATGGATGCCCACTTGATCAAACATCCACATAATGTCATCCCGGATATTCATCGTCCTTATGGCATCATCATCCTTGTACCTTGTGCGAGTAATCTTATCAGACATCACACCCCATTGATCCTTAATCTCCTCCCAATTCTCCATTTGTATATGAAAGTTCCTTGACAGCCTCTCCTTAAGCCATAATTTCTTTGTAACCCAGTCCTCACGAGGCTGCCTATCCTCCTTCCTCTTGGAGCGGATTTCAGTCATCTTTCCTTTTCCTACAAGAATAATATTTCAATACCAAGCAAATAAAAGAAAAGTAAACCAACATAAATCATTGAATTATACACTTAACTCTACTCTAATTTTACTTCAAAATACAACTCTTCAACAAGAATTATAAAAAATTTCACCATTCACTTCACCTTCTTCACTTAAGCATGCAATTATCTAATCTTCTCAAATTCACCAAAAATTCTAACATGCTTCTCTTCACCACACAAATTGCTCAACAATTTCAAGTAGAACATCAAGGTCTAAACAAAAATCAACAATTAAAATCGGACCCATCACTTGTTTATAAAAAATTTTAAACAAAAATCAAACTTACACCATGAATCCATATAAAAACTAGTTCAATCAACTTACCCACTTAAAATCAAGCAATAGAAATTCAATTCTAGGGTAATAGAGTCAAGAGAATGTACAACCATGGCTTAGTATGAACAAGAAATGAAAATTCCCAAATTGAATGAAAAACCCTAATTTTGCAACTAGAAAGCTCCAAATCCATGAGAAATCAAGCGTGGGAAGGGTGGAAAGTGGTTTAATCGGAGTAGAATAAAGTAAAATTGAAGTTTGGAAGAGAGGGTTTTTGGTTCGGAGAGGATTCGAGTGCGGGTGGTGTGAAGAATGTACAGAATAGAGACGAAAATCCACTTTAAAACATGACTTACGTGGGCCGGTTCGACTCGAACCAGGTGGTTGTTGAAAGTGAAAATAAGCGTGTTTAGTGTCCAATCTAACACCTTTATGATGGGAATTGATGTTGTATATTAGCACAGGTGTCTTATATTCAATATATGTGAGAAAAAGGTGCACTTGAGGTGTTTTATTGTGTTTTAGGTGGAAAAATGATCAAAACTGCAAAGTTGGAGAAAAGGTGCAACTTGTGCAATGAATGCTGGAAAACGCACGTCCAACTTGTACAATTTTTCTATGTTTATATGGAGATCAAAACTGGTGTTGAGATACATGGTTGGAAAGCCACTGAAGAGAGGGTCATTTTGGCTAAAGAACAGCTCAATCGGAATCCAAACGAGGAAGTTATGAGCAAAATGGTGACGTCGCGCGAGCTGTGTCGAACAAAATGGATGTGTCACTTTCCATGGCTTGTTATACCTTCAAAGCTTGGATTTTTTGTGAGTTCTTTATATTCAGAGAAAGCCAAGGAAAAGAGGATCGCATGAACACAAGAATCACTAAAATCGGAGATGGGACGAGGAATTTATGCTTAAAATCGTGAAGTCACGCAGCTGCCAGTGAGAATTTCCGAGAATTTCTAAAATTTCCGAAAATTATCTAATTTATCTCTTTATCACATAATCCTCCATGATTCACCCATGTATAATTCTTTCCTTATTTAATTTCCTTCTCACACCTATATATATTTCACATCATTATTCATAAATTGGGGGAGATTAGAATAAATTGTATTAGAGAGAGGCCACAACCATACTCACCCCACAAGGGGGGATCACCCCCCAACCATCATCCACTTCCTTTCCTCCATCCATCCATCACTTTGAAGATTCGTTGTGGAATCAAGAGGAGAACCAAGAGTAGAATTCAAGATGGAGAAGGATACGACGACACCATATATGGGGTTTTATCATTTCCTAATTTATCTTGTAATTTTCCAGACATCAAGGAAAGATCTATCCAACACCCACGATTGTTCTTCGTAACATCATGGGCTAGAGCCTTTTTGATAGAACTAGGGTTGTAAAGGTTTTTACCAATTAATTAAACTTTCGTGTGTAAACTTCGTACAACACTACTTGTGGATTTATTTTATATATGATTGTGCCTTTTTTTAATTCATACTCACAGTCGTTTTGTGCATCATTAACTGTTATGTAGAGTCTGAATACATATCTTGGTTATTGATTGAGTGCGTTCACTGCTGAGCAGGATTCCATGTTATGATTCTAAGTGAAAGGACTCCGAAGCTTCAATAGAACTATCATATATGAATACTTATTAATTGAATTGAATTTGGATTAGTAAGTAGGATAAAGAGGTTAATTTTATAGTACCTATAAAGGGAGATCATATAGGGTTAGAGTACCAATTGGCCAGGGAAATAATTGATACTGATAGTACCTAGAAAGGGGGTGAAATTATATCTCTTGCTCCGAGGTTATTCATATGTGTTACACGTATGTTTACTTGTGTCTATAGAGTAGATATGTATGGTTTAGTGATGCGTCCATATTCTACAAGGTAGAGTCGGAGACCAACACACGGAAGGGAAGTTAAGTAGTAAAACTGGATTTTCCTGGAGCTACCTATTCTCCTACTTGATCCACTTTCGTATTCTTCTAGTGATATTTTATTTTATTCGTTATTTTAATTAATTATTTAGTAGATATAATTAAATTCTAAAAGCTATATTGCCACACTTGTCTTAATTAATTTAGTAAATAATTAAATTAATAATACGCCGTCCTTTGTGTTCGATATTCACTTGGTCGTTTGCTTAAGCTACAATTGATATCCTTAATACTTGGGAATATTTGCGTGCAAAGAAAACGTGCATCAAGTTCTTGGTGCCGTTGCCGGGGGCGGCTGTTATTATTAGTTTATTATTTCTAGTTGATTAAGACTTTTATTTGTGATTATTTATTTCTATCTAACCTTAAATTTTTCTGAGGTACTTGTGCACTAGGAAAAGGAAAGGAAGGAAAGGAAGAATAACACATTAAGCTAAACATGGCCGGAGCAAGGCAGAATCCGGATAATGTTGTCATACGTGAAATTTTCACGAACTATGGGATTGACAACATGGGGTTGATAGGAGCAAGGGGGGAAGATGATGCTTTTGAGATACATCCCGCTCTTATTAACATGGTATAGAAGAATCTCTTTTCTGGAGATTGTTTTGAAGATCCATATCAGCATCTCCGAAGATTTCTTGGTTATACAAACACTGAAAATGGTGCTGGAGCTAATGATCATGTTAGACGGATCGCCTTATTCAAGTTTTCATTAATTGATAAGGCGGAAGCTTGGTATGAGACTCTTGATGCAGCCGACTGAACTACATGGGACCAACTGCTGCAGAAGTTCTTGGAGAGATACATGCCACCCTCAAGGATCTTAAGAATGAGGCAAGAGATCACCCAATTTGTTATGAATCAGGGGGAGAAATTTTATGAGGCGTGGGACAGGTTTAAAGACATGCTCAGGAGGTGCCCACAGCATGGAATGTCTAAGGCTGAATACATAAGTATTTTCTACTATGGATTGGATTGTGAGTCGCATGTTTTTATTGATGCATCATCAGGAGGAGCGCTGTTATCTAAGACAGCACTTGAAGCAGAAAAGTTATTTGAAGACATCTCTATGAATTCACGCGACTGGCATGTAGAGAGAGATAGAGGATCATATGTACTTGACAAGGTAGCACAGGTTGAACATCAAGTGGTGAAGCAAAAAAGGGATGATGAGATCGTCTCTAGTCTAGCTAACATCAACAAGCTACTAGAATCCTAGCAGAAGCAGATTACAGAGTTGACACTAAGGGGGCCTAGTATGCAGCAGCACGAAGTGAAGAGTGTTGAAGATATCTTCAATCGATACATGGCTGAGAATAATGCAAGGATTGATCGTCTTGAGGATACTATGAATGTTGATCATGCAGATTTATCTAAGCACTTGAAGGACCTTACCTTGATTATGGGATAGATGGCCTCGAATGTGAATCAATTGACACAAAAGTTAGAGGATAATGTCATCATATTGAGGTCCGGGACGCAGTACGAAAGTCTGAATATGCCGGCGAGCGAGAACGAAGGAGGCAGGGAAGTTGCTCGACCAAACCACATCAGCTCGACCAGACCTGATGGTCAAGCTGAGGTCGAGCAAGCTCTGGAAAAATAGATTCACGACACTCTATTTTCGGGTGTGCTGCTCGACCAACACACTTTTGGTCAACCAGACTATCCAAGTCGAGTAGAAGTCGAGCAATACCTAGGAATGGGAATCCCTCGATCAGGAGGTTTGCTCGACTTGGAATAGGTTGCTCGACCAGATCACTTAAGTCGAGCACAAGTCGAGCAAAATGCACAAAACTTACAGAGAGGTTTGCTCTACTTGGACCAGGTTGCTCGACCATATCACGGAAGTCAAGCAGGAGTCGAGCAACACCTGGGGGAGCAAAGGTCGCGATCATCCACATTGCTCGACTTCGACAGAGTTGCTCGACCAAACTATCCAAATCGAGCGGAGATCGAGCAGTCCTGTTTCATGCCCGATTCTATACCGAATGCTATATTTGTTGTTCAGAACACTCTGGAGTCAACCCAAAAGCATAATAATGAGCTTATAGTTAAGAAGAAGTGGGAAAGAGCAAAGAGGTTGAGAGCCGAGAAGCTTAGACTGCAGATGGATAATGAATATGTGGTTTTCTCTCTTGATCATGCAATGAAGATGCCCATGGAAACTCAATCATACAAGAGCATAGATGTGATTTCTAACTTGTTTAAACTTGATTTTTCTAAGACATATGATTCTGAATTTGAATGGAAGATTGACAAGGAGGTGTCTAGACGGCCATGGGAGGAAGGAAATTCTGAGGATTATATACTTGTTACCAAGAAAGGTGAGGTGTTGAGTGTAGACAAAAAGAGGGAAAGAAAGTATTTGAAGGTGAGGATGCGAGAAGACCGTCCTCTACCATCGTGACTCTTCGACGTTAAATATGAGCACCTGTTGGGGGCTTTTCCCTTTCGTTTTATTATTTTATTTCTTATGTGTGAGTAAGAAATTTTTATATTTAAGGTGCTCACTAATCGACAATTACATCTCTTTTCAAACTTAGTTTCGACTTATGTTTCTACTAAGTTTGGGGGGGTGTGATGTTCTTACCTTATTGTAGCACCAAGAGTATAATCTTTTCTAAGTAATGTTTGCTAGGGGAGTTGATTTTTTGCGGTATGTTGAAACTTTAATCGATTTTGATGTGTCGATTTTTGCAATTTGCCTAGTCTTCTGTGGTGTTTCTAGTGTGTGTAGTTGATTAGATAGTCAATTAATTCTTTCTTATAGTTCTCCTATTTTATTACTGATGAATCCTGTGATGATGAGTTTGTTTGAGCTTTGATAGAAAAAGGTAGAAGAGTGGCAAGATGACCGAGTTGAAGTACTCGAGTGTGTGCTTTTAAATTCATGGAGTAGAAGGATTGAGTTTATATTTTTGGTGATCTATGTGAGCTTATATTGTTTAAATTGTGCCTAAAATTCATATGCTTTTGAAATTGATGAAGGAAGTGTACTTGAGTTTTATTGTGATATGAAGTTCTATGTGTACTTGTGGGATGTTGCTTACCATGAAAAATACTTTGTTACTTTTTAAAAACCCATGTGAGATTTTGAGCCTTGTTGATCATGTTACATAATCACATGATATTTCTTTCTGGTGAGTTTCGTTCTTGTGTGTGTATTCTAGAACTTGTCTCTTGTCTTACTTGAAACTATATGTATGTTAGATAATGGGAGATGATCTAAGGCCATCCTTGAAATTATGAGTCACTTAACCAAATAATTCCCTACCGAATGATGTATATCTGTAGTTAGCCCTTTTGAGCCTAAAAGCCTTATTTCTTTGGCAACCTATGGAGAAAGTAACTTTGATATCCTATTTGAGCCTTAAATTCCTATATTTAGTGGAGAATTAAATGATGTCAAAGTGTGTGAATTGATTTTCATGGAGTTTGGAAGGAATAAAATATTTGGAGTTGTACAAGTGATTATGAGCTGAAAATAAGTTGCTTAGGGGTAGTGCCCGAAACTGGTACCCCGAGATGTTAGAGGTAGTGCCCGAAACTGGTACCTCAAGAAAGGAAAGGAGAGAAAAGAAAATTAGAAGAGCATGAAGCTGGATAGCCTTGAAGTGTAAAAATCTGCAGTACAAAAGATCTCCGATTTTAATTCTCTACTAATTGAGTCACTTAATCTCTATGTTTCCTACCTTAACCAAAGAGCCAACATTACATCCAAAAGAAAAGTCCTTTTTGATCCCATTGTCGAATCATACTTTAGTGGTGGAGAGTTTGAGATATTTGGCAAGCTTATGGTTACGCATGCACTTGAATTGAATCTGAGCGTAAACACCTTAACCAATAAGTGTACATCTTTTACACTTGAGTGCAAGTGATATATATTTCCCATAAGAATATGTGGATGGATCATTTAAATTGGTGGTACTTGTCTTATCTTGTATGCTATGAATTGATTATTACATGTAATGAGAGTTGCATGACCTAAATTGAGGATAATTGTATTTTGAATGGGGTATTTATCATAATACTTGTTTTCCCGCTAATTTTCTAACTCTCTCTCTCTCTCTCTCTTTATTTTTATTTTGTTGCCTTGGAATGAGCAACGGGTAAGTTTGGGGGATTGTTGAGAGTGAAAATAAGCATATTTTAGTATCCAATCTAACACCTTTATGATGGGAATTGACGTTTTATATTAGCACAAGTGTCTTATATTCAATATATGTGAGAAAAAGGTGCACTTGAGGTGTTTTATTGTGTTTTAGGTGAAAAAATGATCAAAAGTGCAAAGTTGGAGAAAAAGTGCAACTTGTGCAATGAATGCTGAAAAATGCACGTCCAATTTGTACAATTTTTTTGTATTTGTATGGAGATCAAAACTGGTGTTGAGATACATGGTTGGAAAGTCACTGAAGAGAGTGTCATTTTTGGCGTAAAGAACAAGCTCAATGGGAATCCAAACGAGGAAGTTATGAGCAAAATGGTGATGTCGCGCGAGCTATGTCGAACAGAACGGCTGTGTCACTTTCCATGGCTTGTTACACCTTCAAAGCTTGGATTTTTTGAGCAAAAGCACGCACTGGTTGTGTAAAAATATGGATCCAGATGCTTCTCGCATGTTGGTTTGACCAAAGCCCTTGGTCGAACCATTACTGCCCTAGTCGAACTAGCCCGTAATAAATCTGTAGATGGCTGGTTTGACCCGAACCACCAGTCGAACCACAAGCATCGGGATCGAATCGACTCTACACCACTTTAGGCATTTGGTTCGACCACGGTTCGAGCTTCATGCCTGGTCGAACCACATCATCGTGGTCGAACCGCACTGTAACATAATTTCAGGTAGATGGTTCGACCCGAACCGGTGGTCGAACCACTCGTGTTCTGGTCGAACCAGATGCTTACACTATGTCAAAACTGTGGAATAACAATGCTGGAATAATAACGGACAATTTAAAACCCGTTGTTATAAGGCCAAAAAAGGGCTGAAATTTTATTTCCACTGTTATTACAAGAAAAGTGCGCTCACTAACAACGGTTATATCTTTCCGTTGTAAATGGCACTTCCTATTACTTTAATTTATTTTTATAAATATTTTAAATAGAAAAATTAAAATCATATTAATTTGGGACTTTAAAATTTTTCAGCTTCTTTAATTTAGCCCTAACGACGTGAACGCTCAACGAATTTCTTCCTGCCACCACGTAGACGGCGACGGAAGAGACCACCAACGGAAAAGACGACCCTATTAGAGACGGCAGACGACACTAGAAGCGATTGATGTGTGATTCCTGCCCTAGCCAGAGACGACCGACGCAAGGCAGTCCGCGTAGTACCCTCCTTCTGCCGGCGAGCACGAGGTCAATGCTTTTAAATGTATGATTTCTTCACTTCTTCTAGTATTTAACTGTGGAGCGAAAGAACGGAGTGTAATTTGGTAAGGTGATGTCTGATTTTTCACCTATTTCGATCTGTCTTTTTGAATTTCATGAACATTGTGCTTTTACTAATTCAAACCAGATTTTCTTTTTTTTTCTCTCAAGAAATTTCTTCGCCCATTTATCTTAGATACTTATACTTCATTTAATATAGTGAACAACTCATCCATTTGCAACTCTGTCCTACACTTAACCAATGATATATGCTCCAAGTCCGTTGAAGGGTAACTACATAGGCTTTTTTGGTAGTTCTCCTTATCCAATGATGAATTTAGGCATAAAATGTTGTTCTAAAATTAATATGATACATTTGCGCAGTGACCTTTTGTTGGTCTGATGTGGTTTGAGATTGTCTAGAAAACTAGAAGGGGTTGGTGCATAGTGACCTTTTGCTAATTTGTTTTTGTCACGCCCCTAATTTTACCTAGGACAATACGAATAGTATTTGAAATAGAATATTAAATAGGGCATGGTTAAAATTTTTCATTTAACAAGTAAGAAGTAATTTGCAAACAAGAAGGAAATGGAAATGGGCTTAGTCCTATAAATTTCAGCAATCTTAAAAAAAGTTTTCTTGCAAAGTGAAAAGTTAGCAAATAAACAGAAAGTCCCGCAAGTTTTCTTTTACAAACTTTAGCAAACAATTTAAGCAAAGGATTTAGATGAGGGATAGATCCTTTAGGTTTTGCAAATTTTTAGTTTTAAAATATTAAATAAAATATTATTGCAAAAGCTTTGAGAGTAAAGGACTGCAAGTTTATTCCCAAAAAAAGAAATCCATGCCATGCAAACATACAGGACTTGTCATTTTATAAACCAAGATTTAAATAGAATTATTTGTAACACTTCTGCAGAACTTTAGTGGAAGGCCATTAAGTTTAATTCCACCAATTCTTGACTATTTAAAACATGCAGGACCTATAAGACATTTAATAAACAACCCAAACATGTTAGAATGCGTTTCTACTCCTTCTAATTAAATGGTTAGGTGACACAGCATAGAGTGTAAAGACCAAGGGTCGGTCCTGGAAATTTTTTTACGAAAGATCTCTAAGGCATTATCCAAACTGGCAGGTTAAGGAAAAACAATCCAAATAAGAAAGATTAAATAGGAAGTAAGTCCTTTAAGTTTATGAAATATTTATTTTTAAAAATGTTTGCAGAGTTCTGCAGAATTCTAAGGAAGGGACAGTAAGTTTTATTTTTCAATTTCATGACCACATACCCATGTAAACCTGTCAAAATTTTAATTAATAACCAAACAGGCTAGAATACACTGCTACCCTATAAAAGCAAACAAACAGGTAATTTTGCAAAGAAAAGATGTATATTTAACAAGGGTCGGTCCCGTAAGTCTCTTTTTTTATCCTTTTTGGTAAAAGATTCCAAAGATTTGTGCAGGTGGCAATTCAAGAGGACAAATCCAATTAGAACACTCCTGTGCATGACACGAACTCACTACCTCCAACCGCACTGTGCTATACACCTACACTACCCACTTACCAACACCAACATGCAATGAAAAGAGTTAATATGGTATGCATAATAGTGGTGTACTTTAAGGTACAAATCTATTATCAATCAACCCACCAATTTAACCATGCGTCTTATTAAAGGTACAAGGAAATTGGCAGCTTAATGGAATCTCACCCTTCACTGACAATAACAAAAGTTACACCATTGGCACCAAAACAATTTTCTTATTCTAATCAAATACATCAGACTCATACTTTAGCATGCATGTGATCAAACATACATGAAAAAAGCTTAGTGGCAAATTCATAATTGGGTGCTTCCGTGCACAGTCACCAAATTGTCACACTAACTTGTTACTCACCACTTCTGTCCACAATAATCAATAAGGTGCAATAAACCACAATCACACTAACCCACAATATCAAGAGTTAAACTAATAACAACTGGCAAATCATTAAAACATGATACTTAATCATAGTTTTATCCCAATAATATCAGTGAAGAAATTTTCAGAATACTCCACCCAAAACAGAGGCACAGACATGCAAATTATCATACTAAAGGTTTAATAAAATTATCGAATTAAAAACGAGTATGTAGCCTATGAACTGCAACTTATTAAAACATTTTTTAGTCTCCTCGCCTACGACCCCCGCTCGCACGCTTTGCCACGCTCAACCTGCGATAAGAACATTTATCGGGGTGAGCAACCACATGCTCAGTGAAGATCTAAACATACTTACATACATCAAATAATCCATATGCGAGAATTTAATTCACTTACAATACAATCTTATCATGTCAAAATAAGGCACCTTTCGGCCCTTATCCGTGTAACTTTACGATATCGCGATTCGTTAGTAAGGCACTCCTTCACAGCCCTTACTCATGCTATAGTATGGCACCATTACAGCCCATACCCATGCTATAGTATGACACTAGTGCAGCCCATACCCATGCCATATATAATTTCATAACATTCAAGTATGATCATCAACTCATAAGTGACAACAATTTCAAGTTTATTTCAATTACCACATACTAAATCATCTAAACACATATAAAAATGAAAGAATTCCAACCTTTTTACCGTGTGAGTCTAAGTCTCAATTATCAAACGTCTCGATCGGTGCTTCCTTCCAAACCTATAATTAAAGGACCGATCATTACCCCCACATAACCATACAACTATACGTTACTACCCAAGATATAATACGATATTGAAATCCAACTAGAATGAGGGGTAGAAAAATTTAAGGAAAAAGACAAGAACTTAGATCGATGGCAGAGGAGAAGAGAAAAGAAAGGAAAAAAAGAAAGAAAAGGAAAGAATAAGAAAAGAGAAAGAACGAGTGAGAACTTCACCTTTCTCTCTTCGTTTGCAGCTGTGAAGAGACGTCAAGGTGTCTAGAGAATAAGGAAACTTTTGGATTATATTCTCATGGCTGGTTGGGAGTAATTGCGTGTATCTCTTCGTAGGATTTAACAAACTTTCCGAAGATGATGGAGTTGATATGTGGAAGATATTATCTTGCTCAATGGATAAGGAGATCACATATTTATTTCTTGGGGAGTAAGATAACTTAGCTGTTTTGAATTTAAACTCACGGCTGATAAAAAAATATTAATGAATGGGCTAAGTTTGGATGTGGGCTTCAAAGAGTTGAAAATCTTGGCTTTAAAGATTGGGCCATGACCGAAAAATTTTAGTGTGAACTTACGGGGTGTTATATTCCACCCTCCTAATAAAAATTTCGTCCTCGAAATTCTCTAATGATATAAACCTCTTTCCCGAAATGAAAAAAAAAGGGTATCTTGCTTGAATTTCATCTTTCTTTTCCCATGTAGCCTCATCTTCCGTATGTCGACTCCATTGAACTTTGACGAGTGGCACGTCATGATTTCGAATCCTTTGGACCTTTTGATCCAAAATGGACACAGGTTCTTCTTCATATGTCAGGTCCTTGCCAATCCCCAATGTCGAGAAATTCATAACATGATTAGGATCGTGAACATATTTTCTCAACATCATAATATGAAAAACATTGTGCACGGAGGATAACTTGGGTGGCAACGCCAAACGATAGGCTAGATCTCCAACTCTATCAAGAATTTGAAATGGACCAACGAAACGAGGTCTAAACTTTTCTCTCCTTCCAAATTGTATGACACCCTTCGTGGGAGCCACCTTCAGAAAGACATGATCTCCGACTTCAAAATATAAATCCTTTCTTCGTTGATCAGCATAGGACTTTTGTCTATCTTGAGCAGTCTTGATTCTTTCTCGAATTATTCTGACCTTGTCCACTGCTTCTTCTATTAGCTTGGGGCCTATAATAGCTTTCTCACCAACATCATCCCAATATAATGGTGATCTACACTTCCTTCCATAGAGCGCCTCATAAGGAACCATCTTGATAGTTGCTTGATAGCTGTTATTGTAGGCAAATTCGACAAGAGGTAGGAACTTCTCCCATGCTTCTCCCATGTTAACAGTGCAGGCTCTTAACATGTCTTCCAAAATCTGGATTGTTCTTTCGGATTGCCCATCCGTTTGTGGGTGATAAGATGTGCTGAAATTTAGTTTAGTTCCCATCGCTTGTGCAGACTTACCCAAAACCTTGAAGTGAAACGCGTATCTCTATCAGACACTATTGACATTGGCACGCCGTGTAGCCTCACTATCTCTTGAATATACAAATGCGCATACTGCTCCATCTTGAATGTCATCTTTATGGGCAAGAAATGAGCTGACTTGGTCAATCGATCGACGATGACCCATATGGCATGATTTCCCTTCGAAGACCTTGGTAAACCTACGACAAAATCCATGGCAATTTGCTCCCATTTCCACTCGGGGATCTCGAGTGGTTTAAGCTTTTTGGCTGGTCGCTGGTGTTCAATTTTAACTTGTTGGCAAGTTAAACATCTTTCAACAAAGTATCCAATATCTCGTTTCATACTTCGCCACCAAAATCTTTCCTTCAAGTCATGGTACATCTTCGTTCCTCCCGGATGAGCGGTGTATAGCACTCCATGCGCTTCACTTAAAATCTTTTCTCTCAACTTCTCATTCATTGGAACACACAATCTTCCATTTAAAGTCAAAACTCCCTCTTCGTCCACTTTGAAGCCATTGTATTCGCCTCCAGCTAGTGCCTTCTTCATCATTCCTTGCAAGAAATGATCTTGTTCCTGAGCTTCTTTTATTTCTATTTTCAGACTCGGCTGAATTTCTAATGACGCAATGATCGCCTTTGTGCCGGAGGGTGATGCCACCAATTCAATTTGCATCTTGGCGAACTCTTCGGCCAGCTCTTCTTGCTTGATATACAGACTATTCAGTTCCACTTTGGTTGTTCGGCTCAAAGCGTCGGCCACTACATTAGCCTTGCCTGGATGGTACTCAATGGTGCATTCATAATTGTTCACCAACTCTAACCATCTCCGTTGTCTCATGTTGAGCTCCTTCTGCGTGAACAGATACTTCAAACTCTTGTGGTCCGTGAAGATCGTACATTTCCCACCATAAAGGTAGTGTCGCCAAATCTTCAAAGCATGAACTACGGCCGCTAACTCCAAGTCATGAGTAGGGTAGTTCACTTCGTGCGGTCTCAACTGTTTAGAAGCATATACAATAACCTTCCCATGTTGCATCAATACACATCCGAGTCCTTGCTTTGATGCATCACTGTAGATCGTGAACTCTTCATTCGGATTTGGGATTGTCAACACGGGTGCTGAAGTCAAATCGTGCTTTAACCTTTGAAAGCTCTCTTCACACTTGTCAGACCAAATGAACTTCTCTCCTTTACGAATCAATCGTGTCATTGGACCGGCTATCTTGGAGAATCTTTCTATGAACCTTCGATAATAGCCAGCTAATCCCAAGAAACTACGAACTTCTTGAATATTTGTAGGTGTCCTCCACTGATTCACTGTTTCTATTTTAGATGGATCTACTTCAATCCCTTGTGATGTCACCACATGTCCAAGGAATGTGACTTGCTTCAACCAAAACTCACACTTCTTGAACTTCGCGTATAACCTCTCCTTGCGAAGTGTCTCGAATACTAATCTCAAGTGCTCCTCATGTTGTGCTTCATCTTTGGAGCACACCAAAATGTCGTCGATGAAGACTATAACGAACTGATCGAGATACGGGTGAAAAACTCGATTCATCAGATCCATGAACACTGCAGGCGCATTACTCAACCCAAATGGCATGACGACGAATTCATAGTGCCCATAACGCGTTCTAAAAGCAGTCTTAGAAATGTCTGACTCCTTTACTCTCAATTGATGGTACCCGGATCTTAAATCAATTTTAGAAAATACACTTGCTCCTTCTAATTGGTCAAACAAGTCTTCAATTCGAGGTAGGGGATACTTGTTCTTTATCGTCAACTTGTTAAGCTCTCGGTAGTCAATACACATCCTCATGGATCCATCTTTCTTCTTAACAAACAGGATTGGCGCTCCCCATGGAGATACGCTTGGGCGGATGAACCCCAAGTGCAAGAGCTCTTGTAGCTGAACTTTCAACTCTTGTAGTTCCACGGGCGCCATTCGATACGGAGCTTTGGATACTGATGCTGATCCTGGTATCAAGTCTATTGAAAACTCTACTTGACGATTTGGAGGCACGCCTGGTAAATCCTCCGAAAAGACATCAAGATACTCTCGGACAATAGGTATGTCACTAGGTGGTACTTCTGTGGTCCTGGTGTCTACAATGTTGACTAGGAATCCCTGGCAGGACTTCTTTCTAAGCATCTTGGAAGCTTTTGCAGCAGATAATATTCTCGGTACTACACCACTCTTGAGCTTGTGTACCACTTCTTTCTCGAATTTTGGTTCCCTTAAGATCATTACTCGTTCCTTGCACTTTATATTGGCTTGATGATAGGTAAGTCAATCCATTCCTAGAATCAAATCAAATCCATGCATATCCATAACATACGGCTTGACGCTAAAGTCTACTCCTTCAATGTGTACGCTCACTCTTTCTACGAAAGTATTCACAACAACTCTCTCCCCCGAAGGTAGACTAATCTCAAGAGGTTCATCACTCTTGACTCGTTTACAGTTAAACTTATTACAATCTTTGCGGAAATAAATGAATGTGATGCACCAGTGTCAAACAAAGTGAAAGCTTGGGATTTACCCACTGCCAACGTACCTGTCATAACATTAGGTTCATTGTCCCCTTCAGCTTAGTTCATGGCGAAAACTCTCCCTGTTCCTCCAGTACCTTGTCTTGTATTCCCCCCCGGAGGTGGTCCCCTACGATCAGGTCTAAAGTTGGATGGCTTTGGGCAGTTCTGTGCTTGATGGCCAACTTCATAGCACCTAAAGCATTTGTTTTGTCCCATGAGACACTCTGCATGATGATTCTTCCCGCACTGTATGCAGAGAGGCTTTGGTCTTTGTGCGTTGGCCGGCGGGTTGTTGTTCGTTCTAGCTTGCCTTTGATTGTTATTTCTGCCTTGGCTAGAGTTTTCCCATTTCCGTTTGTTTGGGTTCTCCATTGGCTTTCTGATCGTTCGCCCCTTCAGCAAGCAAGCTTCAACTTTCTGGGCCCTCATAAACGTGTCGGCGTAGCTCATATCGGGCAGTGAAGATATTCTCTCTTGTATATCCTGGTGCAATCCATCTAGGAACTTCTTGACTCGTTTCTCTACGGTATTGACCAGCTGTGGAGCTGATCGGCGCAGCTTATTGAACCGCCGTTCATACTCAATTACGGTCATGTTCCCTTGTTGGAGATTTTAAAACTCATGCTCCATATTATTGCGGTAAACTTGAGGATAGTAATTGGCCATTACTATATCCTTGAACTCTGCCCAGGTAATAGCTTCCCGGTTCTCATTAGGTCTCATCTCCAAGTATCCATCCCACCAATGGTCGGCATCTTCAGTAAATTGGTAGGATGCGCAGATCACACGCTGCTCATCATTGCACCTTAAGAGACGAAAAATTCTCTTAAGTGCTCGTAGCCACTCTTCCACGTACTCGGGCCTTTCACTCCCCTTGAAGAAGGGTGGATGGTTTTGGCGAAACTCATGTACTATTCTTGTATGAGCATCCACATCAGCGTTTGGAGCATTTGGTGCGTTTGGAGCGTTAGGGACATTCTGAGCATTCGGAACGTTTTGAGGGTTTTGAGCATCCCTTCTTGGAGGCATCCTTCAATTCCACCATGAAAATAATTTTAGCGTTTATTCAAGTTAATGAATGAAATCATAATGCAAATCATATCATTGTACAAATTAGCAAATTTACGATAGAGGCACAGACATCATAGTAATAAAATTTTTTGATCATTGAATGAAAAACTGTCTTAAACTTGCAAATTAAATTAGAATCAAATGCTAAATAATGAAATAACGAATACTAAATAATGAAATAAATTCAAGTCCCTAACATAAGGGATATTGTTTTTAGTTTTAAAAAAAAATGGAATTTAAAACTTAAGTAATTTAGTCTCCATATACTCCCGAGTCCTCAGACGGGTCTGACTCGGAACTCTCATCCATTTCTCCTTCATTCATGGCTCCATTTGGCTCGTTATTGGGTTCCGATGCCGGTGCCGACTCTGCAAGGTAACCTACCAACCGCTCTTCTTGCTCATTATGAATATCCCAGATATGATGTCCAGGAGGGGGGTTTGGCAGATACCATCTTGCGACTCTCATGAACAAAACGGCTGTGAACTGCACGTGGTCCACTTGCGGAACTTGGTGTTGAACCGAGTGATGCATATAGTCAGCATGTATGGAATCGGCCACGTCTTTCCAAGCCCACGGTAACGTACTGATGAGCTTTAAACCAACCCAATAGTCAGTGATACCTTCACCCATATCCTTAACTTGTCTCCATAATTGTAGCATGTGAGCAATGTGTGTGGGCAAGTCATGTCTGACGTCCCGGTGATAATTCATGTAGGATTGTTGTCTTGCCAAGTCACCCATCTAATGCGGTAATATCTTTACAAATCATATAGGTTCGCAATAATATTCTAAATATTCATCATTTATCAAAAAAAAACCCACATTACTCATATAACATAAAATTTCATTTTATATCTCGCATGTCATCAATTTATGCAATTCATACTTTCATACCTTGGTTGAAGCGGGCGTCGTACTCGGTGGATGCGTAGCAAGAGACTTTATTTAAACTTTTATACAATTGCAAAATCATATCATTCAAGCCACGAAATTCACTTATGTGCGGAAATAAAAATTTAAAATTTTTAAGCAAGTATACAGAATCGCATACATGCTCTGATACCAATCTGTCACGCCCCTAATTTTACCAAGGAAAATTCGAATAGTATTTGAAATAGAATATTAAATAGGGCATGGTTAAAATTTTTCATTTAACAAGTAGGAAGTAATTTGCAAACAAGAAGGAAATGGAAATGGGCTTAGTCCTATAAATTTCAGCAATCTTAAAAAAAGTTTTCTTGCAAAGTGAAAAGTTAGCAAATAAACAACAAGTCCCGCAAGTTTTCTTTTACAAACTTTAGCAAACAATTTAAGCAAAGGATTTAGATGAGGGATAGATCCTTTAGGTTCTGCAAATTTTTAGTTTAAAATATTAAATAAAATATTATTACAAAAGCTTTGAGAGTAAAGGACTGCAAGTTTATTCCCAAAAAAAGAAATCCATACCATGCAAACATACAGGACTTGTCATTTTATAAACCAAGATTTAAATAGAATTATTTGCAACACTTCTGCAGAACTTTAGTGGAAGGCCAGTAAGTTTAATTCCACCAATTCTTGACTATTTAAAACATGCAGGACTTATAAGACATTTAATAAACAACCCAAACATGCTGGAATGTGTTTCTACTCCTTCTAATTAAATGGTCAGGTGACACAGCATAGAGAGTAAAAACCAAGGGTGGGTCCTGGAAATTTTTTTACGAAAGATCTCTAAGGCATTATCCAAACTGGCAGGTTAAGGAAAAACAATCCAAATAAGAAAGATTAAATAGGAAGTAAGTCCTTTAAGTTTATGAAATCTTTATTTTTAAAAATGTTTGCAGAGTTCTGCAGAATTCTAAGGAAGGGACAGTAAGTTTTATTTTTCAATTTCATGACCACATACCCATGCAAACCTGTCAAAATTTTAATTAATAACCAAACAAGCTAGAATACACTGCTATCCTATAAAAGCAAACATAAAGGTAATTTTGCAAAGAAAAGATGTATATTTAACAAGGATCGGTCCCGTAAGTCTTTTTTTATCCTTTTTGGTAAAAGATTTCCAAAGATTTGTGCAGGTGGCAATTCAAGTGGACAAATCTAATTAGAACACTCATGTGCATGACACGAACTCACTACCTCCAACCACACTGTGCTATACACCTACACTACCCACTTACCAACACCCAACATGCAATGAAAAGAGTTAATATGGTATGCATAATAGTGGTGTACTTTAAGGTACAAACCTATTATTAATCAACCCACCAATTTAACCATGTGTCTTGTTAAAGGTACAAGGAAAATTGGCAGCTTAATGGAATCTCACCCTTCACTGACAATAACAAAAGTTACACCATTAGCACCAAAACAATTTTCTTATTCTAATCAAATACATCAGACTCATACTTTAGCATGCATGTGATCAAACATACAGGAGAAAAGCTTAGTGGCAAATTCATAATTGGGTGCTTCTGTGCACAGTCACCAAATTGTCACACTAACTTGTTACTCACCACTTCTGTCCACAATATTCAATAAGGTGCAATAAACCACAATCACACTAGCCCACAATATCAAGAGTTACACTAATAACTCCTGGCAAATCTTTAAAACATGATATCGAATCAAAGTTTTATCCCAATAATATCAGTCAAGAAATTTTCAGAATACTCCACCCAAAACAGAGGCACAGACATGCAAATTATCATACTAAAGGTTTAATAAAATTATCGAATTAAAAAAGAGTATGCAGCCTATGAACTGCAACTTATCAAAATATTTTTTTTTAGTCTCCTCGCCTACGACCCCCGCTCGTACGCTTTGCCACGCTCAACCTGCGATAAGAACATTTATCGGGGTGAGCAACCACACGCTCAGTGAAGATCTAAACATGCTTACATACATCAAATAATCCATATGCGAGAATTTAATTCACTTACAATACAATCTTATCATTTCAAAATAAAGCACCTTTCGGCCCTTATCCGTGTAACTTTACGATATCGCGATTCGTTAGTAAAGCACTCCTTCACAGCCCTTGCCCATGCTATAGTATGGCACCATTACAGCCCATACCCATGCTATAGTATGGCACTAGTGCAGCCCATACCTATGCCATATATAATTTCATAACATTCAAGTATGATCATCAACTCATAAGTGACAACAATTTCAAGTTTATTTCAATTACCACATACGAAATCATCTAAACACATATAAGAATGAAAGAATCCCCACCTTTTTACCGTGTGAGTCTAAGTCTCAATTATCAAACGTCTCGATCGGTGCTTCCTTCCAAACCTATAATTAAAGGACCGATCATTACCCCCACATAACCATACAACTATACGTTACTACCCAAGATATAATACGATATTGAAATCTAACTAGAATGATGGGTAGAAAAATTTAAGGAAAAAGACTAGAACTTAGATCGATGGCAGAGGAGAAGAGAAAAGAAAGGAAAAAAGAAAGAAAAGGAAAGAAGAAGAAAAGAGAAAAAACGAGTGAGAACTTCACCTTTCTCTCTTCGTTTGCAGCTGTGAAGTGACGTCAAGGTGTCTAGAGAATAAGGAAGATTTTGGATTATATTCTCACGGCTGGTTGGGAGTAATTGCGTGTATCTCTTCGTAGGATTTAACAAACCTTTCGAAGATGATGGAGTTGATATGTGGAAGATATTATCTTGCTCAATGGATAAGGAGATCACATATTTATTTCTTGGGGAGTAAGATAACTTAGCTGTTTTGAATTTAAACTCACGGCTGATAAAAAGAATATTAATGAATGGGCTGAGTTTGGATGTGGGCTTCAAAGAGTTGAAAATCTTGGCTTTAAAGATTGTGCCATGACCGAAAAATTTCAGTGTGAACTTACGGGGTGTTACATTTTTAGACACTTCTACTTGGTTCATTGTTTAGAACATTGAGTGTTGCATGAGATTCATTCAAGCTGTAACTACTTCTCAGGTATTGGGGGAATGACTGCTTTGAAGCTGATTCGCTAACATGGCTCGATAGAGAACATTCTGACGAATATTAATAAAGAAAGGTGCTGCATAGTATTAAGATGATGTGCACTTTATTCAATATTGATTTGTAATATGTGTGTCTTCTTGTGTAATTTTTTCAATCATTGTGGATTTTTTACATTTTGAGCACTTCTCTGCGACACTGTCAAATTGCATTAGAATGGTGAATCATCTTCTTTGACTTGCTGATTGATAGAATAAGATCAACGAGAAAAAATAAAGCAAATTGGTATTTGTGGTACTTTTTGTATTTGTGGTACTTTTTGAGTATAAACCTTTTATAATTATAATTTATCAATCAGTGATTTTTCTCTATAATTGTATTCTTCCAGGTACCAAATACCGGATGAGTGGCCAATACGAAGAGGCTCGAAGGCTCTTTAAAGAACCATTAGTTTTCACTAATGATCAACTTGACCTTAAGTGGTCATCTCCAGATGAAGAAGTGATTGACTTTTGAAACCATCTTTGGATTTCTTTTCAGTTTCATATTGACAATTTTAGGTCTTTAACTCATTTTGTCATTTCTTTTTCAGGGATTGTTAAGGCTTTGGGTAAATGAAAATGGATTCAACAGTGAAAGAATAACCAAGGCAAGTCTCCAGTTTCCTTGATATGCATCCCTCCCCTTCTGCCAGATAAGAGAAACCAAATCACATTTTTGACTAATCTATGTTGCGTAGGCTATAGAAAAAATCAAGGCAACTAAGAATAAATCATCCCAGGGGCGGTACATTCTTCCTTGTTAAGTAAATTGTCTAATCTGCGATTCACATTGGTATATGTCACTTACTTACTCTGTTTCCATGGACAGGCTAGTATCATTCTTTAAACCGGTTACTAATACATCAGTTCCTGCTAAACGGAAGGTAAATCGCTACCCTTGTCGATAATAATCCTATCAGCTGGTTCATTACCAGAATGAACAGTTGTATTATGGGTAAACCCTGGTTGATGAGCTTCTCGAAAATTCATCGCAGTTGCCATATACTGTCAGACTCAGCTTAAAATTTGTTACAGTTATCCATCTTTTTCAAGTTAAAAATCTGCACACATGTAAATGTATATATACAAACTCATCACATAATTATGTAATCCGTAATTATATATTAGAGACTTAAAATAAGTAATTAAATAGAGAGAGAATAGGATTAATTAAATTATTACAACCCAGGTTTTTGTGTTAAGTCTTAAGTGAAGAACTAGTTATAATTTTTTTGTGAATAATCTACTATATGTAATTTCTAATTTGAACATTATTTTCAGATTACAAGAATTGTCAGTACTGAGGCAGAAAGTCCATATGAAATTCTTGGGGCCAACAACAAAATGTCTGCTGAAAATATAAAGAAAAGGTATGCCTATGTTGGTGGGCAGGATTCATACTCATACTAGTGCTGAAAGTTTCATTTCTCCAATAATAATTTTTCATCTCTTATTTGGTCGTATAGACTTCTAGTTTTGAAGGTTTCCTACACAAATAATTAGTTTTCCATTCAATTTGGTCATATCTCGTTTCCCATCTCCCGTCTCTTCCTGCTCTCTTGTTATGTGCTGATAATTTTTTTCTAGATTAACACATTGCTAATATTGCATTGTTTAGGTACTGGAAGGTGTCCCTAATGGTTTATCCTGACAAATGCTCTCACCCTCAAGCTCACCAAGCTTTTGTTAAGTTATATAAAGCATTTAAGGATTTACAGGTTCCTGATAAGGCAAGTGTCATGTTCTACCCTTATTTGAAGTTATTTTTTTTAATGTCTGATTCCATGCTAACGAAATCACAATTTGAACTATTTAGAATAGTTCCAAATCAGCATGCTTCATATTCTATGTACACCTACATTTTCTCTAGAACAAATTGGAGAATGTTTTGTTGTTAATTGACTCGTTTACTATATAATAATTATAATTATTTAAAAAAAGGGATTAGGGAGTTTTAAGTATTGAAGCTTTCATACAGATAAGGCATATGCTGGTTTAGCCTATTGCCTCATCTCTTAAGACATGACTAAAAGGCCAATTTGCATATTTCTTCAAATTTTACATGTAAACGTTTTTTTGATTTCTTAATCTATTATTGTGTCTTTTTGTGATAGCAAAAAGCACTAGATGAAAAAATAAAGCTGTAGGAGGAACAAGAAGCATTACAGGTACTATATCCTTGCATTAATTTATTAGGTTGTTATACTCCACTAGGCAGCTGAACTTAAAGCCATGGGTTGTAATTGTTAACCCATGTATTTGTATGTTGTTTTAAGATACAAGCCTTTGCTTTCTATTATTACTGTATTTGTTTTGCAAGGTTTTTTATTTTACTCCAGTTGATTTTATTATCTCACTTTTAACATGTAACAGAATTGAAATTAGGCTCCTTATCTCTTCTCCTTATGGCCACTTCAAGCATTATATCTAATGTATGCATACCACCAGAGTTCTATCATAGTGCATTGCCATTGCACGAGAAGAGAAGTCGATTAGAAAAGAGAAGATAATAGTTCAGACGAACGTAAACTGTTGAGGGCATTTTTTCGATCCCCACTTGCATCGTAGAATTTTGACGGGGCTGAATAAGAATACCTTCCCTGAGGCCAGTATTTATACACTAGCGTCATAAGTTTTCATTTTCCCTTTATTTGGTTCATTAATCATAATATGGATTGTTTAATGGTCACTCTATTTTTACATATAAGACATTTATGGAGATACTTTGTTTATTTTTGCATTTGCTTATTTTCATGTACTGAACTATTGTAATATCTTAGCAATCTTCTTGGTCTGGGATTTTAGCCGATGGCTGGCTTTCTGACTTGATCAGGCATGTTGCTACGTTTGGGATGGTGCTAATGAAGCTTGACCTTCGTCAGGTGTTTCCTTATTTCTCTTCTAAATTATTATTTTTGCTGCTACTGTTGCTAATTGTCTTGGCCAATGTACTAGGGATCTGGTAGACATTCGAAAACACTGGATGCAGGCCGCTTTACTGCTGCATGGGAGCTTTATAAAGCTCAAGAAGAGTAAGAAAAGAGTAACACATAATATACACCTATTTTACATGATCTTATAATGACTTCTACTTATTTATTTGGAAGAAAAGAGTAACACATAATATACATCTATTTTTCATGTTCTTATAATGACTTCTGCTTATTTATTGGGAAGGAATTTTACGAGGAACAACATTAATGGGATGATACAAAAGGGGATAGATAACATTGCAACCAAGAAACTATTGTGAGTAGAAGTATTTTTTTTTTCTCTTTGGTTAATGTTCTTTGTTTCCATTTTTGTGTTGCTAATTGTGGTATACAGCTTTTGAAAATTATTTGTGCTCTTAAAGAAATATTGTGGCATTTAAATACTATCTTTAATTTATAGTAATTTGTTTTAATGAATTTTTGTAGGTTAATGGCTAAAATATCATTGAATGGAAGATTGAAGGTGGAGATTAGTTATATATATTTTAGTATCATGATATTGATTTAAGTTGTTGTGTGACGTGTCTTGAAGATACACTAGAGATTTGTTTTTTTGTTAAATTTTTAATGTATAATTATGCTATGGAATGGTTATGATTTTTTCAATAATATATTATGTTTTTTTATTTTTCTATTAAATTTTAAAGTAAGTGAAATTAAAAAAAAAAGCTTAAATAGCTACAACAACGGAGATACCCCGTTGTTAAAAGGTGCAAATTACAACGTTACGAACAACGGAAATATATCATATTACAACGGGGATGGACCGTTGTCAAAGATAGCTATGACAACGGGGATACCCCGTTGTTAAAAGTTGAACATTTTAGTCATGCCTCAAACAACAACGGGGATATAATCTACGACAACGGGGATACACCGTTGTTAAAGGTTAGCTACAACAACAATTGAACTACCGTTGTTAAAAGTCTAGACTTTTAACAATTGCCAGATTAACAACGGAACTAGGAGGGCTACGACAACGGTGATTCCCTGTTGTCGTAGCTCTCTACAACAACGGGGATTCCTCGTTGTTAAAGATTAGCTGCGACAACGGGTCGATCCCCGTTGTTAAAAGTTTGGACCTTTAACAACTGCCGGGTTAACAATGGGGATTAGAGGGCTACGACAATGGGGAATCTCCGTTGTCTTTCCACAATTTTGGCATAGTGTTAACCTCTCCACTTTCCGGTTCCGAGCACTTCTGTCCTGTTTTCCTTCGAAAATCTGCTCAAACGGCCTCACATGCACCTGATTCTTAACTTTCCACTACATATCTCGATTTATCTCGACTTAAGATCAAATCACACATTATTATCACAGAAATCAGAGCTCAAATTACGTGAATTTACACTCACCATGGACTCAAACAAGCTTCAATATCATGGAACGTCCATTTTGATGAAGTAATCCAGATATATGAATTTATTCAATATCCGGATGAGTCTTGCGCATATAAGATGAGTGACCCATATGTGGTGGTATTTTTTGTACTTTACGTAGATGATATCTTACTCATTGAAAACGATGTAAAGGTGTTGTCGGACGTAAGGGTATGGTTATCTAAGCAGTTTGAAATGAAGGATTTAGGAGAAGCCGACCACATTCTAGGGATTAAAGTAATAAGAGATCAAAAGAAAAGAATGTTGTGCTTATCTCAAGCTTCATACATTGATATTATCCTTGTTCGTTTTAGCATGCAAAACTCTATGAAAGGTTTTCTACCTTTTAGACATGGAGTGTCTCTATCAAAGGAAATGTGTCCTAAGACACAAAAGGAGATAGAAGAAATGAAGGCGGTTCCTTATGCTTCGGCAGTAGGAAGCCTCATGTATGCAATGCTATGCACGAGACCGGATATCTGTTTTGCTGTAGGCATAGTCAGTAGGTATCAAAGTAACCCAGGACAAGGGCATTGGACTGCGGTGAAACATATTTTTAAGTACCTGCGAAGGACTAGAAATTATATTTTGGTTTACCGGGAAAATACTTTGTTACCTGTGGGTTACACAGATTCAGATTTCCAATCGGATAAGGACAGCAGTAAATCCACCTCGGGTTATATGTTTACTCTTAGAGGAGGGGCCATAATATGGAGGAGTGTAAAGTATAAATGCGTTTCTGACTCCACCATGGAAGCTGAGTATATAGCAGCCTCTGAGACACCTAAGGAAGCAGTATGGCTCAGAAACTTTTTATGGACTTGGATGTGATTCCTGGTTTGCCCAAGTCAATCACAATTCATTGTGATAATAGTGGTGCAGTTGTAAACTCGAAGGAACCACGGGCCCACAAGGCAAGTAAACACATTGAGCACAAGTACCACTTGATACGAGATATCATTAAAAGAGGGGAGGTTGTTGTCCCTAAGATTGCATCAGATGATAACCTAGCTAATCCTTTCACTAAGGGCCTTCCAGCGAAAGCTTTTGATGGCCATGTTGAAGGAATGAGGATTAGATGCATGTCAGCAGATATGGCAGCATAGTCTTTTAGTATAAGTGGGAGATTGTTGGATTGTATACTAAAAGTCTAACTTTTTGTATGAACAATGTTTTGACTATATTTGAAATGAGAATCATGTGATCAAACATTTTGCATATTATAAATTGTTTATATGTTATTGCAAAAGTCCATTTACTTTATACTATACATAATATGGTTGCGGCGTCACATGGAAAATCATATTATCGGCTCCTTATAAAGTATAAACAAATGCTCACAATCGAGATAGATGGGGATAGTATTAGTCTGTCTTGACTACAAAATTACACTAGTGCGCTTTGTGTATATTGACCAGGACCGCGTGAGGTTGTTCTATTTATAATGACTATATAAGAGAACTAGACCTCAGTTATTATGGATGTTCGTACTCTTACTCATTAAATAATAACCTCGACACGTAATTTAGTATTGATCTCTTTGATTCATCAATGAGTGAGATTTAATTGTAAATCAATATGTTCGGTGAGTTGGGAGATGGTACTCTCTTTGGTGTGTTGTTGGTTATAAAAGGAATTCGTGTCCTAATGGAATTGGTAGATGATGTTCCCTTCAGGAGCTCATAAGGATTATCATGTAAACCCTGCAGGTGGATTTGATACGACATGATAATAAGGTTGAGTGGTACTACTCTTGGAAAAGAGATTAATTAATTGAGTTGTCAATAACTCGTTTAATTAGTGGGCATTAAATATCTTAAATACAGGGAGATAAACGGGCTCATAATAAGAAGGAGCCCATAACGTAATTTTGGATTTAAGGTGGCAGTGCAATAATTATTCTTTAGTGTACTGAATTATTATAATTGGACTTAAGTATAAGTTTTGGGCTAAACGTGGATACTTAAGCCTAATGGGAGGCATAATCTTAATTTCTCCTCCTGGTCTCTGTTAGCTTATAAGTAAGCCAACTCAACAACCTTAAGAACAGTAATTCACGCCCAAAACCGTGAGGAACAAAAGAGGGATTGCGGATTGAGATCGTCTTGAAGATCGTTGCCCACACAACGTCAAGACGTGGCATAGGAATACAGCAGAAGTCCGAAAGGTGGTTTGTTGCTGCTGTTTGATTACTTCTCAAGCAATCCACGGTGAAAGGTAATTTATTCTATTCGTTTTCGCTGTAATAGAATTACATGGAACCCGAACTAATCACGTAGACTATAAGATCCGATCACCATCAATTTCTACATAAATGAGGAGGTTTATGAGTTCACATGTCAAACTCAGACTTGCTGTAGGTTTTAGAAGCACTCTTGAACAGATAAACAACGTCTTTGATGTGCATCATGACCTGCTTCCGTAAATGGTGATAGCAAAAGGCATGTGAAACACCTGGCACCTGGGTAAACCTGTCTAACTGCATGACTTATGCTTTTATGTTGGTCTGTCACGATCATGGACGGAGCCACGTTGGGCTAGGGGGAGCATTGGCCCCCCCCCCCCCCCCCTCAACTTTTAAAAATTAATACTATATATGTAATATTTATTAATAAATATCAGTATAGGAAAAGTGGTAGGTGTGCTTTTTCCTTTGAAAAAGGTCAGAGGTTCGATCCTTGCCTACCACTTCCTTCTTTTTACCCTTTTAGTTTTATATTTTTTCTGTTTAATATACTTTTTTTTTTAAATTTATTTATTCTCTTTTCCCTTTTATTTTTATATCCATTTTATTTCTATGTTTTTTCTTTAACTTTAGTTATTAAGAATTAAGATAAGTCACTTATATAGTTAGATGATACTTGCTCTATATGATTTTTTCCACACTTTTTCTATTAATAGTAAAAATGCACTAGACATTTAACTTATTTTTTTAACTTTATTTATTTCAATAATTTTATTTACTTATTCTTGTTAAATTATAAAAGTTATTCGTACTTTTTTATACACTTAAAAAATAATATTTTTTAGTCCACGTGCCCCATAAATGTTTTTCTGTTTAATATACTTTTTTTTAAAATTTATTTATTCTCTTTTCCCTTTTATTTTTATATCCATTTTATTTCTATGTTTTTTCTTTAACTTTAGTTATTAAGAATTAAGATAAGTCACTTATATAGTTAGATGATACTTGCTCTATATGATTTTTTCCACACTTTTTCTATTAATAGTAAAAATGCACTAGACATTTAACATATTTTTTTAACTTTATTTATTTCAATAATTTTATTTACTTATTCTTGTTAAATTATAAAAGTTATTCGTACTTTTTTATAGACTTAAAAAATAATATTTTTTAGTCCACGTGCCCCATAAATGTGCAAAAAATCCGAGACAAAGGTAGTATATCGAAATTATACGTATTATTTGGGTCCCCTCAGCAAAAATCCTGCAGTTGTCCCTGGTCACAATCAACAATTCTTTTGGGCATCTGAATGCCTCAGCAGCTATATCATAAACCATGTCCAGTCTTCATTGTTTTCCAAAGTACGAACACCAACTGTCAGAGGGAATATTTGTTGATTAACATCTTACATTACTGCAATAAAAGCAACTCCCTTGTAGTCACCCTTTAGATGTGCACCATGTACAACAATCGTTGGTCTTCCATATCGCCTAAATCCAAATATTTAGGCGAACAGTGCGAAAAGACATTTTCAAATACATGATCTCCATCTGTGGTGCGTAGAGCAACATGACTCCCTTGGTTCTCCTGACTCAATGCTCTAAGGTACGCTGGCAGCATCTTAAACGATTCCTCAGGATCACCATACATTAAGTTTGTCGCTCATCCCTTCACCACAAGATCATGACCATAGCCGATAAATACACCATATTTTTCCTTAAATCCTCAATTATTAATGAGGCTGACATCAACGTACATTTTTTCATTAGCATACAGCGTCCCAAGCAGCTTAGAGGATACGATCTCTATGCCCAAGTTATTCAAATCTTTAATGCACGTGTCTCCAACAAAATAAAAGCATCTTCAAATATCATCCCATCCACTAATACGAACAACAAAATCACAAGGCAACCGACTCCCTTCATTTGACATACCACCTGCAGCATCAGACCTAAGCACCCTAAGACCACCTTTCCATTTCAGATTATACTTAACAACTTCAAACTTCAGTTTTTTTTGCTTCCATACGTCGTACCCTTTCCTAGACCATGACTACTTTCATCTAACATGCTGATTCATTTGTTATCGGCACTAAACAAATTCGACATACATGAGATTCTCCATTCTTTCTCGGTTTCAGTCCTATTTGATTGAACATTATATGTATTTCTCTGATCGCCCTCATTGTCTGATGAATTACAATCTGTATATGGATCACTGTATGCTCTACGGAGGACCCACCTTCATCATCAACTGGTGTTTGAATCGCATCCTCCCTATTATCTCATCCCATTTGACACCATCATTACTGTCGACATTCAAACTAGGGCTGATATCAAGGTCGTCACGTTAAGGAATATCATAATTTATGGGATTTGGAGGTTTCCTTACTCCAGACTGATCCAGGGATGAACAACTCCCAAGGAAACCAGCTGCTTGGTTAGCAAGTTGGTCAACAGATTTCATTTTTAAACTCACAGTTATCTCGGTTGCCAATCACAAATCAAATTGCACACGTCGTTGTCATTGGTGATCTTCTCTCGAACCCATATATTATTGATATTAAGACGATAAATTATATCATACTCACACATGCCTCGGTAATCGGGAAGTACATCTGTAATTGATTTCTTCAGATTGGACAATGTGAGGATTCCTAATTTACTTATATTCAATGCCCATGGTTTCTGCACCTACATATGCACTCCCTGCCCAAGAACCGTCATAATGAACCAAGATATACTTGTCCATCATCTATCAATACATATTAAGTCATTAACTTGCGAAAAAGGCTATCTCATCTATAGTAGAATACCTAACTTCGAACAGAATAATGGTAGGATGTTGAACAAGTCCACTTATATGATTTGTAATTAATGTAAACCCCGATGTAGAGGCAACATAGATCAATAGATTACACAAAACTATAAGTGAGATATTTCAACTCAAACAATGCAAAATGCTTCACTAAACAAGACTACCAATCAATAATAGTTACTCCAAAACGTCGAAAAACAACTTGTTGCTTCAATTCATGAATATGGTCAGCCTAACAGGAAGCCATCCAACTAAATAGCTCTATTAAACTGTTTTAGAATACCGTTACTCCAACACACATAGTTAAACCCTACATCTTAGAAAATCTAGACTTGTTCACGGCAATATCCACCCTAAACCCTAAATTCGCGAAAATGACTCCATTGAAAATTAAACAAAATAGGATGAAATACCTCGAATACATAGCCTGAAATATTCTATTGGGCGGCTGCAATAGTGATCCACCAAAAAGGGTCTCGTTATTCACAGAGTTCAGCCTTTACCAGCCATGCGTTCTTTGATGGGGTAGATAAGCGATGCAATTTGAAGATTAAATTAGCTTCTATTTATGAACCCATTGGGTTTGGGTTTGCTGGTCTGAATTTGGGTTAAGTGATATGCTTAGAAGTCAGCCGGTTCAATCTAAGGCAACAATTATAACCTAATAAGGACAGCCTCGTAATTCTACCACTCAGGTAATCCAAAATCACGTTTTAAGTTATAAAAGTAACCAATAACCGATGATGGCTAAAAAAATTTACTCATAAACTTACTCCGTAATTAAAACGAAAAGGAAACATGTACTAGAGGGTGAGTCGGTCGAAAAATGGGTACACGAGGCTTAAGGAAAAACCCCCACTCACTGACGGTCGCTGAATCACCGATCGTCGATTTCTAAAACCTCAGCAAATGCCGCCGTCGATTTCGTTATTCTAATTCCGGCCAAATTCAATTCCAACTTCCCTGCTATGTCTCCGTCTCTTCCGTCAACACGCCTCTTTGTCCTCACTCTCCTCTCAGCCACCGCCACCGCCTACTTCTTCTACAAATCCCGCAATCGCCACCGCCGCCTACTTGCGGCCATCCGGAATAATCTCACACAAGACGAAGACCACCGTAGCCCTAGTCCCAAAAGAGGGAAACTTTTCTTCTTGTCACAAACAAACACTTCTAAAGCCCTAGCGCAGCGCCTCCACGCGCTCTTGACACAGAACAACATCCCTTTTGATCTTATTAATCCAAAAGACTACGAGCCTGAGGATTTATGCAAGGAAACCCTTGTTCTGATCGTTGCTTCCACCTGGGAAAATGGTGGGCCTCCACCAAATGGGGCCTTTATGATGAACTGGTTAGCGGAGAGTGCTGATGATTTTCGTGTTGGAGCACTTCTGCTGAAGGAATGTAAGTTTGCCGTTTTCGGGGTGGGAAGTGGGAGTTACGACGAGACGTTTAATGCAGTGGCGAGAGATGTTAGAACGAGACTGCAGAAGCTCGGGGCCAGTGAGTTGGTGGAGTGGGGAAAGGGGGATGTGGATAATGGGGATTTGAATGAGGTGTTTGATCAATGGTGTGAGAAGATTCTTGCGGTTTTAAATGGTAATTTGGGGAAGAATGAAAGCCAATTTGAAAATTATGTAGTTGGGAGTGAAAGTGAAGGTGAGTTTAGTGAGGACGAAGATGACGATGTGGGAGAAAATGGGATTGAGTCTGGTGTTGTTGATCTTGAGGATATTGCAGGGAAAGGACCTTCAAGAAGATCTACACTGTCCACTGTAGCTAATGTAAAAGTGAATGGAAAGGTGTTAAATGGGGAGAAAGAAATGGTGACCCCAGTTCTACGGGCAAATTTAGAGAAGCAGGTAACATTATCAAGATGACTAATATAGACCAGTTAAAATTCATTTTATCTTTTGTAAGTTCTGTTGGGGTTGTGCAGTACACCGATTCGATTAGTTTGTTGTTGTTCAGATGAGTAGCTTGTTGTCTTACTGAAGTTTGAATTGAAGATTAATCTTCTTGCATTCCGCTCTATGCATGATCTTTTTGTTTAATGCCATCTCATTTTCTTTCATACTTTTTGCTCAATTTGGAACAGCATGACAATCTTGTTTACTACACTTACCTAAGTTCGAACTCTCTAGTTCTATGATAACTATGTTCCATAAAATGTCGTCTTTGGATGTCATCCCAATAGATTACCAATCCTGCTGAAGTACGTTAGTGCTTCAGGTGGTGTAAAGATTCTTCCTTGGTTTGATCCAAGCTCATGTAGTTTTGGTCAATAACTTCTTATAATTATACATGATGATGTCATGACTGTATGTTTCATCACTTATTATACCTTTGTTATGCATATACAACACTACAAAGAAAATACCTTTGCTAACTATGGCTGAACAATTTTCATACATTCAGAAGCAAAAAAACTTTGAATCTAGGCTGACAACTTTGGCTTTTTATGTTTGTATCGTCAAGACCCCCCAAAAAATAGAACTAAAAGGTTTCAAAGTATGGCAGCTGCAGAATTTATCTTGATTCTTCGATTTTATGAATATGCTTTTGGTACTATCTTTGTCTCTTCTCTTACTTCCTAGACAATTTATCTTAACTAGCTGATATTCATGACAGGGGTATAAAATTATTGGGTCTCATAGTGGGGTAAAACTTTGTCGATGGACCAAATCTCAGCTTAGAGGTCGTGGAGGTTGTTACAAGCATTCATTTTATGGCATTGAGAGCCACAGGTATGACCATTATTTGAGTTTTGAGCCAATAGAAGTAAACTTCATAGATTTGAACTTTGATTGCATATTAATACACATTTATGACCATTGACCAATAAGGCTATATATAACTGATCGAAGTAGAATTTTTTTTACTCCATCCCGGAATAATGTGCACCCTTACTGTATCTACGGAGTTTGAGAAATTTTGCTTTATGTCTATCTTTATTGACTTTTGGGGTGCAATGTAGTCTTTTTAGGTGATAAATAAATTATAAAATATGTTATGTGTGTTAGATGGGTAGTACTTTTAAAATTAAGGTGTATTTTGAGATTATAAGATTGATGTGATGTTTCAATTTTTTGGTGGTGAAGTTTATTGTGCGACAAACGAAAACAGAAAATATGAAGTTTATTATGCGATGGAGGGAGTAGTTATTAACTAGTCCACCAGTTTACATGAACAAATTTAATGACAACCTTACCATCTCCTGATTCTAGTATGGTTAGGCTTCTATTACTTTGATATGATTTTTCTTTCTTCTCTATTTTGTGACTTTGATTGGTTACATTCCCCTTTAGGTGCATGGAGGCAACCCCAAGTTTAGCATGTGCTAATAAATGTGTGTTTTGTTGGAGACATCACACAAATCCAGTAGGGAAAAGTTGGCAGTGGAAGATGGATGATCCTTTGGTAATTGTTGATACTGCCATTGATATACATACAAAAATGATAAAGCAAATGAAAGGAGTTCCTGGTAAGTTTGATACAATTGTTTTAATCACTGCTTGCTCATTGCTAAATCTTTCAAGTTCATTATGTTCAGTGAAATGACTTTAAAAGCCCCTTAAGTTTTATGACACCTTAATGAGATATCAGTGTTAGCAATCAAGAAAAAGGATTGCTTGAATGGGTTGCATTCTCTATGTACAGATAATAGCGTCGGATGAAATGACAGAGAAGTTACTTGTTGATGATGTGAGTGTAATATATGTAATAATTTATGTTCACGAGAACAACTATTATACATGGATGAGTTTTCTGGATAAGAATAATTTCTGTGTTCTGAGATGACAGAACTGGACTTCCAGATAATGAATGTTAATAATTCCTGGTCATGTACTGCATTAGTGAAGTGTAATAGCACTTCATCTTCTTAACTTTTTGAAGAAGTTTTATTATTATAAAAACTGTTAGCTATATTGTTATATCAATTTTAAATAGAGAATAATATATCTTTGCTTTGTTATATTTCTCGCTTGGTTATGACATGTTTCTTTGAGAGGCTTTGAACTGGCTAGTGATGTTACTTATATTTGATTGAATTATTCAAATATGTGCAGGGGTGAAGGCAGAGCGTCTGTCAGAGGGTCTCTCTCCTAGACATTGTGCCTTGTCACTTGTTGGTGAACCTATCATGTATCCCGAGATAAACTCTCTTATAGATGAGCTACACAGGAGACGAATCTCAACTTTTCTTGTGACAAATGCACAGTTCCCTGAAAAAATTAAGTTGCTCAAACCTATCACTCAGGTGCGCAGTTAACTGTTGTCTACTTGTTAGTACCAAAAACACATCTGACAAGAGCTAAAAGTCTGAATGGGAGTCCTGTCCTGTTAATGATCGAGGAGCTCTAACACCTGCCTTTCACATCTTGCAGTTGTATGTAAGTGTAGATGCTGCAACAAAGGAGAGTTTGAAGGCTATTGACAGACCACTATTTGGGGATTTCTGGGAGAGATTTGTTGTAAGTGTTTTTTTTAACGGTTGTCCTGTTTAATATGGAACTATCTTATTGTTATTATCTAGCTTCTCCGACTATTGGGGTCCTATTTGAGAATAGACCTTACGAGAAAAGGTTTCTTTGAGCTATGATATTGAAAAGTTTTATCCTCATTCGTCAGAATGAATAGAATTGAAAAATGACGAACAAAATGAGCTCCCTGTATTACATGCAATGGAAAATATATTCTTGTGACTATCTTGTTTAAAATGAAGTTTATATCGCTGCAACAGTATCCTTTTCTGGTTCAGTTTTCTGTCTGAGGATGCAGAAGAGTTGATGATAAGAACAGAAAAATAAAATAAAAAAAATCAAACGGTAAATACCGTTTGCCTAATCAAACGGAAAACTCCGTTTGCCCAATAGCTTCCAGGCTTCTTAATTCAATAATAATTTGATATCCATTCATAAACCCTAAGCACACCTTAAATACTACTAGTCACAAATACCAAAAAGAAAGAAACCAAAACCCTAAGGACCTAAACAAAAACATAATAAATAAGCCCAACCCACGAATAATGGGCTCAAGCCCTAAAAATAAAGATAATTAAAATAAATAATCAGCCCACGGATATTGGACCTAATCCCGCTCCCTATCAATTCCATCCTCCTTCGAAACAACCTTGTCCTCAACGTTGCAGTCAGGTAACCGCCATAGAGTAAACATGAAACCCCCGCCCCTCCTCAAAAAGCTCTTCATGTTCATCCATTAACTCTTTCTCCGTCACCTTGCAATACTTATAGTCTTGGAGGTCCAACTCCTCGTCCTCCTCAGCCAACAACACCCTCAATTGTTTGAATGGGCCGTCATGCCCAGGTGTAAAGGTTTTTTTACACCTAAAGCACAGCCCTTTTGCTCTCAAGTGCTCCAAGACTCTCGGTGGAAGCCAAGTAAATCTAGAATGGGTAGTAGACTGCTCGGACAGCCCCAAATTCGTCCCGGACAGCCCTGAATTCGTCCTTGTGGGATGCGCTGCCGGCTTAGAGAAGTTGCCAATCGACACTTGTGCATTGCCGCGGTCTAACGGCTTGAAAGAATTGCCAACTAACCCTCTTTGGTTATCGCTAACTGTTAAACCAGAATTTTTGGCAACCGACTGAGAAAAATTGTTCACTTGATGCATGGGGCTGCAATCACTGTAAGGTTTGTCCCCCATCTTTAAGATCGTCCTCAATATCCCTAGCTCGTTCTCCGGATTGCTTAACTCCAGACAAACGTTCGAACCTACTGCCCTTAAACCGCATGTCAAAACGCGCCACCAGCGCCTGCGTGAATTCTCCCCACGATATTCCACGCTTCCTCTCCTTCATCCATGCCAACCAGTGGTAGGCAAACCCATCCATGGCAATTCCAGCCTCTGCAACCTTCCTTTTCGGCGGGGTACCGTTCAATTCAAACTGTTGCTCAGCCCTCGCTATCCACCCGATTGGATCTTCCCCCTAGGGCAGAAGCACCAAGGCACCGCCCCTACTCGTCAGATCGTGAACGGATGGCGCCATCTTGGATGTGACGGCTGTCGCCGTGTTCCTTTGAGTCACACCCGCCGCCAATTGCCCCTCCAACGACGGCTGCGGGATTGCCTTTGACAACGCAGCCAAGGACGCTGCAATCTCATTCAATTTTGCACCGTTCGTCTCCAATATCTCCTTCATTGATCTGCCTCCAGTGGAACGTGTTGTCATCATCTCGACGGGAATGGGATCCGGCAGGTCGGACCAATTGATAAGAACAGAAAAATAAAATAAAAAGCAATCAAACGGTAAATATTGTTTGCCCAATCAAACGAAAAACTCCGTTTGCCCAATAGCCTTCAGGCTTCTTAATCCAATAATAATTTGATATCCATTCATAAACCCTAAGTACACCTTAAATACTACTAGTCACAAATACCAAAAAGGAAATAAACCAAAACCCTAAGAACCTAAACAAAAACATAATAAATAAGCCCAACCCACGAATAATGGGCTCAAGCCCTAAAAATAAAGATAATTAAAATAAATAATCAGCCCACGGATAGTGGACCTAAGCCCGCTCCCGTCGACCGTGAATCCTAATTTTGCTTCCTATCATGACATATCTCAAATGTTTGCTTCACAATACATTATATTTTCTCCCAGTCTTTGGCATTCTGATTGTTAGTACCTATTATAATTCAAGATGATCAATAATTATCTTTCCAATCCTTAGCATATTTTACATCTTGTATGTGAAAATCTTTGCACTCCACCATTATGTTTCTGTTCTCACTTCTCAGCTAAATGTATTTACCTTATTTTCCAAGCTAGAAACATCTGTTCAAAATTCTTCTTGTTATGACATTATTTGAAAGTTTCTACTCCTATTACTGATTTCACATTTTGACTTGGGTCAATCTTCTTTTTTTTTTCAGTCAATTTCTTTATCTACACTAATACTTTCTTTTGGTAGCATCTCTAAGTTGAGTTATTAAAAATTAATTTAGGATTCTTTGAAAGCTCTGAGAGAGAAGGAGCAACGAACTGTTTACCGCTTGACATTAGTCAAAGGATGGAATACAGAAGATATAGATGCTTATTCTAGCCTTTTTGATGTTGGAAGTCCTGATTTTATTGAAATTAAAGGGGTGACATACTGTGGATCGTAAGATTCTCCGGCTTTTATTTCATATGCCTTCTATTTCAAAGTTTTATCAAATATCTTTTTCTGTTGATCTCACAACATAGGAACTGTGTTACAGTTCAGCAACTTCTAATTTAACGATGGAAAATGTTCCCTGGCATGCTGATGTCAAAGAATTTTCAGAAGCCTTGGCTCAAAAGAACAATGGGGCGTACGAGGTTGCTTGTGAGCATGTGCATTCATGCTGTGTCCTTTTGGCTAAAGTAGACAAATTTAAAGTCAGTGGACAATGGCATACATGGATCGACTATGACAAGTTTCACGACCTGGTTTATCTCCACTCGCTTTTATATTGCATGTATTTATAAATATTATTATTGTTTTTGTCATCAATTGCTGAATCTTGTCTGTTTTGTACTGAAGGTGTCAGCTGGTGAACCATTTACCAGTAAGGATTACATGGCTCCTACACCTTCATGGGCTGTCTATGGAGCAGTGGAAGGTGGGTTTGATCCCCTGCAATCTCGCTATAAAAAGGAGCGGAATCACAACACTACGCGCTGAGAAGGTGTGTTTTTCTTTGTTGGCTAAGTTGCCGATTATGTTACGCCTGTGGTGTTCTTTCTCATCTGATCAAATCACATGCATCTTATTCTCAAGTTCGCCCGCTTGTTCATGTCTGACTGATGTTTTGATGTTTGTCCATGCCTTTTGTTATTAAATCTATGGTCTCGACTCTCGTCTTGAAAAGTCGGCATATTTCAAGCTTTCTAAATAATTGCAAGTACTTGATTTGGTATCCTTCTGCACTACAGGTGGAACTTGGTACAATTCTTTCCGTGGAATTGAGATGAATGCATGGTTTCCTGAGAACAATGTACACTTCATACTCTTGTGATGAATTCAACGAACGCGAGAAACGGTCATTTACCGGTTTCTAGTATTAATCTTCAGGCGAAGCCAAAGGAATCACTACCTTGGTGTGGAATTTTGAAAGATTTATTTCTAATCTGCAATTCAATTTTCGTATGCATTTATCTGCACAAATTTTGACCTTTTTAATTTATTTGTTGGATAGATCCCAAGGGAAGTCTTTGGGGTATATTTAATAGCGCATACGACTGGTAATTTATATTAAAAAAATGTTACTTATCTGCATGAAATATATACAGTTACATACATGTGTGTGTATATATGGTGATTGACTGAACTACTTATGAATCATTTAATAAGTCACACGTTTTTGTAAATTTGTAGAGAAATTCAATTTCATATTCGATTAAAAAAATATTAGTATAAACGAGTTACATTACTTAACTTTTGCAGTAATAGCTTATAGTTTGTTTTTTCTATTGAAAATCAGATTTTGATTTTTAAAATCCACATTTAAAATTTAAAATTGATCTTTTTATACACTTATAAATCTTACTATTAATTTCCAACATATCCAAATTTTATACATTTTTTTTTTTAAATTTGAATTCTTTTATCTCTGTTTTTTATTTTTTAAATTAATTAATATTATTTTAAACAAAACTATAAATTATATCATATCCTATCATAAGTCGAGCGCCTAATTAAGCTGCATCACAAGAGATGTAATCATTCGATTTAAAGGAGTTAGGTATAATAAATGCATTTGAATGTTTTTTAATTAAAATCGTTGATATTTGTATTGGATTATCACTCTTATTTAACCTCAAACTTAAATTCGTGTTTGGAAGGTAAATAAACTTCTCGAATGCATTTAAATGTTTATATTCGAACGTTATAAATAATTGATAGAATTTTTTTTTCTTTTTTAAAAAATTATTTATTCTTTTTCTTGAAAAACTCAATTTAAATATACTGTGTGTTACTTTTTTTAATAACTTTTATATGTTTACTAAATATGCGGATATTATTAGAAAAAAAATATTGTAATCACCTCCAATGGAAGCAAAATAATCTACAGAACCATTTCCTCCAAGAAAAATGTGGCTCAAAAGAAAATTGAATAAATTACCTACTGTGTACTCGTGCTTAAAGGATTTGATTCAAAAGATAACCTACAATTTGTATTAGTTTTCTCATTCTGTGCACACAATGAAATAGTTACATGTGTCCTGATATAAAATATTCCTGTACTTATCGAAGAAAATAATGAAAAGCTACTATACCATCAATTAGTGAAAACCTTTCTAACATATTACATTTCTTCTCTCAGCACAACTTTATCAGCTTGTAGCATAAGATTTCTCATACTATGGCTAAGTGAACATCTATTAGCTTCTGAGCCACTATTTCATTTCTTGCTAAAACCTATTACTTCCCACCATTTTGCTCTTCTTTAGCCTACAATTCTTTATTTACCCAAGAATCATGATATACATTGAGCCTTTCTACTTATAAAACAAAACATCTAGTAATATCCCACTTCAACCCATAATCATTCAACTTCAATGTCAACTTCTCACTATCAAATTGTTAGTATTTTTTTAGTTAGGAAACAACAAGTACTGGCAAGTGCTTGAGGATATGACTTGGATAGATATTTGATTGGATCACATGCAGCATCGAGGAAATTTAAAGAAACCGTCAAGCAAAAGATAAGAACAACGTTAAAGGAACTTGTCTTAAATCCTGATTTTGGTATTTGGCAAAGACAAGATCAACCAATAGTTTTATTGTTGTTGTCTTCCCTCACTCTTATTAGTTTCCACATTATGACTCACCACTGCTTGAGATATTTGGAAGAATCTTGAATCAAATTTTTCTTCTACAAAAATCATGTAGTATAAGTTTCAGTTGTAGAACTTAAAAAAGGGTTTCATATATGAGGGATTATGTGAATAAAATAAAACATATTTATGATCTTTTGAGAGCTTCTGGTCAGATTCTTGGTGATCAAGAACAAATTATGTTGATTTTCTTAGGTTTGGGTTTAGATTACAATCCTATTATGGTTGGTATTACTTGTAGATTGCCACCATGCCATCTGCCAATCTTGTTACACAAACTCAAAACAACAGGGGATGTTAATTTTTATGAAAATAGTAACAGAAGCAGAGTGCAATATTTTTCCAACACTGGGACTGGGGGAGAATGGATGTATAAGTTCTGGATACCAAGGTAGTGGTGGAAGATTTCAAAATTATAGGAACAATCATACAACTAACTAATAAGTGCTACTATAGGTTTGATGAGAATTATACACCCTCATTGTAACCTGTATATTTCTCAAGAGTCACATAACAATTTTCAAAGTGGCAATTCCACTTGTAGTTTTGGAAATGGTAGAGCTCTGGAAGAATTATGTTGATATCCTGATTCAAGTCCTACCAATCATGTACATATGAGCTTGGGAATCTTAACATGAATCACGAAACAAACAAGGTGCAAGCGGCTAATTGTTCAGATATTGACATTTCTCATCTAGAAAAATCTTTAGTTTCTTCACTATGAACACAATTTCATTCTCACTTCTTCTTACTTAATTATCTTTTACACGTCCCACAAATTTCAAAAAACCGAAAACCTTCTTAGTCTGTCTTGCCTCCAATAATAATGCCTTATTTGAGTTCTATCCTAATCACTGCATTGTGAGAGATTAGGCAACAAAGTATAAGTGCTTCTACAAGGAAATGTTAGAAAAGGATTTTACTCTTTTGATTTTGTTCAAAACAAAACTTCACCCATCACAAGTCAATCTTTCCAGAGAGCTATAACTTTAAGCTATGTTAGAGCACAAAAAAATAAGGCTATCTTAGACCTGCGACACTCTAGTTAGGCAATATGTCTTGTGATATTGTCAAAAACACGACTCTCAAGTTGTAATATCTCTTTTCTATGGATGAGTCGACTTCTACTTTTTGTTCATCTCGCATGCAAGCTAAATCATATAAGCTTCCCTTTCCTAATCTCTGAAAACTCTAATTATGAGTTTTTGGAATTGATACACAATGATACATGCCCACCAATAAAATCAGTGAATGGTAAATATTATGTTCACTTGAGTTTATCTTTTGAAAAAAAAATCCAACACCACAAATGCCTTCATAAATTTCAAAAACCTCGCAAAGAATCAATTCAACAAAACCATCACGATAATGCAAAGAGATGGTGGAACTTATTACAAACCTCTTAGCCAATTCTTTCTACAATTTTTTATAATTAAATATTGACGGAAGGGAGGGTTAAAAAATATACAGTTATGAAAAAAATGTATACAATTTATTTGTTTATTTTTTCAATGAAAATTGAGTGTAAAAAATTTACAACTATTAAAAAATATGTATACACTAATAAAAAATATAAAATTATTAAAAAACATGTATATAATTATTAAGAAATATGTATACAAAATAGAATAACATATATACAAAATAGAATAACATGTATATAAAATAGAATAAAAAGTTATACACATATGAGTGCATCTTTGCACCCGGGTGCACCCAATATCATCTCATAATTTAATATAAAGTGAAATGAGAGAAATAATATTTAATGTGTAGTGGGTAGTTGTATTAGTGGTAAGTGTGATGTGTGTGGGCCCATGTAAATAAATAAATTATTTTTGTGTGGGTTCCATATTCTAGGAAATGTTTCTATTTTTGTGGGACAATCTAAAAAGGAAAGTGTGTCAATATTTTTGGGACGGAGGAAGTATTTTATTTGTTTTATCAAATATTGTATTTAAGCTTATTTAATTTGTTGTAGGCCTATATTTTGGTTTTTTCAATTAATTAATAATATAAACCACCCCATCTTTCTTTAGATTAAGTTTGTGAATTAAATGTATTGAGCCATAGTTAGTTGGTTACTAATTTTTGCTTTATATGTTGTCATGGTTGAATATTGAAATGCAAAAGTTCTATAAATTTTAGACAAATTCGTGATTTATTTAATTAGAGACCATACATATAATTAAGATAAAATGAGAAAAATTGAAGTAGAGCAATAATATTAATGTGGTCATATTTATTACTTGGAATATTAGGTTAATCCAAATATGAAATGTATTATATAAAGGCTTCAAATGTCTATATTAGGTTAATGTATTATATTAGGTTACGTGAGACCAGTCTCACTTTTACATTGTCTTAATTAATTATTTTTTTATTAAAAATATTACTCCCTCCGTCCCGGGTATTTTTACCCATTTGTACGGACACGGAGATTAATACGTTTTATTTTTTTTAATATTTAATGTAAGAGAAAATATGAATAAATTAGTAATTTAAAGTTGTTGAGATTGTAAAAAGTATGTAACAAAATATTATGTATTTTTGCCAAAATGGAATGAGTAAAAATACGTGGAACACCCCAAAATGAAAAGTGAATAAAAATACGTGGGACGGAGGGAGTATGATTTTTTTCATTAAAAATATTGTTATTTTTTATTTGTATTACAAAATTTTTATAAATTATAGTTCATTGCATCATTAAAAAATTTCATAGATATAACTTTTTATTAAAGGCAAAGATTTATGTGATACCGCCTCATGGAATATTTTTTTTAGACGAATAAGAAGTGATAATATTTTAATGAAAATTGATATTCCCTTCGTCTCATAAAGAAGTTCACATATGCTGTAAATATAGAGTTTTAGAAAATGTGCTCTTTGATTTGATTTTAGGGGTAGTTTGCTATTTTTAGATAATAAATGAATTATAAAGTAAGTTATGTAAGTTGTATTGAGGTGACAATTTTGACATTAAAGTGTGTTATGTTGTGTTGTTGTTGAATTATGTGTATTTCCTAATTTGGGGGTGTAAATTTATATATGAAACGAACACAAATAGTAATTATAGATTTGTTTATGAGACGGAAAGAATATTCAATTTATAAGAGATCAAATTATTTTATAGTTTGATGACGTGTGTCAACTAATTTCATTGGGATTAAGTACTTAAAAATGATTTTCAGGGGTGAAAAGATATTTCATAATTGTTATTTTACATTTTGTGCGTATACATATGATTATTACTACTTAGAAATTATAATTATTTTAAGATACATAATTCAAAATAAATTATTTGTAGGTATAATATAAAAGGTTGAAATATTTACTATAGCCTTAATCAAAATAAATCTCATCAATATATCTGTTCCACTTTCCACACTTCTGTAGTTTCAGAATTCAAAACTTTCCTTAATCCATCAAAATATTTGTTACAACTTCCACACGATTTCAATTTGATAAATGAAACATTCCTCGAATATTTCTACAAGAAATTGACGATTGCACCAAACTACAATCTGCTCATCGTTAAAACGAGATTTTTCACGCGATTTCAATTTAAGAATTGAAAACTTTCATTAATCAGTTCTATATTTCACAACACTATAATCTGCACTTCGTGATTCTACACGAAGCGATTCCACACTATCAATTGATTTCTGAGATGAAAATCCTAATCAAATCACTAGGAAAGGAGTCATGGGATTTGGGGGAAGATCCCATTAATTTCGGAAAGGGGTAGAAAAATTGGATTTGGGGAAAAAATTTGCACTTCGTGCATTTACACTGACCCAATTACTCAAAATACGATTCTTGCGGGATTGGGGAAATGTGTCATTAACTGTAGGAATTGGGTGAGAAATGCAATTTGGTAAAAAATCTGCATTTTGTGCATTTAATCAGAATTAGGGTAAAATTGACGATCAATAATAAAATTATATAGTTAAGAGTAATGATTTGAAGTTTGTGTATCTAATAGAAAGTTTCATATATGTAATATACCTAAAATAAAATATGATACAAAATAATTTTAAAATTTATTAAATATTATTTTTAAAAATTTTAATATTTAAAACATATTATGAGCATCTCCAAGAGACTTGCTAAACTAAAAAGATGTTATATTTTCAAGAAGACAAAGTATCTTGTGAGACGTTACTTACGTGAGACGGTTTGTGAGATGTGTTAAAGTATGTCTATTATTTAGATAAAATATGTTTAATGGTTGTTAAAGTATGTTTTCTAAAATATGTTGGGTTATACATTAAAGTATGATTTTAGCGTGTTATAATATGATTTATTATTGATATACTTTAACTGCAAATAAACATACTTTAGCTATACAATAAGTATATTTTAGTGATGGGTCGATCCGTCTCACAAGAGGGTGTCTCTTTAAAGAATAATTCAATCAAAATATCACTCCAACAAACTCTTTATTTTAACTTTTAATTTTACATGATAAGTTTCACTCTTCAAATTTAAAAAGACAAATCAAAAATTTTAAAGTTAAATGAATTATATGATTAATTATTTCAATGCATTTTTTTTTTTAATAACATGGAATGAAGAGTCAAATCAATTTTAGATTGCATTAATAATCAAAATAAAAATGAAGAAAATAAATAGAAAATATATGTAATCAATTAATATTGGGAATAGAAAAAATAAAAATTAAATATGAAGAGTGTGTTGGAAGACTTTTTAAAAATATCATCTTTAAATTAAAATTTCTCTCAATTTCATGAAAATTTTTCCTAAATTAAAAATAAAATTGAGTTGCTCTAAACTCTTGAATGTTAAACAAATATGTTCTAAACGTGGTGATATGTTAATCATGTCCATAATTTAAACGATGAGCAATTTATATTTCTTGTAATATGGATACAACAATACCCATTAATATATTAACATTAAAATAGAGTTTATTACTATTAGATACCTCTTTTTTAGCTTAATTACTATTACAAACAAGGGAAAAATAATTATCATCCACTACACAAATTGGTATCAAAGTGACTAAATTGCCCCTTAGTAAAACAAATTAGATTGAATTTCTCGTCCATACACGCGTTGAATTCATGCTCTCTGCCCTACGAACCTAGATTTATTCTCTAAGCTTCTTAATCAAATTGCAAAATCGCGAGAAGGAATTCGATTTCATTCACTCTGCTCTACGAACCTGAAGTCATTCTCTCTACTCAATCCAATTTCATACTCTTGATCGCGGGAAGCAACCAACCACAATTTGCAGATCGATTTCATACGTACATTATCAATATGACAATTTGTTAGTTGCCTATTCATTACGCAAGCTGCTTCAATTCAGGTGAATTCTAATTTGGATTTTTTTACTGATTTAACATGGAGGGTCATTATATATGGATAAATATATTATTCTTACTGTTGAACAGGCCGAACACTATATATTAATTACACTATTGTTCAGTACTTCTTGGCTCGATGTGTATTCTCAAATTTGTGAAAAGTGGAATGAGTTGCAAAGAGTGGATTTCGATTTTCTGTGTTGTGTTGAATCATTGCCTAATGTTTCTTGTGTCTCAAATGTGGATCTGGATAATATAATTACTCTCTGCCAAATTAGATCCCTAAATAAAGTTTCAGTCAAGGTATATATGAATGGTTTAAGTTTTACAAAAGAAATTACACTAAGTGACCAAATTACTAGTAGTGTTATGAATCCAACCACAATCTGTCTGAAATCTCAACATGATAATGAGATGCAGCACAATATTTTGGCAGTCTGAAGATTTTCGTGAAATCTCAAATATGCCATGCTATGATATATGTCCATCCCTTGATAAGAAAGTGTTTTTGTTAGATCCTTGGGCTAATTTAATGAAAGATGGCAAAGGTGCCCTGTTTCACGGTGGAGCTAAAGAGTTTAGGGATCAACTTATAAAGTATGCTACATGGAATGACTTTTTCTTTCAATATAAGAGGAATGATGTAAATGTTCATGTAATTTGTGAGAGATCAACGACACATGGGTGTGAGAAGTTCATCAAAGCAAAGCATCTTTCTGTGTTGTTACAATTTCAAGTGTATGTTGTCAATTTGGTGTATACATGTGTTGGGGTGTTGGGAGATAACATAACCAAATGTTTGTGCCCCAAAATGATTAGAAATATGATGTTAGAAAGCGTTAGAGAGAAACCAAACATTGGAGGGAGTAATTTGAAACATGTTTTTCTACATAGTTATGGAATTAAAATTTCATACTGGAGAACTTGGTGTGCTGCAAAAAAAGCAAAGGATCAAGTTTGGGGTTCTTATGATCAATCCTACGATGAGCTCCGCTAGTATTGTGCTGTTGTGTCCGCCACAAATCCTGGCAGCATTGTTACACTACAGCAAAATCCTATGTCTCATAGTTTGGAATGATTGTTTATAGCTTTCAAGGCTTGCATAGATGGATTTAAGAGTTGTCGGTCAATGCTCTTTATTGATGGCACATTCTTGAAAGGTCGGTCTAAGGGAACTCTACTTGCTGCCACTGCAAAGGATGGTGACAACGGTAATATTATTCATTCTAGTAGAATTTTATATATTTATGCAATATACATTTGCAGTTTGTCTTACATGTCTTTTTTGTATTAAAAAAATATAAGGCTTTTCCCAGTAGCAATTGCGGTTGTCTCAGCAGAGAATAGAGAAAATTCCCAATGCTTTTTGAGAAAAATACGAGATAATGTGATGCATGATGAACCAATCTTCTACATTTCTGATCGTAATGCAAGCTTTACGTCTACATTTTCTTTGGTTTTTTATCAGCCCTTGCACTTCTTCTGTTTGTTTCATCTGCTAACAAACTTGAAAGGACGATTTACTAAGGCATGGAACAGCTTAGATAGACCTAATATGGGTGTTCTTTTCAAGGCATGTGCATGTGTTCCGACAAAGCGTTTGTTTGATGAGAATCTTGAAAAATTCAAACAAGAAAGATGGAAAAGACCTGAACAATGGCTGCCAAATTTGCCATATGAAAAGTGGGCAGTTGCTTTTGTTGGATTGTATACGAAAAGTCTAGCATTAATATGAATAATATTTTAACAATTTATTTGAAATGAGAATCAATGATCAAATAATTGTGTCTTGTAATTTATTTATATGTTCGATGCAATAGTCCACTTACTTTTTACTGTAGATAATATGTTATGCGACAACACGCAGAAGATCATATTATAGATTATCTTATAAAGTATAAACAGATGCTCACAAGCGAGATAGACGGGGACTCTCTATTGAGATGGTTGTAGTATGATTTGCTATTAGTTTGTCTTGACTATAGAATCACATCAGTGCACTTCGTGTGTATTGAGCAGGACCGTTTGAGATCATTCGATTTATACTGACTATATAAGAGAACTTGATCTCTGTTATTATGGATGTTCGTGCTCTTAATCCCTATACAATAACCTCTACATGTAAGACAATATTATTTCTTTGATTCATCAATAGGTGAGATTTACACGTAATTAAATCAATAAACTTGGTAAGTTGGAAAATAGTGTTGTCTCTATGGTGTGCTGTTGATTGTAGAAGGAATTCGTGTTCGACATAGGTTGATGATGTTCCCTTGAGGAGCTCATAAGGATTATCATGTAAACCCTGCAGGTGAATTTATTCCGACATAATAATGAGGTTAAGTGGTACTAATCGCGGATGAGATATTAATTAATGGAGTTGTCAGTAACTTAATTAATCAATGTGCATTGTATATCTTAAACATGGAGAAACTAATGAGCTCATAATAAGAATGAGTCCATAACGTAATTATTCGATTAGACGATAGTGCAGTAATAATATTTTAGTAGTATATATTATTATTATTGGACTTAATTATAAGCTTTGGGCTAAGCTTGGATACTTAAGCCCAATGGAGGCCCAACTCTAATTTTTCCTCCTGGTCCCTACTGTAGCCCATATATAAGTCATCTCAGCTGTCCGAAAACCCTAATTGAACACGCCTAACATTGTAAGGAGGGTGAGGGAACAACAGATTGAGAAAATCTCGAAGATCGTCGCCCACACAACGTCAAGATTGGACTTGAGAATATAGCAGAAGATCGTAAGGTTATTTACTTCTACTGTTTTTCAACTTCCATGATTTTTCTAAAATCGTGTGGAACTCCAAACTAGATTTGTGATACACCATTGGAGATACACTGAAGAGTAGATCGTTTTGTCGTATAGATCACTCAATTCAGAAATCAGACGAGGGAGTTATGTCCAAAACGGTGAGGCAGCGCAGGTTGCCAGTAAGAATCTTTCTTCTTCAGCATACCCTGGTGAAAGGTAATACGTTTCTATATTTTCTTACTTCTGCTGAATATAGAATCGTATGGAATCCTAACGGTTCATGTTAACCAAATGATCGAACCCCGCATAGTGGCAACTGCTCAATTTTATGCTTGGTGGCGAACAATCAAATTCGCCAATATATAACTGTTTATAATTGATTTAATTATCTTATTATTATTATATATGCTATACATGATTCTTTGTGACTTACTGCCTTATGTGCCGTAATAGGAGCATGCGAGGTTGCATATTTTATTTTAAATATTATATGCATGTAAAAACCCTCATATTAAATTACTAAGTGGGAGAAGGGATTGGTTAAAAATCCTAGCGGCCACCATTATTGGTTTGTAATGTGATGCAAGTATATATGCGTGTTAGCTATAGTGCCTTCCTCTCCATCGGATGAGTTTATATGCGGTTCACTGGTACAAACTTATAATTAATGACTGTAGAAAGTTATCCGAGTACATGTGTACTTCTCCATCTGCAAGGCACATAAACTTGCGTAATGAACTTGGGGTCAAATAATGGTGTACACTTAAATGCAAATAATAAGTATCCTCCCCATCGGAGTCACTACTGTTATTTGCATGGCTAAAGAGAAACTGACTATTAATTATTTTGTCATGAGGTTAGGTTGACAAATAAAATTAATGTGTAAAACCTTCTCTTATAAATATTCAGGTTTGTATACGTCCACACTATCGTGGCATGCAGACTCACGGTGCTTGAGATGTCAATGAATTTTATTTTATATTGTTTTGAGGGAACCAATATAAATGGATAAATTTGAAGATTTGATCGGTGTATTTATTTGTGATTCTCTGTATTTTTAAATGGTTTATTTCACTTATTGTTTACTAAAAGAAATATATTTAATGGTCCAAAATTAGATGATTAGAAAAGAATCTTGCTTTCAAATTTTACTGCTTAGGAAAATACATGTGTATTCTCACTAAGGATGTCCTATGATGCCTATTAAAATCTGTAGTGGAGAGGTGAGAGGTTCATAGAAATATGATGATCTCATGCAACTCTTGGATACTTGAGTAAGATTGAAAGGCAAGAGATCATGGTTGACTTGATGAAAGAATTTAAAATACTTAGAGTAGAAATTTAAGGGGAAACCCAAGTCAATTTTATTCTTCACCTAAACGTTTTGAGCAAGTTCTGCCTGAAATACAAGAGGTTGTATTCGATGGAAAATTTCTGACAAAACAAGTAGCGAAGGAATCAATTTTCATCAAGATGTGAACAAGGTTAATATCTCATTCACTAGTCATTGAAGCATGATTAGTGATGGCATCTACTGACGCGTAGTGTGTAGATACTGGAATCACTAAAAGCCTGCAACTAAGTGATGATGAGATTGTTATGTACATGGGTAATACTACAAAAGTAGTGGTTGTTGCAATGAGAGTTGTTTATTCATCTTACGATATTAATAAACGTTTAATTTTGAGAAATTGTCTTACGTATCTTTTCATAGAAAGAATTTCATTTCGTTTTCTATGCATTTACGAATGGATACTCCATTTCATTTAAATGACATGTTCATAGTAATGAAGGATGGAGCTATAATCTGTTATGTTACATTGGTGAAAATTTGTGCCCTCTTAAAAATTTTTTATCCCACAGATGCAACAAATATTAATTAATAACTCGTCTTCTAATCCTAATATGAGAAAGACTCTATTTGAAATGATTAGATTGATGATGAATTATTTGAAATTACTAAATTCATTTTATGGGTATGCCTTAGAAACAGTATTTTGTATGAATGTTTGCCTGTTTGTGGGATATCCTAGAAAAATGAAGGTTGATTTATTTAGTCCAAAAGATCGAAGGGTGATTGTTAACACAAATACTAGATTCTTGGAAAAGGACTATGTAATAAATCACAAACTTATGTATAAATTGTTCTAAAGAAAGTGAGAGGGAAAACACAAAGTATTAGTACCAATTGTATAAGAGGAGATACCATAATATAAACTGTAACGTGTGTCACGTCTGATACACAATTGCATGTAGTGCCTTGTCATTGTGGGAGGGTTGTTCGACAACCCGTAAGATTTATGTTTTGGGAGAGTCATGAGACTTGGTCCCTAGTAAACATGAAATTAACCCACGGATACGACGAAGCACTACAAGATAAAAATCTGATATCTTAGCAAGTTGCAATGAATTTTGAAATAAAATCTATGGATTTTAAATCAAATTTGGGAGCTTGTAGGATCTCTAAATGGTGTAAAAGTCATTGTAAGTAATCATACAAAATAAAAGAGGATCATAGGATAAGGTGAAAATCTTGGAAGCAAATCTTGTTTCGAAAAGGTATACTCAGAAAGAAAAGATTCGATTATGAGAGAACCTGTTCGCCAGTAGCTATGCCGAAGTCGATCTGGACTCTTTTATTTGTTGTTGTTCATACTGAATATGAGGTACAACAAATAGATGTCAAGACAGCTTTCCTGATTGGAAGTCTTGAAGAAAATGTCTATGTGAAGCAACCAGAATGATTCATTGCAAAGGGCTAAGAACATTTTGATTGTAAGCTTAAAGGTATCCATCGATGGACTAAAGTAAGCTTCGAGATCATGAAACATCTATTTTGATGAGGAAATCCAGGCATACAGATTTATTCAATGCGCGGATGTGTCTTGTGTATTGAAAAGAATGACGAAAATATGGTGGTATTTCTTGTACTGTACGAGATGCTATATCGCTCATGGGAGACAATGAAAGAGTATTGTTGGGTGTATGGGTATGGTTGATAAAGTAGTAAGAAATGAAGGACTTAAGAGAAGCAAAATATATCCTTGTGATCACAAGATATGATGATGTGTTTGCCTCAAGTTTCATGAAATGATACAATCCTTACTCGTTTTAGCATGTGACTTTATCTAAAAAATGTGTCTGACATAAAAGAGATAAAGGAGATGAAAGCGGTTCCTTAAGCTTAATCTAAGGAATGTTATGCACGAGATCAGATATCTATTTTGCCGAAGACATGGTCAATGAGTATCAAGGTAACCCGAAACAAGAATGATGAACTGTGGTAAGACATAAACTTATGCACCTGAAAAGTACCGTAATTGTATGTGGACATACCGAACAGATTCACTGCTACTTATGGGTTACATAGATTCAGATTTTTCAAATCAGATAGGGACGACAGTAAATCCACCTCAAAGGTTATGTGTTTAATTTTACAAAATAGAGTCATAAGATGGAGGAGTATTATATAGCAATATATTTCGGACTCCACCATGGAAAGATGATAAATTGGAACCTCTGAGGCAGCCAAAGTATTTATATGACTCTAGAAACTTCATGATGGACTTCAAAGTGTTTCTAAGTTTGCCCAAGGTTATCACAATTTATTGTGATAATAATAGTGAAGTTGCAAACTTGAAGGAATCATGAGCCCATAAGCAATTAAACACATGGAGCGAGAGTACCACTTGTTACGAGAAATCGTATGATGAAGGGAAGGTTGTTGTTGCCAAGATTGCATCGGATGATGACCTAGTAAATCCATTTACAAAGACCTTAAGGCGAGAGCTTTTAATGGTCGTGTAGTGGGAGTGAGAATCAGATGTATGGCAGAAGACAAGACATCATAGTCTTTTAGTATAAGTGGGAGATTGTTGGATTGTATACTAAAAATCTAGCTTTAGTATGAACAATGTTTTAACAGTTTATTTGAAATGAGAATCAATGATCAAATGATTGTGTCTTGTAATTTATTTATATGTTCGATGCAATAGTCCACTTATTTTATACTGTAGATAATATGTTGTGCGACAACACCCAGAAGATCATATTATCGATTTCCTTATAAAGTATAAACAGATGCTCACAACCAAGATAGACGGGGACTCTCTATCGGGATGGTTGTAGTGTGATTTGATATTAGTTTGTCTTGACTATAGAATCACATTAGTTCACTTCGTGTGTATTGAGCAGAACCACTTGAGATCGTTCGATTTATACTGATTATATAAGAGAACTTGATCTCTTTTATTATGGATGTTCATTCTCTTAATCCCTATACAATAACCTCGACATGTAAGGCAATATGTATTTCTTTAATTCATCAATGGGTGAGATTTACATATAATTAAATCAGTAAAATCAGTGAGTTGGAAAATAGTGTTGTCTCTATGGTGTGTTGTTGATTGTAGAAGGAATCCGTGTCCGATATAGGTTGATGATGTCCCCTTGAGGAACTCATAAGGATTATCATGTAAACCCTGTAAGTGGATTTATTCCGACATGATAATGAGGTTGAGTGGTACTACTCTCGGATGATATATTAATTAATGGAGTTGTCAGTAACTTAATTAACATTAATTAATGGGCATTGTATATCTTAAACATGGGGAGACTAACATACTCATAATAAGAAGAAGCTCATAACGTAATTATGCGATTAGAACGGTAGTGCAGTAATAATATTTTAGTGGTATATATTATTATTATTGGACTTAAGTATAAGCTTTGAGCTAAACTTCGATACTTAAGCCCAATAGAGGCCCAACTCTAATTTCTCCTCCTGATCCCTGCTGTAGCCCATATATAAGTCATCTCAATTGTCTGCAAACCCTAATTAAATGCGTCTAACATTGTGAGGAGGGTGAGGGAACATCAGATTGAGAAGATCTCAAAGATCGTCGCCTATACAACATTGAGATTGGACTTGGAATACAGCAGAAGATCGGAAGGTTGTTTGCTGCTGCTGTTCGTCAAATTCTATGATTTTATAAATTTTGTGAAACTACAAACTAGACGTGTGATACACCGTTGGAAAGACACTGAAGAGAGAATCATTTTGGTTCGTAGATCACTTAAATTGGAAATCAAATAAGAGAGTTATGCCCAAAACGGTGAGGCTGCGCATGCTGCAGGCGAGAATCTTTCTTCTTCAACATACACTGGTGAAAGGTAATATGTTTCTATGTTTTTTTACTTCTGCTGAATATAGAATCGTATGGAACCTAATGGTTCACGTTAACTAAATGATCAAACGCAACAACCTTTTCTCCTTAATTTACTAAATATGTTGAAATGACTTCTAATGCCATAGAATCATTCAATGCGTGGATCAATAATTCTAGGGCCTTACCAATAACTCATATGCAAGACTTTATTCGTAAGGGTACCATAAAGCAAGTTCACTTATTTTATTATCTCTGTATTTTTGTTATGCTTTGTATCATATTTACGTAATTTACTTGATCAACGACATAGGTATTAATTTATGGTTTGTTGAAAGGAGGATCGAAAGTTAAAAATGGACTGGAAGATTGTACCCCACAAAAGAGATAGTATGGCAAGATTTGATAAACTTTAGTCGTTCATGGAATATTCTTTTATGCACTGCTGGGGACTACGAGTTAGCATCTCAACCTTCAGTTCGTGTTGACTTAAAACGTAAAACATGTTCCTATGAACTGTGATAAATTTTTTGTTTCCTTTGTCCATATGTTATAGTTGTGATTCATGCGAGCAACAAATCTTATTTTAACTACATCAGTGATTATTTTTTTAATTACAAAATATCGGGAGACTTACATACAGACATACATCCAATTCCCGAAATGTATCGTCTTGAAGTCGAACCAATCATGGATAATCCCATTCTTCCACCATTATTGAAATGACCACCTGGTCGTCCCAAGAAGAGTAGAATTTCATCATATGGGGACTTTTGTAAGAGGAGAAAATCAAGTTGAAAATGCTTTGCTAGCAAGGTACGAGTATTCATTTCTTTTTGATTTATCTCACGTCCAACCACCTTCTCTCTCTCTCCATTGATATTAATGATGTAGTGTTTTGTTCATTAATTTGGATTATATTTTTGTTTTACTATTGATGTAAGATTTGGATTGTTATGTATATTCTGTGAAGGTGTAAGTTGTTAAGGGATCTGGTTTTGTATTGAGCTAGCTTTATTTTGGTGTTTAAGATAAGATTCTTTAACCCAAAAATTATAGAAAGTTGTCCAAAAACAAGTTTAAGACTTCTTTATGGTCATAACACTATAATGAGTAGTTTGGATAGTTTTCATAACAGGAGGCCTTGCTCTGATGTCCATTTATGATCTAGTAATCTTCTATGGTTGCAGTAGGTTACTCTCTTTTCCTGTATAGCGATTGATTGAAATATTGTGCTCTGAAATTCATTTGCTAGTTTTTGCGCCAATTAATGTGATTACTTGAGGTGATTTGTTCCTCTTAGCCCTGTGATTTGTGCGGCATCTATGTTACACGTATGAACACTTCAGTTTGTGCGCATTTGGCAGTAGGTTTACTGATTTTATTGCTAATTATCTGCTGCAATTAATCCATTAACTAATAGTAAATAAATTGTGGATCATGTGAAATGGGAATAGATTATAGGTTATAGATTATAGTAAATAATTCTTGGTGTTTAGTTTAAATAATCAATAAAAGCTGTCCAAAATAAGCTATAATATGACAGAAAGTTGTCCAAAACGTAAGATAAGTAGTTGATAACACTTATATCCTGTTATGGTGTTGTTGGATTGAGCTAGCTTTATTTTGGTGTTTAAGATAAGATTTTTAATATTCATATATTGATGTTTGCTTTTTATGCAGGAAAAATGTGCAAATGTTTTCTCCTAAAAGTGGGTTGATGTTGCTAAGTCCGTTCTACCAAGTGTATCAGTTGATGAAATCAAGGATTACATCCTGCTCATTTCATTGTGTTTTACTTTTGAACACTTCATTTGGTTTAAGTTTATTTTTCATGAATATTGTGCTTTCAAATTTAGCTTTCACTTTATTGAGTTTAGTGAACACTAAAATATGTTATGTTCTTAAAGTTGCTACTAAGTTTCATGATACTTTTTATAGTTATTGCATTTTCTGAACATGTGCATTCTAATTACTTTTTGTTCAATAATATTTGTGCTTCATTTAAAGGGTTCATCTGATATCTTACTTATTTTTTCTTGAATATTTGTATGATGTCATTGAATTTAAGAGTATAAACATGTGCATAAGTGATCAGGTGTAGATGCATTGTCATTTAATCAACTACACATAAGAAAGATATATATATATATATATATATATATATATATATATATATATATATATATATATATATATATATATATATATATATATATATTGAATTAGGGTTTTTGTTTTTGAGATAGAAGATGGATGGCATTGGAGGCTGGAGTAAATGTGGTCGGATGAGATAGATCTAGTTATGTCTGAATTTCTGGGAAATGGTGATGCTGTGGGTAATAGCTTGTGGGGTGGTGATTCATTGTACTCATTTCATTAGCAGTGTTATTGAAATCAGACCATTCGATTCAATCGATTGAACTAGGAACCGAGCTGGGAATCGGTCAGAAAATACCTCTAGAACCGCTTTTAACATTGAACCGGAAAAAACTGGCTCAAACCAGCAGAACCGAAAAAATCGTATGAACCAAAAACTGCCGGTTAGTTTAAAAAATATTCTAAATGTTACACCCAATTCTGACTTCTTCATGGATTAAAAATTTCACAGAAAACTAAAACCCTCCACAACCAAAACGATTACAACCCTCCACAACCTTAACGATAACAAATGTTGACCCCCAATTCTTCAATTCTCATAACATTAAATGTTGTTCTACATAATGAACAATAGAAAATAAAGATAAAAATGAAATGTCTCTCTTCACAGGAGGGAGAAGCCAAGCCATGGGGCCTCTGCAAATCTTTAAATCATTGCCAGAAGAGAAAGAGCGGTACGTGGATGTTTGTAAGGGGTGAGAGTTAAAAAAAGAAATAGAGAGAGCTGTAGGGAGGGGGAGAGACAACAGGAGTGAGACTGAGAAAGAAAGAGAAAAAGCTATCGTGGGGGAGGGGAGTGACTGTTGCTAATTTGATCTACCTCTTTTCTTAATGAATGTTTATGTTTTAATAAATTGAATGGGCTCAAAAGATATTTTACTTAATGTGTTGTGGGCTTGGGCTTTCCTTAGTTAGGGATTTATATTTATTATATTAATTATTTTAATAATATTTTAAAATATAATTAAAAATATATGAAAATTAATTTTGCGGTTGAATCGCCCGGTTGAATCAGTCTGATCGGCTGAACCTCGAACCGCTGTCTTCACTGATTTGATCTCTGGTCCGGTTATAAAAATACTTCTCATTAGATCATGAGTAGCATATTTAGAATGAGTCTGCAAGTTTGTGAATAATTATTTGATGGATTGTAATTATAGCATGATGGAGGATAAGAAGTATGTAGTAGATGATGATGAGGTGGAAAGGCAGGATGACAAGTAGCTCATGATAATTTTATGGATAATTATCTGATGGATTGTAATTATAGTATGATGGAGGATAAGAAGTACGCGTAGATGATGATGAGGTGGCAAGACAGGATGACAAGTTATTACTAGATCTTCATTTGCTGCAATAAGTATAATTAAGTATATTATTGATGCGTGCATGATGGATTGGAGTATACTCCTATTCTAAAATAATTCTTTTTTTAAAAAAAAATTCTATTTCTGGACACCCAAGATTTTATGGAAATGGAAGGCTAATGCAAATTATCCAGAAAATATCAAGAAATACTGTGTTAGTAGACGACTTATTATTACACAAGTGGTTGAATGATTAGAGTTGTCTTGCACTCTAACCTATTTCCAATATCATCTCTTCTTCAGTTTAAAATACAATATCAACTCTACTGTTACTCCTTATTCAATATCAAGAATACTTATTATAATGATGTCATGTAATGGAATTCATCCTGGTTCTAAGCTTACACCGAAAGAAATTAAAACCCATTAAAATAATAAACTTGATCCACACCTATCAAGGAAGCCCAAAAACTTTCACTACAATTCATTCACCAATCATTTGTCAACACAAAAACACTAAAATAGACGTTTACAAGAAAACTAAAAGACCCAATTTTCTACATGTTTAACGAAGTGATCAACCATCTTCGCTCGATATTCTGCAGCATCCAATTCAGAAAGTATCCCCATTTTCACATGTTCACCTTTTATAAAGCTTTCAATAAGCATGCACACTATCATCCCACAATCCAAAGAGCTGGGTGTTTGTTGAATGTAATCCTTCACTACAACTCTATTCGCTACAGATTTAATGAAGGGGTGTCTCCGCTTACTCGACAACAACTGCTGAACAACAAGATTCTCGACTTATTCAACCTGCCAAATCACAACAATCAAAACACCGATATGAACTTTAACAGTTGAGGGAATAATCTAATATAGCAACACATTTTCTAATAAAATATTGTTCTAACCAGAAATCTAGAGTTCTTCAAGTAATTATTTTCTGAATTTTCTCTTCTCGGTTTCATTGAATTGAAAAATTGCCAAACATATTTGCTCAAGTCAAGTTTAATGATTGTCCAGTGGTCAGCTGTGCTTAAAACAGGGAACATCAAGGCATTTTTTTGATAGCTTCATTTATATGTGCATCAACAAATATACCTAGTGTTTTGCTTCTACTGTTTTGATTATGCTTAATAAGTTCCTGCATATTTTAAAATAAATATTGTTAAATCGTCTACTTGCAAAACATAAAGTAATTCACTTGCAATTTTAGTAAATGAAATGTAATAATATTGTCCAACTCTTACCAAGCAGCATGAAGAAAATACGTAGGGGAAATTTTTGTATCCAGCACGTTCATATTTTAGATGCATTAATTGAGCCCAACCATCAATCACCTACAAAGTACAACAAAAATAGTTGCGTCATTGTAAAAATTAGAAGACAAAATTACATTCTGTTTTTAAATCTTACAGTGTCTGAAATCCTGTTGCCTTCTAAAATATCAAGGATATTGTCGATAGTAACGTCACCCAACTTCTCATTCGTCCAACAACACATCATGAAAAAACAAGAAGAAACAAATTTAGATTCAATATTGTTAATTCAAGAATTGTTTGTAGCTTTATCTTACTCTTCATCTCCCGCTTTCCAACGATCTTTAATGATTTTCAATACTACATCTATGGTCCTTGTCACATGATTGGTCGAGTACAGTCGGGATGACCAATTAAAGAATTTATCGAACCCAAGGGAGGAACGTGCTAGAGTTTAAGCGATTTCAAGTTTATCGTAATTTTATAAGGACGATGGAATATGATGGATAGCTTGCAAATAAATGCAATTAAACTAATGCAAGAAACAAGAATAGAATAAATGCAAATATGAATGGATTCCAAATGATACAAGGATGAGATTAACAACAATCATGACATAGATAATAAAGTATTTATGCAATTAATTCTAATCTCTCATGGACATGGCATAGAAGCGATCACTAATTTTACCTAAACTCTTTCTCGAGATTGATAGGATGTAGGCCCTCAATAAGGCTCCCAAAAGTACATAGGATCGAAACTAAAGTGAACACCTCCCACAAGGTACTAGTTACTCTACGAGTTCCCTAATGAAGTACTAAATCATAGGCAATATTCTCTTTTAAGGTACTATGAATTCACTAATGTTTTGGGTCCCCTCATCTAATCAACTAATCTCTTAATTAAACTAATCAAATGTTCTATCAAAGGGTTCTAAATCTAGAAGGATATCTCTATCTCATTCTAGATTAATGCACATGAAGTGTATGATGAAATGATTCAATGAATTATCCTAAAAACATAATTGATTTCTCAATCTAATCACATGCCCATGACAATTAATCACACAAATCATACATATACATCAAGCAATTCACATCAATGATAGAAATAACACAAATGCCCAATTAAGATTAAAATCTAATTGCATAAAAACTAAATTATCAAATAGCAATCATGGAGCTAATCTCACAAAGGAGATTAGCCTATCATAGCCTCAAGTAAAGCAAAATAAATTGTCTTAAAAAAATCCATGATTAAACTCTAAGAAAATTACAAAATAAAATAAATACTTTTCTTTAATTTCTTCAATGAAAGCTCTATCTTCTCTTGCAATTTTCAACCTTCCTTGCTTCCTTGATCAAATTCAATAGATGATGAAAGAGTTTAGTGAATTAAAGGGTGGAATTTGATAGAAGGTGAATTGGGGAAGAAGAGAACAAATGGAATAAAATGAATGGGTGGTGGAAATTAGCTACCCTCCAATATGTTCTATTGCTCTGTTTTTATACTCCACGTCCTCTGTCATCTTTTAGTTAATTCATAAATGGGTTGAGGTTCAATGTTTTCTTCCAAAATGAAATATGGTTGGCGACTGGAATAGATTTCACTTTTGGTGTGCAACAAATTCATGGTTAGAGTAATAGGCATTTGTGGTGGGCCAAGTTTCCAATTCAATAAATGGATTATGTGGCCCATCCTGAATATCATCTTGGGCTAGTAGGTGAGAATTGGGCCTAAAAATATTAACCACAAAAGCATTTGGGCCGCAGCTGATTTGATGAAATTTCAGCTCGCGCGATGTTGTTGTTTTAGCTCGTATTTGCTCATTTTAACTTCGAATCGAGCTCTGTTTTTCCCACGTCTTCGTAATTGAATATAGAAGTTGTTTTAAGAATAAATCCTGTAAATTCCAACAAAAGAATCTTCTCCACAAAAATTAATGTATTAAAAAAATTAATCACTAAAGGCAATCTTAATTATATAATTCCTAGCTAAAAATGGACCCTATTTCTAGCAATTTCTATGCTCATCAGTCACATCCAAAAAATTTTCTTTTAACTTGAAGGTAACATGGTTTTTTTTTATGATGGAGCGGGGATCCTTCATCACACCCCTCAATAATCTCAGTTATGTCTACCTTATCCATCTCCAGTGACATTTCCTTCTGGGTTCGATCGCCTTTTTCGACCTATGTTTCACTCTGCGCACCAATGTGATAAGAGATACTATTTTAATTAGATTTGAGCTTGCACACCTCAGCCTTTAACTTCTCATTCTCGACCACCAATGCTTCATTCCATTTTTTAGCTTTAAGTAGATTCTCGACTGCAATGATGTGGTTAATATTTTCTTATTTTTCGCAAATTTGTGTCATTGACTCCTCCACTTTAGCTTCCAACTGCATTTGAAGATTTGCATTCTCCTTGTTCAACCTCAAATTTCTACATCTTTCATCATTAAAATTTTTGCAATATCTTCCTTGGCTGGATAACATTCTTATTGGACACATGACTCCATCCCTGGCAATCGTGTAGGAGTATCTTCAATTTTGGTTGTTACCTTCTTCTACAAAAAAAATAAATTAATTAATTAAAATATGTAATCACATGTTAAAAAAACAGAATGCGTAAGATCTGATTTTTAGACAATAAGCTAACTATAAACCAATTTAAATTTTACCCTTTTCGCTGGACTTTGCTCTTGAGATATACCCAAACTGAAAGATGGCATGTCCATCACGACTTCTTGAACTGTAGTAGAGTTTGATTTGCGCCTCAAGAATTTTTTAATTAAATCGCTAGCGTCCTCTTTCATTCCTTCTGCAGGCTTGAATTATGAACTTTCTCCCTTTGTGCAGCCTGAGTCCTCATGAACGATACCCTCATATTTTTCAATGATTTCAACCTCCTCAGAAGTTGGATTCAATGTAACTTCACTACTTGTTATGAATTGAGTATAAAGATAGCATAAAAATCGTAAAATTATAGTGAAACACGATGATCAACCCATTAAATTATGCATTCTTATATAGAGTTCACTTACCTTTATCTTATCTAATTCTTCATGCTAAAGCATTTCATTGTGCAGCTTGTTCGAGTTCCACTTTAACAACCGAGGGAATAGAAATCCTTCTCTAGGACAAACCAAATTTGTGTGCTCGCAAATCCAAAATTTGAAAAGTACAAATCAAATCATTTATCAAAGAAATAAGATGCTAAGTACTATATTTTAATTTTAGCATAATTCAGAAAAGATACCGGCAGTAGCATGGCACAACCTCCTATTTTTAAGTTCTTGGTGGCCCTTATAGTACTTTTTAGCATTTCAATGATATAATTGCTCCAATCATAGCCACAAAGCGCACTTATATCCTCGATGGTACCTGTGAGATGCCACGACATCGATCCATTCTTGTAAGGAGCTAGTAGGGTTGAGAAGAGGTAGTATATGATTAGTCTTGTCATATCTTTGCTCCTATGGTTGTCATATCTAGTCACCACTTCTTTCATCTTCTTCATTATTATAGACGGGTACATCACACCTTTATGGTCTTTCTCTCCAAAGCATCTAATCACCCAAGGAGGTAAAGTGCAATATTATCCTTTCAGTGGTACTACATTTGAGCCACCACCAATCCCAAACACAATTTGAACGTCCACCATAGATAAGAATAGTTTCTTTCCACCAATAACGAAAAAACCTGACTTTTCATCGTAACTTTGCAGTATTTTCACAACATCATACTCCCACTTCCCTAGATATTTCTTTGAATAATCACTTGTTATTTTTTTAATGGATTCAAATAAACTCCAAAATGGTGTCCTCCTTATCTCCTCTAAATCTTTTTTGATGTAGCTTAATGAGTTTATGCATTTTATAGCCCCTCTTAATTACTTCTATACAGGCTTTCTTTTGAATCTGCTTTCACAGAACCTATTTCAATTGGATATATCAATTAGCACAGATATAAAAGAATTGTATAAAAGAAAATCTGGAGAAAACATGTGCTCAAATATAAAATTGGTGCAAAACTCAAAATTTTCACAATTTAATTTGTTAGAGTTGTAATTTGTGGTAGAAAAGTGCAAAAACATTGTGCAAAAATAGAGTTTGCACAATTTAATCAATTTTGCACAATTTTCTATGTATAGTCGGAATATATGTGTAAAAGAGGACTTAGATTAAGAAATGTGTAAAAATCAATCTTTCACAATTTAATCAATTTCGCACAATTTCATATTGTCCACATGGAGGTGGAACTGGTCAAGGTTAAATTGGTACGGCAAATAACTCTTAGTCTAAAGTTAATGTTGTGGAGGATTTTCTCTGAGGAGAAAATAAATATCCTTTTGACATGCCCAATTGTTATGAAAAAAAGGCGTAGTAATATTAGTTGGGCCACAAGTTTGCACACATTGACTTGGCATGAATGTGTGTGGTGGAAAAGTATATCGATGGCAGAAACTTTCAGTAAACTTTGTATTTGATTCTTCTTAATTCCTTTTTGTACTCTCAATTTGATAGTTGGGAGAAAATGTGAGAATTAGTCAAAGATTTGTAATAGTGTGTTAGCATTAGGGTCAGGAGAGAGAAACTCCTGTGTGATTGTAAAAGTTTCATATAGTAAGTATTTTTTCGGTTCATGATTTTTTCTCTGATTTTGGAGTTTTCACGTAAATTCTTGTACTAATTTTATTCTTTTATTTTCTCAATAATATTTTATTTTTTCCTAAGAATGAATGGGGTCCTCCAATCCCAACAATGATTTATTACACTTTAACCTAAACCCGAATTAAACCTCACCTAAACCCAAACCCAAATCAAATATCACCTAATATTTTTTTCTTCAACCGTTCTATTATTACATTATTTTGATTTGATATTACTTTATATTAAAAATGTTATTACTTTTTATTCATCTACAAATTACTATTTATAAAATAATTTAATTTAATCAATATTTTTTTTATCGTGTATCACTTTTTATTAAAAATATTATGAAATATCACTCTTTATTATTCTAGTAAATTGTTTGTAAAAAAATAATTCAATTACACGGATATAACTTTTTTTAGGAATGATTTTTTATTAAAAATATTATCACATTTCACGTAGTACAATAATAAAATTATTCGTGAAACGCACTTTCATAATTAGTCATCACTTTTTTATTAATGAATAAAAAAGTGATACTTGAATGGATAAAAAGTGATAGTGGTGAATTGTATTATTTTATAAATAATTTATAATATAAATAAAAAGTAAATGTGAAGTGATATTCTTTCATCCCAACTAACTTTTCACTCTTTTCGTATTAGTTCGTTCCAACACACTCTTCACCACCTAAAAGTAATAAAACTTCAAAAAATAAACAAACTCTTAATACATCATATTTTTAAAGAAACACTCTTTTGTGAGATGGATATTTTTATACGGTTTATGAGACGACTCGAATCATCACTAAAGTATGCTTATTATATAGGTAAATTATGTTCATTTATAGTTAAAGTATGCCAATAATAAATTATATTATAACACGCTAAAAACATATTTTAATGCATAATCCACAATACTTTAGAAAACATACGTCTTTAACAATCATTAAACGTACTTTATTTATATAATATACACTTAACTCGTCTCACAAACTGTCGCACGTAAGTAATGTCTCACAAGAGATTTTATCATTTAAAAAATATCACTCTCGTGCACCTAACTCACATAATATATTTTATCATTTATTCATTATCTATAAATTTTACATTATCCCAAATACCTAATAAGGTTGATAACAAAATTAATTTTAACTCTGTATCTAGAGTAACAGTGAAAAGTAAGCAGAGACGGAGGGGTAATATATTTTTATTAAAATGATAACTATTTAATAAAATATAAATGATTTTACGGTAAGACAGTCACACATATATAAATGTTACTCACTCCGTTCCTAAGAATAAATGCACGTATTTGGTGGCACAAAGTTTAATACAAGTAATTTTTTATTGTAATGATTTAAGAAAGATAATGAGTATTTTTGGTAATTAAATAGAATAAATTGTGTAATATAGTTGACTTTGACTAGATAGTGTGTAAAAAAAGTGGCAGTAATACTGTAGTATTGTAAAATGACTAATACTACTGTGCACTTGGGTGCACCTCAGGATACGGTGCACCTACTTTCAGATCGTATACAATTATGAACAAAAAAATATATAATTATGAACAAATATATATACAATTTGTTTGTTAATTTTTTTAATAAAAAATTGAGTGTAAAAAAATATACAACTATAAATAAATAAATATATATATATATATATATATATATATATATATATATATATATATATATATATATATATATATATATATATATATACACACACACACACATACACTATTGAATAAAAAGTTATACACATATGGATGCTAATTTTTTTAATGAAAAACTTAGTGTGAAAAAAGCATACAATTATTAAGAAACATATATACAAAATAGAATAACATTTATACAAAATAGAATTTATACACATATAATTGCACCCTTACACTCGGGTACACCGAATATCAACTCTTGTAAAATTTTAGAATGTGCAAGTATTATTGAGATAGACCAAAATAGAAAGTGTGTAAATATTATTGGGATTGAACTATTTAGTAGATCAGAATAATAATTGCACCCTTGCACTCGGGTACACCGAATATCAACTCATGTAAAATTTTAGAATGTGCAAGTATTATTGAGATAGACCAAAATAGAAAGTGTTTAAATATTATTGGGATTGAACTTTTTAGTAGATCATAATAATAATTAATAAAAATTGAGAGTAATTTTAGAAACGATTATTTTAAAATTTATGTTATTATTTTAAAATTATTATTATTTTATTATTTGTATTTATTTTTGGGATTAATTACTTTCTAATGCATAATTTTAAATATTATTACTGGGAGATATGTACATTCAAATTTTTACTATCAAGTACAAAAAATTAGAATAATATACCTAATATAACCCTAATATTAATTAAATATTTATAAATATAATTCTATCTCCTACTTAAATGCCTAATTAACCAAGGCACCACAATATTCTCTCCTTATAGAGACATCTTCCACACTATTTCCTTCAAGTCTCATCTCTAATATATTGCCAGCGCCACAACATCGTGTTGTCAGCGCCACAACGTCGTGTTCCAAGTCATCCACCCATCGCCTCCAGCCACTGATCTGTCTTCATCCGAATAGGACCATTTTCTTCGAATCTTATCTCTTATGTGATCATCTCTAATATATTGCCAGCGCCACAACGTCGTGTTGTCAGCGCCACAACATCGTGTTCCAAGTCGTCCCGCGATCCCCTCCAGTCACTGATCTGTCTCCATCCAGATCAGACCATTTCATTCGAATCTTATCTCTAATATGCTGTCACAGTCAACCGCTATCCGCTCTGCGCCACGACGTAGTCGTTCCAAGCAGTCCGCCTATCACCGCCAGCCACCGATCTGTCTCCATCCGGATCAGCCGATCATCGCGCCGTTTGTCCCGGAGTAAATCGTTGTCCACCACCATCTTCTGCTTTGAAGAGATATTACCCTAGTTTCCATCATTCACCATCTTCTGCTTTGAAGAGATATTACCCTAGTTTCCATCATTCACCGTCAGTGAGTTCGTCAAATCTGCATCTGTCACCGCCTCCTCCACCGTTGCTGGGAAGATGTCACTACCCGTCGTCGATCACGATGCCGAAGTCATTGCATTTGAAAGTCACAAACTGCAGCCACTGCGTTGTGCAAATTTATATATTGGTTGTGCAATATCTTATCCAATTTTGCAAAATATTTAATAATTTATGTAGAATATATCACTATGTTTTTATGTGTTGTGCAACCATACACAATAATTAAACAAATATATGAGATATCGATATATTTTCATGTTTGGGTTGATTTATATACCTATTGTGCATTGAAATATTTAATTGTGAAAAATATTTAATTCATTATGCAAAATATATCACTAGAATTTAATGAACAAAATATATCCAGAAAAATTAGATCTTCAAAATATTTTAAATATATGCAGTAAATTTGGAATTGATATTATTTTGTAATCCTACTATGTAAACATCTTACTTAAATTTGTGTAATTATTCTGAAATTGTTATGTAATTTTTTTTGAAAGCATATTTTTAAACATTATTGAAAGAGAAATAAAAGTAGATTGTAATCTCTGAAATAAATTTTATTAATGTATAAATCTCAGTGATGAAAGAGAAATAAACTTAGATTGTAATCTTTGGAATAAATTTAATAAGATTAGATATTGTGCAAATCCCACAAATTGATGAAAAAGAAATACATTTTATATTTTTAGACATAAATTGAATATTATTATGCAAATCCCACTATTTAAAAGATTGATAAAAGAGAAATAAATTCATATTTTTAGGGGCAATATGAGCATTTCATTATGTATTTTTACATCTCAATATAATTAAAATTTAGGCTTATAAGAATATGGACTCAATTTTGTACTAGGTAAGTATCCCTTATTTTTGAGTCACACCGGCCTCGTAAAATCCAATCGTTTGGATAAGCTTCATCCATATCTTCATCGTTTTTTTTTTTTTTTTTTTTATATCCATCTTTCCTTGTGCACAATTATATTTTGCGTGCATACCTCTTACTTGTGCACAATTATATATTATTTGTATTTTATTCGTACGATGTTAATAGATGCTTCTCGCTGAATAGTCAATGAAAACAATTAACAACTCCAACATTTTATTCAAGGCTGCTAAGTGCTAAGAACTCCTTATAATATATTATTACTACCACCAACTCCCAATAATTTTTACGTATTTACACATAAATTAAAAAATGAAAACTTTTATAGGGTATTAGTATTATTGTTTGAATAATAAATAAATAGTATAATAAATATGTTAAGTGTAGTAAGTATATATTGTTTTTTCAAAAAATAATGTGTATAGAAGAGTCGGAAAGAATCGGTTCGGTTCTCATGTTATATTTTGGTGTTAGATTTATTGTTGCGCATCGTTAGATGATTGATACGTATGATAATAATAAAGCATATACCCTAAAAGGAAAGCTTAAACCCTAGGAACAATAATTGTGATTTTCTTTTTCGTATACGTATCAATCATCTAATGCATGTAATAGGAAATGTAACACCAAGTATAGTAGAACATTCTTCTTTAATACCATCCCTAAAGATGGATCACCTTTACTATAACACTTTATTAATTTTTAAAGATAATGTAGTATTTTTAAATAATAAATAAAATATAAAGTATGTTATGCATAGAAAAAAGTGATGATATTTTAAATTAATGTGTACTTTAGAACGTTAAATAAGGATAAATAATTATATAGGACGAATCAACGAGAAAACAGTGAACAATCTTCACAAACAAAATAACATATTAGAACATATCATGCACAAAATTCCTGAAGACGAAATTGAAGGCTCACTTTTTGACAAAACTACCCCCAAAATTCCATTAAAGATGTAAAATTTTTTTGAGCACAGATATTATGAAGTATAATAATTTAATAGATAGTAGATTGAGAATATAATATATTAATATGTAATGGATAATTGTATTAGTGATGTGTATTTGGTGTTTGTGGGTCAATATGAATATGTTAATTACTTTTATGTGGTCTCATATATTTAAAAAGAAAATGTGACAACTTTTATAGGAAAACCCAAAAGAAGGGATACTATTTTTTTATTTTTAATAATTTAATAAAATAATGCATCAGAAATATTGACTTCAAATAAAGCATAGAGAGTGGAGTTCATAATAATGTTACAATAGTATAATCCTTTTTCGTTTCTATAGGTTCACACTTTGTTTCATCATTCGTCATAAAATAGTTGGTCAGATGCGAAGTCTTCGAATATGCAGAAGCAGAAGATTCTGCATACAGATAAGTCCCATAGTAGTTACAGTGTAATCCATAAAATAAAGCACAAAGTCCACAAGTTATTAAGATAGCTATTGCGTAATCTAATCCAAGATGCCTCTATTAAGCAAATACATTCACACAAGCCAAATATGTAAAGAGAGATGAAGACAGTAAGCACTTGTATAAACAATAATAAGGGAATGGGAAATATTGAGACTAAGGTGGATAAAATTATCGAAATTTCAGTATATCGGAGTTATCGTATCAAAAAATATCAAAAAAATCAGTATATCGAAAATTTCGGTACGCTATAGTGCCATATTGATATTTTCGGTAATGTATCTAATTTTTAAAAAATCGGTATTTTATATATCGAAATACCGAAAATATATCGGTATCTTGGTATCTCTAATATACCGTATCCAAATATCAAAATAATAATTATTTTTATATTTAATATAGATTTATTAAAAATTTTCAAATATTATATAATAATTTCGGTATATATCGGTATACCGAACTTTAAATATTAAATCGGTATGTTGAAGTTTTGGTATGAATCGACAAAGTTCGATAAAAGAGTGTTTTGGTGTTTTGGTATGAAACGATATTGAAGTATAAAATACTGAAATTTTGGTATACCAATTTTCGGTATACCGAAAGTTTCGATACAGTATCGGTATGAATTTTTTAATATCGATGATTTTGATACGGTAAGCTGTACGAGTCAGTATTTTCGATTCAGTATAGTATGCCACTACTAATTGAGATTGTGTCAAGAAAGAATTCTATGACACTGATAAAGAAGTGATAAAGTAAAAGTGACAATTATATACTCCATTTCATAATAATTTGTAGTTTAAATAAAAAGTGATAATCATATATTTAGTGAAAATAATAATATTTTTAATAAAAAATAATAATTATGTAGAAAAATAAAAAATTAGTCTCATATGAAATGATCTAGCTAAACCGTTGTTTTACAAGGGAATTAGAATTGATAATGCTAGTAAACCCAAAGTTGTATACGGCCTTCTACATCTTTCTAGAGGTAAGATAGATTTGGTGTAAAATGAAATTGTTTGTATGAGATAAAAAAAAAAGTTCTTATTCAATAGTAGTTTTTATTAATAAATGTATGTATTCCCTTAGTACAAATAATTTAGATTAAGAAATAAGAAATACTACAAGAATATTTAATGTGCACTGAGTTAAAAGATATTTCTTTCGTCTTGAAACAATGTACTATGTGTGTGTCTTTTACACTTAGATTAAAGTGTACAATATTTTAATATGTAACATAGTGTAGTAAGAGAAATAATATTTTAATATGTACTATAGTTGTATTAGAGTTGTGCGTGAGCCACATATGGACATAATAATTATTTTGTGTGGATCTTATCAATTAAAAAGGGAAATATATACTTTATATTGGGAGGGAAGGAATATAATATTTAAGTGTATAATGGGTAGTTTTATTAATGTTGTGTGTTGACCCAATAGAGATATATTGATTGTTTTGTGCAGCTATCATCTATAAAAAAAGAAATGTAACTTTTTAAATGGAATGTTCTAATTAGTACACTCTCGTCCCAAAATTGACATTTCCTCATTCGTTCATCCTACAATAAGGTTCACCCTAAAATAAGAAATAATATCTCAATCCAAAACCTCAAAAGTAGTGCATTGTAATTTAAAAATTCTCATCATTTTTTTTAACACATGACATAAATTATTAATTAAAAATATTATATTATTCTCAAGAGTCAATAAAATTGATCAAAAAATAATACTTAAATAACGTGGAATGGTAAAGATGAACTTATATTTGGGAGGGAGAGAGTAAAATGTAATTCTCTTTGTGGGAAGGAGAAAGTATATATTTTGAATGGGTATGAACAAATTTGAATTCGTTCATCGGATGCATAGGAAAATTGCCTTAGATTTTAAAGTGTGTTTGATATTTTTAGGTGTTAAATAAATTATAAAGTAAATTATGTGAGTTGTATATGAGTGACTATTTTGAAATTAAAGTGTGTTGTGGTGTTGTTGGTTTGTATGCTATTTCCTCTTATTTAGTGTGTTAACTTGTTTATGAGACAAACATATATAGTAAATATAATTTTATTTATGGAATGAATGGACTAGGGAGTACTATTTTATGAAGAGTTAAAACTTGCGTGCTGTCGGGGACAACGTGCCCTAAAATCTTGCATTTTTTTGAAAGTTATACAATTTAGTGTAAATACATGTACCCTTTATTTTTTTAGGAAAAAAATAAATTTTTAATCAAACATTTATACTATTCATATTTTAGCTGATCTTTTCAAAAAAAAAAAATATCATTATTAACTAAAGTGTATACCCTTTAAAACAAAATAAGAATTTTATGAAATTATACTTTTATACACCTTGTACACCCGGGAACAGAAGATCAACTCTTTTTGAAGATAAATAATATATTAACATAAACAAATAAAAAAAAGAGTGAAAACTTATTGATACGAGAAGAGTAATATTTTTTTTACTAATACTACTATGCACCTGGGTGCACTCAAGAATACGGTGCACACACTTTCATAAAAGTATACAATTATGAACAAAAATATATACATTTATAAACAAAAATGTATACAATTTGTTTGTTAGCTTTTTTAATGAAAAATTGAGTGTAAAAAAGTATACAAACTATTAAAAAATACTCCATTCGTCCCATAAAACGCTTCATATTTACTATTTCACGTTGTTTAAGAAAAGTTGTTATTTTTTTACCAAATTTGTTGACTTTAGAGAGTATTGTAGTATTTTTAGGTAATAAAAAGTATAAAGTAATTATATGTGTGTGAAAAAGTAATGGCAAATTTGAAATTAGTGTAACTTTTGGGGTTGTTGGATAAAGTGATATTTTCCTTTTTGGGGTGTAAAGGGTTTTGTGGGACAAACAAATGAAGAAAATATGAAGGGTATTGTGGGACGGAGGGAATATGTAGATATACTATTGAATAAAAAATTATACACATATGAATTCTAATTTTTTTAATGAAAAACTGAATGTAAAATAAGTATACAATTATTAAAAAACATGTATACAAAATATAATAACATGTATATAAAATAAAAAAAAATTATACATATATGGGTGCACCTTGATTTGACTACAGCTAATATCGACTCATATTTTTTAAACTTCGTATCGGTGAAAAGCCAATTGGCACATACATTATCTTTTGATCAACTTTAAATTTGCACTTATGATAAGGGATAGGGATGTAGAAAAATGACCCAACACCATAACTCACTGCCGTTTGAGGAAACCCGACCTGTCATGTATTGAGAATGGAATGGGTTAGGGTAGTAGTGATGCATGTTCTACCCCGTTCCGACCTATTTGTTCCGTTTATAACCTATACTATATGATATATATTATATATACTGTGCATGTTATATTAAAATTTTATTATATGCATTATTTATAAGATTTATTATTAGATTGATTAATTAACCAATGTTGAAAAAAGAAAGATATTATATTCTTATAAAGGTAGATCTTGCGTGAGATCGTCTCACGTGAGACCATTTTACATTTTTTTAAAATTATTATCACTTTCACTATAAAATAATATCACTTCGCTATAAAATATTATCATTTTTCATTTATACTATAAATTATCATTAAATAATATTATCATTTTTCATTAATTTAATATCACTTTTTATTGTAAAAGTTATCACTTTCGGACCGTCTCATATAAACCTTTATGTGAAACGGTCTCACATAAGTTTTTGTTTTCTTATAAATAATAATTAAATAAAATTAAATAGTATATTTTACATTATTTATAATATTTATAAATAAAATAAATAATCAAAACACGTAAAAAATGGGGCGGATCTACCACAGCATTTATTGAACTCGAATTAGCAAGTAAGTCACCTTCGTTGGCAGGCCCCTGGGGCTGGGTGAGGCCTGAACCCGCGACGACAACAGAATGAGTCAGGATCTGAATCTGGATTTTTTATTATCCGCCTTGTCCCGACCGTTGACATCCATAATACTACTAAAAGATATGATTTTTAATGGATAATGAGAAAATTTGAAATGTAATTAAATTTTTATTCTTAATTTTAATATGAATTGATGAAAATTTGTATCATGTTGGGTTTGAATTTTGAGTCCAATTAAAATGCACTTAAAAGATATTAAACATTAAATTAAATTTTAATTTAATTTTTACTATATAATAAAAGGCAAAGACTTGTACGAGACCGTTTCACGAATCCTAATCCGTGAGACAGATTATCCATTGATACAATTGAATTTTTTTAAAGGGTCATGTTTGGCTCTATGATTATTATCAAATTTGAAAATTTAAAAATTAATTAGGGGATGAAATTAATTAGGTATTTAATATTATATATATATATATATATATATATATATATATATATATATATATATATATATATATATATATATATATATATATATATATATATATATATATATATATATATATATATATATATATATATACTAGTAACTGAACTCGTGCGTTGCACGAGATGTGTTATTTTTGGGACAACAATTTCACTTAATTTTATGATTTTTAATATTTATTTGAATTATATATAACCTAATGTTTAAATATTTTAATCTAACATAGTTATGGGCAAAACACTTTTGAAACTTTGCAAGACTGTTAAGTTGATCAATTCGTACATGTTTACTAATATCTTTTTTAATGAGGTTAAAATGCATATTTTTTCAAAATTATAAGATCAAACTATATGTTAATAATTTATAAACATCGATCAATTAATGAAATATTTTATTATTAATTAACTCAACCAAACTTCCATTGCCAATAATTTAAAAGAATCACCTAAAGTTTTTTGTATACAATTATTTAATTATTTTAATGGGTGGCTGAGATTTGTTTGAAAATTTTGAATATATTCAAAGATATTATTCAATTTTTAATAAATAACATCTTATTCCTTATTTGAAAAAGTCATAACTATAATTATTTAATTTTTTTAATGGATATATAAAATTTGACCTTAAACCCTAAACTCTCTGAAAACATTATGCGATAAACCCTAAAACCTAAACCCTTATAATTATTTAATTATTTTAATTGGTGGCTGAAGTTAGATTGAAAAATAAAAGGTCAAGATTTAGATTAAATTATTTCCTGATTCGAAAAAATCATAATTATAATAATTTAATTATTTTAATTTAATGGATGGCTGACTGAAAACATATACTTCCTCCATCCCGAAATTTTTTGCACACTTCCTTTATAAATTAAAAAGGAAGTGCGCAAAAAATTTTGGGACGGAGGAAGTATTATGTAATAAACCCAAAGCTAAACTCTTAACCCTAAACCCTCTAATTATTAAAATGGGTGGCTGACATTTGTTTAAGATAAACCCTAAAACTCTAAATCCTAAACCCTAAAACCCTAAAACCCTAAACCCTAAAAGTTATAATTACAATTATTTAATTATTTTAATGAGTGATTGAGATTTGTTTAAAAAATAGACGATTATGATTGGATTTATATTAATATTATTAATTTTTTAATGAATAATATCTTGTTTCCTAATTTGAAAAAGTCTTAATTATAATTATTTAATTATTTTAATGAGTGACTGAGATTTGTTTAAGATAAATCCTAAAACCCTAAAACCCTAAACCTTTTGGAAACATAAAATTATTTCCTAATTAGAAAAAGTTATAATTACAATTATTTAATTATTTAATGTGTGGCTAAAATTTGTTTAAAATAGATGGTTAGGATTGTATTTATATTTAAAATTATTAAATTTTTAATAAATAATATATTATTTCCTAATTGGAAAGATCATAATTATAATTATTTAATTATTTGAATGAGTGACGAAGATTTATTTGAGAAATAGATGGACAGTATCATATCTATTATAATTATTTAATTATTTTAATGGGTGACTGAGAGGTGTCTGAGATTTGTTTAAGAAATAGATGACAAGATTTGATTTATTCTAGACTAAATTACTTCCTAATTTGAAAAAGTAATAATTACAATTATTTAATTTAATTATTTTAATGGGTGGCTGAGATTTGTTTGAGAAACAGATGATCAGGATTGAATTTATTCCAGATGTCAAGATTTGAACTAAATTATTTCCTGATTTGAAAAAAATCATAATTACAATTATATAATTATTTTAACAAGTTTGGCTGACTGAAAACATTATGTCATACACCATAAAATCTTAAACCCTTGACTCTAAAACCCTTTGGAAACATTAAATTATTTCTGAATTTGAAAAAAGTTATAATTATAATTATTTAATTATTTTAATGGGTGGTTGAGATTTGTTTAAAAAATAAATGATTAGGATTAGATTTATATTTAATATTATTAATTTTTTAATAAATAATAATATCTTATTTCATAATTTGAAAAAGTCATAATTATAATTTTTTAATTATTTTAATGGGTGACTAAGATTTGTTTGAGAAATGGATGATTAGGATCAGGATTGGATTTATTATAATTATTTAATTATTTTCTAATTTAAAAAGGCATAATTACAATTATTTAATTTATTTATTTAAATGAGTGGCAGAGATTTGTTTGAGAAATAAATGGCTAGGATTGGATTTATTCTTGGTTGAGATTTGTTTGAAATAGATGGTTAGGTAATATCTTATTCCCTAATTTGAAAAGGTCATAATTATAATTATTTAATTATTTTAATGGGTGCTCGACTTAAAAATGCTTAAATTCGGGCGGTTTAGCATCTGAATCCCATATTATAGGTCGTTCTTGGAAGAATTTTGACTTAAGCAGACTTAAATCTGGACAATTTAACACATGAATCCCAAATTATAGGCCGTTCACTCTAAAACGCACATGAATCCCGTAATATAGTCCGTTCACTGAAAAACTTTACTATAGAACGCTTAACCCGGACGATTTAGAACCTGAATCCCAGATGTATTCCGTTTTGAGTTGATTCTCATTGAAGAATTCGAAGAACTATTTAGACAACTCTGAAGTATTTGATTTTCGTAGAGAATCGCTCTCGGTGTGTCTAGAATGAATGACATGGGCTCCTTATATAGGTGAAGGGTGAGAAAGCCTTATACATAACTCGCAATTTGATTGGTCAATGAATGATTTGACCTAATTCTGCGGGTTTGAGCCTTTCCATCACTGCAATTTGATTGATAAATATTTGATTTGACATATATTCTCTAGGCTTAAACCATTTCAAACTTTGTTTGACTTGGGCTCAAGTCAAGCTACATTTGAATTGAATTATTTGATTTGGATCACACTTCATTTATTATAAGCCTCTTAATTTGTTGGGCTTAAATTAATTATCAATTATATATCAATTTATTTTAAGAATTCATTTATTAAATCCCCAAATAAAATATAATAAATTAAAATTGATAATAATATACTCCATTTGTCCTGCCCAAAGGGTGATTTTTGCTTTTTGCACGTGGATTAAAGAGTATTATTATTTAATATGTAATGTGTAGTTGTATTAGTGGGAGTGTGGACCCTATATTTTAATTGTATTAGTGGTGTGTGAGTCTCATGTATGTAAAAAGAGAAAATGAACTCTCTGGGTGGAACACCTGAAATGAAAAAAGAGACTATTTGCATGAGACGGAGGGAGTATTTAATATTATTATTAAAGTTTTAATAAATGAAATCTTATTTTGAAAATGTCATAATTATAATTATTTAATTATTTTAATGGATGGTTGAGATTTGTTTTAGAAATAGATGATCAGAATTAGATTTATTGCTTATATATATATATATATATATATATATATATATATATATATATATATATATATATTATTCTTAATAAATTTTCGTTTATAACTACGAAAATTAATTAGTATATATTTATGCATGTTACATTTACATATAACATATTGTTTACGTGGAGTATATGTTTTTTAATTAAATGTATTTTTTTTATTTAATAAAATTGTAATATTTCAAATCTCGTTATTTATTTAAATTATTTGTAATTTAAATATTATAAATTTATAAAATATAATAATTTTTAATAAAAAGTGATACACAATTAAAGAAAAGTGATAACGGTATTATGAAATATGTACGAATAATATATTCTATATATGAAAAGTGATAACTTATTAAAGGAAATGTGATAACATTTTTAATAAAAAGTACTTCCTCCGTCCCATAGAAGTTGACACACTTTCTTTTTTGGTTTGTCCCACTAAAATTGACATATTTTCTTTTTAATACATGCAACCCACACAAAAATAATTAATCTATTCGCATAGGCCCCACGTATCACCTCTAATACAATTACTCATTACACATTAAATATTATTTCTCTCACTTCACTTTACTTCACTTTACATTAAATTATTATACTCCTTAATCTTCGTGCCCAAAATAAATTATACTCCCTCCATCCCATGTATTGATTAAGACGTTTTATTTTTTTAATATATAATGTAAGAGAAAGTAGTGATAAATTAGTAATTTAAAAAGAAAAAGTGAATAAAGTTATTGGGAATGATGAATAATGTGTAAAAAAGTAATTAAAGTTGTTGGGATTGTAAAAAGTAGGTAATAAAATATTATGTATTTTTGCCAAAAATGATATGAGTAAAAATACGTGGGACACCCCAAAATGAAAAATAGGTAAAAATACGTGGGACGGAGGGAATGTCAACTTCTCCAGGATGGAGGGAGTAGTAATTAATTAAGAAAGTGTATGTTACGAACAATTTATAAAATGTATAAATTGTGACAATATTCTTAAGGGTTAGTAATTATTAGGTTCAAAATTATCTACGTATTTACTTCATAGTACATTGAGTTTTTAGGATTACTCACGCATACAAATTTTAATTCTGTAGTTTCAATATTACTCATACTTAACATTAGTGTTATCAAGCATTTTAAAAAGAATTTTTAATATACCCGTATATCTCTCTAGATATTTCACAACTACAATTCTTATTTCTTCCCTTCTGAATGTACGAAAATCCAACAAATAGGTATACATTAGAGTGAAATTCATATCGTTGACTTATCAGTTCGTTGGATAAAGGTGGGGATCGATCGACTGTCATTTTCGTCCGTAATCGCTGAGGCCAGTAAAGGTGAGAATCAAAATCTTGAGATTATTTGTGTAATCGTTTCTTTTCTCTTTCTTTCGTAATTAGGGATTAAATTAGAGTTTTCAACGATTATGCATCTTGTGTGAAACATAAAAATTGAGGGGTGAATGATTATGTAAGTTGATTATTTGGTAATCGTGTGAGCATTACTATTTTTTTCTTTTCTCCTTCATCTACTACTTCTTTATGTCCCAACTTCGATCTTTACCCTTTTTTCTCCATGATTTTGTGCGTGGATTTGAGGGATTTAAATCATATGGAGACGTGGGTGGACCAAGAAATTTGAGGGATTTAAATCATTTGGAAATTTAGCATATTTTAGAAAGTGGGTTTCTGGCATTTGCAAAGAGTAAAAAATTCGGTGTGCACCAATGTACAAATATTGAATTCGTTGTACACCAATTTACAATATTGTACACTAAATCAACGAGTAAATAATTGAATAATTTTTTTTAATTGGGTCGGGTGTTGTAATTTTTTGTTAAATCTAATGATTTTAGTGTTACGGTGACATAATTTGATTGTTGGTTGAGAAGTTTTCACAAATTTTATATTTGAACATGGGTGTACATAAATACTCTTATTTACTATTCAAGTCGTATAATCTTGTGTTGGTGTTTTTTTATCATCAGTGTACAATAAATGTAGGAGGAAAATGATTGTGCATACGTGTATTTTTGTCTATTGAATTGCTTAACACTGATGTATTTTGAACATTAGTGTTCATTGTTGTATTTTGAACATTAGTGTATGCTTGTTCACCTTTTTGCGTGTCCCCAAATGTAAGGAATCAATTGCAGATAAGCGTATGATCAAGTATATTATCGAATCCAAAGGATAATTCTAGACTTACTATTTAATCCATTTATGACAACTCTAACCTAAGACAAATCTAGATTTTCAAGAGAATTAATTAAACTAAAGATGCAAAAAGTAATTACTAAAAACAATAAATAGCAAATAAAAATAAGGATGAAGTGATCAAGAGAGAAGATAGATAGCACTAAAAAATCCAGTTAAATTGGTCAAATCAAATCACTAGACAATCGGTTAGAATTCCTGCAGATTTTATGAAAGTAATCACTTAATTATGTTAAATCCCTTTGGTAAAATAAACTTAACATATAAATATGATTCAAACCCTCAGATGCAGAAGAATAATTCATACTCCCTTTTAGGTACTTAAGAAATAAATTTCAATTCCCACTTAACAATATAAGAAACTAAATACTCTAGAATGGTAATTAATAGATATATTAAGTGTCTAATATTAATTATTCTAATGAATATAAGTTGTATGGTTAAGTCCCCTTTACCCATAAACAGACAGACAAATATAATCACTTTATGACACAAACAATAATCATAAATATGCAAACGTAATTTACATCTTCATGAATAAGGACAAATCATATAAGACAAAAATATAAGTCTCAAATTCAAAGCATTAATAAAGGAATAAGTATACTGCAGAAATCCAACTAGTCTAGATCATCAATTCAAACCAATTCAACCTTCAAAACCTAACACTATCCAAGAAGTACTAGCCCATGATATTACAAGCAACACCCATGGTTAGGTATGAAAACAATCCCATGAGTTTATAATTCAAAAGTAAGAAGGAAAAAAAAAAAAGAAAACCCCTAGTTGTGGCGTGATTCTCCATTCTTTGTTCCGTAGTTCTGAACCTTCTTGTTCTCCTTCACAAGTAGGCAACACTGTTGAACTCTCCGGGATGGTGAATCTTGATTTTGATATGGTGGCAGGGAAAAGGTATGAATAAGTATGAAGGATTGTGGAGAGTTAGGGTTTGGAACACCCCAAGAACTCCTTTTATAGTTGAAGACTGATAATTCCCAAATTCTGACTCAAAAGTAGGCTTTTTTACGTCGTGTCGGACACAGACGTGCAACATTTCTTGGCGGCATTGGCAGCACGGGTGCTGGCTGGACACATGGCACGAGTCGTGCCAAACATGGCACGGGTCGTGCCACCCTTCGACTGCCTGCGCGACCTCACAGTTTTACTCATAACTTCTTCATCTGAACTCCGATTGAGGTGATTTTTATGCTCACGCGATCCTTTCTTCTTTGGCTTTCTAACCATATAAATAAATGCTGAAAATTCATCAATTTGAGTGTAGCACAAGTCATGCAAATTGAGGCAAGAGTGGTGCTCCTCCGGGGCGTGCTGGGCGGTCGTGCACATCTCGTGCTGCATGTGGCCAGGACTAGTGGTTTATGTGAGCGGCACGACCCATGCCATGGCTGGCACGAGTCGTGCCATATTGCACCAAATCCTACTTTCTCCCGGTTTCGACCCTAACTTTCAATTTTGCTTTTTTTACCCCCATTTTCCACCTAAAAACACAAAATAACACCTCACAAGCATCTGTAACACAAATATAAGCAATTCAACTAAAAGATGTTCAAATACAGATATAAATTCTATAAAACGGTGCTAAATTGAATCCTAAAACACATAGATTTTCACACTAATCAGTGTATAGTCGATTGTGTGTTCGTGTTATTGACATGGTTCGCCTATGTCTGTTACGTGAAAATTGCTCAAATAATAGTATAGCAACTAATTGTACATTGGTGTACTTTGAATTCATTTTGTATCTAGTAGTTGATGTCCCATTTTTGGGTGTTTACGCTTACGATGTGGAATTTGGCATGAAATATTACTTGGATGTATTTTGAACTGTGGTGTATTTTGAATTCAATTTTTTCCTGTTCGATTGGTTGACAGATATTTGTGAACATAGGTATGCACTTAGCTTACCTTCCATTGAAAATCTCTGGTGGAGTAGAAGCTGCTGCTTTGGTAGTTATAGCTTCTGTACATTTTTTTCTACTTTTATGACATAATTTGGGTGCTCTCTTTGTTATGGAGAAGTTTGTGATGAGAGATGAAGGATTTATAGAGTGAGAGTTATTCTTTTGTGATAGTGTTCCTTATTTCCTTTTTTGATGATCATGAATGTATGAATCTGGTTTTTCTCGTTACTCAGTTTCAGTTGTTTTTTTTTGGAATAATTATTGTGTAGTCTAGAGTTATGAAACGATTATAACCTATTTATGAATTGTACATTGGTGTACACCGAAGTCAACATCTGTGTTAAGTTTACTGATGTTGTTCTTTTTTCAACATCTGTATATACCGAATTGTACATCTGTGTTAAGTTTAACATTTGTGTTAAGTTAGAAGGGTAAACTTGGAAAAATGAAATATTAGAATGATATTTAGTATTTCAATTTGATTTTGTATCTCCTAATAATTAGTTTATAAAAACACGTACCTATTAGTAAAAATTCATATTCTTCTTAATAAAAAGTGATTTCTAATAATTTAAAAAAAAAGTGATATATGTCTAATTGAATTATTTTACGTTTTTTAAAGTGGGATCGTGAGCATAGTATAATTAGCCATAAAATAATTAAATTTTTTTTTTTGTAAATAACTGCTAAACTATCTTATTTTTTACATACATCTTGGAATTTTTAGAAGTTATTGTAATATTTTTAGGAGTAACCAAATGACAAAATTTAACTATATTTCACGGTTAATTAAACGATGTTGTTACTATAAAGCCAAAGAAAGGTGTCACTCATTCGATTTTAGGCCACTAAATCTGGGTGGGAAAAGTTTGCATCTTGCAACAGAAAGCGATTTGAGAGACATCATAAGTTGATTGGATTTCATTTCTTGAAAACTTCCTGTGGAGACAGACAGTGATTTTCCAACACTGCAAATCTTTTCATGAAATTAAGATTTATTACGTAGAGGTTCTGGATGCAACAAGGTAACCCCTCATTATTTATATCCAAGTGTTGGAAATCTAAAATCCATTCTTGCTCTTTTTTTTTTCTTTCTATTTTTGTCTTTTCTGTTCTGGTTTTCTTGAGTTGGGTGGATGGATTATGCGACGTGTATTTCTTCTCTCTCCTGCCTCTTCCTCTCTCTCTCTGAACACAGTATGGGACTCTGCATATTCTCCATTAATTTCGCCTCTGCTTTTCTTATTAAGAGGGAGATGAAATGAATTTAAAGGGATTCTTGGGGTACGTTTCTTCGTTTCTATGGAAAGCAGTATATCCACAAACTTCCACTTTTTCTCTTCACTCTGTTATTTCATTTCCATTAGGACTGTATTTTATGGATTTCCCAAATTTTCACCTGAATAATTGGTATGAATGATGCTGATTTTTTGCATTATAGTTCTAATTCAGCTCAATTTTCAGGGGAAAATCTCCTAAGTAGATCTGTTTTGGCAGAAATAGCAGAAATAGAAGCACTCCCTTTATTTGGGATTAGGTTTGCTATTTCTATTCCTCTCATACCCTTGATATCAGATTATTTTTCTCTTACAGATGTAGTTTTATGCAAGAATTTCTCAAATTGAAGATGTAAGTATAGCTATGAATTCCTGGAAGTAGGTCAGGTTTGAATTTCTTGTTTGTATATAATTCCTTTCAATCTGAGATGTTATGACAATGCTCTGTTTAGTTAATTTTTCCACATGTTCATGGCATTCTGAGCAATAGATTATATTTATTCAGATCTGGGTTCCTTAGTTCATTCATCCTTGTACATCAATGTCCTTAAAACAATCTTGTGCAGAATAAGTTGCTGAGAATGGAGAACTCTTTCAGCAATGGAAATGTAACCGACCAAATCCTGCAGATTATCAGGCACCCCTCTTACCAATCATCTGGAAGGTTCTCTTTGCAATGGCTCGATGCACGAGTTTTTTATGTTAGAATTAGCAATTACATGGTTGATGATTCAACCCCAGAATGCCTCACACTCAACCACATCCCTGAGAGCCCAAACACAGTCCTTGAAGTTAATGGAGTACGATATTCTATTGATTCGGAAGGGGTTTCTTGCATTCTTAGACGCGACAGGGTCGATAAGAAATCAGAAGAGGCTACATTTGTCTGTACGGATAGTATAAGGTTTACGGGCAGTGTGAAGTTTGAGGTGTTTGATAAGGAGGACCTTGTGATCTCTGGGGTTGTAGAAATGTTGAGTAGCAATGGATGTGTTGGGGATTCGTATAATGGTGTGAGAAAGTGGAATATGAATTGTGTATCAGTGATTAATGCTGGTACTGGATTTTTGAAAGGGAAACATGTAATGGGTTCTGAATCTTCATCGCCTACGATTGAAGTATATGTGGCTGGTTGCTTCTCAGGAACTCCGATCATATTAACTAAGTCATTGCAACTTAGTCCTCGAAAGAAGCATAGAAAGGGTTTGCTGTATTCAATTCCGGAGAATTCGGCTTCCGAATCCCATGAAGATGCTTCCTCTGAGAATGATCTGCAGGTAAAATAAGTTAGATTTTTGGTGCCTTTTCACATTTATGCAATATAACTGTTTTGCCTTAATTTAGATCAGCAGAGAGAGTCTTTCACCACACATTTCTGAATTACTTTAGATTTACATAATATGATAATATCTTGTGTATTTAAATAATCTAAAGTTGTAGTCTGGTAATAACTCAAAACTAAAATTGTTTCTCAATCTTGTCATTAGGAAACTTTTACTCGTTAGACAATTTTCTATATCTTTCGTTTGACATGTTAGTAAGCCCCATTCTGGATTATGGAAATTGATCACTTGTGATTAAAATAAGGTGTCCTCCCTATAAAACTATAGATACAATGAAAAAAGAAGAGAACGTAAAAGGGAGTTGACTGTTGAGCCTTCCCTAACCATGTTAATTAAGGTGCATTTGTAAAATGTGGATCCGTTGGATATGTTCCAACTTTGTTCATCTTAAGGAAGTTGATTTTGTCTGAATTAGTTTGCAAATCCATTAAACAAATTATAATAGATTGAGATGCACCCCGGATTATCTTATCCTCCACTATGGGTGTCTGCTTGCTTCCTTTGGCAAAACATGTCCCATTGCAACAAAAGGCCCGTTGCGGATGGGACTTAATTTAGGCTGGCTGGTTTTAGCAGTAGAATCTTATCCTCAACATGTCATGAGGTATGGGCACAGGCAGGCACATATATTAAAGAGATAAGAGTGACCTTTTCTGTTTAATTAATGGTCTCTTATATTATCCATTTGCTGCTTAAAGCTGAAATGAATGATGGGGCATCAATACAAGAACTAGGTAGGTAGACCTCAATCTGGGGGCCCACTTTTTCTCTTGGCGCTTTCCAACTCCTGGGGCTAACCATCTTGTATCAAATTTTCGTCGTGTAGAAAATCAGAAAAGCCCTTGTGGGCATCTGTGGGCTGAATAGCCATTTGTGGGATGAGGGTAGTTTGTGACCTCATGTTTATTAAAATATTAAAACAATTTCTTTCTCAACATATGATCTTCTGGCATGGTCAGCCGCTCATTTGTCTTTTTTTTTTCTTTATTTTTTTAAATGTTACTTGCCTGCACTTTGAGCTAAAAAATGATCTTGCCATAGGGGGAACACAGTGCTAAGCGTTTGAACTTTGTGGTAGCCTATTCAAAATACCTAGTCCTTTTTTTTTTTTTACAGCATGTATTAGAGACCCTACTTGATCTATAGATATAAAACTGTTGCAACATGATTCAGAAATTAGTAGGTGTATCAATGGATTTTTATTAATTAGCAACGGTATATGGATCTTTTTACTTCAAAAAAAGGAAAAAAATTATTTTTAAAGTGATCGGTAAAAAAATAGTATATTGTAAAAACACTTTTGCATATAAAAGATTAGTGCCCTAATTTGTCATATTAAAATGACACCATGACATCTAAAAGAATGAGTTAGCAATCTAAGGGTGATAGACTAAAGAGATTTCTGACTCATTGAAAGTGATTTTACAAATATCAGTTGCTCAAATAGGCTGCTGGTTACTTTCATTGTCTTGTTGATATATTGGCTTCGTCTTCCATGATTCATGTACTCATATTCTACAAATCTGAATGGTGTTTTTATTTTATCCTTTTGTGCCCTTTCAGCTCTCAGAATACAGCAGATATAAACCGGAGAGCGAGCAAGAATATGACAATATGTATTGGAGACAAACAGAATTTATCGAAGGTGAAGATGGGGAACTTTCGTGGTTCAATGCTGGTGTTAGAGTGGGTGTTGGGATTGGCCTTGGAATATGCCTCGGAGTGGGCATAGGAGTTGGTTTACTGGTTCGTACTTACCAGGGCACTGCCCGTACCTTCAAGAGACGGCTTATTTAGCTGGTAATCTCGTCGATCTGTTCTCGTTTGGAAGAGCAATGGTCATCAAGTGTGCAATTTGATTGCAAAGAATATCTTCCTTGGAATTTTCTCACTTCTATACTCTTGAGTCTAACTATGTTGCTGAATAATAATAATAATAAAAAATTCCAATGTAGCATGAACATTCTTGGTGTACCAAGTGAAGTGTAGTGTTGCAACCTTTTTTTGTTTTGGGTTTGTTGTGATTAATTTTGTTGTTAATTTATAGGGGGAGAGAGAATGTTTATATTATGTGGACAGATGTTTCATACTGCACCTCTGTAAATAACATGTTTTTTCTCTGTTCTAAATTGGTCAATCTGTGTTTGAGCATCAAAGATAAGAGTTCGATATTTTGTGTATCCATGCAAGGATCATATTATTTACATCTAAATAACTGTTCAATAATTTTAAGGCTAAACTTACGTGTTCATGGGACACCGTGCTCTCAAATTGTAATTTTTTTTTTTATTTTTTTTGTTAAGTTGTACCATTTAGTATTAAATATGATTGAGGCTTCCGGGCGCACGGGAACACATTTCGTGCTCCTTTAGAAATTTATTATTATGGGTAAGGGTATATTTCTTTGGTCTAAAGGGTATACACTTTAATTATAAAAGGTACACCATTTTATTCTAAAGGGTATACACTTTTCATTAATATTTTATTTTCTTTAGAAAATAAAGGGTACACATTTTTATATTAAAGGGTATACAATTTAATACAAAATTCTATCCGTGCGCCCAGACATACACATTAATTTTCTTTAGAAAATAAAGGGTACACATCTTTATACTAAAGGGTATACAATTTAAAATAAAATTCTAAAGGCGCACGGAATTTGGTCCGTACGCCCGGGTGCACAGAAGTTTTTGCCATTAAATATTATACCTTGTACTATAAGAAAGTGTATCCTTTATTTTTTTGAAAAAAAAAATTCAAACATATATATTACTCCCTCCGTCTCAGGCTAAGAGGACAATTTTTTCATTTTGGCCGTCCCACTCAAAGAGCCACATTTTCTTTTTTACACATATGAGACACACACCTCCCTCTAATACAATTAAAATATGGGACACATACTCCCACTAATACAACTATCCATTACACATTAAATAATAATACTCCTTAATCTACGTGCAAAAAAACAAATGACCCTCTTACGCCGGGACGGAGGGAGTATTTATTTTTAACTGATTTTTTCATTGAAAAAATTATACTCTTGTTAATTAAAATGTACTCCCTCCATCCGGTTCTAAGGTATCCATTTACTTTTTGCACGTGGATTAAGGAATATTATTATTATATGTAAAGTAGATAGTTGTATTAGAGGGAAGTGGTGGACCATATTGTGTATTTTTTTTACTAAATAGGGGAAATGAATACCTTTGAAGCGGACGTAAAAAATAGTAAAATGATACCTTTGAAGCGGACGGAGGGAGTATATCTTAAGAAAAAAAGTTTATATCTTTACATGTCTTGTAAATCCGAGAATACAAGAGACCAACTTTAACTTTAAATGAATGGACAATTCAAATTTAAATGAATCTATAATAAAATAATTTTTAAGAGGAGAATGTAATACACTTTAATGGGTAAATGATAAATTCAAAAGTTTCAAGGGTAAATATTACTACTTCCGTCATACTATGACATTTACACATTTTTATTATGGGCATCTTATAATAAGATTTACATTTCTTTTTATAGTAAATAAGAACCACACAAAATAATTAATAAAAAATTAATATATCTCTATGAATCTCACTCACTACAAATAAGCCACTAGCTAATTATACATCAAGATATTATATCCCTCAAATCATTATAAATTAAAAATAGAGTGTTGTTATTCGCATACTCATTTTTATTAAATACACTACTTTCATTAAATACACTATTTTAAATTTTTTATTTTTAAATTTTGTTATATACACACTCTTAAAATTACAAAATCAACCTTACAAAATTAAGAAATAGAATTAAAATTATACACGCCTCTTTCTTCCCAAATGAATAATTTCCTCTATTTTACCCTAACTACAACCGTCGATTCAATTATTTGCAGATTCTCAACTACAGACCTTTGAGATAAAATAGAAAAAAAAAGTCTTAAACTTATGATGATATTTAATGTTGGAGTACAACTAGGGTGCACCGTGCACCTGGACAATTGTAGATGTTGGATTAATTTACAATTCAATCTTCACCATTAAATAAATAAAGTAATTATTTTAAAAAAAACTTCCCGCTTCCCCATTTTAAACTATAAATTTGGAAGTGCACTGATGCACCAAGTGCATCCTACAATCACACTTAATACGGAGACTTATACTAAAAAAGAGTAATTCTTTTAGGATGATTATTTGTAGATTCAAAGTACATGGTGTTGGATTGTATACTAAAAGTCTAACTTTAGTATGAATAATGTTATAACAATTTATTTGAAATGAGAATCATATGATCAAATGATTACGTCTTATAATTTATTTATATGTAGATGCAATAGTCCACTTACTTTATAATGTAGATAATATGTTGTGCGACAACACACGTAAGATCATATTATCGGTTTCCTTATGAAGTATAAACAGATGCTCACAACCGAGATAGACGGGGACTCTCTATCGGGATGGTTGTAGTGCGGTTTGGTATTAGCTTGTCTTGGTTATAGAATCATATTAGTGCACTTTGTGTGTATTGAGCAGGACCACTTGAGATCGTTCGACTTATACTGACTTATAGAAGAACTTGATCTCTGTTATTATGGATGTTCGTACTCTTAATCCCTATACAATAACCTCGACACGTAGGGCAATATGTATTTCTTTGATTCATCAATGGGTGAGATTTACATTTAATTAAATCAATAAACTCGGTGAGTTAGGAAGTAGTGTTGTCTCTATGGTGTGCTGTTGATTGTAGAAGGAATTCGTGTCCGTCTTAGGTTGATGATGTCCCCTTGAGGATCTCATAAGGATTATCATGTAAACCCTGCAGGTGGATTTATTCCGGCATGATAATGAGATTGAGTGGTACTACTCTCGGATGAGATATTAATTAATGGAGTTGTCAGTAACTTAATTAATTAATGAACATTGTATATCTTAAACATGGGAAGGCTAACGGAGTCATAATAAGAAGAAGTCCATAACATAATTATGGGATTAGAACGGTAGTACAATAATAATATTTTAGTGGTATATATTATTATTATTAGACTTAAGTATAAGCTTTGGCTAAGCTTGGATACTTAAGCCCAATGGAGGCCAAACTCTAATTTCTCCTCCTGGTCCCTGCTGTAGCCCATATATATAAGTCATCTCAGCTGTCCAGAAACCCTAATCTATGAGATTAATCACGCCTAACACTGTGAGGAGGGTGAGAGAACAGCAGAATGAGAAGATTTCGAGGATCGTCGCCCACACGACGTCAAGATTGAACTTAGGAATATAGCAGAAGACTAGAAGGTTGTTTGCTGTTGCTGTCTACCAACTTCTACGATTTTTATAAAATCGTATAGACTTCAAAATTGGACGTGTGATATACTGAAGAAAAGCCACAGAAGAGAGCATCGTTTTGGCGCATAGATCACTCAAATCCGACATTGGATGAGAGAGTTATGCCCAAAACGGTGAGACTGCGCAGGCTGGTGGCGAGAATTCATCATCTTCAACATACCCTGGTTAAAGGTAATACGTTTCTTGTTTACTTGCTTCCGCTGCTTGTTAGAAACGTATGGAACCCTAATGGATCACGTTAACCAAATGATCGAACGCCAACAATTGGTATCAGAGCGTAGGTTCTATGGCTAAACGTGACACGTTAGGCTAGGGTTTAAAGGATATTTTGATATTTCTCGTTGGAAACCCTAATTTGTTAACCACGCACACATGTTCACTCACGGGGCTGTTGACGTCGATCAATCATCGACGGATATCGATGGCGCATCATCGATGCACGGCGACGGACACGACATTGCTGGTGAGACACGATGATGAATTGATGTTATGACTCACGTGGGTGGCATCAACGGCAGAATGACGTCAAGTTAAGGCTGACGATGGATGCTGGTTGGACATGGTTAGGAAGCCTGGCCCGAAAGAGGTTGGACTCGCGAAGCTGTACACAAGGCTGAAGGTAACTGGCCGGCGTACATTACGGCAGGCTCGAGACCTGGCGTTGAGGGCTGATAGTGAAGAGCGAGCAGCCGGTGATGGCAGTATGGTGACAAGCGGCAGGATGAGCGGTGATTGGTGCTGCCGGAAGGAACAGCGAGGCAGGGCTCGTCAACTGGCGACGTTGGCACTGGACAGTTGGGATTGCACAGGAATGATAGGATCAGCCAGCAGATGTACGCCACTGGGCGGCACGATGAATCTGCTGGCGACTATCCCCGGTGCTGGTGACTCCCACTTGACATCCGGCGTTCATGGCTGGTCGTATGGAGGAAACCTGGAGGAAGTCGTGACTTCGCTGGATCGACGGAGAGGCGCATTGGTCTGGCCCTCCATCGCTGGTGGGCGGTCGTTGACGCTGACGGCGTGACAAGACACATGGGCGGTTGGGAGAAGTGGGGAAGATAAAGGCTGGGGCATTTCTGGTCGGGTCATACCTGTTCTGAACAAGTCTGCTGATGATTTCGGTCGGATCAGCAAGAGTTTGGGGCGGGTTCTCAGATGCTTCCAGGTGAGCCTCCTTGCTAGCCGGTCGGAACTCCATGGAGTTTCATTTCCCGTCGAGCAGCATGGCTAGGACTGGAAGCGAGCCGCGGCAGAGATAAGGCATGCTCAATTAATCGGTGGCTCGGGTCAACAGTTGTTTTTGTCCGGGTCTGCTGTCGTTCAGGGTGCATCCTCACGTAATTCCCAGCGAGCCTCCTGGCTAGACGATGGGGTCCCCAAGAATTGCAGTTTGCCGATCTTGACTGCAGAGGTAGGGATAGAGTCTAGCGGCGGCAGAGTGTCGGCTATGGCTGCGACTGTACGAGAAAGCAGTGGAAGTTGGTTGGGAGGGTTGGCTTGGCGATGATTCTTTCCCGGTGGGCAGAGGCCAAGCTGAGATGGCGTCGGAAAACTGGCGCGCCCCTGTCCGACGGTAGTCTAGGATTTTCGGCGGGAGTCTTCGCGTGTGGAGCCGTTTTGTTTGCAGATGGGCCGTGAATGAGATGATTTTGGGCCAGCACATCCTACTTCTTTTGCAAGTCACATGTGGAGTGTTGACTAAGTCAACACATTTTTTTTTTTAATTTCCTTATATATAATTGATATAATTGTTATATTTGCCAATTATTATTATATATTTGGATTGCATGTGCTATTTGATTTACTGTCTTATTTGCCGTAATAATAGCATGTTTAGTTGCGTGTTTATTTCAAATATTATATGCATGTAAAAACTCTCGGTGTTAAATAACTAAGTGGGAGAGGAGATTGATAATTAATTCTCGCGGCCTCCATTATTGGTTTGTAAGTGATGTGAGTAAACTTGCGTGTTGGCTTAGACCTTCCTCCCCATCGAATGAGTTTATTCACGGATCACTGGTACAGACTTCATTAAATAATTATTTTTTATAATGTGATGCACATGAACTTGCGTGTTGTCATAAACCTTCCTCCCCATCGAATGAGTTTATTTGCGGATCACTAAACAAACTTATAATTGATGACTGTAGGAAGTTATCCGAGCACGTGTGTACTTCTCCATCTGTAAGGCACATAAGCTTGGGCCGCGGACTTGGGATCAAATAATGGTGTACACTTAGATTTAAATAATAAGTATCCTCCCCATCGGAGTCACTGCTTTTATTTGCATGGCTAAAGAGGAACCGACTATTAATTATTTTGTCATGAGGTTAGGTTGACAAATGAAATTAATGGGTAAAATCTTCTCTTGTAAATGTTCGGGTTTGTAAACGTTCACACTATCGTGGCTTGCGGACTCACTGTGCTTGAGATGTCGGTGAATTTTAATTTTATATTGTTTTGAGAGAATCAATATAAATAGATAAAATTCAAAGATTTGATCAGTATATTTATTTGTGATTCTCTGTAATTTCAAATGGTTTTATCTCGCTTATTATTTACTAAAAGAAATATATTCACTGGTTCAAAATTAGATGATTAGAAAAGAATCTTGGATTTGAATTTTACTGCTTAGGAAAATATAAATATGTGTTCTCACTAAGGATGTCACATGATGCCTATTAAAGTCTCCAGTGGAAAGGTGAGAGGTTCATAGAAATATGACGGTCTCATGCGATTTTTCGGATACTTGAGTGAGGTTAAAAGGCAAGAGGTCATGGTTAACTTGATGAATCAATTGGAAATACTTGGAATAGAAATTGAAAGGGAAACCTAGGTCAATTTATTTTTCATTGTTTGCCTAGATGTTTTGAGCAAGTTCCACCTGAATTACAAAGATGTTGTATATGGTGGGGAATTTCTGACAAAACATGTGGCAAAAGAAATCCAATTTCATCAAGATGTGAACAAAGTTAGTATTTCATTCACTAGTTGTTGAAGCATGAATACTGATGACATCTACTGACACGTTGTGTGTAGATACCGAAATCACTAAAAGTGTGTAACTTAGTGATGATGAGATTATTATAGACATGGATAATACTACGAGAGTAGTGGCTGTTGCAGTGGAAGTTATTTATTTATCTTACGATAGGAATAAACGTTTGGTTATGAGAAATTACCTTTACGTACTTTTTCATAGAAAGAATTTCATTTAAGTTTCTATGCATTTACGGATGGATACTCCATTTTATTAAATGAGATGGTCATAGTGATGAGGGATGGAGTTATAATCTGTTATGGTACGTTAGTGACAATTTGTAAACTCTTAAATCATGTTTATCCTACGGGTGCAACAAATAGTAATTAATAACGCATCTTCTAATCTTAATAAGAGAAAGACTCTTTTGGAAATGATTAGATAGATGATGAGTTTATTGGAATTATTAAATTCATTTTATGGATATGCCCTAGAAACTGTAAGTCATATGAATATTTGTCTGTTTGTGGGATATCCTAGAAAAATGAAGAGTGATGATTTATTTAGTCCAAAAGATCGAAGGGTGATTATTAACACAAACACTAGATTTTTGGAAAAGGGCAATGTATTAAATCATAAAGCCATGTATAAATTGTTCTAAAGGAAGTGAGAGGGAAAACACAAAGTATTAGTACCAAGTGTACTAGAGATATACCACAAAGTAAACTGAAACGCGTGTCACGTCTGATACACAATTGCATGTTGTGCTTTGTCGTAGTGGGAGGGTTGTTCGACAACCTGTAAGATACATGTTTTGGGAGAGTCGTGAGACTTGATTCCTAGTAAACATGGAACAGACCCACGGGTATGACAAAACACTACAAGTTGAAAATGCGGAATCTTAGTAAGTTTCAATGAATGTTGAAATAGGATCTATAGATTCTAAATTATATGTAGGAGCTTGTAAGACCACTAAATGGTGTAAAAGCCATTGGAAGTGGTCATAGAAAATAAAAGAGGAACATACGGTAAGGTGAAAACATTAGAAGCAAAGCTTATTGCGAAATGGTATACTCAGAAAGAAAGGGTTCGATTATGAGAAAACCTCTTCGCCGGTAGCTATGCCTAAGTCGCTCTGAATTCTTTTATTTGTTGCTACTCATATGGAATATGAAGGATAAAAAATAGATGTCAAGACAACTTTCCTGATTGGAAGTCTTAAGAAAAATATCTATGTGAAGCAACCAGTGTGATTCATTGCAAAGGGCTAAGAGCATTTTGATATAAGCTTAAAAGTGTCAATCGATGGACTAAAACAAGCTTCAAGATCATGAAACATCCGTTTTGATGAGGAAATCCAGTCATATGGATTTATTCAATGCGCGGATGTGTCTTGTGTATTGAAAAGAGTGATGGAAACGTGGTGGTATTTCTTGGACTTTACATAGATGGTATATTGCTCATTGGAGACAATGAAAGAGTATTGTCGGGCGTATGGGTATGGTTGATAAAGCGATATGAAATGAAGGAATTAAGAGAAGCAAAATATATCCTTTTGATCACGGTAATACGGATCACAAGAAAGAATGTTATGCTTATCTCAAGTTTCGTAAAAATATACGATCCTTACTCGTTTAGAATGTGAATTTATCTAAGGAAATATGTCTTGAGACACAAAAGAAGATAAAGGTGATGAAAGCGGTTCCTTATGCTTCAGCGAATAAGGAAGCTTAATCTAAGGAATGCTATGCACGAGAATGGATAACTGTATTGCCAATGGGATAAACCGTGGGTATCAAGGTAACCCGAAATAAGAATGATGAACTGTGGTAACACATAATTTTGAAGTACGTGAAAAGGACTAGAAACTATATGTGGGCTTACCGAACATATTCACTGCTTCTTATAGGTTACATAGATTCAGATTTTTCAAATCAGATATGGACGGCAGTAAATCCACCTCAAAGGTTATGTGTTTAATTTTAAGAAGTTGAGTCATAATATGGAGGAGTATTATATAGAAATATATTTCGGACTTCGGACTCCACCATGGAAAGATAATAAATTGGAGCCTCTGAGGCAGCCAAAGTATTTGTATGACTCTAGAAACATCATGATGGACTTTGAAGTGTTTCTAAGTTTGCCCAAGGATATCACAATTTATTTTGATGATAATGGTGCGGTTGCAAACTTGAAAGAATCACGAGCCCATAAGGCAATTAAACACATGGAGCGTTAGTACCACCTGTTACGAAAAATCGTATGATGAGGGAAAGGTTGTTGTCGCCTAGATTGCATTGAATGATAACCTAGTAAATACATTTACAAGGACCTTAAGGCGAGAGCTTTTGATGGTCATGTAGTGGGAGTGAGAATCAGATGTATGGCAGAAGACATGATAGCATAGTCTTTTAGTATAAGTGTGAGATTGTTGGATTGTATACTAAAAGTCTAGCTTTAGTATGAATAATGTTATAACAATTTATTTGAAATGAGAATCATATGATCAAATGATTGCGTCTTATAATTTATTTATATGTAGATGCAATAGTCCATTTACTTTACACTGTAGATAATATGTTGTGCGACAACACGTGGAAGATCATATTATCGGTTTCTTTATGAAGTATAAATAGATGGTCACAACCGAGATAGACGGAGACTCTCTATTGGGATGGTTGTAGTGTGGTTTGGTATTAGCTTGTCTTGGCCATAGAATCACATTAGTGCACTTTGTGTGTATTGAGCATGACCACTTGAGATCGTTCGACTTATACTGACTTATAGAAGAACTTGATCTCTGTTATTATGGATGTTCGTGCTCTTAATCCCTATACAATAACCTCGACACGTAGGGCAGTATTTATTTCTTTGATTCATCAATGAGTGAGATTTACATTTAATTAAATCAATAAACTCGGTGAGTTGGGAAGTAGTGTTGTCTCTATGGTGTGCTGTTGATTGTAGAAGGAATCCGTGTCCGTCTTAGGTTGATGATGTCCCCTTGAGGAGCTCATAAGGATTATCATGTAAACTCTGCAGGTGGATTTATTCCAGCATGATAATGAGGTTGAGTGGTACTACTCTCGGATGAGATATTAATTAATGGAGTTGTCAGTAACTTAAGACATTGTATATCTTAAAAATGGGGAGACTAACGGGCTCATAATAAGAAGGACCACATAACGTAATAATGGGATTAGAACGGTAGTGCAGTAATAATATTTTAGTGGTATATATTATTATTATTGGACTTAAGTATAAGCTTTGGGCTAAACTTGGATACTTAAGCCCAATGGAGGCCCAACTCTAATTTCTCCTCCTGGTCCCTACTGTAGTCCATATATATAAGTAATCTCAACTATCCGGAAACCCTGATCTATGAGATTAATCAAGCCTTACACTGTGAGGAGGGTGAGAGAACAACAAAATGAGAAGATCTCGAGGATCGTCGCCCACATGACGTTGAGATTGGACTTGGGAATACATCAGAAGACTGGAAGGTTGTTTGCTGCTGCTGTTCGCCACATTCGATAATTTTTATAAAATTTTACAGACTTCAGAATTAGACATGTAATATACTTACGGTAAGCCACGGAAGATAGGATCGTTTTAGCTCGTAGATCACTCAAATCGAACATTGGATGAGAGAGTTATGCCCAAAACGGTGAGGCTGCGCAGTCTGTTGGCGAGAATTCATCGTCTTCAACATACCCTGGTGAAAGGTAATACGTTTCTTGTTTACTTGCTTCCGCTGCTTGTTAGAAACGTATGAAACCTTAATGGGTCACGTTAACCAAACGATCGAATGCCAATACGTGGTGCATCTGAGATGACAATTGCATCAAGTGGTGAAACAACATGTATTACCACATCTCTAGTACAACTTGTTTCATAATATCTGTAATACAAACACCTTTTATCCGTATTTATGTAAGAATTTATAATCCAAACTACAGATGTGTGCGAATTAAACATATGATCATGCATTCATCACAGAACTGATCCCCTTGTGGTACTTTAGAAGGTGATTAGTTCTTCGGCTTCGAGTCAGTCCACCCTACGATAATTCGATATTAATACACTCTAGTTATCTTCGTTTCAAGTTTCAAGTGATTTTTGTACTATCTTTTTTGCTATGAAATTATGAAATGAATTACTCATTCAAAGATCGAGTATGAAATTTAAAAAATAAATAATAATTAGCCGTGGTCAGATTATTTTTCCAATGATCAATTTATTTATTTTATAGTATTCCATATCATAATACCTTACTACAATCTCAAATTTCTGTATACATATCCTAGGCAAAAATTGGAATATATCTATTGACATCAAAACTTGCAAAAACTGGATCCGGAATATATCTGATGTGGATTAATATATATGTATATTAATATCTAATTAAACTAAAATATGGATATAATATATATGGAGGAGTTGAGTCGTGGGATAACCCACGATGTAACTGCATTCTAAATTTAAGGATTGGAGGCTTTCTTGACCAAGGTCGTGGGCTAGGTTTGGATAGAGGTAGACTTGTATATACATGGCAATAAACAGAAAGAAGGGATATTGAGTGTTTTTTCTTTCAAGCAAAATAATCTTTTAAATATATTGAGAGTAAATTACTGACTTGAGCGTCGGAGTGCCTACGCAGGAAATCTCTTCCGGCTTATTTTTGCAGGTACACGTGGAGTTTCGATTTGTGTCATGCGGAGGGTATGCTCGAAGTTTGGTGAATTAATTATTTTAATTAATTCTCAACGTTTGTACTCATCAAATGGGGCTGTCTGTGGGAAAAGATAATTGAGTTGACACGAGAGTTGGTACTTTTAAAAAAAAAGAAAAGAAGGAGTTTTCAAACAATTGCAGAAATAGATGGAGTTGGAGAACAATACAATGATCGATGTGCCGAATGGAGTCCAAGTGGAGGATGCAAACCTTCTAAGGCTACAACGCCAAACGTACTTCCAGTGAACTTATCGGCACAGCCATCGACCAGTACTGGACGTTTCTCTCTTACGAAGGAGGAACTTAATGCTATCATCGCTAGGGCTATGAGGTCGGCATTAGCCAATCAAGAGACGACTTTTGCTCCCTCTCTGTCTATGACAGATCAGACAGGGACTGGGAATTGTATGGCCATGGAGGAACATCTCACCCAAGGAAAGGGTCGTAGTGTTGAACAAAATTGGAGGAGAACCCTCTCTCCAGTTGTGGAGAATGCGAAAAGGTCATGGAAGAAGACAGCCTCCGAGAAGAGGTCATTTCTCCCGAGCACAAGGTGTAGGAGAGAGCCGAACTGAAAATCACGTGACATGACTTATCACAACCAAAGTGGTACGAAGTCTCAACTGTTGGCTTTAAAGAAAAAGATGGAGGTCATGCATCGTCAACTAAATCATTCACTAGCTCAGGACCGACCCATTACTGGTTGTCAATTCTCTGAAGCTATTTTACAAGATGAGCTTCCTTTCAATTTCAAACCACTCACATATGAATATGATGGAACCTCATATCCGTATAATCATCTGGTGAGGTTTGAGAATTATGCTATTTTACATCGTTGTAGTGAAGGAAAAAATATAGAGTCTGTCTTCCACTCTGTCTAAAGAGGCACAACAATGATTTGATCAATTAGGAGCAAATACTATTCATTCTTTTGCCGATTTTAACTCTTTGTTCTTGCACCAATTTGCGAGTGCAAGGAGGCAGCCTAAAACTGCTCTAACATTGTTTAACCTGAAGCAAGCGGAATATGAAAGTTTGATGGCTTCTATCAAGAAATTTAATCAAGTAGCTTTGGAAGTCCCTTCTGCATCTGTACAAGTAAAGGTGAATACATTAACAAATGGATTGAAAGATGGAGATTTTTTCTGTTCATGTGCCAAGAAACCTACTTTGACATTTGACGAGTTGTTATCTAAAGCAGAAAAATATATTGTGAAATTAATAAATGTTATTTCACTAGAAATGGTTACAAAGTACTTACGTACAGTGCTAATACAAGTCCTATCCAACCTACCTAAGCCAGAGACTTAGGGTGAATACATCAAAAGTTCAAATAAAAAGACGCTATCTGCAGTTTGATTCTATTAGCTATATATTTTGGAGATAGCATCCTTGGGTCAAAGTGTAAGGAATTCCTTTCCATCCAAGTATGATATATCATAGTAGAAAAAGAGATGAAAAGAAGTCTTCTAGCCTTTGTATTGCCACGGGTGTTTGCAATTATCTTACGGAAAATATCCGTCACTGATGTGAGTCTTCGTCTCCTACATCCAAGCCAACCCTTCACATTATCCCAAATGTGTTTGGTATACGAGCAATGAAAGAATTTGTGCGATTTTGTTTCAAGGTCGAAATAAAAACCACAACACCTATCTTTTTTGATGTACCAAACTCTATCTTTAGTAGAGAGTCGTTCTCTATGAACAAGCTAAATTCTGAAACTGTACTTTAGACACTTGAATTTTATTGCCTATTATAGGAAAATATATGGAAAATTAATGTAATAATTATCAATTAATTATTTATTTATTAAGGGATTTAAATAAATAAATTTCTAAAATAAATTAGTGAATAATTGATAATTGAGACATATCCAGTTAAATAAGCCCAAGGCCACAGAATTAGGTCAAATCAAGGATCAACCAATCAAACTGTGTTATACATGGAAAACCCCAAGCCCGCAGAATCAGGTCAAATCAGTCATTGACCAATCAAATTGCGAGTTATTTATGGGGCTTTCTCTCCCTTCACCTATATAAGGAGTCCTCCTCCATTCATTCCAGACACACTAATATATCTGAAGACGCAGACGCTTTTGAAGAGATCAAGAATACGAGCAGTGCTCCCTTGAGATGTTCAAGCATCTTCAAGAATGGCTTGCGATCAGAGATCAAGGTGTCAAGCCCCTCTGATCCTGCGTTCTTCTAGCCAAGCGCCTCCGATCAGAGATAAAGGTGCCAAGCCCCTCTGATCCTGCGTTCTTCCAGCCAACCGCCTCCGATCAGAGATAAAGGTGTCAAGCCCCTCCGATCTGGCGTTATTCCAGCCAACAACCTCTGATTAGAGATAAAGGTGCCAAGATCCTCCAATCTGGCGCTCTTCCAGTCAACTACTTTCTCCATAGAAAGCTTTCCAGTCAACGTTTAATCCGAACAAAGGCTCAATGCCTCCGGATCAACGTCAAGACTACACATTCGAGCTCAGACAAGCTTCATATGATGATCCGACTCAACATTCACGCTGTCAACACAGTCAGCGCAGTCAACACACAGTCAACAAGTCAAAGTCGAAGTCCAAATTGGTTCGAGAGAAGAATCAGAGAATAGATAGAGATTGTTTTCTAAATTCTCAAGTTTAATCCATCTGGATTATTATTGTAATTCTTTTGTATTTCTTTTATCATAAGTACAAAATTTATTGTTACAAATTTTGGCACGCCCAGTGGGACCGTGTCTACCTCTTATCTCTTCTCTCTACAAGCATAAATAATGATTCCTCTTAGGATTGCGATCAAAAGGTATTCTACCTCAAAGCCTTCAGAACTGCAAGCTGTGAAGACTCAAATAATGACTCCATTAAAGATTGCGATAAGAAGGCCTATTGCATCAAAACCTCCAGAGTTGCAAACTGACAAGGTTGAAGACTTTACAAGAAGTATGACCGAAGGCTCCTCAAAGACAAACCATGTGGTAGGGATTACTCTCAATAAGCCATTGTATGGAGATAAAGATGGTGATGATGACTCTGTCTGCTCAACTTCTCGCTCCATGCCAAGCTCACCATTTGCCTCAACTGAAGCTGCAGTGATGACAACAAGTGCTATGACCATTGAGGATCAACTCGCAAGTATGATGATAGCCATTGAAGGACTCAACAAGCACATGAAAGCTCAAGACGTAAAGATCTCCATACATATGAAGAAAATGGATAATGCGGAGACAAGCCATGCAAATAAGAAACAAGTTGAGGATGAGCGTGATGAGGAAGACTCGAAATATCATTCACTTGAAAAGAAGCAAGTTGAGGAAAAAGTGGAAGTTTCTGCTGAGGGAATGCTTCATATCAACCAATTAAAGAACATCGTCATAGAGATGATAAAAGACAAGTTTGAAGTAAGCTCCAAATCTCCTGCCTCCTGTAAAAATCCATATACAAAGAGAATTGACAACGTGAGGATGCTAACTGACTACCAACCTCTCAAGTTTCAACAATTCGATGGCAAAGGCAACCCAAGACAACATGTGGCGCACTTCGTCGAGACATGCAATGATGCGGGAACCTACGGAGATCACATGGTGAGATAATTCATCTGATCTCTAAAAAAAATGTCTTCGATTGATATATCAACTTGGAAGCTAACTCCATTGACAGTTGGGGCAAATGAAAAAAAGTATTCCTCAACTGTTTCTATAGCACATGAAGAACTGTTAGCATGATGGAGCTAACAAATATTCATCAAAGTGATGAAGAATATCTCATCGATTACATCAATAGATGGAGGAGCCTAAGCCTCAATTGCAAAGAAAAGCTGTCAGAAACTTCAACTATTAAAATGTGCATTCAAGGGATCCAGTGGAATCTTCCTTACATACTCCAAGGAATTCGTCCTAAAACTTTTGAAGAGTTGGCTATAAGAGCTCACGACATGGAGTTAAGCCTGGCATCGAATGACCTTCTATTCAAGACTCTTATGAGTTTGAAGACATGCCTTCTAATGAGCTCGTGGAAGAGAAACCGCAATCAAAGACTGTAGTTTCCATAAAGATTCATAGAAATGAAGTGGAAGCAAGAGAAAACAGCGCATCCCAATATTGGGGGCAGTGAACTGTTGATAAATCAAGTCAAATCTCCTTGATATGAGTGAAAAGTATCTACATTATGCTCCTTGATACGAGCTTAAACTATCTACACATTAAGCTCCTTGATATGAGCTAAAACTATCTACAGTTATGCTCCTCGACACGAGCTAAAAATGCCCACACAATACTCCATGATACGTGTTTAACCACGTCAAAGCTCCTTGACACAAGCGAAAACTATCCACATTACGCTCCTTGATACGAGCTTAAACTATCTAAAATCTCCCAAGTCAAAGCTCCTTGACACAAGCGAAAACTATCCACATTACGCTCCTTGATACAAGCTTAAACTATCTAAAATCTCCCAAGTCAAAGCTCCTTGACTTGAGCGAAAACTATCCACATTATGCTTCTTAATACGAGCTTAAACTATCTAAATCTCCCAAGTCAATGCTCCTTGACATGAGCGAAAATTGTATGCATTACGCTCCTTGATACGATTTTAAACTATCTGAAATCTCTCAAGTCCACATTACGCTCCTTGATATGAGCTAAAACTATCTAAAATCCCACAAATTATGCTCCTTGATACGAGCTCAAACTATCTAAAATTCTCAGCTCCTCAATACGAGCGTAAACTGTCTACATGATAATCCTTGATATGAGTATAAACTATCTACAAATCAAATCAAATCTCCTTGAGAAGAGACAAAACTCTCTACATGTTCGATACTCCTTGATATGAGTATAAACTATCTACACATCAAATCAAATCTCCTTGGGAAGAGAATAAACTCTATACACAGAAAGCTCCTTGACACGAGTATAATCTGTCTACAAGTTCAAATTCAAGACTCATTGACACGAGTATAAACTGTCAGCAAATTCAAGTTCAACGTTCTATAACGCACGAGCCTAAACTACGTGTTACTCCTGGCCCGCATGAGTATAAAATGTGTACAACACCCTCCATCCAAACCAAATCATGTTCCTTTGAACTACGTTATGACTTGATCCTCTTCAAAGAGGTACGCAGACAGCATATCACTCTGTTAAGTTCAGTCATAATTCAGGCTATTCATATCAAGTTGGTGAGGCAAGCAATAAAATTCAATCATGTTGATCAAGAATGGATTATCGCTATTTGTTCACTTCAACACAAAGGCGTTCGTGAACAAAATGCAAGGGGGCATTTGTAGGCACTTGAATTTTATTGCCTATTAAAGGAAAATATATGGCAAATTAATGTAATAATTATCAATTAATTATTTATTTATTAAGGGATTTAAATAAATAAATTTCTAAAATAAATTAGTGAATAATTGATAATTGGGACAGATCCAGTTAAATAAGCCCAAACCCGCAGAATTAGGTCAAATCAAGGATCAAACAATCAAACTATGTTATACATGAAAAGGCCCAAGCCCCAGAATCAGATCAAATCAGCCATTGACCAATCAAATTGCAAGTTATTTATGGGACTTCCTCACCCTTCACCTATATAAGTAGCCCTCCTTCATTAATTCCAGACATACTAAAACATCTGAAGACGCAGACGTTTCTGAAGAGATTAAGAATACGATCAGTGCTCCCTTGAGATCTTTAAGTATCTTCAAGTCAAGAACGGCCTGCATCAGAGATCAAGGTGTCAAGCCCCTTCCATCCGGCGTTCTACCAGCCAACCACCTCTGATCAGAGATAAAGGTGTCAAGCCTCTCTGATCTAGCATTCTTCCAGCCAACCGCCTCCGATCAGAGATAAAGGTGCTAAGCCCCTCCGATCCGGCGTTCTTCCAGTCAATGACTTTCTCCATAGAAAGCTTTCCAGTCAACATTCAATCCGAACAAAGGCTCAATGCCTCCGGATCAACGTCAAGACTACACATCCGAGCTCAGACAAGCTTCATATTAAAATCTCGCTCAACACACACACTGTCAACATAGTCAGCGCAATCAACAAGTCAAAGTCCAAATTGGTTCGAGAGAAGAATCAGAGGATAGATAGAGATTGTTTTCTAAATTCTCAAATTTAATCCATCTGAATTATTATTGTAATTCTTTTGTATTTATTTCATTTTAAATATAAATTTTTTGTTACATGTACTTCTTCATTATTCATTTGTGCTATATTTGCTTGAAAATGAAGCTTGAGTCGGCCATGTATCTGCTCCTCAAGTGTGCGTACATACGACTAGCTCTGAAGACTCCATCTTCACATAAATTCTCCATAATACGATCCACTCCCTCATCTCCTTCTGCCTCGTTCACAATGATGCTCCTAATGGAAATCAGTGTTCTCCATGTGTATGTAGAATTAGCTCTAGGGGAGACCACCGTCCAAGGAGAAGATGAGAGAAAAATAGAGTGAATCCACTTTACCCAAAGAGATGATGTTTCTTTGTGTACATCCCATAGTGCAGCTGATAATAAAGCTTTATTCTAAATTGCAATATCCTTCAACCCCAATCCTCTTGCATTTTTAGGTTGTAAGATATCCTTCCAGCTCACCGGGCTCACCTTCGTACCCACAAAAACCTACGAATCAGAGTCTCCACGTTTTTTACAACCACCATGAGGATTTTAACAATACCACATCAAAAATATAAGATTCCATAAATTCCAGAGGTAATTAGTTCCAGTCGACCCGTGAATGACAACAGTTTAGAAGACCACCTCTGAATCATATTGTTAATATCATTCAATAGAGGAGTGAAGTCCTCCACTGATATCCTTTTGGTACAAATAGGTATACCCAAGTATTTAAAAGGAATGATACCTCTATTAAATGGAAGAATCTAAGCAATTTTATCCTGAATATGGTTCGAAACCCCTGAGGTGATGAGATTTGATATCTGGGGATTCACAACCAATCTGAAGACGCAGCCAAATAATCTCAAATTTGATTAAGTGTAGTGGCTGTTGCGAGATTACCATAACCCAGAATAAGAAGATCGTCTACAAAGATCAAATGAGAAAATTTAACGCGCTTACAGATTCTGGAATGGAATCTGTACTCATGCAACTCCATGGCTCTCTTCATTAATCTACTAAAGTACTCCATGCATATCAAAAAAATGTGTGAAGAAATTGGGTCGCCTTGTCGAAGACCATTTTTCCTTTGAAAATACCTTCAGGTTTACCGTTAATAAGCAAGGAGTACGAGGTAGTATTCATACAATGTTCAATCCACCTTCAAAACATTAGAGGAAATCCTAAACCATCAAGCAAATTAAAGAGAAACTTCCAATACACTGAATCATATGCTTTGGATAAGTCAACCTTTAAAAGAGCCATATAAAGTGACTCGGGTCATGAAAGGTAGAACATATGAATCAGAAAATCTCAGGGGAAGGAAGATAGTCAGGCCTTGGAATAACTGTAGTTTGAAGAAGTTCTATATATGAATGATTGCGGGTACTCTTTTTTCTTATTTATGAATTTTTTCCATATTTTCAATGGTAGGTTTTGATGAGATCCAAGTAAATAAAAATCTTGATTTGGATGATTTATAAAAGACATATGTTATTTTCTCTTTCCTTTATTATTATTAAGGTGTAGTTGAACATAAGTTGTGTTAACACAAAGGTCGCAAGCTCTGACGCTTCCAGAAAGGGTTTAAGCCTTCATTTTCTAAAGAGACCAAGACTTTAAGTCTGATCTAACAAAATTAAAAATTAGCTAAGATCTCAAGATCTGATGCTTCTAGAAAAGGTTTAAGCCCTCATATTCTAAAGAGACCAAGACTTTAAGTCTGATCTCACGAAATGAAACATGAGCTAAGATCTCAAGGTCTGATGCTTCCAAAAGGGTTTAAGCCCTCAAATTCTGAAGAGACCAAAACTTTGGGTCTGATCTCTCGAAATAACGAAAGAGAAAAAACTAATATCTCATGGTCTGACACTTGAAGAGTTTAAGCCCATATATATTTTACAGATATTCTAGATCCTAAGCCTGATCTCTCAGAAAAGGCTAGGACCTTGAGTTCTGACGCCTGAAAGATTTAATTCCGTATGCATTTAATAGAGAACAAGACATTAAGGTTTGATATTTTCTTTTTAGACATATTTACATGAGGTTATTTGGCTAATTTGTTCTATGGACTGATTTGCCTCATTTTGAGAAGTTTTAGAAGTATAGAAGTACAAACAAAGGTGAAGAAGTTTAGAGAAAATGTGAAGCCTAAAAGTACAAAGCAGAACCTAAGCATAGTAAAGACTATTTAACGAGAGTATAAATGAAAAATATTTTTTATACTTATAATTATGCAAGTATTAAAGGGCCCACTAGAGGTAAATTATAGAAACTCCAAATGGTGAACACTCAAATGTGAGTAAATTTTAGTACTCTTTATAGTACCTCTTAAAATTAAGTAATGTGGTTCAATTATCGTATGAGTGCTGCAATTCCTAGGAATCATGTGAGGTATAGTAGGAATTCACACTGTTAGAGATGTATTTGGGTGTAATAGGGGTACAACATGCACTCTCCATAAAGCACATTGGATGTGCACAAAAGGAGTTCGGTATAATGCCTCAAAGAAATTTGTATTTTTAAGGTTCTTTCATTGACACCTATTAACTTCTGTTCGAGGAGAGAGGGCGTGTGGTCTTCATCCGTGAGGTATGTGAGAAGGATTTATCTTCTCTCCCTTATTCTTTCTTTCTCTAAAACAACGAAAGGTATACTATAAAATTTCTCCAATTTAAGTGTTTGCCTCTCCAATGATGATGGTTTTCATATGTTGTTGGATTGATTGGAATTTTTTTATTTCAATATGGACAATGCAGTATTCTCTCCACTGACTTATGAGGTAAGTTAATAAAAACAATAGCTCACTTAAAGGTATTCACTTTATTTCCATACCTACAACTTGGGTGGAGGACTGAACTCTTAATTGTGATGTCCATAATACTTTGTAAGTGTCTGCTAATGTCTGTGATTTATACATTAGAATGTATCTACTCTGATTCGTTTAAGCACAATTAGACTAGAGGGGAGTAGTTGATGTGAATTAATATATATGTATATTAATATTTAATTAAACTAGAATGTGCATATAATATATATGGAGGAGTTGAGTCGTGGTACAACCCACAATGTAACTGCAGCCTAACTTTGAGGACTAGAAGCTTTCTTGGCAAAGGTCGTGAGCTAGGTTTGCACGGAGGTGGACTTATACATACATGACAATAAACAGAAAGAAGGGACATTGAGTGTTTTTCCTTTAAAGTAAAATAATCTTTTAAATATATTGAGAGTAAATTACTGACTTGAGTGTCGGAGTGCCTATGCCAAAAACCTCTTCCGACGTATTTTTGTAGGTACGCGTGAGTTCTGATTTGTGTCATGCGGAGGGTATGCTCGAAGTTTGTTGAATTTATTATTTTAATTAATTCTCAACGTTTGCACTCATCAATATCTATTGACATCAAAATTGGAATCTCAAAGAAACTATTGTGGATTGCTTGGAATTAAAGATGAGATGATCTCTCCAACTATCTATCATTATCGACTGATTTAAAATGGAGAAGAAAAAGGAATGTGTATAAAAATAAAGATAAGGAGTGTGCACAAAATAAAGTTAAGGGTTATTTTAATTTTTCAAATGTATCTATTTTAGTAATAGTATAAGTAGGATGTGTACTTAATAAAACAGGGTGTGCATATAATCTAACCCATTAAAATATTTTACTCTTTAATTCCCGCGCAATCGTCAATGTTCGGCGGGACGGAGGGAATACTCCTTAAAATGAGTGTGTGTATGTGTGTATATATATATATATATATATATATATATATATATATATATATATATATATATATATATATATATATATATATATATATATATATATATATATATATATATATATATATATATATATATATATATTTTCACGTAGATTAAGTGATAATCTCTATCTCGTATTTTTCATCTTTTCCATTTTGATCTACCTCACAAAAGTTTTCACGTCTTAAAAAAATAAAAAATAACTAACTTCTCCAATACACTATTTAAAAAAATAAATAAATAAATATAAAATTATTCCTACATAACATACTTTATCATTTATTTATTACTAATAAGATACTTCCTTTATCCCGGAGTAATGATTATATTTGTTTTTTGCACAGGAATTAAGCAATATAATATTTTATTGTGTAGTGAAGTGAGATAAATAATATTTTAATGTAAAGTAGGTAGGTGTGTTAGTGTTATGTGTGGGTCAAGAGAAGTAATTAATTTGTCTGGGTCCCTTTTAGCAAAAATGGAAACATAACTATTGAAGTGGGACGCCCAAAATGAAAATGCTTATTGTGGGGTGGATGGATATTACTCCCTCCATCCATTGTCAATGTATCCATTTGATTTTTGCACGTGTATTAAGGAGTATTATTTCTATATGTGTAGTGGATAGTTGTATTAGTGGAGAGTATTGGTCCTATATTTTATTGTATTAGTGATGTGTGTGGGTCCCATATGTCTAAAATGAGAAATGGATAAATAAAGAGTGGACAACCTAAAATAGTAAAATAGATACATTAAGGATGGATGGAGAGAGTATTATTAATTTTTTTTTTGGTAGGTAAAGAAATGCATTCATATGAAAGGCATAAGGCATGAAAAAATAGTACAATATTAGAGAAGCTACAAAGTTACAGAACCAACGTAATACAACAAAAGTATTATGAAGCAATTAGGCTCCAGACTCTCTCATATCAGATTTGTTCTGCTCCTACTTCGATTATGTTATCATTTGAGAAGAGAGAAAAGATTGTCTAACTAGTTTATGTAATCAGCGCCTAACCATTTAAATTTTTTCTGAGATAGCCAGCACTATAGACACATCTGTATTTCTCTAAATAAGCTTTCTATTTCAATCTCTTTGAATTTGAAGTTTTTTTTTTCATTTCGTTCTTTCCATAAGATCCAGATGACAGTGGTCCAAGAAACAACAAAGGATTTAGTAATACCTTCCCCAAACAGATTACTAAAATAAAAGAAATGGAGTCTAACATTGTAGGGGAAAACTCCTGATGTCTGACACTAATGTAGACATTTCATCCAAAATGAGTGAGAGATTTGACAGTTGAGTAGTAGACGATGGATGTCTTCCTCATAATTTTCACAGAAAGGACATGAGATAACTGAGTCTTGTGGAGGATGTTGCGAAGTCTTAGCTATGTAAGTGTTGGAATTCTTTGCCATATTGTACGCCATGTAAACATTTGCAACTTCGGGATGGTAAAGCTTCTATAGATTTGGTTGAATTCTTTGTCCTAGAAGTCGGCGCCATTGTTGAGTCATTGTAGAAGAAGCTGATGTGAGTCTAAAACATTATATCCGCCATGCTTGCTTGGTTTCTAGCGCCATCTATTCTCATGCTCTTTGTTGGGTTGGAACCTATTTAAAAGAGATAAAAAAGGGTTAAGAATAATATGATCTCTCTCTACTAAGTCCCTTCTCCAATTCCACTTCCAAATCTAATGTTCTCCATCACATTCCCCCATTTTCATAACTGAAACATTATCTATCATGCTAAATCTAAAAACTCTAGGAAATTTTTTCTTAAAGATACCCTCACCACTCCAATTTTCTTCCTAGAAAAGAAACTTCTCTCCCTTCCCCAATTCCCTAACCAAATTTTCCTCAAACCATCCCCCTTAATTCCATTCAACCCATTTGATGATACTAGCCCATCATCCCCTAATGACCACCTATCTAGATCATAAACGTGGAATCAAGTTAGATCTAGTCCAGGACTCTCCCCATCTCGACCTAATAATACTAATCCACAATTTAGACTTCTCCATATAAATCCTCCACATCAATATACCCAAAAGTGCTTTATTAAAGCACTCGATATTTTTGACCCCAAGACCACCCCTATTTTTAGGTTCACAAATTACTTTCTAGTTAATCCATGATGTTTTTCTCTCTCTCTCTCTCTTCCCCCCAAAGAAAGTTGGGTTGTATTTGCACCAGTATTTTTATCACACATTTCGGAATTTGGTATAATGACAGATGGTAGGTAGGTAAGGTGTTAAGAACTGAATTCACTAGATATGGCTCCATCATTGTTCATTATTTTTTTTAAGAAAATATGAATCTCACCCTCAAGTATAAGGGATCGATTTGAGTACGTGTGACCAAGTAAATTATCAAACCTATGAGATAGTTCTAGATCTACGAATTAATTCTATTTATGATAATTTCAAAGTAAGACACATTCAGGGTTTGTACGGTGATAATTAAACTATTGAATAAATAAATAAAGATAAAACTAAAAATTAAATTGATGAAAAGAAAGTAAAGCACGCAGAGAAAACTTTGAAGAATTCAAGGATGGAGAACTGGTAATGCTAAGGCAAACCAGTTCTTAATGATAATGTTTATGTTAATTAGTATTTGAATTATAAGTTATGTAAGGTGGGTCGTGTCAGGATAGTATCATAGAACGGTTTGTGTCCAGCAGACTGTCTACGTACATGAGCTCATTCCTTGGGAGCGCAGCTTTGCATGTAAGTGTTATTTTCATTATGTTGTCTTATATGTTTTATAAATTATATTGGTCATATGGTGTAGAACTCGTAGTTAGAAAATGCAAATTGATAAATGCTACAAGTGAGAGTAGTGAAAAGAATAGAACTCCTCGCGGATTTGATGGTGTTAAGTATGAATGATTATGATATTATATTGGGCATGGATTGGCTGTCAAAGAACGATGCTACAATAGTTTGTCAGAAGAAGAGTATTACTTTTCAGACATTGGGAGGAGAACTGTTCACTTTTGTTGGGATTAAGAAGAACTTCAAATTTCCTGTAATATCAGCAGCAAAAGCACAACTATTGTTGGAAAGTGGTTGTGAGGGGTATTTGGTGAGCGTGATGAATGTTGAGGGACAGCAATGTCCAGTCCTCGGTAATGTACCAGCAGTTCGAAAATACCCCGAGGTATTTCCAAATGATCTTCCAGGTTTGCCACCAGATCGGGAAATCAAGTTTGTTATTGAGTTGCAACCAGGAACTGCTCCTATATCTAAAGCACCATAGAAAATGACACCAGCTGAACTAAAAAGAATTGAACATACAGTTGCAAGAGTTGCTAGACAAAAGATTCATCCAACCTAATTTCTCATCTTGGAGAGGACTAGTTCTTTTCCTTCGTAAGAAGGATGGCACGTTGAGAATGTGCATCGATTACCGGCAGCTTAACAAAGTTACAGTCAAGAATAAGTATCCATTGCCTCGCATTGATGATTTGTTTGATCAACTACAGGGTGCAACTATCTTTTCGAAGATTGATTTGCGATCGGGGTATCATCAGTTTAAGATTAAGAAAGAGGATATTCCGAAGACTGCATTTAATACAAGGTATGGACATTATGAGTTTTTGGTGATGTTGTTCGGTTTGACGGATGCTCCAGCATCATTTATGGACTTGATGAATAGAGTATTTCAGGATTTTCTCGATAAATTTATTATTGTGTTTATCGATGATATTTTGATTTACTCTAAGAATAAGAAGGATCATGCTCTGCACTTGAGAAAGGTGTTAGCGATTCTGAAGGAAAAGCAGTTGTATGCGAAGTTCAAGAAGTGTGAGTTCTGGTTATACCAAGTTGTAATCTTGGGACACGTGGTATCGGGAGAAGGAATTTTAGTGGATCCAAGTAGAGTTAAAGCAATCCATGATTGGCCACAACCCTCAAATTCCACTGAGGTTCGTAGCTTTCTTGGATTGGCGGGATATTATTGAAGGTTTGTTGAAGGATTTTCTAAGATCGCTTCACCATTAACGCGTTGACCAGGAAAAATGTGAGGTTCACATGGATGGAGGCATGTGAACAGAGTTTTCAGGAATTGAATAGACGGTTGACATCAGCACCGATCTTAACTATTCATACGGAGACATGAAACTTCAAGGTTTACAGTAATGCTTCAAAGAATGGTCTTGGATGTGTATTAATGCAGAATGGGAAAAAGATAGCATATGCATCCAGACAATTAAGGGAGTACAAAAAGAACTACCCAACTCATGATTTGGAGTTAGCTGCAGTGGTGTTTGCACTCAAGATTTGGAGGCATTATCTGTATGGGGAACTTTGTGAGATCTACACTAATCATAAGAGTTTGAAGTACTTCTTCACTCAAAAAGAGTTAAATATGAGGCAAAGAAGATGATTGGAATTGGTGAAGGATTACGACTGTGTTATCAATTATCATTTGGGTAAAGCCAATGTGGTTGCTGATGTATTGAGCGGAAAGGCAATACAGAGTGTAGCTGCTATGACCATAAATCAGAAATCAGAGTTGTTTGACTTGCAAAGGATGGATGTGGAGATCATTCAGGAAGGATCGTTGGAAGCGAAGATGGCAGCTTTGTCACTTCGACCAACTTTGATGGATAAGATTCGATAGGGACAAGAGGTGGATAAATTGTTCGACAAGGTAAGAAAAGATATCAGCTCTGGAAAATCTTCTGACTTCAATTAAGAGATGATGGCGTAATTTGTTATAGAGGTTGATTATGCCAACCTGAAGTAGACGACATTCGGAAAGAAGTAATGGCGAAAACTCATTCAACACCGTACTTTGTACATCCAGGAGCTACTAAGATGTATAGAGATTTGAAGTCACATTATTGGTAGGCAGAGATGAAGAGAGATGTCGCTCAATATGTTGGGCAATGTTTGATTTGTCAGCAAGTCAAAGTCGAGCATCAAAGATAGCAGGAACTTTGCAACCTTTATATGTTCCAGAGTGGAAGTAGGAGAGTATCACTATGGATTTTGTTATCGGGCTACCAAAGACAGTAAAAGGTCACGATGCCATTTGGGTTATTGTGGATCGATTGACTAAGTCCGCTCATTTTCTTCCTATATGCTCTATGTATTCCATGGATCATTATGCCCAGCTATATATTCGAGATATTGTCAGACTCCATGGAGTACCACTTACCATTGTGTCAGACAGAGATACAAGATTCTTGTCTGCTTTCTGGAAGAGTTTGCATAAGGCATTGGGGACACAGTTATCTTTCAGCACAACATTCCATTCATAGAAAGATGGTCAGTCTGAGCGTACAGTACAAATTTTGGAGGATATGCTTAGAGCATGTGTGTTGGATTTTCAAGGTCAATGGAATAAAATTTTGCTTTTGATAGAGTTTTCGTACAACAATAGTTATCAGTCTACTATCAGGATGACTCCATATGAAACATTGTACGGGAGGAAGTGTAGATCTCCAGTACATTGGGATGAAGTTGGAGAAAGGAAACTTTTGGGTTCAGACTTGATTCATGAAATGTCATTAGTGTTTACCCTTATATGAAAGAAGATCAAAGTTGCTCAAGATTGGCAGAAAAGTTATGCAGACAAACGGAGAAGAGAGTTAGAATTTGAAGTGGGTGATCAGGTATTCTTGAAAGTATCTCCAATGAAGGGGATAAAGCAGTTTAGAAAGAAAGAAAGCTCAATCCGAGATATGTTGGTTCATTCACTATCATTGAGAGAGTTGGTAGCGTTGCCTATAAGTTGGAGTTACCAGCTTCGATGTCTAGAGAATATGACGTGTTTCATGTGTCTGTGTTGAGGAAGTATGTTCCGAATCCATCTCATGTTCTTAGGCAGGAACTAGTTGAGTTGAAAGAAGATTTAAGTTATGAGGAAATACCAGTTGAGATCTTACGGCGAGAAGTGAAGAAGCTCAGAAATAAAGAAATACCATTAGTAAAGGTGTTATGGAGGAACCAACTAGTTGAAGAGGATACTTGGGAAAGAGAAGATGAGATGATGGCTATATATCCAGAACACTTCAGGTAAGTAAATTTCGAGGACGAAATTTTTATAAGGTGGGGAGGATGTGATACCAGAGCTTCTCACTACTCATGTGCCAATATAATTTAATTTGTGTTACGTGCATTTTTATAATTATGTGATATTTATGTGGCAATTATGTGACAATTGTTTCTACTTTTTATTATCTTTATATTTTTATTTGAGACATCTGTGATAAAAATGGTGCTAATATGTGAATATATGTATGCATAAATATTTACGTGCATTAATTTGAATAGATAGTTAAATTGTCTGATATGTATTAATATATTTTTTCTTAATTATTAAGTATCACACATGTTTTCGTAATAATAATAGTGATGAGAAAGTGTATACGTATGTGTATTAATTTATAAATGTATTATATCTTAGTTATTAAGTATTTCACGTATATTTGTAATGGATAATAATAATAATAATATATATAATAATGGATAAAATCTTCTTACCATAGCAACGTAGATGACTAAGTTTTTAGTCTAATTTTGTGCATACGTGGCCCTCTATCCTATCTAAACGTGTATAAAAAAATAATAATAAAAAAGGAAAGAAAGGGGATTGTGATCAGTTTTGCCGACTTACCTCATTTGACCAAGTATATATAGACCATTTAGGTAAATAGGGGGAAGGCAGCGTCTGCAATAAGCTTTATAAAAAAAGAAAATAAAAAGAGAAAAGAGAGGGAAGAAAAGAGAGGGAGGAAGAAAAGAGGAGCGTGCCGGAATAGGAGATAGGTAGTTACAGTTCTTCACGAGGTCTATAACAATATTATTATCGGAGTTTAAGTAAGTAGAGGTCCAACTACAATGCATAAACATGCTGTTTGTGAATTATTTGTGATTAATATGTGATAATTATGTTATGGATTATTTGTGATTAGTTTAATTACGTTATGAATTATTTGGGATTAATTTGTGATACAAGCTGTGGATTTATGTGATTTGGGGAAATTAAGGTTCATATTCAATAATATTATTTGTAAATTATTTTTGATAAATTGCAATACAAGTTTTGGATTTATGTGATTTGAAATAATATCATTGTCCTATATAGATTTGTGTGAACAGAAACTGTTGAATATAGATCTGTATGATCAGAGAATATATTACTTATAAGGATCTGTGTGATCTGAGATGAAGTTGTTATTCTAAAAAGGGATTGTGTGATCCAAGGTGAAGTTGTTATTCTAAAAAGGGATCATGTGATCTAAGGTGAAGTTGTTATTCTATAAATGGATTTATGTGATTTGAGTGAAGTTGTTGTTTCATAAGTGGATATGTGTGAATTGAAGTCAAATTATTGCTTTATTGTGAATAAATATTGATAATGATGTCGCAAATGGTTTATGATGCAAAATTGCCCTGGTTGCATACCATGCATAAACATGAAAAGTGTTTTCCCCAAAATTAATAAATGATGTGTGCGGCCACTATATATACATTTCTATCAGTGTTCGAAAAATCATTCCCGACACTTTATTATGGGTTCAGAAAAATTATTCCCAATAATTTATTCGGGGCTCGAAAAAATCGTCCCCAACTCTCTGCCAGGGTTTGAGAAAATCATTCTTGGCACTCTATTCGGGATTTGGAAAAATCGTCCCCATTGAGCTTATTTAGGATGCATATCATAAGTGTGTCATGGGGATCCCGCAACGTGAACAATTTTTAAAATAAAAGAGTCCAACTAGAAAGACTAGAAAATAGTGATAGAGAACTAATTGCATTTTCATGCACTGACATGCATGATTTTTACTTACTGAGATTTTTGTCTCACTAGTTTATGCATCGTATGTGAGCTTGTTGATGATTGAGTTTTGTGATGCGACTGTGCAAGCTGTGGAGCTCCTTCAGGGTTTTGAGCAGATGTACATAGATGACGATCTGTTGGGCTAGGCTGTGGGTTTATTTTATTTCCACTGATGTTTTGTTATGTCATGTAATAAGTATTGTCATGAGTTTGTCTGGATTGATGTGGTGTCAGAAACTGATGACGCATGTTAGACTATGGTTTAAATATATTATGTGGAAAAACAAAAATGAAGTTTATGTTAATTAGTATTTAAATTATAAGTTATGTAAGGTGGGTTGGGTCAATAGCGATCCATAGAATACATAGATCAGATAGGAAGAAAATAAGCCAACTTAGTCAATCGATCCACGATAACCCAAATGGCATCGTGACCTTTCACTGTCTTCGGTAGCCCAGTAACAAAATCCATAGTGATATTCTCCCACTTTCACTCTGGAATAAATAGAGGCTGTATAGTTCCTGCTGGTCTCTGATACTCAGTTTTGACTTGCTGACAAGTCAAACATTGCTCCACATATTGTACAATGTCTCTCTTCATTCCTGGCCACCGATAATGTGACTTCGAATTTCTATACATCTTAGAAGCTCCTGAATGTACAGAGTACGGTGTTGAATGAGCTTCTGCCATCACTTCTTTCCGAATGTCATCCACTTCATGTAGACAAAATCAACCTCTATAACGAATCACGCCATCATCTCTTAATTGGAAGTCAGAAGACTTTCCAGAGCTGATATCATTCCTTATATTGTCAAACATCTTATCCACCTCTTGTCCCTGTTGAATCTTATCTATCAAAGTTGGTCGAAGTGTCAGAGCTGCCATCTTTGCTTCCAATGATCCTTCCTGAATGATCTCCACCCTCATCCTTTGCAAATCAAGCACCTCTGGTTTCTGATTTAGGGTTATAGTAGCTACACTCGATATTGCCTTTCAGCTCAATGCATCAGCAACCACATTGGCTCTGTCTGGATGATAATTGTTAACACAGTCGTAGTCCTTCACTAGTTCCAACCATCTTCTCTGCCTCATATTCAACTCTTTCTGAGTGAAGAAATACTTCAGACTCTTATGATCAGTATAGATCTCACAATGTTCCCGATACAGATAATGCCTCCAAATCTTGAGTGCAAACACCACTACGGTTAACTCCAAATCATCTTCTCGTACTCCCTTAACTGTCTGGATGCATATGCTATTACTTTCCCTTTTTGCATCAGTACACATCCAAGACCATTCTTTGAAGCATCATTATAAACCTTGAAGTTTCATGTCTCCGTAGGAGTAGTTAAGATAGGTGCTGATGTCAACCGTCTCTTCAATTAGTGAAAACTTTGTTCACATGCCTTCGTCCATGAGAACCTCACATTCTTTCTGGTTAGTTGTGTTAATGGTGAAGCAATCTTAAAAAATCCTTCAACAAACCTTCGATAATATCCCACTAATCCAAGAAAAATACGAACCTCAGTGGGATTTGAGGGTTGTGGCCAATCATGAATTGCTTTTACTTTACTTGGATCCACTGAAATTCCTTCTTCCGATACCACGTGTCCCAAGAAAATAACTTGGTCTAGCCAGAACTCACACTTCTTAAACTTCGCATATAACTGCTTCTCCTTCAAAATCTCCAACACCTTTCTCAAGTGCAGAGCATAATCCTCCTTATTCTGGTACTAAATGCCGACTTCGAAATATCCTCCTCCTTTATCTACAACTGATGATACCCCGATTGCAAATCAATCTTTAAAAAGATAGCTGCACCTTGTAATTGATCGAACAAATCATCAATTCGAGGTAATGGATATTTATTCTTGACTGTAACTTTGTTGAGTGTTCTTAGCCGTATTTCTTATAAAATGTTTAAGAGTAAGAGACTCTATCACCGAGTACATGTGTGACCAAGTATAAAATTTATAAGATTGTCATCCCAAGGGAAAGTAAACTCATGGTTATATCTGGATTTTCCATTGATTTATGGTTTGTAAGAATGATAGATTTATTGTTTGGTATTGAAACTACTACTTATTGTTCTACTCAATTAATTAAGAATATGAATTAACAATGTATTGGATCAAACAACAAACAAATGATGAATGAGATGGAGATAGAATTCACTTAATAAGAGAGTAAGGCTAATCATAATCATAGTTAAGAATCTAGCTAGATATGCATAACTCTTGATGGTGAACTTCATTAATTTGTGGACTAAAAGCAATCACGTTTTTAGCCCTAATCCCTATGGTCAAGGCAATTAGGTTCTCGAATCTTTTACAAGTCTAAATCTCCCAGAATTGTGCTTAATCTCAATTCCCTTAAGGTACTATGATCATAAGTTTGATTCTTTTCACTCAATTTCTTAAGTGTCTCTCTATGAGTGTTCAAAGCATAAGAAGGACATGGCTTACCTCCCCTCACACTAACATGCATGCTCACCTTAATATGAGAGAATTTAATCACACAAGTATTGAAATGAAACATAATTCAATAATCATAAAGGAAGTCCAAAATTAACTCAATTCAACATCTCAAATCCTACATATCTAGCATTCTTCTCAACCAATCATATGATTAGCCCTACTATAGGACTAGCCACTACACATTGTGTTTATATCAATACAATCAAAGGCTTGCTCCATTTGAGCCCAAATGAGAAGAAAATCAACAAATTAAAAGTAGATTGGCTTTCCTTTCATGGAGAAACCTTCCTTCTCTTCAAAATGCTAACTTCTTCAATCAATGATTCTTTCCTCTTCTCAAATGGTGGATGGATGGAGTAATGGATGGATTGTTGAAAATCAAGTGAAATTGATGGATCTGAAGAATGGAAATGAATCTAATAGATCTAGTGTGTGAAAATGTGGTGTCGAATGTGTGTAACTGCTCTAATTATGATCCCCCTCTCTAATTTTTGCACAAGTCATCCTTTTATATAACTTAAGGGCCTTCTAGAAGCTTCCGAAACATTCTGAAAACTGAACTGGCTTTTCCACCTACACGGGCCGTGTAGCAGCGCACGGCTTGTGTAGTGCACACTTAGTTCAGCATGTTGTGCGTGCTTTCGGACACGGCTTGAGCTGCGCTACATGGCCTCAGTCATGGGCGTGTAGCGTTTTCTGATGACATTGCACAGCTTCCTCTTACAGGCCCGTGTTCTGCACACTGGACGTGCACTGCTGCACGGCTCGTATGCCAGAACACGGCCATCCTTTTGGGCGAGCTCCTCGTTCCTATGATAGTACATGGCCACCTCGGACAGGCCCTGTTCTGCACACAGTCTATGTTAGGGCGTGCCCTGTACTTTTGTCTCCGTTTTGCTCCCGACTTCGTTTTTCTTCATTTCTTGACCTGTTTTACATATATTTAAGTTCATTTATACAATTCTATCAATCCAAACCACATTTCTCAAAATTACAATAACTCTACCGAAAGTCACACAAATACAGATAAAACATCCAAAAATCCACAAACAAAGACACTAAAATCTAGGTGAAAATGACAACGATCATTGAGTTCCCGGTAATCGATGCACATTCTCAATGTGCCATCCTTCTTATGAACGAAAAGAACTGGTGCTTGATGGGCGTTTTCTCAACACACAACAATAATCCTCAAGTATAAAGGATGTTATTGCAGGTTTGATAAGAGACCAAGTGATTATCGAACCCAGTGGACGTATTATTATCAATTTAATTATAATCTAACTTATTAGGACTAGGTTGGCAATATAATTGTGATGAATTAAGTAACTAATAAACAAATAATTAAAATAGAAATTAAAATAAACAAGCAGTAGAGATTAAACGAAATTGAATAAGTGAGAAATTAGGTAGTTCTTCGGGCCAGCCAGTTTTACTCATTAACTTCCCTTCCGTGTATCAATGTTCGACTCTGCCTTGTGGAGTATGAACGCATTACTAAACCATGCAAATCTACTCTTTAGACACTAGTAAATAAACATGTGACATGTGTAAATATCCTTGGTACTATCAGTATCAATTATTTCCCGTGCACTAAGTACTCTAACCCGATATGATCTCCCTTTATAGGTACTATGAAGTTATTCTCTTTTTCCTACTTGTTAACTCGAATAAGATTCAATTAATAAGTATTTATATAAGATAGTTCTAACGAGACTTCAGAGTCCTTTCACTTATAATAATAACATGTAATCTTGTTCAGCAGTGAACACACTCAATCACTAATCAAGATTGTATTCAGATTCTACATAACAATTAATGATGAACAAAATAACTCTGAGTATGAATTAAAAACGAATAGTTTTATATAAAGTAAACCACAAGTAGTTTTGCACGAATTATACACACGGAAGTTTAATTAACTCATAAAACCGTCATAAACCCTAGAACTACCGAAGCGGTTCTAACCCATGATTGATCGAAGAACAATCATAGTGGTTGGATAGATCTTACCCATAGTCTTAAAAATTACAAAATAAATTAAGAAGCGAAGTAAACCCTAGATGTGGGCACCGTCGCGTTTCTCTCTGCCTTGAATCTTCACTTGGTTCTCACGTGATTCGACATACGAATCTCTCTCCACAGCTCTGTGGATGATGGTAGGGTTTCAGATGTTGTGTAAAATGAAGGTGGTGAATGGTATGGTTTCTCTGCTGTATAGGGTCTTCCTTTTATATTTGCAGCTCCTCCAATGGATCTCCAATGGGCTTTTTGAGTGAAAACATGTACTAAGGGCTACCCCAATGGGACCCAAATAACCAAATACCCAAATTTTTTGTGATTGGGGTCATATATCCTCCAATGGTTTTTACCCAAAATTTGGTGCAAAAGGGAATATTCTATATAATCTTATTAAAATATTATTTTATTAAATTTAAATAATTATAATCTTCTAAATTAATTATTTATCCCTCTAATTTTAAATTATTAATTAAATAATATATTTCTATTTTGTATTAATTAATATTTTAATTTTAATTTAAATTTTTAAATTTTAATGTTATATAAATTTTACAAATTAAATCAAAATAAATATCAAAATGAAATTAAAGAAATATATAAACAACACATTTTATTGATAATTGCATAATACAACACATACAAATGAAAGACATAAATTTTAATCCTCAGATGAATACAGTTCTCAAATATGATCAATTAATGCACCTCGAAGTTCATAGTGAGCATCTCGATTTTTTATTTTTCTAAATCGAGCCAGAAATTCCTGAAATTGAGAATCGTCATCATCCCAATTTCAATATTTATAGCCGGTGATACTACGTGGTCAATAATAGGTGCATCAAGATCACGTTCATCTTCAATTATCATATTGTGCATAATTATGCATGTTGTCATTATATCTCCTAAAACTTCTTTGCTCCAGAATCGTGCTGGATTTGTGACGATAGCAAATCGACTTTGGAGAATCCCAAATACGCGTTCCATATCTTTTTTACATGCTTCTTGTCTTTGTACAAAAAGTTTTTTTACGACCTCGTGGTTCATGAATGGTTTGCACAATAGTTGCCCATTTGGGGTATATACTATCAGCTAAATAGTACCTCATATCATATTCTTTTCCTTTAATGACATAACGCACGAGAGGAGCAACACCTTTAGCAAGATTAGAGAAAATAGAATAGGAATCTAGTACGTTGATAACATTGTTTTATCCTAGCATACCAAAATAAGCATGCCATATCCAATGATCATAGTCAGCGACATCTTCAAGAATAATAGTTGGGTGTCCTCTGCGACCTGCATATTGTCCCGCCCATCTGGTCAGACAATTTTTCCATTTTCAATGCATACAATCAAGGCTACCTAACATACCTAAAAAACCACGCTGCTCACCAATATACAAGAGTCTAGCAACGTCTTCTTCAGTAGGATATCTTAAGTAACGCTCTCCTAAGATATCCATAATTGCACGACAGAATCTTTTCACACACTCAATAACTGTTGATTCTCCGATTTTGATATATTCATCAGTTGCATCAGCTGGCACTTCATAGGGCAAAATACGAAAAACAGCTGTTACCTTTTGAAGTGTTGATAACCCACGTCTCTTTATGGCATCCATTCGATGGATAAAATATCCATCATGATCTTGGACTGAATTAACAATACTAATGAACAAACTTCAAGACATTCGAAATCTCCGACGAAACATTGTTTCATCGAAGGTGGGATTTTCAGAAAAATAGTCATTATACAAATTTTGAGCTGCAGTCTCTCGATCACAATTGACCATTTTATACCCAAAGACTAAACCACCAACAGAAGAATTATTGGTTTGACTTTGTCTCATCATTTGCATCCAACGAACATTATTATGAATTGCTTGCTGAGCCAATCGTTGCTGATTGATGACACTAATACGAAATGCTTCAAACTCATCATCATTAGAAGAGTCTGATGATGAGGATGATATGTGTGAAGGGCCAGTTGAATTTTGTGGGTTCATCTTAAAAAGCTTTTTGTGACAAAAGAAATAAGAGAATTGTAAATGATGAGAAGAATATGGGAAATGATGTGTATGATTGATGAGCAATGCACCCATTATATAATAAAAAATTTGTTTGAGGTTTTGATCTCAACCCTTAATTGTGTTTGATGGCTTTTGATCTCAACCATCCAATTTTGGTCGGTGACTTTCAATCCTAGCTGCTAATATTGGTTGGTGTCTTTCAATCTCAGCCGTTGAGATTGGTTATGGCTTTTAATGTTAGCCGTTGAGATTGGTTGGTGGCTTTCAATCTCAGCCGTTGAAACTGGTTGGTGGCTTTCAATCCTAGCCGTTGAGACTGGTTGGTGGCTTTAAATCCTAGCCGTTAAGACTGGTTGGTGGGTTGTGAACAAAAATTATGTTTCTTTATTTTTTAAATATTTGTGTTTGTATTTGTATTTTTATTTTTCGTAGTGTTTAAGTTTTAGGATATTTATTTATATGTCTAGTGTCTAATGTATTTGTATGTCTATCTTTTTTAATGTTTAATGTAATTTTTTTTAATGTAATATATAATTTTAATTGTGCAAGAAGTAATTTTTTAAATTATTTTAATGACACATAATTTATTCTATATTAATTATATAAAATATAAAAACATAAATATATATTTAACAATTAAAAATAATTATTAAGAGTGGTTAAAAATATATATAAATATAATTATATTTAAATTGAGCATTAAAAATAATTGTAAAAGAAAAAAAATATTTGGGTAACAAATTTGGGTAACACCCAAATTTACCAAAATTTGGGTCACAAAACCCTTTTACCCAAATTTTTTGGGTAAAAAGGGTGACCATTGGAGGGTCACAAAACCCTTTTACCCAAAAATTTGGGTAAAAGGGTCAAGGATTGAAGATGGCCTAAAGGTGTAAAAATACGGATCCAGAAGCTTCTGCATATTGGTTCAACCAAAGCCCTTGGTCAAACCATTAATGGTCTGGTCGAACTAGCCTGTAACAAACTGGCAGGTGGCTATTTCGACTCGAACCATTGGTCAAACTAGAAGCATCATGGTCGAATCACGACTTCATATCTTTAAACATTTCGTTAGACCACAGTTCGACCATCATATCTGGTCGAACCACATCATCATGGTCGAACCATGCTGTAACAATTTAGGTTGCTGGTTCGACCCGAACTTGTGGTCGAACCACTCGTGTTCTGGTCGAACCAGATGTCTTCATGCCCTTTTTCTGGTTTCGATCACTTCTGTCCTGTTTTCCTTTGAAAATCCGCTCAAACGGCCTCAAACGCACCTGATTCGTGACTTTCCACTACATATCTCAATTTATCTCTACTTAGGATCAAATCATACAACTAAATCTATAAAGCTGCTGAATCAGATATGAACCCACATTAAATTGCACTCCATTCAACATACACCACAGAGCATACAACTCTCCCCTGGATATGCAACTTCCCTCAGATCGGGCAAACAATGTATTGCCCAAAACTCTATCCATGTATCTAATGACTGGGTTGCGAATCAAAGTAGCACGAGCCTCCTTCGTCTTGAAATCCATATCCTCTCCTGAAATAGCTCTCTAAAAATCATTCGGTCTGAAGTGTTCATTCTCATGCCTAGAAATTCCACTCGGAGTCCCAAGCAACTGATTAAAATCTTCAGATGTCCATGTTCTTATTTCGCCACCAAGCTGAAATGAAAACTCATATAGCAGAGAACTAGAATCCTTCTTGATTGTGATCGAACACAACACCTCCGCAGTAACATGAAAATATGTAGGCCTCTTCAGCTCCATTAAGTGACGGATGCCCACTTGATCAAACATCCACATGATATCATCACGGATATTTATCGTCCTCATGGCATCATCATCCTGGTACCTCGTGGGAGTAATCTTATCCGACATCGAACTCCATCGATCCTTGATCTCCTCCTAATTCTTCATTTGTATATGAAAGTGCCTCGACAACCTCTCCTTAAGACGTAACTTCTTCGTAACTTCATCCTCATGAGATGACCTATCCTCCCTTCTTTTGGAGTGAATTTCAGTCGCCTTTCCTTTTCCTACAAGAATAATATTTCAATACCAAACAAACACAAGAAAAGCAACCAAACCAAGTTCAAAACTAACAATACATTAAATTCTACTCAAGACTTCAAGTTATTCATGTACAATCAACTTCAAACAAGCATGCTCCACAACTCTATATGTTCATCAAATTTAACAATGAATCCATACACACGCTTCAAATTTACACTCTTCAACAAGAATTTCATCATTCACCTCACTTTTGTAAGCATGCAATTTATCAAACTTCATAATTTCAACAACGATTCTAACATGCTTCTCTTCACCACACAAATTGCTCAACAATTTCAAGTAGAACATCAAAGTCTAACACAACTCAACAATGAAAATCGGACCCATCAATTGTTCATAAGAAATTTCAAACAAAAATCCTAATTACACCATGAATTTACATAAAAACTAGTTCAATCCACTTACCCACTTAAAATCAAGCAACAGAACTTCAATCCTAGGGTAATAGAGTCAAGAAAACGTACCTTTCGATCCAGCCATGGCTTAGTATGAACAAGATATGAAAATCCCCAAATTAGATGGAAAACCCTAGTTTTTCAACTAAAAAGATCCAAATCCGTGAGGAATCAAGTGTGGGAAGGGTGAAAAGTGGTTTAATAGGAGTAGAATGAAGTAAAATCGAAGTTTGGAAGAGAGGATTTTTGGTTCGGAGAGGATTCTAGTGCAGGTGGTGTAAGAGTGTACAGAACAGAGGCGAAAATCAGATTTAACCCCGACTTACCTGGGCTGGTTCGACTCAAACTAGGTGGTCGAATCACCTCATCGTGGTCGAACAAGCTTGAAACAAACTTCTGATGGCTGGTTCGACTCGAACCACTGGTCGAACCAAGGCAGCAAGGTCGAATCAGCCTGTAGCAAATTCTCTGATTACTGGTTTGACTTGAACTATCTGGTTCGACCTTTCCTCTTTGTCAAACCAGCCTCCTGATCCTTCAAACTTGATTTTTCTTCGTCCCCTGCGAACTTCAAGCTAAAAAATGATCATTAGGTACCAAAATAGAGCAAAATTATAGCTAGAGAACCACAATAAGACTCAATAAATTATGTATATATACTCCGTATACGACACAATAAATAATACACCACTGAACATTAGGCAAATTGCAAAAAAATCAACACATCAACACCGATTAAAGTTTTAATATGCCGCAAAAAATCAACTTCCCTAACAAACGTTATAAAGAAAAGATTATACTCTCGGTGCTTCGATGAGGTAAGTACATCACACCCCCCAAACTTAGTAGAAACTATAGTCGAAACTAAGTTTGCAAAGAGATGTAATTTCCGATAAGTAAGCACGTCAAATATAAAAATTTCTTACTCACACTAATAAAATAAAGCAATAAAACAGGAGGGAAAGCCCCCAACAGGCGCTCTTGTTTAACATCAGAGAGTCACGACGGTACCATATCAATGCAAGGTATCCTCAAAGACAACGCAAGTATCATCCGACGACTTATAATGCTTCAATCAATGCCCATTCGCCACTATGATGTCTTTGTCCTTGTCCATGATCTCAAAACTCCCCCCTCCGCAGGCTTTATGGATAATGAATGGTCCCATCCACTTCGATTTCAATTTTCCTGCAAAGATCTTCAAACGAGAGTTAAAGAGTAATATCTCATCACCTTTTTTGAATTCCTTGTAAGTGATCTTCGAATCATGTCATTTCTTTATTCTTTCCTGGTAGATCATCAAATTCTTGAAAGCTTGATTTCTGAACTCTCTAGTTGATTGATATGAGTCAACCTCAACTCCTTTTGATCCTTAAGACACAAGTTCAACTTCACAATGCCCAAAAAGACTTATGTTGAATCTCTATGAGTAAGTGGCACGGCTTCCCATAGATAATTTGATAAGGTGACATGTAAGTGGCACGGCTCCCCATAGATAATTTGATAAGGTGACATGTCAAGCACAATCTTATACGCAGTTTGGAACCCCCACAAAACATCATCGAGCTTCAAAGCCCAATCCTTCCTATTAGTTCCGACTACCTTCTCCAAAATTTGTTTAACTTGTTGATTGGAGACCTTTGCTTGCCATTAGCTTGAGGATGATAGGGTGTAGTAACCCTATGTTTTACACCATATTCCTTGAGAACTCTTTCAATAAGCTTGTTGACGAAGTGAGAACCTCCATCACTTACAAATGCTCTATGAACTCCATAGCGGACAAAGATATGTTTCTTTAAGAAAGACAACACTATCTTAGCATCATTCATGTGAGTATGAATGGATTCCACCCACTTAGAAACATAATCCACTACTAGAAGAATGTAGAGAAATCCATTAGATGGGTGAAATTGCCCTATAAAATCAATTCCCCATACATCGAAGATTGCAACAATAATGCTCGGCTGAAGTGACATCTCATCTCTTCTACTTATATTCCCCATCCGTTGACATCTATCACATGTCGCTACATAGGATTCACAATTTTTAAACAAAGTATGCTAATAAAGAGCAGATTGAGCTCCAAAGTGCCTTCCGTTATGTTGTGCATGGAAAAAATCAAGAACACTCTCCATCTCTATTTCGGGCACACACCTATGGACGATATAATCCGTACTAATCTTGTAGATGAACAGATCATACCATATAAAAGTCTCAACATCCCTCTTAAACTTGGCAAGTTGATACCTGTTGAGATCTTTTGGAATTTCTCCTACAGCAATGTAATTGACATAATCAGCATACCATGGATCCATTCCTTGAGCAGCTCGACACAAGCTATCTCCGCTCCTTCAGCGAACACCGCCATAATCTTCTCATCAGGGATTATCTCTTCTATGTAATCAAAAGAATCATCACAATGCTCCCTTGTCTCCAACCTTGATCCACCAACACATTTTTTGTACCCTTCTTGTCCCAGATCTCCATATCAAACTCCTGCAAAAGAAAGATCCATCTAATGATCCTTGGCTTCGCTTTCTTCTTCTCCATCAAGTACCAGATTGCAGAATGATTCGTGTACACTATGGTTTTCAAGCCAACCAAATACTGTCGAAACTTATTGAATGCATACACAACAGCAAGAAACTCTTTTTCAGTGATAGTGTAGTTCTTTTGTGCTGCATCAAAAGTCTTACTCGGATAGTAAATAGCACAGAACTTCTTCTCTCTCATCTGCCCAAGCACCACTCCAAATGCTAAATTACTTGCATCACACATAAGTACAAACGGCTGACTCCAATTCGGTGTGATCAAGATAGATGCAGTAATAAGTGCTTCCTTCAAAATCTGAAAAGTTGTTAGACAGTAATCATCAAAAACAAAAGAAATATCTTTTTCAAGTAAGTGAGACAACGGCTTGGAGTATTTCGAGAAGTCTTTGATGAATCTTCTATAAAATCCTGCGTGTCCAAGAAAGGATCGCACTCCCATCTCATTAGTAGGTGGTGGTGGCTTCTTAATCGCCACCACCTTTGCTCTATCCACTTATAATCCTTTGGCTGAAATATGATGTCCCAATATAATCCCATCTCTTACCATGAAGTGACACTTCTCCCAATTCAAAACCAAGTTAGTATCAACACATCTCTTCAAAACAATAGACAGGTTAGTCAAACATATATCAAAGGAGGAACAAAAAATAGAAAATCATCCATAAACACCTCCATGATCTTTTCTATCAAGCCATCAAATATCGCCATCATGCAACGCTGAAATGTTGTAGGTGCATTACACAATCCAAAAGGCATCTTTCTAAAGGCAAAAGTTCCATAAGGACAAATAAAAGTAGTCATTTCCTGTCCTCAGGTGCAATTATGATTTGATTATATCTCGAGTACCTATCCAAGAAATAATAAAAATTATACTCTGCAAGACGATCAAGCATTTGATCCATGAAAGGAAGAGGGAAATGGTATGTGCATGTATTTTCATGTATTTTCCTTTAATCAGTACGCACATGCCATCCCATAAGAATCCTAGTGGCTAAAGTCTCGCCATTATCGACTTTCACAATATTCATGTTCCCTTTTTAGCTACAACATGCAGTGGACTCACATGGGGACTATCACTAATTGGATATATAATTCCTGCATCTAGCTATGTTAGAATTTGCTTCCTAATCACTTCTTGAATAGCGGGATTCACCCTCCGCTGATTCTAAATGCTACCCTCAGCCTCATCTAATAATCTTATCTTATGCATGCAATATGAAGGATTAATACCTTTCAAATCATAAAGAGACCAACCAATCGCAAACTTATACTTCCTAAGCACATCTAATAACTCCTCGCGTTGATCATCAGTTAAAGAAGAAGATACAATTACCAGATAAGTTACATTGTCGCTTAGATAGGCATACTTCAAGTGCTCCGGTAGCAGTTTCAACTCCTCTTTCTTCTCTTCTTTTGTTGTGCTCTTTCTATCCAAATGCAAGTACTTTCTAGTCCACTTCACCTCTTCAAAATTGGTTCTTTTCAGTTCATACCTGTCATCACCCAAAGCAAGTAAATTTTAAAGAAATTCAATAAATACCTCATTAGAGAGCTCATCTAGCTCGGTGGTGGGAAAAGTAAGAGACTCTACCAAGCATGTCTCCAAAGGATCCTTTGAAATGATCAAGAGCATATCTTCCTTCACTATCTCCTCCACCACATCAATGTTATGACACTGCGTCTCCATCGGCATCTTCATTGCTATATCAAGGTTGAACAGAACCTCTTCTTTATCCATCTGCAGCCTTAGCTAACCCTTTTGAACATCAATCATCACTCCAGCAGTGGCAAGGAATGCTCTCCCTAAGATAAGCGGGACATTATCCTTGTCATCTTCCATCTCTAGCACTAGAAAGTCCTTAGGAAAGACCAGTTTTTCTACTCTCATAAGAACATCTTCAATCACAACCTTCGAAAAAGTCATAGACCTATCCACCAATTGTAGAGCAACTGTTGAGGGAGTTAACTCCCCCAAAACAAGCCTTTGAAATATTGACAAAGGCATCAAATTGATGCTTGCCCTAAGATCGTACGAGGCTCATCATGCTAGCCCCTTTCCAATTTCACATAGAATAAGCTTCCAGGATCCTTTAACTTAGCTGGCAACTTTTTCTGAATGATCGAGCTGCAGTTCTCAGACAAATTCACCATTTCAATGTCGTTCAATCTTCTCTTCTTCAACAGTATATCCTTTAGAAAGCGGGCATAGTATGACATCTCTAAGATTGCTTCAGAGAAAGGAATGTTCAAGCTTATCTTGTTTACGATATTTGAAAACTTCTTGAATTTTCTTTCAATCCCTTCTTAACTAACCTGAAAGGAAATGGGGGAGGTATCTTTGTCTTAGGAATTCCCCATTTATTACGTTCAACCTTCTCCACTTTATCTTTCTCGGCTTCCAATCTCTTCGCTCTTTCCCATTTCTTTTCCACTATAAGCTCAGTATTCTGCTCTTTGGATGGTATTAGAGTAGCATCAACATCAGGTAAAGCATTCTGTGATGAAAATGGTACTATACGAGGTGGTTTGACCTCAGTTCGACCATGAGTGCTGGTCGAACTGAGCTTCAGAAAGTATGGCATCTCGTTGACAGGTCGGTTCGACCATGGTTCGACCAGCAAGGTTGGTCGAACCAGAATGGTGTTGGTCAAACCCGACTTCAGAGAATTCTGACAGAATGGTTCGACCGTGGTTCGACCTTCAGGATTGGTTGAACCAGGGTAGTGTTGGTCGAACCAGCCATCTAATCTCTCCAGAAGCTGCCCATGTGCTTGGTTCGACTTAGGAAGTGTGGTTCAACCAGCTGTCATGGTCGAACCCTAGTCGAATCGAGCTCCTAGAGCTCCGAAATTCATTTTTGGCATCATCGATCCATCATACTGTGTTCTAAACCTTAACATGATGGCGTGGCACTCCTTCGGGTTTGTAATACTCTGAGATGGGAACTTCCCTTTCTCTACCATTTGGGTCAATTGATTTACATTATCGGCCATCTGCCCCATCAACAACGTCAAGTCCTTCATCTGCTTAGATATATCCTCATGATTTTTATCAATTTTAGCCTCTAGCTTTACCTCTAGATGATCCACTATTGCATCATTCCTCGCCATGTACCTGTTCACCGTATCCTCAAAACCCAGGTTTTCCTTCTTCGATCTTAGCCTCCGGATCAACAATAACAGGAGGTTGTACTGCTGCATTAGGATTACTCCATTTAAACTCCAGACTCCTTGGTTGTTAATAATTACCATGGGGACCACAATTATTGAAGTTCCCTCGATAATTCCAATTTTTTTTTATTTTGGAACCTCGTTCCTTGAACACACCCATGGCGTAGTTTGCCTCTTTTAATTCCTCTTGGCAAGCTCCTTCATTACAAACATCCTGCTACATAATTGGCACTCGCAGCGCTATATATGTAATCTACTTTTGATGACACTCAAGTAACTTGTTGATATTAGTCAAACTAGAGAAGATCTCATCTTCTCTACTCAACTTAACCATAATATTCTAAACCTGCGCTACTTTTCCAAGAACATAAGTGTCTCTCACTCTATCAGTTGGCCAATCTCTTGAGTTCATCGAAATATCCTCAAAGAGCTTTTCGGCCTCAATAGATGTCTTTGTAAGCAGTGCTCCATTAGAAGAAGCATCTAGCAACACTTGAGAATCACAATCCAACCCGTTGTAGAAAATACTGATGTATTAAGCTTTAGATAGCCCATGTCGTGGACACTTTCGAAGCATGTCATTGAATCTGTCCCAAGCCTCACGAAACTTCTCTCCACTCCCGATAGCAAATTGATTGTTGTCTTACTTCATCCTAAACACCTTGGAAAGTGGCATGTATCTCTCCAAGAACATCAATTTCAATTGCTCCCAGATAGTGTATTCAGCAGCATTAAGAGTATCGTACCAATCTCTCGCTCTTTCAGTAAGCGAGAACTTAAACATCACAATCCTCCTTGCATCCTCATGATCTATTGCATTTTTTATGTACTTGCATACCCCATGAATTTATTTAGATGTTGTTAAGGATCTTCAAAGGTTCCCCCAGAGAAGTGACTCCTTTCTATCAGGCTGATCAGAGCAGGGTGAAGATCAAAATCCACATCGGCCCCTCTTGCTGCTAACAGCCCCAAGTTGCCTCCTCTATTGTTCTTGAAGACTTCACATATGGCAAGGTTAACCGGATTCGCCCTATCTTGGGCCATGTTGACTACTTCTGCTTTCGACTTATCTCTGTTGCAACTTCAATCGCTTCCGAGTTCAGCTCTTCAACTTCAACTCCTAAATTAAAAGCTGCAGTTGGTTACACATTCTTGTTCTTGTTCTTGTTCTTCTTTTACTTCCTCGATGATGCTCCAATTTCCGGATTATAAGGCGCTAACTCTCCTGTCTTTGATCTAGTGTTCATACACCTAAGAAAAATAAGTGTTAGAAAATGAAGACAAGAATAAAATATTCTCAATTAAACTAGAAATAATAAATTAATAATTAATGACGTCCCTGGCAACGGCACCATGAACTTGATGGGCATTTTCTCAATACACAATATTAATCCCCAAGTATAAAGGATTTTATTGCAACTTTGATAAGTGACTAAATGATTTGCCAACCTAAGGGACATATTATTATCAAATTTAATTATAATCAAACTTATTAAGACTAGGTTGGCAATATAATGGTGATGAATTAAATAACTAATAAACAAATAATTAAAATAGAAATTAAAATAAATAAGCAGTATAGATTAAACGAAAGTGAATAAGTGAGAAATTACGTAGTTCTTCAGGCCATCCAGTTTTACGCATTAACTTCCCTTCCGTGTATCAATGTCCGACTCTGCCTTATGGAGTATGGATGCATCACTAAACCATGTAAATATACTCTAAAGACACAAGTAAATAAGCATTTGACACGTGTGAATATCCTTGGAGCAAGAGATATAATTCACCCCCAATTCTAGGTACTATTAGTATCCGTGCACTAAGTACTCTAACCCGATATGGTCTCCCTTTATAGGTACTATGAAGTTATTCCCGTTGTCCAACTTATTTACCCGAATAAAATTCAATTAACAAGTATTTATATAAGATAGTTCTAACGAGACTTCTGAGTCCCCTCACTTAGAATCATAACATATAATCCTGCTCAGCAGTGAACGCACTCAATCAATAATCAAAATATGTATTCAAACTCTACATAATAATTAATAATGCACAAAACAACTCTGAGTATGTATTAAAAATGCATAGTTTTATATAAAATAAACCACAAGTAGTGTTGTACGGAGTATACACACAGAAGTTTAATTAACTCATAAAACCTTCATAAAGCCTAGAACAACTGAAGCGGTTCTAACCCATGATTGATCGAAGAACAATCATGGTGGTTGGATAGATCTTACCCATAGTCTTGAAAATTACAAGATAAATTAAGAAGCAAAGTAAACCCTAGATGTGGGTGCCGTCACGCCTCTCTCCATCTTGAATCTTCACTTGGTTCTTACTTGATTCGACAGACGAATCTCTCTTCACAACTTTGTGAATGATGGTAGGGTTTCGGATGTTGTGTAGAATGAAGGTGGTGAATGGTATGGTTTCTCTGCTGTGTAGGGTCTTCCTTTTATACTTTCAGCTCCTCCAACAAACCTCCAATGGGCTTTTTGAGCAAAAATACGTACTGAAGGTGTAAAAATATGGATCCGAAAGCTTCTCGCGTATTCGTTCGACCAAAGCCCTTGGTCAAACCATTCATGGCCTGGTCGAACCAACCTGTAACGAACTGGCAGGTGGCTGGTTCGACCCGAACCATCGGCCAAACCAGAAGCATCATGGTCGAATTATGACTGCATCTCTTTAAGTATTTGGTTCAACCATGGTTCGACCATCATACCTGGTCAAACCACCATGTCAAACCGTGCTGTAAATAATTTCAGGTTGCTGGTTCGACCTGAACCGGTGGTCGAACCAGATGTCTTCGTACCCCTTTTTTGGTTTCGATCACTTCCATCCTATTTTTCTTCGAAAATCTATTCAAACGACCTCAAATGCACATGATTCGTGACTTTCCACTACATATCTCGATGTATCTCTACTTAGGATCAAATCATACATCATTATCACAGAAATCAGCACTCAAATTACGTGAATTTACACTCTCATCAATGCTCCCCAAGGTGAGAAACTAGGTCGGATAAAACCTTTGTCTAGCAACTCTTGCAACTGTATCATCAATTCTTTCATTTCAGCTGGAGCCATTTTATATGAAGCTTTAGATATAGGAGCGGTTCCTAGTTGCAGGTCAATAACAAACTCTATTTCCCGGTCTGGTGGCAAACCTAGAATATCATCTGAAAACACCTCTGAGTAATCCCGAACTATTGGTACATCACCGAGGACTGAACATTTCTGTCCCTCAACATTCATTATGCTCACCAGATACCCCTCATAATCACTTTCCAACAACCGATGTGCTTTTGCTGCTGATATCACAGGAAATCTGAAGTTCTTCTTAATCCCAATAAAAGTGAACCATTCTCCTTCCAATGGCTGAAAAGCAATAATCTTCTTTGACAATCTATTGTAGTAATGTACTTTGACAACCAATCCATGCCCCATATTATATCATAATCATTTATACTTAAGACAATCAAATCAGCAAGTAGTTTTACCTTCTTCACTACTATCACTTGTAGCCCTTTCCATGATTGTACTTTCTATCTACGAGTCTTCCACCACATGGCCAATATAATTTATAAAACACATAACACAATATAATGAAAATAACACTTATATGCAAAACTGGGCTCCCAAGGAATAAGCTCATGTACATAGATAGTCTGCAAGACCCAAACCGTGCTATGATACTACTCTGACACGACCCACCTTACATAACTTATAATTCAAATACAAATTAACATAAATATCATCATTATAAAAACCTGAATATATTTTTTTCCTCACACAACACTTCGAACCACACAAACTTGTGATAATATTTATTACACGACATAACAAAACATCAGCGGAAACAAAATAAGCCCACGGCCTAGCCCAACAGGTCGTCATCTATGTACATCCGCTCAAAACCCTGAAGGAGTTCCACAGCTTGCACAAAACACCACATAATTAAATCATCAGCAGGCTCACCTACAACGCATAAACTAGTGAGACAAAATCTCAGTAAGTAGAAATCATGCATACCAGTTTATGAAAATGCATTTAGTTTTCTATTGCCTAACTTAAAATCTTTCTAGTTGGTCTCTTTTATTTTGAATATTGTTCACGTTGCGTGATCCCCATGACACACTTATGATATGCACCCAAATGAGCTCAATGGGGATGATTTTCCAAACCCCGAATGAAGTGCCAGGAATGATTTTTCGAACCCTGGTAGAGTGTTGGGGATGATTTTTCCAAACCCCGAATAAAGTGTTGGGAATGATTTTTCCGAACCCTAAATAAAGTATCGGGAACTATTTTTGCGAACCCTGACAAAGTGCATATATAGCGGCCGCACACACCATTAGTATCTTATTAATTTTAGGGAAAACACTTTTCATGATTATGCATGGTATGCCATAAGAGCAATTAAATATGCTTCACAATTCATTTACAATACCAATATCATCATTTAATCAAAATAAAATAATAAATAAATTTCATATCATACAGATCCACTTCTGAAATAACAACTTCATCTCGAATCACATATATCCATTTTTCAAGTAACAACTTGACCTTGGATTACAAAGATCCTTATAAAAGATATCTTCACATATCACACATATCTATATTTCAAGTTTCCATCACTCAAATCTATAAAGGACAACAATGATTTTTTGATCGAACAAAGTTATAAAGGGCAATAATATTATTTCAAATCACATAAATTCGCAACTTGTATCACAAGTTTATCACAAATAATTTACAAAATACTTCATATTTAGTGACATATGAATACCTACTTACCTCAAATAACATAAATCCACAGCTTTTATCACAAAGTAATCCCAAATAATTCATAACGTAATTAAACTAATTACAAATAATTCACAATATAATTATCACATATTAATCGCAAAATAATTCACAGACAACATGTTTATGCATTGTAGTTGGACTTCTACTTACCTTCAATCATATAAGGTTATAACTTGTATCCCAAATTAATTATATATAATTCACAAATTCACCAAATAATCACAAATAATACATATACAACAAGTTTATGCATTGTAATTGGATCTCTACTTACCTGGACTCCGATAGTAAGAACCCCATAGACCTTGTGAAGAACTGTAACTACCTATCTCCCATTCCGGCACGCAAGCACCTCTTCCCCCCATTTTCCTCTCTCTCCCCTTTCTTTTATCTTTTTTTTATTATTATTTTTTGATTCGCACTTCATAGCCTCTGCTGCTTCTCACAAATCAACCCCTAAAAGGGTTTATATAGTAGTGATGAATTGAAAATAATCACCACTGCCCCCAAACTTCATTTACTATATTTAGTAATTACTATTTATATTAATTACTATTTTTAGTAATTTATTATTATTATTATTATTCATTCTTGATATACGTGCAATACTTAATGACTAAGATATGATACATCACAAATTAATACACATACGTGTATATTTTTTACCACTATTATTATTACGAGAACACGATAATAATAAAAAAATACGACCTCCGTCCAGTGCAAAGGTACTCATTTACTGTTGCACGTGGACAATTCTAATGTCTTTATTTGCTTTTTGCACGTGGATTAAAGGGGATTATTATAGGTAATATGGGTAGTTGTATTAGAGAGAAGTGGTGAGTCATATTGTGTACTTTTTTTACTAAATAGAGGAAATTGATACCTTTGAAGCGGACGCCAGGAATAGTGAAATGATTACCTTTGTAGTGGACGGAGGAAGTAGTATATTTATACAAATAAAAAAATTTAATTATATATATCCAAATCAACTATGTAATATTATTAAAAGAAAAAAGAAAATAAAGCGGAGTACAAGATAAAGATGTTATGTAGATGGCAACAACCATTAACATAGGTCAAAACAGGGGACCCAAAGCAAAGACCCTGAAGAGGCTATAAAAACCATAGCTAGTATTACTAGATCCCTAGTTTCGCAGAATCAGAACGAGTAACCGGCTTAGTGGCCGCGTGAAGCTTTTTTCTAGATTTCCCAGTATTCAGAATTTTAGTGATAGTTTGCAAAGTGGGGAATTGTTCGTCTTCGTAACCAATCTTCTCTTGAGCATCAGTCATACCCGTCTGATTTTGTAAATCTTTAGGTGGGTCAGCCACAATTTGGCTTGATGTACCTGTAGTGTGAGAGGATAATATACATTGGGCTGCATTGATGAACTCTGTAGCTGCAAGATCTGTCTCTCCGTGAGAAACTAAAATACCCAGGGCTGCATTGATGAGCTCTATTGAGGTTGCAAGATCAACACTTTCGTTTGGAAATAGTGCACTAATGAGCTCTTGAGCAAGTATACGGCTGGAGGAAGCTTCTAAGTGTTCTGAGTCAGTTCTTTCGACACTTTGGCTGAAGTGTTGAAAGACTCTGGTGATGCAACCAAATCTACATGAGGAGCGCTGGTGCCATAGTCTTGCAACTTGGTTCCCTCAAAACTGATCAGCCCTGTGTTTAGTATCTTGGAGTGCATATGCAACAATCTGATTAGTATCAGCACGATGATCAGCACGAACCTGATCAGGAATGAGGTGATCAGCATCAGCGCTAACCAGAGTGGCCTGATTCAGAGCGGCCCGAACCTGTTGGCTAACAAGGTGGTCAATAGCCTCACAAACAGCCGACATCACCGTCAGCTGATCAAACACAAAGTCCCTCCCAGCCTTTTCAACATAATCAACAGCTTCTAAACTTTTCAAAATACCAAAATTGTTACTGAGATTTACCTTGTTTTAGCATCATCAACAGCAAGCCTTACGGGTGGAGTGTAAGATTTATCTCGAGATGGAGAAAGCTAGGCTTCATCCGAAGCAACATCAGCTGGAGTAGAGGAAGCATCGGGCTGATGGAATATAGTGTGAGCAGCAGCCAAAGACTGAAGATCAGTATGATGTGTACGGAGTGAAACCCTCCGGTAGAGAGTAGCACGGGCTTTGTCCTTCCCCATTTTTTAAGGATGCAGAGTATTAGGAGTAGAAGGGCGAGCTCTTTTCTTGCATTCAGAAACAACATGCCCCAACAAGTGACAAGAAGAGCAAAAAGCATGGACGTTTTCAAAACCAAGAGAAATGACTAGGGTGGAATGAGAGATATCCAAAATGACAGAATCAGGAAGAGATTCCCACAAATCCATATCCACCAATACACGTACAAAGTGTCCAGTCGAACCATTGAGAGCACGTTTGTCGATACGAATCGGGCTGCTAATGGCTGAAGCAATAGAGAGGATAATCTTATCAAACCAAAGCTTGAAAGATAATTCGAAGATTCTAACCCAAATGGATACAATGGAGGATTTTGCTTATAGAGATTGAATGAAGGAGCCCAGCGCTGTACTCTGATTTTACCATATTCAAGTTCGAAAAATCGCGCATCCAGGATAGCCTTGCGATGGGTAGTATCAGTGATGAACAAATTGAAGAATCCCCTACCTATTGGGATAATGTGAAACTTTGAAAATTTCCAGTGGAAGCTCAACTTGTGGTGAAGGTCGGCAATAGAGGGCGGCTGTTGTCCGCGGTCCAGAAGGAGTCTGAAAGTGAGGAGGGACGAGCAGATTTTCACTCGCTGTTCGTGGTATGATTCGTTAATGGAGATTGAAATGCGATCAGTAGAACGTGTCGCCGTGAAGAGATCCTGGTCGGATTGTTGAAGAATTGAGGTAAGGAAGGCTTTAATCGATGCACTGTAGTCATCCGATTTGGGGACTGATCCAGATCGAGAACCAGAACTTGGGGCAGGATCGACAATATCCCTGAAAGATTAGGGCTAGAGAATGCCGGCGGCTACGAGAGAGGAACCAACGACGGCTGGAGTGAAGCCAGCCGCTGGTGAAGAAAGCCCACTAGCAGGGGCAGCCATAGCAGGCGGTAAGGGTTTTTAGAGAGTGGGAAGAGCAAATCTAGAGAGAGAAAGTAGAGACATCTTAATAAATAATAAAATGAGCATCTTATATATATCCAAATTAATGCACGTAAATATTTATGCACACATGTATTCATATATTGTCACTATTTTTATCACGGATGTATTAAATATAATGTAAAGAGAAGTAAAATGTAAAACAATTGTCACATAATTGTCACATTTCACATAATTGTCATATAATTATCACATAATCATAAAATACACATAACAAAAATTAAATTATATTGGCACATGAGTAGCGAGAAGTTGGGTATCACAAACGACCTCTCCAATCTTCTTGATGAGCGTTTTATCAACACACAAAATAATCCCCAGGTATGAAGGATATCAATTGTAGTTTCGATAGGCGACCAAGTGATTATCAAACCCAAGGGACGGATTATTATTAATTTATTTATATTCTAATGAATTAAGACTATGCTGGCAAATTGGTTTATGGTGATTAAATAACTAAATAACAAGTAATTAAAATAGCAAATAAAATAAACAAGCAAAAGAGATAATACGACTGTGATCAAGTGAGAAATTAGGTAGTTCTTTGGGTTCATCTAGTTTTACTTATTAATTTCTCTTCCATGCATTATGTCCGACTCTACCTTGTGGTTTATGGACGCATCACTAAACCATACAAGTTCACTCTATAGACATAAGTAAACATGCGTATGACACGTGTGAATATTCTTGGAACAAGAGATATAATTCACCCCCCTTTCTAGGTACTATCAGTATCAATTATTCCCCGTGCACTTAGTACTCTAACCCGATATGATCTCCTTTTATAGGTACTATGAAGTTAAATTCTTTATCCTACTTATTAACTCGATTATTATTCAATTAACAAGTATTCATATAAGATAGTTCTAATAAGACTTCGGAATCCCTTCACTTAGAATTATAACATGTAATCCTTCTCAGCAGTGAACGCACTCAATCAATAACCAAGATATGTATTCAGACTCTACATAACAGTTAATGATGCACAAAACGACTATGAGTATGAATTTGCAAAGCGCAATCTTGTATAAAATAAACCACAATTAGTATTGTACGGAGTTTACACATGAAAGACAAATTAACTCATAAAACCTTCATAACCCTAGAACTACCGAAGTATTTCTAGCCCATGATTGATCTAGGAGCAATCATGGTGGTTGGTAGGATCTTATCCATAGTCTTGAAAATTACAAGATAAATTAAAAAGCAAAGCAAACCCTAGATGCAAATGCCGTCGCGACTCTCTCCGTCTTGAATCTTCACTTGGTTCGACAGACGAACCTCTCTCCACAGCCCCTTCGGATGGCAGTAGGGTTTCGGTGGTGAATAGATGATGAAGTGTTGTGTCATTTTCCCCTGTGAAAGCTCTTCTTTTATACTCGCAAAACTTCCTTACGGGCCTTGGATGGGCTTTTTCTTGAGGCATACGTCAAATTTGATAAAAGAAACCCAAAAATTCCGAAAATATAATCAGTGAAAATCCGTTTGACCAAGCCTTGACTGATCGAGCAAGGCATCCTGGTCGAGCAATGGTCGAGCAAGCTTTCTGTAAGTTTTTGCACATTTTGTTCGACCAAGCCTCATCTGTTTGACCAAGATGACGCTGGTCGAACAACATTCCTTGGTCGAGCAAGCTCTCTATACGTTTTTGTATATTTTGCTCGACGTGACCACCTTGTTCGACTGAAGTGATGATGGTCGAAAAAGGTTCTGAGGTCAAACAACCTTCGAAAATTGCCTCAAAAATCGTGTCTTCCAATTCCAAGCCCTTACGATCTGTTTTCCTGTACAAAATATGCTAAAAAGCCCTAGTATCCCCTGATTCGTGGCTTTTCCATAAACATTCCGATTTGTCTTAATAAAAGACTCAATCGTACTCAATTTCCATACAAATCAGAGTTCAAAATACGTGAATTTACACTCTCATCACTTCTGTTGCATTCCCATGCCTAGTCTTGACATTGTGTGGGTGACGATCTTCAAGACCTTCTCAATCTGTAATCCTCCTTCTTTCCTCTACGGTATTAGCATTTCAGGATTAATGAGGTGACTTATATATGGGCTACAACAGGGACCAGTAGGAGAAATTAGAGTTGGGCCTCCCATTGGGCTTAAGTATCCAAGTTTAGCCCAAAACTTATACTTAAGTCCAATAATAATAATACAGTCAACTAAAGTATTATTACTGCACTGTCACTCTTATCCCAAATTATGTTATGGACTCCTTCTTATTATGAGCCTGTTAATCTTCCTGTGTTTAAGATATACAATGTCCATTGATTAATTAAGTTACTTACAACTCCATTAATTAATCTCTTATCCAAGAGTAGTACCATTCAACCTTGTTATAATGCCGGAATAAATCCACCTGCGGGGTTTACTTGAAAATCCTTATGAGCTCCTCAAGGGGACATCATCAACCTATTTAATAGGACATGAATTTCTTCTTCAATCAACAGCATGCCATAGAGACAACAATACTTCCCAACTCACCGAGTTTATTGATTCAATGAATAAATCTCACACATTGTTGAACCAAAGAAACAAATACTGACTTACATGTCGAGGTTATTGTATAGGAATTAAGAGCACGAACATCCATAATAACTGAGATATAGTTCTCCTATATAGACAGTATAAATCGAATGATCTCAAGCGATACTGCTTAATACACACAAATTGCACTAATGTGATTTTATAGTCAAGACAAACTAATACCAAATCACACTACAACCATCCCGATAGATTGTTCTCGTCTATCTATATTGTGAGCATCTGTTTATACTTTATAAGGAACCGACAATATGATCTTCCGTGTGACACCGCACACCATATTATCTATATTATAAAGTAAACGGACTTTTGCAATAATCATATAAGTAAATTATAATATGCAAAATATTTGATCATATGATTTTCATTTCAAATTAATTTTCAAAACATTATTCATACAAAAAGCGAAAAAATATCAATTTTGGTCATCTAGGCTATGTCAAATCCAACTTTAGTCCTCAAGTTTGGTAATTTCTCAAAAGTGGTCCTCCGATGTCCGCTTTTGGTCCTTTTGGTCTACTTTTTGTCCTTTTTGTCCACTTTTAGTCCTCTAGGATAGGTCAAATAAGGACTAAAAGTTGAAAATAAGGACCAAAAGTGGATAAAAATGACTAAAAGCAGACACTGGAGTCCACTTTTGAAATTTTTCCAAACCTTAAGACTAAAGTTGGATTTTGCATATCCTAGATGACCAAAATTGATATTATCCATACAAAAAGCTAGACTTTTAGTATACAATCCAATACTTTCAGTATCAATTCTTTTCCCCGTGGATGATACTTAAACCCGATATGATCTCCCTTTTTACATACTATAAAACTAAACTCTTAATCCTGCTTTTTAACCCGAAATTAATTCAATCAGAAAACATTCATATATGACCGTTCAAATGAAGTTTCGGAGTCCCGTCACTTAGAATCATAACAATAAACTTGTTTAGCGAAGAATGCACTCAATCAACAATCATATATATATATATATATATATATATATATATATACATATATATATATATATATAAATTCAGACTCTATATAGCAGTTGAAGATGCACAAAACGACCATGAATATGAGTTAAAAAGGTGCAATCATATATGAAATAAAACCACAAGTAGTGTTGTTAGATGACACACAAAAGAATTTAATTAATTCATAAAACCTTCAAAACCCTAAAACTACCAAAATGGTTTTAGCTCATGATGTTGGAAAGAACAAACATGAGGGTTGGATAGATCTTACACATATATCTGGAAAATTACAAGATAAATTAAGAAACAACATTAACCCTAGATGCGGCTGTCGTCACTTCCTTCTTCGTCTTGAATCCTCCTCATAGTTCTCCACTTGATTCGACAGATAAATCTCCACAGCTCCATCGGATGATGGATGGATTTAGAGGATGGTGTGGGGGTTATCCCCTTGTGAGGTGGTAGCGATTGTCTGTTGGATGTCAAACTCTTCCAATGGACCTTTAATGGGATTTTAAGTGAAAACACACAAATAGATGCACTGGGCTGTTAAACTGTACGAAATTGAATGCCCCGCACACTCGTTGAACAGATAGTCTTGGTCGAACAACATCTGAACTGGTCGAACGGACCTCAAACAAGCTCCCCACGGACTTACAAAACCAACACAACCTATTCGACCACCGTTCAACCAAAAGGGCTTGGGTGAACGGCCTCCAAAATGGTCGAACAGCGTCTCTAAATCTTCCTCTTCTGATTTTGAGCACTTCTGTCTTATTTTCCTATGAAAAATAGCTCAAACGATCTCAGTAGTACCTAATTCATGACTTTTCACTACGCATCACGATTCATGTTGATTTAAGACCAAATCATACCCAATTATCACAAAAATCAGATCTTAAATTATGTGAATTTTCACTGTCATCACTCTACAACATTAATAAAGTATACCTTAGATATTGGTGATTGGTAAAAGACCACTAGCATCAAATCCAGCATGGAAAACACAACCACCATTTATGATGTAATAAGGAAGAGAATCACATATCTGCCACACATCAACAGGTTTAACCATTATTTTTATAACCGGACCGGAGATCAAACCAGAGGAGTTAACAATTCAAGGTTTAACCGGTAGGATTGGTTCAACCGGTGATTCAACCCTGAAAATTATATTATATTTTTTTTTATTATATTTTATAATAACTATTAAAAAATTATTTATCTATCTCTAATAAATGAAGTGGACCTTTATAACATTGAAGCGGGCTTGGGCTTAACATCCATATTTAATACTCCTCCACCCCAAAGATATTGACACACTTTTCTTATTGGGTTGTCCCACAATAATTGACATCTTTCTAAAAATTGTAAAAATTTATTACTAAAATAACATCTCAATACTTTAAATATTTCAAAAATGCCACTCCACTTAATTACATTAATAAAATAAATTAACACACTTAAATTAATTTAAACCTTAATCCTAAATTAACTAAACTAAAATAAATTTAATTAAAGTAACCAACCCCACCTTCGAAAATTGAAACACCCCCTCCATCTTCCCAATCTCACCAGTTTTCATCTCGCTGGTTAGCCCCAAAATCAGGGTTTGTTCATCTCAATCCCTAAAATACTCTCTCGTCTTGCCTTCATCTTCTTCAACTTGTGGCTGAACCCTAGTCCCCTTTACATACTCTCCATTTTTCTCGAAGATATGAGATTCAAGAGATTTTCTTATGCAAAAATCGAATCTCTTCCTATATTTTCTCACGAATCCTTATCTATGGTGAGTGAATCGGAGATGGGGTTGACATTCCTTTACCTAATGATTTACCTAATGTCTCGTCGGGGACATTAAAGAGTGGGGGATCCGTCCAGTTCGAGAAAAATGAATGGATCGGGGATGATTTCGATCTCATTTCGATGGTCATGGAGTCTCCCTTTAGATGAGAAAGAGGCTGTCCCAAAATCCTCTTCATGAGATTCAGATCTAGCAGATCTGGTCGTTCTCAACACTCAGTCACCGAAGGCTTGCGAGCTGGTTCTTGATACCAATCACCAGATATTTGTGAGTTGGTCGTTCCCGACACCTAGTCACTGGAGATTTATGAATGGGATGTTTCCAACCCTCGCTCGCCTCCACCTTGGTGTGACCATGAGATTCAGTGCCCTAAATTGCAAGTTATTCTCCATAATCTGATTTACATAATATTTCCAACATATAGGTATAAATCTTCAACCTTATCTTTCTGTTGACATTGATGTTTGTGCCCTTTGAGGCTTTATACTTGTTTCTTGTCGATCAATAATGCCCTGTGAGGCTTTGTGATTGTTATATGTTGAGTATTGATGCGTTGTGTGGATTTTATCTTGCTGGTTGTCGGTTATAATGCTTTTTTAAGCATTGTGGTTGTTGATTGTTGGTCAATAATACCCTATGAGGTTTTCTGGTTGTTGGTTTTTTAGTAATGATGCCATGTGAGGCTTTATACTTGCTGCTTATTGGTCAATAATGCCCTGTGAGGCTTTGTGGTTGTTGGTTTTTGAGTAATGATGCCCCGTGAGGCTTTACACTTGCTGTTTGTTGGTCAATAATGCCCCGATGAGGCTTTGTGCTTGTTATATGTTGAGTAATGATGCACTGTGCGGCTTTGATCTTACTGGTTGTTGATTAAAATTGCTTGCTTAAGTATTGTGCTTTGCTGATGGGTGGTTAATAATGCCATGTGAGGCTTTGTGGTTGTGGTTTTTTAGTAATGATGCCCTGTGAAGCTTTATACTTGTTGGGCCTTTATCAATGATGCCCTATTGATGGTTGTTGACTAATGATGCCCTATGAGCTATTTTCTATATAGATTCTTGATGGCTGAGCCTCATTACATGATAAATGTATATATTGAGATTAGTATGACCTCAATGACGAAAACTTTCGGATGGAAATAGGTTGTGATGATGCTGGATGTGCAAAATAATTCCCCATGATTAGTTATATCTATGAGGGCAACGGAATGTGATGGTTTTTAGGTCTCATATAAATGTAAATGTTGTATCTGCGATGAATAAGTAATGTGTCACCAATAGGTTAATGGCTTATTTTGGAGACAATTACTGTATAGAGTCACCACTAGGATTTATGTTCTAGTTTGGAGATCTAAGGCCAATAATGAAATTCCTCTAAGGCTTTAAGAAAACTTAAATCTGATTGCACAAAATATTCCTTGTATACAGCTAAAACAAACCATACTACCAAAAAAGACAAACCTTAAGTGTCATGATTAAGCTGTAAACAAATGCACAAAAACAAAAAACAACAAAATCCTTATCCTAATTACAAAACCCTGACCCCTGCATTAGATCTGAAATGTCATAAAGTGGTTCATAAACCTCCAAACGTTCAAGTAGAGTACTGATGCACTGCCTCACGATTCCTTCATCCACTTCTAAACAACTTGGCAATACATTTTCTCTAATCATTTTTTCTTTTCCCATGTGAGGCAGCTTGTAGTTGTTGCCATCATTCACTTTCATTATCTCAATTTGGCAAACTTGTAGACTTAGAAAAACATAGTTTAAAGTAGTAGGGGATAAGTTTTCAAAAGAAAGCTTTACTTTGTCAAGAAAATTTCAATAATGAAGCAAGCAGTGTCTACATTTAGGGATTTAATAGCCCTAAAACTACCACAAATAATTGATGTTTGTATCAGGGAAGTTTGGGGGTTGGCATAAAATTCAAATGTTGAATTACTATGTTTGTAGCTTCTCTAAATTCTAAATTAGCATCAGATATATGGGGCTTGGCATTATCCTGTTGTATTACTATGTTCTTTCTCATATTAGGAGGCGACTTTTTCTTAATTGCTGGAATAACATGTGAACAATGGATAAAGAATCCTATTAATGTCTTCCTCTTGAGAAATCAAAAGAGTTGGTGACTTTAATAAGGTTCAACACTGGATTATGACCTTAAATTAAAGGTTGACAGTGTACCTTGTTCACAATGTAGTCCTTTATCACAATTTTATTCACAGTATCTATAGTCTTGATTACCATAGTATCTCTCACTCTATTATTTGAATTCCTTTTAGCTAAAACAATCTCAGTGAAGGGAAAATTTCTAAATTTCCCATCAAATAAAACATGTCCATCACTACTAAAAATAGGTCTACAAACTACACACATGAATATCAGTTTAGTAATGAAATTTTTAGATTTGCAAGTTCTATGTGGCTCTCTTCTTCTGGGAGTAACTAGTACCTCTCACTTTCTTTAGTCATATATAACCATTTCTCATCAATATGCACCACCATTCACATTTCATCAAATTTAACATTATTTGTGTACCTATTTAGAGTAAGAGCACTTAAACAAAAGTTGAACCTTTGAAGCTTGTTCTTCGGAGTTAGCTCAGGTTTGATTGCATTTGTGTTGCTCTCATTTCTCCTCTTTTAATCCATCTTCCCACAGTGGAATTGCTCACTTGCAGCTCTCTTGCAATGTTTCTAATAATTGTTCTCCTCTCGAATGGAATTTCTTTCACAGCCTCAGGATCAAACTACATCTTCTTTTCACGTAGAAGTCCTGCTTTGTTAGATTTTTGATTGATTGGATATTTTCTTCATATTGCTTCCTTGCTTCAGCCCAAACATATTGAATACGCCTTTTAGTTACCCCAAAAATATTTGAAGCCTCTTCTGCTTTTCCATTATCTATCCTCTCTTTTTTACTGTTTATAAGAATAAATTGTGCAATCAAGTTTTTGTTTTGGGTAAAAGATCATGCTCAAACTTTCCCATAACTCACTTATATTCCATGCTAGTTGTTTACATTTATGAGGGTATATTAATGACTGTTTGCAAAGAGTAAATATAATGTTGATTTGGAGGGAATAGTTAAAGTATAAGGGTTGTTTGCAAGGAATTAGAGGGAAAAGACAAAAAAATTGGAGGCAAAAGATGATGTCACAGCACCTTTTGAAAGGAATACATCCAATGATGAAAAAAATCTGAGGTTGTATTATTTTGATTATCCCATATCATTTTTTTGTTGCAATGTAAACCTATATCTTAAATTATGTTTCCTTTTCTTTTTTATGATTGTAAAAAAAATCCATTTTCATTAGCAGCAAAAAATATGATTTTCTATATTTTTTTTAATTTAAATTTTGGTCCATTTGAGATATTTTAATTTTAATTTGTGGTTTAACTTTAATGATAAAGTTAATCACAATCATTAACTTAACACAAATGGACAACTATGCCCTCAAAAAATAGGTTGAAAAGTAAAAAAAAATGAACTTTCTTAATCTCCATGCCCAAAAAAAGATGTCAATACTATTGGATTGTATACTAAAAGCCTAGCTTTAATATGTACAACGTTTTAACAATATTTGGAATGAGAATCATTGATCAAATGATTGCATCTTATAATTTATTTATATGTCGATGCAATAGTCCATTTACTTTATATTGTACATAGTATGATGTGCGGCATCGCACGGAAGATCATATTGTCGGGTCCTTATAAATTATAAACATATGCTCAGACCTAGATAGATGGGGACAATCTATCGGGATGGTTGTGGTGTAATTTTGGCATTAGTTTGTCTTGACAATAAAATCACATTAGTGCACTTTGCTTGTATTGAGCAGGAACACGTGAGATCTTTCGATTTATACTGACCATATAGGAGAACTAGATCTCAGTTGTTATGGATGTTCGTGCTCTTAATCCCTATACAATAACCTCGATATGTAAGTCAGTATTTGTTTCTTTGATTCATCAATGGGTGAGATTTATTCATTGAAGAAATAAACTCAGTGAGTTGGGAAGTATTGCAATCTCTATGATGTGTTGTTGATTGTAGAAGGAATCCATGTCCTATTAAATAGGCTGACGATGTCCCCCTTGAGGAGCTCATAAGGACTATCATGTAAACTCTGCAAGTGGATTTATTCCGGCATGATAATAAAATTGAGTGGTACTACTCTTAGATAAGAGATTAATTAATGAAGTTGTCAGTAACTTAATTAATTAATGGTCATTGTATATCTTAAACACAAGGAGATTAACAAGCTCATAATAAGAAGGAGCTCATAATGTAATTTGGGATTAGAGTGGCAGTGCAATAATAATACTTTATTGAACTGTATTATTATTATTGGACTTAGGTATAAGTTATGGGCAAACTTGGATACTTAAGCCCAATGGGAGGCCCAACTCTAATTTCTTCTCTTGGTACCTGTTGTAGCTCATAAATAAGTCACCTCATTAATCCTAAAATCCTAATCTGCGTCTAACACCATAGAAGAAAGAAGGAGGATTATAGATTGAGAGGGTCTTGAAGATCGTCGCCCACACAACGTTAAGACTAGGCTTGGGAATGCAGAAGAAGATCGAAGAGGTCGTTTTATCAACTCGATAAGCTCTTCTTAAACAAACCCTGGTGAAAGGTAATTCAATTCTATATTCTACTTCTGTTGCTATAGAATTGCATGGAACCCTAACATTTCACGTTAACCAAAAGATCCGAGCGCCTACAATTGGTATCAGAGCTTCGATTTCATATTTCTGCATGATACGTTAGGCTAGGATTTATGTGCCATACGTGTACTAGGATTTAGAATATTATATTTTTTGTTGAATACCCTATACGTTTGACTACGATGTATGAAAGGCGGCTACACGGTGGTGCACGCTGGCGCTGGATGACACACACATGCAGTTGTAGTAGTCATCACATGAGGTATTGACTGGTGGCACGCATGGACAGCAGTACGGCACAGGCGCAAGATGGCACAATGATGGCGAGTTGTCCAGGCCGGCGATGAGCGCTGATCGCGCAGGCTGGTGCACAACTAACATCAACGCGGCATGGTGAGCAAAACTTCAGGCTGTAGAGGCTCGCACAAATCGCGACTGCATGGTGAACATGGCTAGCGTGCGGCCTGGCCTTGCTGGCGAGCCGACGGGAGCGCACTAGCAGCGTACACACAACTGCAGAAATTGTGGGTCGATGCGGCAGGATGTCGCTTGGGAGGCAGCACGACCTCGCTGGAGAATGGGGTTTGGTCGGTGGTCAACGCACGGCAGCTCCAGGAAACAACGGTTGTCGAAATTGGAGATGCTGGCGGAAGGCACGAGCAGTGTCGGGTGGCGGCACGACCGGCGTGAGCGACGATGGCGTGTGGCGTAAGTCTGTTCGCTCGGCGGTACGATTCGTGCAGGAAAATTGGCACAAGTGGCGATTGGCAGACTGGATAAATTGCGGCACTGGTTGGCATGAGCGACAATGGTGGTCGGCATGAGTAAAGCGGGCAGCCAGCATGAGTCGTGCTGGTAGGTCTATGAAGTAGGCGTGTTTTTTTGTTGGCGTGTGGGAATACGTGATGCATGGCATGACTCGTGCCAGCGTGCAGCGTAGGGCCAGGCGGGTTCATTTTCGTTCGACGAGTATTGAACTGCATTTTTCATCATGATATGTAACTGCATATAATTGATGAATTATCTAATTATTGTTACATATGTTTTGCATGTTCTAAGTGATTTACTGCTTTAATAGGAGAATGCTAGGTTGCGTATTTTATTTGGAATAATATATGCATGCAAAAACCCTTGGTTTAAATAACTAAGTGGGAGAGGGTTTATTTAAATATTCTCATGGCCTCCATTATTGGTTTGTAAGTGATGTGAATAAACTTGCGTGTTGATTATAGTGCCTTCCTCCCCATTGGATGAGTTTATTTATGGATCACTGGTACAAACTTCTTTATGATGATTGTAGAAAATTACTTGAGCGCGTGTGATATTCTCCATCTGAAGGGATACAAGCTTGGGCAATGGATTTGGAATCAAATAATGGTGCACACTTAGGTGCAAATAATAAGTATCCTCCACTTTTGAGTCACTGCTATTATTTGCATGGCTAAATAGAACCGATTATTAATTATTTTGTCATAAAGTTAGGTTGACGAATGAAATTAATGGGTAAAATCTTTTCTTGTAAATGTTAGGGTTTGTATACGTCCACACTATCGTGGCATGCAAATTCACGGTGCTTGAGATGTCGTTGAATTTTATTTTATATTGTTTTGAGGAAATCAATATAAATTGTTAAATTCGAAGTATTTGATCTGTGAATTAATTTACGTGATTCTTTGAATTTTTCAAATGGTTTTATTCCACTTATTGAAAAAAATTATATTTACTGGTCTAAAATAAGAATGAGAAAAGAATCTTGATTTTGATTCTTACTGCTTAGGAAAATATGTGTTCTCACTAAGGATATCTTATGATGTCTATTAAAGTCTCTAGTGGAGAGGTGAGAGGTTTATAGAAATATGATGGTCTCATGCGACACTTCAGATACTTGAGTAAAGTAGAAATGCAAGGAGGTCATGGTTAATTTAATGAATAAATTGGAAATCCTTGGAGTAGAAATTGAAAACGAAACTTAAGTCAATCTTATTCTCCATAGTTTGCCTAAATGTTTTGAGCAAGTTCCTCCTGAATTACAAGTGGTCGTATATGGTGGGGAACTTAGTGATAGCGTTTACTAACAAGTTGTGTGTAGATACCCGAATCATTAAATGTCTGCAACTAAGCGATGATAAGATTATTATGTACATGGGTAATGCTATGAGAGTGGTGATTGTTGCACTGGGAGTAGTTTATTTATCTTATGATAGGAATAAATGTTTTATTATGAGAAATTGTCTTTACGTATATTTTCATATAAAGAATTGATTTCAGTTTCTATGCATTTACGGATGGATACTCTATTGCATTTAAATAACATGGTCATTGTAATGAAGGATGGAGCTATAATCTATTATGGTACGTTGGTGGAAAAATTGTACACTCTTAAATCTTGTTTATCCCATGGAAATAATAAATAATAATTAATAACGCGTCTTCAAATCATAATAAGATAAAGGAGCTTTTGGAGATGAACTAAACATACTTTTGGCATCTATGACTAAATCATATTAACTTGAGTAGGATTCAAAGGTAGATAGCTGATGAACCGTTGGGTTTATTGGAAGTGGAAACTATAAGACTTGAGAACCTTGCTTGGAAGTAAAAATAATTAAACACCTTTCAAGGAAAAGAGGTGTAGAGCCAAAGATGTGTTGGAAATGGTTCATTCTGATTTAATCGGTCCTAAGACTATCTAGGCGAGAGGTGGTTATGAATATTTGTCACTTAATTTGACGATTATTCTAGATACAAATATATTTATTTGATGCACCGCATGTCTAGGTACTTTGATTAATTCAAGAAGTACATGGTTGATGCGGTGAAGCGTCATGGAAAATATATCAAGACACTGCGACCCAATCATAGTGGCAAGTACCTCTTAGGATAGCTTGGGAGCTATTTATCAGAGGATGAGATTTAATCTCAAGTTGACTACACCGGGCAAACTCCAGCAGAATGGTGTGGCGGAAAGAAGGAATATGACTCTTATAGAAATTATTAGATGGATAATGAGTTACTTGTAATTACTAAATTCATTTAGGGGTATCCTAAGAAAATGAAGGGTGATTACAAACACTAAATTTTTGGAAAGAGACTATGTAATAAATTACAAACCCATGTATAAAATGTTCTAAAAGTTGTGAGGAGGGTAAACACAAAGTATAGTGCCAATGTACAAGAGGACATACCACAAATAAACTGCATCGTGTGTCACATCTGATACACAATTGCCTATAATGCCTTGTCGTAGTGGGAGAGTTGTTCAATTACCCGACAGATATATGATTTGGGAGAGTCGTAAGACTTGGTCCCTAGTAAACATGAAATTGATCCACGGATACGACGAAGCACTACAAGATAAAAATGCGATATCTTAGCAAGTTGCAATGATTTTTGAAATAGAATCTATGGATTCTAAAATAAATTTGGGTGCTTGTAGAACCGCGAAATGGTGTGAAAGCCATTGGAAGTGGCTCTACAAAATAAAAGAGGATCAGACGGTAAGGTGAAAATCTTTGAAACAAAGCTTGCTGCGTAAAGGTACACTCAAAAAGAAGGGTTCGATTATGAAGAAACCTTTTCGCTGGTAGCTACGTTTAAGTCAATCCGGATTCCTTTATTTATTGTTGCTCATATTAATTATGAGGTATAGCAAATAGATGTCATGACAGCTTTCCTGATTAGAAGCCTTGAGGAAAACATCTATGTGAAGTAACCAAAGTGATTCATTGCAAAGAGCAAAGAGCATTTTGAGTGTAGGTTTAAGAGTGTCCATTTATAGGCTAAAGCAAGCTTCAAGATCATGGAGCATCCATTTTGATGAGGGAATCCAGCAATATGGATTTAATCAATGTTCGGATGGATCTTGTGTATTGAAAAGAGTGACAGAAACGTGGTGGTATTTCTTGTATGTACGTAGATGGTATCTTGCTCATTAGAGACAATGAAAGAGTATCGTCGGGTGTATGGGTATGGGTGATAAAGCAATATAAAATGAAGGATTTAAGATAAGCAAAATATATTCTTGCGATTATAGTGATTAGGATCACAAGAAAGGATGTTTCGCTTATCTCAAGCTTCGTATAATGATACAATCCTTGCTCGTTTTAGCATGCAGCTCCTAGAAAGTTTTTCAACTTTTTAGAAACGAAGTGACTTTATCTAAGCAAATGTGTCCTATGACACAAAAGAAGATAAAGGTTATGAAGGCGGTTCCTTATGCTTCGGCGAATAAGGAAGCTTAATCTAAAAAATTATATGCACAAGAATGGATATCTATTTTGCTAAACGTATGGACTGTGGGTATCAAGGTAACCCGAAATAAGAATGTTGAACTGTGGTAAGACATATATTTATTTACCTAAAAAGGACTAGAAGTAATATATGGGTTTACCGAACAGATTCATTGCTTCTTGTGAGTTACATAGATTTGGATTTTATAATCAGATAAGGACAGTAGTAAATCCACCTCAAGGTTATGTGTTTATTTTAGGAAGTAGATCCATAATATGGAGGAGTGTTATATAGAAATATATTTCGGACTCCACCATGGAAAGATGATACATTGGAGCCTTGTGGCTGCCAAAGTATCTGTATGGCTTTAGAAACTTCATAATGGACTTAGATGTGTTTCTAAGTTTGCCCAAGATTATTATAATTTTTGTGATAATAATGATGCAGTTGCAATCTTGAAGAAATCACGAGCCCATAACGCAATTAAACACATTGAGAGCAAGTACCACCTGATACGAGAATTTGTATGATGAGGGGAAGGTTGTTGTCACCTAAATTGCGTCAGAAGATATCCTAATAAACACTTAACAAGGACATTAAGGCGAAAACTTTTGATGGTCATGTGGAAGGAATGAGAATTTGATGTATGACAATAGACATGGCAGCATAGTCTTTTAGTATAAGTGGGAGATTGTTGGATTGTATACTAAATACTTAGTTTTAGTATGAACAATGTTTTAACAATATTGGAAATGAGAATCATTGATCAAATTATTGCATCTTATAATTTATTTATATGTCGATGCAATAGTCCATTTACTTTATACTGTAAATAATATGGTATGTTGCATCGCACGAAAGATCATATTGTCGGGTCCTTATAAAGTATAAACAGATGCTTACAACCGAGATAGATGGGGATAATCTATCGGGATGGCTGTGGTGTGATTTGGCATTAGTTTGTCTTGACTATAATCACATTAGTGCACTTTGTATGTATTGAGTAGGACCACATGAGATATTTCGATTTATATTGACTATATAGGAGAACTAGATCTCAGTTATTATGGATGTTCATGCTCTTATCCTTATACAATAACCTCGACACGTAAGTCAGTATTTGTTTCTTTGATTCATCAATGGGTGAGATTTATTCATTCAATCAATAAACTCGGTGAGTTGGGAAGTGTTGTTGTATCTATGGTGTACTGTTGATTGTAGAAGGAATTTGTGTCCTATTAAATAAGCTGATGAAGTCCCCTTGAGGAGCTCATAAAGATTATCATGTAAACCCTACAGGTAGATTTATTCCGGCATTATAATAAGGTTGAGTGGTACTACTCTTGGATAAGAGATTAATTAATAGAGTTGTCAGTAATTTAATTAATTAATGGGCATTATATATCTAAAACACGGAGAGATTAACAGGCTCACAATAAGAATGAGCTCATAACGTAATTTGGTATTAGAGTTGCAGTGCGGTAATAATACTTTAGTGGACTGTATTATTATTATTGGACTTAAGTATAAGTTTGGGGCTAAACTTGGATACTTAAGCCCAATAGGAGGTCCAACTCTAATTTCTCCTCCTGGTCCCTGTTGTAGCCCATAAATAAGCCACCTCATTAATCCTAAAACCCTCATCTGCGCCTAACACCGTATAAGAAAGTAGAAGGATTACAGATTGAGATGGCCTTGAGATTGTCGCCCACACGACGTCAAGACTAGGCTTGGGAGTACAGTAGAAGATCAGAGAGGTCATTTTGTCAACCTGATCGAGCTCGTCTACAACATACCCTGGTGAAAGGTAATTCAATTCTATATTCTACTTCCATTGCTATAGAATTGCATAGAACCCTAACGGTTCACATTAACCAAAAGATCCGAGCGCCAACAAATAAATACTTCTAGGATGGAGGGAGTAATTTATATTAATATTTTTGATTTTATGTTAAAATGGAAAACATGTGTAGGGTTTACAACAATTATTACTCTCTCTTCCTCAGCTGTGTGTGCCGCTGCATCTCTACCAACAGCCCCTTTCTCTCTCTCTATAACTCTCTTTCTCTCTATAGACGAGTGGCCACTATTCTCTCAACTTTTTAATTAAAAATATATATAATCGGCGGTTACCGATTCTCTGCGGTTCAAATGGTTTTTACCAGTTTGAATTGGTTTTTAACAGTTAAAGAGCTAAAACGGTTTTATGGGTGTTATCGGATCCGTTACCGGTCCGATCCGATTTTAAAAACATTAGGTTTAACAACCAATGTGTCCGCCAATCCTAAGATTTTAGAGAACCAAGTGTATAGTGAATAACTCGTTCTTTATCATCATCCATCCACTAAAAAAAATGAGGATTAAAATTTGGGAACATTACATAATTTTTCAAATACTATAGGATAGTGGCCTAGATAAGATATGCAATCTAATGTTTATCAATTCAAAAGTCAAAACCACACACACATTTATTTACAGCATACTTGGTTTTTTTCCCTACACATGTAGCCTCTATAACAAATGTATCACCACCCATATATCTTAAGAAAAATGTAAATGGAGATATTTAACACTTAACCAAGTATCATCAGAGCTCGAAATGGCATGGTATATATACCACATTCTGTGCTTTTAACTAGAAACTAGAACAAAATGAACAGAAAACAATTCACATCAAAGAATTGGATTATAGTTGTGTCTAGTGAAGAACGATAATGATGTGCATAGCATGCATGTAGAAAATCATTCTCCGTAGAAACCAAATCTATTTATTAAATACAAGTAAATTACATACATTTTGACAGTCAATCAACTTCTCACTTTGCAGCAGTACAATGGACAAAGAAGGATATTATTATCCAACAACATAAGAGAACTACAAACAGAAAAATGTAATCCCATTTGGCGCAAGAGTAGATTCCTTGTTCACAAACAGTACGACATCTAAGGTAATAATCTACTTTTTCTAGTTTTGAATCATGAATGTTTCTACTAATACAAAACCAGCAAATTAGCAAAATGAAATGAAAACTAATTGTGAATTTGTGAGTGCAATGATCCACCCTATCATCCCAAAGCCAAATCAATGCAACAATTCTCATCTCTGCAACCAAATATCATTTGCGATATTTTTTACTTCATCACAACTTTTGTTTTCAATCTTATGTATCATAATTGCTTGATTTCCTTATGGCAAAATATGAGAAAACATAATTGAAGGTAGAATTAGCCTCGTACCGTAGACTTTGGACAATAATTAGAATGGTGTCGGAATAATTTCGATTTTTTAAAAAAGGCAAAAATTTGAGACAAATATATGTCTTTATCTCGCCACGGATTAGATTTGGTGGGGTCCTCCAACAGCGACTGGCCAGAAGCAGTTGATATGGAGACGGGTACGACGGCGAGCGGAGTCGGCTGGGAGAGCGATCGTGGGTTTCGACAGAAGGCGGCTTCGATTTTGGCATCGGCGTTGGAGTGAAGGAGAAGGAAGTTTGAGGAAGGGGTGTTGTTCGTCCCTAAATGGACTTTGTCAAATTTAACCCAGACCCACTCATTTATATTAGTTATGTGAAAGAAAGGATGCAGTTCTACAAATACTCCCTCCGTTCCGGCGTAAAAGAGTCATTTGCTTGTTTACACGTAGATTAAAGAATATTATTATTTAATTGTATTAGAGGGGGCAGTGGATCCCATGTGTATAAAAAATGAAAGGGGATTCTTTGGGTGAGACGACCAAAATGGAAAAATGTTCCTATTAGCCTGGGACGGAGGGAGTATATTGGTAGGACCAGTGATCCAAGTGGTACTCTAAATAAAAATGCAAAGATTTATGTGAGATCGTCTCACGTATAAGAGAAAGAAGTTCGAGGAAGGGGGTGTTATTCGTCTCAAAATGGAGAATCGCTCTCTACTTTCTCAAATTTAGCCCAGACCCACTAATTTAGTTATGTGAAAGAAAGGATTCAGTTCTACAAATATACTCCCTCCGTCCCACCTTTTTTGTTACGTGTACTGTTTGTACGGAGATTAAGGAGTATTGTATTTTAATGTATTGAAAGGTGAGATAAATAATATTATAATGTAAAGTGAGTAGTTATATTAGTGGAGTATTGTGAGCCCCATGGAGATATTTAATAGTTTTGTGTGGGTCACATCATCTAAAAATGGAAATGTAACATTAATTGTGTGACGCCCTTTTTAGTAAGTGTAACAAAAATCATGTGACGGATGGAGTATTGGTAGGACAAGTCCTACCCAAGTGATACTCTAAATAAAAAGGCAAGACTCTTGTGTGACGTAAGAGCTTATGTGAGACAAATTAAAAGTGATAACTTTTATAACGAAAAAGAATACTAAATTAATAAAAAGTGATAATGTTATTGCATGAATAATTTATAATATAAATAAAAATGATAACAATTTATAGTGAAAGTGATAACATCTTATAGCGAAAGTAATAACTAATTTAAAAAGTGTAAAATAATCTCACATGAGACAGTCTCAAGCAAGACTTACCCAAATAAAAATGCATACTCAGTTGCAAGTTTGGCTGCACACAAAACTTTGACATAATAATAATATTAGGTTAATTATATTGTGCATCTGGGTGCAGCCTAAGATAAAGTGCAGCCACTTTAAAAAATATATATAAATATAAATAAAAATATATACAATTATGAACAAAAATTATATAATTTAATTGTTAGTTTTTTTTAATGAAAAATTAAGTGTAAAAGAATATACAATTATTAAAAAACGTGTATACACTATTGAACAAAAAATTATATACATATGGATGCTAGTTTTTTTAATAAGAAACTTAGTGTGAAAAAATATACAATTATTAAGAAACACGAATATAAAATAAAATAAAAAGTTATACACATGTAGATGCATCCTTGCAGCCGGGTGCACCTAATATCAACTCATAGTAAATAATCTGGGTTAGATAGTAATAATTTCTTTTAAAAGTTTTTTTTTAATTTGTAAACATTTTTAAATTTTTTTAATATCTTATTTTCTTTTATCTTTTACTTTATAAAATTTTATTTTATTTTTCTATATATTTTATCAATTATAACAAATTTTGTTTGAAGATTTCTAAAAATATTTTTAAAATATCAAACCATCTAAAATGCTGTATTTTTTTAATTTCACAATAGAAAATCTTAAAAATTCCTCAAAATACCGTATAAACTGAAACGAAAAAGTAATTAAGAGAACTTTAGATTTAGTATTAATGATACCTTATTGTATATATAGGTATTGTATTAATTTTTTTTGACAGTATCGTATCAACTTTCATTAACAACTGTATACTTCTTAAGAAAGTAAATCTTTCTCATAAGCAAACGCAAAAGTTTTATATTAAAGTTTCATATTTATAAGTTGTAATTCATTGCTGTATATATTTTTATTAACAAATGTATTACGTTTAAAATTTAAATAAAATGACAAGTCTAACAACTAAAGAAATAGAATGTTACAAACTACTGTAATACTGTAGAAAAGCAAACTGGATAGAAATGAAACTCGCTTATTAACATGATAGAAAAGTTATTGTATTCATTTATATATTGAACATATATTATTACAATTTTTATATATAGTATTACAAAATAGTACTCCCTCCGTCACACAAAAGTTGTAATATTTTTCTTTTTGAGTTGTCCCACATAAGTTGTTACATTTCCTTATCAAGCATATGAGACTCACCCAAAACAATTAATCTATTCATATGGAGTCAACACACACCACTAATACACCTACTCACTACACATTAAAATATTATATCCTCAAATCATTGACCATTAAATAATTATATTCCTTAATCTCCGTGCCCAAAAAAATATTATATCTTCAATGGGATGGAGGGAGTAGTACATTTCATTACAAAAAGTAATACATTTATGTAAAAACAAATTCATTGTAACTAATACAATTAGCTATTAATATTTCAGGAAAAATACATTTTGGTCTCTTACTAAATATCTTATTTCATTTTTGTTCTTTTCCATCGAGTTAACAGAGTTATCATGGATGGGTGATGTGGCTAGTATGATATAAATTAATTCTTTTTTATATTTGACAAAATTATAATTTTCCTTGAATTCTCCAAAATCTTATTGCAAATTAATAAATCATCTTGCAAACTACTTTTTCTAATTACAAATCAAAACTCCGGCCGACGAACATTGGGCGTGCATCTCACCGAATCTACACCACCCTCTACAACCTCCTCTACATTTTCGACCACTACATCTACGTTGGCCGCCTCAATCTCACCGGCGACATCTCCACGCGGGTGCCCTCTTCTCTCTCTGTCCTCCCTTCCCCTCTCTCTAATTATTCCTAAAATTTAGAGGGTCAAAAATAGATATGAGAGCAATTACTAAATAGATAATATGTGAGGGAAGTGCATTACTCAGGTTAAAGATAAGGAATGTATGTGCTAGATGAGGGAGGATGAATGGGCATTAATGGCAGAAAATTAAGAAATTTGAAGGACACTGCCAGTCACCGACTCCTGCTGCCTCTCCGTCGTTGATGCCAGCCACCGACTCCAGCACAGTGCCACCGCGCGAGATGCATGTGTGCGCATTTGACGTCCACCACTCGCAACCACCACAGATTTGTGTTTGTCTCCAACACATTAGTCATCCACCACCACGGATCTGCCATTCGTCTCCAACACATTCGTCGTCTATCACCACAGATCTGTCGTTCGTCACCACCACTATCATAGATCTGCCTTTTTTTCTTGCCTTTGGTTATTTTTTCTTCTCTTGGGATGAGATTGGGAAGGTTTCACTCTGGAACTGAAGTGGGGAGAATAGCTGGATTGATTAATTAGATCGAATCTAATTATTTTTCAATTGTATTTGATTTTTTTTGTTAGTTAATATTTTCCATTTTTAATTTTATTTGATTTTTTTTAGTTTAACATTTTCATCCAAAACTTAATGGGCGGACATAAAATTGTAACTTTTGGGATAAAAAAAAGGTTAGGGACCAAAAATGAAATAAGATCTTTCGTATGAAATCAAAAATGCAATTTTCCCTTAATATTTCTCCATTTCAAGACTTCTTATTTCCACTAGCTCCGACTTCCCTGCAGTTCCAATGAGAAATGACCTTATTTCTTCCATATTCTCTTTATTTAACTGTAGGCATATTTCTTCATCTCGTATTGATTCCACAATAACAATCTTAGGGATCTTCTCCATCAAAAGACGCTCAATACACATTTTCATTGTCACTATAGAACTTGGATTGGATCCACATATATAATCCCGTGATTTTAGTTTCAAAACATTTCTATCAATTTCATACATCTTTACCATTATCTGCTATGACTGGCAATTCTATTGTTGATTCAGGAGTAGAAAATACATATAGGAAACAAATTCATCTCTGTAAATATACAAATTACTAAAGCACTCATCATACACATGTACAATTCAGAAGAAATTTTTATATACTTAATAGGGAAAATACATATAGCAAACAAATCCATCACAGTAAACGCATAATGTTACCAACGTACTTATTATATCTATATACAATTCAAAAAAAATTTCTATATACTTAATAGGAAAAATACATACAGTAAACATATAGATCCCTGTGAATGTACAATGTTACCAACACACTCATCATACTCATGTACAATTCAAAAAAAAATTATACACTTAACAGGAAAAACATATACAATAAAGAAAAATCAATCTCCATGAATGAACAATGCTATCAACGTAGTCATTATACCCATTTACAATTCAAAAGATATTTCTATACACCTACAACATAAGTGACATTACATAACACCCAAAAAATATTACTTAATCATTAAAAAGTGTTATTATAGATCATAAATAATACTTTTTTCGGTGTCGCTGTTGCCCCTATTATCTAAAGTATAATGTTACACTTTTATTGCTTATGATAACTCCCCATATCAATTTTAACATTTCACTGTAACACTTTCAAGAATGCTACATATATTATTAATGTAACATTTTTTTATCCTAATGTAACATTATTTTATTAACACTTTTGAATGTAAATGTAACATTATATACATTATTTTGTTAACACTTTTAACTATAACGTAACATTGATTACATTGTTATGCTAAAACTTTTAAATACAATGTAACACTTACTACATTATTTTGTAACACTTATAAATATAATATAGCACTAATTACATATTAATTGTATCACTTTAAATAATATATGTAACACTTTTATAAAACAATAATGTAACACATGTGTTAACATTTTAATTATTATGCAATGTTTAATTATAATAATAATGATAATTTAATAATTATTATTATATTTAATAATAATTATTATATTTAATAATTATTATTATTTCAAAAGGTAAATCTACATTGTACAATACATTGTAAGAAATAAAGTGCATTGTAAAAAACTAGCCCCTTACGCTAACTTCGATAAAAAAAAAAAAACTAATATATCAATACACATACATCATCCATTAAATAGGTTACATAATTACAATAAAAAAGATAACATAAAACTATTTAATTGCAGCTTCAAATCTTGAACAAGAAAACAAAAACTACATCAAACCGCAGCTGTAATTTTAGAAGTGGAAACCATCAAGCATTGAACTCTGCAAAAAAAAACAGCAATATGTTACACATCAGCAAAGCAAATCTAGAGCTAACTTGCATTATATTCAATAACATTGCAGTTAAGAGGTAACAACTATTCATTCCAATATCTATTTAAAAGAAAATTGTAGGTAGTAGCTTCTAAACATTATACCAATCATATTTATCTTAAATTGAATTTACACAACACTCTATGAAAAAATGTGTATACACAATTGAACATGATGCTACTTATTTATTATAATCAATCCAAAGCATATACAACAAGATTTTGGATATTTAAGAGAATATTTAAGACTTACAATTACGAATCACAAACACCAGTGCATTTGTTCAATTATTAAAATTAAAAAGCAGTTTCATTTAAGGTAACAATGAACATGCACAACTCACATCTTCATAAGGCACTAAATTGTGATCATTTAACTCAACAACCCTTCACTAGAGATTGATAGAATATAAATCACTAAGAAGAATGATTTTAAATAAATACGCAACTATCTCTGCTCATACCCCTTAATGAACAAGCAAATGGAAGAGCTAAGTGCAATGACATAAAGCTATTCACCTGCTCATTTTAAAGCTTGAATTAACCTGCCAGCTTTGCTCAAACTCATTTGCTTTCTTCTTCTTCTTAGGTCTTGTTGATACTTCTACCGAGTCAAATTGATAATTTCTTTTCAAATTCCACAACAGATTTAGATTCTAAAAATTTCAGATACAAAAAATCAGTATTGATATTATCTGTTTATATGTAATGTTCTACAAAAAATTGATCTATTTAGCAAGTGTGAAGTTAATTCGACATAACTCACAAATTAGAAGAAAAATATACACTAAGCTCATCTAAAACCTAAATTTCAACCGAAAAAGTTAGTACACTTTCGTGTCTCCTTTCATCCCCCACCCTCATGCATGTTCTACAGAGTTTACTTTGACCTCGTAGAATGCTACAGATTTACATTAAGTACTTTGGGCTCATATCAAAATTTGACCATGAACCCTAGAATCATTTATACCTTTTCTCTACCACTGGTATTACTAGCATATACATCCCCAACTAGAGCCTCTGTAGATTGGGGAATTGCCTTTATCTCCTCTCTTTCTGCATATAAAGCTTCCTTGATCTCTGAGAGGACCAAATAAGAACGAACTAAACCTGCAATACTTTTGAAGTTCCAGTCATGCCATGCCCTCTATTATCTTGCATGAATTCATAAAAATAATTCATTTTAAAAAATTATGAACTAAGGCAACACATGGAAATGTATCTTTAAAAACCTTGATATGTAAGAAGATCAGGCCTATAAACTCAAAGCATTAAGGTTAAAAAAATCCCACCTAAGCTGAACTAGAAAATTAAAAAATACATTGTGTGTTATTATAAAGATTAAGTGGAATTTCATTTTCATCATCACATATCATACCTTCATAATGTAACCAGCTACATGTCTTCATAAATGAAAATGAGTTGTATATAATTTGTAAATAACATGATGATTAATAGCTTATATTGCTATCTAGCTAATCATAAGACAACAGAATTTACCTTCTCACATAAGATAAAGCTTCTCGTTCGTCTTTCTTGTCCCAAAGAACAGCTAAGGCCACTAAATTTTCAGGTTTTGTAGGATCAATGTTTAAAAGATCATTAACTAACTTATATAATATGGGACATCTGACTTGAGCTTCAGAAGCATTGCGTACTCATAAATGTACTTAATCACGTATGGATCAAAAGACAGAACCTGTAGGTATCAAATTTCTAAAATTTACTATTTATCAAAAAAAGCTTATAACATGAATACAAAATCCTGAATATCTAACCACTCACAGTTTCAAAATCCCGAATGGCTTCATCATTTTTTCCAATGACAGTTTTAACCTTCGGAAAAACAGTTCACAAAAATATTAGGGTAAAAAACAGTTAGGATCATGGTATTATAACTTGCCAACACAACAAAAGTTTTTGGAAACTTAGCATATCCTGAAGAGAAGTAATTTCCTTAATAAAAATATTGAGGCACAAGTTTAAGAAGCTGAAATGAGTTTAGGAAATATAGAATATGTCTCACATGCAAGCAAGTTGCATGGAGTATTGAATCAATGAGATCTGAAGGCTATGCAAAAGAGTCTAGAAAACATGTGTGTTTCATTCCACGTGCACCTAAAACATCTAAATGCTTCGCTCAATCATAAGTGATAATCTCCAAATATCTCATCTTTATCACTAGGTGTTAAAGGGATGAATAGAATACAAGAAAATGCATTTCAATCATTAAATTAAAACTACATGAACCCATATTGTCACAATCCATCCCTAAACCCTAAAATTCTGCAAAATCATAAGATATTGCGCAAGACCTAAAAAATATTTTTTAAAGATAAATGACATCAGTAATATTAAAACCTTGCATAAGTTCAGAAATAACAAATTTACTTCAGAAATATAAAAATCCTTGCATAAGTTTAGACATAAAAATTCTTCGAATTGACAATGCCCGCCTCAATCTACTTATTACCTTAATCGTAATTCAAATACTAGAGTACTTTCACAACAATTTGAATATAATTGCAAATTTCTTACCTTAGTCAAAGCTACACCCGACTTCCAATTTGTCGTCGCGAGAGACAAGACAGACTGCTGCTGCACAAAATTTGATAATAAAATATTTAGTGCTCTTAAGATGAGCATATGAAAAGATTATATAAGATAATAATAACCCTAACCTTTCTCAAATTCTTTTGATCCTACAACTATTAACTTGTTAAAACACTACAGCAAAAAAATCAAGGCACAAATTTCTGTAATGCCTTTCCTCTTTCCATTTATTTCCCCTTGTTCTTCTTTTCGTTTTTAGGATTGTGGAGATGAAGATGAAAGCTATAATGAGATGTATAGGAAAATAATCTACTAATCCATAAGAACAAATCGCCAAGGCATTTCACAAATGATATACAAAGATTAAAATATGAAAATGGTATATTAAGGTTGAGAAAAATTGCAGCGGGTACACAACAATGGTTTAAAACTGCAGAGACCAGTGCAGTGCTAAGCCTATTATATTACCAACGTTAAACTAAAAAATAAATCATATGAAATCTTGTATTTGGTTCTAAGAACACAACAACAATAAACACAACTGATCTCAGAAAGAAAGAAAAAAAATTCACATTGTGCGACAACAAGTTGGATAATCGATGAGCAATAAAGCATTTGCAAAGATATACCCCATGACCGCTACTCATAACATTTATAACAACAAAGCATATAAAACTAACAGTTTACTCACAATTAATTCACCTCACCAACTTTCTGGCTATTGTAAATTTGTAATCTATTTTTGTAGTGGAACACATTGATATTTAAATTGTACTCTATACTAACAAAATTTGAACACGTTACGTGTTTTTTGTAATCGCAAATTTCGCAAAGGTCATATAGAAAACTTTTTTTGGCAGAAACTGTGTCATGTTGATATCTAAAGACATAATAAGAAGGTTTAAATGACTAAACAAAACGTAATGTGCTATAACCAATACCTCATCTTGTTAGGCGGTAGCTGGAAAAAGCTTTAGCAAGATAGTTTCTACATACTGCTCATTGTTATGAACTTATTTTCCTCCTGCGATACAGAGACTGCACAGAAATTACTGTATATTGATCTAAGAGAATTTTAGCACCAAAAAGTCATTACTCCAGCCACAATGATTTCAGAATTGTTCACTCATCAGTAAAAATATTATAGATAACATATGCATATGCTTAGTTTTTATTGGTGTAATGACCTTTGTCACAGATGCTTCAGGAATATTCTTAGTATTGAGTTAAGCTAAACATAGACAAATCCCAATTCTTCAATTCATAAAACCTAGCAGAAGCATTACAGGTATCTAAGACAACATAAATGTGCGTTAAGTTGATGATTCGGGAATGAGCTGCAGAAGGATCCATCATTCCAACCAAAGACAACTTAAAAAAAAATCATTCTCAGTATTGAATGCAGAAATAACAGACTAATCGATTTGTTACTTTGTTAAACTTCAGATTATGAATCAAAGATTGATTCAAGCTCTCAAACTAGAAACAAAACTCAAGTGTGTGTGAGTGTGTGATTGAAGAACTTTTGAAGATCAAGATGTATAGTGGTTCGGCTTATTAACCAAGCCTACATCCACTTGATGATGATGATCGTTTCTTATTGCTTTCAGAGGGTTTATGAAGGTTATAGATTACATACACGTTAAGATTACAGCTATATATACACATCACATGTGATAACAAACTTATGGGACCAATCGAGTGCAGCATCTTCCAGCTGTCATATGGGTGGTTAAATGGAATCAATTTCTGTTGCAACTGCTTCCAGCTCATAGCTAGCATTATGAGCTTTCGATCCATGCATAGAACTGCTTCCAACGAACTACCACAACTTCTGTACAACCGCCGTAAACTGCCCCAGTCACAACTCATCACATGCATTGATTTCAGATCATTAAGTATGATCATGCACCCGTTTCTGGTTTTTAACATAATCACACACAACTAAACTACAGATACACTCCTACTAATGTTGATCAGACATTAAGTGTGAGGTTTCCATCTCAAATCTCCACCTAAACCTCATACTTAAGCATTCATTACTTCACCATCATCTCACTTTTTTAAAAAAAAGTCAGCAAACTTACTTCCACTGCCTTGTTGGAGAGCAGCAAAACTCACTTCACTACTTTGAGAGAGTAGCAGAACTCTGTACTGTCATATTTAACACATGTTGATAAGGCTTTTGCACAATTCGAACTTCGAAGTAGGCAAAGCCTTTGTAAGGAAATCTGATGGATTCCTTTCTGTTCCAATCTTCTTCACAATCACTCTTCCATCATCTATAAAATCTCTAATGAAGTATAGTCTGATATCAATATGCTTTGTTCTTTCATGTTATCCTTGGTGCCTTGAGAGATGTATGGCACTAGAATTATCACAATACAACACCACAGACTTTTGCTCAATACCAAATTCAGACAGAATTCCCTTCAACCACAGACCTTCCTTAATCCCTTCAGTAAGTGAAATGAACTCAGCCTCTGTTGTAGATAGTGCCACCACTGATTGATGTGTTGACCTCCAACTGATGGCTGTTCCAAACAAACTGAATACATAGCCTGATAGTGACTTCCTTGTGTCCAAATTTGCAGCATAGTCAGCATCTACATAACCTGCGAGAAAATCAATGTTAGATGAAATCTTATTGAAATGCAAACCTGTTGTTAAGCTTCCTTTCAGATATCTTTGAATCCATTTGACAGCTTCCCAATGCTCCCTTCCTGGATTTCCCATGAACCTGCTTACTAAGCTCATTGCATGAGCTAAATCTGGTCTACAACACACCATTGCATACATAAGACTTCCTACAGCATTAGCATATGGAATTTTATCCATTTCTGAAATTTCTGCTTCTGTACTTGCTGATTGTTGACTTGATAAACTTATTCCTTGTTTAACTGGTGTGGAAACTGATTTACACATATCCATATTATATCCCTTTAGTACTTTTTCCAAGTACAACTGATCCAGTTGATCTATCCCTCTCAATCTGCATCCCTAGAATTACAGTAGTTTCCCCTAAGTCTTTCATGCTAAACTCTGATTTTAACATCTCTTTGACAGCTAGAATTCCATCCATAGACTTGCAAGCTATCAATATGTCATCAACATACAATAGCAAGAATACCTGCCAATCAACATCACTTCTAATATACACACAACTGTCATGCAGACTTCTTTTGAAACCACAGCTGACAATATATTCATCAAACCTCAAGTACCATCTCCTTGGGCTTTGCTTCAATCCATATAAGGATTTCAGAAGTAAACAAGCCTTATTGGTAGTATCTTGAACTGCTACACCTTCTGGAATACTCATATATATTTTCTCTTCCAAATTTCCATGAAGAAAGGCTGTTGTTACATCCATTTGATGCAACTCAAGATCAAACTGAGCAACTAGAGCTAGCATTACTCTAATTGAACAATGTTTGACCACTGGAGAGAAAATTTCAGTGTAATCAATCCCCTCTTTTTGTGAAAAACCTCTTGCAACTAATCTAGCCTTGTACCTTATTCCACCTGCACTTTCTGGAGATACCTTCTTCTTGTAGATCCACTTACAACTAACCAACCTCTGATCCTTTGGCTTCTGAACTATCTTCCATGTTTGATTCTTTTCCAAAGACATCAACTCTTCTTGCATAGCAACACTCCACCTGTCACTTTCTTTGCAATTCATAGCCTCTAGATAATTCTTTGGTTCATATGAATCAATCTCCTCTGCTATATATAGTGCATAGGATACTATGTCAGCATTTGCATATCTAGTTGGTGGTTTAATAGACCTTCTCTGTCTGTCCCTCGCTAACTGATAGCTATTTAACAGTTCATCAGTTTCTGATCTTCCTTGATCATTATCAGTGATTTCAGCAGTATCATCTTGTAATATTTCTTCATCACCTGTCCTCTGGTCATGTACAATTCTCTTGGCATGCTCCACCTCAAGCTCAGTTTTATTACTTCCTTGAATAGTCTGAACTTGTTGTGGACATAGTGGCATTACAGCCTCATTAAATGTGACATCCCTGCTTACTAAGAACTTCTTGCTTTCAATACTCCATAGTTTGTAAGCTTTCACACCCTTAGGATATCCTATCATAACACACTTCACTGCTCTTGGTGCTAACTTATCTTGCTTAACATTAGCATAAGCTAAACAACCAATGACTCTAAGTATTGAGTAATCTGCTAATTTTCCTGACCATACCTCTTGAGGTGTTTTAAACTTCAGAGCTGCTGATGGACTTCTATTTATGATGAATGCCACTGTAGTGACCAGCTCACCCCAAAAATCCTTTGTCAAACCAGAGTTACTCAATATACACCTTACTCTCTCTAGTAAGGTTTGATTTAATCTTTCTGCAACACCATTTTGTTGTGGTGTGCCTGGAACAGTCTTGTGTCTTATGATACCTTTATCTCTACAGAACTTGTTGAACTCTTCAGAACAATATTCAAGACCATTATCAGTTCTTAACACTTTGATCTTAGCATTACAGATGTTCTCCACCTCAACTAGCCAATTTTTGAAAGTGTTAAAGGCTGCATCCTTAGTTTTAAGAATATATATCCATACTTTCCTACTATAATCATCAATGAAAGACATGAAGTACCTGCCACCACCTTTGGTTTGAGTTCTTGCAGGTCCTCATAAGTCTGAATGAATATAATCCAGCCTGGATGTACTTGTGTGATCACCAGTTCCAAACTTAAGTCTCTTAGCCTTTCCAAAAATGCAATGTTCACATTGTTTCAACTGCTCTGATGGAGTGATGCAGATAGCTTTCTGCCTTGATAGTTCTTGTAGCCCTTTCTCACTTATATGAGCTAACCTCCCATGCCATAAGTGTATATTATCACTTCCAATTGTAGCATTATTCTGTCCAGTTACAGTATGACCATCAAGAATGTACAGCTCTCTTTTCCTGATTCCTTTCATTACTTCATACTCATCCTTTTCAACAATGAGTACTCCTCCTTTTGTTCTAAATTCATATCCTGAAGCATCTAATATACCTAATGAAATTAGATTTCTCTTGAGTTCTGGAATGTACCTCACACCTGTCAAGGTTCTAATCACTCCATTATGCATTTTTAACTTGATAGAGCCTATTCCCTTTATCTGACATGTATGATCATTTCCTAATAATACTGATCCATCATTTTGATACTTAAGATCAGTAAACCAATGCTTCATTGGAGACATATGAAATGAACATCCTGAATCAAGGATCCAATCCATGGATCCTTTTGATGAACAGATTAATAGTGCCTCAGGATAATCAATCTCCACCTGGTTTTGATTAATTGCCACCTGATTTGCTTGCACCCTTTGTTGTCCATCCTTCCCAGCCTCTGCCTTCTTTCTTTTGGCTGCTTTCCACTTGTAACAATTCTTCTTAAAGTGACCTGGTTCATGACAGTGGAAACACTTTCTTCCTTCCTTGTCATTAGTAGACTGATCACCTTTGATATCTTGTTTCTTATCATCAGAACTAACCTTCTTGTTATGTTTCTTATTCTGATTTCCCTTCCTGATCATCAATCCTTCACCTGATGCTCCTTGTTCCTCACTACACTTTTGTAACTCCTTAGTTTTCAAAGCTAATTCAACCTCATCAAGACTTATTGATTCTTTGCTACCAAACAGCAATGTGTCTTTAAAATTTTCAAACGATTTTGGAAGTGCAGATAACAAAATCAGAGCCTTATCTTCATTCTCTAATTTAACCTCAACATTTTCCAGATCATCAAGTACCTTATTAAACTCATCAAGATGAACTAAAACTGATTTTTCTTCTGTCATTTTGAATGAGTATAATTTCTGTTTCAGATATAATCGATTTGCAAGAGTTTTTACCATATAGAGATCATCAAGCTTCTTCCATACTGCTCTTGCAGTCGTTTCCCTCTGAACTTCTCTGAGTGCCTTATCACCAAGACACAAGAAGATGACACTTAGAGCTCTTTCTTGAAGATCTGCTTCAGCTGCTGCAGCTTGTACATCAACTGATGTTGCTTCATTGACTGGAGCTTCTTTGATTGCTCCTCCGAGGCCTTGCTGTACCAAGATGGATCTCATCTTGATCTTCCACAGCCCATAATCTGACTTCTCAGTAATCCGTTCAATATCAAATTTGGTAACCATGTTGAATCCTTCTTTCTTCTTCAAGTAACTGCTTCTTTGATCTGCTTGTCTATGATGATTCCCACAGACGGCGCCAATTCTCAGTATTGAATGCAGAAATAACAGACTAATCGATTTGTTACTTTGTTAAACTTCAGATTATGAATCAAAGATTGATTCAAGCTCTCAAACTAGAAACAAAACTCAAGTGTGTGTGAGTGTGTGATTGAAGAACTTTTGAAGATCAAGATGTATAGTGGTTCGGCTTATTAACCAAGCCTACATCCACTTGATGATGATGATCGTTTCTTATTGCTTTCAGAGGGTTTATGAAGGTTATAGATTACATACACGCTAAGATTACAGCTATATATACACATCACATGTGATAACAAACTTATGGGACCAATCGAGTGCAGCATCTTCCAGCTGTCATATGGGTGGTTAAATGGAATCAATTTATGTTGCAACTGCTTCCAGCTCATAGCTAGCATTATGAGCTTTCGATCCATGCATAGAACTGCTTCCAACGAACTACCACAACTTCTGTACAACCGCCGTAAACTGCCCCAGTCACAACTCATCACATGCATTGATTTCAGATCATTAAGTATGATCATGCACCCGTTTCTGGTTTTTAACATAATCACACACAACTAAACTACAGATACACTCCTACTAATGTTGATCAGACATTAAGTGTGAGGTTTCCATCTCAATCATATATTGAACCAAACCAAAACACTGACATATCAACCTCTCTTTCCGAAAATAGTACTCCATATAAGCGAAGATTCATGCTAGAGTGAAAAGCCCAATGTTATAGATGTGAAGGAAGACAGTGATAGATTCTCTAAATCATAGAGATGCCATGAAGTAGTGATTTTTAACAGGAAAGCCGAAATAGGAGAAGAAGAAATTTATCAAATGTGTTGAACTATTAACAGAATATCAAGATAAGGAAAAGCAAACGAACGGTAATTAAATTGAGTTTTACATCCTATTCCAAACCTAGACCAGTTTGGTCTTATCCCGATTGAGCTGGGCTTACTCAGAATGGAGTCCTTCAACTGCGGTATACTCATCCGGCTTGCGGTTCTCTTTGCCGACGGTACCTCGCACAAAGAATAGGATTAACGGGTAGCATCCATTAGTTATGCAGGTAGTAGATATAGATAGAAGTAGGAGACTTATCAGGGTTTGAAAAAATAAGAGGTACTGTATCTGTGAAGTGTGAATCTTTACTAATCGATGAAATAAATAATCGTTAATAATAATAATAATAATAATAATAATAAACTCTAAAAATAAGCTCTAATCTAGTGAGAAAATTAAATTATGAACAACAATGACATAATATTAATTATATTAACCATAAAAGTAAATTGACCAAGTCTCATATGAGACGAATAAGAAAATAACATCATTAATAAAAAGTGATACGTAATAAAGGGCCCTAAACTATTTATAGGACAACTTATAATATTAATAAAAAATAATACCAATATTTTATAGCAAAAACGATAATATTATATAGCGAAAGTGATAACTAATTACAAAAACATAAAATTATCGTGAGACGATATCACACAAAACTTATCCTACATATAAATATTGTATTGCTTGATTATAAATACTGTGAATATTCATAAATTGTACTAAATTTATAGTTGATTGAGAAAATTTTCAATTCAAGCTCGAAAAATAAGTTTATTAATCAATTTAGGGTCTGAATTTTTTTTATTATCAATTAAAAGCTTGAAATCATAAAATAATATTTAAAAAATATAATTACAACTAATAAACTTTATATATTTAATAAAAATTTTAAGCTTTTTTATTAATTAATTAGCATTAAAATAACATCTCCATTTCATGGCAAATTTATATAATAATTATTAAATTATTTTAAGTAATTTAATAATTTCAAGTCCTAAATTGATAATATTATATATTTCAGGTCCCTAATTTTAAAATGAAAAAAATAATTCAAGTTCTTAATTAATAGTTTATCATATTTATGATTTTAAATAGAAAATATTCATTTATTGTTTAATTAGATGATGCCTAAATTTTAACTGGTTTCAAATTGCGAAATGAGAAATTATTTTATAAAAGCTTTACTATATACGAATCACATAAATCTCTTATAAAATGTTATGCACAAATTATAGATGAAATTAAAAAAATATATTTGAAAAATATTAATAAATAGGAGTAATAAAAAAATAATATTCTCTCTGTCCCACCCAAAGGGTATTTTTTTCCATTTTGGGCGTCTCACCCAAAGAGTCTTCTTTCCTTTTTTATGCACATGAAACCACACACACCCACTAATACAATTAAAATATGAGGCTCACACTCCCACTAATATATCTAGCCACTACACATTAAATAATACTTCATCCGTTACGCGCTTCAATGGGGCGGAGGGAGTAATACTTCTTAATCCACATGCAAAAAGCAAACAATATCCTTTGGGTGGGACGGAGGGAGTATACTCCTCCCATCCCGAAATTAAATTCACCTTTAATGTTCCATATTATTTTTAAAAAAATAATTTTTGATTAACTTTATTAATTTTCGAATAGAATATTATACTTTTAAGTAATATATAATGCATAAGAGATGAACTTTATTATTTATAAGAAAAAAAAAGTAAATGGTAAATTAAATTTTTGTAATGATAGTGTAGTATTTATAAAAAAAATTCGTATGTTACATGTTTTCTCATTAAAAAAAAATAATGCAGTTATACTATTTTCTTACTCTAAAATATGAAAGAGGAAGAAATTATTGCAAGTAAAATAAATAGAAATACAAGAAATTATCTAAAAAGTCTATATAATGGAAGAAGTAATTATTTTATTTGCAATTGACTTTTACTATCATTCTAATTTTATAAAATAAAATATTTGGGGTAATTTGTATCATAACTTATATTGAAGCAACTTGTTTAAATGAAATTTTCAATTAAGCTCCTCCATTTTCCTTAAAACACTCGCGGGAAAATGTTAAAAAAACCACTACCGATGGGAAAGTATTAAAAAAGGACCGCGAAGGATGAAATGTTAAGTGGGAAATGGAACAAACAATTATACCCTGCCAAGACAATCATACACCCATTCTTTCAACTTTCCTTTCCAAAATTTTGGAACTTACCCATCCCTCCCAAATCCAAAGGCGAAATTACCCATCCCTCTCAATTCCCATCCCTCCAAAATCCAACAGCGAACGCAATTCCAAGAATAGGGGAAAAGAATGGCAGCCCAGCCGAAGCAAATGTAGCCTCGCGCTACTGATGAAGAGCAAGAAGAATAGGATGCGTTGCTACAGTGTGATGGGGAGATCAAATTGTCGAGCGTTGCATCGGTGGGAATGTATTATAGCCGAGTAATCATTTCTCTTTTCCGAAGTTACATAGTCAGGTATGCTACTTGGAAACATTTAAGTGTTCTTCTATTCGAATGTTAAGTTCTATTCAAGATGGGTTTTGTGGAGGAAAGTGAAATACAGTGAAAGTGCAATTCTTTTGTTCACTTGAGTTTAGGTTTAGATTCAAGTTGGATTTGTAATTAATTTGTATGAGGGAGCAGTAGTCAGTTGGCATTTTGATACGGCTATTGGTCATAGAGTGATTATAGTTTGATTGCAAATAGAAAGCAAAAAAGTTGAATATATGGAACAATATCATATTTTAACGATTGGATTATAATTTTCACTGTAATATCTATTATTTATGTTAACAAACTTGATTCCAACAGCTATGGAAGAGAATTTCATCATTGAATGAAGAAATAGTGTCTCACGGATTTGGAACGACAAAGCTAGAACTACATTCAACATCCATGTGACCTGGAACGCAAAACACTGAAAAAGATGTTAAACGTCATTTTGTGAGTGATGTATGTCTCTTTCAATCTGTGTTTGTAATCAAAGTTTATTACTTAGTTACCATGTCATATTATTAATATGTATTGAAGTGATAGATATTTTAAAGTGAGTAAGAATTCATAAGATATTAATTAATAGTATTATGGTGTGAAGTTTTGAGGCGGTGTATATCTTTCTAAGTAATAAAGCGTGTATGACAGTTATACATGCCGAGAGTAAGACCTTTACTTTGACGATTAAACGAGAATTACCATAAGTTGAATTTCTTTGAGGCTATATTAGTATTAATTAGTAGCAGTAGCTCTTTTATGATCAAAAAATAAATAAATAAATAAATAAAAGGACTACAGTGGAAGAATGAAACAATCTTTAATCTGCAGATTATATGCAAAAAACAAATTCAATAATAGTTAGAGCTTCTCGTATGTGTCATGCAAGGACGAAAATATCCCGATATATCCACGATATATTCATTTTTTTAGAGTACCGATATCGATATGGGGGAAAAAGATATATCTTTTATGATATCGAGGATATATTGGAAAATATCGGGAAATATCGGTAACAATATCGATATCGAATTGCCTCAGTTCAAATTTTTCCAGATTTCGAGATATATCGAGGAAATATCGATATAATATCGACAAAATATCGAGGATATATCGAATATCGAAAAATATCTATAATTTTTAAAAATTATTTTTTTATTAACATGTTTAATTTAAAAAATAAAATTAAAATAAAGCAACACTTTCGTGAAACCATCTTATGGTAAGATTGTTTTACGTTTGATTAATTAATTATCACTTTTTATTAAAATTGTTATCACTTTTCATTAACATTATTATGACTAAGTAAATCAAAAAGGTTCACGTACACAGTATATTGTGACTAAACGGTACATTCAGAACTATGTTCAGAATTTTTCTAATTCGATGAGCTGGCACCAATATTGTTTAGATTTAGACAGCTTGACATGTTTTACATTTGAGCCTCATAGGTCATCATTTTGGTGTTATTATGTATTAAACAATAAGTAGTAATTATTGTATGACTCCATACTATTTAAATATGTTGTTATTGATTTGTTTATCATGTGTTATGAGTTTTATTGAGACTTTAAAGTGTATTTATATATTAAAATTAGTTATAATATATTGAAAAGTTAATTAATTAATTTTCTCTATTTTTCAAAAGTTTTCGTGATTTTTTAAATTTTTACCGATATCGATATCGATATTCGATATATCCATCAATATATCCGTAAATTTGAGGTACCGATATTTATACCGATATCGATATTTTCATCCTTGGTCATATAAGAACTTATCGAACAGGACAGAAAATATATACACAGGACAAGTAGGGTGTTAGTTACTTTTATGTGATTATTCATATTTTCTCTTAGGTTAGTTACTCAATTATACTGTAATTTATCTGTAACACCTTATTATACCACATGTGTATTTCTGTTTATGTTTGTGCTGCTTGTTCCACGAATTTTATTGAATGAGTCCTCTTGGATCATCATAAAATTGTGTGGCATAATACAAAATCAAATAATTTAACAGCATTCTCTAATTTCTATCCATAATAACTTTTTACATGTCTCTGGCGAAGTGATCAAAATTTACTTGTCTCCTGCACAGTTAGCTGCAAGGATTACTATGTAAATCCTTCATACGAACACTAAGAAATCTTTTTTAGAATCATAAGTAAGTGAATGCTATAATAATACCCCAAATGATAGGGTTGTTATCCATGTATTTTCGCTGACTTTTTGTCTGCATAATTATTGCAGACACAAAGACATGTACTATCATGTCAGTGAGAGGTCTGGTCTTGAGGCTCTATTGATTGAAGATGATGTTTATGAGATAATAATGAATGTATTGGTTTGGTCTAAAGTTGTTGTTTTGCTCATGTGTAACTTGAGTGCTATATAAACTCTCTTTTTTAGGTAAAATATACATTATTTTATTTCACAAATTTCTTTTAACTGAGAACTAATTTCACATAATTGAAACATCCTTTTTGTCAAGCTTTTGGTCATATGATGTTGTAATGCTGTAATTATTTCTTATTCTATGCACAAGATGATTTCATTGTGTCAGATTTTTAAACTTTCAGGAAAATTTGCTATAATTCACCATGGACTATTAAACAAGGGGACCTAGTAATGCATATGTAGTGGCCAAGTACGATGGCATGTTGGCACTTAAAGGGATCAATCTTTGTAAAATGCAACCCGTCTGGTGTTTTATATTTCGCCCATGATATTGCATTTGAATTTTCATTATTTAAAACTCTAGAGCACAAAATTCTCTGCTGTAGATGCCTTAAAATTCATTTTAAACTTCAAAGTAATGAGTTTTTTACAAGTATTGTGGTGCTTCAGAATTATTCTTCTTACACACCAATGGCCAGGTATGCTTTTTGATGGATTTCAACCTTAGGTTGTATTTAGATTTAGATGCAACTCAGATGTGAAAATGACCAACTTTTATTGAGCATGATTGATGAGTTTAGTTATGCAAATTAAGTCGTAAACTTAATTTGTTTGGGACAAGATTACACTTCAACTTTCTTTGTGTTGGACAAGATTAGATTTATATTAATTATGCTTCTGGAAGGTATTCCAACTGCCATGAGAGAGCTTTTATTAGTTTGATAGATTAACATAGATGGTATAAAATGTGGAATGTCTTCCTTTTAATTACAATTCTTGTACTAGATTGTTGCAGAAGCCGATTCCATATTACTACATTAACATCAGCTTCATGTGCGTTTATTGAAATCGCAGGTGACTTTGCCAAAAGAATATCTCAATTAGTTGCAACATTTCTATTAACCGAGCATGAAAGTGAACTTGGTTTGACGAGGTATCTGACCTGTTTATCTCTCCCCTTTAGATGATTTTTTTAGTTATTATATTTCTTATTTCAGCAAAGGATATATTATTGCTTATTAGATCATGGTATTTTCTTGATTTATGTAATATGCCACTTAGCATACTTGGGTTCATCTTCTCTCTCGCTTTCCATTGCATTTCTAACTCCGCTCTCGTTCACTTTACTCTTTTCTTGTTTATGATAATTAGCTTTGCTTCTTTTCCTCTTGTGTTTAGCATTCTTGTGGTGATTTTTTACTCTTTAGAATTCACTATGCCTCTTTGCTACTTATGTGCATTATCCCCTAAAGAATATTACCTTTTCATTAACTAATAATGAAAATGTTGTTTTGTCTTTCATTTATGTGTTTCTTTTAACATTTTAAGAAGTTCCTTCATAAGGTTTTTGAAACTGGAGATATTAGAGAAATAAAACACCTACTATTTGGAGTGAATCAGGCTTATAACTACTTATAAAAATGTTGTACCCTTTTCACATTGAATTGCTTTTAACATCTAAGAGATCCTTCAAAAGGTTTTTGAAATTTGAACTAAAGAGAATAGTGGATTGAACAACGTACTATTCGGAGTGAAGCAAGTGTATGGATAAACACTAATTTATTTTTTTCAAATTATGATTCTATATTTCCCTTTCTACTGTTTAATATGGGCTATAAAATATGAGTATGTGGAGTGAGAGTATTACGTAATTGCAGTACACCTTGATCCTACAAGAAAATCCTAACTATTATTTCAATGATAATCTTTTTCTTCATAGGTTCGTCTGAGTTGACAAATGGTAAAAGTAGTTGGTGGTTTTCTTATACGTGAAATTGTCCGTGAAAATCTAGAGAAACATGGCTTAGACTGATACCACCTGTGAGTTGATTAGAGTATCATTTTCTGATATGACATGCATTTATATCATTTTTTTCTTTGAGGTTGTCTTATGTCTCTTTATTCACAATGATGTAGGGTTCATGAATATTAGAAAACAGCTTGATCTCATCTAAAGAAAGGGTTTCCTGTGGACTAACTTTGGGCTCAGATCTTTTACCAAAACAAGGTATTTTTTATAGGGCAAATGTGAAATTTGTTGATGAGGTTTGACCTATATAATTATTAAATAAATATATCAGTTTTGAAATTTTAAATCCAATTGAGGTTTGTACTTTCCTTACTAGTTCACTACCCCTCTCACTACAGGTGTAGTTAAAACAAAACAAATGCCAGTATTTTATGTTTGATAGAAGTTGGATAACTTTTATATTTGACTAAAACTTAGGGATGGTTTTGTAAATTTTCTTTCTTATATGTAGCCTCCTGAGTGAGAAGTTTCTCCCGTGGATTATGTTTGTAGTCATTGTGATACTTCTGTAAGTGTTCTCATAATTATTTTATCACTGTCAGAAAAGAGAGAATAGTAAAAAAGGATAAATTTATTAAATGCAAATATGCATTAAAAAATGTATTGTACATACATACTTATTAAAATGATCTCACTCATATTTATCAAATCTTCAGGTTGTAAGAAGAAAAGGACTGGATGAGAAGGATGGATTAGAGCCTTTACAAAATGACAACTAGAACAAAGGTTAATCCTACCATTCTCAAATTGGAAAATCTACAAATTTCAAGTAGACATGCTTCAGCCTTTATATGAAGTCAGATCAAAGCTCTTACCACTAAGCTTGCTCTGAATGGTGACGATGGCAAATTTCTTATTACGTATCATATTATACACATGTAGTTTGTGATATAAAATAAAACTCTTTGATGGAAGTACAAAACATTTTATGTTATGAGCTAACACTAATGAATATTTATATTTTATTCTCCAGAATAAATTATGCATAAACACTTTACAAATCTGGTTTAGCACCTCAAATATTGAGTTGCACCCCTCCTAGTACTATAATATAAAAGGAAGAACTTAAGAGATGAAATACTACGCATTCACATGTCTTGAGTTTTTTTAACTTTGTTGTAAATTTTTACTATTAGCAATAGTTGTCTTAGATCTGTCACACAGTGAATTATTTAATATTTTTAAATAGTTATTATTTTTCAATAATAATATGAATAGTTCATTAAATCCGTTATCAATTTTCATCAGCGATATATAATTTTTTATAAAATATTTTGAATTAGTAATCATAACAACTTTATAGTTTTGATTGTATATTTAAACTACAAAATAAAAATGGAAAGAATTATAAATTATTTTTAAGTGTAATAATATACGATTTTTTAAAATAATTCAATGTTATGTCGAAAAAATGTATTCTTTCAAAATAAAATAATATATAAAAAAATACATTAATATAATGTATGTATGCGATGTGAAACGCACATTCAAAAAAGACTAATATTAACTAAAAAGTGAAACATAAATATTTTACTTGTGTAAAAATATTATTTAAAAATTTACTTATATAAAAGTGTTATATAACGATGTTACTTATAAAAAAGTGTTACATGATAAGTGTAACTTATGTAAAAGTGTTATATTAATGTGTTACGTATTACAAAAGTGTTACACTTATATGTTACTTATATAAAAATGTTACAAATGTGTTACGTATTATAATAATTTAGAAAGTATTATCAATTAGTGTTAAATAAATTAGAAGTGTTACTAAAAAGGTGTTATGTAATGTCACTTATGTCTAGCTTAATAAGAAAAATACATACACTAAGAAAAATACATCACTGTGAATGCGATACCAACATACACACCATACTCTTGTACAATTCAGCAAATATTTCTACACACTTAACGGGAAAAATATATATAGAAAAGAAAAAATCATCACTTACAATGCACGATATTACAACATACTCATCATGCCATGTACAATTCACAAGATATTTCTATACACTTATATCCATGAAAACACATGCTCCTTCCGTCTCATTTCAATCTTTTTGAAAATGTATTTTCAAATCGGGCATCCTATTTCAATCTTTACATTTTATTTTTTGGTAATTACTTACGACATAAATTAATTATTTATTTCTCCATGGGCCGACACATTACAGTAATACACCTACTCACTTTACATTAAAATATTATTTCTCTCACTTCACTACATATTAAAATACTATATTTCTTAATTTCCGTGCAAAAAATAAAATGTAAACTTTAAAACGGGACGGAGGTAGTACAATGAAGATATTTAATATTTGAAAATTAATGTATCAAATTTATCAATTGTTGGATTGTATGCTAAAAGTCTAGTTTTAGTATGAACAATGTTTTAACAATATTTGAAATGAGAATCATTGATTAAATGATTGCGTCTTATAATTTATTTATATGTCTGATGCAATAGTCTACATATTTTATATTGTAGATAATATGTTGTGCGACAACACGCGGAAGATCATATTATCGATTTCCTTATAAAATATAAACAGATGCTCACAATCGAGATAGACGGGAACTCTCTATCGGGATGGTTGTAGTGTTATTTGGTATTAATTTGTCTTAACTATAGAATCACATTAGTGCACTATGAGTGTATTGAGCATGACCGCTTGAGATCGTTCGAATTATACTGACTATATAGGAGAACTTGATTTCAGTTATTATGGATGTTCGTGCACTTAATCCCTATACAATAACCTCGACACATAAGGCAGTATGTGTTTCTTTGATTCACTAATGAGTGAGATTTACATGTAATTAAATCAACAAACTCGGTGAGTTAGGAAATAGTGTTGTCTTTATGGTATGATGTTGATTGTAGAAGTAATCTGTGTCCTATTAAATAGGTTGATGATGTCCCCTTGAGGAGCTCATAAGGATTATCATGTAACCCTACAGGTGGATTTATTCCGGCATGATAATGAGATTGAGTGGTACTACTCTCGGATGAGATATTAATTAATGGAGTTGTCAGTAACTTAATTAATTAATGGGCATTGTATATCATAACACATGGGGAGACTAACAGACTCATAATAAGGAGTCCAAAATGTAATTTTGGGATTTGAGCGGCAGTGCAGTAATAATATTTTAATAGAATATATTAATATTATTGGATTTAAGTATAAGTTTTGGGCTAAACTTGGATACTTAAGCCCAATGGAGCCTGACTCTAATTTCTCCTCTAGGTCCATGTTGTAGCCCATAAATAAGTCATCTCAACTTTCCGGTAACCTTAATTGATTGTGTCTAACCGTGACAAGGGAAAGGGAACAGCAGATTGATAGGATATTGAGGATCGTCGCCCACACGACGTCAAGATTGGACTTGGGAATACAGCAGAAGATCAGAAGGTTATTTGCTACTGTTGTTCATCAACTTCCACAATTTTTCTAAAATCGTGTGAAACTCTAAACTGTTCCTGTGATACACAGTTGGAAAGTCATGGAAGAGAGGATCGTTTTGGCGCATAGATCACTCGAATCGGAGATCGGATGAGGAAGTCAGGCCCAAAACCGTGAGGCTACGCATGCTGAATGCGAGAATCTTTCTTCTTCAACATACCCTGGTGAAAGGTAATACGTTTCTATGTTTTCTTTCTTCAGCTGATATAGAATCATATGGAAACCTAACGGTTCACGTTAATCAAACGATCGAACGCCAACAACAATAACCCTTCATATTTCTCAGTAAGGTAGGAATGTATGTAGCATAAAACAACAACATAAACACTAAAGCAAAAAACATGTACACTTGGTTTCAAAAAGTTATATAATATGAACAAACTAGTATTATGCCCCGTGCATTTGCAAGGGAAAATACGTCAATTGTAAATTAAATTAACATGATTTTTTTAATTTAAATAAATAAAAAAATTTGAAAAAAAAATAAATATATACATGTTGTTTAATAATAATAATATTTTTGACCACATATGATAATATAAAAAAATTAATTAATAAATTTTATAATAATTAAAAAAATTTCATAAAACAAATTATTTTGTGAACTTATTACATGATAAATTAAATTTTATTCTTGTAATTGATATATTACTACTCTTTTAAGAATTATTATTTTGATAACAAATTATTATCCATCTTCAGATTTACTATGGACAAAAATTTGTGTGAGACTGTCTCACAAATTGTGAGACGAATTAGAAGTTATAACATTTAAATAAAAAATAATACTCTAAATAATAAAAAAGTTAATTGCGGTGATGCTGATTATTTCATGAATAAATATTGGAATACATATTATTTATAGAATTCATAAATATAGAAATAATTAATTTATAAAATTAAATTTCTGACTTCACATATTTTTTTAGCAAACTAAAAATATATATATATATATATAAAAGTCTTATTCACTTTCATAAATTTAAACATATAATCAAAGTAATATTTATGTAAAATAAATTAATGATATTTAAAAAATTGAATAATCAGTAATATAAATTGTATTTATTATTCATATAAAAATATTAACTACAATAAATAAAAGACAAAGTCTCACGCTACTTATGTGAGACCGTTTGTGATACGTGTTAAAATATGTCTATTATCTAGATAAAATATGTTTAATGGTGGTTAAAGTAGCACTACTAAAAAACACTTAATACTACACTAATTTTGATACACTTTTAATAAAATGTCATTATAAGTGTTCTTTTAATACATGAAGTTATAAAAACTTTTAACCACACTATTATAATCCTATTAATACACTTTACAATATAACTACACTATCATTATATCTATTAATACACTTTATAGTAAATGTATTAATATAATTCTATTAATACACTAATTGTAATGTCTTAATTGTTTTTTTAACAATTATAATAATATATTTTTTAATATAAAAATATTAAATAACAAGTTTAGTGTTATAATAAAACAAACCAACGAAATTTAATATAATGAATTTAATGCAAAAATTATATTGTAATATAATTAATTAAAAAATATAATTTAATGAAAAATATAATTAAAGTAATTATATGCATGAAAATTAAATTATTAATTAATTTAATTTATAATTATATACTATTATTTAATATTTTATATTATTTTACAAGATATATAAAAGAATTAAATAAAAAAAATATATATATATAACTAAAAACTTATATAAAATTTAAAGTTAGTTAATGAATAGAAATAACTTTTTCTTATAATACATATATATACACCTTACGTAATTATATATTAATTTAAAAATATAAATTCTTTTAACTATAAGTATTAGAGAATATTAAAAATAAATTAGAAGTAAAGCAAAACTTAACCAGCATTTATAAATAATTTGGTAAAATTTCATTAAGTTATGTTTTGGATCAAATGGATAAAGCTCAATAGATGATTACACTCACCAGGTTCGATTCGATTCGTGTGGATTGCGAGTCTCTAAGATTATTTTATTTTAAATTTAATTTATTTTTCGTTTAATTATTTTTTAATTAGTGGATAATTAAGTGTATTATAAACTACTGTATAACAACATTAAAAAAAATGTATTAATAGGTTTTAAGAAAATGTCATGATACATCAAATGTGTTATTAATAATCTTTATATGACATTTTTCAACGTCATAAAAGTTTAATATTCTAGTAGTGTATGTTTTGTAAAGTATGATGAATTATGAATTAAAGTATGATTTTAAGATGTTATAATATGATTCATTATTGACATACTTTAACTACAAATAAGTATAATTTACCTATATAATAAGCATATACTTTAATAATTGATCAACCCGTCTCACAACTGTCTTACAAAAAACTCGTCTCGCAAGAGAGTCTTTCTAAATAAAAATAGCACCAATCACAAAGAAAATGTTAATTATGATTATTACATTAAGAAAGCCTCCAAGAATACCCAAACACAGATGTAATTGAGTTCCGTATTTTCATAATAATTACCATAATTAAAATTTAGTTAGGCAAAAACTTGTGTGCCCAAGGAGACAACGTCCACTGCGCGCCCAGATACCCTTTAGTATTAAATTGTATACCCGTTAGTATAATGATGTGTACCTTTTATTTTCTGAAAAAAAAATTTTTTAATGAAAGCGTATACCCTTTAGAACAAAATGTTGTACCCGTATTAACTAAATTGTATACCGTTTAGAACAAAATAGTATACCCTTAGTATACATTTTGTGCATATGGAGACACAAGATACAAAATTTAAAAAGAAATAAAGAGTGCATAAAAATTTGCCACATCAGAATTCATGAGGATACAACACGTGGAGTAAAAAAAACTCCCTTTTAGTATATTTAAGATATTTTGTACAATATTTAGAAACCAACAAGTACACTGAGTCGGAATGTGTGCAGCACAAGCAAGCAGCAACATAAACACTAAAGTAGAAACATATACAACTGATTATCAAAACTTATACAATAATAACCAACATCATAAGCATGAGGTAAAAACATTCTCCAACCATCCTACTCAAAGAGTCAATTTTTTTTTATTTTGGGCGGGACTCCAACCATCCTACTCAAAGAGTCAATTTTTTTATTTATTTTGGGCGTCCCACCCAAAAAGCAAAAACAATCATTTGGATGGGACGGAGGGAGTACACAATATAAAACAAACATGCATCTTATACAATTCTAAAACTAGATCTAGATACAGACACACAGTGAATTATAGATTTGGAGAAGAAATTGAACGAATATTATCTTTAATCAGAGATAATTGTACAACTTATTGCCAAATTAATTTAATATGAATCAGAGATTTGGAGAAGAAATTGAACAAATATTATCTGAAATCAGAAACTATACTTGGAGATAAGATTGACTTTAGCTGATTTGGGAATCAACCTTCTTCCTCTACAATTTGTAGCTACGATGGATGAATCGGAGATTAGAAGGAATTAGAAATTCAATCGGTAAAAATTTCTTCTAAAATCGCAGAAATCTTAACGTACAAACCCCAACCCCTATTTCCCAGCAGCCCCTGCAATTTAGGGCTTCATATCAGAGGTCGTGGAAATCGAGAAATTGCTTGCAGGTGTAGGAGGGTGGAGAGGAGGGGAAATCGAGAAATTACATGTAGGAGGGAGAGAATTAATTTTTACATTAAAATTTTAGGTTTTATATAACCCATTTAAAAATGGGTTGACTCAATACACAATTATAACACCAGATATCAACTCAATTTAATATATATATATATATATATATATAAACATATATTTTATATATTTTCTATGTCAATCCAAAACTACCCCTGTATTAAAAGTTTAAAATTAAATTTGGACGCACAAAGCTAGTTTGACTGCCCACAAAACTTTGTCGTAATAATAATAGTAAATAATGTGTTAGATTGTAATAATTTCTTTTAAAAGTATTTTTTTTTAAATTTGCAAATATTTTTAAAGTTCTTAATATTTTATTTTCTTCTATCTTTTACTTTATAAAATAAAATTTTAATTTCTTTATCTATATGTTTTATCCTTTTTCGTTGAAGACTCCTAAAAATATTTTTAAAATATTAAAACATCTAAAAGCTGTATTTTAAAATTCACAATAGAAAATTTTAACATATTTTTCAACTTATTTATAATTTAAAGTGATTTAGGATTTTATTCAGTTTTTATGGATTATTAACCTACAAGTTTTTTTTTTACTAATTGTATATAGGGGTTAAGATTTGTGTAAAACCGTCTCACGCAAGGGCTTACGTAAAACGGATAAAGAGTGATAAATTTTACTCTCTCCGTCCCATAATACTTTTCACGTTTACTGTTCAACATTATTTAAGAAAAGTTGCACTTTTGGACCAACTTTATTAACTTTGAAGGGTATTGTAGTATTTTTAGGTAATAAAAAAGTACAAAGTAATGAGATGTGTGTGAAAAAGGAGCGGCAAATTTGAAATTAAAATAACTTTTGAGGTTATTAGATAAAGTGATATTTCATTTTTTTGGGGTGTGAAAAGTTTTGTGGGACAAACAAATGAGGAAAGTGTGAATGATTTTATGGGACAGAGGGAGTATTACTCAAGTGATAATGCTATTTCATGAATAATTTATAGTATAAATGAAAAGTGTAACATTTTATAATTAAAATGATAACATTTTATACAATATATGACTATAAGAGGTTTTTTCATTTTTTTTAGAAATTAGGTGCATTTTGCAACAATACTTGAAAATTATATTTTTTTGTAATTTCTCAAAAATATGACAATAAATTTGTGATTTTATTTTTTCAATTAACCCTATTTAAAAATAGAAAGTTATAGTATATTCACTCATTCCGCTTTCAAGGATATCATTTTTTCATTTTGGGCGTCCGCCCCAAGGGTCTCATTTGCTTTTTTATCCACACACCCACTAATAAAACTAAAAAGTGGGACTCACATCTCCACTAATACAACTACCCACTACACATTAAATAACAATACTCCTTAATCTCCGTATCCAAAAGCAAATGACACCCTTGAATCCGGACGGAGGGAGTACATAAAAAGAGAGATTAGGATACACACCATATCTTCTACGCAATTTTCATGTATTATCTTGTATACCATATGTTAAGTGATTCATATGTAAGAGAGGAAATATGTCCAACCATTGTTTATAGGGATTAAGTTTTGGCAAGAGCTCATGCGCCTCGGGGACACCGTGTCTCCAACCCTCCCCCACTATATTCTATTTAACCGTATGTATTGGGGGTTTAAATTAAAAGTTTGGGGACAAAGGGACACGGTGTCCTCTGGAACACAAGAGTCTCACTCTTAAGTTTTAAAGTATAATTTCTCTCTCATACATATGTTCATATAACGATATTGCACAGGAGATGATATACCAAAATAGAACATAGAATGCGAATATATCCAAGAAATGGGCAATAATTAAGATGGTGAGCCCAATTATAAGTTAAAAGGCCCAATCCACCTCTCAAACCCAAAACTGGCGGAATACTTTTCTCATACGATTCAACATGCGGAAGCAAGTGCTTTCCTTGTCGGAAACTGCCGCCGGCAGAATACGGCAATTTCTAGAACAACGCCACCGCTCTTTCCTCAAGCTCGGCGTCAAAGCTCGCGGCTGCAATGGCTTATCCTACACCCTCAATTATGCCGGTAAAATAGCCTATTTCCGGATCAATTTTATATTTATTTCTCTCAATCACTCTGCTTCTGCTCTTCAATATGGCCCTAGTTTGTGGAATTTGCATTTTTTTTTTATCTTTGGAATTGCAGCAAAATTATTTAGGTATTTGTAATCAGGTGAGAATTTGAGCGAAATTTGTTTGAAGTTGGGTATTGATGATTTGATTCATATTTTAGTATTTGATTATTTGCTAAAACAGATACTATATTAAATTTAGACCTCGAATTCTCTTGCGCAACTATGTTATTTGAAACTTGCCCTATACCCTATGATCGTTCAACAATCTGCTGAGGAATCAGGACTTAATTTAACGAATGTTTTGATAATCAGTCTCTTAATTATTAGTTGATGATATAAATTGTAGAGGAAGAGTCGGCAGTATGAACTTCTGCCTAATTCGTTTAATCATTAGTTGATGATAGAAATTGAAAGGGAAGGGTTGGCAATATGAACTTGTGCCTGATTTGTTTAACTATTATTTGATGATGGAAATTGGAGAGGAAGGGTCCGCCGTATGCACTTGTGCCTGCTTCGTTTAATCAATAGTTGATGATAGAAATTGGAGAGGAAGGGTCGGCAGTATGAACTTGTGCCTGATTCGTTTAATCAATACTTGATGATAGAAATTGGAGAGGAAGGGTCAGCAGTATGAACTTGTGCCTGATTCGTTTTATCAATAGTTGATGATAGAAATTGGAGAGGGAGGGTCGCATATGAACTTGTGCCTATCTCGTTTAATCATTAGTTGATGCTAAAAATTGGAGCCTATCTTGTTTAATCATTAGTTGATGATAAAAATTGGAGAGCAAGGGTTGGCATTATACCTAATCCGTTTTAAACGAGAATGAATACTACACATGGATATAATGTTATGATTGATTATATTTTCCAGGCCCTCACTAATGGATATGGACTTGAGTTGGCATCAAGAACAGAATATTTACTTGTGCCAAGACTTCATTGCTTTACACCACATCTTTTCCTCTCCTTTTCATTGTCTGTTCTGATTCTTGATTTTTTTCGCATTTACAGATGAGAAAGGAAAGTTTGATGAGTTGGTTGAGGACAAAGGAGTGAAGATTTTAATTGATCCTAAGGCCCTAATGCATGTTATAGGTACCAAGATGGATTTTGTAGATGACAAATTGAGGTATAACACAACTACTGCTTATTGCAGGCTCTTTACCTCGATTTTGTTCATCAAGTCTTTTTATATACATGTCAAATTATGATGTCTTCTATCGTACACTTGAGCAGATCCGAGTTCATTTTCATCAATCCAAATTCTGCGGGTCAGTGTGGCTGTGGAGAATCCTTCATGACAGTGAGCAGCTCTGAAGCAGCTAAACGTGCTGGTGGTTCAGGAACTTGAACTGTACCTACGTCGTTTGGACATTACATATCTTTTATACGAACATGTATCTGACCTAGAGCAGGAAAACCAAGCTCATGGTGGCAAAACAAGGCACATGGATGACTGGCCTCACTTTGTACATTTGTGAAAGCTGATTCTTTGATTGGAAATGGAGGTTTTATAGTCCGTTGTAATACACTAAAAACAAGAATGTGATGATCAATATAAATGCTAATGCATAACGTGTAGTTATATCCCAGTATTGCAGCTTAATGATTTTATGGGAAAACAAGAATCAGAGAATGTATTAATTTCTGGGAAATTGAGTGGAGTACATAATTTGTCATACATTTAAGAATAGGCGTAACCCTTCTATATTTGCTGTTATGTTTAACGATTATGGTTACTCAGATCTATTCTTTGATAATCTTCTCTGTAATTTTCCAGTCTTCTGCCAAGTCAAGAGCAACCAACAGAGCACACATCACTGTCACATATAGGGTATATTGGATTGTATGGAGTGACTACAGGTTGAATGTGGTAATATATCTACATTTATTAACAAGGCGACAGCTATATTGCTCTTTCACTCAGCAACACGCAATAAACAGTCATGCAATCAATTATGGTAATCTAGAAGACAATCTTCAATGAGATATAGAGTTCCATAAGGAATGGAATTGCAGCTGCTATTATCAGTTGATCTGCATGAAAAAATAAAAAAAAAAAGTCTAACAAGCTAGAAAAATGTGATTTAGACTAGGAAAGCTCTTATTCAGACACAATGGGAACTTCCACAACATTTTCATCAATGTAATATAAACTCATGAAGATTAGCTGACGAAAGATTCATAGCCAAATAAGGTGACTACTAAGTAGTCGTGTAACACCCAACATATTTTAGAATTTATTTATTATACTTTTTTTTTTGAATTATTATTCAAAGCCCACTGTGCAACCCTCCTTCTAGGGTTTACTACAAATCAAGTATAAACATGCACCTCATTACTTTCATCATCTCATCCAAAATCATTTCAGCACGGCAACCAAGAAGGGGAGAGGTAACAATTCAATCATCTCACGTTCTTATTTGTTATTTTTCTACGTATTCATTCCTTCAAATTCCTTCCTCCACTTTTATAAAAACTACTTATCTGAATTTTTACAGACCAGTCGACCACTTTTGGGTTTCAATTCCAAGGTTTTGCCTCAATACAATATTAATGATGGGCATTATTAGTGACGCTAATAGTAGTCTAAATTGTCGCTCACTCAATAATAGGCTCTGAAGGAGATTCGAATAGAGACGTTTTGAGTTCAATTCTTTTAAAAAGATTTAACGTGGTAATTTACATTTAGTTATTTATTAAGTTTTCTCATATGCATTAATCATACAATGATATGAATGTCTTTATGATCATGAAATTATGAATTATGGGTAACGGAGCCTAAAGTAACCTAACAAATTATGAATGATTGGGTAACGAACTGTAAGGTACCCTACCAATTACATGCTACACGCGAAGTCTTATCAGATGATTTATATGTAACGCGATGCCTTATCAGATGATTTATATGTTACGTGTAATGGACCGAAAGGTGTCTTACCAATATGGTAAACATTTAATTTATTCACGTATATATGAGATTATTTAATTTATGAAATTTTCCTTTGAGCCGTAATTTGCTCATTCCCTATTTTATTTTATAACGCAAGAGTGAGTGAATAAAATTTAATGAGGTGGAATATGTACATTTATATTTTAGTCATGAATTGAGCACTTGGATATATCTTATATTTTAGTCATGAATTGAGCTCTTGGATATATCTTTTACTGCATGTTTTCAATGCAAGTTTTATGTGGTGCTACAGTTTTGGGATTTTATTAAAATTTTTGCTTGAGTTTACATTTTGAACTTATATATCTTGTGGTGCAATAAATTTGGTTGAATATGCTAAGTTATGAGTTTAAATTCAGTCATTATTTCATAAAGTTTATGTTGGATTAAAACTGCGTTCCCCTGATACTTTATAGTGTGGAAAACATATTTGCTCAAAGCATTGATGACTGCGATGAAATAGACAAAATTGATATTCTACTGCACCAATAAGGCAGCAAGCATATTGGAAACTTACTGAAAGATGGGGTTAAAGAACTTTAAGTATTTTAACTGAAGTGTATTCTTCTAAATATTTACAATCATGAGATTTCTTTATTTCTTTTATTAGGTAGCATTTTTTTTTTACTAATAAAGGAAATTGCTAAAATTAAAAAATGATGGTACTATCACTCCCATACTTAGCTCTTTATTTTTTAAATTAAAAATTCGAGAGTTGACTTCCTCGTTACATTCACGTCTACGCAGCATATAAATATTATTTGTGTGTCATTCTATATATTAAATATTGGATAATTATAAGTATCGAGAGTTAGTAAAGTTGGTGTGTCATCATGGGCGGATCCATGAAATTAAAATTGGGATACAGTATCTAATTTTAGAAATATTATTTAGTACTTAAAATTATTTAATAAATAAATCAAAATAAAAAATTATAATTACTATTGACACCGTCGACTTTTTTATTTAATAAATAATTTATGAGTACAAATGTGTGAGAAAAATGTAAATGATTCAATGAAACATGAAAATAAGAAAAATAATAAGACTAATATAAAAATATATATTTAAAATAGAAAAGAGAAAAAATATACATATTTAAGGAAAAAAACGGCCACAATTAGGAAGGGATCGAATCCTCAACCTTCTCCCACAAATGTAGTTGTAAACCCGCTAAACTATAGACAATTTTCACTAATTATTCCATATATATATATATGGAGGTTATCTTTTAATTTGGGGGTACAGCTGTACCCCCTTGTTCCACGGTGAATCCGCCCTGTGTGTCATTTTATAAATTAAATATTGGATAATTATAAGTATCGAGAGTTAGTAAAGTTGGTACTTTTATTAAGGAGCTACAACTCATACTTTGAACTACAACTATCTTACTCTTACTCATATCTCTTCAATATTCTCCCTATTACACTCTTGTCTTAACTCCTAATGACACCCATCATAAAAATTTATAGCTGCTAACAGAATTATCTAGTAAGTTGCTCTTAATTGATAGATAGATTAATCTAAAATATTCTACGCAGATAAAAGCTATTTATAGTGGCTAAGAACTATATTAGTAAGTTGCTGCATCAAGCATGCGCACCTTTTATCAGCATAGAATATCCTAGATTAATTTATCTATTAATAGCTATATGCACTCCTAGAATAGTGTAGAAGAATTAATCTATTGCAAAGTTGTTACCGGGCCCTTCTAGAACATTCTGTTAGAAATTTTATAATTTCTAATATAATCTAATTGTGGATAATATATTATTATACAATTATATTAGCTATTCAATTATTTTATGAACTTAATTAAGTGATCAAATTAAGGTTAAAGGTCCATGAGCTATAATAATATTGATATGGGCTTATTGAGTAGATACCCAATACTACTTTCAGGGGCGGATGTAGTATAGGTACATGGGGTACAGCTGTACCCCCAAATCAAACTATAATATTTATAGATATAGTACTTCTGTGGTCAGGCCATTAAATTTGAGTATGAGGTCATGGGTTCAAACCCTTACTACGGTCCCAATCGGGAGGGATTACTACGGTCCTCATAAAGGAATAAGGAAGATTAGTTGAGGAAGGTCATGAAACCATTGATCTCCGAGTTCGTGTTCCGCCAAAAGGATTCATTGGATCAAATACCTTCCGCTCTATGATATTATCTCATTTAATCATAATAGGGGTAACGTTTATGAACATATGGATTTAATTTCCAATAAATGGTATTAAAGTCATCCTATTTATGATTCTCTGAGATCTGAAAGAATTATGTTTGGATCTAAATATTTTAATTTGGATCCTTTTATGAAATCATAGTTTTAAAATTTTGAGATTAAAATTTCTCTACTCATTCACGAATTTTGGCACATTATTGATATTAGATACTTAATGTATTCGTGGTATTTTGTCAAATTAATGAAAAAGTGTAGAATTGTTTTAATTGTCAAAATTATTGAGTTGGTTTGAATTTTTTTAATTGAATTTTGATATACGCATTCAATTCAGTTCGTAGTTTGTGTAGTATCAATTTGGAGTTGAAATGCGAATTCAAAATTGATGGAGGTCTTGTGACGTGGCTTCATTATTGGAAACAGTCTGTGATAAATTGTGATCTCAATTTTTTTTATTTTTTAATGTTTTCAATTTTGGTAATTGAAATTTGTGAATTGAAAATTGATTTATGTATCACATTAACATCATTTGATTTGTTTGTGATTATTAGGTAATTTCAGGATTAATAAATCATTAGCTAATCTAATTATATCTGCGGTGGTACATGTGAGCAAATTGAATTAATTTTTGGAGTCGCGCTTCATTGATGTATTCGAGTCAGATTAATTCTCACTGATTAATTATGACTATTTCCTAAGAATGAAGTATTCGGCGCCTAATTAAGAAATCTTGAATAGTTAAAAATAGTATTGATATTAATGCTCTATGAATTCATTTTTGGTATTGCCGATTCTGTTGTGGATTGAATACTTCATCCATTTTAAAATTATACCATCAAGATTTATTATTGAGTAACTTTGGTTATGGTATAAATAAATACACATGGATTTATGTCTTCTAAAGTCATGGAATATATATATCTAAATTCTTTACCTCTGAATTATGTAAGATTAACAGTGTATCATGGGATTACTTGATTTATCATAAAAGATACATTTAAAGTTCAATTTGTATACATGTTTCATGGAAAGATTTCATTAATCTCATTAATGGTTATGGCGCGATTTTAATTATTTTTTAAGTGTACAGTATACTTTGCCAATCTTATTATATTATTTATGAAAGGGTATTTGGCTAAATTGATTTGTTATAAATTGGGATTCAGTTGTTTTTGCACTTTGTAATACATATGTGGTATGAGGTTAAATTCGCAATGAACGGATTAATATACACGTTTATCCTATTTGGATAGTATTTTTTTTAATACACCACATTTATGGAGTTGTTGGTGTATAAATAATCATGGATTATTTTGGTGACATTTTGAACCTATGATTATTTTAATAATTAATCAAAGGCATCACATGTCTGTATATTGATATATATATGACATTCTGGGTGTGATGTGTAGTGAATTTACATATTTACAATTGATTTATAGTAATGTGCATGGTACTACTTATGTGATTTTGATTCAAAATAAAGATTGTAGTTGACATGGGGAATTGGAATTGTATGTAGCCTTCACATACGGATTGTGAAAATTTGACAAATGAGCATCTGTCACTTATAATTTAGATTAAAGGATTGAAATTATATCAATTTTCCATGGTGTTCAATTTACTCATATTTGTCAATATTTCCATTTGATAACTACTTTGATTATGGACATTGGACATACACGATTTGCGTGTTATCAACGAGGATTTGATCATTGTAGTTGTTATAGATTGTTGATTGCATACATCTTTCGGTAAAGGATTCAGTGGTGAATAATTAAGTAGAGGATAATAGTCTAATTTAATTTATTTTAAATTAGAATTTGGAATCCCTAATTAAGTTAAGCAATCATTTATTATTTTTAAGTACGAGGGAAGCATCTAAAATTTCTATTTGGTTGAGAAATTTAATTAAATTAAAATTGGGGAGACATTTTTAAATGTCGTTCAATTAAACTTAATATTTTAAAATATTTGTTTAATTAGTCTAATAATTTTTAATCTAGTCAATCAAAGCATCATGTTGCCATAACAACCTCTGTGTGTGGAGAAAAACTTTATTGAAATTACATAGATGAGTGTAGAATTATTTATGTGTTATCTGTTCAGCCCATAGATAGACTTTGACAGAGTAATAACATACATGTGATAATAAGTATGTGATAATTATTTAAATTGCTCATGTGAACATTTGTCGGGTCCATAGATAGACTTTTGTTTGACAGAACTTATTATCAATACTTGATTATTACACCAAGATTACCCCTACAGTTAATTTTTGTCCATAGACGAGGTTAATATTGCACAATGTGTCTTGTGATGGGTCCCCAATTAATAATGTTGTGCAAATGTATCTTCATGCGGGTATTTATCGGCCCAAAGATAGATTAATATTTGACCCGAAATACACAAGCACCTGTGGTGGTGAATACGTGACAATTATTTATTTAACATGTGAGTAATAAGTTGGCCCAAAAGAAGGCTATTGCTTGACAGTTTTATTGTCAGTATTTGACTACTACATAGAGGGTGTCACTTACAAGTTGGTATTGTTGTCATTGGACTTGATACTAATGATGTGCTTGATTCTTTGAGATGATTCTAAGTTATTTAAATTTTGAAAGATTATAAAGTTTAATGCGAGCATGATAAATTTTTTTGCAATAATTCTCTATACAATTAAGAAGTCTGCAAATTAAGTTTAACCTATATCAACAACAAAATCATACATGATGATAACTTCAACAATAAAGACAAGACTAGTAAGATTCAAGAAAATTTGGTCTCAGTAAAGTATAAGGGCAATACAAGAAACCTCATTAAGAAAGCTGCTAAAGACGACTAAAGTACAACCTTTTGTTTACTCCTAAAGGCTTGTGGAATTGTTTTATAATACAACACATTAAGATTACTTAGAATGAATGGTGTTGTGGTGTAGTTAAAAGACAAAAATAGTATTCTACAACATATAGTTATTAATTGGAGAAATACTAAAGATTGCAGCTCAAGTTCCAACCAAAGTAGTTGTGAGAACTCTTTTAGTTTCACATATGGTGATGTCCAACTAAGGCTAGATCATTGGGATCTACTAAAGAAAATTGGACTTAAATAAATACAAGCTACTTTATTGGTTATGAATAAAGATAAAAGTTTATAATCCAATTAATCGGATGATAATTGAGACGAGTAATACGGTATTCTTTGAGAATGTTGATTTGGGGGGAAGAATAATATAAGAGACATTGTCTTTAAGGAGGAGTCTATTTTGACTCTCACTTATACTTTTAAGAATGATGCAAATCCAGAATAACGATATGACAATGTCAATAATATTTAAAGAATAATAAATTCAACAACTTCAAGAATTAATGTCACTAAGTAAACCACTAGAGTAGAGAGAAAGACAATTCGGATGATTATGTAGTTCCATTTAAGGTTCAAATACTCGAAGGTGGGTTAATGCTATAAGTTATGAGTTTAATTCAATACAAGATGATCAGATTCACATCTTGTTAAATGATTATACTCAAATGGGAAGGAATGCATTGTTTTAAGGGACTTTCTATCCAGTTATTGAGAAAGATTCTTTTAAGATAATCGTGACATTAATAGCATATTTCAATATTGAATTAAATTAGATGGATGCAAAGTAATTGTTCTTTGATGGTAACATTGAAATGATCTCAATGATTTTAAGAACTAAAGGAAATCCATCTATACATTCAAGCAAGCTTTCCTGTAGAGAAATCACAACTATCATCATGATATAATTGTCTTACTTGGTTTTGAGACAAATGTAGATGATTATGTGATTCAGTGGGAGAAGATTAAAGTTACACTAAGGGAGACAAGTGCAGTCTCAATCAGATGCCCTAAAGTTAAACTAAAGATTAAAAAATGTAGAAATATTCTATATATTTTAATTGTTGGAAGTTGTTGTATGATGAGGTCTACACAAGACCTAATTTGGCTTCTGTTGTTGGTATATTAAGTAGACATTTAAATAATTCTAGCATGGATGTTTATAAGGTATTTACAGAGAACTAAGGATAACATGCTTGCACATAGGAGATCACATTAGTAGGAGATCATAAAGTAGTCTGATTTTGAGTTTGTTAGATGTCAATACAGTATAAGATCAACTTCAGGTTATATCTTCTGTTGGTCTGGAAAGCTATACAAATAAAATATTAAGCAAACACTTTAGCTCATTAACCATGACAACATAATCAGTAGCACACTAAGGGGCATTCAAACATGAAATAAAGGTTGCGAAGTTTTGTCACATAAAATTTATTGTGACAGTTAGTTCGCAATAAAGTATTAACGAAAATGGGTACTATAAGTCAAGCATATTGACATAGAATTATTGGTTGTTAAATAAAGTGTTTTGCAGATAAAATTTTAGTAGAGCTTATTGTGATAGACTCCAAATGAGAATTCACCACTTATGTATTCAATGCCCTGTATTTGAGCTAGCTACTCATTTAGGTATTTTATGATTTTAGTATACATTGGTTAAGTGGGAGCCTATATTTATTGCTCTTTAAAGTTTTTAAGACACTTTGATTTGGATAATTTGGTTTTCTGCAAAATAAAGTTGATGGTTTTGAATTCATTGTGAATTCACTAAAGTTAATTTTTCTATTTTGTAATATTTTACATTATGGATTGATCTCACTAAAGATTAAAGTTGGACCAGTTGGAAATAGACATGATGTTGATCACATTGCATGTAATTTTCATGCTACTCACCATATTTGATCTATGTCATTGAGTATATTAATATGGTAATTGTCGGGGTTAACCACGATTTGTAATGTGATGAATGCCGCGGTGATTCTATATTAGTATATGAGATGGAACAGATTGTTAAGTATAGTTTGAAGAGGAATAACATAAAGTTGAACAATTGAAGACTCTTGATATAATTACTTTGAGAACAATATATAGCCCAAGTGAGAGATTGTTAGGAAATTTATGATTTCCAATATAATCTAATTGTGGACAATATACTATTATGCAATTATATGAGCTTTTCAATTATTTTATGAACTTAATTAAGTGATTCAATTAAGGTTAAAGGTTCATGGGCTATAATAATATTGATATGGGCTTATTGAATATATACCTAATACTACATGATTGGGTGAGTATGAGTGGCTCATTTATGTAATATATAAAGACAACTAGGTTATGGTCCCCAATACACTAAACCGCACATAGTTCTCTCTTCTCCCTATCGGGAGGGATTACTACGGTCCCCATAAAGGAATAATGAGGCTTAGTTAAGGAAGGCCATGAAATCATTAATCTCCGAGTTCGTGTTCCGCCTAAAGGATTCATTAGATCAGGTATACTTACACTCTATGATATTATCTCATTAAATCATAATAGGGGTAAAATTTATGAACATATGGATTTAATTTCCAATACAATCACCTTCCTCCTCCCAATTTTTGCAATTAATTATCCGGTATATAGTACTAAGTAGTCGCTTTTGTCATGTTTATTTAGAGAAATCGGGTTTACATTATAAACTTTTGTAAACCCTATGATTCCCTTAATTTAAACACTCAATCAATACATAGGGTATATAGGATTGGAAGGAGGGACCACAGGGTTTACACCGTGAACCCGATTTACACAAGTGTGTGTAGTTTATCTAATAAAAAAGATTTTGATGATACTGTCTCATATATCCTAATTCATTATATGCATCCTTTTTCACCCGAATAAACCTCGTTATAGCGTCTTCTAGCGCTTAACTCAGTTGATGCATTGCCATAATAATTTATGTATTGTGTTGTGGCCTCAGGTTCGAGCTTTTAAGTGATAAAAAAAAATATTTTTTAAAGTTATAACTTAGAGAAACTCTCATGTGAGACGGGTTTTTTATGAGACGGTTGTGAGACGGGTTAACCTATTACTAAAGTATGCTTATTTAGAGTTAAAGTATGTCAATAATAAGTAATATTATAACACCCCAAAATCATACTTTAATTCATCATTTATTATATTTTAGAAAACATATTTTAACGATCATTAAACATACTTTATCTATATAATAGACATACTTTAACACGTTTCACAAATCGTCTCACATATATAATTTCTCACAAGAGAATTTGTCTATAAATTATTATTATTAATTAATTAAATATGTTATATATCTTATAATTTTTTACGGGTAGGTCTTACGTGAGACCATCTCACGTGAGACCGTTTTTCACTTTTTAAAATAATTATCACTTTCGCTATAAAACGTTATCACTTTCTTTATAAAATGCTATCACTTTTTATTTATACTATAAATTTTTCATAAAATAACATTATCACTTTTCATTAATTTATTGTCAGTTTCTTTTATAAAAGTTATTACTTTCTGGTCGTTTCTCGTAAGTCCTTACGTGAGACGGTCTCAGACAAGTCTTTGTCTTTCTTTAAATGAAACTGTATATTTTTTCTTAATTTAAATTTTATATTCATTAATTTATTCTGTATTTAAAAGTAATAACACATTTAATACAAAATTATTTTACATAAATAAAAGTTATAAGTGTCAAATTTAACTATTTTGTAAATAATTGATACATAGATAAAAAGTAATTACGTTTTTTAATAGAAAGTGACACTTAATCAATAAAAAGTGATAATCAACTAATTAAATAATTCAAAGATAAATAAGTACGGGTAAAAATAATAATATTTTTAATAAAAGTGATATCTGATAAATGAAATGTGATAATCGATCAATTAAATTATTTCATAAAAAATTAATGAAAAAATTACTCATAGGTATACACTTTGTACCCCTAATTACTATGAGATACATTGATTTAAAATAATTACTCTCACAAACAAAATATTAAAATAAAATACCAAATATAAACCTAAACTCATACCAAAATATGCCGTCGCGCCGGAACGCCATCGGCCGGTCGCCGGACCACCACTCTTTTTGATGCACACACTTTTTTACTGCACACACTTTTTTTACTGCACACACTTTTGCTGCACGAACTTTTGTTGCACACAACATTTATGTGCAGCACATTGTAGGGTTAATATTGAAATATCACTATATATTTATGTAGTTAGTAGTAATATTTTTGTATATTTGTATCTCATAATAATTAAGAATTTTTTGAGTACCTAGTAGTAATGCTCCCAAAATTAATATATCAGATAAAAAGTGATAATATTTTTAATAAAAAGTGATATATAGTCAATGAAAAACTACAATGACTAGATATATTTCATGAAAAATAATTAATAGAATAAATAAAGTGATAATATATTTTTAATAAAAAATAATATTTAGTCAATGAAAAGTAATAACTGGTTAATTCAATTAATATATCTTATGAAAAATTAATAGGATAGATAAAAAGTGACAACATTTTTAATAAAAAATGATACATAATCAATGAAAATTGATAACCGATCAATTAAATTATTTGGTGAATAATTAATAGGACGGATAAAAGATAATAAATTCTTTGTAATAAAAAGTTATAAATAATCAATAAAAAATAATAACTAAGTTATTTTAAATTATTTGGTGAATAATTAATAGGACGGATAAAAGATGATAAATTATTGAGTAAGACTGTTGTGCACCTGGTGCACCAGTGCACCTGGACGATCTTAACCTTTAGATTAAGTTTAAATTAATCTTCACCATTAAAAAAAATAAAATAATAAAAATTTAAAATAAATAACTACCCACTAACCCTTAATTTACACCTATAAAATCTAGGTGTACCCATGCACTCTAGAATTACCCTAAATTCTTTGTAATAAAAAGTGATAAATAATCAATAAAAATTAATAACTAAGTTATTTTATAAATAATTTGTAGGCGAATAAAAAGTATTTTTTTTATAACAAATAAAATTAGCGTTTAATATTAAAAAAAAATTCTTTTTTAAAATTTTATTATAAAAAACAAATAAAAAATGGACGGTAATGCATCTAAGCATAAGGTAGGTTTTGTACGAAATCATATCACGAATTTCATTCCGTTAGACGAATTATTCATTTATTAAATGATATACTTAGGCGGCTCACGGGGTCATGGCTTTTCACCAAGCAATGTATTGCCGACTTGACGATTACCATATTAAACAATTATCTTAATGGCTAGATTGATATGAGTTAATAGAATAACAGGGAATAGAATAAACTCATGAATGAAATAGTAATGAGAATGAAATGAGTAAAACTTATTTTTATCATGATATTGGTATCGTTCAAGAATGACTCAGAATTTGTATTCCTTAATTAATTTTAATCTCATTAATAGTTTTTTAATAATATTACATTTAGAATTTAATTTATATAGAATATTAAATTAATTAAAATTTTAATGAAGATTTTATATATTTCAATAATTATATAAAAATATTAAATTAAATTAAAAATAAAATAAAATATTATTTAATATTTTTAAAATATAAATAAAATTTAAAATACAAATAAAATTTATTTTATATATTAAAAAATATTAAACTATGTATAAAAAATTATATTTATATTTATATTACATGTACATATTCAATTTAATTAATAATATTAATTTTTTATATATAATTTACTAATTTTTATTTTTAATAAATATTAAATAATTATATAAATTTATATTTAAAATTTTTAAGAATTTAATTTAATTTTATATTTTTTTACCGAGTTGAGCATATAAAAATATTTAATTTTTTTATTTAGATTTTAAATGATTTAATATTTTATTTTTGACAAAGTCTCTTGTGAGATATTATTTATGTGAGACCACTCGTGAGACGTGTTAAAGTATGTCTATTATATTGATAAAATATGTTTAATGATTGTTAAAGTATTTTTTGTAGGGTATGATGGATGATGAATTAAAGTATGATTTTATAATGTTATAATATAATTCATTATTGACATATTTTAACCACAAATAAGCATATTTTACTTATATAATAAGCATACTTTAGTAATGAGTCGACCTGTCTCACAATCGTCTCACAAAATACACGTCTCACAAGTGAGTCTCTCTTTATTTTTTATTAAATAATTTAATACAAATGTTTTTAATAAATATTATGTGTTAAGTAGAAAAATACTAACATATTTATAATTTTTATAATTATATAAATATATATTTTATAAATTAAAAGAATATTATTTATAATTATAATTATAATTATAAGGATTTATTAATGAGGGATACACAATTTAGAGACTAATTGCATCAGGATACAGAGAAATAAAAAAAACTTACGGGTACACAAATTCACCTTAATCTCCCAAGAATACCCTTGACCACCGAAATATAGCTCTTCCACCGAAGCTCCACCACTTTACTGCCTTCATCGGAATCGTTCGCCGGTATTATCTCGTGGAAGAAGCGCTCCGACGGCAATTTTCGCTTCGCCTGATTTCACTCTGCCCAGCGGCGCACAGTAGGCATGAAATTTGCCGACTGATACTAAAAAGTCGAGCAGTTCAATTTCCCGATCGCTAATGGATCTTATCACAGATCGTGAATCTCTCGTTTCCATAGCAATAATTGCGGCGGAATTTCAACAATACGACGGTAGACATTTAAACTTGGATACTCATTCTCGTTTGAATTTTGCCGTAAGAATGGATCTTAATATTTTGTGAAATTTACTGATGGATCTTAAAACTTTGTGAAATTTACTGTTTGGTTTATTGATGATATTACCACTTGTCTTTCTTGTTGGGAAAATTACCCGTGAATCATTGATATTAACATATGTTTTCTGTTGAAATTAAGCGTAAATCATTGATTTTAGCAATTTTTTTTCTGTTGAATAGTTATTTGGATGTATGTAGATCCTGACTAGACTTGCATGTTCTATGATATTGTCGATTCTGTGCTGCATAACTGCTGCTAGAATGGAGATGTAGAGGCTTAATGTGATCATAGAGCATGGGCTACTAGATAAGCCAGATGAGGTGATTCCCATGTATGTATTTTGGCTGCTCTTCCAGTTCTTCCTTCTTGTAGGGCTGGACTCCTTTGAGAAGAGCATTGCTGCGTTCCAGAGCTACCTCAAGTTCTTTTCAAGAGGGGTGTTGGGTTTAGGATACATGTACAGTGTGCTTTCAGTGTACATGATTGATTCTTCAAAACGAACCTGCTGTTTGCCGACGGTGCACGCTGGTGATGGCGCCTCCCTTCCTACTCGTGAAGATTTTTTCTCTCTCATCTCACTTGATGCTTGAGATTCTTTCCCGTTCTGGAATTGGGTTATTGCCTCTATCTTTGGATGTTTTCAGATTGCTTATTACTCTTGTTGATAGGAGTATTCAAATTATGTTGATTTCAGCAGTTGGTTTTTCATGGGAAATTCTTATTTAATTCTGAATTTTCACTAGATGTGATGGGCTTTGTTCGTTTTTGGAATTAGATGTGTATGAGTCTATTCCGTTTATGATTCCTTTTATGATTCTTGGTTTGCAAGGGTCTTGATGGCACCTATGAGGCTCAAGCATGGCTTTACTCGAGAGGCACGATTCACTCCATGATTTCCCCATTGATTCAACGCAACTCGAATGGCAAAGAACTGATTTTTCGTGCTTTCTTCACTGTGGAGAGGGAAGACATTGAAGCTCTTGGAGATGTAGTTGTTGATCTGTTGATAGAGGTGAGCTCATATGGAACGAAGTTAAGATGATTGTTGATGATTGATTGCAATGGTTTGAAGATTGAGTTCTTACACCAAAGATTAGGAACTCTCTCTGGTACTCTCGCTGCTAAGAGATGCAAACTTCAAATTTGTCCTACAAATTCAGATGTCATAGTTGGTTGTACAGATAAATACTACACCACATCATTTGCTGTCTTATAGTTTTAACTTTTGCATTATAAGAATTTTAATGAGGAAAAAAAGTACTAAATGTGTATTAGCTTCATGTGAAAAAAAAATGTGTAAAAAAAATGTGCAAAATAAAATTGAATTATAAAATGTGCAAAACAAAATGTGCAAAATAAAATTGTGCAAAACAAAATGAACAAAAAATAGAGATATTTATGGTATCACAATGTATAATTGTGTAAATTGAATTGAATTGAGTTATAAAATGTGCAAAACAAAATGTGCAAAAGAATTGTGCAAAACAAAATGTGCAAACAAATTGTGCAAAACAAAATGTGCAAATTCTACCCCTCACCCACCCACCCACCGACCCACCGACCCACCCACTGCCGGACCACCACCGGACCTTCGGCGGCCAGTCGCTAAACCTCCGCCAGAACTTAAAATGTGCAAACAAAATATGCAAAAATAAAATTGTGCAAACACAAAGGGGTACTTATGGTATCACAATCATAATTGTGTAGTTATGAGTATTAGTGCTTTGAATCATGTAGTTTATAGCAATTATGCATTATTTTATGTATCCAATAATAAGTGACCCTAATTATAATTATATACTTCCCCCATCCCCTTTAAAGAGGATCTTTTTTTCCATTTTGGGTGTCCCACCCAAAGAGTCCACTTTCCATTTTTACACACATGAGACCCACATATCCCTGCTAATACAATTAAAATATGAGACTTACACTCTCACTAATACAACTACCCACTACACATTAATATTTTATTTTATTTATAATTTAATATTTTTCTATAATTATAAAATATATATAAAATCTTCATTAAAATTTTAATTAATTTAATATTTTAAATAAATTAAATTTAAATGTAATATTATAAAAATACTATTAATGAGATTGAAATTATTAAGGAATACAAATTCTATTACTTGAGTTATTCCTACGATACCAATCATGATAAAATTAATTTTTAATCATTTAATTTCCATTACTATTCCATATATAAGTTCATTTCATTCCCCTGTTATTCCATTCAGTCATACCAATCTAGCCATAAATAATAATACTCCTTAATTCACGTGCCAATCTAGCCATAAATAATAATACTCCTTAATCCACGTGCCAAAAAAGTAAAAGTCCCTCTTAGTTAGGGACAGAGGGAGTATATGAGAGAGATAGAAGGGAATGAAATGGACAATACCATGGGGTGGGAGGAATGCCCATTCCTACAAATAAGGGAATACACATTCCTTTGAAATGAGAATTCTCATTAATAAAAATATACCAATCGCAGGAATGAGAATAGATTTAGGAATGACGATTTCATTCCCACTCCATTCCATCGTACCAATCATGTCCTAAGAATACTTAAATACACACCCCTTTTTATTAAACTCACACTCCTTATTAAATACACATCCCTATTTAGTTGTCTAAATTTTAATTTTATTGTATACACACCCCCTAAAAACCCAAATTTACACTTCCCTCTTTAGTTGTCTAAATTTTAATTTTATTGTATACACACTCCCTAAAAACCCAAATTTATTCTTTTTAATTTTAATAGATACAAACCCATTATTTTGTGCGTTGTACACTTCCGTTGAATTGCTACTTCCACATTTGAAATGGAACTGAAATACATGAGCTAATTTATCAACCATCTTGAAACAACAAAATTACATCTCAAAATGATTGAGTAGCTGGATATGAGCAATATTCGAATAAAAGTCATCCCAAACTCTTTTAAATTGCTAACTTTTCTCCATGTCTTAAATGTTGAGGGAAATCCTGTGAAAATACCGCCATCAGAGATTTTTTTGTATGGAAGTAGAAATTTGGTGTAGAATGAACGAGTAAAGGCACTAGAAGGATGAAGAATGAGAACATCCTGAGCGAGACACCACTTCAATTTCCCCATTAATAAACTTTAACTTATTACACACAATTTTGAGGAAACACGGCATTAGATCGGTTCTATCATAGCCGTTAAACAAGAACTGCCAATTTCTATCGACGACGTCGTTGTCCATCTCCAGAAATTCAATTTCGTAGACTTTAAAGCCACCGCTCGGATTGATTTCCACAAGATCAAGTTTCCGAATGATGATCTATACTGTGCAGATTTTGGGTGGGGAGTAGCAATGACGATCTATAAATCAGGGATTTCGAGGGAGGGGTGGAGATTGATACATACGTTCTTATTTTTTTTTCATTTTAATATATCTTAGGAGGCACATATATGTACAAATTACCGGAGTTTTTATAATGGATTATAATTTAGGGTTTATTAAATTTATTTAATACTCCATAAAATATATAGGGGGTGTGTATTTAACAAATTAAGGGTAATTTAGTCTTTTTAAAAATATATTTTTTAATTATATATTAATGGGGTGTGTATTTAATAAAAGAAGGTATGTATTTAGTGAGACCCTTATCTTAATTAGTTAATTAATATTTTTTAATTTTCTTTTAATTATAAAATAGATTAGTTTAGTAGGAGTATTAATTATCTTCATTATTAAAAAAGTAGGGAAAACCACTAATAGGTACATACTTTTACCCAAAATTACTATGAGATACAATGAGTTCAAATAATTACTCTTACATACAAAATACTAAAATAAAATACCAAATATAACTTTATAATCCCATACACTTTTAACCACAAATCCTACCCCTCACTCACCCACTGCCAGACCACCACCGAACGGTCGCAGGACATTCGCCGGACTGCCACGTGACCTCCGTCGCTGGCTGCCGGACCTCCGCCGGAACTTAAAATGTGCAAAAATAAAATTGTGCAAAAAAAAATTGTGCAAAACGAATTATGCAAACACATAGTAGTATTTATGGTATCACAATCATAATTGTGTAGTTATGAGTATATTAGTGCTTTGAGTCATGTAGTTTATAGCATTTATGCATTATTTTATGTATGTATCCAATAGTAAGTGACCCTTAAAAGTAATATGTATTTTTATTTTATTCTTTTTAGACTAATTATATTGTGCACTCTGGTGCACCCTAAGATAGGGTGCACCCACTTTAAAAAAACGTATACAAATATAAACAAAAACATATACAATTATGAACAAAAATGTATACAATTTAATTGTTAGTATTTTTAATAAAAAATTAAGTGTAAAAAATATACAATTATTAAAAAAACATGTATACACTATTGAATAAAAATTTATACACATATAGATGCTAGTTTTTTTAATGAAAAACTTAATGTGAAAAAAATATACAGTTATTAAGAAACACGTATATAAAATAGAATAACATATATACAAAATGGAATAAAAAGTTATACATATATGGGTGCACCATTGCACCGGAATGCACCTAATATCAACTCTTCTTTTTATATAACTTTTATTTAAAATGTTATTTCTTTTTATTTGGTTACGAATTACTTATAATATACTCCCTCCGTCCGCTTCTAAGATATCCATTGTACAATTTTTGGCGTCCACTTCAAAGGTATTCATTTCCCCTATTTAGTAAAAAAGTACACAATATGACCCACCACTTCCCTCTAATACAACTACCAACTTTACATATAATAATAATACTCATTAATCCACTTAAAAAAAATAAATGAATACCTTAGAACCGGACAGAGGGAGTAGTTCAATTAGATGTTACTCCATTATTTTTTATTGCTTCGTTTTTACTTTTAATTAAAAATATTATCACTTTTTATTATTTTTGTTAATTACTCATTATTCAATTGCTCGGTTCGATAATCACTTTTTCTTGATTGAATATCACTTTTTATTTAAAATTTTATCACTTTTTAATCGTTATACAAATTATTCATAAAAAAGTTTAATTGAACGATTATTACCTTCCTTTAATCATATATAACTGTTTATTAAAAATGTTATCACTTTTAATTTATCCAACAATTTTTTCATTAAATACTCAGTTGAATGATTATCACATTTTCTTGATCAGATATCACATTTTAATAATAATGTTATCACTCTTTTATCATCATTTGAATCACCTTTCCTTACTTAAGTATCCCTTTTTATTAAAAATATTAACAATTTTTTTTATTTATTCTATGAATTTTATACAAAATAATTCAAGTGGACAATTATCATTATTTTTAATTGGGTATCATTTTTATTAAAAATATTATATTATTTTTTAAAAAAATATTATCACTTCTTATAAATTTATATTATTTAAATTGAAGATTAAATTAAAAATTAATACAATGTATCAGCACAATTTTATATTTTATAAAAACATAAATTATATAATAATAAGTCAAAAGAAAAACGTTGGAAAAAAACAAAAAAATGATGTATATGCGTTCAAATTGTTTCCTTGTTAATTTTGAAAATTACAGCGGGTCATTATGCTTTTAAATGGATTATTTTAGTATCCGTTTCACAAATTAAGATTTGTGAAACTGTCTCATACAAATCTTTGCCCTAAGTGTACGACTTTATTCATTAACATAATTATCGTAAGTAGTTATTATAGTTGTAAGTGTGCGTGGGTGAAAACAACATATCAGATAGGTGTCGTTGTAAGTGCTGCAACACTGCGAATGACACTGAATGCAAAGAACAGAGACAACAGCGGAAAATAAAACGAGACAACAGATTTAACTCTTCCACAAACTTACGTTTGTGGTGGCCTCATGGCTAAAACTTCACTAAACTTGGAAAAATAATGAATACAAAAGTCTTCAAGGATATAATCTAACTCTCTTGAATATACCCTATCTAACTCGTAAAGGTATACCTATTTCAAGATCTAAAAACATGATATGAAATCACAAAACTACTCTCAAAACGAAGATTGTAAAAAGACAATTACAATCTTCTAGCATACGAAGAGACCTCTCATCTCTCCAACGCTCCAAAGAGAATAGACCAATGTGGCTCTGAGTGTTGTAGCACTTGAACCAGCATACAGAAAACCACCTTTTGTGTGTGTACCAGACGTTGTACATCTTGGAATGAAGACTTTTGACTATATATATACGTGAAAGATCATGCCTCATTCCTTATTAATAGACGTACTTTCTTCAGTTTATTTATCTTGAGCACCAATATCTCAAAAGCAATATCCATCACTTCCTTAAAAATAGGAAACTTATAACCTCCCTCTTCTACGTGCTTATCACGATCTCCCTTCAAACATCCTGAAACTCCTTCTCTCACGTTCTATTAGTTGTCTGAAAAATAAACACAATAACAACCAAGACAACGTAACACATTAATTGAACATGTGAAATGGTGGCATGGAGAGGTGAAATTCAGAGTGTGACTTCAAGTGTATCAACATCGTCCAGGCATACTAACAATCTCACCCAATTTCACCTATCCACAGCCACAACAATCTGATGCAGACTTAAGCAATTCAAACCAATTATCAAAATATAATAAGTCTATAACATCAGATAACGATCGATCATAAATTACCAACATGCAGCTCCCCCATACATGAATCTCCATCTATCTTAATGATCAGCTCCCCATACATGAATTTCCACAACCTGACAGCATCAAGTGCAGTACCAAAACCTGACATCATTCAAGTGTGGCACCAAAGGTTGTGATATCAGTAACAGCACTTCAGTAGCAACTGCAATGGTTCTTCATGCAAAACCTGACAGCATTCAAGTGTTGCACTAAAGGTTGTGACATCAGTAATAATACCTCATTAGCAGCTGCAATGGTTCTACCTGCATCAGAATTTTCTCCCCCTGTGGGTGTGGATATAAGACATTTAAGGCTTAAGAAAATTTGCAGGGTAAGGTGGGAAGAAAGGGGGCAGCACCAGCGACAACACAAGGTATATCACTAAGGAGAAGCATGGTTTTCAGAAGAGTGAGACACTAATAGTCATGGGAAGGCTTGATGGTTCTTGAAGGATCATTGAAGATATTTAATGACATGTGCTTGAATCCAATTTCAAAGAAAGTGAGCAGTGTGTGCACTCGAATTCGTAAACTAATAGAAACAAGCAAGCAAGTGGCAAACATTTAAATAAGAATTTAGAGAGAAACATAATAGCACAATTAGAGAAAAATCCACCTTGAGAATTAATTGAAGATCATAAGAGGAATAAAGATTGCAAAGCAAAAAAGGAACAATATGAATAAAAAGAAAATCGAATTTAAATCCTATCAGAATTAAAATTACTCAAAAATCCATCAAGGAAAATGCTAATAAAAATCTGGAAAATTCAAAGAGAGGTTGTTTTTCTATGCAGGCACACATACATATTTTTTTTGTTTGCACTTCTTGATAGATAAAAATTCAACACACCTTTTGAAAAGAACACATCGTAGTTGTCAGCTTCGTGTGCCTGGTTACTCAGTGAGAAATTTAAGGGATCTTTCTTTTTCCTTTTTTTGAAACTAAATAGCCTTTTGAAGAGAGTTGAAAAGAACACATCGTAGTTGTCAGCTCTGTGTGCCTGGTTACACAGTGAGAAGTTTAAGGGATCGTTCTTTTTCCTTTTTTGAAACTAAATAGAATTTTGAAAAGAGTGCATCGTGGTTGTCAGCCCCGTGCATCTAGTTACTCAGCTTATTTAGACCTTTGATTTTTTTTAAAGAACTTGTACTTTTATTAGTGTATGTTCAGAATTGCACCTCAGAAACATCTAGATGTAAATTAGCAAATACCAAAACGAATAATCAAATAACTTAAAGACTGAAGAGAATGAAATTCGACGAAGGTTATTTCATGTGTTGTGACACTCGAAATAACCTTAATGCATGCAGTTTAGAATATGCAACCAGGAGATTCTCCAATGCTGGAAAACCTCCCCAAGTCAAGAGATTTAATAAGATGGTCTGCAATTTTCTTCTCAATGGGTAAATCCTCTAACTTCTCAATTTGTTTCTCAATAAAATATCTCAGAAAATGATGTCTAATATTGACTTGCTTGGTGAGTGGGTGTTGAGTTGAATTTTTGAAAATATTTGAAGCACAAGAGTTATCATATAAAACTCTAAAAAAATCAGATTCAAGCACAAAATTACCAAACAACTTTTAAGCCAAGGTAGAAGTGAACAACAATAGATGAGCAGGAGTTTTAAGCAAAGTGTGATTGTGCAGTGTGACAGCATTTCGGGCGACACTGTAATCTGTCTCCTTTTCTGACTTGATGGTCTGATCCTAAAATCTGGAAGACCTCCATCAACTTGAGCAACATGATTATGTGCAGTGTTCTTATCAACAAGATAACAATTTTTAGAAGATCTACTCCCACTCATGACACAAAAATTGAACTCATCAAACACATGGCATGAACTTTTATCAAATTTAACATGCAAATTGTCATCACAAAGTTAACTTATGCTTATCAAATTTTCATGTAAACCATTCACATGTAAGACATTTGTGAGTTTTGAAAAATCACTTACATTAAGAGTTCCTTTTCCTATGATCTCACCTTTTGAACCACCTCCAAATATGACTTTTCCTCCATCAAACACTTCATAATCAGTTAGATATTCGGCCCTACTAGTCATGTGTCTAGAAAACCCACCATCAAAGTACCAACAACCATGAGCACATGCCTTTGAAGGAGTGCAAGCAAGATTGCACTTGATGCTCTGTTTTTGTACCCATGCTGTTTTGGTCTTGTGCTGGTATGAGTGTTGCGACACTGGGACTGACACTTGGTTTGACAGAGTATCTTTCTTAAGTTTATGACAAAAGGGTCGGATATGGCCTTTAGCAAAACAGTAATGACATACAAATTTCCTTTTCCTTTTCCTTTTGTCTTTAGAGGTTGGTTTATTAGGCTTCACAACACATAGAGAAGGTTTAACAAAATTGATGGGTTTCTCAAAACACATAGAAGTTGACTCTTCAGGAGGAGAGTAACCGAGACCATACTTGTTAGATTTTCAAATAGAAAGAGCCTCGTTAAGAGCGGAGGTACCTTAATTGAACTTCTTAAAACTTAGAGTTGATTCAGCAAGCTTTTCATGAAGTTTGGAAATTCCAGTGTCCCTTCTTGTAAGAATTACTTCCAATCTTGTGATTGTTTCAATCAACCCTTCATTTTCACGAGATATTGAATCCAATTTCTTTTGAAGTTCATCAATTTTTGTCTCTTCTTTGGTTTTGACCGTAGCCACTATAACTAGAACATTAAGACAAGAAAATAGGGAATTAAAAAAGAATTTTGACCTTTCAATTGTTGGATCAAGTGCGGCAGCATCTAGACCAGCATCTGTATATGACAGTTCTGATTCATGATCCGTGAATTCACCATCTTCAATGATTGAGAGAAAAGCACAATCTTTTCCCTCTGCACTTAAAGGTTCCCTTTCCAATTCATCATCACTAAGGGAAGTAAACAGATTCATCTGAAGTTTCAACATGGTGTTGGCACATTCCCTTGCAAAATGACCAAACCTCGTGCAAGTATCACACTTGAGATTTTTGCAATATTCAGCGTCGTAGATGAATTTCTTTCGTTGATGACTTCCCCCAAAATTTTCTTTCAAATTCAAAAAAGTGTTGAACTCTTTAATAAGGAGATAAACATTGTCCATTTAATCCGAAAGGTGTTCTTCATCCTCAACATGATCTACATCATTGACGGTGGAAGATTCACTACATGGACTTGATGAAACTTTACTTTTGAAAATCATCACATCTTTTTTGCCGTTAGCAGCATCTTGTTGAGCAAGATTCAACTCATAGGTCTTAAGAATACTCACAAGCTCATTATAATTCATCAAATCTATATCCTTTGATTCTTCAATGACACAGATTTTTGAATTAAATCTTTTGGGAAGAGTACGGAGTATTTTATTGACTAACCTGAGATTTGACACAGAATCACCAAGAGATTCCAATTCATTGACAATGACGAGCAACTTTGCAGTATACAAACTTATGGATTCATCTTCACTCATCCGTAGATTTTCAAACTTAGTGCTTCACATCCTTGCTTTTATTCTTTTGACATTGTTAGACCCTTCACAATGCTCTTAAAGTATCTCTCATGCATCTTTTGCAGAATTGCAATTTTGAATAGGGTCGTACATGGAATTATCAACATAAGCGCTAATTGCATAGAATGCTTTGACATTAGCACTTGAGAGAGCATTTTCTTCAGGAGTCAATTGAAATTCATCTTGTGACGTAGTAGGAGTCCTATCTATCATAACATTTTTTCAAGCATTTATATTGAGAGCCTTGATGTAAGTTCGAATTCGATTTTTCCACACCAAATAATTTGTACCGTCAAGAATAGGAGGACGAGAACAATCTCCACTATAGTAGTCCATGAGATCACAACACACTTTAACCGCATGATCAAAACTTAGTTGAGTCAAGTTTTGGCTCTGGTACAACTTGTAAGTGTGTGTGGGTGAAAACAAACATATCAGACAGGTGTCGTTCCAAGTACTGTAACACTCCGAATGACATTGAATGCAGAGAACAGAAACAACAGTGGAAAATAAAATGAGACAACAGATTTAACTCTTCCACAAACTTACGCTTGTGGCGGCCTCATGGCTAAAAGAAAAACGTTGGAAAAAAACAAAAAAATGATGTATATGCGTTCAAATTGTTTCCTTGTTAATTTTGAAAATTACAGCGGGTCATTATGCTTTTAAATGGATTATTTTAGTATCCGTTTCACAAATTAAGATTTGTGAAACTGTCTCATACAAATCTTTGCCCTAAGTGTACGACTTTATTCATTAACATAATTATCGTAAGTAGTTATTATAGTTGTAAGTGTGCGTGGGTGAAAACAACATATCAGATAGGTATCGTTGTAAGTGCTGCAACACTGCGAATGACACTGAATGCAAATAACAGAAACAGCAGCGAAAAATAAAACGAGACAACAGATTTAACTCTTCCACAAACTTACGTTTGTGGTGGCCTCATGGCTAAAACTTCACTAAACTTGGAAAAATAGTGAATAAAAAGGTCTTCAAGGATACAATCTAACTCTCTAGAATATACCCTATCTAACTCGTAAAGGTAGACCTATTACAAGATCTAAAAACATGATATGAAATCACAAAACTACTCTGAAAATGAAGATTGTAAAAAAATAATTACAATCTTCTAGCATATACGAAGAGACCTCTCATCTCTCCAATGCTCTAAAGAGAATAGACCAATATGGCTCTGAGTGTTGTAGCACCAGAACCAGCATGCAGAAAGCCACCTTTTGTGTGTGTATGTATCAGACATTGTACATCTTGGAATGAAGGCTTTTGACTATATATATATGTGAAAGATCATACCTCATTCCTTTTTAAGAGACGTGTCTTCTTCAGTTTATTTATCTTGAGCACCAATATCTCAAAGGCAATCTCCATCACTTCCTTAAAAATAGAAAACTTATAACCTCCCTCTTCTACGTGCTTATCACGATTGACACGAGTCTTGTGATGCTACAAGGCCAAAGGGTGGCCGTGTTGCATGTTTTGTTATCAGTACACAGCTACATGCTAAAGGGCTGTGTTGGCGACATGGCTCGAGTCTCGAAATATGACACAACTCGTGTGACGCTACATGGCCAAAGGGTAGCCGTGTTGTATGTTTGATGTCAGTACACGGCCACATGCTATAGGACCGTGTTGGCGACACGGCTCGTATAGCTGCTCCCCTTCTTTCTTCAATTTTTAACTTCAAATCTTGTCTTCCCCTGTTTTTATGCTTCCAATGCTCCCTATTCATGCTCACAACTCATAAACATTATTAGCTCAATATTATTTATCAAAACACGGATTATCATCTACTTCAACACAACCAATCGGACCAAAATCACGAGCACATGAGAAAAATTTCAAGTTTGCCTCAAAAATATGAGCAAGATATGCTTACTAATAAAACATGTATGTTACACCACACAACATCCCCCCAAACTTAAATCGAGATAAGAATCGAGAATTAAGTTTGCAAAAAAAATGGTGAGACATACTTACACACTTCAAATTAAGCATTTATCGTATCTTCAATACACATTCTCCTCATGAGCACAATCCACCTACAAGGCCATTAATGCAAAACAAGAAAAAAACTATTTACAAAATTAAACTACTAAAACGGATACGATCTTTCAAGAAGTGAAGATATCCACATATATCAATTCCCTTTGAGAGGGAGAATGGTAATGCTTCATCCTTTGACCATTAATCACAAAAACACTTCCATCTAATCCTTTAAGCTTCAAGGAACCATCATCTCTAGCCTCAATTACCAAGTATGGACCGGTCCATTTGGAATGAAGTTTTCCGGGGAACAACTTAAGTTTTGAATTGAACATTAGAACCTTATCCCCCGGAATAAACTCCCTCGTTTTGATCCTTTCATCGTGCCATCTCTTGAGCTTCTCCTTCAAAATTCTTGAGCTTGAATAAGCTTCTTCTCTAAACTCTTCTAATTCAACCAATTGGAGACACCTTTTCTTTCCGGATTCTTTCTCATCAAAGTTCAACTTCCGAAGGGCCCATAGTGCCTTATTCTCCAACTCCATGGGTAAATGGCATGCCTTCCCATAAATAAGCTTGTACAGAGAAACCTAAGGCGGTCTTGTAGGCCGTTCGATAGGTCCAAATTGCATCGTCAAGCTTAGAAGACCAATCCTTTCGATTTCCATTGACCGTCTTCTCAAGTACAAGCTTCACTTGCCTATTTGATACCTCCGCCAAGCCATTTGTTTGAGGATGGTAAGGTGTAGAAACCTTATGATTCACTCCATAGCCATTCAAGAGATTCTCAATAAACTTGTTGATGAAGTGAGATCCCCCATCACTAATCATGGCCTTTGGCACCCCAAATCTAGCAAAGATGTCCTTCTTTAAGAAAGTCTTGACCACTAGAGCATCATTTGTCCTTGTCGGGATTACTTCCACCCATTTAGACACATAATCTACCACAAGCAATATGTAAAGGTAACCATTGGAAGGCGGAAATGGGCCCATGAAGTCCATCCCCCATACATCGAACACCTGAACCTCAAAAATGTTCCTCATGGGCATTTCATCATATTGCCATATACTTCCAATCCTTTTTCACCGATCACATCCCTTGATGTACTCCTTACAATCCTTGAACAAAGTTGGCCAAAATAATCCCGATTGTAGGATCTTTGCTCCTGTCTTTTGAAATCGAAAGTGTCCTCCACATGGTGAACTATGACACATCTCGATGACACTTGCTTTTTCTTCTTTCGAAATACACCTCCGTATGATTCTATCCGGACAATTCTTGAATAGAAGAGGATTATCCCACAAGTACTCCTTGACATCATGATAGAATTTCTTCCTCCTAGACTCGGTTAGATAATCCGGCTTAAGACCACAAGCTAAATAATTCATAAAATCCGCATACCATGGCCTCCCGGTCTCACATAAAGTGTACATCCTTTGAAAATCAATTTGAAGTATCTCTTCATCTGGAAACACATCCTTAATGAACTCCATGGTTCCTTCTTCATCAAAATTTTCCAAACGTGACAAATGGCCGGCTATAACATTTTCGACTCCCTTCTTGTCACGTATCTCCATATCGAATTCCTGCAACAAAAGAACCCAACGAATTAGTCTAGATTTAACATCTTTCTTACTCATCAAATACCTAATGGCGGCATGATCAGTATAAATAATGATTTTTGTGCCAACAAGGTATGGATGAAATTTTTCGAATGCATAAACCACGGATAAGAATTCTTTTTCCATTGTGGTATAATTCTTTTGATTTGCATTGAACATCTTGGATGCATAGTGGATTGATCGAAACTTCTTCTCCCTCACTTGACCAAGCACCACTCCTAATGCATTGTCACATGCATCATAATGAAGCTCAAAAGGCTTACTCTAATCGGGAGAGACAAGGATTGGTGAAGAAATTAGAGCTTCCTTGAGTACCTTAAAAGCATCAAGACATTCATCATTAAATTCAAATGGAGCATCTTTTTCAAGCAATTTACACAATGGATTGGCTATATTAGAAAATTCCTTTATAAAACGTTGATAGAACCCGGCGTGGCCAAGGAACGATCTAACCCCTTTTTCATTTTTGGTGGGGGAAGATGTTCAATGGCTACAACCTTCACCTTATCAACTCTCAAACCTTTCTCCGAAATGTGATGTCCAAGTACGATACCCTCTTGAACCATTAAATGGCATTTTTCCCATTTTAAGACTAGGTTCGTATCTTGACATCGCTACAAAATCATAGAAAGATTAGCCAATCATATATTAAATAAAGATCCAAAGATGGAAAAATTATCCATAAAAACCTCCATTATATTTTCAATCAATCCCCCAAAGATGGACATCGTGCAACGTTGAAAGATGGCGTGAGCATTGCACAATCCAAAGGGTAATTTATAAAAAGCAAACGTGTCATATGGACAAGTAAAAATTATTTTCTCTTGATCTTCGGGGGCTATCATGATTTGGTTGTACCCCGAATAACCATCTAGAAAATAATAATACTTGTATCCCGCCAATCTATCAAGCATTTGATCAATAAAAGGCAAAGGGAAATGATCCTTATGAGTGTTTTCATTAAGCTTCCTATAATCACAACACACTCTCCAACCCGTTTTTACCCTTGTAGCAAGTTCTTCATCAAATTCTGTTTCAACAATGGTTAATCCCCCTTTCTTCGCCACAACATTCAAAGGACTCACATGAGGACTATCACTTATGACATAAATAATATTAGCATCTAACTATTTCAAACGCCTTTGTGGTTGTATGCATGACTTATCTTCATCTATCAACCTTATGTGATGCATGCAAATAGTGAGACTTATACCTTTCAAATCATCAAGAGTCCAACCAATATCACTTTTTTGCTTTCTAAGCAACCTCAACAATTTATCAAGTTCTAAAGTAAAAGAGATGATGGTACGATTACCGAAAAGGTCTTGTTGTCTCCCAAATACGCATACATAAGGTGATCGGGTAAAGGCTTCAATTTCTCTTTCCCCTTTTCCACTTTAGGCTCTTCATTCTCGACCTCCAATGGAAGATACTCCCTCTTTCCATAGTACATCATTTTTGCTTCATCCTCTTGCATTTTCTTACAAGCATTTAAGTCATGTAAGCAATCATTTATATCATCATCTTCTAAACAATATAAAGAAGAAGTAGAATTTAAGGATAAAGTAAGAGAATGGCTTATACTTGTCTCAAGAGGATCCTTGGATAGGAAAAATGGTAAGTTCTTTTGAACAATCTCATCAATCAATTCAATCCTTCTACATTCTTCTTTCTCATCCGGATGCCTCATAGCATTTCTCAAAGAAAACACAACATCTTCTTCATTCACCCTCAAAGTCAATTCCCCTTTATGCACATTAATTAAAGCTCTTCCCGTGGCCAAGAAGGACGTCCCAAAATCAATGAAAAATTTGCATCCTCGTCCATGTCAAGCACTACAAAATCCACCTGCAATATGAACTTTCCAACTTTAACTTACACATCCTCAACTACTCCCTTAGGATAAGTCAAAGACCTATCTGCAAGTTACAATGTAACGGACGTAGGCTTTACTTCCCCTATACCTAGTTTCTTAAAGATAGACATAGGCATCAAATTGATACTAGCCCCAAGATCACAAAGAGCTTTATGAACTTCACTCTTACTCATCTCACATGGTACAACAAAACTCCCCTGATCTTTGAGCTTTGGAGGCAACTTCTTTTGAATTATGACACTACACTCCTCCGTCAAGTTGACGGTCTCATTCTCCACTAAGCTCATTTTTTTTGTCATGATGTCTTTCAAAAACTTGGCATAATGAGGCATTTGTCTCAAAGCATCCACAAAGGGTATATTGATGTGGATTTTCTTGAAGATCTCCAAAAACTTTGCAAACTTTTCATCAAGCCCCTTCTTCAAAAATTTATGTGGAAAAGGAATAGGCACTTGAGTTTTTGGTATGCCCCAACTATCCCTTTCCAACTCCACTTCTTCTTCTTACTTTTTCAATGCCTTAGTTCTTTCCCATTTCTTCTCAACAACTGCCGACTCAACCACATCCGTTTCATCATTTTATTTAGCTTCAACTGGTTTATGGTTGTTTTTTTGGCCATTAAGAGTTGTTTCTCAGGTTTTTGGGCACTTGCTACATGTTTAACTTGCTGGAATTTGTGCTTTCGATGTAGCATCCTACACTCAAGTTGTTTGCTATTATTGCTGCCACTACTCTTTTTTGCAAGAGGCATTTATTATTTTATAGTGTTTTTGATGAGTTTATGCATCAATAGTGCAGTTTCTTTTGTGCTTCATTGATACAGTTGCTTTGGTTACTTACTTGATAGGAATATGAATTAATGTTAGCTCCTTGTGTAGCATCAAAATTTCTGGATTTGTGTGATTATATATGTTTGGGAACTGCTGGTAAGCTCTTTTTCATTGCGCATGTTATTTTGGATTTTTGTAGATTCACTGTGATGTTGCTATTAAGTAGAGTAATTTGTTATTGTGCGATTGCTTGTAATGTTATTACTCTGATTTTCACAATGAGTTTTTTGTGTGAGAAAGATCATTCGGATAATTAGTAGTAGTGGCATATTTAAACATATTTACAAGGGTTGTCTCATATTTTCTTGTTGATATTAGATAAACATGCGCAATCAAATTTAAACTGGATTATCATATGTTTATACAATTTTGTAAATAGCAGTATTGTGGAGGTGAGATCTTCATGGGGTATGTACTGTTATTGTTGTTTACTATTCAGTCTTCTGAATTTCTTGATTTTATATCTTCTTTTCAATTGTGTTTTGAGATTTATTGGTTTATAAGCAAGACATTATTGGATCTATGATAATCATGTTATAATCATACTTATTGGTTTATACGTGTTCAAAATTTGCTAGGAGATCCAGCAAGACTACAATTTAATCTACATGGGGACTGAGAATCCTAAACTTCCAAATTATCCATTTAGGCCTCCTGCTACACCCCTAGTAAAGTTCTAAATTATCCATTTAGAACCCGTAGCTCCAGTTGGAGGGGACGGAGGGCTTGGTGACGACAGAGATGGCGCCAGAGATTTCGACTTGGACGAAGATGCAGCTGGGACTGAAAGAGGAGTCGTAAGTGGGGCGGGATTAGGAGTAACTGGCAGAAGAGGAGAAGGACTGCGAAGTGGATAGGACGACACTGGAGGCAGCGGAGACTGAGCTGGCGGCGAAGAGCTCACTGGGAGGAGTGGCCACTGGCGGTGGAGTAGCGGGTGGTGTGGTGGTGGGAGGAGGAGTTGCAGCTGGTGGTGGAGAAGTAACCGCAGGTGGTGGCGAGTAATCCAGGAGTGGTGATGAAACAGGGTGCGGAGAAGAGGCTGGTGGCGATGGATTTGGCGGGGCTAGAGACGTGGTGTGAGAAAACGACGGAGATTGTCCAGCGACGCCGGTGACAACAATACAGATCAAAGCTACGAACAATTGCAGGTTATGAGCCATGATTGTGCGCACTCACTCTCGATTTACGTCTGCACTAGAGAGAAAGCATGAGAGGTGTGAGTGAAGGTTTCAGACAGAGAAGTAACGTCAATGTTTTACTCCACACTACGCCATATCAGATATGGATCCGTCACCATATAATCATCTTTCTTTAACACCTCCTTTTGCAAACCTCATTTATGCATCCTTTACCTTTTACAGTATTTTATTTAAGTTATGATTGCACTATCGGTGTGCTTTTGGATTTCTTGCATTGGATAATACTTGAGTGTAGTTACTTGTGAGTTTCATCAAGGTTATCTTTATACATGAAAGCATGAGATGAAAAAAGAAAGACTGCTTCATTTGTTAATGCTTGCATATATAACCTTAGTTATGGTAATAGACTTGCTTAAATTTATGGTAGTATGCTAATTTAAACAGGACTAACAATGTAATAAATCTATCCTATTTTGATTGAGATTAAACCTGGTGAAATATTTAGATTTTAGAATGGCTTGGGTTTCGATTAATTTGCCCCATTGTCATTCCTACTTATTCTTTTATTTTCTATGAATGGTATTCTTTCACCAATTACCATATTTAATGTTTGACCAACTGAAATTGCCTCGACTGGTAAATTTGTTTACTTATTGTTGTAACAGGTTCGCAACCATTTTTTGCTTTGCTGTGGTGTTCTTAATGTGGATTGTGGAGTAAATAAGTTGTACCCTTATATTCCAGTTCCACATTGGAGCTGTTTTTACCTCTTTCCTTTCTAATATTGCAACCTTGATGCATTCACTAATTAACTCTCTGATGATTTTGCAATTTTAGGATGCCACTACAAATGATTTTGCAATTTTAGAAAATGTCCAAACACGATGTGCAAAAATTAATTTTGCACAATTTAATGTGTAGTCGGAATTTGTGAGAAAGACGAATTAGGTTAAGAAATGTGCAAACACATTGTGAAAAAATCAATGTTGCACAATTTAAATTGATTGATTGAGTAAAAATGCTAGAAATAAATGTGTGAAAAAATTGTGCAAACTAAATTGTGCAAAATAAAATTGTGCAAAATAAAATTGTGGAAAATACCGCCGGACCACCGCCGAACCGCCGTACCATCGCCGGAGCACCGCCGGACCAAAAATAAAATTGTGCAAAATAAATTTGTGCAAACACATAAGGGTATTTATGGTATTACAATCATAATTGTGTAGTTATGAATAATACTGTTTTGAGTCATGTAGTTTATAAGAATTATGCATAATTTTGTGTACCTTCTAGTAAGTGACCCTAAATATTAAAGGGGTATTTCTTGTATGAGACTGTCTCACAGACCTCATTTCGTGAGACAGAATATCCATCCATTAATTAATATATTATAAAAAATAAAAAAGCGGGCAAAGCCGGTCACCCACGCTAAATTCCCGAAAAAGGCCTATTCGTTTGATTAAGCATGATATCTATTTCATATTATTATACACTTAAAAATCGTTGATTTTAAATTATTAAAATACGAATAGTACTTAAAAGTGTGATCATTAACAAAAAAAAATTGTAAAGTGGTACAGTTATCATTAAATTATTTTACGAAAATTTTCATATAAAAAAAGTGATAACATTTTTAATTAAAAATAATATTTAAATAAGAAAAAGTGATATTCGACCAATCGAATTATTTAAAAAATAATTTATAACAAAAACAAAAAGTGATAATATTTTTAATAAAAAGTGATATTTGATTAGAAAAGTGATATACATTTATATTTCTTAATGAAAATTTTATAAACGTATAAAAAGTTATAACATTTTTAATAAAGAGTAATAACATTTTAAATAAAAAGTGATAACATTTTTAATGAAAAATGATACTCCTATTTAATTAATAAAAATAGTGATATACATCCAATTATATTATATAATGAAAGTTTTATAGAACCGATAAATAGTGATAATATTTTTTAATAAAAAGTGATATCTAATAAAAAAAAGTGACAAACATCCAATTAAATTATTTAGTTAATGGAGAATATTTTATCATACGAATAACAAGTGATAACATTTTTAATAAAAAGTGATACTAGATAAAAAAAAGTGATTATTATTTAAATGAACTATTACATTACATTAAATATTAATATAATAATAAATAAAAAGTGGTAACTAATAAATAAAAAGTGAATTCATCATCCAATTTTTTTTTGTCCACTATATAAATAATATTAGGAAAAATTACTCATAGGTACATACTTTGTACCCATAATTATTGTGAGATATATTAATTTAAATAAATTACTCTCACATACAAAATATTAAAGTAAAATATCAAATATAACTCTAAACACATACACTTTTAAACCACAAACGTCCCTAAATCCTCACCCACCGTCGGATCGCCGCCGCCGCCGCCGCCACCGGCTGGTCGCATAACACCGCCGGCCGACCGCCGGACCGCCGCCGGATATACACTTTTTTTTGCTGCACACGAATATTCATGATGCACACAAACATTTTTGTGCAGCACATTGTAAGGGTAATATTGGAATTTCACTATATATTTTTATAGTTAGTAGTAATATTTTTGTATGTTTGTATCTCATAGTAATAAAGGATTTTTTAATATACCCAGTAGTAATCCTCCCTATATCTGTATTTTATTATTACACGATTTACATTAATTGTATTCCTAAAAAAATATTCTCTTATTTTATTTAAGAATAATAATATAAATCTAATAAACAATAATAATATATGTTCTAATAAATTATAAAATAAAATAAAACAATGTATAACTCAATTTTTAAAAAAATAAAGAAAAAAAAAGAAAGTTAAACGAAAAAAAAAAACTATAAGTTGAGGTGGGCTTACTGCTTAAGTTCTGTAACTTGCACTTAACTGATGATCCAAGTATTAAGTTGGCAATGGATCCGCGAGTTATTATTTGGATAATACTTGACCCGTCTCACAAAATAAGATTAGTCTGACGGTCTCGCATAAATTTTTATCATATTAAAAATATTGTTAATCTATATTTTAAATTTTTAAAAATTTAAAAATATATAATATATTATGTCCTGCACTTGACGATATTCAAATTAAGGGTCATTCTGCGGTGCACCCGGTGTACCGATGCACCTGCAGTTAGTGGCTTAAAAATAGGGGGAGAGGGTAGTTTTTTTAAAAAAAAATAATTATTTTATTTTATTGATAGTAGAGATCGAATTAAAATATAATCTAACGGTTAAAATCGTTCAAGTGCAACAATGCACCAGTGTACTGTAGTCAGACTCTCAAATTAAACTTAAATAATATGAAATTGATAAATAGGATGTATAACGTCACCGCTTACGTCAACAAAGGATGTGGAAGACCTACCATTGAAAACAAAAACAAGAAAAGAATATGTAAAACAAAGTTATATAGTTGAAATTTGCTTTAGAAAAAAAAATAAAAAACTAGTATATGTCATCGAATGAATATGCTAGGCTAACTTCATTTATTAATTAAGAGTGGGCATCTTTCCACCTTTCCTTAAATTACAAAGGAAGGTGAGATGCTAAAACTTGTGTGTTCGGGTCACCGTGCGCCGCCCACATACTATTTAGTATTAAACAGTATATTTTTAGTATAAAAACGTGTACCCTTTATTTCTTGAAGATAAAATAAAAAATTAATGAAAGTGTATACCTTTTAGAAAAAAATGTTGTACCCTTATTAATTAAAGTGTGTACCCTTTAAAACAAAATGTTATATCCTTACAATTTTGTGCACTTGGGATACAAGCGACCAACTCAATGTGAAATGCTTAGAGGGAGAATTTTTTAAATCAAAAGTTTAATAATTTATCTCTAAAAATTAAATTTTTTAGTCATACTAGGGTGCACTTGGTGCACCAGTGAACATGCAAGATCTAAATCATAAATTTTTTTGGAATTTTTTCAATACAAGACCCGAAAGATAGGTAAACTATTAATTAGGGACTCGAAAGATTTTTTCAATCAATTCAGGACTCGAAAGATATGAAATTATCAATACAAAACTTAAAACCATGAAATTTTAATATACTTTTAATTGTTTTATTTTTATTAATTTTATGATTTTAGGGACTCGAGTCCCTAAACTATTGATAGTTTTAAATTATGTAATAATTACTATTATACCCTAAATTAAACCATTAAACCTTTAGGTGCACCACAAAATTACCCTAAATTTTTATGTACTAGACAGTAATTTTAATAAAACTAAAATATATTGTGAAATCGATTTATATAAGTGTTTACCGTTAATCCCATAGTCGCTAAGGAAAATGAAAAATAAAGCAAACACTAGCGTGAACTGGATTGTAACCTTGTTTTCAATTATTAGAGAAAATTGCAATACAAGTCCCACCCGTCATAGTCCCGTTTGAATTTGGACTCAATAGTCTTGAATTCAGTCTTAAACGTTTTTTTTCCAACAATAATAGTGTCACATAATTTTTTTTAGCAATTTTCATCTCATTGCCGTATAAATGTAACGGAGAGCCTCACGTGCACGTCACTCAGCCGTTAGTTGATTAGAATAGGGGTTTCTCTCCCAAATTCAAAACCAAATCCTCAAAACACCGAAACCCTAAAATTTTTCCCAAATTGCATTTGCTCAAATTTCCCATCCCAATCCCAAATCCCTTACCTCTCGTCATGCCAAGTCTGCCATTCTTCCATTAAATTCACCTCGCCCAGCATCGTCGGCGGGCGGCGGAGCACCGCCGGGCTGAACTTAAAATCCAAAGGCTCATTCGTCTCGATAATTTTTCGGTCGAGGAACGGCGGAACGATGGCCCCACCCCACGCGCGAATTTCGTCTACTAGTTGACGAAGTGGAGAGCGCTCGGGCTGTCCGCCATGACGTGGGCTGAACGTAGTCAACTAAACAATGACCATCGGAACCTCGTCGATTGGAGTGGTGAAACTGTTGAGTGTGAAAATTAATTAGCATGTTTTAGTGTCCAATTTAATACCTTTTTTATAGAAATTATTGTCATATATTAGTACAAGTGTCTTATATTCAATATATTTGAGAAAAATATGCATTTGAGGTATTTTATTGTGTTTTAGGTGGAAAAAGGATCAAAAGTGCAAAATTGGAGAAAATGAGAGACTTATGTAAAAATGCTGAAAAACACACGTTTTGTGTAGAAGTTTAAACTAAGCATGTGATATACCATTGGAATGCCACACAAGAGAGAATCGTTTTGACGTAAGAATCACTTAAGTCGGAGTTCGGATGTGGAAGTTATGCGCGAAACGGTGAGACTGCTCAAGGTTATTTGACCACCGTTCGAGACCAGGACTACTTTGGTTGAACGGATGTGTGGAGTCCAGATTCATACGGTTTTACACCCCAGTGCATGTATCTACATGTTTTTATCTAAAAAACCCATCAAAGGTCCATTGAAAGAGTGTAAAAGTATAAAAGGGATGTAGTTTAAATTTACATCTGAAAACACCACTGCTACCTCCTCCACTAAAGGGGATCACCCCCCACACCATCATCCATATCCATCCCTTCCTCCATCAATCTATCAATGTGAAGATTCGTCTGTAGATTCAAGAAGGAGAACCAAGAGGATTTGAAAGAAGGAAGGCAAATCGCTACACCAAGGGTTTTCTTAATTCTTTTCTTCTATGCTCTAATTTTTTAGATTATGGGTAAAATCTATCCAACTCTCATTATTGTTCTTCGTAACATCATGAGCTAGAACCTTTTTTGTAGTGCTAGGGTTTTGAAGGTTTTATGTATTAATTGAACTCTCGTGTGTATCCTCCGTACAACACTACTTGTGGATTTATTTAATATATGATTGCATGTTTTTAACTCATATTCAAGTTCATTTTGTGCATCTTCTACTGTTATATAGAGTTTGGATATATATCTTGTTGTTGATTGAATGTGTTCACTGCTGAACTGGGTTTTATGTTATGATTCTAAGAGAGCGGACTTCGAAGCTTCATTAGAACTGTCGTATACTCCTTCTGTCCCACGTTAACGTTGACATTTACTTTTTTCATGTAGATTAAGAGATATAATATATTAATGTGTAGTGAGTTGAGAGAAATAATATTTAATGTAAAGTAGGTAATTGTATTAATGTTGTGTGTGGGCCCTATACAGAATAATTAAATGTTTTATGTGGGTCCAACTTGATACAAAAGGAAATGTAAACCTTAACTTAGAATAACCCAAAATAAAAAAAAATGTAAATCTTATTGCGGGACGGAGGGATTATGAATGTTTATTTGAATTGAATTTGGGTTAGTAAGCAGGATAAAGAGGGTAATTTTATAGTACCTATAAAGGTAGATCGTATAGGGTTAGAGTACCAGACGTGTGGGAAAATAATTGATACTGATAGTACCTAGAAAGGAGGGGTGAAATTACATCTCTTGCTCCAAGGTTATTCACACGTGTTACACGCATATTTACTTGAGTATATAGAGTAGATTTGAATGGTTTAGTGATGCGTCCATAGTCCACAAGGCAGAGTCGGTGATGAGCGTTTTCTCAACACACAAAATTAATCCTCAAGTATAAGGATATCAATTGTAGTCTCGATAGGCGACCAAGTGATTATCGAACCCTAGGGACGGATTATTATCAATTCAATTATATTCTAGTCAACGAAGATTATGTTGGCGAATTTGATTTGGTTTTGCTATGAAACTAAATAACATATAATTAAAATAGCAAGATAAATAAATAAACAACGGAAATTCGTTTGTGATCAAGTAAGTAATGGAGTAGCTCTTCAGGTAATCCAATTATATTCATTAATTTTCTTTCCACGTGTTAATATCCGAATCTGCCTTGTGATTTATGGACGCATTACTAAACCATGCAAGTATACTCTATAGACACAAGTAAGCAAGTGTATGACACGTGTGAATACCCTTGGATCAAGATGTATACTTCACCCCCCTTTCTAGGTACTATCATAATCAATTATTTCCCGTGCACTTAGTACTCTAACCCGATTTGATCTTCCTTTTTAGGTACTATAAAGTAATACTCTTTATCCTACTTATTTGCCCGAATATGATTCAATTAACAAATATCTATATAAGATAGTTCAAATAAGACTTCGAATCCCTTCACTTTGAATTATAACATATGATTCTGCTCAGCGGTGAACGCACTCAATCAATAACCAAGAAATGTATTCAGACTCTACATAACAATTAATGATGCACAAAACGACCGTGAGTATGAATTGAAAAGGCACAATCTTATATAAAATAAATCACAAGTAGTGTTGTATGGAGTTTACACATAGAAATTCGATTAACTCATAAAACTTTCATAACCCTAGAACTACCAAGGTGGTTCTAGCCCATGATTGATCTAGGAACAATCATGACTAGTTGGTATGATCTTACTTGACTCGCCAGACGAACCTCTCTCACGACCCCTTCGGATGATGGTAGGATTTGGTGGATGAAGGAAGATGTGTGTTGTCTTGTCTTGTGTATATTTTCCTCCTGCGAAAGCTCTTCTTTTATACTCATAAGACTTCCTTATGGGCTTAGGATGGGCCTTTGCTTGAAGCACACGTCAAATATGATAAAAGACATCCTGAATTACCATAAATAGCATCAACGACACGCAGTTCGACCAAGGCATACTGGTCGAACAAAGAGCTACTAGTCGAGCAAGCTCTCTGGATGATTTTGGCATTCTGTTCGACCAAACTGCTCTTGCTCGACCACATTGATGCTTGGTCGAGCAAGCCCTTCAAGTCGAACGAGCTCACTGTAAGTTTTGTCCACTTTGTTCGACTTCTTCTCATCTACTCGACCAAGTCGATGTTGGTCGAGCAACATCTCCAAGTCGAGCTACTTCTCTGCATGGGTTTCGGCAATATGCTCAACTTGTCACCCTCTGTTCGACCAAACTGATGTTGGTCGAACAGGTATCTTGGTGGAACAATACTCTAATCTCGCCTCCAAAATCGTGTCTTCCAATTCCGAGCCTTTTTCACCTGTTTTCCTATACAAATATGCTCAAATAGCCCTTGTACCCTCTGATTCGTGACTTTCTCCATAAAAGTACCGATTCGTCTCAATAAAAGACTAAATCGTACTCCATTTCCACGCAAATCAGAGCCCAAAACATGTGAATTTACACTCTCATCAAACCCCCAAACTTACATGTTGCTCATCCCGAGGCAATGAAAATTAGACAAATCTAGAGAGTGTAATCACAAGGTACAACATATCCTAACACATGCAATTATATTAACTTAAAACATGCAACTATCATACCTTTCATTCACATAAAAACATCAATCAATCACAATACTTCTACAAGTGCTAAGTCATCTAGCTCACGGGTAAGTATTTACTCTCTCACTCAAGTGTAAAAGATATACACCTTATGGTTGATATCAACACTCAATTTTAATTTATATACTCGCGTAACCATAAGCTTGTCAAAGGTCTCAAAACTCCATCTACAATCGACTCAATACTAGGATCACAAAGGACTTGCTTAAAGGATGTAATGTCGGCTCTTTGGTTAAAGTGGAAGAATATAGATAAGTGACTAACTTTACTAGTAAAGAGTTACCTTAGTATATTGTTTTCAGTTGCTCCCTTCGTCACTTCTTTGCCTTAACAATCTGGTTCATGCACCATTCCTCCATCTTTACTTGGATCAACTTCTTTTCCATAGTAACAAGCCAATTCCGGTGTTCTTCAAGTATAAGGGTACCGGTTTTGGACACTACCCTCTCTATCATTCGGGATACCGGTTTTAGGCACTATCCCTCACAAGATTTAACTTCTTGTCTCTCAAATTTGCTTTCACAAAATCGCTCCTCCTAATCCACTTCAAGGTTTCCTCGAGTACTAGTCTACCTCCACTCTTTACTAGTAATTGGTGTTTAAGGCTTAAAAGGTAAAAGGGTCATTATCAAGGCTTGCCAAAGAAAAGTTTAAGGCTCAAAAGGGCTTACAAAGATAATTATATAATAGGGTAAGATAAATTTGGCTAAGTAACTCGATCAACAATAATGGCCTAAGATCACTTCCTAGTATCTATCAATTATAGATTTCACACAAGACTCCAAGTCAAATTCTAGAATACGAGTATACAAATGACTCTCAAGAATAAACGATCATGCGTATAGCACGATCAAAAGGATCAAATCCTCACAAGGTTAATAGAATCTTAAGCACTCTTCAAAGCATGCAATCAACATCAATTTCTTATGAACTACAAGTACAAATAGAACATGTTTGCCATTAACAAATTATCATGCATCAATATAAGAGCCCATTCATATCATGAATTCATCCCAAGCACATAACACTCATCATTCAATCATCATCATAATCAAATACAGACCACTCACGCATGAATAACCACTACACCCAAACAATCAAGCCGGCACCTGTAAAGTAGAAAAGAGAATGGAAAATGAGAAGAATCAGAAAAAAAATGAAAACCTGATGCTCATCACTCCTCCGGAGCATCATCATCATCCGGTCCTCTCTCATCATCATTATCTCCCATCTCCAGCCGCCACCGGTCCATATTTGTATGAAGAGCGGTGAGATTCCTATCCATCATGCGCCCATGATCCTGCAACTGCCTCAACTATCCATCCATCTTAACATAACGTGTGTTGAATGCAGTATAGTTAGCATTCGCAAGTGCCAGCTGTCTGTTTGTTTCTTGCTGTTCGCGTTGAGCGTGGAAAAATGCTCATGCATCAGTCGGAATTGCTCCCAATAGAACTGATCTTGGGCCACCCAATATTCTTGCTGCGGCTGCGGTTGTGGCTGTGGTGGTGGTGGTTCGAAGAATTCTTACTCGAGCGGCTGCTGGGGCTGCATCAGAGGTATGTCCTCCTGATACTCAAAGGCTTGTGGTGGTTGTGGCTCTTCCTTCTCGAAATCAGCTAGATCTCCAATAAGTACCATGTCCTCGTCCAAGCCGATTCCTTGCTCACGCAAATCAGCCAACAATCTCCAATTCCCTCTTCCCAAGCACGTTCTAGAGATCATAGTGTGAGCTGTCGTGTTCATCAACCAATTATTATTGTCCCTCACAGTGGTAAGGTCGGCTATCACCAGCGGAAACTGAAGTGTGCGAGGCTTCTTCCCTCGGATGAACATCCAAGCATCATCCACTCTCTCAATAAGCCCCATCCTGACACACGAGGTCAAGATCAAGTCTGGATCGCCTCGAACAGGCTCATACCTACTCAAATCAATCCTGTAGTACTCCGCTATGATGGTGATCAGCCCCCCAATGTTTACTCTCTGAAAACCGTGTGTGGTGAACTTGTATAGTTGATGGAAAAAGTAAGTTGCTACGTTGAAGCGAACTCCGTTGAGCATGCACCATAGGACATAGAGCTCTCCCCTTGGAATACAGCTCCCTTCAGACATTGCAAACAATGTATTTCCCAAAATTCGGTCAATATAGGCAATAACGGGGCTGCGAATGAAGGCAACCTTAGAAGTGTTGGAATTGTAGTCCTCTTGCCTCCCCGTTATAGCTCTCCAAAACTAGTTTTCCCTGAAGTCATCTCGCTCATTCCCAACCACATTCTCACAGCCAATAATTTCATTGAACTCTCGAGCTCACATTTGAAGAAGAAGCAATCTCTTTTCCTACAAAAGTTGTACTTCAATACGCAACAAAAAGAGATGAACAATACCAAGCCCAAGTCTAGCATGAATTCTACTCAAGACTTCAAATTCATGTATCCAATTCAACTCAATCTCAAGTGTTTCTCAATCACAATAGAACTCTAAACCAACACTATCAATCAAGAATATCAAGATTCAAGTAATCCAACACTACTTCACACCAACATATTTCACCAAGTCCACACTTCAAACATGCTCAAATTCCATCATCAATTGCCTCTCATCAACATCCATATTCAATGAGCCCATATGTATAATTCAAAATTAAACCAAAGCCCATGCTTCATACAATTCACAAAATTTGTACAATTTAACGAAACACATTTCAAGAAATTTCGAATGCAATCTTGGATAACAACTCAAGCAATTCAACAATCAATCTAAACCAAAACTAGCATGAATCCACTCACCCATTCTTCACTAATCATCATCAACACAATCCGCAAGTAAAAAGTGAGGAGAAAACATATATTTGCTTGACATGGTGTGCGTGCGGTGAACAAGAGCGAAAACCCCAAAAGTTCGAGTGAAAATCCGAGATTTGATCTTGCAAACCCTCGAAATTGGATGTAAAGTGTGTGGAAGGGTAGATTTAAGTGTAGAAAAGAGGTTAAGGGGAAGAACTTACGGTTACGAGATGGTGCTCGAGAAAGGGTGACGGAGGTGGGTGTGTCGAATGGGATAAAATACCTTTTAAAACTGCTCCCAATCCCCGTTCGACCTCAGCTCGACTTGTTAGGGATGGTCGAACAATGTTTGTAAGTCGAACGACCCAGATCTGACCTTTAAAATTGCCTAGCTCGACCTCCGTTCAACCTGAATTTCTTGTTCGAACAGCACGCGGAAGTCGAGCAACGCGTGTAGTCAAGTCTCTATTTTTCCCTGACTTGTTAGACTTCCGTTCGACCTCTATGTCTTGGTCGAACAACTCGTGCTAAGTCGAACGACGTCTCTAAACAATTTTAACATTTTGCTTGACCTTTGTTCGACTTAGATTCCTTCGTCGAACAACATGGTCGAGGTCGAACAAACTTTCTGGACAATTTGTGCACTTTGCTCGACCTCCGTTCGACCTAATGCTAGTGGTCAAATAGGTGCTGGAAGTCGAGTAACTTACCTCGTTGTCCCCCCTGTTCTTCTCTATCTTGCTCGACCATCGTTTGACTTCATACTCCTAGTCGAGCAACCACTAATGGGTCGAACAAACTCTCTGAAAGTTTTCCCATGTTGTTCGACCGGTGCTCGACTCCAGCTTCGTGGTCGAGCAGCAAGAGTTTAGTCAAATAACCTCTCTGGAAGATTTTTGCCATTTGCTCGACCATTGCTTGACCAAAAAGCCTTGTCGAACAGCTCCTGTTAGGTCGAACAATTCACGATCTTCCTCAATTTTGTACCCTTTTCGTATCTCCCTACAACATTCAACTTTAGGACAACATCAAGTATCAAGATATCCAAAAATTAAGTTAGAGAAACCATATAACATCAAGTGTAACTCCGCAATCACACCAAAAACAATAACTCTCCATTAAACACTAGGCAAATTGCAAAAAATCGATGCATCAAAATCGGGTAAAGTTTTAATGCACGGCAAAAAATCAACTCCCCTAGCAAACGTTGCAAAGAAAAGATCATATTCTTCGTGCTATAATGAGGTAAGTACATCACACCCCCCCAAACTTAGTAGAAATCATAGTCGAAACTAAGTTTGTAAAGAGATGTAATTTTCGAATGATAAGCACGTCGAATATAAAAATCTCTTACTCACACTAATGAAATTAAAGAAATAAAACAGGAGGGAAAGCCTCCAACAGGCGCTCATGTTTAACGTCGGAGAGTCACGACGGTACCAATCTAGTGCAAGGTATCCTCAAAGACGACGCAAGCATCATCCGGCAACTTGTAATTCTTCAAACGATGCCCATTCGTCGCGATAATGTCCCCATCTTTGTCCATAAACTCAAAACTCCCCCCTCCGCAGGCTCTATGGATAATGAACGGCCCCATCCACTTCGATTTCAATTTCCTTGCGAAGAGCTTCAAGCGAGAATTAAAAAGTAATACCTCATCACCTTGCTTGAACTCCTTGTATGAGATCTTCGAATCATGCCATTTCTTCATTCTCTCTTTGTAGATCTCCGAGTTCTTATAAGCACGATTCCTATACTCATCCAATTGATTAATATGAGTTATCCTCAACTCCCTTTGATCCTTTAAGGACAAGTTCAAACTTCTCAACGCCCAAAAAGCTTTGTGCTGAATCTCTACGGACAAGTGGCACGGCTTCCCATAGATAATTTGATACGGTGACATATCCAACACCATCTTGTAAACAGTCCGGAACCCCCACAAAACATCATCGAGCTTAATAGCTCAATCCTTTCTATTGGTTTCGACTAACTTCTCCAAGATTTGCTTCACTTGGCGGTTGGAGACTTTCGCTTGCCCATTCGCTTGAGGGTGATAGGGTGTAGTAACCCTATGATTGACTCCATAATCCTTAAGCACCTTTTCAAGAAGCTTGTTGACGAAGTAAAATCCTCCATCACTCACTAATGCTCTAAGAACTCCATAACGGGCAAAGATATGTTTCTTCAAGAAAGATAGCACAGTCCGTGAATCATTCACGCGAGTGGGAATGACTTCCACCCACTTAGAAACATAGTCCACAGCTAAAAGAATGTAGAGAAATCCAATAGATGGGGAAAAAGACCCCATGAAATCGATCCCCCATACATTGAAGATCTTGACAACAATGCTCGGCTGCAGTGGCATCTCATCTCGTCGACTTATGTTCCCCATCCTTTGACATCTATCGCATGTCGCCACATAAGTTTCACAATCTTTAAACAAGGCCGGCCAATAAAGAGCAGATTGAAGTACCTTCGCTGCAGTCTTTTGAGCTCCGAAGTGCCCCCCGTTAGGTTGTGCATGACAAAAATCGAGTACACTCTCCATCTCCATCTCGGGCACACACCTACGGATAATGGAATCCGTACATATCTTGTAGAGAAATGGATCATACCATATAAATGTCTCAACATCCCTCTTGAATTTAGCAAGTTGATATCGGTTGAGATCTCTAGGAATTTCACCTACGGCAATGTAATTCACATAATCCGGATACCATGGATCCATCCCTTGGGCAGCCACTACACATGCTTTTTCAGCTCCTTCAACAAGCACCGCCATGATCTTCTCATCAGGGAACATCTCTTCTATGTAATCAAATGAATCATCACAGTGTTTCCTTGTCTTCAACATTGATAGGTAATCCGCCAAGATATTTTCCGTACCTTTCTTATCACGGATCTCCATATCAAACTCCTGCAGAAGTAGAATCCATCTAATGATCCTCGGCTTTGTTTCCTTCTTCTCCATCAAGTACCGAATCGCAGAGTGATCCGTGTACATGATCGTCTTCATGCTAATCAAGTACTGTCGAAACTTATTGAATGCGTACACCACAGCAAGAAACTCCTTTTCAGTCACCGTGTAGTTCTTTTGTGCCGCATCGAAAGTCTTACTCGCATAGTAAATGGCTCAAAACTTCTTATCCCCCAACTGTCCAAGCACCACTCTAAGTTCTAAATCACTCGCATCACACATAAGTACAAACGGCTAAGTCCAATCCAGTGTGATCAAGATAGTGCAGTAATAAGCGCTTCTTTCAAAACCTGAAAAATTGCTAGACACTCTTCATCAAACACGAAAGGCACATCCTTTTCAAGTAAATAAGATAAGGGCTTGGAGTATTTCGAGAATTCTTTAATGAATCTTCTATAAAAATCGACGTGTCCAAGAAAAGACCGCACTCCCTTCTCATTCGTAGGTGGTAGAAGCTTCTCAATTGCCACCACCTTTGCTCTATCTACCTGCAATCCCTTGGCCAAAATATGATGGCCAAGAACAACCCCATCTCTTACCATGAAGTTGCACTTCTCCCAATTCAAGACAAGATTTGTTTCTTGGCATCTCTTCAAAACAGTAGCAAGGTTTGATAAACAAATATCAAAAGAAGAACCAAACACGGAAAAGTCATCCATAAACACCTCCATGATCTTCTCTATCAATCCATCAAATATGGCCATCATGCAACGCTGAAATGTAGCAGGCGCATTACACAATCCAAAAGGCAACTTTCTAAAGGCAAAAGTTCCATCCGGGCAATTGAAAGTAGTCTTCTCTTGATCCTCGGGTGCAATCATGATTTGATTATAACCCGAGTACCCATCCAAGAAGCAATAATACTCATACCCCGCAAGACGATCAAGCATTTGATCCATGAAAGGAAGGGGAAAATGGTCTTTGCATGTATTTTCATTCAACTTTCTGTAGTCCGTACACACACGCCATCCCGTAGGAATCCTAAGTGGCTAACGTCTTACCATCTTCGGCTTTTACTATAGTCATGCTCCCCTTTTTAGCAACAACATGCAATGGACTCACATGGGGACTATCACTAATAGGATAAATAATCCTTGTATCTAACCATGTTAGGATTTGCTTCCTAATCACTTCTTGAATAGCGGGATTCACCCTCCACTGATTCTGAATGCTACTCTTGGCCTCATCTAACAATCTTATTTAATGCATGCAATACGAAGGACTAATACCTTTCAAAACGTCAAGAAACCAACCAATTGCAAACTTATACTTCCTAAGCACGTCCAACAATTCTCCAAGTTGATCATCATCTAGAGAAGAAGATACAATTACCAGATATTTTCCATTGTCACCAAGATAAGCATACTTCAAGTGCTCCGGTAGCGGTTTCAACTCCTTTTTCTTCTCTTCTTGAGGTGCACTCTCTCTGTCCAAAGGCAAGTACTTCCTTGTCCAATTCACCTATTCAACCTTTGTCTTTTGCGATTCATACATCTCCATCGGCATCTTCATTGCTTTATCCAAGTTAAATAGGATTTCTTCTTTATCCATCCTCAACCGTAGCTCACCCTTTTGTACATCTATCATAGCTCCAGCAGTCGCAAGGAATGGTCTCCCTAAGATCAAGGGAGCATTATCCTTGTCGTCTTCCATCTCTAGCACAAGAAAATCCACAGAAAAGACAAGCTTTTCAACTTTGACTAGAGCGTCTTCGGTCACACCTTTCAGAAACGTCATAGACCTATCTACTAGCTATAGAGCCACCGATGTAGGAGTTAACTCTCCCAAACCAAGCCTTTTAAAAGTGGACAACGACATCAAATTAATGTTTGCCCCTAGATCACACAAGGCTCGACGTGCCGGCCCCTTTCCAATTTCACATAAGATAATGAAGCTTCCCGGATCCTTTAGCTTAGCTGGCAGCTTTTTTGTATAATCGAGTTGCAATTCTCAGACAAACTCACTATTTTGATTCCGTTCAAGCTTCTCTTCTTTAAAAGAATATCCTTAAGAAAGCGGGCATAATACGGCATCTCCAGTATTGCTTCAGAGAAAGGAATGTTCAAGCTTATTTTGGTTATTATCTCAGAAAACTTCTTGAACTTTTCCTCTAGTCCCTTCTTAACTAGCTTGAGAGGAAAGGACGGAGGAATCTTTGTTTTGGGAATCCTCCATTCATCACGTTCAACCTTCTCCGTTTTATCTTTCTCGGCTCTCAACCTCTTTGCTCTTTCTTACTTCTTTTCAACCACTGTAAGCTCGATATTTACTCTTGAGATGTAGCTGGATTGTTCCTATCAACAGGTGCCGTATTCGGTATCAAATCGGGCTCTGAACTGTTCTGCTCGACCTCTGTTTGACCAGGGTGGTTTGGTCGAACAACTTGCTTTTGGTCGAGCAGCCCGTTTGATCGCATACTCTGGTCCAGAACATGTTGCTTGACCTCCATTCGACCAATGTGGTTTGGTCGAATAGATTGGTTCTGGTCGAACGAGTTCCTAGATCGCGAGCTATCAGTGCACTGCTTCTGTTCGACCTCCGTTCGACCAAGATGATCAGGTCGAACGGCATGGTGTTGGTCGAATGGTTGGTCAGAAAACAGAGTATCGTAATTCTATTTTTCTGAGATTATTCGACCTCTGCTCGACTAGATAGTCTGGTCGAGCAACTCCAGTATGGTCGAGCAACTCCTCTGTTTCCTTCGATTTGACTTGTAGACATCATCTCACCCTCATATTGCGTTCCCGACCTTAATGTGATGGCATGGCAATACTTTGGATTCTCAATACTTTGAGATGTAAACTTCTCATTCTCAATAGTTTGAGTCAATTTGTTTACATTCCCAGTCATCTCCCCCATCAACAACGTGAGGTATTTTACTTGCATAGACAAATTCTTATGATTATCATCAATCTTCTTCTCTAACTTTGCCTCGAGATAGTCTACTCTTGCATCATTCCTTGCCACGTACCTGTTCACTGTATCCTCAAAACTCGGCTTTCCTTCTTCCACTTTAGCTCCGGGATCAACACCAATAGGAGGCTGCATCGCATTGTTCGGATTGCTCCATGAAAACTTCGGCCTCCTAGGTTGTTGGTAATTACCCGGGGGACCAAAGTTGTTGTAATTCCCCTGATAATTCTGGTCTCCTTGATTCGGGTACCTATTTTCTTGAATACTTTGACCCATGGTGTAGTTTGCCTCCTCGATCTCCTCTTGGCGTGCTCCTTCATATCCACTATCCTGCTGTATTATTGGTACTCTCTGGGATAAATCAGTGATCTATTTTTGTTGATACTCTAGTAGTTTACTAATGTTAGCCAAGCTAGAGACGATCTCATCATCTCTCCTCACTTCACCATAGTGTGCTCAACATGAGCAACTTTCCCAAGGACATAAGTGTCTCTCACTCTATCAGTCGGCCAATCCCTTGAGTTCATCGAAATATCCTCGAAAAGCTTCTCGGCCTCGATGGGTGACTTCATAAGCAATGTTCCATTAGAAGAAGCATCAAGTAATACTCGAGAGTCGCAGTCCAACCCATTGTAGAATATACTGATGTACTAAGCCTTAGATAGCCTATGTTGAGGACACTTAGAAGCATGTCCTTGAACATGTCCCAAGCTTCATGAAACTTCTCATTGCCATGGATAGAGAATTGATTGATTCTTTGCTTCATCTTGAACAACTTGGAAGGTGGCATGTATCGCTCCAAGAATTTTACTTTCAACTTCTTCCATGTATCACATTCAGCAGCCTCAAGATTATCATACCAATCTCTCGCCTTTTCATTCAACAAGAATTTAAACAATATGATATTTCTCGCATCCTCATGAGCTCCTGCATCTATTTGTGTACTAGCATAACCAAGGAACTTATTAAGATGATGCTGAGGATCTTCGAATGTTCCCCTAAAGAAGGGACTCCTTTTAATCATGGTGATAATAGCAGGGTGTAAATCAAAATCGGCTCCGGTCCCTCTCGCTCCTAACAACCCAGCATTGCCCCTCCGTTGTTCTTAAAGACTTCACGGATGGCAAGTGTATCAGGATTCGCTGCCATGGTGACTGTTTCTACTTCCAAATTATCTTCAGTTGCAGCTTCAATCGTTTGCGAATTTAGCATGTCAACTTCAACTCCTAAATTAAGAGCTTCAGTTGGGTCTACGTTCTTGTTCTTACTATTCTTCTTCTTTTTCTTCCTCGACGATGCTCCGATCTCTGGATTATATGGTTCTAATTCACCTTTCTTTGATCTTATGAGCATATACCTAAGAAGAATAAGTGTTAGAAATCGACAAGAAGAATAAGATAATCTTTATTAAACTGGATATAATCAAAAGATATTTAATGCAGTCTCCGGCAACGGCCCCAAAAACTTGATGCTCGTTTTCTTTGCACACAAAATTAATCCCCAAGTATTAAGAATATTAGTTGCAGCTTAAGCAAGGGACCAAGTGAATTATCGAACCCAAAGGACGGCGTATTATCAATTTAATTATTTACTAAATTAATTAAGACTAGGATATTAAGTTTGAAGATTTTAATCTAATAACTAATAAATAATTAATTAAAATAATAAATAAAATAAAATATCACTCAAAGAATACGAAAGTGGATCAAGTAGGAGAATAGGTAGCTCTAGGATAATCCAGTTTCAGTCATTAATCTCTCTTTCGTGTGTTGATGTCCGACTCTGCCTTGTGGAATATGGACGCATCACTAAACCATGCATATCTACTCTATAGACACAAGTAAACATGCGTGTAACACATGTGAATAACCATGGAGCAAGAGATATAATTCCACCCCCCCTTCTAGGTACTATCAGTATCAATTATTTCCCTGGCCAATTGGTACTCTAACCCGATATGATCTCCCTTTATAGGTACTATAAAATTATCCTCTTTATCCTACTTAATAACCCGAATTTAATTCAATTAATAAGTATTCATATATGATAGTTCTAATGAAGCTTCGGAGTCCCCTCACTTAGAATCATAACATGGAATCTTGTTCAGCGGTGAACGCACTCAATCTACAACCAAGATATATATATTCAGACTCTATATAACAATTGAAGATGCACAATACGACCGTGAATATGGATTAAGAAAGTACAATCATATATAAAATTAATCCACAAGTAGTGTTGTACGGAGTTTACACACGAAAGTTCAATTAACTTGTAAAACCTTCATAAACCCTAGATCTACCAAAACGGTTCTAGCCCATGACGTTTTGAAGAACGTTCATGGGGGTTTAGGGTTTAGGGTTCATAAAGAAGGTAAATTAGAAAACAAAGGAAACCCTAGATGTGGGCGTCGTCGCGTCCTTCTCCGTCTTGAATCCTCCTCTTGGTTCTCCTTTTGATTCCACGAACGAATCTTCAAAGTGATGGATGGATGGAGGAAAGGATGTGGATGATGGTTGGGGAGTGATCCCCCCTTATGGGGTGTAGGGTGATTGTGTTGTGGTCACATATGAATAATGAAGTGATCTACATCCCCTTTTATACTTGTAAGCTCTCCTTATGGACCTTGGATTGACTTTTCCTTGGAAAACATAAAAAAACACGCACTTGGGGTATAATTCCCGTCAAAAATAGATCAGCGAAGTTGTTAGACCAAGCCTCAGAAGTCGAACAAGTCCCCCTTGGTCGAACAGAAGTCGAACAAGCTCTCTGTATGATTTTGCACATTTTGCTCGACCAAGCCTCATCTGCTCGACCAAGATGATGCTGGTCGAGCAACATCTCCAAGTCGAGCAAGCTTTCGCTGTCTCACCGTTTCGCGCATAACTTCCACATCCGACCTCCAATTTGAGTAATTTTTGCACTCACACGATACTATCTTCCTTGACTTTCTATACATATAAAGAAATCTCAGAAAAACCAACATTTGAATATATAAAAAGTCATACAAATTGGACAGTGGTTCTGAGCAGGAACAACTTGCGCGACGTCACCACTTTGATCATAACTTTCTCGTTTGGAATCGGATTGAAGTTTTATTTACGCCAAAACAACCCTCTCTTCAGTGGCTTTCCAACCATATATCACACTTCCAGTTAATAGCTCCACAAAAATACATAAAAATTACACAAGTTGGATGTACGTTTTTCAGCATCCTTGCACAAATTGCACCTTTTCTCCAACTTTGAACTTTTGATCTTTTTTCTGCTTAAAACACAATAAAACACCTCAAGTATACCTTTTTATAACATATATTGAATATAAGATACTTGTGCTAATATAAGACAACAATTCCCATCAAACAGGTGTTAAATTGGACACTAAACACATTTAGTTTCACTCTCTTCAGTCGGCCAGCCCACTGGAGAGGGAAGTTAAGTAGTAAAATTGGATTACTGTAGAGCTACCTATTCTTCATTCTTGAGACACTTTCGTATTCAGTACTATTTTCTTTTAATTTTTATTTAATAATTTTTCTTAGTAGTTTAATAATTTAATACTCAAACTTTATTGTCTTGTCTTAAATAATTTAATTGATAATACGCTGTCTTTTTTGGATTTGATATTTAAGTTCGTCGCTTGCCTAAGTTGAAATTGATATTCTTAGTACTTGGGGATTAATTTTACGTGCAAAAAAAATATGTACCAGTAATCCACCGACGTGATCAGAGCTTGAACATCCTTGGTCAGTCTTCAAACTCCACTTCGCAAATGGGAACGAACTAACCATTGCAGTGGAGCTCCTGTTGCCGCCCTCTCAAGACTATAATGTTGAGTGCATCAAGGAAAGATTAAAAATAGATTAATTATAGACTAACCATTACAGTACACTTGTGAGAACTATAGCTACTTCTTAACCTTTGTCGATGGCTTCTCCAGGTATGGTTCAGTGTACCTATTAAGGTACAAATTTGAAGTTTTTGAAAAATTCATAGAATTCAAAACCGAAGTAGAAAGGCCAACTTTTTTAAGTATAAAGATACTTCGATTAGATTGAGGAGAGGAATACTTGTGTATAGCATTTCTATCTAATAGAAATAGAAACTCAGAGTTTAAAAGGTTCAAGAAACAATAAACCTCTGAAATGCAGTGAGTGAACTACAAGTAGAGACTGGAACATCTGATACACAACCTCTTAGGAAATCCAAAAGGATGCATAAATTACCTAGAATGTATACTTTGTTATTGGAAACAAAGAGAAAAGAACTCCTCTAGGATAGTGATCCAAGAAGTTATGGAGAGGCAATGTGGGACATTGACTCAAAGAAATGGCAAGAAGACTTTATGTCTAGTGGGAGTGAGCAAAAGTTTATCAAACTCCAAAGATCTATTTATAATCTTAAACAAGCTTCGAGATGTTTGAACATTCGATTCAATGAAACAATCAAATCATTTGATTTTTAAAAGAATCCGAATAAACTATGTATGTACAAGAAAGTTAGTGGGAGTGCAATTACTATAATTATGCTCTATGTTGATGATATCCTACTTATTAGAAACAATAAAAGATGTTGCAGTCAACAAGAATTTGGTTGTCTAAACAGTTCTTCGTTGGGAGAAGCATCCTTTATTTTAGGAATAAAGATCTATAGAGATAGATTTAGAAGGATGTTCGGACTATCCCAATCCATGTACATAGACAAGATACTCAAGAGATTTAGTATGGAAGAATCCAAATGAGGATTCTAGCCAATGAGTCATGGGGTTTCACTTTCGAAGCTATGTCTCCTAAGACACCTGAAGAAAGAGAAAGAATGACTCGCATGCCTTATGCTTCAATAATTAGAAGCATAATGTATGCAATGCTATGTACAAAACTGATGTCGCGCATGCTCTGAGTGTCACGAGTAGATATCAGTCAAATCCAAGTGAAGAACACTTGAAGGTCGTCAAGATGATCTTTTAGTACTTGAGAAGGACTAAAGATATCTTTATGATATATGGCCCTAGAGAGCTGTAACAAGAAGGGTATATTGATTCTAAGTTTTCAGTCCAATGTGGATGAATCTAAGTCAATATCAGATTACATATTCACTTCGATGGTGGAAAAGTAAGTTGGAAGAGTTCCAAATAAGAAACTACAGTAAACTCCACCACTGAAGTTGAATATATAGTTTCACCAATTGCAGCGAAAGAAGTTGTTTGGATCAGGAACTTTATCCAAGGGTTGGGTATTGTTCCATCTATTGTTGATCCAGTAATGATATACTGAGATAACAATGGAACCTTTGCGCAAGAAAAAGAGCCAAGATCTCATCAAAGGTCCAAGTATATCTTGAGAAGATAACACTTGATTAGAAAAATCATGGAAGAGGCGATGTCGTTATGAATCGAGTTGCTTCAGCAAAAAATGTGGCAGACCCACTGACTAAGCCTTTAGCTCAAAATGTATTTGAGAAACATCTTGAGAATATGTGACTTAAATATATGGGCAATTAGAGCTAGGGCAAGTGGGAGATTGTTAGAGTAGTGTGCCTTACACACCAATTAGATTGGATTGTACTTCTTTATATTTTTAATACAAACAATCTCATTGGAAACTATATTATTAAAGGCTGTTTTTAATTTATCTATATTGTAAATTATACATTTGCTTATTAGATAAAGTCCCTACACCAATTTAAGCTGAAATGTATGGTCAAGCATATGATGGTGATCATGGAATTATACACAGAGAGCTTTGGTCTTAAAATTTTTTCCGAGTCGAGAGTTTTTCTAAATAGGACAATGGATAACTCAGTAAAGACTCGCACATATGATGAATGCTCGTGGGATGGGAATATTGCATTCCATCAATATTAGTGTTGTGACACAAATTCATATATGTGGATACTTATTAGAGAATAAGTTTATTGAACTTGATCCATAGAAAATTCTTATTGGATGTGTCGAAATGAGAATTTTCTAATTAAAATAGTACACGATTAGTCCTTAGACTTGAAGCCCCACGGTAGTTTGTGTACATCTTGTAATACTTAGATTTATCTTCTGATTATTTAGCAATCACAAATGGGGTATGTTGGGTATTATATTGATGTACATGGAGACTTGTGTGTGGCTAAGATAGAATCTGACATTTGTCTAAGAGACAAGAGAATCTCCTGTGTATTTCATTGTTAATGATTCAAAGATCTTGGCCAAGGCAATGAGAATAAAGATTCACAATGAATTATTGTAACATGAAACAGAAACACAGTTATTGAGTTAGTAGAGTTTCGCTAATATTCCTACTATAGACTTAATCGGGAGATTATTTGTTAGAAGGACCGTACGTGTATGTCACTAGTTAATTTACAGGTTTACTCGCTATTTCACCTAACACTAGACGATCACGCTACTTGCTATATGTTACCGTGATTAGTAGGTTCTTGAAATTAATTAGTTTATTTCAAGTGAATTAATTAATTGGATTAATTAATATAATAATTGTTATTACAAGTTACAAAGTGTTGTAAGCCTACTGCTAGAGTTAGTAGTGCAACTAAAGGATCACACCTTAATTTGGATGAACGACTTGTGTCAATTGGTGCAATGGTTAAATTGTTAATTAATTTAATTACAATAAGAATGATTATTTAATTACAATAAGAATTAATTTTATTAATAAAGTTAGAAGAAACAAATCAATTGGATTGATTAATATATAATTAGGTCATTATTAAATTGAATTTATTTAAACCCAAACATAATTAATGGACTTTATGATTAAGCCCATTAATTAATTTAAACGTAACAAAAAAGATAAGAGGAAGACGACGCAGTCATCCCGATACAAGGTTATTGAGAAGATCTTGGAAGTGACGAATTCTGATAACGTGTCTCCTTATTTTTGCAACAGTGGTCGATTTCTTAAATAAGTAGTAGACACTTCCTTTTCTGATTCTCTCCATTTTATCTAAGATTTTTTATTCTTTTCTTTTAATTGTTGGAGACAATAAATTAATTATTTTTCTTCAACTTGTTCCTATTATCACCCGGTTGATATTAGGAATGCTCCATTGATATAAATAAATTTACACTGCTAGTGAAGTGTAAAGTCTGTATTATTAATCCAATCGGTGGATTTTCTTTAGAGGGGATACACTTGGATCCCTCAGTGAGAAGAACGGAAGATTAGCCAATATCCGGGAATTGATTCCCTCACTCCTTGCATCAACTGGAAGAAAGTCTATGAGGGTAAGAATAATCTTTAGGGTAGATTTCTTTTAGCACATTTTAATATTGGATCCGCTAATCGTTTCCAAGCATTTGGGGGTGAAACCTATTATGTATTTAATAAATATGATTTATTATTTTAAAAATTTTTAAATTCCGTTGTGTTCACCCGCATCGCTATAACGAACCCAACATTTGGATCTTAATGTAATGCACACTCATTCTTCAATTCAAGGTCACGAGTTAGACCTTGAGCGCTATATAACCTAGGAAACACCCATCAATTGGAGGTCCAAGCTTAAGCGCTATATATAGAAGGTCACAAGTTCGACCTTGAGCGCTATATAGCCTAGGCAACACCCATCATTTGGAGATCTAATTTGAGCACTATATAGCCTAGGCAACACCAATCAATTGGAGATCCGACCTTGACCCTAAGCATTTTTAGAAGGGTGAAGAATTTTCCCAAATATTTTTAGCATTTTAGGAAGGGTGAAGAATTTTAAGTATTAACTTAACCAACTCTCGATGTCATACCCAAAATTTAGTACCTCACACAATATTTTACAATATACTCTTAACACACCCAACACACACTTACTTTGGAACTACAACTCTCTCACTCTTACTCATATTGCTTTTTCTATTATACTCTTATCTTAACTTCTAATGACACCCACCATACCTATTTACAGTGGCTAACATAATGCATCTAGTAAATTGGTGCATCAATAACCTTTTATCTACCTTAGAATATTCTAGATAGTAAATCGATGCATCAACTACCTTTTATCTACCTAGATTAGTTTATCTATTAATAGCTATATGCACTCCTAGAATAGTGTAGAAGAATTAATCTATTACAAAGTTGTTACCAGGCCCTTCTAGCACAATCATACCTTCCTTCTCCACGTTTCTGCAATAATTGGGAATACTCTAGAGAGGTCGGTTTTGACCTTCAACATTTTCCCTCAACGCCGACTTTCTTCTTCTATTCACGTTCATTTGTTTCTGATATGCGCTTCCCAATATCGATATTAATGGAATAATTCTTGAACTTCTTATTCAGCATTGTAACTCCAATTCAAACCATTAGTCCACTTTCACACTTTGTATTATCCATTTTGGTTTCTTCTTCACTTTTTCATGGAAGTAACTTTAACCTTCTTCGTATGTGATTGGATTTTCCGACTAGTGAGCTCGCCACTTCTACTACACAAATCTGAACTTAACCTAGCTTCTGTGTGGACATATCTTCAATTCTAACTTCGTCATTTTGTTTTTCTTCATCCACTGGGAGAACTAGTTGATCCTCATCGATCTTCTCCTTTATCTTTTCTTGCAAGTTGATTTCTTCTTTGCAACCGGTCTCATCTACACAACCTTCTTTATACTTGTCTATACATGGCGGCTCCTTCTCTTCTTCTGTCATAACACTTTTACTGCAAATCCTTCTATCAAATCATCATTGTAATCGGTCGTCCAATCACTTTCGTATTCAATAAATTCTGGGACAGTTAATGACAGTGCTACTGCATCTTTCTCCTTAACACAAGATGCTTCAAAGTCCCATTCTTCTTCACTTTCATATCGGGAAAAATGAACTTCTGGTCCCATACGAGAAGTATGATTTCACTTTTGGTCCCTAACCCTTTTTTGGTCCCAAAATTTACAAATCTGGTCTTATCCGTTAAGTTTTGGATAGAAACCTTCAATTCAAACAATTTTATTTATTTTTAATTAGAAATTAACCTCATCAAATAATGGAAAAAATTCACTATTAGTCCCATACGAGAAGGGAAAAATGCACTTTTGGTCCCATATGAAAAGTTTGATTTCACTTTTGGTCCATAACCTTTTTTTGTCCCAAATTTTATAAATTTAGTCTCATCCGTTAAGTTTTGGATGGAAACCGTTAATTCAAACAATTTTATTTATTTTTAATTAAAACTAACCTAATCAAAAAAATCAATTACATCCCAGCAACAACAATCAAAATTGATCCAAAGTCATGAGGACGCTCCAATCCATACCTTATTGAATCAGTAATGACCCTGCCACTCCTATCACTCTCCAACTTCAAAAATTCAATTAATCTTCTCATTCCAAATTGAATTCCCGAATGTATCATTCCCAAATATCCAACTTCAAACCTAAACATAAATCCCAAGGCACCTAAATTGACGAATCATTTCTCGATGCTTGGAAAACCGACACCGTTGATGGTGGCAATGCGAACTCAAGATCCAAGGTGTACCTTTGTAGTACCTAAGATCTACTTTCATCGAAGTACAAGCATGTTGATAACCTTTAAAAGATCATCCTTTCAAGTTAAAGCCAAATTGGGATTTCATATCCAGAAAATAAAATCAATTCTAACCACATCGCCATTGAGCCGTGGGATAAAGACTTGTTGTTCGTCGCCGTTGAGCCTTTTACTGAGCACCACATCTTATTCTTCTTGATGGAAAACCAGCCACCAAAGGAGCAAGTCATTGTCGTTGTTTCTAATGGCAAATCAATAATGACCCAATCCTCCCGACATCAACCTCCTCCATCGCTAGCACCTCTCTTACCTCCTAAAGAATGGCGAAACCCTCTAAGGAATCTTCCTCCTCACTTTTTGCACAATGATTGCTGAGATTGCACGGCTAGCGGGCTACGACTTCACAATGGTAAACATGAAGCGCAGCCCCAGAGGAATCAATGGCGCCCTTCCCTTTATCCATGCCCTCGTCACCACCGGCACCTCCTCCCGTAATGGAATGCATTGTGGCAGATATGTCCATGGTACCGGGCTCAAAATATATAAGGTAGCAGCATCAGATTCGACATATGAGAATGAAATTCCGACGATATCGATGACAAGGTGGTTCACCGATGTCCTTCGCCGCGATGAACCCTTGCTTCCTCCCTCAAGGACGCCGACACGACCAACGACGTGATCACCAGTGTATTTTCGTTGGTCTCCCCAGGATTTAGGTCTTGCATAGCACCACAACTCCCCTCGCCGGAAATAGGGATGGCAATAGATAGGGTACCCGAGTATATTGGGGTACCCGTATTCGTATTCGATTGAAAAATAACTAACCATACCAGTATCCATTTTGTTTAAAAAATTATTGTGGTACACGTACCCGTCTCATTTCCGTTTATCAATACTCGCGGGTACACATACCCATTTAATATTTATTTATTTTATATATATTTATATTTATTATCTAAATAAATATAATAATAATAATTACATTATTATTAATTAAATATAAAATAAATATAATATAAATTATATTATTTTAAATAAATATTTAATAAATATGATTAAATAAAACTTATAACTATTAATTAAATATATAAAATATCTTATAATATATAAATTATAATGTATATATATAATTAGGGTACCCGCGGGTTTTGAAGCATTACCCGTACCCGTCCCAAACCCTAATGGTATTTCTTACAACTACCCGTACCCGTCTCAAACCCGTTTACAACTACCCATACCCTACCCATTAGGGTTCGGGTAGACCGAGTACCCAGTTATACTTGTCCCATTAATTACCATCCCTAGCGGGAAACCTCCTCCATTTCTGATCTATTCTGTATTCATGAAGACAATGTTCGTAAATACGCCGGCGGAAAATTTCTTATATTTGGATAGAGAGAGGGGTTAGGATAATTAGGGTTCATATATTTTTTAAAGTGATTTGGTAAATTAAATGAAAATTATATCCTTAACTAACACATCACTTCTTTCCGTTAATTTATTGACGGAATTTAAGAATAAAATGAATGAACCAAAAATGTAATGAAAAGGGCTAAAAATGAAATGAGACATTTCGTATGGGACCAAAAGTGCATTTCTCCCCTTTCATATCCCATATTTAACATGATCATATAACTTTCAACTCTTTTCTCCTTCGACCAACAATTTTCTGCAATCTTAAATAGGTGTGACAGCCACTGTTGATGAGTTGAAAGAAATCAACTTAGATGATGAAAATGACCCACGTCCTACCTACGTAAGTGCTAAATATTGAGTAAGAAGAAAAATGTATCAGCCTATTGCGAGAATTCAGAGACGTCTTTGCATGGTCACATATGAAATGCCAGGTTTGGATCCGAAAATCACAGTACACCACTTGTCCATTAAAAAGGAAACTCAACCAGTTAAATAAATGCAGCATCGGTTTCAACCAGAATTAATTCCATTGATTGAGAATGAGGTAAATAAACTTCTTGAAGCAGGCAAGATAAGAGAAGTTAAGTATCCTACATGGATTTCTAATATTGTACCGGTGAGGAAGACAAATGGGCAACTCAGAGTATGTGTTGACTTCCGTGATCTGAACTTGGCATGTCTAAAAGATGATTTTCCACTACCAATTGCTGAACTCATGATTGATGCAACAATAGGGCATGAAGCCATGTTATTTATGGATGGGTCATCTGGCTACAATCAAATTAGTTTGGCTCCTGAGTATCGAGAGAAGACAGCCTTTTGCACTCCGAAAGGAATATATTGCAGCCACTTATCAATGAGCCATGCAAAAGATATTTGATGACATGCTTCATAAGACTGTCGAATGCTATGTTGATGACATTGTGTGAAATCAAAGGAAAAGAAAAATCATCTCCATGATCTAAGGCGAGTCTTTGAACGGTTAAGAGAGCATCAACTCAAAATGAATCCACTCAAGTGTGTATTTAGAGTTACATCCAGAAAATTTCTAGGATTTATTGTTCACCATCGAGGAATCAAGATTGAGGAAGCAAAGATTGATGCAATCATGAAGATGCATGTGCCTCGGTACATACATGAACTCAAAAGTCTGCAAGGAAAGTTAGCATACTTGAGAAGATTCATATCAAACTTGGCTGGTCGATGCCAACCATTTAGTCATCTCATGAAGAAAGGCAGCATATTCGAATGGGATGAATCTTGCAATAATGCTTTCAATAGCATTAAAGAATACTTGATGAAGGCACCAGTGTTGGGTGCTCCAATACCTGGACGTCCATTGATTCTCTACCTAGCTGCTCAAGAGCGTTCTGTGGGAGCTTTGCTTGTACAAGAGAATGATGATGGCAAAGAAACTGTTCTCTACTATTTGAGTAGAACCATAACTCCAAACGAGTTGAAATATTTACCTATTGAGAAAATCTGCTTAGCTCTTATCTTCGCGATTCAGAAGTTGAAACATTACTTTCAAGCTCACACAGTTCGGCTAGTCTCAAAAGCCAACCCACTAAAGTTTGTCATTTCAAAGTCCGTACTCTCAGATCGACTTGCAAGATGGTATCTCCAACTTCAATAGTTTGAGATCGTGTATGTCCCTTAAAAGGCCGTAAAAGGTCAAGTATTGGTAGATTTTCTAGCTGATCATCCAATGACTGCTGAGTGGGAACTATACGACGAATTACCCGATGAAGATGCTTTTTCTGTGGAGGTAGCTTCTCCGTGAAAGATGTATTTTGATGGAGCATCTCATAGAGAAGGAGCCAACACTTGAGTTGTGTTTGTATAATCCAGTGGTAAAGTTCTACCCTTCTCATTTTCCTTAACGAAAAATTGCTCTAACAATGTGGCTGAGTATCAAGCACTCAAACTTGGTTTGGAGATGGCCGTCGATATAAAGCAATTACACCTTAGGTGTATGGTGATTCACTACTTGTGATAAATTAACTACTCGGAGTGTATGAAGTAAAGAAGCCTGAGTTGCTCCCATACCACCAGTATGCTCAAAAGCTGATGGGTGGTTGGCTTGGTGATGTTGACCTCAAGCATCTGTCTAGAAGAGAGAATAAGCAAGTCGATGCCCTTGCAAAGTTAGCATCAACTATAGCTATGCCAGATGCACAAATTCAGATACCAGTGTGTAAAAGTTTGGTGGTACCACCGATCTTCGAAGAAGATGATTATGAAGAAGATGAAAATCATGTGGTGGAAGTTTTTGAAATTGAAGAAGAAGATTGGCGCCAGCCACTCATGGATTATCTGAAGTATGATAAATTGCCAAATGATATACGCAAAAGGGTTGATATTCGACGTCGAGCACCTCGGTTCATTTACTTCAAGGGTACACTTTATAGAAGATCATTTAAGGGAGTTTTCTTGAGATGCCTAAGTAAGGAAGAAGTTACTCAAGCAATGGAAGAAGCTCATTCCAGAATATGAGGTGCTCATAAATCTGGGCCGAAACTGCATTTCAAAATTAAAAGAATGGGCTATTACTGGCCAACGATGGTGAAAGATTGCATGGATTACGCACAAAGATGTCAAGCTTGCCAATTCCATGGAAATTTGATTCATCAACCTCCGGAGTCTTTGCATCCGATAGTCGCTTCATGGCCTTTTGATGCTTGGGGTTTAGATGTGGTGGGGCCTCTCACAAAATCTTCTGGTGGTCATCTCTACATTCTTGCTGCCTTCGATTACTTTTCCAAGTGGGCTGAAGCTGTGCCTCTGAGGGAAGTGAAGAAAGAAAATGTTGTTAATTTCATTCGGATCAACATTATTTATAGATATGGTGTTCCTCGCTACATCATCATTGACAATGGAAAGCCGTTCAGCAACAGCTGGATTGATAAGTTGTGTGAGAAGTTCGACTTCAAACAAAGGAAGTCATCAATGTACAACGCAACTGTCAATGGTCTTGCTGAAGCCTTCAATAAAACCTTATGCAGTTTGCTGAAGAAAGTGGTCTCCAAGTCAAAAAGAGATTGGCATGAAAGAATAAATGAAGCTTTATGGGCGTATCGCACCACTTATAGAACACCTACTCGAGTCACTCCATATTCTTTAGTGTATGGTGTTGAAGCTGTTATACCTCTTGAAAAGGAAATCCCTTCTTTGAGGATGGCCATACAAGAAGGCTTAACTGAAGAGAAAAATGCAAAGTTGCGTCTTCAAGAGTTGGAAGCGTTAGATGAAAAGAGGTTGGAAGTACAACACAAACTTGAGTGTTATCAATCTCGCCTTTCCAAAACATTCAACAAGAAAGTGAAAATACGTTCTTTTCAAACTGGTGACTTGGTGCTTGCTATGAGAAGGCCTATTGTGGTCACTCATCGTGTTGGGAATAAATTTCTACAAAAATGGGATGGCCCTCATGTTGTAAAAGAAATCTATACAAATGGCGCCTACAAGTTGATCTCGGAAGATGGTGTGAACATTGGCCCCATAAATGGGAAATTCTTGAAATGCAACTACGCGTAAAGAAAATGCATGCATAACGCTCCTTGATGCACGAGCCTAAACTGCACGTTACTCTTGGTCTGCATGAGTATAAATTGTGTATGACGAACTCCAAGTCCACACGAGTATAAACTGTGTGCGACACCCACCAAAGGTAATTATACGTGGTTAAACTATTAATTCACCCCACTCAGGTATTTTAAGTGGTTTAAGCATTAAATACCCTACTTTGTCTAAAGTGGTTAAAGAATAGTCACTCTTGGCCCGCATGAGTATAAACTGTGTGCGGCACCCCCCATTCAAACTAAAACATGTCCCTTTGAACTACGTTATGACTTGATCCTCTGCAAAGAGGTACGTAGGCAGCTTGGCATTCTGCTAAGTTCAGTTATGTTTTGGTTTATTCACATTAAGTTTGTGAAGCAAGCAATAAAATTGGAGCATGAAGGCAACGAGTAAATATGAGAGACAAGAAAGCAAATATGAGAGACAAGAAAGCAAATTAAAGATGTAAAGTAACAATAAAAGAGAAGTAAGGAAGAGAATGAACTTCATTGATAATGTCATTAAATATTCATAAACATAAAAGGGGAAAGCAAATAAATAAATAAAGGAGTAAACTAAAAGAAAAGCAGTCTTATACTAAGCGAGAAAGTTATCAGAGAGGATGCTTTGTAGAACAGACTTTAGAGCTGCCTTCTCATCTTCAGATGATGATTCTTTTAAGACGGTCACTTTGTTAAGTGTAAGGATATACTCTTCTATGAGCTCAACTTCCTTCTTAGCACGACAGAGAGTTTGTTGGAGACGATTAGCTGCTTCAGACAAAGCCTTCTCTCCACTCTGCATATTAGCCATTTCTTTTCCAATCAACTCCAACTCTACCCAGGTGGTCCTTAGTTTGTTTGTCTCTGTTGTATGATTATCCTTACAATTACTGAAGACGACCTTTGACCTCGGCCAAGCATTTTGCATGATCCCCCGTGGATGCCGCTTCATCAGACTTCAATTTTTCCGCGGTATAAGCATCTGCCTTGTCAAATAAAGGATCCAGGGCTTCCTCTAAAGGAGAACAGTCAATTCTAAGAACCTTCACTTCCTTTATCAAGGCAAATATTTCTTGTCTCAGAGTTGATAAAAACTCGAGAGGAGTCCGTTTAAGTTTCCTTCTTATTTTCTTCCATGCACTCCGAGCAAACTTCCCTTTAAGATCATGAGTAATCTTCTTAGATATAAATTCTGATATCACTGGGCATGCCTTTGAAGGAAAATTCACCCCTGTGGTAGATGCATCCCTTTCAGTAGAGTCATCACTCTCATCAGAATCATCATAGCCATCAGAACTTGAAGAGATACCTAAGATCTGATAAGAAGAGAAATGTGATAATGTAAAAAAAAGGAAGTATAACAGAAAATAGGATAAGGAAAAGGGGACGGGCAACCTCATATGCCAAATCTTTTGAAGTAGCAGCAGCAGCTAATTCCTTTCCTTCGGCAGCCTTAGAACCAGAAATCATCAGCGCATCCTACAATAATAAAGAAAGATTCCTAAAAAGGGAAAATAAAGAAAGAGAAAGAGGAGAGAGAAAATAAAAGAAACCTCATTGTTTTTTTGCTCAGTGTGAAAAACATATTTCTTCCTCTTCCAATGGGGCTCAGTAGAGGCTCTACGACTTTCTATAGACCGGGGAAAACTTTTCTTCCTTTTGTGCACTGTAGGTTGTAAAATACCATCATGCACTGGAGAAGTATCTTGAAGCTCTTGGTTGTTTCCATCAAGTCATTTATGATATCTACTTCTTCCTCTAGAGGGGCTGATGCTGGGGTAATTAGGTCTTTGATATGATCAGATAATTAAGTGCCCTGGACTTGCTTCCACCACTCCTTATATTCAGACGTGGAGTAATTTTTAGGAGCTGACGCTGCACATGGAAAATAAGCTTCAGATTTAGAATTACACGTGGTAGAATGCCACCAATGATTAAACCCTTCTTCTAAAGAAGCATTGTGAAGATTTGTTCTAAACACGTTAAGAACATCTTGCAGGAAGCCAAATTGACGAGCAAATCTATGAGGAGAATATGGCTCCATCATATAATGACCAACTTGCCGCAAGGTAAGATAACTGGTACGAATAGCTACGAGATGGGCCCAATTATTTCAATCATTATTTCCATCGTCCACATAATAAATGGCTGTATCTTTTGAAAAAATATTACAAGTCCACGAGGCAGTATCAACCGTTTGAATTCATTTGCGAGCATCATCATGATCAAAATATTTTGCACCTTACTCGCCAGAGTAAGCTACCATTCGAGGATGAGATAATTTACTACCAATTGGAAAATGAGTCTTTAAATAATGAGCCAACCAAGCATGAACAAAGTGAACAGGGAATGTGGATTTAACTTCAGATGGACTTGATAAATTTGAGATTGTGTTCAAACCATGATAGATGCTCGTCAATACTGGAATTGTAAGGCTCACCTTTTTTTCGGCAGCCATTAAACTCGCCACTTTAAAAGTACTCGGGCATATCAAGCTTACTTCATTACCCGGAAGTACAAAGGTATAAAGCCAGCATGCTAAATGAGCGGCTAGATAGGTCTCTTCTTGATTTATTTGCGCAATTCCCATTCTTTTGAATTGATCTATCTCAGCATTTGTCCATGAATGATGACTCGGGTTAATGCTAGTTGCATTATAAGTCTTTTTAGGCCGAGTAGTTGATTTTTTTCGACACGCTTAGGAGGCGCAAGGTGTGTTACAGTATTTTTAGACCAAAAATCCACCCACTGATCAATCCTTATACCTTTCCTATCAGCATTCTTGCAAAGCAAGTGATTAGCGCCAAGTAAATGCCTACAGCTGCGTGGGATACATAATTCATTACTTGTGGAAAACAATTCTGCTAAGCTCGGCACAACTTCATCATACAAGTAACCAGCTAAAGGCAGCCCTATCAAGTTGTATAAATCCCACAAAGAAATTGACATTTCTCCATGTTTGGTGAGTAAAGTGTTGGTAGAAGGACACCAGGCCTCGCAGAAAGCTTTGATAATTTCACAACTGCAATCATAAGTAAAGAGAGACGCAAAGACAGCATCTTAAAGCTTGATGTTTCGAAGAAGAGATCGGCATGAGTTCCTTTATTCAAAGGTTGACGCTCATCATCAAGGATTATTAAGTAGTTTGAACCAGACTATCCTGTAGCATTTCTGAAGAAAACTATGTCGAAGAGCGGATAAGCTGCAAAACAAGTGAGGGAATGTTAGAAGACCAGAAGGAGGGCATGAAAATAATTTAAAGGTTATGAATTTAATTAATTAAAAGATCCCAAAAAGTTTATGGGATCAATTAATTATTAAGTTCAAAACTATAAATTAAACCATGATAAGGAATGAAATGCAAAATATTAAAGGGAGCAATTAAATTAATTCATATTCGGTTTGATAAATTAAGCCCAAGTACATGAATTAAATTTAAGCTAAGCCTTTTTGAAGCCCAAATTTTAATATTTTATGAAATGCATAAAGTGAAATAAAAAAGGGGCTTGGATTTTGATAATCAAAATAACATGGCCCAAATTCATGAAAGAATATTATTGTAAGCTCAAATTCATCAAAGTTGAATGGATCAAACTTTGAAGCCCATATAATAAACTGATTTGGTCAATTAAATTCCAAAAAAAAAGGAAGGTCAAAATTGAATAAGGAATTAACTCATTCCCAAGAGAAACACGTGAATTATTCTTGTCTCTCCAAGTCAAATCTTCTCTTTCTAAATATAAAAAAAATAGAGAGTTTTTTTTTTAAATGTGAGTATGCTGTGCCATCAAATCAAATCATCAATCAGTCTTTTTCTCTTTCCTCCCAAAGTTCCCTAATCACGTGTTGATATTGGAAAGTTTGAAAATAGGATACTCCTCCTTTCTCTCTCACAAGAGAAACTGGCGGAAATCCATCTTCACTGCTGCTCGACGAAAATCTCAGCCACCATTCGAATGAACCACCACGCGCCATCTGCCCGTCGACAGCAAATCACTGCCAGCCGCCATCAACAGCCATGGCTGAAATCTCATACGTCCGCCCTGTCAGATCTGTTTCCGAACCTAATCCGGTCAGATTCGCCATCAGAAATGTCGTCGCCATTATTAGGTATTGCTGTGGAAAACTCGAAGGACCGACGCACGACGTTGCCTCTAATTTCCAACACCGACAACTACCGCTGCGATCAGATAGATAGCCCACCGGAAACTCCATCGCCATTGCGAGGTGTCGCTGCAGAAAACGTAAAGGATTAACGCAGGGCGTCACCTCCCGTTTCCAACACCCGACAACTACCATCGCGACTGGAGAGATAACTTCACCACGCTGGAAACTTATGCTTGATATTCGGGGCAAACGTCGGACTCATCACGACCTCCGACTGGAATAAAATTCCTAGTCGCCAGGAATGCGCAACGCTAGTCTCGACTGCCCGTTTCATCGTCGGTGGTTTTGTTCATACTACTAACAAGTATTTTCTCGTCATTGTTTTACCAAAGTTCAGATGCATATTGAAGAGGAAAGACAAAAATAAAGTAAAGAAAACATGCAGGATAAGGATTCAAACATTATGTCAATATTGCTGTGTTTTCTTTTACACAATAAAAGATAGAACAGAGGAAAGAAAGAATACACTGATGATACAGAATGTACTCCTCTCCTTTGTACTTGGGTTATGGTAAATTCCTGGAAAAAAACATAATAAAAAAAGGGAGTTAAAAGATGAAATTTGCAGTCACTTAAGAAAGGAGAAACAAGAATTGAAGTTTACAGCAGTTCAAAAAATAAAGGAAACCAAGAATTTAGGAAACTTGCAGTGTATCAGTGAGAAAAAAAAGAGAGGCCATGGATCTATATTATATAGGGATGAATGTGAAGAGATCTTGTTCATCAAGAAATCTTGTTTGTGAAGAAATCTTGTTCATCAAGAAAACTTGTTTGTAAAGAAATCTTGTTTATCAAGAAAGGGCTCAACGTTGTTCATTCCTGTGAAATTCAGAATGGTTATAATTGGGCCATTAAGAAATTTTATGTAAATTGGGCCTAGAAAAACTTGAAAAAAAAAAGTTTGGGCCTAATAAAATTCTTTACCCAAAAACTTGCATTGTAAGTGTTGAAGCAAATTTCAAATTAAAGAGACTTTTGCGATTCCTTCACAATAAGACATGATGTCCGTGAACAAATCGCAAGGGGGCATTTGTAGGCAAATAAAATTCACTGTCCAATCAAATGGCGACATGTGGATGTTCATGATTAAAATATCAATTTTAATTTATTATTTATTTGGGAATTTAATAAATTAATTCCTAAAATTAATTAATAGATAATTGATAATTAATTTGAGCCCAACAAATTAAACAAGCCCAAATTAAATAAGGCTTGGCCCAAGTCAAATAAACCCAAATTAAACGAGGTCCGACTTAAGTCAAAATAAGTCCACACAAATTAAATCAGGCCAAAGTAAAATTGGTCTGATTGCGGCCCAATCAAATTGGAGGCCCAAACCTGCTAAATTAGGTCAAAACACCTCATCCTACACCTATATAAAGGGCTCTCCTCCATTCATTTTGGGAACACATTCAAGCACCCGAAGACAACTATGCTCCTGAAGAGATCGAGAATACGAGCAACGCTCCCTTAAGATCTTCAAGCTTCAAGTGAAGAACAACTCAAGCAATCTTCAAGCTTCAAGCGAAGAGCAAGTTGAAGATCTTCAAGCAATCTTCAAATCTTCAAGCTCAAACGAAGAACAGCGATCTAATCTTCAAATCTTCAAGCTTCAAGCGAAGAACAAGTTGAAGATCTTCAAGAAATCTTCAAATCTTCAAGCTCAAACGAAGAACAGCTCAAGCGATCTTCAAACCTTCAAGCTCAAATGAAGAACAACTCAAGCGATCTTCAAAGTTTCAAGCGAAGAACAACTTCAAGCATAAAAAATGACGTTTAATCCAAAGAAAGGCTTGATGCCTCTAGATTAATGTTATAAATCTTCAAAATTGAGCTTGGACAAGCTTCAACCAAAGATCCGACTCAACATAGTCAAAGTCAAAATCAACACAAGTCAATAAGTCAAAGTCAAAGCCAAATTGGTTCGAGAAAAGAATCAGAGGATTGATTGAGATTGTAACTCGTTTACATTTCTTTTTAATTAAATCCTTCTGGATTTAACTTTGTACTTCATTTTGTGTTTATTTCATTATAAATATAAAATTTGTTGTTACAAGTATAATAATAAATAAAAAGTGATAATATTTTATAGCAAAAATGATAATAATCTTATCATTTTTTTATCTGTTCTTATCCATCTCATATAAGGACTTTCCTGATATATTGCTTCCTTTCTGTCTTTATATTAAGTTTTTCAATAAAAAAACAATAGAAAATTCATTAATGAAATGTATATATTATTTTTTATTAGTGTATACTATATTTGTATTCATGACTGTATTAGTTAATTAATTAATAAGTGTTGATATTTATAGGTTAAAAAGAGAGAGAGTGTGACGGAATGTTAAAAAGGTTAATGAGTTGTAGTATGGAGGAGAGATGATGATTAATTATGTTAATAGTGGTGTTGGATGTTGGGTTTATGTGACAAGGTGGTTAACAGGTTTATTTAGATGGCTCTTGGTCTACCACACGTTACATGGTTCATATCCTATTTATAGTGGAGTGAGTCGGTTGGTTTAACCAACCTAATGGTGATAAGCATCATTTCATATTCCTAGATAATTCTAGGAGCATTAGATTTTTCTAGAGCATAGTACAAGCTTATCCTTTTTTTTACTTAATTTCTAGGATATTCTAGAATTAATTTTTAAAATATGCATCAAATTTTATCACTCCCTCTTAATACATATTCGATTAATTATGTGTCTTGAATCTTGATTTCTTTCGCCATGGCTTTTTATTGATGATAGCTTCAAAATTTTCTGTCTCGATGGTTGCATGATTGCACGTTTTGTAGATTTCTCTTAGCATCTTCACCTTTCTTGGTGTTTCATTTGGGGCTGGTCCTTCTTAAATTTTAGGTGCTAGAGCCTCAGGACTTTGAGGTAGTGGAGACACTTTTGGAGTTTTTGATTCTTCTTCTAGATCTTCTTGATGCTCACTAGGTCGTCGTATTTGCGACATCATGATATTTTGCTTCTTGACTTTTTCTTAATCCTAGTTCCACGAGGCATTCTCATCGAACTCAACATCTCGACTGACGATTAACTTCTTTTTTTAGACTGTAGAGCCGATAGCCTTTAGACTGAAAGTTGTATCCGAAAATATGCATTTCTCGATCTTCTCCTCCTGCTAATGTCTCTTTTCTTTTAGGATATGTGCATGGCAGATATTCCCAAAAACTCTTAGATGTTTTGCTGATGGTTTTCGTCCACTCAAGGCTTCAATTGGTGTTTTATTTTGCACCGCCTTCGTTGGACACCTATTCAGCATGTAGACTGCGGTGTAGACTACTTCTGCCCAAAATACCTTGAGCATGTTTTTCTCTGCTAGCATTGTTCTTGCCATCTCCATTACGGCCCTGTTCTTTCTCTCTAAGACTCCATTTTGTTTTGGAGCATAGCTAACTGTTAGCTGATGGTTGACTCCTTCTTCACAGAATTTGTTAAATTCCTTAGATGTATACTCCGTCCCTCTATCACTCCGTACTTTGATGCGACCGCTTTGATTCTCCACAAGATTCTTAGACTTTTTGAAGATAGAGAAGACTTCTGATCTTTCTTTCATGAAGTACACCCAAGTCATTCTTGTGTAGTCATCAATGAAGAGAACGAAGTACCTATTTTTCTCGAACGTTGGCATCCTCATTAGCCCGCATACATCTGTGTGAACCAGCTCCAAAGCTTTTTTTGCTCTCCATGCCTGCTCCATTGGGAATGGTTTCCTGTGTTGCTTGGCTTCCATGCATTTTTCGCATACATCCTCTTTTGGTTGGATTGGCGGAAGATCTCTCATCATATTCTTATGTTGAAGTAGCTTTAGGCTGTAGAGGTTGAAGTGCCCGAATCTCCGATACCATATCCAGGATTGGCTTCTTGGGCTTTTAGTGCTGTCTCCACGTAGCTCCATTAGATTGGACAATTCCTTTGATGCTGCATTTTGACTACAACGATTACTTGATTTTTGTTCTTTTTATCGTAGATGGTGCATGAGTCGCCTTTGAATAGTAGAGAGTATCCTTTCTCCATCATTTGGCCCACGCTGAGTAGATTAGTGCGTAGCTTTGGTACCAATAGCACATCGTGGATATACCGCGTACCTTTTCTTGTGTTAACAGCTATCGTGCCTTTTCCTTCAACTTTCACTAGGTCTCCATTGTCCAACTTCACTTGATATTTAACATTTTTGTCAATATTTTGAAAAATCTTCTCATCTCCCGTCATGTGGTTGCTGTACACCCAAACTATAATAATACTCTCCTCCATTATATACTTACCATCTATCTCAGCCCCATACACCCCAACTTTAAAATATGCATCAAATTTTATCAATAAGCCAAATAAAGCCCTCTTTTCTTCTAATTCTTTCATAATTTAATATAAAATATATTTATTTGGATTAATGGATGATCCGTCTCATATAAGGGGATACGTGAAATGGTCTCATTCAAGACCTACCCAATATTTAAATATTTTTATGGGGCCCAATAATGGTGCAGTGAACTATTTCATGAACAATTTATAGTATAATAAATAAAAAGTGAAAATATTTTATAGCAAAAATGATAATGATCTTATTATTTTTTATCCGTCCTTATCCGTCTCATATAAGGACTTACGTGAAACGCTCTCACACAAGTCTTTGCCAAAAGTTGTAGCTTTTGATCCGTCTCACGGAAGTCATTCCGTGAGACAATCTCGTCTTTGACTTAATTTTGGAGTTTTAAACCCGGATTCAAATTTTAAAAAAAAAATTAATTGGGTTTGATTTTTTTTTTTTAAATTCAATAAATCTAATCTCACTGCCTAAAATATTTCAAAAAGAAATCATTTCACAAAATCTCCAAATTTCCTTAAAATTTCAATACTGACCCTTAACGTACACTTTACATTGTTCCTGATGCTCTAGAATAGTAGTATCTGTTAACATTCTTACCAACACAGCCTTGATGATCAATAATTACAAGGCAGCCTACAAGATGACTGTTATCTGGGATCCAATTACAGGAAGTAAAAAACTTATGCAGAGACCCTCTCTTAAGATCAGTGTATGATGCATCATATCGTAGGGATACCGTACGTCGTTATAGTCCAACATGTTGAAGTCAGACCGAGCACAGAATGTAGTGCATACATTGCTTTAGTTTTTCTCAGTGATGCCCAGAATGAAACGAAAAGGACCATCCATGATCATAAGAATGAAGAGGACTCTATCTCCATGATCATCTCGATCTCTTTCGCTACATCACCCATGGTGGGCCGCTCTGTCATTGCTTCTCTAACGCAGACCATAGCAAGATCTAGAAACTTCCTTAGACCACTACATTTTGATCCAGGTCCCAGTGTTGCATCAAGAATGTGATCCAATTGTTTAAGGTCATCCGTATTTTCCAGTGCCTCCTGAACTAGTCTCACGATGTGTTTCCCGTGTTGTATTGGAGCTCTTGCCGTCGCCAGCTCTAATAATACAACTCCGAAAGCATATACATCACTTTTCTCAGTAAGTTGTTGGGTCATGTAATACTCAGGATCCATGTATCCCTGAAGTGGCAATGGAGTAGAAAGGATAAACCATCTTTTGAGTATCGGACAAAAGAAATTGCAAAGCTTTAAAATACTTCAACAAAGAACTAACAAACTATTGAGGTGAATTATTATGTGTGTTCAGATTCAAAATGTTTATTAAAATCCATTTATTCATTTATCTAAGAAACACTCGATTTCTAATTTTCATTTCATAAATCATATTTTCATTATTGGCGGGAGAAACCAAATCTGCCCATCTCTCCTTTCCATTTTTCAAAAATCTGATCCGCATCGAAATCAAAGAAGAAAGTTTTTTGAATGAGAGGTGATGTTGATTGTTGAAGCAGCTAGCATTTGATTCCATGTAGAATTATGTGGGGCATGGGTGGGGTGGAAAATGGAGAAACCAAATAAAGATTATATACCACTCACTCCATCTCACTACAGTTCTCACCTTTCCTTTGTGTAGTTTCTGAAAATTTTAGTTATCAGTATCACTTTAAAATTATATATATTATACACTTACATACATACATAAATATATACAGACACACCCCAAAATGTTTTTAAGTATTTCAAAACACCCCTTTAAAAGTTTTATCAGTGATCCTTCAAAATCAGTGAATCCACAATAGAACATTTGAGAGAAGAAACCAAAATCGAAATGATCTTTAATTTACTCACCAATGTCCCTTTGACTTGTGTTGTAACATAACCTTTTCCAGAATCACCCATGAGTTTAGAGAGGCCAAAATCAGCAACTTTTGCATTCAAATAATTGTCCAGCAAAATGTTGGTCGTTTTGACGTCCCTATGTATGATGGGAGGGTATGCATGCTCATGCAAATATGATAGACCTCTAGCAGCATCAAGCGCTATTCTCATTCTTTTATTCCAGTCCAACCACAATCCTGACTTCCCTGCACAATAATAACAACGACAATAATCATAATGAATCGACATGTAAGAGGTTCATCATTAAACATCCCATAAATGTGCCACTAGCCAAATCATGTAAATACTAATCACAACTGGTGCATTGTTAAAAAACAAACATAATTCCCAACACTGTCTCACTAGGCTGTCCTTGGCTAACTCCTGTTTTCCTCGATTTGGCTTTAGTTATACGCTAAACCTGTTTCCTTCCTACCTAAAGCCTCATTACTTTAACAACACAGATTCAGCTGTTATACCTCTGTTCAAACTGTCTCTGTATATATTATTTAATGGTGCCAATGTTTCTTGGCACACGGGATATCCTATGCCACTTTGGTATATCATCTTCTATATCGCTAGTTGTATACACATATGAGAGTCTTGCCCTTATGATAAGAGTAAAGATGTTGATAGTATAAATGAAAAAGGATATATGAACAGTAGGAAGGTAAAAATACGATCCCCGGGATGACTAACGTCAGCCAAAGGCTGCCCAATAGACAACACAAATAATTCTCGACAATCTTTCCCCCCTCCTCAACCCCTTATTTATAATCATATATCTTGAGAGCTAATTTATTATTATGGAAATAACATAGTTATTGCTAACTCTGATTTCCCTCAAATAAGCTCTTTCTAATCCACCAGATTGGTGATTAGGGGTATGGCTGACTCCCTTGATTGACTCTTATCACCTTAGGATTTCAGCTTTTCTTTTAGGATTTCGATTTTCTCTCTTACCTCCATATCACTCATTCAAAGGAGTGACACAAGAGATGATACACTGTAATGGTACATGAAATTCGTACCTTTTGGATGACAAAATCATTGCACTCTAACAAACCATCTCTTTGTCAAGATATGGCAAAGCCAATAACTGTCTAGTTACCTGATAGACAATCTCTGACGGTTCCATTAGACATATACTCATAGACAAGCATTTGTTCTCCTTGCTCATAACAGAATCCCACAAGACTAACCACATTCTTATGATGAATCCTTGACAAAAGCTCAATTTCTGTTTTAAACTCGAGCGCCCCCTGCATTGATTCTTGCTGAGCTCGCTTTATTGCGACCACTTGTTCAGAAGTAACACTTCCTTTATATACCTTTCCATATCCACCAGAACCCACGCAATTAGATTCAGAGAAGTTGTTGGTAAATCTTCTTAGATCTTCAAAGGAGAACCATTTCACCCCTTGAAGCTGTGGAACTCCACCACTTTCTTTCTCAGGGTTCCAAGAAGCTGCATTCATTTCACATCAAGGTGAATAAGTATTGGATATTTCTTTTAGTCACAAGTCCTCTTTTTCAGTTCAGGAGCTCGTCTTACCAAATGGGTTGCTCATTTCGATAGCTCTAGCTGCTTTTCTCCGCTGACGAAGAGCATAAATTCCAGCCAAGAAAACCAAGAGCACAAGAAAGAAACCACCAACAGCCACTCCAATGATAATGCCAACCGCGAATGACTTTTTTGATCCTAAATGGTAGATTAGTTTGATCATAACAGATTCAAGAGTAATAAAATCAATTCTAAGGTAATCATGCAAAATTAAGGTAACCTGTAAAACAACAATACTGTTCATCAATGAAGAAGTAGGGTCCAAATAATTTAATCTGGAATGGTTGGCGATTGAGAAAGTAACCTATTGAAGAAATTGATGTTCGATTGAATGATTCATGGCCTAAAGGAAATATTTTCAGTGGGATCTGTAGGTAAGAAAAATTGTCTATGGTTGGATTACTGAGGTGCAGAGAGTCAACTGGAAGACCATAAGACAGAAAAGCAGACATCAAAGAGCCATTGAGGATCCCATAATATGTTGAGTTCTGTAAATCAGAGAAAGAAAATGAAAAGAAGTGCAAGGTTCCAATGTATGGATGTGCACAGTTACAATTTGGACTCAATGCTTCATCTCTACTGCAGGATATTGCCCCACACTTGTTCGATGGTAGACCATTGCTGCCACGCTTCTGAATCGAACAAAATCTTCTTGTTGCTCCATTATCATTGCAAATTGGGTTGCCAACTAGTCTGTAATAAATATTAAACTTGAAATTTCATCACATGAAGTTTCAATTGGTGCATAATGATGTCTGCATTATATGCAATAAAATTACATACGTTAGCTCCATGCTATAATTTAACTTCTGCTGAAAGTCAGTGATGAAATTATTCCGTAAATCAACTAATAGATTGATGTTGTAGCTATTTCCAACATCCAAGGTTCCACTCACATTATTGTTGCTAAGCACCCTGATCAGTGAAACTTTGGTCTGAGAAAAATTGGTAGATTATATCATCATAGTGATGCAGCATAAAGTTCAAATTTTATATGAGCTTACACAGTTTCCAGTTGAGGAAGTCTGAACAAGTTAACGGGAATTTGTCCTTGGATAGTTGTATTCTCCATCATTCTAAATTATTTGTTAGTTAGCAAAAAAACAGGGTTTACAATATGCTAAAAAGGATTGGAAAGAGAGCTACAATGTTGTCAAAGACTGGAGGCTTGAGATCCACCGTGGAACTTCTGATGCATTGAAGCTATTATTGCTCATGTCCCTGTAAATTGTAGCTAATGAGTACAGCGGAGTAGGGATGTAATCGAGTCAAGCCAAATTGAATGCATAGCTCTAGCTTGGCTCATTTGAATGTTTTTACCTTGAGCTTTTTAACACAAGTAATTTATCATTGTTAATTTATTTTTTTTTTATTTTTACAAAGTTTAAGTATCACTATTACTTATTTACAAGCATGATGAGCATGTTGGGACTCACAAATTTCTAACAACAATATACATATTGCCAGCTTTTTTGAGCCAAATACATATTTGCTCTAACTCAGCTCGCTAATTTTAATAAATGATTTCGAAACTAATATTTTTTAAACCAAACATGATAGCTCTCAAGCAAAATAGGTTCACTTACATCCGTATTTCAGCAGCTGGATTAAGAAATGACATTAAATTGTACTAAAATTCATTGTCATGTTCATATAATAACTGCAGCCAACTTACACATAGTATAGGAAGTCCAAGCCCGTGAGGTTGGGAATTCTTCCATTGAAATTATTATTCGACATGTACCTAAGGATGATCCAAGACAAACTAATTTAGGAATTTATGCAGTTTCAAATTCTTATTATGCTATATTAATTTTATTTGTTTCTTACAATTCATTTAGATTTGTAAGATTGCTGAGGTTCGGAGGGATTGGTCCATCAAGACTATTCCAGTCAAAGCGTCTGCATCCAAGATTGTATATTAAGCACAAGTAGTAAACTAAGCATACAAGATACAAGTTCTTCACAATACTTCAAACATTGCAGAGATACTTACATGACCTCCAACGTTTTAACATATCCCAGAGATAATGGTAGATTCCCAGTGAATTTGTTGTTGTCAAATATCCTAAAAGAAAATTCATTTCGTAAACAAGAGCGTGTTCACAGGGGAGAGTGTGTGTGTGTATAAATACACACATAAATATATGTATATATATGAGACGGAGAGACATCTCGAGAGGTCTAACTGCAATCTAATTGGTACTTCAATTTCAGAATAACATTTTCACTTGCTTCAAGTTGGTATTGTGAAGATTAGAGTACATAGTACTGGAAATTTTCTATTTGACGGTCCTAAAATGATTACACATTGCTGCAAACATAGTCTAAATATTTTTGAAGAAAGGCAGGTGTGACTATTGACTAAGCCATGAACTGACAGTAACAGGTAAACGCAATGAATGCATTCATAAAATAATGAGAAACCAATTGATCTTGTTAATACACCAAAACTGTTAGGAAGGAACAAACTCACGCGTGGATCAGGCTCATATTTGGACTGAACAATCTAGGAGGGATCCTTCCAGAAAGCTGATTATGAGACAAATGGCTGCAAATGATAGAATTTTAATTGAATTTACTCAGACCAGTTGAGCACATTCATGGAAAAGATAAAAAGAGCAGAAAAAAATATCATAGAAGAATTACAAATGTCGAGCACGAAGTAGCATGTCCAAACCAGTTGAAGATGTAGTAGAAACAGGAATGGTACCATTAAGCTTGTTCATACTGAGATCTAACCAAGAGAGATTAGATAAATTTCCAATGGAAGCTGGAATCGATCCAATGAAGCTATTAGAATTCAACGATCTGTACAATCCACATGAATAAGATTAGCTAATATTCTATTTACCTTTCATGACTACATATGCTTGAATATGCGACTCATGCACATCACAATTCCAAGATCAAAGTACTCTTTGCATAATTTGGCAGTAGGATTATCTTTACATATTTGAAACTCAAAACTCTGTGAGAGAATAGTGGTAGGGTAGTGTTATTTGCATCCAAGATTTTGATACATACAACAACTAGGTGATTAAACTGCAAGACCACCTCTCATTATCAAAATACCATAAAATAAACAAGGCAAAGTGCCCGGCTCAACCCTCCGTCCACCACAGCAAACCAACCTCCAGTTAGATTATCTAAATATCATTTCGTAAAAACTCCATTCTAAAAGCCTAGCAACCAGTACTTGATAGAGCACAACCAAGCTCCCAAGTCCCAAATAGAATAAACTTCGTAATTTCAGACCAAGGTGATTGCAGAGTCAAGCATGCAGCTAACGAGGATGCAACACTAGCATTCTAGACTGTAAGAATTATATATGTATATCCCTATAAACAGTTCATAAGCTGCTGTAGAGCTCTCTGGCAGTTTATATTTCAAGCTGCTTGTAAAACTCAAGCATTCAAGCATGAAAACCATGCTCCCAAACAGCTAGCATGGGTTAGGCTGGTTAAAATAGCCCAAGTGTTATCTTTATTTTATTTTCCGTTGTGGTGATCTAGCTACTCTAATCCAATAATTAGAAATTCGACTTTCAACATAAACATCTTCCAAAATTATAAAGAAATCCTTTCATCTAATACAAGGCCTTAAGAGGCAACATATGAACACTTACAAATACACAAGCTGCTGAAGAGATCCTATCGAATCCGGAATGGGACCAAAGAAACTGCAACCCACCAATATTCTACAAGCAACCACAAGCAGCAAATATAAACCAAATGATCAAAATCCAAAATGCCCATCCACTGGAAAATACTAGAAATTATAAATTCCTTACAGGGTAGAAAGGTTTTTGAGGTTTGCTATAGAAGGCGGAAGAATGGCGATAAGACCCACATTATTTGAAAGATCCCTGACATAGAAAAGATTGAGAAAACAAAAAATGTGAATTTGTAAAGAAGCAAGAGTAAGAGGAACATACAAAGAGATTAGTGCCGTCAAAGAGGAAATATCACTCAACTCGCTCCCTTCCACACCTAGCCCTGCCAAAGTTCTGCAATCAAGTCGTCAAATTAAGAGAGAGAGAGAGGAGAGAGAGAAAGGGGAAGGTTGGGAAGATGCAAAATGAAGTGTTACTGACAAGGAGATGAGGCGTGTGCCAGCACAAGTAATGCCATCCCAGTTGTCTCCGCAAGGATCCGCACCAACCCAGTTTGGCGGGAGATTTTTCCAGCTTGATTTCAGTGCATTCAGAGCAGCAACTGCAACCATGAACCATACAGGGCTATTGGAATTATACGGCTATGTTTGGAAAATCGGGTTTCAAAAATTAGTTTTGTTTTCGAATTTTGATTCGAATTCTTTAATTGAAATAACATTGGAGTCTTTCGTAGAAATTCTTCTGTTGGAATGGCAACGAGTATTTTTAAAGACTCAAGGATCATTATGATGAAATAGATATTACTGGATTTGGGTATCGTTTGTTAAGGAATTATTGAACTCGAGTTCGAGGTCGAACTCATCAAGAAAAAAATATCAAATCGAGCTCGAACGGTTTGTTAAGGCTTGCATATTTTTGTTCTTAAATATTTAAATAATGTTTCATTTATAAACATTTAATATTATTCATAATATTAAATAAAGTAACTAACAAAATATAATAATAAACGTTAAAAAATATTTAAATATTTAAAATTATCACTTAAGTTATTATTATATTTGTGTGATTTAATATAAGTATTTAATTATTGAATATTAATAAATAAATAATAATAATATAATACTCCCTCCGTCCATCCACAATCTATTCGTTTGCTTTTTGCGCATGGATTAAGGTTTTAATGTGTAGTGGGTAATTGTATTAGTGGGTTGTGTATGTCCAATATTTTAATTGTATTAGTGAGTGGGTTGGTCTCATGTGTCTAAAAGTGGAAATTGATAGATTTAAGAGTGGACGGCCCAAAATGGTAAAATTGATAGATTGATAGTGGACAGAGGGAGTACTAAAAAATAATTATAAAATTTACAAACGCGTTTGCGAGCCATTAACGAGCGCATTAATGAATATATTCGCGAGCTTTCGAGCCGAGCACCCTTAGGTTTGAGCTTGGTTTGATAGACTATTCGAGCTTAAAATTCAAACTTGATTTGACTCGTTAAGATTAACGAACGAGCTCTAACGAAAACTTTATCGAACCGATACTCGAATAGTTTGCATACGGTTTGATTCGCTTACATCCCTGATGACCATAGGAATGACGGGTGGAGGGTAGTTATTGAATCAATGAAAATAATTGAAGAATTTTGATTATCACTTCACCAATCAAGCATCAGGAATCAATGTACATACTTCATCCGTCCCGCGTTAACGTTTACGTTTGCTTTTTGCACGTAGATTAAGAGATATAAAATTTTAATGTATAGTGAGACTGAGAGAAATAATACTTTAATATGAAGTGGGTAGTTGTATTAGTGTTGGGTGTGTGCCCTATATGAAATTATTAATTGTTTTGTGTAGCATAATTTGACAAAAAAAGAAATGTAAACCTTAATTTGGGACTAACCAAAATGAAAAACTTAAACCATAATATGGTACATAAATTTTAATATGAGACGGAGGGAATATATTCTCATTACCCCTCCTACTACCCCAATCAAATAGCCACCGAATATCATTAAGGGACGAATTATAATGGAAGTGAAAGTGATTGAGAAGTGTAAAATAATTACTGAACCTATAGGAACTGATAATTTTGATTCATGTTATAAATCAAACAAGCATTTACTCATAATAATCAATATACCTTCATTTTTAATAATCCCACCCTCACCAAACACATCCTAATATATACTCATGCATCTTTCATTCAATTTTATTTTACAGAGTATAAATTTTACCCTCCTAATCCTCAAGCCATGCATTTATAATTTATAATTAAATGTGATGATATTTTAATAAAAAATTATAAATATTTAAAATAATGTTAAAAGAACTCCAATCTCACCCTCACGTGGGTGTTGTCTTTTAATTAATATTTTTTTATACATATCCCTACTTAATTTAAAACAAATGGGGTATTTATCATCGCTATTTATTATTTTCAAATTTTACAAATTAAATAAAAAATTTAAAAACATATTATATGTATCCAAGTGCATGGATTAGTGTTCTACACCCACATTCAATTTATGTGCGCTTATTAATAAATGCATATATACATTAATAAATTAAAGGGTCAGCTATTTGCACCTCCGAAATTAGTTAACGTACCTCAAAAATATTTAAATTGAAATAATTATCCTTATAAAATTTATATTTGTTCGGTTGCAGCAATCGAACAAAATAAAGACTTCATCTATCTTATCGTTCGGTTGCAGCAATTGAACAAATAAAATTTATGATTTTTTTTATTCATATTTACATTACTGAATAGATAAGGTAACAGATAAATTTCATGGATATCATCGAACAAAATAAAGACTTCATATATCCCATCCGTTCGGTTGGAGCAGAACAAAGAATTCATTCATCTTATGTGTTCGGTTGCAGCAACTGAACAAATAAAATTTATGATTTTTTTTAATTCATATCTACATTACCGAATAGATAAAATAACAAATAAATTTAATGGATATCATCGATCTTTAAACATGTTATTGATGGTGATTCATGAAACTTATCTGTTATCTTATCTATTCGGTAATGTACATATAAATTAAAAAAATCACAAATTTTGTTCTGTTCGATTGTTGCAACCGAACAAATAAGATAAATGAATTATTTATCGATCGAAGGGATAAGATAGATGAATTCTTTATTCTGTTCGATTGCTGCAACCGAACAGTTTGTTAGATGCAATAACTGAACATATATAAGTTTTATAAGGGTAATTATGTCAATTTAAATATTTTTGGGGTACGTTCAGTAATTCTAGGGGTGCGAATAGTCGCTTCCTTAAAATTTATACGGTTTATTATCGATTTTTAATATAATGCTTTTAGTTTATTAATAACAAAAATTAATTGGCCAGCTGAACATAAAAAACTAAGAATGCCTCTTGTGAAAACCCGATTCACCATATCATAAAATTACTTTGTAATATATAAAAAATTATTTTTAGAGAGATGAATAATATTTTTTCAAAATAAAAAAAAAATTCTTTAAATTTTTTTCAACAAAAATATAAAATATCACAATATATCAAAATTTGAAAAATAAATATTTTTCATTTAGAAAAATAATAGTTCATCTCTAAAGAGTAATTTTTATTGTAAAAAAGAATAATCGGTAAAATTATAGTGTAATAATTTGAAGAGTAAAATTTTTATTTTTTATTTAAAAGAGTTATAATTCATCTCTGTAAAAAGTAATTTTTCATATAATAAAAGAATAATCGGTAAATTAGAATTCATATATATATATATATATATATATATATATATATATATATATATATATATATATATATATATATATATATATATATATATATAAAAGTAATATATTTATTAAGGAACTCATGATATACATTATAAAAATACGGGGTATCAACTCATAAAATATTGAGTGTATATTGGGTGCACCCGGGTGTGAGGGTGCACTCATATGTGTATGACTTTTATTCTGTTTTGTATACATGTTATTTTATTTTGTATACGTGTTTTGTAATAATTGTATATTTTTTTCATATTAAGTTTTTCATTAAAAAAACTAACATCCATATGTGGATAACTTTTTATTTAATAGTGTATAGTACATGTTTTTTAATAATTGTATATTTTTTTACACTCAATTTTTTATAAAAAATACTAACAATTAAATTGTATAGATTTTTGCTCTTAATTGTATATATTTTTGTGTATATTTATATATGGGTACACCATAGGTGCACTATATCTTAGGGTTCACCGGTGCACGCTATAATTAGCCTAAAATATTAAGCGCTTCAAAATTGTTTAACAGCTATGTCTTTTATTTCGTCTCTTTAAGAAGAAGAATAATGACGTAAACTAATAATATCTAATCAACCATGCTAATTTATATAAGAGTTAGTCTCCTGTGTCCTCAAAAAAACTAACAATTAAATTGTATACATTTTTGCTCTTAATTGTATATATTTTTGTATATATTTGTATATGGGTGCACCCTAGGTGCACCATATCTTAGGGTGCACCGATGCACGCTATAATTAGCCTAAAATATTAAGCGCTTCAAAATTGTTTAACAGCTATGTCTTTTTTTTCGTCTCTTTAAGAAGAAGAATAATGACGTAAACTAATAATATCTAATTAACCATGCTAATTTATATAAGAGTTGGTCTCATATGTCACGAAAAAAACTAACAATTAAATTATATATATTTTTGCTCTTAATTGTATATATTTTTGTGTATATTTGTATATGGGTGCACCAGTGCACGCTATAATTAGCCTAAAATATTAAGCGCTTCAAAATTGTTTAACAGCTATGTCTTTTTTTTCGTCTCTTTAAGCAGAAGAATAATGGCGTAAACTAATAATATCTAATCAACCATGCTAATTTATATAAGAGTTAGTCTCCTGCGTTCCGAAAACTGCCGTGTCTCACATATATAATAAGTCTTACAAGAAAGTGCAAATTACTCCTACTAAACAACTAAAGCAACAATAAAATATCAAATGTTATAAAATTATAAGTGCTTGAATACAAATATTTTTGTCAAATCTCCTTAATAATTGAAAATAAAATAGAACCAACAAGGAAAAAAAAAGTTTTGTAAATAATATTATTGGAAAATAAAACTTTAATTAGTCCATCAAATTAGTTTATTTAGTATAAAGTTAACTTAACTTGTTTGAAATTAATCTTTTTACTTTCAAAATTTAATAAATTGGTCAAGTTGCAGACCGGAACAAGTCACCCTAACTGCCAACGTGACAGGAAAAATAAAAATTTTAGACATACTTTTTAAATGCTAAGTATTTACTGAAAGAGTTCATATAATCAATTATTTTATTAACTATATTTGATTTGAGTTTAGCTTTAAGGTTTAGAATATAAAATAATGTATTTTGTATTTGTTTTGTATTTTTACAGGATATTTTATGTAAAATCAAGTATAAATTGATGTGAAAGAAGGAGATGAAGTAGAGAAATGAACAAAAAAATTTATTAATTGAGGAAAAATAATTTATATTAAGGGTGAATAAGGGTTATTAGCGTTTAGGTGTATATGCAAAAGATTTAAGGAGATCAATTACATCTGAATTTGGAACAATAAACATTAAACAAATATCACAAATGTTTGATTTGCGTTTAAATTGATTTAATAAACTAGTTAATATGATTTTATGTTTGTTTTAGAGATTCTGGTAGTATAGATTTTAAATTTATTTCAAATCAAGTATTAATTGAGGCGAGATAATAGATGATAGAGGAACCAAGTGGACTAGCCCACTTGGCCACCGGGCTCTCACACAAGTGAGTTACCCGGGTTCGATTCTCTTTGGGAACGAATAGGAGGGGAGTTATAAGGAGGCTTGGGAGAGGAACGAATAGGAGGGGAGTTATAAAGGAGGTTTGGGAGAATAAGGGGGTGTATGTAGACTTGGTGAACTGAATAGGAGGGGAGTTATAAGGAGACTTGGGAGAATAAAAGTGTATGAAGACTTGGTGAACTAACTACAAACATGTACTAACAACTAACTATGTCCGATAAAAATTAAATATTAATAATAGAGGATAGAGAAAGGAAAGAAAATAATTTTAATGGTGGCACTGCTCCCCTGGAAATATTTATCAAGTATACTATACTGTAATTGTTAATTGATACAGTGAATAACTAGTGGTTGAATTAGTAATTGTAAATTAACACAATGAATAGCAAGCCTAGTGGTTGCTTTTCAGGTTTTCAGAATATACACCGCAATAATCTAGTTTCGAACCATACATGATACAATAGGCTTCCTTTCACTTTTATTTTATTTTATTTAAACTTTTTTTTTTCATTTTAACTTTAAACTGTTTTAATTATTTGTCTTTTTTTTTTTTAACTATTTTTAACCCCCCCCCCCCCCCCCCCCACTTTTTTTTTATTTTTCTTTATTATTTGATTATTCTTTTTTTATGTATTTTTAAAAAAAATTAATAGTCAAGTTCTTTTTTATAAATTGTTTTATGAATTTTTTTAATTAAAAATTCTGAATAAATGTTATATACGTGTATTTATATTTCTTTTAATAACAAATTATTTTTTATTCTAGATCGAATATCGATATTAAAAAAATTAAACACATTAATTTTGACCTTCTTGAGCGAATTTTCTGGCTCCATCAGAGGAGAGATAACGAATGGTATGAGTAATGATTAATAAAGTTCGTAGGTGTGAAATAAATTTAAGAGAGATTTATTAAATTAAATCTAAACCTCAAAGAATAAACTTAAAACAAATTAGCAAAGACTTGTGTTACCATTTCAACTAAGGACTTATGTGAGACTGACAGAAAGTGATAACTTTTATAAATAAAAATGATTATAAATTAATGAAAAATGATAATACTATTTCATGAATAATTTATAGTGTAAATAAAAAGTAATAACATTTTATATGGAAAGTGATAACTATTTTGAAAAGTAAAAAGTTGTTCATGTGAGACGGTCTCACGCGAGACCGATCCAAACAAATTTCACCTAATAGTTTATGTACTATTCTTAAGATAAATTATTTAATGATATAATTATAGAGTCAAACTAGGGTGCACCTAGGATATCGATGCACCTAATTAATATGAACCACTAGATTAAAACTAAATTAATAACCACCTTTGATTAATTAAAGAGTCTTACTATGGTGCACCTGCAAGATCTAAACCATGAAATTGTGTGGTATTCAATCTCCACCCTTAAATTTTAATTAATACTCCCCCCATCCACTGGAAATGTATACATTTTGCTATCTTGGTCGTCCGAAACAAAGATGTACATTTTTCTTTTTAAATACATGAGACCCACACACATCACTAATGCAACTACCTACTACTCATTAAATAATAATTCTCATTAATCCACGTACAAAAAACAAATGTATACATTTCGAGTGGACGGAGGGAGTAATAACTTACTTTATAAATTACATAATTACTCTTATACCCTACACTTAACCTAGAAACCTGTAGTGTATCAGTGCACTAGGTGCACCATAGAATTGCCCTTAATTAAAATAATTAAAAGTTTAAAAAAATAAAAATAACTACCTTTTATAAAAACTGCCTTATAAATCATAAGTGCATCGGTGTACCCGGAAATCGCACAGAGAATTCTTATCATGCTAATTGTTATCGTATCAAATATAAACCTACTCGAACAATGAAGGTCTATGCGATTATCTTTAAACGTCATAAGATATAAAACTCATGTGATAATTAATGATTAAAAAAAACTTACGATCACCAGTGTGAGTGAGTGCACGCATAGACAGAATCCGAGCAGCAAGAAGCAGTATGAAGTGCAGAAATCTTGGATTCATCATTCTTCCCACACTTTAATGGAGTTAATAACTTTATAGTTATTTAAACTTTAGAAAATAAATATTAACGAAAGTTTGTTGAGCGTAGGTAAGAAGCTTTGGACGGTTTTTGTACTAAGATCGATGATGCCTAACTGAGACAGAGAATACGTCCAAATTGACTGGGTCTCCCACTCAAAGCAACAAACCTTATTTTGTGTCTCAATATATAATTGCTAAACATAAGACGAATACCTAACGCATCAATTCGGTTTCGGTTTGCAGCCGTATTTTCATTACATAAATAATACTCCCTCCGTCTCCATTTTATTATATTGGGTGTTCCATTCAAATGTCTCAATTTTCCACTTTTAATAAAAGGGCCCCATATATGGCCCACCACCCACTACTAATACAACTACATATAAAATAATAATACTCCTTAATTTACACGCAAAACGTAAATGAAAACTTTTGTCTGGGACGGAGGGGGTACAAAACACATACTACACATAAAAAAAAGTTTAAAAGCAAAAATACATAAAAAGAAAAAATATATATTAAAAACTATTTTATTAGATACAATAATTATAAAATATATATCTCTTTTATTTTAGAGCAAGTCTGGTGTAAGACCACTTTACAGCTTTTAAATAAGCTATCATTTTCTCTATTATCATTTTTCATTTTTACGGTAAATTTTTAATAAAATATCATTATTATTTTTTTCAATTAAATATAATTTTATTATTAAAATTATCTTATCCATTAATGTAAGCTCTTACATGAGATATGATCTCGCACAAATCTTACCTTTATTATATTATATATGCTCAACGACAATCTTTATAAATTAAATTATATAAATTATAAATAATTAAATTAATTAAAATTTACTACAATTTAACACGTGAACTTTTCTTCATGAGGATGAATATAAAGAAAGATTTGAATTAACTTCTTTGGATCAGCTCATGAATTTATCAACTCCAAATTGGTCTTTCACATGAAAATTATCAAATTTCATTAATTTTCATTAAATATACACCTTTAAGAATACCTAGTATATAATTTTAATTAAATACTCCGTACGCCTGCAACGGCCTTTACAAATACTGTTCCACGTTATTAAAAAAAATTATTTTTTTACCAATTTTATTGACTTTTAAAGATATTGTAATATTTTTATGTAATAAATAAATGTAAAATAATGTTATGAGTGTGTAAAAGGAGTGACAAATTTGAAAATTTAAGTACTCCCTCCGTCCCAAAATTGTTTACACTGTTACTGTAGATACGGAGTTTAAGAAATGTTACTTTATTGACTTTTCAACTCAACTTTGAGGAGTAAAATTGTACATGCATTTTGGTTTATGTTTAAAATTGTCCATGCATTTTTATAAATGTTTAAAAAGTGGAGGATAAATTGGTAATTTATTTTTGCTATTTTGGAAGGTGCAATCTATTTTGGGATGGATAAATGTGGAAAGTGTGCAATCAATTTTGGGATGGAGGGAGTAATTTTTAAGGTTGTTAGATAAAGTGATGTTTATTTTTTAGGTGTGAAAGTTATTATTGAACAAATAAATGAATAAAGTGTGAAAACTGTTATGAGATTGATGAAGTAATTATCACTAAAATTTCATCTTTTAAATTTGTACTAATCTATAAAACTAACACATTTGGGATCAAAGTTCAAAATCAATACCAACATGCAAATGAAAAAGTAATCAATTTTAACAATATTTCTCTTTTGAACAAAAATACTCTTAATGGGATACCGGGTGAGTAGGTGGCAAGTTATTCATTTTGAATCCAACATCAATCTGACGCTCTCTCCCAATACCCTCGATTCCCGAAGTCTCCAACCGCAACCGATGAGTAATTTTTGGGGATTACTTAGCTGACCCGGGCTTATACATGACCATGGTCATTTTCATCCATTATTAATAGAAATTATATCAAATTATTCGTTTTTTTTCAAAATCTTTAATTTGATACTCATATTAACTATACAATAAATATTTAAAATATAACAAAATTCTTTTTACTAATTAGGGTACTTTTAGTCAATTTTATTACTTTACTAAAAATATGAATAGAATTAGACTTTTTGTTTAACCGTTTTATAAACTCATAATCTTAGTTAATATTTCACCGGTAATCACTATTCAATTTAGAGTCATGAAATTATGAAGAAGAATTATCATATTTAAATTTTATATATATATATATATATTTATATATATATTCAATTTATTTTTATTTTTATTTTATAATGTGAAATTATATTAATTTTTAAAATTTTAAAATAGTAACTAATATTTAATTCATTCGATTTTTTAATGTTTAAAATAAAATAAAATAGCAAATACGAGTAGCAAACGATTAAAAAAAGGTAGGTCTTGCGTGAGACTGTCTCACGTGAGACCATTTTTCACTTTTTAAAATAGTTATCACTTTCGCTATAAAACGTTATCACTTTCGCTATAAAATGTTATCACTTTTTATTTATACTATAAATTATTCATGAAATATTATTATCACTTTTTATTAATTTATTATCACCTTCGCGTATAGAAGCTATCACTTTCTGACCGTCTCACGTTGAGACGGTCTCACACAAGTCTTTGTCTTAAAAAAAGTAAATATATAAAATAAGAATTTAACTAAATCTTTAATTAATATGAATATCATTATGTTCATATATAGCAATATATAAGATATACTATTATTAGATTAATTTACTTTATAAATTTAATAAAAATTAAAATAATAACTACCGTGTAGTATATACTAGAAAAAGGAATATTAGCATATTATACTTATGGTGGCACAGGTTATATGTCTACACGATATAGACACACGATAAGAGCAATCCGAACACGACACCATAAAAATTTGTTCTGATACGATACGAACACGAAAAATAACGAGTTGACACGATACGACACGATAACAACACGTTAAGAAAAAATACTAATTAAAATTAATAATTTTTTAAGTAAATATATTTTAAAATTATTAATAAGTATTTTTATCATATATTTGCCTAATTTTATATTTATATTGAATTGTTAACATATTAATGAGTTGTTAACGGATTAATGAGTCATCTGTTAATATTAATCGTGCTTAACGTGTTGACACGAACATGACACAAAATTTTCGTATCCTTATCGGACTGACATGATAACAACACGAACTCAATAAGGCCAAACACTAACCCGCAACTATCGTGTCATGCTAACGTGTCGTGTCGGGAATTGACACCCCTAATTATAGTGGAGTATAATTTTATATAAATACATAATTGTACTCAACTTAATAAATCAACAGTACAATTTTAATAAAAGGGTGTGTAAGACCATCTCATGTGAGATTATTTTACACTTTTTAAAGTTGTTATCACTTTCGCTATAAAATGTTATTACTTTTAATTCATACTTTAAATTGTTTTTGAAATAATATTATCACTTTTCATTAATTAAATATCACTTTTTAATAATATAAAAGTTATAATTTTTTTATCCGTCTCATGTGAGCTTATTCGTGAGATGGTCCTTTGCCTTAATAAAACGACTTGCGTCTTTTTTATAATTAAGAGTCACATAAATTAACAATATCTTTTAATAATAAATATTTCACATAATTACATATTAATTAATTAATTAATTGAAATAATAAATGAGTATATAAATTTTAGGTGAGAGGGTTATTATTTTTTTTATATAATAAAAAATAAATTAAATAATTTAAAAAATTATACTAATACTAACTCATATCTAATGTAAATACCCTTCTATTTATAGCTAATGTATATTACAACAGATTGACCCTCTCACAAAAGATTTTTTCAAAAAGTATATATATACAAAATTTTAAAATAATTAAGCTTTTAATTTTTTCTAAACTTATTTAGCTAATTATATATGTATATATTGATAAATATTGAATATACTAATATGAAACCCGTACAACGCGGGATCATTTCATAATTATTTTAATTTTTTATAATTAAATCATTCGTGTTATATAACGTAACAACATTAATTAAGTAGTTTTTTTTTTCATATATCTACACAATTTCTTTAATCAATGAAAAAAATTTGCAACAAATTATAACATTTGACTTTTGATAATGTAACGTATAACTAAATCATGTAAAAAGTTAATACTCCCTCCGTCTCATAATTGTTGTTGTAGTTACTGTATACACGGAGTTTAAGAAAAGTTGATTTTTGACCAACTTTATTGACTTTTTAGGGGTATTGTGGTATTTTTAAGTAATAAAGAAATTATAAAGTATGTTATGTGTGTTAGGTGAGAGTGATATTTTTGAAATTAAGATAACTTTTGAGTTAGTTGGTTGAGGTGAAATTTCCATTTTTGGGGTGGGTGACAGTTATTGTGGGACGGACGAAAACGGAAAGTAAGACAATTATTATGGGACGGAGAGAGTATATATGTACATATTTTCTAATTATTTGAAAGAATCATGATTTGTAGTGACAATTTTATCTTTTTGCTATATATTTATATATTTAGTATTTCGTTTTTTTCATAGTATTTAAGTGCAATTATGATCAATGGACAATTTTGTCTCTTTGCTGTATATTTATATAGTTATTAGTATTTAATTTTTTTCATAGTATTTAAGTGCAAATATGATCAAAGTATGTAACTTTTAGTAATAAATTCTTATTTTACTATTTGTCTAAAATAAATATCAATTATATACATAAAAAAATTTCAATTTTTTCATACATTATTTGATTTGATAATAATTAATTTATTTATATAGAAAGATTTATTTATTAATTACAATTAATAATATTAAGTATAGTATATCAAAGTCCTTTTTTGCTAAAGTATTGTTCATGTATAGTCTTACTATTTATTTATTTTTCCTATACACACAAATCAATTCTTTAGAGGAATTTGAAGAAAGCTCCTATTTCTCCTGGGGAATCGAATGTGTGTATTTAAAATGAATAACCAAAAAGTCTTATTTATAGGTGAGGTAAGAGAGAATATTATATGAAATATTCTTTTTTCCCTTTATATATATGATTTAATTTGATATTAATTAATTTATTTATTGCATTAAAAGATTTAGTAATTAATTAATGATACTCAAATAAATAAAGAAAATATTAAAAATTTAATAATTATTAAAAATAAAAAAGGCATTATTTAAAAAAAATATTAAATAAGGAAATTAATTAAAAATAAATAATGTAAAAAAATATATATAATATAAATAAAATTAATTTATACTCCCTCCGTCCCATATAAGTTGACACACTTTCTTTTTTGGTCTGTCCCACTAAATTTGACACATTTCCTTTTTAATACATGGGACCCACACAAAAATAATTAATATATTCTCATGGGGCCCACTATCACCTCTAATACAACTACCTACTACACATTAAATATTATTTCTCTCACTTCACTTTATATTAAATTATTATACTTTTTTATCTTTGTGTCCAAAAAAAATTGTCATCCTCTCCGGGACGGAGGGAGTATATAATATTCTTTTAAATATTCTTAAATTTGTAATGAATTTATTAATTTTATTTAATTTTATTAGTTTCAAATTATATAAACAATTAAATAAAATAAATTTTATAATTCATATTTCATAATTGAATAATTAAGATATATGTAACTAAATAAATATTAATATACTAACTTTATAAAATTAACAAATATTTACAAACTCAATTTTAATGTTATTTGATATGAAATAATGATTTCACTTAAAGAACTTAAGCTTTAGATTCTATACATGATTCTGTTTTTCAACCTCTTATTCTCTAGAGGTAAATCGATTCAAGAGTACTTGAATCATCGATCCTCTTTCACTTGAAAAATACTTGAATCAATACTTTAGAGGTAGATTTTTAAGAATACTTGATTCGATTCTTAAGAGGTAATAATACTTGAATCGATTTTTTTTCTCTTAAAGAATCGATTCTTAAGATGTAAATCGATTCAAGAATATTTGAATCGATCCTCTTACTCTTGAAAAATCGATTTTTAAGATGCAAATTTATTCAAGAATACTTTAATCAATTTTCTTCATCTTGAAGAATCGATTCTTAAGAGGTAAATCGATTCAATACTTGAATCAATTCTCTTCCCCTTGAAGAATACTTGAATCGATTTTTTAGAGATAGATCGAATCTCTACTTGATTCGCTCTATCGAAATAAATTTTTATACTTTCATAAATCTATTCAGTAGAGGAACTTGAAAAAAACTCTTATTGCTCTTGGAGAATTGAATGTGTGTATTAGAATGAATAACAAAAAAAATCTTATTTATAAGTGAGGTGAGAGAAAATATTATATGGAATATAATTTTTCCCTTTATATGTATAATTTAATTTGATATTAATTAATTTATTTATTGCATTAAAAGATTTAGTAAATTAATTAACGATACACAAATAAATAAATAAAATATTGAAATTTAATTATTAATTAAAAAAAAATAGATTATTTAATGACAAAAGCTTGTGTGTGCCCGGGCACAAGAGAGTACATTTCGTGTGCCTTTAAAATTTTATGTTAAATTGTATACCATTTAGTATAATGATGTGTACCCTTTATTTTACAATACAAAAACTTGTGTGAACATGGGCGCACGAAAGCGCACTCCGTGTGCTTTTAGAATTTTGTGTTAAATTGTATACCTTTTAGTATAAAGATGTGTACCCTTTATTTTCGGAAGAAAAATAAAAAATATAATGAAAAGTGTGTACCATTTTATAACAAAATGGTGTACCCTTATTAATTAAACATTTAGAACAAAATAATGTACCCTTACCCATAATACTAAATTCTAAAGGGGCACGGCGTGTGCCCGGGCGCACGCAAGTCTCACTCTTATTTAATAAAAAAATATTAAATAAGGAAGTTAATTACATTTAATTATTTGGATTTTTTAATACTTTTTTTAATATTATTTGGATTTAAGGAAGTTAAACACATTATTTGGATTTTTTAATACTTTTTTAATATTTTCCTAATTTACTTTTAATTAATTTCCTTATTTAATATTTTCTTTTTTAAATAATGTGTTTCTTATTTTTAATAATGATTAAATTTTCAACATTTTATTTATTTATTTGGGTATCATTAATTAATTATTAGATCTTTTAATCCAATAAATTAATTAATATCAAATTAAGTCATATATATAAAGGGAAAAAAGAATATTCTATATAATATTCTCTCTCACCCACAGTCCACTTATAAATAAGATTTTTTGGTTATTCATTCTAAATACACACATTCAAGATTATTTAAAAATTTAAAAATATGAGAAAATTACACGTCATAACGGATCGCTCTGGGGACGACACATAGGCAGAAAAGTTTCGTGTTATATTAATGAGATTTTTTTTCTTACAGCTAGACAATTTCTTTCAGAATTTGCAACAAATTATAACATTTTACTTTTGATAATATAACGTATAACTAAATTATGTAAATATATATATATATATATATATATATATATATGTACATATATTCTAATTTTTTGAAAGAATCATGACTTGTATTTTTTTTAATATTACTTTATAACATAATACAATTGAAAACTATTTATTATTCCATCTATCTCCCTAAAAAAGTGTGCAACCACATATGACCAATTTTGTCTCATTTGCTGCATATTTATATAGTTGTTAGTATTTCATTTTTTTCATTGTATTTAAGTGCAATTATGATCGAAATATGTAACTCTTAGTAACAAATTCTTAATTTTATTATTTGTCTAAAATAAATATCAATTATATATAAAAAATCTAAATTTATTCCTTTTTTCATATACACTTAATTAATTTATTTATATCAAATGATCCATGTATTAATTGCAATTAATTATACTAAACTAAATAAGTCATAATAAATGTATAGGAAAAACAAATAAATAGTAAGACTATACGTGAACAACACATTAGCAAAAAAATGACTTTGCTACACTGTGTATTCTTAAAAAAATGATTTTGCTACACTATATATATTATTTATGAAAAATAAGGTCAAGTATTTTATAATTAATTGAAACAAAATTATTAAAAAATTTTAAATAGTTGCTATATATATATATACACGTAATGTTATAAATAATATTTAAATGGAGTATTAATTTTTACTCTTGATTATGGTTTAATATTTTTTTAATTAACTATATATCAATAATTCTATTTCCATTAATTGTTATTTTTAGAAAACTAATGTAAAGTGTTTATATATATATATATATATATATATATATATATATATATATATATATATATATATATATATATATATAAACATTCATAAAGTTGTAATGAATTTATTAATATAATTTTTTTATTTAATTTTATTAGTTTCAAATTATATAAACAACTAAAGAAAATAAATTTTATAATTCATGTGTCATAATTGAATAATTAAGATATATGTAAATAAATATTAATATACTAAATTTAAAAAAATTAACAAATATTTACAAACTCAATTTTAATGTTATTTGATATGAAATAATGATTTAACTTAAAGAACTTAAGCTTTCGATTCTATAATTGAATTAGTTTTTCAACCTCTTATATTCTCAAGATGTAAATCAATTTAAGAGTATTTGAATCGCCAATCCTCTTTTACTTGAAAATTTTTTGAATCAATACTTTAGAGGTAGATCTTAACGAATACATGAATCGATTCTTAAGAGGTATTACTTGAATTGATTTTTTTCTCTTGAAGAATTGATTCTTAAGATATTCTTACTCTTAAAAAATCGATTTTTAAGATGTAAATCTATTCAAGAATACTTGAATCAATTCTCTTCCTCTTGAAAAATTGATTTTTAAGAGGTAAATCGATTCATGAATACTTGAATTACTTATATTCCTTTTGAAGAATACTTGAATCGATTTTTTAGAGGTAGATCGAATATCTATTTGATTTGCTCTATCGAAATAAGTTTTTATACTTTCATGAACCAATTCTCTAAATGAACTTGAATAAAGCTGCTTTTCCTCTTGGAGAATCGAATGTGTGTATTTATATGAATAACAAAAAAGTTTTATTTATAGATGGAGTGAGAGAGAATATTATATGAAATATTTTTTTTTCCATTTATATATGATTTAATTTGATATTAATTAATTTATTGCATTAAAAGATTTAGTAATTAATTAATGATACCCAAATAAATAAATAAAATATTGAAAATATAATCATTATTATTAAAAATAAGAAACACATTATTTAAAAAATTAAAAGTAATTAAGAAAAATATTAAAAAAAGTATTTAAAAAACAAAAAACTTTTATAATATAGTTATTACTTAATTTAGATTTATAAATAGAAAAGAAAATACATTATTTATTTTAAAAAATAAATACAAAATAAGGAAATTAATATAAAAATCAAATAAATATATTTTTAAAATATATTTTCTTTTATAATATACTTATTACTTAATTTAGATTTATAAATAGAAAAGGGAATACATTATTTATTTTAAAAAATAAATATAAAATAAGAAAATTAATTATATGTAAATAAGAAAAATATAAAAAAAAAGAAAATTACACGTCATAACAGAGCGCTATGGAGACGACACGTAGACAGAACAGTTTCTGATATAGTATACTTAAGATATACAAATAACAATATATTATATTATTAAACTTTGTTTAAAATGATTATGATTACACACCTACTTCTAAATGTTACACTCTAAATAGTTGTAACGCATACATAATTTTCAGAACACATTAAATTTTAAGTTTTCATTGCCATACATTTTTTTGAAATACATCTCCACCGTTGATTTGTGTTGATCACTTTATTGAGATTTTCTTTTAAAATTTCGGTACCACGTTATTTAGACAAATCTTAAGGACTGAATGCAAATTTTATTAAATTTATTCAACAAAACTCATTATGGAACCTTAATTTTGTTGTCATTTTCGCCTCTAAATAAAATGTGCTTCACTGGCCGTCTCTCTTCAATCTGATTGTTTCCTTCAACGGCGTTATCAAATCATTTGAAAAATTTTCACTTTCAAACTTTAATCTCAGTTTTGACATTTTTGTAGGTCTTCACGATCTTCTTCCGCTGCCGCCGTCAAGATTTTACTTCCGTCGCTGCCTTCCCCTTCTTCAACCATTGTCGCAGATTGTGCTTCAGTCGGTAAACTTTATTCAGAAATTTCATTCTCAACACAAGTCTTTCAACTCTGTCTTATTGAAAATTTCAAGTTTAAACTTTAGTCTCAGTTTTGATATTTTTGTAGGGCTTCACGATCTTCTTCTGCAGCCGTTAACATTATACTTCTGCCGCTACCTTCCCCTTCTTCAACCATTATCGCCGATTCTTTGCCACCGTCAAGATTTTACTTTCGTCGTTTCCTTTCCCTTCTTCAGCCATTATCGCCACTTCTGCTTCAGTCGGTAAACTATATTTAGAAATTTCATTCTCAACACAACTCTTTCAACCCTGTCTTAATTTTTTCAAACTATAATCTCACATTTGACATTTTTGTTTTGCTGCACGATCTTTTTCTGCTGCTGTTAAGATAATGTTTGTCATACATATGCATTCTTTCTGGTAAGATCAATTATTATTTCCATTATTTTTTTCTCTCTAATGTCTGCACGATTTTTGTTTCATTATAGATTGGTTGTATTTGTCTTTTTTAATTATTTCTTAATTCTTCTTTATAATGTTTTTTAATTTTATTAATTAGTTAAGCACTCTGTTACATTTGGTAATGTGTGATGTTCATCATATACATGACCTCCGATTGGTAATGTGTCTATTTTCGATTATGTTTATTTATGATCAATGAAAGTAAGTATTAAATTATGTTACATTTTTGCAGTTGATCATTCCCTTTTTATATTTTTTGACATTTCTACCTATCTCATATTTTATTATTTGTCTCTGTATTGTGACATTTGAAAATCATTTTTATTTTTTTTAAAGTTGATTAGTTCGTATATACAACATCGATACTGATCGTTCTTTTTTCTTTTTTTGTTTTAAAGGTCGATTTCTTCGTATTATCTATTATATATTTACTTCATGTCCACGAAACTCCATGCATATTAGTATTATCAAGGATACTCCCTCATGATTATCTCCGACATCTAAGGTAGAAACTCTTTTTATTTATTTAATTAGCATTTTATATTGTTTGTTACAGTTTATCATGGTTATTTTTATTGTTTACGGGACAAAGATATAATTTAGAATAATTTTACAAAGTGGAGGAAAATATGTTCTTATTTGTTTTTCTTGCCTTGGAATCAGCCGACGTTGTAGTCTCCTTCACAAGGTCACTCAACCCTCGCCCTAAAACTTTTCTCACTTTCTTTGTGTCGTTTACCGATTTGATATAATTAAATATTTGGAAGATTTTCATATCAAGAACTAATTTTTAGTTTAGGTCTCAAAATAAGACATGATTTTATAAGTGCTCAAATTAAGATTTAAATTTAGTTTCTTATCTCGAATTAAGGCCTAATTTTTTATATTTGTTATTTTTTTCTAATCTTAAGACTTACCATGAGATTTATATTTTCATCTCAAGTCATACAAAATAATTTAAAATTATTATTATACACTTTCAAATCAAATTATAAAATTAAATATATGTTATTTTTATTAATATTTTATATTATTTTATAATATATAATGAATTCGAAAAAAATAAAATTACAGCATGCCTTAATATGAGAAAAAAATGTAAATTTGAGTCTTCAAATGAGACATTTTTAAAATGAAGCCTAAAATTAAGACCTAAATTAAAAATTGAATCCTTATATGAAAAATTTCCTTAAAGGGGTTTATGGTCATTAGGGAGTTTGGAGTCGATTCAATCACGCCAGAATTACATTTGGCACCGATGCATTAGCAAACAGTGGCGGGTTCAAGGGGTACGGCTGTACCCCAAACCCCCCAACCCTCATCCCTAATTTTTTTAAATTTTTTTTATATATATTTATATATAAATAGTTGTATATTAATTAATTTATACCCCAAATTATTTAATTAATACAAATTTATACACAATTTATCATAATTTTTAATAAATTTACACTATAAATTTATAATAATAATAATATTTTACATTGCTTTTTACAAATAAAAGTAGATGGTGTCAACAATAATTATAATTTTAGAATGTTATGTAATTATTATACGATTTTGAATATCAAATACTTCATCCGTCACTCTAATTACTTCACATTTTTCTTTTGATAGCCTCAGCACAAATATACGTTTCTAAAAATGGTAGAAATACATCTCAATAATATCAATTTTTTACACATATTTCAATAACTTTATACATATTTTCATTAAATTATCTAAAATATTAATTTTTTACACACATCTAAACAACTTTTAAAAAATAATTTTTCTTAATCTATGCATACAAAAAACACGTGTTGCTTACGGAGGGAGTAATATTTTTATAATTACATGTCGTATTCCAAAAAAAATTTCCTGAATCCGCCACTGTTAGCAAATCAGAGGTTTCACTGCAAGAATTCGAGATATGTATGGACAATCGCCTGATATCGACGAATTAAGGATTTCTGCTCTTCACAAGTATAGTCCATCCACTAAGGTCCATCAATTTTGCCTAATTTCCATTTCTCTCTCTCCTCGCTTTCTTTCTCTTGCATAATTTTTCTATTTCATTTTAGAAAAAAAGTTTATTCTTTCGTTTCTCATGCGGTATCTTTATACATGCAATGTGAAGAAATCCCGATTAACTGTTTGTAGCTTCCATTGTATTTTCACTTTGGTACATTATGCTCTTTATGTGTTAAGAACTTCTATTTCCTGAGTGCACTATTTTGGAATCAAGACAACATAAGAATGAGATAACTAAATGCTATAATTTAAATTGAATAGAGTCGATTATTGATGGAATTTTATTCTTTTGAAGTGTGATTTTTCAGGATTTGAAGTGGAAGAATGATCTTTTCTTGAAAAAGTTCACAGGAAACTAATTGTTGAAATTGATTCGACAGTCGACTTCGTGTGAAAATGTTGACGTGATGAACCTTCAGACGCAACTGGGCAAAAAATCATCGTATTGTTCGTGCAGAAAGGTACTCTTGAGAATCGAACGAATTAATTCTTATAGTCATTGATGTCTTGGGGTGATTCTTCAGATTTCTACTTAATTATTTACTTCTTAATTGTTGGAATCCTGAATTTTGGACGAATTGCAATCGGTGTGATGAGTGAAATTTGTTTTCTTTTTATGTAAACAACTTTTTAGTGAAAATTTTATGTTTTATTTTAATTTTACGAGATGGTTGGAAATTTTGTTATATAGGCTGGAATGAGCTTTTGAATTATAAAAATTTTTTGGGTGTGTGTTTGCCAGGTCTACTTTCATTATATACAACAGCCAGTACAGCATTCAGCTTACCTATCTTCTCTCTCTCCAACTTTAATTCTAAAAAAAGTTATACTCGATGTGTTTATGAAGTTTGCAAGGAACGATGGTTGTTTTACCTTTTCTAGGTATACAGAGTAGTTGATTTTTCCTGGACTTGAAATGATTATATTGTGTGTGACTATAGGAACCTAAGAAAATAACAAAAGATATAGATTGTTTTCTTTAATACTAAAGTTCTTTCACAAGTATCCAGATAAGGATTATTTCTCAATCTATTGTTCTTTATGATAACATAGAGAAAAGGGAACTAGGGATTTCTTATTGACTTGCATTATAAAAATAGAATACAACAAACAGTATATATACTTAGGGATTACAATGAAAAGTAAATAGACTAAAATACCCTACAGCTAATATTCCCCCTCAAACTCACGATGCTACAGCGATAAGCATAGAGAGTTTGTCAGACAGGAAACGAAATCGCGAAGCTGAGTGTGCTTTTGTAAACATATCAGCAATTTGCAGAGAAGAAGAAACGAATGGCAATGTGATGGTACCGATCTGTAGGTGGTGGCGAGTGACATGACAATCAATCTCGATATGTTTGGTTCGCTCATGAAAGACTGAATTACGTGCAATCTGAATAGCGCTCTGGTTATCACAATGTAGCGGAGTAGGGTGAGAAAGAGAAATACCCATATCAGCAAGCAACCTTCGTAACCAAACAATTTCACAGGTAGTAGAGGCCATGGCACGATACTCAGCTTCTGTAGAAGACCGAGAGATGACATCTTGTTTCTTGCTCTTCCACGAAATAAGCGAATCACCAAGGAAAATACAAAATCCAGTGGTCGATTTGCGGTCCGTAGGATCACCAGCCCAATCCGCATCAGAATAAGCACGCAGCTCTAACGAAGATGTAGAAGGAAACAAGAGACTATGAAACTGGGTGCCCCGAAGATACCTGAGAATACGAAGAACGGCAGCCCAATGAACTGTAGTGGGGGAAGTGACAAACTGACTAACCACATGAACAGCATGCGCAATGTCTGGGCGAGTCACAGTAAGATAAACCAGGCTGCCTACAATGGTACGATAGAGGCCAGAATCCGCCAAAGGAGTGCCATCCGACGGAGAGTATCTAGCATTGGTCTCAAGTGGAGTAGGAACAGTCTTGTTGTCAGTAAGTCGAGCACGCTCAAACAAATCAGCTATATACTTTGATTGAGATAAGAGATAGCCTTTTGGAGAATAGGCAATCTCAATTCCCAAGAAATAACGTAGCATACCCAAGTCTTTCATAGCGAAGCACCGTGCCAACTCAGACTTCAAAGACTCAATACCATCATAATCATCACCCGTAATGATCATGTCATCAACATACAAGGATAGTAGAATACGACCTGCCGGTGTACGCTTGACAAATAAAGCCGAATCATGATGACTAGGAAGGAAGCCAAGCGAAGTGATCACCATAGAAAACTTCTCAAACCAGGCACGTGGTGCTTGTTTGAGACCATAAAGAGCTTTGCGAAGCTTGCAAACTTCACCAGGCTGATGAGCAACACCAGGAGGAGGCGTCATATAAACTTCTTCATGAAGATCGCCATTCAAGAAGGCATTCTTGACATCCATCTGAGATATTCTCCATCGGCAAACAGAAGCAACTGCAATCAGAGTGCGAACCGTCGTCATTTTTGCAACAGGGGCAAATGTTTCTTCATAATCCAGGCCATACTCCTGGGAATAGCCTTTAGCAACAAGTCTAGCCTTGTATCGCTCAATGGATCCATCTGATTTGGTTTTAATCTTGTAGACCCAACGAGAACCAATGGTGTGTTTTCCTGATGGCAGCGAAACCAAATCCCATGTATGAGTCTGGTGTAGAGCAGTAAGTTCCTCAGCCATAGCAGCCTGCCAAAGGGGATCACGAACTGCCTCTCTATAGGATAAAGGCTCAGAAAGACGATGAACAGAGGCAACAAAGGAAGCAAATGAAGTAGAGTAGGAGGAATACTCAAAATCGGGGAGTTTAGTAGACTTACGAGTGCGAGTGGACTGACGCGGAGGAGGATCATCCGCAATCTCATCCGACAACTGGGTAGTCGTAGGAGCAGGGGCAAGGGAGGTGGATGCCTCATGAACCAAAGTATCAGATAGAGCTTCATCGGTGTCGGTATCGAATGGATCAATACGCACTAGATCTGATTGTGTCATATGATGTGAACTAGCCGGAACAGAGAAGAAGGGAATATGCTCTAAAAACACAACATGACGCGAGACATACAATTTTTGGCTAACTGGATCAAAACAACGATATCCCTTTTGACCAACACCATAACCCAAAAAGACACATAAGGCGGACCGGGGAGACAATTTATTACGCTCAACATGTGGTCGAAGAACAAAACAAGTACAACCGAAGACGCGCAACGAGGAGTAATCAGGTGAATGACCATGTAATTTTTCGAACGGGGACAAACCTGAATTATGAGATATTGGAATTCTATTGATCACGTGAGCAGCGGTAAGGACTGCTTCTCCCCAAAACACACTAGGAACCTCGGCTGACAACATGAACGAACGAGCTGTTTCAACAAGATGGCGATGCTTTCTTTCAGCAACACCATTTTGTTGAGGAGTGTCTGTACACGAGGTTTGGTGGATAGTCCCAGCAGAAGCAAGTAACTGAGAAAAATCGTTAGAAGTGAATTCACCACCCAAATCACACCGAAAACACTTAATGACAGATGAGTGTTGGGTTTTCACAAGAGCTCTAAAATTGCTGAATATGGTAAGGAAGTCAGACCTACGTTTCATAAGATAAACCCACGTATAACGAGTGAAATCATCAATAAAAGAAACATAATATCTAGAACCTCCTTTGGTGGATACAGGAGAGGGTCCCCACACATCAGAATGCACAAGATCAAATGGTGCAATTGAAAGAGAAATACTTTTATAAAAAGGCAATGCGGAAAATTTAGCCAGTTTACAACCACTACAATCAGAAATATCATGACTTTCCAAATGACCTAAAACTCCTGTAGACACCAAAAACTTTAAACGAGACCCAGACACATGACCTAAACGAGAATGCCAAAGATAAAAATCAGAAGACGAACGACTCAAACGAAAAGACGACAAATCCACAGTAGAGGCAGCAACATCTGATACTTGTAGCTCATCCAAAACATAGAGTCCCCCGTCCCTACGGCCTGTCCCAATCACCTTCTGAGATCGCGGGTCCTGAACACAACAATTGGTAGAAGTAAAAAGAACCGTGAAACCAGAATCACACAATTGGCCAACAGACGCAAGATTTAAAGTTAGACTAGGAATATGGTATACATTTGAAAGAGATAAATGAGATGTGTGAACAGAGCCAATTCCTGCCAATGGCATTGGAGTGCCATCGGCGGTCATGACAGACAAAGATGGAGCAGAATTAACAGATACAAAAGAATCGATATCAGGAGACATATGATGAGAAGCTCCTGAATCTAAGACCCACAGGGGAGACGATTTACCTGAATTATCAGACAAGGACAAACCTTTATGAGAGGAGGCTGACATGGCATGAGGCTGTGAGGCGAGGAACTGCTGAAACTGCTCCAACATATGTGGATCCAAGGACGGGGCAGCAACTGCGTTGTTGGTCTGAGGTGGGCGATACGTCCATGGAGCAGTCTGTGGCGGGCGTTGTTGTTGAGGTGGTCGTTGATGCTGTGGTTGTTTGCTTTTACTCAATAATTTCGGACACTGAGCCTTCCAATGACCCTTCTGCTTGCAGAAAGCACATTCATCCTGAGAGACCTTAGGGGCAGGTCTATTTTGGTTGCGAGGAGTAGACTGTTGTGAAGCAGCAAAGACAGATGAAGTTGTAGGTGTGACAGACACCTTATCTGCGTTAGACTTAAGTCGAATCTCCTCTGCTAACAGTTCATTAACCACAGAATCAACAGACGGAAGAGGAGAACGATGCAGAATTGTTCCACGCAATCCCTCGAAATCATTCCGAAGAGCCATCAAAAACTGTACCAGACGTTGTTCTTCTCTACGAGCCATATACGGTTCAAATTTTCGCAGCTCTGCGGACTCAGTGAGAGCCAACTGATCCCAGAGATTAGACATGGCAGAATAAAACTCTTGAACACTCATATCATTCTGCTGAAGAGCACGAATATCTGTCTCCAACTGATACTGCTTGGCGAAATTAGACTGCGTGTACAATCTAGCAAGATGATCCCATACCTCTTTAGCCGTCTCATACTTAGCCAACTGAACACCAATGGAGTGGGTAACAGAATTGTTAATCCACGTAATGATCTTCGAATTATCAGCCTCCCAACTGTCGACCAAGGCCGCATAATTAGTCTCCTTCTCGTCTACAGGCTTAATCCTCACACCTGTGACATAGCTCCACATAGATTTTCCACGCAAGAAATTCTTCATAACATAGCTCCAATACGTATAGTTTTTACCATCCAATTGAACGCTAATCGACTGAAGTGAATCATTCTTACGACTAGCCATGATAAAACAGAACTCTACGAGCACACCAAATCAAACTAAACAACAAAATCCAATAATCCCCAAAGTACCAAATCAACAAAATCCAACCAAATCAATCGAATCCAAATCAAACCCTAACACCGAGAGCACGAACAAACAAAGGGAAAATCGAAAATACCTCCATAAAAACTGTACGGACACCGATGTCGAACTCGTACGGACGCCGAAATTGTACGGACGTCGCCTGAAATTGTACCTCCATAAAAGCTGTGGATTGGATTATAACTTCTTCAATCAAGCAAAGAGAAATCGATGAATGGTGGCTCTGATACCATGATAACATAGAGAAAAGGGAACTAGGGATTTCTTATTGACTTGCATTATAAAAATAGAATACAACAAACAGTATATATACTTAGGGATTACAATGAAAAGTAAATAGACTAAAATACCCTACAGCTAATACTTTAAATGTTTTAGCCTTTTTCATTTGTTATTTTATCTTCTTCTTTCTCCAGTGTTGGGTGAGAAATCCTAACCGATCACAATAGCGAACTGAAGTCTCTATTGTTCCCTTCTCGGTCGATTCCTGAAATCCATAATTGAGATAATTCTTTATTTTACATTATGCAAGGAAGGTCACCCAATCTTGAACCATATGTAATTCTGTATTCTTAACTACATTTGGTGGACAATACTGCTGTTATTTAATTTTATTTGATTGTGGTATTAAATTATTAATCTTATTTTAAGTCCCAATTTTTGGTATCCAATTGCATGTCTCTGAATGTACCTGGTGCTTATAAGATAAATCATTTACACATTTTTATATTATTGTTATAATTAATACATTGAAGTGTGGTTTATATAGGTGATTGATTATTTAAAGGCTCAATGAAGTTTGTGCTGATTAGGGTATGATGGCAGGTTTTGGATGGTGGTTTTTTGCTCTTCTTTTTTTTTTTTTTTTTTGCATTTTTATCTCAAACTTATGTTGTTTGTGATTTTTTTTAAAATGTAGTTTTTCAATTTGATTAGATGGAAATAAGCTAGATTGCGTGTTGCTTAAAGTTGTCCTTGTTGGTGGACCTGATATTCGCAATGGCTTAACATGAACCATTTGTGACGATACCCGAAAATGAAATTCGTGAAGCACTGAAAGTTGCCATTGGTATGTTGTCTCTTAACTTAAGATCTTTATCTTAAGACCCATCTAACTAAACTTACAAGCTCATATTTAAAAGTGATTACCCTTATATTTTGCTGGACCGTGTTACAAGATCAATAAAATGGTATTGTTTTTTATTCCGTGATTTTGGGTTCATGAAAGAAGGTATTCTGTGAAATGCATTCTTTCTCCATAATATCAGCAGTTTCTGAAACACATTTGTCTTAATTATCATTATGTCTTGCTATTTTAAGGTGGCAACATTTCAATTATTGCACTATATTGCTGCAAAAAGATCTTTTTAAATTGCTAGCAGGGTGGAGCAGAAGAGCTGCAGAAGAAGCAGAACCTGTGGCAACAATCTCTTGCTCTGGCCATGGTAGAGCTTATGTAGATGGATCTGTAACACTTCATCCCTTTTTCTCACTATAATTCTTCCACTGATAAAATCGTCATGTAAGTATATGGCTAGAATTATTTTCTGATTACAACAATTCATTTTTGTATTTCTCAGGTGTGAATTGATGATGTAAATCTTTGAGTTCTTGGTTCAATTTTGGTTTCCATAGATGTGTTGTCATTAATTTGAGTCAGATCACCTCTCATATAGTTTATGAAAGATTGATTTCTCGCTATATTTTGTGAAATTGCTGAATACCCTGTGGAGATCAAGCCTCAATGTACTAAACTTCTGATTCGTGTATTTGCCACAAATGTTGATGTCGAGGTACTTACCTTTATTATTGTTTCTATAGTTTAAAATATTTTATAAAAGAAGCTCTCAAGTTCTTCGTATTCTCACTTATAATGATGATAACTTTCATAATTTTGATGAGGGTGATGATGGCGAAGATGGTGGACTGTTTAGATGAAGGATCATTTTGGGTGAGGTAATAAGCTGATTTGAGATCTCTGCATGTACACACACGTGCTAATAATCTTTATTATAGTTATCAAGCTTGAACTTGGAAACTAATCTATCACTTTTCGCTACATGTTTTCTTATAGGTGTATGTTCGAAAGTAGGTTGTGAATCCAACAAGTCAACCTTTCTAATTTGCATGCAATATCTTAGGTAATGATATTGCATTTGAATTTTTTTCTTTCTTTTTCCTTGGAACGTGAATCTTCCACAATGTTTGATTTGTTCATAATTCGAACGTCTTTAATTCTTGATCACATGTTTTAATATCGTGCTGTGGTTCGATTTTTTTCTTAATGGGTTATGATATAATGTTTGTTACATGGAGTACTTATTTTTTTAATATAAGCCACGAAATATGGTTTCCGATACTTTTGTTAACGAGGTTTTAGCGCAAGTGCTTACCTTTTTCTTTTCAACATTGGAATATATGGATAACTTATTGATGATTTGTTTTCCTTGAGTTGGAAATACAGAATTATTGATGATATTTAAAATAATTCAGTGTGCTCAAGTTAATAGAAATTGTGTTCTGAAAATTGTATCTTTGCAGATAAGTTGTTGAAAATGAATCTTGCTCATGTTTCCATTTGATTTTTTTTTTTTTAAAAAAAACTTGAATCATTTAGTCATGTTGGTATCTCATGCATTAATCTGTATTGGCTATCATGCTTGAGATTTTGTTGAGTAAGAATTAGGGTACTAAAATATTTGGCGTAATTATGCGATCATCAAATATAAAGGGAAACACCTCTTTTTTGCTGTAAATTTTTTGGATTATTCCATCTTTGAAGACCAATAACTGCGGTGATGGATAATTTTTATTGGCTTTTGAATCTTGGATCCTGACGTGATTATTTATTTATTTATTTTGGAAAGAAAAAGTTTAAATGACGACATGATTATTTTATATTACCTTACCAACGCAGACATGACATCTCTTGGTATCCGTAAAAAGTTAGGCTTTCCTCCCTTTTTGTGACTTACCTTCAACCAGGTTATAGGCGTTGAAGCTCATGAAATTATGGTAAAGGAGCAAAATTTTATGCAGTGGATAAAAGAAAGGTTACTTTCGTGATTCCTTGGTTGAAACTAAAGGACTAAGAACACATCTACTCACCATCAGAACAAGAAATCTATGTTCGCCAGTGGATCGATGAAAGAATTGGATTCAAACCAAGTCTTGCAATACATTTCAATCCGAGAAGAGTAAGTCTTAAAGCTATTAATGTCCATTTAAAAATAATTATACATGTAGGTGTAGTATATTAAATTAAAGGTTGTCGTTCATTAATTATTTATCATGCTTGACATATATAGTTTAACTTTTTAATGAATTTAATGTTATTGCACTAATTGAGAATTCTTAATGCTCCATACCTATTACCTTGCTACATTTTTCAACTAAATTCAGTTTGTCAACCTACAGTTTTCTATAAACAAAAGGAACATCCTTGGTCTCGGGGACAATACTGAACTCATTCCCAATGAAGAGTCAAATATTGCTGTCCTAGAGGATTCTAAACATGTCACGTGGTATCATCATGAAAGAGGTGGAAATCAAAATCTTTCATTAGTTTTGATGCGCATATCTTGAATTATTGCGCGAGGCTTTATTTTGATAACTATAAATATTGTTGTTTCCTGTTGGCTATGCATTCGAAAATGGTTTTTCATTTTCATTTGGACTGTGCATTTTATCTATGGTTTTGCTGTGCAAGATTGGAACAATGACTTTTGGTCTTATTTTACTTATTATAAAAGTTTGTTGTTTCCTGTTGGTCTATATTCTTGAAAATATGGTTATTGTTTCTAAGAGCATATATCTAATCTTGGGTTTTGTTATGAGCAGTTATGTTCTTAGAATGAAATTTATTATAACAAGAAGCCCAAAAATCTTATAAAGCATTTACAATCACTTATGGTTATCTTCTGTGTCTTTACTTAGTTACATTGTCAATGCAACAATTACAAAATCTTATAGTCTGAAGCCCAATTGTGGTAAAGTTAAAATTTGGATGACTAAGTGATAAGATAGGGCAGCACAGTATGGTGAAGTTTAAAGTTGAAAGGGAAATTTTTATGTCATTAATCGTGTTTTTTAATTCTTGCTTTCAAGGATTTGTTGTAATTAATTTACTTCAATTTTAATGTCACTCTATAAAAAATTTTAATACATGATTTATAGTACAGTGTGATTGTTGACATAACTAGAATTTACAACTCTAGGATGATGGATGAAATTAGTTAGATTTTGGTTTGGTCGTTTGTGAAATAGTAGTGATAAAATTATGATGATCTCATTAAGAACTAAAGTCATTTTGAGTACTAAAGTTCTATTTGAGATCTAAATGCTTGATTCGATGTTATCAGAGAGACTATGTGAATTATTTAACATGCTTAAAAGGGACTACTAATAATAGTTTATAGTTGAATAAAAAACCTAAATTGTAGTAGAACATAAAATTTGAAAGATGAAATGGATCAATAAAGCCTATCAAAATTCAAATATATTTCAAAATTATACGAGTTTGGGATGAGTACGGATATCATAATATATTCTTTAATGAGATGGTTATGGATATGATTAGTTTATATTTAAACGAATACGAGTACGGATACCCCTATAACAGTGGTATCCTACCCGCTGTCATCACTTACAACTACCCTTTATACATTAAAATATTATGTCTCTCAAACTAATATAAAATTAAATAGTATATTCCTTAATGTTTAATTTGATTACTTAGTATTAGAAAACTTGGTATGAGAAATTAATCATTTGTTCGATTACAACTAATTTATGAGAAATATATATAAAAAGTTTTAGGGAACTACTCTTATAATTCATTAAAATAACTGGGAGCCACTGTTGGGCGTTTTCTTAACACACAATTTTAATCCTCAAGTATGAAGGATGCGATTGTAGCTTAGATAAGCGACTAAGTTATATTATCGAACCCAAAGGACAATTGATTATCAATTTATTATTATCTAATCTAAGAGAAACTATTGTTGGCAATTTTAGTTGAGAATATTTATTAAACTTTTAAATGAATAATTAAAATAGCAATATTAAATAGAACAGTAGAGATAAACGAGAGTTGACAAGTGAGAAGATAGGTAGCTCTTTGGGCCATCCAGTTTCACTAATTAATCTCCCTTTCGTGTATCAATGTCCGACTTTGCCTTGTGGAATATGGACGCATCACTAAACCATGAAAATATACTCTATAGACACAAGCAGATAAACGTGTAACATGTGTGAATTACTTTGGAGCAAGAGACATAATTACACCCCCTTTCTAGGTACTATCAGTATCAATTATTTCCCGTGCACTAAGTATATACTCTTTATTCTACTTAATAACCCGAATTTAATTCTATTAATAAGTATTCATATAAGATAGTTCTAATGAGACTTCGGAGTCCCCTCACTTAGAATCATAACATGTAATCCTGCCCTGCAGTGAACGCACTCAATCAATAAGTAAGATATGTATTCAAACTGTACAAAACAGTTAATGATGTACAAAACAACTCTGAGTATGAATTAATAAATCATAGTCTTATATAAAATAAACCACAAGTAATGTTGTACGGAGTATACATACAGAAGTTCAATTTATAACTAGATAGAAACCTTCATAACCCTAAAACTACCAAAGTGGTTCTAGCCCATAACGCTTCGAAGAACGTTCATGGTATTTGGATAGATCTTACCCATAGTCTTGAAAATTACAAGAAAGATTAAGGTGCGAAGTAAACCCTAGAGGTGGGTGCTGTCGCTTCTTGCTCCGTCTTGAGTCTTCACTTGGTTCTCACTTGATTTGCTGCATGAATCTCTCTCTACAGCTCCTGCGGATGGAGTTAGGGTTTGGATGTGGTGTAGGATGGATGTGGAATCTAACTCTCTTTTTGGTGTGATCGACACCTTTTTTTATACTTGTAACTTCTCCTTATGGACCCTTACTGGCTTTTTCATAGAAAACACGCACATGCACACACTGGAGGTAAAATCCTGATATTTCGGAGCTGATGTGTCGCCATTTGACCAGACTTGGCGTTGGTTAAACAGGACCTCTTGGTCGAACTAAGGTCGAACAGCGTGTCTGTGAGCTGACTTCGTCTCTGCTTCCCGTTCGACTTAACTTCTTCTGGGCAAACAAGCTTCCTTAGTCGAATGACCCCTCTGTAAGCTGATACTCCTCCCGTTCGACTTCATCTCATCTGCTTTACTTAGCTGATGCTGGTCGAACAGCCTCTCCAGATCGAACAACACCGTGAAATCGTGTTTTCCGATTCCAAGCACTTAAGACCTGTTTTTCTTTACAATATTCTCAAATAACCTCAGTAGCATCGGATTCATGGATTTCCATAAACAATCCGATTTATCTTAATAATAGACCAAATCATACTCAATTTCCATACAAATCCAAGCTAAATATACGTGAATTATCACTCTAATCAAACTCCCAAACATACATGTTGCTCGTCTCGAGGCAACGGAAATCAAAATAAGCCAAGGGAGTGTAATCACAAGGTCCTTATAACAAGCACACCCTATTCTAACACATGCAATTATATCACTTCAAAACATGGATCTATCATATCTGCATTCATGCAAAAATATCCATTAACCACAATACTTCTAAGAGTGCTAAGTAATCTAGCTCACTAGGTAAATGTTTACTCTCGCGCTCAAGTGTAAAAGATATACACTTCAAAGGGTAGTATATACGCTCAAAATTAACTCATATATTCGCGTAACCATAAGCTTGGAAAAGGTCTCAAAAATCAATTCATAATTGCTTCAACTCTACGATCACAAATGACTTGTTCTTTAGGTTGTAATGTTGGCCCTTTGGTGAAGGTAGGAAAATATAGGTAAAGTGACTAACTTCACTAGTAGAGAATTACCTTGGACAGTTGCTTTTCATCAAACAACATTAATACTTCATCTCCTTTAACATTCTCAAGATCTTTTCAATACTTCTTCTCCTACTTCACTTAGAACAACATCTCTCTTCTTCTTCAAAGTGCAAGGGCACCAATTTCGGGCACTACCTTTTAAGCAATTGGGGTACCAGTTTCAGGCACTGCCCCTCACAAGATTTTACCACATCTTTATTCTCATCACTACACAAACTTTCCTTCCCTTGTTCTTCTTCATACGAGCTAGCAATTTATTCACCTTAACTCTCCACTAGTAAATAAGGTATTTCAAAGCTTAAGTATAGGTAAATAAAGGCTTTTTATCAAAGGCTTGCCAAAGAAAAAGATTTAGAGGCTCAACGGGGCTTCCAATAATTAATATTATAGGGTAGGAAATTTAGCTAAGTAGCTCAATTTAAACAATAACGGCCTAAGATCATGTCGTAATATTTATCAACCATAAATTTCAAACAAGACTCCAAGCCAAGTTCTAGAATACAAACATATGAACGATACTCACAAAGAATAAACTATCATGCGTTCATGTAGCATGATTAATAGGACCAAATACTCACACAGGTAATAGATTCCTAAGCACTCCTCAAAGCATGCAATCAACATCAATCTCTACATTAACTACAAGTAATAACAGTACATGCCTATCAATAATAAAATCAACATGCATCAAAACAAGTGCACATACATAATGAAGAAGCATCATACTATCCAAATCAATCCGATCAATGTCCAAATCAAACATACCAAATGAATCCGTCATCATCAATCAATATCAAGTACAAACCACCCACGCATGAATCAACACCATTCACCACTCACTCAAAACCCAACCTGTAAAGTGAAAAAAAGAAGGGAGATGAAAGGAAACAGACAAAGGGAAAAAACCTGGCGCACTCTACTCCTCCGGAGCATCATCATCATCACTTATCTCCATGCGCCAACGATCAAAATCCTTGTGGAGATGATTTAGCTTCCTATCAATATCTCAATTTCTAGCCTGCATCTCTCCCATCTTTCTATCCATCGTATTATATCTAAGGTTGAGCGCAGCGTAATTTGTGTTAGCCAATGCCAGCTGTCGATTAGTCTCTTGCGGGTTTGCGTTCAAAGTGGCAAAATGCTTGTTCATTAATCTGAACTGCTCTCTATAGAAGTGATGCTGAGCCTGCCAGAAATTCTACTGCTGCTGTGTGGTGGCTCAAAGTACTCATGTGTGGCTGTGGTGGTTGCATCAGAGGAAAATTTATCTCCAGATGCACAAAAGCTGGCTGCTGTGGCTGATCCTCGTCAATGAAATCAGCTAGATCACCTACCAAAATCATATCTTCATCAATGTGGACTCCCTGCAGATGCATCTCAGCCAGAAGTCTCCAATTTCCCTCTTCCAAACAAGTCTTGGCAATTGCCCTATGCTCCAAGCTATCCATCAATAGGTTGGTGTTGATCTGAATTGTAGTGAGATCAACAATCGACAATGGAAATCGAAAAGAAAGAGGATTCTTGCCACGGATGAACATCCAAGCATCATCCATCCTCTGAACCAACCCCATCCTCACACAGCATGACATAATCAAGTCAGGATCCCCTCGCATCGGCCTATGCTTGCTCAAATCAACTCGATAGTACTCCGCTAACGGAGTAATCAATCCACCAATATTGACCTTCTGGAAGGGATGAGTCTCGAACTTTTACAGCTGCTTGAAAAAGTGCCCCCCATATTGAAACGAACTCTATTCATCATGCACCATAACACGTAAAGTTTAGCTCTCTGTATGCAATTCCCCTCAGATTGAGCAAATAGAGTATTGCTCAGGATACAGTCCATATATGCTATCATGGGATTGCGGATGAAGGAAACCTCAGTGGTGTTCAAATTATAACGACCTCGCCTTCCCGAGATAGATCTCCAAAACTCATTGGCACGGAAATCAACATGCTCCACTTCAGACATCTCCGGGCAACCAATCATCTCATTAAACTCATCCGTGTACATCAGTTGCAACTGTCCACCAATCTGCATCCACAGACCATAGGAAAGATAATGATCTCCACGATCGACTCTTAATGAGCATAAAACTTCAGCAGTAATGTGGAAATAAGTCTCCCTCTTCATCTCCATGAACTTGGTGATCCATACTCGATTGAACATCTAATGAATATCGTTGATGATGTTCATCTCTAACATGGCTTGATCATCTTGATAACGAGTCCTCGTTGTCTTATCCGAAATAGCTCCCCACAACTCTTTCTTCTCCTCCCAATTATCAATCTTGATACCATAATCGTAAGGTCTCCTCTTATCCTTCTTAAGCTTCTTTGCAACATCACCTTTCCTAGGAGACTTAGTCTCCTTCCTTTTAGAAGATGAAGCAATCTCTTTACCTACAAAGGCTATACTTCAATACGCAACAAAAGAGATAAAGCAAATATACCAATCTTAAGACTAATTAAAGCATAAATTCTACTCAAGACTTCAAATTCATATGCCCTAATTAACTCAAAACTTAATTCTCCAAATTTCAAGTGTTCATCTAATCATCATAACAAGTATATGCTCAACACTTTCAATCATGAGACAATTTCAACTAGTAGTCTTAAAACTACTACACACATTAAACATGCTCCTCAATTTCAACATAAACTCAACAAAAACCATAAGCATGTTCATCTCCCACATTTAATTGCACAACATCAACACTTCAATCCAATGAGCTCATACATATAATTCGAAATTGAACTCAAGCCCTCAAGATATGCATCACAATTTCACAAAATTTCAATAATCCAACGTAAATTGAATCATTCAAATTCACGTGAAATTTTAATAAGAACAACAAATTCAACACTTCAAATCCAACTAAGCATATGTTTTTCATCCACTTACCCAACCTCACTAAGCATAAACACTTCAATTCAAGAGTAGAGAAGTAAGAAAATATACCTTTATCTCCGGCCATGCTGTATGTGATGTACGACGAAAATTCCCCAAAAGTTTGAATGAAATAGCCCAAAATCGGACTTGAATCCTCCAAAACTTAGTTGTGGAAGTGTGTGGAGAGGAAGAATTAGATTTTTTGGTTGATTATGCATTGACGCTTGAAGTCTTGAGTAGAGTGTATAAGATGCTAGTTAATTACTTGTTTTCTTGTCTTGATTGTTGTTATTGAAGTATGGTTTTCAGGGACAGGACAAGGAACGAGTAAAGATAAGGGAAAGGGGAAAGAAGTCGAAGTGAGATCAAAGAAGAGGCAAGATAGGCCCTCAAAAGTGGACAATGTGACTAAGAAGCTTTGGTTACAACAACATCTACCTGAAAACTTTGAACTTCAGATGAAAGAATGGGATGAAATCAAAGAAAAGTGGGAAGAAGTCTCGGACAAGAAAGCTCAAACGAGATACCAAGATGATGATGCCATGAGGACGATGAGAATCTGTGATAACATTTTCTGGATGTTCGATCAAGTAGGGATCCGTATGCTCATGGAGTTGAAGAGGCCGACCTACTTCCACGTCACAGCGGAGGTAATTTGTTCTTTTGAGATGGAGAAGAACCCGCTTGGGTACCCTTATCAGTGTTGGTTTCAGCTTGGAGGTGTTCGGGAGGAAATGAACAAGCTGATGGACTCCCTCAGACACACCGCCCTATCCGTGACAGTGAGGATGAATGGGGATTGGAGGACAGTGGCGCGGATGTGTGAGGATGGTAGGATAACGGAGTTGAGGTAGATTGTTGACCAAGGAGAGTTCCGACTAGTAGCGCCGCAGTAGCCACAGCCGCCACAGTAGCCTGAAGTTGAGGACCGAGGATTTGAGTAGTAGGATATGGAGATTCTGGATCAGCACGATGCACCTCAGCATGTTCCAGCAGCGCCGTAGCAGTAGCGGGCTGTTCCGGATGATACACGAGAGTAGCTTCGCCTTATTCATGAGCAGCTGGCCGCGATCAGTGCTAGTCAGCAGGAGACCAACAGGCAGCTCACTAATGCCACTACGCCACGCTCAATGATCGATATAATGCCATAAATGAGCAGGTGGGTAAGCTGAGTGAACGTGTTGACTACTTGGATAGACACATTGGTAATCTGCACCGAATTGTGGAGCGAAGGTTTGATGAGATGAGTGAGGATGATGGTGATGAGGATGACGATGCTCCGGAGGAGTGGAGCTACAGGGTTTTGTGTTCTCCGATTCATCTCATCTCCATTCTTCTTTTTCTCTTTACAGGTAGGGGTGTGTTCTTGTGTGAGTGGCATGTACTAAATTGATATATTTGATCTTGGATGTGGATGGTGAGGATAGACTATGTTGCATGAGTGGGGATTGTAGAGATACTTGTATGATTTGATTTGGTATATGGGTTTGATGGATTTTTGTGCATTCATATGTTCATGTGTTAATTTCCATTGATGAGAAGCATGTGTAATTTGATAAGTATGTAGAATTCATGTGGAATTGATCTTGATTACGTGCTATGAGGAGTACTTAGGATTCTATTTACCTATGTGAGGATTTGAGCCTTTTACTCATGCTTGATCATGATAGTTTATTCTTGAGAGAATCATTCATATGAACGTATTCTAGAACTTGGCTTGGAGTCTTGTGTGAAACTTACAATTGGTGAATTGCTAGGACATGATCTTAGGCCATTCTTGATTAATTGAGTTACTTAGCCAAAATTACCTTCCTATTAGTTATAAACCTTTGGTAGCCCCGTTTGAGCCGTTAAAAGCTTTTTTCTTTGGCAAGCAAAATAAAAGAGCCTTATTTTACCTTTACTTGAGCTTTGTAAATACCCTATTCATTGATAGCGAGAGTTGAGGTGAATAAGTGTCGGAAGAAGAAAAAGGAAGATGGAATGAGGTTGAGTAGAGTAAGAAGAGTAAATGGTTAAATCTTGTTTAGGGGTAGTGCTTGAAACTGGTACCCAATTACTGTTCAAAAAGGGTAGTGCCTACAATCGGTACCCGAGTTATCAAAAGAAGAATGATGTTGATGCAAGAAAGAGAAGGAAATTCAAAAATTGCAAGTGTAAGAGAAGAATTGGAGGAGAATATGAAGCCTAATGAAGAAAGAAAGAACCTCCAAGATAACTCTCTACTAGAGTTTGAGTCACTTATCTAAATTTTCCTACCCTTTCCAAAGAGCCAACATTACAATCCAAAGACAAGTCCTTTGTGATCCTAGTTATTAGTTAATTGTGAGTTGATTTTTGAGACCTTTGCCAAACTTATGGTTACGTGTGAATATGGATTGAGTATGAGCGTATACACTAACCTGTTAAGTGCGATTAGCACTTAATTGAGAGAGTAAAAACTTATCTTATGAGCTGGATGACTTAATACTCCGAATGGTATTATGATTGAGTAATGTTTTGCATGAATGATATGTATGATGCAGGATATACTTGTTTTTAAATTGATGAAGTTGCATGTGTAATATGTTTTGTACTTAGTGATTCTTGTGAATTATACACGATTCCTTGGTTTGATTGCGTTGCCTCGGGACGAGCAACATGTAAGTTTGGGAGTTTGATGAGTGTGTAAATTCACGAGTCTAGCACCAGAATTTATGCTATTTTGGAGAGTTTGAAGGGTGAAATAGGTGGAAAACCTATATATATTGCGAAAGAGTAGGAATCAGGTGTTGTTGGAGTTATTTGAGTGGTTTTACTAGTGAAATTGAAGTGTAAGTGTCAAGAATTGAAGAGACGAAGTCGAAGCCATCCGTATAGGCGAAGAGGAGGTTCGGTTCAACCTGAAGAAAGCCAATTCGACCTATCCAACAAGTCGAACCGACGACACAGTTTGTACAGAGGGCTGATTCGACCATGATGGGAGGGTTCGACTTGGGCAACAGGTCGAACCGTGGTCGAATCGATTCGCAGAGGAGCTGGTTCGACCACGTCGCTGTGGTTCGACCTGTCCAGTTGGTCGAACTGGATGCTGGAGACTTCCAGTAGCTTGGTTCGACCTGTGGTTAGATCTGTGATGAGTGGTTCGACTTGCTGCTGAGGTCGAATCGATGTGCGTAAACTTACTATATTCGGATTTTCGAGAACTAAATGCGTGTGATCACTTGAAAAGCCCATTCCAAGCCATAAAGACGTGATTACAAGTATAAAAGGAGGCTCATGCAGTACAGGAGGGAGACTTTTGATCATCACGAGAATCATACAAGAGACAAGAGGACGTGATTGGAGAGAGGAGTGATCTTCCATCATTCGGAGGGGCTGTGATAGAGGTTCCGCTGAAGATTCAAGTAAGATCGGTCCATCTAACCATGATTGCTCTTAGATCAATCATGGGCTAGAGCCGCTTCGGTAGTTCTAGGGTTATGAAAGTTTCATAAGTTAATTTATCTTTCGTGTGTAAACTCCGTACAACACTACTTGTGGTTTATTTTATATAAGATTGCACGTTTTTAATCCATACTCACAGTCGTTTTGTGCATCAATACATGTTGTGTAGAGTCTGAATATATAACGTGGTTATTGGTTGAGTGCGTTCACTGGTGAGCAGGGTTTTAATGTTATAATTCTAAGTGAAGGGATTCCGAAGTCTTATTAGAACTATCTTATATGAATACTTGTTAATTGAATCATATTCACGTTAATAAGTAGGATAAAGAGTATAATTTCATTGTACCTATAAAGAGAGATCAAATCGGGTTAGAGTACTAAGTGCACGGGAAATAATTGATTATGATAGTACCTAGAAAGGGGGGTGAATTATATCTCTTGCTCCAAGGATATTCACACGTGTCATACGCATATTTACTTGTGTCTATAGAGTGAATTTGCATGGTTTAGTGATGCGTCCATAAACCACAAGGCAGAGTCAGACACGTCACACGAAAGTATGAATTAAAAAGTGGAACTGGATGACCTAACGAACTACCTATTATCTTACTTGATCACAACCTACTATCTTTTCTTCTTGTTATCTTTACTTGTTATTAGTTGTTACTTAATTCAAATCAAAACCATTATATTTTCCAACATAGTAATAATTTACTAGAACATAATTCAATTGATATTTATCCATCCCTTGGGTTCGATATATAACTTGGTCACCTTTGAAACTACAATTGATATCATTCATACTTGGGGATTAAATTGTGTGTTGAGAAAACACCCATCATAACCCGTACTCATAAGGAATGGCCTTGAAGGGGGCGCCCGACCATGCAGCCTTTAGTATGGGAATGTTCATTGTGGGTGTGTGGCTTCCGGTGGCCCAGGATCTCGCTCGGGTGTTGGTGTCTTGGGGCCTAGCCCCAATTCAAATGATATGTTCAGCTTGGGCTAGTTTGGTTGGCCTTCTGGTGTTCTTGAGTGAGAGTGGGTGTTCGTCTCTTACCACAAGTGATATTGATTATATGTTCAGATATGCTCGCGATCCCGAGTACCATGGGCACTACTACCTGCAAGTACAGTGAGGCATCTGTGCTATTTTTAGTTATAATGTTATTAGGGTCGACATTGGAGGTGGCGGTAGTTTTGGGTTTAAGGATTCGAATGCTGAGATCGCCTTGGGAGCTGTCTTCTAATCCCCTATACTTTTCAGACTCCGGAATCTCATAAGTTATTTAAGGAATAACTCATTATTGACTTGTTGATTTCATTTTGTTCGTTGCTTCCTCTTGGTTATAGCCCATGTCCGCCTCTCCGAAGAGGAACTGTCCTTAGGTTTCCGGAGAGCCTTTGATGTGATAAATTAGATGGTGCTTCCAGGCAACATTTTGCCTCTACTATCTAATACTCGGCTATTCTAGGTTAATTTGTTTCAGGATCCCACTCGAGCCCCTTCGATAAGCTTCGTCGGGAGAGTAAGTGACGACTTCACTTCTTGGGACGCTGTTTCACAAGCTGTAAACCCTTTTGTGTTCCATGATGTCTATGGGGAGGCTGGTTCTAGCTCCGTGGCCGTCGAGAATGCTTTCACTATTGTTGAGGACGAGCGGGCACCATATGGTGGGGTCACAATTATTATCGCGGAGGTCGGGAAGACTAGGGTGAGTAAGGCCTCAGACAGGGCTGAGCCAAGCCAGGAGAATTCTTTCAGGGAGGACGTCGTGGACCATGCCTGTCGGCGGAAGAGGGGAAAGGCGCCGATGAGGCTGGCATTGGTTGCGGGGTATTGGGGAGGTGCGGACTTTAATTGAGACATAATTGAGCTTGTCTGAGGCTGGCTTTAATGCCAACCGCTCCTGGAGTTCGTTGTTGACCCACTAGCTTAAAGCGCCAGGCCTCACAAGATCGAAAATGCTGCCTTGGCTAGTGTATGTCATGATCTGACCTTTCTTTGTCGCTTCCTCTTACTAATTGAATCTGGTCAAGCCATTTCTCCTGGCATCAGCCTTAGTGATAGGGCTTCAGTCCGTGCTAGATAGGGTCCTGTTGGTTCAGAGGTTCGGCAGACCATGGTGGCCAAGCAGTTGATATCAGCAGCCAACGCCTGGTCTGAAGCTTACAGGGATAAGGCCCAGCTTGCTAGGAGCTGGGTTCAGCAGTTAGAGGCCACCCAGTATCTTACCAAACACGAACTGGAGCGCGTCACTTAGTTGGAGGTGAAGGTGGCTTGGATGAGAAGCCTTCGTGACTTTGCGGCTTGTGGTCATGATGGTGCTTGTCCGAGCGGCGCGGACGGGGGTTTAGGTGGTGTTGGTGGTCATGTATAGTTTGGTGTTTTGTTTGTTGTTTTGATGTCTTAGTTGGGTTCTTTTGGGTTCAGGTTTTTCTTTTAAGAAGTAATAGCTCATATTTAATGTCCATTTTGCATTTCATGCAAGTGTAATGAGTTGTGGCATAGCATGCGTTTTCTTCTTCAAGTTGTTTATTCGCACTTTATTTAATATGGGCTTTAGTGTGACCCCCACCCAGGGTTCACATAGCCTCGCCAACCCATTACAAAACGGAACATTCATGAATGATGTCGTGCATTCTTAGGCATAGAAACACTTCTGGTTTTGAGTGTTCCATGGGTGCTTATTGCTTTCATCGTCGAGTTTGCTGAGCTCGTATGCTCTATAACCCAAATTTCTTTTTATTTTATACGGGGCTTCCCAATTTTCACCGAAGACACCACCGTCTGGCTGGTAAATTTTTCTCATCACTAAGTCCCCAACCTGGACTCATATACCGCGTGTCTCTCTGTGGCCTATAATCGAAGTTCTTCTACCAAGTACAGGTTGAGCTCGAGGGCTTTGAAGTTGGGGTTTTGCTTATGATAGGCCACTCTGAAAGTTGGGTGGACCACTTCTGCCGGGATAATAGCCTTAATGCCGAACGTCAGTGAAAATGGGTTTCTCCCATTGATGTCCAAGTAGTGGTGCGATATGACCACATTACTCCGGGGAATTGTACAGTCCGACTACCTTTGAGTCCTTCCAATCCTGTCTTAAGGGTGTGCTTGATCACTTTGTTAACTGGCTCGACTTGTCCGTTAGACTAAGGGTATGATGGGCATTTTCTCAATGCACAATTAATCCACAAGTATGAAGGATGTGATTGTAGCTTAGATAAACGATCAAGTTATATATATCGAATCCAAAGGACAATGGTTATCAATTTATTATTATTTGTATTAGACGAAACTATTTTTGTCAATTTAATTAGTGGAATGGTTATTAATCTAATAAACAAAAATAATTAATAACAAATAAAATAGAAACAATAGAGATAAGCAAGAGTGATCAAATGAGAAGATAGGTAGCTCTTCGGGCCATCCAATTTCACTAGTTAACCTCCCTTCCTTATTTCAATGTCCAACTCTTCCTTATGCACTATGGACACATCACTAAGCCATGCAAATCTACTTTATAGACACAAGTAAATATACATGTATTACATGTAAATCACTTTGGAGCAAGAACATAATTACATCCCCTTTCTAGGTACAATCAGTATCAATTATTTCCCGTGCACTAAGTACTCTAACCCGATATGATCTCCCTTTATAGGTACTATATAATTATCCTCTCTATCCAACTTACTAACCCGAATTCAATTCAATTAATAAGTATTTATATAAGATAGTTCTAATGAAGCTTCAGAGTCCCCTCACTTAGAATCATAACATAAAATCCTGCTCAACATTGAACACACTCAATCAATAACCAAGATATGTATTCAGACTCTACATAATAGTTAAAGATGCACAAAACAAATATGAGTATGAATTAATAAAGCATTGTCTTATATAAAATAAATTCACAAGTAGTGTTTGGATAAAAACCTTCATAACCCTAGAAATACCAAAGCGGTTCTAGCCCATGATGCTTCAAAGAACATTCAAGGTGTTTGGATAGATCTTACCCATAGTCTTGAAAATTACAAGAAAGATTAAGTTGCGAAGTAAACCCTAGATGTGGGCCCTGTCACTTCTCGTTCCGTCTTGAATCTTCACTTGGTTCTCACTTGATTCGCTGTACGAATCTCTCTTTACAGCTCCGTATGATGGAGTTAGGGTTTTTATGTGGTGTAGGATGGATGTGGAATCTAACTCCCTTTTTGATGTGATCGGCATTCCTTTTTATACTTATAAAACTCTCCTTATGTACCTTTACTGGGCTTTTTCTTGGAAAATACATCAATTCACGTATAAGAGGGTCGGAATTATAAAAAATAGGTGCAGTTCCCCGCTTGGCCAAACTAGCGAGGTCGAGCGGACTCCCTGCTTGCTGAAACTCTATACAGACATCCGCTTGACTAAGTTCAATCCAGCTCGACCATACACATGTTGGTCAAGCGGCTCCTACTGAGGTTGAGCAGCGTCTCAAACTTTGTATTTTCCGATTCTGAGTACTTCTGATCTATTTTTCTGCATAAGTATGCTCAAATAACCTCAATAACATCTGATTCGTGGATTTTCCATAAACATACTGATTTTCCTTGATAATAGCCCAAATCGCACTCAATTTCCACACAAATCAGAGCTTAAAATACGTGAATTATCACTCTCATCAAACCCCCAAACTTACATGTTGCTCGTCCCGAGGCAATAAAATCAAAATAAAGGCAAGAGAGTGTCATTCACACGATCCTCATACATGCATAACTTAATAATACATGGAATTTCATCAAGTCAAAACATGCATTTATCATACTTCAAGGGTTAGTATATTCGCTCATAATCAATTCATAAATTCGCGTAACCATAAGCTTGCAAAGGTCTCAAAAATAAATTCATAGCCATTTCAATACTAGGGTCACAAAAGGACCTGTCATATGGGTTGTAATGTTGGCTCTTTGGTAAAGGTAGGAGAATTTAAATAAAGTGACTTAATTCACTAGTAGAGAATTACCTTGGAGTTTTGCTTTTCATTAAATAGCTTCATTCTTCTCCATCATCATTCTCATAATCTTTACGATTCATGTTCTCCTTCTTTTCCTTGAAATCAACATCTTCTTTCTCAAAGTATAAGGGTACCAATTTCGGGCACTATCCTTCTAAGCAATCGGGGAACTGGCTTCAGGCACAACCCTAAACATGATTTTACCACAATATCACTAGCACAATTTTCCTTTCTTTTTCTTCAATTTTACCACTAGCAATTTATTCACCTCAACTATTCTACTAGTAAATAGGATTCAAAGCTAAAACAAAGGTAATAAAGGCTATTTATCAGAGGCTTACCAAAGAAAAAGCTTTTAAAGGCTCAACAGGGCTTCTAATAATATACATATTATAAGGTAGGAAAACTTTTTGGCTAAGTGGATCAATTATAAATAATGGCCTAAGATCATCTCCTAGTATTTATTAATCATGAATCTCAAGCAAGACTCCAAGCCAAGTTATAGAATACAAACGTATGAATGATTCTTTAAAGAATAAAATATTGATTAAAAGACTCAAATTCTCACATAGGCAAGAGATTCCCTAAGCACTATTCAAAGCATGCAATCAATATCAAATTCCACATAAACTACAAAGTAATAACAAACAATACATGCCTTTCTTCAACAAAATCAGCATGCATAAAGATAAACGCACATGCATACTAAAGAGTCAATCTCAATCATCAATCATCATCAAATGTACAACAATATCCATCAGCACCAACAATATCACCAATACAGTACATACCACTCGCACATGAACTCATTAACCCAACTCAACCACCAATCACGCCTCAACATGTCAAGTGAAAAAGAGAAGGGAGATGAGAGGAATCAGACAAAGAGAAAAACCTAGCACACTCTACTCCTCCAGAGCATCATTATTATCATCACTAATCTCCATGCACCATAAGTTGAAATCCTTATGAAGAACCCAAAGCTTTCTATCAACCTCTCTATAGTTTGCTTGCATCTTTCCCAACCTTCTATCCATAGCATCATACCTCAAGTTAAGTGCATCATAGTTGTATTCGCCAAAGCAAGTTGGCGATTTGTCTCCTGCTGGTTCGTATTCAATGTGACAAAGTGTTCATTCATCATTTAGAATTATTCTCTACAAAAGCGATCTAGAGCCTGCCAGAAATCATACTGCTGTGGCTGCTGCTGCTGTGGTGGTGACTGCATCGGAGGAATACCCATCTCCAGAATATCGTGAGGCATCTCCAAGTGTACCTCAGGAATTGGATGCTCAAACGGTGGTGGCTACTGATGTCAGAAATGCTACTGCTGCTGCTGCTGAAATGGCTCGTCCTCCTCATACTCCTCCGGCTCTCCTACTAAAATAATATCTAAGTCGAGATACATACCTTCAAGATGCATATCTATCAAAGTTCGCCAATCTCCATTAGCACAACAAGTAGTGGAGATCGCGATGTGGGAAGGAGTGTTCATCAACGAATTTGCATTGACCTGAACCGTAGTAAGGTCAATGAGAGAAAAGGCATCTTTAACGAAATTAGATTCATTCCTCAGATGAACATCCACATGCCATCTACATGTCGAGCTAAGTTCATCCTCACACACACCGAAAAAATTAAATTCGGCTCACCAACCACCAGCCTATTCCTAGATAAATTCACATTATAATGCTTGGCCAACGATGTGATCAATCCTCTCATATTCATCTTTTAAAACGTGTGAGTGGTGAACCAGTACACCTGCTGCAGAACATAAGCCCCCAGATTGAAATGAACCCCATTCATCATGCTCCATAGAAAGTATAACTCTCCTCTTGGAATACACCCGCCCTTATCTCGAGCAAAGATGGTGTTTTCGAAGATTCTATCGATGTACGCGATCATCGGATTCCGAATAAAAGCAGCCCTCAACCACTGCGGATCATAAGCACCTTTTAAACTCGTGATCGACCTCCAATTTTCATCAGCAATAAAAACCTGGATCCTCTTGAGTTGACACGTCCTCTGGGCATCCAAACATCCTGTTAAACTGGCTAGCATACAGATATCTCAACTCGCCTCCAAGTCGGAACCATGCTGAGGTAGGAAGAATGGAATCCCCACGAATCACTTCTAAAGTACACATCATGTCCGCTGTGATATGAAAGTACGTCTCCCTCTTCAAGTCCATGAATCCACTTATTCCTACTTGGTTGAACATCCATCTGATATCATTGATTATGCTCATCTCCATCATGGCTTCATCATCTTGGTATCGAGTCCGAGCAATCTTCCTTGAAATAGCTCCCCATAACTCCCTCTTCTCATCCCAATTATGTATTTGCAACCCAAAATCCGATGGCATTTTCCCATCTTTCTTGCTTTTCTTACTCGTATCTCCTTTCTTTGGTACACCACTGTCTTTTCTCTTCGAACAAGCAGCAATTTCCTTACCTACAAGAATTATACTTCAATGAGGTAAGAACATCACACCCCCAAACTTAGTAAAAACATAATCGAAACTATGTTTGCAAAGAGATGTAATTGCCGATTAATAAGCACCTTAAATATAAAACTTTCTTACGCTCACTAAACAAATAAAGCAATAAAACGGGAGGGTAAGCACCCAACAGGCGCTCATATTTAACGTTGGAGAGTCACAACGGTACCACTTCAACACAAGGTATCTTCAAAGACAACACAAGCATAATCTGGCGACTTAAAGTACTTCAATCGATGCCCATTCGCCACTATGATGTCTCCGTCTTTGTCCATGATCTCTAAACTCCCCCCCTGCAGGCTCTATGTATAATGAACGGTCCCATCCACTTTGATTTCAATTTTCCTACAAAAAGCATCAATCGAGAGTTAAAGAGTAGTACCTCATCTCATTCTTTGAACTATTTATAAGTAATCTTCGAATCATGTTATTTCTTCATTATTTCCTAGTAGATCACCAAGTTCTTGAAAGATTGACTTCTAAACTCATCCAATTGATTGATGTGAGTCAACCTTAAATCCTTAACCTCCTTAATGGATAAGTTAAACTCCTTACAACCCTAAAAGACTTGTGCTGAATCTCCACAAGTAAGTGGCACGCTTTCCCATAGATGATTTAATAAGATGACATTCCTAGCACAGTGATAAGAGTACAAATTCACATATTTTGGACTTCGATTTATGTGGAAATGGAGTACGATTGTGTCTTTTTTTAGACAAATTGGAATGTTTACGGAAAAGCCACGAATCAGAGGATACAAGGGCATTTTTAGTGTATTTGTACAGGAAAACGAATCAAAAATGCTCGGAATTGGATGACACGATTTTTGAGGTAATTTTCGAGGATTGCTCGACTTCCAGGAATTGCTCAACCAGCATTACTTTGGTCGAGTAGAGATGGTCAAGTCGAGCAGAATACGCAGATTCGTCCTGAGAGCTTGCTCGACTTGGAGGTATTGCTCGACCAGAATCATCTTGGTCGAGCGGATGAGTGAAATCGAGTGAAATGTGCCAACTTGTACAGAGAGTTTGCTCAATCATTGCTCAATTTGGAAGCCTTGCTTGACTTGTTCAGGTGTGGTCGAGCGGATTCTCGCTGCTTCTATTTATGGTAATTCTGGAGTTTTCTTACCAAATTTGACATATGCCTCAAGCAAAAGCCCATCCTAAGCCCATAAGGAGGTTCCATGAGTAAAAAAAAAGAGATTTTGCAGGAGAAAAAGGAAGACGACACACCATTCATCATTCATCTTCCACCGAAACCCTATCGTCATCCGAAGGAGTCGTGAGGAGAGGTTCGGCTAACGCGTCAAGTAAGATTATACCAATTAACCATGATTGTTCCTAGATCAATCATGAGCTAGAGCCACTCCGGTAATTCTAGGATTATGAAAGTTTTATGAGTTAATTGAATTTCCATGTGTAAACTCCGTACAATACTACTTGAGGTTTATTTTATATAAGATTGTGCCTTTTTAATTCATACTCACGGTCGTTTTGTGCATCATTAACTGTTATGTAAATTCTGAATACACATCTTGGTTATTGATTGAGTGCGTTCACTGCGGAGCAGGATTACATGTTATAATTCTAAGTGAAGGGATTCCGAAGTCTTATTAGAACTATCTTATATGAATACTTGTTAATTGAATCTTATTCGGGTTAATAAGTAGGATAATGAGTATAACGTCATAGTACATATAATGGGAGATCATATCGGGTTAGAGCACTAAGTGAACGGAAAATAATTGATATTTATAGTACCTAGAAAGGGGGTGAATTATATCTCTTGCTCCAAGGCACGTGTCATATGCTTTTTTGCTTGTGTCTATAGAGTAAACTTGCATGGTTTAGTGATGCGTCTATAAACTACAAGGCAGAGTCGGACAATAACACATGGAAAGGAAGTTAATAAGTAAAACTAGATGACCCGATGAACTACCTAATTTCTTACTTGATCACAACCGTATTTTTCCTATTGCTTGTTTATTTAATTTGCTATCTAAATTCTTTGTTATTTAGTTCGTAACTATTCCAAACAAATTGCCAACATAATCTTAGTTAATTAGAATATACTATATTGATAATAATCCATCCCTCGGGTTCGATAATCACTTGGTCACCTATCGAGACTACAATTGATATCCTTATACTTAAGGATTAATTTTGTGTGTTAAGAAAACGCTTATCACATAGTCTTGTATGAAGTTCGGAACCCCCATAAGACATCATCGAGCTTTATAGCCCAATCCTTCCTATTGGTTCCAACAACTTTCTCTAAGATTTGCTTCACTTGCCGGTTAGAAACTTCTGCTTGCCCATTCGCTTGAGGATGATAGGGTGTAGTAACCCTATACTTCACTCCATAATACTTGAGAACTTTTTCAATAAGATTGTAGACAAAGTGTGAACCTCCATCACTTACTAGTGCTCTAGGAACTCTATAGCGGACAAAAATATATTTCTTCAAGAATGACAAAACTGTCTTTGCATCATTCATGCGAGTAGGAATGGCTTCCACCCACTAAAAAACATAATCCACGGTCAGTAAGATGTATAAGAATCCATAAGATGGGGAAAGGGCCTCATTAAACCAATTCCCCATACATAAAAAATTTCCACTACATTGCATGGTTGAAGTGGCATCTCATCTCTCTTGCTTATGTTTCCCATCCGTTGACATCTATCACATGTTGCTACCTAGGATCCACAATCTTTAAATAAGGTAGGCCAATATAAAGCGGATTGTAGTACCTTCGCTACAATATTTTGAGCTCCGAAGTGCCCATCGTTAGGTTGTGCATGGCAAAAATTAAGAACACTCTCTATCTCCATCTCGGGCACGCACCTGTAGATGATAGAATCCGTACAACTTTTTTATACAAATGGATCATACCATATGAAGGTCTCAACATCTCTCTTGAATTTGGCAAGTTGACATCTATTGAGACCATTAGGTATTTCACCAACGACAATGTAGTTAACATAATCTGCATACCATGGATCCATTCCTTGAGCAGCTACTACACAAGCTTTCTTTGCTCCTTCAGCAAACACTGCCATAATCTTCTCATCAGGGAACATCTCTTCTATGTATTCAAACAGCTCATCACAATGCTCCCTTATCTCTAACCTTGATAGGTGATCCACCAAAACATTCTCCGTTCCTTTCTTATCTCGAATCTCCATATCAAACTCTTGTAGAAGAAGGATCTATCTAATAATCCTTAGCTTTGCTTCCTTCTTCTCCATCAAGTACCAGATCGCAGAATGATCCATGTACACTACAGTCTTCATGCCAACCAAATACTGTCGAAATTTATTGAAATCATACATAACAGCTAGAAACTCTTTTTCAGTTGCAGTGTAGTTCTTTTATACTACATCAAAAGTTTTGCTCGCATAGTAGATGGCGCAGAACTTCTTTTCCTTCAACTGCCCAAGCACCACTCCAAGTGCTAGATCACTTGCATCACACATAAGTACAAACGGCTGAGTCCAATCTGTTGTGATCAAGATAGGTGCAGTAATAAGCACCTCTTTCAAAACCTGAAAAGCTGTTAGACATTCATCATCAAAAACAAAAGGAACATCCTTTTCAAGTATGTGAGATAAAGGCTTGGAGTATTTTGAAAAGTCTTTGATAAATCTTCTATAGAATCTTGTGTGTCCAAGGAAGGACCGCACTCCTTTCTCATTAGTAGGTGGTGAAAGCTTTTCAATTGCCACCACCTTTGCTCTATCAACCTAAAATCCCTTAGCCGAAATATGATGACCAAGAACAATCTCATCTCTCACCATGAAGTGGCACTTCTCCTAATTCAAGACAAGATTAGTTTCTTGACATCTCTTCAAAACAGTAGATAGGTTAGACAAACAATTATCAAAGGAGGAACCAAACACAAAAAAATCATCCATAAACACTCCATATTTTTCTCTATCAACCCATCTAATATGGCCATCATGCAGCGCTGAAATATAGCAGGTGCATTGCACAATCCAAAAGGCAGTTTTCTAAAAGCAAAGGTTTCATATGGGCAAGTAAAAGTGGTATTTTTCTGATCCTCAGCTGCAATCATGATTTGATTATAACCCGAATATCCATCTAAGAAACAATAAAATTCATACACTGCTAGACGATCCAACATTTGATCCATGAAAGGAAGCGGGAAATGGTCTTTGCATGTATTTTCATTCCATTTTCTATAATCCGTACACACACGCCATCCCGTAGGAATTCTAGTGGCCAGTGTTTTCTATCATCTGCTTTCACAATAGTCATGCATGCAATGGACTTACGTGGGAACTATCACTAATGGGGTAAATAATTCCTACATCTGACCACGTTAAGATTTGCTTCCTAATTACTTTTTGAACAGTGTGGTTAACCCTCCGCTGAATCTGAATACAGCCTTTAGCTTCATCTAGAAACCTTATTTTATACATGCAATATGATGGACTAATACCTTTCAAATCATCAAGAGCCCATCCAATAGCAGACTTATACTTTCTAAGCACATCCAATAAATCTTCAAGTTGCTTATCAGTAAGAGAAGAGGATATTATTACTAAATATGTTTCATTGCTGCCTAAAAAGGCATACTTCAAGTGTTCTAGTAGCGGTTTTAACTTCTCATTCTTTTCTTCTTTCGGTGTGCTCTCTATCCAAAGGTAGGTATTGCCTAATCCACTTCACCTCTTCAAGATTGGTTTTTTTTGTATCATACCTATCATCACCCAAAGTAAGTAAGTTTTCAAGAAATTTGATACATACCTCATTGGAGAGCTCATCTAGCTCCGTAGTGGGAAAAGTAAGAGATTCTGCCAAGCATGTCTCCAAGGGATCCTTGAAAGAATCAAAGACATGTCTTTTTCACAATCTCCTCCACCACATTAATGTTGTAACATTGTGTCTCGTTAGGCATCTTCATTGCTTTGTCGAGGTTGAATGGAACCTCTTCATTGTCCATGCAAAGTATAAGCTCTCCCTTTTTTACATAAATCATAGCTCCAGCCGTGGCAAGGAATGGCCTCCCTAAGATACGCGGGACATTATCCTTGTCATCTTCCATCTCTAGCACAAGAAAATCCACAGGAAAGACAAGCTTCTCTACTTTCACAAGTAAATCTTCTATTAACCTATTCGGAAAAGTCATGGACCTATCTGCCAATCGTAGAGCTACTGTTGTGGGAGCAAGCTCCCCCAAACTTAGCTTTTTTAATATAGATAAGGGTATCAAGTTGACGCTTGCACCAAGATCGCACAAAACTTTTCGTGCTGGCCCCTTTCCAATTTCAAACAGAATAGTGAAGCTTCCCGAATCCTTCAACTTTGCAGGCAACTTCCTCTAAATGACCTAGCTGCAGTTTTTTGACAGATTAACAGTTTCAACTCCGTTCAAGCTCCTCTTCTTCAATATGATTTCTTTAAAAAATTTGGAATAGTATGACATCTCCATGATTGCTTCAGAGAAAGGAATGTTCAAACTTATCTTGTTCATGATATCTGAAAACCTTTTGAACCTTTCTTTCAATACCTTTTTTACTAATCTGTAAGGAAACGGAGGAGGTATCTTCGTTTTGGGGATCCCCCACTCATCATGTTCAACCTACTCCACTTTGTCCTTTTCGGCTCTCAATCTCTTTCCTCTTTCCTACTTCTTTTCCATTATTTGCTCAGTATTCTACTCTTGAGATAGTCCTGAAGTATTCTGAACTGCTGGTGTTAGATCCTGTATGGAAGTTTGGTTGAGCAACCTGATAATGGTCGAGTGAGGTACCTGTGTTCTGACTTTGGCTGTTCAGTGATTAGAGTGAAAATAAGCATGTTTGAGTGTCCAATTTAACACCTTTTTTTAATGAGAATTGTTGATATATATTAGCACAAATGTCTTATATACAATATATGTGAGAAAAAGGTACATTTGAAGTGTATTTGTGTGGAGATCAAAACTGGTGGTGTGATAAATGGTTGGAAAGCCACTGAAAGGAGGATCGTTTTGGCGTAAAGAACACCTCAATCGAATTCCAAACGAGAAAGTTATGATCAAGATGGTGACATCGTGCGAGATGTGCCGAACAGAACGGTTGTGTCAATTTCCATTGCTTGTTACACCTTCAAAGAACACCTTTTTCGTTTCTTAATTTATCTAGTATTTTTCAGACATCCATGAAAGATCTATCCAACACCCATTATTGTTCTTCGTAACATCATGGGCTAGAGCTTTTTTAGTAGAACTAGGGTTGTGAAGGTTTTTACCAATTAATTGAACTTTCTTGTGTAAACTCCATACAACACTACTTGTGAATTTATTTTATATATGATTGTGCCTTTTTAATTCATACTCACAGTCGTATTGTGCATCATTAACTGTTATGTAGAATCTGAATACATATCTTGGTTATTGATTGAGTGCGTTCACTGCTGAGCAGGATTCCATGTTATGATTCTAAGTGAGGGGACTCCAAAGCTTCATTAGAACTATCGTATATGAATACTTATTAATTGAATTGAATTCGGGTTATTAAGTAGGATAAAGAGGATAATTTTATAGTACCTATAAAGGGAGATCATATCGGGTTAGAATACCATTTGGCCAGGGAAATAATTGATACAGATAGTATCTAGAAAGGGGGTAGAATTATATCTCTTTCTCCGAGGTTATTCACACGTGTTACACGCATGTTTACTTGTTTCTATAGAGTAGATATGCATGGTTTAGTGATGCGTACATATTCCACAAGGTAGAGTCGGACATCAATACACGGAAGGAAAGTTAAGTAGTAAAATGAGATTACCCTAGAGCTACCTATTCTCCTACCTGATCCACTTTTGTACTCTTCGAGTGATATTTTATTTAATTTGTTATTTTACTTAATTATTTATTAGTTTAATAATTAAATCCTAAAACTGATTCCTTGTCTTAATTAATTTAGTAAATAATTAAATTAATAATACGCCATCCTTTGGGTTCGATATTCACTTGGTTGCTTGCTTAAGATGCAAATGATATCCTTAACACTTTGAAATTAATTTTGCGTGCAAAAAAACACGCATCAAGTTCTTGACGTCGTTGCCGGGGATGACTGTTATTATTAGTTTATTATTTCTAATTGATTAAGACTTTTATTTGTGATTATTTCATTATATCTAACCTTGAATTTTTTTGAGGTACTTGTGCACTAGGAAAAGGAGAGGAAGGATAGAAAGAATAACACATTGAGCTAAACATGGCCGGAGTAAGGCAGAATCCGGATAATGTTGCCATACGTGAAATTTTCACAAACTATGGAATTGGTAACATGGGGTTGATAGGAGCAAGGGGGAAGATGATGATTTTGAGATACATCCCACTCTTATTAACATGATAGAGAAGAATCTATTTTCTGGAGGTTGTTTTGAAGATCCATATCAGCATCTCAAAAGATTCCTTGGTTATGCAAACACTCAAAAGGGAGCTGGAGCTAATGATAATGCTAGGCAGATCGCCCTATTCAAGTTCTCTTTAATTGATAAGGCAGAAGCTTGGTATTGATGCAGCAGATTGCACTACATGAGACCAACTGCAGCAGAAGTTCTTGGAGAGATATATGCCACCCTTAAGGATCTTAAGAATGAAGCAAGAGATCACCCAATTTGTTATGAATCAGGGTGAGAAATTTTATGAGGCGTGGGATAGGTTTAAAGACATGCTCCGGAGGTGTCCACAACATGGGATGTCTAAGGCTGAATACATAAGTATCTTCTACTATGGATTTGATTGTGAGTCGCGTATTCTTATTGATGCATCCTCAGGAGAAGCGTTGTTATCTAAGACAGCACTTGAAGCAGAAAAGTTGTTTGAAAACATCTCTATGAATTCACATGACTGGCCTGTAGAGAGAGATAGATGAGCATATGTACTTGGCAAGGTGGCACAGGTTGAATATCTAGCGGTGAAGCCGAATAGGGATGATGAGATCGTCTCTAGTCTAGCTAACATCAACAAGCTAATAAAGTCCTAGCAGAGGCATATTACAGAGTTGACACAAAGGGAGCCAAGTATGAAGCATCACGAAGTGAAGAGTGTTGAAGATACCTTCAATCAATACATGGCTGAGAATGATGCAAGGATTGATTGTCTTGAGGATACTATGAATGTTGATCATGCGGATTTATCTAAGCAGTTGAAGGACCTTACCTAGATTATGGGGCAAATGGCTGCGAATGTGAATCAATTTACACAAACGTTGGAGAATAATGCCATCAAATTGAGGTCCGACACGCAATACGAGGGACCGATGAACCCAGAAATAAATTTTGAAGCTCCAGGAGCACGATTCGACCTCGATTCGACCAAACCAACAGGTCGAATCACATCATAGAGGTCGAACCAAGCACCTGGGCAACCTCCGGAGCTTCCAGCTGACTGGTTCGACCTCGACTATTATGGTTTGACCAACCCTATTGGTCGAACCGAGGTCAAACTAGCCTGTCCTCAAGACTATGATGTCAGGTTCGACCAACCTAGCCGTGGTTCGACCAACCCAGTTGGTTGAACTAAGGTCGAACCAGCCTGTATGCATTGCTCTGTTTTGTCTGAAGCTCAATTCGACCATGATCACTCCAGTTCGACCAACCCTACTGGTCGAACTCAGGTCAAACAGCACCATCTCGCGCACTCTGTTTTATCTGATGCTCGATTCAACCACGATCACTACTGTTTGACCAAACCAGTTGGTCGAACCATGGTCGAACCGGCCTGTAAGGGAGAGAATGCACGTTTAGGTGTCCATTTTGACCACTATTCAACCAATTCAACCAACAACCCTAGTTGAACTCAGGTCGAAGCGTTCTGTTATATACTGATTTCCATGCCGAATGCTTTACGTGATGTTAATGCTACTCCCATGCCATTCTAATGACAGAATACTGAGCTTATAGTTGAGAAGAAATGGGAAAGAGCAACAAGGTTGAAAGCCGAGAAGCTTAGACTGCGGATGGATAATGAAGATGTGGTTTTCTCTCTTGATCAAGTTATGAAGATGCCCATGGAGACTCAATCATGCAAGAGCATAGATGTGATTTCTAACTTGTTTAATCTTGATTTTACTAAGACAGATGATTCTGAATTTAAGTGGAAGATTGACAAGGAGGTGCCTAGACAGCCATGAGAGGAAGGAAATTCTGAGGATCATATTCTTGTTACCAAGAAAGGTGAGGCGTTGAGTGTAGACAAGAAGAGAGAAAGAAAGTTCTTGAAGGTGAGGATGCGAGAAGGCCATCCTCCAATCAAGTAGTTCAAAAAGCGGTAATCCGTCACGGCTCTCCGTCGTTAAACATGAGCGCCTATTGGGAGCTTGTCCCTTCCGTTATATTGCTTTATTTCTTTTGTATGAGTAAGAAATTTTTATATTTAAGGTACTTACTAATCGGCAATTACCTCTCTTTGTAAATTTAGTTTTAACTTACGTTTTTACTAAGTTTGGAGGGGAAGGGGGGTGTGATGTACTTACCTTATTGAAGCACCAAGAGTATAATCTTTTCTTTGTAATGTTTGCTAGTGGAGTTGATTTTTTGGGTATGTTAAAACTTTAATCGATTTTGATGTGTTGATTTTTTGTAATTTGCCTAGTGTTCTGTGGTGTTTCTAGTGTGTGGAGTCGATTAGATGGTCAATTGAGTCGTTCTTAGAGTTCTCCAATCTTATTATTGATGAATCTTGTGATGATGAGTGTGTTTGAGCTTTGATGATAGAAAAAGGTAATTAGGTGGCAAGAAGAGTTCTACACTGATGCTTTAACCTGATCGAGTTGAACATCTCGAGGAGCTCGAACATACGTTGAAGAAAAATCAGGTGCTCTCATTCCTTATTCTAATTCTTATGTTTTCTTTTAATTCATGGAGTGGAAGGATTGAGATCTTGTTTTTGTGATCCATGTGAGCGTAAATATTTAAATTGTGCTTGAAATTCATATGCTCTTGAAATTGATGAAGGAAGTGTACTTGAGTTATATTGTGATATGAAGTTCTATGTGTACTTGTGGGATATTACTTACCATGAAAAGTGCTCTGTTACGTGTTGAAAACCCATATGATATTTTGAGCCTCTTTGATCATGTACATAATCACATGATATTTCTTTTCTGGTGAGTATCGTTCTTGTGTGTGTATTCTAGAACTTGCCTCTTGTCTTACTTGAAACTACATATGTGTTAGATGATGGGAGATGATTTTAGGCCATCCTTGAATTTATGAGAAACTTAGGCAACCTACGAAGATAGCCACTTTGATATCCTATTTGAGCCTTAAATTCCTATATTTAGTGGAGAATTAAATTTTGTCAAAGTGTGTGAATTGATTTTCATGGAGTTTGGAAGGAATAAAATATTTGGAGCTGTACAAGTGATTATGAGCTAAAAAATAAGTTGCTTAGGGGTAGTGCCCGAAACTGGTACCTTGAGATGTTAGAGGTAGTGCCCGAAACTGGTACCTCAAGAAAGAAAAAAAAGAAGGAAAGAAAAAGTATGTTGAGCTTGAAGGAAAGGAGAGAAAAGAAAATTAGAAGAGCATGAAGTTGGATAGCTTTGAAGTGTAAAAATCTGCAGTACAAAAAATCTCCAGTTTTAATTCTCTACTAATTGAGTCACTTAATCCATATGTTTCCTACCTTAACCAAAGAGCCAACATTACATCTAAAAGAAAAGTCCTTTTTGATCCCATTGTCGAATCATACTTTTAGTGGTGGAGAGTTTGAGATATTTGGCAAGCTTATGGTTACGCATGGACTTGAATTGAATTTGAGCGTAAATATCTTAACCCATAAGTGTACATCTTTTACACTTGAGTGCCAGTGATATATACTTCCGATGAGAACATGTCAATGGAGCATTTGAATTGGTGGTGATTGTCTTATCTTGTACGCCATGAATTGAGTATTACATTTAATAAGAGTTGCATGACCTAAGTTGAGGATAATTGCATTTTGAATGGGGTATTTATCATAATCCTTGTTTTCCCGCTAATTTTCTTACTCTCTCATTCTCTTTATTTTTATTTTGTTGCCTCGGGATGAGCAAATGGTAAGTATGAGGGATTGATGAGAGTAAAAAATAAGCGTGTTTGAGTGTCCAATTTAACACCTTTTTTATGAGAATTGTTGCTATATATTAGCAAAAGTTGTCTTATATTCAATATATGTGAGAAAAAGGTGCGTTTGAGGTGTTTTGTTGTGTTTTAGGTGGAAAAAGGATCAAAAGTGCAAAGTTGGAGAAAAGGTGCAACTTGTGCAAGAATGCTGAAAAATGTACGTCCAACTTGTACAATATTTCTGTATTTTTATGGAGATCAACATGGTGGTGTGATACATGGTTGGAAAGCCACTGAAGGAGGATTGTTTTGGCATAAAGAACACCTCAATCGGATTCCAAACGAGAAAGTTATGATCAAGATGGTGACATTGCACGAGATGTGCCGAACAGAACAGCTGTGGCAATTTCTATGGCTTGTTACACCTTCAATTCTTGCACTTTTTTATTAATTTATTTGGATAGAAAGCCAAGGAAGAGAGGATCGCATGAGCGCAAAAATCACTCAAATTGGAGCACGGATGTGGAAGTTATACGTGAAACAGTGAGACGACACAAGTGTGATTCAACCACGACAGTCCAGTTCGACCAGACCCCTTGTTCGAACTGAAGCCATTTTGGTCGATTCAGAAGCTTGACGTGCGAATTATCACCGATTTTGATTCGACCAGGGTTTAACCAAGCCCTATGTCGAATCCTAGGTCGAACTCCATGCTGGAACGCGCCCGAATCCGATTTTTACATCCCAAGGGCGTGTTTCTGCATGTTTTTACACCCTAAGTGTGTGTTTTTATCTAAAAAGCCCATCCAACGCCCATAAGGAGAATTTACAAGTATAAAAGGGGATGTAGATCACACCAAGAATAGAGATTGAATTGGAGAGAGGCCACAACAATACTGCATCCCACAAGGGGGATCACCCTCCAACCATCATCCATATCCTTTCCTCCATCCATCCATCACTTTGAAGATTCGTTTGTGAAATCAAGATGAGAACCAAGAGGAGGATTCAAGATGGAGAAGGACGCGACGATGCCCACATCTAGGATTTTATTCGTTTCCTAATTTATCTTGTATTTTCCGGACATCCGGGTAAGATCTATCTAACACCCATGATTGTTCTTCGTAACATCATGAGCTAGACCCTTTTTGGTAGAACTAGGGCTGTGACGTTTTTTACCCATTAATTGAACTTTCGTGTGTAAACTCCGTACAACACTACTTGTGGATTTATTTTATATATGATTGTGCCTTTTTAATTCATACTCACGGTCGTTTTGTGCATTATTAATTGTTATGTAGAGTCTGAATATATATCTTGGTTATTGATTGCGTGCGTTCACTGCTGAGCAGGATCCCATATTATGATTCTAAGTGAGGGAACTCCAAAACTTCATTAGAACTATCATATATGAATACTTATTAATTGAATTAAATTCGGGTTAAGTAGGATAAAGAGGATAATTTTATAGTAACTATAAGGGAGATCATATCGGGTTAGAGTACCAATTGGCCAGGAAAATAATTGATACTTATAGTACCTAGAAAGGGGGGTGGAATTATATCTCTTGCTCCAAGGTTATTCACACGTATTACACGCATGTTTACTTGTGTTTATATAGTAGATATGCATAGTTTAGTGATGCGTCCATATTCCACAAGGCTGAGTTGGACATCAACACACGAAAGGGAGATTATTGAGTGAAACTGGATTATCGTAGAGCTACCTGTTCTTCTACTTGATCCACTTTCGTATTCTTCGAGTGATATTTTATTTTATAATTTATTTTAATTAATTTTTTATTAGTTTAATAATAAAATCCTCAATCTTTATTATCACTTGTCTTAATTAATTTAGATAATAATTAAATTGATAATACGTCGTCCTTCGGGTTCGATATTCACTTGGTCGCTTGCTTAAGCTGCAATTGATACCCTTAATACTTGGGGATTAATTTTGCATGCAAAGAAAACGCACATCATTAAGGTGTACAGTAGTCTGCTCGACCTCAGCTCGACGAGATAGGTCTAGTCAAGTGAAAATTTTTTGGTCGAGCACAGTGTCTGTACTCTAGTCTTGACATCTTCGGTCCTCTTAATGCCGCTCGACCAAATGGCTTAGTCATGGTCAAGCGGGGACACGACCTCTCCATTTTCTACGACTGGTAGCATTGGACCTTCATACTTCGTTCCTGACCTCAAAGTGATGGCATTACAAGATTTTGGGTTTGTGATACTTTGAGAATGACAGTTACCTTTCTCAACTGTCGGCGTAAGCTTGTTCATATTCCCCGCCATCTCTCCCATTAATAAAGTTAGATCCTTCATCTTCTTGGATAATTTATCATGATTTGAGTCTATTTTTGCCTCCAAACGATCCACTCTTGCATCATTCTTAGCCACATATCGATTCACAGTATCTTCCAAACTAGGTTTTCCTTCTTCGATCTTAGCACACGGATCAACGCCTATAGGCGGTTTGATTGCCGCATTTGGATTTCTCCATAAAAATTACGGCCTCCTTGGTTGTTAATAATTACCCGGGAACCACGATTGTTGTAGTTTTCTTGATAATTCTGATTTCCTGAATTTTGAATCTTAGTTCCTTGATTACTTTGACCCATGACATAGTTTGCTTCTTCAAATTCCTCTTGGATCGGTCTTTCTTTACCAACATCTTGTTGCATCATAATTGGTACACTCTGCGACATCTCCGTTATTTGCTTTTGCTAGGATTCAAGTAGCTTGTTAATGTTTTCCAAACTAGAGACGATTTCATCTTCTCTACTTTATTTTACCATAGTGTGTTCAACCTGCGGTACCTTTCCAAGCATATAGATGCCCCTCACTCTATCAGTTGACCAATCTCTTGAGTTCATCGAAATATCCTCGAGAAGTTTTTCGGCATTCACGGGTGTCTTTGTAAGTATTGCTCCATTTGATGAAGCATCTAGTAAAACACAAGCATCACATCCAACCCGTTGTAGAAAATATTGATGTATTGAGCCTTATATAACCCATGCTGTGGACACTTCCGAAGCATGTCCTTGAACCTATCCCATGCTTTATGAAACTTCTCTCCACTACTGATAGCAAATTGATTGATGTCTTGCTTCATTCTAAACACCTTTGAAGGTGGCATGTATCGCTCCAAGAACTTCACTTTCAATTGCTCCCAGGTACCAATCTCTCGCTCTTTAAGTAAGCTATAATTTAAACAATAAAATCCTCCTTGCATCTTCGTGATTTTCTGCATCTTTTTGTGTACTTGCATAACCAAGGAACTTTTTAAGATGTTGCTGAGGATCTTCGAAAGTTCCCCTAGAGAAGGAGTTCCTTTCTATCATGCTGATAAGAGCAGGGTGAAGATCAAAATCTGCATCGGCTCCACGCACTCCTAACAGCCCCACGTTGCCCCCTCTGTTATTCTTAAAGACTTCACGGATGGCAACATTATCTGGATTTAGCCTATCTAAATCGGCCATGTTGACTGGTTCTGCTTTTGATTTTTCTCCGGTTGCAGTTTCAATCGCTTCCGAGTTCATCACTTCAACTTCAACTCCCAAATTAATATCTTTGGTTGCTTCCACGTTCTTGTTCATCTTCTTCTTTGCCTTCTTCTTTCTTGATGATGCTCCAATTTCTGGATCAAAAGGCCCCAATGTTCCTGCCTTTGATCTAGTGTGTATACACTTAAGAAAAATTAAGTGTCAGAAATTAAAGACAAGTATGAAATAGTTTCAATTAAAATAAAAACAATAAAATTGATAAGATCAACCATCCCCGGCAATGGCGCCAGAAACTTGATGGGGGTTTTTTCAATACACAATTATTCCCCAAGTATGAAGAATGTGATTATAGCTTAGATAAGCGACCAAGTTATATTTATCAAACCAAAAAGACGATGGTTATCAATTTATTATTATTTATATTAGACAAATCTAATTTTGGCTATTTAAGTAGTGGAATGGTTATTAATCTAATAAACAGAGACATAATAAATAATAAATAAAATAGAAACAATAGAGATAAGCGAGAGTGATCAAATGAGAAGATAGGTAGCTCTTCGGGCCATTCAGTTTCACTAGTTAACCTCCATTCCATATGTCAATGTCCGACTCTTCCTTGTAGACTATGAACGCATCACTAAGCCATGCAAATCTACTCTATAGACATAAGTAAATATGCGTGTATTACATGTGAATCACCTTGGAGCAAGAATATAATTATACCCCCCTTTCTAGATACTATCAGTATCAATAATTTTCTGTGCACTAAGTACTCTAACCCGATATGATCTCCCTTTATAGGTACTGTATAATTATCCTCTCTATCCTACTTACTAACCCGAATTCAATTCAATTAATAAGTATTTATATAAGATAGTTCTAATGAAGTTTCGAAGTCCCCTCACTTAGAATCATAATATAAAATCCTGCTCAACAGTGAATGCACTTAATCGATAAGCAATATATGTATTCAGACTCTACATAATAGTTAAAGATGCACAAAACAACTATGAGTATGAATTAATAAAGCATTGTCTTATACAAAATAAATTCACAAGTAGTGTTGTACAGAGTATACACACGGAAGTTTAATTAACTAGATAAAAACCTTCATAATCCTAGAACTACCAAAGTGGTTCTAGGCCATGACGCTTCAAAGAACGTTTATGGTGTTTGGATAGATCTTACCCATAGTCTTGACAATTACAAGAAAGATTAAGTTGCGAAGTAAACCATAAATGTGGGCGCTGTCGCTTCTCGCTCCGTCTTGAATTTTCACTTGGTTCTCACTTGATTTGCTACACGAATCTCTCTCTACAACTCCGTAGGATGGAGTTAGGGTTTTGATGTGGTGTACGATGGATGTTGAATCTAACTCCCTTTTTGATGTGGACCTTTACTAGATTTTTCTTGGAAAATATGTCAATTCACATACAGAAGGGTCGGAATTACCAAAAATAGGCGTGCGTGTCCCTTCTTGACCAAACTAGCGAGGTCGAGCGGTGGTCAAGAAGACTTCGCGGTTAGCTGAAACTTTATACAGACATTCGCTCGACCAAGTTCATCCCCGCTCGACCAAAAGGTGTTGGTTGAGCAGCTTTTCATGAGGTCGAACAGTGTCTCGAACTTCATGTTTTCCGATTCTGAGCACTTCTGACTTGTTTTTCTACATAAATATGCTCAAATAACCTCAGTAGCATCTGATTCGGGGATTTCCCATAAATATACCAATTTGCCTTAATAATAGCCCAAATTGTACTCAATTTCCACACAAATCAGAGCTAAAACTACGTGAATTATCACACTCATCAGGGTAGTAAGGTGATGAGAATAATTTCTTGATTCCCGAGCCATCGCAGAACCTTTGGAGTTTTATCCCTTCAAATTGCTTCCCGTTGTCTGACACTATGGCGTTGGGAATGCCTAAACAACAGACAATGTTTTCCCATATGAAGCCTATCATGTTGGCTTTATTATTGAAGGCTAACGCCTCTACTTGTACCCATTTGGAAAAATAGTCAATTGGGAGTACTGTAAATTTAACTCCTCCTCTGCTAGGTGGGAACGGGCCGATTAAGTCTATCCCCCATTTAGAGAAGCGCCATTTTGTTGCCCTGTGACTAACTCGGTGGATGGACTCCTGATTGAAGGGGCATATATCTGACAGCGCTTGCATGCCTTGGTATATTTGACCGTATCCTTTCTGAGGGTAGGCCAGAAATACCATTTCCTTATGACCTTTAAAGCTAAGGCTTGGCCTCCTGAATGGTTTCCACAAACGCCATTGTGGGTTGATGAGATAAAAATAAGCGTATTTGAGTGTCCAATTTAACATCTTTTGATGGGAATTATTATTATATATTAGCACAAGTGTCTTATATTTGATTTATTTGAGAAAAATGTGCATTTGAGGTGTTTTATTATTTTTTAGGTGGAAAAAAGGATCAAAAGTGCAAAGTTGAGGTAAAGGTGTAACTTGTGCAAGAATGTTGGAAAACGCACATCCAACTTGTGTAATTTTTCTGTATTCTTGTGGAGCTCAAAACTAGAATTGTGATACATGATTGGAAATCCACAGAATAGAGGGTCATTTTGGCGTAAGAAACACCTCAATTGGAATCCAAACGAGAAAGTTATGATCAAAATGGTGACGGCCCACAAGCTATTCCTACTCAGCATGGTTGTGTCACTTTACATGATTTTTATACATTCAAATGTTGGATTTTTTATGATTTATTTATATGGATAGAAAGCCAAGGAAGAGAGGATCGCGTGAGCATAAAAATTACTAAAATAGAATTTTAGATGTGGAAGTTATATGCGAAACGGTGATACAGCGCAAGCTGGTTCGACCTTACTAATCTGGTTCGACCACAGCTTCAGTCCGAACAAGGAACCTGAAAGTTTGTTACAGTGTATTTCGACCTCGATGACATAGTTCGACCATCCCTGAAGGTCTAACCATGTTTGAACCAAATGCCTGATTTTCGTATTTTCCAAGAAAAAGCCTATCCAAGGTCCATAAGGTGAGCTTACAAGTATAAAAGAGGATGTAGATCACACCAAAAAGGACAACAACACATCCATTCTACACTACCCCACAATGGGGGATTACTCCCCAACCATTGTCCACATCCTTTCCTCCATCCATCCATCACTGTGAAGATTCGTATGTGGAATCAAGAAGGAGAACCAAGAGAATTTGAAGAGACGGAAGAGAGAAGGAAGGAGACTTCTACACCAAGGGTTTTCCTAATTCTTTTCTTCTACTTTCTATTTTTCGGACATATGGGTAAGATCTATCCAATCCTCATGACTGTTCTTCACAATGTCATTTGCTAGAACTATTTTGGTAGATCTAGGGTTCTGAAGGTTCTTATGAATTAATTGACCTTCGTGTGTATACTCCGTACAACACTACTCGTGGATTTATTTTCGATAAGACTATGCTATATAATTCAAACTCAGAGTTGTTTTGTGCATCATTAACTATTATGTAGATTCTGAATACATTGGTTATTGATTGAGTGCGTTCATTGCTGAGAAGGATTTAATGTTATGATTCTAAATGAAGGGACTCCAAAACTTCATTAGAACTATCTTATATGAATACTTGTTAATTGAATCTGATTTGGGTTAATAAGTAGGACAAAGAGGATAATTTTATAGTACCTATAAAGGGAGATCATATCGGGTTAGAGACCAATTGACCAGGAAAATAATTAATATGATAGTACCTAGAAAGGGGGTGAATTATATTTCTTGCTTCAAGGTTATTCACACGTGTTATATGCATATTTAATTGTGTTTATAGAATAGATTTCCATGGCTTAGTGATGCGTCCATATTCCACAAGACAGAGTTAGACATTGATACACGAAAGAGAGATTAATGAGTGAAACCAGATTATCCTAGAGCTACCTATTCTCCATTCTTGAGTCACTTTCAAATTCTTCTAAGTGCTTTTATTTTAATTTCTATTTAATTTAATTGTTTAGTAGTTGTTAATAAAATCCATAAACTTTTATTGCTTTCCGTCTTAATTAATTTTGTTAATAATTAAATTGATAATACGACGTCCTTTGGGTTCGATATTTAACTTGGTCGCTTATCCAAGCTACAATAATATCCTTCATACTTGGGGATTAATTATGTGTTGAGAAAATGCTCATCAAGTTTTTGGCGCCATTAGCCGGGACGACTTTTATTATTGTTTTTATTATTTCTATTTTAATTAGGACTTTTTATTACTTTATTTTTATTTTATTTGTTTGAGCATATATTCTGACTTTGAATTATTTTTGAGATACATGTGATGGACAAAATCTTCTCTTCATTGAAACACTATGGTTTTGTTCCTCTAGTGAATCAAGATTCATCTCAGTACCATAATCAAGTCAGATATGAAGATGAATGGTCTTGTGCTTACAATGGAAATTCATATCAACCTTATCAAGAGAACACTTATTTTGGTTTGACCGGTGTTTCCCAAGAATTGCTAGACGCGATAGATGCCTCCGAAAAGAATCAAGAAGGAGCCATAGAAAGGATGAAAAGTGCATCGCATGTTCATCCAGGAATTTAATGAAAGCGTGGGAGTAATTAAAAATATCTTGCAGGCATGTCTGCAAGTTTAAATATTATTCAACTTCAACAAGAGGAAAGAATGAATGAAGAAGTGGTTTTCTCTTTGAATAGAGCTCCGCAGATGCCTATGGAGACTTGTTCATGCAAGAGCTTAGACGTGGTGGAGACGATCGTAGATGAAGATATGTCATTAATCCTATCCAAGGATTCTTTGGAGACATGTTTTAGCGATTTTCTTACTTTTCCCACTACGGAGCTAGATGAGTTGTCTAATAAGTTGTGTATTGAATTTCTTGAAAACTTACTTGCATTGAATGATGGGAGGTTAGCACAAGGAGAAGAAACCATAGTTGAAGAAGAAGAAGAAGAATAGATTGATGAAGAATCTGAGGATGTTGAGGAAGAAAAGAAAGAAGAAGAGCAAAGTCATGAAACAACTAAAGAGGACTTAAAGAATGAAATTAGCATTTCTAAATCTTTAAATTTTTTAAGTTGTATTGAATTTGATGATATTGTTTCTATTCAATTTATTTTACCTATTGATTCTCATGATTCCTCACATATCCTTATGAACAAAGAGGAGTTGAAAAAGAACTTGGGAATTATTGTCGGAAGAAGGAATAAGTAGTGGAGTAGAATGAAAAGGTTGAAGAGATGTGATCAAAATATGGTTGGTAAAGTCAAGATAAATTTTAAGAATGCCAACGAGGCCATCCCTTGCCATAAAGTATTGGATTGATGAAGAAGCACGGCGATTAGAGTACGATGGTAAGGATGAAAAATATTCATGGCCATTTCGATGAGCCTGCTAAATTCCGCCATGACTCTTCGACGTTCAATATCAGCACCTGTGGGGGGCTTGTCCCTTCCATTTTATTGTTTTATTAATTCTTTCGTGTGAGTGAGGATTTATTATATTTGAGATGCTCACGTTTCGGCAATTACATCTCTTTTCAGACATAGTTTCGACTTGCATTTTTACTAAGTTTGGGGTTGTGATATACTTGATGCGCGTTTTCTTTGCACGCAAAATTAATCTCCAAGTATTAAGGATATCAATTGCAGCTTAAGCAAGCGACCAAGTGAATATCGAACCCAAAGGACAGCGTATTATTAATTTAATTATTTACTAAATTAATTAAGACAAGTGTGGCAATATAGTTTTTAGAATTTAATTATAATCTACTAAATAATTAATTAAAATAGCGAATAAAATAAAATATTAGTAGAAGAATACGAAAGTGGATCAAGTAGGAGAATATGTAGCTCTAGGATAATCCAGTTTCACTCATTAATCTCCCTTTTGTGTGTTGATGTTCGACTCTGCCTTGTGGAATATGGACACATCACTAAACTATGCATATCTACTCTATAGACACAAGTAAACTTGCGTGTAACACGTGTGAATAACCTCGAAGCAAGAGATATAATTCCACCCTATTTCTAAGTACTATCAATATCAATTATTTCCCTGACCAATTGGTACTCTAACCCGATATGATCTCCCTTTATAGATACTATAAAATTATCCTCTGTATCCTACTTAATAACCCGAATTCAATTCAATTAATAAGTATTCATATATGATAGTTCTAATGAAGCTTCAGAGTCCCCTCACTTAGAATTATAACATGGAATCCTGCTCAGCAGTGAACACACTCAATTAATAACCAAGATATGTATTCAGACTCTACATAACAGTTAATGATACACCAAACGATCGTGAGTATAAATTAAAAAGGCACAATCATATATACAATAAATCCACAAGTAGTGTTGTACGGAGTTTACACACGAAAGTTCAATTATCTTCTTGCCTCCAGAAATAAAGACCAGCGCGACGGAATTGGTAAAAACCTTCACAGCCCTAGTTCTACCAAAAAGGCTTTAGCCCATGATGTTACGAAGAACAATCATGGGTGTTGGATAGATCTTACCCGGATGTTCAAAAAATACAAGATAAATTAGGAAATGAATAAAACCCTAGATGTGGGCGTCGTCGCATCCTTCTCCATCTTGAATTCTACTCTTGGTTCTCCTCTTGATTCCACAAACGAATCTTCAAAGTGATGAATGGATAGAGGAAAGGATGTGGATGATGGTTGGGGGGTGATCCCCCCTTAGCGGGTGTAGTATTATTGTGGCCTCTCTCCAATTCAATCTATTCTAATCTACCCAAATTTATGAATAATGATGTGAAATATATACAGGTGTGAGAAGAGAATTAAATAAGGAAAGAAATATATATGTGTGAATCATGGAGGATTATGTGATAAGGAGATAAATTAGGTAATTTCGGAAATTCTTGGAAATTATCGCTGGCAGCTGCGCGACTTCACGATTTTAAGCATAACTTCCTCGTCCCATCTCCGATTTTAGTGATTCTTGTACTCACGCGATCCTCTTTTACTTGGCTTTCTCTGAATTCAAAGATCTCACCATAGTTACAACATTTGAAGATGTAACAAGTCATGGAAAGTAGAATAGTTGTGCTGAGTAGAAACAGCTTGCGCGACGTCACTATTTCGATCAAAACTTTCTCTTTTGGAATCCGATTGGGGTTTTCTTTACGCCAAAATGACTCTCGCTTCAGTGGCTTTCCAACCATGTATCACGCTTCTAATTCAAATTTCCAAAAAATAGAGAAAAATTACATAAGTTGGGCCCGCATTTTTCAGCATTTTTGGACAAATTGCACATTTTCTCCAACTTTGCACTTTTGATCATTTTTCCACCTAAAACACAATAAAACACCTCAAACACACCTTTTTCTCACATATATTGAATATAAAATACGTGTGCTAATATATAACAATAATTCTCATAAAAAGGTGTTACATTGGACACTCAAACATGCTAATTGCCACTCTCAACAGTACTTACCTCATCTTATGAGCACTAAGGGTATAATTTTTCCTTTCGTTGGTTTTTTGTTTGTTAGGAGGTTGATTTTTTGCGGCATATTAACATTTTAACCGTTGTTGATATGTCGATTTTTTGCAACTTACCTAATGTTTAGTGTGTTGTGTTGGTGTGTCTAGTGTGTGGAGTTGATTAGATAGTCAATTGAGTCTTTCTTATAGTTCTCTATATTATTATTTATGAATCTTGTGATGATGAGGTATGTTGAGCTTTGATAATAGAAACAGGTAAATTGAGGCTTTGACCTGATCGTATTGAACAACTCGAGGAGTTCGTGCGTACATTGAAGAGAATTCAGGTGCCCTCGTTTTCGTATTCTAATTTTTATATGTGCTTTTAATTCATGGAATGGAAGGATTGAGATCTTGTTTTTTGGTAATTCATATGAGCTTATATTTTTAAATTGTGCCTAAAATTCATATGCTCTTGAAATTGATAAAGGAAGTGTACTTGAGTTATATTGTAGGATGAAGTTCTATGTGTACTTGTTGGATATTACTTACCGTAAAAAGTGCTCTGTTACTTGTTAAAAATTCATGTGATATCGTGAGCCTTATTCATGCACATAATCACATGATAATTTTTTCTGGTGAGTATCGTTCGTGTGCGTGTATTCAAGAACTTGACTTGAGTCTCCTTGAATATTTAAGATTGGTCTAGTAGATTATGAAAATGATATTAGGGACATCTATGATTTATAACCCATCTTTTTCTATATACTTTACCTGAATTCATTAAATTCCTAGTCAGTCTGCTTGAGTCTTTTTAAATCCATTCTTTGATAGCCAATAAAACTTAATTTAAGAGAGTGGTGATTTAAGGGATGAGGATGATGAAGGAAGAGTTTTAAGGATCAAAAAGATAATTCTTGGAGTAGTACTCAAATCTGGTACTCCTTTTATACTAATACCCAAGAAAAGTGCTTAAATCTAGTACTCTATGGAGGATGCGAGAGGTAGTGCCCGAAACTGGTACCTCAAAAGAAAGAAAAAAAAGGGTGAAATAAAAAGGAGAATGATGGAGTTGAAGAGTTAGAAAAAGTTGAAAAAAAATATGTTGTGCTTGAAGGAGAAATATGGGAGAGTTTGATGAGAACGTTGTGCTTGAATAGAAGGTGATGAGAAAAAATAAAGATTGAGAGAGACGACTGCTTGATCGATCTGAGTTTTGAGTCACTTATTTATATATTTTTTACCTTTTCCAAAGAGCTTACATTATAACCAAATAAAATACCTTTTTGATCCATGATTTGCTAACTACAAGTAAAAGGAGAGTTGAAACAATAGTCGGGCTTATGGTTATGCATGCACTTGAATTGAATCTAATCTTAAACACATTAACCCTAAAGTTTACATCTTTTACACTTGAGTGCGAGAGATATGTACTTCCTGTGAGAACATGTCAATGGAGCATTTGAATTAGTGGTGATTGTCTTATCTTGTATGCTATGAATTGATTATTACATGTAATGAGAGTTGCATTACCTAAGTTGAGGACAACTATATTGTGAATGAGTTATTGATCATATTCCTTGTTTTCCCGCTAATTTTCTTACTATCTCTCTCTTTATTTTTATTTTGTTGCCTCAGGACGAGCAACGAGTAAGTTTGGAGGGATTGATGAGAGTGAAAATAAGCGTGTTTGAGTGTCCAATTTAACATCTTTTGATGGAAATTGTTGTTATATATTAGCAAAAGTGACTTATATTGGATATATGTGAGAAAAAGGTGCATTTGAGGTGTTTTACTGTGTTTTACGTAGAAAAAAGATCAACAGTGAAAAGTTGGAGAAAAGGTGTAACTTGTGCAAGAATGCTGAAAAACACACGTCTAACTTATGTAATTATGAGTTTGTGTAGAGCATAAAACTATTAATTAGATAAATTTTTGGAAAGTCACAGAAGAGAGGGTCGTTTTGGCCTAAGAAACTCCTCAATTGGAATCCAAATGAGAATGTTATGATCAAAATGGTGAAGCCGCGCAAGCTGTTCCTACTCATCACGGTTGTGTCACTTTGTATGAATTGTTATAAAATCAAATGTTGGATTTTTTTATTTCTTTATAATGATAGAAATCCAAGGAAGAGAAAATCGCGTGAGCTTAAGAATCACTCAAATCGGAGTTTGGATGTGGAAGTTATATGCAAAACAGTGAGACTGTGCAAGCTGGTTCGACCTCACTGATCTGGTTCGACCAGTGGTTCGATCCGAACCAAGAACCTGAAAGTTTGTTACAGTGTGGTTTGGCCTCAATGACATGGTTTGACCATCGATGAAGTTCAAACCATGTCGAACCAAATGCCTGATTTTCGTGTTTTTCAAGAAAAAGCCCATCCAAGGTCCATAAAGATAACTTACAAGTATAAAAGGGGAGGTAGATCACACCAAGAATGACAACAACACATCCATCGTACACTACCCCACATGGGGGGATAACCCCCCAACCATCATCCACATTATTTCCTCCATCCGTCTATCACTGTGAAGATTCGTATGTTGAATCAAGAAGGAGAACCAAGAGGATTTAAATAGACGGAAGAGAGAATAAAGGAGACTTCTACACCAAGGGTTTTCCTAATTCCTTTATTCTACTTTCTAATTTTTCGAACATATGAGTAAGATCTATCCAACCCCCATGACTATTATTCGCAACGTCATGGACTAGAACTATTTTGGTAGATCTAGGGTTTTGAAGGTTCTTACGAATTAATTGAACTTTCGGGTGTATAATCCGTACAACACTACTCGTGGATTTATTTTATATAGACTTGCTTTATTAATTCATACTTTGAGTTGTTTTGTGCATCATTAACTGTTATGTAGAGTCTGAATACATATCTTGGTTATTGATTGAGTGCGTTCACTGTTGAGCAGGATTTTATATTATGATTCTAGGTGAGGGGACTCTGAAACTTCATTAGAACTATCTTATATGAATACTTGTTAATTGAATCTATTTCGGGTTAATAAGTAGGACAAAGAGGATAATTTCATAATACCTATAAAGGGAGATCATACAGGGTTAGAGTACCAATTGGCCAGGAAAATAATTGGTACTGATAGTACCTAGAAAGGAGGGTGAATTAAATCTTTTGCTCCAAGGTTATTCACATGTGTTAATGGATATTTACTTCTATCTATAGAGTATATTTGCATGGCTTAGTGATGTGTCAATATTTCACAAGGCAGAGTTGTACATTGAACACGAAAGAGAAATTTATGAGTGAAACCGGATTATCCTAGAGCTACCTATTCTCTATTCTTGAGTCACTTTCGAATTCTTCTAAGTGCTTTTATTTTAATTGCTATTTAATTTAATTGTTTAGTAGTTGTTAATAAAATCCATAAACTTTTATTGCTTTCCGTCTTAATTAATTTAGTTAATAATTAAATTGATAATACGCCTTCCTTTAGGTTCGATATTTAACTTGGTCACTTATCAAAGCTACAATAACATACTTCATGCTTGGGGATTAATTGTGTGTTAAGAAAACGCTCATCATGGGTTTCAGATAGGACTTTCTTGGCTTCATCCTTTATTAGACACCTCAAAGTTGCATTGGATATCCCCATTTATGTAGTACGTAATCCTCCTACTCAAGTTTATCTAGCTGACCTGAGGTGTAGTCGTTTAGCCTCCAACCTATTCTCCAACTCTTTTCTCTCGTCTAAGAAAGCTCGGATCGGGTCATCCACGTTTCCTCCTCGTCGATATGCCTAATTATTCTGCCACTCGGGGCTTCTTGTCTCATGTCACTAATACTCTCTATTTGTTCGGCATCCTTCGACATTGTTAGTCGAGCTAGGGCGTCTGCTTGGGTGTTACGTTGTCTAGGCATCTGGATAATATATATATGTGATCAAACTCTGGGATCATTTCAGTGACTAGTTTTCGGTACCCCGCGAGCTGTTGGTGTTTGGCTTCATAATCCCATTTTATTTAGTTAACTATGAGCTCGGAGTCGCTAATGATCATTAACCTCTTGGCCCCGACTGATAACGTCAATCATCATGCAAGAGAGTTGAGCCTCATACTTGACTTCATATTGATAGCAGGAATCCAAATGGGTTCCGAGCAAAATATTTCGCCAGTGGGGCTGTGAATACTACTCATGCACTGGCTGCTTGAGCCGTGGATGACCCATTCACTGCTAGAGTTCAACTATGAACTCTGCTAGAGCTTGTGCTTTGATGGCCGTTCTAAGGGCATATTTGATATCGAACTGGCTCAACTCTATGACCCATTTCATCAATCTTTCTACGGAATAGGGCTTGACGAGTACTTTTCTTAGGAGGAAGGATGTCACCACCTCGATCGAATGTCCAAGGAAATAAGGCCTTAGCTTTCGAGCGCTCATCACCAAAGCGTACACAAGTTTTTCGACTACTTGGTACCTGAGCTCTGCATCTCTGAGCATCTGAGTGACATAGTATGCCGACTCTTGTTATTTTCCCTTAGTGCGGACCAGAACTGCACTTAATGCTGACTCTAATGTAGCCAGGTACACGCTGAGTGTCTCGAGTGACTGTGGCTTTGAGAGAGTCTGAGTGTTTGCCAGAATCTTTTTTAGCCCTTCGAAGGCCTCTTGAACTTTTCTTTGCAGATCATTTCGAGGAGAGGTTTACACTTGTCTGAGGCCCTAGATAAGAATAAGCTAAGCTATGCTATTCTTCCCGTCAGTTTCGTACTCCTTTGGCATGCTTTGGGAGTTCTATATCATGTATCGCCTTCCCCTTATCTAAGTAGGCCTCTATACCTACTTTGCTCACCATGTATCCAAGAAACTTCCCAGCTGAGACTCCGAAGGTGCACTTCTTTGGGTTCAGCTTCATCCTGTAATGGCGCAGGATGCTAAATGCTATGCTTAGGTAGGTTACATGGTCGCCCAAAATGATGCTCTTGACGAGCATATCATCAACGTAAACTTCAATTTTCTTGCCCAACTCTTCCTAAAATATTTTTGACTAACATTTGGTACGTGGTGCCCGCATTTTTCAACTCGAATGGTATCATCACCAAGCAAAGTAGGTTTCTCTTCGTGTAAAAGGCTATTTTTTCCACATCGTCCGGGTGCATTAGGATTTGGTGGTACCTCGAAAAGGCATCCATAAAGCTCATCAACTCATATCCTACTGTTGTGTCCATCATCTAATGGACGTGCGATGGCGGGAAGCTGTCCTTTGGACGTGCTATATTAAGGTTGGCAAAGTCGATGCAGAGTCTCCTAGATTTTTTGGCATTCTGGACGAGTACCAGGTTGGCTACCCATGAGGGAAATAAGGCCTCCCTCACAAGATTGTTTGCCAGAAGCTTCTTTGCCTCCATCTCGATGATCTCTTACATCTCTGGGCTGTTTATCCTTTTCTTTTGCTCCACTAGGTGGTATTGTGGATGCATATTGAGCCGATAGCACGCGTACTTGGGGTCTATCCTGGGCATGTCCGTCAGCTTCCAAGCGAACACATCCAAGTTGGCTTTCAAAAATTCTATCAATGTCGTTCTCTCAGGTTCTTGAAGCTAGGATCCGATGTACAACTCTAGGTCTGGGTTGCATGGTTCCATCCTAATTGCTTTGGCTTCTTTGATAATCTTCCCCTTTTTCCTTTTCATTTTGGATCTCGGATCCTCATCCACAATCGGGGGTATGTCGACTTCCTTCACAACAAAAGGTCGGAGCTTGCAGGTGTCCTCCAGGTCTGAGTTTTCTGCCACAAGTGGGCCCATTCCTTGACCTTATTTGGGTTTTTTCTCCCGGTTCTTTTTTTGCTACCTATAGCTGGAAATATGGGTCGTAATACTTGAGCCCTTCGGCATTTTCTATGAAGAAGCATTCTCTAGTCTTCTTCTGGTTCCCTCGAACGATGCCGACTCTCCCATCAGTTGTCACAAACTTTAAGCATTGGTGGAGCGTCGAGGAGACAAAGCTGAATGGGTGCATGAACGTCTTTTCCAAGATGCAATTGTATGATCGACCACTTTGAACTCAAGCACGTGTTGAGCTCTATTTGTCTCTTTGTTGTCCACTATTTGGACCGACAGGTCGGCTTGCATCGAGGGATCGTAATGGCATTGCCAAATCCTCTTATCTCATTGGTACATGGAGACACCTTATGATGGCTGGGCCCTCAAATGTCTTCAAACACGTTTTTGAAAATGATGTTAGTGTACGCACCCATGTCCACTAGGCATCGGTGTACCTTAGTTCATGAGATGGTGGTAGTGATGATCAAGGGGTCATTGTGAGGGGTCCGTACCCCAAAAGAATCTTCTTTGGAAAAGAGTATGTCGGCCTCATGTGGGGACGGACGCGGACTTGCCATTTAGATGTATTAGGATTTATCTTAATCCCAGAGTTCCATCTTTCGTTTCTTTGGGAAAAGGTGGTGACGGCTTGTGATGTCCCCATGTAGAGGCCTTCCACTACAAATATCTTCCAGGGTAGAGAAGGTAGGCATTCACTTGGCGCATTTTGCCTACGAGCTTTGTCCTGCTCCGTCGGCTCCTCGATTTGCATTGGGGGTACTTCCCTACTACGTTTTGGCCCCATCAGTAGCCTGTCCAACTTTCCATCCTTGAATAATTTTACAAGCTCCGCCAGGAGGTCGCGACACTTATTGGTATCGTGTCCCACAGACTTGCGGTACTTACAGAACTTCTTTTGTTGAGATGAGTGGAGTCAGCTCACATCTTTGGTGGGGGTGCCTGTAAGTTGGCATCTTGAATTTTATTGAATATTTCCTCGGGAGTCAATTCAAGTACTTCCGTCATCTCCTGTACTTGATCGTCTTCTGCAAAGGGCTTGAATGAAGATAGGGTCTTGTAGTCTTTATCCCCCCTCTTTTTTTTCTTGTCTTCTTTTTAGTTCTCATCATTTGACTTCTTATATTCTCTAATAATCTCCTCACTATGGATGAATGTCTATGCTAGAGCCATGAAGGTGGCAAGTTGGCCGACAGTTTCTCTTGGCAATTTGTCCACATCGAGGATCCCAAAAGCTGCACCCGTGGCTACTAGAATAGTGGACTTTTCGTCCGAGATTTCCTCTTTGTTGGCACGTTGCTCATTGAATCTTTTCATGAAATCCTTGAGTGACTTCTTTGTCCCCTGTCATAGGTAGGCTAGCTTCTTCTTTGGTTCCTTCCTTGCCTGAGATAAGTGAAGTGGGATGAAAAAGATGTTGCCAATTGGGCCAATGAGTCGATTGAGTTGTTCGATAGGGATTCGAACCACGAGTGTGCCCTGTCTCTCAAAGTCAAGAAAAACATTTTGCACCGGTCTTCTTCCAAACTCCCTTGCACTAACATCCATCCTATGTATTTATTGAGGTGCGTTATTAGGTTGGATTCACCTACGTATTGGGGGATCTAGGGTACCCGAACCTTCTTATATGAGGGGGTCGCAATGATCCTAGCACTGAAAGGGGTACTTCTCGCCTCCGGATCTAGGATGTTATGCGACCTGGCAGTGCTTTTCCTTTCCATTTCGTCCAAGCGTTTCTTCATGGCCATCATTTCTAGATTTTGCTGTTGTTTGAAATGGGCCAAGACATCTTCTCCTACGCTCTCTGTCGTCTACTCCCGATGCATCTTCACCGGCTCGGGGCCGAGGCAGCCTCTAGTGCTTACATATCCGAACGCGCATGTGGGGGTCATGCTAACGACCAAATTAGTGAAACTCGCTGTACGTCTTCTTTTCGCCCTTCATCCACGACCATTTGAGCCCTTTGTGATTTGTTATGAGCTTCTTTTAGTCCCATCTGCTAGTGCACCGACTTCCTATTCAGGGTCCAGCCACTGCTGTTTGTTTGCTAGCTCAACGGTGTCTTCCTCTAGGTCGAAGCTCAGCTTCCAGCTAACACTCTTTTGACCAGCCATCTGCTTGACTTGCTTGAGGAGATCAAAATATATCTTACGCAAGTCAACTTCCATCTTTTCTTCACTCGAACTCACGTCTTGTGTTGAGATTTCCTTCTCAACAGTTTGAGGTGGGTTAGATGTCCCTTATTGTTGGCTAGCACCATCTACGCTCGGCTTAACGTGGTTTCGTCTCATCCATTTACCATGATGGCTAAATTCGATCGTAAAGACTATCGGAAGGGCAACCACAGAGGTTGCTTCCACGTTGGCCTGAAAGAGGCCCCTTCCTCTAGCGCCAAATGTAAAGAGCCGGATTTTATCCTCCACTAATGACAAAGTAATGTGGCTGTTTTAGTAATGAGCGGGGATTATCCGCAATAATCTAACATAATATTTTTGTAATAAGTAAGAGTACTGCTCATGACTACCCTCCAGGTGATCTGTGCCTTTTGGAGGTGAAAATTATGCGTGTGTATTCATATTCTTTCTCTTCAGGAGTGAACTCCTTATAATGTACGTGGCTATTGTCATCCGTATCCGAGGATCTTTTGACAAGTCACAACGCATTTATTACAAATATTATATGCATTAAATGCGTAGCCACATGAAACTTTTAAAAGATATCGTTTTAGGATTATCCTACTGTTAGATTCCTAGGAGATATCTAACAGCTTATGGAGCTTCAGGCCCAAGTGAAACACTGGGATAGTGGGAGAGTAGAGAAAGGGAGAGAGGCTGGTGGGGAACACTGTTCCCTCCTACTTCCCGGAGGCCTAGAGATGGAACGAGCGCTTGCCGCCCATTCACTGGTCTCTCCTCATAGCGCCTCCTTCTGCATGCGGTTGGAGAGTGTGGGTGTTAGCTCTTCTTGGACCACGTGATGTAATTTTGGCTCGTTCGTGGGTCCAACCTAATGGGCCGTACTATTAAAAATTAGGAATAGATTAACATTTAAATTATATTCCCTCTGTCCCATGCAAAGGGTTATTTTTCTTTTTACACGTGAATTAAGAAATATTATTATTTGATGCGTAGTACGTACTTATATTAGTGGGTATATGGACCCCATATTTTAATTGTATCAGTATGTGTGTGTGGATCCCATATGTGTAGAAAAGAAAATGAGACTCTTTAGGTGAGACGTTCAAAATAGAAAAAACGGACATTTTGGGAGGAACGGAGTTACTCCCTCCATCCATTGTCAATCATTCGTTTGCTTTTTGCACGTGGATTAGGGTGTTTTATTATTTTATGTGTAGTACAGTGGCGTATGCAGCATGGTACATAAGGGTACAACTGTACCCCAAATGAAAATTAATTTATACTCATTCCGTCCGATTCTAAGGTATTCATTTGTTTTTTGCACGTGGATTAATGAGTATTATTATGTGTAAAGTGGATAGTTATATTAGATGGAAGTGATGGACCATATTATGTATTTTTTTACTAAATAGGGGAAATGAATACCTTTTAGCCAAAATTATTAAAAAGAATACCCATGGAGGGAGTATATTATATATGTTTCATATTAAAAAAAAAATTAAAATTTGCACCTCTAGATTAAAGAATGATTCCGATAATTTGCATTATACTCTCTAAAATTTCTATAAATTTTCAGTGATAATGCCTTTTATCATTTAAAAAAAACTACAATCTCCATAATAATTATATCTATAAATTTATTTTTATTATATTAATTAAATTATTTAATAATATTTTAATAAATATTTATCGCACCCTCAAAAATTTTTTTTTGGTCTGTCACTAGTGTAGTAGGTAATTGTATTAGTGGAGGGTGTGGTGTCTCATATTTTATTTGTATTAGTGGAGGGTGTGACTATCATAATCTAAAAAGGCAAAAGCTCCTGCGCCCCGAGTACACGGAGGGATACTCTGTGTCCCCATGTGAACACAACCCCCTCTATATTCTATTTAAACCTATGTATTGCTAGGACTTTAAATTACAAAGGGGCATAGAAATTGCAAAGGGGCACGGTGTCCCAGGGCAAAGCCTCACTCTTATATTACTTATAAGTAAAATGAGCTAAATTAGTATAAGAATTTTTTTAGTTTTGTAAAATAAACCTTAAGAACCTATTGATCCGGATGAATTGTATCTTAGTATTGTCTGTCTATTACTATGATTTCCACTACTACTTTGGACCTGTTGGGTAGGACAAAAAACTGATGGGTGAAAAGATATTTAACTGTTTGTGAAAAGATATTTAACTGTTTTCACACTCACAAAAAAAAAAAAAAGTGAAATTAGAAAACAAAGAGGAGGGGACCCAAAAACCATTGAATTTTTCAGAGTATTGGTATTTGGTGGTGACTGATAACAAGAAATGACTAATTCTTAAATTACTTTATCAACTTCTGCAACCCTTTTTCACCCATTTGGTAATCCTTTCCATATTTGGCTAACATCGTCTTTAATGATCCATCATCCATCCCCCCTTTTCTTCTTTATATTGATTGATTAGCTGTAGAACATCTTCAGACTCTTATCTTTATTTCAAAAGATCTGCAGGGAAAGAGAGAGAGAGAGAGATTACTCAAAAGTTGATGATAGATAGGAAATGGCTCGTGGGAAGATCCAGATTAAGAAGATAGAGAACCAAACAAACAGGCAAGTGACTTATTCCAAGAGAAGAAATGGGCTCTTCAAGAAAGCTCATGAGCTCACTGTTCTTTGTGATGCCAAGGTTTCCATTGTCATGGTTTCTAGCACTCAAAAGCTTCATGAATACATCAGCCCCAATATCACGTATGTCTCTTGTATGATTCTTTAAATCTGGATTATGATTGAGTTCTTGATGTTAATCTGAAACTTTTTGGCGTGTTTTAATTGTAGGACAAAGTCTATGTTTGATCAATACCAAAAGGCTGTTGGGGTAGATCTTTGGAGCTCCCACTATGAGGTTGTTTTCTGTGTTTTCAGAGCTTAATTTACTTGTTTTATCTATCTTTCGTTGGACAAGAATTTTGGTCTTACAATTCTTTGATGGATGGATATTTCCGATACCAACTTTCCTCAGTATTATTAGGGTAAATATGAATTTGTGTATGGCAAATTTCAATTTCAATTATTTTTATTTGCCGTTCTCATTTTTGATTTTTTTTTCTAGATTTTGATTATTTTTGTCCAAATTTAATTATTTTATCAAATTTTGTCCTTTTTTTAAATCAAATTTTGGATTAAAATTGGTCAAACTCCAGCACAAATGGCTAATTTTGAAATTAGACTATATTTGATAAAATAACTAAATTTAAATAAAAATGCCCGAAATTGAACATGAGAGGACCAAATTGTGATATTTTCTCGTATTCTTACTCATCTAAGTTTACCCCTCTCGGTCTTTTAACAACGGTTAGTTTGTTACATTTTAGTTACACAAATTCCTTTTTTTTCTTCAAATACTTATTGCACTTATTTGTCTGTTTATTCAAAGAATTCCATCTGTTTGCAGAAAATGCAAGAGAATTTGAAGAAGCTCAAAGAGGTTAACAGGAATCTGAGGAGGGAGATTAGGTGTGTAAATTATGAAACATTTATAAATTAATTTCTGAATTTATTTTATTTTGTACAAAATTCCTGGTTAATTTATTGAGTGTATTAATTAATCAGGCAAAGGATGGGAGAGTGCTTGAACGATCTAGGCTACGAACCAATTGTTGATCTCATTGAAGACGTGGATAAATCTCTGAAGTTAATTCGTGATAGAAAGGTCATTTATTCTCTCTTGGGTTATTTTTTTTTTAGTTCGAAATTTTGGTATTATTGAAATTGATCTGAAAAAAATAACGAATCTAAGTAATGTCAGATAGTTAAATCTAAGTATTTTTTTTAATTAAATACTGAAATATTTTTAGAATTAATCGAGTAAAAGCATTTTACACTGTGATTAACCACAAGTTAGAAGTACAAAATTATGAAGGCAAATGATACTAAAAGTATAATATTACTGTTTCTACTGCCATGAAACGACTAATTTTTTAGTGATAGAGAAAGTATGGAGAGGGATCTCAGCATGCCTTAATAAATAAAATGGGAAAATTAGGCTCTTAGAAATGTCAATATTTGTGTATAATATCAAGTAAAATATACTTATATGCATAATATTTTCGAATAACAAATTGCAATACGGGGATCTTGTCATATATTGACCATTACAAATCTATCATATTACCACAACTCTTATTTAAAAGAGTAGTGTAATTAAACATGTTTGTTTTGTCGTTGGTTCTACAAAGCGAAACACATTGTCGTTACTGAATTTTATATACTTTTAGGGGAATTGTAGTATTTTTAAATATTAAGTAATGATAAAGTAAGTTATGTGAGTTAAATGAGAGTGACATTTTTTTAAAATTTGATGTAGTTAGAGGTTATTTATTTTAAAACTTTGATTATTTTTAGAGGGTGAAGAGTGAAATAGGACAAACAAATGAGGGAAGAATGAAAAATTTATTGAGACTGGTGAGAAGTAATTTAGCAAGTGTATTTCCAGTACCACTAATGGAAATTATTATTCTCTTCGTCCCATAGAAGTTGACACACTTTCCTTTTTGGTTTGTCCCACTAAAATTGACACATTTCCTTTTCAATACATGGGACCCACACAAAATCAATTAATCTATTCTCATGAACCCCACATATCACCTCTAATACAACTACCCACTACACATTAAATATTATTTCTCTCACTTCATTTTACTTCACTTTATATTAAATTATTATACTCCTTAAATCTCCGTGCCAAAAAAAAATTATATCAACTTCTACGGGATGGAGGGAGTATGTCATAATTTTCTTCTATTTAATGATTGATTTAATTCTTTCAACCATAACAGTACAAAGTCATTAGCAACCAGATCGATACCACCAAAAAGAAGGTACATTAATAAATGCTTAAATAAGCTAACAGCTTTCATTTTGCAATAATCTTTCATGTCACACTTTCTTTTTCTTTTCTCTTTCGACAGTTCAGAAATGTTGAAGAAATACACAGGAACCTTGTGCTTGAATTTGTAAGGATCTTATAATTTCATTATGTAGTGCACAAATAAATTAATTAAACGAAGATATTATCCTGAACTATACACATGATTTATTATAGGATGCAAGACAAGAGGATCCTCACTATGGATTAGTAGAAAACGAAGGCGATTACAATTCGGTTCTCGGATTTCCACACGGTGGACCTAGGATCATTGCTCTTCGCCTGCCACCTAATCACCACCAGAGCTACCACCATCACCACCAACACCACCCAAGTCTTCATAGTGGTGGAGCTTCGGACCTCACCACATTTGCTTTGCTCGAGTGAAAATCTCGATTGACTCGTGTTTGTTTAAGGACTTTATGAACATGTTTAAGCTTTATGTTGAAAACATCTTATTAGAAGACTTTTATGTTTGCTAACTGGTAATTTGTGTGGTTATGTATTATGACTAATACTGGATTTTCTCTGCCTACGTTTACAAGTTATGATGTGTAAGAATTAGTCGGATTTGTTTGTGCTCTATTTGAAAATCAGTTTCAACTAAGCTAAATTTCGAGACGTGAGATCTTTCAAGTCCATCGAAGAAAATAATTTTTTATGGCACATTTGAAAATCAATGTGGCCTTGAACCTTGGTTACATAATGATTGTCATAAAGTGTAGCCTTATGTTAATTCTTATGTTAATTGAATACAATACTTTTGATGTTTGGCTAGGAAGATTTACTTCCTTCATGTCTGGATTCATTATTAAATTCAGGTGTCTATAAATTCAAAATTTCAAAAGGAATAATTTCAAATTATGGATTTGATTTTAATATTTTTTAATTATATTGGATGAATTTTTAAATTCTCACCCAAATTGTGTCATTTGAAATCTTTTCATTAGGTAATAAATATAGTAAAATTATACTAAAAGTACTATATTAATTAAAAATTATTTTATTTAATTTTTTTAAAATTTAACCCCTATCACCCAATCTACCCTCAACCCACCCATCCCACACACAAAAACTGCACTATCCATTTCCTACCATATCTCCCCAACACCTCAATTCCACCCACTTCCTCCCCATTTTAATATGTAATATAATAAAATTTCATTATTTTTTATTTATTATAAATAAAATTTTATTTTAAAAATTACTTAAAAATAATGACAATGACTTGTGTGAGATCGTCTCACGTAATGGTTTATGAGTGAAAAGTGATAACTTCTTTAACAAAAAGTAAAATTAAATTAATGAAAACTGATAATGTTATTTATGAACATCTCATAATATAAATGAAAAATGATAGCATTTTATAGTGAAAGAGACTTACCCAAAAATAATTGTTGAATTATGAATTTGAAATTTTTTTCATAAATCCATAATTAATTCATCAAAATAATGGAATTCAAATGAATTGATTTAAAATTTATATAATTTTAAATTCACTTGTTTTTATATTAATTGGATTTGAAATGACCAAATCCGAATACAATTTAAGAGTAATTAATATTTAAATACCAAAGAACCACCGAATGTGGAACATGGAATTCAACTTGATAACATATGCTCCCTTATTCCCACAATAAATTGCACTATTATTCTAAATACGAATTTTAAGAAAAATTAATTTTTAACTAAATTTATTGGCTTTTGGAGTGCAATATAATATTTTTAAGTAATAAATAAATTATAAAGTATGTCATGCGTATTATGTGAGAGTGACAAAATTATAATTAAAATTTACTTTTAGGGATTAGGATTAATTTAATACCCCCTCTGTCCCGCATTAACCTTTACATTTATTTTTTCGACAAAAATTAAGATATATAATATTTTAATGTGTAAAATAAGTAGTTGTATTAGTGTGGTGTGTAAGTCATACATGAAATAATTAATTATTTTATGTAGGTCCAACTTGACAAAATAAAAAATATAAACCTTAACTTGGGATAACACAAAATGAAAAACGTAAATTTTAATGCGGGACGGAGGGAGTGTTACCTTTTTAATGTGATGAAGTTTAATATGGAACGAACGAAAATATAATGTGTGTAGTTTAATTAACACAGGGAATATAATGTACTTAGTGATATAAAAAATAATTTATTACTATTCAATAAAAACTATATATCTATATTACTGTTAGATACAATAGTGTAAAAATAATATTAACAGATACAATATATTAGGATGAGATGTCCACAATATCCCTATAAAAATATAATCTCAATTAATTCTTTTATTAATAATTTTAATTATCTATTTTTTTCTCTCTCTTTTCTTCGCTCTTACTTCATCCCTTCAAAATCTCTTGATTTTTCCTCCAAAGTTCCCCTTTCTGCATCCAAATTTTTGACGTCTTTTTCCCTTGATTTATTGTCATCAGGCCAAGAGTTGTTTCTCCACTGCCTAGGGCAGCTTTCCAATCGCGGCCCCTCGCGTTACATCTGCCGTCGAAGATCCACCATGGTGCGTCCCTTTGCACTGGGCCATCTGCTCGCGCCTTCCGATCTCTTCCCTGTCTAGGGGCTCTCAAACGTAACGTCGCCATTTTTATTGAAGAAATCATCCCCGACGGAGAAGTATCGCCTACTGCCGGCCGCATCGCCTCCTCTGCTTGCAATCCAGATGCCGGATTTCGCTCATGTTTCAGACAGATATCCAGCCAATCATGGCTATCTCCGATGCGTTTACGAGACATTGCCCTCCTCTCACGAGGGTTTTCACGCTGCTTGGGTCTTTCGCTTATATTTCCATCGGAGCAGCTTTCCAAACGCGAGTCCCTCCTACTAGGATGCTCTACCTCGTGTACCTCACTCGTGCGAGATTATTATTGGGTTTTCCCCAATCCTCTTAACCCTGCTGACTACGGTTGTCCACAATTGAAAGAAATACTACCTCTACTATAGTTTGACAGCAAAGGTCTTTCCTACATACTCTTGTTGCAACCTTTTGATATCATATGGAAGGAGTATCCTTAGTTTTGAATTTGGTGAATCCAAAGACAGATTCTGATGGGCATCGCTCATCCCCTGGATAATGCATTTGTTTATGCCTTTAACAGTATACTATGTCTGTTGATGCATCTTATTATTTGATGATGCTTGAAGCTCATCTTTTGATTACACCATGCTCTGCTGGTATTTCATTGTCTATATTTTTGAAATCAGTAGGTATTTAGAATATTTGATGCTCAATAAGAATGTATTCCGAAATGTTTTTAATATTCCACGAAAATATTCAGAATGTATTCAATATATTTCACATTCATAAATTGAAATGATTTTGTATACAAAGTTAGTAGGTGTATTTAATGTTTAGTAATAATGTATTTAATCTAAATGCTTGTGTATTCAACATTAAAAAGTATTCACAATATTTAATGACCATAACGATGTATTCAGAAATTAAATACCCATAATATGGGGCTCAACTCACGCTCATTCCCAACGGATTTTAGGAGAAAAAGGTGGAACCAAATCTATTTTTAATTTTAATATAAAATATATTTACATTTTAATATATTATCGAACACAATTTAAAATATTTAAAAAATCTATATATATGTCTATACTATTATAAAAGAGCGAATCTGTTAAATTGGCACGGTATACTGCTGGTTGCCCGTCGCCTCCTCCATTGAAAAGCAACCAGGTGTACCAGCCCTCCTTCCTCTTACCTCCACGTAGTTTGTCTATCTCTTGCTGTGTCTTTTTCTCTTCCGAAAAACTGCACTCTCCACCTTCCTCTCTTTCCCAGCACTTTGGTTTTCAGTGAAAGATGTATTCTTCCCCCAAGTGGAAGTGATGAACCACAGTGTACACGAGCGTCCACGCCGCTTGCCAGTTACGGGGCCAGCTCAAAATCTTGTTAGGCGTTATTTGCGCACTCCAACTAAAATCCCCAAGTATAAGGATACTGTTGTAGTGGCAAGTACCCCAAGTAAATATCGTTCCCACTGAGAAAGCTAATTATCTATTTAATTTATATTACTATTCAACCAGAATTAATGTAACCATTTTCCAAGTGTTTGAATTTGATTATAATCTAAAGTACAGAAAATAATAAATGAATTAATAAATAGAAGCAAGAAGAATTATTCAAGAGTGAATTAAGATTGAAATAATAACTCTAAGGTGTCAGGTGTATTTCAATTGATTTGATTTTCTAGACGTCTTATTGTTCATTCATGCTATTTTAATGGAAATAAATCACTAATCACTATTAACTCATCAAATATGATTCGATTTCAAGTTAATAGTATTATTCAATTTGCACAAATGATGCGTGAACAGTTTTGAACCTCCTTCCTAGATACTAATAATGCAAACTTAATAAACCTCTGGATGGCTAGTTTAACTAACAAATATTCTCTGAAAGTACTACTCAAACTTATTCACTTCCTACTTGAATTCTTAATTGCATTGTTCTACTAAGAATATTAAGTATCTTATTTATCGGCTCTTGGAATTATTGTGTTCACGGACAAACTACTATAATCCCTAGCAAATAGGCAATATTAATTATGTATGCACACAAGCTAACACAACATACCAAGCATCACGGACAATATCAATAATATGTTATGAAGACGTTACAAACATATAAACATAGTCTGAATCAAACAAATAAATAAGAATATTAATAGAATGAATTCATTATAATAGTCTAGTTTCCAAATCAATTACCCTAACCTTCAATCCCTAGAACTGTAAAAATATTTAGCCAATGAGATTACACACAACTCTCATGGCTGATAATTTCATATCAAAATCAACAAAGGAAGAAAATAAAGAAAAAGATACTAAACCCTCGTATCAGCATGGTTTGAGTTCCTTCTCTGTCTCTTCAAAGCGTGATGATTCTCCTCCTCGAATCGAGCACATTGGGATGATGGATGGATGAAGTGGGTGGAATGGGTGAAAGGGTATGATGGTGAACGCGTGTGTTGGTTCTGCGTAGAGTCTGCCTCCGATGATGAAGTCGTGCCCTCTCCCCTCTTCTCGTTTTCGGCGCTGTTCACGCTGGCGTGTAGTGTGTTGGGTGGTAAATGGGCTGTTGTTCCAAAGTAGTGGGCTGCTGACGTGAGTATGGAGCATCAAAAGTAGTAATGGCCCCAATTAATTTAATGGACTCCACAACCACAATATTACACATACTCTCCATTACGTGGCATGTGTGGGGATAAATTGATTCAAATCAATTACCATGAGCCCATCTAATTAATAATGGAAGCCTTCTCCTCACAAACAATTTATTCTTTTTTTTTATTTTTAACTAATTGATGACATGGCAGCTTCCTCTTGATCATGGGCGATGCCGTAACACCACATATGCATGGCTTGGTAATCATGAGTTCAATTTTTCCACCACAATGGTTTCACCTATTTTAATAGTTCAATAATTTCACTTTAAAATATACCTTAAATCTGCAAAATCTCAACGATACCAATGAAGTTATAGAAATTATAAAAATAACTAATAAACTCTATAAATAAGGCTAATTATATGAAATAATCATATGGAAACGACCAATGAAAAGCGCGAATTTTCGTGCTAAATAAACTCCCCAAACTTAACTATTGCTCGTCCCGAGGCAATGAAAAGATTTAAGGAAAAATAGAACGTAACATATGATTATATTGGTTTCAGAAAATTTTAGAAAAATTTAATTTAAATTAATTAAGCAGACAAGCATGTTATACATTACAAAAATCATTACTAACTAGATTAATGTCTTGGTACATGGAAACTCACTAGGATAAGTATGTCGCTCAACTCTCTAGTGTATCGGCTTTAAAACACTCAACATGATTTGTGTGCGGTGTTTAACCATAGACTTGCCCATTTTATCAACTCTCCTTTTCTTATAGCTAGCAAAATTATAGATCAAAAAGGACTTTGTAATTGGTTGTAACATAGGCTCTTTGGAAAGGTAGAAAATTTATAGATAATGTGACTTAAAACTAAGATCAATTAAGCGGTCGTCTATCATGATCTTTCATTTTTTATTCATCACTTTCATTAAAGTACTGCTCTCCTCAACTCCAAAATATTTTTCCTTCAACCACATGATTGTCGCTATTTTCACCTAAATTTTAGTATCTTTTTGTATGTCTTTTCGTATTATTTTATCCGTATTTTATGTATTATTTGGTTGTGTTACGTGTTTTCATGGAAATGTGTGTGAATGAGCTTAAACGTATTTAAAATAGGTGAAAATGGATTAAAAACGAAACGGGAGCTGAAAAGAGCAAGAAACGGGACTGCCGGGACCCAACTCGAGTTGCAAGGTGCAACTCGAGTTGCCAACACGAACAGTGTTGAGTCTGAAAAATGCCCAGAATTGTCCAGAGACCCAACTCGAGTTGCATGGTCCAACTCGACTTGCAACTCGAGTTGGGAGAAGGTCGAGTTGAGGTCCAAGAATCATCCAGAGAGCTTACTCGAGTTGCAAGGTCCAACTTGACTTGCAACTCGAGTCGAGCTAGGAGAAGAGGAATGAACAAAAATTGTACAGTGAGCTAACTCGAGTTGCAAAGTGCAACTCGCTAGCTTGAGTCGAGCTGCCTTCCGTGGGATTTTCAGTTTCAGTGCCTTGCAACACGACCGAACAGGCGAGTGCACGAGTAGCCAACACGAGTCGAGCTATGTTAGCTCGAGTTATATTACAAGCAACTCGACTTGTGTTGTTAACTCGAGTTAGGAAGGACAACTCGAGTAAGGTCATTTTGGGCCAAAAATATGGATTTTAACCTGCCAATGTGTGTAAGTGTGTGTAAAAAGCCAATTTGATATTAAACTCGTGACCCAACTTGGAGAGGGTATAAATAGCTTCAAGTTCAACATTTGAAGAAAGATTGGATATTCCACACAAAGGTTTCATTTCCACATCTAGATCACACACCATTTGGGTGTTAAAGACCTCAAGAATTCAAGAGCTAGAGGTGGAGATCAAGAAGAATAGAATATTCTCTTCAAGAAATTGATAGGGAAGAACTTATTTATTTTGTATTTCTTTTAGATTTGAAACTATGGGTATGTGTAATGGATCATTCATGTGTTTTGTTACCATTATCATGTTAGGCTAATCCCTCTAGTGGGATTAGGGACATGAAGAGCACATTAGATTTATATTATCATGTGGATTAAATTGGTTTTTGACTTAATTGATGTTGGTTTCTATTCATGGGTTTTACTTGTTTGATGTTGTGATGGCATGGTTTGTTATTCCCGAATGATTATTGGTTTAATGGATTGTTGATCAATGGATGATTTATGATAATTAAGTGCTATTATAATGTTCATGTGTATATTGCTTGGAGTGAGACAGAAACGACCCTCTTTAGTATTAGAAATGCATGAATAGACATCGAGTTTGGATTTGGCCGAGAGGATATTTGAACTAGATGAGGGGAACCAATCCATTCATTAGCTTAAGTACACAAAAAGGGAGAGTTAATTCTAATTAGTACCTTCTAAGGGAGAATTGGGAGTTAATTAGTACCTAGATGGAAAAGGTTAATGTTAGGCTTTGATCTTAAGTGCTTTTGGGAGTCTTTAGTGGATCAACAACCTTTGTAACCCGAAAGGGAGCTTAGGATATAATCGTGATCACCCTTAATCTACATCAATTGAGTTGAATTCCTTTTACATGATAATATGAATTAAGTGTGCTTGGATGTTTCTAATCCCATGTTGTTTCCTACTTGAACTTTAGCTCCTATTCCCGTTTATTGTTAGCTATCTTTATTTGTCATTTCTCCTATATGCTATTCTGTTCTCTTGTTAACTTGCTTTAATTGTTTATTTTATAATCATACTCAAAACCCCCAATCATCCTTACAAAAGTGACTTAAACATGAGCTCACGTATTTTACTAGTCCAAACCTAACTCCTTTGTGGTTCCATAATTTTATTTCTTGGGATATACTTCTACAACGATCGAGTATTCTTACTTGTGAGTATTAAAAAAATTGGCAAACAAGAAATCAGCTCCGTTGCTGGGGAGAGTTTAACGGATTAGTGGAATACTGTGTTATTGTTTTAGTTGTTCTTGACAAGGATACTTTTTAATTTTAATTTTATTTCCTATTTTTGATTGTGGTCTCACTCTTTGAATTTTCGTAGGTGTTTTATCATCACAATATCTAAGGGAAATCAATTGATTGTTCCTTTGAATTTGGAGATAGAAAAGACCGCACAACAAAGGAAACGAGAGAGACGAAAAGCTAAAAAAGAATTTTGTAGTAAGCTTTGTGGAGAAGAGTATAAAGATGGATGGATGGAACAATTACATAGGTGGATATTACAGAAATCAATATGCTAGAGTTCCTCCTCCACAACAAAGAGGCTACATGAATGAGAGCTACTATGGTCATAATTGTCAAACGAATCAAGTTCACTCTCAGCACCGCAATCAAGGAAGATATGGTGAATGGCCACAAGCTTACAATGGAAACACATTCCAACCACAACAAGGATATATTTATTCCACTCCGAATTCCAACGTTTCTCCTCCGTACCAAAATTATGCGTTACTTGAAATATTTAGAAGATGTGTTCAAGGAAGTGAAGCCCAAAATTCTCAATCAAGTCCTATCAATCCTCAAGTAGAAGATGATCCTTTCATGGGAGTGGGTAATTTCCAAGGGAATTTTCAAAATAACTATGAAGGAAGTTTTCAAGGGAATTTTTCACCAAGTCAAGAGAATAGCCAAGGAGGATATCAAGGTTTTGATCCAAGTGCCAAGCCATCAAATGGAGAAGGAAGATCGACATTGGAGGATACATTGCTAATATTCATGAAAGATACAAGGGCTTATATGGAAAGGAGTGATGCCGAGTTTGAAGATAAAATCGATGAAAATGAAAAGAAGATGGATGATTGGATAGACTCACCTGAGTATCAAATGAGCTAACTTGTAAGTGCTTTTAACAATTCTCAACAAGTTGAAGAGGAAGATCATATGGAGGACAAAAGGGAAGAGGAAAGTATGGTTGAAGATGGGTTGGAAGAAGAAGAGGACTTGGTGGTTAAAGAATCAAGTGAGAATGTGGAAGAGCCTATTGAGGCCGAAGAAAGAAAAAAGGAAGAGCAAGTTATAGAAGCAAATGAAGATGACTTGAAGAGTGAAATTAGTATTTCTAAACCCTTAAACTCTTTAAGTTGCAATGAATTTCTTGACATTATTTCTATTGATTTTGTTTTGTCTCTTGATACCTCACAAATTCTTAGGGACAAAAGAGAGTTGGAAGAAACATTGGGGATATTCGTTGAAAGAAGGAATAAGTGGTTTGCTCGAATGGAGAGGAAAATGGAATGTCATGCAAGGATAGTTGGCGATTTCAAGCTTAACCTAAAGAGTGCCAACGAGGCCATCACTTGCTCGTGAGTATTAAAAATATAGTCAAACACCACAATAATGAGAGAATATTTTTCTTCTGCTCTTTTAACATCGGGGTATTAAATTTGCGCGCTACCCCACTATTATTTTTCTTTCTCTTATTTTTTTTCTCAACTCCTTCTTTTTCTATCTTTTCTCTTTTCAACTCATTTAGGATTTTTATATCCTTCTTTTCTTCTCCTTTCTTCATCACCTTTTTCAACTCCAAATTATTCACATTACTCTTCAAACCTACTCAAAGATTACTCAATTGATCCAAGTAAATTAAGGAAAAATCAAATATTGATTAAGCTCAAATTGGTTCTTCAAAGAATGGATTTTTATGGCTCAACAGGCTGAAAAAAGATTAAATGAATTCAAGTAAAGTATATGGAATAAAGGGGCTATATAAATCAAAGATGGTCTAATGTCATTTTCATAATCCACTAGACTATTCACGAATATTCAAAGAGACTCAGGGCAAGTTCTAGAAACACGTCACAATTAATCAAGAGACTCTTAAGAATTAAACAATATCATGCATTTACGTTCATGATTTTCAAAGGTTCAAAAGCTCACTAGGTATAAAATAATTCCAACAACCAAGGCTATCTAGCAATTCATGATTTATGCTACAACACAATTTTATCCACCTAATCAATAAATATTTTCAAGTTAAGCATATAAAAAATATTTTCATTATAAACCAAATCATGTCACATACCTAAAATTATATCAGAAGTGTTCAAGTTTATGGAGTAGTCAACAGAAAATTACGCTTCTCATACCCATCATGCAAACAATGAATCACTCCTAACTCAAAATTTAGCTCAAAAGGTTAGCTTACTTACCTCGACTGGCAATCTCCTTCAGCAATCTCTTCTACTCTCCAAATCAAAAGAATAATTTCAAGAAACCACCTCCTCCTCCCCAAACTTATTTTTGATAGAATATCAAAATAAGTTTAAGAAAAAGTATAGGGTCCTGAATTATAAAAATATAAATCAAAGAATGATGAGAGAATAAAATACTTACCTCGAATGAGTCGCATGCCACTTCTCTTTCCTTTCTAGCTCATGGGCACTTTTAAGAATTAATGATACTTCACATGCAGGAACTAACATCCACAAAACTCATCCAACATCAAACATCCCATCACCAATCAAATAAAGATTTCATACTAATTCATCTCAAGTGTCAAAACTCTCAACCAACTCCTCAACTATACCGATCACATCCATCATTAATGCTCAAAATACCACCAATTAAACTCATTCAAGTGCTTAGACAAATCAAACAATCATCCTCAAGAACTAAAAAAACTCACCAAACTGAAACTATGATAAACACACAACAAAAACAAACTAACAACACATACCTGGACAATCACAAAAAAATCGACAACTCAATATAATCAAATAAATCAAAAATACTAAAAATTCTAAAAAAAAAATTAACTATCCAAGTCACCACACAATGAAGAGAATTTACACCCCCAAACTTAGGCTAAACAAAGTAATAGACTAAGTTTATACAGAAGTATACACCATAGTCGAGCTACACCTAATAAACTTCCTCAAACACAGACTCAATAAAGCAAATAAAAACGGGAGGGTCGGCCCCCAACAAGTGCTCATGTTTAACGTCGCAGAGTCACAATGGATACCTCTTTCTTAACTACTGGGTGAGAAGTCTTCTCGCATTCTTACCTTCAAGTACTTCTTCCCTCTCTTTTTTTCTGTAGCTTCCATCTCACCTTCCTTTGTTACAGAAACATGAGACTTTGAATCTCTTCTTTTCCATGACTGTCGCCTTTCGTCCTTGTCAATCATCCTCTCCATTATAGAGGAACATGCGTAGCAAAACAAGGATTGTACAAGTTAGAACTTTCAACTCCAATATAAGAATGGAAATCCGGAGGTAAGTTTGGAGGCTTCAAATATTGATCCTCAACTCTTCCTACACAAAAAGATTATCAAACATAACATCAGAGTTAGTAATAGGAAAAGTAAGAGATCTGATTGCTTCTGTGATCTCCTCCAGTAATTCAACTCTTTTGTCCTCATACTTCTTCTTGGTAATAGGTTTTATCGCCTCTTCGACAATGGTCTTCTTAGTGCAACTCACCATTTCAGCAGTGGTCATCCTTCTCTGCTCATTCCTAGAATCACCCAATGCAAGTAAATTCTCTAGGTAATCTATACATGCATCATTGTATACCCCTCAAACTTTGCATCAGTTAAGGTGAAGTTCTCCACTACTTCCACAACATTGCATTGTTGCTGATCTGCAAGCCATTTCATCTCCTTATTCAAAGAGAAGACAATTTCCTTGTCATTGGCCCTAAGCCTCAACTCTCTCGAGATATGTCAACGACCTATCTGCTAACTGTAAGGCCATAGATGAGGGTTTCAACTCTCCAAAACAAAGCTTCTTGAACACTGATAAAGACATCAAATTTATGCTGGCTCCCAAATCACACAGTGCTCTTCTAGACGGTCCTTTTCCAATTTCACAAGGAATGATGAAACTACCTGGATCCTTTAATTTTTTTGGTAGCTTCTTTTGAATAATTGAGCTATAGTTCTCAGTCAGATTCACTATCTCCACACTGTTCATGTAATACCCGAGCTTCTCACTACTCATATGCCAATGTAATTTAATTTGTGTTATTTGCATTTTATAATTATGTGATAATTATGTGGCAATTATGTGATAATAATGTGAAAATTATATGGTAATTGTCTTTACATTTTATTTATCTTTACATTTTATTTGATACATCCGTGCTAAAAATGGTGACAATATGTGCATAAATATTTATGTGCATTAATTTGGATATATATAATTAAATTCCTTTATGTGCATAAATATATTATTTATTAATTATTAAGTATCACATATGGTCTTGTAATAATAATAGTGGCAAGAGATTGTACACGTAAGTATAATGTGGTTAAGTGTCAATGTCTAGCTTTTATTCTAATAATATAATAATATATAATAATATAATATAATATTAATAATAAAATAAATAAATATAAATAAGCAAGTAGGTAAGTTGGTGCGTGTGCATTGATTGCGTAGAAAATGGGGCGGTGGGTTTGTGGACAAATTGACGACTACAAATTCATTTTGGCTGGTAATCAAATACGTATGCATTATTAAACAAAATAAAAAATTTAATTGATAGTGTTGTCAGCCACTCACCTAACCCCCTACCTTGTCTGTATATATGGGTGCTTGGGGTGATGACCTTGCACCCAAATCAATTGTAAGAGAGAGAGAGAGAGAGAGAGAGAGAGGGAAGAGGTGTGCTGGAACGTGAAGGAAGAAATTAGTTATGGTTCTTCACGGGTCTATAGTGTTACTATAGTTGGAGTCCAGGTAAGTAGAAATCCAACTACAATGCATAAATATGTTGTGTGTGAATTATTTGTAATCAATATGTGATAATTATTTATGAATTATTTGTGATTATTTTAGCTACGTTATAAATTATTTTGGATTAATTTGTGGCACAAGTTGTGGATTTATGTGATTTGGGCAAAGTATGTTTCATATTCAATAATATTATTTGCAAATTATTTGTAATAAATTTGAGATACAAGTTTTAGATTTATTTGCTTTGAAATAAAAATATTATTGTTCTATATAGATCTATGTGATTAGAAATTGTTGAAAATATAATTGTATGGCTTGAAAAGTTATTGGTTATAAGAATCTGTGTGATTCGAGGTGAACTTTATATAGCAAAAAGTGATCCGTGTGATCTAAGATGAAGTGATTATTTTATAAATGGATTTATGTGATCAAGATGAAGTGGTTATAGAATGGATCTTTGTGATTGGGTGAAATTGTTATGATAGTACTGGATCTGTGTGAATTGAAGTTAATTTGTTATTTTATTGTGATAAATGTTGATATTGATATCGTAAATGGTTTATGATGCATATTTAATTGCTCTGTTTGCATACCATGTATAATTATGAAAAGTGTTTTTTCAAAAAAAAAATTAATACTAATGGTGCGTACGGCCACTATATATGCATCTCTATCAGGGTTCGAAAAAATCATTTCCGACACTTTATTCTGGGTTCGGAAAAATCGTTCTCAGTACTTTATTTGGGGTTCAGAAAAATAGTCCCCAAACACTCTGCCAGGGTTCGGAAAAATCATTCTTGGCACTAAATTCAGGGTTCGGAAAAAAATCATCCCCATTGAGCTCATTTGGGGTGCATATCATAAGTGTGTCGTGGGGATCCCGCAACGTGAACAATTTTCAAAATAAAAGAAACCAACTAAAAAGACTGAGAAATAGGCGATAGAAAACTAAATTTATTTTTATGCATGACATGCATGATTTCTACTTGCTGAGATTTTTGTTTCACTAGTTTATGCATTATAGTTGAGTCTATTGATGATTGAGTTTTGTGATGTGATTGTGCAAGTTGCGGAGCTCTTACAGGGATTTGAGCTGATGTACATAGATGACGACCTGTTGGGTTAGGCTGTGGGTTTATTTTGTTTTTGCTGATATTTCGGTTATGTAATGTAATAAGTATTGTCAAAAGTTTGTGTGGTTTGAGGTGGTGTCAAAAACCAATCACGTATGTTGAACTGATGTGATTGTTTTAGTTATAAATATATTATGTAAAAAATATGTAGATTTTTATAATGATGATATTTATGTTAATTATTATTTAAATTATAAGTTATGTAAGATAGGTCGGGATAGTTCAACTTTCTCTTCCTCGAGATAAGTTCCTTGATGAACCTTGCGTAATGTGGCATCTGATCCAATGCCTCTGAAAAGGGAATAGTGACTTGGACATCCCTCATAACCTTAGCAAACTTCCTGAACTTCTCATCAAGGCTCTTCGACAACTGCCTTTGAGGAAACAGAAGTGGTACCTTTGTTTTTGGAAGTCTCAAACTGTCTTTCCCGAATACCTCTTCCATTTCTCTCAACCTCTTCGCTTGCAACCATTTTTTATCTGCAATAGCTTGATCAGATTGGTTCACTACAGAATTTGGACATGCAGGGAACCCCGGAGGTGAACTTGTATGGAGTTGGGGTTGAACTGCTCCCTTAAGCTCTATCCGATTTGCAGGATCACTACTTGACTCGATTTGGTCACCCCCAATCTTGGCTTGGCTTAAACAGGTGCTAAACTAGTAGCCAAGTGACTTTGCTCTTTTTCGATTCCATCCTGCCTCATTTTTGTCATGTTCTGCATTAGTTCTTGACCTTTACACTGCTTCCTGGATCTCAAAGTAATAGCATTTGCACTCTCCTTTGGGTTGATTTCTGTATCTGAAGGAAACTTTCCCTTCCGAATCTGCTGCTACTGCTATTTACCATAGTGGAGATATGACCCATTGAATATGTGAGACTCTGCAACTACTTATTGACTTCTTCATTCTGCTTTGTCATATTCGAATCCATGAGTACAATACAGTTGTTGATCTTATCAATATCTCCATCAGTCTTCTTCATATATCTGGCCAACACTTCATCAATGCTAGCTCTTCCTTCTCCAGTCTTGGCTCCATGATCAAAATTTGGAGGGTATGGAACTGCATTATTCAGATTTGAATAAGCAAAGTTTTCATCCCGCTGGTCCTGCGGTTTCCTCCTTAATTGCTTGGTCATCCCCCTTGGTTATTCCTTTGGTTAGAATTACCTTGAGGGTACCTATTCCCTTGCCAATTTTGAGGTACTCATATACCTTGGAGACTCTGCCCCATTGCCCAATTAGCATCCTCGACCTCTTGAAGGTTCATCACCACGTCATCAATTACAGGCCTTTGATTGCCTCCCCATTATTATCTGATATCAAAGTAACCAGGTGTTTGTTTATTTACTCAAACTGAGAGACAACTTTATCATTCTTATAGAGATATCATCAAATAATTTTTCTACGACATTTGACGCCTTGCCAAAAATCATTAGTCCAGCAAATGCATCAACTAACACTCTTGATTCATTGTCGAGGCCGTTGTAGAAGACAGTGATGAGCTGAGACTTTTTGAATCCATGTTGTGGGCATCTCCTCAACGTATCAGTAAACCTTTCCCAAGCCTCTCCAAACGACTCATCTCTCCTCTGCTTGAACTGATTGATTTCTTACTTCAGTACAAGAATCTTTCCCTGTGGCATAAAATGATCAACAAACAGCTGCTACAGCTCAGTCCAATTAGAGCAACTGTCTCCTCTCATCTTGTCATACCACTCACTCGCCTTATCGACTAGAGAAAATTAAAAAAACCTCATCTTCCATCTGTCATTACTAGTATCTGCGGCTTTGAATGTATCCATTTAGCTATTGAAATGCTTCAAATGTCCATGGGGTTCATCGAAAATGCCTCCGGTGAAGGGATGCTTCTCCACCATGTTGATCAAGGTTGATCTTATATCATTTGCTTTATCAGCTTGAATGGCACTAACTACGCCTGATCCTCCTAGATTGGTAGACTTGAACATATCCCGAATGACAATGTCATCCTCATGTATGACTCTTTCTCCAATTTCTGCTGTTTCTGGCTCTGGTTCTGATTGAACTTTTGATTCAGCCTCTTCAGGGATAGTCTGATCTTTAATTTGCTCTTCTTCCTCTACTATAACTGCTTTAGGCTCTGGTGTATCTGCTTTCTTCTTTGAAATTGGTACCTTAACAGTCTTAGGAGGTGCTTTGAGATTTTTCGATGCTCTTTTCCTTTTTCTTGCAGACGCCTCAACTTCCGGATCAAATTCGAGATTTTGTGTTCCCTTCTTTGACCTAGTATACATGCAACTTCAAGAAAATTCAAGGTACAAACAATTAAATCTCAAAGAAATATTCTAATTAAATAAGTAATTAACAGCAAATAAATAATTAAGATTATCCCCGCCAACGGCCCAAAATATTGTTAGGCGTTATTTGCGCACTCCAACTAAAATTCCCAAGTATAAGGATATCGATTGTAGTGGAAAGTACCCCAAGTAAATATCGTTTCCACTGAGACAGCTAATTATCTATTTAATAAGAAAGAAATAACAACTCTAAGGTGTCAGATGTAGTGCAATTGATTTCGTTTCCTAGATGCCTTATTGTTCATTCATGCTATTTTAATGGAAATACATCACTAAGCACTATTAACTCATCAAATATGATTCAATTTCAAATTAATAGTATTATTCAATTTGCATAAAAGACGCATGAACAGTTTTGAACCTCCTTCCTAGATACTAATAATGCAAACTTAATGAACCTTCGGATGACCAGTTTTACTAACAAATATTCTCTGAAAGTACTACTCAAACTTATTCACTTCCTACTTGAATTCTTAATTGCATTGTTCCACTAAGAATATCAAGTATCTTATTTATCAGCTCTTAGAATTATTGTATTCACGAACAAACTACTATAATCCCTAGCAAATAGACAATATTAATTATGTATGCACACAAGCTAACACAATATACCAAGCATCATGAGCAACATCAATAATATGTTATGAAGACATTACAAACATATAAACATAGCATGAATCATACAAATAAATAAGAATATTAATAGCATGAATTCACAATAATAGTCTAGTTTCCAAATCAACTACCCTAACCTTTAATACCTAGAACTGTAAAAATATTTAGCCCATGAGATTACACACAACTCTCATGGCTGATAATTTCATATCAAAATCAACAAAGGAAGAAAATAAAGAAAAAGATACTAAACCCTCGTATCAGCATGGTTTGAGTTCCTTCTCCATCTCTTTCAATCGTGACGATTCTCCTCCTTGAATCGAGCACATCGGGATGATGGATGGATGAAGTGGGTGGAATGGGTGAAAGGGTGAGTGATGATGGTGAATGCGTGTGTTGGTTCTGCGTAGAGTCTGCTTCCGATGATGAAGTCGCGCCATCTCCCCTCTTCTCTTTTTCGGCGCTGTTCACGCTGGCGTGTAGTGTGTTGGGTGGTAAATGGGCTATTGTTCCAAAGTAGTGGGCTGCTGACGTGAGTATGGGAATCGAAACTAGTAATGGGCCCCAATTAATTTAGAGTCACACTGTTGTGCACTGGGTACACTAGTACACCTGAAAATTTTAATTCATTTGATTAGGATCTAATAATTCTAAACTGTTGGATCATTTAAAAAAATTTTGATTAAAAAAAATTAAAAAATGCAATCCGGTGACCTGTATTTACCTTTATTTATGATTTTTTTTAATGTAATAAATCATCTCTTCTCGGTAACAGCGAAATTTTGGAAAACTATTTCGACAAATTTGAATTCTTTTTGTGCTCTCGCAACAGCTGCAACAGATTATATTTGATCTCAATCGCTACTGCAACAGGTAGAATGCTTTTCTATTTGCAATCCTCCCCCCTAAATCGCCGTTCTCTCCATTTTTGCTGAAGGGAGCCATTTTTTCGAGCTCAAGATCAAGATATAATAGAAGATGGTCTATCTCTTCTTTGGTAAGTTTACAATTTCGAGCAATGGTTTCTCATATTTGAGCGAATTGAGGCAAATTATATTGTGGGTTCATGAAAACTAGTCTATATTGTTCATAGAAAGATGACCTCTTTTCCTCTTACTTGGAATAATAAAATTTTGTTTTCCCCAAAAAAGTTGAATCTTTGTTTTGGAAATTCCCCCCTTTTTGGGATACAATGGAACCTATCGTATTCAATTTGAAATAGTAATAGTCTTAGCTTTGTTTCAAGTCTTTTCTTTGTGGGTAATTTCTCTCTTAAGCATCGCCGTAAATTTTTATGCAGCTGCAAGATTAAGTTAGGTGTTAATGAGAAGATATTCATCGACGCTCCATTAGATAATGGAGAAAAATAATGAAAAACGAAGGACTTTTGCTTTGACATTGTGCCCTAGGATTCGATTGTTGTTGTTAAGATAAAAAAGGGCTTCAATTAAGTTGAAAGTTGAAGTTCCATTGAATTACAAACCTTTCATGAGTTTGAGTTTGCATATGTTGTCTTTCATGAGTCATTGTTTCTGTTTTATAGTTCTGTTGATCTTGTTGGACTTCTTATTGGGGTTTGAGTCAAGAAAATGTTTCCAAGTATGTTGATTGGGATTGGTTTGGATTTCTATGTTGTAAATTGATCAATTATGTATGTTTTTTAGATTCATCTGCTAATGAATTAGGAATCTGAGATGATAATTGGATGAGAATGCATCTGATCATCTATTTGTTTACTTCTTTTATCATGTTTTATGCCATGTAAACGAGCTTATTTGACAACTTACTACTCATTTGTCGAAGAGCTCCAACTGCAGGACCCTTCAACTTTGAAGCAGGATGAGAATACAGATGCCTTCCCACTTTGCATCTGAATCCTTACAGTTGGTCTAAGGTTAGGTTTCGAGTTGTATTCGATGAAAGAACTCATTTAATGTATCCTTAGAACCCTTTTTAAACTAATCAAGGCATCACATTTTCATGTTACGTATCTAGTGTTTTATATCTAGAATCCCATGCTGGTGTTGGCTACTCTTGCTCTGGAAATGAATCTGATTACATTTCCGTGGAATTCTTGTAACTATGTGGGCTATGACATTACTTGGTTGAGCAATATATGAAAGTCAAATGATTTCTTCGATTCTTTTTTCCAAATATAAGCCTTTTGTTCGTTTCCACTATCTAAACCTCATCACTACATACCCATTTTAAATCTTTAGATTCTTTCATTTTGATTTGTTCATTGATGGAGAGGATGTGATATACGTGCAAGCTTATGGTAAAGGTCTTCCATGCATTGACTTGAGTGATCTAATAAATTGATTATGAGCCTAAACATTTTGATAGTAAGAGTGAATCCTTGGTGAGGTGTTTAGATCTTTTGTGTTTTGAATTTTATTCAATTGTTGATGTAGCTTGCATAAGTAATGGTGGATGAGAATTCTTGTTGAAAAATTTTTCATTGCATGGGAAAATATTTTGGATGAACAAAGGAAGAAGAGAGTAGGAGAGCAAATTGAGAAGATGAATTTAAACTCTAGCATGCTTGAGGACAAGCTTTGTTCAAGTGTGGGGGAATTTGATAGGTTGCAATTTATTGTCATGTTTTCCCATGTTTTAGATATCATTTAATCTTTAATCAAGTGTTTTTGATACATTTTTATGTCATGAAGGTGTAATGAGGATTCAGTTGATAATTTGGACCATTTGGAGTGATTCTTGAAGGAGTTAGAATATATGATGAAAAACATTTCCAGAAGCAGCCCTTCAATTGGGTGTGGGCACACCTAAGATCTTGACAATTTCCTCAAGTGCTGAAAATTTCCAGAATAAGTCCCAGAATTAAGTGTGGGCACGGCTAAGTACCAGTGCGAGAATTTCACTTGGAACCCAAATATACACTCCAAATTTCAACTACGATGTCTACCATTATTTTAAGTGTAGGATATCTCTCAAATATATATATTTGATTTATCTTTTATTATTATGAAATATCTAATTAGTTTCAGTTATTTTTTAAAAAGTTAGTTTTGAAGTTATCTAGCTATGCACATATGAAAACAAATAAGAAACAAATAAGATCCCATATGAAAATAACTAATTACCTAGCTAATAAGACTTGAAGTTATCCCTAGGACTATACCCCCTCGTTGTTGTATAATTATTAGTTAATAAATCTTTTTGCTAATATATGTGGATTCGATCCTACTCATAACTATTTATAATAATAATTTAGTAGGTTTTATTATTTGTTGATTGAGTGAGGCTCCTGTGCACCCGGGAGCGCGGAGCACATTCCGTGCGCCTTTGCAATTTTTGTGTCCCTTTGCAATTTATATCCCTAGCAATACATAGGTTTAAATAAAATAGAGGGGGAGGGTTGTGTTCACATGGGAACATGAAATATCCTTCCGTGTTCCCGGGTGCGCAGGAACTTTTGTCCTGTTGATTTCGACACCCATCACCATCACACATGTTTTTCTTTTAATATCCACATTGCATTTTAAGCTTAATATATATGTGATGCAGTAAGTAATGTAAGCTCTCTACCGTCCCTGTTTATCTGCTAGGGATCCAACAATGGTTCCAAATAACATGGATCACCCAAAATCCGCAATGAAAAGTTGTCCAAACTTGCAGAGCGCTTGTGTGCAATAGATAGATTTTACTAAGCCATAATGACCTATTGAGTTATCATTTCAATAGTCGATAAAAGTTCTTTCTAAGTATATTCTTGTCAATGGAGTTGGTTTCTTCTTTTTATTATTATTTTCTTTATTTTTTGCTATGATTTTTAAGAGTTTGTGCTAATTACTTGGAGAGAAACGTGTCCTTTTTCTTTTACAGGGTATTGGATTGAGATATGTTGCAATTTTTTTAATGCTCATACATATGTTATGGATAGAGTTATAAGGTTCCTCCTTAACACCTTGATGCTCATCTTCTTAAACTCTTGAAGATCTGCCTCAATGTTGTAAAGTCTTGGAAAAATACACTTGAAGATTTTCCTCAATGTTGTGAAGTCTTGGAAAAATATCAAATCTTTAGTTACACAATTTTTTATGGATAGTTAGGATAGAGATTAATGGTTCTCCTTAACACGGTCATCTTCTTAAACCCTGCAGATCTAACTCAATCCTGTGAAGTCTTGGAGGTGGGAACTGCAAAGGCATAATTGTAGTCTTAGTCAATAGAGATCATCTTGTCCTGATTACTTGTGAAGGATTTACTTAGATTTAGGGTGGTTTGCAAACCATGGGATGCCACATTATTCCTGAACGCACATTATTTCCAATCCAGCATTCGCTGCTTCAATCTGTTCTTATCTTCTTCACTTTCTTCTGATCTTTTCTTTCCCCTTTTTTGTTACAAGGTATTGGATTGAAGAATGTCAATGGAGTTTGTTGCTTTTTTTTTCTTATAATTTTTAAGAGTTTATGTTAATTCCTTAGAGAGAAACATGTCCCTTTTTTTGTTACAGTGCATTGGATTCAAGCATCATTAGTGGAGTCATTGCTTTCTTTATTTTTTGCTATGATTTTAAAGTTTACATTAATTTTTTGAAGAGAAACGCGGTTCACATTACCTTTTTAATCTTGTGTAGCTAATGCTCTGATCTGAGACATTTCGATACATGTGTTTCATCACATGTAACTTGCAAAAGGCAGGTTTTAGTAGACTCATGTATAATTGAGACAATATTGTTCTGGAAATAGGTATTCCAAAGAATTCTTAAAGCATATGCTACAAAGCTTTTTGCTAGATTACCAAAGGGTGGCACTGGTATTGTTGCAGCTGCCACATGAATGGATGGTAAAATCAAGGTACATTTTGATTCATTATTTGAGTATGCTTTAGTTGTGTCGACTATATTTATATGTTAATTTCAACTGACTTACTTTCTTTTTTGCAGACGTCTGACAAGGATGAACGCTTGATTTGCTATATTGTCAACACAACTGAATATTGTCATAAAACGGTTGGTGTCTGAATTGCTTCATATATCTGCAATTTCAATTGGTTTAGAATGCAGAATATACATAATGAAAAGCTTACAATATTATGCAATATAGTTTGCTTGTTATTGATTTAGGGTTGAATAGTTACTTTTGGGGAAAAAAATAAATCATGTTTTGGAGTTCATCATATTCCAGGTATATTCTTCGCTCGTGTGATTATTTACATCAAGCAGTAAAGCTAATGAATCATAAAAATACAGACTACGAATGTAATACATTATACGACTGTGTTTTGTGTTTACTGTCTTTAGGTATAATGTATTACTCCCTAAATTATTTTTTTTTCATATAAGCTTTTCCAAGGATTTTTTTAGTCAATGGTTTTGTACCGCTGAAGAAGCTAATTAATGTATATTGCGACGATAGCCAAAGGATTTCAACTCTATTGTGTTTCTATTTGATGGATGTCGTCTGCGGGCGAGCAAACTCCAGATGAGATGTAACCCCTCTCTCATTCCATCTCACACGTGCAACTTAAACCACAATTATCTCACTCATTTACTCAATTTCTCTATTGTTTACTTTTGTTTTCAGCTGGAAATGGAGGATGGTGATGAGATCAATGCGATGCTGCATCATACTGGAGGCTCTACTGCTTCATGGTATTTTAGGAAAATCTTTGAAACGTTGCTTATCATGACTTCTATATATATATTTTGCACTAGTTTTAATTTTCTAGTTATTATGCTCGAAAGTTGAAGTTCCATCGAATTATAAACCTTTCATGAGTTTGTGTTTACAATGCATCCGTTGTCTTTTAAGTCGTTGTTTCTGTTTTAATATGCAACTATTAGTTTATATATCCGCCAATTATTATTTTTAGTCCAACAAGATTTTTTTATCTAGATTATGCCTCAAATCCTTTCTTCTGTATCTTTTTGGCGGCACAACAATTGGTGCTATACGGACTCGCCATGTAGGAGGCTGTGAGCGGTAGGGTCGACGCGTGGTGGTATAAAGTTGTGTTTATTCGCCGAAAACACCTGATTAGCACCATTGTTTGCTGCTGGAGGCGCGTTGCTCCGTTAGCGGTTGTCGACTTTTATGGATAAACTCTCTAATTCATTTTTCAAGTAATTTTGCTCTCTCTCGTTCTATAATTTTTTATAAATTAATTTTTTTTATATATGCAGGTGTAGAAAGAATATATAAAGAGAATATAATGAAAGAGAAAGTGGGTGACAAGAACAACTTAACTAATGCTTAGTTATAATTGGTAACTTATTAACATAAAAGTAGGTTATTCGTCTTCTTTCTTTTTTTTCATCTAATAAGTCAATAATTTATATTACAAAACTCGTTCAAAAGGATGTTTCAAAGGATCCAACTATAATATTATGACTAATATTAAACATACTTAAAAAAATCAACTCAGATATTTTTTAAGAGATGAAATAATCATTCATCTTTTGAGTCATCAAACCACTTGTTTGCCATCTGCATCAACTTTGGCATTTTTTTTGTTGCTATCATACTTTAGCATCCATGTCAACAGTTTCAATCATAATTGTTGACTCCATTTCTAAAAAAAAAAAATAAGAAAATACTACTTATACATTACTCTTTTTCAAACTAAATAAATTTAGAATAATTAAGAATATGAATCACCTCGACATCTCCATCTATTATGACAAAATGATCTTTCAATGGCTTAAAAGCATTTTTGGCTAATCTCATGTTTTGAATTACATAAACGCGGCAATCATATCTACATAGGGGAAAAAAGTTATAAAAAAGGCTATATATTTATCCCAAATGAATTTAATGTATGCGATTAATTAGCATAATAATGCATCAATACATAAAAAACTTTTTACTTAATAGTTTTTTTTGTAAAATAACTAATATACTCAAGAATTGTGTTACTTAGCGCCAGTAATCTCATTTTCAATCTTGTAAGATGTAAATGGTTCACGACCAGCTTTTGTTAGTTCACGATCATAAATTGTACTCAATCCATCCAGCTATAAAAAAATTGATCACATAAATTCAACATATACTTAATGTCATATTTATTAAATTTAGAGTCTTACCGTAACTTTGATGGAGTTCATCATCATCTCATCAAGTATAATAGCATGCTTATTTGAATCCATCAACTCTACTGTATTCATAAGCGTGTCCACAATGTGTAATTTAAAGTGGCTTCCAGTAGATGTATATAATGGAATGTATATCTGCAAGTTTAATATAATAGAATATTAAAAATCAAATTATGTTACTAATAAATATTAAGAATTGTAACAAAAAAATGAAATAATTATAGAGAAATACTTATGAAATCACATATATCGACCGTACACGTAACCATGTCTTTAATTTTCATCATTCTAAAAAATGAAATGAATTCATCCTTATCTTGCATGTATCTTTCCTATTTTGAAAGATCATATTATTAAAATAGGGACACGGTATATGTTTATATACAAAAATATTATGAGAATTACCACTGTGACCACAGGAAAAAACCATATCTTTCCATATGAATTGCTCTTTCCTTGATCATAATTCAATAAATGAGATGCCATGTCTATCACCCTATAAAAAAAAATTATGTGATTTTATAGCACTCTAAAAGAATGAAAAGTTACCTGAAAATATTGAGAAGTTAAACCCACTTACCCCATAATATAACCATTTACGGGGTAACAACGTCCTTTGTTCATATCTGGTTAAATGCATTTTATGTGTCGAGCATAACTTTTCTCTGCAAAAAAAAGTATAATTTAAATAATATAAAATAATAATAAAAAAATTTCAATGTAATTCATATTAATCATAAATATTACTGTTTATTTAAGACTTACAAACCAGGCAAGAATTCATGTATTGCAAACATTATGAGCTTCACAGTACTCTCAATTCTTACTTTGTCAGCTTCAACAAAAGGGTATCCCAATAGCGCACATTTTCTCCTCAATTTTAACCATTTAGCATCATCATTGTTTTCATGGTAGATAACATCTTTGCTTACGGGAGGATTTTCTTGTGTCTGTATGATCTTTGAGTTGTAAATGAACAATTCAATAATTGAGATTTTTTTTTTAAAAGAAAGAAATATATACTTAAACTTTTAATTCAAATGTGAAAATACCTCTTTTTTGTTTTTCTTTGTCTCCGCAATTTGAATGTCTTCATCATCACCACATAAGTTCACAACTTCAATTGTATTATTAATCTTATTGTCTATTTTTTGTGATTTTCTAGATACGCCAATGTAATCACTTGTTGGCCTTTTAATATGCTCTCTAAAACTAGACTTCAAGTAATCTCTTAAATATTCAGAGCAAACAAGACTAGTCAAGCGATAATGATTAGAATCTGGGTTTTAAGTAGATTTATGTAAAGTACACAAATATATATTAAGCAGAAATCTAATACATAGTCATCTTGCATAGTTGAGTCGTGAAATTTTACCTTTTTGTTGAACGAATCTTACAGGAGAATTGACTATTTGAATAAATTGAAAAAGACCTATTTTACCAGGAGAACTGAATAAATTGAGACCTGTTGTGGCAAAGCAAGATTGAATTATTGATGATAGCAGTTAGATTACTTGTCAGTTAACAAGAGAGTGGGAAGTATAACGCGGATAGCAGTTAGATTACTTGTCAGTTAACAAGAGAGTGGGAAGTATAACGCGGTGGAGTGATATTGAGGCTAACCATAGTGGAGAAGGCAGGCGTTAGAGTTACCAATTAGGCTGACCATGGTAGATAAGGATACGCGCCAAAGTTATCAAATATTATGGGCCAATTTTTACATATATATGTTGTAATGAAATCTCACATTTTCTTAATTCTTAAAATTTAAAAAAAATTAAATTTAGACTATTTTTTATCTTTTTTTTCGTAATTTTTTCTCTAATAAATTTGTAATAGTTAGAGTCTCCTACTCAGTTTCTTAATTCTAATTGTTTATTCTTTTTTATGAAAATTTTCACGGCGTCTTATAAATTTCCTTTATTATACTTTTCTTTCTCTCTTTCTTAATTATTTCTTTATTAAATTTTTTAATACTTGTTCATCTCATAATTTTTTTACTATATTTTCTTTATTGATTTTCTTAATTGAATGCGTTTATAGTTTGGATGAAAAGAATATGAGTAGGGAGAAGATGAATAAATAAAAGAAAATTAATTAAAAAATTAGTTTGGATGAAAAAAATATGTGTGGTGAGGAGATGAATAAATAAAAGAAAATTTATTAAAAAAAATTAGTTATATGTCATTGTAATAGTAGGAATCTCAAATTTTCTTAATTCTTAAATTTAAAAAAATATTCATTTTTTAATCCTTTATTCATAATTATTTCTTTATTAAACTTGTGATAATTGTATGTCTCTGAGCTTTTCAATTCTGATTTCTATATTCTTTTTTGTTAAATTTTTATGGTATCTTAAAAATTTCCTTTATTGAATTTTTTATTAAACTTATGATTTCTTTTTTGATTATTTTTCTATTAAGTTTTATAATACTTTTACATCTCATAAAAGTTTTTTACTATTTTTTTTTCTTTATTGATTTTGTTAATTGAATGTGTTCATAGTTTGGACGAAAAGAATATGTATAGGAAAAAGATTAATAAATTTAAAAAATTGAATTGAAAAATAAATTAATTATAAAATTGGTGCTCTTGATAAATTTATAAAATTAAAATTTTGAATTAGGATGAATAATACAAAAGTATTAAATGAACATAAAGCATATGAAATTAGTAAGAATAATTGAATCATAAGGAAAAATTTGCTAGTGTGATTGAGAATGAAAATAAATATGAAGAGAAAGATTTGCAACAAAACTAAATATATAAACAATTTGAAAAATATGAAAATATTTTAGAAAATAGAGATTATACGTCGGATATACATGATCCTAAAGTTTAAAATAAGAGTCACTTACTATGAGATACATGAAATAATGCATAATTTTTATATACTACATGGCTTAAAGAACTAATACTCATAACTACACAATTATAAACTTGATACCATAAATACCCCTATGTGTTTGCACAATTTGTAATGCACAATTTTGTTTTTGGTCCGGCGATTGTACAGTGGTCCGGCGGTGGTACGGCAGTGTTTTGCACAATTTATTTTGCACAAATTTGTGTTGCACAATTTTTTACACATTTATTTTTAGCATTTTTTACTCAATTAATCAATTTAAATTGTGCAAAATTGATTTTTGCACAATGTGTTTGCACATTTCTTAACCTAATTTGTCTTTCACACAAATTCCGACTACACATTAAATTGTACAAAATAGAATAAATTGTGCAAAATTAATTTTTGCACAATGTGTTTGCAAATTTTGAACTAAATCGTCTATTACACAAATTTGGACACCACATATTGAAAGAGTTGCTTGACCGGTGATGTATATCTGTGCCCTACATCTACAAACACTTTTAAATCCTCTGTATGGCTGACCAATCGCCGAGCACTCGGATCGATTATAATTTGCTCAAGGGCGACGCAGTTCAGCAGGATGTATCTGATAAATTCAAAACCACTTGATCACTTTAATATCTTATGTCTTCCCCCTTGTAACGTTGCACCAAGTGAGCTACGCCGATGTATTTATTCAAACAATAAATGAAACTAATGTATCTTCAAAGAGTACAAAAACTTAAAACATATGAAAAGCAATAACCTTCAGTCCAAATTCTTGCAGTTGGGGAGATGCTCTTATAAAAGAAGTGGCTACAATAATACTTTGTTCACCATATGCACACACACTTATGTTTAACTTCTTCAATTTAGGCAGTTGAGGGAACTCCCGAGGCTTACCAATTTCCTGTGGAAACAGAACAGAACAGTTTATTTCAACACACACTAAAAATAAACAGCAACAACTTAGAAATCAAATTACCTCCTCCCTGAGAAGTTTAAGGGTAAGAATCTCCAACTGGGAAATGCACTAAGCTAGTGCAGAAAATGATTTGTCTATATAAATATCAAAATACCCACAGGCTAGACCAACCTTCACCAGCTTTGGAACATTCTCAAGCCAGAGTCCTTGTAATGGCCCAACTATGAGCGTTGTGAGATCTGGAGCTGATACCTTTAGGGGTGACACACGAGGGTAGCAATAAGTGACCTCCAAGTGTTTCAACATGAGGGATGAACCACAAACTTAAGAAGAAGCCAATATCATCACCACTAACTTTAACAACTTTCAAACACAAAGCTTTGAGGGGCTTCAACTCTAAAAGCGAAGCTCCACTGCTTGGGAAGTCATACGTATCGAAAGAACATCTTAAAAAACACCCTACTCTAATCACCCAAAGATAGGAGTACCACTCTTTCATAAAACTAAAGTTCAAAGCTATTCTAAACATGATTTTGCACTAAACAAGCGTATCTTTAGATTACACATACTGACTTAGATCAGTAGAAATAAAAAATAATTATCTACAGTCTCTAATAATTTCTCACAACGAAGATGATTTGCCATTACAGTTCACTACCCATCACTCAAAAGTATAAGAAATAGATACCCATATCAGTTCAATAATCAGCTTAAATAAACTGCCAAAAAAATCCTCAACAAGCATCCACAAAGATCACAAGAATTAAAAATTATGAATGAATTAAGCAATTTCTAATGTAATTAATTCACTCTCGAATTTTCCTCCCCCGACCTAGCATAAAATATTGAAACAAACCACGAAAGCCAAATTTTGCAACACGATTTTACAACAGCATCAGAATACTGCCACTATTTGAAAAATCCCTGACTATCGGTCGCTGGGCAACTGACGAAACAGACATGGGCCTGAAATTGAAGCCAGGGATGGCGACGCAAGCTGACAACGGCTGAGAGACAGAGCCATCGGTAGCCGATCAACAACAACCCCGTCGGAATCAGCTGAGATGCCGCCACGAAGAGAGGGCCAGTTTTGGGTAGAACCTGCTTCATCGCCACCATGCCGTCTCTCAGTGCCGGAAGCTTCCTGCCAACGTCGAAAATAGGTTGTTCATCAGAAATGGAACAGAACTCGATGAACAAGGGGCCACCGTTGGCAGGAAACTTTTAACCCATATTGATTTAGCGAATTGGATCCACCGTCAGATGTATCGCGAGACGTCACGAAGAGAGGTCGAAGCCCCTTGACGGGGAGAAAAACCAGAGTAATCTGATGGCCACTGGATGATTACTACGATAAGAGACGACGACGGAATGATAGGGGAGGAAACCGCAGCACTGGATCTGCGGCGGCGCAAAACCGCTGGCTGGGAAATCAGTAACGGCGAAGAAGGGGACTGCCCTAAGCAGGCCAATGGAAAATCAAATCAAACGGCTGCAATCTACGGCAGCGGATAAATCTGCACTGGCAGGATCATCGACTAAGTCGCCAAATGGCGCGGTGACAAAATCGGAGACGACGACGGAAAAATTCTATTTCATAGAAGAAAATTTCAGGAGAATTTGGATTTGAGAGTTGGAAGAGAGAGCTCCTAACAGCATCGAAGAAAATGATGGAATGGGGAGGGAGAGATCGTGGAAGGGTGATGTGGTCCACTTGCGGTTGATTCGTGTACCTATTAGTATTTATTTTTTCTCTTTGTATCTAGCCTCAAATAAGCTACAAAACGTGTAATAAACCCTTGAAATGAATTGATAATGATTTAGAACTAAAAACATATTAGTGGAGAAATGTACTAAAAAAATCTCAAATTTTCTTGAAATAAGTTTTCTTGAAACTTTTCATAAATATGTTACACTAGAAAATTATATAATATTTTATAATAAGTTTTTGGGAATTATTTTATTATTTCAAAATTTAAAATTTATATAAGTAATTATTTTAAATATTATTATTTTTTAATATTACAAAATATTATAGTATAATTTATTATAATTGATTGAAATTTATTTTTACATAAAAGGGGTATTCTTTTGTAAAACTATTTGTAAAACAGATCGATCTATTATTTAATAGTCTCCTCCTTACATAAAATAATGTATCATTTTTTTATTATTTTTTAATTCTCATCATGTCATTTATTTATTTATTTTAATGTCAAAGAGGTGGATTTTATGTATTTTTATTTTCAAGATGAAATATATATTGTTCCGTTTGGTCATCAACTTTAATATTACTTTTTTTTTTATTAATTGAGTTACTCTTTATAATAAATTTGGTTGCTACAAACAAACTTTTGAAATATTCTGTTTAATCATTATATTATCGTGAAAAGTTTTCACGCAAGACTTAGTCATTTAATAGAAATGTAAGAAGTGATAATAACTTAATGAAATGTGATACTCAATTGATGGAAAACAATAATAATATTTTGTTCTATATCGTAAGAAATTTATAGTAAAAATTAACGGTGACAATATTATAAATAAAAATAATAAAATCTTTAATTAAATAAATAAATTTAAAAAATAAAAAATCGAGTTATTGTGAAACGGTCTCACACAAGTGTACCTATACATAAAAACAAAAATTTTTGTGGGACTATCTCACAATTACTATTCCATGAAATGAATTTTTTTTAACTTGTTGGATCACATTCTTAATATTTTACTTTATAAAGCTTTAGATGAAATTTATAAATGGCGTAACAGCCATATGTCTTGAGTTGTGATTGACAATCTATCTAGTTTTGAAGCTGCCCATGCTATATAATATATATATATATATATATATATATTATCATGCTTAAATATAAAAAATTTTAATTCAAACTCCAAATGGAGAGATTTCTTAATAGGGAAAGTGACAACTCATTAATTAAATTTTAATCAAAAATAAATTGTGAGATGAATAAAGAGTGTTATTTGATACTAAATAAAAAGTGATAATCATTCATGTATTTTTTTAACAATTTGTAAAATAAATAGAAGCGATAACATTTACAATAAAAAATTGATATATATTCATTACAAATAATAATATTTTTTTATAGAAAATATAATTAAAATAAGTTATATTTTTAATAATACACAAAATAATCTAATTAATTTTTATTAAAAAAAGAAGTGAAAATAAAAAAGGATTTAGAAACCTCAAAATGGATCCAGATTCTCTCTTGTTTTTATTCTCTCAATTTACGTGAGTTTCTTTTAACCGTTATCTCCATCAACAACAACTTGACACGTCATCAACCATCAAAATCTCTTTATTTAATTAAATTTGAATAATAATTTTATCGCGTGTTTTTTTGTTTTTCTTACATCATACTTAGTGACATGAAAAATTCAGATATTAATTGGATGATCCCGATTATAGAAAATTAATGTAAATTGGGAGAGTAAGAATAAAAGATCCAAATCCCCTGCAAATAACAGTTATTTAGAAGTTCAAATTTTGAATTTATCATCACAGTTATTTAGATATAGACTGCAGCATATATCGCACACGAACAATCTTGGCACAGCCTCAACACCTTCGATTCCAAAGCATCGTGTGTGCTGCCAAGTCCCACAAATATTATAGACAACTATTCTCTCCCCATCGTCATCTTTCGCCCCACACTTACATCTTACCTATCCGCCCCCCCCCCTCCCCCTTTGTATCTTAAATCATTCTCCAAATCCAATCCACAACCCCCCAGCCAAACCTCCCTACCCGACTCAATAAATCCAAAAAGAATCCCAATATAAAATAGAAAATTCATATTGGGTTTTCATTTCATCTTCCTACAAATAGAAAAATTCTCCTTTCATCTTCTTCCACTCTTCCCCACTCAGCTTCTTTGGTAAATTTGTATTGTATCTTCTTTTGTTATTTTAAATTGTAAGAGTTTACGTAAATGATAAGTTTAGGATTGTAATTGAGTTATTTTGCAATTGTTGGATATAGTCTTGTTTACTTTTATGGTCAATCTTCCCTATGCATATGCGTTTTATGTTTATTGATTTTTTTCTTTCTAAAATTGGTGGAAAGGAGTTAATATCTCACCATGAAAGAAAATGATTTATATAATCCGTTCATAGAGTACAAGCCGACAGATTTAAGTATGAAAAATGAGATGTTTGGAAAAAGCATGTCTAATGAAGAATTAGTAAATACAGATAAACATGCGGATAATTTGTCAGATGATTTTGATGTTTTTGAGGATGAGTCGCAGGTTCCATTTGAAGAAGAAAATATAGAGACTGGGGAAGAGAACCTGTTGCATCACTTTTACAATCTTAAAGACTCTGACTTAGATGAATTGGCTTCTAAGAACGTACAATCATGGACAACAAAGGATTTATTTGGTGTACGATGTAGCAATATAGAAAAGGGTGAAGACAGGAAGGTTCAAATGCGGAGATGGGTTTGTCATCGTCAAGGTATAAGATCAACAAATAATCTCACAGAACGCAAGAGAGAACATGTTGCCTTAACAAGATGTTCTTGTACGGCGGCATTTGTCGTAAGATATGACAAAGGAAATGCTAAGTACAGAGTATCCACTTTTAAGCCAGAACACTCTCACGAGATTGCAAGTACCAGTACATCATATTTCTTTAGATCTAACAGGGAAATTACAGTAGGTCAAGCAATGGAGATACGGACAATGAAAGAGGGTTGAATCAAAACTTCTGAAATTATGGATTTCATAGTGACATCATTTGGTGACTTTGATAAGGTGGGTTTTACAGTAAAATATTGGTACAATTTTATATCTTCTGATCACGACAGAAAATAAAGCTCAGTAAAGATTCTGAGTCTATGCTTGCATATTTCACTGCTCTTGCTGATAATGATCCTGAACTTTATGTTAGATATGCAGTAGATGACGCGAATAGATTGAATCAAATATTTTGGGCCAACTATAGTTCGATTATTGATTATAAGATGTTTGGAGATGTATTAGTTATTGATTCAACATACAAGTCTAATACCTTCAAAATGCCACTTGTGCAGTTTGTTGGTGTGAACAATCATCAAAGCAGTATAATATTTGGATGTTCCTTGATATCAATACATACACTTGGGTTTTTCAGAAGTTCATGGATGCAATGGGTGATAGGCAGCCAATCACAGTTATTATAGATGGTGACAAATCAATTGCTTCTGCCTTGAGAAAAACTATGTCAACATCAAGACATAGACTTTGTTCTCTCACTTAATTCGTAATTCACATGTATTTTCTGTGAATCCCGGGCTTTTTAAGAGATTTGGGAAAATTCATGCGACACCGATATTCGCTAGACGAATTTGAAACTATTTGGACATCATTTTTGGATGAGTATAGACTAGCTGATAATGACTGGATAATTGAATTATATCAAAAGAAAGAAAAGTGGGCGGAAACTTATTTCACATGAGTGTTTTGTGTGGGGATGACGACTACTCAAAGATGTGAGAGTGCACATGCATGCATGAATCGTTTTGTGAATATTCATCTCAGTTTGTATAACTTTGTAAAGCAGTTTTATAGAGCGATTAATCAAACGCGGCAAAAGACACTTCAACAAGATTTTATTAACAATCAAACAGAGTTGGAGTTGAGCACTCATTTAAAAGGTCTTGAAAATTTGGCATTCAAGTTTTACAGTAGAGCTGTTTTTTCTCAAGGTAATGTGTCTAATACTTCTAAGTTCACCCATAATATGATTGAATAATTCATTTTTAATTATTTATTATTAGTTTGTAAGTATAACTGTTGGTGTTTATACTAGATACAAATTATTACAGGATTTATGAAAATTTTTATGTTGATGTTCTAAATCATGTTGCTCACAACTAATTTTAATTGGTGTTTGATTTAAATTAAAATTTGGACAGTGTTCTCCATATGTTCTTGAACTATGGGATATACTTAATGTATAATAATAGTACATTTTCTTATATTAACATTATATTGAATGCTTATTTCTTTATTAGGTTCGGGAAGAGATGTGAAAAGAAATAAGTTCTCACCTCTTAAAATAAATGACGAGAATGGATTGAAGCAAATTGTGCTTGTTAAGTATGGTAATGACACGAGGAAAGAAATTAAGGTCACGATCTTCAACTCAACTAAAAAACTCTCGTGTAGATGTGGGATGTTTAAATCTGTAGGGTGGCCATGCCGACACATGTTTTGTGCGATGAAGGCAATTAATATGACCTCATGACTAGAAGTGATGCTGAATAAAAGGTGCGCAAAACAAAATAATTATAGCATTACGAATTCAAATATGTCTTCAGCTATTTCACAGCCACAGGAAAAGAGATTTAGTGCATTGCATTCTAAGGTTTTTCAGCTTTGTCACGTGGCATCCAAGTCAGAGAATCTGTACAGACGTGCTATGGGTGAGATAGATAACACAATTTCAAAGTTATTAGCCCAATCGAGCTCGGAAGATGATAGTAACGCAACAACTGTCACACCTACAACTATAAACTACACTAACATTGTCAAAGATCCGAATGTGGTTTGAACTAAGGGGTCTCAATCTGAGAAAAGAAGTTGTAAAGGAAAAATAAGTCATTGTGATAACTGTAAAGAACCGGGCCATTACAAGTCTAATTCTCCACTGTTGAACATAGGTACAGGAGCAAATAAAGATGTGGAAAGTGTTAATGATGATGAGGACAACTTATTTTTGTAAGAGTAGCAAGGATGAACTTTTTTTTTTTACTTTTTAAATAAACTCAGTTATAATTCCTTAATATCGTCGTATGTAACCAATATTTTAAAACTTGGTGTTATGGAAGGATTTTGATATTTAATTGTTTGATTTTACTTCTTCTATACAAGTGATATTTATTTTAGTTTTATGTATTTATCTATAGTTCATGAAATAATAGTGTAATTTATGCAATACTTGTAAAATGGTAGACGCTAAGAAGATTTTGAGAAAGATGATTTCTTAGGGTTTTTTCTGTAGTCTACTAAAAAACGATACAAAAAAGGCGCTTGCGGGAGGCAACCCAATGTTTTGTCTTATTCTTCCCTAGTTTCTTTTAGTCTAACATTCGATTTTTATGTATTTAAAGATCAGAAGTAATTTTTTTGTTAAGCGTGGGCACGCCTAATGGTCATACTTTTCTGCTTCATTTTCTTAAATTTCTGGAGCAGTCATTTAATTAAGCATGGGCACACCTAATGGTCAGACCTTTTCTGCTTCATTATCTTAAATTTATGGAGCATTCATTTAATTAATTGTGGGCACACCTAATGGTCAGACTTTTTCTGCTTCATTTTCTTAAATTTTTGGAGCAGTCATTTAATTAAGCATGGGCACGTCTAAATATAAATTTTCTTCTGCCTTCCATCTTTCTTTTGTTTATTTTATTTTACTTTTATTTTATTTTAATTTTATTATTTTATTTTCCTTATGTTTTTTTCACCTTTTCTCTCTTCGGGAACTACGTGAAAAAGTCGTTGCTCATTTTCTCTTAAACTCCAAAATCATTCTTCCTCTTGAATTACTTTCTCCCAAGCCATATCATCCCAATTCTCACCATCATCCATGTATCAGACAGAAGAAATCACAATCTGTATATTAAATTTTCAAAATTTCTCTCACTCCTTAACGCCCTAGTTTTGCTGATTTCGTTGATTCTTTCTCACTTCTCTTGGGCAATTACAGGTCGGGTCTTTAAATTTTTCTAATGGGTCGCACGAAGTCAAATGTCCGTACCAAAAATCCTTTTGAAAAATCGAATCCAGCGAGTGAAGTTTCCACTCCATAACCGAAGTGCCCAAGTCCACGTCCAAATGTTGAATCTGCTCCAGTGTAGAAGAGGGGCCCGAAAAGGTATGAAATTATCCACTCTTCCTATTTCAGAATCTGATTTGAAAGGCTTTTTGAATTTCACTCTAAAGAAAGATACAAATTGATTTGTGGGAAAAGTATAATTTCTTGTAAGTCTTTGCATCATCCTACTATGAGAGATTTAGGTATTGAAAATGATGTGATGAATTACGTTTCAAATATCGGATGGAAATCTTTCTTTGTTTGTGAATATCCTGCTTATACTGAATTAGTGAGGGAGTTTTACACCACCTTTGAATTCAAATCTGCATATGTTGAGAAAGATAGAAATGCAAAAGCAATTTATTTTCGATTGTTAGGAAAATAATTAAAGCTTTCGATTGCTGAATTTAACATTGCGTTAGGACTTTTTACAACACAATTTTTTGAATCTGATGATTACTTGGCTATGTGTTGTGGATACCTTAGTGATTTTGTTCCCATATGTGTATATGAGGAATGGACTTCAAAGCCATTTTATGATCCTAGCCATTCTAAGGATGTGTATTTGCATGATAAAGCTTTGATATATATCTACAGGTTGTTAGCATATTCATTTTCTGGTAGGAAAGACTCTACTGCAGTGTTATCGAAAGCTGAATTGTTTTTCTTGTGGTGTATGAAAGAAAATAGGAAGGTGAATCTTGGGTATTGGCTTGCTAATCAGATTTCAAAGGTCATTTTAGATAAGCGTCATTTGATTTTAGGAAATATGATAACACAACTTGCTTGTCATTTTAATTCCTTTAATCCAGAAAAATGCAAACTGCATGTTCCTTGTGAAATGACCCCTTTAGATCTGAAGTATTTGGAAAAAATGCATCTCATTAGAAAATACGGTGAAATCTATTCTTTTCATTATCAAATTCCAGCTGATATGCAAGTTTCTACTAACTCTCTCCTTTGTAGTCTTGAGTCTGATCCCGACATTAGAGACGATCCAAATAGCTCCCACTAGTTGCTTCGTGGGTGGCTAGATTGGAAGAAAATATGGCCTCTATGTGTGCGCAGATGCAGAAGATTAGTGAAAAATTAGAGCAGATGGAAAGAGATATCAATGAAATGAAAGAACGGACGGCGCGGTCGGACAACATTGGGTTTAAAGCAACATCCCCGCCTCCACCTCAACAATAGCCTGCTGGTGAATGTAGATGCTCAGGGAAGTATTGTTTGCTTGCTTTTGTCTTATTATTTCCTAGCATCTACTTATTTGTGTGGGGGTGGAATTATGCTTGTCTTGTGGTACTTTTGATTGATATTTTGATGATATATATTAAGAATCTTGTGTTTTGATTGTTCTTGAAATTGTTTGGTTTAATATTTGTTGTCTCTCTTCTTTTGAGGACTTGATTTATCCGATGCTCATCCTAGAAAAAATTGATGGTTTTCGTGCATGTTAAAATATTTTGAATTCTCGTTAGCTATGATATGCAAGGTGCAATTGATGGTTGATTGAATGAAAAATGTTTGGATCTACACACAAATAAGCCCTTATTTTGGTAAGCTTTGAGCCTTAAGAGCAACATCATTTAAGCTATATATTTTCATTTTTGTGTGTTGTCATGCTTGATTGATTTTTCTAGAACTTGCACTGTTATGCACGTCTATGATTATTCTCATTGATGAGTCGAATGTTGGAATTATAAAAGGATTTAAGGAATCAACCATATTTCTTATTGCCCTTTTCTTTCATCAACCTATCCTAATCAATTCAACCCTTAATGAACCAAATTTGAACCTTGAAACCTTTTCTTTGAACAATAATCATATTACAAGCTTCTACTCATTCTTTTCAAACCATCTTTGAACCCTTGAGTTGAGGAATCATTTTTCTTTGTAATTAACGTTAGTTGCTCATGTAAAACTTCACATGATTTGTTGTAAAGTAAGCAAGCCACTGTTAATAATGTTCATTTATAGTTGGAAAAAGTTCTTAAAAATCCAAAAAAAAAAAAAGAAAAAGAAATAGTTCTGAAAAAAGAAGAGAAAAGAAAAGAGAGAAAATAAAGATGATGTGGCCTTACATTCATGGCATTCTTGTAACTATGTGGAGCTATGACATTACTAGGTTGAGAAATACATGAAAGTAAAATGATTCTTCCATTTTTTTTGCCAAATATAAGCCATTTGTCCATTTCTACTACCTAAAACTCATCACTACATACCCACTTTAAATCCTTAGGTACTTTCATTTTGATTTATTCATTGATGGAGAGGATGTGATATATGTGCAAGCTTATGGTAAAGGTCTTCCATGCATTGACTTGAGTGGTCCACTAAATTGATTATGAGCCTAAACATCTTGAGCGTAAGAGTGAATCCTTGGTGAGGTGTTTAGATCTTTTGTGTTTTGAATTCTATTCAATTGTTGATGTAGCTTGCATAAGCAATGGTGAATGAGAATTCTTGTTGAAAAAGTTTTCATTGCATGAGAAAATATTTTGGATGAGAAAAGGAATAAGAGAATAGGAGAGTGAATTGAGCTGATGAATTTTAAACTCTAGCATGCTTGAGGAAAAGCTTTGTCCGAGTGTGGGGGAATTTAATAGGTTGCATTTTATTGTCATGTTTTAAAATGTTTTAGATATCAATTAATCATTACTCAAGTGATTTGATTGAGTTTTTATGTTGTGAAGGTGTAATGAGGATTCAATTGATAATTTGGACCATTTGGAGTGATTCTTGAAGAAGCTGGAATTTATGATGAAAAGCATTCTAGAAGTAGTCCTTCAATTAGGCGTGGGCATGCCTTAGATCCTGACAATTCCCTCAAGTACTGAAAATTTTCAGAAGAAGTCCCCAACTTAGGCGTGGGCACGCCTAAGTACCAGTCAGAGTTGGATACAGCATGGAACAAGGGGGTACAGCTATACCCCAAAATGAAAATATATAGTTATATTTGTTAGGTATAAACATCAAAAGTTGGTTATAATATAGCGGTAAGATGCTTTTTCTCTTCAAGTGGTCATGAGATCAGACCATGTTAAGCTCATTTACTAATTTGATTTTTACCTTTTTTTTATTTATATTCTAAACTCTTATAATTATCTTATGTTCTTCTAATATTATTTCTTTGATTTTCTTGTTCTTTTAATATTATATATAACACTTTTACTTTTATAGTTTATTATTTATTTATTTATTTATTTTAAAAACAACATGGGATGCTAGTTAAAAGAATCAGAATAGATAATGATACTGAGTTTCTCTGTAGTGACATACGTATCTTTTGTCAAATGGAGGGAATCATACATGAAAAGAGTTGTGTCTACACACCACAACAGAATGGGGTAGTGTAGAGGAAACACCGACATCTTCTAGAGATGGCTAGAGCTTTTTTATTTCAAGCCAATTTACCCATCAAGTTTTGGCCTTATTCAGTTCTTATTACAGCTTTTGTGATTAACAGATTGCCTACAAAACTTTTAGGCTGGAGTACACCATTTGAGAGGCTTTATGGTAAACAATCAGATTATCAAAGGTTAAAACCGTTTGGTTGTTTAGCATATGCTGCTGCTACACAGCCTCGCAATAGCAAATTTGATCAAAGATCTCATAAATGCATATTCATTGGTTATGTTCAAGGTCAGAAGGGTTATAAGTTGTATGACTGGATAGAAGTCAATTCCTAATTTCTAGAGATGTGATCTTCTTTGATCACATTATTCCATTCACTACAGAAGCCACTACTAATAACCCATCTATCTTTCCAGAGCATTTAGACATCCACTGGACTCTAGATGACTCACACCCCACACAAAAACATTCTTTCCAAAGAGTTTCTGACTTAACCTTCTGATTCTACTGTTGCGTTGGATCATATTCCTGAAACAAATGTTGATCCACCATCAGTTCCGAAACAAGATCGAAGGAGTAAAAGGAATACACAACCTCGCGCATGGCATAAAGATTATATTTTCTCAGCAAAGGCTTTCTTTACCAATATATTTCTTGAAAAGAAACCTGCTCGTTATGGTCAAGCAGACACTCAAGAAGTTTGGATTAAAGCTATGCAACAAGAATTAGATGCTTTGGAATCCAACACATGGCAATTGGTCACTTTGCCACCCAATAAGAAAGCCATTGGTAGCAAATGGGTGTATAAAATCAAGAGAAAACCTAATGGCACAGTGGAGAGATACAAGGCCAGATTGGTGGCCAAAGGTTACAACCAACAAGAAGGGGTGGATTATTTTGAGGGTTTTTCATCTGTGGCCAAACTTGTTACTATTAGGATATTTTTATCAATTGCTGTTATGAAAGGTTGGCATTTGCATCAGTTAGATGTCAACAAGCTTTCTTGCATGGGAATTTGGCGGAGAAAGTTTACATGAATCCTCCTCAAGGATATGTGAAAGCTGACAAAGGTCAGGTTTGCAAATTGGTTAGAAGCTTATATGGTTTGAAGCAGGCTTCAAGAGAATGGAATTTGGAATTGTGTCATAAACTAGCAGAATTTAGCTTAGTTCAATCCAAGCATGATCACCGTCTCTTCACACGTCACAAAAATGGAGAATTTCTAGCCATGTTGATCTATGTTGATGATGTTCTCATTACATAGAGCATATACATCAAAGATTTAGGGGCTGCAAAGTATTTCCTTGGAATAGAAATTCTAAGGTCAGAGGCAGGTGTATTTCTTTCTCAGAAGAAATATATTCTTGATATTTTGTCAGATGTGGGCTTAACGGGATGCAAATCGTCTTGTACTCATCTTCTAGTTGGCTTACACCTCATTGCTACTGGTGGTACACCTTTACCACAGCCTGATCAATATAGGAGATTGATTGGGAGACTACTGTATTTGAACATGAGCAGGCCTGATATCACTTGATTGGGAGACTACTGTATTTGAACATGAGCAGGCCTGATATCACTTACTATGTGCAGCAGCTTAGCCAATTTCTTAACTCACCTCAAACTTCTCATTGGGATGCAACTTTACATGTGTTGAGATATTTAAAGGGAACATCTCACTTGGGATTACTTTATCCATCAAATTCGTCCATAGAGTTAAAGGCTTATTGTAATGCAGATTGGGCAACATGCAAGGATACAAGGAGATCTATTACAGGTTATAGTGTATTTCTTGGCAATTGTTTAATTTCTTTCAAGAGTAAGAAGCAGGTTACGGTATCTAGATCTTCCGCTGAAGCTGAATACAGATCACTAAGTTCCACAGTCTGTGAATTACAATGGATTTCTTACATCTTAAGGAATTTTCATGTCTCTCATCCACTACATATTTCACTACATTGTGACAACCAGACAGCTTTACATATAACTGCAAACCCGGTATTCCAAGAACATAATTAGCATTTGGAAATTGAATGTCACCTTGTGCGGGATCAATACAAGTCAGGATTTGTGCTTCCTACTTTTGTGCCTTCACATCTTCAACTTGCAGACAGTTTTACCGAAATTCTTGGAGGTCAATTATTTCAACAGTTTGTTTTCAAGTTGGGGTTGCAAGACACCTCCAACTTGAGGGGGGATGATGGAATATACGGCTCACCACAATAACATCAATGGAGATTGATTGAGATCAATTTACAATTTTGAAAATTAATTGTGATTAATTCCTGATTTCAGCAGAATACGTGTAATTGCTATTTTGCTTTTCTATAAATGGTAGTCATTGTACATTCTCCATGATATGGTTTAATAAAATAAAATTCTCATTTTTATTACCTCTCTACTCCTTGATGTTTAGTTATCTTACATTTGATTAGATTAGATATTCAATATACTTCCTTGTTCAAACTAGGTTCCCCCTTCTCTAGGGCTCTTTCGATACACTACATCTATTTCCCAATATTTACTGCTGCCCGTCGATTCTTTTACTTCACATCACAACCTGTGCTACACCCCCTCCCACTGTTTTCTTCCGATTATCACGGTTTGTCGGCCTCTATTCCTTTTTTTTTAATTAAGGTACACTTCTATGTGAATTGCTAGAATCTATTTTTCACAGTATTTCATTAGGAATTCAACATTATATTTTGTTTTTGGATATCACCCAACCAACTCTTCAATTCGACTTGGGAGTCTTCATAGATGCAAATATGTTTTTGGGATATGAAATGGATACTCTCAGGAATTAGGTGATTTCTGCTTGTAAAATTTAACAAATAGATGCAAATATGTATTTGGGGTATGAAATGAAAAATCCAACGACAAGGCTCTTCATGGGGGTTGGGTGTTCTAAGATCTTATATGAACGTAATGCATTCTAAGTACACCAAACACCCGATAGCAATACAAGTCTACTCGAATTTTGATCAGGTATCAGCCATTACACAAAACTGTTTTTTCCCCATTTTATTTTTGATTACTCTTGTGGAGTATCTCATCTGTGCAGATTTGTGTTGATTGTCTTCAAAACCAATTTGCCTCAAGTTTTGTTTTCTAAGTTGATAGGTTACCATAGAATGATTAGTTATCGGTTACTCTTCATGAAATGAAAGAAAATAAATTTCGAGGAGTCTTTGAACACAAAGAGTAACTTGATCTCAATGGTCATGAAAATTTCTTATCAACGGCTCAATGCAGACTTACAATATATGCCACCTATTCTCTGCAAAAAAAGTGGTGAAGTAGACTACCTGGAAAAGATGAGTATGCATACGTGAATTTATACTTTCGGCAAATAATTTTAATGATGTTTCTTCTTTTACCTACATATTGCAGCATAGCAAAATATGCAAAAAAAATAAAATTCTAAGGGTAGAAAGTTAGAAACAACTAAAAAATCACGGTGATCAAAGTTGCTGAAAGATTTAATATTTGCATGTAGTTTTTGTTACACTTTAAATAAAGATCCTAAAGACCAGTTTGTAGAAACAAATGCAAGATTTATACTTTATGTAGGGCAATACCTTTTCTTCTCCCCCCTTTGATTAAAATATTTTGTAATCATCTCACTATTACTCTTAATTTTTTGTTTAACATACTGTTAGTGAGAAATAGGTCCTCATTTTCGTTTATAATTGCCATGCATGTGTTATGAGCATTTACTTTCCATGTTTGTTCTCATGATGGGTTAGTTTGATATTTATTTGCTATAATTTGTTATTATTATCAACCCACATAATTTGGGTAAAGGCTCTAGAATACCAATTTGCTCGCCATTCATTTTCTTAGTTATCAATCATTAAACATTTTAGGTGAATTCCCAGCTGATTAGCAATGCATGCATTATACCCTCTCCGCAGAGAAAGCGAGTGATTTAATTTCAACCAACTCTACATCATTCTTAGTTTCATTACATAAAAAAATAGATATTTGGATCTTCTTTTAGCATATGAGGAAAACACGTGGACATTACATTTCAGAGAAAAAGTTATTGTTTTATATACCTGAAGTTCCTCTATTGTCCTGGACTGCCATTATACTATTAAAACACATGATATATGATGTTTATTTTCTTATATACTCTTAGAATCTCTGTTTATTTGCAACATTGTTATTTTATACAATTTACATGCACACGGAAAGCATCTCATGTTGCATAGGAATATACTATTCAATCTCATCTCCTTATGGTCTGTGTGCATTCCATTTCCGCAATTAAAAGGAAATTTTCAAACAGAAAAAAATAAGCTAAAATATAGTGTATTTTTGTTTTATTTAAGAGTTTCAGTCATTCTCGTAGGAAATTCTCGCCGAAAAGGCGGCTGGCCCTATGGTTATACATTGCTATTCAAGCAAAATATGAACGCGGTACACTAGAAGCTCTAGCTGGTATTTGTGTTTTACCTGCCTGCTCCTTCACTATATGCTCTTCCTAAATTTTTTAGTTCTATTTTACTCTGATAAACACTGTGGTCTTATTGTGGGCGTAATAGAAATGCCATTCACCTTGCGCCTTGCTAATTAATGACCAATCCGCTTAGGTGAAATTATTTTTGCCTTTAGTCTGAAGATCACTAACTTCTAATACCTCACTTCAACAAATGCTAATATTTTTATTTCAAACCTGGGACAACAATAAATTGCCTTGTAGCTGAATTGTATAATAGGACATATTTTGTGGTAATTCAAACCTTTTACTCTGCTCATCTCCTAACTTTAAAGTACTAAATCATGTTTTCTGGTGCCGTTCTTTTCTTAATCAATGAATGTACTCTTTTCTCAGTGCATTCTTTGTTATCAACTTATGCAATTGTACATACCAGTTAATGATATACCCTCTTTTCTATATTCTACCAGGTGAACATATTTCTGTTATTATGTATATTGAAGAATTAATTCAAGCATGTATCAAATACTAACTTCTACTTCATTCTTGTAATGTTTCAAAGTAATGGAATATCTTTTTACCTGATGAGTTTTGATCAAATTGTTTAGAAAGCCTTGTAAAAGCTGTAACTTTGTTTACATTTTACAAGTAAAAATCCACAACAAAGAAAGGGTGCTAAAAAATAAGCAGTTGAAGAGAACATCAATAGTGTCTCAACATTGGTATTGTGTTGGTTGTTTGTCGAGATATCATTTTCTATTATAACTTCAATCTTGGATATTTTATTGGTGATATTGGATAGATGTACTCCAATGTGAATAATCTAATGATCATTAAATGCTTGAAGCTATTTTGTAAATTTTTTGTCTATGAAGCTGCAACCTTATTAGGAATTACAAGAATCCTCGAATCTTGCCTGAGGCCTCCATGTGTATGGACGCCATTTTATATCAGAACACACTCTGTATCACTAATAAGCAAACCGCGACTACTAACATTTACTATATTAATATACATGAAAGCTACTAGAAAAGCATGGGTTAGCACCTTATGAAGTGATGAACCACAGTGTGCGCCAACGGAATCCGACGATGACCACCGCAACACAAGCCACCACGTCGCTTGCTCGTTACAGGACCAGCTGTTGCCGGAGAAGACCACCACCCGTCGGAAATCTCGAACGCCAACTGCCACCTTCGCCGCAGGATCTGCCACCTCTCCGCCGTCACTGCCAGTTCGGCCACTGAGCCCAAACGCTTCCCGTCAATCGTGCTGCCGGAGTCGGCGCCCAATACTGACGCGCACCAACCTCCACGACGGTATCTCGCCTGCTGCCAGTCTTCCCTCTACTACGTGACTCCTCACCCCAACTCATAAGTCCTTCAACGCAGCCCACAAGCCCCCTCCAGCCTCCACACGTAACCCATCCACTCCGCCTCTCACGGTGAAACATGTGCATCTAATTGTTCTTCCTTATTCACGCAATTTCATCTTTATCGCTGTAATTCGCACAAAAATCCCCTTCCGATCCCTTCCCGTGCGCGTCACACCGTTTCATTTCCACGTAATTTCGTCCTCTATTTTGTCGACCCTAACTACCCCCTTTGTATTCCCTTTGTGATCATAAGTCTCAACGATAGCATGATTTCTTCCTCCCTTCTGTTTTATTCCGTCACCCCTAACTTCCCCTTTGTATTTCGTCTGTGTTCTTAGTGATAGCATAGCTGATTGATGATTACTTATGTTGAGTGTCTATTGCACGTAAATTATTTACGCTTCCCAACACGAAACGTACACAGCCTGGTTTGTTCTGATGTGTGTGGATGTTTCCATTTTCCCCTATGTGCACTCTACCAGCATGCCCACTTCGCCTGCCAGGTATTCGACTAATTGCCCAGCTGAAATTCCAACATTTTTTGTGGTCGTAACTTTAACACTAGAGAATAGATGATATTATAAAAAGGAAAAAAATAAAAGAGTACAGAAAAGAAATTGATAGTATGATCCAAAAGTGATCATTAAAGAGCCAAATAGGTGGCTTAAAAAGAGGACCAAGATTGGTGGCCTCGTAAAAGAAAATTATTAGCCCTACTCGTACAGTTGTATTTATGTAATCTGCATCATAGGGGCTGTGATAGGAAGGCAATCTAATCTAGATAATCTAAATAACTCGGCAGATTATTAACCAAACAGACTAAATTTATCTAAATCCTCCATGAGAATTCTAGGCTAGAACCAAAAACCAAGTAAAATAATCAAACCCAAACTTGACCAGTAACTATCAAAATGCTAACAATCTAAACCAACGGGGTACAAGATGTTGTACAAAGCATTTTCTTTCATAATAACGAAATGGGGCAGCAAACATGATCAAGAAGCCTGCCCCTTTCATATATGGGGTATAAATATATCCCTCCATGTAGTCCATCCATCATCAAAAATTTCCTTGAAAGCAACAACAAATCTGATGTATAGACGCAGTGAAATAGGCCCTTAACAGAAAAAGTAAGGCAGCAACAAATAAGATGCACCATTATCAGAAGTAGAAGGCACAAACCAAAGCATTGTACAGCAAACAGGAGTATCCTATCCAGCAATTGAACAGAACTTGATAATATATGAGCAGGGGAGCCTCAATTACTACTTGCAATCAGCATGTTCAGTTGATATTGCATGTTCGTAACTTTAACATTAGTCGCCACCTTGTTTTTTTTCCTTTCTTTGGAGGTTGTTGAACTGCAGTATGAGGCGCATTTAGGTATTATCCAAATAAACTATATATTAATTTTCTTGAAATTTATAAATTGGCCGAGTAAATATGTGTTCTCTTGGTAGCTCTTCAATCAGGTGGGTTCTTTGGCAAATGGATCATGGTTAAACTTCTTGAATTTGTAGTGGTAATGGTTTTCTTGAATTCCTAAGACATCTCCGATGGGTTTTGAAAGTGGGGTTTATCATAATCAAATTAAGGTCCTTTTTCTCTAAGGTTAAGCTTTGCTTGAGTATGTATGCTATAGGGCTCTTTGTTTAATTGGGTAATTTTGTTGGAGTATGCAGAGAGAGTCATGGGGAATAATTCTAACTCTTGCTTATCAGAGTTTTGGAGTTGTGGAAAGGACTTAAGATACTATGTATCAAGACTTGCGATAGGATTTGAGTGCTCGCTCATTCTATATTTGATGGGTGATTCTTTATTTTCTATTCGCAGTTCCTTGCCTGCATGATACTCGAGGGAAATAAGCCCGCATGTAGGGCTTGCCGGTTTAATTGTCTCTGATTTGTGCTGTAATTTTGGTTCAATTTTCTTTATATATGGTTCTTTATTAATGATTTCAATTTAGTTTGTTCATGTAATTTACAAAAGAAGGATGGTGATATTCATTGATGATCATAAACTAATTTATATAATGTTTGCATTGGAGCTATCAATGCGGAGAAATATATTAAATATATTAGTTACTATTACAGCATATACAATAAGCCGATACTAATATTCCTAAGTCCCAACCTTGCAAAATAATTAAACTACTAAACAAAAAACCTTTAGGAAATCTTTTTTCTTATTTTTTACATAGAACGCTCGTATGGGACACACCGTGCCCCCATGAAAACACAAGATTATGAACTTTGTCAACACAAATATTATTACTAAAAAGCATGAGTAACCACATTGATGTGTTTGTACCAGCATATAAATATTTATTACTATTACAATTTTTCGGATTGCTAGAGATTGCTATTTAAATTACGAGTATCCCACGTATTGTTCGACTGTACTTCAATAAAATGTAATTTATTAAATGCATGACAAATTCTCTTGTGAGACGCTATTGTAGGCACCTGAATTTTATTGCATATTAAAGAAAAATATGTGGCAAATTAATTCAATAATTATCAATTAATTATTTATTTATTAAGGGATTTAAATAAATCTATTCCTAAAATAAATGAGTAAATAATTGATAATTAGGCAGATCCAGTCAAATAAGTCTGACTTAAAGCCTAAGCAAGTGAAAGGCCCAAGCCCGCAGAATCAGGTCAAATCAGCCCTGGAACAATCAGACTGTGAGTTATTTATAGGGTGTCCTCGCCCTTCACCTAGATAAGGAGACCTCTTTCATTCATTCTAGACACACACATTCATAGACCCGAAGACGTTAACGCTCTGAAGAGATTAAAACACGAGCAACGCTTCTCAAGATCTTTAAGCATCTTTAAGTCAAGAACGGCATACGATTCAGGACCAAGGTGCTAAGCCTCCCAAATCAAGCGTTCTTCATACACTAAGTTTTTCAGCATTCTTCGCGCCAAGAACAGCATACAAACCGGGATTAAGGTGCTAAGGCCCCAGATAGAGTGTTTTTCATAATAAACATGTTTAATCCAAATAAAAGTTCGACGCCTCTAGAGTAACGTTATAATGTCCCAAATTCGAGTTCGGACAAGCTTCAACTGAAGATCCGGCTCAACACACACAGTCAATGCAGTCAATGCGATCAGCGCAGTCAACACAACCAGTCAAAGTCAAAGTCCAAATTTGTTCGAGAGAAGAATCAGAGGATAGATAGAGATTGTTTCCTAAATTATCAAGTTTAATCCTTTTGTATTATTATTGTAATTCTCTTGTATTTATTTTATCATAAATACAAAATTTATTGTTACAAATTTTGGCACGCCCAGTAGGACAGTCTCTACCTCTCATCTCTTCTCTCTACAAGCACAAATAATGGCTCTTTTTAGGATCGCGATCCAAAGTTCATCTACCTCAAAGCCTTCAGAGCTGCAAGCTGTGAAGACTCAAATGATGACTCTATTAAAGATTGCAATGAGAAGGCTTATTTCATCAAAACCTCTAGAGTTGCAAACTGACAAAGTTGAAGACTTTACAAGAAGTATGCCTGAAGGCTCCTCAAGGACAAACCATGTGGTGGGGATTACTCTCAATAAGCCATTGCAGGGCAGTAAAGATGGTGATGATGACTCTTTTTGCTCAACTTCTCGCTCCACGCGAAGCTCACCACCTGCCTCAACTGAAGCTGCAGTGATGACGACAAGTGTTATGACCATTGAGGATCAACTCGCAAGTATGATGAGAGCCATTGAAGGACTCAACAAACACATGGAAACTCAAGACGTAAAGATCTCCGTACTTATGAAGAAAATGGATAATGCGGAGACGAGCCATGCAAATAAGAAACAAGTTGAGGATGAGCACGAGGAGGAAGACTCGACAAAACATCATTCATATGAAAAGAAGCAAGTTGAGGAAAAAGTAAAAGTTTCAGCTGACGGAATGCTTCATATCAACCAATTAAAGAACATTGTCATAGAGACGATAAAAGACAAGTTTGAAGTAAGATCCAAATCTCCTGCCACCTACAAAAAGCCATATACAAGGAGAATTGACAACTTGAGGTTGCCAACTGATTACCAACCTCCCAAGTTTCAACAATTCGATGGCAAAGGCAACCCAAGACAACATGTGGCGCACTTCGTCGAGACATGCAATGATGCGGGGACCTATGGAGATCACATGGTGAGACAATTCGTCCAATCTCTAAGAAAAAATGCCTTCGATTGGTACATCGACTTGGAAGCCGACTCCATTGACAGTTGGGGGTAAATGGAAAAAGAATTCCTCAACTGCTTCTACAGCACACGAAGAAATGTTAGCATGATGGAGCTAACAAATACTCGTCAAAGTGATGAAGAATATGTCATCGACTATATCAACAGATGGAGGAGCCTAAGCCTCAATTGCAAAGAAAAGCTGTCAGAAACTTCAGCTATTGAAATGTGCATTCAAAGGATGCAGTGGAGTCTTCACTACATACTCCAATGAATTCGGCCTAAAACTTTTGAAGAGTTGGCTACAAGAGCTCACGACATGGAGTTGAGTCTGACATCAAATGACATCGAATGGCCCTCTAATCAAGACTCTTATGAGTTTGAAGACATACCTTCTGATGAGCTCGTGGAAGAGGAACCGCAAATAAAGACTACAGTTTCTATAAAGATTCATAGAAATGAAGTGGAAGCAAGAGAAAACAGCGCATCCCAAGATTGGGGGCAATGAACTATTGATAAATCAAAGTCAAAGCTCCTTGACACGAGCTAAAACTGTCTACATTACGCTCTTTGATACGAGCTTAAACTATCTAAAATCTCCCAAGTCAAAGCTCCCTAACACGAGCAAAAATTGTCTACATCACGCTCCTTGACACGATTTAAAACTATCTACAAGTCACGCTCCTTGATATGAGCTAAAACTATCTACAAGTCATGTTCCTTGATACGAGCTTAAACTATCTAAAAAGCCTCGAGTCATGCTCCTTGATACGAGCCTAAACTATCTAACACAAATCAAATTCAAGGCTCCTCAATACGAGCTTAAACTGTCTAACTCAAATTAAATCTCCTTTAGAAGAGACGAAACTCTCTAAACATTATGCTCCTTGATACGAGCTTAAACTATCTAAAAAGCCTCAAGTCATGCTCCTTGATACGAGCTTAAACTATCTACACATTATGCTCCTTGAAATGAGCTAAAACTATCCACACAATGCTTCTTGATACGAGCTTAAACTGTCTAACTCAAATTAAATCTCCTTGAGAAGAGACGAAGCTCTCTACACATTACGCTCCTTGATATGAGCTAAAACTATCCACACAACGCTCCTTGATATGAGCTAAAACTATCTACATGTTACGCTCCTCGACACGAGCTAAAAATGTCCACACAATACTTCTTGATAAGAGTTTAAACTATCTAAAATCCTCAAGTTACGCTCCTTGATATGAGTATAAACTATCTATACATCAAATCAAATCTCCTTGGGAAGAGAATATACTCTCTAAACACAAAGCTCCTAGACATGAGTAAAAAATGTCCACACAAGGTCCTTGACACGAGTATAAACTGTCTACAATTCTAATTCAAGACTCATTGACACGAGTATAAACTGTCAGCAAATTCAAGTTCATCGCTCCATGACGCACGAGCCTAAACTGCATGTTACTCCTAGCCCACATGAGTATAAAATGTGTACGGCACCCCCCTTCCAAACCAAATCATGTTCCTTTGAACTACATTATGACTTGATCCTCTTCAAAGAGGTACGTAGGCAGCTTAATACTTCAGTAAGTTTAATCATAATTCAGGTTATTCATATTAAGTTGGTGAAGCAAGTAATAAAATTCGATCATGTTGATCAAGAATGAATTATAGCAATTTGTTCACTTCAACACAAAGGCGTCCGTGAACAAAATGCAAGGGGGCATTTATAGGCACCTAAATTTTATTGCCTATTAAAGGAAAATATGTGGCAAATTAATGCAATAATTATCAATTAATTATTTATCTATTAAGGGATTTAAATAAATCTATTCCTAAAATAAATTAGTAAATAATTGATAATTAGGCAGATCCAGTCAAATAAGTCTAACTTAAAGCCTAAGCAAGTGAAAGGCCCAAGCCCGTAGAATCAGGTCAAATCAGCCCTGGACCAATCAAACTGCGAGTTATTTATAGGGTGTCCTCACCCTTCACCTATATAAGGAGTCCACCTCCATTCATTCCAGACACACACATTCATAGACCCGAAGATGTTAACGCTCTGAAGAGATTGAAACACGAGCAACGCTCCTCAAGATCTTCAAGCATCTTTAAGTCAAGAACGGCATACGATTGGGACCAAGGTGATAAGCCTCCCAAATCAAGCGTTCTTCATACACTAAGTTTTCAGCGTTCTTCGCGCCAAGAACAACATACGACCCGGGATTAATGTGCTAAGCCCCCCAGATCAAGTGTTATTCAAAATAAACACGTTTAATCCAAATAAAGGTTCGACGCCTCTTGAGTAACGTTATAAGGTCCCAAATCCAAGTTCAGACAAGCTTTAAATGAAGATTCGGCTCGACACACACAGTCAGCGCAGCCAATGCAATCAGAGCGGTCAACACAACCAGTCAAAGTCCAAATTTGTTCGAGAGAAGAATCAGAGGATAGATAGAGATTGTTTCCTAAATTATCAAGTTTAATCCTTTGGGATTATTATTGTAATTCTCTTATATTTATTTTATTATAAATACAAAATTTGTTGTTACAGCTATTTATATGAGAGGATTTGTGAGATGTGTTAAAGTATGTTTATTATTTAGATAAAGTATGTTTGATTGTTGTTAAAGTATGTTTTCTAAAGTATACTGGATTATGTATTAAAGTATAATTTTAATGTATTATAATTTGATTTATTATTGACATACTTTAATAGAAAATAAACATATTATATCTATACAATAAACATACTTTAATTATGGGTCGACCCGTCTCACACACGTCTCACAAATAACCCGTCTCATAAGAGAGTTTCTCTAAATACATAATTGTTACTACAAAAGTAAAATTTTAAGCCAAAGTCCGGGTGAACACCTCACGAAGTGAGGTGCCCCGTTAACTAGAATATATATATATAAGTAAAAAAGTCTGCAAAAAATAAAAAGATATAATTTTCCCGCCATTTTTACTTGCTAAATATGGAAAATATAATTTATACCAGTTCAGATAATTGTGGGTGAAAAAAATGCCTTCTGTTGTTGGGGAGTAGGCCACACACATGTGTTAGATGCGTTTTCTATTCTGTATATTCAATAAAAAAATAAAAAAAAAAACTATTGGAGCAATTTTGAAATAATATTTTGCCCATAATAAAATCTTACATTATTCTAAAAGGTTATTTTGGGCGGCTAGGCTATTCCTATTTTTTATGCACTTTTTTGTTGTTCCTGTTTTTAATGAACTTTTATCTTTATGGTTATAGCAAATTGGTTGTTACCGTTTTAAATGATTTTTTTATTATTATTTTTATTTTACAGATTGGCTATAACTAATCTTTAATATAAACCTTTAAATTGCATCCAACCAATTTAATTTTTACATTCTATTTGTAGTAAGCAATAGTATTTATTAGTATTATCATTTTTAATTATTGGTATTATAATAGGTATTTATAATAATATTATTATATTGTTAATATTAAGAGAAATGTTATTATTATTATTATAAATAAAATAAAATTTGAATTGTCTTTTCAGAGTCCAATGCCGCCCTCTTCACAACCTGCTCAGTAATTAAAGTTATTATGAAATAAAGCCACAACTTTGTAATAATTATAGTCGACTGTAGAGGTGGAGCCACCCTCCCAAGTCCCAAAGGCCAAAGTCAATCAATGGATTGGCAGGCTCGAGAGATTTTATAAGGGGAAAAAGGAAAAAATTTATGAAGAGGCATGAAACAGGATCTCAAAACCTTATAGATCTCATTTCTTCCTAGTCTGAAGCAACACAATATTTTTGAGATGTCAAAACCTAGGGTTCCAAGACATGGCCTCTCTGGCAGCACCACCCCGACCACCATTTTCGCCCCCACCAGTTCCTCCCTCCTCACATGCCCATCTTGCTCCGTCCCCCACCTCCGAGAACACTGTGTTCCCGGCCTGTTGAATATCATAAGCAATATGTTTAAGATATGTAGTAAAAAGAGATTAAGTACAAATATTTTATTCACTGATTTATACAAATAGGAATACATGTAAGTTTATATAAAGAGTGATACGTGTATCACAAAATATGTAACAGAAAGAATAAAATCCTATTTAATAATAAGTACTAATTAAGGCATAATTCTTGCTCAATATTCAACATCCCCCTCAAGTTGGAGAATGTGAACAGTCTGACATTCCCAACTTGATGACAAACTGATGGAATGGAGCTCCTCCTAGGATTTTAGTAAAACCATCGGCTAATTGCTGCTTAGTAGAGATATAACCTGGAAGTATAAAACTAGCTTTATACTTGTCACATACCAAATGACAATCAATGTCCAAATGCTTGGTTCGTTCATGAAATACAGGGTTAACTGTAATATGAAGAGCCACTTTGTTGTCACAATGTAGAGGTATAGGAAGGATATGAGGCAAGTGGAAGTCCTGCAAGATATAAGTGTCTTTGCAAGTTGTATTTTGTATCTTGCTTTTAAAGGAAATTAATGAATTGCCAATAAAAATAGCATAACCTGTGATGGACCTTCTAGTGTCTTTGCAAGTTGCCCAATCAGCATCACAATAGGCCTCTAAAGAACAAGTATTTCTGGAAGGATAGAATAACCACAGAGAGCTTGTGTCTTTCAAATACTTTAAAACATGTAATGCAGCATTCCAATGTGACTGTGTGGGGTAGAAGACAAACTGACTTAACTGTTGTACTGAGTAAGTAATGTCTAGTCTTGTCATGCTTAAGTACAAAAGCCTCCCAACCAATCTTCTGTATTTATCAGGCTGCTACAATGGGACTCCATCTGTGTAAGTTAATTGGAGACCATGGGGCAAAGGTGTAGAAACATATTTGCAATTCTCCAAATGTGTATCTGCAATAATATCCATGGTATACTTCCTTTGACATAAAGAAATTCTAGATGCGCTTCTAGCAATCTCCACCCCTAGAAAATACTTGGCTATTGTAACAACAAAATTTATATATTTATAATAAAATAAACACAAAAGAATTACAACAATAATTCAGATGAATTAAACTTGAAATTTTATAAACTATCTCTATCTATCATCTGATTCTTCTCTCGAACCAATTTGGACTTTGACTTTGACTTTTGACATGACCGTGTTGACCGCGTTGACTCTGTGTTTCGAGTGAGATCTTCAGTTGAAGCTTGTTCGAACTCGGATTTGGGACCTTATAACGTTAATCCAGAGGCGTCGAGCCTTTATTTGGATTAAACATACTTGATCCGAAGAACACTCGATCTGGGAGCTTAGCACCTTAATCCCGGGTCATATACCATTCTTGGCGCGAAGAACACCAAAGAACTTAGTGTATGAAGAATGCTTGATTTGGGGGCTCCGCACCTTGATCCCGAATCGTTTGTTGTTCTTGACTTGAAGATGCTTGAAGATCTCAAGGGAGCACTGCTCGTGTTCTTGATCTCTTCAGAGCGTTTGTGTCTTCAAATCTTTGAATGTGTGTGTCTGGAATGAATGGAGGAGGACTCCTTATATAGGTGAAGTATGAGGATGCCCCATAAATAACTCACAGTCTGATTGGTCTATTTTGACCTAATTATGCGGGCTTGGGTCTTTTACTTTCTTAGGCTTTAAGTCAGACTTATTTAACTGGACCTTACCCAATTATAAATTATTTACTCATTTATTTTAGGAATTTATTTATTTAAATCCCTTAATAAAAAAATAATTAATTGATAATTATTGCATTAATTTGCGACATATTTTCCTTAATGGGCAATAAAATTCAAGTGCCTACAAATGCCCCCTCGCATTTTGTTCACGGACGCCTTTGTGTTGAGGTGAACAAATTGCGACAATCCATTTCTTGATCAACATGATTGAATTTTATTGCTTGCCTCTCCAATTTGATATGAATAGCCTGAATTATGACTGAACTTAGCAGAGTGCTAAGTTGCCTATGTACCTCTTTGAAGAGGATCAAGTCAAAATGTAGTTCAAGAGACATGATTTGATTTGAATGGGGGGGTGTCGTACACATTTTATACTCATGCGGGCCAGGAGTAACATGCAGTTTAGGCTCGTGCGTCACGGAGCATTGAACTTGAATTTTTTGACAGTTTATACTCGTGTCAATGAGTCTTGAATTTGAACTTGTAGACAGTTTATGCTCATGTCAAGGAACCTTGTGTGGACATTTTTCACTCGTGTCGGGGAGCATTGTGTGGATAATTTTCTCACATGTCGAGGAGCATTGTGTGGATAGTTTTCTCTCATATCAAGGAGCTTTATGTGTAGAGAGTTTTTTTCTATTCCCAAGGAGATTTGATTTGATGTGTAGATAGTTTATACTCATATCAAGGAGCGTAACTTGAGGATTTTAGATAGTTTAAACTCGTATCTAGGAGTATTGTGTGGATATTTTTAGCTCGTGTTGAGGAGCGTAACATGTAGAGAGTTTCGTCTCTTCTCAAGGAAATTTAATTTGATGTGTAGATAGTTTATACTCATATCAAGGAGCGTAACTTGAGGATTTTAGATAGTTTAAACTCGTATCAAGGAGTATTGTGTGATAATTTTCGCTCGTGTCAATGAGCTTTAACTTGAGGATTTTAGATAGTTTAAACTCGTATCAAGGAGTATTGTGTGACAGTTTTCGCTCGTGTCAATGAGCTTTAACTTGAGGATTTTAGATAGTTTAAACTTGTATCAAGGAGCGTGATGTAGACAGTTTTTACTCGTGTCATGGAGCATGATGTAGATAGTTTTCGCACGTGTCAAGGAGCTTTATCTTGATTTATCAACAGTTTATTGCCCCCAATCTTGGGCTGCACTATTTTCTCTTACTTCAACTTCATTTCTGTTAATCTTTATAAAAACGGCAGACTTTGTTTGTGGTTCCCCTTCCAAGGGCTCATCGAAGGACATATATTCAAACCCGTAAGAGTCTTGAATAGAGGGCTATTCGATGTCATTTGATGTCAGGCTTAACTCCATGTCGTGAGCTCTTGAAGCCAACTCTTCAAAATTTTTAGGCCGAATTTCTTGAAGTATGTAGCTAAGATTCTATTTCATCCCTTGAATGCACATTTCTATAGCTGAAGTTTTTTATAGCTTTTCTTTGCAATTGAGGCTTAGACTCCTCCATCTATTGATGTAGTCGAGGACATATTCTTCATCACTTTGACGAGTATTTGTTAGCTCCATCATGCTAACAGTTCTTCGTGTGCTATAGAAGCGGTTGAGGAATACTTTTTCCATTTGCCCCCAATTGTCAATGGTGTTGGCTTTCAAGTCAATGAACCAATCAATTCTTTCAGAGATCAGACGAATTGACTCACCATATGATTCCCATAGGTCCCAGCATCATTGCATGTCTCGATGAAGTGCGCAACATGTTGTCTTGGGTTGCCTTTGCCATCGAATTGTTGAAACTTGGGAGATTGATAGTCAGTTGGCATCCTCAAGTTGTCAATCCTCTTTGTATATGTTTTGGCGTATGTTGAAGAAGATTTTGAGCTTCCTTCAAACTTGTCTTTTATCGTCTCTATGACGATATTCTTTAGTTGGTTAATATGAAGCATGCCGTCAGCTGAAACTTCCACTTTTTTCTCAACTTGTTTCTTTTCAGGCGAATGATGTTTTGTCCAGTCTTCCTGCTCATGTTCATCCTCAACTTGTTTCTTATTTGCATGGCTTGTCTCCGCATTATCCATTTTCTTCATAAGTACAGAGATCTTTACGTCTTGAGCTTCCATGTTCTTGTTGAGTCCTTCAATGGCTCTCATCATACTTGAGAGTTGATCCTCAATGGTCATAGCACTTGTCGTCATCACTGCAGCTTCAGTTGAGGCAGGTGGTGAGCTTGGCGTGGAGCGAGGAGTTGAACAGATAGAGTCATTTTCACCATCTGTGTCGCTGTGCAATGGCTTATTGAGAGTAATCCCCACCATACGATTTATCTTTGAGGAGCCTTCAGACATACTTCTTGTAACGACTTCAACCTTTTCAGTTTGCAACTCTGGAGGCTTTGATGCAATAGTCCTTCGTATCGCAATCTTTAGTGGAGTCATAACTTGCGTCTTCACAGCTTGTAGCTCTAAAGGATTTGAGGTAGATGACCTTTTTATCGCGATCCTAAGATGAGTCATACTTTATATCTTTGAGCTTGTTGAGAGAAGAGATAAGAGGTAGAGACTGTCTCACTAGGCGTGCCAAAATTTGTAACAACAAAATTTATGTATTTATAATAAAATAAACAAAAAAGAATTACAATAATAATCCAAACGGATTAAACTTGAAATTTTATAAATTATCTCTATCTATTCTCTGATTCTTCTCTCGAACCAATTTGGACTTTGACTTTGACTTTTGACTTGACCGTGTTGACCTCGTTGACTGTGTGTTTCGAGTCGAATCTTCAGTTGAAGCTTGTCCGAACTCGGATTTGGGACCTTATAACGTTAATCCAGAGGCGTCGAGCCTTTGTTTGGACTAAACGTACTTGATCTAAAGAACACTCGATCTCGGGGGCTTAGCACCTTAATCCCGATTCGTATGTCGTTCTTCGCACGAAGAACACCGAAGAACTTAGTGTATGAAGAACGCTTGATTTGAGGGCTCCGCACCTTGATCCCAAATCATTTTCCGTTCTGGACTTGAAGATGTTTGAAGATCTCAAGGGAGCACTGCTCGTGTTCTTGATCTCTTCAGAGCGTTTGTGTCTTCAAATCTTTGAATGTGTGTGTCTGGAATGAATGGAGGAGGACTCCTTATATACGTGAAGTATGAGGATGCCCCATAAATAACTCGCAGTCTGATTGGTCCGTTTTGACCTAATTATGCGGGCTTGGGCCTTTCACTTTCTTAGGCTTTAAGTCAAACTTATTTGACTGGATCTTACCCAATTATAAATTATTTACTCATTTATTTTAGGAATTTATTTATTTAAATCCCTTAATAAATAAATAATTAATTGATAATTATTGCATTAATTTACCACATATTTTCCTTAATGGGCAATAAAATTCAAGTGTCTATAGCTATCCCCAAGTCTTTAATTGTATAAGCATTATGTAAGAACTGCTTAAGATCAGTGATTAACTTCAGACTTGAACCTGTAATGAGAACATCATCAACATATACCAATATAGCCAAGAAAAAACCATCTTTATGAAGTGTGAAGAGATAATGATCATTTTTTGATTGTACCAAACCAAAATCAGAAAGCCTTTTACAAAGCTCAATATTCCACTCTCTTGAAGCTTGCTTTAAGCCATATAAACTCCTTGTTAACTTACATACTTGTCCTGCACTTCCTTTATTATAGCATTGTGGAGGCATCATGTAAACTTCTTCTGATAATTGACCATGTAAGAAGGCATTGTTGAAATCCAACTGATGCAATTCCCAATTGTTCATCAAAGCAATAGCCAAGAACAATCTTACTGTCACCAATTTTGCTACTGGAGAAAACACTTCAAAATAATCAACTCCCGCTTGTTGATTATAACCTTTTGCTACTAGCCTAGCTTTATATCTTTCAACAGTTCCATCAGCTTTTCTCTTTATTTTGTACACCCATTTATTTCCAATTGCTTTCTTTCCTAATGGTAAATCAGTCACTACCCATGTGTGATTATTCTCCAAAGCTTCAAGTTCCTTGTTCATTGCCTCAATCCAAACTTGTTCTTTAATTGCCTCCTATAGTGTGCTGGCTCTCTTTAGTGACACAAATTAGCCAAAAATGCTAGATAAGTATTAGACAAGGGATTTGTAGATGAATCATGAAGGGTTTGGCAAACATAATCCTTTTGCCAAGTAGGAGGATGTGAAATTCTTGAACTCCTTCTTATAGCAGCTGTGATAGGTATAATAAGCTCTGTAGCAGTGACATTATCTTCTAAAGATGGAGACTAATCATGGCTAATTGGTGTTGAAACACCAGAAGAAAAAAGAACTTTACCATAACTGCATGGGGTCTGATGAGATGACAAATGTTCTGTAGCCCCACAATATCTTCTGTATGCATTTATGAAGGCAAAGAATTCTTAGTATGCAACTCATATAGAAAAGTATCCTCAGAGAATACCACATCTCTGGAAACCAAGAACTTAGATTGTTCTAAATCATAAAGCTTATAGCCTTTCTGCCCTTCCACAAAACCCAAAAATATGCACTTCTGTGACCTAGCAGCAAATTTTTCTTCGTTAGGTAGATTATCTACAGCAAATACTAGGCAGCCAAAAGGCCTCATCCTAGTATAATCTGGTTCTTTCCCATACAACACTTCAAAAGGTGTTTTATATTTCAATACACTGCAGGGCAATCTATTAATGACAAAAGTAGCTATCAAAACTGAAAAAGGCCAAAATTGTGTAGGTAACTTAGCTTGAAACAGGAAAGATCTAGCTATTTCCAACACATGCCTATGTTTTCTTTCAACAACTCCATTTTGTTGAGGAGTATAAACACAAGTTTTCTCATGTATAATTCCTTGTGAACGGAAAAACATCTGAACATCACTACAGAGGAATTCAGTTCCATTATCATTTCTTATTCTCTTGACCTTCTTATTATATTGTCTATCAACTATTGTCACAAATCTCTTTAAAATACCTGCTACTTCTGATTTATTTTTCATGAGAAATAGCCAAACACATCTGCTATAATCATCTACCACAGTCAAGAAATATGTAGAATTGAGAAAATTCTCATTTCTACTAGGCCCCCATGTATCTAGATGTATAAGCTCAAAGCAAGATTTTGTGGAATAAAATAATGATCAAAAGGAACTCTATGTTGCTTGGCTTTAAAGCAAATGTCACATGCTTTTATAGATTCTGAAAATTCATCAAAAAATCAGGTTTCAGAAACTGAAAATATTTCATAGTACTAAGAGAAGGATGTCCTATTCTCTTATGCCAAACATCTAAAGAAACAGCACAAGCTAACTATGTAGTAGCAGTCTTAGTCTTTAGAAAATATAAGTTCCCCTTAACTCTCCTTCAACAACCTATTTATTACTTAGAAGATCCCAAAATACACAAGATGAGGTAAAAAATTCACATTTGAACCCAGAGTCTGCACATAGTTGTGCCACAGAAAGCAGATTATATTTGAAACCAGGGATCAATAACACATATTCTAATTTAATTGTGGATATGAGATAAACCTCCCCTTCATACTTGACTTCTTTTGTACTACCATCCGGCAGACAAACTGTGACATTATTCTTATTAGGTGTAACGTTTCTCATCAAATTAGAACTCATGCACATGTGTCTACTAGCACCCATGTCTATAATCCAACCATCATTGCTTCCAACATTATATGAAGACAATGTAAATTGGGGGAAAATAACTTTTACCTTCAAAGTCAGCAACTCTAGCATTCTGCTCAACTTTTTGTTTTTTACTTCATGTATTGAATCATCTCTTATAACTGATGAAGTAAGGTCTGAAAATTTGGTGAGTCCACTTCTCCAAATCTAGTATTCATATTCAATCAACTTCGTCAATCGGCTCTTCCAGTCAGCTGCACCTTCGAGCAGATTGATTTTAACAATCCAATCTGAAAATAACTAAAATCGAAACTGCTCTGATACCATGTTGAATATCATAAGCAATCATGTTTAAGATACGAAGTAAAAAGAGATTAAGTAAAAATACTTTATTCACTGATCTATACAAATTGGAATACATGTAAGTTTATATAAAGAGTGATACATGTATCACAAAACATGTAACGGAAAGAATATAATCCTATTTAATAATAAGCACTAATTAAGGCATAATTCTTGCTCTATATTCAACACGGCCTCTACTCCGTCAACCTCCCCTGCAGGTTAGCATTCGGCATGAAAATCGAGACCCTCGCTGCCTCACCATCACGGAAACCTTCGCCGACGCGACCGCCGGAAAAGTCTTTATCAAAGGCATCGAAATCAGTAAGTCCATGGTTTTTTTTTCTTTTGAAAATAAATATGCTTATGGTTGAAATTGAGTCATTTTTGTCTAATTCTATGTAGGACAAGCTAAAATATTCGTGAACGTGAGATTAACGGTGCCGCAGGATAGGGCGACGTCAATAGCCCACCCCATGACGACATCGGAGATTAGGCAGACCTGCAGAGTGGAGAGGTGCCATCTTCGGCGGTGATATGGTGGATGAGGGTTCGGAGGGAAGTGGGGGCCTGGAATAAGACGACGACTTAGGTTCAAATTTTGTTGTGAAATTGATCGAGGCGTCATTAATTGGTTTGTTGATTATATCTTACTTGAAGGAGAATAAAATTATCTAAGTTTAATGTTTACTTGAATATTTTAAACTTGGAGACTAGATTCTAATTGGAAATGAAGGTGGCATGTCAGAGTTTGGGTTCATTAGAGAAGGGAGTAGTAGTGGTGGGTATTGATATTAAGGTAAATATTCACGTGGTTGTGTTCCTTTTGTTGTGAAATAGTGCCTGTCTTCTTTTATGAACATTGTGGGTAAGAAGTATTCTATTAATTAATGTTGTTCCAGGCGTAATGTGGCTCATGTGTGGGTTTACTGCAGAGCAGAAGGTGAAGGTTCCATCTATGCATTGTGACGCAAGTATATGCCGACAACACAAACTTACCAATAGACGAAGTTAGAGCACTCTCCCCTCAAGTAAGCAAATTAAATTAGTGAAATTTGAAGATTTAAGTTTCTAATATACAATCTAATATTGGTATCTTAAATCATAATTCCTTTTTTATCCATCTGAGTATTCAGATATTAATCATATTATGCACTAGAGGATCAAAACTTGACCTTTTTAGATGAATTTCTGTTTGTATTTTAAAGTATCTTCATAACTAATATTGACTGTAGAGACCTGGGTGTTTACTATCTCTCTCTTGTATTAACATTGTTTTACTCTCGGTAGAATCATCTCTTATTTCAGTAATTCTTTTTATAATTGGAAGTCCAAGCAGGACAACAATTACATGATGTGAAGGATCATTAGTGATTAATTAGAATGTTTTGTGACAAATGGATTTATTACGTCTAGCATTCTTTCCATTTAATACTTGGTTTTATTTCTATTTTAGGCTCTTCACGTGATGGACCCTAATAAGCTCCATCTTAGTGAATCTACATTTTATTTACTGCTATATCAATTTGTTAATGTGGAAAGCATGAAAAGGAAACTATCATTATAAAGGAATGATCAGAAATGTTGCATCACCAATTTTTCATTATTAAAGGATAAAGAATAATTTGTTAGAAATTTGTATCCTAGCAGGTTACACTGTTTTCAAATGCTCCCTCCGTCCGCTTTAAAGGTAACCGTTTGCTTTTTGCACGTAGATTAAGGAGTATTATTATTATAGATAAAGTGGGTAGTTGTATTAGAAGGAAGTGTTGGGTCATATTGTGTACTTTTTTTACTAAATAGAGGAAATTGATACATTTGAAGCGGATGCCAGGAATAGTGAAGTGGATACCTTTGAAGCGGACGGAGGGAGTATATCTAAAAGTGATGTCAAATTATAACTTTATTTTCTTTTTCTTTTTTTTTTCATTAATATTTTGAAAATTAATTTTTTTCCTACTTTCCAGAAATACATATTTACAAAATTATTTATTGAAATAATAAAAATAAAAATAAATATTTTCAGTTTGACCCACTTCATTGTTCTATCATTAATTGATTTACAGTTTCATATTTTAGCCTAGGTTATATATGCCTGCTTACAAGCTATACTAAATTTGGTGCTGATTTTTTCTTTGAATTTGATCGAGGCACCAATAATTGGTTCGTTGATTATATCTCATTTTAATAAGAATAAAATAATTGAGGTTTAGTGAGGTTTAATGTCTACTTGAATATTTTAAATTTGAAGACCAGATTCTAATGTTGGTTTAACAGTTACTTAAGAATACTGTCGTATCCAAGGCTCCAATGTTTAAGCCTGAGTTTTCTCAAGGTTTATCATCTAATCCTGGGTTTAAAACCAAAAAGGTCTCGTACCTTTTATTTTTTTGGAAATAGTCCCAAAAAAAACTTAATTTCTCAGAATTGGTCCCACAGCTTTCAAAATCTCACCAAAATTGTCATTTTTACTCAAAATGGTCCAAATTTGCTAATGTCAAACCAAGTTTTAACAACACATTTTCAGCAACACCCCTTTTATAACACCACTCTTATTTAACCCATTTTATGCTCAATTTTCATTATATTTATCATATCACTTCAAAATGGTATCAGAGCCCTATCTTTATTTATTTATGAATGAAAAAATTATTATAAACTTTTATCACTTAACTAGAGGGAGTTTCAAGAAATATGGATCCGAACGAAAGTTCGACATCCGAGAGTGACAGGACTATTAGCTCTGTTCAAAGCTGGAGCAATAGAGACTTCTGGCCTGTTGGATATGATGAAATAAGTAGTTCTATACAACAATACTATAATGTGTTGTATAGACAATATGCCGAGAAAGAATACGAGGACGCCGATCGATTTTGGGATAATCTCGATCGAAGGTGAAAATTGGTGGACGCCTGGGCTAACCTCACCAAAGAAGAACACCTAGAGGATATCCGTCAGGATCAAATAAGATACTCCAAGGAGGTTTCGAGGAACATAGTGGAACTTCGAAGTTTCACCGAGATACATGGACGTATCCCAAACAAGAACAATAGAGGAGACGACCAACTAGGGTCCAAGAGAGATCTGCAAGTCTTACCACATTGGACTGAATGATGGAGTGGAGGGAAATCAAGGCAGATAACTCTAAGATGAACCAAGATCTTAGAGAATTACAGAAGACGGTGAAATTCTTTGGAGAATATTGCCAAAACATGTCCAAGACAGTGGCCGAGATCAGCTTCCAAATGGACAAGATAGAGACGTTGCAAAACAAACAACTTGATCTCATCAAGAAATTAAAAGATCAAGTAATGTCCCTGGAAACCAATGTGACGGGGAGAGGGTCAGGAGGAAGGTTGCCACCAACCTTTGAAATAGAACCCCTTTTACACCAAAAGGGGAAAACGACGGAGGTTACAAGACCAAAGTTGAAAAGCGAGAAGATGATTGCTATCCTTCGAGGAGAATCCACATCCCCGGATGGAAAGAGCAAATCTTGAAGATCTATGAGTCCTTCCAAGGACTTTCAATTGTAGATCTAAAGATGAATGTTGGAGAAACATCAAGCTCACAATAACAGTCGCAGGCTCCGCTGACACAACATGATCCAAGCCAAAATGAAGGAACCTCTGGACTACATGGAGCCCAGGGAATAAGATAAGAAGAGACAACCCAACAACAAAGAAACTTCAAGATGAAGGCGATGGGATTGTCAACAAGAGAAAGTCATGTTCGAGGATCTAATCCACACAGCACCTCATATGGTCGGTCTCATCTTGAATCGATAAATCCATACAGATTGATTCCAATTCTCGACACTCTAAACTTCAAAAATAGAGAGACCCGATCGATGAGTGGACAAATGCAATGAGGATTGCAGGAGGAGCTCTGGAGCTGGATAAAGAAGAGTTCAAAAGGCTCCTAACCATGAGCCTGGAAGGATCAGTAAAGTGCGTCTGGGAGGAGCTCTTAGACGAAGTCAAGAAGGAGGCCATGGAGGGCGAAGACCTCAGCAATATTATTGATCGCATGGCCAAGATTTTCAAGATCCACTTCATCGGAGTAGGCTTCTTCGAAGGAATGGAAGAAGAAAAGAAAAAGAAGTATAGGAATGCCCAATACAGTCTGGAACTACTTGACATCTATCATGTAGATGAGTACATCAAGCTCTTCACAGAGTATAGATGGAAATCAAAAATCAAGGATGAGGAGGTATTCCACCTATTCTTTGCAAAGATTCCAAGCCCATGGAGAGAAATACTGATAAAAGAGTATGAACCATGTGAGTTGGATTCAATAGCAAGGAGGATGTCTTTCCTCAAAGTCAAGATTACAGAGTGGTGCCATCAAGCATTACTATACAAGAATTACAAGAGACTAAGGGGAATCAATAAGACAGTACACTTATGTTGCAAAAACAATGATCTTCTAACTATCATTGGAAGAAGTCCAAGGAAGCAGATAAGGATGAAGAAAAATCATCTTTACACACAGAGAAACTGGAAGATGGAGGTCCAAAAGCCCAAGATCCTTTTGGTCCAAGCAAAAGGCCTGAAGCTATAAATCGGGCCAAAGGTCCGGACCATCCAAATGGAGTTCAAGAAGTCAAGCTTCATCCTCAGGATCAAACCAGAGGAGTACAGGAAGAACTCCCACGAGAAAGACATTCCGAAGAGCAGCTACATGAGCTAATGAAAGATTTAAGGATTGTAACTGCTATACATGCGGAGCTAGAGGGCATATCTCTCCCGATTTCTTGGAGAACCAGAAGAGGGGAGTACGACAATTTGAAACAACTCCAGAAATGGAGGAAACTGTTTACTTCCAAGACCTGGTGCAGGTATATCAATTTTAAGATATACCGGCAGACGAGAGCATATATGAAGAAGAATTCTTTAGCCAAGACGAATCTTCCGAAGATGAGTCGGAGTGAAGAAGAAAACTTCAGACAGGAAATGAAAGAGGACATGTCGGGATTCTTTTCCCAGATTCATAGGACCCTTATGAGAATCATGAAGGAGGATCTAAGACTCAATCGATACGACGGATTTATCATGGGACGACTAGAGCGGTTCCTCAGTTTTAAGAAGAGAAAGCATAACATCATATATAAGGTGGCCGAAGGGGAAATTGCTATCCCAATGGAGTTCACAAATAATGTGATGGAAATGCAACTAGTCCCTATTGATGAAATCAAGAGGGAGCTCAGTAAAATCAAGGAAGAAATGGCTAAGACTATGTCTTGGATCCACATCGGAGCAATACGGATCCTTATCAAAGCAACATTCAAAGTAAGAATCGATACACCAATCGATATTGCAATCTTTGATAAAAGGATCAAGAATACAAGAGAGGCATGCCTGGAAGGAATCTCAGGAAACCTATACGCAGGCAAGGTGGCATCCTACATATACTCGAGGATTGCCTACAATCTGGCAGTTAAAGACTTCAGTAGGGCATTCACTCTTCATCAAGATTTCAAGAGCAAAGATCTTATGAAAGAAGGGAATATGCCTCACTCTGTCACCTACAGTATCTCGTATGCTTTGTCCAATACCCATCATTTGGATCTATTCCAAATGAAGGAGTATATTGAGATACCCGAGGTGTTCGAGAGGGTTGCATGTGCAACTAGGCCAGAAATAATGGAGTTACCACCAATCCATGACATGGATTTGCGGATTAAAGACAAACCAGTCTGGAGCAGACAAGATAGTCTCAGATTCGACCAGAGAAGGATTTTTTTCCAAGAAGATAGAATGATCAGTGAAAAATAGGGAAAGAAGCCAATCGTGGAGGTAGTCCAAGAACTAGAAAAGTTCAAAACTAAAGATGAACTTAAATACCCAGAAGGATGGAGAGGAGTCGAAGTAATATTCGACATCACAAAAAGAGAAAATTTTATTCCTTCTGATGTCTTGTACTATCTCCAACAACCAACAACTAGGAGAAATCAAGGACAGGTCAAACTCGGAGAACTTGAGCATGTAATAGAAGGGATAGCAGGAAGATTCCCAGAACAACTAGTGTTGGGACTAGAGTTTCTCAAGGATCACAAACCTTGGGAAAAATTACAAGATGGAATGGAATTCACGATCAAATGGAAAAGATACAAGGTTTACTAGTATAGGCTTGGGCTTATAAGCTCTGATCCACCCATGGCCACAAGTCCATTCTCAATATATATCACTGTCAGGATTATATATAAGGAGCATCGTGCAGAATATTTTATGGCATACATTGATTCAGGAGCTGACATCTGCACAGCAAAAGAATGAGTCTTTCCTAAAGACTCAGGTGAAGAATTGTCAACTGTACTAGGAAAATATTTCTCACAAAGGGTGCTAATCCTTAACAGAGGAATCAAGCAAACAAAAATCATGATTGGAGTAGCGGATCGTACCCCATGGTACAAGGTGAAGACTCCACCAATATATTTTCATGATACCGGAGCAGATATCCTATTAGGAAACAACTTCCTACAGATATTCAAGTGTTTTACCCTAGAAAACGCAACAAGGAGGCTTATTTTCACAACCCTTTATGAACATAAGATCATCGCACCAAAACTGCATAATGCATTTCAAAGAAAAATGCCAATCAGATTTCGCAGCAAGCGTGGTGATGAAGGAAACTTAGTCTTCCAAAGATGAATGATCCAAGGAGATATGGCGAAGCAGTCCTTCAAATGAGAACCAAGACTAGAGGAGGATGGAAGATGGAGAAACTAAAGGAAAATACAATCCACCTACTCAAAGCAAGCTTGGGAAAAAATATACAGAGAGACATCATAATCGAAGAACAAACATCTTTGGAGGACGTCAAGAAGAAGATATAGAAGAAATTCAATGAGGATTCTCTAGCCTGGTGGGATAAAAACGAGCTCAAAGCCTCACTCAAAGCAAGAGAAGGAAATGAGCATGAGTTCGTGAGATACAAGCTTATCCTGATGAACCAAGAGGATCGAAAGGATATGCAACTCATACTTAAGGAACATCTGGACCTTAAGTTGATATCACCAGGAGTATCCCCATACAACAGTCTAGGGTTTCTAGTTAGAAATCATGGAGAGGTCAAGCATGGAAAGCCGAGACTTGTGATCAACTACAAAGGGATTAACAACATCCTGGAGTTCAATGGATACTACATACCAAGCAGAGAACACTTGGTCAACTGTATCAAGAATGCCAATGTATTCTCAAACTTCGATTGCAACTTTGCTTCTTAGGAGTTGTCAACTTTGCTGGAATGTTCATCAACAATCTGGCACAATACAGGAAGGTGTTCAGTCCTCTGTTGAAAAAATATGCTGAATTCAAATGGGAGAAATCACACCGAGCAACGGTTAAACAACTAAAGAAGGTTTGCAAAAAGCTCCCCAAGTTAGCTATACCGAATGAAGAGGATGAACTGGTACTCTACACAGACGCCAGTGACCATTGGTGGGCAGCGGTTCTAACTAAGTCCACACCTGAAAGAGAAGTGCCGTGCAGATATTGTAGCGGACTCTTTACGGATAATGAAGCAAAGAGGTGGCACATCAATGAAAAGGAGTTTTTTGTAGTTCAGAAGGCATTCAAAAAATTGCCGATATTTCTTCCCGCGAAGAATTTATCATTAAAATTGATAACACAAGGATCAAAGCCTTTTTAAAAAACAAAATTGAATCTAAACCAGAAAAGGCTAAACTATTAAGATGGCAAGCAGAATGTCAATATTATGATTTTAATATTGTCATTATTAATTCTGTTGATAAAGTTTTAGTAGATTTCCTGACAAGAGATGGAGGGAGTTGAAATAGACTCCATCCTGACTGTTTCAAGACACCAGATGGACAACCTCGAGTTGCTCCAAAGGGAATTCGAGAATCTGGCACTCAATGCAACGAGGGCTGGAAAATTACAAAAAAGTGATCGGACCAAATTGTCTAATCGCATACAAGTTTGTATTCGCAATAATGCGAGTCTCTTGGAGTCCTTACAAGAGCCACTCCTCCGAGCCGTTGATAGCAATAGCAATCGATAAAAGGAGAGTAGTCGAGAACGAGGCTCTAAACCCAGAGCAGGGGATTCAAATACCCCTGGCACGAGTTTTAGATTGGAACCTCCGTAGGAGGAACCAATCCAAGAAAAAGTCGAGGATCCTGAGTCACATCTTGAGCCTTCGAGTCAACCCGTCACCTCTGGGGTAAAAGAGGAAGAAATCAACCTTAGGCCTATGACGGGCACCGCTATGGTTGATATTAACTTAGCTGATTTCTCTTATTGGCAGGAATACCAGGCCAGCTGGGAGGAATTGAATACCAGATAAGGAATCCGACCGGAAAAATGCCGGGTGGATAAATCTGGGGAATACCCCTGAGTTTGGATGCGAGAAGGTTTAAATCTAAATGATGTAAAGCAGTGGTATGATTTTGGGGCACTAGCCTCAATTTATATTGTTGCACCAAGCTTCTCAGAACTTTCAAAGCTGCCCGAATGGTTGGGGAAAACAGTTTTCAAAGCATGGGAAAACAACTCGACTCTATCCAAATGAGATGTATTGGAGCTTTACTTCACTAGTGCAGCTCCAAAACCAATTGGGAAAGGCAATCACGAGGCCTTCCATTTTATCAAGCTAAGAAGACCCGATGTCTCAGCATCAAATAAGATCAAAGAGTCTTCCGAGAAGGAACCAATCTTGGTTTCTACATTTTCTAAAGAGCATATCTCTACGCGTAGAGTGAGGGGTTTGTACGCCTGCATTCATGCAATGGTGGAGGTGAAGTTCCCATTCAAGTTCGAGCACAAGTCTTTGAATGGGTCTTTTCTGTTGAATACTTTAACAGGGAAGAAGACAGGGTTTGCTGAGAAGGCCTTCCAGGAAAAACAGAACCTTCTTTGGAGAAACAAGATTCTGGTGAGTAAACAAACCCATCGGAGATATTGTAACATGGACAATTTGGGCAATAGACAAACAAAATATGCACAAGCTGTTCCACCCAAACCGAACCAGAGTTTGGAAAGGGAATAACGTTGGGCATAGGGATGATCAAAACTGCTGAGTCACCCTCAGCAAAAAAGACACGTGGAAAGAAGAGGGTAAAATCTCTTCAGATTACCCAAGAGCTAGGAGAACCATCAGGCATCAAAGAAGACAAATGACTCTTCAAAAAAGCAAGAGTCAGATGACTTTCTGAAAGGGCCAGGGACATGTGACCGACAAGGAGGATGGACCACAATAAGGCATTCAATAAAGAAAAGGGACCGGCCAGCTGCAAAAGTTGGAATCCAATGGGAATTATGTAAGCAGTGACGCCAGCACAATGACGTAAGCAGTGAAGTTAGCAAAAGTAAAGAGGCTTTGAAATCCGGATTTCACGTCTCAAAGCCTCTATAAATAGCAGAGCTGAGAAAGCAGAAGGCATCAACCTTTCCCCTCTGTTTTCTCTCTAAAATAAACATTATATTCCTTTCTTTGTATGAGTATTCTGAGTGCAGCTACAATAGGTAGCTAAAGGAGTTACCTCATCTTGTTCTGTGAGGATGAGTGTGTAATAAATTCTTCATTCAATAAATAAATAATCTTGGGCTTCTACCCGCATGTAGCCTGTTATTTTTTCTGCAATATTAATCTCCATACTTTCCGGCTAGAACAGTAGCAACATCCTGTACACCCGGTGTAGGAAATGAACCGGGGTTGTGTTGAGATCCGCTGAAGGAATAGGATTGAACCATCACACTGCGGGGCGAGTGGTTGGCTATGAGGAGCAGCCGTAAAATCTCCTGGATACCTGGTGGATTGATGGTAAAAAAGGTACTATTACTGTTTTAAATTGGTTAGTTATGATATTAATGTTGTTTAATTAATGAACGGAAGCATTCTGGTAGACATACACGGCGGTTCGGAAACGTCGGTTCCGGTTCTGAACCGCCAATTCCGGTTTGGGAAAATATAGAACCGGAACCGAACCGAGGGTAGGCCGGTTTCGGTTCCGGTTTTTCTCTTTTTTTTATTTTAGCCTTTGAAACGTAAAAAAAGAAAAATTGGAAAAATCGCCGGTTCGGAACCGGAACCGCCGGTTTCGATTTAACAAAATGAGGAACCGGAACTGAACAGGAATATATCCAGTTTTGATTCCGTTTAGGCTGGTTCCGGAACCGCCTGTTCCGGTTAAAATGTGCATGTCTACATGTTGGGCCTAATATGGTTGTAATGGACTATGTCTATTTTGAGATGTAAGAATTTGATGAAAATTGGGGGGAAAATGAGTATATAAAGGTATAGAAGCCATTTTTAAATAGATCTGGAAATAGTAAAAGGAGTGGTTGGTACCTAGCAAAACTTTGAGAGATTTTAAAATTTGGGACGGTTTTGGAGAAATTTCAAAAGCTATGGGACTAAATTGGAGACAAAATAAGTTATGGAACTAAATCGGAGAAATTTCAAAAGGTATGGGACTAAATCAAAGATTTTAAGTATTTAAGGACTGTTTTGGATAACGTAAAAAGTTGTGGGAAGTTTTTGGTATTTAACTCTCTAATCCTCTATATATAGGTTTTATAAGCTTAAATAATGTGATATCTAAAGTCTCTAAATATCCTTTTTGAACATGTGATTATTGAAATTTCAGTAAACTTTCTTAAATCGATGTTGGAATTTATGTTGAGCATGAAATACGAGCCCATTGCATGAATTTCAGCATAGGGACTATTACAGGATTCCACGTCCAGCTAAAAAGGCTTGGGATGGTGGAAATGAGTCAAGGATAATGGACGATACAAGTGGAGTCGGAGCTTCGATTTGCCTATCAAGATTGGATGCTAAAATGGCTGATTGGATGTATTTGAGGGCATTGATCAAGGCAGGTGCTACATTAGATAGGTAAGTTGCAACCTCCGAACCAAGACAGATTGTTGTAATATTGGTAGCTGGATAATGTGCCACCACATTTTGCAAATGTATTATAGACAATGAAGTGTTGTTTATGAGATTACGAACTGGAACTACACTGCTTCGGTTGGTGCAGTCACTATAACATAAATGACATTACATAACACCAAAAAAATATTACTTAAGAGTTAAAAAATGTTATCATAGGTCATAAATAACATTTTTCACGGTGTCGTTGTTGACTCTATTACCTAAAGTTTAATGTTACACTTTTTTTGCTTATGATAACACCTCGTATCAATTTTAACATTTTATTGTAACACTTTTAAATATGTTACGTATATTCTTAATGTAACATTTTTTTATCTTAATGTAATATTTTGTTAACACTTTTAAATCTAAATATAACATCATGTACATTACATTGTTAACACTTGTAAATATTATGTAACATTATTGACATAGTTTTTCTAACACTTTTGAATATTATGTAACATTATTGACATAGTTTTGCTAATACTTTGAAGTATGATGTAACATTAACTACATTGTTTTACTAACACTTAAAAATATAATGTAACATTAAATATATAATAATTGTATCACATTTACGAATACATGTAACACTTTTGTGTAACACACATGTAACACATTTGTTGACATTTGTGGTATTTATGAAATATATTATAATTATTATTTTATTAATTTATTATTAAAAAGTAATAAAAATTTTATTCAATTTTAATATTTTGTATTTGATTATTTAATAATAAATTATGCCTATAATTTAATAATAATAATAATATAATTTAATTGTTATTATCATAATTAGTAATATCAATACTAAAATCAAAATAATTACTAAATTCAAAATAATTTAAAAAAAATAGATAAAACATGTAATGTTATTTAACGTAACTATATTATGATGAAGTACTTAAATATCTACACAACTAAAATTAGGTTTTAAAAAAAACCTAAAGACATGAAAGAAAAAGAGCATAATAAGAAATCTTCTTCTTAAACTTTCTTTCCAAATCACACATTGCCATTGTCAATGTCACCATCTGGATTGCATTCATCATCTTTGTGAACATCATTTATCTAGAAAACAAGAACAACACATATACAACGTTTAGAAGAATCATTTTAGCTACATTGATTTTGTTTGGATAAGTGGATAGTGAAAAAAAGAACATTTGCAATATACGAGGAAACTCAAGTGAAGTGCAAGTATAATATCAATTTGACTCAAGATTTGTACTTTTAATTAATAATAATGAAAAGGCCTACATACACGAATTCCTCTATCTACTTTCAAATCACTTACTTGTGATTCAGATCATATAATTAATTTCTTGTATATCTATTTTGTACATTCTCATATAATGATATTGCTAATGAAGTAAACGCCATATAAATTAGAGTCCAACATATCTCATAGCAATTCTAAATAAATAAATATTTCACCTTTTTTTTTACCTCAGTTTAATACTACAGAAGCTACAACCTTCCTAACTCTTCATTATAAAAACTGATTTATTAATCAAATTTCAAGTTTACTAATGAGCAAGCATGAAACTTTAACACCTAAAACTTAAACTAAACATAAATAAATTAAGTGACGAACAGAAATTGCAGCAGCATAACAAGTAAACTCCCAAACAAAACAATTTTCAGGTAAATTGCAGCAGCATATATTAAAAAAATTCTGATGGTCTCAAACTCTAAAAACAAAAATTTTAAAAGTTGCAATTTGACATATCCACAATCGATTACCTGGCATGGCTCCATTTCATCAATATTTTCAGTAAAATACCCATTGTGTTTATAGTTTGATGGATCCTTGAGGGATAGGGTGATGCTGGAAAGCAAATCAGATGGAAGAACTTGTCGTAAGAGGTTCAAAACCCAATTGAAAGTGTCTTTCATTACTTCAGTTTTAATTGGTTGCAGAAACTCATACGGAATAACCATTCCAGCCTTATTTGATGGTCCCTTTACCCTCTTAGTACACCTGCCCGTAAGTCTACCATGTATTTGGATCAACATCTCCTTCATCAAATTAAGAATAAAACATCAGTATAAAATTATATGACAATGTATATATAAAAAAATACTCCCTCCGTCCCACACTTATGTTCACACTTTCCGTTTTCGTCTGTCCCACACTTATGTTCACCACTCAAAAAAAGAAACTTTACATTAACCAAAAACCTCAAAAGTTATCTTAATTTCAAAAATACCACTCCCACCTAACACACTTTATAATTTATTTATTACCTAAAAATACCACAATACCCCTAAAAAGTCAATAAAGTTGGTCAAAAGGCAACTTTTCTTAAACTCCGTATCTACAGTGTCGGTGAACATAACTATGGGACGGAGGGAGTATTAAGCAATTGTGTTTACAATTTCATCCTCAACGAATTGCTTAGAAGTTATGTATTCTTTTCCTTCTTTCCTTCTATGAGTTTTTTTGTACATTGTTGCTTCAGTCACTAACATCTTTCCTGATTGTTCATGCCGCAAATAGCCACAAAACATCTTGAAAAGATAAAACCGAAACAATTAAACAAACTCAATAATGTATTCTACTTTACGTACTTGCATTAGTAACATGTAGTTCACTTGTCCTTTTCTCTACAATCTGGCATACTCATCATGAGTGCCTATTGCTCAAGGTGTCAAGCTATGGTCAGATAATAATATGTCCTTAATAAATAACTCTAGTTTATATATCAAGCAGTATAAAATAGATTTACAATCATTCCTCAAATAAGTAGGTAATATTTCTCATATTATGTCCGAATATCATATAAGTTATTACCAGTTCACTACGCTTTCTTGCAAAGGACACTAGACCTATGGTGGGTCTGTTCTTTTTAGCCTCTTTGCTTTCCTTCTTCTTTTTTATCATCTCCTGCATGTAATTCTAATAAATAATTTGTTGAAAACAACTCAATTCAAAATAAATATAAATTTATTTTGTATGAAGCTGAATAGAAATTTATCATGTAACAATATTAAAATATAAAGTAATAATGAAAAAGGAAAACATTAGAGAAATATATATTTGTTAACAACAACGAAGAATTACCTGCACCACTTCTAAGTCCCAATACTTTAATAAGTCTGGAAAATGATCCTCAGGGAATCAAATCTGGACGATTGTTCCATTAATCAGTTTGGTTTGTGTATGCCGAGAGTGTTTGTTTTTTACTCTGCACTTATAGTTACGCCATAGATCTGCAACTGATTTCAGTACATGGCCCTTTCCTTCCTCTGCAATCATGTACTTCATCTGCAACATATGAGTAAGTTGATTAAAGCTACCGAATGCAAGCATTCATGTTTAAATTTTGACTACTTTTTTGGTAAATAAAATGGCAAATCATATGTTTAAATTTTACCTCTTAGCTATCATATTCAAGTAACACTAAACTGCATAGGAAATTAGTGGTACTATAAGAGCAAATTAATAACTGAAACCCGTATAATTATAAAATGCATATACCTTGACGTAATTCCAAATATCATCCTTTGTGGAAACTTGGTGCCAGTTTACCATATTTAGAGGGGAAAGACCATATTCACGAGCCAATGACCCTAAGAAACAAGAGAATTCATCCAAATTTCCTTGTCCGACCCAATTGGCTGATATAGGTCATTCAAAATCAAAACCTTGCGATTATCTATTGACCTTCCATGGACATTTTTGCACAGACTAGGCCATCTTGTTTTTCTTTTCTTCTGCAATACTACAATCATCAACATTAGAAAATTAGAAATATATGTTGGTAACATTAATTGCAGCAAGTAAAATATATTACCACTAATCGCAATCAGCAAACAATGATGAAAATTTAACATTTACATAAGTTATATTCGATCCTTACCACATTGGTCAGACAGATGGTCCTCAATGGGAATCGATTCATCATCATTCGTAGCTATATCAGTGTGAATCCCTTTTAGAGCCGAAACTCTTTCTTCTTCCAAGGCATAATCATCCAAGCTTTAACAATCCTCATCTTCTCCAATCAAATCTTGCATACCACCACCTTTTTTCTTAAATAGCAACAGATGAGTCCCAGCCTATGAATCTCCAAAGTTAGTGTATAGTCATAACTCATGGAAGTATTATTAAGAAACTTATTTAATTTTATGCTATACAGTAAGATGCATTGCTTGTGCTTCTTCATTGGTTAGGGAAGAAGAAAAGCCTAAATACTCTATAGAAAGTTTGTTCTTTCGTTCCCGAGGTTCAGCCAAAGCAGTGAGACTTATATCCTGAAGACAATGAAATGTATTTAAAAATAGTTGGAAGCATAAAAAAATAAAATAATAATAAGGTATAGGTGAAACAACGTAGCAGGTTTTTGAAATACAATCCTAATACAGAAAATCAGTCAAGTGAACAGATTCAGAGAAGCTCAGAGAAATCAAATCCCACCAATATTAAGTTATTTTGTACAATATGCAACAATATTCTTACGCGCACACACTAGTAACTTCGTCAACTATTTCCTTCAACCGTGTGGCCTTAAGTACTGTTAAAGACATACATTCGAATGACAAAGAGGCACGCAGACATAAGAACAATGGTGTTTTCGTTGTGTGAGACACGACAACACGCAAAACTGGAATGATATAACTAACCCAAAAATTCAAAATATTAATCTGTATTTCTAAGAACAATACAGCATAGCCAAATATTCATGGAACATCGATCATTCATATGTTGTAGCTTTGAGGGAATGTGTTGATACATTTTGTCTAAATAACAGAGATGTGGAATAGAAGTGAAAAATAACACAAAATTCCAAATAACAGAGCAGCCAGTAGTTTTGCAGGTTAACAGACCTAGAAGAACTTCGAACATGGATTGGGGGAAAATATTAAAATTGAAAATCAATCAAACCTAATTTGAACGATGTCAGCAACTTCAACGATCCGTGACTCTTCTGGTATAATCAACCTCTACAGAAACGTCCGTTAGCCATGGTGACTCATAATTTTATTTTCACCAACTAGGCTTCTTCGATTGGTATTGAATTCACACCAAAGCAAGTAAATCGCTGATTATTTGGGAATTGAACCTCATTTCGAAATTAGCGACGCCATTCTCCCCCGCTCAAAATTTTATTTTTTTCCCTATTGCGCGCGAAGCAGAATGATGAAAAAAACATTGTTCTTCATCGGGCATTTTTCTCAAGTCTGAAATTGGTGGAAGTGGAGCATAGTTGGAGCCAAAGGAAGAATTACGTAAGGTCTCAAAAAAATGAAAGATTTTGCGTGTCCCTTAGTGAGGTTGGGTATCCAATTGACGATATATTATGAGGTCTTGTGTTCGATTCAGACAACCTAATGATATGTTTTTCAGATTTTTATTTGTTTCTTATGCACATAATTATTTCGCACGACCACCCATCTTTATATTTTATGTCCCATTTTATTTGTAATTATATATTTTTTATTAATTTCTTAATTATATAATTATTTAAATTATTTTCTAATTATTATATCCACCATGATTATAATAATTTATTATTATTTTGTTATTATAATTTGATACTATAATTTGTTTTTTAATTATTTATTTCTTTTTCATATGCCATAATTATTTAAATGACAAATTCTATTATTAGATGGTAACTATGTGAGATGGGTTATACGACCAACTATTAAGTATAACTAGTTTTTACCCGGCCGCGCGTTGCGCAGACAGGGATATTTTTTAAATATTTTTACTTTTGTTTTTTTATGAGGTAATAATATTCTCTTGGAATTGATGAATAATTTATTTTAATCTAAAACCACAACGATCTCATACATGACTTGATTGTGATTCTTAAACCGCTGTCATTAACAACTATGAGGACTAAAATGCTTAGTTTGAGAAGAAGCATGAGAAATGTGATAGTTTTACCTGGTGATGATGATGAGATTGATGAGTATGCGTTGTCGTTCTAGGTTGAATTTCCCAATTGTTGATATTAGCATGTAATAGAGCTTGAGCATGGAACTAAATATTTGGAAGAATCTGCAAATTTATTGTCACATTAGATAGAACTTTTCATGAGGAAGATTATAGATATGTAATGAGGAGAAATGTTACTAATATGTAAAATAATGTGAGTATTGAATTACAACTCTGCTAAGCATGTTAATAACTATTTATGTTTGAACTATGATCAATTATAACTGTCATGGGTTTCTAATTCATTTAAGAATTCATTCGTCCAAATTAGTGCATATGGTTATTAGTTAAAGAAATCTGGTTATTTGAATAATAATCATGAATACTTAGAATTTATCAACTAAAAATAAAAAAAAATATAACTACAGAGAAAGGGTGATCGAAAGGTTAATAAAGTTATTACCAAATAGAAATATCCATCACCCGTACCCGTATCAGTAAATGTCCATCACCCGTATATACCCGTATCTACAACATACTTACTCATTCAGACTTTATAGGTGGATAATCAATGAATATGAAATTGCAAAGGAAACACAAAAACATAAAAAGAAAAAAATGAAAGAAAATATAAGTATAGAGAATGGGTGATCGAAGGGTTATCAAAGACATTGTCGAATAACATATCCATCACCAGTACCCGTATTCAGCTTAATGTCCATCACCCATATCTATCACCCGTATCTAGACAACATAACTTTTGAAAGTTGACATATTACAAATTCTACCAAACTTATTGATTTGTACTTTATCGATAAATAAACGATGAATATGATCTTGAAAAAGAAACACAAAAAACATAAAAGTAAAAGAAAATATAACTAATGAGATTGGGTGATCAAAGGGTTATCAAATCCATTAACAAAGAGAAATACCAATCATTCGTACCTGTATTCTAGTAAATCTCCATCACTCATACCCATATCTAATCAGAACATGATATGTTCAATAACAACTACTTTAATCAGCTGATAGATTTAAAAAAAAAACTTTTTATACATTTTTTTTAAAAAAAAATAAACTCCTTATACATTTAGAGACTTATATTTATAACTAAAAAAAATTCTAATATACTTAAACACATATATCCATGTGCAAGCAGTTATTTTTAAAAAATTTATTGAGAAAAATTGAATGGTAAATATTAAATGAGGAGTTCAATAATGCTTACTGAAATAAGTATGCGCATATAATTTTTGCAACACAAGTTCACTATAATTTATCCAATAACATTGTACTAACAATTCTAAGCCCCAAAAGTACAATTCATTGAACCAGATTACAATATAACTTGAATTTTTCATTGATGTTTTTTACGGACACTTGGCATGCTTGGGTTTTATTAGTTCGAATTTTGAAGAGAAATGCATCAATTAATCACAAATTACTAAAAAAATCACCAAGCCATTTAATTTTCGTTCATCATGCGCAAACTACATCTTCTTACTTACCTCTTGTTATGTTAGAAAATAAAAAATTGAAGAAGAGGAAGAACAATATCATATTTGAGAACGATTAATTATAAATTGTCTTACTTAATTTATATGTACTCCATCCATATCCATGTTATTTGTTATTGTGAATAAGTGTGCGTATATTAAGAAATTGAATATTTTTTAGATGTATGATGTAAAAAATTATACTTATGAAATAGCAATTATTTAAAAAGATTTTGGAATGTCACAAACTCAGAGCTACTTTCACGGAAAAAATAAGATTAGAGGAATGAAGAAAATGACATTTGGTTTGTCACGACATTTAGTACATAAAAATATAAAGCTTTGTTAAACGTTAATTGTATTAAGGTAGAATTATTATATAAATAAAATATAGTATTTATATAATTAAAGTATATTTGTAATTAATCATATTATAAAACTATAATATGATTTGATAGTCTTGTGAGTTTTTAAAAGATTATTACAAATAAATAAGTTGAAAAGGAAAAAGTTATGGAAATGTAATAATAAATAGTTGAAAATGTAAAAGAAGAAATTATAGAACTTGAATAAAAATAAGGGGATTGACATTAATATTATTTCATTTAATTTTAAATTGATTTCACACATAGATGACAATGATAGACTACTCTTATCTGTATTCATTTAAATATAAACTACTCGAATTCATATTCCATCATATTTTAAAAATATATATTCTGATACCTGTAATCATCTCAATCTCGTTTATCAATATACATGTTACCGTACTCTTTTAATATTTATTTATTTATCTAAAACATATAAAAACCTGCATACCTTAACACATTATTCTTCAATCTTGTGGTGAAGCTTCAAGACATACTCACTACTGACATCCAAGTTGTTCAAGGTCGTAGCAATCTCTGTGTCAGTCTTCTGTACCCTGACACTACCCAAAAATATTTTTTCTCCAAGATTGGGCTCCCTCGTCTTCTTGCGTTGCATGGGACAAAGATTTATACTCCCTTTGTCACATAGTTTACTGTTTGTACGGAAATTAAAATATATTGCATTTTAATCTTTAGTGGGTTGAGTTGAGAAATATAATATTTTAATATATAATGAGTAGTTGTATTATTGTTATGTGTAAGCCCTATAATATGAAGATAAGTGTATGACGAAAGTAGGTATAACAACAGGTAGGTACCTGACCGCTTATTTTGGGATACCCGTACCCGATTAAAAATAACTATCGTAACCATACCTATCCCATTTAAAATATTTATTATGGTACCCTTATCCCTCCCATACCTGTTTGTCAATACCCACGGGTACCTGTATTAGTTTAATATTAATTTGATTTTATATATATTTATTTTTTTGTTTAAATAAATATAATATTAAAAATTACTCACATTATTATTAATTAAATGTAAAATAAATATAATAAAATTTCTATTGTTTTAAATAAATATTTAATAAATATGATTAAATAATACTTATAACTATTAATTAAATATATAAAATACTCCCTCGGTCCCATACTTATGTTCATATTTTTCGTTTCCGTTCGTCCCACACATATCTTCACCACCCAAAAAAAGTAAACTTCACATCAACTAACAACCTCAAAGGTTCTTTTAAGTTCAAAAATATCATTCTGACTTAACACGCATAAACTATATAATATATATTAAATTTTACAAAAATATATATAAACGGTTATCCACTGGTATTTAGTCATTACCACGTACTCATCTCAAATTCTAATGACATTTTCTAAAATTTTACGTACCTGTACCAAATCCGTTTACAACTACATGCACACATCCATTAGAATTCGTGTAAATCTAATACAAAAAAAAATCCGTCCCTTTGTCATCCCTAAACGGAGGGAATATAATATAAATTCTATTTTTTAAATAAATATTTAATTAATATAATTAAATAAAACTTACAACTATTAATAAAATAAATAAAATATCTCATAATATATTGTATAAATTAATTATATTAAAAATACGTATATATGGAAGGGGGTACCGAATGATTACCCGTACTCATCCCAAAACCTAATGAGATTTTATTTAACTACTCGTATTCCTCCTAAATCCGTTTAAAATTATTCCGTATCCACTTCATTGAGTTCAAGTAGACCAGATACGCATAAATACCCTTCTAATTGTTATTCGTAGACATGATGTGTGTGATGAAGTACTTATTTATTTATTTTATTTTTTTATTTTATTGATCAATTTTATAAAACAATTTTTTATGTTGCAATAAATAATTAAACATTGTGTCATTAATATTATTTTAAATTGTTGAAAAGAAATTTAAATTTATAATTTTTATAACTACGTATTATTGTTATGTATAAGCCTCATAGTGTAAAGATAAGTGTAGGATGGAAGTATGTATAGCAACGGGTAGGGTACCCAGTTATTTTAGGGTATCCGTACCCGATTAAAAATAAATATCCGTAACCATACCAATCCCATTTAAAAAAATTATTATGGTACCCGTCCCATACTCATTTGTCAATACCCACGGGTACCTGTAACCATTTAATATTCATTGATTTTATATATATTTATATATTTTTATTTTTTAAATAAATATAATAATAAAAATTACATTATTATTAATTAATTAAAGAATTAATTCAAGTATATCTCTCATTTATTTAAAGAATTATTTTAAGTATATTAATAATATTTGCAAAAACAATGAGTTAATTGTCATACAATCAAATGAATGTTTGCTAAAACAACATACTATTTATATCTCAAATAATTGAAGTGGATATAGAATAATTGATTTCCTACAATAGCAAATACAGTAATCAAGCCATAGTTATAAAAATAATAATCAAGTTCTCAAAAATAAATAAATAAATAATCAATTACACCATGCCTAACAATTCCCTAGTAAGAATTATTTTAATATTATATAGTGTAAGAATTTTAATATTTAAATGTACAATTAAAATTACCACAATTGTTTCTAATCAATTGGTGGCACAATCACCAAGTATATGGCGCCACATTCCTTTACTTGTAGTCATTCATCAGTAGCTAAATTACACCTATTAATTTTTAAAGTCCATAAGTTTCGAACATGTATTTAACATAAGTTTAATTATTAAAATAAATATTTTAATAAAAAATGTACCGTAAATAACTGAAAATAATATGAATTATATTATTTTTCAAATAAATAGTACTCCCTCCTTCCCGGATTTATGTTCGCCGACATTATAGATACAGAGTTTAAGAAAAGTTGCTTTTTAACCAATTTTATTAACTTTTTAAGGGTATTGTGGTATTTTTAGGTAATAAATAAATTATAAAGTATGTTATGTGTGTCAGGTGGGAGTGATATTTTTGAAATTAAGATAATTTTTGAGATTGTTGGTTAATGTGAAGTTTCTTTTTTTGGTGGTGAAGATAAATGTGGGACGGACGAAAACGAAAAATATGAATATAAGTGTAGGACGGAGGGAGTATAAATTAAATCTGATAAAAAAATATCGTTATTTATTAAATGAAAAAAATTATTTTTTAGAGACATAAATTATTATACTTTTAATTAATAAAAAAAAACTTTTCAAATTCTTGTAATCCTTATGTTACCGACTCTTTAGTACATGAAATATTACTCTTTACAGACATAAATTATTACTTTTCTGAATAAAAATTATTACTCTTTAAAAAGTGGAGTAATTTTTATGTACTAAAATATAATTTTTAAAAATAAGATTTAAATGTTACACATGCACTCAATTAACCATATTTGTAGCAATCCCAGACATGTTTATCAATATCTTATGTTATAAATACTTATTTAATATCAATTTATTTACGTATATTTTTAATTTTAGTGATGAAATTAATATTTAACAAAAAAAATATACTATTGTTATTAACTAAATGTATAGAGAAAAAATTTAATATTATTAACATAAATAAACATTCAGTTATACTCATATGGTAAATTTATATCATTATCACTAAATTATTGGAATAATTTTGAAATTATAACCAAATTATTTTCGGAATAATACCAAAATTTTTGGAAACAATAATTTTTGGGATAATAACCAAAATAAATCAAAAAATAGATTTAAGTGCCTGAAGAATGAGTTAAAATAGGATAGTGGGTAGTTTTTTTTTAAAATAAAGTTATCTATATTATTTTATTTAATGATGGGAATTAAATTAATCAGTATTCTAACGATTAAGTTTGTCCAAGTGCACCGTCACACACCAAGTACACCGCAATTGAACTCGTAATTAAATTGATAACAAAAATATGAAATCCTGAAAATACAATAATAGTGGATACAACTATTTAGCACCATAGACAAAATAAAAAAAATAAAAAATTTAATTAATTATTTCCTGCGTCTATAACAAAAAGGTAGCTGCAGAAAAATAATAAGTCATGTATTACATGCTTACAGTATAGAATATTAAATTAAAATAATTGAAAATATTTTATCTATAAAGCAAGATCACTAATGTCATGCAGAAGCTAGAGTCGATTATCTTCCTCATCCAATGATGTTTTACCTAACAACTTAGAGTGCTTCGAAACAATAGCTCATCTATCCTACACCAAGTTGAATAGAAAATCTAATGAGAGAAATAGTGGAATCCATTTCCAATAAAGACGTCAAAGCCAAAAACTGAAAGGGAAAAGACTAAAAAAAGAATAAGATAATTCTAAGTTATATTTTAGTTATAACTTTGGAACTTGTCCTCCTCAGGTTAAAATGATGGTACCAAAATAAAACTAAAATGGAGGAAACGGGAAATCTGACTCCATCTAATTGGAGCATGTACTGAAATTCCATAATTCCTTTTGACATTCCATTACTCATACCGTGGATTTATTTTATACAATAAGTAAAAATTGAATATAGTAAAACTACTACATGCAAATCAAAATTCTACAATTTAAAAGCATATTTGTACCAGTTACCTGATCAGAGCATTCATGCATTTTGACCGAAGTGGCCCCCACATAAAGATAAGTGACATAACTCAAGAATCCCCTCAATTTCTTCAATAGCCACACACCTTCGAATTACTCCATCCATGAAAATTTTGAACAAAAATGGATCATCCCACAAGTATTTCTTGATTTCCACATAAAATCTTTTCACTTTGTATTCATTGAGAAGCGTGGGCTTAATTCCACAAGCAAGTAAGTTGACATGGTCGGCATGCTAAGGAGAAGTACTTACCATGAGAGCACAAACTTGTTCTACCTCAATCTTTAAAATCTCTTCATCTGGAAACTCATCCCCAATGGGTTTACTATCCTCATCCTTTCCTTCATTTTCCAACCTAGACAAATGATCCGTAATCACATTTTCCACTCCCCTCTTATCTTTAATCGCTACATTGAACTCTTGCAAAAGTAGCACCCAACAGATCAAGCGTGACTTAGCATCTTTCTTACTCATGAGGTACTTTATTTGCTGCATGATCCGTATAGACTATAGTTCGAGTTCCAACTAGGTAAGAGCGAAATTTATCAATTTCATACAATACGACCAAAAACTCATTCTCCTTAGTTGTGTAATTTACTTGGCATGAATTCAAAGTCTTCGAACCATAGTAAATGGCTCTAAACTTCTTATCCCTTGATTGCCCAAGTACCACACCAATTGCTTGACCACTCACGTCACAATGCAATTCAAAAGGTTCACTCCGATCCAGAGTTACTAAAATTGGAGAAAAGGTCAAAGCATCCTTTAGTACCTGAAATGAAACAAGACATTCTTCATCAAACTTAAATGGACAATCCTTTTCAAGTAGCTTACAAAGTGGTTTAACAATTTAAAAAAAAAAACATTAATAAAGCATCTATAAAAGCCCCCATGGCCTAAGAACGATCTAACCCCCTTCTCACTAGTAGGAGGAGGAGGAAGACATTCTATGGCAACCACCTTCGCTGTATCCACTTTCAAACCATGCTCCGAGATATGATGTCCCAATACAATCCAATCGGTCACCATAAAGTGACATTTTTTTTCCAATTTAACACAAGATTCGCATCATCACACTGCTACAAGACAATAGCCAAGTTAGACAAACATATATCATAAGAGGAACCATAGACCGAAAAATCGTCCATAAAAACCTCCATTATATTCTCAATTAGACCATAAAAAATGCCATCATAAAACGTTGGAAAGTGGCTGGAGCATTGCATAAACCGAATGACATCATCCTAAATGAAAATGTACCATATGGATAAGTAAAAGTTGTCTTCTCTCAGTCCTCTGGGGCTATCGAAATTTGATTGTACCCCGAATAACCATCAAGAAAACAATAATACTTATGCCATGCAAGTCTATCTAGCATCTGATCAATAAAAGGCAATGGGAAGTGATCTTTTAGTGTGTTTTTATTTAATTTCTAATAATCCACACACACTCTCCAACCCATGATAGTTCGGGTGGCAATTATTTCATTTTTATCGGATCAAACAATTGTCATGCCACCCTTTTTAGCCACTACGTGTAAAGGACTCACGTTGGGACTATCAGTTATTGAAAATATAATTCCCGCATCAAGCCATTTTAAAACTTCCTTCCTCACTACCTCTTGCATTATAAGATTCAACCGACTTTGGTTTTGCACACAAAACTTATCATCATCAAGCAAGTGAACCTTATGCACACACAAAGATGGACTTATGCCTTTTAAATCTTTAATAGACCAACCAATCGAAGATTTATGCTCTCGATAATTCTTAACAACTTCTCCATTTCTAGTTCATTTAAAGACGAGGATACAATTACCGGATATGTTTCATCTTCTCTCAAGTAAGCATACATCAAATGCTCTGATAAGGGTTTCAACTCTTTCTTCTTTTTCTCTTGCACCTCTTCATTAAGCTCATCATTTAACTCCTTCACTTTCTCTTCCTTAGCTTCTTCACTTGTAAGTTCCCTAAAAGCATTTAAATAATGTAACTCATCAATTATCTTATCATTTTTCACATAATAAGAAATTATAAATTCAATAAAGAAAGAGTGGCTTACGATAATTTCCAAAGGATGTGTCAAAGACCTATCGGCTAAAGTGTAACCGAAGTAGACTTGACTTTACTAATGCCCAATTTGTTGAAGTTAGTCAAAGGCATCAAATTGATGCTTGCTCCCAAATCACATAAAGCTTTATAACTCTCACGCTTTCCCATCTCATATTGAATAGTGAAACTTCCCACATCTTTCAACTTATAAAGGAGCTTCTTTTGTAAGATAGCACTGCATTCCTCCGTGAGATTGACCATTTCAAATTGACCCAAGCTTCTCTTCTTTGACAATATATTCTTCAAGAACTTAGCATAATTGAGCATTTGCAACAAAGCTCATAGGAATTTATTGTTGAAATTAAACCAAAGGAATTACAAATCAAATGTTGAATCTCTTCCCTTTTGGACATAGGTTGATCTCCTTCCTTCAATTGCATCCCACTCTTCTAAGCCTCAAATCTTTCCAAGGATGGTGTGGATGAAAAGTTTATGGAGTGATTTATGGATTGGATGGTGAAATGGATTGAATTTGATGGACTATCGATGTAGGAGAGAGTGTCTGTAAATGTGGTGTGAAATTGTGTATTTTGATGTGGAAACTACTCCAAATGGTCTTTCTCCTGTATATCACGCTCAAATTGGGTATTTATACTCCTTGGAACCTTTTAGAACATATGCACAACTTAAAACTAGATTTTGCACGAGCTCGACTCGAGTAGCACTACACGTTTCGAGTTGAGACACATTTCTCGGCGTGTTCTGTGTGTAGACGAAACTCGACTCGTGTTCTGCACATTGCCTCGGCATGGGCGAACAGGTATTTTTTATGGTAGCGCATGGCCTGTCTTACAGGGCTGTGTTCTGCACACAACACGAGCTCGTGCACAAGCTCGACTCGTGGCAGAGCTCGAGTCGTGCTTGAGCTTCCCCTTTTCTTCTTCTTTCGTTTCGACTCTCGACTCCATTTTGCTTCAATTTTGACCTATTTTATACACATATTTAAGCTAAATTCCACACATATATCCATCTATAACACACTTCTCCTAATTAACATAAAACTCCACCAAAAGATACACAAATCGGATAAAAACATACGAAAATTCACAAATAAAAACACTAAAATTAGGTGAAAATAGCCACGATTAAATTTGCATAAAAATTTGACCGAGTTTACGCTGTGTAAAACCCCTATTTTTTCGAATCGACGATGTACAAGAAACTCATCAAGTTTGAGAAATTTGACCGAATTTCTTGTCAACTTTTTGGATTCTCACTTCATCATCAATTTTTGCTTGATTCTCCTTCTAAAATACATATTTAACATCAAAATAAGCTGAAATTACTTCTTTTCATCAAATTCATCAAACACACTAGAAACACGACATAAAACACCACCAAAATCTACATAAAATAGATAAAATAATATGAAAACACACGTAAAATGACACTGACATTTAGATGAAAATAGCGATGATCAAATTCGTTGACACCGATATATGTGGTATGATGCACACTCTGTCACACAAAAATAGGTACTTCATCCTATTTATTGATGATTTTGCAAGAATGATGTGGGTCTACTTTCTACGTGAAAAATCGCAAGTTTTCGATATAATTTATAAAAATTACCTATATCGAAAAACAAAGTGGCTACAAGATCAAGACTATTCATTATGATTGTGGAAAGGAATATATTTTCGAACAATTCAAAAAGTTCTGTGAAGATAAAGACATGGAGCACCAACTAACAGTCGGATATGCTTTAAAACAAAATAGCGTATCTGAAAGAAAGATAAAGGCATGGAGCAGCAAAGACATTCTGGGTAGAGGCCTTGAGTACTAAAGTCAACCTCCTAAATAGATGTCCAGCAAAAGCAGTATAAGACAAGACACCAGTTGAAGCATGAAGTAGACGGAAACCATCGACGAAGCATCTAAAAGTCTTTGGTGCAATTGCAATGTCCACATCCTAGGGAAAAAAGGAGCAAGCTCAATGAAAAGAGGAAGAAAGAAATTTTTCTAAGCTATAGCACATAATCAAAAGGTTATCGAGTCTATAGCTTGGAAAATAAAAAGCTAATCATCAGTCGAGATGTGATGTTCGATGAAGACGCATCTTACAACTGGGAGAAAAATCAAATAAAGAGAAAAAATATCTACTTAATTACCAGCACCAGCCTAACGAACAAGAAGATGAAACCGACCCACAAGATGTGCCGAGACAAGCCACAACTGAAGACACTAGCGCATCTCTAAAATCCATTCCAAGAAGTTTCGATCTTTAATAGAGATCTATGAAAGATGCAATTTTACAAACGTGGAGCCAAACCCCTATGAATAAGCTTCTAGAGAAGACATTTGGATAAAAGCAATGGAGGAGGGGATACACATGCTCGAGAATAACGAAACATGGGAGCTTGCAGACCTTCCCAAAGTCAAGGAAGCTATAAGAGTTAAGTGGGCCTACAAAAAGAAACTTAACTCTGATAGTTCAATACAAAACACAAGGCAATGCTTGTCACTAAGGGATATGTTCAACAATATGGAATAGACTACAATGAGACATTCGCTCAAGTTGCCAGATTAACACAGTACGAGCATTGGTTGTGCTAGCTGCACAAAAGAAGTGGAAAATCTACTAGCTCAACATTAAATTAGCATTCCCAATGGATATCTTGATAAGAGATCTATGTAGAGAAACCTCAAGGGTTCATGATACAAGGTTGTGAAGACAAAGTCCTCAGACTAAAGAAAACTCTCTATGGATTAAAGCAAGCCCCACGAGCCTAGCATAGCAAATCACTACTTCACTGAGATTGGATTCAGGAGGAGCATGAGTGAGCCAACACTATACATCAAGACCCGAGGTATAGAATGCACACTCCTTGTCTCTCTATATGTAGAGAAACCTCAAGGGTTCATGATACAAGGTTGTGAAGACAAAGTCCTCAGACTAAAGAAAGCTCTTTATGGATTAAAGCAAGCCCCACGAGCCTAGTATAGTAGAATTGATGACTACTTCACTGAGCTTGGATTCAGGAGGAGCATGAGTGAGCCAACACTATACATCAAGACCCGAGGTACAGAATGCATACTCCTTGTCTCTCTATATGTTGATGATCTTATATTCATGGGAACAACGAGACAATGATCAAGGAGTTCAAAGAAGACATGATGAAGAAGTTTGAGATGACAAATTTGGGCTTAATGGACTATTTTATCGGCATTGAGATAGATCAAAGAGAAGATGGTATCTTCATCACTCAAAAGAAATATACAGAGAGCCTACTAAAGAAGTTCAACATGGAGGTTTGCAAGACTATAACAACTCCGATCGAGAACAACAAAGCTCTACAAAAGGAAGATGGCTCAGTAAAAGCAGAAAACTCAAGATTTTAAAGCCTAATTATTATCCTATGCTATTTGATGGTGACTCGACCATATGTAATGTATGCAACAAGCTTCCTATCAAGTTTCATGCAGAATCCAAGTCAGACTCACTACGAAGCAGCAAAAAGAATACTCTGATATCTTCAAGGAACAAAAAATTTTGGCATCTGGTATGCATCAGCTCTTGAGTCTAAACTAACAGGTTATACAGACAATGATTAGCTAGGAATCAGCTGATGACATGCGAAGCACATCTGGCTACGCATTCACAATCGGTTCATGAATATTTCTCTGGGCATCTAAGAAGCAAGCTACAATTGCACAATATTCAGCCGAAGCTGAGTACATAGCAGCGGCAATGACTACGAGCCAAGCAATATGGTTGAAGCGAATACTTGAAGATATAGAAGAACCACAAGATGAAGCTACAAAGATCTATTGCGATAGTAAGTCAGCAATAGCTATGGCAAAAATCCAGTGTTCCACAGCAGAACCAAGCACATCAAGATAAAGTATCACTTCATCAAAGAAGCGAAGCCAACAAAGAAATCGAGCTAAAGCATTATAAGACTGAAGAATAGCTTGCCGACATATTTGCAATAGCACCATCACGAGGGAAGTTCGAGACATTACGAGAGCTTATCGGAGTTAAAGAAATATGCATTAAGGATGAGTATTAAAATGTAATGCAAATTTCTAGAATTATGTACAGAATTATAGATTATTACAAAAAATCTAGAATAGTATAGAAATTTTAAATTTAAAAACTAAGAAGAATCTAGAATTGCCTAGGTTAAACCTTAAATCATGAACTAGTTAAAATAATCTAGATAGCTTGAGATGGTGGGAGAAATCACTTTCTCACCTATAAATACCTATGTAAACCATTGTAAATTATGTGTGACAATCAATCACCCAAATTTCAATTTCTAAACTCCTTGCTTTCCTCTACTTCACATTTTTTCAATTACCTACTTTCCTTAAACCATCTAAACCTTTCACATACAAACCAGAACTCCCATTCTAAATACTATCAACCTCATATTCCATATCCAAAATACCAGTACCCATGTGTAGGGATAAACGGTTTTGGGAAGAGTATGAGTAATATCATGCATTTTTAAACGAGATGGCCGAATATGGATATGTCAAGCGAATATTTTAACAGATGCATGTCAAGACGCCCTTTAAAGAGCGAGTACCCGACCTGTTGTCATTTTTAATCTCATAAACAAATTTACATTTATTATTTTGTCCTTTCTGTAAATAGGTTCACACAACAAACAATGAATTAATTAGTACACACTTCAGTTGACATCTCTAATCTCATAATAAATTTACATTTACTATTTTGTCCTTTTCATAAATAAGTTTACACCACATATATATAATTAGTACGTACTTCAATCACCTCGCAATATACTTCAATTTCAAAATTATCATTCTTGTTTTAATTCATAAAATTTATTTATTATTTAAAAAATCCATCCGTAAAAAAACTAAAACTAAGTAAAAAAAAGTAAAAAAAATATTGTGTTTGTTCAATTAATTTTACATTATACATATCTATATCTATCTATATAAATATAATAGCAAACAATCCCATGCTATTTTTGGTAGTATTTTTCCTTATTTTTTTCACACCGTTGATGGTTTTGTTTATAATATCAAATATTTTGATACTTTAGTTGTAGTTAAATTATTTATTGTAAATATAATTATATATTTTATACGCTATAAAATATTTGTATATGATAATAATTTGAATTTCATAATATATTACTCCATCTTTTCAAATTCATTTTGTTTTAAAATTCTATTGAAATTAATCTTTTTTTTTATCTTTTACATTTTATTAAGTTTTTAATGTTAATATTATTTTCAAATGAATACATATATATATATATATATATATATAAATACATATATATATGGGGCAAAGACTTGTGTACCATCTCACGTAAGGGGTTACGTGAGACGGATAAAAAGTGATAACTTTTATAATGAAATGTGATAATAAATTAATAAAATGTGATAATGTTATTTCATGAACAATTTTTAGTATGAATAAAAAGTGATAACATTTTATAAAGAAAGTGATAACTATTTTAAAAAGTATAAAATGGTCACGTGAGATGGTCTCACGTAAGATATTATGGATGTTATTTAATTTAATAATGTTGTATAAATATTATTATTATATACTCCCTCCGTCCGCCTTTAAGGGTACCATTTATTTTTTGCACGTGGATTAAAGAGTATTATTATTTAATGTGTAGTGGGTAGTTGTATTAGTGGAGGTGTGGATCCCATTTTAGTTGTATTATGGGTCTGTGTGGGTTCCATATTTATAAAAAAGGAAATGAGACACTTGGGGGCGGACGCCCAAAATGAAAAAAATGAAACCCTTGAAAGCGGACAGATGGAGTATGGCATAAGTGTGTGCTTAGTAATAATTAACTTATATATAACAAAATTTTTACCTTAATAAAATAAATCTCATTTGGATTTAAGATGTGTACTAGTAATGCCTCAATAACTATTGATGGGAGTGAAAATTCACGTATTTTAAACTCTGATTTACGTGAAAATTGAGTACGATTTGGTTTTAAATCAAGGTAAATCGGGATGTGTGGAGAAGCAACGAATCAGATGCTATTGAGGCTATTTGAGCATAATTAAATAGGAAAATAGGTAAGAAGTGCTCAGAATTGAAAGATACGATTTTCGAGGCGTTACTCGACCAAAGGAGGTGCCACTCGACCAAGAGTATTTGGTCGAGCAACAGCAGAAGAGGTCGAGCAGACACTAGGAGGAGTTTCAACTTAAAGACGTGTCGCTCGACTACCGCTCGACCAACCCCGACCTTGCTCGATCAAGAGCAATCTTATTGAGCAAGGACACGAAAGCCAGATTTATCGAATTTTACACCTCCAGTACGTGTTTGAATTTTTTAGATCTACTTAGGACATTTTTTTTATTTTTGCATTCTATATTTGTTTTGAAAAATTTTGTTCTTACTTGTTCTTCTTGATAGGTACATCAACCTTAAAAGAAGGGGAGAAGGAGCAAAACCAAAAATAGTAAGTGAAGGAAAGTTGTAGCAAACCTTGAAAAGAAGAGTATGAACATGGATGGGTGGAATCAGTACTTGGGAGGAAATTATGAAAATCTACTTGATTTGGTTCCACCACAACAATCAATGGGCTATAAGAATGAGAGCAAATATGGGTATAGTAGTCAAATGAGTCAAGCAAACTCTCAAAGCTACAATAATGGGAGCTATGAGGGATGGCAAGGAGCATACAATGTGAATACATTTCAACCGTATCAAGGAAATACTTATTCCGTACCAAGTTCTTACAACAATCAAGTTCCTATGATTACTCCTCTATCCAAAAATAATGCCTTGATGGAAATGTTTAGAAGATATACTTATGAAAGTGATACAAGGCAAAATTTTCAACCATGTCTTTCAAGCTATGAGCCTCAAAATGCCTACTCAATGCCAACTTCCGACTTTAATGGGGGATGAGTGTGGAACAGGCCCAACTACCAAATGAGGAATGGAACATGTATGCAAAACGGGTATGTCCAAGGGAATTTCTAAGAAGAGTGTCCACCATATGATGAGGGGAAACCTTCCTTGCAAGATCAATTAAGTCAAATAATGAAAATGTTTGAAGAAGGAAGGGAAGAAAGAAAGAGAAAAGTTGAAGAAGAGGAGAGGAGATTTGAAGCCATAGAACGACAATTGAGTCAAATGATAAGTGAACGGAACACTCTCTACGACATGGAAATTTTTGATGAAAAGATTGAAGAAGGGTTAGATGTAGAAGAGTGTTCGAGGGATAATGAAGAAAACTCAAGAGATGTTGAGCTTATTGAGGATAAGGAAGACAAGGTAAAAGAAAGCTTAGAGGAGGAAAGTGAAAGGAGTAACGAGCCTAAGGTAGAGGAAAGCCTAAAAGTAGAAAAGGTTGTCAATGATTTCTTGTTCCTTGTTGATAAGGAAAATTCAAGTGAAGATGAAGAATTAAGAGATGAGTATGAATTCGATGAAGTGGAACAAGGTCTAAGAGCACTTGATAATGAGTTTGGGAGTGAAATGAGCATTTCTAAACTGTTTGACTCTTCAAGTTGCTTTGAATTTCAAAGTATTGTTTATATTAACTTTGTCTTACCTATTGATTCTTCTCAATGCCTTAGGTACAAAAGAGAGCTTGAAGAAATATTGGGAATATACTTGATAAAAATAAATAAGTGGTGGTCTCGAAAGGAGCGGTTAATGGAGTGTAAGCTCAAACGAGTGGAATTTTTGAAGCCAATCTCAAAGGATGCTACTGAGGTCGTTACTTGCCACAAATGCTTAATAGAGGAAGAAGCACAAAGATTAAAATTTGATGGCAAGAACGAACGATATCCTTGGTCATTCCAATAAGTTCTCTATATTCCGTCCAGCTTGAAGACGTTAAACTTAGCGCTGGATGGGAGACAACCCATTATTTATTTTATTGCTTTCATTTAAATGCTTTGATTTAGTTTTTGTATTTTTGGCATGTAGGTTGATTGTGCTCATGAGAAGAATGCGTATTGAAAGTAAGAGAAGTGTTTGATTTGAAGTGTGAAATGACGTCTCACCACTTTTTGCAAACTTAAATCGAGATTCTTGTTTCAATTTAAGTTTGGGAGGATAGTATTTGGTGGACGTACCTTGAGAGTTGTGATGCATATGTTTCTCTACAAGAAGATCATTGGTGAAAACTACAAGGGTAAGTTCTACCACTTTTTGCAAGCTTAATTCTCAACTTGTTTCGATTTAAGTTTAGGGGGATAGTGCGTGGTGTGACTCATCACTTGAGTGTGCTTATTATATTGATTGAGAGATCTTCTTGTAAAATTGGATAAATTTAAAAAAAAAAACTCTTGAGTATTGGTTTGATTTTGGTTAGTTTGGTTGTGTTGAAGTGCATGCTAGTTCATTATTGATAGTAATTGTTGTGCTAATGGTTTTGATGAGATTTTGAGCATGAATATGGTGTATTAAGAGTGCAAAAACAGGGCAAAATGAAGAGTAAAGTGTAAAATTTGGAAAAATATGGGAGATTGCTACACGAGCCGTGTTCAGTACACGACCCTGTGAGGATTGGCCGTGTACTTACATCAGAAGAGGCTACTCACCCAGAGTCGAGGGCGAGCTCTGAACTCGAGCCGTGCAGGGGATAGAAACACGGGCCATTTGTGAAACACGGCCTTGTAACACGCAACCATGCTTGAGCATCAGAAAATGCTACACGGCCACGACTGAGGCCGTGTAGCAGAGCACGACCCATGTAGTGTCTGAAGGTAATTTTAAAAAACCTGAGTTCGCGAGCAGTTTCAAGTGCACCCATTCACTCCGTACGCATCCCAAGGTTCTAGTTCCTGTTGTATGCATCATGTTTATCCGTGCTAGCCATTTCCACCTCCAGATGCCTTTTCAGGGAGTTCACTTTACTACTCATCATTTCCATTTGCTTAGCATAGACAATTTGATTTAATTTGGATTGATTGGATTGGCATGTTACTTCATTTATTGTTGTCTTGTTCCTTGTTTGGTGAGTTTTAGCTTATGTGTTTGTTTGTATTTTTATTATTGTATAGGGTTGATTGGTGGTATGTTTTGGGATGTTGTGAGTCATTTTTGAATGTGAATAATTACATGTTGTTTGAGATAAGTGATGGCAAACTATGTTGATAATCTCTACTCTTTAAAATTGTGACATGTCCTATTTAACTTATTCAATTTTGAGATGAATTGAGGTGTAATGAGTTCCTAGGGTCCGAGCAAAAGCTTGTGAGCGTTTGAGCCTCAACCGTGAATCCATGGTTAATTTCTTTATGAGTGGATTGATTGAGTCTTGGTAAACTAGAACTTGCTCATGGACTGCGGGAATGAGCCCGATTGGTAGAGGTTAGTGAGATGATCTTAGGCCATCCTTGTTACTTTAAAGTCATTGCCATATATTTTCTCACCTTATACATCATCCCTAGTTAACCACTTTGAGCCTTAAAGCCTATTTTTGTGATATTAGCATATTACAAGCCTTGAATACCCACTTGAGCCTTATATATATAACATTTGTGTGGGTGCTTGAGGAGATGATGACCTACAAGGTTTGATGTGAGAATTGTGCAAGAGAAAGAAGAAAATAGTAAACAAGCAAGAAAAAGATGAAAAAAGCTCAATCAAATACACATGCAACCTTTAAAGGAATAAAAACAATAAAAATATGCTCAAGCAAATGCCAAGTCAAAGGAAGGTAGCATGAAATCAAAAGAAGCTCAAGAAATCAAATGAATGATAATGATTAGTGCTTGTAATGAGAAAAGGAAAGAAACGAAGATAGAAATGTGAAGAAGTTGAAGAAGTTGATCATCTCTTCGATTACTTACACTCGATGAGTCACTCTTATCCATAATCCCTCTAACCTTACCAAAAAGCCTAACATTACATCCAAAAGTAAAGTCCTTTTTGATCATTAGTTGAAGCCTTGGTGGATTGTGAATGTAGTCCGTGTGCAAGCCTATGGTGCATCGGGTTCAATCAATTGATGAGTGAAAATTACCCTACTTCATAGAGTGATGAGTGCATTTTGATACCCGTTATGAGGTTTGGACCAGAAGGGACTTTATTACTCTTAATTTTCTTAGACTTGAACTTGTTAATTTTTTATATCATGATTTTAATGTTGTAGTGTAACTCGATATGACTTGTAGTCTTTGTTACTTATGATGTGCTGTTGTTATGTTCTTTAGGTCTTTCTCTAGGTGAAAATTCTCCCTCTCGTTTTCTTATTTTCGTTGCTCGAAGAAGAGCAACACTTTAAGTTTGGGGGGTTGATCGGTGTCATTTTTATCTAGATTTTAGTATCTTTTATTATATATTTTTGTGTGTTTTTATTCATTTTATATGTCATTTGATGGTGATATATGAAGATATGGAGATGTGTGCTTTGAAATGATAAATGTGTGATTTTCATGATTAAGTGCCTTAAATTAGGCTATATTTGCAAATATTTAGAAACTTGATAAATTGGTGTAATTTGTATAATTTTCAGGTAAAAATAGATTATATACATGATAAAGAAGATGTGGAAAAAATGGAGCTCAATTCGGTATTGAAATGAGGAAGAAAGAGCCAAAGCAAAATGCTGAAAAATGCAAGTCTAACTTGTGTAATTTTTCTATATTCTTGTGGAGCTCAAAATTAGACTTGTGATATATGATTGGAAAGTCACAGAAGAGAGAATCGCGTGAGCGCAAGAATTATTTGAATCGGAGATCGGATGTGAAAGTTATGCGCGAAACGGTGAGACTGCGATGCACGTGTTACACGCTTATTTACTTGTGTCTATATAGTAGATTTGCGTGGTTTAGTAATGCATTCATATTCCACAAGGCAGCATCAGACATTGATACACGGAAGGAAAATTAATGAGTGAAAGTGGATGGCCTGAAGTACTACCTATCTTCTCATTTATTCACTCTCGATAATTCTCTACTGTTTTCTTATTTTATTTGCTATTTAATTATTTGCTTAGTAGATTAATAATATTTTCACAAACTAAATTGCCTAAAAATAGTTTTAGTTAATGTAGACAATAATAAATTGATAATCATTCGTCTCTTGGGTTCAATAAATATAATTTGGTCTCTTACCTATGCTACAATTACATCCTTCATACTTGGGGATTACTTGTGTGCTGAGAAAACATCCATCACACACACACACACACACACACACACACACATATATATATATATCTTAAGTATAATATAACAGAAACTTTTCTTGCTGACGTGTCGTCTCCAGAGCACTCTAGTGTAATTTTATCAATTTTTTAAATTTTTTAATATTTTTCTTATTTATTTTTAATTAACTTTCTTATTTAATATTTTCTTTTTTAATAATGTGTTTCTTATTTTTAATAAAGATTAAATTTTTAATATTTTATTTATTTATTTGGATATCATTAATTAATTACTAAATCTTTTAATGAAATATATAGGGAAAAAAGAATATTCCATATAATATTTTCTCTCACCCCACCTATAAATACGACTTTTTGGTTATTCATTCTAAATACTCTCATTTGATTCTCCAAGAGAAATATGAGCTTTCTTCAAGTTCATCTAGAGAATTGATTTATGAAAGTATGAAAATTTATTTCGATAGCGTGAATTAAATAGAGATTCAATCTACCTCAAAAAATCGATATAAGTATTCTTCAAGAGAAAGAGAACTGATTCAAGTATGCTTGAATCGTTTTACCTCTTAAGAATCGATTCAATTATTCTTGAATAGAATTACATCTTAAAATTGATTTTTCAAGTGTAAGAGGATCGATTTAAGTATTCTTGAATCGATTTACATCTTAAGAATCGATTATTCAAGAGGAAGAAAAAACTTAAATTGATTTATATCTTAAGGAATCGATTCTTCAAGAAGAAAAAAATTAATTCAAGTATTATCTCTTAAAAATCGATTCAAGTATTCTTTAATACTTATTCTTCATGTGAAAGAGGATCGACGATTCAATCAAGTACTTTTGAATCGATTTACCTCTAGAAAATACGAGGTTAGAAAACTAATTCATGTATAAAATCGAAATCTTAAGTTGTTTAAGTTAAATCATTATTTTATATAAAATAACAACAAAATTGAGCTTGTAAATATTTGTTAATTTTTTAAATTTAGTATATTAATATTTATTTATTTAAATATATCTTAATTATTAAATTATGACATATGAATTATAAAATTTATTTTCTTTAGTTGTATATATAATTTGAAACTAATAATATTAAATAAAAAATAAAATTAATAAATTCATTACAAATTTATGAATACTTAAAATAATATCATATATAAATTAATTTTATTTATATTATATATATTACATTAGTTTCTTAAAAATAAAAATTAATGGAAATAAAATTATTATTATATATTTAATTAAGAAATAATAAACCATAATCATGAGTAAAAATTAATACTCTATTTAAATATTATTTATAATATTACATACATTTTATAATATATATATATATAGCAACTATTTAAAATATTATAATAATTTAATTTTAATTAATTATAAAATATTTGATTTCCATAAATAATTAATAAATAAACAGTAAGACTATACATTAACAAGACTTTAGCAAAAAAAAAAAGGACTTTACTATACTATACTTAATATGGTACATAATATATATATTAAGTATAGTATAGCAAAGTCCTATTTTGCTAAAGTGTTGTTCATGAATAGTCTTACTATTTATTTATTTTTCCTATAAACTATGACTTATTTACTTTAATATCATTAATTGCAATTAATAAATAAATATTTCGATATAAATAAATTAATTATTATCAAATCAAATCATGTATAGAAAAAAAATTAAAATTTTTTATGTATATAATTGGTATTTATTTTAGAAAAATAGTAAAATTAAGGATTTATTACTAAGAGTTACATACTTTGATCATAATTACACTTAAATACAATGAAAAAAATAAAATACTAACAATTATATAAATATACAACAAAAAGATAAAATTATCCCTTGATCATAATTGCACTTAAAAACTATAAAAAAAAATGAAATACTAACAACTATATAAATATACAACAAAGAGACAAAATTACCCCTATATGGTTGCATATTTTTTTAGAGAGATATGAGGAGTAATAAATAATTTTCAATTGTATTATATTATAAGGTAACATATAAATATACAAATCAATATTATTTCAAATAATTAAAAAATATGTACATATATATTAACTTTTTACATGATTTAGACATTATCAAAAGTCAAATGTTATAATTTGTATCAAATTCTTTACATTGATGAAAGAAATTGTCTAGCTTTAAGAAAAAAACCGCTTAATTAATATTGTTACGTTATATAACACGAATTATTTCATTATAAAAATATGAATAATAATTAAATGATCCCGCGTTGTACGCGTGTTTCATACTAGTATATATATATATATTAAAATTTTAATATATATTATATAATTTATATATTATGAGATATTTTACACATTTAATTAATAATAATGTATTTAACATTATTAGATTCATTTAACAATATATATATATATATATATAATAAATGAATATCAATCGGTACGGGTATTCGTGCTATTGATAAAGAGTTAGTGTTTTGTAAACCGGGGTTACATCATAAACCCTTATAAATCTGGTAGTCCCCCTTAATTTAAAAACCCTAATAATACATAGGGTATATAGTATATTGCAAGGGTATATAGGATTGGAAGATGGATCATATGATTTACACCTTGAACCCGATTTAGACAAGTGTTTGTGATTGATAAAAGGGCATTAGACAAGTACGGGTGTCATAATAAATTTTAAATGGGACGGGTATGGGTACAAATAGTTGATATTTATACGGATATGACTACGAGTACCCCAAAATAAGCAACATACCTGTAGACATCTCCACTCTTGTGAAACAATGTTTATGTGAGACGAGTTTTGAAACGGATCGTCTTATTATTAAAATATGATCGTTATATATATAGATAAGTTATATTGTTGGATAGTTAATGTATGATAAACGATGACTAAAGTATAATTTTAAAGTGTTATAGTATGATTGATCACTACCTAATAATTCACCGTACTATATAACATCTTAAAGTCGTACTTTAGTACATCATTCTTCATACTTTATTAAATCATACTTTAATATGGGTTGAACTATCTTACAACCTGTCTCATAAGAGACTTATAAGGCATTCATTTTTCCGTTTTGGTTGTTTAATCTAAAGATATCAAATTTTCTTTTGTTAGTAAAAAGAACCCATACATGACGAACTACTCATCACTTATACAATTAAACATTTTATATAAAATAATAATATTTCCTTAGAAAAATGATTTTCTTATTGATAGATGAAGGGAGTACTTCTTTATTCCGGTGCATCGCAATGTCAAAAAAATCTAGGACTAATGAAAATAAAAATATCGACATTATTAACAAATTTTTTTTTAAATATAGACTACAAATCACACTTACAATGATGACTCCATAATCCCTTGCAAGCACAAGTTTAACAGTGAGCCCTCTCTATAAGCCACTTGAGGCACATCCTGCGATTTACCTCCTCCACCAATCCCCAGGGCAGGGGCGGTGGGGGCCCCTAATGGTGGGGTACACCATTTTTTTCAATGATGACTCCATAATTATAAAGGAGTGTTGTGTCTCGGGACAAACCGTGCGCTTTTAGAATTTAATATATCGGTAAGGGTATATTATTTTGTTATAAAAGATATACATTTCAATTAATAAGGTACATCATTTTGTTGTAAAAGGTATACACTTTTAATTAATATTTTTTATTTTTCTTTAAAAAATCATCTTTATACTATATACAATTTAAACAAAATTTTAAAATCGTGCACACAAATTTTTGCCAAATTAAAGCATAACCAAATTATTACATAACTACCAAATCGGAATCAGTCGATTATGCATAAATAAATGAGGTTGGTATATAAATTTAAATATATAATAATTAAATCTATTAATTTAAATAGACCTCCCACGCCATATAAATTGCCAGTTGTTTCTTTATTTTTGGAAATTTAAAAGTTCCTTGCACCGACACCGACCGACACTAACGCCAACAGTTTCAAATAATTGAAATTTAAAAATAATAAAAAAAAAATCTCTCTCTATACTTTCTACCAGGAACGAGATTATTTATTATTTATTTATTTATGCAGACTATTTATATATTTATTTATTTATTTATGTTGTTAGATGTATAATATCAATTTGGTTTACACAATTTTGACTTTTATAATCTTACTTTTTACTATAATTTTAATTTTACAAATATTTGTATGAAATCGTTTCACACTTAAAAAATTTATACGAGACGAATAAAAAATATACTCCCTCTGTCACTTTTCAAACTTTACGTTTGCTTTTTGCATGTGAATTAAGGAATATAGTATTTAATGTGTAATGAAGTGAGAGAAATAATATTTTAATGTAAAGTGGGTAGGTGTATTAGTGTGATATGTGGGCCCATGAAAAAAGAAATAATTAATTTGTGTAGGTCCCCATCTACAAAAAAGGGAAATGTAAAGATTGAAATAGGATGGAGGAAGTAATTTATATAACAAAAAGTAACATTTAATTAATAAAAAGTGATAATACTATTTTACTATTTTATAAATACTCATATAATGGAAAAGTAATAAAATTAGGCAAAAATTTATGTGCGCCTGGATGCATGGAAGCACACTCCGTGTGTCTTTATAATTTTATGTTAAATTGTATACCATTTAGTATAAGGATGTGTACCCTTTATTTTCTAAAGAAAAATAAAAAAATATTAATAAAAAATGTATATCCTTTAGAACAAAATGATGTACTCTTATTAAATAAAGTGTATACCATTTAAAACAAAATAATATATCATTATCCATAATACTAAATTCTAAAGACGCACAGTTGCGCCCTAGCGCACGCAAGCCTCACTCATAAAATTATATAACGAAAGTGATAATATTTTATAGTAAAAGTAATTAGTAATTTTTTTTAACACAAAAACGCTTGGTTTATTGATTGAAATTACTTGAACAAAATATATTGAGAAGGTTATCCACAAAAGTTTGAGGCTCGATCCAATAATAGGGCTATTGACTAATTAAGACGACACAAGATTTGTCCTTTTATTTTTGTAACATCTAAATTTTACAATATACTATTTTTTTTTTAAAAAAAAGAAATTTAAACTTGCTAAAAAAACTGTGTGAATTTCCTATAAAATTTTTGCATTAAAATTAAAATTAGAAAAATGTTGCAAAAAAATTAAAATTGGAAAAATTTAAAATTACATATCAAAATTAATGTTAAATGATTAAAATTTAAAATAAAAACTATAATACTCCCTCTGTCCCACCCAAAAAGTTTTTTTTTTCCATTTTGGTCGTCTTACCCAAAGAGTCCACTTTCCTTTTTTACACACATGACACCACACACACCCATTAATACAATTAAAATATGAGACTCACACTCCCACTAATACAACTACCCACTACATATTAAATAATAATACTCCTTAATTCACGTGCCAAAAAGCAAAAACTACCCTTCATGTGGATGGAGGGAGTATTAAAATTGAATTTAGCCATGCTATAAAGATGAATTTGATGTTTTCTCTATGTTCATGACAGCACCCAAGAACCCGATTTCTCCATTTCCAGCAGTTTTTATCCTACATCAGTGTGTGTTTCTTCCATTTCAGACTAAAAATAAATTCTGATAATAAATGAAATAATATAATACTACTCGAATTTATAGATAATTGACAAGAGTTTAATAAGTGTTCCAAAAGTTACCTCATGAGAACCTCGTCCCTTAACTACCCTGTGGTTTTTCTTGCATGTCTAAATCTGTCGGTTAGGCAGTCATAGTCATCAACATATACATGCATTATACATACACATACATATACATACAGAGACTCTCATTTCTGTAGTAACCAACAAGCTAGCTAACAACCCACTGTTCATTAAATCTTTATTCAAAATAATAATTAGAATTTTGGGCTAAAACAGAGAGAAAAAGACAGAAATAAATCAAGAATCTTTTATTACAGTGAATGCTTTACTGGTTAGAAGACTTTATTAAAGCCCAGTTAAGCTATTCTTAAACAAACTGAGTGTTTCCCTTTTTATCTCTCCTCTCTTCTACACTCAGCAGCAGCAGCAGATATCTCTCCTCTCTCTGCACTTCAGCAGCAGCAGCAGATCAAGAGAGTGAGAGAGAGTGAGAGAAAGTAATTGCAATTCAAGAAATGAAACACTTGTTTAATTTCACAACTTCCACCATTTTGCTGCTGTTCTTGCTCTGTTGTTTCAGCTTTCCTTCAATAGGTAATGAAACCTTGTTCTGATTTTCCTTATGAGTTGGTTTTTATTACTTTGTGGATTTTAAGGATGTGTTTTTTGATTGTTGTATGATTTGTGATGCGACTGTTGCCATTTTTGGAGTTTTGATCATAGATATTAAACTGAGAATAAGGGTCTGTTTGGATTTGTCACAAAGTATGGATCTTTGAATCAAGATTGCAGCAAGATTTGCCAAGATTGGTCATCTTTACTCTTGTAGAATCTCAATGGACTCGTGACACGTGTAGTATGACTCACTAGATTTATAAGCCACCTCATTTTCCTCCTTTCTTCATATATTTCTAAATTAAAATTTTCTATTAATTTGAGTTTTAAAAGACTATTGATCATACAGAGATCTGAAATGAAAAATGATTTAAAATTATTTAACAATAATCATACAGTTTGGCTATTTAATCATGTCATGTCATAATGATAACATTATTAAAAGAGTTTTAAAATATATATTAAATATATGAAAATTTAATATAATTTTGTTAAATCATTTTAAACAAATTTATAATTTCAGACTTTGATTGGATAGTTTTAACATTTTTTGGGCCAAAATTGATAAAAAAATCTTTCATCTTTTTTAGCATTACGTTAAAGTAATTGTGAGTAATATACTCCCTCTGTCTAGGCTAATTAAGGGTGCCATTGACCTTATGTTTGACCCTGTGGGAAATTATCTGGGAATGAGGGAGTACATGTTTGAAGTTTAAAGTTCTGAATTGTGATATAATATATACATCAAAGAATATGAACTGAGCTAGTTTACTATGTTTCTTTCAGAAGCTTATGATGCACTTGATCCAAATGGTAACATAACCATAAAATGGGATGTTATCAGTTGGACTCCAGATGGCTATGTGGTAAGTGATCTAATGATTCGAACATCCTTAACTAACTTGTGTCCATACTCGAGTGCTTAACTCAAATTGTACTAAAAACGGACAGGCCGTAGTAACGATGTTCAACTTCCAACAATACCGGCATATCCAAGCACCGGGTTGGACTTTGGGGTGGACGTGGGCGAAAAAAGAGGTGATATGGAGCATGATGGGCGGTCAGGCGACAGAGCAGGGAGATTGTTCCAAGTACAAAGGGAACACTCCACATTGCTGTAAGAGAGATCCAACAGTAGTTGACTTGTTGCCAGGGACTCCTTACAACCAACAGATCGCTAATTGTTGTAAAGGAGGAGTGATCAGTTCATGGGTACAAGATCCAGCTAATGCAGCTAGCTCGTTCCAAGTCAGCGTTGGTGGTTCTGGGACGACTAACAAGACTGTAAAGTTGCCTAGGAACTTCACCTTGAGAGCACCGGGTCCTGGCTATACTTGTGGTCCTGCGAAAATCGTGAAACCTACTAAGTATGTTACACAAGATGGAAGGAGAGTCACACAAGCTATGAGTAAGTTTTGGTTGACTTACTTATGTGGTCCTTATTGACGTGTGTCAGTTAACATTGTATCAGAGTCGTGGCCTATTAGAAGGTCGTATCAAACTTGAACTTTTAGACGATATTTTCAATTAACTGTCCTGAACGTCTCAATATGATATGAATGTTGATGTTCTTGAACTGTTCTGTTTCTTGCAGTGACATGGAACATAACATGCACATATTCGCAGTTTCTAGCGCAGAAAACGCCCTCTTGCTGCGTTTCACTCTCGTCATTTTACAGCGACACGATTGTTCCTTGCCCAACTTGTACTTGTGGATGCCAAAATAACCTTACTCAACCAGGGAGCTGTGTTGAGTGAGTTTTCCATTGACTTGTAGCTCTCTCTCATGTACTTTTCACTTGCAGAATGACTGATCTTCCTTTTTTTTCGCAGTCCCGATTCGCCATACCTCGCTTCGGTGGTTTCAGACAAAGGTAAGGCTAATAGCTTGGCACCTCTAGTACAATGCACAAGCCATATGTGCCCCATTCGAGTCCACTGGCACGTGAAGCAGAACTACAAGGACTATTGGAGGGTGAAGGTCACAATAACGAACTTCAATTATCGGATGAACTACACCCTGTGGAACCTGGTCATTCAACACCCCAACTTCGATAACTTGACTCAAATATTCAGCTTCAACTACAGACCACTCAATCCATACCAAGATATAAGTAAGTACTTGAGCTATGAAGAGCAGAGTTGCACATATGCATTATTGATCTATATAGTTATATATATTCTCTAGTAAGATACATGAATCTTACTGCATTTTGTGTTGCCAACAGACGACACTGCAATGCTGTGGGGAGTCAAATTCTACAACGACTTCCTCATGGCAGCCGGCCCTCTAGGAAACGCGCAGTCAGAGTTTCTATTCCGGAAGGACAAGTCCACTTTCAGCTTTGAGAAGGGTTGGGCTTTCCCTAGGCGAATATATTTCAATGGCGATAACTGCGTCATGCCACCACCTGATTCATATCCGTACCTCCCAAGTTCCGGTGGACGCCAAAACATCTCCTTGCTTATGATGCTGATCACCCTACTAGCATCTCTAGCCATCCTTTTTGCATGTGTTTAAGAGCCTTATGAATGACTAAAATCGAGCAATTTCAGTAATGGCATTGGTGTCTGGAACTATAGAGAACGTCGAATAACTTATACACCTCAGCAAGTTCAACAACATCCTTTTATCCTGGTGCACAATTCCAGTGGAACACAAAAAGGTTCATGTTTACTCTAGCTTTTCACCCGATTTTATAGCTATACGTTTGCTCTTTTTCAATTGTACAATATGTTTTCCTACAACTAGATACTATGATATTCATGTCTATATAGTATGTGAGAGAGATACTATAATATTCATGTCTATATAGTATGTGACAGAATTGTAATGATAATAAGAACATAAATTTCTTAGATACAAATGTGTGTAATACAATATTGTATATCATTCCTATTCCTGCTTATCTCATTTATGATCATGATGAGATAGAAATAAATGGCTTCAGATCGATCTTCAAAACTTCCTAGTACTATTAAATCATGAAATCTTTATCACCACATTACAATAGTTGAAATAAGTTGGGAAGAGGATAACAACAGCAATGAATTAACTAATTTGGTGGGACGAGCTGAATTTGGCAAAAATAGGTAAGAATCGGGTAGGGATAGCATGCATTCATTAGATTGAATTATTTATTCCAATTCCATTGGTACTCCATAACATAAAAAAATGCATGTGGCGTTAATATAGGATGTTATAACAACACATGTCGATCATTTAAAAAGTAGAATACTAGATAAAACATGAAGTTGGGAATAGGTGATTTCTACCTATGCATTTATTCCCAGAACTTCACTCCATAAAACATCCCCCTGTCATCTGCATATAGAGCTGTCAAAATGGGTTGAGTCCACTGGGCCAACTCGTCCAACTCACCTTAACCCACCAATTTCTCAACCAAAATTAACTCTCTCCATAAAAACCCGCCCCACTTTAAACCCACTAAAGTGTGGGCGTTATGCACCGCCTCCCTCTCAAAAATTTTTTTAAAGATTTAATATTTAAATAATAAAAATATTATCACCCAACTCTACCCCTATCCACCCACCACCCCAACCCACCCACTCACCCACACCACCCCACCCCTAAAAATTTTATTTTTTTTAATTTTAGATTTTAATATTTAAATAATAAAAATATTATCACTCAATCCTACCCCTATCACCCCCAGCCCCCACCCACCCCCAATTTTTTTTAATTTTAGATTTTAATATTTAAATAATAAAAAAATTTTGTTTGATGGGTGGGTACGGGTAGGGGATAGGGTTGGGGGTATGGTTGGGTGATAATATTTTTATTATTTAAATATTAAAATCTAAAATTTATTATAAATAAAATTTTTTGGGGGTAGGGTGGCTAGGGGGTATGGTTGGGTGATAATATTTTTATTATTTAAATATTAAAATCTAAAACTTTTTTGGGGGTGGGTGGATAGGGGGTAGAGTTGGGTAATAATAATTTTATTATTTAAATATTAAAATCTAAAAAAAATTTAAAAAAAAATTTTTTTTGGTGGGGGGAGTTGGTGGGGGTGGGGAGGGTAGGGGTAAGGTTGGCTAATAATATTTTATTATTTAAATATTAAAATCTAAAATTTTAAAAAAAATTGGGGGTGGGGGCGGGTAGGAGGTGGGGTGGGTGATAATATTTTTATTATTTAAATATTAAAATCTAAAATATTTTTTTTAAAAAAAAATTTGGTGGGTGAGTGTGGGGTGGGTGATAGGTGGGTGAGAGGTGGGTAGGTCATACGTGAATAGGGGTAGAGTGTGTGAGCTAACCCGCGGCCAGCCCCACCATAGCCAGCCCCACAAGTGGCCCGCCCCACTTGGGCTCATCATAAGGTGGGTTGTGGTGGGTGGTGGGCTAAACCGCCCCACCAACTCATTCTGACAGATCTATCTGCATATACACATATAGACTATGGTGGAAGTTTGATGAAAATGGAAATTTTATGGTTTTAAACGAAATTAAGAAAGCGTACTGATGGATGCAAAGGGAAGAAGTGGCTTATAATCGAAGCTGAACAACCGAGTGACATTGTCGAGATTAGGGTGCTGAACAACTAGAGTCCACTGTGCGTAGTTTATCCTATTGTTGAAATTAGTGATGGCAATCTTGATTCTCCAGTACACCTTGTTGTTTGTCTTTACGTGCCAATGCACCCGAACCGAACAGGGCACACGTTGACATGTTCAATGTAACATGGCCTCATTGTCTTGTGATTTTTCAAATGAAAAAGCAGTTAATATGGTTATAACTTGTAGTACTCCCTCTGTTCCGAAAGTCTCCATTTTTCTCATTCAAATGTCCTCATTTTCCACTTTTAATAGAAGGGTCACACATATGATCCATAACTCACTACCAATATAACTACACACTGCATATAAAATAATACTCTCTCTCTCCCATAATAAACTTTGCACTTTTCATTTTCCTTCGTCCACCACCAAAAAAAAGAAAATATCACATCAATTCTCACTCCTAAAAGTACTTCTTAATTATAAATTTAACATTCTTACCTAATACACATAATATACGGTTGATGTAAAGTGTTGAGATTAGTGTCGTCATATCTGGGATCATATCGATCCTCCACCAGTTATTCTTTAACCACTAACATGTTCGTGTGGTGTTGTGCGTGATGCTGCTTTCAGGATTGTGGCAGTTGAATGAAGAACGTGTTGAATGGGACCCACAAAACTGAAGAGCAATCCAGAAAGTTCTAGAAGTCCAAAAAATTCTAGAAGTTGAAAATAACTAGCCAAAGTAGTGGGTTGGTTATTCGCTGTTAATGGGTAGTTTTTATATCTCCTATTGGACCACTTATTTGCAGAAGACTGCAGCATGGTTCACGACTATAAATAGAAGCTGACAGGCTTTATTCCAGTGGCACGGAAAAACTTGGAGAGTTCCTACAAAGATAGTCGTCGGACATAGAGTGTATTCTACTATGTTCCTCTTGTAGTGTTTTCACTGATGTTGTAATATCTCGTTCTACATCACTTGTACGTTTTGTGTGTACTGTTCACAGGCAGTGAAAGTGCATACTTGAAGTAGGATCTAGACCTAACAATCTACGTTTTACTATTTGGGAGTTTGTTTAGAATTTATATTTGTGTGTGTATTCGAAGAGTGGAAGGAATGTTTCCATCTCTTTTAATCTGATTTTTTTAAACTCACTTTTTTCCAAGTTAGTGATATTTTTGCCATGAGGCTGCTACAAACTTATTCATGAGTTTGTAGAAAGATTGAGTAATTCCGTGCGTTAAGTCTTCCGCTATACAAACGTGCAATCTCATATTAATTCAAGTTTCATTTCTGATAAAGGTCGGTGTTGTACGAAGTGATACCACACTAAGGACAAAATTACTGACATAAGCACACTTACACCCGACGGACCCCGACAAGTGGCATCAGAGCCAACACTTGATGATATTAAGTGTTGATTCCTAATGTTAAGTGCTGAAGTGTCATGGATTACTATGCTGGATCAATCAACCGTCCTCCCATACTTGATGGAACCAATTATGCCTTATGCAAGAGCCGAATGAGGAGTCACATCAAGTCAATGGATGAACGTACTAGAAAAGCTATTCTGGCAGGTTGGACACCCCCCACAGTTCAAGACAGTGATGGAGATCAAATCATCAAGAATGAGCTTGAATGGACCGCTGAGGAAAACACTCAATCGATGTTGAATGTCACAACACTCAATGCAATCAACTCATCGATTGATACAATGATGTTCAACCTGATCCAGAACTATACATCAGCAAAAGATGCATGGGAAAGGCTTCAAGAGCACTGTGAAGGATCTGGAAGTATCAAAAAGGCAAAGGCGAGGATGTTGAATGCGTAATTCGAGAGTTTGAGGATGAAGGAAGACGAGACAATCTCATCCTATAATGAACGACTCTACGAGGTGGTGAATGAGATTCGGTCACTCGGGGATCCTATCTCATTAGGTTAGTAAACAAAACTCTCCGTACGCTTCCTAGGAGATTTAATTGTAAAATTTATGCTATAGAAGAGTCTAGGAACACGGATCTCTTGAGCCATAATGAGCTGATAAGTATCTTGAAAACTTATGGAATGAATTTATATCAACAAGATACTGCGTATGATAGAAAAGGTGTTGTTATTTTTAAAGGTGAAACTGGTGCTTGTTCTAGTTCTAGTTCTGGTAAGACGTTTACCATAACTGATATTAAACAAGTTGATGATAATGTTGACAACATTACTGATGATACTGACAGCATTGCTTTACTTGCTAAGAAGTTGAGTCTTATCTTCAGACAAAGAAGAACAAGTCTAAAATAAACATTAAGCCTAAGATAGAACATTCCCCTCATACTCCTATTTGTAAACCCACTCAAAGAAAAAATTTAGGTATGATCTTGAGTTTAGGAAAAAGATCATTTGTGATAAATGTACTAGTTTTGGTCATTATGCAAGTGAATGTGCTAATACTCTTTTGAAGAAATGGTGAGCCTAAATGCTTGTGTTAAGTGAGATGATTCTGAAGGAGATCCAGATGCAAATGAAGAAGAACTTGCGTTCTTAACACAATGTGAGAAGGAGGATTTCTCTAAGAGTGACTCAGATGTTGAGTCTGATGTGCTTACATCTGAAACAACATCATGCAGGTTTATATCTACTTCTGATTTTGATATGAACTGTACTAATGCTTTCTTTTCTAGAACAGGTACTACACAAGAACCTCTAGAGATGAAGATTTCTGAACTTTTGAAAGAACTGAAAGCTGTCAACCAAGAGAATGATTGACTAATTGAGACCATAACAAGACTTGAGGTAAATCTTACTAAGAAGGATGCTGAGATTGCTAAACTCCAAGGTCAGTTAGTTGCTTCCACGTTAAGCTACAAAAAGTACAGCAAGGTACTTCTGTTTTGAATGAAGTTTAATCTATTGGAAAAACTGATAAGTTTGATCTTGGATTCAATGAAGAATGTGTGCCTTTTAGTTTTGAAAATCATGTTAAGTTTGTGACACCTGGTTCAAAATATGTGAAACCTGATCGAAATGATTTTTTTCAACAAGTTTCCTGATAGAAAGTCAGTAGGACCCTTGTTTGTCATTATTGTTCAAACTCTGGTCATATTCGTCCTTACTGTTTCAAACTAAAAGATGATATACTTTCAGGATAAATGTTGCCTGGAGTATTGCCACACAAGTATTTTCACACCCCTATATCTGCTTGGGTCAGAAAATTAAAAGTGCTTTGTAATATTGTCCGTACTTCTTTACAAGCATATGTACCTGATCTATGGTATTTTGATAGTAGTTGTTCTAGACATATGACTGGTAATGTTGCATACTTGAAGGATTATGAAACTTTTGATGGTGGTAAAGTTACTTATGGTGGTGGTTCTAAGGGCAACATTGTTGGAAAAGGAACTTTAAATATTAAAGGTTTTCCAAATCTGAAGAATGTGCTTCATGTTGAAGGTTTGCGTGCTAATTTGGTAAGCATATGTCAATTATGTGATGATAATTTGCATGTGAAATTCAATAAGAATTCATGTTTTATGCTAAATGAAACTGATGACTGTGTGATGACTGATAGTCGATCTACTGATAGTTGTTATCTGATTGGTAACAACATTTACTGCGACATCTCACAACATGATGAAAGTGTACTTTGGCATAAAAAACTTGGCCATGTAAATTACAGAAATTGGTTAAGTTTGAAGCTGTGAAAGGATTGTCTAAGCTCAGTTTCAAAGATCCACATGTATGTGGTTCATGCCAAAAAGGTAAGCAAGTAAGATCTTCACACAATATCACATCAATGTGCACATCTTCAAGGTGTTTTGAATTGCTTCACATGGATCTCATGGGTCCTATGGAGACTGAAAGTCTTGGTGGTAAGGGTAATCTTTGGTTGGTGTTGATGATTTATCCAAATTCTCATGGGTTGATTCATTAGAGAAAAATCTGACACGTTTAATGTGTTCAAAGTTCTTTTCAAAAGGTTCAAAAATGCTTTCAATCTTAGAGTATGTAAGATTAGAACTGATCATGGTAGAGAATTTAAAAACAACATGTTTGCTGATTTTTGTGAAAAGAAGGCATTATGCAAGAGTTTTCATCTCCTAAAACCCCACAGGAAAATGGGATTGGTGAAAGAAAGAATAGAACACAGCAAGAAATGATTAGAGTCATGCTTACTTCGATGAATGTGTCTAAAAGATTTTGGGTTGAAGCATTGACTACTGCATGCCATGTGTCTAATATGATTCATTTTAGATCAAGATGTTCTAGTACTTCTTATGAACTGTTGTATAGGAAGAAATCAAACCTAAAATACTTTCATGTTTTTGGTTGCATGTGCTACATTCTGAATGATATAGAGTATCTTTCAAAGTTTGATTCTAAGAGTGATAAAGGTCTTTTCTTAGGATATTCTAAGAATAACAAAGCTTATAGAGTCTTTAATCTTGGAACCAGAACTATTCAAGAATCTATCAATGCTGTGTTTGATGATTCATACAATATTGCAGGTAAAAAATGGAAGATGATATCTCTGACTTGGTTGAAATTACATAACCAGTGAACAATGGTGAGCAATTATGATTACATCGCCTAAAACATCGAGTGTTGATTCAGAAGAAGATGAGAACCAATTCTACAGAACTCTGAGAAATACTCTTGCTCACAGATATAAGAAATATCATCCTTCATCACAGATCATTGGTCAGTCCTCTGTTGGTGATCAAACCAGAAGAAAAGGTAAATTTAGAGATGTAATACGATTAGTTTGCATGTCTAACATATGCAATCAGGTATGTAATGAATGTTATTTCTCTTTTGTTGAACCCAAGAATGTTACTGTAGTTTTAAAAGATGAATGTTAGATAGTGGCTATGCATGAAGAACTTGAAAAATTCACTGGGAATGATGCTTGGAGTCCAGTACCAAGGCCTACAAATACTAATATGATTGGAACAAAGTGGATTTTCAAGAACTGAACTAATAAATCTGGTAATATAGTAAGAAATAAAGTTAGGCTAGTTGCACAAGGATACACACAGGTTGAAGGAATAGATTTTGATGAAACGTTTGCACCCGTAGCTAGAATAGAGTCTATTAGACTTCTCTTAGCTATTGCATGTTTTGTTGGTATCAAACTGCTTCAAATGGATGTTAAAGCTGCATTCATAAATGATATTTTACTTAAAGAAGCTTTTGTTGAACAGCCGAAAGGTTTTATTGATCCATTTCACCCTGATTATGTGTATAAGTTGATGAAAGCTTTGTATGGTCTAAACAAGCTCCTAGAGCATGGTATGGTAGACTAACTGATTTCTTACTTCAGTTTGGATTCATTAGAGGTGAAGCTGACAGAACTCTTTTCATTAAGCATGAATCTAATGGTTTTTTTATTACTCAAATTTATGTTGATGACATCGTATTTGGAGCAACATCACAGATCATGATGGACAGCTTTGTGAAGGCGATGACTACCACGTTTGAGATGAGTATGGTTGGTGACTTGAATTATTTTTTGGGACTCCATATCAAGCAAAGTGAGAGTTGTATCTTTATCTCACAGTGTAAGTATGCAAGGAACTTGGTGAAAAGATTTAGCTTTGAAAATGCTAAGTCTATGAAGACACCTATGGGAACATCACAGAAACTGGCAAAGATGATGCTGGCTCAGATGTTGACCACACTCTGTATAGATCAATGATTGATAGCCTTCTGTACTTAACTTTGAGCAGACCTAATATTATGTATAGTGTCTGTGTATGGGCTAGGTACCAAGCAAATCCCAAGGAATCTCATATGAAAGCTGTGAAGAGGATCATCTAATATATTGCTTGATATATTGCTGGAACAAGTGAGATGACAAGAAGAGCACAAGTGGTGGATGCTTCTATATGGGTAACAATCTTGTTTCTTGGCATAGTAAAAAATAAAAATGCATATCCCAATCCACTGCTGAATCTGAATATATTGCTGTTGGAAGTTGTTGTACACAATGGCTTTGGTTGAAAATGATAGATGATTATGTGCTTGAGACAGATGCCTTAGTAATTTTTTGTGATAACACGATGCTATAAACATTTTTAAAAATCCTGTGCAACACTCACTCACTAAACATATTAGCATAAGACATCATATTATTAGAGATTTAGTTGAGAAAGAAGTAGTTAAGTTGGAGTATATTTCCACTAAGAAACAGCTTGCTGACATTTTCACGAAAGCACTTGATTTCGAGAGGTTTTCTTCACTTAGGAAATATCTTTGTCTCTGCATTGTTTCTTAGAGTCTTTCGACACTCGAAGCGACACTACTATAAGTTTTGTCATTTTATGTCGAAATTAACTAATTTGGTAGCTTATTTTCTTGATGCTAACTATATTCTGGTTTAATCTTGAGGTGCAATTCTAGACATACACAGCTAAAAGCACTAGTTCTAAAAAAGTCAAAGGTCTAAAGATGCTGAGTAACTATGCACACGGGGCTGACAGCCACGATGTGTTCTTTTCTAAAGGCTGTTTAGTTTCAAAAAGGGAATAAAAACACTCTTGGACTATCACTAAGTAACATAATACACGTGGCTGACAACCATGATGTGATCTTTTCAAAAAAATCCATTAAAGAATATAAAGTGTATGTGTGCTTGCATAAAAAATAAACATTGACTGATTTTTCCAGAATGTTTTTAGCCCATGAAAATATGTTATTAAATTTATTATTTTCAAAACATTAAGTGATGAAATTTATTGTATATTTATTTATTAATTATGCATATTATTTCTCTTTTATTTATTAAGGCTATATTTTTATCATATAAGTTAGTGGCCTTAGTAACTGCTGCATTTAATCCCCTGCATTACATGATCAGCAGTTACACTTAGTGGATTTATACCCTTCTCAAACATTCTCTTCTTCTCTTAAAAATTCTCGATGTATGGTGTGTGAGTTGATATGGTGTGAAGTCTGTCTGGTTAATCATTACACATCACACTTTCTCACATACTTTTGATTTTTCAAAATTCAAACTGCTGTCTCACTCACGTATCTCAATATCTCCTCTAAAGAAAAACCTTCCTCCTTCCAAAGAAAAACGTTCCTCATCATCCAAACCCTCTGCTTTCTCTCGCAAATCAACTCCACTCCAAACCCTAGCTTCGATGGTCGAGAATATCACGAATGGTGCTGCTCAGAATGTAAATCCTGATGCTGCTACACTACCACTTGGACCCGTTGTAGAGTCAGTCGTACCTAGACATATTGTCCTTCCTTAAGGTACTCCCGACTCTGTATTCCTCTTGCTTCATGCTCAGGTCGCTAATTCAGGCATTCTTGTGTCTCGAATCGAAGTCTCGATGCTTGAACCTCCTCCTACTATTGTCCAATCTGATATTCCCACCCCATCATCTGAACCCACTCAAACTACTGTTCCTCCGTCTGAAAATCCATCTGAAACTCAGTCCTCTGAAACTTTTGAACCATCTAACCCTATTCAAGTCCCTTTCACATCATTACCTATTGTTTCTTCTATCCATATCGAGCAGAATCCAACTGTGTCTTCTCCTTCGTCATCACCTCCTGTTCCGATTATGTCAAAGGTGACCAAGAAGACTGCTCCTAAGCGTAAGGATCTACCCATGCATTGGTCTATCCGTGTCCGGAAGAAGAGTCAAACTGTTACTTCACATAATGCTCCCAGTACTGCTAAAGAGAAATCTCCGATTTCCTTATCTGATTCTGATGATGACTCTACTCCAATGGAGTGTGGATATTTCTAGAGAGAACCCCACGATGGCTGAATTATGTAAAGCCCTAAAGAAAATGAGACGAGGCAAGAAAGATGTCTCTGATATTGCCATCTCTTTTACAGTACCTAAAGAAGAAATTGAAGCTGATGTGGACCAACTGTTTGATCATATTGCCGCTGATTTGCCACTGATAAAGCAACACCTGCTGATGTGGATGCAGACCTCTCTGATCCTGATTCATCGTCTAACGAAGAAGAGGATGCACTCGAGGATTCTGATAAAGATTATACCTCTGATGAATCTGATGAGGATGTTGCTGCTACCGATGATGATGCTGCTCCATATGCTGATGATGATGTTGATACTGATAATGATAAATCGGATGATGATATCGATCCTGATGCTGATGAAGATGATTCTGAATATGATCTTGAGAACTTTCTAAATTCTTAGATGATCAAGATCTCCTATAGCATCCCCTCAGAAAATCTTTCCATGTAATATGTTTCTTTCTAAAGCCACGATTAATCAGTCATAAAGAGGAAATGTCTTACCTATGATCTTCTTATATACACACCAATTATACTCACTTTTATTTAACATAAAACATTCTGCAACAGCAAGCGTTAGGAATAGATGTTAATTTTCACTTGCCACTTTTTTATTATTCTCAATGCGTGATTAAACACATATTTTCTTTATGTCAAATACCAATTCAAATTCAATTTTTCCTTCAAAACCCTGGCCTGATTATTTCTAATCACTGTCCCACGTAAATTATGCCACCCCTTTTCTATTTCCTAAAAGCCAATTCTAAAATTCATGTTCTATTTTTATTAATTTATTTAGTAGTTTATTTACTATAATATTTTGAAAATTTAATAATATCGGTGTTCTATTAAGCCTTTTTGTCTATTAGAATCAAATCAATTGATTGAGCTGATTAATTTACGTAATTACAAGCCGATATCTTCGCATTCAATTTGTTATAATTTGTATTTAATTACATTGACTTGACATGTATATTCTCCTATATATAAGGAGCCTCTGTAATTGTAAAAGATATCAAATACATTTTTTACCCTTCTATATGGTATCAGCAAAGGTTTCGATTTAAATCCTGTCAAAACCTTTTTTTATCTTCTCAACAAGTGCCGACGTCTTCATGTCTACCATTACTGATGGTTCAACGATCAACACGGCTGCCACTACCACGGCCACGGCCACGGCCACTTCATCTTGCCCACCCATCATTCCAATCACGGCGCATCACCACCTTCCCATCAAATTGACACTAACTAATTATCCTCCCTGGAGAGCACATCTCGTTTCCCTCCTTCGCGGCCACAACCTGTTGGGCTATATTGATGGGTCAAACCCACGCCCGGCTCTTTTTTCGGACGCATCCAATGCTGAGGATGTGTCGCACTGGATCCGATAGGATCAATTGCTCTTCGCAGCTATCATCGAATCACTCTCACCTGAAGTCCTACCAGTTGTCTCACTCAAGGAGACATCATGTGACGCCTGGGACGCCGTCACACGCCTCTGCGCTGGTAAATCCCGCTCTAGGGTCAATCAACTAAAAAGTGAATTATATCGTATGCAGATCAAGGATCGATCTATCACTGATTATCTTCGCCATGTTAAGGCAAAGGCTGATGAGCTCGCCATATTTGACGAGCCGCACGCTCTTCATCATCAATGGCTTGGGGCCGGAGTATGCCTCAATTGTTGGTCCAATCCAAACTCATGAGACACCATTTGTCTTTGAAGAACTTCATGATCTTCTATTCGAACATGAATTGTCCATCAAGAATCAAGAGGAATCCCAATGTCAACTACTAGCCACTGCAAATATTGCCTCCTCAAATCGAGGTTCCTCAAATTCTCATAGAGGCAATGGATCATTTCGCAATTCGAACCGTGGTAACAATAACAACAGCCGTGGTTCCAATTCTGGAGGTCACTATTATCGCGGTCAACACTCTGGCAATCATCCGTATCGTGGCAATCGTGGAGGGCATTCAGGTAACTCCAATTTCCATAATAATCATTCTGTTGTCTGTCAGCTGTGTAACATCCCGGGCCATGCCGCTCCTACTTGCCGTCGGGTTCCTGTTGCTGCAAATTATGCCAATTCCACCACAAATGAGCCCACTTATCCTTGGTTGTTGGATTCTAGAGCGTCTCACAACATGACCTCCAACCTGAATAATCTGTCAATTCACTCTGAGTATGACGGAACTGATGAGGTTCACATAGCCGATGGCACTAGTCTCCCTAACACTCACACTGGTAAATTTGAAATTAAATTTCCTCATCGTACGTTTGCTCTAAATGATGTTCTATGTGTTTCATCTGCTCGGAGATCTTGCCGTGATGGTGTCTATCATTTGTCCCCACCTGCTCAGTTGACCCTCTCGGTATTACCACCTCCCTCGAGGAGTACTCTAGTTCCACCCTCATCTCCTCTCTATGAAGTGCATCAGCAGCCAGATAGTGTTTTGTCACCTCCGAACTCTACTAGTTTGAAAGAACCTGCAGTCCCAGTATCTCCTCCTGTTGCTCCTACATTACTGCCTGTTGCATCATCTCGTACACATCATATGCGCACTCGCAGCCTTAATAACATTTACAGGCCGAAGCAGTTCAACACTGCGACAAAGCATCCACTTTCCCCGTCTGACAAGCCAACCACTATCAGGCAAGCTCTTGCTTCTGCTGAGTGGCGTGCTGCCATGGCTGATGAATTCACGGCACTCCAGCGCTTTGGCACTTGGGACTTAGTATCTCCTTCTTCTGGTGCTAATGTTATTAGATGTAAATGGGTCTTCCGCATTAAGCGCAAGCTGATTGAACAATTGACAAATACAAGGCTCGCTTAGTCGCAAAAGGGTTCCAGCAATGGCCCGGTGTTGATTTTCAGGAAACATTTAGTCCGGTTGTCAAATCGGCAACGATTCGCACTGTTCTATCACTTGCTCTCCAGTTCAACAGGCCCCTGCGCCAAATTGATGTCAGTAATGCCTTCTTGCATGGAAACTAGATGTTCCTGTCTACATGTCTCAGCCCCTAGGTTTCATTGACTCTTCTGCTCCTTCTCGTGTGTGTTTACTTCGTCGCACCTTATATGGCCTTCGCCAAGCACCACGTGCCTGGTATTCTGCACTAAGTTCGGCTCTACTGAATTTTGGCTTCAAGCAATCAACATCTGATTCATCTCTGTTTGTTCTTCAGCATGGGTCAACAAGAGTCTTTGTTCTTGCCTACGTCGACGATCTCATCATTATCGGATCAAGTTCGACTATCATCTCTGATTTGACTTGTCACCTAATGAAGTCATTTGTTGTAAAGGACCTCGGTCCACTTATATATTTCCTTGGTGTGGAGGTTGCACATTGTAAAGAAGGTATTTTTCTTTCCCAGCACAAGTACATGGTCGACTTACTTCGTAAGTTCGAGCTTGATGGTATCAAACCAGTCTCCATGCCTATATCCTCCAAATTTCTTTCCATTCAAAGGCCGACTGATGTAACTGAGTACCGTAGTGCCATTGGGGGTCTTCAATACCTTACTTTGATACGTCTGATATAGCCTTTACAGTTAACAAGCTTGCACAACACATGTCTTCTCCACTTGCGACTCATTGGGATGCCGTAAAATGCCTTTTTCGGTATCTAAAGGGAACTTGGTGACTTACTCGACGGAAAGTCGACATCTGCATACATTGTTTTCTTAGCTGAAAATCCGATCTCTTGGAGTTCGCGCAAACAACGTGGGGTGGCTCAGTCCTCTACCGAGGCAGAGTATTGAGCGTTGATAGCAGCAGCATCTGAGGTATGCTGGTTACAACATCTTTTCGCTGAACTTGGGGTGTTTCACTTCCAACTAAACCACGTATATTATGTGATAACATGGGTGCCACACGTCTTGCTCTTAATCCGGTTCAACATTCTCGAATGAAGCATATCGCCATTGATGTTCACTTCGTTAGGGATCTGGCATCAAAGGACAAACTCAGCGTTCAGTATGTCAACACTCAAGATCAACTAGCTGATTTATTGACAAAACCTCTTGCTTGGGCTCGCTTTCTTCTTCTCCGTTCCAAAATTTCTGTGGCCGACGGCGTATTAGAATCAAATCAATTGATTGAGCTAATTAATTTACGTAATTACAAGCCGATATCTTCGCATTCAATTTGTTGTAATTTGTATTTAATTACATTGACTTGACATGTATATTCTCCTATATATAAGGAGCCTCTGTAATTGTAAAAGATATCAAATATATTTTTACACTTCTATATTGTCGTTCGAAGGAGATTCACATCAAGATGCTTAGGTTTCAAATCTTATTACATGTAGTTTAAGGTAGGAATTTACGTATTCTTATGTAACAGCCAACCTTAACTTCCTATGAATTAGTAGTAAATTATAGATGCAACACATGAAAAATGAAAGGATTTACATTGATGGTTTAATCATGAGTAAAACCTTTCAAAGTTAGCATTTTCCCAATATAATCATGAACCTGGACTTGCCTCTCCAATTAATTCACTTCCATGCATGACAAGAATTCAAATCTATGCACTCTTCCACTTGAATTATAAAATTGTCACCTCATTTCAAAGGATTAAATGAGAGGATTTTCTCTATCACCTTCCTGTTCCACACACCTCCATCACTTATAAATATTAGCCCTTCTACCCTTACTTTCACACTAAAATCACACACAAGAATGACGGTTGGAGAAATAGCCCTTAAAACTTACAGATTTCCCTAACTTCTTTCTTCCTCCTACATTCCCCCTTAAGGTGAGGATATTTTATGTTTTTTCTCATGAAAGTATATGTTTTCGACATAAAAAGGGAGTGCATTTTTACAAGTGATTTTTTTTAATGTATTGGAATATGTTTACCTACAAATGAATGTTCAACTATGAAAGTTCTTCCGACATGAAAATTATTTATCTTACAAGTACTTTTTCAAGTATTTGAGACATGAAAACTAAACATTATGCAAGTTCTTTTTAAGGTACTTAAGACATGAACATTAGATGTTACAAGTGCTTTAAAACACTTGAGATGTGCGAGGGCCCTAGAGTGTCGCGATTGAGAGAGATCATCGGAGAGTATCCGCTGTGCCAAAAAAGAATTTATATTGATCGATCATATAAAAGAGACATAAAAAGTATCATGTAATTATGTAATTTGAAACATAAAATCATTCATGACATGATTTGATTCGTGATTGATCGTTGTTATTTTCACCTAAATTTTGTGTTATTTTAGTTGTTATTTGTTGTGTATTTTGTTTGTTTAGGGTGGTAGTATTTGTGGTGTGTTTTTAATAGTTTTGTGTAATTTGAGTTGTGAGGAAAATATCTTGAAATTGATTGAAATATGCTTAGATCAGGTGAAAAAGGAAGAAAAACGAAGTCCGGAGATGAAAGAGCATTGGATGCTGAAAACGTGTCAGGATTCTACTCGAGTCTAGAACTCGTCTCGAGTTCAGTGATACGCATGTGTCGAGTTCCAAACTCAGCCCTGCAAGAAGCCGAGCTCAAAGACCTAAAACATGAACTCGACCCTGTCTGAAGTCGAGTCCGGAATTCAACTCGAGTTCTGTCACAGAGCAAATTCTAGGGTGAAAGTCATCATAACTCTACTCGAGTTTTGCAACTCGAGTTGAGTGTGGTAAAAAACGTCCAGCCATTTAAGAAGATTCTGAAATTTTCCATGTTATTAAAACTTCTCTCCTTTTGATTAAAATTAGTTTACGATTTCTGGATCAAACACACATATTTTCACACACTTATTAATGCAGCGTAGCGTATAAACAAATGAACATCATCCAATGAATCACAAAATGCGAGTTCCGTTGATAAGGGATGTAAATCCAATTATTACAATTCAAGTCTGCCCATTGTATTATTACAGTAGTTTTATTTATACTTGAGTTTATTCTAACTTACTAAAATTACTCTTTAATCTAATATTGAAGAAAAGGCCACAACAACTAATCAGGAAAGCATTCGGGCTTGAGATTTGTCAATCAAAAGTCGCTCATGTTTATCCGAGAATAGTAATACGGCTTCTTCCCCACCATCGCTACAAAAAAGTATTTTTTAGCAACGTGATTTACCAACGGAATTTAATCCATTGGTAATTACCAATGAATTAACAACCAAAATGACATTTTTCTATTACAAACGAATTACCAAGGGAATCTTTATATAAATTACCAACGGAATTTTTAGCAACAAATTACCAACTACCACTTTACCAACGAAAATTTACCAATGGATTTCGTTTCTAATCCGTTGGTAAACCAATTTAACAATAGAATTAAGGCTTTTACCAATGGAATATTCCGTTAATAAAAAATAATTTTTTGTAGTGCATTTTTCCCATCCTCAAAACGATTCGTCCTCGAATCGGAATGGGATTAGTCTTCAGATTAGTCATCTCCAGCAAAAGGAACTAGATGTTTGACATTGAACACTTCCGATGTATGAATGTGACTCGGAAGGCACAAGCGGTAAGCATTTAGATTAGTTTTTTCTATGATTTCCAATGGATCAATCTTCTGGTAATTCAACTTATTGTATTCATGTGGCCGGAATCTATCATTGCTAACACTGCCCACACAATCTCCCACATTAAAGTGCATGTCGTGATGATGCATATCCACAACTAATTTGTAACGTTGTTTGCTTCTTCCAAACAGACAGAAGTCTCCAGTGCCAGTCCTAACATTTTCTAAGCTTGGAGCAAACAAAAAAATAGGCCTTCATTGCTCTCTATATATTTTTTAATTAAAAATTTTCCATTATTTTCTTCATCAATACTTTCTTTTCTTCCAATAAAATCCAAATATTTAATTTTAGCAAGACACTTTACTATAGCAATTATTCTCAAAAAGAAAATTATCTCTAATGTAATTTTTCTTCGGAAATTTGTTCTTGTAAATCCTTATCTATGGTCTCATTCTTTTTAATCTAATTTGGAACTCAATCCAACTATTAATATTAGTGATATGTTCCAAACTATTTTCATAAATGTTAAATCTTGATTCTCCTTATTTGAGATGATGTACGAGTATAATGAACCTAAGAAAAATGTCTAAAGTTAGTAAGTTACTATATAAAGGGAAGTTCTCACAACATTCTCTTTTTTGTCCCTTCTCGACTAATATAGTTCTTGTCTTACTTTCAAGTCTTTACAAACTATAGAATCATAAATATGTAGTTCAAATAACAATATTTGTTTCTTTCATGTGTATTTTATCAAGAGCGGTTCCTTCTCTCTATAGAAGAATGAATTTTGTATTGTTTTCCTGTGAATTAGGTTACATACAGTACACTTCTTATATAGAGGAAATACGCACAATTAACTTACAAAAAATATGGAAAAGATACAACAAATCTTTCTATAATTACAAATTGATATTATTTGATTGAGTCATTCCTAATACGCCCCCGTAAAATAGACGTGCCGTGGGCAACGGAGATTTTGGATCTCAATACCTGAAGTCTTGCACGTGCTAATGGTTTCGTTAACACATCGGCTAACTGATCATGAGTGTTAACATATGAGACAGAGAGTCTCCCCATTGATGCCAAAGCACGAACAAAATGTAAGTCGATTGCAATATGTTTCATTCGTGAATGTTGAATTGGGTTAAGAGCAAGTAGTGTTGCTCCCATATTATCACACATAATCTTCAATGTGGTGGGTGGTGAGATGCCAGATCAGCGAACAAATGATGAAGCCAAAAAACCTCAGATGCAGCTGTTGCTAAGGCACGATACTCTGCCTCTGTGGATGAGCGAGCAACACCCTGTTGTTTTCTGGAATGTCAGGATATTGGATTGGACCCAATGAATACTATGTAAGCTGACGTAGATTTCCCATCAGTGAGATCACCGCCGAAGTCGGAGTCAGTATAGGCTGTGATAGAAAGTGATGATGATCGTTTGATCAAAAAACCATAATGCAAAGTTCCTTTCAGGAAACAAAACAATCGCTTCACATCTTCCCAATGAGATGCAAGAGGGTAGGCCATGTATTGAGCTAATTTATTCATAGTGAATGCAATATCTAGTCGTGTGATTGTAAGATATTGGAGTCCTCCAATTGCACTAGGATATGTTGTTGCATTGGTAGTACCCGAAGTTACACTCGACTTGGAAGATATCGGAGTAGAGACTGGCTTCACACCATCTAAATTGAATCAACTTAACAGATTAATCGTGTATCGATATTGAGACAAAAGCATGCCTTCCTTGCAATATGCCACCTCAACACCAAGAAAGTATGTAAGAGGGCCAAGATCCTTCACAAGAAACGATTTCTTCAGGTGATGTGTGATTGCTGAGATCAGAGTATTGCATGAGCCAGTGATAATTAAGTCATCCACGTATGCAAGCACAAAAACTCTGTTCTCATGTTGGCTGTAAGTGAACAAAGATGAATCAGCCCGAGGTTGGATAAACCAAATGAAAGAAGAACTGAGCTTAAGGCAGTATGCCAAGTTCGAGGAGCTTGGCGAAGACCATATAGTGTTCGTCGTAGTAAACACACATGAGATGGAAGAGTTGTTAAATGGCATGCAGTAATTTGCAATCTTGACCACATGAAGAACTTGAAGCGTCACTTTGAAAGTTGCATGGAGTAATTAATTTCTATTGACTAACTCCTTGTTATCTATGCATCTAGAATCATCTTCCTACTTGTATAAAAGATGAATGATGTAACAGCAAGTTTAATTCAAGTGTGTATTGAGTAAAATTTCTCCTAAAATCTAAATGAGTGTGTTGTAGCAACTCTTAAAAAAATCCTTTCTTCACCCATCAAAGCTTCTGCACCCAACAATTTTGGTATCTAGAGCCACCCTAAATTCATACCACACAACCCAACCGCTTCTACTTTGTTCACCTATTCACCAAGTCAAGTACCAATATTTGAAGGAGAGCACTATGGCTACTGGAACAGATAAATGAAAACCTTTTTCATTTCTTTGGATCTTTGGGACGTGATTGAAGACGAAGAAAATATAGCGGCAAATGACAAGGCAGAAACTTCGCAAGTAAATTCTAAGAAGGATGATAAGGAGTTCATAAAAAAAGATGCAATGGCGCTGCGATATATTCAACAAGGTTTTGGAAAATCCATTTTTCCTCGAATCTTTGGTGTACAGTCGCCAAAGATGCTTGAAAAATTTTGAAGCAAGAATTCCAAGGAACAGAGAAGACGATCTCATTGAAGTTGCAATCTTTGTGGATGATTATACACGAATGATGTGGATGTTCTTCCTCAACCAAAAATCTAAGGCTTTTTCAATCTTCTTGCAATTCAAGGCATTTGTTGAAAGGGAAAGTGGATTTCTTATCAAAACGTTGAGGACAGATCGTGGGGGAGAATTTCTCTACAATCCTCACTATGCCAAAACTGTGGAAAGACAACTGGGAATCTCCGTTGTCGTAGCCCCTCCAGCTCCATTGTTAACCCGGCAGTTGTTAAAAGTCCAGACCTTTAACGGAAAATAACCCGTTGTTGTAACTGATTTTTAACAACGGGTTATCCCCGTTGTTGTAGCTATTAATATCCGTTGTTAAATATTTTAGTGGCCACAAAAATATGTTTTAACAACGGAAAATCCCCGTTGTCGTAGACATTAACGACAACGGAGATTCCCCCGTTGTCATAGATCTGAAATTCAGTTGTCAATCCGGGAGTTGTTAAAGGTACCAACCCTTTAACAACGGTTTTTGACCCGTTGTCGTATCTATGCTTTCACAACGGGGTATCCCCGTTGTTGTTAGTGACATCCCCGTTGTATCTAGCTACGACAACGTAGAATACCTGTTGTCGTTGCTCAAAATCTCCGTTGTTAATCCGGGAGTTGTTAAAGGTTCCTTACTTTTAACAACAGAATTTTGCCTATTGTTGTATATGTTATTTTTAACAATGGTTTCTCACTTTTTTGTTAGTTCCATCCCCGTTGTTGTATTTAACTACCACAACGGGTATCCCCGTTGTTGTAGCGCTGAATCTCCGTCCTTAAACCGGGAGTTGTTAATTGTTCCACACATTTAACGACGATATTCGAACCGTTGTCGTAGCTATATTTGACAACAGTTTGTGTCCGTTGTCATAGGTTATATCCCCGTTTTTATAGGAAATTTTTAATTTTTTTAATAGTTTAATATGAAAATAATAAAATAGCCATAAACCTTGATCTTTAGTACAACACAACTAATTTTTACATCAATTCATTCAAATTTAATTGAAGTCCAAATACAAAAAAGTAAGATCAATACAATAATTAAAATACATCATAATATATCCAAGGCCAACAAATATTGTCTTTCCATAAACATAAACAACAAATCGTTCATCATGTTCCCCTTTTCCTCTAATGTACTTCAGTCGTTTAGTAAGGCTGGTAAAAAAGACATAAGCTAAGGTTAGCACAATCATATAAGTTGTTTTCAAAGAATCTGATTAAAACAATAATTCCAGGCTACAGAAATTTTGCGCAAAGAAAAAACGTTCACACACAAAAGAAGGAAATATTGCAAGACTTACAGATTTAGGCCTCAAATTCGGCTAAACAGTTACTGATTTGTTATTGGTATTAGTTCTGCAGGTGTTTACTCTTATCTGTGCCAAATAAAAAGAAGCACTTGTTTAGCAAGAAAGGTAATAACAGTAGACATATTGCAGCCACACAATTCAAGTTGCTGACTCATCGGTACGTTACCAACTCATGAAGAAACTTTCATATTAAGAAACAAAACAACTTAATCACAATATAGTATGGAGGCTAAAAAACGAAAAAGATATTTAGTCCAACTCAACACCAAAACACAAACAATCCATCTTTTTCTCGCATAAGTTTCCTTGCATGTAACAGCTAACCAGGCAACCCCTAAAAGAAATCTACAATTGATGCACAAGAAGCAAGAAGAAAAATTTCAAGTGAGAGGAAAAGAAGCATCACAATGTATAAAAAGGAAGGAAAAAAAGCATTCGAGGAATACCAGTAATCCTGAATCATTTGTTTCAACCTTGTCTCCAGTTTAACAAACTGAGCTGACCTCTCAAACTCCTGCTTGTCGTGTGCAGGTTCTACGTAGTTTGCCTCAAGAACTCCTGAATTAAAAAGATTAGTAGCAGAGCACGGGGGAGAACAAAAAAAGCATGACAATGAAATTTTGGGATCAGTTAGCATACACTATCCTTTGTTAGTGCCATCTCCAATGACTTCACAATACAACTGTTATGATGTAGAAAATCTAATAAAATTTTTTAGCACATTCATGCCATAAATACCTATTCATGGAACACTTTGCCATACATAAATATTTTGGGCAGCAGAAGCTCCATATAAAAGAAACAATTAATTATTTGGAATATTTACGTAAAGATTTAATATAAATTCTGAATAACAAGGAGTACCCTGATAAGACGATAATCCAGATATAGTAAGTGCAGGAGCCTCCTTGATGAAGCCACTTATGGTCTTCACCACTTAAGAAAACATAATATATTATTAATATTTTGAGGTTTCAAAATCTTGACCAGAAATAAGCAACTAATGATTAATTCCCGAATAGGACTGCTCTTTTTTCTTACTTCCCAAAACCATAACAGAATAGATTTTATTTCTAATTTATCAGATGAATTTTGGTTTTCAGTCTATAATATACGGAGGGCATCAAGATCAGTTTATTTCCAACAAATATTTCCACTTATGTAAGAATCAATTTATTTAAAAATAAATTAAACAAGAGAAACTTTCAATAATAAATCCAAACTAACAAGAGCATGATTCCTGATTGGAAACCAATTAATTCTTTTTTATACTAGCTAGGGTATTTCTCTTCCATTAAAGTTTTTATTATCAAGTTGACCGGACAACAAAAGAATTAAAACAAATAAGATTAGAAAAGGACTTTAAATGACATATGCACTTACTTCTCCAGCAAAATAAAGCTTAAGCAAATCGAGAGCAAAACTAATGTATGATCACAATCATAATGGTGGCAATCTTATGTTGTTTTATTATATATTATCTACCAATATAAACAACAATCAATATTGTCCCTGAAATATTGGTGTAGCATGGAACATTAGTTACAATACTAACTCATGGATAGTCTGGAATCAAAATTTTAAAGGATAATAATTGTCAAGCTTTGCTTTACACAGCCCTCCACACCAACACACCGATTCAGTTGTTTATTATAATAAATATCACAATTTATTTCTGATTTCAAGTAATAACAACTTGCTTAAGTAAATATTGTCTTGGAGTCAAATAACAGCTCTGTAAACACATAATCAGTCTAAAGATACCATAATTTATGTCAACCGCCTAAGTGAAAATAGATTGGAAACAGCACTTGCATATCATGTGAAGAAAAATGGAAACAAAGAACATTAACTAAAGAGAGAAAAGATATATTTCTACTCACAATAGTTTCAAAAATGTTACCTATCTTCTTTTGTATCGTCCCACTAATGTTGTTCCTCGTAAAATCCCTTCCAAATAAAAAAGTAGAAATCATTATAAGAGAAAGGAGAAGCCTATAAGAGACTTGAAGTAGAATGCAAAATTATGGAAAAAATATTTCTTAAAGAATTATGATTCTTTAATACGGAAGAAACCACTAAGTGTTGTATAAAGCTCCAGATTCTTTTCAAGCATTAAAGATTAGATCCACCATTTTAAATCATTAAATACGAATAGCACTCATGTTAGTATCATATTATTTTACTTCATTTAAACGAGCATGGTTTATACTTAGGAAAGTAGCCACAAATAATGCATTAATTTAGGTACTCAATATTTAATTTTATTTGTTTGGCATTAACAGGGTTGATAATAGGTTCTACCATCTTTGTTTACTCAAATTTCTTACAATTCTGATGTGAAAAGGTCAGAATTAAATTGTAAATGTATGTGCACTTCTTTCAATTTTGTATATGTATGATAATTTTCACTATTGTAGTGATTACTTTTATTATTCCTCATGAGCTCGCCACTTATTTCTCATATGTCCTACTTGTCATCAAATCTCAATAAAAATGAAAACTAAAATTTTGGAGAGTAAATACAGGATCTCAATATAATTATGTAAAATTATGTTATCATTTCATGGTCTATTCTTGTTATATTTTGCAAAAAATAATCATGTTTTTTCTTGTTTTCTGATGAAGAAAATTAAAAAAAGCCATTCTGTTTATGATGAATTTAAATAAATGACAGCTGGATAAGTTAGCAATATGTATATCTGCCTATTTGTAGCATGATACAATCAGAATTATTGCATTTTAAATACTTTTTTAATAGAATATGGAAGTTAAAACAGAGAATCTTCTTTGAATTGTTTTATATGAGGAAAAACTTCAAACATCTAGGAGATAGTCTTCCTAAAGTACATCTCTTTCTTGTTATAACTGATATTTCCCACTGTTCTTTTCCTAACTAAGCATCTGAATAACTCCCACTAGTGTCCCGCATTGCAAAATTTTCTTATCCAACCTGCCACTTTCTAGAGAAATGGCCATAACTCTTGCTAGAAAATTCCAAACACCTCTCCGTTTATTGTATTAGAAACTAGACTTGCAAGGCTTTCCAACTATATAATGATCAACATCTAGAGATCAAGTCTAAATAAGAGAGCAAAGTGGTATTACCACTACATGTTTTCAGAATTTTATTGAAAATCAGTAAAGTTGTTATTTAAGAAAGACAAGTATTTAACGAAAATGATAAACACGACAAGATATCATAGAGATCAAGTAACACTCAACCTAACAAGTAGTTCAAATGGCAAGTAAAAATTCAGCAAATTACCTGTATTGATACGAGAACCAACTTCCCAAGGTAACTTGAAACTATAGACCACAATGTTGATGCTGCATTTGTTGTAAGAAAGTACCTAAGGACCAGGCCAATCATTTAGGTTCTAATATATCCAGAACCGTAATTCTTCATAGATAAAAGAAGTAACAGCCACGTCTCCCCTAGTTCCACAACACACCTACTACCACAATGCAGCATGAGAAAAATGGTAGCAGCAATTACTCCAGTATCAAGAATTGTGTGGTATCTACTTAAAAAAAAAAAAAAAAGGGAATTGTGTGGTATAAATTGGAAAAGTACTTCTGTGTCACTAAATCACATTAAGCTCCAATAAACAAGAGTTAGAGGCAACAGGCAAGTATTACCTTGTATGCGCATTACTTTCCACCCAGTATATTTGATTATAATTCTTGATCGTACCAGTCAAACAATCAAGTTGTGGCTCAAATCAAGAGGGATATTTGCTCCTTTAAGAACCTCCCAAACAACAGTTGCACTTCTATAAAAATTAACATTTGAATAAAACTTAGGCTGGTCCAGTAATTCTTCACATTCAAATTTCCCAACAAAAGATACATCACAACTGCTTAAAGTACCAAGTGCTTCAACCAGTTTAAGTGTTCCACCATTTTCCTCTTTTGTAGTGCTGAATCTTCTTGGCCAAATCCAAACTATCTTTCTGGCAAAAAGAGCAGATATTCATCCAAGAGAAAAAGAAAACAGTGAGAAATCAGGTTAAAAAACTACTTCAAAGGGAGAGTCATACAAGAATACCTTCCTGCATTTACTTTGATATAACTAGTAATGGAATTTCTCGAAATCTTGATAATTATTGAGCTTGGGTTAGAAAAGATCAATGATATAGACGGAGAGTACAACAAGAGCAGTTATATGAAAATACATTAATTAAACTCAACATATCATTAAATAGAAAATTCATCCTCCAAAGAAAAATGCAAGATAAACTGGATTCTTTTTCGCTTGCAGCAATCTGAAAAATGAGAATAAAAAGGAAACATTGCAGTAGAAGTGAAAAATGAGCCAGGTGAAAGAATAGTCAACCGGTTGAATCAATGTATTCACCTAGTTAATCCATGAATTAATCCTTTGATAATTAAGAAGAAATAACTTTTAGGAGACTGAACAGATATGACTAGTGTAATACAATATTTCAATCTTACCAATAGAATAGCCTGAGTCTTACATGATCCACGTGAAAGAATTTCAATCCCCTGAAATAGTAGTAGCAAAGAAAATGTAAATGGTAAATAAACCTCATCAAATTCATAGATGCTCGGAGCAACAGTTATGGAAAGAAAGAATGCACCAAAATCTAGTAAGTGGTTCAGCGGCCTAGGATAAGGAGCGGAATGGATACCATTTCTTCCACCTGCAATACAAACTAAACACATAACTAAAATGTTAACAACCAAAAAAAGGTAGCATGCACAGTGGAAGTCCTAGAGTTTCTATAAAGACAACACTCCTAGGTAATACCATATGCATGTAGAGTATTAGATAATCAAGAAAGAAAAAATAAAATTAATAAACAAGAAGATAAAACAATGGAAAGGATTGTCAGATTTTGTGATCTCCAAAAGTCAAATTCTCAATTTAAGAATAAAAATGAAATAATTCATTAAATCAGTCATAGATTGAATACAAATAACAGTAATCTACCCAACTAATTGATAACAGAGCAAGTATAAGTCACTTGCCAAGTGAATGAGAAGGCATTAAGAGAAAAATAGGGTAGAAGTCAATTTCAAGTGTATACCTAATCCATTGACAATCCTATTTAATCATATATGTATAAAATGTTATTTTCTTTTCAATGTATCAACTATATTGCCTGCCGCATAATCCTTACATATATATTTTTTTGTAAACGCTACATTTTTTATTTTATATAAGCCAGTAAACAAACAGGAGAAGTAGTTTCAAATTAAGGTAATACTTACGCAAGTATTTTAGGAACAATGTAGGATACCTTGGATCATTGCCTTGTAGCAGAAGTAGTTTTCATTTGTCCACTGTTTTCATAAATAGTGCTGACTAGGCAGAAGAGCTTCTTGTACTACATTGTTCCTGGATACAAGTTTAGTTGGGAATAGGTATTACTCCATAAGTATTAGCTAGAGTGGCAATGAATGCAAATAATAAAGTGTACCTTGTGTGTAAAAAGAAATCAAACTCACGTTTATAGATGCCACTTAACTCTGAATCATCCTTGTTTCTGTCCTTCATCAGCATTTTACTCATCCCTTTCAATGAAATTTTACCCTCGTCCCACTTGTTAAATGCATCTACAAAACCATGCCGCAGCTTTCGATTCTGCACCAAGAAGAAACTAAGCTAAGACCTTCATTTGCACAACTCAAACACACATACTATTACTAGGTCATAGCATGTCCACTGAAACTTTTGAGTTCCACTAATCTTTGGAACAAAAGTTAAGGCAGCAGTAGTGCCTTTAAAGTTTTGGTTCTTACTTCATAAATTGCCCAATTAAAGAGCAAAAACAACTTTAAGAAGCCAACAATCATCAAGTTGGAGCTCTACACTCTAAAATAGAGCACCACTTTATTCATAAATGAGCAAAGAAAACAATGAGTTGGGGCTCTACACTCTAGTTGGAGCACCACCAAATTAATAAAGGAGTTAAGAAAAACAAAGAAGCAACAAATAATCGCAGCAACAAATGAACTATGGAATTAGAGCTTCGCCCTAATTGTACAATTGAATTCAATACCTAGCACATTATTACACAAAAAATTTCGAAAATGCCCAAACAATTTGGGGAAAAACTTACTGCATTCAACGAAAAGGTAAGAGGGAATGACTAACAGAGGTGTACAGTCCGCACCTATTGAGAGGCCGAAGATGCTGCTCCAAGACCGGAGCGCCGATGGTAGATTAATGGTGGACAAAGGAAGCACCGGTAACATCGTTGCTGCAAGAAGGAAAATCGCCGCGGATTCGTTTAGGGCAGGAGAGGTTCGGCTGATGGATTTCGCGGCAGGAGAGCTTTGCCGGATGAATTTCACGGCGTGTGGTGAGTTCTCATATCAAGCTCATTGAGTTTTTTAGTGTTCTTCGGGTCAAGAACATCATACGATCTAGGATTAAGGTGCTAAGCCCCACAGATCGAGTGTTTCTCATAGCAAGCACATTGAGTTCTTTAGTGTTCTTCGAGTCAAGAACAACATACGACCCGGGATTAAGGTTCTAAGCCCCCCAGATCGAGTGTTTCTCATAGCAAGCACGTTGAGTTCTTTAGTGTTCTTCAAGCTAAGAACAGCATACGACCCGGGATTAAGGTGCTAAGCCCCCCAAATTGAGTGTTTCTTTAATCCAAATAAAGGCTCGACGTCTCTGGATAAACGTTACAAAGACCCAAATTTGAGCTCGGACAAGCTTCAACTGAAGATCTGACTCAACACACACAGTCAGCACACACAGTCAACGCAGTCAGCGAAGTTAAGTCAATAAAGTCAACTCAAGCTAAATTGGTTCGAGAGAAGAATCAGAAGATTGATTGAAATTGTAACCTGCTTACATCTTCTCCAAATTAAATCCATCTGAAATTACCTTTGTACCCAATTTATATTTATTTCATTATAAATACAAAATTTGTTGTTACACTTGCTTCCGCTGATTTAGAAATGCATGGAACCCTAAGGGTTCACGTTAACCAAACGATCGAACGCCAACATAAAGAACTATTTGAAGAGAACGAGAAGCTTAAGGATGCGCTGTGTGTGTTTGATGCAACTGAAGATATTAGACAACGTGATTTGAATTTGGAGCAAAAGAAAAATATGTTAAGTGTCCTTCAATGTACACAAGAGTTAAAATAAGGACAGAGATTGGAGATAGGGTGCTATCGGAGATAGTGAAAGTTATCAAAAAGACAGATGTAGTAAATCTTGAAGAGGTAAATTTATACACGTCAGCCCCATTTCAGCATGAACTAAAGCCTAAAGTATTTAGGTTGAGCAAGCGACGTACTGGCGTGAGGAAGACAAAGGATCATATCATACGACAGATTAAGGATAGTTGGGAAATGGCTGCAGAGGGGTAAAACAACAATTATACATTTGAATATTTATGTTGTTTCCTTTATGAAATATTGCCTGGTGTTCATTATACATATTTTCTCATATGTCATTATGTGGTAGGAGACTAAATTGGGGAGGTAATGATGACTTGTTTGAAGTTACCGTGACAAATGTGATTGATATTTTAATTCACGAAAGGATTGCAGATAATGTAAGAATGGACTACCCTTTTTTATCATTAGTATGATTTATACATGAATCCACTGAGGCTATCTATGGCATGTCATTGATGCCTGGGATGACATAACACGTATTGTGTATACGAGAAGTCTTGGTGCACACAAATTGCCTGTTGTTTTTTTTACATTATGCTTGGAAAGAAAATTCTTGCAATAACAGTGCATTGTTGTTATTTGTTTTATTACAATGTGGGGACTTATTCAGGATAATCCAACTAGGAAAAATGCACATTGATGAGAGTGGAAATTTATGTCTTTTCGGTCTCACAATACACTGTTTTTGTTATAATAAGGCCATAAATTAGTGTGGAATTGCGTGGTTTATATATCTTGCATGATTATGGTGCTACTAAGGTGTTTTGTTGAGTTTTGAAGGATAAAACAGGTCAAAATAAAGCAGAACCGAAGACGAGCAAGAAACGAGTGAAAAAGGGGCTAACACGAGTTGCATAGCTTAACACGACTCATCAACTCGAGTCGTGTTGAGTCCCGTAGAAGGTCAGATTGTAGAAATGATCAACACAACTTATCAGGTTGCAACACGACTTGCAACATGAGTCGTGTTGCGTCTAAGTCAAATCGTGTTGCAGGTCATGTGAAGCAGAGCAGCGATGAGTTTTCAAAACAGATTCAACATGAGTTGACTGGCGGTAGCACGACTTGTCAACACGAGTCGTGTTGAGTTCCGTGAGTGGATCAATTTCAGAGCATTACAACATGACTAGACAGACGATGGCATGATTTATCAACACGACTCGTATTAGGGTAACACGAGTTAAGTTTCAGTGTAACACGAGTCATGTTGCCAACTCGTGTTGGGCATCCCAACTCGTGTTGAGTTATTTGGGCCAGAAATCAGGATTTACATCCTCCAGTGTATGAAACCATGTAAAAATAGTCCAGTTGAGTGAAATTCGTGGCCCAAGGTATAAAAGGGGGTCAAGACACTTGGAGAAAAGGGGACCGATCACACACCAACTCAATTCATCGTGAATCACTTCACGCAACATCCATCGAATCACTTCACGCAACATCCATCCATACCTACACACATCAGATCATCCATCCCATCATTCCATAAGTCTGGAAGAAGATTCAAGTGCAGTTTAGAGAGCCGAATCAATTGGAGAGATGGAGAGGGAACACAAACCACGCTGAAGCTAGGGTTTTGTATCTTTCTCGTCAATCTTTCTTTATTGTGATTTTGGTATGGAATTCTTAGCCATGAGGGTTGATTGTAATCTCATGGGCTAAATTCTTTTACAGTTCTAGGGATTGATGGTTAGGGAAAATTGATTTGGAACCTTAGACAACTTTTGTTAATTCATGTTGTTTACATTCTAATTTATTTGAGTTATTCAGACCTTGTTTATATGTTCGTAACGTCTTCATAATATTCCATTGTTATTGCCCGTGATACTTGGCTTATTATGTTAGCTTGTGTGCGTTCATAGATTCATGTTGTCTATTTGCTAGGAATTAAAGTAGTTTGTCTGTGAACACGATAATTCCAAGGGCTGTTAAATTAGATACTTGAGTTTCTTAGTGGAACAATGCAATTAAGAACTCAAGTAGGAAGTGAATAAGATTAAGTATTACTTTCATAGAATATTTGTTAGTCAAGCTGGCTTTCCGGAGATTTTTGATGTTTGCATTATTAGTATCTAGGAAGGAGGCTCGGAGTTTTTCATGCATCTTTAGTTATAAATTGGATTATACTATTAGCTTGAAATCGAATCATATTTGATGGGTTAATAGGGATTATTGATGTATTTTCATTAATATAGTATGAATGAATAAAAGGAAGTCTAGGAGACCAAATCAATTGAACCTTACCTGATGCCCTTAGAGCTGTTATTTATCTCTTAATTCACTTTCGAATTATTTTTCTTTGCTTTTATTTATTGAGTTATTTATTATTTCAGAACTTTAGATAATAATTAAATTCAATCCCTGAAAGTTGGTTACATGATTCTAATTGAATAGTAATTTAGAATAAATAAATAATTAACTAACCTTCCAGGGAATGATAATTTAACTTGGGTACTTGCCTCTACAATTGACATCCTTATACTTGAGGATTTAGTTGGAGTGCACAAAATATGCCTAACACACATCTACGCTCGCTGGTTGATGAAAATATAAAAAAGTGGCTGCAGGAAAACAAGAACATGTTAGTGTTTCCACTAAATAGCACAAAAGACCACTGGACAATTATGAAGCTTCACTTAACCACGAGAGTTTGGGAATTTCAAAATTCCATGAGACCTAGGAGAACTAAGATGGATAATAATTTGCAGCAAGCATTAGCTCTGATTAGTATAACTAATAGGGTATTTTTATGATTTGTATGTGCATTTCTAATTATATAATTTCAGGAGTGTAATTGATTTTTTTCCCCAGGTTAAATATGTGGAGAACTTTATTATTGTAAAGTTAAGAATTATAAAGTGGAAATACACTTTCATTAAATGAAGGATGTTGTGGAATTGGATTGCATACAACAATTACCTGGTTCTCTAGATTGTGGGGTGATAACTTGTATGCATATTGAAATCATGATGAAATCTGCACCACCCAACGTCGGTACTTTCCAAGCAGTGGATGCAGCAGATTATCAGTGTAAAATGGTTGAATAGTTTATAGACCCCCACGATATCGTGGTTGGTAACTAGGATTACTACGTGAACATTTTGTTGGACTTCTATTTTGTAATATTTTAGTTTCAAGAACTCTATTGCTCGTGTTGATTTATGCATAGATTTTGAAATAAGGATGGTCCAAAAACATATATTTGGGAACTATTTAAGTAATCGATTATGATTGTCATTGTCGAAGTTTGTACAAACAATGAATCAAAATTTATTTATAACATCTTATCAGGTTTTATCCACATACTGTTTTTATATTATTTCATGTGTGAATTCAGCAATTATATGCAATTGCACCTTATTTTGGTAAGTGTTAAATAATATACATGTATGCATTATATATTGATTTATGATTGTAGCCATAATGTTATATTTATTTCAATTTCCTAACGACATTAAATATGTATGTATATGTGACTCTTAATGAAAACACCGAATTAGTTTTGTAATGGTTGAAACCAATGAACGCTAGTGTGTAATTCTACAAAAATCTATTCAAATTAGAATTGTAGAATAGTGTACGCCCATAGATGCTAAATATCAATTAATATATTGTAAAATAATAACTCCAACCAGTATCATAATATCATTATGTAAAATCAATGTGCACCAGTGTGCAATTCTACTTAAATCTAAACAAATAACAATTTCAGAATATGAATCAATATAAACTCCATAATTACTAAATAGTACAATGTAAAATATGAATTTCCTCTGGAATCATAATATCATTACTTAATAAATCCCATATAAATCAATATTTTTCCAATGTAATCCATATAATTTTCATATACCATCGCAAATAATATACATAATATAGGAGATGACCATGAAAATAATTAGTTTTTAATATAGGAAAACACTACCAGTTCTAAAATTTATGATGTTAGTATAACATAACACATAAAATCTGAAAATATCAAAGAATAGTTGCAGTAATTCTGAGACACCAAAAGTTTGTGTCACAAAGAGTGTAATGAATAAATTTGAATCCCAACATTCACTTGCAGTTCAATGAAATATGAATGACTATTTGAATCATAAATACAATAATGTTGACATCTTCAATACTCTACGTCACGCAAATTTTTAATCTTCACCCGGATCTTACTATTTATGTTGTTCTCCCAACATGCACCTATAGCTTCAAGCTTATTAATTCCATTAATAGTAAGGACTTAACAACAAAATATTCTCTTAATCATTGACATGATATGAAGTTAATCATTTTAATGAACAATGACATACGTACGCTTTCTTTTCTCATAATTGTACAAGGTTGTTGAAGAATAAGGATTGTCGAAAATTTTCATCACACAAGCAAAAGTTGTTAATTTTTTTCTTCTTATGGAACTCCCTATAAGATGGATTCCTACTTCCTTTGGGACGACCGGGGGGTCCTTTTAAGCTCGGTGGAAGAATCGGCTTATCAATAGATCACGAAGAAATCTCAAAACGATATGTTTCGGGGATAGGGTGTATATCATGCATGTAATATTCTCGGTATTCTGAAATGAAAAAACATTCGCTCACATGATTAAATATAGAAACATGTCTACTTGTGATAACAGGAATCGCGTGTGCATAGAGAAAGCCGTTTATTTGCCATATTGCATAAGAACATGTTCTACTACTCAAATCAACACGCACAGACGGGTCAGAGTATACTTCGTAGTCGCCAGCTGTGCACAAAGCAATATTCCACGAACGTCCTTTATCTTTGAGGTCATCCCATAATGTGTCCTTATTAGGGCATAACGTTCCAGTCCAATTTGCACATATTCTTCCCTCCTTGCTACAAACCACGAATTGATACCTATTTCATCAATAGAATAATGAAAATTAATGAGACGATGTTCAAGCAATTGCACTACAAGAAAATAAAGCTATAATGACAGTTTTTTTATGAAATGAGCTAATTTGGTCATTAAAGATGATTTTTAATGAGTGGAAAAAGATAAATTTAAGTGTATAAAATAATTTTAATGAAAACATTTTTCCTCTCATTACTATTAGTAATCCCCTCATTAATAACAATCAATTGAGTTGCCTCTCATTATTGATATAATTTGGAATATTTTCTAACAAATTGAGAGCCAAAATTTCCTTCCACTCTTTTTATTCAAGAAAAAAGAAGAGAATTTTTCCTCCATTAAAAAAAACAAATAAATGAATATTAAATTGGTTTATTTCATTTTATCCTAAGACAAAGGAAAAATTCCTATCCAAAACCCTTTGAGACCAAACCCACGTTTCGAACCAGGCCCTTCAAATTGGGGGAACTTATAGAAATCGCAGAATAATAGAGCAACGACATTCTTGGGTTTGTACTCAACATGTTCATCTTGATTTCAATTCCTTAAACATCTCTCTCTAATTGGGCAAGTGTGTTGATTGTTCTTGGGGTGTGTATGAAGGGTTTAGGAAGGAAATCACAAGTCAAGTTAGAGAGAGTGGTCGGCGTCCTTGGGTGTTTATACTTAATAGGTTTATCTTTATTTTAGTTCCTTAAACATCTTTGTCTCTCTTATTGCATAAGTGTGTTGATTCTGCCTGGGTGTGTAGGAAGGGTTTAGGAAGGAGACAGAGATGTCACCTGCTGTGGTTTATCCACATTAAGGTAGTTTTCGTCATTTGTTTTTTAATTTTCTCTAATTTGTTCACGAGTTCTTGATATCTCCTCTATAACTTTACATTTAGGTATGAACTAACTATGTGCTTATATTTCTTTTAATAATACAGATTTTAAAAACTATTTTAGTGTCATCCCACCTATTTCTAATGGGCATTCTTTTTTGAAAGACTTCATAAGTCATAGGATTTGATACAAATTATTTTTGAAATTGTAGCTTCTAGTCAAGAAAGATGATTGATTGGGCTTTGTTGGATATATGAAAAGAGTGTGAAGTAGCTAAATGTATGTTAACCATGATTATCTAATTGGGTATTTATAGTTTCATGGTCAAGTTGTTATAATTTCTTCATTTTTTCTGGACTTGTCTTTATCTTATATCTATTTTCTATTTTTGAAGATTCCGTATTACTTGGCGATTGATAGCCTTGCCAAATGTAGGAAACCTATGGAAGATTGATTGGTTTTTAGTGAAATGAGCAAAACATGTGAAAAATGGTATGTTTTATTAGAAATTTCAGTTTTCTAGTTCTAAACTTTCAGTTAATATATAATTAGTATTCATAAAATGTCATAGCATATTCACCTAGATGTAGTTTCATAAATTTCCTATAGGCTTCACTCATTTCTTGTTAGCAATTAAATTAGTTGTAGGATTTATATGTTTTAAATTAGTTAGCAATTAAATTTGTTTATATGACGATGAAATAGCCTATTTAGTTTATATTGTAGATAATAGGGTGTGTGGGGTCACACGAAAGATCATATTATAAGTTTCTTATAAAGTATAAACAAATAGATAAACAAAGACAATCTATCGGGATGATTATCGTGTGATTTGGTAATAGTTTGTCTTGACTAGAAAATTACACTACTGCACTTTGTGTATATTGAGTAGGACCGCGTGAGGTTGTTTGATTCATACTGACTAAATAAAATAATTAGACCCGGTTATTATGGATGTTCGTACTCTTAATCCCTATACAATAACCTCGATACATAATTCAGTATTTATTCCTTTGATTCATCAATGAGTGAGATTTAATTATTAAATCAATATGCTCGGTGAGCTGGGAGATAGTACTATCTGTATTGTGTGTTGTTGATTGTAGAAGGAATACGTGTCCTAATGAATTAGGTTGATGATGTCCCCTTAAGGAGTTCATAAAGATTATCATATAAACCCTGCAGGTGTATTTATTCAGTCATGATAATAAGGTTGATTGATACTACTCTTGATTAAGAAATTAATTAATTGAGTTGTCAGTAACTCATTTAATTAATGGACATTGTATATTTTAAATACGATGAGTTAAACACGCTCATAATAAGGAGCTCATAATGTAATTAGAGTGGCAGTGCAATAATAATTCTTTAGTGGACTGAATTATTATTATTAGGCTTAAGTATAAGTTTTGGGTTAAACTTCGTTACGTATGTCCAATGGGAGACCCAACTGATCGGTGTCATTTTCACCTAAATTTTAGCATCTTTTTATTATGTATTTTCTTATGTTTTTATTCATCTTTTATATCTTTTAATGGTGTTATATGAAGATATTGAGATTTGTGCTTTAAAATGATAAATGTTTGATTTTCATGATTAAGTGCCTTAAATTGCGCGATATTTGTAAACATTTAAAGAATTGGTACTTTGGTTTAATTTGTGTAATCTTCAGGTAGAAATGGATTCTAGACGCGATAAGGAAGATGTGGGAAAAACTAATATCAATTCGGAATTGAAACGAGGGAGAACGAGCAGAAACAAAATACTGTAAATTTGTGTAATTTTTCTGTATTCATATAGAGCTCAAAACCTGAAGTGTAATACAGGTTGGAAAGCCACAGAAGAGATAATCATTTTGGCATAAGAAGCACCTCAATCGGAGTCCGAACGAGAAAGTTATGATCAAAATGGTGACGTCGCGGAAGCTGTTCCCACTTAGCACGATTGTGCCACTTTGCATGACTTTTTACACCTTCACATGTTGGAATTTTTGTGAGTTATTTATATGAATAGCAAGCCAAGAAAGAGAAGATCGTGTGAGCATAAGAATTACACAAATTAGAGTTTGGATGTGAAAGTTATGTGCGAAATGGTAAGACAGCGTTGTTCCAACCCGAACTCGACATGTGCTCGGCCCAAAGTCAATTTTATGATTAGAACATAGTCTAGAAGCTTCCAGGGGGTATAAATGTTTGAGTGTAAAATAAATAAGGAATCAGTTGGGATCAGCTCCACACACATTTTACACCACATTTTCACACATTAACTCTATTCCATCCATCTTCATACCCTTCATCCATCCAATCCACTTGATCTCCTCAAATCCATCCACCATTCCATCAATCCACCAATCTAAGAAGGGGATTTCATCAAGGAGTGAAGATTGAAGCATGTTGAAGGAAAAGAAGTGCTACTTTGAAAGGAAAGTCAACTTACCTTTAATTTGTGAATTTCTTCATTATTTGGCTCAATTGGAGCATGCCATGGATTGTAAAAGATTTGTATTGTGGCTAGTCCTCATGTGAGGCTAGCAATATGATTGGTTAAGGATTATGTAGATTTTGCACACCACATGTTTGATGAAATGATTATTGTGAATATTTTCTATCATGAATGCTTATTCTCATTTTATGTATGATTTGTGTGATTAAATTCTCTATTTATGGTGTTAGGATGACCATTCCAATATTATGCTTAGTGGTTTGATTGAATCATTGATTGCGTGAGATGACTTAATTAGTGTGAGGGGAGGTAAGTCATACCCTTCTTGTGCTTAGAACCTCATGATAGAACATTAGTGATGAACTAGTTAGGGGAACCCAACTTATGATCATAGTACCTTCATGGGAATCGAGAGTAAGAGACAATCCTAGGAGATTTAAACTTGTAAAAGAGTTGAGAACCTAATTGTCTTGACCATAGGGATTAGGGGTACATAAGTGATTGCCATTAATATCATAACGTGATGACCTTCAATGCATGTGTGTGAGTCTACATAAGTCTTTTCCATGATGTTGCTTGCCTTACATACTTCTTAGATTGCTCACCTTCATCCATCTTCCATCATACATGTACATGTTCTGTCTTTTACTTACTTTCTTAGTGAGTTTGTCCTTTATTGATTAGTCCTACTAGAGTAAAACATCTTTCAAATATGGCTACCCACTTTCGCCCTTGGGTTCGATATTTCTAAATTTTGCACTTGGTCACTACGGTTTACTACGTGATAGAGTACACTTGCTCTAATCAATTTATACCAAAATTGAAACTAAGTTCATGGTGTTGTTGCCGGGGAAATGTTAAAATCTTGGTTGTAACGAGTTTGAATTTGATTAGTAGTTTTGATAAGAGTATTTCTTTTATTTGTTTACTTGTCTTATTTATTTGGAGAGCTAATTTGAAAATTTTTGTAGGTACATGCAAACTCGTTCGAGTCTCAATCCATTGAACCTTTGAACTTAGAATTGGAAGCTACTTTAAGAAGACAAAGAAGAGGAGTGTTAGATCCTATGGAGTAAGTGATGGAAAACGGAATGGATAATGCCAATATGGTTGATGAAGAAGGTCATATGAGGAATTTTCAACAAGGGGTGATAATATTCGAGGAGGGCATGTTAATCCGGAGTTTGTGTCACAAGCTAATGCTTAACAAGTGCACTTGCAAAACCAACAATTGCAAGCTATTATTCAACACTTGATGGCACAACATGAAGCTAGAAATAATTTACAAGCTCCTCTGGTAGTGCAAAATCAACCTCGAGGTCATGGATATAATAGAGTGGGGAGGAATATCCGAGATCATTTCCAACCTCAATTTGGGAATTATGCTATGGGGCCGCCATTGAATATCAACAATTGTGAGATCAAAATGGGGTTGATTAATATGGTGCAAGTGAATCAATTTTGGAGTGGTGCAATGGAAGATCTAAATGATCACTTATCTCAATTCACGGAGTTAGTTAATACCATCAAGATTAACGGAGTAAGTGACGATATTGTCAAGATGAAGCTCTTTTCCTTTTCATCAAGGGATCGAGCTAAGGCTTGGTATCATGCTATACCTTCGGGATCTTATACTACATGGAGAGACTTGGCTCAAAGGTTCTTAAGCAAATATTTCCCACCATCGAAGATGCTACATTTAAAAGGTCAAATATTCCAATTTAAGCAAATGCCTCTTGAAACTTTTAGTTAGACTTGGGATCGATTCAAAGAAATGCTAAGGAGGTGTCCACAATAAAGCTTCCCCAAAGCTCAACAAGTAGGATTTTTCTATGCCGGTTTGAATGGAAGTGAGAGAATGCTTATTGATACTTCGGCGGGAGGTTCAATTTTGGGGCAAACTCCTGAAAAAGTAATCGCCATATGTGAAGAAATAGCTTTGAATACGGGTCAATAGCCTATGGATCGTGCACCGTGGATGTATGAAAGAGAAAGGATTGCCAAAATGGAAGAAGTGTGTATGCAACAAGTGAAAAAGTTAGAAGCACCTAAGATGGAAGCACCTAAGGAGGATGTTACCGAAAAGGCAATTTCGGAGATACTTAAAATGATGAATTCTAATTTGCAAGTGTCTCCAAATACTATGCCTTTGATGAATCAATAAGGGCTTCTGAATTCTCAACAAGGTACATCTTTGCCTATGATGAATCAACAAGGGTTTCCAAATCCTATGTCTTTGCCTCAACAAGGAATGTCTATGCCTAATATTGGTCAATATTCTCAAAGTTGTCAAATGCCTACGTCTATGCCTCAACAAGGTATGTGCACTAACTTGAGATTTCAAGATGCTTGGTGCCAAGCGGAAATGTCTCTTGAGGAAGTTGCCTTCATGCAATGGAAGAACTTTCAAGGAAATTATGGTGGTAATTTTGGTAACCATGGAGGGGGATATCCAAAAAGGCAAGGAGGATGGGGTCAAGGAAATTTTGAAGAAAATTTTAACTAACCACGTAGGTATGAGAATTTGTCATATGGGAATCAAGGGAATGTCTTTACCCTTCCACCGGGCACTAATCCGGGGAAGAAAGCTCCAAATGGTGAAGGGAAACCTACGGTGGAAGATCAAATGGCAAAGATGTTTGAATTTATGAAAGAAGACAAGGAGGAGAGAAGGCAAAGAGAAGAGGTGAGTGATAATAGAATCAAAGCATTAGAGACTCAAATGAGCCAAATAGAAACTGAGCTAGGTGCAGTGCGTCATAAAGGTAAGTTTCCATCCACCAACATCACTAATACTAAGGAACAACGTTTGTATGTTACCGTTTGTAACATGGAAAGTAAGGTGGAGAAAGGGTTGGTGGAGACAACAAACATTGTTTCAAAGGTTGAAGAAGTAGTTGCTGATGAAGCCGTATCTAAAGTGGAGGAGGAAGTGGCCGTTGATGATGATTTGACTATTGATGATGAGAGGATTATTTGTTAATTTTTGTCTTCGATTGCTGATGAAAGTACATGTGATAAAGAGTTAGGGTTGAAACAAGAGCAAGAAATTGTTGAAGTTGACACTCTATTGAAGGTTGAGGACCCCGGTAAATTTGTTCTTACTTGTAAAATTAGAAATGGGGAATATTTTAACGCTATATGTGATCTTGATTCAAGCATTAATGTGATGCCTTTGAAAATTTTTGAAAGACTTGGCATTGGAAGGTTAAAAGAAACGAATGTGGAGATCGGCATAATGGATGGTTCAATGATAAAGTCCCGAGGAGTTGTGGAGGATATGCTTGTGAAAATAGAGGATTTTGTCTTTTCGGTGGATTTTATGGTAGTTGAGAAGCAAGTGGATCCTTTGATTCTATTGATTTTTGGAAGACTGTTTTTGGCAACCGGAAGAGCAAAATTTGACATGGATAGGAAAGAACTCACACTCTGTTCAAATGAAAGAGAATTAGTGTTATCTAGCAAGAATTTAAAAAGGGGGAGATCTTCATTTGAAGCCACCCATTAAACCTCCAGATGATAGAGATCGAGTGGTAAGTGAAATTTTAAAAGATGAAGAATTAACTAACTTTTTACTTGAATTTGCAGGAAATTGCTCTTCGAAGAGGAACAAGTTTGGGGGAAATTCACATGTTGATTGGAAGATTGATAAAGGACCTCCGGGATTTGAAAACATAAGTAAACGAGGCAATGAATCAAATTCAAGTAGTAGAGGAGCAAGAAGTGTGGATAAGAAGGTTGTTAAGGAAATATTTAAAGTGAAGATGAGGCCCGATGGGGTCTTGGATTTCTCCGATCGTTAAGAGCGTAAATATGTCTAGCTCGACAATGTTAAATCGAGCGCTTGATAGGAGGCAATCCATTTTAGTAAGTTTTCTTGTTTAGTTTTATTTTTCTTGTATTTTTGCTGTGTCAGTGGATTATGCTCATGGAGAAAAATACATATGGAGAAGAAGAGATGTGCAAGATTTGGAATGAAGATGTATGTCACACCTCTTTGTCCAAACTTAAATTTAACACTTGTGTTAATTTAAGTTTGGGGGGAGAGTGCGTGGTGGCCATAGTTGAATTTTGAAGTGCACATACATCATCACAAGGTAGTATTATGAAGATCATTGGTGGAAACTACTAGGGTAAGTCTCATCACTTTTTGCAAACTTATTTCTCAACTTGTTTCGATTTAAGTTTGGGGGGAGAGTACGTTGTGTGACTCACCACTTGTGTATGCTTGATGTATCATGTTGATAGAGTGGTTGTCTTGTGTAAAATGGGTCAATTTTAAAATTTTCTCATGAGTTAGGTTTGTTTTGGCATGTTTGGTGGTGTCGAAGTGCATGCTAATCAGTCATTTGGTCGTAAATGTTGAACTAATTTGTTTTAATGAGTTTTTGAGCTTAAATAAGTTGTATCGGAAGCAAACGAGCAGGGAAAAATAGGGTTCGGAGTTAAAAAATGCAAAAACAGGGTACAGAGCTCGACCCGTGTGCAGGACTCGGGCCAATACACGAGGGCGAGCTCCGACATCAGAAGTAGCAACATGCCCAATCGGAGGTCGAGTTTGAAACTTGACTCGAGTCTAGTAAAGAAACTTGAGTCGAGCTATGTAACTCGAGTCGAGCTGAGCACGAAAGTCAGAATAAAAACGCGACTCCAGGTTCATTTCTGCAAACCTTGTTCGCCATTTTCAGAGCTCGTGTTATGCCCAACTTGTCCGTACACCCTCCGAATCCATCTCAATCCTTCAAAATTCATTATAGTTGGTTAGTGTAGTGTCCATTCTCCACTTTAATCCATCCATTTCTTCCACAAATTCGAATTCTCCATAGTTTGACAAGGTATGAACTTTGAATCCTTACTCTTTGAATTGGTGTGTAATTCTTGAATTGATCCTTGGGCTTTGAATATCATGATGTGTAAAACATGGGCATGAAGTTTGATAAGTCATATTGTAGCATGATTATTTGGTGGTAATTAAAGTCTATTTGATTTAATTATATATTTTTATGTGCTATATTGACTCATATTATTTTTAGGAGATAATTATTTTAATTATTTAAATTTATGTGGAAACAGGTTATTAAAGGAGCAAATAAGGAAATATATCTTCCACATTTTTTAAGGATTGGATCTTTCCCATATCCTGTGGAGAAGGCACGATAAATTATATAACAAGAAAAGAGGAGATCTTGAGATATTTTTGGAAGAGAGAGATAAGGAAAGAGATCAAACAGATTACTTGGGAGACAAGAACATAAATTAGTAAGAGATATATCTGGAGATAAGATATGGGAGCAGAATACACGAATTGAAGAAGAGGAGAACGTGATTTTAAGGAGCAGAAAAGAAGACAGTTTAACGTGAAGTTCAAGATCACAATCAAGACACAATCGATTTTTATATTTTGATTTTGTTTTTGCTATGTACATGTAGGGCTAATCCCCTTCTCTTGTTTAGGATTGGTGAACCACCTGTAGAATTATTAATTGAATTATTAAGTTTTTTCATTGAATCTTGTGTGCAAGTTTATTTTATTACATGCTTTGATGTTTCTTATAGTAATTTAATAATTATTTTGGCCTGATCAACTAATTTAATTATTTTATTGCTTACTGTTATTCCATGAACTATGATCCGTAATTGTTGTAGGAATTAGATTATGTAACAAATAGAGATTATTCCCTCTAGTTGTAATAGAATGTAGATTATATGATACCTAGCCGGATTTCGTAGCCTAGTAATCCTATGTTTAGAGTTTTAATGCGTTTATGAGTTCGAATCCATAGGGTCACTCATAGATAGTTCAATTTAGTGGTCGTACCCTAGTTGATGAACATAAAAACATTCGGGTTGATTGGTCGTACCGTCAATCTAGGGATTTGAGTTTGTGCACTAGGCTAGATGTTTAATTCTTGTAATTAGTTAATTTAGTAAACTGGAGGGGATCGACATCCTAAACTAGGCTTTAATCACTTGGTTAGTTTTATAATTTATTTTCATCTACTTTGTTACTTGAATTAAGTTAATTATTGTCATTGTTATTTTCGTATTTTCACCAAACAAAACCCCCCTATTTATTTTATTGTTTTCAACACTTTAATTTAATTAGAATTCATTATACTCTCTTGGGTTCAACCCATACTTGCCATTATACTAAGTATTAGTGTGAGTCGGAATTATATTTATTTTGATAGGTCAGCGACAGCCTATCAAATTTGGCACCGTTTGCTGGTGGAGTAAAATTGAATTTTGTTAAATTTTTGTGTTTCTGACATTTTTCTGCATTTATACAGGTTCTGAAATTTTTTCGAAATCTTCTGAAATTTTCGAATTTTTCAGTTACATTTACACTGAATGAAGGGTCAGAAGGCCCCTGTTTTCGAAATTTTTTTCTGTGAATGATTACTTGATCTTCTGGTCAAAAACAGTTTGAATACATTCTAGAAATTGAGAGAACTGCCCGGAGGTTGAGAAAGGAGTCCCGAAAGAGGAAGGAAACAAGTTCTTCCACTGACGTAACTGCAGAAAACCTTACCGAACTCGAACTTGCAGCTGATCCACTTCATCTTGAGGAGGAGAATTCTGAATTTTCTGATTCAGAGAAGGAAGATACTGTAGGATCTAAGTCGGAAGAGGAAAACATGGCTGCAAATAATGAAAAAACTTTGAATGAATTGGCAAATCCGGACGTAGTCCATCAGCTCTATGCATTAACTTTCCTGCGATTACTGATATAACCGTATTTGAATTGAAATCGGGATTGATTCACTTACTTCTTGCTTTCCATGGTCTTTCAAGAAAATCCTCACAAGTTCTTGAAGGAGTTCTCGGTTGTATGCATGAGCATGAAACCAACCGGAGTGACGGAAGAAATGGTCAAGCTTAGGGCATTCCCCTTTGTAGTGAAGGACATGGTGAAGGATTGGTTGTATTATCTCCTCTCTGGATCGATAAATACGTGGGCCGAGATGGAGAAGCTTTTTCTCCAAACTTACTTTTCGGCCACTAGAGTTGTTGTCTTGCGTAAAGAGATATCTGGAGCTCATCAGATGTAATGGGAGAGTTTACATGAGTATTGGGAGAGGTTTAAACGCCTCACATCAGCATGCCCCCAATATCAAATAAGCAACCAGCTGCTATTGTAGTACTTCTATGAAGGGTTGTCGATCATGGATCGAAACATGCTTGATACGGCTAGCGGTGAAGCTTTTATGATGAAAACACCTACCGCTACTAGAGACTTGATTATTAGTATGGCTACCAACACTCAGCAGTTTGGCACACGTGATCCATCGGTTAGAGAAGTGAAGGAAGTCCATGATTCCAAGTTGAAGGAAACTTTGAACAAGTTGACAATAGATGTGGAGAATCTTGTTAAAGGAAAAGGGGTAAATCCTCCATCTTGTCAATATTGTTTAACTAACGATCACTCTACTCTTGACTGCAGGGTTATACCTAGTGAGAAGCAAGTAAACGCCATGGGGCGACCCTATGATCCCTTCTCTCAAACCTACAACCAGGGTTGGAGAGATCATCCTAATCTTAGGTATGGAAGTGGACAAGGAGGAAATTGGGGGCAACAACAGTTTCAAGAGCAGAGAGTGGTGAATAGGCCAAAAAATTACCCTCAAGATGGTGAAAATCGCCAACAAGGTGGTTCGAGTTCCGGAGCCTCATTTGAGGAAATGATGAAAGAGATGGCTGCCAACAATCTGAAATTCCAAGTGTCTACTCAGACATCCATCCAAAACTTGGAAAATTAGATGAGTCAATTGGCTACAACTGTAGGCCAGATGCAGGCTCAAAACAGTGGAAAGTTGCCTTCACAAACTGAGGTTAATCCTAAGAATGTGAGTGCTATTACACTATGAAGTGGAAAACAGATGGAGGAGGTTGTACTGCCCAAAAAACCTAACCAAGACGTGGAAAAAGATGATATAGAACCTGCTGGAACAGGGGAGGATCAGACCGATCAGATTGTGACAGAAAAATCTGATGTGCAAAAACTTAACACCGACACTAACCCCCTTAGTGTCAGAAGGTCCGAAAAAAATTAGGTTAAAAATTCTAACCCTATTCCTTTTAATATTAACCATTTGCCTTTTCCAAGCAGGTTTAGGAAGCCGGACAGTGAAAAAGATAAACAAATCTTGAAGTGTTTCGAAAAGTGCAGATCAACTTACCTCTCATTGAGGCGATTAAGCAGATTTCGAGATACGCCAAGTTCTTGAAGGAGTTATGTACCAACAAAAGAAGTTGAAAGGAGATGAAAAAGTGGTAATGGGAGAAACGTTTCAGCTGTCTTCCAGCAAACATTACCTCAGAAGCGCAAGGATCCTGGCATGTTTGTGGTTCCTTGTAAGATCGGGACTTTTAAGGTGGAAAGAGCCATGTTGGACCTTTGGGCATCCATCAATGTGATGCCTCGATCAGTGTTTGAGAAACTGGGTGTGGGAGAGTTGAAAAAGACTAGAGTTGTCATCTAGCTTGCTGATCGAAGCCATGCATACCTAGATGGAGTCATTGAGGATGTTCTTGTTCAGGTAGACAAACTCATATTCCATGCTGATTTTTATGTGTTAGAAATGAATGTTCCACCCATCGAATTCCACTCCGATTTTGTTGGGGAGACCATTCCTCAATACTTCACGCACTAAGATAGATGTGGGTGAAGGTACTCTCACGATGGAATTTGATGGGCAGATCATTAAATTTAACATATATGATGTTATGAAATACCCTGATAATGCAACCTACTTTCTGTTATGATTACTATTGAGCTTATTTTCCAGGAACACTTTGAACTCACTAGTAGGGATGCGTTAGATACAGTAATTGATCATGGAATCATGAAGGAGGATGTTGAAAGATGTGATAATGAAGAGCTGAATCGCTATGTCAATGCTTTGAATAGTTCTTCTCAGAGACCAAGCACCTTAGATGTAGCTTCTGTTAAATTGCTTGTGAAGTATTCTAAAGACGTTAATTCAGTTTTTGCTTTGAATGTTGTTGAGCCTTTGGTGTATGATTGTTTTGAACTAACTCATAGGGATAACTTCGACACCATCATTGCAAATGGAAGCATGTTAGAACATAAGAAAAAATTGAGAAAATAAAAGCTTGATGAAGTGCAAAAGTTAGAGTTGAAAGTGTTCCCCGAACACTTGAAGTCCTCGTTCTTGGGGCCAAACCATGAACTCAAGGAATATCATAAGGGGTTTTGCACGATTGAGGTGGATCGAATGGAGTTGGAGGACGTGGTCTACAATTGATGATAATACACCTTGCCTAAGTCGAGCCAACAACGATAAAAAAATGCGCTGATTGGGAGGCAACCCAATTTTCTTATTTTTTTATTTTTAATAAATTGTCTGATTGTTTACTCTTAATTTTCTGTTGTGATAACAGTTGTGATACAAATTGCAAGGGTTGATACAAAATTTTCATTTAGTTCCGAATGCTCATTGGTTGCTTGTCTCTTGAAGTGTGTAACTTTCATTTGCCTTGATAGATGTTGTCCTTGGATTTCTATCCTCTATCATCTTTGATTTTGGTTTGCTTGAGGACAAGCAATGTTTAGGTGTGGTGAGATTTGATAAGTCATATTGTAGCATGATTATTTGGTGGTAATTAAAGTCTATTTGATTTAATTATATATTTTTATGTGCTAATATTGACTTATATTATTTTTAGGAGATAATTATTTTAATTATTTGAATTTATGTGGAAACAGGTTATTAAAGGAGCAAATAAGGAAATATATCTTCCACATATTTTTAGGATTGAATCTCTTCCATATCCTGTGGAGAAGGCACGAGAAATTATATAACAAGAAAAGAGGAGATCTTGAAATATTTTTGGAAGAGAAAGATAAGGAAAGAGATCAAGCTGATTACTTGGGAGACAAGAACATAAATTAGGAAGAGATATATCTGGAGATAAGATATGGGAGCAGAATACACGAATTGAAGAAGAGGAGAACGTGATTTTCAGGAGCAGAAAAAAAGGCAGATTAACGTGAAGTTCAAGATCACAATCAAGACACAATCGGTTTTTATATTTTGATTTTGTTTTTGCTATGAACATGCGGGGCTGATCTCCTTCTCTAGTTTAGGATTCGTGAACCTCCCGTAGAATTATTAATTTAATTATTAAGTGTTTTTCATTGAATCTTGTGTGCAAGTTTATTTTACTACATGCTTTGACGTTCCTTATAGTAATCTAATAATTATTTTGGTCTGATCAACTAATTTAATTATTTTATTGCTTACTGTTATTCTATGAACTATGATCCGTAATTGTTGTAGGAATTAGATTAAGTAACAAATAGAGATTATTCCCTATAGGTGTAATAGAATCTAGGTTGTATGATACCTAGCCGGATTTCGTAGCCTAGTAATCCTATGTTTAGAGTTTTAATGCGTTTATGAGTTCGAATCCATATGGTCACTCATAGATAGTTCAATTTAGTGGTCGAAACCTAGTTGATGAACATAAGAACATTCAGGTTGATTGGTCGTACCATCAATCTAGAGATTTGAGTTTGCGCACTAGGCTAGATGTTTAATTCTTGTAATTAGTTAATTTAGTAAACGGGAGGGGGATCGACATCCTAAACTAGGCCTTAATCACTTGGTTAGTTTTATAATTTATTTTCATCTACTTTGTTACTTGAATTGAGTTAATTATTATCATTGTTATTTTCGTATTTTCACCAAACAAAACCCCCTATTTATTTTATTGTTTTTAACACTTTTATTTAATTAAAATTCATTATACTCTCTTGGGTTCGACCCGTACTTGCCATTATACTAAGTATTAGTGTGAGTCAGAATTATATTTATTTTGATAGGCCAGCGACAACATATCAAAGTTTAAACTTGTGATTATAGCATTAATTCATGAATTGAGTGAAAATTTGAACTAGGGTTCATGAATGTGAAATTTGGGATAATTTGTGAAATGCTTAGATTGATTGAGTTAATTGTTTTAAGTGATGGATTGTTGTGAGAATGAAATGGAAGCTGCAAATTTGACTTGAAATTGTGAGGTGAATTGATGAATTTTGATTTTTCAATTGTCAAGTAGGTGTTCATGGAGCTTAAAATTTGGAATTTGTGAAAATTGAATGAAATTGGACATTGCTTGAGTGAATCAAGGTCTGAATTATGCATGATTGGAATTAGACTGGTTTGAAAGATTGAAACTTGGAATGAAGTGTGGAATTGAAACTTTTGAAGTTGCAAGTTGAAAGTGTGCATACCATGTTATTCAATTAAATGCTTATTTGTTGTAAAGTGAAGTTAGAATTGGATGAGATGGTTGCATAATGATCACCTTGTTGATTTGATTGAAAGTTTGAAGTCATGAGGTTTCATTCTTGATGATAAATGATGTTAACTAGATAAGTGAAGTATGAGCTTAAATGATAAAGTTGTTCATTTCTTGTGATGGAAAATGCTAGTTGGTATTACTTGGCACTAGTATGAGCTTAATGGATTAAAATTGCAAAAGTATGCATTCAAGTTGTGATTTAATTGTTGAATTTTTTGTGTAGATGGCTAGAAGAGAAAGGGGACAAGATTTCATTGTGGTTAACGAAGAGGAGTTGGCACTTTGTGATGCAAATTTGATCATAGAAGGATTTCATCCGACAAATATGGACGTGGATTTAGTTGACGATTGGCCAAAGTATGCTTCAAGATGGTAGGCAATTTGCCCAAAAATTCATGCTACTAGGTTCCAAGATCATCAAACTATGGTTAATTTAGGACTTGAGGATGACTTTAGGGCTATGTTTAGGAGTGTCCATATGGAGGAGTTCTTTAATAAGAGGCCACCCACGTACCGGTGCTTAACAGCATAATTCTTGAGCACGTTAGAGGTCATAAAGAATCATAACAGATATCCAACTTTGATCAAATTTCAGTTGGGAAATGAGTGGCACGAAGTTAGGACTCCTGATCTAAATGAATACTTTGGATGCCCAGAGATGAGAATAGAGTAATCTATTCTTATGTGGAGAATTACAACAAGAAGCGGTGGTGGCTCAGATTGATTAATACTGGAGCAGAGCAACAGCCAGAGTATCGAGCTAGTTCGTCTAAAGGTACAGCCATACGGAACCTATTATGAGATATCTAGATTAGATTCTATCGAACACTATGTTTAGTAGATCAGAGAGCGGGTCCCTAGTGGAGAGGGAGTTGCATATGATGTATTGCTTATATCAAGGGCATGAGTACAATATGGCAGCAAAGTTCATCCAGCATGCAGAGAGGTTAGCCAAGAGACGAGCTCATCAGCTTGTTATGATTGGAGGCATGATCACCATGATAGCTGAGGGGCTTGGTGTTGATTTCGGTGAGAGGCAATACACAGTCAGTAAGGGGTTGACTTCTCCTGTACTCGTAAGGATGGATTTCTTAGTGCTTGTTGGAGAGAGCTATTGTTTGAACCAAGATCGAGGCAACACATTCCCTCTGCCAACTCCTTTATTGACGACTATTTTCGGTCATAGGATAGCTGAGAATTTGAGTAAGGCTAGGTCTCATCATTCTGAGGTGGTGAGAGCTTTTTATGGAGCCAGCCGTGAGGGTGTTGAAAAAGTGTTACAATGAATGAAAAATGTGGCTGATGAAGATTTAGAGGAGCTGAAAGCCGAAGGTGTGCCTATGGAGGTAGGTAATGAAGAAGATGAGGAAGAAAAGCATCGGGTGGATTTTGAGAAGCACGCTCCAGAGCCACCACAATTTGATCAGGCACCGATGGGAGGTCACATGAGGTGGAACATCTTCGAGGGCGATGTTCGTGATATCCGACAGACCCAGCAGGAGCATGGAGTGCAGATCTGAGATTTACAGGCCGGGCAGCTTCGGATGGATCACAATTTTGAGGAGGCTCGTCTCCATATCTCCAACATTGAGGAGATGACGATGATGATGTTCAACATGCAGTTCCCGGGAGTCAACCATGTTACAACCCATGGATGCCATATCAGCCACCTCCGCCTCTAGAGCCATAAGGCAGCGTTTGCTAGCCTTCTATCTCTTATCTCTATTAGTTCAGTTGATTTATGATAGATATTTGGATTGAGATTGTTGGATTGGATTATACTTCATTTGTCTGTATTTCGGGAGGTTTATTTTGGGTTTTATTTTAGTTTTATGCGATTTTCTTTCCCTTTATTTTGATATTTTAGTTTGCTTTTTATAGTTTGGATGTGATGGGATTATTGAGCTTAATTGTTATGGATGTTGAATTAATGTGCTCAAATATCTTATATGGATTATTTTGGTTATGCATGTTATATGTTCTTGTTATGTATCTTGTTTGGTGAGTCTTTGTTTATTTGTTGTGCTTGTGATTTTTATTCTTGTATAGGTTGGTTAGGTGGTATATTTTGGGAATGTGTTAAATATTTTTGAATATGAGCTGTGATGCATTATTTGTGATAGGTGATAACAAGTATGTTAAGGATTTCTACTAGTTGATATTGTGACATGTATTACATAATTTGTTCAATTTTGAGAAGTATGGAGGTTAATTAGGTTTCTTTTTGGTCCAAGCAAAAGCTTGTGAGAGTTGAGCCTCAACTGTGTCTCTACGGTTAATTCTTGATAAGAGGACCGGTTGAACTTAGATAAAATAGAACTTGCTCATGGATTGTAGGAACGAAGCATGAATGGTTGAAATTTGTGATATGATCTTAGGTCATCCTTGTTAAATGAAGTCATAGCCATAAATTTCCTTACCCAAACATCATCCCTAGTTAGCCATGTTGTGCCTAAAAGCCTATTCTTTGTGATTTGAGCACAATACAAGTCTTAAACACCCACATAAGCCTTATATATATAACCTTTGTGTGGGTAATTGAGGATGATGGTCTACAAGGTTTGATGGTGAGAAAGGTACAAGAAAAATGAAGGAAATGGTGAATTAAGAAAAGGATGAAAGAGTTCAAGCTAAATGCATGTGCAACTTCAACGAAAGGAAAAATGAGCAAGATAATGAAAATATGCTCAAGGAGTTCAAAAGTTAAAGGAATGAAGTATGCAATTCAAAAGAAGCTCAATGAATCCATGGTATAATGATGTTTAGTGTTTAATAATATTTGAAAAAAAAGGGAGGAAGTTAGAAGGTGAAGATGTTGGAGAAAATAATCATCTATTCGATTATCTACACGTGTATAGTCACATTTATCCATACTTACCTACCCCACCAAAGAGCCTAAACATTACATCCAAAGATAAAGACCTTTTTTTATCACTTTTTGAAACTAGGGTGGCTTGTGAACATAGTCCATGAGAAAGCCTATGGTGTATCGGTTCTAACCAGTTGAAGAGTGTTGAATAACCTTATTTCATAGAGTGTTAGAGTGAATTTGATATCCTATGAGAAGCTTGGACCGGAAGGAATTTGATTGCCCTTTTGTCTTCTTAAGATTGAACTTGTTAATTCTTTATGTTATGAGTTTGATGTGGTAGGAGTACTTAATGTGATTTTGTAGTCCTTATTACTTGTGATGTGTTGTTGTTTATGTTCGTTAGATATTTTTCTAGGTGAAAATTTCTCCTCTTGTTTATCATTTTTCGTTGTTCGAGGATTTACAACACTTTAAGTTAGGGGGTTGATCGTAGTCATTTTCACCTAGATTTTAGTGTCTTTATTTGTGGTTTTTCGGATGTTTTTATCCATATTTGTATAACTTTTGGTGGAATTTTATGTTAATTAGGAGAAGTGTGATATAGCTTGATAAAAGTGTGGAAATAAGCTTAAATGTATGTAAAACAAGTTAAAAACGAAGCAAAATGGAGTCGAGAGCTAAAATGAAGAGGCTGTATAGGACTCGACCACACTCGAGTCGAGCTGAGTGGTCAAGCTCGGGTGGTGCGTCGCACAGGGCCAGTCCGAAGTGGTCGTGCGCAAGCATCAGAACAAGCTACACGCCCATGCTGAGGCCGTGCGCAGCACACGGGTCGAGCTCTGTCACACGCAGAACACGCTGAGAAATGTGCAGTTACTCGAGTCGAGCACTGCAGCTCGAGTTGAGTCGGGCAAGATTCCAGATTAAGTTTGCACGTGTTCTAGAAGATTCCAAGGGTATAAATGCCCAATTTCAGCGTGAATTCAGGGGTAGAGCTTCATTTGAGCAGTTATCAAGATTAAACACACGCTTTCACACCATTCTTTCTCACACACTCTCTCCTATATCCAAATCCATCAAATTCATCCATTTCTACCACTTTGATTCTATAATTCACTCCATACATCCTTCATCCACACCAATCTTAGATAGAATTGAGGCTTATTTGCTTGGAAAGCTTATGAAGGAAATAGATCAACTCTCAATCGCAAGGGAAGAACTTCTACTTTCATTTTCTATTTCCTTTGATTTGAAGTTACCAATGGCATTTTATGGACTTTTTAAGGTTTGTAAGATGATTGGTCGTAGCTAGACCTCTTGTGAGTCTAGTCATATGATTGGTTAAGGAGGATGCTAGATATGTAGGATTTTAGATATTGAATTGAGTTAATTTGGACTTCCTTTTATGATAAATGATTCATGCTCCATTTTACTAAGTGTGTGATTAAATTTCTAGGTACAACATGTTAGGATGGTCATTCAAATGTCTTGTCTTAGGATTTAATTGAATCATTTATTTAAATGAACTTGTATGTTAGTGAGGGGAGGTAAGCCATACCCTTCTCATGCTTAGAACACTTATGAGAGGACACTTAAGAGATTGAGTGAAAAGAATCAAACTTAGAATCTTAGTACCTTAATGGGAATTGATGATAAGAACAATCCTAGGAGATTTAGACTTGTAAAAGAGTCGAAAGCCTAATTACCTTGGCCATAGGGGTTAGGAATAAAATGTGATTGCTTTTAGTCCATGATTAATAATGTTCAATGTTTCATGCATATCTAGCAAGTTTCTTAATCATGAGTATGGTTAGCCTTACACTCTTTCTAAGATCTATCTATTCTCATTCTATCTCATTCTTTTTCTTTGATAATTGTAGATTTTAATTATCTTTCTAGTTAAGTACTTAGTATAATTGTTAGTTGAAAAATCCAAAACTCAAATTCTATCACTCTTATAAAATATGATTGAAGGCAAATCCGGATACACCTCGATTTTACTTTTCCCTTGGCACGATAAACTATAAATTTTATTATTTGGTCACTACGTGTACAACAATGATAAAGTCTCTTACTCTATAACATTTTTACTAAAAATGGGACTAAGAACATCAACCTTAATTTCTCCTCCCGGTCCTTGTTGTAGCCTATAAATAAGTCATCTCAATAATTTCAGATTTAGTTTTACACGCCTGATTCAGAATTAAGATGAGGATCGTCGCCCACATGACTTCTAGACAAGGCATATGAATACAGCAGAAGATCAAGAGGTCATTTCTTATAGCTGATTCAGACTTCTCGGCCAGTCTTGGTAAAAGGTAATTCTTTTTTACTTTTTTGTATACCATAAGATCCGATCACCAACAATTGTTATCAGAGCTAACAATCTTTTGGTTCTGCGTAAAATGTTTGGTTAGGGTTTATGTGCTCTATATGATAAACTTTTTGGATATGCCTATAGAAGATAATAGGATGTGCGATCTGTTAACCCCTATTTTGCAAAATTGATTTCATGATTCCAACTATTATGGCTTGAATGTATGTTTACGAATGATTAAACCCTCAGTTATGTCGAGGTTGGTTTTATTGTGTTGATGCGTGTTTGTAATAGTTAAATCACGGCGGAATGTCGTGTAGGTTTTATTATTCGCATCATTATCAGATTTGTATTCCCTGCGTAGGATCATAGAAAATATTCTATATCTCTGTAAAATATGGTTTAATGGTGAAATCGAAAGAGGGTCGCGTGGGCGTCAAAATCACTTAAATCGGATGTGAAAGTTTTGATAAAACACTGCTGATGCGTGCTCATAGGCAAGAATTCCAAAAATTATTTGATTTCGTGATCTGGAAGATATGACAAGGCCATAATAGTTGGAAAATTTAATAGCTTTCCATATTTATTATTGTCATATATTGATGCTCTATTATGTGATTTACTGCCTTAAATATTGTAATCATATAAGATGTAAGATATGATTTTAATTGTTATATATGCATGATATTATTTGATTTACTGTCATATTTATTGTAATAATATAATTAACATATTAGATATGGCATGATTATAATAATTGGAAATTTAATAATTATTCATGTTTATTATTGTCATATATTGATGCAAGATATATATTGTGTGATTAACTGCTATAAATATTGTGATCATATAAGTGACATGCAAGATATGACATGATTGGTTGTTATGCACGACACTATTTGATTTATGTCATATTTATTGTAGTCATAATATTAGCATGCTAAATTGCGTATTTTATTTGTGAATATTAAATGCATGTAAAAACCCTCATATTAAATAACTAAGTAGGAGAGGGATTATTTTATTACTCCCACGACCTCCATTATTGGTTTGTAATGTGATGCAATTATACTTGTGCGTTGGCTATAGTGTCTTCCTTCCTATCGAATGAGTATATTTGCGGATCACTGGTACATACTTCTTTAAATAATTATTGGTTTGTGATGTGATGAACATAAACTTACACGTTGGTTATAGTGCCTTCCTCCCCATCGGATGAGTTTATTTGCGGATCACTAGTACAAACTTCTAATTGATGATTATGGGAAGTTATTTGGGCGGGTGTGATATTCTCCATCTGAAGGGGCACAAGCTTGGGTAATGGACTTAGTATCAAATAATGGTTTACACATAGACGAAATTAATTAGTATACTCCCTATCGGTGTCACTGCTATTATCTGCATGGCTAAAGAGTAACCGACTATTAATTGTTTGTCATGAGTTTAAATTGGCAAATAGAATTAATGTGTAAAACCTTTCTTGCGAATGTTAGGGTTTTTATACTTCCACACTATTGTGGCATGTAAATTCACGGTGCTTGAAATATTGGTGAATTTATTTTATATTTTTTTGAGGGAATCAATATAAATTTTAAATTCAAAGGATTTGATCAGTGTATTTATTTATGTGATTCTCTATATTTTTAAATGGTTTTATTTCACCTATTGTTAACTAAAATATTTACTGGTCCAAATTAGATGATTAGAGAAGAATCTTACTTTTAATTCTTACTGCTTAGGAAAACATATGTGTTCTCATTAAGGATGCCCTCTGATGCCTATTAAAGTCTCTAATGGAGAGATGAGAGGTTCATAGAAATATGATGGTCAATCTCATGTGATTCTTCAGATATTTGAGCAAGGTAAAAAGGAAAGAGGTCATGGTTAATTTGATAAATGAATTGAAAATTCTTGACGTAGAAATTAAAGGAAAAACCCAAGTTAATTTTATTATTCATAGTTTGCCTAGGTGTTTTGAACAGGTTCCACCTGAACTACAAGTGGTTGTACCCGTTGGTAAACTTCTGACAAAATATGTAGCGAAGGAAGATCATTTTCATCAAAGTGTGAACAAAGAAGGGGTATCTCATTCACTAGTTGTTGAAGCATGATTAGTGTGGCATCTACTGACACGTGGTATATAGATACCGGAATCACTAATCATGTCTGCAACTAAGTGAGGATGATGAGATTACTGTGTATATGGGTAATGATAAGAAAATGGCGACTGTTGTAGTGGGAGATATTTATTTATCTTTTGATATGTGTAGATATTTGATTTTGAGAAATTGTCTTTACGTACCTTCTTTTAGAAAGAATTTGATTTCAGTTTCTATATTACTACTAATGGATATCTATTTCATTTGAATGACATGGTTATTATAATGAAGGATGGAGATATAATCTATTGTGGTACGTTGGTAGACAATTTGTACACTCATAAATCATGTTTCTCCCACGGTGCAACAAATGGAAATTTAATAATGCGTCTTCTAATCTTAATTATAGAAATGAACCTTCGGAAATGAACGAAACATACCTTTGGCATCTAAAGTTGATAACCGATGGACCATTGGGTTTATTGGAAGTGAAAATTATCTAACTTGCGAGTTTTTCTTGGAAGGGAAAATAACAAAAAGGCCTTTTAAGGTAATGGGGTGTAGAGCTAAAGATACGTTGGAAATGGTTCATTTTGATTTATGTGATCCTTAGACTATCAAGATGAGAGGTGGTTATGAATATTCGTCACCTTAATTAATGATTATTCTAGATTTTGGTATATTTATTTGAAGTGCCACAAGTCTGGGTTCTTTGATTAAATCAAGGTATACAAGGCTGATGTGGTGAGATGCCATGGAAAATATATCTAGACATTGTGATATGATCGTGGAGGCATTTACCTCTCAGGATTGGGAGTATGCTTTAGAAACATCGGCTTATAAACTTAGTATTTTCTAAATAGGTACCCTCTAGTTCCAAAAGAATTGTGGGTAAAGCGCAACCCTAATCTTGAACACATTCAGATTTGGGGTGATTATGCACATGTTAAAAGGAGATACAGATAAGTTAGAATATCGTATGGATGTTTATCTGTTTGTGGGATATCTTAAAGAAATGAAGGGTGGTTTAATTAATAATCCAAAAGATCAGAAGGTGATTGTTAACACGAAAACCAGATTTTGGAAAAGGACTATGTAATGAACCACAAACCCATGAATAAATTGTTCTAAATGTGTAAGAGGGATAACACAAAATATAGTACCAATTGTACAAGAGGATATACCACAAGAAATTGCATCGTATGTCACATCTGATACATAATTACTTGCAGTGCCTCGTCGTAGTGGGAGTATTTTTCGACAACCGAAAAGATTTATATTTTTGGAAGAGTCGTATGACTTGGTTTCTAGTAAACATAAAATCGACCCATGGAATTATGACGAAGCACTACAAGATAGAAATACAGAATCTTAGCAAAACACAATGATTTTTTAAATAGAATCTATGGATTCTATATCAGATTTGGGAACTTGTAGAATAACCAAATGGTGTAAAATCCATTGGAAGTGGTTCTACAAAATAAAAGAGGATCAAGACGGTAAGGTGGAAACCTTTGAAACAAAGCTTGTTGTGAAAAGGTATACTCAGAAAAAAGGGTTCGATTATGAGGAAATGTTTTCACCAGTAGCTATATTTAAGTCGATCCAGATTCTTTGTATATTACTGCTCATATGGATTATGAGGTATGGAAAATAGATTTCAAGATAGTTTTCCTAAATGGAAGTCTTGAGGAAAATATTTATGTAAAGCAACCAGAGGAATTTCATTGCAAAGGGCGAAGAGCATTTTGTGTGTAAGCTTGAAGGGGTCCAATTTTGCACTAAAACTAGTTTCAAGATCAAGGATTATCTGTTTTGATGAGGAAATCCAGGCATATGGATTTATTCAATGCGCAGATGTATCTTGTGTATGTAAGAAAGTGACGAAAATATGGTAGTATTTCTAGTACTGTACGTAGATGGTATCTTGGTAACTGGAAACAATGAAAAAGTATTGTCACACATATAGGTATAATTGTCAAAACAGTTTGAAATGAAGGACTTAATAGAAGCAAAATATATTCTTGCCATCATGGTGATAAGGATCTCAAGAAAAGGATGTTGCGTTTATCTTAAGCTTCGTATATTGATACAATCCTTACTCTTTTTAGCATGCAACTCCTAGAAAGGTTTTGTACCTTTCAGAAATGGAGTGATTTTATCTAATGTAATGTGTCTTAAGACACAAAAGGATATGAAGGAAATGAATGTGGTTCCTTATGCTTCGGCAATAAGGAAGCTTAATCTATGCAAAGCTATGCACGAGAATGGATCTCTGTTTTGCCGTTGGCATAGTCAGTGGGTATCAAGGTAACCCGAAATAAGAAAGTTAGACTGTGATAAGACATATTTTAGACTACTTGAAAAGGGCTAAAAATTATATGTATGCTTACCAGACAGATTCTTTGTTCTTGTAGGTTACATAGATTCGAATTTTCAAATTATATTAGGACGGCAGTAAATTCATCTCAAGGTTATGTGTTTATTTTGGGAAGTGGAGCCATAAAATGAAAAAATTGGAGTCTCTGAGGGAGTCAAAGTATTTGTATGGCACGGAAACTTCATAATGGATTTGGATGTGTTTCCTAAGTTTGCCCAAGGTTATTACAATTCATTGTGATAATAATGGTGTAGTTACAAACTTGAAGGAATCACGAGCCTATAAGGGAATTATACAAGTTGAGCTCGAGTACCACCTGATACGAGAAATTGTGTGATAAGGGAAAGGTTTTTGTCGCCAAGATTGCATCGGAAGATAACCTAGTAAATCTGTTTACAAGGACCTTAAGGCGAAAGCGTTTGATGGCCATGCAAAAGAATGGGAATCAGATGTATGGTAGTTGAAATGACAACATAGTCTTTTAGTATAAGTGGAAGATTGTTGGATTGTATATGAAAAGCTAGCTTTAGTATGAACAATATTTTAATAATATTTGAAGAGAGAATCATTGATAAAATGATTGCATCTTATAATTTATTTATATGATGACGTAATAGTCCATTTACATTATATTGTAGATAATATGGTGTGTAATGTTGCACGAAAGATCATATTATCAATTCTTTATAAAGTATAAACAGATAGATAGACAAGGACCATCTATCGGGATGGTTGTAGTGTGATTTGGTAATAGTTTGCCTTGACTATAAAATTACACTACTGACTTTGTGTGTATTGAGCAGGACTGCGTGAGGTTTGTTTGATTTATACTGACTATATAAAAGAACTACACCTCGATTATTATGGATGTTCATACTCCTAATACCTATATAATAACCTCGACACGTAATTCAGTATTTATTTCGTTGATTTATCAATGGGTGAGATTTAATTATTAAATCAATATGCTCGATGAGTTGGGAGATAGTACTGTCTGTATTGTGTATTGTTGATTGTAGAAGGAATCTGTGTCCTAATGAATTAGACTGATGATGTCCCCTTGAAGAGCTCATAAGGATTATCATGTAAACTCTGCAGGTTAATTTGCTCCGGTACAATAATAAGGTTGAGTGGTACTACTCTTGGATAAGAGATTAATTAATTAAGTTTTAAGTAACTCATTTAATTAATAGGCATTGTATATCTTAAACACGGGGAGTTAAACGGCCTCATAATAAGGAGGAGCCCATAACGTAATTTGGATTAGGGTGGCAGTGCAATAATAATTCTTTAGTGGACTGAATTATTATTATTGGGTTTAAGTATAAATTTTGGCATAAATTTGGATACTTAAGTCCAATGGGAGACACAACCTTAATTTCTCCTCCTGGTCCTTTCTGTAGCCTATAAATAAGTCATCTCAGCAGTTTCAGATTCAGTTTTACACGTCTGATTCAGAATAAATATGAGAAATCGGATTTCTCATCTGAAAAGAATATATGTGAGAAAAAAGAGAGACTGTGGATTGGGATCGCCTAGAGGTTCATAGCCCACACGACGTCTAGATGAGGCATAGGAATATAGCAGAAAGTTAAGAGGTCATTTTTTGCAGTTGATTCAGACTTCTGCGCCAGTCTTCAATGAAAGGTAATTCTTTTTTACTTTTCCGCTGCGTTAGACGCACATGGAACCCGAATAGATTACGTAGACCATAAGATTCGATCAGTGTCACTTATCAAGCGTCTTGATATATAATTGCAAACAATATATTGTAGAATTATTAATTTGGACTTATCATGTTAAATTGTTTGTTCTAAAATCTACCGTATCTTGTCTTTATTTGCATTCTGTACGGAAACAATTGGCTGATACGTACCCTTAAACAATAAGAATCACGGGATGTTTGTTTAATGTTTAAACCTTACCATTTAATGAGGAAGTTAGTTCTAATGCTTTTTTAGTATTAATAAAGAATGGCAGAAGCAAAGGAAAGAAGCACAACACTGGCAATCCCTTCGGACTTGCCGTCCATTTTGAAGCATTGTGAGAATTTTGAGAAGGAAGTTTAGTCACTCAAACTTAACCTGTCTTTTTTTTTCTTGATTTACGAAGAATGTTCTGAGTTTTCTCTATTTTTGTAAAGATGAGTTTCGGAAACCATTTTATGTTTTGTATATGAATGGAGTTTTGAAGGATTAGATTTATTTATTTTTATATGTAGAATTATTATACATGTCTTTATATAGTGCTCAAACAAGTATCAAGTCATATAGAGGCAATTTATAAAACATGCAGATTGTTAGGCATTCTCGTGCTTCTCAACTTTCTTCTATATCTTGCAATTTGTATAAATTGTTGTTAATTCGTGGTAATATATGTGAATATGTGATTTTCCATTTAGTTAATTTGGTAGTCATTAGTAGATTTTGTTTTCTGATAAATCATGGGGTTGTCTTATTTTTAGATTGATCTTAGGAATAAGAACCGGAAATAATGTGGTATCTGGGAATGGTCCTCCATACCTTTTCTCTACGAGAAAATATCACATTTAATTATTTATCTTTTACCAAATCCAATTTTAATCATGTAACTTTTAGTATTTTCAATTTTAGTCATTTTATTTTCAATTTTGGTCTTGTATCTTTTCTAAAATTTCAATTTTAGCAAGTTCAAATTTAGTCCTATATCTTTTTGAGTTATCAAAATTAGTCATGTATCTTTTGAAGATATATGACTAAATTTGAAACTTATTGGACTAAAATTGAAATTTTAAAAGTTATAGGACCAAAATTGAAACTAAAAGGACTAAAATTGAAAATACTAAAAGTTATAGGACAAAAATTGGCTTAGGTAAAAGATATAGGACCAAAATTGATATTTTCTCTTTTCTCTACTAACTTTTGTAGTTCCCTCTTTGGATGGAATCGGCTTGCAAATTGCAAAGTTTCGCTATGTTTGAAGTTATAAGGTAGTCGAGTCATTCAGTATCTAAAAAAAGAAAAAGATACTAGTACATATAAGTTAAATGAAATATTTCTTTTATATATCTATATATATATATAGCATTTTTAAATTAATAAATTATTAATTTATTGATTATATAATATCGGTCATTAATTTATTGATTATATAATATCAATCAAAATTAACAAATTTCTCTATTCTCCAACAATATTAATTTAAAATAATTTACATATAATTTATTTTTATTAAGAATAATTATGATCACATACGACTTTATGAACTGATTAATTGGACAACTTTTCAATCCATTTAATTATTTTCAAAACAATGAAGTCAAATTTAATATCTAGCCAAATATTTTCAACCCATTTAATTTTATTTTCAAAACAACGAAGTCAAATATAATATGTAGCCAAAATTTTGAGTTTATATGAAACCGTCTCACGTGATATAATTCTACACATTTTATATTAGTTACTATTTTTGCATAAAATATTATCATTTTCGATATAAAATACTAAAACTTTTAAATTTATATTATATATATAGTTCATAAAATAGCATTATTATTTTTCATTAATTGAGTGAAACTTTTAATTATCAAAATTTTTATTTTTTATCTGTCTCCGTGAAACCTAGGTGAGACGCTTTTCCCACAACTCTTAAACCAATATTTTGTTTACGAATTCACTTCACATGGAGTTATTATTCACATGATTTTGATTAAACGTTGTGATCCACAATTTTTTAGATTTTCAACTTTCTAAAATTTTTGGTGTCTTTTTTTCTATATTCTTTTTCATATCATGAACGCCAACAATATATTTGACCACGATCTTCGTCAACAAAGAAGTAGTCATTAATTCTAAAATGAATTATGATAAATAATAACACTCTCTCAAATTCTCTGTCCCAATTTAAATATAAATCGTCTTTTTTTTTACTTTATTTGAAAAGTTTTCAAAATAGTTAGAACATTTATTTCGTATCAATTTTTTTAGTTTTGCTCCGATTACTTCTCATTTTAGACTTTTTTACAGATTTCGTCTCATTACTTTCTAAAAGCACCGATATAGTCTCATCACATTAAATCAGAAAAATTGAACATTTTAAGTAAAAAGAACCATTTTGGTATAAATTTATTTGTTATTGACTATTTCGAAACTATTTTGAATAAAGTAAATTTATACTGAGATGATTTTGATTTTAAACTCTCTCTCCCTCCCATAGAAAATTGAACAACTTCTATTTTCGTGCATCCAACACATGTTGCACAATTTTAAAATAGCAATATCACTCAACACAATAATGCAAGATCTATAATTTCAAAATTTTACCATTAATAACTAATATACATAACAATAAAAAATATATTATACCCTTTAAAATTTTAATAAAATTTGTTAATTAAAATTAACTCTTGTTGGTCCAAGTTAATTATGTTCTTAGCTAGTTAATTTCAAGATTAGAGACAAAGATATGATTGTTTAATTGAACCAAGAACGATCACAACAAACACAATAAACATATGAGAGATGAGATCCGACCAAAGGCCTTAACCGATTTTATTACTCTCCTCAAGAACAACAATCATAAGAATCCTCTCAATTACAAGTGTAATGTCAAGTATGAGTAATGCGTGTTTTCTTTGCATGCAAAATTAATTCCCAAGTATTAAGGATATCAGTTGCAGCTTAAGCAAGTGACCAAGTGAATTATCGAACCCAAAGGACGACGTATTATCAATTTAATTATTTACTAATTAATTAAGACGAAAGACAATTAAGTTTGAAGTTTGATTATCAACTACTAAATAATTAATTAAGATAACAAATAAAATAAATAACACTAGAAGAATACGAAAGTGAATCAAGAGAGAAAATATGTAGCTCTAAGGTCATCCAGTTTTACTACTTAACTTCCCTCTCAAGTGCAGGCCGACTCTACCTTGTGGACTATGGACGCATCATTAAACCATGCAAATCTAATCTATATATACAAGTAAATATGCGTGTAACAAGTGTGAATAATCTCGGAGCAAGAGACGTAATTTCACCCCCCTTTCTAGATACTATCAGAATCAATTACTTCCTACATTTGGAACCTAACCCTATATGATCTCCCTTTATAGGTATTATAAAATTACCCTCTTTATCTTGTTTACTAACCCGAATTCAATTCAATTAATAAACATTCATATATGATAGTTCTAATGAAGCTTCGGAGTCCCCTCACTTAGAATCATAACATGGAATCATGTTCAGCGGTGAACGTCTCAATCTACAACCAAGATATATATTCAGACTCTATATACCAATTGAAGATGCACAAAATGATCGTGAATATGAATTAAGAAAGCACAATCATATATAAAATCAATCCACAAGTAGTATTGTACGGAGGACACACAAGAGAGTTTAATTAATTCATAAAACCTTCAAAAACCCTAGATCTACCAAAACGGTTCTAGCCCATGATGTTACGAAGAACAAACATGGGAGTTGGATAGATCTTACCCATATGTCCGAAAAATACAAGATAAATTAAGAAACAAAGGAAACCCTAGATGTGGGCATCGTCGCGTCTTTCTCCGTCTTGAATCCTCCTCTTAGTTCTCCTCTTGATTCCACAGACGAATCTTCAAAGTGATGGATGGATGGAGGAAAGGATGTAGATGATGGTTAGGGGTGAACCCCTCTTGTGGGGCGTAGGATTGTTGTGGCCTCTCTCCAATTCAATATGATCAATAATGATGTGATCTAGATCCCCTTTTATACTTGTAAGCTCTTCTTATGGACCTTGGATGAGTTTTTTCTTGAAAAACATGCAGAAACACGCACTAGGGGCGTAAAAATCAGATCCAGAGCTGTCCCAGGCATGTGGTTCGACCATGGTTCAACCTAGGGCTTGGTTGAACCATGGTCGAATGGCCGATTAGATTGAGGATCTGTGTTGGTTAGGTTTACTATTGATTTGGGTTTGAATCTACGTTAATTGGAATGATTGTGAGTATCCTGGAATGAGAATACTAATGGATAATGTGATCAAGATTCTTATTCCAATAAGTTATTAAAGTGTATTACTTTTTGTGTTAAAGTGTATTACTTTTTACTTTGAGCTGTGTTATTATTATTACTATTTTTTCTGTTGGAGTTTGTGGAAGAGTTGTCAATCTGGAGTCAGTTGGAGTCTTATAGATTTGCAGTTAGGAATTGATTAATTAATTACGGAGTTGATAGATCATTTATTATTGTGTTTAAATAACTATTTTAATTTTTATTAATTGATGTATATTGTTTTCTTCATAAATATATAGTTTTATATATACATTCATTAAAAATAAAATATACATTATAAACAAAATAATAGTATAAAATTAAGAATAAAACATGATACATTTATTTCATAAAATATATTCACCAATAAATTAAAATTAATACGCTCATCCCCAACTTATACACACACTCAATTTTAAGTGTATATAATTGATCAATGAATCTGGAACTCAATCTTGTTCAAAATAACAATACAATTGTGAATAAAAAGTATTACTTTTATAATAAAACATATACACTAATAAATTAAAATATTACAGTTTCATTTTTTAAAATATACATTTATCAGTAAAAATATATACACTTAATAGTCAAAATGTATACAATTTGTCAATAAATCTAGAACTCGTCGCTGGCAAGTTCTTTATGTCAATCATTAAGTCAATGTTCTTCATCGCCATTTACCAAGATTCCTAAGCACTCAGTCATTTCAATATTTGAAATCTTTACCAACTTGAACTTGAAACTTCTACAAACTAGACATGTCAAAATGATAATGGTGAAATCTTCGATACTCAGATCTTATACTCTTTGAAACTCGATTTGAAACTTTCAAATTTGATTTGATACTTCTACCAACAAAACTTGAAACTACCAACCATTAACCAACAAAACATGCCGCAACATCAACAAAAAATGATGGAGAACATGATTTAAAAATTAGAGAAAACCAATAAAAACTAAGGGAAATTGAAGAATGGGTAGAAAGCCGAAGAGAATCTTAGAGCGTAGAAAATGATGGAGAGAAGTGTGGCGGCAGAGAGGCGGTGGGGAGAGAATAGTGGTGGCGGTTTCAACGGCGATCTTAGCGGCGATCTCTCCGATAGTAGAAAATGATGTAAAGAACTGTGGTCGCAGAGAGTGGCGGTGGAGAGAGAAGAGTGGCGGCGGTTTTGACGGCAATCTCAGCAGCGATCTCTCCGGTGGTGCAATGATTGTAGGGATATAGAGAGAGAAAGGAGAAACAAAACATTGGATGGAGAGAGAAGACGCGGTGGTGAACCCTAAGCCTAATGACCCATTAGATAAAATTGATATATGTATCCGGGTCATGGGTAAAAATTAATCCAATTGCACCTTAAAAACAATTGCACAGTAGTATTTGTCATTGATTAATACATATAAATTTAGCATATACTAATTCCTTAGGGCTATTCATGTATATCTTCAAATTAAATATCACATTTAATCATATATTTTGATTGGTTAGAAATACTACTTTTATTTATTTATTTATTTATTTATTATTATTATTATTATTATTCATGTATATCTTTAAATCATGTAAATTTATAAATTAAATATTTTTTGATTGGTTATAATAATTCATCCGCGTATTACTGAAAAATCTGTACTCGTATATATATATATATATATATATATATATATATATATATATATATATATATATATATATATATATATATATATATATATATATATATATATATATATATATATAATCGAAAGTTTGAATATTTATTCAATTTATCTCATTCTTCTTATAAATATGATTGTACTAAAATATTACTATTATATTTATAAATTAATTAACATGATATCTTCATTTAATTTATTCTTTCGATTAATCCTATTTTTTACTATGCGTTCGTCCCAAATTAGTACTCAAATGGGATCACCTATTTCATTCTATATTTCATCTTCTATTGCGCTAATTAGATTTTTGGCACGTGTCGTAATCAATGGCCAAATTTTCACCACATGCCCCAAGGGTTTAATGGTCATTAGTTAGGGTATAGTATTTTAATTAGAAATAAGTTATGGAATAGAAATTGGAACACCAAGGTGGAATAGGGGATTCGGACTGATTGACTGATTAGTACTCCCTCTGTCCCATGAAAAGAGTTACATTTATTGTTTGCATGAAAATTAAGAAATATAGTATTTTAATATGTGGTGGGTTGAGAGATATAATAATTTAATGTATAGTGTGTAGTTATATTAGTGTTATGTGTGGGCAGTGAAGGAGCCAGCATTTTCAGTCAGGGGGGGCAATTATCAATAACATAAAACATAGTTTATGAAAATAGAGAGTAATGCCAATTTTCAACAGATCAAAATAGTAAATATAATTTCATCAACATTCAAAAATAAAACCTAATAAACTACAATATCCCTCTTCGATTCGTCATGTTTTGAAAGCGCAGCATGATGGATTCATTGCTAACACTTTGAAAAACATCTTTCTCAATGTAAGCCACCAAGCAATCATTCAATAATGCATCTCCTATTTTATTACGAAGTGAAGTCTTGATGAATTTCATTGCTGAAAATGCTCTTTCCACTGTGGCAGTGGCAACTGGTAAGATCAATGATAACTTTAGCAGCAAATAAACTAATGGAAAAACAATATGTCTATTTGTAGCAACCATCTTTTGGGCGAGACCACCTATTCCAACTACATTGGAGAAGTTGTAATTCGAACAAATATCAACAATAAAATTCTCAAGCTGACTTTCAAGTTCAAGCAGAGCAACTTCGGTAAAGTTAGATGGATAATATCTTGCAAGTTGAAGCAACTTATTTTTATTAAATGCCAAAAATGAATCTTTTAGATCAAAACATGACATACATAAAAGCAATTCGATATTAATTTTATTAAAATGGAGATTTAGCTCTTGCGCTTGCATGTCAATCACCGAGTAAAATAAATTAAAACGATAATGGTGAAGATTAGTATTTTCCTCAACTCTACGCTTGATCTCCCCCGAGCTACATATAATTCTTTCTTGTTTGTCACTGATATCTCATGTTTGATACAATAATCATAAACTTCAGCCAATAAAGTATCCCAATGTTCATCTCTAACTAATAGCAAACGAGTTTTTGACACCTTCACAAGACTCATTGCATTAACAATGTCCTGATCTTTCCTTTGTAGAACTTGTGATAATTCATGCGTAATTCCCAATATCTTTTTCATAAGATGTAATATGAACACAAACTCAAACTTATTGATAATATCCAATATATCAAACGCTTCAGCCTTTTGCAAAGCATCAATACCACTATCTCCAATATCCTCAAGAACATCAACAACTGAAGAAAATAAATGCATCAAATTAAGAAGAGTACAATAGTGAGAGCTCCAACGAGTATCTACAGGTCGCTTCAATGCCATTTCTTGATTTTTACCTCTTCCCGTCTTGATTTCATCATTTGCAATTCCTTCTATAACCTTCTCTAATTGTGTCTCTCGAAACACATCTCTGCGTTTATAAGAAGCCCCAACAACATTACTCAAACGTGTAACTGTATTGAAAAAAGAAACAATAGTTGTATGTTGTTTAGCAACAACAACAAGTGTATGCTGAAGTTGATGAGCGAAACAATGGATATAATAAGCACTTGAATTACTCTTTAGTATCAAACTTTTAAGTCAATTGAATTCACCACTCATATTACTAGATCCATCATATCCTTGACCTCTTAAACTAGATATACTCAAACCATAAGTGGAGAATAAATGATCAATTTCCTTTTCAAGTGATATTGTTGTCATATCACTAACATGTAAGAGCCCAAGAAAACGTTCGATGATACAACCATTCTTGTTCACATAGCGTAAAACAACTCCCATCTGCTTTTTAACTGAAATATCACGACACTCATCAACCAATATAGAGAAAATCTCATTTTCAATATCTTTAATGATAGCCTTAGTAGTCTCAACTGCAGCCGCATTAATGATATCCTTTTGAATATCGGGTGATGTAAGTTTAAGATTTTCAGGAGCATTATTCAAGACAACATTATTGATATCCTCATTGCACAAAGCAATAACTTTCAGAAGTTCAATAAAATTACCTTGATTTAATGATATTTCAGACTCATCATTTTCTCGAAAAGCTAATCCTTGTGTAATGAGATACCTCAAGCAAATTATAGATGCATTTAATCTACAACGATAATCAATCTTTGACTTCTCTGATTGTTTAGAAATATCCACTTCTACATGCTGAGCTTGATTCATCAAATCTCGACAAGCTAGTCTACACTTATTATGATCACTATTAAATCTCCAACATGCTCCTTTAATTTTTCTTTCTTGCGCCATTTACTAAATCCACTTGAAACAAAAGCATCATGTCCCTTATCACTATACCCCTTCGAGAAAAGATAACAATACAAACAAAATACAGCATCTTTTACAATGCTATATTCTAGCCAATCCTTATTATCATCATACCAATATGTAGCAAATTTACATTTTCGAGTCCCATCCATCGTTTGAGGAAAATTGTGGTTACGTGGTTGACATGGACCTCTCAATAAATAAGTTCTGCGAACTTGTTCAATACTGTTAGGTGGATAACTTCTTATTTTAGGCCGAAGTCTTGGATCACTAGGAAGATTTTCTAAATCATATTCAATATCCTTATTTTCTTGACTTGATGTTTCTTGAACATGAATGCTAGTAGATGACAAATCTATTGGTAGGTCATATGATACATTTTCAATATGTGACTTTTTTTATAATAACTCTCCATTGCCTAAAAAAGATTAACATAATTAAATTTAAAACTATAAAATACTTGAAAATAACAAATTATAATAACAATATTGTTAATATAATTGTATTTCCAATAATAAAATTACAAACAATAGAATAATAAATGTTAAATTAACTAAAATATTTATTCTTCGCATACAAAGATACGATGAAATACAAGACTACAACGCAAGATGGAAGGAGTATATATATAATAATAATAAAAAAAAGACAAAATAAAAAAATAACTAAAAGAAATAAAAGACATACCTGATGATTCGTGAGCACACTGTCAAGTAAGTTATAATTTTTTGTAATTGGTATACAGAGAGTAAATATAAGATGTCATGTATATATATATTATATATATATATATATATATATATATATATATATATATATATATATATATATTAAATATTTGATATCTTAAATCTAAAGGAATAAAGAAAAGATAAAGAAAGAATATATCTATCTAATAATAATATGCAATCTGTCACATAATAATCAGTTAAAATTACCATAGATAATAATGGCATAATGCAATCTGTCACATAAATTGTCGCATAATCTGTTAAGATTATAGTAATCAACAAGATTACACTAATCAACGTATTGTGTAGATATATATATATATATATATATATATATATATATATATATATATATATATATGTGAAATTACAAAAAGATCCCTAATTTTTTTAGAAAAATCAGGGGGGCCACCGCCCCCCTGGTCCTTAACTCCCTCCGTCGTTGTGTGTAGGTCCATGAAGATAAAGTGATAGATTTATGTGTGTCCTGTATACTAAAAAAGAAATGTAACTCTTATAACGAGATGTCATAATTAGTATAAATGTAATTCTTGTTGCGTGAAGGAGGAGGGAATATATTTTTTCAAATAAGTCTATTAAACCCAAATTAGTTTATTTGTCCACAATATTTTTACGTTTCAAAAGTCTATTCATCCTACATAAGTATATTCATCCCAAATTTGTCTATTTGTCCCAAATTAATTTATTTGTTGCAAATCTGTCTATTCGTCCACAAACCTATTCGTCCAACCAAATCACAATTCTATTAATCCCACCAAAATCATATTCATCAAAACCAATATTTCAATCTCATTCATCCAACGATACTCATCCCAAATTCCTATTGTGGTGGGTTGAAGTCCAAATACAAAATTAAGATTGAGTACGAACGGATATGTGAAACTAGATAAACAATAAGCTACTTGAAGAAAATAAATCAAAACACAAAGAGAAGTGTTTTTATTGATGAAGGTTACAGAGAGAAATCTCACACACTCAATGAGCTCTATACACTCTATGATCTAGCATGAATAATCTGCCAAGTAAACTGTCAAGCCTAAACTTATAGGGCTAAATGGCCAGCTGGTTTTGCAGTTGTGTTTGATGGGTATAACTCCCTCCTAATTAACTGTTTAATCAACCAATAGGAAGCCTTACACTCCAACTGTTCAATCCAGCTGATAGATGGTTATTGTTGACCCATATAATAGTCTATAACTGCCTCCAAAGTCTCATGCTTCAAACCTGCTCCATATTCCTTTGTTGCTTCTACCTTGCATTTCCAGCCACATGTTCTTCGACCAATCAATAGATGATAACTCATCCTACATGATCTACCATTTACATGCAGACATGCAAGGTCTACAACTCCACACCTATCCTTTATTTACCCATATCTCCTGCTTCTAAATTATCTAAACACAATTTACGCATGTTGAACGTATTCATTAATTTTAACCATAGCCATTGTGAAAATAAGAGAACATACCCGAACCTCCATTTATCAACCAAAGTTTCTAATATCCTCTGCAATTAAATGGATGAGGGTGAAAAGGGGTGAAGGTTAAAGTAGAGAGGGTAGAAGATGGGAGATTAAAGGGTGAACGACTGTGAAATTGAGAGTAGGGTGAAAGATGAGAAGTTAAAAAAGGGGAGATGAGAAGTTCAAAAGAATAAGTGAATATTGAAATATGAGTGCATCGCGGTGGTTGAAATAATAAAAATAGTCAATAATGATAGAATATTAGTTTCTCTCTGTCAGCGAGGGTGTTGAGGGAAATGACATGTAAATGTGAGCATTTTTAGTGATTTTTAAAGGGGTTGGCTGAATTAATGTTATATTTTTCTATTTGGGCATTTTTTTCCCTACTTATTCATATACTATATCCTTAAAAATTACTATTAAATTCTTAGCATATATACTGAACTATAATTTAGGCCGATTATAAGGCTGATTTATTAAATTATGATAGTTTTGATTTTTATTTAATTAAAAATAGTAGTTCCATGGTTTGCTAACGCATTAAGCGGAAGCGCAACTTGTAGTGGCGTCTGCTGATCAGGTATAGCGAAAGCGCGACTCGTAGTGGCGCCTGCTGATCAGGTATAGCGAAAACGCCATTCGTAATGGCGCTTTTTAGGAAATGTGAATTAAAATAATAAAAAAATTGTATTATTAAAAGCGCTAGTTCCACTGGAGCCTCTTGGCGCATGCGAATCAGTATAGGGGTAGAACACAGCTATTGAAAACAACTTTGACCAGGTGGCCAACAAAGGGGTTGTGAGGTGTTGTTAAAGTGGACATGAAATGTGTGGTCATTTTAACAATCACATGAATTTATTAGCATTGCACCTCATTTATCTTCTTTATATACATAGGGGTGAATAATGCATTGGTTTCATCACTCTCATTTCATATTCACATTCAGGCTCACTTTCATCATTTTTCTCCCCTACATTTTTAGTTTTTGAGTGATTAGAATTTCTTCCTCTTAGTAAAATTGATCATTAGGAAGTACAAACTTCAAATCTTCCGATTTCCATTGATGGAAGCTAACTGCTTAGGAGCTTTGAGTCTTTAGTGATAAGCCATTCTTAAACAGAACCTGCAAATTATTGTGTATCTATAATGGATTGTTTGGTATTTTTGTATTTACCTTTCACAATTTCCTAACATATTTGAGCTGATACTCAAAGAAATCAGAAAGTTTGCAATAAAATCAATGAGAATATTTGATGTGAGAGTTGATATGTGAAGTTGAACAAACATATATGTAGCCGAGGCATTCGTAATATCCCTAGAAGGATATATGAACATTTACCTTAAATCTATAAGTTATTTAGTCATGATTTTTAAGTTTTCGTCTATGTTTGAATCCCTTTTAAAAAATTTACATGCAAATAAATAAAGGCAAAAAAATAGATCCATTAAGTCTACTTTATATGTTTTCATTTGTTTAACTATGCAGATTTCTGTGAACATAATCCTGTTTTACATTTAAAGAGCATCCTACAAAGGAATAGTTAGCTGGTTAATACTATCAAGCAGCACTTCAGAATTTCAAAGAGAAAGAAGAATAAGGCATGCAGTTCTGTGATGCAACAGGATATGGATGAGGTACAAGTAAATTTGTTATAATGTAGTTCAATTTAATCCACTTCGCCCAACTGTTTTCTTGTTTTACATTATAAGTGGCAAGAGCTACCATTTTGCTTTTGCAGATAATGATCACAAGTACTGATATGAAATAAAAGACATGATGGAAGTGAAGATTCTGAAAGCCCTCAACAATCATTTAGTTGTATTCCATCCTTATCGATCACTGACTAGGTAAATATTTCTCAAAAATACTGAAAATTCAGCAAAGGATTTTTCTTGCAGCAAATTAATCAAGAAACAAGTTTCTGGTTATGCTGACTTGCCTATCTTATGGTGATGGATATATATAGTAGTCTGTAACAACAAATTTTGTATTTATGATAAAATAAATACAAATTGAGTACAAATATAATTTCATATGGATTTAATTTGAAAAAGATGTAAACGAGTTATAATCTCAATCAATCATTTGATTCTTCTCTCGAACCAATTTGGCTTGACTTGACTTGACTTGTGTGTGTTGACTTTGACTTCTTTGATTGGAGTGTATGCTGACTATGTTGACAGCGTGTGTGTTGAGTCGGATCTTCGGATAAAGCTTGTCTGAACTCGGGTGTGTAGTCCTGACGTTGATCTGGAGGCGTTGAACCTTTGTTCGGATTGAACGTTGACTGGAGAGGTTTCCACGAAGAACACTTGATCTGGGAGACTTGGAGCCTTGATCCCAGATTGGTGGCCATTCTTGACTTGAAGCTTGCTTGAAGATGATCTTGAGTTTTTCTTGACTTGAAGCTTGAAAATCGAAGGTCGTTCTTGGCTTGAAGCTTGAAGATGTTTGAACTTGTTTTTTGCTTGGATCTTGAAGACCTTGAGACTTTGCTTGATGATCTTGACTTGAAGCTTGAAGATGCTTGAACTTGTTCTTCGCTTGAAGCTTAAAGATCTTGAGACTTGCTTGAAGATTTTGACTTGAAGCTTGAAGATGCTTGAAGATTGCTTGAAGCTTGAAGACTTGAAGATCTTTGACTTGTTCTTCGCTTGAAGCTTTGAAGACTTGAAGATCGTTTTTCACTTGTTCATTGCTTGGAGCTTTGAAGACTTGAAGATCGTTATTCACTTGAAGCTTTGAAGCCTTGAAGATCTTGAGCTTGAAGACTTGAAGATTGCTTGAAGACTTGAAGATCGTTCTTCACTTGTTCTTCGCTTGAAGATCTTGAGGGAGCTTTACTCGTGTTTTCGATCTCTTCAAGAGCGTCGTCTTGTAGTGCTTGAATGTGTGTGTCCAGAATGAATGGAGGAGACCCCTTTATATAGGTGAGAGGTGAAGTCCAAGGCTATTTGGGCATTACTCTACGGGCTTGGGCCTCCAACTTGACAGGACCATAATTGGGCCTACTTTATTTGGTCTGATTTAATTTATATGGGCTTGTTTGACTTGGGTCAGACCTCATTTGACTTGGGTCAGACCTCATTTAATTTAAGTCCATTTAATTTGTTGGGCTCAAATTAATTATCAATTATTTATTAATCTATTTTTAGGAATTAATTTATTTAAATTTCAAAATAAATTAAAATTGATATTTAATTTTAAAAAAACCACGTGTCGCCATTTTATTGGACTGTGAATTTTAATTGCTTAAAAATGCCCCCTTGCGATTTGTTCACGGATGTCATATCTTGATGTGAAGGAATCGCAAAAGCTCCAATTTTTTTTTCAACATTTGTAATGTTTTTTTTTTCTTCCTGGCCCTTAATCCCTTGGCCCAACTCTTTATTTTTCAAGTAGCCCAATTCTTTATTTTTCAAGTGGCCCAATTTATTTTCTTACGCCCAAATCAACTTCCTTTCCTGCTTAATTTCAGGATTTGATTCGCAAATCTCGTTCAATATCAGTGAATTGTATTTGTAGTAATGAATCCCTTAAATTTGGAGATTACATTAATTACAAATAATTTCCATATACATCTTAAGGCTCATCATATATAGTGGGGATCGTGCGGTTGGTTTCTTAGCCACTGCAAGTTTTTTTTTTTCAATTCTTTCTTTCTCTTTTCTGATGATGTTGTGTATTCCTCTTTTCCTCGCAGATTTCTTTTAAAGAAGGCATGGATTGTGGGGACGATGACAGCCTGGTGTCGTCTGCGCCTTCGGATAGCAGCGAGTATGGATCAGCTTGTGATTTTGACAGAACTCGGGGCAAGACGAATATGTGCAAGACGGTGGCTGTTCTGCGCTAACCATGTTCTCCTCATGCGCTTCTTCAGGCGAACAGGAGTAGAGCTTTTGTTGGAAATTTTAGGTGAATTGAAAAGCCACCTTAAAATGGTGTCTATTAGATTAAGTGTATCTATGAAAGGTTGTGATTGTTGAATAATTGTGTCTTTTCAAGAAGGACATTTGAGTTTGAATTCAAAATTTAAATCCAACGGTCGCATCAATTCGTGTAAGGACGCCTTGAAACCTATAAATAAGTCATTTCATTCCATAATCCATAACTTATTTTAACTTCGAAATTGAATTTCACTTGAGTTATTCGAGCACTTGTTAGAAAGATGTGGATGTCCGAAAAAGTCCAATAAATTTGTGTCATTGTAATTGATTCATACTGTATTTCAAGTAATCATACTTCTAAGGTGAGTTCATAATATCGGTTGGTTCGCCGTATCTTGTGATTCGTAGTGCTACTAATATCACAAGATGTGAGTCGCTGTATCCTGGAGATGATTGTCATCGAACCATAAGCACCAGAGCGGGGCAATTTCATCTTAAAGAGAAAGAGTGTAACTCTTGACTCGACTCAAATTCCGTTCTTATTTTTCTGTCATATTTTTCTAGTCAACATATTATACCGAAACCCAAATATACCCAACAATCTTAAGACGAAATTTATGCTCATGGCTCCGATATAATATTGGTTGACTACAAAGGACATTAAAGAAGGATTTTGAATATGTACATAAAAGAAGGTACGCAAGTATTTATTTGCTTTACGTGATTATTATTGTTAGTCTGCATATAGTGTAGACGGATTATTTCAAATTTATTAAATTAAAAGAAAAGAAATATCTAAATAAAATTTTCTTGTGGAAAAGGGAAAATAGTTTCCATTGGTTGGATTTGTTATTCTAGAAGTTGTGACTGTACGTTGATAACTAAACAAATACTATTAATTTGTGACCGTTGATAAAACCAACATTAATTTGCTAAAATCTTTAATGGATGCATTACGCATGCGTCGGGTCTTAAAACGGTTCTTGTGATATGATGTGTCGATTAAATGAGAATGGGCATGCAATTAGCAACGGTTGATGTCAACGGACATCAAATATGAATTTGAATGGATATTTTATGGACTATTGATTTTCATATTAATTGAATTTTTTTCATGATAATTGGAAATTAATTTACGATAAATAGGAAAAAAAACTGTTATTTTGTGATAAGAAGCCTTAATTCTCTGGACACGTGGCAATACAAGTAAACGTTGGTTTCTTTTTTGATAATAATTTGAATCCCTCTTAACCACCATCTTTCATATGTCATCTCCTTTCATGTTTTAAAAAATATTTTTACATGATCTTATAAGTAAAGAAAGAAGTATATGTTGGTGAAGGATTTTGTCTATTTGCGTGAAAAGTCATAATTGCAAAATACAAGTTGATTGTTTTCCATGGTCAACTAGTGATGGAATGAGATTTTGTTGATTCTGGTGTATGATTTACTGTTGTGAGTTCGTACATTGTGATTCAGATTCCATTTCAAGTGACTCATTTGTTCGTAAACCTAGCATCTCATCATGATTAGAAGATGTGAAAAGTCACGTTCTTTAAACAAGAGTCGTGTCTCTTCATTAGAAATCGCATCCCTTATTAAAGAGTTGTGTATATTCATAAAGAGTCATATCTTCATACGAAAAGTGGTGTTCATTGGTGAAGGGTTGTATTTCTTTGTGAAATCGTGCTCCTTGAAAAAAAAAAGTTGTCTCTTCATTTCTTGGTAAAGAATGATGTATCTTCGTGAATGATATTATTTCTTGATGAAGGGATATTTTTTTCATGGAAAGTAGTGTGTTGACCTAAATTATAAAGTTTTGGATCAATCGATTTATTGATTAATTATTTTAAAAAAAATGCCAATCAACTTTAATGTGGGGGAAAGCCCCCAAAGACATTTAAATGTGGGGAGAGCCCCCGTAGGCATTTAAATGTGGGGAAAATTCACTTAGACATTAAAATGTGGAGGATCCCCATAGGCATCTAAATGTGGGGAGAATCCGTGATAGACATTACATGTGGGGAGAATTTTCCTTAGACATTAAATGTGGGGTGAGGGCATAACCCCTAAAGTTAAAATTATGTTGACCTAAGGCAATTGATATCAAGAATATGTTGGCCTAAGGAAATTGATCTCAAGAAAATTAAACGGATCCGTAATAAAATTTAAATGGAGATCAAATATGTTGCATGTCTAAGAGGAATGGAATAAAAAGCCACACATTAAAGAACATTTATAGCGGTAACTCAACCATGATGAGTGGAGATCCCAAGAACTTGGTTTAATGAGACAACTAAGTTATATTAGTTCGGATGTGCGCAATTGAAATATAATCCATTCATAGAGACAATTCAAGTGCAAAATAACATGTTGATGTGTGGTAAGGATAAACATAAAGCTTTTAATAACTCTTATACCTTATAAAGGTGGGGTATTACATGGTACTCCTGATGAGAGGTCACCTATGTAAGTGTGAGGACGGGCCTCCTCAATGAAGCACTTATAAATCTAAGATATGGTCCACGGCAGAAATGGACACAACCATGAGAACCAAAGGTATTAGGAAGGGTGTTGTGTTGGTATTGTTGTCTTGGCATACACAAAAGTAGGGTAGTTCAAGACATCGCGTCCACTAAACTGCGAGTATGTCTGATAGTATTCAACTAGGGAAGGTTCAAACCCGGAAGCTACCTATCTCGATGTAATATCTTTTCGCTTGAACTCACTTTACTGTCAGTCTCCCGTGTCGTAGTCTTTTTAGTTGACTTTATCCATTCATGTGGGTATTGTTGAAAATTTTAGGTGAATGGAAAAACCACCTTAAAATGGTGTCTATTAGATTAAGTGTGTCTATGAAGGGGTGTGATCAAAAGCTGTGATTGTTGAATAATTGTGTCTTTTCAAGGACATTTGAGTTTGAATTCAAAATTTAAATTCAATTGTCACATCAATTCGTGTAAAGACGTCTTGAAACCTATAAATAGGTCATTTCATTCCATAATCCATAACTTATTTTAACTTCGAAATTGAATTTCACTTTAGTTATTCAAGCACTTGTCACAAAGACTTGAATGTCCGAAAAAGTTCAATTAATTTGTGTCATTGTAATTGATTCATATTGTATTCTCAAGTAGTCCTACTTCTAAGGTGAGTTCATAATATCGGTTGGTTCGCCGTATCTTGTGATTCGTAGTGCTACTAATATCACAAGATGTGAGTCGTTGTATCTTGGAGATGATTGTCATCGAACTATAAGCACCAGAGCGGGGCAATTTCGTCTTAAAGAGAAAGAGTGTAACTCTTGACTAGACTTAAATTCCGTTCTTATTTTTATGTCATATTTTTCTAGTCAACATATTATACCGAAATCAAAATATACCCAACAGCTTTAAGCAGCCGGGGCATGAATCTCGACTGTGGTTCCGCAAGGGCTGGCGTTTACCTACTGTCGAAGAGGGTGGCGTCTCGACGGAGAAAGCAACGAACCTGGGTGATGGGTTCGAAGAGAGTGTGGCGGACGACTGGGCAACGAAAGATTCATCTTCTTTGGTGATCGATGGCGAGACCGCGACGGCTGCGTGACTGTGGAGTATGGTGACTTGGCGAGGAACTCCAATGGTGATTCATGATGTCCGGAGGCAACATGGCGGCAGCGAGCATATCTGTTGCGGTTGAGGCTTCTTCCGGTGAGAAAGCGGCTTCAAGCATGTGGTAGAAGCTTCGGAAGACTAGAGATTAGAGATTTTCATGAACGGCGGCGGAGGTGGGAATGCGAGCGGTGTTCTTTGAACCGGAGACGTAGACGCGCGGTTTCTGGAGGAGCTTGAGCGCGAAGCAAGCGGCAGCCAGTAACTCTTCTCGGCTGCGTGAGTGGAAGGCGTTAATTCCGGTTACTGAACGATGGGCAGCATTGGGCTCTTGCAGCGGCAGATCCGTCGCGGAACTTGGCAATAGGGACATCGCGGTTTCCGGCGGCATTGGCGTGACTGACGATGAAGATTACTGCAGTGTGGAACTCCGGCAAGGGTATGTCCATTGTGGTGGTCGTCGCGAGGCATTAGATCTAAAAGAGCGGCAGATCCGACACAATGGACTCAAGCCTGAGGGAGTGAAGTGAAGGGCTGGCGTTTCTTCCCACGTCTCAGTGTTCGAACGGCGATGCGTTGGGCTTCAGCAGCGGCGGAGTGGCGGAGATCGAGCAGTGACTGATGCGGATCCAACGACGATGGCAGCAGCAATGGTGGGTGATGATCGTGCGGATCTGTTGATGGGTGCAACGGCTTCACAAATGGGTCCGGAATTGCGACGAGCAGATCTGATGGCGGCGTGCAGCGACGGGCGCGCAATGGAATTGGAGGCGGGAATGTGCGGCAGATAGCGGCAGGAATCGAAGGCGGCGACGGAATGCAGAGGCTTCCCATTGGACACCTGCGAACACGGCGCTGGGAATGGAGTTTGGAAATGGGTGTGACAAGTTGTCCCTTATTTTAGTGGTAAAGACTTGACCTTACTCCAATTTTGACCCACATTGCTGGGCCATTGATAAAAAATTAAAATATCAAGTACCATCAAATATTAAACTCATGACTTGAGCTTAGCTTGCATAAATAAATGTTTACTGTGAAACATTTGTTTTATTTATATCAAATGAATTTGATTTCATTCCTGCCAACTCACTCCTATTTCCCGCTGCTACTATGTATATTTCCCTTTCATATACAGCTGATGCTTTATGTCCTCAACATGCAGCTTTATGTCCTCAACATGCATTTAGAAAATATTTGAACTTTGAGAGAGAAGCTAATTGATTGAAGTCAGTTCTGATTTTTTCAATTGTACTCTCAAGACTTCATGTGATTTGAATGGATCCACCTTTCTTTGTCATTGACATTTGGGCCTCAATCAAATTGAGTCCATTACATCAATTATTTGGGTTTGGGCTTTTATTGTCGACTTGGATTTATAAATTATTGAGCCATGAACTTGAGCTTAAATTAATTTTAGCCCACGTCATTCATTTTTATTAATTTAGATTTATTAACTCAAATTAATTCCATGAAATTCAATTCCTCAATAATTATCCAACACTTACTCTTCATGAAAACTTGTCGTTCCTATTCTTCTCGTAGCGTGGATAGCGGCATTAGCGGGGAGACAACATTGGTCTCGCAAACTCTCCCTTGAGGTAGAATCAATGGCACAACATCAAGCTTGCCACTCTCTTTGAGACAATATCGATGGAGCAACATTGGACTCACAATGGCGTAACATCGGAATCACCACTATTCCTTAAGATGGAACATCTGCTTCTTCTCCATTCCGACAAGGGGAATAATGTAAAGCATTTTTGAACTTCGATGGCTCGTCGTTGGAAGGTAACTTCATTACTTCACCTTTATAAGATTTGGGACTATGTCAACACTCCAAGAATTTGGACTTCCTTCACCATTTCAATAGTTTTGAATTTTTCATACGAATTTGTGTCACGAATACTTGACATCATACTTGTAATTCACTAACTTCTTCAACTGCCACGCGAACTTACACAAGATAACTTATGTAATGACTGAACTTAGTGGGATTCTAAGCTGCCTACGTATCTCTTTAAAGAGAATCTTAGTGGGATTCTAAGCTGCCTACGTATCTCTTTAAAGAGAATCAAGTCATGACGTAGTTCAAAGGAACATGGTTTGATTTGGGAGGTGCTGTGCACAGTTTATACTCATGCGGGTCAGGAGTGTGTCGTACACAGTATATACTCATGCGGACCAGGAGTTTGTCGTACACAGTTTATACTCGTGTGGACCAGGAGTAACATGCAGTTTAGGCTCGTGCATCATGGAGTGTTGGATTTGAATTTGCTGACTGTTTATACTCGTGTCAATGAGTCTTGAATTTGAACTTGTAGACAGTTTATACTCGTGTCAGGGAGCCTTGTGTGGACATTTTTTTCTCTCGTATTGAGGAGCATTGTGTAGATAGTTTTTGTTCGTATCGAGGAGCCTTGCATTTGATTTGTGTTAAATAGTTTAAACTCGTATCAAAGAACTTGAAATTTGTTAGGATTTTAGATAGTTTTAGCTCATATCAAGGAGCGTTTGTATAGACAAATTTCGCTCGTGTCAAGGAGCTTAATTTGGGATTTTGGATAGTTTTAGTTCATATCAAGGAGCGTGACTTGTAGATAGTTTTAGCTCATATCAAGGAGCGTAATGCAGACAGTTTTCGCTCATGTCAAGGAGCTTTGACTTGAGGGATTTTATATAGTCTTAGCTCGTATCAAGGAGCATCATGAAGACAGTTTTAGCTCGTATCAAGGAGCTTTGAATTTGAGTTGGTCAACAGTTCATTACCCTCGATCTTGGGATGCGCCACTTTCTCTTGCTTCCAATTTATTTCTATAAATTTTTATGGAAACTGCAGTCTTTGCTTGTGGTTCCTCTTCCACGAGATCATCAGAAGGCATGTCTTCAATTTCATAAGAGTCTTGAATAAATGGCCATTCTATGTCATTTGATGTCAAGCTCAACTCCATGTCGTGAGCTCTTGTAGCCAACTCTTCAAAAGTTTTAGGCTGAATTCCTTGGAGTATGTAGCGAAGATTCCATTGCATCCCTTGAATGCACATTTCAATTGTTGAAGTTTCTGACAACTTTTCTTTGCAATTGAGGCTTAGGCCCCTCCATCTGTTGATGTAATCAAGGACATATTCTTCATCACTTTGTCGAGTATTTGTTAGCTCTATCATGCTAACAGTTCTTCGTGTGCTATAGAAACGGTTGAGGAATTCTTTTTCCATTTGCCCCCAATAGTGAATGGAGTCAGATTCCAAGTTGATGTACCAATCAAAGGCATTTCCTCTTAGAGATCGGACGAATTGCCTTACCATGTGATCTCCGAAAGTTCCAACATTATTGCGTGTCTCAACGAAATGTGCCACATGCTGTCTCGGGTTACCTTTGCCATCGAAATGTTGGAACTTGGAAGGTTGGTAGTCAGTAGGCATCCTCAAGTTGTCAATTTTCTTTGTATAAGGCCTTTTGTAGAAAACAGAAGATTTGGAGGTCCTTTCAAACTTATCTTTTATCGTCTCTATCACAATATTTTTCAGTTGGTTGATAGGAAGCATCTTGTAAAATGAAACTTGTATATCTTCTTCAACTTGATTCGTTTCAGATGGATGTTGTTTCCTCGGAGTCCTCCTCCTCCTGTTCATCCTCGACTTGTTTCCCTTTGCATGACTTGTCTCCGCATTCTTCATTTTTCTCATAAGTACGGAGATCTTTAAGTCTTGAGCTTCCATGTGCTTGTTAAGTCCTTCAATGGCTCTCATCATACTTGTGAGTTGTTCCTCAATGGTTATAGCATTTGTTGTCATCACTGCAGCTACAGCTGAGGCAGCTGGTGAGCTTGCCGTTGAAAGAGGAGTTGAGCAAGCAGAAACATTTTCACCACTCTTGTCTATGTGCAATGGCTTGTTGAGACTAATCCCCACCATATGGTTTGCCTCTACGGAGCCTTGGGAAATACTTCTTGTAACGATTCCAACCTTTTCAGTTTGCAACTCTGGAGGCTTTAATGCAGCAGGCCTTCATATCGCAATTTTAGTGGAGTCGTCATTTGAGTCTTCACAGCCTGTTGCTCTGAAGGCTTCGAGATAGATGACCTTTTTTATCGCAATCCTAAGAGGAGTCATTCTTTGTGCTTGTGGAGGGAAGGGATAAGAGGTAGAGACTGTCCCACTGGGCGTGCCAAAATTTGTAATAACAAATTTTGTATTTATAATAAAATAAATATAAATTGAATACAAAGATAATTTTAGATGGATTTAATTTGAAGAAGATGTAAACGAGTTACAATCTCAATCAATCCTCTGATTCTTCTCTCGAACCAATTTGTCTTGGCTTGATTTGACTTGTGTGTGTTGACTTTGACTTCTTTGATTGGAGTGTATGCTGACTATGTTGACAGTGTGTGTGTTGATTCGGATCTTCAAATGAAGCTTGTTTGAACTCAGGTGTGTAGTCTTGAACGTTGATCCGGAGGCATTGAACCTTTGTTCGGATTGAACGTTGACTGGAGAGCTTTCCACAAAGAACACTTGATCTGGGAGACTTGGAGCCTTGATCCCAAATTGGTGGCCGTTTTTGACTTGAAGCTTGCTTGAAGATGATGTTGAGCTTTTCTTGACTTGAAGCTTGAAAATCGAAGACCGTTCTTGGCTTGAAGCTTGAAGATGATTGAACTTGTTTTTCGCTTGGAGCTTGAAGATCTTGAGACTTTGCTTGAAGATCTTGAGTTGAAGCTTGAAGATGCTTGAACTTGTTCTTCGCTTGAAGCTTAAAGATCTTGAGACTTGCTTGAAGATCTTGACTTGAAGCTTGAAGATGCTTGAAGATTGTTTGAAGCTTGAAGACTTGAAGATGGCTTGAAGATCTTCGACTTGTTCTTCGCTTGAAGCTTTGAAGACTTGAAGATCTTGAGCTTGAACTTTTGAAGACTTGAAGATCGTTCTTCACTTGTTCATCGCTTGGAGCTTTGAAGACTTGAAGATCGTTCTTCACTTGAAGTTTTGAAGCCTTGAAGATCTTGAGCTTGAAGACTTGAAGACTTGTAGATCGTTCTTCACTTGTTCTTCACTTGAAGATCTTGAGGGAGCTTTACTCGTGTTCTCGATCTTTTCAAGAGCGTCGTCTTCGAGTGGTTGAATGTGTGTGTCCAGAATGAAAGGAGGATACCCCTTTATATAGGTGAGAGGTGAAGTCCAAGGCTATTTGGGCCTTACTCTACGGGCTTGGGCCTTCAACTTGACTAGACCATAATTGAGTCTACTTTATTTGGGCCTGATTTAATTTATATGGGCTTGTTTGACTTGAATCAGACCTCATTTGACTTGGGCTTAATTGACTTGGGTTAGGCCTCATTTAATTTAAGCTCATTTAATTTGTTGGGCTCAAATTAATTATCAATTATTTATTAATCTATTTTTAGGAATTAATTTATTTAAATTCCAAAATAAATTAAAATTGATATTTAATTTAAAAAATCCACGTTTCGCCATTTAATTGGACTGTGAATTTTAATTGCTTACATAGTCGTCTCGACTAAATCACTGTGCAAAGAGGGTTTGTTTTTTGAAGAAATCCAAACAATCCAAGAGTTGTATTATGTATTTTATCTGAAATCGTGTCTACTTCACTAGGATGAATAATGTGCAATGTAGCTTGGTATTTTAATGCTTTTGCAAATGTTTTCTTTGATTTTGATTGATACATTGTAAAATTTTCTGATTATGTAATGCTATAGTAGTTATACATAATCCTCCTTTCTACCTTAATTGTTTCTGTACCTGTTCAGTGATTTGAAATTGTTATCTTGAATTCTGTAATCTATGACAGCATTAAAAAGTATACATCAATATTGAGTCCTGTATTTGTATTGCTTCTTTGGCACTTTTTTTTTTTTTCTTTTTTTTTGGGTTGCTGAAAATCCTTGCAAGTTGCATCCATTGAATTAGGTCATCTTACTTAGATGTGATGCTGTGGTTGGCTAATAGCAATTTGTTGGAAATAATTGTGGATAAAGTCAGTTACTTGGTTAGAATAGAGAAAGCACTTTGAATGTCAGTTAGTAACCTCATGCTCTTGCACCCCAAATTCAATTCCCTATTTTATTTTCCATGTTCCATTGGTATTCCATAACATAATAAAACTATACCCTACAATTTACAATTGGTGCCACAGCTCATACAAGTCATACTTCCTCTACAATTTCATTTATCACTCAAGTTCCTAATAAGTAGTGATTTAATTTGTGTCCCACTTCTTCTACAATTTCATTTATCACTTAATTTTCTAATAAACAAAGATTTGATCTTCTTTTCCATCAAAGAAAAAGGCATTTGCATATGCATGAATTCAAGAAAGATTGGATATGAACTACGTTTAAAATTAGGGTAACACCTAAAAGTTACAAAGTGTAATAATTCACAAGCAGTTTTGGGTTAGGATACCTCCAACATTATTGATTTGTATATCAAAATTTTTCATTGTTTGTATATAAAAAATTATGTGCACCGAACGTGTGTGTTGCATGTTATCATTAGTTATTATTTTTGTGCTTTTTTTTAATAATTCATATAGTCTTTCATCAATTTCTATGAAGTTCTATATATAGTACTAATTTTTTCTTTTTAAAATGTCAATTATAAAATTAATTAAATAAGATTCTAAAATTAAAGATGTAGAGAGAATATTGAAATTATTCACGTAAATCCTTATTTTATAAAATTAATCATTTAGTAAATGATAAATTATTTTTTAAATAGATAAATTATTACTCTTTTAAATGTAAAATATTACTCATCTCAAAAAATAAAATATAAAGTTATATCAGATTTTGAGGACTAATATTTTTTATTTAAAAATGTAATAGTTTATCAATTTAAATAGTAATTTTTCATACACTATAAAGAAATTATGAAAATAATCAAGGTATATGGTGATTTCAGCTCACACAAAATTTTGCCCATAATTTAATGTAGCATTGCATGAATCAACATTGAAATGAATTATTAGTATAATGTATACTACTATTTTTAAAAAAAAAAATGTAATGTGCAATGCACGTTTTAAACCACTAGTTTAAAGAGATTTACATACATTTTTTTTTATTAAGAATAATTATGATCACATGCGACTTTATGAACTGATTAATTGAATAAGTACTTTTCAACCCATTTAATTATTTTTACAAACAATGATGACAAATATAATATCTAGCCAAATATTTTCAACCCATTAAATTATTTTCAAAACGACGAAGTTAAATATAAATGTATCCAAATATTTTGGGCTTGTACCACACCGTTTCACGTAATATAATTTTACACATTTTAATTAGTTATTACTCCATTTTTCATAAAATATTATTATTTTCGATATAAAATATTAAAATATATGGAAAAGACTAGGGTGGGAAGGTCCACCAAATTGAATTGGTGGAACCTCCTTCCTTCACTTTCAATGTATGTTTCATTATACTAGTATTTACCCGATAACGCGTTGCGCGAACAGGGATATTTTTTAAATATTTTTATATGTAAACTTTTATTTTTTTATAAGATTAATAACATTCCCATAGAATTTATGAGTAATTTATTTTAATCTAAAACCACAACGATCTCATGCATGACTTAATTGTGATTCTTAAACCTCTGTCATTAACAATTATGAGGACTAAAATGCTAAGTTTGGGAAGAAGCATGATAAATATGATAGTTTTACCTGGTGATTATGATCAGATTGATGAGTACGCGTTGTCGTTCTAGGTTGAATTTCCCAATTTTTGATATTAGCATGTAATAGAGGTTGAGCATGGAACTAAATATTTGGAAGAATCTGCAAATTCATTGTCACATTAGATATAATTTTTCATGAGGAATATTATAGATATGTAATGATGAGAAAGGTTACTGATATGTAAAATAATGTGAGTATTGAATTATTACTCTGTTAAACGTGTTAAGAACTAATTATGTTTGAACTATGATTAATTATAACCGTCATGGGTTTCTAATTCATTTAAGAATTCATTCGCCCAAATTAGTGCATATGATTATTAGTTAAAGAAACCTGGTTATTTGAATAATAATCATGAATACTTAGAATTTATCAACTAAAAGTGAAAGAAAATATAACTACAGAGAAAGGGTGGTCGAAGAATTAATAAAGTTATTACCAAAAAGAAATACCCATCACCCGTACCCGTATCAGTAAATGTCCATAACCTGTATATACACGTATCTACAACATAATTTTTTAAAGTTGACATTTTACAAATTTCAAGTTGTGTGTAAGCCCTATAATGTGAAGATAAGTGCAGGACGAAAGTAGGTATAGCAACGGATAGGGTACCCGGTCGCTTATTTTGGGGTACCTTTACCCGATTAAAAATAACTACCCGTAACCATACCTATCCCGTTTAAAAAATTTATTATGGTACTCGTACACGTCCCATACCCGTTTGTCAATACCCACGGGTACCTATATCCGTTTAATATTAATTTGATTTTATATATATTTATATTTTTTTGTTTAAATAAATATAATAATAAAAATTACATTAATATTATTTAAATGTAAAATAAATATAATTTCTATTATTTTAAATAAATATTTAATAAATATGATTAAATAATACTTATAACTATTAATTAAATATATAAAATATTCCCTCGGTCTCATACTTATGTTCATATTTTTTGTTTTCAGTCGTCCCACACTTATCTTTACTACCCAATAAATGAAATTTCACATCAACCAACAACTTCAAAAGTTCTCTTAATTTCAAAAATATCATTCTCACTTAACACGCATAACATTCTTTATAATTTATTTATTACCTAAAAATACCACAATACCCCTAAAAAATTAATAAAGTTGATCAAAAAGTAACTTTTCTTAAACTCCGTATCTACAGTATCCGTGAACATAAGTGCGAGACGGAGGGAGTAACTCATAATATATAAATTATATAATTATGTTAAATTTTATAAAAATATATATATAAACGGTACCCACTGGTATAGCTTCATTACCACGTACTCATCTCAAATTATAATGACATTTTCTAAAACTTTACATACATGTATCAAACTCGTTTACAACTACATGCACATATCCATTAGAACTTCGGTAAAAATCTAATACAAAAAAAACCCGTATATATATATATAGTAGGATACCCACGTGTACTGAAGGATTACCCATACTCATCCCAAAACCTAATGAGATTTCATTTAACTACTCGTACCCCTCCTAAATTCGTTTAAAATTATTCTGTATTCGTTTCATTGAGTTCAAGTAGATCAGATATGCCTAAATACCCTTCTTATTATTATTCCTAGACATGATGTGTGTAATTAAGTACTTATGTATTTATGTCATTTTTTAATTTTATTGATCAATTTTATAAAATAATTTCTTATGTTGCAATAAATAATTAAACATTGTGTCATTAATATTATTTTAAATTATTGAAAAAAATTTAAATTTATAATTTTTATAACTACGTATTATTGTGTAAGCCCCATAGTGTAAATATAAGTGTATGACGGAAGTAGGTATAGCAACGGGTAGGGTACCCAATTATTTTGGGGTACCCATAACCAATTAAAAACAACTATCCGTAATCATACCTATCCCATTTAAAAAATTTATTATGGTACCCGTCCCATACCCGTTTGTCGATACCCACGGGTACATGTATCCATTTAATATTCATTGGTTTTATATATATTTATATTTTTTTATTGTTTAAATAAATATAATAATAATTACATTATTATTAATTAAAGAATTATTTCTTGTATATCTCTCATTTATTTAAAGAATTATTTCATGTATATTAATGATATTTGCAAAAATTATTAGTTAATTGTCATACCATTGAATCAAATGAATGTTTGCTAAAACAACTTACTATTTATATCTCAAATAATTGGAGTGGATATACAATGGTTGATTTCCTACAATAGTAAATAAAATAATCATGCTTTAAATGGAAGTCCATCATGTTTAACCATCAACTTTCAATGACTTGAATAAGACTCAATTGAGCCATAGTTATAAAAATAATAATCAAGTTCTCAATAAATAAATAAATAATCTGTTCCACCATGCCTAACAATTCCCTAGTAAGAATTCTTTTTATATTATGTAGTGTAAGAATTTCAATATTTAAATGTACAATTAAAATTTACCACTATTATTTTCTAATCAATTGGTGGCACAACCGCCAAGTGTATGGCGTCACATCCCTTTACTTGTAGTCATTCATCAGTAGCTAAAATACACCTATTAACCTGTAAACAAAACACTCCTAATCAGCTCAATGAAAATAGAATGACATATGATTTATCAATAAAGTTGCAGTTATATTATGCAACAGATGAAAAGTAAATGAACTGTGAATTAGATATTCCCGAGTCCCGACAATCATTTGCATGAAGTACTTCATAATTACATCAAGGTATGAATAATCTGGTAGTGAACCTAAAAGGTCCTAAACATTGGTTAAAACATGAGAATCAAACGATTTATTACCATCCCACCAAAACTCTTTAAAGGATTGGTTAAAACATGAGAATCAAACGATTCATAACCATCTCATCAAAACTCTTTAAAAAATTGATTAAATCTTGAGAATCAAATGATTCATAACCATCCCACCAAAACTCCATAGAGGATGAGACTGAAAGAACAGAGAGAAAACTCAAAATGAGAAGGATGTCCAATTCCATATTCATAGAATAGTAAAATAGTCACAAAAATATATTTATTGTAAATAGGAATTGCAATTCAAAAAGCACTTTCATTATTTATTTCTTGTGAAACTTGTTTAAAGTAAATACCGAAAGGAGAAATTTATACATATGAAAGTAAGAAATAGTTGTTTGCAGGAAAAGTTCTCCCCCGAGGCCTTCTATGTACATTGTGCTAAAGAATCCTTCTTTGCAATAAAAAATATGGGTCTCGAAAAATTTTAGAACCATTCTTTGTGTTCAAGTATTAAGAAAATTATCTCATACCCATCTAATTAGCGAGTAATCAAGATTTGAATCTTTGTAACAGAGATTACTTAAAAAAATCAGAAAAGATACCACGGAGTTGCACATCCTTTCTGGACTCTCTGAAAATAAAATAATGTGTACACTGTACACCATCAGCAGTGAGGCTTGGGCACACCTACTATTTGTATAAACAATGATTAGAACTTAAAAATAGGGTCAAAATGATTAACGCCTCATGCTCACTTTAGCTGTTGATCACTTCGTATTAAGTATCCAACACAAGCTTGTTAATGAGATCTAAATCCCTTGAAAAATTTAAATTAAACCACATATGCATTAGTTGTGTTTACTATTAAAAAAAAGGACGAATCGGATAATGAAATCATAAAACAAAGTTTGATGTCAATTCTCATCTCAAGACCTCTCCGTATTTATATAAAAAAGAAGAAGAATAAGGACATCATTAGATGTGTCTTCTAATAATCATATGTCAATTCCTATCTCAAGACCTCTCAGTATCTACTTAAAAATAAGAAGAATAAGGACATCATTAGATGTGTCTTCTTATAATCACATGTCAATTCCCATCTCAAGACCTTTCCGTATCTAATTAGAAAAGAAGAATGATAAGGACATCATTAGATGTGTATTCTTATCATTTACATTGTCAATTTGTAGAAAATTAAAGAAATAAGTTGTGTAATCCAAATTGACCAAAAGTAGAGAAAAATGGTTCTCCTAAGTGTGTGAAAAAAAAATTTCAAGCAATATCCTTGTAGTTTCCAAGTAAGTAAACATGCAAGGAAAATATATGGATGAAGTTTCCAAAATTCAAGCTTTATAATTGCTGCATGACAAAATTCAAGCCCAATATATGAGCTCAAGCAGAAGCAAGAATAATATTTTCATAAATAGTTGCAGACATAATTCTTTAGCAATATCCTTGTTGGTCCATAATAAACTTAATGTTCAAATTTTGCAGATATTAGTATAGATAGAACTAAATTGCTTAATATGGATGCCCGAGATTATTGTTAGATAACTTTTTAGATAGTTCTAAGTAAACAGAAAAGAATAAACATTAAAATTAATTTAACTCACAGATAAAAAAAAATAAAAATGAAATAGATAAATGTCATTTGGGGCTTTTATTCCATACCTTAAAGGCAGTTGTTAAAGATGAATACAATCGTTAGGATGAGGCTGCTCAAGTGTAGCAATCAGATATCTATCATCTCCCTCTCATGTCACATCTAGATAATCATTGGCCCACCTTAGCCTACCATGGAGCACCACGATAAGTTACAACTATATGCAAATCAGTATGGTATTAAATTTAAATCAATCACAGGCACATAATGTACGCACATGCAATACATATTTCAAGCTTGTTGTAATAAGAAGAAAAGAAAATTGCTAAAATGTAAGGGCTTACCTTGCAGCCATGCCAGCCACTCAATTTTATGGTGTGACATGTTTTAAATCTTTTCTATACTGGCTTGATTAGTTTGGATGACAACTTGTTATAAACCAAATTAATAAATAAAGTATATAACAAACACAATTTTCTAATAATATCAATTAAACTACCTGTTCTATTAGGATCAACCTTAACCATTTCCTACTCAAATCAACATGTGGGCTGTATTTCTGAGACTATTCTCTTCCTACAGAAAGTGAAAATCAATATATGGTCAGGTGATATTAGTATCTCAAGTGTAACTCTACACCATGCATCACATTTAAAGAAGCAACCATAAAAGCACAAATTCTGCATAAGTTAATATTTTGTCAAACTTTAACCTTCCACAATAGAGTGAAACAAACCTGCAGGTCCATCCAATTTTTTATGGCACCAAGATAATTGCCAAGATGTTTGGATCTTATGAGTTGTACACCTGAGACTATTCTCTTCCTACAAAAATGAAATCAATATATGGTCAGGTCATATAAGTAACTTAAGTATAACTCTAAACCATGCATCACATTTAATGAAGGAACCAGAAAAGCAGAAATTCTGCATATGTCAGAATTTTATAAAGGTTTAGTTCCTTGAAAATTCACAACCTCAGCCTTCTATGGAGCACCACGGTAAGTTACAGCAATATGTTAGGGATTATAGAAAAAGATATACATGTAAATTTACCATCATTCCAGCATTTGAAGACATAACGCTCAACCTAAAAGTCATATTTTTGAGAACATAATAAATATAAATATATCCACACTTTCCTAATGGAGGCCATAGTGCACGAAACGTTCTAGATTTTCATATAAGACTGCAAATAAAATACATACATTCAAGAAAAGAGAGAGATGCACGCCTGTCTGACCATATGCAAAACATGTTGCTTTGTTGCATTGAAAAATCGTGCTCACAATTGGCTCCACAATCTTGCGGTATACCTGCTTAGGCATGTAATATGAATTTTAGTGTGCACATACATACATAGAAATTAAATCTAAACCCACCCAAACCAAGGCTATTGCCATATCCACCCCATGTAAATCAAAACCCACCAAAAAAAAGGAAGGAAAATTTGCAAATGGCATATTACTACTGTTTATGACCAAGGATATATATCAGAGCAATTATTAGAATCAAAACTGACAATAACAATAAATGCAGTATATTAAACACATGCCCCCAGGGCATAGCTCAAGTGGTAGAGGGGAGGGTGGAAAGACCTTCCAGCTGAGCTTGGTTGCTGCAAGGTGGGGTTCGAATCCTGCCTTTAGCATGGATTTGGGCCCTTGCAAGCACAAGTTTAACAGTGAGCCCTCCCTATAAGCCACTTGAGGCACATCCTGCGATTTACTTCCTCCACCAATCCCCAGGGCAGGGGCGGTGGGGCCCCTAATGGTGGGGTACACCATTTATTAAACACTTTATTTCAAGAATGGAATTATATGTGGAAAATAATTACCTCATCATTTGTCACTTCCTCGTCTAGGACAACATGTAACAGAACTCGTGATTTTCCACATACGTAGTCTTTGAATCAACATCTTCACTATTTAGACCAGCATTACGAACAACTACATTGCACACCCAAATGTTTAAACGGTTGATCACAGTCCACAATGTTGGAAATAAATTCATAAGACCTTAACCCTATTATGATTCAACGAGATTTAAACTGTAAAGCGGAAGCGTACCTGATCCGATAAGTCTCTAGGCGGAACACGAACTCAGGATCAATGGTTATATGGTCTTCCTCAACTAAGCCTCCTTATTCCTTATGGGGACCGTAGTAATCCTTTCTGATGGGGAGAAGGGAAGACCATGTGCGGCTTAGTATCTTGGGGACCATAACCTGGGTAACCTTTATATACTACTTGACTAGACCACCCATAATCACCTAATCGCGTAGTATTGGGTATCTACTCAATAAGCCCATATCATTTATTATTATAGCCCATGGACCATTAACCTTAATTGGATCACTTAATTAAGTCCATAAAATAATTGAATAGCTAATATAATTGCATAATAATATATTGCCCATAGTTAGATTATAATGGAAATTAATAATTTCCAACAATCTCCCACTTGGGCTACATATTTTTCGTTAGCAATTATATCAAGAGTCCTTAATTGCGCAACTTTATGCTATTCCTCTTCGAGCTATACTTAACAATCTGGTACATCTCATATACTAATATGGAACTACCGCGGCATTCACCACATTATAAATCGTGATTAAACCCCGACAATTACCATATCAATATACTCAATGACATAGATCAAATATGGTGAGTAGCATGGAAATTACATGTCAAATGTGATCAACATCATGTCTATTTCCAACTGGTCCAACTTTAAACTTTAGTGAGACCAATCCATAATATAAAATATTACAAAATGAAAAATTAACTTTAGTAAATTCACAATGAATTCAAAACTATCAACTTAATCCTGCAGAAAACTGAATTATCCAAATCAAAGTGTTTTGAAAACTTTAAAGAACAATAAATATAGATTCCCACTGAACTAATGTATTCTAAAACCATATAACACCCACATGATTAGCTAGCTCATTAAATTGCAGGGCGTTGAATACATAATTGATGGATCCATATTTAGAGTCTATCATAATATGCTCTTCTAAAATTTTATCTACACAAAACACTTTCTTTAACAACCAAGAATTCTATGTCAATTTGTTTGACTTATAAGTATTCTTGTCATAAATATTTTACTGCGAACTAACTGTCACAATCAACTTTATGTGACAAAATTTCGCAACCTTTATTTCATGTTTGAATGCCCTTTAGTATAATACTATTTCTGTTGTCATGCTTAATGAGCTACAATTGTTTGCTTAATACTTTTACTTGTATAGCTCTCCAAATCAACAGACGATGTAGCCTGAAGTGGATCTTATTCTTTATTGGCATCCAACAAACTTAGAATCAAAATTCCTTATGATCTCTAACAAATCTGATCCCTGATATGCAAGCATATTATCTTTAGTTCTCTGTAAATACTTTATAAAGATCCATACTAGAGTTACTTAAATGTTTACTTAATATACCAACAACATAAGTCTAATTAGGTCTTGTAGACACCTCATCATACAACAACTTCCAACAACCAATGAGTATGGAATGTTTCTACATTTCTTAAATCTTTAGTTTAACTTTAGGGCACCTGATTGAGACTGCACTTGTCTCCCTTAGTTTAACTTAAACATTCTCCCACTGAATCACATAATCATCTACATTTGTCTCAAAACCAAATGAGACACTTACTTCATGATGATACTTGTGATTCCTTTACGAAAAAAAAAATTGCTTGAATGCATAGATGGATTTCCTATTAGTTCTTAAACCATTTAGATCGTATCATCAGTGTTGCGATCAAGGAACTTTATCTTTACTTCCATCTAATATGATTCAAGATCAAAATGTGCTACTAATGTCACGATTATCTTATAATAATGACTTCCTTCCCTTTTGAGTATAATCATATATCAAGATGCAAACTTAATCATCTTGTATTGATTTATACTCATAACTTATAGCATTAACACACTTTGGAGTAATTGGACCTTTCATGGTTTGATAAACATTGTTTGAATGTTCTACCATTAATTCTATAGTGTCCTCATTATTTAAGAGAAAAACTACACAATCATTCGAATTATCTTTCTCCCAACTCTAGTGGTTTCCTTAGTGACATTAATTCTTGAGGTTGTTGAATTTGTTATTCCTTAAATATTATTGACATTGTCATATCGTTATTCTGAATTTGCACCAATTCTTTAAAGCATAAGTGGGGATCGAATCGACTCCCCTTAAGGACAATGTCTCTAATATTATTCTTCCCCCAAAATCAACATCCTCACATAATACCGTATTACCCGTCTCAAATATGATCTGATCAATTGGATCATAAACTTATTATCTTTATTTAATACCAATAAAGTAGCTTGTATCTATTTGAATCCAATTTTCTTTAGTAGATCCCAATGATCTAGCCTTAGTTGGATATCACCATATGTGAAACTCAAAGAGTTCTCACAACTACTTTGGTTGGAACTTTATTGAGACCATAAGCTGCAATCTTTAGTATTTCTCCAATTAGTAACCATATATTGTGAAGTACTATTTTTGTCTTTTAACTACACCACAACACCATTCATACTAAGTAGTCTTAATGTGGTGTATTATAAAACAATTCCACAAGCCTTTAGGAGAAAACGAAAGGTTATACTTTAGTTTCTTTTTAACAGCTTTCCAACGGGTTTTTCTTTGTTGCCCTTATACTTTATTGAGACAGAGTTTGTTAGAAACTTATTAGTTTATTCTTATTGTTGAAGTTCTCATCATGTATAATTTTGTTGTTGACATAGGTTAAACTTAATTAACAGACTTCTTAATTGTACAGAGAATTAATCCAAAATGATTATCATGCTTGCACTAAACTTTATAATCTTTCAAATTTTAAATAGTTTAGAATCATCTCAAGGAATCGAGCACAACATTAGTATCAAGTCCAATGACAACAATACTAACTTGTAAGTGGCACTTCTTTGTAGTAGTCAAATACTGACAATAAAACTGTCAAGCAATAGTCTTCCTGTGGGCCGACTTATTACTCACATGTTAAACAAATAATCGTCACATATTTACCACCACAGGTGCTTGTGTATTTCTGCCAAATATTAATCTACTTATGGGCCGATCAATACCCGCATGAAGATACACTTGCAAAACATTATTAATTAGGGACCCATCACAAGACACCTTGTGCAACATTAACCTCATCTGTGGACAAAAATTAACTGCAGGGGTAATCTTGGTGTAACAATCAAGTATTGACAATAAGTTCTGTCAAACAAGAGTCTATCTGTGGACCGACTCATGTTCACATGAATAATCCAAATAATTATCACATACTTATTATCACATGTGTGTTATTATTCTGTCAAACTGTGCCTACCTGTGGGCCGAACACAGAACACATAAATAATATCACACTCATCTATGTAATTTCAATAAAGTTTTTCTCCACACACGATATTGTTGTGGCAACATGGTGCTTCGATTGACTAGATTGAAGGTTTACTAGACTAATTAAATAAATATTAAAATATTTAATTTAATTAAACGACATTTAACTGTCTCCCCAATTTAATTTAATTTTATTCCTCTAACCAAATAGGAATATTAGATGATTCATACCAACTTAAAAAAATAATGAAAGATTTCTTTACTTAATTAGGGATTCCAAAATCCCAATTTAATATAAAACTCGATCCTTTCCAAAATAATGGGACTCGTAATTGATTCCAGAATCAATAATAAATATTGCACAATTAATTTTTTATGCCATAAATAGAATATAACCAAATATTATTGAATCACATAATTGTCCCATAAATCAATTATTAAACTGAATGAACCGACTTTCTTTATTTAATATGACCAATATGGAATTGACGCAATTCTCCAAATGAGCAAATAAGATATCACAATTTAATTAATATTAAATCTATATATGCATAGAGGAGAAAATAATGAGCAGCATATATAACCTTAAAATGATATCATGATCATGACACGACTAAACATCCTTGTGTACTCAATTATCAATTCTGTTGCAAATGTTAATTTGCTATATCCAAAATTATGAGTTATCACAATTGCTTCCAACATTGGAAATTACTATCAGAATGGATATTCATACAAGTACTCCCAAATAAATCATTATATTTGCTCTTACTTGATCAATTATAAAATACAGTATGTTAATTACGCCATCTGTATTCAATCACAAACGGATTATGTACACCAATCACTAATTTGAAGATTTATTTGATATCTAACAAATAAATTCAATTTAAAGTTTCAAAATTAATCGAATCCAAATAACATTCCATTAAAATTACAATAGTATGGTATTTACTCAAATATAATTGGATGTCAAAGATTGCCGACATTAATTATTACTAATCCGAATATTCAATTGATATTATCACAGTAATTCCTTTCAATAGAGGCAATATGAATTTTCCAATTATCATACCAACTGGCGAAACACCACATGTCATCGCCGAATGCACTTATATTTATAGGAAACAAAATAGTGAAAATCTCAATCATCACGTTATTAATCATGTTATGAACTCAATTATCAAACTGGAATACGATAATTAATCAATGAATCATTAAACAATACCAATCCTTTAATAAAAAAACGTGATTTACCATAAAGATTCAAACACACATTCGAATCTAACCACAATATTATTGTGATCTCAGAGAATCATATATAGGGTGGCTTTGATACCACTTGTTGGAAATAAATTCATAAGACCTTAACCCTATTATGATTCAACGAGATTTAAACTGTAAAGCGGAAGCGTACCTGATCCGATGAGTCTCTAGGCGGAACACGAACTCAGGATCAATGGTTATATGGTCTTCCTCAACTAAGCCTCCTTATTCCTTATGGGGACCGTAGTAATCCTTTCTGATGGGGAGAAGGGAAGACCATGTGCGGCTTAGTATCTTGGGGACCATAACCTGGGTAACCTTTATATACTACTTGACTAGACCACCCATAATCACCTAATCGCGTAGTATTGGGTATCTACTCAATAAGCCCATATCATTTATTATTATAGCCCATGGATCATTAACCTTAATTGGATCACTTAATTAAGTCCATAAAATAATTGAATAGCTAATATAATTGCATAATAATATATTGCCCATAGTTAGATTATAATGGAAATTAATAATTTCCAACACACAAATCATAAGTTTGGTCAATAGTGCATCCAAATCCAAGCAGATACGGGCTAACGGTCCCAAATCAAAACAAAAATAACACTAAACTAATAAGCTCACTGGCAAAAAATTCAAAATTACATTTAGTAAATTAATAATAATTAAACTGAAAGATAAAAATCTAGTAAACTTAAATTATAAGAATGGCAGCATGATTATACCAGCAAGGAGGATTCTCTAGACATTGATATAGGAAAGAAAGAACCAAACACAAAAAATCTAATCAATTTCACAAACATCTCATCAAACAAAAAAATACACTCTAGCCACAATATTAGTTAAAAACTAACTCACAATTCAATCCCAAAAGCATGCTAAGAAGAAAATAAAAACACAAACGCACCATACATTAAACCATGCGTATATCTTGAGAGAGGGGGATTTGAAGTGTATAGACCACACAAATTCATATTATAAAAGTTATTTGAAAATCCTTGTTTCACTCTAACCTTTTTCTTTTTTCTCAATAACTTAAGGCGTGATCTAGCAAGCCTGACCAAGTCTTGTTGCATCAAATAATTCAATAAAAAAATTGTAATGAAAATTGCTCCAATGAATTACTTGAAGTTTAAAATCAAACTCCAAACAATTATTACAAAGGAAATTACTGAAAAAATTAAAAAGAAACAGAAAAGGTGCTCTTACAGAAACAGTCTGTGAATCTTATCAGGATTAATCAGAGATGTTGTGAGGAAAAGAAAATGAAGCATAACAAAAATCATTGAAGCATACCTGTGAGTTGACTCGATAGAGGACTTGGAAAAACAGAACCTACAACAATGCAAATTTGTCACCACTCATTACTTCAATACCATTCAAAAGTTGTCTGAAAATCAAATTATGAAGCTATTCCTACACCAAAAAATGAACAACGATAGATTAGCAATATTGAAAAAAAAAATTGACTTTGTAATCGCTAATTTTTTTAAATGTCTGAAAATCAAATTATGAAACTATTCATATTCCTACACCAAATTACTCAATCATGTTCATTCATGTTTTTTTTCATAGTGATAACCCCAAAACTCCATCATAGAACCAAATCAAGCAGTGACACCATTCATCCGTATAAATAAATTAACACAATCTTAATCAATGTCAATTAAAACCATAATTCTAGACCACTTTGCATCCTGTTAACACAAAATCCACAATATATTTTCTAAACAATTTCAATAATTAAAATAAATATAAAAAAACATCTTTACAAAAGGATTTCAACTCCATCCTAATCTACACCATAAATCTCAATCATTTATTTATTCTAGAAACTATTATGAGAAATCTAATTCCACCAAATAAATAAATAAAATTATTATCATTGCAATTAAATCCAAAGCAAAAAAAAGTTAAATTAATAAAATAATAAATCAACTATATTATTAGTAAAAACAAATTCAAATCAAATCTACATCTAAATTTTTGCCAGAAGATTAATAAACTAATGTTGTAATTGTATTTGGTAGGAAATACATGATATAAACTATTTACCTTCTAGAGTATTACTTTTTTTTTAAACCATTCATCAATCTGTGGAGATTTTTCACTCCATTTGGCTTCAAAAACTTTGATCCAAATTCACATTTTTTGGAATAATAACTCTAGAATAAACAACACCAAACAACCCTTCACCCAATCATAAACAACACATTTTTTGGAATAATAACTCTAGAATAAGTAATCACTCATGTTCAAGCTCCTCCCATGATTGGTATAAATGAAAGTAATTGTTCAACAGATTTTTAAAAACATAATCCGCAAAACAAACAGATATCTAAATATGATTAATAGAATACCATTAAAATTCATATATACCTTGCAAACCCAAAATCAACAATCTTTAGGATGCTGTTATCATCATTGATGAAAAGGGGTAGATTCTATCAAAACAAAATAAATTATAAAACACTGAAAAGTAAGATTAAAAAAGATCTTACTGAATGAAAATAAATTGGTTTCCTTCAAATAAAAATTTGTAAAAAAAATATCAAAAAGATAAATAAAAATGGATAGGAAAATTATATGAAAAGAAAAATAGACTAAAATTATGAGTGAAGTTTTAATGATACATTACAGAAAATTGGTTCTAGAAAAAATGATCAATCGATGATAATGAAATCAAATGAAATAAGAAACAAATGATAAATAATAATGAAATAAAAGAAATACGACTAAATATTATGACAAAAGAATAGAATAACAATATATCTTACCAAAAAGAACAGAAAATGATGTAGAATGTAATTAGATAATTGAGATATACAGAAAATTAATCAATACACATTTGTAAAATTCATTAATATTTGCTAATTAGTCACTTATTTCTTTTATTCAAAGTTGGTATCATCATAATTATCCCAATGTACCCTCTCCAGCAAAATTCTTCACTGCAATAAAATAAATATGTAAAACTTCTTATTAATTTTTCAAATCAATAAATATTTCATTCGAAAAATTTAGATATGCACAAGGGAACGTGTTCATTACTAATCTGAAACTTAGTCATATGTGAAACAATGTTTATAATGACGTGTTGCATGATTCATTTATAATTCAATACTAAAATATGATATTTAAATAGGTTAAATATAATTTTAAATATGATTGATTAAAATATATAAGTGATTAATTACAATATAATTTTAGAATAATTATAGTATGAAACAGGTATACAACACCTCCAAATTTAAAGAAAAAGCTTATTGATAAATGAAATTAAATATAAATGGATAAACAATAAAAAGAAGAAATATTTTACCTCCTGATGAGTTGATCTTCTGCAACGTTTTGTTTGTCAAGCTAATAGAATGTTCTTAAGCACATACCTATATCTAGTTTCCTATGATCAAACAAATATTATATAATTTAAAGAAATTATAAAATCATATCATGATATAATTTTAAAAAAATTCAAAGAAATTAATATAATTTAATCATTTTGAAAATGATACCTTTTCCTTTCCAGAAACTATTAGAATCATAGGGAAAACTAAACATATTTATTCTGTTCCTATTCATCTTAGTATAAATTCACCCAATGGTACTAAATTTCTTTTCGAACCAATGCTACATTTTTCTACAAAAAGAATAATACCTAAGTCAGACCTCCTCCACCGCTGCTTCCGATTGCTGTCAAGAAGATTATGGATTGTAGAAGAGAGGAGGAAGAAGTGAGTGACTGTAGGGTAAAAACATAAAAGCTTTTGCCTTTAAAAACTCTCAAAATATATTCACCTTAACAAATGGACGTGCATCTTCTTTTCAAAATTTTGGTCTAAAAGTTAAGATATTAAACCATAATGAAAGCAAGGGAGAAACATGCCTAGTGCAATTAGAGAAATAATTTTTAACAATGTACCACTAATAACCCATGATACACAATAGACAATAATGAATATAAAGCAAAGAGATACAAAAACTACCTCAGAACCCGCGTATCCATTGGCCCCAACGCTAAGCACACAAATTCAAAAATTTTCCAATTTCTGAGTCTATTTTCTCCAAGTGAGTTCCTGTGGTTGACATAGCAATAGAAGCTCCAAAACATTCATTTATTGACATCATCCTAAAAAAATCAATTAATTAGTTTGATTTTCATCATTAATCACCAAAAACTTAAAAAAAATCACCGATGTACGAAAACCTGAAATCAAAGAATTTGTATTTTAATTCAAAATACGAAAACATAAAACCAAAATCGCCAGGTATTTTCATCAAAAAATAAGAAATGATTTACATTATTAAAAAATTACATCAACATTATCATCCATTAATACCTGACAGATTGCTTCAAACGTTGGTGAGTCGCGATGTTGAGAAGAAAATTAGTTGAGGAGTTACGATGGTGAGAATAAAATCAGACATTCGTGAGTCGCGATGGTAAGAAGAAAATCAGTTGAGGAGTCGAGATGGTGAGAAGAAATTAGGACTTTGTTCACAGCAAATTTAATTATTCACAAATAGGTCAAACAATTTGTCTAAATGACAAAAATGGCACCGAGAATTACAATTTAAAAATAAACATATGAGATTAACGGTGTAGATTATATATGCTAAAAATAGATGGACATGATTGAGAAATAAAAGTCAAAATTGGCAAAGAGCAGTCAAAATTAAGCAAAGTCATTTTGCTTTTATAGTAGTATAGATTATCTAATTTAATTTTTTTTATTTATTTTTTCTTTTTTACGGTTTGTTATTTTTATTTTTTTATTTTTCTACTTTTTTTGTTTATTTATTTAATTTTAGGTATATAATTATAATTTCATCCTTATCACTACAAAATAAACATTTTTTAACAATCAAATTTACCAACGAAATTCAATCCGTTGATAATTATCAAAAGATTAGCAACAAAAATATTTTTTTTGTTTTAGCAATGAAATGCCAACGGATTTATTCTCTATTTTAACAATGGAATTCAATTTGTTGGTAATTACCAACGGATTACCAAGTGAATCATTATATAAATTACCAACGAAATTATTAGCAATTGATTACCAACGGAATTATTTACTAATAATGGAATTGATTTTTCGTTGCTAAAAAATTACCAACCACCACTTTACCAATGAAATTTTACTTTAATAATGGAATAAAAGCTTTTACCAACGGAATATTCTGTTGGTAAAAAATATTCCGTTGGTAAAAAATAGTTTTTTTGTAGTTTATGGTTTAGGTATATTTAATTCTTAGAGTTTAGGATTTAGGATATTATTGTAATTTTACCCTTTGGTTTAGGGTATATTTCACCCATAGGGTTTAGGGTTTAGAGTATAATTGCAATTTAACTCTTGTGGTTTAGTGTATACTTTACCACAATAGTTTAAGGTTTATTGTATAATGTTAATTTCACCCTTGTGGTTTATGGTATATTTTACTTTTAGGGGTCGTTTGCTTGTGAGTATATGATATACAGGGATTGTGTATAATGAGATTTGTTTGACTGGTGATTAATTATATTATTGTTTGTTATTATGGAAGAATGTGATTGTTAATAACAAGGTATTAGTTATTTTAGGTTTGTTTTGAGTATTAACAAATAGGATAATAAGTAAAATGACATATTTACCTCTTATTATTATTATTTTTATTATTATTAGGGTCAATAAATAGTAGGTACAAAACATATTTAAAAATTATTAAGCGATACATTCGCTTCATAAAATTATAGATAAATATAAAATTAAATTTTGTTTTTCACATAATACCTATACATATCCGTACATTAGTATGCATTGTTAAGATGGAAACAAAAATATATTATTTATACAAATGTATATTAGCGTACATTCTATTGAGAAAGAAACTGAAAATACGTGATTAAATAGAAGAACCCTACTAATGTACATTAGTGTGCATTCTTTAGAGAGAAACAAAAAATAAGTGATTAAACTGAAAACCTACGGATGTACATCAATGTGCATCTTTGAGGGAGAAACGAAAATACACGATTGAAACTATTTCTAAGTATATTAGTGTGCATTCTTAGAGAGAAACAAAATGTACACAAATAAATTGAAGAATCATACGAATGTACATTAGTGTGCATCTTTGAGAAAGAAACATAAAATACGTGAGTAATTAAATTGAAAATAGGGTTGTTATAATTATCCTTAAATCTTTCACTCATTATTTTTATTTGATTTAGTTTACTTTAGTGTACATTTGTCGTAAATATTCACTTATGGCATACCATATTTCAATGGATTGGCATAATTTTTCTACGCGTGGACATTCCCATAATGGTGGTGTTTTTTCAAAATCAAATTTTGTTGTTCAGTATCTTGAACTAGCCATTTCTTTGAGGTATAATGGTAAAACTAAATATAATACCTAGGTATTAAATTGTGGTATTGCGTAACCCACCTCTCGTGATGGGATACACAATACCAATGAAAATGTATTATTAATTTTGGGCTGAAATAATATCAGGATGAAAGTATTATGAATATATCGAGACAAACATGGTATAATGTATCAATACTTAGCTAATACTGCCAACCAAATGACCCCTTAGGGTTTATGGTTTTAGGGTATAATGATCTTTTAAATACTTCATAATAAAATTTAAAAAAAATTAAAAAGTAATATTAATTGTAAGGGGACCACATATTAATTAATTACATTAATTAGGAAGAGGTGGGGACCAAAGGTTTTACCAATTTATTTAGTGGAATCGGTTCCACCTAAGTCACACTTATTATATATAGAGTTTATTAATTATAGCTAGGTACGTGTATTTACAACCTAAGTATTAATAAATACATTAATGTAATATAATTATTGCGGGATACATAACGATTTTTTCTCCCAACATTACCCTTGTTCACAACGTTTAATATCCAACCTTTATAGAGAATAATAATTTCGTTGAACATTAATATACACTACATCAACACTAACCTTTCTTTTGTCACAGAACTAACCTTTCTTTTGTTAATGTACACCGATGTACACTATTATTATATATACTTATCACTCGAGATTTTAGGAGAGAGTATTTAGTAAAAAATATTTTTCTAATTCTCTCTGCGATCATTTTTTTTATTCATCTCTCTAAATGCACACTGATGTACAAATTTTGAAAGAAATAATTTAGAAAAAAATTGTTTTCCTAATTATCTCTGCGGTCTCTTTCTTTATTCCTCTCTCTAAATGCACATAGATTTTGAAAGAAATAATTTAGAAAAAAATCATTTTACTAATTATCTCTGCGATCACTTTCTATTATTTCTCTCTCTAGATGCAAGCTAATATACATATTTGTCTTCGTTCTTCTAATTTTTGACTTCATTCTTCATTTTGTGACAAGTTTTCGATTAATTAATCAAAGTTCAAATTAATTAAGTGCATTGTGCACACGTGTGTACAAATTAAGGTTGTATTCAATAACTCTATCTTCGATAATTATTTATCTCATCTAAATGTACACTGATGTATATTCATATAAATAGTTTATTTATTTTTTCTCCCCAAAAATTATTTATCTCAAATGAGTGCACAGTGATGTATATACATATAAATACTTAATCGTGTTTTTTTTAATTTGCTTCCCACGATGCACACTGATGTTTAGTAAGTATGGGTAAAATGGGAGAAACAAAATTAAATTTTATATCTGTGAGTAATTTTCTATAGCGAATGTATGAATTAGTAATATCTAAATACGTTTTGTACATAATATTTATTAACCCTTATATATATAATTCATAAAATAGTATTATTATTATTATTAATTGATTAAATAAAATTTTTAATTATAGAAATTATCATTTTTTATTCGTTTAACATAAAACCTACATGCTACGCTTTCACACGACTCATAAACCAATATTTTGTTTACGAATTCAATTCACATGGAGTTATTATTCACATGATTTTGATTAAACTTTCTGATCCACGATTTTTTAGATTTTCAACTTTGTAATTAATATTTTTGGTGTCTTTCTTTCAATATTCTTTTTTATATCATGAACGCCAACAATATATTTGACCACGATCTTCGTCGACTAAGAAGTAGACATTATTTCTAAAGTGAATTATGATAAATAATAACACTCTCTCATATTCTCCGTCCCAATTTAAATATAAATCTATCACACCCCTTTATTTTACTTTATTCGAAAAGATTTCAAAATAGTTAGAACATTCATTTTCGTATCAATTTTTTTAGTTTTGCTCCGATTATTTCTCATTTCAATTTTTTTTTACAGATTTCATCTCATTACTTTGTAAAAGCACCGATATAGTCTCATCCCATTGAATCAGAAAAATCGAACATTTTAAGTAAAATGAACCATTTTGGTGAAAATTTATTTGTTATTGATTATTTCGCAAAAACTAAGTTTTTAATGACTTTTTTGAATAAAGTAAATTTATATAATATGATGATTTTGATTTTAAACTCTCCCCCTCCATAGCAATTTGAACAACTTCTATTTCCGTGCATCCAACACATTTTGCACGATTTTAAAATAGCACACTCAACACAACATGCAACATCTATTATTTCAAAATTATACCATTAATAATAACTTCTATTTCCGTGCATCCAACACATTTTGCACGATTTTGAAATAGCAATATCACTCAACACAATAATGCAAGATCTATAATTTCAAAATTATACCGTTAATAACTAATATACGGGTCATTCTGCGTGCACCCGATGTATCGGTGCACATGCAGGTAGTGGGTTAAAAATAGGAGGAGTGAATAGTTTTTTTTTAAAAATAATTATTTTATTTTATTTGATGGTAGAGATCGAACAAAAATATAATCTAACAGTTAAGATCGTACAGGTGCACCGGTGCACCAGATGGATAGCAGTCGGACTCTATACATACTACATCACAATAAAAAAATACTCCCTCCGTCCCCTTAAAACGTAGTCGTTTGTTTTTTACAAGTGGATTAAGAAGTATAATAATTTAATATATTTTGAGGTGAGAGAAATAATATTTTAAAGTGTAATGTGTAGTTGTATTAGTATTGAGTGTGGGGCCATGTGCGGACATATTAATCTAAAAAGGAAATGGATACTTTGTAGTGGGACGTACCAAAATGAAAAAATGGATACGTTATCAAGGGGACGAAGGGAGTATATTATATCCTTTTAAAATTAATAAAATTTGTTAATTAAAATTAACTCTCGTTAGTGAGTTAAAAGTTTTTTTTGTCCCATAACTATTTAAAACTTTAGATTTTGTCCCAAAAAAGATATTTGTATCGATTTTATCCCATATTTATGAGTTTTATTTCAATTTTACCCAATTTTTACCCGAACCCTCAATTTTCGCCGAAAATTGGTCACGTGCGTTGCACGTGACGGATGAATTTGGGAGTTCCGGCGAAAATCTAGAGTTTCTGGGAAAATTGGGTAAAATTGAAATAAAACTCATAGTTATGAGACAAAATCGATAAAAATATTTTTTTGTTACAAAATTTAAAGTTTAAATAGTTATTTGGACAAAAAAACTTCTAACCTACAAAATCCAATATCTTTTTTAACTATATTTTTAAGAACTTCATAAATCATAAAATAAAATATTATCTGTGAGGACAAGATTTGCAATGGACTAAAGAATTAAAATAGAGAAATAAATATCACAAGCTAACATCAGAACAAACAAATCACAAATAATTGTGCAGAGTTAAAAGTTATTTTGTCCTATAACTTTTTAAAACTTTAAATTTTGTCCCAAAAAAGATATTTGTATCGATTTTGTCCAATAACTATGAGTTTTATTTCAATTTTGCCCAATTTTCACCGAAATCCTAGATTTTCGCGGGAACCCCAAATTTATCAGTCACGTGCAACACTTTTAACCAATTTCCGGTACTACAAGAAATTTACTCAATACCCACGCATAAAATACCTACACATGAGATGTGTGGCTAAATTGTGACACATAATACTTATGTGGGTAATGTAATAAGTCTATTGTGACATTTAAAATGAGTCGCTAAAAATCAATAATCACATTTTAATTTTATGGATTAATTTTCATATTAAGAATACCCACACATGATATAATTGTGTGACTAATAATATATTATTTAGCTACCTATAAAATTTATGTGTGGTTAAAAAAAATCACATGTGATTTTATGATATTATATCTCACGATAATTAATTAATTAATTAAAAAATATACAAAATAAAAATTATATTACTTAGAAAATATTATTTGAATTATAATAATATTTAGATAAAATAGATTATTTTGAAAACATATCATATCTATACATATATCTAATTATCAAAAAATTAAATAAAATATTTATATAGCCAAATGGCTAAGGAGGCAAATGAGGCGATATACGCTAACTCAAAATCCACATTTCTATTTACCTACAAAATTAATATATATATAAGTAAAAATATTTATCAACACAATTATAGTGACACATCTTTACACTTATTTTATGTATGGGTAAAATACAATACTCATACAAAAATAGCTTTTACCCACACATATGATGAGTGGGTAAAATTCAAATTTCTTGAAGTGCGGCAAAAATTGAGGGTTCAAATAAAAATTGGGCAAAATTGAAATAGATTTCATAGTTATGGAACAAAATCGATACAAATATATTTTTTAGGAAAAAATCTAAAGTTTTAAATAGTTATGAGATAAAAAAAACTTTTAACTCCTCATTTGTCAACATGAAAAAGCATAATGTCGCAGTGCACACAGGAGGGAGTAGTTTACGCTTGCTCACCATTATGCCTATTGAGAGATTATCAACAATGATATTTATCTTATGTTTTTTTAATAATTAGGGCATATACAAACATGTACAGTGACGAAGTCGCGATTTGGATTCAAAGACTCAAAATAGTTTTTTAAAATAAAATATTTCTCCTTTTCCACAATCATTTATATTATTTAAAAAAATATATTTTTATACATTTTATCAATTTCTTTTTAATAATTTTATTTTTTCACTAATAAATTTATAAAATATATTATGCACATCAAGAAATATATACTTCTAACCTAAAGTTATTAGGTATATATTATATGTATTGTTAAGAATAAAATAAATAAATTAATTCTTTAAAAAAATTTTGCTTTTAAAAACAACATAAAATAAATCTATAAATAAGGCATGCGTAGGAATATGTTTTTCCTGCTTCATCATTGTAAGTTAATTAATTCATTCTTAAAAAAAATTATGCTTTTAAAAACAACATAAAATAAATCTGTAAATAAGGTCATGCGTGGGAATATGTTTTTCCTGCTTCATCATTGTAAGTTTTGTTTATTTTAATTTGTAATTCTTTTTTACTCAATTGAGTGAGCACCTCTACTCACATAAATAAAATTTTTGGCTTCTACCAAAAAAAAAAAAAAAACTATTCATATACACAACGTATAAAAGCAAACTTATTTTCTATTATTTTCTTTAATTTCTCTCTCATATTTTAATTTTACTATACTTAAAAATCTTTCAATTTTAATTTTAATCATTTATTTGTAAAAAAAAACATTTAATCTTTTTTATCTCAGTCACCTATCATTTTTATGTCATTAATTAATAGTATTTTTTTCTATAATTAACAACATATTTATATGTGACAGATGTTTATGATCCATTTAATTAATTGTCGATCAATATACTAGCTTTTAATAAATATATAAATTATTATTCAATTAATATATTTTAATATAATTTAATTTACATTATAATAATCTTTTTAAAAATTTTTATAAGTATTCAACTAATCTATTTAAGTCATTTAATTTTAAGTTAAATTTTAGAGTTCATATATTTTATTAAACTTAATTGAATTCTTTTTTACTCTAAAATTCTCATTTAATTTATTTTCTATCAATTGAGTATTAAATATGTAAAACTATCAATTTAGGACCTGAATTTATCAAATATTGTCTCATATTTTATTAATTTAGGGCCTAAATTCAGTCCCCTAATTGATATATATAAATATTTCAAGCCTCGAATTGATAAAAAAATTATTTAAATCCCAAATTTATAATTTACCTATTTTTCAGGTTAATAAAATATTTGATTTATTTTATTCATTTATTTTTCTTGCTTAATTTAATAAAGAGATACTCACTTATAAGACGGGTATTTGCGATGGATATTTGTGAGACGGATTGTGAGACAGGTCGACCAATTATTAAATTAAGTATAGTTATTATATAGATAAAATATATTTATTATTATTTAAAGTATGTTTTGAGTGAATCGTACAGATTTTAAAATATATTTTAATTTATTATTTATTATACTTTAAAAAATATACTTTAAGTAGAAATTAACATACTTTATTATTAATTATAATGAGCATACTTTAACAACCAGTCTTACAAAATTATCGTCTCTTTTGAGACTGTCTTTAATAAATCTATTTTAGGTTAAAATATAGTTTTCATTGAATTGATTAAATTTCAGTACACTTTCTAATTAATAACTGCTCCATTAATACACTTGTTTGAAAAAATAAAAAAATAAGTAAATAAATAAATATAAATTTAAATTATTGTAACTAATAATGCAGCCGTATGTGAACAAATGCTCATGAAGTCTTATTGATCAAGTCTGCAACCAAAAATCTTTTGGTCGAATGAATACATAGGTGTACCATGATGATCATTTCAGGTATGCTTTTTACGCTCGAGGTGCATCAATAAGAGGGTTCTTGGAATATGGCGGGCCGACAGCACACACATGAAAGACAAGTATCGAAGCAGTCACTCAAGATCCTAATCATCAAGTTTTTCCACTTGCTATATGAATTGGGGACTTAGAGAATAACCAGTCACCAGTCATGGATATGGTTTTTGGAACGATTGCAAGAAGCGTGCGGGTATCCTCCTGAACTTCGCATAGTATCAAATGGCCACAACAGCATACCATTCGATTCAGACGGTCTATCCAGATGCTAGCCATGACCTTTGTGCCTATCATTTGAAAAACAAATTATTACATACAAGTTTGAGCAGGCTATGGATGTATCTCCCTTCTGAGTTCGAGAGGTAGGTGAAGAGAATTATAATTCTGCATCCATTCTGACACTTTTCTATATTCAATTATATTTTAATTTTTTTTTTTTGAAAAAATAGCAATCAACTAAAAAATGGTAATTTATATTTCATATTTATTTTACATAAATAATCAAAAATATCGATCAATATTACAATAATCATATAATAAAGTGAACACATCACACCAACCTAACAATCTCAAAATAAATCTTAATTTTAAAATCATTATAACTCTAACATAACATTCTATTTACCTAAACATATTATGTAACTCACTAAAATTAATAAAGTTAGCTAGACTTCAAATATCCGTATTTTGAGTGTCGCTGAAAATTAATATTTGAAGAATAAATAAATATTTTCAAAACTAAATTAATAAGAAATGAAAATTTTTAAAATATAAATGAATAATGCTATTGTATTATAAGAATTTTTTTTAGAATGGAATACAATTTAATAAAAGTGTTAAATATGATTAAACTTTTTTTCCTTTTATATTAAAAGATTATATATATATATATATATTCAATAATATTGTAATAATAAAAAAAAATATTTCCTCCGTCCCGTCCAAATAGTACCATTTTACTATATTGGGCGTCTCATTCAAATTGCACAATTTTCCTCTTTTAGTAAAAAGGATCCACCAATGACTCACCACTACTTATCACATCTTTCAAATACACCTACCCACTTTACATAAAATAATAATACTCCTTAATCTACGTACAAAAAGCAAATGCACCTCTATACCCGGGACGGAGGGAGTATACATTAAATAAAATACTATATTTTCATAATAATAAAAAAGCAACATTAAATATATATTTACGATAATAGATAGTTTTTAATTGTATTATATTATATGATAACATTAAAAAAAGAGCAAGTCATAATTCCCTCAAAAAATTACTACCTCCGTCCCATAAAAAAAATTATTATCTCTATTTTTTTCCGTCCCATAAGCAGTTCACACCCCCAAATAAGAAAATGCACACAAATGAATAACCCCACAATATACTTTAATTTCAAAATTGTCACTCATTTACAACTCACATAACTTACTTTATAATTTATTTGCTTATTATCTAAAAATACCAAACTACCCTAAAAGTAAAGCAAAAAGCAGTTTTTTCATAAACTTCGTATCTACAGTAGTGATGCGCGTTTTCTTTGTACGCAAAATTAATCTCCAAGTATTAAGGATATCAGTTGCAGCTTAAGCAAGCGACCAAGTTAAATATCAAACCCAAAGGACGGCGTATTATCAATTTAATTATTTACAAAATTAATTAAGACAAGGCAATAAAGTTTTAGGTTTTGATTATTAAACTACTAAAAAAATATTAAATAACAATTAAAATAAAAACACTTAGAAGAATATGAACGTGGATAAAGTAAGAGAATAGGTAGCTCTAGGATAGTCCAGTTTCACTCATTAACCTCCCTTTCGTGTATCAATGTCCGACTCTGTCTTGTGGAATATAGACGCATCACTAAGCCATGCATATTTACTCTATAGACACAAGCAAACATGCGTATAACATATATGGATAATCTTGGAGCAAGAGATATAATTTCACCCCTTTTCTAGGTACTATCAGTATCAGTTATTTTTCGTGCACTTAGTACTATAACCCGATATAATCTTCCTTTATAAGTACTATGAAATTTCTCTCTTTGTCCTACTTATTAACTCGAATTATATTCAATTAACACGTATTTATATAAGATAGTTCTAATGAGACTTCGGAGTCCTCTCACTTAGAATCATAACATGTAATTCTGCTCAGCAGTGAACGCACTCAATCAATAATAAAGATATGTATTCATACTTTACATAATAATTAATGATGCACAAAACAACTCTGAGTATGAATTAAAAACGCATAGTTTTATATAAAATAAACCACAAGTAATGTTGTACGGAGTATACACACTGAAGTTCAATTAACTCATAAAATCTTTATAAATCCTCGAACTATCGAAGCGGTTCTAGCCCATGATGTTAAGAAGAACAATCATAGGTGTTGGATAGATCTTACCCATATGTCCGAAAAATTAAAAGATAAATTAAGAAACAAATAAAACCCTAGATGTGGGAGTTGTCGCGTCCTTCTCCGTCTTGAATCCTCCTCTTAGTTCTCCTCTTGATTCCACAGACGAATCTTAACAGTGATGGATGGATGGAGGAAAGGAAGTGGATGATGATTGGGGGGTGATCCACCTTTGGGGTGTAGGATGATTGTGTTGCGGTCCCCTCACATGAATGATGATGATATATATATATATATATATATATATATATATATATATATATATATATATATATATATATATATATATGTGTGTGTGTGTGTGTGTGTGTGTGTGTGTGTGTGTGAAGGGAATTAAATAAGGAAATAAAAGATATTGGTGAATCATGAAGGATTATGTTATAAGGAGATTAATCACTGGCAGTTGCGAGACTTCACGATTTTGAGCATAACTTTTTAGTCCAAACTTTGATTTTAGTGATTCTTGCTCTCACTCGATCTTCTTTTCCTTGGTTTTCTATTCATATAAAGAACTAATAGAAACTCTAATATTTGAATGTGTAACAAGTCATGCAAAGTGGAACAGTCTTGCTGAACAGGAACAGCTTGCGCGACATCACCATTTCGATCATAACTTTCTCGTTTGGACTCTGATTGAGGAGTTTCTTATGCCAAAACGACCCACTCTTCTGTGGTTTCTAACCATGTATGACACTTCTATTTTTGAGCTCCATGCAAATACAAAAAATTACACAAATTGAACTTGAATTTTTCAGCATTGTTGCACAAGTTGCGCATTTTCTCCAACTTTGCACTTTTGATCATTTTTCCACCTAAAATAAATAACAAACCTCAAATACACATTTTCTCAAATATATCAAATATAAGACAATTATGCTAATATATAACAATAATTTCAATCAAAAAGGTGTTAAATTGGACACTAAAACATGCTTATTTTCACTCTCATCAATCCCCCAAACATACTCATTGCTCGTCCCGAGGCAACCAAATAAAAATAAAGAGAAAGAGAGTAAGAAAATTAGCAGGGAAACATGGACTACAACAAATAACCCTTCAAAATGCAATTGTCCTCAACTTAGTTCATGCAACTTTCATTACATATAATAATCTATTCATAGCATACAAGATAAGACTATCACCACCAATTCAAATGCTCCATTGACATGTTCTTATGGGAAGTATATATCACTACTCAAGGGTAAAAGATGTACACTTATGGGTTAAGGTATTTACACTCAAATTCAATTCAAGTGCATGTGTAACCATAAGCTTGCCCATTGTCTCAACTCTCCTTTTACTTGTAGCTAGCAAATCATGGATCAAAAAAGTTTTTTATTAGGGTGTAATGTATGCTCTTTGGAGAAGGTGGGAAATATATAGATAAGTGACTCAAAACTCAGATCGATCAAACGGCCGTCTCTCAATCTTTATTTTTTCCTCAACACTTTCAATTCAAGGACAACATCCTCCTCAAACTCTTCTATCTTTCTCCTTTTCTTCATTTCATTTTTTTCTTTTTTTCTTTTTTTTTCTTTTGAGGTATTAGTTTTGCGCACTACCTCTCGCATCTTCCAAATGGTACTAGATTTAAGCACTACCCTAGGGTGTTTGTTTCCATGGAGTACTAGATTTGTGCACTACTCCAAGAATTTTTCCTTTTCATCCTTAAGACTCTTCTTTTATCATCCTTATCATCCCTCAAATCACCACTCCTTTTAATTAAGCTTTATTGGCTATTAAAAGAACGGGTTTAAAAAGGCTCAAACAGACTGACAAAGGATTTAATAAATTAAGGTAAAAGATATGGGAAAAGATGGGCTATAAATCAAAGATAGTCTAATATCATTTCCATAATCCGCTAGACTAATATTGAATATTCAAGGAGACTCAATGCAAGTTCTAGAATACACGCACAAAAACAATACTCACCAGAAAGAAAATATCATGTGATTATGTAAATGAATAAAGTTCAAAATCTCACATGGATTTTTAACAAGTAACAAAGCACTTTTCATGGTAAGTAATGTCCCACAAGTACACATAAAACTTCATACCACAATATAACTCAAGTACACTTCCTTCATCAATTTCAAGAGCATATAAATTTTAGGCACAATTTAAAAACTAAGCTCATATGGATCACCAAAACCAAAGTCGAAGAACTCAATCCTTCCACTTTCATTAATTAAAAGCACACATAAAAATTAGAATAAGGAAATGAGGGCACTTGATATATCCTTCAACATATGCACGAGCTCTTCGAGTTGTTCAACTCGATCAGGTCAAAGCCTCTGTGTAGAACTCATCTTTCCCCTCTTTTACTTTTTTCAAATATTAAAAATCAAGCACACCTCATCATCAAAGATTCATCAATAATAATATAGGAGAACTATAAAAAAACTCAATTGACTATCTAATCGACTCCACACACTAGACACACCAACACAACACACTAAACATTAGGTAAGTTGCAAAAAATCGACATACCAATACTGGTTAAAATATTAATATACTGCAAAAAATCAACCTCCTAACAAACAAACAACCAACGAAAGGAAAAATTATATCATTAATGTTCATAAGACGAGGTAAGTACATCACACCCCTCCAAACTTACACTATACCAAAAATACATTAAGACAATACATATAATGTGTTGTCTGTTAGCTTCTTTTTAAAAAAATCTCTGTTGTCGAAGCCCCTGTTGTCGTAGGGCATTTGGAAAGTCGCACAACAACAACACATATGTGTTGTCGTTGTGCGTCCTTTTAAAAAAAAAGGCACAACGACAACACATATTTATGTGTTGTCGTGTGTTGTCGTTGTGTGTCTTTATGTGTTGTTGTTGTGCTTCTTTTTAAAAAAAATATATGTTAATTTAGGTTATATATGTTGTCTTACTTGGTTAAGACAACATATATATGTATTTTCTATTAATGTAGTATTATTAAATTATCCATAGCATGTACATTTTATATGTGTTATCGAACCAATTAATTATTATACAAAAAATTTATAATTAATTGATAAACGAAATAATAAAATTTAAAATGTATTAAAACATTTTAAATAATCCAGAATATGCTAAATGTCAAATATCCCTCTCAAATCTAAATGTTTGCAGAATCCAAATACATCCCATAAAACAAGACATAAATAGAATTGGTTTAAAAACCACAAAACTATGGATCTAAGTCTAGACAATTAATGAAAATCCAAATACATCCAACAAGTCATGATCATTCCCTTTAGCTTTAAAGCCTCTTCTTTCAACTGTATGTGCCTGTTCGAACACAACCATAACTTTATCATGAAAAGTTAAAACACAACCATAACTTTATCCATGGGTTTCAGATACTGTTGTTTATCTATGTCACTCTTTCCCTGATCACATGAACTAAACATAAATCAATAAATATTATGCAATGTTTTAAACACAAGTACATAAGAATGTATCTTATTAGGATAAATATTTAGTCTATAACTGATTTTTATGCCTCACAGGGCAGGAACATTTTCAAGTATAATCTAAATATTTAATAATTTGAGCCCATTAACAATAATAAAACATCATTACCATAAATTAAATCAAAAGATTTCTATTAGCAGGACAGAAGAGATATCTATACCAATCACTGTATCAAATATTTACATATCATTCCAATTTCTAAATGGCACTTAGTTAAAAAAATATCTACTTAAAAGAAAAGGCAATCCCCAATCATTAAATGAGTAATAATAATAGATAATCATGTATAGATTCTGTGGTAGATACATACCTCTTTATTGACAAGCCTCCTGCTCATTAACTGTCATAAGAAAGCCAAAAAAAATTATGAAAAATTACAATACAGTGAATGCTATAAATTAAAGAAGTAATTTATTAAGAAACTTAAAAGAGATAAAATTCTTTATAACCAATGTAGAAGCTAGAACAGTTAATGCACGACTGAGTTCACACAGTATTTTTTTTTATGCTAAAGACCATAACCAACAAAGCAGCCGAAGGTGTGCCTATTTAAGCAATGGAATTTTCTGGAAATAAAGAAAATGTTCAGCTACCTAGTTGTCAAAAATTCAAAATACTAAAAAAGGTTTAGTAAATGAATAACATTCATTAGAAAAATTATTACAACAGAAGTATGTGGAGTTGGCTGCAAGTGAAGACAATGAACAAAGTTCCAGAAATGGGATGTACAAAGGTAGAGGGCACAGATGGCTTTGATGTGTTATGGTAACCACAAGCTGCAGAAAAGAAACGATGAGCAAGTATGATTTTTAAAAATGAGTCTGGCTATTCAAAAAAAATTCTGTATGTAGAAGAACAGACTCAAATCCTTAAAAGGAACACTTGTTCCTTCAGTTGAAGGAGACATCAAACACGATCTGCGCGTTCTATATAACATATCTTGATGGTTTCAAGTTTTTCCGTAGTGTTCTCTAAAGATAAATGAAGCAATTATTGAATAATAATGATTAGACAAAGGGAGAAACAGTATAACTTATATATGAGCAAAAATAAGGAGGGATGGGCAAAAAAATTACCTTATCATTGTCCAGCCTAACATCAGAGAGTAACATCACTAATATGTCATTCACTGCTCTTTCCAGCTTTGCTAGTCTAATTTGTAGCAACATTAAGGATGTTTAACTAGTGATTTCTTTTTAATTAAATTATCTATGGTATCTATCAGCAGTGAATTCAAAGCTTACGTTTCTATTTTTGTAAGTGAACCCCTGCCAAAAAAAATAAATTCCTGTAAAGGTTGCAACTGATCACTTTGCTCGGATCTCTTAATAAGTAATAACGGAAATCCACAAGTTTTCACTTGCAGGTCAATTTCCAACTACTTAGGATTCAAATTAGTTTTACACACCACAATCTGTTTGCAAGAACCTTAGGCCAAAAACAAGCAATATATAACAGTACATAACTCATATAATGATTCAAATAACTAGGTGGGTATTTCAACAATTACAAACACAAACCTGAAAAACTATCCAACAGCAATTTAAAACCAATTTATAGCATAATCTGGATTTGAAAGGTTTAATTATTACTATCTACTTTGAAGGTGAGAAATAAGGTTTTTCTTTTCTTTTTCTTTTTTCTAATGGTACATTCTAACACAAGGATGCATAGCTTATTTGAGAAACTAAAAGATGATAAAAGTTCGACAAAAAATAAAAGAAAAGAAAAGAGAAAAAGAAAGAAAGATTAGTCCATATGCCATTATCTTTCAGATACCTCAACCGAAAAAGTGTACTCATCAGCAGTGATGCACAAAAGCTACCTACATTCAAAGCATTAAAGAGCTTGCCATGTGAGCTTGAGTGAAGCTTAGCATATTGGAGGAAGTTCATGAAACCAAAAAGTAGTATAACATGAGTTTCCCTAAAGCAACCAACCAAATATCTTCTTTACCAGCTAATTTCACCATAGAATCTAAAATCAGCAAATTCAAAAATAGAACAAACAAAATTAAAGCCAGAAAGCTAGTGCCATAAATGGAAACAAGAAGCTCACAGAACATCAACTCACAATCATCTGCAGAAGCTGAACTTTGACTCACAGCGATTGGCTTCCTTGATCTCTGCAACAACATCAAACGATCAAAGTGAACGACACTAGCTGTCCTTAAACCCTGTAAGGGTTGTAATGTTCTCAATTTGGCAAAGCGAATCAAAACCACCTGAAGCCCCAAAACCACCTGAAACCAAAAAAGCAAAAAGAATAATAACACGATTAATAAAAGAAGTGAATTGTTGATAACTTGCATTCAGGGGAAAAGGAAAATTATAATAGCAATAATAATAAACTACGCGGATGGACATTCAAATCACGAAGAGTGAATTTGAGAATTCAAGGAATCAATAACAAAAAGAACACCAATTACATAAACTGCGAAAGAAGATGATAAATAAATGACGAACAGTATAATAAAAATACGAAATCAGTACATATCAATGGCAATGTAGAGAGAGAGATTACAAGCAGCCATGGTGAAGGGTTAGCGAAGCAGAAGAGTAGGGTGAGAAACAGAGTTAGAGAAGCGGACGAGACGACGTTAACTAAGCAGAGAAAACCAGACACGGTGGCGATGGCAAAGGGCGACGGGGCTGGGAACGAGAGTTAGTCTGTTCTTAATGTGAGTTTTTTCAGGAGGGGGCGACGCGACGGGCAGCGACAAAGGGCGACGGGGCTGGGAACGGCGATGGGCAAACGCGGCAGAAGGGGCAACGCGGCAGGCAGCGTCAAAGCGCGACGGGGCTGGGAACGGTGATGGGCGAACGCAGCGGAAAGGGAGACGTGGCTTGTTCACGCACGATTAGGGCGGAAGGGAGGAAAGCAAAAATATCCTCTTTATATCTCTCTAGTTTTTATATTTAAAATATATTTAAAAAATTATATATGTATTCTTAAAATAAAATAATAAGATAATTTAAGACAACATAGATGAATATACGTTGTCTTTGTGCGTGAAAAAATTTACGTCATCATATGGTATCATATATATTGTCAAATAGTGAATTTATTTGAAAAGTGGTATATACTACAACATAATAAGACAACAACAGATAATATGTATTGTCCTCGTGCGTGACAAAAAATTTAAGACAATATATATATTTAAGACTACACATATAAGGTATACGACAACACATATTTCTGATCTATATTGTATATTTTCTGTTGTCTTAGTGCTTTTTTGGTGTAGTGTTAGTAAAAATGCATGTCGAAACTAAGTTTGAAAAAAAGATGTAATTGTCGAAATGTGAGCACTTCAAATATAATAACTCCTCATTCACACAAAAGAAATAATAGAGCAATAAAAATGGAAAGGAACGCCCCCAACAGGTGCTCATGTTTAACGTCGGAGAGTCACGACGGATGTAACCTTTTGAACTACTGGATAGGAGGACGGTCTTCTCGCATCCTCACCTACAAATATTTTATTTCCATCTTCTTGTCTACACTCAGTATCTCACCTTTCTTGGTAACAAGTATAAGATCCTTGGAATTTCCTTCCTCCCATGGCTGTCTAGATTCCTCCTTGTCAATCTTCCACTCAAATTCAGAATCATCTGTCCTATTAAAATCAAGATTAAACAAGTTAAAAACCACATCTATGCTCTTGCATGATTGAGTCTCTATGGGCATCTTCATTGCATGATCAAGAGAGAAAACCACATCATCATTATTCATCTGCAGTCTAAGCTTCTCAGCTCTCAACCTCTGAACATCAGGTATAGCATTCGGTACAGAAATGGGGGTCAGTTGCCGCAGTTCGACCATGGTTCGACCAGATTGGTCAGGTCGAACGAAATGAGTCAGGTCGAACTGGGTACCTGAAAACGTGTTCAGACTATCCAACTCTCGTTTGACCATAGTTCGACGACCTGGATGGTCTGGCCGAACTAGATAAGTCTGATCGAATGGAGGCTCTATAATCTGAACTCGACTTTTCTGCTCAACAGGTGCTCGTTCGACCATAGTTTGACCGGAGAGATCTTGTCAAATGGAACTGCTTTGGTCGAACGGCGAATCAGAAAACAGAGCATCATTTTTCTATTTTTTCAAAACTGGTTTGACCACAGTTCAACCATTAGGTCTGGTCGAACTGCACGAGTCCATTCAAACAGGTGCCCTGCTCTCATTGTTTTTGTCCACTTGCTTTATCGGACCTTCGTACTTATTTAGTGTAAAATCTGCATGTTTTAGAGTCCGATTTAGTACCGTTGTGAGGAATTTATATCCGTATTTGAGCATCTTTTGGTTGAATTGCATATATTTGTGTTACAGATGTTTGTGAGGTGTTATTTTGTATTTTTAGGTGGAAAATGGGGGTAAAAAGAGCAAAATCAAAAGTCGGGGTCGAAACCGGGCGAAAGTAGGATTTGGTACAGCATGGCATGACTCGTGCCGGCCAGAAGGCTAGTCGTGACACCCATTCGTACCGACCACATGCGGCACGAGATGCCATCGCCGCCCAGCACACCCCGGAAGTGCATGAGTCGTGCCACTACTTTTCATGACTCGTGCCATACACAAATCGATGAATTTTTGGAGTTCTTTATATGGTTGGAAAGCCAAGGAAGAAAGGATCGTGTTAGCACAAAAATCACCTCAATCGGAGATTGGATGAAGAAGTTATGAGCAAAACTGTGAGGTTGCGCAGGCTGCCAACGGGTGGCATGACTCGTGCCGACCACCCAGTCAGCGCCTGTGCGCCCGTGCTGCCCACCTGCCAAGAAATTACGACAGCATACGCCCGACACGACTCGTGCCACCAATGGCACAACTCGTGCTGCTTCTCAGCGTGCCCGTTTCGTCATTTTTTGGCCCGTTCGTGTTTTTAACGTGAAAAAGCCCACTTCTAAATCATAATTCGGGAATTATCAGTCTTAAACTATAAAAGGAGCCCTTGGGGTGTTCCAAACCCTAACTCTCCATAACTCTCCACATCCCTACATACTTTTCCATACCCTTACCGTCACCGTCACCGTCACCATCCCTCCACCCATCCCGGGGAGTTCATCAGTGTTGTTTGCTTGAGAAGGAGAACCTCCAAACTTACTTGTTGCTCGTCCCGAGACAACAAAATAAAAATAAAGAGAGAGAGTATGAAAATTAGCGGGGAAACATGGACATACCCCATTCAAAATACAATTGTCCTCAACTTAGGTCATGCAACTCTCATTACATGTAATAATTAATTCATAGTATACAAGATAAGACAATCACCACCAATTCATATGCTCCATTAACATGTTTTTATGGGAAGTATATATCACTCGCACTCAAGTGTAAATGATGTACACTTATGAGTTAAGGTGTTTACGCTCAAATTCAATTCAAGTGCATGCGTAACCATACGCTTGTTAAACATCTCAAACTCTCCACCACTTAAAAGTATGATTCGACAATGGGATCAAAAAGGACTTTTCTTTTGGATGTAATGTTGGCTCTTTGGTTAAGGTAGGAAATATATGGATAATTGACTCAAACTTCGAATCAATCAAGCGCGCCTATCATGATCTTTCATTCTTCTTACTCACTTCAATTAAACACAATATCCTCCTTAACTCTTTCACTTTTTTTCTTTCAAGCACAACATTTTTTTTCTTTCTTCTTTTTTTTTCTCTCCTTTTTTCTCTCGAGGTACCAGTTTCGGGCACTACCTCGCTCATCCTCCATAGAGTACTAGATTTAAACACTACCCTATGGTGTTTGATTCCATGGGGTACTAGATTTAAGCACTGCTCCATTATTTTCCTTAGATGCATTTTCAAGCTCAATCATTGTTTCAACACCAATTTCATTCCTTCCCAAGTTGTTATCAAACTCCATTAACATACTTTGAAAAGTCATTAATTCTTTTCTAGAAGGACAATCAAGGCTAAAAAAATATAGAAGCTCAAAGTGGTTATTTCTCGTATGCTGCCAAAGAATGAGATTTTTAGGCTCAACGGGGCTAACTACAGATAAACATCATTTGGAAGGGAATTATTTGGCTAAGCGACTCATAAATTCAAGGATGACCTAAAATTATCTCTCATCATCTAACATACATGTAGTTTCCAGTAAGACAAGACTCAAGTTCTAGAATACACACACAAGAACGATACTCACTAGAATTTAATATCATGTGATTATGTAACATGATCAACGAGGCTCTAAATCTCACATGGGATTTTTACAAGTAATAGAGCACTTTTCATGGTAAGAAATATCCCTCAAGTACACATAGAACTTCATACCACAATATAACTCAAGTACACTTCCTTCATCAATTTCAAGAGCATATGAATTTTAAGCACAATTTAAAAATATAAGCTCATGGATCACCAAAGAAATAAACTAAATCATTCCACTTCATGAATCAAAAGCACACATAAAATTTAGAAAAAGGAAACGAGTGCACCTTATTTCTCCTTCAAAATGCACGAGCGCCTCGAGTCAAAGCCTCAATGTAGAACTCGTCTTGCCACTCTAATTACCTTTTTCTATCATCAAAGCTCAAACACACTCATCATTACAGATTCGTCAATAATAAAATAGGAGAACTATAAGAAAGAATCAATTGACTATCTAATCGACTCCACATACTAGAAGCACTACAGAACACTAGGCAAATTGCAAAAAATTGACACATCAAAATCGATTAAAGTTTCAACATACAGCAAAAAATCAACTCCCCTAGCAAACATTACAAAGAAAAGATTATACTCTTGGTACTTCAATGAGGTAATAACATCACACCCCCCAAACTTAGTAAAAACGTAAGTTGAAACTAAGTTTGCAAAGAGATGCAATTGCCGATTAATAAGCACCTTAAATATAAAAATTTCTTTCTCACATGAAAGAAATAAAGCAATAAAACGAAAGGAAAAGCCCCCAACAGGCGCTCATGTTTAACATCGAAGAATCACGATGGTAGAGGACGGTCTTCTCACATCCTCACCTTCAAATACTTTCTTTTCCTCTTTTGTCTATGCTCAACACCTCACCTTTCTTAGTAACAAGTATATAGTCCTCAAAATTTCTTACCTCCCATGGCTGTCTAGAACCTCCTTGTCAATCTTCCACTCAAATTCAGAGTCATCTATCCTATTAAAATCAAGATTAAACAAGTTAGAAACCACATCTATGCTCTTGCAAGATTGAATTTCCATGGGCATCTTCATTTCTTGATCAAGAGAGAAAATCACATCTTCAGTATCCATCTGCAGTCTAAGCTTCTCGGCTCTCAACTTCTTTGCTCTTTCCCACTTCTTTTCAACTATAAGCTCATTATTCTGCTCTTGGGATGGCTCTGGAGTGTTCTGAACAACTGATGTAACATTCGGGATCGAATTGGGCGCAAAATGGGACTGCTCGACCTTCGTTCTACTTGGGTAAGTTGGTAGAGCAACTTGTCCTTGGTCGAACGACGTAGGTGATCGCGACCTATGCTCCTTCATGTGTTACTCGACTTGGGTGGTCCGGTCGAGAAACCTAGTCCAAGTCGATCAAACCTCCCGATTGAGAGCGACTCGTGGCCAGGCGCTACTCGACTTCCATTTGACTTGGATGGTCTGATCGAGCGGAAAGGTGCTGGTCGAGCGGCAAACATGAAAATAGAGTGTCGTGATTCTATTTTTCCCGAGCTTGCTCGACCTTAGCTCGACCATCAGGTCTGGTTGAGCTGATGTGGTTTGGTCGAACAACTCCTCTGTTTCCTTCGTGTCATTATTCTCCAGACCTCAATGTGATGGCATTATTCTCCAATTTTTGTGTCAAGTGATTCACATTCGCGGTCATCTGCCCCATTATCAAAGTAAGGTCCTTCAACTGCTTAGATAAATCTGCATGATCAACATTCATTCTAGCTTCGATGTGGTCAACCCTTGTATCATTCTCAGCCATGTATCGATTGAAGGTATCTTCAACACTCTTCACTCTGTGCTGCTTCATACTAGGCCCCCTTTGTGTCAACTCTGTAATCTGCTTCTGCTGGGATTCTAGTAGCTTGTTGATGTTAGCTAGATTAGAGACGATCTCATCATCCCTATTTGGCTTCACCACTTGATGTTCAACCTGAGCTACTTTACCCAGTACATATGATCCTCTAACTCTTTCCGTAGGCCAGTCACGTAAATTCATAGAGATATTTACGAATAACTTTTCTACTTCTATTGCTGTTTTAGATAACAGCGCTCCACCTGATGATGCATCAATAAGAATATGCGACTCACAATCCAAACCATAGTGGAAGATACTTATGTATTGAGTCTTAGACATCCCATGTTGTGGGCACCTCCTGAGCATCTCTTTAAACCTATCCCACGCCTCATAAAATTTCTCACCCTAATTCATAACAAATTGGGTTATCTCTTGCTTCATTCTTAAGATCCTTGAGGGTGGCATGTATCTCTCCAAGGACTTCTGCTGCAGTTGGTCCCATGTAGTGCAATCCGTAGCATTAAGAGTCTCATACCAAACTCCTGCCCTATCAATCAAAGAGAACTTGAATAAGGCGATCCGCCTAGCATTTTTATTAGCTCCAGCACCTTTTTGAGTGTTTGCATAATCAAGGAATCTTTTGAGGTGCTGATATGGATCTTCAAAACAACCTCCAGAAAAGGGATTCTTCTCTACCATGTTAATAAGAGCGTGATGTATATCAAAATCATCATCTTCCCCCTTGCTCCTAGCAACCCCATGTTGCCAATCTCATAGTTTGTGAAAATTTCACGTATGACAACATTATCCGGATTCTGCCTTGCTCCGGCCATATTTAGCACTGTGTGTTATTCGTTCCTTTCCTTTCTCTCCTTTTCTAGTGCACAAGTTCCTCAGAAAAATTCAAGATTAGATAGAAATAAATAATCACAAATAAAAATCATAATCAAGATAGAAATAATAAAATCAATAATAACAGTCGTCCTCGGAAACGACGCCAAGAACTTGATGCACATTTTCTTTACACGCAAAATTAATCCCCAAGTATTAAGGATATCAATTGCAGCTTAAGCAAGTGACCAAGTGAATATCGAACCCAAAGGACGACGTATTATCAATTTAATTATTTACTAAATTAATTAAGACAAATGGGAATAAAAGTTTGAGGTTTCAATTATTAACTACTAAACAATTAATTAAAATAACAAATAAATAAAATATCACTCGAAGAATATGAAAGTGGATTAAGTAGGAGAATAGGTAGCTCTAGGAAAAGGCTCTAGCCCATGCTGTTACTAAGAACAATCATGGGTGTTGGATAGATCTTACCCGCATGTCTGGAAAATTACAAGATAAATTAGGAAACGAAATAAACCATAGATGTGGTGTTGTCGCGTCCTTCTCCATCTTGAATTCTTCTCTTAGTTCTCTTCTTGATTTCACAGACGAATCTTCAAAGTGATGAATGGATAGATAAAAGGATGTGTATGATGGTGGGGGGTGATCCCCCCTTGTAGGTGGTGTAGGATGGATGTGGCTTTCTCCAATTCAATTTAATGATATGATCCATAATGATGTGATCTACACACCCTTTTATACTTGTAAGCTCTCCTTATAGGCCTTGGATGGGCTTCTACTTGAGACATACACCAAATTTGGTAAAAAAACCAGAAACTATCAAAAATAACATCAGTGACATTCTGCTCGACCAAGCCTTCAGAAGTCGAGCAATGCCTCCAAGTCGAGCAAGCTCTCTATAAGAATTTGGTCATTTTGCTCGACCAAACTTCAACCGTTCGACCAAAATAGTTCTAGTCGACCAAGCTTCCATTGGTTGAGCAAGCTTGCGCAGTTTCACCGTTTCGTGCATAACTTCCATATCTGACCTTCGATTCGTGTAATTCTTGTGCTCACGTGATCCTCTCTTCCTTGGCTTTCTATCTATATGAAAAACTTATAGAAATTCTAACATTTGATTGTATAACAAGTCATGCCAAGTAGTGCAGCCGTTCTGTTCGGCACAGCTTGCGCGATGTCATGACTTCGATCATAACTTTCTCGTTTGGATTCCAATTGAGGTGTTCTTTACACCAAAACTATCCTATCTTCTGTAGATTTCCAACCATGTATCACACTTCTAATTCAGAGCTCCACATGAATACAGAAAAATTACATAAGTTGGACGTTCGTTTTTCAGCATCATACACGAATTACACCTTTTCTCCAACTTTGTACTTTTGATCCCTTTTTCCATCTAAAACATAATAAAACACATCAAGTGCACATTTTTCTCATATATATTGAATATAGACACTTGTGCTAATATATGACAACAATATCAATAAAAAAGGTGTTAAATTGGATATTAAAACACGCTTATTTTCACTCTCAACAGAGAACAAGAAAATTCAGAATCAAAGAGGAAAGAACGGAGAATCACGCCCCATTTAGGGTTTTTCTTATTCTTTCTTTTAAACTTTTGAATTATAGACCTATGTGATTGTTTTCATACCTAACCATGTGTGTTACCTGCAACACCATGAGCTAGTACTTCTTGGATAATGTTAGGTTTTAAAGGTTGAATTGGTTTGAATTAATGACCTAGAATAGGTTGGATACCTGCAATATACTTATTCTCTTATTAATGCTTTGAATTTAGACTTATATTTTTGTCTTATATGATATGTCCTCACGCATATATATGTCATTGTCTTATGCATATTTATGCTTGTTGCTTGTGTTATATAAGAATTATATTTGTCAACCTGTTACGGGTAAAGGGGATCTAACCATATAACATTTATTCATTAGAACAATTAATATTGGACACTTAATATATCTATTAATTACCATTAAAGAGGATTTGGTTTCTTAGATTGTTAGGTGGGAATTGGGGATTAATTCTTAAGTACCTATAAAGTAAAGTCTAGTGCTCTAACCTTTAGTGGAATTTTGCATGCAGTACCTAAAAATGGAGTAGAGATTATTCTTCTGCATTTGAGGGTTTAAACCAGGTTTATGTGTTAAGTTTACTTTAAAAGAGGGGTTTAGCATAATTAAGTGATTGCTTTCATAAGAACTGCAGGGATTCTAATCGATTGTCTAGTGATTTGATTTAACCAATTTAACTGGATTGCCTACTGCTATTTATCTTCTCTCTTGAACACTTCTATATTTATTTTAGTTGCTATTTTATTATTTTAAGTATTATTTTCTGCTTTGTTAGGTTTAATTAAATTCACTTATAAACTCAGATTTATCTTAGGTTAGGTTGTCATAAATAGATTAAATAGTAAGTTTAGAATTATCCTTTGGGTTCGATAACAGACTTGGTCATACGCTTATCAGCAACTGATTCCCTACGCTTGGGGACACGCAAAAAGGTAAACAAGCAAATGGCGTCGTTACCGGGGATAATTCCCTAGGCTTTATTATTTAATTCTTTTGTGATTTATTTTAATTTTGGACATAAAATTTTTAATTGCTTTTATTTTTATTTATTTTTTATTTTATTTAGATCCAAAACTATTCTAATCAGCTGCGTGAGCACAGGTAAAATTAGCTAAGATGGCTGACTATCAAGCCCCAACTTCTATGCAGGACCAATATAAGCTGAAGCATATCATGAAAGCTGGATTGAATGGACCCACAATTACTGCGGAGAGTTTTGAGTTGTCATTTGGACTGATCCGAATGGTACAAGCACAGCAGTTTAGTGGTAATCCTTTGGAGAATCCTAGTGAGCATCTGCAGTTATTTGATGAGTATGTGAGGACGCAGAAGCATAGGAATGTTCCAGAGGTTGCTATTAGAATGAGGCTTTTCCCATTCTCACTAACGGGGAAAGCCAAAGAATGGTACAACAACCTTCCTGCAGGATGTTGTACTACATGGAAGCAGCTGGCAAATAAGTTCTTGAATAAGTACTTCCCTCCTTCAAAGAGCTTTAAGATGAAGTAAAAGATCACACTATTTAAACAAGAAGCCTTGGAGAGTTTCTATGAAGCTTCAAGGACCTGTTGCGTTGTGATCCACAGCATGGATTTACAAAAGACACTAACTTAGGCTTTTTCTATCAAGGCCTAAGGAGTGAATCAAGAGTGTTGGTGGACGTGACAGCAGGACGATCAATCTCCAAAAAGTTAGCAGATGAAGCAGAAGAGATCTTTGAGGAGATAGCATCTAACATGTACGATTGGCGCATGTAGAGATCAGATGGAGTTGCTTTTGATAAAATGGCGAAAGTAGAAGTTCAGGTCAACAGTAGTGAGCTATCAGAATTAAAGAGTCAACTCAGTGAGCTTCATAAGAAGATGGATCGTCTCAGACTAGGAAACAGAGGAGAGGAAAGTATGATGGTTGGAAATGAAGATCAGATAGAGGAAGCGAATTATGCTATGGGTCAGAATTTTCAAGGGGATTACATGAATATACAGAATTTTAGACCTAGTAACCAGCAAGGTGGTTACTAATGAAATTCCAACTCCAATAATCACAGAAGGAATGATAATATGTCCTATGGAAACCCGAGTAACACAGTAGCACCTCTTCTAGGAATTGATAAATCCCATAAGTCAATTGAAGGAAAGACACCAATAGATGAAGAGATGAGAATGTTAATGAAGCAGCAATGGGACCTTGTGAAGCAACAAGGAGAATAGATACAGCAGCACGGAGAACAGTTGAACTTGATGATCAAGCTGATGATGACAACTAAAGAGCAATCTGAAAGCAAGCAGAAAGAAACTGATATTGCTATTGGACAGTTGTATGCTGTAGTTGGGATATTAGAGTAACAAGGTAAGTTTCCATCCCAAATGGTGATGAACTCGAAAGAGCAAGTTATAGCTATCACCCTGAGGAGTGGAACGCAGTATAAAGGTCTAAAAATGCCATCGGAACGATCTGAAGTCAAAATGAAGGTCAAAAAATTGAACGAGAACGAACACGTCGGCGCTGGCATGCGGCATGACTCGTGCCAAGGTCGTGCCAGCCTTGGCACGACTCGTGTCGCACTGAAGCCAGCACATCAGACGTGTACTTCCCATTGAGGGTCGATGAAGCTGGCGGCATGACCTCTCGGCATGACCCACATAACTGCCGGCACGACTCGAGCCAGGTCAAACACAATGCCGAGTCTCATCGGCAATACCGCCGGCACGACCCCGATCCCTGTCGGCACGACTAGTTCCCTTTTTCGATGAAAAATTTAATTCATCTCGATCCTCATGCGTTTGAACTCATCCAGAGTGATTTCCAGGTCCCTGAAACTTATGAAAATTCGAAAGAACCTGAAGTTAAGTTGAAAAAGTGGCAGAAAGCTAAGGCAGAAAGAGCTAAAAAATAAAAAGAAGTGGAATTTGAAAGGGATATTTGGAGGATTCCAAAGACAAAACATCATATTCCGTTTCCACAGCAATTTTTGAAGAAAGGATTGGATGAAAAATTCAAGAAGTTTTTAGAGATGTTCAAGAAGATCCATATCAATATTCCTTTCGCAGAAGTCCTAGAAGAGATGCCAAACTATGCAAAGTTCTTGAAGGATATCATGTCTAAGAAGAGGAGTTTGACTGGAGGTGAGTCAGTGAATAAGATAGAGAGTTGCGGTTCTGTGATACAAAAGAAACTTTCTACGAAGTTGAAAGATCCGGAAAGCTTCACCATACCATATGAAATTGGAAAAGGACAATCTAAGAGAGCCTTATGTGATTTGGGGGCTAGCATTAATCTGATGCCTTATTCCGTATTCATTAAGCTTGGTTTGGGGGAGTTGAAGTCGACATCTGTAGCATTGTAGCTTGCTGATAGATTCCTGACCTACCCGAGGGGGGTAGTTGAAGATGTCTTAGTGAAAGTTGGAAAGTTCATATTTCCAGTGCACTTTATTGTGCTAGACATGGAAGAAGACGAAAATGACAGAGTTCCTCTAATTTTGGGAAGGCCGTTCCTTGCAACTGCAGGAGCAAACATTGATGTGAAGAAGAGGGAACTTAAGTTGCATGTTAATGATGAAGAAGTCATCTTTTCACTTGAGAGAGTATGAAGTGGCCTACTGATATGCAAGAGTGTAGAAGTGTCAAAGAAGTAGAAGGAGTTGCGAAGGAAAGCTTGTCTTTGATCATGTCTAAGGATCTTGTTAAAAAAAGCCGAAGCAAACTTCTTGCTTTTCTTTCTACTGATTTTGATGACAGGTTTGATGAGCTTTCTAATGGATACATTGAATACTTATATAAATCTGATTGCAGGAATTTAGTAAGGAAGCTTAAGCCGACTACTACGAGCCTCATGGTTACAAGTGTATGAGACACAACACCTTTAAAGGTGACGGAGGATGTAGTAGTTAAGGTTGAGAAGAAGGATGTAGAAAAAGAAAGAACAGATGATGCTTACTTGAAGCCTCCTAATATACCACCGGATACCCACAAATTTGAAAGTCCTTTCTCTCTTTCTTTATTTTGTGATCAATTTTATCCTGACTTTGATCTTGATGGTGATAGGAGTGATTCTGAAATTGAGTGAAAGATTGAAAGGAATGAGATTAGAAAGCTTGAGAAAGGAGATTCTACTAATCATATGGTGCCTAAAAAAGATAAGGTGGTAAGTGTGGATGATAAGAGGGGGAGAAAGTATTGGAAGGTAAAGATGAAAGAAGATCACCCTCTTAATCAGTAGTCTACAAAAATTCAGCATTCCGTCGTGACTCTCTGACGTTAAACACGAGCGCCTGTTGGGGGCTTACCCTCCTGTTTTATTTCTTTTATGTGTTTGTGTGGTATAAGAAATTTTATTAGGTGCTTCTACGTCTATGGTATTCACTTTTTACAAACTTAGTTTCTCACTTAGTTTGAACTAAGTTTGGGGGAGGGGTGGACGTGCATCCCAATGTCTTGAAGAACCAAGGTATGTTTTCTTCACTTGTGTGTGATGCTTTTTTTTAGAATTTTCGGAATTTATTTTGAATTTTTGAATTTTTTGCGACTATCTAAGTGTCTTGTTTGTCTTATGTGTGTTTCCTAGATTTGAGTGATTTTATTTTTGATTGAATTTTGAGTTTCTCCTATGATTTTACTAATGAGTTCTGATTGGTGATGAGATGTGTTTGAACTTTAATGATTATGAAGGATATCGGAGTAGCAAAAAGAAGTGAGTTCTATTAGAGGCTTACGCCTGACCGAGTTGGATAACTCGAGGAGCTTGCAAGATATGGAGGAGATAAATCAGGTGCTTTCGTTTTCTTATTTAATTTTTGTGTGATAGATTGTGTTGATTCTTGAGTAGTTGAGGTATTAAATTTTGAGTTTTTGGGTATGTGCTTAGTATGGATTTATTTGTTAGATTTCTGCCAAAAATTCATATGCTCTTGAAATTGATGAATGAATTGTACTTAAGTTATATTGTGATATGAAGTTCTATGTGTACTTGTAAGATATTACTTATCATGAAGAGTGTTATGTTACATGTTAACACCCATGTAAGATTTTGAGCCTTTAGATCATGTACAAAATCACATGATATTTCTTTCTGGTGAGTATCATTCTAGTGTGTGTATTCTAGAACTTGCCTCTTGCCTTACTTGAGACTACACGTTATGTTAGATGATGGGAGATGATCTAAGGTCATCCTTGAATTTATGAGTCACTTAGCCAAATAATTCTCTACCCATATGATTGTTTATCTGTAGTTAGCGTTGAGCCTAAAAATCTCATTCTTTGGCAACCTACGAGAAATAACCACTTTGAGTAATCAGAATTCTTTTGAGCCTTGATTGTCCGTGAATTAAAGGCATTTCAAAGTGAGTCGATGGAGCTTGATAACAGCTTGGGAAGGAATGAAATTGGTGTTAAAAAAAGTGATTGATCTTGAGAATGCATCTAAAGAAAATCATGGAGTAGTGCTAAAATCTAGTATTTCATGAAACAAGCACCCTAGTGTAGTGCCCGAAATTGGTACCCTATGGAAGATGCATGAGGTAGTGCCCAAAATTAGTACCTCAAGAGAAGGAAGAAAAAAAATAAAGAAAAAAGTGTATATGTTGTGCGTGGAAGAGAAAATGGAGGATGATGTGCTTAATTGAAGTGATGAAGAAGAATGAAAGATCAAGAGAGAACGCGCGCTTGATTGATCCGAGTATTGAGTTACTTATCCATATATTTTCTATCTTAACCAAAGAGCCAATATTACATCCAATTAAAAGTCTTTTTTGATCCCATTATCGAATCATACTTTTAGTGATGGAGAGTTTGAGATGTTTGGCAAGCTTATGGTTACGCATGCACTTGAATTGAATTTAAGCATAAACACCATATCTTATAAGTGTACATCTTTTATACTTGAGTGAGAGTGATATACTTCCTGTGAGAATAAGTTGATGGAGCATTTTAATTAGTAGTAATTTTCCTAACTTGTATGCTATGAATGAATTATTGCATGTAATGAGAGTGCTTGACTGGAGTTGATAACAATTGTAATTTGAATGGCCTAGTTGTCATGTTCCTTGTTTTCCCTTATATTTTACACACTATCTTTCTTCTTTGTTCGATTTCATTGTTCGGGGATGAACAACATCTTAAGTTTGGGGGTTTGTTTAGTGTGAAAATTTGCATGTTTTAGAGTCCGATTTAGCATGGTTGTGTGGAATTTATATCCGTATTTGAGTAACTTTTGGTTGAATTGTATATATTTGTGTTACAGATGCTTATGAGGTGTTATTTTGTGTTTTTAGGTGAAAAACGAGGGTAAAAAGAGCAAAATCAGAAGTCAGGATCGAATTCGGGCGAAAGTAGGATTTGGTACAGCATGACATGACTCGTGCCAGCCAGGAGGCCAGTCGTGCCGGCCACATATGGCACGAGATGCCATCGCCGCCCAGCACGCCCAGAAGTGCATGACTCGTACCACTACTTTGCACGACTCGTGCCATACTCAAATGGATGAATTTTTAGGAGTTCTTTATATAGTTGAAAAGTCAAGGAAGAGAGAATCGCGTTAGCGTAAAAATCACCTCAATCGGAGATCGGATTAAGAAGTTATGAGCAAAACCGTGAGGTCGTACAGGATGTCGATGGGTGGCACAACACCTGCCACATTTGGAACGACTCGTGCCGACCACCCAGCCAGTACCCATGTGCCCGTGCTGCCTAGCAGCCGAGAAATTCCGACAGCATGCGCCTGACACGACTCGTGTTGCTTCCCAGCGAGCCATTTTCGTCATTTTTTGGCCCATTCGTATTTTTGACGTGAAAAAGCCCACTTTTGAGTCATAATACGGGAATTATCAGTCTTCAACTATAAAAAGAGCCCTTGGGGTGTTCCAAACCCTAACTCTCCACATCCCTACATACTTTTACATATCCTTACCGTCACCGTCACCATCCCATCCACCTATCCCGGGGAGTTCATCAGTGTTGTTTACTTAAGAAGGAGAACAAGAAGATTCAGAATCACGGAGGAAAGAACGGAGAATCACGCCACATCTAGGGTTTTTCTTATTCTTTCTTTTAAACTTTTGAATTATAGACCTATTGGATTGTTTTCATACCTAACCATATGTGTTACCTGTAACACCATGGGCTAGTACTTATTGGATAGTGCTAGGTTTTAAAGGTTGAATGAGTTTGAATTGATGACCTAGAATAGGTTGGATACCTGCAATATATTTATTCCCTTTTTAATGTTTTGAATTTAGACTTATATTTTTGTCTTATATGATCTGTCCTCATGCATATATATGTCATTGTCTTATGCATATTTATGCTTGTTGCTTGTGTTATATAAGAATTATATTTGTCAACCTATTATGGGTAAATGAGATCTAACCATATAACCTTTATTCATTAGAACAATTCATATTGGACACTTAATATATCTATTAATTACCATTCTAGAAGATTTGGTTCTTAGATTGTTAGGTGGGAATTGGGGATTAATTCTTAAGTACCTATAAAGGGAAGTCTAGTGCACTAACTTTTAGTGGAATTTTGCATAAAGTACCTAGAAAGGGAGTATGGATTATTCTTCTGCATCTGATGGTTTAAATCAGGTTTATATGTTAAGTTTACTTTAAAAGCGGGGTTCAACATAATTAAGTGATTGCTTTCATAAGAACTGCAGGGATTCTAATCGATTGTCTAGTGATTTGATTTAACCAATTTAACTGGATTATCTAGTGCTATCTATCTTCTCTCTTGAATGCTTCCATATTTATTTTAGTTGCTATTTTAATTATTTTAAGTACTTATTTTCTGCTTTCTTAGGTTTAATTAAATTCACTTATAAACTCAGATTTGTCTTAGGTTAGAATTGTCATAAATAGATTAAATAGTAAGTTTAGAATTATCCTTTGGGTTCGATAATAGACTTGGTCACACGTTTATCTGCAGCTGATTTCCTACACTTGGGGACACGCAAAAAGGTGAACAAGGGGTACTGCGTCCCGAACCTCAATATGATGGCTCTGCACTCTTTCGGGTTCATTATGCCTTGAGACGGGAATATTCCTTTCTCCAACGTTTGTATCAATTTATTCACGTTCCCAGCCATTTGCCCCATAATCAAGGTAAGGTCCTTCCACTGCTTAGATAAATATGTATGATCAACATTCATTCTCGCTTCGATGCGGTCAACCCTTGCATCATTCTCAGCCATGTATCGATTGAAGGTATCTTCAACACTCTTCACTTTTTGTTGTTTCATGCTAGACCCCCTTTGTGTGAACTCTGTAAGCTGCTTCTGATAGGACTCTAATAGTTTGTTGATGTTAGTTAGACATGTTAGTTAGACTAGAGATGATCTCATCATCCCTATTCGGCTTCACCACTTTATGTTCAACTTGAGTCACCTTACCAAGTACATAAGATCATCTTACTCTCTCTGTAGGCCAGTCACGTGAATTCATAGAGATGTCTTCAAACAACTTTTCTGCTTCAAGTGTTGTCTTAGATAACAGCGCTCCACCTGATGATGCATTAATAAGAATACGCGACTCACAATCCAATCCATAGTAGAAGATGCTTATGTACTGAGCCTTAGATATTCCATGTTGTGGCCACTGCCTGAGCATGTCTTTAAGCCTATCTCACACCTCATGAAATTTCTCACCAAGATTTATAACAAATTGGGTGATGTCTTGCTTCATTCTTACGATCCTTGAGGGTGACATGTATCTCTCCAAGAACTTTTGCAGCAGTTGGTCCCATGTAGTACAATCTGTGGCATCAAAAGTCTCATACCAAGATTCCGCCCTATCAATCAAAGAGAACTTGAATAGGGCGATCCGCCTAGCATTATCATTAGCTCCAACACCCTTTTGAGTGTTTGCATAACCAAGGAATCTTTTGAGGTGCTGATATGGATCTTCAAAACAACCTCCAGAAAATGGATTCTTTTCCACCATGTTAATAAGAGTGGGATGTATGTCAAAATCATCATCTTTCCCCCTTGATCCTATCAACCCCATGTTGCCAATCTTATAGTTCGTGAAAATTTCACATATGGCAACATTATCCGGATTCTGCTTTGCTCCGGCCATGTTTAGCATTGTGTGTTATCGCTTCCTTTCATTTTCCTAGTGTACAAGTACCTCAGAAAATTTAAGGTTAGATAGAAATAAATAAACATAAATAAAGTCTTAATCAACTAGAAATAATAAAATCAATAATAACTGCCGTCCCCAACAACGGCGCCAAGAACTTGATGCGTGTTTTCTTTGCACGCAAAATTAATCCCCAAGTATTAAGGATATCAGTTGCAGCTTAAGCAAGCAACCAAGTTAAATTTCGAACCCAAAGGACGGCGTATTATCAATTTAATTATTTACTAAATTAATTAAGACAAGGAAATAAAATTTTAGATTTTTATTATTAAACTAATAACAAGAATATTAAATAACAATTAAAATAAAAGTACTTAGAAGAATATGAAAGTGGATCAAATAGGAGAATATGTAGCTCTAGGATAGTCCAGTTTTATTCATTAATCTCTTTTTTGTGTATCAATGTCCGACTCTGCCTTGTGGAATATGGACGCATGACTAAGCTTGCATATTTACTCTATAGACATAAGTAAACATGCGTATAATACGTGTGAATAACCTTGGAGCAAGAGATATATTTCACACCCTTTCTAGGTACTATTAGTATCAATTATTTCCCATGCACTTAGTACTCTATCCCGATATGATCTCCCTTTATAGGTACTATAAAATTACTTTCTTTGTCCTACTTATTAACCCAAATTAGATTCAATTAACAAGTATTTATATAAGATAGTTCTAATGAGACTTCGGAGTTCCCTCACTTAGAATCATAACACGTAATTTTGCTCAGCAGTGAACACACTCAATCAATAATCAAGATATGTATTCAGACTCTACATAACAATTAATGATGCACAAAATAACTCTGAGTATGAATTAAAAACGCATAGTCTTATATAAAATAAACCACATGTAGTGTTGTACGGAGTATAAACACGGAAGTTCAATTAACTCATAAAATGTTCATAAACCCTAGAACTACCGAAGCAGTTCTAGCCCGTGATGTTATGAAGAACAATCATAGGTGTTGGATAGATCTTACCCATATGTCCGAAAAAATAAAAGATAAATTAGGAAATGAATAAAACCCTAGATGCAATAGTTGTCGCGTCCTTCTCCATCTTGAATCCTCCTCTTGGTTGGTTCTCCTCTTAATTTCACATATGAATCTTCACAGTGATAGATGGATGGAGGAAGTAAAGGATGTGGATGATGGTTGGAGGTGATCCCCCTTGGGGTGTAGGATAATTGTGTTGCGGTCCCCTCACATGAATGATGATGTTAAATATATATATATATATATATATATATATATATATATATATATATGTGTGTGTGTGTGTGTGTGTGTGTGTGTGCGTGTGTGTGTGAGAAGGGAATTAAATAAGGAAATAAAAAATATTGGTGAATCATGAAGGATTATGTGATAAGGAGATTAATTGTGCTCCAAGAAATATGTAATTTTCAGAATTTTTCGGAAATTCTCAAAAATTCTCGCTGACAGCTACGCGACTTCACGATTTTGAGCATAACTTCCTCGTCCAAACTCTGATTTTAGTGATTCTTGAGCTCACTCGATCCTCTTTTCCTTGGATTTCTATCCATATAAAGAACTGAAAGAAACTCTAATTTTTGAATGTGTAAGAAGTCATGAAAAATGGAACATTCGTGCTGAACAGGAACAGCTTGCGCGACGTCACCATTTCAATCATAACTTTCTCGTTTGGACTCTGATTGAAGCGTTTCTTATACTAAAATGACTCACTCTTCTGTAGCTTTCCAATCATTTATCACAATTCTATTTTTGAGCTCCACGTAAATATAGAAAAATTATACAAATTGGACGTGTGTTTTTCAGCATTCATGCACAAATTATACAACTTTGTACTTTTGATCATTTTTCAACCTAAAATACAATAAAACACCTAAAATAAATATTTTTCTCAAATATATCGAATATAATACACTTATGCTAATATATAACAACAATTCCAATCAAAAAGGTGCTAAATTGGACACTAAAACATGCTTATTTTCACTCTCATCAAGTAACCGTGAACTTTTCTTTGGGACAGAGGGAATAGGATATATTTGCATGCATATATTAACTTTTACAAATTATTTAGCTATTCCATTGATAGATATCATTTGCTTTCTACATGTGGATTAAAGAGTATAATAATTTAATGTGTAATGAGTTGAAGGACATAATCTTTTAATATATAGCAGGTAGTTGTATTAGTATTGAGTGTGAGATTCATGTATAGTGAGTTAAGTATAATAATATTATTTTTTGGGTCACATCAATCAAAAGGAAATGAATACTTTCTATTAGGACAGACCAAAATAGCAAAATTGGTACATATCAAGGAAACAGATGGAGTATTATTAAAGAAGCTGAATTCTTTATATTGATGAAAGAAGTTGTTTAACTAAAAAGAAAATCTCAATAATTAATTTTAAATAATTATATGACACTAATTAATCAACATAAAAAATAAGAGTAATAATTAAATGATCACATGTATTACGTGAGTTTTATACTAGTATATATATAATGAGACAATATATTCTAATATCCAAACAATTTTATATGGATTGAGGCTCTTGTGCCCCTAGGGCACATTGTGTACCTTTAGAATTTAGTATTATGAGTAAGAGTATATTGTTTGGTTCTAAAGGGTATACACTTTAATTAATAAAGGTACACTATTTTGTTGTAAAGGGTATACATTTTTATTAATATTTTTTATTTTTTTTAGAAAATAAAGAGTAAACATCTTTATACTAAAATGTATACAATTTAACACAAAATTCTAAAGGCGGGGGCATATAAGTATTTGCTTAAATATGAGTAGTATTTTTTTATTTCATTGATATCATTTATGTAAATTTTAAATTAAATATTATTTTTTCTTATTTATATTATTTAATTAATTTTATATCGGTTTTTTTAATTTATAAATTTAAAAAGTTACTTTAGTAAAACTTTCATAATTTCGATCCTAAAAATTTAAAATAAATACTAACAATCAAATTATATAACATTAATATTTTTAATTACAAATATATTAAATATGATTGTATTATAATATTACTATTATTTTTATGAATTAGTTAACATGATATCTTCATTTATGGTAGGTCTTGTATGAGACCGTCTCACGGATCTTATTTCGTGAGACAGAGTATCCATCAATTAATTAATATAATATAAGAAAATAAATAATAAAAAAGCGGATAACGCCGGTCTCCTATTCGAACTTCTGGAGAACGCAGCATTCAATTAGCTCGCGGAAGGCAATTAGTCAAGGTTGAAATCTTCCTTTTCTTATTCATTTCAAAATTAATGATTTTAAATTATTAAAATACAATACTTAAAATATATTGTGATTAAAAAAATGAAAATTATAGTTAAAAATTCAAAAACAATACATTTAATTATTGGGAAAAGACTTGTGTGAGATCGTCTTATATAAGGGTTTACGTGAGACGGTCAGAAAGTAATAATTTTTATAATGAAAAGTGATACTAAATTAATGAAAAGTAATAATGTTATTCCATGAACAATTTGTAGTATAAATAAAAAGTGATAACATTTTATAGCAAAGTGATAATGTTTTATAGAGAAAGTGATAACTATTTTAAAAAAGTGTAAATTAGTCTCACGTGAGATGGTCTCGCGCAAGGCCTACCCTAATTATTGAACTATTTCATGAAAATTTCATAAATGATAAAGTGATAATATTTTTAATAAAAAATAGAATATATTTGAATAAGGAAAAGTGATATTCGACAGATCAAATTATTTCATAAATAATTTGTAAGATAAAAAAATTGATAACATTCTTAATTAAAAGTGGTAAATTTGATTAAGGAAAAGCGATACATATCTAATTACATTCTTTAATGAAAAATTTCTATGACAGATAAAAAGTTAAAACATTTTTAATAAAACGTGATGGCATTTTCAATCAAAAGTGATAAATTTTTAATTAGGAAAAAGTGATATACATCCAATTATATTATTTAATTTATTAATATAGAACGGATTTAACATTTAAAAAAAAAACGTAATAACATTTTCAATCAAAAGTTATATTTGATCAAGAAAAAATTATACACATCCAATTATATTATTTAATGAAAAAATTATTGGACATAAAAAATTTGATAATATTTTTAATAAAATGTTATATCTGATCAAAGAAAAGTGATAAATATCAAATTAAATTATTTATGAAATATATTATATCATATGAATAAAAAGTTAAAACATTTTTAATGAAAAGTGATACATGATAAAAGAAAAATGATAATAATTTAAATAAAATATTTCATTAACTATTAATTTATAAATAAATGTGGTAATTAAGACATAAAAAATAAGTTATGATCCAAATTTTTTGAAAAATTTACATTAATTGTCTTCCAGGAAAATATTCCTTTATTTAATTTACGACCAATTAATAATATAAATGAAGTAAAATATACTACTATTTGAATATATTACAAAATAAAATAAAACAAAACAAAGTGTAACTGAATAAATAAATTAAAAAGAACGGTAAAATGAAAAATGAATTAATGAAGTGGGGATGTTTAGTTAGTTTAGGATCCGCAAAATTTTAAGCTGTATATATTTGACCCGTCTCACGTAATGAAATCGTGATACGGTCTCGTACAAGTCTTTGTCATTATTTTAAGTATAAAAGAAAAAATTAATATATGAAAAAAAATATATGATATATTTAATAAAAAATTGTTGAGATTGATTAGTACTTTTTTTTATTCATTAAAAAGAAAAGGATAATAAAAAGTAAATTAATCTAAATATATTAAATTCTGGACGGTTTTGTTGAGTTTGTTGAGAAAAGTAAGGACCTTATCTTTTTCATAAAAGATAGTAGTCAGTTTATTTTAAAAAATAGAAATAACAATAAAAAATTTAACGGTGGTAGATTACTTATATTTTAATCTAATGGTTTGAACAGGGTCGGTCCAATGATTTTAGGGGCCTGTGCGCAAAAAAAAAGTCTTTTATAATAATAATTTTTGTTATTTAAACACACAAAATATAATAATAATAATAAATATGATTATAATATATTGAATTAATTCTTGGTGAAATATAAAAAAAATAGTATCTAAGAAAACTGATTGATTTCTATAACATGGGAAATAAATCATGAGTTTAATTATAACGCTTCATTAAACTATAATTCAATCTCTAGCATTAATTATATTAAATAATAAAAAAATTAAAATAGAAAACGACCCACTACTTCATATTTTTAGTTTATAAAGCATTGGGTGCACCGGCCCATAAATCATACTCCTAAATTATAACTTAAAAATGGTAAATATTAATAGAGAATAATTCAAAAAAACTTGGAAATAATTAAAAGATGGTCAATAAAATAATGTATTAAGATTAGTATAAATATTAGAATTTAAAATAAAGTACAAGAAAAAAAATGAAAAGAACAAATCTTTTACGCGTCCAAGGATTTGATCCCATGACAAAGAGTGAGCTTAGCAAAAACCATGCACGCTGCTATAGCATAACATGCTAAAATTTTGAACAGTAAAATATAATACTAATTAATATGTACATAAAATAAATGTGGGGCCCTTACCGATGTGGGGCCCTGTGCGGCCGCACAAGTGGCACTACCCCAGGACCGGCTCTGGATTTGAATTATCTGTGTACACCCGATGTCACATGCACATCCAATTATGACTCATAGTTAGTGATATTAAATGAATAAATCAATTATGTATATGTATAAACAAATTAGCGAAAAATTTTATATATCAATGGGTAAAAATCATATTCAATGGGACACAGAATCATTCAATTTTTTATTTTTTTAATTATTAATTGATAATTAAGTGTTTTAAATAATTTTTTGGAGACATTTAAAAAAACCTTAATACGTTAATGACCTATTACTACATTATAATATATGACATTCTATGAAGGTGTCATTATAAGTTAAGTATAGTATAAAAAGCTTTTATATGACAATTATCTATGTCATATTAGACAAAGTCTCTTGTGAGACTCTAATTTTGTGAAACGGGTCGACCCGTTGTTAAAGTATTATTGTTATATAATTAATTAAAGTATGTTTATTATTAGTTAAAATATATTTTTTAAGGTACGATAAATAATGAATTAAAGTATGTTTTTAGGGTATCACAGTATGATTCATATAGGCATATTTTAACTACCAATAAGCATATTTTACTTATATATCAAACATACTTTAACATTGGGTCTCATATAGATCTGCCTAACAAGAGAGTAGCTCGTCATATTATCCCATTTTTCTAGTAGTGATCTATTATTAATAGTTTGTAAATGACATTTATCAATGTCATTAAAGCTTTTTCTAGTAGTGACATTACTATAATTATTCCAACATTAACACATATAAATATCATAAAAGATACATTTTTTACTAGCGAGTAGTGATTCAAAAACAACATAAAAAATAACAACATAATGTATCAAATAACAAAACATTTAAGAATATTCAAATTTAAAGGTATAAAGAAAGTGCACACCTTAGAATTATCAAGTTCAAAGTTGATAATTGTCCTCTAGAACACCACGTGGAATACTAATTAAAAGTTGAATCACAACCTTAATAATAGTATATTTGTATCACCTTTTCAAAAGATTTTCATCCATCTGACTAATACAAGAATAATAATAACTGAAAATGTTAAAATTGAAAATACTAAAAAATAGAGAGTAATAAAAATACTAATTAAACAGTTCCCTTAGACTTTACTCATGTTTTGGTTGTTCAAGGAACACAAAGTTTGCAGAGATAAATAATATCAATTTACTGAGCGGAAGAAATTCTAATCATCAATAACTAAAAATGTAGGGGAGGAAAGTGATAAAAGTGAGCTGAAGATGAATATGAAATGAGAGTGATGAAACCAATGCATTATTCACCCCTCTGTATATAAAGAAGATAAAATGAGGTGCAGTGCTAATAAATTCATGTGATCATAAAAAAAAATTATTGAAATGACCACACATTTCACGTCCACTTTAATCACACCTCACAACCTCTTTGCTTACCACCTGGTCAAAGTTTTTTTCAATAGCTGTGTTCTACTCCTATACTGATTCGCATGCGCCAAGAGGCGCCAGTGTAACTGGCGCTTTTAATAATATATTTTTTTTAATTCACATTTCCTAAAAGACGCCATTACAAATGGCGCTTTCGCTATACCTGATCAGCAGGCGTCACTATGAATGGCGCTTCCGCTATACCTGATTAGGTGCCACTACAAGTAGTGCTTCCACTTAATATGTTAACAAACCATGCAACCACTATATTTAATTAAATAAAACTCAAAACTATCATAATTTAATAAATTAGCCTTATAATCGGCCTAAATTATAGTTAAGTATATATACTAAGAATTTAATAGTAATTTTTAAGGATTTAGTATTTTAATAAGATATATGTTATGAAATAGGAAAAAAAATAAAAATATGCCCAAATAGAAAAGGCAAATACTGTTGTGCACCAATTTTTATAGTGCAATTGGGTCAAATTTTATCCATGACCCATGTTACTTATATGAAATTAAGTTAAATGGATCATTAATATATCACGCTCCCCTCTCTAATTCCCCCCCCCCCCCCTCTAACCCCGATATCTCTCTTTCCAATTTGCCTCTTTCCATTTCCAATGGCTTCCTTCATCCGCCGCCCGCTCCGCCGTGTCTCATCTTCCCTTCCCACCTCCATGGCTTCCTTCTCATTTTTCCCCCCCCCCCCCCTCTAACCCCGATATCTCTCTTTCCAATTTGCCTCTTTCCATTTCCAATGGCTTCCTTCATCCGCCGCCCGCTCCGCCGTGTCTCATCTTCCCTTCCCACCTCCATGGCTTCCTTCTCATTTTTTCAAACAAATTTGGATGCTACGACATATTCTTCCAAAAATTTTCAAACAAATCTTCCAAATCTATTCAAGCATGAGTTCGTTCGAGATTGTTAAAAAATCAGATGATTGTATTTCCAATGGGTGTTCATTCAAGATCTTCTAAAAATAGATGATTGATCTTGTCGAAGAAGGAGAAAATGAGAAGATGGTTGAAGGAGGAAAAGAGATGGTGGTTCGACCCTGATATGATGGAAGGAGATAAACAAAACTTACCTTTTGCAGAGAAGTATGACGGAAGAGCTGCCTGTAGTGAAGAGTTTTATTTGAAAAGAATATGTATCAACATTATTAAAATAAATGTATATCTTTTTATTCATTAATGTATATTTTATTTAAAACAACTGTATATCTTTTTATTCTTTAATGTATTTATTAACTTTAGATATAAATGCATCAAATATTTTTGATTTTTTATTTGTATTAGTTTTAACTAATTAGTGTATACATCATATAAAATAAATGTATTACTTTTATTCTCGAGTGTATGATAATTTTGATAACTAACTTCATTAGTTATTATTCAATAATGTATATGTTATTATTAATAAATGTATTACTTTTTTTAATTTTTAAAATTTATCAATATTGATACTTTATTTTGATAAGTAATAGTATTAGTTGAAATTAAGTAATGCATATGTTATTTTTAATGAATGTATTTTTTTTTAAGGAAAAGAAATTGTGACTATAATTTAATATGTTACAATAATTTTTTTACCATATACATTGAATGAATAAAAATTCATGCATTACTGCATAAAAATTCATACATTATTATAAATAAAAAATAAATTTAAGAATCAAATAAAAAATAAAAACATACCGAGAATACATTTTGAATTAAAATCTCAACTCAAAATCAATTACAGAATACTTAGGAGAGATCAATTATAGAATACTACTTACATAATTTTAGAGAATACATGCAGATCTGCAAGAGTAGATACACGGAAAATATAGATCTGCAAAAATAGATACACACAGAACAAATATGAAGAATAGATTTGTTAGACATGTGATCCGTTGTGTGAGACGACTGAGAAGTGTGATTGAGCGAAGAAGAAGGCGGGCGGCAAAATCACAAAAGGAAACGACCGATGGGAGAAGGCGACGAAGGATGTGTGGGAAGTAGGAAGCGACACGGCTCACAGAAGGAGGCAGGTGAGAGAAGGCGGTGGGAGAAGGCGATAGGAGAATTTGAGAGAGAGAGATGAGCCTTTGAGGGATGCGGTGAGGAGATGGGAGCAAAATGACCCATGATTTATTTGTTGGCTTTATATACTTGATCCATTTATGAATATGAATCTCATTATTAGTATACACACAAATTGTACAGTAGATCAACTCAATAGAAAAATATATCAATAATTTAGACAATTCCTCTAAAAATCACTAAAAATACCCACATTTATATGTTATTTTCCTCAATACCCTCGCTGAGAGAGAGAGAAACAAATATTCTATCATTGTTGACCATTTTTATTATTCCAACCACCGCATTGTACTCATATTTCAATATTCACCTTTTCTTTTAAACTTCTCATCTTCCCTTTTTTATCTTCTCATCTTTTACCCTATTCTCAATTTCACAGTTGTCACCCTTTAATCTCCAATCTTCTACCCTCACTCCTTTTACCTTCACCCCTTTCACCTTCACCCATTTAATTGTGGAGGATCATAGAAATTTTGGTGTATAAATGGAGGTTCAGGTATGTTCTCTAATTTTAACAATGACTATGGTTAAAATTAATGAATGTATTCAACATGCGTAAATTGTGTTTAGATAATTTAGAAGAAGGAGATATGGGTAAATAGAGGATAGGAATTTGGGATGAGTATAGTTGGACGAATGGGATTGAAATATTGGTTTTGATGAATATGACTGGTGGGATGAATAGAATTGTAATTTGGTTGGACGAATAGGTTTGTGGACGAATAAACATATTTGTAACAAATAAATTAATTTGGGACAAAATAGACAAATTTGGGATGAATAGGCTTATTTAGAGTGAATAGACTTTTGAAACGTAAAGATATTCGGAACAAATAAACTAATTTGGGATTAATAGAGTTATTTGAAAAAAAAGACTAATTTTGGAGGAATACATAATAAAAAGTAAAAGACTTGTGCGAGATCGTCTCACGGAAATCCGTGAGACAGGTCAAATAAATATTGAATTAAAAAGCGTGAATCCTCCTTCAACTTATTACCTGCTATATACATATGTAATGTACAGTCATTCATTTTGCCGATTTGTTTTTCCGCAATTCACAATGTTCAACTTCAGTCATTTATTTTGCCGATTTTTTTTTCCGCAATTGAGTTAAGCTTTTAATTTAAGAACACATACTATTATTAATTATTACATCTATATTATTATTAGTATATAAAATAAGAAAGTATTTTCCTTAAAACACAATTAATATTAATCGTGTCAAATTAATATATATAATTGAAAAAAGAAATTTACATTAGTTATCACTTTTTATTTTTAATAATAATAATAATAATAATAGTCATGAAAAAACTCATTTTAATGGTTATGACTTTTTCTTTATCAGTTATCATTAATTATTAAAATGTTATCACTTTTTGTTTTTAAAAGAATAGGTATTTATAAAATAATTTAGTTGAACATTTATCACATTTTCTTTGATCCGATATCACGTTTTACTAAAAATAATATCACGTATTATTAAGTGTATTATTTTTGAATTTTTAACTATCATCTTCAATTTTTTTTAATCACATTAATTATATTTTAAGTATTGTATTTTAATAATTTAAATTCATTAATTTTGAAATGGATAAGAAAGGAAGATTTCATCCTTAACTAATTGCTTTCTGCGAGCTAATTGAATGCTGCGTTATCCGCAAGTTCGCAAAGGAGACCGGCGTTATCCGCTTTTTTATTTATTTTTTAATTCTTATAATATTAATTAATTGATGAATATTCCGTCTCACGAAATAAGATCCGTGAGACGGTCTCATACAAGACCTACCCTAAAATAATCTACAGTGTATAATTATTATAATTATAATTATATTTAAATATTTTAATCTACCATAAGAAAAAAATGAACTAATTATATAAATCAAACTAATAAATAAAATTATTTATCAAAAACTTCAAAAAAAATATTGTATAGATTTTGTTATATATTTTAATTAAAGTCAATATTTTATAATTTTATAAATCTTGATTACATAAATATATTAAAGAGATTTCTCAATATCTTTTACAAGGAATACATAATTGATTAACCGTTCTTTATGTAATATTATGATTAAAAAAATAAATAAAAACTTTCCTACTTAATATTCAAGTTAAATTCTGCAAGTGCACTGGTGTTTCAGGTGCACTGCAGAATCACCCCTAAATTAATATATATAATTTACATAAATATATATATGGTCAATAAATAGTAGGTACAAAATGTATTTAAATTACTAATCGATACATTCACTTCAGAAAATTATCGATAAATACAAAATTATATTTTATTTTTTCCATAATACATATACATATCCGTACATTAGTGTGCATTATTTGGACGGAAACAAAAATACATTATTTATATGAATGTACATTAGAGTACAATTTAATTATTGAGAAAGAAATTGAAAATATGCAATTAAAATAAAGAACTCTACTAATGTACATTAGTGTGTATTCTTGAGAAAGAAACGAAAAAATACGTGATTAAACTGAAAAACCCTACGAATGTAAATCAGTGTGCATCTTTGAGAGAGAAATGAAAAATATACGATTAAAACTATTGTTAAGCACATTAGTGTGCATTCTTAGAGAGAACAGAAAATACGCAATTAAATTGAAGAACCGTACAAATGTACATTAGTGTGCATCTTTGAGAAAGAAAAAGAAAATACGTGATTAATTAAATTAAAAATACGGTTATTATAATTATCCTTAAATCTCTCACTAAATCTCTCACCCATTGTTTTTAGGCAAAGACTTGTGAGAGACCGTTCTTACGTAAGAGGTTACGTGAGACGGCCAGAAAGTGATAACTTTTATACAGGAAAGTTATAATAAATTAATGAAAAGTGATAATACTATTTCATGAACAATTTATAGTATAACTAAAAAGTGATAACATTTTATAGCGAAAGTGACAATATTTTATAGCGAAAGTGATAACTATTTTAAAAAGTGAAATATGGTCCCACGTGAGACGGTCCCACGCAAGACATACCCTTACTTTTATTTGATTTAGTGTACATTAGTGTTCAATGAAACTTCAAACTAGTGTTAAGTGAAAATGTTGAAATATTCAGCGTTGTAAATAAGGGTAAAATTGGAAAAAAAATATTTAGATCAATATATTTATTAGTAATTAGATTATATACACGCGTACCTATCAACAATAATCCCTATATAATTATGCAGGATATATTATGGTTATTATTACAATACTACCAATAATAATATTTCTTAATTAATTTATATTGGATGTATAATTATATTCATTTATTAATTTTTTTAATTCGTAATATATAATTTTAATGAATTAATTATTATTATAAATTTTATTTTTTTAAGTTTTCAGTGTATATAGTTACTTTCATGTTAGTATTTAATTTAATAATTTTATTTTATTAATCTTTAGTATATAATATTAAAGTAAATCTTTTAAATTTATAAAACTTTTAATTTATTTTATACATGACAATTATAATAACCAACTATATTGTCATGTATTTTTTTCATACAGAATTAATCCTCAAATATTAAGGATATCAATTGCAATTTAGGCAAGCGATCAAGCTAAATATCGAATCTAAAGGATGGTTGGTTGGCACCAGGGGAGAAACTGAATGAAAATAGAAAAGCATTCCAAGGATCAAAACAAGGACTCGACTAGACACAAAAGAAGACAGAACCTTTCACGGGCTTGCCGAGCCCTCACATGGAGGTTGGGTTGCATTGGTCATCCTCATTTCCTTATCTAATTCACTGGCTGGGCTTTCCTAATCAGTTGGTAAGCATTCCTCTTAACTTCCGCTCTGATTCCATCTATATCTGCTCACATTCACGAATGTCTTCCGAATGAAATCATCTCCTCCTGCACTCCAATGCCACGCACTCATCCCAATGTCTCCCCTCTCAATTTAATTATTTACTAAATTAATTAAGATGAAAGACAAATAAAAGTTGTGGAAATAATTATATCTACTAAACAATTAATTAAAATAACAAATAAAATAAATCAAGAATTAGAAAATACAAAAGTGAATCAAGTAGATGAATATGTAGCTCTAGAATAATTCAGTTTTACTCATTAATTTCTCTTTCAAGTGTACTGTCCGACTCTACCTTGTGGACTATGGGCACATCACTAAACAATGAAAATCGACTCTATAAACTCAAGTAAATATGCGTGTAACACGTGTGAATCACTTTGGAGCAAGAGATATAATTTCACCCCCTTTCTAGTACTATCAGTATCAATTATTTCCTGCGCACCTAGTACTCTTACCCGATATGATCTCCCTTTTTATGTTATGATTTTGTGAGGGGACAAAGATGCTTCATTAGAACTGTCTTATATGAATGTTTATTAATTTAATTAAATTAGATTAATGTTCAGGATAAAGAGGTTAATTTTATAGTACCTAAAAAGCGAGATCATGTTGGGTTAGAGTACCAGGCGGGTGGGAAATAATTTATATAGATTGTACCTAGAAAAGGGGGTTAAATTATATCTCTTGCTCCAAGGTGATTCACACATGTTACACGCATATTTACTTGCGTCTATAGAGTCGATTTGCATGGTTTATTGATGCATCCATAGTCTATAAGGCAGTGTTGGATAGTACACTTGAGTGGGAAATTAATGAGTAAAATTGGATTATTCTAGAGCTACCAATTGCTCCAAGGTGATTCACTTTCGTATTTTCCTAGTTCTTGATTTATTTTATTTGCTATTTTAATTAATTGTTTAGTAGATTTAATTATTTCCACAACTTTTATTGTCTTTCGTCTTAATTAATTTAATAAATAATTAAATTGATAATATATCATCTTTCGGGTTCAATATTTAACTTGGTCGTTTGTTTAAGCTGCAATTGATATTCTTAATACTTGGGGATTAATTTTGTGTGCAAAGAAAACGCGTAACAAATTTTTAGTGTCGTTGCCAAGGATAGTTGTTATTATTGATTTTATTATTTCTAATTTGATTAATACTCTTATTTGTGATTATTTATTTCTATCTAACCTTAAATTTTTTTGAGGTACTTGTGCCCTATGAAAAGGAGAGGAAGGATTAACACATTGAGGTGAACATGGTCGGAGCAGGGTAGAATCTGGATAATGTTGTCATTCGTGAAATTTTCAAAAACAATGGAATTGGCAGCATAGGATTGATAGGAGCAATGGGGGAAGATGATAATTTTGAGATACATCCCGCTCTTATCAACATGGTGGAGAAGAATCCATTTTATCTGGGGTCCCTTTGAAGATCTATATCAGCATCTCAAAAGATTTCTTGGTTGTGCAAACACTTAAAAGGGTGTTGGAGCTAATGATAATGCTAGGCGGATCGCCCTATTCAAGTTCTCTTTGATTGATAAGGCAGAAGATTGGTATGAGACTCTTAATGTCACAAAGTGCACTACATGAGACCAACTGCAGCAGAAGTTCTTAGAGAGATATATACCACCCTTAAAGGTTTTCAGAATAAAGCAAGACATTACTCAATTTTCTCAGAACCATGGTCAGAAGTTCTGTGAGGCTTGGGATAGGTTCAAAGATATGCTCAGGAGGTGCCCACAATATGGGATGTCTAAGGCTCAATACATAAGCATCTTCTACTATTGATTGGATTGTGAGTCGCGTGTTCTTATTGATGCATCCTCAGGTGAAGCGCTGTTATCTAAAATAGCAGCCAAAGCAGAAAAGTTATTAGAAAACATCACTATGAATTCACGTGATTGGCTTACAGAGAGAGTTAGAGAAACTTATGTAGTGGGTAAGGTGGCTCAGGTAGAACATCAAGTGGTGAAGCCAAATAGGGATGATGAGATCGTCTCTAATCTAGGGTGCATAGTATGTAGCAATAAAAAGTGAAGGCTAGTGTTGAAGATACCTTCAATCGATACATGACACAAGTAATGATGTAAGGTTAACCATATCGAAGCCAGTTTGAATGCTAATTATGCATATTTATCTAAGCATTTGAAGGATCTTACTCTGTTGATGGGGCAAATGGCCAAGAATGTGAATCAACTGACGCAGACGTTAGAGAAAAAAAGTTCCCGTCTCAAGACATAATGAACACGAAAGAGTGCAAGGCCATCACATTGAGGTCCAAAACACAGTACCATAGTCTGATGATGCCATCAGTAGAAAACGGAGTAGAACATACCCTATTCGACCATCGTTAACCAAGCCTACTGTTCGAACGGAGGTTGAACAACCTCATTCAGAGCTGGTAAATCACGACGTCGAAATATGTGTCCCATTCGACCAAAAATATTGGGTGAACATAGGTCGAACGACCTTCATTGGGTCTGTATGATGTTGTTACAAAGTCAGATATCTCATTCGACCAAGACCATATCCGTTCGGCCAAGGATGTTCGTCAAACGGAGGTCGAATGGCTTACGTCGGCTTCCACTACTGCGCAGAACAACTTACCTGATGTTCAGAATAGTCCAGTACCATCACAGGAGCATAATATTGAACTTATATCCAAAAAGAAGTGGAAAATAGCCAAGAGACTTAGAGCAGAGAACGATAAACAGAAAAAGGTTGAAATAGATAAGTGGGAAAGACCTAAGAAAAAAATACCTCCTCCATTTCCTTCAAGATTGTTCAAGAAGGGGATGGAAGAGAAACACAAGAGGTTTCAAGATATCATGAGCAAAATTAGCTTGAACATCTATTTCTTTGAAGCAATCATGGAGACACCATACTATGCCCGATTATTCAAGGATATTATATCGAAGAAGAGAAACTTGAATGTAGTGGAGACAGTGAATCTATTAGAGAATTGCAGCTCGATCATTCAGAGAAAGCTACCTACAAAGTTGAAGGATTCGGGAAGCTTCACTATTCTTTGTGACATTTGAAAAGGGCCGTCACGTAAAGCCTTTTTTGATTTGGAGGCAAGAAGCAACATGATGTCTTTGTCCATATTTAAAAGACTTGGTTTGAGGGAGTTGAAACCAATAATAACTGGTCTTCTGTTGGCAGATAGATCTATGTCTTTTCCTACGGGAGTGATTGAAGATGTTTAGGTGAAAGTGGATAAGTTGGTCTTTCCCGTTTATTTTCTTGTACTTGAATTGGAAGAGGACAAGGATGACCTCCCCCTTATCTTAAGGCGGTCGTTTTTTGCCATAGCTGGAGCCATCAGAGATGTTTAGAAAGGAAAGCTTAAACTGCGGTTGGATAATGAAGATGTGGTTTTCCCTCTTAATAAATCAATGAAGATGCCCATGGAGACTCAATCATGTGAGAGCATAGATGCGATTTCTAACTTGTTTAATCTTGATTTTTCAAGGAAAGATGATTTTAAATTTAAGTGGAAGATTGATAGGGAGGAGTCTATACAGTCATTAGAGGAAGAAAATTCCAAGGATCATATTTTTATGACCAAGAAAGGTAAGGTGCTGATGTTAGATTGTATACTAAAAGTCTAGTTTTTGTATGAACAATGTTTTAACAATTTAATTGAAATGAGAATCATGTGATCAAACGTTTTCACATATTATAATTTATTTATAAATTATTGCAAAAGTCCACTAAATTTCTATTGTAGATGATATGGTGTCCGACGTCGCACGGAAGATCATATTATCGGTTTTCTTATAAAGTATAAACAAATGCGCACAATCGAGATAGATGGGGACAATCTATCGGGATGGTTATAGTGTGATTTGGTATTAGTTTGTCCTAGCTATAAAATCACATCAGTATGCTTTGTGTGTATTGATCAGGACCGCTTAAGATCGTTCAACTTATACTGACTATAAAGAAGAACTTGATCTCAATTATTATGGATGTTCGTGCTCTTAATCCCTTTACAATAACCTTGACACGTAAGTCAGTATGTATTTCTTTGATTCGTCAATGGGTGAGATTTATATGTATTAAATCAACAAGCTCGGTGAGTTGGGAAATAGTGTTGTCTCTATGGTGTTTTGTTAATTGTAGAAAGAATATGTGTCCTATTAAATAGGTTGATGATGTCCCCTTGAGGAGCTCATAAGGATTATCATGTAAATCTTATAAGTGGATTTATTCCGGCATGATAACAAGATTGAGTGGCACTACTCTCGGATGAGATATTAATTAATGAAGTTGTCAGTAACTTAATTAATTGATGGACATTGTATATCTTAAACATGGGGAGACTTTCGGGCTCATAATAAGAATGAGCTCATAACGTAATTTGGGATTAGAGCGGCAGTGCAGTAATAATATTTTAGTGGACTATATTATTATTATTGGACTTAAATATAAGTTTTGGGCTAAACTTGGATACTTAAGCCCAATGGAGACCCGACTCTAATTTCTCCTCCGGGTCCCTGCTGTAGCCTATAAATAAGTCATCTCAACTGTCCAGAACCCTAGTTAGACACGCCTAAATCGTGACTTGGAGAAGGAGGAAAGCAGATTGAAAGGATTTTGAAGATCATCGCCCACACGACGTCAACATTGGACTTGGGAATACAGCAGAAGATCAAGAGGTTGTTTTCTGCAGCTGTTCTTCTTCAACATACTCTGGTGAAAGGTAATACGTTTCTATTTTCTTGCTTCTCGTGATGTAGAATCGCATGGAACCTTAACGGTTCATGTTAACCAAACAATCAAACTCCAACAGCTGAGTGTAGACAAGAAGAGGGAAATGAAGTACTTGAAGGTGAGGATGTGAGAAGACCGCCCTCTGATCAAGTAGTCTACAAAGTTTGCTCTGTTGTGATTCTCTGGCATTAAACATGAGCGTCTGTTGGGGGCTTGTCCCTTCAATTTTATTGCTTAATTTCTTCTGTGTGAGTAAAGAATTTTTATATTTAAGGTGCTTACATTTTGGTAATTACATCTCTTTGCAAACTTAGTTTCGACTTACGTTTTTACTAAGTTTGGGGGGTGTGATGTACTTACTTTATCTTAGCACCAAGAGTATAATTTTTTTTCTTTTTGTCGTTTGTTAGGAGGTTGATTTTTGCGACGTATTAACACTTTAACCGGTGTTGGTGTGTTGATTTTTTGCAATCTACCTATTTTTTCTTGTGTTGTTTTAGTGTTCCTAGTGTGTGGAGTCGATTATATAGTCAATTGAGTCATTCTTATAGTTCTCCGGATGTTGTCGTTTCATCATTTTACGCCATGTCTAGATCCAAAGGTATGTTTTCTTAAACCTATTACCTTAGAATTGAAGTTCCATTGCTTGATTGTGAGTTGGTAAATCAATTGAACTTTGTTTGCTTGAGATTCATGGTGTAATTTTAGTTTTTGGATGTGATTGTTATGTTATTATGATTGACTCTTGAGACAAGCATATTACATTCGTACTTTATGCACGTTAACTTTGTTGACAAGAAACATGTGTGATCTTATTAATTACTTATAGTTCATGTATGAATTGATCTTGATTGTATGCTTTGAAGGGTGCTTAGGAAGTCTATTACCCATATGAGAATTTTGAGCCAGTTGAAATCATGCAAATCATTGCATGATAGTTTATTCTTATGAGTATCGTTTGTATATCCGTATTCTAGAATTTGGCTTGGAGTCTTACTTGAAATTTATGATTGATGAATATTAGGACATGATTTTTGGCCATTATTGTTTTATTGAGCTACTTAGCCAAATTTTACCTTCTCTTATCATGTTAAAATCATTGGAAGCCCCGTTGAGCCTTTAAGCTTCTTCTTTGGCAAGCCTTTCATAAAAAGCCTCTTATTTACCTTTTACTTTAGCCTTTAATATCCTATTTACTAGTAGAGAGTAGAGGTGAGTAAGTTGCTAGTGAAAAATAAAAATTAAAAGGAAGTAAAGATTGATGAAAGTGATGATAAGAAAAAATATTCGTGGTTAAATTTTTTTTGGGGGTAGTGCCCGAAATTGGTACCCTGTATTGTGAAGGGTAGTTCCTAAAACTGGCACCCTTGTATAAAAAGAAGAAAGATGTTTCCTCCAAGTGAAGATTGAGAAAAGACGAATCAAAAGTTCATGAGAATGAAGATAGAGAAAAAGAAGTAGTTTGATGAAAAGCAAAGTTCCAAGGTAATTCTCTACTAGTGAATTAGTTACTTTACCTATATTCTCCTACCTTTACCAAAGAACCAAAATTACAACCCAAAAGCAAGTCCTTTGTGATCCTATTATTGAAACAAATTACTAGTTGATGGTTGAGACTCTTGCCAAGCTTATGGTTACGCTGATGTATGAGTTGATTATGAGCGTATATACTAACCCTTTCAGTGTACATCTTTTACACTTGAGTGTGAGGGTACACACTATCCTAGTGAGCTAGATGACTTGAGCACTCAAATGAGTATTATAATTGAGTGATATTTTTACCAGAATGAAGTTTATGATATGGGTAATACATGTTTTGAATTGATAAGATTGCATATGTAGGCATGGGTTGTGCATGTTTTATTGACCTTGTGAATTTCACACTCTATTTCCTCTTATTTTGAATTTCGTTGCCACGATATGAGCAATAGATAAGTTTAGAGGTTTGAATAGAGTTAAAATTCACATAATTTGAGCTCTGATTTCTATATAAATTGCGTATGATTTGATATTTAATCGAGATGATTCGAGATATGCAGTGAAAAGTCATGAATCAGGTGCTACTGAGGACGTTTGAGTTTATTTTCACAGAAAAATAGGATAGAAGCGTTCAAAATCAGAAGGAGAAGAATTCAAAACACCTTTTGACTGAGTACAAGGCTGTTTGACTAGTCAAACGGACTTCCTTGGTGTGATTGCGCAGTCTCACAATTTTAAACATAACTTTCACATCCGAATTCCAATTGAGGTAGTTCTTGCACAAAAATGATCCTCTCTTCCATGGCTTTAAGTCCGTTTCCCATATGGGGCCTGTCAATCAAGAAAAAGGCCATTCGACCTTGATATTTTTATTGAACGGAGTTCCAGATGTCTATTTAGTGTATATGTGTGTGTTCGACCAAAGCTCATGTCGTTCGACCAAGGCTCATGTTGTTTGACTAGAGACACCTTGGTCGAACGGACGTATGGAATGTTTCAGATTTTGTACTGTTTTACACCCACAGTGCGTCCATTTGCATGTTTTTGTCTAAAAAGCCCATCACAGCTACATTGGAAGAGTATGAAGTATAGAAGGAATACAATTCACATCCAGAAACATAACACCGCTAAAACATCAACAAGGGGGGATCACCCCACACACCATCCTCTAAATCCATCCCTACCATCCCATCATCCCTACCATTGTCGAATCAAGTTGAGAACTGAGAGGAGATTTAAGACGGAGAAGGAAGCCACGACTCTCGTATCTAGGGTTTTATTCATTTCCTAATTTATCTTGTAATTTTTCAGACATATGGATAAGTTCTATCCAACTACCATGATTGTTCTTCGAAACATCATGGGTTAGAACCACTTTGGTAATGCTAGGGTTTTGAAGGTTCTATGAATTAATTGAACTCTCGTGTGTATCCTCCGTACAATACTATATATGGATTTACTTTGTATATGATTGTGTTTTTTAACTCATATTCACGGTCGTTTTGTGCATCTTCAACTGTTATATAGAGTCTGAATATATATATCTTGGTTGTTGATTGAGTGTGTTCACCACCGAACAAGGTTTTATGTTTTGATTCTGTGAGGGGACTCAAAAGATTCATTAGAACTTTCATATATGAATGTTTATTAATTTAATTAAATTCGGGTTATGAGCAGGATAAACAGGTTAATTTTATAGTACCTAAAAAGGGAGATCATATCGGGTAAGAGTACTAGGCGCGAAGGAAATAATTAATACTGATAGTACTAAAAAGGGGGTGAAATTATATCTCTAGTTCCAAGGTGATTCACACGTGTTACACGCATATTTACTTGCTTCTATAGAGTCGATTTGCATGGTTTAGTGATGTGTCCATAGTCCACAATGCAGAGTCGGACAATACACTTGAGAGAGAAATTAATGAGTAAAACTGGATTATTCTAGAGTTACATATTCCTCTACTTGATTCACTTTTGTATTTCCTAATTCTTGATTTATTTTATTTGATATTTTAATTAATTGTTTAGTAGATATAATTATTTCCACAACTTTTATTTGTCTTTCGTCTTAATTAATTTATAAATTATTAAATTGATAATACACCATCCATTAGATTCGATATTTAACTTGATCGCTTGCCTAAACTACAATTGATATCCTTAATATTTGGGGATTAATATTATATACTAAAGATTAATATAAAATTATTAAATTAAATAATAACATGAAAGTAACTATATGTACTGAAAACTTAAAAAAATAAAAAAATTATAATAATAATTAATTCAATAAAATTATATATTACGAATAAAAAAAATAATAAATAAATATAATTATACATCCAATATAAATTAATTAAGAAATATTATTATTGGTAGTATTATAATAATAATCATAATATATCCTGCATAATTATATAGGGATTATTACTGATAGGTACGCGTGTATATAATCTAATTACTAATAAATATATTGATCTAAACGTTTATTTTTTTTTTTCAATTTTACCCTTATTTACAACGCTGAATATTTCAAAATATTCACTTAACACTAGTTTGAAGTTTCATTGAACACTAATGTACACTAAATCAAATAAAAGTAAGGGTAGGTCTTGCGTGAGACCGTCTCACGTGAGACCATATTTTACTTTTTAAAATAGTTATCACTTTCGCTATAAAATATTGTAACTTTCGCTATAAAATGTTATCACTTTTTAGTTATACTATAAATTATTCATGAAATATTATTATCACTTTTTATTATTTTATTATTACTTTCCTATATAAAAGTTATCACTTTCTGGCCGTCTCACGTAACCTCTTACGTAAGAATGGTCTCACACAAGTCTTTGCCTAAAAACAATGGGTGAGAGATTTAGTGAGAGATTTAAGGATAATTATAACAATCCTATTTTTAATTTAATTAATCACGTATTTTCTGTTTCTTTCTCAAAGATGCATACTAATGTACATTCGTACGGTTCTTCAATTTAATTGCGTATTTTCTGTTTCTCTATAAGAATGAACACTAATGTACTTAACAATAGTTTTAATCGTGTATTTTTCATTTCTCTCTAGATGCACACTGATTTACGTTCGTAGGGTTTTTCAGTTTAATCACATATTTTTTGTTTCTTTCTCAAGAATGCATACTAATATATATTAGTAGGGTTCTTCATTTTAATTGCATATTTTTAGTTTCTTTCTCAATAAATAAATTGTACACTAATGTATATTCGTATAAATAACGTATTTTTGTTTCCGTCTAATCAATGCACATTAATGTACGGATAGATATAGGTATTATGGGAAAAATAAAATATAATTTTGTATTTATCGATAATTTTTTGAAGCGAATGTATCGATTAGTAATTTTTAAATACATTTTGTACCTACTATTTATTGACCCTATATATATTTATGAAAATTATACACTCCCTCCGTTCCATTTCAATGTTTACATATTTCTATTTTGGGTGTCTCATTTCAATGTTTACGTTTTCCTTTTTGGAATATGGGACCCACCTAAAACAATTAATATATACATCGAACACTAATACACCTACCCACTTTACATTAAATATTATATTTTTCCATCCACTATCTGTTAAAATATTATATTACTTAATCAACGTGCATAAAACAAACGTCGACATTGAAACGGGACAGAGGGAGTATATTAATTTAGGGGTGATTCTGCAGTGCACCTGAAACACTGGTGCACTTGCATAATTTAACTTGAATATTAAATAGGAAAGTTTTTATTTATTTTTTAATTATAATATTACTTAATGAACGGTTAATCAATTATGTATTCCTGATCTTGTGAAATCTCTTTAATATATATATGTAATCAAGATTTATAAGATTATAAAATATTAACTTTAATTAAAATATATAACAAAATCTATATGAATCCGCCACGTGGTAATTTTGGCTTTTTTTAGTCAATGAATCCGCCACGTCATATCCCACCTATTTATTTATTAATTTTTTTTTTCCAAATCAGCAAAATATATAATTAAATTAGAAATATAAAATAAAAAAGATGGGAAATGATTGCCACTGAGGATGTACTCTCGGATTATTACCCGTTGAGTTCATGTCTGAAGCTCCGATCGAACACGATCAATGGGCGGTCGAACTCGTCGTCGTACGGAAGTCAAGTGGCAGCTCAACTTGAGGCTGTCGGATTATGTAAGTTCCAATTAGGCCAGCTAAAAGGTTGACTCTAGTCAACCCCATTGCATGATCATGGTACCAGTGTACCGGGGTGTTGCAGATTCTGGTAATGGTAAAGTTTTTTAGTCCATGTGGGGCCGAGTTCTTGGAAGCCGAAGATGAACCAGGCGGTGGCATAGACATCGCTCTCCACCTCGTCGATGCCGCCGTGGAGTTGCAACACCGTGGGAACGCCTTTTCTTGAACAAGGTATGGCTGTGGGAATGGTGTGGTCCCATGGCAGGATGTGGGTGGAAGGAGGATTGTTTTTCCATTGAACGTATGTGTCTGACTCAATGAAGGGCTTCAATTGTGGGCCCGGAAACTATTGCATCTTCCATTGATGTGCCATAGGCAAACACTGGAGTTGGAGGTAGATCTCTGTGAAATTTCTGCCGTCGCGGATCGAGCGATCGACTGTTGCATCTTCAATTGATCTGCCGTCGCAGCTCAATCAACGGCGTTCGTGAGGCAGTGGCGGTCGACATAACGGGTTTGCGTCTCCGGCAACGTGGTGCTCGGCATTCATAACTTCGGTGGCAGTGAACGGACAGCATTGATGAGGACGGCGATGTGGCGACGGGTTCAAATTTGGGAGCAAATCAGCAGCGTTGGCGACGACGGCGGCGATGCGGCGATGGGTTCAAATCTGGGAGCAAAGGATGGGTAGGGCGAGCAATCTCTCCTCGTCTCTTCTTCTCTCTATCTGCGTAAATCTGTTGAACGTGAATTGAATCTTGATGGCCTTTTGTTGGACTGATAGTATTTTAGTGTTTGGTTTAGTCAACATAGGATGCTACGTGATTGGTTGTGGTGGAATTAGGCGGTGGACATGATGATCGGCAGTGGAAGATGCCACAGGCGCCGGAAATCCATGGCTAGTGGCAGGGGCACCGCCAACGAGAAGGTGTCTTTTCTCTTTCATTAATTTATCCATCATTTATTTTTTTAAGGATTTATTACTGCCTAATACAAAATATACTCTTATTACTAGTAGATACAAAGAATCTATTTTATTACTACTCAATACAAAATCATTTTATAAAAAGTCTCAATTGCCCCTAAATACATCAACTAAATAAAATAGATAGAAATTTACTTTGAAAAGATAAGATCATGTACTACATAACAATTCTATCTCTTTACATATTTAAAATATTTCACACATCTGAATTCTCTCCCCCACAGACTTCTCGCCCTTTCTCTCAGGAATCGACATACCACTTTGAAGATCTTATCTCTTGCGAAAAATTTTCATCGTTCATTCACGCTCTCGAATTTGTACAAGGAATTGCAAATCATGTTCGTTTGCAGTAGTAGATTTGATCGAAGCAAAGAAGAATAAAATGGGTCCAGTGTTGGAAACGGGCAGTAGCATCAGCCGCGTGATGGCATCATATTTGCTGGCGAATCGGGTCCATTGGAGTCTAATTCATGGACAGTAATACTTCCGGAGTGTTGAGCGGGATAATATAGAGAGTAGAAGCCACTGAGGAGATGAAGACTTTGAGGTTAATTAAAATTCAGAATATTCAGATGTTTTGAATCTTAAATACGAACAATTCAATTATGAATCCTAAATACACTCTTACGAATAGTCAAAATGGGGGGGGGGGTTGAATTTCGGATATTGGGATTTATTTGATAATGTATTCAATTTTTGGTGTCCAACTCTCAGGATGTTTAATTTTGTATTCAATGACTCGTGTTCATTTTGTGGGATTTTTCATCTTCGATAATTTTAGAGTTCAATATAAGGTTTATTTAGTTCTTTGTATTCAATTCTTCCATTTACGAAGTAGTCTTTCTATTCAGTTGTATCAATCGTATTCAATTAATTATCGTTCTTAATTTTTGTTCGTACTCAATGACTCATATTAATTTTGCTGGGTTATTCATTTTAAATTTTAGAGTTCAGTTCAATTGCTCTATATTCAATTCTTCATATATTTGGATATATTTAATTCTGCGTATGCAATTTCTGAAAATTTGAAATTCTTCATATATGTGGTGTTCAATTTCGTGGAATTCTCATCGATGATTTCGGTGTTTAATACGGGTTTAATTACTTTGTTTTATGTTTTTAGTATATTTGGATTTTCATGTTTTGCGATATGTATTCAGATGTGATAGGTATGCATAAATTGTTTCATTACAGTTTTAATGTTTGTGGGTGGAAATTCTTATCCATTAAATAAATTTATGATAGTAACACTACTTATTCAGAAAATTTCAATAATGTATTCAGAATACATGCAAACATATTTAAGAGATTAGCACTTTTAGTAATGTTTTCAGAAATTTTTAGTAATTGTATGGCACTATCAACAAGCTTCGTAATATTATGAAGTTGACCATTTATGCCCGACTTTTAGGGATGTTTGAAAGATTGGTGGATGTGATCTTCCACCGATTTTTACGGAGAAATTAGTGGGAATCTTTATCTTTCTGTTATTACATTACACATCATACCTTTAAATTAATTTTTGAACATAATTAAAAGGAGGATAATAGTGGTAATTCATGCATTTATTTTCTATTGATCAGTAATATTTTTCCTTTTGTATCTAATAGTAATATTGTTATATGGAATGTACCTAAAAGTAATAGACTCTACTTAAAATTAATTTTAAAATTTTTAAAGGTCTAAAATTGGACCTTAAAATTTTTTCGTCAATTTTCGGCAAATGAAGAATGAAATTATACAAAATAATACTCTTTGTCCCAACAAACTTTTTACTTTGTCCCCCATTTATTTGTCTTATCACACTCTTCATCTTTTAGAAATAATAAAAATTTATAAATAACCTTTCACTACACATTTTTAAAAAATGTCACTATCACCTATCTCATATAACTTACTTTTATCCTTTATTTATTATTTTAAAATACTACAATACCCCTTAAAAGTCAATAAAATTAGTGAAAAGCTAACTGGAATTTAGAGAATATTAAAATTTGATAAAAGATGAATCAAAATTGAGAATACCAATCTAAAAAGAATCAATGTTTGATTGGACAAAGATCATTATTTTCTCTCCAGTGGAAAGTTCATAGCGGGTTGCGGGTTTATTTTGTACAATAAAGCATAACGAGTTCAACTGATGTGCATCTACTGGTACATTGGTGTATCTGGACAATTTTAATCGTTAAATTAAATTTTAGTTCGATCTCAACCATCACATAAAATAAAATAATTAATTTTTTTAATAAAAATAACTGCCTACTGATGAGTGGTATTTTCATCAAGATTTCAGTGCCATTTTATATCCGTTTTTGTATTATTTTATCCATATTTATGTATTATTTGGTTGTGTTTTGTATTTTTATTGGATGCTAGATATGATAAGGAAGATGTAGGAAAAGGTGGATCTCAATTCGGAGTTGAAATGAGGGAGAACGAGCTAAAACAGTGAAGGAAACAGGGCAGCAAGTGCACGGGCAGTGTACAGAACACGGCCCTGTCGAAAATGACCGTGCTCTGTCGCTCGAAACACCTACACGACCACCATTGTAGCCGTGTACAGAACACGGGCCGTGTGCAGTAACACAGGCTGTGTACCAAACACGGTCCTGTCCAGAAGGGCCGTGTGCAAGCATCAGAAGACACAACACGGCCCCTCTGTGGCAGTGTGCTGCACACGAGCCGTGTAGGTATTGGGATCAGAAAATTTCCAGAAACTTCTAGAAGTTTCCTGTAGGCAGTTGAATTTTATTGCCTATTAAAGGAAAACATGTGGCAAATTAATGCAATAATTATCAATTAATTATTTATTTAATAAGGGATTTAAATAAATCTATTCCTAAAATAAATGAGTAAATAATTGGTAATTAGGCCAGATCCAGTCAAATAACTCTGACTTAAAGCCTAAGCAAGTGAAAGACCCAAGCCCGCAGAATCAGGTCAAATCAGTCCTGGATCAATCAGACTGCGAGTTATTTATAGGGTGTCCTCACCCTTCACCTATATAAGGAGCCCTCCTCCATTCATCCCAAATACACACATTCAAAGACCCGAAGAAGCTAACGCTCTGAAGAGATTGAAACACGAGCAACGCTCCTCAAGATCTTCAAGCATCTTCAAATCAAGAACGACATACAATTTTGGCATGCCCAGTGGGACAGTCTCTACCTCTCATCTCTTTTCTCAACAAGCTCGAAGAAACAAAGTATGAGTCCTCTTAGGATTGCGATAAAAAGGTCATCTACCTCAAAGCCTTTAGAGCTACAAGTTGTGAAGATGCAAGTTATAACTCCGCTAATGATTGCGATATGAAGGACTACTGCATCAAAGCCTCCAGAGTTGCAAACTGAAAAAGTTGAAGTCGTTACAAGAAGTATGTCTGAAAGCTCCTCAAAAACAAATCGTATGGTGGGGATTACTCTCAATAAGCCATTGCACGGCGACAAAGATGGTGAAGATGACTCTATCTGCTCAACTCCTCGCTCCACGCCAAGCTCACCACCTGCCTCAACTGAAGCTACAGTGATGACGACAAGTGCTATGATCATTGAGGATCAACTTGCAAGTATGATGAGAGCCATTGAAGGACTCAACAAGCACATGGAAGCTCAAGACGTAAAGATTTCTGTACTTATGAAGAAAATGGATAATGCGGAGACAAGCCATGCAAATAAGAAACAAGTTGAGGATGAACATGAGTAGAAAGACTGAACGAAACATCATTCACTTGAAAAGAAACAAGTTGAGGAAAAAGTGGAAGTTTCAGCTGATGGCATGCTTCATATTAACCAACTAAAGAACATCGTCATAGAGACGATAAAAGACAAGTTTGAAGGAAGCTCAAAATCTTCTTCAACATACGCCAAGCCATATACAAAGAGGAATGACAACTTGAGGATGCCAACTGACTATCAACCTCCCAAGTTTCAACAATTCGATGGCAAAGGCAACCCAAGACAGCATGTTGCGCATTTCGTCGAGACATGCAATGATGCTGGAACCTACGAAGATCACATGGTGAGACAATTCGTCCAATTTCTAAAAAGAAATGCCTTCGATTGGTATATCAACTTGGAACCTAACTCCATTGATAGCTGGGGACAAATGAAAAAAGTATTCCTCAACCGCTTCTATAGCACACGAAGAACTGTTAGCATGATGGAGCTAACAAATACTCGTCAAAGTGATGAAGAATACGTCATCGACTATATCAACAGATGGAGGAGCCTAAGCCTCAATTGCAAAGAAAAGATGTCAAAAACTTCAGCTATTGAAATGTGCATTCAAGGGATGCAATGGAATCTTAGCTACACACTCCAAAGAATTCGACCTAAAACTTTTGAAGAGTTGGCTACAAGAGCTCACGACATGTAGTTAAGTCTGACATCAAATGATATCGAATGACCTTCTATTCAAGTCATGTCTTTTGATGAGACCTTGGAAGAAGAACCACAAATAAAGGCTGAAGTTTCTATAAAGATTAATAGAAATGAAGTTGAAGCAAGAGAAGACAGTGCATCCCAATATTAGGGTAATGAACTGTTGATAAATCAAACACAAAGCTCCTTGACACGAGCTAAAACTATCTACATTATGCTCCTTGATACGAGCTTAAACTATCTAAAATCTCCCAAGTTAAAGCTCCCTGACACGAGCAAAAACTGTCTACATCACGCTCCTTGACATGAGCTAAAACTATCTACAAGTCACGCTCCTTGATATGAGGTTAAACTATCTAAAATCCTCAAGTCATGCTCCTTGATACAAGCCTAAACTATCTAACACAAATCAAATTCAAGGCTCCTCGATACGAGCAAAAACTATCCACACTATACTCCTTGATATGAGTAGAAACTGTCCACACATCAAATCATATCTCATTGAGAAAAAACAAAACTCTCTACATGTTCGATATCCCTTAATATGAGTATAAAATATCTACACATCAAATAAAATCTCCTTGGGAAGAGAATATACTCTCTACACATAAAGCTCCTCGGCACGAGCGAAAACTGTTCACACAATACTCCTCGACACGAGTGAAAAATATCCACACAAGGCTCCTTAAAATGAGTATAAACTGTCTACAAGTTCAAATTCAAGACTCATTGACACGAGAATAAAATGTCAACAAATTCAATTTAACACTCCATAACGCATGAGCCTAAACTGCATGTTACTCATGGCCCTCATGAGTATAAAATGTGTACGGCATCCCCCATTCAAACCAAATCATGTTCCTTGAATTATTTTATAACTTGAACATCTTCAAAGAGGTACGTAGGCAGCTTAGTACTCTGCTAAGTTCAGTCATAATTCAGGCTATTCATATCAAGTTGGTGAGGCAAGCAATAAAATTCAAACATGTTGATTAAGAATGGATTATCGCAATTTGTTCACTTCAACACAAAGGCGTCCGTGAACAAAATGCGATGGGACATTTGTAGGCACTTGAATTTTATTGCCTATTAAAAGAAAATATGTGTCAAATTAATGCAATAATTATCAATTAATTATTTATTTATTAAGGGATTTAAATAAATCTATTCCTAAAATAAATGAGTAAATAATTGATAATTAGGTCAGATCCAGTCAAATAAGTCTGACTAAAAGTCTAAGCAAGTGAAAGGCCTAAGCCCGCAAAATCAGGTTAAATCAGTCCTGGACCAATCAGACTGCGAGTTATTTATGGGGCGTCCTCACCCTTCACCTATTTAAGGAGCCCTCCTCCATTCATCCCAAATACACACATTCAAAGACCCGAAGATGCTAACGCTCTGAAGAGATTGAAACACGAGCAACGCTCCTCAAGATCTTCAAGCATCTTCAAATCAAGAATGGCATACGATTTGAGATCAAGGTGCTAAGCCCAAGCGTTCTTCATACACTAAGTTCTTCAGTTTTCTTCACACCAAGAACAGCATACGACCCGGGATTAAGGTGCTAAGTCCCCCAGATCGAGTGTTTGTCATATCAAATACGTTTAATCCAAATAAAGGCTCAACGCCTCTGGATTAATGTTATAAGGTCTCAAATTTGAGTTCGGACAAGCTTCAAAGTCCAAATTGGTTCGAGAGATGAATCAGAGGATAGATAGAGATTGTTTCCTAAATTATCAAGTTTAATCCTTTGGATTATTATTGTAATTCTTTTGTGTTTATTTTATTATAAATACAAAATTTGTTGTTACACTTCCCAAGAGGTATAAATACCCATTTATTCAACATTTGAAGGGAGATTCGGTTCTTTGGCCCTGCACACACACATCACACACTATTCTCTTCATTTCACACCATCATCTTCATCCATTCACCATCCATTAGATCTACCATCATCCCACCATCAAAACCTTCATCCAATTGAAGAAAAGAAGCAAGGAAGATAGGAGAATTGCAAGGGAAGGAAGGAGATCACCATTAAAGCACTTCAAGGGAGTTTCCATCATTACTTTGTAGTTAAACCTCATAGTTCCATCATGTTTTGTAAGGATCTTAATGTCTATGTTGATTTCTTTATGAATATGGTAGACTAATCTCCCTTGTGAGATTAGCAACATGAGAGTTGTTGGATAATTTTGGGATATGTGTATTTGAATTCATATGTTGATTGGATCCATGGTTTTCTATCATTGATTATTAATTGCTTGATTTGTATTGATGATTTGTGTGTTTAGTTGTTCTAAATATGTGATTAGATTGACAAATTAATTATGTGCTTAGGATAATTGAGTGAATCATTTCATCAAACACTTCATGTGCATTATAAATTATAAAGAGATTGAGAAATCCTTTAGAGTTTAGAACCCTTTGATTGAACATGTGATTGGTTTGATCGAGAGGTTGATTAATCGTGTGAAGGGACTCTCACCTCAAGTTTAGTACCTAGTTGGAATTGTTTGAGTGAGAACCAACTCATTGAGCTATGTTTAGAACCATATCCTATCCATCTTGAGAGGGAGTTTAGGTGAACTTAGTGTTGGCTCTTAGTGTAAATTCATGATCATATGAATTTGATCATATGATTGGTCATCCCTACTACAAATGACCAATCACCTACTACACTCTATTTTTAATCCATTAACCCTCAAGTGCACCGGTGCACGGCATAATCAAGTAGTATAACTTTCATATTTTTAAGACCATAATATTTTTAAATCATAATATATCATATGTTCAACGTATGGCATACTATTCTAAAAACTAGTCTTCAAGGCTAGGTGTTGTTATAAAAAATTATTTTTGGTAATTTTTATTTGGATCATAAAAAAAGAAAAAAATAATTTTTAGGGTCTCTCTATATATAGAACTGCAAGACGACACAAAATTAAAGTGAAATTTCATCTCGTTGACACTTGAGAAATTAACATGACGAATATATTTACAAACAAAGTTATCTAATCCTTAAAAATACATATATGTAGCACAAGAGAAAAAGAGAAATATAATGTCCTAATATTAAATAGCAGCATCACAAATTTCAATTTCTTTCTTGACATCTACTGGTGGCAAGAAGTAGTCGACGGAAAGCCCAGATATGTTGAAATCAAGCTCTTCAATCTTCCAAGTCTCCTCCAACTTCCACTTCCTTTTAAGTGTCTTGCCGTATCTGTACAGCGATGCAATTGTCTTTCCACTGTGTGCTATGTTGATCCCATCAACGACCCTATAATCTTTGAGCTCTGACTCCATGCTCGTCACATAGAAAACGCTGTCTTCTTCCACTGCCGTCTTCATTCGTATCATTTTGGTGTCTTCAAACTGAACTAGGAGGCCAGTTCTCTGGCTGAAGTATCCCCATATGGTGTGATAGACAATCTCAGTGTTGGGGGTCTTTGTGCCTTGAGGATGTCTGCCCCTGTCTCCAACTTAAGGATGAAACAGTCTTCATTCTTGATCACATTCTCCCCAGTGCACACCGTGTTTAGGAAAAGGTTGGCTGTTGATCTCGGATCTAAACCCTAAGTATTATTACATGGATACATATATAAGAGAGTGTCTCTAAGGATATACTCTATCTATCTAACTTATGTTCACCGGTATTATAATACGGACTTTAAGAAAAGTTACTTTTTGACCAACTTTATTGACTTTTTAGGTGTATTGTGGTATTTTTAGAAAATAAATTAATTATAAAGTATGTTATGTGTGTTATGTGAGAGTGATATTAAATTTTGAGGTTGTTGGTTAATATAAATTTTCTATTTTTGAATGGTGAAGATAAGTGTGGGATGGAGAAAAACGAAAAATATGAATATAAATGTGCGGTAGAGGAGTACTATATATATAAAGGGGGTATATACAGTGTGCAATGTGTAACCTTTTTAATTATTGATTAAGAAGCTAATTTTACCCTACAATTCACCCTATACCTATCATTTTCAAAACTAGATTTTTTATTTTAAAAATCCATACCTAAATTTTAAAATTTACCCATATATATAAACATCAAAAAATCTTATTATTTATATTTACACACTTTTCTTATATTCTTTCTCTTCAATTAATATTGTTTTTTTCTCTTAATTTCTCCTCTCATCCAATTTCTAACGCAAATTAATTCATTTTTACACATTGATATGACATAAAGTTAGAATATAACTATAAAACTCAAAACTAAAACAAATTATTATTCAATTAGTTTTCAAACCCCATGAAAAGCCAAAACAAACATCACCTAAATGTAATCCTAAATTTAGAGATAAAATAAATTATAAGTCATAGAATAAAATTGAATTATATTGTGGCAAAAGATTCTGCCACCGTATCCCTATGTGAACACAACTCTCCCCCTCTATATTCTATTTAAACTTATGTATTGTTAGGGGTTTAAATTACAAATGGGCACGAAAATTGTAAAGGAACACGATGTCCCCGGGCACGAGAGTCTCACTCTTATATTGTTAGAAACCATGGGTGAGACCTTGAAGTGCTTTATAATAAGGTTCCATGATAAAAAGTAAATATTTCAAGAACCAAAAACATGAAATATAACAAGAACCACAAGTTCACCACTGCAATCGATACACAAGTTCCACCTCCACGGTTGCATGCAAAATATTATCATAAACGTAATGATATTATTATATTCCATCTTTTATGTTTTCAATTAGCATAAGAAAACAATTAGCCACATCGTTACAGAGCCAATAAGATGAGCATAGAAGATAATAAGTACCTGGAAAAATCGCCTAAGGGGCCTAGGAGGGCCTCTAGAGGCATTCACGTTGGAGGAAGACTGACTCCAAGCTACATTGCCGTCACTACCGGCGCTGATCTTGTGGCCCGAAACGATGAGTTCAAGGTACCATAAATCCGGATTCTTCTGCCAGAGCACAAACCCTCCCGACTCGCAACCTGATTTAGCAGTCTCCGCAGTTTGCATACAGTCAGATGCCAGCACCATCTTCACCTGTCCCACGGTATACATACTACTCACTGCATTAAGTGCAGCCACCCCTCCTGTTGCTGCTAGATATTGTTGTACAATGTACTTTGCAGTGGAGGCTTCCTGTTTATCTAATGTTTAATATATCTATATTTAAAGCTAGCTTGTAAAATCTTATACTAATATTTTAGATATATGTGTGTGTGAAACATCTCAAAAGATAACACATGTATACAAACCCCAAATTTCTACTTAAAACTGTACTCTGTCTTGTTACAATTTTTTACTCTTCTCTATTTATCCCATTACACTCCTCATTTAAAAATAAATAAATAAAATTTTCAAAATAAATAAGCTTTAATATATTTTAAAAAATATTACCTCACGTATAGCATACTTTATCCTTTATTTATTGTTTTAAAATACCATGTTACTCTCAGATTTAAATAAATTTTGTTTAAAAATATTTCTTAAACACCCTATATATATATATGTACAGTAAAGGTAAAGAGAGGGATTATCTTTTATACTATATACCATCAGTAAACATCATTTCCCTCTTCAATTTTAAATTTTTAGTGGATTGACGTGTGTGTGCATGCATATATTTTATATTTCCTCCTCTTAGTATTCAATGTTCAAGTGCAGTGGCGGGCCGTAGGACAATGCCGAGGTGCCGGGCACAGGGCCCCACCCCGACGAGAGCCCAAAAATTTTTTATTATATATATACTTAATTAGTTATATATATTTTAAAATTGGTTTTTAAATAATGATGTTGGGTGGCTCAGTTAGAAATAGTTCTCATCTCGTTCGCCGCCCCCCCGCGATCGAATCCCATGCCGAAATATATTTTGATCTTTTTCTCCACAATCAATAACTATTTAATTATAGGGTTATTTTGTGGTGCACCGATGCACCTAGGGTGTTTCTGTTTCTAATGGATGATATTGATTAGGTGCACCTGGTGCACCCTTGTTCAACTCTTAATTATAATATATTTTGATTATATATATATATATATATATATATATATATATATATATATATAAAAGCAGCAAATCAAGCATTTTATTTTTAGCCCAAACAATCCCATTTCGATATCTCTTCAATTTCTCATATTTTCTTCAATTTATCATATATCTCCCCAATTTCTCATATTTTCTTCAACTTATCACATGTTATCATTTATCGCGTTACATTCTGATATCTCCTCAATTTCTCATCTTTTCTTCAATTTATCACATATTATTACATATTCTCGCACCATTCTTATCTAACATATTTAGTCTAATTATAATATAACCTCTCATTTGTCAAATAATATCAATTACATTTATTTTCATTACTGAATCTTAATTAAATATTGTCAACATACTCTAATATGATTATGGGATCATTTCATTAATCTTCTCGTACAGAGTTTAATTTAAAAAATGTTTGACTCTAAATTACTAATATATTTGGATAAATGATTTTCTCTTGAATTTTTTTTATCATTTCAATTGTTACAATTCATTGGGATGAATATGATTTTATGATGGTGAGATTAAAATCTTTTAAAAAAATTACTCTTTTGTAGCTACCAAACTTTGTTAGTTAACCGTTTCTTTTGTCATGTAAACTATTCCGGAATTTTTTTCTAAATTGACTGATACACTAATGATTTATGATATTTAATCTCCCGTGAAAATCAAATAAATATATAAAAGATATTTATATAATATATTTGACCATTTCACAAAATAATATTTATGTGGAGTATATATAAAGGGTAGATCTTGCGTGTGACCGTCTAACGTGAGATAAATTTTCACTTTTTAAAATATTTATCACTTTCGCTATAAAACGTTATCACTTTCGCTATAAAATGTTATCACTTATTTTAGACTATAAATTGTTCATGAAATAACATTATCACTTTTTATTAATTTTTTTATTACTTTCCTTTATAAAAGTTATCACTTTCTGACGGCGTGAGACGGTCTCACACAAGTTTTTGTCATATATAAAAGATGTTTATAATAAATTTGATCATTTCACGAAATAATATTTATATATTTTAATGTTTTAAAATTCATCTCGTGCAACGCACGGGTAAGTTTTACTAGTATCAATAAATAGAGAGATTCTAAATTCCTCCAAAATATTTAGTTAATCTTATCATCATAAAAATCCAACAGAAATAAATATACAAACGCATTTATAATATAAATAAGGATCCAAAACCCATATTCATATCATAGCATAGAGCATATAAACATGATCTTTAAATTATGCATGAATTAAGTAGTGTTGGATCAAATTTCGTAATGGTAATGTTAATAAGAATCATTAACCAATGGTAATAAGAAAGAAAGGTGTGAATATTCCTTAAATCAATGAGAATGATAGAATATTTTTAGATTCTGATTATCTTTTAACAAGTATGTGGAATAAAAATCAACACCCTTTAATTCTTATAACCCTCCCTAAATACCCTTTCACAAGCGCATAAGATATATCAATGTAGAATGAGACGCATATGAAATTTGCATGCAGCTGCCTAAGACAATCTAATGGCAGCCCTATCCCTAAATTCCACCCCCAAAAGGCATGGAAATTAACCAATAAACTAGTACAACAAATAGAATATTTCAAGAGAGAGGGAGAGAGAGATGAATTGGTGAAAGGAAATAAAACTTACAATGGAACCATCCTTGATGGGGATAGTAACAGCATGATCCAATTGAGCTTGGCAAGGTATAAAAGCTGAACCCACAAGCTTTAGCAACAATATGAACTGATCATTGCCCTGATTGTCGCCGGTCGACGAGGAGGAGGCGGAAGAAAATGGATTGGTCATTGCAACCCACTTATCGACGGCGCTACGGTGTTGGGCCCGCATGAGGTTGCGCATGTTCTACCATCGGAGGGGGGCGTTGCTGCCCATCTTTTTAAACATCTCCTCCGGAACAGGCACCTCTAACACCGTCTCCAATCCGCCTTCTTTGTCCAAATTCGGACACAGCTTTCTTATGTTAATTCATGCAACTGCAACCGGCAAGGCAGCCACACAACACCTTGCCGGAAAATATCTTGATGATAATTAGGTATTAAATTAGATTTTTTTGTCTTGTATTAAAAAATTATGATAAAATTATTGGGGGAAGAGTAATTAGGAAGGATGATGACTCGTTTTAATTTTCTTTATTATCTGCTTTCGTATTGTTCTTTTCTCTCGAGTTTAAAGTTTTTTTTTCTTTTTTTAATTTTTAATGAAATGAGAGTAAGAGGGGCCTCGAGAGAAAGAGATATTTGAGGTCAAATAATGTTTGCCTAAGGTATTACATGGACGTAGGAAATAAGATGTCGTGTGGCATAATTACGTACGTCGCAGAGTAATCAGTAACAAATTAGGAGTTACTCCCTCCGTCCCCTTGAAACGTAGCCGATTATTTTTTGCACGTGGATTAAGGAGTATAATAATTTAATGTATTTTGATGTAAGAGAAATAATATTTTAAAGTGTAGCGGGTAGTTGTATTAGTGTTGAGTTTGGGGTGATCATGTGTGGTCACATCAATCTAAAAAAGGAAATTGATACTTTGTAATGGGACAGACCAAAATGACAAAATGGATACGTATCAAGGAGACGAAGGGAGTAGGATTTATTACTCCCTAATACAAAATATATACTAATATTACTTGTAGATACATTAAGCTGGAAATATTGTTAGTAGGTACAATAAAGATGAGAGCGGTGGGAGAGGAGTGGGTGAGGAAGAGTGGGGTAGTTCATAGGTCTAACCCTCGCCACCACCACCATGCCAAGAGTAAACCAGTGAGGCAGAAAATCATCCCTAACCCATTCACCTATATAAACCACAGAAGAGAAATAATTGAGGGGTAGCTAGTGTAGCTGGATCGTTGAGAGTAAGGAATCTCGAAAGAACACCGGAGTGGGTCAAAAGGCTTGAAGCAAACGCTGTCACTTTTTTCTTTAGAATTCCCGGAAGAGGTTTCAATCCCTGAAATGCTAGACAAATTCAAAAGCATTGGAAAGGTACGTGACATCTATATAGCCAAGAGGAAGAATAGGAATGGTGAATTCTTTGGTTTTGTACGTTTCTCCGCTGACTCTGACACTCGAGCCATCGATAAAAAACTCAATGATATCTGGTTTAGAACGTACAAGATTCGTGCAAACATTTCTAAGTTTTCAAAAGGGCAAGGAATCCATAGAGCAAGAACTGAACCAAAGACTTACAAACTACCAGTTCATAATCTGGTAGAGAATGGGATTTCATTTGCAGAGAAACTGAAAGGAGTTAAGAAAAATGCACCAGTAACACTAGTGTGTGAACCAATCTCCAAACCTGAGCCCAAGCGTCAAGAGACCTTGCGCTTTAGCTTTAAAACTCGAAATGAGGATACTGAATGGGTGAAAGCAGCTACACCGGCGAACTCAAATGCAATTTCTCTTGGGAGAATGATAGAGATGATCTTCTTGAAGAATGTTGTCATGATATTAAAGCCATTCACTTGGGAGGAAGAATGGTCCTCATTCAACCAAAAACACAGAAGTCTTTAGAGGAAATATTCGCTTGTTATGGAGATTGGATTAATCACTGGTTTACATTCCTTACACCATGGGAACCTGCACATGTTTGTAGAGAGAGGTGTGTTTGGATACGATTATACGGTATCCCTTTACATGCTTGGAATCAAAGGTTTTTTGATCGCTTAGCCCAAATGTTTGGTAGCTTGGTCGAGTTAGACCCAATCACAGAATCAAAATCATGTCTCGCATTAGCTAGGTGATAAGTCATATTTTAGCATAATTATTTGGTTGAAATTCATGTTTATTTGATTGACTTATGTGCTAATTGGGTGCTAATATTGACTTATTTTATATTTAAGAGATAATCACTTTAATTATATGAATTGATGTGGAAATAGGTTAAATCAGGAAACAAATTGGCTAGCATTTATATGGCCCATATCTGAGGTGAGAAGCACGGTAAAAGAAGAAATAGGAGAAAAGAAAGAGATCCTGGAGATCAAGCAAGAAAGGAAAGAGATCAAGTGGGATTACTTAGGGGACAAGAAAGAAAATAAGGAAAATATTTTATTTATTCTTTTAGGCGATCACAAGCAGAATACACAATTTTTCTGGGAATTGGCGTGAAGAAGCAGAACATTAGAGGGAAGAATTGGCGTGAAGATTGAAGATCATCAGACATCATCGGTTTTTATTCTTTAATTTTGTTTTGCTATGAACATGCGGGGCTAATCTCCTTTTCTAGTTTAGGATTTCGTGAACCTCTCATTGAACCGTAGATTAATTATTAAGGATTTTTATGTTGAATCTTTTGTTCAAGATTATTCTATTACATGATTTGATGTTCTTAATAGTAGTTTGGTAGTTAATTTAGCCTGATCAACCATTTAATTATTTAACTGTTGAATGTTATTCCATGAACTATAATCCATAATTGTTGTAGGAATTGGATTAAGTAGCAAGTAGAGATTATTCCCTCTAGGTGTAATAGGATCTAGGTTGTATGATTCCTAACCAGTTTTCGTAGCCTAGTAATTCTATGTTTAGAGTTTTAATGCGTTTACGAGTTCGAATCCATAGGGTCACTCATAAATAGTTCAATTTAGTGGTCGTACTCTAATTGATAAACTTAAGAACATTCGGGTTGATTGGTCGTACCGTCAATCTAAGAATTTGAATTTGCACGCTAGGCTAGATGTTTAAATCCTATAGTTAGTTAATTTAGTAAACGGGAGGGGATCGTCATCCTAAACTAGGCTTTTATTACTTGGTTAATTTAAATATTAATTTTCATCCACTTGGTTGTTACATAAAATTGAGTTGATTTAATATTTGTGTTATTTTCATATTGACACTAAATCAAACCCCCCTTATTTATTTTAATCGTTTTCAACAATTAAATTTAATTAAAAATTCATTATACTCTCTTGGGTTCGACCCGTACACATCGCTATACAAAGTATTGGAGTGAGTTGGAAATTAATTTATTTTGGAAGGCCGGCGACAGCCTATCAAATTTGGTGTCGTTTGCTTGGGGAGTAAAATTAAATTTTATTAAATTTTTGTGTTTCTGATATTTTTCTGCATTTTTACAGGTTATGGAATTTTCTGGAATTTTTTTGGAATTTTCAAATTTTCCAGTAACACTGACACTGAACCCTTCAGTGTCAGAAGGCCCCTGTTTTCGAAAATTTTTTCTGTGAATGATTACTCGATCTTCTGGTAAAAAATAGTTTGAATACATTCCAAAAATCGAGAGAACTGCCGGAGGTTGAGAAAGGAGTCCCAGAAGAAGAAAGAAATAAGTCCGTCCATTGACAAAACCACCGAAAACCTTACCGAACTAGAACTTGCAGCTGATCCACTTCATCTTGAAGAGGAGAATTCTGAATTTTCTGATTTAAAGGAGGAAGATACTGTAGGATCTGAGTCGGAAGAGGAAAACATGGCTGCAAATACTGAAAAACTTTGAATGAATTGGCAAATCCAGACGTAGTCCATCAGCCACTATGTATTAACTTTCATGCGATTACTGATAATACTGTATTTGAATTGAAATCGGGATTGATTCACTTACTTCCTGCTTTCCATGGTCTTTAGGTGAAAATTCTCACAAGTTCTTGAAGGAGTTCTGGGTTGTATGTATGAGCATGAAACCAAACGGAGTGAGGAGGAAATAGTCAAGCTTAGGGCATTCCCCTTTGCAGTGAAGGACATGGCGAAGGATTGGTTATATTATCTCACTTCCGGATCGATTAATACGTGGGCCGAGATGGAGAAATGTTTTCTCCAAAATTACTTTCCGGCCACTAGAGTTGCTGTCTTGCGCAAGGAGATATCTGGAGCTCGTCAGATGCAAGGGGAGAGTTTACATGAGTATTGAGAGAGGTTTAATTGCCTCACATCAGCATGCCCCCAACATCAAATAAGTGATCAGTTGCTATTGCAATACTTCTATGAAGGATTGTCAATCATGGATCGAAACATACTGATGCGGCTAGTGGAGGAGCTTTTATGACGAAAACACCTATTGCTGCTAGGAGTTCGATTACTAGCATGGCTGCCAACACTCAACAGTTTGGCACACGTTATCTATCTGTTAGAGAAGTGAAGGAGGTCCATGATTCTAAGTTGGAGGAAACTTTGAACAAGTTGACTGTTGCTGAGGAGAATCTTGCTAAAGGAAAAGGGGTAAACCCTCCATCTTGTCAATATTGTTTAACTAATGATCATTCTACTCTTCATTGCAGGGTTACACCCAGTGAAGAGCAAGTAAACGCAATGGGGCGACCTTATGATCCCTTCTCTCAAACCTACAATTAGGGTTGGAAATATCATCCTAATCTCAGGTATGGTAGTGGACAAGGAGGAAATAGGGGGCAACAGTAGTTTCAAGAGCAGAGAGTGGTGAATAGGCAACAAGACCACACTCAAGATGGTGGAAATTGCCAACAAGGTAGGGCAAGTTTTGGAGCTTAATTTGAGGAAATGATTAAAGAGATGGCTGCCAACAATCTAAAATTTCAAGTGTCTACGTAGACATCCATCTAAAATTGGAAAATCAGATGAATCAATTGGCTACAACTGTAGGCCAGATGCAGGCTCAAAACAGTGGAAAGTTGCCTTCACAAACAGAGGTTAATCCTAAGAATGTGAGTGCTATTACACTGCGTAGTGGAAAACAGTTGGAGGAGGTTGTACCATCCAAAAAGCCTGACCAAAATGTGGAAAAAGATGATGTAGAACTTGCTGGAACAGAGGAGGATCAAACCGATCAGATCAGAGCGAAAAAATTTGATGTGCAGAAACGTAACACTGACACTAAACCCTTCAGTGTCAGAAGGTCCGAAAAAATCATGTTAAAATTTCTGACCCTATTCCTTTTAATATTAACCATTTGTCTTTCCAAGCAGGATAAGAAAGTCGGACACCACTGAAAAGGATAAACAAATACTTGAGGTGTTTCGGAAAGTGGAGATCAATTTACCTCTCATTGAGGCGATTAAGCAGATTCCGAGATACTTCAAGTTCTTGAAGGAGTTGTGCACTAACAAAAAGAAGTTGAAAGGAGATGAAAAAAGTGGTGATGGGAGAAATCGTTTCAGATGTCTTCCAGCAAATGTTACCTCAGAAGCGCAAGGATCCTGACATGTTTGTGGTTCCTTGTAAGATAGGGAGTTTTAAGGTGGAAAGAGCCATGTTTGACCTTGGAGCCTCCATCAATGTGATGCCTCGATCGGTGTTTGAAAATCTGGGTGTGGGAGAGTTGAAAAATACTGGAGTTGTCATCCAGCTTGCTGATCGAAGCCATGCGTATCTAGATGGAGTCATTGAGGATGTTCTTGTTCAGATGGACAAACTCTTATTCCCTGCTGATTTTTATTTGTTAGAAATGAATGACCACCCATCGAATTCCACTCCGATTTTCTTATGGAGACCATTCCTCAACACTTCACGCACTAAGATAGAGGTGAGTGAAGGTACTCTCACGATGGAATTTGATGGGCAGATCATTAAATTTAACATATATGATGCTATGAAATACCCTGATGATGCTAACTTGCTTTCTGTTGTGAGTACTATTGAGCCTATTATCCAGGAACATTTCGAACTCACTAGTAGGGATGCATTAGATACAGTCATTGAACATGGAATCATGAAGGAGGATGCTAAAAGATGGGATAATGAGGAGCTGAATCACTATGTCATTGCTTTGCACAGTCCTTCTCAGAGACCGAGCATCGTAGATGTAGCTTCTGTTAAATTGCCTGACAGTTTTCCAAAAGTTCTTCCATCTATAGTGCAGGCACCGAAGCCAGAGTTAAAGGCACATCCTGAGCACTTGAAGTACACGTACTTAGGGCTGGATTTCACTTTACCGGTGATCATTTCGTCCAAGTTGAATGACGAACAAGAGAGCTTGTTGCTCGATGTGTTGATGAGGCATAAGACTGCTATTGGATGGACGATTCCGGATGTGAAGGGTATCAATCCCGTAATTTGTCTGCACTGTATTCTGCTTGAGGATGATACGAAGCCTTCTTGAGAAGCTCAGCGCCGGTTGAACTCGCCCATAATGGAGGTGGTAAAGAAGGAGATGTTGAAACTTCTGAGTGTGTGGATCATTTCTCCCATCTTAGATAGTAAGTGGGTCAGTCCGACACAAGTGGTACTAAAGAAATCAGGAGTGACTGTGGTTGAGAATGACAAGGGTGATATGGTTCCAACTCATTTGCAAACAGGTTGGAGAGTGTGCATAGATTACCGCAGGCTTAATAACATGACCAGAAAGGATCATTTTCCTTTGCCCTTCATAGATCAGATGTTAGAAAAGCTTACAGGTTATTCTTACTTTGCTTTCTTTATGGTTTCTCTGGTTACTTTCAGATTGCAATTGCTCCTGAAGACCAGGAGAAAACAACCTTCACATGCCCCTTTGGGACTTTTGCATGTCGTCGGTTACCTTTCGGGCTTTGCATCGCACCAGCCACATTTCAAATGTGCATAGTAAGTATTTTCTCTAAATTTGTGGGTAATATTATAGAGATCTTTATGGATGACTTTAGCATCTATGGAGACTCTTTCAATAGTTGCCTTGGAAATCATGAATTGATCTTGAAAAGATGTGTAGAAACAAACTTTGTTTTGAATTGGGAAAAGTGTCACTTTATGGTCAAACAAGGCATTGTTTTAGGTCATGTCATTTCAAAGAATGGAATTGAAGTTGATAAGTCTAAGGTAGACCTTATATCTGCATTGCCTTACCCCGCATTTGTGTGGGAACTTCATTCTTTTCTTGGTCATGCAGATTTCTATAGAATGTTTATCAAGGATTTTTCGAAGATAGCCAAGCCACTTTGTGAGTTGTTGCAAAAAGATGTGATGTTTGAGATGAATGATGCCTGTAAGAAAGCTTTCGATCAGTTTAAAGAGTTGCTAACCACACCATCCGTGATTCAACCGTCGAATTGGAGTTTGCCTTTTGAAATAATGTGTGATGCTAGTGACTACGCCGTGGGAGCAGTGTTGAGGCAACGAGATGACAAGGCTGCACACGTGATCTTCTATGCTTTAAAAACCTTGGATAACGCTCAAGCCAACTACTCCACTACGGAAAAAGAACTTCTAGCTGTGGTTTTTGCTCTAAAAAAATTTCGATCTTATATGTTGGGTACTAAAGTCACTGTGTTCTCTAATCTTGTAGCTCTTCATTATCTCATGATGAATAAGGAAGCAAAACCTTGGTTAATACGGTGGATTTTGCTGCTTCAAGAGTTCGACTTGGAAATCAAAGGCAAAAAGGGTTCAGAGAATCTAGTGGCCGACCACCTGAACTGGCTGATTAGAGATGAAGATGAGAAAAAAATTCTTGAAAAATTCCCGAATGAACAGCTGCTGGCCGTTCTGCAAAATTTGGAAAATCCGGATCAACTGACACTGAACCCTTCAGTGTCAGAAGGCTCTGTTCCATGGTTTGCTGATTCGGCAAATTTTTTGACCTCCCATCAGTTTCCAGACAATATGAGTAAGATAAAACATAATAAACTCCGTAGTGATGCCAAGTATTACATGTGGGATGACCCGTATATGTGGAAACGTTGTTCTGATCAAGTGATAAGAAGGTGTGTTCCTGATATTGAATTTAATTCGATTCTCGCCTTTTGTCATAGTCATGCATGTGGTGGTCATTTTGGTTTTAGGAGAACTGCTTTTAAAGTGCTTGAGTGTGGGTTTTATTGGCCGATACTATTTAAGGATGCTTATGAATTTTGCAAGTCTTGTGATAGATATCAACGAGTAGGAAATATTTCTCAACGAAATGAAATGCCCCAGAGCCCTATAATTGTTTGTGAGATTTTTGATGTGTGGGAGATGGATTTTATGGGACCTTTTCCTTCTTCGTTTGGCTTTACTTATATATTACTTATCGTTAATTATGTGTCGAAGTGGGTGGAAGCGAAGGCCACCCGAACTAATGATTCTAAAGTGGTTGCAGGTTTCCTTTGATCTAACATCTTTTGTAGGTTTGGAATCCCTCGATGCATCATCAATGACAAGGGCACGCATTTTTGCAACCGAACTGTGGAAGCACTTCTGCGCAAGTATTCGGTGTTTCATAAAACCTCCATTTCATACCACCCCCAAACGAGTGGCCAAGCGGAGGTATCCAACTGTGAGATCAAGAGGATTTTGGAGAAGACAGTTAATTCGTCTAGGGAGGATTTGAGCTCACATTTAGAGGATGCATTATGGGCTTAATGAACGGCCTATAAAACACCGATTGGCATGTCCCCATATCAACTCGCCTATGGAAAGTCATTCCACTTACCTGTGGAGCTTGAGCATAAAGTGTGGTGGGCAATCCAAAAGTGCAACATGGATTATGACAAAGCCGGGGAGCAAAGGAAATTCCAATTGCAAGAGTTCAAAGAATTGAGAAACGAGGCCTATGAAAATTCAGTGATTTATAAGGCGAAAACAAAGGCATTTCATGATGCAAGAATATCAAGAAAAAATTTTAACATTGGTTAAAAGTTTTACTTTATCACTCAAAGATTAAATTATTTCCTGGTAAGTTGCGTTCTCGCTGGATTGGACCGTTTATTATGTCTAATATTTTTCCTCATGGTTCAGTTGAAATAAGAAGCATAAATTCTGAAAGAAGCTTCAAAGTTAATGGACAAACTCAAAGAATATCATGAAGGATTCCAGACGGTTGAGGTGGACCAAATGGAGTTGGAGGATATGGTTTACAATTGATGAAAATACACCTTGCCTAAGTCGAGCCAACGACAATAAAAAAAGTCGCTGATTAGGAGGCAACCTAATTTTCTTGATTTTATTTTATTCTTTTTATTTTTTTCAATAAGGTGTCTGATTGTTCAACTTTAATTTCTTGGGGTTGCAGATCTATCAGGTGGAATTTAATTGCAGAGAAGGATTTGGGGCAAGAAGTTGATGGAGGCCTAAACTAAAGGGGAAAAGAAGACCTAGATATAAAATGTTGCAATTTGTCCACCTCAACGATAAATTTCTGTGAACAAAATGCAAGAGGGCATTTATAGGCAATTAAATTTTATTGCCTAATAAATATAAAAATGCAAAGGAAAGTATATTAAATATTAATTTAATATTTATTTATTAAGAAATTTAAATAAATTAATTTTTAAAATAAATAAATAAATAATTGATAATTAATATAATTATTTGAGTCCAATTCAAGTCAGATGGGTTTAATCCAAGTTAAATGGGCTCAATATAAGTCAAGTGTGCCTGATTCAAGTAAACAAGTCCAGCAAATCAAATCCAGCAGGCCTAATTAAATTAAATATGTCCAAGTCAAATCCAGAAGGTCTAATTAAATTAAATAGGCCCAAGTCAAATCCAGAAGACCTAATTAAAGTAAATAGGCCCAAATCAACTACATCAGGCCTAATTAAATTAAATAGGCTCGTATCCAGTCCAGCAGGCTTAATTAAAGGAGAAAAGCCCAACATATCTTTTCAAGGAGAAAATATCTCACAATTGGTTATTTCCTCCACCTATAAATAAGGACCTTCAGTCCTCATTCCATTCATTCTGAAAATCTGGAAGACCTAAAGAACTCTGAAGATTCAAGATAAAATCAAGTTCGAGCAAGATCCGGTCAAGTGAAGTTCAAGTCAAGATCAAGTTCAAGTTCAAGATCAAGATCAAGTCGAAGAACACTCAAGATCTTCAAATCAAGTTCAAGTCATATTCAAGTCAAGAACAACCTCCTATCAAAGACCAATGTGCTAGGCCTCTCTAATTTGGCGTTCTTCATATCAAATTCATCCATCTATCTCTGTGAAATCAATGTTCTACCAAATTGAGCGTCATACTTCACAACTAATCTTTAAGTCAACGTTTGATCCGAATAAAGGCTCGATGCCTCCGGATAAATATTTTAAATCTTCAAGTCAACCCCGAGCTCGGACAAGCTTCATCCGAAGATCCGGCTCCGAAAGTTGAAGAAGTCAAGAAATCAACTCAAGAGAGGAATCAAAGGATAAATAGAAGATGTTTACTCAAATTCTCAAATTCAATCCATCTTGAATTTTCTTTGTAATATATTTTGTGTTTATATTTAATAAATACAAATTTTGTTGTTACAGATACTATTCTGATATTTTTATCCATTAAAATAATATTTTTAATGGCACATATATATTGATAGTACTTTTTTTAGGCGACTGCGCCATTAATTAAATATTATTTCAAAGTCAAAATTTCAATCCAATTGAAAAAGGATCCTCTTTCTTCCCTGATAATTTGTCCTTGTGTATTGTTGTCAGACTTTCAATTAATCGTTGTTAATTGTCAGAGAGGAAGTCCAACGTGTTCTCTCAAAACACACGATCTCGTTCTCAATGGAAGGCCTCACCATCAACTTGATGAACGACTCGACTAGGTTCGCGAAAAATCGAAGCCCAAGCCCCCAAATCAAACTTCATTTCCCAATTGAAATAGAAAGAAAAAGACATTCTTGTTGAAAATGAAAAATATCCATAAGAGTCTAGCTGAAGATTCTCAATTTAAACCAAACTTCAATCACGTCTTAAAACCTTCAATTTTCATAACCCATCACTCTCCACATTCGATTCTTTATGATTAGATATTTTCTCTTTGAATTGAGTTTACCTCTTCTCTTGCTCAGGCTTCTCCAATTTTGAGTTCTTGAATCGAGCCTCCTCTTACATTGTCAAACACATCCCTCCATGCCCACCAATTTTCTGCTTAAAAATCATGAATCATGTCTGGTAACAAAAATGAAAAATCATGCTTGGGAAATTAAATACAAGGTGGAGATGTGAGTTATGGTTGGGATTGAAAATGGGATATTTCTTTCTCTTCTGGTAACGTACCGTCAAATGGACGGAAACTTGGTGGGGGGCAACAATGGCAGACGGTCGGGTGGTGGTGGATAAAATTAAGATTGAGTACTATTTTTTCTTATTTATTGGCTTTTCCAATTTGAGAATTGAATTCTTCAACCCACTAATATGATGGCTTTGGTTTTAATTATAATTTATTTCAATAGTTAAATAGGGGCGTAGGTTTTACAGATGACATTGAATTTATTTTATTGGAGGAATATATCACTTGTTGCCACGTCACAAGCTGCACCTGAATTTCCCAATTTTCATGGTGATTTTTTTAAATTTTCGCTGATTTCGGGATGACATTGACACATTTTTACACTATTTGGTATTAAAATGAAAATTTTAACTTTTTTTTTACCAAAATTGGATTTTTACTAAGTTATGAGACGAAAATAGTTTTAATCCCTATATTAGGTTAACTCATCTCACGCCGTCTCTCTATAATCCATCTCAAAGAAAGTGTCCATTTACTTAAAAGGAAAATGTAAACCTTTATGTGGACGCTCAAAATGAAATTACATAAGCCATATGATAGGACAAAGGGAATATATTTTAATTTTTACAAATATTTTCTTATGTGAAAGTATCTTGTGAGCTTGATTTACCATGCACATTGATTTTACAAAATTACTGTTTTGTACATGAAAATTTACTTTTTAGAGTGAATTATTATTTTTTTGAATGAAAAATATTTTTTATTTAGAAGAGTAAAAATTCATCATTCTATATATATATATATATATATATATATATATATATATATATATATATATATATATATATATATATATATAAACTCGTTTACACAAGGTTTCGCTTTTTCTTATAGGTGTTGTGCAACAAAGACCGAAGTTGACATAATTTTATTTATTTTTTAATTAATCAAATATGAATTTTCAAGGTAGTATATGTTTTCTTTTTTTTTTTAAAGCAAAATATTCATGGTTCACAAAATTAATTAATTGTATATTCTAGTGGTTTATGTCCTATTACATTCTTAAGAAGTGCTTCTTCATATTAAGTTAATATGTAGTTTAATAAAGCTTGAGCATGAAAATTCCTTTAATTTTTTTATTAATTTTAAGGAATATGGTAACGCATCTTCCCTTAAGATTCATTTCATAAGACTCCTTCTCATTTAAGGGGGAGGGGAGGCTTAGAGCTCGGAGATTTTATTGAGGGGGGGGGGGGGGAATCAAAAATACAAATTTGGGGTTTGATTACTCTTAAAAAAAGATGTTGAAAGGAATAGAGATTTATAAATGGAATAAGGATATTAGAAGCCTAGTAAAGAAGAGTTAGAGAATGTGATGACGAAGAAATTTTGTTGTTGGGTTGAGATTTTGTAAGTTTTATATGTATTTCTTTTCGCTCTTATCTATTATCATAGAGATATAATATGTGGGTAAGTCTCTTACTCTTTAGATCAATAAAATTATTTTCCTATTTTTTTTAAAAAAAAAGGGAAAAAAAGATAAGCTCATTTGATTGTAATTAATGTACAAACTCCCTTAATTTTAGTAATTTTTAAAATCGATTAAGTAATACTAACTCAATGTGAATCAAACACCCCTTATCGATTAATATTATCAGTATTGTCATAACCAGACCGGAGATTGAACCAGTGTCTCCACTGGTTCGAGGTTCAACCGGTCGCATCGCTGGTTCAATTGGAAAAACTAAGTTTACCTATTTTTTATTATATTTAAAAAGAAATATATAATAAATAAAATTATTTAATAAAAAAGTTAAAAAAGAGATTTGAAACTTAAAAAAAAAAACCCAGGCCCATTTTTGTAAAGGTAGCATTTCGTAAATGATATAGCCAAATATTAAAAAAGTGTAAATAATACTCATTAAGTAAAATCAAAAGCAAATTAAAAGTAGGTAGGGTTACTGCTTCTTCACCCTTCAGCCCTGTCCCCCCCACCCCTCTTCTCTCTCCTTGTAAATTTTGAAATCACTGCTTCTCTCTTTCATGGATTTATTCAATTTTTTCTTCAATCAAATCATCAAGTTATTGTGAACATTAGTAGGGAAAATTTCATCAAATGAGGCAATAGATTAGCGTTTGGAGAAGAGGGATTTCATTGTGTTCTTCGATTTATTCCAGTTAATGTTTGAAGACAAATTGTTGGAGATTAATGCTAGTGTGTATAATTATAACTTATTTTTATTTTCTATTATTTCTCTCTTTGTAATTAGGGATGTAATCGAAGTGAGTCAAGTTGAATACTATTAGTTTTGAGGATCATTTGTTAAGGAATTATCAAACTCGAGCCCGAGCTCGAACTCGATAAGAAAAAAAATATCGAACTCATGCTCGAACTCAAACTGTTTGTTAAGGCTCATGAACGTGTTCACAAACACATAAAATAACTGTTCATGAACATTTTTTCATGAATATTTAAATAATTTTGTAGATGGATATTAAAAGAATGTTTCGTTTATAAACATTTAATGTTGTTCATAATATTAAATAAATAAACTAACAAAATATAATTATAAAGGGTAAAAAATTATTTAAATATTTAAATAATCACTTAAGATATTATCATATTTGTGTAGTTTAATACAAAATTTTTAATTATTGAATATTAATTAATAAATAATAATATGTAATACTAAAGAATAATTACAAAATTACGAACGCATTTGCGAGCCATTTACTAGCCCATAAATGAATATCTTCGTGAGCTTTCGAGTCGAACACCCTTAGGCTTCAGTTTGGTTTGATAGACTATTCGAACTCAATATTCAAGCTTAGTTTGGCTCATTAAGGTTAACGAACGAGTTTAAAAGAATATTTTATCTAATCGAGACTCGAATAGTTCGCGAACGGTTTGGTTCGCTTACATCTATATTTGTAACCCATATTTGAATTAGATATATGCAAATACGATTTGTTATTTCCAACGATTGAGAAGTTTGCAATTTGAATATAATGTAAATTTGGAAACAAATCGGTGGTTCTCCTTTTCTGTAGATCTTTCTGATTTACTATTCTTGACTGCTACTTCCGGTTCAATTGTAAAAATAATTATATAAGTAATTCTGGATCGGTTCCGGCTCTGATTTTCGGTTCAACCGATTGAACCTTTCGGTCTTATCTTATCTGATTCTGAAAACACTGATATTTATTATTAAGATTTAGTATGTTTAACAAGAGTTGCTCGCAAAAGAAATTTAAAGGTATCACACTTTATTTTTAGGAGTATTAATTTTGATTAATAAAAGTCTTATTTTTTCAATGAAATTATTGGTTGAAAATGAAATACTAAATATAAAGGTTATTAATGTTTAAAAAAGATAGTTTTTTTTAAAAATCAAGATATAATTTTTTATTCTAATTATGACACTAAATACAAAATGATATAATTTTTGGAGGTTTGGACCTGGGCATATAATTTCTCAGGCCCACGCAAACTTAACATTTAAAAATATAATTACTTTTTCAACAAAATATAATTATTTTTTCCACGAAGAAGATTTATGATAAGCATTAATTTCATATACATTAACTTGTTTTTTTAACTATACACACAAATTTGTAGATAATTGGATGCATTAAATTTCAACAATGTCATAATAAATTTTAACGAGCAGATATTGAAAAAACATTTATCCAATTACTCTGGCCAGATAATCAAATTCACACTTACAATTTCGAAAAGAGATGCTTTAAATACACTCTCCTCTTTTATTAAATACACACCCTATTAATATATAATTAATATATTTTTTAAAAAAAAGTTTAGATTACCATTAATTCATTAAATACACACCCAACTTGATCAACCCCACCTATTTGTATATTTTTCAGATTCTTCAACTGTATCACTATTGTTATAGGTGTTTCTACACCTATATGAAGCGTGACACTACGCACTAGAGAGACAAAAGATATATGTGGAATATTAGCAAGAATAATAATAAGGAAGAACCTAAGGATCAAATAGCCGAGGATAATCTCCATCAGCGTGCTCCTTTATCCCCAGTCTGCCAGATGATAAGCTTAATGATTCATCTGCATCCTCATCACGTTAATATTATCCTCTGCTCGTCAATATGCTCGGTTAGTTAGCCCAAGTAGCGTGAAGAAGAGTATCATTTTCACCTCCAACAAAATTAGATGTTCTCTCCACCAATGAGAAGCCTTGAAAGGAAATGGGACCATTCCCATAAAAAATTGATTCAACACATGGCAACACTTCATTGGACCACACAAGAAGCAAATGATCAAGGTCTTGAGCCCTTATGAAGGAAACATGTACATACAATTATAATTTGAGGAATCCTACAAATTTGAAAGGACTTTTGGCTCCTTTCATTTTCTCCATCACATACTCAAAACTGATGAGAGTAATAATTCAAGTATTTTGAGTTCCGATTTGTGTGAAAATTGAGTACGATTTGGGCTATTATCAAGGCGAATCGGTATGTATGGAAAATCCACGAATCAGATGCTACTGAGGCTATTTTAGCATATTTGTACAGGAAAACAGGTCAGAAGTGCTCAGAATAAAAAAACACGAGTTTTGAGACGTCGCTCGACCTCAAGAGGAGTCGCTCGACCTGCATCTTTTGGTTGAGTGAGATTGGAGTTGGTCGAGCGGATGTCTGTACAGAGTTTCAGCAAACAAGGAGGCCGCTCGACCACTGCTCGACCTGGCTGAAGTCCGCTTGACCTCGCCAGTTTTGGTCGAGCGGGGACACACACACCTATTTTTGGTAATTCCGACCCTCCTGTGCGTGAATTGACGTATTTTCCAAGAAAAGCCAAGTAAAGATCCATAAGGAGAGTTTTACAAGTATAAAAAATGATGCCGATCATATCAAAAAGGGAGTTAGATTCCACATCCATCCTACACCACATCCAAACCCCAACTCCATCCTACAGAGCTGTAGAGAGAGATTCGTGCAGCAAATCAAGTGAGAACCAAGTGAAGATTCAAGACGGAGCAAGAAGCGACGGCGCCCACATCAAGGGTTTACTTCGCAACTTAATCTTTCTTGTAATTTTCAAGAATATGGGTAAGATCTATCCAAACACCATGAACATTCTTCAAAGTGTCATGGGCTAGAATACGATTGGATTCATGATTTGGCATTGAAAATAATTTGTTTGAGTGTTGTCTATATGCCCACCAATGAAAGAGGAGTCCGGTCATTCTTGAGGCACACGAGATTCTATAAGAGATTCATAAAAGATTTCTCCAAATATTCAAAATCGCTGTCAAGGTTACTTGAAAAAGATGTTAAATTTGATTTTGATGATATGTGTTTACATGTTTTTCAGGTTCTTAATGAAGCACTGATAACTGCTCCAATTCTCATCACTTCGGATTGGACTCAGCTCTTTTTGCTGGAGTGTGATGCAAGTGATACTGCTTTGGGAGTTGTATTGGGGTAGATGAGAGAGAAGAAGTTTCATCTAATATACTATGTAAGTAAGACGTTCGATTCTGCTCAAAAGAATTACACTATCATCGACAAGGAATCTTAGCGGTGGTGTATGCCTTTGATAAGTTTCGACCTTACTTGGTGGGCATGAAGACTGTGGTTTACACTGATTACTCTGCTATCAGATATTTGATGGATAAGAAGGATGCTAAGCCGAGGATAATCAGATGGATTCTCTTTCTTCATGAGTTTGACATGGAGATTCGTGATAAAAAGGATAGTAAGAATGTCTTAGCTGACCATCTGTAGTGTCTTGAGACGAAGGAGCACTGTGAAAACACTGCTGAGGTCATCAAGGATTACTTTCCTGGTGAGAAGATACTGATGGTGGATATTAAGTAGGTCTTTACAGTTTCGAAGACCTATCCTAAGAAAGAGAAAATGGATGCTCCTTGGTATGCTGACTTCGTGAACTACATTACCTCGGGGGTGAAGCCGTGTCAGTTGAGTAGACACCAGATGGTCAATTTTTTACATGATGTACAGTCTATCTTATGGGAAGAGCCATGGGTCTACAAAATCTGCACGAATTCTATAATTTGTAGGTGTGTTCCTGAGGTTGAATGGGAGAGTATGTTGGTGTTTGATCGTTTGGTTAACGTGATCTGTTAGGGTTCCATACGTTTCTAATGCAGCGGAAGCAAGAAAACCAAAGAAACATATTACCTTTCACTAGGGTATGTTGAAGACTATGAATTCTCACCAATAGCCTGTGTAGCCTCACCGTTTTGGATATAACTCTCTCATCCGATGTCGGATTTGAGTGATCTATGCACCAAAATGATCCTCTCTTCCGTAGCTTTCCATCAGTATATCACATGTCGAATTCTAAGGTCTGTACAATTTTATAAAAATTGTACAAGTTGGCGGACAATAGCAGTAAACGACCTCTTGATCTTCTGCTGTATTCCCAAATCCAATCTCGACGTCATGTGCGCGACGATCCTCAAGATCTTCTCAATCTGCTGTTCCGTCTACCCTCTTCACGTATTAGGCATGTCTCACTTAGGGTTAGAATAGTTGAGATGACTTATATATGGTACAACAGGGACCAGGAGGAGAAATTAGAGTTGGGCCTCCATTGGGCTTAAGTATCCATGCTTAGCCCAAAGGTTATACTTAAGTCCAATAATAATAATATATTCCACTAAAATATTATTACTGCACTACCGCTCTAATCCCACAATTACGTTATGGGCTCCTTCTTATTATGAGCCCGATAGTCTCCCCATGTTTAAGATATACAATGTCCATTAATTAATTAAGTTACTGACAACTCCATTAATTAATATCTCATCCGAGAGTAGTACCACTCAACCTCATTATCATTCCGAAATAAATCCACCTACAGAGTTTACATGATAATCCTTATAAGCTCCTCAAGGGGACATCATCAACCTATATTGGACACGGATTCCTTCTACAATCAACAGCACACCATAGAGACAGCATTATTTCCCAACTCACCGAGTTTGTTGATTTAATTACATGTAAATTTCACCCATTGATAAATCAAAGAAATACATACTGACTTACGTGTCGAGGTTATTGTATAGGGATTAAGAGCACGTACATCCATAATAACTGAGATCAAGTTCTCCTATAAGTCAGTATAAGTCGAACGATCTCAAGCGGTCCTGCTAAATATACACAAAGTGCACTAATGTGATTCTATAGCCAAGACAAGCTATTACTAAACACACTACAACCATCCCGATAGAGAGTCCCCGTCTATCTAGGTTGTGAGCATCTGTTTATACTTTATAAGGAAAATAATAATATGATCTTCCGCGTGTTGTCTCACAACATATTATCTACAGTATAAAGTAAGTGGACTATTCCATCGAACATATAAATAAATTATAAGACGCAATCATTTGATCATATGATTCTCATTTCAAATTAAATTGTTTAAACATTGTTCATACAAAAAGCTAGACTTTTAGTATACAATCCAACAGAGCGTTCTTGACTTCAACCACTCACAGCAGAATGGGGGTCATTTTGGTGCCAAGAAGACTACTCACAAGGTGCTTCAATCTAGGTTGTATTGGCCTACCCTGTTTAAAATCTACCAAGAGTATGTGGATACATGTGATAGATGTCAGTGGATGAGGAATATTTCTAAGAGAGATGAGATGCCTTTGCAGCCTAGCATCATAGTTGAGGTTTTTGACATGTGGAGGATCGATTTTATGGGACCATTTCCCCCATCTAATGGATTCATCTACATCCTGCTTGCAGTGGACTACGTTCTGAAATGGGTGGAAGAAATTCCAACCAGGACGAATAAGGCAAGAGTGGTGCAAGATTTCATTAAGAAGAACATTTTCAACCGGTTTGGGGTACCAAGGGCGCTCATAAGCGATGGGGAGTGAAGCATAGGGTTATAACACCCTATCATCCACAAGCAAATGGGCAAGCTAAAAGGTTTCCAACCGACAGATTAAGCAAGTGTTGGAGAAGACAGTAGGAAGCACAAGGAAAGATTGTTCCATGAAGCTTGATGATGTTTTTTGGGGATTTAGAACAGCCTTTAAGACTGTCTTGGGGATGTCGCCATACCAAATAGTTTATGGAAAATCTTGCCACCTTCCTGTGGAGATTAAACATAAAGCTCTTTAGGAATTAGTCGATTGGATATGAGCATCGAGGATGCTAAGGATTTCGTCTTATTCAAATCAATGAGTTAGATGAATTCCGAGAGAGAGTGTATGAGAATTCAAGGATCTTCAAGGCACGGATGAAGAGATGGCATGATGCGAAGATCCAATTCAAAGAATTCAATGTTGGTGATCTGGTACTTCTTTTCAATTCTCGTCTCAAATTGTTTGCAGGAAAGCTCAAGTCCAAGTGGGTTGGACCATATGTTATACATAAAGCCTGTGGAGGGGGAGTTTCGAATTGAAGGATGAAAAAGGCGAGATCATGGTGGCGAATGGACAATAATTGAAACACTACAAGTCGCTGTCTGATAAGCAAGTGCTCTCTCTTGAGTACTTAAGTTAGAGGTTTGATTCCGTCATGACTCTTTGACATTAAATGTGAGCGCCTGTTTGGGGCAGTCCCTCCCGTTTTAATTGCTTTATTGAGTCTGTGTCGATGTTGGGATTTTATTAAGTGTTGCTTGACTATAGTATATACTTCTTTAAAAACTCTTGATCACACTTTGTTTGAGCTAAGTTTGGGGGGAGGGGGCTACGTATATACTTGTATCTTGCTATACCAAAGTAAAATTGCTTCATTGTATTGTGTGCTTGGATAATTAATTTTTTTTGCGATTCTTCTGTATTTTTGATTCATTTGATTATATTGGGTTGTCGATTTTTTTTATGATTGTCCAAGTATGTTGTTATTTTATTTTTGTTGCGTGTTAATCCTAGTTCTAGTGTGGTTTTATTTTGGTTCTTGAGGATGATTGTTGGATTTTTCTAAGCACTTGATTGGGTTGATGGCCTTTATGTTTTGAGCATTGTTGATGATATGGTCGGTATGATTGAGTTGTTGGTTGAAAGTTTGAGTCGTTTGATGAATTCGTATGAGTTTTCAATCCTTGTTCTTAACTAAATTGAATGTTTCGTGATTTATATATGATTTCTAAGTTTGTTCAGGGGAAAAATAGAGCAAAGGATGAATTTTTAGTGCTTTAGGAGCCAACACAAATTGACAAGTCGTAACACGACTCGTGTTGGATAGCCGAGGTGAACAGGTTTCAGATGGGCTCAACACGAGTTGACAGGCAAGTGCACGAGTAGTGTTGCGCTGCACGACTTGATATGGCATGACTCGAGTTGACAACACAAGTCGTGTTGGGTGCCAAGAAGTGTCCAGTGAGCCAACATGACCCCGTAAGACCAACACGACTTGTTACTCGAGTCGTGTTGGGAGGCTGAAATCAACCAAAATCGTCCAAACAGCCAACACAACCCTGTAAGCCCAGAACAACTTATAACACGAGTCGTGTTGGCCATCCAGATTCGAGTTTTTAAGTTGAAAATTTTAGGATTTTTCTCACTTCGCTCGTTCTTTTCTTCCCGATTTCAACCCGTGCTACACCCATGTTTCTTTCCTTCAATCTTTCCTTCAATTTTTCGTCAAAAATTCACCATTCCACACAGTTTAATCCCTTCACCCACTAGCACAAACACATAATCTCTAGGTTCTGGGGAAATTTGGGAGCAAAATTAAGGCTTTTTGAGTTTTTCTTATGAAGAGCAATCCAAGTTCGAATTCACTATGTATAACCTAAGAGGTATCATTTTCTTACTTATTATATGCTTATGTGAGTGAATTTTTTGTGAATTTGTAATGGATAATTACGGTGTGGTGGAATTTACATGTTCAAATTAGGTTTTGGTTGAGGAATTTCGTCGAATAGATGACATGCATGTTAGTTTGTTTGTAAATTGATTCATATGCATAATGTGTGACGATTTTGTGACTGGGCTTGATGGATATTGGAATTTTTGGACATGTTGATATATGTGGAGTGAAACAATATGAATACAAGTTGAAACTTTGGACAGTAAGTATGATTGAGTTGTGAGAATGAAGTTGAGGGAAATTGATATTCATATTTATGTGATGAAATTTACTTGACTAGGACTTGAATTACTTGATCATGATTGAAATTTGGTTAAGAATGTTGTAGGAAGCATGCTAGAATATGATTGGATTCATGATTTGGCATTGAAAATAATTTGTTTGAGTGTTGTTCAGTGAAGTTGATTTATGTCTATATGTTGGAAGTTTTACTTGAAAAAGACTTGAGTAAGTTGAGATGTTGAATTCGATTGATAAGTATTAGTGATTGTATCCTATATAAAATTCATGTGAAGCAAGTATCTTGTATTTATGTTATTAAGAATGTAGATGTATATTTTGCATTTCTTTCAGGAAGAGGAAAGAAGAGTGATGGTGGTGATGGGGGAAAAGGAAAAGGAAAACAAACGGATAAAGGAGATGGACCTAGTAAGAAGAGGAAAGGCTCCTCAAGTTCCTCTAATCAGGTACAGGCACCAGATGGCTCCTCAAGTTCCTCTAATCAGGTACAGGCACCAGATGGTACAGCCAATGCAAGGATAGATAAATTGAGAAGGCTAAAAAGGCTACCGTCGAACTTCAAGTTGAATATGAAAAACTGGATTGAGATAACACTGACGTGGGAGAAGGTGTCAGATAAGATCATCCGTACTCGTTATCAATATGAAGGAATCATGATTACTTTAAAAATTGCTGAGGATATTCAAGAGTTGTTCAATCGGGTTGGTATAAGTGAGTTTATAGGGAAGAAGAAAAGAACTCATTTTCAGCTAACATTGGAGTTCTTGTCCACTTTGAAAGTCTTCTTTGATCCAATGGACAAGCTCCCATATGCTGCTGAGTTTTATCTAGGAGGAGTGTTTAGAGAGATTGATCTGGATTGCTTAAACAGAGCATTGGGAGCTCCAATTGTGATTCCTTTCGCTGAGGACAAGAGATTTAAGGCCGATGGATTCTGGGAGTCCATCACAGGAAAGAATAAATTCAAGTCGAGTTTGGCGAAGGCGACTTTCATCAGAAATCCAGTCCTTCAATACATGGATCAAATTCTATCAAGCATAATTTTCTGTAGGGCAGAAGGGGGTAGCATTCCCCTAGGAGAGTTGTATGTCTTGTGGTGCATGATCAACTCAGTTCAATTCAACTTGGCTGCATACCTTCTATACCAGTTTTACCGGTTCAAAGTATGTGCAACTCAGAAGATGAATATAGGAGGACTGATTACTCCTATCGCCCATCACTACGGTATCGATACCTCTAGGATGGAGTATATTAGGGACCTGCCAGACCTTGACTTGACAGCCTTGTTGCGAAGATGGATAATGAACCCCCAAGGAATTATGTACACATTCAAAGAAGGTGGTTGTCTTTTTAATTCCCGATGAGTTTGCAAGAGTTCACATCAATTAGAAGAGAGAAGAATCTTTTGATGGATACAGATGATCACATAGCCATTCGAGATGGGATAACAAACAGAACTTGGCAAACTATAGTGAGGAATGCACTTGCTAGGATGTTCCCGATGGCTATGGGAAAGCCTGAAATTCTAGAACATAAGCCTCAGCAGATGGAAGAAGATTTAGTTGGAGGTGACAAAAGAGCTGGAGAGTTCGCTGATGCCTACAATCATGATCAGTTTATAGGGGCACAGCAGTACCATATGCCACCTAACTTTGATGGAGTCCCACTGTATGGGATGGCACCACCTGCTTATCTGTCCGGATTTGAGGCATGGGAACCGATGTATGATTGGTGGGGACAGCAGACGCAGGGTACACGTATGCACAATGAGTACTTGATGGAGGAGAACAGGCGAAGAAGAGAGGAGAACATGCAGAAAGCTGCAGATTATTATCTAAAGTTTAAAAATAATAAATAAATAAATAAATAGAAGTAAGAATAATTATTCAAGATTGAATTAAAAGATAATAACAGCTCTAAGGTATCAGGTGTAGGGCAATTGATTTGGTTTTCTAGACGTTCTATTGCTTATTCATGCTACTTTAATGAAAATACATCACAAGACCTTATTAACTCACCAAATATGATTTGATTTCAAGTTAATAATGTAATCCAATTAATATCAAAAGATGCGTGATTAATATTGAATCTCCTTCCTAGATACTAATAATGCAAACTTAAAGAACCTCCGGATGACCAGTTTGACTAACATATATTCTCTGAAAGTACTATTTTATACATTCACTTCCTACTTGAATTCTTAATTGCATTGTTCCGCTAAGGAAATCAAGTATCTTATTTACCAGCCCTTAGAATTATCTTGTTCACTGACAAACTACTATAATCCCTAGCAAATAGACAATATTAATCATGTATGCACACAAGCTAACACAACATATCAAGCATCACTGGTTACATCAATAATATAATGTGAAGACATTACACACATATAAACATAGTCTTAGTTAATCAAATAAAAAATAATCTTATTAGCATTAAGTCACAATAGTTGTCTAGGGTTCCCAAATCAACTACCCTAATCTTCAATCCCTAGAACTGTAAAAGGTTTTTAGCCCATGAGGTTACTACACACAACTCTCATGGCTGATAATTTCATAATAAAGTCAACAAAAGAAAAGAATAAGAGAAAATACGAAACCCTAGTGTCACATGATTCTCGTTCTCCCTCCGTCTCTCCGATTGGATTGGCTCTCAAAACCGCACTTAAATCTTCCTTCGGACTGATGGAATGGATGGATGAATTATCTGATGTGAGTGGGTGGATGGATGGATGGTGCGTGAATGATTTCACGATGTGTTCTGTTGGTGTGTTGATCGGTCCCCCTTCTCTAGGTGTCTTGATCCATTTTTATATCATGGGCCACCAAAATGACCCCCTTAGGCTATTTTACATATTTTCACACACTGGAGGGTGAAAATATTAATTTTTTGCAAAAAATAACCCAACACGAAACTCGAGTTGCCAACACGACTTTTGTTGCAATGAAGTGCAACTCGTGTAAACCTAACACGAGTCGTGTTGATAACTCGTGTCCTTGCCTGTTTAGTCATGTTGCAATACCTGAAACTGATTTGGCCTCGGACCCCAACACGAGTCGTGCTGACAAGTAGTGTCACCATCTGTCAACTTATTTTGGGTCCATTCTGAACCCGGACGCCTACCCTGCCTCACACGACTTAAAGCACGACTTTGATCATACGTAACATGACTCATGTTGCAAGTCGTGTTGCACCATGTCAAGTCGTGTTGCACCATTTTGCATTCTGACCTCCTACGGCATCCAACACGACTCGAGTTGCTAAGTCGTGTTGACTCTTGCAACTCGAGTAATGCCTTTTTGAGCTCGTTTCTTGCCCGTCTTCAATTCTACTTCATTTTAACCTATTTTAACCTTCAAAACTCAATAAAAAAGATTAGTAGCACCATAATTATGCAAAATACATAAACCACGCAATTTCACATGAATATATAGCCTTATTCTAACAAAAACAGTGTATTGTGAGATCGAAAAGACGTAAAATTCCACACTCATCAATCTGCTTATGTCTATAGAGTAGATTTGCATGGTTTAGTGATGCGTCCATATTCCATAAGGCAGGGTCGGACATTGACATACGGAAAGGAAATTAATTAGTGAAACTAGATGACCCAAAGAGCTAGCTATCTTCTCACTTGTTAACTCTCGTTTATCTCTACAGTCTTTATTTTATTTGTTATTTGATTATTTTGTCTATTAGATTAAATATTACTCTCCACTTAAATTACCAAACAATAGTTTCTCTTAATATAAATAACAATAAATTGATAACCAATCGTCCTTTGGGTTCGATATTTAACTTGGTCGCTTATTAAAGCTACAATAACATCCTTCATACTTGGGGATTAATTATGTGTTGAGAAAATTCCCAACAAGTTTCTGGCGCCGTTGCCGGGGACGTTGGTCCTGATCAATTTTATTGTTTTATTTTAATTGAAACTACTTCATACTTGTCTTTAAATTCTAACGCTTATTTTTCTTAAATGTATGTACACTAGGTCGAAGGGAGCACCATTAATGCTTTTTGATCTGGAAATTGGAGCATCGTCAAGGAAGAAGAAGGCAAGAAAGAAAAAAAATAAGAACGTGGAAGCAACCGAAGCTCTTAATCTAGGAGTTGAAGTTGAAGGGCTGAACTCAAAAGCGATTGAAGTTGCAACCGGAGATAAATTGGAAGCAGAAGCAGTCAATATGGCCGGTTTAGACAGGCTAAATCTGGATAATGTTGCCATCCGTGAAGTCTTCTAGAATAAAGGAGAGGGCAACGTGGGGCTGTTAGGAGCGCGTGGAGCCAATGCTGATTTTGATCTTCATCCCATTCTTATCAACATGATAAAAAGGAACTCTTTCTCTGAGGGTACCTTCGAAGATCCTCAACAACATCTTAATAAGTTCTTTGGTTATGCAAATACACAAAAAGATGTAGGAACTCATGAAGAAGCAATGAGGATCTTACTGTTTAAATTTTTGCTTACTGAAAGAGCGAGAGATTGGTGCGACACTCTTAGTGCTCCTGAATGCACTACCTGGGAGCAATTGAAAGTGAAATTCTTGGAGAGATATACGCCACCTTCAAAGGTGTTTAGAATGAAGCAAGACATCAATCAATTTGCTATCGGTAGTGGAGAGAAATTTCATGAAGCTTAGGACAGGTTCAAGGACATGCTTCGGAAGTGTCCACTGCATGGGCTATCTAAACCTTATTTTATTTCCAATCTTCATTTCTATGATTTCTTCTATCGTCACTACTGCCACTTCTATCGAAGTTCCTTTGTTCCTGTTCCTACTGCGTTTAGCTAGAGTCTCAACTCTCCATTTCTGTTATTGTTCACTATCAGAGTTCTGCTTCCACCATTGTAAGCTTTGCTCAAATATTTTATTTCCTCATATGTTTAAATCCTACTCATGGTTCTGTTACTCAAAGAATCCTTGCCTAGATCCTAAAATCATTTCTTTGTTCTGTCATTCTTAATGTAGCTCACTATTCTAAATTACTCAAAGATGTTCAAATCCAAATCACAACTCTGTTACTAAAATAATTTTCACTGAAAAATGTCAAGTCCTTTATTCTTATTCCTAAATATAGAATATAAATCTCATCACAAAATTCTTCTATCCAATTTTATTTCCAAATCTCTATTCTGTGATTTTCTCACTGACATTACCGCCACTTCGATCGAAGTTTCCTATTTCCGTCGTTCCTAACTCTACTCATAACTCTTAGTTCTTTTCGATGTTTAATTCTGTTTTAAAAAAATCTAGCCGAGAATCGTCCATTCCTTTATCATTCTTTCTAAATCCAAAATAGAAAGCTCAACACAAAATTTTCCTGTTTGAGAAATCAAGTTAATAACTCCTTAAAATAAAAGCAATTGTAATAGATCTACCATAAACAGAAATCTCATCCTAAAATTATTCTATTCAAAACACCACACTATCTACTCTATAGAATCCATGATTCCTCTCTCTAAAAAACCAGCACTGCGATCACGTGACCACTGACGCCATGGTTGAAAAATTCTTCCACCTTCTTGCATGAGTTGAGATCCAAAATCTATTATGTCTTCTAAAGAGTCCCCTAAACCAGAATGGGTAAGGAGGAGAAAGTTGGAGTAGCTTAGTTTGATAGAGCGTCTGTCACTAAACTTCCAAGAGAAAGGAATAAGAATCAGAAAAGAGCAAGATCAGGAGTATCTAAGAGGCATCGTGGATGTCGCTAATCACCAAAGAAAAATAAATAAAATGCATAAGAGAACATGTCTTTATCCAAGGAGTTTAAGGAATGCGTGAATACTTATTCAAATAAGAATATCGTGAAAAATTTATTTGATGTTAGTTTGTTAAAACTGCTCCCATACAAAAGAAAAATAATGGAATGTTTGAGGCGTGAATGCATAAGTGAAATGTTTTCCCTACAAAAGAAAAATAATGGCACAGGGGGCTAACTCGTAACTCCAGTCTTCCAGAAAAGATAAACTAGCTAACCCTTCAGAGGTCCACTCCAACATCAAGATATATGGCTGACTTTTCAGAAGGTCTGGCACCAAATCAACAAAGTTGGCTGACCCTTTAGAGGTCCAGTTCAGAAAGAAAAAGAAAAAAGAAAAACGAAGAGAGGAAGAGGCATATAAGAGCCAACAAAAAAAAGGCCATTAGCCAACCGAAAAGAGGCTAAGAGCCAACAAAACCCATAAAGCGTACAAGAGCCAAAGTAAAATGAAAGAGAAAAAGGCAAGAGCCAACAAACGACGAAAGAGAAAGAGGCAAGAGAGCCAACAAAAAATGACCCAAGGCTCGAGAAAAGGCTGAGAGCCTAAAAAATCTCAATGCTAGCACGGCTAATAAAAAAGACGAGGCACGACTCGTAAATAAAGCTCATGGGCTCACAAAGGGAATGATACTTATGTATTTTGCTATATCTAAATCAATCTTTGTAAGATAGAGAAGAAAATTAAAAATCAAGGATAAAATTTCCGCTGAAGAAAATGGTCAATACCCAAGAAAAAAACTCGAGGGCTAAAGATACGACTATGCTGAACATACGATCCTAAAGAAATTCAAAATCCAGTAGTTCAATTGGTTAGAGCTCATGAACAAAGAATAAGAAGAAGACAACTACTTCATAAAAAAAAGCGGCGCGACTGAAGAGCCCAGACTAAAGACTCGAGGCTAAGCAGTGGAGGATAAATGTTCAAGGAGAATAAAACTCAGGAGAAAGAAGCCAATCATCCCAAAAAGAAATAGCGCAATTTTTAGAGCGTGGAAAATATGTATATCGAATGGCACGTCTCTTAAAGAAAAGAGGAAATCACATGTCAAAGACAGAAGCAGAAATAGCAAGACTCAGAAAGAAAGAAATATTCTGTTGCCCAATCAAAATCGAAGAACCGAGGAATCCTCAGCACAAATAAGAAAGTCGAGGCAATCATCCATCCAGGAAAAATAGCTCAGTAAGTTAGAGAGTGGAAGAAAGATTCTGAAATTGAATAGACAACATATACCGAAGCTGAAGAAGTTCAAGAACCGGGACTCAGGATCAGGGCTCGACGCTTGAAGGAAAACAGAATCACATAGCTCAGTTGATTGAAACAAAAAGTAAGAAGTCGATCTTTATCAAAATTTCATCTCAACCACATTGAAGAAATAAACGCCAGCATACCAATCCTTCATTCAAAAGTTATAATTGTCTTCACTCAAAAGTCAGAATTATCAGTATAGAATTTGAGGAAGGATTTGAAATCTACATGCAAGAGAAGTGAGAAATTGCCGATGATGATGATAGCAAGACCCCCCACTCACAAACAACGTTCTGATATTCTTAGATACTCTCTTTTCTTCTGCGATATTTTTCCCACTGGATTTTATCGTAGAGAGGTTTTTAATGAGGTTGACGGGATTTTAACGACTCATATTTGAGATTGCTCCTTGTAGTTTCACAACAAGAAGCAATCTCAGGGGCTAATGTTATAAGTGTTTCTACACCTATATGAGGCGTGACACTACGCGCTATAGAGACAAATGATACATGTGGAATACTAACAAATAATAATGAGGAAGAACCTAAGTATCAAGGAGCCAATGATAATCTCCATCAGCGTGCTACTGATATTGACATGCCTTTATCCCCAGCCTATCCGAGAATAAGCTCACGATTCATCCGCATCTTCGTCACGTTAATATTATCCTCTGCTCGTCAGTATGCTCGGTCAGTTAGCCCAAGTAGCATGAAAAAGAGTATCATTTTCACCTCCAACAAAATTAGATGCTCTCTGCACAAATGAGAAGCCTTGAAAAGAAATGGGACCACTGCCATAATAAATTGATTCCTTTCAACACATGGCAACATTTCATTGAACCACACAAGAAGAAAATGATCAAGGTCTTGAGCCCTCATGAAGGAAACGTGAACATACAACTATAAATGGAGGAATCATTCACATGTGAAAGGACTTTTGGCTCCTTTCATCTTCTCTATCACATACTCAAAACCCACTAAATATTTCTCTCTCTACATCAATACACATCTTCACTTCTGTAATGTTCTTTCATGGAACTCCTATGTACAAGAGAAATATTAATGAATACAAAGATCTTTCGGTGACGAAGAAAATCATATATGTTTGATGTGTTGATTCCCATTTAACGTTTTATTCATATCCCCGTCCTACACCATGAATTCGGCAGGAATCGAGTATCAACAACCATCTCTTTCAAGAAGAAGAAAAAGTTCATCTCATATTTAATGTTAGAAAAATTGATAGAGACTTAACAAACAAATAAACTTGTACATAGAGAAATCTCTTAATAATTATTTTATAACCTATTGCCTATAGGGGAATTTTGAAACAATTTGTAGATAATGCGGAAATTTTCTTAGGAAAATTCCCTTGTCAGGAAAGCGTGCAGATTAGCTGGATTCTATTTTTTAAAATTCCCTTTGCCGGATTTTAATCCAAAGTCGTTTCCTAGTCATATATTGTAGAAGAAGAGGACTCATGTATCAAAGTCGCTCTTAGAGATCCAAATATTATCTGACATTTTGCTCTTATCAACTTGTACAGGAGGCTATGATACAGTTTACCGGTCAAGAAAAGCTGATGGATTATTGATGATGTTTATAATCTTAAATTAATTATTAAGGGTGTTTATAATTTTAAAATTAATAAAAGGTAAATTTGGGTTTTTAAGGGGTATACATTATAAAATTAAGACTTAAAAAATTAATAAGAGGTTTATATCTAACAATACTATTGAAAAAATATTTATCCAATTACTCCCACTGGTAATTAGATTCACATTTTCATTTTTTTTTTCTGTTGCATAAATAGATTTACACCCCCCAAAATTAAAAAAATATATATAAATATAAGAGCATATAATCTAATAACCTTACAACACACTTTAATTTCAAATTTGTTATTTCTTTACTACTTATAACTTACTTTTTAATTGATTTGTTATTTGAAAATATCAAATTATTCCAAAAAGCAGGTGAAAAGAATTTTTTTCTAGAACTCTTATCTTTTGAACTTTATTATGCATGGGAGAATCATCTTAATTATATTGCATATTTGAATCTCAACTCACAACGAACACCTACTCTTATTCGGGGGGTTTTCTTTTTTTTTTTTATCTCATTATATAGGTCTTTTTCAATTTATTAATTAATATATGATATATCTTTTTCTTTCTATAAATTTATAAATCTTTTATGTAATACTTTAGACATAGTGTCTTATTAGTATTAAAAAAACATGCAACCAAAGAAAATGCGGAGAAATTTATGTAAAACCAGATGAGACCGTAGTATGCTTATATGCTTATCTAATTAATTATCTTTTTTTTATTATAGATATTATTTTTTACTTATACTGTAAATTATTCATGAAACAGTTTACATCGTTATAACTTTTCATCAATTGTGTAGCATTTTTCATTATAAATATATGTCATTGCTTCTTATCTGTCTCACGATCTCACACAAATCTTTTCTAAAAGATGATGTTCAAATGAACATGAAGCAACACAAGGATCAGCGAATTAGAGGAATGTCATGAACTTCAGCTATGAAGGGAATAGTAGATCCACAAGTTTCAACATATACAGTTCACTAGTGCATGTGCACGAAGTTATATACAAACACGAAACGAGCTTCTATGCGCCCATCGGAGGGGCCTAATACAATTGATTACGGCATTACTAATGATCTCTATATACATGAGCAATCCAAGTGTACCTGAACCAGAAGCACAAATTTAACACATCACCATCGTTGAAGAGTGGTGCACAAGGATATATGTACGGCCAGAGATATCGTAGCAATAGAGGTACCTACAATTTCATTGGGGTATTTATTTGTCCGTGTTATGCCCAGTTCCTTTTAGACCGAAGTTGAGTGAGCTTGTCTCTCCACAAAGCTGAAATAAACGAGATGTCTTAGAGGTGTCTAAACATGAGAAAGTAGAGTCGTGCTCATTTATATCCTATACAGTTTTCTGAACAATCTGGATGCTTGACACTAACGTTGGAGGCTTTAAAAAGTGTCAACCGAACTCTATTACTTTAAGACAAGCACAGTAGTTCATAAAAAAATTCTAACAGAGTCAAAGAAAATTTTGTATTAAGAAACCAGCATTAGATAACTAGTTATTCCAGCAATCATGTAATGTATGATTCCCCCATGAGTGAATCTTTACCATGCATGATCAAGACACGTTTTCATTCATATTTAAGTCTTATTATTTTTATTTAGTCTCTTTAGTCTTTTCTATTCCACCTCTTTCCCTTTTATGAGTTTATGAATCCATACTTTATACACTGTTGTTTTGGAGAATCTAAAGATTTCCCAAATGCCCAAACTACCTCGAGCAAGTTTCTGTAATTCTCATCTATAGGCTTATTCCAACTTCCAAATTCAAGAATTTTGCCACTTATTTTGGTTATCTTCAAATCCATCAAAATGTAATCAAATTGAGGCTATGAACTTCATATAGTAGAGAACCAATATTCAAGAAACTGCAATCATTTTAATGTTATTCATTTCAATGTCATCTTTCAAATTCTTTCAATCGTAATGCACAAACCTTAGCTTTTAGCAACACCATGCTATTATTCTGTTTATCCAGAAAACAGATGCACAAGCAGTGAACTTAGCATTGCACCGTGTACAGTAGTTTCAGATTATGAAAATAAAAAGTGGGACTCTGTAATAACTACAATTTAGCCTAGTTATTTATCTGCAAACAAATTCAGTGTTCTCAACAGTAATTTAGTATTCAACGTGTCTAGCTAATACAGTAAGGTGGTGGAAACGCATAACCAGGTTCAGGTCTTGCAGTAAATTTTTAGACATAATAATGATGCTAAATATGATCTTAGCAAAGAATTTGGCAAGAAATACCTGCATCCCTGTAGCGTTCTTCAACAACTGCAATTAACATGTTCCTCACAAAATCAAATTCTTTTGTTTGAATGCAGGGCTGCCCAGTAGGTCTGCATCAACAGATACAGAAGTTAAAGCCTTCACCTCAGCTAATTAGTCAAAGAATACAATCATATTAAGGTTGGTGCCAATTCAAATATTGAAAAAGTAGTTGATCACTATTTGCAAGAGACCAAGAACAGCTTCTCGGGCACGAAATCAATTTCCATTTCTTGCCCATTTGCAATGTCAGTGTATTGTTGTTCTAACACAAGTATATGGACGACAGAGAAATGAAGAACATTTCAGATCCAACTTCACCTGTCCAGTTCAGAGAACAACAGGCCTTCTGATGAAGAACTCTGCACAGATACCCTTTCAGCTTCAATAACTTTCATGCCATCACTATATGCCAGGTACTTGTTGACTTGAATTGGGACCTGCAAGCAGTATAATACAACATTCATTTGGCAGTTGCTTATGGTGGAAGCATCTGAGCTTAATAGCCTAACGTACAATTATCTTCTGTCAGTTTAATAAACCTGTAATTGTTGCGTTATTTCTAATGAAAATGTTGAATTGGTTATGTAAATTCTTAATAGTTACATGCACAATGTGGACTGGGCCATGGCTAACAATCTACCAGGAACATCCCAACACATAAAGAAAGAAGATGTAGCTATTAAGTTACACGTTGTTCATGACCTTACTCAAAGGGAAACAGATATCTCAATATAAACATATTTATGAAACTTTCAAGAATTAATATTGAAGGATGGAGCATTTGGACCATAAATCCCATAAAGAACACACACACAAGCACATGATCACGTCATCAATTTAATTATTGGTAATAAAAGAAAAACTAGCCAATATTGGTAGTAATAGCTAATCACAAGGAATTCTACTAACACTATGAAGATCCCAAAGCCAAGAAACTGATGGGTTATTTATAATATGATGATATGAAGACCCCTAATAATTTCCTGTTGAAGGCGTGATTTCTACAAGGTACTTTCACAAATCCATTAGAAAGCTCCACTTAAGTATCGCACACAATTGTAACTTTCCATGTCAGTGTTACCTTGCATCTCACTGCAATGTTAATGGCATCTGAGGGTCGAAGATCAAAGCTCAGGCTCTCTCTTTCATCACCCAACTTCAATCAGCATTAATATTATATTATATCAGTGATAAACTATAGAGAAATGACTGCCAGTAATTCAGACAAGTATATGTAAGATTCTACAAGTTCACCAATGATATAACAAGGTAATTTCACCTTTGCGAGATGTAACTCAGCAAAATAAGCCTCATGTACCCTCTTGGTGACACGTACAAGTTTCACCTGAAAAAGAGATGAGCAAAGAAAGTCAGGCTAAGCTTTAATAGCTAATGGGGGCACACAGAACATAGTATCCTAAACTCACAGTATAACCCATCTTGTCAATCATATCCTTCACCACCTGATACATGGTTGGTCTAGCCTGAATTGGAAGCGAAGAATTAGCTTTATTAGAAATAGATTCAACCAATAAAAATTCCTATGTTTGATAGCTTGAGCAAACTTAAGAATAATACACATACAATTTGGACATTACGAACAGCTGCCATGAGGAGCACACTAGGCATCTCCACTGTAACAAAAAGCACAGGTAAAAGGAGTAAAGAGACAGGATAAAATATAATCAACATGGCAATCACTAGAAAATAGGATATTGTTAGGCACTTACAAACAATTATTGGGAGAAGAAGCCCAGTCCCATCCTCCATCTTTAAGACAATTGCAGGATGTGGTGAATAATCTGGAAGATGACCTCCCTGTGGATTGTTGTGAGCACATCTCAAGTACCTACCATCTCTCATCTTGATCATGAAACCATCCGGGCCACTTCTCACCTCAACTATTTGAAACAACATAAAACACACTCCGTGATTGGCACTTGCAAATTGTACAATGGTTTTGAGGCTTTGAGCAATGGAATAAATTCATACAAAGTTCACATTGAGGAACAATGATCTCTCCCTCGATCTCTCTCTCTCTCTCTCTCACACAACACATACATAAGAACTGTAACACAAACAACAATAAGAAGCTTTACATAGAAAAGCAAAGAAATAAATCCCAAATTGCCAGCTTCAATCACCCTTGAATCTATATAAATCGTATCATTCATCAATTATATTATAAAGCCAGAGTTGCTTCACATATTAGCGATAAAAGTTATATTAATAGCATAAAAACATGAATATCCAATGAAAAAATCAAGAAATTTGTTCAATGTTCCCTCAATACCCACACACACATATGTAAATAATGGAAGGAGAACTAGCTACCTGCTTCAATGACACTTGAATTCACATAATCAGCATCATTTTCATTGGTATTCCCTGCCGTGCTACCATTTCCATTTGAAGATGAACTGAAACTACCTCGAATGGTGCTGCATTTCCTCAAATTCCGTCGGAGACCAGTGTTAGTCTTGGCACAGCTTAGCTCTCTCATCCCCCAGAATCCGCTTCTAATGAACTTAACCTTAAGCAGTGGTGAATTAAAAGGCACAGAGTACACTTCAGTTTTTTTTGGTTGGACTACAGGGGAAACAACAGGTCCTTGCAGCGAAGCCATCTCAAATCCTTTCAACAAGAATTTCATGAGCTTACAGTAAACATACACGAATCACAAATAAGAAAAAAGGCTTACTCGCAATTATTCATATTTTTGACTTCAGAAACAGATACATACATAGAGTAGAATCATCGTATCAGGAACCAAATAATGTAATAATAACAAAAGCTAAAGTGATGTTATGAGTATTTCTTGATATTGAATGCTAGAGCAAATAGATACAGCTACAATCTTTGACTTTCATATGCACAACTTAATTTCCATAATTTCTCATTAAACCAACCATATTTTAGCCAACAACCAACTAAAGCCAACAAAAGATTACTCGTTTCTTAAAAAAAAAAAACAGTTAAATCTTTTCAAACTTGCCCTCCTTATTCTTAAACTGTTGATCAAGCAACAATAATTCAATATTTATTGAGAGCATCAATTACAATACAAGGGGTGATCTTATCTTCAATTCGTGTACACAATAAGGATCATACCTGAAGGAATCTCTGATCGTCCTAAAAAGCTCCGGCAGTCAACCCACCGAAAATTTGCAGCTCAATTCCCAAGAGAAAAGGATTCACCAATTGTAGAAGGGTGTTTGATCACAGAATTAAGAAGCAATAATATGAGGCGTGTAGAAGATAGCAAAGGAAAGGAAGAGGAGATCGAGAATAGAGTGGATAAAGGAAGGAAGAGAGGATGTCAGAGTCAGAGAGAGAGTAGAAGATATTAATTAAGTTGAGATAGAGTGTATACACAGCATGAGATGAGAGATTATGACTTCACGCGATAGGTTCTTCCATGTTTTCTACTTCTGGATAAGAGAGTGACGAATGGACTGATATGCCCCTTTGCTAATTTCTTTGTAGTTATCAATTCAGCTGTAAAAGTTTTTAGTGTTATAGGGAAATATAGAGTATAATTTATGTGACTAATTTTAATAATTTAAAAAGATATAGGACTAATTTTGAAACTAATAGAACTAAAGTTGAAATTTTAAAAGACATATGACCAAAATTGAAAATAAAATAATTTAAATTAAAAATACTAAAAGTTATATGACTAAAATTGAATTGATAAAAAAATACGGGACCAAAATTGATATTTTCTCAAGAAATACATGTAAGAACTTTAATTTTGGGGGAAATATTTCTTGAAAGAACTTTAATTTTGGGGGAAATTTTTTTGCCATTAGATTCCATATCACTTTATTACATCAAATTCTCGTGTGTACACCATACATACACGAATTTAAATTCCTACATTTACATTCAAAATATTCTCTCCCTCCATAACGTTTATATTTACGTTTTACACGTAAATTAAAATATATAATATTTTAATTTGTATTGAAATAAAAAATTTTTAATATAAAGTGGTAATGAAAAATTATCAATTTTGCTCCTATATCTTTTATCAAATTAAATTTTAGTCATTTTAGTTTTAATTTTGGTCTGTGACATTTAAGTTTTCAATTTTAGTCTTACAGGTTTCAAATTTAGCTCTATATCTTTTTGAATTATTAAAATTAGTTTTGTATCTTTTAAATATGATATACGACTAATTTTGATAATTAAAAAAGATATATGACTAATTTTGAAACTAATTGGACTAAAATTAAAGTTTTAAAAGATATATGACCAAAATTGAAATTTAAATGACTAAAATTGAAAATACTAAAAGTTATAGGACTAAAATTGGATTTGTAAAAAATACAGGACCAAAATTGTTGTGTGTGGGCCCTGCATAGAATAACTAATAGTTTTGTATGAGTTCAACTTGACAAAAAAGAAAATATAAACCTTAATTTAGAACAAATCAAAATAAAAATAAAAATATTAACGTAGGATAGAGGAATATACATTTATTAATACATTAATGAATAAAATTTACACAGTTCGTTAATAATTTTTAACAAAATTCCTATAATTTTTTCAATAAAAAAACTAATATTAAAAAGTAATAATCCACTTTATTAAAAATCACATTTATATTATTGAAAAAAAATTAATACAAATATCAACTCTTATTATATAATTCCCATCCGCTTTGAGGTATCCATTTTATCAGTTCGGATGTTCGTTCTAAAGATATTCATTTACTTGTTTAAAAGATTGGACTTATACACATTATTAATATAATTATTTATCATTTATTAAATAATAATATTCTTTAATTTAAAATCACCATATTAACCAACTAATTAAAAATAGATGACACCTCATATAATTTATTCTTGGATTTATTACTACTGTACACGCTTTAAAACCTAACTGTTCTTAGATATAATGTAAATAAGGGAAGATTATCAACTACACAAATTTAAAGCTAAAGGACAAAATTACTCTTAAGTAGTTGCACATTGTTTTTACACAATGTTTTTGCATATTCTTTTTTATACAATGTTTTCGCACATTTTTTCGACACTTTCTTTTTTTTGCACAGTTTTTTTGAAACCTTTTATACACAATTTTTCTGCACAATTTTATGCTAATAATTTATTTATATGATAAATAAAACGATTGCGGTTTTGGGATTAACTTTGATGACAGTAGCTAGGGTTTGCAGAGCCTAAATGAACATTATTCTTTAATATTGTGTTTTTCCTTTAAAATTCTTTTGTTGTTTATTGAAGTCGAATTGTGAGTAATCTACTTTATTTTTATTATTTTTGGAAACAGGTGAGGAAGTTAGTACTGAATAAAGTGTACTGAGTTTATTATCAATTTCATCAAATATAAAAAGTGTATTTTCAAAATTATTTTATAGAATAATTTAATAAACACATAATTAATTGTTAGTCTGCAAGTTAGATTGTTGGTAGTTGATAGTTTATGCGAGTTGAAGTTGAACTACTGCTTGTTAAATCAAGTTAGAGTGTTGGTACTTGATAGATTGATAGATAGAAATATGTATAACATTGTAATTTACAAAAAATTTGTGTTAGAAAAAATGTGCAAAACATTATGAAAAAAAAAGTAGAAAAAAAGTGCAATAACATTTCTAATTTTCATCATTTTTATTTTGAATTGTTTTATAAAAGTTTTCATCTCTCTAAAATGACAAATTGTCAAAGAATTTGCCTTTTTGTTCCAGTGTACAAAATACATAAGGATATAATACTTTGTTTTACAAGATATATACTTTAGTATACTTTTTTTATTGAAAATGTCAAGTGAAATATGAATAATATAATTAATTAAAAAAATTAATTTATTTCTTAAAAATCAAGGGTGTAAATTTTTATAGAATATAACATTTAATACTAATAAATTACAATCTCCTAAAAAATGAGAAATTTGGGTCACGGTCTCACAAAGACACACAAGTTTTTGGATTGTTGGTATTGATATTTGATATTAGGCTTTTGGGCACTTTTGCCAATTGGCTCATAAAATTTCATACAAATTGGTGTGCGGGGCACCAGGGTGTACAGATTTCAACTCTAAATAAAAGTGACAATATTTTTTTAATGAAAGTGATAATATTTTTTAAATAAAAATAATAACATATTTAATAGTAATAAGTAGCAACTAATTTAAAAGTATAAAATAGTTGTAACATAAGAGCTTTCGCATAACACTTATTTTATATTCACATAACATAGTTTAATTTTAAAATTATTATTTATTTTTAATACATACTCCCTCCGTCTCTGGAAAGATGACACACTTTCTATTTTGGGTTGTCCCACAAAAATTTGCATATTCTTAAAAAAGCAAAAAAGTTAAACATAATCATCATCCTCCATAAACTTTATTTACAAAAAAATCACACCTACCTAACACACTTAACATACTTTATCATTTATTTATTACTAAAAAATATCATAATACATCTAAAAGTCATCACTTTATTAATCTATGTGCCAGGAAATGGGGTGCAATCTTTCCTGGGACGGAGGGAGTATATTACCAAACATATTAAACCGATCTAAAAGAGTAAATTTAAAAAAAAATGTGAAATTGAAGTTATAACAGGTAATATATTTTGACAAATTTTCCTGTGAGACGCTAATTAGGTGAGACAATTTGCGAGATGTGTTAAAGTATATCTATTATTTAAATAAAGTATGTTTAATGGTTGTTAAAGTATATTTTCTAAAGTATGTTAGATTATGCATTAAAGTATGATTTTAGTGTGTTATAATTTAATTTATTATTGACATACTTTAACTGCAAATAAACATATTTTATCTATACAATAAGCCTTAAGCCTACTTTAATAATGGGTCAATCCGTCTCACATCGTCTCACAAATTACCCATCTCATAAGAGATTAACTAATATATATTTTTACATTCAGTCAACACCCTAAAAAAACTTGTGAATATAGACAACTTATGAGCCATATTGGTGATCCACTTCGCTGTCGGTGTGTTGTTTGGATAATATCATCCGAGGATGCAATTAACTTGCAAAATATCTTTCAAGATATTTTTTTTTTCCTACCTCCTTTCATTTACATATGTACCTTTATAAATTAGTATAGGGTACTTTTGTAATTATCTTCACCTTACTAGCAAATGCTTCCTCCGTCCCAGAATTTTTTGTACACTTCCTTTGTAATTTACAAAGGAAGTGTGCAAAAAATTCTGAGATGGAGGGAGTAGCTGAATTTCAAAATGTAAAAGATTAGAACAACGTTAGATAGAATTGTTCAATAACCAGCGTATTCAAGGATAAAATTGTGCATGAGAATTGACTGCCAATTCTATTGAATAAAGGGGGTGAGGGATATAATCCTAAATCTCTTTCCAATCAAAGACAAAATATTTCTTACATCCTATGTACGTAAATATAAATTTTACTCGTTAGTACTCCCTCCGTCCCACGGCAAGGGTTGTTTTTGCTTTTTGACATGTGAATTAAGGAGTATTATTATTTAATGTGTAGTGAGTAGTTTTATTAGTGGGAGTGTGGGCTCCATATTTTAATTGTATTAGAGGGATGTGTGGGTCTCATGTGTGTAAAAAATAAAAGGTGACCATTTTGATAGGACGATCAAAATGGCAAAAAACAACTCTTGTCGTGGGACGGAGGGAGTATATTGAAAGATTAATATCTAGAATGATGAACTATTATTTTTTAAATAAAAAATATTACTCCTAATCAAATTTTAACATGATGTAACTTTTTTTATATTCTTGTCGAAATGAATAATACTTTTTATTTAACATAATTAAAATTCTTTTTTTAAAATGTAATTTTTCATTAACTAAAAAATATAAGCTTATAAAGAGGAGAGCCGTTTAATATTTAATCAAATCACTCTAATACGTCCCCTCACATGAGAATTTTTGCTTCAAGCCTTGCATGTGGAATTTTTTCATAATTGGTGGCGGTAAGGTTCGAACTCTAAACCTTTTTTAAGCATGAACTCTGATACCATGTTAAATGACCACCTTATCTAAAAGTTTAACCTTATAAAGATGAAAGTCGTTAATAATTAATCAAGTCACTCTAATATATAGAACGTATTTTATAGAGATTTACGCACAAGACAAGCTTCTAATTTACAAATAAGGGAATCAGGGTCGATCCTATAAATGTAGGTTAAGTTTTGCTGAGACAACGTGAGACAATTTTACACTTTTTAAAATAGTTATTACTTTAAATATAAAATGTTATTACTTTCGCTTTAAAATGTTATCACTTTTCATTTATGAAATAACATTATCACTTTTCATTAGTTGAGTATCACTTTTCATTATATAAGTTATCACTTTTTGTCCGTTCCACGTAAGTCCTTATGTGACATTGTATCACATAAGTCTTTGTCATAAATGAATCGACTTGAGTCGAACTTTTAAATGAGGTCCCTAAATTTTATTTTAGTTATATTAAATTAAAATTGCTATAAATACTTTAAAGTTTAAATCAGTGATTAAAGAGTGAATCTATATGAATTTGGTTCACCCTAATTTTATAAAATTAATCATTAGTATATAAAAATTTACAATCTGAAGAGTAATATTTTTATTCAAATGAGTATTATTCCATCTTTATAAAGAGTATTTTTTCATATACTAAAAAGTAATCAGTAGAAACAGGGGCCATGTGTGAACCCGACTAACATAATTATTTTTCATATTCAAAATATTTATTTTAAACACAATTTCGAAGTAATAGAAATTTAATTTTAAATATTATTCAAATTTTAATATAGAGCTACTCTCTTATGAGACGGATTTTTTGTGAGACGGTTGTGAGATGGGTTGACCCATTATTAAAATATGCTTATTATATTGGTAAAATATGCTTATTTATAGTTAAAGTATGTCAATAATGAATTATATTGTAACACTATAAAATCATACTTTAATTCATCATTTATCATACTTTAGAAAACATATTTTAACAACCATTAAGCATATTTTATCTATATAATAAACATACTTTAACATGTCTCACAAAGCGTATCACATATATAATGTCTCACAAGAGAGTTTGTCTTTAATATATATATATATATATAAAGTCAAGGAAAATTAATAATTTTTTTAATTCAAAATAGAGAATTAAAAGGATAAAAAAAATTGTTTGTATATATAACTGTGAATTTTAATTTTTAAATTTGAAATATACAAAATGGAAAGAATAAGAATAAAAATTGTAAATTATAAGATAAATAAATGCTAAATTGTAATAATAAAATGGGGAAATAGATTTTTTTGTCTGCTAAGTTTGCTCAATTTTGAATTTAGTCCATAAGTTTTTCACTTTTTGAAAATCGTTCATTATATTTGCAGAATTTTGAAAATCATCCATTATTTGAAAATTTTGAAAATCGTCCATCATGTTTACCAAGTTCAACAAAATCGTCCGTTTCAACAGGTCATTAGCAGGTTATTCTAAAAAAAATAAAAATATGTAATATATATATATATATATATATATATATATATATATATATATATATATATATATATATATATATACTATTTAAAAAAAATAGCCTCCACTAAGAATTTATATTATACTCTCTCCGTCCGCCCAAAAGAGGGCATTTTGCTTTTGTGCTCGTTGATTAAGGAGTATTGTTATTTAATGTGTAGTGGGTAGTTGTATTAGTGGGAGTGTGGATCTCATATTTTAATGGTATTAGTGGGTGTGTGTGGATCTTATGTGTGTAAAAAAGGAAGTGACCCTCTTTGAAATGGACGACCAAAATGGAAAAAAGACCCTCTTTCGAGCGGACGGAGGAAGTATCAATATTTAGGCAAATTTGCTCCACTTTAGTAATAAGATTAATATTGTTTGTTTGGTATACAGAAGTGAAAAATGAAAAGTGAGATAAAATTGGTTAAATAAAAATATGATATAGATTAATTGGGGTGAAAATATTCAAATGATCTGACATAGCAGGTCAAAGGACCAAAATGTTAAATTTTATGAAGTTAATGGACTAATTTCAAAATTGTTATAAAATTAACGGACTAATTTCAAAATTAAAAAGTTAATGGACTAATTTCAAAATGAATGAAAGTTAGCGGACGAAAAAATCTATTTTCCCTAATAAAATCTATCTATCTATATATTTATTATTATTATTATTATTATTATTATTATAAATATAATAGCAAAATGTCCTATTCTACTTTTGATAATATTTTCCTACCATTTTTTTTAACATCGTTGATTTTTTTTTGCTTTTAATCAAGGCAATTCATTTACGGGGCGGCTATTAACACTCCGAATTTACTAAATATACCCCAAAATATAATAAAATTTTGTTTAATGTAATATGACTTAAATATTTTTAATGAATATTAATACAAAATATACCTAAAATTAACATACCCCATATTTAATTTTAGATATGAAACATCCCAATCTCTCTCCTTGCAACCCTCCCGTTCTGCCTTCTCTCGTCGTCATCACCGTCGCCAAGGTCCACCAACAAGCTGATTCTGGCGAACGCCTCCAGATACTCATCCAGGATCGCCGCCACCGACATCCTAGAAATGCAGGTCATCCCATCATTGAACAGCTTGTTATGTACAGGATTTAGAGAAGCGAATTCCCATAAATCTCAACCGTGCTCCACCTCAAACGGCGGAGCTCCGTCAATGGAAGCTCCTGAGCAGAGCCTGTGCCATGGAGCAAGCATGGGTGCGCTGCTCTCGGCCAGCAGAATCAAATGAGCAAAACTGTTGTCGCCATTTTTCATGAGCATCCTTGAAAGGGGTGTTTGTGTGTAGGAAACTGATGCAGCTTCGTCTCCTGTTTGCTGCTTGAAGAAACACCGGTGGATCAGGTACCGCATTATGAGGCGGAGGATTGGTGGCGAGCAGCCAACGGCGGCGGAGAGCTCGGCATGGGTCATGGCTCCGCCGTGGGCTTCCAAAACATCGGCGATTTGGAGTTGAATGGCGCACTTTACTACCGTCATAGGAGTTAAGCCCAAAGCATACTCCAATATTTTTTACCTTTGCCTCATTCTCTTCCTCAACTTTTTGGATTCTGACCATCTTCACCGCTCCTTCATCGTTGAGTTGAGCTGATTCCTCAACTTTTTGGAAGCAGGGTTGCGATGGAGAGGTGCGGTGCATTGGCATGGAAGAAATCAACGCCGGAGTCATAGTAGACGATGTGGACGTAACCGTCGCCGTGAGTTTGTAGTCGACCGGTGAGTGCCGGAAAGTGAGAGAGCGTTTTACAGAGAGAAAGTTTGAGGAGAGAGAGAAAGTCCACGTCAACTCTTCGATGAGAAAAGGCAGAACGTGAGAGTTGCGAGGAAAGAGAATGGGGTGTTAGGGTATGTCGCATGAGATGTTATATGACATTTTGGTATGACATGTATAATATTTTTCATCTCTCATACGTGTCACTCATTTAATAAAGTGACACAAGAAATATCACATCAAAGTGGCACAGACGATCCAGACCCGAGGTATGCTTAGTAATTTTAAGTATATTTAATATTAATATTCATTAAGATATTTAAGTCATATTACTTAAAATAAAATTTAATTACATTACTTTTGAGATGTGTTAAGTAAATTTGGGGTTAAATAACCGTCCATATAACTATTTAAACATTGTCATAACCTAATCATTTCTCTTTCTCTTTTCTCAATCTTTTACTCACACTTTCCTAATAATTTTTCATTCTATTTTCTCTGTCTTTTGCTCGTACTTTATTCTAAAAACCCTACTTTCATAGTTTTTTTTATTAATTTGTTTTATACTTCATACTTTTATCTTTTATTATATTTGCAAATTCTATCATTTTCATAAATCAATAATTATCAAATTTTATTTTTTTTGCAGGTTTCATAATTTTTTTATTAATTTTTTTTTGTGCTTCATACTTTTATGTTAATTTATTAGCAAATTCTATCATTTTAATAAATCAATAATGATTATATTTTTATCTTATTTGCATGTTTCAATTATCCTGAAAGTTTTTCTTATTGAAGTTTGGAGTAGTCCGATAAATTTAAACAATGCAAAATCAATTCAAGAAGAATAGAAAAAATTCTAGAGATGGAGAATCAAAGTTGACTTTTTCAATCTCAATTTCCTCTATCTCTTTCTGCTGTGGGATAAATTTTTAGAATGGACTACTTTTTAAACAAAAAGTGTAACCGACATCTCTTCTCCTCGATTTGTTCTTCAATTATTTATTTGTCTATCTTTCATTGTACAGATTAATTTTAAAGTGTTTTTAAAAATTCATTTGTTAGTTCAATTTTTTATTCTTAAGTATTACTCCCTCCGTCCCATAATACTTTTCACGTTTACTGTTCCACGTTGTGTTAAGAAAATGTACACTTTTTGACCAATTTTATTGACTTTGGAGGGTATTGTGGTATTTTTAGAGAATAAAAAAGAATAAAGTAATTATATGTGTGTGAAAAAAGAGTGACAAATTTGAAATTAAAGGAACTTTTGAGGTTGTTAGATAAAGTGATGTTTCTTTTTTGGGGTGTGAAAGGTTTTGTGGGACAAACAAATGAGGAAAGTGTGTGATCGTTGTCATTTTCACCTAGGTTTTAGTGTATTTGTTCGTGATTTTCAGATGTTTTTATCCGTATTTGTGTGGCTTTTGGTGGAGTTATTGTAATTATGAGAAATGTGGTATGAATTGATAGAAATGTGTAAATGAGCTTAAATATGTGTAAAACAGGTTAAGAAATTGAGAAAAACGGAGTCGGGAGCAAAATGGAGACGGAAGTACAGGGCACGCTCGGACACGGGCCATGTGCGGAATACGGGCCTGTCCGACGTGGCAGTATACTGTCATCAGAACGACGAGCTCGCCCAGGAGGAAGGCCATGTTCTGCGCACGAGCCGTGCACCAGCCACGCCCAGTGTGTAGAACACGGGCCTGTTAGAGGAAGCCATGCAATGTCGTCAGAATATGCTACACGCCCATGTCTGAGGCCGTGTAGCGCAGCTCGAGCCATGTCTGGAAGCACGCACAACACGCCAAACTATGTGTGCACTACACGAGCCGTGCGCTACTACAAGCCCGTATAGGTGCAAAAATCAGTGCAGATTTTAGAATGTTCCGGAAGCTTCTAGAAGGCCTTAAGTGATATAAAAGGATGACTTATGCGAAATTTAGAGAGGGAGATCATAATTAGAGCAGTTACACACACTCCACATCACATTTTCACACACTAGATACATTAGATTCATCTCCATCCTTTAGATCCATCAATTTCACTTGATCTTCAACAATCCATCCATTACTCCATCCATCAATCCATCCATCCACCATTTGAGAAGAGGAATGCATCAAGGATTGAAGAAGTTAGCATTTTGAAGAGAATGAAGGTTTCTCCATGAAAGGGAAGCCAATCTACTTTTCATTTGTTGATTTTCTTCTCATTTTGGCTCAAATGGCGCAAGCCTTTGATTGTATTGATATAAACACAATGTGTAGTGGCTAGTCCTACAGTAGGGCTAATCATATGATTGGTTGAGAAGAATGCTATATATGTAGGATTTGAGATGTTGAATTGAGTTAATTTTGGACTTCCTTTTATGATTAATGAATCATGTTTCATTTCAATACTTGTGTGATTAAATTCTCTATTCATAGTATTAGGATGATCATTCCAATATTATGATTAGATGTTTAATTGAATCATAATTAAGGTGAGCATGCATGTTAGTGTGAGGGGAGGTAAGTCATACCTTTCTTATGCTTAGAACAATCATGGAGGGACACTTAAGAAATTGAGTGAAAAGAACCAAGCTTATGATCATAGTACCTTAAGGGAATTGAGATTAAACACAATCCTAGGAGATTTAGACTTGTAAAAGAGTCAAAAACCTAATTGTCTTGGCCGTAGGGATTAGGGGTAAAAACGTGATTGCTTTTAGTTCACAAATTAATGAAGTTCACCATCAAGAGTTATGCATATCTAGCTAGATTCTTAACCATGATTATGATTAGCCTTGCTCTCTTCTTAAGTGAATTCTATCTCCATCTCATTCATCATTTGTTTGTTGTTTGATCCAATACGTTGTTAGTTCATATTTTTAGTTAATTGAGTAAAACAATAAGTAGTAGTTTAAATATCAAACAATAAATCTATCATTCTTACAAAGTATAAATCAATAGAAAATCCAGATATAACTATGAGTTTACTTTCCCTTTGGACGACAATCTTATAAATTTTGTACTTGGTCACACGTGTACTCGACGATAGAGTCTCTTACTCTTAATCATTTTACAAGAAATGCGACTAAGAACAGTGTGAAAGGTTTTATGGGACGGAGGAAGTAAAATTTTTGCATAATTATTTTTTACTACCTCCGGCCACTTACAAGGTAACCGTTTGCTGTTTGCACGTGGACAATTCTAAGGTCTTTATTTGCTTTTTACACGTGGATTAAGCAGTATTATTATATGCAAAGTGGGTAGTTGTATTAGAAAGAAGTGGTGGGTCATATTGTGTACTTTCTTTACCAAATAGAGAAAATTGATACATTTGAAACGGACGCTAGGAATAGTGAAATGCATACCTTATAAGTGGCCGGAGGGAGTATATTACAATAACATAATATATAGTGATCAATTAAAATAGAATAATAATTTAGTTTAATAGGGATGTTAGGTGTATTTTTTTAAAAAAAATGTACATATCAATCAAAATAATATAATCTTCATATAATTGATTATAGAAAGTTTGAAATTTATTATAAGTAATAAATTAAATTTGATGGATGGATTTTATAATTAATTACACTTAAAACTATACTCCCAACTTATAAGTTTAGTTATATAGTAATATTATTTAAATTTATGTGGTGTAATTAAATTATATTTTCAATAATAATAATGTTTAAAAAACTATACATAAAATTAATTTTTTTATATTCAAAAATTATAATGTATTTTAATACAATTAATTTATAAATTACAAAATTTTTATTTTAATAATATATAATTTTTTTCGTTGGAGTTAATTTATTTATAGTAAATTTAATAATAAATTTGATGTATTTTTATTATAATTCATTTATATATATATATATAAAAAGTAAGTTGACTGTTATTGTTTACGCATATTTTTTAAATTTTAGCTCAATTTCATAAATTTCTAAAATTAAAAATCTTTGTAATCTTGGTATAATTTATTATGGAAAGTTTAAATTTAAAATATTCAATTAAATTAATTGATTGATGGATTTAATGATTAATTACACTTAAACTCTACTCCAATTTATAATAAGTTTAGTTATACTCCATATAGTAATATTATTTGAATTTATGTGTTATAATTAAATTATTCAATAAAAATGTTTAAAAAATTAGACATTATTTTAGTATATTAAAAATATAATTTATTTTAATATAACTAATTTATAGACGACAAAATTTTTGTTTTAATAATACTAGTAACTGAACCCGTGCGTTGCATTGGATGTGTTATTTTTATGGCAACAATTTCAATTAATTTTATGATTTTTGACCGTATAATATTTCTTTGAATTATATCTAATCCAATATTTAAATATTAAAGTATAATGTAGTTATGGGCAAAGCACTTCTAAAACTTTGCGAGACTGTTAAGTTGATCAATTCGTATAGGTTTACTAATATTTTTTGCAATGAGGTTAAAATGCATCTTTTTTAAAATTATAAGATCAAACTATATATTACTAATTTATAAACATCAATCAATTAATGAAATGTTTTATTATTAATTAACTCAACCAAACTTCCATTGCAAATAATTTAAAAGACTCATCTAAAGTTTCGTGTAAATAATTATTTAATTATTTAAATGAGTGACTAAGATTTGTTTGAAAATTTTGAATATATTCAAAGATATTATTCAATTTTTAATAAATAATATCTTATTCCTGATTTGAAAAAGTCATAACTATAATTATTTAATTATTTTAATGGGTGACTAAGATTTGACTCTTAACCTTAAACTTTCTGAAAACATTATGCTATAAACCCTAAAACCTAAACCCTTATAATTATTTAATTATTTTAATTGGTGGCTGAAGTTAGTTTGAAAAATAGATGGTCAAAATTTAGATGAAATTATTTTCTTATTTGAAAAAGTGATAATTATAATTATTTAATTGTTTTAATTTAATGGGTGACTGACTTAAAACATAAATTATGTCATAAACTCAAAACCTAAATCATAACCCTCTGTAGACCCTAAACTCTTAACCCTTATAATTATTTAATTGTGTTTAATGGGTGGTTGAGATTTGTTTAAAAAATAGATGGTTAGGATTGAATGTATATTTAATATTATTAACTTTTTAATAAATAATATCTTATCTCCTAATTTGAAAAAGTCATAATTATAATTATTTAATTATTTTAATGGGTGACTGAGATTTGTTTAAAATAAATCCTAAACCCTAAACCCTTTCGAAACATTAAATTATTTTCTAATTTGAAAAAGTTATAATTACAATTATTTAACTATTTTAATGATTTAGTGAGATTTGCTTAAAAAATAGACGGTTAGGATTAAATTTATATTTAATATTATTAATTTTTGGTTTTATTACTTACAGATACATACTTTTGGAGCTTATTTTTATGAGAAAAAAAAATACTAATAGGTACACAAATTAATAGCAAGTGGACCAGATTACCCTGTATAATCTCTCCCTCCCCACTCCCTCGCTTTCTTTGACGCACCAACTTTGCTCCAAAGCTGAGCTCTATCTTCCCATTCTCAAATCGAATTCTCCTTCGTCTCTTCCTCTTTCCAATTAAACAACCCTAATAAAAATTCTAAAATTTTCTTTTTTGACGTAGAATTTCTGGAATCATGAAAATCATTTCAACATCGTCGCATCACCACCGTCGTCCACGATTAGGTTGGGCCCACCGTCGGGCTCCAATGAGGCAGCGATCCATGCACCACCAGTATTCCTGCAGGGTCTCACCCTTCCAGGCGAACATGGAGGCGCTGTCGTGGGCAATGGTGGCGGTGACGTGGTCTTGAGTGGAGAAGATATTACAAGAACACCACCGGACCTGGGCGCCAAGTGCGGTTAGGGTTTCGATGAGGACAGCGGTTTGGATGGTCATGTGAAGGCTACCGGTGATTTTTGTGCCTTTGAAGGCTGGGGTGGCCCGAATTCGGCCCGGGATGACATGAGGCCCGACATTTCGACCTTGGTGAGATCGATCTCGAGGCGACCGAAATCTACATGGTATCTGTAACACTCGTTTCATATAAAGAGAAAGGAGTTCAATTTTTCGATCGCTGATGAATGTCCTTTCAAATCGTGAAAATCTCATTTTCTTAGCTGGATGGCGGTGGAAGGTAAATCTATACATTTATATATTGATGTTTCAATTTTCTGTTTAAATTTCACAGTAATTTTGGAAAAACAGCATTAATGTGCAGAGTTTTGATTTGTAATTACAAACAATATGATGCATTATTCCATTAGTTTTATAGTCTTGAATAGAATATGAAGTGTAAGAGCTGAATTTTTTTGCAGACGTGATTGATGCAATGAAAAAGGTGGTGGTAGAATGTGGTAAAGAAAGATTGACAGTAGATGAGAGGAATTTATTGATAATTTGGGTGTGACTGTTGATGGTGAACCATTTGTTGCTAGCGATGTCTTTGCATACCCAGTTTGTCGACCTTGCTATGAATACAAGAGGAAGGATGGGAATCAGTCTTGCTCTCAGTACAAAACCAGATACAAAAGGCATAAAGGTAAACTTTGTTTCCATGTATTTAAAATTTGACTTTCAGTAAAACTAAAAGCATATAACCTGTTGAAAACTCTGTACATTATGACTGGATTGATTTGGTCTACATTAATATACATTTAATGATAGTTATTTGTTGGTTTAATGTGAGATGTTGGACCTCCATATCTTAGTCAAAATATTAAAACATTATGACATGACATTGGTGTGATTATTTGATGTGTAAAGAAACAATTAAAATCACTACACGATGACAGATAGCTGGAATGCGTTTTACACAGCAATTGAAGCACTACTTCAAGGCGACGGCAATCTGTCGTTCGTTTTCGCTTCCAATTTCGTGCCACATGTGCAAAATCTCTGTCGTGGTGGACTCCAATCGCTAAATTTGAACACTTCCTTTGTTCTGTAGAGGTACTACTCCATTTCGTGTGGTCATTGAATCTTTAAAGAGGAATTCGATATGCTGTTCAGGTTAAGTTTTTTCTTTAGATTTTCTTTCATTGATTTGTGTACCATCACCACTTGTAATAATTAGTTAATGAGTAGCTGATCATGTTAGTATTGATTGACAGTTGAGAAGATAAAGAATGAGGTGATGTGGATATGGAGGGGAAGGAGTGTTGTGTAGGGGAATCAGATAACAACAAGAAGAATATTAGTAGTGATGATTGGCAAATGAAGGATAATTTGGAAGTGGGGATGGTTTCTGGTAATTATCACAACTGCTGCATTAGAACTGATGGGGTTGGATATAGAGGAGAATGACTACTTACTCAGAATGGTGGAACCTAGTTCAAGTGGTGATTTCTTAATTCTGATGATATCATTGATCAACTATGTGATGAGAGTTTCAGTGATAGGATTTTTGGTCTTGATTATTAAATTTTACATGTTCATGTTAATTAGTCATGTGAGATTAATAAATATACTTTGCCTTCTCTTAATTGTGTAGTGGAAGTGGAGGATGAGGAGGAGGTGAAGGAAGAAGAGGGGAGGGGGTTAGCCATAGGATTGCGATCATGATTAATATCTTCTTCTTCTTGGTAGAGGTGGGGTAGGTTGAGCTTCGCTCAAGGATAGTAGAGTCTGCGGGCGGCGGCGTCATAGACGGCAGCGTCGTGGGAGGTGTCGAAGGTTCCGAGCCAAACCCGGGATCCGTGGTTGGGTTCGCAGATCTCGGCGACCCACTTGCCTAGGTGGGTTGGAGGACTCCCTTATAGGGGCAGGCTGCATTCTCAAGCCCACCTTTCCCCCTCATGCACCCATTTCTTGAGCTCGCTTGAGCAATCTCACGAATTACTCTCTTCTCCCTATTATCCATACCTTTAGATTTCTGCATTTTTGTATTATATATCAAAGAAAGAAAATGTATGTAAATAAAATTGTGATATGATCAGGAGGAGATATATGTAATTAGTGTAGGAGGGAATTAAAGTGAGGGAGCAGTGCATGTATATATGTGGATGGAGAATTTTGGTTGAGCGACACGTGTTTCCGGCATGGATAGTTGGCAGGACATGGTGCCTGTCTGAAATTGAAGATGGATACAATTCACATAGCGAGTTGGAGTGGAAAGAATAAGAATGCAGGAGATAATTACAGCTAGCTACCTCTCTGCTTAATTGTATCTCTCGACTACAAGGCAATCCAAGCCATGGCAAGGAAAATGGACAATCTGCTTTTACCTGACGTCACCTATTACCTCATCATTCATTATAATCCAACCCTTTTTTATTTTTAATTTCTTATACATGCACATAAACATGCTTATACTAGTATATTTTATACTATATCCTCCTCTTAAATCAATTATATTATATATGCCTAACTCTCACACCAATTAAATAAGGTCTTCACCAAATCAATATGCAAAAATTAATTTTGACCAATTTAATTAATTTTGTACAATTTTATATGTGAGTCGGATACGTGTAAAAACGACTTTGGTTAAGAAATGTGCAAAATCATTGTGCAAAAATTAATTTTGCACAATTTTCTATGTGGGGTCGGGATATGTGTAAAAAAAAACTTAGGTTAAGAAATGTGCAAAACCATTGTGCAAAAAGTTAATTTTGCAAAATTTACTCTGCCGGACCTCCACCGGAACTTAAAATATGCAAACAAAATATGCAAAAATAAAATTGAGCAAACCAAATTGTGCAAAAAAAATTTGTGCAAACAAATTGTGCAAACACATAAGTGTATCTATGGTATCACAATCATAATTGTGTAGTTATGAGTATTAGTGTTTTGAGTCATATAGTTTATAGCAATTATGCATTATTTTATGTATCTAATAGTAAGTGACCCTTACCTTTTTTTATAAATATTATCTTATTTTCTAATTTGAAAAAGTCATAATTATAATTATTTAATTATTTTAAAGGGTGACTGGGATTTGTTCCTAAAACCTTAAAACCCTACACCCTAAAACCCTAAACCCCTAAACCCTTTTGAAAACATTAAATTATTTTTTAATTTGCAAAAAATTATAATTATTATTATTTAATTATTTAATGGGTGGTTGAGATTTGATTGAAAAATAGATGCTTAGGATTAAATTTATATTTAATATTATTAATTTTTTAATAAATAATATATTATTTCCTAATTTGAAAAAATCATAATTATAATTATTTAATGATTTGAATTGGTGGCTGAAATTTGACTAAAATAAACCCTAAACCCTTTTGGAAAAATTAAATTATTTCCTAATTTGAAAAGTTATAATTATAATTATTTAATTATTATTTGAATGGGTGACTGAGATTTGTTTGAGAAATATATTGTAATGATTGGATTTATTATAATTATTTAATTATTTTAATGGGTGGCTGAGAGGTGGTTGAGATTTTTGTTTAAGAAATAGATGATTAAGATTGGATTTATTCTAGATTTGACTAAATTATTTCCTAATTTGAAAAAGTAAGAATTATAATTATTTAATTTAATTATTTTAATGGGTGGCTGAGATTTGTTTGAGAAATAGATGGTCAGGATTGAATTGATTCTAGATGTCAAGATTTGGACAAAATTATTTTTTGATTTGAAAAAATCATAATTACAATTATATAATTATTTTAACGGGTGGTTGACTGAAAACATTATACCATAAACCATGAAACCCTAAATCCTTAACTATAAAACCTTAAAACCCTAAACCCTTTGAAAACATTAAATTATTTCCTAATTTGAAAATTTTACAATTATAATTATTTAATTATTTTAAAGGGTGGTTGAGATTTGTTTGGAAAATAGATTATTAGGATTAGATTTTTATTTAATATTATTATTTTTAATAAATAATATCTTATTTCCTAATTTGAAAAAGTCATAATTAAAATTATTTAATTATTTTAATGGGTGACTGAGATTTGTTTGAGAAATAGATGCTCATAATTGAATTTATTATAATTATTTATTTTTTCCTAATTTGAAAAAAATATCATAATTACAATTATTTAATTTAATTATTTTAATGGGTGACTGAGATTTGTTTGAGAAATAGATGGCCAGGGCCAGAATTTTTTATGATTATTATAATTATTATAATTATTTAATTATTTCCTAATTTGAAAAAGTCATAATTATAATTATTTAATTTATTTATTTCAATTGGTGGTTGAGATTTGTTTGAGAAATAGAAGGTCAGGATTGAATTTATTCTTGGTTGATATTCGTTAGAAAAATATATGGTCAGGATTTGATTTATATTTAATATTATTAATTTTTAAGAAATAATATCTTATTTCTTAATTTGAAAAAAGTCATAATTATAGTTATTTAATTATTTTAATGGGTGCTCGACTTAAAAATGCTTAAATCCGGATGGTTTAGCACCTGAATTTCAGATTATAGGCCGTTTTTGGAAGAACTTTGACTAAATCAGGCTTAAATCCGGGCAATTTAGGATTATAGGCCATTTTTGAAAGAACTTTAACTAAATTAGGCTTAAATCCGGGCAATTCAACACCTGAATCCTAAATTATAGGCCGTTCACAGAAAAGTTTAACTGCAGAACGCTTAATTCGGGCGGTTTAGAACCTGAATCCCAGATGTATTATGTTCTTGAGTTGATTCTCGTTGAAGAATTCGAAGAACTATTCAGACAACTCTGAAGTCTTTGATCTTCATAGAGAATCGCTCTCGGTGTGTTTAGAATGAATTGAGGAGAGCTCTTTATATAGGTGAAGGGTGATGAAGTCTCATATATAACTTGCAATTTAATTGGTTAATGGATGATTTGACCTTATTCTGCAGGCTTGAGTTTTCCATCCCTGCAATTTGATTGGTCCCGAAATGGAAAAATAGACTCTATTTAATATTATTTATTTAATATTATTGAAGTTTTAATAAATAAAACTTATTTCCTAATTTGAAATATCATAATTATAATTATTTAATTATTTTAATGGGTGACTGAGATTTGTTTGAGAAATAGATACTCAGAATTTTACTAAATTATTTCCTAATTTGAAAATGTCATAATTATAATTATTTAATTATTTTAATGGGTGGCTGAGATTTGTTTTAGAAATAGATGGCCAGAATTAGATTTATTCTGCTTATATATATATATTAAGATATACTCCCTCCGTTCGGTTCCAAGGTGTCCGTTTGCTTTTTGCACGTAGATTAAGGAGTATTATTATTATATGTAAAATGGGTAGTTATTAAAGGGAAGTAGTGTGCCATATTGTACACTTTTTCACTAAATAGGGGAAATGGATACCTTTGAACCGGACGCCAAAAATAGTAAAATAGACACCTTAGAAGCGGACGGATAGAATATTATTTTTTCAATTGAATATTAAATTAGAATTAAATTATTTATAGTAAATTAAATTACAAATTCAATATTTTTAATTATAATTAATTTGTATATGATAATAATTTATACTCCCCAGTCACACGTTAAAATTTATGTTTTTTTATTTTGATTTGACTCAAGTTAAGGTTTACATTTATCACACAAAATAATTAATTATTCCATGTGTGCCCACACACAATTATAATATAACTACTCAATTTACATTAAATATTATTTCTCCCACCTCACTACACATTAAAATATTATATTCTTAATCTTCGTATAAAAAGCAAACATCAACATTAAAATATTATCTCTTAATTTTCGTATAAAAAGCAAACATCAACATTAACGTGGGACGGAGGGAGTATATATTAATAACAGATATACAGCTTTTGGAAGAAAAAAAATACTATGTAGATATCAATCAAGATAATATAATCTTTATATAACTAATTGTGCAAAGTTTGAAATTTATTTACGAATATTTTTTAGATTTTAGTTCAATTTCACAAATTTAAAAAAAAAAAAATTTTTTATAATCTTAATATAATTGATTATGGAAATTTAAAAATTCATTTTAATAATCAATTAAATTGATTGATTGATGGATTCAATAATTAATTACACTTAGACTCTACACAAGTTGTAAGTTTAGTTATACCGTAATATTATTTGATTTTATGTAGTACAATTAAATTATTCAATAAAAATGTTTAAAAAAATTAGACATAAAACTGATTTTAGTATATTAAATGGAATTATTACTACCTAATACAATATATAAACTAATATTAATATATATTATATGACAAAGACTTGAGTGAGACTGTCTCACGAATCTCTTTATATGAGACGCATCATCCATTAACCTAATTAGATAATTTTTAAGGGCATATAAATAATTAATTGACATATATATATTATGGGAGGCTAAGAAAATGAATGGATAAGATAAAATATAAAAAAAATAAAAATATATAAAATAAATAAAATATTACAACAATGAAGATAAAGATTGTTCAAATAATATTATGAATTCACGTAAAAAAATTACTTAAACATATACTTATATATTATGGGAGGCCAATAAAATGAGTGGATGAAATAAAATAAAAAACAAAATAAATGGATGAGATGTTGTTAAAAATTAGTAATTACAATTAAGGGATGAGATGTTATAATTACTAATGAAGGGCCAAGATTTAATATTAGCAAGCTAAATTAGGTAGATTAAAATGATAGGTAAAATTTTGGTCTAATTTTTACTTTTAAAGTGTGGCCAAGAAAATGAACAGATGAGATAAAATAAAAAACAAAATAAATAGATGATATGTTGTTAAAAATTGGTAATTACAATTAAGAGATGAGACGTTATAATAATTAATGAAGGGGCAAGATTTAATATTGACATGCTAAATTAGGTAGATTAAAATGGTAGAAAAAATTTTGGTCTAATTTTAGCTTTTAAAGTGTGTTTTATTATATATAAAGATGTGATAACATCTTTAATAAAAAGTGATAACTAATTATTAAAGTATATCTTACGAACAATTTATAGAATTAATAAAATGTGATAACATTTTTAATAAAAAGTTATTCATAATTAAAGAAATGTAATATCTGTCTAGCTAATAAATTATTTCACGAACAATTTATTGGAATAATAAAATATGATAATATTTTTAATAAAAATTGATACATGATAAGAAAAATGTGACAATCATTTAATTAAATTATTTTATGAGCAATTAGTAAGAAAGTGATAATATTTTTAATATAAAGTTATGCTCAATCAAAATAAAGTGTTACAATTAAACTATCTAATGAATAATTAATAATAATAATAATGATGTCAGGTTTGTAATTATGATATTGAATTTAGTTGTAATGGACCGTCAGCCTCCACCAACTTGTAATTTTGATTCCGTCGAGTTATGCCAAACAGAGACTGTTTTCTTTGCTTTTTTTAATTTAATTTAATTTAAAATATAATTAATTTAATTAATGGATAATTTGTCTTACAAATTAGGATCCGTGAGACGGTCTCACCCAAGATCTATCCATATTATATTGCTACCAGGTACAAAAATATATAATAAAAAGTCACAATTACCCCTATCTATATACATAATTAATTGAATACGTAATTCACGTTTACATAATAACTTAATTCCTATATTATAGTTCTCTCTCCACCATTTGTTTGAGTGAATTATAGATGATGGACCTAATCTATAATATTCACAGTTGGGTGAATATATAGATTTCTGAATAGTACCATTTTATTTTCATTTATAAAAATATTTCTATCGGAAATAAATTTTAAAATTGAACGAATACATAGATTTCTGAATACCAATATTTTTTTTTCATATACATACATATTTCTATCGAAAATAATTTCTAAATATATTGAATGAGGTCTGAATACAAATAAATTTCTAAATACCAACGTTTTTTTACATATACAAACATATTTTTATCGAAAATAAATTCTAAAATATATTGAATGAAGGTTTGAATACAAGTAAGTTTCTGAATACCAACATGTTTTTTATATATAAACATATTTCTAACAAAAATATTCTTTGGAATATAGAGTGAGGTTTGCGTGCGCCCGGGCGCATGGGAACACATTCCGTGCGCCTTTAGAAATTTAGTATTATGGGTAATGGTACATTGCGTTGGTCTAAAGGGTATACACTTTAATTAATAAAAGGTACACCATTTTGTTCTAAAGGGTATACACTTTTCATTAATATTTTTTTCTTTAGAAAATAAAGGGTACACTTTTTTATACTAAAAGGTATACAATTTAACACAAAATTCTAAAAGCACACGGAGTGTTGTTCATGTGCCCAAATACACACAATAATTTTCTTTGGAAAATAAAGGGTACACATTTGTATACTAAATGGTGTACAATTTAACACAAAATTCTAAAGGCGCACGGAATGTGGTCCATGCGCCCGGGTGCACGGGAGTTTTTGTCTGGAATATATTGAACAATGTTTGTATAACAATAGGTTTCTGAATACTGTGTGCATCGATTGGAGTATAGCGATTAATTAAATAAAGAAATAGTTTGTTTTATAGAAAATTATATGAACTTTACAAAGATTATATCTATCTTTTAAAAATATGTTTATATTAATTAAAATAAAATAATTTTAATATAATTGAATTTGGAAAGTTTAATATTTATTTTAAATAAAAATTCAAATCAATCAATAAATTATTAATCAAACCTTCAGTATAATAACGTATACCCTTAATTTTTTTAGATAAAAATCAAAATTTTATTGATCAATCATTTATATAATTCAGATTTTAGCCGAATTTTTAAATAAAAAAATGGGAGAAATTTAAAAAATACTCATTTATTTAATAAAATTAACAATACCAATAACAAACAACTTTTATAACAAATCTAATCAATATATACTTTTTGAACTTTAGTGCCCTTACTATTCAAATAATAATATCCAATATGTCACACGTCGGTATGAATATTGATTCCGGTATTGTGAATGTCGGTAACCATATTAGTGACCGGCGGCAGCAGCCGGTGGCAGTGGGCGGCGACGACAGGAAGGGGATCATGTTGATATTAGTGTGCAATTGGTTAGAATTGTTAAAAGTTGGTTGATCATGTTGATATTGTTATTGTTTGAGTATATTTTGGATAGTAATGTCAATTGGCACAAAAAATATAACTTTATTGATTAAAATGTATACTCATTAAAATAAAATGTTATATCTTTATACACATTGTGCACCCGGGACTCAATAGACCAACTCGTGCTACTTTTATAGTCTTCACCTCTTTTTTTAAGACTAATTAAGATTATATTCTTAAATGTAAGTATAAGAGTGAAATAGACGACAGACAAGAAAAACACAAAATAATAATAATAAATTTTATAAATACTCCTTTTGTCCCACTCGATCGTTAACGATTGATTTTTGTACGAGCATTAATAAATATATTTTATTATTTTTGATGTTTGGTTCAAATGTATTCATTTTCCCTATTTAATAAAAAAATACACAATATGGTCCACCACTTCCCTCTAATACAACTATCCACTTTACATATAATAATAATACTCCTTAATCCATGTACAAAAACCAAACGGATACCTTAGAACCGAATTGAGGGAGTTGTATTTTAATGTATAGTGAGATGAGAGATATAATATTTTAATATATAGTAGGTGAGTGTATTTGTGTTGCGTGTGGCCACAAAAGAAATATGTTAATTGTTTTGTGTGAATTCCATTTACTATATAGAAAAAATATTCTTACGATAAGATGCCTAAAAATGAAAATGTGTAATTATTATGATGAGTTGTAGGTAATAAGACCATTCCATGAAATAATTTATTATTTATTTATTAAAAAAAAACTACGTCTGTAAAAAAAATAAATTTTCTCCTACTTCTAGTTTTGTAGGTTTGATAGAGTAAGAACAATTAAATGAGCAAAACTGCAATAAGTTTATACGCCGAAATAATTAATAATTATGTCAAAATTCAGTAAAGAAAAGTACCAAAAAGTGAATTAATTAGAAATTATTTATGGTGCAAAATTTGTTTTCACAAGAAGTGGATATTTTCACTTTTCATTGGTTTGAGAAATTTTGTTAAGCGTGGGCGTGGTCATATATATACCGATGAAGATGGAGAATCTTTATCTTGCATCTTAGAATGGACCATATAATTTTGCGGAGGAGGGCCTCAACTCTCATCATTGACACTGTCTTCCTCCTGGTGTACACGTGGCACTTGTACGTATGCTTTCTTTTCGGCCGGCGAAAGAGCGGCGGTGTAGTTAGTGTCAGCCTGTCAGGAGATGAGGATGTCGCCATCTTCTTAAGCTTGGTGAAATGTCTTTAGTACCCCTAATAAATTTAATCCTGGGACCCATATCATTTACACTTTCTAAACCAAATATTAATTGCCGTAGACACTAGACATTTCTATTATCGACAAAATTGTTGAAAAGTAAATTATAATTATAAGAATGGTAAAAGATACATAGAGAAGGGTAGAAGAATACATAGAAGCAGAAAAAAGAGAGATTTTATTAATAATATTAATGTGTATTATACAAAATCCAAATTTTCACTTTTTATATAGAGAAGAGAAATTATAAAGTAGTAAATAAATTTTCTTTCCTATTCTAATTATATAAGGAGTAATCCCACATAAAATATTTCACAACACTCCCTCTTGGACATTACGACGTTACGACGTCAATAGCATGCCTCGTTAAAAACCCCGCTAAAAAACCCTTTGGGAAAAACTCGTCGAGGAAAAGAGTACATGTCTTATCTTTTTAATATTTCATATTAGCTGTCTCATGAAAAAAACTTTCAACTAAGAAAATCTCGTAGAAAAAACTTAGTTAAAGAAAAAGAGTACAGTTTGGTCTTCAGGACCCAATCTTCAGGATTATTTAAAAATTGTTTCTCTCCCCAAGACATTTAACTTGTCTGTCTCATTAAAACCTTCTACTAAGAATACCTCTTAGGGAAAAAACTTAGTTTAGGAAAAAAGAGTACAAGTCCTACAATTTTCTTGTTGCTTTAGTTGCTTGATTAAAAACATTAAACTAAGTAAACTCAATGGGAAAAAGTTAGTAGAGGAAAAAGAGTATAACTATTGGTCATCAAGATCTAATCTTCTAGATTATTTAGAAATTACCGTCCCCCCCTCAAGATAGCGGTATTTTGAAATATAACCACTGATCTTCAAGATCGAAATTATAGAATTTACTTGAAATTATTACTCCCTTGAAGACGACAATCTTTTAAGTCTACATAAAACAATAGTACAAGCTCATACTAAAATATAATTTGGGAGTAAACAAAACGACAATAAATAATTTAAATCTTTACATAAGCAAATACTGTTTATAATATCTCATTACTCTTCTGTAGCATATATAATAAATTTGTCATGTCTCTCATAATATATTAATTACTCATCTATGCAACACATAATTTATTCTTTTATAAAAGATTGGGAAAATGTATATTTCATCATGCCCCAAACTACAAATTATATCAACAATCTTATCCTTGTTGGCATTCGATCGTTTGGTTTACGTGAACCGTTAGACTCCATGCATTTCTAAATCAGCGGAAGCAAGAAGATTGAAACATATTACCTTTCACCAATGTAGAAGATAATGAATTCTCGCCAACAGCACGTGCAGCTTCACCGTTTTGGACATAACTTCCTAATCCGATCTCCGATTCAATTGATCTATGCACCAAAACGATTCTCTCTTCAGTGGGTTTCTAATGGTGTATCACACGTCCAGTTTTAATTTCTACACGATTTTATAAACATCATGGAAGTTGACGAACAGCAGCAGCAAACAACCTTCTGATCTTCTGCTATTCCCTAGTCCAATCTTAAAGTCTTGTGGGCGATGAACCTCAAGATCTTCTCAATCTGTTGTTCCCTCGCCCTCCTCACAATGTTAGGCGTGAATCAACTAGGGTTTTCGGACAGCTGAGATGACTTATATATGGGCTACAACAGGGACCAGTAGGAGAAATTAGAGTCGGGCCTCCATTGGGCTTAAGTATTCAAGTTTAGCCCAAAACTTATACTTAAGTCCAATAATAATAATATATTCTACTAAAATATTATTACTGCACTGCTGCTCCAATCCCAAAATTACATTTTGGGCTCCTTCTTATTATGAGCACGTTAGTCTCCCCATGTTTAGGATATACAATGCCCATTAATTAATTAAGTTACTGACAACTCCATTAATTAATATCTCATCTGAGAGTAGTACGACTCAACCTCATTATCATGCCGGAATAAATTCACCTACAGGGTTTACATGATAATCTTTATGAGCTCCTCAAGAGGACATCATCAACCTATAGCGGACACGGATTCCTTCTAAAATCAACAACACACCATAGAGACAACACTATATCCCAACTCACCGAGTTTGTTGATTTAATTACATGTAAATCTCACATATTGATGAATAAAAAAATACATGCTGCCTTACGTGTCGAGGTTATTGTATAGGGATTAAGAGCACAAACTTCCATAATAATTGAGATCAAGTTCTCCTATATGGTCAGTATAAGTCGAACGATCTCAAGCGGTCCTACTCAATACACACAAAGCGCACTAATGTGATTCTATAGTCAAGACAAACTAATACCAAATCACACTACAATCATCCCGATAGAGAGTCTCCGTCTATCTCGGTTGTGAGCCTCTATTTATACTTTATAAGGAAACCGATAATATGATCTTCCGCGTGTTGTCGCACAACATATTATCTACAGTATAAAGTAAGTGGATTATTGCATCGAATATATAAATAAATTATAAGACACAATCATTTGATCATATGATTCTCATTTCAAATAAATTATTATAACATTGTTCATACTAAAGTTAGACTTTTAGTATACAATCCAACATTGTTCGTACTAAAACTAGCTTTAAAATCATTGCAACATGTAAATAATGTAATAAATACAACCACTTCATTACATGCGATGCAAGTTCATGAAAGAGAAAAAAAATTATTACTTTTAATGTATCACGTGCTTTAGGCACCACTTCTAATTTAGAAAAATAAATATCTTATAAATTCATATCATACTTGATCATCTTCATAATTTACAAGCTCAAACCCCAAAAGGTCATGATTGTTATAGTTAAAAAAAAATTATTTGCTTCAAGCAAAATCATTTGATCATTTGACTCACCATTTATACATTTTCTTTTACATTTTTTTTACCTAATGATATCAACCAAATATTTTGGTATACAACATATAAGAAACCAATGATAATTATATCCATATTTATAGCAATTCTACTTCTGGAGAATTGTTAATTGTTGAATAAAATTTGTGTTTTGTTCTTGAATTTTATTTAATTCATTCTATAACTTGTGGGTCATTATTGTGATGTCTTTAACTTCAGTGCTCTGCTAGAGTAATTTTGGATGTCTCAACAACTTCGATAAGATTAATTTTAATTTATTCAACTGCAACCTCTTGTTTATCATAAAATAATAATAATAAAATGTGCTTCAGACACTAGTTTGAACTATAATATTTTATTATGAGTAAATTATGTTTTTTCTGCTAGCAATTATATAGAAAGAAACTCTGAATACTTTATGTATTGTAAAATGGAGTAATATTTGTAACTGGTTTAAAATTTTAAAATCCAAAATCCAGTCAATCATATTGAGTCTGATGGAGAATTATCACAGTTTGTTAATGATCCTTCAGGGGTTGTCACATATTAAATGAATCATTTTTCAATAAATACTAATTTGTAGAGATGGTAAAGAAGCATATTATTGATTATGTCTTTTGGACATTGATTCATTTAATATTTTGAATAATAATTCATATGAACCGCAAGAGGTAAGGTGGTTAATATTAGACCCATATTAAGTATTTTTTGCTATCATCGGTGAGCTCGTTAAATTTTCTCTTTATTAATGTCAAAATATTTTCACAAAAATATAACTATCATGTATTCCTTTTACATAAAATTGCGAGTATATGAATATATATAAATATATACACAATCATAAATTCTATCATGAGTTCATCCAAAAAGGATAATGATGTGAATTAATTATAAAGAAATAAAAATATTTCCTTGAACTTTTCCATGAGGAATATTGATCATGTGTTGTGCATGTTTATATTGCTTTAATCTATACCGCCCATCTTGCAAATCTTACATGCATTTAATCCATAAATACATATGACAACCATTTTTATAAATTTTAAGAAAAATAATATAACAACATCGAGTTTTATTTCATGTTCAATCTTAAACACATTTTTTTAATATTTAAAATAAATAAATAATTGATCTTCCATAAGAAATAACTAAACACGTTCTTATTATTATTACATAATGTGAGTAATTTGGTTTTCTGGACCTTATTCTGTATGTATTCCACGTCATTAAAAGATACCCTCATGGCCTTTGCAAAGTTTCAGAATTTGTTTTTTTATATAAAACTATTTCATATGAAACTAAAAAAAATATTATGAACGCATATTCTGAAATCTTAAGTAATCTCATCTTGTCTAGTAAAATAATTTTTGTTTTCTATTTAATGAAAAAACTTTAGTAATCATGTGTCACAAGTTTACTCCAGAATTTTATTACTTAAAAAATAACGGACATATGTATCACAACTAGAGAGAGAAAATAAATTGATCCCTTTCAGAGAAAAATTTTGATCCTGATAAAATTTATCATGATTTTAACATATTTAAGAAAAACGTATAGGATCGAAAAGTTATAATCAAACATGTTTCATATTTACTCATACAATTATTTAAGAATAAGTGAATGTTATCCATTTATATCAAATCAAGAGATGAATAAATATTTCTTTTTATGTTGCTTGAAATATATATCTTACCATATTTGTTAAAATTAAATAAAATCAAGAAGTGAATCTTATATTAAAATAAATAATTTCATGATTAAATAAAAAATTCTTAATCGTTATCAATTAATCATTATCAATTAAAGCTGCCATAATTGAAAAATGCTTCTGGCCAAGCAAACAAATTAATTGCAGTAATATAGTCAATCAAATATACAAATTGATTATATTGTCAAATATCAATTTTAATTCATAATAATCAATCAATTTAAGATGTAATCAAATCATTTAATGCACTTCTAAAAATTGCTACATAAAAAGTGATGTAGTCAAATGATTCATCAATCAAATTATAACAATCAACATGAAGCTTTAAGAAAGCATATTTTATTTTATAGGTTCTTAATAATTTTGAAAAAAAAAAAACCAATTAATAATTCACGTTAATTAAATTAAAAAAAATCTCTACATAGAAAAATCTCAATTGCGATAACATATTATGTGAAATAATTTTTTTTAATTATATCACCATGTAATAATGCTCGTAATAGCAGATACGGTAACGAATAATTATGTGTGCAAAAAAATCATTTCTTAGTTATCAAAAAAATCAGTTTCTTAATTATCAAAATAAAAATAAGTTTTTTTAATGAGTACTAATAAATAATATCTCCAACAACCACAAAAATAATTATCTAATACAAAGAATGATGATTTATATAATTCTTAATAATGATTATCAAGAAGCATCGCGAGAATAATAATTAATGTATATTAACAAATAGATCATATCATATAGAAAAAAAGAAATAGAAGTGTACAACGAACAAATCAGAAAAAGATGTAAAACGCCAACAAGGCCAAAATGCTCTATCTAAATCTATAAAATTCTTTGTTCATATCATAGAAGAGCAGATTATGAAGAGCAGAAGGCACCGAGTCCATCCACGTTAAAGGCCCACCAACTACCGAGAAAGCATCCGCGACGCTGTTACCTTCCCTAAAGATGTGAGAGATGCAGAATGTGAAGTCTCGAAGCATTTCTTTGGCCCTTCTCAATAATGGTTCTTCTTAATAATTAATGTATATTTAATGAATCACAGTATTACCTTACAGAAAAGACACAATTCTTTTCTATGGCTCTTCTCAATAATGGTTTTTCTTGATGAGTGTAGAAATGAATCAAACCAACGAGTGTAATGATAACTCAATTGACTAGAGCGTGCTAATAACATGTTGTAAAGTAAATTATAAGAACGATAAAAGAAGCAAGAGAAGTGGAGAAGAATACAGATGATGAGAGTGAAAATAAGCGTATTTTATTGTCCAATTTAACACCTTCTTGATTGGAATTATTGTCATATATTAGCACAATGGTCTTATATTCATTATATGTGAGAATAAGGTGCACTTGAGGTGTTTTGTTGTGTTTTAGGTGGAAAAAAGATCAAAAGTGCAAAGTTGGAGAAAAGGTGCAATTTATGCAAGGATGCTGAAAAACGCACGTCCAACTTTCGTAATTTTCTGTGTTGTTGTGAAGATCAAACTATTGATGTAATACATGGTTGGAAATCCACTGAAGAGAGGGTCATTTTGGTATGAAGAACACCCCAATTGGATTCCAAACGAGAGAGTTACGATCAAAGTGGTGACGTCGTGCAAGATGTTCCTGTTCAGAATGACTGTCCATTTCGCATGACTTGTTACATATTCAAATATTAGAGTTTCTATAATTTCTACATATGGATAGAAAGCCAAGGAAGAGAAGATCGCGTGACCGCAAGAATTACTCAAATCGGAGTTCGGATGTGGAAGTTATATACGAAACGGTAAGACTGTGCAAGTCAATTTGACCAGGGGAGGTCAATTCGACCTGATGTGCTGGTCGAAATGAGGTCGAATCGAATGGCAAAAGAGTCAATTCGACCACGACACCTCAATTTGAGTTGCTGTGCTGGTCGAATTGAGCACCTAAAGCTTCCAGTAGGTCAATTTGACCTCCAATTCAACCTGGAGGGGAGAATTCAACCTAGCTTCGTGGTCGAATTGATGTGCGGAAACTTACCATATCCGTATTTTTACACCCTCAATGCGTGTGATCACTCAAAAAACCCATTCCAAGGCCTATAAGGAGAGCTTACAAGTATAAAAGGGAGTGTAGATCACACCATTAAGTAGGAGGAGAAAAAACACAAAACAAGAGAGCCATAAGAGAGGCCACAACCATACCACACCCCACAAGGGGGGATCACCCCCCAACCATCATCTACTTCCTTTCCTCCATCCATCCATCACTTTGAAGATTCGTTGTGGAATCAAGAGGAGAACCAAAAGGAGGATTCAAGACGGAGAAGGACATGACGACTCCACATTTAGGGGTTTTATTATTTCCTAATTTATCTTGTAATTTTCCAGACATCCGAGTAAGATCTATCCAACACCCATGATTGTTCTTTGTAACATCATGTGCTAGAGTCTTTTTGGTAGAATTAGGGTTGTGAAGATTTTACCAATTAATTGAACTTTCGTGTGTAAACTCCGTACAACACTGCTTGTGGATTTTTTTATAGATGATTGTGCCTTTTTAATTCATACTCACGGTCGTTTTGTGCATCATTAACTATTATGTAGAGTCTGAATACATATCTTGATTATTGATTGAGTGCGTTCTCTGCTGAGCAGGATTTCATGTTATGATTCTAAGTGAGGTACTCCGAAGCTTCATTAGAACTATCATATATGAATACTTATTAATTGAATAGAATTTGGATTATTAAGTAGGATAAAGAGTATAACTTCATATTACCTATAAAGGGAGATCATATTGGATTAGAGTACCAATCCTAAGGGAAAATAATTGATACTGATAGTACCTTGAAAGGGGGTGAAATTATATCTCTTGCTCCGAGGTTATTCACAAGTGTTACACGCATGTTTACTTGTGTCTCTTATGAATGCAAGCTAATATGAACTCTTCTTTGATCACACCTGCACTTTCTATCTTCCTCACTTGTCACTCACGTATTGAATCAACACAAGAATGAATAAAAAAACTAAGAAAGAAGACAAGGATGTATAGTGGTTCGATCTTAAAGATCTACGTCTACTCTTAAGGAGAAGTGAAATTACTATTGTCAGGATGGAAATCTCACAATGCTCTTTAAGTGTATGAGTTAATCACTTAATGAACAATCAAACTTGAAACAAGAACTTTAGATGAAGAAAACAGCAAAAAAATGAGTGATGTGTGTGTAGTGTTTTCTACCAGAAATCAACACAGGGAATTAGAGTGGTTCGGCCATGAATAGCCTACATCCACTATAGGGTGAGTTCTTTATTGATAGAACTTGAATGATGAAGAAGATACATCAGAAACATGTAATCGAATAACTAATACACATGCCATCCAAAACTGAAAGTTTAGTGGACTAATGTGTTGAGTGACTTTGCAACGTGGGATCATGTAGCTTTGCTACAGAAACTGATGCCAACAAAGCTAAAATACCGCTGAAATATATATCCCATAAATCACTCTATCCACATATGAACCGGATGTATGAACGTATGTTTACATATACTCCATTCCAACTCTCATATCCCCGTTGCACCTGATAAACGTATTCTGACCATACATGAATTAAAATCCTAATAATCCACAACACAAGCTAACTTATCCATAGCACTTCACCTGTTATGAATGAGGTTTACTTCACAATTCTCCACCTTAAACCTTATTCAAAAAATATCAACCTCAACCCTATTCCACTGTTTTATTGAGCATAGTAAACTCATCGCACTGCCTTTAGAGAGCAGCAAAAAACTCACCTCGGAATTCTTCAGCAAACATTGATAATGCTTTTGCACAACTCAAACTTCGAAGTAGACAAAGCCTTAGTGAGAATATCCGCTGGATTCATTGTTGTGTCAATCTTCTTCACAACAACTCTTCCCTCTTCAATTAAGTCCCTGACAAAATACATTCGAACATCGATATGCTTTGTCCTTTCATGATACCCCTGATGCCTTGAAAAATGAATGACACTTTGATTATCACAGTGCACAACTACTTTCTTTTGTTCAATGCCAAACTCTTCAAGTATACCAATCAACCACAGCCCTTCTTTTACAGCCTCTGTTAATGAAATAAATTCAGCTTCTGTTGTGGATAATGCAACAACTGATTGATGTGTTGACCTCCAACTGATAGCAGTACCAAATAAACAAAACACATATCCGGATAAGGACTTTCTAGTGTCTAAATTTGCTGCATAATCAGCATCCACATAACCTTCAAGAAAATCACCACTTGAATTGATCTTATTAAATTCCAGACCTGCTGTTATTGATCCTTTAAGGTATCTAAGAATCCACTTCAGTGATTCCCAATGCTCTTTACCAGCATTACTCATAAACCTGCTGACCAAGCTCATTGCATAAGCTAAGTCTGGTCTACAACACACCATGGCATACATAACACTCCCTACAGCACTTGCATAAGGAACTCTCTCCATCTCTAATTGTTCATCATGTGTCTGAGCTGATTGTTGAGCTGAAAGACTCAATCCCTGCTTAACTGGTGTAACCACAGACTTAGATGAGTCTATGTTATATCTCTTAAGTACCTTTTCCAAATACAAGATCTGATGAAGAACAACAGAACCAATTGATCTATCTCTACTGATCTACATTCCAAGTATAACAGCAGCTTCTCCGAGATCCTTCATGTCAAATTCTGATTTTAACATCTCTTTTACTATCATAATCCCTTCCATAGACTTGCAAGCTATCAGTATATCATCTACATATAGCAACAAGAAAATATGCTACTCACTATCCTGTTTGATGTAAACACAACTATCAAACATGCTCCTCTTGAAACCACACTTGATGACATATTCATCAAACCTGATATACCATCTTCTAGGACTTTGTTTCAATCCATATAAAGACTTAAGAAGCAAACAATCCTTAGAACTTGGATCTTGAACTGCTACACCCTTAGGAATAGTCATGTATATCCTTTCTTCCAAGTTTCTATGAAGAAAAGCTGTAGTTACATCCATCTAATGTAACTCAAGATCAAACTGAGCAACTAATGCTAACATTATCTTGATAGAACAGTGCTTCACTACTGGAGAGAAAATTTCAGTATAATCTATGCCTTCTTTCTGAGAAAATCCCCTTGCAACCAATCTAGCTTTGAACCTTACTCCAGCTACCCTTTCTGGAGCCACCTTTTTCTTATATATCCAATTACAACTCACTAAGTTTTGATTCTTGGGTCTCTGAACCGCCTTCCATGTCTGATTCTTTTCCAAAGAAAGTAATTCCTCTTGCATTGCAGTGCACCATTTATCACTTTCCTTGCAGGCAATTGCTTCCTTAAAGCTATTTGGTTCATATGCATCAACGTCTTCTGCAGTAAATAAAACAAAAGATATGATGTCTGCCTGAGCATACCTTGCAGGAGGCTTTATAGCTCTTCTTTGTCTATCCCTTGTTAACTGATAACTATTAAGAAGCTCATCAGTTTCCACTCTTCTTTGATCATTACCAGCTGAAGTAAATGCTTCTTCTTGCTCTGTATCTTCATCAGCCCTTACCTGATCATTTGAACTGATAGGCTCCACCTCAACATCAAAATCCTTATTAAGCTGTATAATCTGATTTTGCTGTACCAATGGCATAATATTCTCATTGAATGTAACATCCCTACTAACAAGAATCTTGTTACTTTCAATGCACCAGAGTTTAAAAGCCTTGACATCTTTGGGGTAACCAATCATGACACACTTTATTACCCTTGGAGCTAATTTGTCTTACTTGATGTGAGCATAAGCCAAGCACCCTATCACTTTAAGCCTGCTGTAGTCTGTAACTCTACCTGACTAAACTTCTTGTGGTGTCTTGAACTTCAATGCTGTTGATGGGCTTCTATTTATGAGAAAGGCCACCGTGTCAACTATTTCACCCCAAAAATTCTTAGATAAACCAGAGCAGCTTAAAATGCATCTAACCCTCTCAAGTATAGTCTGATTGAACCTCTCTACAACACCATTTTGTTGTGGTATTCCTGGAACCGTTTTGTGTCTGATTATCCCCCTTTTTTTACAAAAGTTATTGAACTCTTCTAAGCAATACTCCAAACCATTATCAGTTCTAAGAACTTTCACCTTGCAATCACATGTGTTTTCTACCTCTGTCAACCAGTTCTTGAAGACACTAAATGCTTCATCCTTGTTCTTTAATATAAATACCTTTTCTACTGAAATCATCAATGAATGAGATATAGTATCTCCCTCCACCTCTAGTTGGAGTCCTAGAAGGCCCCACAAGTCAGAGTGAATATATTCTAACTTTCTCTTGCTATTATGTTCACCTGCACCAAACTTAAGCCTTCTAGCCTTACCAATTATACAATGCTCACATTTTTCCAACTTTTCAGATGAGCCAACATTGATTATTTTCTGTCTTGCAAGTTCTTGGAGTCCTTTCTCACTGATGTGAGCCAACCTGCCATGCCATAAGAGCTTCTCTTCCTTACTAGTGATTGCACAATTCTGTCTTGCATCCACATGTCCATCAAGAATATACAACTCCCTTCTTCTAATCCCTCTCATTACTTCATACTCACCTTTATTGACAGTGAGTACTCCATGCCTTGAACTGAAGGTATATCCTAATGTATCTAGAACACCCAAAGAGATAAGATTTCTCTTTAATTCTGGTACATACCTCACATTAGATAGAGTTCTTACAACTCCATCATGCATTTTCAGCCTGATAGAACCAATACCTTTTATTTTACAGGTATGGTCATTTCCTAGAAGCACTGAACCTCCATTATAGATTTAATATCAAGAAACCATTGCTTCATGGGAGACATATGAAAAGAACAGCCAGAATCTAATACCCAATCTACACATACCTGAGATGAAGTAATAGACAGTGCCTCTATGTAATCAGTGTCATCTCCACCTTGATTTGTAGTGACCTGATTTGCTTGTACCCTTGGTTGTCCTTCTCTACCAGCCTCTGCTTTCTTGGCCTTATAAGATTTCCATTTATAGCAATTTTTCTTGTAATGTCCAGGTTCATGGCATTGGTAGCGTTTTCTTCCATCTTTATCAGAGACTGACTGATCAGCCTTTTTTCCTTACTTCTTATTATCAGAGCTTTCCTTTTTGTTCTTCTTACCATGGTCATTCTTCTTGACCATTAAACCTTCACCGGAAGAGCTTTGTTCCTCTGAAGCCTTTTGCAACTCCTTAGTCTTCAGTGCCATTGCAACCTCATCCAAACTGACTGTTTCTTTACTTCCAAATAACAATGTATCTTTAAATTTTTAAATAACTTTGGAAGAGCAGATAACAAAATCAAGGCCTTATCATCATCATATAATTTGACATCTATGTTTTCTAAATCAACAAGCACCTTAGAAAACTCATCAAGCTGAATCAAGATTGGCCTATCTTCTACCATTTTAAATGAATATAACTTCTGTTTCAGATATAAATGATTAGCAAGAGATTTTACCATGTAAAGATCATCTAGTTTCTTCCATAATGCTCTTGCAGTTGTTTTCCTTTGAACTTCTCTTAGTGCTTTATCACCAAGACACAGAACTATAGCACTTAAAGCCTTTTCTTGAAGCTCAGTTTCTGCAGCAGCCGCTTGTGTATCAATCTCCACCGCTTCATTTTCTGGTGTTGGTTGAATTGCTTTCACCAACCTTTACTGGATTAAGATGGCTTTCATCTTGATTTTCCATAAATCAAAATTGGATTTCTCAGTGAACCGCTCGATGTCAAATTTGGTAGTCACCATGCTGCTTTCCTTTCTTCAATCACCTTCTTGATTCCTTCCTCTTCTCCTACTTGGTTTGTTTTCCCACAGACGATGCCAATTTGTCAGGATGAAGATCTCACAATACTCTTTACGTGTATGAGTTAATCACTTAATAAACAATCAAAGAGTTAATCACTTAATAAACAATCAAACTTGAAACAAGAACTTTAGATAAAGAAAATAACAAAACAATGAGTGATGTTTGTGTAGTGTTTTCTACCAGAAATCAACACAGGGAATTAGAGTGGTTCGGCCATGAATAGCCTGCATCCACTATAGGGTGAGTTTCTTTATTGATAGAACTTGAATGATGAAGAAGATACATCAGAAACATGCAATCAAATAACTTATACACATGCCATCCAAAATTGAAAGTTTAGTGGACTAATGTGTTGAGTGACTTTGCAACGTGGGACCGTGTAGCTTTGCTGCAGAAACTGATGCCAACTAAGCTAAAATACCACTGAAATATATATTCCATAAACCACTCCATCCACCTATGAACCGGATGTATGAAAGTATGTTTACATATACTCCATTCCAACTCTCATATCCCCGTTGCACCTGATACACGTATTCTAACCATACATGAATTAAAATCCTAACCAATCCACAACACAAGCTAACTTATCCGTAGCACTGCACCTGTTATGAATGAGGTTTACTTCACAACTATGATGATGAATTGGTTACAAAACTCAAAGAAGATGATGAGCTAACTTTTCTAAGAACCCTTATTTCTTAAGAAAGATGAACTTATAGACTGATTCTCTTCAATACGTTGTTGATGCCCCTTATACTTGCTCTCAGCTGTTCCACGTGATCCACCAGCTGGATTGGTTGTTATGTAACAAACCAACTGCTCAACTGAATAGATTCTCCACCCCACATGCTGCTAAACCTCATTTCTCAAGAACTGATCCAACGGTTCTTTCCTCTTGCCAATAGATTATCACAATCATTGATCATACTTATTGCTTCCCAATCACCATCCTCCACGTGTGTATTTGCCGAACTGTATCATGCAAGCTTGTGCATGCATGGTCTATACACAACAAATCTCAACCTTAGACCATGCATCATCACGAGTAATAAAACTTCCCCACCTTGCTGCAATTATAGGCTGCAACACACCTTCTTTCCTACCTTTTTGTGAAGACCAATAAGACTCTTACACAATTCATATTTTTGAACTGGTAAAGGCTTAGTAAATGCATCAGCTGGATTGTCTGATGTCTTAATCTTCTTGACAGCCACTAACTTCTCTTCTATCATGTCTCTTATGGAGTAAAGCCTCACATCAATGTGTTTAGTCCTTTCATGATACCCCTGGTGTTTTGAGAGATGTACAACACTTTGTTGTCACAATATACTTCAATAGCATCTTGCTGAACACCAAACTCTCCCAAAATTCCAATCAACCAAAGACCTTTTTTGATTACTTCTGTGAGAGCAACAAACTCAGCTTCAGTGGTTGAGAGTGCTACTATATGTTGATGTGTAGCCTTCCAACTTATTGTTGTACCAAACAAATTGAACACATAGCCTGTTATTGACTTCCTTGTATCAAGATTAGCTTCATAATCAGCATCCACATAGCCAACAACAGCTCTGTCCCAAGTACCTTGTTTCTGAAATTTCAATCCAACTGATATAGTGCCTTTGATATATCTAAGTGCCCACTTTACTACATCCCAATGTACAAGACCAGGGTTGCTCATAAACCTACTGATCATACTCATAACATAAGCCAAATCTGGCCTGCAACATACCATTGCATACATCAAACTACCAATAGCACTTGCATATGGTATGTTGCTCATTTCTGCCTTTTCCTTATCTGTTTGAGGACCTTGAATTGATGACAGATTCAATCCCTTCTTAACTGGTATTGAAACATCCTTACAGAGATTCATATCATACCTCTTAAGAATCTTATCCAAGTATGACTCTTGAAACAATCTTAGCTGACCAGCTGATCTGTCCCTTTCAATTTGCATGTCAAGTATCATTCTTGCTTCTCCTAGATCTTTCATGTCAAACTCCTTCCTCAAAGTATCTTTTACTGTATCAATTCCTTCAATATCCTTGCATGCTATCAATATATCATCCACATAAAGCAGTAGGTAAGTGTAGCATCCATCATTGCATCTTATGCACACACAGCTATCATACATGCTTCTGACAAAACCACTTGATGTAATGTAATCATCAAACCTGAGGTACCACTGTCTAGGGCTTTGCTTCAGTCCATACAATGATTTAAGTAGCAGACAAGCCTTTGAGTCTGCACCTTTTAAACTAACACCTTCAGGAATCTTCATGTAGATCTTTTCCTCTAAATTTCTATGTAAGAATGCTGTTGAGAAGATCCTTATTGAGCAATGTTTTACTACTGGTGAGAAGATTTCATTATAATCAACACCTTCTTGCTGTGAAAAACCTCTTGCTACAAGCCTTGCCTTATACCTGATTCCTCCTTCTTTACTTGTCACTGGTTTCTTCTTATATATCTACTTACAACCTACAAGCTTCTGATTTGCAAGCTTGTCAACAATCATCCAAGTGTTATTCCTTTATAATGATTGCAATTCTTCTTCCATAGCATCTAGCCACTTCATACTCTCCTTTCCTGATATTGCCTCTGAATATGTTCTTGGCTCATAGATATCAATATCTGATGCTACATAGAGGGCATATAACACAGTGTCAGCCTCTATGTATCTGATAGGTGTTCTGATTTTCCTTCTCAGCCTATCTCTAGCTAGTTGATTGCTGCTTAGAGTCCTTCTTTCACTGGAACCAGATGATTCAGCTCTCTCCTCTGCATCATCTTCCTCATGTACATCATTATTTCTCTGATCCTGATTATGCTATACTATTGTTTTACCATCATGCTCCACCTCGAACTCACACTTATCTGTAGTAATGATCTTATCAGCACCTCTCTCAACTAAAGTCATCTTGTCTTCATTAAATGTTACATCCCTGCTAACAATGAACTTGTTAGTTTCATAACACCATAGCTTGTAGCCTTTTACTTCTTTAGGATAGCCTACAAGCACACACCTAGCAACTCTTGGATCCAGCTTGTCTTGCTTCTGATGTGAATACACCTGGCAACCTATCACCCTTAAATGACTATAATCTGGTATCCTTCTAGTCCATACTTGTTCAGGTGGTTTAAACTTAAGTGTTGTGCATGGAGATAAGTTGATCAAATAAGATATAGTTGATACTAACTCACCCCAAAAACCTTTTGAGAAGCCTCCACTACTCATCATGCACCTAACTCTTGCAAGAAGTGTCTGATTCATTTTTTCAGCCACCCCATTCTGCTATGGAGTCCCTGATACAGTTTTGTGCCTCTTAATACCCTTCTTTTGACAAAACTTGTTGAATTCATGTGATACAAACTCAAGCCCATTATTTGTCCTTAAACACTTAACCTTGTTTCTAGTCTGAAGTTCTGTTTCTATCAACCAAACTTTAAAAGCTGATAATGCTTCATCATTTTTCTTTAAAATTCTTATCCATACCTTTCTTGAATAGTCATCAATGAATGATATGAAATATCTTCCACCTCTATTGTTGAGGTCTTGGAAGGTCCCCAAAGATCAGAATGGATATATTCCAACCTAGCTTTGGTATTATGCTCTACTAAATCAAATTTCAACCTCTTTGACTTGCCTAATATGCAAGCTTCACACTGATCTAACTTGCAAGTTGAACTGATCTCAAGCAGCCTTTGTCTTGCAAGTTCTTGCAAGCCTCTTTCACTTATATGACCAAGCCTTCCATGCCAAATATTAACACTACTATCATCCTTAGTTGCATTAATCTGTCCAGTCACTACAGAACCATCTAAAAAGTACATATCAGACCTCTTAAACCCTTTAACAACTACTGACTTTTCTTTTATGATAGTAAGTGTTTCTCCCTTTAAATGGCACTCATAACCTTGAGAAACTAATATTCCAAGAGATATTAGATTTCTTCTCAAACTTGGTACATATCAGACATTTGTTAGCAACCTGATTTTCCCATCAAACATTTTAAGTTTGATAGAACCTATTCCTTCAATCTTAAAGGTGTGATCATCACCTAGCATGACTGATCCTTCATCTTGTGATCTTAATTCAGTAAACCAATCTTTTCTAGAAGTCATATGAAATGTGCATCCTGAATCCATAACCCATTCTTCTGATACTGAACTAGAACAAACTGACATGGCTTCAATGAAATCAGAATCTGAACCAACTTGATTAGTTGTTACTTGATTTGCATGAGGCCTCTTATTTCCTCCATTTTCAGCTATCTTCTTTGCCACCATTACTTTCCATTTGAAACATTGTTTCTTGAAATGTCCAGGCTTATTGCAGTGATAGCAGTTCTTGTTTTCTTCCTCATCTAATGGAGCACTCTGATTCTTTTCTGGCTTCTTCTTATCAGCATTGCTACTCTAATTATTCTTGCTCCACTAATTCTGTTTCTTTGCTACTAAACCTTCTGCAATAGCTTTTTGATCTGGATTCTTGTGAAGCACCTTTGCCTTGACTGCTAACAAGACTTGCTCAAGAGAGATTGATTCATCATTAGCAAACAAGAGTGTATCTCTTAATCCTTCAAAGGACTTTGGAAGGGCTGACATGAGGATGACAACTTTATCTTCAGTTGACAGAGCCACATTAATATTTTTCAGATCATCAATGCTCTTATTAAACTCATCTAATTGACCAATGATTGACTTATCTTCTGATACCTTGAAGAAGTTTAGTTTCTGTTTCATGTACAAAAGGTTGGCCAAACTTTTAACCATGTACAGCTCCTTCAATTTCTTCCATACTCCTCTGGCTGTAGCTTCCTTTGAAATTTCCCTCAGGGCTTTATCTCCAAGACACAAGATAAGTGCACTTCTAGCCTTTGATTGTTGTTCTTGATCTGCTGCCATGGCAACAACATCAACTGCTGCAGCTTGATTTTCAGGGAGTGGTTTGATTGCATCTGATAATCCTTGTTGAACTAAGATGGCCTCCATCTTCATCCTCCACAGACTGAAGTCTGCCTTCTCTGAAAACTTTTCAATATAAAACTTAGTAGTAACCATTTGATCTTCTCCTCCACTGAATTTTCTTCTTCTTCTTGGCTTCCCATAGACGGCACCAATTCTTATGAATGCAAGCTAATATGAACTCTTCTCTGATCACACCTGCACTCTTTATCTTCCTCACTTGTCACTCACGTATTGAATCAATACAAGAATGAATCAAAAAACTAAGAAAGAAGACAAGAATGTTGGTTCGATCTTAAAGATCTACGTCCACTCTTAAGGAGAAGTGAAATCACTATGATGATGAATTGGTTACAAAACTCAAAGAAGATGATGAGCTAACTTTTCTAAGAAACCTAATTTCTTGAGAAAGATGAACTGATAGACTGATGCTCTTCAATACGTTGCTGATGCCCCTTATACTTGCTCTCAGCTGTTCCACGTGATCCACCAGCTGGATTGGTTGTTATGCAACAAACCAACTGCTCAACTGAATAGATTCTCCACCCCACATGCTGCTAATCCTCATTTCTCAAGAACTGATCCAACGGTTCTTTCCTCTTGCCAATAGATGATCATAATCGTTGATCATACTTATTGCTTCCCAATCACCATCCTCAACGTGTGTATTTGCCGAACTGTACCATGCAAGCTTGTGCATGCATGGTCTATACACAACAGTGTCTATAGAGTAGATATGCATGGTTTAGTGATGTGTCCATATTCCACAAGGCAGAGTCGGACATCAACACTCTGAAGGGAAATTAATCAGTGAAACTGGATTATCCTAGAGCTACCTATTCTCCTACTTGATCCACTTTCGTATTCTTCAAGTGACTTTATCTTATTTGTTATTTTAATTATTTGTTTAGTAGTTTAATAATTCTAAACCTCAAACTATATTTTCATAATCGTCTTAATTAATTTAGATAATAATTAAATTGACCTATTGGAAGCTTCAGGTGCTCAATTCGACCAGCACAGCAGATCAAATTGAGGTGTCGTGGTCGAATTGACTCTTTTGCCGTCCGATTCAACCTCAATTCGACCAGTACATCAGGTCGAATTGACTTGTACAGTCCCACCGTTTCGCGTATAACTTCCACATCCGAGCTCCGATTTGAGTGATTCTTGCGGTCACGCGATTTTCGCTTCCTTGGCTTTCTATCTATATAAAGAACTTATAGAAACTCCAACATTTGAATATGTAACAAGTTATGGAAAGTGGACAGTCGTTCTGAACAGAAACAGCTTGCGCGATGCACCACTTTGATCATAACTCTCTCGTTTGGAATCCGATTGGGGTGTTCTTCATACCAAAATGACCCTCTCTTCAGTGGCTTTCCAACCATGTATTACATCAACAGTTTTGATCTCCACAACAACACAGAAAAATTATGAAAGTTAGATGTGCGTTTTTCAGCATCCTTGCACAAATTGCACCTTTTCTCCAACCTTGCACTTTTGATCCTTTTTTCCACCTAAAACACAACAAAACACCTCAAGTGCACCTTATTGTCGCATATAATAAATATAAGACCATTGCGATAATATATGACAATAATTCCAATCAAGAAGGTGTTAAATTGGACAATAAAACACTTATTTTCACTCTCATCAACCCCCCAAACTTACCCGTTGCTCGTCCCGCGGCAACAAAATAAAAATAAAGAGAGAGAGTATGAAAATTAGCTGGGAAACAAGGACTATGATCAATACCCCATTCAAAATACAATTGTCCTCAACTTAGGTCATGCAACTCTCAATACATGTAATAATCAATTCATAGCATACAAGATAAGACAATCACCACCAATTCAAATGCTCCATTCACATGCTCTCACGGGAAGTATATATCACTCACACTCAAGTGTAAAAGATGTACACTTATGGGTTATAGTGTTTACGCTCAGATTCAATTCAAGTGCATGCGTAACCATAAGCTTGCCAAACGTCTCAAACTCTTTACCACTAAAAGTATGATTTGACAATGAGATCAAAAAGGACTTTTCTTTTTGATGTAATGTTGGTTCTTTGGTTAAGGTAGGAAATATATGGACAATGTGACTCAAATAGTAGAGAACTAAAGTTGATTGGTCACTTCAACTTTCATCCTCTCTTCCTTTTCAAAGCAGACGATTTTCATTCCTTCTTCACCTTCAAGCACAACTATTTTTTCTTTTCTCATGCACATATTTTTTTCCTTCTCTTTTTCTGCTTTTTCTCTCTAGGTACCAGTTTCGGGCACTACCTCATACATCTTTCATAGGGTACTAGATTTAAGCACTACCCTAGGGTATTTGATTCATTGGAGTAATAGATTTAAGCAATACTCCAAAATTTTCTCCTTAAATGCATTATCAAGCTAAATCACTATTTCAATACCAATTTCATTCCTTCCCAAGTTGTTATCAAGCTCTATCAACACACTTTGAAAAGCCATTAATTCTCCACTAATAAGACAATCAAGGCTCAAAAAAATTCAGATGCTCAAAGTGGTTCTTTCTCGTAGGCTACCAAAGAATGAGGGTTTTAAGCTCAACAGGGCTAACTACGGATAAACAATCATATGGTAGGGAATTATTTGGCTAAGTGACTAATAATTCAAGGATGGCCTAAAATCATCTCCCATCATCTAACACAACATGTAATTTCAAGTAAGACAAGAGGCAAGTTCTAGAATACACACACAAGAACGATACTCACCAGAAAAGAAAATATCATGTGATTATGTATCATGATCAACGAGGCTCAAAATCTCACATAGGGTTTTAACAAATAACAGAGCACTTTTATGGTAAGTAATATCCCACAAGTACACATAGAACTTCATATCATAATATAACTCAAGTACACTTCCTTCATTAATTTCAAAAGCATATGAATTTCAAGCACAATTTAAAAATATAAGCTCACATGGATCACCAAAAATATAAAATCAATCATTTCACTGCATGAATTAAAAGCACATACAAAAATTAGAATAAGGAAACGAGGGCATCTGATTTTTCTTCAACGAATGTACGAGCTCCTCGAGTTGAAACCTCAATGTAGAACTCGTCTTGCCACCTAGTTACCCTTTTCTATCATCAAAGCTCAAACACTCATCATCACAGGATTCATCAATAATAAAATAGGAGAACTCTAAGAACGACTCAATTGACTATCTAATAGACTCCACACACTAGAAACACCGCTGAATACTAGGCAAATTGCAAAAAAATCGACACATCAAAACCGATTAAAGTTTCAACATACCGCAAAAAATCAACTCCCCTAGCAAACATTACAAAGAAAATATTATACTCTTGGTGCTTCAATGAGGTAAGTACATCACACCCCCCAAACTTAGTAGAAACGTAAGTCGAATCTAAGTTTGCAAAGAGATGTAATTGCCGATTAATAAACACCTTAAATATAAAAATTTCTTACCACACGAAAGAAATGAAGCAATAAAATGGAAGGGCAAGCCCCCAACAGGCGCTCATGTTTAACGTCAAAGAGTCACGACGGATGTAACCTTTGTACTACTGGATTAGAGGACGGTCTTGTCGCATCCTCACCTTCAAATACTTTCTTTCCCTCTTCTTGTCTACACTCAACACCTCACATTTCTTGGTCACAAGTATATGATCTTTAGACTTACCTTCCTCCCATGACTGTCTAGACTCCTCCTTGTCAATTTTCCACTCAAATTCAGAATCATCTGCCTTAGAAAAATCAAGATTAAACAAGTTAAAAAGCACATCAGTGCTTTTGCACGATTGAGTCTCCATGGGCATCTTCATTGCATGATCAAAAGAGAAAACCACATCTTCATTATCCATCTGCAGTCTAAGCTTCTCGGCTCTCAACTTCTTTACTCTTTCCCATTTTTTCTCCATTGTAAGCTCAGTATTCTGCTTATGTAATGGTACTGGAGTAACATCAACATCATGTGGAGCATTCGGCACAGAAAATGGTGCAGAACGGTCGGGTTCGACCTAGATTCAACTAGGGCTGCTGGTCGAATTGGGTATGTAGTGGTCGAATTGTGCACCTGGAAGTCCATTCCCACCCTGTATCCTAGATTCGACCAGGATTCGACCTGAAGGTCTGGTCAAATTGAAGTCCCTCTAGTCTAATTGGCTCACTATAAGATTTCTGCCCCCCGATTTGACCTCAATTCGACCTGAAGGTCTGGTCGAATTGAATGGCTGCTGGTCGAATTGGGCTTCTGATGAAACAGAGTGCTCCGGAAGGGCGGATTTGACCTCAATTCGTACTGGCCCCCTGGTCGAATTGATTTGGTTTTGGTCGAATCGAGGCTCTGTTGCTTCCAAATCACGTCTAGGCGTCCAATTCGACCTCCCTGTTGAATTCGACCTGGAGTGTTGGTCGAATTGGGTTCCTGACGTCTCTGATTTCAGTTCCGGCCTCATCGATCTCTCATACTGCGTTCCAGACCTTAACGTGATTGTTTTATCTTTCAATTTTTGTGTCAATTGATTCATGTTCGCGGTCATCTGCCCTATCATCAAAGTAAGGTCCTTCAATTACTTAGATAAATCTGCATGATCAACATTCATGGTATCCTCAAGACGATCAATCCTTATATCATTCTCAGCCATGTATCGATTGAAGGTATCTTCAACACCTTCACTTCTTGCTGCTTCATACTAGGCCCCTTTAGTGTCAACTCTGTAATCTGTCTCTGCTGGGATTCTAGTAGTTTGTTGATGTTAACTAAACTAGAGACGATCTCATCATCCCTATTCGGCTTCACCACTTGATATTCAACATGTGCTACCGTGCCAAGAACATATGATCCTCTATCTCTCTCTACATGCCAGTCACATGAATTCATAGAGATGTCTTCAAACAACTTTTCTGCTTCAAGTGTTGCCTTAGATAACAACGCTCCTCCTGATGATGCATCAATAAAAACACGCGACTCACAATCCAATCCATAGTAGAAGATGCTTATGTAATCAGCCTTAGACATTCCATGTTGTGGGCACCTCCAGAGCATGTCTTTAAACCTATCCCATGTCTCATGAAATTTCTCACCCTGATTCATAACAAATTGGGTGATCTCTTGCTTCATTCTTAAGATCCTTGAGGGTGGCATGTATCTCTCTAAGAACTTCTGCTGCAGTTGGTCCCATGCAGTGCAGTCTGTGGCATCATGAGTCCAATACCAAGCTTCTGCTCTATCAATCAAAGAGAACTTGAATAACAAGCTCCAGCACCCTTTTGAGTATTTGCATAACCTAGAAATCTTCGGAGATGCTGATATGGATCTTCAAAACAACCTCCAGAAAAAGGATTCTTCTCTACCATATTAATAAGAGCGGGATGTATGTCAAAATCATCATCTTCCTCCCTTGCTCCTATCAACCTCATGTTGTAAATCCCATTGTACGTGAAAATTTTACTTATGGCAACATTATCCGGATTCTGCCTTGCTCCGGCCATGTTTAGCTCAATGTGTTATTCCTTCTTTTCCTTCCTCTCCTTTTCTAGTGCACAAGTACCTCAGAAAAATTCAAGGTTAGATAGAAATAAATAATCACAAATAAAAGTCTTAATCAAACTAGAAATAATAAAATCAATAATAACAGCCGTCCCGGCAGCGGCGCTAAGAACTTGATGAGCGTTTTCTTAACACATAATTAATCCCCAAGTATGAAGGATATCAATTGTAATTTCAAAAGGTGACCAAGTGAATATCGAACCCAAGGGATGACGTATTATTAATTTAATTATTATCTAAATTAATTAAGACGATTATGGCAATATAGTTTGAGGTTTAGAATTATTAAACTACTAAACAAATAATTAAAATAACAAATAAAATAAAGTCACTTGAAGAATATGAAAGTAGATCAAGTAGGAGAATAGGTAGCTCTAGGATAATCCAGTTTCACTCATTAATTTCCCTTCCTTGTGTTGATGTCCGACTCTGCCTTGTGGAATATGGACGCATCACTAAACATGCATATCTACTCTATAGACACAAGTAAACATGCATGTAACACATATGAATAACCTTGGAGCAAGAGATATAATTTCACCCCCCTTTCTAGGTACTATCAGTATCAATTATTTCCCCCTAGGATTGGTACTCTAACCCGATATGATCTCCCTTTATAGGTACTATGAAGTTATACTCTTTATCCTACTTAATAACCCGAATTCAATTTAATTAATAAGTATTCATATATGTATTCAGAACTCTACATAACAGTTAATGACGCACAAAACGACCATGAGTATGAATTAAAAAGACACAATTATATATAAAATAAATCCACAAGTAGTGTTGTACGGAGTTTACACACGAAAGTTCAATTAATTGGTAAAAACCTTCACAACCCTAGTTCTACCAAAAAGGCTCTAGTCCATGATGTTACAAAGAACAATCATGGGTGTTGGATAGATCTTACCCGGATGTCTGAAAAATTACAAGATAAATTAGGAAACGATAAAATCCCTAGATGTGGCATTGTTGCGTCCTTCTCCATCTTGAATCCTCCTCTTGGTTCTCCTCTTGATTCCACAATGAATCTTCAAAGTAATGGATGGATGGAGGAAAGGAAGTGGATGATGGTTGGGGGTGATCCCCCCTTGTGGGGTGTGGTATGGTTATGGTCTCTCTTATGGTTCTGTTGTTTTGTGTTTTTTTCTCCTCCTACTTAATGGTGTGATCTATACCCCTTTTTATACTTGTAAGCTCTCCTTATATGCCTTGAAATGGGCTTTTTGAGTGATCACACGCATTGAGGGTGTAAAAATACGGATATGGTAAATTTCCGCACATCAATTCGACCACGAAGCTAGGTTGAATTCTCCCCTTCAGGTGCTCAATTCGACCAGCACAGCAGGTCGAATTGATGTGTCGTGGTCGAATTGACTCTTTTGCCGTCCGATTCGACTTCAATTCGACCAGCACATCCGGTCAAATTGACCTCCCCTGGTCGAATTGGCTTGCATAGTCTCACCGTTTCGCGTATAACTTCCACATCCAAGCTCCGATTTGAGTGATTCTTGTGCTCACGCGATCCTCTCTTCCTTGGCTTTCTGTCCAAATAAAGAACTTATAGAAACTCTAACATTTGAATATGTAACAAGTCATGCAAAGTGGAATGTCATTCTGAACAGGATCAGATTGCGCGATGTCACCACTTTGATCATAACTCTCTGGTTTGGAATCCGATTGGGGTGTTCTTCATACCAAAACGACCCTCTCTTCAGTAGCTTTCCAACCATATATTACATTAACAGTTTTGATCTCTACAACAATACAGAAAAATTATGAAAATTGGACATGCATTTTTCAGCATCCTTGCACATTTTCTCTAACCTTGCACTTTTGATTATTTTTCCAACTAAAATACAACAAAACACCTTAAGTGCACCTTATTCTCACATATAATGAATATAAGACCATTGTGCTAATATATGACAATAATTCAATCAAGAAGGTGTTAACAACATTGATGTGAGAGTTTATTAACAACATTGATGTGAAGTGTACAAAACCCAAATATTCTCACTCTTTATATAGAGAAGAGAAATGGTACAGTGGTAAATAAACTCCCTTTCATATTCTAATGATATAAGGAGTAATGTCCATATAAAATATTTCACAATAAAAATTAATTTTTTAGTTTTCACGCAATATCATCTTTCGAGGTAAAACAGTAATCTTTTCATCAGTGTTTCATAATCGAACCGGAGACTGACTGGGACATAAAACGGTTTGAGGTTCAACCGGCGGTTCAATCGGAAAATTGAATTTTACATATTTTTAATTATATTTTATAATGTTACAATTCATTAAAAAAATTTATAATAATAAAAATTATTTTATAAAGAGAAAATTCAATTTATATAAAAATATAATTAGATAAAATATTTATAGTTTATAATTCATATTTTATACATATTTTTATATATTCTCTCAATAACATATTACATAATTTATATTCAAACTGCTATACATCTATGCATCACTCCAGGAAAATCACATAATTTAATTTAAAATTTAAATATTATATTTTTAAATAAATAAATAAAAATAAAAGTGAAATAATATAAAAATATAAAATATAAAAGAAAAAACATAAAAATTAAAATAATAATAATAATAAATCAAAAAATCGGTTGGACCGGTTCAACCGATTTTTTCGATTTTGGCCGGTACTGGCCGATTCAATCCGGTTCAATTCAAAAAACAGTTTTATAGGAATTTTGGACCGGTTTGGAGGTCGGTTCCCAGTTGAATCGGCCGGTCCAACCGATTTTTAAAATCACTAATTTTCATATTTACTATTTCAGTACATTTTTAAAAAGTTAATTTTTTTATTAATTTTATTGACTTTTAAGGATATTTTAATATTTTTAGGTAATAAATAAAGTATAAAATAATATAATGAATATAAAAAAGAAGTAACAAATTTGAAAATAAAATAATTCTTTAGGTTATTACATAAAGTTTCAATTTTTTAAGTGCGAAAAATATTGTGATACAAACAAATAAAGAAAGTGTGAAAATTTGTCAGAACGAGCTAGTATATCTTTTACTTCTTAGGGATGATAATGGGTAGGGTAGGGTACGGATATGGTAAACTCACATACTACCTTATACCCTACCCTACCCTCCCTACCCATATCCTACCCTATTACCATAAAATAGAGTTTCGAGTAGGGTACAAGTATATTCATCGGGTATATGGACAATCTACTGTAAACGGATACCCACAATCTTAGTAGATTTTGCGAATAATCAATGGTTACCCGACCTTACCCGCTCCATTTAAAAAAAACTATAATCCACCAAAAAAATAATTATAATACATAAATAAATAACTTAAAATAGAACATGCAAATTAGAAAATAAAGTTAATAACAAAAACATCTAAGTCCATGTGCATTAATAAGAAGAGTGAGTCTCTTGTGCGCCCTGACACATGGATTTAGATATGTGCCCCTTCACAATTTAAACTCCCTAGCAATACATAAGTTTAAATAGAATAGGGATGGAAAGGGTTGTGTTCACATAGGAACACGGACCGTGAACCCGGGGGCGCATGAGCTTTTGCCTAACAAGAAAACATCATAAATTCATAGTTAGTCAAATAAAATCATAAAACAAACATCATAATCCAACAATTGCTTCCAAGTCTAAGGTTTAAGTATGACAATTTCAAAAAAATAATTATAATTCTCAATAACAGATAATATTATAACATAGAACTAGATTTAATATAATTCTTAATTATTTATATTTATATTAACATAAGAATATAAATTTTAATTAAAAATATTAAACATATTATAACAAATAAATATTAAATACATCATAAATTTTACATCAACAATATTATTATATTAAAAATAAAATATTAGATTTAGGCACCCATACCCTCTATATATATATATATATATATATATATATATATATATATATATATATATATATATATATATATATATATATATATATATATATATATATATATATATATATATATATATATTCGGGTACGGGTTGGGTACGGGTAAAAATAAAAGAACTCGTACCCTACCCTTACCCGCATAGTTCACTTTTGGGTTCGGGTACTATCCGACTCGTTACCCGATTTAACCCAATTTTTCACACCCGATATGCGGGTACCAGTTGGGTAACCCGACCTGACGGGTAAAATTACCATCCCTATAATCCTTCCTCAGTCCTCCAATGGAGGGATATCTGTCTTGTTTCTTTACGTAAATTAAAAAATATAATTATATAATACTACTTCCATCCCAAATTCATTTTCACTTTTACTATTTGCATGAATATTAATAAGCCACTTTTTAACTTATATTTTAAAATAGTTTGGTATTTTGGGTAATATATAAATGATAAAATATGTTATGTGTATTTAAAAGATAATGACGAATTTAAATGTAATGTGTGTTAGATAGTAAGAAGGGAGTATGTAATAAATACTTCCTCCGTCCTATAGAAACATTTATGAATTTTCATTTTCAGCGTTCTATAAAAATATTTATATTTCCCTTTATAGTAAATGAAACTCACACAAAACATTTAAATATCTTTATGGGGTCTACTATACTATACTAATACAACTACTCACTATACATTAAAAGATTATTTCTCTCACCTCAATACACATTAAAATATTATATTTCTTAATTTCGTGCAAAAAGTAAACATAAATGTTTATATGAGACAGTAAGTGTAATTGTAAATGTATGAATCTCATAGTATTAATAATATGTATGAGTTTTATATATTTAAAAAGAAAAATGTGACCTTTTAATTGTAGATGTATGAATTTTATATAATTGTATTAATAATATGTATGAATTTTATATATTTAAAAGAAAAACGTGACCTTTTAAGACAGACGTTCAAAATAACTTAATGAGATCTTTGTTGTCAAGGAAGGATGTGTGCAATAAATAATTGAGGTAATGAGCAACAAAGCCCATGACTATATGCAATTTTTTTTTATATTCCACTTTTAATGATATTTTTTAAAATGCTCAAATAAAAATATTCTTGATTTGATTGTTGACTCGTTTAAAGTAAATAATTTGATTATATACTCCTTCCGTCCTATTTAAAGGGTCCTTTTTTTCTATTTTGGGTGTCCCACCCAAAGAGTCCACTTTCCTTTTTTACATATATAGGACCCACACACACCCACTAATACAATTAAAATATGAGGCTCACACTCCCACTAATACAACTACCCACTACACATTAAATAATAATACTCATTAATCTACGTACAAAAAAGACATAATACACCCATTGAGTGGGACTGAGGGAGTATATATTTTCATAATTCGATTAAAATTTTTAAATCAAGTCACAAATCGAGTCTAAATATTTTCATCATTTAGGGCATTTTAAAATTTATTGATATATGCATGGGAATTAAAATAAATTATTAAACTTATTAGGATATATAAAAATTTAACCCTAAACAAATCTATATTTATTATTTTTGTTAATTTTCACATCCTAAATAAAAAATTTACATTTAATTCAATAATCATACAATATACATTAATGTTAAAATTATCACAAAATTTTCAACTCACATAACGATATTAAGCGGGCTAGTCCTAACCCACTAAGATTAGCCATAATGGACTTCGGGCTTCAGTCTAATCGAACTTCAAGTTAATTAGACCTTTTTAGATGAGCTACTAAAAGGTGAACTTAACCCGAACCTTAATAGGCGGGCGACTGCATGACAAAAAAATATTAAAAAATTATAAATTTGTTATAAATAATACAACAAATCTAAAGACATCTAATTTGGAGTTTAGTTTTGGTGACATGGATAGACTAGAATGCTTCCTTGGTGATATGACATTATGAGATTTTTTGAAGCACTTTTCTTTTTTAATTTTTTTCTTGCATTATATTTGTGTTTTTCTTACATTTTTTTCTTACGTTACAATTCTTAATTTTCAATCGATTGTGATCAAATAATACAAAATATTTGATTTTAGGAGACTAATTGATATTCGAATTTAATGCTGATTTTTTTTTTTTTTGCAATTTAATAGTATTTAGTTTTTGTGTGTATATATATTTGAATCAAGTTGATGTGAAATAGCACTGTAGTATTTTATTTCTCATTCTCTCTCTTTTAATATATCATTTTTACACTTTTTATGTTTTTTTTTTAATTTTGTTCTGAAGCATATATGTAGTGTTTTTTCCCTTTTTTGTGCATGATTATTTGCACTTATTATTATGTTATTAGTATTTTTTTGAAAATAATTATTTTAATGCTATTCATATATATATACATAATTTTCTTTCATTTTTTATACTTAATTTAATAAATTTTGTGTTGCAGTTTTAAAATATTCTCCTCCTACGAAGACAAAAGCTCGAATAGACAAGAAAGAGGAGAAAGAAAGAAAGACAAAATCAAAGTCAAATCCAAAATTTCAAAGTTCATCTACGACGCCACTTTTTGTGTCTCCTATTGCTTTCTAGTACTTGGAAATAGGTGGGAATGCGGATGAAATTCTAATTGTTGCATTTACGCCTTTTGAGAAGCGGTGTTTCCGACGGTCCCATATTTCAAGATCTACAACAAGGTTGTGCTTGAAATTCAATTTTATTGTTCAGAGACAATAATCATGTATATTATAATTTTCTATTAACTGTTATTCATGTACTTATTTTTTTTCTTTAATTAATTTTGAATATCTTTTGTAAAATCTAAATATTCATTGTTTTTGTTTAAGTTATGAGTTTATTAAAGAATCATCATAATCGTATTTATATATTTACTTATTATGTGGAGTTAAATTTTTATTTTTTTAATCTTTCTACGTTCCTAATTTATATATATATATATATATATATATATATATATATATATATATATATATATATATATATATATATATATATATATATAATATTTAGATTCTATATCTACAATTAATTTTCTATTGTATGCATGTACCACCTATTAATTTATATTTAAAGTTATTTTAATCTCATTGAAATTACTTTATTTATTTATTTTAATTATATGAACACAATTCAATATTTTATGTAATAATCACTTTTAAAATTTTAAGTGAGTATACCAATTATTTGTATTATTCAACTTTATGTCCATGTAAAATAATTCATTTTAAAATATTCAAATTACATGATTGACAATTATATTTTCATTGAATCATTCAATAATTAATATTTAATGAGTTTTATATAAATTATATGTATACTAATTGTTATAAATTAATCTTTTAATTTTTGAAATTTAATCATTTAAAATAATATAAATATTTTTTAAATTATATTATAGTATTCAATTGTGATTATAGTCAAACTTAGTTAAAATACATAAACAAGTTCGTAGGAGGATTTTAATATTATTTATTTACATTTTAAATAATTTTTGAATTAATAATATTGTATCATTTATATGTATAAGATATTCTTCATTTATCAATTAAATTAAAAGATATTCAGAACATAATTAAATTGATTTATATTTTAGGTGTATGACTATATTTATGTAATATTTAATTTATTGTTATTGATTGATCGTTAATGTTAAATTCTCAAATTACTATTGTAGAGAGTTTTTTTTGAAGATATGACATACCTCAAATACCTTTCTAATGACATGTCGGTCACACGTTGATTTGGAATTTTTTTAAGCACGCCTTAAATAATTATATTCTTCTCATTAATATGAATTTATGAATTCAAGTTATGTAGGTAGTTTTTCTCAATTAGTATGATTGGATTCAGATTAAGTGATTAATGTAATGCAGTTATTATGTTATTTACTTTCAAACATTAATTTACTTTTCATTGCAGTTATTAAGTTATTTACTGTCAAACATTAATTTCCTTTTCATTTGTTTAAAGTTAATCAAACAATTTTAATTTAAGGTGATGCGTAAATTAATAACTTTTTTTGATGACATGTTATTTTTAAATTAATTTCATTTTATTTAATCTCATTAATATTTTGACATTTTAAAAAAATTACCTTAATTTTGATTGATATTATGAGATGTTATTAAAAAATCTGTGTTTTTTTAGGAATTAGAGTATATATGTACATATATGATTTAAATGTTATAATTTATTTATTTATTTTTTAATATAAAAATCTAATTTGTGGGTGATTTTGGGTTCACATAAATGTTATAATTTATTTATTTATTTTTTAATACAAAAATCTAATTTGTGGGTGATTTTGGGTGCACATGAGATTAATAAGGTAAAATTTAAAGACATCTATTTGAGATTTTTTCACTGATGTAGACGCCCTTCTATGGCCTTGTTGGTGGCGTGTAATTTTTATATTAATCTTAATATTTGATTTTTTTTAACTTTCCCTTTTTGTGTAATTTCAATTTTTATTTATTTAATGATGATGAATTTAAATACTAATCCATCTATCTATTTCAATTAATTTGAAGCTAATTTTGATAGGGTAATAATGATTTATAATTTCTTTTAAAAATATCAATCAATCATTTAATGTTGTATCTATATAAACACACAACACTTTTTTAGTTTATTTTATTTTTTTATATATTTTTCTTTTCTATTTATATTGTATTCTTATTCATTTTTTTTTTATTTATTTGAAGATTTATATGTAATGTATGTTTAGGTTTATTTACTTACTTTTTCATACATTCTCATATTCTTTTAAAATATTTTAAACTCGATGAATGTTTATCTATTATATATATTGTTATGCCATTGTAATTTTTCGTAGTTACGAATTATCTCATCTAATTATATATTTTATTAATTTATCTTTTTGAATTGTGATTCTCACACACACTATTATTATTTTTTTCACTTTTTATATTTACCTTCGTGTATCCACCATTTTCATAACTCATTGAATACTTATAACTATTTTTCTTAATAGGTTGTGTGAAATGAATTACATATTCGCATTCAAGTCAATCCGATGTTACGAGATAAATGTTGATTATAGAACGATGTTATTCACTTATACCATTAATTTAAAATTGAAGACGATATAAAGTACGCATTTTAGAATAATGGAGTTGAATTCCTCATTTAGGGTTATTATTTAGAATTTAATCTAAACTTAAATGATTATAGATGAAAAGGTTTTGAATTGTATATTACTTATATCATATTTACATGATTATTTGCTTTGATTCTTTTTTAAAACACTTTTACACACAATCCATATTAGATATTCTTATACGCTCGATATTTTCAATTCTTCTTTTAAATTATTCTTATGTAAGAAATTATTGCATCAAAAGTTTACTAAATCGGTTCCAAATATCAATACTACTCAATCATTTCATATAATACAATTGTTGTATGTAAAAAGTTTTATTTTCGATGTGTTGAGGTACCAAATTTGATAATAATAATTATAATAATAATAATAATTATTATTATTACTATTTATTATTATTACTATTATTATAATAATTTAGATTAAGTTGTTATTTGTATATATATTATTTGTGCATCTATATTTTTATAACTTGTATATATCAATTTGTAATGTGAAATTTTTTTTTAAGAGCATAATTTAAATGGATTAATAATAATGCAATTGTTTCAATGATTATTATCACTCTTATTGATATATTATGAATTTAAAATTTTGAATTATTTTATGTTAAGTTTGATTATGGATTAAATGTCAACTAACACAAATTTCATTTAATTTTATCAAAATTCTAACTTTACTATGATTTGATGTTGACCCATAATTTATAATTTATATGAGAAATATACTTTGATACTTTTTTTAAAAAAAAATAAGATATATAATTAAAAAATTATATAAAAAAATATTAGTTAAATTATTTTAAATTTATATTACTTAAAATTTTGATTAATGGATCCATATTAAAAGTTATTTCAATAACAATAATTTGAATTTATATAAAAGTTTATTGTTGATTCTATAAAAGATTGTAATTTTAAGAAGAGTACTGTTAAATACACACCCCTTTTTATTGAATACACACTCCTTATAAAATGCACATCCCTTTTAATTTTTTAAATCTTAATTTTATTATATACACACCCTGTGAAAATCTATATTTACCCTTTTTAATTTTAAGTGTATACACACCTCCTCCCCTTAACGTCTAAATCTCCCTATGAATCCATGATCATTGTAGATGCTCCCATAAATCCATGATCATTTGGTAAATTTTGGGCAATGATCATGGGTAAATCAATGCGATCAGAATTCAAGAGAAGTGTCGCAATGTCGATCGCATTCCCGTCAATCATTTGATCGCAATATCGAAATATTAGTTTTTCTTTCTCATTATCATTATGTTTACTTGTTTAAAATCCCCCTTTAATGGGATTCATTGATGGAATGACAATTTCTTTTCATTTCACCATTGTTAGCGCAATCCTCAAATTACTGATTTAAAATCCTTCATTTACTATCCAGGTGAAGTTGTTTACTGGTATAACAAATGACACCTTCCCCTTGAACAATGCTGAAGGATGAATGCAGATTGATAAAAAAGAACATTCTTCCTATAAAATCTAACAGGATGATAAGATAAGCAAGTACATTACTGGTATAAACAATCTTCCGTACACTCCAAAAAACATTCTCTATGCTATCTTCGGAGACTTTGTGCCCTTTGATGGTGATTTCGTCGCCTTCTCCGCAACTGCTTTCTCTGATTTCTTCAGCAACAGAACAGGGTTTATGTTCCGCAATCGTTACTCCGGCGAGCAGCTTCCTGAGCTCTTCGTCATTCCCGTCAATCATTTGATCGCATTTGGAATGGACCATCTATAGACGACCCCAGCACCATCTTTGACAATAATGTTCTCTTCTTTTATACATTCAAGAACATCCTCTTGTCTAAAATTCAGTTTGTATTTAATGAATTAAGGGTAATTAAAACTTTTTAAAAATATATATTTTTATTATATAATAATAGGGGTGTGTATATAGTCTAATCCTTTTAAGAATTTGATAAATTAATTCATAACTTTCCTAATTAATTATTAACTATTATTATATATTATATTTGATTAATTATCTCACTCAATTATCAATCTATTTACAATTTTTTTTAAATATATATTATTGAGTACATTTCGTTGAGATTGAAATAAAAATTATTTATAATAAACTCATTCAAAATGGAAAAAAAAAATCAATTCTATTTTATTCGTAAATTAATACTTCACTTCTTCTTAATGTCATACATTGGTTTATTTTATTAATGATATACTTAATTATAATTTATTTTTCAACATTAGATGAATAAATTCAATTATTAGTTGTATATCTATTCAAATATCTACCATATATCTATTCTAATATGAATAATTTATAAGTTAATCTTATGAGAATCTTAAAAGATAGTATAAAACTTATGAAAATATAATACTCCATCTGTTTCAATTTTGTTTTACAAATTTACTATGCCATGTTATTTAAAAAAATAATTTTGTTGACTTACTCTTTAACTGTATAGGGGTAATGTAGTCTTTTTAAATACTCCCTCCTTTTCATTTCAATGTTTACATATTTCTATTTTGGGCGTCTCATTTCAATATTTAGGTTTCCTTTTTTGGAATATGGGACCTACCTAAAACAATTAATATATCACCATGGTCCTCACATCCAACACTAATTATCTACCCACTTTACATTAAATATTATATTTTTCCTCCCACTATCTATTAAAATATTATACTCCTTAATCAGCATGCAAAAAGCAAACGTAAACATTGAACGGGACGGAGAGAGTATTAAATAAAGTATACAGTGATGTGTATTAGATAGTAATGATGTTTTTAAAATAAATTGTATTAAACTTATATTGTATTTATTGCAATTCTATTTTTGGGGAGTAAAATGTGTACTGAAACAAACGAATGAAGAATTGTGAAATGTGTAATAAGATGGATGGAGAAAATTATATGTAAAAATTTTCAATGTAAAATTATGAAAAAATTGTGAAATGTGTAATAAGACGAATGTAGAAAATTACATGTCAAAATTTTCAATGTAAAATTATGAAAATCAATCTTATAATATATAATAAATTCGACTGTATATAAATCAAGTAAATAAATTAAAACTTAAATATTTTTATAAAATAAAATTAATATATAAATTTTATGTTTAAATATAATACTTCATCTGTCCTATTAATATTGATATTTTTATCTTATATTATTATAATAAATATGTCAATATATTCCTAATGACGAATATATAATTTAATCAATCCCGTGCATCGCACGGGCACAATACTAGTTTTAAAATAATTTAAATATTATTTAAAATTTGAGAGAATTAAAATTAATACACGAAAAAATATTGTTAAAACGCACTCCCTCCATTCCCTTAAAACGTAACTATTTACTTTTTGTAAATGAATTAAGAAGTATAATTATTTGAAGTACGGTGAATTGATAAATATAATATTTAGGACGCGGGTATTGACACCCACCCTTTTACTGCATACGATCTATTTATATTTGCACACACTATAATTATATATACACTCATATGTAAAAACTAACATAAACTTAATTTATAATACACATATACCCATTTCATTCCTCTCCCACAACCTTACATTAATAACAAAAGAAAATGCATGCACCCACCCCATCCCCTCCAAAGCAACTTCCAAAAGGATAATAAGAAAATAATAATAATAAAAAAACGCACATATGCCTACTTCATCCCTCTCCCACAACCCTCCATTAATAACAAAAGAAAATGCATGTACCCACTCCATCCCCTCCTAAGCAACTTTCGGAAGAATAATAAAAAAAATAATAAAGAAAAGGAAAAGAAAGGTGAAAATAAGAGAGGAGGAAGGAAACCATCACCTACATCAAAAAAGAACTTCCATCATTCATCATCAAATGATGGGTAGAGTTCCATCATCTCTCACAAAAGCGTTGGTTTTGTGGAAAAATATGATTGGGCAGTAGGTGAAATGGAAAAAAAGACGATAGCCCGTTCGAACTCAGTGTACAACGAATGACACTCTTGTTCGATCAACATTAACAGAAAATTTCACTTCTATTCGACCAACACTGGCCAAAATTTTCATTTTTGTTCGATCAACACTGGCCGAATAATCTATATTTTACCGATCCTGGTTAGTTGAAAAATTGTATATTGGGATTAAAAAAACGAATGCTTGCATTTTAATTGGTTTAAATGCATAAAAATATATATTTTTAAGGTTTTGAATATATTCTCTCCAAATATTATGTCACGTTTGAACGTATGAGTGAATTTATGAGAGGAAGGAAACTAAGGTTTTTTATTATTATTATTTTTAAACTAATTATACCTTAATTTTGGGAAAGATGCATGGTTGGTGTATGTGGTTGGTGTGTGTGCATGTCTTATGCTTGGGGAGGAATTTTATTGTGAAAGTGTAAGGTGTGTGTGTATATGAATTGTAGTTGTACTATAATGTGTAAAGTTTTGGGTTTTTGGATATTTTAGTCTTTTATTATATAAGTTTATGATTTGAAAAATTTAATGGGTGTGTATGTTAGTTGATGAGCGTTTTCTCAACACACAATATTAATCCCCAAGTGTGAAGGATGCTATTGTAGCTTTGATAAGCGACCAAGTGATTATCGAACCCAAAGGATATATTATTATCAATTTAATTATATTATAACTTATTAAGACTAGTATGACAAAATAGTTGTGTGATTAATTACCAAATAATAATTAATTAAAAGAACAATTAAAGTAAATAAACAGTAGAAATAAAATGAAAGTGAACAAGTGAGAAGATAGATAGTCCTTTGGGCCATCCAGTTTTACTTATTAATTTCTCTTCCATGTATAAATGTCTGACTCTGCCTTGTGGAGTATGGACGCATACTAAATCATGCAAATATACTCTATGGACACAAATAGATAAGTGTATACACGTGTGAATATCCTGGAGTAAGAGATATAATTTACCCCCTTTCTAGGTACTATCAGTATAAATTATTTTTCGTGCACTAAGTACTCTAACCCGATATGATCTCCCTTTATAGGTACTATGAAATTACTCTTTATCCTACTTATTAACCCGAATAATATTCAATTAACAAGTATTTATTTAAGATAGTTCTAATGAGACTTCGGAGTCCCTTCACTTAGAATCATAACATAGAATCCTGCTCAACAATGAACGCACTCAATCAATAACCTATATTTGTATTCAAACTCTACATAACAGTTAATGAGGTACAAAACAACTCTGAGTATGAATTAAAAATACATTGTCTTATATAAAATAAACCACAAGTAGTGTTGTACGGAGTATACACACAGAAGTTCTATTAACTCGTAAAACCTTCATAAACCCTAAAATTACCTAAGTGGTTCTAGCACATGATTGATTGAAGAATAATTATGGTGGTTGGATAGATCTTACCCATAGTCTTGAAAATAACAAGATAAATTAAGATGCGAAATAAACCTTAGAGGCGGTCGCCGTCGCGTCTCTCTCCGTCTTGAATCTTCACTTAATTCGACAGACGAGTCTCTCTCCACAGCTCCATGGATGGTGGTAGGGTTTTGGATGTTGTGTACAATGAAGGTGGTGGTTAAATTTCTTTTCCCTTGCTTAGGGTCTTCCTTTTATACTTGTGAGCTCTCCTTATGGACTTAGGATGAACTTTTTGAGTGAAAACACACACTGAAGATGGAAAAATGAGGATCCGGACGTGTCCAGCGCATTAGTTCGACCAAGGGACTTGGTCAAACTACATTCTTCTGGTCGAATCACATGTTGAACCGGCCTGTAAATCACTTGCAGGTGGCCGGTTCGACTCGAATGGTAGGTTGAATCAAAGCGTCGTGGTCGAACTACGACCGCTTCTCTTTAGGCTTCTGGTTCGACCACCATGGTTGGTCGAACCACACTTCTACCGTCTTCTCTCTCCTGGTTCAACCATGGGTGTTGGTCGAACCATCCCCATGTTGGTCGAACCAGGCGCCTGTTGGTCAAACCGGGTGTCTTCAGTGCCCTTTCTTTGGTTCCGATCACTTCTATCCCATTTTCCTTTGAAAATCCACTCAGACGGACTTAAACACACCCGAGTCATGACTTTCCACTATACCACTCGATTTATCTTGATTTAAGACCAAATCATACATCATTATCACACGAATCAAAGCTCAAAAATTCGTGAATTTAAACACTCATCATTAGTAAATCGGGGATGTGAATAGTCCTGGCCTAATGTTTAATGTGTAGTGAGTTATATTAGTGTTGGGTATATATATATATATATATATATATATATATATATATATATATATATATATATATATATATATATATATATATATATTGGGTCACATCAATCTAAAAGGAATTGAATACTTTGTAATGAGACAGATCAAAATGGTAAAATGAATACGTATCAAAGGGAGACGGAGGGATTATGTAAAATTTGTGATAAGTTAATTAATTCTAATATATTTACATAATTATTATTTTATTTATTAGAAAAAAAGCTGGGTGAGAAAGATAGAGATAATGATTAAGAGATTAAAATTAGTGATGATGAGAGTTTATTCCATGATGGGCTAGGATAGGGTGGGGAAGGGGTAGTTGATGTGTAGATTAGGAGTGTTAAGATAAATTAAATATAATAATAATAATAATATAATATAATGATAATAGAGATTATTACTCATAGGTACGCGTGAATATAACCAAATTACTAATAAATACATTGATCTAAACGTCTATTTCTTTTTTCAACTTTACCCTATTTTACAACGCTGAATATTTCAATTAAAAACAATGGGTGAGAGATTTAAGGATAATTATAGCAACCCTATTTTCAATTTAATATATCACGTATTTTCTGTTTCTTTCCAAAAAATGCACACTAATATACTTAGTAGGGTTCTTCAATTTTATTGCGTATTTTCTGTTTCTCTCTAAGAATGCACATTAATGTACTTAACAATAGTTTCAGTCGTGCCTTTTCCATTTCTCTCTCAAAGATGCACACTGATGTATATCGTAGGATGTTTCAATTTAATCACGTATTTTTTATTTCTCTCTCAAGAATACACACTAATGTACATTAGTATGTTCTTCAATTTAATCACGTATTTTCAGTTCTTTCTCAATAAAATGTACACTAAAGTACATTCGTATAAATAACGTATTTTTTTCATCTAAATAATGCACACTAATGTACGGATATGCATAAGTATTATGGGAAAAACAAAATATAATTTTGTATTTATCAGTAATTTCCTGAAGTAAATGTATCGCTTAGTAATTTTTAAATACATTTTGTACCTACTATTTATTGACTAATAATTATAATAATAATATCTCCTAATTCTACGGACCGGCCCAGTTAGCCCGCGAACCTATCCTATTAGCCCACATGCTAACAGTTCGGACCAAAAAGCTCAGTTGTTAAACGGGCTTGAATTTCTCGATCCTAATCCTAATTTTTTTAGAATAAATCAGGTCGTGCCCAAAGTTTTCAAAATTTTTAATATCTTTACACATAATTCTTTTTATTTTTAATGGGCGTTACAAGAACGAAGATCTATAAGGAAAATTGAAAAATAAATCTGGATTAAAATTAAATTAAGTATAATGGGTTGTCGGGTAGGGGCGGAGCTAGATCGATTTTGAAGGAGGCTAAAAATAAAATCACATTGATATTAGAGCAATAAATAAGACTTCTTCCATCTCGATTTTATTTGCACCGATACTGTTGATGTAGAGTTTAAGAAAAAAAATTATTTGACGAGATTTATTGATTTTTTAGGGATAATGTAATCTACATTTTAAATAATAAATTGTAAATGATGTTACCTGTATTAGGTGAAAGTGTTATTTTTAAAATTAAAATTTATTTTAAGGTATTATATTTTTTATTTTTTATTTTTGGATGGTGCAAGCTATTATGGAACAAACAAAAATACAAATTATAATTATAATTGTGGGATGACGGGAGTAAAAAATAATGCAATATAAAAGCATAACTTGCTTTAAAAAAAATTAGATACATTTTTATACAATTTTCAATGTTTAAAATTAAACAAAAAGTGTAGACAATATTTTTTTATTGATTCAAAATAAAAAATTATAGAGTATATGTAATAAAAGTGATACATGTTTTTTTTATCAATGTGTAAGGTCAAATTAATTATAAGAATAATTATTAGAAAGTGTGAAGAATTAAAATCATTTAAAACTAAAAATATTATATATATACACTAAGGATTTTTATGGTTTTTATTTTTGGGGGGGGGGGGGGGGGGGTATATGAGGATACGCCCTATTATCAGGTCAATAGGAACCTAATTTATATAAATATGGGTATGTCTTGTATGAGACTGTCTCACGGATCACATTTCATGAGACGAATTATCCATCAACCAAGTAATATAATTAAAAATAAAGAATGACTAATTATACTGTGCACCCTAAGATAGGGTGCACCAACTTTAAAAAATGTATACAAATGTAAACAAAAACATATACAATTATAAACAAAAATGTATACAATTTAATTGTTAATTTTTTAATGAAAAATTGAGTGTAAGAAAATATACAATTATTAAAAAATATGTATTCACTATTGAATAAAAAGTTATACACATAGATGCTAGTTTTTTGAATGAAAAACTTAATGTAAAAAAATATACAATTATTAAGAAACACGTATACAAAATAGAATAACTTGTATACAAAATAGAATAAAAAGTTAAACACATATGAGTGAACCCTTACACCCGATTACACTTAATATCAAGTCATAAAGAATAGATAAAGCGGCAGCTTTAGCCGGTTACCCGCACAACCTCTCGGGAAAAAAGGCTGGCAGCCAGCATACTCAATTAATTAAGGTAATATGTATTTTCTTTTCTTGTACATTTAAAATTCAAAACAAAAAAAAAAACATTTAAATTTCAATAATTTTAAATTATTAAAGTGCATGTAATACTTAAAATATAATATAATCATTTAAAAATAATTGAAATGATAGATTAAAATTCAAAAGTGATACACTTTTCATAAAAAAAATTATAAGTGGTAACATTTTTAATAAAAAAATTAATATTAAATAAAAAATTATATTTGACTAATTAATAGAATTTCATAAATAATTTGTAAGAAAGATATAAAGTGATAATATTTTAATCAAAAGTGATGTTTAATTAAGAAAAATGACATATATCCAACTATAATATTTAATGAAAATTTATAAGACGGATAAAAAGTTATAACGTTTTTAATATAAATGATAATATTTTCAATCAAAAGTGATACTCCTGCTTAATAAAAAGTGATAACATTTTTTCATTTTAAATAAAAAGTGATATTTGATCAATGAAAAGTGATAAACCACCAATTAAATTATTTAATGAATATATTTTATCATACAATAAAAAGTGATAACATTTTTAATGAAAAGTGATATCTAATAAAAGAAAAGTGATAATTATTTAAATGAACTACTATTCCATTAACTATTAATATTATAAATCAAAAGTGGTAATTAATAAATAAAAAGTGAAGTTAACATCTAAATATTTTGTCAATTATATTATTATTTTAATACAATTTACATTAATTGTGTTCTTTAAGAAAAATATTCTCTTATTCCATTTGCGAATAATTATATAAATGTAGTAAACAATAATACTCACTCCGTCCCGCGTTAAGGTTTACGTTTTTCATTTTGGGTTGTCCCAAGTTAAGGTTTACATTTACTTTTTAGTCATATTGGGCCCACACAAAATAATTAATTATCTCATGTAGGATCCACACACAACACTAATACAACTACTCACTTTATATTAATTATTATTTCTCTCACCTCACTACACATTAAAATATTATATCTCTTAATCTCCGTGCAAAAAGCAAACGTTAATATTAATGCGGGACGGAGGGAGTATGTTTTAATACATTATAAAATAATATAAAACAAAGCCTAATTTATTTTTTTTAAAAAAGTAAAATTTCGGCAAAAGAAAAAAAATTAATTAATTAAGTTGAGGTGGTCGGTGGGTAGCATGCATTTAGCAGTCAGAATCAAGTTGGCCGTGGCTTGTGACCCGCGAGTTTTTAAATGAGTAATAATTAAATTTTAAGGGGTAATATTATTTTATTTAAAAGAGTAATAATTAAATTTTATAAAGAATAATTTTTCATATACTAAAAAATAATCGATAAATTAGGGTGATCGTGTGAACTTGGTTCACACAAATTTTAGCCTAAATGTTAATAGTATAATTTAATGGTTTAAATAGTTCGGGTGGACCAGTACCCTTGGTCCAGATCCCTATTTTATAGGAGTAATAATGTTATGTTTCATGTTTCATAATATATTTTTTTTATTAAATATTATACTTAACAAATGAACATTAAACCTTCACACTTGTGAATAATTTAGACAACAATTGTGACACAGTCATGTATTTAAAATAGACAAACTCTTGAAACAGTTTGTGAAACGGGTTAAAATATACTTATTTATATATTATATAAATAAAATATGCTTAATGATTGTTAAAGTATGTTTCAAGTATAATAAATTAAGGTATGATTTGATGGTGTGATAATATGATTAATTATTAACATACTTTAACTACAAATAAACATATTTTACCTATATAATAAATATATTTTAGTAAGGGGTCGACCCTCTCATAACCATCTCATAAAAAATTCATCTCATAAGAGAATATCTTTTTAAAATAATAAATTTCAAATATTGAATAGTAAGTGAAATATGAGGTGGAATTGGTAATTGTGCTCCCAATTCGGCTCTAGAATTTGATATTAATGTACAAATTCTAGAATCAAACTACGATGCACCTGAAGTATCGTTACACTTGGGTAATTTTAACCGTTAGATTGGATTTTCATTTAATCCTTACTGTTAAGTAAAATAAAATTATTAAAAATAAATTCAATAACTACTCAGTGTACCCTACGTAGAGGTGCTCGAATTGCGAGACACGTTGCGGGCTTTGACGTCCCTCCGCACCACATTTTCAACAGGGGGCGCACCCGTGGGCATTCCTAGGTGGCCCCTGCCATCTGGCTTGAGCACGTCCCGACATGTCTAGGAACCCGACATGGGCATTCGTAAGCAACCACATGCTCTTTTACCTTATTAATCCCCAAGTACACGGGGCACTCAATAACACCCCCAAATTTTGGGATAAAAACCTATTCAATTTCATAACTTTTTTCATTGTCTATTTTAGTCTCAATAAAGATAAGTTTATCAATTTAGTCACACTAGTGAAGAAAAATGGCCAAACACGTCCTATATTCACCGGAAAACGCTGACATCATCGGAATCGCCAATTTTCAGCCGAGACGATGATGTAACGCCCTGATGGCAGATGAATCAACAAATTAAATGTTATTTTAATGTCAATAAGGCATTTTTATTTTCTAAAATTTTAAATAATTAGAAAATAAAATTAAAAATAAAAAACGTACTAAAAAAATAATTAATAAACTAGGAGATTAATTCAACATCAATATGCCGATTGTTCACTATTTTATTTCACCCTTAATTCTAAGGGATTAGCGTATGTGACCAAGTCAAATGTCTAACCCATGAGATAGTTTTAGATCAACCAATTAATTCTATGTATGACAATTTTAGTACAAGACAAATTCGGGGTTTTTTTAGAATAATTTAATTAAAAACTAAAAATAATAATTAAACTAATACGAAAGAAAATAAATCACGCAGAAAAATGACGTGGAATTCTAGAATCGAGAATTAATAATGCTAAGGCAACCCAGCTTAACTATGTCACAGATTATTAATACGTTTTTTGGTTTAATTTTTGTTTTCTAATATTTTAAAATTTTAGAAAATAAAAATGCCTTGTTGGCATTAAAATAATATTTAATTTGTTGACTCACCTGCCATCAGAGCGCCATGTCATCATCCCGACCAGAAATCGACAATTCCGATTGTTGCGTGATAATTACATGTTGTTTTCGTGTGATATCAGGGTTTTCCGACGAAAATAGGACATGTTTGGCCCTATTTCTTTACCGGTGGAACTAAATTGACAAACTTATCTTTATTGAGTCTAAAATAGACCATGAGAAAAATTATAGAACTGAATAGGTTTTTATCCCCAAATTTTATTGTCATTTCACATTTATATATCAAATAAATTTAAATATTCATACACCTTTAGCATACAAGACAATAAAAGGATCATTTATGTTCTCCGAAGCCTCAAGTGTACAAGACTATCTCATAATAATTTAGGTTCGCTGAAGTCTTAACTGCACCACGGTCGAACTTTTAATTTTAACAAAGAGAAAGAGAAACAGAAAAAAGAATCAGCTAGCAAACAACCACAACTTTTCTTCTTAGCTTGAAAGGAAGATAACTAAATTGACATCTCATTTGCAATGACAAAGTGCAGTTACATTCGAATTCTAGTAATTAATAAGGCTGTATAAAGAATACAATTAGTTACTTCAAGCATCTTCAACTAACAATAACAACAAACGCATCTCCACAAGTAATGTAAAAGAGTGAACACCAACAAATCGGGGGCATCGGGATTTCCGCTCCGGATTTTCTTTAAGAACATGATTAGAGGAATCGAATTGAATATCAGAGACAATTGCGCAAAGGGTGACCGGAAAGGAATTGTGTCTTTCACCGAATTTAACCCGCTCCTCAGCTACTTCTATTTTGTGATTCTTTGGGAAAGCCACGAGTTAGCATGGCTGTCCCTTAACCCTTCATCATTCACTTAATTTGCAGTTGCGGATGTATGGGTGGTCATACTTTATGTACTTTGTCCAATACGGCTTGTACTTCGTCATCGCCAATTCTAACCAGGGTTTCATGTTCCCATTGTAATGTATAACAGCTGCATTCTCTATCTCGACCTTATCTATGCTGGGATTGTAACCCAAACCAAGCACATGCCACGACTTTTCAAGTGGATGTGTAAGCCCGTAGAAGGTAATCAGGCCAGGAGGTAGAGTCCCGAGTTTCCATAACACCCTATCTTCATTCTGAGACCAATAGATGAGAAACAAATGAGCTTTTTATAAATGTAGCATGTTTCTTGTCTGTATTTCTACTTTTTTAAAAAAAAAAAGAAACCAGGAAAGAACAACAGCTGAATATTTCATGAAGCAGAATAAATAATATAACATATACGCGTGGAAATTTAATTTTTCACACTTGACATAACCAGTTCATATCATTTTCCACATTAATGCCCCCTTTACATCATGAGTTTCTACAACATCAACCACCCCCACCACAAAGGCACGAACAAAATAATATTAAAGAGTAATAATTACTCAAAAAAGAATGAAAGACATACCATATTCTGCCATTTGTGATATATACCGGTGATATCTTTCTTCTTCCACTCCTTTAGATCGAACATGTTCATTCCATACGCCCACCCACAAGCATTGGGATTAAAATTTTTAGCAATGTAAGGATTGGAGAAGTTCAAGTATTTGTCAAACCGATGAAAGCTCTCACCACAGGTTTCAACTGCACCATTTACTTTTCCATGGAGATCTACTGCCCATAGACCAGTCAAATCTTTCTGAACGACGATGTCATCATCAAGAAAAAGGATTTTATTCAATTTTGGATAAACCTGTGGAAGATAGAACCTTAGATGGTTTAGCATTGAAAGATACTTTGGGTTCCTGTACTTGAGGTTAGAAGAACTGGCAGCAAGTGTGGTAGGATGAGCTGCCTTGAAATAGTATTCTTTCATGGCAGCAGACTCCAACTGACGTAATACAGGACAGTAGGATGAATTAAGCCACCTGAATTCATCTACATTTTCGACGTTGATCGTAGCTTTACCAGGGGGATTCAAGAGAAACCACATATTCATTGCCCCAAAGTTCAACTTGTCAGTTACAAGATGGAAAACATGTTTCTCAGGATCCTGCATATAAGAAAACTCCCATGTCAAGCAATAAAGTTATTGCGTGCAAAAATAATTAAATTGCATGAGGCACAGTATGAAAAGACTAATCCCACATTCAAATATATGGACGTCAAACACACAATCATGCACACAAATAAGCCAAAATGTATACATGTGCCTCAGTGTACATGACAAAAGCATGGACCTATAAACATCTGAGACACTTCACTTGAAAATGCATTTTACCAGGGGAAATTGAAGGAAAATGTTGACATAATTTTGCAATATTGCTTGATTATTGTTAACATGATTTGACAGAGATAAAAGACAAAATTTTGAAATCCATAACAAGCTGTGCAGAAAGAAAAAGCTTAAAAAGAGAATTACACACCTCAGCATTCATAATGGTTGAGTTAACCACAACTGAAGCAGCAAGAACATTATCTGAGAAGAGTGCATAATGGTAAAGATTCGGATTTTCCAAATTCTCACTCCGTGGGAACTTCCTTTTCTCTAGTGGAAGGAGGTAATAGTCTATAGTTAAACGCATGGCTAAACAATGAACCCCATTTGGAATCGTCTTTGCAGCTAGTTGGCTAAGGAATGTGCTCTGCTTTTTCAGACTTCTGACTTGCTCATCTGCAGATTGCAGCATGGCTCTTAGCTTCCCCGTGACAAGGTTACAGTCATACAATTGCTCTTTAGCTTTAGACAGCATTTGTCCCATCAATTTAATTTTTTCAGGTGCACTGTCACAGGGGTCATATGCGTTTAAACAATCTACTAATAGAAGAAACTTGTATTCAGCTGATATAATGTTATGCATCCATTACCTGTGATGTAAATCAGAATCAGCAGTTGCCTCTCCTAAAGAACGCTGACTTTCTTTCAGCCGGTTCTGTAACTCATTGGCCATATCAAGCTTGTTTTTTGACCTTGCAAGACTTATATACACCCTTGCCATTATCATTTGATCACGTATCAAGCGTACAGTTGAGTCAGCATTTTCATTATCATTTTCTTTCCTCCAGATGCTATACTTCCCCAAAACTGCAGAATCAACTGATTTAGAACGTTCAATGGCTGCATTTTCAAGCTTTACAGTTACATCGTCATCATGTTTGACCAACTCAGCAGCACGTTTTTCACGCCTTCTTTCTCTCAATTGCTTCATGTTGATTGCATAAAACAATGATTTAACACATGTCAGTTCCAAAAATCCACAAGTCCTAAAAATTGGGAATTGCATATAGAAGATTCAAGTTCGGACTTTAGAGGTTGCATTTGTTTCTCTTTTGTAAGTGATCAAGTTTGAAATGACAGCAGAAACAATACTGGAACCAGTACTGGTACATACCCGTCTTGCCACTTTAACAGGGGTCTCAAAAAATACAGAATGATCTTCTGCACAAAATAGGAATGTCAAATATTTATATTCAAAATTTCAAATGTAACAATATCAAACATTCTAATCATGAATTTCAAGGAAAGCATTACCACTTGGATTGCGTTCCTCCTTGACTCTTGAAGTTTCTTGCTTAAGCCTTGACACCACTCCGGAAATCTTAAAGTTATCACAAAATGAAATAGATATCTCAAAAAAAAATCAGTATTCTCTACTGGGAAAAAATAAGATTAATGTATCCACCAATAACACACTGACCTCTGCTGAAGTGGCATTAGCAGTCTCATGCCTGACAAGTTTCCAAGAAGCAGACAATTTATCTTTTCTGAAAAAATCAACACTCAAAGGCCCCAAATCATCTGTACTGGCGTTAATAACATCAATTACCTAAAATCACACCGAGATTAGGAGGAAACCACAAAATAACACATAGTAAACATACTTTCAAAAATTCAGCAAGCACTTGTCCTACAGCAAACTTACATCTTTTAAGAATAAAGATTTAAGATGTTGCAATGCCAGTCCCTGTCTCCAATTCGAATCCTGTATCATGCAGCACTTTCATATTAAGCTATACATAACATCCAGAAACCATATACTACATAACATAGATATCTGAAAATGATACCTGTCTCCTGGAAACAATAGATGATTCATTTTCACCTACAGTGTTATAAATTCACATTAAAATCATTGAAAGATTAAATCAGAGGCAGAAGAGTAAACATATATTTGACAGGAAATGAAAGTGCAAACACTTTTTTCTATCATCTCTTACCAGAACAAGAAATAGAAGGCATATATTCAACTGCCAGTGTATGATTCAGTTGAATTTGGAGAGCACAAGGTTTGAGAAATTTATATAATTGAACAGCTTTCATCTATAGTATTTAAACCCCCCTACGCATATCCCACTAATGTATATACATGTATCCAATGACTACAATGAAATGTTAATAAAAGAGAAATTGCATGCAGAATATTTTAACAGTGTTTAATAATGACAATAAGACACAATAATTTAAATGTTAAAAAATTTTAAGTGATTTCGGCAAGAACTGTAAGAAAATAAAAGTAATTTGTGAGTAGATCTAGTAATAAACATGCATCTAGACAAGAGAGAGAGAGAGAGAGAGAGGGAGAAAGAAATAGAAATAGCAGAAAATATAAAGCAGTAAATACATAACAGCAAAGATATATCACAACTCTTAAACTTCTCCACCTTGCTCACAAATGACTTTTTTCACTGGCCAGAGGCTTATTGATGCCTCTGACCAGACACTTCTATCCGCAATATCACCAGATTCTCTCAAAACACTTAGTCGTCCCACAAAGTTTGAAATAATTAACCTCCAACTTCAAGGTAACTTGAACTTGTGTGCTAATGAGGTAGCTTAATTTTCAATTTAAGACTAAACTCAGCACAAATATATGTAGATACAGAGGTTGAAATGGCTTGCCAATCATATATTACATTTTACCTTTTAAGAAAAATATACATCAATAAATCTGAAAGAACAGCTGACAATAATACATATATCAATTTTATTTTTCCTCCCATAATTTGTCATCCCAATCCTACAAAGTGTTACCCTTGAAGTTTCAAAAGAATATTAGCCTACTCTTACAGTTAACTGCAATTAAAGGAAACTGACTAACTCATCCAATCAATCCAACTTTTGTAAGCATCAACCAGATTAATAATCTGCATAAAGGTTAATAACGATCATAATTTTAGAAAACAATTTCCCACTTTCACATCCAATAAGAATACATAGTATCCCAAAGAAACAATCTAATGCCACTGCAAAAAAACCAATAAAAGATTAACCAATTGAAACAAAAGGTAGCCATCCATCAAATATTTAGATCCTTTTCTCCATGACTATCAAGTTTCACCTAGATTTATAAATTCAAGTTGAGCAAAACGACTTCTAGATTCAAAAGCACATTCAAATCCCAATTCTCCGGCTACATTCAAAAAAGTTCACTCCTGAATACACTCACCAAATATAATTTTAAAAAAATTATCAAAAAACTTAAATAACGAGATTTTCAGAGGAAATTACCAATTGTGGCGTCGGTGAAGAGGTCGCGGCCGACAAATAGAAAGGAGAAAGCAACGAATGTGAAGAAAAAGACAAGAACTGAAATGAGGGAGCAAGATCCAATGCCTGTACTCTTGTGGATGCCGACGCCAGCGCCAGATTGCAATCCCCTCTTAATCGCCATGCCCTATCATAGACCTGCCTTCAACAAATTCCCAAGTCGAAGCGATGTAATTGAACATACATTGATGCGGATACAACTGAAGAGAGAGAAGAGGCGATTACGTACGGAGTGGAATTGAAGGAGATCTTGAATAATCAATCAGGAAACTCGATTAAAGTTCATAATTAAGAGTAGGAATGTATGAATCTGGATTTACACGCATACGATACGAGAGCGTGAACGTACGTCGATTCAGCGTTTGCTGTCCGTGTGGTGTGTGATAGTTATTTAGGAGAGCGATCTGGATGTGCGGGTCGGGTTCGGGTATGGCATGCCGGGAGACGACGACGTCGTGCGAGGTTAATTTATACCGTAGTGGTACCGTTGCATTATGGATGATGAAATCTACCAATTTTCATTTATAATAATAATGAATTAAGATTAAGATTTTTCTTGTGGAGGAAGAAATTATATTACAATTATTTATCTTTTATTTTTTAAAAATAGTTTTTTTTATGTAAATGAAAATAAATTTATTTATTTATTTTTTGAATTTATGTATTTTATGATTATAAACTGTTATTATAGATATAATTTATTTATCAGTCCTACTACTATGCACCGGTGCACCTTAATGATTATAATCGTTAGATTATATTTCAATTCGATTTTCACCATCAAATAAAAATAAAATAATAAAAAATTCAAAATATAACTACCCACTAATCTCCTGGTGCATCGGGGCACCACAAAATTACACTTAATTTATTTACCTATATTACTACTAGACTAGATACAATATCCAAACTAGATTACTACGCACTATAAATTTAAACCATTAAATACTCTTTTTAATCCTATTATAAGTTTGATTGTATTTAGAAACTAATTAATCATTAATCTCTCCATGAAAATAGGAAATAGGTTGAGATTAGTCAATCTGTCAAAAAAAGAGTCGAACATGAAAAAATAAGGTTAAGATTGTTGTGTTCAATTTCAACCAATCTTTCGAAACTTCCGGCGACTTGGGGACTCCGCCAATGGTTTAACCAAGGGCAAAGCGGTAGCGGCGTAAAGGGCTGAGCCAGTTATTGATCACCGTCGTCTGGGGACAAGGAGGCGGAGGGTGTAGACTGAGCAACTGTATTCAGAAAAGAAAAAAATTGTAATCATACATAACGCAGACATTAGAACAACAATCGTCATTCTTTAGAGAAATCTTATAATAGTATTCAGGAAAATTTGTAACTCAGGCATTAGAATAGCAACCGTTGGTATTTAGATAAATCTTATAATAGTATCCAGAAAAATTTGTAACCACACAGTACGTTAGAACAACAACTGTCGGTATTCAGAGAAAAATTATGATACTATTCAGAAAAAATCGTAACCATACAGAATGCAGACATTATAATAGCAACCGTCAGTATTCAGAGAAATTTAATAATAGTATTCAGAAAAAATCTCAAACATATAGAACGCAGACATTATAACAGCAACCGTTGGTATTTGATGGGCGCTTTCTCAACACGCAATTAATCCCCAAGTATGAAGGATACGATTGTAGCTTTGATAAGCGACTAAGTTATATTATCGAACCCAAAGGACGATTAGTTATCAATTTATTATTATTTAAATTAAGAGAAACTATTGTTTGACAATTTAAGTGGAGAGTAATGTTTAATCTAGTAGATAAAATAACTAAATATCAAATAAAATAAAGATTGTAGAGAATTAACGAGAGTTGACAATTGAGAAGTTAGGTAGCTTTTCGGGCCATCCAATTTTACTAATTAATCTCCCTTTCGTATGTCAATGTCCGACTATACCTTGTGAACTATGGACGCATCACTAAGCCATGTAAATCTACTCTATAGACACAAGTGAATATGCGTGTAACACATGTGAATCATCTTGGAGCAAGAACATAATTATAGCCCCCTTTCTAGGTACTATCAGTATTAATTATTTCCCGTACACTAAGTACTCTAACATGATATGATCTCCCTTTATATGTACTATATAATCATCCTCTTCATCCTACTTATTAACCCGAATTCAATCAAATTAGTAAGTATTTAAATAAAATAGTTCTAATGAAGATTCAGAGTCCCCTCACTTAGAATCATAACATAAAATTCTGCTCAGCAGTAAACGCACTCAATCAATAACCAAAATATGTATTCAGACTCTACATAACAGTTAATGATGCACAAATAACTCTATGTATGAATTAATAAAGCATTGTCTTATATAAAATAAATTCACAACTAGTGTTGTATGGAGTATACACACGAAAGTTCAATAACTAGATAAAAACCTTCATAACCCTAGAACTACCAAAGCGGTTATAGCACATGACGCTTCGAAGAACATTCATGGTGTTTGGATAGATCTTACCCATAGTCTTGAAAATTACAAGAAAGATTAAGTTGCGAAGTAAACCCTAGAAGTGGGCGCCATCGCTTCTCGCTCCGTCTTGAATCATCACTTGATTCGCTGCACGAATCTCTCTCTACAGCTCCTGCGGATGGAGTTAGGGTTTGGATGTGGTGTAGGATGGATGTGGAATTTAACTCTCTTTTTGATGTGATCGACATTTCTTTTTATATTTGTAAAGTTCTCCTTACGAACCTTTACTGGGTTTTTTCTTGGAAAATACGCCAATTCACGCACATGAGGGTCGGAATTACCAAAAATAGCATCGCGTGTCCCCACTCGACCAAAACTGGCGAGGTCGAGCGGACTTCGGCCAGATCGAGCTACGGTCAAGCGACCTCCCTGTTTGCTGAAACTCTGTATAGACACTCGCTCGACCAACTTCAACCTTGCTTGACCAAGTAGTGGTGGTCGAGCTGCTCCTCCTGAGGTCGAGCTGCGTCTTGAACTTTATGTTTTCCGATTCTGAGCACTTCTGACTTGTTTTCCTGTATAAATATGCTCAAATAGCCTCAGTAACGTTTGATTCATGGATTTTCCCTAAACATACCAATTTGCCTTGATAATAACCCAAATCGTACTCAATTTCCACACAAATCTGAGCTCAAAATACTTGAATTATCACTCTCATCAAACCCCCAAACTTACATATTGCTCGTCCCGAGGCAACGAAATCAAAACAAAGGCAAGAGAGTGTGATTCACAATCCTTATATATGCACAACTTTATAACACATGTAATTCATCAAATCAAAACATGCAGTCATCATACCTTTCATTCACGCAAAAACATCCATCAATCACAATACTTCTATGAGTGCTAAGTCATCTAGCTCACTAGGTAAGTGTTTACTCACGCACTCAAGTGTAAGAGATGTACACTTCAAGGGTTAGTATACACGCTCATAATCAATTTATACGTCCGCGTAACCATAAGCTTGACAAAGGTCTCAAAGATCAATTCATAATTATTTCAATACTGGGATCACAAAGGACTTGTCTTATGGGTTGTAATGTTGACTTTTTAGTAAAGGTAGGAGAATTTAGATAAAGTGACTAATTCACTAGTAGAAAATTACCTTGGAGTTTGCTTTTCATCAAACAACTTCATTTCTCTCCTCCATCATCATTCTCATGATATTTGCGATTCATCTTCTCCTTCTTATCTTTGGAGTCAACATCTTCTTTCTTCAAAATACAAGGGTACCAATTTCGAGTACTATCCTTTTAAGCAATTGGGGTACTGGTTTTAGGCACTACCCCTAAGCACGATTTAACCACAATCTTTCTTCACTCATCACTAGTGCAATCTTCCTTCATTTCCTTCTTCAACTTCATCACTTAGCAATTTATTCACCTCAACTCTCTACTAGTAAATAAGGTGTTGCAAAGCTAAAGTAAAGGTAATAAAGGCTTTTTAATCAAAGGCTTGCTAAAGAATTTTTTTTAAAGGCTCAACAGGGCTTCCAATGATATACACATTATAAGGTAAAGTAAATTTTGGCTAAGTGGCTCAATCATTAATAATGGCCTAAGATCATCTCCTAGTATCTATTGATAAGAGTGTAAATTCACGTATTTTGGGCTTTGATTTATGTGGAAATTAAGTAGGATAGAGTCTTTTATTGAGACGAATCGGGATGTTTATGGAGAAGCCGCGAATCAGAGAAGACAAGGGCTTTTTGAGTGTATTTGTTCAGGAAAATGGATCGAAAGGACTCAGAATTGGAAGACACAATTTTTAGGCAATTTTTTAGGATTGCTCGACTTCAAGGTGCAGCTCGACCAGCATCATTCTGGTCAAGCAGATGAGATCAACTCGAGCAGAATGCAAAATTCTTATAGAGAGCATGCTCGACTTTCAGGTGTTGCTCGACAAGCATCACTCTGGTCGAGCAGATGAGGTCAAATCGAGCAAAATGTGTAAACTTGTACAGAGAGTTTGCTCGACCATTGCTCGAGTTGGAGGCCTTGCTCGACTTGTTCAGGCGTGGTTGAGCGGATTCTCGCTGCTGTTATTTATGGTAATTCCAGATGTCTTTTACCAAATTTGACGTGTGCTTCAAGCAAAAGCCCATCCTAAGCTCATAAGGAGGTTCCATGAGTATAAAAGAAGAGCTTTCGCAGGAGAACGAGGAATGACACATCATTCATCATCCATCTATCACCAAACCCTACCATCATCCGAATGAGTCGTGAAGAGAGGTTCGTCTGGCAAGTCAATTAAGATCATACCAATCAACCATGATTGTTCCTAGATCAATCATGAGCTAGAGCTGCTCTGGTAGTTCTAGGGTTATGAAAGTTTTATGAGTTAATTGAATTTCTATGTGTAAACTGTTGGAATGTATACTAAAAGTCTAGCTTTTTGTATGAACAATATTTTGACAATATTTGAAATGAGAATCATGTGATCAAACGTTTGTAATTGAATTATTACAAAAGTCCATTTACTTTATACTGTAGATAATGTATTGTGCGGCGTCAAATGGAAGATCATATTATCGGCTCCTTATAAAGTATAAACAGATATTCATAACTGAGATAGACGGGGACTATCTATCGGTATGATTGTAGTGTGATTTGGCATTAGTCTGTCTTGACTATAAAATTGCACTAGTGCACTTTGAGTGTATTGAGCAGGACCACCGTGAGATTGTTCGGTTTATACTGACTATATAATAGAACTTGATATCTGTTATTATGGATGTTCGTACTCTTAATCCATATACAATAACCTTGACACGTAAGCCATTATTTATTTCTTTGATTCATCAATGGGTGAGATTTAATAGTTAAATCAATATGCTCGGTGGTTGGGAAATGGTGCTGTCTCTATGGTGTGATGTTGATTGTAGAAGGAATCCGTGTCCTAATGGAATTGGTTGATGATGTCCCCTTGAGGAGCTCATAATGATTATCATGTAAACCCTGCAGGTGGATTTATTCCGGCATGATAATAAGGTTGAGTGGTACTACTCTCGGTAAATATATTAATTAATGTAGTTGTCAGTAACTTAATTAATTAATGGGCATTGAATCTTAAATACGGGGAGATTAACGAGCTCATATTAAGAAGGAGCCCATAAAACGTAATTTGGGATTAGGGTGACAGTGCAATAATATTTCTTTACTGGAATGATTATTATTATTGGACTTAAGTATAAGTTTTCGGCTAAACTTAAATGCTTAAGCCCGATGTCCGGATTATTATTCCACACGCCTAAAACACGGGATAAATGATAGAATTACAGATTGAGTTCGTCTTATAGATCATTGCCCACACCAACGTCAAGACACCGTTGACCAAAAGATCCTAAACGCCAATAATTGGTATCAGAGCGCAAGTTCTAAGCCTAAACGTGACACGTTAGACTAGAGTTTGATTGCATAATGTGGTGCTAGAATTTAGGATAAAGGGTTTGATGTGAATTATACGTGAATTATGATCGCATGATAGGGTTTGATGTTTTGTACAATCTATATATGCCCTATGTTTTAAATTCACGGCAGCAAAAACTCTAAGTAGTTCTTCACGGATGCTCCATGTTTTTTTCTTTTTTACGCCAACATTGAACACCACGCACACACATCACCAATCGGTTTCTTGGTGGCGGTTGGTTGTTAGAAGACAGCGATGTTTGAATGACAACGCACATGATGGCTGTTGGTGATTAGTGGTGGAAGCGGTGGTTAAAATCGGATGAGAGGATGACGCGACTGCCGGCAGATGGGGGCTGCTTGGACAGCGCAGTGGTGTCGAGAGGTTGCGAGATGGGCTGTCGGGCCTAGGGCACATATCGCATGACCCTAAGCCCGCATAGGATTGCGCTGATGGCGCCTCCGCAAGGCAGGATGGACTTTGGGGCGAGTTTGCCATGGTTTCCTATCGGGTATGTAGTTGGCTGGTCGGCGCTGGCAGGGAACGACGATGGAAATCCATAGCAGGGCAGCCAGGCGGTTATCGCGGCTGGCGCGACATCAGCGATCGCCGCTTAGCGATGCGATCAGGCTGGCCGGCATGGTACAGATCGTTGCTGCATAGTTGATCAAGGATGCGGCGTTTTCAAGCTACTATAGTCGGACGGCGATTGAGTGGCATCCGGTGGCTCGTGACGCATTTTTGGTGGAGTTTCAAAAGGGTCTATCAAGTTTCTGGTCGAGTCTGCTAGCCAGTGGATGATGTTGATCGGAAACTGTTGGCGTGGTTTGCGGTTGCATCAGCTTGGCAGGAAAAGCTTGGCTGCATGAGTCACGCCGGCAGAGGCTTAGCGAAAGCTGTTAGCGTTGTTCCCTCCGGCGAGCGAAAGCTGTTAGCCATGGCGGGAAGTCACGGGGCCTGAATCCGGCATGGGCTGTTGTGACTCACACAATCGTCAGTAGGGATTACGGCTCACAGCGGTGACCAGTGTCGTGGCGTAGTGGGTTGGCGCAAGCGATAATCGTTGCTGACAGCACACTGCACCGGAATGGCACACGATCGCTTGCGTGTGGCGGTCTCATGGTTGGCGCCAGTCGAACGACGGGAATCGTGGCTTCTGCTGCCCTGTCACACGATTGCCGGTATTTGTTTTTCTAGTGGGGAGTGAGTCAGCCGCACGATCGGTGGCTGTGCAACGTGGTTCCGGTGGATGACTTGCGAAGTCTGCTCTGGCGGCGTCGCGATGAACAGCAGCGACGGCGAACGATTGATGGGTGCTTGTTAACGTGAAAACGATCGGTAGCTGCTGACAGAAGAGGTATCCGGCAGCGGATGGAGAAGAGCGTGGATTGTCGGAGGCAGTGCGATGAATTTCGGTGAAGGGCATATTTTCCGGTGGATACTGCCGGCTGAATCGGCACTGTTGCAGATGGTGGTTTCTGATGAATGAGATATCCGTGTGTGAGGGTGATGACGTGGCAGGGCAGTTGTGGGCCGGAGTTTGAGCGATTTTCTGCAGCAAATCCGTTTGTGGGCCGTTTGTCTTGGGGCCTAAGAAATATCCATTTCTCCTGCAAGTCAGTTAGTTAGATTGGGAGTTAAGTCAATTTCTTTAATTTGGCTATTTTAATTTCCTTTTATATATTTGTTATAATTGCGTTATTTGTCAATTTTTTTTATATATTTGGAATGCATGCTATTTGATTTATTACTTTAATTAGTGGCACACTTATTTGCATAATTATATCTGTTATATTATATGCATGCAAAAACCCTCTTGTTAAATAACTAAGTGGGAGAGGGATTGATCATGATTCCGTGACCTCCATTATTGATTTATCGTGTGATGCAAGTAAGCTTATGAGTGGCTATAGTGCCTTCCTCTCCAATGGATGAGTTTTATTTGTGGATCATTGGAATAAATTTCATAAAATTATTATTGTTTGTAATATGATGCAAGTAAGCTTATGAATCGGTTATAGTGCATTCCTCCCCAACGGATGAGTTTTATTTGCAGATCATTGGTACAAATAAATAATTGATGGTTATAGGAAATTATTTGAGTGCGTGTGGAGTTCTCCAACTGTAAGGCACACAAACTTGGGTAACGTACTTGGTATCAATTAACAGTATACACTTAGGTGCAATTAATATGTATCCTCCCCAACAGAGTCACTGCTATTAAATTGCATGGCTAAAGGACAACCAACTATTAATCATTGAGTCATAAGATTAATTATGACGTATGGAATTAATGGGTACAACCTTCTCTTGCGAATATTAGGGTTTGTATACGTCCACACAAACGTGACATGCAAATTCACGGTGCTTGAGATGTCGGTGAATTTATTTTATATTGTTTATTGAGAGAATCAATATAAAATTTAAATTCGAAGAGTTTGATCGTCGTATTTATTTATTAAATTTTCTGAATTTTTGAATAGTGTATTTCACTTATTGTTAACTAAAATAAAACATATTTACTGGTCCAAGATAAATGATTAGAAAAGAATCTTGATTTTAATTATTACTTCTTAGGAAATTAAAATGTGTTCTCACTAAGAATTCCTTCTGATGCCTATTTAAGTCTTTAGTGAAGAGATGAGATGTTTATAGAAATATGATGGTCTCGTGAGACTCTTCGGATACTTGAGTAAGTAAGAAAGGTAAGATGTCATGGTTAACTTGATGAATGAATTGGAAATACTTGGAATGGAAGTTGAAGGGGAAACCTAGCTCAATTTATTTTTATAGTTTTCCTTAACGTTTTGAACAAGTTTCACCTGAATTACAAAAGATTGTATACGATGGGAAAACTTCTGACAAAACGTACGGCGAAGGAAAACCAATTTCATCAAAAGGTGAACAAGAATAGTATCTTATTCACTAGTTGTTGAAGCGTGATTAGTGATGGCGTTTACTGACACGTTGTATGTAAACACCGAAATCACTATCCTGCAACTAAGTGATGATGAGATCACTAAGTACATGAGTAAAACTACAAGAGTCATGGCTGTTGCAGTAGGAGTTGTTTATTTATCTTTTAATAGGAATATACATTTGACTAAGAGAAGTTGTCTTTACGTACGTTATATAGAAAGAATTTCATTTCAGTTTTTATGCATTTACGGATGGATACTCTATTTCATTTAAATGACATGATCATTATAATGAAGGATGGAGCTATAATCTGTTATTGTACGTTGGTGGACAATTTATAAACTCTTAAATCATGTTTATCCCACGGTGCAACGAATAGTAATTAATAATGCGTCTTTTAATCCTTATAAGAGAAAGGAACCTTCAGAGATAAACTAAATATACTTTTGGCATCTAAGACTATATCATTTTACTTAAGTGCGATTCGAAAGCGAGTCTTACTAGAAAGTGAATATGATTAATTGCCTTTTCAAGGCAAAGAGGTATAGAGCCATGTAAAAATATGTTGGAATTGGTTCATTCTGATTTAAGCGATCCTAAGATTATCCTGTCGAGAGGTGGTTAAGAATATTTGACGATTATTCTAGGAACTAGATATATTTATTTGATGCACTACAAGCCTGAGTACTATGATTAATTTAAGAAGTGCATGGATGATGCGTGAAACGTCATGGAAAATATATCAAGTCATTATTATTTAATCATGATGGCGATTACCTCTTAGGATACCTAGGAGCTATTAATCGGAGATTGAGATTGAATCCCAAGTTCTCAACACCGGGCAAACCCCAGCTAAATGGTGTGACAGAAAGAAGGAATATGGCTCTTATGGAAATAGTTAGATAGATGATGAATTATTTGGAATTATTAAATTCATTTTATGGGTAAGCCCTAGAAACAACATGTCAAATGATGTTTGTATGTTTGTGGGATATCCTAGAAAAATGAAGGGTGATTTATTTAAAAGTCCAAAAGATCAGAAAGTGATTATTAACCCAAACACTAGATTTTGGAAAAGGATTATGTAATAAATTACAAGACCATGTATGAAATATTCTAAAAAATATGAGTAGGGAAACAAAAATTTTAGTACCAAGACTACAAGAGGATATACCACAAGTAAACTGCAACGCGTGTCACATCTGATACACAATTGCTTGTAGTGCCTTGTCGTAGTGGGAGGGTTGTTTTACAACATGATAGATTTATGTTTTGGGAAAGTCGTGAGACTTGATCCCTAGTAAACATGAAATTGGCCCATAGGCACGACGAAGCACTACAAGATCGAAATGCGGAATCTTAGCAAGTTGCAATGATTTCTGGAATAGAATCTATGGATTCAAAAGGAAGCAACCTGAATGATTCATTGCATAAAACTAAGAGCACTTTGAGTTAAAGCTTAAAAGTGTCCATCAATGGACTAAGCAAGCTTCAAGATCATGGAACATCCGTTTTGATAAGGAAATCCAATCATATGGATTTAATCAATGCTCGGATGGATCTTGTGTGTTGAAAAGAGTGGCGGAAATGTGGTGGTATTTCTTTTATGTACGTAGATGATATCTTGCTTATTGAAAACAATGAAAGAGTATTGTCGGGCGTATGAGTATGGTTAATAAAGCAATATGAAATGAAGGACTTAAGAGAAGCAAATTGCATCCTTGCGATCATGGTAATAAAGATCACAAGATAGGACGTTGTGCTTATCTCAAGCTTCATGAATGATACAATCCTTACTCGTTTTAGCATGTGACTTTATCTAAGGATTTGTGTCTTAAGACACAAAAGAAGATAAAATAGATAAAGGCGGTTCCCTATGCGTCGGCAATAAGGAAGCTTAATCTATGGAATGTTATGCACGAGATTGGATATCTATTTTTGCTAATGGCATATTAAGTGGGTATCAAGGTAACCCGGAACAAGAATGTTGAATTATGGTAAGACATATTTGAAGTGCCTGAAGAGGACTGAGAATTATATGTAGGCTTATAGGATTGATTCATTACTTCATGACGGTTACTTAGATTCAGATTTTAGATTCATGGGGACGGCAGTAAATCCAATTCAAGGTTATGCGTTTAATTTGGAAGTAGATCCATAGTATGTAGGAGCGTTATATAGAAATATATTTCGGACTCCACCGTCAAAAAATGAAAATATTGGAGCCTTGCGGCAGCCAAAGTATCTGTATGGTTCTAGAAACTTTGTAATGGACTTAGATGCGATCCTAAGTTTATCTAAGCTTATCACAATTTATTGTGATAATAATGGTGCAGTTGCAAACTAGAAGGAATCACGAGTCCATAAGAAAATTATACACATTGATAGCTAGTACTGCTTGATACGATAAATCGTATGATTGAGGGACGTTGTTGTCGTCTAGATTGTATCAGATGATAACCTAGTAATCCTTTTACAAGGACCTTAAGGCGAAATTTTTTAATGGTCAAGTAGTGGGAGTGGTAATCAGGTATATGGCAGCAGATATGACAGCATAGTCTTTTAATATAAGTGAGAGATTATTGGAATGTATACTAAAAGTCTAACTTTTTGTATGAACAATGTTTTGACAATTTTTGAAATGAGAATCATGTGATCAAACGTTTGCAATTGAATTATTGCAAAAGTTCATTTACTTTATATTGTAGATAATGTGGTGTGCGGAGTCACACGGAAGATCATATTATCGGCCCTTATAAAGTATAAACAGATTTTCATAACCGAGATAGACAGGGATTATCTATCGTTATGGTTGTAGTGTGATTTGACATTAGTCTGTCTTGACTATAAAATTGCACTAGTGCACTTTGAGTGTATTGAGCAGGACCACCGTGAGATTGTTCGGTTTATACTGACGATATAATAGAACTTGATCTCTGTTATTATGGATGTTCGTACTCTTAATCCCTATACAATAACCTCGACACGTAAGCCAGTATTTATTTCTTTGATTCATCAATGGGTGAGATTTAATAGTTAAATCAATATGCTCGGTGAGTTGGGGAATGGTGTTGTCTCTATAGTGTGTTGTTGATTGTAGAAGGAATCTGTGTCCTAACAGAATTGGTTGATGATATCCCCTTGAGGAGCTCATAATGATTATCATGTAAACTCTGCAGGTGGATTTATTTCGGCATGATAATAAGGTTGTGTGGTACTACTCTCGGTAAATATATTAATTAATGGAGTTCTCAGTAACTTAATTAATTAATGGGCATTGAATTTTAAACACGGGGAGATTAGCGAGCTCATAGTAAGAAGGAGCCCATAAACGTAATTTGGGATTAGGGTGGAAGTGCAATAATATTTTTTTAGTGGAATGATTTATTATTATTGGACTTAAGTATAAGTTTTGGACTAAACTTGGATGCTCAAGCCCGATGGGAGCCCTAAACTCTAATTTCTCCTCCTGGTCCCTATTGTAGCCTATATAATAGTCAATCTCAGCAGTTCGGATTAATTCCACATGCCTAAAACATGTGAAAAATGATAGAACTGCAGATTGAGTTCGTCTTGTAGATCGTTGTCCACACCAACGTCAAGACGTGGCTTAGGAATACAATAGAAGATCGGAAGGTTGTTTGTTCATGCTGCTGCTGATCAATCTCTACATCAACCCCGGTGAAAGGTAATCAATTCTATGTTTATGCTTCTGCTGCGATGGAATTGTATGGAACCCTAATGGTTCACGTTAACCAAAAGATCCTAAATGCCAATATAAACTCCATACAACACTACTTGTGGTTTATTTTATATAAGATTGTGCCTTTTTAATTCATACTCACGCTTGTTTTGTGCATCATTAAATGTTATGTAGAGTCTGAATACATATCTAGGTTATTGATTGAGTGCATTCACCGCTGAGCAGAATTGCATGTATAATTTTAGGTGAAGGGATTCCGAAGTCTTATTAGAACTATCTTATATAAATACTTGTTAATTGAATCTTATTCGAGTTAATAAGTAGGATAAAGAGTATAACTTCATAGTACCTATAAAGGGATATCATATGAGTTAGAGTACTAAGTGCACGGGAAATAATTATTACTGATAGTACATAGAAAGAGGTGTGAAATATATCTCTTGCTCCAAGAATATTCACACGTGTCATACGCATGTTTACTTGTGTTTATAGAGTGAACTTGCATGGTTTAGTGATGCGTCCATGGACCACAAGGCAGAGTCGGACAATAACACATGGAAAGGAAATTAATAAGTAAAACTGGATGACCCAATGAACTACCTACTTTCTTACTTGATCATAACCGTATTTTCCTTATTTGCTTGTTTATTTAATTTGCTATCTAAATTCTTCGTTATTTAGTTGATAACTTTTCCTAACCAAATTTGCCAACATAGTCTTAGTTAATTAGAATTTAATTAAATTGATAGTAATCCATCCCTTGGGTTCGATAATCACTTGGTCGCCTATCGAAACTACAATTGATATCCTTCATACTTGGGGATTATTTTGTATGTTGAGAAAACGCCCATCAAGTTCTTGGCGCCATTGCCGGGGACGTCATAGATTATCAATTTATTATTTCTAGTGTAATTGAGATTATAATTCTTGTCTTTGATTTCTAATATTTATTTTTCTAAGGTGTATGCTCACAAGATCAAAGACAGGTGAAATAGCTCCTTATAATCCGTAGATTAGAGCATCATCGAGTAAGAAAAAGAAAAAGAAGAATAAGAATAAGAACCTAGTCCCAACTGAGGCTCTTGATTTAGGAGCTGAAGTTGACGTGCTGAATTCGCAAATAATTGAAGCTACAACCGAAGTTAATTTAGAAGTAGAGGCAGTCAATATGGCAGCGAATCCTAATACACTTGCCATCCATGAAGTCTTTAAGAACAATGGAGGGGGCAATGCTGGGTTGTTAGTGTTGGTGCTTGGATCATTTGGTTAACGTGACCCGTTAGGGTTCCATGCGTTTTTATCATAGCGGAAGCAATAAATCATAGAAACGATTACCGTTCACAGGGTATGTAGAAGATGAAGGATTCTCGCTGGCAGACTGTGCAGTCCCACGAGAATGGCCATATCTTCCGTCAATATATTGATCATCGAATTCTGAGCAATATTTTATATAAATTTCGCAAGGTGGCGGACAGCAGCAGCAAACTACCTTCTGATCTTCTGCTGTATGTCCCAAGTCCGATCTCGACGTCGTGTGGGCGACGATCTATGAGACCTCCTCAATCTGCTCTCAACTCTCATCACACGTGAATAATAAAACAAATTAAGGTTCCAGATAAGTTGAGGTGACTTATATACATGGGCTATAGTAGGGATCAGGAGGAGAAATTGGGTTGGGCCTCTATTGGGCTTAAGTATCCAAGCTTAGCCCAAAACTTATACTTAAGTCCAATAATAATAATATATTCCACTAAAATATTATTACTGCACTGCCTTTCCAATCCCAAAATTACGTTTTGGGCTCCTTCTTATTATGAGCCCGTTAGTCTCCCCATGTTTAAGATATACAATGTCCATTAATTAATTTAAGTTGCTGACAACTCAATTAATTAATATCTCATCCAAGAGTAGTACCACTCAACCTCATTATCATGCCGGAATAAATTCCACCTGCAGGGTTTACATAATAATCCTTATGAGCTCCTCAAGGGGATATCATCAACCTATGACGGACATGGATTCCTTCTACAATCAACAACACACCATAGAGACAGCACTACTTCCAACTCATCGAGTTTGTTGATTTAATTACATGTAAATCTCACCCATTGATGAATCAAAGAAATACATAATGTCCTACGTGTCGAGGTTATTGTATAGGGATTAAGAGCACGAACTTCCATAATAACTGAGATCAAGTTCTCCTATAAGTCAGTATAAGTCGAACGATCTCAAGCGGTCCTGCTCAATACACACAAGTGCACAAATGTGATTCTATAGCCAAGACAAGCTAATACCAAACCACACTACAACCATCCCGATAGAGAGTCCCCGTCTATCTTGGTTGTGAGCATCTGTTTATACTTTATAAGGAAACCGATAATATGATCTTCCGCTGGGTACACCACACAAATTTTCCTTGTCCGCCAACCCGCTCCACCATTCCGGCACCCTGCTCGACATCCACACGTCAAGCTGCCCATCCATCGTGTTCTAATGCACATGCAATCCAAATATATAATAATAATTGACAAATAAAAATAATTATTAATAATTATATATAAGGATATAAAAATAATTGCCAAAAATAGAAGGGTTGACTTGGTCAACTAGAAGGCAATTAAATGGGTTTCTAGCACAAGAAGAAGAAATATCTTGGGCCCAAAGAAACCAACCCACACGTTCACACAGTCAAAACTGCTGCTCCACACGTGCATGCCATCCACGTCGAAAATAAGAAACATCAGCTTCCTCCGGCATAATACCAGCCAGCTATTCCATCGTCTGTCAGAAAAGCTCCATGAACGCCAGTCATGCCTAAAACCAACAATCAAGAACCGCTCAGCACCATGCCAAGCTGCTGCTTTGCCGCCGCAGTAGCCTACCGACGGTATTCCATCCAAGCAACTATCCGCCGGAGATCATCTCACCGCCAAGCCTACCCTCCGCCAACTGATCAGCATACACCAGCACCGGCGCCTCTCCAATCAGCTGATTGCCCACCAGAAAGACTGACCTACGCCGAAAAAATTCGTCGCTGCAGCCACTGGTGCATCAACAACTGCCGGAGAAACCCTGCCATCAGTGCCCAGCTGGTTCCTGACGCGCCTGCCCATTCGCGACATCTCGCTGGTCAGGCTGCTGTTGAACGCGACGCCACGGGAACAGCACTGTAAGAGAGAGGACCCGCGTGGAATCCTCAATCAGACCCGCTGCCAGCCATCAGACCCACCCAAGTCATCGGTCTGACTCGCCTGGACACCATGTGAGTCACGCTGAGCCGCCGCCGTGTAATTAGTTTGCACCAGGCTTCATGGATTGCGCCGCAAGCCCATCGCTCACCCTCAGCCGACATCAGCCCTGTCAGATTCAATCCGGCCAGCAGGTGACCCGACTCTGAAAGCTGGGTTAACTCACCGAAAGCTGCAGGACTCGCTCGGAACCATGGAGAACTCAGCCCGAAAACACCTGCAGACCTGTTCGAAACTCATGACAGACTCAACCATTGAATCTACACACCCGATTGGAATCATCATCAGGCGTGATCGGAATGCTGCCAATCTTCTTTCAGAACTCTGCCAGGCTACGTCTCACACCAAGTAGCCTTATAACGCCATCGTTGTCTCGGGCCATCCAAAACTCTAGTGATGTGATACTGGCGTGTACCAACGCTGACCAACAGCTAGCAGCGTCCACTTTGACTGGATTCGCCGTATCCAGTGCGCCTCCATCGTCGCATCTCACGCTGCCAGTTACAGCATAACCGCCGCGCTGTGTTCTAATCAGCCATTGCTAGCCGGCCATGCCATCACCGTCTCCAGCGCGCCCAGTCCTAACCAGAGGCATTTCGTTGCTGTATAAGTCAAGTCGCACCATCGTCTACCAACAACAGCCCTTTCACTACTGGTAAGCTTTCTTCTGGTTCGATTATTATCCACGACATGATGTATGTTGCAATCCATCGTTCATCATCACGCACATCCGCACTCACCGTTCACAACTTCTGCTTTCGATGGTAATCGGACAGCCAACGAGATTGTGGCCATCGCTCATCAACGCCAATCAATGATCAAAGCCCGCAAGCACCGTCGTGAATCAAACTTAGCGATTTCTCTCACAAGGAATGCGTGAAGAACAAGGAAGGTATTGACGATGATGCACATACACATCCGATAATAACACGTAGAGATTTCATAGGGATATCCATCGATAACTCAATAAATCAACACCCTAATAATTAATGTATTCTATGTCGAAACATATTAACACATAACCCTAGCCTAACGTGTCACGTTTTGCCTTAGAACCTACGCTCTGATCCAATTGTTGGCGCTTGGATCATTTGGTTAACGTGACCCATTAGGGTTCTATGCGTTTCTATCATAGCGGAAGCAATAAATCATAGAAACGATTACCGTTCACCAGGTTATGTAGAAGATGAAGGATTCTCACTGGCAGACTGTACAGCCCCACGAGAATGGCCATAACTTCCTCGTATGATATCGGAATTGAATGATCTTTATGCTCAGACGATCATCTCTTCAACATCTTTCCGTCAGTATATTGATCATCGAATTCTGAGCACTATACGATTTTATATAAATTTCGCAAAGTGGCAGACAACAGCAGCAAACTACCTTCTGATCTTCTGTTGTATGTCCCAAGTCCGATATCGACGTCGTGTGGGCGGCGATCTACGAGACCTCCTCAATCTGCTCTCAACCCTCATCACACGTGAATAATAAAACAAATTAGGGTTCCAGATAAGCTGAGGTGACTTATATACATGGGCTACAGCAGGGACCAGGAGGAGAAATTGGGTTGGGCCTCTATTGGGCTTAAGTATCCAAGCTTAGCCCAAAGCTTATACTTAAGTCCAATAATAATAATAATATATTCCACTAAAATATTATTACTGCACTGCCTTTCCAATCCCAAAATTACGTTTTGGGCTCCTTATTATGAGCCCGTTAGTCTCCCCATGTTTAAGATATACAATGTCCATTAATTAATTTAAGTTACTGACAACTCAATTAATTAATATCTCATCCAAGAGTAGTACCACTCAACCTCATTATCATGCCGGAATAAATTCCACCTGCAGGGTTTACATGATAATCCTTATGAGCTCCTCAAGGGGACATCATCAACCTATGACGGACATGGATTCCTTCTACAATCAACAGCACACCATAGATACAGCACTACTTCCCAACTAATCGAGTTTGTTGATTTAATTACATGTAAATCTCACCCATTGATGAATCAAAGAAATACATACTGTCCTACGTGTCGATGTTATTGTATAGGGATTAAGACCACGAACTTCCATAATAACTGAGATCAAGTTCTCTTATAAGTCAGTATAAGTCGAACGATCTCAAGCGGTCCTGCTCAATACACACAAGTGCACTAATGTGATTCTATAGCCAAGACAAGCTAATACCAAACCATACTACAACCATCCCGATAGAGAGTCCCCGTCTATCTCGGTTGTGAGCATCTGTTTATACTTTATAAGTAAACCGATAATATGATCTTCCACGTGTTGTCGCACAACATATTATCTACAGTATAAAGTAAGTGGACTATTGCATCGAACATATAAATAAATTATAAGATGCAATAATTTGATCATATGATAAATAAATTGTTATAAGATTGTTCATACAAAAAAGCTAGACTTTTAGTATACAATCCAACACTTAGGAGTAAGAGGGACAAGAGCCGATTTCGATTTACACCCTGCTCTTATCACCATGATTGAAAGGAGTCCCTTCTCTTGGGGAACCTTTGAAGATCCTCAACAACATCTAAATAAGTTTCTTGGGTATGCAAGTACACAAAAAGATGCAGGAGCTCATGAGGATGTGAGGAAGATAATCTTGTTTAAGTTCTCGCTGAATGAAAAGACGAGGGATTGGTACGATAATCTTGATGCTACTGAATGTGATACATGGGAGAAGTTGAAAGTGAAATTCTTGGAGCGATACATGCCACCTTCAAAGGTGTTCAAGATAAAATAAGAAATCAATCAATTTGCTATCCATGGTAATGAGAAGTTTCATGAAGCTTGGGATAGATTCAAGGACATGCTTCGTAAGTGTCCACAACATGGGCTATCTAAAGCCCAATATATCAGTATATTCTACAATGGGTTGGATTGCGATTCTCGTGTGTTACTTGATGCTTCTTCTAATGGAGCATTGCTTACAAAGTCACCCATTGAGGCCGAGAAGCTTTTCGAGGATATTTCAATGAATTCAAGGGATTGACCGACTGATAAAGTGAGAGACACTTATATCCTTGGTAAAGTAGCGCAGGTTGAGAATACTATGGTGAAGTCGGGAAGAGATGATGAAATCGTCTCTAGCTTGGCTAATATTGGCAAGCTACTAGAGTCTCAGCAAAAACAAATCACAGATTTATCTCAGAGAGTACGAATGATGCAGCAGGATTGTGGCTATGATGGAGCTAGCCAAGAGGATATTGAGGAGGCAAACTATGCCATGGGTCAAAGTATTCAAGGAACTAGGTACCCAAATCAAGAAAACTGGAATTATCAGGGGAATTACAACAATCGTGGTCCCCCGAGTAATTACCAACAACCAAGGATGCCAGAATTCTCATGGAGTAATACGAATAATGGTGTGCAACCTCCTATTGGTGTTGATCCGGGAGATAAGGTGGAAGAAGAAAATCCGAGTTTCGAGGATACGGTAAATAGGTACATGGCGAGGAACGATGCAAGAGTAGATCGTCTAGAGGCAAAGTTAGAAAAGAAGATTGATGATAATCATAAGGATTTGTCTACATAAGTGAAAGACCTTACATTGTTGATGGGGAGATGGCTGAAAATGTAAACAAATTGACTCAAACTATCGAGAAGGGGAAGTTTCCATCTCACAGTATTGAGAATTCAAAGTCTTTCCATGCCATCACATTGAGGTCAGGGACGCAATATGAAGGTCCAATGATGCCGGCGAGCGAAAATGAAGGAAACATGGGAGTTGCTCGACCAAACCACATCAGCTCGACCAGACCTGATGGTTGAGCTGAGGTTGAGCAAGCTCCAGAAAAATAGAATCACGACACTCTATTTTCATGTTTACCGCTCGACCATCACCTCTCTGCTTGATCAGACTATCCAAGTCAAGCGGAAGTCGAGCATCACTTGGCCACTAGTAACTCTCGATCTAGAGGGTTGCTCGACTTGGACTAAGTTGCTCGACCAAACCACCTAAGTCGAGCAGAAGTCGAGCAACACATGAAGGAGCATAGGTCGCGATTGCCTACATCGCTCGATCAAGAACAAACTGCTCGACCAACGTACCCAAGTCAAGCTGAGGTCGAGCAGTTTTGTGCAGATTCTGATTCGATCCCGAATGCTATACCCGTTGATCAGAATAATATGGTACCATCTCAAGAGCAAAACACTGAGGTTACAGTAGAGAAGAAGAGGAAAAGAGCCAAAAGATTGAGAGCCGAGAAGGATAAAGCGGAGAAGGTTGAATGTGATGAATGTGGAATTCCCAAAACAAAGATACCTCCACCGTTTCATTTCAAGCTTGTCAAAAAGGGATTGGAAGAAAGTTCAAAAGGTTTTCAGATATCATAAACAAGATAAGCTTGAATATTCCTTTCTTCGAAACGATCATGGAGATGCCATATTATGCCCGTTTCCTAAAGGATATACTTTTGAAGAAGAGAAGCTTGAACGAAATTGAAACAGTGAATTTTTCAGAGAATTGTAGCTCGATCATTCAGAGGAAGCTGCCAGCTAAATTGAAAGATCCTGGAAGCTTTACTATCTTGTGTGAAATTGGAAAAGTGCCGGCACGACGAGCCTTGTACGATCTTGGGGCAAGTATCAATTTGATGCCTTTGTCCATCTTCAAAAGGCTTGGTTTGAGGGAGTTAACTCCCATATCGGTGGCTCTACAACTAGCGAATAGGTCTATGACCTTCTCGAAGGGTGTGATTGAAGATGTTCTTGTCAAAGTAGAGAAGCTCGTCTTTCCTGTGGACTTTCTTGTGCTTGAGATGGAAGATGACAAGGATGATATCCCTCTAATCTTGGGGAGACCTTTCCTCGCTACTGCAGGAGCTATGATTGACGTTTAAAAGGGTGAGCTACGGTTGAGGATGGATAAAGAAGAGATCTTGTTTAACCTCGACAAAGCCATAAAGATGCTGATGGAGACGCAATGTCATAGTATAGATGTAATGGAGGAGATCGTGAAGGAAGACATGTCTTTGATCCTATCAAAGGATCCTCTTGAGACATGCTTGTCAGAGTCTCTTAATTTTCCTACTACGGAGCTAGATGAACTCTCCAACGAGGTATGTATTGATTTTCTTGAAAACTTGCTTGCTTTGGGTAATGATAGTAAGTACTTGCCTTTGTATAGAGAGAGCGCACCTCAAGAAGAGAAGAAAGAGGAGTTGAAACCGCTACCAGAACACTTGAAGTATGCCTACCTAGGTGACAATGAACAATATCCTGTAATTGTATCTTCTTTCCTTGATGATGATCAACTTGAGAAATTGTTAGATGTGCTTAGGAAGTATAAGTATGCGATTGGGTGGTCTCTTGATGATTTAAAGGGTATTAGTCCTTCATATTGCATGCATATGATAAGGTTGTTAGATGAGGCCAAGAGTAGTATTCAGAATCAGCGGAGGGTGAATCCCGCTATTCAAGAAGTGATTAGGAAGCAAATCCTAATGTGGCTAGATGTTGGAATTATTTATCCCATTAGTGATAGTCTCGATGTGAGTTCATTGCATGTTGTAGCTAAGAAGGGGACATGACTATTGTAAAAGCCAAGGATGGTGAGACATTAGCCACTAGGATTCCTATGGGATGACGTGTGTGTACGGATTACGGGAAACTGAATGAAAATACATGCAAAGACCATTTTCCCCTTCCTTTCATAGATCAAATGCTTGATCGTCTTGCAGGGTATGAGTTTTATTATTTTTTGGATGGGTACTCAGGTTTTAATCAGATTATGATTACACCCGAGGATCAAGAAAATACTACCTTTACTTGCCCTTATGGTACTTTTGCCTTTAGAAAGATGTCTTTTGGATTGTGCAATGCGCCTGCTACATTTTAGCGTTGCATGATGGCCATATTTGATGGGTTGATAGAAAAGATCATGGAGGTGTTTATGGATGATTTTTCTGTGTTTGGTTCATCCTTTGATATTTGTTTATCTAACCTTGCTACTATTTTGAAGAGATGCCAAGATACTAATCTTGTCTTGAATTGGGAGAAGTGCCACTTCATGGTAAGAGATGGGATTGTTCTTGGCCATCATATATCGGCCAAGGAATTGCAGGTGGATAGAGCAAAGGTGGTGGCGATCGAGAAGCTTCCACCACTTACTAATGAAAAGGGAGTGCGGTCTTTTCTTAGACATGCTAGTTTTTACAGAAGATTCATAAAAGACTTCTCGAAATACTCCAAGCCCTTATCTCATTTACTTGAAAATGATGTTCCTTCTGTTTTTGATGAAGAATATCTAACAGCTTTTCAGGTTTTGAAAGAGGTGCTTATTACTGTACCTATCTTGGTCACACCGGATTGGACTCAGCCATTTGTACTAATGTGTGATGCGAGTGACTTAGCACTTGGAGTGGTGCTTGGACAGTTGAGGGATAAGAAGTTTTGCGCCATTTACTATACGAGTAAGACTTTTGATGCTGCAAAAAAGAACTACACGGTGACTGAAAAGGAGTTTTTGGCTGTAGTGTATGCGTTCAATAAGTTTCGACAATATTTGGTTGGAATGAAAACTATAGTGTACACGGATCATTCTGCGATCCGATATTTGATGAAGAAGAAGGAAACGAAGCCAAGGATCATTAGATGGATCCTTCTTCTGCAGGAGTTCGATATGGAGATCCGAGATAAGAAGGGTACGAAAAATAATTTGGTGGATCACCTATTGAGGTTAGAGACAAAGGAGCACTGTGATGATTCTTTTGATTACATAGAAGAGATGTTCCCTGATAAGAAGATTATTGTGGTATTCGTTGAAGGAGCGGAGAGAGCATATGTGGTGGCTGCCCAAGGGATGGATCCATGGTATGTGGATTATGTGAATTACATTGCCGTAGGTAAAATTCCAAGAGATCTCAACCGATATCAACTTGCAAAATTCAAAAGGGATGTTGAGACGTTTATATGCTATGATCCATTTGTGTACAAGATATGTAGGGATTCCATAGTTAGTAGGTGTGTGCCTGAGATGGAGATGGAGAGTGTTCTTGATTTTCGCCATGCACAACCTAACAGGGGGCACTTCGGAGCTCAAAAGACGGCAGCGAAGGTACTTCAATCTGCTCTTTATTGGCCTACTTTGTTTAAAGATTGTGAAACCTATGTGGCGACATGTGATAGATGTCAAAGGATGGGAAACATAAGTAGGAGAGATGAGATGCCACTTCAGCCGAGCATTGTTGTTAAGATCTTTGATGTATGAGGGATCGATTTCATGGGGGTCTTTCCCCCATCTAATGGGTTTCTCTACATCCTTTTAGCAGTGGATTATGTTTCTAAGTGGGTGGAAGCCATTCCCACTTGCGTGAATGATTCAAGGACCGTTTTATCGTTCTTAAAGAAACATATATTTGACCACTATGGAGTTCCTCGAGCACTAGTAAGCGATGGAGGTACTTACTTTGTCAACAAACTTCTTGAAAAGTTGCTTAAGGATTACGGTGTCAAGCATAGGGTTACTACACCCTATCACCCTCAAGCGAATGGACAAGCCGAAGTCTCTAACCGACGAGTGAAACAAATTTTGGAGAAGGTACTCGGAACCAATAGGAAGAATTGGGCTATAAAGCTCGATGATGTTTTGTGGGGGTTCCGGACTGCTTATAAGACGGTGTTGGATATGTCACCATATCAAATTGTCTATGGGAAGCCGTGCCAATTACTCGTGGAGATTCAACACAAAGCTTTTTGGGCATTGAGGAGTTTGAGCTTATGTTTAAGGGATCAAAAAGGAGTTGAGGATGGCTCATATAAATCAATTGGATGAGTTCAGAAATTGTGCTTATAAGAATTAAGAGATCTTTAAAGAGAGAATAAAGAAATTGCATGATTCAAAGATCTCTTACAAGGAGTTCAATCAAGGTGATGAGGTATTACTTTTTAACTCTCGTTTGAAGCTTTTCGCAAGGAAATTGAAATCGAAGTGGACGGGGCCGTTCATTATCCATAGAACCTGTGGAAGGGGAGTTTTGAGCTTATGGACAAAGATGGAGACATTATTGCGGCGAATGGGCATCGATTGAAGCATTACAAGTCACCGGATGATGCTAGCGTCGTCTTTGAGGATACCTTGCACTAGAATGGTACCGTCGTGAATCTCCGACGTTAAACAAGTGCGCCTGTTGATGGCTTTCCCTCCCGTTTTATTGCTTTATTTTCTTTCATGTGAATAAGAAATTTTATATTTGACGTGCTTATTATTCAGAAATTACATCTCTTTGCAAACTTAGTTTCCCTATAGTTTCTACTAATTTTGGGGGGGTTGTGATGTACTCACCTCACATAGCACGGAGAGTATAATCATTTCTTCGTAACGTTTGTTAGGGGAGTTGTTTTTTTATGGTATATTAAAATTTTAACCGGTTTTGATGTATGGATTTTTTTGCAATTTACCTAGTATTTAGTGGTGTTTTATTTTTTCATGTCATTGCGGAGTTACACATGAGTCTGTATGGTTTAAAAAGGGATTTCTTGCTTGATTTATGAATATCTTGATACTTAGTGTTGTACTTGAGTTGAATATTGCAGGGAGAGACGATAAGAGTACAAATCCTCAAGACGTCGGGTGTTGCTCGACCGAGAAGACAAAGTCGAGTAGAAAATGAATGGAACTTACAGTGGCTCTGCTCGACTTCGATGGGATTGCTCGACTAGAAGTGTCAACTCGAACGGAGGTTGAGCAAAATTTGCAATTTATCCAGAAAGGTTGCTCAACTAATACCACGTTGCTCGATCAAGGGATTCGGTTGAGTAGTGGTCGAGCAAAATGCGCAAATCTTATAGAGAGTTTACTCGACTGAGCAGAGGTTGCTCGACCAGAACTCCAAGTCGAGCGGAGGTCGAGCAAGGCAGAGGAAAACAGGGGGCGCGACTGTGCGTGCTGCTCAACTTCTAACACTCACTCGATCAGTTTGTACAACTCGACCAGAGGTCGAGCAGCATGATTTTAAGGGGCAAAGCAAGGGTTGCTCGAGTTGCACCCATTGCTCAACTTCACCAGTTAAGTCTAGCGGAGTCCCGAATCAGATTTTAAAGGTTCTCATTCCGCTAGACACATTCCCATCACCCTTTCTTGAGCACCAATCTATAACCATATGTTCTTCCTCCCAAATTCTTTTCTACACCTAAATCTATCTTTCCACACACTTCCATATCCGAATTCGGGGGATTGCGAGCCCGATTTAGGATTTTTCACTCGAATCTTCGGGATTTTCGTTCCTTTTCACCATACTCGCACCATGTCCAGCAAAGGTACGATTTTTCTCACTTTTTATTCTTAAATTGTGTTGCTTATGCTTATTCAAGATGTGGTGAGTGGATTTAACTTAGTTTGGGTTGGATTTGATTGTAAATTGTTAAAGTTCTTATTTGACGTTGCATTCGAAATTTTCATGAATTGTTCTACTTGGAATTGTGGAATTTTTGTGAAATTGATGTTGTAAGAAGCATGGGCTTTAGTTTAATTTCGAATTATACATATGAGCTCATTTAATTTGGGTGTTGTTCTGGTGCAATTGAGAGTAGAATTTGAACATGTTTTAAGTGTTGTTTTGATAAAATTTTATGTGGAATTTATAGAATGTTTGAGTGAGTTGTGTTAAGACTAATTGAACCTCCATATTCTTGATTGAAAGTGTTGATTTAGAGTGCGATTGTGATTGTGAAACACTTGAAATTAAGTTGTTGAAGCATGTGATTTCGAAGTCTTGAGTAGGATTCGTGCTAGTTTTAAGATGGGTATACTTGTTATTCTCTTTTGGTATGTATTGAAGTATTGCTTTGTAGGTAAAGGAATTGCTTCATCGTCCAAGAGGAAGGGGCCTAAGTCTCCTTCTTTGGGGGAAATAGTGAAAAAGATAAAGATGGATAAGAAGAGGCCGTCCAATTATGGGGTGAAAATTCAAAATTGGGAGGAGAAGAAGGATCTTTAGACTGCAATTGCAAAGAGAATTCGGAGGGCGCGGTATCAGGATGGCCATGCTATGAGGGAAATGAATATTCTCACTGACATTCGTTGGATGTTCGAGCAAGTAGACATTACTCAGTTTATGGAGATGAAAAGAGAGACTAATTTTCACACCACTGCAGAGGTCTTATGCACATTAAGGATTGAGCGTAGAGACCGATACCTACCTTATGGTATTCACATGCAGATTGGCAGGCAGGAGCAGACTATGTGGGCTCGAGAATTTAACGAATTGATTGGTTGTGAGAATGAGTTGGATGTGGAGCATGATGACTTTAAGCCGGATGAGTTCTGGAGAGAAATCACAGGGAGGCGAGAGAAATATAACTCGAATTCTGCCAAGGTTGCGTCCATCCGTAACCCCGTGATAGCATACATGGATAGGATTCTTGTTAACACGTTGTTTACGAGGTCCGAGGGGGGTTACATTCTGAGGGGAGAGCTGTACGTGTTATGGTGCATGCTTCATGGAGTACGTTTTAACATTGCAGCTTTCTTTTTCCATCAGCTTCACAAGTTCATGACTTATGGATTTCAGCGCGTGAACATCGGAGGACTCGTCACCTTGATAGCAGAGTACTATAGAGTCGATTTGAGCAGTCATAGAACCGTTCAAGGGGATCCAGACTTGATCTTGACATCATGTGTGAGGATGGGCTGATAGAGCGGATAGATGACACTTGGATGTTTATCCATGGTAAGAACCCTAGTTCATTCAGGTTTCCACTGGTGATTATTGATCTCACCACCATTAGAGTTAACAACAATTTATTGATGGATACTATTGAACATAGGGTGATCTCAGAGACGTGTTTGGAAAGAGGAGATTGGAGACTCCTTGCTGATATGCAGGCGCATGGGATCGACTTAGTTGAGGACATGGTCCTGATAGGTGATCCGACTGACTTTGAAGAGGAGGAGCCACAACCGCGACCAATTTTTTATTATCCAGGGATAGATATGCCACCGGTGCAGCCTCAGCAGCCACAGGAGCAGGAATTTTTTGAGCCACCACCACAGCCACAGCCGCAGCAAGATTATTGGGTGGCTCAGGATCTGTTTTATGAAGAGTAATTCCGATTGATGCACGAGTACTTCGCCATACTCAATGCAAACCAGCAAGAAACAAACATACATTTGGCGCTTGCGAATGCCAACTACACCGTACTCAATGCACGTTATGACGCCATGGATGGTTGGTTGAGGCAGATGAATGACCATGAACGTGCGATGGATAGGAATATCAGTGATCTCCATAGAGCGTTTGATAGATAGCGCACAGAGATGAGTGGAGATGAGGATGATGATGCTTCTGAGGAGTAGAGTTACCAGGTCTTTTATCTTATCTGGTTCTTATCATCCCCATTCTCTTTTACACTTTACAGGTGGAGATTTGATTGCTGTGGGTGTAATGTGTGATTCATGTGTGGTTGTCATGTATTTGATATTGATAATGATTGGATGATGGATTGTTGGATGTTTACATGGATTTAATTTTGAATTAATAGTGATGAGACATGTTCATGTTATGCATGTGCCTTATTTTGATGCATGTTGATTTGTTGATGACAAGCATGTTCTATTTTTACTTGTAGTTTATAGAAAATTGATGTTGATTACATGCTTTGAAGAGTGCGTAGGGTTCTATTAACCATGTGAGGATTTGAGCCTTTTAATTATGCTTTGAGCATGATAGTTTATTCTTGAGAGTCGTTTGTATACTCGTATTCTAGAACTTGACTTGGAGTCTTGTCTATAATTGATAGATGCTAGGAAATGATTTTGACCATTATTGTTGATTACGTCACTTTGCCAAAATTATCCTACCTTATTACATAATTATCTTTGGCAGCCTGTTTGAGCCTTTAAACTTTTCTTTGGCAAGCCGTTGATAAATAGCCATTTACTTTTTGAGCCTTGAACATCTATTACTAGTAAAGAGTGTGGGTAAATGAATGCTATATGAAGTTTTGAATAGAAATAGGAAGGAGAGATTTGGTGTAATGAGAATTAGGGAACAAGTGGTTAAATTTTGCAAAGGGATAGTGCCTAAAACCAATATCCTAATGCTAGAAAGGGTAGTTCCCGAAACTGGTATCCTTATACTTGAAGAACACCGGAATTGGTATTCTACTGCGAAGAAAAGATGTTGATCTAAGTAAAGATGGAGGAAGCGCAAATTGAAGTGATCATGAGAAGGAAGAAGGAGAAAAGAAGAAGCTGTTGAAAAACAATTCTCCAAGGTAGTTCTTTAATAGTAATTTAGTTACTTATCTAAATTCTCCTACCTTTACCAAAGAGCCAACGTTACATCCTAAATGCAAGTCCTTTGTAATCCTAGTATTGAAATAGTTATAGATGGATTTTTGAGACCCTTGTCAAGCGTATGGTCACGTGAGTATATGAATTGAGATTGAAAGTCGATACTAACCAAAAAGTATATATCTTTTATACTTGAGAGAGAGAGAGTAAACACTTACTCGTGAGCTAGATGACTTAGCACTCGTAGAAGTATTGTGATTGATTGATGTTTTTGCGTGAATGAAGGTATGATGGATTGCATGTTTTGAGTTGATATAATTACATGTGTTAGGATAGGTTGTGCTTGATTTTGTGATTACACTCTCTGGATTTGTTTTGCTTTTTGTTGCCTCGGGACGAGCAAAATGTAAGTTTGAGGGTTTGATGAGAATGTAAATTCACATATTTTGAGCTTTGATTTATGTGGAAATTGAGTACGATTGAGTCTTTTATTGAGATGAATTGGGATGTTTATGGAGAAGCCGTGAATCAGAGAAGACAAGGGCTTTTTAAGTGTATTTTATAGAAAAATGGAACGAAATGGATCGGAATTGGAAAACACGATTTTTGAGACAATTTTCGAGGATTGCTCGACTTCAAGGTGCTGCTCGACCAACATCATTTTGGTTGAGCAGATGAGATCAACTCAAGCAGAATTCAAAATTCTTACAGAAAGCGTGCTCGAATTTCAGGTGTTGCTCGACAGCATCAGTCTGGTCGAGCAGATGAGGTCAACTCATGCAAAATGTGTAAACTTGTACAGAGAGTTTTCTCGATCATTGCTCGAGTTGGAGGCCTTGCTCGACTTGTTCAGGCGTGGTCGAGCGGATTCTCGCTGCTGTTATTTATGGTAATTCCGAATGAATTTTACCAAATTTGACATGTGCTTCAAGCAAAAGCCCATCCTAAACCCATAAGGAGGTTCCATGAGTATAAAAAAAGAGCTTTCGCAGGGGAACGGGGGACGACACATCATCCATCATCCATCCATCACCAAACCCTACCATCATCTGAAGGAGTCGTTAAGAGAGGTTCGTCTGGAGAGTCAAGTAAGATCATACCAATCAACCATGATTGTTCCTAGATCAATCATGGTCTAAAGCTGCTCCGGTAGTTCTAGGGTTATGAAAGTTTTATGAGTTAATTGAATTTCCATGTGTAAAATCCGTACAACACTACTTGTGGTTTATTTTATATAAGATTGTGCCCTTTTAATTCATACTCACAGTTGTTTTGTGCATCATTAATTGTTATGTAGAGTCTGAATACATATCTAGGTTATTGGTTGAGTGCGTTCACTGCTAAGCAGAATTGCATGTTATAATTCTAAGTGAAGGGATTCCGTAGTCTTATTAGAACTATCTTATATAAATACTAGATAATTGAATCTTATACGAGTTAATAAGTATGATAAATAGTATAACTTCATAGTACCTATAAAGGGAGATCATATCGGATTAGAGTACTAAGTGCACGGGAAATAATTGATACTGATAGTACCTAAAAAGTGGGGTGAAATATATCTCTTGCTCCAAGAATATTCACACGTGTCATACACATGTTTACTTGTGTCTATAGAGTGAACTTGCATGGTTTAGTGATGCATCCATAGACCACAAGGCAAAGTCAGACAATAACACATGGAAAAGAAATTAATAAGTAAAACTGGATGACCCAAAGAACTACCTACTTTCTTACTTGATCACAACCATAATTTCCTTATTTGCTTGTTTATTTAATTCGCTATCTAAATTCTTCATTATTTAGTTCGTAACTTTTTCAAACCAAATTTGCCAACATAGTCTTAGTTATTAGAATATAATTAAATTGATAGTAATACGTCCCTTTGGGTTCGATAATCACTTGGTCACCTATCGAAATTACAATTGATATCCTTCATACTTGGGGATTATTTTGTGTGTTGAGAAAACGCCCATCACTATCAATCATGAATCTCAAACAAGACTCCACGCCAAGTTCTAGAATACAAACATATGAATGATTCTCTCAAGAATAAACTTTCATGCATTGATGTAGCATGATTAGAAGACTCAAATTCTCACATGGGTAATATATTTCCTAAGCACTCTTCAAAGCATGCAATCAATATCAATTTCCACATAAACTACAAGTAATAATAAACAATACATGCTTTTCTTCCACCAAATCAACATGTATAAAAAATAAATGCACATGCATATCAAAGAGTCAATATCAAAGAGTCAATATCAAACTATCAATCATCACCAAATGTACAAATATCCATCAACACCATCAATATCATCAATATGTTACATACCACTCATGCTTGAATCTCAAAAACCCAATTCATCCATCAATAAAGCCCGAACCCGTCAAGTAAAAAATAGAAGGGAGATAAGAGGAATTAGACAAAGGAAAAAACATGGCGCACTCTACTCTTCCGGAGCATCATCATCATCACTGATCTCCATACGCCATAAATCGAAATCCCTCTGAAGAACACAGAGCTTCCTATCAACCTCTCGATAGTTGGCATGCATCTCTCCCAACCTTCTATCCATATCATTATATCTCAAGTTGAGCACAGCATAGTTCGTGTTCGCCAAAGCAAGTTGGCGGTTCGTCTCCTGCTGGTTCGTATTCAATGTGGCAAAGTGCTCATTCATCATTCTGAATTGCTCTCTATAAAAGTGATCCTAAGCCTGCCAGAAATCATAATGCTGCGGCTGCTGCTGCTGTGGTGGTGGCTGCATTGGAGAAATACCCATCTCTGGAATGTCATGAGGCATCTCCATATGCGCCTCAGGAATCGGCTGCTTAAACGACTTCTGCTGTGGTCCAAACTGCTACTGCTGCTATGGCTCGTCCTCTTCATACTCTGGCTCTCCCACTAATATCATATCAAGATCAAGATACACACCCTGAAGATGCGTATCTACCAAAGTTTGCTAATCTCCATTAGCGCAACACGTAGCAGAGATCACGATGTAGGGAAGAATGTTCATCAATAGATTCTCATTGATCTGAACCGTGGTAAGATCAATGAGAGAAAAGGGCATCTTGAAAGAAATTGGATTCATCCCTCAGATGAACATCCATACGCCATCTTCTCTTCGAGCCAAGTTCATCCTTACACATACCGACAGAATCAAATCCTGCTCACCAATCACTGGCCTATACTTTGATAAATCCACATTGTAATGCTCAGCCAACAGTGTAATAATCCTCCAATCTTCACCTTTTGAAACGTGTGGGAAGTGAACCAATGCAGCTGCTGCAAAACATAAGCCCCAGGTTGAAGTGGACCTTGTTCATCATACACCAGAGTACGTACAACTCTCCTCTTGGAATACACCCGCCCTCAGCTCGGGCAAAAATGGTGTTTCCGAGGATCCTATCCATGTACGTGATCACCGGATTGTGAATGAAAGCAACCCTTTATCTTTGAGGATCATAAGCTCCTTGCAAACCCATGATCGAGCTCCAAAACTCATCAGCATGAAATCCTTCATCCTCCAGTGTTGACACATTCTCCGGGAACCCAAAATCCTGTTGAACTCACTAGCATACAGATATCTCAATTCCCCTTCAAGTCAAAACCATGCTGATGTAGGAAGGAAGTGCTCTCCACGAATCACTTCTAACGTGCATAGCATCTCAGCTGTGATGTGAAAATATGTCTCCCTCTTCAAATCCATGAAACCGCTGATCCCCACTTAGTTGAACATTCACTTGATATCATTTATAATGCCCATCTCCATCATGGCTTCATCATCCTGGTAACGAGTCCTAGTGATCTTCCTCGAAATTTCTCCCCATAGCTCCTATTTTTCTTCCCAATCCGATACTTGCACTCCAAAGTCGGATGACATCAAATTATTTATCTTTAACCTTTTTGCCGTTTCCCCTTTCTTCGAAATCCCACCTCTTTCCTCTTTGAACATGCGACTATGCCCTCACCTACAAAGATTATACTTCAACACAAAACATAGACAAAGAAACAAATACACCACATCTAATGGGGTGTTTGTTTAGAAGGTTTGGATAAGTGGAATGGGAATAGAATGAGTTTTAGGAGTTTGTTTGATAACTATCATTCTTTGCTACAGTAACTTCATATCTCAAAACAATGGAATCATCCATTCCATAGGAAATTGAGTGGTATTACTTTTATTCCACTCTACTATTCCAATTATTTTTTACTAATGATTTCTTAATGAAAAAAAATCTGAATTTTTTAAAAAATTTTATATGTACAAATATATCATCCATTAATATTAATCTCTTAAAAAATTATTAAAAAAAATAAATTTGACTTCATTCTTGAAGAATTTCTTTACATTCCAAACAACATTATAAAATATGATAGTCATTCCATACCATCTACCAAATAATATTACTATAAAATACAAATCCATTATCATTCCCTACTACTATTACTATGATTCTTATTCCAATTCCTTCTAATAAACCAAACACCCCCTAAGACTTATTATCACATAGATTCTACTCAAGACTTCAAATCATATGCTCAACAAATCAAACTCAACTTCTCTACAAACTCAGATGTATAAACCAATCAAACAATAAACCTTGACACATTAAATCAGGGAAAATCGATACTCTATGTCCTAAGTATCACTAAAGGATTCAAATATCAACGTGCTTCAATAGGAATTACAAAAAAGATATTCAACAATTTAAACTCAATCCTAAGCATCAACACTATTCCACAATTTAAATTTAATCACCATCGTCACCCCAAATCAACGAGCCCATACAAAAATTAAGCAATTAAATTCAAGCCCATAACCTATGCATCATCAATTTTACAAAATTCATGTAAAATTTCAACAAAAATACCCAATTCAAAATCAATCCAACTACAAGAACATGCTTCACCAACTTACCCAACTAAACGTTGTAGGATAAAATCCAATTCAAGGGGAATGAGTTGAGAAAACATACCTTTGTCTCCAACCATAGGTGCGTAGAAGTGACGGGAAGTGATGAGAATTCAAAATTGAGATGAAAGCCCCAAATTCGACTTGAATCTTCCAAAATTGGTGTGCAATGTGTGTGATTTGGGTAAAGAAGAATTCTAAGTGATTGGGGTGAAAGTCTTACCATTTGGGGTGGTTGCTCGAGAAAGGGTGGTGATAAATGATCGAGCAGCGTGGAAACTGACCTTATATTCGTGAAATTACTACACTGCTCGGGTCGAGGGACTCTTTGCATGGTCGAGTGGCGACCTTGTAAGCTGAAACCGTCTCTGTACTCCACTCGACCAAGATACTTTGGTCTATCGGCCCCCATTTGGTCAAGTGGGACCTTTATATTTTGAAAACTTTAGGATCTGTCTTATAGTGGTCTGCTCGACCACCGCTAGACCTCAGTGACTGGTCGAGCGGCTCCACTTTTGGTCGAGCTGGTTTCTGACACTCAGTTTTCTTGTGATTTTTTTATCCCCTATAAAACTCAGACTAAAAAATAATATTAATCATCATATGAAGCCAAAACACTAGCTAGAAAACCATTACTTAGGCTCTAAAAATCAAGTATATATAACTCCGTTTTCATTACAAAAATAAATACACCACTGAACACTAGGTAAATTGTAAAAAATTAATACATCAAAACCAAGTTAAAATTTTAATATACCGCAAAAAATCAACTCCCCTAGCAAACGTTACAAAGAAAATATTATACTCTTGGTTCTTCAATTAGGTAAGAACATCACACCCCCCAAACTTAGTAGAAACTACAGTCGAAACTAAGTTTGCAAAGAGATGTAATTGCCAATTAGTAAGCACCTTAAATATAAAAATTTCTTACACACACGAAATAAATAAAGAAATAAAATGGGATGGTAACAGACACTCATGTTTAATCTCAGAGAGTCATGATGGCACCACTTTAAAGCAAGGTATCTTCAAAGACAATGCAAGTATCATCCGGCAACTTAAAGTGCTTCAATCGATGCCCATTCACCGCTATGATGTCTCCGTTTTTGTCCATGATCTCAAAACTCCCCCCTCTGCAGGCTCTATGTATAATGAACGGCCCGTCCACTTTAGTTTCAAGTTTCCTGCAAAAAGCTTCAATCGAGAGTTAAAGAGTAATACCTCATCTCCTTCTTTGAACTCTTTGAAAGTGAACTTTGAATCATACTATTTCTTCATTCTCTCCTTATAGATCATCGAGTTCTTGAAAGTTTGACTTCTAAATTCATCCATTTGGTTGATGTGAGTCAATCTTAAGTCCTTGGCCTCCTTAATGGATAAATTCAAGCTCCTTACGGCCCAAAAAGACATATGCTGAATCTCTACGGGTAAGTGGCATGGTTTTTCATAGACGATTTGATAAGGTGATATTCCTAGCACAATCTTGTATGAAGTACGGAACCCCCATAAGACGTCATTGAGCTTCATAGCCCAATCTTTCCAATTGGTTCCTACTACTTTCTCTAGAATTTATTTCACTTGCTGGTTAGAAACTTCCGCTTGCCCATTCGCTTGAGGATGATAGGGTGTAGTAACATTATGCTTAACACTATACTTCTTGAGAACTTTTTCAATAAGCTTGTTGACGAAGTAGGAACCTCCATCACTTACTAGTTCTCTAGGAACTCCATAGCGGGCAAAAATATATTTCTTCATGAATGACAAGACCGTCTTTGCATCATTCATGCGAGTGGGAATTGACTTCACCCACTTAGAAGCATAATCAACGACAAGCAGGATGTACAAGAATCCATTAGATGGGGGAAAATGTCCCATAAAATCAATTTCCCATACATAAAAAATCTCTACTACAATGCTTGGTTGAAGTGGCATCTCATCCCTTTTGCTTATGTTTCCCGTCCTTTGACATCTATCGCATGTCGCTACATAGGATTCATAATTTTTAAATAAGGTAAGCCTATATAAAGTGGATTGAAGTACCTTAGCTGCAGTTTTTGAGCTCTGAAGTGCTCCCGTTAGGTAGTGCATGGCAAAAATAAGAACACTCGCTATCTCCATCTCAGGCACACACCTAGAGACGATAGAATTCATATAAATTTTGTAGATGAATGGATCTTACCATATGAAAGTCTCAACACCTCTCTTAAATTTCGCAAGTTGATACCTATTAAGACCTTTATGAATTTCACCCACTGCAATGTAGTTGACATAAGCCACATACCATGGATCCATTTCTTGAGCAACTACTACACAAGCTTTCTCCGCTCCTTCAGCAAACACTGCCATAATCTTCTCATCCGGGAACATCTCTTCTATGTATTCGAACAGCTCATCACAATGCTCCATTGTCTCTAACCTTAATAGGTTATCCGCTAAAACATTCTTCGTTCCTTTCTTATCTTGGGTCTCCACATCAAACTCTTGCAGAAGAAGGATCCATCGAATAATCCTTGGCTTAGCTTCCTTCTTCTCCATCAAGTACCGGATCGTAGAATGATCTGTATATACTATAGTCTTCATGCCAACCAAATACTATCGAAACTTGTTGAATGCATACACAACAGCTAAAAACTCCTTTTTAGTTATAGTGTAGTTCTTTTGTGCTACATCAAAAGTCTTACTTGCACAGTAGATGGCGCAGAACTTCTTTTTCCTCAACTGCCCAAGCACCACTCCATGTGTTAGATCACTTGCATCACGCATAAGTACAAAAGGCTGAGTCCAATCCAGTGTGATCAAGATAGGAGCAGTAATAAGCACCTCTTTCAAAACCTGAAAAGCTGTTAGACATTCATCATTAAAAACAAAAGGAACATCCTTTTCAAGTAAATAAGATAAGGGCTTGGAGTATTTTGAGAAGTCTTTGATAAATCTTCTATAGAATCCGGCATGTCCAAGGAAGGACTGCACTCCCTTCTTATTAGTAGGTTGTGGAAGCTTCTCAATTGCCACCACCTTTGCTCGATCAATCTGCAATCATTTAGCCGAAATATGATGCCCTAGAATAATCTCATCTCTCACCATGAAGTGACACTTCTCCCAATTCAAGACAAGATTAGTTTCTTGACATCTCTTCAAGACAATAGATAGGTTAGACAAATAAATATCAAAGGAGGAACCAAAAATAGAAAAATCATCCATAAACACCTCCATGATCTTCTCTATTAACCCATCAAATATGGCCATCATGCATCTTTGGAATGTAGCAAGCACATTACACAATTCGAAAGACATTTTTCTAAAAGCAAAGGTTCCATAAGGTCAAATGAAAGTAGTCTTTTCCTGATCCTCAGATGCAATCATAATTTGATTATAACCCGAATACCTATCCAAGAAACAATAAAACTCATATCCCGCTAGACGTTCCAACATTTGATCCATGAAAGGAAGAGGGAAATGGTCTTTGCATGTATTTTCATTCAGTTTCCTGCAGTCTGTACACACACGCCATCTCGTAGGAATCTTAGTGGCCAATGTTTCCCCATCATCTGCTTCCACAATTTTCATGCCCCACTTTTTAGCTACAACATGGAATGAACTCACGTGGGGACTCTCACTAATGGGATAGATAATTCTTGCATCTAACCACGTTAAGATTTTCTTCCTAATCACTTCTTGAATCGTAGGGTTAACCTTTCGATGATTCTGAATACATCCCTTAGCTTCATCTAGCAACCTTATCTTATGCATCCAATACGATGGACTAACACCTTTCAAATCATCAAAAGACCATCCAATAGCAGACTTATACTTCCTTAGCACATCTAACAAATCTTCAAGTTGTTCATTAGTAAGAGAAGAAGATACAATTACTGGATAAGTTTTGTTGTCGCCTAAGTAAGCATACTTCAAGTGTTCCGGTAGTGGTTTCAACTCCTCCTCCTTCTCTTCTTTCGGTCTGCTCTCTCTATCCAAGAGTATGTATTGCCTAGTCCACTTCACCTCTTTAAACTTGGTTCTTGGTTCATACCTATCATTACCCAAAGCGAGTAAGTATTCAAGAAATTTAATACATATCTCATTGGAGAGATCATCTATTTCTGTAGTGGGAAAAGTAAAAGATTCTGCCAAGCATGTCTCCAAGGGATCCTTTGAAAGAATCAAGGACATGTCTCCCTTCACGATCTCCTCCACCATATCAATGTTGTAGCATTGTGTCTCCATAGGCATCTTCATTGTTTTGTCGAGGTTAAACAGAACCTCTTCATTATTCATGCAAAGTCTAAGCTCCCCCTTTTTAACATCGATCATAGCTCCAGCTGTGGCAAAGAATGGCCTCCCTAATATAAGAGGGACATTATCCTTATCATCTTCCATCTCTAGTACAAGAAAATCCACAGGAAAGACAAGCTTCTCTATTTTCACAAGTACATCTTCTATCACCCCTTTTAGAGAAGTTATGGACCTATCCGCCAATAGCAAAGCAACTGTTGTGGGAGCAAGCTCCCCCAAACTTAGCTTCTTGAATATAGATAAAGGCATCAAGTTGATGCTTGCAACAAGATCGCACAAAGCTTTTCGTGTCGGCCCCTTTCCAATTTCACATAGAATAATGAAGCTTCCCGGATCTTTCAAATTTGCTGGCGGCTTCCTCTGAATGATCGAGCTGTAGTTCTCAAATAGATTAACAGTTTCAACTCTGTTCTTCTCTTCTTCAATATGATATCCTTAAAAAATCAGGCATAGTACGACATCTCCATGATGGCTACTGAGAAAGGAATGTTCAAACTTATCTTGTTCATGATATTCGAAAATCTCTTGAACTTCTCTTCCAAACCCTTCTTCACTAACCTATAAGTAAACGGAGGAGGTATCTCCATTTTGGGGATTCCCCACTCATCATGTTCAACCTCTTTTACTTTATCCTTCGCGGCTCTCACTCTCTTGGCTCTTTCCCACTTCTTCTCAACTATTTGCTCAGTATTCTGCTCTTGTGATGGTACTGAAGTGTTTTGAACTATAGGTGTAACGTCCTGTATAGAAATCAGTGTCGTATGACCTTGCTCGACCTCCGCTCGACCAAAAGGGTTTGGTCGAGTGACTTTATAATGGTCGAGCGAGGTACCTGTAATCTGACTTTGACTATTCAAGTGTACAAGAGTCCGCTCGACCTCAAATTTAGCAGACAGATCTGGTCGAGAGGCATTGTTATGGTCTAGCGGGGTATCTGTACTCTAATCGTGACTTTTTAGAGCCTCAAAATGTCGCTTGACCACAGTTCGACCAAATGATTTGGTCGAGCGGTGGTCGAGAGGGAACATATTCTCTCCGTTTTCTATAACTGATAGCATTAGACCTTCATACTACGTTCCTGACCTCAAAGTGATGGAATTACAAGATTTTGGGTTTATTATGCTTTGAGAAGAAAATTTACTTTTCTCAACTGTTTGCGTAAGCTTATTCATATTCTCCGCAATCTCTCCCATCAACAAAGTAAGATCCTTCATCTGCTTGGATAATTCATCATGATTCTAGTCAATCTTTGCTTCCGAACGATCCACTCTTGTATCGGTTTATGGTATCTTCCAAACCAGGTTTTCCTCGATCATAGCACTAGGATCAACACCCATAGGAGGTTTGATTGCTGCATTCGGATTGCTTCATGAAAATTCCGGCCTCCTTGGTTGTTGATAATTACCCTGGGGACCACGATTATTGTAGTTTCCTTGGTAATTCCAATTTCCTTGATTTTGAAACCTAGTTCCTTGAATGCTTTGACCCATGACATAGTTTGCTTCTTCAAATTCATCTTGGATTGGTCTTTTTTCACCAACATCCTATTGCATCATCATCGGTACTCTCTATGACATCTCTGTTATTTACTTTTGCTGGGATTCAATTAGCTTGTTGACATTTGTCAAACTAGAGACGATCTCATCTTCTCTACTTGACTTTACCATAGTGTGCTCAACCTGCGCTACCTTTCCAAGTACATAGGTACCCCTCATTTTATCAGTCGGCCAATCTCTTGAATTCATTGAAATATCCTCAAAAAGCTTTTTGGCCTCAACGGGTGTCTTTGTAAGTAATGCTCCATTCGATGAAGCATCCAGTAAAACACGAGAATTACAATCCAACCCGTTATAGAAAATACTAATGTATTGAGCTTTCGATAACCCATGTGGTGGACACTTGCGAAGCATGTCCTTAAACTGGTCCCAAACTTCATAAAATTTCTCACCACTACCTATAGCAAACTGATTGATGTCTTGTTTCATTCTAAACACCTTTGAAGGTGGCATGTATTTCTCCAAGAACTTCACTTTCAATTGCTCCCAGGTAGTGCATTCAGCGGCACTAAGAGTGTCGTACCAACCTCTTGCTCTTTCAGTAAGCGAAAATTTAAATAGTATGATCCTCCTTACATCTTCATGAGTTCCTGCATCTTTTTGTGTGCTTGCATAACAAAGGAACTTATTAAGATGTTGTTGAGGATCCTCGAAAATTCCCCAGAGAAGGAGTTCCTTATTATCATGCTGATAAGAGCGGGAAGATCAAAATCTGCGTCAGCTCCATACGCTCTCAGGTGGCATGTATTTCTCCAAGAACTTCACTTTCAATTGCTCCTAGGTAGTGCATTCAGCAGCATTAAGAGTGTCGTACCAACCTTTCACTCTTTCAGTAAGTGAAAATTTAAACAGTATGATCCTCCTTACATCTTCATGAGTTCCTGCATCTTTTTTTGTGCTTGCATAACCAAGGAACTTATTAAGATGTTGTTGAGGATCCTCGAAAGTTCCCCAGAGAAGGAGTTCCTTTCTATCATGCTGATAAGAGCGGGGTGAAGATCAAAATCTACGTCAGCTCCATATGCTCCTAACAACTCCACGTTTCTCCCTCCGTTATTCTTAAAGACTTCACGGATGGCAATATTATTCGGATTTACCCTATCGTAGGCCATTTTGACTGCTTCTGCTTCCGATTTGTCTCCGGTTGCAGCTTCAATCGCTTCTGAATTCAGTACTTCAACTTCAACTCCTAGATTAAGAGCTTCGGATGATTCCACGTTCTTGTTCTTGTTCTTGTTCTTCCTCGACGATGCTCCAATTTTCGGATCAAAAAGCGCTAGTGTTACTCCATTCGACCTAGTCTGCATACACCTAAGAAAAATTAAGCATTAGAAATTAAAGACAAGTATGGAGTACTTTCAATTAAAATAAAAATAATAAAATTGATAAGGACTACCGTCCCTGGCAACTGCGCCAGAAACTTGATGGGCGTTTTCTCAACACAATTAATCCCCAAGTATGAAGGATGCGATTGTAGCTTTGATAAGTGACCAAGTTATATCATCGAACCCAAATGACGATTGGTTATCAATTTATTATTATTTACATTAAGAAAATATATTGTTTGGCAATTTAAGTGGAGAGTAATGTTTAATCTAGTAGATAAAATAACTAAATATCAAATAAAATAAAGATTGTAGAGAATTAACGAAAGTTGAAAAATGAAAAGTTAGGTAGCTCTTTGGGCCATCCAATTTTATTAATTAATCTCACTTCCGTATGTCAATGTCCGACTCTGCCTTATGAACTATGGATGCATCACTAAGCCATACAAATATACTTTATATACAAAAGTAAATATGCGTGTAACACATGTGAATCACCTTAGAGTAAGAACATAATTATACCTCCATTTCTAGGTACTATCAGTATTAATTATTTCCCGTGCACTAAGTACTCTAACTCGATATGATCTCCCTCTATAGGTACTATATAATCATCCTCTTCATCCTACTTACTAACCCGAATTCAATTCAATTAATAAATATTTATATAAGATAGTTCTAATGAAACTTCGGAGTCCTCTCACTTAGAATCATAATATAAAATCCTGCTCAGCAGTGAACGCACTCAATCAATAACCAAAATATGTATTCATAATCTACATATCAGTTAATGATGCACAAAACAACTCTGAGTATGAATAAGTAAAGCATTGTCTTATATAAAATAAATTCATAAGTAGTGTTACACGGAGTATACACACGAAAGTTCAATTAACTAGATAAAAACTTCATAACCCTAGAATTACCAAAGCTGTTCTAGCCCATGATGCTTCGAAGAACGTTCATGGTGTTTGGATAGATCTTACCCATAGTCTTGAAAATTACAAGAAAGATTAAGTTGCGAAGTAAACCCTAGATGTGGGCGTCGTTGCTTCTCGCTCCGTCTTGAATCTTTACTTGGTCACTTGATTCGTTGCACGAATCTCTTTACAGCTTCTGCGGATGGAGTTAGGGTTTGGATGTGGTGTAAGATTAATGGGAATCTAACTCCCTTTTTGACCTTTACTGGGCTTTTTCTTGGAAAATATGTCAATTCACGCACATGAGGGTCTGAATTACTAAAAATAGCATAGCGTGTACCCGCTCGACCAAAACTGGCGAGGTCAAGCGAACTTCGACCAGATCTAGCGGCGGTCGAGTAGCCTCCCTGTTCGCTGAAACTCTATACAAACACTCGCTCGACCAACTTCAACCTCGCTCGACCAAGTAGTGGTGGTCAAGCTACTCCTTCCTAGGTCGAGCGGCATCTCGAACTTTGTGTTTTCCGATTCTAAGCATTCTAACCTGTTTTCCTGTATAAATATACTCAAATTGCCTCAGTAATATCTGATTCATGGATTTTCCCTAAACATACCGAATTACCTTGATAATAACCCAAATTGTACTCAATTTCTACACAAATCAGAGCTCAAAATACGTGAATTATCACTCTCATCAGTATTCAGAGAAATCTTATAATAGTATTCAGAAAAAATTTTAATCATACAGAAATCATATATTCAGAGAATTCTTAAATTAGAATCATGGAACATTGAAGAGAGAGAACTAGAATATAGGAAATTAAATAAACAAGTAAACATGAATTTCTACAACTAATTATGAATTATGTATTCAACTGGTTATGAAATGGTAATTAAGACTTTACATTACATATTTTTGTACCTAATTGTAATATAGTTTATACATTGTATCCAATAATAATATTATCTTATATTTTGTACCTATAAGTAATAATTCCTATTTATAAATAAGAAATAGTGCAAATAGATAAAAAAAACCCGATATTCAATAGTGAAATATCAAGATCAATAATGTAATAATTTTTATCATTTTTAACCAAATTATACGTAAAAGGACAAAAATATCTTCACTGAATTCATACTGATATACTTACTCATACTACCTCAGAAAAACCATTGATATCTTAACCCATAATCAAACCTACACAGTCACACACACATCACTTTCACTTTAACACCGACATCCTAACCGATATGCACACCCACGCTACAACCATGCAACATCACCCAAACCCAAACTCTTTATATCACCTACATGTACGTGTTAACTCCGATATTCGTATTGATATTGGAACCGATATACTTACCCACACTAGAAGTATGTTTAGGTGACAGTAGGTACTGATATACTCCGAAATCCTTCCCGATATTGGAACCAACATCCGTATCGATAGTAGAACCAATATACTCGCTACACACTCACCCATAAGATACATTTAGTATTATGGATTGCAAGTTATGGGTATTAAAGCCTAAAAAGTGTTATTTGGTTAAAATTGATAAAATAGTTATATGTTGTTGGTAAACATATTGAAGTGTATAAGGAATAATAACTATTAGATATATTTTAATAAGCATTATTAGTATCGGTTACACCCATAAAAAGATATAACTACTGGGTACAAAAAAGTTTAGTGATACATGTAATATAATTCTAATTTTATATTTGAATCACAATGTAATCTTAGATAATGAATTATTCAATTTTTCTTATTTAAATTGGTCTTGTTATCTCATTCAAATTATCTACTTTCATTATTTATTATTTCTTTCATAAAAAGAGAAAATGAGTAAGAGGGTCGTTAATTTTGCTAAAACATAATAATTTTATCTTTCGAAAATACATTTAGATGTGTGTAATTTTTTTTGTTGTGCTGATGGTCAAATTCTACCGGAATTCATGATGTGAAATGGGAATATGAATAAAATGGTAAATGCAATTGAACTTATCAAACATATGTAAATCTCTTTGTCGCCCAGAGCTCTTTTATATTCATTGATCTTTCTTTTACATAGAAGTTCCATGGAGGAGCTTTACAATAGTGAAGAAGTGAAAAAATTATAGAGAGAGAAGTATTTAGTGGGTGTTGAATATGTTATGAAGGATATGGAGTTTGCCAAAATTCCTTCTCACATTGTGGAATTCATCTCTTTATAATTATATGCTCTTCACTTTCTTTGCATGGGGCTCAATGCTTTGATCCATGTTTTCATGTGTGTTGCCATATATTGAAGGAGAAATCAATTTGTTATGGAATTGTATCATTTCCTTTCAAGGTATCTCATCGGTGGAGAGAGCATCTAGTTTTGTTGGAGGTAAGAATATCACTCTTAACCATGCTACTTGAGTATGAACCGGAGATATGATGGCTGAGGATATGGATATGGGGAAGATCCCATTTTGCTGAGGATGTAGGAAGTATGCTGAGCTTATCTTCGAGAAGATTGAGAATAAAAATAGGTAGTGTGGGGATAAAGATTATCTCCTACTTACCCTTTTATCCATAAGTTCTTTCGCATGATTATTTGTTAATATTTTAAATATATCTTTTTGCCTTGGTTGGCGAGAAGATGAAGAATAGTTCTACATCGGTTCTCTCTAGCGCTTAGTGTCACTCTTAATATAGGTGTAGAAACACCTATAACATTAGCCCCCTCGAGATATTTTCTTATTGTGATACAAAGAGCAATCTCGAATATGATTTGCTAAAATCTAGTCGGCCTCATTAAAGACCTTTATAGAATAAAACCCAGTGGGAAAAATCTCATGAAGAAAAAAAAGTACCTAGGAATATTATAACTCTGTTTGTGACTAGGGCCTCATTCCTTTGCCCTGCCATCATCGTGCATGTCTCACTCTGGTGAAGATCATATATCCTTTCAAATTCTATACGTACAATTTTAACTTTTACGTGGAAGATAGGTCGACTCCCGTCTATTTCTTCAATCTGGTTGAGATGAAACCTTGATATCTAACTAAGATTGACTTCTTCCTCCTAGCTTTAATTAATTGAGCTATGTCATTTGGTTCTCCTTAAAGGATAAGATCTTTTGCACCGAGCCTCAAGATTGAGTCAGTTTCTGACTTTTCTCCAGTATTAGCATATGTCGGCTCTTCAGCTTCAGATACCAATTTAAGAATCTTTCTTCCACTTTTTAACTCACTAAGCTATTCTTCTTGGATGGATCATTGCATCGACTTTTCTCATTCTATTGAGGATTGGCCTAGCTCTTGAATTTTAATTGGGCATAAAATATTTTTTGGTTCAAACTCTGGTTATTTACTCTTCTATCTTTGATATGTGGCTTCCACTTTTCTTTGAGAGACGTGGCATTCTTTTCATTAGATAAACATATTTTTCACGCTCTAACAAACTATGTCATTTCTTCTCTAGGGGTGATTAGCTTCTTTTTATTAAAGATTTCTGACTTTTATTCTCCTCGAACATTCATCCTCGACATGTTCATCTTGGTGCCATAACCTCGGGTCTTCAGTTTGGGCCATTTAGCCCCGATGCTTCATTGTTCATGAGCTTTAACCGACTGAGTTATCAGATTTTGCTTCTCATTGAGGTTGTATTTTCAGTCATATATTCAACCCTTCAAGATTTGATCTTGGGTTTTGATAATTTTTCCTCAACTTTAGTAATTTTCTCTTTGTCCTACAAGAATTGAATTAGTTGTAATAAAATATAAAAGAATAATTCCTTTTTGAGCCTGTGTGGGCTTTATTTATAAGTCTTAACTTGTCTTTTTGGCTTGCCCATGCATGCTTTGTGATTTTTTGGTTGGCTCTTGGCCTCTTCTTGTGTCGTAGCTCATCTTTTCGTTGGTTCTTGTAGGCCTTATGATTTTTTGGTTGGCTCATGGCCTCTCTTTTTTTCCTCAGCGGCAACTCTGAAGGGACAACTATATTTCTTAATTCGGTGCCAGATTTGAAGGGTCAGCAAACTTTATCTATTTGGTGCTAGACCTTTTGAAGGGTCAGCCGACTTCGTTGATACGGTGCCAGACCTTTTGAAGGGTCAGCCGACTTTATCTATTCAGTGTCAGACCTTTCTGAAGGGTTAGTCGATTTCATTGATTCAGTGCCAAACCTTTTGAAGGCTAAATTTGGAGTGTGTTTTTGAAAACTGAAGTTACGTTCTAGCTAACTATGCCATTATTTTTTTTAGAAGGAAGAAGATTCGATTTCTTTTGTTGGAATTAATCTTCTTGCTGAACCTTTCTTAGTGATGAATTTGAGTTCCGAATCTTCTCTTATGTGGCGGGGATAATCTCAATCCTACGCTTGAGTGAACACTTTGTGTTCTGTTTTCAGTTTAAGTTTTGTGGCATCTTCTCATATTATTTCTGAATCTCATTTTATCAGAAATGATGAACTAAGTAACTACGTCATCGTCTCTTTTCCAACGTCTCATTTCCTATCAAAGTTGATTGAGGTTTAACTTTTCTTCTCTATTCTGTATCCCGACTTTCCTTCTTTCCTTTTTTAACTTGTAGGAGACCCCTTTTTTCTTCAGAATCGGTGTTCGACGTTGTATATTTTTCTCTTCTTGAAGTAATTTATATTCCAACATCGGATTTTATTTTTTTTGGTTTGGTTAACGCTCTAACCTACTAAGCTACTTTTATCAATCTTTTCCTCATTGAAGGCTGGAGCTTTTCATGAGGGCTGAAGTTGGATACAATCTTATCTTTCTTTTCTTAAAGACTGGATTTAAAGATTTATACAATATCTTTTTCTTCCCATGAGCTAACCAACAGAGGTTTTCAATAAGGTTGATTATCTGACCTTTCATTTTTTGAAGAAAGAAAACAATGTCTGACTTTTTATTTTCTTTTCTTTGAAAGCTAAAGATGGACATGTTAACCATCATGCTATATACTTCTTCAATTCCGATTTTTGTCTTCTTTCGGTTCGGCGTGCATCTTTTCTTCTTGCGACATCTCATTGTTTTTTAATAGCTAGAGTATGCTCTTCTTTCTCTGATTCTTATGCATTAACTGACTGCACCATCATCTCCTCGAATTTTGATCTGACCTTTCTTTTCTTGAAGGCTATAGCTTGAAGTTTAATCTTATTTAATTAAAGGTTAAAATTGGACATGCTAGCCAACCGCACCATGGAAGAGATCTAAGCTTTGAATTTTTATTATATTAGAACTCAATCATTTTCTTTATTGAAGGGTGAATATCGAACTTTAATTCCTTCAAAGAGGGCACAATGTCTGACCTACTATTTTTGAAGGCAGAAGATGGATTTCTCTTGTTTTGGAGGATAAATCGAGCCTCTTTTTCTTTTTAATGCATATTTTCATTCCACCTTCTAATTTGCTGAGCTATATACTTTATAATCTTTCTCTTTAGCTTCGGCTATTCGTCCCTCTGGATTGAATTATTTTCACTATTTTCTAAGTATATAGCCTCAGATTATTCATTTTTGAAATTTCTGACTTCTTCCTCAAAGATTTAACCTTGAATTCTCTTATACTCTCTCTGTCCAACATTAATATATCCGTTTGTTTTTGCACGTAAATTAAGATGTATTATTATTTTATGTGTAGTGGGTAATTGTATTAGTGGGGCCTGTGGATCCCATATTTAATTGTATTAGTGTGTGGATGGGTCCTATGTATCTAAAAAAAGAAATGGATAGAATAAGAGTGGACGGCTCAAAATGGTAAATGGATAGATTGACTGTGGACGAAGGGAGTATTATTTTATTCTGCGCCTTTGGCTTTCTTCTTTGTTTCTTTGTTTCTTTTCACGAATGTCTTTCTTATTTAATAAGATGAGCTGATCAAATACGCCAACCTCGGATCTTGTCCTTAGCGCTTTACCTTTTTTCGGCTTTTACTTCTTGTGAGGATGTAGGTCTCCGACATGATCCAACCAACTAAACTTTCACATATGAAAAAAGGTCGATGTTTTAACTCATGTCGACCCAATATCCTCCTTTTGAAGTTCAGATTCCTCATCCAGTCTCTTGTTTCTAAAATTCAGCTTATTTTTACGAGCTAGTCAACTGCGCATTTCTTATATCTTTTTTCTTGTTGTGGCAAGAACTTGAGTCTCCATGCCACACGGATGGAGACTCGACTTTATCATAGATGGAGATTCAACTTCTATACCTCAATCTTATAATATCTTGATTTCTTCTTTCCAAATGAATGAAATTTTGATTTCTTATCTTTTGCTGGAAAGTTAGCCGCAACATGTTTAGAAATCAGCTTCACACTTTAGTTTGATAGAATCTTGATTTCTTCATCCAAAATGGGTGGAATCTCGATTTTTATATTTTTTTAGAAAGTTGGCCGTCGCATGATCTAATCAACAGTGATATTCCTCTCAGCTGTTCAGCCCATGAGTCTTTCAACGTTAACTTTTCTCTTTCTTTCTCCCTAGACTTAACCTCGGGTTCTCTTTTCTTTTGAAGCGTTGGACTGGATTATTCCGACGCTCTCCTTGTATGATAATTAAATGTGTTATTATCTTTTTGAAAAATTGTGGCATATTTTCTTTTCTTCTATCACCTCCGAATGAATTATCAAATGATAAAGGAATCATCAGTCGGATCGCCAGCAAAATGTACCTTTCTATTGCTGTCAAATGCCTATGGTTCTAATTCATTGAACGTTTTCAATTGAATCATTGAATGATTCTTCCCATCAAGCAACTCAAAATTCTAAGTGTAAAATTATGATCATAAACTCATTTATACTTGTGTTTGAATTTTGGAAGAAATAACGGAAGATCTCTGAATTCCATTACAGGCCTTGTTGTAGTAGATTGCGAGCTCGTACATAAAGTTCTGAACATTATTGTAAGAGTAGCCATCGTTGAAGAATAAGAACTCAACTGAAGAAGAAAATGCCACTTTGGATAAACGACATTTTTCTTAAAGTTGATATGTCAAACTCGGATATTCTTCTTGAGATGAATATCCAAATCTCAGATTCCTCTTTCTTATATGTCAAACAATATATTGACGATATTAATTTTTCATTTATTTCCAACTCCAATGTTGATTCATCCCATAGAGCCTCAGTTTCCTCATTCCAGTTGGATGGAACCTTGATTTATTCACCTTAAATGAATTAGACCTCAGCTTCTACACCTCAAAGTGGAGCCTTAATTCTCCTCATCCAACCTGCATGAAACCTTGATTTCTTATGCATTTGGACTGTCAACGTCAGACGTTCTATCTGACTGAACTATTGTTTCTTTTTTTTCCGTGTTCTTTTTCTTCTATAACTTGGGTTGATCCCCCTCTTCCATTCTTTTTGTGTCGATTTTTTTGTTGCATTTTTTTAACCTAGGCTTTTCTACTTTTTTCTTCTAGATTTCTGTCGTTTGTTATCATTGTTCTTCTTTCTCTGGCTTTTTTCTTTTTCTCCGGGCCCATCTTAGATAATTTTCATCGACTCTTTTTTCTGCCTTTTTTTTTCTTTTTCTCCGGCCCTAACCCCAAATAATTTTTCTCGAATCTTCTTTCTCTGCCTTTTTTCTTTTTCTCCAAGCCTAACCCCGAATCGAATAATTTTTCTCGGCACTTCTTTAACTTCCTTTTTTACAGAACCCTTGGATCTGTCTCTTTTTTTATTTTATATTCGACTAAGATCTATGTCTTCTTTGATCCTCGACTTCTCTAATGCAGCCTCTTTTCGTTCCCCTTTTTTTCTTGAACCTAACACTTGGATATTAACAATTAATAAAATTAATGCTCTAACCCACTAGGCAACCTTTCTTATCTAAACTTGCGGCCAAGTTGCGGTTTCTATGTCATGTTTGAGTACAGAACATGATAATAACGTAGATCATGCAATATTTTTTCTTCTTAGACATAAGATTTCTTCTTTGCACTTAGCGTTTATCACAACATCGAATATGAGAGAAGACTTAACGACTAAACGCGAATAATTTCTCATTTTTTGCTCGCTTTCACTAAACTCCTCGGATAAAGAGATGTCATTCTCTTTTGCATTTTATTTTTCTTTAGTGATTAGCAACATCAAAGAGATGCCTTGGATACTCCACATCTTGCACTTTTCTACTTCTTCTTCCTTTGTCTTCTTAGTTAGCGACACACACTTTAACCAATTGAGCTACTCCCATTTTCTCCTTCTTTACCTGCTCTGAGCTTTCATTTAAGAGACTCTTTAGAAGACATAATGGATTTGGTATTTCCACTATGCCATAAGGTGATGGAGCTTCCCCATTATGGCTCTACATAGGTTTAAAATGGAAGAATAAGAGATTTTAGAGAGTAGATGTTTTGATATTTTGATGGGAAAGTTCTTCGTTAAGATTTCTTTTCCATGTTTCAATAGAAGTATGAAAGAATTGATCATTCTCTGCGAGCACTCCTCTAACAATAGAAATACTAGCAGAATTTGGATATCGATAGAAATGGAGAGTTGAAAGTTGAGCTAGCTAGGCACAATAGAAACATAGGAATACCGTTAGAAGCGGAAATCACAAAGATGGAGATTGGAAGCACAATATTTTCCCATAGATGGCACCAAATTCATGATGTAAAATGGGGATATGAATAAAAACAGTAAATGCAATTGAACACATCAAACATATGTAATTATCTCCATCACTCGGAGCTCTTTTGTATTCATTGTTTTTTCTTGTACATAGAAGTTCCATGGAGGAACTTTACAATAGTGAAGAAGTGAAGAAATCTAGAGAGAGAAATATTTAGTGGGCGTTGAATATGTGATGAAGGAGATGGAGTTAGCCAAAAGTCCTTCTTCCATTGTGGAATTCATATTTTATAGTTATATACTCTTCATGTTCTTTGAATGAGGGCTCAAGGCTTTGATCCATGCCTTCATGTATGATCCAATGAGATATTGTCATGTGTTGAAGGAGGAATCAATTTATTATGGAATGGTATTATTTCCTTTGCTGAGGATGTAGGTGTTGTAAATGAAAATCAACATGTTTTAGTGTCTCATTTAAGACCTTTTTTCTGAGAATTGTTGTTATTTATTAGAACAAGTCTTTAAAATTCTATATGTTTGAGAAAAAAATGTGCATTTGAGGTTTTTTTATTGTGTTTTATGTGGAAAAAGGTTCAAAAGATCAAAGTTGTAATGAAGAGTGAAACTGTGATGGAATACTGAAAAACGCACGTTCACTTTGCATGATTTTTATATATTTGTGTGGAACTCAAAATTGATAATGTGATATATCGTTGGAAATCTATACAAGAGAGAAACGTTTTGGTGCAAGAATCAATCAAATTGGAGTTTGGATGTTGAAGTTATGCTCAAAACATTGAGATCATGCAAGCTGCTCGGCTCCAACTAGAACCGAGTTTGCCAAACTTGAGTCTCGAATCTAGCTGAGTTGGGGCCCTTTTTTTTTTTCAAAAATTGATATTTTTCACCTCTTATTATCTAGATGTGTGTGAGGGACGAAATTTTGGAAGAAATAGCAGTTTTGGAGACCCACATCTTTAAAAGGGCTTGAAAGGAGAGGAGAAAAGAAGATCCCCAATTCCACATATCATCCATCGATCATTACTGCCACTCTACACCCTTCCTCATCCATCTTTCACTTCATCCATATCCATCCCGTCCTCCATCCACACCGAAGGAGATTCAAGTGCTACTTAAGAGGGTGAGTAGTCAAATCGAAGAGAGGAAAAAGAGCGTGGAACAACGCCAACACTAGAGTTATTCTATTCCTTTCTTACTTTTTCATTTGTCAAGACTTCTGGTATGAATTCAATAATAGCCATAGGAGTTCTCTATAACCTAATGGGCTAATTTCATTACAATTCTAAGGTTTGATGGATAGACATGATTTATTTAATGAACTAAACTACTTTTGTAAATTAATGTGGACTGATTATTTTAATTTTTCTATTTTGTATTGAGACTTTGAAATTCATGCTTCGTAACATCTTCATATATTTCATGACATTGTTCGTGATGTTTGATTTATTATGTTGGCTTGCGTGAGTTCATGAATTAAATTGTTTATTTGTTAAGGATTAAGGTAGATTGCCCGTGATCACGTTAATTCTTTAAAACTGATAAATCATATGTTTGAATGATCTAGTAGAATAATACAATTAGACTTTTAAACAGGATAGTAGGAGTTAATTCTATAGTACCTGTAAAATAGGATTCAAGTATCTTCTAAGAGAAAGGATATATTGTTGGATTATATACTAAAAGCCTAGCTTTTTGTATGAACAATGTTATAACAATTTATTTGAAATGAGAATCATTAATCAAATGATTGCGTCTTACAATTTATTTATATGTCCAATGCAATAGTCCACTTACTTTATATTATAGATGATATGTTGTGCGACAACACGCGGAAGATCATATTATCGGTTTCCTTATAAATTATAAACAGATTATCACAACCGAGATAGACAGGGACACTCTATCAAGATGGTTTTAGTGTGATTTGGTATTAGTTTGTCTTGACTATAGAATCACATTAATTCGCTTTGTGTGTATTGAGCAGGACCGCTTGAGATCATTCAACTTATGCTGACTATATAGGAGAACTTGATCTCAGTTATTATTTATGTTCGTACTCTTAATCCCTATAAAATAACCTCAACATGTAAGGCAGTACGTATTTATTTGATTTATCAATGAGTGAGATTTACATGTAATTAAATCAATAAACTCAGTGAGTTGGGAAATAGTGTTGTCTCTATGGTGTGCTATTGATTGTAGAAGGAATCCGTGTCCTATTAAATAGGCTGATGATGTCCCCTTGAGGAGCTCATAAGGATTATCATGTAAACCTTGCAGGTGGATTTATTTCGGCATGATAACAAGGTTGAGTGGTACTACTCTCATATGAGATATTAATTAATGGAGTTGTCAGTAACTTAATTAATTGATGGGCATTGTATATCTTAAATATGGGGAGACTGTCGGACTCATAATAAGAATGAGTCCATAACGTAATTATGGGATTAGAACAGTAATGTAGTAATAATATTTTAGTGGTATATATTATTATTATTGGACTTAATTATAAGTTTTGGGCTAAACATGGATACTTAAGTGCAATGGAGGCCAAATTCTAATTTCTCCTCCTGGTCCCTACTGTAGCCCATATATAAGTCATCTCAACTTTTTGGAAACCCTAATTGATTCACGCCTAACACTGTGAGGAGGGAAAGTGAACAACATATTGAGAAGATCTTGAGGATCGTCGCCCACACGATGTCAAGATTGGACTTGGGAATACAACAGAAGATCGAAAGGTTATTTGCTGCTGTTGTTCATCAACTTCCATGATTTTTATAAAATTCTTTGGAACTCGGAACTAAACATGTGATACACTGTTGGAAAGTCACAGAAAAGAGGATTGTTTTGGCTCATAGATCACTTGAATCGGAGATTAGATGAGGAAGTTAAGCCCAAAACCATGAAGCTGCGCAAGTTGCCAGCGAGAATCTTTCTTCTTCAACATACCCTGGTGAAAGGTAATATGTTTCTATATTTTCTTGCTTTCGCTGATTTAGAAATGCATGGAACCCTAACGGTTCACGTTAACCAAACAATCGAATACCAACAATTGGTATCAGAGCTTCAGTTTCGTGGTGAAGCGTGAAACGTTAGGCTAAGGTTATGTGCTGTACGAGATATTAGGGTTTTTAGAACTTATTTCTTGATGAACACCCTAACTGTACACAATGCACACACTCGAAGGTTGATGGGCATGATCAACAGAGACGCAATCGTGATGAGCGCGGTTGTCCAGTATTAGAATTGAATGTTCACGGCACACATATTGCACCATCAACGACTATCTTCAAATGATGGCCTGCTTGACCGGTGGCGGAGTGGTAGCGACCTGGGCTGTCTGCCAGCGGCACTACTTGGAAGCGCCGCGAGGGTGACACACGTGATACGACTGTGGATAGTATAGACCCGTGATGGGGCATTTTTGAAGCATGGGCTGACGGGCCTGGGGCACACGGTTGCTCTCGCATGGCGGAGGCAGACTAAGACGCGTGCGATGGGACCTCCAGCCGCTGCTATTGTTGTTGATGCACGGCAAAGTACGGGCCAGTGGGGATGGCTTGCGGCATGATAGCGTGGCTAGGATGGCTACTGGTACAATACGTTGGCCCACTGACAGCGCACTAGTGGTGTAGCGGCATTGATTAAACAGCGGGAGGTGGCGACATGAATGATCCTGTTTGCCGGCGCGAAGGAGTGTTGAGCAATGTGTCCAGACGGCAAGTTGCAGACGAAAGACGCACGAGGTAGGTTTCGAGCGGGTCACAGACGAGTCTCGAGTGAGTCACCAGCCTATTTCGATCGAGTTAATATCAGTTTTTGGTCGAGCCTGTAGCAGATTCCAAATGAGTCAGCACATTTTCCGATCAAGTCTTCTTGGCATCCTGTGCAAGCTCGATACTAGGCTGTGGCATGATGTGGCAATCAGTCATGGAGGATGGCTAGCGATGGCTGGAGATAAGGTGGCACGACTGGTAGCCACTGCCGGCACAACTACCGGTAGCAGACGGCACAGTTCGTCCAGATTTCGAGGTTCACTGTGATTGCTTACACTGCTAGTTTTGTCAGCTGGAAGAACTGATCCAGTCTCGGCGGCATGACCTGCCAGATGGAGTCGGCACGATCTACTATTGTGGGCGGGATGACCTGCTGGAGGATGGCGGCACGACCAGCTGGGGGCAAAAACAGCCGCTGCGTGTGAAAGTGTTGGTTGGCACGACCTCCTACATGTTGCGGCACGAGTCGTGCTGTTGATCAGCACGACCGACAGTGTGTTTTTTCGGCAACAGAAACATTCGTGGTGTTGTCTAGGGTTTCGGCAGTATTTGTTGATGGATTACTTAGCACAAGGCACCAGTTTAATTGCTTGGAGTGTTGATCATGTCAATCTATCTTTGGCAATTTATTTCATAATATATAACTGTTTATAATTTGATTTAAATGTCTATTATTGTTATATATGTGGATGCATGTTTTATTTGATTTACTGCCTTAATTGTCGTGATAGGAGCATGCTAAGTTGCGTATTTTATTATTTGAATATTATATGCATGTAAAAACCCTCGGTGTTAAATAACTAAGTGGGAGAGGGATTGATAAATAATTCTCGCGGCCTCTATTATTGGTTTGTAAGTGATGTGAATATATGTGCGCGTCGGCATTAAGGCCTTCCTCCCCGTTGGATGAGTTTATTCATGGATTACTAGAATAGACTTCTTTAAATAATTACTGTTTGTAATGTGATGCACATGAATTTGCGTATTGGCTATAGTGCCTTCCTCCCCATCAGATGAGTTTATATGCGGTTCACAGGTACAAACTTGTAATTGATGATTGTAGGAAGTTATCCGAGCACGTGTGTACTTCTCCTTCTGTAAGACACATAAGCTTGGGCCACGGACATGGGATCAAATAATGGTGTACACTTAGGTGCAAATAATAAGTATCATCCCCATCGGAGTCAATACAGTTATTTGCATGGCTAAAGAGAAACCGACTATTAATTATATTGTCATGAGGTTAGATTGACAAATAAAATTAATGGATAAAACGTTCTCTTGTAAATGTTCGGGTTTGTATAAGTCCACACTATCGTGGCATCACTACACCAAAAACGCTGATAGACATCACCGAATAGACAAGTTATTCTTAAAATGTGATGTCTTTTTATAAAAAATCGATGTCTAAAAGTATAAAATTACGCTGATAGACATCAGTTTTAATTGAAAATGCGCTGATAGACATCGGGTTTCAACAACCGATGTCTTTCAAGCGATGTATATATTCAACCCTTTAAAAAAGACGCTGATAGAACCGATGTCTTTTTCCCCGAGGTTTATTCGTTGTTAGACATCGGTTATAAGACACCGATGTCTTTTCTGTGATGTTATTTGTTTATAATATATTATTATTTTTGTGATGTGATGTTTATTCTTTAAAACTAAAAAAGTTACTTTTATTCTTAAATCGTTGTTAGAGAAGCAAACAAACTCTTTCTGAAATCTAACACAAAATTCCTAAATTCTCTTAATCCCTAATTTCATCCTTTCACTTCTAGTTAGCAACGATATTGCTGGCGTTTGGGAATGTTGTCGCTCAGCTCACTATGCCACCGTCACCGACGCACTCGGCGCCCTCAAGCCGGAGGATAATTTTTGCGTTTGGAGCTATGACGATGTTGTTGTTGCTTGGGAAAGCTATCACTCTGCTATCTCTTCTACTCTGCCACTGTCGCCGTCACGCTAGTCGCCCTTACTCAGTCGATGGAGACTTTATGCCTTTGGAGCTGCGACCACTGAGTGAAGAAGAACCTAGAGTTGGAAAGACGAGAGATTGTCCTATCCGGCGGTGGCTTTGAAATCTCCAGTATTGATTCTATTTTCAAAATCTTAGCTCTTACATTTCTTCTAGGTATTCCCCCATCCTCTTTCTATCTAGGTTTTATTTTCAGCACTATTTTTGTTCAATTTTTGTCAAAATGTGAACTACTTTTTTATCTATAAAGATTCTTATGATATCTTATGTTGGAGTCAATTATCTTATTATTTTTATGCTTAAGTCCCGAATCCTCAAGTAAATAGGTTTGAAATTCAAATAATTGATACACATAAAAACGCCTGCCAACAATTTCAAATAATTTGAGTCATGACCCAATTCAGATTCGGGTTGGGATTATCCTTATATTGTTTTAGCTTTTCCTGTTCAACACTGAAGTTCATTTTTCTTATGATGATAGTGGTTCTACGTAGGTTGATATTTTCTTCTACCAATAGTTCTGGTTAATGAAGTACTTGTTTCATAATTGATTTTTTTTGCTATTTCTGACTCTTATTGGTCCGCTTCTTCTTTTCATGTTGTTTTATTTAATTAATTATCTTTATGCTCTACTGTGGCCAAGACATAAGATATGCCAGCTCCGAGGGGGAAGCGAAGTTGGGGAAGCGAAGTTTAGTTCGATGGACGTTCCAGAGGAGGTGATGGAGAATATACGACGTGACAGTGATAGGAGAGCCGACGCTTTTCAAGTACCTTTAATTCTCTAATTTCATTTTCAAATGCGTACATGGAATGTTTGTATTGGCGATTCTACATCTGATGACTTGTTTATCAAGTTGAGATTCTGTGAATTCGCTGTTGTTATGAAGAATAGTTGATTCTATTTAAGCATGGTTATTATGAATTTATGTTACTTTGGATATTTATGTCCAGGTATAAGAAAAAGAGAAAGGGAAGCTTGTATATGCATATTCTTCCAAATTTCTTGAAGGAATTCTTTTAAGTATGGTTCGGATGCAGGTTTGTATGTATTAACAATGTAACATATTATCTAAATAGTGCAGAATGTTGTATAGTATAAGTAGGTTTTAATAGTTCTGTCATTATCTTTATGTTGTTTTGTTTTTTATGTTACGGCAACTAGTCCAGATGTATATTGTGAAATAGCGCACTCACAGAATGTATTTATGAAGCTTTTTAGATCACTTAATAGAATGGCCATAACTTTTGCGAGAAATCTGCCACCTTCTAGTAAAATTGAGGATAACCTAGGTATGATTAATTTTATAGTTATTAATCTATGTGCTTTGAATCCTTTCTTGTAACAAATAGTTGAACACAAACACGTAGGAGATTTGTGCAGAATAGATAACACAGTTCTGACATGGATGGTTTTATTGTGAAGATTTGAAACATTTCATAGATCTAAAACTCTTTGCTCTATGTATTGGAACTCTTTTGGCTACCTATTCAATGTAGCAATGTGGGTCTTTCCGTTCGTAAAGTTAACTCTTATGGTTGCTTTCACGATACCTTTTGTAAATAGCTTTGTTTGTTGGTTAAGTTATAATATACACTGGGTTGAAATCACAATGCTTTGGTTAGCCTCATAGTGAAGTTGAACACTCTGCTATCTATATGCATCAGCCGAGTATTTTCATGTAATTTGGTAACTGGGTTTATTGTGATTATACAGTTTGAGCAGTTACGAATTCCCTTGGAGTCCTTTAAGGTTGATTCCATTTTACGGAGGAGCCGCGTTCCATGATTACCATCACTTTGCTGGAGGGAAGAGTCAAAGTAATTTCTCCAATTATTATCACAGATTTACAAATGTCACTAACTTGTTCTATTGGGATTTTCAGGCTAGGAAGAAAGAAGCATAAGTGAGGAAATTGGAGGGACAATTCATGCTTAATTTAATCAATGATGCAGTTTTTAGAGGTAATTAGTGTTTTAGAAGTGTGGATCACTGTAATTTACTATAGTTCATAATTCATTAATTCTATTGCATTTATATACTATTCATTTTAGAATTAAAACTAACTATTGTGGAAAATATGGAGCATATTTGGATACAATCATTGTATATAGCTTGAATCAGGTTTTTGCTATTTGGATATGGTTTCTACTTTCAGCAGTAAGTGATAGAGATTGATTTTAAAGCATATTTTGCTTTGATTTTTATATGATCAGTATGTCCTTAACAGGCATATATACGTTTTTCACCGTTTGCAGTGGCCTGATGTTTTTGTTTTGTTAGTTGGTCAGAAGGTAATATGAGAAAAAATGGTGTCAACTTCTTAATTTACACATGTAAAAGGTTAGAAGCATATATTTTCTTTAATATTTTAGATGAGATGAACCAATTACTATTGATTATGACTTACATTAATTAATTAATGTAGAGTATGCGCGCACATATAGTTTTATTGTATTTAAGTGCTACCTAACATATGTATCACTTTCCTAATCTTGTTTAAATCATTAAATGGAAGGGTAGTAGTATATAATTAATATATTTTGCTATGAGAGACAAGGTAATCAATTACATAGATATTGATCCTAGATAGTAAAAAAGAAATCTATAACTTAATTGTACTTTATTAATGTAAATTTTTAGTATTTATGCTTTATGTTTTTAATAAATGATTGAATTGAAGTGAATTACATTGTTGGTTTGGCTTGATAAAAATGGGGATAAATTGCATGGCAAATTTTATTACTCTTATGTGTTTTGAAACTGCATGTAAGGTGTTTGATGAAATGCCTAAATGAGATTTTTTGCTTTAAGATGCTTAATTCTACTGTAAATTGAGATATTGTTAATTATGAAGACGTGTTTCCTTTTTGCATGATTAAATGTTAAAAATTTTCAATATTTTGATTACTTTTAAGATAATAAGTTTTGCTTAGTCAAAACAGTCAATTAGTTTAAGTTATGGTAAAAAAAAATTTAAACTGTGCATTTCCAAGATTTTCAGCGTGTAATTAGTTATGTTCATCATCTCACGAATATCATGTATCATGAACCCTTATTAAAGAGATTATCAAGAACTCGTACTATTTTTATATCAGCTACAAACTGAATGTTATAGTTTCATAATGTTATAGTTTGACATTGATGCTTACCATCTCTCCTTGGCTGAATTAGGTAAAATCTAGAGGTCCATTTTTTTTTGCACATTTCTAATATCCTTTAATTCGCTAGATAACTAGTTTGATATGAATGTCATTGGTGGTTGTGATATTTGCAAATACTTATAGAAATATTTGATATCCACTTAAGCCCTTATTATTGGGTGGATTTAAATTTGTTGGCTGGAATTCAATGAGCTACAGAAATAAACTATCACTAGAGTTCTCTCCTCTAAGTTTTCCTCTCTAAGTTCTTTTTTCTCCCTATGTATGTGCATGCAAATATATATATATTTTTTTCAAATTGGGATTGATTTTAGAATTTAATATATATTACCCTAACAACTTTTGGTAATTAGTATATTATTGTGATAATCTAACTGATATGAAATTTGATTGGGTATGAGTAGGTGAGAGAGATTCAGTTTTACTCTGGTTGAATTATCTGTTACCAGCATGGTTGACATGCATATAAAACAACTTTAATGCACAAAGGAAAGATAATTGAAAGATATAGGACCAACTTGTTGCATTTTTGGGCATTCGGTTGGAGTATCAATCGGATATGAAAATGGCTGAACTGATCCCATTTGAAAGATCATGCATTAGGCCAACAAAAAATATCAATCCCCTCCTGTAGTAATTTTATTCAGTTAAATAGTGTGTATGCTTTAAAACAAATACTAAAGTCTATAAAAATTAATTAGCAAGTTATGTGTGAAGTGTAGGGTGTGATGATCTTCGATCAGATGGATGATAGAAAGGATTATATACACGTGTTAAATGGATTCATGCATGCTGGAAACAGTTATACAACAAGAATTCAGTTGGAAGCAGCTTAAGTTGGGTCAGTCTTATGTGGCATGTTTTTAGTGGTACAGTAGAGTTAGTTTTCATCCTTTATTAGCTGGATTATTTAATTTGGCTATCATTCTTTCTATTGGATGGCCTATAAGATTTTTTTGTGATGGTTAACTGCCTCATCATCAGCAACAAACATACCTACTCGATCATATTCTTTCTAAGCTTTGCAAATTGGTTATTTCTATTTTTTGTTGTAGTTTAACTATTAGAGTGTTATATCTCCACACTTGTAATAAGTACCTTGTCAAAAGATCTATACAATGTTCAATATATATATTGTATGTAATGCTAGATTTATGGTTCAAATGTCAATAAAATAGGTTTTAGGCCTTTCTATTTACATGCTACAGGTGTATTTGACGTTTATACATTATAAGAGACTTATACTTTATTGGAGAAGAGTGATAGTTGAAGCTAGTTATCTACTAGGTAGTTTATTTTCACTATTTAGCAGAATTGTCATTTACCTGAATGTGCCTTTTCTTTAAAAACAACATACACTTAAATTTTTAAGTCAGATTTACAATCTTTGTTCTATTGCAATATCTTTAAGTTACATTAACTTTTTTCCTGATAAATATCTTTAAGCTTTATTATTAAGTACTAACTTTTATCCTATCTCAAGTAATTGCAGTGAGACGATAAGAAGATAAAGATATGATATAATGCTAAGGCAAGAAGATAAAGTGGATTCAAGACAATAGGTTGGGCATCTCTCAATCATGAGATTTTAGCTTATAAATTAAATTTTATTTATGTAAAATTGAAGTTTGGATTTAATTAATTAGGATTTTTTTGTACTTTTATATTTGAAGGATGATTTTCTATGTATTTTAAATTAATTATTTGAAATTCTTGTAAGATATTCGTAACTTTTGAGATATATAGTATGATTGCATTTAATTTTATTTTAAAAATAATATAAATTTATGTATTAAAATAAATAAAAAATATAAAAGACATCATGTATAACCGATGTCTATTGGTGTGGAGCTGATGTATATTCTATGATAGATATGGGAGGAAAAACGATGTCTTTTGATGCAAAACGATGTCTTATCTTAAAAAGACATCAGTGGAAAACCGATTTCTATAGGTCCCTAATGATTTGTTTAAGTGGATAGACATCAGTTATTGACCGATGTCTAATGGGTCATGACCGATGTCTTTTTCAAGAAAAATATCGGTAGAAAATCGATGTCTTTTGGTACCATTCCGATGTCTTTTTTAGAAAAGACATCGGTGAATAAATGATGTCTTATGTGCCAACGATGTCTTTTCATTAAAAGACATCGGTGGATAACCGATGTCAAAGAGTGCAACTGATGTCTATACAATGAAAAAGACATCGGCTAAAAATCGATATCTATCAGCGCCCACTTACAACATTGGGGCTTTAACATCGGCTGCTTGGTGAAATAGACATCGGTTATGTCTATCAGCATTTTTGGTGTAGTGCATGCAGACTCACGGTGCTTGAGAAGTCGGTGAATTTTATTTTTATATTATTTTAAGGGAATCAATATAAATGGATAAATTCAAAATATTTGATCGGTGTATTTATTTACGTGATTCTCTGCAATTTTAAATAGTTTTATCTCGCTTATTGTTCACTAAATGAAATTATATTTATTGGTCCAAAATTAGATGATTAGAAAAGAATATTGGTTTCGATTCTTACTGCTTAGGAAAACATATGTGTTCTCACTAAAGATGGCCTCTAGTGTCTACTTAAGTCTCTAGTGGAGAGTTGAAATGTTCATAGAAATATGATGGTCTCATGCGACTCTTCGAATACTTGAGTGAGGTTGAAAGACAAGAGGTCATGGTTGAATTGATGAATGAATTGGAAAAACATGGAGTAGAAAATTGAAAGGGAAACCTAGGTCAATTTTATTCTCCATAGTTTGTCTAGATGTTTATAGCAAGTTCTACCTGAAATACAAGAGGTTGTATTCGGTGGGAAACTTCTGAGAAAAAAAGTGGCGAATAAAATCCATTTTCATCATGATGTGAACGAGGTTTGTATCATATTCACTAGTTGTTGAAGCATGATTAGTGATGACTTTTACTGTCACGTTGTGTGTAGATACCGGAATCACTAAAAGTCTACAACTAAATAATGATGAAATTATTGAGTACATGAGTATACTACGAGAGTGGTGACTGTTGCAGTGGGAGTTGTTTATTTATCTTTTGATAGGAATAAATGTTTGATTATGAGAAATTATCTTTACGTACTTTTTCATAGAAAGAATTTCATTTCAATTTTTATGCATTTACGGATGAATACTCCATTTCATTTAAATGACATGGTCATAGTGATGAATGATGGAGTTATAATCTGTTATGGTACGTTAGTGACAATTTGGTACACTCTTAAATCATGGTTTTCTCATGATGTAACAAATAGTAATTAATAACGAATCTTCTAATCTAGTAAGAGAAAGGAACCTTCGAAAATGAACTCCCCACCTCAATGGTGAAACGGAAAGAGGGAATAGGACTCTTATGGAAATGATTAGATAGATGATGAATTATTTGGAAATCACTAAATTTATTTTATGGGTATTCCCTAGAAACAGCATGTCGTATGACGTTTGTCTGTTTGTGAGATATCCTAGAAAAATGAAGGATGATTTATTTAGTCCAAAAGATCGAAGGGTGAGTGTTAACACAAACACAAGATTTTTTGAAAAGGTCTTTGTAATAAATCACAAACCTACATATAAATTTGTTCTAAAGGATAGTACCAATTGTACAAGAGGATATACCACAAGGAAACTGCATCGCGTGATACGTCTGATACACAATTGCGTGTAGCGCTTTATCGTAGTGGGAGGGTTGTTTTACAACCCGATAGATTTATGTTTTGGGAGAGTCGTGAGAATTGGTCCTTAGTAAACATGAAATCGGCTCATAAGTACGACGAAGCACTACAAGATAAAATGCAATATCTTAGCAAGTTGCACCAATTTTTGAAATAGAATCTATGGATTCTAAATTAGATCTGGGTGCTTGTAGAACCACTAAATAGTGTGAAAGCCATTGAAAGTGGCTCTACGAAATAAAAGAGGATCGGACGGTAAGGTGATACTTTGAAACAAGGCTTGTTGCGTAAAGGTACACTCAGAAAGAAGGGTGGTGAGTTCGAGTATGAGAAAACCTTTTTCACCAGTAGCTAAGTTTAAGTCGATCCAAATTCTTTTATTTTATTGCTGCTCATATTGAATTATGAGGTATAACAAATAGATGTCAAGACAGCTTCCGTGATTGGAAGTCTTGAGGGAAACATCTATGTGAAGCAACTAGGGTGGTTCATTGCAAAGGGCTAAGAGCATTTTGATAGTAAGCTTAAAAGTTTCCATCGATGGACTAAAGCAAGCTTCAAGATCATAAAATATCCGTTTTGATGAGGAAATCCAATGATATGGATTTAATCAATGTTCGGATGGATCTTGTGTATTGAAAAGAGTGACGGAAACATGGTGGTATTTCTTGTACTATATGTAGATAGTATCTTACTCATTGGAGACAATGAAAGAGTATTGTCAGGCGTGCGTATGGGTATGGTTGATAAAGTATTATGAAATGAAGGACTTAAGAGAAGTAAAATATATCCTTGCGATCATGGTGATCACAAGATAGGATGTTGTGCTTATCTCAAGATTCATGAATTGATACAATCCTTACTCATTTTAGCATATGACTTTATCTAAGGAAATGTGTCTTATGACACAAAAAAAGATAAAGGTTATAAAGACGGTTCCTTATGCTTCGGCGAATAAGGAAGCTTAATCTAAGGAAAGCTATGCACGAGAATAGATATCTGTTTTGCTAAACGCATGGACAATGAGTATCATGGTAATCCGAAATAAGAATATTGAATTGTGGCAAGACATATATTTATGTACCTGAAAAGGACTTGAAATTATATGTGGACTTACCGGACAGATTCACTGCTTCTTGTGGGTTACATAGATTTAGATCTTTCAAATTAGATAGGGACGACAGTAAATCATCTCAAAGGTTATGTGTTTAATTTTAGGAAGTAGAGTCATAATGTGAAGGAGTGTTATATAGAAATATATTTCGGACTCCACCACGGAAAGATAATAAATTGGAGCCTCTGAGGAAGCCAAAGTATCTATATGACTCTGGAGACTTCATGATGGACTTGGATGTGATTCTAAGTTTGTCCAAAATTATCACAATTTATTGTGATAATAATGGTGCAGTTGCAAACTTGAAGGAATCACGAGCCCATAATCAATTAAACATATTTAAATGCAAGTACCACCATATACGAGAAATCATATGATGAGAAGAAGGTTGTTGTCGCTAAGATTGCATTGGATGATAACCTAGTAAATCCTTTTATAAAGACCTTAAGGCGAAAGATTTGATGGTCGTGTAGTGGGAGTGGAAGTCAGATGTATGGCAGTAAACAAGGCATCATAGTCTTTTAGTATAAGTAGGAGATTGTTGGATTGTATACTAAAAACTTAGCTTTTTGTATGAACAATATTATAACAATTTATTTGAAATGAGAATCATTGATCAAATGATTGCGTCTTATAACTTATTTTTATGTCCGATGCAATAGTCCACTTAATTTATATTGTAGATAATATATTGTATGATAACACGCTGAAGATCATATTATCGGTTTTCTTATAAAATATAAATAGATGCTCACAACCGAGATAGACGGGGACTCTCTATTAGGATGTTTGTAGTGAGATTTGGTATTAGTTTGTCTTGACTATAGAATCATATTAGTGCGCTTTGTGTGTATTGAGCAGAACCGCTTGAGATCGTTCAACTTATACTGACTATATAGGAGAACTTGATCCCAGTTATTATGGATGTTTGTGCTCTTAATCCCTATGCAATAACCTCGACACGTAAGGCAGTATATATTTCTTTGATTCATCAATGGGTGAGATTTACATATAATTAAATCAATAAACTCGGTGAGTTGGGAAATAGTGTTGTCTCTATGGTGTACTATTAATTGTAGAATGAATCTGTGTCCTATTAAATAAGTTGATGATGTCCCTACTGTAACCCATATATAAGTCATCTCAGCTGTACTATTCACGCCTAACATTGTGAGGAGGGAAAGTGAACAGCAGATTGAGAAGATCTTGAGGATCGTCGCCCACACGACGTCAAGATTGGACTTGGGAATACAACAGAAGATCGAAAAGTTGTTTGTTGCTGATATTTGTCAACTTTCATAATTCTTATAAACTCGTGTGGAATTCAGAACTGGACGTGTGATACATTATTAGAAAGCCAAGGAAAAGAAGATCGTTTTGGCGCATAGATCACTCAAATCGAAGATCAGATGAGGAAGTTATGCCCAAAACCGTGAGGCTGCATATACTGCCGGCGATAATCTTTCTTCTTCAACATACCTGGTGAAAGGTAATATGTTTTTATGTTTTCTTGCTTCCGCTGATTTAGAAACGCATGGAACCCTAATAGTTCAAGTTGACCAAATGATCGAACGCCAACAATAGTACAGTTGGTGTTGGATTATATACTAAAAGTCTAGCTTTTTGTATGAACAATGTTATAACAATTAATTTGAAATGAGAATCATATGACCAAATGATTGCGTCTTATAATTTATTTATATGCACGATGCAATAGTCCACTTACTTTATACTGTAGATAATATGTTGTGCGACAACACGAGGAAAATCATATTATCGATTTCCTTATAAAGTATAAACAGATGCTCACAACCGAGATAGACGGGGACTCTCTATCGGGATGGTTGTAGTGTGGTTTGGTATTAGCTTGTCTTGGCTATAGAATCACATTAGTGCACTTGTGTGTATTGAGCAGGACCGCTTGAGATCGTTCGACTTATACTGACTTATAGGAGAACTTGATCTCTGTTATTATGAAGTTCGTGCTCTTAATCCCTATACAATAATCTCGACACGTTGGGCAGTATGTATTTCTTTGATTCATCAATGGGTGAGATTTACATGTAATTAAATCAACAAACTCGATGAGTTGGGAAGTAGTGCTGTCTCTATGGTGTGCTGTTGATTGTAGAAGGAATCCGTGTCCGTCATAGGTTGATGATGTCCCCTTGAGGAGCTCATAAGGATTATCATGTAAACCCTGTAGGTGGAATTTATTCCGGCATGATGATGAGGTTGAGTGGTACTACTCTTGGATGAGATATTAATTAATTGAGTTGTCAGTAACTTAAATTAATTAATGGACATTGTATATGTTAAACATGGGGAGACTAGCGGGCTCATAATAAGGAGCCCAAAACATAATTTTGGGATTGGAAAGGCAGTGCAGTAATAATATTTTAGTGGAATATATTATTATTATTGGACTTAAGTATAAGCTTTGGGCTAAGCTTGGATACTTAAGCCCAATGGTGGCCCAACCCAATTTCTCCTCCTGGTCCCTGCTGTAGCCCATGTATATAAGTCACCTCAACTTATCTGGAACCCTAATCTAATCTAATCTCATTCATTATTCACGTGTGATGAGGGTTGAGAGCAGATTGAGGAGGTCTCGTAGATCGTCGCCCACACGACGTCGAGATCGGACTTGAGACATACGGCAGGAGAAGGTAGTTTGCTGCCGCTGTCCGCCACCTTGAGAAATTTATATAAAATCGCAGAATGATCAGAATTCAATGATCAATATACTGACGGAAAGCCGCTGAAGAGAGGATCGTCTGAGCATAAAGATCATTCAATTCCGACATCAGACGAGGAAGTTATGGCCATTCTCGTGGGACTGCATAATCTGTCAGCGAGAATCCTTCATCTTCTACATACCTTGGTGAACGGTAATCGTTTCTATGATTTATTGCTTCCGCTGATATTAGAAATGTATGGATCCCTAACGGGTCACGTTAACCAAATGATCCAAGTGCCAACAATTGGTATCAGAGCTTCGGTTTCGTGGTGAAGCGTGACACGTTAGGCTAGGGTTTATGTGATTAATTTTTCAAAATTAGGATCGCATGTTTAGGGTTTTGGTTTTACTGCGCAAACCATGAATATCCCTATGTGAAATATACCCTATATCATATCTGTTCGTCGATGGTTGTGTGTGAGAGGATTCGACGAAAACTGTTCGTCAATTTCACATGGAAGGAAGAAATAGAGAGAAAATCCAGCGCAGTGATATTGCAGAGGCAATAACCGGAGTTTCAACCGTCGGATCATGCTGAATTTTGGACAGCACGTTCAGATTTTGTGGATGTACATTCTGAACGGTAAAGATCGTATTTAAAGCTTTGTGTTGTCGGAAATACGCCGAAAACAGAAGCAGGTTTTTGGGCGATTCTGTTCTGCGCAGTCGAGGGAAAAGAGCTGTTTCTCGTAAACTAACCGTTGGATCGACCTGTAATTTGGACAGAATGTTCAAAACTCACAGGAGTACATTCTGGACAGTGGAGATTGGATTCCCTAGTTACTACAGTTGCGAACCCTGAATGACAATTGGTGTAGTTTGATGTTGCTCGTTGGGCTGAACTTGGTACTGTGCAAGTAGGCCCTTGGACGAGCGACAGTTCGAGCGGATTGCATCAGGTTCGATTGGTCTGAATCAAGTTCAATTGATGCTACACCAGGTTCGAGCGGATTTGCATCAGGTTCGATTGGTCTGCATCAGGTTCGATCGATGCTGCACCAGGTTTGAGCGGATTTGCATCAGGTTCGATTGGTCTGCATCAGGTTCGATCGATGTTGCACCAGGTTCGAGCGGATTTACATCAGGTTCGATTGGTCTGCATCAGGTTCGATCAATGTTGCACCAGGTTCGAGCAGATTCACATCAGGTTCAATTGGTCTGCATCAGGTTCGATCGACTCTGCACTAGGTTCGAGCGGGTTTGCATCAAGTTCGACTGGTCTGCATCAGATTCCGCGTGAGTCTTCACAATATGATCGGGCAGGGTGCCGGAGTGGTGGAGCAGGCTGCGGGGAGGCCGATCCCCGTCGCAGTTGTCCGAATTCGTGATTGGAGGCGAACAATCGAATTCCCTGTTATATAACTGTTATAATTGATTTATTAATTGATTATTGTTATATATGTATGCATGATTATCTATGATTTATTGCCTTAAATAGAAGCATGCTAGAATGCGTATTATATTTGGTATATTATATGCATGTATGTTGGAGTGTTGATCAAGTCAACTTATTTTTGGCAATTTATTTCCTTATATATAACTTCTATAATTGTTTTATTGGTCAATTATTGTTATATATTTGGAAGTATGAGCATGCTAGGTTGCGTATATTATTCTGAATATTATATGCATGTAAAAACCCTTGGTTTTAAATAACTAAGTGGGAGAGGGGTTTGGTAATTAATTCTCGCGGCCTCCATTATTGGTTTGTTAGCTATGTGAATAAACTTGCGCGTCGGCATTAGAGCCTTCCTCCCCATCGGATGAGTTTATTCATGGATATTGCTGGAACAGACTTCTTTAAAATTATGTTTGTAATGTGATGTACATGAACTTGCGTGTTGGCATAGACCTTCCTCCCTATCGGATGAGTTCATGTGCGGATCACTGTACAGACTTATAATTGATGACTGTAGGAAGTTATCCGAGCGCGTGTGTACTTCTCCATCTGTAAGGCACATAAGCTCGCGCAATGGACTTGGGGTTAAATAATGGTGTACACTTAGGTGTAAATAATAAGTATCCTCCCCATCGGAGTCACTGCTTTTATTTGCATGGCTAAAGAGGAACCGACTATTAATTATTTTGTCATAAAGTTAGGTTGACAAATGAAATTAATGGGTAAAACCTTCTCTTGTAAATGTTCGGGTTTGTAAACGTCAACACTATCGTGGCTTGCAAACTCACGGTGCTTGAGATGTCGGTGAATTTATATTTTATATTGTTTTGAGGGAATCAATATAAATTGATAAATTCGAAGATTTGATCGGTGTATTTTTTTTTATGATTCTCTGAATTTCAAATTATTTTATTTCACTTATGGTTGACTAAAAGAAATTATATTTACTGGTCCAAAATTAGATGATTAGAAAAGAATATTAGATTCTAATTTTACTGCTTAAGAAATACATGTGTGTTCTCACAAAAGACTTATCATGATGCATATTAAAGTCTCTGGTGAAGAGATAAGAGATTCATAGAAATATGATGGTCTCATGTAACTCTTCGGATACTTGAGTAAGTTAAAAGGCGGTAGGTCATGATTGAATTTGATGAATGAATTGGAAATACATGGAATAGAAGTTGAAGGGGAAACCTAAGTCAATTTTATTCTTCATGTTTGCCTAAATGTTTTAAGCAAGTTCCACCTGAATTACAAAGAGGTTGTATATGGTGGGGAATTTCTGACAAAACATGTGGCAAAGGAAATCCATTTTCATCGAGATGTGAACAAAGTTAGTATCTCATTCACTAGTTGTTGAAGCATGAATATTGATGGCATCTACTGACACGTTGTGTGTAGATACCGGAATCACTAAAAGTGTGTAACTTAGTGATGATGAGATTATTATGGACATGGGTAATACTACGAGTGTAGTGGCTGTTGCAGTGGGAGTTGTTTATTTATCTTACGATATGAATAGACGTTTGATTATGAGAAATTGTCTTTACGTACGTTTTCATAGAAAGCATTTTATTTCAGTTTCTATGCATTTACGGATAGATACTCCATTTCATTTAAATGACATGGTCATAGTAATGAAGGATGGAGCTATAATCTGTTAAGGTACGTTATTGACAATTTGTATACTCTTAAATCATGTATATTCCACAGATGCAACAAATAATTATTAATAATGCATCTTCTGATCTTAGTAAGAGAAAGGAACCTTCGGAGATGAACTAAACATGCATTTGACGTCTAAGACTAGATCATTTTACTTGAGTAGGACTCAAAAGTTGATAGCAGATGGACCGTAAGGTTTATCTGAAGTGAAAACTATCGGACTTGTGAGTCTTACTTAGAAGTAAAAATGATTAATTACCTTTTCAAGGTAAAGGGGTGTAGAGCCAAAGATATATATGTTGGAATTGGTTCATTCTGATTCAAGCAGACCTAATATTATCCAGGCGAGAGGTGGTAATGAATAATCGAAGATTATTCTAGATACCGATATATTTATTTGATGCACTGCATGTCTAAGTTCTTTGATTTATTCAAGAATTGCAAGGTTGGTACAGTAAAACATCATGGAAAATATATCAAGTAATGACGATTTAATCGTCATTACGAGTACCTCTTAGGATAATTAGGAGCTATTAATCAGAGGTTGAGATTAAATCTCAAGTGGTCTACACCGGGCAAGCCCCAGCTGAATGGTGTGGTGGATAGAAGGAATAAGACTCTTATGGTAATGATTAGATGGATGATGAATTATTTGGAATTACTTAATTCATTTTATGGATAAGCCCTAGAAACAGTAATTCATTTGAATGTTTGTCTGTTTGTGGGATATGCTATAAAAATGAAGGTGATTTATTTAGTCTAAAAGATTGAAGAGTGATTGTTAACACAAACACTAGATTTTTGGAAAGGGACTATGTAATAAATCACATACCCATTTATAAATTGTCCTAAAGGATGTGAGAAGAAAACACAAAGTATTAGTACCAATTGTGCAAGAGGATATACCACAAGGTAAACTGCAACGCATGTCACGTCTGATACACAATTGCATGTAAGCCTTGTCGTAGTGGGAGGGATGTTCGACAACCTGTTTAATACATGTTTTGAGAGAGTCGTAAGACTTAATCCCTAGTAAACATGGATTGAACCCACGGATACGACGAAGTACTACAAGATCGAAATACGATATCTTAGCTAGTGCAATGATGTTAAAATAGAATCGATGGATTTTAAATTACGTTTGGATGCTTGTAAGACTACTAAATGGTGTGAAATCCATTGGAAGTGGTCATACAAAATAAAAGAGGATCATATGGTAAGGTAAAAACCTTGGAAGCAAATCTTGTTGCGAAAAAGGTATACTCAGAAAGAAAGGGTTCGATTATGAGATAACCTGTTCGCCGGTAGCTATGCCTAAGTTGATCCGGACTCTTTTACCTGTTGCTACTCATATGGATTATGAGGGATAGCGAACAGATGTCAAGACAACTTTCCTGATTAGAAGTCTTGAGGAAAACATCTATCTTAAGCAACCAGAGTGGTTCATTGCAAAGAGCTAAGAGCATTTTGATATTAAGCTTAAAAGTGTCCATCAATGGACTAAAGCAAGCTTCAAAATTATAGAACATCCGTTTTGATGAAGAAATCTAGTGATATGGATTTTATCAATACTCGGATATGTTTTGTGTATTGAAAAGAGTGACGGAAATGTGATGGTATTTTTTGTACTATACGTAGATGATATATTGCTCATTGGAGACAATGAAAGAGTATTGTCGGGTGTAGGGGTATGGTTAATAAAGCAGTATGAAATGAAGGACTTAAGAAAAGCAAAATATATCATTTTGATCACGGTAATACGGATCACAAGAAAGGATGTTATGCTTATCTCAAGCTTCATGAATAGATACAATTCCTACTCGTTTAGCATGTAACTTTATCTAAGGAAATGTGTCTTATGACACAAAAAGTAGATAAAGAAGATGAAAGCGGTTCCTTATGCTTCGGCAAATGAGGAAGCTTAATTTAAGGAATGCTATGAACGAGAATAGATATCTATTTTGTCGAATACATGAACAGTGGGTATCAAGGTAACCCGAAACAAGAATGATGAATTGTGGTAAGACATATACTTATGTACCTGAAAAGGATCAGAAATTATATATGAGCTTACCGAACAGAATCATTGCTTCTTATGGGTTATATAGATTCAGATTTTTCAAATCAGATAGGGACGACAGTAAATCCACCTCAAGGTTATGTGTTTAATTTTAAGAAGTAGAGCCATAATATGGAGGAGTCTCATATAGAAATATATTTCGAACTCCGGACTCCATCATGGAAAGATGATAAATTGGAGCCTATAAGGCAGCCAAAGTATCTATATGACTCTAGAAACTTCATGATGGACTTTGAAGTATTTCTAAGTTTGCCCAAGATTATCACAATTTAAATTAATGATATTGGTGCAGTTGCAAACTTGAAGGAATCACGAGTCCATAAGGCAATTAAACACATGGAGCGCGAGTACCACCTGTTATGAGAAATTGTATGATGAGGGGAAGGTTGTTGTCGCCTAGATTGCATCGGATGATAACCTAGTAAATCCATTTACAAGGACCTTAAAGCGAAAGCTTTTATGGTCTTGTAGTAGGAGTGGGAATCAGATGTATGGCGGAAGACATGACAACATAGACTTTTAGTATAAGTGGGAGATTGTTGGATTATATACTAAAAGTCTAGCTTTTTGTATGAACAATGTTATAACAATTAATTTGAAATGAGAATCATATGATCAAATGATTGCGTCTTATAATTTATTTATATGCACGATGCAATAGTTCACTTACTTTATACTGTAGATAATATGTTGTGCGACAACACGCGGAAGATCATATTATCGATTTCCTTATAAAGTATAAACAGATGCTCACAACCGAGATAGACGGAGACTCTCTATCGAGATAGTTGTAGTGTGGTTTGGTATTAGCTTGTCTTGGCTATAGAATCACATTAGTGCACTTGTGTGTATTGAGCAGAACCGCTTGAGATCGTTCGACTTATACTGACTTATAGAAGAACTTGATCTCTGTTATTATGGAAGTTCGTGCTCTTAATCCCTATACAATAACCTCGACACGTAGGGCAATATGTATTTCTTTGATTCATCAATGGGTGAGATTTACATGTAATTAAATCAACAAACTCGATGAGTTGGGAAGTAGTGATGTCTCTATGGTGTGCTGTTGATTGTAGAAGGAATCCGTGTCCGTCATAGGTTGATGATGTCCCCTTGAGGAGCTCATAAGGATTATCATGTAAACCCTGCAGGTGGAATTTATTCCGGCATGATAATGAGGTTGAGTGGTACTACTCTTGGATGAGATATTAATTAATTGAGTTGTCAGTAACTTAAATTAATTAATGGACATTGTATATCTTAAATATGGGGAGACTAACGGGCTCATAATAAGAAGGAGCCCAAAACGTAATTTTGGGATTGGAAAGGCAGTGCAGTAATAATATTTTAGTGGAATATATTATTATTATTGGACTTAAGTATAAGCTTTGGGCTAAGCTTGGATACTTAAGCCCAATGGAGGCCCAACCCAATTTCTCCTCCTGGTCCCTGCTGTAGCCCATGTATATAAGTCACCTCAACTTATCTGAAACCCTAATCTAATCTAATCTCATTCATTATTTAAGTGTGATGAGGGTTGAGAGCAGATTGAGGAGGTCTCGTAGATCGTCGCCCACACGACGTCGAGATCGGACTTGGGACATACGGCAGAAGATCAGAAGGTAGTTTGCTGCTGCTCTCTGCCACATTGCGAAATTTATATAAAATCGTACAGTGATCAGAATTCAATGTTCAATATATTGAAGGAAAGCCGCAGAAGAGAAGATTGTCTGAGCACAAAGATCATTCAATTCCGACATCAGACGAGGAAGTTATGGCCATTCTCGTGGGACTGCACAATCTGTTAGCGAGAATCCTTCATCTTCTACATACCTTGATGAACGGTAATCGTTTCTATGATTTATTGCTTCCGCTGATATTAGAAACGTATGAATTCCTAACGGGTCATGTTAACCAAACGATCCAAGTGCCAACAGTTGGAACGTAGAGAAGGGGTGGAATTTTCACTTACGCATCTTAGGAAATAAACCAGAATTAATTATAGATTTATCTTGGCCCTATCAAGTGAATTTACATGTCTGCGTGATACTTCCATAAAGTCTGCATGAATAAATAATAGGATGTCTAGGAATTCAAATAAATTAGTCAATACCAGATTTTCTTAGAGCTGTTGATTTTCCTTGATTAAATCTTGAATTCTTTCTTTTGTGATTTTAATTAATATTGTTATTTAATTTTCAGTCTTTAAGTTAATAAGTAAATTCTAAAAAATTGGTTACTTGTCTTTGTTAATCTAGTAATTTTATAAGTAGATAATTGGTTGTCCTTAGAGTTCGATATTTAGCTTGGTCTCTTGTTCACTACAATTGATATCCTTCACACTTATGGATTAAATTGACATATATGAAAGCGCACAACAAGTCTTTGAACAAAAGAGTAAGGGAGTAAGAAAATCAAATGGAAACAAGGATTATGACAACTAGCTAGGTCATTCAAAATGCAATTGTCCTTAACTCCGGTCATGCAATTCTGATTACATGCAATAATCAATTCATACCATACAAGATAAGACAATTACAACCAATTAAAATGCTCTACTGACATTTTCTCACGAGAAGTATATATTACTCGCACTTAAGTGTACAAGATGTACACTTACAGGATAAGGTGTTTACTCTCAAATTTAATTCAAGTGCACTCGTAACTAGCAGGAAGTACGCTAAGCTTATCCCCTAGCAGGCTGGGGATAAAATAGGGCCAGCCTCTGTAGTATGGGGATGAAGATTATCCCCGACTCTTTTATCCATAAGTTCTTCCGCATGATTATTTGTTAATATTTCTCATATATCCTTTGCCTTGGTTTGTGAAAAGATCAAAAAATGATTCTACATCGGCTTCTCTCTAACGCGAAGTACCACACCTCATATAGGTGTAGAAACACCTATAACATGTTGCACATAAAATTTACATTCACAAAGTTTTTTTTTCACGCAAATTTTTGCTGCACATAAAATTTACATTTACAAATTAAAGCACTTTTTTTTGCTGAACATATTTTTATTATGCTCATATTACTTACATTTACAAAGTATCTTTTTACTGCGCACATACTTTTATGTTATACATAGCATGCATGCTTTATGAAACTTTTATTTAGAATATTGTTTAGAGGGTTAATAATGGAATTATAGAAATTTTGTAATTAGTTGCAAGTATTTTATATACATGTATGTTATAGTAATTATGGAATATAGAATGTTTAATAGTAAATCACCCAAAAAATAATTATTTATTAAGATATTTTTTAGCATAACATAGTTTATATTTATCAATTAAATCATATATGGTATGTATCCTTATTTTTTCATAATTTCAATTTTTATTTGGGGTCACTAATTAGTAGGTTTAAAACATATTTAAGTATTATTAAACGATAAATTCGCTTCATAAAATTACTGATAAATATAAAATTTTATTTTGTCTTACCATAATATCCATACTCATCCATACATAGTGTGCATTGTTAAGATAGAAACAAAAATACGCAATTAAATATAATATTATACAAATTTACATTAATGTGCATTCTTGAGAGAGAAATAGAAAATATGAGATTAAATTAAAGAACCCACCGAATGTACATTAGTGCTCAATGAAACTAGTGTGAAGTACAAACGTTGAATATTAATCATTGTAAATAAGGGCAATGTTGGAAAAGGAAAAGACGTTATGTATTCATCAGTAATTATATTAGATCAATGTATTTATTGGTAATTAGACTATACATATGCGTACCAATCATTAATAATCCATTTTATTTTTATCTAAGGATGACAACGGGTAGTAGGGGCAGACGTAAATGGGTTCAAAGGGTACAACTGTACCCAATTTTTTTACTGCTACTTTTATGTATAAAATAAAATAAAATTATTTTGCATCCCCACCTATTTGCAATTCTACCCCTTAGTCCCTATCTAATGTTAAAAGCTTATTGGACAAGTCATCTATCTCTCTCCCTTTTCATTTGACAGTACCCACTTCCCTCTGCAATCTCCCAAATTAAAATCCCTTCTCCATTAATTCAATTTTCTTTTCCAAAAAATCCCACTCAATAAATTAATCTCCACATCACTTTCTTCTAAAATAATAATTTGGTGATGCTCCTCCTTTCTAAATGGCAAGAACTTGTGTGCCCCGGGACACCGTGTCCCTAAATCCTGCATTTTTTGAAAAGTATACCTTTTAATATTAAAGTGTATACCCTTTAGTGTAAGAACGTATACCCTTTATTTTTTTAAAAAAATTAATATTTTTAATCAAACATTCATAATATTCATATCCACTGTATATCTTTTCAATGAAAAAATTATGTCTTTTTTTCATTAAAGTGTATACTCTTTAGAATAAGATGATATATCCTTACACACCTTGTACACCTCGCGACACAAGAGAGCAACTCAATTGATAACACATTTCTACATTAAATTTGTATTTGATAGTTAATAAATTAAGAAATTTATTATATTTCATTATAAAATTACATATATTAAAGAAATTAATAATAATTTGGGTTTTGCTTTTTTTGTTTTCCTTTTCTTTTTTAATTTATTGTAAAATTGAATTTAAGAATGATAATAATAATTATTCTAAATAGTTTTATTTTAATAGGAAATGACAAAGCTAAATTAAAGAAATTCAAGACAATGAAAAAACAACCCAACCTTCGACAATTCTTGTTTGCAAAAAATGAAGTGTCAAGGAGCACTATGTTCTAAGCCAATTGATAAAGAAATTTTTTCAAGTAATGATGAGTTTTCTTCAAATTCAATACTTCATTCACCCTATATCCAAGAAAACATGAAAGAGGGCTTGTGTAGTTCAATTGCTACTAATGTACCATCCAAGGGAGAAGAATTGTTATATGATATTAAATTTCTTCCTCATGATTCCGGGAAAAGAATGAATATAATAGATTACCTTTCACACAAACGAAATGCGGTGAGAAGAGCATATATTCTTAAAGGGCATTATCAACCAAAAACTCACGCTTTTCTCAAAGAGAACTTGGAGGTATGAGCGGATTTAGTTCTATTTGTTTTAAAAATTTTGATTGGCTTGAGTATAGTATTGAAATAGATGCTACGTTTTGTTTTGTTTCTTACTTTTTCAAGAATGATGTCGAAATTAATGTTGGGGGAGATGGCTTTGTAAATGGAGGACTTAGGACGTGGAATAAATTGGATAGATTTGGGAAACATGTTGGTGGGATTAAAAGATTTCATAATCTTGCTTATGAGAAATATGTGAATTTAATAGACTAAAAAATCTATTATACATGTGTTTGATTATGCAAGTGATGTGCTTTGAAGGGAGTATGAAACTCGTTTGAAAGATTGACTTTCTTGTTTAATGTTTCTTTTGCGCCAATGGTTGGCATGTTGGGGGTATAATGAACATGAGGATTCAAATAATGGGAGAATTCTTTTTTTTGACTTTTTGAAATGGTTGGGAGAACACAATAAGAGTGTTAAAAATGTTTCATTTGAAAATGCTATCAATTGTTGTACTAAGGAGACAACTAAGTGCATTATTGAAGAGTTTGGTGATAACTATTTTGACCTATGAGTCAAGTGATGTGTCTCAAAAGGAACAATTAGCTTTTTCTTGTGTTATAATGGTAAATCGGGAAGTGTAATTGAGCGATTTCTTGGACTTGGACTTATACATGTAGGTGATACAACTTTTTTGTCACTTAAAAATGCAATCATGTTTTTACTTGTTGAACATTCATAGAGTCCATCTAAAATTCGAGGGCAAGGGTATGATGAAGCTAGTAACATGAAAGGTGAGATAAATGGTCTTAAAATATTGATTATGAAAGATTCTTCATCTGCTTACTATGTTCATTCTTTTGCCCATCAACTTTAATAAGCATTTGTTGTCGTTGCAAAAAATATCAATGATTGTGGTTGGTTTTTTGAAACACTTACAAACTTGTTTAATATGGTTGGGATTCTTGTAAGCGAAGAGAAATGATTATAGATTGTCAAATTATAAAGGTTGTTGAAGCTTTTGAAATCGGAGAGCTTGAAAGTGGATCGGCTTTGAATCAAGAACTTGATTTGAAGAGATCAGGAGATACTCGGATCTCATTATAAAACTCTTTTGAATGTTATCCATTTATTTCCTATGATTATCCAAGTACTTGAGATTATTGGAAAAACTGCTTCAAGTTCGGAAGATATGATTAAAGCTCAATCTATATCTTACTCATTGGAGTCATTTGATTTTGTTTTTATGGCATACTTAATGTTGACTGTGTTTGGATACACTAATGATTTGTGCCTTGCTTTGCAAAGAAAAGATCAAGTTATTGTCAACACTATGTCTCTTGTTTCGTTGTCTAAAGTATTATTGCAAAAAGAAAGAGACAATGGATCGATTGGAAACTTTCTTGAGTAAGGTCACTCTATTTTGCACTAAGAATGATGTTCTTGTTCCTTATATAGATGATTGGTATATTTCAAGAGGAAGATCAAAGTGTTTTTTTTCGCAAGAAACGAACTATCACCTTTTTCGAGTTGATATTTTGATAGAAGTGATTGATTTACAACTTAAAAAGCTCAATGAGGGGTTTGATGAGGTTAATACGGAGTTCCTTGTATGTATGGCTTCTTTAAGTCCTAAAGATGGATTCTCTTCTTTCGACAAGGAAAAAGTACGTAAGGTTGCCACATTTTATCCTTCTAAGTTTGCTAGTATTGATTTGGTGGTAATTAATTGCCAACTTGATATATTTATTGAAGATACGCGAAGATATAATAGATTTCGGGATTTTCATGATCTTGGTGCCCTTTCAATGATACTTGTCAAGACAAAGAAGCATGTGACTTATCCTACAATTTATTTGCTTATCAAATTGATGTTGATTTTCCCAGTTGCTACCACAAGCGTAGAAAGGGTATTTTTTAGAATAACTTATGTAAAAAATAGATTGCGTAATAGTATGGGTGATCACTTATTAGATGATTGATCAGTTACTTTTATTGAGAAAGATGTACTTTTGCAAATTTCTAATGATGTCATTCTAGATCTTTTAGAAATGATGAAGACTCGATTAAGTCAATTGTAAATTGTATCACTTATTTAATTAATGCATTTTTATTTATTTTTCTTTTATTTATGATTAAAATTTTAAATATATTATTAATTAAATGTATATCGCATCCCAACATTATTTTTTTGGGCCGCCACTAGCGGGTTGGATAAACTCTTGTTTAGAAGTACTTATATTTGTTTATATATCAACTACCCGTATCCGTATTCGTTTCACTAAAAAATTCATTATGATACCCGTACTCATTCCTAACCCATTTATAAATATTCGAGGATTACTCGTACTAATTTAATATTATTTTATTTTATGTATATTTATATTTTTTAATGTTGAAATTAATATTTAAATTTAACTTATACTAATATTATAAATAAATTTTCAATTATTTTTAAATAATTATAAAAATATGATTAAATAAAATTTATAGATATGAATTAAATATATAAAATATCTTATAATATATATATATATATATATATATATATATATATATATATATATATATATATTAAAATTTTTGCATAATTTATGTATGAACAGATACTCGCGAGAAACCATAATCTACAAGATAGATGTAAATTCAATCAAAAAAACACCAGATAATAAAGCCAGCTAGTTGGTATTCATGCAACTTCATTTCTCTGTCGGGAGGAAAGGCCACGGTAGCACTGAGAGGATAAACACAAAGCTGATCTAGGCCCTGCTGCCTACAAGACTGATGTTCCATCATATTTACCCAATTTGGGTATCAAATTCTACATTCTATGAACAAAATGAAGCAAAAAAATGGTTGGGCATATTTCTTCAGTAGAGATACATTTGGGGTTTGGGGTAGATATTATTAAAAAATAATAAAAATAATATTTTCTATTTTTTATTAACTTTATTTATTATTATTATTATTTTATAAATTCCAAAATATTTTGTTCGTTGAAAGGATTTCAAATGACACGGTTTGAGTAATAATTTGAAAATTCTTTCAAAACAACTAAAAAAATATAAAAATCAAATCCAAGATTTGAAATCCATTGATTTAAAATCATGAATTTATAAATTTATAGATTTGATTTAACATCCAAACAAGGAGGAAGGATTTAAGAGAGGAATTTATAAATCCCTCCTCAAATCCCTCAATACAAACATAACCAAAGCTTATTTTAAAACATTTAAAATAACAAAATGTAAGTTTTGAGATGCGATGAAACTACTATTAAAATTGAGTCCCTGTATGAAATTCTGGCTCTGTTACTATAGAAAATTCTCTATATGAAATTTCTTTTTGGCTCCGTTGCTACAGACAACAAAGGTCTTTAATGTGGAACTCCATTCTCTCATTAAAGTTTCAAATAAAAGTAAAAAATTAAAAATCAATTAATATCAATATGGAATTATTACTTATAGGTACAAAATATAAGTTAATATTACTACTAGATACATAGTATAAATTATATTACTACTAGGTGCAAAAGTATGTAATGTATAGTCTTAATTACCCTTTTCATACATAAGCAATTGAATACATAATTAATAATTAATTACTTAGTTTGAAATTCATGTTCACATTATTTAATTTCCTATATTCTAGTTCTCTCTCTATAAGAATCAATATATTTGAATTCTTTCTCCAAATCTATCAATATAATTAGGTACGGTAGGGAAAGAACATTTTTGAATGCATCCATATTGAAATTAAGTGAAACACCAAACATAATAATTAAATAACACTAAGTAACATGGAATTATTTCCGAATACATACAATTGTATTCAATAGGCTATAATTGAATCAACTTGAATATGTAATATCACTTGCTGTATTTAGCCTTATATTTTGTATTCAGAAAAAATTTTGAACATGGAAGTATTTCTGAATACATACAACAGTTTTCAATAAACTATAATTGAATCAACTTCTGAATACATAATGTTATTTATGAAAATATTATGTTACTTCACGTGGTGACACAGAAAAAAAAATTAAAATGTTGCTTACAAGGATTCACACAGCACATCATTGAACTTAATAATCATTTCACGAATTGTTTTGCACCCTGAATACTAAATTTTGAATACCTAATCTGAATATATACTCTGAATACCAAATTCTAAAAAATCCTTTCTATATCAATTTGGTTTTGTAGATTTTGAATACACATTTTGACAAGAAGTTACATGTATCTATACGTAATTTCATCTATATTCAATCCTAAAATTAATTAAATACACAATTTGTAAAGGTATTCAGATTGGGTTAACTTCATTCCCTCTGCGCTATATCGATAGTTGCAGAACCCACGTGTAGTGATGCAAATTAGTGATAAATCATTGGTTGTCGAACTGGGGTTTGGTCGGACCTATGGGTGAGCATCGGTCGGTTTGGTAACCGAACCGAACAGAATTACCAAAACGAAAAAAATTGAAAAAAAGAGTGTTCGTAACCAAAATCGACTATTCTATGCTTGTAATCAATTCTTAACCGAACCGATATATTCATTCGATTATGGTCGGTTATCGAAAATTGAACTTTCATCACACTAGTTTTAAAAACTGCATTCACGACACTAAACAAATACATAATGATATAGCTTCTTAATAAATCATACATCTGGACACATGAAGATCATGGTCACCAAAATCCTTTTCCCAATTTATTTATATTTTTTACAATTTTAAAAGTAGCAATGTAGAAGATGGAGCAGCAATGCAAGAAATACAAATTTAATACAGGTTTTAGGAATAACTAGCCTTAGCTATGGTAAATCAAAGGAGAAAAAAATATTATAGCAGAATATGAGGAAAGACGGAGTGAGTATTGACTACCTTTACTAAGAATGAGATACAAGCTTTATTATTTATACACAGGTCTTAACATCTAATTCAATTAAAACAGAAAGTTGCCTAAAACTCACAATAACAGATTCAACGGAGAGGAGAAGTACCCCCGTCAAGATAGAAAGTACACCGACCGTGAAGAGGAGACGACGGCAAGGGCGGCGCGACCTCTGAGATGGGGATGGCGAGATTGTGTTGTTGTTGGTCTGAAGGTCTCCTGGTTGGAGACTTGGACTTGGAAGGGCGGTTACTGGTTTGAAAGAGGAACTCAAAAATGAAATTGGGAATTGGGAGGGTACCTAGGGTTCCTCATATATATATATATATATATTAAAATATCAGTTTGGTTATCGGTTAATCAGTTTTTTAAACCCTAAAACCATAATTAAATCAAATAATCTAATTCTTCAATCTCAAAAACCAAAACTGATATTTAAAAATGGTAACCGAACCAAATTGATTGGTTCGGTTCGGTTTGAGAATTTATTTCGGTTAAAATCAATTACTGGACCCCCCTAGTCGGACCTATCAATGAGTGGTGGATACAATCAGTGATCGATGGTCATCGGAAGTTTTGAATAGTGGAGAATGAACTCAAGTCGTCGGAAGTTTCGAAGAGTGGGGATTGAAATTGAACATAATATTTTTAAATCTATTTTTTAATGTTTGACGTATTTTTAACGGATTAACTAATCTCCAACATATTTCCTATTTTCATGAAGAAATTTGTGGGTAAATTAATTTCTCAATATATCTAAAATTAAAATAGGATTAAAAGTGGTATTTGATGCATTCAATTTGGATATTGTATCTAATAGTAATATAGTTACATAAAATGTACCCGTAAGTAATGTACCCATTAAATATATACCAAATTATATGAATAATGCATGCAGAAAATATGAGATATATACCATGATATTTGGATTTGAGAAATTGTGAAAAATACCACCTTTATTAGTTGATTTTAAAAAAATGTCATTCAATATAATGTTTTTGAAAAAAATGCCACTTTTTGACCTTTTTAGCCCCTCTTCATTATATATAATTTATATATAATTTCATGTATAATCGTACATATAGTCGAGTGTAGTGGTCGCACATATGTTAGTAAATAAATATTTAAATAGTCGCACATAAAGCGCATATAAGGTCGCGTGAAGGGTTGCAGGAGTAGTCGCAGACTAGAATTAAGTATGTCCAAAATTTGCAATAGGAGTACAATTTGTGGTTTTATTACAATTAACTCTTATTTATATTGATTTTAATCTTTTAAAATTAAAAAAAAATATTTTTCTGCAAAATTATAATGAATCTCATTTTTTTCAAAATGAACTATTAGAAGTGGCATTTTTTCTAATGCCTCTAAATATTTCTCATAATTTGTGGAATCAAAGAGTGAAGCATCGAAGTAAAATGATCCATGATATTTAAACACTAAGAAATCATGGAGACCTTTCACAAATTCATCCCACCCTTCTCCGTGGAAGTAAAACCTTCCTCCACCCTCCTTTCCAATCTCGATGATCCAACATCCCAGATCCATTGCAACCACTACCGTCTTCAGGTCGTCGTCGGAGAAATTTGACAACAAACTCTGTCAAGTAATTAATTAGTACATGCATAATTAAATTCAAATTAATTGACAATAAAAGAACTTTCGAAAGATATTTCACGTGATATATATATATATATATATATATATATATATATATATATATATATATATATATATATATATATATATATAAGTCACATCGTCTAATTTGATTTGGATGAATTTTTCATGATAATTCCTAAAAAAATCAATGCATTAAACCATTGAATTAATTGATACATCCTAAATCCCAAAAATAAAACAGTATTTTGCTACAAAAATTTTGATGCTTTAATATTTTAATATTTGGTTAACAACTAAATAAAGGCTAAAACTTGTCTGCCCCGAAAACACCATGCCCCCCAAATCCCTCAATTTTCAAAAGTTCTACCCTTTAGTATTAAAAATGGTATACCCTTTAGTATAAAAATGTGTACCCTTTATTTCCTGAAAATAAAATATTTTTAATCAAACATTTATATCATTCATATTTCTACCGATCTATTCATTGAAAAGATTATACTTTTATTAATTAAAATGTAAACTCTTTAAAATAAAATGTTGTACCCTTACATATCTTGTACATTCAGGGATACAAGAGACCAACCTTTAAATAAATGAAAATATTTGAAGAGAAAATTTAGTCCTTAATATATTAATATTGACTAAACTTAAAGGTAATGTTTGTTTCCGGGATTTCAAAATCCACATCCACATTTTAAAAATCACCCCTATATATACCTACTACCTTCTCTCTCCTTAATTAATGCACTTTCTCTCTTAATCTCTCATCTAACATTTTAAATAACTAAATTTATTGATTTAACATAAAGTTAAAGCCTACCATACCCAAAACAAACATAGAATGACAATTCATAGTTTTCAAACCCCACATAACCCCAAACCAAACATCACCTATTCTTCTTCGTCCTTGTATTCATTTCATAATATTATATATATATATATATATATATATATATATATATATATATATATATATATATATATATATATATATATATATATATATATATATATATATATATATATATATATATATTTTAAAGTAGCTTTATAGTTGTGCAATTCTCAATACAAAATAAGTTATGGACCAAGTATTCAAAATCTTGGGAATGAATTCTTCATTCTTGTCTTTTTTTCAAATATTTGATATTTTCATTCAGTCACCTATGAAAATTTTGATTATTTGCACAAACCGGTTCTTCATTTTTCTTTTGTTTTTTCATATTTGCAGTAACCTAATTATGAAAAATTTGTATGTATACACAAGTAGAAGCAAAAAACTACCTTTACTTTAATGGACTTTACTCTTCATCTTCATTTGTCTCTTCAGTTGTAACTTGCAAGCACCATACCATATCTTCATCTCTCTCTTCAACTGCAACATGCAAGCATCATACCACTCTCACCATACTACATCTTCATCTGCTTTTGCTGAATTATGGCCTTAGTTAGGGTTGAGGGTCACATAAATTACGAGTACGATGATAGATCCCACCTCGGCAAAATATGTGGTACAACAAGTAACCGATTTGTGTCAATTTAGGTTTGCACTCGTATTGATTGTCATTCTTTAGAAGTGAATCATAGAAAATTTTCAAAAATTTATTTTACTGATAAGATTAATGGAAACATGGTAAGTGAGCATCTGGGAATCCATTTGAGGGAACACGTTGCTAACTGGCATATTACCATAGGGAGAGAATCCTATTTTAGAAGATATACAATTCTGACATGTTCAGAGCACATATACTCACCAGACACAGAGTTTCAATATTTTATGTATCCTGAGATTAGAAAGTTAATCCAGGACATGTATGAGTTTGTGCATGATATGCACATGGAGGGGGTTTCCTTGATCAGCCTTGATTGGAGTAATTTGTGGGTGTCTAATGACACAGTGAAATTTATTGATGTTGGATTTTATCAGAGATCCCGTGATAGTATGACTCACAATTTAATTGGATATCAAATCTTATTGTTCAATTTTTTGTTGGACAAAATGGTGCGAATATTGTTCTCGCTTCCCTCCTCCAAATTACAAGGTAATTTTTTACTTAGGCTGGTCAGGATCATTCTCAAGGGTTTGTTTTGGTGATGAACTTGATCATCCAATAATAAGGAGGGTCGTTGATTTCATAAGAACATGCAGGGATAATATCAACCCTACCTCCATGTTAGACCTAAGTCAAGACTATGAGGGGTTGTTGGCTAGAATGGTCAATTGTGAAGGATGGAATAGTAGATTTGCATCAGAGTATCTCACTTTTATCCGTGAACAAATCCAACACTGTCCATATAATTCTCGTGGTTATTATTACACAGGGAATAACTCTACTAGTATAAGAGTGAAGAGAGACCTCATTAGATGAGCCCATAATTTTGCGATCCATTTTAAAAATGGTGATAAGTTGGCAAATGATGCGGGTCAGTGGTGGCGGCAGATCAATTATTGCAGATGGAGTGCATTTAATTGTTCCTTTTCAAGGATTATTTCTTAACACTGCAGCGTGCGTTGGATTTTTGGAATTATTTTTATTTTCATATGGGTATCCTCTGGAGGTAGCATGTTGTTAGGGATTCTTATGTTTGCCCTTCTAAATTATGATGTCATTTTAGTTTTTTTAGCAATCGTTCAAGTGAAGTACTTTTTATCAGATTAAAATGGTTAATCTTATTAAATACTTTCAAATGTGATAACTTATAATTTATTGATGAATGCATTTTGTGTGCAAGGAATGATGCAAGAAGCTGAGTGTTGAGAGTGAAAATTTACTGGTTTTAGTGTCTAATTTAACAACTTTTTTTATGGAAATGTTGTCATATATAAGCACAAGAGTCTTATATTTAATATATTTGAGAAAAAGTGCATTTGAGGATTTTTATTGTGTTTTAGGTGAAAAATGATCAAAAGTGCTAAGTTGGAGAAAAGGAGAAACTTGTGCAAGAATGTTGAAAAATACACGCTCAATTTGTGCAATTTTTCTGTGTTAGTATAGAACTCCAAACTGGGTAGATGATATATAGTTCAAAAGCCACTAAAGAGAGGATCGTTTTGATGCAAGAATCACTCAAATCAGAGTTTGGATGTGGAAGTTATTCGCGAAAAAGTGAAACTGACCCTTACGTTATTTTAATATTTGGTTAACAACTAAATAAAAGCTAAAACTTGTGTGTCCCGAAAACACCACGCCCCAAAATCACGCAATTTTTTAAAGTTATCCCCTTTGGCAATTTTTAGTTTGGGTTTAATCATCCGATTTTAAATTTAACAAATCACCTTAAATCTCCCCTATATACACCTACAAACCCTACTAACACTTACCCACCTCCTACTATACATTATCTCTCCTCAAAAATTAATATTTTTCTATTTTTCTCTCTCCTCCTTTTATCTATTCTCTCACCTCAATTAATACTTGATTTGACATAAAATTTAAACCTACTCTATTTAAACCCAAAACAAACATAACAAACATAGAATCTTCTTAGTATTAATTCACTGGTTCATTAAATCAACTTAAACTCAAAACAAAAACTTCCTTAGTATTAATTGGTAAACCCTTTAATATAAAAATGTGGGGTACTTACTATTAGGTACATTAGAATCTCCTTAATTACTTTAAGATATGAACTTAAAAAAAATATTACTACTAAATACATAAATATATAGTGATATTCCAACTTTACCCTTATAATATGCTTCACAAACAGTTACGCTGCACAAAATTATTTATATGTATAGTAAAAAATTTATGTGCAACAAATGTTATGTAAAAAAATTATGTGCAGAAAAAATAATACGACTAACAATAATTATTATTTACAACAAAAAAATCGTAAGTGTTATGTCCAGCAAAAAAAATCGTAAATGTTATGTGCAGAAAAAATAATATTATGTATGTGCATCATAAAATTTGTTAAGTCACATTAAGTTGAGGGTATATTAGGTGTCTGATCTTAATTTTTTTTATATATAGAAGCTATTATTTTAAATTGATGTATCTTATAGTAATAATAGGTATTAAGTGTGTACCTATTAGTAATTATTCCAAAAATGTGTACCTTTTATTTCCTGAAAAAAATAAAATTTTTAAACAAACATTTATATCATTCATATTTCAGTCAATCTTTTCAATGAAAAATTATATTTTTATTAATTAAAATGTATACCATTTAAAATAAAATGTTATTATCTTACATACCTTGTACACTCGGGGATACAAGAAACAACTCTTAAATAAATGCAATCATTTGAAGAGATAATTCAATCATTAATAATTTATTGCACTAAATTTAGGTGATATTTATTTTCGGGTTTTAAACTCAAGTTTTGATTTTCAAAACCTACATCCACATTTTAAAGCCACACATATAAATATCTACTAACTTTTCTCTCCTAAATTAATACACTTTCTCTCTTTATCTCTCTTCACTCGTCTAATCTTTTAAATAAATTAATACATTGATTTGACATAAAGTTAAAACTTACCATACTCAAAACTCAAAATAACCATGGAATGACTATTCATGGATTTCAAACCCAAATAACCCCAAACCAAACATCACCTATATATATATATATATATATATATATATATATATATATATATATATATATATATATATATATATATATATATATATATAAAACTAAATATTAAAGTAGCATTGTGGTTGGCGCATTCCTCAATACTAAAGAGGTCACGGACCAAGTATTTTAAACCTTTGGAATGAATTCTTCCTTCTTCCTTTCTTTTTTTTTCTTTTTCAAATATTTGTAGTCCTCAATACTAAAGAGGTCATGGACTCCAGGTGTCAAAACACTCGGAATAAATTCTTCCTTCTTCCTTTCTTTTTTTTTCTTTTCAAATATTCGCAGTTAGTCACCTATAAAAATTTTGATTATTTGCACAAATTAGTCCTTCTTTTTTTCTTTTGTTTTTTCATATTTGCAGTTACCTAATTTATGAAAATTTTGTATGTATATACAAGTAGAAACAAAAAGCTATTTTTACTTTAATGGATTTTACTCTTCATCTTCATGTGTCTCTTCAGCTGCAACTTGCAAGTATCATACCACTCTTACCATACCACATCTTAATCTGACTCTGCAGCTGCAACCTGCAAGCATCGTACCACTCTCAACATACCACATCTTCATTTGTCATTTTGCTTAACTATGGTTTTAGTTAGGATTGAGGGTCACATAACTTACGATAACGATGATAGATCCCACCTCGGCAAAATATGCGGTATTACAAGTAACCGATTTGTGCCAATTTATATTTATACTCGTAACGTCATTCTTTATAAGTGAGTCATAGAAAATTTTCACAAATTTATTTTACTGATAAGATTAATGAAAACATGGTAGGTGAACATCTGGGAATCCATTTGATGGAACACAACGCTAACTGGTAGATTACCACAGGGAGACCATCATGTTTTAGTAGATACAAAATTCTGACCCGTCCGAAGCACATACACTCACCAGACGCAGAGTTTCAACATTTTGTGTATCCTGTAATTAGAAAGCTAATCTTGGATATGTACGAGTTTTTGCATGATATGCATATGGAGGGAGTTTCCTTTACCAGCCTTGATTGGAGTAATTTGTGGGTGTCCAATGACATTGTGAAATTTATTGACGTTGGATTTCATTGGAGATCCCGTGATAATATGGGTCACGATTTAATTGGATAGCAAAGCTTATTGTTCAATTGTTTGTTGGACAAGATGGTGCTTGTTCTCGCTTCCCTCCTCCAAATTACATGGCAATTTTCGACTTGGGCTGGTCAGGATCATTCTCAAAGGATTGTTTAAGTGATGCACTTGACCATCCAACAACCAACACTGGTCATTGATTTCATAAGAACATGCGGGTATAATATCAACCTTACCTCCATGTTAGGCCTAAGTCAAGACTATTAGGGGTTGTTGGATGGGATGGTTAATTGGAAGGGTGGAATAGTAGATTTGCATTATAGTATCTCACTTTTTATCCGTGAACAAATCTAACGTCGTCCATATGATTCTTGTGGTTATTATTACATAGCCTATAACTCTACTAGTACAATAGTGAAGAGAGACCTCATTAGGTGCGTCTGTAATTTGGCGGTCTATTTTCATAAACGGTGATAATTTGGTAAATGATGAGGGTCAAGTAGTGGCGGCGGTATATTCGTTCTTGCTGATGAAGTGCGTTTTAGTGTTCCTTTTCTAGGATTATTTCTTAAGTCTGCTGCGTGCCATGGATTTTTTTAGTTATTTAAAATTTTTAATGGTTATTCTCTGGAGGTAGCATGTTGTTAGGGATTCTTATGTTTGTCATGCTAAATTATGATGTCATTTATGTTTTTTTTAGAAGTCATGCAAGTGAAGTACTTTTTATCAGTTTGAAATGGTTAATCTTATTAAATACTTTCAAATGTGATAACTTATAATGTATTGATGGATACATTTTGTGTGCAAGAAATGATGCAAGAAGCTGAGTGTTGAGAGTGAAAATTTGTGTGTTTTAGTATTTAATTTAACACCTTATTTATGAAAATTGTTGTCATATATAACCACAAAAGTCTTACATTCAATGTATTTGAGAAAAATTAAATTTGAGGTATTTTATTGAATTTTAGGTGGAAAAAAGATCAAACGTGCTAATTTGGAGAAAATGAGAAACGTGTGCAAGAATGCTGAAAATGAGAAACCTGTGTAAGAATGCTGAAAAATATGTTAGTATGGAAATCCAATCTTGGCATATGATACAAAGTTGGAAAGAAACTAAAAAGTGGATAGTTTTAGCATAAGAATCACTTAAATCAGAGTTTGGATGTGGAAGTTATGCGCGGAAAAGTGAGACTGCACAGGGCTGTTTGACCTGAACCCTTCCGTTATTTTAATATTCGGTTAACTAAATAAAGATTAAAACTTGTGTGCCCTGGAAATACCACGCCTCCAAATCACGCAATTTTCGAAAGTTATACCCTTTGGAAATTTTTGGTTTGGGTTTAATCATCCAATTTTAAATTTAATAAATCATATTAAATCTCCCATATATATACCTACAAACCTTATTAACACTTACCCACCCCCTACTCTAAATTATCTCACCTCAATTAATTTTTTTTCTTTCTCCCTCTCATTTTTTTATCTCTTCTCCACCTTAATTAATATTTAATTTGACATAAAATTTAAACATACTCTACTTAAACTCAAAACAAACATAACAAACATAAATAATACTATTCAATGGTTTATTAAATCAACTTAAACCCAAAACAAAAATCCTCTTAGTATTGGTATACCCTTTAATATAAAAATGTGTAACCTTTATTTTCTGAATTTTTTTTTTAATCAAACATTTAAATCATTCATATTTCAGTCGATCTTTTCAATGAAAAAATTATACTTTTATTAATTAAAAATTATAACCTTTAAAATAAAATATTATTCTCTTACATACCTGTACACTCAGGATACAAGAGACAAACCTTAAATAAATGCAAATATTTAAAGAGATAATTCAGTCATTAATAAATATTGCACTAAACTTAGGTGATGTTCGTTTTTGGGTTTTAAACTCAAGTTTTGATTTTCAAAAACCCGCATCCAGATTTTAAAAACCACCCATATATATACATACTACCTTATCTCTCCTAAATTAATACACTTTCTCTCATTATCTCTGCTCTCTCATATAACATTTTAAATAAATTAATATATTGATTTGAAATAAAGTTAAAACCTACCATGCCCAAAACCCAAAACAAACCTAGAATGACTATTTATGATTTTCAAACCCCACAAAACCCCAAACCAAACATCACCTAAATCACCTAAATTATTATTATATATATATATGTAACTAAATATTAAAGTGGCTTTGTGGTTGGCGCAATCCTCAATACTAAAGAAGTCACGGACCGAGTATTCAAAACCTTGAGAATGAATTCTTCATTCTTCCTTTCTTTTTCAAATATTTGCAGTCCTCAATACGAAAGAAATCACGGACTCAAGGTGTCAAAACCTTGAGAATAAATTCTTCCTTCTTCTTTTTTTTCTTTTTCAAATATTTGCAGTCAGTCACCGACGAAGATTTTGATTATTTGTACAAATTAGAACTTCTTTTTTTCTTTTGTATTTTCATATTTGCAGTTACCTAATTTATGAAAATTTTGTATATATACACAAGTAGAAGCAAAAAGTTACCTTTACTTTAATGGACTTTACTCTTCATCTTTATCCGCCTCTTCAACTGCAACTTGTAAGCACCATACCACATTTTCATCTGCCACTTCAGCTGCAATCTGCAAGCATCATACTACTCTCAAAATACCACATCTTCATCTACCTTTTTACCGAACTATGGTCTTAGTTAAGGTTAAGGGTCAAATAACTTACAAGTACGATGATAGATCCCACCTTGGCAAAATATGCGGTACTACAAGTAACTGATTTGTGCCACTTTATGTTTGCACTCGTATTGATCGTCATTTTTAGAAGTGAATCATAAAAATTTTTTACAAATTTGTTCTACTAATGAGATTAATAGAAACATGGTAAGCGAGCATCCGGGAATTCATTGAGAGAACACGTCGCTAACTGGCAGATTACCAAAGGGAGACCATTCTATTTTAGTAGATACAAAATTCCAACCTGTCCGTAGCACATATACTCACCCGAGTGTATCCTGAGATTAGAACGCTAACTCGGGACATGTACGAGTTTGTGCATGATATGCATATGGAGGGGGCAGACATGCAAAATTTAACCGGAACTGTTGGTTCATATCGAAAAACTATTGGTTTTAATTGGAACCAAAACTGGCAGGTTGAGTAATGGATTTTTGGAATCAAAATTGGAATTTACACGGTTCGGCTTCGATTCCAGATTTTAAAAAACAGAAATTGCCCGATAAAACCACAGATTTCGATAAAAAATTGCCAATTTTTTTGTTTAAAAATCAACGGCCAAGATTAAGTGACCGTTTGAGATGAATGGCCGGATCAAAAGTAGCCGTTGGAGGCTAAACCAGCAGCTTCAGTTCAGCACCCGAACTGGCAATTTTGGAGCCAAAAATGAAAATTTCAAATTTCAAATGGACGAACCGAAATTTTTATCTTTTGTAGATGAATGGTCGAGATCAATGCAGCTGCACCCCCCGCTCCGATTCGAAACCGAGGAACTAGCAGTTCGTCAAACTCAATTTTTTCAATGGCTATGATTAATTTGATTTGAAATGGAAGGTTGGGATGATTTTGCATTCTCTATAAATACCCCTTGTTGGGGCTCATTTGAGCACACAAACAACATTCTCTCTACTTACTCTCTACTACTTCTTCTACACATTACATTCTTCTTGATTCAATTCTCTCAATTTGTACTCTTATTTTTTTTCGAAGTCCAAGTTTAGTTACTTCATAAGCTTGGGAAAATATCATTTTTCGTCCTCTAGGATAGGCAAAATCCATTTTCAGTCCTAAGGATTGGTAATTTCTCAAAAGTGGTTCTCCAATGTCCGAAATTAGTCCTTTTAGTCCATTTTTTGTCCCATTGTTGCCGGATTTTATTAAATATCATCGGAAAATCGCATACGATGAGCACGCGCTCGAAAATTCATTTTTTTAGCCAGCTGTGATCATTTTCTCTGACGTGGCTTTACACCTTATGTAATGCTTCAAAACTAATTAGTTAGATGAAAATGAGAATGAAAAAACTGACTTAATTGAGAAGAACACGTTTGAAGAAAAGAACGAACTTGGGGGTATGTCGTTCGATTTTTTGCCACAATTTTGAAAAGGCAGACGCAAAAAGGAGACGGATAGGAGGTAAGAATCAATCTTCAAGGTAAGGATGCCTAATTTTTTAGGGTTGAGACGAAGAATGTTGTAAATTGGTTTGGGTTTTTAAAACTAATGTAAATTGGATGTAGAACGTTGTTCAGTTTTGTGGTTCTGTCTTGAATTAAGGTGTTTTTGGTTGAATTATGTTCAAAATGTCGTAAAAATCTAGTGTTTAGGCTAGGCAACCGAGAAAACTAAGATATGAAGAAAAATTGTGTCAATTTTGTCGAAAGAAGCTTCAAATCAGAATGTATTCTACTAGAAGTCAAAATTACCAGAAATTATTTTACTACTGTGATGAGCATACGTTTGATTCATGGTGCAATCCGATCAATGAAAAAGAGTTTCATGGAGAAGAGTGTTCTAATGGTGATAGTTGTGAGGCGAACAAATTATGTCGTAATGAAGAGAATGTGATGAAGAATCTCAAGCAAATCAAGAAATCTTTGAATGAGTTATTGCGTCTAATTGTAATCATTTTGATTATTGTAATCGTTATTGTGTTTGTGTCAATCATAGGTCTATTTTAAGTGTAATATTATGTAATAGTGATGAAGTTGAAAATTTTGGATTGTGATGAAGTTAATTGATGCTTATTCTATATTGCTAAATATGTATTTCTCCTATTTTTTGCAAATTAAATTCTTCATACTTTCACTATGGATTGTGATGGAAGCTAACTGAAATGTTATATTTTACACAGGTAATAGGGAGAATAGAATATCACTTGTATCTATAATTTAATGCAATAGATCCTTTAATATTTTCCCACTAAATGAAAAATAATTCTCTTTGTTAAAGTTGAGAATTCTTGATATGCCAACTAATGAGAAAACAAGCCTTCTAGAATTCATTAGTAATATTAAGTGTCATGAATAGTAAATGTTACTGCACTTTGAGATCAACTTGATTACTAAAAACTATTTCAAGTCCAAGAAGCAAATTATAATTCAAACATAATATGATAGTTGCATAAGAATCGGACACATATCTGATTTCCAATAAGACATACTATACTCTGAATAAACTAAGATTTTGCAATGAAAGATAAATAATCTGATGCACACAAATAAGTTTCATATTAAGCATAACGTGGACAATCATTGTTGCCAAGACAAAATTACATTAAGTGTGTACTAAACCAAAGTCTTGCCATCACTCAACAAAAACAACAAAACCCAAAAAAGCATATCACACAAGTGGTGGCACACCACTATATTTCCACACGATCACCCATCAAGTAGTACGATCGACGACATTGTTTCATGATCATGACAAAACACCAAACAAAATACAAAATAAACCAATCAAAGTTCCAATAATGCCTATTGTGAGCATCTAATTCCTACTATCACTGACACCACTACTCTGAGACAAATCCATAAACTTGGTTCCACCATCCACAAAAATTTTCTTTTGTTGGATTGTATGCTAAAAGTCTAGCTTTTGTATGAACAATATTTAAATAATGAATTTGAAATGAGAATCATATGATCAAATGATTGTGTCTTATAATTTATTTATATTTCGATGCAATAGTCCATTTACTTTATACTGTAGATAATATGTTGTGCGACAACACGTTGAAGATCATATTATCGATTTCCTTATAAAGTATAAACAGATGCTCACAATCGAGATAGACGGGGACTCTCTATCGGGATGGTTGTAGTGTGATTTGGTATTAGTTTGTCTTGACTATAGAATCACATTAGTGCACTTTGTGTGTATTGAGCAGGACTGCTTGAGATCGTTCGACTTATACTGACTATATAGGAAAACTTGATCTCTGTTATTATGGATGTTCGTGTACTTAATCCCTATACAATAACCTCGACACGTAAGGCAGTATGTATTTCTTTGATTCATCAATGGGTGAAATTTACATGTAATTAAATAGTATTGTCTCTATGGTGTGCTGTTGATTGTAGAAGAAATCCCTGTCCGCTATAGGTTGATTATGTCCCCTTGAGGAGCTTATAAGGATTATCATGTAAACCTGTAGGTGGATTTATTCCGGCATGATAATGAGGTTGAGTGGTACTACTCTCTGATGAGATATTAATTAATGGAGTTATCAGTAACTTAATTAATTAATGGGCATTATATATCTTAAACATAGGGAGACTAACGGCCTCATAATAAGAAGTAGCCCATAACGTAATTATGGGATTAGAACGGTAGTGCAGTAATAATATTTTAGTAGTATATATTATTATTATTGGACTTAAGTATAAGTTTTGGACTAAACTTGGATACTTAAGCTCAATGTAGGCCCAACTCTAATTTCTCCTCCTGGTCCCTATTGTAGCCCATATATAAGTCATCTCAGCTATCCGGAAACCCTAAATAAAAAGTAATTCACACCTAACAATGTGAGGAGGGTGAGGAAACATCAGATTGATAAGATCTCAAAGATCGTCGCCCACACGATGTTGAGATTGGACTTTAGAATACAGCAGAAGATCGGAAGGTGGTTTGATGCTGCTGTTTGTCAAGTTCCACAATTTTTCTAAAATCTTGTGAACCTCCAAACTGAATGTGTGATATGCCAATAGAAATCCACTGAATAGAGCATCGTTTTGGTGCATAGATCACTCAAATCAGAGATCGGATGAGAGAGTTATGCCCAAAACGGTAAGGCTGCGCAGGCTACCAGCGAGAATCCTTCTTCTTCAACATACCCTGGTGAAACGTAATATGTTTCTATATTTTCTTGCTTCCGCTGATTGTTAGAAACTTATGGAACCCTAACACTTCACGTTAACTAAACAATCGAATGCCAACATTTGGTATCAGAGCTTCGGTTTCGTGGTATAGCATGACACGTTACGCTAGGGTTTTTGTGTTCAATGTGATTAGGGTTTAGCATATTACCTATTATGATTGTATACCCTATACGTTGATGATCATTCATTCTGGAGTATCGTGGCGACGGCATGGCTGATTGTTGGTGGTGAAAGTCGATGGTGGGAAAGGACGACGGCTGCGTTGATGGGCGGAGGCTAGTGGTTGGCCCAACTGCAGGCGGGGCATGATACAGACGAAGCTTGGCGACCGCATGGCTAAGGCTAGTGTTGTCACGGAGGTTTGAGTGGCGATGTACGTTGGCGTGCAGTGGCGGACAACCGACTGGCGGGCACGAGACCCACATTGCCGCGCACACGGGTAGCGCGATGTCAACAGGCAATGACTGCCTAGCAGAGCACATCGACGACAACACGATTGTCGCTGGCAACTGGCACGTGACGTGTCGGCTGGCGATGGGATCGGTGGTGGGCAGTCACGCTAGGGTCGACAATAGGTATGCGGGAGACGTGCGGTGCTGACCAACATGTTGGAAACGACGTGACCGTGTGACGTCCTGGGCAAGGCAGGCACGCTGAAAGTTTATCTCTTTTCAATTAAAATATAGTAGTGTTTACAAAATGTCTAATCAAATGGAGCCGTTGCTGGGGATATTAAAAAATGACTAATAAATTGTAAAGAGATAAATTGTTTGTAGTAAAAAGATAATTGAGTGAATCATTTCATCAAACACTTCATGTGCACTACTAATTGTAAAGAGATGAATCATCAAAGGGATTGGTTGTAAACAAATAAATGACAAGTAATCAAAGCAAGCAATGATCACAAACAAGATAAGCAAATAAAGAGTGTTTTCCAAATTAAGTAAAAGTGAGATCAACAACAATTAAGAAGTGGAAATTCTAGGATACATGCATCAAATTCATATGAGTCATGGGTATAAAACTAAGGGTCAACACTAAGTTCACCTAAGCTCCCTCTCGAGATGGATAGGATATGAATCTCAATTAGCTCAATGGATTGGTTCTCACTCAAACAATTCCAACTAGGTACTAAGCTTGAAATGAGAGTCACTTCACACGATCAATCAACCTCTCGATCTAACCAATCATATGTTCTATCAAAGGGTTCTAAATTCTAAAGGATTTCTCAATCTTTTTACAATTTATAATGCACATGAAGTGTTTGATGAAATGATTCACTCAATTATCCTAAGAATGTAATTAATTTCTTAATCTAATCACATATTTAGAACAACTAAACACAAAAATCATCATAAACCTCAAGATCTTAAACATAAATGATAGAAAATCCATTTACCCAATCAACATATGAATTCAAATACACAAATCCTAAAATTATCCAACAACTCTCATGTTGCTAATCTCACAAGGGAGATTAGCCTACCATATTCAAAAGGAAATCAACATAGACATTAAGATTCTTTTCCTCAATTGGATGAAGTTTTGATGGTGGGATGATGGTAGATCCAATGGATGGTGAATGGATGAAGATGATGGTGTGGAATGGAAGAAATGGTGTATGAGGTGTGTGTAGGGCTGTGAATTTCAGATCTCTTCAAAAATATTGAAGTATTGGGTATTTATACCCCTTGAAAATCTTCTAGAAGGATTCTGATTTTTTTACAGAATTTCACACAACACGAGTCGTGCTCTGTAATACGACCATAAGGTGGCCGTGTTGGGTGAATTGATGCTGCCGCACGGCCTCTCCTTACAGGGCCGTGTTACGCAACACGGCTCGTGTGCTGTAACACAGGCATAGGGTGGTCATATTGGATGAATTAATGTCGGCACATGGCCACTTCTTACAGGGCCGTGTTCTGTACACGTCCCGTATTGGTGCATGCCCCTATTTTTCACATATTGTTTCGGCTCGTTCTCCTTCGTTTCTACTCCGAATTGAGATCCGCTTTTTCCTACATCTTCCTTATCATATCTAGCATCCAAACACATAACACAACAAAATAAAACATGAAATACGGATAAAATAATATGAAAACAGACATAAAAAGGTACTAAAATCTAGGTAAAAATATCACTCATCAGTGCGATCTTGCGAGGCTGACGGCGTTTCGAGTAGCCATAGTGTGCTTTCTGGTCGAGTCTTGACAGGCTTCCGGCTGAGTCAACAGCCTATTTCGTTTGAGTCATTGTGAATTTCTGGTTGAGTCTGTGTGTGGTCCGATCGAGTCTGCCTTGTGACTTGGTCCAGTCACCATGGAGGCTGGGTCTGATCGGCGGTAGGCAAGCACACTGGTGGGGTTGCTGGGCGCTGGATACCTCATACGGCGGCATGCACGTTAGCATGCATATGTGCTGGATTATCGTGTGTTGAGACATATAGCTGGGCTGTGGCGCTCGAAGGCGAGTAGGGCACTGGACAGACGGCCGAGCGATGAGGGTGCCATGCCAGCCGACGGGTTTTGAGCACAAGGCAGTATGGCTAGATGGGGTGCTTGGGTGTTCGTCAGCTTGTACGGAAATATGCTGGTTGGCGCGCATAGAGCAAGAACGTGGTGGGCGACCAGATGTACTATCGGGCTTAGCATCTTACAACGCGATGGCTGGAATGGACGCACGGATCGTGTCGGGCATTGGCACGCGCGAAGGTAGACCCATTGGTGAGCGGAAAGCCAAGTACGGGAGCCCAGTGGGGTGCATGTTTGGCGGGCATGGAAGCAAGGTTTCGGGTTGATGAGTGGGCGCAACGCACGGTTGCGGATGTCGGGCGCTCGTGGGGATGCGCGGTGATAAATTTGGAGGAAAATTCATGAAGACCGTTTTCAGGATTTCAGTTTGGGTAGGTCGATCCCCGTCTGCATTGCCCACATTCGTACTTGGTGGCGAACAATCAAATACGATGATATATAACTGTTTATAATTAATTTAATTATTTAATTATTGTTATATATGTATGCATGATTCTCTGTGATTTACTATCTTATATGCCGTAATATGAGCATGCTAGGTTGCGTATTTTATTTTGAATATTATATGCATGTAAAAACCCTCAGTGTTAAATTACTAAGTGGGAGAGGGGATTAGTTAAAAATCCCCGCGGCCTCCATTATTGGTTTGTAATGTGATGCAAGTATACTTGCGTGTTGACTATAGTGCCTTCCTCCCCATCGGATGAGTTTATTCACGGATCACTGGTACAGACTTCATTAAATAATTATTGTTTGTAATGTGATGCACATGAATTGCGTGTTGGCATAGACCTTCCTCTCCATCGGATAAGTTTATCTGCGAATCACTGTACAAACTTATAATTGGTGATTGTAGGAAGTTATCTGAGCGCGTGTGTACTTCTCTATCTGTAAGACACATAAGCTTGGGCCGCAAACTTTTGGGATCAAATAATGGGTACACTTAGGTGTAAATAATAAATATCCTCCCCATCGGAGTCACTGCTATTATTTGCATGACTAAAGATGATTCGACTATTAATTATTTTGTCTGAGGTTAGGTTGACAAATGAAATTAATGGGTAAAACCTTCTCTTGTAAATGTTCGGGTTTGTAAACGTCCACACTATCGTGGCTTGCAGACTCACGGTGCTTGAGATGTCGGAGAATTTTATTTTTATATTATTTTGAGGGAACCAATATAAATGGATAAATTCAAAGATTTGATCGGTGTATTTATTTGTGATTCTCTGTAATTTCAAATGGTTTTATCTTGTTTATTGTTTACTAAAAGAAACATATTTCTTTGTCCAAAATTAGATGATTAGAAAAGAATCTTGGTTTAGATTTTTACTGCTTAGGAAAACATATATGTTCTCACTAAGGATGTTCTATGATGCCTGTTAAAGTCTCTAGTGGAGAGTTGAGAGGTTCATAGAAATATGATGGTCTCATGTAACTCTTCGGATACTTGAGTAAGTTTGATAGGCGGGAGGTCATGGTTGAAATGATGAATGAATTGGAAAAACATGGAGTGGAAATTGAAAGGGAAACCTTGGTCAATTTTATTCTCCATAGTTTGCCTAGATGTTTTGAGCAAATTCTACCTGAAATACAAGAGGTAGTATATGTTGGGAACTTCTGAGTGGCGAAGGAAAGTCAATTTCATCAAGATAGTGAACAAGGTTAGTATCTCATTCACTAGTTGTTGAAGCATGATTAGTGATAGCATCTACTGACACGTTGTGTGTAGATACCAGAATCACTAAAAGCATGTAACTAAGTGATGATGAGACCATTAAGTACATGGGTAAGCTACGAAAGTAGCGGCTGTTGCAGTGGGAGTTGTTTATATATCTTCTGATAGGAATAAACGTTTGATTAGGAGAAATTGTCATTACGTACGTTTTTATAGAAAGAATTTCATTTCAATTTCTATGCATTTACGGATGGATACTCCATTTCATTTAATGACATGGTCATAGTGATGAGGGATGGAGCTATAATCTGTTGTGGTACATTGGTGGACAATTTGTATACTCTTAAATCTTGTATATCCCACGGATGCAACAAATAGTAATTAATAATGCATCTTCTAATCCTAATAAGAGAAATACTCTTACCAAAAATGGTTTGATAGATTATGAGTTATTTGAAATTATTAAATTCATTTTATGGATATGCCTTAGAAACAGAAATTCGTATGAATGTTTATCTATTTGTGGGATATCTTAGAAAAATGGAGGGTGATGATTTATTTAGTCCAAAAGATCGAAGGGTGATTGTTAACACAAACACTAGATTTTTGGAAAAGGACTAGGTAATAAATCACAAAACATGTATAAATTGTTCTAAAGGTTGTGAGAGGAAAAACACAAAGTATAGTCACAATTGTACAAGAGGATATACCACAAGGAAACTGCATCACGTGTCACGACTAATACGCAATTGCGTGTAGTGCCTTGTCATAGTGGGAGGGTTATTCAACAACCCGTAAGATATATATTTTGGGAGAGTCGTGAGACTTGATCCCTAGTAAATATGGAATTGACCCACGGATACGACGAAACATTATAAGATAAAATACGATATCTTAGCAAAGTTGTAATGATTTCTAAAATAGGATCTATGGATTCTAAATCAAGTCTGGGAGCTTGTAGGACCACTAAATGGTGTAGAAGCCATTGGAAGTGGTAATACAAAATAAAAGAAGATCATACGGTAAGGTGAAAACCTTGGAAACAAAGCTTGTTGTGGAAAGGTATACTCAGAAAGAAAGGGTTCAATTATGAGAAAATCTCTTCGCCGGTAGCTATACCTATGTCGATCTGGAATCTTTTAACTGTTGTTGTTCATATTGAATATGAGGAATAACAAATAGATGTCAATACAGCTTTCCTGATTGGAAGTCTTGAGGAAAATATCTATGTGAAGCAATCAGAGTGATTCATTGCAAAGGACTAAGAGCATTTGGTCTGTAAGCTTAAAATTGTCCATCGATGGACTAAAGCAAGCTTTAAGATCATGAAGCAACCGTTTTGATGAGGTAATCCAGTGACATGGATTTAATCAATGTTCGAATGGGGCTTGTGTATTGAAAAGAGTGACGAAAACGTGGTGGTATTTCTTGTATTGTACGTAGATGATATATTGCACATTGGAGACAATGAAAGAGTATTGTCGGGCGTATGGTTATGGTTGATAAAGCGGTATGAAATGAAGGATTAAGCGATATATATCCTTGCGATCATGGTGATCATAAGATACGATGTTGTGCTTATCTCAAGCTTCATGAAATGATAAGATCCTTACTTGTTTTAGCATGTGACTTTATCTAAGGAAATGTGTCTAGAGACACAAAAGAAGATAAAGGCGTAGAAGATGGTTCTTTATGCTTCGGTGAATAAGAAAGCTTAATCTAAGGAATGCTATGTACGAGAATGGATATCTGTTTTGCCAAAGGCCTGAACAGTAGGTATCAATGTAACTAGAAACAAGAATGATGAACTATGGTAAGACATATACTTATGTACCTGAAAGGGACTAGAAACTATATGTGGGATTACCGGATAGATTATTTCTTGTGGGTTACATGGATTCAGATTTTTCAAATCAGATAGGGGCGGCAGCAAATCCACCTCAAAGGTTATGTGTTTAATTTTAGGAAGTAGAGCCATAATATGGAGGAGTGTCATATAAGAATATATTTCGGACTCCACCATAGAAAGATAATAAATTGGAGCCTCTGAGGCAGTCAAAGTATCTGTATGACTTTAGAAACTTCATGATGGACTTGGTTGTGATTCTGTGTTTGCCCAAAAGGTTAACACAATTTATTGTGATAATAATGGTGTATTTGCAAACTTGAAGGAATCACGAGTCCAAAGCAATTAAACACATGGAGCACAAGTACCACCTATTACAAGAAATCGTATAATGAGGGGAAGACTGTTGTCGCCTATATTGCATCGGATGATAACTTAGTAAAATTCTTTTACAAGGACCTTAAGACAAGAGCTTTTGATGGTCGTGTAGTGGGAGTGGGAATCAGATGTATGGCAGAAGACATGACAGCATAGTCTTTTAGTATAAGTGGGAGATTGTTGGATTATATACTAAAAGTCTAGCTTTTGTATGAACAATGTTTAAATAATGAATTTGAAATGAGAATCATATGATCAAATGATTGCGTCTTATAATTTAGTTATATGTCGATGCAATAGTCTATTTACTTTATACTGTAGATAATATGTTGTGCGACAACATGCGGAAGATCATATTATCGGTTCCTTATAAAGTATAAATATATGCTCACAACCGAGATAGATGGGGACTCTCTATCGGGATGTTTGTAGTGTGATTTGGTATTAGTTTGTCTTGACTATAGAATCACATTAGTGCACTTTGTGTGTATTGAGCGGACCACTTGAGATCGTTCGACTTACACTGACTATATTGGAGAACTTGATCTCTGTTATTATAGATGTTCATGCTCTTAATTTTTATACAATAACCTCTACACATAAGGCAATATGTATTTCTTTGATTCATCAATGGGTGAGATATGTAATTAAATCAACAAACTCGGTGAGTTGGGAAATAGTACTGTCTCTATGGTGTGATGTTGATTGTAGAAGGAATCTGTTTCCCCTATAAGTTGATGATGCCCCCTTGAAGAGCTCATAAGGATTATCATGTAAACCCTGCAGGTGGATATATTCTGGCATGATAATGAGGCTGAGTGGTACTACTCTCGGATGAAATATTAATTAATGGAGTTGTCAGTAACTTAATTAATTAATGAGCATTGTATATCTTAAACATGGGGAGACTAAAGGGCTCATAATAAGAGGGAGCACATAACGAAATTATGGAATTATAACGGTAGTGAGGTAATAATATTTTAGTAGTATTTATTATTATTATTGGACTTAAGTATAAGTTTTGGGCTAAACTTGGATACTTAAGTCCAATAGAGCCCAACTCTAATTTCTCCTCCTGGTCTCTGTTTAGCCCATATATAAGTCATCTAAACTATCCGAAAATCCTAACTGAAAAGTAATTCATGCCTAACACTATGAGAAGGGTGAGGAAATAGCAGATTGAGAAGATCTCGAAGATCTTCGCCCACACGATGTCGAGATTGGACTTGGGAATACAACAGAAGATCGGAAGGTAGTTTGCTGCTGCTGTTTGTCAACTTCCACAATTTTTCTAAAATTGTGTGAACCTCTAAACTGAACATATTATACGCCATTTGAAAGTCAATGAAAAGAGGATCGTTTTGGCGAATAGATCACTCAAATCCGAGATTGGATGAGAGAGTTATGCCCAAAATGTGAGGTTGTGCAGGCTTCTGGCGAGAATCCTTCTTTTTCAACATACTCAAATGATCGAATGCTTATAGATCACCCATCAAGCAGTACGATCGACGACGTTGTTTCATGATCGTGACAAAACACCAAGCAAAATATAAAATAAATCAATCAAAGTTCTAATAATGCCTATTGTGAGCATCTAATTCCTACTATCACTGACACCACTACTCTGAGACTAATCCATAAACTTGGTTCCACCATCCACAAAAATTCTCTTTTATGTTGCTTCCTCCAGTCGTTGTGTTCTGAATTGTGGCCTTGTTGATCCACGTGAGAAGGGTGGAGGAAATCGGATATTTAGGCCAATGTGAAGTGGTGACATAAAATGACTGATATGTTATAAGGGTGCTAGCACTTCTGATCAACTTTGTTGCATTTGTTGCCATGGAGTTGGTCCAACATGAACTGGGATGGAAGGCATGCCCAACGTAGTTATAGTGTTGGTTTGGCTCATCAATTCCTCCCACTCCTCCGGATCCTCTTCATCTACTAAACACCTAGTAGATGGTTTGACAACAGGACCAGGTTCAACAACCTGCAAATCACCAAATCCAATCAAGCTTCTTCTTACTCCAATAAAATTAAAATAGACCAGATTATATTTTACATTTTGCTTATAAACACTTACCTTACTTATATTTTTACCCTTTCCTGATTTTTTTTGAAGCTGCTTGAGACGATCCGACACCCTAAAACCAAAACAAGGATATGAAACAAATCACTAAAAATATATTATAATTAATTGAATTATCTTTTTACTTACACCAACCCCCATGTGGCCCTTTAAGTGAAAATCTGTCTAAGCCAATAAAGGGCCTACAACCTCTCTTAAATCCCCTCTTCAATGCACCAAAACACACATAAAATCTGCTGAATCTTTCTTCCCCATCACTTGTCTCGGTTAGCAAAACAACAATTAAGTTTAGGTTGGTATTTTTTAACTCTTAAGCATAGTCCCACAACTTTTTATATTGATCAACCGGTTGTCCATAAATTGAAATATTCACTTTCAAATCTATAGATGCATCTTTCCTCCACCTCGCAGCCTTTCTCTTTGGATCATTCTGAAAGTTAGATATAAATCTCTCTCCCAACTATTTTCCAGTAATATTTTTTACTTTAAATTTGACTAGACATGTATGAGTAGGTTCATATGTTCCAATCCTCCAGGTTTCTTCCTTATCCTTCAACAGTAGATGTATTTTCCAATCACATTCTGAATCCTTACATTTAGCATGCACTCTCTTCTTGTCATTCTTCACAAACTTCAAACATCTTTTGGTAATTATTGCATGACTTTGGACAACCTTCTTAAAAAGCTTCTTATTCTCAAATGACATCCCCACTTCAAAAGAAGGATTAAAAATTATAGTCGGATTGAATACATTGTGTGGATCAGTTTCACCCTCTTCATCGATACTCTATACTCATCAAAACCACATCATCCTCCTCACTATCCTGATCATCATTGACACCTGCATCTTCCACATTACCCTGATCAACTACGTAAACATCCCATTTCATATCACCTTCAGACTCTTCATCCTCATCTTCATAATCACTGTCTACTTAAACATCATCAACTAATCTATCAATATTGTTCAGTACTCTATCATCATTCTCACCATCTATTCCAACGTCATCAAACTCTATTCTATCATCACCAAGTATATCATCAACAACTCCAAACTCTTGCCCACCGAACTCCTTATCTCCAGCACATCCTTTAAATTCTACACATAACTGCATTATAGATGTAGGAAGACATGTTACCCCATTCAGCAAGTGATTCATCATCACTCAATAACTTATAACCATTACCAAGATCTACATAATACCTTTCATTTGAACCAACTGTACCGATGTGCTCTAAGAACAAGTTTAGTGATGCATAATTGCAGTCAAGGTCTACATTAAAGTAATCAAGAATGACATTTTCTCCACCAATGTAATTGTCACAATTGGGAGTAAACTTACCCCCATGCCTCAGGATTAGAGTAATATCACCAGATTTAGGAGCTACACCAAACAACGAAAATAATATCTTAGGAGTTGTCTCAATATATTATATTATATTCAAAAGCTTAAACAAGTCAACGCACCAAAACAGTTTCTTATATTAAGTTTATTATACAACTTGTCTTAAAAACTTAAAAAATATTAAAAAAAGAAGAAAAAATAGTAGAAGCATGTGGGAATATTCTTAATGAAGGTCTGCTATACATACTCAATCCCTTTTGTAACTCTAATTTTTTTTCCATATGAAGACAGCTCGGAGACAACATGTAAAGTAGGATGGGACCACAACAGTATAAAGACAATAATAAATGGACAACAATACATATTTGATGCTCATAGAAAGACCCACTTTTACTCAATTCACTCAAAAACTGAACACGTTAGTGCACAAATTACAAAATAAATACTCATGTGCATCTCATTCCCACTCCACCCTCAAATACATAACGAATAAGAGCCCAAAACTGGGAAAATACTCAAATTTTATTCCTCATCCTTTTTAATCTAATCGTTGCATAAATAAGGTTGAAATATATAATATTTCTTACGATAAGGTCGGGGTAGCTCGTGCTCCTTCTTCTTCAGCCGGATGTAGAAGACGTCTGACATCTTCTGGATAGTCCAACCACGCCAGTGTCTTCAAGAGTTAGTGTAATTATGGCTTCAACGTCGAGTTCATCAAACTTAGAATCAAAGGGATTTCTATTTTGGAGGATAAAATAATGGTGATTTGGCTAATAATAAGTAATAAGGGTTTTGGTAATTAGAAAAAATAGATTTTCCTCTATCCATTTACCCTTCTACCCCTAAGTCATTAGGAAATTAAAATTTTACCTATTGTTTTTCCCTCCAAAATGAGTTGGCATATGATTTGGATACAATGGGTCAAAAATGTGATGATATGAAAAGTCACGTCAGATTTGGATTTCTGTTTTAGGGCGCGTGGTCATCATACGCGATTTTTCGACGATATTTAGTAAATCCGGCGAGAATAGGACCAAAAATGGACAAAAAAGACTAATTTTGGACACCGGAGGACCACTTTTGAGAAATTACCAATCCTTAGAACTGAAAATAGATTTTGCTTATCCTAGAGGACCAAAAATGATATTTTCCCTCATAAGCTCATATCATTCTCTTAGTTTCATGACTTTTATTATTTACAACTTCAAATTCTTACTTCCAAGTTTCAACTATCTTAGTGTTAGTTTCATAATTTTCATTCTTACTTCTTATTTCTTACTTACTTGTTAGTTTACTTCTTCACTTCTTCTATTACTACACTACAAAAAAATCATAAAAATCCAAAAAAATTCCAAGGAGAGGTTCTTCTTCTTCCGGTGTCAGTTCTTTCTCACAATCTTCTAGAGGAAAAACATTGCCAGCATAGGTAATTGTCCACCACCGGCTCCGTCACCAAATCAACAATTTCTATCACCACCACAATATCCTAATTTTTCTTTGGAGGAAAATACTCACCCTCATTTTTATGATTTAAATTATAGAAACATACTTGGAGATGATATCGAGTCCTACGGCGATGAAGATGATGTTCAAATTCAAGAACAACAAATTGCAGATAGTAGCCAACCAAATTCGGGTGGAGAAGGTGAAAGTGGAGCTGAAGCCGGAGGAGGAGACGGAGGCGGAGCATCACCCGGAACAACAAGTCAAAGTTCTTAACAAACTCTACGTTCGAATATATTCACCATTCACTTTAAGAAAGAATCGATTGAAAATTCAACAAATTATAAAATAAGTTGCAACTATTGTGGCACCATGTACAAATTCAAACATAGTGGAGGATATGGAACATTCATCAAGCATATGCAAAAAAAGCATGTGGATAAGATTGACATCACAATAAATCAAACACAAATAAGAAGAGGATTCACGGGGTCTTCGTTGGGAGGAGAAGGAGGTTCTTCGGGAGGTAATGCTCTTTTTAAATTTAATGAGCCAAATTATTTGAGATATTATCTTAAACTTATGTGCACCAAACATTTGCCTTTCAACTTTGCGAAAAATAGATTTTTTCAAAATTGGGTCAATCTCACTTTAAATCCTCAAGCTCCACCATTGCATCGTAATAAATGTACAAATGGTCTTATAAGAGGTGTTTTGGAGTATAAATTGATTTTAAAGCACATTTTAACAAATTTATCTCATAAAGCAAATTGGTTTTAAACTTTCTCATTTGGAGTAATGCTTGGCAATGCGTGGATTATATGTGTATTACTTGTCATTGGATTGGTAGATCATGGACTATGCAAAAATGATTACTCGCTTATAGAGCTTTTGATGTTCCACATACCGCCGTAAATATTGCTCAAAAAATTAATCCTATTTTCCAAGAGTATAATTTGACTACAAAATCTTTTTACAATTTTATTTGATAATGTTTGTACTAATACGGCTAGTTTAGAAACTTTTATTAACATTTTTAAACCATCAATTGGTGGTAGGTTTTTCATGTTAGATGTATTTGTCATATATTGAATATATGTGTTCAAGATGCTTTACAATCGTTGAAAGAACATATTAGTCCTATTAAAGATGTTATATGGTATATAATGAGAAATCCCTCCGTGACTAAAAGATGAAAAAGATATTTTCAACCTATTAACATTCATCCTAAAAAATTTCCTTTAGATATTTCTACTAGTTGGAATTCAACATATAAAATGTTACAAGCATCTTTTCAATACATAAATCATATATGTAATTTTTATGCACTTGAACCCACCGGTCATACTTTATTTACTAATCAATGGGATACATGCACTACTTTATGTGAAGTCTTGCAAATTTTTAATGAAGCTACCAAAGAATTATTCGGTGTTTATTATCCTACTAGTAACATTGTTGTTGATAATTGTATTAAAATTGTCATTACTTTTAGTGCTAATGAAACAAGTCCAATTTTACATGATGCTATTCTTTCAATGAAATTAAAATGGTTAAATTTTTTTTAATATTCCGGACTTGTGCTTACTTGCTAAATTGTTAGACCCACATATTAGAATGGATGCTTTGTAATAATTGTTTACAATTTACTATGATCATTTGTATGCTAATTGTGATTTAAACGTTAGACAACAAGCTCCTAAGCCTAGTAAGTAATACTTATCAACTCTTAAGGAAGCTTTTTAGTGAATACAAACAATAATGTAGTTCTTCTAGTGATGATCAATCTAGTGGTGATGATAGTAGTGGAAATGGTGATAGTTCTACAAAATATCAATTTTTTTAAAAAATTTATAACTTTTATGATGCTAGATATAAAAAACGTGCAAGGGCTCAATGTAATCCTTTTCAAGAACTTGATTCTTATTTTATTAACACATTTGAGTTTGAAGAGAACTTTGATAATTTGTTGTGGTGGCCAAGGAGTTTCAATAATTTCCCATTTTATCATTAATTGTAAAAGAGGTCTTTTCGGCTCCCGCTTCTACCGTCCCCATCGAACAAGTATTTAGCCTTGGTGGACTCGTTTTGGATCCTCAACGATCCAAATTAGGTGTTAAAATTTTAGAAAATCTATATTTGTTTGATGATTGGTCAAAAGTGGACGATCGAAGTCAATATAAAAAGATGATGATTACGTGATGGATGAAGACATCAATAAGGAAGAAGAGTGAGTGATAAAAAAAGCCACCACCCGACCACCGTCCGCCAAGGTAAGTAGAGGTAAGTTACGATAACTACGTGGGCTTTAATTCCTTTCGGGGATATGTAGGCAATTTAAATTTAAGTTTCAAGTTGATATTCAAGTTGAAACTTAAATATAAACTCAAGTCCTTTTTTCTTTTTATTTTTTCCAACTCTTTTATTTTGTTGATTGTAATTTGTATAATGAATTTTTTAAGTATTGTTGTGAATTGAAATTGTAAGATTTTATTGTACATTTATAAATTGTAATGACAATGGACAATATAATATTAATATGTTATCATCTCGTTCTAGCTTTCTAGATCAATATTTTTTAATAAATTATTATTTTTTATAAGATATTATAATTTATCTACTTCAAAGTTCAAAATTCAAATGATATTTTTTAAATACTAAAGTAAGAGCAAAAATTACAAATGCAAATTAAATTTCAAACTTCTAGTCTTTCATCAACAAGTTAAATGTCTTAAACAATTAAAATTGAATTATTAAAGAATTAAAGTTGAAAAAAAATTCGAATAAAAAAATCAGGAACTGGCGGTTCAAAAATCGAACCGAAACCGTAGGATAGCCGGTTTGGTTCTGGTTCTATATTTTTTGGAACCAGAACCGGCATTTTTGAACCGTCGTTCATATCTAGGAGGGGGTTTGCTTGACCATCCTTGATTGGAGTAATTTGTGGGTGTCCAATGACACTGTTACATTTATTGACGTTGGATTTCATCGGAGATCCTGTGATAATATGGGTTACGATTTAATTAGATAGTAAATCTTATTGCTCAATAGTTTGTTGGACAAGATGGTGCGAATATTGTTCTCGCTTCCCTCCTCCAAATTACAAGGCAATTTTTGATTTGGGCTGGTCAGGATCATTCTCAAGGGCCTGTTTTGGTGATGCACTTGACCATCCAATAACCAAGGAAGGTCATTGATTTCATAAGAATATGCGGGGATAATATCAACCCTACCTCCATGTTCGGCCTAAGTCAAGACTATGAGGGGTTGTTGGATGGGATGGTCAATTGTGAAGGATGGAATAGTAGATTTACATCAGAGTATCTCAGTTTTATCCATGAACAAATCTAACATCATCCATATGGTTCTCATAGTTATTATTTACACAGGGTATAACTTTACTAGTAGAAGAGTGAAGAGAGACCTCACTAGGTGCGCTCGTAATTTGGCGGTCCATTTCTAAAATGGTGATAATTTGGCCAATGATGAGGGTCACATGGTGGCGGAGGATCCGTTCTTGCGGTTGAAGTGCATTTTAATGTATCATTTCAAGGATTATTTCTAAAGTCTGCAGCTTGCTATGGATTTCTGGAATTATTTAAATTTTTTATGGGTATCCTCTGGAGGTAGCATGCTGTTAAGGAGTCTTATGTTTGTCATGCTAAATTATGATATCATTTAAGTTATTTTTAGCAGTCATGTAAGTGAAGTACTTTTTATCAGTTTGAAATGGTTAATCTTATTAAATACTTTCAAATGTGATAACTTATAATTTATTGATGGATGCATTTTGTGTGCAAGGAATGATTCTTTAGACTGAAAATTTGTGTGTTTTAGTGTTTAATTTAACACCTTTCTTATGAGAATTGTTGTCATATATAAGCACAAGTTTCTTATATTCAATATATTTGAGAAAAAAGCGCATTTGAAGTGTTTTATTGTGTTTTAGGTGGAAAAAAGGATCAAAAGTGCTAAGTTGGAAAAAATGAGAAACTTGTGCAAGAATACTGACACACGCTCAACTTTTGCAATTTTTCTGTGTTAGTATGGAACTCTAAACTAGGAATATGATATATTGTGGAATGCCACTGAAGAAAGGATCGTTTTTTGCTTAAGAATCACTCAAATCAGAGTTTGGATACGAAAGTTATGCGCGAAAAGTAGCTGTGGACTATTTTTACACATAGTAGTCACCACTTGTTTAATTTGGTTGAAATTTTTCAATGACAATTTTAATTGATTTTTTAGTTTCTTTTGATATCTGTAATTATTGAACATTACCGTCTTTTTAGATATTTGTGATGCTTGTATTCACTGTAGAGTTTTTGTGTACATGATTAGGGATGACAATGGGATGGATATTTTTGTGTACCCGGTCTATCCGAACCCTAATGGGTAGAGTACGGGTAGTTGTAAACGGGTTTGGGACGGGTACGGGTAGTTGTGAAAAATACCATTAGGGTTTGGGACGTGTACGGTAATGTCTCAAATACCCGCGGGTAACCCGATTATATATTTTTTTTTTGTAAAATTTAATATATATTATTTATATGATAAGATATTTTATATATTTAATTAATAGATAAGTTTTATTTTATCATATTTATTAAATATTTATTTAAAATAATGCAATTTATATTATATTTATTTTATAATAAATTAATAATAATGTAATTTTTATTATTATACTTATTTAGATAATAAAAAATATAAATATATATAAAATAAATGAATATTAAACGGTATGGGTACCCACGGGTATTGATAAACGGTAATGGGGTGGGTACGGGTACCATAATAAATTTTTTAAACGGGACGAATACGAATACGGGTAGTTATTTTTTTAATCGAATACGGATACGGGTACCCCAAAAAATCGGGTACCCTACCCTACCCGTTGTCATCCCTATACATGATCCCTTTTATTTCTTTGGTGGTATTTGGTATCGTTTTATATCTTGCTAATTATTGAGTTATTAGAAAAATCATGATCTTTATCTCAATTGCAAAATAATTTTCACCTGTGAAAAATTACAAAAAAGAACCTCATCTTTAAGCATTATTGTACAACGACTTAATCTTTAAAAAGAACCCTACCTTCACCCTAGAGAAAAACATCATACATTGAATGCATTTTGCAATAATATTTAAAGTTGAGATTTTTCTTTACAATTTCTCAAATGTGGACATCAATTTGTAATGAGAGTGAATAGACTTTGACCGATTTTCAAATCACTTGAATGACTACTAAGGCATTATTACATACACTTATTAAATCCGATGAATCTTTCAACCATATATTCCCACGTTTATATTTTTCATTTTGGTTTTTCCCAAGTTAAAGTTTAGATTTTATTTTCTATTAAATTGAGACCACACAAAACAATTAACGCTTACATTTTATTTTTTTTTTGTTTATCCCAAATTAAAGTTTACATTTCATTTTCTATTAAATTGAGCGCACAAAAAATAATTAATTATTTAATATATGACTCACACAAAATTAATACCACCACTCACTTCACATTAAACTTTACTCTCTCAGTTCCCTTGATACATTTTCATTTTGTCATTTTGGTCCATCTCAATACAAAGTATACATTTCTTACAATTAATTATTTCATATATGAATCATACAAAATTAATACAACCACCCACTTCACATTAAATTTTACTCTCAGTTTTCTTAATACATTTTCATTTTGTCATTTTGGTTCATCTTAATACAAAGTATTCATTTCTTTTTTGAGTTGATTTGACATACATAATAATATTATTATACTAAATCCACAATACATGGGGCCCACATTCAATACAAATACATCTACCCACTATACATTAAAATATTATTTTTCTCACTTATTACACTTTAAAATATTATACTCCTTAATTCACGTGCAAAAAGTAAACAAATACCTAAATACTTATCAATGAAACGAAAAGAGTATTTCTATCAATTCACGTAAACGCTTATGTAGAACGGAAGGAGTATACGTTACCTCTTTTCAATTAATACATTTCTTTATCTTTTCTCAAAATATCATATTATTATATTTTAATATTACATCTTATATTAAATGAATGTTATGTATGCAAAAGAAAAATCTCACCTTCCCTTTATATTTTCTTTTTAGAATATAGATTTTATATTAAATGAATGTTATGCGTGCAAAAGAAAAATCTCACTTTCCCTTCATATTTTTTTTAGAATATAAATTTTATTATATCATATGTGCTCGAATTACATACTCCCTCCATCCCATCCTTATAGTTACGTTTGATTTTTGCACGTGGATTAATGAGTATAATATTTTAATGTGTATTGAGGTGAGAGAGAATATTTTAATGTAAAGTGAGTAGATGTATTATTGTAATATGTGGGGTTATGGAGAAAGAAAAAGTTAATTTGTGTGGGTCTCATGCTAAAACGTCTCACCCAAAATAATAATGCGTAACTATTAGGACAAGACGGGGGATTATTACATTACATAAAAGATGTAACACCAATAAAAAAGATATCTGAACCGTCTTAACTCTTCATCACCCACCTCATAAACAATTAACATAAAGTTAGGCACACAACACCACCACCTAAAGTTTTACTTATATACATATAATTTTAATTATATCCTTGACTTTTTTCCAAAACCGACCTATTTATTAGGTTCCAAAATAAACATTTGTTCTTAGTACACTAAGCCAAAAACATATACTCCCTCCGTCCATGGCAAGGGTCTCTTTTTTCCATTTTGGTCATCTCGTTCAAAAGGTCCTTTCTTTTTTTACATACATGGGACCCACTCATCCCCTCTGATACAATTAAAACATGAGGCTCATACTCCCACTAATAAAACTACTCACTACACATTAAATAATAATACTCCTTAATCCACGTGCCAAAAAGCAAAAACTACCCTTGCCGTGAGACGGAGGGAGTACTAAAATCAGACGCTCAAATACTTGTACAAAAAACACACCACATAACACCAAATACACACACACAAGAAATGTACTAACTCAAGCCCAACACTCACACTCAAACACACACCAACAAAGTCACGCCCAACATACACAAAAGTTAAAAGGGACATGCACAGAAGAAGTTAATAGACGAGGGAAGAAGAATTGAGAAGTTTTGGAAGCAAAATCCAAACATTAATTAAACTCTCTAATATTAACCCACTGAAAGAGCCAAATAAATATATAACTCTCACAATTTCAGTCTCTTAAACCGCACCTAGACACTAAATCTCAGGCCACATGAGACTTTACCTAACATAAAATGTTTAGCAAGACATCTAAATGCCTTGAATCCCTATTCAAAAAATAGGCCAAAAAACCAGTCAACCTACATAATCAACTCAGAATCATATACGGTTTCATTAGATATTCGAAATAACTCACAGTTTTCGGTCTCTTAAACAGCACCTTAACACTAACATCTCAGGCAACATGATCAACAAGTTCTATTTCTTGAAACACAAAACATGCTCATAGGGAGAAAGTTTAATGACTACAAGCCACAAAGTTAGAATGATGCATGATTCAAATACTCCATTACATTGCAGTAGTCAATGTTTAAGACGACCTACTAACCATCGCACAATAAAGATCACGATAAACATGAAAATCAAGTCCTCTGACAAAGTACATGTACGATTGAGCTAGCTATGATGAACTGCAAAATGGATCACTGGTTGAGAATGGCCACATCCAAGTAATCACCTATCTGCAAATTTGGGGGACAAATACCATCATTAACATTCAGAATATATTACAGAAACTACCTTCTGTACTTGACCTGTTAACCAAAAATATTCTATGTACTACAAATATACCCTCAAGTACTGCTACAAATTAGGGGTGTTGACAAGGATGATTGAAAATATTATGCAATTAGTTCAGTCCAGATTTTTAAATCAAATATCTGACAGAGTCCAAATGCGAATATATCCAAAACCATACCCCACCAAAATTCTCATAGATGCTCCGATATAATTGATCTGAGTCTAGATTATTCGGAGATAATATTCTCGTTAGTTTGTTATGCTGATTTGTTTTCTTTTTTGATGTTGCATTTTGATTTTATTTTATTTATGTTATTGCAAGCATAAAATATCTTTCAAACTTTCGAAAAGTTGCGACAGGATAGAACTTAATCAACACTTTAATATATCTTTCATATTATATTTGTGACGATATAACTAAAAAAATTACTCCATCCGCTACTAGTATTTTGAACACTTTCTATTTCCGTCCGCCACACAAATTTTACACCTTTCCAACAATAGTAAACTATGCAATATTAACATCCTCACAACATCACAATAATACAAACATGCCACCTACTTTTTACATTTTATTTACTAAATCCAACAACTTATTCACTTTTTCTCATTGACTTACCCAAATGACCCTACTTTTTTTTCACTTATACACCTAAAACCTAAAAAGAAGCTTTTCTTAATCCACACACCTACATACGCGTGCAACACTACAAGTGACGAAGGGAGTAATATTTTTGCAAAAACTTTTTCACACCATTTTCACAAATTCTAAACATGCGCAACTGGTTTATCAGACCAGAATCAGAGATTTAGAGTACAATATTGTGTTATATAGATAAAAGAATCACTCAATACACTTAAAAATATAATGGAGGAAGTATCTCTTGATTTACGTAAATGTTTACATATATAAAGAAAAAGTATTAGTAGAGTAATATAAAAGCATCGAAGTATATAAATGAAAGAATCATATAATACACGTAAAAGTATGAAGTTGATAGAGTGCAAGAAGGAATAAATTATGTTAGTCAAATATTTCTTTAATTTAGATTACTTAGTCAAGAAGGAATTAGTTTCCTGTCATAATGGTAATTAGAATTAGGGCTGGGATTGTGGGCCTTGAGCCTCTTTATATACCGTATGTACTCTACGGTGGAGAAACGGGAAGAAATATATCTAATATTGCAACCTTAATTGGTTTGTGGCAGAGGTAAACTCTGTGGCCCTCTTCGAGGGATTATTTCCGTGTTTTCATTTAGTTCCGTGTGTGTGTGTTCTATCAAATTGGTCCGACCTGCCCTCTCTTTGCCTCCATGACGAACACCCGCTCCATGACAGAAAAAGAGAGACTCGAATCGGTGGAGAAATCACTAAGCGAGTTTCAGTCCGTCGTGACCAATCAGATCGCGTCCCAGCACGCATCCATCACCGAGTTGTCCAAACAACTCGCACAACTTGCAGCAGCCTTGGTAGGCCATCAGGACACCGGAACGTCGTCACATGTTCCTCCATCCGACACTGGGGTGACTGGATTGACACTTGACCCTGGCACTGCGCCAGGGCAATAACTTTCCCCAGGGTTTTTTGCAGTAAAGAGTCGGGAATTACCCATGTTCGATGGGTCTGATCCGCTAGCCTGGCTAGCCCAGGCGGAACAATGTTTTTTGGTGCACAAGACGGCAACAAACGAGAGGGTACCATTAGCCCTAATTGCAATGTCAGGCCGCGCTATGTATTGGGCCCAATGGACAATGCGCCGTACACCAACAATCATGTGGGAGCAGTTTACTCGTGAGTTAATCGACCGTTTTGGTGACTCATCTGCTAGAAATGCGTATGAGGCAATGCACGCGACACGGCAGACAGGCTCGTTTGAAGACTACTTGGCTTTGTTCGAGGAGCGTGTGGCGCAACTTCCGAGTTTGCCTACCGATCAGTATCTTGGGATGTTTTTGGGGGGCCTCAAACCTGCGATTCGGGAACGCATATCTGATCCGGAATCCATTGATGTTCATTCAGCCATCGCGGCAGCTAGGCGCCTAAATCGGTCCTTAGAACCCTCGGACTACTCAACCAAACCATCATTCCGGGATGCTAACCACAACTGCACCCTTCCTATTTTTCAACCTGATCAACAACCCGGTCCTCAGCCAGTTACAACCTCTCTACCAGCCCAACAATCGGACCCTCCAAATCACTCAGGGCCACGGCAACACAACAATACTTGTCACTTAACAGCGGAGGAGGCCCGCGACTACCGTGCCAAGGGAATATGTTACAGATGTGGCCAACCTTGGGGGCCACAGCATAGGTGTGCTGCCAAACAATTGCGCATTCTGCTCCTTCCCGAGATGGAGGGATTCAACGAGCAGGTCCAACCATCTCTATCGGACACCATTGAAAAGGAGGAATATGGTTGATCGTTGGGTCATTTTTAAAATTTGCAGCCTTGAGGTCAAGGCTGTTTGGAGACGGAGGCATTGATAGAGTGCAAGAAGGAATAAGTTATGTTAGTCAAATATTTCTTTAATTTAGATTAATTATCAAGAAGGAATTAGTTTCCTGTCATAATGGTAATTAGAATTACCATTAGAATTAGGGCTGGGATTGTGGGCCTTGAGCCTCTTTATATACCGTATGTACTCTACGGTGGAGAAACGGGAAGAAATATATCTAATATTGCAACCTTAATTGGTTTGTGGCAGAAGAAAACTATGTGGCCCTCTTCGAGGGATTATTTCCGTGTTTTCATTTAGTTCCGTGTGTGTGTGTTCTATCAGAAGTTGTATGCAAAATCTCAACCCATTAAATCTGAACTTTTGCTCAACAAGAAACCGCTGCTCCACTGCTCTTCCATTACAAAGTGATACTTTTACATGAATAAAGTAATACTTTTAAGGGATGTTTGTTTCCAATTTGAAAAGGCAGATCTGGATTTTTAAATCATAGACTTGTTCTAGTCAGGGTTTATACAGCCCGATTTTTAAGAACCTACAGCCTAATAAAAACCTGCAAACCCTATTAATCTCCAAAACAACTTTTCTAAACTCCATATCTACAGGTGCAATTAACCAAGGATGGGGGAGTATAAATTATATAAAAGGCTAAATAATTATTTTAAAAAGTTAATTCAGTTATTCGGTTCGGTATTATTAAATACAATTTCTTGAAACAGGTTATTGGAAATATTCAGATCCATGTAAAAAAAACCGTTCAGCTCAGTTCGAAGAAAGTAAAACATTTGCATTTTTTATCTAGATATAATAATATGAATCTCCAAATAACAGCACACTAAATACCACATTGAGGTTTGTGTTTATCTAAACCCAAACAATACTAAATTAGTGCAATTTGTTAAATGACTAATATACTTCACACACTTAATTGGTTTTTTTTTTTTTGAATTTGTTCCTAATAAATATACTTCTAGGTTGTAAATGTAAAGTCAGATCACCTGAAAGCTAAGATCGGCCAGGGCTTTGCTTCCGCTGTCAGGTCTCCTAGCATTTGGGTACGAGAAGGTCCTCCCCACCTTCACAAAACCAAGTGAATGTATCAGCACCAATCAAACCAGCATCATCACATGATTTGCTTTTGCATTTATCCAAAGTTAAGATTATTTCCATAGTTGTTAACAGTGACTGGCGCAATGAGCCTGAGGCACTAATATGATTCTACAATTTATATAGATAAGTATATCCTACTTGCAACATAATTACCCAACTATATAGGTAAAAATCATATAACATCACATAATAATTATAATAACTCACAAATAGCATGATAACACAGAACATGATGAACATCCAAGCATATTTAACTTCAAAATAAAAATGTTCACTACAAATAGATTTCATCCTCTTGTATTTTATTTATGAAAAACTATTACAGAAGGGATTGGAACCACAAACTAGAACACAAAATTTACTTAGAATCCATGAAAAAAATGCTTTGCCTCCCAAATTCAATATCCAAAAACTGAAATTCAACCAAGAAATAAGTACTATACAAACTGAATTGAACCTAAGCCTATGATAACAAAGTACAACGACCCATATCTAATCTAATCTTAATCTTAATATTTAAAAAAACTAACTGAAATAATAAGATATGCGAATCCAGAGCTACTTCTTACCCTTATCCACCCTTTATAAACATCCATAACAAAAAACCTAACCCTAATTGGCTAATTCATAGAAGATGTATAAATAAAAGTCAATTTCCCAAAATCAGAGGCAAGGATTGCTGTTTACTACATGAAAGTGTGTAACAACTTTAGAAAATACTAAAGAAGAAAGGGATAATTGGAAGATACATAGGAGGCACGCTTGAGGCGCGCCTTTAAGGTGGAAAAAAGCGGACCTCCTCAAAGACATCACTTTATTTGACTAAAAATCTAGAAAAATAAGTGCAAGGGCTTAAGCCTCTAACAATTATGATTTTTTAACATTTATATGCATATAACCAGTGCTGGTTTATACATGCGTTGCCAGAATATATTGAGCCAAAGAAAATGACAAATTTCTTCTAAGTAAAAATTCATTTAGCTACGTAACTGACCTCTTTAACCACAAAACGACCACGTTTATCAGGGTAAACAAAAGCAAATGATAGAATAGCATCTCGTCTTCTTGCTTCTGGGGCTACTTCTTTGACCTGATACAAGTAACATAGACAATATGATGAGTGTTCATATAAGATAATACAGAGTATTGAGAAAGGCTAAGCATATAAGATATACAGAGGACTAGCAAAGGCCATGCAGTTAACAAAAATTTAGCAATGCATGGAAAATTATTGATACTAGCGGAGCCCGCAGTATTTAATATTAAGTAAAAAGATAATGAATGTATAATTTAATGAATAAACATATAAATATAGACAATTCAATACACAGATAATTTTAATTAGATGTCATCAATTAGAGTGCGTGTCCTTAAAGAAGAAACTAGAAAAACCATTCAGGTGCACACATGAAATAGAGACATACAGGTGAAAACTGGATATAAAGAATATATTTAATGTAGCTACTTATACCAGATCAGTTAATTCACGCAAGGTAGCATCCATCCATGTATATATTTGGACCTCGTCTTTAGGTTCCTTGCCTCTCACTGCAAAATCTTCGTCGCTGTGATGACCTCCGACCTGTTGAAATCAAAGTTTAGAAAAATCCGAACACAGAATCGATGGGACTGATTTTGCATAACCAAAGGCATACCTTGGTAAAGACTCTTAGCAATAATGGACAAGTCTGCACACAACAATCAGCAACAAAATGGAGTTTCATTATACAATTAGTATTTAACTATCAAAATGGAAACTCTTTGATTCGAAAAGTTAACAGGAAAAATGAAATGAGGAGGGGTACAGTCAAGGAGAGAGAAGGGATGATCTCAACAATGAGTTCAATAACAGCAAAACATGAGCACAACATCAATCTGAAAAGTTAAGAAAAAGATGAGAAAAGATAATGCCAAAACATTGAGAACCAATATCAATTGATTAATGATCTAGGTTTAGAACCCATGAGGCATAATTAAAAGACGAGCCCAGTGAGTAAAGCAAAAGAAGTACTACCAGTTGTGATTCTAAAGTTCCCAAAAAAAAAAATAATAATAATAATAATAATAACATAATTCTCAAATTGTTAATCAATGAAATTTTAATACTTCAGAATCCATACCACAACTGTTAAATGCGCAAGTTTAAAATTATGTGAATATCCATCTAAAATAACAAGGCAAGCGCCCCCAGGGACATGGAGGGCCATGTGAACACAACCCTTCTCCTCTATATTCTATTTAAACCTATGTATTGTTAGGAGTTTATATTACAAAGGGGCACGAAAATTGCAAAAGGGGCACGTTGTCCCCGGGGCACAAGAGCCTCACTCAAATAACAAATCATTTCCATATCACAGAAATGTACAACCCGTGGAATCCTCTTCTACGCAAGTAAAATGCAACAAAAAAATTGGAAACTTAACAGATAGCTTAAACACACTTCGTAAACCCTAAACACTACAGGGAATAGACAGTACGCAAGTAAAAACATGCATTTATAACAAGCAAGTAAAAATACGTTTGCAGAAAGAAATCTCAACATTTCATCAATCAAACGGTCAACTAGAAAGATGCAACAGAACAGTCACACGTTTTCCAAGAAAATGGATGAAGTACGCATAGTAAAGAACGAAACCTTCTCGCGGTCGATAGGCTCGAGCCGAGGGGCCGCCCTGATGGCGGGAGGAGGTGGCGGGCCCCTTCCCGGCGGTTGCATCTGTCTTCCTGGACGTCTCTGCACATCTGCCATCTCGCACTCTGCTGCTTTCGAGTGCTTGGCGGTGACTGTCTCTCTCTTTCGTCTTTTTTCGTCAGTGTGCCTTGATTTTAGCTTGCTTTACGAACTTTAACAAGCCCATCTTGATCCATGAAAAAGGCCAGTGGGCTTTGATATGGACCTATGTATGGGTTTCAAGAATGGGCTGGGTATAGTCTAAAGTCCGCTTGACAAGATTTTTTCAATTCGTATTAACTTTTGGCAAAGTATATCTTGCACAACTAGTTCCATGAATAATTACGTCTGTTCTGATTATTTGTGTTTTTAATATATTTAAGATTTAATATTTTTAAGATATAATAATTATTTTTTTCAAGTTCATAAATAAGGAGGGTTTATGTATTTTCAATGACTCTCTCGTAAATAAATAAGGAGGGTTTATGTATATTCAAAGACTATCTCTAACTTTTGGCAAACAATTGTGGAGTGATAATATTTTAATAAAAAATATTACTTGAGTTAATGAAAAGTGAAAGTAATGCATTAAATTATTTCATAAATCAATAAAAGGTATTAACACTTGATTAAAAAAAACATATATATATTTAAATTTATAAAATGTGATAATATGTGATAACTTTTATAATGAATAGTAATACTCAATTAATAAAAAGTGATAACAGTGTTGAGAACTACTTCCTCTGTCCTGAAAAATCTTTCATGTTTACGGTTCCACGTTGTTTAAGAAAAGTTGCACTTTTTGACCAACTTTATTGACTTTTGAGGGTATTGTAGTATTTTTAGGTAATAAAAAAGTATAAAGTAATGACATGCGTGTGAAAAATGAGTGGCAAATTTTAAATTAAAGTAACTTATGGGGTTGTTGAATAAAGTGGTATTTCCTTTTTTGGGGTGTGAAAGGTTTTTGTGGGACAAATAAATGAGGAAAGTGTGAAAAGTATTATGGGACAGAGGGAGTATTTCATAAATAATTTATTTATAATATAAATGAAAACTTAAGAAGGATTACTACTAGGTAAAAAAAAATCCTTAATTACTATGAGATAAAAACATACAAAAATATTACTACTAACTATAAAAATATATAGTGATATTCTAATATTTCCCCTACAATGAGCTACACATAAATGTTGTGTACAACAAAAGTTCATGTGCAGCAAAGTGTGTGCAGTATAAAAAGTGTGTGCAGTAAAAAAAGTGTGTGCATCAAAAAAGTGGGGTGGTTCGGCGACCAGTCGGCGGAGCTCCGGCGACGGCAGAAGGTTTTCGACGACCGGCCGGCGATCCGGCGGAGCTCCGACGGCCGGCCAGCGGTCCGGTGGTGGTCTGGCGGTGAGTGGGGGTTTTGGTTTGTGGTTTAAAAGTGTATGGGTTTAGGATTATATTTTATATTTTACTCTAATATTTTGTATGTGATAGTAATTATTTTAAATCACTGTATTTAATAGTAATTAGCGGTACAAAGTGTGTACCTAGTAGTAATTTTTCCAAAAAGTTATAACATCTTTAACAAAAAGTGATAATTAATTATAAAAGTGTATTTCAAGAATAATATATAGATTGGATAAAACGTGATAATATTTTTAATATAAAGTAATTCATAATTAATGAAAAGTAATATCTATGTAATTCAATTATTTTAAGAACAATTCATTAGAACAATAAAAAGTGATAATATTTTTAATATAAAGTTATATTCAATCAAGATAAAATGATAGTAGAACCGTTGAAGAACAATTAATTAATTAATTAAATAATAATAATAATAATAATAATAAGAAGAAGAAGAAGTACAGTGCAACAAGTGTACCTTAAAAATATAACCCGTATTTGAAAACCTAAATAATGTCATTTCACGCTTATCCACTCATCTCTCTCTCTCTTCTCTCTCAATTTGTCGTCTTCCCTATCTTCTCTCTAAGGGTTTCTGGCTAGAAGCGACAACTGACAATGAATTTCGGCGAATGTGAAGGCTACAAATTCCGACAGTGGCAAGGTCGACGGTGTGCGACCAATGGCAGATGACTGGATTTGCAATGGCAGCTCGGTGTGGTAAGTGGAACAACGACGAATATGACGACTAGATTCCAGTAGAGAGGCGACGGTCGTGACCAGTGGTGTGCGGTAGCGACAGGGTCAGATCTGACAGGATTGGTTATTAGAGTTGCGGTCGACCAGGCTGGTGGTCGCCATCGCGGTCGACGAGGCTGGTGGCTCGTTGTCTGCAGTAGTGACGACGTCGGCCACGGTCGGTGGTTCCAGGGATCATGGTCGTTGGCGGCAGATGGCGAAGGGTAGTAGCAGCAATTTATAGCATATTTCGACAATGTTGTGGTTAAATCTGACATGGTGCAATGGTTGTTTCTGGCTATTGAGAAGGAAACTGGAAGAATTTCTTTTCAAATCTCGCTGTTAAGCAATAATGTAATGTTAAATTGTATAACTTTATTTATAATAACGTATTTCTTATTATTAATAAATATATACTAGTATGTGTTAAAGTGGTAGAGATGAGAGAAAGAATGATTAGGGGAAAACGTTTGTAGTGAAATTAATGTTGAAAAGTATCCCTCATGAATTTGTTTACTATGCTTTTGATCTTTGACCCCTCTATTGTCTCAAATCTTCATTATTAGACATTGTATTTTTGTAATTTAATAGTGTACAAGTTTTTCTTAATAAGTGTATTATGTTTTTTTATGTTTTGTAATATTTTTAGTTTTACACATTACATTAAAAAAAGTAATACAATTATAAATACAATCATATACATTAATACCTTCATTCTAAAATTCAATTATTATCAATTTGAATTGAATAAAAATTTTAAATTAGTTCAAAAATATTTAATTATTAGGAGAGAAAGCGTGAAGAAGCAGTAGAGCAAGGTAAATAAGGGGAGAGAGAAAATTAGAAAAGGGAGCAGATGAGAAAATGAATGGAATGAAAAAGGAAGACAATGAAATAACTGGTCAAAATTATTTATATATGATGAGTCATTGAATTTGGATCATATATTATACATTAAAAAGTGTTGAACACTAGTAATTACCAAATAAATAATAAATTTTACAGAGGTGACGCACGCAAACACTTCTTAAAGATAAAGATTTGTGTGAGACCATCTCATGTAAGAGCTTGAGATGGATAAAACATAATAACTTGTATAAAAAAAAGTGATACTCAATTAATGAAAAGTGATGGCTATTTTATGAACAATTTATAATATAAATACAAAATGATAACATTGTATATTGAAAGTAATAAATAATTTAAAAAGTATAAAATGGTCTAATGTGATACGGTCTCACACAAGACTTGTCCCTTCTTAAATACATATCCTCTACTTAAATTCGTATACCAAACACGATCCTTCTTTTTTCATAATTTTAAAAAAAAATTAATTTAAAATATAATTAATTAGATCGATAAATAATCCATAGGAAAAATTACTACTAGGTACACACCTTGTACCCCTAATTACTATTAGATACATTGATTTAAAATAATTACTATCACATACAAAATATTAGAGTAAGATACCAAATATAACCCTAAACCCATACACTTTTAAACCACAAATCCAAACCCCCACCCACCACTGGACCACCGCCGGACCGCCGCCGCTGCCGGTTGGCCGTTGGAAACCTGCTGCTGCCGCCGGAGCTCCACCGGACCACCCTACTATTTTGCTGCACACACTTTTTTTACTGCACACACTTTTTTTACTGCACACACTTTATTGCACATGAACTTTTTGTTAGATTTGTATACTAAAAGTCTTGCTTTTGTATTGAACAATGTCTTAACAATATTATTTGAAATGAGAATCATATGATCAAATGTTTTGCATATTATAAATTGTTTATTTATATGTTTGTGCAAAAGTCCACTTATTTTATACTGTAGATAATATGTTGTGCTATAACACGCGGAAGATCATATTATCGGTTTCCTTATAAAGCATAAACAGATGCTCACAGCCGAGATAGACGGGGACTATCTATCGGGATGGTCGTAGTGTGATTTGGTATTAGTTTGTCTTGACTATAGAATCACATTAGTGCACTTAGTGTGTATTGAGTAGGACCGCTAGAGATCGTTCGACTTGTACTGTCTATATAGGAGAACTTGATCTCAGTTATTATGGATGTTCGTGCTCTTAATCCCTATACAATAACCTCGACATGTAAGGTAGTATATATTTCTTTGATTCATCAATGGGTGAGATTTATATGTATTAAATCAACAAACTCTGTGAGTTGGGAAATAATATTGTCTCTATAGTGTGCTGTTGATTGTAGAAGGAATCCATGTCCGTCATAGGTTGATGATGTCCCCTTGAGGAGCTCATAAGGTTTATCATGTAAATCTTGCAAGTGGATTAATTCCGGCATGATAAAAAGGTTGAGTGGTACAACTCTGAGATGAGATATTAATTAATTTGAGTTGTCAGTAACTTAATTGATTAATGGGCATTGTATATCTTAAACATGGGGAGACTTTCGGGCTCATAATAAGAAGGAGCCCAAAACATAATATTGGGATTGGATGGGTAGTGCAGTAATAATATTTTAGTGGACTATATTATTATTATTGGGTTTAATTAAAAGCTTTGGGCTAAGCTTGGTTAATTAAATCCAATTGAGGCCCAATCCAATTTCTTCTCCTGGTCCCTGCTGTAGCCCAATATAAAAGTCATCTCAACTCTGGATGCCCTATTTCATTGCGCCGTTTCAACGTGAGAAAGCAGAGAGAGAAGCAGATTGAGAAATCCTGTAGATTGTTGCCCACACAATAGCAGGATTCGACTTGGGTCATACAGCAGAAGATCAGAGGTGTTTCACTATTGCTCATCCTCTACATCAACCCAGAAGAAAGATAAACGTTTAGTTTGCTTTCGCTGTAACCGTTCACTTGAATTCCTAAAGATCACGTTGAACCAAATGATCCAAAAGCCAACAAATGGTATCAGAGCGTTGGTTTCGTGGTGAAACGTGAACCGTAAGGTTGGGGTTTATGTGATTATATGATTATGTGATATAATCTGATTGTAATCGCATGTTTTTTGTGCTTATCGTGGTTCATTGAAAGCATGTTATGTTATTGATTATTTGATTATGTGAATAATCTGAAAATAATAATTGTTATTGTTTTTCACCATGGTTTGCTATTTGTATGTGTGATTATTGTTGCTTGTTTATTGCTGGACACAACATACCCATTACATGAATCTGTTTATCATTCTGTTCACACACACACCCTGCACGACGGGTGAGAGGCCGGGTGCCCAGCGGCGTGTTGAAGACTGTCGCACGATAGGGGTGGAGGCATTCTAGGTGTGTGGTGTTGGCGCTGCTGACTGGATCCAGGCGTGTCCCACCTTATTCCGGTTGGGTTGGAGTAGATCAAAGCAGATGACGGCGGCGCGTGATGGCTGAATAACGGAACGACAGCGTCAGACCTGAACTAGGCGATCGGGGCGAGTCTAATCTCGTTCTGGTCGTATCGGAACAGATCGATGATGACGGCGCTAGAATGGGCAGCAACCAGGGCGGCGACTGCACTGCGAAGGCGAGTCTTCGAGTTGCTTCGGGGCGACCTGGAGACTCCAGACTGACGGTGTCAGAGCATCAGAACGGCGACTGGTGTTTGCGTGAACTGGATGTTGTTGTCGCGGCTGGTGCACGGCGTGTTGTTCCCAGGCGAGGTGATCTACGGACAGAGGTAAAGCAACTGGTGGTTGTCAGCTCCGTCGGACTGCTGCGGCGACGCTGCCAGGCAAGTTCACGGCGGCTTCTGGCGAGTCGACGATAGGTTCCGGTCGGGTCTGGTTTTATCTAATTGGTTCTGTGGTTTTTCCACAGCGGCGACCTAATGACGGCTGGAAAGGATGGTGGAGGCTGGGTCTGATATTGTTGCCGGCGTCGCGCGTTGGAAGGCGGCTCATTTCCGGTGGGCTATGGGTAGGTCCGTCGGCTGCAGCGGCGTCAAAATGCGTCGGTGATTGCTGTGTGAGGAAGGAGCAGGTGGCTATTGTTTTATGGCAGCAGTCTTGTGTATGGGCTGCCCCACTGGCTTTATTCAATTTGGTTTTGGGCTGTTGGGCCCAATTTTAATTGAGGTGCTTATGGGCTGCTGGGCAAATTTATATGTTTGACCAATGGGCTTGGTGGATTTATTTTCTTAAATTTAATTTTGGGCTGAGTATATGGGCCATGGACAATGGGCTTGATTAATTATTTAGTCTGCTGCTCATTTTGTGCTTATTTGTTGCTCTTGGGCCCATTTAATTGATCCACTAATTATGTTATTTATTCATATATATAATTGATTTAATTGTTTTACTTGACGATTAATTGTTATATTAATGGCATGTTCTATGTGATTTATTTTCTTTAAATTACTTAAAATAGAAGCATGCTAGGATGTATATTTTATTATGAAATATTATATGCATGTTAAATAAAAACCCTCGGTGTTTAAATAACTAAGTGGGAGAGGGGATTGGTAAATAAATTCCCATGGCCTCCATTATTGGTTTGTAAGTGATGTGAGTAAGCTTGCGCGTTGGCATTAGAGCCTTCCTCCCCATCGAATGAGTTTATTCACGGATCACTGGTACAAACTTCTTTAAGATGACTGTAGGAAATTATCCAAGCGCGTGTGTACTTCTCTATCTGTAAGGCACATAAGCTTGCGCAATGGACTTGGGGTCAAATAATGGTGCACACTTAGATGCAAATAATTAGTATCCTCCCCATCGGAGTCACTGCTGATATTTGCATGGCTAAAGAAAACTGACTATTAATTATTTTGTCATAAAGATAGGTTGGCAAATGAGATTATTGGGTAAAACATTCTCTTGTAAATATTCGGGTTTGTATACGTCCACACTATCGTGGCATGCAAATTCACGGTGCTTGAGATGTTGGTGAATTTTATTTTATATTGTTTTGAGGGATTCAATATAAATTGATAAATTCAAAGTGTTTGATCTGTTTAATTATTTATGATTCTCAGGATTTTCAAATGGCACTCAACTCACTTTCTGTTAAACTCAAAGAGCATAAACTTACTAGCACTAACTATGTTGACTGGAATCGAAACATGGACATTGTATTAACTGTTGAAGATTATATCTTTGTACTTTCTGAGGAATATTCTCCGGCACCTTCTGATGCCTCTACCGAAGAGCAAAGAAATGCTTATAATAGGTGGGTCAAGGCTATTGGGATGGCTAAATGCTACATTTTGGCGTCTATGTCAAATGTGCTTCAGACTCACCATCAAGCCATGGAGACCGCCTATGATATGATGCATAATCTTATGGAACTCTTCGGACATCAGAGTCGTCCTGCTAGGTCGAAGGGCATGTCGGTCTTGATGAACACCAAAATGGCTGAGGGCACTCCCGTAAGGGAACATGTCCTTAGGATGATGGGCCAACTCAATGAGTTAGAAGTTCTAGGAGCTGAAATCGATGGGAAAACCCAGGTCGATATCATACTCCAAAGCTTGCCTAGGAGTTTTGAGCAGTTCCACCTGAACTATGGTATGAACAACATATGTACACGTTGGCGGAACTTCTGATAGAACTTGTGGCGGTGGAAGAACTGTTTCATAGACCTCCTCAGGTTCATGTTGCTGAAAATTCTGCTCATCCTAGGCCGAAGGGCGGTAGGAAGAAAAAGAAGCAAGGAAATTCAGCACTGGTGAACCAAGTGAAAGCAAAGACTGGTGCGGTAAAGAAGCCTAAACGCAAGTGCTTCAAATGCAAGCAGCTGGGACACTACAAGGCAGACTGCCCTCTTTTGGAGGGGAACATGAATGGTAAGTCTTATATATTAGTTGTTGAATCGTGTTTAGCGGCTATATCTGCTGACACTTGGTGTGTAGATACGGGAACCACTTACCATGTCTGCAATTCTTTGCAGGGGTTCCACCAAACCCGACAGCTCAGTGATGGAGAGATTACCATACTCATGGGGAATGCTATAAGAGTAGCAACTGTCAAAGTGGGAGACGTTTATTTATTTTTCAATAAAAGTAAAACTCTTATTTTGAGGAATTATCTTTATGTACCGCATTTTAGAAAGAATTTAATTTCAGTTTCTAAATTGTTTATGGATGGATATTCTGTTTCTTTTAATGACAAGGTTATTATAAGGAAAGATAGAATTATTATGTACATTGATAGATAATTTGTATACTCTTAATCCAATTTCTCCCACAACGCAACAAATTGAAACGAATGATACATCTACTAATAAGAGAAAGGAACCTTCTAAAATGAACAAAACATATCTTTGGCATCTAAGGCTGGGTCACATTAACTTAAGTAGGATTCAAAGGTTGATAGCTGATGGACCTCTGAGTTCATTAGTAGTGAAAAATTATCCAACTTGCGAATCCTGCTTGGAAGGAAAAATGACTAAAAGGCCTTTTAAGGCAAAGGGGTATAGAGCTAAAGATTTGTTGGAATTGGTTCATTCCGATTTATGTGGTCCTATGTCTGTCCAGGCAAGAGGAGGTTTTGAATATTTCGTCACTTTCATTGACGATTATTCAAGATACAGATATATTTATTTGATGCGCTGCAGGTCTGAATGCTTTGATAAATTCAAAGAATACAAGGCTGATATGGAAAAGCAACTTGGTAAATATATCAAAACACTACGATCTGATCGTGGTGGTGAATACCTCTTGGGAAAGTTTAAGAATTATTTATAGAAAAATGGGATTGAATCCCAATTGTCTGCACTGAGCACACCCCAGCAGAATGGTGTAGCGGAAAGAAGGAATAGGACTCTTATGGAAATGGTAAGATCAATGATGAGTTATTCCGAATTACCAAATTCGTTTTGGGGACACGCCTTAGAAACAGCAGCTTATATTCTAAACTTAGTACCTTCTAAATCGGTAGCTTCCACACCCACAGAACTGTGGACCGAGCGTAAGCCTAGTCTGAAACATGTTCGAATTTGGGGTGCTCCGGCACACGTGTTAAAGGCAGATGCTGATAAGTTAGAATCACGTACTGATGTTTGTCTGTTTATAGGGTATCCTAGAGGAACGAATGGTGGTTTATTTTATAGTCCCAAGGACCAAAAGGTGATCGTGAGCACGAACGCCAGATTTTTGGAAGAGGATTATATAATGGATCACAAACCCATGAGTAAAATTGTTCTAGAGGAAGTTAGAGGGGAAACACCAAATATAATACCAACTGTACAAGAAGATATACCACAGGACACTGCACCGCGTGTTAAACCTGATACACAATTGCCTGCGGAGCCTCGTCGTAGTGGGAGGGTTGTCAGACAACCGGATAGATTCATTAGATTGGGAGAGTCATCCAACTTGGTCCCGGGTGAACATGAAATTGACCCATGGAATTACAACGAGGCATTGCAAGATAAAGATACTCAATTATGGCAAAACGCAATGAAATCTGAGATAGAATCTATGTATTCTAATCAAGTCTGGGAGCTTGTAGAACCACCCAATGGTGTAAATGCTATTGGATGCAAGTGGATCTGTAAGAGAAAAAGAGGATCTGACGGTAAGGTAGAAACCTTTAAACCAAGGCTTGTGGCTAAAGGATATACTCAGAAAGAAGGAATCGATTATGAGGAAACCTTCTCGCCTATGGCCATGCTTAAGTCAATCCGAATTCTTTTGTCTATTGCTACTCATATGGATTATGAGGTATGGCAAATGGATGTCAAGATAACTTTCCTTAATGGAAGTCTTGAGGAAAACATCTATATGAAGCAACCAGAAGGATTTATTGCAAAGGGCGAAGAGCATCTTGTGTGCAAGCTTAAAAGGTCTATTTATGGATTGAAACAAGCTTCAAGATCATGGAACATCCGGTTTGATGAAGTAATCCAGTCATATGGATTTATTCAATGTCCGGATGAATCATATGTGTACAAGAAGTATGACGAAAACGTAGTGGTATTTCTTGTACTATACGTGGATGATATTCTACTCATTTAAAACAATGTAAAAGTATTGTCGGGCGTAAGGGTATGGCTGTCCAAGCAGTTTGAGATAAAGGACTTAGGAGAAGCCGGACACATTCTCGGGATCAAATTAATAAGGGATCACAAGAAAAGAATGTTATGTTTATCCCAAACTTCGTATATTGATACAATCCTGACTCGTTTTAGCATGCAAGATTCCAAGAAAGGTTTTCTACCTTTCAGACATGGAATACCTCTATCTAAGGAGATGTGTCCTAAAACACAATAAGAAATAGAGGCAATGAAGCTAGTCCCTTATGCTTCGGCAGTAGGAAGCCTCATGTATGTTATGCTATGTACGAGACCGGATATCTGTTATGCCGTGGGCATGGTTAGTAGGTATCAAAGTAATCCAGGACAAGGACATTGGACTACGGTAAAACATATTTTAAAGTACCTGCGAAGGACTAGAGATTATGTGCTGGTTTACCGGGCAGATACTTTGTTACCTTTGGGTTATAATGATTCAGATTTTCGGTCAGATAGGGATGCTAGTAAATCCACCTCGGGTTATGTGTATACTATTGGAGAAGGAGCCATTATATGGAGGAGTGTGAAGCAGAAATGCGTCGCGGACTCTACCATGGAAGCTGAATATGTAGCAGCCTCTGAGGCAGCTAAAGAAGCAGTATGTCTCAGGAACTTCTTAATGGACTTGGATGTGATTCCTGATTTGCCCAAAGCGATCACAATTTATTGTGATAACAGTGGTGCAGTAGCGAACTTGAAGGAACCACGAGCCCATAAGGCGAGTAAACACATTGAGCGCAAGTACCACCTGATACGAGACATCGTTAAAAGAGGGGAGGTCGTTGTCGCTAAAATTGCATCGGAGGATAATCTGGCTGATCCTTTTACTAAGAGCCTTCCAGCGAAAGCGTTCGATGGGCATGTAGAAGGAATGAGGATTAGATGCGTGTCAGTTGATATGGAAACGTAGTCTTTTAGTATAAGTGGGAGATTATTAAATTTGTATACTAAAAGTCTTGCTTTTGTATTGAACAATGTCTTAACAATATTATTTGAAATGAGAACCATATGATCAAATGTTTTGCATATTATAAATTGTTTATTTATATGTTTGTGCAAAAGTCCATTTACTTTATACTGTAGATAATATGTTGTGCAACAACACGCGGAAGATCATATTATCGGTTTTCTTATAAAGTATAAACAGATGCTCACAACCGAGATAAACGGGGACTATCTATCTGGATGGTCGTAGTGTGATTTGGTATTAGTTTGTCTTGACTATAGAATCACATTAGTGCAGTTAGTGTGTATTGAGTAGGACCGCTAGAGATCGTTTGACTTGTACTGTCTATATAGGAGAACTTGATCTCAGTTATTATGGATGTTCGTGCTCTTAATCCCTATACAATAACCTCGACACGTAAGGTAGTATATATTTTTTTGATTCATCAATGAGTGAGATTTATATGTATTAAATCAACAAACTCGGTGAGTTGGGAAATAGTATTGTCTCTATGGTATGCTGTTGATTGTAGAAGGAATCCATGTCCATCATAGGTTGATGATGTCTCCTTGAGGAGCTCATAAGGTTTATCATGTAAATCTTGCAAGTGGATTAATTCCGGCATGATAAAAAGGTTGAGTGGTACTACTCTCGGATGAGATATTAATTAATTTGAGTTGTCAGTAACTTAATTAATTAATGGGCATTGTATATCTTAAACATGGGGAGACTTTCGGGTCATAATAAGAAGGAGCCCAAAATATTATATTGGGATTGGATGGGTAGTGCAGTAATAATATTTTAGTGGACTATATTATTATTATTGGGTTTAATTAAAAGCTTTGAGCTAAGCTTGGTTAATTAAATCCAATTGAGGCCCAGTCCAATTTCTCCTCCTGGTCCCTACTGTAGCCCAAATAAATAAGTCATCTCAATTTCTAGTTGCCCTACTCCTGCGCCTCTTTTGACGTGAGTGAGGGAGATAAACAAATTGGGAAAATCCTGCAGATTATTACCCACAAAATAGTAGGATTGGACATGGGTCATACAACAGAAGATCAGAGGTGGTTTGCTAAAGATCTTCATCAACACACCCGGTGAAAGGTAAACGTTTAATCGCTTCCGCTAATCGTTTATTTTGTTTTAATGGATCACTGTTGAACCAAACGATCCTAAAACCAACACTTTTGCTGCACACAACATTTATGTGTAGCACATTGTAGGGATAATATTAGAATATCACTATATATTTTTGTAGTTAGTAATAATATTTTTGTATGTTTTTATCTCATAGTAATTAAGAGTTTTTTTTTACCTAATAATAATCCTCACTAATCCATATTATGAATTTGGATCCATAAGACTATATCAACCAAGGTCATCCTTTTTATTTAGTTTGAAATTAAATCTTTACTATAAGTAAAATATAAAAAACATTTCGCGATCTTCTTAACAAATTCGTTTGCAAGCTGTATTAAAGTCAGGTTTGGTTCGACGAACTCAACTCATTACGATTAATGATCAAATTTAAACCAATATTTTATTGAGTTGAAACTTGAATAATTTGAGTATATATATTTTGATTCTTTACATCCTATCCATAATGAGACTAATCGAATAAACAGTCAGTTTTAAAAAAAACATATTCTTCATGGGTAGGTCTTATGAAACCGTCCTACCAAAGGAAGTGGGAGACGGATAAAAAATGATAATATCATTATCACTTTTGTTATAAAATATTATCATTTTTTCTATAAAATATTATCTCTTTTTATACTATAAATTGTTCTTGAAATAATTCACTGCAGCATTATCCTTTTTTTATCGATTGAGTATTAATTTTTGTTAATAATATTATCACTGTTTATCCATCTAAGGGCTTAGGTGAGACGATCTTACACAAGTATTTTGCCTTCTTCATTAAGGACAACGTAAGTTTTAATTTTCTTTAAATATAACTTGTTGGAGGCTTGCAAAGATTAATTCGATTGGGTTTGACTTTGATTTTTGGCAAAAGCTTGTGTGTGTCCAGACACACGGGAACACATTCCGTGTGCCTTTAGAATTTTGTGCTATTGTATATCATTTAGTATAAAGATGTGTACCCTTTATTTTACAAGACAAAAACTTGTGTACAGCCGGGCGCACGGAAGCACACTCCGTGTGCCTTTAGAATTTTATGTTAAATTGTATACAATTTAGTATAATGATGTGTACCCTTTATTTTCTGAAGAAAAATAAAAAATATAATGAAAAATGTATACCCTTTATAACAAAATGGTGTACCCTTATTAATTAAAGTGTATACCCTTTAGAACAAAATAATATACCCTTATCCATAATACTAAATTCTAAAGGCGCACGGCGTGCCCCCGGGCGCACGCAAGCTTCACTCTTGATTTTTAAAAAATACACATGATTCGTAATAAAAAATAAATTCTTATAGCAACTAATCAGATAGGCTAAAACTTATGTGCTCTCGAGATACCGTGCTCCCAAATTCTGCATTTTTCGAGAATTATAACCTTGGACATTAAATGATATACTCTTTGGTATAAGAATGAGTATTTTTTATTTTTTGAAAAAAAATTAATTATTTTAATAAAACATTTAAACTATTCATATTTCAGCCGATCTTTTCAATAAAAAAAGTATACTCTTATTAATTAAAATGTATATTTTTTAGAACAAAATGTTATAATCTTATACATTTTGCTAACACAATGGACCTATTCACTAAACTAAACTAATTTGAAAACCAGCTCCAAAAGAATTTTTTTTTCTTGACATAAATTAATTTTGTTCCATTAGGCTATTTTTATAATAGGTACATATTTTACCATTCAGTTAAAGCAAGTATGACGTATCAATAAAATATTGTACTAAGACTATGTCGTGGCATTTCAATTTATTGGATAAGCATAATTACAATGGTATCTTAAAACAAACTTTTAATAAACCAATAAGTACATACTATGGTATCTTATATCTAGGGTAAGAGTACACTAAAAATTGTATAGACTTTATGAAGAGCTTTTCATATATACACACAATATTTATTTGGAAAAAAAAGTAGGGGGAGACTTTTGAGTTTTGAAAAAATTGAATATTTGATACCTAAGCTGAATATTTTAAAATGAAAACATTTATGAGACTGTCACCAAATCTATTTGGTGAGAGGGATAAGAACAAATAATATTTTAATAAAATATAATACTTGATTTAAAAAAAATACCAATCCAATTAAAATATTTAATGAATAATTTATTGTGTTAAGAAAAGTGGGAACTTCTTTAATTAAAATTGATAATAATCAAGAAAAAATGAAATGATCTTACACGAGACTTATATTGTTACAAAAAATAGTTCGTCCGTTTCAAAATAATATTTACGCTTTTCTCTTTTTGTTGTTCCATAACAAACACTTTCTTTAAAATATTACATTCACAATATACTATAAACCTCTTCTGTCTCATGAGGTATTTTTGCACGACAAAGTCTCTTGTGAGAAAATTTTTATGTGATACGTGTCGAACCATTGTTAGGCATCATTGTTATTTAGGTAAAATATGTTTATTATTAGTTAAAATATATTTTTCTAAAGTATGATGAATAATGAATTAAAGTATGATTTTAAGGTGTTAAAATATAATTCACTATAAACATACTTTAGCTATCAATAAACATACTTTACATATATAATCAACATACTTTAATAATGAGTCGAACCGTCTCACAATCCGCTTCATATTTATCCGTCTCACAACATAGTAGCTCTTTTTGTACATTTATGCTTGATAGTTAAACATACTTTACTTATATAACCAACATACTTTAATAATAGGTCGAACCGTTATCCGTCTCACAACATAGTAGCTCTTTTTGCACATATATGCAGACATGTAGATTAAGAAAAACTGCATTTTAATTATATAATGTAAAATAAATATACGGTTCTTTGAATAATAAGTACAGATTGATTTTTGATTAAAATTTTATTAAAAAAAAGTGACATTTTTGTAATACAATGGTGTTGTAAGGATGTTAATATTATACTCTTTCCGTCCATTATCAAAATATACTCATTTTGTTTTTTCATGCGAATTAAAAAAGTATAATAATTTTATATAAAATGATAGTTGTATTAGTAGTAAGTGGTGTATCATGTGTGAGCCTATATTTTTTCTGAAAAGAGAAAATTAATTGATACGTGTAGAGTAAACGTCCAGAATAGCAAAGTAATACATTTTTAGCGAATAATCAAATGGAGAATATTGTAACCATTTTGGAAATTTGCATAAATGGTGGATGGATACAAATAGAAAATGTGCAAAAATATGTTAGAGACAAAGGGTAAACACTAATTATTCAAAAAAAAAAATCTACAAATCTTGTTAATAAAATAACTTATCTTTTACATTGATACAGTATTAATGCAAAATGTGCTGTAACTGAATGAATAGGGTTTTGTTGTTCATAGTATTACTTAAACTATATTTCCTCTAAAGATATACCTACTATATGACACGATCTTACATGCATGGGGTTATTCACAAAAAAATCTTGTCAAACTTGTAATAGAAGAACAAGGCATGGAGGCAAAAATTACGGGTTTTGTTAATGTAAAAAGGTTATCTCAATCCACTTTATGTGAGAATCACAAATTGCTTTTGATTGTAAACATTAAAGAAGTGTGTCTACTTCCTAATTCTAGCTTCTACCAAATTGTAAATTAAAGTTTGAACATATTGTAGCTAGGTTTCCAAAGCAATCTTTAATAGTATACTGTAAATGCTTTTGAATTTCCATTCTACTTATCATTTTTATTTCAACATAATTCTAAATTGGGTTATATTTTAGAATCATAGGCAAGACATTTTGAAGAATAATAAAAAGATGTAGCAGTGAGACCTTCACTCGTCATAAATCCTGTTATACTACCAAACTTTTGGTAGTTGAAATTCATAATCCTAAGGAACAAAGGGAGAAAAAATAAAAGAAAAAAGAAGAATATATTTGCTTATCTAGAGCTATCTCGTGGGTTTATTAAAATAGAATGAATATTCTTATATGTTGTATCCATTAGCCAAATTTGGGGATAAAAACCAATTTAATCTATAATTTTGATTATGTTCATTTTTCATTCCAGAAAAGATAAAATTTTCAATTTAGTACACCGGATCAAAATAAGGGCAAGAAATGCTCAATTTTCACTTAAAAATGCTAAATTCACCAATAAATGTCTCATTTTCGCTGATTTTCGTTGTCACGTATCAATCACACGCCATTTTTCAGTGATTTCAGTGACACACTGCATTTTCTAGTGGTTTCTGTAAGAATGGAATATGTTCTCAATTGAGGGATCTGGAGTATATTACATCAATATATATAATGTATTTACAATTACAATTTAAGAAAATAAATAAATCAAAAAAATATAAAAAGATACACAAAATATTTACTAATATATTAGAGATCTTCTAGATCATGATCTGTAATATCTCTAATACCCCCTTCAAGCGGAGCTGATGGGGACATACACAAAGCTTGGATCGAAAGAATTCAAATAGCGGACGCGGAAGACTTTCAGTGAAAATATCAGCAAGTTGGAGCGAGGAAGGAACAAATTGTGTAGAAAGATGACCACTAGAAATAAGCTCACGCACAAAATGATAATCAATGTCAATGTGCTTCGTACGTTTATGAGCTACCGGATTCTGACTCACAGCTAGAACGAGAAATAGTATGTTGTTTCTTAGCACTCCAAGAGACCAGATTAGGGCCCAAAAATACAGAATACCCAGCATTTTCCCTTGAAGTATATGATGAAGCCCTATAATTCATCATTGAACTCAAAACTTTGTATGGTAATCTATTTAGGAAATGGAAAGATCAATGCAAAGTAATTAATTTCAAAGTTGAATGGTGAATTTAATTTAGTAATCATGGATTGGAAGTTTCTCTCACAAAGAATGATATGGAAGTGAGGGTTTTATAAAAACTAATTCAATATTATAACTTTGCTTATATTCATTTTTAATCCCAAAAAGGATAAAAAATTTCGATTTAGTATCACTGACTTTTTAAATAGGGCAAAAAAATGCCATTTTCGCCAATTTTCGTTGTCACGTGACAATCGCGCACCATTTTCTAGTGATTTCAACATTTTTCAGCGAGAATGGGGGCATTTTTGCCCTATTTCAGAATCGATGATGCTAAATTGAAAATTTTATCATTTTTCGAACGAAAAATGAACATAAGCAAAGTTATGGTACAAAATTAATTTTTGTCCCCAAAACTTGTGATAAAGCATGCAATAAATCTATGATTCAGGGATGGGCAAATAATTAATCTATAACCACACAATACCCTTGCATCTTCGGCCCCTCTGAAAAACGGACAATCACACTTTTCTGTACTTGTTTCTCTACTCATTACTTTCTTCTTCCCCACGCCTTTCCCTTCATGATCATTTTCTAGATTCACCTCCTTATATTAGTTTTGTTTTCCCTTATACTTTCACAACTTAAAAATAGTCTTCCCTTTTTCAATTCGCCACCATTATCAGATTGCTTCACAACCACCACCATCTAATTTTCTGTGGCAATGTCGAAACCAACTTAACAACTCGTCTCGTGTTTGAAACCATTCATTGGTTTCAAACAAGTCCATGAAATCATCAACCATAAATACATTTGTACTGAGTTTCTTCATTTGTTGAGACAATAGTGAATCTTGTAGACAAAACAACATATTCCTTGCTACGTTAAAAAAATAGCCCTTAAAATTGAAAAATATGCTTCCATTCGAAAGATCTTGGTCAAAAAAATTTCTTCTATTCGATCATGGACTTCGGTTGTGCCTTCCGTTCGACCAAACTTTGTCAAACAATAACGTAATTTTCGAACAGTTCTGGTGGAACATTTCTTGTTTCCCTGGCATTGGTTGGTGAACAACCTAGTGTGGACAAAAAAACACGAATGACTATTAATTAATCAATTAAAATGCATAATAATACATATCTTTAAGGTCTTAGGTGTATTCTTTGCCGACATTATCCCACACTTGGACGTATGAGTGATTTTACACGGTAGGAGAAACTAGTTTTTTTTCTTCGTATTCTACCTTTGAGTTAGAGAAAGATGGTTGGTATATGGTGTTTGGTGGATGTCTTCATTTGAGCTAGTGTGAGGGGTTTTAAATGTGAAGATGTATATAAATAATTAGTAGAGTTGGGTTAGAATGTGTGGTGTTTAAAATTGAGGGTATTTTAGTCATTTACAGTATAATTTTAGGGCATGAAAGATCATGTATGTAGTAAAAGAAAGAGGAATGTGGTCTGTTGCCCAAATTAAATTAAACATTTGCAAAAATGCCTACTTAGATTAAATATAAGCAAAAATGCCCACTTTGAAGATGAGTTTACTGATTTTTCCCTACTATATATACGTCAGATTTTTTCAGACTTAACATGAAGACAAAATATTATTCTGAGTGTGTGAAGAAAAGATCCAGTGACATTATGACAAGAGTTTATAATTAAAGTGAAAGACTGAGTGTGCTTAATGACAGAGTTTATAATTAAATTTATTATAATAGTGAAAAGACCGAGTGACCTTAAAAAATAGAGTTTATAAATAAAGTTAATTATACACTGAAAGATGGAGTGGTTGTGACCAACTTTATTTTTAGATTTATAATTAAAGTGAAAAACCAAGTGACTGATAATTGATGAATACTGATAAAAAAAATTGATGAGTTTTTAATAAAGGTATTGAAAGACCAAGTGGCATATAAGAATAGGACAGAATATGTAAGAATTATGTAAGAATTGAAAGACCGATATAAGACCGAGTGATATATAAGAATAGGAATGAAAGACCAAGAAAAAAATGAATGAAAGAACCAATGATACAAGATCGAGTGATATGTAAGATTAGGAATGAAAGACCGAGTAAGAAAAAGAAAAGAAAGATTGAGTGATATGTAAGAACAGGAATGAAAGATCGAGTAAGAAAATGAATGAAATACCGAGTGAGAAAAGGAATGAAAGACCAAGTGATACAAGACCGAGTGATATGTAAGAATAAGAATGGAAGACCAAGTGAGAAAATGAATGAAAGACCTATTGATACAAGACCGAGTGATATGTAAGAATAGGAATGAAAGACCAAGTAAGAAAATGAATGAAAGATCGAGTTATACAGAAGTCAATCTTCTCCACATTAAATCAAGGGTATTGGAGTCTTTTATTTTCAAAAGTGGGTATATTTGCTTTTTTTTATACTGCTGATGCGCATTTTCTTTGCACGCAAAATTAATCCCCAAGTATTAAGGATATCAATTGCAGCTTAAGCAAGAGACCAAGTTAAATATCCAACCCAAAGGACGGCGTATTATCAATTTAATTATTTACTAAATTAATTAAGGCAAGGCGACAAGAATTGTGGAATTAATTATCAACTACTAATAAATAATTAAAATAACAAATAAAATAAATTAAGTACTAGAAGAATACGAAAGTGAATCAAGTAGGAGAATAGGTAGCTCTTCGGACAATTCAGTTTCACTTATTAATTTCCCTTTCGTATATCAATGTCCGACTCTACCTTGTGGATTACGGATAAATCACTAAGCAATGCATATATATTTACTCTGTAGATACAAGCAAACATGCGTATAACATGTGTGAGTAACCTTGAAGCAAGATATATAATTTCACCCTCCTTTCTAGGTACTATTAGTATTAATTATTTTTCTGGCCAATTGGTACTCTAACCCAATATGATCTCCCTTTATAGGTATTATAAAATTATCCTCTTTATCATACTTATCAACCCGAATCTAATGCAATTAATAAGTATTTATACATGATAGTTCTAATGAAGTTTCGTAGTCCCCTCACTTAGAATCATAACTTGGAATTCTGTTCAGCAGTGAACGCGCTCAATTAATAACCAAGATGAACATTCAGACTCTATTCAACAGTTAATGATGAACAAAATGACTCTAAATATGGATTAAGAAAGTATAGTCTTATATAAAATAAACCACAAGCAGTGTTGTACGGAGTATACACACAAAAGTTCAATTAATTCATAAAACCTTCAAAACCTTAGACTATCAAAACAGTTCTAGCCCATGATGTTACGAAGAACAATCATGGAGGTTGGTAGATCTCACCCATATATTTGGAAAATACAAGATAAATTAGGGAATGATAAAACCTTAGATGTGGGCATCGTCGTTTCCTTCTCCGTCTTGGATCCTCCTCTTGGTTCTCCTCTTGATTCAGCAAACGAATCTTCAAAGTGATTGATGGATGGAGGAAAGGATGTGGATGATGGTTGGAGGATGATCTCCCCTTGTGGGGTGGTGTAGGATGGATGTGTTTGTGGTATATTCTTGGTGTGATCTGCATCCTCTTTTATACTTGTAACTTCTCCTTATAGACCTTTACAGGGCTTTTTTGTGGAAAACACAAAAATACACACATTGGAGGTGAAACCCTGCACAGATCTAGATTCGCGTGTTCTACCTCGAGCAAAGTGGTTTTGGTTGAGCTGGAAGGCCTTGGTCGAGCTATGGTCGAGCTATGTGGTAGAGCTAGAAGGCTGTGGTCGAGCTACGGTCGAGCTGCGTGTCTGTAAACTGAAACTTCATCTTCTCATCTAGCTAGACTTGCCTGCTGTAGCTCAACCAAAATGGCTTGGTCGAGCTACAGTAGAGCTGCATGTGCAGTCTCACCATTCCACGCATAACTTCCACATCCAAACTCCGCTTTGAGTGATTCTTGCGTTCACACAAACCTCTCTTCCTTGGCTTTCTATCCATATAAAGAACATATAAAAAATCTAATATTTGAAGGTGTAATAAGTCATGCAAATGACACAATCGCGCTGAGTAGAAATAGCTTGCACGACGTCACTATTTTGATCATAATTTTCTCGTTTGGACTCCAATTGAGATGTTTCTTATGCCAAAACAATCATCTCTTTTGTGGCTTTCCAACAATATATCACACTTTCACTTTTGAGCTCCATATGAATACAGAAAAATTATACAAGTTGGACGTGCGTTATTTAACATTCCTCCAACTTTGCACTTTTGAACCTTTTTCCACCTAAAACACAATAAAACACCTCAAACGCACCTTTTTCTTATATATCGAATATAAGACACTTGTACTAATATATAACAATAATTTCCATAAAAAAGTATTAAATAGAACACTAAAACACACTTATTTTCACTCTCATCAATCTCCCAAACTTACCCGTTGCTCGTCCCGAGTCAACAAAATAAAAATAAAATGAAAGAGAGTAAGAAAATTAGCGGGAAAATAAGGAATATGACCAATGGCTCCTTCAAAATACAATTGTCCTTAACTTAGGTCATGCAACTCTCATTACACGTAATAATCAAATCATAGCATATAAAATAAGACAATCACCATCAATTCAAATGCTTTATTGACACGTATGTTCTCACAGAAAGTATATATCACTCGCACTCAAGTGTAAAAGATGTACACTTATGGGTTAAGATGTTTACGCTCAAATTCAATTCAAGTGCATACGTAACCATAAGCTTGCCAAATATCTCAAACACTCCACCACTAAAAGTATGATTCGACAATGAGATCAAAAAGGACTTTTTTTTGATGTAATGTTGACTCTTTGGTTAAGGTAGGAAATATATGGATAAGTGACTCAAAACTTGGATCTATCAAGTCGCGATCCATCATGATCTTTCATTATTTCTACTCACTTCAATTAAGCACAAATCCTCCTCAATTCATTCACTTTTTTTTTTCATGCACAACAATTTTTCCTTCTCTTTTTTCTTTTTTTCTTGAGGTATCAGTTTTGGGCACTACTCTCACATCCTCCATAGGGTACTATATTTAAGCACTACCCTAGGGTGTGTTTCCATGGAGTACTAGATTTAAACACTACTCCATGATTCTTCTTAGATGCATTCTCAAGTTCAATCACTGTTTCAACACCAATTTCATTCCTTCCCAAACTGTTATTAAACTCTATCAACACAATTTGAAAAGTCATTAATTCTCGTCATGTAGATAATCAAGGCTAAAAAATTCAGATACTCAAAGTGGTTATTTCTCGTAGGCAACCAAAGAATGAGATTTTTAGGCTCAACGGGGCTAATTACGGATAAACATCATTCGGTAGGGAATTATTTGGGTACGTGACTCATAAATTCAAAAATGACGTAAAATCATCTCTCATCATCTAACACACATGTAGTTTCAAGTAAGATTAGAGACAAGTTCTATAATACACACTGTAACAATAAATTTCTATTTATAATAAAATAAATACAAATTGCATACAAAGATAATTTCAAATGAATTTAATTTGAAGAATATGTAAGTAGGTTACAATCTCAATTAATCCTCTGATTCTTCTCTCGAACCAATGTGGCTTTGACTTGACTTGTGTTGGTTGACTTTGACTTCTTTGACGAAGTGTATGCTGACTGTGTTGACAGCGTGTGTTGACTTGACTTGTATGTTAAGTAGGATTTTCGAACGAAGCTTGTCCGAGCTCGAGTGTGTAGTCTTGAACGTTGACCCGGAGGCTTTGAACCTATGTTCGAATTGAACGTTGACTAGAGAGCCTTCCTCGGAGAACACTTGATCTGGGGGACTTGAAGCCTTGATCCCGGATTAGTGGCTATTCTTGACTTGAAGCTTGCTTGATGCCTTGAAGATCTTGAGATTGAAGCTTTGGAGGCTTGAAGACTTGACGATTCGTTGAAGATCTTGAGCTTGAAGCTTTGAAGATTCGAAGGCCGCTTGAAGGCTTGAAGATCTTCGAAGATCACTTGAAGACTCGAGCTTGAAGACTTGAAGATTTGAGTGTTCTTAACTTGAAGATCTTGAGCTTAATCTTTGACTTGACTTGATCTTGATCTTCGCTTGACTTGGATCTTAATCTTCGCTTGACTTGGATCTTGATCTTCGCCGGATTGGAGGGGCTTAACACCTTGATCTCCAATTGGTGGCTATTACTCTTGAAGAACGCCAGATCGAAGGGGTTTAGAACCTTACTCTTCGATTTGGCGGTTGTTCTTCGCTTGAAGATGCTTGAAGTATTCAAGGGAGCACTGCTCATATTCTTGATATCTTCAGAGCTTTTGTCTTCAGATATTTTTGTATCTGGAATGAATGAAGGAGGGGTCCTTATATAGGTGAAGGGTGAGGAAGCCCCATAAATAACTCGCAATTTGATTGGTCCAGGGCTGATTTGACCTGATTCTGTGGGTTTGGGCCTTTCACTTACTTAGTCTTAAAGTCAAACTTATTTGACTGAATCTAGCCTAATTATCAATTATTTACTCATTTATTTTATGAATTTATTTATTTAAATTCCATAATAAATAAATAAATAATTTATAATTATTACATTAATTTGCCACATATTTTCTTTTAATAAGTAATAAAATTCATGTGCCTACAAATGCCCCCTCGCAATTTGTTCACAGACGCCTTTGTGTTGAAGTAAACAAATTGCGATAATCCATTCTTGATCAACATGATTGAATTTTATTGTTTGCCTCACCAACTTTATATGAATAGCCTGAATTATGACTGAACTTAGCAGAGTACTAACTTGCCTACGTACCTCTTTGAAGAGGATCAAGTCATAACGTAGTTCAAAGGAACATCATTTGGTTTGAATGGGGGTGTCATACACATTTTATACTCATACGAGCCAGGAGTAACATGCAGTTTAGGCTCGTGCGTCATGGTGCGTTGAACTTGAATTTGGTGACAGTTTATACTCGTGTCAATGAGTCTTGAATTTGAACTTGTAGACAGTTTATACTCGTGTCAAGGATTCTTGTGTGGACATTCTTCACTCATGTCGAGGAGCTTTGTGTGTAGAGAATTTATTCTCTTCCCAGGGAGATTTGATTTGATGTGTAGATATTTTATACTCATATCAAGGAGCGTAACTTGAGAAATTTAGATAGTTTAAACTCGTATCAAGGAGTATTGTGTGGACATTTTTAGATCGTGTCGAGGAGCGTAACATGTAGAGAGTTTCGTCTCTTCTCAAGGAGGTTTAATTTGAGTTAGACATTTTAAGCTCGTATCAAGGAGCATGATTTTGAGACTTTTAGATAGTTTAAACTCGTATCAAGAAGTATTGTGTGGATATTTTTAGCTCGTGTCGAGGAGCGTAACATGTAGAGAGTTTTGTCTCTTCTCAAGGAGATGTGATTTGATGTGTAGATAGTTTATACTCATACCAAGGAATGTAACTTGAGGATTTTAGATAGTTTAAACTCTTATCAAGGAGTATTGTGTGACAGTTTTCGCTCGTGTCAATGAGCTTAACTTTAGGATTTTAGATAGTTTAAGCTCATATCAAGGAGCGTAATGTAGACAGTTTTAGCTCATGTCAGGGAGCGTGATGTAGATAGTTTTAGCTCGTGTCAAGGAGCTTTGTCTTGATTTATCAACAGTTTATTGCCCCCAATCTTGGGCTGCACTATTTTCTCTTACTTCAACTTAATTTCTGTTAATCTTTATAGAAACGGCAGACTTTGTTTGTGGTTCCCCTTCCAAGGGCTCATTGAAGGATATGTATTCTAACCTGTAAGAGTCTTGAATAGAGGGCCATTCGATATCATTTGATGTCAAGCTTAACTCCATGTCGTGAGCTCTTAAAGCCAACTCTTCAAAAGTTTTAGGCCGAATTCCTTGGAGTATGTAGCTAAGATTCCATTGCATCCCTTGAATGCACATTTCTATAGATGAAGTTTTTGATAGCTTTTCTTTGCAATTGAGGCTTAGACTCCTCCATATATTGATGTAGTTGAGGACATATTCTTCATCACTTTGACGAGTATTTGTTAGCTCCATCATGCTAATAGTTCTTCGTGTGATATAGAAGCGGTGGAGGAATACTTTTTCCATTTGCCCCCAACTATCAATGGAGTTAGCTTCCAAGTCGATGTACCAATCGAAGGCATTTCCTTTTAGAGATTGGACAAATTGTCTCACCATGTGATCTTCGTAGGTCCCAGCATCATTACATATCTCGACGAAGTGCTCCACATGTTGTCTTGGATTGCCTTTGCCACTGAATTGTTGAAACTTGGGAGGTTGGTAGTCAGTTGGTATTCTCAAGTTGTCAATCCTCTTTGTATATGGCTTGACGTAGGTTGAAGAAGATTTAGAGCTCCCTTCAAACTTATCTTTTATCGTATTTATCACGATGTTCTTTAGTTAGTTGATAAGAAACATTCCGTCAGTTGAAACTTGTAACTTATCCTCAACTAGCTTTTCTTTAGATAGATGATGCTTTGTTGAGTCTTCCTCCCCGTTCTCATTCTCAACTTGTTTCTTATTTGTACGGCTTGTCTCCACATTCTCCATTTTCTTCATAAGTTTGGAGATTTTTAAATCTTGAGCTTCCATGTGCTTGTTGAGTCCTTCAATGGCTTTCATCATACTTGTGAGTTGATCCTCAATAGTCATAACACTTGTCGCATCACTGCAGCTTCAATTGAGGCAGCTGGTGAGCTTGGCATGGAGTGAGGAGTTGAGTAGATAGAGTCATCCCCACCATCTTTTTCGCTGTGCAATGGCTTATTGAGAGTAATCCCCACCATACGATTTGTCTTTGAGGAGCCTTCAGACATACTTCTTGTAACGACTTCAACCTTTCCAGTTTGCAACTCTGGAGGCTTTGATGCAATAGTCCTTCATATCGCAATCTTTAGCGGAGTCATAACTTGCGTCTTCACAGCTTGTAGCTCTAAAGGCTTTGAGGTAGATGACCTTTTTATTGCGATCCTAAGAGGAGTCATACTTTGTATCTTTGTTGAGAGAATAGATGAGAGGTAGAGACTGTCCCACTGGGTGTGCCAAAATTTGTAACAACAAATTTTCTATTTATAATAAAATAAATACAAATTGCATACAAAGATAATTTCAATTGGATTTAATTTGAAGAATATGTAAGCAGGTTACAATCTCAATTAATCCTCTAATTCTTCTCTCGAACCAATGTGACTTTGACTTGACTTGTGTTGGTTGACTTTGACTTCTTTGACGAAGTGTATGCTGACTGTGTTGACAGCATGTGTTGACTTGACTTGCATGTTAAGTCGGATTTTCAAACGAAGCTTGTCCAAGCTCGAGTATGTAGTCTTGAACGTTGACCCGGAGGCTTTGAACATTTGTTCGAATTGAACGTTGACTAGAGAGCCTTCCTCGAAGAAACTTGATCTGGGGAACTTGAAGCCTTGATCCCGGATTAATGGCTGATCTTGACTTGAAGCTTGCTTGATGCCTTGAAGATCTTAAGCTTGAAGCTCTGGAGGCTTGAAGACTTGAAGATTCGTTGAAGATCTTGAGCTTGAAGCTTTAGAGGCTTGAAGACTTGAAGCTTTGTTGAAGATCATAAGCTTAAAGCTTTGAAGATTCGAAGGCCGTTTGAAGGCTTGAAAATCTTCGAAGATCACTTGAAGACTTGAAGATTTGAGTGTTCTTAACTTGAAGATCTTGAGCTTGATCTTCGACTTGACTTGATCTTGATCTTCGCTTGACTTGGATCTTGATCTTCGTCGGATCGGAGGGGTTTAGTACCTTGATCTCCAATTGGTGGCTATTACTTTTGTAGAACGCTGGATCGAAGGGGTTTAGAACCTTACTCTTCGATTCGGAAGCTGTTCTTCGCTTGAAGATGCTTGAAGTATTCAAGAGAGCACTCCTGGTATTCTTGATATCTTCAGAGCTTTTGTCTTCAGATATTTTGGTATCTGAAATGAATGGAGGAGGGGTCCTTATATAGGTGAAGGGTGAGAAAGCCCCATAAATAACTCGCAATTTAATTGGTCCAGGACTGATTTGACCTGATTCTGTGGGCTTGGGCCTTTCACTAACTTAGGCTTCAAGTTAAACTTATTTGACTGAATCTGGCCTAATTATCAATTATTTACTCATTTATTTTAGGAATTTATTTATTTAAATTCCATAATAAATAAATAATTAATTTATAATTATTGCATTAATTTGTCACATATTTTCCTTTAATAAGTAATAAAATTCATGTGCTTACACACACAAAAGAATGATACTCACTAGAAAAGAAATATCATGTGATTATGTACATGATCAACGAGGCTCAAAATCTCACATGAGTTCTTAATAAGTAACAAAGCACTTTTCATGGTAAGCAATATCTCACAAGTACACATAGAACTTCATACCACTATATAACTCAAGTACACTTCCTTCATCAATTTCCAGAGCATATGAATTTCAGGCACAATTTAAACAAAATAAGCTCATGTGTCAAACCAAAACCAAAAACTCAATCCTTCCACTCTTATGAATTAAGAGCACACATAAAAATTAGAATAAGGAAATGAGGGCACCTAATTTCTCCTTTAAAACGTTTACGAGCTCCTCGAGTTGTTCAACTCGATCCTGTCAAACCTCAGTGTAGAACTCATCTTCCTCCCTCTTTTACCTTTTTCTTTCATAATAGCTCAATCATACTCATCATCACATGATTCATCAATAATAAAATAGGAGATGCTAGAAAAATAAAAAAAATGAGAAATTAAAAACTCGACCACTAACGCTAGGAAACACACAAAATCAACACACTAAACATTAGGTAAGTTGCAAAAAATCGACATACCAACACTGGTTAAAATATTAATATGCCGCAAAAATAATCCCCTAACAAACAAACAACCAAAAATAGGAAATTATACCCTCGGTGCTCATAAGATGAGGTAAGTACATCACACCCCTCCAAACTTAGTAAAAACGAAAGTCGAAACTAAGTTTGAAAAGAGATATAATTGCCGAAACGTGAGCACTTCAAATATATAACTTCTCACTCATACAAAAGAAACACAAAATAATAAAAATGGAAGGACAAGCCCCAAATAGGTGCTCATATTTAACATCGGAGATCACGACGGTATGAAGCCTTTTGAAATACTGGATCAGAGGGTGGTCTTCTCGCATCCTCACCTTCAAATATTTCCTTTCCTTCTTCTTGTCTACACTCAACACCACACCTTTATTGGTCACAAAAATATGATCCTCAAAATTACCTTCTTCCCATGGATGTCTTGACTCCTCCTTGTCAATCTTCCACTCAATTCAGAGTCATCTGTCATATGAAAATCAAGATTAAAAAAGTTAGAAACCACACATATGCTCTTGAATGATTGAGTCTCTATAGGCATCTTCATTACTTTATCAAGAGAGAAAACCACGTCTTCATTATCCATCCGCAGTCTAAACTTTCCTTCTTGAACATCTATCATGGCTCTAGCTGTGGCAAGAAACGGCTGCCCTAAAATAAGGGAGACGTCATCCTTGTCATCTTTCATCTCAAGTACAAGAAAATCCACTGGAAAGACTAACTTATCCACTTTCACTAAAACATCTTCAATTAAACCCTTCGAAAAAGTCATGGATCTATCCGCCAACTGAAGAGCAATTGTTGTGGGTGTCAACTCCCCCAAACCAAGCCTTTTAAATATGGACAAAGGCATCAAGTTGACGCTTTTTCCCCAAATCACACAAGGCTTTACATGCCAACCCTTTTCCAGTGTCACAAAGAATAGTGAAGCTTCCCGGATCCTTCAACTTTGCAGGCAGCTTCCTCTGAATGATCGAGCTGCAATTCTTTGACAGATTTACTGTCTCCACTCCATTCAAGCTTTACCTCTTCGATATAATATCCTTGAGGAATCAGGCATAGTATGGCATCTCCATGATTGCTTCGGAGAAAGGAATATTCAAGCTTATCTTGTTCATGATATCTTGAAATCTATTGAACTTTTCTTCCAATCCATTATTTACTAACCTCAAAGGAAATGGAGGAGGTACCTTGGTCTTAAGTCTTCCCCACTCATCTCTTTCAGCCTCCTTTAGCTTATCCTTCTCGACTCTCAACCTCTCTTCTCTTTCCCACTTCTTTTCTGCTATAATCTCAGTATTCTGCTCATTTGATGGTGCTGGAGTGATCTGAACATCAGGTATAGCATTCTGTACGGAAACGGGAGTAGGAAGGTGTTGCTCGACCATAGCTCGACCGGAGTTAGTTTGGTTGAGCTAAGTGGTACTAGTCGAGCTGGGTCCCCGAAAACGGAATCTGTATGTTCAGTATAAAGTGGTGGCTTAACTGTAACTCGACTAGAGTGGTCTGGTCGAGTTGGAGAGTGTTGGTCGAGCTGAGGTTTTGTAAATTGAACATATCTTTTTGGCTCAACAGTAGGCAACTCGATCGTAGCTCGACCAGTGATGTCTTGTCGAGCGCGAGTTCGAAAACAGAGCATCGTTTCTCTGTTCTGAGAAGTGTTGCTCGACCATGGCTTGACCAAGGGGCTTGGTCGAGCTGTGGTTGAGGTGGGACTTACTATCTTCGTTTTCACCCTCTGCCTTCATTGGACCTTCGTACTACATTCCGGACCTTAACGTGATGGCTTTGCACTCTTTTGGGTTCGTTATGCCTTGAGACAGGAACTTTTCCTTCTCCAACGTCTGCATCAACTGATTCACACTCGCAGCCATCTGACCTATTATCATTGTAAGGTCTTTGAACTGCTTAGATAAGTCTGCATGATTAGCATTCAATCTAACTTCGATGTGGTCAACTCTTGCATCATTCATTGCCATGTATTGATTGAAGGTATATTCGATACTCTTCACTTCTTGCTGCTGCATACGAGGCCCCTTTTTATACCAACTCTGTAATATGCTTCTGTTGGGACTCTAGAAGCTTATTGATGTTAGCTAGACTAGAGATGATCTCATCATCCCTATTCGGCTTCTCCACTTGATGTTCAACCTGCGCTACCTTGCCACTACATAAGATCCTCTTACTCTCTCTGTAAGCCAGTCACGTGAATTCATAGAGATATTTTCAAACAACTTTTCTGCTTCAAGTGCTGTTTTAGATAACATCGCTCCTCCTGTTAATGCATCAATAAGAATACGCGACTCACAATCCAATCCATAGTAGAAGATACTTATGTATTGAGCCTTAGACATCCTATGCTGTGGGCACCTCATGAGCATATCTTTGAACCTGTCCCACGCCTCATGAAATTTCTCACCCTGATTCATAACAAATTGAGTGGTGTCTTGTTTCATTCTTAAAATCCTTGATGGTGGCATGTATCTCTCTAAGAACTTCTGCTGCACTTGGTCTCATGTACAATCTATGGCATCAAGAGTCTCATACCATTCTTCTGCCCTATCAAAAAAAAGAACTTGAATAGGGCGATCCGCGTAGCATTATCATGAGCTCTAGCACCCTTCTGAGTGTTAGCATAACCAAGGAATCTTTTGAGATGCTGATATGGATCTTCAAAGGAACCTCCAGAAAAGGTGTTTTTCTCCACCATGTTGATAAGAGCTGAATGTATCTCAAAATCATCATCTTCCCCCCTTGCTCCTATCAACCCCATGTTTCCAATCCCATAGTTCTTGAAAATTTCATGTATGGTAATATTATCCGGATTCTGCCTTGCATCGACCATGTTTAGCACTGTGTGTTATTCCTTCCTTTCCTTTCTGTCCTTTTCCTAGCGCACAAGTACCTCAAAAAAATTTAAGGTTAGATAGAAATAAATAATCACAAATAAAAGTCTTAACCAACTAAAAATAATAAAAATGAATTAGGGTGAGAACTAAGCCCAACACACGTCTTCAAGTAAAGCTCAATACTCCAAAGTTGAACAAGCATAAGCTTATGAGTATTCCAGGTCTAAAAAAATGCGAGAAGAGTTAGATGATATGCGAGAAGAATTCGATGATATAGATTAGATTCATTTATGGGTCGTCTGTTCGACCATTTCTTTCAGTAGCTATTGGCTTCTCACTGTTTGTATCAGTTTTTAAACATCTTTACTTTCCCTGTCTCCCCTCCCCCTTATTTTTGTTTTTTCTTTTTATAATATATCATCTATTTGCCTAAAAATAACAAAATCAATAATAACTGCTGTTCCCGGCAATGGCGCCAAAAACTTGATGCGCGTTTTCTTTGCACGCAAAATTAATCCCCAAGTATTAAAGATATCAATTGCAGTTTAAGCAAGCGACTAAGTTAAATATCGAACCCAAAGGACGACGTATTATCAACTTAAATATTTACTAAATTAATTAAGACAAGACAATAAGAGTTGTGGAATTAATTATCAACTACTAACAAATAATTAAAATAACAAATAAAATAAATTAAGCACTAGAAGAATATGAAAGTGAATCAAGTAGGAGAAAAGGTAGCTCTTCGAGCAATTCAGTTTCACTCATTAATTTCCCTTTCATGTATCAATGTCCGACTCTGCCTTGTGGATTATGGATGTATCACTAAGCCATATGCATATTTACTCTATAAATACAAGCAAACATGTGTATAACATGTGTGAGTAACCTTGGAGCAAGAGATATAATTTCACCCCCTTTCTAGGTACTATCAGTATCAATTATTTCCCTGGCCAATTGTTACTCTACACCGATATGTGTTGGAGTTCGATCGTTTGATTAACGTGAACTGTTAGGGTTCCACGCAAATATATATAAGCGAAAGAAATAATATAAATATGCATTACCTTTCACCAGGGTATGTTGAATAAGAGAAAATTCTCGCCTGCAGCTTGTGCGACCTCATGACCTTTTGCATAACTTCCTCATCCAATCACCGATTTGAGTTATTTTTGCGCCAAAAATGATCCGCTCTTCCGTGGCTTTCCATCCATATATCAGACTACCATTTTTGAGTTCCACACGAATTCAGAAAAATTATGGAAGTTGACGATCAGGTTGCTGTAAATGACCTCTCTAATCTTCTGTTGTATTCCCAAGCCTACTCTGGACGTCTTATGGGAGACGATCTTCAAGACCCTCTTAATTTATAATCCTCCCTCTCAATCTCACGTTTTAGGTGCAGGAATGAATCATTAGGGTTTCCGAATTATTGAGGTGGCTTATATTTGTGCTACAACAGGGACCAGGAGGAGAAATTAGAGTCGGACCTCCATTGGGCTTAATTAGTATCCAAGTTTAACCCAAAACTTATACTTAAGTCCAATAATAATAATAATAATATATTCCACTAAAATATTATTACTGCACTGCCGCTCTAATCCCAAATTACATTATATACTTCTTCTTATTATGAGCTCATTAGTCTCCCCACATTTAAGATATACAATGCCCATTAATTAATTAAGTTACTGACAACTCTATTAATTAATATCTCATCCGAGAATAGTACCACTCAACCTCATTATCATGTCAGAATAAATCCACCTGCAGGGTTTACATAATCCTTATGAGCTCCTCAAGTGGACATCATCAACTTATTTAATAAGACCATAGAGACAACACTATTTTCCAACTCATCAAGTTTGTTATTTAATATATATAAATCTTACCCATTGATGAATTAAAGAAACACATACTGGCTTATATGTCGAGGTTATTGTATGTAGATTAAGAGCACGAACATCTATAATAACAGATATCAAGTTCTCCTATATAGTTAGTATAAGTCGAACGATCTCAAGCGGTCCTGCTCAATACACAAAAAGTGCACTAATGTGATTCTATAGTCAAGACAAACTAATACTAAATCACACTACAACCATCTCGATAGATAGCCCCCTTCTATTTCGGTTGTCAGTATTTGTTTATACTTTATAAGTAAACTGATAATATGATCTTTCGCGTGTTGTCGCACAACATATTATCTACATTATAAAGTAAGTGGACTATTGCATTGACATATAAATAAATTATAAGATGCAATCATTTGATCAATGATTCTCATTTCAAATATTATTAAAACATTGTTCATACTAAAGCTAGACTTTTAGTATACAATCCAACAATCTCCCACTTATACTAAAAGACTACGCTACCATGTCTGCTTCCATACATCTGATTCCCACTCCCACTACATGACCATCAAAAGCTTTCACCTTAAGGTCCTTGTAAAAGAATTTACTAGGTTATCATCCGATGTAATCTTGGCGGCAACAACCTTCCCCTCATCATACGATTTCTCGTTACAGGTGGTACTTACTCTTAATGTGTTTAATTATCTTATGGACTCGTGATTTCTTCAAGTTTGCAACTGCACCATTATTATTACAATAAATTGTGATAACCTTGGGCAAACTCAGAATCACATCTACATCCATTACGAAGTTTCTAGTGTCATACAATTAGTTTGGCTACCTCAGAGGCTCCAATTTATCATCTTTCCATGGTGGAGTCTGACATACATTTTTATATAACACTCCTCCATGTTATGACTCTACTTCCTAAAATTAAACACATAACCTTGAAGTGAATTTACTGCTATCCCTATCTGATTTGAAAATTCTGAATCTATGTTACCCACAAAAAGCAGTGAATCTGTCCAGTAAGTTTACATATAATTTATGGTCCTTTTCAGGTACATAAGTATATGTCTTACTACAGTTTAAAATTCTTGTTTTGGTTTAACTTGATACTCACTGACCATGCGTTTAGTAAAATAGATATCCAATCTCGTGCATAGCACTCCTTAGATTAAGCTTCCTTATTATCCGAAGCATAAGGAACCGTTTTCATCTACTTTACCTTCTTTTGTGTCTTAAGACACATTTCCTTAGATAAAGTCACATGCTAAAATGAATAAGCATTGTATCATTTCATGAAGCTTGAGATAAGCACAACATCATATCTTGTGACGTATCACCATGATCGTAAGAATTTATTTGTCTGATCTTAAGTCCTTCATTTCATACTAGTTTAAAAACCATACCCTTACGCCCAATAATATTCTTTCATTGTCTCCAATAATCAAGATACCATCTACGTATAGTACAAGAAATACCACCACATTTCCAACACTCTTTTCAATACACAAGACACATCCGCGCATTGAACAAATATATATCATTGGATATCCTCATAAAAAAGGATGCTCCAAGATCTTGAAGCTTGCTTCAGTCCATCGATGGGAAATTTTAAGCTTACACTCAAAATACTCTTAGCCCTTTGCAACGAATCACTCTGGTTGCTTCATATAAATGGTTCCTTCAAGACTTTCAATCACGAAAACTGTCTTGACATCTATTTGTTATACCTCATAATTCAACATGAGCAGTAATAAATAAAAGAATTCGGATCTACTTTAACTTAGCTACAGGCAAAAAGGTTTCCTCATACCCGAACTCACCCTTCTTTCTGAGTGTGCTTTTATGCAACAAGCCTTGTTTCAAAGTATCACCTTACCGTCCGATCCTCTTTTATTTTGTATGACCACTTCGAATGACTTTTACACCATTTAGTGGTCCTACAAACTCCCAGATTTGATTTAGAATCCATAGATTTTATTTCAAAATTCATTGAGACTTATTAAGATTCCGCATTTCGATCTTGTAGTGCTTCGTCGTATCCATGGGACAATTTCATGTTTACTAGGGACCATGTCTCACGACTTTCCCAAAACATAAATCTACGGTTGCTTGAACAACCCTCCCACTACAATAAGGCGCTACATGCAATTGTGTATCAGATGTGACACGCGATGTAGTTTACTTGTGGTATATCCTCTTTTACAATTGGTACTATACTTTGTGTTTTCCCTCTCACATACTTTAGAACAATTTATTCATGGGTTTGTGATTTATTACATAGTCCTTTTCCAAAAATCTAGTGTTCGTGTTAACAAATACTCTCTTGATCTTTTGGAGTGAATAAATCACCCTTAATTTTTCTAGGATATCCCACAAACAGACAAATATTAGTATGACATGTTGTTTCTAGGACATACCCATAAAATGAATTTAGTAATTCCAAATAACTCATTATCTATCTAACCATTTGCATAAGAGTCATATTCCTTCTTTCCGCTACACCAGTCGGCTGAGGTTTGCCCGATGTTGACAACTTGGAATCCAATCCCAACCTCTGATAAATAAATATATATATATATAAGAAAGTCTTCCAAAAATAGAAAGGATAAATTTTCCTGCCCATTTTTCTTGCTAAATATGGAAATATGGCTTAATACCCGTTAGATGGTTGTGTGAAAAGGAACCCAGTGTCATTGAACATGCGCGTGCTGGTGCATTCTCTAATAGATTTATTCATTAAAAAAACTAGATTTTACTTTATTCTAGAGACTATCATTCTAGGGTGGCTGTTACCGTCTTCAATACACATTCTTTTTTCTTTATGGCTAATTTCATAATTAATCTGTCATCCATTAATTGCAGTAATTTAAATTTTAAATGGTGTAATATAAGGTGAAACAACTACACCACCTGCCAGCTGATATAAATAATGCTATTCCAAATAGTTCCCCCTGTCTTTTTCATTCTTTTTATATATCCACAGTGTAGGTAGTAAACTGCTCATTTGTTTTTATCTTTATATCACCTTTTTTGGTTTTTACTATTATTGTTATTTTAATAATTCGTGCTAAATTAATAGTTTCAGAATGTGTAGGACACATAAAATACACAACAAAAGCGCATCTCTTCGAGCAAATGAAGAACATCAATTCTTCAAAGGATGGACAAGCAATGAAGTTGAATTAATCTTTATTCGTGCATATACCATGTTCCTGCATATGGTACTAGAAACATTAGATCACAGTTATAGATGTTTTCATGAAAGGCCTTCCTAGCAAAATCATAGAATTTGATGAATCATTATCTTCCATATCAATCACATAAAAGTCAGCTGGAAAAATCAAACCATTAAATTGCACCAACACATCCTCCAAAACTCCTTTAGGATAAACATTAGATCTATCAGCAAGTTGAATAAGCACACCCATTTCTTTCAATGGACCAACATTCAAAGACGAATAAATAGAAAGAGGCATGACATTAATTGAAGCTCCAAGATCTAATATTGCCTTCTCAAATTCTACATTACCAATGCAAGGGAATAGTAAACATACCTGGATCAATGCATTCAGGAGGTAATTTCTTTTGAATCACAGCAGAAACATTTTCTCCCACACTAACAAACTCATTACCTTTCAACTTCTTTTTATTGGTACAAATTCAAAAACTTAGCATAACGAGGCACTTGTTTAATTGCATCAAGTAAAGTAATATTTACCTCAACCTTACGAAAAGTTTCCAGAATTTCCTTTTCTTCCACTTTTTTCTTAGATTGAAGGAACCTGGAAGGAAAAGGAGCATGAGGTGGCACCACATCAGAGTTGTCTTCTTCTTCAACAACTTTCTTTCTCTTAACTCGATCAGGTTGAGAAACCTTGACATCTTTCTCATCTTCTTAATCACGTCCTTTCGACTCAGTCAACACCTTACCACTCCTCAAGGTAATTGCACTCACATTTTTTTTGGATTCACAATCGTTTGTGATGGCAATTTACCTTGAGATTCCATTCTACTCACGGAAGTGCCAATTGACCTATTTGATCTTCGATCCTCTTGATGCTAGTTTGTGTTTCCTGCTGAAACTTTTAAGTGTTAAATGCAAGTGCCTTGACAATGTTTTCAAGAGACATACCTGAGCTCGAAGAGGGATTATTTTGCTGCTTTTGGACAAAATGTGGCTGAGGTTGAGCTTGAGGATTTTGGTACTGATGTCCTCTCCATTGAAAGTTTGGGTGATCCCTCCAACCTTGATTATAAGTGTTGGAGTTGGGATCATATTTTCTTTGAAGTGGACCCAAGAATCCTCCTATCGCATTAGCTTGCTCCACATTGTCTTGAAGTGTTGGACACATGTCGATTGGATGTCCTATCGAAGCACATATTCCACATGCCTTCGCTTGTTGCATATTTTCTGCAGCCATGTTTTGAACAAGAGAAGACAAGTTAGTAATACGATCCTCAAGAGACGAAATTGTTATGTCATTCAGTCCTTTATTGGATGCATCTCATCTACTTCCAAATTGTTGGGAATTTGCTACCATAGTGGTGATTAGATCTCTGCCTCACGAGGAGTTTTGTTCACTATTGCACCTCCACTTGCAGCGTCCATCATCCTTCTCTCCATATGAAGCAATCCTTCAAAGAAATATTGAATGAGGAGCTGATCGGATATCCCGTGTTGTGGGCAACTTGAGCACAATTGCTTAAATCTCTCCCAATACTCATGAAGTGATTCCTAATGTATTTGCCTTATTCCACATATTTCCCTTCTCATTGTTGCAGTCTTTGAAGTGGGGAAATATTTATCTAAAAATAACCTTGCCATACCCGTCCATGAGATAACCGAGCCCGGAGGTAAGTAGAAAAGCCAATCCTTTGCTCGACCCTACAACAAAAATGAGAAAGCATGTGATTTAATTTTCTCTTCGGACACTCCATGTGGCTTAAGACTAGAGCAAACAACATGAAATTCCTTCAAGTGCTTGTGTGGATCCTCATTTTCAAGGCCATGGAACCTAGGCAACAAATGAATCAGCCCGGCTTTCAACTCAAAGTCTACATCCATATCGGGGTATTGAATGCATAGCAATGGTTGTTGATCAAGATCCGGCGCTATCAACTCCCTCAACGTCCTTTCTCTTTGTGCCATCTCTACTACTTCTTCAACAAGATCACCTTCACTAGATGCACTTTTCAAGTCCAAAAACAAGAGTAAGTTAGGAGATGAAGTAGATGCTTTCTTTTTCAACTTTGGTTCTTTTCTAAGACGATGAGCTTTCTTTTCAATTTCCGTATCAAAGTCAAGTTTTCCCACAGGAAATGAACGAGGCATAAAAATGAACCTGTTTTGACACCAATCCCGAGCAGCGGCGCCAAAACAATTAGATCTCATATGTTGAAAAAATATGAGTATTGTGATGCCATTTAGAACGTTAAATCCGTAATTGTTTAATCGTTTCTAATACTTGTGGCAAGTAGCGTAATTGATTGCACCTCACTTTCGATTATAGTTATAGGGGGGATATGCAACCTAGTCTAAATGAACCTACATGTGCATTTGTTGGCTAGAATTGGGTCTTTCTAGATTGAATACAGTCAATAAATTAAATTCTACGGTCGTACCTAGGGTTGTTTATTTGGCTAGGGATTAATTAGACGTCGTACCCTAATTGTCTACTATTATGGAAAGATTAGTTTGTTAGGTCGTACCAATGACTATAACCAATTTGGTGTTAACGTGAAAGAGTTATATTTGCATCTGTGATCGTGTATGTTGAACCATTCCGAAGATTGTTTTGGCTAGATATTTAATCTCATTTAATCACCTCATTTTACTTTGTTTTTAGTCTACTGCATATTTTAGTTTTAAGTTCAAACTCAAACCCCCCCAATCTTAGTTCATTTTAATTTCTTTGAATAAACTTGTTTTACCAATCTCTTTGGAAACGACCCTACTCATCGCTATCGCAATATTATCTAGTAGGTTTATTATTTGTTGGTTTCGACACCCACCATCTCCATTATTAATGATTTATGATGCAAATAAAGAATAAGCATTCGCAATGATATGAGTAGTACAACAACAGTTCATTCATTCTAATCATCCAAGTTTACATGAACATTCAAAATCTAAATCTCATGTGCAAATAATTTTAAGCAACTCATGATAATATATCTATTCAATGCATGACTACTTTTTATTTGTAATGTTCCAAGCAGCTCAATTTAATATAATATATTTTTTCTTCTCATTATCCCTTTTCCAGTTTCATAAGTATAACACTGATTCTTCTCATTATCTTTTTTACCAGTTTCATAGAATTAAACGTTATGTACATCTTTTTAGTGTTATACAAACAAAAATAACTAAGTCAGCAAATTATTAATATACTCTTAACATTTGGTTATTTATGATCTTTATAATAGATATTCCCATGAAAATGTTATCTTAAGGCCAATCAAAATAATTCATTTGTGTTTGATTTAAATTTTATGGCCAATCAACATAAGGCAAGAGAATCATGAGTAAAATAAGCCGGGAAGATGAGAGATGAGAGTACTGATGAGCGTTTTCTCAACACACAATTAATCTCCAAGTTATATTTATCGAACCTAAGGGACGATGGTTATCAATTTATTATTATTTATATTAAGAGAAACTATTGTTTGGCAATTTAAGTTGTGAATGATTATTAATCTAATAAAAAGAAATAATAAATAACAAATAAAATAGAGACAGTAGAGATAAACGAGAGTGATCAAATGAGAAGATAGGTAGCTCTGGGGGCATCCAGTTTCACTAGTTAACTTTTCTTCTGTTATGTCAATGTCCGACTCTGCCCTGTGGACTATGGACACATCACTAAGCCATGCAAATATACTTTATAGACACAAGTAAATACACGTATATTACATGTGAATCACCTTGGAGCAAGAACATAATTATACCCCCCTTTCTAGGTACTATCAGTATCAATTATTTCCCATGCACTAAGTACTCTAACCCGATATGATCTCCCTTTATAGGTACTATATAATTATCCTCTTTATGCTACTTACTGACTCAAATTCAATTCAATTAATAAGTATTTATATAAGGTAGTTCTAATGAAGCTTCAGAGTCCCCTCACTTAAAATCATAACATAAAATCCTGTTCAACAGTGAACACACTCAATCGATAACCATGATATGCATTCAGACTCAACATATCAGTTAAAGATGCACAAAACAACTAAGAGTACGAATTAAGAAAGCATGGACTTATATAAAATAAATCCACAAGTAGTGTTGTATGGAGTATACATAAGGAAGTTCAATTAACTAGATAAAACCTTCATATCCCAAGAATTACCGAAGCGGTTCTAGCCCATGATGCTTCGAAGAACGTTCATGGTGTTTGAATAGATCTTGCCCATAGTCTTGAAAATTATAAGAAAGATTAAGTTGCGAAGTAAACCATATATGTTGGCGCCGTCGCTTCTTGATGAGAGTGGAAATAAGCGTGTTTTAGTGTCCAATTAAACACCTTTTTAATGGAAATTGTTGTCATATATTAGCACAAGTGTCTTATATTCAATATATGTGAGTAAAAGGTATACTTGAGGTGTTTTATTGTGTTTTAGGTGAAAAAAAGATCAAAAGTGTAAAGTTGGAGAAAAGGTGCAACTTGTGCAAGAATGCTGAAAAACGCACGTCCAACTTGTGTAATTTTTCTGTGTTCTTATGGAGCTCTGAACTATATATGTCATATATAATTGGAAAGCTACAGAAGTGAGGATCGTTTTGGCATAAAGAACACCTCAATTGGATTCCAAACGAGAAAGTTATGATCAAAATGGCGACGTCACACAAACTGTGCTGAATAGAACGGCTGTGCCACTTTGCATGACTTGTTAAACATTCAAATTTTAGATTTTCGGTGAGTTCTTTATATGGGAAGAATTAAAAGGAAGAGAGGATCGCGTGAGCACAAGAATCATTCAAATCGGAGCTTGGATGTGGAAGTTATACGCGAAACGGTGAGACTGCGTAAGCTGGTTCAGACCGGTTCGACCAAGACAGCATGGTTCGACCAACCCTGTTGGTCGAACCAAGGTCGAACCAGAAGCCTGAAACTGCATTAAATCGTTGATTTTGCTCCAAATCCATATTTTTATACCCTAGTGTATGTATGTGCATGTTTTGACATGAAAAACCCAATCCAAGATCCATAAGGAGAGCTTACAAGTATAAAAGTGGATGTAGATCACACCAAGAAGAGGAGAGAAACACAATCATTCTACACCCCACAAGGGGGATCACCACCCCCAACCATCATCCACATCCTTTCCTCCATCAATCCATCACTTTGAAGATTCGTCTGTGAAATCAATAGGAGAACGAAGAGGAGGATTCAAGACGGAAAAGGACGCGACAATGCCTATATCTAGGGTTTTATTCGTTTCCTAATTTATCTTGTATTTTCTAGACATATGGGTAAGATCTATCCAACCCTCATGATTGTTCTTCGAAACATCATGGGCTAGAACAATTTTGGTAGATCTAGGGTTATAAAAGTTTTATGAATTAATTAAACTCTCTTGTGTGTCCTCCCCACAACACTACTTGTGGATTGATTTTATATATGTCCGTGCTTTCTTAATCTATATTCATGGTCGTTTTTTGCATCTTCAATTGGTATATAGAGTCTGAATATATATCTTGGTTGTACATTGAGTGCCTTCATCGCTGAACAAGATTCCATGTTATGATTCTAAGTGAGGGGACTCCGAAGTTTCATTAGAACTATCATATATGAATGTTTATTAATTGAATTGAATTCGGGTTAGTAAGCAGGATAAAGAGGGTAATTTTATAATACCTATAAAGGGAGATCATATCGGGTTAGAGTACCAATCCTAGGGGTAAATAATTGATACTGATAGTACCTAGAAAGGAAGGTGAAATTACTTTTCTTACTCTAAGGATATTCACACGTATTACACAAATATTTACTTGTGTCTGTAGAGTAGATTTGCATGGTTTAGTGATGCTCCATAGTCCACAAGGCAGAGTCGTCCTACACTTGAGAGGGAAGTTAAGTAGTAAAACTGGATTAATCTAGAGTTACCTATTCTCCTACTTGGTCCACTTCCGTATTCTTCTGGTGCTATTTTATTTTATTTGTTATTTAATTTTAGTATATTAGTTGATAATTAATTCCACAACTCTTATTGCCTTTCATCTTAATTAATTTAGATAATAATTAAATTGATAATACGATGTCTTTTGGGTTCGATATTTCACTTGGTCGCTTGCTTAAGTGCAACTGATATCCTTAATACTTGGGGATTAATTTTGTGTGCAAAGAAAACACGCATCAAGTTCTTGGCATAGTTGTCGGGGACGATTGTTATTATTGATTTTATTATTTCTAGTTGATTAAGATTTTTATTTGTGATTATTTATTTCTAGGAATTATTATTAACTAATATAAAATATACACTAATATTACTAGTAGTTACAAAACATATATTTTATTACTACCCACTACAAAATTGTTTAATGAAAAGTCACATTTACCTATATTCCTATATACATCAATTATACATAAATATTACATATAACTTTAATTGCTCTAACCCTTTCCATGTTCAATTTAAATACCAATCACTTCTACCTTATTTGTAGGTTTTTATTGGAAGACGACGAAAACATCCAAAATTAAAATGCTCACATGCCTTAACCACCACATCAAAGAAGGTTATGAATTCTGATCTATAATCCATGAAGAAGTTTCCTTTATTAAATGTGTCCCACGTCCGCATTTCACAATTCCTGGTTAATAATTTAGGATTTTTTTATTTTTTTAATTTTGTATTGTTTACTGGTCAATGTTATAGTTTGGAATCTTATCATTCATTTTTTGCTAGGATTTTAATGTTGATGACACGTACTCCCGATAAATACTATCTCTTCGAAGAAATAATGATGTGATTCTAGCTCATATCTCTTAAATTAAATAAACACGAGGAAATTTGACGTACGAGGAAATAAAATTGAACACGAGGAAACTCTGCACATTCAAATTTGCTTAATGGGTGATGGTTTATTAAGGGCGTTCAGTTTGCTAAATTTTGCAATATCAATATGCTGGAGTTTGCATCAACGATTTCGGCAATATTCAATGTGGGCTCAATTAATTTGTTTTATATTTTTCGTATATTTGGATTTTCATGTGTTGTAATGAGCATTCAAAAATATTTTGTGATATGTATGCAATAATAACTTTGTTACGGTTTCAATGTTTTTGGGTGGAGATTCATATCTTATGCATCGAACAAGTTTAAGAAATTAGCATTATGTATTCAGAAATTTTCAGTAATGTGTTCAAAATAAATACAAACAAGTTCATTAGTTTAGCATGCATTCAGAAATTACAGTAATGTATTCAGAAAATTTCAATAATGTATTCAGAAAATGATCAATAATATTTATTCGCTCATTATTAACAAGTTTTGAAGTTTCAGGGATTTTGAAGAGATTGGAGTTATCATCCACCAATTTTTACGGAGAAATTAATTGAAGTCTTTATTTTTATATTATTAAATTACACATAATACATTTTAGATAATTTTTTTAATACAATTAAAAGAGGGATAAGAGTGGTATTTCATGTATTTATTTTGTATTGATAAGTAATATCTTTTGCCTCATGTATCTAGTAGTAATATTAACACATAAATTGTATCTAATAGTAATGGGCCCTTATTTCTATCTAAACTTGAAATTTTCTAAGGTACTTGTGCACTAGGAAAAGTAGAGGAAGGAAGGAAGGAAAGAAATAACAAACTGAGCTGAACATGGCCGGAGCAAGGCAAAATCCGGATAATGTTGCCATACGTGAAATTTTCACGAACTATGGGATTGGTAACATGGGTTTAATAGGAGCAAGGGGGGAAGATGATGACTTTGAGATACATCGTACTCTTATCAACATGGTAGAAAATAATCCCTTTTCTGGAGGTTGCTTCGAAGATCCATATCAGCTTCTCAAAAGATTCCTTGGTTATGCAAACACTCAAAATGGTGCTGGAGCTAATGATAATGCTAGGCAGACCGCCCTATTCAAGTTCTCTTTGATTGATAGGACAGAAGTTTGGTATGAGACTCTTGATGCCACATATTGCACTACATGGGACCAACTACAACAGAAGTTCCTTAGAGAGATACATGCCACCCACAAGGATTTTACGAAGGAAGGAAGAGATTACCCAATTTGTTATGAATCAGGGTGAAAATTTCATGAGGCGTGGGATAGGTTTAAAGACATGCTCAGGAGGTGCCCACAACATGGGATGTATAAGGCTCAGTACATAAGTATCTTCTACTATTGATTGGACTGTGAGTCGCGTATTCTTATTGATGCATCATCAGGTGGAGCGCTATTATCTAAGTTAGCAATTGAAGCAGAAAAGTTATTTGAAGACATCTCTATGAATTCATGTGACTGGCCTAAGGAAAGAGTAAGAGGATCTTATGTACTTGGTAAAGTGGCTCAAGTTGAATATCAAGTGGTGAAGCCAAATAGGGATTATGAGATCGTCTCTAGTCTAGCTAATTTCAACAAGCTACTAGAGTTCCAGCAGAAGTAGATTACTGAGCTGACACAAAGGGGGCATAGTATGCAGCAAAAAGAAGTGAAGAGTATTGAAGTTAACTTCAATCGATACATGGCAAAGAATGATGCAAGAGCTGATCATCTTGAGGCTACTATGAATGCTAATCATACAGATTTATCTAAACAGTTGAAGGACCTTACTTTGGTAATAGGGTAGATGGTCGGGAATGTAAATCAATTGACACAAATATTGGAGAAAAGAATATTCCTGTCTCAAGGCATAATGAACCCGAAAGAGTGCCATGCTCTCATGTTAAGGTTTGGAACATAGTATGAGGGACCGATGATGCCGAAAACAATTTTAGAAACTCCAAAAGCACGATTCAACCTTGATTCGACCAAGCTAGCAGGTCAAATCAAGTCCTGGAGGTTGAACCAAGCACTTGGGCAACCTCCGGAGCATCCAGATGGCCAGTTCAACCAAGACCACACTGGTTCAACCAACCCTGTTGGTCAAACCACGGTTGAACCAACCTGTCCGCAACACTCTATTTTTTCTAATGTTGGGTTCGACCAATACCATCCTGGTTCGACCAATCCTGGTGGTCGAACCATGGTCGAACCAACCTATCCGAGAGATGCTTAATTTTCTGAAGACTGGTTCGACCACGACACACCTTGTTCGACCAGCACTTATGATCGAACTGAGACCGAACCATATTGTCTAGCACCATTTTTTATGCAGAATGCCTTACCTGATGTTATTGGTACTCCAATACCATCACATGAGAAAAATACTAAGCTTATAGTGGAAAACAAGTGGAAAGAGCAAAGAGGTTGAGAGCCGAGAAGCTTAGACTGCATATGGAAAATGAAGATGTAGTTTTCTCTCTTGATCAAATGATAAAGATGCCCATGGAGACTCAATCATGCAAGAGCATAGATATGGTTTCTAACTTGTTCGATCTTGATTTTAATAGGACAGATGATTCTGAATTTGAGTGGAAGATTGACAAGGAGGAGTCTAGACAGCCATGGGAGGAAGGAAATTTCAAGGATCATATACTTGTGACCAAGAAAGGTGAGGTGCTGACTGTAGACAAGAAGAGGGAAAGAAAGTATTTGAAGATGAGGATGCAAGAAGACTGCCATCTGATCCAGTAGTTCTAAAAGCGGTATTCCATCGTGACTCTTCGACATTAAACATGAGCGCCTGTTGGGGGCTTGTCTCTTCCGTTTTATTGCTTTTATGTTTTTTTATGTGAGTGATGATTTATTATATTTGAGGTGCTCACGCTTCATCAATTACATCTATTTTCAAACTTAGTTTCGACTTACGTATTTACTAAGTTTGGGGGTGTGATGTACTTATCTCATCTTATGAGCACTAAGGGTATAATTTTTCCTTTCGTTGGTTGTTTTTTTGTTATGAGGTTGATTTTTTGCTATATATTTATACTTTAACTAGTGTTGGTATGTCGATTTTTTGCGACTTACCTAATGTTTCGTGTATTGTTTTTGTGTGTTTCATAGTGTGTGGGGTCGATTATTTAGTCCATTGAGTCTTTCTTATAGTTCTCCTATTTTATTATTGATGAATATGTGATGATGAGGTGTGCTGAGTTTTGATGATAGAAAAACGTAAAAGAGTGGCAAGATGAGTTCTACACTGAGGCTTTGACCTGACCGATTTGAACAACTCGAGGAACTCGTGCATATGAAGGAGAAATCAGGTGCCCTCATTTCCTTATTCTAATTTTTGCGTGCTTTTAATTCATGGAGTGAAGGGTTGAGTTTATGGTGGTGATCTATGTGAGCTTATATGTTTAAATTGTGCTTGAAATTCATATGCTTTTAAAATTGATGAAGGAAGTGTACTTGAATTATATTGTGGTATGAAGTTCTATAGTACTTGTGGGATATTACTTACTATGAAAAGTGCTCTGTTACTTATTAAAAACCCATGTGAGATTTTGAGCCTTGTTGATCACGTTACATAGTCATATGATATTTCTTTTCTGGTGAGTATCGTTCTTATGTGTGTATTCTAGAACTTGCCTCTTGTCTAACTTGAAACTACATGTGTTAGATGATGAGAGATGATTTAAGGCCATCCTTGAACTTATGAGTCACTTAGCCAAATAATTCCCTACCTAATGATGTTTATCCGTAGTTGCCCTGTTGAGCCTAAAAACCTCATTCTTTGGCAGCCTACGAGAAATAACCACTTTGAGCATCTGAATTTTTTTGAGCCTTGATTGTCCTTTTTGAAAGAATTAATGGCTTTTCAAAGTGTGCTGATGGAGTTCTATAACAGTTTGGGAAGGAATGAAATTAGTGTTGAAAAAGTGATTGAAGCTTGAAAATGCATCTAAGGAAAATTATGGAGTAGTGCTTATATCTAGTACTCCATGGAAACAAATACCCTAGGTTAGTGCTTAAGTCTAGTACCCTATGGAGGATGCCCGATGTAGTGCCCCGAACTGGTACCTCGAAAGAAAAATGAGAGAAGGAAAAAAATGTTGTGCTTGGAAAGAAAAAAATTGAAAGAGTTGAGGAGGATATTGTGCTTAATTGAAGTGAGTAAGAAGAATGAAAGATTGAGAGAGACTGCAGGCTTGATTTGATTCGAGTTTTGAGTCACTTATCTATATATTTTCTACCTTAACCAAAGAGCCAACATTACATCCAAAGAAAAGTCCTTTTTGATCTTATTGTCGAATCATACTTTTAGTGGTGGAGAGTTTGAGATATTTGGCCAGCTTATGGTTACTCATGCACTTGAATTGAATCTGAGCATAAACACCTTAACCCACAAGTGTACATCTTTTACACTTGAGTAAGAGTGATATATACTTCCCGTAAGAACATGTCAATAGAGCATTTGAATTGGTGGTGATTGTCTTATCCTGTATGCTATGAATTGATTATTACATGTAATGAGAGTTGCATGACCTAAGTTGAGGACAATTGTATTTTGAATGGGGTATTTGTCATAGTCCTTGTTTCTCCGCTAATTTTCTTACTCACTTTCTCTTATTTTTATTTTGTTGCCTTGGGACGAGCAACAGGTAAGTTTGGGGATTGATGAGAGTGAAAATAAGCGTGTTTTAGTGTCCAATTAAACACCTTTTTAATGGGAATTATTGTCATATATTAGCACAAGTGTCTTATATTCAATATATGTGAGAAAAAAGGCACACTTGAGGTGTATTATTTTGATTTAGGTAGAAAAAGGATCAAAAGTGTAAAGTTGGAGAAAATGTGCAACTTATACAAGAATGCTGAAAAACGCACGTCCAACTTGTGTAATTTTTCTGTATTCATGTGGAGCTTTGAACTACAAGTTGATACATGGTTGGAAAGCTACAAAAGAGAGGATCAGTTTGGTATAAAGAACACCTCAATCGGATTCCAAACGAGAAAGTTAAGATCAAAATGGTGACATCGCGCAAGCTGTGCTGAACAAAACGGCTGTGCCATTTTGCATGACTTGTTACACATTCAAATATTGGGTTTTCTGTGAATTCGTTATATGGATAGAAAACTAAGGAAGAGAGGATCACGTGAACATAAGAATCACTAAAATCAGGGCTCGGATATGGAAGTTATACGCGAAACGGTGAGACTGGACAAGCTGGTTCAGACCAGTTTAACCACGACAACATGGTTCGACCAATCCTGTTGGTCGAACCAAGGTCGAACCAGAAGCCTGAAACTGCATTAAATCACCGATTTTACTCCAAATCCATATTTTTACACACTAGTGCGTATATGTGCATGTTTTAACGTGAAATATCTCATCCAAAGTCCATAAGGAGAGCTTACAAGTATAAAAGGGGATGTAGATCACACCAAGAAAAGGAGAGCAACACAATCATTCTACACCCCATAAGGGGGGATCACCCCCAACCATCATCCACATCCTTTCCTCCATCTATCCATCACTTTGAAGGTTCATCTGTGAAATCAAGAGGAGAACCAAGAGGAGAATTCAAGACGGAGAAGGACCCGACGATGCCGACATCTAAGATTTTATTCGTTTCCTAATTTATCTTGTATTTTCCAGACATATGGGTAAGATCTATCCAACCCCCGTGATTGTTCTTCGAAACATCATAGGGTAGAACCTTTTTGGTAGATCTAGAGTTATGAAGGTTTTATGAATTAATTAAACTCTCTTATGTGTCCTCCATAAAACACTACTTTTGAATTGATTTTATATATGATTGTGCTTTCTTTATCCATATTTACGGTCGTTTTGTGCATCTTCAATTGGTATATAGAGTCTGAATATATATCTTGGTTGTAGATTGAGTGCTTTCCTCTATCTATCCATCATTTTGAAGGTTCATCTGTGAAATCAAGAGGAGAACCAAGAGGAAGATTCAAGACGGAGAAGGACTCGACGATGCCGACATCTAAGGTTTTATTTGTTTCCTAATTTATCTTGTATTTTCCAGGCATATGGGTAAGATCTATCCAACCCCATGATTGTTCTTCGAAACATCATAGGGTATAACCTTTTTGGTAGATCTAGAGTTATGAAGGTTTTACGAATTAATTAAACTCTCTTATGTGTCCTCCATAAAACACTACTTTTGAATTGATTTTATATATGATTGTGCTTTCTTAATCCATATTCACAGTCGTTTTGTGCATCTTCAATTGGTATATAGAGTCTGAATATATATCTTGGTTGTAGATTGAGTGCTTTCACCGCTGAACAGGATTCCATGTTATGATTCTAAGTGAGGGGACTCTGAAGCTTCATTAGAACTATCATATATGAATGTTTATTAATTGAATTGAATTCTGGTTAGTAAGCAGGATAAAGAGGGTAATTTTATAATACCTATAAAGGGAGATCATATCGAGTTAAAGTACCAATTCTAGGGGAAATAATTGACATTGATAGTACTGAGAAAGGGGGTGAAATTACATTTCTTGCTCTAAGGTTATTCACACATGTTACACGCATATTCACTTGTATCTATAGAGTAGATTTGCATGGTTTAGTGATGCATCCATAGTCCACAAGGCAGAGTCGGCCTGCACTTGAGAGGGAAGTTAAGTAGTAAAACTGGATTACCCTAGAGCTACCTATTCTCCTACTTAGTCCACTTTCGTATTCTTCTAGTGATATTTCATTTTATTTGTTATTTTATTTTAGTATTTTAGTTTATAATTAATTTCACAACTCTTATTGCCTTTCATCTTAATTAATTTAGATAATAATTAAATTGATAATATGCCATCCTTTAGGTTCGATATTTCACTTGGTTGCTTGCTTAAGCTGCAACTGATATCCTTAATACTTTAGGATTAATTTTGCATACAAAGAAAATGCTCATCACTTCTCACTCCATCTTGAATCTTCGTTTGGTTCTCACTTGATTCGCTGCACAAATCTCTCTGTACAGCTCCGCCGGATGGAGTTAGGGTTTGGATGCGGTGTAGGATGGATGTGGAATCTAACTCTCTTTTTGATGTGATCAGCATCCTTTTTTATACTTGTAGTACTCTCCTTACGGACCTTTACTGGACTTTTCTTGGAAAACACATCAATTCGTCGGAATTACCAAAAATAAGCGCGCATGTCCCCGCTCGACCAAATTGGAGAGGTCGAGTGGATTTCGTCTAGGTCGAGCGGTGGTCGAGCGGACTCCCTGTTCGCTAAAACTCTATAAAGACATCTGCTGGACCAAGTTCAACCCCGCTCGACCAAAAGGTGTTGGTCAAGCAGATCTTCCTGAGGTCGGGCGGCATCTCGAACTTTGTGTTTTCCGATTCTGAGTACTTCTGACTTATTTTTCTGTATGAACGTGCTCAAATAACCTCAGTAGCATTCGATTTGTGGATTCCTCTTAAACATACCGATTTGCCTTAATAATAGCTCAAATCGTACTCAATTTTCATGCAAATTAGAGCTCAAAATACGTGAATTATCACTCTCATCAAACTCCCAAACTTACATGTTGCACGTCCTGAGGCAACGAAATCAAAAAAAAGGCAAGAGTGAGTCATTCACAAGATCCTCATATATGCATAACTTAATAACACATGAAATTTCATCACATCAAAACATGCATTCTCAAGTCATCTAGCTCACTAGGTAGGTGTTTAGCAAAGGTCTCAAAGATCAATTCATAATTATTTCAATACTAGGATCAAAAAGGACTTGTCTTATAGGTTGTAATGTTGGCTCTTTGGTGAAGGTAGGAGAATTTAGATAAAGTAACTTAATTCACTAGTATAGAATTACCTTGGAGTTTTTGCTTTTCATCAAACAGCTTCATTCTTCTCTATCATCATTCTAATAATCTTTGTGATTCATGCTCTCCTTCTTTTTCTTGAAATCAACATCTTCTTTCTCAAAGAACAAGGGTACCAATTTCAGGCATCACATTTCTAAGTAGTCGGGGTACCGATTTCAGGCACTACCCCTCGACATGATTTTACCACAACATCACTAGAACAATTTTCCTTCCTTTTTCTTCAATTTCATCACTAGCAATTATTCACCTAAACTCTTCTACTAGTAAATAGGATTCAAAGCTAACTTAAAGGTAATAAAGGCTATTTATCAAGGGCTTGCCATAGAAAAAGCTTTTAAAGGCTCAATAGGGCTTCCAATGATATACAAATTATAAGGTAAGATAACTTTTTGGCTAAGTGACTTAATTATCAATAATGGCCTAAGATCATCTCCTAATATCTATCAATCATGAATTTCAAACAAGACTCCAAGTCAATTTCTAGAATACAAACGTATGGACGATTCTCTCAAGAATAAACTATCATCCATTAATGCAACATGAGTAAAAGGCTCAAATTCTCACATGGGTAATAGATTTTCAAAGCACTCCTCAAAGCATGCAATCAAAATCAGATTCCACATAAACTACAAGTAATAACATACAATACATGCCTTTCTTCAACAAAATCAACATGCATTGAAAATAAACGCATATGCATAATCAAGAAGCATCATCGTACTATCCAAATCAATCCGATCAATCATCCAAATCAAACATATCCACTATATCCATCATCAACAATCAATATCAAGTACAAACCACCCACACATAAATCCCAATCATCACCATCGCCACTCAATCAGAACCCAACATGTAAAGTGAAAAAGAGAAGAGAGACGAGAGGAATCAGACAAAGAGAAAAAACTGGCACACTCTACTCCTCCGGAGCATTATCATCATCACTAATCTCCATGCGCCATAAGTCGAAATCCCTCTGAAGAACCTAAAGCTTCCTATGAACCTCTTGATATTTTACTTGCATCCCTCCCAGCCTTCTATCCATAGCATCATACCTCAAGTTGAGTGGAGCATAGTTTTTGTTCGCCAAAGCAAGTTGGCGGTTTGTCTCTTGCTGATTCATATTCAATGTGGCAAAGTGCTCATTTATCATTTGGAATTGCTCTCTATAAAAGCGATCCTGAGCCTACCAGAAATCATATGGCTGCTGCTGCTGCGGCTGTGGCTGTGGTGGTGGCAGCATCGGAAGAATACCCATCTCCGGGATGTTGTGAGGCATCTCCATATGTACCTCAGGTATCGGATGCACAACCGGTGGTGGCTGCTACTCTCTAAACTGCCGCTGCTGCTGAAATGGCTCGTCCTCCTCATACTCCGCCGGCTCTTCCACTAAAATCATATCCAAGTTGAGATACACACCTTCAAGATGCATATCTACCAAAGTTTGCCAATCTCCATTAGCACAGCAAGTAGTGGAGATCGCGATGTGGGGAGGAGTGTTCATTAACAGATTTGCATTGATCTGTACCGTAGTAAGATTAATGAGAGAAAAGGGCATCTTAAATAAAATTGGATTCATGCCTCAGATGAACATCCATACACCGTCTTCATGTCTAGCCAAGTTCATCCTCACACACGCCGAAAGAATCAAGTTCGGCTCACTGATGCGCGTTTTCTTTGCACGCAAAATTAATCTCCAAGTATGAAGGATATCAGTTGCAGCTTAAGCAAGCGACCAAGTTAAAGATTGAACCCAAAGGACGGCGTATTATCAATTTAATTATTTACTAAATTAATTAAGATGAATGGCAATTAAGTTTGAGGTTCGATTATCAACTACTAAACAATTAATTAAAATAACAAATAAAATAAAGTATCACTGGAAGAATACGAAAGTGGCTCAAAAATGGAGAATAGGTAGCTCTAAGGTAATCCAGTTTTACTACTTAATTTTCCTCTCAAGTGCAGGTCGACTCTGCATTGTGGACTATAGACACATCACTAAGCCATGCAAATCTACTCTATAGACACAAGTAAATATGCGTGTAACATGTGTGAATAACCTTGGAGCAAGATATATAATTTCACCCCCCTTTCTAGGTACTATCAGTATCAATTATTTTCCACGTCTGGAATCTAAGCCGATATGATCTCCCTTTATATGTACTATAAAATTACCCTCTTTATCCAGCTTACTAACCCGAATTCAATTCAATTAATAAGCATTCATATATGATAGTTCTAATAAAGCTTCGGAGTCCCCTCACTTAGAATCATAACATGGAATCCTGTTCAGCGTTGAACGTACTCAATCTACAACCAAGATAAATATTCAGACTCTGTATACCAATTAAAGATGCACAAAATGAACGTGAATGTGGATTAAGAAAGCATAATTATAATAAATAAATCCACAAGTAGTGTTGTACGGAGGACACACAAGAGAGCTTAATTAATTCATAAAACCTTTATAAACCCTAGATCTACCAAAACGGTTCTAGCCCATGATGTTGCAAAGAATAATCATGGGGGTTGGATAGATCTTACCCATATGTCTGAAAAATACAAGATAAATTAGGAAACGAATAAAACCCTAGATGCAGGCATCGTCGCGTCCTTCTCCATCTTGAATCCTCCTCTTGGTTCTCCTCTTGATTCCACAGATGAATCTTCAAAATGATGGATGGATAGAGAAAAGAATGTGGATGATGGTTGGGGGGTGATCCCTCCCTATGGGGTGTAGGATGATTGTGTTGTGGCCTCTCTCCAATCCAATTACAATAATAAATAATGATGTGATCTACATCCTCTTGCCTTACTTGTCGAGGTTATTGTATAGAGATTAAGAGCACGAACATCCATAATATCAGAGATCAAGTTCTTCTATATAGACAGTACAACTCGAACGATCTCAAGCGGTTCTGCTCAATACACACAAAGTGCACTAATGTGATTTTATACTCGAGACAAACTAATAACAAATTGCACTACAACCATCCCGATAGAGAGTCCCCGTCTATCTCGATTGTGATCATCTATTTACACTACAACCATCTCGATAATATGATCTTCCACGTATTGTCGCACAACATATTATTTACAGTATAAAGTGGACTATTGCATCGAACATATAAATAAAATATAAGATGCAATCATTAGATCATATTATTCACATTTCAAATAAATTATTATAACATTGTTTATACTAAAGTTAGACTTTTAGTATACAATCCAATAGGGAGATGACCTCATGTTCAGTGGCTACATTGGTAAGGCTATGATAATCTTGACAGCGCGAGTGCCGACGGGTGGCCATATTAGTCGCACCGATGGTGACTCAGCGAGGCTGTTGGCAAAGATCCCTGCTGCGAGTAATCGATGGCATGTGCACTGATTCGTAGAGCAGCCACGAATAGACACGTTGGCGGTCGATATTACCTCGGCTGAGCAATGGTACTCTGGGAAACATAAATTTTTTGGTGGGTGGTGTAAGCGCTATCGCGATGGCGGAACTCTGGCGAAGGCATGACGAAGTAGGCCTGATGTGGGTTGGTAGCTGCGCAACTGGAAGCCACTATCGGCACAACTACCGGATGTGGATGGCGCGGCTCGTTCAGTGTGTTTCGCTGCTAGTTTTTGTCAGTCGGTAGAACTATTTTAGACGCAGTGGCACGACTGCTGGATGGAGTAGGCACGATCTGCAGATGTGGGAGGCATGTCCTGCTGGTGATTATCGGCAACACGTCGGAATTGCTGAGCGGTGGCATGGCGGCACCATCCACTTAGTGCTGACGGCATGCATTGTGTACAGCCAGACAGGCTGGAGGTCATTGACGGGGCAGCACTTGCTGCTGGGCATTGACGCGTGGTTATTATTCCTTCTCCGGTGCGGTTGTGTACTAGTGGCGCAGGTGGATGGGCGTTGCCGAGTTAGCGAGTAATGGGTTGGCTGGAAGTGGACCACGGTTTGCGTGGAATTCAGGTGACGGCGTTCCGGCGATAGGCTATTCTCCGACGGGCAATGAGATGGCTGTAGTGGCATTGTGGGATCGTGTGGTGGTTGGCTTGGGACACAAGCTCTTCCTTCTTCTTGTGCAAGTCACTTCCTTAATTGTTTGGAGTGTTGACTAAGTCAACCAATTTTTAATTTTTTTTATTCCTTATGTATAATTACTATAATTGTTTTTAGTTGACAATTATTATTATATATTTGGATTGCGTGTGCTATTTGATTTACTGCCTAATTTGCCATAATAATAGCATGTTTATTTGCATAATTATATCTGTTATATTGTATGCATGCAAAAACCCTCTTGTTAAATAACCCTCTTTATTTATTGTGTGATGCAAGTAAGCTTATGAGTCACTATAGTGTCTTCCTCCCCAACGTATGAGTTTTATTTGTGGATCACTGGAATAAATTTCATTAAATAATTATTATTTGCAATGTGATGCAAGTAAGCTTATGAGTCGGCTATAGTACCTTCCTCCCCAATGGATGAGCTTTATTTGCGGATCATTGGTACAAATTAATAATTGATGGTTAAAGGAAATTATTTGAGGGCGTGTGGACTTCTCCAACTGTAAGACACACAAACTTGGATAACGTACTTGATATCAAATAATGGTATACACTTAGGTACAATTAATATGTATCCACTCCAACGGAGTCACTGCTATTAAATTGCATGGCTAAAGGACAACTGACTATTAATCATTGAGTCATAAGGTTAATTATGATGTATGGAATTAATGGGTAAAACATTCTCTTGCGAATGTTAGGGTTTGTATATGTCCACACTAACGTGGCATGCAAATTCACGGTACTTGAGATGTCGATGAATTTATTTTATATTGTTTTTGAGGGAATCAATATAAAATTTAAATTCGAAGAGTTTGATCATTGTATTTATTTACTTGATTCTCTGAATTTTCGAATAGTTTACTTCACTTATTATTAACTAAAAGAAATTATATTTATTGGTCCAAAATTAAATGTTTAGAAAAGAATATTAGTTTAAAATTTTACTATTTAAGAAAATAAATGTGTTTTCATTAATGAATGCCTTCTGATGCCAAGTTAAGTCTTTAGGAAAGAGGTGAGAGGTTCATAGAAATATGATGGTTTCATACGACTCTTCGGATACTTCAGTAAGTTAGAAAGGCAAGAGGTCACTTGATGAATGAATTGGAAATACTTGGAATAGAAATTAAAGGGGAAACCTTGCTTAATTTAGTTGTCATAGTTTGCCTCAACGTTTTGAGCAAGTTTCACCTGAATTACAAAATGTTTTGCACGGAAGGAAACTTCTGACAAGGCGTGTGGCGAAGGAAAACCAAATTCATCAAGAGTTGAACAAGGTTAGTTTCTTATTCACTAGCTGATGAAACATGATTAGTGATGGCGTCTACTAATATGTTGTGTGTAGATACAAAAATCACTAAATGTTTATAACTAAGTGATGATGAGATTACTATGTACATCGGTAAAGCTACGAGAGTAGTCGCTATTGCAGTGGGAGTTGTCTATTTATCTTATGATATGAATAAACGTTTGATTTTGAGAAATTATTTTTATGTACGTAATCATAGAAAGAATTTCATTTCAGTTTCTATGCATTTACGGATGGATATTCTATTTCATTTAAATGACATGGTCGTTATTATGAAGGATGAAGCTATAATCTGTTATGGTACATTAGTGACAATTTGTACACTCTTAAATCATATTCATACCATGGATGTAACGTATAGTAATTAATAATGCATCTTCTAATCTTAGTAAGAGAAAGGAACCTTCGGAGATGAACTAAACATACTTTTGACATCTAAGGCTAGATCATTTTACTTAAGTATGATTCAAAAGTTGATAGTCGGTGAACCATTAGGTTTATTGGGAGTGGAAACTATCATGACCTGCGAGTCTTGCTTGAAAGTATAAATGATTAAAGGCCTTTTAAGGCAAAGGGGTATAGAGCCATGAAAAGATATGTTGGCATGATTTATTCTGATTTAAGCGATCCTACGATTATCCCGGAGAGAGGTGTTTATGAATATTCATCACTTGTTTGACTACTATTCTAGAAACAAGATATATTTATTTGATGCACTGCAAGTCTGAGTACTATGATTAAATTCAAGAAGTGCATGACTGATGCAGTGAAGCATCATGGAAATAAATTAAGTCATTATGATTTAATCATGTTGGTGAGTACCTCTTAGGATAGTTAGGAGCTATTAATTAAAGGTTAAGATTGAATCTCAAGTTGTTAACACCGGCATACCCAAGCTGTATGGTGTAACGGAAAGAAGGAATAGGACTCTTATAGAAATAGTTAGATAGATGATGAGTTATTTGGAATTAATAAATTTCATTTTATGGGTAAGCACTAGAAAAAGCGTGTCAAACGATGTTTGTCTGTTTGTGGGATATCCTAGAAAAATGGAGGGTGATTTATTTAAAAGTCCCAAAGATCAGAAGGTGATTGTTAACACGAACACTAGATTTTTGGATAGGACAATGTAATAAATTACAAGACCATGTATAAAATGTTCTAAAGGTGTGAGAAGGGAAAAACAAATTTTAGTACCAAAGACTATAAGAGGATATACCACAAGTAAACTGCATCGCGTGTCACATCCGATACACAATTACATGTAGTGTCTTCTTGTAGTGGGAGAGTTGTTTTAAAACACGATAGATTTATGTTTTGGGAGAGTCGTGAGACTTGGTCCATCGTAAATATGAAATCGCCCCATGAATTATGTCGAAGCACTACATGATCAAAATGCAGAATCTTAGTTAGTAGCAATGAATTTTTGAAATTAAATCTGGGAGCTTGTAGGATAATTAAATGGTGTAAAAGCCGTAGGATGTGGTTATACAAAATAAAAGAGGATCATACGATGTAGATCCAGATTCTTTTATCTATGCTGCTCATTTTGATTATAAGGTACAACAAATAGATGTCAAGACATAATTCCTTATTGGAAGCCTTGAGGAAAACATCTATGTTAAGCAACCAAAGTGATTCATTGCAAAAGGGCTAAGAGCATTTTGAATGTAAGCTTAAAATTGTCCATCAATGGGCTAAAGCAAGCTTCAAGATTAAGAAACATCCGTTTTGATAAGGAAATCCAGTTGTAAGGATTTAATCAATGCTCGGATGGGTCTTGTGTGTTGAAAATAGTGATGGAAGAGTGGTGGTATTTCTTGTATGTACGTAGACGGTATCTTGCTCATTGGAGACAATGAAAGAGTATTGTCAGACGTATGGGTATGGTTAATAAAGCAATATGAAATGAAGGACTTAAGAGAAGCACAATATATTCTTGTGATCTTGGTGATAAGGATCACAAGAAAGGATATTTTGCTTAACTCAAACTTCATATAAATGATACAATCCTTACTTGTTTTAGGATATGACTTTTTCTAAGGATTTTTGTCTTAAGACACAAAAGAAGATAAAATAGATAAAGGCGGTTCCCTATGCTTCGACAATAAGGAAGCTTAATTTATGGAATGCTATGCACGAGATTGGATATTTGTTTTCCCAATGGCATAGACAGTGGGTATCAAGTTAACTCGGAATAAGAATATTGAATTGTGGTAAAACATATTTGAAGTGCCTGAAGAGGACTGGAAATTATATATAGGCTTTCCGTATTGATTCATTACTTCCTGACAGTTACTTAGATTTGGTTTTTCAAATCATGGGGACGGCAGTAAATCTACCTCAAGGTTATGTGTTTAATAGAAGTAGATCCATACTATGGAGGAGTGTTATATAGAAATATATTTCGCACTCCATCATGGAAAAATGATAATATTGGAGCCTTGTGGCAGCCAAAGTATCTGTATGGTTCTAGAAACTTCGTAATGGATTGATATGGTTCCGAGTTTGCCCAAGGTTATCACAATTTATTGTGATAATAATGGTGCAATGGAAAACTTGAAGAAATTAGGAGCCCATGAGGCACTTAAACACATTGATAGCTAGTACTACCAGATACGAGAAATCGTATAAATGAGGAGAAGGTTGTTGCCTAGATTGAATCGGATGTTAACCTAGTAATCCTTTTACAAGGACCTTAAGGCGAAAGTTTTTAATGGTTAAGTAGTGGGAGTGGTAATCAGATGTATGGCAGCAAATATGGCAACATAGTCTTTTAGTATAAGTGAGAGATTGTTGGATTATATACTAAAAGTATAGCTTTTGTATGAACAATATTTTAACAATATTTGAAATGAGAATCATGTGAACAAACATTTGCAATAATGAATTGTTGCAAAAGTCAATTTACTTTATACTGTAGATAATGTGGTGTACGGTGTCACACGGAAGATCATATTATTGTCTCCATATAAAGTATAAACATATATTCACAATCGTGATAGACGGGAACTATCTATCGGTATGGTCGTAGTGTGATTTGGCATTAGTCTGTCTTGACTATAAAATTGGGCTAGTACACTTTGTGTGTATTAAATAGGACCACCATAGAGATCGTTTGATTTATACTGACTAAATAATAGAACTTGATCTCTGTTATTATGAATTTCATACTCTTAATCCCTATATAATAACCTCAACACATAAGTCAGTATTTATTTCTTTGATTCATTAATGGGTGAGATTTAATTATTAAATCAATATGCTCGATGAGTTATGAGATGGTGATTTCTCTATGGTGTACTGTTGATTTGTAGATGGAATCAGTGTCCTAACGGAATTGGTTGATGATGTCCCCTTGAGGAGCTCATAATGATTATCATGTAAACCCTACATGTAGATTTATTCCAGCATGATAATAAGGTTGAGTGGTACTACTCTCGGTAAATATATTAATTAATTGAGTTGTCAGTAACTTAATTAATTAATGGGCATTGAATCTTAAACACGGTGCGATAAACGAGCTCATAATAAGGAGGAGCCCATAAACGTAATTTGGGATTAGGGTGGCAGTTCAATAATATTTCTTTGATGGACTGATTTATTATTATTGGATTTAAATATAAGTTTTGGGCTAAACTTGGACGCTTAAGCCCAATGGGAGGCCCAAACCCTAATTTTCTCCTTCTGGTCTCTCTTGTAGCCTATATAATAGCCAATCTCAACAGTTTGGATATCTAATAAAAACACGCCAAAACCATGAATTAGCAGATTAGGATTGTAAGTTGAGATCGTCTTGTAGATCGTTGCCCTCAACGTTAAGACGTGGCTCAGGAATACAACAGAAGATCGGAAGGTCGTTTGTTCCTGCTGTTGATGATCAACCCCTATATTAATCTTGTGAAAGGTAATATGATTCTACTCTTATGATTCCGCAGAAGTAGAATTGCATGGAACCTTAACGTTTCACGTTAACCAAAAGATCCAAACGCCAACATCATGATGTAGGAAATGAGAATCATGATGATGGAAATGAGCATCATGATGAAGGAAATAAGCATCACGATGAAGAACTTATGCATCATGATGATTGAAATAAGCATTATGACGTAGGACATGAATATAATGACGTCGGAATTAATCATCATAATGAAGAAAATGAGCATCATGACATAGAAAATGATAATCATGATAAAGTAAATACACATAACGATGAACGAAATAAGCATCATGATGAAGGATTTATGCATCATAACGGTGGAAATGAGAATCATTATAAATAAAATTTGCCAAATGATTAAGGAAATGAGCATGATGGTGTTTGAAATGAGCATAATGATGAAGGAATGTAGCATGATGTAGGAAATAAGCATCATGATTAAGGAAATATCTATCAAGATTCTCCAACTTGTCCCTACTGGAGCCCATATATAAGACATCTCAACTGTCCAAAAATCCTAATTAATTAATTAATTGATCACGCCTAACCGTGAGAAGGGAGAGAGAACAACAGATTTAGAAGATCTTGAGGATCGTCGCCAACACGACGTCAAGACTAGACTTGGGAATACAGCAAAAGATTGAAACTAGACGTGTGATACATTATTGGAAAGCCATGTAAGAGAAGATCGGTTTGGCACGTAGATCACTTGAATCGAAGATCGGAATAGGAAGTTATGCCCAAAACCTTGAGTCTGCGCAGGCTGCCTGCGAGAATCTTTCCTCTTCATCATATTCTGGTGAAAGGTAATATGTTTCTATGTTTTTTCCTTCTGCTACTTATAGAATCGTATGGAACCTTAACGGTTCACGCTAACCAAACAATCGAATGCCAACAATTGGTATCAGAGCGTGGTTTTGTGGTGAAGCATGACACGTTATGCTAGGGTTTATGTGGCATACGTGTACTTTGGGTTTTTAGAACTTACTTGATCGACACCCAAACTGTACATATTACACCATCGACGGCGATCACCAAACGAATGTGTGATATGGAACGGCGATGGCCGGGCTCGGCCGACGGTGGGAGTTGCGATGTTAGGCAGTAACGTTGGATGGCAGAGACGTGATGATCACAACAGATTAGTTGTCGGACTTTCTGCTTGTTTCCGAGTGTGAACGCGAGCGACTGGGTTGAACGATGTTCGATGGTTGCACGATGGTGATGAACATTATTGTCAGGAATCGGCTGTGAACCATCACAACGGGAAACCTGTTGGGGGTTCCATACGTTTCTTATTTAGCGGAAGCAAGAAAAACCAAGAAACGTATTACCTTTAACCAGGGTATGTTGGAGAAGATGCAATCTCGCCTGCAGCCTGCGCAGCGTCACGAGAATGGACATAATTTTCTCATCTGAACTCTGATGGGAGTGATCTATGTGCTCAAACGATCCTCTCTTTGGCAGCTTTCCATCAGTATTTTAAACTCTGAATTCGGAGCAATGTACAATTTTATATGAATTTTTCAAGGTGGCGGACAGCAGCAGCAAACAACCTTCCAGTCTTCTACTGTATTCCCAAGTCCAATCTCGACGTCGTGTGGGCGACGATCCTCGAGATATTCTCAATCTGCTGTTCCCTCACCCCCTCACAGTGTTAGGTATGTTATTAGGGTTTATGGACAGCTGAGATGACTAATATATGGGCTACAGTAGGGACCAGGAGGAGAAATTAAGTTGGGCCTCCATTGGGCTTAAGTATCCAAGCTTAGCCCAAAGCTTATACTTAAGTCCAATAGTAATAATATAGTCCACTAAAATATTATTACTGCACTACCTTTCCAATCCCAAAATTACATTTTGGGCTCCTACTTATTATGAGCCCATTAGTCTCCCCATGTTTAAGATATACAATGTCCATTAATTAATAAAGTTACTAACAACTCCATTAATTAATATTTCATCCAAGAGTAGTACCACTCAACCTCATTATCATGCCGGAATAAATTCACCTGTAGGGTTTACATGATAATCCTTATGAGCTCCTCAAGGGGACATCATCAACCTATGACGTACACGGATTCCTTCTACAATCAACACCACACCATAGAGACAGCACTACTTCCCAACTCACCGAGTTTGTTGATTTAATTACATGTAAATCTCACCCATTGATGAATCAAAAAAATACATACTGCCCTATGTGTCGAGATTATTGTATAGGGATTAAGAGCACGAACATCCATAATAACAGAGATCAAGTTCTCCTATTTAGTCAATATAAGTCGAACGATCTCAAGCTGTCCTGCTCAATACACATAAAGTGAACTAATGTGATTCTATAGCCAAGACAAGCTAATACCAAACCACACTACAACCATCCCGATAGAGAGTCCCCGTCTATCTCGGTTGTGAGCATTTGTTTTATACTTTATATGAAAATCGATAATATGATCTTCTGCGTGTTGTCGCACAACATATTATCTACAATATAAAGTAAGTGGACTATTGCATCGAACATATAATAAATTATAAGATTCATTCATTTGATCATATGATTCTCATTTCAAATAAATTATTATAACATTGTTTATACTAAAGCTAGACTTTTAGTATAAAGTAAGTGGACCTTCTGCTTGTTTCCGAGCGTGAACGCGAGCGGCTAGGTTGAACGATGTTCGATGGCGCATGATGGTGATGAACATTGTTGTCATGAATCAGCTGTGAACCATCGCAGCGGGAAACCAAGCTGGAACAACGATAAATAACTGTCGTTGATTGATGCGAAGTGTCGTGTGGTACAAGCCGGACACGCGACACGAGACATGATCAATGGCATTCACCATCGGATGTACATTGATTATCAATGGCGTATAATCTTGCCGGCGTTCTTGGGGGCTGTAAAAGCAGAAAACTGCGACTTGGCATTACTGGCACAATATGCAGGCAAAAGCGGCGCTGATGACGATTGCGGGGCATGCGACTGCATCGCTAGTGGTCGGCAGTTGGTGCTGCAAACCAACGTTCTGGGCGGGTCTGACGCAGTTCTAGGTGAGTTCTGCATCTTTCGAGCAAGTCAGAAGATGGTTTCAAGCGAGTCTGATGGGATTTCTGAGCGATTCGACGTGATGGCCATGTCGAGTCTGTGTTGTTCTGGGCGAGTCACACAACTTTTCTGAATGGGTCTGTGCAGCTTTTGGACGAGTCTGTCGAGTGTTTTGGGCGAGTCTGTCATGTGCTGTCAGGTGTGTCGTCAATGTTAGCATGCTGACATGGGGCTTGGAGCACGGTGTAGTGCACGAGGACGAGCGTGTAGGCTAGCATTGGCGTATTGAACGTACAGGTTACCGGGTATAGGAGTATGCTACTGGGTGCACTAGATAATTGCCAGATGGGCCGCCGAGCATGCAGGCGTGTGCTATGCTCGTTGGGGCACACGGAGGGCAGACATGTGCGCACGGTGCCGAGCGGGGTGGCGTGCTTGCACGCACGTTTTGGAGCTCATGCCGGGCACAAGTCATGCATACAGCCGACTGCTGGGCATGCGCTATATGCATAGGCACGCACGAGTGATGCTGTGGAGTGGCACGACCCATGCAGGAAATGGCATGTGTCGTGCTGGGTGACATCCATACGGAGGTGTTGCACGCGTGGGGTGTTGAGAGTGAAAATAAGTGTGTTTTAGTGTCCAATTTAATACCTTGTTAATGAGAATTGTTGTCATGAGAATTGTTGTCATATATTAGCACATGTATCTTATATTCAATATATTTGTGAGAAAGGTGCACTTGAAGTGTTTTATTGTGTTTTAGGTGGAAAACAGGTGTAATAGGCTCGGAATTGGAATACACGATTTTAGAGGCAAGATTCGAGTGTCGTTCGACTAAGAGAGCTTGTTTGACCAACATCACTTTGGTCGAACAGAGGAGGCCAAGTCGAGCAGATTGTACAGACCCATCCAGAGAGGTAGCTCGACTTGGAGGTATTGCTCGACCAACATCGGCATGGTCGAGCAAATGAGCTGAGGTTGAACAATGTGAATAAAACATACAGTGAGTTTGATCGACTTGAAGGTCTTGCTCGACCAACATCAATGTGGTCGAGCAAGAGAGGATTGGTCGAGCATAATGTCGAAATTATCCAGAGAGCTTGCTCGACCAGTTGCTCGAGTTGGAGGCCTTGTTCGACCAGTCAGGCTTGGTCGAACGGTGTTTCGCTGCTGCTATTTATGGTAATTCCAGATGTCTTTTATGAAATTTGATTGTGCTTCAAGTAAAAGCTCATCCAAGGTCTATAAGGAGAGCTTACAAGTATAAAATAGGGTTTAGATCATATCATAGGGGAGATTAGAATATATTGAATAGAGGAGAGCCACAAATCCATCCTACACCCCACAAGGGGAGATCAGCCCTCAAACATCATCCACATCCTTTCCTCCATCCATCCATCACTTTGAAGATACATCTGTGGAATCAAGAGGAGAACTAAGAGGAGGATTCAAGACGGAGAAGGACACGACGACCCCCGTATTAGGGTTTATTTTGTTTATTAATTTATCTTGTATTTTCCGGACATCCGAGTAAGATCTATCCAACACCCATGATCATTCTTCGAAACATCATGGGATAGAGCCTTTTTTGGTAGAATTAGGGTTGCGAAGGTTTTTACCAATTAATTGAACTTTCGTGTAAACTCCATACAACACTACTTGTGGATTTATTTTATAAATGATTATGCTTTCTTAATCTATATTCACGGTCGTTTTGTGTATCTTCAATTGGTATATAGAGTCTGAATATATATCTTGGTTGTAGATTGAGTGTGTCCACCGTTGAACAGGATTCCATATTATGATTCTAAGTGAGACTCCGAAGCTTTATTAGAACTATCATATATGAATACTTATTAATTGAATTGAATTCGAGTTATTATGTAGGATAAAGAGGATAATTTCATAGTACCTATAAAGGGAGATCATATCGAGTTAGAGTACCAATTGGCCAGCGAAATAATTGATACTGATAGTACCTAGAAAGGGGGTGGAATTATATCTCTTGCTCTGAGGTTATTCACACGTGTTACACGCATATATACTCGTGTCTATAGAGTAGAGATGCATGGTTTAGTGATGCGTCCATATTCCACAAGGCAGAGTCGGACTTCAACACACGAAAGGGAGATTAATGAGTGAAATTGGATTATTCTAGAGCCACCTATTCTCCTACTTGATCCACTTTCGTATTCTTCAAGTGATATTTTATTTTATTCGTTATTTTAATTAATTATTTAGTAGACTATAATTAAATTCTAAAAACTATATTGCCACACTTGTCTTAATTAATTTAGTAAATAATTAATTTAATAATATGCCGTCCTTTGGGTTCGATATTCACTTGGTCGCTTGCTTAAGCTGCAATTGATATCCTTAGTACTAGGGGATTAATTTTGCATGCAAAGAAAACGCACATCAAGTTCTTGGCGCCGTTGCGGGGACGGCTTTTATTATTGATTTTATTATTTCTAGTTAAATTAAGACTTTTATTTGTGATTATTTATTTCTATCTAACCTTGACTTTTTTAGATACTTGTGCACTTGGAAAAGGAGATGAAGGAAAAGAAGGAATAATACATTGAGCTAAACATGGCCGGAGCAAGGCAGAATCCGGATAATGTTATCATACATAAAATTTTCATGAATTATGGAATTGGTAACATGGGGTTGATAGGAGCGAGGGGGGAAGATGATGATTTGAAGATACATCCCGCTCTTATTAACATGGTAGAGAAGAATCCCTTTTTTGGAGGTTGCTTTGAAGATCCATATCAGCATCTCCAAAAATTTTCTTGATATGCAAACACTCAAAAGGGTGCTGGAGCTAATGACAATGCTAGGCGGATCGCCTTATTCAAGTTCTCTTTGATTGACAAGGCAGAAGCTTGGTATGAGACTCTTGATGCAGCCGATTGCACTACATGGGACCAACTGCAGCAGAAGTTCTTGGAAAGATTCATGCCACCCTCAAGGATCTTAAGAATGAAGCAAGATATCACCCAATTCATTATGGATCAGGATGAGAAATTTCATGAGGCATGAGAAAGGTTTAAAGATATGCGCAGGAGGTTCCCACAGTATGGGATGTCTAAGGCTGAATACATAAGTATCTTCTACTATGGATTTGATTGTGAGTCGCGTGTTTTTATTGACGCATCATCAGGAGGAGCGTTGTTATCTAAGACAACACTTGAAGCAGAAAAATTGTTTGAAAACATCTCTATGAATTCACGTGACTGGCCTACGGAAAGAGTAAGAGGATCATATGTACTTGACAAGGTAGCGCAGATTGAACATCAAGTGGTGAAGCCAAATAGGGATGATGAGATCATCTCTAGTTTAGCTAACATCAACAAGCTACTATAGTCTCAGCAGAGGCAGATTACAGAGTTGACACTAAGAGGGCCTAGTATACATCAACAAGAAATGAAGAGTGTTGAAGATACCTTCAATGGATACATGGCTGAGAATGATGCAAGGATTTATCGTCCTGAGGATACCATGAATGTTGATCATGCAGATTTATCTAAGCAGTTGAAGGACCTTACCTTGATTATGGGGCAGATGGCCGCGAATGTGAATCAAGTGACACAAACATTGGAGTATAGTGCCATCACATTGAGGTTAGGCACACAGTACGAAGGTCCGATGATGCTGGCGAGTAGAAAAGAAAGGAACAATGAAGTTGCTCGACCAAACCAAGTCTGTTCGACCAATGGTTGAATGTAGGTCGAGCAACGCGATAATATTGGAAGCTCGCGACAAGGCAGTTTGCTCGACCAGATGTCTTCCGTTTGACCATGCTACCCAAGTTAAACGGAGGTCGAGCAAACTTCGGAAAAATAGAATTACGATGCTCTATTTTCAGGTGCGCCATTCGACTTGCACTCTTCTATTCGACCAGATCACCTTGGTCGAACGAAGGTCAAAGACACATGGCGAACGAAGCTCGCGATCAGGTACGCTGCTCGACCAAACTGCATCTATTCGACCAGTCCTTTTTGATCGAGCAGAGGTCGAGCAACACAGTTCAATGTTTGATTCGATACCAAATACTACACCTGTTGCTCAGAACACCTTAGAGCCATCCCAAGAGCAGAATAGTGAGCTTTTAGTTGAGAAGAAGTGGGAAAGAGCAAAGAGGTTAAGAGCCGAGAAGCTTAGACTGCAGATGGATAATAAAAATATAGTTTTCTCTCTTGATTATGCAATGAAGATGCCCATGGAAACTCGATCATGCAAGAGCATAGATGTGATTTCTTATTTGTTTAATCTTGATTTTTCTAAGACAGATGATTCTGAATTTAAGTGGAAGATTGACAAGGAGGTGTCTGGACAACCATGAGGGGAAGGAAATTCCAAGGATCGTATACTTATTACCAAGAAAGGTGAGGTGTTGAGTGTAGACAAGAAGAGGGAAAGAACGTATTTGAAGGTGAGGATGTGAGAAGATCGTCCTCTACCGTCGTGACTCTTCGACGTTAAACATGAGCTCCTGTTGGGCGCTTTCCCTTCCGTTTTATTTCTTTATTTTTTTAGTGTGAGTAAGAAATTTTTATATTTAAAGTGCTTACTATTCGACAATTACATCTCTTTTCAAACTTAGTTTCAACTTATGTTTTTACTAAGTTTGGAGGGGTGTGATGTTATTACCTCATTGAAGCACCAAGAGTATAATATTTTCTTTGTAATGTTTGCTAGGGAAGTTGATTTTTGCGGTATGTTGAAACTTTAATCGGTTTTGATGTGTCGATTTTTTGCAATTTGCCTAGTGTTCTGTGGTGATTCTAGTGTGTGAAGTCGATTAGAAAGTCAATCGAGTCTTACTTATAGTTCTCCTATTTTATTATTGATGAATCTGTAATGATGAGTGTGTTTGAGCTTTGATGATAGAAAAAGGTAACTAGAGCACTAAGACGAGTTCAGCGCAAAGACGAGTTCTACACTGAGGCTTTGACTCGAGGAGCTCGTGCGTTTTGAAGGAGAAATCATGTGCCATTGTTTTCTTATTCTAATTTTATGTGTGCTTTAAAGTCATGGAGTGGAAGGATTGAGTTTGTAATTGTGATCCATGTGAGCTTATATGTTTAAATCGTGCCTGAAATTCATATGCTCTTGAAATTAATGAAGGAAGTGTACTTGAATTATATTGTGGTATGAAGTTCTATATGTACTTGAGGGATATTGCTTACCATGAAAAGTGATATGTTACTTGTTAAAAAACTCATGTGAGATTTTGAGCCTCGTTGATCATGTTACATAATCACATGATATTTCTTTTCTGGTAAGTATCGTTCTTTTGTGTGTATTCTAGAACTTGCCACTTGTCTTACTTGAAACTATATATATTAGATAATGGGAGATGATCTAAGGCCATCCTTGAATTTATGAGTAACTTAGCCAAATAATTCCCTACCGAATGACGTTTATCCATAGTTAGCCCTTTTAAGCCAAAAGTCTTATTTCTTTGGCAACCTACGAAGATAGGCACTTTGATATCCTATTTGAACCTTAAATTCTTATATTTAGTGGAGAATTAAATGCTGTCAAAGTGTGTGAACTGATTTTCATGGAGTTTGGAAGGAATAAAATATTTGGAGCTGTACAAGTGATTATGAGCTGACAAATATGAGATGAAAAATAAGTTGCTTAAGGGTAGTGCCCGAAACTAGTACCTCGAGATGTTAGATGTAGTGCCCGAAACTGGTACTTCGAGAAAAAAGAAAAGAAGGAAAAATTGTTGAGCTTGAAGAAAATGAGAGAAAAGAAAATTAGAAGAGCATGAAGCTGGATAGTCTTGAAGTGTAAAAATCTGCAGTATAAAAGATCTCTGGTTTTAATTCTCTACTAATTGAGTCACTTTATCCATATATTTCCTACCTTAACCAAAGAGCCAGGATTACGTCCAAACAAAAGTCCTTTTTGATCCTATTGTCGAATCATACTTTTAGTGGCAGAGAGTTTGAGACATTTGGCAAGCTTATGGTTACGTAAGCACTTGAATTGAATCTGAACGTAAACACCATAACCCATAAGTGTACATCTTATACACTTGAGTGTGATATATACTTCCCGTAAGAACATGTCAATAGAGCATTTGAATTGGTGGTGATTGTCTTAACTCGTATGCTATGAATTGATTATTACGTGTAATAAGAGTTGCATGACCTAAGTTAAAGACAATTGCATTTTGAATGGGGGATTAGACATAGTCTTTGTTTCCCCGCTAATTTTCTTACTCTCTCTTTCTCTTTATTTTTATTTTGTTGCCCCAGGACGAGCAACGAGTAAGTTTGGGGGTTTGTTGATAGTGAAAATAAGCGTGTTTTAGTGTCCAATTTAACACCTTGTTAATGAGAATTGTTGTCATATATTAGAACAAGTATCTTATATTCAATATATTTGAGAAAAAGGTGCACTTGAGGTGTTTTATTATGTTTTAGGTAGAAAATAAGTTTAAAAGGCTCGGAATTGGAAGACACAATTTTAGAGGCAAGATTTGAGTGTCGTTCGACTAAGAGAGCTTGTTCAACCAACATCACTTTGGTCGAACAGAGGAGGCCAAGTCGAGTAGATTGTACAGACCCATCCAGAGAGGTAGCTCGACTTGGAAGTATTGCTCGACCAACATCAGCTTGGTCGAACAAATGAGTAGAGGTCGAATAAAGTCAACAAAACTTACAGTGAGTTTCTTTGTCTTGAAGGTCTTGCTCGACCAACATCAGTGTGGTCGAGAAAGAGAGGGTTGGTCGAGCAGAATGTCAAAATTATCCAGAGAGCTTGCTCGACCAATTGCTCGAGTTGGAGGCCTTGTTCGACTAGTCAGGCTTGGTCGAATGGTGTTTCACTGCTGCTATTTATGGTAATTCCGGATGTCTTTTACCAAATTTGACGTGTGCTTCAAGTAAAAGCCCATCATAGGTCTATAATGAGAGTTTACAAGTATAAAAGGGGTGTAGATCATATCATAGGGGGAGATTTGAATATATTGAATAGAGGAAAGCTACAAATCCATCCTATACCCCACAAGTGGGGATCACCCCCAACCATCATCCACATCATTTCCTCCATCCATGCATCACTTTGAAGATTCGTCTGTGGAATCAAGAGGAGAACCAAGAGGAGGATTCAAGATGGAGAAGGAAGTGACGACTCCCGTATCTAGGGTTTATTTCGTTTCTTAATTTATCTTGTATTTTTTGGACATTCGGGTAAGATCCATCCAACACCCATGATCGTTCTTCGAAACATCATGGGGTAGAGCCTTTTTGGTAGAATTAGGGTTGCGAAGGTTTTTACCAATTAATTGAACTTTCGTGTAAACTCCATACAACACTTCTTGTGGATTTATTTTATAAATGATTATGCTTTCTTAATCCATATTCACGGTCATTTTGTGCATCTTCAATTGGTATATAGAGTCTGAATATATATCTTGGTTGTAGATTGAGTACGTCCACCGCTGAACAAGTGAGGAGACTCCAAAGCTTCATTAGAACTATCATATATGAATACTTATTAATTGAATTGAATTTGGGTTATTATGTAGGATAAAGAGGATAATTTCATAGTACCTATAAAAAGAGATCATATCGGGTTAGAGTATCAATTGGCCAGGGAAATAATTGATACTGATAGTACCTAGAAAGGGGGTGGAATTATATCTCTTGCTATGAGGTTATTCACACGTGTTACACACATGTTTACTTGTGTTTATAGAGTAGATATGCATGGTTTAGTGATGCGTCCATATTCCACAAGGCAGAGTCGGACATCAACACACGAAAGGGAGATTAATGAGTGAAACTAGATTATCCTAGAGCTACCTATTCTCCTACTTGATCCACTTTCGTATTCTTCTAATGATATTTTATTTTATTCGTTATTTTAATTAATTATTTAGTAGACTATAATTAAATTCTAAAAACTATATTGCCACACTTGTCTTAATTAATTAATCAAATTAATAATACGCCGTCCTTTGGGTTCGATATTCACTTGGTCGCTTGTTTAAGCTGCAATTGATATCTTTAATACTTGGGGATTAATTTTGCGTGCAAAGAAAACGCGCATCATGGGGCCGAGCAGCTTGCCGGGCATGTAGAGGCGTGCACAGTGATGGGAAAATCTGAAGACAATTCGTGAATGTAAGCTTCCCGTCTATGTTGCCCGCATTCGTGCTTAGTGGCGAACAATCGAATTTTTTGATATATAAATGTGTATAATTGATTTAATTATCTAATTATTGTTGTATTGTATGCATGTTCTCTTTGATTTACTGCCTTATTTGCCATAATAGGAGCAGCTAGGTTGCGTAGTTTATTCTTGAATATTATATACATGTAAAAACCCTCAGTGTTAAATAACTAAGTTGCAGAGGGGCTTGATAAATAATTCCCGCGGCCTCCATTATTGGTTTGTAAGTGATTTGAGTAGACTTGCATGTTGGCAATAGGCCTTCCTCCATAACGGATGAGTTTATTCACGAATCACTGGTACATACTTCATTAAATAATTATTTTTTATAATGTGATGTACATGAACTTGTGTGGTGCAAGCCGGACACGTGACACGAGGCACGATCACCGACATGCACCATTGGATGAGCGCTGATCATCGATGGCATATAATTCTGCTAGCGTTCATGGGGGCAGCAAGAGCAGAAAACTGCAATTGGTTGCGTTACTAGCTCAATATGCGGGCAAAAGCGGCGCTGATGATGATGCCAGGGCGTGTGATTGTATCGCTAACGGACGGCAGTTGGCACTACAGACCGGCATTCTGGGAAGGTCTGACGCAGTTCTGGGTGAGTTCTGCATCTTCCGTGTAAGAAAAAAAATGGTTTCATGCGAGTCTGATTAGACTTCCGAGCGATTCGAGGTAATGGCCATGTCGAGTCTGTCTTGTTCCGGGTGAATCGCACAGCTTTTCCAAGCGAGTCAGGGCAGCTTTCGGACGAATCTGTTGGTTGTTCCAGGCGAGTCTGTCGTGTGTTTTCAGGTGTATCATCGATGTTGGCATGCGGACATGGAGCTTGGCGCAGGTTGTAGTACACGGGTCGTGTGTGTATGCTGGCGTTAGCGTTCTGAGCGTGCAGGTGGCTGGGCGATTGGCGCACGATTGAAGAGTAGGCTACTGGGTATGGGAGTATGCTGCTGGGTGTGCTGGATAATTACCGGGCAGGCCATCGAGGATGCAGGCGGGTGCTATACCCGTTGGGGCAAACGGAGGGCAGACATGAGCGCACCGTGCCGGGCAGGCTGGTGTGCTTGCACGCATGCTGTGGAGCTCATGCCAGGCACGAGTCGTGCATACAGCTTGGCTGCTGGGCGTGCACTATACACATAGGCAGGCACGAGTGATGCTGTGAGTGGCACGAGTCATGCCGGGCGACTTCCATGTAGAGGTGTTGCGCTCGTGGGGCTGAGCAGCTTGCCGGGCATGTCGAAGCGTGCACGGTGATGGGAAAATCTAAAGAAAATTTGTGAAGGCCGACTTCAGATCCCCATCTGTGTTGCCCACATTCGTGCTTGGTGGTGAACAATCGAATTCGCCAATATATAACTGTGTATAATTGATTTAATTATCTAATATTGTTATATATGTAAGCATGTTCTCTATGATTTACTACCTTATTTGTCGTAATAGGAGCATGTTAGGTTGCGTATTTTATTCTTGAATATTATATGCATGTAAAAACACTCAGTGTTAAATAACTAAGTGGGAGAAGGGTTTGGTAAATAATTCCTGCGGCCTCCATTATTGGTTTGTAAGTGATGTGAGTAGACTTGTGTGTTGGTAATAGGCCTTCCTCTACAAATGATGAGTTTATTCATAGATCACTGGTATAGACTTCATTAAACAATTTTGTTTGTAATGTGATGCACATGAACTTGCGTGTTGGCATAGACCTTCCTCCCTAACGGATGAGTTTATATGCGGTTCACTGGTACGAACTTATAATTGATGATTGTTGGAAGTTATCCAAGCGCGTGTGTACTTCTCCAACTGTAAGGCACATAATCCTGGTCCGTGAACTTGGGATCAAACAATGGTGTAACCTTAGGTGTGAATAATTAGTATCCTCCCTAACAGAGTCACTTCTATTATTTGCACGGCTAAAGAGGAACCAACTATTAATTATTTTTTCTTGAAGTTAGGTTGACGAATGAAATTAATGGGTAAAACCTTCTCTTGTGAATGTTCGGGTTTGTATACGACTACACTAACGTGGCATGCAGACTCAAAGTGCTTGAGATGTTGGCGAATTTTATTTTTATATTATTTTGAGGAATTAATATAAATGGAAAATTTCGAAGATTTGATCGGTGTATTTATTTATGATTCTCTGAATTTTCAAATGGTTTTATCTTGCTTATTGTTTACTAAAAAAACATATTTACTAGTCCAAAACTAGATGATTAGAAAAGTATCTTAGTTTCGATTCTTACTGCTTACGAAAATATAAATATGTTCTCACTAAGGATGTCCCATGATGCCTATTAAAGTCTCTAGTGGAGAGGTGAGAGGTTCATAGAAATATAATGGTCTCATGCGACTCTTCAGATACTTGAGTAAATTAAAAATGCCAGAGGTCATGGATAACTTGATGAATGAATTGGAAATACTTGCAGTAGAAATTGAAGGGGGAAACCTAAATCAATTTATTTTCCATAATTTACCTAGATGTTTTGAGCAAGTTCTACCTGAAATATGAGAGGTTTTATATTGTAGGGAACTCCGACAAAACATGTGGCGAAAGAAAGCCATTTTCATCAAGGTATGAATAAGGTTAGTATCTTATTCACTAGTTATTGAAGTATGATTAGTGATGACATCTACTGACATGTTGTGTGTAGATACCGGAATCACAAAAAGTCTGCAACTAAGTGATGATAAGATTATTATGTACATGGGTAATATTACGAAAGTAGTGGCTATTGCAGTGGGAGTTGTTTATTTCTTTTGATAGGAATAAACATTCGATTACGGATGGATACTCCATTTCATTTAAATGACATGGTCATACTGATGAGGGATGGAACTATAATCTATTATGGTACGTCAGTAAGAATTTGTACACTCATAAATCATGTTTATCTCACGGATGCAATAAATAGTAATTAATAACGCGTCTTCTATCTATAATAAGAGAAAGATTCTTATGGAAATGGTTAGATGAATGATGAGTTATTTGGAATTATTAAATTCATTTTATGGATATGCCCTAGAAATAGTATTTCGTATGAATGTTTATCTATTTGTGGGATATCCTAGATAAATGTAGGGTGATTTATTTAGTCCAATAGATCGAAGGGTGATTGTTAACACAAACACTAGATTTTTGAAAAAAGGACTATGTAATAAATCACAAACCTATGTTTCAATTGTTTTAAAGGAAGTGAGAGGGAAGATAAAAAGTATAGTACCAATTGTACAAGAGGATATACTACAAGGAAACTGCATCGCGTGATACGTCTAATACACAATTGCGTATAGTGCTTTGTTATAGTGGGAGGGTTGTTTTACAACCTGGAAGATTTATGTTTTGGGATAGTCATGAGACTTGGTCCCGAATAAACATGAAATCGGCTCATGGGTACTGTTGGCGTTTGATTGTTTGGTTAGCGTGAACCGTTAGGTTCCATGCAAACTTAAATAGTGGAAGCAATTATTTTCAAAGTTCGCATTACCTTTCACCAGGGTATGTTGTTGAAGAACAGCTACAGAGAACAACCTCCTGATCTTCTGTTGTATTCCCAAGTCCAATCCTGACGTCGTCTGGGCGACGATCTTCAGGATCTTCTCAATCTGCTCCTAACCTTCTATTCACATCAAAATAGGCGCAGGTATTAGGGTTCCAGGAAGCTGAGATGACTTATACATGGGCTACAACAGGGACCAAGAGGAGAAATTAGAGTTTGGCCTCCATTGAGCTTAAGTATCTAAGTTTAGCTTAAAACTTATACTTAAGTCCAATAATAATAATATAGTCCACTAAAATATTATTAGTGCACTATTGTTCTAATCCCGTAATTACGTTATGACCTCTTTCTTATTATGAGCCCGACAGTCTCCCCATGTTTAAGATATACAATGCCCATTAATTAATTAAGTTACTGACAAATCTAATTAATTAATATCTCATCCGAGAGTAATACCACTCAACCTCATTATCATGCTGGAATTAATCCACTTGCAAGATTTACATGATAATCCTTATGAGCTCCTCAAGGGGACATCATCAACCTAAATAGGACACGGATTACTTTTACAATCAACATCACACCATAGAGACAACACTACTTCCCAACTCACCGAGTTTGTTGATTTAATTATATGTAAATCTCATCCATTGATGTACCTTACGTGTGAAGGTTATTATATACGTATTAAGAGCACGAACATCTATAATAACTGAGATCAAATTCTCCTATATAGACAGTACAAGTCGAATGATCTCAAGCAGTCCTGCTCAATACACACAAAGTGCACTAATGTGATTCTATAGTCAAGACAAACTAAAACCAAATCATACTACAACCATCCTAATAGATAGTCCCTGTCTCTCTCAGTTGTGAGCATCTGTTTATTCTTCATAAGTAAACTGATAATATGATCATCCGCGTGTTGTCGCACAACATATTATCTACAGTATAAAGTAAATGGACTTTTGCACAAATATATAAATAAATTATAATATGAAAAATGTTTAATCGTATGGTTTTCATTTCAAATAAATTATTAAAATATTATTTCATACAAAAGCCAAACTTTTAGTATACAATCTAACAATCTCCCACTTATACTAAAAGACTACGCTGCCATATCTGCTGACACGCATCTAATCCTCATCCCTTCCACATGCCCATCGAACACTTTCGTTGGAAGGCTCTTAGTAAAAGGATCAACTAGGTTATCCTCCGATGCAATCTTAGCGACAACGACCTCCCCTCTTTTAACGATGTCTCATATCAGGTGGTACTTGCGCTCAGTTTACTCACCTTATGGGCTCGTGGTTCCTTTGAGTTTGCTATTGCACTACTGTTATCATATTAAATTATGATCGCTTTGGGCAAACCAGGAATCACATCCAAGAGTGATCCGCAATGCATATTATGACTTCCATGGTGGAGTCCACAATGCATTTATGCTTTACACTCCTCCATATTATGGTCCACCTCCAAGAGTAAACACAAAACCTGAGGTGAAATTACAAGCATCCCTATCTAACTGAAAATCTGAATCAGTATAACTCAAAGGTAACAAAGTATCTGCCCGATAAACTAGCACGTAATCCCTAGTCCTTCGCAGGTACTTCAATATATGCTTTACCGCAGTCTAATGTCCTTGTCCTGGATTACTTTGATACCAACTGACCATGCCCACGGTATAACAGATATCCAATCTCGTACATAGCACAACATACATGAGGTTTCCTACCGCCGAAGCATAAGGAACTAGCTTCATCTCCTCTATTTCCTGTTGTGTCCTAAGACACATCTCCTTAGACAGAGGAATTCCATGCATAAATGGTAGAAAACATTTCTTTGAATCTTGCATGCTAAAACAAGCCAGGATTGTATCAATGTATGAAGCTTGGGACAATCAAAACATTCTTTTCTTGCGATCCCTTATTAATTTGATCCCTAGAATGTGTCCGGCTTCTCCTAAGTCCTTCATTTCAAACTTTTTGGATAACCATACTCTTAATCCCGACAATACATTTTACATTGTCTCCAATGAGAAGGATATCATCCACGTAGAGTACAAGAAATACCACTACGTTTCCGTCATACTTCTTATACACACATGATTCATCCGGACATTGAATAAATCCATATGACTGGATTACTTCATCAAAATGGATGTTCCATGATCTTGAAGCTTGTTTTAATCCATAAATGGACCTATTAAGCTTACACACAAGATGCTCTTCGCAATTTGCAATAAATCCCTCTGGTTGCTTCATATTGATGTTTTCCTCAAGACTTCCATTTAGGAAAGCTATCTTGACATCCATTTGCCATATCTCATAATCCATATGAGCAGCAATAGACAAAAGAGTCCTAATTAACTTAAGCATGGCCATAGGCAAGAAGGTTTCCTCATAATCGATTCCTTCTTTCCGAGTATATCCCTTAGCTACAAGCCTTGCTTTACAAGTTTCCACCTTACAGTCAGATCCTCTTTTTTTTATAGACCCACTTGCATCCAATAGCTTTTACACCATTTGTGGTTCTACCAGATCCCAGACTTGATTAGAATACATGGATTCTATTTCAGATTTCATTACCTTTTGCCATGATTGAGCATCTTTATCATGCAGTGCCTCATTAAAATTCCATGGTCCATTTCATGTCTCACAACTCTCCCATTACGACGAGGCTCCGCAGGCAATTGTGTATCAGGTGTAACATGCGGTGCAGTGTCCAGTGGTATATCCTCTTGTATAGTTGGTATTATGTTTGGGGTTTCCCCTCTTTCTTCTTCTAGAACAATTTTACTCATGGGTTTATGATTCAACATTCGTGCTAACGATCACCTTTTTGTCTTTTCGATTATAAAACAAATCACCTTTCATTCCTCTAGGATATCCTTTAAACAAATAAACTTCAGTATGTAATTCTAACTTATCAGCATCCGCCTTTAACACGTGCCGGGGCACCCCAAATCCGAACATGTTTGAGACTAGGCTTACGCCCTATCCAAAGTTCTGTAGTTATGGAGGCTACTGATTTAGAAGGCACTAAGTTTAAAATGTAAGTCGCTGTTTCTAAGGCATGTCCTTAGAACGAATTTGGTAATTCCGAATAACTCATCATTGATCTTACCATTTCCATAAGAGTCATATTCCTTCTTTTGCTACACTATTCTACTGGGGTTTGCCCAGTGCAAACAATTGGGATTCTATCCTTTCCTCCGATAAATAATTTGTAAACTCTCCCAAGAGGTATTTTCCACCACGATCAGATCGTAGTGTCTTGATATATTTTTCAAGTTTTTTTTCCACATTAGCCTTGTACTCTTTGAATTTATCAAAGCACTCGGACTTGCGGCGCATCAAATAAATATATCCCTATCTAGAATAATCGTCAATAAAAGTCACGAGGTATTCATAACCACCACTTGCCTGGACAGACATATGACTACATAAATCAGAATGAACCAATTCCAACAGATCATTGGCTCTATACCCCTTCGCCTTAGAAGGCCTTTTGGTCATTTTTTCCTCCAAGTAGGATTTGGAAGTTGGATAATTTTCCTCTACTAATGAACTCAGAGGTCCATAATCTATCAACCTTTGAATCCTACTCAAGTTAATATGACCCAATCTTAGATGCCAAAGATATGTTTGGTTCATTTTCTAAGGTTCTTTTCTCTTATTAGTATATGTATCATTCAATTCAATTTGTTGCACTATAGGAGAAATTATATTAAGAGTATACAAATTATCTATCAATGCACCATCACAGATAAAAATTATATTTTTCCTTAAAACAACTTTGTCATTAAAAGAAACAGAATAACCATCCATAAACAATTTAAAAACCGAAATTAAATTCTTTCTAAAATAATATGCATAAAGATAATTCCTCAAAACAAGAGTTTTATTCTTATTGAAAAATAAATAAACGTCTCCCATTGCAACAGTCGTTACTCTTGTAGCATTCTCCATGAATATGGTAATCTCCCCATCACTAAGCTGTCGAGTTTGATGGAACCCCTGCAAAGAATTCCAGATATGGTCAGTGGCTCCCGTATCTACACACCAGGTGTCAGCAGATACAGCTGCTAAACACGATTCAACAACTAGTATAAAAGACTTACTGTTTCTATTCCCTTTTAAAAGAGGGCAGTCAGCCTTGTAGTGCCCCGGCTGCTTGCATTTGAAGCACTTGCCATTAGGCATCTTGACTGCACCACTCTTTGTGTTCACTTGGTTCACCGGTGCTGAATTTCCTTGCTTCTTCTTATTTCTACCGCCTTTTGGCCTATGATGAGGAGCATTTTCAGCAACATGAACCTGAGGAGCTCTACGAAACAGTATACAAATGTTTTTCATACTGTAGTTCTAGCAAAACTTCTTAAAACTCCTACAAAAGCTTTAGAGTATGATATCGACTTGGGTTTCCCCATCGATTTCAACTCCAAGAACCTCCAACTCATTGAGTTGGCCCATCATCCTAAGGACATGTTCCTTTACGGAAGTGCCCTCAGCTATTTTAGTCTTCATGAGTATAGACGTGCCCTTCGACCTAGCAGAACGAGTCTGGTGCACGAAGAGTTCCCTAAGATTATACATCATATCATAGGTGGTGTTCATATATTGATACTGAGTCTGAAGCACATTTGACATAGAAGCTAAAATATAGCACTTAACCATGCTATCAGATTTGAGCCAACTATTATAAGCAACTCTTTGCTCTTCAGTAGAGTTATCAGTAGGTTCAGTAGGATATTCCTCAGTGAGGACAAAGATATAATCTTCAATAGTTAAAACAATGTCCATGTTTTGTTTCCAGTCAACATAATTAGTGCCAGTAAGTTTATGTTCTTTAAGTATAACAGAAAGTCAGTTGAGTGCCATTAGAAAATCCTGAGAATCATAAATAAATAAATATATCAAACACTTCGAATTTATCAATTTATATTATTTCTCTCAAAAATAATATAAAATAAAATTCACCATCATCTCAAGCACCGTGAGTCCGCATGCCACGATAGTGTGGATGTATACAAACTTGAACTGTAAATTATATTTAATATTAATTAATTATATTCCACGTATGAAAGTGGATAAGAGAGAGAGAAAGGTAGTTATGAAGCGGCAGTTCTTAACTCCCATCTTTTGGAAATATATAATAATGTGCCATGCAGTTTTCAAATACGCTAAAACATTGAGACATGCTGAAGCATTACAGAACGCAGAAGCAGAACACAGAACGCTGAAAAGCGTGGTTTCTCTCTCGCGGGGTTTTTTCTCTCCTTATTCACATGAAAATCCAGTTTAAATATTCTTCAGACTAATACCATATTGTAAAAACATATCTTTCAACCCCATTGTTGAATGATTGATCCAGAGATTACAGTTTAACGTGCGTACCAATCTGTTCGTACGTTTTTCTTCAGCTACAACTTAACCCTACGGAGAAAGGTAAGTTTTCTCTGTAGGCGTGATTAGGGTTAGTGCTTTTGTGAACGTGAGTTTTTCCAACGTTGGTATTAGAGCTAATGGTTGGTACTCCGTATGCTTTTCTGGGATTTCGAAATATGTGATGGTTTTAATATTCTGCCTTTATGATTTAATATGCACATATATGATTCTAGTATTAGTGTTATATGATGGTTGTATTATGTGACATTGATGGGTCATTAATGTGAGTTTGAGGCATATTACGTTGTTTCCAGTGATTACGAGTGTATGGCAATTTTAATTTTTTAACACTCTTCAAGGGTTCAATTTTTCATCATTTTTTGTGAATAGAAAGCATGTTTCAGTTATATCACTGGATAGGCCTCGTCAAGAGGAGTCCGTCAGTATTTTTTTACATTTTTAGCCTTCTAAAACTCAAGATAGGATCTTTTGAAGTTATTTTCGTCATTGGGGTAAATTTGCAAAATTTCAGAAAGTTTGGGGTCTATTTTTGACAATTTGATAAAGGACAGGGACTTTTTCACAATTAAAACAAAGTTAAGGGTTGACCTAGTCAAACCAACGCAGATCGGCCCAGACCGGACTGAGCAGACATGGACTAGACCATCTCGGGGTAGAAACAGACTAGGTAAAAGCCACCGGCACTCGGATATTCTGCGGTGGCGTGTGAAGACCACGCGCCGGAGGACGGTGGAACCAGTGTGGCGCATGAAACTCATGCACCGGTAACCAGCGACTATGCAGTGGCGCGTGGGTTTCACGCTCCGACAGACACCTTCTCCAGCGACGGCGGGTGTGATGAGTGATATTTTCACCTAGATTTTAGTATTTTTTATGTGTGTTTTCGTATATTTTTATCCGTATTTATGTGCTATTTGGTGGAGTTATGTGTTTTTATGGAATTGAGTGTGAATGAACTTAATCTTATGTAAAACAGGTGAAATCGGAGCAAAAATGGAGAAGGAAGACGAAAGAAGAAAGAAGAAAATAGGGCAGCACGAACACAGCCAGCCATTTCAGGTACACGAGCCGTGTACTGCAAACGGGCCTGTAAGAGATGGTCGTGTGACACATCAGAATGCACAACACGACCATCCCTTGGCCGTGTTGCGGCACACTACTCGTGTGCCATCGTAAGTTCGCGTTGACCCAAAACCCTAACACGACTCTAGGCGTGTTGCAGCACACGAGTCGTGTAGGTGCCTGATCAGTAAAAAAATTAGATTTTTTCTAGAAGGCCCCCAATGAGTATAAATACCCATCCATTCAACCTTTGAAGGGAGAGGCATGAAATTTTAGCTACTCACACACCTCACACTATTTCCTCCATTTTACATCATCATCTTCATCCATTCTTCATCCATACCATCTACCTTCATCTCAACATCTAATCCACCATCCAAGTAGTTAGAGAAGCAAGGGGGAGTGAAAATTGCAAGAAGAGGAAGAGAAGCACCATTGAAGTTATTCAAGGGAATTTTAATTCCAATTATTTTAGACTTCTTTGTAGTTCAATCATGTGTTTTGGAGATACAATTGTCTATGTTGTTTTCTTTGAGAATATGAAAGGCTAATCTCCTTTGTGAGATTAACAATATGAATTGTGTTGGATAATTTTGTGTATTTTGCAATTGAATGATTATGTTGATTGGGTTTAGTGATTTTCTATCATTGATGCTTAAGATCTTGAGGTTTATGATGATTTGTGTGTTTTGTTATTCTAAATATGTGATTAGATTGAGAAATCAATTATGTGATTAGGATAATTAAGTGAATTATTTCATCAAACACCTCATGCGCATTATAAATTGTAAAGAGATTGAGAAGTCCTTTAGGATTTATAATCCTTTGATAGAAGATTCGATTGCTTAGATCGAGAGGTCAATTGACTGAGTGAGGGGACTCTCCAATTGAACTTAGTACCTAGTTGAAATTGTTTAATTGAGAACCAACCTTTGAGCTATTTTGAGACCTTTGTGAGGATCTACATCCTATCCATCTCGAGAGGGAGTTTAGATGGAATTCGTGTTGGCCCTTAATTATTAACCCATGACACATATGAATTCGTTGCATGATACCTAGATTTTTCATACTTTAAGTATTGCTTGTCTCATTCTCTATCTACTGATGAGTGTGTAAATTCTCGAATCTTGTACTTGGATTTGTGCTATTAGGAGGTGTTTGAAGGTTTTAATCAGTTGCAAACAGATATATATTGTGTTAAGTCACGAATCAGGTGTTATTGAAGCCTTTTGAGTGGTTTTTCGTAGGAAATCGGAATGGAAGTGTTGGAAACTGAAGAAAGGAAGTCATAGCCTTCTGTTTGGGCAAAGCAGGAGGTCAATTCGACCTGTTGGAGGAGAATTCGACCAGGCCTACTGGTCGAATTGGCAACATAACACGAACAGGAAGTGGATTCGACCACGATAGGGGAATTTGACCAGGGCATCTGGTCGAATCCTAGTCGAATTGATCGGTGGCAAAGCCAATTCGACCACATCATGTCAATTCGACCAGGGTTTCTGGTCGAATTGAGCGTCTGGGACTTACAGTAGGCCAATTCGATCTGGAGGGGAGAATTCGACCTGTTGTGTTGGTTGAATTGAGCATCAGAAACTTACCATATTTGTATTTTTACACCCTCTATATGTGTGATCACTTAAAAAGCCCATTCCAGGCTCGGGAGGTGCAATTACAAGTATAAAAGAAGGCTTATGCAGCAGTATAAAGGGAGTTGGAGGAGAGAATCGACCAAGAGAAGGTGTACCAACCCTAGAGAGATCATCTATCATCCGGAAGGCTGCAAGAGAGAGTTTCGCTGGAGATTCAAGTAAGATCAGGCCAACTAACTATGATTGTTCTTAGATCAATCATGGGCTAGAGCCGTTTCGGTAGTTCTAGGGTATTAAGGTTTTATGAGTTAATTTATCTTTCGTGTGTAAACTCCGTACAACACTACTTGTGGTTTATTTTATATAAGATTGTGCATTTTTAATCCATACTCACGGTTGTTTTGTGCGTTAATAATTGTTGTGTAGAGTCTGAATACATAACTTGGTTATTGGTTGTGTGTTCACTACTGAGCAGGGTTTTATGTTATAATTCTAAGTGAAGGGATTCCGAAGTCTTATTAAAACTATCTTATATGAATACTTGTTAATTGAATCATATTCGGGTTAATAAGTAGGATAAAGAGTATAACTTCATAGTACCTATAAAGGGAGATCATATCAGGTCAGAGTACTTAGTGCAAGGGAAATAATTGATACTGATAGTACCTAGAAAGGGGGTGAATTATATCTCTTGCTCTGAGGATATTCACACGTGTCATATGCATGTTTACTTATGTCGATAGTGAATTTACATGGTTTAGTGATGCGTCCATAAACTACAAGGCAGAGTCGGACAACGTCACCTGGAAGATGAATTAATAAGTGGAACTGGATGACCTGAAAAACTACTTACTTTCTTACTTGATCACAACTCACTTATCTCTTCTTCTTTTTGTTCTTACTTGATATTTTAATTTATAGTTGTTACTTAACCTCAATATCACCATCATTGAATTTATCTACATAGTCTTAGTCTACTAGAACATAATTAAATTGATAATTATCCATCCCTTGGGTTCGATATTCACTTGGTCACCTTTTAAAACTACAATTGATATCCTTAATATTTGGGGATTAATTGTTTGTTGAGAAAACGCTCATCAAATTTTTGGCGCCGCTGCCGGGGATGGCATAAAATATCTTTATATTATTTCCAGTTTTATTAGGGCTATCTTAATTCGTGTTTTGTGTTCTAACTCTTAATCATTTCAGGTGTATGCTTACTAGATCAAAGGCTGGAAAGTTAGCAACTTTTAATCTGGAGATCGGGGCATCAACAAAGAAGAAGAAGTGTAAGATTCAAAGCAAGAAAGAAGAACCAACTACAACTCTGAATTTTGGAGTTGAAGTGGATGATCAATCATGGGCTAGAGCCGTTTCGATAGTTCTAGGGTTATGAAGGTTTTATGAGTTAATTTATCTTTCGTGTGTAAACTCCGTACAACACTACTTGTGGTTTATTTTATATAAGATTGTGCATTTTTAATCCATACTCACGGTTGTTTTGTGCATCAATAATTATTGTGTAGAGTCTGAATACATAACTTGGTTATTGGTTGAGTGCGTTCACTGCTGAGCAGGGTTTTATGTTATAATTCTAAGTGTAGGGATTCCGAAGTCTTATTAGAACTATATTATATAAATACTTGTTAATTGAATCATATTCAGGTTAATAAGTAGGATAAAGAGTATAACTTCATAGTACCTATAAAGGAAGATTATATCAGGTTAGAGTACTAAGTGCACGGGAAATAATTGATACTGAGAGTACCTAGAAAGGGGGTGAATTATATCTCTTGCTCCGATGATATTCACACGTGTCATACACATGTTTACTTGTGTCGATAGAGTGAATTTGCATGGTTTAGTGATGCGTCCATAAACTACAAGGCAGAGTCAGACAACGTCACCCGGAAGATGAATTAATAAGTGGAACTGGATGACCTGAAACACTACCTACTTTCTTACTTGATCACAACTCACTTATCTCTTCTTCTTGTTGTTTTTACTTGATATTTTAATTAATAGTTGTTACTTAACCTCAATATCACCATCATTGAATTTATCTACATAGTCTTAGTCTACTAGAACATAATTAAATTGATAATTATTCATCCCTTGGGTTCGATATTCACTTGGTCACCTTTCGAAACTACAATTGATATCCTTAATACTTGGGGATTAATTGTGTGTTGAGAAAATGCTCATCAAGTTCTTGGCGCCGCTGCTGGGGATGACATAAAATATCTTTTTATTATTTCTAGTTTTATTAGGACTATCTTAATTCGTGTTTTGTGTTCTAACTCTTAATCATTTCAGGTGTATGCTTACTAGATCAAAGGCTGGAAAGTTAGCAACTTTTAAACTGGAGATCGGGGCATCAACAAAGAAGAAGAAGAGTAAGATTCAAAGCAAGAAAGAAGAACCAACTACAACTCTGAATTTTGGAGTTGAAGTGGATGAACCGAACTAGGAAGCAACTGAAACTGTGACAGCGAAAGCAGGGGAAGTCGACATGGCCAATGAAAGGGCCAATCTGGATAATCTAGCCATCCGTGAAGTCTTTAAGAATAACGGGGCTGCAAACTTTGGGCTTCTAAGAGCAAGGGGGCTAATGTGGATTTCGATATTCTCCCCGCTCTTATTAGCATGATAGAAAGGAACTCCTTTGCATGAAGGACTTTCTAGGATCCGCAGCAGCATCTAAATAGGTTCTTGGGCTATGTAATTACTCAAAAAGACGCAGGAGAACATGAGGATGCTAGAAAGATCCTCTTGTTTAAATTCTCGCTTACTGAAAGGGCAAGAGATTGGTACAACACTAATAATGCAGCTGAATGTACTACTTGGGAGCAATTAAAGTTAAAGTTCTTGGAAAGATACATGCCACCTTCAAATGTGTTCAAGATGAAGCAAACATTAACCAATTTGCTATCGGTAGTGGAGAGAAGTTTCATGAAGCTTGGGACAGATTCAAGGACATGCTTCGTAAGTGTCCACAACATGGGCTATCTAAAGCTCAATATATCAGCATATTCTACAATGGATTGGACTGTGATTCTAATGTGTTTTTGGATGTTTCTTCTAATGGAGCATTGCTTACTAAGTCATCCGTAGAGGCCGAGAAACTTTTTGAAGATATTTCGATGAACTCAAGAGATTGGCCAACTGATAGAGTGAGAGACACTTACGTCCTTGGAAAAGTGGCTAAGGTTGAACATGCTATGGTGAAAACAAGTAGAGAAGATGAGATCGTCTCTAGCTTGTCCAATATCAACAAGTTACTACAAATCAGTGATATATCTTAGCGTGTATCAATCATGCAGTAAGAAGTTACTAATGATGGAACGATCCAAGAGGAGATGGAAAAAGCAAACTACGCTATGGGCCAAAGTATTCAAGGAACGAGGTTTCAAAGTCAGGGCAACCATAATTATCAGGGGAACTACAACAATCGTGGTCCCCCGGGTAATTATCAACAGCCTAGGAGGCCGGAGTTTTCATGGAGTAATCCTAGCAATGCAATTCATGCTCCGATGGGTGTTGATCCGGGTGCTAAAGTGGAAGAAGAAAAGTCGGGTTTCGAGGATACGTTGAACAGGTACATGGCGAGGAATGATGCAAGAGTAGATCCTCTTGAGGCCAAGTTAGAGAAGAAGATTGATGCAAACCATGAGGATTTATCCAAGCAAGTGAAGGACCTTACATTGTTGATGGGGGAGATGGCAGGAAGTGTAAACAAGCTCACTCAAACTATTAAGAAAGGGAAGCTCCCGTCGCAAAGTATTGAGAAAATGCTCATTAAGTTCTTGGCGCCGTTGTCGGGGATCAAAATTAGAGACTTCGAGAGCATAATTCGACCCCAATTCAACCAAAACCATAGGTCAAATTCAGCAGGGTAGGTCGAATGAGTCTACTAGACGTGGTTCGGAAGAAACAGGGCTACAATTCGACCAGGGGAATTCAATTCGACCAGACCATCTATCGAATCCAAGTCGAATTGCACCATCCGGAGCACTCTGTTTCATCAGAAGCCCAATTCGACCAGCACATATTCAATTCGACCAGGCCCACAGGTCGAATTCAGGTTGAATCGGAGGGCAGAAATCTTACAGAGAGCCAATTCGACCAGGAGGACTTCAATTCGACTAGACCTACAGGTCAAATCCAAGTTGAATCGAGCATACAGGGTGAGAATGGACTTCCAGGTGCACAATTCGACCACTACGTACGCAATTCGACCAGGGCTCCTGGTCGAATTCAGGTCGAATCGTCCCATACAGCACCTGTTTCTACACCCAATACTCATCATGATGTGAACATTACTCTATTGGTTCCAAATGAGCAGAATACTGAGATCATAGCAGAGAAGAAGTGGGAAAGAGCCAAGAGGTTGAGAGCCAAAAAGGATAAAGCGGAGAAGGTCGAGCGTGATGAATGGGGTATTCCCAAAACAAAGATACCCCTGCCTTTTCCTCATAAGCTGGTTAAGAAGGGATTAGAAGAGAAGTTCAAGAAGTTTTCAGATATAATGAATAAGATAACCTTGAGCATTCATTTCTCTAAGTCAATATTGGAGATGACGTACTATGCCCGATTCCTTAAGGATATATTTTTGAAAATAAGAAGCTTGAACGGAGTTGAGACAGTGAACTTGCCTGAAAATTGCAGCTCGATTATCCAAAGGAAGCTACCACAGAAGATGAAGGATCCGGGAAGCTTCACTATCTTGTGTGAGATTGGAAAAGGGCCGGCACGACGAGCCTTGTACGATCTTGGGGCAACCATCAATTTGATGCCATTGTCTATCTTTCAAAGGCTTGGTTTGGGGGAGTTATATCCTACAATGGTTTCTCTAAAATTAGCGGATAGGTCGATGACTTTTCCCATGGGTATCATTGAAGACGTTCTTATCAAAGTGGAGAAAATAGTCTTTCCTGTGGATTTTCTTGTACTTGAGATGGAAGATGACAAGGATAATATCCCTCTTATCTTGGGGAGACCTTTCCTTGCTACTGCTGGGGCCATGATTGATGTTCAAAAGGGAGAGCTCAGCTTGCGGATGGATAAAGAAGAGGTCCTCTTCAACCTTGACAAAGCAATGAAGATGCCTTTGGAGTCACAGTGTCATAGTATTGATGTGGTGGATGAGAATGTGAAGGAAGATATGTCTTTTATCCTGTCTAAGGACCCTCTTGAGACATGCTTGATGGAGTCTCTTATTTATCCCACTACGGAGCTTGATGATCTCTCCAATGAGACATGTATTGAATATCTTGAAAACTTACTTGCTTTTGGTGATGACAGGTATGAATTGGAGAAATTTAAGGTTGAAGAAGTGAAGTGGACTAGGAAGTACTTGTTGTTGGATAGAGAGAGCACTCTGATGGAAGAAAAGAAAGAGGAGCTGAAACCGTTACCGGAACACTTGAAGTATGCCTTTCTTGGTGACAATAAAAAATATCCAGTAATAGTATCTTCTTCCCTTGATGATGATCAACTTGAGAAGTTGTTAGATGTTCTTAGAAACTACAAGTTTGCGATTGGGTGGTATCTTGATGATTTAAAAGGTATTAATCCTTCATATTGCATGCATAGAATAAGGTTGTTAGATGAGGCCAAGAGTAGTATCCAAAATCAGCGGAGGGTGAATCCCTCTATTCAAGAAGTGATTAGGAAGCAAATCCTAGCGTGGTTAGATGCTTGAATTATATATCCAATTAGTGATAGTCCCCATGTGAGTCCATTGCATGTTGTAGCTAAGAAGGGGGCATGACTATTATGAAAGCCGAAGATGGAGAGACAATAGCCACTAGGATTCCAAGGGTTGGCGTGTGTGTACTGATTTCAGGAAACTTTATGAAAATACATGCAAAGACCACTTCCCCCTTCCTTTCATGGATCAAATGCTTGATCGTCTCGCAGGGTATGAGTTTTATTGTTTCTTGGATGGGTACTCGGGATATATTCAAATCATGATTGCTCCCAAGGATCAGAAAAAGACTACTTTTACTTGTCCATACGAGACCTTTGCTTTTAGAAAGATGCCATTTGGATTGTGTAATGCGCCTGCTACCTTTCAGTGCTGCATGATGGTAATTTTTGATGGGTTGATAGAAAAGATCATGGAGGTGTTTATGGATGATTTTTCTGTATTAGGTTCGTCCTTTGATATTTGTTTATCTAACCTTGCTACTGTGTTGAAGAGATGTCAAGAAACTAATCTTGTCCTGAATTGAGAAAAGTGCCACTTCATGGTGAGAGATGGGATTGTTCTTGGGCATCATGTTTCTGCCAAGGGATTGGAGGTGGATAGAGCGAAAGTGGTGGCAATTGAGAAGCTTCCACCACCGACTAATGAACAAGGAGCGCAGTCCTTCCTTGGACATGCTGGTTTTTATAGAAAAGGATGTTCCTTTTAAGGTTTGTCTAACTGCTTTTAAGATTTTGAAAGAGGCCTTATTACTGCACATATCTTGATCACACCGGATTGGACTCAGCCGTTTGTACTTATGTGTGATGCAAGTGATGTAACACTTGGAGTGGTGCTCGGGCAGCTGAGGGAAAAGAAGTTCTGCGCCATCTACTATGCGAGTAAGACTTTTGATGCAGCACAAAAAAACTACACTGTGACTGAAAAGGAGTTTTTAGCTGTGGTGTATGCATTCAACAAGTTTCAACAGTATTTGGTTGGCATGAAAACTATAGTGTACACGGATCACTCGGCGATTTGCTACTTGATGGAGTAGAAGGAAACGAAGCCAAGAATCATAAGATGGATTCTTCTTCTTCAAAAGTTTGACATGGAGATCAGAGATAAAAAAAAAGTACGGTTATCGTATTGGCAGATCACTTATCAAGGTTGGAGACAAGAGAACATTGTGATGATTCATTTGATTATATTGAGGAGATGTTCCCGGATGAGAAGATTATGGTTGTGTTCGTTGAAGGGGCTGAACGAGCATGTGTGGTTGCTGCACAAGGGATGGATCCATGGTACGCAGATTATGTAAATTACACTACCGTGGGAGAAATTCCAAGAGATCTCAACCGATATCAACTTGCTAAATTCAAGAGAGATATTGAGACTTTTATATGTATGATCCGTTTGTTTACAAAATATGCACAGATTCTATCATTCGTAGGTGTGTGCCCGAGATGGAGATGGAGAGTGTTCTCGAGTTTTGACATGCACAACCTAACAGGGGCACTTCGTAGCTCAAAAGACAGCATCCAAGGTACTTCAATCTGCTCTCTATTGGCCTACTTTGTTTAAATATTGTGAAACCTATGTGGCGACATGTGATAGATGTCAAAGGATGGAGAATATAAGTAGGAGAGATGAGATGCCACTTCAGCCGAGCATTGTTGTGGATATCTTCAATGTGTGGGGGATCGATTTTATGCGGCCTTTTTCCCCGTCTAAGGGATTTCTCTACATTCTTTTAGCTGTGGATTATGTATCTATATGGGTGGAAGCCATTCCTACTCACTTGAATGTTTCAAGGACTGTTATATCTTTCTTGAAGAATCATATCTTTGCCCATTATAGAGTTCCTAGAGCACTAGTGAGTGACAGAGGTTTTCACTTCGTCAATAAACTTCTAGAGAAGGTGCTTAAGGATTATGGTGTCAAGCATAAGGTTATTACACCCTATCATCCTCAAGCGAATGAACAAGCGGAAGTCTCTAACCGTCAAGTGAAGCAAATTTTGGAGAAACTGGTAGGAACCAATAGGAAGAATTGGGCTATAAAGCTCGATGATGTTTTGTGGGGGTTCTGTACTGCTTATAAGACGGTGCTGGATATGTCACCATACCAAATTGTCTATGGGAAGCCATGCCACTTACCAAATTCTAAGATCTCATACAAAGAGTTCAAGCAAGGTGATGAGGTATTACTTTTTAACTCTCGTTTGAAGCTTTTCACAGGGAAATTGAAGTCGAAATGGATGGGTCCGTTAATGATTCATAGAGCCTGTGGAGGGGGGAGTTTTGAGCTTATGGACAAAGATGGAGAAATTATCACGGCGAATGGGCATCGATTGAAGCATTATAAGTCGCCGGATGATGCTTGCGTCGTCTTTGAGGATACCTTACACTAAACTAGTACCGTCGTGACTCTCCGACGTTAAACAAGAATGCCTGTTGGGGGCTTTCTCTCCCGTTTTATTGCTTTATTTCATTCGTGTGAGTAAGAAATTTTTATATTTGAAGTACTTACTTATCGGCAATTACATCTCTTTACAAACTTAGTTTCGACTATAGTTTCTACTAAGTTTGGGGGAGGGTGTGATGTACTTACCTCAATAAGCACCGTACTTACCTTAATAAGCACCGATAGTATAATCTTTTCTTTGTAACGTTTGTTAGGGGAGTTGATTTATTTTGGCATATTTAAAACTTTAATCGGTTTTTATGTGTCAATTTTTTGCAATTTGCCTAATGTTTAGTGGTGTTTTGTTCCGTGTTTTTTGTCGTTTGCGGAGTTTCTCATGAATGTTAAGTTTTATGATTGATTCTTAATGAAGTTATGCTCTATTTTGGTACCAAATGTTTGTTTTTAAGCTTGAAGTGTGTAGGGGATGAAGAAAACTCGATTTTGGAGCACCAGGGAGCTAATTCGACAGAGGAGTATGATCGAATCTGAGCATTCAGGTCGAATTGAGGGGCAAAAATTGTCCAGTAGCCCAATTCGACCTGAGGTATGGCAATTCGACCAGAGGCCCTGGTCGAATTGAGGTAGAATTGGAGTGTGCAAACTTCCAGTGAGCCAATTCGACCATGACTATTTCAATTCGACCAGTAGCCCATGTCGAATTGAGGACCTAACATCTTACAGTGTGTGGATTCGACCTGAGGCATCTCAATTCGACCAGGGGACAGGTCGAATTGAAGGAAAAAGTTATCCAGAAGGTCAATTTGACTACGATGCAGTGAATTCGACCTCTTAGATAGGTCGAATTGATGTTGAATTTGTCCAGGTAAGTATGTTTTTAACCCCAATTTTCATACCCATTCGATCACTTTGCACACCACCTCCACTCGAATTCACTCTGAATCGAAGAACCTTGCCTCTAATCTTCAATGCTACTTATTTTTCCACCGATTAAACTATATTCCACCCTTAATTCCTTTGATTTGTCGCATTTTTGGGTGAAATTAGTTGTAAACTAGGGTTTTTAGCGCAAATTTGGAGAGTGTATTCAACTTTTTCAATTTCAGCCATGGGCAGATCAAAAGGTACATTTTCTCAACTTTATTACCGTAGGATTGATGTTCTATATGTTGATTTTGGTATGGGTAATTTGATTAAACTTGTTTTATTGTGAATTCATGGTGATAGTTGAATGTTGTGAACAATTTCATATGAATACTTGTTTGGTTCGATTTGATTGCTTAATTGATGTTAGAACCTTGAGTTTTATGTGAATTGTCGGGTGATTAAGGAGTGTGATTGATAAGCATGTTGATTATGGACTAGAATTGTTGAATTTGAGTAGTTCCTTGTGATTGTTCATGTCGAATTACTTGAATTAATGAAGCAAGCTTGTTGTTGATTATTATGTATGATTGGTGTTGGAATCATGGTGAATAAGCAAGAGGATTGAGTATTGGATGTGAATGGAACAAGTTCGGTTTGGTCGATTATGCATTGAAACTTGAAGTTTTGAGTAGAGTTGGATGCCAGTCAATTACTTGGTTTATTTTCCTTGTTTGTGGTTATTGAAGTATTATTTTCAGGAACAGGAAAGGATAAGGAGGTTGAAGTTAGATCTAAGAAGAGGCAGGATAGGCCTACTCGTGAGGATGCTGTGACAAAGATTTTGAGGCTTAAGGAGAGGTTGCCTGCAAACTTTAAGATCCAAATGAATGATTGGGGTGAGATAAAGGAGGAGTGGGCTGAAGTTTCTGAGAAGATAGCGAGAATGAGGTACCAGGATGATGATGACATGCTCACGATGAGGATCCGAGATGATATCTTGTGGATGTTTGACCAAGTGGGGATCTGTCATTTTATGGAGCTGAAGAAGCCGACGTACTTCCATGTGACGGCTAAGGTTCTATGTTCTATCACAATTAAGAAAGATCTTATGGGATTTCCTTATGAGTGTACTTTCCAGCTAGGGGGAGTTATGAGGACGTGGTCTGCAGAGGAGTTTAATGTGCTATTTCAGACTCCTACAGAGATTGCTCGGGTTGAGAATGGATTCTTCAATGCTAACAGGTTTTGGTGAGAGATTTCAGGAGAGGATGGAGATTTTAAGACTCAGGATGCCCATGCTTCTATGATTAGGAATCCCGTACTCCGTTATATAGATAGGGTGTTGAGCAACACACTATTTGCCCGCTCTAAGGGTAGTTGTGTGTCGAGAGGAGAGCTTTACGCTTTATGGTACATGCTGAATGGAGTGAAGTTCAATGTTGGCTCTTATTTGATTTATCAGCTGAACCGGTTTAGGATCCTTGGGTTTCAGAAGGTGAATATTGGAGGGTTGCTCACGACCGTGGCTGAGTATTATCGCATGGATTTCGCTGACATCACACCTATTCTTGGAGAGCCTGAAATGGTTATGTTTTCTAGTGTGAAGGGAGGATTTTCGCATTTTCGAGATGGGGATTGGTTCTTTACGAGGGTCTTAAGCCCTTCACTTTCATGTTACCCTTCGATGTAAGTGACATGACGACTGTTCGTGAGGAGAGAAACAGGTTGATGAGCTCGTTAGGACACACTGCCTTGTCTGTTACTATTCAGACGAGAGGAGATTCGAGGATGGTGGCCCAGATGTGTGCAGCCGGTATGGTTGAGGAGCTGCAGTAGATTATTGCGCAGGGAGAGTTCCGACCGCAGCAACCACAACTTCCACAGCAGCAGCCACCGCCACAGTAGCATCATGGAGATGAGGACGAGTATCAGGAGATGGATATCCCAGAGCAGCACGAGAGCAATTCTGTCTGTTGAATAACCACTTGGCCACGATCAGCGCGAACTAGCAGGAGACGAATAGGCAGCTGACGCTTGCTAATGCCAACTATGCCATGCTCAATGATCGGTACAAGGCCATGGATGAGCGTGTTGGAAAGATACATGATCGTGTTAACTTATTGGATGGACATATCAGTGATCTGCATCGGATTGTGGAGCGACAGCTTGATGAGATGAGTGATGGTGATGATGGTGAGGATGATGATGCTCCGAAGGAATAGAGCTGCAGGTTTTTTGTGTTCCTTGAGTCATCTCATCTCCATTCTTCTTTTTATCTTTACAGGATGGGTGTGTCTTGTGTGAGTGGCATGTACTATATATTGTCATATTTGATCATTTTGGATGTGGCTTGTGAGAGTGACTATGATTCATGAGTTGGATTGTTTGAGACACTTGTATGATTGACTATGTGTATGGATTTTTGGATTTTGTGCATTCATATGTTCATGTGTTAATTTTCATTTGATGAGAAGCATGTATAATTTGATAAGTATGTAGAGTTCTTGCGAAATTGATCTTGATTATGTGCTATAAGGAGTACTTAGGATTCTATTTACCCATGTGAGGATTTGAACCTTTTAATCATTCTTGATCATGATAGTTTATTCTTGAGAGAATCATTCATATGAACGTATTCTAGAACTTGGCTTGGAGTCTTGTGTGAGACTTACAATTGATGATTTGCTAGGACATGATCTTATGCCATTCTTGATTACTTGAGTTACTTAGCCAAATTTTACCTTCCCAATGATTATGTATATCTTTGATAGCCCCGTTTGAGCCTTAAAAAAACTTTTTTTTTGTCAAGCCGATAAAAGAGCCTTATTAACCTTTACTTGAGCTTTGTTTAAATACCCTATTCATTGGTAGAGAGTTGAGGTGAATAAGTGTTGCAAGAAGAAGAAGGAAGATAGAATGTGGTTGAGTAAAGTAAAAGAAGTGTATGGTTAAATCTTGTTTAGGAGTAGTGCCTGAAACTGTAACCCCGATTGTTGTTAAAAAGGGTAGTGCCTACAACCGGTACCCGAGTTATCAAAAGAAGAATGATGTTGATGCAAGAAAGAGAAGGAAAGTTCAAAAATTGCAAGTGCAAGAGAAGAAATTGGAGAAGGATATGTAGCCGAATGAAGAAAGCAAGAACCTCCAAGGTAACTCTCTACTAGTGTATGAGTCACTTTATCTAAATTTTCCTACCCTTTCCAAAGAGCCAACATTACAACCCAAAAATAAGTCCTTTGTGATCTTATTCATGAGTTGATTGTGAGTTGATTTTTAAAACCCTTGCCAAGCTTATGGTTATGCGTGAGTATGGATTGAGTATGAGCGTATATATTAACCGTTTAAGTGCAACAAGCACTTGAGTGAGAGAGTAAACACTTATCTTGTCACGCCCCGACCCCAGACAGAACGCGACAACCGCCACGTTAACCATAAATTTTGCAGAATGGGTGCACTCCACTCCACAAAGTTTATAGAAAACGTAAGGCTTGCTATCAAGTACCTGTAGAACTGAACAACTGATAACAACGGGTACAACCCGAGGACATCATCTCATAAAGTATCAACAAGGATTTACAAAGGTACAAAATTCAACGGTGTAACTTAGTTTAAAGAAAATATACATGAACGATATAACATCGCGAAGGTACAAAAAAAACATCAAGGGGGTCACCAAATATAAACTATACAATCTCGCCAATGAATCCGTCAATTTACATAAAAGAGAAAGTACCCAAAACACGGATTGGATGATGAGCAAACGATAGGCAAACCTCCAACCAAAACGATATCAACAGCCTGAAAAAGAAAGAATGATGGGGGGTGAGCAAAACCACTAGCTCAGTGAGGTGATAAGCCGGTCACCCCGACCCTTATACGAAGCATGTACTCCCACTCGCGGTTCATAACATAAAATCCCACAATTCGTCCCACAATAATTATTCTCACTCAGTGTACATATTAATGAAAATAAAAACCTTAGTGCACATTTATGAATAACACAATTAGTTCAAACAACATGTTATCACATAAAAGACGCGTGGGTAGTCAATATCCTCCTCGAACTGAGCTCTCCGTCGAGAGACAGTTCAAGCCCGTCACCGTTACTCTAGATAAAATGCACATTAATATTCTTTCTCAATATGCCAAGTGCTAAAGTTCACAATTCAATATCGACGTGAATACTTGAAATGATCAAACATATAAACATATATGACATGCATGTCCCACACCGGTGACGTTGACTGAGCCTATAATAGACTGATCCGTCTAACGATCACCCTCCAGAGTATCAGTATTTGGCAAATGGACAGGTGCCCCGTTAGATCTAACTCACCCAGGTTTGCCAATCACGGGCAACTTGGTTGTCACTCTAACTCACCCGAACCGCGACAATTCGGGCTACTTAATCAATGTCGCTCCAACTCACCCGAACCGTGACCAATTCGGGCTACTTAACCTTGGTACCAGGCATACATATGCATGTACATCATAAGATGAATAACGACTCAAGTTAGAGTCTTAATTGGCACACAAGAATAACCAGAAATCAATTCTCAAATAATTCACAATAAATGCTATCAGATATCGAGCCGACAAGGCTCTTCAACATAAGTTAAAATCAATAATACTCATAAAATGGCTAATAGGACTCTAACCAGAGCAATCGAGCCAATCAGGCTCTTTACCACATAACATAATACCAAATAATTTTCTTATCAATTAACTAAAACTAAAATAAATGCACATTTATTGAGGGTCCACACTTCCCACAAGAGAAGGCGTTCCCGAATTATCAACTCACAAGGAAGTGATTAACTCTCTCTGGAATCTGAAGTCGGTCCCTTGCCCTTCGTCGATGGTTCTTTACCTAGAAAGGAGATGAGCAATTAAAGACAAATTAAATATAACTAACTATTAGCGTTAACATCCCTTTCATTGCTAAAAACAAATCCTAATCGAGTTCGAACGAGTCGATATTAAATAAAAATGGCATGTAACTCTTTAACATCAGTTCCCAATCCCATATAACCGTTTTAATACATTAACTAAACGAAACGATAAAAAAAATAAGTTTGAATTCGACATAAAAATTCTGAAATTTCCAGCTAGCGGCAGTTTACGAGAAAAATCATAACTAATTGTAGAATAATCGGATTGAGGCGTTTCAAGTGGCTACGGAAAGCTAACGAGTTCAGCTACGTACAAAAATTAAGTTTGCAAAGTTTCGAGGGTAATAGCTATCTCAAAATCAGTTCGAACAGTCTGCAAATTACCCACATACCAAAAAGAAAAACTCCACAAAATTACAAAATTATGGAAGAAGGAAGCTTAATTCACACACCACTTACCTCAAAACAACTTAAAAACCACCTAGGATGAGGGTTGTAAGGGAGAATTTGGTCAACAAGGGTTTCTCCTCTTCCTCTCTTCTTTCCCCTCTTTTGCTTTTCTTCTCCCGTTCTTCTCTCTCTTTTTTTTTTTTAACTTTAGTCTTACTAATTATATATCAGCCCATTTAAGTGGGCTGAAACTTTGGGCCACAAAATAAATAAATAAATAAGTTTGGGCTTTCTAAAAAAATTCTAATTGGGCTTAATTGGGCTGACCTTTTGGGCCATAAAAATAAATAATTAGGTTTTGGGCTTTCTAACAAAAATCTAGTTGGGCTAAGATAGGGCTGGCCTTTTGGGCCATAAAATAAATAATTAGGTTTTGGGCTTTCTAACAAAAATATAGTTGGGCTAAGATATTATAAAGTATCCCCTCCTCTAAAAAGTTTCGTCCTCGAAACATAAACGTACCTAGAGATGAAAAGAGATTTGGATGGTGTTGACGCATGACTGACTCTGGTTCCCATGTTTCTTCTTCAATTTGATCACTTCTCCATAGAACTCTCACCATAGGAATGGATTTGTTACGAAGCATTTTCTCTCGGCGATCTACAATTTGAACAGGTTGTACTTCGTACGATAGATTTTCCTTTAATACAACTGGGGGATCTTTGAGCACGTGCGAAGGATCTGGTTCATATTTTCTAAGCATAGAGACATGGAAGACATCGTGAATCTTCGACAATTCCGATGGTAGCTCAAGTCGATACGCGACACGACCAATCCTTTGCACGATCGTAAACGGGCCAATATACCTTGGACTCAACTTTCCTCGACGGCGGAATCGCAACACGCCCTTCCATGGAGAAACTTTCAGAAAAACTTTGTCTCCTTCATTAAACTCCAAATCGCGCCTCCTATTATCTGCGTAGCTTTTCTGTCGATCTTGCGCTGCCTTAAGTCTGTCTCGAATAAGTTGTATTTTTGCTTTCGCATCTTCGATAAGCTCTACTTGTTCGATTTGTCTCTCGCCAACCTCATCCCAAAAGAGTGGTGTTCGACACTTTCGGCCATACAGAGCTTCGTACGGGGGCATTCCAATGCTTGAATGATAACTGTTGTTATAAGCGAACTCCACCAAAGTTACGTACTTATCCCAGCTACCTCCCAAATTCAACACCACTGCACGTAACATGTCTTCTAGTGTCTGTATAGTTCTCTCTGACTGTCCATCAGTCTGTGGATGAAACGAGGTACTGAATAGTAATTTTGTACCTAGCGCTTTCTGCAGACTAGGCCAAAAACGGGAAGTGAATCTTGGATCACGGTCAGATATGATTGACACTGGTACTCCGTGCAATCTCACGATCTCATCGACATATAACTTGGCAAGTTTCTCTAAAGATTCGTTGGTATGCACTGGAAGGAAATGTGCCGATTTCGTCAGACGATCGACAATGACCCAAATTGAGTCAAAACCCTTTTGGGTTCGAGGTAAACCAGAAACAAAATCCATTGTGACGTTTTCCCATTTCCACTCAGGAATAGGTAGTGGTTGAAGCATACCGGCTGGTTTTTGGTGTTCCGCTTTAATCTGTTGGCATGATAAGCACTTTGATACAAATTCAGTAATGTCCCGTTTCATACCTGGCCACCAATAATGCTCCCGAAGTGTTCTGTACATTTTGGTACTACCAGGATGCATAGCATAGGCTGAAGAATGGGCTTCCTCAAGAATAGCTCTACGAACATCAAGTTCTGATGGAACACAAACACGATTTTTAAAAGTAAGAAGTCCATCATCCCGAATTTGATATTCTGTTTCTTTTCCTTGATTTAGCTTCGCCATCTTCTGTTGTAAATAAACATCGTGTGATTGTCTTTCTCGAATTTTCTCGAACAAGGTAGGTCTAACCTCGAATTTGGCGATTAAGGCAGAATCATTAGACTTTTCACAATCGAGCGAAATGTGTAAAGATTTAAATTGCTCCAACATAGGAAGATAAAAAGATTGAATTGAAGCAAGTGAGGTAGAAGACTTTCTACTCAGAGCATCTGCAACAACGTTCGCCTTACCAGGATGATAATCGATGACTAAGTCATAGTCACTAATCAACTCCATCCATCGCCTTTGCCTAAGGTTGAGCTCCTTTTGCGTGGTGATATACTTTAAGCTCTTGTGATCAGTGAAAACCCGACAAGTTGAACCATACAGATAGTGCCTCCATATCTTCAATGCAAAGACGATTGCAGCCAACTCTAAATCATGTGTAGGATAATTTTCTTCGTTCTTTTTCAATTGCCTTGAAGCGTAGGCAATAACCTTTCCTTCTTGCATGAGAACGCATCCTAATCCTTGTCTCGAGGCGTCGCTATAAATGGTAAATTCTCCAATCGCTGGGTCTGGCAAAGCAAGAATAGGAGCTGAAACGAGTCGTCTTTTCAATTCTTGAAATGCTTCGTCGCATTCTTCATTCCATTCAAATTTTACCCCTTTTCGAGTCAATTTAGTCAAAGATGAAGCCAATAACGAAAAGTCTTTGACAAACCGTCGATAATATCCAGCTAATCCCAGAAAACTACGAATCTCTGTCACGTTCTTTGGACGATCCCAATCTAGTATAGCTTGAATCTTCACTGGATCGACGTAGATTCCTTCTTTAGAAATGTGATGACCCAAAAAGCTTACCTTGCGAAGCCAAAATTCACACTTCGAGAATTTAGCATAAAGCTGATTTTCTCTGAGAATGTTCAGAGCAATTCTTAGATGCTGAGAATGCTCGTCGTCCGATTTAGAATAAATAAGAATGTCATCAATGAAGATGATGACAAACTTATCTAAGTACGGCCGAAAGACCCGATTCATAAGATCCATAAAAGCTGCAGGAGCATTTGTGAGTCCAAAAGGCATAACACAAAATTCAAAATGACCGTATCTGGTTCGAAAAGCAGACTTAGGGATATCAGATTCCCTAATCTTGAGTTGGTGATAACCGGATCGCAAATCAATTTTTGAGAACACAGTTGCTCCTTGCAATTGATCAAACAGATCATCGATTCTTGGAAGAGGATATTTGTTCTTGATTGTCACCTTGTTCAATTGACGGTAGTCGACACATAGACGAAGTGATCCATCTTTCTTCTTGACAAAAAGAACTGGAGCACCCCATGGAGATGTGCTAGGTCGTATGAAACCCTTCTCCAATAATTCCCCAAGTTGTGTCTGGAGTTCCTTAAGCTCAGCAGGCGACATTCGATATGGAGTAATCGATATAGGTGTGATTCCAGGAAGTACGTCAATGGAAAAATCAATCTCTCGATTCGGAGGTTGTCCTGGTAAGTCTTCGGGAAAGACATCAGGAAATTCATTCACGATTGGGATGTCATCTAGTTTAGTTTCAGAAAGAGAAGTATCGATGACAAATGCCAAGAATGCCTCACAACCCTTACGCATTAATTTATGCGCAGTCAACATTGAAATAAAAGAGAGGGATCTCGTTTGAAGTTTACCCTCAAAAACAAGTTCTGAGAACCCTGGTCTACGAAAAATAACAAGCTTCTCGTGGCAATCGAGAATTGCATGATGAGAAGAAAGCCAATCCATGCCAAGAATAACATCAAGATCAATCAAAGGCAATGGTATCAATTCAGCCTCTAAAATGACATCTTTGATCTTCAATGGACAACCAAGGAATACCGAATCACGAATTAGACGCTCTCCAAGAGGGGTATGAACGATGATTCCAGGTGACAAATGAGAGATAGGATAATCTAAGATCGCAGTAAGATCATCTCGGATATAAGACCTATCAGAACCTGGGTCAAATAAAGCGTAGACCTGATGGTCTCCCACAAACACATGGCCTAAAGAAGCAATATTATGTGAGATTGTGATTTAAAAAATTTGAAAAGATAGAATTTCTTTCGAATGTTTTATTCGTAATCAAGTGGCATAACAAGGCGGGGTAAGATTTAGCATGTGAAAATACTCAAATTATAAATTACCTGTCACAACCTTCGGATCTGAGCGAGCCTCTTCTTGGGAAATATGAAATACTCTAGTTTGCTTCCTTCCTTGCATAGGTGATTGAGTACTAGGGCCGCTTGAGGCATCAGGCACTCTGGTAACTGCAGATCGAGTATCTCTGGGTGTAGAATATGTTAGTTTACCACGAAACTGACCAGAACCCTGACTGCTCGTTCCCATAAGCTGAGGACAAGAACTTCGCATATGCCCCGGCTGTCGACACTGAAAACATACTTGAGGAGCCTTACAGGGGCCGTCATGATATTTTAGGCAATTCTGGCACTTGCGATTTTCACCAACCGATCCCGAGACATTGCTCCCGCCTCTACTAAACTGCTCCCGAGGTTGAGGAAAACTAATAGATGCCGAACTTGGTGCGCCACGCGAAGATCCCACACCCCTATACACCTTCGATGCATTTCCTGGAAATGCGCTCCCTTGCCTTTTCTTTTGAGATCGTTCTGCAAGCTTATGTCTCGCCTGAACTAAACCTTCTACCCTCAGGGCTTCTTCTACGAGATCGTCAAGACTCTCGTACTTGTCTCCGGACTTGATGCGATCTCGAATATTTAAATTAAGACCATCTTCAAATCTCTTGCATAAGTCTCTCGTCGTATATGACTCAGGAGCGAATTCTCGCAATTCCAGAAATTTGCTTTCGTACTCAACGACCGACATAATGCCTTGAAAGAGGTTGAAGAACTCCTTTCTCTTCTGATCCTTGATGTACTGAGAGAAGTATCGATCTTTGAATCGTTCCACAAAGATAGCCCACGTAATAGTAACCGAAGATGTCTCTTTTAGATTCTGCCACCATCGTCGTGCATCTGGGCCTAACAGCTTGGTCGCAATGACCACACGATAACATTCTTCAATCATCAAGGTGTCAAAGGTCTCTGTAATCTCCTTTAACCATGCCCCCGCTTTAGAAGCATCTCTTGCACCGTCAAATTTCGAAGTCCCCATGTTTTCAACTGCTTTCACCAAATCAGGTATAAAAAGTGCACCTCGAGAAGCAGAACCTCCTAAAGCCATTTCTGGAGTAAAAACTGGTACATTAGATGTAGGTCGAATCGATTCATTAGCACGAAGAACCTCTTCAGTGACAGTCGTAGTTGTATGAGCCGTTGTAGGTGGTGGAACACCATGTATTCGAATGTGATCATAATACAATTGGTACTGCTCGGGTGTCATCATGTGCTCAACCCGCAACTGGGCCCGTGGTTGCTCTACCTGGGAAACTGGCACCCTATGATCAGAATTGATAGGGTCCATAACCGTCGGAGGAATGACATGATCAGAAGAAACATGTCCTCGAGGTCCACGAGGAACAGAAGAGAGTAGAGGACTCGGAGGATCACGAGGAGCGTGTCCTCGACCTCGACCTCGACCTCGACCTCGACGACGAACTGGAGGTGCCATAATGACTGAAAGGAAGAAAGGAAAGAAAATGCAAGGTCAACGTCAAGGCAATACGATACCTTAGGATGACATAGAAACAAAGTTGGACTCATTGGCTTGACACAAAAAGAATGAGAATCATAAAACCAGGCTCTGATACCAAGAAAGTTGTCACGCCCCGACCCCAGACAGAACGCGACAACCGCCACGTTAACCATAAAGGGTGCACTCCACTCCACAAAGTTTATAGAAAACGTAAGGCTTGCTATCAAGTACCTGTAGAACTGAACAACTGATAACAACGGGTACAACCCGAGGACATCATCTCATAAAGTATCAACAAGGATTTACAAAGGTACAAAATTCAACGGTGTAACTTAGTTTAAAGAAAATATACATGAACGATATAACATCGCGAAGGTACAAAAAAAACATCAAGGGGGTCACCAAATATAAACTATACAATCTCGCCAATGAATCCGTCAATTTACATAAAAGAGAAAGTACCCAAAACACGGATTGGATGATGAGCAAACGATAGGCAAACCTCCAACCAAAACGATATCAACAGCCTGAAAAAGAAAGAATGATGGGGGGTGAGCAAAACCACTAGCTCAGTGAGGTGATAAGCCGGTCACCCCGACCCTTATACGAAGCATGTACTCCCACTCGCGGTTCATAACATAAAATCCCACAATTCGTCCCACAATAATTATTCTCACTCAGTGTACATATTAATGAAAATAAAAACCTTAGTGCACATTTATGAATAACACAATTAGTTCAAACAACATGTTATCACATAAAAGACGCGTGGGTAGTCAATATCCTCCTCGAACTGAGCTCTCCGTCGAGAGACAGTTCAAGCCCGTCACCGTTACTCTAGATAAAATGCACATTAATATTCTTTCTCAATATGCCAAGTGCTAAAGTTCACAATTCAATATCGACGTGAATACTTGAAATGATCAAACATATAAACATATATGACATGCATGTCCCACACCGGTGACGTTGACTGAGCCTATAATAGACTGATCCGTCTAACGATCACCCTCCAGAGTATCAGTATTTGGCAAATGGACAGGTGCCCCGTTAGATCTAACTCACCCAGGTTTGCCAATCACGGGCAACTTGGTTGTCACTCTAACTCACCCGAACCGCGACAATTCGGGCTACTTAATCAATGTCGCTCCAACTCACCCGAACCGTGACCAATTCGGGCTACTTAACCTTGGTACCAGGCATACGTATGCATGTACATCATAAGATGAATAACGACTCAAGTTAGAGTCTTAATTGGCACACAAGAATAACCAGAAATCAATTCTCAAATAATTCACAATAAATGCTATCAGATATCGAGCCGACAAGGCTCTTCAACATAAGTTAAAATCAATAATACTCATAAAATGGCTAATAGGACTCTAACCAGAGCAATCGAGCCAATCAGGCTCTTTACCACATAACATAATACCAAATAATTTTCTTATCAATTAACTAAAACTAAAATAAATGCACATTTATTGAGGGTCCACACTTCCCACAAGAGAAGGCGTTCCCGAATTATCAACTCACAAGGAAGTGATTAACTCTCTCTGGAATCTGAAGTCGGTCCCTTGCCCTTCGTCGATGGTTCTTTACCTAGAAAGGAGATGAGCAATTAAAGACAAATTAAATATAACTAACTATTAGCGTTAACATCCCTTTCATTGCTAAAAACAAATCCTAATCGAGTTCGAACGAGTCGATATTAAATAAAAATGGCATGTAACTCTTTAACATCAGTTCCCAATCCCATATAACCGTTTTAATACATTAACTAAACGAAACGATAAAAAAAATAAGTTTGAATTCGACATAAAAATTCTGAAATTTCCAGCTAGCGGCAGTTTACGAGAAAAATCATAACTAATTGTAGAATAATCGGATTGAGGCGTTTCAAGTGGCTACGGAAAGCTAACGAGTTCAGCTACGTACAGAAATTAAGTTTGCAAAGTTTCGAGGGTAATAGCTATCTCAAAATCAGTTCGAACAGTCTGCAAATTACCCACATACCAAAAAGAAAAACTCCACAAAATTACAAAATTATGGAAGAAGGAAGCTTAATTCACACACCACTTACCTCAAAACAACTTAAAAACCACCTAGGATGAGGGTTGTAAGGGAGAATTTGGTCAACAAGGGTTTCTCCTCTTCCTCTCTTCTTTCCCCTCTTTTGCTTTTCTTCTCCCGTTCTTCTCTCTCTTTTTTTTTTTTTAACTTTAGTCTTACTAATTATATATCAGCCCATTTAAGTGGGCTGAAACTTTGGGCCACAAAATAAATAAATAAATAAGTTTGGGCTTTCTAAAAAAATTCTAATTGGGCTTAATTGGGCTGACCTTTTGGGCCATAAAAATAAATAATTAGGTTTTGGGCTTTCTAACAAAAATCTAGTTGGGCTAAGATAGGGCTGGCCTTTTGGGCCATAAAATAAATAATTAGGTTTTGGGCTTTCTAACAAAAATATAGTTGGGCTAAGATATTATATATCTTGTGAGCTAGATGACTTAGTACTCCGAATGGTAATATGATTGGGTGATGTTTTGCATGAATGATATGTATGATGAAGGAAATACTTGTTTTTAATTGATGAAGTTGCATGTGTAATATGTGTGTGCATGATGATTCTCGTGAATTATACCCAACTCCTTGTTTTGACTGCGTTGCCTCGGGACGAGCAACATGTAAATTTGGGGGTTTGATGAGTGTGTAAATTCATGAATCTTATGCTTGGATTTGTCCTATTAAGAGGTATTTGAAGGTTGTAATTAGTTGTAAACTGATATTTATTGTGTTAAGTCACGAATCAGGTGTTATTGAAGCCGTTTAAGTGGTTTTTCGAAGGAAATAGGAATGGAAGTGTTGGAAACTGAAGAAAGGAAGTCGTAGCCATCCGTCTAGGTGAAGCAGGAGGTCAATTCGACCTGTTGGAGGAGAATTCGACCAGGCCTGCTGGTCGAATTGGCAGCACAGCACGAACATGAAGAGGATTCGACCACGTCAGGGGAATTCGACCAGGGCATCTAGTCGAATCCTGGTCGAATTGATCAGTGGCAAAGCCAATTCGACCACGTCATGTCAATTTGACCAGGGCCTCTGGTCGAATTGAGCGTCTGGGACTTACAGTAGGCCAATTCGACCTCCAATTCGACCTGTTATGTTGGTCGAATTGAGCCTCGAAAACTTACCATATCCATATTTTTACACCCTCAATGCGTGTGATCACTTAAAAAGCCCATTCCAGGCCCGGGAGGCGCCATTACAAGTATAAAAGAAGGCTTATGCAGCAGTATAGAAGGAGTTGGAGGAGAGAATCGATCAAGAAAAGGAGTACCAAACCTAGAGAGATCATCCATCATCCGGAAGGCTGCAAGAGAGGGTTTCGCTGGAGATTCAAGTAAGATCAGGCCAACTAACCATGATTGTTTCTTAGATCAATCATGGGCTAGAGCCGCTTCGGTAGTTCTAGGGTTATGAAGGTTTCATGATTTAATTTATCTTTCGTGTGTAAACTCCGTACAACACTACTTGTGGTTTATTTTATATAAGATAGTGCATTTTTAATCCATACTCACGGTTGTTTTGTGCATCAATAATTATTGTGTAGAGTCTGAATACATAACTTGGTTATTGGTTGAGTGCGTTCACTGCTGAGCAGGGTTTTATGTTATAATTCTAAGTGAAGGGATTCCGAAGTCTTATTAGAACTATATTATATAAATACTTGTTAATTGAATCATATTCAGGTTAATAAGTAGGATAAAGAGTATAACTTCATAGTACCTATAAAGGGAGATTATATCGGGTTAGAGTACTAAGTGCACGGAAAATAATTGATACTGATAGTACTTAGAAAGGGGGTGAATTATATCTCTTGCTCTGAGGATATTCACACGTGTCATACGCATGTTTACTTGTGTCGATAGAGTGAATTTGTATGGTTTAGTGATGCGTCCATAAACTACAAGGAAGAGTCGGACAACGTCACATGGAATATGAATTAGTAAGTGGAACTGGATGACCTAAAGAACTATCTACTTTCTTAATTGATCACGACTCACTTATCTCTTCTTCTTGTTATTTTTACTTGATATTTTAATTAATAGTTGTTATTTAACCTCAATATCACCATCATTGAATTTATCTACATAGTCTTAGTCTACTAGAACATAATTAAATTGATAATTATCCTTCCCTTGGGTTCCATATTCACTTGGTCACCTTTTGAAACTACAATTGATATCCTTAATACTTGGGGATTAATTGTGTGTTAAGAAAAAGCTCATCATCTACTTGGCTCGTTCATCCATCCTCCATTCATCTATCCCATCGTTTATCTTATCATTTAATTATTTTATTGCCATTTCTTGATTAATCTATCCCCTTTATGATCATCTCTATCATACTATGATGAACACGAGATCGCTTAGACCCTAGTTCCTTCCTCCCTGTGGTTCGATAAATTGGTTTAATTGGTCATCCATACTATAAAAGACTAATCAAATGGCGCCGCTGCTGGGGAGGCAACAGTTGCTAGTGGTTTAACGAAGGAGTGTTCGATTGGTATTACTAGAGATATTTTTATTGCTTTTATTATTTGTGTTGAAAATTTTGATCTCACTTTTTCGTTTTGATAGGTACGTAGAAACTATCATGAGAGAAGAGGAAGGGGGATCAAAGCCAAAAATAGCAAGTTTGAAGAAGAATTGTAGTAAGCCTTGAGAAGAGCATTTAAATAGAAGGTTGGAACCAATACTTGAGTGATTTATTTGGGGATCAAAGTGCAAAGATTCCACCTCCACAATCAAGAGACTACATGAATGAGAGCAACTATGGTTACAATTTCCAAAGGAATCAAGATAGCTCTCAATACTACAATCAAGGAAGAAATGGAGAATGACAACAAGCTTACAATGCAAATACGCTCCACCCGTATCAAGCATACACTTATTCTCCACCAAATCCCAACACCAATACTTCTCCTCTGTTTCAGAACTACGCCTTATTAAACTTATATAGAAGAAGTGCTCAAGGAAGTGATGAAGGTCACAATCCTCAATCAAGTTTTCTTTAAAATAAATCCTCCGAGATAATTACACCCGCTACCTTGGAATTGACAAGACAAATAAGAATGATGAATCAAGGTGCTTATGATTAAGTCTTGCCTAGTTCAAGTTTGGGGGGTGGTCAAAATGTGTAAGGTGTGCCGATTCCTAGCCATAAGGAGCAAGAAGAGTGGAGGATGCCTAACCATCATGTAGGAAATTTTTATCCAACTCAAGGATGGAATTTTGACAATCAAGAGGGAGGAGACTTTCAACAAGTTGAGGAAGAAGAATCATCTTTAGAGGTCTTGATTGAGATGAATGAAGCAAGCTTTGAAGAGTGGAATAAAAGAAATGAGGCAACTGAGAAGAGGTTAGTAGCCTTGGAGCATCAAGTGAGCCAAATTGTAAGTGCTTTGACCGATGTTCAACAAGTTGAAGAACTTGAAGAGGAGAGTAAAGTTGAAGACAAGTTTGAGGAAGAAAAGAATTTGGGAGATGTAGAATCAAAAGATGTATTTGAAGAGACCATTGAGGCAAATGATGTTGAAGAAGAGGAACAAAGTCTAGAAGCAAATGATGATGACTTGAGGAGTGGAATGTGCATTTCTAAACCTTTAAACTCTTTAAGTTGCTTTGAATTTCAAAATATTGTTTACATTGACTTTGTCTTACCTATTGATTATTCTCATATTCTTAGAAACAAAAGAGAACTCGAGGAGATGTTGGGGATCTATATGGTAAAGAGGAATAAGTGGTGTTCAAGAATGGAGAGGGCAATGGAGTGTAAGCTCAAGAAAGTCGAATTTTTAAAGCCATTGTCAAGCCCCGACCCTAGACAGAACGCGACAACCGCCACGTTAACCATAAATTTCGCGGAATGGGTGCACTCCACTCCACAAAGTTTATAGAAAACGTAAGGCTTGCTATCAAGTACCTGTAGAACTAAACAACTAATAACAACGGGTACAACCCGAGGACATCATCTCATAAAGTATCAACAAGGATTTACAAAGGTACAAAATACAACGATGTAACTTAGTTTAAAGAAAATATACATGATCGATATAACATCGCGAAGGTATAAAAAGAACATCAAGGGGGTCACCAAATATAAACTATACAATCTCGCCAATGAATCCATCAATTTACATAAAAGAGAAAGTACTCGAAACACTAATTGGATGACGAGCAAACGATAGGCAAACCTCCAACCAAAACGATATCAACAGCCTGAAAAGGAAAGAAAGATGGGGGTGAGCAAAACCACTAGCTCAGTGAGGTGATAAGCCGGTCACCCCGACCCTTATATGAAGCATGTATTCCCACTCGCGGTTCATAACATAAAATCCAATATTTCATCCCACAATAACAATTTCTCACTCAGTATACATATTAATGAAAATAAAAACCTTAGTGCACATTTATGAATAACACAATTAGTTCAAACAACATGTTATCACATAAAAGACGTGTGGGTAGTCAATATCCTCCTCGAACTGAGCTCTCCGTCGAGAGGCAGTCCAAGCCCGTCACCGTTACTCTAGATAAAATGCACATTAATATTCTTTCTCAACACGCCAAGTGCTAAAGTTCACAATTCAATATCGATGTGAATACTTGAAATGATCAAACAAATAAACATATATGACATGCATGTCCCACACTGGTGACGTTGACTGAACCTATAATAGACTGATCCATCTAACGATCACCCTTCAGAGTATCAGTATTTGGCAAATGGACAGGTGCCCCGTTAGACCTAACTCACCCGGGTTTGCCAAGCAACGGGCAACTTGGTTGTCACTCTAACTCACCCGAACCGCGACAATTCAGGCTACTTAATCAACGTCGCTCCAACTCACCCGAACCGTGACCAATTCGAGCTACTTAACCTTGGTACCAGACATACATATGCATATGCATCATAAGATGAATAACGACTCAAGTTAGAGTCTTAATTGGCACACAAGAATAACCAAAAATCAATTCTCAAATAATTCACAATAAATGCTATCAGATATCGAGCTGGCAAGGCTCTTCAACATAAGTTAAAATTAATAATACTCATAAAATGGCTAACAGGACTCTAACCAGAGCAATCGAGCCAATCAGGCTCTTTACCACATAACACAATACCAAATAATTTTCTTATCAATTAACTAAAACTAAAATAAATGCACATTTATCGAGGGTCCACACTTCCCACAAGAGAAGGCGTTCCTGAATTATCAAACTCACAAGGAAGTGATTAACTCTCTTCGGAATCTGAAGTCGGTCCCTTGCCCTTCGTCGATGGTTCTTTACCTTGAATGGAGATGAGCAATTAAAGACAAATCAAATATAACTAACTATTTAGCGGTAACATCACCTTTCATTGCTAAAAATAAATCCTAATCGAGTTTGAACGAGTCGATATTAAATAAAAATGGCATGTAACTCCTTAACATCAGTTCCAATCCCACATAACCCGTTTCAATACGTTAACTAAACGAAACGATAGAAAATAAATTTGAATTCAACATAAAAATTCTGAAATTTTCCAGCTAGCGGCAGTTTACGAGAAAAATCATAACTAATTGTAGAATTATCGGATTGAGGCGTTTCAAGTGGATACGAAGCTAACGAGTTCAGCTACGTACAAAAATTAAGTTTGCAAACTTTCGAGGGCAATAGATATGTCAAAATCAGTTCGAACAGTCTGCGAATTACCCACATACCAAAAAGAAAACCCCCCACAAAATTACAAAACCATGGAAGAAGGAAGCTTAATTCACACATCACTTACCTCAAAACAACTTAGAAACCACCTAGGATGAGGGTTGTAAGGGAGAATTTGATCAACAAGGGTTTCTCCTCTTCACTCTCTTCTTTCCCCCCTTTTGTTTTTCTTCTCCCGTTCTTCTTTCTTTTTTTTTAAACTTTAGCCTTAATAATTATATATCAGGCCATTTAAGTGGGCTGAAACTTTGGGCCGCAAAATAAATAAATAAATAAGTTTGGGCTTTCTAAAAATAAATCTAGTTGGCTAAGTTAGGGCTGGCCTTTTGGGCCATAAAAATAAATAAATAGGTTTTGGGCTTTCTAAAAAAAATCTAGTTGGGCTAAGATATTATAGCCATGCTCGAAGGATGCAACGGAGGCCGTCACTTGCCATAAGTGCCTATTAGGGAAAGAAGCACAACGGTTAAAATTCGATGGCAAGGATGAAAGATATCCATGGCCATTCCGATGAGTTCTCCATATCCCGTCCGGCTTGAAGACGTTAAACTTAGCGCTAGATGGGAGGCAACCCATCATTATCTTTTATAGCTTTATTTAACGCTTTCAATAAGGATTGTGGATTTGTTGTTTCTTGCATTTTTGGCATGTAGGTTGATTGTGCTTGTGAGGAAGATGCGTATTGAAGATACGAAAGGTGCTTGGTTTGAAGTTTGTAAGTTCGTCACTCCATGTTTTTGCAAACTTAACTTCAAACTCTTGTTTCAATTTAAGTTGGGGGGATATGGCATTGTGTGACATACTTTGTTTTGAGGGCATATACTTTTCGTGTTTTTGGGCTAATTTTAAATTTTTTCTCTTGAGTATTTGTTTGATTTTGGTCCGATTAGTGGTGTTGAAGAGCATGATTGTCCATATGTTTATTACAATTGTTGAGCTAATGGTGTTTGATGAGTCTTTGAGCATGAATGAAGGGTATTGGAAGCACGAATTGAGCTCGGAGCTAACAGATTCTAATACCAAATGCTTATTGAGGGAGTTCATTTTACACCCTACCACTTCTATGTGTTTAGCATAATTTGATTTGATTTGATTTGGATTGATGTGATTAGCATGTTGCTTCATTTATTATGTTTATGGGAGGTTAACTTTCGTAATTTAGAATTTCCTTTTAAATCAAGGTTGGGATGTTTGTGAGCTTAATTGTCATGGATGATATGAATGTGTGCTTCATTGTTTATTGATGGTGATTTTTGTTTTTGCATGTTATGTGTTTTTATTTGTGTCTTGTTTGGTGAGTCTTTTCTTATATGTTTTGTGTGTATTTTATTTGGTCTTGGTATGTTTGGTGGTTTGTTTTTATGGAGGTTGTGAGTCATTTTTGAATGTGAGTGATGATATGTTGTGGTAATGAGTGATGACAAGATATGATTAAGAATCTCTGTACTTTCAAATTGTAACGTTCTATTTAACTTGTTCAATTTTGAGATGAATGTGGTGTAATAAGTTCCTTAAGGTCCAAGCATAAGCTTGTGAGCATTTGAGCTTCAACCGTGCATACATGGTTTTTCTTCATGAGCGGATTGGTTGTGTTTGATAAGTTAGAACTTGCTCAAGGACTATAGGAATGAGCCCGATTAGTGGAGATTAATGACATGATCTAAGGCCATCCTTGTTATTTAATAGTCATTGCCATATATTTCCTACCATGAACATCATCCCTAGTCAACCACTTTGAGCCTTTAAGCCTTTTTCTTGTGAATTTAGCACATTACAAGCTTTAATTACCCACATGAGCCTTATATATTCACCATCTTTGTGTGAGTGATTGAGGAGATGGTAGCTAGGAAGGTTAGCTACAGAAGAAAAAGAAGAAAAGGAAATGGTAAAAGAAAAGAAAGAAAAAAGGATGAAAAGAGCATAAGCAAAAATGAATATGCAACCTCATAACAAGAAAATGAGCAAAGTAACAAAATGCTCAAGGAAATCATGAAAATCAAAGAAAGGAGGCATGCATTGAAAGAAGCTCAATTCAAGGAAATTTGATGATAGTGCTTGTGATCAATTAAGGAAAGAAAGGAAGAAAGAAAATGTTAAGTAATGGAAGAAAGTAGCTACCTCTTCGATTACTTACACATGATTAGTCACTATTATCCATATTTTTCCTACCCTACCAAAGAGTCTATCATTACATCCTTAATGAAAGACCTTTTTGATCATTAATTAACACTTTGGTGGTTTGTGAATATAGTCCGCGAGCCAGTTTATATCGAGTTGAGCCAATCAATTGATGAGTGTTGTTTTACCATACTTTATAGAGTGTTAAATGAAATTTATGACATATGTGAGGCTTGGACTAAAAGAGGACTATATTACACTTTTATTCTCTTTTGATTGAACTTGTTAATATTTGCATGTTATGGTTTTATTGATGTAGGATACCTTAGCATAGTTTGTAATTCTTATTGCTATTGATGTGTTATTACTTGTGTTCATTTTGTCTTTTCCTAGGTGAAAATCACTCCTCTTGGTTTATCATTTTCGTTGTTCGGGGATGAACAACACTTTAAGTTTGGGGGTGTGATGAGTGATATTTTCACCTAGATTTTAGTATCTTTTTATGTGTGTTTTTTCGTATATTTTATCCGTATTTATGTACTATTTGGTTTAGTTATGTGTTTTTATGGAATTGAGTGTGAATGAACTTAATCATATGTAAAACGGGTGAAATAGGAGCGAAAATAGAGAAGGGAGATGAAAGGAGGAAGAAGAAAACAAGGCAGCACGAACACGGCCAGCCGTTTCAAGTACACGAGCCTTGTCGTGCTACACGAGCGGTGTACTGCCAACGGGCCTGTAAGAGATGGTCGTGCGACGATATCAGAACGCACAACATGACCATCCCTTGGCCATGTTGCGGCACACGACTCTTGTGTCGTTGTAAGATCGTATTGACCCGGAACCCTGACACGACTCGAGATGTGTTGCAGCACACGAGTCGTGTAGGTGCTTGATCAGTAAAAAAATCATATATCTTCTATAAGGCCCCCAATGAGTATAAATACCCATCCATTCAACCTTTGAAGGGACAGGCACAAAATTTCAGCGGCTCACACACCTCACATACTATTTTCTACATTTTACACCATCATCTTCATCCATTCTTCATCCATACCATCTACCTTCATCTCACCATCTAATCCACCATCCAAGTAGTTATTCAAGGGAGTTTTAATTACAATTATTGTAGACTTCTTTGTAGTTCAATCATGTGTTTTGGAGATACAATTGTCTATGTTGTTTTCTTTGAGACTATGAAAGGCTAATCTCCTTTGTGAGATTAGCAATATGAATTGTATTGGATAATTTTGGGTATTTTGCAATTGAATTATTATGTTGATTGGGTTTAGTGATTTTTTGCCATTGATGCTTTGAGGTTTATGATGATTTGTGTGTTTTGTTATTCTAAATATGTGATTAGATTGAGAAATCAATTATCTGATTAGGATAATTGAGTGAATCATTTCATAAAACACCTCATGTGCATTATAAATTGTAAAGAGATTGAGAAGTCCTTTAGGATTTAGAATCCTTTGATAGAATATTTGATTGCTTAGATCTAGAGGTCAATTTGATCGAGTGAGGGGACTCTCCAATTGAACTTAGTACCTAGTTGGAATTGTTTGACTGAGAACCAACCTTTGAGCTATTTTGAGACCTTTGTGAGGATCTACATCCTATCCATCTCGAGAGGGAGTTTAGGTGGAATTCATGTTGGCCTTTAGTTATTAACCCATGACACATATGAATTAGTTGCATGATACTTAGTTTTTCCATACTTTAAGTATTGCTAGTCTTATTGTCTATCTACTTGGCTCGTTCATCCATCCTCCATTCATATATCCCATCGTTTATCTTATCATTTAATTGTTTTATTGTCATTTCTTGATTAATCCATCCCCTTTATGATCATCTCTATAATACTATGATGAACACGAGATCGCTTAGACCCTAGTTCCTTCCTCCCTGTGGTTTGATAAATTATTTTAATTGGTCATCCCTACTACAAAATGGCTAATCAGGGTGTAACACACGCGCCGAGTGCACACATTCAGCAGCCAATGCGTGACGGCACGTGGGAACGCCTGATAGCGGTGGTGGCGCGTGGCGGCACGTGACGTCATTTTCGGTGACTTTTCGAAGTTTTCCGGCTAGTTTCGACGCGTGGAGTCCAGTGGTGACGTTTTTGAGAGCGTTTGACGTCATTTTTAGTGTGTATGTGTAGTTATACTTCATTTTATGACATATTTGTTGAATACGAACCTATGGGTCGACTATTTGGTTGCAATTTTTGATAATGATGCACCTTAATATGTCATTTAATTCTAGAATCATGGTGTTGAGTGTTGTAAAAATTGTTTAAACTCATGTAGCATATGAAAGTGGGAGACAAAGTTAGTTGGACTGATTCACTTGTGAATATGCCTATTGCATCTTGGAAAGTTGTTTCCATATGCATTAAATGGAGAGGAAATTCATGTGATATAGTTTGACTAACACTGGTATGTTTGTTTTTGGTTGCTCATTTTCTTAGAAGAATGTCAGGACGGGGAACAATTTCAGAGGAAGACATTAGGACTAAGGATGAAGTCCTCCATGAATTCTTGAATTATAAAATGAAGCCTACACACAACATAAGGGACCACGTAATTGATTTGATTTAACTCTACAACCGATTGATGCCTTTAATTTATAGCAATACGATTTCATGTTGTTCATTAGACAGTATATGACCGACAGTCTTAAGTTCGATAATCATATAAGAGATCTCCTTGAGATGTTGTCTAATGTTATGATCCGGTTTCCTTTTGTAGGTGTCAAACTTAATAGTCTGCCTAAGCCTTGTAACCGATGTACTACCATATTTCTCATGCAGATACACCCAGATATCATGCGCGGTGGGATGTTGCTCACACTCATGGATCATTGCATCAATTACTGAGCTTACAAGAATACCTCGTGCAATGGAATTTTCCTCTTCCATGCCTGGTATGCTTCTTGTTCACATCTCTCTTGATTTCCAAAACCCGCGCCTTTGTTCAACTTAGCGACAATAGATTTCGGTGCTCACTTATTTGATAGATATTAAAGTAATTCAGTATGTTAATAATGTTTTATCTAAATTTTACTTTAAGACAAATAGAGACATCTCAATAAATAACACAAGACTTGATCTCAAAAAATAGCTCGGAGACTACTAATCATCAATCTCATCAAGTGTCATAATACTAGATTCTTATTTGAAAATGTAAAACACATTTAAGGTTCAAGAAATTAACAATAACATTGAACTTCCACTAATAAATTTAACTTTAAACAACCATCCACAATAGCAAAAACACCAAGTCTGACAAGTCATGAACATAAAATTCTAATGAACTCCCTGAGTTTCCCATTAGAAATACAATGGAAATGAATTAAGGAAATCTACAGATTAATCTCCCTAATTTATCATCACTAGATTTCCATCGATGTTCATAATCAAATATCTTAGTCCCCACACTATAGATAGCTTGCCCTAGAGGATCTATATGAGGATTCTTTATCCGACGCTTTCCCGACCACTCAGTTTCAAGTAGTCAGAACATCAAATCCTACCCATCCTCAAGCAGGCTGATCTTAGTGCATGTGTCCTATCTTCTGCTATAGAAGCATTGACCAAATCTTGCATAATTTGTCGACCATTAGGTTTCAACTTCATAAGTCTCCTATTGAACCCAAAAATCCTTTTGAAGGTAAAGAGGCAAAGTGTTCACCCAGGTCTCAGGACTGGAAACGTCGAAATACTTATCAAATCCAAGCCCTAATCCGATCTTTACCTGATCGTTGGGAGCATCTCATAGTCAACTTGACTCATAATGAAAGTATTAAAACTTTCAATGATATTGCTCACCATGTTGAGCTGGAAGATGAGAGGCTCGGAGCCTCAAAGCCTTCTTCTGGGGCCTTCTATACTGGTTCTACTTTCAAGGGAGCTTCGGGCTTCAAAAGAAAAAGGAATTGGGAGAAGGGAAAGAAGAGAAGACGATCTAATGGTAGTGGTGATAAGCTTGACAATATTCCAAAAATTAAAACTGATGAACGGAAAAAGGAAAAGAAGCGTGACAAAAAGAAAAAGAAATATAAAATTAATATACCATGTTACAATAGTAAGCTTGGTCATTATGCTAGTGAGTGCCCTGAGCCCAGGAGGGACAAGTAAGATTATCTTATTCTGTTTTGTGTGAAATTAATGTCTCAAGTACTATCTTGCTTACTGACTCTTATGCATTGTGGATTATAGACTCAGGAGCAACGGACCATATGACAAGAGACAGAGGAGCTTTCGTAGATTTCTGTCATGTTCAAAAGGGAACTAGGTGGATATATGTAGGAATCAATGTTCGAGTCGAAGTCAAAGGACTTGGGACTTGCAAATTAGACCTTGACCATGCTCGGATCTTTATCCTATATGATGTTCTATATGCTCCGAAGATCACGCGAAATTTAATTTCTATTTCAGTTCCACTTAATTTAGGTTATGATGTATTATTCACTAAAGACACTGTGGTAATGTGCATTAATGATACTTGTTATGCATCTGGACACATAACTAATGGCTTTAAGTTTTAAATTGTAATAGAATGACGTTTAGTTATTATGATGATTATTCTTATTCGCTAAATCCTCGTTCTTCTAGTAATGCAAATGTGAATGATGATGTTTGGCATGCTAGATTAGGTCATATTGGGCAAGATAAGACGAATAGACTTGTGAAAGAAGGATTTTTGAATCTTTCTTCTAAAGTCGAATTACCCAAATGCGAACATTATCTTGCAGGAAAAATTACTAGAAAACCTTTTGGTAAAGCTATTATGTCTTAATCTCTATTAGAAGTAATCCATTTTGATATATGTGGTCCTGTAATGTGAGAGCACGACATGGAGCTCATTATTTCATTATGTTCATTGATGATTATTTAGTCTATTTGATATTTATAAGTCTGAAGCATTGAATTATTTTAGACGATACTTGAGTGAAGTTGAAGACGTGAATATCTATCAAAACAATTCAAGAAATTTTGTAATGAAAAGGGTATAATCCAACAATTAACTATTCCTTATACACCTCAATAAAATGGTATTGCTGAAAGAAGGAATAGGACTTTTTTGGAGATGGTGAGATCCATGATGGCACAAGCTAATCTACTGATCTCTTTTTGGGAAGATGCGTTGCTTACGACGGCTTATGTGCTTAATCGTGTACTTTCCAAATCGATAGCTTCGACTCCATATGAAATTTGGATGGGTAGAAAACCTGACTTGAGTAACCTAAGAGCTTGGGGATCAGCAGCTTAAGTACATGATTCATCGAGTTAGTATGGAAAGTTGGGTCCTATGACATAAAGTGGATCTTCATGAGATCCTACGTTCATTATAAAGGTTAAGTGTTCATAGGAGATCAAAATGGGAGCTTAACTGAGACAGAATCATGTAATGCTCATTTTTTGGAAACTAAATTTCCTAGTAGTGGGGAAAGCATCAGGGATGCTGAACCTATTTTCGAGATAGTAGAAAACCAATACCTACAAGATCCAAGTGGGAGTAGTAGTTTAACTGATGGTATGGATCTTGATAGATGTGGATCTTGATAGATATTTGTCGATTGAGGATCAGACGATTCCCAATAAGAGCATTTTTTCTACAGAAGACCATCAAACATCTATCTTGAAAAAGTTCTACGAATCATGTGCCCAAAAGGCATTATGATATTGAAGGACAATCCTTCTTTGTTTCACCAGAAAATGGAGATGTTTCTCCTGTTGATAAGGAAGAGCCCAGAAATGTCAAAGAAGCTCTAACTTGTCCGGCAAATGAGAGATGGATGAAAGTGATGAAAGAGGAGAAGGATTCTATGAAGTCAAATCAAGTCTCGAAACTTGTAGATCTTTCGAAGGGACGAAAGGCAATTGGGAATAAATGGATTCTCAAAATTAAAAGAAAGGCTGATGGCTAAATAGAGAGGTATAAAGCTCGTCCGGTGGAAAAGGTTATACTCAACAAGAGGGTATTGACTATGAAGAAACTTTTTCACCTGTGGTGAGGTTTGCCTCGATTCGTCTAATGTTGGCTTTTGTGGCTACTGTGTATTTAGAGTTACACCAAATGGATGTTAACACCGCATTTCTCAATGGAGAACTAGAAGAAGAAATTTACATGCAAAAGCCTACAGGATTTATTCTTCGAGGTCAAGAGGTTAAAGTTTATAGATTGAAGAAGTCGATCTACGGACTTAAACGATCCTTAGACAATGGTATTTGAGATTTCATACTACGATCATCTTATATAACTTCGTTATGATAAATGAAGACCACTGTGTTTACATTAAACAGTCCAATGGATGTTTAGTGATTCTATCCTTGTATGTGGATGATATACTACTAGCGGGTAATAGCTGAAACCATAAAAAGATGGTTGTCTTTGAATTTCAAAATGAAAGATATGGGTGAAGCAGAGTACATACTTGGTGTGAAGATCTATAGGGATCGTTCAACGAAATTATTGAGTTTGTCTCAAGAGACTTACGTCAAGAAACTTTTGGAACGGTTCAAAATGGACACCTGCAAACCTATGATACTCTCATTGTGAAAGACGAATCATTGAGTCAGCATATGTGTCCCAAGACTCAAGATTAAAAGAATGAAATGGCCAGAATACCATATGCCAATGTGATTGACTGCAATATTCTCTCTGTTATCATTGGAATAACAGTAAACTGAATGGTTATACAGACGTTGACTGGAGTGGTGATTTAGATAAACATAAATCAACTCCCGGTTATATCTTCTTGCTCAACAATGGAGCAATCTCATGGTGTAGCAAGAAATAGACTTGCATATCACTGTCCACTATGGAAACAGAGTTCGTGGCATGTGCATCTACAGTTCAAGAGGCTATTTGGTTGAGAAGGTTCATGAAAAATTTGGAAGTCTCAAACACTCCAGTGGTAGCTGTTTTAATTAATTGTGATAATCAGGTGATTATTGCTTACACAAAGACCCCAAATATCATGGAAAGACCAAACATGTTGACACGAAGTTCAACTTTGTTAGAGATATTGTAGACAAGAAGAAGGTGATTCTTAGCTCTCTCATACGAACAATCACCTCTGGCTTAGTGGGAGTGCAGAGATGAGATTACAATGATTAATGTAATCAAGATAGATTTTGCCACGAATCGAATCCAACTTGTTGTAAAGCTAAATCGATGGAGATCCTATACGTTGGAGGGAGAATATACGGGTTAAGTGTATGGGACACACTTGAACTTTGATTTACACGATATCTAAATTAAATGAAATACGACATACGCTTTCTTGGAAGGAAGTTAAAGACATTGTGACGTGTTTTGGGAAAACGACATGTGCTAAGTTGACCCCAACAGGATTGAGAAAATTATCCCTATTTTCTCAAAAGTATGAGTCTCTATCTACTGGTTACCCTTATGGATTTCTATATATTCTAAGTCTTCACTTTAGTGTTGCTAATTTATCATGTTATCAAAAGAACTATGGTTAATAACGGCGATGCGGTACATGTCTAGGAAAGCAGCTACAGTTGGAGACTGTAGATACCTAGTGAGATGGGAAGAACATCTTAATTTAACATATAATATTGTGATTCATTGACTAGTCAATCAAGCAGGGTCTTGATGATGAATGCATAATTTTTGCAAATGGGTTGAATATGCAATTACAAAATTAAGGGATTGAAAAGAGATATGTCAACTTATGTTAAATATTCAAGAGTTCTGGGGTATAGCGAGCTTGTTAAGTTTCATTGATAAACTGGATGAGTTGCTATATATCTCTAACAAGTGTATAGCGATTACACTCATATCTCGTGGGTCACATGATGTATTAATCTATGCGAGAATATGATTCATGAAGAAAATGAGTCAGGCGACTTTTTGACTTCATATGCGAGTAGGATATGTAAATTATAATTAATATTAATTAATTATATTCCACATATGAAAGTGTATAAGAGAGAGAGAAACGTAGTTATGAAGCAGCAGTTCATAACTCCCATCTTTTGGGAATATATAATACTGCGCCATGCAGTTTTCAAAGACGCTAAAATATTGAGACACGGGGAAGCGTTACAGAACGCAGAAGCAGAACACATAATGTTGAGAAGCGTGGTTTCTCTTTCGTGGGTTTTTTTCTCTCCTTATTCACATGAAAATCCACTTTACATAATCTATAGACTAATACCATATTGTGGAAACATATCTTTCAACCCCGTGTTGAACAATTGATCCAAAGATCACAGTTTAACATGAGTACCAATCAGTTCATACATTTTTTCTTTCGCTGCAACTTAACCCTACGGAGAAAGGTAAGTTTTCTCTCTAAACATGATTACAGTTAGTGCTTTTGTGAACGTGAGTTTTTCCAATATTCCTCAGTGAGTACAAAGATATAATCTTCAACAGTTAAAATATTGTCCATGTTTTGTTTCCAGTCAACATAATTAGTGCCAGTAATTTTATTAGTACCAGTAAGTTTTTGTTCTTTTAGTATAACAGAAAGTGAGTTGAGTGCCATTCAAAATCCTGAGAATCATAAATAAATAAACAGATCAAACGCTTCGAATTTATCAATTTATATTGATTCCCTCAAAAATAATAAAAAATAAAATTTACCAACATCTCAAGCACCGTGAGTCAGCATGCCACGATAGTGTGGACATATACAAATCCGAACATTTACAAGAGAAGGTTTACCCATTAATTTCATTTGTCAACCTAACTTTATGACAAAATATTAATAGTCGGTTTCACTTTAGCCATGCAAATAACAGCAGTGACTCTGATGGGGAGGATATTTATTATTTACACCTAAATGTATGATGCACATTTTCTTTGCATGCAAAATTAATCCCCAAGTATTAAGGATATCTGTTGCAGCTTAAGCTAGCGACCAAGTGAATATCGAACCCAAAGGATGGCATATTATCAATTTAATTATTTAATAAATAATTAAGATGTAAGGCAATAAAAGTTGTAGATTTGGAATAATTAACCTAATAAACAATTAATTAAAATAACAAATAAAATAAATAACACTTGAAGAATACGAAAGTGGATCAAGTAGGAGAATATGTAGCCCCAAGGAAATCCAGTTTTACTACATAACTTCCCTTCTATGTGTTGGTGTCCGACTCTGCCTTGTGGAATATGGACGTATCACTAAACCATGCATATCTACTCTATAGACACAAGTAAACATGCGTGTAACACGTGTGAATAACCTCGGAGCAAGATATATAATTTCACCCCCCTTTCCAGGTACTATCAGTATCAATTATTTCCATGGTCAATTGGTACTCTAACCCGATATGATCTCCCTTTATAGGTACTATAAAATTAACCTCTTTATCCTACTTACTAAACCGAATTCAATTCAATTAATAAGTATTCATATATGATAGTTCTAATGAAGCTTTGGAGTCCCCTCACTTAGAATCAATCAGCAATGAACGCACTCAATCAATAACCAAGATATGTATTCAGACTCTACATAACAGTTGAAGATGAACAAAATGACCGTGAATATGGATTAAGAAAGCACAATCATATATAAAATAAATCCACAAGTAGTGTTGTACGGAGTTTACACACGAAAGTTCAATTAACTAGATAAAACCTTCACTACCCTAGTTCTACCAAAAAGGCTCTAGCCCATGATGTTACGAAGAAAAAGCATGGGTGTTGGATAGATCTTGCCCGGATGTCAGGAAAATATAAGATAAATTAGGAAAAGAATACAACCCTAGATGTAGGAGTCGTCGCGTCCTTCTCCTTCTTGAATTCTCCTCTTGGTTCTCCTCTTGATTCTACGAACGAATCTACAAAGTGATGGATGGATGGAGGAAAGGATGTGGATGATGGTTGGGGGTGATCCCCCCTTGTGTGGTGTAGTATTGTTGTGGCATCTCTTATGGCTCTCTTGTTGTTTTCTCTTTTTCTTATACTGCTGCATAAGCCTTCTTTTATACTTGTAATCGCGCCTCCCGGGCCTGGACTGGGCTTTTTAAGTGATCACATGCATTGAGGGTATAAAAATACGGATATGGTAAATTTCCGAGGCTCAATTCGATCAACACAACAGGTCGAATTCTCCCCTTCAGGTCGAATTGGAGGTGAATTGGCCTACTGTAAGTCCCAGACGCTCAATTCGACCTGAGGCCCTGGTCGAATTGACATGACGTGGTCAAATTGAATTGGCTTTTCCACCGATCAATTCGACCAGGATTCAACCAGATGCCCTGGTCGAATTCTCCTGTCATGGTCGAATCCTCTTCCTGTTGGTGTTCTGCATCCAATTCGACCAGCAGGCCTGGTCGAATTCTCCTCCAATAGGTCGAATTGACTTCCTGCTTTGCCCAAACGGATGGCCACGACTTCCTTTCTTCAGTTTCCAACACTTCCACTCTGGTTTCCTTCAAAAAACCACTCAAACGGCTTCAATAACACCGGATTCGTGACTTAACACAATATATATCAGTTTAAAACCAATTACAACCTTCAAACACCTCATAATAGCACAAATCCAGGCGTAAGATTCATGAATTTACACACTCATCAAACCCCCAAACTTACAAGTTGCTCATCCCGAGGAAATGCAATCATAACAAGGAGTCGTGTATAATTCACGAGAATCACCATGTACACACATATTACACATGCAACTTCATCAATTAAAAACAAGTATTTCCTGCATCATACATATCATTCATACAAAACATCACCCAATCATATTACCATTCGGAGTACTAAGTCATATAGCTCACAAGATAAGTGTTTACTCTCTCACTCAAGTGCTCGTTGCACTTAAACGATTAATATATACGCTCAAACTCAATCCATACTCACGCGTAACCATAAGCTTGGCAAAGGTCTCAAAAATAAACTCACAATCAACTAATGACTAGGATCACAAAGGACTTGTTTTCGGGTTGTAATGTTGGCTCTTTTGAAAAGGGTAGGAAGATTTAGATAAAGTGACTCAAACACTAGTAAAGAGTTACCTCGGAGGTTCTTGCTTTCTTCATTCGGCTACAAACTCTCCTCCAATTTCTTCTCTTGCACTTGCAATTTTTGAACTTTCCTTCTCTTTCTTGCATCAACATCATTCTTCTTTTGATAACTCGGGTACCAGTTGTAGGCACTACCCTTTTAAAACAGCAATCAGGGTATCAGTTTCAGACACTACCCCTAAACAAGATTTAACCATACACTTCTTTTTCTTTACTCAACCACATTCTATCTTCCTTATTCTTCTTGCAACACTTATTCACCTCAACTCTCTACCAATGAATAGGGTATTTAAACAAAGCTCAAGTAAAGGTTAAATAAGGCTCTTTTATTCGGCTTGCCAAAGAAAAAGCTTTTTTTAAGGCTCAAACGAGGCTACCAAAGATATACATAATCAATGAGAAGGTAAAATTTGGCAAAGTAACTCAATTAATCAAGAATGGCCTAAGATCATGTCTTAGCAAATCATCAATTGTAAGTCTCACACAAGATTTCAAGCCAAGTTCTAGAATATGTTCATATGAATGATTCTCTCAAGAATAAACTATCATGATCAAGCATGATTAAAAGGCTCAAATCCTCACATGGGTAAATAGAATCCTAAGTACTCTTCATAGCACATAATCAAGATCAATTTCACAAAAACTCTACATACTTATCAAATTATACATGCTTCTCATCAATGAAAATTAACACATGAACATATGAATGCACAAAATCCAAAAACCCATACATCATAGTGAATCATACAAGTGTCTCAAACAATCCAACTCATGCATCATAGTCACTCCTCACAATCCACATCCGAGATGATCAAATATGACAATATATAGTACATGCCACTTACACAAGACATGCCCATCCTGATTTCTCCTTCAAAATTCACGAGCTCCTCGAGACAAAGCCTCGGTGTAAAACTCGTCTTGCCACTCTAGTGACCTATTGTTGGATTGTATACTAAAAGTCTAGCTTTAGTATGAACAATGTTATAACAATTTATTTGAAATGAGAATCATATGATCAAATAATTGTGTCTTATAATTTATTTATATGCACGACGCAATGGTCCACTTACTTTATACTGTAGATAATATGTTGTGCGACAACACGCGGAAGATTATATTATCGATTTACTTATAAAGTATAAATAGATGCTCACAACCGAGATAGACGGGGACTCTCTATCGGAATGGTTGTAGTGTGGTTTGATATTAGCTTGTCTTGGCTATAGAATCACATTAATGCACTTTGTGTGTATTGAGCGGGACCGCTTGAGATCATTCGACTTATACTGAATTATAGGAGAACTTGATCTCATTTATTATGGATGTTCGTGCTCTTAATCCCTATACAATAACCTCGACATGTAGGGCAGTGTGTATTTCTTTGATTAATCAATGGGTGAGATTTCCATGTAATTAAATTAACAAACTCGGTGAGTTGGAAAGTATTGCTGTCTCTATGGTGTGCTGTTGATTGTAGAAGGGATCCATGTCCGTCATAGGTTGATGATGTCCCCTTGGGGAGCTCATAAGGATTATCATGTAAACCCTGCAGGTGGATTTATTCCGACATGATAATGAGGTTAAGTGGTACTACTCTTGGATGAGATATTAATTAATGGAGTTGTCAGTAACTTAATTAATTAATGGACATTGTATATCTTAAATATGGGGTGACTAACTGGCTCATAATAAGAAAGAGCCCATAACGTAATTATGGGATTAGAACGGTAGTGCAGTAATAATATTTTAGTGGTACATATTATTATTATTGGACTTAAGCATAAGCTTTGGGCTAAGCTTGAATACTTAAGCCCAATGAAGGCCCAACTCTAATTTCTCCTCCTGGTCCCTGCTGTCGCCCATATATAAGTCATCTCAATTGTTCGGAAATCCTAATCTATGAGATTAATCACGCCTAACACAGTGAGGAGGGTGAGGAAACAGCAGATTGAGAAGATCTCGAGGATCGTCGCCCACACGACGTCGAGATTGGACATGGAAATACAACAGAAGACTGGAAGGTTGTTTGCTGCTGCTGTCCGCTACTTTCTACAATTTTTATAAAATCTTACATACTTCAAAACAGGACGTGTGATATTCTGACGGAAAGCCATGGAAGAGAAGATCGTTTTGGCGCGTAGATCACTCAAATCCATCATCGAATGAGAGTGTTATGTCCAAAACAGTGAGACTGCGCAGGCTAGTGGCGATAATTCATCGTCTTCAACATACCCTGGTGAAAGGTAATACATTTCTTTGGTTTTCTTGCTTCCGCTGAATTAGAAACGTATGGAACCCTAACAGGTCACGTTAACCAAACGATCGAACGCCAACAATTGGTATCAGAGCTTCTGTTTCGTGGTGAAGCGTGAAATGTTAGGCTAGGGTTTATGTCAAAAGGTAAAAGGGTTTAAGTATTCATGTTATGCTAGTATACCCTATTTAGATACCATATACCTATGTCAAATATGGACTAGGGTTTAGAAATTATTATTTCTTGTTGAATATTCTATACGTTTGATGGGAAATTTTGATAATCTGGATAGTTTCGAAAATTTGATAATCTAGAAATTTTGAAAATTTTGATAATCTGCAAAATTTTGAAAATTTGATAATCTAGATATTTTCAAAATTTTGATAATCTGGAAATTTTGTAAATTTGATAATTTGGATATTTTCGAAAATTTGAAAATCTGAAAATTTTTGAAAATTTGATAATCTGGAAATTTCGAAAATTTGACATTCTGGATATTTTCAAAATTTTGATAATCTGGAAATTTTTGAAAATTTGATAATCTGGAAATTTTTGAAATTTTGATAATCTGGATATTTTCAAAATTTTGATAATCTGGAAATTTTGAAAATTTGACAATCTAGAAATTTTGAAAATTTGACAATCTGGATATTTTCGAAAATTTCATAATCTGAAAATTTTTGAAAATTTGATAATCTAGAAATTTAGAGAATTTGATAATTTGGATACTTTCGAAAATTTAATAATTTGGAAATTTTCAAAAATTTGATAATCTGGAAGTTTTTGAAAATTTGATAATCTTGAATTTTTTAAAAGTTTGATAATCTGGTCGATATCGATGATTTCAATAATCTGGACGATATCAACGGTCGATATCGATGATTTCAATAATCTGGACGATATCAACTGTCGATATCCATGATTTCGATAATCTGGATGATATCGACGATCGATATTGATAGTTTCGAAAATTTGATAATCTGAAAGTTTTTTAAAAATTTGATAATCTGGTCGATATCGATAATTTCAAAAGTCTGTACGATATCGATAGTTTCAAAATTCGATAATCTGGGGATTTTCGAAAGTTTGATAATCTGGAGATTTAAGAAAGTTTGATAATCTGGAGGTTTTTGCCGACACTTGTTCTTGGAGGCGAACAATCGAATTCACCGATATATAACTTTTATAATTTGATTTAATTATCTGATTATTTTTATATATGCTATGCATGTTCTATGTGATTTACTGCCTTATGTGTCGTAATAGGAGCATGCTAGGTTGCGTATTTTATTATGAATATTATATGCATGTAAAAATCCTCGGTGTTAAATTACTAAGTGGGGAGGGAATTGACAAAAATTCCCGTGGCCTCCATTATTGGTTTGTTAGCATTATGAATAAACTTGCACGTCGGCATTAAACCCTTCCTCCCCATCAGATGAGTATATTCATGGATTGCAGGAGCAGACTTCATTAAATAATTATGTTTGTAATGTGATGCACATGAACTTGCGCGTTGGCATAGTCCTTCCTCCATATCGGATGAGTTTATATGTGGTTCACTGGTACAAACTTATAATTGATGACTGTAGGAAGTTATCCAAACGCGTGTGTACTTCTCTATCTGTAAGGCACATAAGCTTGTTCAATGGACTTGGGGTCAGATAATGGTGTACACTTAGATGCAAATAATAAGTATCCTCCCCATCGGAGTCACTGCTTTTATTTGATGGCCAAAGAGGAACCAACTATTAATTATTTTATCATAAGATTAGGTTGACAAATGAAATTAATAGGTAAAACATTCTCTTGTAAATGTTCGGGTTTGTAAACGTCCACACTATCATGGCTTGCAGGCTCACAGTGATTGAGATGTCGGTGAATTTTATTTTTATATTGTTTTGAGGGAATCAATATAAAAGGATAAAATTTAAAGATTTGATCGGTGTATTTATTTATGATTCTCTGAATTTCAAATGGTTTTATCTCATTTATTGTTTACTGAAAGAAATTATATTTACTGGTCCAAAATTAGATGATTAGAAAAGAATCTTGGTTTTAAATTTTACTGCTTAAAAAAATATAAACATATGTGTTCTCACTAAGGATGTATCATGATGCCTTTTAAAGTCTCTAGTGAATAGGTGAGAGGTTCATAGAAATATGATGGTCTCATGCGACTCTTCAGATACTTGAGTAAGTTATAAAGGCAAAAGGTCATGGATAAGTTGATGAATGAATTGGAAATGATTGAAGTACAAATTGAAGGGGAAACCTAGATCAATTTATTCTCCATAATTTGTCTGTATGTTTTGAGCAAGTTCTACCTGAAATACAAGAGGTTGTATATGGTGGGAAACTTCTGATAAAACATGTGGCAAAGGAAATCCAATTTCATCAAGATGTGAACAAAGTTAGTATCTCATTCACTAGTTGTTGAATCATGATTACTGATGGTATCTACTGACACGTTGTGTGTAGAAACTGGAATCACTAAAAGCGTGTAACTAAGTGATGATGAGATTATTATTATGGACATGGGTAATACTACGAGAGTAGTGGTTGTTGCAATGGGAGTTGTTTATTTATCTTACGATATGAATAAACGTTTAATTTTGAAAATTTATCTTTACGTATGTTTTCATAGAAAGAATTTCATTTCAGTTTCTATACATTTACGGATGGATACTACATTTCATTTAAATGACATGGTCATAGTAATGAAGGATGGAGTTATAATCTGTTGTGGTACGTTGGCGGACAATTTGTACACTCTTAAATCATGTTTATACCACGGATGCAACAAATAGTAATTAATAATGCATCTTATAATCTTAGTAAGAGAAAGGAACCTTCGGAGATGAACTAAACATACTTTCGTCATCTAAGACTAGATCAATTTTACTTGAGTAGGATTCAAAGGTTCATAGTTGATGGACCTTTGGGTTTATCTGCCTTTCAAGACAAAGGGTTATAGAGCCATGCAAAGATATGTTGGAAATAGTTCATACTGATTTAAGCGGTCCTAAGACTAAACCGACGAGAGGTGGTCATTACGATTTAATCATGGTGACAAGTACCTCTTAGGATAGTTTAGGAGCTATTTATCAGAGGAAGAGATTAAAATCTCAAGTTGTCTACACCGGGTATACCCCAGCTGAATAGTGTGGCGGAAAGAAGCAATAAGACTCTTATGGAAAATGTTAGAAAGATGATGAGTTATTTGGAACTATTAAATTCATTTTATGGGTTTGCCCTAGAAACAGCATATCGTATAATGTTTGTCTGTTTGTGGGATATTCTAGAAAAATGAAGGGTGATGATTTATTTAGTCCAAAAAATCGAAGGGTGATTGTTAACACAAACACTATATTTTTAGAAAAGGACTGTGTATTAAATCATAAACCCATGTATAAATTGTTCTAAAGGAATTGAGAGGGAAAACACAAAGTATTAGTACTAATTGTGCAAGAGGATATATCACAAGGTAAACTGAAATGCGTGTCACGTCTGATACACAATTGCAAGTAGTGTCTTTTCATAGTGGGAGGGTTGTTCGACGACCGGTAAGATATATGTTATGGGAGAGTCATGAGATTTAATCCCTAGTAAACATGGAGTTGATCCACTGATAAGACGAAACACTACAAGATCGAACTGCGATATCTTAGAAAGTGCAATGATGTTGAAATAGAATCGATGAATTTTAAATCAAGTCTGGGAGCTTGTAAGACCACTAAATGGTGTAAAAGCCATTGGAAGTAGTCATACAAAATAAAAGAGGGTCATACGGTAAGGTGAAAACCTTAGAAGCAAAGCTTGTTGCAAAGAGGTATACTCAGAAAGAAAGGGTTCGAATATGAGAAAACCTGATTCGCCGATAGCTATGCCTTTGTCGATCTAGATTTTTCTATCTGTTGCTACTCATATGAAATATGAGGAATAACAAAAAGATGTCATGACAGCTTTCCTGAATTGGAAGTCTTGAGAAAAATATTTATGTGAAGCAACTAGAGTGATTCATTGCAAAGGGCTAAGAGCATTGTGATAGTAAGCTTAAAAGTGTCCATCGATGAACTAAAGCAAGCTTCAAGATCATGAAACATCCATTTTGATGAGGAAATCCAGACATATAGATTTATTCAATACGTTGACGTGTCTTGTGTATTGAAAAGAGTGATGGAAATGTGGTGGTATATCTTGTACTATACGTAGATGATATATTGCTCATTGGAGACAATGAAAGAGTATTATCGGGCGTATGGGTATGGTTAATAAAGCAGTATGAGATGAAGGACTTAAGAGAAGCAAAAATATCCTTTTGATCACGGTAATACGGATCACAAGAAATGATGTTATGCTTGTCTCAAGGTTCATGAGATGATACGATCCTTACTTGTTTTAGTATGAGACTTTATCTAAGGATATGTGTCTTGGGACATAAAAGAAGATAAAGGTGGTGGAAGCGGTTCCTTATGCTTCGGCGAATAAGGAAACTTAATCTAAGAAAATGCTATGCATGAGAATGGATATCTGTTTTGCCGAAGGCATGGTCAGTGGGTATCAAGGTAACCCAGAAATAAGAATGTTGAACTGTGGTAAAACATATATTTATATACCTGAAAAGGACTAGAAATTATATGTGGGCTTACCGGACAGATTCGCTGCTTCTTATGAGTTACGTAGATTCGGATTTTTTAAATCAGATAGGGACGGCAGTAAATCCACCTCAAAGGTTATGTGTTTAAATTTAGGAAGATGAGTCATAATGTGGAGGAGTGCTATATAGAAATATATTTCAGACTCCAGATTTCATCATGGAAAGATGATAAATTGGAGCCTATGAGGCAGCCAAAGTATCTGTATGACTCTAGAAACTTCAGGATGGACTTTAAAGTATTTCTAAGGTTCTCCAAGATTATCACAATTTATTTGATGATAATGGTGCAGTTGCAAACTTGAAGGAATAACGAGCCCATAAGGCAACTAAACACATGCAGCGCGTGTACCACCTGTCACGAGAAATCATATGATGAGGGGAAGGTTGTTGTCACCTAGATTGCATCGGATGATAACCTAGTAAATTCTTTTACAAGGACCTTAATGCTAGAGCTTTTGATGGTCGTGTAGTGGGAGTGGGAATCAGATGTATGGCAGAAGACAGGGCAGCATAGTCTTTTAGTATAAGTGGGAGATTGTTGGATTGTATACTAAAGTCTAGCTTTAGTATGAACAATGTTATAACAATTTATTTGAAATGAGAATCATATGATCAAATAATTGCGCCTTATAATTTATTTATATGCACGACGCAACGGTCCACTTACTTTATACTGTAGATAATATGTTGTGCGAAAACACGCTGAAGATTATATTATCGATTTACTTATAAAGTATAAATAGATGCTCACAACTGAGATAGACGGGGACTCTCTATCGGGATGGTTGTAGTGTGGTTTGATATTAGCTTGTCTTGGCTATAGAATCACATTAGTGCACTTTGTGGGTATTGAGCGGGACCGCTTGAGATCATTCGACTTATACTGAATTATAGGAGAACTTGATCTCATTTATTATGGATGTTCGTGCTCTTAATTCCTATACAATAACCTCGACACATAGGGCAATGTGTATTTCTTTGATTCATCAATGGGTGAGATTTACGTGTAATTAAATCAACAAACTCGGTGAGTTGGGAAGTAGTGCTGTCTCTATGGTGTGCTGTTGATTGTAGAAGGAATTCATGTCCGTCATTGGTTGATGATGTCCCCTTGGGGAACTCATAAGGATTATCATGTAAACCCTGCAGGTGGATTTAATCCGGCATGATAATGAGGTTGAGTGGTATTACTCTTGGATGAGATATTAATCAATGGAGTTATTAGTAACTTAATTAATTAATGGACATTGTATATCTTAAACATGAGGAGACTAACGAGCTCATAATAAGAAGGAGCCCATAACGTAATTATGGGATTAGAACGGTAGTGCAGTAATAATATCTTAGTGGTATATATTACTATTATTGGACTTAAGTATAAGCTTTGGGCTAAGCTTGAATACTTAAGCCCAATGGAGGTCCAACTCTAATTTCTCCTCCTGGTCCCTGCTGTAGCCCATATATAAGTAATCTCAACTGTCCAGAAACCCTAATCTATGAGATTAATCATGCCTAACACTTTGAGAAGGGTGATGAAATAGCAGATTGAGAAGATCTCGAGGATCGTCTCCCACACGACGTCGAGATTGGACTTGGGAATACAGCAGAAGACTGGAAGGTTGTTTGCTGCTGCTGTCCACTACCTTCTACGATTTTTATAAAATTTTACAGACTTCAGAACATGACGTGTATATACTGATGGAAAGCCATGGAAGAGAGGATCGTTTTGGAACATAGATCACTCAAATCCGACATCGGATGAGAGAGTTATGTCCAAAACAGTGAGGCTGCGCAGGCTGGTGGCGAGAATTCATCGTCTTCAACATACCCTGGTGAAAGGTAATACGTTTCTTTGGTTTTCTTGCTTCCGCTGATTTAGAAACGTATGGAACCCTAAAAGGTCACATTAACCAAATGATCAAACGCCAACACCTTTTTCTATCATCAAAGCTCAAACACACTCATCATTACAGATTCGTCAATAATAAAATAGGAGAACTCTAAGAAAGAATTAATTGACTATCTAATTGACTCCACACACTAGAAACACCACTAAACACTATGAAAATTCCAAAAATTGACACATCAAAACCGATTAAAGTTTCAACATACAGCAAAAAAATCAACTCCCCTTGCAAACATTACAAAGAAAAGATTATACTCTTATAGTGCTTCAATGAGGTAAGTACATCACACCCCCAAACTTAGTAGAAACATAAGTCGAAACTAAGTTTGAAAAGAGATGTAATTGCCGATTAGTAAGCACCTTAAATATAAAAATTTCTTACTCACACGAAAGAAATAATAAAGTAATAAAATGGAAGGACAAGCCCCCAACAGGCGCTCATGTTTAACGTCAGAGAGTCACGATGAATGTAACCTTTTTAGGCTACTGGATCGGAGGATGGTCTTTTCGCATCCTCACCTTCAAGTACTTTCTTTCCCTCTTCTTGTCTACACTCAACACCTCACCTTTCTTAGTTACAAAAATATGATCATTGGAATTTCCTTCCTCCCATGGGTGTCTAGACATCTCCTTGTCAATCTTCCACTTAAATTAAGAATCATCTGCCTTAGAAAAATCAAGATTAAACAAGTTAGAAATCACATTAATGCTCTTGCACGATTGAGTCTCCATGGGCATCTTCATTGCATGATCAAAAGAGAAAACCACATCTTCATTATCCATCTGCAGTCTAAGCTTCTCGGCTCTCAACTTCTCTGCTCTTTCCCACTTCTTCTCCATTGAATATTCTGCTTATGTAATGGTATTGGAGTAACATCAACATCATGTGGAGTATTTGGCACGGAAAATGGTGCAGAACAGTTGGATTCGACCAGGGCTGCTGGTCGAATTGGGTGAATAGTGGTCGAATTGCGCACCTGGAAGTCCATTCTCTCCCTGTCTGCTGGATTCGACCCGGATTCGACCTGTAGGTCTGGTCGAATTGAAGTGCTCCTGGTCGAATTGGCTCTCTATATAATTTTTCTCCTCCAATTCAACCTCAATTCAACCTGAGGATTTGGTCGAATTGAATGGCTGCTGGTCGAATTGGGCTTCTGATGAAACAGAGTGCTCCGGAAGGTGGGATTCTACCTCAATTCGACCTGGTCTCCTGGTCGAATTGAAGGGGTTTTGTTCAAATCGAGGCTCTTTTGCTTCCAAATCACGTCCAAGTGCCTCATTCGACCTCCCCTGTTGAATTCGACCAATATTGTTGGTCGAATTGGGGTCGAATCGGGCTCCCAACATCTCTGATTTAAGTTCTGGCCTCATCGGTCCCTCATACTGTGTTCCACCTTAACGTGATGGCTTTACCTTCCAATTTTTATGTCAATTGATTCATGTTCGCGGTCACCTTCCCTATAATCAAAGTAAGGTCCTTCAACTGCTTAGATAAATCTGCATGATCAACATTCATGGTATTCTCGAGACGATCAATCCTTGCATCATTCTCAGCCATGTATCGATTGAAGGTATCTTCAACACTCTTCACTTCGTCTTGTTTCATACTAAACCCCCTTAGTGTCAACTCTGTAATCTGCTTCTGCTCGGACTTTAGTAGCTTGTTGATATTAGCTAGACTAGAGACGATCTCATTATCCCTATTTGGCTTCACTTGATGTTCAACTTGCGCTACTTTGCCAAGTACATATGATCCTCTATCTCTTTCTACTGGCAAGTCACGTGAATTCATAGAGATGTCTTCAAGTAACTTTTCTGGTTCAAGTGTTGTCTTAGATAACAGCGCTCCTCCTGATGATGCATCAATAAAAATACGCGACTCACAATTCAATCCATAGTAGAAGATGCTTATGTACTCAGCCTTAGACATCCCATGTTGTGGACACCTCCTGAGCATGTCTTTAAACCTTTACCACGCCTCATAAAATTTCTCACCCTGATTCATAACAAATTGGGTGATGTCTTGCCTCATTCTTAAGATCCTAGAGGGTGGCATGTATCTCTCCAAGAACTTCTGGCAACATTATCCGGGTTCTTCCTTGCTCCGGCCATGTTTAGCTCAATGTGTTATTCCTTCTTTCATTCCTTTCCTTTTCCTAGTGCACAAGTACCTCAGAAAAATTCAAGGATAGATAGAAATAAATAATCACAAATAAAAGTCTTAATCAAACAAGAACTTGATGCGCGTTTTCTTTTCACGCAAAATTAATATCTAATTATTAAGGATATCAGTTGCAGCTTAAGCAAGCGACCAAGTGAATATCAAACCCAAAGGATGGTGTATTATCAATTTAATTATTTACTAAATTATTTAATACGTAAGGCAATAAAAGTTGCAGATTTGGAAATATTAACCTAATAAACAATTAATTAAAATAACAAATAAAATAAATAACACTTGAAGAATACGAAAGTGGATCAAGTAGAAGAATAGGTAGCTCCAGGGAAATCCAGTTTTACTACTTAACTTCCCTTCTGTGTGTTGGTGTCCGACTCTACTTTTTAGAATATGGACGTATCACTAAACCATGCATATCTACTCTATAGACACAAGTAAACATGCGTGTAACACGTATGAATAACCTCGGAGCAAGAGATATAATTTCACCCCCTTTCTAGGTACTATCAGTATCAATTATTTCCCTGGCCAATTGGTACTCTAACCCGATATGATCTCCCTTTATAGGTACTATAAAATTAACCTCTTTATCCTACTTACTAACCCAAATTCGATTCAATTAATAAGTATTCATATATGATAGTTCTAATGAAGCTTCGGAATCCCCTTACTTAGAATCATAACATGGAATCCTGCTCAGCAGTGAACGCACTCAATCAATAACCAAGATATGTATTCAGACTCTACATAACAGTTGAAGATGCACAAAACGACTGTGAATATGAATTAAGAAAGCACAATCATATATAAAATAAATCCACAAGTAGTGTTGTATGGAGTATACACACGAAAGTTCAATTAACTAGATAAAACCTTCACAACCCTAGTTCTACCAAAAAGGCTCTAGCCCATGATGTTACGAAGAACAAGCATGGGTGTTGGATAGATCTTACCCAGATGTCCAGAAAATACAAGATAAATTAGTCAACGAATAAAACCTAGATGTGGGAGTTGTGGGGTCCTTCCCCATCTTGAATTCTCCTCTTGATTCCACGAACTTATCTTCAAAGTGATGGATGGATGGAGGAAAGGATGTCCGGAAAGTGATCCCCCCTTGTGGGGTGTAGTATTGTTGTGGACTCTCTTATGACTCTCTTGTTGTTTTCTCTTTTTCTTATGCAGCTGCATAAGCCTTCTTTTATACTTGTAATCGTGCCTCCCGGGCCTGGACTGGGCTTTTTAAGTGATCACACGCATTGAGGGTATAATATCTTAGTTCAACTAGATTTTTTTTTAGAAAGCCCAAAACCTAATTATTTATTTTTATGGCCCAAAAGGCCAGCCCTATCTTAGCCCAACTAGATTTTGTTAGAAAGCCCAAAACCTAATTATTTATTTTTATGGCCCAAAAGGCCAGCCCAATTAAGCCCAATTAGAATTTTTTTTAGAAAGCCCAAACTTATTTATTTATTTATTTTGTGGCCCAAAGTTTCAGCCCACTTAAATGGCCTGATATATAATTAGTAAGACTAAAGTTAAAAAAAAAAAGAGAGAGAAGAACGGGAGAAGAAAAGCAAAAGAGGGGAAAGAAGAGAGGAAGAGGAGAAACCCTTGTTGACTAAATTCTCCCTTACAACCCTCATCCTAGGTGGTTTTTAAATTGTTTTGAGGTAAGTGGTGTGTGAATTAAGCTTCCTTCTTCCATAATTTTGTAATTTTGTGGGGTTTTTCTTTTTGGTATGTGGGAAATTTGTAGACTGTTCGAACTGATTTCGAGATAGCTATTGTCCTCGAAACTTTGCAAACTTAATTTCTGTACGTAGTTGAACTCGTTAGCTTTCCGTAGCCACTTGAAACACCTCAATCCGATTATTCTACAATTAGTTATGATTTTTCTCGTAAACTGCCGCTAGCAGGAAAATTTCAGAATTTTTATGTCGAATTCAAACTTATTTTCTATCGTTTCGTCTAGTTAATGTATTGAAACGGTTATATGGGATTGGGAACTGATGTTAAAGAGTTACATGCCATTTTTATTTAATATCGACTCGTTCGAACTCGATTAGGATTTGTTTTTAGCAATGAAAGGGATGTTAACGCTAATAGTTAGTTATATTTAATTTGTCTTTAATTGCTCATCTCCTTTCTAGGTAAAGAACCATCGACGAAGGGCAAGGGACCGACTTCAGATTCCGGAGAGAGTTAATCACTTCCTTATGAGTTGATAATTCGGGAACGCCTTCTCTTGTGGGAAGTGTGGACCCTCGTTAAATGTGCATTTATTTTAGTTTTAGTTAATTGATAAGAAAATTATTTGGTATTATGTTATGTGGTAAAGAGCCTGATTGGCTCGATTGCTCTGGTTAGAGTCATGTTAGCCATTTTATGAGTATTATTGATTTCTGGTTATTCTTGTGTGCCAATTAAGACTCTAACTTGAGTCGTTATTCATCTTATGATGCACATGCATATGTATGCCTGGTACCAAGGTTAAGTAGCCTGAATTGGTCACGGTTCGGGTGAGTTGGAGCGACATTGATTAAGTAGCCCGAATTGTCGCGGTTCGGGTGAGTTAGAGTGACAACCAAGTTGCCCGTGATTGGCAAACCCGCGTGAGTTAGATCTAACGATGCACCTGTCCATTTACCAAATACTGATACTCTGGAGGGTGATCGTTAGATGGATCAGTCTATTATAGGCTCAGTCAACGTCACCGGTGTGGGACATGCATGTCATATATGTTTATATGTTTGATCATTTCAAGTATTCAGTCGATATTGAATTGTAAACTTTAGCACTTGGCATATTGAGAAAGAATATTAATGTGCATTTTATCTAGAGTAACGGTGACGGGCTTGGACTGTCTCTCGACGGAGAGCTCAGTTCGAGGAGGATATTGACTACCCACGCGTCTTTTATGTGATAACATGTTGTTTGAACTAATTGTGTTATTCATAAATGTGCACTAAGGTTTTTATTTTCATTAATATGTACACTGAGTGAGAATAATTATTGTGGGACGAATTGTGGGATTTTATGTTATGAACCGCGAGTGGGAGTACATGCTTCGTATAAGGGTCGGGGTGACCGGCTTATCACCTCACTGAGCTAGTGGTTTTGCTCACCCCCCATCATTCTTTCCTTTTCAGGCTGTTGATATCATTTTGGTTGGAGGTTTGCCTATCGTTTGCTCATCATCCAATCCGTGTTTTGGGTACTTTCTCTTTTATGTAAATTGACGGATTCATTGGCGAGATTGTATAGTTTATATTTGGTGACCCCCTTGATGTTCTTTTTGTACCTTCGCGATGTTATATCGTTCATGTATATTTTCTTTAAACTAAGTTACACCGTTGAATTTTGTACCTTTGTAAATCCTTGTTGATACTTTATGAGATGATGTCCTCGTGTTGTACCCGTTGTTATCAGTTGTTCAGTCTACAGGTACTTGATAGCAAGCCTTACGTTTTCTATAAACTTTGTGGAGTGGAGTGCACCCATTCTATGAAATTTATGGTTAACGTGGCGGTTGTCGCGCTTTGTCTGGGGTCGGGGCGTGACAACTTTCTTGGTATCAGAGCCTGGTTTTATGATTCTCATTCTTTTTGTGTCAAGCCAATGAGTCCAACTTTGTTTCTATGTCATCCTAAGGTATCGTATTGCCTTGACGTTGACCTTGCATTTTCTTTCCTTTCTTCCTTTCAGTCATTATGGCACCTCCAGTTCGTCGTCGAGGTCGAGGTCGAGGACACGCTCCTCGTGATCCTCCGAGTCCTCTACTCTCTTCTGTTCCTCGTGGACCTCGAGGACATGTTTCTTCTGATCATGTCATTCCTCCGACGGTTATGGACCCTATCAATTCTGATCATAGGGTGCCAGTTTCCCAGGTAGAGCAACCACGGGCCCAGTTGCGGGTTGAGCACATGATGACACCCGAGCAGTACCAATTGTATTATGATCACATTCGAATACATGGTGTTCCACCACCTACAACGGCTCATACAACTACGACTGTCACTGAAGAGGTTCTTCGTGCTAATGAATCGATTCGACCTACATCTAATGTACCAGTTTTTACTCCAGAAATGGCTTTAGGAGGTTCTGCTTCTCGAGGTGCACTTTTTATACCTGATTTGGTGAAAGCAGTTGAAAACATGGGGACTTCGAAATTTGACGGTGCAAGAGATGCTTCTAAAGCGGGGGCATGGTTAAAGGAGATTACAGAGACCTTTGACACCTTGATGATTGAAGAATGTTATCGTGTGGTCATTGCGACCAAGCTGTTAGGCCCAGATGCACGACGATGGTGGCAGAATCTAAAAGAGACATCTTCGGTTACTATTACGTGGGCTATCTTTGTGGAACGATTCAAAGATCGATACTTCTCTCAGTACATCAAGGATCAAAAGAGAAAGGAGTTCTTCAACCTATTTCAAGGCATTATGTCGGTCGTGGAGTACGAAAGCAAATTTCTGGAATTGCGAGAATTCGCTCCTGAGTCATATACGACGAGAGACTTATGCAAGAGATTTGAAGATGGTCTTAATTTAAATATTCGAGATCGCATCAAGTCCGGAGACAAGTACGAGAGTCTTGACGATCTCGTAGAAGAAGCCCTGAGGGTAGAAGGTTTAGTTCAGGCGAGACATAAGCTTGCAGAACGATCTCAAAAGAAAAGGCAAGGGAGCGCATTTCCAGGAAATGCATCGAAGGTGTATAGGGGTGTGGGATCTTCGCGTGGCGCACCAAGTTCGGCATCTATTAGTTTTCCTCAACCTCGGGAGCAGTTTAGTAGAGGCGGGAGCAATGTCTCGGGATCGGTTGGTGAAAATCGCAAGTGCCAGAATTGCCTAAAATATCATGACGGCCCCTGTAAGGCTCCTCAAGTATGTTTTCAGTGTCGACAGCCGGGGCATATGCGAAGTTCTTGTCCTCAGCTTATGGGAACGAGCAGTCAGGGTTCTGGTCAGTTTCGTGGTAAACTAACATATTCTACACCCAGAGATACTCGATCTGCAGTTACCAGAGTGCCCGATGCCTCAAGCGGCCCTAGTACTCAATCACCTATGCAAGGAAGGAAGCAAACTAGAGTATTTCATATTTCCCAAGAAGAGGCTCGCTCAGATCCGAAGGTTGTGACAGGTAATTTATAATTTGAGTATTTTCACATGCTAAATCTAACCCCGCATTGTTATGCCACTTGATTACGAATAAAACATTCGTAAGAAATTCTATCTTTTCAAATTTTTTAAATCACAATCTCACCTAATATTGCTTCTTTAGGCCATGTGTTTGTGGGAGACCATCAGGTCTACGCTTTATTTGACCCAGGTTCTGATAGGTCTTATATCCGAGATGATCTTACTGCGATCTTAGATTATCCTATCTCTCATTTGTCACCTGGAATCATCGTTCATACCCCTCTTGGAGAGCGTCTAATTCGTGATTCAGTATTCCTTGGTTGTCCATTGAAGATCAAAGATGTCATTTTAGAGGCTGAATTGATACCATTGCCTTTGATTGATCTTGATGTTATTCTTGGCATGGATTGGCTTTCTTCTCATCATGCAATTCTCGATTGCCACGAGAAGCTTGTTATTTTTCGTAGACCAGGATTCTCAGAACTTGTTTTTGAGGGTAAACTTCAAACGAGATCCCTCTCTTTTATTTCAATGTTGACTGCGCATAAATTAATGCGTAAGGGTTGTGAGGCATTCTTGGCATTTGTCATCGATACTTCTCTTTCTGAAACTAAACTAGATGACATCCCAATCGTGAATGAATTTCCTGATGTCTTTCCCGAAGACTTACCAGGACAACCTCCGAATCGAGAGATTGATTTTTCCATTGACGTACTTCCTGGAATCACACCTATATCGATTACTCCATATCGAATGTCGCCTGCTGAGCTTAAGGAACTCCAGACACAACTTGGGGAATTATTGGAGAAGGGTTTCATACGACCTAGCACATCTCCATGGGGTGCTCCAGTTCTTTTTGTCAAGAAGAAAGATGGATCACTTCGTCTATGTGTCGACTACCGTCAATTGAACAAGGTGACTATCAAGAACAAATATCCTCTTCCAAGAATCGATGATCTGTTTGATCAATTGCAAGGAGCAACTGTGTTCTCAAAAATTGATTTGCGATCCGGTTATCACCAACTCAAGATTAGGGAATCTGATATCCCTAAGTCTGCTTTTCGAACCAGATACGGTCATTTTGAATTCTGTGTTATGCCTTTTGGACTCACAAATGCTCCTGCAGCTTTTATGGATCTTATGAATCGGGTCTTTCGGCCGTACTTAGATAAGTTTGTCATCATCTTCATTGATGACATTCTTATTTATTCTAAATCGGACGACGAGCATTCTCATCATCTAAGAATTGCTCTGAACATTCTCAGAGAAAATCAGCTTTATGCTAAATTCTCGAAGTGTGAATTTTGGCTTCGCGAGGTAAGCTTTTTGGGTCATCACATTTCTAAAGAAGGAATCTACGTCGATCCAGCGAAGATTCAAGCTATACTAGATTGGGAGCGTCCAAAGAACGTGACAGAGATTCGTAGTTTTCTGGGATTAGCTGGATATTATCGACGGTTTGTCAAAGACTTTTCGTTATTGGCTTCATCTTTGACTAAATTGACTCGAAAAGGGGTAAAATTTGAATGGAATGAAAAATGTGACGAAGCATTTCAAGAATTGAAAAGACGACTCGTTTCAGCTCCTATTCTTGCTTTGCCAGACCCAGCGATTGGAGAATTTACCATTTATAGCGACGCCTCGAGACAAGGATTAGGATGCGTTCTCATGCAAGAAGGAAAGGTTATTGCCTACGCTTCAAGGCAATTGAAGAAGAACGAAGAAAATTATCCTACACATGATTTAGAGTTGGCTGCAATCGTCTTTGCATTGAAGATCTGGAGGCACTATCTGTATGGTGCAACTTGTCGGGTTTTCACTGATCACAAGAGCTTAAAGTATATCACTACGCAAAAGGAGCTCAACCTCAGGCAAAGGCGATGGATGGAGTTGATTAGTGACTATGACTTAGTCATCGATTATCATCCTGGCAAGGCGAACGTTGTTGCAGATGCTCTGAGTAGAAAGTCTTCTACCTCACTTGCTTCAATTCAATCTTTTTATCTTCCTATGTTGGAGCAATTTAAATCTTTACACATTTCGCTCGATTGTGAAAAGTCTAATGATTCTGCCTTAATCGCCAAATTCGAGGTTAGACCTACCTTGTTCGAGAAAATTCGAGAAAGACAATCACACGATGTTTATTTACAACAGAAGATGGCGAAGCTAAATCAAGGAAAAGAAACAGAATATCAAATTCGGGATGATGGACTTCTTACTTTTAAAAATCGTGTTTGTGTTCCATCAGAACTTGATGTTCGTAGAGCTATTCTTGAGGAAGCCCATTCTTCAGCCTATGCTATGCATCCTGGTAGTACCAAAATGTATAGAACACTTCGGGAGCATTATTGGTGGCCAGGTATGAAACGGGACACTACTGAATTTGTATCAAAGTGCTTATCTTGCCAACAGATTAAAGCGGAACACCAAAAACCAGCCGGCATGCTTCAACCACTACCTATTCCTGAGTGGAAATGGGAAAACATCACAATGGATTTTGTTTCTGGTTTACCTCGAACCCTAAAGGGTCATGACTCAATTTGGGTCATTGTCGATCGTCTGACGAAATCGGCACATTTCCTTCCAGTGCATACCAACGAATCTTTAGAGAAACTTGCCAAGTTATATGTCGATGAGATCGTGAGATTGCACGGAGTACCAGTGTCAATCATATCTGACCGTGATCCAAGATTCACTTCCCGTTTTTGGCCTAGTCTGCAGAAAGCGCTAGGTACAAAATTACTATTCAGTACCTCGTTTCATCCACAGACTGATGGACAGTCAGAGAGAACTATACAGACACTAGAAGACATGTTACGTGCAGTGGTGTTGAATTTGGGAGGTAGCTGGGATAAGTACGTAACTTTGGTGGAATTCGCTTATAACAACAGTTATCATTCAAGCATTGGAATGCCCCCGTACGAAGCTCTGTATGGCCGAAAGTGTCGAACACCACTCTTTTGGGATGAGGTTGGCGAGAGACAAATCGAACAAGTAGAGCTTATCGAAGATGCGAAGGCAAAAATACAACTTATTCGAGACAGACTTAAGGCAGCGCAAGATCGACAGAAAAGTTACGCAGATAATAGGAGGCGCGATTTGGAGTTTAATGAAGGAGACAAAGTTTTTCTGAAAGTTTCTCCATGGAAGGGCGTGTTGCGATTCCGCCGTCGAGGAAAGTTGAGTCCAAGGTATATTGGCCCGTTTACGATCGTACAAAGGATTGGTCGTGTCGCGTATCGACTTGACCTACCATCGGAATTGTCGAAGATTCACGATGTCTTCCATGTCTCTATGCTTAGAAAATATGAACCAGATCCCTCGCACGTGCTCAAAGATCCCCCAGTTGTATTAAAGGAAAATCTATCGTACGAAGTACAACCTGTTCAAATTGTAGATCGCCGAGAGAAAATGCTTCGTAACAAATCCATTCCTATGGTGAGAATTCTATGGAGAAGTGATCAAATTGAAGAAGAAACATGGGAACCAGAGTCAGTCATGCGTCAACACCATCCAAATCTCTTTTCATCTCTAGGTACGTTTATGTTTCGAGGACGAAACTTTTTGGAGGAGGGGATACTTTATAATATCTTAGTTCAACTAGATTTTTTTTAGAAAGCCCAAAACCTAATTATTTATTTTTATGGCCCAAAAGGCCAGCCCTATCTTAGCCCAACTAGATTTTGTTAGAAAGCCCAAAACCTAATTATTTATTTTTATGGCCCAAAAGGCCAGCCCAATTAAGCCCAATTAGAATTTTTTTTAGAAAGCCCAAACTTATTTATTTTTTTATTTTGTGGCCCAAAGTTTCAGCCCACTTAAATGGCCTGATATATAATTAGTAAGACTAAAGTTAAAAAAAAAAAAGAGAGAGAAGAACGGGAGAAGAAAAGCAAAAGAGGGGAAAGAAGAGAGGAAGAGGAGAAACCCTTGTTGACTAAATTCTCCCTTACAACCCTCATCCTAGGTGGTTTTTAAGTTGTTTTGAGGTAAGTGGTGTGTGAATTAAGCTTCCTTCTTCCATAATTTTGTAATTTTGTGGGGTTTTTCTTTTTGGTATGTGGGAAATTTGTAGACTGTTCGAACTGATTTCGAGATAGCTATTGTCCTCGAAACTTTGCAAACTTAATTTCTGTACGTAGTTGAACTCGTTAGCTTTCCGTAGCCACTTGAAACACCTCAATCCGATTATTCTACAATTAGTTATGATTTTTCTCGTAAACTGCCGCTAGCAGGAAAATTTCAGAATTTTTATGTCGAATTCAAACTTATTTTCTATCGTTTCGTCTAGTTAATGTATTGAAACGGTTATATGGGATTGGGAACTGATGTTAAAGAGTTACATGCCATTTTTATTTAATATCGACTCGTTCGAACTCGATTAGGATTTGTTTTTAGCAATGAAAGGGATGTTAACGCTAATAGTTAGTTATATTTAATTTGTCTTTAATTGCTCATCTCCTTTCTAGGTAAAGAACCATCGACGAAGGGCAAGGGACCGACTTCAGATTTCGGAGAGAGTTAATCACTTCCTTGTGAGTTGATAATTCGGGAACGCCTTCTCTTGTGGGAAGTGTGGACCCTCGTTAAATGTGCATTTATTTTAGTTTTAGTTAATTGATAAGAAAATTATTTGGTATTATGTTATGTGGTAAAGAGCCTGATTGGCTCGATTGCTCTGGTTAGAGTCATGTTAGCCATTTTATGAGTATTATTGATTTCTGGTTATTCTTGTGTGCCAATTAAGACTCTAACTTGAGTCGTTATTCATCTTATGATGCACATGCATATGTATGCCTGGTACCAAGGTTAAGTAGCCCGAATTGGTCACGGTTCGGGTGAGTTGGAGCGACATTGATTAAGTAGCCCGAATTGTCGCGGTTCGGGTGAGTTAGAGTGACAACCAAGTTGCCCGTGATTGGCAAACCCGCGTGAGTTAGATCTAACGAGGCACCTGTCCATTTACCAAATACTGATACTCTGGAGGGTGATCGTTAGATGGATCAGTCTATTATAGGCTCAGTCAACGTCACCGGTGTGGGACATGCATGTCATATATGTTTATATGTTTGATCATTTCAAGTATTCAGTCGATATTGAATTGTAAACTTTAGCACTTGGCATATTGAGAAAGAATATTAATGTGCATTTTATCTAGAGTAACGGTGACGGGCTTGGACTGTCTCTCGACGGAGAGCTCAGTTCGAGGAGGATATTGACTACCCACGCGTCTTTTATGTGATAACATGTTGTTTGAACTAATTGTGTTATTCATAAATGTGCACTAAGGTTTTTATTTTCATTAATATGTACACTGAGTGAGAATAATTATTGTGGGACGAATTGTGGGATTTTATGTTATGAACCGCGAGTGGGAGTACATGCTTCGTATAAGGGTCGGGGTGACCGGCTTATCACCTCACTGAGCCAGTGGTTTTGCTCACCCCCCATCATTCTTTCCTTTTCAGGCTGTTGATATCATTTTGGTTGGAGGTTTGCCTATCGTTTGCTCATCATCCAATCCGTGTTTTGGGTACTTTCTCTTTTATGTAAATTGACGGATTCATTGGCGAGATTGTATAGTTTATATTTGGTGACCCCCTTGATGTTCTTTTTGTACCTTCGCGATGTTATATCGTTCATGTATATTTTCTTTAAACTAAGTTACACCGTTGAATTTTGTACCTTTGTAAATCCTTGTTGATACTTTATGAGATGATGTCCTCGTGTTGTACCCATTGTTATCAGTTGTTCAGTCTACAGGTACTTGATAGCAAGCCTTACGTTTTCTATAAACTTTGTGGAGTGGAGTGCACCCATTCTATGAAATTTATGGTTAACGTGGCGGTTGTCGCGCTTTGTCTGGGGTCGGGGCGTGACAGAGGGTGTAAAAATACGGATATGGTAAGTTTCCGAGGCTCAATTCGACCAACACAGTAGGTTGAATTCTCCCCTCCAGGTCGAATTGGAGGTCGATTTGGCCTACTATAAGTCACAGACGCTTAGTTCGACCAGAGGCCCTGGTCAGGCCTGGTCGAATTCTCCTCCAACAGGTCGAATTGACCTCCTTCTTCGCCCAAATGGATGGCTGCGACTTCCTTTCTTCAGTTTCCAACACTTCCACTCCGATTTTCTTCAAAAAAACCAGTCAAACGGCTTCAATAACACCTGATTCATGACTTAACACAATATATATAGGTTTACAACTGATTACAACATTCAAACACCTCATAATAGCACAAATCCAGGTGCAAGATTTGTGAATTTACACACTCATCAATGTACACCGTTATTTGATCCCAAGTCCACGGCTCAAGCTTGTGTGCCTTACAGATGGAGAAGTACACACGCGCTCAGATAACTTCCTACAATCATCATAAACAAGTTCGTACCAGTGGTCCGTGAATAAACTCATCCGATTGGGAGGAAGGTCTATGCCAATACGCAAGTTTATTCACATCACTTACGAACCAATAATGGAGGCCGCAGGAATTAATTACCAATCTCCTCTCCCACTTAGTTATTTAAACACCAAGGGTTTTTAACATGCATATAATATTTAATAATAAATTATACATCCTAGCATGCTTCTATTTTAAGTAATTAAAAAAAATTAAATCACATAGAACATGCTCACATATATAACAATAATCGTCAAATAAAACAATTAATGCAGTTATATATCACGAAATAAACACGAAAAATGTTGAATCGCGAAAACGAGCCCAGCTAGCCCAGAGGCTACAACTGCACAATTCGTCCAGCCCATTAGTACGAATAAAACCCATCAACACTGCCCAAGAATTCGCGCACCTACACGACACCATTCTGCCTTCCGTGCCATCAACGCACACTGCTGCATGGAGCATTGGCTTGGCACGACTTGTCCCGGCTATATTCAGGCTAGTCGTATCGGTAACAATCGCCTTTCGTGCACGCCAACATCATAGGATCGTGCCGCTACTGTTGGTGGTTCTCCCAGCCGTGTATTGCTCTCCCAACAAGAATCATGTTGGCAACATCATCAGGTCGTCCCACTGACTGGGCTGTCGACGGCGCATGTTGCTCACTGGAACTGCTCAGATTCTGACAGGCCTGATTGCCCAGAGGTGAGACTCGACCAGGTCACTATGGAGACTCGATCGACCAGAGGATAGACCCGCCTAGAACTTCCTTCTGACGTACTCAGAATGCCGGTGATGAACATCAGAAGCATTCTATCAGCCGTCATCAGGTACGCTGCTGCAGAATTGCCACAGACCTAATCGAGTATACTAAGACCCGACCAACAATAGTTTTAGATTCGACTAAATCCACCATGTACTCGCTCGAAAGTAGCTGAAACCCGCTCGAAACCTATCGTAGACTCACCCAGAAGCTGCCATCGATTCTCCCAGAAACTTCATTCGACTGGCCCTGGAACGTCGCTATACATGTCCGATGCCGCTCACAACCTGCAGTCGATCTCCACGGCGGGTTGTAACTAGTCGACGTCGTGCAGCCAATGGTCACCAGCCACACCATGGCTGGCCATCGCTGGCCGTGGATATTCATCCATCAGTCCTACTGCTGAGCCTGAAAATCTCCCGTTGCTGTGTCTCTGTCCGTCGCTCGCAATTGTGGTCTTTGTACATTTACTGTACGACAGTAGTTCAGCAGCGCCCATATCCACCGTGGGCTTGGCAGTCGCAAACAGGCCCATCTGCGCTTTCAGCCCACCAGCCACCATACGTCGCCGATCACACATAAGGTTTCATGGGTGTTGCTTACACCGTGTAGCCATCGAACAACAAACAAGGATACGCATCGCACAAGCAATTGAACACGTAGGGTTTAACCGATCATACTTTAACATATATCAAACCCTAACCCTAATTCTCATGCTATTCCACACGATAATTAAATCACGTATAGCATATAAACCCTAGCATAGTGTGTCACGCTTCACCACAAAACTGAAGCTCTGATACCAATTATTGGCATTCGATCATTTTGTTAGCATGAATCGTTGAGGTTCCATGCAAACTTAAATAGCAGAAGCAATTATTTTCAAAGTTCGTATTACCTTTCACTAGGGTATGTTGTTGAAGAACAGCTGCAAAGAACAACCTCTTGATCTTCAGTTGTATTCCCAAGTTCAATCCTGACATCGTGTGGGCGACTGTCTTCAGGATCTTCTCAATCTGCTTATAACCCTCTATTCACGTCAAAATAGGTGTAGATATTAGGGTTCAAGGAAGCTGAGATGACTTATATATAGGTTACAGTAGGGACTAGGAGGAGAAATTAAAGTTGGGCCTCTATTGGACTTAAGTATCCAATTTTAGCCCAAAACTTATACTTAAGTCCAATAATAATATAGTCCACCAAAATATAATTACTGCACTACCGTTCTAATCCCATAATTACATTATGGGCTCCTTCTTATTATAAACCCCACAATCTCCCCATGTTTAATCTATACAATGCCCATTAATCAATTAAGTTAATGACAACTCAAATTAATTAATATCTCATCCAAGAGTAGTACCACTCAACCTCATTATCATGCCGGAATTAATCCACTTGTAAGATTTACATGATAATCCTTATGAGCTCCTCAAGGGGGACATCATCAACCTAAATAGGACATGGATTCTTTTTATAATCAACAGTACACCATAGAGACAGTACTACTTCCCAACTCATTGAGTTCGTTGATTTAATTACATGTAAATCTCACTCGTTGATGATCAAAGAAATACATACTACCTTACGTGTCGAGGTTATTGTATAGGGATTAAGAGGACGAACATCCATAATAACTGAGGTCAAGTTCTCCTAAATAGACTGTACAAGTCGAACGATCTCAAGCAGTCCTGCTCAATACACACAAAGTACACTAATGTGATTCTATAGTCAAGACAATCTAATACCAAATCACACTATAACCATCCCAATAGATAGTCCTCTATCTTGATTGTGAGTATCTGTTTATACTTTATAAGGAAATTGATAATATGATCATCCGCGTGTTGTAGCGCAACATATTATCTACAGTATAAAGTAAATGGACTTTTGCACAAACAATATAAATAAATTATAATATGCAAAACATTTGATCATATGGTTATCATTTCAAATAAATTGTTAAAACATTGTTTCATATAAAAGACAGACTTTTATTACAGGTACGACGAAGCACTACAAGATAGAAATGTGGTATCTTAGCAAGTTCCAATGATTTCTGAAATAGAATCTATGGATTCTAAATTAGACCTTGGTGCTTGTAGAATCGCGAAATGGTGTAAAAGCCATTGAAAGTTTCTCTACGAAATAAAGGATAGGACGGTAAGGTGATACTTTGAAACAAAGCTTGTTAAGTAAAGGTACATTCAGAAAGAAGGGTGAGTTCGAGTATGAGGAAACCTTTTTCGCCGGTGGCTAAATTTAAGTCGATTCGGATACTTTGATTTTGTTGTTGCTCATATTAAATTACGAGATATAGCAAATAGATGTCAAGACAGCTTTCCTGATTGGATGTCTTGAGAAAAACATCTATGTGAAGCAACCAGAGTGATTCATTGAAAAGGGCTAAGACCGTTTTGAGTATAAGCTTTAAACTCAAAGTACATCAATTTAAATGAGGTAATCCAATCAAATGGATTTATTCAATGGGCGGATGTGTCTTGTGTATTGAAAAGAGTGACGGTAACTTGGTGGTATGTCTTGTATTGTACGTAGATGATATATTGCTCATTGGAGACAATGAAAGAGTATTATCGGGCGTATGGTATGGTTGATAAAGCGGTATGAAATTAAGGACTTAAGATGAGAAAAATATATCCTTGAGATCATGGTGATCACAAGATAGGATGTTATGCTTATCACGAGTTTTAAGGAATGATCCAATCCTTGCTTGTTTTAGCATGTGACTTTATCTACGGAAATTGTGTCTTATGACTCAAAAGAAGATAAAGGAGATGAAGGCGGTTCCTTATGCTTTGGCAAATAAGGAAGCTTAATCTACAAATGTTATGCACGAGAATAGATGTCTGTATTGCCGATGGCATGATCAGTGGGTATCAAGATAACCCGAAATAAGAATGTTTAACTATGGTAAGACATACACTTATGTACCTGAAAAGGACCAGAAATTATATGTGGCCTTACCAGACAAATTCATTGCTTCTTGTGGGTTACATTGATTCAGATTATTCAAATCAGATAGGAACTGCAGTAAATCCACCTCAAAGGTTATGTGTTTAATTTTATGAAGATGAGTCATAATATGGAGTAGTGTTATATAGAAATATATTTCGGTCTCCACTATGTAAAAATTATAAATTGGAGCCTCTGAGGCTGCCTAAGTGTCTGTGTGGCTCTAGAAACTTCATGGTAGACTTGGATGTGTTTTCTGAGTTTGCCCAAGGTTATCACAATTTATTGTGATAATAATGGTGCAGTTGCAAACTTGAAGGAATTACGAGTCCAAAAGGCAATTAAACACATTAAGAATAAGCACCACCTTATATGAGAAATCGTATTATGAGGGGAGGTTGTTGTCGCCAATATTGCATTGGATGATAACCTAGTAAATCCTTTTGCAAGGACCTTAAGGCGAAAGCTTTTGATGGTCGTGTAGTGGGTGTGGTAATCAGATATATTGAAGTGGACATTATAGCATAGTCTTTTAGTATAAGTGGGAGATTGTTGGATTGATCAAATGATTGCATCTTATAATTTATTTATATGTCCGATGCAATAGTCCACTTATTTTATATTGTAGATAATATGTTGTGCGACAACACATGGAATATCATATTATCAGTTTCCTTATAAAGTATAAACAGATACTCTCAACCGAGATAGACGGGGACTCTCTATCAGAATGGTTGTAGTGTGATTTAGTATTAGTTTGTCTTGACTATAGAATCACATTAATGGAGAACTTGATCTCAGTAGTTATGGATGTTCAACCTCGACACGTAAGGCAAAATGTAATTCTTTGATTCATCAATAGGTGATATTTACATGTAATTAAATCAATAAACTCGGCGAGTTGGGAAGTAGTGCTGTCTCTATGGTGTGTTGTTGATTGTAGAAGGAATCTGTGTCCGCCATAGGTTGATGATGTCCCCTTGAGGAGCTCATAAGGATTATAATGTAAACTCTGCAGGTGGATTTATTCAGGCATGATAATGAGGTTGAGTGGTACTACTCTTGGATGAGATATTAATTGATGGAGTTGTCAGTAACTTAATTAATTAATGGGCATTGTATATCTTAAACATGGGGAGACTAACGGGCTCATAATAAGAAGGAGCCCATAACGTAATTATGGGATTAGAGTGGTAGTGCAGTAATAATATTTTAGTGGTATATATTATTATTATTGGAATTAAGTATATTTTTTGTGCTAAACTTGGATACTTAAGCCCAATAGAGGACTACTACACCAAAAATGCTGATAAACATCGGTTAAAAACCAATGTCTATTTCACCAAGCAGCCAATGTTGAAGCCCTTGATGTTGAAAGTGAGCACTGATAGACATCGGGTTTTAGCCAATGTCTTTTATATTGTATAAACATCAGTTTCATCCTTCGACATCGATTATCCACCGATGTCTTAAAAAGAAAACACATCGGCTTACACCCATAAGACATCGCTTTTCAACCGTTGTCTTTCCAAAAATAGACATCAGATAGGACCAAAAGACATCAGTTTTAAACTAATGTCATTCTAGGAAAAGGCATCGATCATAAACTAGACATCAGTTAATGCTGATGTCTATCCACTAGAAGCTCTTCTTGATGATGATTTGATGCTTGTAAGCAAGAATGGTGAAGTTGATGATGATCATTGTGGTCCAATGATCGTAAAATTTCGTCCGGCTTGAAGACGTTAAACTTAGCACTAAATGGGAGGCAATGATTAGCCATTTTGTAGTCGAGATGACTAATTAAAGAATTTATCGAACTACAGGGAGGAAGGTACTAGGGTCTAAGCGATCTCGTGTTCATCATAGTATTATAGAAATGATCATAATGGGGAGATAATCAAGAAATGACAATAAAATAAATGGATAGATGAATGAATGAATGAATGAGACAAGTAGATAGAGAATGAGACTAGCAATACTTAAAGTATGGAAAATCTAGGTATCATGCAACGAATTCATATATGTCATGGATTAGTAACTAATGGCCAACATGAATTCAACCTAAACTCCCTCTCGAGATGGATAGGATGTAGATCCTTTACAATGTCTCAAAAAGGCTCTAAGGTGAGTTATCAATCAAACAATTTCATCTAGGTACTAAGTTCAATTAAAGAGTCCCTTCACACGATCAATTGACCTCTTGATCTAACAAATCACATGTTCTATCAAAGGGTTCTAAATTCCAAAGGATTTCTCAATCTCTCTAAAACTTATAATGCACATGAAGTGTATGATGAAATGATTCAATGAACTATCCTAAACATATAATTGATTTCTCAATCTAATCACATGTCCATGACAATTAATCACACAAATCAACAATACAAATCAAGCAATTAACAATCAATGATAGAAAATTTACAAATCCAATCAACATATGAATTCAATTGCAAAATATCCAAAATTATCCAACACAATTCATATTGCTAATCTCACAAGGGAGATTAGCCTCTCATATTCATAAAAAAATTAACATAGACATTAAAATCCTTACAAAACATGATAAACAATAAGGTTTCAATACAAAGTTTGGATGAAAACTCCCTTGGATGTCTTCAATGGTGATCTTCTTCTTCCCTTTACAATCCTCCTCTCTTTCTTGCTTCTCTAACTACTTGGATGGAGGATTTGATGGTGGGATGATGATAGATGGGATGGATGAAGAATGGATGAAGATGAAGGTGTAAAATAGAGGAAATGGTGTGTGAGGTAGGTGCAGGGGTGAAAACCCTCGACCAAACTTATCTAAAATTGAAGTATTGCGTATTTATACACCTTGGGAAGTTTCTAGAAGGGATCTGATATGTTTCTGATGCTGCAGCAACACGACTCGTGTGCTGTAACACGGCCGCAGGGTGGCCGTGTAGGCATTTTTTATGTCAAAAAATGGTCAAGGCTTACAGGGCCGTGTTGCGTAACACGGGTCGTGTACTGCAACACGGCTGGCCGTGTTGGTGCTGCGCAGTCTCACCGTTTCGCGCATAACTTTCACATCCGATCTCTAATTTAAGTAATTCTTGTGCTCATGCGATCCTCTTTTCCTTGGATTTCTATCCATATAAATATCTGACAAAAATTCCAAAATTTGAGGGTGTAACAAGTCATGCAAAGTAGCACAACCTTGCTGAGTAGGAACAGCTTGCGCGACGTCACCATTTTAATCTTAACTTTCTTGTTTGGGCTCCAATTGAAGTTTTTCTTATACAAAAATAATCCTCTTTTCTGTGGATTTCCAACCATATATTAACTTCTAGTTTTGATGTCACGCCCCGACCCCAGACAGAACGCGACAACCGCCACGTTAACCATAAATTTTGCAGAATGGGTGCACTCCACTCCACAAAGTTTATAGAAAACGTAAGGCTTGCTATCAAGTACCTGTAGAACTGAACAACTGATAACAACGGGTACAACCCGAGGACATCATCTCATAAAGTATCAACAAGGATTTACAAAGGTACAAAATACAACGGTGTAACTTAGTTTAAAGAAAATATACATGAACGATATAACATCGCGAAGGTACAAAAAGAACATCAAGGGGGTCACCAAATATAAACTATACAATCTCGCCAATGAATCCGTCAATTTACATAAAAGAGGAAGTACCCAAAACACGGATTGGATGACGAGCAAACGATAGGCAAACCTCCAACCAAAACGATATCAACAGCCTGAAAAGGAAAGAATGATGGGGGTGAGCAAAACCACTAGCTCAGTGAGGTGATAAGCCGGTCACCCCGACCCTTATACGAAGCATGTATTCCACTCGCGGTTCATAACATAAAATCCCACATTTCGTCTCACAATAACTATTTCTCACTTAGTGTACATATTAATGAAAATAAAAACCTTAGTGCACATTTACGAATAACACAATTTGTTCAAACAACATGTTATCACAAAAAAGACGCGTGGGTAGTCAATATCCTCCTCGAACTGAGCTCTCCGTCGAGAGACAGTCCAAGCCCGTCACCGTTACTCTAGATAAAATGCACATTAATATTCTTTCTCAACGCCAAGTGCTAAAGTTCACAATTCAATATCGACTGAATACTTGAAATGATCAAACATATAAACATATATGACATGCATGTCCCACACCGGTGACGTTGACTGAGCCTATAATAGACTGATCCATCTAACGATCACCCTCCAGAGTATCAGTATTTGGCAAATGGACAGGTGCCCCATTAGATCTAACTCACCCGGGTTTGCCAAGCAACGGGCAACTTGGTTGTCACTCTAACTCACCCGAACCGCGATAAATTCGGGCTACTTAATCAATGTCGCTCCAACTCACCCAAACCGTGACCAATTCGGGCTACTTAACCTTGGTACCAGGCATACATATGCATATGCATCATAAGATGAATAACGACTCAAGTTAGAGTCTTAATTGGCACACAAGAATAACCAAAAATCAATAATACTCATAAAATGACTAACATGACTCTAACCAGAGCAATCGAGCCAATCAGGCTCTTTACCACATAACATAATACCAAATAATTTTCTTATCAATTAACTAAAACTAAAATAAATGCACATTTATCGAGGGTCCACACTTCCCACAAGAGAAGGCGTTCCCGAATTATCAACTCACAAGGAAGTGATTAACTCTTTCCGGAATCTGAAGTCGGTCCCTTGCCCTTCGTCGATGGTTCTTTACCTAGAAAGGAGATGAGCAATTAAAGACAAATTAAATATAACTAACTATTAGCGTTAACATTCCTTTCATTGCTAAAAACAAATCCTAATCGAGTTCGAACGAGTCGATATTAAATAAAAATGGCATGTAACTCTTTAACATCAGTTCCCAATCCCATATAACCGTTTCAATACATTAACTAAACGAAACGATAAAAACAATAAGTTTGAATTCGACATAAAAATTCTGAAATTTTCCAGCTAGCGGCAGTTTACGAGAAAAATCATAACTAATTGTAGAATAATCGGATTGAGGCGTTTCAAGTGGCTACGGAAAGCTAACGAGTTCAGCTACGTACAGAAATTAAGTTTGCAAACTTTCGAGGGTAATAGCTATGTCAAAATCAGTTCGAACAGTCTGCAAATTACCCACATACCAAAAAGAAAAACCCCACAAAATTACAAAATCATGGAAGAAGGAAGCTTAATTCACACACCACTTACCTCAAAACAACTTAAAAACCACCTAGGATGAGGGTTGTAAGGGAGAATTTGATCAACAAGGGTTTCTCCTCTTCCTCTCTTCTTTCCCCTCTTTTGCTTTTCTTCTCCCGTTCTTCTCTCTCTTTTTTTTTTAACTTTAGCCTTAATAATTATATATCAGGTCATTTAAGTGGGCTGAAACTTTGGGCCACAAAATAAATAAATAAATTTGGGCTTTCTAAAAAAAATATAGTTGGGCTTAATTGGGCTGGCCTTTTGGGCCATAAAAATAAATAATTAGTTTTGGGCTTTCTAACAAAATCTAGTTGGGCTAAGATAGGGCTGGCCTTTTGGGCCATAAAATAAATAAATAGGTTTTGGGCTTTCTAAAAAAAATCTAGTTGAACTAAGATATTATAAAGTATCCCCTCCTCCAAAAAGTTTCGTCCTCGAAACATAAACGTACCTAGAGATGAAAAGAGATTTGGATGGTGTTGACGCATGACTGACTCTGGTTCCCATGTTTCTTCTTCAATTTGATCACTTCTCCATAGAATTCTCACCATAGGAATGGATTTGTTACGAAGCATTTTCTCTCGGCGATCTACAATTTGAACAGGTTGTACTTCGTACGATAGATTTTCCTTTAATACAACTGGGGGATCTTTGAGCACGTGCGAAGGATCTGGTTCATATTTTCTAAGCATAGAGACATGGAAGACATCGTGAATCTTCGACAATTCCGATGGTAGCTCAAGTCGATACGCGACACGACCAATCCTTTGCACGATCGCAAACGGGCCAATATACCTTGGACTCAACTTTCCTCGACGGCGGAATCGCAACACGCCCTTCCATGGAGAAACTTTCAGAAAAACTTTGTCTCCTTCATTAAACTCCAAATCGCGCCTCCTATTATCTGCGTAACTTTTCTGTCGATCTTGCGCTGCCTTAAGTCTGTCTCGAATAAGTTGTATTTTTGCCTTCGCATCTTCGATAAGCTCTACTTGTTCGATTTGTCTCTCGCCAACCTCATCCCAAAAGAGTGGTGTTCGACACTTTCGGCCATACAGAGCTTCGTACGGGGGCATTCCAATGCTTGAATGATAACTGTTGTTATAAGCGAACTCCACCAAAGTCACGTACTTATCCCAGCTACCTCCCAAATTCAACACCACTGCACGTAACATGTCTTCTAGTGTCTGTATAGTTCTCTCTGACTGTCCATCAGTCTGTGGATGAAACGAGGTACTGAATAGTAATTTTGTACCTAGCGCTTTCTGCAGACTAGGCCAAAAACGGGAAGTGAATCTTGGATCACGGTCAGATATGATTGACACTGGTACTCCGTGCAATCTCACGATCTCATCGACATATAACTTGGCAAGTTTCTCTAAAGATTCGTTAGTATGCACTGGAAGGAAATGTGCCGATTTCGTCAGACGATCGACAATGACCCAAATTGAGTCAAAACCCTTTTGGGTTCGAGGTAAACCAGAAACAAAATCCATTGTGACGTTTTCCCATTTCCACTCAGGAATAGGTAGTGGTTGAAGCATACCGGCTGGTTTTTGGTGTTCCGCTTTAATCTGTTGGCATGATAAGCACTTTGATACAAATTCAGTAATGTCCCGTTTCATACCTGGCCACCAATAATGCTCCCGAAGTGTTCTGTACATTTTGGTACTACCAGGATGCATAGCATAGGCTGAAGAATGGGCTTCCTCAAGAATAGCTCTACGAACATCAAGTTCTGATGGAACACAAACACGATTTTTAAAAGTAAGAAGTCCATCATCCCGAATTCGAAATTCGGTTTCTTTTCCTTGATTTAGCTTTACAATCTTCTGTTGTAAATAAACATCGTGTGATTGTCTTTCTCGAATTTGCTCGAACAAGGTAGGTCTAACCTCGAATTTGGCGATTAAGGCAGAATCATTAGACTTTTCACAATCGAGCGAAATGTGTAAAGATTTAAATTGCTCCAACATAGGAAGATAAAAAGATTGAATCGAAGCAAGTGAGGTAGAAGACTTTCTACTCAGAGCATCTGCAACAACGTTCGCCTTACCAGGATGATAATCGATGACTAAGTCATAGTCACTAATCAACTCCATCCATCGCCTTTGCCTGAGGTTGAGCTCCTTTTGGGTGGTGATATACTTTAAGCTCTTGTGATCAGTGAAAACCCGACAAGTTGCACCATACAGATAGTGCCTCCAGATCTTCAATGCAAAGACGATTGCAGCCAACTCTAAATCATGTGTAGGATAATTTTCTTCGTTCTTCTTCAATTGCCTTGAAGCGTAGGCAATAACCTTTCCTTCTTGCATGAGAACGCATCCTAATCCTTGTCTCGAGGCGTCGCTATAAATGGTAAATTCTCCAATCGCTGGGTCTGGCAAAGCAAGAATAGGAGCTGAAACGAGTCGTCTTTTCAATTCTTGAAATGCTTCGTCGCATTCTTCATTCCATTCAAATTTTACCCCTTTCCGAGTCAATTTAGTCAAAGATGAAGCCAATAACGAAAAGTCTTTGACAAACCGTCGATAATATCCAGCTAATCCCAGAAAACTACGAATCTCTGTCACGTTCTTTGGACGCTCCCAATCTAGTATAGCTTGAATCTTCACTGGATCGACGTAGATTCCTTCTTTAGAAATGTGATGACCCAAAAAGCTTACCTCGCGAAGCCAAAATTCACACTTCGAGAATTTAGCATAAAGCTGATTTTCTCTGAGAATGTTCAGAGCAATTCTTAGATGATGAGAATGCTCGTCGTCCGATTTAGAATAAATAAGAATGTCATCAATGAAGATGATGACAAACTTATCTAAGCACGGCCGAAAGTCCCGATTCATAAGATCCATAAAAGCTGCAGGAGAATTTGTAAGTCCAAAAGGCATAACACAAAATTCAAAATGACCGTATCTGGTTCGAAAAGCAGACTTAGGGATATCAGATTCCCTAATCTTGAGTTGGTGATAACCGGATCGCAAATCAATTTTTGAGAACACAGTTGCTCCTTGTAATTGATCAAACAGATCATCGATTCTTGGAAGAGGATATTTGTTCTTAATTGTCACCTTGTTCAATTGACGGTAGTCAACACATAGGCGAAGTGATCCATCTTTCTTCTTGACAAAAAGAACTGGAGCACCCCACGGAGATGTGCTAGGTCGTATGAACCCCTTCTCCAATAATTCCCCAAGTTGTGTCTGGAGTTCCTTGAGCTCAGCAGGCGACATTCGATATGGAGTAATCGATATAGGTGTGATTCCAGGAAGTACGTCAATGGAAAAATCAATCTCTCGATTCGGAGGTTGTCCTGGTAAGTCTTCGGGAAAGACATCCGGAAATTCATTCACGATTGGGGTGTCATCTAGTTTAGTTTCAGAAAGAGAAGTATCGATGACAAATGCCAAGAATGCCTCACAACCCTTACGCATTAATTTATGCGCAGTCAACATTGAAATAAAAGAGAGGGATCTCGTTTGAAGTTTACCTTCAAAAACAAGTTCTGAGAATCCTGGTCTACGAAAAATAACAAGCTTCTCGTGGCAATCGAGAATTGCATGATGAGAAGAAAGCCAATCCATGCCAAGAATAACATCAAGATCAATCAAAGGCAATGGTATCAATTCAGCCTCTAAAATGACATCTTTGATCTTCAATGGACAACCAAGGAATACCGAATCACGAATTAGACGCTCTCCAAGAGGGGTATGAACGATGATTTCAGGTGACAAATGAGAGATAGGATAATCTAAGATCGAAGTAAGATCATCTCGGATATAAGACCTATCAGAACCTGGGTCAAATAAAGCGTAGACCTGATGGTCTCCCACAAACACATGGCCTAAAGAAGCAATATTAGGTGAGATTGTGATTTAAAAATTCGGAAAGATAGAATTTCTTACGAATGTTTTATTCGTAATCAAGTGGCATAACAAGGCGGGGTTAGATTTAGCATGTGAAAATACTCAGATTATAAATTACCTGTCACAACCTTCGGATCTGAGCGAGCCTCTTCCTGGGAAATATGAAATACTCTAGTTTGCTTCCTTCCTTGCATAGGTGATTGAGTACTAGGGCCGCTTGAGGCATCGGGCACTCTGGTAACTGCAGATCGAGTATCTCTGGGTGTAGAATATGTTAGTTTACCACGAAGCTGACCAGAACCCTGACTGCTCGTTCCCATAAGCTGAGGACAAGAACTTCGCATATGCCCCGGCTGTCGACACTGAAAACATACTTGAGGAGCCTTACAGGGGCCGTCATGATATTTTAGGCAATTCTGGCACTTGCGATTTTCACCAACCGATCCCGAGACATTGCTCCCGCCTCTACCAAACTGCTCCCGAGGTTGAGGAAAACTAATAGATACCGAACTTGGTGCGCCACGCGAAGATCCCACACCCCTATACACCTTCGATGCATTTCCTGGAAATGCGCTCCCTTGCCTTTTCTTTTGAGATCGTTCTGCAAGCTTATGTCTCGCCTGAACTAAACCTTCTACCCTCAGGGCTTCTTCTACGAGATCGTCAAGACTCTCGTACTTGTCTCCAGACTTGATGCGATCTCGAATATTTAAATTAAGACCATCTTCAAATCTCTTGCATAAGTCTCTCGTCGTATATGACTCAGGAGCGAATTCTCGCAATTCCAGAAATTTGCTTTCGTACTCCACGACCGACATAATGCCTTGAAATAGGTTGAAGAACTCCTTTCTCTTTTGATCCTTGATGTACTGAGAGAAGTATCGATCTTTGAATCGTTCCACAAAGATAGCCCACGTAATAGTAACCGAAGATGTCTCTTTTAGATTCTGCCACCATCGTCGTGCATCTGGGCCTAACAGCTTGGTCGCAATGACCACACGATAACATTCTTCAATCATCAAGGTGTCAAAGGTCTCTGTAATCTCCTTTAACCATGCCCCCGCTTTAGAAGCATCTCTTGCACCGTCAAATTTCGAAGTCCCCATGTTTTCAACTGCTTTCACCAAATCAGGTATAAAAAGCGCACCTCGAGAAGCAGAACCTCCTAAAGCCATTTATGGAGTAAAAACTGGTACATTAGATGTAGGTCGAATCGATTCATTAGCACGAAGAACCTCTTCAGTGACAGTCGTAGTTGTATGAGCCGTTGTAGGTGGTGGAACACCATGTATTCGAATGTGATCATAATACAATTGGTACTGCTCTGGTGTCATCATGTGCTCAACCCGCAACTGGGCCCGTGGTTGCTCTACCTGGGAAACTGGCACCCTATGATCAGAATTGATAGGGTCCATAACCGTCGGAGAATGACATGATCAGAAGAAACATGTCCTCGAGGTCCACGAGGAACAGAAGAGAGTAGAGGACTCGGAGGATCACGAGGAGCGTGTCCTCGACCTCGACCTCGACCTGGAGGAGCCATAATGACTGAAAGGAAGAAAGGAAAGAAAATGCAAGGTCAACGTCAAGGCAATACGATACCTTAGGATGACATAGAAACAAAGTTGGACTCATTGGCTTGACAAAAAAAGAATGAGAATCATAAAACCAGGCTCTGATACCAAGAAAGTTGTCACGCCCCGACCCCAGACAGAACGCGACAACCGCCACGTTAACCATAAATTTTGCAGAATGGGTGCACTCCACTCCACAAAGTTTATAGAAAACGTAAGGCTTGCTATCAAGTACCTGTAGAACTGAACAACTGATAACAACGGGTACAACCCGAGGACATCATCTCATAAAGTATCAACAAGGATTTACAAAGGTACAAAATACAACGGTGTAACTTAGTTTAAAGAAAATATACATGAACGATATAACATCGCGAAGGTACAAAAAGAACATCAAGGGGGTCACCAAATATAAACTATACAATCTCGCCAATGAATCCGTCAATTTACATAAAAGAGGAAGTACCCAAAACACGGATTGGATGACGAGCAAACGATAGGCAAACCTCCAACCAAAACGATATCAACAGCCTGAAAAGGAAAGAATGATGGGGGTGAGCAAAACCACTAGCTCAGTGAGGTGATAAGCCGGTCACCCCGACCCTTATACGAAGCATGTATTCCACTCGCGGTTCATAACATAAAATCCCACATTTCGTCTCACAATAACTATTTCTCACTTAGTGTACATATTAATGAAAATAAAAACCTTAGTGCACATTTACGAATAACACAATTTGTTCAAACAACATGTTATCACAAAAAAGACGCGTGGGTAGTCAATATCCTCCTCGAACTGAGCTCTCCGTCGAGAGACAGTCCAAGCCCGTCACCGTTACTCTAGATAAAATGCACATTAATATTCTTTCTCAACGCCAAGTGCTAAAGTTCACAATTCAATATCGACTGAATACTTGAAATGATCAAACATATAAACATATATGACATGCATGTCCCACACCGGTGACGTTGACTGAGCCTATAATAGACTGATCCATCTAACGATCACCCTCCAGAGTATCAGTATTTGGCAAATGGACAGGTGCCCCATTAGATCTAACTCACCCGGGTTTGCCAAGCAACGGGCAACTTGGTTGTCACTCTAACTCACCCGAACCGCGATATATTCGGGCTACTTAATCAATGTCGCTCCAACTCACCCAAACCGTGACCAATTCGGGCTACTTAACCTTGGTACCAGGCATACATATGCATATGCATCATAAGATGAATAACGACTCAAGTTAGAGTCTTAATTGGCACACAAGAATAACCAAAAATCAATAATACTCATAAAATGACTAACATGACTCTAACCAGAGCAATCGAGCCAATCAGGCTCTTTACCACATAACATAATACCAAATAATTTTCTTATCAATTAACTAAAACTAAAATAAATGCACATTTATCGAGGGTCCACACTTCCCACAAGAGAAGGCGTTCCCGAATTATCAACTCACAAGGAAGTGATTAACTCTTTCCGGAATCTGAAGTCGGTCCCTTGCCCTTCGTCGATGGTTCTTTACCTAGAAAGGAGATGAGCAATTAAAGACAAATTAAATATAACTAACTATTAGCGTTAACATTCCTTTCATTGCTAAAAACAAATCCTAATCGAGTTCGAACGAGTCGATATTAAATAAAAATGGCATGTAACTCTTTAACATCAGTTCCCAATCCCATATAACCGTTTCAATACATTAACTAAACGAAACGATAAAAACAATAAGTTTGAATTCGACATAAAAATTCTGAAATTTTCCAGCTAGCGGCAGTTTACGAGAAAAATCATAACTAATTGTAGAATAATCGGATTGAGGAGTTTCAAGTGGCTACGGAAAGCTAACGAGTTCAGCTACGTACAGAAATTAAGTTTGCAAACTTTCGAGGGTAATAGCTATGTCAAAATCAGTTCGAACAGCCTGCAAATTACCCACATACCAAAAAGAAAAACCCCACAAAATTACAAAATCATGGAAGAAGGAAGCTTAATTCACACACCACTTACCTCAAAACAACTTAAAAACCACCTAGGATGAGGGTTGTAAGGGAGAATTTGATCAACAAGGGTTTCTCCTCTTCCTCTCTTCTTTCCCCTCTTTTGCTTTTCTTCTCCCGTTCTTCTCTCTCTTTTTTTTTTTAACTTTAGCCTTAATAATTATATATCAGGTCATTTAAGTGGGCTGAAACTTTGGGCCACAAAATAAATAAATAAATTTGGGCTTTCTAAAAAAAATATAGTTGGGCTTAATTGGGCTGGCCTTTTGGGCCATAAAAATAAATAATTAGTTTTGGGCTTTCTAACAAAATCTAGTTGGGCTAAGATAGGGCTGGCCTTTTGGGCCATAAAATAAATAAATAGGTTTTGGGCTTTCTAAAAAAAATCTAGTTGAACTAAGATATTATATTTGAGCTCCAAAAGAGTACAGAAAGATTGCACAAGTTGGACGTGCATTTTTCAGCATTTTGCTTTTACTCATTCTCTATCGTTTCAACTCCGAATTGAGATATGCTTTTTCCTATGTCTTCCTTGTCGCATCTAGGATCTATTTTTGCATGAAAGTTATACGTTTAGGCTCATTCACACACATATCCATAAAAACACAAAACACAACTATATAGCAAATAAATACTGATAAAAATATACAAAAACACACATAAAATGACATTAAAATTTAGATGAAAATATCACTCATTAGGAAACCCATTCTTTTTATCTTTTGATGCTTGTTTTGTTGTTTGGTCTTGTAGGTGGATTTTGCTTGTGAGAAAAGACATAATGAAGAAAAGAGAAGTGCTCCATGGATTCGAGTAGGCATGTCGCATCACTTTTTGCAAACTTAATTCACGACTATTGTCTCCAATTATGTTTGGGGAGGCTAGTGCATGGTAGACATAGCTTATGTCGTTGGATGTGTTTGCCCCTCCACAAGAAGATCATCAATGGAAACTACAAGGGTAAGTCCCACCACTTTTTGCAAACTTAACTCGAAACTCTTGTTTAATTTAAGTTTGGGGGGAGAGTGTGTGGTGTGACTCACCACTTGAGTGTGTGATTCTTGTAAAATTGATTCAAGTATAAAATTTTTTTCATCAGTTTGGTATGATTTTAGACCGATTGGTTGTGTTGAAGTGCATGATGATCCATATTTTTAATGAAATTGTTGAGCTGATGGTTTTGTTGAGCATGTTCAGGGTATTGGAAGCATGAATTGAGCTTGGAACTAACAAAGTCTACTACCAAATGCTTATTGAGGGAGTTCATTCTACACCCTACTACTTCTATGTGTTTAACATAATTTGATATGATTTGGATTGATGTGATTACCATGTTACTTCATATGTTATGTTTGTCGGAGGTTTACTTTCGTAATTTAGGATTTCATTTTCAATCAAGGTTGGGATGTTTGTGAGCTTAATTGTCATGGATGATATGGAATGTGTGCTTTATTGTTAATGATGGTGATTTTTATTCTTGTTATGTGTTTATATTTGTGTCTTGTTTGCTGTCTTTTCTTTTTGTTTTGTGTGTATTTTTGTTCTTGTTTAGGGATTGTTTGGTGGTTTATTTTAGGGAGATCGTGAGTCATTTTTGAATGTGAGTGATGATATGTTGTTGTGATAAGTGATGACAAGTTATGATTAAGAATCTCTACACTTTCGAATTGTGACATGTTTTATTTAACTTGTTCAATTTTGAGATGAATGTGTTTTAATAAGTTCTTTAAGGTCCATGCATAAGATTGTGAGAATTTGAGCCTCAACCATGCATACATGATATTTTTCTTCTTGAGTGGATCGATTGAGTGTTGATAAGCTAGAACTTGCTCAAGGACTATAGGAACGAGACCGATTAGTGGAGATTAGTGAAATGATCTAAGGTCATCCTTGTTATTAATATTCATTACCATATATTTCCTTACCATGAACATCATTCCCTAGCCAACCACTTTGAGCCTTAAAGCCTATTTATTGTGATATAAGAACATTACAAGCCTTGATTACCCATGTGAGCCTTATATATTCACCCTTTTGTGTGAGTGATTGAGGAGATGGTAGCTAGAAAGAATTGATTGAATAACAAGAGAAGGAAAGGAAATGGTAAATAAGTAAGAAAAATGATGAAAAGAGCAGAAACAAGAATGAACATGCAAAATAATATGTAAATGGTAAATAACAGGGAACGTAAATATTGAAATAAGACGCCCAAAATAGAAATATGTAAACATTGAAATGGGACGGAGGGAGTAATGTTTTTAATACAAAGTAATATCCGATTAAAATAAAGTGATAATACAATAATTAAACTATTTAAAGAATAATTACTAATATTATATGGAATAATTAGTAATAATAGTAATAATAATAACAATAATGTTGATGTGTGGCTTTATACTGAAAATAATATTAAATATGAATATGAATAAACCGACGAAATCAACATTAAAAAGGAAGTAAGACTCTCTTTTATTTTTATTTAGCAATTTGATGAAACTGCCTTACAGAGTGAGCCGAAAGTAGCTTCAGCTCCATAGATGAAATTAAAATAGAGAGAGAATATAGAGAGAATTTATGCTAATTTTCGTAATGAGAATGAGATGGCTTTCACCGATTTTTTTCGGTGCTATTTATAGGCAAAGATTGGGGGTCATTAAATGTGGGGTAGCCATAGGAACCTAGGGTCTAGGCTTGCTTACATTTATTACGAAGATCTCTTTCTGATATGATAAGATCCAGAAGATTTGAATTTCCCGCTATAGGAGTATCCACTGTGCTGCCGCAGGAGGTTAGGAGTTGTAGTGAAAAAGGTAGAAGGCATGCGGTGGCATGGTTGTGATGAGTGGCGGTTGGGCTGGTGAGCTGTTGGTGTCATATTGCCGACACGTGATCACCTAGTCCTGACCATCGGGCTGCCAAAGGGTCGCGGTCGAGCTACTACGGCGCTCCACTAGAGCGTGATTGCCGAGCTACCGCAATACATCTACGGGGCATGGGTGCTGAGCTGCGGAGGAGTGGCTGCGAGTAGCTGTCATACTGCTGCCAAGCTACAGTGACAATCTAGCTATTACGGCATATCCAATAGGGCATGAGTGCCTAGCTCCGAATGTGTGGCTGTAGAGCGCAGCTGCCATACTGCTGCCAAGCTATGGTAATAATCGAGCTGCTGTGGTACATGTACTGGGACGTGTATACCGAGCTACAGATGAGTGGCTGTAGGCCAGTACAGCCGCCGTGCAACTGCCAAGCTAAACTACTGCGGCATGTTTACCAAGGCATGGATGTTGAGCTGTGGAGGAGCGGCTGCGGGGTGCGGCTGCCGTGCTATTGTCAAGCAACAAGACGTAGAGTTGCCATGTGAGGTTTGTTAGATTGTATACTAAAAGTCTAGCTTTTGTATGAATAATGTATTTACAATTAATTTGTAATGAGAATCATATGATCAAACGTTTTGCATATTATAAATTGTTTATTTATATGTCTTTGTAAAAGTCCATTTACTTTATACAATAGATAATATGTTGTGCGATAACACGCGGAAGATTATATTATCGGTTTTTTATAAAGTATAAACAGATGCTTACAACTGAGATAGACGGGGACTCTCTATTGGGATGGTTGTAGTGTGATTTGGTATTAGTTTGTCTTGATTATAAAATCACATTAGTGCACTTCGTGTGTATTAATTAGGACCGCCTGAGATCGTTCGTCTTATACTGTCTATATAGAAGAACTTGATCTCTTTTATTATAGATGTTCGTTCTCTTAATCCCTATACAATAATCTCGACACGTAAGGCAGTATTAATCTCTTTGATTCATAAAAGGGTGAGATTTATATATTAAATTAATAAACTTGGTGAGTTGGAAAATAGTATTGTCTCTATGGTGTGATGTTGATTGTAGAAGGAATCCGTGTCCGCTATAGATTGATGATGTCCCCTTGAGGAGCTCATAAGGATTATTATGTAAATCTTGCAAATGGATTAATTTTGGCATGATAATGAGATTGAGTGGTACTATTCTCAGTTGAGATATTAATTAATAGAGTTGTTAGTAACTTACTTAATTAATGGGCATTGTATATCTTAAACATGGGGAGACTGTCGAGCTCATAATAAGATGGAGTCCATAATGTAATTATGGGATTGGAGCGGCAATTCAATAATAATATTTTAGTGGACTATATTATTATTATTGGACTTACGTATAAGTTTTATGCTAAACTATGATACTTAAGCCCAATAGAGGCGCAACTCTAATTTCTCCTCCTGGTCCCTGTTGTAGCCCATATATAAGTCATCTCAACTTCCTGGAACCCTATTACTGTGGCCTCTTTTTACGTGAAATAGGAGAGAGAACCAAATTGAGAAGATTTTGAATTTCGTCGCCCACACGACGTCAGGATTGGACTTAGGAATACAACAGATGATCAAGTGGTTGTTCTCTGTAGCTGTTCATCTTCAACACACCCTGGTTCAAGGTAATAAGTTTCTGATTTATTGCTCCTACTGGATTAGAAATGCATGGAAGCCTAATGGTTCACGCTTACCAAATGATCGAATGCCAACAAGGTTGTCCTAGAGAACTTTCTTATGAGGTTGTAGGATAATTTCTATGTGTGGCTACGCTTTAGAGCTGCCAAACATAACTCCTAGAAGAACTGTCGTGTATAAATTTCAGTGGACTTACCATGTATATATGGTATTCCGTAGTACTACCGCTCATGGGTTTGACTTGTGCTTCCAGTAGCCTTCAGCTGAGCTACCAACATTAGCCCCTGAGATCATAGGTTGTGAAGGTAATAGCCGATGATTTTATATACTATGCTACGACCTTTTTTCACGCAGACCACAACTGCATCTACTAAGACATGGATGATAAGGAGCGGCAACTTGGATGTTGAAATGTTAGTGCTATACTATAAACCACCTGATGACCTAGACTAGGTCACCGAGCTACGAAAGGATTGTGGTCGAGCTACTGTTTTTATATCTTTTTTCTATTTTTTTTGTGCTACCAACACTCTCACATAGCTATCCTGTGCTATGGTCTTTCTTTTTTCTTTTTTTAAGCTACCGCCATTCTCACATAACTAAGCTATGCTACTGTCTTTTTTTTGGTTGCTCCACCAATACTCTCGCATAGTTATTCTATGCTACCCATATTTTTTTTCGGCTACCAATACTCTCATATAGCTAGTATTTCTTTTATCCATGTGTGGTAAACCTGCGAAGCTGCGGTAGAATTGCAAAGTTTGTATGTGTGGCTCCAAGATGAACTAACATGTGTGGTAGTCTTGCGGAGCTGCGGTAGGACTACCACTTCCAGGTAGCATTGTTAAGTATTGGCGGAGTTACCAGCTGTAGTGCTGAGCTACCAATATTAGCCCCCGAGCTTCCAATGTAATGTTAGATTGTATACTAAAAAACTAGCTACAGTATGAATAATATTTTAACAATATTTGTAATGAGAATCATTCAGCAAATGATTGTGTCTTATAATTTCTTTATATATTGATGCAATAGTCCACTTACCTTATACTGTAGATAATATGTTGTGCGACAACATGCGAAATATTATATTATCAGTTTTCTTATAAAGTATAAATATATGCTCACAACCGAGATAGACGGGGACTCTCTAACGGGATGGTTATATTGTGATTTGATATTAGTTTGTCTTGACTATAGAATCACATTAGTGCACTTAGTGTGTATTGACCAGGACCGCTTGAGATCGTTCGACTTATAATGACTATATAGAAGAACTTGATCTCAGTTATTATGGAGGTTTGTGCTCTTAATCCCTATACAGTAACCTCGACACGTAAGGCAGTATGTATTTCTTTGATTCATCAATGGGTGCGATTTACATGTAATTAAATCAACAAACTCGGTGTATCAGGAGATAGGTGCTGTCTCTATGATGTGATGTTGATTGTAGAAGAAAACCGTGTCCGATAAATAGGTTGATGATGTCCCTTTGAGGAGCTCGTAAGGATTATCATGTAAACCCTTTAGGTGGATTTATTCCGGTATGAGAATGAGGTTGAGTGGCTACTCTCAGATGAGATATTAATTAATGGAGTTGTCTGTAACTTAATTAATTAATGGGCATTGTATATCTTAAACACGGGGAGACTGTCGGGTTCATAATAAGAAGGAGCTCATAACATAATCATAGGATTAGAGCGGCAGTGCAGTAATAATATTTTAGTAGAATATATTATTATTATTAGACTTAAGTATAAGTTTTGGGCTAAACTTGAATACTTAAGACTAATGGAGGCCCGACTCTAATTTCTCCTCCTGGTCCCTGTTGTAGCCCATATATAAGCCATCTTAGTGATCCAGAAACCCTAATTCCTACAATTAACTCACGTGACTTTGAGGGAGGATTACAGATTGAGAGGATCTTGAGGATCGTCACCCACACGACGTCAAGATTGGACTTGGGAATAAAACAGAAGATCAAGAGGTTGTTTTCAGCAACCTGATTGTCAACTTCCACGATGTTTCTATAATTGTGGGACTCAAAACTGGTCTTGTGATACACCATTGGAAAGCCACGGAAGAGAGAATTATTTTGGCGCAAAAATTACTTAAATCGGAGATCGGATGAGGAATTTATCCCCAAAATCGTGAGGCTGCGCATGCTGCCGGTGATAATTCCTCTTCTTCAACATACCCTGGTGAAAGGTAATATGATTTTATATTCTTGCTTTCGCTGATATGGAATTGTATAGAACTCTAATGGTTCACGTTAACCAAACGATCGAATGCCAATATGTATGACAGCCGTTGTCGGACTCCCAAAGGTAGAGTTGTACAAAAAGGTGGTTCGCCCATTCCCAAAGGTAGAGTTGTCAAAGGTGGAATATGCTTTATTCCTCTATGGCATGTAGGCTCAACTCTTGATCACAGTAGTTACAGTGCAGAGCTACCAACATTAGCCCCCGAGGTCGTTGCTTGTAGTTGAAAATTTGGTTTATAATCTTGTCCGTGCACTGCATAATTTGTTGTGCTGTGATATTTCTAATGACTTGATATTCCATGTGCATGGTACCGAGTATATAACTCCCAATATTAACCCCATGAAGTAGCTGTTAGTGAGTTGCATTTTGAGATTTTCATGAGCTCATCTAAAGTTTGTGAGTTGTTATTCGTCTTAACTATGTGAGCTCCTTAGCTCGGTATTTTTATGAGTCATGACTCATCTTTTGCTTTATGAGCTAGTGAGCTCACATTGTGTGTGAGTCGTGACTCGACTTTACCTTGTGAGCTATAAAGCCTAGATTGTGTGCGAGTCGTGACTCATCTTTATTTTGTAAGCTTGCGAGCTTGGTGTTCTTACAAGTCTTGACTCTTCTTCATTTTGCGATCTCGTGAGCTCGGCTTTTGTGCGAGTCGTGACTCGTCTTTACTTTGTAAGCTCGTGAGCTTGGAATTCTTATGAGTCGTGACTCGTCTTTATTTTGTGAGCTCTTAACCTCTATTCTTGCGAGTTGTAACTTGTCTTCATTATGCGAGCTCGACTTTTGTGCAAGTCATAACTTGTCTTTATTTATGAGATCGTGAGGTTGGAATTCTTGCGAGTCATGACTCATCTTTATTTTGCGAGCTTGTAAGCTCAATATTCTTACGAGTCATGACATGTCTTTATTTTGCGAGCTCATAATCTCTACTTTTGTGCGAGTCGTGACTCGTCTTTATTTTATGAGCTCGTGAGCTCAGCTTTTGTGTGAGTCGTGGCTTGTTTTTATTTTGTGAGCTTGTTAGCTCGGTATTCTTGTGAATCGTGACTCGTCTTTATTTTGCGAGTCGTAACTCATCTTTAATTTGCAAGCTCGTAAGCTCGACTTTTGTGCAAGTCGTGACTTGTCTTTATTTATGAGCTCGTGAGCTCGACTTTTTTACAAGCCATGTCTCATCTCCATATTGCAAGCTCTTGAGCTTTAAATTTTTGTGAGTTCATGAGCTCTGTATGTTATAGACTCATCTTTAATTTGAGCTCGAATGACATGAGCTTGTGGGCTCATATCTCGCCCTCCTTGGAGCTTGGCATAATATGATTTTGTAAGCATAATTTCTTCATGAGCTCATAGGGCCTCCTTAAGAGCTTGGCATGTTAAGAACTCAACTTCTTCTTGACCTTATCAACCCATGAGCTTCTATGCTCGGAGCTTGGTAGGTTTTGCATTTCTATGAGTTCATGTGCTTAGTAGGTCATGAGCTTAGCTTCAGTGTGAGAGAGTTCATGAGCTCGGTAGGTCAAGAGCTCAACTTCAATTTCAGCTTGGCATGTTATGAACTTGTAAGCTCATAGCTCAGCCTCCTTAGGAACTCAGTATGGAAAGAGTTCTCGGCTCGGTAGCTAAGAAGCTCAGCTTCAGTATGAGCTCGGGGTGAGCTATTGAGCTCATAGCTCAGCGTCCTTGGAAGCTCCGCATGTTAAGAGCTTAGCTTCTTGTTAAGCGTGACAAATCATGAGGTCCTAAGCTCGGAGCTTGCGAGCTTATAGTTCGGCCTCCTTGGAAGCTCGGCAATTTATAAGCTAATGAGCTTAGAGCTTGTGAGCTTGGCCTCCATGTGATCTTGGCTGAGCTTGGCCGCCATATAAGCTCGGCATGTTTATGAGCTCCTGAGTACAGTTTTTTTTTCTTGTTGATCTGGACAATTGTAGCTCAGAGCTTATCTTATCACTCTATGGTCCCGAACTTATTACACTAGGAGCCTTGATCTCATCTTAGAGTTCAGAGCTCATACGCTCCTTACAACATATATAGTTACAAGCTCAACTAAATGTTTGACACTCATGATCTCGTCTAGAAGTCTCATAGGCTCGTAAGGTCATTAGGAAAACATGAACTCGAGACTTGTTTAGTTATAAAAGCTCGGGAGCTTGTCTGGACGTCGAAAGGTTTTCATCATGGTAGTGAGAACTCGTGAGCTTTTCAAGAATTTGAGAGCTTTTTTGTTGATTTATTTATTTTTTAAATGAGGTCGTAAGCCCCATTCCTTTAATCATCACTACAGTGAGGACCTCGAGTTGACATTCTCTCAAATCATTTTTCTTACAAGACTTGTGATGGGCATTTTCTCAACACACAAAAATTAATCCCCAAGTATGAAGGATATCAATTGTAATTTTGATAGGCAATCAAGTGATTATCGAACCAAAGGGACGGTTATTATAATTTTAATTATATTCTAAAGTATTTAAGAATATTGTTACAATAATGAGGTGAAGATTAAATAACTAATAGCAAATGATTAAAAGAACAATTAAAGTAAATAAACAGTAGAATTTAAACGAAAGTGAATAAGTGAGAATATGATAACTCTTCGGGCCATCCAGTTTTACTAGTTAATCTCCATTCCATGTATTGATGTCCGACTCTGCCTTGTGGAATATGGATGCTTCACTAAACCATACATGTTTACTCTATTGACACAAACAAGCATGCGTGTAACATGTGTAAATCACCTCGGAGCAAGAACATAATTACACCCCCCTTTCTAGGTATTATAAGTATCAATTATTTTCCCTAGAATTGGTACTTTAATCCGATATGATCTCCCTTTATAGGTACTACTCCCTCCGTCATAAAGATATTGACACACTTTCCTTTTTGGGTTGTCCCACAGAAATTGACATATTTTCTTTTTAAGAACATGGGACCCACACAAAAATAATTTATTTATTTACATTGGCCCACACACACATTACACTCACCACTAATACAACTACCCGATACACATTAGATATTATTTCTCTCACTTTACTTTACATTAAATTATTATACTCCTTAATCTCCGTGCCCAAAAAAAATATGTCAATATCTCCGGGACAGAGGGAATATATAATTATCCTCTTTATCCTACTTATTAACCCAAATCGAATTCAATTAATAAATATTTATATAAGATAGTTCTAATGAGACTTTGAAATCCCTTCATTTAGAATCATAACATATAATTCTGCTCAACAGTAAACGCACTCAATCAATAATCTAGATATGTATTCAGACTCTACATAACAGTTAATGATGCACAAAACAACTCAGAGTATGAATTAAAAACGCATAGTCTTATACAAAATAAATCACAAGTAGTGTTTACGGAGTTTATACACGGAAGTTCAATTAACTAGATAAAACCTTCATCAATCCTAGAACTACCGAAGTGGTTCTAGCCCATGATTGATCGGAGAACTATCATGGTGTGTGGACAGATATTACCTATAATATCTTAGTTCAACTAGATTTTTTTTTAGAAAGCCCAAAACCTATTTATTTATTTTATGGCCCAAAAGGCCAGCCCTATCTTAGCCCAACTAGATTTTGTTAGAAAGCCCAAAACCTAATTATTTATTTTTATGGCCCAAAAGGCCAGCCCAATTAAGCCCAACTATATTTTTTTTAGAAAGCCCAAATTTATTTATTTATTTATTTTGTGGCCCAAAGTTTCAGCCCACTTAAATGGCCTGATATATAATTATTAAGGCTAAAGTTAAAAAAAGAGAGAGAAGAACGGGAGAAGAAAAGCAAAAGAGGGGAAAGAAGAGAGGAAGAGGAGAAACCCTTGATGATCAAATTCTCCCTTACAACCCTCATCCTAGGTGGTTTTTAAGTTGTTTTGAGGTAAGTGGTGTGTGAATTAAGCTTCCTTCTTCCATGATTTTGTAATTTTGTGGGGTTTTTCTTTTTGGTATGTGGGTAATTTGCAGACTGTTCGAACTGATTTTGGCATAGCTATTGCCATCGAAACTTTGCAAACTTAATTTTTGTACGTAGCTGAACTCGTTAGCTTTCCGTAGCCACTTGAAACGCCTCAATCCGATTATTCTACAATTAGTTATGATTTTTCTCGTAAACTGCCGCTAGCTGGAAAATTTCAGAATTTTTATGTCGAATTCAAACTTATTTTTTTTATCGTTTCATTTAGTTAATGTATTGAAACGGTTATATGGGATTGGGAACTGATGTTAAAGAGTTACATGCCATTTTTATTTAATATCGACTCGTTCGAACTCGATTAGGATTTATTTTTAGCAATGAAAGGGATGTTAACGCTAATAGTTAGTTATATTTAATTTGTCTTTAATTGCTCATCTCCTTTCTAGGTAAAGAACCATCGACGAAGGGCAAGGGACCGACTTCAGATTCCGGAGAGAGTTAATCACTTCCTTGTGAGTTGATAATTCGGGAACGCCTTCTCTTGTGGGAAGTGTGGACCCTCGATAAATGTGCATTTATTTTAGTTTTAATTAATTGATAAGAAAATTATTTGGTATTGTGTTATGTGGTAAAGAGCCTGGTTGGCTCGATTTCTCTGGTTAGAGTCCTGTTAGCCATTTTATGAGTATTATTGATTTTAACTTATGTTGAAGAGTCTTGCCGGCTCGGTATCTGATAACATTTATTGTGAATTATTTGAGAATTGATTTCTGGTTATTCTTGTGTGCTATTAAGACTCTAACTTGAGTCGTTATTCATCTTATGATGCATATGCATATGTATGCCTGGTACCAAGGTTAAGTAGCCCGAATTGGTCACGGTTTGGGTGAGTTGGAGCGACATTGATTAAGTAGCCCGAATTTGTCGCGGTTCGGGTGAGTTAGAGTGACAACCAAGTTGCCCGTTGCTTGGCAAACCCGGGTGAGTTAGATCTAACGGGGCACCTATCCATTTGCCAAATACTGATACTTTGGAGGGTGATCGTTAGATGGATCAGTCTATTATAGGCTCAGTCAACGTCACCGGTGTGGGACATGCATGTCATATATGTTTATATGTTTGATCATTTCAAGTATTCATGTCGATATTGAATTGTGAACTTTAGCACTTGGCGTATTGATAAAGAATATTAATGTGCATTTTATCTAGAGTAACGGTGACGGGCTTGGACTGTCTCTCGACGGAGAGCTCAGTTCGAGGAGGATATTGACTACCCACGCGTCTTTTATGTGATAACATGTTGTTTGAACTAATTGTGTTATTCATAAATGTGCACTAAGGTTTTTATTTTCATTAATATGTACACTGAGTGAGAAATAGTTATTGTGAGACGAAATGTGGGATTTTATGTTATGAACCGCGAGTGGAATACATGCTTCGTACAAGGGTCGGGGTGACCGGCTTATCACCTCACTGAGCTAGTGGTTTTGCTCACCCCCATCATTCTTTCCTTTTCAGGCTGTTGATATCGTTTTGGTTGGAGGTTTGCCTATCGTTTGCTCGTCATCCAATCCGTGTTTTGGGTACTTCCTCTTTTATGTAAATTGACGGATTCATTGGCGAGATTGTATAGTTTATATTTGGTGACCCCCTTGATGTTCTTTTTGTACCTTCGCGATGTTATATCGTTCATGTATATTTTCTTTAAACTAAGTTACACCGTTGTATTTTGTACCTTTGTAAATCCTTGTTGATACTTTATGAGATGATGTCCTCGGGTTGTACCCGTTGTTATCAGTTGTTCAGTTCTACAGGTACTTGATAGCAAGCCTTACGTTTTCTATAAACTTTGTGGAGTGGAGTGCACCCATTCTGCAAAATTTATGGTTAACGTGGCGGTTGTCGCGTTCTGTCTGGGGTCGGGGCGTGACAACTTTCTTGGTATCAGAGCCTGGTTTTATGATTCTCATTCTTTTTGTGTCAAGCCAATGAGTCTAACTTTGTTTCTATGTCATCCTAAGGTATCGTATTGCCTTGACGTTGACCTTGCATTTTCTTTCCTTTCTTCCTTTCAGTCATTATGGCACCTCCAGTTCGAGGTCGAGGTCGAGGTCGAGGACACGCTCCTCGTGATCCTCCGAGTCCTCTACTCTCTTCTGTTCCTCGTGGACCTCGAGGACATGTTTATTCTGGTCATGTCATTCCTCCGACGGTTATGGACCCTATCAATTCTGATCATAGGGTGCCAGTTTCCCAGGTAGAGCAACCACGGGCCCAGTTGCGGGTTGAGCACATGATGACACCCGAGCAGTACCAATTGTATTATGATCACATTCGAATACATGGTGTTCCACCACCTACAACGGCTCATACAACTACGACTGTCACTGAAGAGGTTCTTCGTGCTAATGAATCGATTCGACCTACATCTAATGTACCAGTTTTTACTCCAGAAATGGCTTTAGGAGGTTCTGCTTCTCGAGGTGCACTTTTTATACCTGATTTGGTGAAAGCAGTTGAAAACATGGGGACTTCGAAATTTGACGGTGCAAGAGATGCTTCTAAAGCGGGGGCATGGTTAAAGGAGATTACAGAGACCTTTGACACCTTGATGATTGAAGAATGTTATCGTGTGGTCATTGCGACCAAGCTGTTAGGCCCAGATGCACGACGATGGTGGCAGAATCTAAAAGAGACATCTTCGGTTACTATTACGTGGGCTATCTTTGTGGAACGATTCAAAGATCGATACTTCTCTCAGTACATCAAGGATCAAAAGAGAAAGGAGTTCTTCAACCTATTTCAAGGCATTATGTCGGTCGTGGAGTACGAAAGCAAATTTCTGGAATTGCGAGAATTCGCTCCTGAGTCATATACGACGAGAGACTTATGCAAGAGATTTGAAGATGGTCTTAATTTAAATATTCGAGATCGCATCAAGTCTGGAGACAAGTACGAGAGTCTTGACGATCTCGTAGAAGAAGCCCTGAGGGTAGAAGGTTTAGTTCAGGCGAGACATAAGCTTGCAGAACGATCTCAAAAGAAAAGGCAAGGGAGCGCATTTCCAGAAAATGCATCGAAGGTGTATAGGGGTGTGGGATCTTCGCGTGGCGCACCAAGTTCGGTATCTATTAGTTTTCCTCAACCTCGGGAGCAGTTTGGTAGAGGCGGGAGGAATGTCTCGGGATCGGTTGGTGAAAATCGCAAGTGCCAGAATTGCCTAAAATATCATGACGGCCCCTGTAAGGCTCCTCAAGTATGTTTTCAGTGTCGACAGCCGGGGCATATGCGAAGTTCTTGTCCTCAGCTTATGGGAACGAGCAGTCAGGGTTCTGGTCAGCTTCGTGGTAAACTAACATATTCTACACCTAGAGATACTCGATCTGCAGTTACCAGAGTGCCCGATGCCTCAAGCGGCCCTAGTACTCAATCACCTATGCAAGGAAGGAAGCAAACTAGAGTATTTCATATTTCCCAAGAAGAGGCTCGCTCAGATCCGAAGGTTGTGACAGGTAATTTATAATTTGAGTATTTTCACATGCTAAATCTAACCCCGCCTTGTTATGCCACTTGATTACGAATAAAACATTCGTAAGAAATTCTATCTTTTCAAATTTTTTAAATCACAATCTCACCTAATATTGCTTCTTTAGGCCATGTGTTTGTGGGAGACCATCAGGTCTACGCTTTATTTGACCCAGGTTCTGATAGGTCTTATATCCGAGATGATCTTACTGCGATCTTAGATTATCCTATCTCTCATTTGTCACCTGGAATCATCGTTCATACCCCTCTTGGAGAGCGTCTAATTCGTGATTCAGTATTCCTTGGTTGTGCATTGAAGATCAAAGATGTCATTTTAGAGGCTGAATTGATACCATTGCCTTTGATTGATCTTGATGTTATTCTTGGCATGGATTGGCTTTCTTCTCATCATGCAATTCTCGATTGCCACGAGAAGCTTGTTATTTTTCGTAGACCAGGATTCTCAGAACTTGTTTTTGAGGGTAAACTTCAAACGAGATCCCTCTCTTTTATTTCAATGTTGACTGCGCATAAATTAATGCGTAAGGGTTGTGAGGCATTCTTGGCATTTGTCATCGATACTTCTCTTTCTGAAACTAAACTAGATGACATCCCAATCGTGAATGAATTTCCTGATGTCTTTCCCGAAGACTTACCAGGACAACCTCCGAATCGAGAGATTGATTTTTCCATTGACGTACTTCCTGGAATCACACCTATATCGATTACTCCATATCGAATGTCGCCTGCTGAGCTTAAGGAACTCCAGACACAACTTGGGGAATTATTGGAGAAGGGTTTCATACGACCTAGCACATCTCCATGGGGTGCTCCAGTTCTTTTTGTCAAGAAGAAAGATGGATCACTTCGTCTATGTGTCGACTACCGTCAATTGAACAAGGTAACTATCAAGAACAAATATCCTCTTCCAAGAATCGATGATCTGTTTGATCAATTGCAAGGAGCAACTGTGTTCTCAAAAATTGATTTGCGATCCGGTTATCACCAACTCAAGATTAGGGAATCTGATATCCCTAAGTCTGCTTTTCGAACCAGATACGGTCATTTTGAATTTTGTGTTATGCCTTTTGGACTCACAAATGCTCCTGCAGCTTTTATGGATCTTATGAATCGGGTCTTTCGGCCGTACTTAGATAAGTTTGTCATCATCTTCATTGATGACATTCTTATTTATTCTAAATCGGACGACGAGCATTCTCATCATCTAAGAATTGCTCTGAACATTCTCAGAGAAAATCAGCTTTATGCTAAATTCTCGAAGTGTGAATTTTGGCTTCGCGAGGTAAGCTTTTTGGGTCATCACATTTCTAAAGAAGGAATCTACGTCGATCCAGTGAAGATTCAAGCTATACTAGATTGGGAGCATCCAAAGAACGTGACAGAGATTCGTAGTTTTCTGGGATTAGCTGGATATTATCGACGGTTTGTCAAAGACTTTTCGTTATTGGCTTCATCTTTGACTAAATTGACTCGGAAAGGGGTAAAATTTGAATGGAGTGAAGAATGCGAGGAAGCATTTCAAGAATTGAAAAGACGACTCATTTCAGCTCCTATTCTTGCTTTGCCAGACCCAGCGATTGGAGAATTTACCATTTATAGCGACGCCTCGAGACAAGGATTAGGATGCGTTCTCATGCAAGAAGGAAAGGTTATTGCCTACGCTTCAAGGCAATTGAAGAAGAACGAAGAAAATTATCCTACACATGATTTAGAGCTGGCTGCAATCATCTTTGCATTGAAGATATGGAGGCACTATCTGTATGGTGCAACTTGTCGGGTTTTCACTGATCACAAGAGCTTAAAGTATATCACCACGCAAAAGGAGCTCAACCTCAGGCAAAGGCGATGGATGGAGTTGATTAGTGACTATGACTTAGTCATCGATTATCATCCTGGCAAGGCGAACGTTGTTGCAGATGCTCTGAGTAGAAAGTCTTCTACCTCACTTGCTTCAATTCAATCTTTTTATCTTCCTATGTTGGAGCAATTTAAATCTTTACACATTTCGCTCGATTGTGAAAAGTCTAATGATTCTGCCTTAATCGCCAAATTCGAGGTTAGACCTACCTTGTTCGAGAAAATTCGAGAAAGACAATCACACGATGTTTATTTACAACAGAAGATGGCGAAGCTAAATCAAGGAAAAGAAACAGAATATCAAATTCGGGATGATGGACTTCTTACTTTTAAAAATCGTGTTTGTGTTCCATCAGAACTTGATGTTCGTAGAGCTATTCTTGAGGAAGCCCATTCTTCAGCCTATGCTATGCATCCTGGTAGTACCAAAATGTATAGAACACTTCGGGAGCATTATTGGTGGCCAGGTATGAAACGGGACACTACTGAATTTGTATCAAAGTGCTTATCTTGCCAACAGATTAAAGCGGAACACCAAAAACCAGCCGGTATGCTTCAACCACTACCTATTCCTGAGTGGAAATGGGAAAACGTCACAATGGATTTTGTTTCTGGTTTACCTCGAACCCAAAAGGGTTTTGACTCAATTTGGGTCATTGTCGATCGTCTGACGAAATCGGCACATTTCCTTCCAGTGCATACTAACGAATCTTTAGAGAAACTTGCCAAGTTATATGTCGATGAGATCGTGAGATTGCACGGAGTACCAGTGTCAATCATATTTGACCGTGATCCAAGATTCACTTCCCGTTTTTGGCCTAGTCTGCAGAAAGCGCTAGGTACAAAATTACTATTCAGTACCTCGTTTCATCCACAGACTGATGGACAGTCAGAGAGAACTATACAGACACTAGAAGACATGCTACGTGCAGTGGTGTTGAATTTGGGAGGTAGCTGGGATAAGTACGTGACTTTGGTGGAGTTCGCTTATAACAACAGTTATCATTCAAGCATTGGAATGCCCCCGTACGAAGCTCTGTATGGCCGAAAGTGTCGAACACCACTCTTTTGGGATGAGGTTGGCGAGAGACAAATCAAACAAGTAGAGCTTATCGAAGATGCGAAGGCAAAAATACAACTTATTCGAGACAGACTTAAGGCAGCGCAAGATCGACAGAAAAGTTACGCAGATAATAGGAGGCGCGATTTGGAGTTTAATGAAGGAGACAAAGTTTTTCTGAAAGTTTCTCCATGGAAGGGCGTGTTGCGATTCCGCCGTCGAGGAAAGTTGAGTCCAAGGTATATTGGCCCGTTTACGATCGTGCAAAGGATTGGTCGTGTCGCGTATCGACTTGAGCTACCATCGGAATTGTCGAAGATTCACGATGTCTTCCATGTCTCTATGCTTAGAAAATATGAACCAGATCCCTCGCACGTGCTCAAAGATCCCCCAGTTGTATTAAAGGAAAATCTATCGTACGAAGTACAACCTGTTCAAATTGTAGATTGCCGAGAGAAAATGCTTCGTAACAAATCCATTCCTATGGTGAGAATTCTATGGAGAAGTGATCAAATTGAAGAAGAAACATGGGAACCAGAGTCAGTCATGCGACAACACCATCCAAATCTCTTTTCATCTCTAGGTACGTTTATGTTTCGAGGACGAAACTTTTTGGAGGAGGGGATACTTTATAATATCATAGTTCAACTAGATTTTTTTTTTAGAAAGCCCAAAACCTATTTATTTATTTTATGGCCCAAAAGGCCAGCCCTATCTTAGCCCAACTAGATTTTGTTAGAAAGCCCAAAACCTAATTATTTATTTTTATGGCCCAAAAGGCCAGCCCAATTAAGCCCAACTATATTTTTTTTAGAAAGCCCAAATTTATTTATTTATTTATTTTGTGGCCCAAAGTTTCAGCCCACTTAAATGGCCTGATATATAATTATTAAGGCTAAAGTTAAAAAAAAGAGAGAGAAGAACGGGAGAAGAAAAGCAAAAGAGGGGAAAGAAGAGAGGAAGAGGAGAAACCCTTGATGATCAAATTCTCCCTTACAACCCTCATCCTAGGTGGTTTTTAAGTTGTTTTGAGGTAAGTGGTGTGTGAATTAAGCTTCCTTCTTCCATGATTTTGTAATTTTGTGGGGTTTTTCTTTTTGGTATGTGGGTAATTTGCAGACTGTTCGAACTGATTTTGGCATAGCTATTGCCATCGAAACTTTGCAAACTTAATTTTTGTACGTAGCTGAACTCGTTAGCTTTCCGTAGCCACTTGAAACGCCTCAATCCGATTATTCTACAATTAGTTATGATTTTTCTCGTAAACTGCCGCTAGCTGGAAAATTTCAGAATTTTTATGTCGAATTCAAACTTATTTTTTTTATCGTTTCATTTAGTTAATGTATTGAAACGGTTATATGGGATTGGGAACTGATGTTAAAGAGTTACATGCCATTTTTATTTAATATCGACTCGTTCGAACTCGATTAGGATTTGTTTTTAGCAATGAAAGGGATGTTAACGCTAATAGTTAGTTATATTTAATTTGTCTTTAATTGCTCATCTCCTTTCTAGGTAAAGAACCATCGACGAAGGGCAAGGGACCGACTTCAGATTCCGGAGAGAGTTAATCACTTCCTTGTGAGTTGATAATTCGGGAACGCCTTCTCTTGTGGGAAGTGTGGACCCTCGATAAATGTGCATTTATTTTAGTTTTAATTAATTGATAAGAAAATTATTTGGTATTGTGTTATGTGGTAAAGAGCCTGGTTGGCTCGATTTCTCTGGTTAGAGTCCTGTTAGCCATTTTATGAGTATTATTGATTTTAACTTATGTTGAAGAGTCTTGCCGGCTCGGTATCTGATAACATTTATTGTGAATTATTTGAGAATTGATTTCTGGTTATTCTTGTGTGCTATTAAGACTCTAACTTGAGTCGTTATTCATCTTATGATGCATATGCATATGTATGCCTGGTACCAAGGTTAAGTAGCCCGAATTGGTCACGGTTTGGGTGAGTTGGAGCGACATTGATTAAGTAGCCCGAATTTGTCGCGGTTCGGGTGAGTTAGAGTGACAACCAAGTTGCCCGTTGCTTGGCAAACCCGGGTGAGTTAGATCTAACGGGGCACCTATCCATTTGCCAAATACTGATACTTTGGAGGGTGATCGTTAGATGGATCAGTCTATTATAGGCTCAGTCAACGTCACCGGTGTGGGACATGCATGTCATATATGTTTATATGTTTGATCATTTCAAGTATTCATGTCGATATTGAATTGTGAACTTTAGCACTTGGCGTATTGATAAAGAATATTAATGTGCATTTTATCTAGAGTAACGGTGACGGGCTTGGACTGTCTCTCGACGGAGAGCTCAGTTCGAGGAGGATATTGACTACCCACGCGTCTTTTATGTGATAACATGTTGTTTGAACTAATTGTGTTATTCATAAATGTGCACTAAGGTTTTTATTTTCATTAATATGTACACTGAGTGAGAAATAGTTATTGTGAGACGAAATGTGGGATTTTATGTTATGAACCGCGAGTGGAATACATGCTTCGTATAAGGGTCGGGGTGACCGGCTTATCACCTCACTGAGCTAGTGGTTTTGCTCACCCCCATCATTCTTTCCTTTTCAGGCTGTTGATATCGTTTTGGTTGGAGGTTTGCCTATCGTTTGCTCGTCATCCAATCCGTGTTTTGGGTACTTCCTCTTTTATGTAAATTGACGGATTCATTGGCGAGATTGTATAGTTTATATTTGGTGACCCCCTTGATGTTCTTTTTGTACCTTCGCGATGTTATATCGTTCATGTATATTTTCTTTAAACTAAGTTACACCGTTGTATTTTGTACCTTTGTAAATCCTTGTTGATACTTTATGAGATGATGTCCTCGGGTTGTACCCGTTGTTATCAGTTGTTCAGTTCTACAGGTACTTGATAGCAAGCCTTACGTTTTCTATAAACTTTGTGGAGTGGAGTGCACCCATTCTGCAAAATTTATGGTTAACGTGGCGGTTGTCGCGTTCTGTCTGGGGTCGGGGCGTGACATTACCTATAGTCTTAAAAATTATAAGATAAATTAAGATGCAAAGTAAACCCTAGAAGCAGGCGCCGTCGCGTCTCTCTCCGTCTTGAATCTTCACTTCATTTTCACTTGATTCGACACACTAATCTCTCTCCACAGGTCTGTGGACGGTGGTAGGGCTTCGGATGTTGTGTAGAATGAAGGTGGTAGTGGATGTATGATTCTCTCTTGCGTAGGGTCTTTCTTTATACTTGTGTGCTCTCCTTACGGACCTTGGATGGGCTTTTTGAGTGAAAACATGCACTGAAGGTGTAAAAATACGGATCTGGACGCCTCCAACTCATCAGTTCGACCAGATGCCATGGTCGAACCACTCTCTTCATGATCGAACCACAGGTCGAACCGGCATGTAAATCACCTTCAGGTCGCCAGTTCGACCCGAATGGTTGGTTGAATCACATGCCTCCCGGTCGAACTGTGACTACTTCCGTTTAGGTTTCTACTTCGACCACGGTTCGACCAATGGCTTGTCGAACCACATTGTCATGGTCGAACCGTAATTTCGACACTCTCTTTTGATAGGTTCGACCGATGTGCTGGTCGAACCAACTTCTCCTTGTCAAACCAAGCACCTGCTTGGTCAAATCGAGCTCAAACGGACTCAAATACACCTGATTCATGAATTTCTACTATACCACTCGATTTATCTTAACTTAAGACCCAATCATAGATCATTATCACACGAATTAGAGCTCAAAACAAGCAAATTTACACACTCATCAAAACCCCCAAACTTGCATATTACTCGTCCCGAGGCACAAAATCAAAATCATAAGAGTAAGTGTGAATTCCATAAGTCCATCCAATCAAATACAAGTCATATTCACACATGCAATTCCATCAGTTAAAAATAAGTATTACTCGCATTATATGCCTCATTCATGCAAAACATCACTTAATTATAATGGAATTCGGAGTACTAAGTCATCTTGCTCATAGGATAAGTGTCTACTCTTGCTCTCAAATGTAGAAAATGTACACTTAAACAGGTTTGTATATATGCTCATATTCAATTCATATTCCCGCGTAACTATAAGCTTGGCAAAGGTCTCAAAAATCAACTTATAATCAAATCATTACTAGGATCACAAAGGACTTGCTTTTGGGACGTAACGTTGGCTCTTCGGTAAAGGTAGGAAAATTTAGATAAAACTGACTAATTCACTAGTAGAGAATTACCTTGGAGTTTTGCTTTTCATCAAAAAGCTCTTCTTCTCCTCCTTCTTCTTCTCACGATCTTTAATTCAACTTTCCTTCTTCCTTGGCATCAACATTATCTTTCTTCAAAGCACAAGGATACCAATTTCGGTCACTACCCTCTTAAGCAATTGGGGTACCGGTTTCAGGCACTACCCCTAAGCAAGATTTAACCACATTTTTCTTTCAATTCATAGAACTCAATCAAATTTTTCTCCTCCTTTCTTCAAATTCCTTCTAGCATATATTCACCACAATTCTGTACTAACTTTTAAATCACGGCTTGCCAAAAAAAAAGCTTTTAAGGCTCAACGAGGCTTAAAATGATTCATTCAATATAAAGATAGGTAAATTTTGGCTATGTAACTCAAATAAACAATGATGGCCTAAGTTCATATCCTATTAACTAATCAATTATAAGTCTCACACAAGACTCCAAGCTAAGTTCTAGAATACGGTCATACGAACGATTCTCATAAGAATAAACTATCATGCATAAATGTTACATGATTTCATAGGCTCAAATTCTCACATGGGTAAAAAGAATCCTAAGTACTCCATAAAGCATATAATCAAGATCAATTCCACAATAAAATCCACATACTTAACAAGTTATACATGCTCCTCATCAATAAAATTAACACATGCAAAATATGAATGCAACATTCTTAACAAATAACTCATCAAATCTCCAACCAATCCAACCTCAAACATAGAGTATTGCACATCCATCCAAATCCAAATCAATACCATTATGTACATACCACGCACACCATAAATAACCAGCCTGTAAAGATAAAAAGAGAAGGGGGATGAGTTGAAACAGACAAAGATAAAAAAACCTAACCCAAACTACTCCTCCGGAGTATCATCATCATCATCCTCCTCATTACCACTCATCTCCGAGCGCCAACGATCCAACTCACTATGGAGATCATTGATCTTCCTATCCAGCTCATTCTCATCGGCATGCATCTTTCCCAATCTCCTATCCAACTCAACATAGTTCGCATGCAGTGTGTTATACCTCGAATCAAGCGCGGTGTAATTCGTGGTGAGCAAACCTAACTGGCGGTTCGTCTCTTGCTGATTATTATTCAAGTTCGTAATATGCTCATTCATCAGCCTCAACTGATCCCTTAAGTACTCATCTGGACCGCCCCAATATAGCTGTGATGGGTGATATTTTCACCAAGATTTTAGTGCCTTTTTATATCTATTTTCGTATTATTTTATCCGTATTTTTGTGTATTTTGGTTGTGTTTTGTGTTTTTATGGAAATGTGTGTGAATGAGCTTAAAGGTATGATTTTCAAGTAAAAATGAATTCTAGAAGCGATAAGGAAGATTTGGGAAAATGGAGCTTAATTCGGAGTTGAAACGAGGGAGAATGAGTCAAATTAAGCAAAATGCTGAAAAACGCACGTCCAACTTGTGTAATTTTTCTGTACTCTTGTGGAGCTCAGAACAAGAAGTGTGATACATTGGAAAGCCATAGAAAAGAGGATCGTTTTGGTATAAGAAACACCTCAATCGGAGCCCAAACGAGAAAGTTATGACTAAAATGGTGATGTCGCGCAAGCTGTTCCTACTCAGCACGATTGTGCTACTTTGCATGACTTGTTACACATTCAAATGTTGGAAGTTTTATCATTTCTTTACATTCACAGAAGCCAACGAAGAGAGGATTGCGTGAGCGCAAGAATCACCCAAAGCGGATTTCGAATGTGAAAGTTATATGCGAAAATGGTGAGACTGCGCTGCACCAACTCGAACTTGACACGAATTCGACCCGAGCTCGGCCCGAAGTCAATTTTATGATTAGAATGTATTCTATAAGGTTCCAAGGGGTACAAACATCCATTTTTGTGTGTTAAGATCAGAAGGGATCAGATCCACACACAATTCACACCATTTTTCATACTCTTTCCCCTCCATTCCATCCATCCTCATCTCCATCCATCTACACTTGATCTCCTCCATCAAATCCACCATCCAAGTGATCAAGGAAGCAAGGAAGAGTGAGATCACAAGAAGAAGAAGGATATCTCCATTGAAGCACTTCAAAGGGGGAATCTAATTCTAATTTTTGTGCATTTCTTTATAGATTGATCATGGTTTGTAAGGATTTTAATGTCTATGTTGAATTTCTTGTGACTATGAGAGGCTAATCTCCTTTGTGAGATTAGCTCCATGATTGGTGTTGGATAATTTAGTTTCTATGCAATTTGATTTTAATCTTGAATGGGCTTTGTGTTATTTCTATCATTGATTGTTCATTGCTTGATTTATATGATAATATGTGTGATTAATTGTCATGTGCAAGTGATTAGATTGAGAAATCAATTATGTGTTTAGGATAGTTCATTGAATCATTTCATCATACACTTCATGTGCATTAATTTAGAATGAGATAGAGATATCCTTATAGATTTAGAACCCTTTGATAGAACATTTAATTTGCTTAACCGAGAGGTTGTTGATTAGGTGAGGAGACTTAAACCATTAGTGAATTCATAGTACCTTAAAAGGGAATATTCCTTATGATTTAGTATCTCATTAGGGAACTCGTAGAGTAATTAATACCTAGTGGGAGGTGTTCGCTATGCTCTCGATCCTAAGTGCTTTTGAGAGCCTTATTAAGGGCCTACATCCTATCCATCTCGAGAGAGAGTTTAGGTGGAATTAGTGATCGCTCCTATGCCATGTCCATGAGAGATTAGAATTAATTGCATGATTACTTAATTATCTATGCCATGATTGTCGTTAATCTCATCCTTGCATCATTTAGAACCTATCTTATTTTTTGCATTCATTTTATCTTTTATTTCTTGTATTGCATTTATTTAGATGTTTATCTATCCTCCTTTTCAATCGTCCTTATAAAATCACGATAAAGTTGAGATCGCTTAAACTCTAGTACCTTCCTCCCTGTGGTTCGATAAATTCTTTAATTGGTCATCCCGACTATATTACGACCAATCAAGCTGCTGTGGCACTACTGGAATGGCTTATGGTGGCAGCTGTTGTTGTGGCTGCGGAACATCCATCTCCGGGCACATAGGATCTGCTCCATCTTGCTGCTGCTGCTATTGACGTGACTGCTGTGGCTGTGGCGGCTGCTCTGCTTCATCAACGATCCTTTGTAGCTCTTCGTACATACCTGCAGTGTACATCTGCGCCATAGTCCTCCAATCACTATTCATCAAGCACGTGATCAATAAGGCCCGATGCGCCAATGTGTTCATCAACATAGTTCCTTTATCCCGGATCGTAGATAGACCCCTCACATCATATGGAAGCATAAATGAAAAGGGCTTAGATCCTCGAGTGTAGAACCAATCTCCACCACGATGTTAGGCAAATCCACCTTTAACACAAGCACTCATAACTAGATCTGGATCTTCCCCAATAGGTGTAATGCCCGTAAAGTCCATGTGGTACTCCTCAGCCACTGGAGTAAGCAGGCCTCCGATATTCACCCTTTGAAACGGAGAACTTCTAAACTTGTAAAGCTGCTGAATCAGGTATGCACCCATATTAAACCTCACCTCATTCATCATACACCAAAGAACATAGAGCTCACCCCTCGACACACAGCTTCCTTCAGATCGAGCAAGCAGCGTGTTGCTAGATATCCTATCCATGTACCAAAGCATGGGGCTCCTAATCAATGAAGCACGAACATCCTTCGTCTTAAACTCCATATCTTCTCCAGAAATGACTCTCTAGAAGTTATTAGCATTGAAGTACCCATTCTCATTCCTGGATATCCGCCTCGGAGTTTCAAACAGTATGTTCAAATCTTACGCTGACCACGTCCTCTTCTCCCCTCCAAGCTGTAACGTACATTCATATGGGAGGACACTTGCACTCTTTTTGATGGTGATAGAACACAACACCTCTACAGTAACATGGAAGTATGTAGGCTTCTTCAGCTCCATAAAATGTCGAAGACCTACTCGATCAAACATCCACATGATATCCTCTCGGATATTAATGGTCAACATCGCTCCATCATCCGGATACCTAGTCCGATCAATCTTATCCAACATATCACCCCATCGCTCCTTAATCTCTTCCCAGTTCTCCATTTTGATCTTAAAATCTTTAGGTAACCTTTCCTTCAATCTCAGCTTCTTTGCTACTTAGTCCTCACGGGATGGCGTATCTTGCTTCTTCTTGGAACGAATCTCAGCCTCCTTCCCTTTTCTTGAAAACAATACTTTAATACCAAACACGTACAAGGGAAGCAAACAAATACAGTTCAAACCAACTAAGCACTCAACTCTAATCAAGACTTCAAGTTTTTCATGCCTAATCAATACCAAACAAGCATGCTTCTAATCTCATAAATCCATGACAATTCAATACTCATGCTTACTCAATTTCATTCCAACATCGACTACCAAAGAAGAACAATCAACCATGTTATCAACCACTAACATGCATCAACAATTCAAACAATTCAACTCCAAATTCAACATGCTTAACTTCCCACTCAAATTACTCATCAATTCCACTTAAACATCAAGGTCTATCACGTATTAGCAATTAAAATCGGACCCATCACTTGTTCATGTCAAAACATCAACTTTCCCACTTCAAAGTCAAGCCACAGAACTCTAATCCAAGGGTAATTGAATCAAGAAAACATACCTTTTAATCCGGCCATGACTTTGGATTAAAAGTGTGAATAATCCCAAAATTTGTCAAGAAACCCTAGTTTTACAACTAAAAGGCTCTAAAATCGCGACAAATCGAGTCTAGAGGGTGTGGAATGTTGTTTAATCTGAGCGAAATTGAATGAAATTATAGTTTGGAAGGAAGGATTTTTTGTTCGGGAGGAATTTGAGTGCGGGTGATGTGCAAGTGATCTAACACATACATGTACGATTCGACCCGAACGGGGTAGTCAAATCATTTCGTCGTGCTCGAACTCACCTATTAAAAATTTTTAGGTCCGCGATTTGACCCTGGTGGAACCTCCTCGGTCGAATCACACCCTGCTTGGTCGAATAGACCTGGAACAAAATTTTTGATCGATGATTCGACCTCCGCCTTGGTCGAACCCTAGTCGAACCAACCCGTGTGTGGTCGAATCGACCTGTAAAGAAATCTCTGATCACTGGTTCGACCTGGGCTGCTTGATTCGAACGTACTTTTGGTCGAATCGATCACTTGATGCTCCAAAATCAAATTTTTTTCATCCCCTGCAAACTTAAAGCTCAAAAACGATCATTAAGTACCAAAATAGAGCGAAACTAAACTCGAGAATCACCATTAAAACTCAAAAATCAAGTGCATAAACTCCGCATACTACTTCAATAAAACATCACTGAACATTAGGCAAATTGCAAAAAAAATTGACACATCCAAACCGGTTAAAGTTTGAATATGCCGCCAAAAATCAACTTCCCTAACAAACGTTACAAAGAAAAGATTATACTCTTTGTGCTACGATGAGGTAAGTACATCACTCCCCCAAACTTAGTAGAAATTATAGTCGAAACTAAGTTTAAAAGAAGATATAATTTTCTAATATAAAAATTTCTTACTCACACCAATAAAAATAAAGCATTAAAATGGGAGGAAAAGCCCCCAACAGGCGCTCTTGTTTAATGTTGGAGAGTCACGACGGTACTAATCTAGTTCAAGGTATCCTCAAAGACGATGCAAGCCTCATCCGGTGACTTATAATGCTTCAATCGATGATCATTCGCCGCTATGATGTCTCCATCTTTGTCCATGAGTTCAAAACTCCCCCCTCCACAGGCTCTATGGATAATGAAAGGACCCGTCCACTTCGATTTCAATTTTCCTGTAAAAAGCTTCAAACGAGAGTTAAAAAGTAATACCTCATCACCTTTCTTGAACTTTTTGTAAGAGATCTTCAAATCATGCCATTTATTCATCCTTTCCTTATAGATCTCTGAGTTCTTGAAGGCTCGATTTCTAAACTCATCCAATTGATTGATATGAGTCATTCTCAACTCCTTTTGATCCTTAAGAGACAAGTTCAAGCTTCTCACTGCCCAAAAAGCTCTATGCTGAATCTCCACGGGTTAGTGGCACAACTTCCCATAGACGATTTGATAAGGTGAATGTCAAGCACCATCTTGTATGCAGTTCGGAACCTCACAACACATCATCTAGCTTCATCACCCAATCCTTCCTATTGGTTCCGACTACCTTTTCCAGGATTTGCTTCACTTGTCGGTTAGAGACCTCCGCTTGCCCATTCTCTTGAGGGTGATAGGGCGCAGTGACCCTACGCTTGATACCGTAATCCTTAAGCACTTTCTCTAAAATCATGTTGACGAAGTGGGAACCTCCATCACTTACTAGTGCTCTAGGGACTCCACAGCGGGCAAAGATATGCTTCTTCAAGGAAGATAAAACGGTCCTTTAATCATTCATACGGGTAGGAATGTCCTCCACCCACTTAGAAACATAATCCACAGCTAAAAGAATGTAGAGAAATCCATTAGATGGGGGAAATGGCCCATAAAATCAATTCCCCATACATCGAAGATCTCAACAGCAATGCTCGGCTGAAGTGGCTTCTCATCTCTTCTACTTATATTTCCAATCCTTTGACATCTATCGCATGTCACCATATGGGACTCATAATCTTTAAACAAGGTAGGCTAATAAAGAGCAGATTAGAGTTCCTTAGCTGCCGTCTTTTGAACTTTGAAGTGCCCCCCGTTAGGATGTGCATGTCAAAATTCAAGAACACTCTCCATCTCCATCTCAGGCACACAACTACGGACTATGGAATCCGTACAAATCTTGTAGACAAATAGATCGTACCATATGAAAGTCTCAACATCTCTATTAAACTTCGCAAGTTGATACCTGTTGAGATCTCTTGGAATTTCTCCCACAGCAATGCAATTGACATAATCCGGATACCATGGATCCATTTCTTGAGCAGCTACTACACAAGCTCTTTCCAATTTCACATAAAATAGTGAAGCTTCTCGGGTTATTCAACTTTGCTAGCATCTTCCTTTGTATGATCGAGTTGTAGTTCTCAGACAAATTAACTGTTTCAATTCCATTCAAGCTCTTCTTCTTCAACAACTATGTCCTATAGAAAGCGGACATAGAATGGCATCTCTAAGATTGCTTCTGAGAAAGGAATGTTCAAGCTTATCTTGTTTATGATCTCTGAAAATTTCTTGAACTTCTCTTCCAGACCCTTCTTAACGAGTTTGAAAGGAAACGGTAGAGGTATCTTTATTTTGGGTATCCCCATTCATAACGTTCCACCTTCTCCGCTTTATCCTTCTCGGCTCTCAATCTCTTATCTCTTTTTCATTTCTTTTCTACTATGATCTCAGTATTCTGCTCATTGGATGGTATGGGAGTGGCATCAACATTATGTACAATATTCGGCATGCAAAACGGCGCAGGACGACGTGGTTCGACTAGGGAAACTGGTCGATCTAGGTGAATAATGGTCGAATTATGCATCTGAAAGTGTGTTTTCTCCTGTACAGGTCGGTTCAACCAATAGGGTTGGTCGAACCACGATGATCGTGGTCGAACTGTACTTCTGAAATATCAGGGTACTCTAGATAGGGCGATTCGACCATGGTTCGACCATCAGGTCTGGTCGAACCATATTGGTTCTGGTCGAATCGATCGACTAGGCTCTCCGGAGGTTGCCAGATGACTGGTTTGACCTCCTCTGCTCAGTTAAACCAACTATTTTTGGTCGAATTGAAGTCGAATCGAGCTCCAGTAGCCTCCAAACTTGTTTCTGGCTTCATCGGTCCCTCATATTGCTCCAGACCTCAACGTGATGGTGTGGTACTGCTTCGGGTTCGCTATACTTTGAGATGGAAGCTTTCCTTTCTCAATAGTTTGTGACAATTAATTCACACTCCCGGCATCTTCCCCATCAACAACGTCAAGTCCTTCATTAGCATAGATATATCTTCATGGTTAGCATCAATCTTTGACTCCAGCTTTGCCTCTAGGCGATCCACTATTGCATTATTCCTTGCCATGTACCTATTCACAGTGTCCTCAAAAACCAGTTTCCCTTCTTCGACCTTAGCACCCGGATCAACACCAATAGGAGGTTGTACTGCTGCATTAGGATCTCTCCATGAAAATTCCAGCCTCCTTGGTTGTTTATAATTACTCGGGGGACCATGATTGTTGTAGTTTCCTTGATAATTCTGGTTTCCTTGATTTTGGAACCTCGTTCCTTGAATACTTTGGCCCATGGCATAGTTCGTCTCTTCCATTTCTTCTGGTGAGATTCAATTAGCTTACTTATAACCGGCAAGCTAGAGACTATCTCGTCTTCCTTACTCGACTTCACCATAGTGTGTTCAACCTGAGCTACCTTTCCAAGGACATAGCTGCCTCTTAATCTATTAGTTGGCTAATCTCTCGAATTCAAAACAATATCCTCAAAAAGCTTCTCGGCCTCAACAGATGTCTTTGCAAGTAGAGCTCCATTCGATGACGCGTCGAGTAAAACTCTAGAGTCACTATCCAATCCATTGTAGAAAATACTGGTGTACTGAGGCTTTGTCAACCCATGCTGAGGACATCTTATAAGCATGTCCTTGAATCTATCCCAAGCTTCATGGAACTTTTCTTCGTTATTTATCATAAACTGATGAATCTCCTACTTCAATTTGAACACCTTCGAAGGTGGCATATATCTCTCCAAGAATTTCATCTTTTGCTTGTTCCATGTATCACAATCGGCAACACTAAGAGTATCGTACCAATCACTCGCTCGTTCCGTAAGCAAGAATTTAAAGTGTAGGATCTTTCTTGAATTTTCATGAGTTCCTGCATCTTTTTGTGTACTAGCATAACTGAGGAACTTATTAAGATGTTGTTGAGGATCCTCGAAAGTTCCTCATGTGAAAGAGTTCCTTTCTATCATGCTGATAAGAGCGGGGTGAAGATCAAAATCCTCATCAGTTCCACACGCTCCTAATAGTCTCACGTTGCCCCCTCCGTTATTCTTAAAGACTTCACGGATGGTAACATCGTCCTGATTTACTGCTCCGGCCATGTTGATTGCTTCTATTTCCAAATTAACTTCAGTTTCAGCTTCAATCACTTTCGGATTCGTTTCTCCAACTTCAACTCCAAGATCAAGAGTTTCAGTTGGTTCTACTTTCTTGTTCCTATTCTTCTTCTTCTTCTTCTTCTTCTTCTTCTTCTTTCTCGATGACGCACCGATTTCAAGATTAAAAGGTTCTAACCTTCTTGCCTTTGATCTAGTGAGCATACACCTAAGAAAAGCAAGCGTCAGAAAACCAAGACAAGAATAAGATACTCTCAACTAAACTAGAAATAATAAACTAATAATGAATGTCGTCTCCGGAAACGGCGCCAAGAACTTGATGGGCCTTTTCTCAACATAAAAAATTAATCCCCAAGTATGAAGGATATCAATTGAAGTTTTGATAGGCAACCAAGTGATTATCGAACCCAAGGGATGAATTATTATCAGTTTAATTATATTCTAAAGTATTTAGGACTATTGATACAATAATGTGGTGAACATTAAATAACGAATAGCAAATAATTAAAAGAACAATTAAAGTAAATAAACAATAAAGATTAAATGAATGTGAATAAGTGAGAATATGTAGCTCTTTGGGCCATCCAGTTTTACTAGTTAATCTCTCTTCTATGTTTTGATGTCCGACTCTGCCTTGTGGAATATGGATGCTTCACTAAACCATACATGTTTACTCTATAGACACAAGCAAGCATGCGTGTAACACATGTGAATCACCTCAGAGCAAGAACATAATTACACCCCCTTTCTAGGTACTATCAGTATCAATTATTTCCCCATAGGATTGGTACTTTAACCCGATATGATCTCCCTTTATAGGTACTACTCCCTCCGTCCCAAAGATATTGACACACTTTCCTTTTTGGGTTGTCCCACAGAAATTGACATATTTTATTTTAAGAACATGGGACCCACACAAAAATAATTTATTTATTTACATTGGCCCACACACACATTACACTCACCACTAATACAACTACCCACTACACATTAAATATTATATTTCTCACTTCACTTTACATTAAATTATTATACTCCTTAATCTCCGTGCCCAAAAAAATGTGTCAATATCTCTGGGACGGTGGGAGTATATAATTATCCTCTTTATCCTACTTATTAACCAGAATCGAATTCAATTAATAAATATTTATATAAGATAGTTCTAATGAGACTTTGGAATCCCTTCAGTTAGAATCATAACATATAATCTTGCTCAACAGTGAACACACTTAATCAATAACCTAAATATGTATTCAGACTCTACATAATAGTTAATGATGCACAAAACAACTCTGAGTATGAATTAAAAATGCGTAGTCTTATATAAAATAAACCACAAGTAGTGTTGTACGGAGTTTATACACGGAAGTTCAATTAAGTAGATAAAACCATCATAAACCCTAGAACTACCGAAGCAGTTCTTGCCCATGATTGATCAGAGAACAATCATGGTGTGTGGATAGATCTTACCCATAGTCTTGAAAATTACAGGATAAATTAATGCGATGTAAACCCTAGATGCGGGCGCCATCGCTTCTCTCTCCGTCTTGAATCTTCACTTGATTCTCACTTGATTCGACAAACGAATCTCTCTCCACAGCTCCGTGGATGGTGGGTAGGGCTTCAGATGTTGTGTAGGATGAAGGTGGTGGTGGATGTATGATTCTCCCATGCATAGGGTCTTTCTTTTATACTTGTAGTTCTCCTTACGAACCTTGGATGGGCTTTTTGAGTGAAAACATGCACTGAAGGTGTAAAAATAAGGATCTGGACGCCTCCAACTCATCAGTTTGAACCACTCTCTTTATGGTCGAATCACAGGTCGAACCAGCCTGTAAATCAGCTTCAGGTCGTCGGTTCAACTTGAATGGTTGGTCGAATAACATGGCTCCCGATCGAACTGCGACTGCTTCCATTTAGGTTTCTGCTTCGACCACGGTTCGTCTAAAAGCTTGGTCGAACCACAGTGTCATGGTCGAAACGTACTTCCGAAGCTCTCTTTTGAAAGGTTTGACCGTAGGTGCTCGTCGAACCAACTTCTCCTTGGTCGAACCAAGCATCTGCTTGGTCAAATCAAGCTCCTAAACCTCCTTTTTCTGGTTCCGATCATTTTTAACATGTTTTCCTTCAAAAACCCACACAAACGGACTCAAACATACCTGATTCATGACTTTCTACTATACCACACGATTTATTTTAAATTAAGACCCAATCACACTTCATTATCACAGGAATCAGAGCGCAAAACATGCGAATTTACACACTCATCAAAACCCCAAAACTTGCATGTTGCTCGTCCCGAGGCACGAAATCAAAACCATAAGAGTAAGTGTAAATTCCATAAGTCCATCCAACCAAATACAAGTCATATTCACACATGCAATTCCATCAATTAAAAACATGTTTACTCTCGCTCTCAGGTGTAGAAAATGTACACTTAAATAGATTTGTATATATGCTCATTTTCAATTCATATTCCCGTGTAACTATAAGATTGGCAAAGGTCTCAAAAATTAACTTATAATCAAATCATTACTAGGATCACAAAGGACTTACTTTTGGGTTGTAACGTTGGCTCTTTGGTAAAGATAGTAAAATTTAGATAAAAGTGACTAATTCACTAGTAGATAATTACCTTGGAGTTTTGCTTTTCATCAAATAGCTCTTCTTTTCCTTCTTCCTCTCACGATCTTTAATTCAACTTTCCTTCTTCCTTGGCATCAACATTATCTTTCTTTAAAGCACAAGGGTACCAATTTTGGGCACTACCCTCTTAAGCAATTGGGGTACTGATTATCTTTATTTTCACATAGATCTTAGTGGCTTTTTGTGTGCGTTTTTGTATTATTTTATCCGTATTTTTGTGCATTTTGGTGGTGTTATGTGTTTTTATGGAATTGTGTGAGAATGAAATTATACGTGTTAAAATAGGTGAAAAACGGAGCGAAAATTAAGTCGGGAGAAAGAAGAAAGCAAAGCAGCACAAACACGGCCAACCGTTTTTGGTACACGAGGCATGTAGCGCACAGTCCGTGTACTGTGAACGGGCCTGTAAGATTTGGCCATGCGCGGTCGTCAGAAATCACAACACGGCCACCCTTGTGGCCGTGTACCGAGCACGAGCCGTGCGCTGTCCGAAGCTCATCGTTGACCAGAAGCCCTAGACACGAATCCGGCCGTGTTCTGGACTCAAGCCGTGTAGGTGTAAAATTTCAGAAAAATTCCAGATTCCTTCTAAAAGATCTCCAAGGGTATAAATATCATTCCATTCAACATTTGATCACATTGGATCTGAACACACACCCCACACACCAATTCCTTCATTTTACACCATATCCTTCAACACTTCCATCCATCTATTCACTCCATCATCATCTCACCATAAATCCTTCATCTAAGTGAAGAGAAGAAGCAAGGAAGAGAGGAAAATTGCAAGGAAAGGAAGGAGATAACCATTGGAGCCAATCCAAGGGAGTTTTCATCCCATTTTTGAAGTAATCCTATTTGATTATCATGCCTTATAAGGTTTCTAATGTCTATGTTAATTATCTTATGAAGATGGTAGGCTAATCTCCTTTGTGAGATTAGCAACATGAGAGTTGTTGGTTAATTTTGGGGATCTATGTATTTTAATTCATGTGTTGAATGGATCTATGATTTTCTATCTTGGATTGTTAATTGTTTGAATTGTATTGTTGAATTGTGTGGTTAATTGTCATAGGCAAGTCTCAAAATCTCTCTTGAATTTAGCAAGTTGATATCGGTTGAGATCTCTTGGAATTTCTCCCATGGCAATGTAATTGACATAATCCGCATACCACGGATCCATCCCTTGTGCAGCAACCACACATGCTCATTCAGCCCCTTCAACGAACACATCCATAATCTTCTCATCCGGGAACATCTCCTCAATGTAATCAAAAGAATCATCACAATGCTCCCTTGTCTCCAGCCTATCCGCCAATACGTTCTCCATACCTTTTTTATCTCGGATCTCCATGTCAAACTCTTGAAGAAGAAGAATCCATCTTATGATTCTTGGCTTCGTTTCCTTCTTCTACATCAACTACCGAATCGCAGAGTGATCCATGTATACTATAGTTTTCATGCCAACCAAATACTGTCAAAACTTGTTAAATGCATACACCATAGATAAAAACTCCTTTTCAGTCACAGTGTAGTTCTTTTGTACTGCATCAAAAGTCTTACTCGCATAGTAGATGGCGCAGAACTTCCTTTCCCTCAGCTGCCCGAGCACCACTTCCAGTGCTACATCACTTGCATCACACATAAGTACAAACGGCTGGGTCCAATCCGGTGTGATCAAGATAGGTGCAGTAATAAGTGCCTCTTTCAAAACCTGAAAAGCAAATAGACATTCTTCATCAAAAACAAAAGGAACATCCTTTTTAAGTAAATGAGAGAGGGGTTTGAAGTATTTTGAGAAGTCTTTGATAAATCTTCTATAAAAACCAGTGTGTCCATGGAAAGACCGCACTCCTCGTTCATTAGTCGATGGTGGAAGCTTCTCAATTGCCACCACTTTCGCTCTATCCACCTGCAATCCCTTGGCAGAAACATGATGCCCAAGAACAATCCCATCTCTCACCATGAAGTGGCACTTCTCCCAATTCAAGACAAGATTAGTTTCTTGACATCTCTTTAACACAGTAGCAAGGTTAGATAAACAAATATCAAAGGAGGAACCAAATACAGAAAAATCATCCATAAACACCTCCATGATCTTTTCTATCAACCCATCAAAAATTGCTATCATGCAGCGCTGAAAGGTAGCAGGCGCATTACACAATCCAAATGTCATCTTTCTAAAAGCAAAGGTCCCGTATGGGCAAGTAAAAGTAGTCTTTTCCTGATCTTCGGGAGCAATTATGATTTGATTATATCCCTATGAGACGATCAAGCATTTGATCCATGAAAAGAAGGGAGAAGTGGTCTTTGCATGTATTTTCATTCAGTTTCCTGAAATCAGTACACACACGCCAACCCGTTGGAATCCTAGTGGCTATTGTCTCTCCATCTTCGGCTTTCATAATAGACATGCCCCTTTCTTAGCTGCAACATGCAATGGACTCACATGAGGACTATCAATAATTGGATAAATAATTCCAGCATCTAACCACGCTAGGATTTGCTTCCTTATCACTTCTTGAATTGCGAGATTCACCCTCCGCTGATTTTGGATACTACTCTTGGCCTCATCTAACAACCTTATTCTATGCATGCAATATGAAGGATTAATACCTTTTAAATCATCAAGAGACCACTCAATCGCAGACTTGTACTTCCTAAGAACATCTAACAACTCCTCAAGTTGATCATCATTAAGGGAAGAAGATACTATTACCAGATATTTTTCATTGTCACTTAGAAAGGTATACTTCAAGTGTTCCGGTAACAGTTTCAGCTCCTCTTTCTTTTCTTCCATTGGAGTGCTCTCTCTATCCAACAACAAGTACTTCCTAGTCCCCTTCACTTCTTCAACCTTAGATTTCTCCAATTCATACCTGTCATCACCCAAAGCAAATAAGTTTTCAAGATACTCAATACATAGCTCATTGGAGAGATCATCAAGCTCCATAGTGGAATAAGTAAGAGACTCCATCAAGCATGTCTCAAGAGGGTCCTTAGACAGGATCAAAGACATATCTTCTTCACAATCTCCTCCACCACATCAATACTATGACATTGTGACTCCATAGGCATCTTCATTGCTTTGTCAAGGTTGAATAGGACCTCTTCCTTATCCATCCGCAACCTGAGCTCCCCTTTTGAATATCAATCATGGCCCAGCAGTAGCAAGGAAAGGTCTCCCCAAGATAAGATGGATATTATCCTTGTCATCTTCCATCTCAAGTACAAAAAAATCCATAGGAAAGACTAGTTTCTCCACATTGACAAGAACGTCTTCAATGATACCCTTTGGAAAAATCATCAACCTATCTGCCAATTGTAGAGCAACTGTTATAGGATATAACTCCCCCAAACCAAGCCTTTGAAAAATTGACAATGGCATCAAATTGATGCTTGCCCCAAGATCACACGACGCTCGTCGTGCCGGCCCTTTTCCAATCTCACACAAGACAGTGAAGCTTCCTGGATCCTTCATCTTCTATAGCAGCTTCCTTTGGATAATCGAGCTGCAAGTTTCAGATAAGTTCACCATCTCAACTCCGTTCAAGCTTCTCTCTTTCAAAAGTATATCCTTAAGGAATCGGGCATAGTACGACATCTCCAATATTGCCTCAGAAAAAGGAATGCTCAAGCTTATCTTATTCATGATATCTGAAAACTTCTTGAACTTCTCTTCCAATCCCTTCTTAACCAGCTTATAAGGAAAAGGCGGGGGTATCTTTGTTTTGGGAATACCTCATTCGTCACGCTCGACCTTCTCCGCTTTATCCTTTTTGGCTCTTTCCTACTTCTTCTTTGCTATGATCTCAATATTATGCTCATTTGGAACCAATGGATAATGTTCACATCATGAGGAGTATTTGGTACAGAATCATGTGCTGTATGGGACGATTCGACCTGAATTCGACCAGGAGCCCTGGTCAAATTGTGCACCTGGAACTCCATTCTCACCATGTATGCTCGATTCGACCAGGATTCGACATGTAGGTCTGGTCGAATTGAAGTCCCCCTGGTCGAATTGGCTTTTGTAAGATTTTTGCCCTCCGATTCGACCTGAATTCGACCTATGGGCCTGGTCAAATTGAATATGTGCTGGTCGAATTGGGCTTCTGATGAAACAGAGTGCTCCGTAGGGTGCAATTTGACCTGGATTCGACCAGATGGTCTGGTTGAATTGAATTCCCCTTGGTCGAATTGAAGCCCTGTTGCTTCCGAACCACCTCCAGTAGACTCATTCGACCTCCCCTGCTGAATTTGACCTGTGGTTTTGGTCGAATTGGGATTGAATTGAGCTCTCGACGTCTCCAATTTTGATCCTAGCCTCATAGGTCCCTCGTACTGTGTTCCAGACCTCAATGTCATAGCGTTGCTGGACTTTGGATTCTCAATACTTTGCGACGCGAGCTTCACTTTCTCAATAGTTTGAGTGAGCTTGTTTACACTTCCTGTCATCTCCCCCATCAAAAATGTAAGGTCCTTCACTTGCTTGGATAAATCCTCATGGTTTGCATCAATCTTCTTCTCTAACATGGCCTCAAGACGATCCACTCTTGCATCATTCCTTGCCATGTACCTATTCACCGTATCCTCGAAACCCGACTTTCCTTCTTCCACTTTAGCACCCGAATCAACACCCATCGGAGCTGGAATTGCATTGTTAGGATTACTCCATGAAAACTTCGGCCTCCTAGGCTGTTGATAATTACCCGGGGGACCACGATTGTTGTAGTTCCCCTGATAATTCTGGTTGCCCTGATTTTGAAACCTCGTTCCATGAATACTTTAGTCCATAGAGTAGTTTGCTTCTTCCATCTCCTCTTGGATCGTTCCATCATTATTAACTTCCTGCTGCATGATTGTACGAGTTGAGATATATCACTGATTTGCTTTTGTTGGGACTCAAGTAGCTTGTTGATATTGGACAAGCTAGAGATGATCTCATCTTCTCTACTAGTTTTCACCATAGCATGTTCAACCTTAGCCACTTTTCCAAGGACGTAAGTGCCTCTCACTCTATAAGTTGGCCAATCTCTTGAGTTCATCGAAATATCTTCAAAAAGTTTCTCGACCTCTACGAATGACTTAGTAAGCAATGCTCCATTAGAAGAAGCATCCAACAACACACGAGAATCACAGTCCAATCCATTGTAGAATATGCTAATATATTGAGCTTTAGATAGCCCATGTTGTGGACACTTACAAAGCATGTCCTTGAATCTGTCCCAAGCTTCATGAAACTTCTCTCCACTACTGATAGCAAATTGGTTAATGTCTTGCTTCATCTTGAACACCTTTGAAGGTGGCATGTATCTTTCCAAGAACTTTAACTTCAATTGCTCCCAAGTAGTACATTGAGCTGCTTTGATAGTGTCGTACCATTCTCGCCCTTTCAGTAAGCGAGAATTTAAACAAGAGGATCTTCCTAGCATCTTCATGTTCTCCTGCGTCTTTTTGAGTACTTGCATAGCCCAAGAACTTGTTTAGATGCTGGTACGGATCCTCGAAAGTCCCTCCTGCAAAGGAGTTCCTTTCTATCATGCTAATAAGAGCGGGGTGAAGATCGAAATCCGCATTAGTCCCCCTTTCTCCTAGAAGCCCAAATTTTCTAGCCCCGTTATTCTTGAAGACTTCACGGATGGCTAGATTATCCGGATTGGCCCTTTTGTTGGCCATGTCGACTTACTCTGCTTTCGCTATCACAGTTTCAGTCACTTCTGAGTTCGGTTCATCCACTTCAACTCCAAAATTCAGAGTTGTAGTTGGTTCTTCTTTTTTGCTTTGAATCTTACTCTTCTTCTTCTATGTTGATGCCCCGATCTCCGGATTAAAAGTTGCTAACTTTACAGCCTTTGATCTAGTAAACATACACCTAAAAAGATTAAAAGTTAGAACACAAAACACGAATTAAGATAGTCCTAATAAAACTAGAGATAGTAAAAAGATATTTTATGTCGTCCCTGGCAACGGCGCCAAGAACTTGATGAGAGTTTTCTCAACACACAATTAATCCCCAAGTATTAAGGATATCAATTGTAATTTCGGAAGGTGACCAAGTGAATATCGAACCCAAGGGACGGATAATTATCAATTTAATTATGTTCTAGTAGACTAAGACTATGTAGATAAATTCAATGATGGTGATATTGAGGTTAAGTAACAACTATTAATTAAAATATCAAGTAAAAATAACAAGAAGAAGAGATAAGTGAGTTGTGATCAAGTAAGAAAGTACTCGGGTCATCCAGTTCCACTTATTAATTCATCTTCAGTGTGACGTTGTCCGACTCTACCTTGTAGTTTATTTTAGTTTATGAATATCCTCGGAGAAAGAGATATAATTCACCCCCCTTTCTAGGTACTATCAGTATCAATTATTTCTCATGCACTTAGTACTCTAACCCGATATGATCTCCCTTTATAGGTACTATGAAGTTATACTCTTTATCCTACTTATTAACCCGAATATGATTCAATTAACAAGTGTTCATATAAGATAGTTCTAATAAGACTTCGGAATCCCTTCACTTAGAATTATAACATAAAACCCTGCTCAACAGTGAACGCACTCAACCAAGTTATGTATTCAGACTCTACACAACAATTATTGATGCACAAAACAACCGTGACTATGGATTAAAAACGCACAATCTTATATAAATAAACCACATGTAGTGTTGTACAGAGTTACACACGAAAGATAAATTAACTCATGAAACCTTCATAACCCTAGAACTACCGAAGTAGCTCTAGCCCATGATTGATCTAAGAACAATCATGGTTAGTTGGCCTGATCTTACTTGAATCTCCAGCGAAACTCTCTCTTGCAGCCTTCCGGATGATGGATGATCTCTCTAGGGTTGGTACTCCTTCTCTTTATTGATTCTCTCCTCCAACTCTCACTATATTGCTGCATAAGCCTTCTTTTATACTTGTAATCGCGCCTCCCGGGCTTGGAATGGGCTTTTTAAGTGATCACACGCATTGAAGGTTTAAAAATATTGATATGATAAATTTTTGAGGCTCAATTCGACCAACACAACAGGTTGAATTATCCCTTCCAGGTTGAATTGGAGGTCGAATTGCCTACTGTAAGTCCCAGAAGCTCAGTTCGACCAGAGGCCCTGGTCGAATTGACATGACGTGATCGAATTAGCTTCACCACCGATCAATTCGACCAGGATTCGACCAGATGCCAGGATTCGACCAGATGCCCTGGTCAAATTCCCCTGTCGTGGTCGAATCCTCTTCCTATTCGTATTGTGCTGCCAATTCGACCAGCAGGCCTGGTCGAATTCTCCTCCAACAATTCGAATTGACCTCCTGCTTCGCCCAAACGGATGGCTACGACTTCCTTTCTTCAGTTTCCAACACTTCCATTCCGATTTTCTTCGAAAAACCACTCAAACAACTTCAATAACACCTGATTCGTGACTTAACACAATATATATCATTTTGCAACCGATTACAACCTTTAAACACCTCATAATAGCACAAATCCAGGTGTAAGATTCGTGAATTTACACACTCATCAAGGCCGGAGTTCTCATGGAGTAATCCTAATACAGCAGTACAACCTCCTGTTGGTGTTGATCAGGGTGCTAAGGTCGAGGAAGGAAAACCTGGTTTTGAGGATACGGTGAAAAGGTACAAGACTAGGAATGATACAAGAGTGGATCGCCTGAAGCCAAGGCTAGAGGCAAAAATTGATGCAAATCATGAGAATATATCTAAGCAAATGAAGGACTTGACGTTGTTGATGGGGTAGATGGCCAAGAATGTTTACCAATTGACGCAAACCGTTGAGAAGGGAAAGTTCCCATCTCAAAGTATAGCAAACCCAAAGAAGTGCAACGCCATCACGTTGAGGTCTAGAATGCAGTATGAAGGACCGATGATAACGAAAATGATTTCAGAAGCTCCAGGAGCATGATTCGACCTCGATTCGACCAAGCAACCAGGTCGAATCACATCATGGTTGGTCGAACCAAGCATCTGGGCAACCTCCGGAGCTTTCGGCTGACCGGTTCGACCATGACCACAATGGTTCGATCAATCCTGTAGGTCGAACCGTGGTTGAACCACCCTGTTCGGAGTACTCTATTTCATCTGAAGCATGATTCGACCACGACCACTATGGTTCGACCAACCCTGTTTGTCGAACCATGGTCGAACCAGCCTGTTGATTAGCCATTTTGTAGTCGGGTTGACTTCAAGAATTTATCTAACCATAGGGAGGTAGGCACTAGTGCTTAAGCGATCTCAAGTTTCTTGTAATTTTATAGAGATGAATCATCATAGTTTTGTTTGTCAAACATGTAATTAAAATCAATTAATGCAAGTAAACAAGCAATGATCAAGCAAATGAAATTAAAATGAATGTGATTGGTTTTCCAAGTTAAACAAAAGTGAGATTAACAACACTTAAGTAGTGGTAATTCTAGGAATTGTGTAACAAATTCACATGCATCATGGATAAATGAGTAAGGGCCAACACTAACTTCTTCTAAACTTTCTCTCGAAATGAATAGAATGTGAATCCAAATAAGAATCCCAAAGTTCTCACTCAAACAATTCCAACTAGGTACTAAGCTTAAATGAGAGTCCCCTCACACAATCAATCAACCTCTCAATCAAACCAATCGGATATCGTATCAAAGGGTTCTAAATCCTTAAGGATATCTCTATCTCTCTAAGACTTATAATGCACATGAGGTGTATGATGAATTGATTCAATGAACTATCCTAAACATATAATTGATTTCTCAATCTAACCATATGCCCATAACAATAAATCACACAATTCAACAATACAAATCAAGCAATTAACAATCAATGATAGAAAATCATAAATACAATCAACACATGAATTAAAATACATAGATCCCCAAAATTAACCAACAACTCTCATGTTGTTAATCTAACAAGGGAGTAATCCACCATAATCATAAGATAATTAACATAGACATTAAAAACCTTACAAGTCATGATAAACAATTAGGTTTACTACAAAAATTGGATGAAAACTCCCTTGTATTGGCTCCAATGGTTATCTCCTTCCTTTCCTTGCAATTTTCCTCTCTTCCTTGCTTCTTCTCTTCACTTGGATGAAGGATTTATGGTGAGATGATGATGGAGTGACTAGATGGATGAAAGTAATGAAGGATGCGGTGTAAAATTAATGAATTGGTGTGTGAGGTTTGTGGGCAGCTGAATTTCGGATCCAATATAATCAAAATGATGAATGAATTGATATTTATACCCCTTGGAGACCTTCTAGAAGATGTAGGAAAAATATTATGTTCTGGCACCGACACTAGTCATGTGCTGCAGCACGAGTCGAGTCATGTTAGGGTTTTTCGATCAACCTTTACTCAAGACGACACACGAGTCGTGTGCTGACACACGGCCAAAGGGTGGCCATGTTGGATGAATTGATGTTGCTACACGGCGACTCCTTACAAGCCCGTGTTCAGTACATGGGCCGTGTGCTACAAAACGGCTCGTGTACCGAACACGGCCGATCGTGTTGATGTTGCTCTATTTCTTCTTCCTCATTTCATCTTCCGTCTCCATTTTTACTCTGTTTTCACCTATTTACATGTGATTAAGTTCATTCGCACACAATTATATAAAAACACATAACACCACTAAGTAACACACAAATACGGATAATATAATACGAAAACACACAAAAAAGACACTAAAATTTAGGTGAAAATATCACTCATCACCTGTAAGGGGGAGAACACACTTTCTGAAGCTCGGTTCGACTACTACTTGCCTAGTTCAACCAATACCCATGGTCGAACCATGGTCGAACCATCTCGTTCGGTACCATTTTCCATGCCGAATGCTTTACTTGATGTTGATGCTACTCCAGTACCATCCAAAAAGCAAAATACTGAGCTTATAGTAGAAAAGAAATAGGAAAGAGCAAAGAGATTGAGAGTCGAGAAGGATAAAGTGGAGAAGGTTGAACATGATGAATGGGGGATTCCCAAGACAAAGATACCTCATCCAGTTCCTTTCAAGTTAGTCAAGAAGGGATTAGAAGAAAAGTTCAAGAAGTTTTCAGATATCATAAACAAAATAATTTTGAGCATTCCCTTCTCGGAAGCAATCTTTGAGATGCCATATTATGTTCGCTTTCTAAAAGATATACTTTAAAAGAAGAGGATCTTGACTGGAATTGAAATGGTGAATTTGTCTGAGAACTGCAGCTCGATCATATAGAGGAAGCTGCCAGCTACGCTAAAGGATCTGGGGAGCTTCATTATTCTATGTGAAATTGGAAAGGGGCCGGCACGTCGAGCCTTATGTGATCTTGGGGCAAGCATCAATTTGATGCCCTTGTCAATATTTCAAAGGCTTGGTTTAGGGGAGTTAACTCCCACAACGATTGCTCTACAATTGGCAGATACATCTATGACTTTTTCGAAGGGTGTGATTGAAGATGTTCCAGTAACAGTAGAGAAACTGGTCTTTCCTTTGGATTTTCTTGTGCTAGAGATGGAAGATGACAAGCATAATGTCCCTCTTATTTTAGGGAGACCATTCCTTGCTACTACTGGAGCAATGATTGATGTTTAAAAGGGTGAGCTAAGGCTTTGGATGGATAAGGAAGAGGTACTTTTCAACCTCGATAAAGCAACAAAGATACCGATGGAGACGCAGTGTTACAACATTGATTTGGTGGAGGAGATTATGAAGGAAGATATGTCTTTTATCCTTTCAAAGGATCCACTGGAGACTTACTTGATGGAGTCTCTTACTTTTCCAACCAAAGAGTTAGATGAGCTCTCTAACGAAGTAAGCATTGAATTTCTTGAAAACCTACTTGCTTTGGGTGATGACAGGTATGAATCAAAGAGAACTAAATTTGAAAAGGTAAAGTGGACTAGAAAGTACATGTCATTGGATCGAGAAATCACAGCGAAAGAAGAGAAGAAAGAGGAGTTGAAACCACCATCGAAGCACTTGAAGTATGCCTATTTAGGTGACAATGAAACATATATGGTAATTGTATCTTCTTCTCTAACTGATGATCAACTCGATGAGTTATTAGCTATGCTTAGGAAGTATAAGTCTGCGATTGGTTGGTCTCTTGATGATTGGAAAGACATTAATCAGTCATATTGCATGCATAAGATAAGATTATTATATGAAGCCAAGGGTAGCATTCAAAATCAGCGGAGGGTGAATCCTGCTATTCAAAAAGTTATTAGGAAGCAAATCCTAACATGGCTAGATGCAGAAATTATATATCCAATTAGTGATATTCCCCATATGAGTCAATTACATGTTGTGGGTAAAAAGGGGGGCATGACTATTGTGGAAGCCGATGATGGCGAGACCTTAGCCACTAGGATTCCTATGGGATGGTGTGTATGTACATATTAAAGGAAACTGAATTAAAATACATGCAAAAGACCATTTTTCCCTTCCTTTCATGGATCAAATGCTTGATCATCTTGCAGGGTATGATATTTATTACTTCTTGGATGGGTACTCGGGGTATAATCAAATCATGATTGCACATGAGGATCAAGAAAAGATTACTTTCACATGCCCTTATGGAACTTTTGCCTTTAGGAAGATGCCTTTTGGATTGTGTAATGCACCTGCCACATTTCAGTGCTGCATGATGGCCATATTTGATGGGTTGATAGAAAAGATCATGGAGGTGTTTATGGATGATTTTTCTGTATTTGGTTCCACTTTTGATATTTCTTTATTTAACTTGTTAACTGTTTTGAAGAGATGTCAAGAAACTAATCTTGTCTTGAATTTAGAGAAGTGTCACTCCATGTTGAGAGATGGGATTGTTCATGGGCATCATATTTCGGCTACGGGATTGCAGGTGGATAGAGCAAAGGTGGTGGCAATTGAGAAGCTTCCACCACCGACTAATGAGAAGGGAGTGCGGTCCTTCCTTGGACACGCGGGATTTTATGGGAGATTTATCAAAGACTTCTCAAAATACTCCAAACCATTATCTCAATTCCTAGAAAAGGATGTTCCTTTTATTTTTGATGATGAATGTCTAACAGCTTTTCAGGTTTTGAAGGAGGCACTTAAAACTGCGCCCATCTTGATCACACTGGATTGGACTCAACCGTTTGTACTTATGTGTGATGCAAGTGATTTAGCACTTGGAGTGGTTCTTGGGCAGATGCGAGAGAATAAGTTCTGGGCCATCTACTATGTGAGTACGACTTTTGGTGCAGCACAAAAGAACTATACTATCACTAAAAAGGAGTTTCTAGCTGTTGTGTATTCATTCAATATGTTCGATAGTATTTGGTTGGCATGAAGGCCATTGTATACACCGATCATTCTGCGATCCAGTATTTGATATGGAGATCCGGGATAAAAAGGGTACAGAAAATGTGTTGGCAGATCACTTATCAAGTTTGGAGACAAGGGAGCATTGTGATGATTATTTCAATTACATAGAGGAGATATTCCCTAATGAGAAGATTATGGAGGTGTTTGCTGAAGGAGCGAAGAGAGCTTGTGTTGTGGCAGCACAAGGAGTGGATCCATGATATGCGTACTATGTCAATTACATTGCTGTAGGGGAAATTTCGAGAGATCTCAACAGGTATCAACTTGCAAAGTTTAAGAGGGATGTTGAGACTTTAATATGGTATGATACATTCGTCTACAAGATTTGTACGGATTCTATCATCCGTAGGTGTGTGTCTGAGATGAAGGTGGAGAGTGTCCTTGATTTTCCATGCACAACCTAACGGGGGGCACTTCGGAGCTCAGAAGACTGCAGCTAAAGTACTTCAATCTGCTCTTTATTGGCCTACTTTGTTTAAAGACTGTGAATCTTACGTAGCGACATGCGTTAGATGTCAAAGGATGAGAAACATAAGTAGAAGAGATGAGATGCCACTTCAGCCGAGCATTGTTGAAATCTTCGATGTATGAGGAATCGATTTTATGGGGCTGTTTCCCCCATCTAATAGATTTTTCTACATCCTTCTAGCCGTGGATTATGTTTCTAAATGGGTGGAGACCATTCCTACTCACATGAATGATGCAAAGACTGTGTAGTCTTTCTTGAAGAAACATATCTTTGCCTGCTATGGAGTTCCTAGAGCACTTGTAAGTGATGGAGGTTCCCACTTCATCAACAAGCTTCTTGAAAGAGTTCTCAAGGAATATGGTGTTAAGCATATGGTTACTACACCCTATCACCCTCAAGCTAATGGGCAAGCAGAGGTCTCCAACCATCAAGTTAAGCAAATTCTGGAGAAAATAGTTTGAACTAATTGGAAAGATTGGGCTATATATGAAGCTCGATGATATTTTGTGGGGGTTCTGAACTGCGTACAAGACGGTGCTTGACATGTCACCCTATCAAATCGTCTACGGGAAGCCATGCCACTTACCCGTGGAGATTCAACATAAGGCTTTTTGGGCATTGAAAAGTTTGAACTTGTGTCTTAAGGATCAAAAGGAGTTGAGGTTGACTCAAATCAATCAATTAGAAGAGTTCGGAAATCAAGCTTACAAGAATTTGGTGATCTACAAGGAAAGAATGAATAAATGGCATGATTCGAAGATCACTTACAAGGAATTCAAGAAAGGTGATGAGGTATTACTCTTTCACTCTCGTTTGAAGCTCTTTGCATGAAAATTAAAATCGAAATGGACGAGACCGTTCATTATCCATAAAGCCTGTGGAGGGGGAGTTTTGAGATCATGGATAAACACGCAGACATCATAGCAGCGAATGAGCATCGATTGAAGAATTATAAGTCACCGGATGATGCTTGCGTAGTCTTTGAGGATACCTGACATTGAGTTGGTACCGTTGTGACTCTCTGACGTTAAACATGAGCGCTTGTTGGGGGTTTTCCCTCCTATTTTATTGCTTTATTTAGTGTGACTAAGAAATTTTTATATTTGACGTGCTTACTTATCGAAAATTACATCTCTTTACAAACTTAGTTTCGACTATCATTTCTACTAAGTTTGGGGGGTGATGTACTTACTTCATTGTAGCAGCGAGAGTATAATTTTTTCTTTGTAACGTTTGTTAGGGAATTTGATTATTTGCGGCATATTAAAACTTTAGCTAGTGTTGATGTGTCAATTTTTTTGCAATTTTCTTAATGTTTAGTGGTGTTTTATTTATTAAGTCATACGCGGAGTATATATACATTGATTATAGAATCTTAAAAGTGGTTCTCTAGCCAAGTTTTGCTTTATTTTGGTACCTAATGATCATTTTCAAGCTGGAACTTTGCAGGGGACGGAAGAAGAATGGATATTGAAAGTAACAGGGGCATGGTTCGACCAAAAGGGAAGGTCGAACCAACCTATTCGAGTTGAATCACAGATCAGAGAAATTGTTACAGGTTGATTCGACCCAAAGGGGAGTGATTCGACCAAGTGTTCGAGTCGAACCAGCCACCTAAAAGTTTGTTACAGGCTGGTTCGACATAGACGTCATGATTCGACCAATAGTTCAAGTCGAACCGCAGTGCTAAAGTTGTCCAGAAGCATGGTTTGACCACGATGAGGTGGTTTGACCACCTGGTTCGAGTCGAACCGCACAGGTAAGTCACGTTTTATATTTGATTTTTCCCCATTCCTTCCATACATTCTTCACCCACCCGCACTTGAATCCTCTCCGAACCAAAACTCCTCTCTTCTAAAATTCAATTTTGCTTTATTCTACTCCGATTAAACCACTTTTCAACCTTCCTATACTCGAATTCTCACGGATTTGGGGCATTAGAGTTGCAAAACTAGGGTTTTACATCCAATTTGGGGATTTTCATACTTTGTTCATACTAGCCATGGCCGGATCGAAAGGTACATTCTCATGACTCTATTACCCTAGGATTGAAGTTCTATTGCTTGATTTTAAGATGGTAAGTAGATTGAACTCGTTTTTATATGAATTCATGGTGTAAGTTGAATTGTTGTGTGAATTTTCATATGAACAAGTGATGGGTCCGATTTTCATTATTGATTTGTTGCTAGACATTGATGTTTACGTGAAGTTGTTGAGTAATTGGAGTGTGATGAGTGTTTTCTCAACACACAATTAATATTGAATCCAATGGACGTAGTATTATCAATTTAATTATTATCTAAATTAACTAAGACAAGGCAATTACGTTTGAATGATTATTATCTAACAACTACTATGCTAGAATTTAAATAACAAATAAAATAAAATATCACTCGAAGGATACGAAAGTGGATCAAGTAGGAGAATAGGTAACTCTAGGGTAATTCAGTTTTACTACTTAACTTCCCTTCCGTGTGTTGGTGTCCGACTCTGCCTTGTGATTTATGGGCATATCACTAAACCATACATATCTACTCCATAGACACAAGTAGACATGCATGTATCACGTGTGAATAACCTCGGAGCAAGAGATATAATTTCACCCCCCTTTCTAGGTACTATCAGTATCAATTATTTCTCTGGCCAATTGGTACTCTAACTCGATATGATCTTCCTTTATAGGTACTATAAAATTAACCTCTTTATCCTACTTATTAACTAGAATTCAATTCAATTAACAAGTATCTATATAAAATTGTTCTAATAAGACTTCGGAATCCCTTCACTTAGAATTATAATATATAATCCCGTTCAGCGGTGAATGCACTCAATCAATAACAAAGAGATGTATTCAGACTCTACATAACAGTTAAAGATGCACAAAACGATTATGAGTATGAATTAAAAAGGCACAATCTTATATAGAATAAATCCACAAGTAGTGTTGTACGGAGTTTACACACGAAAGTTCAATTAACTAGATAAAACCTTCACAACCCTAGTTCTACCCAAAAGGCTCTAGCCCATGATGTTGAGAAGAACAATCAAGGGTGTTGAATAGATCTTACCCGGATGTTCGGAAAATACAAGATAAATTAGAAAATGAATAAACCCTAGATGTGGCATCATCGCGTCCTTCTTGCTCTTAAATTCTCCTCTTAGTTCTCCCCTTGATTGCATAAACGAATCTTCAAAGTGATAGTTGGATGGAGGAAGGAATGATGGTTGGGGAGTGATCCCCCCTTGTGGGGTGTAGTATGTTGTGGCCTCTCTTTTCCTCTCTTGTATTATTGTCTTGTATTCTGTTTTATGGTGTGATCTACACCCCCTTTTATACTTGTAAGCTCTCCTTATAGGCCTTGGAATGAGCTTTTTGGGTGAACACATGCATTAAAAGTGTAAAAAACGGATATGGCAAGTTTCTGCACGTCAATTCGACCAAGGAGCCAGGTCGAATTCTCCCCTCTAGGTCGAATTGGAGGTCGACTTGACCTACTGGAAGCTTCAAGTACTCAATTCGACCAGTACAGCAGGTTGAATTGAGGTGTGGCGGTCGAATTGACTCTTTTGCAGTCCGATTCGACCTCAATTCGACCAGCACATCAGGTCGAATTGACCTCCCCTGGTCAAATTGACTTGCACAGTCTCACCGTTTCGCGTATAACTTCCACATCCGAGCTTCGATTTGAGTGATTCTTACGCTCAAGAGATCCTCTCTTCCTTGGCTTTCTATCCATATAAAGAACTTACAGAAACTTCATCAGTTGAATATGTAACAAGTCAAGCAAAGTGGACAGTCATTCTGAACAGGAACAGCTTGCACGAAGTCACCACTTTGATCATAACTCTCTCGTTTGGAATCCGATTGGGGTGTTATTCATACCAAAATGACCCTCTCATCAGTGGCTTTCCAACCATGTATTACGTCAATAGTTTTGATGTAAAACACCAGAATTTTATGATTTATTTACGTAGATGTTTTGGCCAAATTATTTCAAAGCCCAATTATTTTCGTAAACCACGTGAATTTAGAAGGGAGTAATCAGAATCACAAACATTCCTTAATTAAGAAGATTTCCTCTTCATCAAAAATCAAATCATATTTTCTAATCTTCAAAGATTATTTTTTTCCTGCAAGCAATCCTAAAATTGACTCCCCTAACTAAGGGAAGTTTGACAATTTTACGCGTTTTGTTCAACTGCTTTATTATAAAATTCAATTCTTCTTTCAATTGATCACACTTCCAGTTTCTTTCATTCTTCACACTGCTACGCAAGAGAAAGGAGAGGTTTCGCAAGAAATTCGGATCGAGACGTATAAAATTCAATCTTGTCGCAAGGTTAAAGGTGGAGATTTTCTCATTCTTATATGTGTTAATTGATTTCATATGTGATAATTGAAATAAATTGGAAATTGGTATCACACTGTGAGTATGTGATCGTACTTGAACTTTATGAAATTGTAAATTACACGGGTAAGGTTTGTAATCGTGCCTTACTAATACACGAGTAAGGACTGTAATGGTGCCTTACTAATACACGGGTAAAAGTGCCATACTATAGCATGGGTATGGGCTGTAAAAGTGCCATACTATAGCATGGGTAAGGGCGTAAAGGGGTGCCTTACTAACGAATCGCGATATCGTATTACATGAATAATGGGCCGAAAGGTGCCTTATTGACACGACAGGATTGTATTGTATATTGACATGACAGGATTTTGTAATGTATATTGACATGAAAGGATTGTATTATAAGTGATTTAATTATCGCACATGAATTATTTAACATGTATAAGCATGATTTAATCTTCACTGAGTTGTGGTCGCTCACCCCCCCCCCCCTTTTTCCCCCCTTTCAGGTTAAGAATGTGGCAGTAGCGTATGAGTGGAGGGTGTGGTGACAAGAGAGTTGAATAAACTTAATAATGCCAATTTATATTTTCATGTTTTAGTTCTTATCATGAATTTAAATGTCTGAGATTCTATTATTATTTCATTTTTGAATTAAAAATGTTTTATATAGTTCATGTAGGATGAGGTTTTTGAAAGATGCTTTTATACGGGTGTATGTTGTGTGAAAAATATATGTGTTGTTGTTGTTTCGGTAAGGGTGTAGTCGAAATTGGGTTTCAAACGCATATTATAATTTGGTCTTTCGAACTGATAGCGTATGTTAACTGTGTTAATTATGATCGATGAGTCCGTGTAGCAATAGGAATTTAGTGTTGCTAAGTGTTATTGAATTAAGTAATTGTGGTGCTACATAGTTAGTGTTGATAATATGAATTAATAATTAATTCTGTTATGGTCGGTAGTTGTCAGGTGATGTGCTAATCTTGGTGCAAATTTCAGGTTTTGATAAATAGTATGGATTGATAATTGAGGTGTACTTAGAGGTACAACACAAATATGCATATTTTTTTTAAATTAAGAATTATAGGATGTAGTGGAGATGTTGTATAACAGAGGTGTCCTTTTTGAGTTGATTTTTATTTTTATTTATTTATTTATTTCAATAGCATGAAATGGTGGTCTGTGCGTTTGTAAGCTTTCATGTTATGAGTCGGGGAAAATAAACTTATGGTCCTTCTATTCAAAAAGGTTTCTGTAGTAAATACTTTTCTTAAACTAGAGTTGCAGAAACTTATAGGACTTAATCCTTATTTATCTTCTTTTTATATTGTATTAGTTGTTTAAATGTTGTTTGAAACTTATAGGACTTGCTCCTATTTTAATTTCTTTCTTTGCAATAATACTTTTTATAAAAATGGTTGGTCATGCCCTATTTCTAAATTCTTTAAGAAAATAATGTGCAAATTTATTTATTTAAAATTTGGGGTGTGACAGAAGATCTCCACAACAATACAGAAAAATTACGAAAGTTGGACGTGCGTTTTTCAGCATCCTTGCACAAATTGCGCCTTTTCTCCAACCTTGCACTTTAGATCCTTTTTTCACCTAAAACACAACAAAACACCTCAAGTGCATCTTATTCTCACATATAATGAATATAAGACCATTGTGCTAATATATGACAATAATTCCAATCAAGAAGGTGTTAAATTGGACAATAAAATACGCTTATTTTCACTCTCATCAATCCCCCAAACTTACCCGTTGCTCGTCTCGAGGTAACAAAATAAAAATAAAGAGAGAGAGTAAGAAAATTAGCAGGGAAACAAGGACTATGACAAATACCCCTCTTTAAAATACAATTGTCATCAACTTAGGTCATGCAACTCCCATTACATGTAATAATCAATTCGTAGCATACAAGTTAAGATAATCACCACAAATTCAAATGCTCCATTGACATGCTCTCACGGGAAGTATATATCACTCGCACTCAAGTATAAAGATGTACACTTATGGGTTAAGGTGTTTACGCCCAAATTCAATTCAAGTGCATGCGTAACCATAAGCTTGCCAAACGTCTCAAACTCTTTACCACTAAAAGTATGATTCGACGATGGGATCAAAAAGGACTTTTAATAGGATGTAATGTCGGTTCTTTGGTAAGGGTAGGAAACATATGGATAAATTGACTCAATTAGTAGAGAATTAAAATCGTAGATCTTTTGTACTGCAGATTTTTATACTTCAAGGCATCCAGCTTCATGCTCTTCTAATTTTCTTTTCTCTCCTTTCCTTCAAGCTCAACATACTTTTTTCTTTCCTTTCTTTTTCTTTTCTTGAGGTACCAGTTTCGGACACTACCTCTAACATCTCGGGGTACCAGTTTCGGGAACTACCCCTAAACAACTTATTTTTAAAAAAGGGCTAACTACGGATATATAACTATTTGGTAGGAAATTATTTGGCAAAGTGACTCATAAATCAAGGATGACCTAAAATCATCTTTCATCATCTAACACACATGTAATTTCAAGTAAGACAAGAGGCAAGTTCTAGAATACACGCACAAAAATGATACTCACCAGAAAGAAATATCATGTGATTATGTATCATGATCAATAAGGGTCAAAATCTCACATGGGTTTTTAACAAGTAACAGAGCACTTTTCATGGTAAGCAATATCCCACAAGTACACATAGAACTTCATATCGCAATATAACTCAAGTACACTTCCTTCATCAATTTCAAGAGCATATGAATTCCAAGAACGATTTAAACAATATAAGCTCACATGGATCACCAAAAATATAAACTCAATCCTTCCACCCATACTAATTAAAAGCACATATAAAAATTAGAATAAGGAAATGAGGGCACCTGATTTTTCTTCAATGTATACATGAGCTCCTCAGTGTAGAACTCGTCTTGCCACTCTCCTACCTTTTTCTATCATCAAAGCTCAACAAACCTCATCATTACATGATTCATCATTACTAATATAGGAGAACAAGAAGAACGAATCAATTGACTCCACACACTAGAAACACCACTGAACACTAGGCAAATTGCAAAAAAAATCGACACATCAAACCCGATTAAAGTTTCAACATACCGCAAAAAAATCAACTCCCCTAGCAAACATTACAAAAAAAAAATTATACTCTTGGTGCTGCAATGAGGTAATAACATCACACACCCCCAAACTTAGTAAAATCGTAAGTTGAAAATAAGTTTGCAAAGAGATGTAATTGCCGATTAGTAAGCACCATAAATATAAAAATTTCTCACTCACACAAAATAAATAAAGCAATAAAATGGAAGGGCAAGCCCCCAACAGGCGTTCATATTTAACGTCGAAGAGTCACGACGGAATACCGCTTTTTACTACTGGATCAGAGGAAGCTCTTCTCGCATCCTCACCTTCGAATACTTTCTTTCCCTCTTCTTGTCTACATTCAACACCTCACCTTTCTTGGTTACAAAAATATGATCATTGGAATTTCCTCCCTCCCATGGCTATCTAGACACCTCCTTGTCAATCTTTCACTTAAATTCATAATCATCTCTTGCATGATTGAGTCTCCATGGGCATCTTCATTGCATGATTAAGAGAGAAAACCACATCTTTATTATACATCTGTAGTCTAAGCTTCTCGGCTCTCAACCTCTTTGCTCTTTCCCACTTATTTTCCACTGTAAGCTTAGTATTCTGCTTATGTAATGGTACTGGAGTAACATCAACATCATGTGGAGCATTCAGTGTGGAAAATGGTGCAGAACAGCTGGGTTCGACCTGGATTCGACCAGGGCTGCTGGTCGAATTGGGTATGTAGTGGTTGAATTGTGCACCTGTAAGTCCATTCTCACCCTGTATGCTCGATTTGACCTGGATTCGACCTGTAGGTCTGGTCGAATTGAAGTGCTCCTGGTCGAATTGAGCTTCTGTATGAATTATGTCATTCGATTTGACCTGGATTCGACCAAGAGGTCTGGTTGAATTGGATGGCTTCAGGACGATCGAACTTCTGATAAAATAGAGTGCTCCGACGGGTAGGATTCGACCGGAGGGTCTGGTCGAATTGAACTGCCCCTGGTCGAATTGGCTCTCTGTATAATTTTTCTCTTCCAATTCAACCTCAATTCGACCTGAGGATCTAGTCGAATTGAATGTTGTTGGTCGAATTAGGCTTCTGATAAAACAGATTGCTCCGGAAGGTGGGATTCGACCTCACTTTGACTTGGTCTTCTGGTCGAATTGAAGTGGTTTTGGTCGAATCGAAGCTCTTTTGCTTCCAAATCACGTCTAGGCGTCCAATTCGACCTCCCCTGTTGAATTTGACCTGAAGTGTCGGTCGAATTAAGGTTGAATTGAGCCCTCGACGTGTACAATTTCGATCTCGGCCTCATTGGTCCCTCGTACTGAGTTCTAAAACCTTAACGTGATGGCTTTATCTTCCAATTTTTGTGCCAATTGATTCACGTTCGTAGTCATCTGCCCTATAATAAAAGCTAGGTCCTTCAACTACTTGGATATATCTGCATGATCAACATTCATGGTATCCTCAAGACGATCAATCCTTGTATCATTCTCAGCCATGTATCGATTGAAGATATCTTCAACACTCTTCACTTCGTGCAGCCGCATACTAGGCCCCCTAAGTGTTAACTCCATAATCTACTTCTGCTGGGACTCTAGTAGCTTGTTGATGTTAGCTAGACTAGAGATGATCTTATCATCCCTATTTGGCTTCACCACTCTATATTCAACTTGTGCTACCGTGCCAAGTACATATGATCCTCTATCTCTCTCTACATGCCAGTCACGTGAATTTATAGAGAAGTCTTCAAACAAATTTTCTACTTCAAGTGCTGTCTTAGATAACAGCGCTCCACCTGATGATGCATTAATAAAAATACGCGACTCACAATCCAATCTATAGTAGAATATGGTTATGTACTCAGCCTTAAACATCCCATGTTGTGGACACCTCCTGAGCATGTCTTTAAACCTGTCCCACGCCTCATAAAATTTCTCACCCTAATTCATAACAAATTGGGTGATCTCTTGCCTCATTCTAAAGATCCTAGAGGGTGGCATGTATCTCTCTAAGAACTTCTGCTGCAGTTGGTCCCGTGTAGTGCAATATGTGGCATCAAGAGTCTCATACCAAGCTTCGGCCTTATCAATCAAAGAGAACTTGAATAGGGCGAACCGTCTAGCATTATCATTAGCTCATGTACCCTTTTGAGTGTTTGCATAACCAAGAAATCTTCGGAGATGCTGATATGGATCTTCAAAGCAATCTCCAGAAAAAAGATTCTTCTCTATCATATTAATAAGAGCGGGATGTATCTCAAAATCATCATCTTCCCCCTTGCTCCTATCAACCCCATGTTGCCAATCCCATAGTTTGTGAAAATTTCGCGGATTGCAACATTATCCTGATTCTGCCTTGCTCCGGCCATGTTCAGCTCAATGTGTTATTTGCTCCATTCCTTCCTTTCATTCCTTTCATTTTCCTAGTGCACAAATACCTTAGAAAAATTCAAGGTTAGATAGAATTAAATAATCACAAATTAGAGTCTTAATAAAACAAGAAATAATAAAATATTAATAACAGTCATTCCCGGTAATAGCGCCAAGAACTTGATGCACGATTGAGTCTCCATGGGCATCTTCATTGCATGATTAAGAGAGAAAACCACATCTTTATTATCCATCTGTAGTCTAAGCTTCTCGGCTCTCAACCTCTTTGCTCTTTCCCACTTATTTTCCACTGTAAGCTCAGTATTCTGCCTATGTAATGGTACTGGAGTGACATCAACATCATGTGGAGCATTCAGCATGGAAAATGGTGCAGAATAGCTGGGTTCGACCTGGATTCGACCAGGGCTGCTGGTTGAATTGGGTATGTAGTGGTTGAATTGTGCACCTGGAAGTGCATTCTGACCCAGTATGCTCGATTTGACCTGGATTCGACCTGTAGGTCTGGTCGAATTGAAGTGCTCCTGGTCGAATTTAGCTTCTGTATGAATTATGTCAATTGATTTGACCTGGATTCGACCATGAGGTCTGGTTGAATTGGATGGCATCAGGACGAATCGAACTTCTGATAAAATAGAGTGCTCCAAAGGGTAGGATTCGACCTGGATTCGACCAGAGGGTCTGGTTGAATTGAACTGCCCCAGGTCGAATTGGCTCTCTGTATAATTTTTCACCTCCAATTCAGCCTCAATTCGACCTGAGGATCTAGTCGAATTAAATGTTGCTGGTCGAATTAGGCTTCTGATGAAACAGATTGCTTCAGAAGGTGGGATTCGACCTCACTTTGACCTGGTCTTCTGGTCGAATTGATGTGGTTTTGGCCGAATCGAAGCTCTTTTGCTTCCAAATCACGTCTAGGCGTCCAATTCGACCTCCCCTATTGAATTAGACCTGAAGTGTTGGTCGAATTAGGGTTGAATTGAGCCCTCGACGTGTCCAATTTCAATCTCGGCCTCATTGGTCCCTCGTACTGAGTTCCAAACCTTAACGTGATGGATTTATCTTCCAATTTTTGTGTCAATTGATTCACGTTCTTGGGCATTTGCCCCATAATCAAAGCTAGGTCCTTCAACTACTAAGATAAATCTGCAAGATAAGCATTCATGGTATCCTCAAGACGATCAATCCTTGTATCATTCTCAGCCATGTATCGATTGAAGGTATATTCAACACTCTTCACTTTGTGCTGCCGCATACTAGGTCCCCTTAGTGTTAACTCTATAATCTACTTCTGCTGGGACTCTAGTAGCTTGTTGATGTTAGCTAGACTAGAGACGATCTCATCATCCATATTTGGCTTCATCAATTTATATTCAACCTGTGCTACCATGCCAAGTACATATGATCCTCTATCTCTCTCTACATGCCAGTCACGTGAATTTATAGAGATGTCTTCAAACAACTTTTCTACTTCAAGTGTTGTCTTAGATAACAGCGCTCCTCCTGATGATGCATTAATAAAAATACGCGACTCACAATCCAATCTATAGTAGAAGATGGTTATGTACTCAGCCTTAGACATCCCATGTTGTGGACACCAACTGAGCATGTCTTTAAACCTGTCCCACGCCTCATAAAATTTCTCACCCTGATTCATAACAAATTGGGTGATCTCTTGCCTCATTTTAAAGATCCTAGAGGGTGGCATGTATCTCTCTAAGAACTTCTGCTGCAGTTGGTCCCATGTAGTGCAATATGTGGCATCAAGAGTCTCATACCATGCTTCGGCCTTATCAATCAAAGAGAACTTGAATAGGGCGATCCGTCTAGCATTATCATTAGATCCTGTACCCTTTTGAGTGTTTGCATAACCAAGACATCTTCGGAGATGCTGATATGGATCTTCAAAGCAACCTCCAGAAAAAGGATTCTTCTCTATCATATTAATAAGAGCGGGATGTATCTCAAAATCATCATCTTCCCCCTTGCTCCTATCAACCCCATGTTGCCAATCCCATAGTTTGTGAAAATTTCGCGGATTGCAACATTATCCGGATTCTGCCTTGCTCCGGCCATGTTCAGCTCAATGTGTTATTTGCTCCTTTCCTTCCTTTCCTTTTCCTAGTGCACAAGTACCTCAGAAAAATTCAAGGTTAAATTTAATTAAATAATCACAAATTAAAGTCTTAATAAAACTAGAAATAATAAAATAATAATAACAGTCATCCTCGGTAATAGCGCCAAGAACTTGATGAGCGTTTTCTCAACACACAATTAATCCCCAAGTATGAAGGATATCAATTGTATTTTCGAAAGGTGACCAAGTGAATATCGAACCCAAGGGACGGCGTATTATCAATTTAATTATTATCTAAATTAATTAAGACAAGGCAATTACGTTTGAATGGTTATTATCTAACAACTAATATACTGGAATTTAAATAACAAATAAAATAAAATATCACTCGAAGGATACGAAAGTGGATCAAGTAGGAGAATAGTTAGCTCTAGGGTAATTCAGTTTTACTATTTAACTTCCCTTCCATGTATTGGTGTCCGACTCTGCCTTGTAGTTTATGGACGCATCACTAAACCATACATATCTACTCTATAGACACAAGTAGACATGCATGTAACACGTGTGAATAACCTAGGAGCAAGAGATATAATTCCACCCCCTTTCTAGGCACTATCAGTATCAATTATTTCCCTGGCCAATTGGTACTCTAACCCGATATGATCTCCCTTTATAGGTACTATAAAATTAACCTATTTATCCTACTTATTAACCTGAATTCAATTCAATTAACAAGTATCTATATAAAACAGTTCTAATAAGACTTCGGAATCCCTTCACTTAGAATTATAACATATAATCCTGCTCAGCGGTGAACGCACTCAATCAATAACCAAGAGATGTATTCAGACTCTACATAACAGTTAAAGATGCACAAAAAGACCGTGAGTATGAATTAAAAAGGCACAATCTTATATAGAATAAATCCACAAGTAGTGTTGTACGGAGTTTACACACGAAAGTTCAATTAACTTGATAAAACCTTCACAACCCTAAGTCTACCAAAAAGGCTCTAGCCTATGATGTTGCGAAGAACAATCATGGGTGTTGGATAGATCACAAGTAGTGTTGGATATGATCCCCCCTTGTGGGGTGTAGTATGTTGTGGCCTCTCTTCTCCTCTCTTGTATTATTGTCTTGTATTCTATTTTATGGTGTGATCTACACCCCCTTTTATACTTGTAAGCTCTCCTTATAGGCCTTGGAATGGGCTTTTTGGGTGAACACATGCATTGAAGGTGTAAAAATACAGATATGGTAAGTTTTCGCACGTCAATTCGACCAAGGAGCCAGGTCGAATTCTTCCCTCCAGGTCGAATTGGAGGTCAAATTGACCTACAGGAAGCTTCAGATACTCAATTCGACCACCACAGCAGGTCGAATAAAGTTGTCGTGGTCGAATTGACTCTTTTGTCGTCCAATTCGACCCCAATTCAACTAGCACATCAGGTCGAAGTGACCTCCTCTGGTCGAATTGACTTGCACAGTCTCACCATTTCACGTATAACTTCCACATCCGAGCTCTGATTTGAGTAATTCTTGTGCTCAAGCGATCCTCTCTTCCTTCGATTTCTATCCATATAAAGAACTTATAGAAAGACCAACATTTGAATATCTAACAAGTCATGCAAAGTAGACAGTCATTCTGAACAGGAATAGCTTGCGCGACATCACTACTTTGATCATAACTCTCTCGTTTGGAATCCGATTGGGGTGTTCTTCATACCAAAAATACCCTCTCATTAGTGGTTTTCCAACCATGTATTACATTTAAAATTTTTATCTCCACAACAACACAAAAAATTACAAAAGTTGGACGTGCGTTTTTCAGCATCTTGTACAAATTGCACCTTTTCTCCAACCTTGCACTTTTGATCCTTTTTCCACCTAAAACACAACAAAACACCTCAAGTGCACCTTATTCTCACATATAATGAATATAAGACCATTGTGCTAATATATGACAATAATTCCAATCAAGAAGGTGTTAAATTGGACAATAAAACACGCTTATTTTCACTCTCATCAGAGTGGTGAAGAGAAGCATGTTAGATTAGTTGTTGAATTTGATAGATGCATGATTAAAAAGTGAAGTGATGATGTAATAGTTGGAAATTCTTGTTGAGGAGTTCATTTTGAACTAGAATTGGTTTGCTTTTCTTGTATCTGTTTGGTATTGAAATATTATTCTAGTAGGAAAAGGTAAGGAGATTGAAATTTGTTCTAAGAAAAGACAAGATAGGCCGTCTCGTGAGGACGAGGTTACTAAGAAATTAAGGCTTCAGGAGAGGTTGCCTAGGAATCTTCATATTCAGATGGAGAATTGGGAGGAGATCAAGGATCGATGGGGTGCGATGTCTGATAGGATAGCTCGCATGAGGTACCAGGATGACGATGAATATCCGTGATGATATAATGTGGATGTTTGATCAAGTGGGGATCTGTCACTTTATGGAGATGAAGAGGCCGACATATTTTCATGTGACTGCGGAGGTCTTATATTCCATTACTATCAAGAAGGGTACAAGTTAATTCCATATGAATGTTCGTTTCAACTGGGAGGCGGAAAGAGGACTTGGACTTCGGAGGATTTCAACATTCTGCTAGGAACTCCGAGGGGGATTTCTAGGCATGAGAATGGGCATTTTAGATCGAATGACTTCTGGAGAGCTATTTCAGGTGAGGACTGGATTTTTAGACAAATGATGCTCGTGCTGCTTTGACTCAGAACCTCGTTATTCGATACATGGATAGAGTTCTAAGTAACACATTATTTGCCCGATCTGAGGGAAGTTGTGTATCGAGGGGAGAGTTGTATAATCTTGGGTGTATGCTGAATGGAGTTCATTTTAATGTGGGATCATATTTGATTCAGTAGCTCTATAGATTTAGGAGTTCCACATTTCAGAGAGTGAATATTAGAGGATTGCTTACCCCTGTGGCTGAGTCGTACCACATGGATTTTACTGGCATATCACCTATCTTAGAGGATCCGAATCTCGTGATGAGTGTATGCGTTAAGGCTGGATTTGCTTTATACCAGGCTGGAGATTAGATGTTTGTTAGGGATTCTAATTCCTACTCTTTTATGTTCCCATATGATGTGAGGGCTTTGACCTTGATCCGGAATATGGGGAATCTGTTGATGAACACGTTAGCACATGAGCCAATTTCCATCACTTGTTTGAGGAGAGGAGATTGGAGGACTGTTGCTCAGATGTACACTGCAGGTATGTTTCAAGACTTGCAAATGATAGTAGATCAAGCGCAACAACCACAACAGCAGCTTCAGCAAAAAGAGCACGTTGAGCAAGGACATGCAGATGAGCATATTGAGCATCCTAAGATGGATATACCACAGCCGCAGCAGCATGAGATTCTACAGCCACAGCCACAGCAATGTGGCGATCCTGATGGCTACTATATGGAGAAGTTTCGGTTGATGAACGAGAACCTTGTCAACTTGAACAACAATCACAGGGAGATGAACCGCCAGCTTGCTTTGGCGAATATGAACTATGCCACGCTGAGTTTGAGATATGATGCCATGGATATGATATTCGGAGAGATACAAGCTAATGATCTAAAGATGGATAGAAAGCTTTGGGTATTGCACTGAGATTTCGACTTATGGTGTATGGAGCTTAGTGATGATGATTATGATGCCCCGCCGGAGTAGAGTGCGCCAGGTTTTCTCTTTGTCTGCTTCATCTCGTCTCCCTTCTCTTTTCTCTTTACAGATTGGGTATTTGTGGGTGTGAGTGGCATGTATGATGTTATATTCTGATTTTGATGATGGATTGTTGGAGATATTGTTTTGGATTGATGTGATTGGGTTCTTTGATAAGCATGTTGCATTCGTATTTTGCATGTGTTAATTTTGTTGATGAGAAGCATGTATAACTTGTTGAGTATGTGGAGTTCATTGTTGAATTGATCTTGATTATTTGCTATGATGAGTGCTTAGGATTCTATTTACCCATTTGAGAATTTGAGTCCTATTATTCATGTTACATCTATGCATGATAGTTTGTTCTTGAGAGCATCATTCATATGACCGTATTCTAGTACTTGAGTTGGAGTCTTGTGTGAGACTTATGATTGATTAGATATTAGGACATGATTTAGGCCATTATTGTTTATATGAGTCACTTAGCTAAATTTTACATTCCGATAAACCATTTGAATAGTTGGAAGCCCTGTTGAGCCTTTAAAAGCTTTTTCTTTGGCAAGCCTTGATAAAAAGCCTTATTCATCCTTTACTTGAGCCTTGTTGAATACCTTATTCATTAGTAGAAAGTTGGGGTGAATATATGCTAGCTCGAATGTGAACAGGAAAGGGAAGATAAATAGGTTGAGTGGTATGAAGAAAAGGAAATAATGGTTAAATCTTGTTAGGGATAGTACCTGAAACCAGTACCCTTATTGCTTAGAAGGGTAGTGCCTGAAATTGGTACCCTTATACTTTGAAGAAAGAAGATGTTGATGCCAAGGAAGAGAAGGACAAGTTAAAATCGCAAAGATCATGAGAATAAGATGGGGAGGAGGAAGCTGTTTGATGAAAAGCAAAACTCCAAGGTAATTCTCTATTAGTTAATTAGTCACTTTATATATATATTCCTACCTTTACCAAAGAGCCAACATTACAACCCAAAAGCAAGTCCTTTGTGATTCTAGTAATGAGTTGATTATAAGTTGATTTTTTAGTCCTTTTCCAAGCTTATGGTTACGCGAAAATATGAACTGAGTATGATCATATATATTAACCTGTTTAAGTGTATTTTACACTTGAGAGCGAGAGTAAACACTTATTCTGTGCGCAAGATGACTTAGTACTCCAAAGCGTATTATAATTAAGTGATGTCTCACATGAGTGAAATGTATGATGTGAGTGATACTTGTTTTAAATTGATAGAATTGCATGTGTAGGTATGTATTGTACTTGACTTGATGGCCTTTTGAATTTTACACTTACTCTATTGGTTTGATTTTGTTGCCTCGGGACGAGCAACATGTAAGTTTGGGGGTTTGATGAGAGTGTAAATTCACGTATTTTAAGGTCTGATTCATGTGATAATGATGTATGATTTGGCCTCAAGTCAAGATAAATCGAGATATGTAGTGGAAATTTCGTCAAGAATCAGGTGAGTGTGAGACCGTTTGAGTGGATTTTCGAAGGAAAACAGGAAAGAGTGCTCGGAATCGGAAGAGGCGGAAGATAGCACCTAGTTTGACCAACATGGTGGTGGTTCGACCACCAGTTCGGTTCGAACCAGGCATCCACAAGTCATCAGTTCGACTAGGCGTGCTGGTCGAACCGTGGTCGAACCAAAAACATAAAGGGAAGTGTTAGCTCTTTGGTAAAGGTAGGAGAATATAGATAAGTGACTAATTTTACTAGTAAAGAATTACCTTTGAAATTTTTGCTTTTCGACAGCTCCTTCTTTACTTCAACATCTTTACGATCACTTCCATATGCGCTTTCTCCATCTTCACTTGGATCAACATATTTTCTTCAAAAATAGAATACCAATTCCGGTGTTCTTCAAGTATAAGGGTACCATTTCGGGCACTACCCTTTTTTAAGCAATAGGGATACCGGTTTCAGGCACTACCCCTTAGTAAAATTTAACCATATTCTTATAATTCGCATCATTACTCCAACTTTCCCTTCCCATTCTTCTTCATAGCTTTATCTAGCATTTGTTCACCTCAACTCTTTACTAGTAAATAGGTATTTAAGGCTCAAATAGGTAAACAATGGATTTTTATCACAGGCTTGCCAAAGAAAAAACTTAAAAGGCTCAATAGGGCTTCCAATGATAATCATGTAACAAGGTAGGAAAAATTTGGCTAAGTGACTTAATCAACAACAATGGCCTAAGATCATGTCCTAGTATCTATTAATCATACACTTCAAACAAGACTCTAAGTTAAGTTCTAGAATACGAGTATACAAACGACTCCCAAGAATAAACTATCATGCTTATAGCATGACCAATAGGCTCAAATCCTCACATGGGTAATAGAATCCTAAGCACTCTTTAAAGCATGCAATCAAAATCAATTTTTTTATGAACTACAAGTAAAAATAGAACATGCTCATCATCAACAAAATCAACATGTATCAAAACAAGCGCACATGCATAATACCAATATCACCCGCACTAAATAATTCAACGCATTTCAATGTATCCATCCTCTAACAGTCAACATCCAATCAATATCAGATACAGACCATCCACACATGAATCTCAGAGATAACATCCTAACTATACCACCATCAAATCACCACCTGTAAAGTGTAAAAGAGAATGGGGATGAGAAGAATCAGAAATAGATAAAAGACCTAGCTCCGCTACTCCTCCAGAGCATCATCATCATTGTCATCCTCCTCATCACTCCTCTCCGCACGCCATCGATCAAACTCCCTATGGAGATCATTGATTTTCCTATCCAACTCATGCTCATGATCATACATCTTCCCCAATCTTTGATCCATCGCATCATAGCGTGAGTTGAGCACAACATAATTAGCATTCGCCAGCGCCAGTTGTCTGTTCGTCTCTTGCTGATTCGCATTAAGCGTGGCTAAGTGCTTATGCATCAATTGGAATTGCTCCTGATAGAACTTATCCTGAGCTACCCAGAAATCCTGTTGCGGCTGTAGCGGTGGCTCGAAATAATCATGCTACTGCGGCAGCTGTGGCGGTTGCATTGGAGGCAATTGCATCTCTGGATGCACAAATGCTGGTGGTGGCGGTTGATTCTCCTCTACGAAGTTTGTTGGATCTCCATCCATAATCATGTCCTCGTCTATGAGGACTCCCTGTAAATGCATCTCCGCCAGAAGTCTCTAATCCCCCTCCTCTAGACAAGTCTCAGAAATAGCCCTATGCTCCGAGGTATTCATCAGCAAGTTGGTTTGAATTTGGACTGTAGTGAGATCAACAATCGATAGTGGGAATCGAAATGAAAGAGGATTCTTGCCACAGATGAACATCCAAGCATCATCCAACCTCTAAATCAGCACCATCCTCACGCATGATGATAAGATCAAGTCTGGATCCCCTCGAATTGGTCTATGCCTACTCAAATCAACCCTATAATACTCGGCTATCAGAGTAATAAGCCCTCCAATATTCACACGCTGAAATCCGTGGGTAGTAAACTTATGAAACTGATGGAAAAAGTAAGTTGTGACATTGAAGCGGACTCCATTAAGCATGCACCACAGCACATACAGCTCACCCCTCGGAATACAACTCCCCTCGGATCGAATAAACAGTGTGTTACTCAAAATCCAGTCCATATAGGCGATTACGGGGTTGCGGATGAAAGCAACCTTGGAAGTATTCAAATTGTATCTTCCTCGCCTCCCCGAGATAGACCTCCAAAACCCATCACGTCTGAAATCATCGTGCTCCACATTAGCCACATTCTCACAGCCGATCAACTCATTAAACTCTCGGGCATACATCATCTACTCTTGCCCACCAATCTGAAACCGGATAACATATGGAAGGTAACGATCTCAATGCTCGATCCTCAACGAACATAAAACCTCAGCAGTTATGTGGAAATACATCTCCCTCTTCAACTCCACGAACCTAGTTATCCCTACTTGATTGAACATCCAACGAATGTCGTTGATGATGTTCATTTCCATCATCGCATGATCATCTTGATACCTTGTCCTTGTTATTTTCTGCGTTATAGCTGCCCAAAGCTCCTTCTTATCATTCCAATCTCCGAGCTTAATACCATAATCAGATGGCCTCCTTTTGTCCATCTTCATCTTCTTGGCTACCTCATTCTTCGAAGGATATTTAGTTTCCTTCCTCTTCGAAGAAGAAGCAATCTCTTTTCCTACAAAAATTATACTTCAATACATAACCAAAAAGAGATAAAGCAAGCATATCAATCCTAAGACTAACATGAATCTTACTCAAGGCTTCAAACTCATGTGCTAAACCATTCTCAACTTCAAGTGCTCATCTAATCATAACAACTATCAACTCAACACTTTCAATCAAGAACAATTAAAATCCTTAGTCTCAAACATACTTCACACAAACATGCTTTTCAATTTCAACATAAATTCCAACAAAACCAAAACATGCTTATCTTCCACATTCAATCACACCACATCAACACCCCAAATCAATGAGCCCGTACATATAATTCCAAATTAACTTCAAGCCCATATAACATGCTACATCAATTTCACAAGATTTCAACAATCCAACGTAAATTGAATCATGCCAATTCAAGTGAAATTCCAACAAAAGCACAAAAAAGTTCTACAATTCAAATCCAACCAAACACATGCTCCAATCAACTTACCCAACAGTCCTAAGCATAATCTCATCAATTCATGGGTAAAGAAATTCGAAAACATACCTTTGGTGGCCATGGAGTGCATCTGATGAACGGTGAATAATCCCCAAATTTTGTGCGAAATTAGCCCTAACTTGGACTTGAAATCCCCAAATCTTGGTTGTGGAGGTGTGTGGAAAAGTGGATTAGAGTGTGGAAAGAATTTGGGAAGAAACACTTAAGGTTTGTGACGAGTGCTCGATAAAGGGTGACGGGAGTAGGTCGAACAAAATGAGAAACTGACCTTTTAAATTTGATTTCAGAAACATGTACGACTTGAACAACCTGGTCGAACAACCCGATTTTGCTCTTAAAATGTGACCTTGTTCGACTTCCGTTCAACCAAAATTTATTGGTCGAACAACTGATCCAAGTCGAACAACTTGGAAAAACAGCCCCCTGTTCTGCCCTGTCTTGTTTGACCTCCGTTTGACTCGAACATCCTAGTCGAACAAGGTGCTGTGGTCGAACAACCTTACTGTATAATTTGCACATTTTGTTCGACCAGTGTTCTAGTTGATAAAACTGGTCGAATAACCTATTATGGTCGAACAAAGCTATTGTAAGTTTAGTGCATTTTGTTCAACCAGTGTTCGACTTCTCTCCTTGGTCGAACAACTGCATCTTGGTCGAACAACTCTCTGAGCTTTTGAAACTTCGTACTCTTCTTGTCTTTCCCTGCAATACTAAACTTTAGGACAACATCAGGTATCATAATAACCAAATCTTAAGCTAGAGAACCACTTTTAGACTATATAAAATCATGCATAACGACACACAAAACAAAACACCACTAAACATTAGGCAAATTGCAAAAAATCGACACATTAAAACCGGTTAAAGTTTCAATATGCCGCAAAAAACCAACTCCCCTAACAAATGTTACAAAGAAAATATTATACTCTCAGTGCTTCGATGAGGTAAGTACATTACACCCCCCAAACTTAGTAGAAACTATAGTCGAAACTAAGTTTGCAAAGAGATGTAATTTCTGAATAGTAAGCACGTTAAATATAAAAATTTCTTACTCACACTAATGAAAATAAAGCATTAAAACGGGAGGGAAAGCCCCCAACAAGCGCTCATGTTTAACATCGGAGAGTCACGACGGTACTAATTTAGTGCAAGGTATCCTCAAAAATGATGCAAGCATCATCCGGTGACTTATAATGCTTCAATTGATGCCCATTCACCGCTATGATGTCTCTATTTTTATCCATAAGCTGAAAATTCCCCCCTCCATAGGCTCTATGGATAATGAACTGCCCCGTCCTCTTTGATTTCAATTTTCCTGCAAAGAGCTTCAAACGAGAGTTAAAAAGTAACACCTCATCACCTTGCTTGAATTCCTTGTAAGTGATCTTCGAATCATGCTACTTCTTCATTCTCTCTTTGTGGATCACCGAATTCTTAAAAGCTCGATTCCTGAGCTCATCTAGTTGATTGATAAGAGTCATCCTCAAATCATTTTGTTCCTTAAGAGACAAGTTCAAACTTCTCAGTGCCCAAAATGCTCTGTGATGAATCTCTAAGGGTAAGTGGCACAGCTTTTCATAGACAATTTGATATGGTGACATATCCAACACCGTCTTATAAGCAGTCCAGAACCCCCACAAAACATCATCAAGCTTCATAGCCCAATCCTTCCTATTGGTTCCATCTACCTTTTCCAAGACTTCTTCACTTGTTGATTGGAGACTTCAGCTTGCCCATTCGCTTGAGGGTGATAGGGTGTAGTAATCTTATGCTTAACTCCATAATTCTTGAGAACTTTTTCAAGAAGCTTGTTGACGAAGTGTGAACCACCATCACTCACTAGTGCTCTAGGAACTCCATAGCGGGCAAATATGTGCTTCTTCAAGAAAGACAAAATAGTCCTTGAATCATTCACACGAGTAGGAATATCTTTTACCCACTTAGAAACATAATCCACTGCTAAAAGTATGTAGAGAAATCCATTATATGTGGTAAAGGCCCCATGAAATCGATCCCCCATACACCGAAGATTTCAACAACAATGCTCGGCTGAAGTGGCATCTCATCTCTTTTACTTATGTTCCTCATCCTTTTACATCTATTGCATGTTGCCACATAGGCTTCACAAACTTTAAATAAAGTAGGCCAATAAAGAGCAGATTGAAGTACCTTAGCTTCCGTCTTTTGAGCTCCGAAGTACCCCCCATTTGGTTGTGCATGGAAAAAATCAAGAACACTCTCCATCTCCATCTCAAGCACACACCTACGGACTATGGAATCCGTACATATCTTGTAGACAAACGGATCATACCAGATAAACGTCTCAATATCTTTCTTGAATTTAGCAAGCTGATATCTGTTGAGATCTCTCGGAACTTCTCCTACGGCAATGTAATTCACATAATCCGCATACCATGGATTCATTCCTTGAGTAGCTGCCACACATGCTCTTTCTGCTCGTTCAGCAAACACCGCCATTATCTTCTCATCAGGGAACATCTCTTCTATATAATCAAAAGAATCATCACAGTGCTCCCTTGTCTCCAACCTTGATAGGTGATCAGCCAACACATTCTCTGTTCCTTTCTTATCTCAGATCTCCATATGAACCTCCTGCAGAAGAAGAATCCATCTCATAATCCTTGGCTTTGTTTCCTACTTCTCCATCAGGTACCGAATGGCAGAATGATCCGTGTACACTATAGTCTTCATGCCAACCAAATACTGTTGAAACTTTTTGAATGCATACACCACAACTAGAAACTTCTTTTCAGTGACAGTGTAGTTCTTTTGTGCTACATCAAAAGTCTTACTCGCATAGTAAATGGCGCAGAACTTCTTCTCTCTCATCTGCCCAAGCACCACTATAAGTGCTAAGTCATTTGCATCACACATAAGTACAAACGGCTGAGACTAACTTGTGTGATCAAGATATGTGCAATAATAAGTGCCTCTTTCAAAATCTGAAAAGTTGTTAGACATTCTTCATCAAAAACAAAAGGAACATCCTTTTCAAGTAAATAAGATAAAGGCTTAAAATATTTCAAGAAGTCTTTTATGAATCTTCTATTAAAACCGGCGTGTCCAAGGAAGGACCGCACTCCTCGTTCATTGGTAGGTGGTGGAAGTTTCTCAATGGCCACCACCTTTGCTCGATCCACCTGCAATCCTTTGGCTGAAACATGATGCCCAAGAACAATCTCATCTCTTATCATGAAGTGGCACTTCTCCCATTTCAAGACAAGATTAGTTTATTGACATCTCTTCAAAACAGTAGATAGGTTAGATAAACAAATATCAAAGAAGGAACTAAACACAGAAAAATCATCCATAAATACATCCATGATATTTTTTGTCAACCTATCTAATATAGCTAACATGCATCTCTGAAATGGCAGGTGCATTACAAAGTCCAAAAGGCATCTCTCTAAATGCAAAAGTCCCATAAGGGCAAGTAAAAGTAGTCTTTTCCTAGTCCTCGGGTGCAATCATGATTTGATTATTCCCCGAGTACCCATCCAAGAAATAATAAAACTCGTACCCAGCAAGACGATCAAGCATTTGATCCATGAAAGGAAGGGGGAAATGGTCTTTGCATGTATTTTCATTCAGTTTTCTATAATCCGTACACACATGCCTTCCCATAGGAATCCTAGTGGCTAATGTCTCTCCATCCTCTGCTTTCACAATAGTCATGCCCCCTTCTTAGCTACAACATGCAATGGACTCACATGGGGACTATCACTAATGGGATAAATAAATCCTGCTTCTAGCCACGTCAGGATATACTTCCTAATCACTTCTTAAATAGCGGGATTCACCCTCTGCTGATTCTAAATACTACTCTTGGCCTCATCTAACAATCTTATTCTATGCATGCAATATGAAGGATTAATGCCTTTCAAATCATCAAGAGTCCAACCAATCGCAGTCTTATACTTCCTAAGGACATCTAACAACTCCTCAAGTTGATCATCATCAAGGGAAGAAGATATAATTACCAGATATTTTTTGCTATCACCTAGATAAGCATACTTCAAGTGCTCCAGTAGCGATTTCAACTCCTCTTTCTTCTCTTCTTGAGGTGCGTTCTCTCTATCCAATGACAAGTACTTCCTAGTCCACTTGACCTCTTCAACCTTTTTCCTCTCCGATTCATACATATCATCACCCTAACAAGTAAGTTTTCAAGAAAATTAATACATACCTCATTGGAGAGTCCATCTAGCTCCGTAGTAGGAAAAGTAAGAGACTCCATCAAGAATGTCTCAAGAGGATCCTTAGAAAGAATCAGAGACATATCTTCCTTCACATTCTCCTCCACCACATCAATGTTGTTACACTGCTTCTCCATCGACATCTTCATTGCTTTGTCAAGGTTAAACAAGACCTCTTCTTTATCCATCTGAAGCCTTAGCTCCCCCTTTTGCACATCAATCATTGCTCCAGTAGTAGCAAGGAATGGTCTCCCTAAGATAAGGGGAGCATTATCTTTGTCATCCTCCATCTCTAACACTAGAAAATCTATAGGAAAGACCAGTTTCTCTACTTTCATTAAGACATCTTCAATCATTCCCTTCGGAAAAGTCACTGACCTATCTGCCAATTGTAAAGCAACCGTTTTGAGAATTAACTCCCCCAAATCGAGCCTTTTAAAAATAGACAAAGACATCAAATTGATGCTTGCCCCAAGATCACACAATGCTCGACGTGCCGGCCCTTTTCCAATTTCGCATAAGATAGTGAAACTTCCCAGATCCTTCAACTTCTGTGGCAGCTTTTGCTAAATGATCAAGCTGTAGTTCTAAAAAAAATTCACCGTTTCAATTCCATTTAAGCTTCTCTTCTTCATAAGTATATCCTTTAGAAAGCGGGCATAGTACGGTATCTCCATGATTGCTTCAGAAAAAGGAATGTTCAAACTTATCTTGTTCATAATATCTTGAAATCTCCTGAACTTTTCTTCCAAACCCTTCTTAACTAGCTTGGAAGGAAACGGAAGTGGTATCTTAGTCTTTGGAATTCCCCATTCATCGCGTTCAACCTTCTCCGCTTTATCATTCTCGGCTCTCAATCTCTTGGCTCTTTCCCACTTTTTCTCTACTATTGTAAGCTTAGTATTCTGCTCTTGAGGTGTCACTAGAGTGTTCCGATCAACAGGTGTAGCATTCGGTATCAAATCGGGCAAAGAATGACATTGTTCGACCTCTGTTCGACCAAAATTCTCTGGTTGAACAAAAGGTGTTTGGTCGAACAACTACTCTGATCGCGAATTCTCATCTCTATTTTTCGTAGATTGTTCGAGCTCAGTTCAACCATCAGGTCTGGTCGAACTGATATGAGATTGTCGAATAAGATCTCTACTTCCTTCTTTTCCACTCGCCAGCTTCATCGGACCCTCATACTGCGTACCTGACCTCAATCTGATGGCATGACAAGACTTAGGGTTCTCAATACTCTAGAATGGAAACTTTCCCTTCTCAATGGTTTGAGTCAATTTATTTACGTTTCCTGCCATCTCCCCCATTAACAATGTAAGGTCTTTGCCTTGTTTAGAAATATCCTCATGATTTGCATCAATCTTCTTTTCTAACTTGGCCTCGAGACGATCCACTCTTGCATAATTCCTCGCCATGTACCTATTCACCGTATCCTCGAAGCTAGATTTCCCTCCTTCCACCTTAGCACCCGGATCAACACCAATCGGAGGTTGCACTGCATTATTGGGATTACTTCATGAAAACTCTTGTCTCCTTGGTTGTTGTTAATTACCCGGGGGACCATGATTATTGTAGTTCCCTTAATAATTTTGGTTTCCTTGATTTTAGAACCTAGTTCCTTGAATACTATGACCCATGGCATAGTTCGCCTCTTTCGTATCCTCTTGGCTAGCTCCTTCATCCTGCTGCATCATGATTGGTACTTTTTGTGACAAATCAGTGATCTGCTTCTGTTGAGATTCAAGTAACTTACTTATTCCCGCCAAGCTAGAGACGATCTCGTCTTCCTTACTTGACTTCACCATAGTGCGTTCAACTTGTGCTACTTTTCCAAGACATAAGTGCCCTTCAATTTATCAGTAGGCCAATCTCGAGAATTCACCAATATATCCTCAAAAAGCTTCTCGGCCTCAACGGATGTCTTTGCAAGTAGAACTCCATTCGATGACGCGTCGAGTGGGACTCTAGAATCACTATCTAACCAGTTGTAGAAAATACTGATATACTGTGGCTTTGTCAACCCATGCTGAGGACATCTTCTGAGCATGTTCTTGAATATATCCCAAGCTTCATGGAACTTCTCTCTGTTATTGATCATAAACGATGAATCTCTTGCTTCAATTTGAACACCTTTGAAGGTGGCATATATCTCTCCAAGAATTTCATCTTTAACTTGTCCCATGTATGACATTCAGCAGCACTAAGAGTATCATAGAATCCTTCGCTCTTTTCGTAAGCGAGAATTTAAACAGTAAGATCTTTCTTGCATCCTCACGAGTTCCTGCATTTGTTTGTGTACTAGCATAACCGAGGAACTTATTAAGATGTTGTTGAGGATCCTCAAAAGTTCCTACTAAGAAGGAGTTCCTTTATATCATGATGATAAGAGCGGGGTGAAGATCAAAATCCGCAGCGGTTGCCCATGCTTCTAACAGCCCCAGGTTGCCCCCTCCGTTATTCTTGAAGACTTAATGGATGGCAATTTCATCCTGATTTACTGCTCCAGCCATGATGATTGCTTCTGTTTCCAAATTACCTTTAGTTTCAGCTTCAATCAATTCCGGATTCGTTTCTTCAACTTCAACTCCTAGATTGAGAGATTTGGTTGATTTCAAGGTCTTATTCTTGTTCTTCCCCTTCTTAGCTTTCCTCCTTCTCGCTGATGCCTCTATTTCTGGATGAAAAGGTTCTAAATTAGTTCCCTTCGACGTAGTGTGCATACACCTGAGAAAGATACACAATTAGAAAACAAAGAAACATGAAGAAAATAGCCCTAATAAAACTAGAAATAATGAACTAATAATTAATTCAGTCCCCGACAACGGCGCCAAGAAATTAATGGACGTTTTCTTAACACACAAAATTAATCCCCAAGTATGAAGGATATCAATTGTAGTTTTGATAGGCAACCAAGTGATTATCGAACCCCAGGGACGGATTATTATCAATTTAATTAAGTTTTAATTTATTAAGACTATGGTAACAATTAAGTTATGATAATTGAGTAACTATTTAACATAGAATTAAAATAATAGTAAAATAAATAAGCAGTATAGATAATACGACTGTGAACAAGTGAGATATTAGATAGTCCTTCAGGTCATCCAGTTTTACTTATTAATTTTCTTTTCGTATGTTGATGTCCGACTCTGCCTTGTGGTTTATGGACGCATCACTAAACCATGCAAGTTTACTCTAAGACACAAGCAAACAAGCATATGACACGTGTGAATATCCTAGGAGCAAGAGATATAATTCACCCCCTTTCTAGGTACTATCAGTATCAATTATTTCCCATGCACTTAGTACTCTAACCCGATATGATCTCCCTTTATAGGTACTATGAAGTTATACTCTTTATCCTACTTATTAACCCAAATAGCATTCAATTAATAAGTAATTATATAAGATAGTTCTAATAAGACTTTGGAGTCCCCTCTTTTAGAATTATAACATGTAATCCTGCTCAGCAGTGAACGCACTCAATCAATAATGATAAGCGTTTCTTCAACACACAAAATTATCCCCAAGTATAAAGGATATCAATTGTAGTTTCGATAGGCAACCAAGTGATTATCGAACCCAAGGGACGGATGATTATCAATTTAATTATATTCTACTTAACTAAGATTATATTGGCAAATGGGATTTGGTTTGGTTATGAAACTAGATAACGTATAATTGAAATAGCAAATTAAATAAGCAAGCAATAGAGAAAATTCGGTTGTGATGTAAGTAATTAAGTAGTTCTTCAGGTCATCCAGTTTTACTTATTAATTTCCTTTCTATGTGTTGATGTCCGACTTTGCCTTGTGGTTTATGGACGCATCACTAAACAATGCAAGTTTACTCTATAGACACAAACTAACAAGCATATGACCCGTGTGAATATCCTCGGAGCAAGAGATATACTTCACCCCCTTTCTAGGTACTATCATAATCAATTATTTCCCACTTAGTACTCTAACCAGATTTGATCTCCCTTTTTAGGTATTATAAAGTTATACTCTTTATCCTACTTATTAACCCGAATAAGTTCAATTAACATGTATCTATATAAGATAGTTCTGATAAGACTTTGGAATCCCTTTTCTTAGAATTATAACATATAATTTTGCTCAGCGGTGAACGCACTCCATCATTAACCAAGAAATGTATTCAGACTCTAGATAACAGTTAATGATGCACAAAACGACCGTGAGTATGAATTAAAAAGGCACAATCTTATATAAAATAAACCACAAGTAGTGTTGTATGGAGTTTACACAGGGAAATTCAATTAACTCATAAAACTTTCATAACCCTAGAACTACCAGGGTTGTTCTAGCCCATGATTGATCTAGGAACAATCATGGTTATTGGTATGATCTTACTTGACGCGCCAGACGAACCTCTCTTCACGACCCCTTCGGATGATGGTAGGTTTCGGTGGTGGATGGATGATGAATGATGTGTGTCCTTTTCTCCTGCGAAAACTCTTCTTTTACACTTATAGGACTTCCTTATGGTCTCAGGATGTGTCTTTGCTTGAAGCACACGTCAAATTTGGTAAAAGACATCCAGAATTACCATAAATAGTAGCAGCAAACATCTGCTCGACCATGCCTTGAAAGTCGAGCAAGGCCTCGAACTCAAGCAACTGATCGAGCAAGCTCACTTGACGATTTTGCACATTCTGCTCAACCAGTCTTCTCTTCTCGTCCAAACAAATGTTGGTCAAGCAACATTTTCAAGTCGAATAAACTCACTGTACGATTTTCACATTCTGCTCGACCTCTGCTCATCTGCTCGACCAAGACGATTATGATCGAGCAGCACCTCCAAGTTGAGCTAGCTCTCTGGATGGATCTGCACAATCTGATCGACTTGGCCTCCTTGTTCGACCAAAGTGATGCTGGTCGAACAAGCTCTTGGGATCGAACGGCACTCGAAACTTGCCTAAAAAATTGTGTCTTCCAATTCCGGGCCTTCTACACTTGTTTTCCTATCCAAATATGCTCAAAACAACCTTACAACCTCCAATTCATGGCTTATCCATAAGCAATCTGATTTGTCTCAGTCTCAATGATAGACCAAATCATACCCTCTTTCCACATGAATCGGAGTCTATAATGCGTGAATTTGCACTCTCATCAAACCCCCAAACTTACATGTTGCTCGTGCCGAGGCAACGAAAATCAAACAATTTCAGAGAGTGTAATCAAGAGATCAAGCACAACCTATCCTAACACATGTAATTATATCAACTCAGAACATGCAACCATCATACCTTTCATTCACGCAAAACATCAATCAATCACAATACTTCTACGAGTGCTAAGTCATCCAGCTCATGGGTAAATATTTACTCTCTCTCAAGTGCAATATATACACTTAATGGTTAATATCGACACTCAATTTCAATTCATATACTCGCGTGACCAAAAGCTTGACAAAGGTCTAAAAAATCCATCCATAATCGACTCAATACTAGGATCACAAAGGACTTGCTTCAAGGTTGTAATGTTGGCTCTTTGGTAAAGGTGGAAGAATATAGATAAGTGACTAACTCTACTAGTAAAGAATTACCTTGGTATATTGCTTTTTCAATTGCTCCCTTCTTCACTTCTTCGTCCTCTTAACGATCACGTTCATACGCCATTCCTCCATCTTTACTTGGATCAACCTCTTTTTCGCAGTAAAATACCAATTCTAGTGTTATTCAAGTATAAGGGTACCAATTTCGGGCACTATCCTCTCTAGTATTCGGGATACCGATTTCAAGCACTATCCCTCGCAAGATTTAACCTCTTGTCTCTTGATTCTGATTTCACCAAATCTCTCCTTCTATTCCCCTTCAAAACTTCATAGAGCATTCATCTACCTCCACTCTTTACTAGTAATAGGTCTTCAAGGCTTAAAAGGTAAACGACTCGTTATCAAGGCTTGCCAAAGAAAAAGCTTAAAGGCTCAAAAAGGGCTTCCAATGATAATCATATAATAAGGTAGGATTAATTTGGCTAAGTAACTTAATTAACAATAATGGCCTAAGACCATTTCATAGCATCTATCAATTATAGATTTCACGCAAGACTCCAAGCCAAGTTCTAGAATACGAGTATACAAACGACTCTCAAGAATAAACTATCATGCTTATAGCACGATCAAAAGGCTTAAATCCTCACATGGTTAATGGAATCCTAAGCACTCTTCAAAGCATTTAATCAACATCAATTTCTTTGAACTACAAGTAAGAATAGAACATGCTTGTCATCATCAAATCAACATGCATCAAAATAAGGCACATGCATAACATGAATAATCCTCATCACTGAATAATTCCAAAACACATCCATGTATACAACTTCCGCCAATCAATCACCCATCATCATCAATACTATCAAATACATGTCACTCACACCACGAAACCCCAACTTGTAAAGATCGAAGAGAAGGGAGATGAGATGAAATAGATAAAGAAAAAACCTGACGCTCTCTACTCCTCCGGAACATCATCATCACTCGCACCCCCTTCGTCATCACCATTGCCCATCTCCAAGCGCAATCGATCTACATCTCTAAAAAGAGCACTAAGCTTCCTATCCAACTCGTGCTCGTCGGCATGCATTCTCCCTAATCTCCTATCCATCTCAACATAATTGCCCTACAGAGTGTTGTACCTCGCATCAAGTGCGGCATAATTTGTATTTGCCAATGCAAGCTACCTATTCATCTCCTGCTGATTTGCATTAAGCGTGGCGAAGTGCTCATGCATCAATCGAAATTGCTCCCGATAAAACTGATCCTGGGCCCCCCAATAATCTTGTTATGGTTGCGGCTGTGGTTGTGGTGGTGGCTCGAAAAACTCCTGCTCAAGTGGCTGTTGAGGCTGCACCAGAGGCATATTCTCCTGATTATTAAAAACAGGTGGTGGTTGTGGCTTCTCCTCTTTGAAATCAACCGGGTCTCCGATCAAAATCATGTCCTCATCTAAGTAGATTCCATGCTCACGCAACTTAGCTAGCAATCTCCAATTTCCTCTTCCCAAGCAAGTTTCCGAGATCGCTCAAGTTATTGTTGTTCCTCATAGTGGTAAGATCAGCTATCACCAATGGAAATTGAAGTGTTCGATGCTCCTTCCCTCGGATGAACATTCAAGTATCATCTACTCACTCAATCAGCCCCATCCTCACACTGAAGTCAAGATCAAGTCCGGATCACCTCGAATAGGATCATACCTACTAAATTCAACCCTATAATACTCCGCTATAATGGTGATCGGCCCTCCGATGTTTACTCTCTGAAATCCATGCGTTGTGAACTTGTAAAGCTGATGGAAAAAGTAAGCTGCTACATTGAAGCGAACTCCGTTGAGCATGCACCATAAGACATAAAGCTCCCCTCTCGGAATACAGCTTCCTTTGGACCTTGCAAACAACGTGTTCCCCAAAATCCGGTCCATGTAAGCAATCACGGGATTACGAATGAAAGCCACCTTCTAAGTGTTGGAATTATAATTTTCTTGCCTCCCCGTGATAGCTCTCCAAAACTTATTTGGCTTAAAGTCATCACTCTCTGTTCCAACCACTCTCTCACAGACAATTATCTCATTAAACTCTAGAGCCCACAACACCTGCTCATGTCCACCTATTTGCGTTTAAATACCATAAGGAAGATATCCGTCACCACGCTCAACTCTCAGCGTGCACAAGACCTCCGCAGAAATGTGAAAGTACGTCTCCCTCTTCATCTCCATGAATCTTGCGATGCCCACTCGATTAAACATCCAACGAATGTCATTGATAATTTTCATGTCCATCATGGCACGATCATCTTGATACCTAGTACTTCTAATCTTTTGAGATATTGCATTCCAAAGCTCCCTTTTCTCTTCCCCATCTCCAATCTTAATCCCAAAATCCACTGGCCTTCTTCTACCCATCTTCATCCTTTTGACTATCTCTCTCAATGGGGGGGGTGACTTATTTCCCTTCCTCTTCAAAGAAGAGGCAATCTCTTTTCCTACAAAGTCATAATTCAATGCACAACCAAAAGAGATAAACAAATACCAAGCCTAAGTCTAACCCGAATCCTACTCAAGACTTCAAATCCACATGTTTACAACTTAACTTCAAGTGCTTACTAATCACAATTTCTCTCTAACTCAACACTTTCCATCAAGAATATTTATATTCAACTAGTCTTAACACTTCCAAACCAACCATCCTATCGATTCCACACAAAATTTCACCAACTCAATACTTTAAACATGCTTACATTCCACCCTCAATTGCATCACAACAATACCCAAATTCAACGAGCCCATATGTATAATTTGAAATTAAACCAAAACCCATGCTTCATACAACATCAATTTCACAAAAATTCCACAATGCAACGTAGAACAATTCATGAAACTTTCAAATGCAATTTCGAATAAGAACTTCAACAATTCAACAACAAATCTACCCAAGACTAGCATGAATCCACTCACACATTCTTCACTAAGCTTTATCAACACAATTCACGAGTAAAAAGTGAGTAGAAAACATACCTTTGCTTGTCATGGTATTTGTGTGGTGAAGACAACGAAAACAACCCCCAAAAATTTGAATCTATCCCTAAATCGGACTTGAGAACACTCGAATTCGGATGTGAAAGTGTGTGGAATGGAGGATTAAAGTGTAGGAAATAGATTGGGAGGAAGAACTTATAGTTATGGTGGTGCTCTAGAAAGGGTGATGGATGTGTGTGTCGAAAGGAATGAAAATATCACCTTTTAAAAACTGTCTCCGGACTCCGTTCGACTGCAGTTCGACTTGTGAGGAATTGTCGAACAAGGTCTGTAAGTCGAGCAACCTAGATCTGTCCCTTGAAATTGCCTTGCTCGACCTCCATTCGACTTGCACTTTGTAGTCGAACAGCCTGTAGAAGTCGAACGACATGTGTAATCATGTCTCTATTTTGCCCTGACTTGCTCGACTTCTGCTCGACTTTCAAGTCTTGGTCGAACAACCTATGTTTAGTGGAACAAAGTCTCTGTAAGTTTTGTTCACTTTGTTCGACCGTTGCTCGACTACAACATCATGGTCGAGCTGCAAGGTTCAAGTCAAACAACCCCTCTGGTAGAATTATGCATTTCGTTCGACAATTGCTCGATCAAATAGCATGGTCGAATAACTCTCCTGAAAGTCGAACAACCTCTCGAAATTCCTAAACTTCGTACCCTTCTCGTATTTCCCTGCAACATTCAACTCTAGGACAACATCAAGTATTAAGATATCTAAAAATTAAGCTAGAGAAACTCTTTAAAACCATATAACATCAGGTGTAACTCCACAATTACACTAGAAAGCAACACACCACTAAACACTAGGCAAATTGCAAAAAATCAATGCATCAAAACGGGCTAAATTTTTATTTTTCCGCAAAAAATCAACTCCCCTAGCAAACATTACAAAGAAAACATTATATTCTCCGCACTATGATGAGGTAAGTACATCACACCCCCCAAACTTAGTAGAAACTATAGTGAAAACTAAGTTTGCAAAGAGATGAAATTTTTGAATAATATGCACGTCAAATATAAAAATTTCTCACTCACACCATTGAATTTAAAGCAATAAAACGGGAGGGAAAGCCCCCAACAGGCGCTCATGTTTAACGTCGGTATCCTCAAAGATGACACAAGCATAATCCGGCGACTTCTAATGCTTCAAACGATGCCCATTCGCCGTAATGATGTCTCCATCTTTGTCCATCAACTTGAAACTCCCCCTCCGCAGGCTCTATGGATAATGAACGGCCCTGTCCACTTCGATTTCAATTTCCCTGCAAATAGCTTCAAGCGAGAGTTAAACAGTAATACCTCATCACCTTGCTTGAACTCCTTGTATGAGATCTTTGAGCCATGCCATTTCTTCATTCTCTCCTTGCAGATCTCCGAGTTCTTGTAAGCTCGATTTATGAACTCATCCAATTAATTAGTATGAGTCATCCTCAACTCCTTCTGATCCTTTAAAGACAAGTTCAAACTCCTCAATGCCCAAAAAGCTTTGTGCTGGATCTCTACGGGCAAGTGGTACAGCTTTCCATAGACAATTTGGTATGGTGACATATCCAACACCGTCTTATAAGCAGTCTGGAACCCCCACAAAATATCATCAAGCTTCATAGCACAATCCTTCCTATTGGTTCCAACTACCTTTTCCAAAATCAGTTTCACTTGTCAATTGAAGACTTCACCATGCCCATTCACTTGAGGGTGATAGGGTGTAGTAACCCTATGCTTGACTCCATAATCCTTAAGCACCTTTTCAAGAAGCTTATTGACGAAGTGAGACCCTCCATCACTCACTAGTGCTCTAGGAACTCCATAGCGGGTAAAGATATGTTTTTTTAAGAAAGATAACACAGTTCTTGAATCATTCACACGAGTGGGAATGGCTTCCACCCATTTAGAAATATAATCCACTGCTAAAAGGATGTAGAGAAATCCATTAGATGGGGGAAAAGACCCCATAAAATCGATCCCCTATGCATCAAAGATCTCAACAACAATGTTTGGTTGAAGTGGCATCTCATCCCTCCTGCTTATGTTCCCCATCCTTTGACATCTATCGCATGTCGTCACATAGGTTTCACATTCTTTAAACAAGGTAGGCCAATAAAGAGAAGATTGAAGTACATTCGCTTCCGTCTTTTGAGGCCCGAGGTGCCCCCGTTAGGTTGTGCATGGAAAAAATCAAGAACACTCTCCATCTTTATCTCAGGCACACACCTACGGACTATGGAATCCGTACATATCTTGTAGACAAACAGATCGTACCATATAAATGTCTCAACATCTTGCTTGAATTTTACAAGTTGATATTGGTTGAGATCTCACAGAATTTCTCCTACGGCAATTTAATTTACATAATCCGCATACCATGTATCCATCCCTTGGGCAGCCACTACACATGCTCTTTCAGCCCCTTCAACAAACACTAGCATGATCTTCTCATCAGGAACATCTCTTTTATGTATTCGAAAGAATCATCACAATGCTCCCTTGTCTCCAACCTTGATAGGTGATCCGCCAAAACATTTTCTGTACCTTTCTTATCTCGGATCTCCATATTGAATCCTACAGAAGAAGAATCCATCTAATGATTATTGGCTTCATTTCCTTCTTCTCCATCAAGTACCGAATCGCAGAGTGATCCTTGTACACTATAGTCTTCATGTCAACCAAATACTGTAGAAACTTATTGAATACGTACACCACAGCTAGAAACTCCTTTTCGATCACCGTGTAGTTCTTTTGTGCAGCATCAAAAGTTTTACTCGCATAGTAAATGACGCAGAACTTTTTTTTCCTCAACTGTCCAAGCACCACTCCAAATGCTAAATCACTCGCATCACACATGAGTACAAACAGCTGAGTCCAATCCGATGTGATCAAGATAGGTGCAGTAATAAACGCCTCTTTCAAAACCTGAAAAGCTGTTAGACATTCTTCATCAAAAACAAAAGGAACATCCTTTTCAAGTAAATGAGATAAGGGCTTGGAGTATTTCGAGAAGTCTTTTATGAATCTTCTATAAAAACCGGCGTGTCTAAGGAAGGACCGCACTCCCTTCTCATTCGTAGGTGGAGGAAGCTTCTCAATTGCCACCAACTTTGCTCTATCCACCTGCAATCCCTTGGCCGAAATATGATGGCCAAGAATAACCCCATCTCTTACCATGAAGTGGCACTTCTCCCAATTCAAGACAAGATAGTTTCTTGGCATCTCTTCAAAATAGTAGCAAGGTTAGATAAACAAACATCAAATATGGCCATCATGCAACGCTGAAATGTAGCAGGCGCATTACATAATCTAAAAGGCATCTTTCTAAAGGCAAAAGTTCCATATGGGCAAGTGAAAGTCGTCTTTTCTTGATCCTCGGGTGCAATCATGATTTGATTATAACCCGAGTACCCATCCAAGAAACAATAATACTCATACCCTACGAGACGATCAAGCATTTGATCCACGAAAGAAGGGAAAATTATCTTTGCATGTATTTTCATTAAGTTTCCTGTACACGCACGCCATTCCGTAGGAATCCTAGTGGCTAAAGTCTCACCATCTTCGGCTTTTACTATAGTCATGCCCCTTTCTTAGCTACAACATGCGATGGACTCACATGGGGACTATCACTAATGGGATATATAATCCCAGCATCTAGCCACGATAGGATTTACTTCCTAATCACTTCTTGAATAGCGGGATTCACCCTCCTCTGATTCTGAATGTTAATCTTGGCCTCATCTAACAATCTTATTCTATGCATGCAATATGAAGGACTAATACCTTTTAAATCATCGAGAGACCAACTGTTCCCAGACTTATATTTCCTAAGCACATCTAACAATTCCTCAACTTGATCATCATCAAGAGAAGAAGATACAATTACCGGATACTTTCCATCATCTCTAAGATAAGCATACTTCAAGTGTTTCGGTAGCGATTTCAACTCCTCTTTCTTTTCTTCTTGAGGTGCACTCTCTCTGTCCAAAGGCAAGTACTTCCTAGTCCACTTGACCTCTTCAACCTTTGTCTTTTATGATTCATACCTATCATCACCCAAAGCAAGCAAGTTTTCAAGAAATTCAATACATACCTCATTGGAGAGTTCATCTAGCTCAGTAGTGGGAAAAGTAAGAGACTCCATCAAGCATGTCTCAAGAGGATCCTTAGAGAGAATCAGAGACATGTCTTCATTAACGATCTCCTCCACCACATCAATGTTGTTACACTGCATCTCCATCGGCATCTTCATTGCTTTATCCAATTTAAATAAAACCTCTTCTTTATCCATCCTCAACCGTAGCTCACCCTTTTTCACATCTATCATAGCTCCAGCAGTCGCAAGGAATGGTCTCCCTAAGATCAGGGGAGAGTTATCCTTGTCGTCTTCCATCTCAAGCACAAGAAAGTCCACAGGAAAGACAAGCTTATACTTTGACGAGAACGTCTTCAATCACACCCTTCGGAAAGGTCATAGACCTATCCGCTATCTGCAGAGCCACCGATGTGGGAGTTAACTCCCCCAAACTAAGCCTTTTAAAAGTGGACAACAACATCAAGTTGATGCTTGCCCCAAGATCACATAAGGCTAGATGTGCCGGCCCCTTTCCAATTTCACATAAAATTGTGAAGCTTCCCGGATCCTTTAGCTTAGTTGGCAGCTTTTTTTGAATGATCGAGCTGTAATTTTCAGACAAATTCACCATTTCAATTCCGTTCAAGTTCTCTTCTTCAAAAGAATATCCTTCAGAAAGCGGGCATAATACGACATCTCCAATATTGCTTCAGAGAAAGGAATGTTCAAGCTTATTTTGTTTTTGATCTCAGAAAACTTCTTGAACTTTTCCTCTAATCCCTTCTTAACTAGCTTGAGTAGAAATGGCAGAGGTATCTTAGTTTTGGGAATCCCCCATTCATCACGTTCAACCTTCTCCACTTTATCCTTCTCGGCTCTCAATCTCTTGGCTCTTTCCCACTTCTTTTCTACTATTGTAAGCTTGGCATTCTCAGACAAGCTAGTGTTCCGATCAATAGGCATCGCATTTGGTATTGAATCAGATTCTGAACTGTGCTGCTCGACCTCCGTTCGACCAAAGTAGTTTGGTCGAACAGATTCAGGATTGTCGAACAGATTGGCTGATCGCGTACTCTATTTTTGGAAGTGTTGCTCGACCTCTATTCGACCAAGATGGTTTGGTCGAGCAGATTGGTTTTGGTCGAGTAACCTACTTGATCGTGAGCTCTCGTCACACTACTTTTGTTCGACTTTCATTAAACCAGGGTGGTCTGGTCGAACGGAGTTGTTCAAGTCGAACGGATTGTCAAAAAATAGAGTATCATAATTTTGTTTCTTTTGAAGTTGTTCGACCTCTGCTCGACCAGATGGCCTGGTCGAACAACTCCAGTCTGGTCGAGCAGCTGCTCTGTTCCCATTAGTTTCACTCGCGGCATCATTGGACCTTCATATTGCATTCTTGATCTCAATGTGATGGCATGGCAAAACTTTGGATTCTCAATACTTTGAGAAGGAAACTTCCCTTTCTCAATAGTTTGAGTCAATTTGTTTACATTTCAAGCCATCTCCCCCATCAACAATGTAAGGTCTTTCACTTGTGTAAACAAATCCCTATGATTATCATCAATCTTCTTCTCTAACTTGGCCTCAAGACGGTATACTCTTGCATCATTCCTCGCCATGTACCTATTCACCGTATTCTCAAAGCCAGGCTTTCTTTCTTCCAACTTTGCTCCCGGATCAACACCGATAGGAGGCTGCATCTCATTATTCGGATTGCTCCATGAAAACTCTGGCCTCAGTTGTTAGTAATTACTCGGGGGACCACGGTTGTTGTAATTTCCCTGATAATTCCAGTTTCCTTGATTCGGGTACCTAGTTCCTTGAATACCTTGACCCATGGCGTAGTTTGCCTCCTCGATCTTCTCTTGGCTAGCTCCTTCGTAGCCACCATCCCATTGCATAATTGGTACTCTCTGAGATAAATAAGTGATCTGCTTTTCCTGAGACTCAAGTAACTTACTAATATTAGCCAAGCTAGAGACGATCTCATCATCTCTTCCTGACTTCACAATAGTATGCTCAACTTGCGCTACTTTACCAAGGACATAAGTGCCTCTCACTCTATCAGTCGGCCAATCCCTTGAATTCATCAAAATATCCTCGAAAAGCTTCTCGGCCTCAATGGGTGACTTCGTAAGCAATGCTCCATTAGAAGAAGCATCAAGTAACACTCGAGAATCACAATCCAACCCATTATAAAATATACTGATATATTGAGCCTTAGATAGCCCATGCTGTGGACACTTACGAAGCATGTCCTTGAATCTGTCCCAAGCTTCATGAAACTTCTCATTGCCATGGATAGAAAATTGATTGATTTATTGCTTCATCTTGAACACCTTTGAAGGTGGCATGTATCGCTCCAAGAATTTCACTTTCAACTTCTCCCATGTATCATATTCAGCAGCATCAAGATTATAGTACCAATCTCTCGCCTTTTCATTCTTCAAGAACTTAAACAATATGATCTTCCTCGCATCCTCATGGTGATAAGAGCAGGGTGTAAATCGAAATCATGGTGATAAAAGCAGGGTGTAAATCGAAATCAGCTCCGGTCCCCCAGAGAAGGGACTTCTTTCAATCATGGTGATAAGAGCAGGGTGTAAATCGAAATCAGCTCCGGTCCCTTTTGCTCCTAACAACCCAGCATTGTCCCTTCCATTGTTCTTAAAGACTTCATGGATAGCAAGTGTATCAGGATTCGCTGCCATGTTGACTGTCTCTACTTCCAAATTATCTTTGGTTGTAGCTTCAATCATTTGCGAATTCAGCACGTCAACTTCAACTCCTAAATCAAGAGCTTCAATTGGGTCTACTTTCTTGTTCTTATTCTTCTTCTTTTTCTTCTTGGACAACACTCTGATCTCTGGATTATAGAGCCCTAATTCACCTGTCTTTGATCTAGTGAGCATACACCTAAGAAAAATAAGAGTCAGAAATCAAAGAGAAGAATAATAATCTCAATTTAACTAGAAATAATAACTAATAATCTATGTCGTCCCCGGCAACGGCGCCAAAAATTTAATGAGCGTTTTCTCAACAAACAAAATTATCCCAAAGTATAACGGATAATAATTATAGTTTCGATAGGCAACCAAGTGATTATCGAACCCAAGGGACGGATGATTATCAATTTAATTATATTCTAATTAACTAAGATTATGTTGGCAAATTGGATTTGGTTTGGTTACGAAACTAGATAACGTATAATTGAAATAGCAAAGTAAATAAGCAAGCAATAGAGAAAATTCAGTTGTGATCAAGTAAGTAATTAAGTAGTTCTTAAGGTCATCCAGTTTTACTTATTAATTTTCTTTCCATGTGTTGATGTCTGACCCTACCTTGTGGTTTATGAACGCATCACTAAATCATGCAAGTTTACTCTATAGCCACAAGCAAACAAGTGTATGACACGTGTGAATATCCTTGGAGTAAGAGATATACTTCACCCCCCTTTCAAGGTACTATTATAATCAATTATTTCCCGTGCACTTAGTACTCTAACCTGATTTGATCTCCCTTTTTAGGTATTATAAAGTGATACTCTTTACCCTGCTTATTAACCCGAATAAGATTCAATTAACAAGTATCTATATAAGATAGTTTTGATAAGACTTCGGAATCCCTTCACTTAGAATTATAACATATAATTCTGCTCAGCGGTGAACGCACTCCATCAATAACCAAGAGATGTATTCAGACTCTACATTACAGTAATGATGCACAAAACGACCATGAGTATGAATTAAAAACTTACAGTTAATGATCCACAAGAGATGTATTCAGACTCTACATTACAGTTAAATAAACCACAAGTAGTGTTGTACGGAGATTACACAGGGAAATTCAATTAACTCATAAAACTTTCATAACCCTAGAACTACCGGGGTGGTTCTAGCCCATGATTGATCTAGGAACAATCATGGTTGATTGGTATGATCTTACATGACGCGCCACACGAACCTCTCTCACGACCCTCCGGTGGTAGATGGATGATGAATGATGTGTGTTCTTTTTCCCCTGTGAAAGCTCTTCTTTTATACTAATGGGACCTCCTTATGGGCTTAGGATGGGCCTTTGCTTGAAGCACACGTCAAATTTGGTAAAGGACATCTAGAATTACCATAAATAGCAGCAGCGACACTCCGTTTGACCAAGCCTGGACAGGTCGAACACGGCCTCCAACTCAAGCAACTGGTTGAGCAAGCTCTCTAGACAACTTCTCACATTCAGCTCGACCAGTCTTCTCTACTCAACCAAACCAATGTTGTCGAGAAACACCTCCAAGTCGAACAAACTCTCTGTATGATTTTCACATTCTGCTCGACATCTGCCCATCTGCTCGACCTAGATGATTATGATCGAGCAGCACCTCCAAGTCGAGCTAGCTCTCTGGACGGATCTGCACAATTTGCTCGACTTGGCCTCCTTGTTCGACCAAAGTGATGCAGGTCGAACAAGCTCTTAGGATTGAACGGCACTCGAAACTTGCCTCAAAAATCGTGTCTTCCAATTCCAAGCCTTCTACATCTGTTTTCCTATACAAATATGCTCAAAACATCTGATTTGTCTAAATAAAAGACTAAATCGTACTCCATTTCCACACAAATCAGCGTCCAAAAAAACATGAATTTACACTCTCATCAAATAACTAAGAGATGTATTCAGACTCTACATAACAGTTAATGATGCACAAAACGACTGTGAGTATGAATTTAAAAAATATAGTCTTATATAAAATAAACCACAAGTAGTATTGTACGGAGTTTACACACAGAAATTCAATCAACTTGTAAAACATTCATAACCCTAGAACTACCGAAGCGGTTCTAGCCCATGATTGATCTAAGCACAATCATGGTGGTTGGTTGGATCTTACCCATAGTCTTGAAAATTACAAGATAAATTAAGTAGAGAAATAAACCCTAGATGCGGGCGTCGTCATGACTCTCTCCGTCTTGAATCTTCACTTGGTTCGACAGACGAACCTCTCTCCACGTCTCTTAAAGATGGAACTAGGGTTTGGATGTGATATAGGATGGATGTGGAAACTAGCTCTCTTATTCTTGTGCTCTACATCCCTTTTTATACTTGTAAGGTGCTCCTCACGGACCTTTGATTGGCTTTTTCTTGAGACACACGTCAAATTTGGTAAAAGAAATCCGGAAATACCAAAAGTAACATCAGCAAAATTCTGTTCGACCAATCCTCCATTGGTCGAGCAAGGCCTTCTGGTCGAACACTGGTCGAACAACCTCTCTATAAGGTTTTGGTCATTTTATTCGACCAGACTTCATCTGTTCGACCAAGATGATTCTGGTCGAACGGACTTCCTTGGTCGAGCAATGCTTCTGTATGTTTTGCACATTCTGTTCAACTTTGCCACCGTTGTTTGACAAAAGAGATGATAGTCGAAAAACACTCTTCTAGTCAAATAACTCTTCGAAATTCACCTCGAAAATCATGTCTTCCAATTCCGAGCCCTTAAAGACCTGTATTCTGTGTAAATATGCTCAAAAAGCCTCAATAGCCTTTAATTCATGGATTTTCCATTAACAACCCGAATTGTCTTGATAATAGACCAAATTGTACTCAACTTCCACACAAATTAGAGCCCAAAATATGTAAATTTACACTCTCAATAGGAAGCAGGTGTGGTTCGACCACGAAGCTTCTGGTTCGACCAGTGATTTTAGTTGAACCAGGACCCTGCCAATTCATTACAGGCCGATTCAATCAGGCCCTGTGTGGTTCGACTAAGGGTGTTGGTCGAACCAATAAGCGAGTAACTTTTGGATCCATATTTTTACACCTTCAGTACGCGTTTTCGCTCAAAAAACTCATTCAAGATCCATAAGGAGAGCACACAAGTATAAAAAGAAGACCCTACGCAGGGGAAGGGCCATTCATCACCTTCATTCTACACAACATCAAAAACCCTAAACCATCCTACGGAGCTATGGAGAGAGATTCATTTGTCGAATCAAGTGAGAATCAAGTGAAGATTCAAGATGGAGAGAGACACGACGGCCCTCGTATCTAGGGTTTACTTCGCATTTTAATTTATTTTTTAATTTTCAAGACTATGGGTAAGATCTATCCAACCATCATGATTGTTCTTCGATCAATCATGGGCTAGAACTGCTTAGGTAGTTCTTAGGTTTATGAAGGTTTTAGGAGTTAATTGAACTTCTGTGTGTATACTCCGTACAACACTACTTGTGGTTTATTTGATATAAGACTATGCCATTTTAATTCATTCTCAGAGTTGTTTTGTGCATCATTAATTATTATTTAGAGTCTGAATACACATCTTCTTTATTGATTAAGTGCGTTCACTGCTGAGCAGGATTACATGTTATGATTCTAACTGAGGGGACTCCGAAATATCATTAGCACTATCTTATATAAATACTTATTAATTGAATCTTATTCAGGTTAATAAGTAAGACAAAGAGAATAATTTCATAGTACCTATAAAGGGAGTTCATATCAGATTAGAGTACTAAGTGCATGGGAATTAATTGATACTGATAATACCTATCAAGGGGGAGAATTATATCTCTTGCTCCAAGGATATTATACGTGTCACAAGTTTATTTACTAATGTCTATAGAGTATATTTGCATGGCTTAGTGATGCGTCCATACTCCACAAGGCAGAGTGGGACACTGATACACGGAAAGAAAGTTAATGAGAAAAATTGATGGCCAGAAGGACTACCTATCTCTCATTTATTCACATCAGTTCTATCTCTATTGCTTATTTCTTTTAATTGTTATTTTAATTTTTTGTTTATTGGTGACTTAATCATCAAAACTATTTTGTCCATATTAATCTTAATAAGTTAGAATATAATTAAATTAATAATACAGCTTTGGGTTCGATAAACACTTGGTCGCATATCAAAGCTGCAATAGCATCCTTCATACTTGGGGATTAATATTGTGTGTTGAGAAAACGCTCATCAGTTGCTTGGGTGTTGGTGCCATTGTTAGCTTTCTTCGCGAAGGCCAGCTGCTGAGTTAGGAAAGCTACAAGTTCCCGTAGTTCAGCAAGGTTATTTAGGATGCGCATGTTATTGCTAATATTATTTGGCAGAGGATGGCTCCATGGGAGCTCCTTCCTTCAGACATATTCGTAGAATGAGTGTGTGAAGACTTTAGAAAGTAAAAGAGAGAGAAATTAGAATGAGTGAGGGCGTGCAACCTCCTTCTAGCGCCAAAATGTTGATGTGTGATTTTATACTGAAAATAATATTAAACTGGATTATGAATAAACCGACGAAATCAACACTAAAAAGAAATTAAGTCTTTCTTTTATTTTTATTTAGCAATTTTGCGAAACTACCTTACAAAGTGAGCCGAAAATAGCTTTAGCTCCATAGATGAAATTAACATAGAGAGAGAGAATAGAGAGAATATTTATGCTAATTTTTGTAATGAGAATGGACTTTCAGCAATTGTTTTCAGTGTTATTTATAGGGAAAGATTGGGGGTTATTAAATGCGGGGTAGCCATAGGAGCCTAGGGTCTAGGCTTGCTTTACATTTATTACGAAGAAATCTTTCTGATGTGATAAGATCCAGAAGATTTGATAATTTCCCGATTTAGAAGTATCCACTGTACTGCCGCAGGAGGTTAGGAGTTTTAGTGAAAAAGGTAGAAGGCATGCAATGTCATAGTTGTGATGAGTGGTGGTTGGGCTGGTGAGCTGTTGGTGTCATGCTACCAACACGTGATTACTTAGGCCAGACCACCGAGCTGCCAAAGGGTCGCGGTCGAGCTACTGCGGCGCTCCACTAGAGCGTGGTTGCTGAGCTACCACAATACATCTACGGGGCATGGGTGCCGAGCTGCGAAGGAGTGGCTATGAGCAGCTGCCATACTACTGCCAAGCTATAGTAACAATCTAGCTATTACGGAACGTCCAATAGGGCATGGGTGCCGAGCTCTGGATGAGTGGCTGTAGAGCGCGGCCACCATGCTGCTGCCAAGCTATGGTGAGTACTGGGGCGTGTATACCGAGCTGCAGAGGAGTGGCTGCAAGTCGCTGCAGCCGTCGTGCTGCTGCCAAGCTAAACTACTGCGACATGTTTACCAATTCAAGGATGCTGAGCTGTGGAGGAGCGGCTGCGGGGCGCGGCTGCCGTGCTGTTGTCAAGCTACAGGACGTAGAGTTGCCATGTGAGGTTGTCCTACAAAAATTTCTTGTGAGGCTATAGGATAATTTTCATGTGTGGCTGCATTGTGGAGCTGCCATACATGACTCCTTCAAAAACTTTCGTGTATAAATTTCAGTAGACTTACCATGTATAGTTTTCCGTAGTACTACCACTCGTGGGTTTTGACTTGTGCTTCCAGTAGCCTTCAGCTGAGCTACCAACAAATAATAATAATAATAATAATAATAATAATAATAATAATAATAAGATAGTAAAACAGACGGCACTATTTCTAAGACTAGCAGCGCCAATTTCATTCTTTTAACTAACTGCGGAAGAATTTGCAAGTTGATCGTCTCAATAACTGGATCGGGCTAAAGAATCGAAATAGAATTTGAAATGGTGAGGGAGCACTTATTCTAACGTTGAACCAGCAGGAAGCGTCCCTTTTCAAGCCTTCGCTCCTGTGAATTTTGAATTCACCCACTTTATAGCAGATATGTCGTGATTCGTGAATGCACTCGCCGGTTTTGTTAGGTTTGGTAACCTTAGTTAATTAACACAAAGAGCCCTTGTTTTTTCTTTATTCTTTTATATTTTATATTTTTATTTTATGCTAATGGATATGATTGAATCCGTCTCATATAAAATCCGTAAGATGGTCCTGCTCAAGACCTACCCATTAAAAATATATTATATAATTAATGTAATTAAAATTAAATTAATAATTAATGTAATTAAAATTAAATTAATAATTAATGTAATTAAAATTAAATTAAATGAAAAAAAAAGCAGGGTTCCATTAAGTAAGGAACGTGTGTTGAATTTATCATAGCACACCACCGCTTCCTTTAATATTAAAGCCAGTCTGGCCATGAGTAAGGATCTGTCACGGAATGAAAACTCAAGTAATTGCATTATTTAAGTGCACTTAGTGTCATACGATCCTAAGGTTTATAAAATAAAAATTAGTGTATTGTAGATGATAGTTATTAAATTTACCCATATAATAATGTGCTGAATTAATTTACCCATATATATATATGCTAGGTAATGGCAGCACCTCACTTCGTGAGGTGCTTTCCCATGTCCTTCAAGTGATGGAATGGCTTTAAAGCTTCAACAACTTCACTCATTTGAGGCCTTCTTTTAGTATCGCGGCTGAGGTAGAGGCTGCCAACTGTGCAGTTTGTTGGAGAAAGTGAGGCATAGCCCATTCCAAAAGGTTATGGTAACCATTGGGTAGGTGTTTGTCCATCGATCTTCTACCTGTAATCATCTCCAGAAGGACCAATTTACACGTTCTTCACTTTGTGTTATTCTAGACTTCAAAGCTTCAAGAGATCCGTTGAGCTGTTCGCATTGCTTTTCTAACCCTTGTTTCTCAGAGAGAAATAAGCTCTGTGATTGCTTTGCTTTCACACTTTCAGACACCAGCTGCCTAATGAACAACAAAAAAGAACAAATGAGGAAAAATGTTGGATTGCATGCAAATGAACTATGATAATAGAAGAGGATTTTAAGACCTTTATATTATATTCATCCCTTTCCGTCAATTGCTGCAACAAATGCTGGTTCTTAGTTTGCATATCTTCATAAGCTTGACCAATAGTCCGTACGTATACTTTGCACAATTAATTGAAGCAACAAAAGATTCTAGGAAGGTGTAATATGATATAAATAACCAGTACACTTTATATGCGCCTAAGAAGGCAAACGTTATCACCTCAATTTCGGATACATAAGACTCAGCCTCTCCTTCTTTGATTTTGATGGCTTCCTCGAGTTCTAAAACATTTCTGCATGTAAATCATGAGTACCTAATGATAACATTTGGTTAGATAACTTGAAATTAGATACTGCTTTGTCATCCCAGAGGACATAATTAAAAGCAAAATTGTACATCCTCCAGCTTTGAACTTTTAATTTTTGTGAGAACATGGAGTGTGAATGAAACTCACGTTTTAATTAAGACAACATGCAAGTTGTTTCCCTTCTAAATCAGATAGATTTATATTTGCAAGAGGTTGACCAATGACAAAAAGATCTATCAAACTTGATGTAACACCTCAAAAATTCTATACGTGAGTTTTCCTTGTGGCCCAACTCATAGAGGCCCAATACAAACAAAACGTAGTCCAACCCGTATGGTTGCTTTCCAAACCGCGTGAATGGAAGAGAAATCAGAATTTTATACACTTCCCTTATTTAACAAATTTCTTCCTGTCCAAGAAAATATCATCATATCTCTTTAATTCTTTAAAGAGATATTCCCCTGCTATCACTTCCAAATTTATTTCTCTTGCTAAGGAAAGTTTGACTCCCTTACGCGTTAAATTATTTTTGAGATTTGGCCCAGCCATTCAAGCATAAGAGGTTGATCATTCCTTCGTTCCTTCACATACAACTTCTATATTTTTCTTATTTCTTATTTCACGGCTGTTTTTCTTCGAAGAGAGGAGGGTTTTCGATGGGGCTGGTTACGACATTCAACTCTCGAATCAGAGGTTTTTACGTGATCGATAGGTGGGATTTATTATGTGTTGTTTATGTATTTAAAACCCTATATGATGTGATTATACATGAACATGCTATGTTATCCATGAATTATTAAGTATAAGTCAAGGGTATTGAATCGCGATGCTTGCCAACATGGGTATTGAACCGAAAGGTGCTTGCCAACATGGGTATTGAACCGAAAGGTGCTTACCAACATGATTTTAAATTTCAAGTTACAAGTGTAAGAATTTCAATTTCACTTGTAGTAGCGTTTGAATGATAAATATTGCGTAATTTATTTCACTAGCGGTGGTTTGCTCACTCCCAATCATTCTCCCTTTCAGGTTAGCATGGCGGTAGCGTACGAGTGGGGGCGCGTTGGCAAGGAGAGATTAACTTTGTTGTAATTTATTATAAAATAAAATTTAGATGTCAAGTTTCGTTTATGACTTTTAAAAAGTCCAATGGTTCAGCATTATGTGTCTCTTTATTGAAAATATGGTTGTGAAATTTCTATCTATTAGTTACTTGCTTAAAGTCGTATTTTCATTAATCATTTTTTTTATAAATTTGCAAGTGTTCGGTTTTAAGAATTAAACTTGAGGTCCTTTTCTTTAAAGGCTTTTGCTAAATACTCATCTTAAATTAAAGTTGCAAGATCTTATGGGACTTGTCCCCTAGTTTAAATCCTTTATTTTTGGATGCTCATTTTATTTATTTATTCAATAGCTAAAACATTTTTTTATCACGCCCTATTTAATGCTCTATTTACGAAGTAAGATGGGAATTTCTTTATTTTTAAATTGGGGTGTGACAGATTGGTATCAGTGCAGGTTTGTGATTCTGCATACTTGTTCAAAAAATTATTTTATTTTTATTTTTCCGCACATGCATATGTAAATGATTTATTTGCTATGAAAATATACATGAATAATTTAATAATAATTAAGTCTCTTGCTACGCATCCACCGAGTACGACGCCCACGCCAAACAAGGTATGAAAGATTTAAAATTTGCAACTATGATTACAAGTGCAATTATGTGCAAGTTAAGTTTTATTATCCCATATGTACAAGTTTACGAATTACTATGCAAGATAGTTTGTTCTTACGTGATAAGAGGAACCGTGTTATGATAGATGGACAATATAGCTAGACAACAAGCTTACAGAAATTATCAGCGCGATCCGCGCCATGATTTGGCAACACACATCGCTATAATGCTGCAAGAATGGAGAGAAGTTCGAGGTTATGGAGATGGAATTACCAACTATTGGGCTTGTATGAAGCTGATTAACATGCTACCCCTGGCATGGAGGGAGGTCGCGTATCCTATTTTCACGGCCGGACTGCGACACAATATGACTCAAGAGGTTCCACGAACAAGCTATCCTGTGTTCACTGCACAGTTGTTCGAGAGAGTGGTTCGCTTCCAACCACCACCTCCTGGACACATCATAGATGCTCAGGAGAATGCTCTCACCGAGGGATTGTATGGTATTCCTGATCCAGAAGAAACCGAAGAAGACCCTGAAGAGGATCCTGAGGAGGACGTTGAATAAATTAATACGAGCAATTATCCTAACTTCTACTATTATTTAATATTAACCTTATGATGGGAAATTTGACTTTTGCTTTCAGTATTTGACATCTATGATATTCATTTTGAGACAATTCATTTTTTTACGACACGAATGGAATTTTTATTATGAATTTATTTAGTTGTCCTTCTAAATTACGTGCCTCTATAATATATTTTTAGACAATGTTTACTATTGACCATCATCCTGAGCTAGTATTAATTATTGGTACATTGATGATTTAAGGATGCCTCCAAGAAGAGCGCCTCAGTTTAAAAACGTTCAGGTTAACAACAACCAAGCGAATGAGAACCAAGCGAATGAGAACCAAGCGAATGCGAACCAAGCGAACGAGAACCAATATAATAACAATCCGCAACCCGCAGTGGATGAAGAAGCTTATGCCAGGGTGATGCAGCAGTTCCGGTCCTACACGCCGCCTATCTTCAAGGGACGAGAGGGACCCGAGTATGTGGAAGAGTGGTTGAGATCACTCGAAAAGACTTTCCGAGCCATGAGGTGCAATGAACGTTTCCACGTCTACTGTGCGCAATACCAATTCGCAGAAGATGCAGATCATTGGTGGGATTCATACTGGAGAATGAGACCTGATGAGGAACCTGAAGCTATCACATGGGAGGCATTTAAGAGGATAGTGCTAGAGAACTACTATCCGCGGACCCACCGAGCTAAAGTAGAGCGCGAGTTCTACGATTTCAAGCAAGGAAATCAGACAGTGGTTGAATACAAGCGCCGATTCAATCAAATGAGCCGGGCAGCACCGCAACTAGTAGATACTGAAGAGAAAAGAGCTCATAAGTTGATAGACGGCCTGCGCCAAGACATTCAGGATGCTATGGCTTCTCTGCCTGAAATGGGATATGTTGATACGTTTCAAAGGGCTCAAAAGATAGAAGCTTGTTTTGAGAGGGGATGTACTAATCGTAGGTCGATGGAGAACTCGGGCAAAAGAAAGTGGGATGACTCCAGCTCTGGAAGGAACAACAACAACAAACAGTTAAGGGCCAATACAAATCCGCCCTCAAATACCCAGAACACAAAACCGCTTTGCCCGAAATGTGAGAAGATACATGATGGTGAATGCTTTAGAGGTCAAGGAAGATGTTTCAGATGCCACGAGGTCGGGCATAGAATTCAAGATTGCACCAAACCACGTAACTATGTGCCGGATCGAAGGGGACTGCCCGCAAGAGGGAATCAAAGACAAGCTACCGGAGGTCAAGGAAGAGCCTTCGCCATGTACCAGAATGAAGAGGATAAGGAACAAGGAGTCACTACAGGTACTTTATCAGTGGGTAACTCCCGAGCTTTCACATTGTTTGATACTGGTGCATCACATTCTTTCATATCTGCTAAGTATTGTCGTAAGATTCATTGCGAACTAATCAAAAGTGACGGGCCTCTTGAGATTAGTCTGCCTTCGGGAGAGAAAATTCTCACGTATTTATTAGTGGATAGCCTCGATGTATACATTGAAGGAATCAACTTTAGTGTCAAACCCTACGTTATAGACATGCATGGGTTCGATTTGATACTAGGAATGGATTGGCTTACACACCATCGAGCCATCTTCAGGTGCAAGGAGTGAGAAGTGATCTTAACGGTGCCAGAATCCAAGGAAGAAATTGTCCACAAGATTAAAAGTGGTGTGATACCCTGAGTTTTTTCTGCTGTGAAAGCAGCAAAGATGCTTAAGAAGAAGTCGTGTCAAGGATATTTAGTGGACATTATAGACTCTAAGATCTCGGAAGTGTCACCCAGCAACATACCAGTAGTGCGAAACTTTCTAGATGTCTTTCCGGAGGAATTGCCAGGGATACCACCGAACCGCCAAGTAGCATTTTCGATAGACCTACTTCCTGGATCAGCACCAGTTTCCAAGGCCCCTTACAGAATGTCACCCATGGAGCTACAAGAGCTGAAGATTCAACTGCAAGAGCTTCTGAACTTGGGATTTATTCGCCAAGCGTATCACCATGGGGAGCACCAGTTCTATTTGTCAAGAAGAAGGACGGTTCGATGAGAATGTGTATTGATTACCGTGAACTCAATAGACTGACAGTGAAGAACAAGTATCCCTTACCGAGAATCGAAGACCTATTTGATCAACTTGAAGGAGCTAGTACTTTTCCAAGATTGACTTGAGATCTGGATACCACCAATTGAGGGTGAAGGAGACAGATATTTCTAAGACGGCTTTTAGGACTCGGTATGGACATTACGAGTTCGTTGTAATGCCATTTGGCTTAAGTAATGCACCTGCTGTGTTTATGGACCGATGAATAGAGTTTTTCACCCATATCTCGATCAGTTTGTCATAGTCGTCATCGATGACATTCTTGTCTACTCGAAGGACGAAGCACAACATGAGGAACACTTGAGATTAGTATTCGAAACACTTCGCAAGGAGAAGCTGTATGCGAAGTTTAAGAAATGTGAATTTTGGTTGAACCAAGTCGCCTTTCTTGGACACGTGGTGACATCGCAAGGAATCGAGGTGGATCCATCGAAGATTGAAGCTGTGAATCAATAGAAGACGCCATCAAACGTACAAAAATTCGGAGTTTCTTAGGACTAGCGGGCCATTATCGGAGATTTATTGAAGGATTTTCAAAGATAGTCGGTCCTTTGACGCGCTTGACTCGAAAAGACGAAAAGTTTGTTTGGTCTGAGAAGTGTGAAGAGAGTTTCCAAAAATTGAAACATGACTTGACCACAGCGCCAGTATTGACGATACCTAACCCAAACGAAGAATTCACTGTCTACAGTGATGCATCAAAACAAGGACTTGGATGTGTTTTGATGCAACATGGGAAGGTTATTGCATACGCTTCTAGACAGTTGAGGCCGCACGAGGTGAACTACCCTACACACGATTTGGAGTTGGCAGCAGTTGTGCATGCCTTGAAGATTTGGCGACACTACCTATATGGAGGAAGATATGTGATCTTCACGGACCATACGAGTCTGAAATATCTTTTCACTCAAAAGGAGCTCAACATGAGACAGCGAAGATGGTTATAGTTGGTGAAGGACTATGATTGCTCAATTGAATACCATCCAGGCAAGGCTAACGTGGTAGCTGATGCATTGAGTCAGAAAACAAAAATGGAGCTTAGTAGTCTATACACCAAGCGTGAGGAGTTGATCAAGGAATTCGCCAAGATGCAAATCGAGTTGGTGACATCACCCCCCGGCACAAGAGCGACTTTTGCATCGTTGGAGATACTGCCGAGTTTGAAAATGGAGATAAAGGGAGCTCAAGAGCAAGATCACTTTTTGCAAGGAATGAGGAAGAAGGCACAAGGAGGCGAATACAATGGCTTCAAAGTGGATGATGAGGGAGTGTTGACTCTAAACGGAAGAATATGTGTTCCAATGGTAGAAGAATTAAGAGAGAATATTTTAGGAGAAGCACATGGAGCTCCATACACCGCTCATCCGGGAGGAACAAAGATGTATCAAGATTTGAAGGAAAGATTTTAGTGGAGAAGTATGAAGCGAGATATTGGATATTTCGTTGAAAGATGTTTAACTTGCCAACAAGTTAAGATTGAACACCAGCGACCAGCCGGAAAGCTTAAACCACTCGAGATTTCCGAGTGGAAATGAGAACAAATTGCTATGGACTTCGTTGTGGGACTACCAAGATCATCAAAGGGAAACCACGCCATTTGGGTCATTGTTGATCGATTAACTAAATCGGCGCACTTCTTACCAGTGAAGATGACATTCAAGATGGAGCAGTTCGCTTAGTTATATGTTCAAGAAATAGTAAAACTTCATGGAGTCCCAATTTCAATAGTGTCCGATAGAGATGCGCGCTTTACTTCAAGATTTTGGGAAAGTTTGCATAAGGCCATGGGAACAAGATTTAACTTCAGCACTGCCTATCATCCGCAAACCGATGGGTAATCCGAAAGAACAATCCAAATTTTGGAGGATATGTTAAAAGCATTCACACTCGACTTTGACGATGCATGAGAAAAGTTCCTACCTCTAGTCGAGTTTGCCTACAACAATAGTTATCAAGCGACCATCAAGATGGCCCCTTATGAAGCGCTTTATGTAAGGAAGTGTAGATCACCATTATATTGGGACGATGTTGGTGAGAAGGCTGTCCTAGGCCCCAAAATGATAGAAGAAGTAGTGGACAAGATTAGAGTCATTCGAGAAAGGATTAAGTCTGCTCAAGATAGATAAAAGTCTTATGCTGATCAAAGAAGGAGAGATCTACAATTTGAAATCGGAGAACATGTCTTCTTAAAGGTTGCACCCACGAAGGGTGTTATACGATTCGGAAGAAAGGAAAAGCTTAAGCCTCGTTTTGTCGGGCCATTTGAAATTCTTGAAAGAATAGGAGTACTAGCTTATCGCTTGGCTTTGCCGCCTGAATTTTCTACGGTTCATAATGTCTTTCATGTGTCAATGTTAAGGAAGTATATTCATAATCCAAGTCATGTGGTGAACTTCTCAACACTCAAAATTAGCAAGGACCTAACATACGAAGAAGAACCTGAGGCAGTCTTAGAAAGGAAGATCGTAAGAGCCCGAAATCATGACGTGCCATTCATTAAAGTGCAATGGAGCCGGCACACTCAAGATGAGGCTACGTGGGAACGAGAGGATGATATACAAGCAAGATACCCCTCTTTCTTCACAGGTAAGATTTATGTCTTTACGATTAGAATTTCGAGGACGAAATTTTTATTAGTAGGGAGGGATGTAACACCTCAAAAATTCTATACGTGAGTTTTCCTTGTGGCCCAATACAAACAAAACGTAGACCAACCCGTATGGTTGCTTTCCAAACCGCGTGAATGGAAGAGAAATCAGAATTTTATACACTTCCCTTATTTAACAAATTTCTTCCTGTCCAAGAAAATACCATCATATCTCTTTAATTCTTTAAAGAGATATTCCCCTGCTATCACTTCCAAATTTATTTCTCTTGCTAAAGAAAGTTTGACTCCCTTACGCGTTAAATTATTTTTTAGATTTGGCCCAACCATTCAAGCATAAGAGGTTGATCATTCCTTCGTTCCTTCACATACAACTTCTATATTTTTCTTATTTCTTATTTCACGGCTGTTTTTCTTCGAAGAGAGGAGGGTTTTCGATGGGGCTGGTTACGACATTCAACTCTCGAATCAGAGGTTTTTACGTGATCGATAGGTGGGATTTATTATGTGCTGTTTATGTATTTAAAACCCTATATGATGTGATTATACATGAACATGCTATGTTATCCATGAATTATTAAGTATAAGTCAAGGGTATTGAATCGCGATGCTTGCCAACATGGGTATTGAACCGAAAGGTGCTTGCCAACATGGGTATTGAACCGAAAGGTGCTTACCAACATGATTTTAAATTTCAAGTTACAAGTGTAAGAATTTCAATTTCACTTGTAGTAGCGTTTGAATGATAAATAGTGCGTAATTTATTTCACTAGCGGTGGTTTGCTCACTCCCAATCATTCTCCCCCTTTCAGGTTAGCGTGGCGGTTGCGTACGAGTGGGGGCGCGTTGGCAAGGAGAGACAAATAAATATTAATAAATAATAAGTGTGAAGAGAGATTGTTTTAAATTCAGTTTGCTTTCGAAACTGTGATTGTTGCTTGTGATCTCCATTTTTCGGCGGATTTCTTTTTTTTAAAATCTTGAGTGCGAATAATTTTGCCTCTTAGATGCGATTTCTTCCTCTTTTAGGAAGTAATGGATTATGATGAATTTTGATTTATCGCATTCATGGATGGTCGTTATACAAGTGAATGTTGAGAGGTATGTGTAATATATTGTAGTCTGTATATTTTTTTCCAATTTTTAATTAAGTATGCACAATGCATGTTCTTTGAGTTTGACCCATCAATACCTTTTAAATTATTAATTCTTGGTGTGGGTTAAAGCCATGTTTTCAAGGATAATAAAGTGACAGTATTTTATTTTCCAAATTGGAGAGAGTAGAACTCCATTAGTCCTTCTCAAATTATTTGATTATGGAGAGATTAACTTTGTTGTATTTATTATAAAATAAAATTTAGATGCCAAGTTTCGTTTATGACTTTTAAAAAGTCCAATGGTTCAGCATTATTTGTCATCTTTATTGAAAATATGGTTGTGAAATTTCTATCTATTAGTTACTTGCTTAAAGTCGTATTTTCATTAATCATTTTTTTTATAAATTTGCAAGTGTTCGGTTTTAAGAATTAAACTTGGGGTTCTTTCTTTAAAGGCTTTTCCTAAATACTCATCTTAAATTAAAGTTGCAAGAACTTATGGGACTTGTCCCCTAGTTTAAATCCTTTATCTTTGGATGCTCATTTTATTTATTTATTCAATAGCTAAAGCATTTTTTTTATCACGCCCTATTTAATGCTCTATTTACGAAGTAAGATGGGAATTTCTTTATTTTTAAATTTGGGTGTGACACTTGATATTGTGAAATCAGTACAGGAGACCGTCATGAAGAGAAATTGATAAAGGTAGTATGCAATCACCTTAAAATGATAATCAAAGATGAAGTTAAAACTCAACAAGCAGGAGAACATTATGCTAACAAATCCATGACTGAAAATGCATGAGTTGTCACATATTTAAAGTATAAATACATACATTAAAGGATAATAATTTCTTCTAAACTAACCAAAACACAAATGCCTAATAAAATTTCATTGTTCTTTTACATCCTAAATTAGAACCTTTTTCAAAGTAAAGAGATATTACTATGCATGCAAACACAAGAACAAAATGAAGAATAAGAAAGCACCTCTCAGAAGTATCTAACTCCGCCCTTAATTCAACCATCACAGCTTTGGCAACATAAAGTCTCTGCTGACATGCTGTCTCAGCTTCATAAGATACTTTTACTCTCAATTCCAAGCTGTCTCTTCAAGGGCATTCCTCAAGCTTTAATCTTGCAACTGAGCGCTCTGTTCTAATTTATTAATCTCTGCCAAGTCTCTCAGCGAAAGCAACAACTTCACCAAGGGAAAACAACTCCTGTATCATAAAACCAATGATTAACACAATGTAAAATTTGATTCAAGTAAACAGATCGATAGTCCAGTCGTACTTTCTCATTTTCCCAGAATCTGCACGCCACATCAAATAATATCATTTTGTATTCATGTACTAATATGGATGCACGCATTTAAAAGCATGAAATTAGAAAACTTGTACTGCATCGTATGACACCATTTAAGTATCAGTGGTTGGTCCTTGCCTGGCCTTCACTCTCTGCAACTTTCCAAATGAATGCTTGCAACAGGCTGATTAGTCGCCGTTGTGGTCACTGCTGCCGACATCTACGCTAGCAAATTGTAACATCCTCCATGTTAAATAACTCCATCAAGAAAACATGTAAATGATTAGAATTCATAAAATAATGGGATTTGACGAATGAAATGCGGAGGTTGATTTGATTTAGACCATGGGATAAGATGAAGCATTGAATAAAGCCTTAACATATGCTTCATTTGCATGCATGTTTTCCAGTTTGATTCATAATAGACCTGGTATACATGAAAAATTAAGGTGTTTTTAACATCGAAGAAAATGAATCTCACCAATTTTTAGTTGGTTGTTATTTCTCGAAAGAAAACAAGTACAACATGGCATGTCATATCGTGTAAGCGAAAAACTCATCTGAAAAGCAGTTGAATTCTTAAAATATCTTGTCAAGAAGGAAGTTGCCAAAAAGGCATGCGAGTTGATTTTTTCTTTTCCAAAGTCAATGAGTCCTATAGAAGAGAAAATGATGGAGGAATGTAGAACAAAACCAACACACATGTAGGAACAAAGACTCTTAGAATGAGAGAAATCAATAGAACACAATTGAGTTATCAATCCATGCTATCAAGAGTTAAAATTTAATAGTAATCACTATGAACAAAAATCTAATCCATTTCCATATTGTTATATTGAAAATCAAAATGTCACATGAGAAAACCAAACAGAACCACAAAATCATGGAGGAAAAATGAAAGAATAAAATTAGGTAGCAATGCGGAACCACCTTGATTCTGGAGGTAAATTATCAACACCATGGGAACAGTAGAAGAAGCACATGAAACTTGAATACTTGGTAAGACTATCTTCTGTACTTGGTTAATTCAAAGAAAAACAATAAATCATAGCCATTGCCGCATTTGATTATATCTAAAAAGTAAACATTTTCATCAGATGGATAAAATAAGTCATTTCATTCACCTAAGTGTTACCTTACTGCCGGTGATCTCTCATAAGTGCGTCGAATCAGAAATAGCTGAAATAACGGTGGGATTAAGCAAACGGTGCTCATCGTTGGGGGAGGAGAAAAGCTAGAGAAAAATAAACTTTCAATTGAAAATTACAAACCCAAAAGAGAAGTAGAGGACAGGTGGAACAAACGGTGGAGTGGATTGATAAAGGGAGTTCCACGTGGATTAAACCATTTCCCCATCAACAACAAAATAGACACGTATTCCTAATACACAACACAATATCACCAAAAGAAGAACATAAATAAAATTTCTTGAAAACATAACCCATGGCAAAGTATATAAGGTAAATTTGAAGAGTACTGTTGACTGCAACGGTAAATACAAATTTAATTACATAGACATTAGGTTGACACTACTTGGGTTATTAATATTGGTAAATCATCTTTATCGATGGATGTGGCAAAAGATAGTCTTAATTCTTCCCATAGTTACTATTGGTTTCACCAGTAGATTATCTTAATCAAAATAATTCAACATCACTCTTTTTAAATCACTATATCAGTATGCAGATTGCTTCATATATTACTAATCCTTGTATTAGCAAAATGAAAAGGCATCTATGATCAAATGAGAAGGAACTCAAGAAGATGCAAGAAAAAACATATGACAGAAAGATGCATTTTTTAATAAAAATGCTAAACAAACAATCAAAAAAGTATAGTAAATGATCGCACATTATGTAGGAAATGAACATGTAATGCAAGAAAATGAGGCAAAATTTACACCAAATTCAAGTCCCAACAAATCGCTCCCACAGAATATAAATAAATAAGTTAGCAAGAGACAACTCCACTTATCTGCCTAACTACGATTAGTAAAATAAAAGTAATAATTAATGAGAAATTTCCACAGTAAGAATCTATTAATAAGAAAATCAAAAACTAACCTGTGTCTAGGTCAATGCTGCAGCATGTGAAATTTTGTGAAGACTGAAACTGCGAGTGTACTAAGAAGCGTTTGGAAAGTTGAGCGTTAAAAATAAGGGTTTCTTCAGCTGGGCAATCGACGCCAGAGAGGAAAATAACTAATTAGAATTATTATCCCAAATTGAAAAAATTAAAAGACGACATAAAACAATCAAAAAATAATGAGAAGACATTCACAAAGAGAACTTACCAAAGTGGAGCTCCGAAGGCCAAAGGGCGGCAAAAGTCGGTGGGTTGGCCGCGGGCGAGGAAAGACTGACGACTTTGGAGGGGATTACACCTCTGAAATGAAATGTGAAATTTGGATTATGCCCAAATCAACGTACTTTCATTAACTTAATTTCCAGGACGTGATCAAAAAATAATAAGAAAACATTCGCGTCGACAGCGACTTACGGAGAAAAGCTCCGAAGGCAGAAGCGACAACAATAGTGGGCGAATTGGCGGTGGCCAGGAAAGGGGCGACAGCTTCTGGGACTTGTCAAATCAAATGGTTGTGCACGAAATTGGAATTATGCCCGACGAAACTCACTGTAGGAATAGGCGGTGGGGTTCAGGGCAATAACCGGTAGCTTGATGAGGTGGAAGCTACAGATTTCACCCAAGCGACACGAAAGGGAGACTAACGCAGAAGATGCGCTCAAAAAAAGAGAAAGAAGCTTGATGAAGGTGAAGATAGATAGAGGCGGTCGAATTGTTGAAGGAGATTGACAGCTACGGCAAAGGGAACGCGAGATGTAATAATCGGTTGCAAATGGAAGAGAGAATGAGTGAAAGAGAGAATAGGGGACACATAGAGGGAACGCATGGAATAAAATAAAAAAAAAAAGATAGGAAACTGGGAACCGTACGCTTACAGGACAATTCACCAGCTAAATCCTCTTTGTAATTTTGTAAGAAAAACATTGAAATAATCCGACGTAAAATAAGTTAGCTGCATTCTCTAAATAAGCAAATTACATAAAGCATTCGTACCAAACTAATTGTATAGGGAAGGAAATTTAAAAAAAATCTCCAGCGTTTTGCACTAAAAAAAAGTTTCTACTCTGATATTGAACACAAGAGATTTCTGATTTTTTAACTTTCATGAGTAAATTTGGTAAAGAATCAGGATCTACCAATCTAAAGTCTCAATATGTTGAAACATATGTTGGAAGATTACATTAGTAGGAAAAAACAATCTTGTAGTATTTATCAAGTTTCACTCGAAAACCAAAACATCATGACTCGACACTGCCACCAAACTATAATTCATATGACATTCAAAAATCAAATAGAACTATTGAAACAAAGAACACTACAAATGAAATCATACAATATACAAAGCACATCTGGAACTCATGGCATATACAATGGCTGAGCCCACAAGAATTTGTATTGGTATACACACAATATTGGAGTTCAATCAAGTATCATTAGACGATTGATTACCATTTAAAATATGAAACAAATTTAGAAATATATTGTTAACCATATCATAAACATTAAATTCAAAGAGAGGATTTAGATCAGAGACAGTGAAATATGCATCTCTTTCCCAAACGTTACCATGTTATCAGGAAGCCTACGAACATCTTTTGCCTATAAAAAATAATAAAGAAATATAAAAAGAATATGGAATTTAGCAGGTTGGATGAAAATAATTAGATAGAGTGATTCCATTAAAGCTTACTATGAAGGAAGAATATAGTTCCGTTCAAACCTTGTACGGATTTGGTCCTTCATTTTCTCCTCGAACTGGTGGCGTAACACTCCTTCATGTTCGGAATTCTTTGGTGCCCTTGAAACATATTAAATCTGCGAGCCTGCTGAATAGATGGTTTGTATTCCAAACTCACAAAAAAGTAAAAGTTTGATGATAGCACAATTTTAATAAATATAATATGTATTCATTGTGGTACCAAGTTGTGATCCAAATAAACAAATCCAAATCCTCTTGATGCACCATTATCATCTTTAGAGATGACCAAGCTCACATTTATTCCATATTGAGAGAACTTCTCCTCAAGGATCTCTTAGACAACCCTGAATCCAAATTCTTCACATACAGGCCAGTTTTGTGTACTCAATTAGTAATAAGAAATGGCTCGAGCACTCTTCTTCACAAACTTACTAACATATCTATGTAAGAAAGAAGTATTCTAAGAGTCATGCAATGGAAAAGAAAATTTAAAAACCATAATATTAAACAAAAACAAAAAAATGTGAGAGTATATGACATATACCTGTTCGCCTTCAATAGTCGAGCCATTGAGTTTCGTAATGGCATCTATTCCAGAGCTTTCAATCGCAAACTAGACAAAGACATACCCTCTACTATTTCCATCATCAGAAGTGACTATTTTACATACACATAATAATATATGACAAACTTCTGAATCATTTCTTGAATCCTAACACTATATATTGACACACTAAAATTTTACAATTAAGAAAAAAGAAGCCTATGATCAAGAATATTGTGTTAGAATAGGACAATGTGATCATCAAACAAAAGAATATATATTAATAATCATCCACCAATGTAAACCAAGTTTACCTTGACAGAAACATTTCCAACACCACTTTTTCGTGCATTAAGATCAAGTACTGACCACATTAGTCTCACTGATTTTCCATTCAATGTGGAATGATTTTCCATCTCCTTTGCACGAATGGCTACACAAAACAAATTATAAAAGAAGATATCAATTATAGCTCATAGGTATTTTACATGTTCAGTTTGCAAAACACTTTTAGGTTAATCTGCAGTTTCAAGTATGCAACTATTTTCAATACATATGTTGGTAAAAGCCATGCCAATATAAAAAACAAATGTCGACAATGAAATCCATTTAACATAATCATTCACATATCTGTGTTATTCAGAGAGAAGCGAAGTGCTATCAATTCAATTCAACAAATTTAAAATAGCAAAGAGTCAATCCCATTTAAAAAAATAACTTATTAGTTGTTCATCAATAGATATTGGCCAAAGCAAGATGAGTGAATTCTTAGTCTCATTCCCCATTAAACCTCTAAATTGAATAAATTGTGAATGTTATGAAAACAACACTTGAAGAAGCTGTAATTCTTGACATCTTGTTAAATAATCGAGTACCATTTTTATTTTTATTTTAATGATATTTTAATTGTAATATCTTTAATTTGCCATTAACTCGAAAATAATTCCAAATATTAGATCAATCATGTAATCCTCCCTTTATAAGGGCACAAAATGGAGAAAAGTTGTTAACTTTACCCTGCACAAACTACATACCCACTCCCTTTCCACCATGGAAGCACAAAATGAATGCTACAAAAAAAAAAAAAGACAAAACATGGAATAAGTTTTATACCAAAATAACTATTACACACCCTAAAATACATACAACAACTTAATGAATCAAGTTTTGATTCAAATATACTAAATTACGACATGAAAGAAAAATTCATAATGAATGAAATATTGGTGAATGGAGGAGAAGGTTAACATTTACCCAAATTTTGGATTGAAGTGTCTAGGAGGATGACAAACTTGATCGAGACGGTAATGGGCGACTGGTGGCAGAGTAGACCTATTGTCGATGGCGAGGGGTGGCGATCAATAAATAGAAAGCGGAGCGATGAAAAGAAAGTGGGTCAATCATGAAGTTAATGACTCCATTAATATTTTTGTAAACCACGTAACAGAAAACTCAAACGGCGTGATAGAGAGAGACGTAGTATTATATGGTTCTTTAATAAATTTTCATTTTCATAACGTATGCAAGAGGAAATTTGGAATTTGAAAATATATAAAACAATTCAAAACATAAGAAAATGACACATAAGCATAAGATTCATATCAGATTGAAACTTGGCTTAAGATTCATGTGAGAATGACACTTGGCAAAAGAAAATATTCATTTAGTTAGATATAGATTTTCACTATCTTTAATTTTACCCTTCACTCACATAATGAAAAATCTATTTTAATTAATTTTTAATTAATAATATTCATTTAATTATTTTATCTGCGAGTCTTTCCTTTTTCGCTCATTGTGCCACTTTGATTTTATGGCAAAGGGTCAACTAAGACCCTAATCTTATTCCATATGATCAACTTATCCCCTTAATTATATTTTTGTTCATCCAAACCCTCCATCTATTTAATTGAGATCAAACAGCCCCTTTCTAAAAAAATAAATACCAAAATAGTTAATATTTTTCTTTCTCCTAATTAATTTTTGTTAAAGATACATTAAACACTTTAACAAAATTTAGCCAAATTTAGCGTAATTCATGACCAAAGTCATCAACGCGCCCCCACACTCCAAAACACCCCACTACCTATCCACCAGACAGAAATATTGACAGCCCCCCACACCCAGCGGCGCGTTCGGCGGCAACACCGTTCCAGAATGTAGAGTATCATGAAGAGAACGTGCAGCATGAGTGCATGACCCCCCTGGCTGGCGTAGAATAATGTTGGGATGGTGTCGCCGCTGCTGCGAACCCCTCTCTCCTGTCTCCACGCGTACATGGAGACGCTCCCCAGACGTTTTTCAGAGGAGATTTCAAGAAAGTGGGATCGGAGCACATTAGGGGTATGAATAAATTCTGGCGATGCTCCTCTGTATCCAACCCGCCGCTCTCATCGGTGTTTATTTCTACTTCAGCAGGCTCAACCATTACTTCGATTCCGCAAGGAGAGAGAATGGACTAATTGAGCTTCCAAGTCTGCCGGAGATGGAATTCATCGATCTGTCGTCCTTCATCCAGGATCCAAATTCGAGCATAAACGACCTTGATGGAGAGAATCATCCAATAGTTGTTGAGAGTGAAAATAAGCGTGTTTTAGTGTCCAATCTAACACCTTTATGATGGGAATTGATGTTGTATATTAGCACAAGTGTCTTATATTCAATATATATGAGAAAAAGGTGTACTTGAGGTGTTTTATTGTATTTTAGGTGGAAAAAGGATCAAAAGTGTAAAGTTAGAGAAAAGGTGCAACTTGTGCAATGAATACTGAAAAATGCACGTCCCACTTGTGCAATTTTCCTGTGTTGATGTGGAGATCAGAACTGGTGTTGTGATACATGGTTTGAAAGCCACTGAAGAGTGGGTCATTTTGGCATAAAGAACACCTCAATCGGAATCCAAACGAGAAAGTTATGAACAAGATGGTGACGTCGCGCGAGATGTGCCGAACAGAACAACTGTGTCACTTTCCATGGTTTGTTACACCTACAATTCTTAGAGTTTTTGTAACTTTTTTCTATGGATAGAAAACAAGGAAGAGAGGATCACGTGAGCACAAGAATCACTCAAATCGGATTTCGGATGTGGAAGTTATATGCGAAACAGTGAGACGGCGCAAGTTTGATTCGACCACAACAGTTTGGTTCGACCAGACATCTTGGTCGAACCACAGCCATTTTGGTCGAACCACATGCCTGAACAGCGCCAAATCCATATTTTTACACCCCAAGTGCGTGTTTTTGTGTATTTTCTAAGAAAAAGTCCATCCAAGGTCCATAAGAAGAGCTTATAAGTATAAAAGGGGATGTAGATCACGTCATAATGGGGAGATTGAAATTAGATTGGATTGGAGAGCCACATCCATCCTACACCACCCCACAAGCGGGGATCACCCCCCAACCATCATCTAAATCCTTTTCTCCATCCATCAATCACTTTGAAGATTCGTTTGTGAAATCAAGAGGAGAACCAAGAGAAGGATTCAAGATAAAGAAGGATGCTACGACGCCCACATCTAGGATTTATTTTGTTTCCTAATTTATCTTATAATTTTCTAGACATCCGGGTAAGATCTATCCATTATTCATGATTGTTCTTCGTAACATCATGGGCTAGAGCCTTTTTGGTAGAACTAGGGTTGTGAAGGTTTTTAAGAATTTATTGATCTTTCATGTGTAAACTCCGTACAACACTGCTTGTGGAATTATTTTATATAAGATTGTGCTTTTTTAATTCATATTCATAGTCATTTTGTGCATCATTAACTGTTATGTAGAGTATGAATACATATCTTGGTTATTGATTGAGTGCGTTCACTGCTGTGAAGGATTATATGTTATGATTCTAAGTGAGGGGACTCCGAAGCTTCATTAGAACTATCTTATATGAATACTTATTAATTGAATTGAATTTGGGTTATTAAGTGATAGGAGTATATATTTCTGTCCCACATTGGTTTTGTACAGCATAGTGTGTATTGTTGTACTTGTATATGTAATAGCATTTACTTGTAAATGAATTAAGTTTTTCCAACCTCAACATGGTATAAGAGCCTACAATTGGTTAACACCACATATTTCCTTTTATTTTATTCCGCCCAGCATTCTGATGCATAACAATTCCTTGATATCAATTCATAATTCACTCCTATATTCACGCACTAATCCCATATTTCTCTCTACTTTTTATTTCTCTCTACTTTCGTTTATTATACTTTCAAGCAATGAACGACTCTTCCACAACCACTGCATCCACGGAAAATCCTTCCATCATAGCATTCAATATTGCTGCTCAAGCGCCACTGAAGCTCACATCAGCCAACTACACTGCATGGTCCTTTTAATTTCGTACGCTTTTAACCGACTACGATTTGTTTGGATTCCTAGATGGCTCCAATCCTTGCCCAAGTAAGACAACTACTTCTGGCACGGTGCCTGTGCCGAATCCGTACTTTGCTACTTGGAAATGACAAGATCAACTAATTTTAAGCGCGATCATTGGTGCTTTGATGCCTTCTTTGATCCCTTTCATTGCTACTGCAACAACATCACAACAAGCTTGGGAAACACTAGCAAACACATATGGGAAGCCATCACGTGGTCGAATTCTCGCACTCAAGAATCGATTACATAATCCGAGGAAAGGTATAAAGTCAATTACTGAATTTATGCTTGAAATTAAAGGAGTCGTAGATGAATTATATCTTCTTGGAGTACCAACTGATCCTGAGGATCTTTCCCTCAAAGTGCTTAATGGACTTGATGAGTCATACAAAGAACTATCTAATGCAATTCAAGCACGAGAGAATCCAATTCTCTTTGATGAATTGCATGAGAAGTTGCTAAGTACTGAAGCACAAATTGCTTCACGCCCCATTGCTCATACAACCACCCCTGCCACTGCCTTTTACTCTTGATCAACCAATCATCGTGGCTCATCTTACAATCTCAGATTTAAGCAACACCATCCTAATCAACGTAGTTAGGCTCCACAGTCTTCTTGGGGTGGCTAGAATCGACAACACCAAAACTCATTTGGACAGCGCCCCTATTTAGGAAAATATCAATTATACAGTGAAACGGGTCATTCAGAACGACGGTTTCCATCGTTTCTTCACACTCCAGTTAATTCACCTCAGACTCAAAGCCGCCCAGCCTATGTTTCTCCATCCGCCCACACTGCTACTTCTCATTCTACGACAACTGAATGGATAGTTGACTCTGGTGTTTCTCATCACATCACAACAGACTTAGCAAATTTATCTCTCCATACCCCTTATGACGGTACAGATAGCGTTGTGATAGGAGATGGTAAAGGTTTGAAAATTGCTCACATTGGAAATTTGACATTTTCAGATATTAATTCTCTTAGTTTTTCGGACAGCCTGCATGTTCCTCACATATCAAGAAACTTGATATCAGTGTCACATCTTTGTGCTACAAATGATGTTGTTATCTTATTCTCTGATTGTGACTTTCAGGTGAAGGATCAACGTACGGTTGACATTCGACTATGCGGACCTCGCGTTAATGGACTATACATCTGGCCGACGAGTAAACTCACTCTTACTGCAATTTCTTCCACCAGGCAATTCCTCTCCACTTGGCATTCTAGACTTGGTCATCCATCATCCAAAATTCTAGATTTTGTTATTTCTATTAATAAATTGTTGACGAAGAAACTATCACAGTTTTCATGTGACTCTTGTAAGTGTGTCAAGAGCCATAAATTACAATTTTTTTATTCATCCTTTACATCCATTAAACCACTTGAATTATTTTTTTCTGATGTGTGGACGTCTCCTATTTTATCAGATAATGGTTGCAAGTATTATGTCACTTTTGTTGATCACTTCACCAACTATGTCTGGTTATATCCTTTGAAACACAAATCTGATGTTTTCTCAACATTTGTGGCTTATAAAATGCTGGTTGAAAATTTTTCTAAAAGCCAAAATAACCACACTTTATACAGACAATGGTGGAGAATTTATCGCTCTTCGCACCTTTCTTACTAAACATGGGATCAGTCATTTTACCACTCCTCCAGACACACCTGAACACAATGGACGTTCTGAACGCAGACATCGACATATTGTTGATACTGGATTGGCTCTACTTCATCAAGCCTCCATGCCTATCACTTATTGGCCTTATGCTATGACAACAACCACTTATATTATTAATTGTCTTCCCAAAATTGAGCTTTCCATGAAATCCTCATTTGAAACGCTTTTCGCTCATCCACCTAATATTTTCAAGTTTCGTGTCTTCAGCTGTCAACGTTACCCTTGGCTCCGTCCTTACTCTGTGAATAAACTTGAAAATTGATCTCGTCCTTGTGTCTTTGTTGGGTATTCTCAAACACAGAGTGCTTATCTATGTCTCGACGTTTCTTCTAAAGGTCTCTATATATCTCGTCATGTTGATTTTATTGAAGATAAATTTCCATTTTCTTCAATCTCATCACCATCACCTGATATTCTATCACCATCACTTGATATTCCCTTAGAATCATACATACCTACCCCAACACCCATACCTTCCACACCTCCTGATCAACCAGCCGCTATATCGTCCCCCTGTCGCTCTCCTTCCCTAGACATACCATTGCTCGTCATCAAATGATTACACATTCTCGTAATCACATCTTCAAACCAAATCAAAGGTACGGTTTGGCCACTGCTCTTAAGTCTGACATTGAACCTACCACTATTTCTCTGCCTATCTCTGATCCTCGATAGAGGGATGCTATGTCCTCTGAATTTTTCGCCCTACAACACAATGGCACATGGGGTTTAGTTCCACCTGATAGATCTCAAAATGTTGTTGGGTGAAAATGGGTTTTTCGAATCAAAAGAAAACCTGATGGTTCTGTCGAAAAGTTCAAAGCCCGTCTTATTGCTAAAGGCTTTCATCAACGCCTGGGAATTGACTACTCTGAAACTTACAGCCATATCGTGAAACCAGCCACAGTTCGTATTGTCCTCAGTATAGCTGTTTCCAAGAACTGGTCACTTCGCCAATTTGATGTGAATAATGTATTTTTACATGGGACTCTGTTGGATGAAGTATATATGGCACAACCTCCGGGTTTCTCAGACAAAAATTTTCCATCCCATGTTTGCAAACTCTGAAAGTCTATTTATGGGTTGAAACAGGCACCCCGGACTTGGTATAATGCTCTTCAAAGCTTTCTTTTGTCCATGGGATTTATGCATACAAGGTCAGATGAATCTCTATTTGTCTACAAAAGTGGTGAAATCATTGCATACTTCCTTGTGTACTTCGATGATCTTGTTCTCACGGGAAATAATGATGTTTTCCTTCAAAATATTATCACTGCACTTGCCTCTCAATTCTCCATTAAGGATCTGGGATCTCTTTCATACTTCTTAGGCATTGAAGTTTTATGAACTCCTTCGTCATATGTCCTTCTCCAGCGAAAATATATCACAGATCTTCTTGCCAAGCATAACATGCTTGACGCCAAGCCAGTTCAGACACCGATTGCTCCTGGTGTGAATCTTTCCTTACATGATGGAAGTAAGCTTATCGATGCCTCTTCTTATCGTCAAGTGCTTGGCAGCCTTCAATATCTCTTATTCACAAGACCAGATATTGCCTTTGTGGTCAACAAGCTCCCACAATTCATGCATGCTCCTACCGAACACCATTAGGGAGTTGTTAAACGGGTTCTTCGCTATCTTAATGGAACTCGGCATTTGGAGATAACATTTTGTCGGACTCTCCTCCATCTCTTCATTGTTTTATTGACGCTGACTGGGCTGGGGATTGTGATGATCGAACTTCGAGCATATATCATATATCTTGGATCCAACCCTATAACATGGTCATCTTGAAAGCAACGTACGGTAGCACGTTATTCCACTGAAGCATAATATCTCTCTATTGCAGCCGCCGCTGCCGAAGTTCAATGGACCAAGTCCATTCTCTCTGAAGTTCATGTCACTGTATCTGCTACTCCTGTGATATATAGTGACAACATTGGAGCAACCTATCTCTGCTCAAATCCAGTTTTCCATTCTCAAATGAAACACATTGCCATCTATTATCACTTTGTCCGTGACTTGGTCAAGTCGTCTCAATTTCGGGTATCACATGTTTCCTCGGCTGATCAACTAGCCGATGCTCTTACTGAACAGCTGTCACGTGCTCGTTTACAACTATTGATGTCCAAGATTGGTGTCACTAATAGTGCCCCATCTTGAGGGGGCATGATAGGAGTATATATTTACTTCCCACATTGGTTTTGTACAGCATAGTGTGTATTGTTGTACTTGTATATGTAATAGCATTTACTTGTAAATGAATTAAGTTTTTCCAACCTTAACATTAAGTAGGATAAAGAGGATAATTTTATAGGGAGATCATATCAGGTTAGAGTACCAATTAGCTAGGGAAATAATTGATACTGATAGTACCTAGAAAGGGGCTGAAATTATATCTCTTGCCCCAAGGGTATTCACACGTGTTACACGATGAGAGTGAAAATTCATGTATTTTCGGGTCCAATTTGATACCTCTTTGAGTGTGTAATTGTTATTATTAGCACAAATATTAGTACTTTAAATTATTATTGACTAAAAGATGCATGAGAGGTATTTTGTTGTGTTTTGATAGGAAAAAGGATAAAAAAATGTAAAGTTGGAATGAAGTGTGAATTTAAGCAATATGCAAGAAAACAGGGGATCACTTTCTATAATTTTTCTGTGTTTGTGTGGAAGTTCAAAGTGGTTGTGTGAGACATAGTTGGAAATCCACGGAAGAGAGGAACACGTGGACGCAAGAATCAGTTCAATCGGAATTCGGATGAAGAAGTTATGCCCAAAACGGTGAGATCGCGCAGTTGCCTTCGGGATTTTCTAAACCCACGAAATTTTGACTCATTATTTCACATGTGGGACCATCACCTCGCTGACTTGCTCAAAGGATTTTCAAAGTAAGTTTGGTAGTGGGCCATGCTTGAAAGGCCATGGAAAACTAAAGTGTCAGTGGGCCAAAGTTCAAATTGAAATTCATAGTCGTGTGGAGGCCTTTTATCTCATTCCACAACAATAAGTGCCACATCATCAGCCCATTAAGGGAAAACCCCTTTACTGGTTGTCTCCATTCACGCATACAGAAGAGAATTAACTCCTACAAGGATCAGATTGACGCCAAACAGCATCGTCCCCACATCCTCTTCTTGCCCTAATTTTCCTCCATCACCCACCTTCATCATTCACCCATCGGAGACGGAGATTCCGATGGAGATCGTAATTGAAGAGACAGAATCCTCCGAAAAAGCTTTTTTATCTTTAATTATTTTTCTTTGTAATTTTAGAACAATGGTTAAGGTTTATTACATTTTTGTGATTTGCCCTCGTAAATCCATGGGCTAAGTTTCTTTGTTGGTAATGTTAGAGCGTTAATACAGTTTTGACTATGTGATTTGATTGTCCTAAGCTTGGATTTATTATTTTGCAGATTGTTTATTTCCTTATTGAAGAGGATGTTTTGAGACTTCATATTATTATGTTTTTGAGTTTTGATTCCTTTAATTATTCTTGACGGTATCATTGATTGATAGTTAATAGGATTCTTTATTTTTGCATAATAATTGTTGTTTCCTATGACTTTCTTAGGGGATTGACCTATAATACCTAAGAATGCTAGACAATTACAATTAATTTGGAATACTAATTACTTGGTAAAATATCATTAAGTAATTGGTAAGGAGACAAACGTGGTTAATAATCGCGTACCTAGAAAAGGAAATCTAGTGCTCTAGCATTTAATGGAATTTAGCATGAAGTACCCATAGAGGGAGAGATAGTTAATTTCTTATTGATCCTAGGATTTCAGCTCATTAAAAATGTCAGATCCTACCCGATCAAGGCGATTTAACTAGGCTTAGTGATCCTCTTATAAACGTCTGCATGTAATTAATTTGGATCTAGATAAATTAGTCACATAGTTAAGATGTATGCCTGAGCATTACCAATTCTCTATCCTTGAACTCTTAAATCAGTTTTCTCCTGCGTGATTTATTTTATTTCATAAGTAGTTTAATTATTTAATTTTACTTTATATTAGTTTAATTAATTATCCATTCAAAAACCCCCAGATGTGTCTTACATTGGAATTATCATATAGAATTACTTATTAAATTTATAACTATCTCGTGGGAACGATATTCACTTGGTCACACGCACTTCAATCGATCCCTTACACTTGAGGGTGAAAGAAAACAGCGATCAAGTTCTTGGCGCTGCTGCTGGGGATAGTTTATATATTTAAATTAATTCTATTGTGATTTATTTTCTTGTAGGACGTTAAATTTTACTTGCTTTATTTTATTTTATTTTATTTGTGATCCAAAAATTTTGATCTTTTGAGTGAGAACAGGTGTATGATTACTAGGTTGAGTGGACGAGGAATCAAACCATTAAGCTTGAAGTACTTGTTAGAGAGAATAGAAAGAAAAGAAAGTAGCCAGCTACACCTATTCCTAGCTCAGATTCGGAGAGTTTTTATTCGTCAGAAGAAAAGGAAGTGGAAATGCTTTCGCAGAAATTTGACAGAGTTGATTTAGCTGAGGAGACTGAGACTAGAAAGATGGCTGAAGATCAATCCCCGACTCCTATGCAGGACCAATATAAACAGAAGCACACCACGAATGTTGGGTTAAATGGACATGCGATCACCGCAGAGAGTTTTGAATTACCTTTTGGATTGATCCGAATGGTAGAGAGACAGCAGTTTAGTTAGAATTTTTTAGAGAATCCTAGTGAGCATATGCAGTTATTTGATGAATATGCTAGGACACAAAAGCAAAGGAATGTTCCGGAGGATGCTATTAGGATGCGGCTTTTCCCATTCTCACTTACGGGAAAATCCAAGGAGTTGTACAACAACCTTCCTCAAGGATGTTGTACTAATTGGGAGCAATTGGCAGATAAGTTTCTGAATAAATACTTCCCTCCCACTAAGAGTTTCTAGATAAAGAAGAAGATAACACAATTCAAGCAAGGATCCTTACAGAGTTTCTATAAGGCATGAGAGAGGTTCAAAGAGCTATTGCGAAGCTGTCCCAAACACAGATTTTCAAAGGATACATACTTAGGTTTCTTCTATCAAGGCCAAAGAAGAGATTCAAGAGTGTTGGTGGACACGACAGCAAGTGGATCTATATTCAAGCAATCTGCTGAAGCAGCGGAAGAGATTTCGAGGAGATGGCAACAATCACTTATGATTGGGCGGCGGAAAGAGCAGATGGAGACGCTTCTTTTGACAAAGTAGCGAAGGTAGAGATACAAGATGAAAATAATGAAGTATCAGCTATCCATGATTGATTAGATGAATTGAATAATAAGATGGATCGCCTCACCAAAGGGAACAGAGAGGAGGTAACAAAGGCTGGATATGAGGAAGAATTTGAGGAGGCTTATTAATCTATGTTCCAAGGAGGAAATAATAGAAACAGACATAATTTCAGACTGATCAATCAGTTTGGGGGGAGGAATGACCAAGGAAATAACCGTCAGTATCAACAAAGTTGGAACCAAGGGAGTTCAAACTTCAACAATTAGAGAAGGTATAGTACTTGGGCATCATGTGTCTTCTAAAGGGCTGCAGATTGATCGAGCGAAGGTGGTAGCCATCGAGAAGCTTCCACCACCGATTAATGAGAAAGGGGTTAGATCTTTCCTTGGTCATGTGGGGTTCTACCACAAATTTATCAAGGATTTCTCCAAATACTCTAAACCCTTGTCTCATCTACTTAAAAAAGATGTCCCTTTTGACTTTGATGATACTTGCTTACATGCTTTTCAGGTACTTAAAGAGGCTTTGGTTACTACTCCAATTCTGATTACTCCGGATTAGACGTAGCCTTTTGTGTTGATATGTGATGCTAGTAATATGGCATTAGGGGTTATGCTTGGACAGATTAGGGAGAAGAGATTCAGACCTATATACTATGCCAACAAGAACTTTGATGCAGCTCAGAAGAACTACACACAGTCACAGAGAAGGAGTTCCTTGCAGTGGTGTGTGCCTTTGACAAGTTCCGCCCATATCTGGTGGGTATGAAAACGGTTGTGTATACAGATCATTCAGCTATCCACTATCTGATGGAGAAGAATGATACAAATCCAAGAATAATCAGATGGATCTTACTTCTCCTAGAGTTTGATATTGAGATCAAGGATAAGAAGGGGAGTGAGAATGTGGTAGCTGATCATCTCTCTAGACTTGAGCCGCAGGATTATTGTGATGCGAAGTACGATCTCATTAAGGAAGTATTTCCTGATGAAGACATACTTCAAGTTGATAGCTACAAGTTAGTAGAGATGGTGCAGAAACCTCCAGCACCATGGTATGCTGATATAGTTAACTTTTTTGCTAGTGGAGATGTAGTGAAGCCGTACAAGTTAAGTGAGTACCTTTAAAATTAGTTCTTTGAACACGCATGTTTACTAGTGTCTATAGAGTAGATATGCATAGTTTAGGGATGCATCCATATTCCACAAGGCAGAGTCAGACATCAACACATGGAAGGGAAACTAATGAGTGAAACTGGATTCTCCTAAGGCTACCTATTCTCGCTCTTGAGTCACTTTCGTAATTCTTCTAGTGTTTATTTTAGTTTAATTGTTATTTCATTTTTTTATTAGATTAATAATTTAAACCTCAATCTTAATTGCCATCTTGTCTTAATTAATTTAGATAATACTTAAATTAATAATACGCCGTCCTTTGGGTTCGATATTCACTTGGTCGCTTGCTTAAGCTGCAACTGATATCATTAATACTTGGGGATTAATTTTGCATGCAAAGAAAACGCACATCAAGTTCTTGGCGCCGTTGCCGGGGACGACTGTTATTATTAGTGTATTATTTCTAGTTGATTAAGACTTTTATTTGTGATTATTTATTTCTATCTAACTTTGAATTTTTCTGAGGTACTTGTGCACTAGGAAAAGGAGAGGAAGGAAAGAAAAGAATAACACACCTGTGCTAAACATGGCCGGAGCAACGCAGAATCCGGATAACATTGTCATAGGTGAAATTTTCACGTACAATGGGATTCGCAACATGGGATTGATAGGAGTAAGGGGGGAAGATGATGATTTTGAGATACATCCCGCTCTTATTAGCATGGTGGAAAAGAATCCCTTTTCTGGTGGTTGCTTTGAAGATCCATATCAGCATCTTCGAAAATTTCTTGGTTATGCAAACACTCGGAAAGGTGCTGGAGCTAATGATAATACTAGATGGATCACCCTATTTAAGTTCTCTTTGATTAATATGGTAGAAGCTTGGTATGAGACTCTTGATGCCACATACTGCCCTACATGAGACCAACTGCAGCAGAAGTTCTTGGAAAGATACATGCCACCCTCAAGAATCTTAAGAATGAAGCAAGAGATCACTCAATTTGTTATGAATCAGGGTGAGAAATTTTATGAGGCGTGGGATAGGTTTAAAGACATGCTCGGGAGGTGCCCACAACATGGAATGTCTAAGGCTCAATACATAAGTATCTTCTACTATGGATTGGATTGTGAGTCGCGTATTTTTATTAATGCATCATCAAGAGAAGCACTGTTATCTAAAACAACAATAGAAGCAGAAAAGTTATTCGAAGACATCTCTATAAATTCACGTGACTGGCCTACAGAGAGAGATAAAGTATCATATGTACTTGGCAAGGTGGCACAGGTTGAACATCAAGTGAAGTCGAATAGGGAGGATGAGATCGTCTCTAGTCTAGCTAACATCAACAAGCTACTAGAGTCCCAGCAGAAGCAGATTACAGAGTTGACACTAAGGGGTCCTAGTATGAAGCAGCACGAAGTGAAGAATGTTGAAGATACCTTCAATCGATACATGGCTAGGAATGATACAAGGGTTGATCATCTTGAAGCTACTATGAACTCTAATCAGCAGATTTGTCTAAGAAGATGAAGGAGCTTAATTTGATGATGGGGCAGATGGCCGGGAACGTGAATCAATTGACACAAATGTTGGAGAAAGATATACTCCCGTCTCAAAGCATAATGAATCCGAAGCAGTGTCATGCCACATGTTAAGGCCTGGAACACAGTATGGGGGATTGATGATGTCGGAATTGAATTTAGAAACATCAGGAGCCTGATTCAACCTCGATTTGACCAACACATCAGGTTGAACCAAACAGAGGAAGTCGAACCTGGCACCTGGGAGACATCCAGAGGTCCCAGCTGAGCGATTCGACCAGGATCAAGATGGTTCGACCAAATTAGCTGGTCGAACACTGGTCAAACTACCCTGTCCCAAGCACTCTATTTTTCCAGAAAGACAATTCGACCATGATCAGCATGATTCGATCAATCTTGTTGGTCGAATCATGGTCAAACCGGCCTGTAAGGTGAAGAATGCACTTTCAGAAGTGGGGTTTGACCATTACACATCTGGTTCGACCAGCACCAGAGGTTGAACCGAGGTCGAACCACCATGTTCGGCACTGTTTTTCATGCAGAATACTATATCTAATGTTAATGCTACTCCAGTGCCATCCCAAGGACAGAATACTGAGCTTATTGTTGAGAAGAAGTGCAAAAGAGCAACGAGGTTGAGAGCCGAGAAGCTTAGACTGTAGATGGACAATGAAGATGTGGTTTTCTCTCTTGATCAAACAATGAAGATGCCCATGGAGAATCAATCATGCAAGAGTATAGATGCAGTTTCTAACTTGTTTAATCTTGATTTTAATAGGATAGATGATTCTGAATTTAAGTGGAAGATTGGCGAGGAGGTGTCTAGACAGCCATGGGAGGAATGAAATTTCGAGGATCATATACTTGTAACCAAAAAAGGTGAGGTGCTGAGTGTAGAAAAGAAGAGGGAAAGAAAGTACTTGAAGGTGAGGATGCGAGAAGACCATCATCTGATCCAATAGTTCAAAAAGTGGCATTCCGTCTTGACTCTCCGACATTAAACATGAGTGCCTGAGAGTGGAAAGATTGAGTTTGTACTTGTGATCCATGTGAACTTATATTTTTAGAATTGTGCCTGATATTCATATGCATTTGAAATTGATGAAGGAAGTGTACTTGAGTTATATTGCGATATGAAGTTCTATGTGTACTTGAGAGATATTGCTTACCATGAAAAGTGCTCTATTACTTTTTAAAAACCATGTGAGATTTTGAGCCTTGTTCATGTACACAATCACATGATATATTTTTTCTGGTGAGTATCGTTCTTGGTGTGTATTCTACAACTTGCCTCTTGTCTTGCTTGAGACTATATGTTGTGTTAGATAATGGGAGATGATTTTAGGTCATCCTTGAATTTATGAGTCACTAAACTAAATAATTTCTTACCATATGATTGTTTATCCGTAGTTAGTCCCGTTGAGCCTAAAAACTTCATTCTTTGTCAGCCTACGAGAAATAACCACTTTGAGCATCTGAATTTTTTTAGCCTTGATTGCCCTTTATCTAGTGAAGAATTAATGGCTTTTCAGAGTGTGTTGATGGAGTTTGATAACAGCTTGGAAAGAATGAAATTGGTATTGATACAGTGATTGAACTGGAAATGCTTCTAAAGAAAATCATGGAGTAGTGCTTAAATCTAGTACTTTATTAAATCAAACACCCTAGGGTAGTACTTAAATCTAGTACCCTATGGAGGATGTGCGAGGTAGTGCCCGAAACTGATACCTCAAGAAAAAAGAAAAGAAAAAGAGAAAAGGAAAAATTGTTGTGCTTGAAAGAGAAAAGTCAAAAGAGTTGAGGAGGATGTTGTACTTAATTGAAGTGAAGAGGAAGAATGAAAGATCATGATAGGCGCACTTGATTGATCCGAGTTTTGAGTCACTTATCCATATATTTCCTACCTTAACCAAAAAGCCAACATTACATCTAAAACAAAAGTCCTTTTTGATCATATTGTCGAATCATACTTTTATTGGTGAAGAGTTTGAGATATTTGGCAAGCTTATGGTTACACATACACTTGAATTGAATTTGAGCTTAAACACCTTAACCCATAACTGTACATCTTCTATACTTGAGTGCGAGCGATATATACTTCCCGTGAGAACATGTGAATGGAGCATCTGAATTGGTGGGATTGTCTTAACTTTTATGCTATGAATTGATTATTACATGTATTAAGAGTTGCATGACATAATTTGAGGACAGTTGTATTTTAAATGGGGTATTTGTCATAATTTTTTTTTCCTGCTAATTTTCTCTCTCTCTCTCTCTCTTTATTTTTATTTTGTTGCCTTGGGACGGTCAACGGGTAAGTTTGGAGGATTGTTGAGAGTGAAAATAAGCGTGTTTTAGTGTCCAATCTAACACCTTTATGATGGGAATTGATTTTGTATATTAGCACAAGTGTCTTATATTAAATATATGTGAGAAAAAGGTGCACTTGAGGTGCTTTATTGTATTTTAGGTGGAAAAAGGATCAAAAGTGCAAAGTTGGAGAAAAGGTGCAACTTGTGCAATGAATGCAGAAAAACGCAAGTCCAACTTTTGAAATTTTTCTCTGTTGACGTAGAAATTAAAACTGGTGTTGTGATACATGGTTTGAAAGCCACAGAAGAGAGGGTCGTTTTGGCATAAAGAACACCTCAATCAGAATTCAAACGAGAAAGATATGATCAAGATGGCAACATCGCGCGAGATGTGCCGAACAGAACGGATGTGTCATTTTCCATTGCTTTTTACACCTTCAATTCTTGGAGTTTTTGTAACTTTTTTATATAGATAGAAATCCGAGGAAGAGAGGATCGCGTGAGCACAAGAATCAGTCAAATCGAAGTCGGGATGTGGAAGTTATACGCGAAACAGTGGGATGGTGCAACTGTGATTCGACCACGACAGTTTGGTTCGACCAGATATCTTGGTCAAACCACAGCCATTTTGGTCGAACCACATGCCTGAACAGCGCCGGATCCATATTTTTACACCCCAAGTGCGTGTTTTTGCATATTTTCCAAGAAAAAGTTCATCCAAGGTCCATAAGAAGAGTTTACAAGTATAAAATGGGATGTAGATCATATCATATTGGGGAGATTGTAATTAGATTGGATTGGAGAGCCACATCCATCGTACACCACCCCACAAGGGGGGATCACCCCCAACCATCATCCACATCCTTTCCTTCATCCATCCATCACTTTGATGTTTTGTTTGTGGGATCAAGAGGAGAACCAAGAGGAGGATTCAAGACGGAGAAGGACGCGACGATGCCCAAATCTTGGGTTTATTTTGTTTTCTAATTTATCTTGTAATTTTCCAGACATTCGGGTAAGATTTATCCAACACCCATGATTGTTTTTCGTAACATCATGGGCTAGAGCCTTTTTGGTAGAACTAGGGTTGTGAAAGTTTTTATGAATTAATTGATCTTTCCTGTTTAAACTCCGTACAACACTACTTGTGGAATTATTTTATATAAGATTGTGCTTTTTTAATTCATACTCACAGTCGTTTTGTGCATCATTAACTGTTATGCAGAGTCTGAATACATATCTTAGTTATTGATTGAGTGTGTTCACTGCTGAGCAGGATTATATATTATGATTCTAAGTGAGGGGACTCTGAAGCTTTATTAGAACTATCTTATATGAATACTTATTAATTAAATTGAATTTGGGTTATTAAGTAGGATAAAGAAAATAATTTTATTGTACCTATAAAGGGAGATCATATCGGGTAAGAGTACCAATTGGTCAGGTAAATAATTGATACTGATAGTACCTAGAAAGGGGGGTGAAATTGTATCTCTTTCTCCAAGAGTATTCACACGTATTATACGTATGTTTACTTGTGTCTATAGAGTAAATATACATGGTTTAGTGATGCGTCCATATTTCACAAGCTAGAGTCGGACATCAACACATGGAAGGGAAATTACTGAGTAAAACTGGATTATGTTAGAGCTACCTGTCTCTCTCTTGAGTCACTTTTGTATTTCTTTTAGTGTTTATTTTAGTTTAATTGTTATTTTATATTTTTGTTAGTAGATTAATAATTGAAACCTCAATCTTAATTGTCATCTTATCTTAATATGTTGTAACATATGTAGGAAGACTATAGTAATAGGAAAAAGCAATCTTGTAGTATTTATCAAGTTTCACTCGAAAACCAAAACATCATGACTCGACACTGCCATTCCTCACTGCCGCCAAATTATAATTCATATGACATTCATAAATCAAATAGAACTATTGAAACAAAGAACACTACAAATGAAATCATACAATATACAAAGCACATCTGGAACTCATGGCATATACAATGGCTGAGCCCACAAGAATTTATATTGGTATACACACAGTATTGGAGTTCAATCAAGTATCATTAGACGATTGATTACCTCATTTAAAATATTTAACAAATTTAGAAATATATTGTTAACCATATCACAAACATTAAATTCAAAGAGAGGATTTAGATTAGAGACAGTGAAATATGCATCTCTTTCCCAAACGTTACCATGTTATCAGCAAGCCTACGAACATCCTTTGCCTATTAAAAATAATAAAGAAATATAAAAAGAATATGGAATTTAGCAGGTTGGATGAAAATTATTAGATAGAGTGATTCCATTAAAGCTTACTATGAAGGAAGAATATGGTTCCGTTCAAACCTTGTACGGATTTGTTCCCTCATTTTCTCCTCGAACTGGTGGCGTAACACTCCATGATCGGAATTCTTTGGTGCCCTTGAAACATATTAAATCTGCGAGCCTGCTGAATAGACGGTTTGAATTTCAAACTCAGAAAAAAGTAAAAGTTTGATGATAGCACAATTTTAATAAATATAATATGTATTCATTGTGGTACCAAGTTGTGATCCAAATAAACAAATCCAAATCCTCTTGATGAACCATTATCATCTTTAGAGATGACCAAACTCACAATTTTTCCATATTGAGAGAACTTCTCCTCAAGGATCTCTTAGACAACCCTGAATCCAAATTCTTCACATACAGGCCAGTTTTGTGTACTCAATTAGTAATAAGAAATGGCTCGAGCACTCTTCTTCACAAACTTACTAACATATCTATGCAAGAAAGAAGTATTCTAAGAGTCATGCAATGGAAGAGAAAATTTAAAAACCATAATACTAAACAAAAACAAAAAAAAATGAGAGAGTATATGACATATACCTGTTCGCCTTCAATAGTCGAGCCATTGAGTTTCGCAATGGCATCTATTCCAGAGGTTTCAATCGCAAACTAGACAAAGACATACCCTCTATTATTTCCATATCAGAAGTGACTATTTTACATACACATAATAATATATGACCAAACTTCTGAATCATTTCTTGAATCCTAACACTATATATTGACACACTAAAATTTTACAATTAAGAAAAAAAAGCCTATGATCAAGAATATTGTGTTAGAATAGGACAATGTGATCATCGAACAAAAGAATATATATTAATAATCATCCACCAATGTAAACTAAGTTTACCTTGACAGAAACATTTCCAACTCCACTTTTTCGTGCATTAAGATCAAGTACTGACCACATTAGTCTCATTGATTTTCCATTCAATGTGGAATGATTTTCCATCTCCTTTGCACGAATGGCTACACAAAACAAATTATAAAAGAAGATATCATTTATAGTTCATAGGTATTTTACATGTTTAGTTTGAAAAACACTTTTAGGTTAATCTGCAGTTTCAAGTATGCAACTAATTTCAATACATATGTTGTTAAAAGCCATGCCAATATAAAAAACAAATGTAGACAATGGAATCCATTTAACAGAATCATTCACATATCTGTGTTATTCAGAGAGAAGCGAAGTGCTATCAATTCAATTCAACAAATTTAAAATAGCAAAGAGTCAATCCCATATAAAAAAATAAGGTATTAGTTGTTCATCAATAGATATTGGCCAAAGCAAGATGAGTGAATTCTTAGTCTCATTCCCCATTAAACCTCTAAATTGAATAAATTGTGAATGTTATGAAAACAACACTTGAAGAAGCTGTAATTCTTGACATCTTGTTAAATAATCGAGCACCATTTTTATTTTTATTTTAATGACATTTTAATTGTAATATCTTTAATTTGCCATTAACTCAAAAATAATTCCAAATATTAGATCAATCATGTAATCTTCCCTTTATAAGGGCACAAAATGGAGAAAAGTTGTTAACTTTACCCTGCACAAACTACATACCCACTCCCTTTCCACCATGGAAGCACAAAATGACGGCTACAAAAAAAAAGACAAAACATGGAATAAGTTTTATACCAAAATAACTACTACACACCCTAAAATACATACAACAACTTAATGAATCAAGTTTTGATTCAAATATACTAAATTACGACATGAAAGAAAAATTCATAATGAATGAAATATTGGTGAATGGAGGAGAAGGTTAACATTTACCCAAATTTTGGATTGAAGTGTCTAGGAGGATGACAAACTTGATCGAGACGATAATGGGCGGCTGGTGGCAGAGAAGATCTATTGTCGATAGCGACGGGTGGCGATCGATAAATAGGAAGCGGAGCGATGAAAATGAAGTGGGTCAATCATGAAGTTAATGACTCCATTAATATTTTTGTAAACCACGTAACAGAAAACTCAAACGGCGTGATAGAGAGAGGCGTAGTATTATATGGTTCTTTAATAAATTTTCATTTTCATAACGTATGCAAGAGAAAATTTGGAATTTGAAAATATATAAAACAATTCAAAACATAAGAAAATGACACATAAGCATAAGATTCATATCAGATTGAAACTTGGCGCAAGATTCATGTGAGAATGACACTTGGCAAAAGAAAACATTCATTTAGTTAGATATAGATTTTTACAATCTTTAATTTTACCCTTCACTCATTTAATGAAAAATCTATTTTAATTAACTTTTAATTAATAATATTCATTTAATTATTTTATCTGCGAGTCTTTCCTTTTTCGCTCATTGTGCCATTTTGATTTTATGGCAAATGGTCAACTAAGACCCTAATCTTATTCCATATGATCAACTTATCCCCTTAATTATATTTTTGTTCATCCAAACCCTTCATCTATTTAATTGAGATCAAACAGCCCCTTTCTAAAAAAATAAATACCAAAATAGTTAATATTTTTCTTTCTCCTAATTAATTTTTGTTAAAGATACATTAAATACTTTAACAAAATTTAGCCAAATTTAGCGTATTTCATGACCAGAGTCATCAACGCACCCCCACACTCCCAAACACCCCACCCCCACATTCCGGAATGTAGAGTATCATGAAGAGAACGTGCAGCGTGAGTGCATGACCCCCCTAGCTGGCGTAGAATAATGTTGGGATGGTGTCGCCGCTGCTGCGAACCCCTCTCTCCTGCCTCCACGCGTACATGGAGACGCTCCCCAGACGTTGTTTTCAGAGGAGATTTCAAGAAAGTGGGATCGGAGCACATTAGGGGTATGAATAAATTCTGGCGATGCTCCTCTGTATCCAACCCGCCGCTCTCATCGGTGTTTATTTCTACTTCAGCAGGCTCAACCATTACTTCGATCCCGCAAGGAGAGAGAATGGACTAATTGAGCTTCCAAGTCTGTCGGCGATGGAATTCATCGATCTGTCGTCCTTCATCCAGGATCCAAATTCGAGCATAAATGACCATGATGGGGAAAATCATCCAATGGTTGTTGAGAGTGAAAATAAGCGTATTTTAGTGTCCAATCTAACACCTTTATGATGGGAATTGATGTTGTATATTAGCACAAGTGTCTTATATTCAATATATGTGAAAAAAAGGTGCACTTGAGGTGCTTTATTGTAGTTTAGGTGGAAAAAGGATCAAAAGTGCAAAGTTGGAGAAAATGTGCAACTTGTGCAATGAATACTGAAAAATGCAAGTCCCACTTGTGCAATTTTTCTGTGTTGATGTGGAGATCAGAACTGGTGTTTTGATACATGGTTTGAAAGCCACTGAAGAGTGGGTCGTTTTGGCATAAAGAACACCTCAATCGGAATCCAAACAAGAAAGTTATGATTAAGATGGTGACGTCGCGCGAGATGTACCGAACAGAACAACTGTGACGCTTTCCATGGTTTGTTACACCTACAATTCTTAGAGATTTTGTAACTTATTTATATGGATAGAAAGCATGGAAGAGAGGATCACGTGAGCACAAGAATCACTCAAATCGGATTTCGAATGTGGAAGTTATATGCGAAACAGTGAGACAGCGTAAGTTTGATTCGACCACGACAGTTTGGTTCGACCAGACATCTTGGTCGAACCACAGCCATTTTGGTCGAACCACATGCCTGAACAGCGCCAGATCCATATTTTTACACCTCAAGTTCGTGTTTTTGTGTATTTTCCAAGAAAAAGTCCATCCAAGGTCCATAAGAAGAGCTTACAAGTATAAAAGGGGATGTAGATCACGCCATAATGGGGAGATTGGAATTAGATTGGATTGGAGAGCCACATCCATCCTACACCACCCACAAGCGGGGATCACCCCCCAACCATCATCTAAATCCTTTTCTCCATCCATCCATCACTTTGAAGATTCGTTTGTGAAATCAAGAGGAGAACCGAGAGTAGGATTCAAGACGGAGAAGGATGCTACAATGCCCGCATCTAGGATTTATTTTGTTTCCTAATTTATCTTATAATTTTTTAGACATCCGGGTAAGATCTATCCAACACCCATGATTGTTCTTCGTAACATCATGAGCTAGAGTCTTTTTGGTAGAACTAGGGTTGTGAAGGTTTTTAAGAATTTATTGATCTTTCATATGTAAACTCCGTACAACACTACTTGTGGAAATATTTTATATAAGATTGTTCTTTTTTAATTCATACTCATAGTCATTTTGTTCATCATTAACTGTTATGTAGAGTCTGAATACATATCTTGGATATTGATTGAGTGCGTTTACTGCTGAGAAGGATTATATGTTATGATTCTAAGTGAGGGGACTCTGAAGCTTCATTAGAACTATCTTATATGAATACTTATTAATTGAATTGAATTTGGGTTATTAAGTGATAGGAGTATATATTTACTGTCCCACATTGGTTTTGTACATCATAGTGTGTATTGTTGTACTTGTATATGTAATAGCATTTACTTGTAAATGAATTAAGTTTTTCCAACCTCAACATGGTATAAGAGCCTACAATTGGTTAACACCACATATTTCCTTCTTTTTTTTATTCCGCCCAGCATTCTGATGCATAACAATTCCTTGATATCAATCCCATAATTCACTCCTATATTCACGTACTAATCCTTTATTTCTCTCTAGTTTTTATTTCTCTCTACTTTACTTTAGTATACTTTCAAGCCATGAACGACTCTTCCACAACCACTGCATCCACGGAAAATCCTTCCATCATAGCATTCAATATTGCTACTCAAGCGCCATTGAAGCTCACATCGCTAACTACACTGCATGGTCCTACTGCAATTTCTTCCACCAGGCAATCCCTTCCCACTTGTCATTCTAGACTTGGTCATCCATCATCCAAAATTCTAGATTTTGTTATTTCTAGTAATAAATTGTTGATGAAGAAACAATCACAGTTTTCTTGTGACTCTTGTAAGTGTGTCAAGAGCAATAAATTACAATTTTCTGATTCATCCCTTACATCCACTAAACCACTTGAATTATTTTTTTCTGATATGTGGACGTCTCCTATTTTATCAGATGATGGTTGCAAGTATTATGTCACTTTTGTTGATCACTTCACCAACTATGTCTGGTTATATCCTTTGAAACACAAATCTGATGTTTTCTCAACATTTGTGGCTTATAAAGTGCTGGTTGAAAATTTTCTAAAAGCCAAAATAACCACACTTTATACAGACAATGGTGGAGAATTTACCGCTCTTCGCACCTTTCTTACTAAACATAGGATCAGTCATTTTACCACTCTTCCACACACACCTGAACACAATGGATGTTCTGAGCGCAGACATCGACATATTGTTGATACTGGATTGGCTCTACTTCATCAAGCATCCATGCCTCTCACCTATTGGCCTTATGTTATGACAACAGCCACTTATATTATTAATTGTCTTCCCAAAATTGAGCTTTCCATGAAATCCTCATTTGAAACGCTTTTCGCTCATCCACCTAATATTTTCAAGTTTCGTGTCTTCGGCTGTCAATGTTACCCTTGGCTCCGTCCTTACTCAGTGAATAAACTTGAAAATTGATCTCGTCCTTGTGTCTTTGTTGGGTATTCTCAAACACAAAGTGCTTATCTATGTCTCGACGTTTCTTCTAAACGTCTCTATATATCTCGTCATGTTGATTTTATTGAAGATAAATTTCCATTTTCTTCAATCTCATCACCATTACCTGATATTCTATCACCATCACTTGATATTCCCTTAGAATCATACATACCTACCCCAACACCCATACCTTCCACACCTCCTGATCAGCCAGCCGCTATATCGTCCCCCCGTCGCTCTCCTTCCCTAGACCTACCATTGGCTCATCATCAAATGATTACACGTTTTCGTAATCACATCTTCAAACCAAATCCAAGGTACGGTTTGACCACTGCTCTTAAGTCTGACATTGAACCTACCACTATTTCTCAGCCTATCTCTGATCCTCGATAGAGGGATGCTATGTCCTCTGAATTTTCCGCCCTACTACACAATGGCACATGGGATTTAGTTCCACCTGATAGATCTCAAAATGTGGTTGGGTGAAAATGGGTTCGAATCAAAAGAAACCTGATGGTTCTGTTGAAAAGTTCAAAGCCCGTCTTATTGCTAAAGGCTTTCATCAACGCTTGGGAATTGACTACTCTGAAACTTACAGCCCTGTCGTGAAACCAGCCACAGTTCATATTGTCCTCAGTGTAGTTGTTTCCAAGAACTGGTCACTTCGCTAATTTGATGTGAATAATGCATTTTTACATGGGACTCTGTTGGATGAAGTATATATGGCACAACCTCCGGGTTTCTCAAACAAAAATTTTCCATCCTATGTTTGCAAACTCCGAAAGTCTATTTATGGGTTGTAACAGGCACCCCGGACTTGGTATAATGCTCTACAGAGCTTTCTTTTGTCCATGGGATTTATGCATACAAGGTCAGATGAATCTCTATTTGTCTACAAAAGTGGTGAAATAATTGAATACTTCCTTATGTACGTCGACGATCTTGTTCTCACGGGAAATAATGATGCTTTCCTTCAAAATATTATCACTGCACTTGCCTCTCAATTCTCCATTAAGAATCTGGGATCTCTTTCATACTTCTTAGGCATTGAAGTTTTACGAACTCCTTCGTCATATGTCCTTCTCCAGCGAAAATATATCACAGATCTTCTTGCCAAGCATAACATGCTTGACGCCAAGCCAGTTCAGACACCGATTTCTCATGGTGTGAATCTTTCCTTACATGATGGAAGTAAGCTTATCGATGCCTCTTCTTATCGTCAAGTGCTTGGAAGCCTTCAATATCTCTTATTCACAAGACCAGATATTGCCTTTGTGGTCAACAAGCTCTCACAATTCATGCATGCTCCTACCGAACACCATTGGGGAGTTGTTAAACGGGTTCTTCGCTATCTTAATGGAACTCGGCATTTGGGGATAACGTTTTGTCGTGACTCTCCTCCATCTCTTTATTGTTTTATTGACGCTGACTGGGCTGGGGATTGTGATGATCGAACTTCTACTGGAGCATATATCATATATCTTGGATCCAACCCTATATAATGGTCATCTCGAAAGCAACGTTCGGTAGCACGTTCTTCCACTGAAGCAGAATATCGCTCTATTGCAGCCGCCGCTACCGAAGTTCAATGGATCAAGTCCATTCTCTCTGAAGTTCATGTCACTGTATCTGCTACTCCTGTGATATATAGTGACAACATTGGAGCAACCTATCTCTGCTCAAATCCAGTTTTCCATTCTCAAATGAAACACATTGCCATCGATTATCACTTTGTCCATGACTTGGTCAAGTCATCTCAACTTTGGGTATCACATGTTTCCTCGGCTGATCAACTAGCCGATGCTCTTACTAAATCGCTGTCACGTGCTTGTTTACAACTACTGATGTCCAAGATTGGTGTCACTAATAGTGCCCCATCTTGAGGGAGCATGATAGGAGTATATATTTAGTGTCCCACATTGGTTTTGTACAGCATACTGTGTATTGTTGTACTTGTATATGTAATAACATTTACTTGTAAATGAATTAAGCTTTTCCAACCTCAACATTAAGTAGTTATAGGGAGATCATATCGGGTTAGAGTAACAATTGGCTAGAGAAATAATTGATACTGATAGTACCTAGAAAGGGGCTGAAATTATATCTCTTATCCCAAGGGTATTCACATGTGTTACATGATGAGAGTGGAAATTCATGTATTTTCGGGTCCAATTTGATACCTCTTTGAGTGTGTAATTGTTATTATTTGCACAAATATTAGTACTTTAAATTATTATTGACTAAAAGATGCTTGAGAGGTATTTTTTTGTGTTTTGATAGGAAAAAGGATAAAAAATGCAAAGTTGGAATGAAGTGTGAATTTAAGCAATATGCAAGAAAACAGGGGATCACATTCTATAATTTTTCTGTATTTGTGTGGAAGTTCAAAGTGATTGTGTGAGACATAGCTGGAAATCCTCGGAAGAGAGGAACACGTGGACGCAAGAATCAGTTCAATCGGAATTTGGATGAAGAAGTTATGCCCAAAACGGTGAGGTCGCGCAGTTGCCTTCGGGATTTTCGAAACCCACGAAATTTTGACTCATTATTTCACATGTGGGACCATCACCTCGCTGACTTGCTCAAAGGATTTTCAAAGTAAGTTTGGTAGTGGGCCAAGCTTAAAAGGCCATGGAAAACTAAAGTGTTAGTGGGCCAAAGTTCAAATTGAAATTCATAGCCGTGTGGAGGCCTTTTATCTCATTCCACAACAATAAGTGCCACATCATCAGCCCATTAAGGGAAAACCCCTTTACTGGTTGTCTCCATTCACGCATACAGAAGAGAATTGACGCCTACAAGGATCAGATTGACGCCACACAGCATCGTCCCCACATCCTCTTCTTGCCCTAATTTTCCTCCATCACCCACCTTCATCATTCACCCATCGGAGATGGAGATTCTGATGGAGATCGTAATTGAAGAGACAGAATCCTGCGAAAAGGGTTCTTTATCTTTAATTATTTTTCTTTGTTATTTTAGAACAATGGTTAAGGTTTATTACATCTTTGTGATTTGCCCTCGTAAATCCATAGGCTAAGTTTCTTTGTTGGTAATGTTAGAGCGTTAATACAGTTTTGACTATGTGATTTGATTGTCCTAGACTTGGATTTATTATTTTGCAAATTGTTTATTTCCTTATTGAAGATGATGTTTTGAGACTTCATAAGCATGAAGTACCTATAGAGGGAGAGATAATTAATTTCTTATTGATCCTAGGATTTCAGCTCATTAAAAGTGTCAGATCCTACCCGATCAAGGTGATTTAACTAGGCTTAGTGATCCTCTTATAAACGTCTGCAGGTAATTAATTTAGGTCTAGATAAATTAGTCACATAGTTAAGCTGTATGTCCGAGCATTACCAATTCTCTATCCTTGAACTCTTAAATCGTTTTTCTCCTGCGTGATTTATTTTATTGCATAAGTAGTTTAATTATTTAATTTTACTTTATATTAGTTTAATTAATTATCCATTCAAAAACCCCCAGATGTGTCTTACATTGGAATTATCATATAGAATTACTTATTAAATTTATAACTATCTCGTAGGAACGATATTCACTTGGTCACACGCACTTCAATCGATCCCTTACACTTGAGGGTGAAAGAAAATAGCGATCAAGTTCTTGGCGCTGCTGCTGGGGATAGTTTATATATTTAAATTAATTCTATTGTGATTTATTTTCTTGTAGGACGTTAAATTTTACTTGCTTTATTTTATTTTATTTGTGATCCAAAAATTTTGATTTTTTGAGTGAGAACAGGTGTATGATCACTAGGTTGAGTGGACGAGCAATCAAACCATTAAATCTAGAGCTTGAAGTACTTGTTAGAGAGAATAGAAAGAAAAGAAAGTAGCCAGCTACACCTATTCCTAGCTCAGATTCGGAGAGTTTTTATTCGTCAGAAGAAAAGGAAGTGGAAATGCTTTCACAGAAATTTGACGGAGTTGATTTAGCTGAGGAGACTGAGACTAGAAAGATGGCTGAAGATAAAGCCTCGACGCCTATGCAGGACCAATATAAACAGAAGCACACCACGAATGTTGGGTTAAATGGACATGCGATCACCGCAGAGAGTTTTGAGTTACCTTTTGGATTGATCCGAATGGTAGAGAGACAGCAGTTTAGTTAGAATTCTTTAGAGAATCCTAGTGAGCATCTGCAGTTATTTGATGAATATGCTAGGACACAGAAGCAAAGGAATGTTCCGGAGGATGCTATCAAAATGCAGCTTTTCCCATTCTCACTTATGGGAAAATCCAAGGAGTTGTACAACAACCTTCCTCAAGGATGTTGTACTAATTGGGAGCAATTGGCAGATAAGTTTCTGAATAAATACTTCCCTCCCACTAAGAGTTTCTTGATAAAGAAGAAGATAACATAATTCAAGCAAGGATCCTTAGAGAGTTTCTATAAGGCATGGGAGAGGTTCAAAGAGCTATTGCGAAGCTGTCCCAAACACAGATTTTCAAAGGATACATACTTAGGTTTCTTCTATCAAGGTCTAAGAAGAGATTCAAGAGTGTTGGTGGACGACAACAGGTGGATCTAATTCAAGCAATCTGCAGAAGCAGCGGAAGAGATTTTCGAGGAGATGGCAACAATAACTTATGATTGGCCGGCGGAAAGAGCAGATGGATGCTTCTTTTGACAAAGTAGCGAAGGTAGAGATACAAGATGAAAATAATGAAGTTTCAGCTATCAATGATTGATTAGATAAATTGAATAATAAGATGGATCGCCTCACCAAAGGGAACAGAGAGGAGGTAACAAAGGGTGGAGATGAGGAAGAATTTGAGGAAGCTTATTATGCTATGTTCCAAGGAGGAAATAATAGAAACAGACATAATTTCAGACTGAACAATCAGTTTGGGGGGAGAAATGACCAAGGGAACAACCGTCAGTATCAACAAGGTTGGAACCAAGGGAGTTCAAACTTCAACAATCAGAGAAGGTATAGTACTTGGGCATCATGTGACTTCTAAAGGGCTGCAAATTGATCGAGCGAAGGTGGTAGCCATCGAGAAGCTTCCACCACCGATTAATGAGAAATGGATTAGATCTTTCCTTGGTCATGTGGGGTTTTACCGCAAATTTATCAAGGATTTCTCCAAATATTCTAAACCCTTGTCTCATCTGCTTGAAAAAGATGTCCCTTTTGACTTTGATGATACTTGCTTACATGCTTTTCAGGTACTTAAAGAGGCTTTGGTTACTACTCCAATTCTGATTGTGTTGATGTGTGATGCTAGTGATATGGCATTAGGGGTTATGCTTGGATAGATTAGGGAGAAGATTCAGACCTATATACTATGCCAGCAAGAACTTTGATCCAGCTCAGAAGAACTACACAATCACAGAGAAGGAGTTCCTTGCAGTGGTGTGTGCCTTTGACAAGTTCCGCCCATATCTAGTGGGTATGAAAACGGTTGTGTATATAGATCACTCAGCTATCCGCTATCTGATGAAGAAGAAGGAATGCAAATCCTAGAATAATCAGATGGATCTTAATTCTCCTAGAGTTTGATATTGAGATCAAGGACAAGACGGGGAGTGAGAATGTGGTAGTTGATCATCTCTCTAGACTTGAGCCGCAGGATCATTGTGATGTGAAGTACTATCTCATTAAGGAAGTATTTCCTGATGAAGACATACTTCAAGTTGATAGCTACAAGTTAGTGGAGATGGTGCAGAAACCTCCAGCACCATGGTATGCTGATATAGTTAACTTTTTGGCTAGTGGAGGTGTAGTGAAGCCGTACAAGTTAAGTGAGTACCTTTAAAAGTAGTTCTTTTAACAAGCATGTTTACTAGTGTCTATAGAGTAGATATGCATGGTTTAGTGATGCATCCATATTCCATATGGCAGAGTCAGACATCAACACATGGAAGGGAAATTAATGAGTGAAACTGGATTCTCCTAGGGCTACCTATTCCCGCTCTTGAGTCACTTTCGTAATTCTTCTAGTGTTTATTTTAGTTTAATTATTATTTTATATTTTTTATTAGATTAATAATTTAAACCTCAATCTTAATTGTCATCTTGTCTTAATTCATTTAGATAATACTTAAATTGATACTACGCCGTCCTTTGGGTTCGATATTCACTTGGTCACTTGCTTAAGCTGCAACTGATATCCTTAATACTTGGGGATTAATTTTGCATGCAAAGAAAACGTGCATGAATTTCTTGGCGCCGTTGCCGGGGACGACTGTTATTATTAGTGTATTATTTCTAGTTGATTAAGACTTTTATTTGTGATTATTTATTTCTATCTAACCTTGAATTTTTCTGAGGTACTTGTGCACTAGGAAAAGGAGAGGAAGGAAAGAAAAGAATAACACACATGGTGCTAAACATGGCCGGAGCAAGGCAGAATCCGGATAACGTTGCCATAGGTGAAATTTTCACGTACAATGGGATTCGCAACATGGGATTGATAGGAGTAAGGGAAAAGATGATGATTTTGAGATACATCCCGCTCTTATTAGCATGGTGGAAAAGAATCCCTTTTCTGGAGGTTGCTTTGAAGATCCATATCAGCATCTTCAAAAATTTCTTGGTTATGCAAACACTCGGAAAGGTGCTGGAGCTAATTATAATACTAGATGGATCGCCCTATTCAAGTTCTCTTTGATTGATAGGGTAGAAGCTTGGTATGATACTCTTGATGCCACATACTGCACTACATGAGACCAACTGCAGCAGAAGTTCTTGGTAAGATACATGCCAAGAATCTTAAGAATGAAGCAAGAGATCACTCAAAATTTGTTATGAATCAGGGTGAGAAATTTTATGAGGCGTGGGATAGGTTTAAAGACATGCTATGGATTGGATTGTGAGTCGCGTGTTTTTATTAATGCATCATCAGGAGAAGCGCTGTTATCTAATACAACAATAGAAGCAGAAAAGTTGTTCGAAGACATCTCTATAAATTCACGTGACTGGCCTATGGAGAGAGATATAGTATCATATGTACTTGGCAAGGTGGCATAGGTTCAACATCAAGTGAAGCCGAATAGGGAGGATGAGATCGTCTCTAGTCTAGCTAACATCAACAAGCTACTAGAGTCCCAGCAGAAGCAGATTACAGAGTTGACACTAAGAGGGCCAAGTATGAAGCAGCACGAAGTGAAGAGTGTTGAAGATACCTTCAATCGATACATGGCTAGGAATGATGCAAGGGTTGATCATCTTGAAGCTACTATGAACCCTAATCAGCAGATTTGTCTAAGAAGATGAAGGAGCTTAATTTGATGATGGGGAAGATGGCTGGGAACGTGAATCAATTGACACAAATGTTGGAGAAAGAAATACTCCCGTCTCAAGGCATAATGAATCCGAAGCAGTGTCATGCCATCATGTTAAGCCTGGAACACAGTATGGGGGATCGATAATGCCAAAATTGAATTTAGAAACATCAGGAGCCCAATTCTACCTCGATTTGACCAACACATCAGGTTGAATCAAACAGAGGAGGTCGAACCAGACACCTGGGCGACATCCAGAGGTCCCAGCTGAGCGATTCGACCAAGATCAAGATGGTTCGACCAAATTAGCTGGTCGAACACTGGTCGAACAACCCTGTCCCAAGCACCCTAGTTTTTCAGAAAGACGATTTGTCCATGATCAGCATGATTCGACCAATCTTGTTGGTCGAATCATGGTCAAACCGGCCTGTAAGGCGAAGAATGCACTTTCAGAAGCGGGGTTTGACCATTACACATCTGTTTCGTCCAGCACCAGAGGTCGAACCGCCATGTTCGGTACCATTTTTTATGCAGAATGCTATATCTAATGTTAATGCTACTCCAGTGCCATTCCAAGGACAGAATACTGAGCTTATAGTTGAGAAGAAGTGGGAAAGAGCAACGAGGTTGAGAGCCGAGAAGCTTAGACTGCAGATGGACAATGAAGATGTGGTTTTCTCTCTTGATCAAGCAATGAAGATGCCCATGAAGAATCAATCATGCAAGAGCATAGATGCAGTTTCTAACTTGTTTAATCTTGATTTAATAGGACAGATGATTCTGAATTTAAGTGGAAGATTGACAAGGAGGTGTCTAGACAGCCATGGGAGGAAGGAAATTTCAAGGATCATATACTTGTGATAAAAAAAGGTGAGGTGATGAGTGTAGAAAAGAAGAGGGAAAGAAAGTACTTGAAGGTGAGGATGCGAGAAGACCGCCATCTGATCCAATAATTCAAAAAGCGGTATTCCGTCGTGACTCTCCGACGTTAAACATGAGTGCCTGAGAGTGGAAAGATTGAGTTTGTACTTGTGATCCATGTGAACTTATATTTTTAGAATTGTGCCTGATATTCATATGCTTTTGAAATTGATGAAGGAAGTTTACTTGAGTTATATTGCGATATGAAGTTCTATGTGTACTTGAGGGATATTGTTTACCATGAAAAGTGCTCTATTACTTATTAAAAACCATGTGAGATTTTGAGCCTTGTTCATGTACACAATCACATGATATTTTTTTCCGGTGAGTATCATTCTTGGTGTGTATTCTAGAACTTGCCTCTTATCTTGCTTGAGACTATATGTTGTGTTAGATAATGGGAGATGATTTTAGGCCATCCTTGAATTTATGAGTCACTAAGCTAAATAATTTCCTACCATATGATTGTTTATCCGTAGTTAGTCTCGTTGAGCCTAAAAACCTCATTCTTTGGCAGCCTATGAGAAATAACCACTTTGAGCATCTTAATTTTTTGAGCCTTGATTGCCCTTTCTCTAGTAAAGAATTAATGTCTTTTCAAAGTGTGTTGATGGAGTTTGATAACAGCTTGGAAAGGAATGAAATTGGTGTTGATACAGTGATTGAACTGGAAATGCTTATAAAGAAAATCATGGAATAGTGTTTAAATCTAGTACTTCATTGAATCAAACACCCTAGGGTAGTACTTAAATCTAGTACCCTATGGAGGATGTGCGAGGTAGTGCCCGAAACTGGTACCTCAAGAAAAAAGAAAAAAAAGAGAAAAGGAAAAATTGTTGTGCTTGAAAGAGAAAAGTCAAAAGAGTTGAGGAGGATGTTGTATTTAATTGAAGTGAAAAGGAAGAATGAAAAATCATGATAGGCGCACTTGATTGCTCCGAGTTTTGAATCACATATCCATATATTTTCTACCTTAACCAAAAAGCCAACATTACATCTAAAACAAAAGTCATTTTTGATCCTATTGTCGAATCATACTTTTATTGGTGAAGAGTTTGAGATATTTGAGCGTAAGCACCTTAACCCATAAGTGTACTTCTTTTATACTTGAGTGCGAGCGATATATACTTCACGTGAGAACATGTGAATGGAGCATCTGAATTGGTGGTGATTGTCTTAACTTGTATGCTATGAATTGATTATTACATGTAATAAGAGTTGCATGACATAACTTAAGGACAGTTGTATTTTAAATGGGGTATTTGTCATAATTCTTTTTTCCCTGCTAATTTTCTCTCTCTCTCTTTATTTTTATTTTGTTGCCTCGGGACGAGCAACGAGTAAGTTTGGAGGATTGTTGAGAGTGAAAATAAGCGTGATTTAGTGTCCAATCTAATACCTTTATGATGAAAATTGATTTTGTATATTAGCACAAGTGTCTTATATTCAATATATGTAAGAAAAAGGTGCACTTGAGGTGCTTTATTATATTTTAGGTGGAAAAAGGATCAAAAGTGCAAAGTTGGAGAAAAGGTGCAACTTGTGCAATGAATGCAGAAAAACGCAAGTCCAACTTTTGAAATTTTTCTGTGTTGATGTAGAAATTAAAACTGGTGTTGTGATACATAGTTTGAAAGCCACAGAAGAGAGGGTCGTTTTGGCATAAAGAACACCACAATCAGAATCCAAACGAGAAAGTTATGATCAAGATGACAACGTCGCGCGAGATGTGCCAAACAGAACGGCTGTGTCACTTTCCATGGCTTGTTACACCTTCAATTCTTGGAGTTTTTGTAACTTTTTATATGGATAGAAACCCGAGGAAGAAAGGATCGCGTGAGCACAAGAATCAGTCAAATAGAAGTCGGGATGTGGAAGTTATACGCAAAACAGTGGGATGGTGCAACTGTGATTCGACCACGACCGTTTGGTTCGACTAGATATCTTCGTCGAACCATAGCCATTTTGGTCGAACCACATGCCTGAACAGCACCGGATCCATATTTTTACACCCCAAGTGCGTGTTTTTGCATATTTTCCAAGAAAAAGTCCATCCAAGGTCCATAAGAAGAGCTTACAAGTATAAAATGGGATGTAGATCATATCATAATGGGGAGATTGGAATTAGATTGGATTGGAGAGCCACATCCATCGTACACCACCCCACAAGGGGGGATCACCCCCCAATCATCATCCACATCCTTTCCTTCATCCATCCATCACTTTGAAGTTACGTTTGTGGGATAACCAAGTGGAGGATTCAAGACGGAGAAGGACGCGACGACGCCCACGTCTAGGGTTTATTTTGTTTTCTAATTTATCTTGTAATTTTCCAGACATCCGGGTAAGATCTATCCAACACCCATGATTGTTCTTCGTAACATCATGGGCTAGAGCCTTTTTGGTAGAACTAGGGTTGTGAAAGTTTTTATGAATTAAATGATCTTTCCTGTGTAAACTCCGTACAACACTACTTGTGGAATTATTTTATATAAGATTGTGCTTTTTTAATTCATACTCACAGTCGTTTTGTGCATCATTAACTGTTATGCAGAGTTTGAATACATATCTTAGTTATTGATTGAGTGTGTTCACTGCTGAGCAGAATTATATATTATGATTCTAAGTGAGGGGACTCTGAAGCTTCATTAGAACTATCTTATATGAATACTTATTAATTAAATTGAATTCGGGTTATTAAGTAGGATAAAGAGAATAATTTTATTTTATCTATAAAGGAAGATCATATCGGGTTAGAGTACCAATTGGCCAGGTAAATAATTGATACTGATAGTACCTAGAAAGGGGGGTGAAATTGTATCTCTTTCTCCAATGGTATTCACACGTATTACACGTATGTTTACTTGTGTCTATAGAGTAAATAAGCATGGTTTAGTGATGCGTCCATATTCCAAAGCTAGAGTCGGACATCAACACATGGAAGGAAAATTAATGAGTAAAACTGGATTATCCTATGGCTACCTATTCTCTCTCTTGAGTCACTTACGTATTTCTTTTAGTGTTTATTTTAGTTTAATTGTTATTTTATATTTTTGTTAGTAGATTAATAATTGAAACCTCAATCTTAATTGCCATCTTATCTTAATTAATTTAGATAATAATTAAATTGTTAATACGCCGTCCTTTGGGTTAGATATTCACTTGGTCGCTTGCTTAAGCTGCAACTGATATCCTTAATACTTGGGGATTAATTTTTATATGTAAAGAAAATGCGCATCAATGGTTCTATTGAACACGTTCAACTGATATTCCTTTTGCATTTTTATATCGAAACGATCTATCTGATAATTCATTCAGAGGCGATTTGATTCAGAATTTGTCACAAAATTACATTCCATGGCTGGATTCAAAACATAATTCCTCTGTAATTTACATTACTTTCGGAAGCTATTCCGAGCTGTTTAGGCTACAAATGGAGGAGTTAGCTAAAGGACTGATCAAAACCGGCCAGCCATTCCCGTGGGTAGTGAAAGGATCAGATAAGAGAGATAAAGAGGTGGAGATTCTATTTGGTTAAAGAGATAAGCTAGAGAAACAGGGCAAGAGTCGGCGGGCGGCCACTAGGTCGGTGGTTGGTGGTAGGGTTTAGATGGAGGTCTGGCGAGGAGGAACGGTGACACTGATCTATTTTTCTGGATTATAATAACAAAAGGGTTTATTCCGTTATTAACTAAAGATAATTAGGAGAGAAAAAATAGCTATTTTTTATATTTAATATTAATGGAAAGGGGCAGTTTGAACCTATTAAAATAGTTGAAGGGGTTGCATGAACAGAAAATTAGGTAGAGGGCCAACTTGATCCCATGGAATAAGTTTAAGGACCATTGACCATTTTCCCTTGATTTTAATTGTTTTGTGTCTTCGTTATTTATTATCAACTGCGACCCTTTGATTACCAAAAATAAATTTTGCGTCTCTCCAACCCTCACAGTAATATTAATCCCACCTTTAAACTTCTTTCCCATTCAAAGCTTCGAATCGACTTCTCCATAATGCGCATTTTCTTTGCATGCAAAATTAATCCCCAAGTATGAAGGAGGATATTGTAGCTTAGATAAGTGACCAAGTTAAATATCGAACTCAAAGGACAGGGTATTATCAATTTAATTATTTACTAAATTAATTAAGACAAGTGATTAAGTTTGAAGATTTAATTATTAAACTACTAAGCAAAAATATTAAATAATAAATAAAATAAAATAACACTAGAAGAATACGAAAGTGGATCAAGTAGGAGAATAGGTAGCTCTAGGATAATTCGGTTTTACTACTTAACTTCCATCTCATTTGTTGTCTGACTCTGCCTTGTGGACTATGACGCATCACTAAACCATGCAAATCTACTCTATAGACACAAGTAAATATGCGTATAATACGTGTGAATAACCTCGGAGCAAGAAACGTAATTTCACCTCCCTTTCTAGGTACTATCAGTATCAATTATTTCCCACGTTTGGAACCTAACCCGATATGATCTCCCTTTATAGGTATTATTAAATTATCCTCTTTATCTTGCTTACTAACCCGAATTCAATTACATTCATATATGATAGTTCTAATGAAGCTTCGGAGTCCCCTCACTTAGAATCATAACGTGGAATCCTGTTCAGCGGTGAACGCACTCAATCTACAACCAAGATATATATTCAGACTCTATATACCAATTGAAGATGCACAAAGCGACCGTGAATATGGATTAAGAAAGTACAATCTTCCACAAGTAGTGTTGTACGGAGGACACACAAGAGAGTTTAATTAATTCATAAAACCTTCAAAACTCTAGATCTACCAAAACGGTTCTAACCCATGATGTTACGAAGAACAATCATGGGGGTTGAATAGATCTTACCCATATGTCCAGAAAATACAAGATAAATTAGGAAACGAATAAAACCCTAGATGTAGGAGTCGTCGTATCTTTCTCTGTCTTGAATCCTCCTCTTGGTTCTTCTCTTGAATCCACAGACGAATCTTCAAAGTGATGGATGGATAGAGGAAAGGATGTGGATGATGGTTGGGGGTGATCCCCCCTTTAGGGGTGTAAGATGGATTTGTGGCTCTCTCACTTGAATAATGATGTAAAATATATATAAGTGTGAGAAGAGAACTAAATAAGTAAATAAAAGATATGCGTGAATCATGGAGGATTATGTGATAAGTAGATTAATTGTGCTCCAAGAAATAGGTAATTTTCGGAAATTTTCAAAAATTCTTGAAAATTCTCACTGGCAGCTGCGCGACTTCACAATTTTAAGTATAACTTCCTCGTCCAATCTCCGATTTTAGTTATTCTTGTGCTTACACTATCATTTTTTCCTTGGCTTTCTTGTAATATAAAGATCTCACCTAAATTCCAACATTTGAAGATGTAACAAGTCATTTAAATTGGAACAGTCGTGCTAAGTAGAAACAGCTTGCGCGATGTCACCATTTCGATCATAACTTTCTCGTTTAGACTTCGATTGAGGTGTTCCTTTTTCAAAAATGATCCTCTCTTCTGTGACTTTCCGACCATGTATCTCACTTCTAGTTCAGAGCTCCATATGAAAACAGAAAAATTACACAAGTTTGACGTGCGTTTTTAGCATTCTTGTACAAGTTGCACCTTTTCTCCAACTTTGCACTTTTGATCCTTTTTCCACCTAAAACACAATAAAACACCTCAAACCCACCTTTTTTCTAACATATATCAAATATAAGACACTTGTACTAATATATAACATCAATTCCTAACAAAAAGGTGTTAAATTGGACACTAAAACACGCTTATTTTCACTCTCAACACTCCCCTATCCCACAACCATCGATCTCAATTCTGAGAATGGTTACTGAAGGGTGTAGAATCGTTACAGAGATCATTCACGACCTAGCCATGGTCGCTGCTCGGTTGCGTCGTCCTTCACCACCCCTTCCGATCCCAACACCAGAAGGAGTTCTTCATCGCCTCCAAGAGTATTTACATCACTCAGTGTGTCTATCTACTATAGTAAGAAGGCCAATTTTGGGTTCTTTTTTTCACAGATTAGATAATTAAATAATTAATCAATTGATAGGTTTTATGGTTTCAGAAGAAGAGGAGGAGGCCGCTTTGTAGAAGGAAAAGGAATCAAATCACCTCAACACATTGAGCTTCGAAGAAGGTTGGACATTCAATCTATGAATAATGTTGGAAGTATTTTAATTAAATTCTTTTGACTATTGTATATTCCCTACTGCTTGAGTACGACATCAAGCGAACTCAAGGAACAACAGGAAGAAGCTAGGAATAATAAGTCACTGAAATTCTTATTGGTGGTTTCCTTATCCAATAAATAGTACTAAATCGTGTTTATTTTGCATTTTATATTAATAAAAAGGCTTACTAACCTTGCTTATTTGTCGGTGCTTCTCTGCTTTATATCCTACTAGCCTTGGCTCTATTTATAGTCAAAACTAATGGTTTTTTTTTTCTGAAAGCAGGTTGAGCACACTTTTAACTTTGTTCAATGAATATTGATTTCTAATTTCATGGATCAGTTTGTTATATTTGTTCACAATAATTGGTCTTACGGAGCTCCTTGTTGTTTGAGTCTGCTACAGTGCTATCCTTTTAGAAGGGAATAAATCCTCATGTCTTACTACAGTATTATCAAATCATATTTCCCCTGATGTATTCTGAAAATTAGCTCGGTATCTAATTAATTGCTTTGCATATTTATGGTCATCTGTATTATTAAATATTTTCAAGTTTGTTTATTGTTTACAAACCAGTATGTCTACTTTAACAAAGGTCAGGTTATGTTTGAAATTTGTCTGTAGGATTCTGACATTTTCGTATCCCTAGACAGTCTTATAAGGCAAATCAAGCATAAGCTTAACTACTGAGAAATGGCAGATATCTTCCTATATAGCTGAGTTCTTCAACATTATATCTAATATTTCATGTATTATTTTAGCAATCATTGATCTTTTTAATTCGCTGAAAAGGTCTTTTATGAAAAGGTTTAGTGTTCTTCACATATCAAATATGATACTTCCCATTCGCAGCGTGCTCTATCACAGGGGCCATTAGTTTTTAGATTATATCTTTTACTTTCTGCTTATTTGAGGTTTCTGTTTGGTACTCTAATAGAATTATTTTAGTGCGTCTGCTTTTTTGTTTTCCCAGTGAATCTGGTGTCTTATGGGCAAAAAAAAGAAAAAAATTATATAATTATTTTGTAAATATACTTATATTTTTCCATAGTACTCCCTCCGTCTCATAATACTTTTCACACTTTCCTCATTTGTTTATCCCACAGAATCTTTCACATCCCAAAAAAGGAAACGCCACTTTATCCAACAACCTCAAAAGTTACTTTAATTTCAAATTTGCCACTTCTTTTTCACACACATATCATTACTTTATACTTTTTATTACCTAAAAATACTACAATACCCTTCAAAGTCAACAAAGTTGGTAAAAAAGTGCAACTTTTCTTAAACAACGTGGAACAGTAAACGTGAAAGGTTTTTCGGGACGGAGGGAGTAATACAGGTGTACATGTTCCAAACTAGGAAAATTGTTAGAGAAATTTAAGCTGTTATCCATAAAGAAGTTGAAATATTATGAAAGTAGAGCAGAAGCCTTGGGATGTTGCATGTCTTTTACCTTGATAAAGTAGATTTAAATTGTTTTTTGGGAAGGGCAGATTGTTTATTGCTTTCTATCCGAACTCATTGAAGTATATAGAAGCTTAGAGGAATATGAAGAGAAATTTGAGCTTATTATGGTACCTCTCGATGATGATGAGCTGCCCTTAGAAGACACTTCATTCCAACATTGCAGAAGCTATTGAGGAACATGGCATACAGGCTTATCTATTCATGCATGAAATTTTCAGACCTTGAAGAGATATAAACAGCAAAACAAGGATGGCACAGACACTTAAATCCATTTTGATTTCAAAAGATGCCTATTTTATAATTGAAAAAAGTAGCTTAATGGTAAGCCTGTGTTAAACATCTCTGTAAATTTTATCCTGTTTAGATTTCACTTATGGTTGATGTATTTATTCTACAGATCTAAAAAACTAAGCATGATTCCGGTGGTCTATGCAATGGAATGGATTCTTCATAATGAGCAGTATTCGAATGAAGTTAAAGTGGTTGTGGTGGTTGTTGTTATAGGTGTGGTCTGTGTAATGGAATGGATCCTTCATAATAAGCAGTATTCCTGTGTTACTGTTCTGGCAACATCTTTACAGCAAATTGTGACTATCCTGTTCTTGATTAACACATTATTGTTCTACTTATTTGTATAGTAAGAGATAGGAAAGGTGTGGATTCAGTCTTAAATTTCTTGGTAGTCTGTCTTTGGTAAATCTTTTGGGTTTGATTATTAGTTAGCTTTGTACATTTTGCTTTTATAGTCTTTGCTTCTTCTACAATCGTACGACAAACAATATCATCATATATGATGTACTTATAAATCTGATTTATCAATTTTTGAATTTAAAGGTTTGAAGGTGGTTGCTTAAGAATATCCTTGAAATATTACATTTTCTCATTTTCCATATACTTCATACATGTTTTCAGCTTTGCATTTTTGCTATGCCTATCATATTTGTAGATTTATTTTCTTGCATGTTACCTCAATTAGTTTTTATTGAGCACTTCTTTATCAAGGAACTATATGTCGTTTCACAATACTCTATATCAATGGAGTCCGTATAATTCATATAGAGGATATATTTTGGATAATTCAATATTTGATATGGGTATTTTCTAAATTTTGAGACATATTCCCACATGCTGCCTTTTTTATGTTTGAAGTATATTTATATATTGGGGCTTGGTAAAGAAAGCAAACAACTGGTTTCATTCTTGATTTAGGAGTTGATTTAGCTAATTAGCTTTCTGTTGAATATATGATCAATCTGTTGGAGGTACTGTTAGACTAGTGAAATGAAAAAAATCTATTTTTCCCTAATCCTTTTAGATCAAAAAACCTCCACCTCATAGAGAGAGGCAGTGCATGGATACTACTAAGTAGAGAGTGTAAGAATATGATTATTTTTTCATATGGTTAGAGCTTCAAAAGAACTTGTCCTCTGCCCCATTCTCCCCATCGTCGTGATGCTCCACCTCCTGCCCCGTACTCTACCACCGCGATCAATCATAGATAATTAGTGGATAAATTTGTAATCTTGATTATCAAATGATAGAGGTTTATTATTATGATTCACTTTAATATGAAATAATGATTTTATAATTTTAATCAGCTCGATAATTGAGTCCACCCTTTGTGTTGTTTACTCATAATAATCTTTAATTATTATTATCAAACATTATTAGTTTATTTTCTACTATTGCGTTTGTAGTGAGTTGTGCTGCTATACATTTGTGGCCATGAGGTGCTTCCAATTTCACAATGGAGAGAAAAAGGAAGAACCAAAGACCCCTACCCTGTCATCATTGACTAATCACGAAGTAAAAAAATCTGATCTGAGTTTAATTCTCATAACGCATCAAATACAGGCATTAAGTCCAGAGCTCTCAGCCAATTTACAAGTTTGTTCGACACAACAAGTGACCTCAGGGCTTTTAAATATTCAGAGCTCAAACAAGCGATGAAGAACTTCGGTCAGACATCTTAACTTGGAGAAGGAGGCTTTGGATGTGTCTTTAAGGGCATCATCAAGTGCTCAGACGATTCTAAGAAAATTGATGTAGCTGTTAAACAACTTGGTAGACGAGGAATGCAGGTATTTTTTCCACCAATTTTCAGATAATTTTCTATATTGTTCATCTGCTTTATTTCGCCTTGCAAAAACTTATCTATATCTTAATCTCACAAAGTTTTGAAGAATGAAGAATGAAGAGTTGGAAAAGATGAAGAGAGAGCTGAAAGATGTCATGGCGAAAATCAAGAGCTGAGAATGAGATCACAACAAGCAATCATTAGAGCTTATACAGCTGGGAAGGAAAAATAAGTGTTGGAAGAGAAGATGAAGAGGAAGAAAGAGCATGAAGAGAGGAGAAAGGCAGCATTAGCAACCGTTCATATATGAGGATTATACTTATGTCAAGAACTATCAGTCTCTTGGTAAAGTTCTTTACATAAAATTCTAAGTTTTTTTTTTTTTAATTGAATTTCTCATTTATGATTGTAATGTGATAATTGGAAAATAAAGATTTAGGTTGCTGCAACTATTGAGCAAGTGAAAATATTGTGAGACAGTGGGACTATTTTGTTTTAAATTCCATTGAATCACCAAAGATCATATTCCAAAAATACTTTGTTAATTCTTTGTATTTACAACTTCACTGAAATTTCGTAAACAAACACCAAGACATCATGTAATTATAACTCATTTTATGACATGCAATAAAGTACAACGTGCAAGCAAACTGCAACGCACGTTTTATATACTAGTTTCTTAAAAAACATACATGTTATTGTGTGGTTAATTTTTTATTTTTATTTTATATATGTGAATAAACTATTGGTTAATCTCTATTTATTATTGCTATTAAATATTTATGAATGAGGTAAGTTAAAATGTTTCTTAAATTTGATTTCTAAAATAAATATAAAAAATAATTTAAAAAAATTAGTATCATTTAATCATTAATTCTTATTTAAAATATAAAAAATGAGGTAGTTTTTCTTTTATTTATATATATATGAATATGTTAGTTTTAAAAAAATAATTTTTAATGCATTTTCAATAATTATATTATACACATGTGTAAGTTAATTAATCATCTAATGCATTAGATATATTATAAAGAAATAAGAAGGATATATTCAATATATATATATATATATATATATATATATATATATATATATATATATATATATATATATATATATATATATATATATATAATTTATATAAATATGTTGTAATATATGATATATATATATCTTAATTTACATTATATAAAAAATAAGTGAATTTTATGTTTGGATAATGAAGAATTATATTTTAGTTAATTTTTCAAATTCAATTAATTTATTTGAAATTTCAATAATTGGTGTACATCAAATAACAAGTATATGAATTAAAAATCAATTTTACAAAATATTAAATTATAGTAATACATATTATTTATAATTATACTAAAAATATTTTTTACTTATAAATTTTATTATATATATATATACCGTGTGTCATACAATTATTAGTGTATATTTGGATTACTATAATTTTTTCTACCACTAATAAATGAACTTGATTATAAGTTTAACTTAAAAAAAAAGCTAGTTACTAATCATAATCATATCATAATCATAATCATAATATATTAAAAGTGGCTAGTGATGAGAGTGATAATTTACGTATTTTGAGCTTCGATTTATGTGGAAATTGAGTACGATTTGGTTTATTATCAAGACAAATCAAGTTGTTTATGAAAAATCCACGAATCAGGTGATACGAGGGTATTTGAGCATATTTGTACAGGATAACATGTCAAAAGTGCTCGAAATTAGAAAATACATTTTTCTAAGCATTGCTCGACCATGGAGACGTAGCTTGACCAAGCTCAATCTGGTCGAGCTATACGAAGAAAGTCGAGCTAGAGCGTTTCAGCGGACAGAGAGGTGGTTCAACCAAGGTCGTGCAGCTCGACTAAGAATAATTTGGTCGAGCTGAAGAAGTCTAGTCGATCTGGGCGGAGGATAGAGTTTCAGTTTATAGACATACAGCTCAACCATAGCTCGACCAAGCTCAGTCTGGTTGAGCTGGGACACGTCAGCACCGAAATGTTGAGATTACACTTCCAGTGCGTGCATGTGTATGTTTTCCACGAAAAAACCCAGTAAAGGTCCATGAGGAGAACTTACAAGTATAAAAAGGGATGCAGATCATATTAAAAAGAGAGTTAGATTTCACATCCATTCTACACCACATCAAAAGCCTAACTCCATCCTAAAGAGCTGTAGAGAGATTCGTGCAGTGAATCAAGTGAGAACCAAGTGAAGATTCAAGATGGAGCGAGAAGCGACGGTGCCCACATCTACGGTTTACTTCGCAACTTAATCTTTCTTATAATTTTCAAGACTGTGGGTAAGATCTATCCAATTACCATGAACGTTCTTCGAAACATCATGGGCTAAAACCGCTTTGGTAGTTGATGAGTGTGTAAATTTACATTTTTTAGCTCTGATTTGTGTGATAATGATGTATGATTTGATCTTAAGTCAAGATAAATCGTGTGGTACAGTGGAAAGTCATGAATCAGGTATGTTTAAGTCTGTTTGACTGGATTTTCAAAGGAAAACGGGATAGAAGTGATCGAAATTAGAGAAAGGGTGTGAAGGAGCCCGATTCGACTAGCAGAGAAGTGGTTCGACCAATATTTGTGGTCAAACCAAGCGTCAGAATATTGACAGAAGTGTGGTTCGACCACGACAATGGTTCAACCAAGCCATTTGGTCGAACCATGGTCGAACCAAAAGCCTAAAGGGAAGCAGTCGCAGTTCGACCACGATGCTTCCGATTTGACCTACTGTTCGAGTCTAACTATCCACCTAAAAGTGTTTTTATAGGCCGGTTCAACCTATGATTCGACCAGGGAAAAATGGTTCGACCAAAAGCTTTGGTCGAACTGATGAGCTGGAAACATCTGGATCCTTATTTTTACACCTTTAGTGCATGTTTTCGCTCAAAAAGTCCATCTTAGGTCCGTAAGGAGAGCTCACAAGTATAAAAGGAAGGCACTACGCAAGGAAAAATAGAGTTTACCACCACCTTCATTCTACACAACATCCGAAACTCTAACACCATCCACGAAGCTGTGGAGAGAGATTCGTCTGACAAATCAAGTGAGAATCAATTGAAGATTCAAGATGGAGAGAGACGCGACGGTGCCCGCATCTAGGGTTTATTTCACATCTTAATTTATCTTATAATTTTCAAGACTATGGGTAAGATCTATCCAACCACCATGATTGTTCTCTGATCAATCATGGGCTAGAACAGCTTCGGTTGTTATAGGGTTTATGAAGGTTTTATGAGTTAATTGAACTTCCATGTGTATACTCCGTATAACACTACTTGTGATTTATTTTATATAAGACAATGCATTTTTAATTTATACTCAGAGTCGTTTTGTGCATCATTAACTGTTATGTAGAGTCTGAATACATATCTAGGTTATTGATTAAGTGCGCTCACTACTGAGCAGGATTACATGTTATAATTCTAAGTGAGGGGACTCCGAAGTTTCATTAGAACTATCTTATATAAATACTTGTTAATTGAATATTATTCGAATTGATAAGTAGGATAAAGAGTATAATTTCATAATACATATAAAGGGAGATCATATCGGGTTAGAGTACTTAGTGCACGGAAAATAATTGATACTGATAGTACCTAGAAAGGGGGTGAATTATATCTCTTACTCCAAGGATATTCACACGTGTCATACGCTTATTTACTTGTAGAGTAGATTTGTATGGTTTAGTGATGCATCCATATTCCACAAGGCAAAGTCAGACATTGATACATAGAAGGAAAATTAATAAGTAAAACTGGATAGCCCGAAGAACTACCTATCTTCTCACTTATTTACTTTCACTTAATCTCTACTGCTTATTTATTTAAATTGTTCTTTTAATTATTTGTTATTAGTTACTTAATTATCACAAATGTATTGCCATACTAGTCTTAAATAAGATAGAATATAATTAAATTGATAATAATCCATCCTTTGGGTTCGATAATCACTCGGTCGCTTATCAAAGCTACAATAGCATCCTTCACAATTGGGGATTAAAATGCAATACATTTATTGAGAAAAGAATTTAAAAGGTCTATTTATGTATAAATAAATATTCACATACAATCAATCAAATCATCTAAAATTATCAATCAATTTGTTCTTTCCTACAATCGCTATACGATCATTTTTATTTTGATTATTATTTTTATGTTTTAAATTTTAATAATTCTCAATTTTATCTTGATACAGTATCTTTCAACAACCAATTGAAAATTTCTTCAATTGATTTGAAGGTCACGACTCAACATTTCCTATATTCATTTGAAGGTCACTACTCAACTAGAACAGCATATGCTGTATTCTTTTTAAATAATAGTTGCTCTCTTTCTCTATTCATGTTCTACAAGTTTTATATGATACCTGAATAATGTTAATATAATTAATGCATTGATTATGACTTTTTTAAGAACACTTTCTTCTTCTTCTTCTTCATTTTTTTAAATAGCAACTGGATGTATTATATGATTAAAAGCAACTGTTGAATTTTATAAGAGCAAAGAATCTTATCTAATATACGAAATTTAAAAGAACTTACACAGACTATTCTTTCTTTTAAATTTTGTAAATAGATTAGAAATTGTATTCATTTTTTCTTTCATAAATCATATTCTCGAATCTTGATCATCATTAGTGATAATAGGTTAGAATTTTTTTTAAAAGTTAGACGTCAAAAGGCAGAACTAGATAAATGAACATATCCTCAGCAGTAATTTAAAAAAGAAGAGAGAGAGAGAGAAAAAGAAAGAAATTATGATTTTTAACGGGGTGATAACATAAAATGAGAAAATAGTCACCAACTCTTAATCTGCCTTCTTTATAACAACTAAAAAATAAAAATAAAAAATTACTATTTCAATAATATTATTTACTCTTCTAAACTTTGATAAATATCTTATTAACCTTATTAATCATTCACTTAAATTTTATTCATCCCTTGAATTTCTAATTTCTATGTGACTTTTGAATTTCTAACTAAATGCAATTTATTCTCGCCATTATCTTTATGTAATTTTTAACAATATCCAATTGCATGTGTATTTGGAGTACCAATTCTCTGCCTTCTCTCTAAACTTTCTTGTTAATTTTCGATCATTTTCCGGCATGGAGGCGCCGCCCGGTGAAGGCACCTCCCGACCACCACTCTTTTCATCTGATCAACCCACTGATCAGACTGCACCTGTCCCAAATCCATGGTTTGATGAAACACTGCACATAAATTGGCAATATGCTGATCTACCACCGCCTTTCACCGAAGTTCCAGACCAGCTCAGTTTAGGATCGAGCATGGATTCTACATGACAGGGTCGTCCTGATATTATTTCAATAGGAACTCAGTCGATATCTAACTTGCCAGGCAAGAAACAACAGGGAAATCCTAATATACATGGGGTTCCCTCAAACCCTAATCTGCATGACACTTCTGGCTTTGCATCTCACACAGTCAGGAGGAACACCGTTGATCGATCATCTCCGATCAAGCAACGTGCGGATCCCAAATCATATGCGTTAAAGGTTGGTGGCGACGCTGATCCTTTTTAACATATCAAATCGGCAATATGCAAGGGGCCATTTTCCGACCCTGTGGCGAGGCTACTAGATAAAACAGGTGATATCCCTACACTATCAATCTCTAATGAATTTTATGAGAGTCGTAAGAAGCGTTTTTATAAATTTGTTATTATTAGGGTGTTGAATTCAAAGGGGTCCAAACCATTTTCGCAAAAGTAAACTGAATTATTATTTCGAAGGGTTTTCTTGCTCAAAGAGGTATTAGCCATACCCCTCGGAAGAGGTTATTACACAATATACATCCCAGATGAAAATATGAAAGTTAACTTATTGAATAAGAGATTTTTCGAGGATGAAAATACACAGCTACGGGTATAACAGTGGACGCCAACATTTAATCCTTTCAAGATTAAATCGTCGCTGGTATCCATATGGATACGAATCTATGAACTCCATATGGAGTTATGGCATGAGGAGGTCATCAGGAAAATAGCTGCAGCAATTGGCTCTCCAATCCGCATTGATGACAAGGCTTTGAATGGTTCAACAGGCTATTTTTCAATGGTTTTAGTCGAGGCGGATATTCTGAAAAAACTTCTGACAACTCTAAAAATTGATACCTCAGAGGCTGTCATACGTGTATCTTTTGGTTATGAGAACATACCCGAGTATTGTAAGTTCTGTCATATACTTGGGCATGATATTGATGCATGCCTAAAAAAGAAAGAGAAAAAAGAAAATCGAATGAGGAAGCAGGAATTCCGTAGGGATATGAAGAAGAATGTGGGTACGGATGGATTCTCTATTCCGAAGAATACTTGGACCAAGAAGGATCCAATTTCCAATCCAGTTAATATTTCAAACTCTTTTCAAGATCTTGACGATAGTGAAGAGGACAGAGAAGCACATGATACTGAGGTGGTTAAGGAAAATAAAGAAAAATCAGTTACGGATGTAGAAAAGGAGGTTGTTGTATTGGATGATTATAATTGTAACCTTAGTGATATTGATAACGATCTAAACAGGAAGCATTTGATGACAGTGGAATGGAGGAAGATGATGATCCTAATAAGCAGGCAATGGTCGTCAAGGAGGATGAGCCGATACCTATTGTGGTTGCAAGCCTTGAAAGAGTCAATTTAACATTATCAACAGTGATTGAACCCCCTTCTTCAGTAATTGGCACTAGCAATAGTGCATCTCAGTTTATTAGATAGGAAGCGCCAACTACCAGGTCACGTAGTCCGGGGGTAAAACATGTTGAAATTAAAACCAAAAGCAAAAGAGTATGACAGCAACTGCATCCCAAGGTTGGAAAGATTTGAAAAATTCGCCAAAGCACGGAAGGGTGAATCGTAGGAAATGAGGGCTCTCTTTTGGAATATTAGGGGGATTGGGAATGAAAATTTCCAATCGGTTCTTAAAGAGCTTTGTTCACGTCATAATCCATTGTGGCTGGGCATTGCGGAACTAAAGGTTTTACTATCTTCTATTCCTTCTCATTATTGGCGAAGCCTTCGCCTTGAGTATGTCGGAGCTAACGAACGAGATGGATTCAGGCCTAATCTTTGGATTTTCTGTAATCCTATGTACATTACAAATATTCGAAGAGTCTTTAGCTCCTCTCAAATTATTATTTATGACTTTACTTATGACTCTAGGGATCTCAGATGTGGCTTTGTTCATGCAAGCAACGATTATATTCAGCGAAGGGAGTTATGGTTTGATATTTCTCAATATATAGCGTATGCCATGTTCATCATGGGGGATTTCAATACTACTTGGGGAGCTCATAAGAGACTGAATTACACTAGACATAACAATCTAAGTACTATCGACTTCAGGGAATTTCTGGAAGTTACAGGGCTTCATGACATTGAGATGCATGGAGCAAAATACACATGGGTGAGTAGATCCTCAACCAGAGAGATGAGAGCATCACGAATAGACAGAGTTATAGTTAATGATGGTATTCTGGATGGATGGGATATGGTTAATGCTAATGCACATGCAAGACATAGTTCAGATCATAACCCCATCGTTCTAAGTTGCGGTAACAATGTCTATTCTCGAAGACCTTTCAGATTTCAGTCGATGTGGCTTAATGACACTGGGTTCTATGTTATGGCAGCAACTTCTTGGGACAGGTATGTTCACTCTAATAATCCGATATCCAAATTTGTTGCTAAGCTCCATAGGTTAAAACTTGATATCAAAACTTGGAACTCTCGGGAGTATGGAAATATCTTTGATGGGATTGAGACAGCCCTCACTCGACTTCAAGACATAAAGTGCCGTATTGATTGTAAGGGAGACAACCATGAACTTTTTGCGCAGGAGGTTGACGCTCACCTATCTCTCAATGCGAGGTTGTTGGATCAACATAGGTTTTATGCTCAAAAACATAGAACGGCCTGGTTAAAGGAGGGGGATAGGAATACGGATTTCTTCCATAGAAGTCAACGTATTCTTAAAACGAGAGCTAGCATCAAATCTATGGTGATTGAAGGTACTAAATTGGAGTAAATTGATGTTATAAGTGATTATATTATGGGATATTACACTGCTCTTTTCTGCCAGCCTGAAGACAACCCAGACTTTGATGTTTTGAATTTTGTTCAGAAACTGGTGGAAGAACCTGAAAATGCATCAGGAACCTGAAAATGCATCTCTCACTCGATGTCCCTTTGTGGATGAAATTAAGAGTGCTGTCATGGATTTGTCAGCTGATAGTGCCCTAGGCCCAGACGGATTTGGTGGTAGTTTCTATCACAAGTGCTGGCACGTTATTGGTGAGGACATTTGCAATGTTGTTCAGTATTTCTTTGTTCATGTAATTATCCCTTCGGGGATAAATTGTAACTTTGTTGTGCTCATTCCGAAGATCGATGGAGCATCAAAGGTTGAGGATTTTAGACCTATAAATATTTGTAACTTTTTCTTTAAGATCTTCACAAAGATTATTGCAAGCAGACTTAGGCCTATTCTTCATAAGCCTTTGGGTCCATTTCAGTTTGGCTTTGTGCCGGGACGCAGTATACACCATTGTACAGCTATGGAATCAGAGAGTTTCAACTGTCTAGATCATGCTAAGGAGGGCAGTGTTGCATTCAAAATCGACATCAGAATGGCTTTTGATACACTTCGATGGGACTTCTTGTATGAGGTTCTTATTCGTATGGGATTTTCCATGTATTTTATTAATCTAATCAAAGCTATTTTTTTGTCTTTGAAATTTTCTATTCTGATCAATGGAAGTCCCAAAGGATTTTTTGGATGTGGAAGGGGTGTCCATCAGGGAGATCCTCTATCTCCGCTACTGTTTTGTATTGCAGAAGAAGTTCTTGGTCTTTGGATTCTAAAATTTTCTAACGATGGGATTATTACTAAGGCCATTGGAAATCGATGTTGTCCACTCCCTTCTTATATGTTCTATGCTGATGACATAATGTTTTTTTGTAACGCAGATGGGAAATCTATAAACGGCTTACATAATGCACTCACGGGTTATGCAAACGTTTCTGGTCAATTTTTCAGCAAGGCTAAATCAAGGGTTTACTTCGGAAAGTATGTGCAAGAGGTCATCAAACGAAGCATTTTGGAGGAACTTGCTATCCCGGAAGGTAACTTACCTTTCAAATATCTCGGAGTGCCTATTTTTAAGGATGCCCCAAAGAGTATACTTTGAAGATGTAACGGATGCTATCATTGCTAAATTTCAAAGATGGAGGGGCAACACGCTCTCTATGGTGGGGCGAATCTGTTTGGTTAACTCGGTAATTATTTCATCAGCAGTTCATATTATGATGATATACAGATGGCCTAAATTCTAAACAAAAAGAATAGAGCGAGCATGCAGGAATTTTATTTGGACTGGTGATGTTTTGAAGTAATATTATTTCACTTGTGCATGGAGCAGGATTTGTTGCCCAACTAATGAGGGGGGTTTGGGCATTCGCTCAACTAAAGCTGCTAATGAAGCTTACCTCATGAAGCTCGCATGGGACATTCTTGGAGATGAGGCTTCTTTAGATCTTATCAGAAATAGATGGTTTGAGGGCAGCAAGCTTAAGAATTCTTACCTCCGATCCTCAATTAGACCGACATGCATTACTCATATTCGAAAACTCATGGAGGAGGTGTGGATAGTGGGATATGACTCTAATGTGTTATTCTGGCTGGATAATTGGATTGGTAAGCCGATTGCAGACTTGATTGGTATTCCCTTGGAATATCGACACCATTATGAGCAGAAAATTGGAGATTATCAATATGATGGGGATTGACATTTCACTCGGGAATTTACAGATGCTTTCCCATATATTGTTGATTCCATTTTAGCCACACGGATGTCTTCAAATTTCAATGATCAAAGGGCATGGACTAAATCTTTATATGGGAAGGTGACAGCTAAGTTGGCATATGATCATACACGCCCTTCTTTCCTTGCTACGAACTGGGGACATTGGATTTGGGCAAGTTATATCCCTGCACGGTGATCTATTACTCTTTGGAAAGCCATCAGAGGTATTCTCACTACGTGGGATGTCTTGAGGAGTAGATGATTTCATGGCCCATCACGTTGCTATCTTTGTGAAGAGGAATCAGAGACTATTGATCACTTATTCATACATTGCAAGGTATCTCAGGAGGTCCTTCATTTTGTTTTAATAGGCTTTGGTTTTGAGAATTCATTACACCTGGATCAGAGCTTCAATGGACTTCTGATGCAAGCGATGAATATGGCTGGAAGTCCCCAGGTTATCAGTCTATGGAAAGTCACTGTAGTTTCCTACTTTTGGCTTATTTGGAGTACCCGAAATGAAATGATGCACTTGGAGTTGAATTCGGAAGGCAGATACAAACCTTTAAGGGTTTCCAGAGTCACTGCAATTTTGGCAGCGCTCATTAGAGAGGCTGATATGCTCTCCATCGGCACAATGGACAACACTATGGCACACCTCAACACTCTAAGGTATTTTAGAGTTAAAGGAGTACCCAAGAAAGCTCTGAATATTATCTCATTATGTTGGCAGGCCCTCCTCCTAGATGGATCAAGGTAAATACGGATGGCCATGCAGCGGGAGCTCCGGGAATGATTTCAAGGGCTGGTGTTTTCAGGAATAGTAGAGGCTTTGCAAGAGAAAGCTTTACTTTAGGATATGGCAGTGGATACGCCTTCGAGGCTGAGCTGTACGTGGCTTTCACGGCGATTGAAATCACATACAATAAGAATTGGCTCTCATTGTGGCTTGAATCGGATTCGATGTATGTCATTTACGCTCTTGCAGATCCACATCCGAAAATCCCTTGGAGGCTTCTTTCTCGATGGAGAAGGACTAAGGAGATGGTGGCAAGTATGAACTTTCGGGCGTCACATATATATCGTGAAGGAAACATTGTGGCAGATGCACTTTCGGATATTAGAGGGGACTTTTGTTGGCATGATTCTGTGCCAAATTTTGTTCATCATCACTTGTCTAATGATATGAACTTCGAGTACTTTCGCTTTAGATAGTCCTTGGCCTTGCGTGGCTTTGCCGTCTGTGGCTTGATCAAACATCTTTTTATCTTTGTACTCTCTTTTCTCTTTTTTCTTTTATATTACATCATATATTGGAGTACCAATTCTCTTTGAGCTGGTAATACATATTTTTCCTCATGAATCTTTATGTTTTTCTTGCTTATTTGATTAAGTTGTAGGAATCATGAACTCAACCTCAAAAATTGATATGCTTTCTTGACGAAGAGAATGATATATTTTATTATTGACATTGCAATCATCTCATCATGGCAAAGGGTTTAACTTTAACATTCATCACATGTAATGTGTTTAGTAAGACCAATCAAAATTATGGTGTGAAAATGAATTGGAGGCGGAGGGAGTAACATTTTAAAAATGACGTGAAATAGAGAAATTAACATGTAACGTGCAAAGCACGTTGTTATAACTAGTAGGTACAAAAGAAAATATATATTTACCATTAGAAAAATAGTTGACTTAATAATACTAGTACAAATTAATGCACATGATTACCACATTTAGCCTTGCACTTAAATGGACACGTGCATTGCATGAGGAGATGTTATATCATAATAAAAAATGATGTTATTTAAAAATGATGTTATATCGGTAATAAATCTTATATCATAATCAAGAGAAAAATGATGTTATTTAAAAAATATGAATAATATTCTAAAAACTATTTGACACGACCCACCTTACATAACTTATAATTCAAATACTAATTAACATAAACATCATCGTTATAAAAACCTGCATTTATATTTTTTTCTTTTCTCACATAATATATTTATAACCAAAACCATCACACTAGTTCAACATACGTAACTGGTTTCTAACACCACTACAAATCACCAAACTTGTTACAATACTTATTACTCCCTCTGTCCCCTTGATACGTATCCATTTTTTCATTTTAGTCCGTCCCATTACAAAGTATCCATTTCCCTTTTTGGATTGATGTGACCTACAACCACTATACATGACCCACACTCAACACTAATAGAACTACCAACTACACATTAAAATATTATTTCTCACCTCACTATATATTAAATTATTATACTCCTTAATCCACGTGCAAAAAGTCAACGAATACCTTTCAAGGGGACAGATGGAGTATATTATATAAAAAATATCAGCAGAAACAAAGTAAACCCATGGCCTAGCCCAACAGGTCATCACCTATGTACATCTGCTCAAAATCCTAAAGGAGCTCCACAGCTTGCACAACACATCACACACTCAATCATCATCAGGCTCACATACAATGCGTGAACTAGTGAGACAAAAATCTTAGCAAGTAGAAATCATGCATGTCAGTGCATGAAAATGCATTTAGCTTTCTATCGCATATTTCCTAATCTTTCTAGTTGGTCTCTTTTATTTTGAAAACTGTTCACGTTGCGAGATCCCCATGACACACTTATGATATGCATCCCAAATGAGCTCAATAGACACACAAAGTGTCAGATCGGTTTTTCCTATCCCTAAATAAAGATGAGCAGATAAATGACTCGTTGAGTCAACACATGACTCTAATCACCTCGCGATCCCTGAATAAAGGTGAGCCGACAAGCGACTCATTGAATCAACACATGACTCAGATCGCCCCACAATCCCTGTAAAAATAAACCGACAAGCGACTCGTTGAGTCAATACTTGACTCATATTGCTCCGCAATTTCTGAATGGGGTGAGTCAACACATGACTCAGACCTATTTTCGGTGGTCCCTAAAAGAGTGCATATATAGTGGCCGCACACATCTGGGGATGTGTCCCTTTGAATGCTTCTTTGAACTTGTTGAGTATTGATATTGAAACTGTTAGAGTTGAGGCTGGTAATCATTCCAATTTTTGGTAGATTTAACTACTCCTACTCTTGTTATTGATGAAGTTTTGCGAGTTATACGTGCAGCCCAATCTCTTTCAACTACTTCTAATGGTGTTTTCCAAGGTCGTGTTGTGTGTGTTTCCCCTTCTCATGCTGATAAACTTGAGCAGGATTTGATTAATCCCAACCCTCCCCCTTTGCAATCATATATGGATACTACTTCTGCTTCGCATCATGTGGACATGGCTCACTAAGATATTGATCATAGTAGCACTTTATCTATGAATAAGAGCTCCGAGGGATAGGATTCGGATGACACTCCACCCCCTATAAAGAAGCCTATAGCTGAGGAAAAATCTGATCCAATTAAGGATTATTCTGTGGACGGTTTTTCTACCTTCCAAACTGCCAAAAAATTAACCGGAGAAAAATCAAGAAGAAAAGACATTACTTACATTTCGGCTTCTAAACTTACCCATTCCGACACAAAAAAACTCGGCCTGAACCTCCGAATATTTGGGATGTCGCAAGTAAACAAGATTGGAGCAGACTTACAAAGAAAAACAATACTTATTTTTAGTTTAGCTCTATTTCTGTTAAGACTCTTTGCAAGAGCTTCTATTTCGGGCCGCCTGTTTGGTTCTTTTGGCTTTGCCATCCCCACAACATCTTTATCCTTTGTTCCCTTCTCTTAATTTTCATTTCCCTTTAATAATATTGCATAGTTTGATAGTGGCTGCACACACCATTAGTATCTTATTGATTTTGTGAAAAACATTTTTCATGATTATGCATGGTATGCAACCAGGGCAATTAAATATGCATCATAAAGCATTTACGATATCAATATCAACATTTAATTATAGTAAAGCAACAACTCAACTTCAATTCACACAGATCCACTTCTAGAACAACAATTTCACCTCAATCACATAGATCCATTAACAGAATAACAACTCCACTTTGATCACATGGATCACTTTTTAGAATAACAACTTCATCTCGAATCACATAGATTCTTGTAAACAATATCTTCTCAAATCATACAGATCTATATTCAATAGTTTTTTTATCATACAGATCTATATAAGACAATGATATTATTTAAAATCACGTAGATCCACAACTTGTATAGTAAATTTATCACAAATAATTTACAAATAATATTGTTGAATATGAAACCTAATTTTCCCAAATCACATAAATCCACAATTTTTATAACAAATACAAGTAATTCACACAATGACATGTTTATGCATTGTAGTTGGACCTCTACTTACCTGAACTCCGATAGTAACAATATGACAGACCTTGTAAAGAACTTTAACTACCTATCTCCCGCTCCGGCACGCAGCACCTCTTTCCTCTTTCTCTCTTCTTCTTCCTCTCCCTCACTATTTTTTTTCACTTGCTCGTGTTCTCTCAATTGAAGTTAGTAAACCTCATACACATAGTAGACAAAGGTGGGGGTAACTCAGCTATTACCGCCCAACTCAACCAATCTTATTTTTAAACCTTTTGGACTAGGGATGGCCACGTATATGTGGTTTTGACCACAAGGTTACAACACTGAATGTAACTAATATGTTTACGGCTATTTAGTTACTAAGATATCTTATATAAATATATTACTATTATTATTATTGTTATTATTTAATAAGTATCCTTGAGTTACCTACGTGTTTACCCATCAAAGAAATAAAATGGGTTGTCAATGCAGCTGACGATAATTTCCATTTTTTTTATTTTTATTAGTATTATTATCCATTACGAATATACGTGTAATACTTAATAACTAAGATATATTACATACGTGTAGATTCTCTCACCACTATTATTATTACGAGAACACGTGTGATACTTAATAATTAAAAAATAATATATTTACTCACATAAGACAATTATATATTCAAATTAATGCACGTAAATATTTGTGCACACATATATTCACATATTGTCACCATTTTTATCACGGATCTCTCAAATAAAATGTAGAGATAAATAAATATAGAAACAATTGTCACATTATTATCACATAATTGCCACATAATTATAAAATGCACATAACACAAATTAAATTATATTAGCACATGAGTAGTGAGAAGCTCAGGTATCACATCCTCCCCACCTTATAAAAATTTCGTCCTCGAAATTTTCTTACCTAAAAAGTTCGGGGTACTTGGCCATCATCTCATCCTCTCTTTCCCAAGTAGCCTCCTCAACTAATTGGTTCCTCTATGACACTTTAACTAACTGTATCTCTTTATTTGAGCTTCTTCACTTCTCGCCGTAAAATCTCAACTGGTATCTCTTCATTACTCAAATCTTCTTTCAACTCTATTGGTTCCTACCTGAGAACATGAGATGGATTTTGTTAAGCACGAAAATTCGCGCTTTTCATAGGTTGTTTTCATATGAATATTGCATAATTTTAACATTATTTTTTGAATTTATAGATTATTTTCTCAACTGGTATCTCTTCATTACTCAAATCTTCTTTTAACTCTATTGGTTCCTACCTGAGAACATGAGATGGATTTTGTTAAGCACGAAAATTCGCGCTTTTCATAGGTTGTTTTCATATGAATATTGCATAATTTTAACATTATTTTTTGAATTTATAGATTATTTTCATAATTTCTATAACTTTTAAGGGTATTGTTGAGATTTTGCAAATTTTGAGCCTATTTCGGTGTGAAATTGATAATTTTATGAAAAGAAGGAATGCGGAGCGTTAGTTGAAACTCCAATTAATCAAACTCATGCAGCAAGGTGTCTAGCCACTGTAAATTGAATTTTCAATTAATTGGTGAATTGATGCCATGTTTAATTAGTTGAGGATGCAGAAGATGTTTTTCATAACCCACAGCATCATGCAAACGTGGGCACAAGAAATGGAAATAAATTTGTGCAATCTAATTTAGAGTGGTGGGCCAAGGCGAAAACTAATTCATGTGTTAGTGGGGCCCAATATGCTATTTGAGATTTTATGTGCTATGGCCAGTGCATTTACATGAGGCAGTCCACATGGTGAAGGAGCCCATCACTCACGCCACATCACTTCTTCACGCAGCGAGGAGGCAGAACACGCCACGCTGTTAAAAGCAGAACACTCCACATCCCCGTGAGGCATGAATAGAAGCTGTAAACGAGGAACAGAAGAGAAATCCATCGCGACACACACCACTTCATCCACACTTCGCCTATTCCACCCCACTCTATCCATCATCCGTTCCAGTGTGTGCGTGACTCAAGGAGGAGGAATCATTCAATTGAAGGAGACGGAGACGGAGAGAAGAGCTTCAACGATTCTTCGATCTAGGGTTTTGCTTTTTAAACTCAGTTTCCTTTCAATAAATATGAACTGTGGTAAGATCTCTCTTACACCCATGGAAGTTTCTTGTAACTCCATGGGGTAAACACTTTGAGTAGTTCTAGGGTTAGAAGGATTGAATTATTTTTGATTTGATAGGGTTTAAAACTTGTAGAATATTTATTTGCTTTTCTATGAATTTCTTGGAGACTGTTTAATTTAAATTGTGTAACGTTTGTGGTTATTTCATTATATAACTTGTGTGCATGATTAAATTAATTGGTTATTTTGTATAAGTTAAAGTAATTGACTTGATTCTTTAGCTTATTAGGCATAGAAATTGTCATGGGTGTTATTGATATTAATGAATTGTCATATTAGTAATATTCAGAAAATTAGGTAATAAAATTATAGTACCTAAAAAGGGAACACATATTAGTTCTAGTACCTGACGAGGGAGGGGATAATATAGTAAGTACCTAGAGAGGGAGATAAATTTATTAACCTAGAGTCCTAGGAGATAAACCAGATCAATTACAAATTTGCTTAGACCAAATAAGTGAATTAGTAAAGTTTAGTGACTCTTCCATAAGTATCTATAGGAATTGAACCCGACCATCAAAGTATTGAATTAATTTGCTTAATGCAGAACCCTAGAGCTACTATTTCTCATTCTTGAATATCATATTTTATTTATCTATTTTTTATTAAATTTTTCATGTATTCATTAGTTTAATAATTATCAAACAATTGAATTTGTCACATGTCTTATATACTTTAGTGATTATAGAAAATAAATAATTTACTGTCCCTAGGATTAGATATTAAAACTTGGTTGCCTAATGCTACAGTCGATATCTCTATACTTTGAGATTTTATTTGTGTGTATTCCAAAACACGCAACAAGTAGCACTTCAGTTAGCTGATCGAACTCTGACTTACCCAATGGGGGTAATAGAAGAGGGTTGGTGAAAGTCTCTAAATTCATCTTTCCCGTGGATTTCTTTGTGCTTGATATAGTGGATGACAAAGAAAATGTGCATCTTATCTTAAGAAGACATTTCCTTAGCAACTGGAGGTACATTGATTGATGTTCAGAAGGGAGAGTTGAAGCTTAGAGTGAATGATGAAGAGATCATTTTCTCATTAGAAAAATCAATGAAGTGGCCAGAAGAAACACAAGAGTACAAGAATGTAGACGTGGTGGAGAAGATCATTGATGAAAGAATGCCTTTTATCCTATCAAAGGATCCTCTAGAGACTTGTATCAGTGTGTCTCTCACTTTTCCCACCATGGAGTTTGATAACTTATCTAATGAACTTTGTGTTGAATATCTTGAGCACTTACTTAATTTGAATGAGTGCAGGGACACTAAGGATGAAGTGGCAAGCCTGGAGCCAGTAAGATGGAAGCAGTAGTTTCTGTCGTTGAAGAAAGATGAACTTGAGGAGAATGAGGAAAAGAAAAGTACAGATGGAGCAACTTCCGGATCATGTCATGAGTGCGTATGTGAAGGGTGCTAAGGAGTTGAGGAAGCTAGACGAGTTCAAAGAGAAAGCTTATGAGAAGTCAAGGCTCTACAAAGCAAGGATAAAGAAGTGGCATGAAACGAAGATTCACTACAAGGAGTTCCATGTAGGGGAGAATTATGAGTTGAAAGACAAGAAAGGAGAATTCATGGTGGCTAAGGATCATGGTTTAAAGCACTACAAGTTGCCACCAGAAAGGGAAAAGTTATTTTTCTTGATTACTTTAATTGATTGAGCATTACGTTGTGCTTAACGATGTTAAAAATGAGCGCCTGTTGGGGGCAACCCTCCCATTTTGTGTTGCTTTAATTTAATTTTATGTTATTTTGTGTTGTGTGTTGGAAATTTGATCATCGGTGCATGATTTCGCTTAAGGCAATCACATCATTTTCAAACTTTGTTCGATATAAGTTTGGGGGGAGGGTGATGTTCTTACCTTGTCTCATATGCACCCGGCGATAAAATTTCTTCGTAGTGTCTTATTATGTGAGTAACCTAGAGATCGGAGGTTACATTTTTGTTGATTGATTGATATAGAGTATGGGTTTTTTCCTTATTTTTAATTGGTAATGGGATGTTTGATGTTGGATGAGTTTTGTTGACGTTAGTTCATGAATGCGAAGTATCATCAATACATGAAAGTGCCTATGTGCTAGAAAGGAAGAAGAAGTTGGCTGCGAGTCATTCTAGGTATGTATTTCTTTTATTTCTCTCCATATTCTATACTTTATTTTTTTATTTCAAGGCCCCTATACTTTTTCTTAAACTTATTTTGATATACTATCGAAAATAAGTTTGGGGAGGAGGAGGTGGTTTCTTGAAATTATTCTTTTTATATGGAGAGAGAAGAGAAGTCAAGAGAGAGAAAGCTAGTCGAGGTAAGTATGCTAACCTAGAGTTGACTGGTTATTGTTTGCATTCTATCGTGTGAGAAGCGTAATTTTCTATTGACTACTCCATGAACTTGAACATTTCTGATATAATTTTAGGTATATGACATATTTGGTTTATGATGAAAATATTTTTATGCTTAACTTGAAAATTCTTATTGATTAGGTGGATAAAATTGTGTTGTTGCATAAATCATGAATTGCTAGATAGCCTTGGTTGTTGGAATTTTTTTATACCTAGTGAGCTTTTGAGCCTTTGAAAATCATGAACATCCTGATGCATGATAATTATTTTATTCGTGAGAGTCTTTTGATTAATTGTGAGGTGTTTCTAGAACTTTTCCTGAGTCTCCATAAATATTCGAGAATAGTCTAGTGGATTATGGAAATGATTTAAGGCCATTTTTGAATTTATGAGTCACTTAGCCAAATAATTCCCTACCAAATAATTGTTTATCTGTAGTTAGCCTTTTTGAGCCTAAAACCTTATTTCTTTGGCAACCTACGAAAAATAGCCACTTTATATCCTACTTGAGCCTTTGAATTCCTCTATTTAGTGGAGAATTATATGCTATCAAAGTGTGTTATTGAGTCTGCAAAAGCTTGAAAAGGGTGAAAAATATTTGTAGCTGAAAAAGTGATGAAGGCCATGTGATAGAAAAAGAAAAAATTAGAAAGCCATGAAAACTGAATAAAAACATTAATGTGGTGGGGTAGTGCTTGAACTGGTACCCCGAGAAAAGAAAGAAAAAAAATTGTGCTTGAAGGTGGAGAAGGAATGGATATTGTGTGTATTGAAAAGAATGAGAAAAGTTAAAATTGGAGATGCATTTAAATGTTTAAAGTCTGCAGTACAAAAGAAAATCTCTAGCTTTAATTATCTACTATTTGAGTCACATTGTCCATATTTATCCTTCCCTAACCAAAAAGCCTAACATTACAACCTAATGCAAAGACCTTTTTGATCCATAATTTTACAAGCTGTAGATAAAAGGAGAGTTTAGTCAATGGGCAAGCTTATGGTTAAATACCGCAGTTAAATAATGTTGAGTGATTTTAAAGCCTATACACTTGAGAGTTGAGCGAAATACATATCCTTGTGAGTTTTCATGAACCAAGGCATTTAATCTAGTTAGTAGTGATTTTGTAATGTATCACATGCTTGTCTATTTTATTGATTTGAATTAATTTTTATAAAATTTTTTGAAACCAATATAATCATATGTCACGTCCTATTTTTCTTTTATTCTTTATATTGCCTCCGGACGAGTAATAGTTAAATTTGGGGAGTTTGCTAAGCACGCAAATTCGCGTTTTTCATAGGTCATTTTCATATGAATATTGTATAATTTTAACATTATTTGTTGAGTTTACAGATTATTTTCATAATTTCTATAACTTTACGGGTGTTGTTGAGATGTTGCAGATTTTGAGCCTATTTCGGTGTGAAATTGATAATTTTATGAAAATGAAGAATGCGGAGCGTTAGTTGAAATTCCAATTAATCGAACTCATGCAGCAAGGTGTCTAGCCACTATAAATTGAATTTTCAATTAATTGGTGAATTGATGTCATGTTTAATTAGTGGAGGTTGCAAAAGATGTTTTTCATAATCCACATCATTATGCAAACGTGGGCACATGAAATGAAAATTAATTTGCGCAATCTAATTTAGAGTGGTGGGCCAAGGTAAAAACTAATTCATGTGTTAGTGGAGCCCAACGTGCTATTTGAGATTTTATGCGTTATGGCCAGTGCATTTACGTGAGGAAGCCCACATGGTGAAGGAGCCCATCACTCACGCCACATCACTTCTTCACGCAGCAAGGAGGCAGAACACACCACGCAGTTAGAACCAGAACACACCACATCCCCGTGAGGCGTGAACAGAAGCTGTGAACAAGGAACAGAAGAGAAATCCATTGCAACACACACCACTTCATCCACACTTCAACTATTCCACCCACTCTATCCATCATTTGTTCCACTATGTGCGTGACTCAAGGAGGAGGAATCATTCAATTGAAGGAGATGGAGAGAAGAGCTTCAGTGATTCTTCGATCTAGGAAAAGCTTTTTAAACTCAATTTCCTTTCAATAAATATGAATTGTAGTAAGATCTCTCTTACACCCATGGAAGTTGCTTGTAACTCCATGGGGTAAACACTTTGAGTAGTTCTAGGGTTAGATGGATTGAATTATTTTTGATTTGATACTTGATGAAGGGTTTAAAACTTGAAGAATATTTATTTGATTTTCTATGAATTTCTTGGAGGCTATTTAATTTAAATTGTATAACGTTAGTGGTTGTTTCATGATATTGAATAATAATTGGAATAATCATAACTTGTGTGCATGATTAAATTAATTGGTTATTTTGTAAAAGTTAAAGTAATTGACTTATTCTTTAGCTTATTAATTAGACATAGAAATTATGATGGGTCTTATTGATATTGATGAATTGTCATATTAGTAATATTCAGGAAATTAGCTAATAAAATTATAGTATCTAAAAAGGAACACTGTCACACCCTAATTTTTAAAAATACTTATTTATACATTAATTTCTTAAATAAAAGCCTTTAAAATTGTGTGACTAACATTTAATAAATAATAATTAAAACTGCTTAAGATTTACTAAATATTCTAATTAACTAAAACAATGAAATCCATTGAAGCATCCTACAATAAACACTCGTGAACTTAAAAATACCATAAACTCACATAATTGTACTTTAAAGTACAAGTCTTAATCACCGAAATTTTGAATAAATAAACATTATCTAAATGACAACATATTACTAATTGGTAAATACACATGCAGGTTGTACCTAAAGGTACATGTGTGACTATGGTTTAAATCAAAACTTTATATTTTTAGTCATGGTAAAAAGATAATGAAACCATAGTGTGAAAAGGTAATATTTTAAAAACTAAACTCATGAAAGAAATATAAACATAAAATTTCAAATCTATTAAATATTATTCACTCCCTCTTGCCATCACATCCGACACTCGTACGCTGCAGCCGCTAAACTGAAAGGGGGTAAAATGGGGGTGAGCAAACCACAGCTCAGTGGAAACCACGTCACTGTCATAAATTAAATAGTCTCATACGTGAAAATTTAAGTACTCAGATATGACACATAACACATATTCCACATAACATATATAAAATCTTAACATGATTGTAAGGCACCTTTCGGTCCATACCCGTGTATTAGTAAGACACCATTACAGTCCATACCCTGTATAATTGTAAGGCACACCATTGCAGTCCATACCCGTATAATAGTAAGGCACCATTACAGTCCATACCCGTATAATAGTAAGGCACCATTACAGTCCAAACCCGTATTGCATATGAATCATATCCCATTATCTCATTCATAAATTATATTTCATAAATTCATATATAAATCATATCACATAATCATCTCACTCATATCGTGACATATCATATATCTCATAATTTTCATAATAAATTACATCACATAATTTCATACATATCATGACATAAATTAACACATAAAAGAAAACTTAATAAATGACAGTACATAAATTCCCACCTTATATCACTTGTAATGATCAGATTCAAGCTCTAAGTGCCTCGATCCAAATCTCTTCTCAAGTCATAGAACAAATTTCCTAGAATTTATAAAAATGGTGGATGGAAATCTCTAAAGTAGTGGAGAAATTTTAATATGATGAAGGGGGTACATGGGAGCGAATAAAAATCAGGAGAAGAATTGTTATCCTTCCTATTCTCAAATCTTGGTTTACGGCGTTATCTGTGAAATCAGTGAGGGAGAAATATATTATGGTGTATATTTAAACTAATTTTTTTTTGGCAAATCTTAGAATGATTGAATTGATTTGCAGGAATTTCAAAATTTCCCCAATTTACAAAATATAATTTAGAAAATCAGATTTGTATGATAGACTTTCCTCCTTTAGGAGATTTGATAGGAACCAAATATTTGATTTAATGAAAAAGATATTGAAATAATAATGCAGGGAAGACTTTCCCTTTTTGATGATATCTCTCTCAAAATTTGACTTAGGAATTAAATATCAAATTTAAATATAATAGGTTTTAAAATGACTTATAGTAAAGAAATTATTTTGGGCTTAAAATGAATATGGCCAATAATAATAACGTGAATAAGCTATAAATTTTTGGGGTGTTACATTCTACCTACCTAATAAAAATTTCGTCCTCAAAATTTCCAATAAACACTTACTTCCCAGTAACGACTGTCATTCATGAAACTAAAAGGTCATACTAACTCTTCAAAATATCTTATCATGAACTAACACTATAGAAGCATATACAAGTTCTTCTTTTATAGCATACATGAGCTAAGTATTGAAGCACATAAACAAATTTCACTTCTAGAATATACATGAATCAAATCTTGCATAAACATGAAAATTATAAATTATGATTTTAACACTGAAATTGTAAATTATAAATACTTTCATACCTCATTTGAAGCTGACGTCGTACTCGGTGGATGCGTAGTAAGAGACTAAACTTCGGTTTAAAATTTTATTCGATTATGAAATCATATCACGTAAATCATTTAAATCATATATATGCGGAACTTAAATAATTATTTTTTTAAACAAGTATGCAGAACCGCGTACCTTCTTTGATACCATTCTGTCACACCCCAATTTTTAAAAATACTTATTTATACATTAATTTCTTAAATAAAAGCCTTCAAAATGGTGTGACCAACATTTAATAAATAATAATTAAAACTGCTTAAGATTTACTAAATATTTTAATTAACTAAAACAATGAAGTACATTGAAGCATCCTACAATAAACACTCGTGAACTTAAAAATGCCATAAACTCACATAATTATACCTTAAAGTACAAGTCTTAATCATCGAAATTTTGAATAAACAAACATTATCTAAATGACAACATATTACTAATTGGTAAATACACATGCAAGTTGTACCTAAAGGTACAGGTGTGACAATGGTTTAAATCAAAACTTTTATTTTTAGTCACGGTAAAAAGATAATGAAACCATAGTGTGTAAAGGTAATACTTTATAAACTAAACTCATGAAAGAAATATAAACATAAAATTTCAGATATATTAAATACTATTCAATCCCTCTTGCCATGGCATCCGACACTCGTACGCCGCCGCCGCTAAATTGAAAGGGGGTAAAATGGGGGTGAGCAAACCACAGCTCAGTGGAAACCACACCACTGTCATATGTAAGGCACATTTCGGTCCATACCCGTGTATTAGTAAGGCACCATTATAGTCCATACCCGTATAATAGTAAGGCACCATTGCAGTACATACCCGTATAATAGTAAGGCACCATTACAGTCCATACCCGTATAATAGTAAGGCACCATTACAGTCCATACCCGTATAACAGTAAGGCATCATTACAGTCCATACCCGTATAATAGTAAGGCACCATTGCAGTCCAAACCCGTATTGCATATGAATCATATCTCATTATCTCATTCATAAATTATATTTCATAAATTCATATATAAATCATATCACATAATCATCTCACTCATATCATGACATATCATATATCTCATAATTTTCATAATAAATTACATCACATAATTTCATATATATCATGACATAAATTAACACGTAAAAAGAAAACTTAATGAATGACAGTACATAAATTCCCACCTTATATCATTTGTAATGATCAGATTCAAGCCCTAAGTGCCTCGATCCAAATCTTTTCTCAAGTCATAGAACAAATTTCCTAGAATTTATAAAAATGGTGGATGGAAATCTCTAAAGTAGTGGAGAAGTTTTAATATGATGAAGGGGGTACATGAGAGCGAATAAAAATCAGGAGAGGAATTGTTATCCTTCCTATTCTCAAATCTTGGTTTGCAGTGTTATCTGTGAAATTCGGTGAGGGAGAAATATAATATGGTGTATATTTAAGCTAATTTTTTTTGGCAAATCTTAGAATGATTGAATTGACTTGTAGGGATTTCAAAATTTCCCCAATTGACAAAATATAATTTAGAAAATCAGATTTATATGATAGACTTTTCTCCTTTAAGAGATTTGATGGGAACCAAATATTTGATTTAATGAAAAAGATATTACAATAATAATACAGGGAAGACTTTCCCTTTTTGATGATATCTCTCTCAAAATTTGACTTAGGAATTAAATATCAAATTTAAATATAATAGGTTTTAAAATGACTTATAGTAAAGAAATTATTTTGGGCTTAAAATGAATATGGCCAATAATAATAACGTGAATAAGCTATAAATTTCTGGGTGTTACAAATACATATTAGTTCTAGTACCTGACGAGGGAGTGGATAATATAGTAAGTACCTAGAGAGTGAGATAAATCTATTAACCTAGAGTCCCATGAGATAAACCAAATCAATTACAAATTTTCTTAGAATAAATAAGAGAATTAGTAAAGTTTAGTAACTCTTCCATAAGTATCTATAGGAATTGAAACCGACCATCAAAGTATTGAATTAATTTGCTTAATCCAAAACCCTAGAGCTACTATTTCTCATTCTTGAATATCATATTTTATTTAATTGTTTTTTATTTAATTTTTCAAGTATTCATTAGTTTAATAATTATCAAAATTTTGAATTTGTCACATGTCTTATATACTTTAGTGATTATAGAAAATAAATAATTTATACGATATTAAAACTTGATTGCCTGCTGCTACAGTCGTTATCTCTACACTTGGAGTTTTTATTTGTGTGCATTCAAAAACACGCAACAGATTCAGAACATATTTACTTTACACAAACACATGAAACACGTTACGTACTCTAGACATCAATGCTGGTAAATCCAACTTATAGGCAACATTTCTAACTCTCTCAATGATAGTGAATGGACCAACATATCTTGGACTGAGTTTTCCTTTCTTTCCAAACCGCATTATTCCTTTCATTGGAGATACCTTCAAGAATACTTGATAACCCACTTCAAATTCCAACTCTCTTCTCCGTTTGTCTGCATAACTTTTCTGCTGATCTTGGGCAACTTTCATCTTCTCTCGAATACGGGTAACAACTTCTAACATTTCACGAATCAAGTCTGGATCCAAAAGTTTCTTCTCTCCAACTTTATCCCAATGTACTAGAGATCTAGGCTTCCTCCCATACAATGGTTCACATGGTGCCATCCCAATAGTGGACTGGTAACTACTGTTGTACGAGAACTCTATCAAAGGCAAAGATTTATTCCACTACCTTGAAAATCCAACACACATGCTCTGAGCATATCTTCTAAAATCTGTATTGTACTCTTCGATTGACCATCTGTCTATGGATGAAATGCTGTGATAACTGTGTCCCTAACGCCTTATGTAAACTTTTCCAGAAAGCAGACAAGAATCTCCTATCTTTGTCTAACATAATGGTAAGTGGTACTCCATGGAGTCTGAAAATCTCTTGAATATACAGCTGTGCATAGCGATCCATAGAATATATAGAGCAAATAGGAAGAAAATGAGATGACTTATTAAGTCGGTCCACAATAACCCAAATGGTATCATGACCTTTAACTGTCTTTGGTAAGCATGTGACAAAATCCATAGTGATATTCTCCCACTTCCACTATAGAATAAATAGAGCTGTAAAATTCCTGCTGGTCTCTAATGCTCGGCTTTGACTTGCTGACAAGTCAAACATTGCTCCACATATTGAGTGACGTCTCTCTTCATCCCTGGCCACCAATAATGTAACTTCAAATCTCTATACATCTTAGTAACTCCTAGATGTACAGAGTACAGTGTAGAATGAGCTTCTGCCATCACTTCCTTCTAAATGTCGTCCATTTCAGGTACACATAATCGACCTCTATAATAAATCAAGCTATCATCTCTTAATTAGAACTCAGAAAACTTTCCAGAGCTGATATTATTTCTTTTTCTTGTCAAACAACTTATCCACCTCCTGTCCCTGTCGAATCTTATCCATCAAAGTTGGTTGAAGTGTCAGAGCTGCCATCTTTGCTTCCAACGATCCTTCCTGATTGATCTCCACACTCATTTTTTGCAATTCAAGCAACTCTGGTTTCTGATTTAGGGTCATAGCAGCTACACTCTGTATTGCCTTTTGGGTTAATGCATCAGCAACCACGTTGGCTTTACCTGGATGATAATTGATAGCACAGTCGTAGTCCTTCACCAGTTCAAACCATCTTCTCTGCCTTATGTTCAACTCTTTCTGAATGAAGAAGTACTTCAAACTCTTATGATCAGTATAGATCTCACAACATTCCTTATACAGATAATGCCTCCAAATTGAGTGCAAACACCACTGCAGCTAACTCCAAATCATGAGATGGGTAGTTCTTCTCGTACTCTCTTAACTGTCTAGATGCATACGTTATTACTTTCCCATTCTGCATCAGTACATACCCAAGACCATTCTTTGAAGTATCACTATAAAACTTAAAGTATTCTATCTCCGTTGGAATAGTAAAGATCGATGCTGATGTCAACCGTCTCTTCAATTCCTGAAAACTCTATTCACATTCCTCCATCCATATGAACCTCACATTCTTCCAAGTCAACTGTGTTAATGGTGAAGTGATTTTAGAAAATCTTTTAAAAAACCTTCAATAATATCCCCCAATCCAAGAAAGCTACGAACCTCAATAGGATTTGAGGGTCGTGGCCAATCATGGATTGCTTTAACTTTGCTTGTATCCACTGAAATTCCTTCTCCCGATACCACATGTCCTAAGAAAACAACCGGTCCAACCAGAATTCACACTTCTTAAACTTCGCGTATAAATGCTTCTCCTTCAGAATCTCCAACACCTTTCTTAAATGCAGAGCATGATCCTCCTTATTCATAGAGTAAACCAGAATATCATCGATAAACACGATCACAAACTTATCGAGGAATTCCTGAAATACTCTATTCATCAAATCCATAAATGCTGCTTGAGTATTCATTAAACCAAATAGAATCACTAAGAATTCATAGTGCTCGTACCTTGTACTGAATGCAGTTTTAGGGATCATCCTCCTTAATCTTAAACTGATGATACCCCGATCGCAAATCAATCTTTTGAAAGATAGCTGCACCCTGTAGTTGATCGAACAGATCATCAATGCGAGGCAATGGATACTTAATCTTGACTGTAACTTTGTTGAACTCCTGATAATAGATGCACATACTCAATGTGCCATCCTTCTTATGAACAGACAGAATTGGTGCTTGTCTAGCAATTCTTGCAACTGTATCTTCAATTCTTTCAGTTCAACTAGTGTCATTTTGTATGTCGCTTTAGATATAGGAGCAGTTCCTGGTTGCAGCTCAATAACAAACTCTATTTCCTGATCTGGTGGCAAACTTAGAAGATCATCTGAAAACACCTTCGAGTAATCCCAAACTACTGGTACATCGCTGAGGATTGGACACTGTTGTCCCTCAACATTCATCACGCCACCAGATACCCCTCACAACCACTTTCCAACAACCGCTGTGCTTTTGCCACTGATATCACAGGAAATCTGAAATTCTTCATAATTCCAACAAAGGTGAACGGTTCTCCTTCCAATGGTTGAAAAGTTATACTCTTATTCTTATAATCTATGGCAGCACCGTACTTTGACAGCCAATCCATGCCCAATATGATATCATAATCATTCATACTTAACACAATCAAATCAGCGAGGAGTTGTTTTCCTCCTATAGGAATAACACAACCTCGAAGAAGTTGATTAGTTTGCTTTTATCACCAAAAGGTATCATCACTTCATAATTAGCTTTTATCAAGTTAGATGTTCCATCCAGCTTCCTCACATACTTAGTGGATACAAATGAATGTGTTACTCCAGAATCAAATAACACACATGTAGAAGTGCCAAAAATAGAAAACTTACCCGTGACAACTGAGGGATTCGCATCAGCCTCCTCCCGCGTCAAAGTGTACACCCTTACTGGAGCTCTTCTCTGCTTCCCTTGCTTAGGACATGTAGTGGTCACATGCCCTTTCTCTCCACATGTGTAACAAGTCTAAGAGTAATGCGACACTCCCAACCATGAGGCTTAGTACAATTAGGACATATTAGTAGTGACGGTGGTAGTGCCTTACCCTGATCAAACTTGGGACGCTTGTTTGGTTCTCCCTGTCCCTGTTCGAGATTCCCTGGAACATTTGGTTTTACTCCGAAATAGCATCGGCCTCTTATTATCTTTCCTAAACTGCTGCACTAGTTTTTGTTGAAACTGACGTCTAGTAGCTTGCGCTTGTCTGATCTTAATCTCCGCTTGTTCAGAAATCTAGGCTCTTTCTGCAACTTATGAGTATGTGGCTCCTCGCAATCCCGCCATACTCACATCTCTAAAAAGTTCAGGCCTTAAGCCTTCCACAAACCTCTCCACCTTCAGTGCCTCCGTACTCACCATGTGTTCCGCCAACCTAGACAACTGCTCGAACTTTTGGAGGTAATCTGTAACTGACATGCCACCCTATTTTAGCTGTATGAACTCATTCATCTTTATTGCTCTTACTGGTGCCGTAAAGTACTTGTTTCTGAAAAGCCCCTTAAACCTTTCCTATGTCATAGTCGTGACGTCCTCGATACTTTTAATTGTATCCCACCAGTGGCCAACACTTCCTCGTAACATGACTTTTAATTGTATCCCACCAGTGGCCAGCACTTTTTCGTAACATGAGAGAAGCACACAACACTCTGTCTCCATCTGGAATTCTACTGTATTGAAACATATTTTCCACCGTGCATAACCAATCCTCTGCATCTATGGGATCTGCTGCATCCTCAAATATCGGAGGGCTCAGCTTTTGGAACCTCTCACAAACTATTTCCACACGTTCCGCCTGACATCGATCTTGATTAACATTAACCTCTGGCTGTCCACCCATATCTCTCAGTTGAATCAGCTGTTGTATCTGTTGGGACTGGCGCTCCACCAGTTCCATCAATCGAGTAGTCACTGCATCACGATTGTTTCCTTAAGTAGGTGCTGCTTGTTCAGCAACTCTATCCCCTTAAGAACTTTCACATGTAGTCTTTTCCATTTCGCAATACTAACTACGAGTCCTACACCACATGACCAATATAATTTATAAAACACATAACAACACAGAATAAAAATAACAATTACACGCAAGGCTGCGCTCCCAAGGAATGAGCTTACCACTCTGACACCACCCACCTTACATAACTTATAATTCAAATACAAATTAACATAAACATCATCGTTATAAAAACCTGCATATTTTTTTTCTTTTCTCACATAATATATTTATAACCAAAATCATCACACCAGTTCAACATACGTAACTGGTTTCTGATACCACTACAAACTACCCAAACTTGTTACAATACTTATTATATTATATAACAAAATATCAGCGGAAACAAAATAAACCCACGACCTAGCCCAACAGATCGTCATCTATGTACATCTGCTCAAAACCCTGAAGGAGCTCCACAGCTTGCACATAACATCACATACTCAATCATCATCAAGCTCATCTACAATTCATAAACTAGTGAGACAAAATTCTCAGTAAGTAGAAATCATGCATGCCAGTGTATGAAAATGCATTTAGTTTTCTAACGCCTATTTACTAGTCTTTCTATTTGGCCTCTTTTATTTTGAAAAATGTTCACGTTGCGGGATACATACAACACACTTATGATATGCACCTCAAATGAGTTTAATAGACACACAAAGTGTCAGATCGATTTTTCTGATCTCTGAATAAAGATAAGCCGATAAATGACTTGTTGAATCAATACACGACTCGGATCGCCCCGCAATCCCTGGATAAAAGTGAGCCGACAAGTGACTCATTGAGTCAACACATGACTCGGATCGTCCCGTGATCCCTGAATAAAAGTGAGCCGACAAGCAACTCGTTGAGTCAACACATGACTCAGATCGCTCCGCGATCCCTGAATGGGGTGAGTCAACACATGACTCGGACCCATTTTCGGCAGTTCCTAAAAGAGTGCATATATAGTGGCCGCACACAACATTAGTATCTTATTAATTTTGTGGAAAACACTTTTCATGATTATGCATGGTATACAACCAGGGCAATTAAATATGTATCATAAACCATTTATGATCTCAATATCAACATTTAATCACAGTAAAACAACAACTCAACTTCAATTCACATAAATCTACTTCTGGAACAACAACTTCACCTCAATCACATAGATCAATTTATAGAATAACAACTCCACCTTGGATCATACGGAGCCCTTTTCAAAATAACAACTTCATCTCGGATCACGCAGATTCTTGTAGACAATATCTTCTCAAATCATGCAGATCTATATTCAACAGTTTTTGATCACACTGATCTATATAAGACAATGATATTATTTAAAATCACAAAGATCCACAACTTGTATATCAAATTTATCACAAATAATTTACAAATAATATAGTTGAATATGAAACCTACTTTTCCTAAATCACATAAATCCACAATTTCTATAACAAATAAATCACAAGTAATTCACACAATAACATGTTTATGCATTATAGTTTGACCTCTACTTACCTAAACTCCGATAGTAACAATAACACAGATCTCGTAAAGAACTTTAACTAACTATCTCCCGTTCCGGCACATACGTACCTCTTTTTCCTTTCTCTCTTCCTCTTCCTCTTCCTCTCTTTTTTTTTTCACTTGCTTGTGTTCTCTCAATTGAGGTTAGTAAACCTCATATATATATATATAGTAGGCAAAGGTGGGGGTAACTCAGCTATTACCGCCCAACCCATCCAATCTTTTTTTTCAAAGTTTTTTACTAGGGAAGACCACGTATATTTGGTTTTGAGAATAAGGTTACAACACTGAATGTAACTATTATGTTTACGACTATTTAGATAACTAAGATATCTTATACAAATATATTACTATTATTATTATTATTATTATTTAATAAGTAAGTATCCTTGAATTACCTACGTGTTTACCCATCAAAGAAATAAAATAGATTGTCAACGCAGTTGACGATAATTTCTAAATTATTATTATTATTATCCATTACGAATATACGTGCAATACTTAATAACTAAGATATATTACATACGTGTAGATTTTCTCACCACTATTATTATTACGAGAACACGTGTGATACTTAATAATTAAGAAATAATATATTTACTCACATAAGGCAATTATATATCCAAATTAATGCACGTAAATATTTATGCACACATATATTCAGATATTGTCATCATTTTTATCACGGATATCTCAAATGAAATGTAGAGATAAATAAAATATAAAAACAATTGTCACATAATTGCCACATTATTATCACATAATTGCCACATAATTATAATAAAATACATATAAAACAAATTAATTGATACATGAGTAGTGGGAAGTTCGGTATCACACTCTTATTGTTAAATTAATATAATTATCTTATTAATAAGAATTTTAAGGAAAAAAATGTACAAATTGTAACTTAAAAAGGAATAATTATAAAAACTATGAACGTGTGCAACACATGTAACTTTTTTATTTTCAATTTTCTAAGAATGATAATTAACAAAAGGTAGGATTAATGAGTGATAACTGTTGGGCTGTTCTTGAAAAGACTAATATTTTGTCATGATTAGTTGTACGTGGTATTATAAAAAATAACGAATAAAAAAAGATTTTAAAAATTTATTAACAAAAAGGAGCACTTAAATGGATCAATTTGCAAGAATTATATTTTAAGTAGGGATGTAATCGAAAAGAGCCAGACGAATACTACTAGACTTGAGCTCAACTAATTAAACATGGCATAAATTCACCAATTAATTGAAAATTCCGTTTGCAGTGGCTAGACACCTTGATGCATTAGTTCGATTAATTGAAGTTTCAACTAATGCTCCACATTCCTCCTTTTCATAAAGTTATCAATTTCACACCGAAATAGGCTTAAAATCTCAACAATACCCGTAAAGTTATAGAAATTATGAAAATAATCTGTAAACTCAACAAATAATGTTAAAATTATGCAATATTCATATGAAAATAACCCATGAAAAGCATGAATTTTCGTGCTTAACAATCTCCGAGCTCAAACTCGTCAAGAGAAAAAAATATCAAACTCGAGCTCGAACTGTTTGTTAAGACCCGCGAACGTCTTCACGAACGCATAAAATAACTTGTTCATGTTCATTTTTTCATGAACATTTAAATATTTTTGTTTGTAGATATTAAAAGAACGTTCGTTTAGAAACATCTAATGTTATTCATAATATTATATAAACAAACTAATAAAATATAATAATAAACGTTAAAAATATTTAAATATTTAAATAATCACTTTAAGTTATTATTATATTATTATTATTATTGGTTTAATATAAAATATTTAATTATTGAATATTAATAAATAAATAAATAATAATATATAGCATTAAAGAATAATTATAAAATTTACGAACGCGTTTGCAAGTCATTAAAGAGCCCATAAACGAATATGTTCGCGATCTTTCGAGCTAAACACCCTTAAACTTGAGTTTGGTTTGAAAGACTATTCTAGCTCAAAATTCAAGCTTGGTTCGGCTCGTTAAGGTTAATAAACGAGCTCGAACGAACACTTTATCGAATCGAGACTCGAATAGTTCGCGTACGGTTTGGTTCGCTTACATCCCTAATTTTAAGGTGATATTTAGAAATACAAGGGGTGTTGTTTAAACAGTAATTAATATTTTCGATTGAGTATAATTTTTTCTTAATGTCTTTATTTATTTTTTTATTTTTTTAAAACTATACATGAGAAAATTAAATTTGTTAATTATATATGACGTAAAATTGAAAAAATTATATCCATATATTGCACATGCATGCTTAATAGTAGTAGTTCAATAACAAAGATATAAGATAATCTTATGTGAACTGGGCGACGTAAATCTTATAGTCCCCACAAATTTAAAAACTAGACGAACATATATATATAATAGTCCCCTCAAATTTAAAGACTAACCGAACATATATATAAAATATAGTAAAAGAAATGAAAGAGGATCAGAGTCGTGAAATTGATTTATTCGAGATTTATACAAGTGTTTGCTCAAGAATAGAATTATATTTGAAACGAGTCGAATTGAGTCTGTGTATGAACCTAAATTGTGCGAAAGGTTTTGCCATTTCAAAGAGAGGATATTCATCCAATAATTGAGTGAAATAAAATAATAATAATATAATAATAATAATAATAATAATAAAAATAGAGAACTTTTATCACGAGTATAATCGATTTCAGCGGCCTTTCTCAGATTCTCGGGTCCTTTATTTCCTCTCGCTCTTTAAATGTCGTTGTTTCCTCTCTCTCTCGTTTTGAAGAGACTGCCCTCCCCTGGAATCTGAAAACCTCAAACCCTACAGCACCCTTTATTTTGTTAAAGTTTTCATCGAACAGGTATCATTTCGGAGATTCTCTACAATGTTTTTGTTGGGATGCCTACGTTTAGATTTCTGCAATCTCAGTTGCGTAGATTTAATCCCGTAATTTTCACTCGGTTGATTCTTCAGCAGATCGATTTTTCCAATTATCCTTTTTCTACCCTGTACATCCATTGCTACTCAGATTTTGACCTACTGTTGACGTTTTATTTTTGTTGTTTTTTATTTTTTAATTTTTTTTATTCTTGAGTTTGTCTATCATTCATATTTTCTGTTGTATATGCCGAATCGGACTTTCTGTAGCTGAGGATGGTGATATAATTTGATTATACGCTAGGTGTTATTTATTTTAGCTTTTAGGTATGAGGTTTTCTACCCTAAATTTTCGGTTCTATCTTTTGTGGCTGGGGTTTTGGTTCGTTCTCTTTTACATGTAGCTAGTTTTTTCTGCAGGGGCCATAGCTTTTAAAGAAAAATATTGTATGTATGTACAAAGTTTCTTACCAAGTTGTTTGAGTATATCAAAGGTACGATTGAGAAATAATTATTTGTAATTTTCTTGCTTTCATCAAGATATTTAAATGTTTTATTGTTATTTTTGTTCCTATTGTTGGAATATTTTCAGTTTCAGCAGTGATGTTTTTTTGGAAGGATACAGTTCAAGATCAATGGTTATTTTCCAGTTTGAGATAGAATAGAATCTTGTTCTTTTCTGGCAGTTGTTATTCTCTCTTAATTTGTAATGCCAAAAAAATTAATAATTCATAGCATGACTAATGGAGCTCAAATTACGACTTATTCTTAGTGTTGCTTAATCATATAAGATTATATTGTGTACTTGATATAAAACCAATATTTTTTTAATAAGGTTAAGTGCAGGTATAATGTATGCCAGAATGAGAAAGGCTTAAAAGATTACATAGGTCGGAACCTTCTGTAGAAATACTTTTTTAGGCTCCTGTTTAGCCGTCTATGTCCTTCATCATGTCCGTATGTAATCATATATATCAATGATGCATGGATCTCATTGTGCACTCCATTGGATGTCTATATAATCCTAGTTCTGCTGAACATATTGTCATATTCTAATATTGATTTTCTACTTAAATGTCACTTCTTAGGGATTATTATGCTTTGTCTGGTGTATCAATTGTTCAATGTAAATTTAATTGTTGGCTGGTCATTCAATTTTATATTTATGTTGCTGTTCTTGTTTCTCTCTCTCTTTTTTTTTTCTGTTTTTCTGTATCTGCTTTTTAACCATAAAGACTTCTAATGCTGTTAATGCTTCTCATTCTGAAAAGCTAGTTGTAGTAATCTGTGTACTAGGATATTATAAACAGATATCAGAATTCCTTGTAGCAGATGAAAGGTTTCACTTTCACCTCTCAGCCTTGTAACCTTTATTTGTAATATTAATAACTTATACTTTATCTGTTGTTTTAATTTTTTTCCGAGACATGTTCAATGAAGCTCTTGCATTTTAATCTGTTTATCTGGTTTCAGTTATCTTTTATGTCTTCTCTATAGAAAAAGCAGTATTTCTTTTTGTTTTTCTTTCTGTCTATTTATTTATTCGAATATTACCTGTAATTTTTGTTTGGGGCTGATTGAAATCTGTGCTAATTTCATGGAGAATTGGTGCATGGCACACATCACTTCTATGGATGAGTTTTATTGCTGAGCTATCTGTAATATTGTTGGTTGATTTTCTAAGGACATGTATTCTGAGTACTTTAGATCTTCTTAGGGTTGTCCTTTTTTATTTGTCCTCTGTGTTTTGGTTCTCCTTTTTCCCGTTCCATTTTTCCTGCACATTTTTTTTTTCATAAGGACTTTTTAATGGGGCCAATTGGTCTCTTTTCTTACTGACTGCGCTCGGTTTGTTATGGGGTTTCTCCCTTGTACTTCACGCTTTGTACTTCTCATTGTTTTGTTAATTATAACAGCACCTAGTTTGCTTGATCTTTAATAATCAGAGAGTTCTGTTTCTTGTCCTTGTCTTTGAGAATATGAAAGCTTAATGTTTTCTAGTAGTGTGTTTATGCTTCTTTTAAGTTAATCATTTTTCTGAAGTTTACTTTAAGGCACCATGATCAAGTTATTCAAAGTGAAGGAAAAGCAAAGGGAACTAGCTGAAAGTGCTAATGGGAAACCACCAGTCAAGAAGCAGAGCGCTGGAGAACTACGTCTTCAAAAAGGTTTCTGCCTACTGCTCTTTTCATCCAGAATGTTCAGATCTTCATTTTTATATCTGTGCATGTGTTTATCATTTCTCACTCTATCTCCTTTACTTTTGGAATTTATTTAATTGTTTTTTTAAGGTATGTGCATAATGATTTGAAGGAAGTTGCGTTGAAGATGAAAATGTTTATTTGTTAATTGATTTTCACAGTTGTACAGTTTTTTTTTTCTCTCTACTAGTTATACAGTTAGAAATTTGAACTTGTGCACTGAAGAGAAAATATTACACCTTGATTGAAGTGATGACTGATGGGGTAAAGAATACTGATCTAGTTAAACATTAAAGTGAACAATGAGCTGGATTTTGCTGGATTTTGTATCTTGTAGGATTATAGTAAGAATTCCAATATTAGTTTTCCGGGCCCTTTATTTATCAGATCTATTAAATTAGAAAAGTTGTTGGGTTTCTATAAATATAATTTTTCCCTTGGAGTCTTAGACGGAATAAGAATGAAGTTTTTCCCTTGGAGCCTTGGATAGAAGAAGAATTTAAGGCTTGAAGACTGCAGAGTGGAATACTGAGGGTACCTGTTGTATATATGGTGAAAGATGGGTGTGCTGAGAAATAGTTGACGTCATGAAACAAGTTGTCTTGTATTAGGCACTAGAGAGGCTTCAAGGTTTGCACCTTTAATGCCCAATGTTGGTGCACTGCAAGTCTTGCTCCTGCCTTTTCCTTTGTAGTGTTTGATGGCTCACCTTTCGTATGCTAATTCTCAACCACAATGCATTTTCTCTATTTATTAGAGTTCTGTAGCATTTTCATGTATGACAATAAATAAACTTCTTGAATAGAAGAGAAAGAAGTTTAAGACGGTGTTAGGCTTTCCCACTAGGGTTTATGGCATTGCTAGAAATAATGAAGAAAACTGCATGTGCCACTCACAACCTCTATAGGCAACTGCATTCTGACTTTCTCTTCCACACATAGTTATTAAAAGCGCAAGGCGCACATCTTATGTATAAAGTGAAATAAGTAAAAAAATAAATCCTTCAATAAAGATAACATATATAGAACATAATTACTTAATAAAATTAAGTTTAAAAAAACATAATATAACTATTTACACAAATATGATACATGCACTAAACATAAACTCATAATACTATAAACATTCAATTATAAATGCTCAAGATGTTCATCGTTATTTTAGAATAATTGAAAGCCAATCTAATAACCATCCCCCTCATAAACATCAAAGTCCCAATTGGAAGCTGGCTGCAGTGGGCTGGAGAATGGAGCGCAGTAGCATCAGCAAAGGGCAGTGGTTTGTTGAGTAGTAGGGAGTGTCTGTCGAACCCAAGAACTTTTATGAACCCTCATTCCTAAATGTCTAAAACCATTGTTTCGTTGAGTTTTTCCCCTTTACTGTTTTCCTGTTACTCATTATATATTACTATTATTTGCGTAATTTCTAAATTTTTTAATTTTGGTGAGTAATAAGGGGTATATATATCTTCATATACAGGTAAAGTAGCCATTTCGCTTATAAAACCCCAAAAAATTACTCATAAAGCTGGAAAACAGCACAATTCTCAAGGCGCTTAGATGCACCCGAAGCACAATCAACAAGGTGCACAAAGGCGCCAACCTTTGGATTAGCCCCTTGACACCATGATTTCTAGGCGCATGAGCTATAAAGCCTTGGTCAAGGCATGCTTTAGGCGCACCTTGGGTCTGCCATTAATAACTATGCTGCTACAGCTCGATTTCAACAGATGCCGTCATTGCTCCAGTGCTGCCCCTTGACCTGACACTTGTACTTTTTTTTTGTGTCCTTCCATAAGAAATTTGACAAATCTTGATTTAGATAATGTTAGCCAATTTTTGTGGCCCTTATACATGAGGGATGCGCTCCTGGATGCTAGAATATCCCATGTGCCTCTTCCCTCTAATAACTTTACTCTTTAGTGATTGCTCTTATTTTCTGTTTGGTGAAAGTCTTACCGAAGTCTTCTTTACAATAATTTGGTACTGCTTACTGAGTCTTGGTTCTCTTATGTATTTCTTTTATGCCTTTTTAATAAATATATTTATGCATTTAACATTCACTTTCGTTACTCTTAATAATGTAGATATTAGTGAACTGAACCTCCCAAAAACATGTAGCATTTCATTTCCTAATGGTAAGGATGAGCTCATGAACTTTGAAGTTACCATTCGACCTGATGAGGGATATTATCTGTAAGTACTTGTATTTTGGGCATGGTTTTTTTAATGAAGATCATTATATGGTATTTTTCTTTTCTTCTCTAATTCTTTCTTGTACTCATTTGACCAAGTACCCTATGATCAGGGGGGGGACATTTTGTTTCTCATTCCAGATCTCTCCCATCTATCCTCATGAAGCACCGAAGGTTAAATGCAAGACGAAGGTAATAAAAACCCAGATTTCTTGTTACAGTAGCCTTTGTTTGTTTAGTATATTATGCGTTTGCACAGATCTTGATGATGTGAAGCTTATTGCCAATTATTCAAGTATTTCACAGGTCTACCATCCTAATATTGACTTGGACGGAAATGTCTGCCTAAACATTCTTCGCGAAGACTGGAAACCCGTGCTAAATATAAACACCATCATTTATGGGCTGTACCACCTTTTCACGGTATTGAAATGTCATTATTTACTTGGCAACATTATACGTTGCAACCTTATAGCTTTCTTACAAAGATCTATGTATAGGAACCAAATCACGAGGATCCTCTCAATCATGATGCTGCTGCTGTGTTGAGAGACAATCCAAAAATGTTTGAATCTAATGTTAGGAGAGCAATGGCTGGTGGGTATGTGGGACAAACTTTCTTCTCTCGCTGCCTGTAAGTAGTATGTGAAGATTGGCATCATCAGTTACCAATTGACTTGAAATTGGGATTGCATCAAAAGACTGTATATTGGAAGTCAATCTAAATCTTAGTCTTTCTTCTACAAATTTGAAGCCTGTTAAACTATGAAGCAGAAAGCTGTTTGTATGCTATTGTAACTTTCCTGTATCTTTTCTATTCATTTTGCACCTTATTATATTAAAATATTGTTTGGGGAGAGCGTGTTGGATAACGAGTTGATTAATTTCATGTTTTGTATACACTTGCTTGATATGCTTTAGCTTCATAATCATGTAGTAGATAAGATAGTATTGATGCTTAAAAGTTTTAACACAGGCCATTGGAGAATTTTAAACAACTTTAATTCATTGGCAAATCGAAATAGTTTTGTGGAGACATAAGTTGTATGTAACGTGTATTTCTGACTTCCAAAGATGGGAATTATTAGAGATTCATGTTTGGGAAAGTTTTATTGCATCGTGTGTTTTGTTTATTTTCTGGTTCACTTTAATTCTTGCATTTGGAGTTTCTGAGTCGAAAGCTGTAAGAAATGTCTTCTCCTTTCTGAAGAAAGGACATTGTCATAACTTAAATATTTCTATGTTTTTTTAATATGCGGTGAATGCATAGTTTTCTTTTTGGCTAAGACTTGTGCGTCTCAAGGATCTTATTCTTTGAGATGGATATATTTTTTTTCCCCCAAAATGATAGTTTTTATATATAAATAAAAGTAGTTATAAAAATTACAACGTGGCTACCTAGTCAAGGAGTACCGTCAAAGATGAACTCGATTGTACCCTACTATTCCTTGAGGGAAACAGAAACATCCCACTATAAGGGGACACTACACACATATATACTAAACCATCTCACGAAGAGGACTAAACACTCTTGCAAGAAGAGACTAAGAACACTCCCGAAGAGAGATTAATACCAAAAAAAAAAAAAATCCAAGATCACTAAAAACAAGAAAAATTCTAACGGTTTCAATAAACAACCTAAGAAAATCAGATCTAAAGAGAGTCAGATGGAGCACTAGAAAAATAGAAAAAAAAATTAAAAATAACATCAATGAAACTAAAAACAGCAACAAAAGAGGAGCCTCCTCTCTTCCACGCACTACTACCAAACTATCATCACCTCGTCACCCACATTCCATCCCCATTAACACCAAACCTCCACCACATGACCTTCACACAAATAGGAAGCCCGGATCTGACCCGATCTATAAGCAAAGAGCACGATCCAAGGTTCAAAGGATGAACCAAAAAGAATCGAGAGACCCATGCCAATTGGAAAAGAAAAACAAGATATTGGAAAGAAGGACAAGGGAACAAAAGAAACGGGGTCAAGGATGAGAATGTGGGGGTATGGATCTCGCCGACGATGCAAAGACCGCCGTCGGCGAGTGGCTGTGGAAGTGGGTTGGAGGGTTATGGCAGGGTTGAGTGAGGAAGAGAGGGGGAGGAGAAATGGGTTTAGAGGTGGCTAGGACAGACGAATTTTAGAGAGAGGGTTGGTTAAATTTGAAATGATATGAGACGGATATATCTAAACCTATTTATAAATCAGATCAACGCACGCGCCACAACCAAAATGTTGCCTAACTTCTTATCAATCACATGGAGATACTGCTGATCGTTCACCGATCAAAAACAGTACTGATTCCAGGTCTTATGCAGCGAAGGTTGGCAAGGATGCCAACCCTATTTCGCTTGCCAAATCGGCCATATGCAAAGGGCCTTTCCCCGGCCCCGTGGCGACGCCAATTGATAAAACAGGTGATATCCATACTCTATCAATCTCTAATGAATTTTGTGAAAGTCGTAAGAAGCTATTCTCGCAATTTGTTATTGTTAGGGTTCTTAATCCCTAGGGATCAAAACCACTACTCCAGATGGAGATTGAAGCTTTGTTTTGAAGGGTTTTCTCAATTACAGAGGTCCTGGCAATTCATATTGGACGCGGATTTTATACTTTGCTTGTGCCTGATGATAACACTAACGTTCAGATACTAAAGAAAAGATTCTTTGTAGATAGCGGCATTCAACTGCGCGTTCAACAATGGACACCGACGTTTAATCCTTACAAAATTAAATCGTCGTTGGTGTCTATATGGGTCAGGATATATGAGCTTCCTATGGAGTTATGGCATGAAGAAGTCATAAAGAACATTGCAGCGGCTGTGGGGGTTCCCATCCGAATTGATGACAGATCGCTGGATGGCTCCACAGTGTTCTTCGCCAGAGTTCTAGTGGAAGCTGATATTTTAGAGACACTTCCAGAGTCTATGAATATTGACACCTCAGAGTCAATTATTAGAATATCTTTTGGGTATGAAAGTATTCCAGAGTATTGCACCTCCTGTCATATTCTTGGACATGGATTTTATACTTTGCTTGTGCCTGATGATAACACTAAGGTTCAGATACTAAAGAAAAGATTCTTTAAAGATAGCGGCATTCAACTGCACGTTCAACAATGGACACCGACGTTTAATCCTTACAAAATTAAATCCTCGATGGTGTCTATATGGGTCAGGATATATGAGATTCCTATGGAGTTATGGCATGAAGAAGTCATAAAGAACATTGCAGCGGCTGTGGGGGTTCCCATCCGAATTGATGACAAATCACTAGACGGCTCCACAGGGTTCTTCGCCAGGGTTCTAGTGGAAGCTGATATTTTAGAGACACTTCCAGAGTCTATGAATATTGACACCTCAGAGTCAATTATTAGAATATCTTTTGGGTATGAAAGTATTCCAGAGTATTGCACCTCCTGTCATATTCTTGGACATGGATTTTATACTTTGCTTATGCCTGATGATAAAAGTAAGATTCAGATATTAAAGAAAAGATTCTTTGAAGATAGCGGCATTCAACTGCGCGTTCAACAATGGACACAGACGTTTAATACTTACAAAATTAAATCATCGCTGGTATCTATATGGGTCAGGATATATGAGCTTCCTATGGAGTTATGGCATGAAGAAGTCATAAAGAACATTGCAGCGGCTGTGGGGGTTCCCATCCGAATTGATGACAGATCGCTGGATGGCTCCACAGGGTTCTTCGCCAGGGTTCTAGTGGAAGCTGATATTTTAGATACACTTCCAGAGTCTATGAATATTGACACCTCAGAGTCAATTATTAGAATATCTTTTGGGTATGAAAGTATTCCAGAGTATTGCACCTCATGTCATATTCTTGGACATGGGGTGGGAGCGTGCCTGAAAAAGGAGAAACAAAAGGAGGCCCGAAAAAGAGCCAAGGATACCCGGAACTCTAAAAAAGAAACTGATGGCTTTAACATTCTGAAGAAAACCTGGACAAAGAAAGATCAAGCTCAGAAACCAGTGGCAGTGTCGAACTCCTTTCAAGCACTACTGACTGAAGGCGAAGATCAGGAAGCTAAGAAAGATTCTGATATTGAGCACAACGAGGTTTCAGAGGATGATAATGTACTCAGTGATATAGAGGAAATATCAGAAAATGAGGCATTTGATGATAGTGGCTTGGAGGATAATGAAGAATCTACTGAACTTGCGCTGGTAATTATGGAGGAAGAGCCAGTACCAGTTGCGATTGCTATCCCGTTGAGAACTGAGATGGCTATTACTACAGTGTCTTCAACTAAAGGAACAGCTACCAGTGCTTCAACATTTGTAAGGCCGGAGGAGCCTGTTACCAGGTCGCAGACACCAGGGGTTAAGCACGTAGAGGCAATGCATACAAAATCTAAAAACATGACTACATCTGCCTCAAAGACGTGGAAGAATTTGAAAAAGGACCCGCCGAAGCACGGGAAGCAAACCCGTAAGAAATGAGAGCTTTATTTTGGAACAATAGATGAATTGGGAATGATAATTCCCAGGCGGTTCTTAAAGAGCTTTGTCTTCGCCATAATCCGATATGGTTGGCCATTGCAGAACCTAAGGTATTATTCTCTTCTATCCCTTCTCACTATTGGTGGAGTCTGCGCGTTGATTTTGTTGGTGGTAATGATAGAGAGATCCTCCGACCAAATTTATGGATTTTCTGTAATCCTCTTCATGTCTCCAACTTTAGGAGAATATTTAGTTCATCTCAAATTATCATTTTCGACTTTACTTTTGAAAGGGTGGACTATAGATGTGGTTTTGTGCATGCTAGCAATGAGTATACTAAGAGAAGGGAGCTTTGGCTAGACATATATGCATACCTGGTGCAATCTATGTTCATTATGGGTGATTTTAACACTACGGTGGGTGTTCATGAAAGACTCAATGCGACCAGGAATGACAATCTAAGTTCAATCGAATTTAGAGAATTTTTGGAAACGACTGAGCTTCATGATTTGGACTTGCATGGAGCTCGTTACACATGGGTGAGCCGTGCGGCAACTAGGGTAATGCGAGCTTCTAAGATTGACAGGGTACTTCTTACTGATGGAGCTATTGATAAATGGGATTCGGTGGTTGCCAATGCACTTCCCAGACACTCCTCGGATCACAACCCTATTCTCTTGAACTGTAGTAGGAATGCATACTCCCTGAAACCTTTCAGATTTCAGTCGATGTGGCTACAGGATACAAGCTTCTTTGTCATGGCTGCTACCTCTTGGCAGGACCAGATACGGGCTGCCAATCCAATATCTAGGTTTGCTGCCAAGCTTCGGCGATTGAAGCTAGCTATTAGAAATTGGAATTCTTTATATTTTGGAAACATCTTTGATGCGGTGGATGAGGCAATTAATAAGTTACAAGATGTACAGAAACGAATTGATCAAGAGGAAGACAACTTAGTATTCTTTGCGAAGGAGGTAGACGCTCACTTGGCCCTTAATTTGAAACTGTTAGAGAAGCACCAGTTCTATGCTAAAAAACATAGAGCTTCATGGCTTAAGGATGGTGATCGTAACATGGATTTCTTTCATTGTAGTCAACGATCTATCAAAACAATAGCTAGCATCAGATCAATGGTGACTAATGATGAAATATCTGAGAATATGACGGATATTGAAGAGCATGTGGTGGACTACTACAATAATCTATTCAGCAGCCCTTCGGATAATCCTGATTTTTGAATTTTGGAATTTGTTGATAGAATCATTGATGACTATGATAATCAAGTTCTAACACAGTTGCCCCTTTTGGAGGAGATCAAAGGTGCAGTGATGGATCTATCAGCTAATAGCGCACCGGGACATGATGGATTTGGTGGATCCTTCTATCACAAGTGCTGGCACATCATTGAAGATGACCTTGTTTCTGCTGTTCAGTACTTCTTCACACGAATGATTATTCCTTCGGGAATTAACTGTAATTTTGTGGTCCTCATTCCCAAGATAGAGGACGCTAATAAGGTGGAGGACTTCAGGCCAATAAACCTCTGTAATTTCTTCTTTAAAGTTTTTACAAAGATTATTGCTAGCAGGCTGGGACCTATTCTTCATAGGAAATTAGGAGCTAATCAGTTTGGGTTTATACCAAACCGTTGCATCCATCACTGCATTGCCCTTGCTTCGGAGAGCTTCAATTGTCTTCATAATTCAATGGCAGGAAGTATTGCTTTTAAGATTGACAACAGGAAAGCATTTGACACAGTTAGATGGGATTTTCTTGTTCATGTGTTACAGAGAATGGGCTTTTCATCACACTTTGTTGAATTAATCAGGGCTGTATTATCATCTGCCAAGATTTCTATCTTGATCAATGGATCTCCGAAAGGGTTTTTTTAATGTGGAAGGGGAGTGCTTCAAAGTGATCCTTTGTCTCCTTTATTATTCTGCATAGCCGAAGATGTGCTTGGTCTATGGGATACACAAGCTTACTATGGAGGGAGTTATATCTATGGCCAAAGGCAGTAGGGCTTGCTCTTTGCCTTCTTATTTGTTTTATACTGATGATATTCTTATGTTTTGTAAAGCAGATGGATCTTCAATTGATGGTTTGAGGAGAGCTTTTGTTGGATATGCTAATGTGTCCGGCCAAGTTTTCAATCCACAAAAATCGAAGGTGTTCTTTGGGAAGTATGTTCTGGAGTCGATGAGAATATACATCAAGGATGTGTTGGCAATTCCGGAGGGTACCTTGCCTTTCAAGTATCTTGGCGTTCCAATCTTTCGGGGGCTCCTAAAAGTGCGTATTTTAAGGAGAGAACGGATTATATATTTTCTAAGTTCAACAGATGGAAAGGTAACACGCTCTCTATGGCTGGGAGAATTTGTTTAGTTAACTCTGTGATCATTTCATCCGCAGTTCACACTATGATGATCTATAAATGGCCTAGATACCAATTTAAGAGAATTGAGAAAGCATGCAGGAATTTTATATGGTTTGGGGATATTTCTAAACAACACCAATTCAAGGTTGCATGGAATCGAGTCAGCTGCCCAACAGATGAGGGGGGTTTAGGGGTTTGTTCTATTAAGGCGGCTAATGAGGCTTACTTAATGAAGTTGTCATGGGATATTATAAGTGGGGAAGCGCCTTTGGACCTTATTCGCAATAGATGGTTTGAGGGGAGTAAGTTGAAAGATACTTACATCCCTTCTTCTATTAGATCAGCCTGTGTTCCCCATATATCATCACTTATGGAGGAAGAGGTGTGGATTATTGGCTACGACTCCAAGGTTCGGTTCTGGCATGACAATTGGATAGGCGAATCGATTGTTGATTTGATCGGGATTCCGATGGAGTATAGACATCATTATGAGCAGACCATTGGGGATTATCTTTACGATGGAAACTGGCATTTCACGGTTGAGTTTACAGATGCTTATCCTCATATAGTAAATGCCATTCTTGCAACACGTATGTCTCCTAATTTTGATGATCGCAGACTCTGGGAAAACTCGCTGCATGGTGATGTTACATCCAAACTCACTTATGCTCATTTACGGCCAGCGTTTCCAATGCCAAACTGGGGAGCTTGGATTTGGGCCCAGTTTATTCCAGCTCGACGTTCTATTATACTTTAGAAAATTATTAGAGGAGTTATTACTACATGGGATGTTTTGGATAATAGATGATTTATTGGTCCATCACGCTGCTACCTATGCGAGTCTGAGGTCGAAACTATTGATCATGTCTTCGCTCACTACAGAATCTCCTCACAGGTACTTCGATACATATTGGTGGTTTTTGGATTTGAGGCTAAACTCCAGGTAGATCAAAATTTAGTTAGGGTGCTACTGCAAGCAATGCGCATGCCTGGAAGCTCCCAGACTCTGAATCTATGGAAGGCGGCCATGGTGTCGTACTTTTGGATCATATGGAGCACCAGAAACGACATGATGAATATGGAACTTGATGAAGAAGGAAAGCATAAACCATTGAGGGTTTCTAGTATTATCTCCATACTCGTCTCACTTGTCAAGGAAGCAGGCACACTCTCTCCAGGTACCATGTATAAAACGGTGGAAGATTTGGAAACTCTAAAATACTTTGGTGTTCGAGGAGCACCTAGGAAAGCTCCACTCATTATATCTCTCCGGTGGCAGCCTCCACCACCGAGATGGATCAAGGTTAACACAGATAGACATGCTTCAGGTGCCCCGGGAGTAATATCAGGTGCAGGTGTCTTCAGAAACAGTAGAGGCTTTGCTAGGGGGTGTTTCACATGTGGATATGGACATGGTTTTACTTTTGAAGCGGAATTCGCAGCAGCATACACGACTATTGAACTTGCTCATGATAAGGGATTGAACTCATTATGGCTAGAATCAGACTCGACATATGTTGTGCAATCTTTCTATGATCCATCCTCGAAGATACCATGGAGGCTTTTGGCAAGATGGAGAAGAATCAAAGACTTTACAGCAGCTATGAACTTTCAGGTTTCACATATATTTAGAGAGGGGAATACAGTTGCAGATGCTCTATCAGACATGGGGGGAGATTTGGATTGGCAAAACTCGGCTCCTAATTTTGTTCATCACCTCATGTTCAATGATATGAATTATGAGTACTTTAGACTCAAATAATTAGCTTTTGCCCCTTGTGGCTTGCTTTCTTTGTAACATCTTTGTAACTTTCCCTGGTTTTCTTTTATATCACTTAATCTATTTAACTAATGCACCACATACACGCTTAACCTACCCAATTAACTGATGCGGTGCTTTTAATTTAAATTAATTAACTTTATTTTTTTCTTGGGTTAATTACACTAAAAGTTTGCTATTAGCCCAAACTTCTTAATATTTACAAATAAATTCTCGACCTTAAACCCGTTTTGCAAATTAAACGATCGGACAGTTGGAGGCCTGCCCGGTGGTTGACGCGTCTATTTTTTCCACATCACCCCTCTAGCTTGCAAAAAAGGAATTAAAAAAAGACATCGTTTTTTATTCCCAAAAATCTAAGAAAAATCGAAGATGCAAGCTCACGCCGCCTTCACTGTAAAATCTCTACACCGATCACTTGCCGCTTAGCGCTGCTTCTCACCGGATCTACCAACGTACAACCACCATCGTACGCCATCGACCGCCGAATGTGTGCTCTCACCAGTCGCGTACCGCAAGAAACCTCTAGCCGATTACCCACAACCACTGCAACCACTACTCTCCGGCGACCCTATTCTTGACCAATCTCATAAGGTTTCTCTCTCCTAGAATTCTTGTAAGGGCTGTATAAAATTCAACAAGAACGTGAATGTTGCATTGTCAAAGTAATCAATAATGCCTTACACAAGGCATGCAAGGCATATCCAGGCGGTACAACAGGACAATTCAAGGATGCTGTACAGGGAACTTATTATGTGTTCCACCTCTCATTAAAGTTTCTGCAATAGTAGTTCCTTGTCTTTGTTAGCATCTTATAATGTTTGTGCTCCACAAATTACAATACGTTTTTTGGAAGGAAATAAAGAAAAAACTTCCACTTTTGTGTGTACTGGAAAGGGAGTGGGGCTCAGCTCAGTGAACTTCACTCGCTGCCCTTCACTCATCGCAAGCATTGGAGGAGGCGACGGATCTGGTGGCTACACTAGAGGTGGAATCCATGGTTGCACTTCTAATTCTCTTCCTCCACCACCAACTCGGATAGGCAGATGATGCACTCTGCCTCCACCTCCTCTGAATAAATCAACGATGGAATTTCTGGTTACCATGAGTTTTTCTTAATTGAATTTTTTTTTTGAAAAGAAAAAAAAAATAATGCCTTCATCTCCGTCTCAGCAGACGCCTTCTAGCCATCCTTCTCTTTGTCGCAACGGCGGCTACAATGCAGACGTATGATGTATCGAATTGCTGCATTGAATTGGGAATTTGGAGTCCATGTTTTGGTCAAAATTGAGAATTGGGAGTCCACATTTTGGTTAACAGTGACACATCAGCCACCGGGCAGGCCACCAATTGCCCGATGCTTGATTTGAAAAACACATTTAAGGTCGAATATTTATTTGTGAATATTAAAAAGTTTGGACTAATCCGTAATCGGCGAAAATATTGGGACTTTTAATATAATTAACCATTTTTTCTTAAAAATAACTCTCTTATCTAAAGACATCTATTTGAGAGTTTGCTTATGTTGATGTGACACTCTCTGCAGCGTTCTTGATAACGTGTAATTTCTACAATAATTTGAATTTTTATTTTATTTTTACTTTCTAAAATTAAACTTTCCTTTTTCTTAAATTATTAATTATTGAATTTAACACTAATCAATCACTGTACGCATTTTTTTATTTCTATAATTAAACTTTCCTTATTCTTTTTTTCTTTAATTATCAATGATTGAATTTAAATGCTAATCAATCGTATGCTAATGTTAATTGAGTTGATATCCGGTGCACCGGGTGCATGCATGCACCTGTATGTGTTTAACTTTTTATACAATATTGTATACATATTTTTTAATAATTGTATACTCCCTCTGTCCCAAAGAGAAATTAACAGTTACTATAAATACGAAGTTTGAGAAAAAGTTTACTTTTGAGGGTAATTTGGTATTTTTAGGTAATAAATAAATTATAAAGTAAGTTATGTGAGTTGTAAAGGGGTGGCAATTTTCAAACTAATGTGTGTTTTGAGGTTATTGATTTGTGTGTATTTTCTTATTTGGGGGTGTGAACTTGTTTATGGGACAGACAAAAAATAGAAAATGTGAATTTATTTATGGGATGGAGTGAGTACTTTTTTTACATTCAAATTTTTATTAAAAAAACTAGCACCTATATTTGTATAACTTTTTGGGTAAATACACTTTTTTATCCATTAACTTTCTCCAATCTTTAAATTGGTCCATCGGTTTCACACTTTTTGAAATTAGTCCATCAAGTTAAAAAAATCGACAAATTCATCCTCTGACCGGCTGTAACGCGTCTCTTAACCAGTATTGCTGACGTGTAATGCCTATGTTGCTTTTCTTTTTATTATTTTCTTATTTTTTTATTTTTTAGACATCTGACATGGCCGTGGGTGTTTCTCATCTATACTTTGTTCTTTATCACAAGTGAGCAACACCACCTTAAAACCTGGCAGAAAAACACCAGCGTGGCAGATCTTCTTCATTTTCCGTCAACTGAATGCTCTACCAGCGCGGAGGAGAGAACACAATTCTTATCGCATACATCTTTGTTGCGGCGGTGACAGGGATGTACCTTCCAATTGCGTACATCTTCGAAGGTGTTTTGAGGGGGACTATCTTTCTCGGATACCTCAGATGAGAGGCCAAGGTTAACACAGATGGACATGCTTCACGTGCCCCGGGAGTAATATCAGGCGCAGGTGTCTTCAGAAACAGTAGAGGCTTTACTAGGGGGTGTTTCACATGTGGATATTGACATGGTTTTACTTTTGAAGCGGAATTGGCAGCATCATACACGGCTATTGAACTTGCTCATGATAATGGATGGAACTCATTGTGGCTAGAATCAGACTCGTCATATGTTGTGCAATCTTTCTATGATCCATCCCCGAAGATTCCATGGAGACTCTTGGCAAGATGGAGAAGAATCAAAGACATTACAGCAGCTATGAACTTTCAGGTTTCACATATATTTAGAGAGGAGAATACAGTTGCAGATGCTCTATCAGACGTGGGGGGAGATTTGGATTGGTAAAACTCAGCTCCTAATTTTGTTCATCACCTCATGTTAAATGATATTAATTATGAGTTCTTTAGATTCAAATAATTAGCTTTTGCCCCTTGTGGCTTGCTTTCTTTGTAACATCTTTGTAACTCTCCCTGGTTTTCTTTTATATCACTTAATCTATTTAACTAATGCACCACATACACGCTTAACCTACCCAATTAACTGATGTGGTGCTTTTAATTTAAATTAATTAACTTTCTTTTTTTCTTGGGTTAATTACACTAAAAGTTTGCTATTAGCCCAAACTTCTTAATATTTACAAATAAATTCTCGACCTTAAACTCGTTTTGCAAATTAAGCCATCGGACAGTTGGAGGCCTGCCCGGTGGTTGACGTGTCTATTTTTTCTACATCACCCCTCTAGCTGCAAAAAAAATTAAAAAAAAGATGTCATTTTTTAGTCCAAAAAATCTAAGAAAAATCGAAGATGCAAGCTCACGCCGCCTTCACTGTAAACTCTCTTCACCGATCACTTTCTGCTTAGCGCTGCTTCTCACCAGATCTTCCAACGTACAGCCACCATTGCATGCCATCGATCGCCGACTGTGTGTTCTTGTCAATCGCATTCCGCCAGAAACCTCTCGCCGATTACCCACAACCACTGCAACCACTACTCTCCGGCGACCCTGTTCTTGACCAATCTCATAAGATTTCTCTCTTCTAGAATTCTTGCAAGGGCTGTATAAAATTCAACAAGAACGTGAATGATGCATTGTCAAAGTAATCAATAATGCCTTACACAAGGCATGCAAGGCATATCCAGGCGGTACAACAGGACAATTCAAGGATGCTGTACAGGGAACTTATTATGTGTTCCACCTCTCATTAAAGTTTCTGCAATAGTAGTTCCTTGTCTTTGTTAGCATCTTATAATGTTTGTGCTCCACAAATTACAATACGTTTTTTGGAAGGAAATAAAGAAAAAACTTCCACTTTTGTGTGTACTGGAAAGGGAGTGGGGCTCAGCTCAGTGAACTTCACTCGCTGCCCTTCACTCATCGCAAGCATTGGAGGAGGCGACGGATCTGGTGGCTACACTAGAGGTGGAATCCATGGTTGCACTTCTAATTCTCTTCCTCCACCACCAACTCGGATAGGCAGATGATGCACTCTGCCTCCACCTCCTCTGAATAAATCAACGATGGAATTTCTGCCGTCATCTCCGTCTCAGCAGACGCCTTCTAGCCATCCTTCTCTTTGTCGCAACGGCGGCTACAATGCAGACGTATGATGTATCGAATTGCTGCATTGAATTGGGAATTTGGAGTCCATGTTTTGGTCAAAATTGAGAATTGGGAGTCCACATTTTGGTTAACAGTGACACATCAGCCACCGGGCAGGCCACCAATTGCCCGATGCTTGATTTGAAAAACACATTTAAGGTCGAATATTTATTTGTGAATATTAAAAAGTTTGGACTAATCCGTAATCGGCGAAAATATTGGGACTTTTAATATAATTAACCATTTTTTCTTAAAAATAACTCTCTTATCTAAAGACATCTATTTGAGAGTTTGCTTATGTTGATGTGACACTCTCTGCAGCGTTCTTGATAACGTGTAATTTCTACAATAATTTGAATTTTTATTTTATTTTTACTTTCTAAAATTAAACTTTCCTTTTTCTTAAATTATTAATTATTGAATTTAACACTAATCAATCACTGTACGCATTTTTTTATTTCTATAATTAAACTTTCCTTATTCTTTTTTTCTTTAATTATCAATGATTGAATTTAAATGCTAATCAATCGTATGCTAATGTTAATTGAGTTGATATCCGGTGCACCGGGTGCATGCATGCACCTGTATGTGTTTAACTTTTTATACAATATTGTATACATATTTTTTAATAATTGTATACTCCCTCTGTCCCAAAGAGAAATTAACAGTTACTATAAATACGAAGTTTGAGAAAAAGTTTACTTTTGAGGGTAATTTGGTATTTTTAGGTAATAAATAAATTATAAAGTAAGTTATGTGAGTTGTAAAGGGGTGGCAATTTTCAAACTAATGTGTGTTTTGAGGTTATTGATTTGTGTGTATTTTCTTATTTGGGGGTGTGAACTTGTTTATGGGACAGACAAAAAATAGAAAATGTGAATTTATTTATGGGATGGAGTGAGTACTTTTTTTACATTCAAATTTTTATTAAAAAAACTAGCACCTATATTTGTATAACTTTTTGGGTAAATATACTTTTTTATCCATTAACTTTCTCCAATCTTTAAATTGGTCCATCGGTTTCACACTTTTTGAAATTAGTCCATCAAGTTAAAAAAATCGACAAATTCATCCTCTGACCGGCTGTAACGCGTCTCTTAACCAGTATTGCTGACGTGTAATGCCTATGTTGCTTTTCTTTTTATTATTTTCTTATTTTTTTATTTTTTAGACATCTGACATGGCCGTGGGTGTTTCTCATCTATACTTTGTTCTTTATCACAAGTGAGCAACACCACCTTAAAACCTGGCAGAAAAACACCAGCGTGGCAGATCTTCTTCATTTTCCGTCAACTGAATGCTCTACCAGCGCGGAGGAGAGAACACAATTCTTATCGCATACATCTTTGTTGCGGCGGTGACAGGGATGTACCTTCCAATTGCGTACATCTTCGAAGGTGTTTTGAGGGGGACTATCTTTCTCGGATACCTCAGATGAGAGGCCAAGGTTAACACAGATGGACATGCTTCACGTGCCCCGGGAGTAATATCAGGCGCAGGTGTCTTCAGAAACAGTAGAGGCTTTACTAGGGGGTGTTTCACATGTGGATATTGACATGGTTTTACTTTTGAAGCGGAATTGGCAGCATCATACACGGCTATTGAACTTGCTCATGATAATGGATGGAACTCATTGTGGCTAGAATCAGACTCGTCATATGTTGTGCAATCTTTCTATGATCCATCCCCGAAGATTCCATGGAGACTCTTGGCAAGATGGAGAAGAATCAAAGACATTACAGCAGCTATGAACTTTCAGGTTTCACATATATTTAGAGAGGAGAATACAGTTGCAGATGCTCTATCAGACGTGGGGGGAGATTTGGATTGGTAAAACTCAGCTCCTAATTTTGTTCATCACCTCATGTTAAATGATATTAATTATGAGTTCTTTAGATTCAAATAATTAGCTTTTGCCCCTTGTGGCTTGCTTTCTTTGTAACATCTTTGTAACTCTCCCTGGTTTTCTTTTATATCACTTAATCTATTTAACTAATGCACCACATACACGCTTAACCTACCCAATTAACTGATGTGGTGCTTTTAATTTAAATTAATTAACTTTCTTTTTTTCTTGGGTTAATTACACTAAAAGTTTGCTATTAGCCCAAACTTCTTAATATTTACAAATAAATTCTCGACCTTAAACTCGTTTTGCAAATTAAGCCATCGGACAGTTGGAGGCCTGCCCGGTGGTTGACGTGTCTATTTTTTCTACATCACCCCTCTAGCTGCAAAAAAAATTAAAAAAAAGATGTCATTTTTTAGTCCAAAAAATCTAAGAAAAATCGAAGATGCAAGCTCACGCCGCCTTCACTGTAAACTCTCTTCACCGATCACTTTCTGCTTAGCGCTGCTTCTCACCAGATCTTCCAACGTACAGCCACCATTGCATGCCATCGATCGCCGACTGTGTGTTCTTGTCAATCGCATTCCGCCAGAAACCTCTCGCCGATTACCCACAACCACTGCAACCACTACTCTCCGGCGACCCTGTTCTTGACCAATCTCATCAGATTTCTCTCTTCTAGAATTCTTGCAAGGGCTGTATAAAATTCAACAAGAACGTGAATGATGCATTGTCAAAGTAATTAATAATGCCTTACACAAGGCATGCAGGGCATATCTAGGAAGTACAGCAGGACAATTCAAGGATGCTGTACAAGGAACTTATTATGTGTTCCACCTCTCATTAAAGTTTCTGCAATAGTAGTTCCTTGTCTCTGTTAGCATCTTATAATGTTTGTGCTCCACAAATTATAATACGTTTTTTGGAAGAAAATAAAGAAAAAACTTCCACTTTTGTGTGTACTGGAAAGGAAGTGGGGCTCGGCTCTATGAACTTCCCTCGCCGGCCTTCACTCATCACAAGCGTTGGAGGAGGCGACGGATCTGGTGGCTACACTAGAGGTGGAATCCATGGCTGCACTTCTAATTCTCTTCCTCCACCACCAACTCGGATAGGCAGATGATGCACTCTGTCTCCACCTCCTCTGAATAAATCAACGATGGAATTTCCACCGTCATCTCCGTCTCAGCAGACGCTTTCTCGCCGTCATTCTCTTTGTCGCAACGGCAGCTACAATGCAGGCGTATGATGTATGGAATTACTGCATTGAATTGGGAATTTGAAGTCCATGTTTTGGTCAAATTTGAGAATTGGGAGTCCACATTTTGGTTAACAGTGACACATCAGCCACCGGGCAGGCCTCCAATTGCCCGATGCTTGATTTGAAAAACACATTTAAGGTCGAATATTTATTTGTGAATATTAAAAAGTTTGGACTAATCCGTAATCGGCGAAAATGTTGGGACTTTTAATATAATTAACCATTTTTTCTTAAAAATAACTCTCTTATCTAAAGACATCTATTTGAGAGTTTGCTTATGTTGATGTGACACTCTCTGCAGCGTTCTTGATAACGTGTAATTTCTACAATAATTTGAATTTTTATTTTATTTTTACTTTCTAAAATTAAACTTTCCTTTTTCTTAAATTATTAATTATTGAATTTAACACTAATCAATCACTGTACGCATTTTTTTATTTCTATAATTAAACTTTCCTTATTCTTTTTTTCTTTAATTATCAATGATTGAATTTAAATGCTAATCAATCGTATGCTAATGTTAATTGAGTTGATATCCGGTGCACCGGGTGCATGCATGCACCTGTGTGTGTTTAACTTTTTATACAATATTGTATACATATTTTTTAATAATTGTATACTCCCTCTATCCCAATGAGAAATTCACAGTTACTATAAATACGAAGTTTGAGAAAATGTTTACTTTTGAGGGTAATTTTGTATTTTTAGGTAATAAATAAATTATAAAATAAGTTATGTGAGTTGTAAAGGGGTGGCAATTTTCAAATTAATGTGTGTTGTAAGGTTATTGATTTGTGTGTATTTCTTTATTTGGGGGTGTGAACTTGTTTATGGGACGGACAAAAAATAGAAAATGTGAATTTATTTATGGGATGGAGTGAGTACTTTTTTTACATTCAAATTTTCATTAAAAAAACTAGCACCTATATTTGTATAACTTTTTGGGTAAATACACTTTTTTATCCATTAACTTTCTCCAATCTTAAAATTGGTCCTTCGGTTTCACACTTTTTGAAATTAGTCCATCAAGTTAAAAAAATCGACAAATTCATCCTCTGACCGGCTGCAACGCGTCTCTCAACTAGTATTGCTGACGTGTAATGCCTATGTTGCTATTTTTTATTATTTTCTTATTTTTTTATTTTTTAGACATCTGACGTGGTCGTGGGTGTTTCTCATCTATACTTTGTTCTTTATCACAAGTGAGCAACACCACCTTAAAACCAGGCAGAAAAACACCAGCGTGGCGGATCTTCTTCATTTTCCGTCAACTGAATGCTCTACCAGCGCGGAGGAAAGAACACAATTCTTAGCGCATACATCTCCGTTGCGGCGGTGACAGGGATGTACCTTCCAATTGCGTACATCTTCGAAGGTGTTTTGAGGGGGAATATCTTTCTCGGATACCTCAAATGTGTACTTTCACTCAACGGGCAAGTTATCAGAGGATGGTCCTCCACGCCCTATCATCCTCAGTCGAATGGCCAGGTGGAGGCAGTGAACAAAATAATCAAACATACCCTAAAAGCAAGACTAGAGAAACTGGATGGAAGCTAGCCAGAAGAGTTACCAGGGGTGATGTGGTCGTACAGAACAACTATGAGAACCTTTACTAACAAGATGCCATTCTCGATGGCCTTCGGTACTGAAGCAGTAATCTCGGTTGAGATCAAAGAACCTAGCCCAAGAACTACAGTCCACGAAGAGGAAGAAAATGATAAACTCATTCAAGAAAAGATAGATCTGTTAGAAGAAAAGAGGCTTAGTGCAGAAATACACAATGCTATATACAAGCAGAGGGCAGAACGATTCTATATCTCAAAAGTGAAATTGAGGCAGTTTAAAGGAGGTGACTTGGTGCTTTGGAAGTTGTTGGGCCCAACTGCACAAAGTAATGAACAGAATTGGGAAGGTCCATATCGAATCAAAAGAGTCTTGGAAAAAAGGGCGTACGAACTAGAAAAAGTTGATGGGAAGAAGGTGCCACGCCCTTGGAATATTCAACATCTGAAGAAATACTATCAGTAAACTAGGAGGCTCGAAAAAGCGAGGTTGGTGACACCACATCTTTATGTTTTTAAATCAAGACAATAGGCCATATTTGAGAAAAATCAAGGCAATAGGCCAAATGAGAAATAGACATGATGTTTGAAATTGTATGAGGGTCTATATTATATGGTTATGAATATTTACTTCATTGAACTCTGATTTGGATAATTTGTGGGAATACGCATGGGATAAAGGGGGGAACACTAAGGAAAGGCCATGGTAACATAAACTACGGAAATAAAAGTACAAGGATACTAATGGTTAACAGAGAAAAAGGAATCAAGGAAGAAGTTATGGGAGTAGTATAATCGGAAATTAATTAGTAAGGAATTCAGTTCAGGAAAAATATGAAGATACTTCCTATCGGAACCGATAAAAGTATCGGCACAAACGGGTATCGTTATGAAAGTTGAAGGAAATTGATAATCTTTCTAACCACCGGGGTTAAAGAAGAAGAGGTATCGGTGACATACCCAAGAATCATAAGGAACAAGGGCATCAGAACTGGTATCGAAACCAATAAAGAAAGAGCACTGAAACTCTTGGTAACTAATATGGTCGGATTGGTTTAAGAAGAAATCTCACTTTCGGAACCCAGAGTGGATGGTATCAGAGTAACAGATATTTAGACATCGGGAAATGGGGGTAACGATATTGCCAACGGAAAAAAAGGACATCAAACAGGAATACAAATACACATGTTATCGGCAAGCAAAAAGTAAGTGTACAATAGTGAAAAGAAGAAACCAACAAACATCAACCAACACAGTACAACTAACTGGGGATTAACAATTCAATAAAATATAAGGGCATAGAGCGTTGTTCGAAACAAATATCCAACTAAAACAGGAAAGGGGAAGAAGAAGTTCAGAATTTGAGATTACTAATCATCAGATTAAATAGAGTTTTTTACCCACATAGGGAAATTAAAAGAGAAATAGAAAATCAACCTGTCGAAGTCGTGATAGAGATGACATCGGTCTTTCTTGTGACTGCTGAAAGACTGTAAAATGCTGGCCATTTTATCTTCCATTTCTTTAGTTGTGCTTTGGAGCGGGCAGCTCGCTCCTCGGCGGGTCTAGGATTAGCAACACGTCCTACCAAAGCTCGAACACAAGCCTCCATCTCCATCAATCTGGCTCTGGCTTCAGCAACTTAGGTTTGAGCAACTTTTCTCGCACTTTTGGCCTCAGCGAGGAGAATTCTAACCAAATCTAAGGTGGCTTGCTCTGTTGCCAGATCAAAATCCAAAGCCTCCATTTTTCCAACTTTTTCTCTAAATGCCTCTGTTGATTATCCACTACAGAGGCAAGGTCAGTGTTCTTAACCTCCAGAACAGTCAACCTCTCTTCCAGGTCAAAAGAAGAACCCTCGGAAGGTTAAACCACCTGGGTGGCAAAGAACGGTACTGATCCAGAATATGCATGAAGTTGAAAGAACTGCGATGGCAACCCCAGTCATGGTAGCCAAACCCGAGGAATTGCGACGAAGTGAATTCGGGTCAATATTTAAAGGAGTATGTCCGTTGAAAGGATCGGCAACACCTTGGACGAAACCCAGACTCCCCAATTCACGATGATCAGGCTGATCAGCTACCCCTTTTCCTCGCTCAAGAGCTCTTTCAGCGGCTAATTTTTCAGCCTCCCTATCAGCAAGGGCAAAGTCAGCAACTTCAGTGACATGATGGGGATTTGGATTAGCCGAGGCTATGACAGGGGCCGTCTGAGAGTCAGATTATGGAGCACCAGAATCAACATCTTTACCGGGGATAGTAGGAGGAGTGGCACCTATAGTAGGACCAACCATCATTGCATAATCTTCCACCTCAAGATCATCCTCCATTTCAAGATCCTCCTCAGGATCCTCTTCCCCTTCGGAGTCATCAACCGGGGGATCTGCAGAAGAGGGACATAGTAGAGAGTGGGGGTATGATAAGGATAAAGAAACACGAACAGAAGTAATTATTTTCCTCATCTCTCTAGCAAGGATATCGAACTCACCAATGGAAGGGGAACAACGAGGTGTGAAGTTAAGGCTCGGCTGACGAGATGATTCACCCTGTTCATAGATGCCACGTGGCCGCTTCCCGAGAAGAGTAGGTAAGTACAAACCAGTAACAACAGGATGAGCAGGAATACTGAGGACAACAGTTTGAACAGAGGTAGTGTTCATTCAAGGAAAACTCCGTGGAGGAGACAATGGACCCAAGGTCTCATCAGGAACGAAACTAGGTGGATAGTCTTGTACAAGCTTGAAATCTCCAGAACCGAGCGACAAACTTTCCAACTCACTCTCGCAATTAGAAGAAGAAGATTGAATGTTGTAATCTGAGTCAGCCTCATCGTTAGAAAAATGATAGACATGCTTATGGCGGGTCAGATAAGAGCCAACAGCAGAAACGGTAGAGCCCATGAGTGACAGGGCACCTCGGAGCTCATCTTAAATAAAAAAGGAGAAACATGAAGTACAAACAGGAGTGATAGATAAAAAAGGGCATAGCAGCAAAACATACCAATTTAATAGAGCGCAATACCAGCGGTGGGCCAACGACCCAAGGTCGATAACCCTGCGTAAAGAAGAATAGGATCTTGAAGAAGATGGAAGGCACGATAGGTTTTACCACTCGAGGATATAATTTCATACACAGGGTGGAAACCTGCACTCAGTTGCACAAAATCACAATGAGGAGGACCAGTGAAGTTACCATATGAGAGATTAGAAGATAAAGGAAATAAAAGTAGACCAACGGCAGAGGAAAAATCGAAGCTCAGACAAGAAAATAGAATAATAAAAAGCAGTGCATCCTGGAGGGGGTTGGGAGATAGGAACATCATCACCAGGAGGGATAAAAACAACGTCAGAGTTACCATAAACCAGATGAAGCTCCTCCAAACATGGAAGAGAAAGTCGAGGAAATGGCACCCAACGAAGACGCGTGGTGGCATCGTGAAGAGCAATATCTAAGTCAGCCACTGCCTGTCGGGCAGGAACGTAACCCATGAGATATAAAGGAAGAACATGACCAACTAGCAAAGGATCGTCACGAGCAACACCCACAATGGCAGGAGGATCATTCCCCCTTTCAATGGGAAGGACACCAGCATCTAGCCCACCGGAAGAAGAAGAAGTATGAGGGTCCCTCAAAATCACTCTAAGCCTGCTCTGCAGGCGATTGGAGTTGCAAACCCCTCGCCAAGTAGGACGCTTAAGAGTAGAATCGGAGGAGTTCACCTCATGAACATCTGTTGGCAGAGGAGTACGATCGTCGTCCATTAGGGGTGAGGAAAAATCAATTAAAACTGAAAAATTGCACCGAACTGAGCCAATCGAACCAAATTATCAGTTTTAGCTTTACGATTCAGTTTTGGTTTTAAATTTTAAAAAATTGATTATTAGGTTTCAGTTTGGTTTTGAAAAAAAAATCTCGGTTAACCGAAAAATCCGATTTATTACCCTATATAAATAAAACCCTAATTTTATACCTAACATTTTACTTTTGAGGAAAGGTAGAGAGAACAGATTTTGAGGGTTTAGCTGCTGCCAGCCCCCACCAGCCGTGAGGCCTGCGACCGCCATTCCCAGCCTCACCGTCAGCGCCAGTGGCCTTCTTTCGTCGGTGCTGGCACCGGCTCTCAGTTTTGGCATTCATCTCATTTGCCTCTCTCCTTCCCCTTTTTGTTTCTTCTTTCTCTCATTTAATGGCATCAAATCGATATGGGTTTCAGATTTGTGAATCTGTGATATAAATTTCTTTTTTCTCTCATTTAAATGACATCAATTGATATGAGTTTCAGATTTGTGAATATTTGATTTAAATTAAAATATTCCTATTGCAATTGATATAGAAAAATGATATAGACAGATTGGGATATGTATGGAATGGATCTGTAAGATTGAGAATTTGAGATATCATATATGTATGTAATCATGAATTTGTAGGGATTCACCTTTTTTAATGGGATATTATAGTGGTTTGTTGGAACTTTAATACTATAAATTTGATAGTTGTTTTTGGTGGGTTTATTGTTTTATTGAATATTTGATGCCATTTTTTGTATTAATTTTTTTAGTTGATTTGGCTATATCAGTTTTAAAACCGAACCAAACCGATTATTTCAGTTCGGTTTTGGTCAGCTTTTTCCCTAATTCAATTTTTGTTCGGCTTTAAGTATTTTTAAATTTTAGTGTTTGGTTTTTTTTAAATTGGTTCGATTTGATTTGGTTTTGCACCGATGCACACCCCTTTCGGCCATGGATAAAACTTCTAGAAAAACTAGGGTTTGGAGGCAGAAAAGAAAATCGAACGGAATCTTAAGAGGCTACCAGAAAATAAGGAAAAGAACTGGAAGGAGGAAAACGAAAATATCAACTAAAGATTTGAATTTTAAAAGAGAAAATCGAAAGATTTTTGATAAGGAAAGGTTTGCCCCACGTCATGACAGGACAGGGTAAGCCAAAAATGGCAAAAATAGAACGGCTGAGATTACAAGAATTTATAAATTCCAAGGAAGGGAAAAGATCAATATTAATCCACATGGCACGACAATCGGGGATGTTCCTGAATCACGATAGAAGTTGGCAGTTATGTTAAAAGGTGAAAGAAAATTTACCAAAATACCTAAAAGGTCAGTCAATTTAAAAATGAAGCACTTCGTACAATCAAAGGAGAGTACATCACTTGAAATTAAAAAATGAGTCTTACATACTTGAAGAAAATACAAGCAGTTCAAAGAAAAGCTAAAATAAATGACTACATCCCACTCGGGGCTATGGTGTCGGCAAAGCTTCATTCAAAAGCTGGGAAAGCCTCAGAACTAGCGATATCCACAGATTTCAGATTCACAACTTCGAACAATGTGTCCTCAGGAGCGGAAGTTGGAATAGCTTCGGGACGTACCAGAATCGAAGGAGCGTCAGGCACCTCGAAAAATTGTGAAGTAGGAATAACTTCGAATGATATCAGGACAGAAAGGGGACCGATTACTTTTGAAAGCTGAGTATCTGAGACAATAGCAACAACAATTCTGTCAGAAGTACCCACGGTAACTGAAGGAATCCCCTCGATAGAGAGCGAGAGGGCCCCACTTGTTAAGTAAACTTTACCAAGATTGGGGACTTCAGAATTGGGAGCCGAAGCCTGAAATAATATCCATGAAGGATCATCGTGGAGACCTGCGGAAGAGCCCTCAACCTTAGGATCCGCAGCAGCAACATCCAAAGCATCATCGGCAAAGGCTTCACCAGAATATACCTCCACAACCTCATCGAAACTCCCCTCAGGGAGACAACATCAGTGATAAAATTAGAATACTCGCCGAGTATCCCTAAATCAAGCAATTCTTTCAAAGTACGACCAGGAGGCATCTAATCCTAGCTGAGAGCTTTGCGGAGGATGTCGCACATACTATCCAAGGAGGTGGGTAAGGCTTCTCGGAAGAAGCTTTTGCCATGGCCACGGAAGAGGAACAAAAGCACTAATTTTTAGTCTTGGGAATGATGACATCCTTATAATAAGAATTGTACTCTTGCGCCAGAGAAAGTTCATCTCTAGCTTGAATAAGGGCCGCTATAGCCTCATCACGCTCGCGTCGAGCTTTGGCGGCCGAATTCTCAACCTCTTTAATCTTCTGGTTAATTGTCGAGCTTCAGAATCTCTTCTCTCTTGGCGTACCTCCTCCACATAGGCATCGGAAGATATCTAAAGGTCATGAAGGCTATTTTGAGTTTGTGCCAACTTAACGTTAAACTGATTATTCAGAATCTTAACCTCCTCCTGATGTTCGACCTCCATCGCGGAAATCCTATTGGAAGCCCCTTATTTTCCAACAATAGGGCACTATGCTTTTTCTCTGAACTAGTCAGTAAACTATTATATCGATCACGTAGAGTCTGAAAACTACCTTCAAGCTCGGCCCTTTTATCCTATTCCTATTGGATTATATACTAAAAGCCTAGCTTTAGTATGAACAACATCTTAACAATTTATTTGAAATGAGAATCACATGATCAAATGATTTCGTCTTATAATTTAATTATATGTCTGATGCAATAGTCCACTTACTTTATACTGCAGATAATATGTTGTGCGACAAAAAGAGGAAGATCATATTATCGATTTTCTTATAAAGTATAAACAGAGGCTCACAACCGAGATAGACGAGGACTCTCTATCGGAGTGGTTATAGTGTGATTTGGTATTAGTTTGTATTGACTATAGAATCACATTAGTGCACTTTGTGTGTATTGAGCAGGACCGCTTGAGATCGTTCGACTAATACTGACTATATAGGAGAACTTGATCTCAGTTATTATAGATGTTCGTGCTCTTAATCACTATACAATAATCTCGACACATAAGGCAATATGTATTTCTTTGATTCATCAATGAGTGAGATTTACATGTAATTAAATCAACAAACTCAGTGAGTTTGGAAATAGTGCTGTCTCTATGGTGTGCTATTGATTGTAGAAGGAATCCGTGTCCTTTTAAATAGGTTGATGATGTCCCCTTGAGGAGCTCATAAGGATTATCATGTAAACCATGCAGGTGGATTTATTCCGGCATGATAATAAGGTTGAGTGGTACTACTCTCGGATGAAATATTAATTAATGGAGTTGTCAGTAACTTAATTAATTATTGGGCATTGTATATTTTAAACATAAGGAGACTAACGGGTTCATAATAAGAAGGAGCCCAAAATGTAATTTAGGGTTTAGAGGAGCGGTGCAGTAATAATATTTAAGTGGAATATATTATTATTATTGGACTTAAGTATAAGTTTTAGGCTAAACTTTGATACTTAAGCCCAGTGGAGGCCAAACTCTAATTTCTCCTCCTAGCCCCTGCTGTAGCCCATAAATAAGTCATCTCAGCTTCTCGGAACCCTAATCACACGCCTAACACACGACAAATTAAGGGAGGAGTGCAGATTGAGAGGATCTTAAAGATCGTCGCCCACATGACGTCAAGATTGCACTTGGGAATACAACTGAAGATCAAGAGGTTGTTTTCTGCAGCTGTTCTTCCTCAACATACCCTGTTGAAAGGTAATACGATTCTATACTCTTGCTTCCGCTGATATATAATTGCATGAAACCCAAACAGTTCACGTTAACCAAACGATCGAATGCCAAAAGTTCCACCCTCAATTCCCCTCGAACTTGAGCCTAGGCTTTATACGCTTCAGAGGCCTTCTAATCGTGAAGAGAGATTTTGTTAGAAAGCAGGGTAACTTCATCTTGCAAGAAAGATTTAGGCCTCTCTAAATCATAAAGATGATGCATGACATTGGCAATATAAGCAGCTTGCCGGCCAAGATGGCCTGGTCGGCGGCACATTGAAGAGATGGCCCGGGAGACATATTCCCAACACGAGCATGGAGCTCCTTAGTCCAACTCTTAAAAGGAAAAGCGGCACCATTGGCCAAGTAAGCAGGAGTGTTATAATAAAATAGAGGTTCTAGAGAACGGATAAAAGTCTTACCAGCCTCATCAAAATCGCTAAATTTTTGAGAAAGTTCCTTGTCATCTATCGGGTTCACAAGAAGAAACGGAGTAGCCTTCCACTATTGGCTGAGCAGGAGAAACAATCTCGGCCAGCACGCCATAATAATCCCAAGATTGTAAAGGAATTTTCCCTTTATAATACTGCCATACCTCAGAAGAGAAAGCGGCCCATAGCGGGACAAGGAATTACGAGGAGCCAGTTTACCTACGAGATCATCAAAACGCGTGCCTTGAAGTCTCGGATCAGGAATAGTCTAATGCTCAGGAGCTAGAGTGAAAGAAGCACCAGGGACATCAGAAGTGCCGATTGGTGATTTGGTATATGCATTGGGAAAAGGAGAAGAAGTGATATCACAAACTTCCAAAGTATGTAGAGGATTGGGATCAGGCACGCCGGAGGAATCAACTCCCACACCACCGGCACTATCATCTCAAATCTTTTTCGGAAAGGGATTAGACCACTACTATCATATGTATCCTCATCAAAGCTCTCATCCTGCAAGCAATACTTCCTATTAGAAATAGCAAACTTAACAATAGCCGCTTTCAAATTACCCTTCTTAGACTTGGGGCCTCTCTTCGGAATCTTCTTTGAGGCACCACGGGACTTTCCCAAAACTTTATCATCATCATGCCCCAGAGGAGAAGGGTCAGAGGAATCGCGAATCCTAATGGAACTAAGGGGCTTCCCGGTGTTAGGACCTTCAAAAATTTTCTTGGACGACACCTGAGAGACCTTCTGCTTCTCCTTGGCAAGGGCATCCTTTTTATGAGTGGAAGGAAGAGTAGTAATACTGTCAATATCAGACAAGAGACGTTTTTCTTCCCTTGAGAAAGATGAAAGGAAAGCAAATACAGGAGCATAAGGAACGCCATTTTAAAAATATAGAAAGAGTATGACAAGGGGGCAGAATAGCAAAAAAAATTACATGGCATGGCTTTACCGGAAGAGACAAGGCCAGCATTGAAGAGGTTTGTACAAGTGAGAACAAAATGGTAATGACGATCTTTCTTAGGGAGTTCGCGAATACGCTGAAAGGCGTATTGAAATTTAGACGCCAAACTCTCTAATGCACACGATTCACTTACTGCACATGGAAAGAAGGAAAGGTTAATAAAGGAAAAAGAGTATTATGGAGACTGAAATACATGCACGCAGTAAGATCGGGCTTAAAGAAGAAACTTCTAGGAATCACAGCAAGGGCTTGAGAATTCTCGGAATAAAAAATACAAGGAACCCCTCCGCGGTCCACGAACCCAAATCCAATGATCCTTTCATTTCTTGACAGAGCTAGGCAAAAAAGCAACCAAGTTACTATGACGAGGCTTTAGGCAATAATATCCTTTTGTCCTAACGGTAGGAGTGAGCCGATACAAGAAATTGATCTCATTATATCTCATCAAGTGAAAAAGAACTAGAATCCCAATCAGAGCAGCCCAGCCGTTGGGGGCCGATTGAGCAGGGGCTATACCCCAAAAATGAATATCGAGGACGCAGGGAAGCAAAGGAAAATGAACACCAAACTGAAATTGCAACTCATAAACATCAATAACGTTCGGCGGAGCAAAACACATCCGACCTTCGAAAGAAGAAAGGAAGAATTCAATATAATCCTAGCACTGGAATTTACAAATAGCAATAGCAGTGTTATTCTGTAACTAACGATTGTCAATAGTGGACAGAAATTCTGTGGCAGAAAAATGAACAACCTTTCCTCATTTAGGAAATATCCCACGGTGAGCCAAAGAGACCCTAGACTACGGTGACGCGAAGAAAATGAAGAAACCAAAGAGAATAATCCAAAGGAAGAGAAAAGAGAAAAAGTGGGGAGAATAGTATCTGGGTAATGAAGGGAAGCATACAACGCAAAAGAGAATCATAATCGCCGGAGGAAGGGATAGAAGAAGAAAGGGTATGGTGGGCGTTTTCTCAATACACAATTAATCCCCAAGTATGAAGGATGTTATTGCAGTTTTGATAAGCGACCAAGTAATTTATCAAACCGAAAGGACGTATTATTAGCAATTTAATTACACTCTAATTTATTAAGACTATGTTGGCAATTTATTGGTGAAATAATGAACTAACTATTAAACAAATAATTTAAATAGCAAATAAAGTAAACAAGCAGTAGAGATTAAATGAAAGCGAACAAGTGAGAAATTAGGTAGTTCTTCGGGCCATCCAGTTTTACTCATTAGCTTCCTTCCATGTACCACACTTCCAATTTTGAGCTCTACACGAACACAGAAAAATTACACAAGTTGGACGTGCGTTTTTCAACATTCTTGCACAAATTGCGCATTTTCTCCAACTTTGTACTTTTGATCATTTTTCCACCTAAAACACAATAAAACACCTCAAACGCACCTTTTTCTCACATATATTGAATATAAGACACTTGTTGCTAATATATAACAATAATTCCCAATAAAAAGGTGTTAAATTGGACACTAAAGTACGCTTATTTTCACTCTCATCAATCCCCCAAACTTATCCATTGCTCGTCCCAAGGTAATAAAATAAAATTAAAGAGAAAGAGAGTAAGAAATTTAGAGGGAAAACAAGGACTATGATAAATACCCCATTCACAATACAATTGTCCTCAACTTAGGTCATGCAACTCTTATTGCATGTAATAATCAATTCATAGCATACAAGATAAGACAATCACCACCAATTCAAATGCTCCGTTCACATGCTCTCACGGGAAGTATATATCACTCGCACTCAAAAGTAAAAGATGTACACTTCTGGGTTAATGTGTTTACGCTCAGATTCAATTCAAGTGCATGCATAACCATAAACTTGCCCATTGTCTCAACTCTCCTTTTACTTGTAGCTGGCAAATCATGGATTAAAAAGGTCTTTTATTTGGTTATAATGTGGGCTCTTTGGAAAAGGTAGGGAATATATGGATAAATGACTCAAAACTCGGATCAATCAAACTGCAGTTTCTCTCGATCTTTCATCCTTCTTCATCACTTCAATCAAGCACAACATCCTCTTCAAACTCTCCCATCTTTCTCCTTCAAGCATAACATATTTTTCTTCTTTTTCCTTTTTTTTAACTCTTCAACTCCATCATTTTCCTTTTCTTCACTTTTTTTCTCTTTTTCGAGATACCAGTTTCGGGCACTACCTCTCGCCTCCTCCATAGGGCACTAGATTTAAGCACTATCATAGGGTGTTTGTTTTCATGGAGTACTACATTTGAGCACTACTCCAGGAACTTTTCTTTTCTTCCTTAAGACTCTTCCTACATCATCCTTATCATCCCTCAAATCACTAGTCTCTTCAATTAAGATTTATTGGCTATCAAAAGAATGGATTTAAAAAGGGTCAAATGGGCTGACAAGGGATTTAATGAATTCAGGTAAAGAGTATGGGAAAAGATGGGTTATTCAAAGATGGCCTAATATCATTTCCATAATCTGCTAGACTAATCTTTAATATTCAAGGAGACTCAAGGCAAGTTCTAGAATACACGCACAAGAACGATACTCACCAGAAAAGAATTATCATGTGAATATATACATGAATAAGGCTCAAAATCTCATATGGGTTTTTAATAAGTAACAGAACACTTTTCATGGTAAGTAATATCCTATGAGTACTCATAGAACCTAATGTGTGCATTTAGTGGATAAACTGACTGAGTGTACATTGTTGTAAAGATTGTTGGATCAAACACAGTAACAGTGCACGACGGAAACATAAAAGGAGAGAACACAACAAGTAATTTTTCAAAAACTATCTACTGGGTATTTCACTAGTAGGGCCTTCAGGGCAAAAACCATATCATGATAGACATGTTCATAAACAAATACAAGGACTCTTGACAAGAAATCTTGAACACCAACACACTTCAAGGAAGTGAAAGAATATGAGAACACAAATCTATCCCACAACAACAATTATCCCAATTGTCGTTAACTCCCAACTTAAGAGACAAGTCTCTCGACTATCTACTCCTGAGTACAAACTGAATAGACCAGAATTCTCAAATGTATACTCTTGTCACGTGCATGAAAAAATTACTCTGTAATCTCTACTGAACTTCAACCCAATGCTTCTTATTTATAGACAAAGATAGAAGGATTATGTTCAAAGGAGTTGGGCAGTTCATTCTTCAATACTTGAATTATCCGCGCATATTTGAATTCTCCGCGGCCAAGTAAACTCCGGAAGATCAAAAATATAATCTAAGCAGATTTATCCAGCAATTGAAATTTGAATTCCATAGTTATCTAACCGCTGATCCTTATCCAAAGCTATCACCAGATATGTAGTAACAACATTTGAAACAAGCTGAAAGAAAACAAACAAGAAAAAATAGAAAGGAAAAAATAACAAATGGAGTAAAATATAACACGTCAACAATCTCCCCCTTTTTGCCTTTCTTCACAAGCATAGAAAAAAATAAATAAAGCCAAGAGCGGACACAAGAAAAGAAACATAGTCAAATGCGATCATATATTAAAATGAAAAAAATATAACAATGAAAAACAAAGAAATACTAAGATAACAAATACGAAGATAAAAAGCAACAAACGCAAACTAAAAACTAAACTTCCCCTAACAAAGAAAGCAAAAAAAAAAAAAGAACACGCCCTGATTATAAATTGCTAAACACCACCTTGCAGAATACTTCTAAACTCCCACTGACTGCAAGGAAGTAATCAAACATCTTCAGCCACTGTCTTCATCATCTTCATCCTGTCCAGAAGTACGAAGATCAGCCTCTTTGACCTCCTCATCAACTTCCAAATATGTGCCATCATCATCTACTTCCCATACTTGAGAAGAAAGGAAATATTTCCAGTTTTGCACTAAGGTCTTAAGTTGGCGAATGTGAGTGTGTATGAATACTTTTGGAACAAACACATGTCTTGAACCAGGTGCAACAGAAGCATGATTTGCATCTGGAATTCTAGGAAAACCATTCACCCTTTCAATGCCAAACAAACGTGTTGAGATGACCATATCTCTAAGTGTTTTAGAAAATAAATCTCCCTTTCTTGGCTTGAACTTCTGCTTAATCAACATACCAAACACCAATGCTGATGCTGGAAAAGGAACGGATCCAGACTCTCTAGAACGCTGAACAACTTGTGACATTGTTCGAAAGACAATGCTACCCAGATTAACCTTAGCTTGGAACCCCAACTTATACAACAAAATCGCTTGCTCAGAAGTGACCGTTGTGTTGTTTGAGGAGGGAAGCCAATTTTGACACATCAGTTTGTGTAAAGTAGCATAAACAGTGGTTAATTTTGAAGCCTGAAACATGATGAGAGTGCAAATTACACATTATAGATTCCGATTCGTGTGGAAAGAGAGTATGATTTGGTCTATTGTTGAGACAAATCAAATTACTTACGGAGAAGCCATGAATTAGAGGTTGTAAGGTTATTTTGAGCACATTTGTATAGGAAAACAGGTGTAGAAGGCTCGAAATTGGAAGACACGATTTTTTAGGCAAGTTTTGGGTGTTGTTTGATCCCAAGAGCTTGTTCGACCAGCATCACTTTGGTCGAACAAAGAGGCCAAGTTGAGCAGATTGCGCAGATCCATCCAAAGAGCTAGCTCGACTTGGAGGTGTTGCTCGATCATAATCATCTTGGTCGAGCAGATGAGCAGAGGTCGAGCAGAATGTGAAACATACAGAGAGTTTGTTTGACTTGAAGGTGTTGCTCGACCAACATTTGTTTGGTCAAGCAGAGAAGACTGGCCTAGCAGAATGTGCGAAATCATCCAGTGAGCTTGCTCAACTAGTTGCTCGAGTTCGAGGCCTTGCTCGACTTTCAAGGCAAGGTCGAGCGAATATTCGTTGCTGCTATTTATTGTAATTCTGGATGTCTTTTACCAAATTTGACGTGTGCTTCAAGAAAAGGCCCATCCTAAGCCAATAAGGAGGTCCTATGAGCATAAAAGAAGAGTTTTCGCAGGAGAAAAGGACACACATCATTCATCATCCATCCATCACCGAAACCCTACCATCATCCGAATGGGTCGTGAAGAGAGGTTCATCTGGCGCGTCAAGTAAGATCATACCAATCAACCATGATTGTTCCTAGATCAATCATGGACTAGAACCACCACAGTAGTTCTAGGGTTATGAAAGTTTTATGAGTTAATTGAATTTCCATGTGTAAACTCCGTACAACACTACTTGTGGTTTATTCTATATAAGATTGTGCTTTTTCAATTCATACTCACGGTCATTTTGTGCATAATTAACTATTATGTAGAGTCTGAATACATCTATTGGTTATTGATTGAGTGCGTTCACCGCTGAGCAGGATTACTTGTTATATTCTAAGTGAAGAATCGGACATCAACACATGGAAAGGAAATTAATAAGTAAAACTGGATGACCTAAAGAACTATTTAATTACTTACTTGATCACAACCGAATTTTCTCTATTGCTTGTTTATTTACTTTGCTATTTCAATTATATGTTATTTAGCTTTGTAACCAAACCAAATCCAATTTGCCAACATAATCTTAGTTAATTAGAATATAATTAAATTGATAAGCATCCGTCCCTTGGGTTCGATAATTACTTGGTTGCCTATCCAAACTACAATTGATATCCTTTATACTTGGGGATAATTTTGTGTGTTGTGAAAATGCTCATCAAGTTCTTGGCGCCGTTGTTGGGAACATCGTAGATTATTTGTTATTATTTATAGTTAAATTGAGATTATTATTCTTGTCTTTGATTTCTAACTCTAATTTTCCTTAGATGTATGCTCACTTGATCAGAGACAGGTGAATTAGCGCCGTATAATCCAGAGATCGAAGCATCGTCAAAGAAGAAAAAGAAGAAGAATAAGAACAAGAAATTAGACCCAACTGAAGCTCTTGATTTAGGAGTTGAAGTTGATGTGCTGAATTCGCAAACGATTGAAGCTACAACCGAAGATAATTTGGAAGTAGAGACAGTCAACATGGCAGCGAATCCTGATACACTTGCCATCCGTTAAGTCTATAAGAACAACGGAGGGGGCAATGCTGGGTTGTTAGGAGCAAGAGGGACCGGAGCCTATTTTGATTTACACCCTTCTCTTATCACCATGATTGAAAGAAGTCCCTTCTCTGGGGGAACCTTTGAAGATCCTCAGCAACATCTAAATAAGTTTCTTGGGTATGCAAGTACATAAAAAGATGCAGAAGCTCATGAGGATGTGAGGAAGATCATATTGTTTAAGTTCTCGCTGACTGAAAAGGCGAGAGATTGGTATGATAATCTTGATGCTGCTGAATGTGATACATGGGAGAAGTTGAAAGTAAAATTCTTGGAGCGATACATGCCACCTTCAAATGTGTTCAAGATGAAGCAAGAAATAAATCAATTTGCTATCCATGGCAACGAGAAGTTTCATGAAGCTTGGGACAGGTTCAAGGTCATGCTTCGTAAGTGCCCATAGCATGGGCTATCTAAGGCTCAATATATCAGTATATTCTACAATGGGTTGGATTGTGATTCTCGAGTGTTACTTGATGCTTCTTCTAATGGAGCATTACTTACGAAGTCACCCATTGAGGCCGAGAAGCTTTTCAAGGATATTTCGATGAATTCAAATGATTGGCCGACTGATAGAGTGGGAGGCACTTATATCCTTGGTAAAGTAGCACAAGTTGAGCATACTACAGTGAAGTCGGGAAGAGATGATGAGATCATCTCTAGCTTGGCTAATATTAGTAAGTTACTTGAGTCTCAGCAAAAGCAGATCACTAATTTATCTTATAGAGAGTACCAATGATGCAGCAGAATGGTGGCTACGAAGGAGCTTGCCAAGAGGAGATCAAGGAGGTAAACTACACCATTGGTTAGAGTATTCAAGGAACTAGGTACCCGAATCAAGAAAACCGGAATTATCAGGGAAATTACAACAACCGTGGTCCCCCGGGTAATTACCAACAACCAAGGAGGCTGGAGTTTTCATGGAGCAGTCCGAATAATGCAGTGCAGCCTCCTATCGATATTGATATGGGAGCAAAGGTGGAATAAGGAAAGCCTGACTTTGAGGATATGGTGAACCGGTACATGGCGAGGAATGATGCAAGAGTAGACCGTCTTGAGGCTAAGTTAGAAAAGAAGATTGATGATAATCATAAGGACTTGTCTACACAAGTGAAAGACCTATTGAGAAGGGGAAGTTTCCATCTCAAAGTATTGAGAATCCAAAGTCGTGCCATGCCATCACACTGAGGTTGGGAATACAATACGAAGGTCCGATGATGCCGGCAAGTGAAACCGAAGGGAACAGAGCAGCTGCTCGACCAGACTGGAGTTGCTCGACCAGACCATCTGGTCGAGCATAGGTCGAACAACTTCTGAAGAAACTAAATTATGATACTCTGTTTTCTGATAATTCGTTCGACTTGAACAAATCAGTTCAACCAGATCACCCAGGTCGAATGGAAGTCGAACAACAATAGTATGATGGGAGCTCGCGATCAGGCAATCTGTTCGACCAAAATATAATTGCTCGATCAAACCATCTAGGTCAAGCAACACAGTTCAAAGTCCAATTCGATACCAAATGCGACACCTGTTGATTAGAATACTCCAGCTACATCTCTAGAGCAGAATACCAAGCTTACAGTAGTGGAAAAGAAGTGGGAAAGAGCCAAGAGATTGAGAGCCGAGAAGGATAAAGCGGAGAAGGTTGAACGTGATGAATGGGGGATTCCCAAAGCAAAGATACCTCCACCGTTTTCTTTCAAGCTTGTCAAAAAGGGATTGGAAGATAAGTTCAAGAGGTTTTCAGATATCATAAACAAGATAAGTTTGAACATTCCTTTCTCTAAAGTGATCTTGGAGATGCAGTATTATGCCCATTTTCTAAAGGATATACTATTGAAGAAAAGAAGCTTGAACGGAATTGAAACCGTGAACCTGTCAGAGAATTGCAGCTCAATCATACAAAGGAAGCTGCTAGCTAAGTTAAAAGATCCTGGAAGTTTCACTATCTTATGTGAAATTTGAAAAGGGCCGGCACGACGAGGCTTGTGCGATCTTGGGGCAAGTATCAATCTGATGTCATTGTCTATCTTTAAACGACTTGGTTTGGGGGAGTTAACTCCCACATCAGTGGCTCTACAACTAGCGGATGGGTCTATGACCTTTCCGAAGGGTGTGATTGAAGATGTTCTTGTCAAAGTAGAGAAGCTCGTATTTCCTGTGGACTTTCTTATGCTTGAGATGGAAGATGATAAGGATAATTGTTGGCATTCGATCAATTGGTTAATGGGACCCGTTAGGGTTCCATACGTTTCTAACAAGCAATGGAAGCAACTAAACAAGAAACGTATTACCTTTCACCAGGGTCTGTTGAAGACCATGAATTCTAGCCATCAGCCTGCGCAGCCTTACCGTTTTGGGGATAACTCTCTCATCCGATGTCGGATTTGAGTGATCTATGCGGCAAAATGATCCTCTCTGCCGTGGCTTTCTATCAGTATATCACATGTCCAATTACAAAGTCTATATGAATTTATAAAAATCGTAGAATGTGGTGGATAGCAACAACAAACAACCTTCCAGTCTTCTGCTGTATTCCCAAGTCCAATCTCGACGTCGTGTGGGCGACGATCTTCGAGATCTTCTCAATCTGCTATTTTCTAACCCTCACTCACATGTTAGGCATGAATAATCTCTTAGAGTAGGGTTTCCGGATAGTTGAGATGACTTATATATGGGCTACAGCAGAGACCAGAAGGAGAAATTAGAGTTGGATCTCCATTGGGCTTAAGCTTAGCCCAAAGCTTATACTTAAGTCCAATAATAATAATATATTCTACTAAAATATTATTATTGCACTACCGTTCTAATCCCGTAATTACGTTATGGGCTCCTTCTTATTATGAGCCCGTTAGTCTCCCCATGTTAAGATATTTAATGTCCATTAATTAATTAAGTTACTGACAACTCCATTAATGAATATCTCATTCGAGAGTAGTACCACTCAACCTCATTATCATGCCGGAATAAATCCACCTGCAGGGTTTACATGATAATTCTTATGAGCACCTCAAGGAGACATCATCAACCTATGACGAACACAGATTCCTTTTACAATCAACAACACACCATAGAGACAACACTATTTCCCAACTTACCGAGTTTATTAATTTAATTACATGTAAATCTCACCCATTGATGAATCAGAGAAATACATACTGCCCTACGTGTCGAGGTTATTGTATAAGGTTTAAGAGCACGAACGTCCATAATAACTGAGATCAAGTTCTCCTATAATTCAGTATAAGTCGAACGATCTCATGCGTTCCTACTCAATACACGCAAAGTATACTAATGTGATTCTATAGCTAAGATAAGCTAATACCAAACCACACTACAACCATCCTGATAGAGAGTCCCCGTCTATCTCGGTTGTGAGCATCTGTTTATACTTTATAAGGAAATCGATAATATGATCTTCCGCGTGTTGTCGCTCAACATATTATCTACAGTATAAAGTAAGTGGACTATTTCATCGTGCATATAAATAAATTATAAGACGCAATTATTTGATCATATGATTCTCATTTCAAATAAATTGTTATAACGTTGTTCATACTAATTCTCGACTTTTAGTATACAATCCAACAATCTCCCACTTATACTAAAAGACTATGCTGTCATGTCTTCTGACATACATCTGATTCCCACTCCTACTACACGACCATCAAAAGCTCTCGCCTTAAGACCCTTGTAAATAGATTTACTAGGTCATCTTCCAATGCAATCTTAGCGACAACAGCCTTCCCCCATCATACGATTTCTCGTAACAGGTGGTACTCACACTCCATGTATTTAATTACCTTATGGGCTCATGATTCTTTCAAGTTTGCAACTGCACCATTATCATCAAAATAAATTGTGATATCTTTGGGCAAACTTAGAAACACTTCAAAGTCCATCATGAAGTTTCTAAAGTCATATAGATACTTTGGCTGCCTCATAGGCTCCAATTTATCATCTGTCCATGATGGAGTCCAGAGCCTGAAATATATTTCTATATAACACTCCTCCACATTATGACTCTACTTCCTAAAATTAAGCACATAACTTTTGAGATGGATTTACTGCCGTCCATATCTGATTTGAAAAATCCAAATCTATGTAATCTATAAGAAGCAGTAAATCTGTTCGGTAAGCCCACATATAGTTTCTAGTCATTTTCAGGTACTTCAAAATTATGTGTTACCACAGTTCATCATTCTTATTTCGGGTTACCTTGATACCCACTGTTGATGCCATTGGCAATACAGTTATCCATTCTCATGCATAGCATTCCTTAGATTAAGCTTCTTTATTCGCCGATGCATAAGAAACCGCTTTCATCACCTTTATCTTCTTTTGTGTCTCAAGACACATTTACTTAGATAAATTCACATGCTAAACGAGTAAAGATCGTATCATTTTACGAAACTTGATATAAGCATAACATCCTTTCTTGTGATCCGTATTACCTTGATCAAAAGGATATATTTTGCTTTTCTTAAGTCCTTCATTTCATACCGCTTTATCAACCATACCCATACGCCTGACAATACGCTTTCATTGTCTCCAATGAGTAATATATCATCTACGTAAAGTACAAGAAATACCACCACGTTTCCATCACTCTTTTCAATACACAAGACACATCCGTGTATTGAATAAATCCATATGATTGGATTTCTTCATCAAAACGGATGTTTCATGATCTTGAAGCTTGCTTTAGTCCATCGATGGACACTTTTAAGCTTACTATCAAAATGCTCTTAGCCCTTTGCAATGAATCACACTGGTTGCTTCACATAGATGTTTTCCTTAAGACTTCCAATCAGGAAGCTTTCTTGACATCTATTTGTTATCCCTCATATTCCATATGAGTAGCAACAAATAAAAGAATTCGGATCGACTTAGGCATAGCTACCGGCGAACAGGTTTTCTCATTATCGAACCCTTTCTTTCTGAGTATACCTTTTCGCAACAAGCTTTGCTTCTAATGTTTTCACCTTACCGTATGATCCTCTTTTATTTTCTATGACCACTTCCAATGGCTTTTACACTATTTAGTGGTCTTACAAGCTCCTAGATATAATCTAGAATCCATAGATCCTATTTCAACATTCATTGCAACTTACTAAGATTCTGCATTTTCATCTTGTAGTGCTTTGTTATACCCGTGGGTCTATTCCGTGTTTACTAGGAACCAAGTCTCACGACTCTTGCAAAACATGTATCTTACAGGTTGTCGAACAACCCTCCCACTACAACAAGGCACTACATGCAATTGTGTATCAGACGTGACATGCGTTGCAGTTTACTTTGTGGTATATCCTCTTGTACACTTGGTACTAATACTATGTGTTTTCCCCCTCACTTCCTTTAGAACGATTTATACATGGCTTTGTGATTTAATACATAGCCCTTTTCCAAAAATCTAGTGTTTGTGTTAAAATCACCCTTTGATCTTTTGGACTAAATAAATCATAACTCTTCATTTTTCTAGGATATCCCACAAATAGACAAACATTCATTTGAATTACTGTTTCTAGGGCATATCCATAAAATGAATTTAATAATTCCAAATAATTCATCATCTATCTAATCATTTCCAAAAGAGTCTTTCTCTTATTAAGTTTAGAAGACGGGTTATTAATTACTATTTGTTGCACCCGTAGGATAAACATGATTTAAGAGTTTATAAATTGTCACTAACGTACCACAACAAATTATAACTCCATCCCTTATCACTATGACCATGTCATTTAAATGATATGGAGTATCCATCCGTAAATGCATAGAAACTGAAATGAAATTCTTTCTGTGAAAAAGTACTTAAAGACAATTTCTCATAACCAAACGTTTATTCCTATCGTAAGATAAATAAACAACTCCCACTACAAAAACCACTACTCTCGTAATATAGATGTCCATAATAATCTCATCATCACTAAGTTACACTCTTTTAGTGATTTCGGTATCTACACACAACGTGTCAGTAGATGCTATCAGTATTAATGCTTCAACAACTAGTGAATGAGATACTAACTTTGTTCACATCTTGATGAAATTGGATTTCCTTTGCCACATGTTTTGTCAGAAATCCCCCACCATATACAACCTCTTTGTAATTTAGGTGGAACTTGCTCAAAATATCTAGGCAAACAATGAAGAATAAATTGACCTAGATTTCCCCTTCAATTTCTATTCCAAGCATTTCCAATTGATTCATCAAGTTAACCATGACCTCTTGCCTTTTAACCTCACTCAAGTATCCGTAAAGTCGCATGAGACCATTATATTTCTATGAACCTCTCACCTTTCCACTAGAGACTTTAATAGGCATCATGTAGCATCCTTAGTGAGAACACATATTTTTATTTTCCTAAGCAGTAAAATTCAAAACCAAGATTCTTTTCTAAACATCTAATTTTGGACCAGCGAATATAATTTCTTTTAGTAAACAATAAGCGAGATAAAACCATTTGAAATTACAGAGAATCACAAATAAATATACCGATCAAATCTTCAAATTTTATCCATTTATATTGATTCCCTCAAAACAATATAAAAATAAAATTCACCGACATCTCAAGCACCATGAGTCTGCAAGCCACGATAGTGTGAACGTTTACAAACCCGAACATTTATAAGAGAAGGTTTACCCATTAATTTCATTTGTCAACCTAACCTCATGACAATATAATTAATAGTCGATTCCTCATTAGCCATGCAAATAAAATAAGTGATTCCGATGGGGAGGATACTTTTTATTTACATATAAGTGTACACCATTATTTGACCCCAAGTCCGCGGCCCAAGCTTATGTGCATAACAGATGGAGAAGTACACACGCGCTCGGATAACTTCCTACAGTCATCAATTATAAGTTTGTACAGTGATCCACAAATAAAGTCATCCGATGGGGAGGAAGGTCTATGCCAACACGCAAGTTCATTTGCATTACATTAAAAACAATAATTATTTAATGAAGCATGTACCAGTGATCCGTGTATAAACTCATCCGATCGGGAGGAAGGTCTATGCCAACACGCAAGTTTACTCACATCACTTACAAACTAATAATGGAGGCTGCGGGAATTTATAACCAATCCCCTCTCCCACTTAATTATTTAACACCGAGGGATTTTACATGCATACAATATTCAGAATAATATACGCAACTAAACATGCTATTATTACAGTAAATAAGGCAGTAAATCAAATAGCACATGCAACATATCCAAATATATAACAATAATTGTCAAATAAAACAATTATATCAATTATATATAAGGAAAGAAAAAACTTACCTAATATAGGGTTGACATGGTCAACTAAATAAGCAATTAAACAGGAGACTTGAACAAGAAGTAGGTGTATCTTGGGCCCTAAGTTATCTCTATTCACGATTCAACATCAAGAGAAACCGCCCATGAAGCAAAAGAGAACTTTCGCCCCAAGCCACCCACCACACACGGATCCACAACTGCCCGGAGACTGCTGTCAGTGGCGGCGCCACTCTACCATGTCGTTGTCCATCGGACGTCTGCCCATCGCCAGAAATTGCTGCAAGCTATTTAACTCTCCACACGGACCCTCAGCTGCCTGGAGACCTCCGCCGATCGTGCAATCACAATTGCCGTGCCAATACACCTTGGAATACCCATTACCGTCCATTCTTAGTAGTGTCAACCCCGCTGCCCGTAGTGCAGGCCACGATTGCCAGGTCGTGCAGCCATCTCCGGCAAGTTGTGCCACCCACACTGATCAGCCCTGCCAGCTAACACCACCACTGGAAACAAGCACTATACTGGCGCTTCTCCATGCAACTGCCCGCCGAAAATAATAACCGCCGCCGACGAATCAGCATTATTCCTCTTCCAGCCCAAGCTACACGGCGTGCCTAGCAGTCATGAACGTGTAGCTGCCTGCCTACCATCGACCAAGTGCCTTTCTCGTGACTTCACATCTCGCCGGAAAGATACATCAGCTGGACGGACTGATGAGCAGTCCGCTCCCCAGCCGCAGATCAAGGATGCTTGCCGAAAAAAGTGCAGACTCGATCAAAACTAAAATTGACCTACCTGGAACCTGCCTCTGGCTTGATCGGAACAAGGAGGACCTAGCCGGAAAGAAGGGAATGATTCGCCCAGAACCACGATATGGCGCACCTCATCCTTCATCTGTCCAGCGTATCCCTCGCCGATGCAGGTGGCCACGCCATCAGCCGTTCAGCCGCATGGCCCGTCGTGAGTTACATTAGCTACCAGGCGCCATCAGGTCATGGTCCAAGCAACCACAACCCATGCCGTGATGTGTTCTTACATCTATCGTTGCTGCAATACTCCAGCCATCCACTGATGTGCCATCGTCGTACAGGTTTTGATAAACCCTAGCCACGACTGACCATTATCCTTCGCCAGCAATATCATAACGCCGTCCAGCGCTTTCACATTCGTGTACCATCACTACACATCTACCGCCATCCATGTCTTTTAGCGATCGTCGCGTCACCGTGTTGCATCAACACCGTTGATCTATCGCCAAGCATCGATGATCCGCCAACGATCAATGTATTCAGCACCATGAGAGACCATGCACTTTCGTGTATAGATAGGGTGTTCACCAAGAAACCAAGTTCTAAAGCCATAATCACATATAAAGCACATAAACCCTAGCCTAACGTGTCACGCTTCACCACAAAACCGAAGCTCTGATACCAATTGTTGGTGTTCGATCATTTGGTTAACATGACCCGTTAGGGTTACATACATTTTTAACAAGCAGCGGAAGCAAGTAAACAAGAATCATATTATCTTTCACTAGGGATGTTGAAGACGATGAATTCTCGCCACCAGCCTATGCAGCCTTACCGTTTTGGGCATAACTCTCTCATCCGATGTCGGATTTGAGTGATCTACACGCCAAAATGATCCTCTCTTCCGTGGCCTTCCATCAGTATATCACACTTAGAATTCTGAAGTCTGTACCATTTTATAAAAATCGTAGAATGTGGCGGACAGCAGCCGCAAACAACCTTCCAGTCTTCTGCTGTATTCCCAAGTCCAATCTCGACGTCGTGTGGGCGACGAACTTTGAGATCTTCTCAATCTGCTATTTTCTAACCCTCACTCACATGTTAGGCGTGAATAATCTCTTAGATTAGAGTTTCCGGATAACTGAAATGACTTATATATGGGCTAAAGCGGGACCAGGAGGAGAAAATAGAGTTGGGCCTCCATTGAGCTTAAGTATCCAAGCTTAGCCCAAAGCTTATAGATAAGTCCAATAATAATAATAATATATTCTACTAAAATATTATTACTGCACTAGCGTTCTAATCCCATAATTACGTTATGGGCTCCTTCTTATTATGAGTCCGTTAGTCTCCCCATGTTTAAGATATTCAATGTCTATTAATTAATTAAGTTACTGACAACTCCATTAATTAATATCTCATCCGAGAGTAGTACCACTCAACCTCATTATCATGCAGGGATAAATCCACCTGCAGGGTTTACATGATAATCCTTATGAGCTCCTCAAGGGGACATCATCAACCTATGACGGACACGGATTCCTTCTACAATCAACAACACGCCATAGAGACAACACTATTTCCCAACTCACCGAGTTTATTGATTTAATTCCATGTAAATCTCACCCATTGATGAATCAAAGAAATACATATTGCCCTACGTGTCGAGGTTATTGTATAGGGATTATGAGCACGAACATCCATAATAACTGAGATCAAGTTCTCATATAAGTCAGTATAAGTCTAACGATCTCATGCGGTCCTGCTCAATACAAGAAAAGTGCACTAATATGATATTATAGCCAAGACAAGCTAATACCAAACCACACTACAACCATCTCGATAGAGAGCTCCCATCTATCTCGGTTGTGAGCATTTGTTTATACTTTATAAGAAAACCGATAATAAGATCTTCCGCGTGTTCTCGCACAACATATTATCTACAGTATAAAGTAAGTGGACAATTGCATCGTGCATATAAATAAATTATAACACGCAATCATTTGATCATATGATTCTCATTTCAAATAAATTGTTATAACATTGTTCATACTAAAGCTAGACTTTTAGTATAGAATCCAACAATAATGTCCCTCTTATCTTGGGGAGACCTTTCCTCGCTACTGCGGGAGCTATGATTGATGTGCAAAAGGGTGAGCTACGATTGAGGATGGATAAAGAAGAGGTTTTATTTAACGTTGACAAAGCAATGAAGATGCCGATGGAGACGCAGTGTCATAGTATTGATGTGGTGGAGAAGATTGTTTATGAAGACATGTCTCTGATTCTCTCTAAGGATCCTCTTGAGACATGCTTGATGGAGTCTCTTACTTTTCCCACTACGGAGCTAGATGAACTCTCCAACAAGGTATGTATTGATTTACTTGAAAATTTGCTTGCTTTGGGTGATGATAGATATGAATCGCAAAAGACAAAGGTTGAAGTGGTCAAGTGGACTAGGAAGTATTTGCCTTTGGACAGAGAGAGCACCTTAAGAAGAAAAGAAAGAGGAATTGAAACCGCTATCGGAACACTTGAAGTTTGCTTATCTTAGAGACAATGGAAAATATCTGGTAATTGTATCTTCTTCTCTTGATGATGATCAACTTGAGGAATTGTTAGATGTGCTTAGGAAATATAAGTCTGCGATAGGTTGGTCTCTTGATGATTTAAAAGGTATTAGTCCTTCATATTGCATGCATAGAATAAGATTGTTAGATGAGGCCAAGAGTAGCATTCGAAATCAACATATGGTGAATCCTGCTATTCAAGATGGTGAGACATTAGCCACTAGGATTCCTACGGAATGGCGTTTGTGTACGGATTATAGGAAACTGAATGAAAATACAGGCAAAAACCACTTTCCCCTTCCTTTCATGAATCAAATGCTTGATCGTCTGGCAGGGTATGAGTATTATTGTTTCTTGGATGGGTACTCGGGTTATAATCAAATCATGATTGCACCCGATGATCAAGAAAAGACTACTTTCACTTGCCCACATGGAACTTTTACCTTTAGAAAGATGCCTTTTGGATTATGTAATGCGCCTGCTACATTTCAGCGTTGCATGATAGCCATATTTAATGGGTTGATAGAAAAGATCATGGAGGTGTTTATGGATAATTTTTCTGTGTTTGGTTCCTCTTTTGATATTTATTTATCTAATCTTGCTACTGTTTTGTAGAGATGCCAAGAAACTAATCTTGTCTTGAATTGGGAGAAATGCCACTTCATGGTAAGAGATGGGATTGTTCTTAGCCATCATATTTCGGCCAAGGGATTGCAGGTGGATAGAGAAAATGTGGTGGTAATCGAGAAGCTTCCACCGCTTATTAATGAAAAGGGAGTGCGGTCCTTCCTTGGACATGCCGGTTTTTATAGAAGATTCATAAAAGACTTCTCGAAATACTCCAAGCCCTTATCTCATTTACTTGAAAAGGATGTTCCTTTTGTTTTTGATGAAGAATGTCTAACAGCTTTTCATGTTTTGAAAGAGGCGCTTATTACTGCACCTATCTTGATCACACCGGATTGGACTCAGCCGTTTGTACTCATGTGTGATGCAAGTGATTTAGCACTTAGAGTGGTGCTTGGGCAGTTGAGGGAAAAGATGTTCTGCGCCATTTACTATGCGAGTAAGAGTTTTGATGCAGCACAAAAGAACTATACAGTGACTGAAAAGGAGTTTCAATCTGTGGTGTACGCATTCAATAAGTTTCGACAGTATTTGGTTGACGTGAAGACTATAGTGTACACAGATCGCTCTACTATTCGGTACTTGATGAGGAAGAAGGAAACCAAGCCAATGATCATTAGATGGATTCTTCTTTTGTAGGAGTTCGATATGGAGATCCGAGATAAGAAAGGAACGGAGAATATACTGGTGGATCACTTATCAAGGTTGGAGACAAGGGAACACTGTGATGATTCTTTCGAGTACATAGAGAATATGTTCCCGGATGAGAAGATAATGGCAGTGTTTGTTGAAGGAGCTGAAAGAGCATGTGTAGTGGCTGCCCAAGGGATGGATCCATGGTATGCGGACTATGTGAATTATATTGCCGTAGAAGAAATTCCGAAAGATCTCAACCGATATCAACTTGCGAAATTCAAGCGGGATGTTGAGACATTTATATGGTATGATCCATTTGTCTACAAAATATTTACGGATTCCATTGTCCATAGGTGTGTGCCGAGATGAAGATGGAGAGTGTTCTTGATTGTTGCCATGCACAACCTAATGGGGGGCACTTCGGAGCTCAAAAGATGGCAGTGAAGGTACTTCAATCTGCTCTGTATTGGCCTACCTTGTTTAAAGATTGTGAAACCAATATGGCGACATACGATAGATGTCAAAGGACGGGGAACATAAGTAGGAAGGACGAGATGCAACTTCAGTCGAGCATTGTTGTTGAGATTTTCGATGTATGGGGATCAATTTTATGGGGCCTTTTTCCCCATCTAATGGATTTCTCTACATCCTTTTAGCAGTGGATTATGTTTCTAAGTGGGTGGAAGCCATTCCTACTCGTGTGAATGAGTCAAGGAATGTGTTATCTTTCTTAAAGAAACATATCTTCACTCGCTATGGAGTTCCTAGAGCACTAGTGAGTGATGGAGGGTCTCAATTCGTCAGTAAGCTTCTTGAAAAGGTGCTTAACGATTATGGAGTCAATCATAAGGTTACTACACCTTATCACCCTCAAGCAAATAGGCAAGCTGAAGTCTCCAACTGACAAGTGAAGCAGATTTTAGAGAAGGTAGTCGGAACCAATAGGAAGGATTGAACTATGAAGCTTTATGAAGTTTTGTGGGGGTTTCGAACTGCTTATAAGACGATGTTGGATATGTCACCATACCAAATTGTCTATGGAAAGTCGTGCCACTTACCCGTAGAGATCCAGCACAAAGCTTTTTGGGCATTGAGGAGTTTGAACTTGTCTTTAAAGGATCAAAAGGAGTTTAGGATGACTCATGTTAACGGCGAATGGACATCGTTTGAAGCATTACAAGTCGCCGGATGATGCTTGTGTCATCTTTGAGGATACCTTGCACTAGAGTGGTACCGTCGTGACTCTCCGACGTTAAACATGATCGCCTGTTGGGGGCTTTCCCTCCCATTTTATTGCTTTAATTTCATTGGTATGTGTGAGAAATTTTTATATTTGACGTGCTTATTATTCGGAAATTACATCTCTTTGGAAACTTAGTTTTCACTATAGTTTCTACTAAGTTTGGGGGGTGTGATGTACTTACCTCATCATAGCGTGGAGAATATGATCTTTTCTTTGTAACGTTTGCTAAGGGAGTTGATTTTTTGCGGTGTATTAAAACTTTAGACGGTTTTGATGCATCGATTTTTTGCAATTTTACCTAGTATTCAGTGGTGTGTTGCTTTTTAGTGTCATTGCGGAGTTACACGTGATGTTATATAGTTTTAAAGAGTTTCTCTAGCTTAATTTTTGGATATCTTGATACTTGATGTTGTCCTGGAGTTGAATGTTGTAGGGAAATTCGAGAAGGGTACGAAGTTTATGAAGTTTGAGAGGTTGTTCGACTTTCAGGAGAGTTGTTTGACCAAGCTATTTAATCGAGCAATGGTCAAACGAAATGCAGAATTCTTCCAGAGAGGTTGTTCGACTTGAACCTTGCAGCTCAACCAAGAGATTGTAGTCGAGCAACGATCGAGCAAAGTGAACAAAACTTACAGAGACTTTGTTCGACTAAACATAGGCTATTCGACCAAGACTTGGAAGTCAAGCAATGGTTGAGCAAAATGTGTGAAACTTGTAGTAGAGTTGCTTGACCAAGTGGTGTTTGCTCGACTTATCCAGCGAAGTTGAGCGGAGATCGAGCAAAATATGAAATTTATCCAGTAGGGTTGCTCGACTTCGACCGTGTTTTTCGACCAATATCTGAAAGTCGAACTGAGGTCCAGCAAGTCAGGGCAAAACAGAGACCCATTTTGGTACGTTGCTCGACCTACAGACCCTGTTCTTCTATTCCTCACAAGTCGAGCTAAGGTCGAACGGAGTCTGGAGCAGTTTTTAAAAGGTGATATTTTCATTCCGTTCAACACACACATCCGTCACCCTTTCTCGAACACCACCATAATTGTAAGTTCTTCCTCCCAATCTATTTTCTACACTTTAATCCTCCATTCCACACACTTTCACATCCGAATTCGAGTGTTCTCAAGTCCGATTTAGGGCTAGATTCGAATTTTTGGGGGTTTTCATTGTCTTCACCACATGAACACCATGACAAGCAAAGGTATATTTTCTCCTCATTTTTTACTCGTGGATTTTGTTGATAATGCTTAGTGAAGAATGGGTGAGTGGATTCATGCTAGTCTTGGGTAGATTTGTTGTTGAATTGTTGAAGTTCCTATTCGAAATTGCATTTGAAATTTTCATGAATTGTTCTACGTTGCATTGTGGAATTTTTGTGAAATTGATGTTGTATGAAGCATGGTCTTTGATTTAATTTCGAATTATACATATGGGCTTGTTGAATCTGGGAATTGTTGTGATGCAATTGAGGGAGGAATGTGAGCACGTTTAAAGTGTCGAGTTGGTGAAATTTTGTGTGGAATTGATAAGATGGTTGATATGGAATAATGTTAGATTAATTTGATCTTGAAATTCTTGATTGAAAGTGTTGGTTTAGAGTTCAATTGTGATTGATAAACACTTAAAATTGAGTTGAATTGGATACATGAATTTGAAGTCTTGAGTAGGATTCATGTTATACTTAGGCTTGGTATTTGTTTATCTCTTTTGGTTGTGCGTTGAACTATGACTTTGTAGGAAAAGAGATTGCCTCTTCTTCGAAGAGGAAGGGAAATAAGTCACCCCCGTTGAGAGAGATAGTCAAGAAGATGAAGATGGGTAGAAGAAGGCCAGCGGATTTTGGGATTAAGATTGGAGATTGGGAAGAGAAAAAGGAGCTTTGGAATGCAATATCTCAAAAGATCAGAAGGACTAGGTATCAAGATGATCGTGCCATGATGGTCATGAATATTATCAACGACATTCGTTGGATGTTTAATTGAGTGGGCATCACAAGATTCATGGAGATGAAGAGGGAGACATACTTTCATGTCACGACAGAGGTCTTATGCACGCTGAGAGTTGAGCTTGGTGACGGATACCTTCCGTATGGTATTCGGATGCAAATAGGTGGACAAGAGCAGACTATGTGGGCTCGAGAGTTTAATGAGATAATTGGCTGTGAGAACGTGGTTGCAACGGAGAGTGATAAGTTCAAACCCGATGAGTTCTGGAGAGCTATTACGAGGAGGAATGAGAACTATAATTCGAATGCTTCCAAGGTTGCTTTCATTCGCAAACCCATGATTGCTTACATGGATCGGATTTTAGGAAACACGTTTTTTGCATGGTCCGAAGGAAGCTATATTATGAGAGGGGAGCTCTATGTCTTATGGTGTATGCTCAACGGAGTTCGTTTCAATGTGGCAGCCTACTTTTTCCATCATCTTTACAAGTTCACAACGCATGGATTTCAGAGAGTAAACATCGAAGGGCTGATCACCATTATAGCAGAGTATTATAGGATTGACTTGAGCAGGTACGATCCTATTCGAGGTGATCCGGACATGATTTTGACATCATGTGTGAGGATGGGGCTGATTGAGCGAGCATATGATACTTGGATGTTCATCCGAGGGAAGGAGCCTCGAACACTTCAATTTCTATTGGTGATAGCTGATCTTACCACTGTGAGGAACAACAATAACTTGTTGAAGAATACTACGGAACACACAGTGATCTCGGAGATTTGCCTGGGAAGAGGAAATTGGAGATTGCTAGCTGAGTTGCATGAGCGTGGAATCAGCTTAGATGAGAACATGATTTTGATCGAAGATCAGGCTGATTTCGAAGAGGAGGAGCCACAACCACCACCTATTTTTAATTATCTGGAGGATATGCCTTCGTGCAACCTCAACAGCCACTCGAGCAGGAGTTTTTCGAGCCACCACCACAACCACAGCCGCAGCCACAGCAAGATTATTGGTTGGCCCAGGATCAGTTTTATTTGGAGCAATTCCAATTGATGCACGAGCACTTCGCCACACTTCAGTGAGCTCCATAGGGCAGTTGATCGTTGGCGTGAAGAGAGGAGTGATGATAAGGATGATGATGGTGATGCTCCGGAGGAGTAAAGTAGCCAGGTCTTTTATATTTTCTGATTCTTCCCATCCTCATTCTCTTTTACACTTTACAGGTAGAGATTGATGTGGGTTAGTGTTGATTCATGTGTGAGTGGCATGTACTAATAATAATTATGATGGAGGATGGTACGTGGATGTGTTTTGGAAATATTCAGTGATGAGATTATTCATGTTATGCATGTGCCTTATTTCGATGCATGTTGATTTGTTGATGACAAGCATGTTCTATTCTTACTTGTAGTTCATAGGAAATTGAATTTGATTGTATGCTTTGAAGAGTGCTTAGGATTCTATTAACAATGTGAGGATTTGAGCCTTGTTGATCATGCTATACGCATGATAGTTTATTCTTGAGAGTCGTTTGTATACTCGTATTCTAGAACTTGTAGGCCATTATTGTTAATTAAGTTACTTAGCCGAATTAATCCTATCTTATTATATGATTATCATTGGATGCCCTTTTTGAGCCTTTAAGCTTTTTCTTTGGCAAGCCTTGATAATGAGCCGTTTACTTTTTAAGCCTTGAACACCTTTTACTAGTAAAGAGTGGAGGTAGATGAATGCTTTATGAAGTTTTGAAGAGGAATAGAAGGAGAGAAATGTGAAATCAAATTCGAGAGACAAGAGGATAAATCTTGCGAGGGAAAGTGCCTGAAACCGGTATCCTGAATACTAGAGAAGGTAGTACCAGAAACTGGTACCCTTATACTTGAAGAACACCGAAATTGGTATTCTATTGCGAAGAAGAATGGTTGATTCAAGTAAAGATGGAGGAATGAAGTATGAACGTGACTATTGCGAGGATGAAGAAGTGAAGAAGGGTGCAATTGAAAACCAATATACCAAGGTAATTCTTTACTAGTAGAGTTAGTCACTTATCTATATTCTTCCACCTTTACCAAAGAGCCAATATTAGAACCTTGAAGCAAGTCCTTTGTGATCCTATTATTGAGTCGATTATGGATGGATTTTTGAGACCTTTGTCAAGTTTATGGTTACGCGAGTATATGAATTGAATTTGAGTGTATATATTAACTTGATAAGTGTACATCTTTTACACTAGAGATGGAGAGAATAAATATTTACCCATGAGCTTGATGACTTAGCACTCGTAGAAGTATTGTGATTGATTGATGTTTGCGTGAATGAAAGGTATGATGGTTGCATGTTTTGAGTTGATATAATTGCATATATTAGGATAGGCTATGCTTGATCTCGTGATTACACTCTTGTTTTGTTTTGATTGTCGTTGCCTTGGGACGAGCAACATGTAAGTTTGGGGGTTTGATGAGAGTGCAAATTCACGCATTATAGACTCCGATTCATGTGGAAAGAGGGTATGATTTGGTCTATTATTGAGACAAATCAGATTGCTTACGGATAAGCCATGAATTGGAGGTTGTAAGGTTATTTTGAGCATATTTGTATAGGAAAACAGGTGTAGAAGGCTCGGAATTGGAAGACACGATTTTTTAAACAAGTTATGAGTGTCGTTCGATCCCAAGAGCTTGTTCGACCAACATCACTTTGGTCAAACAAGGAGGCCAATTCGAGCAGATTGCGCAGATCCATCCAGAGAGCTAGCTCGACTTGGAGGTGCTGCTCGATCATAATCATCTTGGTCGAGCAGATGAGCAGAGGTCGAGCAGAATGTGAAAATCATACAGAGAGTTTGTTCAACTTGAAAATGTTGCTCGACCAACATTTGTTTGGTCGAGAAGAGAAGACTGGTTGAGCAGAATGTGCAAAATTATCCAATGAGCTTGCTCGACTAGTTGCTCGAGTTCGAGGCCTTGATCGACATTCAAGGCATGGTCGAGCAGATGTTCACTGCTGCTATTTATGGTAATTCTGGATGTCTTTTACCAAATTTGACGTGTGCTTCAAGCAAAGGCCCATCCTAAGTCCATAAGGAGGTCCTATAAGCATAAAAGAAGAGTTTTCGCATGAGAAATGGACACACATCATTCATTATCCATCCACCACCGAAAGCATACCATCATCCGAAAGGGTCGTGAAGAGAGGTTCGTCTAGCGCGTCAAGTAAGATCATACCAATCAACCATGATTGTTCCTAGATCAACCATGGGTTAGAACCACCCCGGTAGTTCTAGGGTTATGAAAGTTTTATGAGTTAATTGAATTTCCATGTGTAAACTCCGTACAACACTACTTGTGGTTTATTCTATATAAGATTGTGCTTTTTTCAATTCATACTCACGGTCATTTTGTGCATCATTAACTGTTATGTAGAGTCTGAATACATCTCTTGGCTATTGATTGAGTGCGTTCACCGCTGAGCAGGATTACATGTTACAATTCTAAGTGAAGGGATTCCGAAGTTTTATTAGAACTATCTTATATAGATACTTGTTTATTGAATCTTATTCGGGTTAATAAGTAGGATAAAGAGTATAACTTTATAGTACCTAAAAAGGGAGATCAAATCGGATTAGAGTACTAAGTGCACGGGAAATAATTGATTATGATAGTACCTAGAAAGGGGGGTGAAGTATATCTCTTGCTCAGAGGATATTCACACGCATCATACGCTTGTTTGCTTGTGTTTATAGAGTAAACTTGCATGGTTTAGTGATGCGTCCATAAACCATAAGGCAGAGTCGGACATCAACACATGAAAATGAAATTAATAAGTAAAACTGGATGACCTGAAGAACTACTTAATTACTTACTTGATCATAACCGAATTTTCTCTATTGCTTGCTTATTTACTTTGCTATTTCAATTATATGTTATTTAGCTTTGTAACCAAACCAAATCCAATTTGCCAATATAATCTTAGTTAATTAGAATATAATTAAATTGATAATCATCCGTCCCTTGGGTTCGATAATCACTTGGTTGCCTATCGAAACTACAATTGATATCCTTTATACTTGAGGATAATTTTGTTTGTTGAGAAAACGCTCATCAAAACACTTGCTTCCACACTTTTAGTATAACTCCTGTGATCTCATTTGTAACATCATCACTTTGATCAATCCCATCTTCCTCCCCCTCAAACTCATAATCAAGGAACTCATTAATAGCACTTGGTGAGAAATCAAATACAGAGCCACTCACATAGATCTTACCAAATTTCTTAGACCGAATGTTGCTGAAGCAAGGCAAAATGTTAGAGTAAGCTTCACAGACAATTGCAGGAACATACGAAGTGGCATAAGTGACACTTCCCATCAAACCATGATCAGCCAAATGCCTAACCATCCCATACTCCTCAAAATTTTTAACACCAATCTTACGATCATCAATAAATGGTTTTTTATGAGATTCCCATACCTTTATTGTGAATTGGAGAAGTAAAAAGATCAAGGTATCTCAGTAGAATAATCAGAGCTAGATAAACGAACAGAACCTGAGGGAGAAGACTGTCTCGTAGGAGAACTTTTGTCATCAGATGAAGAACTTCCAAAGGAACCCCTTGGTGATCCAACATTAGCAGCATCACTGCCAGAAGCCTTACCCTTACCGTTACCTTTGGAAACTGAGGGACTAGAAGCCTTGTGTTTTGCCCGAAGAACAGACTTTCTTCTTCTTTGTGACAGTTCCAGATGAACTTACACTTTTTCTCTTCAGAGAAGTGCGTCCAGGTGTACTCGAGTGGTCACTCCTTGACTTTGTTCCAGATGAACTAATTTTCAAACCCTGAATCTTTATTTTCTTGATTAGGACTCTTGATGATGCACCAGAAACAGGAACATTTGACTGTATCTGGGGAAAGACTTGATTGGACTTTCATCTGAAATTCTCAATTCTACTCCATCAATGCCAGAAGCAACTTTGTTAAGATATTCCACAAATGCTGCTAGTGTTTCCTCGAGATCATCCTCGTCTTCATCAACCAATTTAAAAGATCTCGGAGATGTTGGAGATTTTGGGGAATGTTGGACACCCAATGGTTCTGGTGAAGATGGAGCAACATATTCGGAGATTACTCCACTGTATCTCCAAATGATTGAGAATCACTAAGAGAGATATGATTTGACGCCCTACCAGATTCATTAGGATCAATCCTAACATCTTTACCTGTATAATTCGGCTTGGGCCCTCCTCTTGCCCTAATTCTCCCTGATCTTCTAGTGCCAGAAGAGGCTTGACCTAAAGATTTCCCTTTAGACTTACCACTATTTGAACGAGATGGACCAGAAGATTTCTCCTTAGATCTGATTTCAGGAGAACTTACTTTTTATTTTCCAAAGAGGTCGCTGCTCCAATGAGAAGCAGATGGAAGTTAAGACAGCGGTGCCTCGAAAACAACAGGGTTTGAAGGGTAGACCATTTCAGATGAACTCGAAATATACATAGGTAGAGGAATAGGGTTAGAGATAGGATCTTCGAAGGATTTGGCCATGGTGGAAGAAGTGATATCGGTGGAAGAAATGGAATGTGGACGGTTTGGAGGATTTGCAGAAATGGGAGAACCAAGTGAAAAAGGAAAAAAGGAAGAAGACTCTTGATTGTTGGACATTATGATGGGTCAATACAAGGATTAATAAAGTCAGTTACACTTACCGAAAGAAGGAAGGAAATACACGCTAAACGATGTAATGTGATAATTAGTAAAGAAAAACATGATACACTATATAGAGAGAAATATGATGCAGTTAACACGAATGTTGAAGTTGCAAACAACATGATCACAGGAAAAAATAGTTGCTAGACTACTATCACGACGCCCATGATCAGAAAAGAAACAAAATAAATTAAAATAATAAAAAAAACAGATATGATATATATATATATATATATATATATATATATATATATATATATATATATATATAAATACATATTCTTAAATTGCAGAAGATATTATTCTGGATTTTTTTTTAAATAATCAGGCACACACATACCTTTTGTACTTTGCTAGTACGGATGATATTTATAAGGAAGAATTCACTTTTAATCTATCAATTTTCCCTTTAAGAGAATATGGCCCAACATATGACTCATCACATCCACTAATACAACTAACAACTACATATAAAATAATAATACTCCTTAATTTACGTACATAAAGCAAGCAGATAGATTAATGATGGACGAAGGGAGTATTTACAAATTTTCAACCCTTATCTAACACATCTAACATAACTTCCTCCATCACGCGTTAAGGTTTATATTTTTCATATTAGTTTGTCTTAAATTAAAGTTTGCATTTTATTTTTTGTCAAGTGGAACCCACAAAAAATAATTAATTATTTTATATGAGTTCACATACAATACTACTCCTGGCCTCCGTTCTAGAATACTTGCTCACTTCTATTTTGATCTGTCCCAAGTATACTCGCACACCATAAAAATAGAAATAAAATACACAATATCAATAACCTTATATATACTACAATATTATAAAAATGCGACATTCTTTTTACACACAATCTAGTTAAAGTCAACTATATCATATACTCTATTCTATTCAATTGTCCAAATACCACTTTTCTTTCTTACATCACTACAATAAAAAGTTATTTTTTTAGACTCCGTGCGACAAAAAAACGTGCATTAATTAATGGGATAGAGGGAGTAATATATACAAATACTCATTACACATTAAATATATACTACATTTAGACCAACTACTAATGAAAATATTCAATCCGTCTCATAATAAGCTTCACATTTTCCATTTTCGTCCGTCCACATTAAACTATACCACCCAAAAAAGGAAATATTACATCAATATTCACCCCTAAAAGTTCTTATAATTACAAATTTACCACTTCCACTCAACATAACATAAATAACATACTTTATAATTTATTTATTACCTAAAAATAATATATTACCCTCCAAAATTCAATAAAATTAGTCAAAAATTAACTTTTACTAAACTCCGTGTCTACAGTAATAGTGAGTAATATATATTTTAATCTATGTGAAAAAAATAAACATAAATTTTATATACGGGGATGAACGAAGTATACTTTATTATTTATTTATTAGAACAACTATCGAAATACACTTAACATGATTTTTTTAAAAAATATTACTTGTAAAGAAATGTGAGGTTTTTTTTCTTTTAATAGAGGGAAGGAGTAAATAAAATAAAAATAAATAAATAAAAAATAAAAAACTTAACCTATGAAAAAAAAAGAGTGAAACTTAGCGTGGGATGATGAAAATGTTACCTATACATATACATACAAGTATGAGATGGATCTCTTATCCGTACTTATCCCAACAGATTAAAGCAATGAAAGAATTTTAAGCTCTAATGGTGTCTAGTTGGGGCTGTTTTAAGGAAAAGAGGAAATGGGATTACTTGAAATTAATGTTTGTGTTGAATAACAAAAAGCCTGACCGGTGGGTCAAATCCAGGCTCAGAAATAACAATACACACCCCATTATTCGCGTCATTGTGTTTCCTTTTCTTTTCTTTAATTTTGGGGTGGTGTGTGTTTGAGAGAGATACAAATGAAAAGAAGATAGGGTACGTGGGAACTGTGGGAAAGGAAGAGAGGGAAAATATAAAACTAGGGTGGTATGTATTGCAATAATGAAGGGTAGGATGGGACCAAGTGGCAGGGCGTGGGAGAGGACGAACATGACATGTCGGTAGTTTTTTGTGTTCAGATCAATTGTTAGTCTCAGCAGTTGTTTCCCACTCTCTCTCTCTCTTTCTCTCTCTCTAAGCTTCATCACAAGCAACCAACCGGTCTCTTGTTGGATACTTAGTTGGCTGTTGGAACCACTGCAACACACTCAAAACACACACTCCCCACCATACCCACCCGACCACCACCTATCTCTTCCCTCACTTTTTTCTCATCACTCTCCTGAATTCACAACCTCTGTTGTGTTTTTTTTTTTTTTCTAGTACTCCTGATTTCTTAAAAGTTAAACACTCATTAGAATAGGTTTAAGAGTTGACGTACAGTAAGTTGAGTAAAGTACCCCTTAATTCTGTTGTTCAAGATGGTTGATGCTCGTTTTGATTTGGGTTTCTTACACACTTTAACTTCTGTTTCTCCCACTAATTAGGGTCATCTTTATCGAAAAAGAGATGGGTTTGGAATAGAGGGTTGGAGAAATTAGTGTATGACGATCGGAAATCAAAAATTTGGAGATACTTGAGGTGCTCTCTGATCATTAGATTTGAGTTATAATACTTACAAAACATATTTAGGCAACGAGATTTAGTGGTTGAGATAGTGCTACGGTTAGTCAAGAAGTTGCAGAATGTCGTTGCCTGGTGAAGAGAAGGATATGACTTAGGGTACAACATCAACTCCCTCGAAAACCCGCTTATTCAACCCGAGAAACCAAGAAGCTTAGACCCGTATTCCTGCGGATCCAAGCCAAAAGGTCCAAACCTGAGAATCAGCTACCGCGAATGCCTTAAGAACCACGCCGCCAACATCGGCGGCAACATCACCGACGGCTGCGGCGAATTTATGCCAAGCGGCGAGGAAGGAACCCTCGAGGCGTTAAAGTGCGCCGCCTGCAACTGCCACCGGAACTTCCACCGGAGGAAGCATCACTGTGAGTCCGCCTCCGCGACGGCGATGGTCCACCCCCTGCAGCTCCCTCCGCCACTCCCGTCACCCTCAATGAGCCAGCACCGCTCCGCCGCGCACTGGAGCCCAATGGTGCAGCCCGTGAAAATGGCGTTCGGCAGCGGCGGCGGGAGCGGTGGCACGGACTCCTCCAGCGAGGAATTGAACTTCAACGCCTTCCATTCGAACGCGGAGGGACCTTCGCCACCGCACTTCGTGACGAAGAAGCGATTCCGGTCAAAGTTCACGGTGGAGCAGAAGGAGGAAATGCTTAAATTCGCGGAGAAGCTTGGGTGGAGGATTCCCAGAGAAGACGACACAGGAGTGCAGAGATTTTGCGCTGAAGTGGGAGTGAAGAGACAGGTTTTCAAAGTATGGATGCATAATAATAAAAGTTCTTCCAAGAAACCTACCCAAGATTGTTAGACTATATTCTAATGTAGTGGATTGGTATGTCCATATGAATGATTCTCTCTACATTAATTTCCATGAACTTCTACCTCAAACTTCTCCCTAGATTAATTTCATGCTTTAATTTCTTGTCAATTAATCTTCTTTAGTTTTTGGACTTAAAGAGAATGTTTTGTGGGCATTTAATATTTGTGGGTTATCATTAGCATGGGTTATAACTTTAGACATTCAAGATGTATCATTCTTGAGTCCTTGACCTAATGTTTCGTTTCTCTACCAAAGTTCTTTATACACATTAGCGTTCAGCCAACTTGCATTCTAGTTCCGCATTTCCTTTTTAATAATATGTACTCCATGTGACAAACTATTTGACAAAACAAACATTTACACGACACCGTCTCACATTCTATGATCATTTTGTTAGATTAAAAAGAACATTTAAATGAAGAATGATATATATATATATATATTTTTATTTTTTTTCAATAAATAATAATAATAATAATAATAATAATGAAAAATATATATATATATATTTTTTTTTCAATAAATAATAATAATAATAATAATAATAATAATGAAAAGTAAAACAGTTTCACACTTGTGTTGCTTATTTGACAATAAAATGTATAAACCTTTGTCAACATCCGGACATAGTGCAGAATCGCGTCAATTCTTTTAACATACTCTCTCCGTCCCTAGGTAAGAGTTTCATTTTATCATTTTGGTTGTCCCACCCAAAGAATCTCATTTCCTTTTTTGGACACATGAGACCCACCCACACCCACTAATACAATTAAAACATGGGCACACGCCCACTAATACAACTACTCACTGCACATTAAATAATAATACTCCTTAATCCACGTGCCCAAAAGAAAATGAGACTTTTACCAAGGGACGGAGGGAGTATTAGTTTTAATTTAACATTAAACTTTGTTAGTTTTTATCTAAGATTTTCAAAACAAACTCATGTATTAGTTTAATTCACTAATACATTTGTTATTTTTAATTCAGTGATATATATTTATCTGGGACAATGGACCACTTTAGAGGTTTATACAATAGAAAAAGGATAGTGATAACAAATTAGGGACAACATGCCCTTAAGGCAAGAGTTATGTCAGGCAACAATGCTGGTGATATTATGTCGATACCAAAGCTTACACTAACACCGGGTAAATATCAAAATTAGTGCTGTAAGTATGATATTTTCCAATTTTAGTCATTTTTCTTTTGCAATTCTCAATTTTGGTCCTTTTTTGTCCACTTTTAGTCATTTTGGTCCAGTTTTGGTCATTTTTTCAAAATTTGTTCTTTCTTGGTCCATTTTTGGTCCTAAATGTATATACTTTCGGACCATTTTTGGATATTTTCTAACATAAAGGACTGAATTTGGACAAAAAAGACTAAATTTATACTAAAATGACTAGAAGTGGATAAAAAGGACCAAAATTGAGAATTGCAAAAGAAAAATGACTAAAGTTGAAAAACGTCATACTTACTGGACCAATTTTGATATTTACCCCACTAACACCCACGGCCATTTAAATCACAACGAAGACAATTCATCCTCATTGTTTCTTATGTAATGACGATTAACAAGAGTCACCGAAAATTATTAACAAATGTTGGGTTGTATTTGAAAAGGCAGGTATTCAGTCATTGTTAGATGAACCTGGCTATATCGAGGTCAACTCAGGACTTAGAGCTAGTTCTCTTGGAAAAAAGAGAGAGTGAAGATGCAAGAGTTTGCAAAAATTACGTGTTCAGGGAGGTATTCCGCTATGCTTATTTTTTTTAATTGAGTGGACTTGGAGCTTTACATTTATATTGAATAAGATTATATTTAATTCATTAAAATTGTAATTTTCAAATTACACTACTTTTTATTTTAATTTGAATTTGTTTTAAACATAAAAAAATTAAATAAAAAAGTTAGATCTCGAAATATAAATATTTGCATTAGGATAAATAAATTAAGAAATATCATTTGAAATTGTTTATAATATATATTTACACCATTAAATATAAATATGAACAAAAATAATATTTTATTATGGCATGTTATATATGATTATATGTGTATGATTGTGTGTGCGCGCCAACTATGTATATAAGTTCATTAACTATTACAAAAAATTAATTATTATATAATTCAATTTTTTAAAATCTATTCTTGTGCAACACACGTACAATGCACGGATTACATTGCTAGATTTAATAGCAAACTCATGTATTAGTTTTAATTCACTAATACATTGTATCAGTTCTAATTCAATGATATATATTATTTCATTAATATGCTTGATGAGAGTGAGAATTCATGTATTTAGAGCTCTGATTTATGTGGAAATTGAGTACGATTTGATCATAAATCGAAGCAAATCGGGATGTTTGTTGAAAAGATACAGATCAGATGCTACTGAGGCTATTTGAGCACATTTATACAGGAAAATGGGTTAGAAGTGCTCAGAATTGGAAACACTGTTTTCGAGGTGCCACTCGACCAAGGGAGGAGCCTCTCGACCCAGATGATTTGGTCGAGCAACATAAAAAATGATCGAGCAAGAAACTGGATAGAGTTTCAGCTAACAGACATGCAGCTCGACCGCCGCTCGACCAAGGTCGAACTTGCTCGATCAAAACTATTCTGGTCGAGCAAGGACACAAAATCTTATTTTTGGTAATTCCGCACCTCAGTGCATGTATGTGCATATTTTGCAAGAAAAAGCACAGTAAAGGTCCGTAAGGAGAGTTTACAAGTATAAAAAGGGATGCAGATCACATCAAGAAGAGAGTTAGATTCTACATCCATCCTACACCACATCCAAATCCTAACTCCATCAAACGGAGCTGTAGAGAGAGATTTGTGCAGCGAATCAAGTGAGAACTAAGTGAAGATTCAAGACGGAAAGAGACGTGACGGTACCTGCATCTAGGGTTTATTTCGCGACTTAATCTTTCTTATAATTTCCAAGACTATGGTTAAGATCTATCCAATTACCATGAACATTCTTCGAAGCGTCATGGGCTAAAACCTTTTTGTTAGTTATAAGGTTTATGAGGGTTTTAATAGTTAATTAAACTTCCGTGTGTATACTCCGTACAACACTAGTTGTGATTTATTTTATATATGACTATGCATTTTTAATCCATATATTCAGAGTCATTTTGTGCATCTTCAACTGTTATATAAAGTCTGGATATATATATATCTTGGTTGTTGATTGAGTGCGTTCACTGTTCAATAGGATGACATGTTATGATTCTAAGTGAAGAGACTCCAAAATTTCATTAGAACTATCATATATGAATACTTATTAATTGAATTGAATTCAGGTTAATAAGTAGAATAAAGAGCAAAATTTCATAGTATATATAGATGGAGATCATATCGAGTTAGAGTACTTAGTGCATGAGAAATAATTGATACTGATAGAACCTAAAAGGGGGTTGGATTATATCTCTTACTCCAAGGTAATTCACACGTGTTACATGCTTATTTACTTGTGTCTATAGAGTAGATTTGCATAGCTTAGTGATGCGTCCATATTCCACAAGGTAGAGTCAGACATTGATACACGGAAGAAAAATTAATGAGTCTGATGAAAGTTGATGCTTATTCCACAAACTTCCAGAATTATCAAGAAAATCGTTAATAAAACTATGCATGGATAATCTAGATATGTTAGAACTAGCAATGGATAGACATCACTAAGCTAAAGCTAATCCACAGAGATTAATCTAGAATAGTCTACTAAAATTGAGTTACCTCATGTCGGTTAAGTCAACCGACTTAAACTACTATAAATAGGATAAAACCTATGTAATGAGTTGTAAGACATCCAATAAAACTTCATTCTATTTAAAATCCTCTGCTCCACTTTTACTATCCCATTCCCAATCACTATTAACATCAACTCTTACACACCCATCAACCTCTTTACAAATTACATCACGCCATCTACCCATCTTACATTTCTAAACTATTTCAAATATCAACAACAATATTAGAGCACAGTTAGATTATTAACTGGGTTAAAATTAGCTTCCGCGTATTACTATCCAAACCTTTCATTACACTATCCAAACCATTTCTAAACCTTCAAAAATGTTCTTTCTATTCAATACCCACCAAATCTCAATCCCAACCTTCTCAGGCAAAGGCTAAGTAAAATGAAGACATACTTTATATATCAAGGCCTATGAGAAATCATCGACAAGGGATACGAAGTCCCTAAGGATACATCATCTTTGTCTAATAAGACAAAGAAAAACAGACAGAAATACGGAGAAGGATAACTTGGTGCTCTACATACTACAGACAGCTATGGCGGAGTCTCTATTTCTAAGAATCAGTGGAGCAAAGACATTAGCCTGAGATATATTAAAGGAGAAGTATCAAGGGAGTGACATGGTACGAAATCTTAAACTCTAAACTCTTAGGAGAGATTTTGTGTATATGAAAATGAAATAATCTAAGACCGTAAAAGATTACTACACTCAACTAAAAGAAGTAGTAAATCAACTAAAATCTTATGGAGAAGATATTACAGATAAGAAAATAGTGGAAAAGATTTTAATATCTCTCCTTAATAAATATAATCCAATAGTCACTACCATAGAAGAGACTATGGATATAGAAAAATTGGCAGTGATAGATTTATTGGGTTCATTAGAAGCATATGAAAAAAGAATGAGCATTTTTGAAGATGAAAATGTAGAAAATGCTTTTCAGTCTAAACTAAAAATATGGTCTCAGAATTCTAAAGACGGGGAGAGAAAATAACATTAATAGAAAAGAAAAATATCCCCCTTATGGAGTTTGTAAAAGGACCAATCATCTTGAAAAAGATTGTTGGTACCGAGGTCAACCACAATGCAAAAGTTGTGGAAGATTTAGACATCAGGAGAAAATTGTCGCTACAGGAAAAGTCACCAGACTAATTACTCTAAAGAAAAAGAAGATGGAAATAATCTCTTCTATGCGAACCATGCCACATCTGAAGTGAAAAATGATACATGGTACGTACACAGTGGGTGCAACAACCACATGACGGGAGACGAGAAGATATTTCAAAATGTTGACAAAAATGTCAAATCTCAAGTGAAGCTGGGCAATTGAGACTTGGTGGAAGTTGAAGGAAAAGGCACGATAGCTGTCAACACAAGAAAAGGTATGCAATACATACACGATGTGCTATTGGTACCAAAACTACGCATTAATCTACTCAGCGTGGGTCAAATGATGGAGAAAGGATATTCTCTACTATTCAAAGGTGACTCATGCACAATCTACGATAAAAAGAACAAAAATTAAGTGATCGCTGTAGTCAAAATGCAGCATCAAAGGAATTTCCCAATCCAATGGAGTTATATGGAGACAGCACTAAAAGCCTAAGAAGATGAATCCTGGCTATGGCACTAGAGGTTCGGGCATTTCAACTTCTACGGGCTAAAGCTACTTCAACAGAAGAATATAATGAGAGATCTCCACTAATTCAACCAAAAAGGAGGATATATGCGATAAATGCATGGAAGGCAAGCAACATAGGAAGCCATTCCTAACGGGGCAAGCGTGGCGAGCTAGACAAGATTTGGAGCTGGTTCACATAGACGTATGCGGGCCAATAAGGATGTCAACGTTTAAGAAAAATAGGTACTTCATTCTTCATTGACGACTATACAAGAATGACTTGAGTGTACTTCATGAAAGAAAGGTCAGAAGTCTTCTCTATCTTCAGGAAATTCAAGAATCTATTGGAGAACAAATGTGGATAGAGAATCAAGGTTCTACGCAGCAATAGAGGGATAGAGTATACATCCAAGGAGTTCAACATGTTCTGTTAAGAAGAAGGAATTAACCATCAGCTAACAGTTGGCTATGCTCCAGAACAAAATGGAGTCTCAGAGAGAAAGAATAGAACATTAATGGAGATGACTAGAAAAATGCTAACAGAGAAAGGCATGCCTAAGAAGTTTTGGGCAGAAGCATTCTATACTGATGTCTACTTGCTGAAGAGATGTCTAACAAAGCCAGTGCAAAATAAAACACCAATTGAAGCCTGGAGTGGACGAAATCCATTAGCAAAATATCTAAGAGGTTTTAGGAGTATTTGCTACGTGCATATCCAAAAAGAAAAGAGAACATAAGCTGGAGGAGAAGATCGAGAAGTGCATATTTCTCGGATACAATATCCAATCCAAAGGCTATCGACTTTAAAGTCTCAAAACAAAGAAGCTAATCGTCACTCAAGATGTCGAGTTTGATGAAAATGCTTTATGTAATTGAGATGAAGAAAAAGTTGAGAAGAAAAATATCATAATGCCATAAATACGACTACCTAATGAGCATCAAGAAGTTGAAGAGGAAGAACCAAAAACTCCAGAGGTGTCTCTACTACCTCCAAGTCTTGAGACCCCAGCACCTAAGGTTCAAGAAGGACCGGCTCCAGGTAAAACACCAAAAAAGGTGAAGACGCTAGGAGAAATCTACAAGACATGCATTCATGCAACTATTGAGCCGAAAAAATTTAAGGATATCGCCAACAAAAAGCCACAAAGAAAGAAATCAAGGCTCAAGACATAAAGAACTCAAAATTACTCGAATAAGCATCAAGAGGGAGTGATGAAAGTTGATGCTTATTCCACAAACTTCCAGAATTATAAAGAAAATAGTTAGTAAAACTAAGAATAATCCAAAATATGTTAGAAATAGCAAATGGATAGACACCACTAAGCTAAAGCTAATCCATAGAGATTAATCTAGAATAGTCAACTAAAATTGTGTTACCTCATTTCGGCTAAGTCCACCGACTTAAACTATTATAAATAGGATACAACCTATGTAATGAGTTGTAAGACAACCAATAAAACTACTCTTCATTCTATTCAAAATCCTCTGCTCCGCTTTTATTATCTCATTCCCAATCCCAATCAGTATTAACATCAACTTTTACACACCCATCAATCTCTTTACAAATTACCTCACGCCATCTACCCATCTTACATTTCCAAAATATTTCAAATATCAACAGAGTGAAACTGGATGGTCGGAAGAGCTACCCATCTTCTCACTTATTCAAATCTTGATTATTCTCTATTATTTTCTATTTTATTTGTTAATTAATTATTATTTGCTTAGTAGATTTATAATACTTCTTCAACTAAATTGCCAAATAATAGTTTTAGTTAATTTAGATAATAATAATAAGGTGATAATTAATATTCCTTTGGGTTTGATAATATAACTTGATCGCTTATCAAAGCTACAATCGCATCCTTCATACTTGGGGATTAATTATGTGTTGAGAAAACGCCCATCAGTGCAATCAATACTATTTGGATTATTTTTTGTGCATGATGTCTGTTGATAGTCGATTTTTAATGGGTGAGGTGAGTGTTTAATGTGCTTGTTATGTTGTTTAATTGGACTAATCAAATATAAGATGGAGAAAGCATGGAAGAAGAAAACACAAGAATTCCTCCCACGTTTGCGGGAGCTAAAGTAAAGAGTTTGTTTATCTCTGTTTTTTTGTGTATGGAGGAGGGAGATAATTCTCCTTTACAGTGGGGAAAATGTTGATGATGGTGATGATGATCCTGTTGGTGGTGAGGATGAAGATGTTTCTGTTACACTAGGGGAGAACACTCTATTTGTATAAGAGCGGTAATCATGAGCCTACTATTCTAGCAATTAATGCCCTTGCTTGTAGCCTGTAGGCATTAAATGCTCTTGGCCTTTGGAGATGTGAAAGGTTTCTTTGGGAGATGAGAAAGGTTACAACATTACATGTTCATGGGACAACTTCCTTAGGAAATGGAAAAGCTTGCTATTCAAAGGGCCTAGGAGGCTCTGAAGGCTCGTGGGAAGATGGAAAAGCTTGCTACTCAAAGGTCCTAGAAGGCTCCGAAGGCTTGGAGGCAGTCTCGAAAGCTCGGCTTCGGCTCCGAAGGCTTAGCAAATAACTTCGGTAGGCTAGCAGACAGGGTGGCCGAAGGAAGAAAAAGCTCTGCTGCAGGTAGCAGACGCTTAGCTGAAGGGGGCAGATGCTCAGCCGAAGGTGGCAGACAACCTCAGCCATCTAGCAAACAGACAGCCGAAGAAAGCAGACGCTCAGCCAAAAGTTGCAGATGCTCGGTAGAAGGAGACAGGCGCTTAATCGAAGGAGATAGGCGCTCGGTCGAAGGTGGCAAACAGCCTCGACAGGCTAGTAGCCAGGGTGGTCGAAGGAAGTAGATGCTCAACCGAAGGAGGCAGGACTCAGCCAAAAGTGGCAAACGCTTGGCTGAAGAAGGCAGGTAATCGATCGAAGGTAGCAAATGCAAGACCGAAGGTGGCAGATGCTCGGTCAGATGAGGTAAGCAGATTCGTTTAGCAGGCAGTCCTGGGGAAGCTTCAGCCTTGTCTCGTATGTTGTGTGGTGACTCAAGTATTGACTATCTATTACATTAGCCCCTGAGGTTGCAACTTGTAATGGAATTTCAATGAGTAACCTCGTACAGTAGTGATTTGTCTCTTGGCTTCAGATGACCCTTTGTTGGCCTCGTTGAAAAAGCTTCTTACGGAAAAACCCAGTGGGAAAACACCATAGGTAGGAAGAGAGTACCAACTCATCGGCGGGTCAATTATCTTGTAGGTAGCTGTCTTTATCACATCAATTATGTAACGGCTCATCAAGAGGGCTCGAATACAGAAGTGTGATCCCCCTATTTTCTGTCATGTGGAACTTCTTTTTAGAATGCTAGTTCTTTCTCGGGGCCCATACTATGGCTTGGAGATTGACTATATTTATCGGATCTGACTTAGCTCATTTTGTGACTCTTCGGAATTTAATTGCGGTCTTAGAAAAAGGAGGAGGTGGCTATAAAGATAAGCATACTGGTTAATGCACTGTTATTGCCAAATAAAATATATAAAGGCTTAAATTATTTGAGATTTATATAAGGGACTATTATCCCTTGACTTATCTTTTACCATTTAGGCGATAGAGCTCAGGCACTAGGGCTCGCAGTCTCCTAAGGGTTCCATGATCGTTCTGCGAGTCCTATCTCATCTTTTGGTGGGCTCACAAGGTGTGAACCTCATGTAAGGGCCTTCTCGAACTTGCGCTTGGGCCTTTCTTTGGCTTGAACCTCGTAAGGTTCAAGCCTTATATGAGAGCTTCCATGAGCTCATGCTTTAGCTATTTGGGCTTAGGCCTTGACAAGAGTCTCTTCGTGCCTCTTTTGGGATTCGTCTTAGCTATTGGAGCCTGTGCATGGGGTACGATGGGGCTTCATGAGCTTATACCCTCGGATATTGGGTCTTAGCTTTCGAGCTTAGCCTCTTTTTTGGGTATGTACCTCTACTGTTTGGGGGGGTTTTGAGCCTATGCTTAGGTTTAATATGGCTCTCTGAGCTTACCTACTTGGCTTTCATGCCTTAGCCCCTGAGTTTAACCTTTTGGTCTATGCCTTGTCTGCTTGGGGGGCTTCGGCCTATGCTCGAGATTGGGTAAGGCTTCTTGAGCTTTTCCCTTGGCTGTCGGGCCTTAGCTCTCGAGCATAGCCTCTTTGGGTTTACACCTTAACTGTTCGGGGGCTTTTGGGCCAAGGATAATTTTTGAGTCTCCACACTCTCGATTATCCTATTGGAGGTTTATCTTGTAGGTCTATGAAAGACCAATTGTCTGGAGAATTTATGCCTTCGGATAGGCTAGATTTTTCTTCGAGAGGATCTGTCCATGAAATGGTCTGCTCCGTTGGATCTTTATATGGGTAGGTAAGATCTGCCTTCGGATATGTTGGATCTAATCACGATCATGTCAGCTCGGTCGGATCTGCTTTTGGGTGGATTGGATCCACCTTCTGGTGGTTGGATCTTCTTTATGTGGTAGCTTTATTCATGAGTAGGCCAATTCTCTCTAACCCCTTCCCAAGCTTGTTCCAATCGGATGAAATGGTGTGCCATTGCCTGAATGCTTTGTAAGATGGCGTAGTGTTCTGTTGGATGGCCACCCACATCTCTGACCCTGGCCGTAAGGCGGCAGTAGCCAGCATGGTGTATGTCTCATCGCTCATCTTTTCTCCTGTTACCTTTTGGTCATTGAATCTTTTGACGAAACTTCGGAGGGACTCTTCAAGACCTTGTTTCATGTAGGCCAGCTTCAGTTTGGAGTCCTTCACATGGACTAGGTAGGCAAATTGAGATAAGAAGAGTTTTTTATTTCTTCTCATCTATCAATAGAGGCTGGGAAGAGTGAGTTGTACCATTTGTAGGCCGTGTTCCCGAGTTAATAGGAACAACCAGCACTTTGTAGCTTCTGAGCTCCCATGGGCGGTCATCCATGTCGTGAACTTCTTTAGTTGCACCATGAGGTCTGATTTGCCTTCATATGTGTCAATTTGTGGGAACTTCACCTCTAGTTGATATGGTTGAGAGGTGATGTTTGGTGTGAATGGTGTTCTGCCCAACCCTTGAAAAGAAGGTTCATTCGTGCTAGACCCTTGTCTTTTCTCTAACTCATCTAGCCTCTTTTTCAAGGCCATCATTTCTTCATCTAGTGCTTCCGTTAAGGTCAAAATGGCATGACCCTCTTTGAGTTGCTTTCTTCCCTTTAGACTTGGAAGTCTTTAAACTTGAGCTTGTTTGGTGAGAGTTGGACGCCATGACTTCTTGGAGTTGAAGAGGGATGCCCTTCCTCTTGGATGAGACCATCTCACGAATCCTCTACTATGATATAGATCCTGCATAGCACATAAACATTATTTTTTTTTAAAAAAAAAAAGGCGATAATTAATTAATAGTAAAGACTTGGGTGAGACCGTCACATTAATCCTCTTATGTGAGACGTATTATTAATTAACCCAATTAATAATTTTAAAGTGTCCAGTTTGGTTGTTATCAAATTAGAAAATTTGAAAAATTAGTTGTAGAATAAAATTAATTGGGCCTAAATAAATTTGAAGGGTCTTACTTAGTTGATATCAATAAAAAAAATTATGAAAGGAAAATTAATTATGTCTAACACACACACACACACACACACACACACACACACATATATATATATATATATATATATATATGCTGGTCTAACCAAAATGAGTGGGAATTACGATTAGGACCTATGGCTTTCAAAGAAAGGGCACTAAAGCGATGAATGGGGAAGGTTTTTCTTATTTAATTTTTATTTTTATCATTTAAAAATGTAATAATTTAAAATTTATTATTCATTTAATTTTCTTATTTTAATATTATTTATTAATAAAATGTGGTAATATTTTTAAAAAATAGTAACATTTTTTTATATAAGAAAAGATAAAATAAAATAAAACTGATAACTTTCCATTTGAATTATATCATGAATAATTAAAAATGACAAAGATTAGTGTGGAACATCTCATGGAATGACTTTTGTGAAAATGATAAAAAGTGATAATATTTAGAATGAAAATGGATGCCCAATTGATAAAAAGTGATAATTGTGCTATGAATTATTTCAAGAACAATTTATAGTGATAACAATATTGTGAATTTTTTATTGAACAATACTATAAATGAAAAATGATAACATTTTAAAAGAAAGTGACAACATCTTTAATAAAAAGTGATGACTAATTAACAAAGCGTATTTCACGAATTATTTATAAAAAGAATAAATTAATATTTTAATATAAAGTAATTCTTAATTAAAGAAAAGTGAAATCTGCATAATTTATTTAATTCAAGAACAATTCACTGGAATAGCAAAAGTGAATGCATTTTTAATAAAAAGTGATACATAGATAAAGAAAAATTGATAACCGTTTAATTAAACTATTTTGTAAATAATACTTAGGATGAATAAAAAGTGATATCATTATTAATATAAAGTGATATCAAATTAAAATAAAGTGATAACAAAGTAGTTGAATTATTGAACAATTAATAATAATAAGGATCTATTACTATAAGTACACACTTTAAAACCTAATTACTCTTGGATACAATAAAAATAAAAGCACTATCAACAACACAAATTTATAGTAAAGAGACAAAATTACCTCTAGGCTGCACATGTATTTTGACATTTTTTTTGCATATTTTTTCTACACAATATTTTTGCACAATTTTTCTGCAATTTTTTTTGCACATCTTTTCTGAATAATTTTTCTCCACTTTTTTTTCGAACGATGAATTGTTGCACGTAAATAATTCTAGATGTTGCTTGATGTGCATTTTCTTTGCACGAAAAATTAATCCCCAAGTATTAAAGATATCGATTTTAGCTTACGCAAGCGATTAAGTTAAATATCGAATCCAAAGGACGACGTATTACCAATTTAATTATTAACTAAACTAATCAAGACGAAAGGCAATAAAAGTTGTTGAAATAATTGTATCTACTAAGTATTAGATTAAAATAATAATTAAAATAAATTAAGCACAAGAAGAATACGAATGTGACTCAAGGATGGAGAATAGGTAGCTCTAGGGTAATTCACTTTTATACTTAACTTCCCTATCAAGTATGCTGGCCGACACTACCTTGTGGAGTATGGACACATCACTAAATCATGTAAATCTACTCTATAGACACAAATAAATATGCATGTACACATGTGAATAACCTCGGAGTAAGAGATGTAATTTCACCCTCTTTCTAAGTACTATCAGTATCAATTATTTTCCACGTCTGGTAACTAACCCGATATGATCTCCTTTTATTGGTACTATAAAATTACCCTCTTTATCGTACATATTAACCCTAATTCAATTCAATTAATAAGTATCTATATATGATAGTTCTAATGAAGTTTCGGAGTCCCCTCACTTAGAATCATAATAATGAACCTTTTTCAGCGGTGAACGCGCTCAATCAACAACCAAGATATATATTCAAACTTTATATAACAGTTGAAGATGTACAAAATGACCGTGAATATGGATTAAAAACGCATAGTCATATATAAAATAAATTCACAAGTAGTGTTGCACAGAGGATACACAAGAGAGTTTAATTAATTCATAAAACCTTCAAACCTCTAGATCTACCAAAACGGTTCTAACCCAAGATGTTTCAAAGAACAATCATGAGCATTGTATAGATCTTACCCATAGTCTGGAAAATTAGAAAATAGAAGAAAATAATTAAGAAAACCCTTGGTGTAGCAATCTCCTTCCTTCTTTCTTCTGTCTCTTCAATTCCTCTTAATTCTCCTTCTTGGATCCACAGACGAATCTTCACAATGATGGATGCAGGAATGGATGGATGATGAAGATGGTGTGGGAGTTGATCCCCCCTTGTGGGGTGGTGTAGGATGGTTGTGATCCCTCCCCCTTTTGATGTGATCTGCATCCCCTTTTATACTTGTAAGCTCTCCTTATGGACCTTTACTAGGCTTTTTCTTGGAAAATACGCACATACACGCATTGGAGGTGTAAACCCGATGAATCAAGAAGTCTGTGTCATTACTTAACCAAAGTGTTCTGGTCGAGCAAGAATGACCTTGGTTGAGCAATGATCGAGCAACACACCTATAAACTGAAACTCAGCCGCACTTGCTCGATGTTGCTCGACCAAAATGGTCTTGGTCGAGCAACTCAGTTTTGGTCGAGCAACATTATGCATTCTCACCATTTCGCACATAATTTTCATATTCGAACTTTGATTTGAGTTATTATTATGCCAAAACGACCCTATCTTCCATAGCTTTCTATCCAACATTTGAAGGGCACAAGTTATGCAAATGTGGCACGAGTCGTGCAGGTCGGCACTGCTTGTGCAACTTCATCGTTTTTATCATAACTCCCTCATCTGAACTCTAATTGACGTGTTTCTAGAACCAAAATGATCATCTCTTCCGTAGATTTCCAAAGGTATATCACATGCCATATTTAAAATTCCACACAAACATATGAAAACTACACAAGTTGGACATGTGTTTTTCAGCATTCTTGCACAAGTTTCCCATTTTCTCACACATTGCACTTTTTATCCTTTTTCCACCTAAAACATAATAAAACACCTCAAATGCACCTTTTTCTCATATATATCGAATATAAGATACTTGTGCTAATATATAACAACTATTTTAAAAAAAATGTTAAATTGAACACTAAAACACGCTGATTTTCACTCTCAATATTGCTTTATTTATCATATAAGTATTTATTACTATATATGGCATAAATTTGTCCTGAAAAAAATGTGTAAAAATATGTAGAAAAAATATGCAAAAAAATGTGAAAAAAGGTATATAAATTGTGCAATCACATAGGGGGTTTATGACATATTACATTATAATTATGTAGTTGATAGCATCTTTGTGATTCCAAGTACCCCTTGAATAGCATCTTTGTATCATATTGTTCATGTTTTGGAGTGGACTGTATTGGATTTGATTTGTCTTTGTTTTGTTTAAGTTTTTCCCATCCACTATTCTTGTGGGACACTAAATTTTTTAAGGTTGGCATACTTTATACATTCTGATTTTTGTATCCACAGATTATCTTATATAGGCCAAATCATTTTGATCATGTCTTACTTTGCTAGTGTCTACTTGATAACTTGTCTCGAGCTCATGGGTCTGATATAGTAGGTTTGGACTTAGCAATTTTCTGGTCCATCTCTTACTCTATTATAGATTCACATCGCTGGCAATCTTTCTACTTCATCTCTCAACCGTCCCTCAGTTCCATCTTCCTTCATGCCATGGCCAGTCCATTATTTTATACTTCAACTAGCTTGGTACTAATGCAGACAGCGAGCGAATAAAGGAGGAGCATGGCTCCTCACTCCGGCGTGGAAATGTTTTTATAATGACACACAAATCATCTAAAACCCATTGCTGATCACGAAGCCTTTGCTCGATTATGACTCGTATTGGCATTTGGATATTTTGGTTAACGTGAACCATTGGGATGCTATACAATTCTACTGCAGCGGAAGCATAAGAGTAGAATTGTATTACCTTTCACCAGGGTTGATGTAGAGATTGATCAGCAGAAACAAACGACCTTCCAATATTCTGTTGTATTCCTAAGCCACGTTTTGACGTTGTGTGAGCAAAGATCTACAAGACAAACTCAATCTGCAGTTCTCTTTTCTCTCACGATTTTTAGGCGTGAATTCATATTACTGGACTGCTAAGATTGGCTATTTATAGGCTACAACAGGGACCAGGAGGACAAATTAAGGTTTGAGCCTCCCATTGGGCTAAAACATCCAAGTTTAGGCCAAAACTTAGACTTAAATCCAATAATAATAAATTAATCCACTAAAGAAATATTATTGCACTGCCACCCTAATCCCAAATTACGTTATGAGCTCCTTCTTACTATGAGCTTGTTAGTCTCTCCGTGTTTAAGATTCAATGTCCATTAATTAATTAAATTACTGACAATTCAATTAATTAATATATGTACCGATAGTAGTACCATTCAACCTTATTATCATGCCGGAATAAATCCACCTATTGGGTTACATGATAATCATTATGAGCTCCTCAAAAGGAAATCATCAACCAATTCTGTTAGGATACGAATTCCTTCTACAATCAACATCACATCATAGAGACAGCACCATCTCACAACTCACCGAGCATATTGATTTAATAATTAAATCTCACCCAATGATGAATCAAATAAATAAATATTGGCTTACGTGTCAAGGTTATTGTATAGGGATTAAGAGTACGAACAACCATAATAACAGAGATCAAGTTCTATTATATAGTCTGTATAAATCGAATGATCTCAACGCGGTCCTGTCTAATACACAAAGTGCAATTTTATACTCAAGACAGACTAATGCCAAATAACACTACAACCATACCGATAGACAGTCCCTGTCCATCTCGATTGTGAACATCTATTTATACTTTATAAGGAGTCGATAATATGATCTTCCGTATGACACCGCACACATTATCTATAGCATAAAGTAAATGGACTTTTGTAACAATATAATTGCAAACGTTTGATCATATAGTTCTCATTTAAAATATTATCAAAACATTATTCACACAAAAAGCTAGACTTTTAGTATCCAATCCAAAAATCTCTCATTTATACTAAAAGACTATGCTGCCATATCTGCTGCCATACATCTGATTCACACTCCCACTACTTGACCATCAAAAGCTTTCGCCTTAAGGTCCTTGTAAAAGGATTTACTAGGTTATAATCCAATGCAATCTAGGCGACAACAACCTTCCCCTCATCATATGATCTCTCGTATCAGGTAGTACTTGCGCTCAATGTGTTTAAGTGTCTTTTGGGCTCGTGATTCCATCAAGTTTGCAACTGCAACATTATTATCACAATAAATTGTGATAACCTTGGACAAACTCAAAATCATATCTAAGTCCATTATGAAGTTTCTGAACCATACAGATACTTTGGATGCCACAAAGCTCCAATATTATCATTTTTCCATGGTGGAGTTCGAAATATATTTCTATATAATCACTCCTCCATATTATGGCTCAACTTCCAAAATAAACACAAAACTTAGAGGTGGATTTACTGCGGTCCCTATGATTTAAAATCTAAGTAACCGTCAGGAAGTAATGAATCTTTCTGGTAAGCCTACGTAAAATTCCAGTCCTTCTCAGGCAGTTCAAATACGTCTTACCACATTCAACATTCTTTTTCCGGGTTACCTTAATACCCACTAACTATGCCATGGGCAATACAGTTATCCAACCTCGTGCATAGCATTCTATAGATTAAGCTTCCTTATTGTCGAAGCATAGGGAACCGCCTTTATCTATTTTATCTTCTTTTGTGTCTTAAGACACAAGTCACATGCTAAAACGAGTAAGGATTGTATCAATTTATGAAGTTTGAGACAAGCACAACATCCTCTTTTAATCTTTATTACCATGATCGCAAGGATGTATTTTGCTTCTCTTAAGTACTTCATGTCTTACTACTTTATTAAACATACCTTTACACCCGACAATGCTCTTTTATTGTCTCCAATGAGCAAGATACCATCTACGTACATACAAGAAATACCACCACGTTTTCATCACTCTTTTCAATACACAAGACCCATCCGTACATTGATTAAATCCATATGACTGGATTTCCTTATCAAAATGGATGTTCCATAATCTTGAAGCTTACTTTAGTCCATCGATGGAAACTTTTAAGCTTATATTCAAAACGGTCTTAGCCCTCTGCAATGAATCACCCTTGTTGCTTCATATAGATGTTTCCTCAAGACTTCCAATCAGGAATGCAGTTTTGACATCTATTCGATATACCTCATTATCAAAATAAGCAACAACATATAAAGAATCTGAATCGACATAGGTATCCAAAGTTTTCACCTTACCGTATGATTCTCTTTTATTTTGTAGACCAATTACTTCCAATGGCTCTTACAACATTTAGTTATTCTACAAGCTCCCAGAATTAATCTCATTGCAACTTGCTAAGATATCACATTTTTATCTTGTAGTGCTTCGTCGTTATACCATGGGACAATTTCATGTTTATTAGGGACCATGTCTCACGACTCTCCCAAAACATAATCTATTCAGTTATAGAACAATACTCCTACTACGACTAGTGCACTACATGCAATTGTGTATCATATATGACACGCGATGCAGTTAACTTGTGGTATATCCTCTTGTATAATTGGTACTATACTTTGTGTTTCCCTTCTCAAACCTCTTAGAACATTTTATGCATAGGTTTGTGATTTATTTCATTGTCCTTCTTCAAAAATCAAGTGTACGTGTTAACAATCACTCTTTGATTTTTTGGACTATTTAAATAAACCACCTTTCATTTTTCTAGGATATCCCACAAATAGAAAAACATCCATTACGACATGTTGTTTCTAGGGTATACCCATAAAATGAATTTAGTAATTTCAAATAATTCGTCATCTATCTAATCATTACCATAACAGTTTTATTCCTTCTTTCTGCCACACCATTCAGCTTTGGTTTGCCCGGTGTAGTCAACTTGGGATTCAATCCCAACCTCTGATAATTAGCTCCTAACTATCCTAAGAGGTACTCGCCACCATGATTAAATCGTAATGACTTGATATATTTTCCATGATGCTTCACCGCATTAGTCATGCACTTCTTGATTTAATCATAGTACTCAGACTTGTAGTGCATCAAATAAATATATCTTGTTTCTAGAATAATCATCAAACAAAGTTACGAATATTCATAAACACCTTTCGTAGGGATACTTAAGGCCACATAAATCAGAATGAACGGTTTGTAACATATCTTTACATGGCTCTATATCCCCTTTGCCTTGTAGAGGCAAATTTACCATTTCACTTCCAAGTAAGACTTACAAGTTCGATAGTTTCCACTTCCAATAAACCTAACGGTTCATCGGCTATCAACTTTTGAATCATACTTAAGTAAAATGATCTAGTCTTAGATGCCAAAGGTATGTTTAGTTCATCTTCGAAGGTTCCTTTCTCTTACTAAGATTAGAAGATGCATTATTAATTACTATTTATTGCATCTATGGGATAAACATGATTTAAGAGTGTACAAATTGTCACTAGTGTACCACAACAGATTATAGCTTCATCCTTCATTATAATGACCATGTCATTCAAATGAAATAGAGTATTCATTCGTAAAACACATAAACTTGAAATTAATTCTTTCTATGAAAACGTACGTAAAGACAATTTCTTAAAATCAAATGTTTATTCCAATTATAAGATAAATAAACAACTCCCACTACAACAACCATTACTTTCGTAGTTTTACCCATGTATACAGTAATCTTATCATCACTAAGTTGCAGATATTTAGTGATTCTGGTAGACACACAACGTATCAGTAAATGCCATCACTAATCATGCTTAAACAACTAGTGAATAAGATACTAACCTTGTTCACTCTTTGATGAAAATGACTTTCTTTTGCCACATGTTTTGTCAGAAGCTCCCAACCGCATAAAACCTCTTATAGTTCAGGTGAAACTTGCTCAAAACAACTTGGCAAATTCTGGGGAATAAATTGACCTAGGTTTCCCTTCAATTTTTTACTCCAAGTATTTTCATTTCATTCATCAAGTTTACCGTGATCCCTTGCCTTTCTCTCTTTCTTAAGTATCCGAAGAGTTGCATGAGACCATCATATTTCTATTAACCTCTCACCTCTTCAGTAGAGACTTTAATAGGCACCAGAGGGCACATCCTTAGTGAGAACACATTTTTATTTTCCAAAGCAGTAAGAATTAAAACAAAGATTCTTTTCTAATCAATTATTTTGGACCAATAAGTACGTTTTCTTTTAGTTAACAATAAGTGAAATAAACCATTTGAAAATTCAAAGAATCAAGTAAATAAATACAACGATCAAACTATTTGAATTTAAATTTTATATTGATTCCCTCAATAAACAATATAAAATAAATCCACCGACATCTCAAGCACCGTGAATTTGCATGCCACGTTAGTGTGAACGTATACAAACCCTAACAATCGCAAGAGAAGGTTTTAAGCATTAATTACATATGTCATAATTAACCTTATGACTCAATGATTAATAGTCCTTTAGCCATGTAATTTAATAGCAGTGACTCCGTTGGGGAGGATACATATTACTTGAACCTAAGTGTATACTATTATTTGATATTAAGTGCGTTCAAGCTTGTGTGTCTTACAGTTGGAGAAGTCCACACGCGCTCAAATAATTTCCTATAATCATCAATTATTAATTTGTACTAGTAATCCGCAAATAAAACTCATCCGTTGGGGAGGAAGACATTATAGCCAACTCATAAGTTTATGTGCATCACGTTACAAATAATATTTATTTCATGAAATTTATCCCAGTGATCCACAAATAAAACTCATCCGTTGGGGAGAAAGACACTATAACCGACTCATAAGCTTACTTGCATCACATAATAAATCAATAATGGAGTCGCGGGATTAATTGACCAATCCCTCTCCCACTTAGTTAATTTAACAAGTGGGTTTTTACATGCATATAATATTTAATAATAAAATACGTAAATAAGCATGCTATTATTACGGCAAATTAGGTAGTAAATCAAATAGCACATGCTTCCAAATATATAACAATAATTTACAAATAAAACAATTATAGCAATTATATGTAAAGAAAGAAAAAAATGCCAAAATTTGATTGACTTAGTCAACACTCCAGCAATAAAATAGGAGTGACATGCACAAGTGGGTAAACTTGTGCCCCAAGCCAACCACCCCACACCGTCCACTGCCGGCTACCCCCCCCGGCAGCAGCTACCTATTGCTGCTCTCATACAGGAAGTTAGCTGTAAACCCTCCTGCCATTGATGCCAACAATCTCCGGCGATCATGCACAGTGGAGGCACCAGTCCTGCTGTCGATCGTTCTTCCAAGCACCTGCCGGAATCCCTGCATCACTATCATCCGGCCATCTACATAGATCCTGCAGGTCATGTCACATGAATCGCCATTCACATCCTGTTTCGCAGATTACATTCGATGTATGCCATCGACCTACAGGTGGTGGAACCGCTGCCGCACTACTCAGGCGAGCTTTTGCCCGGCAACCACACCCGATGTATACAGTCCCGACTGGAAAAAGACATAGACCCACTTGGAACTTCCTGGAGACTCATCGAAACACCGTGTAGACTCGCTCAGAACTGGCGCGCCTAGGTAGAGACTTGTGTTGCAAGCCACTTGCCATCGCGCCTAATCTAATGAGCTTGCTATTGATTATCTTGAAATCTTACTTAATCTTGATGAGAGCAGGTACAAGCAAGAAGACTCAGCAGTGGAAGAAGTTCTGAACTTGATAGGCTTTTTCTACGTACTATAATTTAATCCTCAAGTATAAGGATATCAGATGTAGCAGCGAGCACCCAAGTTAAATTATCGATCCCACTGAGATAGTTAATTATTTATTTTACTCTGAATTATTAATTAATCAGAATTGAGTAACCGATTTCCACTATTTTGTTGTGAACTAATAAACTAAAATACTAAAATATTAAATAGCGGAATTATTAAAAGCAATAAAAATAAAATCAAGTTTTAACCAAGAGATGACGAACATTTCTAAGGTATCAGGTATACCAATTAATTTGGGTTATTAAACTTACGATTGCTCATTCATGCAGTTTCACTGAAAATACACCACTTATCCCTGTTATCCCACCGAATATGATTCGATTCAAAGCTAACAGTCTAATCTGGTTTAAATCCTAAGGTGCGCAAATATTACCGAGCCTTATTCCAAGATACTAATCAAAGCAAGCAACAATACCTCCCGATGGTAAGCCCGACTAACAAGATATTTTCTGGAATTACTACAAGATTCTATTCACTTCCTACTTGATTGTCTAATTGCATTGTTCCACTAAACTAATCAAGTATTTGATTTACCAGTTCATGGAATTAAAGTGTTTATAGCGAAACTACTTCAATTCCTAACAGATAGACAATACTAATCATGAACGTACACAAGCTAACACAATAATCCAAGCATTATAGCGGATGTCATGAATATACTATGAAGACGTTACGAAGCAGATAAGCAAGTCTGAATAAAATAAGTAAAATCAAAAGACCAACTGCATAAAATCCCAATCTTTGGTCTAAATCCCCAAATCAATCAAATCAATCCATCAAACCCTAAAACTGTGTATAAAATTAGCTCATGAGGTCACAAGAAACACTCATGGCTAAGCAATTCATACCAAAAATCAAAGTAAAAGAAAGAGAAAGATAAGAATTATGAAACCCTAGCGTAAGCGTAGTCTCGCGTTCCTTCTCCATCTCTCCAATTGCTCGATTCTCCGTCAATTAGCACTTGGAACCCTCTTGAAAATGGATGGATAATGAAATAAGGTTATTAATCTGATATGAAGGTGTTGGAGGTGAGAATTGATGATGAATTATGGATGGGTTATCTCCAATATGTGTCTTGATCTCCCTAATTGTTTTTAGAACTGATGCAGGGCTTTTTCGCGATCCAAAACTCTTTCAGAAACGCGATCTGAGGGTATATATACATTGTTGCATCGAACAGGCCCCGATTGGGTTCGAAACTAGGCCGCTCGGCACCTAGCATGGCTCGAGCTGGGCCTGGACCCAGCCTAGCGGCCTTTCCCTATACTGGCCACGTCACTAGGATCCCACCTGCTCCCGAGCTGGGCCGTTCCGATTCTGTTTCGCTCCTCTTCTGGTCCTGCTCTGTTTTTCCCTATTTTCTGCCTTCAAAACTCACAAAAACACCTTAATAGCCTCAAAATCATGTAAATACTTAAATGTACACGATTCTATGTAAAAACGATAACTTTCCTAAGCAAAACAGTGTAATGTACATACATAAAATGCTTGAAATTCCACTCTCAACAAACCCCCAGACTTACCTGTTGCTCGTCCTGAGGCAACAATATTAAAAATAAATAGATTAATTGAGAGGGAATTTTACAGCAGAAAACATCCAAGACAATATAACAATTCGAGCATCATACTGTAAATACTAAGATAACCATCCATCTAAAAACATACAATTCAGATCAACTATTTCACCTTCTTGGAATGCTCATCCACCCATTCTCACGGGTAGTATTTATGCTCATCACTCAAGTGTGAGATATATACTTTAAGGTAAGGTGTTTACACTCAAAATCAATTCAAACACACGCGTAACCATAAGCTTGGCAATCATCTCAACTTTTGACTAAAGGAATAATTTCAACAATAGTATCACAAAGGTCTTGCATTAGGTTTTAATGTTAGCTCTTTGGTAAAGGTAGGGAATATATGGATAAAGTGACAAATTCACTAATAGATAATCAAAGAAGACTTACAGCTTTTCAACAAACAGCTTCAATTTCTTCTCCCTTCTTCAATGCTCTTCAATTCTCTCGCAACTTGATTTCCTCCTTCACTTTCAAGCATAACTTCCTTACTTGAATTTTTTCATTTTTTTCTTTTCTTTTCCTTTTTTTTTCAAATAAGGGTACCAGTTTCATGCACTACCCTTTTTCACGGGGTACCAGTTTCAGGCACTACCCCCTTCATTCAATAATTTAACCACTCTTTTCAACAAATTCTCATCACTTCCAAATTACTTCTCCTTATATTATTCTTCACAAGGCACCAACTTGACTCCTTCAACTCTCTACTAGGTAGGAATTTTTAAAGGCTAGCAAATGGATCAATTGGCTAATCACGTAGGCTTCCAACAAATAAGGCTCAAAAGGGTTGACTACGGATAATTTCAATAGGTAGGATAATATTATGGCTAGTGACTAATAAACAACAAAGATGGTCTAAGATCATTTCCTATTGTTTAATCAAACACGTAGCTTCAAGCAAGATACAAAGCTAAGTTCTAGAATACGTGTGTATGAACGACACTCACAAGAATAAACTGAATCATGCTACTTGTCATTATTTCAAAAGGCTCAAAATCTCACATGGCTGTAGGAATGAACGAGCAATCCTAATAAAGCTACATAGCTAATCTTCCATGCATATAATTACACTTCAACCATCTCAATATCAAAGTACAACATCAAATTACTTCTCAAACAATCACACAGCATAAATTAATTACACATAACTCTATGAATAAATCATGAACCCCTAATAATTATACATCATCCATCAAATAATCAGTACAAATAGCAACAGAATAATTATTTCATACATGCCCAAATAAATAGAACAGAAATCCTAGCACAGACTCTCAAATGACTCAAAAAGTAAAAAATCAGAAAGGTGGGAGTAGAGAGACACAAACACTATCTGATAACACTGCTCAAATCAGATCATCAGGATCAATGCGCCATGAGTTGAATTCCTCCCGAATGTCCTCCAGCGTCCTTACTCCATCCGACACCTGGGTAAGCATGTTGTTCAGCGCTCCAATCTGAGTGTTGGTCGCTTGCTGAGTTGCATTGATCTGCGTTAGCTGGTGATGGATAGCAGCATTTTCTCCTCTTCTCCTCCTGTTTTCAACTGTCAAGTTAGATAAATGAGCATGCATACCTTGGGCCTGCTGGCCATACCATGAAACCATCGGCTGCCATGCCTCAAAACCAGGAAGCAATGCAGGTGGTGGCATCCCGTATAATGGAAATTGGTCTACTCCGGGGAACAAGAGTGCTCCCCCAAACTGCGCTCCTCCTGGAGCACCTCCTCCAAAATCCTGGTGTGGCATCTCATCATCTGCTCCACCTCTGTAGTCCTGATCATCTACATAATTTGCTCCATCGTATGCCTCATCGACAGGGTCACCCATAGCCATTGACTGGTCCTGGGCAAGCACCTCCTATGCTGCCCTCCTACAGTCTCTGTCCTTCTGAATCGCCTCAATGATTGATTGATGGCCGAGTGTCTTCATTCCGATATTACCCTCATTTAGGATGTTCTCCTCATCCCGGATGGTAATGAAATGAGTCAGCTCTATAGGGAAAGAAAAGGCATTAGGTGCACTAGCATAGATAAACTCCAAAACACCTCTCTTCGACACCTTAAACACCTTGCTTGATTCCAACGATCCAAGATTGATGTTCGGCTTCTTCTTCACATCCAGCATCTCACTCGTGTCAATCTCATAATCGTGAGCAATAGGAGTAATCAAGCCTCCTATGTTCACTATCTGTCGGACGTGTGTGGCGAACTGGTATATCTGGTGAATTAAATAGGCACCCACATTGAACCTCACTCCATGAAGCATGCACCACAATACATAGAGCTCTCCTCGGGGAATTGCACCACTCTCGGATCGACAGAAGATAGTACATCCCAAAATCCGATCCATATATCTCAGCACTGGGTTGCGGATGCTAGTGGCTCGAGCATAACTTGAACAATAAACCTCATTCCGCCTCGTAATCAATCTCTAGAAATCATTGGGCTTGAATCTCTGATCCTCCTTAAATGCAGGAATCCCCTCAGGACACCAGAGTATTCTATTGATCGAATCTGGGGTCTCTTTTCTAGACTCACCCCCTCCAAATACGAACTCACACTCGTATGGAATCTTCTCATTATACAAAACTTTTGGCGTGCAAAGGAACTCCGCGGTGAGTCTGAAATTAGTGGGTGGTCTCATCTCCATGAAACTCCGGATACCAACCTGATCAAACATCCATCTTATATCATCAGTAAAACTAAGTGTATCCATCATCTGATCGTCATGGTATCAGGTGTTGATTATCTTATCTTCAATCCTCCCATAGAGAACAACTATTTCATCCCAGTTATTAAATTCCATGCCAAAATCTCCTGGTAGCATCCTTTTTCTCCTCAGCCTCTCATAAATCTGTGCTGCTGTCTCATCCTCCGGATCAACATCATCAGGCTCATATGAAGGACCCTCATCTGATTTTGTTTTCGTATTTCTACCTGTCGCAATTTATATAGGCAAAGCACACTCTTCCAGCAAATAATCAAATAAATAGGACTTATGCAATTTAATTCCAAGTTCAAAGCTATCACATTTAAACAAAAGTCATAAGTCAAGCTTTCAACTTTTAATTACATATGCATAATAGTAAACAATTTTATCACATTCTTAACTCAACAATTTTATCATAAACATGCTTCCAAAATTCAAGAAAATCATGCTTGGCCACATTCAACTCATAAAACTCAAATTCAAGCATTCATGCACTCTTTCAATTAAAAAACATGGCATTTTCATGGGAAATTCCAAACCAAATCTCCATTTCCAACTTACTTCCACATTTAAGCACCAATCAACACCCTCACATGTTCAATAATCAACAACAAAACAAGTAATTGAACCCATAAGCAATGAACAACCAAGATATTCAACAATTTAAGCACAAAAGCGCCTCAACCAAAATCAAAATTGAACATGTAAATTCACCATAATTAACACTTACCCATGCCAAATTCACATCACCATTAACATTCTAGGAGTGAAAGGATCAAGAAAAACATACCTCTTGTGTTATACATGGCGAATTTTCGACTTGATATTAAACACCCAAAATCCCCAAATCCACACACTAAAATGCCCTAATCTAATGAATTAATGCAAGTGAAGATGAGTAGTGATGTGTGTGACGTGTTTTAGTGGAAGAAATTAAGAAAAACTCGCTGGAAATCACATCGAAAAGCGGCGGAAACACGATGCAGGGGCTGGAAACGGACTGAAATTGCTTTCGGTGTGGTCTGACTTAATTTTAACACCACTCGCCTACCTGCTCGGGCCGAGCTGCTGGCCGAGCGTGCTTTTCTTCAGCCGAACGGGCCTCCAGGCCCGCTATCCACGTGTCCTGCATGCCGTTGACCCCAACTCGGCAGCTTCTGAGGACGTGGCAACGCCGCTCGCAGCGAGCAAGGTAGCGAGCCATGACCGATCTTCCCGGTTCTACTTCCGTCTTCGATCCCCTGCTTTTTCTTTACTGTACCCTGCTTCAGAACATAAATCCAAGTGAAATCATACAGTAAAATACTATCAAGTGCTAAGAAAAATTGAAAAATTATCACAGAGAACCATAAACGACTATATTAACACTAGGGCTAACAAGACACGAAACCTGGAAAATCGCAAAAAATCGAACCCTCAACATCCTCAATTAAATCAAAAATATTAAGAATCCGCAAAAAATCGACTCTCCAAGCAACAACACAATGCAAAAATTTATTTCGTCACTAGCTTTGAATCGAATCATATTCGGTGGGATAACAGGGATATGTGGTGTATTTTCAGTGAAACTGCATGGATGAGCAATCGTAAGTTTAATAACCCAAATTAATTGGTCAATACCTGATACCTTAATACTGTTTGTCATCTCTTGGTTAAAACTTGCTTTTATTTTTATTGCTTTTAATAATTCAACTATTTAATATTTCAGTATTTTAGTTTATTAGTTCACAACAAAACAGTGGAAATCAGTTACTCAATTCTGATTAATTAGTAATTCAGAGTAAAATAAATAATTAACTGTCTTAGTGGGATCGATAATTTAACTTGGGTGCTCGCTGCTACAATTGATATCCTTATACTTGAGGATTAAGTTATAGTGCGCAGAAAAAGTCTGTCAAGTTTATGGCGCCGTTGTGCCGGGGACAGTTTTAATTATTTATTTATCTTTTATTACTTATTTAATTAGAATATTTTTGTTGAGATTTAATTGTGATTGATTTGAATTTTTCTTGAAGATTGCATGCACACTAGGTCAAAGAATGGAACGCATGATCTCAAATTTGATCCGGAAGTTGAAGCGTCTGCAAGGAAAAAGAGAGTAGCAGTTAAGAATCTCAAAGCACCTCCTAAAGCTGCTAAGGTACCGCTTCCGAAGAAGAAAATGGAGACAGCAGATCCTAAAGGAGTTGTAGTGGATGACAAAGAGCAGATAGAAAATCAAGTTAACCCAGAAAAGTCAGAATCTGAATCAGAAACAGATAGAACTAATGAGGATGACATTGTCATCTGAGAGACATTCAAGTCCACCAATCTAGGAGGATCAGGTGTAGTTGGAGCCGTTCAAGCTGATGAAATGAACGACATAAGGCCAGCCCTGATTCATATGGTAGAGAAAAACCCCTTCGCCGGAGGCATTTTTTATGAGCCCTACAGTCATCTTAAACGTTTCAACAGCTACATGGATACATTGAAAGCTGCTGATGCTACTAATGATAGATGGAAGATGAGGTTTTTTCAGTTTTCATTGGTTGATAAAGCAAGGGAGTGGTATGATAAGCTGAAGGGAGACAGTTGTTCAAACTGGACTGAGTTGCAGCAGTTGTTTGTGGATCGATTTATGCCACTGGGTAAGGTTCTATTACTGAAATAGGAGATCAATCAATTCAAGCATAGAATAGATGAATCATTTGGAGAAGCTTGGGAAAGATTTACGGATGCATTGAGGAGATGCCCTCAGCATGGATTCAAAAAGTCTCAACTCATCAGTGTCTTCTGTAATGACCTTGACAATGAATCGAGAGTGCTGGTTGATGCTTCTGTTGGAGGAATAATATTTGGCAAAACATCCAATGTTGTTGAAAAATTGTTTGATGATATTTCTATGAACTCAAGGGATTGGCCATCTGAAAGGATTCGAGGTACTTACATACTCGGTAAAGTTGCAAAGGTTGAAGAAAAAATTTTTGAAGCTGATAAGAATGATATGGTTGTCGCTCAATTGGAACAGATGAACAAAAACCTGATTACCCCGATATCAGGTAGTAATGGGGGAGACAACCAAGTGCCTACAAGTGATGATGTGGTGATGAACCTTCAAGAGGTCGAGGATGCTAATTGGGCTATGGGATAGAGTCTTCAAGGTTCGAGAGCTCCTCAGAATTGGCAAGGAAATAGGTACCCTCAAGGTAATTCAAATCAAAAGAATAACCAAGGAGGAGGTCCTAATAATCAAGGAGGCAATTGGCAGAATCAAAGGCATGAGAACTTCTCTTATTCAAATCTGAATATTGCAGTTCCATATCATCCTAATTTTGATCATGGCTCTAAGACTGAAGAAGGGAAGTCTAGTATTGATGATGTGTTGGCAAGATACATGAAGAAGAATGATGCTGACATAAACAAGATTAAAAGTTGCATTGTTCTCATGGACTCGAATATGACCAAACAGAATGAGGAAGTGAATAAGAGTTAAAGAATTTGTCATATACCATAGGACAGATCTCCACTACAGTAAATCAGCAGCAAGTGCAGTTTCAGAAAGGGAAGTTTCCTTCGGATACAGAAATCAACCCAAAAGAGAGTGCAAATGCGATCATTTTGAGGTCCTGGAAGCATTATAAAGGTCCAGAATTGGTACAGAATGAAGCAGAACTGATGTAAAATGATACAGAACAGAAGCAGGACAAAACAGGGACGGAGATGAATCAAACTGCCACCGCTCAGCCATCCCCTCGGGACGAGCTACCTCCCACCGATGCCAAGTTGCCGCCGTGTGGGGTGCTGGCCAGTTCTTACATGCTTTTCGGTATGGCTGGAACCAAGATCGGCTCAATTCTTCCACAGCTCGGCTCGAGCAAGCCGACGAGCTATCCTCTGGGTTTTCCAGCGTGTCCGAATTCTGTACAGAGTCAGTCTGATTTGGAAATTGCTTATAAATAGTGGCAGAGAGCAAAGAAACTGAGAGAAACAGAAGTGGTATTTAAGAAAGACAGTTTGGGATTACCGATCACAAAGGTACCAATTCATTTCCCTCCGAAATTCTTGTCTAAAAGCCTGGATGAGAAGTTCAGAAAGTTTGCTGATGTAATGAGGAACATCCAAATCAGTATTTCTTTTTTTGAGGCTTTGGAGTCAATGTCGTACTATGCAAGATTCATTAAAGACCTCATCTCCAGAAAGAGAAGCTTGAACAGTGTGGAAACAGTGAACTTGATAGAAAACTGTAGCTCAATGATTCAAAAGAAGTTGCCCGAAAAGTTAAAGGATCCTGGAAGCTTCATCATACCTTGTGAGATTGGAAAAGGACCAGTGAGGAAGGCATTATGTGATCTCAGAGCCAATATAAATTTGATGCCCTTCTCGATATCCAAGAAGCTTGGTTTGGGGGAGTTGAAGCCTATGTCTATGGCTTTACAGTTAGCAGATAGGTCGTTGACATATCCCGAGAGAGTTATTGAGGATGTGCTAGTGAAGGTATCGAATTTGGTTTTTCCTGTGGATTTTCTGGTCCTAGATATGGAGGATGACAAAGATGGAATGCCTTTGATCTTGGGGCGTCCATTCCTTGCAACTAGAAGAGCTCTGATCGATGTGTTCAAAGGAGAGTTGAGGCTTAGTGTCAATGAAAAAGAAATTATCTTCTCCTTGAACAAGGTGATGCAGTGGCCAGTAGAAGAGCAGCAGTGCAAGTTTGTGGAAATAGTAGAGGAGATTGTGGAGGATGACTTGCCTTTGATCCTATCTAAGGATCCTGTTGAAACATGCATCCACGAATCTCTTACTTTACCTACTACTAATGATATTTTACTTGATGAATTGTCTAATGAGCTTGCTATTGATTATCTTGAAACCTTACTTAATCTTGATGAGAGCAGGTACAAGTAAGAAGACTCAGAAGTGGAGGAAGTTCTGAACTTGATAGGCTTTTTCTGCGCACTATAATTTAACACCCTCAAGTATAAGGATATCAATTGTAGCAGCGAGTACCCAAGTTAAATTATCGATCCCACTAAGACAGTTAATTATTTATTTTACACTGAATTACTAATTAATCAGAATAGAAAATCGATTTCCATTGTTTTGTTGTGAACTAATAAACTAAAATACTGAAATATTAAATAGCTTAATTATTAAAAGCAATAAAAATAAAAGCAAGTTTTAACCAAGAGATGACGAACAGTTCTAAGGTATCAGGTATTGACAAATTAATTTGGGTTATTAAACTTATGATTGCTCATTCATGCAGTTTCACTGAAAATACACCACATATCCCTTTATCCCACCGAATATGATTCGATTCAAAGCTAACAGTCTAATCTGGTTTAAATCCGAAGGTGTGCAAATATTACCAAGTCTTATTCCTAGATACAAATCAAAGCAAGCAACAACACCTCCGGATGGTAAGCCCGACAAATAAGATATTTTCTGGAATTACAACAAGATTCTATTAACTTCCTACTTGATTGTCTAATTACATTGTTCCACTACACTAATCAAGTATTTGATTTACCAGTTCATGGAATTAAAGTATTTATAGCGGAACTACTTCAATCCCTAACATATAGACAATACAAATCATGAACGCACACAAACTAACACACAATAATCCAAGCACTATAGCGGATGTCATGAATATACTATGAAGATGTTACAAAGCAAATAAGCAAGTCTGAATAAAATAAGTAAAATCAAAAGATCAACTGCATAAAATCCCAATCTTTGGTCTAAATCCCCAAATCAATCAAATCAATCCATCAAACCCTAGAACAGTATATAAAATTAGCCCATGAGGTCACAAGCAACACTCATGGCTAAGCAATTCATACCAAAAATTAAAGTAAAAGAAAGAGAAATATAAGAATTATGAAACCCTAGCGTAAGCATAGTCTTGCATTCCTTCTCCGTCTCTCCAATTGCTCGATTCTCCCTCAATTAGCACTTGGAACCCTCTTGAAAGTGGATGGATGATGAAATCATGTTGTTAATTTGATATGAAGGTGTTGGAGGTGTGAATTGATGATGAATTATGGATGGGTTCTCTCCAATCTGTGTCTTGATCTCCCTAATTGTTTCTAGAACTGATGCAGGGCTTTTTCGCGATCCAAAACTCTTTCAGAAACACGATCTGAGGGTATATATACGCTGCTGCATCGAATAGGCCCCGACTGGGCTCAAACTGGGCCGCTCGGCACCCAGCACGGCTCGAGCTGGGCCTGGACCCAGCCGAGCTGCCTTTCCCTGTATTGGCCCCGAGCTGGGCCGTTCCGGTTCTGTTTCGCTCCTCTTTCGATCCTACTATGTTTTTCCCTATTTCCTGCCTTCAAAACTCACAAAAACACTTTAATAGCCTCAAAATCATGTAAATACTTAAACGTACACTATTCGATACAAAAAAGATAACTTTCCTTAGCAAAATGGTGTAATGTGCACACATAAAATGCATGAAATTCCACTCTCAACAATAACACATTAAAATCAAAACCCTAATTATCACATGTGATTCTATTCCAAATAAAAATATATAATAAATTAAACACTAGCCCAATGTGTCACGTTTAGCTATAGAACCTATGTTCTGATACTAATTATTAGCGTTTGGATCTTTTGGTTAAGTGAACCGTTAGGGTTTCATGCAATTCTACTACAGTGGAAGCATAAGAGTAGAATCGTATTACCTTTCACCAGGGTTGATATAGAGGTTGATCAGCAGCAACAAACGACCTTCTGATATTCTCTTGTATTCCTAAGCCACATCTTGTGTGGGCAACGATCTATAAGACATTCGGGTTACAACAGGAACTAGGAGGAAAAATTAGGGTTTGAGCCTCCCACTGGGCTTAAGCATCCAAGTTTAGCTCAAAGCTTATACTTAAGTCCAATAATAATAAATTAGTCCACTAAAGAAATATTATTGCACTGCTATCCTAATCCCAAATTACGTTATGGGCACCTTCTTATTATGAGCCCGTAGTCTCTCCGTGTTTAAGATTCAATGCCCATTAATTAATTAAATTACTGACAATTCAATTAATTAATATATGTATCAAGAGTAGTATCACTCAATCTTATTTTTATGCTGGAATAATTCCACGTGCAGGGTTTACATGATAATCATTATGATCTCCTCAAAGGAACATCATCAACCAATTCCGTTAGGACACGAATTCCTTCTACAATCAACAACACACCATAGAGACAGCGCCATCTCCCAACTCACCGAGCATATTGATTTAATAATTAAGAGTGTGAACATCCATAATAATAGAGATCAAGTTTTATTATATAGTAAGTATAAATCGAACGATCTCAACGCGGTCCTGTTCAATACACAAAGTGCACTATTGCAATTTTATAATCAAGATAGACTAATGTCAAATAACACTACAACCATATCGATAGACAGTCCTCGTCCATCTCGGCTGTGAATATCTATTTATACTTTATAAGGAGCTGACAATATGATCTTCCGTGTGACGCCGCATACCAAATTATCTACAGCATAAAGTAAATGGACTTTTACAATAATATAATTACAAACGTTTGATCACAAGATTCTTATTTCAAATATTGTCAAAACATTGTTCATTCAAAAGCTAGACTTTTAGTATACAATCCAACAGCTCGGACCTTCAGCCTGAGATCAGCCCTTCTGTTTGCTCCATGTTGTAGTCCAGAGTTTAGTTGCGGTCCACCTTCATGCCTTTCATTAGTTTTTCTCATGATTATAGTCGAGCTCCATTGTTTCACCACATTTTGTACTAATAATCATGTTTTATTTTCTTTCGAGCCACATGTTTTGGCTCTTTTTGGCAAGCTGTTTGTTTGGCTTTTTATTTTTATTTTCCCCTTCCTCCTTTATCCTTGTCCCTCTCTTCTTTTCATTTGCTTTTTTATAATATTGCCTAGTTTAATTATGTAGTTGATAGTAATAATATTTTATACCTGTACTTTAGAGTAATTATGAATTATTTTGTGTACCTGAAATAATAATAATATATCATATTTTTATTAACATTGAAAATAAAAATTATAAAAATTGATTTAAGATGGAATAGTATAAGTGTTTAATGAATTGGATAGTCGCAGGCGTGTGAAGTCGGCCGATTTATAAGATTAAAAAGGGTTTAATTAATTAGCGAAAGCCCTTTTTTTACGTTTTTTTAATTTAATATAAAATTTATTTATTTTGTTTAATGGATAATTCATTTCATATAAGGGGATCTGTGAGAGGGTTTAACTCAAGACTTACCCTTAATTAATTGACGAACAATATTAAGTCAGACATTCTAATTAAAATGTTTCCTTAATTTGCTTTCTTTCTTTATTTATTTTATCTTGTCACTTTTTTTATAATTTTTTCTTCTAATTTTCTTTATTTTAATTATTTAAATAATTTTTTTTAGAAATAAATTTTTTTATTTTAAAATTAAAATATAATATTAATTAACAGTAAAAGTTATGTAAATTACAATAAATAATTTTTAATAAAATTATATAATTAAATGAATATCACTTTTTCTTTATCATATATATTAATATTTATTAAAATATTATCACTTTTTATTTCTCTTATAAAATAAATATAAAATAGTTTGTTTGTAAATTTTTCTTTATTTTTTTATTTTTTTAACTTTCATTAAAAATATTATCACTTTGTATTGATTATACAAATTATTTATGAAAAAATTATCACCATGATAAAGAATCACATTTCATTTACAATATTATATATTTTTATAGGCTTATAAATTATAAAAATATATAATTTAATGGATATCACTTTTCCTTGTTCAAGCATCCTTTTAATTATAATTGTTATCACTTTTAATTTTTATTACAAATTATTTTTGAAATATTTTAATTTAGCAGTTATCAATTTTTTTTAGTATCACTTTTTATTTCATTAAAAATATCTATCACTTATTCCTAAATCCATAATCTAAATGAAAAATATTATCTTATAATATAAAATTGTATTTCAACTCAATGGTTATAGCCTTTTCTTTATTTGGTATTACTTTTTCTTTTATTAAAAAATATTATCAGATTTTATTAGTAATTCAAATAATTTATAAAATAGTTATCACTATTTCATAATCAAGAAACACTTTTCATTTAAAATATTATCACTTTTTATTTATTTTATAAATTGTTCATGAAATAATTTAATTTGATAGTTATCAGTTTTCCTTATTCAAGCATGACTTTTTAATAAAAATATTATCACTTCTTATATATTTTATAATTTGTTCATGAAATAATTTATGATATTTATCACTTTTTCTTGTTCAAGTATCATTTTTTAATAAAAATATTATTAGGTTACTACGAATTAATCATAAAATAATTTAATTAAATGATTATCAATTTTCCTAAATTAGGTATCACTTCCTTAATAAAAACATTTATATTAATTTGCATAATTTCATATAATATATAAAGAAATGATAGAATTTCAATTATCATATTTTCAAATTAGAAAAATAAAATTAAAGAATAGAGAAAGTGAAATAAAAATGAATTAATTTAATAATAATAATAACAATAGTAATAATAAGTTTATATATTTATTTATTTATTAATTTTTATTTATATTTATATTAATATTAGTAGATTATTGATAAAGTTCGAATAGGAGGGGGAACACTTTTAGCAAGTTTAGATCCTAAACCATCTTCAAGATATGCAACGGAATGTGAAAGTTCCAGTTGTTAGAATGTGTTGAGCATGGAGGATGCTATATTATAAAGATTGTCGGCAGTTTAATTGGGTCTATAGAGGTTCCATTTCACATAAAGAGATCTGCGAGACGGTCTCGCACAAGTCTTTATAAAAAAAATATTACTTATACGCATTTATTATTAATTTCATATTTATATATGAGTTGATCTAGTGTATAATTGGTGTACACTATTATTGTGAATTTGATGCCAACACAAACAAGAAATGAAATACCAGATTAGTTTAACACACAAAATGATAGTAAATTAAGAAAGAATATAAATGCAAAGACACGATCATTTAAGTGGTTCGATCTTTAATGATCTACTTCCACTGAGGCAATCGAAGACCTCTTAAGAATAATTACTACTAGATACACACTTATTACCTATTATTACTATGAGATACATCAATTTATAATAATTACTTCTAGATAAAAAAAATTAAGATCAATTACCTAATATACTCTCAACTTAATTTGACTTAACAATTTTTATGTTGGACATAACATTTACGACTCTTTTTGCTACACATAACACTTACAATTTTCTTTGTTGCACATAACATTTATTTTAGATGTATAAGTTTTGCTACATATAAATTTTTTTGCTGCACATAAATTTTTTACTGCACAAAAATTTCTTTACATAATATTTGCTACATAAACATTTTTTGCTGCACATACGTAAATGATTGTGTGTAGCGTAACTGTTTGTGTGCAACATATTGTAAGAGGAAAGTTGGAATATCATTAGATATTTATATAGTTAGTAGTAATAATTTTTTAAGTTTCTATCTTATAGTAATTAAGGATATTCCAATATATCTAACAGTAAGTATCCCTAAGTTTATATATATATATATATATATATATATATATATATATATATATATATATATATATATATATATATATATATATATATATATATATTAGTTATTTTTAAATAAAGTTCGAATATGAGGGGAAGGCTTATAGCAAGTTTAGATCCTAAGCCATCTTCAAGAGAAGCAACAGAATGGAAAAGTTCCAGTTGTTAGAATATGTTAAGCATGGAGCATACAATATTATAAAGATTACCGGCAGTTTAATTGGGTCTATAGAGGTTCCGTCTCACATAAAAAGATATGTGAGATGGTCTTGCATAAGTCTTTACCAAAAAAATATTACTTATATGTATTTATTATTCAATTTCATATTTATATATGAGTTGATCTACTGTATAATTAGTGTACACTATTGTTGTGAATTTGATGCCAACATAAACAAGAAATGAGAAATCAGAGTAGTTTAACACACAAAATGGTAGTAAATTAAGAAAGAATAGATATGCAAAGACAAAATCGTTTATATGGTTCAATCTTTAACGATCTACATCAACTAAGGCAAGAAAAGAACTCTTATTGATGATCTTGAGCACTACAGATTGATTACAACTCACTAAGTCACTCAAAAGCCACTAATGAACTCAATATACAAACTGCTGTTAAATATCACTCTTTTGGAAACTAACTCTACGATGATATATTGTGTGCCATTTTTCCATTTTTATAATGTACAAAATACGTTTAATCAGCTCCAACTAAAAGTCCACGGGGCATAGATGAGATGCAGCAAAAAAATCGTTCATAAATATCTAATCTGATCTTCATGAAAGCACTCCAAAGTCAGCCACCTGTCTAGTTCAGTGCCTTAGCCAAAAAACTTATATGTAACTGTTTTTGAACTAACTCACTAATTTGATTAATTCTGATTTTATGCAGCACATTAAAAACCTTCAGCTGATCACTAACTATATATGTTTAATTTGTCACATAACTATTAGAGCAAGGTTTACACTTAACACCTCACAATTCTCCACCTTAAGTCTTATTTTAATCAACCATTCAACACTTAGCCTCCACCTGCTGTTTTATGGCCGCAAAAGCAGCGTCTTGCTTCCTTAATTCAGACCAACTAAGCTCTTGTACAACTCATGCTTTAGTACAAAAATCAGCTGGATTCTCCTCTGTTTTTATCTTGCAGACTTTTGCAAAACCTTTATTTACCATGTCTCTCACAAAATACAACTTAACATCTATATGCTTAGTTCTTTTATGAAACCTTTGGTGTTTTGATAAATGGCTTGCACTCTGATTGTCATAGAAAATGCTCATAGCTCCTTGATTCAGCCCAAGTTCTCTGATCATCCCTTTAACCCACTTAGCTTCTTTCACAGCTTCTGTGAGTGCTACAAATTCAACTTCTGTAGTTGATAAAGCTACTATAGATAGATGAGTAGCTCTCAAACTTGTTGTTGCACCATATTGAGTAAACACATAACCAGTAAGTGATTTCCTTGAATCAAGACTAACATCAAAATCTGAATCCACAAATCCATTTAACACATCACATCCATCTGATATTTTTATTAACTTTAAACATGTTGATAAAATTCCCTTTATGTATTTCATTGCCCATTTTACTGACTCCCAATGAGCTCTGCCAGGATTAGGCATAAACCTGCTAATCACACTCATGACATATGTAAGATCAGGTCTACAACAGACCATTGCATACATCATACTTCTAACTGCACTAGCATATGGAATCTTATTCATTTCAAACCTCTCCTGTTCAGTCTTTGCTGATTGTTGAAGTGATAACTTAAACCCTTGCTTACTTGGAGTAACCATTGACTTATACTCACCATGTTATATCTTTTCAGCACCTTCATTAGATAAGCTTCCTGATCCAAAGTTACAACACAGGTTGTTCTATCCCTCTTGATTTGCATCCCTAGGATCATCTTAGCTTCTTCAAGATCTTTCATTTCGAATTCTTATTTCAAGATCTTCTTAACATTTAAGATACATTTCATGGAGTTGCTTGCAATCAAAATTTCATTTACATACAGCATCAGATATGTACACACCTCGGTAATCTTCATATATACACAACTATCATAATTGCTCCTGATGAAATCTGATGCAATTATATAATCATCAAATTTGAGGTACCACTACCTTGGATTTTGTTTCTGTTCATATAGTGACCTCAGAAGTAAACATGCCTTCTTTTCTGAGTTCTTCACACTCACTCCATCAGGAATCCTTATATATATTTTCTCTTCAGGTTTGCCATGTAGAAAAGCTGTTGTAACATTCATTTTTGTGAAGTTCCAGGTTGAAGTGAGCCACCAATGCTTAGTAGAATCCTTATAGAACAATGATTTACTAAAGGGGAAAAGATTTCATTGTAATCTATTCCTTCTATTTGAGAAAATCCCTTTGCAACTAATCTAGCCTTGAATCTGATATTTCCACCTTCTGTTGTAGCAGGTTTTTTCTTGAAAATCCACTTGCAACCAGCCAATTTCTGATCACTTGGCTTATCAACAATTTTCCAGGTTTCATTCTTACATAATGACAGCAACTCCTCCTCAATAGCTACAAGCCATTTTCCAACTTCTTTACAACTTATAGCTTTAAAATAATTTATTGGTTCATATGCCTCCACCTCAATGGCAGTGTACAAGGCAAATGAAACCATATCAGTTTGAACATATCTTGCGGGAGTTTGAATTGTTCTTCTCTTTCTTTTGCAAGTTGGTAGTTACTCAACTTTTCTTCAGCTTCTTCATGCTCTGAATTTCCTAATCCCTGTAGCTCATCTTCATGTTAATCATCTTGTTCTAATTCTATATTCTGATCATCCTTATTGCCTCTAATCATTTTCTTATGCTCCACCTCAAATATTGTTCTATCTTTCCTAGTAGGTTGGCTGATATTACTCTCTTTACGAGGCATTCTATCCATACTAAATGTAACATCCTTGCTAATGATGAACTTTTGAGTTTCCATGCCCCATAATCTATAGCCTTTTACTCCCTTAAGATATCCAATTAGAACACAATTCAATGCCCTCTATTCTAGTTTATCTTGCTTTACATGAGCATAAGCAAGACACCCTATAACCCTCAATTGACTATAATCTGCAGTTTTGAACTTTAATGTAGTAGATGGACACCTATTGATCAAATAGGCTGCTATAGTAAATAACTCTCCCCAAAAGCTTTTTCCAAATCCACCACTCAACATCATGCATTTGACACTTTCAAGTAATGTTTGGTTCATCCTCTCAGCAACATCATTTTGTTGAGTTGTTGCTGGTACAAACCTATGCTTCACTATGCCTCTCTCTTTACAGAAATAATTAAACTGATCAGACAAGTATTCTAGCCCATTGTCTGTACTCAAGTGCTTGATTTTTCTTCCACTAATGTTCTCCACCTCTGATAGCTAAATCTTGAAGCAATTAAAGGCTTCATCTTTGGATCTCAGAACATAAATCCATTCTTTTCTTGAGAAATCATCTATGAAAGTGATAAAATACTTTTCTCTCCTCTTGTAATGTTCTTGGCTGGGCCCCATAAGTCTTAATGAATATAATCCAATGCTGCCTTTGTATTATGATCACTAATCCCAAACTTAATTCTCTTTGCCTTACCAAGTATGCAGTACTCACACTGAGGCAGCTTCACATCTGACATACCCTCAAAAAGTTTATGTTTCATCAGCATCTGTAATCCCCTTTCACTGACATGAGCAAGCCTCTGGTGTCACATCTCAGAACTTACATCCTTCTTCACTACATGGCCCTGAGGTGATAGAGTTTCACCAATTAGGAAGTACAGATCATGTCTTCTTACTCCCTTCATCATCTCAATTCCATTCTTAGTTACTGTAAGGCTTCCATGCTCTAATGTGCACATGTATCCAATAGAATCTAACATGTCAAGAGAGATTAAATTCCCTCTCAACTCAGGTACATATCTTACATTAGCTATAGTTCTAATCATGCCATTATGTAACCTAAGCATCACAGAACCAATTCCTTTAATTATACAAGAATGATCATTACCAAGTAAAACTGATCCTTCATCTTGTAACTTCAAATTAGTAAACCAATCCTTGAATGGTGTCAAGTGGAAAGTACATCTAGAGTCCATGATCTACTCATTTGGTTTATGATTACAAGTTATAGACAGAGCTTTAGAAATTATAAAATCTGAATGATCATTACCAAGTAAAACTGATCCTTCATCTTGTAACTTCAAATCAGTAAACCAATCCTTGAATGGTGTTATGTGGAAAGTACAGTCAGAGTCCATGATCCACTCATTTGGTTTATGATTACAAGTTATAGACAGTGCTTCAAAAATTATAAAATCTTAATCAACTTAAATAGTTACTTGGTTTTACCTAATTTCTTGAAGCATATTGTTGTTGTTGGTTCCTTTTCCAGCCTTCATTGCCTTCCACTTTGGACAGTTCTTCTTGAAGTACCTAGGTTCATAGCAATGATAGAACTTCTTTGTGTCTAAATCAGAAGACTGAGCAGCCATCTTATCTTTCTTCTTTGAATCAGTTCTACCAGCATTGTTCTTCCACTGATTTCCTTGTTTCTTGGCCATCAGTCCTTCCCCACTTGTTTCTTGAGTCGCGCATGCTCTTTGCAGTTCCTTAGACTTCAATGCCACTTGAACAGTTTCAAGACTGAATCTTTACTCTCAAACAAAAGTGTATTCTTGAAGTTTTCAAATGAAGGAGGCAAGCCTGATAATAAGATTAGAGCCTTATCTTAATCCTTTATTTCTTCTTCCAGATTAACAAGATCATCAATGATCTTGTTCACTGATTTGGCTTCAACCATTCTAAATGCATACAACTTTTACTGGTTGGCAATGGACTTTACCATTTACAAGCTCTCAAGTTTGTTCCATACAGCTATAGTAGTAGTCTCCCTGATCACTGATGAGAGTGGAAATTCATGTATTCTTTTGTCCGATTTGATACCTATTTGAGTGTGTTAAATGCTATTACTTACACATATCATAATATTTTTTAATATTATTGACTAAAAGGTGCTTGAGAGGTATTTTGTTGTGTTTTAAAAGAAAAAAGGATAAAAAATACAAAGTTGGAACGAAGGGTGAATTTGTACAACATGTAAAGGAAATAGAGGACTACATTCCATCATTTTTCTGTGTTAATGTGGAAGTCCAAACTGGTTGTGTTATAAATGGTTGGAAAGATACGAAAGAGAGGGTTTCGTGGGCACAAGAATTGCTTAAATCAAAGTTCAGATAAAGAAGTTATGCTTAAAACCGTGAGGTCATGCAGCTGGCGGCGAGAATAAAAAAAATCACGAAAATTATCCTCTTTTTCTTATTTTCTTGGTGGCCAAGTTATTATTTCCTAATCTCACACCTCTCCATATCTTCCAAAATTATATTTTTTCTTATTTTTCAAGATCTCATATCCTTCTACTCCTTATCTTATTCCATTCTCACACATATATATATTTCATTCTCATCATCACATAAAAGTGTGGAGAAACCGCCTAATCTACTACCACCAAATCACCTAGGGTTTTTAATGCTAATCCACCATACCCGCCTTTCATCTTCTAACCATCATCTACTATCCACCATCTGGAGAGGATTCAAGAGAGTATTCGTCTACTTGATCGGAGACGAGAATTGTGGAGAGGACGGAGTTGAAAAAGGAGAACCAAATAAATAAGTTTTCCTTTCTTTACTTTATTTTTTCTAGTTTTTAGACTCATGGGTAAGTCTTTTTCCATAGACATGGTTGTTGCTCTTAACACCATGGGTCAAGTATCTTTTTGGCAGTGTTAGAGTTTTAATAGTTTGATTCGTGTTTGATTTGATTGCCCTAGACTTGGATTTATTACACTATAAAATATTTATTTTCTTATTGAAGAAGATATTTTGAGACTTCATATTATTGTGTTTTGAGTTTTGATTCCTTTGTTTATTCATGACGGTATCACTGATTGATAGTTCATAGAATTCTTTGTTTGTACATGATAGTTATTTCCTGCGGCAGTCTTAGGGGATAGGTCTATAATTCCTAAGACTGTAAGACAATCATTATGGGATATTAATTACTTGGTAAAACATCATTATTAGGTAATTGGTAAGGAGACAAATGTGTTAATAATTTAGTACCTAGCTAGAAAGGAAAGTCTAGTGCTCTAACCTTTAATGAAATTTAGCATGAAGTACCTGTCGAGGGAGTGAGAGTTAATTCCTTATCGATCCTAGGATTTGCAGCTCATTATAAGTGTTAGATTCTACTGATCAAGGAGGTCTAACTAGGTTTAATGATCCTCTAATAAATATCTGCAGGTAATTAATTTGGGTTTAGAATAGTCTGTCACATGGTTAAACTGGATTGTCTTTAGCATCATCAGTCTCTTATCTTGGAATTCTTGATTATTTTCTTCCCATCCTATCTTATTTTATTTATTTAATTTTTTTCACTTTTCTTGGTTAATAAAACTTGAGTTTGTCTTAAATTTAAATAGTCATAATTAGATTTATTTGTCACTCTGACACTATCCCGTGGATTCGATATTTAACTTGGTCACACGTGTACTACAATTGATCCCTTACACTTGAAGGTGAAATAAAATAGTGATCAAGTTTTTGGCGCCGTTGTCGGGGCGTTAGATACTTATAAGTCTTTTGTGATTTGTTTCTGTTTAAGAAGTTAAACTTAGCATTTAACGGAAGGCAACTCATCCCTTTATTTTGTTTATTTTTGTTTGTGTCGTGTGCTAGGTTATTTATGCTCAAGGTGCATGCTTACACTTCAGGTAATTACATCCTTTGAACCTTAGATTCAACTTACGTTTTCATCTGAATTTTGGGGGTGTGATGTTCTTCCCTTGTTCCATCGGCACCCAGGTATGTTTACTCTGTATTGTTTAGTGTCTATGTGTCTGGAGGTCGATTTTTTAGAATTTTTGAATTTTTTTTGTCTTTCGAATATTTTTTCGACAATTTAGGTGTCATGTGTGTTTTCGTTTGTTTTTGTGTGTCCCTTGGTGCTCAGTCATCGATTTTCATCTTTTCGATAATTTTCAATCCTTGATTTTCTGATATCTCTGATATTTTATCTCGTATGAATCATGTGGTGATGATTTTTGTATTGAGCTATACGGATTGAGAAGAGTATTGAAGGTGTTGAAGAGAAGTGAGTTCTGTCTGAGGTCTACGTCTGACCAAGTTGGAAAACTCGAGGAACTTGCAAGATGTGAAGGAGATTGAAATCAGGTTACATTGATCCTTATTCAAAACTTTTCTGTGAGTTTCGAATTCTTATGAGTGAGGAGCATGAACTTTAAATTCTTTGACCTGAATTTCATGGGGATCTATGAGCTTTTATGATGCTTTTGATAAGATTGGTAAGGGGAACATGCTTGAATTCTTAAGTGCTTGAAGTTCTTTATGTACTTGTTATAATGTATGCATAGCCTTGAAGAGTACTCGTTCATTCTATGAAAAAACCAAGTGAGATTTGAACCTATAGATCATGTTACATGGATGCATGATTAATTTTATTCTTAAGCGTATCGTTCTTATGCGTGTATTCTAGAACTTGTCTTGAGTCTCCTTGAATATTCGAGAATGGTCTAGCGGATAATGGAAATGATATTAGGCCGTCTTTGATTTTTAGCCCTTATTTTTCATATATTTTACCTGAATTCATTAAATCCTTAGTCAACCCTTTGAACCTTGAAAAATTCATTCTTTGAATAGCCCGTTGAGCTTAATCAGTATTTGATTTTTCTTTGTGTTACTTGGATCAATTGAGTAATTGTTCAGGAGGTTAGAAGAAGAATGTGAATATATTGGAGTTAAAAAGGATAATGAAGAAAGGAGAAGAAGAAAAGGATATAAAAATCTTATTGAGTCGAAAAAAATGGAAAAAGGAATTGAAAAGAAAAAAATAAGGGGAGAGAAAGAAAAATATTAGTTAAGTAGCACACAAATTTAATATCTCTTGAAGCTAAAAGGAAAGAAGAAAAAAATATACTCTCTCATTATTGTGGTTGAAGAAAATAAATAAAGAATTTGGAGTTGATGAGGAGTTGTGCTTGAATAGAAAGTGATGAGGAAGAATGAGTGATCGTGATAGATGGCAACTTGATTGACCCGACTTTTGAGTCACTTGTCCATATATTTCCTACCTTGACCAAAGAGCCTACTGTAACAATAAATTTAGTATTTATAATAAAATAAACATAAAAAGGTGAACAAAGATAATTTAAGATGGATTTAATTTATAAGATAATGTAAACAAGTTACAATCTCAATTAATCCTCTGATTCTTCTCTCGAACCAATTTGGCTTTACTTGACTTTGACTTGACTTGTGTATGTTGACTTTGACTTCTTTGACTAGAGTATATGATGACTGTATTGACAGCGTGTGTGTTGAGTCGGATCTTCAGATGAAGCTTGTCCGAGCTCGGATGAGTAGTCTTGTAACGTTGATCCGGAGGCGTTGAGCCTTTGTTCGGATTAAACATTGACTGGAGAGCTTTCTGTGGAGAAAGTCATTGACTGTAAGAAATGTCGAATCTGAGGGGCTTAGCACCTTGATCTCAGGTCAAGTGTTGTTTCTGACCACGCTGGATCAGAGGGGTGTAGAACCTTGATCTTTGATCAGAGGCTGTTGACTTGAAGAACGCCGAATTGGAGGGGCTTCGCATCTTGATCTCTGATCACATGCGGTTTACTGGAAGAACGCCGAATCGGAGGAGCTTGACACCTTGATCTCTGATCGGAGGCGGTTGACTTGAAGATGCTTGAAGATCTTAAGGGAGCACTACTCGTATTCTTGATCTCTTCAGAAGTGTCTACATCTTCAGATATTTTAGTGTGTCTGGAATAAATGGAGGAGGGCTCCTTATATAGGTAAATGGTGAGGACGCCCCATAAATAACTCACAGTCTGACTGGTCCAGGGCTGATTTGACCTAATTCTGTGGGCTTGGGCCTTTCACTTGCTTAGGCTTTAAGTCAGACTTATTTGACTGGATCTGGCCAAATTATCAATTATTTACTCATTTATTTTAGGAATAGATTTATTTAAATCCCTTAATAAATAAATAAATATTTAATTGATAATTATTGCATTAATTTGCCACATATTTTACTTTATTAGGCAATAAAATTCAAGTGCCTACAAATGCCCCCTCACATTTTGTTCACGGACGCCTTGGTGTTGAAGTTAACAAATTGCGATAATCCGTTCTCGATCAACATGATTGAATTTTATTGCTTGCCATAGCAAATTGATACGAATCGCCCGAATTATGACTGAACTTAGCAGAGTACTAAGCTGCCTACGTGCCTCTTTGAAGAGGATCAAGTCATAACGTAGTTCAAAGAAACATGATTTGGTTTGGATGGGGGGTGCCATACACATTTTATACTCATGCGGGCCAGGAGTAACGTGCAATTTAGGCTCGTGTGTTATGGAGCGTTGAACTTGAATTTATTGATATTTTATACTCGTGTCAATGAGTCTTGAATTTGAACTTGTAGACAGTTTATACTCGTGTCAAGGAGCCTAGTGCGGACATTTTTCACTCGTGTCGAGGAGTATTGTGTGAACAGTTTTCACTCGTGCTGGGGATCTTTATGTGTAGAGAGTTTATTCTTTTCCCAAGTAGATTTTATTGATGTGTAGATAGTTTATACTCATATCAAGGAGTATCGAACATGTAGAGAGTTTTGTCTCTTCTCAAGGAGATATGATATGATGTGTGGACAGTTTATACTCATATCAAGGAGTATAGTGTGGATAGTTTTTGCTCGTATCGAGGAGCCTTGAATTTGATATGTGTTAGATAGTTTAGGCTCGTATCAAGGAGCATGACTTGAGACTTTTTGGATAGTTTAAGCTCGTATCAAGGAGCATGACTTGTAGATAGTTTTAGCTCATGTCAAGGAGCGTGATGTAGATAGTTTTCGCTCATGTCAGGAAGCGTGATGTAGACAGTTTAGCTCGTGTCAAGGAGCTTTAACTTTTATTTATCAACTGTCCATTGCCCTCAATCTTGGGTTGCGTTGTTTCTCTTACTTCCACTTCATTTCTATGAATCTCTATAGATACTGGAATTTTTATTTGTGGTTCTTCCTCCACTAGCTTATCAAAAGATATGTCTTCAAACTCATAAGAGTATTGAATAGAGGGCCATTCGAAGTCATTTAATGTCAAACTCAACTCCATGTCGTGATCTCTTGTAGCCAACTCTTCAAAAGTTTTAGGCCGAATTCCTTGGAGTATGTAGCTAAGATTCCATTGCATCCCTTGAATGCACATTTCTGTAGCTGAAATTTCTGATAGCTTTTCTTTGCAATTGAGGCTTAGGCTCCTCCATCTATTGATATAATCTATGACGTATTCTTCACCAATTTGATGAGTATTTGTTAGCTCCATCATGCTAACAATTCTTTCTGTGCTATAGAAACGGTTGAGGAATACTTTTTTCATTTTCCCCCAGCTGTCAATGTAGTTAGCTTCCACGTTGATATACCAATCGAAGGCATCTTCTTTTAAACATCGGACAAATTATCTCACCATGTGATCTCCATAGGTCCCCGCATAATTGCATGTCTCGACGAAATGCGCAACATGTTGTCTTGGGTTGTCTTTGCTATCGAATTGTTGAAACTTGGGAGGTTGATAGTTAGTTGGCATCCTCAAGTTGGCAATCCTCTTTATATATGGTTTGTCATATGTTGAAGAAGATTTTGAGCTACCTTCAAACTTGTCTTTTATCGTCTCAATGACGATGTTCTTTAGTTGGTTAATATGAAGCATGTCGTCAGCTGAAACTTCAACTTTTTCCTCAACTTGTTTCTTTTCAAGTGAATAATATTTCGTCTAGTCTTCCTGCTCATGATCATCCTCAACTTGTTTCTTATTTGCATGGCTTGTCTCCGCATTATCCATTTTCTTCATAAGTACAGATATCTTTATGTCTTGAGCTTCCATGTGCTTGTTGAATCCTTCAATGGCACTCATCATACTTGCAAGTTGATCCTCAATTGTCACAGCACTTGTCGTCATCACTGCAACTTCAGTTGAGGCAGGTGGTGAGCTTGGCATGGAGCGAGGAGTTGAGCAGATAGAGTCATCTTCACCCTCTTTGTCGCTGTGCAATGGCTTATTGAGAGTAATCCCCACCATACGATTTGTCTTTGAGGAGCCTTCAGATATACTTCATGTAACAACTTCAACCTTTTCAGTTTGCAACTCTGGAGGCTTTGATGCAGTAGTCCTTTGTATCGCAATCTTTAGCGGAGTCATAACTTGCGTCTTCACAGCTTGTAGCTCTAAAGGCTTTGAGGTAGATGACCTTTTTACCGTGATCCAAAGAGGAGTCATACTTTGTATCTTCGAGCTTGTTGAGAAAAGAGATGAGAGGTAGAGATTGTCTCACCGGGAGTGCCAAAATTTGTTGTATTTATAATAAAATAAACATAAAAAGGTGAACAAAGATAATTTCAGATGGATTTAATTTATAAGATAATGTAAATGAGTTGCAATTTCAATTAATCCTCTGATTCTTCTCTAGAACCAATTTGGCTTTACTTGAATTTGACTTGACTTGTGTGTGTTGACTTTGACTTCTTTGACTGGAGTGTATGATGACTGTATTGACAGTGTGTGTGTTGAGCCGGATCTTCAGTTGAAGCTTGTCCGAGCTCGGATGTGTAGTCTTCGAACGTTGATCCAGAGGCGTTGAGCCTTTGTTCAGATTAAACGTTGACTAGAGAGCTTTCTGTGGAGAAAGTCATTGACTGTAAGACACGTCGAATCTGAGGGGCTTAGAACCTTGATCTCAGGTCGAGTGTTGTTTCTGACCACGATGGATCGGAGGGGTGTAGAACCTTGATCTCTGATCGGAGGCTGTTGACTTGAAGAATGCCGGATCGGAGAGGCTTGACACCTTGATCTCTAATCGCAGGCGGTTGGCTGGAAGAACATCGAATCGGAGGAGCTTGACACTTTGATCTCTGATCGGAGGTGGTTCTTGACTTGAAGATGCTTGAAGATCTCAAGGGAGCACTGCTCGTATTCTTGATCTCTTCAGAAGCGTCTACGTCTTCAGATATTTTAGTGTGTCTGGAATGAATGGAGGAGGGCTCCTTATATAGGTGAATGGTGAGGAGGCCCTATAAATAACTCACAATCTGATTGGTCTCGAGCTGATTTGACCTAATTCTACGGGCTTGGGTCTTTCACTTGCTTAGGGTTTAAGTCAGACTTATTTGATTGGATATGACCTAATTATCAAGTATTTACTCATTTATTTTAGGAATAGATTTATTTAAATACTTTAATAAATAATTATCAAGTATATCCTGTGAGCATAGGTGGATTGAACACTTGAATAGGTGAAGTTATTATCTTAACTTGCATGTTTCGAATGAATTGATTCTTTTGAATTTGAGGTTATGTGAATCAAGTTAAGATTGATTACATCTTTTGGAGCCTTAGTTGATGTTTTGATCATCCCCAGGAGTATGACTTTCCATCTCATTTTTCTTTCTCTTGGTTTGTTGTTTCGTTGTTCGAGGATGAACAACACCTTAAGTTTGGGGGGTTTGATGAGAGTGGAAATTCAGGTATTTTTGAGTCCGATTTGATACCTCTTTGAGTGTGTTAAATGCTATTATTTACACATATTATAATATTTTGAAATATTATTGACTAAAAGGTTCTTGAGAGGTATTTTGTTGAGTTTTGATAGGAAAAATGATAAAAAAAAATCAAAGTTGAAACGAAGGGTGAATTTGTGCAACATGTCAAGGGAATAGAGGACTACATTCCATAATTTTTTTGTGTTAGTTTGGAAGTCTTAACCATTTGTGTGATACATGGTTGGAAATATACGGAAGAGAGGGTCGCGTGAGCGCAAGAATCGCTTAAATCGAAGTTCAAATGAAGAAGTTATGTTCAAAATCATGAGGTCGTGCAACTGCTTACGAGAATCCGAAAATTCACGAAACATACCCTCTTATTCTTTTTTTCTTGGTGGCCAAGTTATTTCCTAATCTCACACCTCTCCATATCTTCCATAATTATATTTTTCCTTATTTTTCAAGATCCATATCCTTCTACTCCTTATCTTATTTTATTCTCACACTTATATATACTTCATTCTCATCACTACATAATAGTGTGGAGAAACCGCATAATCTACCACCTGGAGAGGTTTTTAACCCTAATCCACCATATCCGCCTTTCATCTTTTACTTATCATATGCCATCCACCACCTGGAGAAGATTCAAGAAAGTATTCGTCTACTTGATCGGAGACGTGAATTCTGGAGAGGACGGAGTTGAAGAATGAGAACCAAACAAATAAGTTTTTTCTTTACTTTATTCTTTCTAGTTTTTAGACTCATGGGTAAGTCTTTTTCTATAGACATGGTTGTTGCTTGTAACACCATGAGCTAAGTATTTTTTTGGTAGTGTTAGAGTTTGGATGTTTTAATTCGTGTTTGGTTTGATTGCCCTAGACTTCGATTATTACATTGCTGAATGTTTATTTTCTTATTGAAGAAAATATTTTGAGACTTCATATTATTGTGTTTTGAGTTTTGATTCCTTTAATTATTCATGACGGTATCATTGATTGATAGTTGATAGGATTCTTTGTTTCTACATGACAATTATTGTTTCCTATGACAGTGTTAGGGGATTGGTCTATAATTCTTAAAACTGTTAGACAATCAATATGAGATATTAATTACTTGGTAAAACATTATAATTAGGTAATTGGTAAGGAGTCAAACTCAATGCTTTGTCTCCTAAGCACAAGAATATGGCACTATGTGCCTTCTCCTGATCTTTTTGATCCTGTGAAGCTCCTTCCTTGGTTGATTTCCCAGCAACTTTTGTAAGAAGATCATCCCCTACTTCCTTCTTCTTCAAAACATGTCCTAATACTTGTTGCACCAGGATTGCTTTCATCTTTGCTTTCCATAACCAAAAATAAGATTTATCAATCAGCTTTTAAATGTCAAACTTTGCTCCTCCCATCTTGTTCTTCTCGTTTTCCATGGAGCGGCGCCAATTTGTTGTGAATTCGATGCTCACACAAACAAGAAATGAGAAAGCTGATTAGTTTAACACACAAAATGATAGTAAAATAAGAAATAATAGAAATGCAAAGACACAATCGTTTAAGTGGTTCGATCTTTAATGATCTACGTCCACTGAGGCAAGCGAAGAACTCTTATTGATGATCTTGAGCACTGCTGATTGATTACAACTCACAAGGCACTCATAAACTACTAATGAACTCAATATACAAATTGCTGTCAAATACCACTCTTTTGGAAACTGACTCTAAGATGCTATGTTGTGAGCCACTTTTCCATTTTTATAATGAATAAAAATATGTGTAATAAGCTCCAACTAAAAGTCCACGAGGCATAAATGAGATGCAGCTAAAAAACCATTTATAAATATCTAATCTAATCTTCAAGAAAGCAATCCAAAGTCAGCCAGCTGTTCAGTTCGATGCTTTAGCCAAAAAAATTGATCTGTAACCATTTTTGAATTAACTAACTAATCTAAGGGGGCGCTTGGTTAGAGGTATTAGAGGAGGGTAATGGGAATAAAAGGGTATTGACTCTCATTCCTCATGCTTGGTTAGGGGTAATGGGAATTCAAATCCCTCAATCATTCCCCTAGATTCAATGTATACCACCACCCCTTCAATCACTTTCATTCCCTTTACCATTTGAACCAAGCGGCTAGTAATTAATTCTGATTTTATGTAGCACGTTAAAAACCTTCAGCTGATTACTAACTATATGTCTAGCTTGTCACACAACCATTGGAGCAAGGATTACACTTAACACCTCACAACCATAAACAGTATTCGTATTTAAAAGTGGGTCAACTATATACAATCTTAAAATGGCAAATGGGTCATTCACAGGGTCACTCCAATCTTCTCTCTCACGTAGACACTCTTCTCTCTCTTGTCTAACTAAAAATAGGAATCGTATTTAAGAGTCAACTATATAATCTTAAAATACCCATATGGGTCATTCACGGGGGTCACTCCAATCTTCTTTCTCACACTCTCCTCTCTTGTCTTGAGCTGCTTCACTTCGCCTCTTGCATTGCTTCATTCCGCCTCTTGCACCTCCTCCCTTCTAGATCCCCGTTGCCTCGTGAGCGCTCTTCTTCCTCACTCCTCTGCATCGCTCCATCTCCTTTCTCTTCTAATCTGCTATCCTACCTTCCCTCTCTATACACCGCCTCCATCCACCGTCTCCTTCTTCATTCTGTTACATCGTTCCGTCTACCCGTTTTCTCTCATAATGTGCCCGCTCCGCCTCCATTCTCTGCGCCGCTTCCCTTTGTCGATTATAGATGTTGGTTGGTATAAATTTGATGTATTAGAATTAAGCCAAATTTAGGGATTAGTTTTGACGTTGATTGGAATCAAGCGCGAATGACTAGATTAGATTTTGATGTTAATTGGGGTGGTGTAGGAATTAATCATGGCTGTTTGGGTGGAGGAACCAGTGGAGAATTTAACATGATTCCTATTTGGGTAAAGGAACTGCTTGGGATTGAGATGTTGAATACAATAATGTATACTGTATAAGTTTTACTTAACTAATGTATATATTTATTTTCATAAATATAATAATACATTTATTAAAAAAATATGCATCTATGATAAAAAAAAAATACTTATACACTATTCAATTGTCATTAATACAATTTTTTAATCAAAAATTTATTGATTTATATATTAATGATACTATTTTTTTTGTTCAATTTACTAATCAACGTGTGAACGTAGTAATTAATTTTAGAAATAAAATTTTTATTGTGTAAGTTTTTAAATACACATTTAAATATTTAAATAAACTATATTTGATCCACTAATAATACATAATACCAATATTGTTTTTACAAAAAATAATACATTTATTGAGAGAAATATGTACATTATTAAATTATTACAACTACTCCACATTTTATTATAAAAATGCATATAAAAATAAATTTAAATTTAATAAATTTTTATATAAATTTAATGATACACGTAAGAGTAGAATGTAATATATTTATATGATAAAAAGTATACAGTGTCGAATTAAATAAAACTTAATCTCCACCTATTTCTACAGTCTTGTAGCAATATCGTCAGCAACCACACAAAATGAAGAATTGAAGAACAATTAACAAATTACAACATTTGAATCACATCATTCATGTCTTTATCTTAAAAATTTTGAGAAAATAAAGTGATAAGGAATTGTAAAATCGAATCATAGTTATCGACTCTTTTCAAATCTCGAACATAGCCTGCCTGAAGAAGATCTAAAAAGTGTGTGTTGAGAGGAGAGGCGACCAGGAAAAGTGAAGGCGGAGAGACGAATGGAATAAATAGAATTTGTGAAGATGGTCGCCACAGTTGTCGAGATCGAGAAAAAACCAGGTAGTTAAGCTGTATTCTAGAGACGATTTCGAAAAAGGCGGCGGAAAGGCGACTGAAAGATGGGAAAGAGAGAGAGAGAGTGTGTGATAGGAAGAGAGAGGAGGCGGAGAGATGGGAGGGGAGGAGAGAGAGTGCATCATAGGAATAAAGAGAAGGCAGAGAAATAGGATAGAGAGAGCGCGATAAGAAGAGAGAGGAAGTGAAATAATGAATGATCGATCATGCTCTTTAGCGTATTTATATTCGGGTCATTGGATAAAAATTAACCTAGTTGCACCTTAAGAACTATTGCACAGTAATATTTGTCTTTATATATATACATATGTGTGTGTGTGTGTTTAAATAAAAAACAAAATTGACTTAAATTTAAAGTACGACTTAACCACTCAGATATGGAAATTCTTAAAATTGGTCTTGGAAATAAGATCTATGTAAATCTAGTGGTGTGCATCGGTCGGTTCGGTGACCGAACTGAACCGAATTTCAAAAACCAAAATTTTTCCAAAAATTTTTTGGAAAACCGAAACCGAACCAAATTAAGCCAAAACTGAATTAAACCAAACCGAAATATTTCTATCAGTTTGACCGATTAACCGAACTGAAATATTTTTTTTAAATAAAAATATGTAATATTAAACATCAATTTTCACATTATTTCTCACATCCACACCTAAAAACTTGCAACACTACAACATTCACAAGTTATTAAATTTACAAACTCCATCATTTAAATGTAAGAAATCCTAATACAATAATTCAAATACAAGCAACCTATCAAGTCTCAACAATAAATCCCACCAATGTTATTGATATCAAATTATTAATATAGCCATCAATTTCTCTCGTGAGCTCGACATCTATATGAAAAACAAAGCCACCAATGTTAATGATCATTTACAACATTAGAGTGAAGCAGTTTGATAAATATTATTGCCTCATCAACTATGATAGATTTATCAGCCTACATTCATCAAAATTTAAAATTATTTGAGTGGTTTATTAATTAGGATATAATTAGTTTATTTAATTGCATACTCTTCCTGGATCGACAATATAAATTAATTGTTAATAAGAAGCAACTAGTGGAATCCCAAGCAATAAACATATTCAATAAAATCTCATTTCAAGAAAAATACATGTAAATTGGCGATTAATTTAATTACTAGCTAAATGAATGTTAAGTTTGACGTGTAATATTAAATAATTAATGTGACTTTAGTGCATACCTTCAAATAAACATCCATATTCTTAAAGATACCAATTCTACAATAACACCTCTTCAACTAAACAATAATAAAAGAAACAAAGAACAACACCCCTATAAATTTATTAACCAAAACACTCAAAACATAGGTAAGATATTTATGCCCAAAGCCAATTTGGGTTGCAATTCAAGACATATCAAAGTTTAGTGTTTCTGCCACAATTTTCCAAGTTCTCTGCACCGATGTTAACGTCTATTTTACAATTTTTCCATTCAATTAAACAGAAGAAAAATGAAAACTTCAAAACAAAAACGTAAAAACAAAAAAGAAATACTCACTGGAAGTAAGAGTGTATTGAGACGAAATGCAACGATGATTGATTAATCGACGGTTCTCCTAGTAAATTTTTGTTAAGAAGTAAACAATTAGATTGAGAAAAAGAAATTACATTTTAATGCATTAATCACAAATTTAAGGTTGCTCAATGTTTTGAAAACCCTAAAGCCAACATTCAATATTCAAGAAATAGACTTACACTTTTAAATAGAACAAGATTCGTTGCCGGAGCGTAGTGGGATTCGTTGCCTGAGTCGTCCTCCATTAGAGAGAGATTCATAGAAGATTTGACGCTATGGAGATTTGAAGAAGAAGAGGGATAGAGTGTGCAATAGCCCGCTCCTGCTAGTCAAGGAAATAAGAAATGAGATTTAATTGAAATTAGGGTTAGGTGTCTTTATATATGAATACTATTTCGATCCGGTTAATCGAAATTTCTTATTTCCTAAATTGAAAACCGAACCGAAAATTAAAAATTTTGATTATTAAAACTTTTAACCGAATCGTAAATCAAAAATCGAACAAATTACTTAATTCGGTTTGGTTTGGTCGGTTTATTCGGTTTCGATCGGATTTTGCACACCCCTATGTAAATCCTCTTAATTTATGAGTTTAAAAGCCAATTATACATTGAATATGTCATTAATCACAATAATGAGATACATTATGAATCACATGGGTAAAATTCGCCATGAACCAATAAAATAAAATACAGCATAAATAATAATGGTAAAATTACAACTATGCTCTAAATATTAATATGAGACCATAAGAATAAATATTAAATGCTAAAGATATAAAAAGTGCATAATTAATTATGTGAATTTGATGTGAGGAATACATTACTAAATCCTAAGAAAATGGGATTTAAAAAAGGGCTAATTGCCTAAAAATCCCTGAACTTTCGTTGCAAATTAATCCTGACTTTTATGAAACGGCAAAAAAAACACCAACTTTTAATGTATGTGCAAATTGCAACGATTGCCCAACTACTGACGTGGCATTTTAAATCCATGTGACGCGTCCATGTAGGAAATGAAACAATGTTTTATAGATGGCTCATTCCCAAATTAAAACCCTTAGCCCCAATTCTCAAATGACTTCCTTTGGCCACCACAGAGAGGAGCACCACCACTCTGTCTCTCCCTCTCGTTCCACCTTCCATTCTTTACTCAGTCTGTCGTACATGGCGTCACATCATCTACGCTCCCTCCTTCCCACCGTTCCCTCTATCTACCCTCCCTCTCCTCTTTCCATGAGGATAATGATGGTGATTAGATCTAATGGTCTACGTAATCCATTTGGGTTCCATGCACATCTAACTCCGCGGAATTACAGAAAGTATTACTTTTCACTGAAGACTAGCGGAAAAATCTGAATCAGCTGCAGAAAGAACCTCTTGATCTTCTGTTGTATTCCTATATCTCGTCTAGACGTCGTGCGGGCGACGATCCTCTAGACGATCCCATTTCGCAGTCTCCCTTACTCACGATTTTATCTCTCTCACTTCGTGAAATATTATTTCACGTGAAAAAACTTATTATTGGCGTGAATTCAGTCTATCCAGACTGCTGTGATGACTTATTTATAGTATACAACAGGGATCAGGAGGAGAAATTATGATTGGGCCTCCCATTAGGCTTAGACATCCAAGTTTAGCCTAAATCTTATATTTAAGCCCAATAATTATAATTCAGTTTACTAAAGAATTATTATTGCACTGGCACCCTAATCCCAAATTACGTTATAAACTCCTTCTTATTATGAGCACAATTAACTCCACGTGTTTAAGATATACAATCCCCAATAATTAAATGAGTTACTGACAACTCAATTAATTAATCTCTTATACAAGAGTAGTACCACTCAACCTTATTATCATGCTCAAACAAATCCACTTGCATGATTTACATGATAATCCTTATGAGCTCCTCAAGGGGACATCATCAGCCTAAATTATTAGGACACAAATTTCTTCTACAATCAACAACACACCATAGAGATAGTACTATCTCCCAACTCACATAGCTTATATTGTTGAATAATTAAATCTCACCCATAGATGAAACAAAGAAATAAATACTGAATTATGTGTCAATGCTATTGTATAGGGATTAAGAGTACGAATGTCCATAATAACTAAGGTCTTGTTCTTTTATAAAGTCAGTATAAATTGAATAACTTTAAGCGGTCTACTCAATACACACAAAGTTCACAAGTGTAATTTTATAGTCAAGACAAATTAATACCAAATCGCACTACAATCATCCAGATAAATTGTCTCCGTCTATCTCGATTGTGAGCATCTGTTTATACTTTATAAGGAACTAATAATATCATCTTCCGTGCGACGTCACACACCATATTATTTACAATATAAAGTAAACGGACTATTGCATCGACATATTAATAATTTATAAGATGCAATTATTTGATCAATGATTTTCATTTCAAATATTGTTAAAACATTGTTCATACTAAAACTAGACTTTTAGTATACAATCCAACAGAAAATCCCTAATTCTCCTACCTCTGCAATTTTTCTCCTTCCATCGTCGTATCTGTAAATTTGGAAAACACCATCTGCATGTAAAAAATTCTATCACATAACACTTAGTTTTTGCAAGTGTGAACAACAAACATTAAATTATTTAACGAGAATTCTAACACCCCCAAATAAATACAAGTTTCAAATGTATAATTGAGTATTTATGTTCTTTTTTTTCTTTTCTTTTCTTTTTTTTTTTTTTTAAAAATTAACCCATTGAAATTTGAAATGAATCAATTGAAAATAAGAAACTTAAATAAAATTCTGATATTTTTGGTTGAGTGATGAACACGGAGATTTGGGTAGGTAGAGACTGAAGAGAGAGCGCTCCAAGCTATGAGCCAAAAAAAGGTAGAGAAAGAAATACGTCAAAACGTTTCCCCTTATTCTGACCTTTGCCTCCAGTGATGAAAGGCCAATACAATTTCTTTCACACCAGACTCCTCATTCGAGTGACTGACGGTTCCTCCGCTGCCGCTGGACTCTCCTCTCCACCTCCTAATAATTTTAGTATCATTTCATGGTAGAAATATGAATATACCCAGAATTTCCTTTATAGTACTAGGAAGTAAAAGGAAATTCTGGGTATATTCATATTTCTACCATGGAATGATACTAAAATTACTTAAAGTATCTATGGTTGTGAAAAAATGGAGCCAATATAATTTGGTTAATGAGATTGTAGATAATCTATCTTCTCAGTGCAGCTAAAACGCTATAAATCCTCTATAGCCAATCTATACATTGTGGCCATTGGAATCAAGCAATTCCTCGTCCACATTATTAGGATTGTCAATCATGGACATCTGAATATTTGATTTTGAGTTCATTTTGTTCCACTCATTTTCCACACGAAAGAAAACCCACTGGAAACGACGCAGCATTTCCAGGGCAGTTATTGTGAACACAGTGAGGTAGTTATGGCGGAGATGGGCTGAAAGCTTGTACGTCCATGTGCAACGCAAGATAAGATTACTTCCGATCACCCAAAAGTAGACCTGCAAGGTTCCGACAGATTTAACCATACAATGCACTAGCATACATACCACGCAGTCAATAACTAGTAAGAATAAATAGAATCAGCTTAACATCTCTAGAGACGGAAATCATTAGCAAAAGCACGATAACTGGTATTTGCTTACCCATTTACTTCCATAAAACAAGTGAGATAAGATATGTGGTTTGCTGAACTTGAAAATTCGTGTGAAGCAACTGGCGATGAAAGAAAGACAAAAAGTGTAAGGTTGATCAGATACCCCTCCAGTTAGGAGAAAGCAGAATAAGGAAAATAATGTCTTCTTAGTTCCCCAAAACCAAATTACAGTTCATTGGTTCGTCTCCAGGAGTAGTTTGTATTTATACATACCTCAAGTCCCAATCCCGCGTAATATCCCAGTAGAATGAGTACAAGGAGTTCAACACACTTGACAGTAGCCACAATGGACGATAAATATTTGTCCATTTGTCAGGAAAAACATGATATTTGAGTGCAGAAAGAAAAATAACAGGCACTGCCGTTGAATACTTTAAGGCTGAAATGGAAGGATGATCAAGTTATTTCATAATGCAACCAAAATAACATAAATTCAATAAAACAAAGTGAAACCAACAACAAAACAAGTGGAACAAGTTATTCATGATGTATTTCTTGAGAAGAAAAAAAAAAGGGCGATATCTAATCAAGTAAAATGGTGAATACATTATACAATACTTCCTCCTTCCCATAATTTTTTTCACATTTTTCACTTAGATTAAGAAAGTTGATACTTTAAGGGTATTTTGGAAGGAAGAAATGGGAGTATGTACTTTATATATTGTGCAAGAGAAATATCACGAAAAGTCCTAAATAACCTAAGGTGAATACACTTTCGGTCTATTAACTAGTCCTAATACTTATTTTAGTCTCACAGAATTGATCCATGAGAGAGTAATCCTCCGTTTTATAAAGATTAGCTCAATTTCCATTTCGGCATATTCCACAATATATGCCTACTTTCTTATTTTAACAAATTAATCAGTTGTAAAGTGACTAAACTCTCAGCACTAAATAAAGTTAAAGAACCTTATTAGGGGTGCACTCGAACTTTGGTGCACCCAAATAAATTATGCCATTAGATAAAAATGTTACAAATATGTAGCTTTAAATTAAATAAGATTATTATATATATATTTAAAAAAAAGAATCACTCATTATCTGTCTAAGTTAAGAATTATCCCTAAAGGTGTAATTCGAATAAATATTCAACTATAATGATGCCTAACGGTAAAACAGGAAGAAACTGGATAAAAATTATAATGTCAATGGCAATAAATCTGCATTTTGATCTAGATGAAAACATTTGTGAACCTATCTTACCAAGAAAGCATGATGTCATAAATCTCCGAAAAGAAAATATAACTGAATACAATTATCCTTGTTACTCAGATAAATTTAATTTAATTCATATTGCTAAAATGCATTACAGGGCAGAGAGGGAAAAAAGAACGCACAGAAATGTAAAACTAAGACACAATCGTAATGCGCACGTGTCTCATAATATTAAGCAAACAAATGCCAGGATAGCTTACCATTTAGAAGAGATGTCTTTTCTCTTGTATCCTTGTATTGCCGAAGACATTGGAAGAAACGGAAAATGTAGGGCAAAACAAGAACCATTGGTATTGCAACAGAATGACTTCCACAAACAGAGTCCGCCTCAAACCAGGCAATGGTGGCAACCTGCATATAAATGGACTCTCACAGAGCAGAAAGGGCAAGCTTTAAAAGAAATCTAAGTTTGCATTAGATAGTGCTCGGATAAACGTGATAATTCTCAAAGTTTCACCAGAAAATACAGCTCCATTGACATTTCAGTGGAAAATCTAAATCCTAAAATACAGCCTCACCAAGCCCGGAAAAAGATGGGTCATAAATTCAAATATTGTAGTATCTGGAAAAAAAAAACTTCTACGATATAAAACTCGTCTAACACACAGCCATGTATAATATGACAATTATATTCTCACACAATAAAGAAATTTGGACGATGATGAAGATTTTAACCTGGCGATGGACCATTCTACAAACTGAACGCTCCAAATCCGAGAAAACCTGCATGCGTAGACAAAAGTTAAGAAAAACAGCAACATTAATGAAGGTCATAAGCCTGTTAGGATAATGAAAGACAAGTTGCAATAAAAAAAAAATTGCATTCCTATGGTCATTGACCAAATAATTTGCCTCTGAAACAGTGGAAAGAATGCAATATACCCTGAGGAGAGAATGCAATATAACCTAAAGGCAAAGCACAAGTGTAAACATTAAAATCACCTCCCCATAAATCCGGTTTTTGAATGAATCCATATAACCCTAAAAAATAGAATTTATAAACCCTGAAGGTAAATGATAAGGCTGCTATAAAGTTAGTAATAACTAATATGGACCTTTTGCCTTATCATAAAGAGGCTCTTGAATCAGGAGCACAGAAAAAGGTACAATCTGCTAACTATGAACAGTTAACTTTGAAGAACTCGATGCCCTCTGGATCGAGGATTTGATTGGCAAGATAAATCAGTGAAATGCGCTCCAAACTTCCAGGAAAGGGTTTGAAACATATTCTGATTTCAATACTAATCTTGGGAAAGAACTGAGGACACAGTAAAATAGTAAGTTTCAGGAAGCTCATCAAAAAATTGTTAACATAGTGACTGAGCAACACTTTGACCGGTTACTATCATACAACCATCACATAGTTTACATTCTTAACAACAGTGTTGTTCATCAACTCATAAAATGTATAGTGTCATTTTAAAGCAAGTACCTTTTGCTTGAAATTTATGACTATACTGAATTCCTCTCTTGAAATATTTAGATTTGAATGTCAGAAACACTATTTAAAGATAAGATCAGGGGAACTTTTTTGCTATAGTTTGGCTATAGAGTTCCAGATAATGCTGTTCTCAGTGTTTAAAGCTTTCCTCAAAGGGTGGCCAACACTCTGAAAAAGACTAAAAACTGTAATCAATTTCTATCTTTGAAATTAAAGTTCCATTTTGATGTTACTACTTAATCAAAGGGCTGGCAAATAGGTATAGAAGGAGTAATCGAGAATTATCCTGCACAAATATCTGGTTAGAAAAATGCTTGTCTTAAATTGTCCTAATACGTCACAACAAATTTCAAAATCCCATCTCCAATTCTCCACCACCTAGTTGTCAAAATCTTCAATTATTTAAGAAACAAACCAGCAATTAACTTCTTAAAGAGACTGAAAAGTATGTGCAGTGTAAAGTTAAGACATCAAGTGCACAATAGATCAAAGTTATATTGGTTGGGTTCTCATGTATAAATAAATAACACAAGTAAACTTAATTTCACATAAACAATAACCACATTCATACTCGCTTGAGATATAAGCAGTAGTACGAAGCTAAAATTACCTTAAGGAGAATTTAATAATTTTAAATATGGACGAATTTAAAGATGATACAAAAGAATACAGAATTTTATCGGAGTTCTACATCTATAAATATAATCTGATACATACCTTTGACATAGATGTAAATATATCAGCCAAAAAGAAATCAGCAAATGTTATTGCCTGCATTTGTTAAGAAAAATTGCGTGAGGAAAATATAATGTCACAACATATATTGTAGACATATTTTATATGTCACTAGAGAAAACTTCACATTTGCAAAAGCTAGGCTGGAAGGAGTGGCATAGTGACTTAGGCTTTGATTTGTTGGTACTTAAACTTGGGAGAAGACACATATATATGGAGTCAAGCGGTCAAATCTAACACCAAGCTTGCAAAAAAAAAGGGTGGCAGAAACTGATAGAGATGCAGAAACAGTAAATAAAAAACACAAAAGACACACGAAATAATCCCTCGAGAGGCCCACAGAGAATGAATTCTCCGCCACAAGCCAGAAGGCTGCACTCCTTCAAAGAAGGCCATAGAGATGAACTCTACCACAAACCAATTAAGGTTGCAAATAAATATGTCTTATTGATGATTTCCCTACGATACATAAGGTACTTAAATAGGTTGAATAGGCCGAAGGCCCACAATCATAACCCTAACCCTAATTACTAAAATAACAGGAATATGAAATAGGAAATAAGGAAACTAAATAATCTAATTAAAGGAGATTATTGACTTAAATAAAATACTAAAATAACTCTATCAACTGCCTCCCTCCCCAAACAGCCTTGACCTCAAGGCTGCAACAGGAAAATAACCCCACGATCAACCATACTCCTCTTTTTCAATGGTGTCGGAAAGGAATGGTTGGGCCTCCTCAGCGAGATTTTCCGGCTTGGGAAGGAGCAGGATACGCAATTGCTTGGCGGCACACTTATTCAACGACCCCCAAGGCAGACCGCAGCTGTAACATCGTCCCTTAGCACGATAGTCGCGGGCTTCCTCCGCTGTTAAATGACGTACATGTCGATGGGGTCGTGGTCCAGAATTAGTAGGAGGGCCTGGCAAAGGATGGGTTGACAGATGAGGGATACGAGCAGGTGGAGGAGGACGAGAATACGTAGGATTCCCAAAAGAAGAAGGGTGAATAGCACGGGAGACTCGACGCGCCGCTTGGATGGCAGTAAACACATCTGCCAAGTCCGAGTCGGGAATGCTTTCACGAATGGCCTCCTGAAGCCACCCCAAAAACATCCCCAAGTATTGTTCGGAAGGGAGGGAAGGAAGTTGGGCGACACGTTCTTCAAACAAAGCAACATAATCATCAATAGTACCGGTTTGGCGCGTTGCTTGCATGGCTTCATACGCGTTGATGGCTGAACTATCACCAAAATGCTGAATCAAATCCTTAGAAAATTGAGACCAAGTCAATGAATCATTGCGGCGAATGGCCCATTGAGTCCAAAACATAGCTCTCCCAGACATCGCAATAAGACTGAATTTCACGCGATCACATAAAGGAGTTTTGTGAACCAAGAAAAACTGCTCCGCTTGTGCGAGCCAGGCAATGGGATCTAAACCATCAAAAAGCGGAAGGTCCATCTTTGGTAGCGTGACTGACGGGGGACCGGTGCGGTGGCTGCGCCCGCGTACTGCATAGCAGGCCGTTTGGTCCGAGAAATAGACCCTGCATCAGTAGGTGGATTTTTCAGCACTTCAAATTTCCTGAAGAAGAGATCAAATTTGGTCTCTATGCTCGAGACAGATTGAGACAGCTCTGCGAGAGTGACACCATGGGTCGTTACTTCATCTTGAAGTTCGCCCAAAGTCCTCTCCAGTTCATCGCATCTCTCCAGTGCCGCTGAGTCGGATCTCTCTTTGCTAGCCGTCATCGATAGGGTGTCAGGCATGGGACAAGAGAGATGGCAGGTCGGACCAATTGATAGAGTTGCAGAAACAGTAAATAAAATACACAAAAGACACACGAAATAATCCCTCGAGAGGGCCACGGAGAATGAATTCTCCGCCACAAGCCAGAAGGCTGCACTCCTTCAAAGAAGGCCACAGAGATGAACTCTGCCACAAACCAATTAAGGTTGCAAATAAATATTTCTTATTGATGATTTCCCTACGATACATACGGTACTTAAATAGGTTGAATAGGCCGAAGGCCCACAATCATAACCCTAACCCTAATTACTAAAATAACAGGAATATGAAATAGGAAATAAGGAAACTAAATAATCTAATTAAAGGAGATTATTGACTTAAAAAAAAATACTAAAATAACTCTCTATCAGAAACAGCATAGTAACTAGAGACTAACTTTTTGTTACTCTAACTTGAGAAGGAAAGAGATAACAAAGAAGACCTTCACAAAGGATATGTAGTCAAGCCAAATCTAACAACAAGCTTTTCAGCAGAAGGCATCAGAACTCAGAATGGAAATAAGATCAAAAGAGGATTAATCTAAAAGAAGTGATACAACGTGCTACCTAATTTAGTCGGCAACAAAGTGGTGAAGCCTCAATTCTTATTTGTTATCCTTTAATAAACAGTTTCCTCCACTCTCAACAAATTTTACAAATATTCCAATGTTACTCAAAATTAACTCAACCTCAATATGAAATAATATTAAATAATTCTTTATAATGAGGACTGACAAAAACTTATAATTCTACTCATTTCAATACAGAACAAGGACTTGCCTGTAATGGGAACACTATTCGCCAAATTGTCCTCAGCAAAAAGAAACGGGATGATAAATAGAAGATATCAAAGGGAAAAATGAGAGTCATTAAAATGGCAGCATACAAGAGCACCTGCAGTTGCCAACATAAACATTACAACAGAATCATAATATACAAAATTAATAATGCAACAGATTTTTTTGGAGTCTTAGTTGGAGGGAAGGGTTCTCTAACTTGAGACCTTGCTCAAGTTAAGTGACACAACTACCACCAGGAACCTGTGCATGCAGGTGCTTATTATGAAAGCAGTTCCAGAAAAAAGGTCAATAAAAAAGCCAAGAAACACCTGACACACATATTGAGAATCATATAAATGGAATTTATTAGTAAACAAACAAACTCACAGACATATGATGCCAAACATACTATGTTAGAGGCATCTAAACTTCTATTCAAAATACCACTAGACCTTATTTTTATTTATAGCATTTACAATAATCAAAGCATGAACGAAGCAATAATGAAAACAATGATGTGGTTGAGTCCAAAGTTAGTTACACGTTGATTTGCAAGAGATAATTTGTGATAACAGTCAGAAGTAGCATATCATTGACTAAGTATTTAATTATGAAATAAACGGCAAACCCAACTTTAACTTGCACAGCTTCAATAACTTCCATATATGTTTTTAGTGATAATAAAGTAGCACCATTAGAAGAAATTTCAAACCAAGTTATACAGATTCTCCAAGAATGTCACTAATTGTGTTCATCAGATTCAACTAAGAGAAACGAACAGAGGATGCTTGCTTCTGAGCCTGAAGTTCAATATTTGGAGGGTGTAATTTTATGCATGTTTCCATATTCTAAAAACAATAGAGCTCATTAAAGCTTTCCCTGCATGGACAATTAAATTGTTTGAAAGCATACTGAGCATAAAAAAAGCATAAAAAATATCTCCAATTCTCCATGAGAAGAGGCATCTATTACACTGGTTGAGATGCAGCCAATGAAACTTCCCCATGAGAATACAGGTAAAGATATGCCGTCATGCTAGTTGGGACAATGATTGTCATCCATGTAGCGCACTGACACACACAAAAAAAAAAAAAAAAACCATCAAAAAATAATTTAATGACAAATATATATTGCATCTGAAAACACAATTTTTTTTTTTTTACACAAGATTGTCAAGACATCAATATTAGAAAATTTTAACCAAACTTTACTTGTGTTGTAAATCTAATTTCATGACTCCAATTTCTTGATATTAAAGAATACATACATGGCTCAACAGCCACATCCATGCACACATTTTCAGAGATGAGAAAATCTGAAAAAACCCGTCCAATTATTGAATTTTTACAGAAAGAAGGATGCGAAAGATATGCATAAAATGTAACAACTATAGGAAACAATCTATAATTATGACCTACGGATAATATGTCAGAAACAGTATCATTTGATACTCCAGACAATGAAAGGAAAAAAACAGGCTCCTCGACACACATGGAGAATTGTTAAACAGCTGATGTAACAGCTGACAAGAACATATTTGGTATGAAATGTTTCATATGAAATCACCCAAACCAAAACTGAATAAATAAAATGAATATAGTAAAAGATATTTATTTTTAATTTGTCTTACTATTTTAGGTCAGAATTTAGTAAGACAACAGAAAGTTTGAGCTAAACCTACACCACGGAAAGTGGTAACACAATCATCCAGTTTGTGTGAATAAGATGAAGAAGATTTATCACTATAAAACACTTAAGTATACGAGTAACACCCTCCATTTTAAATTAATAAAATAAAATAAAATTTAATTTGCAATTTGTTATCTTAATTAAAAACTCTTTCAACTTAATCTAACTAACCTTGATAAACATTATTTTTCCTAAACCTTTAAATCTAAAGAGAAAATTAAAAGTACATTAAATTGTTGAGACTCTTCATGTGCCCACTTTTCAACTATATAAATAAACCCACCCAACCCCACCCAACCACCCCCACCCCTAAAGCTCATTTTCATCATTACCACTTCTAGGCTTCGTGCTTCCTATTTCACCATAAAGGGAATAAACTCCACTATGTACTTGACTTTTATCCGCAAAATTAAGCTAAATTTCATTTTAAGTTTTAATTGGGTGTTATGTGTTTTTCAATTATTGTATTTAAATTGATTATTAACCTATAAAACAACTTTATAAAAATTCAGGTGTTACATACTTATTCAGATGCAAAGTCTTAAATAAGCAGAAGTAAAAGATTCTGCAGATAAATACACTCCCAAGGTAGTTATCCAGTGTAATCCATAGAGGCATAGACAAAAAGCACAAAGTCCACAAGTTATTAAAATAACAATTTAAGTGAGTAATCTAATTCAAGTTGACTTTCTGTCAAAAAAAAAATTCAAGTTGACTCAGAGCACTCCTCTATTAAGCAAATACATTCATACAAACCAAATATGTAAAGAGAAAAGAAGATGGTTAGCAGTTATATAAACAATAATAAGGGCATTAGAATTGATAATGCTAACAAGTCAAAAGTTTAAGTATACCTTCCATATCTCTCTATGAGTAAGATGACTTTGGTCTAGGTCAAAGATTTTAGTATAACCAATATTAGACTGGGCAAAAACCCATAAATTTATCCCCCATAGCCAAACCATCATTGTCTGCAGCAACAATAGAACACAATTACACATAGGCCTAAGTCAATACTACATGTAAAAATAATATGTAAATCAAGAGATATCAGTCTTAAACTAATTAAATCAATCTTCATGCACAAGCTTAAGGCAGTAAGCTATTGCAAATGTTTGAAAATCTTAATTCTCCACACAATATATTTACTCAGAGACATAAGTTCACTGACCACAAGAAGTAGAGGATTATAATACAAGAAAGCCTCATATAAAAATAAATCCCGCAGGTCTGCACTCATTCTCATGACTGAATCCCATCCAATCTGCATACATATATAAACACCAGTCACTTGTAGAACAGAATAATATGGATCTTGACACTTCACATTCAACAAATAACATCTGTAGCAGGAACTACACAGATATCAGTAGTGAGATTGAGTGCACAAATATGAAATAAATATTTATGCATAAAAAAGTGAACTAACCTTGCAACAACTGAATCCCCAGATCAGAAACAGCAGCACCTATATATAGAGTAACTTAGTGATGAGAAGCTGATTCAAGCATGTAAGATACACATCAATTTTTGGCTCCATGTCAAAGTTTAGTTGAGCTCAACCACTTGCAATTACTATGACCATAATTTCGCCAGGGAAAAAATAACACAGAGAGGCAAAGAAGCACCACTCATAGAGTAGGCAGTTATAATGCAGAACACAATTAAGAAGGCAAGATAGAAAACAATTAAAATTTGGTCGTCCATAATACATTTAGATAGAAGAGATGGGTCTCTCAAGGATAAATTAGTAAACCTAGATGACAAAAATCTTCTCATAAAAGGATGTTTACGAACAAACAACTATCAGAAGTTTGAGAAGTTATCAGATTTCACTCAGTGGTTCGTAAAAATTTTAGGAGATGAACTTAAAAAACCTGTGAACTCCCAGTATGAATAATAAAACCTTATATACTATCTGAAATGCACATCTTACTTTTTCTTCAGATGTAAGCAAAATTACATAGCTTTGACCATATTAACATTATTGTCATTATCACATCTCATAAGGTTCATGACAACTTTTAACTAGACATTTCTCCAACTATACAAGCCAGTAAGAACTTAAAATTAATTTTTTTTAAAAAGTTGTGAGCATGTTTACACATGGGTGTTTCCCATCCAAAAAGAATCTTCACACCATACATCAACATAATTGCCCAGCATTCCTATCTCAGAGCACAAAAACCTACAAATAGATGCATCAATTGGTTATTTTCAAGAATAGATCTTGTAAAAGTGGTACAGAAGTTCCAAACTCATTCTTCTCGATATCAAAAATAGCACGGCAGTAAACCAACATCCACTTATCTTTTAAGTTTTAGATATATATTGTTTATCTTCTAAATGTAAAAAGAGAAAATTAATAATACAGAGAAAATGCACTGAATATCCATGGGTTACAGGAAAGGAATAATTGCCACATTGCCACTCAGGAATCATCTAACAGTAATACCTTGAATCTCCACAGCAGAAGAGGAGAAGGCATAATTGCTGCACTGCTTAATGGAGGGGCCCCGCCCTTCATTTCATTTGCCTCTACAGAAAGTAAATGATCTTCTTCGGAACTATTTCCCAGCTCACTCGGACCTAAGAAATTATATTACAACATCACAACCATGCCATGAATCTGTGGGGGAAAAGGAAAATACAAGGCCAATGAAAAAGGCAACAGGTGCTACATATATATTCTCTTACCAATATCAAACACAACAGGTCGGCTTCCAGACTTGCGTAAATGAGGACTATTGTTGGGGATATATTCCAGACCTCCAAACATATATGGAGATGGTAATAGGTATGGATTTCAGCGTGAGCACAACTGCAATAAACTACAATTTTAGGAACAGATGCATACAGATATTTATAGTACTGCCTCAACTAGGTAATTGGCAGAATATTTAGTTAAATTCCAACTTTACATGAAGTTTGTTAGCATTGAGTAGAAATTCTGGTGGTAACGCTCTAGTTCGAGAAAGAGATATCATGGTGTACAACTTGTTAGTGTCTGAGACAAGACTCAATCTATGTACTATAATACAGCACTGAAACACAAATACAAGCACACAATGTGATCGAGAATGTAAAAGCTCACAATCCAGTAAACCATACAAACAAGAGAAACTTATCATGAATTAAGAGTGTTTCAAGACAAGAAAAGTTAATCCAAAGTCGTATACAAAATTATATTATATAATGCACAAGCTCATCACACCAATATCACAGTTTTCACCTCCTATTATTTATTTTGAAAATTTTACAGCTTCTTTTCAGAACAATAAGCACACAAGAATTCCGCTTACATCAAATAATCTCAGCGGCACAGCCAGCCAGTACAGGACTAGAGAACCAATGTTAACAGCTAGAGAAGTATTATTATGTAAAAATATGTTCCCAAATAGTTCTTGCTTTTAGTTGTCCCAATCAAAGTGTTCCTTCCATTTATTTTCAAATACAAACAGAGGGAAATGTTTTAATTTTAATAAATATTATACTAGTCCTATAATTTGTGGAACAGGTCGCACAATGTACTCAGAAATAAAAGATTTAACACAAAGTAAAGGGAAAATTAAGTATAGCGCGAGCGGGGCGGCGCTTGAGCAAAGCAGTCCGAATCGACTGTTAGTGGCGCGGCAGAGGTCGAAATACGCAGGCAATAAATTCCGAGAATAAAAGAAGCATTAAAATAAAAATAAAAAAAAATCACCCAAAAACCTGAAGAACAGGAGGAGCAGGGCAGTGCAGATCAAAGACGGCGGCTTCCAGAATCGACTGGTGTAGACTCGGCGGAGGTCCAAATGCGCTGGGCAATCGAGATTCAGAGGGAGGAGCGTCGTTTCTTCTTTATACCAAGTTTTCCTCAATTTATTTATGTAAAATTCAAGCTGTTTCCTTGTTTGATATCCTCTTAAGCATTCGAGTCTATTCTCTAGATGGAAAAGCTATGTACCGCTTCGAGTGATTCGCAACCGCAATCCTATTTTACTTCAGCGCATTGATCCGAGGAGATTTTGGCCGAATACGCTAGACTGTTACAAGAAGACGAGATCTGATCCGATTTTGTGCGTGAATGTTGTGTAAGATTGACGGAAAGGGAATTTTGGTGTGCGTTTGACGGGAATTCTGATGGGCCGTTATTTCCTTGTTTTAACGATTTTTCCACCTAGGAACAAAATGGAGAAACAAAAGTTGCAACCCATTTTTGCTTCTCAAATCACATATTCATAACTAAAAAGTAATGAAATTATTCATTAATAATAAAGTCATAAATAATTGGCAAAATAAGCAAAGACAAAACTCTTTGATAATGCTTATGTAATACATTTTGTGAAATATATTAAAATATGATCGTTATACAAATAAAGTATGCTTACAAATAGATAAAATATGTTGAATAGTGTATTAAAATATGATTATACGGTGTTATATTATGATTCAGTACAAACGTACTTTAATTTCCGACAAACATACTTTACCTGGAGTACATAATATTCATATTTTAATGATAGATCGACTCATTTCACATATACCCATCTCACAAGAGAGTACTCCATAAGCAAATTTTTGTGTGCACAGGTTTACCATGTGATCGAAATTACTTCAAGACGTACGATGTACGTTCCATGCATGTCATACTTTATAGTGTGTGTTTTGTTTGATTCTAACAATTTTTATATCTAATAAATTCTATTCAATGGATATGAATATCGACAATCTAAATAGTCATTCTAACATTAGTCAAGCTTTCATGAACAGATGACTGTAAAGCGTATGTATCCCGAGAAAAAAAATGTTACTGATGTAGGAATGTTTCTGAAAAAATTAATACGAACTTTGTTGGAAATGAAAAAAAATGGCATAAATTGTTGGAAACAAATCTATAAATCCAGAACATGAAACCCTATTACGATTAAACGAGATCTAAATTATAAAGTGAAAGCACGACTTGATCCATTGAGTACTCTAGGTGCAATACGAACTTTGTGATCTAGTTGTATCATGGTCTTCCTCAACTAAACATCCTTATTCCTTTATGGGATCCTTGTAATCCCTTCCGATAGGGAGAAGGGAAGACTGTGTATGGTTTAGTATATTGGAGACCATAACCTAGGGAGCCTTTATATACTACTTAATTAAGCCATTCATAATCACCTATCAAGTAGTATTTGTATATACTCAATTAGCCCATCGTAACAATAAATTTGTATTTATAATAATAAAATAAACACAAAATGAGTACAAAGATAATCCAAAAGGATTTAATTTAAAAGATTATGTAAACATGTTATAATCTCTAAGCAATCCTTGATTATTCTCTCGAACCAATTTAGCTTTGACTTGTATGTGTGTTGAGCCGGATATTCGGGTGAAGCTTGTCCGAGCTCGAATTTGAGATTGTATAATGTTAATCCGGAAGCATCGAGCCTTTACTCGGATTAAACGTTATACTTAAATCATCCACGAAAAACTCTGTTGAATGCGTAGAAAGTCATTAACTCAAACTCCGTTGGGTGGCTTAGCACCGGATTGTAGGTTATTCTTAAACTTGAAGATGACTTGAAGATCTTGAAGGAACGTTGCTTGTGTTTTCAATCTCTTCAAGAGCAACGGTGTTTTCAGGTGTTTGAGTGTGTCCAGAATGAATGGAGGATGTGGCTCCTTTTATAGGTGAAGGATGAAGAACCTTCTATCTATAACTTGCAATATGATTAGTTGATCTTGATTTGACCTAATTTTATAGGCTTGGGCTTTATCTGTTTGGCTGATTTAGATTTTATTTATGTCACATCTAATCCTAATTTGATTCAAAATCTGATTTTTATTAGATTTGATCACATCCATGATATCTTTAATTTCCAAGCGTGATTTGGACTTATCTAACTGGATCTACCCAATTATCAATTATTTACTCATTTATTTTAGAAATTTATTTATTTAAATTCCTTAATAAATAAATAAATAATTCTTAATGTGTAATTTGTCACATATTTTCATTTAATATGCAATAAAATTCAAGTTCCCACACCCATATCAATATTATTGCCCATGAACTTTTCAACGTTATTGGATCAATTAATTAAGTCTATAAGATAATTGAATAACTAATATAATTGCATAATAATATATTGTTCACAATTATATTATATTATATTATATTATATTATACAGAAAATCAAATTTTTTTTAACAATCTCCCACTTGGGATATATATATTATTCTCAAAGTAATTATATTAAGAGTCCTTAGTTTTGTAATCTTATACTATTCCTTGGCTATCTTTAACAATCTGATATACTAATAATAAAATTACTGCGGCATTCATGGCATTACAAATCATGGTTAAACCCCGACAATCACTATATCAATATAGTGAATAACATAGATCAAATATGGTAAGTAGCATAGAAATTACATGCAATGTGATCAATATCATGTATATTTTCAACTGGTCCAACTTTAATCTTTCGTGAGATCAATCCATATTGTAAAATATTACAAAATGAAAAATTACTTAAGTGAATTCACAATGAATTCAAATCCATCAACTTTATTCTATAAAAAACTGAATTATCCAAATTAAAGTATCTTGAAACTTTAAAGAGCAATTAATATAGCAAATAGATGATATATTATAAAAAGAAAATGAAAACATGAGAGGGGAGGGGGAAGAGTAAAGATGTGTTAAAATATGACAAAATTAATCAAATAGCCAAACATGTGGCAATGAATAGGCCAAAACAGGCGGCCATATATCTATCAGAGTCATCTATCTTGGTCTTCACGCATTTACTTGATACTGTGACATGCATGGACTCATGTGGATCAAACTTAGCTACCTGTAGTCGAGTAAAGGGTTTAGAAGTGGTGGTCGGTTGGATAAAGCTCTTCCTCGACCTATGTCTTTTTTATTTTACTACACTGCATTGAAGGGTCAGAGACTTCTCCATGGTCTCTTTAGAGGGAAGGTCCATATAGTCTGAATATTTGTTCTTGAGTTCCACATGGACAAAGCAAGTTCTACCAGTATCCTGTATATGTGTAGAGATATTTGGAGCAATGGGAGCGCCACCTATGGAATTCTTCTCTTTAAGCGAACCTGATGAAATTAAAGCATCCAAAGCATCAAATACTTTGGACATACCATCTCCTAATCAACTTAAATGTTACCAGAAGTGAAATGATACCTCGAACGTGGCACCGAGGTAGTAAGGATTCCATAACTTATTATATAATCTCAGGAGAGGTAGTAAAAGCATGATCAATATGAGCATCAACCACATCATAAGAGTTATTGTATAGCGCACTAAACTTGTTTGAAACTAAGACATCGATAAATTATCACAAATGGTCCATTGAGTATTACTAAACCTACAAATAGTCCTATATCTTTTGAAATTTTTGATTTTAGTCATTTTTTGTCTAATTTTGGTCATTTTTGTCCAATTTTGTTCCAGAGGAACTAAAATTGGTCAAAGAATGACTAAAATTCAAAATTGCAATAGTTAAAGGACCAAATACGGATTTTTGTGATAATTTGACAAAATGTTGTAATTTGACAGGAAAAATTATAATTTCTCACAATATAGTAAAATTCTCACAATATCATAAAAATGATGTTTAAAGATATTATATTTAAAAAATTATTTTTGAAATCGGGTCGGGCCAGATTGTTAGACCATAAATCGAAGCCGAAACCAGCCCGGAATATAAAAAAAATTACGGATGAATTAGGTTGGACAAGAAAAACTGGTTGAATGATCCAACAGGGTAAACATCATAAAAATTTATACATAATCAGTTGGACCGGTTCAACTGGTTTTTCTGGTCCAATCCGATAGCTTTTTGGATGTTCCGGACTGGTTCGGACTCCAATTTCCAATCGAACCGACCGGACCGATCTGATTTTGAAAATTTTATTAAAAATATAATATCTTTAAACATTTTTTATGATATTGTGAGAATTTTAATATAATGTGAGAAAATATAATTTTTCTGGTCAAATTATCACATTTGGTCCTTTAAGTCATTTGTCAAATTATCACAAAGTCTGCATTTGATCATTTAATTATTACAATTTTCAATTTTAGTCATTCTTTGTCCAATATAGAAAGGACCAAAATTGGACAAAAAATAACTAAAATAAAAAATTTTAAATGATACAGGACTATTTATGGGTTTAGTAATACTTAGTGGACCATTTGTGATAATTTCTCGTAAGACATCTGAGGGTGATTTATGAGCGGCCAAGATGTGCAAGGCCGCATTAATTATTTCCGAAGAAATCATAAGGTCAGGTAACTGAGCTTTCTTGTTTGAATTGGGACCCATTTAGGAGAGAGATTTACCAAAGGCGGGGCGAACTTCGGGGACACTGGATTAGAACAGGCATCTGAGTAGGGAAGCATGGCTCAGAAGAGAACCCACATAATTGAAGTGCATTAATATCAGAAGAAGAGTTCAATATAGACTTCCCCACTAAATTAATGTATTCTAAAACTTCACACCCATATGAATAGCTAGCTCATTAAAATTCAAGGGTGTTGAATACATAGTTAGTGAAATCTTTATTTGGAGTCTATCATAATATACTCTACTAAAATTTTATCCATACAAAACACTTCTTTAACAATCAAGAAATATATGTCAATATGCTTGACTTTAGGAACTCTAGTTGTTATTAAAATATTTTATTGAAAACTGATGGAGATGAAGCTACAGTTGATTATGGATAAGAAGTATATGTTTCTTATATTTGGTTATGGATAAGAAGTATATGTTTTCTTGTATTTGGATAAGCAGTAACTATTATGATAGGAGTTATTATAACTATTGTTTTAGGATGCGTATATTTAAGAATTGTTGTAATAATAAGATTTCATAGAAGAAAAGAAAGAAAGTATTGATATCAAATTCCTATTCTACGGTATTCTTATGTTGAATTAACGTAGATAGAAGGTGTCACATTCCAAATCACAATGGTGCCCTTGTTCTCAGATTGAATGAATTGACACAACAATTGGGCGTTATCGTACATTTACTCACAGCGCACGGCCAACCGCAAATAGCTCCGGCTCTACCTCCTCCATAGTCTGATTTCATGCAAGATTTTTCTAGTGATGATGAATCGTCTCTTGAAAATCCTTTCACTCCTGTGGCTAAACGTACAATCGAAGATGATAGTCAAAAGTGGGAAAGTAATTTCAAAGTTGACTTACCCAAATTCCATGGGACATTGGAACCAGACTAGTTTCTAGATTGGTTAATTGCGGTGGAAGAGCTTTTGGATTTTAAGTAGGTTCCACCCGATCGTCTGTTTCTCTTGTCGCTACACGATTTTAGAGCCGTGCTGCTTCAAGGTGGCATCAATTGAAGGCATTGCGTGCTAGACGGGGTAAATTTCGAATTTCTACTTGGGACAAATTCACCAAATACATTCGTAAAAAATTTCTACCCTTCAACTATGTTTGCACTCTCTATTAGAAAGTGCAGAATTTGTGTCAAGGATCCCGTTTTGTTGATGCTTACATTGAGAGTTTTACCAACTCTTAGCACACATAGATTTGAATGAATGTGATGATCTTTTAATTTTTAGATATGTGGGTGGATTACTCCATGAATTTCAAGATATTCTTAATTTGTTTTCTCCTATTTGTCTCTGAGGCTCATCAACGGGCTCTCACCTTGGAGAATTAGTTTATTCGACATTTATCTCTTACACCATCTCCTAACAAATCTAGTCCCTTTGGTGCCTGAGACATTCGGCCATTTGTTAATAAGGTGTCTCCCTCTGTTGCGCCCCAACAAGCACCTATGCCTTTTGCCCTATTATCCCAATCTCGTGGACCATGTTTTCTTTTGGAGAACATGAACACTGCATCACCAAATGTCCCAAAAAGAGAAGTCAAGCATTATATGTTGATGAACAGAAGAATGATGATTTTGATACTCCTTTAACTAATAGTGGTGTTCGAGATGGTACTATTCCGAATATATTGGTTCCTAGGGATACCATACCGGCTCTGATTGTATGTTGGACTTGCTTGGCACCATGTAGTTTGGAGGACATTCAACATTATTCAATTTTCACTTCTACATGTACTATCAATGGTAAAGCTTGCAGTTTTATTGTTGATTCGGGTTCTTATGAGAATGTAATTGCGTAAGAAGCTGTTGATAAATTGAGTCTCCCGTCAGAAATGCATCCCCATCCGTATAATTTATCTCGATTACATAAAGAGAATATTATTACTGTTGATCATTGTGCTTTAGTTAGATTATCTGTTGGTGATAAATATTGTGATTCTATTTTCTGTGATATAGTCTCGATGGATGCTTGTCATGTGTTACTTGGTAGACATTGGCAATATGATTGTACCGTAATCCATGATGGACGCCATAATTTATACAATTTTATTTTTTTGGGTATTAAAATTTTTTGCTATGTACTGTACCACAACAATCACCTTTGATTTCTGATGCTAAGTTTCTTTATTTGAAACATTCATATGGAGATGAAGTTGTGTACGATTTGAGGGCGAATCGTTTTGAAGAGGGAGAGAATGATGGAGATGAAGCCATCGTTGATTATTGATAAGAAGTATTTCCTCCATCTTTTGTTAAGATTTACGTTTTCCATTTTGGGTTGTCCCAAGTTAAGGTTTATATTTCCTTTTTTCTCAAGTTGGGCCCACACAATACAATTATTTATTCCATATAGGGCCCACACACAATACTAATACAACTACTCAATTCACATTTAATATTATTTCTCTCACCTCATTACCATTAAAATATTATATCTCTTAATCTCCGTGCAAAAAATAAATGTCAACGTTAACGCGGGATGGAGGGAGTATATGTTTTCTTTATATTTGGTTATGGATAAGAAGTACATGTTTTCTTATATATATTCGGATAAGCAGTAACTGTTATGATTGAAGTTGTTATAACTGCTGTTTTAGGATACGTATATTTAAGAATTGTTGTAATAATAAGATTTCATAGAAGAAAGAAAGAAAGTATTACTGTCAAATTCTTATTCTGCGGTATTCTTATGTTGAATCCACTATAAGAAACTGTCGGATTACCGATGGATATACCTATGGAACGAATTCGTCGGTAATTACTGACGGATTCCAGACCGATTAGCGATGAATAATCAAAATAAGTCAATTTATATAGAAAAAATAATTAAAAGAATTTTCTAATGTTTTAACCGACGGATTTTATGACGAAATTTCTAACCGTTAATATCCGTCACTATTTATGAGGGATTTCTTTCTAAAAATTTATCAACAGAAATATTTCGTTGGTAAATATCTTATGAATTTTTTTATATGAATAACATTACCGATGATTGTTAACCCATCGATAATTTTTGCGAATTTGTGCGCGATTTTTATCACAATAAATTACTGACGATTTATATTCGTCACAAAAAATAAATCTAAATATTATTTTTATTTTAAATTTATTGACAAAAATAATTTATCGGTAAATTAAGTAAATTTTTAAAAAATAATACCGATGGAATATTTCTGTCGGTAAAATTTAAAATTTCTCTATTCTTAAAATTAATCATGTAAATGGAATGATGTATTTTTAGATATATTTATTTTAATTAAATTAATTTTACCAATGAAATATACCGATCGGGAATCTTAACGGTAATAAAATTAGAGATCTCATATGTTTTCAACTAGAAAACTTCTCTACTCCAAAAAATCGAGAAACCACAGTTTCTGCCTATTAAAACGATGAGCCATCACTACCGCCCTTGTTGCCGGAGTCTGCCTCCTCTCGCTACATTGTTATCGCGCCACTATAGTAGATCTACTACTGTATTCCCAAACTCAAATTTATTTTTCAGAAATCAAATCAAATTCATCTCCAAAAAAAAATGTTTGAAGCCCTAATACATCAATATTCCCAAAATCGTTCCAAAATGTAATCTAATTCTCACTCCCCAGCTAAATTGAAGAACCCACCACGCCCTTCTGCCGTCGATTGCACTCCGCAATGCCACCCTCATGGCGTCACTAGTGCCAACCGTTCGTGACGTGTCCCGGTCCGCTCCGACGCGTCCAAATCTAGCTCGTGACGCCACAGGCATATGCCTCTAGGTCACCGCCACACCTGCTACCAATTGTTTTCGACACTCCAGGTTGCTCGATGGAGCTTCACTTTTCTGATGTTGGGCGTGCAATTGAGGTTCTTATCTATTTCTCTTTTTTTCTTTTTAGTTTTTTATTCAAGAATTTTAATTAGGAAATTTGATTTCGTTGAATTATTTCCTCCATAGATGAACTCTTTTTCAAAAATACCTATCGATTTTGTTCTTGAGCTGAAAGAATGTTTAAAATTTTTACAATAGTTTGGATATTAAGCCTTAATCTTTACTTTCACTACTGATGTTCTTGAGTTATGTCATTTTTTTAGTGGGGTTTCTTCTTAGGTTTTCTCCATGGCTTCTTTGCATAAAGGATGCAGGTTAGTTAGGTAATCACCCATGTTCATGTATTTCCTTACTCTTCCTACTTCTAATTCGTTCAATAGCATTTAACTTTTATGATTGAAAATGTATTAAAACTTTCAATCAAAATAAATCCAAAAACATGGTATCTTCTTTACAAAGTTTTATGTAATCATCATATAATATCTTGGTCTAAGAAGTTTATTTGACGTGCAGAGTTTCAGCTAGAAATTTTGATGTAATCACTCTTCTTCTCTTGGATTATTTTATGGTTTTATTGATTAATTAGTTTCTGCAATCTTCCATGATCCTTGGACTTTGTTCTATTGTGAAATGCATTATAGAATTACCATATATATTTTTTTGTCTCCTTGTGATTTTGCCTCTTAGACAATGTACTGAGGTTAATTTATTTATTCAGGCTAGTGTTTTCGATGGTGAAAATATTAAACACTTGACTAAGGTTATGATTGGTGGATTATTTTTAAGGTAAGTTTATAATCAGTGTACCACAAGCTAAGTGTGTCTATTGTATGAAAGGCTATAATGAAAACTAATGTACCTATTTTATTGAAAGTGGAATATTTGTTTTTCAAGCCATTGTGTCTCTGTTTTTCTCCTGCATAAGTGTCTATTTTAAAATCTTTTAATTAATAAAATAACCCCATTGTTGGGGGTGGGTGGTGGGTTAATGTAAACTCACCTTTATAGTTATGTTAAGTTCATGTTATTAATTTGACACTTAATCCAGTGATTGGTAATAGAGGTTGACCGACATATTCATGGGATGAGTTAATGAGACTAAATGACTTCCTACAATGGATGACTTGTGATTTTATGTGTTCTATTTTGTATGAATTGTTGATTTAAAGGTAGCTGCCATATGGTCGTTGTTTAAATGGAGTCATGGAGGATATTACACTACTTTTCAGAGCTATTTAGGTATGTTATAGTTTAGACAAAAGCCAAATTTTTTAACAGACTATAAGATTTATTGTCTAAATTTTTCTGTTTGATGTGGTTGAATATTGATGGGGCTGGGGGAATTAAATATTTTGGTAGATAGGTTAGATTTTGTCGCATATCTAATTGAGGGAGTTTAGTATTGATTATCTGATAATTGTAAACTCTAATGTAAATAAATCTATCAAACTGCAAATTCTAGAAGGATGATGATTCCATAATTGAAGGTAAAAATGATTGGAATGGTATTTGACAAATCAGTTCGGGCTACTGATTCCTCCTTCAACATCATGATTGCTAGGAACAAGACTCCTATATATGAATTGCCTTCTTGCATATTAATTTGTTGTGTCTACCCTATAATGTGTTTTTCTTCCTCTAAAACATTGTGAAGCTTGTTTTTCAATATGATCTTGGGGCATGAAATTAGTAGGTATAGTTGAATTGGATTAATAATTGTATGTTTATATTATTTATTGAGCAAGTGATGAACTTTGTTATTAGTAAAGCCCTTGACTATTGGACAAGGTTCACTTTGGATTAATCATTAGCATTATAAAGAATTAAACAAACATACTAATACAGGTTGGTTCTACAATTTATAATGCAATAAACTACGTTGTCATTCGCTGCCTTTCACGTTTTAGTACTGTAATTGTTAGCATCTAGTTTTCATTATTTTTTAATTAATTTCTCTTGAAAATTGAAGCATATCGGTTTTGGCAAATAGATCCATATTATTAAAATTGAAATGAAAAGTATAGCAGAAAGAGGATGTCAAAAAGTACAGAGAGCAAGGCTCTATCTAAATATGTAATAATAACTATTCATGTCCTTAAACATGTGGCTACTGAGATGATCCGGCATGGGATTATTCCACGTGAGAGCCCTTCCAACTCCAGCCAGTAGGTCTACCACAGTATTTCCTTCTATATAAATATGCGAAACCCAAAAGGAAATTTGAAGAATAATTTCCTTTGCCTTTCTCCACCTTGGAATCATCCTCCATAGTATAATAAGTGAATGAGTGAATTGATGGTGATCGGATCTTATGGTCCACATAATTCATTCGGGTTCCATGTAATTCTAATGCAGTGGAAAAGAACATATGCTGTATTCCTATGCATAAGTGAATGAGTGAATTGATGGTGATCGGATCTTATGATCGAACAGCAGCAGTAAACAACCTTCCGAACTTTTGCTGTATTCCTATGCATAGTCTTGACGTTGTGTGGGGAACAATCTTCAAGACAGTCTCAATCTGCAATCTCACTCTCTTCCTCATGGTTTTATGCATATAATTATGAGTGATTGGACTACTGAGATGACTTATATATAGGTTACAATAGGGACCAGGAGTAGAAATTAGGATTGGGTCTCCCATTGGGCTTAAGTAACCAAGTTTAGCCTAAAACTTATACTTGAGCCCAATAATAATTAATTTAGTCCACTAAAGAATTATTATTGCACTGACACCCTAATCCCAAATTACGTTATGAGCTCCTTCTTATTATGAGTCCGTTAGTCTCCCCGTATTTAAGATATACAATACCCATTAGTTAATTATGTTACTGACAACTCAATTAATTAATCTCTTATCCAAGATTAGTACCACTCAACCTCATTATCATGACATAATAAATCCACATGCAGGGTTTACATAATAATCCTTATAAGCACCTCAAGGGGACATCATCAGCCTAATTATTAGGACACAGATTCCTTCTACAATCAACATCACACCATAGAGACAGCACTATCTCCCAACTCACCGAGTATATTGATTTAATGAATAAATCTCACACATTGATGAATCAAAAAACAAATACTGACTTATGTGTCGAGGTTATTGTATAGGGATTAAAAGCATGAACATCTATAATAACTGAGGTCCAGTTCTCTTATATAGTGAGTATAAATCGAATGACCTCACGTGATCCTACTCAATACACATAAAGTGCACTAATGTGATTTTGTAGTCAAGACAAACTAATACCAAGTCACACTACAACCATTCCGATAGATTGTCCCCATCTATCTCGGTTGTGAACATCTGTTTATACTTTATAAGGAGTCGATAATATGATCTTCCGTACGACGCCGCACACCATATTATCCACAGTATAAAGTAAATGGACTTTTGCAATAACATATAAATAAATTTTAACATGCAAAACATTTGGTCATATAATTCTCATTTCAAATTAATTGTTAAAACATTGTTCATACAAAAAACTAGACTTTTAGTATACAATCCAACATGAATAACGTACATAGAATCTGACTCCAACCAAACCTGTTTCCACACTCTCTCATTAGAAAACTCAATAGCAAGCCATGCTGTTTCCAGCTATGCCTCTATCGAAAAGCCCACTACAAATCCACAAGTAAAACATCCCATAGGAAATCGTCTACTGTTACGAAAAATGCCACCACCTGATATATATTCCCTGGCGAGCTTGAAGCATATCCGTCGGTGTTAACCTTCATCCAACCTGGAGCCGGCGGCCTTCAGCAAACTGGAATAATCTTTGAAGCTTTTCTAGGTTTTCCAGCAATACCAAAAAATTTTAAAGTGCAAAGGTCGGCAACTATATTACTCATAGCACCCATCTCAAAATTGTTCCCCTCCCTAATTAAGCAAATAATGTGCGGTATGCCCAAGCATCTAAATGCCTTGTCTTTAATTTCTCCATCACGTTGCTCATAGCCATTATGCATCGCATTGTTCCTCTCTTGCCAAATGAGCCATATGTATGTAATCACAGCAAGTCTCCACAAAGAGTTAACTTGCTTACTCTCTGATATTTACTTGCTTACTCTCTGATATTTCCATCACCTAAATCAAGAATCCCACAAAGGGTTGTTCCAGATCAATCCTATGTCCGAAATGAAAACCAGATAACAACTTCTTCAACACATCCAAAGACATAGGACAGTAAAGAAAAATATAATCAAGAGACTTCTCCTCCCTTTTACATAGATAACAACGAGATGGCCCTTTAAAATCTCTATCCCTTATCACATTCCATGTAGTTAGAATACCTTTTATCACTTTCCACATTGTTAATGATCGTGTAGGTGGGATAAAGAAAGCCCAAATCCAAGAGCCCCATACTGGCTCAATATATGTTTTCTTCACATGCATGTATGCGACCTTGGAGGTAATTTTTCCCTGAACTGACTTGCTCCAAAATCTGCAATCTTCCACATTAGGAGACATACGAGTAGCCAAAATGGCATCCATAATATGGGGTAAAGTGCTCGTGAAACTCTCCGTGAAATGCCAAAACCCATCATAAAGATAATCACCAATAACCTGATCAAAATGATGTTGATACTCCAATGGTATGTCAACCATGTCTGCAATGGGAGTACTCAACCAATTATCCCGCAAAAATCAGACTTTAAAATAAAATCCAATCGCCTATATTTCATTCTCCATAATTCTCCGAATATGCCATACACAAGCCGCACGAATAGAGAAAGGTATATATCTACCATTTGGAACTGCCCCATCAAACCATCTATCTTTAATACACGAAAGTGCCCCTTTTCCTTCTAGGATGTCTCATGAGAGCTTCATCAAGTAAGCTTCATTAACTTCTCGTATACTTCTGATGCCCAAACCCCCCCTTCCGTCAGGCATCACAACTTTTTCCACCCCACTGTAAAGTGGTGTTGTTTCAAAAAATCACCTGTCCAAATAAAGTTTCTGCAAGCAGTGTCTACTTTTTCATGAGATCCCGTGGTCATTTATACACCATCATAACATTCACGGTTGAGGTAATGATAATTGAATTTACCAAGCAGCCGCCAAGGATAACATGTTGCCCTTCCATTTCCGAAACTTATTCATAACTTTATCAGTGGCATGCTTGAAATACTCACTTTTTGGAGCCCCTATGAATATAGGGGCCCCAAGATATGTGAATAGAAATTTCCCTTCATGGATGCCAAGGCTGGAGAGAATATGCCGTTTAATCACAGCTTTAACATGCATACCTGATGAGAGTGAAAATAAGCGTGTTTAATGTCTAATTTAATGTCCAATTTATTGTTATATATTAGCACAAGTGTCTTACATTCAATATATGTGAGGAAAATGTGCATTTGAGGTTTTTATTATGTTTTATATGGAAAAAGGACTAAAAGTACAAAGTTGGAAAAAAAAGGTGCAACTTCTGCAAGAATGATGAAAAACGCACGTCCAACTTATTTAACTTTTTTGTGTTCTTATGGAACTCAAAAATTGAAGTTTCATACATGGATGGAAAGCCATAGAAGAGTGGGTCATTTTGACGTAAAGAACACCTCAATCAGAATCCAAACGAGAAAGTTATGATGAAAATAGTGACATCGCGCGAGCTGTGCCAAACAAAACGGATGTGCCACATTTCATGGCTTGTTACATCTTCAAATCTTGAAATTTTTGTGATTTCTATATATATATAGAAATCCAAGGAAGGGAGGATCGCGTGAGCATAAGAATAACTCAAATCGGAGTTTGGATGTGGAAGTTATACGCAAAACAGTGAGACTGCGCAAGCTGGTTCGACCTTACTGATCTGGTTCAACCACTGGATTGGGTCGAACTAGCAATTGAAAATCATCACAGTGTGGTTTGACCACATTGAAATGGTTCGACCATCCTTGAAAGTCGAACCATGGTCGAACCAAATGCCTGAAATTACGTTAAATCGTCGATGTTGATTCGACCATGGTTCGACCAAGCCCATACGTCAAAACAACCATGCGGGATAGCTTTAGATCCGTATTTTTACACCCCTAGTGCATGTGTTTTTATGTTTTCTAAGAAAAACCCCATTCAAGGTCCATAAGGAGAGCTTACAAGTATAAAAGGGGATGTAGATCACACCAAGGGAGGAGAACACAACACAATCATCCTACACCTCACAAGGAGGGATCCCCAACTATCATCCACATCCTTTCCTCCATCCATCCATCACTTTGAAGATTCATCTATGGAATCAAGAGGAGAACCAAGAGGAGGATTCAAGATGGAGAAAGACACGACGACGCCCACCTCTAGGGTTTTTATCATTTCCTAATTTATCTTATATTTTTCAGACAAATGGGCAAGATCTATTCAACTCCCATGATTGTTCATCATAACATCATGGGCTAGAACCATTTTGGTAGTCTAGGGTATTGAAGGTTTTATGAAGTAATTGAACTTTCGTGTGTATACTCCGTACAACACTACTTGTGGTTTATTTTATATAAGACTATTCTTTCTTAATCCATATTCTGAGTTGTTTTGTGCATTATTAACTGTTATGTAGAGTCTGAATACATATCTTTTTTTATTTTTTGAGTGCGTTCACTGCTGAGTAGGATTCCATGTTATGATTCTAATTGAGGGGACTCCGAAACTTCATTAGAACTATCTTATATGAATACTTATTAGTTGAATTGGATTTGGGTTGATAAGTAGGATAAAGAGGGTAATTTATTAGTACCTATAAAGGGAGATCCAATCGGGTTAGAGTACCAATTGGCCAGGGAAATAATTGATACTGATAGTACCTAGAAAAGGGGGGTGAAGTTATATCTTTTGCTCCAAGGTTATTCACACGTGTTATACACATGTTTGCTTGTGTCTATAGAGTAAATATGTATGGCTTAGTGATGAGTCTATATTCCACAAAGCAGAGTCAGACATTGATACACGAAAGGGAGATTAATAAGTGAAACTGGATTATCCTAGAGCTACCTATTCTCCTACTTGATCCACTTTCGTATTCTTCCAGTGATATTTTATTTTATTTATTATTTAATGATTATGCTTATTAGTTAATAATTAAATCCCAACCTTATTGCCACATTTCGTCTTAATTAATTAGTAAATAATTAAATTGATAATACGCCGTCCTTTGGTTCAATATTTCACTTAGTCGCTTGCTTAAGTTGCAATTGATATCCTTAATACTTGGGGATTAATTTTGCATGCAAAGAAAACGCCAATACAGAAGAATACCTTAGATTTCGAAGGGATAAATTTCTGACCAGAGACTCTCGCATAATTCTCTAATATCTTGTGAAGACTGTCCACAGACTTCTCATCTCCTTTGCAAAATAGTATAATGTCATCAGCATAGAATAAATAGGTGGTAGAGAAGTTGACATGTTTGCATATGCCAGTGAGATATGTCCATTTGAAAATTTTCATTCAATCCATCTCGCCAAAACTTTCTCCACCAAACAAAAGAGTAATGGCAACTGTGGATCACCTTGTCGAACACCTTGATCACAGCCAAAAAATCCCTCAGGAGCACCATTTACCAAAACCGATACCTTGGCTGATTCGAAAATAGCAATAATCCATTCAATGAATATCTAATGAAAACCCATCTTCTGAAGCACTTGTATCACAAAGTCCCATCTCAAAGTGCCGAAGGCCTTTTTTATATCAATCTTAAAGCCGATGCTGCCCAATCTAGAATTATTCAAGCTGCTAAAGCTCTCCAACACCACAGCAATGCAGTGATGTATGATTAGCCATTTTGTAGTAGGGATGACCAATTAAAACAATTTATCGAACCACAGGGAGGTCGATGCTAGAGCTTAAGCGATATCACGTTTATTGTAATTTTATATAGACGAATCATTGAGGATTGGTTGATTAAACAAGTAATTAAATGATAATCAATGCAAGCAAACAAGCAATGATTAGCAAACAAAATAGATGGATGAAATGAGTGGTTTTTCAAGTTGAGTAAAAGTGAGATTAACAACAATTAAAAAGTGAAATCTAAGGATAAATGCGTCAAATTCATATGATCATGGGTTTAGACTAAGGGCCAACACTAAATTCACCTAAACTCTTTCTCAATATAACTAGGATCTTAATCTCAATAAGCACAAATGATTGGTTATCATTCAAACAATTCTAACTAGGTACTAAGCTTGAATTAAGAGTCCATTCACATGATTAATCAATTTCTCAATCAAACCAACCATATGTCCTATCAAAGGGTTCTAAACTCTAAAGGATTTCTCAATCTCTTTATAATTTATAATGCACATGAAGTGTTTGATGAAATGATTCACTTAATTATCCTAAGCATATAATTGATTTCTCAATCTAATTACATATCTAGAACAACTAAACACACAAATCAACAAAACAAATCAAGCAATTAATAATCAATGATAGAAAATCAATTAACTCAATCAATATATGAATATAAATACACAAATCCCAAAATTATCCAACAACGGAGATTAGCCTACCATATTCATAAAGAAATAAACATAGACAATTAAATCCTTACAAATCATGATAAACTATGAGGTTTAATACAAATATTGAATGGAAACTCCCTTGATCTATCTTCAATGGTGATCTCCTTCCCTTCTTTGCACTTTCCTCTCTTCCTTGATCATTTTCCTTCACTTGGATGTAGAAATTGATGGTGGAATGATGGTAGATGCAAAGGATGAAGAATGAATGAAGATGATGGTGTAAAATGAGAGAAATGGTGTGTGTGCAGGGCCAAATAACCGAATCTCTCTTCAAATGTTGAATAAATAGGTATTTATACCCTTTGGGAAGCTTCTAGAAGTTTCTGAAAATTTTCTGATCCCAACATCTGCACGGCCCGTGTTCCTTCACACGACCCCCGAACTTAAAGTGTTGTGCGTCCCCAAACAACAAAAATGATAAACCAATGGGTGAGATTTTCACATAGAAAAAGACTAAATGAACATAAGTAATAACACATCGATAGCAATAAGAATTACAATTTATGCTAAGTCATCCTATAACATTAAACTCATGACATGGGAAATTAACAAGTTCAATCAAAAGAGAACAAAGAGTAATATAGTCCCTTTTAGGTCCAAGCCTCACATCGGATATCAATTTCTCTAAACACTCTATAAAGTAGGGTAAATTAACACTCATCAATCGATTGGCTTGATTCACTATAAGCTTGCTCGTGGACTACATTCACAAACCACCAAAGTTTCCATTAGTGATAAAAAAAAGGTCTTTAATTAAGGATGTAATGATAGGCTCTTTGGTATAGTAGGGAGAATTTAGGTAAGAGTGACTAATCATGTGTAAGTAATCGAAGAGTTAGCTACTTTCTTCCATTCCTTAACTATCTCTTTCTTCCTTTTTTTTCTTAATTGATCACAAGCACTATCCATCAGCTTTCCTTGAATTGATCTTCTTTCAATGCATGCTTCCTTCTTTGAATTTTTATTTTCTTGAGCATCTTGTTGTTTCTTTGCTCATTTTCTTGTTATGAGGTTGCATGTTCACTCTTGTTTGTGCTCTTTCATTCTTTTTCTTACTTGTTATCATTTCCTTTCTTCTTTTTCTTTCTTATCAAACCTTTCTAGACCACATCTCCTCAATCACTCACACAAAATGGTAAATATATGAGGCTCACATGGGTAATTAAGGCTTGTAATGTGCTTATATCACAATAAATAGACTTTAAGGCTCAAAGTGGTTGACTAGGGATGATGTTCATGGCAGGAAAATATATGGCAATGACTATAATAACAAGAATGGCCTTAGATAATTTCATTAATCTCCACTAATCGGGCTCGTTCCTATAGTCCTTGAGCAAGTTCTAGCTTATCAAACTCAATCGATCAACTCATGAAGGACAAACCATGTATGCACTGTTGAGGCTCAAATACTCACAAGCTTACACATTGGACCTTAAGGAACTTATTACACCACATTCATCTCAAAATTGAATAAGTTAAATAGAACATGTCACAATTCGAAAGCATAGAGATTCTTAATAATAACTTGTCATCACTTATCACCACAACATATCATCACTCACATTAAAAAATGACTCACGACATCCCAAAAACAAACCACCAAACAACCCTAGACAAGAATAAGAAAACACACAAAATATAATATAAAGACACAACAAACGAGAAACAAGACAAAAACACATAACCTGCAAGAATAAAAATCACCATCATTAACAATAAAGCACACATTCTATATCATCCATGATCAAGTAAGTTCAAAAGCATCCCAATCTTTGAATGAAAATTAAACTTCCCAAAAACATAACACATAAAGTAGCATGCTAATCCATTCAATCCAAATCAAAATCAATTAGAAGTGATAAGGTGTAGAGTACTCCCTCAATAAGCATTTGGTAAGGAAAGCGTTCGCTCCAAGCTCCATTCGTGCTTCCAATACCCTTCATTCATACTCAAAAACTCATACAACACCATTAGCTCAACAATTTCATTAAACATATGGATTCACATGCACTTCAACACAACCAATCATACCAAAATCCAATCAAACTCATGAGAAAAATTTTAAAATTGACCAATTTTACAAGAAGACCTATCATTATCATATCAAGAACACTCAAATGGTGAGTCACACCATGCACTCTCCACCCAAACTTAAATTGAAATAAGTTGAGACTTAAGTTTGCAAAAAGTGGTGGGACTTACCCTTGTAGTTTCCATTGATGATCTTCTTGTGGAGAAGTAAACGCATCCACACGATTCAAGTTATGTTCACCATGCACTAGTCCCCCAAACTTAACTCGAGATAAGAGTCAAGAATTAAGTTTGCAACAAGTGGTGACATATCTACTCAAATCCATGAAGCACTTCTCCTTCCTTCAACATGCATTTTTCTCACGAGCACAATCCACCTACAAGACCAAAATAAACAACAAAATAATCAAAACATAAAACGAATGGGTTGCCTCCCATTTAGCGCTAAGTTTAACGTCTTCTTGTTGGCGCTTGGATCGTTTGGTTAACGTGACCCGTTAAGGTTCCATGCGTTTCTATCATAGCGGAAGCAATAAATTATAGAAACGATTACCGTTCACCAGGGTATGTAGAAGATGAAGGTTCTCGCTGGCAGACTGTGCAGTCCCACGAGAATGGCCATAACTTCCTCGTCTGATGTCGAAATTGAATGATCTTAGTGCTCGGACGATCCTCTCTTCAACGTCTTTCCGTCAGTATATTGATCATCAAATTCTGAGCACTGTACAATTTTATATGAATTTCGTAAGGTGGCGGACAGCAGCAGCAAACTACCTTCTGATTTTCTGTTGTATGTCCCAAGTCCGATCTCGACGTCGTGTGGACGACGATCTACGAGACCTCCTCAATCTGCTCTCAACCCTCATCACACGTGAATAATGAATAAGATTAGGGTTCCAGATAAGCTGAGGTGACTTATATACATGGGCTACAGCAGGGACCAGGAGGATAAATTGGGTTGGGCCTCCATTGGGCTTAAGTATCCAATCTTAGCCCAAAACTTATACTTAAGTCCAATAATAATAATATATTCCACTAAAATATTATTACTGCACTGCCTTTCCAATCCCAAAATTACATTTTGGGCTCCTTATTATGAGCCCATTAGTCTTCCCATTTTTAAGATATACAATGTCCATTAATTAATTTAAGTTACTGACAACTCAATTAATTAATATCTCATCCAAGAGTAGTACCACTCAACCTCATTATCATGTCGGAATAAATTCCACCTGCAGGCTTTACATGATAATCCTTATGAGCTCCTCAAGGGGACATCATCAACCTATGACGGACACGGATTCCTTCTACAATCAATAGCACACCATAGAGACAGCACTACTTCCCAACTCATCGAGTTTGTTGATTTAATTACATATAAATCTCACCCATTGATGAATCAAAGAAATACATACTGCCTTACGTGTCGAGGTTATTGTATATGGATTAAGAGCAAAAACTTCCATAATAACTGAGATCAAGTTCTCCTATAAGTCAGTATAAGTCGAACGATCTCAAGCGGTCCTGCTCAATACACACAAGTTCACTAATGTGATTCTATAGCCAAGACAAGCTAATACCAAACCACACTACAACCATCCCAATAGAGAGTCCCCGTCTATCTCGATTGTGAGCATCTGTTTATACTTTATAAGGAAACCGATAATATGATCTTCCGCGTGTTGTCGCACAATATATTATCTACAGTATAAAGTAAGTGGACTATTGAATCGAACATATAAATAAATTATAAGATGCAATCATTTGATCATATGATTCTCATTTCAAATAAATTGTTATAAGATTGTTCATACAAAAAAAGCTAGACTTTTAGTATACAATCCAACACTTCAAACCGGACGGAATTTTCACGCTCATTGGACCAAATGTTGGTCTACCACACTTTCTCCTCGCATCCTTACTTTGAACATTTGTTTTGCCTTCTTCTTGTCAACAAGCTCCACATCACCATTCTTGCTCACGAGCATCAAGTCATCTTCAAGGAGCGATTCTAGTGGACTTCCTCTTTCTCCTTTGTCAAACTTCCAATCAAGGTCCGGAGCTTTCTTCCTATCAACGTCACAAGATGACATGTTAGAATTTGACATTTTCATATAATCATGAAGAAATGAGTTTAAGTTGTCAAAGAGAAGGGAGTCATGATCCATTAGATCATCCGGAGGCTTTAAATGAGACTTGGTTCCTTTTTCTTTGTTACATAAGAATGTGACACTTCTTCCATTTGAGCTCAAGGATAACTCTTCTCTACCAACATCAATTTTAGCTCTTCCCGTCGCTAGAAATGGCCTTCCCAAATTGAGTGGAACTCGAGGGTCTGCCTTCACTTCTAACACCATGAAGTCGACCTGAAAAGCTAACCCCTTCACTTTCACTTCCACGTCTTCAACACTTCCTAAAGGCGTAACAACCTCACCATTGACAACTTCAAGACGGATATTTGTAGGCTTAAGCTTTCCAAGATCAAGATGCTTGAAAGTGGCATGAGACATCACATTGATGCTCGCCCCCAAATCACACAATTCATCGAGAGTTCTTTTCCCTTCAAAATCACAAGGAATGATGAACTTCCCCGAATCACCAACTTTTGTAGTCCTCTCCTTATGCATCGATTCACTATCTTCGGGTAGCTCTTCTTTCTTTTTCTCCTCATACTTCTTCTTGAGACATTTGACATGCTCTTCAAAATCCTTTTTCTTCTCCTTTTTAACAAACATTTGTGGATAGGGAATAGGAAATAGGGAATTGAGTGATCGGAATACCTCAATAGTCATGTTTGTACTCCTCTTCTTTGACATTCTCCTCCACTTTCTTTTCCTCTTGCACCCTTTTCCACTTAGGTATCCATTTAGACCCCTTCTCTTCTTTCTTACTTACTTCTTCCATTTCTCCAACAATCTTGCTTTCCACCAACCCTTCTTCAACCTTTCGTTCCTCTTCCATTTCCACAAATAAACATTGAGCTTTAGAATTAACTTCGGGTGTGGCCAAAAACTTTCCTTTTTGTCGAGTGCTCAAAGCACTTGCAATTTGTCTAACATTGTACTACAAAGCTTTAAGCCTCTTTTCATTTACTTCTTCGGCCTTTTTCAATGCTTCATCTCGAGCTTGGTCCGATGCTTCTCGAGCTTTGTTTGATGCCAACAATTATTCAAGTAGCTCTCAATCGATGCTTTTCCCTCGTTGTTCTGTGCCTTTGCCCCCGATTAATATCCCGCAGGATATGCAACTGCATTGCTCGGATTAGAGTAGGAGAAGTTCCCTTGCCTTTGTTGTTATGGATATGAGCTTCCACTACCTTGACTATTAAAGCCTCCTTGCCTTGGTGGAAAGTTCCCTTGACTCCTTTGGTTGAAATTACCTTGGTAATTATTTTGATAATTCCCTTGGTAATTTCTTCCTTGCATGTACGACACATCTTCCAAATATGGCATAGAGTTGGCCCATTGTTCTCCACTCACAATATTCCGAGGTAGCACACCTTGATCGACTTGTAGCCTCTCAACCATATTAACTCCTTGGCTCACACTTTGATTTAAACTCATTTACCTCAACATTTCCGCCGCTATCACCTCCACACTTGGCGTTTGTGGCTCAACATTCACACTTTTGACATTAAACTGTTGCCCATGATCAAAATTCTCAAAACTATAGCATCCACTTACTCGCTCTGATGGCCATTGGTACACATTTGTAGCAATCTCATCAAATATGCTTATGGCCCTCTCTGGATTTACTCTAAGTACGGATCCACCCGCTGAAGCATCAACAAGCACTCTTTGCCCATTTACAAAACCTTGGTAGAAAAACTCCACTTGTTGATTTTCTGGAAAGCCATGTTGTGGACACTTGCGTAGCATATCTTTAAACCATTCCCATACTTCATAAAAACTTTCTTGAGGCATTTGATTGAATTGAGTGATCAAGCTCTTCATTTGAAGCGTCTTGAGGGCGAAAAATACTTGTTCAAGAACATTTGAGCAAGTACCCGGTGTAATAGTGGAGAGCCATGTTCGAGCACGATCCCTCAATGAAAACGGAAACAACCTCATCTTGATACAATTTATCTTCACGGTGTTGGCAATCTCCATAAATTGAGCTAGATGAGCATTAGGATCTTTATTCGGGGTTCCACTAAATTGTTGCTCTCTTACCATAGAAATCAAGCCCGCTTTAATTTCAAAGTGTTGGCGTTGATTGGTGGAGCCATCATGTGTGGCACGGCCCTCGGCATAAAGAAATCCCAAATCACCCTTTGATCATTTTGCATTCCATGTTGCACCGGAGGTGGTGGTAGTGGTACATAAGCTTGTTGTGGAGGAGCATAAGCTTGTTGAAAGCCTTGTTGCCTTAGAACTTGTTGCACCACTTGTTGAAGCAAAGCTTGATTGTTTCTAGCTCCATGATTTTGATAGGCTTGTTGAGGAGGAATTGCATTGAATTGAAGTGCGTTGCCTTGCACATTTTTTCTGCCTTCCCCATCATGCTCTATCTCCACACGATTATCTCCTTGAAAATTCTCCATTTGAACACTCTTCTTGTTCTCTCTTCTTCTTCTTCGAAAAGTTTATTCTATTTCAACGTCAATGGGCTCCGATTGTGTCCCCCTTGACCTCGTTTGCATACACCTCACAAAGAAAAGAAGTTAGAACAAGATTTCACGAACCAAATAATAAAAAGCAAATTTTTTTAAAAAAATATCTCTATTAAGATCACTCGAAACGATCTTTCTTCAAGCTACTAGCAACTGTTGCCTCCCCGGCAACAGCGCTATTTGATTAACCATTTTGTAGTAGGGATGACCAATTAAAATAATTTATCGAACCACAGGGAGGTCGATGCTAGAGCTTAAGCGATATCACGTTTATTGTAATTTTATATAGATGAATCATTAAGGATTGGTTGATTAAACAAATAATTAAATGATAATCAATGCAAGCAAACAAACAATGATTAGCAAACAAAATAGATGGATGAAATGAATGGTTTTCCAAGTTGAGTAAAAGTGAGATTAACAATAATTAAGAAGTAGAAATCATAGGATAAATGCATCAAATTCATATGATCATGGGTTTAGACTAAGTGCCAACACTAAATTCATCTAAACTCCTTCTCAAGATTACTAGGATCTTAATCTCAATAAGCACAAATGATTGGTTCTCATTCAAACAATTTCAACTAGGTACTAAGCTTGAATTAAGAGTCCCTTCACATGATTAATCAATTTCTCAATCAAACCAACCATATGTCCTATCAATGGGTTCTAAACTCTAAAGGATTTCTCAATCTCTTTACAATTTATAATGCACATGAAGTGTTTGATGAAATGATTCACTTAATTATCCTAAGCATATAATTGATTTCTCAATCTAATTACATATCTAGAATAACTAAACACACAAATCAATAAAACAAATCAAGCAATTAATAATCAATGATAGAAAATCAATTAACCCAATCAACATATGAATTTAAATACACAAATCCCAAAATTATCCAACAACTCTCATGTTTCTATTTTCACAAGGGAGACTAGCCTACCATATTCATAAAGAAATTAACATAGACAATTAAATCCTTACAAATTATGATAAACTATGAGGTTTAATACAAATATTGAATGGAAACTCCGTTGATCTATCTTCAATAGTGATCTCCTTCCCTTCTTTGCACTTTTCTCTCTTCCTTGATCCTTTTCCTTCACTTGGATGTAGAAATTGATGGTGGAATGATGGTAGTTCCAAAGGATAAAAAATGGATGAAGATGATGGTGTAAAATGAGAGAAATGGTGTGTGAGGTGTGTGTGCAGGGCCAAGGAACCGAATCTCTCTTCAAATGTTGAATAAATAGGTATTTATACCCCTTGGGAAGCTTTTAGAAGTTTCTGGAAATTTTCTGATCCCAACACCTACACGGCTTTTGTGCAGCACACGGCCACAGGGGTGGCCGTGTTGTGTCTTCTGATGCTCGCACACGGCTTCCGCTTACAGGGCCGTGTTTGGTACACGGCCCGTGTTCCTTCACACAACCCGTGTAGGGTCTTCTAGCGACGGAGCACGACCAATCCTTATAGGGTCGTGTCCTGTACACGGCCCGTGTACTTGCTGTCCTATTTCCTTCAATGTTTTAGCTCATTCTACCTCGTTTCAACTCCGAATTGAGATTTGCTTTAAGCTCATTCACGCACATTTCTAAAAAAAGATAAAATACAACCAAATAGAATACAAATACGGATAAAATACTATGAAAATGGACATAAAAAGACACTAAAATCTATGTGAAAATATCACTCATCAATGTATACTCCTTCCTGGGATAAACCCAAACTGGTTGCTACTAAGTTTATCATTCAACAATAGGCCCAACCTAGTTGCTAAAATTTTCGTAATAATTTTGAAGAAGAAGTTGCAAAGATTTATAGGATGATACTCCTACAATCTGATCGCCCCTTCACGTTGGGTATAAGAGCAATAAAGTTGCAGTTGATGCCCTCCGGCATCACCCCCGTACCAAAAAATATTTAACTGCCTTGCAAAGATCATCGCCTATAATGTACCAACATTTGTGATAGAAGGAACCACCAAAACCATCAAGACCTGGCGCACTATCCGTAGATAGACCCATAGCTGTCTCCTTAATCTTATTAGTTGTAGGCATCACAGCTAGCTTATTATTGTCATCCTCCTCAACAAAATGTGGGATGAAGCTCAATTGATCAAAATCCCCATCTTCCAATGGTTTCTGAAATCATCGGTTATAATATTGAACCACATGCTGTGAGATCAGTTTACTGTCCTCAGTTACTTCACCATCAACTTCCATAGCAGTAATTGTAGTTCTGGCCCTTTTAATTCAATAGAATCTATGAAAAAGTCCCGTATTTCTTTCTCCTTCCTTTAGCCAAGATAATCTATTATTTTTTGTAAAGAATTGATATTTCTCCTCTAGCTTTTTATTAAGAGTAATATGAGTATCAACTTCCTCAAAAAAAGGTTCCTCACTATCTCCTTCTTCACCAATTCTGATTTAAATTTTTTGCAGAGAAACCACGACATTATCTACCGAGTCAAGGATGTTCCCAAACTTAACCTTATTCCGGTGCTTGATATCCCTCTTAAGCCTTATCAGTTTGGCAGGAAAGGCGGAAATAGGGTTTGGACATGATGAAGGGTTTTTCCAAGAAGTTTCTACAATAATATAGAACCCTGAATCTTGTAACCACATGCTCTGGAAGCATATCGATTTTGGGTTGGACTATATTTTTAGTTTCTTATGTTGTTCACTTGTTTAACAAGCTGTAATGTAAAGTTGGGATATTTGAGTCTGAGGATTCTGTTGTATGTGTTTTCCTTCATTTTAGGAGAAGACAAAGGCTTAGAAAGAGTATAAGCAGAATAGAATGAAATTTAAGCAATTATTGGAATATTGTGGATTAATCAAGGCTCAAATTTTTCCTTTCTTCTCCTAATCCTGCTTTTTTTTTATTCTAAGGGTCTGGTCATTATATATCTATTTTATATGACGTTTAGGTAGATAGCTAGTGGCGTAAGCTGAATTTCGACTTGCCAAGATTTTTCTGGATTCTGGGACCTCTAAATGTATTTCAGCCATTGCTTGTTCTTACAGACACCTCGAAGAAATTTATGGATTTTCTGATTACTTCTTGTTATTTTACCTATGTTTCATTGATGTTTATAGTATTGTTATACTTATTCTATATGTAAAAATTTGAATCCACTTTTGACTGATATGTTTTTTTGTCTTTAGAGTTGTAGTTAAATATCATTAGTTGAGAATTTGAGTTTTATGCTTCCAAGTAACATGCTTGCTCTTAATACTTTGATGCTCTTAAGTTGAAGAGTATGATTTGTTTCATTTCTCACCTAGTTAAAGATCTTTATGATGTTGGGCATGACTAGTGTGTATTATACAATTCTTTAATCAATTATTCATTTTTCTATGATTTAAGAAATTCGTAGAAAATTTTTTATGAAATATAGACAAGCTCTTGCTCTCACATATTTGAAATTATGTATAGTTTTTTAAATATTAAAATTTATATTTAATGAATATATTATATTGTGTGGTTTTTTTAAGATTAATTAAATTGGAAAATTTGATATTTTATTAATTTTTTATTTTTCCTTCTGTATTTTACCTACGGAAAAATCCGCTGGTAAGCCATTTTTTATTTTGTATTTTGAAGTTACTGACTGATTATTTTCGTTGGTAATTTACTGTTGAATATTTTCGATGGTAAAAACATCATTATGTATCACTTCCGACGAATTGACATTGAATGGTTTCTGATGAGGATGAGAATTCACATATTTTGAGCTCTAATTTACTCTATCCGTCCACACTAAGGGTAGTTTTTTTCTTTTTGGTACGTGGATTAAGGAGTATTATTATTTAATTTGTAATGGGTAATTGTATTAGTGGGAGTGTGTGTCTCATATTTTAATTGTATTAGTGGGTGTGTGTGGTTCCCATGTGTGTAAAAAAAGGAAAATGGACTCTTTGGATGGGACGACCAAAATAGAAAAAAATAGACTCTTTGGGTGGGATGGAGGGAGTATGTGGAAATTGAGTATGATTTGTTCTATAATCGAGGCAAATCGGGATGTTTATAGAAGAATCATGAATCAGATGCTACTGAGGCTATTTGAGCATATTTATATAGGAAAATAAGTCAATAGTGCTCAGAATTGGAAAACATGGTTTTCGAGGTGCTGCTCGACCACGGGAGGAGCCGTTCGACCAAGCCAATTTGGTCGAGCAGCATCAGAAATGGTTGAGCGAGATACTGTATAGACTTCCAGCTTACAGAGAGGCCGTTCGACCACCGCTCGACCAAGGTTGATCCTGCTCGACCATGGTCAATCCTGCTCGACCAAGATTATTCTGTCGAGCGGGGACACAGAATTCTATTTTTGGTAATTTCGTATCTCCAGTGCGTGTATTTGTGTATTTTCCAAAAAAAACCTAATAAAATTCGTAAGGAGAGTTTACAAGTATAAAAAGGGATGCAGATCACATTAAGATGAGAATTAGATTCCACAACTATCCTACACCACATCCAAACCCCAACTCCATCCAACAGAGCTGTAGAGAGAGATTTATAGAGCGAACCAATTGAGAACCAAGTGAAGATTCAAGAAGGAGCGAGAAGCGACGGCGCCCACATCTAGGTTTTATTTTGCAACTTAATCTCTCTTGAAATTTTCAAGACTATGGGTAAGATCTATACAATCACCATGAATGTTCTTCGAAGCGTCATGGGCTAAAATCTCTTTGGTGGTTCTAGGGTTTATTAAAGTTTTACTAGTTATTTGAATTTTCGTATGTATACTTCGTATAACACTACTTGTGGTTTATTTTATATAAGGCTATGCATTTTTAATCCATATTTAGAGTTGTTTTGTGCATCTTTAACTATTGAATAGAGTTTGAATATTCATCTTGGTTATTGATTTAGTGCATTCACTGTTGAATATGATTCCATGTTATGATTCTAAGTGAGGGGACTCCAAAGTTTCATTTAAACTATCTTATATAAATACATATTGATTGAATTGAATTCGGGTTAGTAAGTAGGATTAAAAGGGTAATTTTATAGAACCTAAAAAGGGAGATCATATCGGGTTAGAGTAATTAGAGCATGAGAAATAATTGATACTGATAGTACCTAGAAAAGTGGTGAAATTATGTTCTTGCTCCGAGGTAATTCACACGTGTTACACGCTTGTCCACTTATATCTATAGAGTATATTTTCATGGCTCAGTGATGCGTCCATATTCCACAAGGCAGAGTAGGACATTGGCATACGGAACAGAGATTAATTAGTGAAACCGGATGGCCCGAAGAGCTACCTATCTTCTCACTTGTTCAACTCTCGTCTATTCTCTATGATTTTCTATTTTATTTTTTATTTAATTATTCTAATTAGTAGCTTAATAATATTCCCTCAATTAAATTGCCAAACTACAGTTTTAGTTAATTTAGATAATAATAAATTATTTACCATCCGTCCTTTGGGTTCGAGAATTATAACTTGGTCGCTTGCCTAAGCTACAGTTACATCCTTCATACTTGGGGATTAATTGTGTGTTGAGAAAACGCCCATCACTAGGAATGATGCAAGGGTGAATCATTTGGAAGAAAAGATAGATTCGAATCATGACGAGTTATCCAAGCAGATGAAAGACCTTACTTTATTGAAAGGAGAGACGGCGGGGAATGTTAAAAAGCTGACAGAAACAATTGAGAAGGGAAAGTTTCCATCTCAAAGTATAACAAACTCGAAATCTTGTAATGCCATCACTTTGAGGCCAGGAATGCAGTATGAAGGTCCAATGCTACCAGTTGGCAGAAACAGAGTCAGAGTGTCCCCGCTCGATCAAATTCCTTAGTCGAGCAACGGTCGAGCAACACTTTGACGAGCTAAAAGTCACGTTCAGTTTATAGGGACCTCATTCGACCAAAATGTAGTCTCTCGACCAGACCATTCTGGTTGAGCTGAGGTTGAGCGGCGACCTGTAGAGCTGAACAGTCATATTCTGATTACAGGGACCTTATTGACCAGTTTCACCTTACGCGACCAGATAATTCTAGTCGACCTGAGGTTGAGCAAGGCCATTCGACTTCAATTTCCATACAGGACGCTACACCTGTTGTTCAGAACACTCTAGTACTGTCACAAGAGCAAAATACTGAGCTAATAATGGAGAAGAAGTGGGAAAGAGTAAAGAGATTGAGAGCCGAGAAAGACAAAGCGAAGGAGGTTGAACATGATGAATGGGGAATCCTAAAGATTAATATACCTCATTCTTTTCCTTTAAGGTTAGTTAAGAAGGGATTGGAAGAGAAGTTCAAGTGATACCAAGATATCATAAACGAGATAAGCTTGACATTCCTTTCTTCGAAGCAATCATGGAGATGACTTACTATACCCGATTCTTAAAGGATATCATATTGAAGAAGAGGACTGAGTTAAGACTGTTAATCTATCTGAGAACTACAGCTTGATCATTTAGTGGAAGGTTCCAGCAAAGTTGAAGGATCTGGGAAACTTCACTATTCTATGTGAGATTGGATAGGGACCGGCACGAAAAGCTTTGTGTGATCTTGGTGCAAGCATCAATTTGATGCCCTTGTTTATATTCAAGAAATTAAGTTTGGGGGAGTTATTGAAGACGTGCTTGTGAAAGTAGAGAAACTATTCTTTCTTGTGGATTTTCTTGTGCTAGAGATGGAAGATGATAAGGATAATGTCCCTCTTATCTTAGGAAGAACATTCCTTGCCACAGCTGGAGCTATGACTGATATGCAAAAGAGGGAGCTTAGACTACAATTGGATAAAGAAGGGGTTCTGTTAAACTTCGAAAAGTAATGTGGATGCCTATGGAGACACAGTGCTACAACATTGGTGTGGCAGAGGAGATCGTGAAGTAATTAATGCGTGTTTTCTTTACACGCAAAATTAATCCCCAAGTATTAAGGATGTCAATTGCAGCTTAAGCAAGTGACCAAGTTAAATATCAAACCCAAAGGACGGCGCACTACCAATTTAATTATTTACGAAATTAATTAAGATGAGATGGCAATAAGATTTGAGGATTTAATTATTAATCTACTAAAAATTTATTAAATTAACAAATTAAATAAATTAAATACTAAAAGAATACGAAATCGAATCAAGTGTGGAGAATAGATAGCCCTAGGATAATCAAGTTTTACTACTTAACTTCCCTCTCAAGTGCAGGCCGACTCTGCCTTGTGGACTACGAACGCATCACTAAACCATGCAAATATACTCTATAGACACAAGTAAATATGCGTGTAACACATGTGAATAACCTTGGAGCAAGAGGCGTAATTTCACCCCCTTTCTAGGTACTATCAGCATCAATTATTTCCTACGTCTGGAATCTAACCCGATATGATCTCCCTTTATAGGTACTATAAAATTACCCTCCTTATCCTGCTTACTAACCTGAATTCAATTTAATTAATAAACATTCATATATGATAGTTCTAATGAAGCTTTAGAGTACCCTCACTTAGAATCATAACATGGAATCCTATTCAGCGGTGAACGCACTTAATCTACAACCAAAATATATATTCAGACTCTATATACCAATTGAAGATGCACAAAACGACCGTGAATATTGATAAAGAAAGCACAATCATATATAAAATCAATTTACAAGTAGTGTTGTACGGAGGACACACAAAAGAGTTTAATTATTTCATAAAACCTTCATAAACCCTAGATCTACCAAAACGGTTCTAGCCCATGATGTTGCAAAGAACAATCATGGGTTTGGATAGATCTTACCCATATATCTGGAAAATACAAGATAAATTAGGAAACGAATAAAACCCTAGATGCGAGAGTCGTCGCGTCCTTCTCCGTCTTGAATCCTCCTCTTAGTTCTCCTCTTAATTCTACAAACGAATCTTCAAAGTGATGAAAAGGGAAGGAAAGGATGTGGATGATGGTTGGGGGTGATCCTCCCTTGTGGGGTGTAGTATTGTGTTGTAGTTCTCTCCAATGAATAATGATGTGATCTATATCCCCTTTTATACTTGTAAGCTCTCCTTATGGACCTTGGATGAGCTTTTTCTTGGAAAAAACAAAAATACACGCACAGGGGATGTAAAATCCGTCAAAATCAGAATTTTGCTGCCCCATTCAACCAAAGTTGTTCTGGTCAAATGGAAGGCTTTGTCGAACGGGATGTCTGTAAGCTGAAATTTCTAGTTAGACTTGACTTTTTCCGTTCGACTTGGCTTCACTTGGTCGAACGGGAGGTCAAGCTGCATGTAGTCACACCGTTTCATGCATAACTTCCACATCCGAGCTCCGATTTGAGTGATTCTTATGCTCACGTGATCCTCTCTTCCTTGGATTTCAATCCATATAAAGAACATACAATAAAACTAAAATTTGAAGGTGTAATAAGCCATGGAAAGTGGCACATCCGTTCTGTTCAGGTCAGCTTGCGCAACTTCACCATTTTGATAATATCTTTCTCATTTGGGCTTCGATTGAAGTGTTCCTTATGCCAAAACGATCCTCTCTTCTGTGGCTTTCCAACCATGGGTCACAATTTTGGTAGAGCTCAAAAAACGCACAAAAAAATTACACAAGTTGGACGTGCGTTTTTCATAATTCTTACACAAGTTGCACCTTTTCTCCAACTTGTCTCTTTTGATCCTTTTTCCACCTAAAACACATTAAAACGCCTCATGTGCACCTTTTTCTCAAATATAATGAGTGCAAGACACTTGAGCTAATATATGTCAATAATTCTCATCAAAGAGGTGTTAAATTGGATACTAAAACACGTTTATTTTCACTCTCATCATGAAGGAAGACATGTCTTTAATCCTTTCAAAGGATCCCTTGGAGACATGCCTGGCGGAATCTCTTACTTTTCCCACCACGAAGAAAAGAAGGAAGAGTTGAAACTACTACCGGAGCATTTGAAGTATACCTATCTAGGTTATAATGAAACATATCCGGTAATAGTATCTTCTTCTCTTACTGACGATCAACTTGAAGAGTTGTTAGATGTGCTTAGGAAGTATAAGTCTGCTATTGGATGGTCTCTTGTTTATTTGAAATGTATTAATCCTTCATATTGTTGGCGTTCGGTCGTTTGATTAACGTGTACCGTTAGGGTTCCATGCAATTCTATATCAGCGGAAGGAAGAATATAAATTTGCATTACCTTTCACCAGGGTATGTTGAAGAAGAGATCGATCAACAACTACTAACGACCTTCCGGTCTTCTGAAGTCTAATCTTGACATCATATGGGCGACGATCTTCAAGATCCTCTCAATCTGCTTTCTCCTTTACTTTCAACGTGTTTTAGGCGCGGACTTAGAGTTTCCGGATAGTTGAGATGACTTATATATAGGATACAACAGGGACTATGAGGAGAAACTAGAGTCAGGCCTCCATTGGGCTTAAACATCCAAGTTTAGCCCAAAACTTATACTTTAGTCCAATAATAATATATTCCACTAAAATATTATTACTGTACATTATGGACTCCTTCTTATTATGAGCCCGACAGTCTCCCCGTGTTTAAGATATATAATACCCATTAATTAATTAAGTTACTGACAACTCAGTAGTGCCACTCAACCTCATTATCATGCCGGAATAAATTCACCTGCAGGATTTACATGATAATCCTTATGAGCTCCTCAAGGGGACATCATCAACCTATTTAATAGGACACAGATTCCTTCTACAATCAACAACACACCATATAGACAACACTATTTTTCAACTCACCGAGTTTGTTTATTAATTTATAAATCTCACCCATTGATGAATCAAAGAGATATATACTGGCTTATGTGTCGAGGTTATTGTATGGGGATTAAGAGCACTACAACCATCCCGATAAATTATCCCTATCTATCTCGATTGTGAGCATCTATTTATCATTTATAAGGAAACCGTAAATATAATCTTCCATGCGACGCATCACACCATATTAACTACAGTATAAAGTGGACTTTCGCAATAACATATAAATAAATTATAATATGCCAAACATTTGATCATATGATTCTCATTTCAAATAAATTGTTATAACAATGTTCACACAAAAGCTAGACCTTTAGTATACAATCTACCAGGATATTAGTTACACTTGGTGTGGATTTGGATTGATTAAGTAGTGATGTTGACTACTTTACATGTGATGAGAGTGATAATACACGTATTTCAAGCTCCGATTTGTGTGGAAATTGAATATTATTTTGTCTATTATCAAGATGAATCGTATTGTTTAGGGAAAATGCACGAATTAGTTGCTACTAAGGCTATTTGGACATATTTGTATAGGAAAGCAGGTTAAAAATACTCGTAATTTGAAACACATTTTTCGAGGAGCGGTTCGACCAAAAGGAAGGCCGTTTGACCAGGCTCAGACTGGTCGAACTGAAGATCTAAGTCGAACGGGAATGATTATAGCGTACAGACTGGTCATTCGACTAAGACATCCCATTTGGCCAAGTTTTATCAAGTCGAACTATAGAGGTTGAGTCAAACAGGAGGAGCTTCAGTGTACAGACAGCTCATTCGACTAGGAAGTGCCTATACCCTGATCGTGATTTTTCAGACCCTCTATATGCCGCTTGACCAAGTGTTTTGGTCGAGCAGTGGTTGAGCGGGCTTTCATTCTCCTCGTTTTCACCTGTTGGTTGCATTAGACCCTTGTACAGCGTACCTGACCTCAACGTGATGGCATTGAACTACTTCGGATTTGCTATACTTTGAGATGGGAACTTACCCTTCTCAAAATTTGCATCAATTGATTAACACTCCCGGCCATCTGCCCCATCAACAACGTCAAGTCCTTCATCTGCTTAGATAAATCCTCATGGTTAGCATCAATCTTTGCCTCTGACTTTACCTCTAGGTGGTCCACTCTTGCATCATTCCTTGCCATGTACCTGTTCACTGTATCCTCAAAATTAGGTTTTCCTTCTTCGACCTTAGTACCCGGATCAACTCCAGCAGGAGGTTGTATTGTTGCATTAGGATCTCTCCATGAAAACTCCGGCCTCCTTGGCTGTTGATAATTATCAAGGGGACCACGATTGTTGTAGTTCCCTTGATAATTCCAGTTTCCTTGATTTTGGAACCTCGTTCCTTGAATACTTTGACCCATGGCATAGTTCGCCTCTTCCATATCCTCTTGGTTTGTTCACTCAATACAAGCTTCCTGCTGCATAATTGGTACTCGTTGTGCTATGTCAGTAATCTACTTTTGCCGAGACTCAAGTAGCTTGTTAATATTATCCAAACTAGAGACAATTTCATCTACTCTACTCGACTTCACCATCGTGTTCTCCACCTGTGCTACTTTTCCCAGAACATAAGTGTCTCTCACTCTATCAATCGGCCAATCTCTTGAATTCATCTAAATATTCTTAAAAAGTTTTTCGGCCTCTACAGATGACTTTGTAAGCAGTGCTCCATTCGATGAAGCATCTAGTAAAACTCGAGAATCACAGTTTAATCTGTTGTAAAATATGCTGATATATTGAGCTTTTGATAGCCCATGCTGTGGACACCTTCTGAGCATGTTCTTAAATCTGTCCCAAGCCTCATGAAACTTCTCATTACCATTGATAGCAAATTGATTGATTTCTTATTTCATCTTAAACACCTTTGATGGTGGCATGTAATGCTCAAAGAATTTCAATTTCAATTGTCCCATGTAGTACATTCAGCAACATCTAGAGTATCGTACCAATCTCTCGCCCTTTCAGTAAGCGAGAACTTAAACAAAATAATCCTCCTCGCATCCTCATGAGTTCCTGCATCTTTTTGTGTACTTGAATAACCAATGAACTTATTCAGATGTTGCTGAGGATCTTCAAAGGTTCCCCCTGAGAAAGGAATCCTTTCAATCATCCTGATTAGAGCAGGGTGAAGATCAAAATCAGCTCCGACCCTCCTTGCTCCTAACAGCCCTGCATTGCCTCCTCCATTGTTCTTGAAAACTTCACGGATGGCAAGATTTTCTGGATTCGCTGCCATGTTAACTGCTTCTGCTTCCAAGTTAATGTTGGTTACAGCTTCAGTCACTTGCGAGTTCAACTCGTCAACTTCAATTCCTAAATTAAGCGCCCTAGTTGGTTCTACGTTATTGTTGTTGTTATTCTTCTTCTTCACCGATCTCAGGATTAAAAGGTGCTAACTCTCTTGCCTTTGATCTAGTATGCATACACCTAAGAAAAACAAGTGTTAGAAAATCAAGACAAGAATAAAGTAGTCTCAATTAAACTAGAAATAATAAACTAATAATTAATGTCGTCCCCGACAACAGTGCCAAGAACTTGATGAGTATTTTTTCAACAAACAATATTAATCCCCAAATGTGAAGGATGTTATTGTAGTTTTGATAAGTGACCAAGTATTTATCGAACCCACATGACTGATTATTATTAATTCAATTATATTCTAACTTACACTAATATGGCAACAAAGTTGTGTAGATTAAGTAACTAATAACAACTAATTTAAAGAACAATTAAAGTAAATAACAGTGATTCTAGAGTCCTACTCAATGAATCATCGAGTGGAGTTTTACTTGTGAAGACATCCGTTGAGGCCGAGAAGCTTTTCGAGGATATTTCCATGAATTCAAGAGATTGGCCTACTAATAGATTGAGAGGAACCTATGTACTAGGGAAGGTAGCTCAAGTCGAACATACTATGGTAAAGTCAAGTAAAGAGGATGGAATCGTCTCTAGCCTAGCTAGTATCAACAAACTACTTGAATCTCAGCAGAAGCAGATCAGTGGTTTGTCACAAAAAGTACCAATGATGATGCAACAGGATGTTTAAGAAAAAAGAACGATCCAAGATGAGTTTGAAGAAGCAAACTATGTCATGGGTCAAAGTATTCAAGGAACGAGGTATCCAAATAATCAAGAAAATAGGAATTACCAAGGGAACTACAATAATCTTGGTACCCCGGGTAACTATCAACAACCAAGGAGGCCGGAGTTTTCATGGAGTAATCCGAACAGAGCAATGCAACCTCCTGCGAGTATTAATCTTGGTGCAGAGACGGAAGAAGAGAAATCGGGTTTAGAGGATACGGTGAACCAGTATGTGGCTAGGAATGATGCAATGGTGGATCATTTGGAAGGAAACATTGATTTAAATCATGAGGAATTGTTAAAGCAGATTAAGGACCTAACGTTGTTGATGGGTCAGATGGCTGAGAATGTGAATCAATTGACACGGACAATAGAGAAAGGAAAGCTTCCATCTCAAAGTATTACAAACTCAAAAGAGGCCATGCCATCACATTGAGGTCTGGAACGTAGTTCTATGGTCTGATGAAGCCGATGGACGAAAACAAAAGGACAGGGCTCCTGTTTGACCAAGCTTAGGCCGTTCGACCAAAACTGATGGTAGAACGGTGTTCAAATGAGTTTTGGAAAAATAGAGAAACGATGCTCTATTTTTTGATTCACCATTCGACCAAAGCAGCTCCGTTAGAGCAGACCTCTCTAATCGAACTATGGTCGAACAAGCACCTGTTGAGCAGATAAGTCAAGTTTAGATTACAGGCACCCAGTTTGACCATACTTATCCCGTTCAACCAGACTCATCTGGTCAAAGTCTAGTCAAATAAGAACTGGACAGAACTCATTTCTAGACAGTCCGTTCGACTAGACACGGTCCGTTCGACAGGTAATTTGGTCGAACTGCAGCAATCGATCCCTGTTTCCATACCGAATGCTACACCTGTTGCTCCGAACACTCTAGTACCATCACAAGAGCAGAATATTGAGCTTATAGTAGAAAAAAATGGAAAAGAGCCAAGAGATTGAGAGCCGAGAAGGATAAGGCGAAGGAGGTTGAACGTGATGAGTGGAGAATTCCCAAAACAAAGATACCTCCTCCATTTCCTTTTAGGTTAGTCAAGAAAGGATTGGAAGAGAAGTTCAAGAGGTTTTAGGATATCATGAACAAAATAAGCTTGAACATTCCTTTCTCAGAAGCAATCATGGAGATGCCGTATTTTGCCTGATTTTTGAAGGATATCATATTGAAGAAGAGAAGCTTGAACGAAGTGGAAACAGTGAGTCTATCTGAGAACTACAGCTTGATCACTCAAAGGAGGTTGCCATAGAAGTTGAAGGATATGGGAAGCTTCACTATTCTATGTGAGATTGGAAAGGGTCCGGCACGTAAAGCTTTGCGTGATCATGGTGCAAGCATCAACTTGATGCTCTTTTCGATATTTAAAAAGCTAAGTTTAGGGGAGCTCGCTCCCACAACCGTGGCTTTGCAGTTGGCGGATAGGTCCATGACCTTTCTAAAGGGTGTTATTGAGGATGTACTTGTAAAAGTGGACAATCTTATATTTCTTGTGGATTTTCTTGTACTAGAGATGGAAGATGACAAGGATAATGCACCTCTTATTCTAGGGAGGCCATTCCTTGCCACTACTAGAGCTATGATTGAAGTCCAAAAGGGGGATTTTAGATTGAGAATGGATAAAGAGGAGGTTTTTTTCAACCTAGAGTTAGATGAACTCTTTAATGAGGTATGTATTATATTTCTTGAAAATTTTTCTTGCTTTAGGTGATGACAAGTATGAACTGAAAAGAACCAAGCTTGAAGAAGTCAAGTGGACTAAGCAATACCTCCCATTGGATAAAGAAAGGACACCGAAGGAAGAAAAGAAGGAGGAGTTGAAATTGCTACCGGAACATTTGAAGTACGCCTATCGAGGCGATAATGAAACTTATCCAGTAATTGTATCTTCTTCTCTTACTGATGATCAACTCGAAGAGTTGTTAGATGTTTGGTCTCTTGATGATTTGAAAGAAATTAGTCCATTGTTTTATATGCATAAGATATGGTTGCTAGATGAAGCTAAGAGTTATATTCAGAATCAGTAGAGGGTTAACCCCGCTATTCAAGAAGTGATTAAGAAGCAAATCCTAACGTGGTTAGATGCAGGAATTATTTATCCAATTAGTGATAGTCCCCATGTGAGTTTATTGCATGTTGTAGCTAAAAAGGAGGGCATGACTATTGTGAAAGCCGATGATGGCGAGACCTTAGCCACTAGGATTCCTACGAGATGGAGTGTGTGTACTGATTACAGGAAACTAAATGAAAATACATGCAAAGACCATTTCCCTCTTCCTTTCATGGATCAAACGCTTGACCGTCTAACAGGGTATGAGTTTTATTATTTCTTGGATGGGTACTCGGGTTATAATCAAATCATGATTTTTCCTGAGGATCAAGAAAAAACAACTTTTACTTACCCTTATAGAACATTTGCTTTTAGGAAAATACCTTTTTAGTTATATAATGCACCTGCTACATTTCATCGTTACATGATGACCATATTTGATGGTTTTATAGAGAAGATTATGGAGGTGTTTATTGATGATTTTTCATTTTTTGTTCTTCTTTTGATATTTGTTTGTCTAACTTATCTACTATTTTGAAGAGATATTGAGAAACTAATCTTTTCTTGAGTTGGGAAAAGTACCACTTCATGGTGCGAGATGGAATTGTTCTTGGGCATTATGTTTCGGCCAAGGGATTGTAGGCTGATAGAGCTAATGTGGTGGCGATTGAGAAGCTTTCACCACTGATCGTAGTCATTTTCACCTAGATTTTAGTGTCTTTATTTGTGAATTTTTAGATGTTTTATCTGTATTTGTGTGACTTTTGGTGGATTTTTATGTAATCATGAGAGATTTGGTATGGATTGATAAAAATGTGTAAACGAGCTTAAATATGTGTAAAACAGGTCAAAAATGGAGCAAAACAGAGTCAGGAGCTGAAACAAGCTGAAACGGGCCGATAAACACCTAACTCGAGTTGCATGATCTTACTCGACTTGCAACTCGAGTCGAGTTGAAGGTCGAGCAAAGGCAGAAAGTGTCCAGTAGCTCAACTCGAGTTGCAACGTCCAACTCGACTTACAACTCGAGTTGAGTTAGATGTTGAGGAAAGTCAAGCTTTTGACACGAATAGACAGGCGAGAGCTCGAGTTATCTTACTCTAGTCGAGTTGGGATCAGGGTAAGTCGAGTAGGAAGTCGAGCTGGGGCAAAGCAGCATCCAAAATCATCCAGTGAGCTAACTCGAGTTGCAAGGTCCAACTCGACTTGCAACTCGAGTCGAGCTAGGGTCGAGAAACTGTCCAGTTTACAGAGCCACGCAACTCAACTTGATAAGCAGTAGCTCGAGTTGGCTACTCGAGTCGAGTTGGGTCAAAAGCAAGAAAATTTAGAAAAATTCTGGAAGCTTCTAGAAGGTCCCCAAGGGGTATAATTGCACAATTGGTGCGAAATTACAGAGAGAGCCTCATTTTGACTGTTATTTTATAGATCAACACACATTTTCTCGCCACCATTTCACACACTACATCCGATCCATCTCTTCCACCCTTCAATTCATCCATCCATTCAACTTGATCTTCATCAATCCATCACTCCATCCATCCATCCACCATTTGAGAAGAGGAAAGCTTAAAGGAGTGAAGAAGTTGATATATTGAAGAAGAGGAAGGATTCTCCATGCAAGGAAAGCAATTCCATTTTTCAATTGTTGATTTTCTTCTCAATTCGGCTCAAATGGAGCAAAGTATGTTTTGTATTGAATTAATCACCATGTTTAGTGGCTAGTCCTATAGTAGGGCTAATCATATGAATGGTTGAGGTGAAGAGTTAGATATATAGAACTTGAGTAATGATTTGAATTGATTTGTGGATTTCCTTTTATGATATATCAATCATGTTTCATTTCAATGTTTGTGTGATTAAATTCTCTATTCATTGTATTGGGATGGTCATTCCAATGTTGTGAGTGGATGTTTAATTGAATCATATATTGAATTGTGCATGTATATTAGTATAAGGGGAGGTAAGCCATACCCTCCTTAGGCTTGGAACATTCATAGAGGGACACTTAAGAGATTGAGTGAAAAGAACCAATTTATGATCATAGTACCTTAAGGGAATTGAGATTAAGACCAATCTTAGGAGACTTAGGCTTGTAAAAGGGTCGAGAACCTAGTTGCCTTGGCCATAGGGACTAGGGGTAAAATTGTGATTGTTTTTAATCCACAAGTTAATGAAAATTACCATCAAGGGTTTTGCATATCTAGCTCAAGTCTTAACCATGAGTATGATTAGCCTTGCTTTCTTCTCAAGTGAAATCTACATCCATTCCATTCATCATTTGTGTATTTGAATCATTACTTTGTTAGTTCAAATTCGTAGTTAATTGATTAGAATAATTAGTAGCTTAAACAATCAAACCTTCAATCTATCATCCTTACAAAGCACAAATTAATGGAAAATTTGGATACAATCATGAGTTTACTTTCCCTTGGGATGACATACTTATAAATTTTGTTGCTTGGTCACACGTGTACAACAACGATAGAGTCTCTTACTCTAAAAATATTTTACTAGAAATGCAACTAAGAACATGGCGCCGCTTGCTGGGGACATGTTAAACATTTGTTTGTAACGAGTTTGAAGTTGATTAGTTTTGATAAGGATATTTCTTTTATTTTGTTACTTGTTTACTTGTCTTGGTTGGTTGAGAGCTAATTTGAAAATATTTGTACGTACATGCAAACTCCTTCTGGGTCTCAATCTATCTGAACCTTTGAACTTGGAATTAGAAACTACTTTGAGAAGACAAAGAAGAGGAGTGTTGGAACCTACGGAAGAAAATATGGAAGAAGTATAGGATAATGTAAATATGGTTGATGAAGAAGGTAATTTGAGAAATTTTCAAAGTGGTGATAATGTTAGAGGAGGTTATGGTAATCAAGAATATGTGCCATAAGTTTATGCTCAACAAATGCACTTGCAAAACCAACAAATGCAAGCTATTATTCAAAACTTGTTAACACAACAAGAAGCAAGGAATAATCCTCCGATGGTGCAAAATCAACCCCTTGGAAATGGAAACAATGGAGTGGGAATGAATGTTCGTGATCATTTTCAATCGCAATATGGTAATTACGGAATGGGCCCGCCATTGAATGTGAGTAATTTTGAGATCAAGACGGGGTTGATCAACATGGTTCAAGCGAATCAATTGGTGATGGTACTATGGAGGACCCAAATGCTTACTTAGCCCAATTTACGGAGTTGGCAAACACAATAAAGATAAATGGGGATAAGTGAGGATGTTGTTAAAATGAAGCTTTTCTCGTTTTCATTATGAGATAGAGCTATGGCTTGGTATCATACTCTACAACCGGGATCATATACCACATGGAGAGAGTTGGCACAAAGATTTTTGAGCAAGTATTTTCCACCATCCAAGATGTAGCATCTTAAAGGACAAATTCTTCAATTCAAGCAATTTCCACTTGAAACATTTAGTGAGGCATGGGATCGATTCAAAGAGATGCTAAGGAAGTGTTTCCAACATGGATTCCTCGAAGAGCAACAAATAGGATTCTTCTATGCCGGTTTGCATGGAAGTGAGATGATGCTCATTGATGCTTCAGCGGGAAGTTGGATTTTGGGGCAAACTCTGAAAAGAGCAATTGCTATATATGAGAAAGTAGCTTTGAATACGGGTCAATGGCCTATGGATCATACACCGGGGATGTATGAAATAGAAAGAATTGCTCAGATGGAAGAAGTGTGCTTGCAACAAGTGAAAAAGGTAGAGATGCCTAAGGAACATATGACCGACAAAGCAATCACGGAGATACTAAAGAGGATGAATGCTAATATGCAAATATCTCCGAATTCTACATCGGGTGTGAATCAACAAGTGTTTGCTAGCCCTCAACAAGGTATGTCATTGCCTTTGATGAATCAACAAGTGTATCCTAATCCTCAACAAGGCATGACTATGCCTAATTTGGGTCAATCTTCTCAAAGTTGTCAAATGTCTACCTCTATGCCTCAACAAGGTATGTCCTCCAATTTTGGAATTCAAGATGCATGGTGTCCACCGGAGATGACTCTTGAGGAAGTTTCCTTCACCAAGGAATTTATGGTGGTAACTATTGGAATCATGGAGGAGGATATCCACAAAGACAAGGAGGATGGGGGCAAGGTAATTTTCAAGAAAATTTTAAACAACCTCGCAGGTATGAAAATTTGTCGTATGAAAATCAAGGGAATGCCCTCACTCTTCCACTGGGCATTAATCAGGGGGAGAAAGCTTAAAATGGTGAAGGGAAGCCTACGATGGAGGATCAAATGAGAAAAATGTTTGAGCTCATGAAGCATGAAAGGGATGAGAGAAGGCTAAGAGATGAATTGAATGATAATTGATTCAAAGCTTTAGAAACACAAATGAGTCAAATGGGAAGTGAAAGGGGGATGTTCATCGGCAAGGAAAATTTCCATCTACAACCATTACTAATTCGAAGGAGCAATGCAAGGCTATTGAACTTCGTAGTGGAACAAGATACGAAGGGCCTTCTATGCCAACGGAAGTAGAGGGGGTAGAGTGTGAAGTTGAGCCTATGGAAAGTTTGGATGAAGAAGAGAAAGAGAAAGAAGTTGAAATTGTTGAAAAAAATGAAAGTACCTCTATACTTGAAGAAGAAAAAGTGACATCTTCAAAGAAGTGGGAAAGATGTAGAGAAGCAAAACGAAAAGAGAGAGGAGAAGTTTGAAAGGGATGAATGAGGAATTCCAAAGTTGCCCGTTGCAATTCCATTTTCACAAAGGTGCTTGAAAAAAGGATTAGAAGAGAAATTTGCTAAGTTTGTTGAAATGTTGAAGAAGATACATGTGAATATTCCTTTTGCGGAGGCTTTATTACAAATGCCCAACTACTCAAAGTTCTTGAAGGATATATTGTCAAAGAAAAGAATCTTGGGAGAATTTGAAACGGTGAACCTTACGGAGGAATGTAGTGCAATATTGCAAAAGAAACTTCCCCCTAAATTGAAAGATCCGACGAGTTTCACTATTCCATGTGAGATGGGAGAGCATGAGAACTACAAAGCCTTATGTGATTTGGGAGCTAGCATTAACTTAATGCCATTGTCAATCTTCAAGAAGTTGGGTATTGGTGAGGTCAAGCCGACGTCGGTTACTCTTCAATTAGCCGATCGATCGTTGATATATCTGAAGGGAATTGTGGAAGATGTGTTGATCAAAGTTGACAAGATTGTATTTCCCGTTAATTTTATGGTATTAGATATGTATAAAGATTCAAATGTTCCATTAATACTTGGCCGTCCATTCCTTGCCTCGGGGAAAGCATTGATTGATGTGGAAAAGGGAGAGCTTACTTTGAGGGTAAATGAAGAAGAGGTGATATTTTCATTGAGAGATGCTATGAGGTATCCCAAGAACAAGGAGGAATGTAGAAAATTGGAGGTTGTTGATAACATTATTGAAGAGCATATGTACCATCTTCACTCCAAGGATCCGTTGGAAATTATCATAAGTCATTCTTACTCAATTGAATCTTTAAAATCTAAATTCTCTTTTTGTTTGGAAAATGATGAAATGATTGATGATTTACATGGTTTAAATGCTTGTAAGGCACTCACGAATGAGGAAGCAAAGGAAGCAAAGTTTGAAAAACTTGATGAAGGACCAAAGGAGGAAGTACAAGAGAAGAAAAGGTGGAATTAAAACCATTGCCGGAGCATTTAAAGTATGCTTACTTAGAAAAAGATGAAACATATCCGATAATCGTATCCTCTTCCCTTAATGATCTAGAATTAGAAAAATTGCTAAGAGTCTTAAGAGAGCATAAATCCTCTATTGGTTGGAGCATTAAAGATTTGAAAGGTATTAGTCCATCTATGTGCATGCATAAGATTCATTTGATTGATGATAATAAGTCTTGTGTTCAAAAGCAACGAAGATTGAATTTTATAATGCAAGAAGTGGTAAGAAAAGAGGTATTAAAATGGCTTGATGCAGGAATAATCTTTCCAATAAGTGATAGTCCATATGTAAGTCCTTTACATGTAGTGGCAAAAAAGGGTGGTATGACAATTGTGTTATCCGATACAAATGAGACCGTTGCCACTAGAACTATTACGGGTTGGAGAGTGTGTATTGATTATCATAAATTGAATGAGAACACTCGTAAAGATCATTTCCCATTGCCATTCATAGACCAAATGTTGGATCGTCTTGCGGGGCATGAGTACTATTGTTTTCTTGATGGTTACTCCGGGTACAATCAAATATTGATTGCACCGGAAGACCAAGAGAATACAACTTTCACATGTCCCTATGGTACATTTGCATTTAGAATGATGCCGTTTGGTCTATGTAATGCCCCCGTCACTTTTCAGCGTTGTATGATGGCTATCTTCGATGGTTTGATTGAAAATATTATGGAGGTATTCATGGATGACTTTTCTATGTATGGTGCTTCTTATGATATATGCTTGACTAATCTCACTGTGGTGTTGCAGAGGTGTGAAGAATCGAATCTAGTGCTAAATTGGGAAAAGTGCCATTTTATGGTGACAGATGGAATTGTCTTAGGGCATCATATCTCAAAGCATGGTGTAAAAGTTGATAGAACTAAAGTGATAGCCATAGAACGTCTTCCCCCCTCCTACTAGTGAGAAAGGGGTGAGATCGTTTTTAGGTCACGCGAGCTTCTATAGACGCTTCATTAAGAATTTCTCAAAAATTGCTAAACCTCTTTGTAAATTACTTGAAAAAGATTATCCATTTTACTTCAATGATGAATGTTGTGTATCATTTCAGGTGCTAAAAGATGCTCTCACTTCATCGCCAATACTCGTCACCCCAGATTGGAGCTTGCAATTTGAATTGCATTGTGATGCTAGTGATCAATCCATCAGAGTGGTGTTGGGCCAAACAAGGGAGAAGAAGTTTAGAGCAATCTATTATGCCTCAAAGACCTTGAATGCATGCCAAGTTAATTATACCACCACGGAGAAGGAATTTTTAGCCGTAGTGTATGCTTTTGAGAAGTTTCGACCATACTTGGTTGGAACACAAACGATTATTTACACGGATCACGCGGCTATAAAATACCTTATGAACAAGAAAGATGTTAAACCTCGTTTAATCCGTTGGGTGTTCCTTTTGCAGGAATTTGATGTGGTGATCAAGGATAAGAAAGGCGTGGAGAATGTGATCGCGGACCATTTGTCTAGATTGGAAAATGGAGGTGAGAATGAGGATGTAAAGCCAATTGCGGATGAGTTCCCGGATGAAGAAATTTTGCTATTGGAGGTTGAGCAAGTATGTTCTATCATTGTGAATGTGCCGCCTTGGTATGCCGACTATGTTAACTTCATTGTTTGTGGAATCGAGCCCACATTGCTTAATGAGTACAAGGAGAAGAAGTTTCATGTTGAAGTAAAGAAGTATTTGTGGGATGAGCCATATTTGTTTAAAATTTGTAACGATGGAGTGATAAGAAGATGTGTGGCCGAAGAAGAAGTAAGGGGAATTCTTGAGCTTTGTCATTCGTCTTTGTGTGGAGGTCACTTCGCTCATCAAAAGACGGGGGCTAAAGTTTTACAATCGGGGTTCTATTGGCCAACATTGTTTAAAGTTGCAAAGAAGTTTGTGGCTAAGTGTGATAGATGCCAAAGAATAGGGGGAATAGGTAAGAAAGATGAAATGCCCATGACCTTGAGAATTGATGTGGAAATATTTGATGTATGGGGCATCGACTTTATGGGACCATTCCCCTCATCAAAAGAATATTTATACATCTTGCTAGCCGTGGATTATGTGTTAAAGTGGGTGGAGGCAATCCCCACTAAGATAAATTATGCTTTGATTGTGCAAAGGTTCTTGAAAAAGAACATTTTTGCGAGGTTTGGAGTTCCAAGGGCTTTAGTGAGTGATGGAGGGTCACACTTTGTAAACAAGTTGATGGAGAGTTTGTTGAAGAGATATGGAGTGAAGCATCGAGTGGCTACACCTTACCACCCTCAAGCAAATGGTTTGGCGGAGGTCTCAAACCGCCAAATCAAGTTAGTTTTGGAAAAGACCATCAATGGGGGGAAGAAGGATTGGTCGAATAAGCTTGATGATGCCTTATGGGCCTATCAGATGGCTTTTAAGACCATTTTTGGTGTGTTACCGTATCAATTGGTCTATGGTAAAGCTTGTCATCTTCCCGTGGAGTTGGAACACCGTATATTGTGGGCTATCAAACGCCTCAACATGGATGAAAAGGAGAGTGGTCAAGCAAGGTTGTTGAAGCAAGTAGAGTTGGAGAAGTTTAGAGGAAAAGCATTTGATAACTCAATCATTTACAAGGAGAATATGAAGAGATGGCATGATGCTAAGGTCAAGAAAAAGATGTTTGCTCCCGGGGACAAAGTTCTTGTATTCAATTCGAGGCTCAAGTTGTTTTTCGGAAAGCTTAAGTTTAAATAGATGGGGCCATATGAAGTGATTGAGGTGTTAAGTGGACATACATTGAAGCTAAAGGGTCCCAACAATGAGTTTGTAGTGAATGGTCATAGGGTGAAACATTACCTATCTCCTTCACAAAAGGAGATAGTGTATGTGGATACTCTTTCCTCTTGAAACTCTTTGAATACTTAGTAGAGTAGGTTTTATTTTATGTTTGTTTTTCATTTTTTTTCTTGAATTTTTGGTATGTAGGTGGATTGTACTATGGAGGAAAATACATATGGAAAAGACGAAGTGTGCTTGATAAAGAATGATATATGTCACACCACTTTGTTCAAACTTAAATTTAACACTAGTGTTAATTTAAGTTTGGGGGGAGTGTGTGGTGGCCATACTTGAATTTTGGAGGTGCACACACGTCGTCGCAAGGTAACTTCATGAAGATCATTGGAACCTACAAGGGTAAGTCCCACCACTTTTTGTAAACTTAATTTTCAACTCTTGTTTCGATTTAAGTTTGGGAGGAGAGTGCGTGGTGTGACTCACCACTTGAGTGTGTTATAGATAATGATTAATGATTGATTGAGGGATTATCTTGTGTAAAATTGGCCAATATTAAAATTTTCTCATGAGTTTGGTTATAATTTTGGTTCGTTTGGTTGTGTTGAAGTACATGATAGTCCTTATTTTTATTGCAATTGTTGAGCTAATGGTTTTTGATAAGTTGTTGAGCATAAATGGAGTATAGTGGAAGCATGAATTGAGCCCGAAGATCAAATCGAGAAAACATTGTGGATGCAAGGCGAAAGCTCATGCCAACCATTTCTATTCTCAAATGTTTAAGGGAGTTTACTCAACATCTTATCACTTCTAATTGCTTGACGTTAATTGATATTGATTAGGATTGTATTGGATTAGCATGTTACTTTATGTGTTATGTTTGTGGGAGGTTTACTTTTGTAATCTAGGTTTTCATTTTCAATTAAGGATGAGATGTTTGTTGAGCTTATTTGTTATGGATGATGAGGTGATATGCTTTGATACTTTTTGATGGATGATTTGGTTTATACATGTTATATGTTTTTGTATTGTTTGGTGATGTTTCTTTGCTCATTGTGGTGTTTGCTGTTATTTTTATTCTTGAAGGGATGGTTTGGTGGTATTGTTTTGGGAAGGTGTTGAGTGTTTTTGAATGTGAGTTATGATGCATTGTTTGTGATGAGTGATGACAAGCATATTAATGGTTTCTACTTGTTGAAATTGTGACATGAATTACATAATTTGTTGAATTTTGAGAAGTATGAAGAGTAATTAGGTTTCTTTTGGTCCAAGCAAAAGCTTGTAAGACTTGAGCCTCAACCGTGCCTCCATGGTTAATTCTTGATGAGAGGACCAGTTGAACTTAGACAAACTAGAACCTGCTCATGGACTATAGGAATGAAGCCCGAATGGTTGAAATTTGTGAAATGATCTTAGGCCATCCTTGATGAAAGAAGTCATAGCCATAAAAATTTCCTTACCAAAAACATTATCCCTAGTAAACCACTTTGAGCCTATAAACCTTTTCTTTGTGATTCAAGCACAATACAAGCCTTTGAAACCTACTTGAGCTTTATATATATAACCTAAGTATGGGTGATTAAGGAGATGATGGTTTACAAGGTTTGATGTGAGAATTGTACTACAAGAAGATAAAGGAAATGGTGAATCGAGAAAAGGATGAAAGAGTTAGAGATAAAAGCATATGCAACTTTAACAAAAAGGAAAAAGTAGAAAAATCATAAAACATGCTCAAGGAAATTCAAAAGACAAAGAAAGAACGTATGCAAGTTAAAGAAGCTCAATGAATTCATGATATGTTGATGTTTAGTATTCATGAATATTTGAAAAAGGAATGAAGTGAGAAAGTGAAGATGATGGAGAGAAGAATCATCTCTTTGATTATCTACACTTGAATAGTCACTATTATCCAAAGTTTCCTAACCTACTAAAGAGCCTAAACATTACATCCTAAGATAAAGACCTCTTAGATCACTTATTGAAACTAGGGTGGCTTGTGAACATAGTCTATGACAAGCCTATGGTGAGTCGGTTCTAATCGGTTGATGAGTGATGTTAAAAACCTACTCTATAGAGTGTTGAGTGAATTTTATATCCTATGAGAGACTTGGATTGAAAGGGATTTGATTACTCTTTTGTCATTCTTAAGTTTGAACTTGTTAATTTTTCATGTTATAAGTTTGATGAGATAAGAATACTTAATGTGAATTTTGTAATCCTTATTACTCGTGATATGTTATGGTTTATGTTTGTTAGGTGTTTTCCTATGTGAAAATTACTCCTCTTGTTTATCATTTTTCATTGTTCGATGACGAACAATACTTTAAGTTTGGGGGGTTGATCGTAGTCATTTTCACCTAGATTTTAGTGTCTTTATTTGTAAATTTTTGGATGTTTTATCCGTATTTGTGTGACTTTTCGTGGAGTTTTATGTAATCATGAGAGATTTGGTATGGATTGATAAAAATGTGTAAACGAGCTTAAATATGTGCAAAACAGGTCAAAAATGGAGTAAAACGGAGTCGGGAGCTGAAAAAGCTGAAACGGCCCGAAAAACACCTAACTCGAGTTGCATGGTCTTGCTTAACTTGCAACTCGAGTCGAGTTGAAGGTCGAGCAAAGGCAGAAAGTGTCCAGTAGCTCAACTCGAGTTGCAATGTCCAACTCGACTTGCAACTCAAGTCGAGTTAGACACCAAGAAAAATCAAGCTTTTAACACGAGTAGGCAGGCGAGAGCTCGAGTTATCTTACTCGAGTCGAGCTGGGATCAGGGTAAGTCGAGTAGGAAGTCGAGCTGGGGCAGAGCAGCGTCCAAAATCATCCAGTGAGCTAACTCGAGTTGCAAGGTCCAACTCGACTTGCAACTCGGGTCGAGCTAGGGTCGAGAAATCGTCCAGTTTACAAAGCCACGCAACTCGACTTGACAGGCAGTAGCTCGAGTTGGCTACTCGAGTCGAGTTGGGTCAAAAGCAGGAAAATTTAAGAAAATTCTGGAAGCTTCTAGAAGGTCCCCAAGGGGTATAAATGTACAATTGGTGCGAAAATTACAGAGAGAGCCTCATTTTGACAGTAATTTTAGAGATCAACACACGCATTTTCTCACCACCATTTCACACACTACGTCCGATCCATCTCTTTCACCCTTCAATTCATCCATCCATTCAACTTGATCTTCATCAATCCATCACTCCATCCATCCATTCACCATTTGAGAAGAGGAAAGCTTAAAGGAGTGAAGAATTTGATATATTGAAGAAGAGGAAGGATTCTCCATGAAAGGGAAGCAATTCCATTTTTCAATTGTTGATTTTCTTCTCAATTTGGCTCAAATGGAGCAAAGTATGTTTTGTATTGAATTAATCACCATGTTTAGTGGCTAGTCCTATAGTAGGGCTAATCATATGAATGGTTGAGGTGAAGAGTTAGATATGTAGAACTTGAGTAATGATTTGAATTGATTTGTGGATTTCCTTTTATGATATATCAATCATGTTTTATTTTAATGTTTGTGTGATTAAATTCTCTATTCATAGTATTAGGATGACCATTCCAATGTTGTGAGTGAATGTTTAATTGAATCACATATTGAATTGTGCATGTATGTTAGTATAAGGGGAGGTAAGCCATACCCTCCTTAGGCTTGGAACATTCATAAAGGGACACTTAAGAGATTGAGTGAAAAGAACCAACTTATGATCATAGTACCTTAAGGGAATTGAGATTAAGATCAATCATAGGAGACTTAGGCTTGTAAAAGGGTCGAAAACCTAGTTGCCTTGGCCATAGGGACTAGGGGTAAAATTTTGATTGCTTTTAATCCACAAGTTAATGAAAATTACCATTAAGGGTTTTGCATATCTAGCTCAAGTCTTAACCATGAGTATGATTAGCCTTGCTCTCTTCTCAATTGAAATCTACATCCATTCCATTCATCATTTGTGTGTTTGAATCATTACTTTGTTAGTTCAAATTCGTAGTTAATTAATTAGAATAATTAGTAGCTTAAACAATCAAACCTTCAATCTATCATCGTTACAAAGCACAAATTAATGAAAAATTCGGATACAATCATGAGTTTACTTTCTCTTGGGATGACATGCTTATAAATTTTGTTGCTTGGTCACACGTGTACAACAACGATAGAGTCTCTTACTCTAAAAATATTTTACTAGAAATGCGAATAAGAACAACCATCTACAAATGAGAAGGGAGTACGGTCCATCCTAGGACACGCCAGATTCTATAGAAGATTTATAAAAAATTTCTCAAAATACTTCAAACCCTTATCTCACTTACTTTAAAAGGATGTTCCTTTCGTTTTTTATGATGAATGCTTAACAACTTTTTAGGTTTTGAAGGAGGCGGTTATTACTGCACCTATCTTGATCACACCTGATTGGACTCAGCCATTTGTACTTATGTGTGATGCAAGTGATTTCGCACTTGGAGTGGTGCTCGGGCAGTTGAGGGAAAAGAAGTTCTACGACATTTACTATGAGAGTATGACTTTTGATGCTGCATAAAAGAACTACATTGTTACTGAAAAGGAGTTTTAGCTGTGGTGTATACATTCAACAAGTTTTGACAATATTTGGTTGGCATGAAGACTATTGTGTACACGGATCATTCTGTGATCCGGTACTTGATGGAGAAGAAGGAAGCGAAGCCCAAGATTATTCGATGGATCCTTCTTCTACAAGAGTTTGATATGGAGATCCAAGACAATTAAGGAACATAGAATGTTTTGGTAGATCACCTATCAAGGTTAGAGACGAGGGAGCATTGTGATAATTCTTTCGATTACATTGAAGAGATGTTCCCTAATGAGAAGTGTAACAACAAATTTTGTATTTATAATAAAATAAATACAAATTGAATTACAATGATAATCCAGACGGATTGAACTTGATAATTTAGGAAACAATCTCTATCTATCATCTGATTCTTCTTTCGAACCAATTTGGACTTTGACTATGACATTGACTTTGACTTGAGTGTGTCTTGACCGTGCTGAATGTGTTGACTGCGCTGACTTAGTGTGTTAAGTCAGATCTTCTGTTGAAGCTTGTCCGAGCTTGATTTTGGGACTTTGTAATGTTTATCCAGAGGCGTCGAGCCTTTGTTTGGATTAAACATGGCTGCTGTGAGAAACACTCGATTTAGGGGGCTTGACACCTTAATCCCGGGTCGTATATCATTCTTACCTTGAAGAACACTTGAAGAACTTAGTATACGAAGAACACTCGACTGGGGGGCTTAGTTGCCTTGAAGATCTTGAGGAGCGTTGCTCGTGTTTCAATCTCTTCAGAGCGTTGTCGTCTTCGGATGCTTCAGTGTTTGTCAATGAAGGGAGGAGACCCCTTTATATAGGTGAAAGGTGAAGACTCCCTCATTAATGTCTTGCATTCTGATTGGTCCACTCTATTTGGGCTATATCATGTTGGCTTGGGCCTCCACTTGTTTGGGCTGTAATCATGCCTATTTTACTTGGGTCTGATTTAATTTGTATAGGCTTGTTCGACTTAAGTCAGACCTCATTTGACTTGGGCTTGCTTGACTTGGGTCAGACCTTATTTAATATAAGTCTCATTTAATTTGTTGGCTTAAATTAATTATCAATTATTTATTAATTTATTTTTTTTGGAATTAATTTATTTAAATTCCAAAATAAATTAATAATTGGTATTTAATCCAAAAAAATCCACGTGTCACCATTTGATTGGACCGTAAATTTTAACTGCTTACAAATGCCCCCTTGCGATTTATTCACGGATGTCATGTCTTGTTGTGAAAGAATCGTAAAAGTCCCTTTTATTTTCAACATTTGAAATTTGGGCTTTTGCAATTGAGAAATTACTTTATCTAAGTAATAATTTTCTTTCTTGGCCCAACTTTCTTTGTTTCTTAAGTGGCCCAATTTATTTTCTTAGGCCCGAATCAACTCCCTTCCTGCCTAATTTCAAGATTCCGGGAGACAGAAAATAGGGACATATTTGATTGCTCATCCAGATGATTTGCAAATCTTTGCTTAAAAATTAAAAGAAATCTCTTGAAATCTTGAGAGATTTCAATCATACAAATTATTTCCATAATTTATTGCAGCCTATAAGAAAGACCCAATGCGTTTGATTTCTTCACCAACGACTCATTTACAATTCTGATTTCTTTTCTTCAATTTTTTTTCGGAGTGTAGCATAATTTTTTTTCCCTCTTGCAGACTTCTTTCGAGATAATCTTGTCAAGACTCGAGTGGAATTCATACCTTGCATCCAAGACACCAGAATCTACTTTACATCAAGAGTAATCCCACTTTTCCTTGCTTCTTTATTTTATTGTATGAGCCATTTAATAAGGACAGCAAAGTTTTATATAAATAACCCCTGTACTGTACCTTCCAATCCTTATTCTGTAATGCTCGCTTGCTTTGCTTAGCCCCTTTTTTTTTTACTGCATGATTGCTATATATTTGTGATCCTTCCTGTCAACCTCGTAATTCTTCCTTTCCAAAGGAGTGTCCAATGAGCCTCGTCCCGTAACAATCGTCCCTTTAACAATTATCCCTCGGGTTGTCCTCGGATTGTCCCTCGATTGTCATCCCTTTAACAATTGTCCCTCGGATTGTCCCTCGGTTTGTCCTCGGTAACTGCTGAGGAACGTGATCAATAGTAATCTGATGATAAAACTGAGGCTGAGCATCAACGCAATCAATAATGTAATCTGACAATGAAATTGAGGCTGAGCATCAGCGCAGTGTAATCTGAAGATGAATTTGAGGCCGAGCCCTATCTGTGTGTGATACCAAAAATAGTGGTGGTGGTGCCTGCGTTTCAATGTATTGTGAGAGGCAGCAACTGATGGTGGATATCAGGCGAGAGATGGTATGCTCTCCGGTGAATGTGCTTAGCGATCGACGATAAGTAGTTCCGTGAAGGTGGAGATGGGCAGCGGCTGTTGCCTCGTTCCTTAACGGTTGTCCCTTTAACATTGTCCCTCGATCGTCCGTCGACGGAATGAACCACAGTCACTCGGTCGCCCCTTGGCAACAATTGTGTGTGGTGTTTGAAATGGTGGTTGCTGGTAGCGGTGTACTGTGGTGTTTCGGTTGACGGCTGACTGCTGTATGCAACAGCAACAGTGACTAACGATTTGCAGCGGTGGCGGCCCGATCTCCTCGCTTCCGGCGGCGAGTCATGGCGAGTGAAGAGGGCTTCAGCGGGCAGCAGCTGGCGATTGAGAGAGGAGTCGACGGGTAGCTTGAAGCCAAGGGATGGAAGCTGACAACCGAAATGCATCGGGGCCTGCGATTCCATCGGTGTTAGCGGTGTAGTGAGTCGGTAAAGACAACGAACTTCGGCTGCTGACGTGGTTTTGACAGATCCGGCGTAATTTTTGGACTGCTCGGCAACAGATCCGACGGGGCAATTTGCAGCGGGCCACAAAATTTCCTCTGTTGGGGTCGTGCTCCCTGGGTGATTTTCGACTGTGCCTGTGGCTGCGTTTAGTGGTGTTTGAGTGTTCTCCGGTGACGACACAGGCGAGCTTAAGGCGGAAAGCCAATGCTTCACACTAACCCAATCGGAAGCTGGCGGACGGTGGTACTACGTGGTATCATGATTTTCAACAGAACCCAACTTAGAGAGGCATTTAAAATTCAAACTCTCTAATTTTAGAGAAGATTTTCTGCTCTTGGAGGAAAGATAAATCCACGTTTCTCACTCCTGTGAGGAGTCAAATTTCTGCCTGGGGAAATTTTGACTCCCAGCTTTCCCTCACGTGATTTGGTTTGGACCAGGAGAGAGAATGTGTCCTTGCTTGTAATAATGTTGATGTGTTCCAAGAGAGAGAAAATTCTTCACATTTTTTTTTTCGTCGATATCACACGTTTGAGGAGAGAGAAAGGCTGATTTGATTGGAATGGGTATTGCCTTCACGTGATTCTGTCTTGGAGAGATGATTTAATTAACAGTAATTTTGACTTTCCTTTTGAATTATCTTCAAACCTCCACTTTTTGCAACTTAGACCATATTTGCTTGTAAAAAGGAATCCCTTCCTTTTTTTTTACTTTCTATTTTGACCCTTTGATTGGCTCAATTTTTTTTTTTACTCCCACTTAGCCTGATGGATTTAATCCAATTTGGGCCTATTGCTCAACTCACTAATCAATTTGGGCTTGAGACCCACCTTTGGACCCCTTTATCTATATTGGATTAATTGTTTAGCAAATAAGTCATGTGGGCTTATGTTCATGACAATTTTGATCTAATTGTTTAGCAAATAAGTCGTGTGGGCTTATATTTAGAAAATATATGCCAATTTGGTCATTAAATTACTTTGAGCTCCATGCATTCAAGCTTGTACCAATAATTCAAGCCTCAACTCTTAAATTTAATTCATGTAATTTGGCTTAGTTTATCAAGCACAAATATGAATTAATTAAGTAGCTCCTTTCAATATTTAGGCCCTTTCCATCATATGTTTAATTTATAATTTCGAATTTAATAATTAAGTGATCCATTAATTTATTTTGGGCATTTTAATTAATTAAATCCAAAAAATATAAATTAATTTGAACCCCTTTTGCTGATATATTCTCCCATATATTTTCTTGCAATTAATTCAACTTCAAGATGGTTTACTTTGATAGTATGGTCATAGACTCCAATAAGCGCCAATTGGTGATTCTTGACAGTAAAAACTCACCATCAAATGGAGCAACTCATCTTCCAATTGAGAGACCTCTGATGGGTGCACCTATAGACAAAATTCCTCGCGAGAATAGCAAACCTGATCTAAAGACTTGGACTAAAGACCTGGACTTAGGTGAAACCAAAGTTGCCATTTTGAGGGCGATAAATCATACCGAAGAAGAAAACCTTGGCACTTTGCCCACATTAGGGCGCCAAATAATCAACAATAATGCAGCGTGGGGCATTTCAGTGAATTTTCTCGGAGAATTCCATTATACTCCTGGCTATTGGGAATGAACTGAAGTTGTCCTAAGCAGATATCGCTCTGGTCTTGAAAAAATAAAGATTTATGACCCCATCTTCACATATTTATTCACGTATGACTGCAATCGAGAGATCATCAAAGCTTTCTGTGAGGCGTGATGCCCTGTTACCAACACCCTACTTTCTTCCTTTAGAGAAATGTCAATTTCTCTATGGGATTTGTACAAATGGACGAGATTGCCACTTGCTGGTCACTTATATAAAGAAGTTGTACCAGACAAGCCCAAACTCTTCAATGAACGTGACGCCATTGGCTTGCGCATTCCATCTAGTTGCCGACATTTGCTGCACGCTTATCATAAACTTCGCAGTCTTGACGATAGTGATTCTGTTTCACTTACTCGATGGATATACTTTTAGTTTTGTCGGCCCGTAACATACAAGAAACCCCCTGCACGTGTAGAGAAGAGGCAAAAAGACCGCCGCAAGAGGACACACAATCCCAAAGGAACCATTGGCGATCACACAAAATGGACCTCTGCAGAGATAGAACCATTTAAAGTGCTTGGTATTGATGCTACACAACAAGACGAGATGTATCTAGCTGCTCATTTGGCCTGCTGGCTCTGCTCTTTCGTACTCCCTACCGATGAAGTAGATTTGGTACGTCTAGGTACCTTTAAGGTGACGAGTTTGATGGCCGCAGGAAAATCAGTTGGACTTATCGTTCCAGTTTAGACAAGCATCTATAGCGGTTTGAATAAGATTTCAAACGAGCTTAGACCCTCTGAAGTGAAGCCAACATTTCCTGTGCATTTTGTTTATACATGGTTGGCTCACTATTTCAATACTCATCATCCGAACCCTCATGAATTGAAAGTTCCTTTAATGGTGACGTATTCGGGTGAGAATGGAGCCAAGTATTTTACTCTAGAAAATGCTCGCAAGAAGCTTCAAAACGGAAATGATGCTTCCTTGTTTTGTAACGTTCGCCGAAGAAAAGACCCAGTGAAGTATGTTGACACTAACCAAGCACTTTGGCGCGACTGGAGTTTCTTCATTGCTATTCGTACACATTATCTCACCTGCGGCAGAATGGGGGATTTATCATTGAACCTTCAGCCCACATCGATTTAGCCGTCAGTTTGGCTTTTATCAAACAGATAGTCCAGGGAGACTGAAAATGAACCTTCGAGAAACTACTTTAGAGCATGGGTTCCGATATTGGAAACAATGTATCTTATGTAATTCTTGTTCTACAGTGACTTTTCCATGCGTCCCTTCAGAGTTCAAAGACTTCTGCTCACCAGAATACAATCAATGGTTCTCTCAGATTCATGGCACCTATTTTGTAGACCATGTGGCAAACCTAATCAAAATTGTTCCAAGCCATGTCGTAGAAGAAGAAGTTGACATTATTGGCACTTTTAATAATGTCGAAGCTGATGAGGCAATTGTATCGTTAGAGGCTCCGTTTCCTCGAAAGGTAATTGTAGGGACGTTTGGTGGAGTAGAAAAGAGAAAGAGTGATCTCTCTCATTCAAATGACAACAACAAAGATCGAAACAAGAAAAGGACTAAGAGAGCCAAATCTCCAGTGCCTCTCCTGACAACTCAAGCTGAGGTTTCAATCACCCTTTAATTATGAGTTACATACTTCCATGCCTGCAATTATTTTCTAACATCTTTTCTTTTTGTAGCATCTGCATGCTCTATTGGGTTCTGCTTATGATGAATTCAAGGAAGGATCAGCTTCTGTTGCAGGCCCTGAAGACTTGCTGATGATGGCTTTCTGGATCATGCTTCTCCCATCGTACCTAAATCTCATCCTCTAGTTACTACGATTGAAGCTCCAAAAATTACAACATTTAACTTTGATGCCGAGATCATGGATGCTAGAAAACTAGTTAACATGGAAGTGTGGAAACGCTTTCACGATAAACTGAAGAGGACTCTTGTCAGCTCCTTATCTTCTATGAGAAATGAGGGACTTAAAATGGTGAATATCTTTAAGAGGCTCCAGAGATTAACGGATCTGCTTTAGAAGCATCATTTAATTTCTTATTTTCTAAAGTTGATGCGTATGATGCCATGAAGATAAAACTTGCCGATGGGCTATCCAGGAGAGATGTCAATAAGCGTCGACCGATGCAAGGAAGCGTGCTCATATTCTCAAAGGCAAAGAAGTTGTAGATATCAAGCAACTGCAAGAATATGAAACTAGGTTAAAGCAGATTGCGGAAGAAATTGAGACCCTGTTGAAAGAGAAGAAAACAATATCTCAAACGGTTGAACGTCTTCGTGAGTCCGTTCAAAGTACAAAGCTTGGAGCCCAAACTGCTGCCAGGGACATCGGTGTGCTAAAGAAAACACCCATCCTAGAAGATTCCATTGCTGATAAATTAAGGAGTGTTACACAAGCTTTGGAAGACGCTCGAGAGGAGCTATCCATTATGAATATTTTTCAATAACTTGTATTGAAACCATTTCAATTAAATGTCTCTTTTTCCTCTGAACAGTAATGACATTATCAAAAAAGTTCATCTTCTTCCTTACTTCTTCATCGTTGCATTTGTAGATTGCTTTACTACATTTTGATTTTTACTTGCTGCCTTTATACCTTAATTTGCTTATTGCTTCACAAACTTGATGCGAACAAACGTAAACATGACTGAACTTAACAAATTATTAAGCTGCCTACTTATCTCTTTAAAGAGAATCAAGTCATAACGTAGTTCAAAGGAACATGATTATGATTTGAGAGGGGGTGCTGTGCACAGTTTATACTCATGCGGGCCAGGATTGTGTCGTACACAGTTTATACTCATGCGGACCAGGAGTTTGTCGTTCATAGTTTATACTCGTGCGGATCAGGAGTGTGTCGTACACAATGTATACTCGAGCGGACCAGAAACAACATGCAGTTTAGGCTCGTGTGTCATGGAGCGTGCATCTTTGTATTTATTTACGCGTAGTAGCATTACAAGAATTTTCCATTTATGGAGGCTAATGTTCAAGCCATCTTCTGAGATCAGTTTGTAGGTGCCATTTGTATAGGCTTCTTTCACAACATGAGGGCCATCCCATTTGGGTAGAAATTTATTTCCAACTCGATGTGTGACCACAATAGGCCTCCTCACAGCAAGTACCAAGTCGTCAACTTGAAAAGAATGTACTTTCACCCTTTGTTGAACGTTCTGGATAGACGAGATTGATAGCACTTGAGTCTTAGTGATACGTCCATATTCCACAAGGTAGAGTCGGAGATTGACATACAGAAGGAAAATTAACTAGTAAAACTGGATGGCTCGAAGAGATACCTATCTTCTCACTTGAGCAACTCTAGCTCACTCTCTATTGTCTTACTTTTACTTGTTGTTTACTTATTCTGTCAATTAATTTTGTGACAATTCTATTTCATAGATTACATAATATTAGTTTTCGTTAATCTAGTTAATAATAAATTGATAGCAATCGTCCATTGGGTTCGATATTGATAACTTGGTCGCTTACTTAAGTTACAATAATATCCTTCATATTTGGGGATTAATTGTGTATTGAGAAAACACCCATCAACATGCTTGTGCACTTGTATTTAATATATGTTAGTCTTGTTGATGAAAGGCATGTACCGTTACTTGATTACTTGTAATTTATGTAGAGATTGATGTTGATTTCATACTTTGAAGGGTGCTTAAGAAATCTATTAACCTTGTGAGAATTCGAGACTATTAATCATGCTATATTAATGCATGATAGTTTATTATTGAGAGTATCATTCATATGTTCGTATTCTAGAACTTGGCTTGACGTCTTGTTTAAGATTTTTGATTGTTAGATACTATGACATGATCTTAGGCCGTTATTGTTTAGTTAAGCCACTTAGACAAATTTTACCTATTTTATAATGTGTATATCATTGGAAGCCCCGTTGAGCCTTAAAGCTTTTTCTTTGTCGAGCCTTTGATAAAAAGTCCTTATTTACCTTTTACTTGAGCCTTAAATATCCTATTTACTAGTAAAGAATTGTGGTGAATAAGTTGCTAGTTACGAAGAAAGGGAAGATTGGTTATGGTGTTGTAAGAAATACATGGTTAAATCTTGTTTGGGAGATAGTGCTTGAAATCGATAACTCGACTGCTTCAAAGGGTAGTGCTTGAAATTGGTATCCTTCCGCTTTGGAAATAAAAGATGTTGATTCCAAGTTGAGAAGGAGAAAAGAAGAATCGAAAAGATCATGAGAATTATGCTGGAGAAGAAGAATGAAGCTGTTTGATAAAAAGTAAAAATCCAAGGTAATTCTTTACTAGTAAATTAGTCACTTTATCTATATTCTCGTACCTTTGCAAAAGAGCCAACATTACAATCAAAGAACAAGTCCTTTGTGATCCTAGTGTTAAAATAATTATGAGTTGATTTTTGAGACCCTTGCCAAGTTATGGTTACGCGAGTGTATGAATTGATTTGGAGCGTATATATGAACTCTTTAATTGTACATCTTTTACACTTGATAGCGAGAGTAAACACTTACCTAGTGAGCTAGATGACTTACCACACGTAGAAGTATTGTGATTGATTGATATTTTTGCATGGATGAAGGGTATGATGGATGAATGCATGTTTTGATTTGATGGAATTCCGTGAGCTAATATAAGTTGTGCATGTTATGTGGATCTTGAGAAGTTCACACTCACTTGCCTTTGTTTTGATTTTGTTATCTTGGGACGAGTATCATGTAGGTTTGAGTGTTTGATAAGAGTGAGAATTCAAGTATTTTGAGCTCTGATTTATGTGGAAATTGAATACGATTTGGTCTATAATCGAGGAAAATTAGGACGTTTATGGAAGAATCATGAATATGCTATTGAGGCTATTTGAGCATATTTATATAGGAAAATCTGCCAAAAGTGCTCAGAATTGGAAAATATGGTTTTTGAGGTGCTGCTCGACCACAGGAAAAGCCCTCGACCAAGCCATTTTGGTCGAGCAACATCAGAAATGGTCAAGCGAGATACTGTACAGAGTTCCATCGTATAGAGAGGCCGCTCGACCAAGGTCGATCCTACTTTACCAAGACTATGTTGGTCGAATGGGGAAATGCAATTCTATTTTTGGTAATTTCGTACCTCCAGTGCATGTATTTGCGTATTTTCAAAGGAAAAGCCTAGTAAAGGTCCGTAAGGAGAGTTTACAAGTATAAAAAGGAATGCAGATCACATTAAGAAGAGAGTTAGATTCCACATCCATCATACACCACATCCAAACCCTAACTCCATCCAACGGAGCTGTAGATAGAGATTCAAGACGAAGCGAGAAGCGTCAGCGCCCATATCTAGGGTTTATTTCGCATCATAATCTTTCTTGTAATTTTTTAGACTATGAGTAAGATCTATCTAATCACCATGAATGTTCTTCGAAGCGTTATGGACTAGAACCGCTTTGGTAGTTCTAGGGTTTATGAAGGTTTTACTAATTAATTAAACTTCTGTATGTATACTCAGTCCAACACTACTTGTGGTTTATTTTATATAAGACTATGCATTTTTAATCCATATTCAGAGTTGTTTTGTGTATTATTAACTGTTATATAGAGTCTGAAGATGTATCTTTGTTATTGATTGAGTGCGTTCACTGTTGAACATGATTCTATATATGATTCTAAGTGAGGGGACTTCAAAACTTCATTAGAACTATTTTATATAAATATTAATTGAATTGAATTTGGGTTAGTATGTAGGATAAAGAGGATAATTCCATAGTACCTATAAAGGAAGATCATATCGGGTCAGAGTACTGAGTGCACAGGAAATAATTGATATTGATAGTACCTAGAAAGGGGGGTGAAGTTATGTTCTTGTGCTGAGGTAATTCATACATGTTTAATGCTTATTTACTTCTGTCTATAGAGTACATTTGCAAGGCTTTGTGATGCGTCCATGTTCTACAAGGCAGAGTCGAACATTGATACATGGAAGGATAATTAATGAGTGAAACTAGATGGCCCAAAGAGCTACATATTTTCTCACTTGTTCAACTTTCGATTATTCTCTACTGTTTACTTATTTAATTTGTTATTTAATTATTTTTTAGTAGATTAATAATAATTCTCTAAATGAATTGCCAAACATTAGTTTTTATTAATTTAGATAATAACAAATTGATAATCATTCGTCCTATGGGTTCGATAATTATAACTTGGTCTCTTATCTAAGCTACAGTTACATCCTTCATACTTGTAATTAATTGAGTGTTAAGAAAACGTCCATCAGTTACCGACAAAATAGTTTTTTTCCCAACGACAAAATCCATTAGTAAAATTTGAAAAATCCGTCGGTAAATTATTTACCGACGGATTACTGTCGGAAATGGATCTGTCACTATTTTATTGACTTTAATTCATAGCTAATTATTACATGATTGGGTTCCCTTTAATGTGCTACTTATTCTGTTGTCATGGTTAATGAGCTACAAGTGTTCGCATGACATTTTTACATGTATAGCTCTCCTAACCAATAGAAGATATAGCTTTAAATCTAAAGCACCGTATTGGCATCCATAAAACTCAGGATCAGTAAACCTTATGATCTCCAATAAATCTGATCAATGATAAGTAAACATGTAATCTTTAGTTCTCATTAAATACTTTATAAAGATCCCAATAGTAATTACTTAATTATTTGCTTAATATACCAACAACAAAAGAAAAAATAGGGCACACGATTGAGAAATATTATGTATTCTTTAAAACTAAAGTTTCATTTTAGGGCACACGATTGAGATTACATTTGTCTCTCATAGTTTAATTTAAATCTTTTCCCACTGAATCACACCATCTACATTTGTCATAAAACCAAATGAGACTCTTCATGGTGATACTTGTGATTTCTTTATAAAAAATTTGGTTGAATACATATATAGATTTCTCATAGCTCTTAAACTGTTTAATTCGTTTCATTAATGTTACATAAAAAAAACACTATCTTTTCATCAATTTAATTTAATTCAAGAGTAAAATATGCTACTAATGCCACAAATGCTATCCTAAAAGTCTTTCTAGAAATTGGAGATGGAAACAAAGTCTTTCTATTGAATATAATCCTTTGTCAAGATGTAAACTTGATAATTTTGCATTTATTTAAAATATTTTTGAGTATTTTGACCATGCATGGGTTGATGAAAATGTTCTACCATTAATTCGCGTCCGTATTATTAAGGAGAAAAACTATCTAATCATTCAAATTATGTTTTCTCCAAACTCTCTAGTGGTTTCCTTAGTAACATTAATTCTTGAGGTTGTTGAATTTGTTAATCCTTAAATACTATTGATATTGTCCTATCAATATTGTGAATTTGCACATTCTTAAAATCATAAGTAGGGGTCGAATCAACTTCCCCTCAAAGACAATGTCTCTAATATTATTCTTCTCCCCAAATCAACATCCTCAAAGAACCGTATTTATACCCGTATCAAATATGATCCAATTGATTGGATCATAATTTTTTTATTAATCTTTATTCATAATAAATAAAGTAGCTGATAGCTATTTGAGCCCAATTTTTTGTAGTAGACCCCAAAGATCTAGTCTTAATTGGACAGAACCAAATGTGAAACTCATAAAGAGTTCTTACAACTACTTTAGTTGGGACTTTAGTATTTCTCTCATTAATAACCATATCCTGCGAAATTCTGTCATGTCTTATAACTACACCATGCACACTTAGTAATCTTATTCACACTTGCTAATCTTAATTGATGTATTATAAGACAATTCCACAAGCCTTTAGGAAAAAATAGAAAGTTATGCTTTCGTTTAGTCCTTAGCAGTTTTCTTAATGAGTTTTCTTGTAATTGCTCTTACACTTTATTGAGAATAAGTTTTTTAGAAACCTATTAGTCTCATTCTTATTGTTGAAATTCAATCATTAAGTATGACTATGTTATTGGTATATGAAAAATATAATTAACAGATTTCTTAATTGTACATAGAATTAGATAAAAATAATTATCAGGCTCACATTAAACTTTATAATCTTTCAAAATTTAAATAACTTGGAATCATCTCTAGGAATATAGCATAACATTAGTATCAAGTATTTGGACAACAATACTAATTTAAATGATACTCTCACGCAGTGGTCAAATACTGACAATAACAACTGTCAAACAATAGCCTTCCTTTGGGCCGACTTATTACTCACATGTAAAACTAAATAATTATTACGTATACACCACCACATGTGCTTGTGTATTTTGGGATAAATATTAATCTACCTTTAGGCCGATCAATACACGCATGAAGATACACTCGCAAAATATTATTAATTGGAGACCCTATCACAAGACACCTTATGAAACATTAACCTCGTCTAAGGAAAAAATTAACCACATGGTTAATCTTTGTGTAATAATCAAGTCCTGATAATAAGTTCTTGCAAACAAAAGTCTATTTATGGACCAACTGATGTTTACATGAACAATCCAAAATAATTATCACAAACTTATCATCATATGTCTATTATTATTCTGCAAAACTGTGTTTACCTATGGGTCGAAATAATTCCACAATCATCTATGTAATTTCAATAAAGTTGTTCTCCACATACAGTGGTTGCTATGGAAACATGATGTTATGATTGACTAGACTAAAAATTACTATACTAATTAAATAAATATTTAAAGGAATTATGCTTAATTGAACGATATTAAAAAATTTCTCCCCAATATTTAATTTACTTAAGTTTCACAAACTAAATGGGAAAGCCAAAAAACTAATGTACAATTATTTTAGTGTCAAGTCAAAATTAACCCATGACCTGGATGCTTATGCTCAAATTAGTCAAATGGGTTATTCCAATTTCCATAATTTAACCCTTCTCTCTCCCAAATTCATTTTCTCTTTCTCTCTCTCCCAACCTCCGCCTTCAGATACCGCATTCCCTCCGCTTTTAGATACGGTACCGCCTGCCATCTATTTTTTTGATCTCCGCCGGCTTTTTGTTTCTTCTGCCACCCTTTGGTTTCTCCGATTTCGGCTGCCTTCTAGTTTCTTCCTGCCTTCTTGTTTTTCTGATCTCGGCTGCCTTCTGGTTTTTTTTCGAGCTCAACAATCTAAAGTCATGTCGCGAGGGCGAATGCTTCTTCTCTACATTGATCTTCATGAATTCCAGTTACCCTCCTCTCTCGTTATACTCACTTTCTTTGCCTCCCCGTTGCCTCCCCTCTTCGCGTCTCCTTTTCCACATATCTACAAGCACCACATTTAAGATATTTTAAAGAGTCGATAGCTATGGATTCGATTTTATAATTCCACAGATATTCAAAAAATTTTATATTGTTTATTTTTTATTTTCACAAAATTTTGTAATTTGTTAATTTTTTTCAATTCTTCGTTATGTGTGGAACTTCATGTCTGGTGAAAAATAAAATGGAAATCACGATGATTGTTAACGATTTTGCATTTAATTAATTTTAATAATTTGGTGGGAGGAGATTGTGTAGGAAGTTTCTGTTTTAATTCAGTAATGTATACATTTTATCATATGAATGTATTACATTTTACTCTTAAATTTATTAATAAAATTATATAAAAAAGGTTGCTTTAATTTAGTAGTGTATACATTTTATAATATAAATGTATTACATTTTACTCTTAGATGTGTTATTAAATTTAAATAAAAAAAGTTGTTTTAATTCGTTAGTTTATATATTTTATCATATATTTTTTTAATGTAATATGTGATATTTTATTAAAAGATAAACAAAAATAAGGAGGAGAAGAAAACGTTTAAAATAATAAAATGACAAAGTTAATAAAATAAGCTAAACAAACGGCTTTAAAAAGAGGCCAAACAATCAGCCTTAAAGATAGTAAACAATCTAAACGCATCTAAATCTAACTCAATGTAAAACCCTAGCGAAAACTAGGAGATGAATTAGGCTGGACCAATAAGTTCTAAGTAGTATCCCAAACAGGACTAGTACAATCATATTTGTAGCGATGAAAACCAATACTAGCCATTGTCCTAAAAACGAAAACCTGGGCAGCAAATATTTGTAACTTTAGGAGCCTGCCACTTTTGGGATTGATTAGGCATGTAACAACGCCCAAAGTGATGCATCTTCTTCAAAAATGGTAGGCACAAACCAAAACAGCAGTGAAGAAACATGAGATGAGCAAACAAAAACATCAAGCAATCCAAATAATTGGATTCTAGTTCAAAGTCCCGACGCCTCCCCAACAAGTGTAGCAATCCGAAGCAATAGACAATGTAGACATATTCTAAGAATCATGAGGCTTACCCCAGACCTCAAAGGAGCCTGTATCAATAAGAGCACTCCAGTGGCAGCCGAATTATCTTAAATGTAAACAGCAACTGGGGGACACAAATCTGGGGGACACAAATCAAGTAGGATAGAAGAAAATCCAAACCATGGAGTAGGAACGCAAGTTAACAGAGTTGCTAACTAACAATAAAAATAGATGCATCATCCGACAGAATTAAACTTCTAAAACCAATCAGATGCATCATTCAACAATCCAAGAAGTCTGTTGTACCAATAGAACCCAATTCCACAATCTAATTCAAGCAAATCTAGAATAAAATTAATCACCAAATAAGTAAGCATATCATCATAGCGAACTCAGTGAAGTGAAGTAGTCTTTGGGATCGGAGATGTCAATACTCTGAAATCACGAGAAGCTCTGCACCGTCAGAAATTGTCGCCCTGCAACCATTGAAGTGACAGAATCAGAGTTGAATGAAATACGGCCGAGTCGTTGAAGACCCTAGGTCGAATCTGTAACGCTGATTGTAATCTTTGTTAAAGAAAAAATGTTCTGCAGCATCAATCAAATTATGAGCAAATATATGCCCATTAAACTGGAAAAAAAACCTGTCAAAACAGAGGCACCAATTTTCAAAGACGGCTCACAACTGGCAGAAGAATTTAGCGTTGGGAGGGCAATGACCTGAGCACGTCGCGTATAATCGCTCATGGGTAGTGAATTGATGGGCTAGCCACTTCTGGAACTAGCCGCCTCTGTCAATTGGTGGTGAATTAAAGGAAGATGGCGCCCAGAGTCACGTCGGAGGTAGCCAAAAGTGCCTGAAAAAACGACGACAACCCTAAAAAAAGGGGATCCTAAAGTGGGTTTCTCTGGCGTCTGCTATAGTGGGATTGGCCGCCAAAGGAAGAACACGGCGCGGCCGAAAACAGCGTGAACCCTAAGCACCACTGCTGGATTTCAGCGCGATGATCGAAGGAACCAGAGTGTTGGAGGATACCCTAACATAGGCGACAAATCACCGATTGGAAAATCAGATCCGTGAAGAGAGAGAAACCCCCTTGTGTAAAATATAGGCTAATATGGCCGATGGCAAGAGGTGTATTGGGATAAAAGGATTAAACCTTATTGACGGCGATTGACCCTGGAAGAAAAGACGGCGGGTATTTTAGAGAGAAGTGAGAGAAACCCTGGAGAGATAAATGTCCCAAGCCATCTTCTTTTATATATTTTATTGTATAAATATAGTACATTTTACTCTTACTTGTATTATTAAATTTATATACAAAAAAAGATTTTATTAAATTTAATTAATTTTTTATATGCATTTTCATAATTAAATATGGAGTAGTTGTAATTTTAATAATATATGTGTTTTTTTCAATTAATAATATTTTAGTAAAAAAATTAATATTGATATTATATTTTATTAATATTTTCATCATTTATTAATTGTACTTGTATATGTTAGTATAAAATGTTATACATTTTAGTGTAACATCTAACACATTCATTAGAAAATACATATACATTAATGGATTAAATATAATTTATTTTAATATTTAAATGTGTATTTAAATACTAACATAATACATATATTATTTTATCAATTAATTAGTAAATTGAACAAAAACTAATATCATTAATATATAAAATCATACATATTTAATATCAAAGTATAAGTTATAATTCAGCAGCATATAAGCTTTTCTTAATAAGTGTACACGTTTTTACTCTTTTTTTAATTCATTGATATTAATTATACTCTAATATAAAAATATAATACATTTATAAATGCAAACATATACATTAATAAAGTAAAACTAATACAGTCATTTAAAAGAATTTTTAATTAATATATTGATTTATATTTGATGTTGAACATATTTCAATTTGATTAACGATCCTTTTCGAATTCAAAACAAATATTATAGATCTGGTCATCCAATGAATTTATCCAATATATGACCACTACAATTCTCAATTAATAGTACACCAGATCTTCTACCCCAACCTCCTTCTAATATGAGAGCAGCGGATGGAGAAGGCGGGACCTCTTTTGGATATGAGAAGTGTGGCGGCGGGGATTGAGATCTAAAAGGAGAGGTGGTTGAGTCTTAAAGGACGGAGGCAACATGTTGAGATCTCATAAAACAGAGGCCATTGAGATTTTGACGGTGGCGACGCGGAATCTAGACGGAGGGGATGGAAGTAGCGCAGAGATTGACATGTGAGGCGATGGAAGAAGTCATTGGAGGTAGACAGTGAAGGAGGATGGTAAAGGCGGAGGCGAAGAAACATGAGGGCGGAGGCATAGAAACTTTGTCAATCTGAAGAGGAGAGAAAAAATATGAGGAGTGAATTGGGAGATTGACATCATCAACCGGGTTATTATGGTTAGTGTACTATTGTGCACGTAGATCTACTCGATGGGAAATTAGATGACTCATACAAATTTAAAAATTAATGAAAGATTTATTTAACTTAATTAGAGATTTCGAGTTCTAATTTAGAATAACCTAAATTAGACAAATATCACTTTCTATAATGGATTAAAAGTGTATTTACCACACACACACTCACACACACACATATAATTTTTAAATTATATATATATTGATTCTGAAAAAAATACCGAAGGTGTAATCTTAATGGAAGGTTGTGTAAGTTTTAAAAGTTGTATAGTGAACAATGATAATTTACAAAATTTATTTACTGTTTTTGGTAATGTAGGCTTTAAATTTATGTCAATGTATAAGGATGCAATGGTGATGAATATAAAAGAATATTAATTGAAGTGAAAGAAGATACGAGAATGAAGAAATGCATTATGTTGAACTGAGAAAAATGAATAAGGTAAAGGTGGATGAATTGAAAATTAATAAAGTTTTATAGGGTTAATTTGTATAAAAGTCACCAATCTTTTCTTCGATTGTGAATTAATCTAAACACATGAGATTTTGCAAAAGATTACATAACCTTCACATGATTTCGCAATTCCAACCACCGGGCAGCAGGGAAGATGCCCGATGCTGACGTGCCACAATCATATCCAGTGACTAATCCTAGGTGGCAAAACGACATCGTTAGGGCTTATTTGGTGGATTTTTCTCACATAATTAAAAAAATAGATTTTCTCACTTCTCATGCCCTCACAATCTCTTACTCCATATTTTTCACAAGATGATGCATCCGATAAAACAAGCTATCGTTGACTGATTGATTAGAAACTCTAAACTTTGACATTCTTCAATTAAGTTAATTTGTTAACAAAATAATATTGATACATTTCAAATTAGGGCAGAAAATTGAATATGTGAGAGAGAGAAATAGGATATCTTCCACAGTTATATGTGGAACACATCGGCACTGACTTAGTAGGCAGACCGAATGACGGTAGTGATTCTGGAAAGAGAGCATTTGTGGTCACAGTGATTGATGACCGAATAGTGGCGAAGGCAGTGGTGGCACTTCATGATTCCTGCAGTGCGCATTGGTAGGTGGCAGAATACCAGCTGTGTGAATTTGTTACGGTATGGAAGCATTAGGAGTCAGATCTGTAACGGGGCTCTTTCTATTAGCTAGGAAATAAATTTTTTGGTGGCGAGATATGGGCTTGGCAGATCTACTGCGGCGCATCGATAAGAGAACTAAATAAAATGCATGTGTTGTTTATTTGTAGGGTGATCGCATACATGGTTGTATTAAATGCGATTTATATCAAAGTTTCAACCATTGATGCAAGAATGATGTGTGTATGTTGTACATTTGTTTATCATGACCAAAAAACCCTGAAATACAAAATGACATATAACAAGTTTAAAATGGTATTTCAAACTAAGACAAAGATGGTTCAGTTAACTATTGATTGTTTCCCTTCCTTCATGTATGCCTTCAAAAATTTTTCAGATGTTAATAGTATGGAGAAAGTTGATGAGACAAAGCTTATTGATAAATGATCCTCTTACTTATAATCCTTTTTTGATATATATGTTTTTGTCTCTTATATGATAGATTTAATTGGTAAAGTTGTACTCGTTAATACACCATAAGAAAAAGAACTCAAGGATGGGACTACAATATTGATGGACATTTCTTAGAAGACCATGAGTTTGTTTTTTTGCATATCTTTCATTGCATCTATATTAATTCGCTTTTTTACATTTTGGTTATTTTTTTCTAAACGTAATTGTGTATCATGTACCTTATGGGATGAGTCAATAGGAAAAATGCTTGAATATGTAAAAAGCTGTGGGGAGAAACCAATTATGGTCATTCTGCAAATGTTTCATTCAAAGATTTTTAGAGGTTTTTTAAATCAGAAAATATGTATATCCTAAATATTATTTCATTATTTAATATTGATATTTGGGTAGTGAATTTCAAGAGTATATTTAGTAATAATCCTACTATTTTCATTTTTGTGTAGAACAAGTTGTTGTTTTGAATGCTTATTACGTATCAAGAGTTGTATTTGGTGATGATGTACTAAAAATTGCAGCTTTCATATCAAGGTTTTTATTCATTAATTGATATCATATTTCTTCAATTGATCAAATTGATTGCAACAATTTTATTTGTTTTCATTTTTTTAGTAATAGAACCTATTTTGCAGTATTGATGAAGCCTCTTATTCATCCTTGGTAATTGGCGCCTCGACTTATTCTTCAAGAATGGATGTTGGGAATGAATTATCCAGCAGTCGTGCATTAGTTTATAGTATCGATCAGCTAATGCAAAATAAAGAGGTTAATAATTGGTGTTTGTACTTGCGTATGACATTTTTTATTAGTTAATTTTTTTTAGGATAACGTTATCTTTTCTTTTCTTTAGGTGGCAATTTCTGGGTGTATGCTAAAATTTCAGAGATAGAACGATGTAATGATTGGTGGTATTTAGCATGTCCCAATTGCCCAAAGAAAGTGGACCCTTGCGGAGAATTTTTTACTATGAAAGATGTGATCAAGTCATGGAAGAAGGATTTAAGAGATGTGCACAATTCCAAAATACGCATTTTCAAATTGAAAGTTTAGAATAGCCCAACACATGTTTTCATATAGACATATGAAGGTATAAAATTGAACTTTGGGTTGCGGACAATTTTGGAAATGTATTATCTTGAAATGGGATAGAGCACCGAGATGATTGAGAAAAGGCATCTGGGATAATTGAAGGAGCACAAGAGGTTTACTTTCTTTCTTTTTTTTATAAGTGATTCCCTAAAACAAAATTAAATTGTTACGACTTTTTTGCAAAAAATAAAAAAATGTAGGATGGGTTTTTTCAATTCGTTGCCTGAAGAAATCATACACTTGGTTGGATTGAGGGTGTTTTTTAAGGTTCAAGTGAAGACATTGAGGTTCAAAGGGCCACTTATGATTATGAAACAAACTATGGATAAAAGTCTTATTTCTATATGCTGTGATCCTTTATTTAAAAAGGTAGGTATATACATAAAATATTATATTTTGTTCACGTTTTATATTCTTATATATTAATGTTATATCTCTTCAAACAAAAGGCAGAAGAATTGGATGTTTTGCAGAACTTTTGAAAGAAGAGAGAGTTTTACTAAGCTTATAATTTTATATTTATTCAGATTATTCATTCAAATAAATGTTAATTTGGAGAAAATTTATTCTATTAAGGGTCCTATGTTCTATCATTAATGATTATAATCTTTTTGTAGATTAGTGCGAGTGTTCAAGACTCACTAATGGTGGCAAATCGATTTTCAAATGAACTTATGGTTGGTGATTTCTCTGATGGTGAAAATATTGTGCGCTGTTTGTTTGATGATTCAAGGAATGTTGACATGGAATTGAAGAAAAATATCAAATTGGAGAAGGACGATTGAATGCTTTATTAAGACTTTATAATGAACACGGTGATTGTTCAACCTTTTTGAAAATATTTTTTCAAGTTTAGGTCAATCGAATCAGGACTGTGGTGATTGCAGTCACTCATTTTGGTGTTAACTTTACATCTTTAGGTCGATCTAATTGTATCACCCCTTTTGAACTCTATTTTGGATCTTTAATAATCCAATTGCTATTGTGGTGATTGTATTTACTGCTTTTGAAACTCTTCATGCACGAATGAATTAAATGATGATTTATTCTATTGTCACAAGCACTCTTTGAAGTTGTATTTTATTGATAGTTATCAATTAGTGAAAACAATTAAGAAATTTGAATATAATGTTATATTTTTATCCAAATACAATAAGTTTTGTGAAATATACCTTACTTATTCATTGTTAATTTATTTTATAATATTAATACTTAAACCCTTATAACATTCACATAATAATTAATTATTTCTTTAATATTAAGTTGACAAATTATTGATTGACTTCTTTATATCATAACTACATAGTAAAAATGATTTTTTTAATGTTGTGCATTAAACCTATATTTTAATTTGAATAATATTAAAAATATATATTAGTAAAAATAATTATTATTTAGAGAAAATCTATTAACGAATTAATATCTATATTAATATTTATACTATATTTCTTTACAAATATTGTTAAATTTAGAATTTTATAATATTGAGATAAAACAAACATGTATACCTAATCAATTTAAATGTGCATAGTTTAATAAAAAATTGTATTTATAATAATAAAATAAATACAAAAGAATTACAATAACAATTTGAACGGATTGAACTTGAGAATTTAGGAAACAATCTCTATATATCATCTGATTTTTCTCTCAAATCAATTTGGCTTTAACTTGACTTTTGACTTGGACGTTGACCTGACTTGCTGACTGTGTGTTGAGCCAGAGTGTATGTGTTGAGATGGATCTTCAGATGAAGCTTGTCTGAGCTCGAATTTATGGCTTTATAACGTTAATCTAGAGGCGTCGAGCCTTTACTTGGATTAAACGTTAATCTCGGATCATATGCTGTTCTTGGCATGAAGAACGCTAAAGCACTTATTGTAAGAAGAACGCTTGATTTGAGGGTTTTGCACCTTGATCTAAAATCGTATGTCGTTCTTGACTTGAAGATGCTTGAAGATCTTGAAGGAGCGTTGCTCGTATTTTCAATCTCTTTAGAGCGTTAGCGTCTTCAGGTGTTTGAATGTGTTTGGAATGAATGGGGGAGTGCTCTTTATATAGATTATGGATAAGGAAGCCCTATAAATAACTCACAATTTGATTGATAAATGGTTAATTTGAATTAATTTTGCGGGCTTTGGCCTTTCCATCATTTCAATTTGATTAATCAATATTGATTTGACTTAATTTTGCAGGCTTGAACCTTCCCAGGCTTTGTTTGACTTGGACTTGTTTTACTTGGGTCAGACCACATTTGAGTTAGACTTATTTGACTTGGGTCAGACTTCATTTAATTTAGACCCCATTTAGTCTGTTGGACTTAAATTAATTATCAATTATTTATTAATTTATATTAGTAATTTATTTAAATTCCAAAATAAATTAAAATTGACACTTACTCAAAAAAATCTACGTGTCGCCATATAATTAGACTGAAAATTTTAATTGATTACAAATACCCCTTGCGATTTGTTTACAAACATCTGTCTTGTTGTGGATGAATCGCAAATCTAATTTTGCTAAATAAATCCCCAGGTTAAGTATTATTCAAATCCAAACTAACTGAAATTTATTTGACCCAAAATATTACTTTATCTTCAGTTTAATTAATTCCTCCCTTAAGCTTCACTCTAAACAAGGAAAGGAATCATGCGTCGCCTCTTTTTAATCAAGATTTCTTCAGAATCTCAATCAAATTTATCACTCTGAAAATCTTCCAAAAAAATTATCAAAAATCTTTCAAAATTGAACGAAGATTATTCAGACTCTGCGACTCTTACCACAACAAAAGATCTCCCAAAATCTTAAGAAATTTATGCTTTATGCAATTTCTATATTTGCTGAAGGGTCACTAGTATATAGTAGCCTTTCATGCCTTTTTTTCACTTATCAACCTCACCATTCTTCCTCTTTTAAGGAATCAATTGCAAGCCTCATCCTTACCCTTCTTCCTTTTCATCGGAATCGACGGAGAGCTTTGTCCTTGCATTCTTCCTTTTTGAAGGAATCAACGGCGAGCCTCGGCCTTACTCTTCTTTTTTTTTGTAGGAATCGGTGACGAGCCTTGTCCTTGCCATTGTTCCTCTTCGTAGGAATCGACGACCAGCCTCGTCCATGCTCTTCTTCCTCTTCGTAGGAATCAATGGCGAGCCTTGTCTTCGCCATTCTCCTTTTCGAAGGAATCGACGGTGAGCCTCATCCTTGGCCTTATTCCTCTGTGTAGGAATAGACAGCAAGCCTCGTCCTTGCCATTCTTCCTTTTTGAAGGAATTGACAACGAGCTCGTCCTTGTCCTTCTTCCTTTTTGTAGGAATCGACGGCGGGCTCTAATTTTCAAAGGCACTTTAATGAAAGTATCACTGCTTTAGTGCTCGTTCGATGGAAAAAACGTGCTTCAATAGCCTCCTTTATTTAAATCAGTTGCCATTCTCGATTGACAATGTTGTCCGACCATACGCTCCTTACTGGCGAAAAAAATGGGTGGCACCATGTAGTAAAGCCAATGACTGTATCTTAGTGTCGACAGAGTTGATGGGTGTGATGAAGAACACCGACGAATAGCGACAGAAATGGAGTGTGTGGCTCCGCGTTCGCGTCTCCTGTGGTGGGTGTCGAAACCAACAAATTATAAACCTACTAAAATTACTACAATAGATAGTGAAAAGAAGGGTCGTATCTACAGAGATTGGTAAAACAGATTTATTCCATGAAATTAAATAAACAAAGATTGGGGGTTTGAGTTTGTACTTAAAACTAAAATATGTAGAATATTAAAATGAAGTGAAGTCATGAGATAAGATATCTAGCCTAGACAATCTTCAAAATGGTTCAACAAACACAATCATGGATACAAGGATAACTCTTTCACATTAACACCAAATTGGTTATAGTTGTTGGTACCACCTAACAACCTAATCTTTCAATACTTAATCAATAATTAGGGTACCACCTCTAATTACTTCTCTAGCCAAATAAACAACCCAAGATACCATCGTAGGATTTAATTTACTGACCGCATTTAATCTAGAAATACCCAATTGCCAACAACCGCACATGTAGGTTCATTTGACTAGGTTTCATATCTTCTATAACAATAATCGAAAGTGAGATGCGGACGATTATGCTACTTGGCACAAATATTAGAAATAATTAAAAAATTACGGATTTAATGTTCTAATTGACACATATCATTTTCACGAATCGACTAAGTGATTAAGTTAATCAATCCGCCAAACAATATAATCGAGCATAGAGATTATATAAATGATGCAACGTGAAAAAGTATGAAAACTATTTAGATCTCACATGATAACTTTGAACCACCCCTCCGATTATCCAGCTAGACGAACAATTTATCAAACCATAGTAATAAAAGCAAAGAGTAATCTCCATGGAGGAGTCTTACAAAGTTTCAACGTAAAAATACAAAAAATAAAGCAGAAGTAGAGTTCGATCTCCCTTGACATCTTTCCCTAGTATTTAACGTAAAATAAAAGCAGAGATATGGAAAGAAGATCGAGTGATTAGATTCTTTTACGGGATTTAACTCCTCATTAATTTCTTCCTAAAATAACTAAAATCAGTGCAGGGAATAAGAGATTCTTAAATTATCGGAGAAAATGAGATTTGGTATTCGATACTTGAGATTTGGGTGCTCAAATTAATAATTCCCAGCCAGGTCCTTAGGCGTGCCCACGCCTTATCAGCAATTTCCATTCTGTATCTTGTTTAGCATTTGCAGATTTCTACCAGCACCTAAGGTGTGGGCCTTGTGCGCAACCTGCTTCTCTCTTTGTAGCTCCATTTTATCATCTTCTAAAAATATTCCAATTAGGCCATAGAATCAATTAAATCTTTTTCATACCTACAAAATTTAATCTTGATCAAAACAAATATTTAAGGATTAATTGACATCTAAATATGGAAAAATATGACATCAAAGTATTACATTTTTTGCAACTTATCAAATTCCCCACACTTAGACATTGCTAGTCCTCAAACATGCTGAAGTATAAATTCACTGCCTCAAATTTATTTTCCAACTCTTTTCTTCCTTGGCTCATCCAAAACATTTCCTCAATGAAAACCTTTGAAACGGGAATTCTCGTCCACTAAATAATTAAGCAAGCCACATCAACAGTTGATTCAAACTTAAATTACATTAGATCTAAACACCTTACAAGGGATTCACTCATATGCTCAAAGTGTTTAGCCTTATAATGAGTATAGTGATCTTTCAAGTCAAAACATAGAAGACTTTTACCATAAGCTTACAAATATATCACATCCTCTCGCCAATAAATGAACCAAAATGCAAGACCAGAATGACTCAAAGAAGGGTATGATGTGAGGTATAAGTAAAGTGGCTAAGTGAATAAAAAGATATAACGTTTTTGGGCTAAAAGAGAGTCAAAGAGATCATTTGATTTTCATGTAGTACTCGACGAAGTGATTTTAAAGTTCCACATAACTACAATAACTCCAAACATGCAAGGCCACATCATCTTTTTTTTCTTTCTTTCATTTTTCCTTTTTTTTTTATGCATTTTCTGATATATATATTTTTCTTTTTTCATAAGATTTTTCTTTTCTTTTATTAGCTCAGAAAAATTCTATTTTTTTCTGAACTTTTTCAACCACAAACGAACATCATTCACAATGGCCTGCCTACTATGACAAATCATGTGGAACTTTACTTGGGCAACTTGTTTAATATAAATCAAAGGGTTCAAAGATGGTTTCAAAGATTGTTTGAAAGAATGGGTATTAAGGCTTGTAACATTAATTCAAAGAAAAAGGCTTAAGGCTCAAAGTTGGTTCACTAGGTGTAAATGTATCACGGTAGGCTCAAGAAATGGATAGATATGACAAAAGAAGGTTTAACCTAAGGTCCTTAATGATTATCACATCCAATTCATCAATGAGGATTAACATAGACAAGTATAACATTGGAAGTTCTAGAAAAATCAACCATGAATGACAAACAAACTAGAAATGATGATAGCTCTTAGGCTCAAAAGCTCACAAAACAATAAGGTACAATTGTGTGAAGATCCAAGTATTTTCATTTTATCAACTATTAATGACAACTTGCAAAGTATCAACAGATGAGAATTCAAAAACATTTTTAACACATGCATAAAAACCATCAATTTTTCTAGGATAATCTTCGGATGAATCAAGTTCTTAAGAGAAGAGAGACAAGAAATTTCAAATCAAGCAATTTCAAGAACAAAACAAAACCAAATTCTTAATAAATCATGAAAATATGCACCAGAAATACCACAAAACATCAACATAATCCCTGCCCTACACTTGAATTAAGTATTGTCCCCACTGCTTCAAAAGTAGATGATAGAAAATAATTAAAGAACATAGAAAGTAAAGAACTTCCCTGAAAAGGATGGACATCTACGAGCAGCAGGGGTTTCTGATTCTAGTCGATCCGACGTAGAAGGGGTGGAAATCATTAGTGCTTTGGATTTCTTCTGCAATTCCATGGGTTGAGAATCCAATTTAAATTGACCCATCTAAAATAAAAAGAAATGGTAATGTTTTATGAATTTCAATGGGGTGAAAAATCAATATAGAAAGGAACCCAAAAATAACAAATCGAAGTGAAGACTTCGACAAGTTATCTGGAAAACTAAAATCAGAATTGGGATTCTGATTTTTCCTGCCCTAAATCCCAAGAAAAATGGAGTTTGGTTCAAGTAATTTGGGATGGATTGATATGGAAGAGGAAGAATCAAGAGTTTTCTTGTAAGATTATGGGGAAGATGGAAGTAATTTCAAATATTGGGAGAGAGATGAAATGGGTTCTGACGGGAGTTAGTGATGAAGGGAATAATTGTTTATTAAAGTTAAATAAAATAATAATATAATAAAAGGAAAAATAAAGTGAGAATTGAGAAGGATAGACTAAAGATACAGTGAGCAAAAGTCTTTTTAGGCGTGGTCACGTTTAAGAAACAGAAAATTTTCCAAAGTTTTTGAAAAGATATAGTTGGTTTTCCTGCTGTTAGACGTGCCCATGCTTTATTAAAAATTTCAATTTCTGTACCAAAACACACAAAGGTGAAAATAAGCACTAAAATATCAAAAGAAACATAAACTAAAGCGCCTTTCTTTATCGTCATTGGCTAGACATTCCAAACACATCAACCATAATCACTTTGTACCACTTCAACCGGAAGTAGTAATGATTTCAACTCATAAATCACACTCTTTAAAACAACACCAAACTTCTAAATAACATCTTTTAAAACACCACCAAACTAAAATTGGTTCAACTTTTTCTTAGAATTTCTAAGAATGAAATTTTCATGACTTAATGCATCTTTTAATTAATCACTATCATTCAACTTAAAAACATTTTTAACATGAGGTTTAACAACATCCACAACAAAAACATTAGACACATCGCTATGATTTTTTGTGGCTTCATGATAAATATTAAAATTTATAACTTCACCATCAAACTCCATAGTGAGCTTACCATTATGTACGTCAATCATAATTCTAGATGTTTTCATAGAAGGCCTTCTTAGCAAAATTATTAAATGAGATGAATCATTATCTTTCATGTCAAGCACATAAAAGTCAGCTGGAAAAACCAAACCATTAACTTGCATCAAAACATCCTCTAAAACACCTTTAGGATAAATATTATATCTATCTGCAACTTGAATAACCATGCCGTTACTTTCAAGGGACCAACATTCAAGGATGAATAGTTAAAAAGAGGCATGAAATTAATCGAAGCACCTAGATCTAACATTGCCTTCTAAATTTTCACATTACCAATCTTACAAGGGATAACAAACATACCTGGATCAATGCATTTAGGAGGTAGTTTCTTTTGAATGACAGCAAAAATATTTTCTCCTACACTCAGAACTCATTACCTTTCAATTTCTTTTTGTTGGTGCAAAGTTCCTTAAAAAACATAGCATATCAAGGTACTTGCTTAATTGCATCATGTAAAGGAATATTTACATCAACTTTGCAAAAAGTTTCCAAAATTTCTTTTTCTTCCTCCACTTTCTTAGATTGAAGAAACCTGAAAGGAAAAGGAGCATTAGGTGGCACCATATCAGAGGTGTCTTCTTCAACAAACTTATTTTTTTCTTGGTTTGATCAAGTTGAGAAACCTCGACTTCTTTCTCCTCTTCTTGATCACATTCTTTCGGCTCCTTCAACGCCTTACCACTCCTCAAGGTAATTGCACTCACATTTTGTTTCAGATTGACAACCATCTTTTTGGCAATTTTCCTTTAGTTTCCAGTCTACTCACAGAAGATGAAAACTTGATCTTCTATTCTCTTGATGCTTGTTTGTGTCTCCTGCTGAAACTTTTGAGTGTTAAGTGCATGTGCTTTAACAACATCTTCAAGTGACATACCTGAGCTAGAAGAATGGTATTGTTGCTGATTTTGAAAAATTTATGCCTGAGGCTGAACATGAGGATTGTTGTATTGAGGTCCTCCCCATCGAAAGTTTGGATGATCCCTCTAACTTTGATTATAAGTGTTGGAGTTGGGATCATACTTCCTTTGAGGTGGTCTAAGAAATTCTCATACTACATTAGTTTGCTCCACATCCTCTTGAAGCATTGGTCACATGTCGGTTGAATGTCCTACTAAGGCACAAATTCCACAAGCTTTAACTTGTTGCATGTTTCCTGCAGTCATATTTTGAACAAGAGAAAAGAAGTTAGTAATACGATCCCCAAGAGATGAAATTTTTAGCTCATTCATTCTTTTGTTAGATACGTATTGTCTACTTCCAAATTGTTGAGTATTTGCTGCCATAGTAGTGATCAAGTCTCTCGCCTCACTAGGGGTTTGGTTCACTATTGTACCTCAACTTGCAGTGTCCATTATCCTTCTCTCCATAGAAAGAATGCCTTCATAGAAGTATTAAATGAGCAGCTGGTCAGATATTCCATGTTAAGGGCAGCTTGAGCGAAATTGCTTGAATCTCTCCCAATACTCATAAAGTAATTTCGAATCCATTTGCTTTATTCCCCATATTTCCCTTCTAATTGTTGCAGCCTTAGAAGCAGGGAAATATTTATCTAAGAACAACCTTACCATACACTTCCATGTGGTCACCCAGCCCGGAGGTAAATAGAAAAGTCAATCCTTTGCTCGACCCTCCAATGAAAATGGGAAAACATGCAATTTTACCTTCTCTTCGGACACTCCATGTGGCTTTAGGCTAGAGCAAACAATATGAAACTCCATCAAATGTTTGTGTGGATTCTCATTTTCGAGGCCATGGAACTTAGGCAACAAATGAATCAACCCAGCTTTTGACTCAAAATCTACATCCATATCGGGATATTGAATGCAAAGGAACAATTGTTGATCAAGATCCGGCGCTGTCAACTACTTTAACGTTCTTTCCCTTTGTGCCATCTCCACTACATCTTCACAATCACACTTACTAGGTGCATCCTTCAAATCAAAAAGCGCGAGTAAGTCAGGAGATGAAGTAGATGATTTATTTATTAAATTTACTTCTTTCCTTAGCCGACGAGCGGTCTTTTCAATTTTTGGATCAAAGAGAAGTTCACCTATATAAAAAGAACGAGACATAAAAATAATAATAAACAAACTAAACAACTAAATAAAAACATGTTTTGACACCAATCCCTAGCAACGGTGCCAAAACTTTGGTGGGTGTCGAAACCAACAAATAATAAACCTACTAAAATTACTACAATATATAGTGATAAGAAGGGTCGTATGCACAGATATTGGTAAACCAGATTTATTCAACGAAATTAAATAAAAAAAGATTGGGGGGTTTGAGTTTGTACTTAAAATTAAAATATGTAGAATATTAAAATGAAGTAAAGTGATGAAATAATATATATATAACATAGACAATCTCTGAATGGTTCAACAAACACGATCATGGATGCAAGAATAACTCTTTCACATAAACACCAAATTGTTTATAGTTGTTGGTACCACCTAACAACCTAATCTTTCCATACTTAATCGATAATTAGGGTACAACCTCTATTTACTTCTCCAGCCAAATAAACAACCTTAAATAACATCGTAGGATTTAATTTACTGACCGCATTTAACCTATAAAGACCCAATGCTAGCCAAAAAATGCACATGTAGGTTCATTTTAAACTAAGTTGCATATCCCCTATAGCAATAATCGAAAGTGAGATGCGGACGATTATTCTACTTGCCACAAATATTAGAAACAATTATGAATTTAACGTTCTAATTGGTACATATCATTTTCACGAATTGACTAAGTGATTAAGTTAATCAATCCGCCAAACAATATAATCGAGCACATAGATTATATAAATGATGCAACGTGAAAAAGTATGAAAACTAGTTAGATCTCACATGATAACTTTAAACCACGCCTCTGATTATCCAGCTAGACGAACGATTTATCAAACTATAGAAATATTTGAATAAAAACAAAGAGTAATCTCCATGGAGTAGTCTTACAAAGTTTCAACGTAAAAATACAGAAAATAAAGCAGAAGTAGAAGTCGATCTCCCTTGACATCTTTCCCTAGTATTTAACGTAAAATAAAAGTAGAGATATGGAAAGAAGATTGAGTGATTAGAGCCTTTTACAAGATTTTTCTCCTCCTTAGTTTCTTACTAAAATAGCTAAAATCAGTGCAGGGAATAAGAGATTCCTAAATTATTTGAGGAAATGAGAGTTGATATGCGATACTTGAGATTTGGGCACTCAAATTAATAATTCCTGTCCAGGTCCTTAGGTGTGCCCACGCCTTATCAATAATTTTTATTCTGTATCTTTTTTAGCATTTGCAGATTTATGCTAGCATCTAAGGCGTGGCCACGCCTTATACACAACCTGCTTCTCTCTTTGTAGCTCCACTTTATTATCTTCTAATAATAATCTAATTAGCCCATAGAATCAATTAAATCCTTTTCATACCTACAAAATATAAATCTTGATCAAAACAAACATTTAAAGATTAATTAACATCTAAATATGGGAAAATACGACATCAGCGGACTACGACAGACTCCAATATGGCAGATCCGTTGTTTTTTAAGAGTGAGAGGAGTAATTTCTTACTTTGGAAGGAAGACTATTTCTTGAGAGAGAAAGAAGTTCCTTTCCAAATAAAAGAGAAGTTGATTCACGTTTTCTAACATGGGTGGAGAGAGAATTTTGATTTGATTAAACAAGTTATCAATTCACGACTTGCGCCATTTAATTCTTTTTTTTCAACTTTGTGCTTTTGAATTAACCCACTTATAAACTTCAATGACCAACTATACGTGGATGGAGGATTTCAATTTAGGCCCAACATTTAAAAATAATTCATTAAGATTATGCTTAGAAGTTGGGCTTGCATTTTATAAATTTGGGCCCAAATATAAATTAGCAGACTTGTTTAAAGTCTCTTTTTTCTTCATAAATTTGTGTTCATGTTCCTCCTCTTCAAAGGTTCAATAGATTGAGACCTTGAACGAGTTCGCATGTACCTACAAGAATTTTCAAATTAATTCTCCAAGTAACTAAGACAAGTAAACAAGTAAACAAATAAAAGAAATACTCTTATCAAAACTAATCAACTTCAATCTCGTTACAACCAAAAGTTTAACATTTTCCTGGCAAGCGGCGCCATGTTCTTAGTCGCATTTCTAGTAAAATATTTTTAGAGTAAGTGACTCTATCATTTTTGTACACATGTGACCAAGAATCAAAATTTATAAGCATGCCATCCCAACGGAAAGTAAACTCATGGTTATATCCGGATTTGTTATTGATTTATGCTTTGTAAGAGTGACAAGATTGAAGGTTTGGTATTTAGACTACTTATTATTCTAATCAATTAACTAAGAATTAAACTTGCAACGAACTGTATCAAATATCGAACAAATGAGAAATGGAATATAGATAGAATTCACTTAAGAAGAGAGCAAAGCTAATCATAATTATTATTAAGAATCTAGCTAGATATGCATAACTCTTGATGTTGAACTTCATTAATAGTGGACTAAAAGCAATCATATTTTTACCCTTAACCCCTATGGCCAAGTGATTGGTCGTTTATAGTCGGGATGACTAATTAAAGAATTTATCGAACCACAGGGAGGAAGGCACTAGGGTCTAAGCGATCTCGTATTTGTCATAGTATTATAGAGATGATCATAAAGGTATATGATTAATCAAGAAATTACAATTAAACAAAGGTAGATGAATGGAAGATAGAAGAATGAGCCAAGTAGATAGAGAATGAGACTGCAATACATAAAGCATGGAAAATTTAGGTATCATGCAACTAATTCATATGTGTCAAGGGTTAATAACTAAGGGCCAACACGAATTCCACCTAAACTCCCTCTCGAGATGGATAGGATGTAGATCCTCACAAAGGTCTCAAAATAGCTCAAAGGTTGGTTCTCAACAATTCCAACTAGGTACTAAGTTCAATTGGAAAGTCCCTTCACATGATTAATCAACTTCTCAATCAAACCAATCGGATGTCCTATCAAAGGGTTATAAATTCCAAAAGATTTCTCAATTTCTTTACAATTTATAATGCACATGAGGTGTTTGATGAAATGATTCACTTAATTATCCTAAGCACATAATTGATTTCTCAATCTAATCACATATTCAGAACAACAACACACACAAATCATCATAAACCTCAAGATTTCAAGCATCAATGATAGTAAATCAACAAACCGATCAACATAATAATTCAATTGCAAAATACCCAAAATTATCCAAAACAATTCACATTGCTAATCTCACAAAGGAGATTAACCTTTCATAATTTCAAAGAAAACAACATAGACAATTGTATCTCAAAAACACATGATTGAACTACAAAGAAGTCTACAAAAATTGGAATTAAAACTCCCTTGAATAGCTTCAATAGTGCTTCTCTTCCTCTTTTTGCAATCTCCACTCCCCCTTGCTTCTCTAACTACTTGGATGGTGGATTAGATGGTGGGATGATGATAGATGGTATGGATGAAAAATGGATGAAGATGAAGGTGTAAAATGGATGAAATGGTGTGTGAAGTAAGTGAAAAGGTGAAACCCTCACCCAAAACTAATCAAATAATGAAGTATTGGGTATTTATACCCCCTGGGAAGCTTCTAGTAGGATTCTGATATGTTTTTGATCCTGCAGCAACACGGCCAAGGGATGGTCATGTTGTGCATTCTGATGTCGTCGCACGGTTAACTCTTACAGGCCCGTTTGCAGTACACGGCTCGTGTAGCACGACACGGCTTGTGTACTTGAAACGGCTAGCCGTGTTCTTGCTGCCCTATTTTCTTCTACTTTCTTTCATCTCCCTTCTCCATTTCGCTCTGATTTCACCTGTTTTACATAGGATTAAGTTCATTCATACTTAATTCCATAAAAACACATAACTCCACCAAATAGCACATAAATACGGATAAAAATATATAAAAACACACATAAAAAGACACTAAAATCTATTTGAAAATATCACTCATCACCAAGGCAATTAGGTTCTCGACTCTTTTACAAGCCTAAATCTCCTAGGATTGTTCTTAATCTCAATTCCCTTAAGGTACTATGATTATAAGTTTGGTTATTTTCACTCAATTTCTTAAGTGTCCCTCTATGAGTGTTTTAAGCATAAGAAGGGTATGACTTATCTCCCCTCACACTAAGATACATGCTCAATTTAATATATGATTCAATTAAACACCTAATTATAACATTTGAATGGCCATCCTAACACTATGAATAGAGAATTTAATCACACAAGTATTGAAATGAAACATGATTTATTAATCATAAAAGGAAGTCCAAAATTAATTCAATTCAACAACTCAAATCCTACGTATCTAGCATTCTTCTCAACCAATCGTATGATTAGCCCTACTATAGGACTAGCCAGTACACATTCTGTTTAGATCAATACATTCAAAGCTTGCTCCATTTGAGCCAAAATAAGAAGAAAATCAATAATTGAAAATTAGATTGGCTTCCCTCCCTTCCTTCTCTTCAAAATGCTAATTTCTTCAATCATCGATGCTTTTCTCTTCTCAAGTGGTGGAAGGATGGATTAATGAATGGATTGATGAAGATCAAGTGAAATGATGGATCAAATGTACGGAGATGAATCAAATGGATCTAGTGTATGAAAATGTGGTGTGGAGTGTGTGTAACTGCTCTAATTCTGATCTCCTCCTTTGAATTTTTGCACAAGTCATCATTTTATATCACTTAGTGCCTTCTAGAAGCTTCCGGAACATTCTAAAATTTAGTATGTCTTTCGCACCTACATGGGCCATGTGGCAGCGTACGGCTTGTGTAGTGCACACCTAATTCGGCGTGTTGTGCATGCTCTTAGACACAGCTCATGCTCCCACACACGGTCTCTTCCCTAAGCGTGTAGCATGTTCTGACGACTGTGCACGACTTTCTCCAACAGGCCCGTGTTCTGCACATGGGGCGTGCACTGGTGCACGGCTCGTGCGCCAGAATACGGCTTTTCTCCTGGGCGAGCTTGGTGTTTTGATGCTCGAACACAGCCACCTCGGACAGGCCCATGTTTTGCACACGGGGTGTGTCTAAGCATGCCCTGTTCTTCATTCTTCGTTTGGCTCCTGACTCTATTTTTCTCTATTTCTTTACCTGTTTTGCACATATTTAAGCTCATTTACACATTTCTATCAATTCATACCACATTTCTCATAATAACATAAACTCCACCAAAAGTCACACAAATATGGATAAAAATATACGAAAATCCACAAACAAAGACACTAAAATCTAGGTGAAAATGACAACGATCAGACACACACCAAAGGTAATTATACATGGTTAAACTATTAATTCACCCTCAGGTATTTTAAGTAGTTAAAATATTAAATACTCTACTTTGTCTGAAGTGGTACAAGAATAGTCACTCCTCGCCCACATTAGTATAAACTGTGTATGGCACCCCCAACCAAATCAAACCATGTCCCTTTGAACTATGTTTGACTTGATCCTCTTTAAAGGGGTACGTAGGCAGCTTATTACTTCACTGAGTTTAGTCATAATTCATGCTATTCCCATCAAGTTTGTAGGGCAAACAATAAGATTAAGCATGAATGAGTTGAGAAGCAAAATATGAATAAAGAGAAGACGATGGTTGTGCACCACTTAGGGTGAAGAAATTCAAATTATTGAAGTGCAACCTTGCCTCGTCAAGCAGCCGCCAGAATGGAAAAGAAGTAGACGGTCCATCTCAAGAAAGAGTGGTAATGTTGATGTTACGTCGTGCTGAGGCCAATGTTCCGCCACGGATTCCATCTCAAGGAAGAGTGGCGAGGCCGATATTGTTCCCTATTAATAACTGTCCATCGTGCCGAACTTGGAATTAGAAGCTACATTAAGAAGACAAAGAAGAAGAGTGTTAGATTCTACGGAGGAAATCATGGAAGACGCAAATGATAATGCAAATATGGTGGACGAAGGAGGTAATTTGAGGAATTTTCAACAAGGGGGTGATAATGCTAGAGGAGGATATGTGAATCTGGAGTTTGTGCCACAAGCTAATGCTCAACAAGTTCACTTGCATAATCAACAATTGCAAGCAATCATTCAACACTTGATGGCACAACAAGAGGCAATGAATAATCCTCCGGTGGTGCAAAATCAACCCCGTGGTAATGGAAACAATGGAGCGGGAATGAATATCAGTGATCACTTCCAACCGCAATATGGGAATTATGGAATGGGCCCGCTATTGAATGTGAATAATTTCGAGATAAAGACGGGATTGATCAACATGGTGCAAGCAAATCAATTTGGTGGTGGTGCAATGGAGGACCCGAATGCTCATTTAGCCCAATTTACGGAGTTAGCTAACACAATCAAGATAAATGGGGTAAGTGAGGATATTGTTAAAATGAAGCTTTTTTCATTTTCATTGAGAGATAGAGCTAAAGCTTGGTATCATACTATACCACCAGAATCCTACACCACATGGATAGAGTTGGCACAAAGATTCTTGAGCAAGTATTTTCCTCCTTCAAAGATGTTGCATTTCAAAGGGCAAATGTTTCAATTCAAGAAAATGCCACTTGAGACATTTAGTGAAGTATGGGACCGATTCAAAGAGATGCTAAGGAGGTGTCCACAACATGGATTTCCCGAAGATCAACAAGTAGGATTTTTTTATGCCGGATTGAATGGGAGTGAACGAATGCTTGTTGATGCTTCATCGGGATGTTCTATATTGGGGCAAACTCCGGAGAGAGCAATTACTATATGTGAAGAGATTGCTTTGAATACGGGTCAATGGCCTATGGATCGAGTTGCGGGAATGTATGAAAGGGAGAGAATAGCTAAGATGGAAGAAGTATGCTTGCAACAAGTGAAAAAGATGGAGGTGCCTAAGGAAGATATAACCGACAAGGCTATTACGGAGATACTTAAAAGGATGAATGCTAATTTGCAAATCTCTCCGAATTCTACACATATGGTGACTCAACAAATGTCTCCGATTCCTCAACAAAGTGTGTCGTATCTTTGATGAATCAACAAATATTTTCTAATCCTCAACAAGGCATTTCTATGCCTAATATGAGTCAATCTTCTTAAAGTTGTCAAATGCCTAAGTGTATGCTTCAACAAGGTATGTCCTCTAATTTTGGAATTCAAGATACGTGGTATCCACCGGAGATGTCAATTGAGGAAGTTGCCTTCATGCAAGGAAGGAACTTCCAAGGAAATTATGGTGGTAACTTTGGTAATCATGGAGGGGGATATCCATAAAGGCTAGGAGGATAGAGGCAAGGTAATTTTCAAGGAAATTTCCATCAACCTCGGAGATACGAAAACTTGTCATATGAAAATCAAGGGAACGCCCTTACTCTTCCACCAAGCATTAATTTTGGGGAGAAAACTCAAAATGGTGAAGGGAAGCCTACAATGGAGGATCAAATGGCCAAGATGTTTGATTTTATGAAATAAGAAAAAGAAGTGAATAATAAAATATTTGACTTTATAAAGCAAGAGAAAGAGTTGAGTGATAATAGATTCAAATCTTTTGAAACACAAATGGTCAAATAGCAAGTGAAAGGGGGGGTATTCATCATCAAGGGAAGTTTCCATCTACGACCATTACTAATCCTAAGGAGCAATGTAATGCTATTGAACTTCGTAGTGGAACAAAATATGAAGGGCCTTCTATGCCAACGGAAGTAGAGGAAGTAGAATGTGAACTTGAGCCTATGGAAAGAGTGGATGAAGAAGGGAAAGAGAAAGAAGTTGAGATTGTTGAAAAAGATGAAAGTACCCCTATACTTGAAGAAGGAAAGGTGAAGTCTCCAAAGAAATGGGAAAGATGTAGAGAAGCAAAACGTAAAGAGAGAGAAGAGAAGTTTGAAATGGATGAATGAGGAATCTTAAGTTGCTCGTTGCAATTCCATTCCCACAAAGATGCTTAAAAAAGGGATTAGAAGAGAAGTTTACCAAGTTTGTTGAGATGTTGAAGAAGATACATGTGACTATTCCTTTTGCGGATGCTTTGCTTCAAATGCCCAGCTACTCCAAGTTTTTGAAGGATATTTTGTCAAAGAAAAGAAGCTTGGGAGAGTTTGAAATGGTGAATTTAACAGAGGAGTGTAGTGCTATCATGCAAAAGAAACTTTTCCCTAAATTGAAAGATCCGGGGAGTTTCACTATTCCATGTGAGATGGGAGAGCATGAAAACTACAAAGCTTTATGTGATTTGGGGGCTAGCATTAACTTGATGCCCTTGTTTATTTTCAAGAAGTTGGGTATTGGAGAGGTCAAACCGATGTCGGTAACACTTCAATTAGCCAATCGGTCGTTGACACATCCAAAGGGAATTGTGGGAGATATTTTGATCAAATTTGGCAAGTTTGTGTTTCTCGTTGATTTTGTGGTACTTTATATGGATGAAGATGCTAATGTTCCGTTGATACTTGGGCGTCTATTTCTTGCCATGGGGAAAGCATTGATAGATGTGGAGAAATGAGAGCTAACTTTGAGAGTGAATGTGGAAGAAGTGATATATTCTTTAAGATAGGCTATGAGGTATCCTCAGAACAAGGAGGAATGTAGAAGATTGGAGGTTGTGGATTGTTAAAGAGCATATTTATCACCTTAACTCCAAGGATCCGTTGGAGATTATCATGAGCCATTCTTAGTCTATTGAATCTATAAAATCTAAATCTTCTTTTTGTTTAGAAAATGATGAAATGATTGATGAATTGCATGGTTTAAATGATTGTAGGGAACTCACAAGTGAAGAAGCAAAGGAAGCAAAAGTGGAGAAACTTGATGAAGAACCAAAAGAAGAAGTACAAGAGAAGAAGAAGGTAGATTTGAAACCACTACTGGAGCATTTGAAGTATGCATACTTGGAAGAGAATGAAACGTATCCGGTAATTGTATCTTCTTCCCTTAATGTTTTAGAATTGGAAAAATTGTTAAAAATGTTGAGGGAGCATAAATCTTCTGTTAGTTGGAGTATAAAAAATTTGAAAGGTATTAGTCCATCTATGTGTATGCATAAGATTCATTTGATTGATGATAAGAAGTCTTGTGTGCTAAACCAACGTAGATTGAATCCTATAATGCAAGAATTGGTAAGAAAAGAGGTGTTAAAATGCTTGATGCGGGAATAATCTTTCCAATTAGTGATAGTCAATATGTAAGTCCTTTACATGTAGTGGCAAAAAGGGTGGTATGACAATTGTGTGATCCGATATAAATGAAACAATTACCACTAGAACTATCACGGGTTGGAGAGTATGTGTTTATTATCATAAATTGAATGAAAATACTCGTAAAGATCATTTCCTATTTCCATTTATAGACCAAATGCTGGATCAACTTGTGGGGCATGAGTACTATTATTTTCTTGATGGTTATTCCGGGTACAATCAAATATTGATTGCACCGAAAGACCAAGAGAAGACAACTTTCACATGTCCTTAAGGTACGTTTGCATTTAGAATGATGCATTTTGGTCTATGTAATGCCCCTGCCACTTTTCAGCGTTGTATGATGGCTATCTTCGATAGTTTAATTGAAAATATTATGGAGGTGTTTATGGATGATTTTTCTGTGTATAGTTCCTCGTATGATATTTGCTTGACTAATCTCACTTTTGTGTTGCAGAGGTATGAAGAGTCGAATCTTGTGCTAAATTGGGAAAAATGCCACTTTATGGTGACCGATGGGATAGTCTTGGGGTATCATATTTCAAAGCATGGTTTAAAAGTGGATAGAGCTAAAGTGATAGCCATAGAATGTCTTCCCCCTCCTACTAGTGAGAAGGGGGTGAGATCATTCTTAGGTCATGCGGGCTTCTATAGACGCTTCATTAATGATTTTTCCAAAATTGCTAAACCTCTTTGTAAATTACTTGAAAAGATTGTTCATTTAACTTCAATGATGAATGTTGTGTATCATTTAAGGTGCTCAAGGATGCTCTCACTTCATCTCTAATACTCGTTACCCCGGATTGGAGTTTACAATTTGAATTACATTGTGATGCTAGCGATCAATCCATAGGAGTGGTGTTGGGGCAAACGAGGGAGAAAAAGTTTAGAGCAATCTATTATGCCTCAAAGACATTGAATTCGTGCCAAGTTAATTACACTACAACGGAGAAGGAATTTTTAGCCGTCGTGTATACTTTTGAGAAGTTTCGACCATACTTGGTTGGAACACAAATTATTGTCTACACGGATCACGCGGCTATGAAATACCTAATGAGAAAGAAAGATGATAAACCTCATTTAATATGTTGGGTGTTACTTTTGCAGGAATTTGATGCGATTATCAAGGATAAGAAGGGCGTGGAGAATGTAATTGCGGATCATTTGTCTAGATTGGAGAATGGAGGTGAGAATGAAGATATGAAGCCAATTGGGAATTAGTTCCCGGATGAGAAAATTTTGCAAGTTGAAGTTGAGCAAGCGTGTACTCTCATTTTGAATGTGCGGCCTTGGTATGCCGATTATGTCAACTTTCTTGTTTGTGGAATCAAACCCACATTACTTAATGAGTACAAGGTAAAAAGGTTTTATGTTGAAGTGAAGAAGTACTTATGGGATGAGCCCTTTTTACTTTAAAATTTACAATGATGGAGTAATAAGGAGGTGTGTGGCCGATGAAGAAGTCATGGGGATTCTTGACCTATGTCATTCGTCTTTGTGTGGAGATCACTTTTGTCATCAAAATACGGGGGGCTAAGGTCTTACAATCGGGTTTCTATTGGCCTACACTGTTTAAGGATGCAAAGAAGTTTGTGGCTAAATGTGATAGATGCCAAAGAATAGGGGGAATAGGTAAGCGAGATGAGATGCCATTTAGTTTGAGAATTGATGTGGAAATATTTGATGTATGGGGCATTGATTTTATGGGACCGTTTTTCCCATCTAAAGGATATGTATACATCTTGCTAGCCGTGGATTATATGTCTAAGTGGGTAGAGGCAATCCCCACTAAGACAAATGATGCCTTGATTGTTCAAAGGTTCTTGAAGAAGAATATTTTTGCTAGGTTTGGAGTTCCACGGACACTAGTGAGTGATGGAGGATCTCACTTTGTAAACAAGTTGATGTAAAGTTTATTGAAGAGATATGGAGTGAAGCATCGAGTGGCTACACCTTATCACCATCAAGCAAATGATTTGGCGGAGGTTTCCAATCGTCAAATAAAGTTAGTATTGGAGAAGACAATTAATGGAGGGAGGAAGGATTGGTCGGAGAAGCTTGACGATGCCTTATGGGCTTATCAAAAGGCTTTTAAAACCATTCTTGGTACGTCACCGTATCAATCGGTCTATGGTAAAGCTTGTCATCTCCCCTTGGAGTTGGAACACCGTGCATTGTGGGCTATTAAACGCCTAAACATAGATGAAGAGAAGAGTGGTCAAGCAAGGCTGTTGAAGTTGGTTGAGTTGGAGGAGTTTAGAGGAAGAGCATTTGATAACTCAATCATTTACAAAGAGAACATGAAAAGATGAAATGTTGCTAAAGTGAAGGAAAAGACATTTGCTCCCGGAGGACAAAGTTCTTGTATTCAACTCGAGGCTTAAGTTGTTTCCCGAAAAGCTTAAGTCTAAATGGATGGGACCATATGAAGTGCTTGGGATTTTAAGTGGACATACGTTGAAGCTTAAGGGTCCTAATAATGAGTTTGTGGTAATTGGTCATTGGGTGAAGCATTACCTATCTCCTTCTCAAAAGGAGATAGTGTATGTAGATACCCTCTCTTCTTGAACTTCTTTGATTGTTTAGTAGTGTAGATTTTATTTTAATTTCGTTTTATTATTTTCTTGTAGTTTGGTATGTAGGTGGTGAAGCTCATGGAGAAAAGTGCATATGAAGAAAGATAAGGGTGCTAAAGTTAGAATGAAAATGTATGTCACATCACTCTTTACAAACTTAAATTTTTTCACTTGTGTTAATTTAAGTTTGGGGGGGTGCGTGAAAGTCATACTTGGATTTTGGAAAATGCACATGAGTCGTCACGAGGTAAGTTCATGAAGAGCATTGGTGGAAACGACAAGGGAAGTCTCACTACTTTTTGCAAACTTAATTCTCAACTTGTTTCGATTTAAGTTTAGGGGGAGAGTGTGTGGTGTGACTCACCATTTGTTTATGCTTTAGTGTGTGATGAATTATGTGTGTTGTTGTTATATTGTCTTGTGACAAAATGGGTCAATTTTGAACTTTTTCTCATGAGTTAGCTTTGTTTTAGTATGTTTGGTGGTGTTTGAGTACATGATAGTCCATTATTTGATCATAATTGTGGTGTTAATATTTTAAAGTATTTTTGAGCATGAATAGGGTGTGTGAGAAGTGCAAAAACAGGGCAAAATGAGGTGAAGTGTGAAAGTTGGAAAACAGGGTAAAGTTTCTACACGGGCGGTGTTCAGTACACGGCCCTGTAAGGACTGGCCGTGTGCTGAAATTAGAAGTGGCTACTCACCCAGGGTTAAGGGCGAGCTTCGACCTTGAGCCGTGCAGAGAACAGAAACACGGGCCGTGTGCGGAGCACGACCCTGTGACAAGAAGGCGTGCTCTAACATCAGAAAACGCTACACGGCCATGACCGAGGTCGTGTAACGGAGCACGAGCCGTGCAGGGTTCAGAGCAGTTTTTAAAAGGTCGATTCATACTCACTTTCACACACGCCCTTCACCCTGTACACACCAAATCCGTTGCAATTTCACCCATTGTTCATAGATTTCCATCATCAAGGTTAGTTTTGAGTTATTTTTAGTTAGATTCTCCAATCTTGTACACCAAGAACACTTCTCCAAATCCAAGAGTGAAAGGTATGAATTCTTTGAACCCTAACTTTCGAATTTGGATAGAAATTGAGTAAATTGATGCATGGGCTTTGTGATATAGTGAGTTTTGAATGAGTTATTGATTCATACATGTGTCAATTTAATTTTTGAATTGAGAGTGGAATTAGAGTTCATGAGAAAGTTGAATTAAGGGATTTGTGTGAATAATGAAATTGGATGCATATGTTGTGCAACTTGAATTATCATGCTTGTAGAATGCTTAAATTGTAGTCAAATAGGCTTAGATATTGAGGATTTGGGCATGAGGCCATGTGGATTGTATTTTGAAATTATATTAAAAAGTTGTGCATGTCAAGTGTTTGATGAAATGTCTAGGTGAAAAATTTGGCTAAATTTGAGATCATATGTTCATAGTGATTAATGATGATATATTTTGGAATCAATTTATGCAAGTATGATATAAATTGAAGTATAAGATTATGGATAATTGAAAGGGGTGATAGTGAAGTGAACGTTGTGGTGAAACTTGAAGCTATAATGATATGAATGTGTAATGCTGATACATGGTATAATTCACACTTAGTTGAATAACTAGTGTGGAATCTAAACTTAATGCATTAGCATTTTTAAGAATGAAGTTGAATTTTAATGACTTGAGCATTATTGTAAATTGTAGATGGCCGAGAGGAGAGTGAGACCAAGATAGGAGGATTTCATCATCATTACCGATCCAGGGGAATTGGCTAATCTCGATGCTAAACTCATGGAAGATGGGATACATCCGGACTACTTTGGGGTAGACTTTGAAGAATAGTGGGGAAAGTATGTGCTTCAGTGGCAGACACTCGCCCCCAAGATTAAGGCAACACGATTTCAAGATACAACAACAATGGCAGGATTAGGAATAGAGGAAGATTTGAGAAAGTTGTTCAGATTCTTACAGAGGGAAGCATTCTTTGATAAAAGGCCTCCTACTTACTACTATCTAACTGCTGAGTTCATGATCACATTTCAAGTGAAGAAGGATAGAAATTCTTTCCCTATTTCAGTTACATTCCAGTTGGACAACGTAATGAGAAGAAAGATCCCTCAACCTTTGTTGAATGAATTCTTTAGGTGCCACCATGTGAAGACCATCGGAGCTTTTATCGTGGAGGTGGTTTTAATCAATAGGAATAGTGGAAAAGTTTGGTTAATGATGGGACAAAGCAAGCAGGATACGTTCCTAGTACCTCAAAAGGCACTGCAATAAGGAATCTAGTCATGAGGTACCTAGAGAAGATTGTCTCGAACACCATCTTAGGGAGATTTGAGAGTGTAGCAGTGGGAGAGAAGCAGTTATACATCATGTACTGCTTATATAATGAGCTAGCACTAAACGTTGCAGCACACTTTGTGCAACATGCGGAGAGAGCTACTAAGAGACAGACTTCTCTGGGCTTAATGCTATGAGGGATGATTATTATGATCGCTCAAGGCTTGGGAATAAATCTTGTGGGAATGGAAAATAGGATAGTTAGTGAGTGATTGAACTATCAACAGTTGATGAGGATGGAATTTTTGTCTATAGCTGGGAATCAGTATTGTCTGAGGCAAGAAAAGGGAGCTCCATTTCCTCTGCTAGCTCCAGATCTCACTACAGTGTATACTTGGAGGAGGTTTGCTAACTTGGCAATGACTAGTGCCAATCATTCTTGAGTTGCGAGAGCATTTTATAGAAGAAAGAGAGAGGAGGTGGAAGAGGTTCTAAGACAGATGAGGGTTGAAGAGAACCTCGAGCTAGCCAATCTGAGAGTGGAGCCAGTACCTATAGAAGGGGATGAGCAGGACGCACCACATCAACAAGTGGAGTTTGAAGAGCAAGCTCCTGAGCCACCACAGTTCGAGGAAGAAGAGCAGCAGCAGCAGCCGCCAATGGGCCCAGAACAGGGTAATGATCGATGGAACTATATGATGGAGGAGGTGAGAGATATGTGGCATGTGCAGCAGATATATGGAGCACATATGAGGGAGATTCGAGAGGTCCAGCAGGAGCACGGAATGCATATTCAAGAGTTGAGAGCTGGAAAGCATCGTAGGGAGTACTACGAAGAGCAGTCACGGGCGCACTCCAACAACATGGAGGAGATGATGACTATGATGTTCAATTTCCAATTCCCAGCGTCTCCTCCTGCATACATTCCATGGAATGCCTATCATCCACCTCCACCTCCGGAGCCATGTAGGAGTCATTTTAATGCTTATCACTTCTATTAGTCCATTTGAAGAATTTTTAGACTTGATTTGATTTGGTAGATTTGGATTGGATTGTACTTAATTATTTTTTTTTGGGAGGTTTTCCTTTGGGATTTTATTTTCAGTTTTATGAGATTTACTTTTCGTTATTTTTGGTATTTTGGTTTTATTTTCATTATTTGGATGTGATGAGAAATTGATCTTACTTGTTATGGATGTGAATTGATGTGCTTTGATATTTTGAGATGAATGATTCTAGTCATGTATGTTATGTGTTTGTTATGTTTCTTGTTTGGTGAGTCTTTGATATTGTGTTATGTTTGTTATTTTTATTCTTGTAAGGATTGGTTTGGTGGTATGTTTTGGGAAGGTGTTGAGTGTTTTTTTAATGTGAGTTATGATGCATTGTTTGTGATAGGTGATGGCAAGCATATTAATATTTTGTACTAATTAAAATTGTGACATTGATTACATAAGTTGTTCAATTTTGAGAAGTATGGAGGGTAATTATGTGTCTTTTGATCCAAGCAATAGCTTGTGAGAGTTGAGCCTCAACCGTGCCTCCATGAGTAATTATTGATGAGAGAACCAGTTGTACTTAGACAAACTAGAACTTGCTCCCGAATGGTTGAAATTTGTGATATGGTCTTAGGCCATCCTTGTTAAATGAAGTCATAACCATAAAATTCCTTACCTAAAATGTTATCATTAGTTAGCCAATTTGAGCCTATAAGCCTTTTCTTTGTGATTTGAGCACAATACAAGTCTTGAAAAACCACTTGAGCCTTATATATGTAACCTACGTGTGGATAGTTGAGGATAATGATGTTTTACAAGGGAAGATGTGGAAAAATGTGCGAGTAAATGGAAGAAAGGTTAAATCAAGAAAGAGGATGAAAGAGCTCAAGTTAAAAGCAAGTGCAACTTTAACAAAGTGGAAATGGAGAAAATCATAAAATATACTCAAAGAATACAAAAGTCAAAGAAAAGAAGTCTGCCATTCAAATTAAGCTCAATAAATACATGGTATGCTGATATTAGTGCTTTGGAAAATTTGACAAAGGGAGGAAGTTTGAAAGTGAAGAAGTTGGAGAAAAGAATCATCTCTTCGATTATATACACTTGAATAGTCACTATTATCCAAAGTTTCCTACCATACCAAAGAGCCTAAACATTACATCCTTAGATAAAGACCTATTTTATCACTTATCGAAACTAGGGTGACTTGTGAACATCGTCCATGAGCAAGCCTATGGTGAGTCAGTTCTAACCGGTTGATGAGTGTTGTTCAAAACCCTACTCCATAGAGTGTTGAGTGAATTTGATATCCTATGAGAGGCTTTGATTGAAAGGGATTTGATTACTCTTTTGTCATGCTTAAGATTGAACTTGTTAATATTTCATGTTATAAGTTTGATGATATAGGAAAACTTAATGTAATTTTTTAGTCCTTATTACTTGTGATGTGTTGTGGTTTATGATCGTTAGGTGTCTATCTAGGTGAAAATTACTCCTCTTGTTTATTATTTTTCATTGTTCGAGGACGAACAACACTTTAAGTTTGGGGGGTAGATCATTGTTATTTTCACCTAGATTTTAATGTCTTTGTTTGTGATTTTCGTATGTTTTTATCCATATTTGTGTGACTTTTGTTGGAGTTTATGTTATTATGAGAAATGTGTTATGGATTGATAGAAATATGTAAATGAGCTTAAATATGTGCAAAACAGGTTAAGAAATGGAGAAAAACGGAGTTGGGAGCAAAACGGAGAAGGAAGAACAGGGCATGCTCGGACACACACCGTGTGCGGAACACGGGCCTGTCCGAGGTGGCCATGTTCGAGCATCAGAACACCGAGCTCGCCTAGGAGAAAGGCCGTGTTCTGGCGCATGAGCCGTGCACCAACGCACGCCCCATGTGCAAAACAGGGGACTATTAGAGGAAGCCGTGCACAGTCGTCAAAACACACTACACGCCAGGGGAGAGGCCGTGTGTGGGAGAACAAGTTGTATCTGGAAGCACGCACAACACGGCGAATTAGGTGTGCACTACACGAGCCGTGTGCTGCTACACGGCCCCTGTAGGTGCAAAAGACAGACTAAATTTCAGAATATTCAGGAAGCTTCTAGAAGGAGGAGATTAGAATTAGACCAGTTACACTCCACACCACATTTTCACACACTAGATCCATTTGATTCATCTCCATATATTTGATCCAACATTTCACTTGATCTTCATCAATCCATTCATCAATCCATCCTTCCACCACTTGAGAAGAGGGAAGCATAAATGATTGAAGAAATTAGCATTTTGAAGAGATGGAAGGGTATTTCCGTAAAAGGGAAGTCAATCTACTTTTCAATTGTTGATTTTCTTCTTATTTGGCTCAAATGGAGCAAGCCTTTGAATGTATTGATCTAAACACAATGTGTATTGGCTAGTCCAATAGTAGGGCTAATCTTATGATTGGTTGAGAAGAATGCTAGATATGTTGGATTTGAGATGTTGAATTGAGTTAATTTTGGACTTCCTTTTATGATTAATGAATCATGTTTCATTTCAATACTTGTGTGATTAAGTTCTCTATTCATAGTGTTAGGATGATCATTCCAATGTTATGATTAGGTGTTTAATAGAATCATATATTAAAATGAGCATGCATCTTAGTGTGATGGGAGGTGAGTCATACCCTTCTTATGCTTAAAACACTCATAGAGGGACACTTAAGAAATTGAGTGAAAAGAACCAAACTTATGATCATAGTACCTTAAGGGAATTGAGATTAAGAACAATCCTAGGAGATTTAGGCTTGTAAAAGAGTCGAGAACCTAATTGCATTGGCCATAAGGATTAGGGGTAAAAACGTAATTGCTTTTAGTCCACTATTAATGAAGTTCACCATCAAGAGTTATGCATATCTAGCTAGATTCTTAACCATAATTATGATTAGCCTTGCTTTCTTCTTAAGTGAATTCTATCTACATTTCATTCCTTATTTGTTCGATATTTGATACAGTTCGTTGTTAGTTTAATTCTTAGTTAATTGATTAGAATAATAAGTGGTCTAAATGTCAAACCTTCAATCTTGTCACTTTTACAAAGCATAAATCAATGACAAATTCGGATATAACCATGAGTTTACTTTCCCTTGGGACGACATACTTATACATTTTGTTGCTTGGTCACTTGTGTACAACAACGATAGAGTCTCTTACTCTAAAACATTTTACTAGAAATACGACTAAGAACAGTGACGTACATAGTTTATACTCGTATGGACCAGGAGTAAAATGCAGTTTAAGCTTGTGTTGTTACCGTTCGGATCCTTTGGTTAACGTGAATCGTTAGGGTTCCATACATTTCTACAGTGGAAGCAAGAAAACAAGAAACGTATTACCTTTCACCAAGGTATGTTGAAGAAGATGGATTCTCGCTGACATCCTGCGCAGCGTCACGGTTTTGGCCATAACTCCCTCATCTAATCTCCGATTGGAGTGATCTATGCGCCAAATTGATCATCTCTTCCGTGAATTTCTGCCAGTATATCACGTATCCAGTTTGGACTTCTACACGATTTTATAAGAATCGTGAAAGTTGATGGACAGAAACAGCAAACGACCTTCCGGTCTTCTGTGGTATTCCTAAGTCACGTCTTGACATTGGTGTGGGCAACGATCTACAAGACGATCTCAGTCTACAACCTTAATCTGCCTTCCACGTGTGCGTGTGATTAAGATATCTGGATTGATGATATTGGCTATTATATATGCTACAACAGAGACCAAGAGGAGAAATTATGGTTTGGGCCTCCCATTGGGCTTAAACATCCAAATTTAGCCCAAAATTTATATTTAAGTCCAATAATAATAATTAATATCACTAAAGAAATATTATTGCACTGCCACCATAATCCCGAATTACATTATGGGCTCCTTCTTATTATGAGCACGTTAATCTCCCCGTGTTTAAGATTCAATGCCAATTAATTAATTAAGTTACTGACAACTACATTAATTAAAATTTTTACTGAGAGTAGTACCACCACTCACCTTATTATCATGCCGGAATAAATTCACCTGCGCGATTTACATGATAATCATTATGAGCTCCTCAAGGATATATCATTAACTAATTCTGTTAGGATATGGATTCCTACTACAATCAACAGTACACCATAGAGACAGTACCATCTCCCAACTCACCGAGCATATTGATTTAATAATTAAATCTTACCCATCAATGGATTAAAGAAATAAATACTGGCTTACATGTCGAGGTTATTGTATAGGGATTAATAGTACGAACATCCATAATAACATAAATCAAGTTCTATTATATAGTCAGTATAAATCAAACAATCTCAATGCGGTCCTATTCAATACACAGAAAGTGCACTAGTGCAATTTCATAGTCAAGACAGACTAATGCCAAATCACACTACAACCATACCAATAGAGAGTCCCCGTCCATCTCGATTGTGAATATCTATTTATACTTTATAAGGAGCCAATAATATGATCTTCCGTGTGACGCCGTACACCACATTATCTACAGAATAAAGTACATGAACTTTTGCAATAATTAATTGCAAACGTTTGATCACATGATTCTCATTTCGAATATTGTCAAAACATTATTCATACAAAGAGCTAGACTTTTAGTATACAATCTGATTAGCCATTTGTAGTCGGGATGACTAATTAAAGAATTTATCGAACCACAGGGAGTAAGATACTAGGGTCTAAGCGATCTCGTGTTCATCATAGTATTATAGAAATGATCAAGAAGGGGAGATAATCAAGAAATGACAATAAAATAAATGGATAGATGAAAGGAAGATGGATGAATGAGCCAAGTAGATAGAGAATGAGACTAGCAATACTTAAAGTATGAAAAATTTAGGTATCATGCAACGAATTCATTTGTGTCATGGGCATAGACTAAGGGCCAACACTAGTTCACCTAAACTCCCTCTCGAAATGAATAGGATATAATCAATACACAACTCAAATGATTGGTTCTCATTCAAACAATTCCAACTAGGTACTAAGCTTGAAATAAGAGTTCCTTCACACGATTAATCAACCTCTCGATCAAACCAATTGGATGTCCTATCAAAGGGTTCTAAACTCCAAAGGATTTCTCAATCACTTTACAATTTATAATGCACATGAAGTGTTTGACAAAATAATTCAATTAATTATCCTAAATATGTAATTGACTTCTCAATCTAATCACATGTTTAAAAAAACTAACCACACAAATAATCATAAACATCAAGATCTAAAATATCAATGATAGAAAATCAATTAACCAAATCAACATAATCATTCAATTGCAAATGCCCAAAATTATCCAACACAATTTATATTGCAAATCTCACAAAGGAGATTAGCTTCTTATAGTCACAAGGAATTCAACATAGACATTAAAATCCTTACAAAACATGATAAACAACAAGGTTTCAATACAAAGATTAGATGAAAACTCCCTTGGATGGCTCCAATGGTGATCTTATTCTTCCCTTTGCAATTCTCCTTTCCCCTTGCTTCTCTAACTAAATGGATAAAGGATTTGATGGTGGGATGATGATAGATGGGATGGATGAAGAATGGATGAAGATGAAGGTGTAAAATGGAGGAAATGGTGTGTGAGGTAGGTGTAAGGGTGAAAACCCTCGACCAATCTGATCTAACATTGAAGTATTGGGTATTTATAACCCTTGGGAAGCTTCTAGAAGAGATCTGATATGTTTCTGATGCTGCAACAACACAACTCGTGTGCTGCAACATGGCCATAGGGTGGCCGTGTAGGCATTTTTGATGTCAGAAAATGGCCAAGGCTTACAGGTCCGTGTTGCGTAACACAGGTCGTGTGCTGCAACATGGCCGGCCGTGTTGGTGCTGTGCAGTTTCACCGTTTCGCTCATAACTTCCACATCCAATCTCTGATTTGAGTAATTATTAAGCTCATGCAATCCTCTTTTCTTTGGCTTTCTATTCATATAAAGATCTGACAAAACTTCCAACATTTGTGGATGTAACAAGTCATGAAAATTAGCACAACCGTACTGAGTAGGAACAGCTTGCGTGACGTCACTATTTTAATCATAACTTTCTCGTTTGGGCTCGAATTGAAGTGTTTCTTATACCAAAATAATCCTCTTTTCTGTGGCTTTACAAATATATATTAAAATTATAGTTTTGAGCTCCAAAAGTGTACAGAAAGATTGTACAAGTTGCACGTATATTTTTCAGCATTTTGCTTTGACTCATTCTCTCTCGTTTCAACTCCGAATTGAGATCTGCTTTTTCCTACATCTTCCTTGTCACGTCTAGGATCTATTTTTACCTGAAAATCGTACGTTTAAGCTCATTCACATACATCTCTATAAAAATACAAAACAGAACCAAATAGCACATAAATATGGATAAAAATATACAAAAACACATAAAAAGACACTAAAATCTAGGTGAAAATATCACTCATCTCAATCCAACAATCTCCGACTTATACGAAAAGACTATGCTATCATATGCGCTGCCATACATCTAATTACTACTCCCAGTACATGACCATCAAAAGCTCTCGCCTTAAGCTCCTTGTAAAAGGATTTACTAGGTTATCATCTGACGCAATCTAGGCGACAACAACCTTTCTCAAATAATATAATTTCTCATATCGGGTAGTACTTGCGTTCAATGTGTTTAAGTGCATTATGGACTCGTGATTTCTTCAAGTTTGCAACTACACCATTATTATCACAATAAATTGTGATAACCTTGGGCAAACTCAGAATCACATCTAAGACCATTATGAAGTTTCTAGAACCATATAGATTATTTGGCTGCCACAAGGCTCCAATATTATCCTTTTTCGTGGTGGAGTTCGAAATATATTTCTATATAACACTCCTTCATTCTATGGATTTACTTCACAATATAAATACATAACCTTGAGGTGGATTTACTGCCATCCTCATGATTTAAAATCCGAATCTAAGTAACCGTCAAGAAGTAATGAATTATTCCTTTAAGCTTACATATAATTTCCAGTCTTCTTCAGGCACTTCAAAATATGTCTTACCATAATTCAATGTTCTTGTTCCAGGTTACCTTGATACCCTTTTCTTATGCCATTAGCATTCCATAGATTAAGCTTCCTTATTGCCGAAGCATAGGAACCGCCTTTATCTATTTTATCTTATTTTGTGTCTTAAGACACAAATCAGTAGATAAAGTCACATGCTAAAATGAGTAAGGATAGTATCATTTATATGAACCTTGAGGTAAGCAAAACATCCTTTCTTGTGATCCTTATTACCAAGATCGCAAGAATATATTTAGCTTTTCTTAAGTACTTCATTTTATACTGCTTTATTAACCATACTCATACGCCCGATAATACTCTTTCATTGTCTCCAATGAGCAAGATATCATCTACGTACGTACAAGAAATACCACCACGTTTCTTTCATTCTTTTCAATACAAAAGTCCCATCCGAGCATTGATTAAATCCATATGATTGGATTTCCTTATCAAAATGGATGTTCCATGATCTTGAAGCTTGCTTTAGTCCATCGATGGACACTTTTAAGCTTACACTCAAAATGCACTTAGCTCTATGTAATGAATCACTTTGGTTGCTTCACATAGTTATTTTCCTCAAGACTTCTAATCAGGGAAGTTGTCTTGACATCTATTTGTTGTACCTCATAATCAAAATGAGAAGCAACAGATAAAAGAATTCGGATCTACACCATATGATCCCCTTTTATTTTGTATGATAACTTCCAATGGCTTTTACACCTTTTAGTCATCGTACAAGCTCCCAAATTTGATTTATTTTATTTCAAAAATTCATTGCAACTTACTAAGATTCTGCGTTTCAATCTTGTAGTACTTTGTCGTGTCCATGGGCCGATTTCATGTTTACTAGGGACCAAGTCTCACGATTCTCCTAAAATAAATCTTTTCGTTTGTCAAACAATCCTCCCACTACGACAAAGTACTACATGCAATTGTGTATCAGATGTGACATGTGATGCAGTTTACTTGTGGTATATCCTCTTGTAGTCTTGGTACTAAAAATTTTTGTTTCCGTTCTCACACCTTTAGAACAACTTATACATGGATTTGTAATTTATTACATAGTCCTTTTCAAAAATCTAGTGTTCATGTTAACAATCCCTTCTGATCTTTTGGACATTTAAATAAACCACCCTTCATTTTTCTAGGATATCTCACAAATAGACAAATATCATACGACATGCTGTTTCTAGGGCTTACCCATAAAATAAATTTAGTAATTCCAAAAAATTCATCATCTATCTAACCATTTCCATAAGAGTCCTATTCATTCTTTCCATCACACCATTCCGCTGGGGTTTGCCCGGTGCTGACTACTTAGGATTCAAGCCCAACCTCTAATTAATAGTTTCTAACTATCCTAAGAGGTACTCGCCGACACGATTAAATCATAATAACTTGATATATTTTTCATGACGCTTCACCGCATCAGTCATGCACTCCTTGAACTTAATCATAGCACTCAGACTTGCGGTGCATCAAATAAATATAACTTATTTCTAGAATAATCGTCAAACAAACTGACGAATATTAAACACCTCTGATAAGTGATATTTTTACCTAGATTTTAGTGTCTTTTTATGTGTATTTTCGTATATTTTTATCCGTATTTATGTTCTATTTGGTGGAGTTATGTGTTTTTATGAAATTGAGTGTGAATGAACTTAATCGTTTGTAAAACAGGTGAAATTGGAGCGAAAATGGAGAAGAGACACAAAAGAAGGAAGAAAAAATAGGGCATCAAGAACATGGCCAGTCGTTTCAAGTACATGAGCCATGTCGTATTACACGAGCCGTGTATTACAAACGGGCCTGTAAGAGATGGTCGTGCGACAACATCAGAATGCACAACATGACCATCCCTTGGCCGTGTTGCAGAACACGACCCGTGTTGTAGCACACGAGTCTTGTTGGTACAGGATCATAAACATATCAGAACCCTTCTAGAAGCTTCCCAAGGGGTATAAATACCCAATACTTCAATATTTGATCATGATTTTTGGTAGTTTTGCCTTGAATACACACATCACACACCATTTCCTCCTTTTTACACCATCATCCTCATCCATTCTTCATCCATACCGTCTACTATCATCCCACCATTAAAACCTTCATCCAATTGAGGAAAAGAAGCAAGGAAGAGAGGAGAATTGCAAGGGAAGGAAGAAGAACACCATTGAAGCACTTCAAGGGAGTTTTCATCCATACTTTGTAGTGAAACCTTATTGTTTATCATGTTTTGTAAGGATCTTAATGTCTATGTTGATTTCCTTTTGAATATGGTAGGCCAATCTCCATTGTGAGATTAGCACATGAGAGTTGTTGGATAATTTTTGGGATTTGTGTATTTGAATTCATATGTTGATTGGGTAAATGGATTTTCTATCATTGATGTTTAAGATCTTGAGGTTTATGATGATTTGTGTGTTTAGTTGTTCTAAATATATGATTAGATTGAGAAATCAATTATGTGCTCAGGATAATTGAGTGAATCATTTCATCAAACACTTCATGTGCATTATAAATTGCAAAGAGATTGAGAAATCCTTTGGAATTTAGAACCCTTTGATAGAACATGTGATTGATTTGATCGAGAGGTAGATTAATTGTGTGAAGGGACTCTCATTTCAAGCTTAGTACCTAGTTAGAATTGTTTGAGTGAGAACCAATCCGTTGAGCTAATTGAGATTCATATCCTATCCATCTCGATAGGGAGCTTATGTGAACTTAGCATTGGCCCTTAGTCTTATACCCATGATTCATATGAATTTGATGCATGTATCCTAGAGTTTCCACTTCTTAATTGTTGTTAATCTCATTTTTACTAAATTGGAAAACCACCCCTCACTTATCTATCTTGTTTGCTAATCATTGCTTGCTTATTTTGGTTATTGTTATTTACTTGTTTGAACACCCAACCTATGATGATTTGTCTCTATAAAATTACAAGAAATGTGAGATCGCTTAAGCACTAGTACCTACCTCCCTGTGGTTCAATAAATTATTTTAATTGGTCATCTCTACTACAAAATGGCAAATCAACCTCTCGACAGGATAATCATAGGATCGCTTAAATCATAATGAACCATTTCCAACATATCTTTTCATGACACTATACCCCTTTGCCTTGTATAGGCAATTAATCATATTCACTTTTAAGTAAGACTCTCGAGTTCGATAGTTTCCACTTCCAATAAACCAAGTGGTCTACCGACTATCAACTTTCGAATCGTACTTAAGTAAAATGATCTAGTCTTAGATGCCAAAAGTATGTTTAGCTCATCTTTGAAGGTTCCTTTCTCTTAGATTAGATGATGCATTATTAATTATTGTTTATTGTACCATGAGAGAAATATTATTTAAGAGTGTACAAATTGTCACTATCGTACCACAACAGATTATAACTCCATCCTTTATTATAATGACCATGTCATTTAAATGAAATAGAGTATCCATCCATCAAACTACGCAATATTATTAAAGGTTAAAAGAAAATAAAGAAAAGGCAACAAAGGATAAAGATGTTGTGGAGATGGCAAAGCCAAAAAGAGCCAAACAGGCGGCCCAAAAAATAAAGCTCTTGCAAAGAGCCGTAACAGTAATAGAGCTAAGCTAAAAATTATTTTTTCTTTGTAAGTCTGCTTCAATCTTGTTTAACTGCAACATCTCAAATATCTGGAGGTTCACTCTAAGGGAAGGAAAGTTATCTTCTTAAGAGTTTGCAATTGTCTTGCTCAAATCATCTTTCTAATTTTCTAGTTCAGTCATAGCTTTTATCAGCTCGTTAGCAGGTTGATGTTCTTCAGATTCTGAAGCATGAATTTTGGAGGGCTCCAATCGAGGAGCAGCCTGTGAATCTAGTGCATGGGGCTGTGTAGTAGAATAGGTAGCTAGAGCTCTCATAGCCTCATCAATAAGGGCAGGGAAGCTGCCAAATTAGCCAACGGAGATCTCGTTACCGAAGGCGACATGCTTTCTAGAGGTGAGTGTTGTGGGTGCTCTTTTCTCTCCTGGAGGCCTGCGTTCAGTACCTCATCTCCATTAAATATATCAGACTGGCCAATATTTTCAATCAAATGATCAGCCCCCTCATTATCATTAAATAGAGTATCCATCCATAAATGCATAGAAATCGAAATCAAATTCTTTCTATGAAAACGTATGTAAATAATTTCTCTTAGTCAAACGTTTATTCATAGCATAAGATAAATAAACAACTCCCACTGCAATAGCCACTACTCCCATAGTTTTACCCATGTATATTGTAATCTCATCATCACTTAGTTATAAACATGTAGTGATTCCAGTATCTACACACAACGTATCAGTAAACTCCATCACTATTCACGCTTCAACAACTAGTGAATAAGATATTATCCTTGTTTATATCTTGATGAAATTGGTTTTCTTCACAACAAGTTTTGTCAGAAGCTTCTCACCGTATACAACTTCTTGTAATTCAAGTGAAACTTGCTCAAAACGTTAAGGCAAACTATGAAAAATAAATTGAACTAGGTTTCCTTTTCAATTTCTATTCCAAGTATTTCCATTTCATTCAACAAGCTGACCATGACCTCTTGCCTTTTTAACTTTCTCAAGTATCTAAAGAGTCGCATGAGACCATCATATTTCTATGAACCTCTCACCTCTTCACGAAAGTTTTATATAGGCATCAGAAGGCATCATAAGTGAGAACACATTTTAATTTTGCTAAGCAGTAAGAATTAAAACAAAGATTCTTTTCTAACCAACTATTTTGAACCAGTAAGTATGTTTTCCTTTAGTTAACAATAAGCGAAATAAACTATTCAAAAATTCAGAGAATCAAGTAAATAAATACGACGATCAAACTCTTCGAATTTAAATTTTATAATAATTTCCTCAATAAACAATATAAAATAAATTCACCACATCTCAAGCACCGTGAATTTGCATGCCACGTTAGTGTAGACGTATACAAACCCTAACATTCGCAAGAGAAGGTTTTACCGATTAATTCCATACATCATAATTAGCCTTATGACTCAATGATTAATAGTCGATTGTCCTTTAGATATGCAATTTAATGCAGTAATTTCGTTGGGGAGGATACATATTAATTGCACCTAAGTGTATACCATTATTTGATATAAGCACATTACCTAAGTTTGTTTGTCTTACAGCTGGAGAAGTCTACACACCCTCAAATAAATTCCTACAATCATCAATTATTAATTTGTACCAGTGATCCACAAATAAAACTCATCCGTTGGGGATGAAGGCACTATAATCGACTCATAAGCTTACTTGCATCACACTACAAATAATAATTATTTCATGAAATTTATTCCAGTGATCCGCAAATATAACTTATCTGTTGGGGAGGAAGACACTATAACCGACTCATAATCTTACTTGCATCACTTAATAAATCAACAATGGAGGCCGCGAGATCATGACTAATCCTTCTCCCACTTAGTTATTTAACAAGAGGGTTTTTTATATATACAGTATAACAGATATAATTATGCAAATAAACATACTATTATTACGACAAATAAGGCAGTAAATCAAACAGCACATGCATCCAAATATATAACAATAACTGGAAAATAAAACAATTAAAGTAATTATATATAAGGAAAAAATAATTGCCAAATAAAAAAATTGACTTGGTCAACAAACCAATTAAGGAAGAGTCTTGCCCAACAAGTTGGAACATATTAGGCCTCAAGACAACCACCCCACTAACGGATGTGTAGCCACCCACAAACTGCCGCCTGTACCGGTGGCATTCCAGGTTGGCCTCCAACCCGCCGGAGAACAGCCCATCGCCGAAAACCCATCGCCTGAAGCAGTGCAGCTCTAGCCGCCTGAAGCAGTGCAGCTCTAGCCGCCTCATGGCCCGCTGGAAAACAAGCTGCCAGCCAGCCGAAGATGTTTTCCCAGCCGGAAAGCTATCTTTCGTGGAAACCCTGATGTACAGCCACCGGTGAACTTCGAACCATGCCATCCACTGCCGGTTGCAATGCTGGTAGCAGCTACCGGTAGTCACTGTCCCATGGTGAATCACCCAAAAAACCCATCTATACGCAAGCTGCTCAAGCAAGCCCATAGATTTTTTCCGACCAGCAATCACACGAGCAGCACCGACAGAACTTTCCAGCCAGTAACAAGTGTCACCGATAATGCCGCATGTCAGTTGTCACTACCGACTGATTGTAACTGCTTTCGCCTTGCCATCTCGCGCATGCATTAGAGCGCTATCGTGAGTTCGAGTTTCCCTTCATCAGTTCCTTCGTATGGCTTCATCCAGTGCAAGGTTCCCATAACCGTGTGACTTCAGCCCACTAGGTCGTACGGCATTCTACAAGCTAATAGACGCCATCGGAAACCATGCATCAACCTAGAGAATTCGCTCAGAATATCACGTGGAACCCACCGTAAAATGCTCGGCGGAGGGACCAACGCCAACGATTTTTGATCAGCATCATCCATCGACCAGCAGACTCGACAAGAATATTTCTGGAGTGTAGAGTCGGCCTGAAAGATACAGACCCAATTGAAAACTTTTGTAGACTCTTCCAAACTACATCCTACCTTGATCGTAACAACTTGCAGACCCATTCAAAAACATGCTAGACTCTATCGGATTTTAAGGAGACCCGCCCAAAACCTTTTTTGATGTGTCAACCCCTGCCAGTCGTGCAGCCTGACCAGCCCACCAGTCCTAATTTTTGTTGCAGGTTTGGCCCTAGATGACCTTTCTATTCATGACGGCAATCGCCCAACACTACAACAGCAAGCCCAGCACGTTCGATCAGCCACCATCGCGATCCGTCATGATCCGGTGCTTCAGATCATGTGTGAATCTGAGCCATCATGTTGTCTCGTATAGACAGCGCTGAAGCCTCCAGCTGTTGGGCCTTTCTCCTTGTCTCGCTAGAAGTCATCACCCTGACAACAAGCATGTTTACACCATGGAAGAACAATACACAACCACACTCCCTTTCACTCTCACAATCAGTTACCATCGCAAGATACCATGTAGATAAGTGTGTGCATATGTTCAATTAGGGTTTTGCAGCTGTGAATTAAAACGTAGGGCATATACAGATTTTAGAAAACATCAAACCCTATCATGCGATCATAACTCATGTATAAGTCACATAATTCACATCAAACCTAGCCTAACGTGTCATATTTAACCTTAAAACCTACGCTCTGATACCATTGTTGACGTTTAGATCTTTTGGTTAACTTGAACCGTCAGGGTTCCATATGTTTCTACAGCGGAAGCAAGAAAACAAGAAACATATTAGCTTTAACCAGGGTATGTTGAAGAAGATGGATTCTCACTGGCAGCCTGCATAGCGTCATGGTTTTGGTCATAACTCCCTCATCTGATCTCCGATTGGAGTGATCTACACCCCAAAATAAACATCTCTTCCGTGGATTTCCACTAGTATATCACGCATCCAGTTTGGACTTCTACATGATATTATAAAAATTGTGGAAGTTGACGGATAAAAATAGCAACGACCTTTTGATCTTCTTTTGTATTCCTAAGCCACGTCTTGACGTTGGTATGGGCAACGATCTACAAGACGATCTCAGTCTATAACCCTAATCTGCCTTTCACGTGTGTTGTGCATGTGATTCAGATATCCAGATTGATGAGATTGGTTATTATATAGGCTACAACAGGGACCACGAGGAGAAATTAGAGTTTGGGCCTCCCATTGGGCTTAAGCATCCAAGTTTAGCCCAAAACTTATACTTAAGTCCAATAATAATAAATCATTCTACTAAAAAAATATTATTGCACTGCCACCTTAATCCCGAATTACGTTATGGACTCCTTCTTATTATGAGCTCGTTAATCTTCCCGTGTTTAAGATTCAATGCCCATTAATTAATTAAGTTACTGACAACTCCATTAATTAATATTTTTACCGAGAGTAGTACCACTCAACCTTATTATCATGCCGGAATAAATCCACCTGCAGGGTTTACATGATAATCATTATGAGCTACTCAAGGGGATAACATCAACCAATTCCGTTAGGACACAAATTCTTTCTACAATCAATAGCACACCATAGAGACAGCACCATCTCCCAACTCACCGAGCATATTGATTTAATAATTAAATCTCACCCATCGATGAATTAAAAAAATAAATATTGGCTTACGTGTCGAGGTTATTGTATAGGGATTAAGAGTACGAACATCCATAATAACAGAGATCAAGTTCTATTATATAGTCAGTATAAACTGAACGATCTCAACACGCTCCTATTCAATACACAGAAAGTGCACTAGTGCAATTTTATGGTCAAGACAGACTAATGTCAAATCACACTATAACCATACTGATAGATAGTCCCCGTCTATCTTGGTTGTGAACATCTGTTTATAATTTATATGGAGCCGATAATATAATCTTTCTTGTGACGCCGCACACCACATTATCTACAGAATAAAGTACATGGACTTTTACAATAATTAATTGCAAACATTTGATCGCATGATTCTCATTTTGAATATTGTCAAAACATTGTTCATACAAAAAGCAAGACTTTTAGTATACAATCCAACACGTGCGTCATGGAGTTCGTCGTACACAGTTTATACTCATGTGGACTAGGAGTAACATGCAGTTTAGGCTCGTGTATCAAGGAGCATAATGTATAGAGAGTTAAGCCTCTTCACAAGGGAATTTCGTTTGATGTGTAGATAGTTTATGCTCGTTTCAAGGAGTATTGTGTAAATAGTTTTAGCTCATATCAAGAAGTGTAATATGCAGACAGATTTAGTTCATATCAAGGAGCTTTGTATTGACAGGTTTCGGTTGAGTCTAGGAGCAGAGAATTTTATTTTAGACAGTTTTATCTCATGTCAAGGAGTGTGACTTTAAAGATTTTAGATAGTTTAAACTCGTATCAATGAGCCTAGAGTGGATAGTTTTAACTCATGTCAATGAGCATTGTGTGGATAGTTTTCGCTCATATCGAGGAGCTGAGCGCTTTATTTGTAGATAGTTTTAGCTCGTGTCAAGGAGCATAAAGTGTAGACAGTTTTAACTCATATCAAGGAGCATTATTTGGACAGTTTTCACTTGTGTCGAGGAGTAGATAATTTGATTTGTAGAAAGTTTTATCTCGTGTCAAGGAGTGTGACTTTAATGATTTTAGATAGTTTAAACTCAAGTCAAGGAGCCTTGTGTGGTCAATTTTAACTCGTGTCAAGTAGCAATGTGTGGATAGTTTTCACCCGTGTCGAGGAGCTGAGAGTTTGATTTGTAGGAAGTTTTAGCTCGTGTCAAGGAGCGTAATGTGTAGACAGTTTTAGCTTATATCAAGGAGCTTTGTGCTTGGGTTGTTCAACAGCTCATTGCCCCCTATCTTGGGATGCGTTGTTTTCTCTTGCTTCAACTTCATTTATATGAATATTTATAGAAACTGCAGTCATTGTTTGCAATTCCTCTTCCATGAGTTCATCAAATGACTTATCTTCAAACTTGTAAGAGTCTTGATTAGAGGGTCATTCAATGTCATTTGATGGCAAGCTCAACTCCATGTCGTAAGATCTTGTAGCCAACTCTTCAAAAGTTTGAGGCTGAATTCCTTGAAGTATGTAGTGAAGATTCCATTGCATCATTTGAATGCAAATTTCAATTGCTAAAGTTTCTGATAGCTATTCTTTTCAATTGAGGCTTAGGCTCTTCCATCTATTAATGTAGTCGATTACATATTCTTCATCACTTTGACGAGTATTTCTTAGCTCCATCATGCCAACAGTTCTCCAGTTGATGTACCAATCAAAGGCATTTTCTTTAAGAGATTAGATAAATTTCTCACCATGTGATCTCTGTAGATACCAGCATCATTGCATGTCTCAACGAAGTGCGCCACATGTTGCTTTGGGTTGCCTTTACCATTAAATTGTTGAAACTTGGAAAGTCAGTAGCCAACTGGCATCTTCAAGTTGTCAACCCTCTTTGTATATGGCTTTTTGTAGGTAGCAGAAGATTTGGAGATCCCTTCAAACTTATCTTTTTATTATCTCTGTCACGATATTCTTTAGTTAGTTAACAAGAAGCATTCCGTTAGCAGAAACATCAACTTTTTCCTCAGTTGAATTTTCTTTAGATACGTGAGGTTTTGCGGAGTTTTCCTCTTCATGCTCATCCTCAACTTGTTTCCCATTTGTACGACTTGTCTCCGCATTTTCCATTTTCTTCATAAGTAGGAAGATATTTAATTCTTGAGCTTCTATATGCTTGGCGAGTCCTTCAATGGCTTTCATCATACTTGCTATTTTCTCCTCAGGAGTTATAGCACTCATTATCATCACTGCAGCTGCGGTTGAGGCAGATGGTGAGCTTGGCATTGAGCAGTCAGAGTTATCATTAAATTCCTTGTCGCCGTGTGGTGGCTTATCGTGAGCAACTCCAACGGAAGGACTTGTTTCAAATAGACTTCACTTTTTATAATGATTTTAACATCTTCATTTTGCAATAGTTGGAGTATATACTAAAAATCTAGCTTTTTGTTTGAACAATGTTTTAACAATTAATATGAAATGAGAATCATATGATCAAATATTTTGCATATTATAATTTATTTATATGTTATTGAAAAGTCCACTTACTTTATACTGTAGATAATATGGTGTGCGGCATCGCGCGGAAGATCATATTGTCGGCTCCTTATAAAGTATAAATAGATGCTCACAACCAAGGTAGACGGAGCTAATTTATTAGGATTGTTGTAGTGTGATTTAGTATTAGTTAATCTTGACTATAAAATCACATTAGTGCACTTATTGAGTAGGACTGCTTGAGAACGTTCGACTTATACTGACTATATAGGAGAACTTGATTTCAGTTATGTTCATGCTCTAAGTCCATATACAATAACCTCGACACGTAAGTCTTTACTTGTTTTTTTATTCATCAATGGGTGAGATTTATTTATTAAATCAATAGTCTCTGTGAGTTTGGAAATATTGCTGCCTCTATGGTGTGTTGTTGATTGTAGAAGGAATCATTGTCCTATTAAATAGGCTGATGATGTCCCCTTGAGGAGCTCATAAGGATTATCACGTAAACCCTGTTGGTGGATTTATTCCGGCCTGATAACAAGGTTGAGTGGTACTACTCTTGGACAAGAGATTAATTAATGGAGTTGTCAGTAACTTAATTAATTAATGGGTATTGCATATCTTAAACACAAGGGATTAACAGGCTCATAATAAGGAGCCCATAACATAATTTGGGATTAGAGTGGCAGTGCAATAATAATACTTTAGTGGACTGTATTATTATTATTGGATTTAAGTATAAGTTTTGGGCTAAACTTGGATACTTAAACCCAGTGGGAGGCCTAACTCTAATTTCTCCTCCTGGTCCCTATTATAGCCCATAAATAAGTCATCTCAACTTTCCAAAACCCTATTTCTATCGCCATTCATGTGAAATAGAAAGAAGACTGCAGATTGAGAGGGTCTTGAAGATCGTCGCCCATACGATGTCAAGACTAGACTTGGGAATACAGCAGAAGATTGAAAGGTCGTTAGTTGCTGTTGATCAATCTCTTCACCAACATACCATGGTGAAAAGTAATTTATTCTATTTATTTTCGCTGCAATAGAATTACATGGAACACTAAGAAAACATGTGAACCATAAGATCAGATCACCAACAGCAACTACGTAGGCTTTGATGCAGTAGGATTTCGTATCACAATCTTGAGTGGAGTTATCTTTTGAGTCTATTGAGTTTGCAACTCTAAAAGCTTCAAGGAAGAATACCTTCTTATTGGAATCCTGAGAAGAGTCATGCTTTGTATCTTCGAGCTTTAGAAGAGAAGAGATGAGAGGTAGAGATGATCCCACTAGGCGTGCCAAAATTTTAAAAAAAAATTGTATTTATAATAATAAAATAAATACAAAAGAATTAAAATAATAATAAAGACGGATTGAACTTGAGAATTTAAGAAACAATCTCTATCCATCCTTGACTTTTGACTTGGGTGTTGACCTGACTTGTTGACTGGGTATTGAGCCAGAGTGTATGTGTTGAGACAGATCATCAGTTGAAGCTTGTCCGAGCTCGGATATGGGGCTTTGTAAAGTTAATCCAGAGTCGTCGAGCATTTGTTTGGATTACATGTACTTGATGTGAAAACACTTGATCTGTGGGGTTTAGCACCTTGATCCTAGATCCTATTCTATTCTTGGCACAAAGAACATTGAAGACCTTAGTGTATGAAGGACGCTTGATTTGGGGGTTTTTCACCTTGATCCAAAATCGTATGTCGTTCTTGAATTGAAGATGCTTGCAGATCTTGAAGGAGAGTTCCTCGTGTTTTCAATCTCTTCAGAGCGTTAGCATCTTCAAGAGTTTGAATGTACCTGTAATGAATGGAGGAAGCTCATTATATAGGGGAAGGATGAGGAAGCCCCATAAATAACTTACAATTTGATTGGTGAATGGCTGATCAGACCTAATTCTGTGAGTTTGGGCCTTTCTACGCTTGCAATTTGATTGGTCAATATTTATTTGACAGGATTCTACAGGCTTGAACCTTTCCAGGCTTTGTTTGACTTGAGCTTGTTTAACATAGGCCACATTTGAGTTGGGATTATTTGACTTAAATAAATCAAAGAAAAGAAGAAGAAATATTTTTTTTCTTGAGATGTATAAAAAATTATATAAGTTCAGGGTCAGACCTTATTTAATACAATTGATAAACATCTTACACCCAACGTTTTTTTTAACTGTTTATTATATCATATATATTAATTTTAAAAATATAAATTTCTATATCTTGATCATAATATATATATATATATATATATATATATCATGTACTATTTTTTGTTCTAAGTTTTATAATATAAAGAACATTATATACATATACTATTATGTGAATAAATAAATAATTATAATACATTTAACAGAAAATTAATATACTTTATCATTTTAATAACACTTGCATTTTATCTATTAAACATAAATCTCATATAATATACCTTTGAAAAATTTCCATACTAAAAATTTTATTAAATTAACTTTAATTAATTATTACTTCAACTTTTGTACATTGAAAATATTAATTACAAATAAACTTACGAAATTTTACCATACTTAATAAATTACTTAACTTTAAATATAAAGAAACTTATTCATACATGTAATATATAATTTTTTAAGCCGTTCTTTTCATCCTGCTATTTAATTTACATAAGATAAATATTAATAAAATATTAAACATTAAATATATATTTAAATCATACATAAAGAGCATACCAAATCAAATATATGTATACATATTAATTATAATAAATATATAATATATCAAGTATCAATTTCTTATAAAATCTAAACATATGAAGTATTATAGAAATATGAAATATATATCAACCCGAAATATTAAACTACTTAAAGTGCATACTACTCAAGAAAGTTCTAATATCATAATCATAATTTTATAATATTACGTTTTATAATTTTGTAACATATAATAGTGATACATATCTATTACTATATAAAAGAGCAAGTTTGGGAACTTGGCACGGTATCCTGTCGGTTGCCCACTCCCTCTCCCTCCAAGATGTGGCTATGTGTGCTTTCGATTACGTCTATGATTTCCACATGATTATTTTCTTTCTTCCCCCTCCACCTGTCTCTCCCTCTTCGTGCTTCATATCCCACCTCGTACTTTCGATTACTCCAATCCCTTATGTTGCGGCGGCACTTTCTAAGACAGCTACTTCTCAGTTTCACACTTACGCCGATCCCTTTTCCACTGAGTTCTTGTGCTTTTAGGTCTTTTAAGGTTCTTCGTCCTCTCCCACTTCTTTCACATTCATGGATGCGCCACGCCAACTTCTCTACGTCGCCCGTCGATTTGAGGCTCCCCACAGCTTCTTCAATTCGACACACCAATCCTTGATTCACTGTTTACTTTACTTCTTATCTACAATTTTAATTTTTCCTCCTCTACAGCCTACCACTTCCCCTGTTTCCGATTTCGACTTAAGGTGAGTCTTTGTTTCACTTTACGATTCCTCATACTTTGAGCGAGCTACTGTTAATTTTCCTTTACAATGTGAATTTGATGGCTTTACACACTTCTTGTGCTTGGAATTAATAACTGTTAAAGTTTTCAAAGTTATTGCTTCTTAAATTTTTGATAAGTATTCTTAGAAAAGGGTTTACAGTGGCTGAGTGGATGTGCTATTATCTTGTATGCGTGTTTCTTTCCATCGAATAAGTGATTTCTCCCCCCCCAACAGTTCCTTAGGCATCGTTCCTTTTCTTGTAGATTTTTCACTCTATCTGCTCAGACACTCCACCCACAAGGTGTATGAGAAATTGCCCCATAGACATGTAGTCATTTTAATGATTTTCTGTTTGTGTTTACCTGATGTTTCCGCGACAGGGTTCCACGCTTCTCTGTACTCAGTTGTGTCTCTTTTACCTCTCAAGAAATGACATCTGGGTAGGCAAGTGTACTCTCTTGTTCCATATAAATAAAGCACAACTTTTGCTAAACTTTCAATTTTACTTCTATTTTAGTTTTAATTCCATTCTTAAAATTATTTCTGCAAAATCAAAGTTGTTGTCTTCAGCATGCCTGTTATTGAGAGTGTAAATTAACGTGTTATAGACTTTGATTTGCGTGGAGATTGAGTACGATTAGGTTTGTTATCAAGGCAAATTGGGTTGTTTATGGAAAATCCATGAATCAGAGGCTATTGATGAAAATAGGTCTTGAGGGCTTAGAATTGGAAGACATGATTTTCGAGGCATTTTTCGAAGGTTGTTCGACCTCAGAGGCTTGTTCGACCAGTATCATTTCGGTCGAACAAGAGGGGCCAAGTCAAACAAAATGCCAAAAACTTATAAAAGCATTGCTCGACCAATGGAGTTTGTTCGACCAGAATCATCTTAGTCAAACGGGGGGAAGTTTGGTCGGACAAAATGTCCAAAAACTTATAGAATGGTAGTTCGACCAGTGTTCGACCAAGAGGCCTTGTTTGACCATTGGAAGTCTGGTCGAACAGATTTGTGTTGATGCTATTTTTGGTAATTCTGGATTTCTTTTACCAAATTTGACGTGTGTCTCAAGAAAAAGCTCATTAAAGGTCCGTAAGGAGCACTTTACAAGTATAAAAAGGGATACAAAGCACATAAAGAAGAGAGTTAGATTCCACATCCATCCTACACCACATCCAAGCCCAAACTCCATCTTTTGGAGCTGTGGAGAGAGGTTCGTCTATCGAACCAAGTGAGAACCAAGTGAAGATTTAAGACGGAGAGAGTCGCGACGGCGCCCTCCTCTAGAGTTTACTTCGCTACTTAATTTATCTTGTAATTTTTAAAACTATGGGTAAGATCCAATCAACCATCGTGATTGTTCCTAGATCAATCATGGGCTATAACTGCTTCGGTAGTTCTAGCATTATGAGGGTTTATAAGTTAGTTGAACTTCTAGGTGTAAACTTCGTACAACACTACTTGAGGTTTATTTTATATAAGACTATGCTTTTTAAATTCATACTCACAGTCGTTTTGTGCATCATTAACTTCTATGTAGAGTCTGAATACATATCTTGGTTATTGATTGAGTGCGTTCACTGCTAAGAAGGATTACGTCTAATAATTCTAAGAGAGGGGACTTTGAAATCTTATTAGAACTATCTTATATAAATACTTGTTAATTGAATATTATTTGGGTTAATAAGTAGGATAAAGAGTATAATTTCATAGTACATATAAAGGGAGATCATATTGGGTTAGAGTACTAAGTGCACCGGAAATAATTGATACTGATAGTACCTAGAAAGGGGGTGAATTATATCTCTTGCTCCGAGGATAATCAGTGTCATACGCTTGTTTGCTTGTGTCTATAGACTGAACTTGCATAGTTTAGTGATGCGTCCATAAAACGCAAGGCAGAGTCAGACATCAACACATAGAGGGGAAATTAATGAGTAAAACTGGATGACCCGAAGAGCTGCCTAATTTCTCACTTGATCACAGTCGTATTATCTCTACTGCTTATTATTGTAATCGTTTTTTAATTATTCGTTACTTAGTTACTAAATCATCACAACTTAATTGCTACACTAGTCTTACTAAATTAAAACTTAATTAAATTAATAATAATCCATCCCTTGGGTTCAATAATTACTTGGTTGCCCATCAAACTACAATTGATATCTGTCATACTTGGGGATTAATTTTGTGTGTTGACGATATTAATTATTAGTTTCTTATTTCTAGTTTAATTTGGACTATTTTCTTCTTGTTTCTTTATTTTCTAACAATGAATCTTTCTCAGGTGTATGCACACTAGATCGAAGGGAAATAATCTATAACCTTTTGATCCGGAAATAGAAGCATCTGCGAGAAGGAGGAACGCTAAGAAGGGGAAGAACAAGAATAAGACCTGGACTCAACCGAAGCTCTTAATTTAGGAGTTGAGGTTGACGAGCTGAATTTGCAAGGGACTGAAGCTGCAACCAAAGTTAATTTGGAAGTAGAAGCAGTCAACATGGCAGCGAATCTTGATAATGTTGCCATCCGTGAAGTATGTAATAATAACGGAGAGGGCAACATGGGGCTGTTAGGAGCGCGTAGAACTGATGCGGATTTTGATCTTCACCCCGCTCTTATTAGCGTGATAGAAAAGAACTCCTTCTCGGGAGAAACTTTCAAGGAACCTCAACAACATCTTAATAAGTTTCTTGGTTATGCTAGCACACAAAAAGATGTAAGAACTCATGAAGATGCAAGAAAGATCCTACTGATTTGAACACCTTCAAAGGTGTTCAAATTGAAGCAAGAATTTATCAGTTTATGATAAATAACAGAGAGAAGTTCCATAAAGCTTGGGATAGATTCAAGGGCATGCTCAGAAGATGTCCTCAGCATGGGTTGACAAAGCCATAGTATATCTTTTACAACGGATTGGATAGTGATTCTAGAGTTCTACTCAACGCGTCATCGAATGGAGCTCTACTTGCAAAGACATCCGTTGAGGCCGAGAAGCTTTTTGAGGATATCTAAATGAATTCGAGAGATTGGCCCCACTTATAGATTAAGAGGCACCTATGTCCTTGGAAAAGTAACACAGATTGAACACACTATAGTGAAGTCGAGTAAGGAAGACGAGATCGTTTCTAGCTTTGGCGGGTATAAGTAAGCTACTTGAATCTCAGTAGAAGCAGATCACTGATTTGTCACAAAAAGTAACAATAATGATGCAACAGGACGAAGGAACTAGCCAAGAGGATATGGAAGAGGCGAACTACGCCATGGGACAAAGTATTCAAGGAATGAGGTTCCAAAATCAAGGAAACTGGAATTATCAAGTGAACTACAATAATTGTGGCCACCGAGTAATTACCAACAACCGAGGAGGCCTGAGTTTTTATGGAGTAATCCCAATAATGCAGTGCAACCTCCTATTGGTGTTGATCTGGGTGCTAAGGTGGAAGAAGGGAACCTAGTTTCGAGGATACGGTGAACAACTACATAGCAAGGAATGGTGCAAGAGTGAATTGTCTTGAGGCCAAGTTAGAAAAGAAGATTGATGCCAATTATGGGGATATGTCTAAACAAGTTAAAGACCTTACATTGTTGATGGGGGAAATAGCAGGAAACGTGAATAAATTGACTCAACTATTGTGAAAGGGAAGTTTCCATCTCAAAGTATTGAGAACCCTAAGTCTTGTCATGCCATCACATTGAGGTCAGGTACGCAGTATGAAGGTCTGATGAAGCCAGTGAGCAAAAATGAAGGAAGCAGGAGCCTTGTTCGACCACCTCCAACTAGTTCGACTAGACGTGATGGTCGAACTAAGGTCGAACAACCTTCGAAAAAATAAAATTTCAATGCTCTATTTTCTATCCGCCTTTTGACCAGCCGCAGTCTGTTCGACCAGACCATCATGGTCGAACGCTGGTCGATCAACAACAAGAGAAAGTGAACTCGCGATTAGAGATATTGTTCGTCTAGCTACAGTCTGTTCAACCAAACCATTATGGTTGAACAGAGGTTGAAGAACTTCGTTCAGTGCCTATTTCGATACCGAATGCTATACCTATTGATCAGAACATCTTAGTACCACCTCAAGAGCAAAATACTGAGCTTACAATAGTAAAGAAGAAGTGGAAAAGAGCCAAGAGATTGAGAGCCGAAAAGGATAAAGTGGAGAAGGTTGAACGTGATGACTGGGGAATTTCGAAGACAAAGACACCACCTCCGTTTCTTTTACGGGTAGTCAAAAAGGGATTGGAGGAAAAGTTCAGGAGATTTCAAGATATTGTGAACAAGATAAGCTTGAGCATTCCATTCTCTGAGGCAATCTTGGAGATGCCATACTACGCACGTTTCCTAAAGGATATACTTTTGAAGAAGAAAAGCTTAAAAGGAATTGAAATATTGAATTTGTCTGAGAACTGCAGCTCGATCAATCAGAGGAAGCTGGCAGCTAAGTTAAGGATCCGGGAAACTTCACTATCTTATGTGAAATTGGAAAGGGACCGACACGTCGATCCTTATGTGATCTTGGGGCAATCATCAATTTGATGCCTTCGTCTATTTTTAAAGGCTTGGTTTGGGAGAATTAACTCCCACAACAGTTGCTCTACAATTGGCGGATAGATCCACGACTTTTCCGAAGGGGATGATAGAAGACGTACTCGTGAAAGTAGAGAAACTGGTCTTTTCTGTGGATTTTCTGGTGCTAGAGATGGAGGATGACAAGGATAATATTTTCCTTATCTTAGGGAGACCATTCCTTGCTACTGCTGGAGCAATGATTGATGTGCAAAAAGGTTAGTTGAGGCTTCGGATGGATAAAGAAGAGGTGTTGTTCAACCTTGATAAAGCAATGAAGATTCCGATGGAGATGCAGTGTAACAGCATTGATGTGGTGGAGGAGATCGTGAAGGAAGACATGTCCTTAATCCTTTCAAAGGATCCTTTGGAGACATTCTTGATGGAGTCTCTTACTTTTCCCACCATAGAACTAAATGAGCTCTCTAATGAGGTTTGTATTAAATTTTTTGAAAACTTACTTGCTTTGGGTGATGACAGGTATGAGCCTAAAAGAACTAAAGTTGAGAAGGTCAAGTGGACTAGAAAGTACTTGCCATTGGATAGAGAGAGCACTCCAATAGAGGTGAAGAAAGAGGAGTTGATACCGTTACAGGAGCACTTGAAGTATGTCTATCTAGGTGACAATGAAAAATATCCAGTAATTGTATCTTCTTCCCTTGATGATGATCAACTTGAGGAGTTGTTAGATGTCCTTAGGAAGTAAAAGTCTGCGATTGGTTGGTCTCTAGATGATTTGAAAGGCATTAATCCTTCATATTGTATGCATAGAATAAGATTGTTAGATGAGGCCAAGAGTAGTATTCAGAATCAGCGGAGGGTGAATCCAGTTATTCAAGAAGTGATTAGGAAGCAAATCCTAACGTGGCTAGATTCAGGAATTATTTATCTCATTAGTGATAGTCCCCATGTGAGTCCATTGCATGTTGTAGCTAAGAAGGGGGCATGACTATTGTAAAAGCCGAAGATGGCGAGACCTTAGCCACTAGGATTCCTACGGGATGGCGTGTGTGTATGAATAATAGGAAACTGAATGAAAATACATGCTAAGACCAGTTTTCTCTTTCTTTCATGGATCAAATGTTTGATCTTCTTGCAGAGTATGAGTTTTATTATTTCTTGGATGGGTAATCGGGATATAATCAAATCATGATTGTACCCGAGGACCAAGAAAATACTACTTTTTCTTGTCCTTATGGAACTTTTGCTTTTCAAAAGATGCCTTTTGGACTTTGTAATGCACCTGCTACATTTCAGAGATGCATGATGGCTATATTTGATGGGTTGATAGAAAAGATCATGGAGGTGTTTATGGATGATTTTTCTGTGTTTGGTTCCTCCTTTGATATTTGTTTGTCTAACCTATCTACTGTTTTGAAGAGATGTCAAGAAACTAATCTTGTCTTAAATTAGGAAAAGTGCCACTTCATGGTGAGAGATGGGATTGTTCTTGGGCATCATGTTTTAGCCAAAGGATTGCAGGTGGATCGAGCAAAAGTCGTTGCCATTGAGAAGCTTCCACCGCCGACCAATGAATAAGGAGTGTGGTCCTTCCTTGGACACGCCGGGTTTTATAGAAGACTCATAAAATACTTCTCAAAATACTCCAAGCTCTTATCTCATTTACTTGAAAAGATGTTCCTTTTGTTTTTGATGAAGAATGTCTAACAACTTTTTAGGTTTTGAAAGAGGCGCTTATTACTGCACCTATCTTGATCATACCAGATTGGACTCAGCCGTTTCTACTTATGTGTGATGCAAGTGATCAAGCACTTGGAGTGGTGCTTGGGCAAATGAGGGAGAAGAAGTTTTGTGCCATTTACTATGCGAGTAAAACTTTTGATGCAGCACAAAAGAACTACACTGTTACTGAAAAGGAGTTTCTAGCTTTTGTGTATGCATTCAATAAGTTTCAACAATATTTGGTTGGCGTGAAGACTATAGTTTACACGGATCACTCCGCGATCCGTTACTTGATGGAGAACAATGAAACGAAGCCAAGAATTATTAGATGGATTCTTCTTCTGCAAGAGTTTGAAATAGAGATCCGGGATAAAAAAAGGTACAGAGAATGTGTTGGTGGATCACCTTTCAAGGTTGGAGATAATGGAGCACTGTGATGATTCTTTCGATTATATAGAAGATATGTTCCCTGATGAGAAGATAATGGCAGTGTTTGTTAAAAGAGCAGAAAGAACATGTGCAGTAGTTGCTCAAAGGATGGATCCATAGTATGCGAACTATGTGAATTATATTGCCGTAGGAGAAATTTCAAGAGATCTCAACAGATATCAACTTGAAAAATTCAAGAGAGATGTTGAGACTTTTATATGGTATACAAATATGTAAGGATTCAATCATCCGTAGGTGTGTGCCAGAGATGAAGATGGAGAGTGTCCTTCATTTTTGCCATGCACAACCTAACGGGGGGAATTTCGGAGCTCAAAAGACAGCAGCTAAGGTACTTCAATCTGCTCTACATTGGCCTACCTTGTTTTAATATTATGAATCCTATGTGGCGATATGCGATAGATGTCAAAGGATGGGGAAAATTAGTGAAGAGATGAGATGCCACTTCAGCCGAGCATTATTGTTGAGATCTTCGATGTATGGGGGATCAATTTTATGGGGCCTTTTCCCCCATCTAATGGATTTCTCTACATCCTTTTAGCAGTGGATTATGTTTCTAAGTGGGTGGAAGTCATTCTACGTGTATAAATTATTCAAGGACCATTTTGTCTTTCTTGAAAAAGCATATATTTGCCCGCTATGGATTCAAGAGCACTAGTGAGTGATGGAGGGTCATACTTTGTCAACAAGCTTCTTGAAAAAGTTCTCAAGGACTATGGTGTTAAGCATAGGGTCACTACACCCTATCACCCTCAAGCGAATGAGCAAGCAGAAGTCTCCAACCGACAAGTGAAGCAAGTCTTGGAAAAGGTAGTTGGAACTAATAGGAAGGATTGGGCTATGAAGCTCGATGATATTTTGTAGGGGTTCTGGACTGCATACAAAATGGTATTGGATATGTCACCGTATCAAATCGTCCATGGAAAGCCGTGCCACTTACCCGTAGAGATTCAACACAAAGCTTTTTTGGCAGTGAGAAGTTTGAACTTGTCACTTAATGATCAAAAGGAGTCGAGGATGACTCATATCAATCAACTAGATGAGTTTAGGAATCAAGCTTTTAAGAATTCAGTGATCTATAAGGAAAGAATGAATAAGTGGCATGATTCTAAGATCACATACAAGGAGTTCAAGCAAGGTGATGAGGTATTACTTTTTAACTCTCGTTTGAAGCTCTTTGCAGGAAAATTAAAATCGAAGTGGACGGGGCCGTTCATTATACATAGAGCCTGCGGAGGGGGGAGTTTTGAGCTTATGGACAAAGACGGGGACATTATCATGGTGAATGGGCATCAATTAAAGCATTACAAGTTGCTGGATGTTGCTTGCATCGTCTTTGAGGATACCTCGCACTAGATTGGTACAAGTTGTGACTCTCCGACATTAAATAAGAGCGCATGTTCTTTTCCTCCAATTTTAATAATTTATTTTCATTAGTGTGAGTAAGAAATTTTATATTTGACGTGCTTACTATTCGGAAATTACATCATTTTGCAAACTTAGTTTCGACTATAGTTCCTACTAAGTTTGGAGGGTGTGATGTATTTACCTCATCGAAGCGCCGAGAGTATAATCTTTTCTTTATAATGTTTGTTAGGGGAGTTGATTTTTTGCGGCATATTGAGACTTTAAACGGTTTTAATGTGTCAAATTTTTTATAATTTGCCTAATGTTTAGTGGTGTTTTGTTTTGTGTGTAGTATGCGGAGTTATACATAATTTTATATAGTCAAAAAGTGGTTCTCTAGCTTGAGATTTGACTATCACGATACTTGATGTTGTCCTATAGTTTTGTGTTGCAGGGAAAGACGAGAAGAGTAAGAAATTTCAAAAGTTGGGCAGTTCTTCGACCAAACCGCTGTTGTTCGACCAAGAAGAGTGGTCGAACACTGGTCAAACAAAATGTGAAACCCTTACAGTAGCTTCGTTCGACCACTATGTGTTGTTCGACCATGCTTGTTAAGTCGAACACTTTTTGAACAAAATGCACAATTCTTATAGTAAGGTTGTTCGACCAACACACCTTGTTCGACTATAATCTTTAAGTCAAACGGTGGTCGAACGGTACAGGGGAGAATAGGGGGTCGATTTTACAGGTTGTTCGACCTCAAGCTATTATTCGACCAAGATATTTTGGTTGAACAAAGGTCTAACAAGGTCACGTTTAAGTGCAGATTTGGGTTGTTCGACCAAAAACCCTTTTCGACCAAGTTGTTCGAGTCGAACGAGTTCTGAAATCAAATTTTAAAGGTCAGTTTCCTCTTCTTGTTCGACTGATTCCCGTCACCTTCTCTCGAGCACCCGATACAAACTGTAAGTCACTCTTCCCCACACTTTAATCCACTCTTCCACACTTCCACATCTAAGATTTGGAGATTTCAAATCCGAATTGGGGTTATTCTACTCAAATTTTGGGAATTTACCACCGTACATCACACGCACACTATGGCCAACAAAGGTATATTTTTCGAACTTCTATACCCATGAATTGATGAGATTATGGTTAGGAATGTTGGGTAAGTCGATTGAAACATGTGTTTGGTTGGATTTGAATTGTTGAATTTTTGGTGTTCTTGTTGGAATTTCACTTGAATGGGCATGATTCAATTTACATTGGATAGTTGAAATTTTGTGAAATCGAAGTTGCATATTATATGGGCTTGAGGTTAATTTGGAATTATATGTGTGGGCTCATTAATTTGAAGTGTTGATGTTGTGTGATTGAATGTGGAAGATGAGCATGTTTTGGTTTTGCTGAAGTTTATGTTGAAATTGAAAAGCATGTTTCTGTGAAGTACTTTTAAGACTAAAGATTTTAATTGTTCTTGATTAAAAGTGTAGAGTTGTAGTTGCTATGATAATTAGATGAGCACTTAAAATTGAGAGTGGTTTAGCACATGAGTTGAAGTCTTGAGTAGGATTCATGTTAGTCTTAAGATTGGTATATTTGTTTTATCTCTTTTGTTGTGTATTAAAGTATAATTTTTGTTGGAAAAGAGATTGCTTCTTCTTCAAATAGAAAGGATACTAAATCTCCTTTGAAAAGTGAGATAACAAAGAAGATGATGATGAACAAGAGAAGGCCATCTGATTATGGTATTAAGCTCGGAGATTGGGAGAAGAAGAAGGAGTTGTGGACAGCTATAGCGCAAAAGATAACGAGGATAAGATATTAAGATGATCAGGCTATGATGGAGATGAAAATCATCAACGACATCCGTTGGAAGTTCAATCAAGTGGGAATAACCAGGTTTATGGAGATGAAAAGGAAGATGTATTTCCACATAAGTGCTAAAGTTAAATATTCATTGAGAATAGAGCATGGAGATCGTTACCTTCCATATGGTATTGATATGCAGATTGGTGGGCAAGAGCAGATGATGTATGCCCGAGAGTTTAATGAGATGATAGGCTGTGAGAATATGGCTGATGTGGAGTACCATGATTTCAGACCTGATGAGTTTTGGAGGTCTATCTCGGGGAGGCGAGGAAGATATAATTCGAATACTTCTAAGGTTTCTTTTATCCGCAACCCCATGATTGCCTATATGGACCAAATTTTGAGTTATACGTTGTTTGCTCAATCCGAAGGGAGTTGTATTCCGAGGGGTGAATTGTATGTGCTATGGTGTATGCTTAATGGTGTCCGTCTCAATGCTGCGGCCTACTTTTTCCATCAGCTGCATAAGTTTACTACTCACGGATTTCAGCATGTGAACATTGGAGGGCTTATTACTCTTATACCCGAGTATTATAGGATTGATTTGAGCAGGCATAGACCGATTCGAGGGGATCCAGACTTGATCTTATGGTCATGTGTGAGGATGGGGTTGGTTCAGCGAATGGACGATATTTGGATGTTCATCTGTGGCAATAACCCTATCTCATTCAGTTTTCGCTGTCTATTGTTGATCTTACTACGGTTCAGATCAATAATAATTTATTGATGGATACCTCGGAGAACAGGGCGATCTCAAGTACTTGTTTGGAATAAGGGGATTGGAGACTTCTTGTTAATATGCACTTACAGGGAGTCCTCATAGATGAGGATATGATCATAGTAGGAGATCCAGCCGACTTTGGTGAGGGAGATCAGCCGCCACCACTAGCTTTTGTCTATCTGGAGAAGGATTTGCCTCCGATGCAGCCGCCACAGCAATAGGAGCATGAGTATTTTGAGCCACCGCCACAACAACAGTAGGATTTCTAGGTAGATCAGAATCAGTTTTATCGGGAGCAATTCTGATTAATGCATGAACACTTTGCCACTCTTAATGCAAACCAGCAGGAGACGAACAGACAGTTGGCATTGGCGAATGCTAATTATGTTGCGCTCAACTTGCACTATGATGCAATGGATGAAGATTGAGGCAGATGTATGACCATGAGCATGAGTTGGATAGGAAAACCAATGATCTCCATAGGGAATTTGATCATTAGCGTGCGGAGATGATTGGTGATAAGGACGAAGATGATGATGATGCTCTGGAGGAGTAGTGGTGTCAGGTTTTTTATCATTTTCTGATTCTTCTCATCTCCATTCTCCTTTTCACTTTACAGGGTAGAGCATTGATGGTGGTTGATTTGGTGTTCTGAGATTCATGTGTGGATGGTTTGTACTTGATATTGATGATGTTATTAGGTTTTTGATTGATGGAGGATGGATACATTGATTAACTTTGGAATATTTAGTGTGGATGATATTTGTGTTATGCATGTGCACTTGTTTTGATGCATGTTGATTTTGTTGATGATGAGCATGTTCTATTTTTACTTGTAGTTCATGAAAAGATTGATGTTGATTGCATACTTTGAAGAGTGTTTAGGATTCTATTACCCATGTGAGGATTTGAGCCTATTGGTCATGCTATTAGCATGATAGTTTATTCTTGAGAGTCGTTTGTATACTCGTATTCTAGAACTTGGCTTGTAGTCTTATTTGAAATTTATGATTGATAGATACTAGGACATGATCTTAGGCCATTATTGTTGATTAAGTCACTTAGACAAATTTTTCCTATCTTGTTATATGATTATTATTGGAAGCCCTTTTGAGCCTTTTAATCTTTTTCTTTGGCAAGCCTTTGATGAAGAGCCATTATTTACCTATTTGAGCCTTGAGTACATATTTACTAGTAAAGAGTTAAGGTAAATAAATGCTAGCTAAAGCTATGAAGAAGAACAGAAAGGGAAAGTTTGGAGTAATTATGTGAATTATAAGAATATGGTTAAATCTTGCTGAGGGGTAGTGCCAGAAACCGGTATCCCTATTGTTAGAAAGGGTAATGCCCGAAATTGGTACCCTTATACTTGAAGAACACTGGAATTGGTATTCTATTCTTGAAGAAAAGATGTTGATTCAAGTGAAGATGGAGAAAGCGCGTATGGAAGTGATCGTAAGAATATCGAAAGAGAAAAGATTTCTAAAATTCTCTTACCTTTACCAAAGAGTCAATTCGCATATCTAAGATATTCTCATTTAAAAAAAAAGATGTTTCTCTCTCTAAAATTTTTTCTCTCCATTCTCTCTAAAAATTTTATCCTTTGATTTCGTTCGTTGTTTGACTCTCCGGTATGGAGGTGCGTCCATCCATTGAAGGTACCTCTCTGCCTCCCTCTTCGACTGGTCAGTCTGATCAGGCTGCATTTTCCTCAAACCCTTGGTTCAACGAGTTGTTTTATCGTAATTGCGAGTACGTGGGGCGACAGATGTTGCCTAGCGATGGCTCTAACAGAATCAATATCAGATCACATTCGTCCGTGGTGAGATCCCCTGAGCGTGCTGCTGCAGGGTTTCATCTCTTGAACCCTAACCTGCAGAATAAGTCTCATGCAAACCCTAATATTCAGGGTTCGACTACACATCCTGTCTTGTCTACTACAAACCCTAATTCACGGGGTGAGCCCACTAATCGTACGTCACCCATCAAATGCACTACATATCACATATCATATGCAGCGAAGGTGGGCATTAAAAACAGCCCTATTTCACTTGCAAAATCGGCCATATGCAAGGGACCTTTCTCTGGTCCTGTGGCGAGGCCAATTGACAAAACAGGTGATATCCCTACTCTAAAAATTTCTAATGAATTCTATGAGAGTCAGAAAAAGCTTTTTTTGCAATTCGTTATTATTAGGGTGCTTAACTCCAAAGGATCGAAGCCACTTTCTCAATTGGAGTTGGAAGAATTATTTCGAAGGGTATTCTTTCTCAAGGAAGTTCTTGCGATTCATATTGGACGAGGATTCTATACAGTCCTTATTCCAGAAGACAACATCAAGGTTCAGATCCTGAGAAAAAGATTTTTTGAGCATGACAATGTGCCGTTAAGGGTTCAACAATGGACACCAACGTTTAATCTTTATAAGATTAAATCTTCATTGGTATCAATCTGGGTTAAGATATATGAACTCCCTATGGAATTGTGGCACGAGGAGGTTATTAAGAAGATTGCAACTGCTGTGGGGGTGCCCATCCGAATTGATGATCGATCGTTGGATGGATCTACTGGATATTTTGCTAGGGTATTGGTGGAGGCTTATATCCTAGAGGTGCTTTCAGAATCGATGAATATAGATACTTCGGTGAGTGTTATCAGAATATCTTTTGGCTACGAAAACATTCTGGAGTATTGTACTTCTTGTCACATCCTCGGCCACAGGGTGGAAACATGTCTAAAGAAGAAAAATAAAAATGCTTCTCGCAAGACACCCAATAAGCAGTCCAGTAAGCCTACACAATCTGATGGTTTCACGATTCCAAAGAAAACATGGACAAAGAAGGATAAGACTCTGCTGCAGTTGAGACATTGAATGTCTTTGAACACTTACCTACTAATGGGGATGATACAACAAAGGAGCAGGGATTGGAAGAAGAAGCTAGTGCTAGAAGTGACTTGGAGAATAATCTTAATTTAGAGGATCTCAGTGATATGATGAAACTTCAGAACGTGAGGCGTTTGATGACAGTGGTTTGGAAGAGGTAAGTAGGGATACTGATGAACTTGCAATTGTAGTGAGGGAAGAATATCCAATTCCAGTGGCAGTTGCAAGTCCTTTGAGAAGTGAGGCATCTCCGCCTTTAGCAATGGAAACTTTTAAAAGTGCCTCTAAATTTGTACGACTGGAAGCATCTGTCACCAGATCACAAACACCAGGCGTCAAATAGGTGCAGACTACTAATACCAAGATGAAAAACATGGTTACTACGGCTACGAAAACCTGGAAGGATTTGAAGAAAGACCCGCCGAAGCATGGGAAGCAAACTCGAAAGAAATGAAGACACTCTTCTGGAATATTAGGGGAATTGGGAATGATAACTCCCATGCGGTTCTTAAAGAGCTTTGTCTACGCCATAACCCTTTATGGTTGGCCATTGCTGAGCCCAATGTTCTTTTCTCATCTATTCCTTCTTATTTCTGGCGTAGTCTGAAGCTTAAATTTGTTGGCAACAATGATAGAGAGAGTCTACGTCCAAACTTATGGGTCTTCTGTAACCCTATATTTATTTCTAATATTCGGAGAGTTTATAGTTATTCTCAGATTATTATTTTTGATTTTACATTTGAATCGGAGGATTATAGATGTGGTTTTGTGCATGCTAGCAATGAGTACATTAAGAGAAGAGAGATGTGGCTAGACATCTATGCACACTTGGCACATTCTATGTTTATTTTGGGGGACTTCAACACTACTATGGGAGCCCATGAAAGGCTTAATGCAACCAGGAATGACAATCTTAGCTCAATTGAATTCCGAGAATTTTTGGAAACTACATAGCTGCATGACTTGGATTTACATGGGGCATGATACACGTGGGTGAACAGAGCGGCTACTAGGGTTTTGAGAGCCTCCACGATCGACAGGGTTTTACTTACTGATGGAGTTATCGACAAATAGGATTCGGTTGTGGCTATGGCATTTCCCCGACATTCTTCGGATCATAATCCTATTATGATGCGTTGTGGTAAGAATGTTTATTCTCCGAAACCCTTCAGATTCCAATCTATGTCGTTAGAGAACACATGTTTTTTTGTCATGGTGGCTACTTCTTGACAGAGAAGGATAAGAGCTTACAATCTAATTTCAAAATTTGCCGCCAAACTCCATCGATTAAAACTAGATATCAAAAACTGGAATTCCAAGGAATTTGGAAACATTTTTGATGTGGTGGAGGCTGTAATTACTCAGCTGCAAGATATTCAGCACCAGATTGATCACGAGGCTGATAGCTCTGAGCTTTTTTCAGAGGAGGTGAATGCTCATCTAAACCTTAACATGAAGCTGCTAGAGCAACATAAGTTCTATGCCCAAAAACATAGAGCTTCTTGGCTCAAAGACGGAGATCATAACACGAATTTCTTTCATCGTAGTCAACGCACTATCAAAACTAGAGCTAGTATTAGCTCTATGATTATTGATGGGGTGATGTCCGAGAATATGGGAGATATTGAGTAACATGTGGTGGATTTCTACACCAATCTTTTCTGTTGTCCTACATCTTTATCTGATTTCGGAGTGCTTAATTTTGTTGACACAAGGTTGGACAATCTTGATAATCAGATTCTTACACGGTTGCATATCATGAAAGAGATACGAGATGCAGTCATGGACTTATCCACGGATAGTGCCCCTGGGCCTGATGGTTTTGGTGGTAGTTTCTACCATAAGTGCTGGCACATTATAGGAGATGATCTTTGTGCTGCTGTTCAATACTTTTTCACTCATGCCACGATGCCACAGGGAGTTCACTGCAATTTTGTTGTACTCATCCCCAAAATTGATGGTTCTAATATGGTTGAAGACTTTAGACCGATAAATTTGTGCAATTTCTTCTTTAAGGTCTTCACTAAGATCATTGTAAATAGGCTGGGCCCGATTCTTCACAAGAAGTTTAGGGCTAATCAATTCGGTTTTGTACCAAATCGTAGCATACACCATTGTATTGCCTTGGCCTTGGAAAGTTTTAACTGCCTGGATAACTCGATGGCTGGTAGTGTTGCCTTCAAGATTGATATCAAAAAGGCATTTGATACCATTAGATGAGATTTCCTACTTGAGGTGCTTAGAAGAATGGACTTCTCTCCACACTTTGTTAACATGATAAAAGTTATTCTTTCGACTGCTAAGATATGAATCTTGATTAATGGTACTCCAAAAGGCTTTTTTAGATGTGGAAATGGGGTGCGTCAGGGAGACCCTTGTTATTTTGCATAGCTGAGGAAGTACTTGGACTATGGATAAATAAACTCACTACGGAGGGTATCATATCTCCAGCCAGGGGAAATCGGGTTTGCTCTCTTCCTTCCTATCTGTTTTATGCTGATGATATCATGCTTTTTTGCAAAGCAGATGGATCCTCAATTGATGGCCTGAAAGATGCTTTAACAGGATATGCTAATATTTCTGGCCAAATTTTTAACCCACAAAAATCTAAAGTTTTCTTTGGCAAGCATGTTGTGGAGGCGATCAGATTGCGCATTAAGGAGGAGTTTGCTATTCCGGAAGGTAGACTGCCATTCAAATATCTGGGAGTTCCCACCTTTCATGGTGCACCTAAGAGCATTTATTTCAAAGATGGAACAGATTTTATACTCTCCAAGTTTGGGCGATGGAAAGGAAATACACTTTCAATGGCTGGCAGGATTTGTCTAGTTAATTCAGTGATTATATCATCGACAGTTCATGCTATGATGATATATCGATGGCCTAGGTACCAACTCAAGAGAATAGAGAATGCTTGCAGGAATTTTGTTTGGATATAGGTGAAATACATACCAGCGCGACGATCCATCACCCTGTGGAAGTTAATTTGGGGAGTTATTACTACGTGGGATGTTTTAGTCAGTAGAGGATTCTAAGGTCCTTCAAGGTGCTATCTCTGTGAGTTTTGTGAGGAGACCGTTGAACATGTTTTTGTACAATGCAAAGTCTCATCAGAAATACTTCGATATGTATTGGCTGGATTTGGCTTTGAGACAGCAATTCATTTAGACCAAAGTTTCGTGGGGCTGCTGATCCAGGTGATGAACATGACTGGAAGTACGCAAATCATGCATTTATGGAAGGCTGCTATGGTGTCTTATTTCGGGATTAATTGGACAACTAGAAACAATATGATGAATGTCGAGCTAGATGAGGAATGGAGGCACAAACCTTTGAGAATTTCCAGCATCATTGCTATACTATCTTCGCTAATCAAGGAAGCAGGCTTGATATCTTCTGGTACGATGCATAACTCGATGACTGCCTGGAAACCCTGCGCTATTTTGGAGTTAGAGGAGCACCCAAGAAAGGTCTGAACATCATATCTCTTCATTGGCAACCCCCACCTCCGGGATGGATAAAGGTCAACACGGATGGATAAGCTGCAGGTACCCTAGGCATCATCTCAGGCTCGGGTGTTTTCAGAAATAGCACAAGGGGTTTGCTAGAAGGACCTTTATATGCGGCTATGGCATTGGTTTCGCTTTTGAAGCAGAGCTATCAGCAACATTTATGGCAATAGAGATTGCACATGCCAAAGGATGGACTTCCCTTTGGCTTGAATCAGATTCAACATACGTGATCTATGTACTACATGACCCCTCTCCAAAAATTCCAAGGAGGCTTCTAGCAAGATGGAGGAGGGCTAGAGACATTGTGGCGACTATTAACTTTCATGCATCACATATCTTTAGAGAGGGAAATACAGTTGTAGATGCATTATCGGACGTTGGTGGGAATATGGATTGGCATGACTCAGCTCCGGATTTTGTTCATCATCTCATGTTTAATGATATGAACTTTGAGTATTTTCGATTTAGATAGTTTGTATAGTTGGCCGTCTGTGGCTCGCTTTTCTTTATCATCTTTACTTTTGTAGCTACTGTTTGATTTTTCTGTTTATATTACATCGTCTATTTGACCTTTACCAAAGAGCCAATGTTACAACCTAAAAAGCAAGTCCTTTGTGATCCTAGTATTGAAACGATTATAGATGAATTTTTGAGACCCTTGTCAAGCTTATGGTTATGCAAGTATATGAATTGAATTTGAGTGTATATACTAAATCGTGAAGTGTACATCTTTTACACTTAAGAGAGAGAGTAATCACTTACTCGTGAGCTAGATGACTTAGCACTCAAAGAATTATTGTAATTAATTAATGTTTTTGCATGAATGAAGGGTATGATGGATTTCATGTTTTGATTTGATACAATTGCATGTCTAATAGGTTGTGCTTGTTATAAGGATCTTGTGATTACACTCTCTGGATTTAATTTGATTATCATTGCCTCAGGACGAGCAACATGTAAGTTTGGGAGTTTGTTGAGAATGTAAATTCACGTGTTATGGACTCTGTTTTGTGTGGAGATTGAGTATGATTTGGTATATTATCAAGACAAATTGGGTTGCTTACGAAAAATCCATGAATCAGAGGCTATTAAGGTTTTTTAGCATATTTATATAGGAAAACATGTCTTGAGGGTTCGGAATTGGAAGACATGATTTTTGAGGCATTTTTTGAAGGTTGTTCGACCTCAGAGGCTTGTTCGACCAGTATTATTTTGGTCGAACAAGGAGGGCCAAGTCGAAAAAATGCCAAAAACTTACATAAGCATTGCTCGAGCAATGGAGTCTGTTCGACCAGAATCATCTTGGTCGAACGGGGGAAGTTTGGTTGAAAAAAAGTAAAAAAACTTACAGAATGGTTGTTCAACCAGCGTTCGACCCGAAGGCTTTGTTCAACCATTGGAGGTCTGGTCGAACATATTTGCACTGATGTTATTTTTGGTAATTCCGGGTTTCTTTTACCAAATTTGACGTATGTCTCAAGAAAAAGCCTATCCAAAGTCCGTAATGAGCATTTTACATGTATAAAAAGGGATGCAGAGCACATAAAGAATAGAGTTAGATTCTACATCCATCCTACACCACATCCAAGCCCTAACTCCCTCTTCTGGAGCTGTGGAGAGAGGTTCGTCTATCAAACCAAGTGAAGATTCAAGGCGGAGAGAGTCGCGACGGCGCCCGACTCTAGGGTTTACTTCGCTACTTAATTTATCTTGTAATTTTCAAGACTATGGGTAAGATCCAACCAACCACCATGATTATTCCCAGATCAATCATGGGCTAGAACCGCTTCGGTAGTTCTAGGGTTATGAAGGTTATATAATTAATTAAACTTCTATGTGTAAACTCCGTACAACACTACTTGTGGTTTATTTTATATAAAACTATGCTTTTTAAATTCATACTCACAGTCGTTTTGTGCATCATTAACTACTATGTAGAGTCTGAATACATATCTTGGTTATTGATTAAGTGCGTTCACTGTTGAGCAGGATTACATGTTATAATTCTAAGAGATGGGACCCCGAAGTCGTATTAGAACTATCTTATATAAATACTTGTTAATTGAATATTATTCGGGTTAATAATTAGGATAAAGAGTATAATTTCATAGTACCTATAAAGTGATATCATATCGGGTTAAAGTACTAAGTGCACGGGAAATAATTGATACTGATAGTACCTATACAAAGGGGTGAATTATATATCTTGCTCTGAGGATAATCACACGTGTCATACGCTTGTTTGCTTGTGTCTATAGAGTGAACTTGCATGGTTTAGTGATGCGTCCATAAACCACAAGGCAAAGTCGGACATCAACACATAGAAGGGAAATTAATGAGTAAAACTGGATGGCCCAAAGAGTTACCTAATTTATCACTTGATCACAGTCGTATTATCTCTACTGCTTATTATTTTAACTGTTATTTTAATTATTCATTACTTAGTTACTCAATCATCACAACTTAATTGCTACACTAGTCTTACTAAAGTAGAACTTAATTAAATTAATAATAATCCGTCCATTGGGTTCGATAATCACTTAGTTTCCTATCAAAACTACAATTGATATTCTTCATACTTGGGGATTAATTTTGTATGTTGAGAAAACGCTCATCACCTATGCTACGCACTTACAACGCAAAACTATATGTAGTTCAGGATTTACTATCCAAATAAAAATAAATAATAATGCAGGCTTATTTGGTAATGTCACTTTACCTGAGGCTGACCCCATTGTTTCTGGTGTGTTTTCGATTAGGTACTTTAGTTTTTCTTAGATGTATTTCCATTCTTAGTAATAGTAATGCCTGATCTACGTCTTTGAATTTTGACTCCACTTGCAGGTATAGTATTATTGCCCACCAGGTGTACGACAAATTGCTCTATATAAATTTAATAGTTGTATTGCCTATCTTCTTGTGATTTCTTCCTGCTTTGTTGTCTCTTGCTGTTTGTCTAATAATTTGATCTCAAATATTGCTTACTACTACATTTTATAATAAAAATTTAAAATTTAGAAAATGCAGCCCATAGTTATGTCATAACATGTTTAAGAATCAAGTAATGTTTTGTGTAGGTATACTTATTGTAAGGACAACCATCTTGGAATGCCTCTCTAAAAAAATCTTTTACTGAGACTTAACGTAAAGTAGAAGCTTTAGACAAGAAAGATGTAGCAAGGAGAAGAGCAGCTGTATTTGAAAAATAACTGGAAGCCAGAAGGATGCATTTATTCTACTAAAGACAATGCAAGAGGTTTATGTTGTATTTATCATGTTGCTACATCTTTCTTATAATTGACCGCTACAGCAATCGACCGCGGGTGAAGGTTCTTCAGCGCCACATGGTACCCGCCAGCCGTGCAGCCATCGCCCAGCAGTTGCTGCGTACCAAGCAACAAGCATCCTTCGCACACTTATCACCGATGCTACGCAGACGACGACATGGATTGCATCTTCAGACAGCAATCTGTCCGACACCGGCATGGCTTGCACCATCCGCCAAGAGTCTTCTTGCCATCGGAAAATCATCAGCCACTTCTGCTGCCAAGGTCTCTGTTGCCGTTTACTGATGAAGGTGGTTCCCCTGCCAATGCTTCGACCACCCACTGGCCAGGCCACACCACCGTTCAACATCCATCGCTTACCGAGCCGCCTAGCATCATGCTTGCCAAGCACGCCAAGGGAATTGCTGGGAACAGTGGTGAATATGCCTAAAAACACGCATCAGACTCGACCTAAACTGCTGAAGGCCCACCCAGAATGATGATCGACTCACCTGGAACCATGCTTTGTCCGATCGGACACCACCTGATTGCCCTCTGTAGCTTGCCGAAACTGCCGCAAACAGGCTTGCCGCCTCATGCTTCCTGCCTACAGCGCTCGTCGCCGTGCCTGTCTTTCACTTTCACCATCGTGTCCCAATAGCCCATCCCGACATCCATCATCAGCCAACCATTGCCGTCGCCGTGAACGCATGGGGTGTGGAGTGTGTGTGGTGTATAGGGCATGGATAAAGAAAAGGGTTAGAGCAGCCATGAAAAGGGTTTATATAGATTGCTTTAAATATCAAAACCCAACTATCATGCAATCATTATTCAAGAATAATTTACATAATACACACAAACCCTAGCCTAACGTTTCACGCTTCACCATGAAACTGAAGCTCTGATACCAATTGTTGGCATTTGATCATTCGGTTAACGTGACTCATTAGGATTCCATATATTTCTAACAAGCAGCAGAAGCAAGTAAACAAGAAACATATTACCTTTCACCAGGGTATGTCTAAGACGATAAATTCTCGCCACCAGCCTGCGCAGCCTCACCGTTTTGGGCATAACTCTCTCATCCGAGATCGGATTTGAGTGATCTACTTGCCAAAATGATCCTCTCTTCCATGACTTTCCGTCAGTAGATCACACGTCTAGTTCGGAACTTTGTAAGATTTTATAAAAATCATAGAAGTCGGCAGACAGCAGCACAAATGACCTCTTGATCTTCTGTTGTATTTCCAAGTCCAATCTCGACGTCGTGTGGGCAACGATCTTCGAGATCTTCTCAATCTGCTGTTCCCTAACCCCCTTCATAGTGTTAGGCATGAATTATCAATTGATTAGGGTTTCAAGACAGTTGAGATGACTTATATATGGGCTGCAGCATGGACCAGGAGGAGAAATTAGAGTTGGACCTCCATTGGGCTTAAGTATCCAAGCTTATCCCAAAGCTTATACTTAAGTCCAATAATAATAATATATACCACTAAAATATTATTATTGCACTACTGTTCTAATCCCATAATTACGTTAGGCGCTCCTTCTTATTATGAGCATGTTAATCTCCCCATGTTTAAGATATATAATGTTCATTAATTAATTAAGTTACTGACAACTCCATTAATTAATATCTCATCCGAGAGTAGTACCACTCAAACTCATTATCATGCCGGAATAAATCCACCTGCAGGGTTTACATGATAATTCTTATGAGCTCCTCAAGGGGACTTCATCAACCTATGACGGACACGGATTCCTTCTACAATCAACAACACACCATAAAGACAGCATTATTTCCCAATTCACCGAGTTTGTTGATTTAATTACATGTAAATCTCACTCATTGATGAATCAAAGAAATACATACTGCCTTACGTGTCGAGGTTATTGTATAGGGATTAAGAGCACGAGCATCCATAATAACAGAGATCAAGTTCTTCTATAAGTAAGTATAACTCGAACGATCTCAAGCGGTCCTTCTCAATACATACAAGTGCACTAATGTGATTCTATAGCCAAGATAAGCTAATACCAAACCACACTACGACCATCCCGATAGAGAGTCCCCGTCTATCTTGGTTGTGAGCATCTATTTATACTTTATAAGGAAACCGATAATATGATCTTCCGCGTGTTGTCGTACAACATATTATCTACAGTATAAAGTAAATGGACTATTGCATCGACATATAAATAAATTATAAGATGCAATCATTTGATCATATGATTCTCATTTCAAATAAATTGTTATAACATTGTTCATACAAAAAGCTAGATTTTTAGTATACAATCCAACATTTTCTGCATTCCACTCTAATGCCATAACAATCGCCGGAAGAGGGTCTAGTGATGCAGCATTTGTCTCCTTCCTAAAGCCCTGACAGTCCATGCCTACTCCTCCATGCTTCACACCCGACCTACTTCGGTGTGATTTTACACTGGTTTAAATGGGTTCTTTCTGATTTCCAGGCACGCTTCTGCCTGAGCAGCTTCTGCTAGCGCAACTCTTTTCCAACAATGTTGTGCACCGACAGCTTTCTAAAAGCTAGCTCCTGTTGGGAACTCGACTTTTGGTTGCAGTCTCTTTGCTGGCCATTTTTTTCGTCGGCAAGCACCCTCCATGGCAGCACCTTGCCGCGGTTTTGCCTCCCCAGAGTGACCATCCTTCACAGATTCTTCATATTCCCCATGCATGCTAGAGCCCAATTTTTCTCGCCGGATTGCTTGACTCAACAACTATGGCGGATTCCGGTCGTTTGCTACAGCTGTTTTGTGACCGCTATTGCAGTCGTAAGGCTACCAGATTGCAACCTTCTTTGGAGTTTTCCTATGTTTGTAGATTGCATTAATTACTTGTGGCCCACCTAAGACATCCTCTTATCTGTTTTGGTGGACCCCTCTTCCTTTCTTACTCAGTATATGGACACTACTCATCCGGTTTTGGTTGCTTTGCTGCCTTTCCTTTGTTAATCCACTTCTTTTCTTGTTAATCATATGACATATCGCTACTTTGGCTTTGGTCCCTCTCGCATCCTCTTCTTTCCACACTTTCGGGTCCCTTTGCCTTTAATACTCTCATTCCATTTTGGTCTCTTTCTCCTACTTCTATTCGACTTTTTTGTCCAGCAATCGAGTTTTTTTAACTAGCACAGTTTGGCTATCCACACTAATAAATAATGGACTTCATGCCAAATCCAAATCCCATACATCTTCTTTAGAGATTAGAGTATTAGTGCTGCTTTCGTTTACATCTTGGCTAGTCTAATTCAGTTTTGATGGGTTAGTAGTTATTTGAGATTAGAATAGCTTTGATGATCTCTTTTCCTTTGCTAGTCTTTTTTGATAGCTTGTTTTGAGCTCTCTTCCAACTTTTGCATTGGCCTCGACTTGCACGATGTTTGTGTAGTTTGCTAACAAAGGGGACCAGGGCTTTTCACTCCGACGTGGCAACCCTCTTTCTATGGCTTGATCGCCAACATAAGCCCGTTGCAGATCATGAAGCCCAAGATCAGCCCCTTCTATTTTTCTCCACTCCACAGCCCATCACTAGTAATGGTTCATGCTTCTAGCTAATATCATGATTATAGTCGGGTTCCTTTGTATAAGCCATTTGTTTGGCTTAATTTATGTACTATTTAATCATGTTTTAACCTTCATTTGATCCTCAAAGCCAACTGTTTAGGGTCTTTTTGCAAGCCGTTTGTTTGGCTTCTTTCTTTAAGTTTGTTCCCCTCCTTTTTCTTGGTCCCCTTTCTTATTTTCTTATAATTTTTTAATGTTATTGCATAGTTTAATACACACACATATATTAAAATTTTAATGTATATTATATAATTTATATATGATGAGATATTTTATATATTTAATTAATAGATATGAGTTTTATTTAATTATATTTATTAGATATTTATTTAGAATTAAAGAATTTGTATTATATTCATTTTATATTTAATAAATAATAATGTATTTTTTATTATTAGATTAATTTAACAATGAAAAAATATAAATATACTCCCTCCGTCCCGCATCAAGAGTGCATTTTGCTTTTTTGCACGTAGATTAAGAAGTATTATTATTTAATGTGTAGTGGGTTGTTGTATTAGTAGGAGTGTGGGCCCATATTTTAATTGTATTAGTGGGTGAGTGTGAAACCCATGTGTATAAAAAAGGAAAGAGGATTTTTCGGGTGGGACGACCAAAATAGAAAAAAGAGACCCTTTGGGTGGGATGGAAAGAGTATAAAATAAATTAATATTAATTGATATGGGGATTCGCGAGTATTGATAAATAGGTATTTGGCGAGTACGGGTATCATATAAAATTTTCATATATGACGGGTACGGGTATAAGTAGTTGATATTTAAACATATAAAATTTTTAAATATGACGGGTACGGGTATAAGTAGTTGATATTTAAACGGATATGAGTACGGGTACCCTAAAACAAACGGGTACCCTACCATTGCCATCTCCACTCTTACGAGACAATATTTATGTGAGACGAGTTGTGAATAGATTAGCTCATTATTAAAGTATGACAGTTATATATATATATATATATATATATATATATATATATATATATATATATATATATATTATTGGATAGGTAAGTATGATAAAAGATGCACTAAAATATGATTTTAGAATGTTATAGTATGATTCACTACCTAATAATTTATCATATAATATAATACCTAAAAGTCATACCTTAGTGCATAATTCATCATACTTCATGAAATCATACTTTAACTACCCAATAACATATACTTAACCTATATTATAATCATCATACTTTAACATGCACTGACCCATCTTACAACCTGTCTCATAAGATAGATATATATATATATATGTGTGTGTGTGTGTGTGTCCGCTGATAAGGTATTCTTTTTTTTTTTAGTCATTGACTTTAAAGGTATTTATTTTTTGCAAAAAGAACCCACACATGAACCACCATTCATCACTAATACAACTAACCATTTTATATAATTGATAATGCTATTTAATTCACATATAAAAAACAAATGATTTCCTTATTGATGGGCGAATGGAGTGTTTCTTAATTCTCCGTGCATTGCACGGGTAAAAATACTAGTTACATACAATACAAAGTAAATGGACAATTGTAATAACATACAATCTAACGTCACTTACGTGAAACGAAGCTTGCTTCAACTTCAATAGCTTTTACAAAAATAATTCAGCTATCGAGGACTCATTTCTCGGACCCTACTAACTATATATCTTTGGTTGATGCACTTCAATACTTAACAATTATTCGTTATAATATTTTTCTTAGAATTAGTACTAATAGTGAATTCAGTCTAGGATCCATTCATGGAACATTTTCAAGTAATTAAGAGGATTTTACGATATGTCAAACATATACTTGATCGTAGCCTCACTTTTCATCACGGTACCTCATCCTTTTTGGCCTATACAGATGTTGATTGGGCTCGTTGTTTAGACGTTCGATGATAGGGATGAAAATTCCCAACACGACACAATAATTGCGGATTACTGTTGAGGACACGAAAATTTTGCATTGCGTTCGTGTCAACCCGTTAAACATGACCAATATTAAAAGATGGCTTATTAACTTATTAATTACACGTTAATCTTTTAATGACCTAAAATAAACACATATCCAATACAATATGATAATGATAAGATAAATAAAAATTACTAATTAATAATTTGAAAATATATTTCCTAAAGATTTTATCTTCCCTTTCGATCAATATTTTTTACTCCCTCCGTCTCCTTTTAGATTGAAATTCTCCATTTTGGATCGTCTAAAAAAAGTTTGCACCTCCGTAAAAAGCCAAAAGATCAAAACAATTACACTTCCCTATACACTTTAATTACAAAAAAATACCACTAGCTAGCACACCTAACATACTTTATCATTTAATTATTACAAAAAATAGCATAATACCCCTAAAAGTTATTACTTTTCTTAATATCCGTGTCGGGAGAGGGCGTAATCTTGTAAGAGACGGAGGGAGTATTTATTTATTTTCTTATCATTTCAACATGGTTTTATTTTCAAATTTGTGTTGTTTCCAAATGAATTTTTATCGTGCCTTGTTCGAATTCACCCTTATCATGCCATGTAAATAGCGTGTCTACACAACACATGACACAATAACACAAATTGCCACCCCTACTTGATGCTATACATATGGGGTATTCTATTATTTTTTATCCAAATCTGATCTCTTTGTGTGTTATGAAACAACCTATTGTTTCTCGTTCTAACTGTAATAGTTTGCATACTGAGCAATTGCTAATGTTGCTGCAAAAGTCATTTGGATACTCATCTCCTTTGTGATCTTTGAGATTTTGATCCACTCCTCATATCCTTAATTTTTTGTGACAATAAGAGCACTATTTCTTTTAGTCAAAATTCAATGGCTCATAAGTGTACTAAGCACGTCATTCTTCTCAATATTCATGTGCTAGTATAATCTAATATGCGCTTAATGCATTTTATAGTTATGTATTAATTATTGTCTCTTCATTTAAAGTATCGTACGTTTATTTGATACATCTATATATAATGGTGACAATATATATATATATATATATGAACATACATATTGTGTGCATAATTAAATTGCTTTATGTGTATGTAAATACATTATTTTTTAGTCATTAAGTGTCACACATATACTTGTAATAATAATAATGGTAAGAAAATGAGCATGTATGTATATCAACTTGTAAAATGTATTATAATCAATAAGTATTGGACGTTTATCTATAAGAATATATAATAATAATAATAATATATTAGTTAAAAAGGCAATGGGCAAGTCGGCAAGTACTGATGAGTGTAGAAATCTCGTGAATTTAGGGCCCTTTTATAAAATGATTTTATATAATTATATTTGGATTTCATGGTTAAGTGCTCTATATTTCTTTTATCATAAAAAATTATAGAATTTTTATTTTTGTAGATTTTTTGTGATTTTAAGGTAAAAATTGATTCTAGAAGTGAAAAGGAAGATGTTGGGAAAAAACGGAGCAAAATTCGGAGTTAAAATAAGAAAGAACGAGTTAAAATAAAATTGCGTAAAATCAACCACAACTCAAGTCGAGTTGGTGCAATGATGAGAGTGAATATTCACGTATTTTTAGCTATGATTTTATTGATAATTGTGCATGATTTGGTCTTAAACAAAGATGAGTCAGGTTGTTTAGTGAAAACTCGAGAAGTAGATGTTGTTATGGTCATTTAGGCTATTTGTTATGTTAAAATAGGACTAAAACAGTCAAAATAAGAAGGGGAGTATTTTGGAGGTCCGTTCAACCAACGGAGGAGTCGTTCGAACATCACTTCTGGTCGATCAGTGGTTGAATAGATGGTCTAAAGGTTAGTCAGATAGTTGATGTTTTGTTTGATCCTTGTTCGACCAAGTCTGATGTCGTTCAACCAAGACTCGAAGTCGAGCGTATGTGCGGGATGTTCCAGATCCGTACTTTTTAAACCCCCCAGTGTGTGCCAGTGCATGTTTTGATGGGAAAAGCCCGTTAGAGGTCCATTGAAAGAGTTTAAAGTATAAAAATGACACAATTAAAATCTAGAAAGAGACATTATCAATACACCTTACATTGCCCTACATCCATTCCATCATCCACCAGCACTGTGGAGATTCTTCTGTCGAATAAAGAGGAGAACTGAGAGGAAGATTCAAGACAGAGAAGGAAGTGACGACTACCACATCTAGGGTTTATCTTGTTTCTTAATCTTTTCTTGTGATTTTCCAAGATCTATTCAAACCCCATGCATGTTGCTTGTAACATCATGAGTTAGAGCCTTTTTGGTAGTGATAGGGATTAGAAGATTTTATGAATTAATTAAACTCTCATGTGTACTCATCTAACAACACTACTTGTGAACTATTTTATATTTGATTTTACTTTTTAAATACATATTCACGATCATTTTGTGCATCTTGAACTGTTTTATAGAGTCTGACCATATATCTGGTTAAGGATTGATTGCGTTCATCGCCGAATAGGGTTTAATGTTATGATTCTAAGAAAGGGGACTCCGAGGCTTCATTAGAACTGTTAAATATGAATATTTGTTAATTGCATGATTTGTGGGTTAATAAGAAGGATTAAAAGTATAGTTTTATAGTACCTAAAAAGAGAGATCATATCGGGTTTGAGTTCCAACCTAGGTGGAATTGATACTGATATTACATAGAAAGGGGGCTAATTCACACATATTACAAGCTTATTTTCTCGTGTCTATAGAGTGAGTTTGCATAGTTTGGTGATGCATCCATAATTCACAAGGCAAAGTTGGTCGGTACACTCGAGAGGGAAATTAAGGAGTAAAGTTAGATTACCCTAAAATTATCTATTCTCTATTCTTGAGAGACTTTCATATTCTTCTTAGTGCTATTTTATTTTTAATTATTATTTAATTAATCCGTTAGTAGTTTAATAATTCAAAACCTTAAATTTATTGTCAACTTGTCTTAATTAATTAGTTTATAATTAAATTGATAATACACTGTCATTTGAGTTCGATATTTAACTTGGTTACCTACTGAGATACAAATGATATCCTTATTACTTGGGGATTATTAAGTGTGTAAAGAAAACGCGTAATAAGTTTTTAGCGCCTGATGAGAGTGAAAATAAGTGTGTTTTAGTGTCCAATTTAATACCTTTTTGATGAAAATTATTGTCATATATTAGCATAAGTGTCATATATTTGATATATGTGAGGAAAAGGTGCGTTTGAAGTGTTTTATTGTGTTTTAGGTGGAAAATGATAAAAAGTGCAAAGTTGGAGAAAAGGTGTAACTTGTGCAAGAATGTTAAAAAATGCACGTCCAACTTGTGTAATTTTTCTATATTCGTGTGGAGCTTAAAAATCAATGTGAGATAAATAGTTGAAAATCCACAGAAGAGAGAAATATTTTGACGCAAAGAACACCTCAATCGGAATCCAAATGAGAAAGTTATGATAAAAATGGTGATGTCGCGCAAGCTGTTTCAACTCAACACGACGGTGCCATTGCGCATGACTTTTTACACCTTCAAATGTTGGAATTTTTGTGAGTTCTTTATATAGATAGAAAGCCAAGGAAGTTATTATCGCGTGAGCGCTAAAATCACTCAAATCAGAGTTTGGATGTGGTAGTTATGTGCGAAATGGTGAGACTGCGCACTGCCGCTCGACCAGAACTGTTCTGCTTGAGCGGGGACATGTAATCCTATTTTTGGTAAATCCATACCTCCAGCAGCGTGTATTTTCGTGTTTTCAAGAAAAAGCTCATCCAAGGTCCATAAGGAGAGCTTACAAATATAAAAAGGAATGCAGATCACACCAAAGATGTGAAGGCACCACGATACAATAATCCTACACCCCACAAGGGGGGATCATCCCCCACCCATCATCCACATACTTTCCTTCATCCATCCATCACTATGAAGATTCGTCTTTGGAATCAAGAAGGAGAACCAAGAGGATTTGAAGAGATGGAAGAGAGAAGGAAGGAGACTTCTACACCAAGGGTTTTCCTAATTTTTTTCTTTTACTTTCCAATTTTCCGGACATATGGGTAAGATCTATCAAATCCACATAATTGTTCTTTGCAACACCATGGCCTAGAGCCATTTTGGTAGATCTAGGATTTTGAAGGTTTTATCTAGTTAATTGAACTTCCGTATATATACTCCGTACAACACTACTTGTGCATTTTTAATTCATACTCAGAGTTGTTTTGTACATCATTAACTATTATGTAGAGTCTGAATAAATATCTTGGTTATTGATTGAGTGCATTCACTACTGATCAGGATTCCATGTTATGATTCTAAGTGAGGGGACTCCGAAACTTCAATAGAACTATCTTATATGAATACTTATTAATTGAATTGGATTCAGGTCAATAAGTAGGATAAAGAGGTTAATTTTATACTACCTATAAAGGGAGATCATATCGGGTTAGAGTACCAATCCTAGGGGGAAATAATTGATACTGATAGTACCTAGAAAAGGGGTGAAATTATATCTCTTGCTCCAATATTATTTACACATATTACACGCATATTTACTTGTGTCTATAGAGTAGATTTGCTTGGTTTAGTGATGCGTCCATATTCAAGGCAGTGTCAGATATTGATACACGAAATGAAAATTAATGAATGAAATCGGATTATCCTAGAGCTATCTATTCTCCTACTTGATTCACTTTTGTAATTTTCTAGTGCTTAATTTATTTAAATTGTTATTTTAAATTAATTGTTTAGTAGTTGATAATTAAAATCCCAACTTTTATTACCGCCATTCATCTTAATTAATTTAGTAAATAATTAAATTGATAATACGTCGTCCTTTGGGTTCGATAATTTAACTTGGTTACTTGTTTAAGTTGCAACTGATATCTTTAATACTTAAGGATTAATTTTGTGTGCAAAGAAAAAGCGCATCAAGTTCTTGGCGTCGTTGCCGGAGACGGCTGTTATTATTGATTTTATTTTTCTGAGATACTCGTGCACTAGGAAAATGAGAGGAAGGAAAGAAGGAAAAACACACAATGCTAAACATGGCCGGAGCAAGGCAGAATCCGAATAATGTTGCCAAACGTGAAATTTTCACGAACTATGGGATTGGCAACATGAGTTTGATAGGAGCAAGTGGAGAAGATGATGATTTTGAGATACATCCAGCTCTTATCAACATGGTAGAGAAGAATCCTTTTTCTGGAGGTTACTTTGAAGATCCATATCAGCAACTCAGAAAATTCCTTGGTTATGCAAACACTCAGAAGGATGTTGGAGCTAATGATCATGCTAGGAGGATTGCCATATTCAAGTTTTCATTAATTGATAGGGCAAAACATTTGTATGAGACTCTTGATGCCACAGATTGCACAACATGGGACCAACTGCAGCAGAAGTTCTTACAGAGATACATGCCACCCTCAAGGATCTTAAGAATGAAGCAAGAGATCACCCAATTTATTATGAATTAGGGTGAGAAATTTCATGAGGCATGGAATAGGTTTAAAGATAAGCTCAGAAGGTGCCCACAGCATGGAATGTCTAAGGCTCAGTACATAAGCATCTTCTACTATGGATTGGATTGTGCATCACGTGTTTTTATTGATGCATCATCAGGAGGAGCGCTGTTATCTAAGACAGCATTTGAAGCATAAAAGTTGTTTGAAGTCATCTCTATGCACTCACGTGACTGGCCTACTGAGAGGATCAGAGGATCTTAGGTACTTGGTAAGGTAGCGCATGTTGAACATCAAGTGGTGAAGCCAAATAGGGATGATGAGATCATCTCTAGTCTAGCTAACATCAATAAGCTACTAGAGTCCCAATAGAAGCAGATTATAGAGTTGACACAAAGGGGGCAGCAAGAAGTGAAGAGTGTTGAAGATACCTTCAATTGATACATGGCTAAAAATGATGCAAGAGTTGATCGTCTTGAGGCTACTATGAATTCTACCCATGCAGATATGTCTAAGAAGCTGAAGGACCTTAGTTATATTATGGGATAGATAGCTGGGAACGTGAATCAACAAACATAAACGTTGGAGAAAAGAATGTTCATGTCTCAAGGCATAACAAACCCGAAAGAATGCAAAGCCATCATATTTAGGTCAGGAATGCAGTATGAAGGTTAAATGCTGCCGGTGAGTGGAAATGAAGGTGGAGCACTTCCGCACAACCACAGCTCGACCAAACCCAATGGTCGAGCAACAGTCGAGCGGCCACCTGTAGAGCAGAAAAATCAAAATCAGATTACAGGGTCTCTGTTCAACCAGACCTTTCAACTCGAGCGGAGGCCTATAGATCTGAACATCCAGAACCATTTTCACTCCATTCGACCTTGACCAATCAGGTCAAGCGGAGGTCGAGCAGCGTCATTCGGCTCTGATATCTGTAAATAATGTTATACCTGTTGTTCAGAGCACTCCAGTACCATCACAGGAATCTTAGATTACTGATAGATAATGAAGATGTGGTTCTCTCTTGATAAAGTAATGAAGATGCCCATGGAGATTCAATCATACAAGAGCATAGATGTGGTTTCTAACTTGTTAAATCTTGATTTTTATAGGAAAGATGATTCTAAATTTGAGTGGAAGATTGACAATGAGTGTCTAGACAACCATGGGAGGAAGGAAATACTAAGGATCATATTTTTGTGACCAAGAAAGGAGAGGAGCTGAGAATAGACAAGAAGAGGGAAAGAAAGTACTTGAAGGTGAGGTTGCGAGAAGATCGTCATCTGATCTAGTAGTTCAAAGCGGTATTTCGTCGTGACTCTCCGACTTTAAACATGAGTGCCTGTTGGGGGTTTTCCCTTCCATTTTATTGCTTTATTTCTTTTGTGTGAGTGAGGAGTTATTATATTTACAGTGCTCACGCTTCGGCAATTACATCTCTTTTCAAACTTAGTTTCGACTTACGTTTTTACTATGTTTGTGGGGTGTGATGTACTTACCTCGTCTTATGAGCACTAAGGGTATATTTTTTACTACCTCGTCTTATGAGCACTACATGAGCACTAAGGATATAATTTTTCCTTTCATTAGATGTTTGTTTGTTTGTTAGGGGGTTGATTTTTTGCGGCATATTAACATTTTAACCGGTGTTGATATGTCAATTTTTTACAACTTACCTAATGTTTAGTATGTTGTGTTGGTGTTTCTAGTATGTGGAGTCGATTATATATTCAATTGAGTCTTTCTCATAGTTTTCATATTTTATTATTGATGAATCATGTGATGATGAGGTGTGTTGAGCTTTGATGATAGAAAAAGATAACTAGGTGGCAAGATCGAGTTCTACGTCATGTTTTGATGTGAATGAATCGCAAAAGTTCCCTTTTATTTTCAATATTTGTAATTTGGGTCTCATAATTTACTTTATCCAATGAACAAGATAAAGTACTCTTTTCTTGGACCAACTTATTTTCTTGGCAAACTCCCTATTTCTTAGGTGGCCCAACTCCCTCTTTCAAGCCCAAATTAACTTTTTTCCTGCTTAATTTTAAGATTACGGAAAGAGAAAATATGACACAGATCTGTTTCATCTGTTTCCTGCTCGTCAGGACGATTAGCAAATCTTAATCAAATCAATCTATTTTATTTTTTTTTAGTAAAGAATCTCCTTAATTTGAGAAATTCCAATCACACAAGTAACTGGTATAATATATGCTGCAGCTCTTCATTATATATTAAGAGGCGGTACATTTGATTTCTTCCTCACGCAGACTGTAAGAATTAAAATTTTTTGCTTTTCTTCACCATTTTTTTTATTGCATCTAATGCATCCTCTTTTCCCTTGCATATTTTCCTTGCAGATTTTCCTTTTGTAGATCATTACCCTGTATAATCTCAACGCTTTGGGTTGATGGCATAAAAAAAATGGGGGCAGTGGGCTACGATAACACGTCTTGATTGGTGGCGCAACAACAGCAGCGAGAGGTGGTGGAGATTGAGCAGCAACTGATGCGGATCCCAACGATGATGGCGACAGCAATGGTGGGTGATGATCGGCTTTGGGCTAATGGCACAAAGACATGGGGCAGTCACGATGGGTCCCGATAACACGTCATGATTGGTGACGCAACAACGGCTGAAAACAGGAAGCGGAAGCGTTGAAGACTTGAGACCTCCGTGGCGGCGAAGATGTGGACTATGTCGATGTAGAGTGTGGAGTCATCGATCGGAGAAGAGAAGGGGATGGTGAGCTTGTCGTTCTAGTGTGGTGAGGTGTCGTGATTCCGGTGAAGCGCTTGCAGCGGGCAATATCGCGACAATTTCCAGAAGCAACGTCGAACTTGGCTGAGCGGAGAGGCATCGGGGCTAGGGTCAGGCGACGGTTGTTGGCAGTTGCGGACTAGGCAAGTGACGGCGACAGATGAGGCGGTCAGATCCGGCGATGAAGTATGGAGAGAGACACGAACACCCAAGACGATTTGCGATTTCCAGCAATATTGGCGGCGAACAACATGGGGCGAAAGGAACGGCTTTAGTGGCGGCTGGCGTTCATTTCGGGCAGCAGCGTGCGGCGGCGGCGCTTCGAAGCGGCTGGAGTGCGTCCTGGAAGGTCATCAAGCTGTAGAGATGGCAGCTCCGGCAATGGGCTGGCTGCGAACGGTAGTGTGGTGCCAAACAGCGGCGATGTGGTGCGGCTGAAAATAAGCGAAGGGCTTCTCCAGTTGGAAGAGACTTGACACTTTAGCGATGAGGCCACCATGGCAGCTCGGCGGCGGATCCGATCGGTGGCTGTAACGGCTTCACAAATCCGGGGAGGGCGGCGAGCAGCAGCCGGCAACGGGTGCGGCAGAGCGGCGGCTAGGTGTTCAGTGGATCTCCTGGCATGAAGTGTTGATGGGCGGTCCACGATTGAAGGGCAACGGCTGGAATCCGGTTCCAACGATAGCAACGCGCTCGATGCTGCGGCGAACAGAAGGTCGGCGGCTGACGGTCGTCGGCGATGCGTGACTGCTGTCGACGGGTTGCGGAGATGGATGCGCGGGCTTCGCGTGGTGCTACGACGGAGATGTAATGCATGGCCGATGGGGTGAAGGCTTAACAACTCCGGCAAGGGCAGCTAGCAGCAACTGTTGATGGGATCCGGCGGCACTCGGGTACCAGCCCTCTGCGGCGGTTGACGGCCAGCAACGGGTGGTCGAAGACGGGTGAGGCAGCGATGGCTCGCGATCTTCGACGGTGCTGGGCAGCTTTCGGCTTTTCAACGATTGTGTTGGATTCCTACAGATCTGGAGCGGCAAAGGCTTACTGCGGGCTCGTGGCTTGAAGGCATGATTCGGCGCTGTGGAGTATTGCGACAGATCCGGTTGGCGGTGGCAAGCTCGGTCGGCCTTGCGTAGTGTCGCGATTTTCCGGCAGTGAACGGCGGTGACTAACGTGATTGTCGGGAATGAGAAAACGACTCCATGTTTAAGATCTTCAATTTTTTTTTTTTTGACAGCAACATCCCTTGGCGGCTCGATCGAGAGGTGGTCACGTCTCCTGCGGCAGTTGATCACACAACGAATGGGCTTAATCTGTCCGTGAATTCTTCAATTTTTCTTTCAGCGATCAATTTGGGAATAAGAAGAGAGAAGTTTCTCTCTCTTTATTTTACAACACGTCAACGGTCAATCACTTTGACGAGAGAGAAATTCTTTTTCAAATTTGGAAAGTGAGCTGTGCATCCTTTCCCTTAATTTTCGACTATTTCTCACGTGGAATTCACTTGCAACAAATTAGAGAAAATTATTTCCATATTTGCCGTACAATTTCCATCACAATTAAATTAGCCATTAAGAATTTTTCACGTGGAATCAATTCATTTTAGCTTTGAGAAGAGCTTTAATTGATGAATCAATCTTTAAAGGAAATATTTATTTCCTTGGGCCTCAATTAACATAGAACTACTTGTGTTTCAATATTTTGGCTCCACTCCTCATTTATATTTGTGACTTATTAATTAATTGACCTAATAAATTTATTTTAAGCCTTTTAATTAATTAAATCCACAAACTTAAATTAACTTGAATCTCTCAACCATTATGAGAAATTGAGATTATTTCAACACTCCAAGAATTTGAATTTCTTCCACCCTTTCAATAATTTGAATTTCTTCACCTTAATTTGCGCTCGGCCACCGTCTTTCTCCTTGTCAACCTTTTATGCTTCCATCTTATTCCATGACCGACAATTTTGAAGTATTGACCTGAATCATGATTGAACTTAGTGAAGTGTTAAGCTGCCTACGCACCCCTTTGCAGAGGATCAAGTCATTACGTAGTTCAAAGAGACATGGTTTTGATTTGGGGGGTATCGTACACAGTTTATACTCATGCGGACCAGGAGTAACATGCAGTTTAAGCTCATGCGTCATGGAGCGTTGGATTTGAATTTAGTGACAAGTTATACTCGTGTCAATGAGTCTTGAATTTGAATTTGCAGACTGTTTATACTAGTGTCAGGGAGCCTTATATGGACATTACTCACTCATGTTGAGGAGCATTGTGTGGACAATTTTTTTTGCTCGTGTCGAGAAGCACTGTGTAGACAGTTTTCTCTCGTGTTAGGATGTTTTGTGTGTAGATAGTTTTAACTCGTATCAAGGAGACTTGTGTTTGTGAGGATTCTAGATAGTTTTAGCTCATATCAAGGAGCGTTTTGTGGACTTGGGAGATTTCAGATAGTTAAGGTTGTTATAGTGCAACCTGATTAAGTATTAAACGGCTCTCATCTATAACAGCTTAAGCTTTTAGATGAGGTGGTTTTTTAACATGGTATCAAAGCTCATGGTTAACAAAGGTCCAGGGTTCAAACCTCACCGCCACCCATTTATGAGAAAATTCCACATGTTAGGCTTGAGGCAAAAATTCCCCGCCTGCATGTGAGGGGCCTGTTAGAGTGCAACCTGATTAAGTATTAAACGGCTCTCCTCTCTCACAACTTAAGCTTTTAGATGAGCCATGTTAAACGACCATCTCATCTAAAAGTTTAAACTTTTAGATAAGATGATCGTTTAACATGGTATCAGAGCCCATGGTTAACAAATGTCCAGGGTTCGAACTTCATCGCCACTTGAGGCCTGCATATGAGGGGGCGTGTTAGAGTGATTTGATTAAGTATTAAATGATTATCCTCTTTAAAAGCTCAAGCTTTTAGATGAGGTGGTTGTTTAACATGTTAAATGACCACCTCATCTAAAAGCTTAAGCTTATAGAGAGGAGTATCATTTAATATTTAATCAAAGTTACTCTAACACGCCCCTTCACATGCAGGCGGGGAATTTTTCCTCTAGCCTTGCATGTGGAATTTTTTCATAAATGGGTGGCTGTGAGGTTTGAACCCTGGATCTTTGTAAACCATGGGCTATGATACCATGTTAAATGACCACCTCATCTAAAAGCTTAAGCTTATAGAAAAGAGTATCATTTAATATTTAATCAAAGTCACTCTAGCATAATGTATGGATAGTTTTCGCTCGTGTCAAGGAGCTTTGACTTGAGGGATAGTTTTAGCTTGTATCAAAGGAGCATCATGTAGACAGTTTTAGCTCGTATCAAGAAGCTTTGTGTGTAGATAGTTTAAACTCGTGTCAAGGAGCCTTGAATTTGTGAGGATTTTAGATAGTTTTAGCTAATATCAAGGAGCGTTTTGTGGACTTGGGAGATTTCAGATAGTTTAAGCTCGTATCAAGGAGCGTAATGTGGATAATTTTCGCTCGTGTCAAGGAGCTTTGACTTTGATTTGTCAACAGTTCATTGCCCCCAATCTTGGGATGCACTGTTTTCTCTTGTTTCCACTTCATTTATATGAATCTTTATGGAAACTGCAGTCTTTATTTGCGGTTCCTCTTCCATGAGCTTATCAGAAGGTATGTCTTCAAACTCGTAGGAGTCTTGAATAGAGGGCCACTCGATGTCATTTGATTTCAAGCTCAACTCCATGTCGTGAGCTCTTGTAGCCAACTCTTCTAAACTTTTAGGCCGAATTCCTTGTAATATGTAGCAAAGGTTTCATTGCATCCCTTGAATGCACATTTCAATTGCTGAAGCTTCTGACAACTTTTCTTTGCAATTGAGGCTTAGGCTTCTCCATCTATTGATGTAATCGAGGATATATTCTTCATCACTTTTTCGAGTATTTGTTAGCTCCATCATGCTAACAGTTCTTTGCGTGCTTTAGAAGAGGTTGATGAACATTTCTTCCATTTGCCCCCAACTGTCGATGGAGTTGCCTTCCAAGTTGATATACCAATCGAACACATTCTCACCCTATGATCTTCGTAGGTCCCAGCATAATTGCATGTCTCGACGAAATGCGCCACATGCTGTCTTGGGCTGCCTTTGCCATCGAATTATTGGAATTTGGGAGGTTGGTAGTTAGTTGGAATCCTCAAGTTGTCAATTCTCTTTGTATATGGCTTCTTGCAGGCAACAAGGGATTTTGAGCTCCCTTCAAACTTATCTTTTATCGTTTCTAAAATGATGTTCTTCAGTTGGTCCACAGGAAGCATTTTGTCAGTTAAAATTTGTATTTCTTCTTCAACTGGCTTCTTTTCAAAAGGATGGTGTTTTGCTGAGTCTTCTTTCTCGTGCTCATCCCCAACTTGTTTCTCATTTGCATGACTTGTCTCCACATTCTCCATTTTCTTCATAAGTATGGAGATTTTTACGTCTTGAGCTTCCATATGCTTGTTGAGTCCTTCAATGGTTCTCATCATGCTTGCGAGTTGTTCTTCAATAGTTATAGCACTTGTCGTCATCACTGCAATTGCAGTTGAGGCAGATGGTGAGCTTGGCATTGAACGAGAAGTTGAGCAAGCAGAAATATTTTCACCACTCTTGTCTCCGTGTAATGGCTTTCTGAGAGTAATCACTACCATATGGTTTGCCTCAACGGAGCCTTCGGGAATATTTCTTGTAACGACTCCAACCTTTACAGTTTGCAACTCTGGAGGCTTTGATGCAGCAGGCCTTCTTATCGCAATCTTGAGTGGAGTTATCTTTTGAATCTCTTCAGTTTGCAGCTCTGAATGCTTCAAGGTAAAAGGTCTTCTAACTGCAATTCTGAGAGGAGTCATGCTTTGTATCTTCTATATTGTAGAGAGAAGAGATAAGAGGTAGAGGCTGTCCCACTGGGCGTGCCAAAAATTTGTAACAACAAATTTTATTTATAATGAAATAAATACAAATTGCGTACAAAGATAATTTCAGATGGACTTAATTTGAATGATATGTAAACGGGTTACAATCTCAATCAATCATCTGATTCTTCTATCGAACCAATTTGGCCTTGACTTGACTTTGATTTGACTTGAGCGTATTGACTTTGACTTTGTTGACTGGAGTGTATGCTGACTGTGTTGACAGCGTGTGTGTTGAGCTGGATCTTCAAATGAAGCTTGTCCGAACTCGAGTGTGTAGTCTTGAACGTTGATCCGGAGGCGTTGAACCTTTGTTCGGATTGAACATTGACTGGAGAGCTTTCCACGAAGAATGCTTGATCTGGGGGACTTGGAGCCTTGATCCCGGATTGGTGGCCGTTTTTGACTTGAAGCTTGCTTGAAGATGATCTTGAGCTTTTCTTGACTTGAAGCTTGAAGATCGAAGATCGTTCTTAGCTTGAAGCTTGAAGATGCTTGAACTAGTTTTTCACTTGGAGCTTGAAGATCTTGACTTCAAGCTTGAAGATGCTTGAACTTGTTCTTCGCTTGAAGTTTGAAGACTTTGAAGATTTGCTTGAAGATCTTCGACTTGAAGCTTGAAGATGCTTGAAGATTGTTTGAAGCTTGAAGACTTGAAGTTGGCTTGAAGATCTTCGACTTGTTCTTCGCTTGAAGCTTTGAAGACTTGAAGATCTTGAGGGTCTTGAAGACTCGAAGATCGCTTCAAGACTTGAAGATCCTCGAAGTCCTTGAGCTTGAAGACTTTGAAGATGCTTTGAAGATCGCTTGAAGACTTGAAGATCCTTGAACGTTCTTCGCTTGGAGCTTCGAAGACTTGAAGATTTGAGAGAGCGCTGCTCGTGTTCTTGATCTCTTCTAGAGCGTCTCGTCTTCTGCTGCTTGAATGTCTGTCCCCGTCCCCTCTAAACGAATGGTGGAGGCCCCTTTATATAGGTGAGAAGTGAGGTCCAGGCTATTTGGACCTTACTTAACAAGCTTGGGCCTCTAACTTGTTGGGCCATAATCGGACATATTTGACTTGGGCCTGATTTAATTTATCTGGGCTTATTTGACTTGGGTCAGGCCTCATTTGACTTGGGCTTAGTTGACTTGGGTCAGACCTCATTTAATTTAAGCCCATTCAATATATTGGGCTCAAATTATTTCTTAATTTACTTTAGGAATTAATTTATTTAAATTCCATAATAAATTAATATTTAAGCAATAAAATCCACGTGTCGCTATGTGATTGGACCTATAAAGGGATATCATATTGGGTTAGAATATCAATCCTAGGGGAAAATAATTGATACTGATAGTACCTAGAAAGGGGGGCGGAATTATATCTCTTACTCCAAGATTATTCACATGTGTTACATACATATTTACTTGTGTCTATAGAGTAGATTTTCATTGCATAGTGATGCGTCCATATTCCACAAGGCAGAGTCGGACATTGATACATAAAAGGAAAAATAATGAGTAAAACCGGATTATCCTAGAGCTACCTATTCTTCTACTTGAATCAATTTTGTATTTTTCTATTGCTTAATTTATTAAATTTTTATTTTAAATTAATTGTTTAGTAGTTGATAATTTAAATTCCAACTTTTATGCCACCATTCGCCTTAATTAATTTAGTAAATAATTAAACTGATAATACACCATCATTTGGGTTCGATAATTTAATTTGGTCGCTTGCTTAAGCTACAACTGATATCTTTAATACTTGGGGATTAATTTTGCATGCTAAGAAAACGCGCATCAGCGCCATTGTCGGGGACGTCAGTTATTATTAATTTTATTATTTATAGTTTAATTGAGACTCTCACATACTTATTTTTATTTTCTAACTTTGGATTTTTCTTATATGTATTCACATTAGATCGAAGGGAGTTGATTTAGAGCCTTTTGATCCAGAGACAGAAGCATCAGCTAGGAGGAGACTGTTGGATGGTATACGGGAAAATGTCACATTTGGTCCCATAAGAATTCCTTTAGTTCAATTTTAGTCCCGTAGGAATTCACTGGTCCCATAGCTAGCGGTTTTGGTCCTATAAGAATTTTATAACCATAATTTTTTGAAACTTTTCATCCCAAATTAACTTATATTATTATAAACTACCAGATTTATATTATTTTCTGTCTTTCAACACAAACATAGTCCATTACGATAATTCTCCTTTGTTTTCTTTCTTAATAAACATTGTATTAGTTTTCTTTTGGGATTATTTTTGTAAATTATGGAATCGAATATACAAGTTGCTATTTTGGTCTTGCTAACAATTCAAAATAATTTGTTAATTATTAACAGATTTTGATGAAAAATTCCTATGGGACTAAATCTGCCAATTTTGGGACCTTTTTGGCATTAAGCAATTCTTACAGGACTAAAAGTGTAATTTTTCCAATCGTATACTAAAAGTCTAGCTTTAGTATGAACAATGTTTTAACAATATTGAAATGAGAATCATTGATCAAATCATTGCATCTTGTAATTTGTTTATATGCGATGCATCTTGTGTGTGTGTGTATGTGTGCGTGTGTGTGTGGATTATGAACCTCATTTTGGGTATAAGTTTGATTTTTTTATTTAAAAAAAAAGGAGAGAGAGGAAGGAAATGAAGGATAGTATATCGAAAAAGGAATGAAGAGATTATTTATACCTCTTTAAAAGAAATATATACGTTATCATTGTTGGAGTCGAGGTGTAGAAATCCATCTGCAACTATAATGCATAAAAGTATTATTTTGTGAAATATTTTTGATTGATTTGTGAAACAAGTTGCAGATCTATATAATTTGAGATAATATCTTTGTTCTATGCTTGGCTTTGAGTGATCTAAGATTATATCATTGTTTATACATATATGTGCAATCTTAGGTGAAATCATTGTTCTATATGAGGATTTGTGTAATTTTAGATGAAATTATAGTTTTTATTTTGATTAAATGTTGATATTGATGTCGTAAATAATTTGTGAATTATATTTAATTGCTCTTTGTTACACGACATAAAGTATATCATGCATAATCATGAAAAGTATTTCTCCAAAATTAATAAGATATTAATAGTGTCTGTAGGCACTATATATGTGTTGGTTGGGTGCAACCAAAGTTGAATATGATAGTTAGGAGACTATGGTGGTGACACTCAGTAATGCAACACCAAATGGAAAGTTGACATTGAACTTGATCAAAGAAAGTATGTTCAATGAAGAAACTAGAAGAAAGAAAGCCCATGATATTTCTTCATAGGCACTTGTCACAGAAAATAGAGGTAGACGCAAGAGCAGAGGACTCAAAGACCGTGATAAATCAAGAGACAAATACTGGTCTAAGTCCAAAGGCATTTGTATAAGTCCAAAGAGGAATTTAAGTATTATCATTTTGGTGGACCCAACCACATGAAAAGAAATTGCAGAATCTAGAAGGAAAAAAGAATGAATCAGAAGAAGTCAGAGGATAAGAATACACCTAGATAGGGTCCCTCTTCCACAACAATATGTACTTTCATAGACGGAAGAGCAATATGGGAAATGAGAAACTTGAGAAAACCCAGAGTAGGCTACTTAGAATGGGCCACTGTCAAAACCATGTGTCAATTAACTTCGTAGCGGGCAAAAATATGTTTCTTCATGAATGACAAGACCGTCTTTGCATCATTCATGTGAGTAGGAATAGCTTCTACCTACTTAGAAACATAATCAACAAGCAGGATGTATATGAATCTATTAGATGGGGGAAAAGGCCCCATAAAATCAATTCTCCATACATAAAAAATATCTACTACAATGCTTGGCTGAAGTGGCATATCATCCCTTTTGCTTATGTTTCCCATCCTTTGACATCTATCGCATGTCGCTACATTGGATTCACAATCTTTAAATAAGGCAAGCCAATATAAAGCGGATTGATTAAATCATAAGAGAAAAATAGAAATGCAGATTCCAGGAAATTCGTAGTGTTTTTTTGTAGAGTTAATTTTAAACATAAAAATTAGAATTCATGATAAGAGTATGATTAATTTAAGGGCGGAGAAGAATGATGGAGCGATCTGTTCTTGTTTTATTTATCTTCTTGAATCTTTGGTTGGAGGCTTTTTTGATATCTTAAGAAATGGCGTAGCATGGAGGATTAGGGAGGAGTTTATTTAGTTTGTGAAGCGCATGTATAAATTTTCTTATCAAGATTTTGGTTCTTTATGATGAAGTAAATAATAATGATTAATGATCGATTCATTGTTAGTGTCTGTTCTTGCGTTGTCATGAATCATATTGGGATATTATAAACTTGTAGTGTAATGTGTTTAGGGTTTATTAGATTAATATATATATATATATATATATATATATATATATATATATATATATATATATATATATATATATATATATATATATATATATATATATATATATTAGGGGTGTGTATTTAATGAATTAAGGGTAATTTAGACTTTTTAAAAATATTTATATTAATTTTATATTAATGAGAGTGTGTATTTAATAAAAAGGGGTGTGTATTTAAAGAGGAAGTTGTAATGATATATTTTTTTATCATTTAAATGGATGGGATCAAATTGAAGACCAATAGAATTTCCTTATATAATACCCTTCGATTAATCTTGTGTATTGCATGCTAAATTAGGAAAAGGTCCAAATCTCTAGTTTCTACATATTTTCTGGTTTTGTATAATAATTTTAATAATTGATTTTAAAGTCAAACTCTAGCGCACTCGATGCACCGATTTGCTTAGATAATTAAAATCATCAAATTAGATTTTCATTTATTCCTATTATTAAATAAAATAAAATAATTAAAAATAAATTTAACAACTACCCATCCTAACACTTGGTGCACCATGAGTGACATGTGACCCTTAATTTTAGGTTAAAAATTTGTGTAAATCAGATTTACAGGTAAACTTTATAGTTCCCTTCCAATATTCCTAATATGCTTTATATATTACAAGTTTTTAAATTAAAGAGATACTATAAGGATTACACTAAACCAAATTAACATGAAACTAAATTTTAATTGGTTTTACAAAGGTAACATAATCTCTTTATTAATAGACGGTACAAAGTACTATGTAGTGCGTTAATTAGAGTCTAAATGTGGATGATTCTATGATGCATCTGTCCATCTAATATTTTGAGTATAATTATAATTAAGTATTTTTTTATTTTTTTTAATAAAATATTTATGTGGGGTAATCTCACGAATTCTTTATATTTTAATCTATATTTTAAAAAAAAAAATGCACTTATTAATTAAAATATAAATCTGAGTATATCCTTTATAATAAAAAAATACCTCATGCAGCACACACGAACAAACTACTGGAATATAAGAATGCAGTTCGGATTTCCTGTTACATTTTGGTGTTACATCTCATATTATAAACCGTTGCATGATTGACACGTAGGATAAACTAATCTATACCCTAACCATCAACCCTAGGGGGAAATGTTGAGATTTTCTTCACTCATCTAACCGTGTAACAGGTATCACCAAAATGCAACAGGAAATCCAAGATCATAAGAATAAGAATGGAGTATGATTTTACCTTTTTAAGTCCGGCAAGTGGGATCAATGGCATCCCCATCTCTGATCACTTGTTAATCTCCTCCCTCAGCTGATTCTGCCACTCCGGGTGGAGGGCGAGGAGGAGCATACTCCACGTCAGCGCCAGCGCCGTGATCTCGTAGCCGTGAACTCAACCACCACTTCCCTAGTGGTCAATGCCCCCTTTTCCGGGGTTTTATCCACCAGCATACGGTCAAGGAGGTCATTCTCGGCTGGTGGTTTCGATCTCCAGTCAACGATAATCGAATGAAGAAGGGTGTCAATCTCCTTAGCAAGGGCCACTGCTTTTAGGGTGAGTTGAGGGTTGAAGAGCTTCCCGCAGGGCACCCCTACGTAACGGTAATAATTGAACAGCGTAATCTGGATTTCCCTAACCTTGTCCAGCAGTTCATGCCCAGTTTGGTCGGTCATGCCGAAACTGGTCTTGGCAACGATCTCACCGATGGTGTTGACCTTTCTCTCTCCACATCGATTTCAGGATTGCCGGAGTTGATGAGGTCACCCAATCGGTCCACCGGCTTGATGGCTGATTCCGGCACTGAGCTTGCCATACACTGTCAATAAATTAAGTCTTTTAACTTCTCCTTTATTTAATCTGAGCAAGTAGCATGCCCAAGTGATGGAGAATTTAAATGATTTTAGTTCCGAAATATTATTTCCTTGTAAACATAGTCTCCTAAAACTTGATCCTTGCATATCTAAACGCACACTACTGCACCCTACAACATAAGTAACATTAAATAATACCTCATAGTAATACTTTAAATTTATTTAACACAAAATGGTAACACTTTTAAAATTATTATGATATGTAACATTTTTTTAACACTTTCTATATAAGTAACACGTACATGTAACATTTTTCTAATATGTAACACATGCATACAACACTTATATATATATATAACACATTTTATGTAATACTTTTATAAAAGTAACACTATAATATAACACTTATACTTAAGAAACATTTTTAAGTAACACTTCTACATACATGAATTATTTACACAACATTTAAAAAGGAGTGGTATTTTTAAAACTCCATATTTATAAGATGAATATTAATTGAAACGTTACACACACATAATATATATATATATATATATATATATATATATATATATATATATATATATATATATATATATATATATATATATATATATATATATATTAAATAAATAAATTAGTTTAATGTAATTATATAATACAAAATATATATAGTTCGTTACATAAAATATATTTTATTTTAATACTCCCTCCGTTCCAGGTAATGAGGGCTAGAGACCTTATGTTTAATATAAGGTCTCTGGCCCTCTTAGCCTGGGACGGAGGGAGTATAATTATTTAAAATTGAATTAAAATTAAAAAGAATACTATTATTTAAGAAAAAAATTTTAAAATATATTTACTTACCTTTTATGTTAATGGTTAAAATATTAAACTGCAAAAATTTTATTTAAAAAGGAAAAAAAAGACTAGAAACATATAATAAAATAAATATCAAATACACGCAAAGATTGATGGACTAGCAAAGTTGGTAAAGGAGATGCATTGCGATACATAGGTCATGGGATCAAAACCACACAATTACAATTTTATGTTACATAAACTTTTTGTTGTAACATTTATAAAGTGTTACTAAAGTAAATGTAACATTTTTTTTAAGTATTACTATATTATTGTTGTAACATTTATAAAGTGTTATTAAAGTAAATGTAATACATTTTTTTTTATTTGTTACTATATTATTGTTGTAACATTTATAAAGTGTTACTAAAGTAAATATAACATTTTTTTAAGTGTTTCTATATTAAGAAAATGTGTTACATAAGACAATAGGTAACAGGGGCAATAGTGACACCCCTAAAAGTGTTATCTATCGTCTATAATAAAACATTTAAGCCATTAGATAACATTTTTTATGTGTTACGTAAAACCATTTATGTTGTAGTGGCACTATTAGTCCCAAAAATTTAGATTCATATTTCATTTAATTATTTGGAGCAATAGTTTAACTGAATGTGACCAAGTATGTAACGTTGAAGTTTTATGGGACCAAGTTTGCAAGAGAAGACATTGTGACTATTTTGAAGAGGAGATGCTCAGAAGTGATGCATACCTTTAAGTGGGAAGGGGTAAATGCAGGATTGATGACGTGTCTGTGACGAACCCAATCATCGCCTTCCACCATTAAAAGGCCGTTGCCAAACACGGGCTTCCTGTCATGCTTATACACAGTAGGTTTCCCCCAACTCTTGCCATTTATGTTGGCAGTCATCTGCTTCAAAAATTCTGGGTCTGCAACGTACACGAATGGCTCTGTACCTAACCAGTATAACAGAACTTTCCCTGACATTTAAACCCAAAATTGTTAACATACACATGCATGCAACCTATGTGAAACTAAAAAATGAGTAATAAAGAACTATGACCCAAAATAATTGCAAAGTAATCCCGGTGTTATAACGTACAAATATTTTTTTTTCTGGAGATTAAGAGATGGATACTCCATGTATATCTTATAAAGAGAAATAAACAACGAGATAGAAAGATTTTAACAGATGAAATAGTAACATTACACTCCCTCCATCCTACAATACACTTCACCTTTTCTTATTTGTCCGTCCTACACCACCATTCACACCATAAAAAATGAAATATCACTTTATCTCATAAATTCAAAAGTTACTTTAATTTCTAATTGACACTCATTTTTCAAACACATAGCATTATTTTATATTTTTCATTACTTAAAAATACAACAATATCCTCTAAAGTTAACAAAAATTAATCAAAAAGTGTAACTTTTCTTAAATAATTTGTTACAGTAAATGGGTATGTGTGGACGGGAATGGAGGGAGTACAACATTAACATTTTCGCAATACCACAATGTACAAATATTTTATAGTTTATTCACTAATTAAACATCAATAACTTCTAGGGCAAAGATTTATGTGAGACACGTAAGGGTTTATGTGAGACAGATAAAAGGTGATGACTTATATAATGAAAAGTGATACTCAATTAATATAAAGTAATAACACTAATTTATGAATAATTTATAGTATAAATGAAAAGTGATAATATTAAATAGCGAAAGTAACAACTAATTTAAAAAGGTGTAAAATACTCTCACTTGAAATTGCGAGACTTACCCAACTTTTATATACATTGTATGTCACTGAGTTACCTAAAATACTCAAACATTATTTTACATTATATATACATTAAAAAAAATACTTCTTTTAATCACGTATGCGTGCAAAAATATCAAGAGGAAGATAGTATAATTAGATTTTGGAAAAAAAGAAAAGTGAGTATTTTGGTTCCTCAAGAAGTGATCCATTTCAGAAAATGTTCTCATAATTTCAAATTAATTGGTACCAAAGTTTTCATCTGTTTTGTCCCAAACAAAGAACGCATATTTTTTAATTAAAAAACTAATAAGTGGGAAAAAAAATGCACTGTTTGAGGCTTTTGAAATGTATAATGATTTTTTAATAAAAATAAATCCCATTATTCGAGAGAAAATTTGTAATTTTAGGACCCTATATATAATATGCGTGTATGTATATAGTATGTTAGTAGAGTTACCATGCAATTTTTGCCATCGAGCATAGTATGGCAGTGCAATAGAATGAAATATCATGGGATATGGTCCGAATTGAAGAGGGAGAGGGTTTGATATTGTTGATCCTTTTCATATTGTAAATAATAAATAAATATTATTTATTTATTACATTATCCACATATGAAAATATGTGGCACGCTGCATGCAAGAAGGGAGTTGGAGTTACGTAACTCCTATAGTTTCCACTCCGTTTCCTTATTATTGATTTGGATAAAAGGAAACTGCATGCATAGACACAAAGAGATGAACGCATAACAGTTCTAAGGATTACCTCTCTCGTTGTTTTTCTTCTTCAGTATTCGTTGTCCATTAAAATACAAATTCGTGGCAATTAATCCTTCAACTAGGGTTGTGTTGAAGATTTGATCCAAGGAGACATTAGTGAGTATCAATCGGTTCATAAGGTTCTTCACATTCTTCCGCTGCAACACAATCCTACGGTGAGAGGTATAGGATTTCTCTCTATGCATGTTTAGGGCTTGTGTCACTATGCCAAAATTGTGGAAAGGCAACGGGGAATCCCCGTTGTCGTAGCCCTTCCAACTCCGTTGTTAACCCGGCAGTTGTTAAAAGTCCAGACCTTTAATAACGGAAAATTACCCGTTGTCAAATCTAATTTTTAACAATGGGTTATCCCCGTTGTTGTAGCTATTAATATCCATTGTTAAATATTGTGGTGGCCACAAAAATATGTTTTAATAATGGGGAATCCCCGTTGTCGTAGACATCTACGACAACGGAAAATCCCCGTTGTCATAGGTCTGAAATTCTGTTATCAATTCGGGAGTTGTTAAAGGTACCAATCCTTTAACAATGGTTTTTGACCCATTGTCGTATGTATGCTTTCACAACGGGGTATCCCCGTTGTTGTTAGTGACATCCCCATTGTTGAATCTAGCTACGACAATGGGGAATACCCATTGTCATAGCTCAAAATCTCTATTTTTAATCTGGGAGTTATTAAAGGTTCCTAACTTTTAACAATGGAATTTTGCCCGTAGTCGTATATATTATTTTAACAACGGTTTCTCACCGTTGTTGTTAGCTTCATCCATGTTGTTGTACTAAACTACCACAACAGTTATTCCCCGTTGTTGTAGCCCTGAACCTCCGTATTCAAATTGGGAGTTGTTAACTTTTCCTCACATTTAACAATGGTTTTCAAACTGTTGTCGTAGCTTTATTTCACAACAGTTTGTGCCTGTTGTCGTAGGTTATATCCCCATTGTTATAATAAATTTTTTAACCTGTTTAATAATTTAATATAAAATATCCATAATCCTTAATCTTCAATACAGCCAAACTAACATTTACATCAATTCATTAAAATTTAATTGAAGTCAAAATATAAAAAACCAACATCAATACAATAATTAAAATACATCATAATATTAAACAACAAACTATTCATCACGTTCCCCCTTTCCCTCTAATGCACTTTAGTCGTTTAGTAGGGCTGGTAAAGAAGACATATGCCAAGGTTAGCACAATCATATAAGTTGTTCTCAAAGAATTTGATTAGAACAATAATTCCAGACTATAGAAATTTTGTGCAAAGAAAAAAAATTCACATGCGGAAAAAGGAAATATTGCAAGACTTACAGATTTAGGCCCCAAATTCAACTGAACAGTTGCTAATTTGTAATTGGAATTAGTTCTGCAGGTGTTTACTCTATCTGCGCCAAACAAAAAGAAGCTCTTGTTTAACAAGAAAGGTAATAACAGTTGACAAATTGGAGCCCCACAATTTAAGTTGCTGACTTATCGGTACGCTACCAACTCATAAAGAAACATTCATACTAAGAAAACATAATATATTATTAATATTTTGAGGTTTCGAAACCTTAACCAGAAATAAGCAACTAATGATTAATTCCCGAATAGGACTGCTCTTTTTTCTTACTTCCCAAAACCATAATCGAATAGATTTTATTTCTAATTTATCAGATGAATTTTGGTTTTCAGTCTATAGTAATATACTGAGGGCATCCAGATCAGTTTATTTCCAACAAATATTTCCACTTATGTAGCAATCAACTTATTTAAAAATAAATTACACAAGAGAAACTTTCAATAATAAATCCAAACTAACAAGAACATGATTCCTGATTGGACAACTATTAATCTTTTTTATACTATAATACCTCCCATGAGAGACTTCAATAAATTATACATCTGATCACCACTCTATCTATAGTGCGTAGACCTCAAGCACATTCCAGTGCACTTTCACATCTATTATTGCAGATATGCAGCCCAATAGCAACTTCTTTCACTCCCTTTTAAGCACTCGGAAGATATATCTGAATAACTATGACTAGATTTCTCCACTAACGAGTAAGGATAAGAGTCAGAACAAGCATACCATAAAAAGTGTCACTGCTACAAAAAGAGTTATTTCTGGAAATCAACTTTGGGCGGAAACTAGATCATTAAATTCTGCAAGTAATATCAATAATTAGGTGATCAAGCATGACAAACTAAAAGTATTCCAGAATAAAATTATAATGGAATCAACTTGAATATTGAACCATGTCAAAAAGTTCAACAACTAAAGACCAAGTAACTAAGAATGAACATAAAATTATTCACGGCTGGTGTTACATTGTTGAAGCATCAATGCAATGTGCCTATAGGTGTTGTAAAAATGGTTTAAAAGGGTGTAAGCCATAATGAATAATTTCCTTAGTCATCTAAAGCTGAGCAATGCTAAGAAACTCATGTTCTTAATGAAACTGGCATATCATAAATTCTACATCACATTGTTAAGTGAAAACACTTCATTTTTCCATATCTAACATCTAAATCTGAACACAAACTGCATCATACCAACTCCACTTTAAAAGCAATATAACAATTTACCCCTTGTGATCCCACAATGACGTGGGGGCTATATGTGACTTTCTTATTGTGCTGCAAGTCATCCACAATATTGTACTGCTCAACATGTTTTCATCTTATAATTATTTTGAAGTTTGCAAATTTATTGAGGTATAGTATAGATGCATATGCCTGCAAAAAGATATACAATGAAAATTTGCAAAAATTGATCCATACAAACAGGGAAACAGGCTCAACAGCTCTTAGAACAGAACCCATATATATCTATAATGCAGATATTCCATGAACTCTAGTTGTATGTGACTTTCTTAGTGTGCTGCAAGTCATCCACAATACTGTACTGCTCAACATGCTTTCATCTTATAATTATTTTGAAGTTTGCAAATTTATTGAGGTATAGTATAGATGCATATGCCTGCAAAAAGATCTATAATGAAAATTTGTAAAAATTGATCCATACAAACAGGGAAACAGGCACAACAGCTCTTAGAACAGAACCCATATATATCTAAAATGCAGATATTCCATGAACTCTAGCATATCTGTAACAACTTAGTGTGTACATCATAAAGTAAAGATAAAGTGATGATAATAACAGTAATAAATGATAATAATAATAATAATGACAAAAATAAGTAATAACTGAAATTTATCCCGCACTTTTCACATAGCCATGCCATCCAATTATATAGCTTCTTCTACTTTCTTTTTTTTTATTTTAAATGAAAATTAATGATGCCATAACATGTCGAACTTTTATATCTTGTAATAATAAATACAGCAACAATAAACCTTATTTCTCATTTTTATATGAAGAAATCAATTTCAATTGCGAGGTATTTATTATTTTTACACTATTATCAAGAACTAATCTATATTGTGGAGACATTTATTTTTATGAATACAATAACTGGAGGACATAAGTAAATTCTCACCCTTAATGAAAAGCAAACGCGATAAGATAAGTGAGACTTCTCTTCAAGATCTCTCCTGGATGTTTTGGTTGTTTTGGTAGCTTCATCTCTCAATCTCATATCCTGAATAAGCCAAAAATTATCTTAAAATGTTAAAAGCTTTCACAATATATAATTTAAACAATGTATAAATAATTGGCTATTTGGTGCAGTGCTAATAAGTAATATAACTTATAAAAATACTTGGCCAGCAAAAAAAAAAGTATTTCATAAAAATCACTCAAGCAGCTTTTAAAAATAGGTGCAAGAGAGAGATAATTTCTAAAATATTGCATAAGCATTAATATTTGGAACATATTCAATCGTTGCGTCAGTTACATAAAAATATTTATAACCTTGATATCATGACATGGTACAATTTTCCATCTCAATCACTCCCGTTAACAGTATTATGGGTAGCCACATAAAAGGAAATTAAATTAAATTAACCGCTTCTCATGACAATAGTGAGGTCAAGAAGCTCAAAGCTAATCAGGCTACTTCAGTTATATGGTAAAACTGTTTCTTAGTGGAGTGATATAATAGTAGTGTATATCTCTAATACACAATTTTTCGTATTACATTTGTTTCATGATCTTGCCAATCCTCGACTAATATACTTTATCTTATTAGTTAATTATGGAAAATTTACAAATAATAATAAATAACCAATTAACTCTTTCTTAGTTCCCAATTTAGTCCACTAGATTGTACCTTGTCAAGTGTCAAGAGTACTCCAATGCATCATTTGAGATTGCTAACGATACATATGCCCTTCGGCTATCAACTGGGACAGATAAATTAGTATTTTGCATAATATAGTGAAGTCGCAAGACATATAGTGTTGGTTATGCAACCAATATACCACAGTGATTATGGAATGGGTGGCACTGGGTTTATAAGTCTTGACAATACAACTACTGGTATGAGGCCTTTAAGTGAGAGGTCCAAGTAACAAAACAATGTGGGTCTAAACTCCAAAGTGGACAGCCATGCTGATCCAAACATCATGGGAATCAATGCATGAAATGATGAGCCCAAAGAGGCTTAGTGGAACTTCAGTTGGCAGAGTATTATTGTTTGTGGGACCAAATTTAACACAAAACAAAATTTTTTATAAGTACAATGCCTTTTGGGGAAGTCCAAAACAAAACCATACTCAGGCCCAAAAGGGAACAATATATAGAATCAGGAGAGTATGTAAGGACCTAAAACAAACCACACAATTTTCTAGTAAATTCACAAACATAAAACAATATACTTCCTCCATCCCATAATTGGGTTCACATTTTCTTTGTAAATTACAAAGGAAACGTGAACCCAATTATGGGATGGAGGGAGTAATAGGTTTCCAAATTTCGGTACTTCTAGTTGAATCTCACATTCCCTTCAGAGTATATGACCATACAACCTAACTTAACATGCACTCAATATATTTGCTTCTTCAATAAAACTTGATATAAATTATGATTTACCAAACAAGAATTGGGAATACAAGAAATTGAAATTCTTTTCTAAATATTGAGCATCTACGATACCAGTTTGAAGAGCTGGAAAGATATATGCATTGTCTAATGCATTACTTAATAGAGTTTACTTGTCACAATAGTTAGAAACAGAAAATTAGAAAAATCAAGAGAAAGTTAAGGTCAAATCTATGGATTGTATGAAGAATATAAAGGAGAAAAAAAAAAGTAAAAAAAATGTTTGATAACATCCATTTAGAGCAATTATGCTTGTTAATCAGTAAATATGAGCTCTTTACGCCAGGGTCACCCACAAAGTCTGAATAAAAACTGCACAGACCAGAAAATAATGAAAGTTATACTTGGCAAATCCTCCTCGTCATCATCGAAACTCAATTCATATATGCCTTCATCATTCATCCATAGATTACATATTATAATCCTGGTTCCATGTGATCCAATATTATCAAACTGGAAAGAAGGGAAGAGAATATATAGATTAAGAATATGAAGTTATACACAGTAGATATGAAAATACACAAGTCAAATTCAAAATCACAGTGGATGAGGCGAAACTACTTCAAAACAGAATCTACCCTCTTTAATAGAACATATAAATTTTACATGACTTGGCAATTAGAAGAATAGTTAAGGTACTTTTAAATATGTTACGTCCACTATTTTTCATAAGAAATACTACCATTTTCAACATCATCTATTCATATGTATATTCAACAATATTGAACAGAGTTCTCAAGTCATTTTAGTTACTCAAGTGAAGAGCCACATAACGCCACCACTTCAAAGCAATGCTAATCTAGAAACGAACTAACTCTGCAAATAAATTAAACGTAATGTACTACTTTACTCTGCTATATAATAAATTAATAAATAAATAGATAAAAACAAGTTTGGTAACATGAAAACTTAAGCATAAATATGCAATCAGTTTCTGGCGGCACCTTACCACAAAACAATAAATTAACTTCGAACCCTACCCTATATTATATTATTAGATAAAATTTTGAGTGAGGCATATTTTTTTAAAAGAAATCGGATATATTCATAAATATAATATTCTAAAGTCTAAGCTTAATATTTGACTGGGTAAAATATTTATTAAATTTTTTACCTCGGTTTGAGAAATGGAGAAGCGGAAACGAGTTCTAGGGTAGTATAACTGCCTAAACTAAGTCGCTGCTCAATCCAAGTCACCATGAAAGAAAGGGAGAAAGTATATTCTCCAAATCTACCAGAGTGATTATCAATCGGAGCCCCAAATCTACCAGAGTGATTATCAATCGGAGCCCCACATTCGAATGCAGATTCTAGTAACGTTATTCGTTGCGGAATTAGAGAAATACTGAGAGAAATTTAATTACGCATGGGTTATTGTAATAGGAGCAAAAACCTAATACCTGGTGGAAGTAGATGTCGTGATATCTTAGAATCAAAGGCGACGGGTATTAATAGGGGGAAGTAGATTCTGATAACTTTTTTTATAGATTAGATCAACGAAAACAAGAGGGCGACGGGTATTAATAGGGGGAATCACTCACCTGACGGTAATCCATTCTACTAACCAGGCTGAGAAGAACCACCACGACTGGGGTTCGATTTCGAACTGAACGAGTAATGCACCACTACCTCTGCTCACAGGCATCTCAGATTGACGAATAATTGAAGGGCCCAACCTCGCTGCTTGCCGTCGAGATGTTGTGCTGGAAACGAGTGACAACCTGTGCTGCTTGCTGTTGGGAGGTTGCGCTAGAAACAAGCGAAGAGAAGGAGTTTGGCAGAAACTAGGCCATAGGAAAGAATAAAATAAGTCTTAAAGTGTAAAATTTATGTAATTGGTGTAAAATTTGAGAAAGTCCAAGTGTAAAAATAATAAAAAATAAAATAAAAAATGGTTAGGAATAGTTTAACAACGGACCTACGACAACAGAATAGAATCTCCATTGTTAATGAGTGCTTTTTTTAAGTAACAGCAACGGGGATAGCTTTTCAGCTTTATTTTACACTTTAACAACAGGTATTGAAATCTCCGTTGTTATTCCAGAGTTGTTAATGCACAGTTTTTGCATAGTGTGTTTTAGGATCGTGTGTATTCCAACATTGGTATCAGAGCCAATGATTGGTACTCCGCAATTGTTGTCTCTGGAATTATATTTTTTTATATTATCTGCCTTGTGATTTACATGTTTTGCATGCTTCATGTTTTGTATAATAAGAATTGTATTATGCGACATTGATGAGTCATAAATATGATTTTGAGGCAGATTAACTTCGTTTCCAGTGTATATGTGTTAATGACGTTGTTATCCATCATGAAACTTGAAATCGTGATTTATTTCGTTATTTTTTTGTGCAAGAAAAGGCATGTTTTGTTTATGCTACTTTATAGGTCTCGTCGAGAGGAGTCCGTCAGTATTTTTGTGTAATTTTTGGCCTTCTAAAACTCCAGTTATGATTTTTTAAAGTTTTTCATGAAATTTGGCTAAATTTGCAAATTTTCAGAAACTTCAGGGGTTGTTTTTTTAGAATTAGAAATAGTTGAGGGATTTTTTTGTAATTATCATAACTACCATTGAATTGGGTCGGGCCGGGTCAGGAAAGGCGGACCGGGTCAGACCAGGACGGTCAGCCTGTGGTCTAAGCCCACGGTGGATAGGTGGCATGAGGAGGCGCGTGGCAGACACGCTCCGGCAACGATGGTGGCGCGTGAAGTCCATGCGCCGGTAGCCTGCAGTGGCGCGTGAGATCCACGAGCCAGACTTCAGCCTGCTGGCAGCCGCGCGTGGCGGCACATGGAGGCATTTTCCGGCGTCTGTCCGATGTATTCTGACATGTTTCGATGCGTGGAGTCCAATGATGACATTTTCGAGAGCGTTTGACGTCATCTTTTAATGTGTATGTGTGGTTTTACTTCGTTTTATAACATTTTTGTTGAATAAAAACCTTTATGGTAGCTATTTGGTTGCATTTTATGTTGATTATGCACCTTATAATGTCATTTAATCATAAATTCATTGTAATGTTGAATTGTTCAAACTCTTGTAGCCTATGAAAGTGGAAGACAAAGGGAGTTGAACTCATTCACTTGTGAATATGCCTATTACTCGTGGAAATTTATTTCCATGTGCCTTATATGAAGAGAAAATTCATGTGATATAGTTTGACTAACACTGGTATGTTTTGTTTTGGTTGCTCATTTTCTCATAGGCATAGCATCAAGGAGGAGAACAGTTTCAACAAGGGACATCTGAACCAAACGGATAGTCCTTAATGAATTTTTGAACTACAAAATGAAGCCACAACACAACGTTAGGGACCATGCATTGGAACTGTTTGAACGATACAACCGTTTGTTGTTCTTGATCAATAAAAGGCTTCTCCCATCTAATGATTATAATCAGATTTATATTCGTGAGACCTGGGCTAACACTTTAACTTCCTACTTACAAAAGGAGTTTTGGGCTCAAAGGAAGACTTATAGTGTGGAGCCAAATGGCCGTCAATTGATGTTTGATTTGATGATTGCTTCTTTAGTAGAAGATAAAAGACAAGCACTTAAATCAGCTTGCTTTAGTATGGGTGGGGTTCGACAATTTGATTTTCTAAGACTGAAAAGTCGAAGAAAGGATCAGATTAAGAATCCTCTTGTATATCCTTTGGCGCGAGCTATCTATAGTGTGCGGACTAGAGATTTTGATTATGGTCGTTATTTTGAATCAAGTGACTTATATAGAGATTCTATCCTTAGAAATCCTTAATTGTACTTTCTAATTGAATACTCGAGGAGTTCATTAGAATTTATGTGTTGTCGGACTTGATTTATTTACTATTATGGATGGTTGTTGATGTTTTATTTATGTGTGGCAGTTCAATGTTATTGTTGATTACTTGAACCTTAAATGTGTTTTACGTTTTGAAACAAGTATCTAGTGTTATGACACTTGATGAGATTGATGATTAGTAGTCTCCGAGCTATTTTTCGAGATTAAGTCTTGTGTTATTAATTGAGATGTTTGTGTTTAGCTTAACGTAAAATTTTATAAAACATTATTAACATATTGAATCACTTTAATCTCTAATAAATATCATGGCATCGAAATTAATTGTCGCTGAGTTAAATAAAGGGGAAAAACTCAATGATGATAACTATGACACACAGCGTCATAAGATTTGGTACGTGTTGGATGAACAAGATGCATTGGATGCTATAAACCAAGTCATGGCTGATCCAGGTGTGGGAAATGGAACACAAGGGAGACTTGACCAATATGCATACCAGGCATAGAAAAAGAAAATTTCCGTTGCACGTGGTATTCTTGTAAGCTCAGTAATCGATCCGATGATTCATGAATGTGAGCAACACCCTACTGCACATGTTATCTGGGTGTATCTGGTGAGAAGTATGGTGGAACATCGGTTACAAGGCTTAGGCAGCTGACTATTAAGTTTGACACATGCAAAAAGAAACATGATCATAACATTAGGCAACATCTCAGGGAGATGTCTAATATGATAATCGAACTTAAGACTGCTGATCACATTCTCCTTGATGAGCAACAAATACAAGCACTAATCCGCTCTTTACCTGATCGTTGGGAACATCTGAAGGTTAACTTGACTCACAATGAAAGCATTAAAACTTTCAACGATGCTGCTCATCGTGTTGAGTTAGAAGTTGAGAGGCTCGGAGCCTCAAAGCCAACTTCTGGAGACTTCTATGTCGGTTCTGCTTCAAAAGGAGCTTCGGACTTCAAAAGGAAGAGGAATAAGAAGAAGGGCAAGAAGGGTAAACAATCTGATGGTGAGAAACATGACAACAACCCAGCGACCAAAACTGATGAACAGAAGAAGAAAAAGAAGCACAACAAAAAGAATAAGAAGGATAAGAGCAAAATGTCATGTTTCAAGTGTGAAAAGCTTGGTCACTTTGCACGTGAATGTCCTGAGCCCAAGAGGGACAAGGTAGATTCATCTTATTCTGTTTCGTGTGAAATTAATGTCTCAAGTATTGTCTTGCTAACTGATTCTTATCTATTGTGGATTATAGACTCAGGAGCAACGGACTATGTAACGAGAGACAGGGGAGCCTTTGTAGATTTTCGTCGTGTTCCAAAGAGGACTAGGTGGATATATGTGGGAAACAATGCTCGAGTCGAAGTCAAAGGACTTGGAACTTGTAAACTTGACCTTGACAATGGTCGGGCCTTTATTCTACATGATGTTCTCTATGCTCCAGAAAACACGCCGAATCTAATCTCTGTTTCAGTTTTAGTTAATTTGGGTTATGATGTATTATTTACTAGAAATACTGTGGTAATTATCATTGATGGTACTTGTTATGCATTTGGACATATGAATGATGGTTTTATGATTTTAAATTGTAATAGAATGACTTTTAGTTATTATGATGACTATTCATATTTACTAAATGCTTATTCTTCTAGTAATGCAAATGTGAATGATAATGTTTGACATGCTAGATTGTGTTATATTGGGCAAGATAGGATGAATAGACTTGTAAAAGAAGGATTGTTGAGTCTTTCTTCAAAAGTTGAATTATCCAAATGCGAACATTGTCTTGCTGGAAAGATAAATAGAAAACAGTTTAGTAAAGCCATTAAAGCTGAATCTCCATTAAAAGAAATGCATTCCGATATATGTGGTCCTGTAAATGTGAGAGCACGACATGGAGCTCATTATTTCATTACGTTCATTGATGATTATTCACGTTTTGGATATGTCTATTTGATATCTCATAAGTCTGAAGCATTTATTATTCTAGACGATTCTTTAGTGAAGTTAAAAAGGACAAATCTATCAAAGTTTTAAGAACTGATAGAGGACGTGAATATCTATCATAACAATTCAAGGAATTTTGTAATGAAAAGGGAATAATTCGACAATTAACCATTCCTTATGCGCCTCAACAAAATGGTGTTGCTGAAAGAAGGAATATGACTTTGTTGGAGATGGTGAGATCCATGATGGCACAAGCTAATTTACCAATCTCTTTTTGGGGAGATGCGTTACTCACGGTAGCTTATGTGCTTAATCGAGTGCCTTCCAAATCAGTTCCTTCGACTCCATATGAACTTTGGACGGGTAGAAAACCTGACCTAAGTAATCTTAGAGCTTGGGGATCAGCAGCTTACGTACATGATTCATCAAGTCAGTATGGAAAATTGGGTCCCAGAGGAAAGAAGTGTATCTTCATAAGATACTGCGTACATTCTAAGAGTTACGTGTTCATAGGAGATCAGGATGGGAGTTTAACTGAGATAGAATCACGTAATGCTCATTTTTTGGAAATAGAATTTCCTAGTAGAGGAGGCATCAAAGATGCCGAACCTATTTTCGAGGTAGTAGAAAACTAATTCCTACAAGATCCAAGTGGGAGTAGTAGTTTAGCTGATGGTGTGGATCTTGATAGATATTTGCCAATTGAGGATCAAGCGATTCCCAATGAGAGCATTTTATCTACAGAAGATCATCAACAACTATCTCGAAAAATTCTAAGAAACATGTGCCCAAAAGGCATTATAATATTGAAGGACATGCCTTCTTTGTTTCACCAGAAAATGAAGATGTTTCTCCTGTTGATGAGGAAGAGCCCAGGAATGTTAAAGAAGCTCTGACTTGTCCGGCGAAGGAGAAATGGATGAAAGCGATGAAAGAGGAGATGGAGTCTATGAAGTCAAATCAAGTTTGGGAACTTGTAGATCTTCCAAAGGGACGAAAGTCAATTGGGAATAAATGGATTCTCAAAATCAAAAGAAAATCTGATGGTTCAATAGAGAGGTATTAGGCTCGCTTGGTGGTAAAAGGTTATACTCAACAAGAGGGTATAAACTACGAAGAAATCTTTTCACCTGTAGTGAGGTTTGCCTCGATTCGTTTACTATTGGCTATAGTGGCTAGTATGGATTTAGAATTACACCAAATGGATGTTAAGACCGCATTTCTCAATGGAGAACTAGAAGAAAAAATCTACATGCAACAACCTATAGGATTTATTCTTCAAGGTCAAGAGGATAAAGTTTGTAGATTGAAGAAGTCGATCTACGGACTCAAACAATCCTATAGATAGTGGTATTTGAGGTTTCACACTATGATTATCTCATATAACTTCGTTATGATAAATGAAGACCGTTGTGTTTACGTTAAACAGTCCAATGGTAGTTTTGTGATTCTATCCTTGTATGTGGATGACATACTACTAGCAAATAATAGCAAAGAGTATCTTGAAACCATAAAAAGATGGTTATCTTCAAACATCGAAATGAAAGATATGGGTGAGGCAGAATACATACTTGGTGTGAAGATCCATAGGGATCGTTCAAAGAAGTTATTGGGTTTGTCTCAAGAGACTTACATCAAGAAACTTTTAGAACGGTTCAAGATGGAAACTTGCAAGCCCATAGATACTCCCATAGTGAAAGGCGAATCATTGAGTCAACATATGTGTCCCAAGACTCAAGATGAAATCAATGACATGTCCAAAGTGCGATATGCCAATGCGATTGGAAGTCTTATGTACGCAATGCTGTGTACAAGACCAGACATTTGCTATGCTGCTGGTCTGGTAAGCAGGTATCAATCCAATCCAGGGAAGAAGCATTGGATAGCTATTAAAAGAATTTTCAGATACCTGAAAGGGACTGCAGATTATTCTCTTAGTTATCAAGGGAATAACAGTACACTAAATGGGTTTTCAGACGCTGACTGGAGTGGAGATTTAGATGAACGTAAATCAACTTCTGGTTATGTCTTCTTGCTCAACAATGGAGCAATCTCATGGTGTAGCAAGAAACAGACTTGCATCGCATTATCCACAATGGAAGCTGAGTTTGTGGCATGCGCGTCTGTAGTTCAAGAGGCTATCTGGTTGAGAAGATTCATGAAACACTTGGAGGTCTTAAACACTTCAGTGGGAGCTGTTTTAATCACTTGTGATAATCAATCGGCCATTGCTTACACAAAAGACCCCAAATATCATGGAAAGACCAAACACATTGATACTAAATTCAACTTTGTTAGAGATATTATAGAAAAGAAGAAAGTGATTCTTAAATACATTTCTACTCATTTAATGTTAGCAGATCCTTTTACCAAACCAATTCCCAGAGATGTGTTCATAGGACATGTAAAAGGATTGGGTTTGTGAAGGGTTTAAAACGATGTATTGTATGTTAATGGAATGGTTAATGGCTTAACTATATGTATATGTTTTATAAATTATATGTGATGATTCATATATAATAGTATGTTGGCAAGTTACGATTGACTCTCTCATACGAGCAATCACCTCTGGCTAAGTGGGAGCGGCGCAGAGATGTGATTAGGATAATCAGTGTAATCGGGATAGATTTTGCCACAAATCTAATCCAACTTGTTGTAAAGCTAAATCGACGGAGATCCTATACTTTGGAGGAAGGATATACAGATTAAGTGTATGGAACACACTTAGACTTTGATTTACACGATGTATAAATTAAAATGAAATACGACATACGCTTTTATGGAAGGAAGTTAAAGACATTGTGACAAGTGTTTTAGGAAAACGACTTGTACTGAGTTGACCACAAAAGGATTGAGAATATTATTCCCATTTTCTCAAAAGTATGAGTCCTCATCTATTAGTTACCCTTATGACTTTCTACTATATTCTAAGTCTTCACTTTAGTGTTGGTACTTTAGCATGTTACCAAAAAGAGTTATGGCTAATAACGGCAATGCGGTGCTTGTCCAGGAAAGCAGCTGCAGTGGGAGACTGTAGATGCTTAGTGAGATGAGAAGGATGTCTTAATTTAACATATACTATTGTGATTCATTAACGAGTCAATCAAGCAGGGTCTTGATTATGAATACATAATTTTTGAAAAAGGGTTGAATATGCTCTTACAAATTAAGGGGATTGAAAAGAGATATGTCAACTTATGTTAAATATTCAAGAGTTCTGGGGTATAGCGAGCTTGTTGAGTTTCTTCGATAAATTGGTTGAGTTGCTATATATCTCTAACAAGTGTATACACTTTAAACTCATATCTCATGGGTCACACGATGTATTAATCTGGACAAGAATATGATTCATGAAGAAAATGAATCAAGAGAATTTTGATTTCATATGTGAGTGGGAGATGTAAATAATAATTAAATATTATTTATTTATTACATTATCCACATATGAAAATATGTGGCACGCTGCATGCAAGAAGGGAGTTGGAGTTACGTAACTCCTACAGTTTCCACTTCGTTTCCTTATTATTGATTTGGATAAAAGGAAACTGCATGCATAGACACAAAGAGATGAACGCAGAACAGTTCTGAGGATTCCCTCTCTCGTTGTTTTTCTTCTTCAGTATTCATTGTCCATTAAAATACAAATTCGTGGCAATTAATCCTTCAACCAGGGTTGTGTTGAAGATTTGATCCAGGGAGACATTAGTGAGTATCAATCGGTTCATAAGGTTCATCACATTCTTCCGCTGCAACACAATCCTACGGTGAGAGGTATAGGATTCCTCTCTATGCATGTTTAGGGCTTGTGTTTTAGGATTGTGAGTATTCCAACACATATCATAGAGGTTTCCCACAGGGAAACTAGGTTTTAGCCCAGAGAAACCATTTGCTTTGAGTTTTCTGTAGGTTGACTGTGGGATAACCCACCATAAAAGCAACAACTTTTCCACCATACCCACTGCCTTAAGGACACACACTCCCAAACATGAATCCATCAACACTTGCACGGGTGATTCCATCTCTCTCCCTATGATCAGTGCAGGTTTTTGTTGAATAATATACGGGAGAATGGAACAGTTTGCTTTGGTATTTATAGCTGGAGGTTGAGGATGGTAAGAATATCCCATAAGTACTAAACTGCCAAAGTTGAACAGTTTTTAAGTTTTTGACTTGGAAGTTATTAGAATTTAACTGTATTATGGGGTGAGTATTTATTTTGGTGTATTATTTCTCATGCAGTGTTGATGATTGAGATAGAAAGATTGAGAAATAGAACCATATGATTTTCTCAATAGCCATGGAATGTACTATTATTTTTACCAGCTTTTTATTTTGAGCTATTTCACTTATTTTTACTTATTTCATAAACAGAAAAAATATACTCTATATCTTACCTACTTTTGACACTTTATTCATCAATTCTAATAACTTTACTTATTTTTTTTACACTTTATTTATATTTTCAATAACTTTATTTATTTTTCTCTCTATATTATCAATTTATTCTTACTTTTTCTTACATTATTATATATTAAAAACAATACTTATTAATTTTCGTACTTGTACAAATGGATAAAAATATAGACGGAGGGAGTAAAAGACTAGAATAATAAATAAATTCTTAAAAGAGAATATAAATTATAAGGACAATAGTTGGAATATCTTATTCCCCCACTTACGTATAATTATATAAATAATTATACAAATGATACATGAAATGAAAGTGTTTTTCATTGTTACAATTTGTTATTGACAATAATAGTTGTATCATTCCCGGGCAACGAAAATAGGAGTGATTGTGATTATAAGGTAGTGTACAATTCCCCTTATCAAGCATATAATTTTTTATTTTTTAAAGTAAAGTTTTTTTTATCAAAAGAGAGTAGAGCATAAGATGTGCTCATTCCCAAATAAACAACACTAGAACTATCAAGCATATAATCTGATATATAAAAATATATTTGATACATTTAATTTAGGGATATGTAATGTGTGAGATCATCCAGTAAACTTTAAGCTTTACGTAAGATGATAAAAAATGATAACATTATTAATAAAAAAGTGATAGTCAATCGATGAAAAATAATAATGGTATAGTGAAATATTTCATTAATAATTTATATTACAAATAAAAAGTGATAACATTTTATAGAGAAAGTGCTAACATTTCGTTTCATGTAAGGGCTTACGTGAGACGGTCTCATAAAAGTTTATACCCGCGCCATCAAATCCCAACTGATCTTTTTGATGAAAAAAATTTTACTTTTATTAATTAAAATGTATACCTGATAACTCTGATAAGAAAATCTTTAAATACAAGGAAATCAATTTGGAAAAGACGTTCGAAGGAAATAAAAACCAAATCGTGGAGATTTTTTCCACTTACTATAATTGCTCTTACTCATTTTTAGATTGATGCATCAATCCTAGAATGTGGTACAATTAGATGAGGTCTCTCACCATTAATATTGGTATGTATGATTTGTAAATTATGATAACTTTTGATTTTTGAGTACTACTTGTACTCATAATAATATTTCACTTTATTCTTCCAAAAAAAATGTATTTAATTTAGAACAAAATATTATACCTAAGGACATAAGAAATCAACTCTCACTCCAATCTATAAATTTATAAAATAACGTGATAATATAAAATTATTGAATTAAAATGATTTATTTGGAAGACCTACGTTTTTCTTTTCTATTTAATTCTTTTAGTCGAGCCGCTATCAAAATATTGTATTGGGACTTTAAATATCAAATTTCAGAATTTCTTTTTTAATCCCTCAATCCTAATAAATGGGTCAACCCATCTATACTTAACATATTTGAATTGTTCTCATTTAATTATTGAATTTTACTATTATAGTAATTAGTATAATTAATAAATATAATTAACCTAATTATTTCTAATAGAATTGTCTACATCCATTATAAATGGTTCAATTTTATCAGAAGTGTCCTTAAATCATTTTTGGTACAAATAAACTATTTATTTATTTTTATAAAGTTAAACATTTACACTCTTTATTTTTTAGGGTAAATTACCCAAAACTCCCCTCGAAGTTTGTCCAAATTACTAAATAAATCTCGTAGTTTGAAAAATTACCAATTACCCCTTTAACTTATTTTTTATTTGAACATTAATAAAAATACACTTTTTTTTAAATAAAGAAGGATGGAAATGACATCAAGACCCATATATTTAACATTGTTTTTTAAATTTCACTATTTTTTTTTCAAAAAATCTTTTTTAAAAAGAGTAATTGGTAATTTTTCAAATTACGGGATTTATTTGATAATTTGGATAAGGGGTTTTTGATAATTTTCCAAATTTTTTAAGATTCAACGTCCATGCTCTCTATCTTTATCTATTAAACAGTAATAATCTATGTCCTTAAAAAATTATTAACATTAATATACTTCCTCCACCTTTGAAAATTTTACACCTTTTAAAAATATAACTTTTAAGAATGCTATAATACTTTTTTATAATGAATAAATTATTGAATATATTAGGTGTGATTAGAGATGTTAAACGGGTCAACTCTAACCCATTAGGGCCGGTCCCTAACTAGAGCTGTTATGGAAAACAAGCAGTTCGTCAGTTCGGCTCGAAAAACTCGCTCGGCTCGACTCGTTTGTTATTTGAGCTCAAATATATACTCGTTTGGGTAACGAGCCGAGCTCGGCTCAGCTCGTTAAGGCTCGAAAATAATAATTAATAATAATAATATTATTATATAATTATAATAATATATAATAAAATAAATATGTTAAATATAATAAAAATATAAAATATATTAATTAATACTCGGCTCGACTCGACTGGGCTCGACTCGAAAACTCAACATTTTTACTTAACGAGCCCAGCTCGAACTCGCTTGAGTATTTTTCGAGTCGAGCCGAGCTCGTATATAAGCTCATCACCATAACGAGCTGAGCTCGACTCGATAAGTACTCGAGCCGAGCTCGAATATGGGATACTCGATCGAGCTCGGCTCCTATAACACCCCTAACCCTAACCTTAACGGGCTACGAGTTAAACGGGCCGGGCTCACGGGTTGTACGATAAAAAATATTTAAAAAATTATAAATTATAATTTGTTATAAATAATATAAAAGTTCAAAATTTACTAATACATTATTTAAAATTTGAGAGAACTAAGATTAATACATGCAAAATATTGTTAAAAGATATAAATTAAAAGAATTTGTGATAATTAAATTAATCTTAATATATTTATTTAAGTATTATTTTATTTATTAGAGAAAATCGTGGCTTAGAGTGAGAAAAAAGATGAGAAAGAGATGAAAATTAAAAGATGGTAAAAGTTTATCCAACGATGGGTTGGGAGTAGGGTGTGATTGGGTGGTCGATGTATAAATTATGGGTGCTAAATTAATTAAATATAATAATAATAATTTTTAACCCTACGGGACTACCCGGTTAGCCCACGGGCCAGCCCTATTAGCCAACGGGTTAATCTGTTCAGGCCAAAAAGCCCGGATGTTAAACGGGCCCAAATTCCTTAGCCCTAACCTTAATTTTTTCGGGTTAATCGGGTCTGGCCCTCGGTTTACGGGCTCCAAATTGGTTTACCATTTCCATAAAGAATATAATTGACAACTCGAAGTTTCACATTATCCCTTTCCTGCAACAGATCCGGGGAAAAGTGTTCCATTAACAACTTTAGGTGTGATAGTTATTGGTATTTTTTTTAAATATAGTGTACGTGATCAGGATTGTTATTTTAACTTTTTCTCTCTCTTTAAAAGGTGAAAATTTTAGTGGGATGAACAAAATGACAAAGGCAAAACCTTTTTTTTTGAGAGGGAAGAAGTATAATTTTCTTACTAGTTAATTTAAAATTTTCCGACCATTAAAAAATAACAAACTTTATATTGAAATAAAGACTTATTTTGACCTTCCCATCTACCATTTCGGATTAAAATCCCAAATTAATAGAAATAAAATTTTTGTACTTCTATTTCGTAGGAATTTTTAATCACATGCAATATACAATGTATACCTATTCCGAGTTGATTTCCAACTAATCCACTAGTAAAAATTTATAAACTTGATATCAAAGCAAACATTTTCATATGAGCTTTTCATCTATGGTTTTGGATTATAAATCAAAATCAATAGACTAATCATTTATGTATCAAGAGTTAGTAGGTTACAAAGAAATAAAAATTTTCAATTTCGTAGGAATTTTTAATCACAATAAACCATGTATACCTATTCCGAGTTGATTTCCAACTAATCCAATAGTAAAAATTTATAAACTTGATATCAAAGCAAACATTTTCTTATGAGCTTTTCATCTATGGTTTTGGATTATAAATCAAAATCAATAGACTAATCATTTATGTATCAAAAGTTAAGTAGGTTACAAAGAGTTATTTATACATGTTTTTCAATAAACTTATTATACCAAAAAAGCATATCAAATGATAATTAAAAGGTTAATTCCTAAAAAAATTCATCACTTTATTAGAGATTTTTAAATTTATCACGACTTTTTATTTTTGTCAATTTAGTACATGATCTATTTAATATTTTCAATTCTATAACGTCATTTTATTATTTTTGTCAATTCAATACATGATCTATTTTATATTTTCAATATTATCAGAACTATTATTTTTTAATTTAATACACCATTAATTTCACATTTTAAATTTAAAATTTTTTTCTTAATTAATAATCAAACTGTACTAATTTTGCAATAATAATAATAATAATAATATATTAATAATAAATTAAATTAAAAATATGAAATAAATGATGTAGCAAATTAGAAAATAAAAGTTAGTGATAGAATTGAAAATATTAAATAAATCACGTATTGAACTGACAAAAATAAAAGTTTGTGATAGAATTGAAAATATTAAATAGATCGTGTACTGAATTGACAAAAATAAAAGGTCATGATAGATTTGAAAAGTAGCAATAAGATGGTGAATTTTTTAGAAATTAATCTTAAATTAAAAATCTAAAAATATATAATAGAAGTTCATAAAATATGTTTATATTAATAAAAAAGTTTTGAAATATTTTAAATTATTTAAGATAATTATCACAGAAATTCATTTTATAAAAGATAAGAGTTTATATGTAAAAAAAATTACTTTATGGCTTTACTTGATCCTTCGACTATAGTTCGAGGGCACAATGACCATTTGCCCATTATAATAATTTGTAACGAAGTAATTATGAAAAGAGTTGATCTAGTGAACACTAGTATACCTTAACAACATAATTAAATACTAACCCCATTTAAAAAACGATCACATAAAAGGAAAAAATATCGTGAACTTCATTCTGTTTCTTCGTCTCTCTCATTCTCATCCTTCTCCAGATAAAAAATCCCACTTTCTCTCTACGCTTTTCTTTCTTTCTCGCTTCTTCTCTGTTTCCGTTTCTTGCTTCTTCTCCATTTTTCTCCCTACGATTTTATCTACCTTACATCCCACATCACTGAGAAATTGCGCTGTCAAAAGAATCACAACACAACAATGTGAAGAATTGCAGGGGTGGAAGCGAGGGTTGACCGTGGTCTTCAGGGCGACAATCGGCATACGTGTTCAGATTTAATGATGCAGGGGCAGCAATAGATGTCGTAGGCATTATTTCAATAGATGTAGATCTACACACACGTTCTTAACAGATCTATACATGTTCTCATCCTCCATTAGGTTTTACTTTACTGTAAAAATTTGGGGAGTATTTTAAATCATTGATATTGATATGTTCTCATCCTCCATTAGGTTTTGCTTTATTGTAAAAATTTGGGATGTTTTAGTATATATATTATTATAGATATGAGTATTAATTTGTAAGATTTTCCTATTTAATTCTTCAAATCTTCTTAAAAACTCCCTCTCCCTCTACCATGTTTATCACATCTTTCATTAAGTATTAAATTGTTTAAAATTTTTGCTATTTCTCATCTATTTCTCGTCTAGTGCTCCTAATTTAATTTTTGTATTATATATGGTATGGCTAGCTACCAATTTCTATGAATTGAATAGCTGTATTAATTTTAACACTGATGTATATGTTTAATCTATAAATGTATTATTTTTAATACTAATGTACAATTAAAATTCAACTTTTCAAATAACTGTATTAGTGTTAATTTATTAATGTATATATTTGTGTACATAAATGTATTATAAAACAAAAAATGAATTGATATATAGATGAAGATAATAATATCTTGATCAAATTGTAAAAAAAAAAAATAATAATACGCTTACTAAAAAAACATATTACAACTTATACAATTAGATTTTCAACATAATAAAATTGTAAAATATAAAAAAAAAACATGCTAAGAAAAATATATACATTATTGAATTACAACTTATAAATTAATATTTTACCATAATAAAATTGTAAATAAAATAAAAAATAATAATACGCTTACTAAGAAAAACATATACATTATTGAATTACTACTTACCCAATTAATTTTTCAACATATACATTAATGAATTACAACTTATACAATTAATTTTTAAAGTAAACATATGACCTATATAAGTAATATATTTATATTAAAATATAAAATATTATATTTATTAATAAAAAAGAACTATATCTATAACTTTATTGATATAAAATATCAATATAGATTTTTTTTCAAAATATTACAATTTTTATATGTAAAGTTAATAATACTATTAAAAATTAGAAGTTAATAATTATTTGATATACACATACACTAGCTAATTTCTAAGAAAATAATAATACTTTTAATAGCATTTATAATGCATACAATTATTTGAAAAAATTTTATACACTTTTACTATAAAATTCATACACTATGTTTATAAAAGTTTAAACAGATTCTTTTGTCAATCTTCAATCTTGTGGTAAAATCAATCTTCAATCTTCAACCACCACAAATGGTAAATCTTCATCAGGTTCGATTGAGAAGAACAGAAAATGATGTGAATCTTCATCAGGTTTGACTAAGAAAAGAACAGAAAACAGTTCCACCAGACCTCAACTCCGTCATCCTTCCCAAAAGTTCCTCCCCATAGTTCAATAGTAATTCAATAATAGCAAGTTCTTCAATAATCGCAAATTACTTCAATAATCGCAAGTTCAATATCGAATCAACCGCCCTTCATTCCATCGCCTTAGATGCCGCAACACTCTCAACCACAAAAAATTCAATTAAAAAATTCAATTAATTGAGAAACATTAAATTCAATTGCAAAATTCAATCAATTAGAGAACATTATTGTAGAAATCGGAGATAACTATGAAAATTAGGGAAGAACCAAAGTGAAAAATTGAGGAAAATACCATTAGAGTGGTGGGGAAGAGAAAGTAGAAAGTGAGAGAATATGGAACCCAGGGAAGAAAACATGGACCGTGGGAAGAGAGCGGACGACGGCTGAGATAGAGAAACAACGGCGGAGATAGAGAGACGGCGGCGAAAATAGGAAGAGAGGACGTCTATGGAGATAGGGAGAGAGGAGCGGAGAGGGAGGCAGAAGTAAGGAGAGAGGAGCGGAGAGTGCGGCGGCGCTGAAGCAGGGAGCGGAAGCAGGGATCGAAATATGGTACAGAGAGAAAATGAAGAAAAACGATTCTAAAGGCAATGATCCATGGGTAAATTAGATATAAATACCTGGGTCAACGGGTCAAAATTGACCTGATTGACCTTAATAATTGGGTATAGTAGACATTGTCTTATGAAAATAATTGAATTGTCTTTTATTTTTAATTAAATTGTCAACATCCATTACTGAGTTTTCAATTATAATAACTTGTGCAGAAATATTATGTCGTACGATTAAAAAAAGGAAAGCAATAAATAAAAAAGATATACTTAATACTCCCTTCATCCCGCACTAAGGGTGCATTTTACTTTTTTGCACGTAGATTAAGGAGTATTATTATTTAATGTGTAGTGGATAGTTGTATTAGTGGGAGTGTGTGTTGGCATTCAATCGTTTGGTTAACGTGACCCGTTAGGGTTCCATACGTTTCTAATTCAGCGGAAGCAAGAAAAACCAAGAAACGTATTACCTTTCACTAGGGTATGTTGGAGAAGATGTAATCTCGCCGGCAGCCTGCGCAGCGTCACGAGAATGGCCATAACTTCCACATCCAAACTCTGATGGGAGTGATCTATGCGCTCAGACGATCTTCTCTTCGGCGGCTTTCCATATATTAAACATCGAATTTAGAGCACCGTATGATTTTATATGAATTTTGTAAGGTTGCGGACAACAGCAGCAAAATAACCTTCCGGTCTTCTGCTGTATTCCCAAGTCTAATCTCAACGTCATGTGGGCGACGATCCTCGAGATCTTCTCAATCTGCTGTTCCCTCACCCCCTCACAGTGTTAGGCGTGTTAATAGGGTTTATGGACAGCTGAGATGACTTATATATGGGGTACAGCAGGGACCAGAAAGAGAAATTGGGTTGGGCCTCCACTGGGCTTAAGTATCCAAAAATGGAAAAAAGAGACCCTTGGTGCGGGACGGAGAGAGTATTTACAAAGATAGTGAGATCTTTTAGATTACTACTTGATTAGTGATATTTTATCCTAGATTTTAGTGTCTTTTTATATGTGTTTTCATATTAGTTTTTCCATATTTAGGTGTACTTTGGTTGTGTTTTGTGTGTTTTATTGAAATGTGTGTGAATGAGCTTAAAACAGTGAAGGAAACAGGGCAGCAAGTACACGGGCCGTGTATAGAACACGACACTATCGGAATTGACCGTGCTCCGTCGCCAGAACACCTACACGGCCACCCTTGTAGCCGTGTGCAGAACACGGGCTGTGTGTAGTAACACGGGCCGTGTACCAAACACGGCCCTGTCTAGAAGGGCCGTGTGCGAGCATCAGAAGACACAACACGGCCATCCCTGTGGCCGTGTGCTGCACACGAGCTGTATAGCTGTTGGGATCAGAAAATTTTCAGAAACTTCTAGAAGCTTCCCAAGGGGTATAATTACCCATTTATTCAACATTTGAAGGAGATTCGATTTTTTGGACCCTGCACACACACCTCACTCACCATTTCTTCCATTCCACACCATCATCTTCATCTATTCTTCATCATTTGGATCTACCATTATCCCACAATCAATTTCTACATCCAAATGAAGGAAAAAGATCAAGGAAGAGAGGAAAGTGCAAAGAATGGAATGATATCACCATTGAAGATAGATCAAGGGAGTTTCCATTCAATCTTTGTATTAAACCTCATAGTTTATCATGATTTGTAAGGATTTAATTATCTATATAAATTTCTTTATGAATATGGTAGGCTAATCTCCCTTGTGAGATTAGCAACATGAGAGTTGTTGGATAATTTTGGGATTTGTGTATTTAAATTCATATGTTGATTGAGTTAATTGATTTTCTATCATTGATTATTAATTGCTTGATTTGTTTTGTTGATTTATGTGTTTAGTTGTTCTAGATATGTGATTAGATTGAGAAATCAATTATATGCTTAGGATAATTAAGTGAATCATTTCATCAAACACTTCATGTGAATTATAAATTGTAAAGAGATTGAGAAATCATTTAGAGTTTAGAACCGTTTGATAGAACATGTGATTGGTTTGATCGAGAGATTGATTAATCGTGTGAAGGGACTCTCACCTCAAGCATAGTACCTAGTTGGAATTGTTTGAGTGAGAACCAATCCATTGAGCTTGATTTCATATCCTATTCATCTTGAGAGGGAGTTTATGTGAACTTAGTGTTGGCACTTAGTCTAAACCCATGATCATATGAATTTGATACATTTATCCTAGGATTTCCACTTCTTAATTGTTGTTAATCTCACTTTTACTCAACTTGGAAAATCACTCATTTCATCCATCTATTTTGTTTGTTAATCATTGCTCGTCTGTTTGCTTTGATTGATTTAATATCTTATTTGATCAAACTACCCATTGATGATTCGTCTCTATAAAATTGCGATAAACGTGATCTTGCTTAAGGTCTAGCTCCGACCTCCCTGTGGTTCAATACATTATTTTAATTGTCATCCTTATTACAAGTTATGGCAAATCAAATGGCGTCGTTGCTGGGGAGGCAACGGTTGCTAGTAGCTTGAAGAAGGATCGTTTAGAGTGATCTTAATAGAGACATTTTTTATTTTATTTGCTTTTTATTATTTGGTTCGTGAAATCTTGTTCTAATTTCTCTTATTTTAAAGGTGTATGCAAACAAGGTCGAAAGGGAATCAAGTTGAACCAATTGATCTTGAGCTTGAAAACACTTTGAGAAGAAAAAGAACGGAGAACAAAACCAAAAATAGTGAGTTAATGGAGAATTTTCAAGGAGATAATCGTGCGGAGATAGAGCATGATGGGGAAGGAGGACAAAATGTGAACGTGCAAGACAACGCACCTAAATTCAATGCAAATCCTCCTCAACAAGCCTATCAAAATCATGGAGCTTTCAACAACCAAGCTTTGCTTCAACAAACGGTGCAACAAGTTCTTAGGCAACAAGGCTTTCAAAAAGGTTATACTCCTCCACAACAAGCTTATGTACCACAATCACCACCTCCGGCGCAACATGGAATGCAAAAAGATCAAAGGGTGATTCAGGATTTCTTACACATGATGGCTCCACCAATCAACACCAACAACTTTGAAATTAAAGTGAGCTTTATTTCTATGGTGAGAGAGCAACAGTTTAGTTGAACCTCGAATGAAGATCCTAATGCTCATTTAGCTAAATTTGTGGAGATTGCCAACATTGTGAAGATGAATGGGGTGAGTGAAGATTGTATCAAGATGAGGTTGTTTCTGTTTTCATTGAGGGATCGTGCTAGAACGTGGCTATCCGCCATTACTCCCGGTACGTGCAACACTTGGGATGAACTTGCGCAAATATTTCTGAACAAGTATTTTCCACCTTCTAAGATGCTTCAAATGAAGAGCTTGATTACTTTATTCAAGCAAATGCCTCAAGAGAGCTTTTATGAAGCGTGAGAAAGGTTTAAGGATATGCTACGCAAGTGTCCATAATATGAATTCCCGGAGAATCAACAAGTTAGATATTTCTATCAAGGACTTGTGAATGGGCAAAGAGTGCTTGTTGATGCTTCAGCGGTTGGATCCGTATTTGGTGTAACTCCGGAAAGGGCCATAAAAATATTTGAAGAGATTGCTACAAATGTATATCAATGTCCATAGGAGAGGGTTAGTGGATGCTACGGATTTGAGAGTTTTGATAAAGGGCAACAATTTAGTGTGAAGAGTGTTAGTGTTGATCAAAGTCCGCCAAGAATGGAATAGATAGTGGCGGAGGTTATGAAACAAATGAGCTTGAACCAATGTGTGAATAATCAAGGAACTAATATGATTGAGGGGCTACGAGTCGATCAAGGTGTGCTACCTCCGAATATTGTGAGTGGAGAACAATGGGCCAACTCTATGCCACGTGTGGAGGATGTGTTATACATGCAAGGAAGAAATTACCAAGGGAATTATCAAAATAATTACCAAGGTAATTTCAACCAAAGTCAAGGGAACTATCCACCAAGGCAAGGAGGTTTCAATGGTCAAAGTAGTGGAAGCTCATACCCACAACAACAACAAAGGTAAGAGAACTTCTCCTACTCTAATCCGAGTAATGCGATTGCTTACCCTCCGGGATATCAACCGAGGGCAAAGGCACTGAACAACGAGGAAAGAACATCGATTGATGAGCTACTTAAATAATTGATTGCATCAAACAAAGCTCAAGAAGCATCGAACTAAGCTCGAGAAGAAGCATTAGAAAAAGCCGAAGAAGTAAATGAAAAGAGGTTTAATGTTTTGGAGTATAATGTTGGACAAATTGCAAGTTCCTTGAGCACTAAAAAAAAGAAAAGATTCCGGCCACAACCGACGTGAATCCGAAAGCTCAATGTTTATTTGTTAATACGGATGAGGAACGAAAGGTTGAAGAAGGGTTGGTGGAAAGCAAGGTTGTTGGAGAAATGAAAGAAGAGCAAAGGCCTAAATGGATACCTAAGTGGAAGAGGGTGCAAGAGGAAAAGAAATTGGAGGAGAAGGTGAAAGAAGAGGATTACAAGCGTGATTATTGGGGTATTCCGATCACTCAATTCCCTATTCTCTATCCACAAATGTTTATAAAGGAGGAAAAGAAAAAGGAGTTTGAGGAATATGTGAAAAATCTCAAGAAAAAGTATAAGGAGAAAAGGAAAGAAGAGCAACCCGAAACAAGTGGATCAATGCAAAAATGGAGACCTACAAAAGTTGGTGATCCGGGGAAGTTTATCATTCCTTGTGATTTTGAAGGGAAGAGCACTCTTGATGCATTGTGTGACTTAGGGGCAAGCGTGAACGTGATGTCTCATGCCACGTTCAAAGACCTTAAAATTGGAGAGCTAAAGCCTACTACTATCCTTCTTGAAGTAGTAAATGGAGAAGTTTTGAAGCCATTAGGGATTGTTGAAGACGTTGAGGTGAAATGAAAGGGCTAGCTTTCCCAGTTGATTTCATGGTGTTGGAAGTGAAGGCGGATCCTCGAGTTTCACTCATTTTGAGAAGACCATTTCTAGCTATGGGAAGAGCAAGAATTGATGTTGGAAGAGAAGAGCTTTCTTTGAGCTCAAATGGAAGAAGTGTCACATTCTTATGTAACAAAGAAAAAGGAACCAAGTCTCATTTAAAGCCTACAGATGATCTAATGGATCATGATTCCCTTCTCTTTGACAACTTAAACTCATTTCTTCATGATTATATGAAAATGTCAAATTCTAACATGTCTTCTTGTGATGTTGATAGGAAGAAAGCTCCGGACCTTGATTTGAAGCTTGACAAAGGAGAAAGAGGAAGTCTACTAGAATCGCTCCTTGAAGATGACTTGATGCTTGTGAGCAAGAATGGTGAAGTGGAGCTTGTTGACAAGAAGTGGGTGAAACAAATGTTTAAAGTGAGGATGCGAGAAGAAAGTATGGTGGACCAACATTTGGTCCAATGAGCGTGAAAATTCTGTCCGACTTGAAGACGTTAAACTTAGCACTAAATAGAAGGCAATCCATTCTTTTTATGTTTTGATTGTTTTATTGTTTGTATTTTGGTCTTGTAGGTGGATTGAGCTCATGAGAAGAAAGCATATTGAAGAAAAGAGATATGCTTCATGGATTCGAGTAGATATGTCACCAATTGTTGCAAACTTAAATATCGACTCTTGTCTCGAGTTAAGTTGGGGGGGCTAGTGCGTGGTGATCATAGCTTGAGTCGTGTGGATGCGTATGCTTCTCTACAAGAAGATCATTGATGAAAATATAAGGGTAAGTCCCACCACTTTTTGCAAACTTAATTCTCACCTCTTAGTTCGATTTAAGTTTGGGGGGAGAGTGTGTGGTGTGACTCACCATTTAAGTGTGCTTGATATGATGATGATAGGTCTTCTTGTAAAATTGGTCAATTTTAAAATTTTTCTCATGAGTTTGGTTGAATTTTAGTATGATTGGTTGTGTTGAAGTGCATGTTATAGTCCATATTTTTAATGAATTGTTGAGCTAATGGTCTTGTTGAACATGTGTGAAGGGTATCGGAAGCACGAATTGAGCTCGGAGCTAACAACTTCTACTACCAAATGCCTTTTGAGGGAGTTCATTCTATACCCTACCACTTCTATGTGTTTAGTATAATTTGATTTGATTTGGATTGACGTGTTTAGCATGCTACTTCAAGTGTTATGTTTGTGGGAAGTTTACTTTCTTAATTTATGATTTCAATTTTCAATCAAAAGATGGGGATGCTTGTGAGCTTACTTGAATATGGATGTTATGAATATGTGCTTAGTTTTCTAATGATGGATGATTTTGTTGTTTTTGCTTGTTATGTGTTTTGGGTTATTTCTTGTCTGTTGTGTCTTTATTTTATGTTTTGTTTATTTTATTATTCTTGTCTTGGGATTGTTTGGTGGTTTGTTTAGGGAGGTCGTGAGTCATTTTTGAATATGAGATGATATGTTGTGGTAGTAAGTGATGACAAGTTATGATTAAGAATCTCTACACTTTCGAATTGTGATATGTTTTATTTAACTTGTTCAATTTTGAGATGAATGTGGTGTAATAAGTTCCTTAAGGTTCTAGAATAAGCTTGTGAGAATTTGAGCCTCAACCGTGCATACTTGGTATTTTTTCATGAGTGGATTGATTATGTTTGATAAGCTAGAACTTGCTCAAGGACTATAGGAACGAGCCCAATTTGTGAAGATTAGTGACATGATCTAAGGCCATCCTTGTTATTAATAGTCATTGCCATATATTTCCCTACCATGAACATCATTCCTAGTCAACCACTTTGAGCCTTAAAGTCTATTTATTGTGATATAAGCACATTACAAGCCTTAATTACCTATGTGAGCCTTATATATTCACCCTCTTGTACGAGTGATTGAGGAGATGTGGTCTAGAAAGGTTTGATAAGAAAGCAAAACAAAGAAAGAAAATGGTAAACAAGTAAGAAAAAAAGGATGAAAAGAGCAAAACCAAGAGTGAACATGCAACCTCAAAACAAGAAAAATGAGCAAAGCAATAACGAGATGCTCAAGAAAATCATAAAAATCAAATAAAGGAATCATGCATCAAAAGGAGCTCAAGAAATCCAAGGAATGATGATGATTAATGCTTGTAATTAGCAAAGAAAAGGAAAGAAGGAAGAAAAGTGGTGAAGTTGAGGAAGTTGATCATCTCTTCGATTACTTACACTTTATTAGTCACTTTTATCCAAATTCTTCCTACCATACCAAAGAGCCTATCATTACATCCTTAATGAAAGACCTTTTTTATTACTAATGGAAACTTTGGTGGTTTGTGAATGTAGTCCACGACCAAGCTTATAGATAGTCAAGCCAATCGATTGATGAGTGTTGTTACCTTGCTTAAAAGAGTGTTGAGCGAAATTAATAACCTATGTGAGGCTTGGACTAAAAGGGACTATATTACACTATGATTCTCTTGTGATTGAACTTGTTAATATTTTTTGCATGTTATGATTTTAATGTTGTAGGATGACTTAGCGTAAATTGTGATTCTTATGGCTATCGATGTGTTATTACTTATGCTCGTTTAGTCTTTTCCTAGGTGAAAATCTCTCTCCCCTTATTTTTATCATTTTTGTAGTTCAGGGATGCACAACACTTAAGTTTGGGATGTGATGAGTGATATTTTCACATAGACATGATAAGGAAGACGTAGGAAAAAGCGGATCTTAATTTAGATTTGAAACGAGGGAGAACGAGCTATAACAGTGAAGGAAACAAGGCAGTAAGTACACGGGCCATGTACAGAATACGGCCCTATCGAAATTGGCCGTGCTCCATCGCCAAAAGACCCTACACGGCCACCCTTGTAGCCGTATGTAGAACACAGGCCGTGTGCAGTAACACGGGCCGTGTACCAAACACGGCCCTGTCCAGAAGGGCCGTGTGCGAGCATCAGAAGACACAACACGGCCACCTCTGTGGCCGTGTGCTGCACACGAGCCGTGTAGGTGTTGGGATCAGAAAATTTCTAGAAACTTCTAGAAGCTTCCCAAGGGGTATAAATACCCATTTATTCAACATTTGAAGGGATTCTGTTTTTTGGACCGTGCACACACACCACACACAACATTTCTTCTATTCCACACCATCATCATCATCCATTCTTCATCCTTTGGATCTACCATCATCCCACCATCAATTTCTACATTCAAGTGAAGGAAAAGGATCAAGGAAGAGAGGAAAGTGCAAAGAGGGGAAGGAGATCACCATTGAAGTTAGATCAAGAGAGTTTCCATTCAATCTTTGTATTAAACCTAATAGTTTATCATGATTTGTAAGGATTTAATTATCTATGTTAATTTCTTTATGAATATGGTAGGCTAATCTCCCTTGTGAGATTAGCAACATGAGAGTTGTTGGATAATTTTGGGATTTGTGTATTTAAATTCATATGTTGATTGTGTTAATTGATTTTCTATCATTGATTATTAATTGTATGATTTGTTTTGTTGATTTGTGTTTTTAGTTGTTCTAGATATGTGATTAGATTGAGAAATCAATTATATGCTTATGATAATTAAGTGAATCATTTCATCAAACACTTCATGTGCATTATAAATTGTAAAGAGATTGAGAAATCATTTAGAGTTTAGAACCCTTTAATAGAACATGTGATTGGTTTGATCGAGAGGTTGATTAATCATGTGAAGGGACTCTCACCTCAAGCTTAGTATCTAGTTGGAATTGTTTGAGTGAAAAATCCATTGATCTTGATTCCATATCCTATTCATCTTGAGAGGGAGTTTAGGTGAACTTAGTATTGACCCTTTGTCTAAACCCATGATCATATGAATTTTATGCATTTATCCTAGGATTTCCACTTCTTAATTGTTGTTAATCTCACTTTTACTCAACTTGGAAAATAACTCATTTCATCCATCTATTTTGTTTGCTAATCATTGCTCGCCTGTTTGCTTTGATTGATTTAATTTCTTGTTTGATCAAACTACCCATTGATAATTCGTCTCTATAAAATTACGATAAACGTGATCTCGTTTAAGCTCTAGCGCCGACCTCCCTGTGGTTCGATAAATTATTTTAATTGGTCATCCCTACTACAAGTTAAGACTAATCAAATGGTGCCGTTGCCGGGGAGGCAACGGTTGCTAGTAGCTTGAAGAAGGATCGTTACGAGTGATCTTAATAGATACATTTTTTATTTTATTTGCTTTTTATTATTTGGTTCGTGAAATCTTGTTCTAATTTCTCTTATTTTGAAGGTGTATGCAAACAAGGTCAAAAGGGAATCAAGTTGAACCAATTGATCGTGAGCTTGAAAACACTTTGAGGAGAAAAAGAACGGAAAACAAAACCAAAAATAATGAGTTAATGGAGAATTTTCAAGGAGATAATCGTGTAGAGATAGAGCATGATGGAGAAGGAAGATAAAATGTGAACGTGCAAGACAACGCACCTCAATTCAATGCAAATCCTCCTCAACAAGCCTATCAAAATCATAGAGCTTTCAACAACCAAGCTTTGCTTCAACAAACGGTGCAACAAGTTCTTAGGCAACAATGCTTTCAACAAGCTTATGCTCCTCCACAACAAGCTTATGTACCACCGCCACCAGCTCCGGTGCAAAATGATCAAAGGGTGATTCGGGATTTCTTTATGCTGAGGGCCATGCCACACATGATGGCTCCACCAATCAACGCCAAAAACTTTGAAATTAAAGCAGGCTTGATTTCTATGGTGAGAGAGCAACATTTTAGTGGAACCCCGAATGAAGATCCTAGTGCTCATTTAGCTCAATTTGTGAAGATTGCCAACACTGTGAAGATGAATAGGGTGAGTGAAGATTGTATCAAGATGAGGTTGTTTCCGTTTTCATTGAGGGATCGTGCTAGAACGTGGCTATCCACCATTACTCCCGATACGTGCAACAATTGGGATAAACTTGCACAAATGTTTCTGAACAAGTATTTTCCACCTTCTAAGACGCTTCAAATGAAGAGCTTGATTACTAAATTCAAGCAAATGCCTCAAGACAGCTTTTATGAAGTGTGGGAAAGGTTTAAGGATATGCTACGCAAGTGTCCACAACATGGATTCCCGAAGAATCAACAAGTTAGATTTTTCTATCAAGGACTTGTGAATGGGCAAAGAGTGCTTGTTGATGCTTCGGCGGGTGGATCCGTACTTGGTGTAACTCCGGAAAGAGCCATAAAAATATTTGAAGAGATTGGTACAAATGTATATCAATGGTCATCGGAGAGGGTTAGTGGATACTATGGATTTGAGAGTTTTGATCAAGGGCAACAATTTAGAGTGAAGAGTGTTAGTGTTGATCAAAGTCCGCCAAGCATGGAAAAGATAGTGGCAAAGGTTATGAAACAAATGAGCTTGAACCAATGTGTGAATAATCAAGGAGCTAATATGGTTGAGGGGTTACAAGTCGATCAAGGTGTGCTAGCTCCGAATACTGTGAGTGGAGAACAATGGGCCAACTCTATGCCACGTGTAGAGGATGTGTCATAATGCAAGGAAGAAATTACCAAGGGAATTATCTAAACAATTACCAAGTAATTTCAACCAAAGTCAAGGGAACTATCCACCATGGCAAGGAGGTTTCAATGGTCAAAGTAGTGGAAGCTCATACCCACAACAACAACAAAGGCAAGGGAACTTCTCCTACTCTAATCCGAGCAATGCGGTTGAGTACCCTCAGGGATATCAACTAGGGGCAAATAATCAATGTGTGAATAATCAAGGAGCTAATATGGTTGAGGGGTTACAAGTCGATCAAGGTGTGCTAGCTCTGAATACTGTGAATGGAGAACAATGGGCCAACTCTATGCCACGTGTAGAGGATGTGTCATACATGCAAGGAAGAAATTACCAAGGGAATTATCTAAACAATTACCAAGTAATTTCAACCAAAGTCAAGGGAACTATCCACCATGACAAGGAGGTTTCAATGGTCAAAGTAGTGGAAGCTCATACCCACAACAACAACAAAGGCAAGGGAACTTCTCCTACTCTAATCTGAGCAATGCGGTTGAGTACCTTCAGGGATATCAACTAGGGGCAAAGGCACCGAACAACGAGGGAAGAGCATCGGTTGATAAGTTACTTGAATAAATGATTGCATCAAATAAAGCTCTAGAAGCATCGAACCAAGCTCGAGATGAAGCATTAAAAAAAGCCGAAGAAGTAAATGAAAAGAGGTTTAAAGCTTTGGAGTATAATGTTTGACAAATTGCAAGTTCCTTGAGCACTCAACAAAGAGAAAAGTTTCCGGCCAAAACCGAGGTGAATCTGAAAGCTCTATGTTTGTTTGTTGATACGGATGAGGAACGTAAGGTTGAAGAAGGGTTGGTGGAAAGCAAGGTTGTTGGAGAAATAAAAGAAGAGCAAAGGCCTAAATGGATACCTACGTGGAAGAAGGTGCAAGAGGAAAAGAAATTGGAGGAGAAGGTGAAAGAAGAGGAGTACAAGAGTGATTATTAGGTTATTCCGATCACTTCATTCCCTATTCCCTATCCACAAATGTTTGTAAAGGATGAGAAGAAAAAGGAGTTTGAGGAATATGTGAAAAATCTCAAGAAAAGTATGAGGAGAAAAGGAAAGAAGAGCAACCCGAAACAAGTGGATCAATGCAAAAATGGGGACCTACAAAAGTTGGTGATCCGGGGAAGTTTATCATTCCTTGTGATTTTGAATGGAAGAGCACTCTTGATGCATTGTGTGACTTAGGGGCAAGCGTGAACGTGATGTCTCATGCCACGTTCAAAGACCTTGAAATTGGAGGGTTAAAGCCTACTACTATCCATCTGGAAGTAGTAAATGGAGAAGTTGTGAAGCCATTAGGGATTGTTGAAGATGTTGAGGTGAAAGTGAAAGGCTAGATTTTCCGGTTGATTTCATGGTGTTGGAAGTGAAGGCGGACCCTCGAGTTCCACTCATTTTGGGACGGCCATTTCTAGCTACGGGAAGAGCAAGAATTGATGTTGGAAGAGAAGAGCTTTCTTTGACCTCAAATGGAAGAAGTGTCACATTCTTATGTAACAAAGAAAAAGGAACCAAGTCTCATTTAAAGCCTTCAGATGATCTAATGGATCATGATTCCCTTCTCTTTGACAACTTAAACTCATTTCTTCATGATTATATGAAAATGTAAAATTCTGACATGTCTTCTTGTGATGTTGATAGGAAGAAAGCTCCGGACCTTGATTGGAAGCTTGACAAAGGAGAAAGAGGAAGTCCACTAGAATCGTTCCTTGAAGATGACTTGATGCTTGTGAGCAAGAATGGTGAAGTGGAGCTTGTTGACAAGAAGAGGGCGAAACAAATGTTTAAAGTGAGGATGAGAGAAGAAAGTATGGTGGACCAACATTTGGTCCAATGAGCGTGAAAATTTCGTCCGGCTTGAAGACGTTAAACTTAGCGCTAAAAGGAAGGTAGCCCATTCTTTTTATGTTTTGATTGTTTTATTGTTTGTATTTTGGTCTTGTAGGTGGATTGAGCTCATGAGAAGAAAGCATATTGAAGAAAAGAGAAGTGCTTCATGGATTCGAGTAGATATGTCACCAATTGTTTCAAATTTAAATCTAGACTCTTTTCTCGAGTTAAGTTGGGGGGATAGTGCGTGGTTATCATAGCTTGAGTCGTGTGGATGTGTATGCTTCTCTACAAGAAGATCATTGATGAAACTACAAGGGTAAGTCCCACCACTTTTTGCAAACTTAATTCTCACCTCTTAGTTCGATTTAAGTTTGGGGGGAGAGTGCGTGGTGTGACTCACCATTTGAGTGTGCTTGATATGATGATGATAGGTCTTCTTGTAAAATTGGTCAATTTTAAAAATTTTCTCATGAGTTTGGTTGAATTTTGGTATGATTGGTTGTGTTGAAGTGCATGTGATAGTCCATATTTTTAATGAAATTGTTGAGCTAATGGTCTTGTTGAGCATGTATGAAGGGTATCGGAAGCACGAATTGAGCTCGGAGCTAACAACTTCTACTATCAAATACCTTTTGAGGGAGTTCATTCTATACCCTACCACTTCTATGTGTTTAGCATAATTTGATTTGATTTGGATTGATGTGTTTAGCATGCTACTTCATGTATTATATTTGTGGGAAGTTAACTTTCTTAATTTAGGATGTCAATTTTCAATCAAAAGATGGGGATGCTTGTGAGCTTACTTGAATATGGATGTTATGAATGTGTTCTTAGTTTTCTAATGATGGATGGTTTTGTTGTTTTTGCTTGTTATGTATTTTTGGTTATTTCTTGTCTGTTATGTCTTTATTTTATGTTTTGTGTATTTTATTATTCTTGTCTTGGGATTGTTTGGTGGTTTGTTTATGGAGGTCGTGAGTCATTTTTGAATATGAGTGATGATATGTTGTGGTAGTAAGTGATGACAAATTATGATTAAGAATCTCTACACTTTCGAATTGTGACATGTTTTATTTAACTTGTTCAATTTTAAGATGAATGTGGTGTAATAAGTTCCTTAAGGTTCGAGCATAAGCTTTTGAGAATTTGAGCCTCAACTGTGCATACATGGTATTTTTCATGAGTGGATTGATTGTGTTTGATAAGCTAGAACTTGCTCAAGGACTATAGGAACGAGCCCAATTTGTGGAGATTAGTGACATGATCTAAGGTCATCCTTGTTAATAATAGTCATTGCCATATATTTCCCTACCATGAATATCATTCCTAGTCAACCACTTTGAGCCTTAAAGCCTATTTATTGTGATATAAGCACATTACAAGCCTTAATTACACACGTGAGCCTTATATATTTACCCTTTTGTGCGAGTGATTGAGGAGATGTGGTCTAGAAAGGTTTGATAAGAAAGCAAAACAAAGAAAGAAAATGGTAAACAAGTAAGAAAAAAAAGGATGAAGAGAGCAAAACCAAGAGTGAACATGCAACCTCAAAACAAGAAAATGAGCAAAGTAACAACAAGATGCTCAAGAAAATCATAAAAATCAAAGAAAGGAACCTTGCATCAAAAGAAGCTCAAGAAATCCAAGGAATGATGATGATTAATGCTTATAATTAGCAAAGAAAAGGAAGGAAGGAAGAAAAGTGGAGAAGTTGAGGAAGTTGATCATCTCTTCGATTACTTACACTTGATTAGTCCCTTATATCCAAATTCTTCCTATCATACCAAAGAGCCTATCATTACATCCTTAATGAAAGACCTTTTTGATCACTAATGGAAACTTTGGTGGTCTGTAAATGTAGTCCATGAGCAAGCTTATAGCGAATCGAGTCAATCGATTGATGAGTGTTGTTACCTTACTTAAAAGAGTATTGAGCGAAATTAATAACCTATGTGAGGCTTGGACTAAAAGGGACTATATTACACTATGATTCTCTTGTGATTGAACTTGTTAATATTTTTTGCATGTTATGATTTTAATGTTGTAGGATGACTTAGCATAAATTGTGATTCTTATGGCTATCGATGTGTTATTACTTATGTTCGTTTAGTCTATTCCTAGGTAAAAATCTCTCTCCCCTTGTTTTATCATTTTTGTTGTTCGGGGACACACAACACTTTAATTTTAGGGGTGTGATGAGTGATATTTTCACCTAGACATGATAAGGAAGACGTAGGAAAATGTGGATCTCAATTCGGAGTTGAAACGAGGGAGAACGAGCTAAAACAGTGAAGAAAATAGGGCAGCAAGTACACGGGCAATGTACAGAACACGGTCCTATTGGAATTTGCCGTGCTCCATCGCTGAAGACCCTACACGGCCACCCTTGTAGCCGTGTGCAGAACACGGGCCGTGTGCAGTAACACGGGCCGTGTAACAAACACGGCCCTGTCCAGAAAGGCTCTGTGCAAGCATTAGAAGACACAACACGGCCACCATGTGGCCGTGTGCTGCATACGAGCCATGTAGGTTTTGGGATCAGAAAATTTCTAGAAACTTCTAGAAGCTTCCCAAGGGGTATAAATACCCATTTATTCAACATTTGAAGGAGATTCGGTTTTTTGGACCCTGCACACACACCTCACACAGCATTTCTTCCATTCCACACCATTATCTTCATCCATTCTTCATCCTTTGGATCTACCATCATCCCACCATCAATTTCTACATCCAAGTGAAGGAAAAGGATCAAGGAAGAGAGAAAAGTGCAAAGAAGGGAAGGAGATCACCATTGAAGATAGATCAAGGGAGTTTCCATTCAATCTTTGTATTAAACCTCATAGTTTATCATGATTTGTAAGGATTTAATTATCTATGTTAATTTCTTTTTGAATATGGTAGACTAATCTCCCTTGTGAGATTAATAACATGAGAGTTGTTGGATAAATTTGGGATTTGTGTATTTAAATTCATATGTTGATTGAGTTAATTGATTTTCTATCATTGATTATTAATTGCTTGATTTGTTTTGTTGATTTGTGTATTTTGTTGTTCTAGATATGTGATTAGATTGAAAAATCAATTATATGCTTAGATAATTAAGTGAATCATTTCATCAAACACTTCATGTGCATTATAAATTGTAAAGAGATTGAGAAATCCTTTAGAGTTTAGAACCCTTTGATAGAACATGTGATTGGTTTGATCGAGAGATTGATTAATCGTGTGAAGGGACTCTCACCTCAAGCATAGTACACAGTTGGAATTGTTTGAGTGAGAACCAATCCATTGAGCTTGATTCCATATCCTATTCATCTTGAGAGGGGGTTTAGGTGAACTTAGTGTTGGTCCTTAGTCTAAACCCATGATTATACGAATTTGATGCATTTATCCTAGGATTTCTACTTCTTAATTGTTGTTAATCTCACTTTTACTCAACTTGGAAAATCACTCATTTCATCCATCTATTTTGTTTGCTAATCATTGCTCGCCTGTTTACTTTGATTGATTTAATTTCTTATTTGATCAAACTACCCATTGATGATTCGTCTCTATAAAATTGCGATACACGTGATCTCGCTTAAGCTCTAGCGCCGACTCCCTGTGGTTCGATAAATTATTTTAATTGGTCATCCGAACTACAATTATGGCTAATCACTGCTCTAATATCTTCAATACCCCCTCATTATACACGGATGGTGACAGACGTAATGTTCGGATCGAGAATATTCAAATGAAGGACACCATGTAAATATCTACAAATTGGAGTGAGGAAGAAAAAATCATGGAAAGTCGATCACAAGAAACAAGATCACAAAAAAATGATAGACCTTTCACAACCCAATTTTTCCCTAAGAAACAAAAATAAAATAAATATTCTTTCAATTTCCTTTTTTTTACAATTTCGAGAAAGATCACAAGTAGCCCAAAACACTAGCCTAACAGGTCGTAATCCATGTTCATAGCACTCAGGATTTGAAGAAATCACAACCATCAACGTAATATGTAATTTACCGACAATGCATAAACTAGTAAGATAAAACTCTGTAAGCATAAATCAAGCATGACCATACATGAAAATGCATTTCTCCAAGCTATTGCATTTTTTCTAACATTTCTAGTTAATCTCTTTTATTTTGGAAACTATTCACTTGTGGGATCCCATGATCAATACTGAACTAACACATAGTTCAACCAATAAATCGCTCTGTGTAAAGATGAGCCAACATATTACTCGAATCACACGGTTCCTGAATGAAGGTGAGCTAATAAACAACTTGAACTGAAAGACGATTCTTGATAAGGTGTGTTATTGCTTATATTCGTTAGGTCTTTTTCCTATGTGAAAATTTCTCCTCTTAGTTTATCATTTTCGTTGCTCAGGGACGAGCAACACTTTAAGTTTGGGGGGTTGAACTTCGCTATTTTTACCTAGATTTTTGTATTTTTTGTATGTGTTTTCGTATTATTTTATTAGTATTTTATGTGTATCTTGGTTGTGTTATGTGTTTTCATGAAAATGTGTGTGAATGAGCCTAAACGAGCTGAAGTGACCCAACTCAAGTTGCAAGACCCAACTCGATTTGGCAACTCAAGTCGAGTTAAGGCCCGAAAGAAGTCCAGAATCATATAGTGATCCAACTCGAGTTGCAAGACCCAACTCGACTTGCAACTCGAGTCGAGTTGAGTGCTGATATCCATTATAGGTACTATATAATTATCCTTTTTATCCTACTTATTAACCCGAATTCAATTCAATTAATAAATATTTATATAAGATAGTTCTAATAAAACATCAGAGTCCCCTCACTTAGAATCATAACATGTTATCCTATTCAGACTCTACATAACAGTTAAAGATGCACAAAACAGCCCTTAGTATGAATTAATAAAGCATTGTCTTATATAAAATTTATCTTCTTTTATACTTTTATTTGATATTATTTTTAGGTTCAATCATTCTCATATTTGATTTTATTTGTAGGTCCAATCATTCTCATTTGAGATATCATTTTTTTTATTATTATTATTTTTGTTTATACTCCATTTTTATTCTTTAACTTTTGTGTTTGCTTTATAATGATTCAATAAACTCTATTTTTATATTTTAATGTTTTAACTTTTGTTTTTCTTTTTAATCCTATTTTCAGGTTTAAACATTATCATTTGATGCATCATTTTTCTTTTATTTTCGTTTATCCTATTTTCATTCTTTTTTATTTGATCTTATTTGCATTTTCAATCATTAAAAAAATCATCACTATCTTATATGCAGGTTCAATCATTTTCCTTAAATGTATCATTATACTTTTTGATTTTTTTATCTTATTTTTTTTCTTTTCGGTTTTTTCATTTTATTAATAATTCTATAAACCCTATTTTTATAATTTAAATTATTTTATCTTCTTTTATACTTTTATTTGATTTGATATTATTTTTAGTTTTAATCATTATCATATTTGATCTTATTTGTAGGTCCAATCATTCTCACTTGAGGTATCTTTCTTTTTTTTTTCTTTTTTTTTCTATCTTTTTTTCTACAATTTTTGTGTTTGCTTTATAATAATTTTATGAACCATATTTTTATATTTTAAAATTCTATCTTTTGTTCTTCTTTTTAATCTAATTTTTAGGTTCAAACATTATTATTTGACGCATCATTCTTTTTTTCCTTTTATCTTATGATTTATTTTTTTCTTCTTTTTTTGTGTTTTCTTTATTTTTCATAAACTCTAGAAGACATACTTCTTGAATGTGGTGATGACCCTATGAAGAGTATTGTGGACGCTATATATCCTAGCTTCTTGAATGCGATGGATGATCCAGATTATCTTCAGGAGCGTGCTATACTTGCACCCACGCTAGATTATATGAATTCAATAAATTAATACTTGATAACATAGAATAAGAACGTATCCAGGATATATCTCAGTTCGGACACCGCATGTAAATCAGATACCAATGTAGACATCTTGGCAGATGTTCATACTCCAGAATTTCTAAATTTAATAGTGTTCGGGAATACCAAATCATTGATACACCAATTATTCTATTGAGAAATTTAGACCACGCAAGAAGATTATGCAACAGTCTACGTTTACTCATTACAAGACTCGGGGATAGAGTAGTACAAGCTAAGGTGATGACAGGTAACGGTACCGGAGATTATTTTATAATTTCGAGACTTACTTTAACACCTTCTGATGTTACGATTCCATTCAAGTTTCAAAGAAGACACTTCCCGTTGATAGTATTATATGTCATGACCATAAACAAAAGTCAAAAATAATCTTTGAAGGTTGTTGGATTATACTTGAAAAGGCCAATATTTAGCCTTGGCCAACTCTACGTTACAATATCTAAAGTTACAACAAGGAAAGGCTTGAAAATAATACTTTGTAATACTGATGATCGGGCCACAAATATGTGTAAGAACGTTGTGTTCAGGGAGGTATTCAGAAATGTCTAGAAAGTCATATCTGCAATGTTTTAAAAGATAAAACACATAGATGATTTTATCTGTAATTTTTACGGTAATCACCTTCTCATCTTCTTGATGTAGGATCAAGTACGTCTTTCTCCTATGTTTGAATGTAGATAATTTTATCTGATGCATTCAGAATTTATTTCTTAATAAATTTTGGTAATGCTGTGGAAATTGTATTATTCTCATCAATATGTGGGATCGTTAAGTCAGAATTTTTCCCTTCTTCTTCACAACATACCATATAAGGGAAAAGGTTTGAGATATTTAGGGGAGAAAGTATTTATAGTGGAAATTTTTATTTTCCCAAGATCATATTCGTGCATGTACACTATGTTTTTCCAAATCACAGTCTAAATATTTTTAATATTTATGCCGATATTTTGAAATATTTAACAATTATTAATGGTATAATATAGTTCAATATCTTTGAATTTTGTAGTTAATATATATATATATATATATATATATATATATATATATATATATATATATATATATATATATATATATATATTATCATGTTTTAAAGATTAACTGTAATTTTTTTTCAATAATATTTTAACAATTGAAGTTAATGGAAGGATTCTTATTAAATAGGATAGTCACAAAATCAAAAGATGCTTTCAATTGTATAAATCATTTGCAGGAAAAAAAAAGCAGTTACTAAATGGTTATGAAGATAGTTTCATCATTTAGAGATTTTTTTAAAAAAAAAAGGCCTTTAACACTGCCACCTGTATAGAATTTATAACTATTATTAACTACTAGATTCATAGAATGAGCAATGGAAACTGACCAAAATGGTGAACATCTACTGAAGCTATTATTTTAGTTTTAATGTTGAATGTCAAACAGATCTCCACCTGATAGAATAATGGGCAGTCGAAATTTTTTTGGCAAATCTAAAAAAATTTGTTCATGCCCAATTAAATTATATTACTACAACCACACAATACACAAAAAAATAATAATACTCCCCCTGTCCTGTCCTAATGGTTACATTTGCTTCTTGCACGGTGATTAAAGAATATAGTATTTTAATGTATAGTGGATAGTTGTATTAAAATGATAGGTGAGTCATATATAGATGTTTTAATCATTTTGTGTGGGTCTTATATACCAAAAAGGGCAATGAAACCATTAGGAACTGATTCCCAAATTGAAAATATGTAATATAAGGTTGGGAGGACATTTGAAGCATAAGAAAGAAAACCAATTATAGATAAAAAAATGTTTATAATTATTTCTGTCCAAAACGCATATGGGATAATTATAAACATTAATAAAAAAAATAATACTACAACAAAATTCTAACCAAACCAAAATCAGACGAGACAAGCTCAAAAATATTCGTAGAGATAAAAATATTAAAAATAAAATATAATTAACAATAATCCTATAGTAAAATGCTTAAAAATTATTCGCAAAATATAATTAATTTCGTGAAAAACACATATGAGATAATTATAAACATAAATTAAAAAAATACTACAACAAAATTCAAACTAGATGAAATCGGATGAGAGAAGCTCAAACATATTCATACAGATACATAATACTATTAAAATAATAATAATAAAATTAACAACCAATCCTATAATAAAATAATTTTTGTGCAACGCACGAATGGGGAATACTAGTCTAAATAAAATTAAAACGGAATCAGCATAAATATACGATTATAGAAAATTCAAGAATAGCAAGTTTAAGCCTTCCATAAAATTACAAAAATATCCTTAACTCATTTTTGAGCCATAAGTAGTGGAGAAATAAAATCTACTTGTATAATTTATTTATAAAAAGAAATATAAACCCAAAGTGGGATTCTGATTTTAATAATTGGTGGTTCTATTATTGTTCAAAATTTTAATCTTTAGAACAATATCTAATAAATTTAATTTTAATATTTATTTTATGATTTTGTATATGTTGGAATTCTTTTCCTTTTAATTTAGTAGTAGAATACAAAGCATTATCCACTCATTTATAGAATTGATTTTAAAATTTTTATTAATTCAAGACAAAAATACAAAATAAGGAACACTTTAGATTTAAAGAATATCATCCCAAAATATTCTCCAACTGCTCATATTCCGGGAAAAACATGTAAATTTTTTTTACTATAATTAGTTTGATCTCTTCTTCTTATTTACTTGTATTTATGAAAAAAAATGAAAGTATTTTAATAGAAACACAAGATCATTGGAAGAATTCGTCTCCCTTATCTGATATATCCTAACTTGGAGGTAATACAAGAGGATAGATTATAGAGTTACCTATTAATAAACATCAACTCAAGCCACCATAATATAAAAGTAAACTAAATTAAACTATGTTTCACAAAGATTAAGTAATTGACATATAAAATATGGGTTAGTATTTAAATAAATAAATTATAAAAAATTGTGTAAAAAGTGTATATGGACATGATAATATTAATTGAATATGTTCATGAGTTCAGTTATTTAATTTTAAAATTGGGTAGGAAGAAAAAGTTAATATAAATGAATAAATTATGAAATTTGATTACTGTAATTTCAATGGAGTAGCATCCATAGTTTTAATATTGAAATTTGATTAATGTAATTTAAATGTGAAGTTTTCATTGAAAATTAAAGTAATTCTTCCAAAATATGATAAGTCTTAACCGAAAAATTGTTTAGCAACCCAAAAGTTATACATCTCCCAAATTAATATCAAAAGTTGTTCACCAAATTACTATAATATCTTCATTTAATTATTTTCATGGTTATCATAATGTTACAACTCCATTTAATATCATGAAATTCCTTTTTCCCTGCTATATATTTGAGGTATTACTGTGAATTTTATTATTTTTTAAATTAAAATACAGATTATTAAAGTGAGTTTCCTTCTGCTAAATAGTGTAAAGGAATTAATTGATTACTGTATAATATTAAAAAAAATAAAATTATGTACAAGCTAATTCCAAAGATCATGAAGTCAATGATCAAAAGAAAATCAATACAAGGAACATCAAGTACTTCAGGAATGGAAAATTTCAACTTTTACAAGAAAAATCTATAATCAATGAATCAACACTGCTTAAATTTACGGTAATTTAATAGATTAAGCGTTCTACAAATTATAAACTCAAGGGAATGATCCAGTGTCACTCAGTGCAAATGATTTACGTAAATCCTCGGTCCATAATCACCTAGATTCATGCTAAGACAATCTTTAGTAACCTAATTACCTAAGTAACCTTCTAATATTTTCTAAGGTGTCAAGAGTGACATAAGGAATGTCATTATCACAATTTGAAGAGCAAAGGCAGAAGCATGATAATAGTTTCTCATTCCAATTCTCAAATATGATTTTCCTATATGCAATACAAACCATATTCCACAGTTTTAATATATCTTTATGATTTTATCAGCTTCAAAAGTAGAATGCGATGATTGATTTGGCTCATATACATTACTGATTGCTATCAAAAAGAAAAATTAGCCCTAAATATATTTCACGAAATTATCAGGGAGTAATATATAAGCAAAAAAAGGAATCAAATCTACTTTCCACTATGCCAAAATTGTGAATGACAACACCGTGATAACAACAGAGTTTTTAAAACCCGTTGTTAAAAGGGCAAAAAATGGCTGAAAATGAATACCCGTAGTAATAAGTTGAAAAAAGCGTGCATTAACAATGGGTTATTCCTTCCGTTGTTGTTATTCTGTTGTTAATCCAATTTCTTATCATTTTATTTTATTTTTGAATTAAATTAAATTAGAAATTGTTAGAGGTATAAAATCAGGACTTAGAAATAATTATGTATTTTTCCTCTTGCCCTAGCTACTATGACGACGGCCGACGAGAGTTCACCCTGCCTTACCAAAGACGACTCTCTTCTTGCCCTAGCTACTATGTCGACGGCCAACGAGAGTTCAACCTGCCCTACCAGAGGTGGCCGACGAGAGGATAACCCTATTCTACCAGTAACGGCTGACGACCCACGGTGGTGAATCCCACTGAAGAAATGGTCGACGGTGCACGGGTGACGACCCACGACATTGAATCTTGATTATTGTTTCCTTCTGTACCGATGTTTCGAGGATACTCTGCTCACGCTCACTATTTCTCTGACAATCTTCACGCCGGAGAGTCTATGAGTTGCTCTTGTGAATGGTATTTATCTCCAACAATTCTTCTTTTCTAAATTACATTTGCGTGAGTCTCCTAAATTCTCTCTGCTTATTCTTACTCCTTTCAGATTACTCCTACCACATCTCACTCCTCACTCCTCTCTTCACTTCTCTCGCCAAAAGGTATCCATACAATTCTTCTGTATTGTGAAATTATTAATATGTTGTTGTCTAATTTTTTCTCTCGAATTTTAATACGCAATGTAATTTGTTTACTCGAATTTTAATACGCAAGGTAGATAAATGGTTATGGATTTGATTAAATGATAAAATATGTGAATGATAATTGGTGGTCTTGAAAATTTGTAGAGTGGGTTAATCGTGTGAGTTGATCCATATTTACTATTTTATTTTGTTTAACTGTGTGAAGGATGCGATATTTTTTATGAGCGTCGCAGATTAAAACATAAAAACAACTTGATTTCTGAGTCAGTGGATTTGGTTAATTTGATGAATGTGCTAACAAAAATCGGTAATGCTATACTCATCAAGTTTCATTTCAAGTAGAACTATAAGTGTTACTGTGGAACAATTGCTTTTATCTTGAATGGAAATTCAATTGATTCTATTTCGATTATACATGTTTCTCATTAAACAACTTTTCTGTTTCTTCATTTCTCTCTCATAAATAAAGAGATATGCATAATTGACTGTGCCATTGAATTTATGATTGTTGATCATCATGATTGACTTTAAATGACTTAAATCATTTGACATTTATTGCTATTTTGATATGTTATAGCTTATAATTCTGAATTATGAAAATTGATTTTGAAATTTGCTCAAAAGTCAAGACTACTGTGATTTAGTACAAGTTTTATTAATTAGTCAGCCATACATTATACATCTTTTCAGAATTCAGATTTCTAATTATACTATATTAAAGATTCATATCAATGTAGTTGGAATGGTCAATTTGCAAATGTTGAATTTTTAAGAATATGCATATCTTTTAAGTATTTAGATGGAGACCTACAAGGTGTGTGTATGTACCTTTTAAGTATTTGGATGGAGTGAGTATATATGGATTCTCCCACTGTGATTTATCAAGCTAAGACTGTTTTAAAGCATCAATGACAAACTATTCGTGATGAAAGTGATTCATATGCATATAAAAGGCATCAAACTAGCGGATGAACCTCCAGTTTAACAAAGTATTTGGATTAAAAAATAATAATTGAGTTAATCACATTATATTCAATATTTTCATAGCTTTTTGAAAGATTCACTTGATTCCTAAATGTATTCAATATTTTCCTAGCTTCAACATTTGGAAGATTAATATACTCCTAGCCTTACTCTTAATTCCTTTGTTTTTTTTGTGGAAATTTGGTATAATCTGAAGATTTTATAAATGAATTTAGTTTTGGGTTGCTTCATTGTTTTCGTGTGTAAATGGCTGACAAATTGTCCATGTTTATTCTTTTATGTTCTTTTCATGTAAAATTATGCATCTGTTCAGCTACTTGTTTGACGGTCTCCAAATTTTCAGTATATCATGTCACCATTGGTTGTATCTGATCATAAGTCTTAACTTCATTTGTTTTTGATCCTGAAATCCTTATTTTCTATTTTTTGTGCATTAATAAAGTAGGTGCTCTTTTGTATACTCCTTTAGGTATGAACTAAAACCTACTCATTTACAGTTAGTTGTGGACAGAATGCTAGCAGTGGAAGGAATAACAAGAATTGATATGGGTAGAGAAGATTTTAATAAGTATGGGAATGGAAGGAAAAGTAATGTGTTCATGCTGCTTCTTTTTGCAAACTGTTGTCAAATATAGCAATGACAACTGGGAATACTCGTTGTCGTAGTTAAATAAAACAATAGAGATGTAATTAACCACGGTGAAAAATCGTTGTTAAAAGGAATATACGACAACGGATAAAATTCCTTTGTTAAAAGTAAGAAACCTTTAACAACTCCTGAATTAATAATGGAGATTGGGACCTACGACAATGGGGATTAACCGTTGTCTTAATCAGATACAACAACGGGGATGTTCAAAACAACAATGGGGATACCCTGTTGTAAAAGCATAGATACGATAATGGGTCAAAAAATATTGTTAAAAGGTTGGTACCTTTAACAACTCCCGGATTAACAATGGAGATTTGGAGCTACGACAACGGGGATTACCCGTTGTCTTAATTAGATACAACAACGGGGATGTTCGAAACAACAGCAGGGATATCCAGTTGTAAAAGCGTAGATACGATGACGGGTCAAAAATCATTGTTAAAAGGTTAGTACCTTTAACAACTCCTGGATTAACAACGGAGATTTGGAGCTACGACAACGGGGATAGTCCTTTGTCGTAGATGGCTACGACAACGGGAATTCCCCATTGTTAATACATATTTTTTTACCAACATAAGATTTAACAATGGATATTTAATAGCTACAACAACAAGGATTCACCATTGTTAAAAATTACCTATGACAACGGATTCTCCACCATTGTTAAAAGTCTGGACTTTTAACAACTGTCGGGTTAACAACGGAGCTGGAGGGGCCACGGCAACGGGGATTCCCTGTTGTCTTTCCACAGTTTTTGCATAATGTTCATTACCAATAAATCAACTAAATTAGAAAAAGAATACATAAGACCGTAATAACTAGTTAAACATCAAAAACCAAAAGTTAATTAAAAAAATAAAAGTTAAGTGGTGAGTGACAAGAAAATAGCAGAATAAGCGAGGAAATACAGAAAATGGATCAAGAAAATATCTGGGCAGGTGTGGCGGCGCTATTCCGGACAAGAGGCGGTAGTGTATGGACGGTGGTCGGTAGTGCTATGGTCGCAATTTTCCAGTGGCAAAAAACAACATGGAGACGGGTGATTCTTTCTGATGGCAGTAGCATCAAGCGGAGGAATAGATCTGCGCACGAAGATGGTTGTTTGCGAACTGGGCAAGAAGACCGATGGCTGGTGGCACAGAAAGCTGATAGACTGGCGTCGACAGCTATTCTGGCTGCGGATCTATTGTGACATTCTTTTCCGGCAATGGCTCAGTAGCTCGACGAACTAGCAGTGTGGCTGCTGATGAAAGATATTTTTCGGCAAGAATAAGGGCGACAAAAGTAACCGGCTGCGAGAGTGAATGTTGGCTGTAACAGCGGAAGAGTGGAAGAAAGATGGAATGGAATAGAGGTGGAAGAGGGGTGGATTCGTTTTGGGGCTAGTGGATTCGTAATGGAGGAAGCCTAACACTTTTTCTAAGGCAGCCCTAAGGGGCCATTTAAATCCAGTGTTAATGGGGTTTAGCCCTTATTTTAACCTTATATCTACCTGTTTACATGGAGTGTTAATATTTCAAGAAGTAATCCGGGCCTCTGTCGGCCCGGGCTTAAACCCACTATTGCAAGGGTCACGGTTGTAGGAGTATAAGGCTAGAGGGATATGTGTAGGTATTTGTGGACGGGTGTAGAAGTTGGTGAGTTTGGTAAACAAAATATGATAGAGGAAGTTTGAAGGAAAGAACAAGGTTTAGAATAAACACACTTTACTATAGAACTTCAAAATGTTACACCATCAACCTATTTATACTAATCTATAATACAATCTTTAACATTTTTGATAATTTTACACTAATTTCATCATAAAACTTCAAAATGTTACACCATCAACCTATTTATACTAATCCATAGTACAATCTTTAACATTCTTGATAATTCTACACTAATTTCATCATATTAGTCTATATAATTCATTTATTTAATCACATGTCATTATTTTAGATCATTTTTCTAATTAATTAATAGATTCCTCCACCTTCTAATTTATTTTATACACAATCTCAAACCTTCTATCATGTCATACATTATTCTTGAAGCTTCTATAACTCTCTAAATCAAGTTTATTATTTCTAACACCCCCTCTTAAACTTGATTTTGCATTCCAAGCAAACTTCGAAGTCTTACGAACTCTTCATACTTGAGCGGCATCGTTAAAATGTCAGCTACTTGATCTTGTGATTTCACATGCTCCACTTGAACTTCTTTCTTTGCAATACATTCTCTGATGTAGTGAAAGCGAGTGTCTTTGGGCTTATTCCGATTATGAAATATCGGATTCTTTGCCAACACAATCGCCTATTTATTGTCCACACAAATCCTCGTAGGATTCTCTTGTGTCCATTCGAGCTCCCGCAAAAGACTTCTAAGCCAAATGGCATGGCAAACACTGAAGAATCAATTTCATTAGATAGTAATGATATGATAATTAGATTATTATCTGAAAAAGATATAGGTGCTTATAGCAACACTCATAAATTCCTTCATATAGGATTAGTACAAATTGCATTTAAACATTTGAGTTTAAAGGGATTACCAGAAAGCTTTATAGCAGCTTTAAGAGATGGTAGAAATTTAAATTGGAAACAATCTTTAATGGGTATTATACAATCCAGCTTGACAAATGGTCCAGTATATTTTAATGTTTATCCTAATTTGCAATTTTCATTATCTGATGTTAATATACTTGATGCTTTAACATTAAATGTTAAAACACATGGTTATAATTATATTCCTGGAACAGAAGTTATATGTATCTGTTACAGAATATTTATAAACCATTATATACACTGAATCCTCAGTGTAAACGTATTGATAAAATGAAAAATGAAACAATAATTATTGATACCAATTTTAGTAGGTCTAATATTACGACCAGAAGACCTATTGAATGGGAAGAAATTGACTTTCTAGAAAATTGGATCATTGAGCAAGCAGTTCCTGATCAAACATAGGTACAAAATCAGAATTATATTTCTGATATTTTCCAAAATACTGATGGAACGATTAATATACGTTTTGAGAATAATAAGTCTCTCCAAAGATACAATTCAATGAGAAATTATATTTCTCCAATTGATTACAAAGTGGAATTACCACGATCTTCAACTTCTCAGATAAGAGAAGATACTAATTCTGAAGTATTTACTCCTGTTACAGATAGATTATATATTAACAGGAATAATATTGTCAGAGAGTCAAATACTCGTCATATTGATGAGTCAGAACCGACAATGTCGGAAATGGATTTTAAAATATAATTTATGGATTTATATGAAAAAATAGATTTCAGTCCTGGTTCTTCAGCCAGAAAAATTATTTTTGAAGAATTTAAAAATCAAGGTTATGAACCTTTTAGAAAATGGTTTTTTGAGAATTTTACTCAAAATGAGATTATAAGTTTTCAAAATGAGTTTTATACTACTTGTGAAGAAAAAAATATGTTAATACCTTTTGCAGCATGGTTTATGAATACCTATATAAAAAATTATATTTTTATTTTAGAAAGAAATTATAATTTGCAAAATGACACAGTTGTGACAGATATATATCCGCCACAACAATCTTTTCATATTGAGAAAAATGGAAAAATTTATAATTTTCTAGCATTTGCAAAACTTATAGAAGATGATACTATACAAATTACTAGTAAACATATTAATACTATGTTTGAAAATCAAAATTATACAAATTTGTTTTTAAATGTATTAGGAGAACAAATCCAGTCTATTCATAATAAACTGGATATGATAATATCAGTTATTAATAAAAATAGTCAACCTACTGTAATGGTTACAGAAAAGGAGAAAAAAGATTTACAAAATCTCCAACCTGTAATAATTACAGATAAGGGAAAAGAAGCTTTGCCAAGCTTCCAACCACCTCCAGTTATATCTAATTTCAAAATCAAGCCATTATATGAGCTTGAGAAATTTCTTGAGGAAAAGTTTAATAAACTTAGTATAAAAACTCTTGATAAAGAGTTATATGATAATATCATAGAAAATCCTGATTATAGGCAGGTTTTTAAAAATCAGATCAATACTAAATGGGCTGATAAGCCAATACAGAATAAGTTTTATTATAATAGACCAACACCCATGGATGTATTACATGAAGAATACACTGATACTATTGATATTAGTTATTCTGGTAATAAAATCTATGAGTGGAATATTGATGGCTATTCTAATAAACAGATTTATAATACATTACATAAAATGCTTATGTACTCAACTATTTGTAAAAATAGCAATAATTCTGATAAGGTTATTGCAGCAATGATAGTTGCTGAATTTACAGGACAGCTTAAAGGCTGGTGGGATAATTATTTATCTCAAGATGATAGAGATAATATTATCAATATGGTTAAACAAGAAGGTAATAATATTACCGAAAATGCAGTTTATACACTTGCAGTTAATATAATTGAACACTTCACTGGAAGGTTCAGTGATAATAGTGATACTATTAGAACACTGCTCCAAACATTGAGGAGCAAAACACTCTCTGATTTTAGGTGGTATAAGGATACTTTCCTAAGCAGAGTGATGGAATTACCAGAATGTAATAACATTCATTGGAAGTCAAAATTTATTGACGGATTACCTAGCTTATTTGCTGAAAGGGTAAGAAAAACATTAAAGCGTAATAATATTACGATTCCATATGAAAGTTATACATATGGTGCTCTAATAGACACTTGTATACAAGAAGGATTAGCTTTATGTAATGAAATAAAGCTAAATCAACAGATTAAAAGACAAAATCTTGATGAGAAAAAACAATTGGGAGAATTTTGTCAACAATTTGGTTTGGATAATCCTTCATCCAGTAAAACCAAGATTAATAGAGATAAAAAAGTTTATAAACCTAAACATAGGAGATATTCTCCTAGACAGATTGAGAAAAAGAATAAAAGAAATGAAGAAAAGTTTCAGAAAAGGTCTTATAGACAGAGATATAATAAGAAAAAAGATAGATATTGCAAAATATGTGGTAAAAAGGGTCATACCAAAGAATTTTGTTGGACGAAGAAAAAGATTAATAATCTTGAAATTCTTGATGATATCAAGGAAATTATTATACAGACTCTTGAAGAAAAATCTGAATTTGAGAAATTAGAATCAGAATTTTCATCTACTTCTGAATCAGAAGAAGAAATTATCAACAATCTAGTTGATGAAGATATTTCTGAATCAGAAGAATGTGAGCCATGTAAAGAAGGATTAATATGTCCAAAAGAGATTATTAATCTTGATAATAATAAATCTGAGTTTTATAAGATTATATCTCAATTCTCAGATATGTCGATTAATGTTTTAACCTCTGATAATATCTTTGAGGTACTAAAAATGATTAAAGATCCTTTATTAAGGAATCAGATTATCAATGATATTGGTAATAAAAATGAAGCTTCATCTTCTAATAAAGAAGAAAAATTGAGACAAGACATTCTTAATAATAATAAGTCATATAACATGACAGAAGTCATGTACCAGTTAAGAACCAAATATCTGGTTCAAAGAGATATATCTCTACAAGATCTTCATAAAGAGGTTAATAATCTCAGAGAAGAAATAAAATTATTAAAGAATAAGAATCTTATTCAAGAATCTAGAATATCTAGATTAGAAGAATTTTCTAAGGGAAAGGATATTTTACATGAGAATATTTCTCAAAATATTAAGGTTGATAAACCTAGTATGTTTAATGACACATTTCTTTCTACTATTGAAATGGTTATATCCCAAAAATGGTATATAAAAATATCATTATTGATTGATAATCATTATACAAAAACATTTACTGCTCTTATTGATAGTGGTGCAGATTTAAATGTTATACAGGAAGTATTAATACCTACTCGATATTTTCATAAAACTAGTCATACATTATGTCATGCAGGAGGTGATAAACTCCAGATTAATTATAAGCTCCCTAAAGCTTATGTATGTGTTAATAACAAATGTATTTCGCAAAGTTTTATACTTGCAAAAAATATTTCAAACCAAGTTATACTTGGAACTCCATTTTTAAATAATATTTACCCTATAAAAAAGATTGATAATAAATGTATTATTGGTACTTTTAAAGGAGATGATATTTTTCTTGAATTTATTATTGAACCTTTTACAAAAGTTTTGCATAGTCTTTATGATAATATCAAAGCAACACAAGATCATATTAATTTTTTAAAACAAGAGATTAATATTATTACTCTTGATGATCAATTGAAAAATCCTAGATTACAGGATAAAATTAGTCTTTGGAAAAATCAATTTTCATTAGAAATTTATAATGATCATCCCAATGCTTTTTGGGATAAAAAAAACATATTATTTCTTTACCCTATGAGGATTCTTTTGATGAAAAGAATATTCCAACAAAGGCTAGGCCTTGTCAAATGAATTCAGAGTATTTAGAATTATGTAAAAAAGAAATTGAATCTTTATTACATAAAGGACTTATCAGTCATTCTCAATCTCCCTGGTCATGTACTGCATTTTATGTTAATAAACATTCTGAGATTGAAAGAGGTATACCAAGATTGGTTATTAATTATAAACCTCTTAATAAAGTTCTGAAATGGATCAGACATCCAATTCCTAATAAAAAGGATTTATTGGATAGACTTTATAATAGTCTAATATTTTCGAAATTCGATCTTAAGTCAGGATACTGGCAGATTCAGATTAATAAATCTGATAGATACAAGACATCATTTAATGTTCCAACAGGACATTATGAATGGAATGTGATGCCATTTGGTTTAAAAAATGCTCCTTCTGAATTTCAGAAGATTATGAATGATATTTTTACTCCTTATAGTGAGTTTATAATTGCTTACATTGATGATATTTTGATATATTCAAAAACCATTTAAATGCATTTTAAACATTTGCATATTTTTAAATCATTAATTGTTCAAAATGGATTAGTAATTTCTAAACCAAAAATGGAATTATTTCAGACTAGAATTAGATTTCTAGGACATATTATTGAAAAAGGAAATATTATTCCTATTAAGAGAAGCATTGATTTTGCTGATAAATTTCCTGATGAGATAACTGATAAAACTAGTTACAAAGATTTTAGGAAGTCTTAATTATATTGCTCCTTATTATCATAATTTGGTTCAGAAGACATCTATTTTATATGATAGATTAAAAAAGAATCCTAAACCATGGACTAATAGTCATACTGATGCTGTTAGAAAGATTAAATCTAGAGTTAAAAATCTACCTTGTTTAATGATTAGTAATCCAAATTGGAAAAGAATTATAGAGACAGTTGCCTCTAATATAGGATTTGGTGGTATATTAACCCAGATTAATTCAGATAATAATGGGTAATCCGGGTGGAGAGGAATGATGATTTCAATTTATATGGAGTACACATTCCATAAGAAATGAGTATTACCATTCTTAAATCCATACCAAACGTATGAATGGGAAACAAATAAGTAATATTCATTCCATTCCAATTTCATTATGTTACACCAGTAATGCCAAAGATCAAAAGGAAATTAAAAATCAATGAGCATTTAATTATTATTAATTATTATGTCATCATTATAATTATTATTATTATATTTTAACTTAAAATAATTTATTATTCTTCCCATATTTTTTATCTCTATTAATTTTCAATCATCATAAATCGTTAATCATGAGATTGCTTATTTAAATATAAATATTTATGATAAATTATTATTAAATATTTATTGAGTAATGAATTTGTATATGTTACGATATATTTAAATTGTTAAAATAATTAATTATAAGTAATCATTAACCAATTTATAATCAAGCATATTAAAAAATAGTCTATCATCAATAGTAAAAAATATTATATATTTTTTAAATTAGTATTTAATGTTATTTTAAATTCATTATAGCACCGTGTTTATTTAAATGATTAGTTTTAAACAAATTTTATTTTCATTCTATTATTAAGATATATATTTAATCATTCAACTTAAAGATTTTAATTATTGTTAGTTAAATTTCAAAATTCTACTTACAATATCTCATTGTACTACTAAATATATAGTTTAATTTTTATTTTCATCGTAAATCAATTTTAATTGTAAAAATTAAGTATGTCAATAATTATTAATTAATTGTATTTTGATTTTAACCCTCTATCATACTGTATACAATAAATCAATATTATTAAATTAAATCTTATCAAGTTTTAGATGTTTAAATCTAATTTTAAATCATGATTACACACTACTTAATAATTTACTATATTAATTTAAGTGATTAATTTTAATCATATTTTATTTATTTTATTAATAATTAATTAATCACTAATTACTAGTGCTTAGAAATATTCTTTAAATTTGGCTATAATACATCAATGATAATTTTATTATGGTATTAAATGAATTATTAATTATGAATTCTTTCTAAAACTAACATATACTCACTATCTTCTTATATATTAAAACAAAATAACTTTCTCAATTTAGATTTAATAGAATGTGCGGAGTCAAATTGTGGTGAATTGTCATTTATTATTTTTATGAATTTGTGAAGTGGTATAATGTGATTTGTTAGATAGATTTGAGGAGGTCACATGTTCAAACCTCAAGGAGTGTATTTATTTTAAATTATTTATTTATGTATTTTCTTAAATGATAATCTTAAAGTGGGCTATGACTGTGTGATAGGTTGGGCTGAAAATTTAGCTAAAGAAAATAATAATAAATGAACTTATTTTTTTAGAAATAATTAACATTAGCCCAATTTTTATAATTACAAAATGAGTTGGGTTGAAATCTTAAATAACAAAATGATGTATGTACTTTTTATTTTATTTTTTGTCAATAAAAATCTAAACTTTGCATTTATTCAAATTTAATAGTGCATATTCATGATTTATTTGAAACATCAAACATTGAATATATTTTATGTTACAATTTGTTAAATTATGATTAACTTTTATTTTTAAGTTTACACGTATCATTCTCAAAATTAATTTACATTTTTAGTAAATTTTAAAAGACTAATAGCTACGTAGATGACAAGTTTATTTTTTTATTTTTTCCTAAAGACAAATTAATAGATTGAATTTTATTATTAATTTAAAAAGATAATTTTAATTAAATTCAATAAGTATATAAATTAATGTTTAAATTAAAATTATTACAAATAATCATATTATATTAAATAAATTAATATTGCATATCACCGTATTTATATCATTATTTTGCTATTATATAATTTATTTATTAATTAATTTATCAAATTTTATTAAATATGATTATGAAATAAAAAAATGCATCTTTTCGCTTTTTCTTTAATTAAAGAAATTAATTAATAGAAGCACGTAATTTAATTATGTTTGTTTTTAAAAAATTACTTTGGAAATTTTATATCTCATATATATAATAATAATAATAATAATAATTAATTAATTAAAAAGTATAATATATAGTCTTAGAATTTCTAATATTTCAAATGTTAACTGATGAATTACTAATTGAAATGTAACTAATTGAAGCGGATAATATATAGTCTTAAAATTTCTAATCTTTCAAATGTTAACTGATGATTTGATTTTTTTTCTTTATTTTTCATGTAAACCAAATATTTTAGTTTTAACAATATATAAATAAAGAATAGTAATCAAATTTATTCAGTTCAAATTAATATAACTTTGTAAATTAGAATTTTAAAAATGATCAATTAGGCATTTACATCAACAATAAGATTGATTCTTTATTATTATTATTATTATTATAATTATTATAATTTTAATCGGCGAATTGATTGGACACTTAATTTTCTATTTTTCTTTATGTACAAATCATATATTGTTTTAGTTATAATCAAATTACAATAACTTAATATTTTTCTTTATGTACAAACCTTATTAATTTTAATTATAATCAAATTACATAACTTAATATGTACTGCTAAATTAGATAAAAAAAAACATGATCAATAAAGCATTGAATCAACCAAAAACAAAATTAAAAAATGATTTTTTTCTTTTATTATTATTATTATTTATTTTTTTATTTAATAGTGCATATCAATTCTTAAATTATTCTTATTAGTAGGATTACTCAATTATGAGTTTTATATATCCTAATCATAATAAGTTATGATTCTAATAAATATTAGATGTTCCAATGCTCTTTTACAAAAAAATAAAAAAAATTTAAAAACTTTCATTATCATAAATTAATATGTTTATTTCTATTAAAAAATAAAAATTTTAAAATAATAAATAAATAATAAAACACAATTACCCGTCGTACGCGGGCATCGTACTAGTGAATATCCAATTATAAATCACGAAGTAGATTTCATTAAATTGAAATAAACTTTTATTTAATAAAATATCTTTAAAAACTAAGTTAAGAGCTACGTGTGACCGTTTTTTCAATTTTTAAAATAATTATCATTTTTAACTAAAATATTATTATATTTTATTTATATTATATATTATTAATAAAATAACTCATTGCACCACTACCACTTTTCATTAATTTATATATCACTTTTTGTTAAAACTTTTATCACTTCTTATCTTTCATGTAAGTTTTCACAAGAGATGGTCACAAGTCTTTGCCAAGAAATTATGATTATGTTTATATTCAATTATAAATTTATATGTTAATATATCATATTATATATTTAAATTTAATATTCAATAATTATTCATATATACTTACATATTTATTATATTAGTTTAAGTTATTAATGTTAGATTGTATACTAAAAGTGTAGCTTTTGTATGAACAATGTTTTAACAATTTATTTGAAATGAGAATCATATGATCAAAGGTTTTGCATATTATAATTTATTTATATGTTATTACAAAAGTCCACTTACTTTATACCGTAGATAATATGTTGTGCGACAATACGCGGAAGATCATATTATCGGTTTCCTTATAAAGTATAAACAGATGCTCACAATCGAGATAGATGGAGAAAATATATCAAGATGGTTGTAGTGTGATTTGGTATTAGTTTGTCTTGAATATAAAATCACATTAGTATGCTTTGTGTGTATTGAGCATGACCGCTTAAGATCGTTCGACTTATACTGACTATATAGAAGAACTTGATCTCAGTTATTATGAATGTTCATGCTCTTAATCCTGATAGCCCCCGAGGATCAAGAGAAAACAACTTTTACTTGTCCGTATGGAACATTTGCTTTCTATAAACTGCCTTTTGGGTTGTGCAATGCCCCTGCTACCTTTCAACGTTGCATGATGGCTATCTTTGGAGGATTGATTGAAAATGTGATGGAAGTGTTTATGGATGACTTTTCCCTTTTTGTTTCATCATTTAATAAATGCTTGGCTAATCTTTCCTTAGTTTTGCAGCGATGTCAAGATACGAACCTAGTCTTGAATTGGGAAAAATGTCATTTTATGGTTCAAGAGGGTATCGTACTTGGTCATCATATCTCGGAGAAAGGTTTGAGAGTTGATAAGGTGAAGGTTGTAGTCATTGAACATCTTCCCCCACCCAAGAATAAAAAAGGGGTTAGATCGTTCCTTGGCCACGCCGGGTTCTATCGACGTTTTATAAAGAGTTTTTCTAACATAGACAAACCTTTGTACAAATTTCTTGAAACAGATGCTCCATTTGAATTTAATGATGAATGTTTCGATGCTTTTAGAGTGCTCAAGGAAGATTTAACTTCGTCTCCAATCCTCATCTCTCCCGATTGGAGTAAGCCTTTTGAGCTCCATTGTGATGCAAGTGACAATGCATTGGGAGTAGTGCTTGGTCAAGTTAGGGAGAAGAAGTTTAGAGTCATCTACTATGCATCGAAGACGTTGAATGCTAATCAAAAGAATTACACCACAAAGGAAAAAGAGTTTTTATCCGTGGTTTATGCTTTTGAGAAATTTCGACCATACCTAGTTGGCACGAAAATGATTGTTTATACGGATCATGCCGCCATTAGGTATTTGTTGAATAAGAAAGATGCTAAACAAAGACTAATTCGTTGGGTTCTTTTGTTGCAGGAGTTCGATGTGGAGATACGTGACAAGAGGGGGTCGAAAATGTCATAGTCGACCACTTGTCACGTTTAGAAAATGATGATGAAGAGAGCACTATGGAGTTTATTAGGGATGTATTTCCGGATGAAGAGATTCTTCTTGTGAATTTCCAAAGGAGGCCGTGGTATGCAGATTTCGTGAATTATCTAGCTTGTGGCCTCAAGCCGGATTATCTCACCGAATATCAAAGGAAGAAGTTCTATCATGATGTCAATGAGTATTTATGGGATGATCCACTTTTATTTAAAAATTGTCTGGATAGAATCATACGGAGATGTATCCTGGAGGAGGAGAAGTTAAGTATGATTGAAATGTGCTATAGTTCACCATGTGGAGGACACTTTGGATTTCAAAAGATGGGAGCAAAGATTCTACAGTCGGGTTTATTTTGGCCTACCTTGTTCAAGGATTGCAAAGAGTACATCAAGGGATGTGACCGGTGCCAAAGGATTGGAAGTATAGGGCAATGTGATGAGATGCCCATGAGGAACATTTTTGAAGTTGAAGTGTTTGATGTATGGGGGATGAATTTCATGGGCTCATTTCCGCCATCAAATTGTTACATCTACATATTGCTTGATGTATATTATGTGTCTAAATGGGTGGAAGTAATCCCGACAAGAACAAATGATGCTTTAGTGGTCAAGAGTTTCTTAAAAAAGAATATCTTTGCTAGGTTTGGAGTGCCAAAAGCCATACCAGTGACGGGGGATCACATTTCATAAATAAGCTTATTGAGAAGTTATTGAATGGCTATGGAGTAAAGTATAAAGTATCCACACCATACCATCCACAAACAAATGGTTTAGCGGAGGTGTCAAATAGACAAGTAAAGCTTGTTCTTGAAAAGACGATCAATGGGAATCGAAAAGATTGGTCTTCCAAGCTAGACGATGCTTTATGGGCATATCGAACGGCTTACAAGACTGCTCTTGGATTTTTCTCGTATAAGCTTGTTTATGGGAATGCATGCCATTTACCCATGGAGTTGGAGCATAAAGCACTTTGGGCCCTTAGGAAGTTGAATTTTGAGGAGAAAGAATCCGGAAGAAAAGGTGTCTCCAATTGGTTGAACTAGAAGAATTTAGAGAAGAAGCTTATTCAAGCTCAAGGATTTTGAAAGAGTAGCTCAAAAGATGGCATGATGAATGGATCAAAACAAGGGAGTTTATTCCGGGGATAAAGTCTTATTGTTCAATTCAAGACTTATGTTGTTCCCCGAAAAACTTCGTTCAAAATGGACCGGTCCATACCTGGTGATTGAAGTAAGAGATGATGGCTCGATAAAGCTTGAAGGGTGGGATGGAAATGCTTTTGTGGTTAATGGTCATAGAGTGAAACATTACCATTCTCCCTCTCAAAGGGAGTTGGTATATGTTGACACCTTCTCCTCTTGAAAGCTCGTATCCTTTTAGTAGTCTAGGGTTGTAAATATTTCTTTTTCTTGTTTTGCATTTTTGGCATGGTAGGTGGGATGATGCTCATGTGAGGAGAAGGTATTGATAAGACACGGTGTGCTCATGGAAGTGTAACGGTATATCTTACCACTTTTTGCAAACTTTTCTTGAACCTCTTGTTTCAATTTAAGTTTGGGGGGATATGGTGTGGTATGATATGTTACACTTTATGTTTGCATTCGTTCTTGTGTTTTGAGCCAAATTTTGAAATATTTCTCATGAATTCGGTGTGGTTTCGGTCCGTTTTGGTGGTGTGAAAGTTGATAATTCTTTTGTTTTTCTTTTGTTTTTGATACTAATGTTGAGCTAATGATGTTTTTGAGTGGTGAGCATGAATAGGGAGTATTGGAAGCATTAAAACAGGGAAATACAAGATTTGAAGTTGAAAATTGGAGAAATTGGAGAAATCAGAGTTGCAGAGGCATGAGTCGTGTCGCCATCACAGCCCTGCAACAAGTGGCCGTGTGGTGACATCAATTTATCCAACACAGTCACCTTTTGGCCGTGTGGCATCGCACGAGTCGTGTCCATTGCCAAGACACGGCCCGTGTAGCCAACACGGGCCTGTAAGGGGAAGCCGTGCTGAGTCATCAACTTACGCAACACGGCCACCTTATGACCGTGTTACGTAATATGACTCGTGTCGTGTCTGAAGCAGAACTTAAAAATACGGCTGTTGGAACACGCCCATTCATTCATTTCTTGCACAAACACTTCCCCGTCATGCGAATCACTTCCAATCTTCCGAAATTATAAACCAAATATCAAAAGAGTGGTAAGCTTGTGTGATTGAAAGGTGAATCTCAAGGTTTAAACATCAATTTCTTTCCATTTGATTCAAGAACACTCAAGGTATGATCTCTTATGCCCTAGTTTTTATTTGAATGTGTGAACTTCGAAATTCATGCATGGGTTTTGGATGATAGTATGTTTGAATCATATTTAGGACATTGAAACATGAATTTATAAGTTTACTTGTTGGATTGATTGAAATTTTGCAAGAATTAGGGTTCATAAGGAAATTGAATTTGGGGATTTTGAATGATGATTGACCTAGGGCATATGATGTTTCAAATTGATTAATAAATGCTTCTATGTGATGGTATTGTGGGGAAATAGCTAGGTGTTGAGGATTTGAGCATGAGGAATGGTGAATTATTGTTGAATTGATTGTGAAATATGTGAATACCAAATGCTTGATGTAATGCTTAAATGAAGTTTTTAACGGAACTAAAAGCTTGTGCATGAAGCATTGTTGATATAAGTGGTGCCCATTGAAATGGTGATAATTATGAAAGAATGGAAAGAATAAGAGGTTGAATTTGATTGATTAAATAAAAAAATTTGAAATAAATTGTTGTTGAAGTTGCTTGGATTAAAATGTGAAAATCTTTGAGAAACATTGCTTGTTATGCTTGAATACGTGCTAGAATCAAAACTTAGTTGAATAACTAGTGAGAATTCTAAGCAATAGATATTTCTTTCTTGAGTTGAAGTTGAAAGGTAATTTGAAATATGTTGTATATTGCAGATGGCTGAAAGAAGAGTGAGGAAACGTAATGAAGATTTAATTATTGTTGAGACGGACATGGAATTATCCAACCTTGATGCAAAGTTGATGATGAAGGAAATACACCCAGAGAATTATGGAGTTGAGTTTAAAGAATAGGAGAAGTATGCATTAAGGTGGGAATATATAATCTCCAAGATTAGGGCAACTCGATTTCAAGATCAAGCCACTATGGAAGGTCTTAGAATAGAGGGTGATCTGAGGATCTTGTTACGTCGGGTGGAGATGGAAGAATTCTTCGACAAGAGACCTCCAACTTACCACCATCTGACAGCCGAGTTTATGAGTACCCTAGAGGTTCAAAAGGATAGGAACAAGTTTCCTATATCGATCACATTTCAATTGAATAATGAGATGTGGGAGAAGGTTTCAGTGAATGAGATAAATAGGTTCTTTGGATGTCCGATTATGAGAGGTCATCAAAGTTTTGTACCAGAAGGGGGTTTTAATCAACAAAACTGGTGGAGAAATTTCATTGACAATGGAACAGAACCTGGGGAGTACATTCCAAGCTCTTCAAATGGCACATCTATAAGAAACCCGGTCATGAGGTATCTTGAGAAGATCATTTCAAATACAATTCTGGGGAGATTCGAAAGCGGAGCTATTGGAGAAAAACAATTGTACATCATGTACAGTATATATCAGGAGTTTAGAGTAAACATTGCAGCTCACTTCATTCAGCATGCTGAGAGAGTGGCGAAAAGAGAAAACACTCGAGGAATTATGATTGGAGGAATGGTGACCATGATTGCTCAAGGTTTGGACATCGACCTTAGAGGTATACCACACATGATGGTTAGTGAGGGACTCACATACACACAGCTCATAAGGATGGAGTTCCTATCATTCATAGGAAACATGTATTGCTTAAGGCAAGAAAAAAAAGAGCTCTATTTCCTCTCCCTGCTCCTAAGCTTACCACAGTGCGTGGACAAAGAAAGAAGCAAAATTTAGCAATGGCAAGTCAGAACCACTCTGTAGTTGTGAGAACCTTCTACAGACCGAATAGAGAAGGAGTAGAAGCAGTGCTCCAGCAGATGAGAGTAGAAGAGAATTCAGAGCTACAAGATCTGAGAGCTGAGCCAGTGAACATGGAGATAGGAGATGAAGAGGAGCAACTGCATCATGTGGAATTTGAAGAGCAAGCACCAGAGCCTCAAGTATTTGAGTAAGAAGAAGATGAAGCCCAAGAGGAGGAGTTTCAGCAACAACAACAGTTTATGGGACCTGGAGTGGTGATTGCAAGGTGGAACTTTTTAGAAGATGAAGTCAGGGAGATTAGGCAGACTCAGCAATCACACGGGGATCAGATGAGAGAGTTCCAAAAGGAACAACAGAGACAGAGTGTGATGATGAGGGAGATCCATGAGGGATAGCGGAGGAGAGATTATAATGATGAGCAAACGCGTGCCCATTCGAACAACATGGAAGAGATGCTCACGATGATGTTCAATTTCCAGTTCCCGGGGTCACCTCGTGCCTACAATCCTTGGGTAGCTTACCAAAGAACACTACCCCCTCCATCGAAAAATTGAAGGGAGTACTTTTAGTGCTCGACACTTTTTTATCTCATTTTTAGTTAATTTGGAGTATTATGGATTTGATACTTCATTTGTTGTTTTGGGATATTTTAATTTCTTAATTTAGGATTTCATTTTCAATTAAGGATGAGATGAGATGTGTTTTATCTTGAATATGAATGGGTGAATTTTGTGTTTCATTTCTTTATGTGGTGAATTTTGTTCTTGTGTGTTGTGTTTTGTTTGTTTCTTGTTTGATGAGTCTTTATTTTTGTTTTGTGTGAATTTTTATTTTTATCTTGGTATGTTTGGTGGTTTGTTTTGGGATGCTGTGGGTCATTTTTGAATGTGAGTGATGATATGTTGTAATAGTACGTGATGACAAATTATGATTAAGAATCTCTACACTTTCGAATTGTGACATGTTTTACTTAACTTGTTCAATTTTGAGATGAATGTGGTGTAATAAGTTTTTTAAGGTCCGAGCACAAGCTTGTGAGAATTTGAGCCTCAATCGTGCATACATGGTTTTTCTTCATAAGTGGATCGACTGAGTGTTGATAAGCTATAACTTGCTCAAGGACTATAGGAACGAGCCCGATTAGTGGAGATTAATGATATGATTTAAGGTCATCCTTGTCATATATAGTCATTGCCAAATATTTCCACACCATGAACATCATCCCTAGTTAACCATTTTGAGTCTATAAGCCTATTTCTTGTGAATTTAGCACATTACAAGCCATGATTACCCACTTAAACCTTACATATTTACCCTTTTGTATGAGTGATTGAGGAGATGGTGGCTAGAAAGGTTTGATAAGAAAGCAAAAGAAGAAAGGAAATGGTAAACAAATAAGAAAAAGGATGAAAGAACACAAACAAGAGTTAACATGCAACCTCAAAACAAGAAAAATGAGTAAAGCAACACCAAGATGCTCAAGAAAATACAAATTCAAAGAAGGAAGCATGATTTATAAAGAAGCTCAATTCAAGAAAGTGATGATTAATGCTAATGATTACCAAAGTTGAGAAAGGAAGAAAGATAAGTAAAGAATGGAAGAAAGTAGCTACATCTTCGATTACTTACACTTGATTAGTCACTTGTATCCATATTCTTCCTACCCTACCAAAGAGCCTATCAATATATCCTAATTAAAGACCTTTTTAATCACTAATGGAAACTTTGGTGGTTTGTGAATGTAGTCCACGAGCAAACTTATAGCGAGTCGAGCCAATCGGTTAATGAGTATTGAGTGACGTTTATAACCTATGTGAGGCTTGGACTAAAAAGGGACTATATTACACTCTATTTTCTTTTGATTGAACTTGTTAATTTCTCATGTCATGAATGTTGTAGGATGACATAGCATGAATTGTAATTCTTATTGCTATCGACGTGTTATTATTTATATTCGTTTAATCTGTTCCTAGGTGAAAATCTCACCCCTTGGTTTATCATTTTTGTTGTGCGGGGACACACAACACTTTAAGTTTGGGGGTGTGATGAGTGATATTTTCACCAAGATTTTAGTGTCTTTTTATGTCCATTTTCGTAGTATTTTATCCATATTTGTATTGCATTTGGTTGTGTTTTGTGTTTTATGGAATTGAGTGTGAATGAACTTAATCATATGTAAACAGGTGAAAAAGGAGCAAAAAACAGAGACGGAAGATGAAACGAAGAAGAAGAAGCAGGGTCGCAGCAACACGGTTGCCCGTGTCAGGCGCACGAGTCATGTCGCAACACACAGCCTGTGTAGCCAACTCGACCCTGTAAGGGGAAGCCATGCGGGAACATCAATTCGTCCAATACGGCCACCCATTGGCCTGCGTCAGCACATGACTCATGTGCTGTCTTGAGTGAAGGTTGACCGATAAACCCTGACACGACTCTACTCGTGCTGCAGCACACGAGTCGTGTCAGTGCCAAAACAGGAAATTTTTACACTTCTTCTAGAAGATCTCCAAGGGGTATATATATTAATTCATTCAACATTTTGGTAGATTGAGATTCCAAAATTCAGCACGAGTCGAGTCGTGTAAAATGAAGGAATTGGTATGTGAGGTGTGTGAGCAGCTGAATTTCGGAATCTCCATCTACCAAAATGTTGAATGAATTGATATATATATATACCCCTTAGAGACCTTCTAGAAGATGTGTAAAAATTTCTTGTTTTGGCACCGACACGACTCGTGTGCTGCAGCACGAGTCGAGTCGTGTCAGGGTTTATCGGTCAACCTTCACTTAAGACGCCACACGAGTAGTGTGCTGATGCACGGCTAATGGGTGGCCGTGTTGGCCGAATTGATGTTCCCGTATGACTTTTCCTTACAGTCCCATGTTGGCTACACGGGCTGTGTGCTGCAACACGACTCGTGCACCTGACACGCGCAGCCGTGTTGCTGCGACCCTGCTTCATTTTCTTCGTTTCATCTTTCGTCTCCATTTTTTTGCTCATTTTCACCTGTTTTACATATGATTAAGTTCATTCATACTCAATTCCATAAAACACAAAACACAGCCAAATACAATACTAATACGGATAAAATACTACAAAACGGACAATAAAAGACACTAAAATCTAGGTGAAAAAATCATTCATCACACTCCCAAACAAAAAGTGTTGTGCGTACCCGAACAACGAAAATGATAAACCAAGGAGAGAGATTTTCACCTAGGAAAAGACTAAACGAACATAAGTAATAACACATCAAGCTATAAGAACCACAACTTATGCTAAGTCATCCTACTACATTAAAATCATGACATGCAAAAAATATTAACAAGTTCAATCACAAGAAAATAATAGTGTAATATAGTCTCTTTTAGTCCAAGCCTCACATAGGTTATAAATGTTACTCAAAACTTTTTAAAGTAGGGTAAATCATCACTCATTAACCGATTGGCTTGACTTCCTATAAGTTTGCTCGTGGACTACATTCACAAACCACAAAAGTTTCCATTAGTGATCAAAAAGGTCTTTAATTAAAGATGTAATGATAAGCTCTTTGGTATGTTAGAAGAATTTAGGTAAGAGTGACTAATCATGTGTAAGTAATCGAAGAGGTGCTAATTTCTTCCATTCCTTAACTATCTCTTTCTTCATTTCTTTTCTTAATTGATCACAAGCACTATCCATCAACTTTCCTTGAATTGATCTTCTTTCAATGCATGTTTCCTTCTTTGAATTTTTATTTTCTTAAGCATCTTGTTGTTTCCCCGGCAACAGCGCCATTTGATTAGCCATTTTGTAGTTGGGATGACCAATAAAAATAATTTATCGAGCCACAGGGAGGTCGGCGCTGGAGCTTAAGCGAGATCACGTTTATCACAATTTTATATAGACTAAACATCAATGATTGGTTTTCGAAACACAAGTAAATAACAAACAATAAAGCAAGCAATGGTAGCAAATAAAATAGTAAAAGATGAGTGGTTTTCCAAGTTGAGTAGAAGTGAGATTAACAACACTAATGAAGTGGTAATTCAAGGATTCATGCATTAAACTCATATGTATCAAGGGTTTAGACTAAGGGCCAACACTAAGTTCACCTAAACTCCCTCTTGAGATAAATAGGATATGGAATCGAGCTCAATGGATTGGTTCTCACTCAAACAATTCCAACTAGGGTTCTTCCGTCTCTATTTTTTGCTCATTTTTCACCTATTTTACATATGATTAAGTTCATTCACACTCCATTCCATAAAACATAAAAAACAACCAAATACAATACAAATACGGATAAAATACTACGAAAACGGACAATAAAAGACACTAAAATGTAGGTAAAAATATCACTCATCACACCCCTAAACTTAAATTGTTGTGCGTCCCCGAACAATGAAAATGATAAACCAAGGAGATAGAGATTTTCACCTAGGAAAAGACTAAACGAACATAAGTAATAACACATCAATAGCAATAAGAACCACAACTTATGCTAAGTCATCCTACTACATTAAAATCATGACATGCCAAAAATATTAACAAGTTCAATCACAAGAAAATAATAGTCTAATATAGTCCCTTTTAGTCCAGGCCTCATATAGGTTATAAATATCACTCAACACTCTTTAAAGTAAGGTAAATCATCACTCATTAACCGATTGACTCGATTCGCTATAAGTTTGCTCGTGGACTACATTCACAAACCACCAAAGTTTCTAATAGTGATCAAAAAGGTATTTAATTAAGGATGTAATGATAGGCTCTTTGGTATGGTAGGAAGAATTTAGGAAAGAGTGACTAATCATGTGTAAGTAATCGAAGAGGTAGATACTTTCTTCCATTCCTTAACTATCTCTTTTTTCCTTTCTTTTCTTAATTGATCACGAGCACTATCCATCAACTTTCCTTGAATTGATCTTCTTTCAATGCATGCTTCCTTCTTTGAATTTTTATTTTCTTGAGCATCTTGTTGTTTTCCTAGCAACGGCGCCATTTGATTAGCCATTTTATAGTTGGGATGACCAATTAAAACAATTTATCGAACCACAGGGAGGTCGGCGCTAGAGCATAAACGAGATAACGTTTATCGCAATTTTATGGAGACTAAACATCAATGATTGGTTTTCGAAACACAAGTAAATAATAAATACTAAAGCAAGTAATGGTAGCAAATTAAATAGTAAAAGGTGAGTGGTTTTCCAAGTTGAGTAGAAGTGAGATTAACAACACTAATGAAGTGGTAATTCAAGGATTCATGCATTAAACTCATATGTATCAAGGGTTTAGACTAAGGGCCAACACTAAGTTCACCTAAACTCCCTCTTGAGATGAATAGGATATGGAATCGAGCTCAATGGATTGGTTCTCACTCAAACAATTCCAACTAGGTACTAAGCTTGAGGTGAGAGTCCCTTCACATGATTAATCAACCTCTCGGTCAAACCAATCACATGTTCTATCAAAGGGTTCTAAACTCTAAAGGATTTCTCAATCTCTTTACAATTTATAATGCACATGAAGGTTTGATGAAATGATTCGCTCAACTATCCTAAACATATAATTGATTTCTCAATCTAATCATATTTAGAACAATCAAACACACAAAACATCATAGATCTCAAGATATTAAGCATCAATGATAGAAAATCAAATATCTCAATCAACATATAAATTTAATTACATAGATCCACAAATTATCCAACAATTTTCATGTTGCTAATCTCACAAGGGAGATTAGCCTATCATCTTCATAAGATCCTTAACATAGACATTAGAAACCTTACAAATCCTAGTAAACAATAGGATTAACACAAAATTGGAATGAAAACTCCCTTAGATTGGATCCAATTGAATCTCCTTTCTTCCTTGTTGATCACCCACTCTTCTCTGCTCCTTCACTTGATTTGGATGGAAACTTTATGGTGAGATGATGATGGAGTGATTAGATGGATGAATTTGATGAAGGATATGGTGTAATGAAGGAATTGGCATGTGAGGTGTGTGAGCAGCTGAATTTTGTAATCTTCATTTACCAAAATGTTGAATGAATTGATATATATACCCCTTGCAGACCTTCTAGAAGATGTGTAAAAATTTCCTGTTTTAGCACCGACAGGACTCGTGTCTACAGCAAGAGTCGAGTCATGTCAGGATTTATCGGTCAACCTTTACTCAAGACGGCACACGAGTCCTGTGCTAACGCACGGCCAATGAGTGGCCGTGTTGGCCGAATTGATGTTCCCACACGGCTTTCCCTTACAGTCCCGTGTTGGCTACACGGGCTGTGTGCTGCGACACGACTCGTGCACCTAACACGGGCAGCCGTGTTGCTTCGACCCTGCATCTTTTTCTTTGTTTCATCTTTCGTCTCCATTTTTTGCTCCTTTTTCACCTGTTTTACATATGATTAAGTTCATTCATACTCAATTCCATAAAACACAAAACACAGCCAAATACAATACAAATACGGATAAAATACTACGAAAACGGATAATAAAAGACACTAAAATCTAGGTGAAAATATCACTCATTACACTCTCAAACTTAAAGTGTTGTGCGTACCAGAACAACGAAAATGATAACCAAGGAGAGAGATTTTCACCTAGGAAAAGACTAAACGAAAATAAGTAATAACACATCAAGCAATAAGAACCACAACTTATGCTAAGTCATCCTACTACATTAAAATCATGACATGCAAAAAATATTAACAAGTTCAATCACAAGAAAATAATAGTCTAATATAGTCCCTTTTAGTCCAAGCCTCACATATGTTATAAATGTCACTCAACACTATTTATAGTAGGGTAAATTATCACTCATTAACCGATTGGCTCGACTCGCTATAAGTTTGCTCGTGGACTACATTCACAAACCACCAAAGTTTCCATTAGTGATAAAAAAAGGTGTTTAATTAAGGATGTAATGATAAGCCCTTTGGTATGGCAGGGAGAATTTTGGTAAGAGTGACTAATCATGTGTAAATAATCAAAGAGGTAGCTAATTTCTTCCATTTCTTAACTATCTCTTTCTTCCTTACTTTTCTTAATTGATCACAAGCACTATCCATCAACTTTCCTTGAATTGATCTTCTTTCAATGCATGTTTCCTTCTTTGAATTTTTATTTTCTTGAGCATCTTGTTGTTTCCCCGGCAACAGCGCCATTTGATTAGCCATTTTGTAGTTGGGAGAGACCAATTAAAATAACTTATCGAACCAGAGGGAGGTCGGCGCTAGAGCTTAAGCGAGATCACGATTATCACAATTTTATATAGACTAAACATCAATGATTGGTTTTCGTAACACAATTAAATAACAAATACTAAAGCAAGTAATAGTAGGAAATAAAATAGTAAAAGATGAGTGGTTTTCCAAGTTGAGTATAAGTGAGATTAACAACACTAATGAAGTGATAATTCAAGGATTCATTCATTAAAATCATATGTATCAAGAGTTTAGACTAAGGGCCAACACTAAGTTCACCTAAACTCCCTCTCGAGATGAATAGGATATGGAATCGAGCTCAATGGATTGGTTCTCACTCAAACAATTCAAACTAGGTACTAAGCTTGAGGTGAGAGTCCCTTCACATGATTAATCAACTTCTCGACCAAACCAATCACATGTTCTATCAAAGGGTTCTAAACTCTAAAGGATTTCTCAATCTCTTTAAAATTTATAATGCACATGAAGTGTTTGATGAAATGATTCGCTCAACTATCCTAAACATATAATTGATTTCTCAATCTAATCATATATTTAGAACAATCAAACACACAAAACATCATAGATCTCAAGATATTAAGCATCAATGATAGGAAATCAAATATCCCAATCAACATATGAATTTAATTACATAGATCTACAAATTATCCAACAACTTTCATGTTGCTAATCTCACAAGGGAGATTAGCCTACCATCTTCATAAGATCCTTAACATAGACATTAGAAACCTTACAAATCATGTTAAAAAATAGGATTAACACAAAATTTGAATGAAAACTCCCTTGGATTGGATCCAATTGAATCTCCTTTCTTCCTTTGTTGATCACCCACTCTTCCTTGCTCCTTCACTTGATTTGGATGGAAACTTTATGGTGAGATGATGATGGAGTGATTAGATGGATGAATTTGATGAAGGATATAGTGTTATGAAGGAATTGGTATGTGAGGTGTGTGAGCAGTTGAATTTCGTAATCTCCATTTACCAAAATGTTGAATGAATTGATATATATATACCCCTTGCAGACCTTCTAGAAGATGTGTAAAAATTTCCTGTTTTGGCACCGACACGACTCGTGTCTGTAGCACGAGTCGAGTCATGTCAGGGTTTATCGGTCAACCTTCACTCAAGACGGCACACGAGTGGTGTGCTGACGCACGGCCATGGGTGGCCAAATTGATTTTCCCGCACGGCTTCCCCTTACAGGCCCGGGTTTGCTACACGGGCCGTGTGCTGTGACACCACTCGTGAGCCTGACACGGGCAACCTTGTTGCTGCGACCCTGCTTCTTCTTCTTCGTTTCATCTTCCGTCTCTGTTTTTTGCTCATTTTCACCTATTTTACATATGATTATGTTCATTCACACTACATTCCATAAAAAAAATACAACCAAATACAATATAAATACGGATAAAATACTACGAAAATGGACATTAAAAGACACTAAAATCTAGGTAAAAATATCACTCATCACACCCCCAAACTTAAAGTGTTGTGCGTCCACGAACAACGAAAATGATAAACCTAGGAGAGAGAGATTTTCACCTAGGAAAAGTCTAAACGAACAGAAGTAATAACACATCAATAAGAATAAGAACCACAACTTATGCTAAGTCATCCTACTACATTAAAATCATGACATGCAAAAAATATTAACAAGTTCAATCACAAGAAAATAATAGTCTAATATAGTCCCTTTTAGTCCAAGCCTCATATAGGTTAAAAATGTCACTCAACACTCTTTAAAGTAGGGTAAATCATCACTCATTAACTGATTGGCTCGATTCGCTATAAGTTTGCTCGTGGACTACATTCACAAACCAACAAAGTTTCCAATAGTGATCAAAAAGGTATTTAATTAAGGATGTAATGATATGCTCTTTGGTATGGTAGGAAGAATTTAGGTAAGAGTGACTAATCATGTGTAATCGAAGAGGTAGCTGTTTTCTTCCATTCCTTAACTATCTCTTTTTTCCTTTCATTTCTTAATTGATCACGAGCACTATCCATCAACATTCTTTGAATTGATCTTCTTTCAATGCATGCTTCCTTCTTTGAATTTTTATTTTCTTGAGCATCTTGTTGTTTCCCCGGCAACGGCGCTATTTGATTAGCCATTTTGTATTGGGATGACCAATTAAAACAATTTATCGAACCACAGGGAGGTCGGCGCTAGAGCTTAAGCGAGATAACGTTTATCGCAATTTTATGGAGACTAAACATCATTGATTGGTTTTCGAAACACAAGTAAATAATAAATACTAAAGCAAGTAATGGTAGCAAATAAAATAGTAAAAGATGAGTGGTTTTCCAAGTTGAGTAGAAGTGAGATTAACAACACTAATGAAGTGGTAATTCAAGGATTCATGCATTAAACTCATATGTATCAAGGATTTAGAATAAGGACCAACATTAAGTTCACCTAAACTCCCTCTCGAGATGAATAGGATATGGAATCGAGCTCAATGGATTGGTTCTCACTCAAACAATTCCAACTAGGTACTAAGCTTGAGGTGAGACTCCCTTCACATGATTAATCAACCTCTCGACCAAACCAATCACGTGTTCTATCAAAGGGTTCTAAAATCTAAAGGATTTCTCAATCTCTTTACAATTTATAATGCACATGAAGTGTTTGATGAAATGATTCGCTCAACTATCCTAAACATATAATTGATTTCTCAATCTAATCATATATTTAGAACAATCAAACACACAAAACATCATAGATCTCAAGATATTAAGCATCAATGATAGAAAATCAAATATCCCAATCAACATATGAATTTAATTACATAGATCCACAAATTATCCAACAACTTTCATGTTGCTAATCTCACAAGGAAGAATAGGCTATCATCTTCATAAGATCCTTAACATAGACATTAGAAACCTTACAAATCATGGTAAACAATAGGATTAACACAAAATTGGAATGAAAACTCTCTTGGATTGGATCCAATTGAATCTCATTTCTTCATTTGTTGATCACCCACTCTTCCTTGCTCCTTCACTTGATTTGGATGGAAACTTTATGGTGAGATGATGATGGAGTGATTAGGTGGATAAATTTGATGAAGGATATAGTGTAATGAAGGAATTGGTATATGAGGTGTGTGAGCAGTTGAATTTCGGAATCTCCATCTACCAAAATGTTGAATGAATTGATATATATACCCCTTGGAGACCTTCTAGAAGATGTGTAAAAATTTCCTATTTTGGCACCGACACGACTCGTGTCTGTAGCATGAGTCGAGTTGTGTCATGGTTTATCGGTCAACCTTCACTCAAGACGGCACACGAGTCGTGTGCTGACGCACAACCAATGGGTGGCCGTGTTGGCCAAATTAATGTTCCCGCACGGCTTCCCCTTACAGGCCCGTGTTGGCTACACGGGCCGTGTGCTGTGACACGACTCGTGCGCCTGACACGGGCAGTCGTGTTTGTGCGACCCTGCTTCTTCTTCTTCGTTTCATCTTCCGTCTCTATTTTTTGCTCATTTTTCACCTATTTTACATATGATTAAGTTCATTCACACTCCATTCCATAAAACATAAAAAACAACCAAATACAATACAAATACGGATAAAATACTACGAAAACGGACAATAAAAGATATTAAAATGTAGGTAAAAATATCACTTATCACACCCCTAAACTTAAATTGTTGTGCGTCCCCGAACAATGAAAATGATAAACCAAGGAGATAGAGATTTTCACCTAGGAAAAGACTAAACGAACATAAGTAATAACACATCAATAGCAATAAGAACCACAACTTATGCTAAGTCATCCTACTACATTAAAATCATGACATGCCAAAAATATTAACAAGTTCAATCACAAGAAAATAATAGTCTAATATAGTCCCTTTTAGTCCAGACCTCATATAGGTTATAAATATCACTCAACACTCTTTAAAGTAAGGTAAATCATCACTCATTAACCGATTGACTCGATTCGCTATAAGTTTGCTCGTGGACTACATTCACAAACCACCAAAGTTTCCAATAGTGATCAAAAAGGTATTTAATTAAGGATGTAATGATAGGCTCTTTGGTATGGTAGGAAGAATTTAGGTAAGAGTGACTAATCATGTGTAAGTAATCGAAGAGGTAGCTACTTTCTTCCATTCCTTAACTATCTCTTTTTTCCTTTCTTTTCTTAATTGATCACGAGCACTATCCATCAACTTTCCTTGAATTGATCTTCTTTCAATGCATGCTTCCTTCTTTGAATTTTTATTTTCTTGAGCATCTTGTTGTTTTCCCGGCAACGGCGCCATTTGATTAGTCATTTTATAGTTGGGATGACCAATTAAAATAATTTATCGAACCACAGGGAGGTCGGCGCTAGAGCATAAACGAGATAACGTTTATCGCAATTTTATGGAGACTAAACATCAATGATTGGTTTTCGAAACACAAGTAAATAATAAATACTAAAGCAAGTAATGGTAGCAAATAAAATAGTAAAAGATGATTGGTTTTCCAAGTTGAGTAGAAGTGAGATTAACAACACTAATGAAGTGTTAATTCAAGGATTCATGCATTAAACTCATATGTATCAAGGATTTAGACTAAGGGCCAACACTAAGTTCACCTAAACTCCCTCTCGAGATGAATAGGATATGGAATCGAGCTCAATGGATTGGTTCTTACTCAAACAATTCCAACTAGGTACTAAGCTTGAGGTGAGAGTCCCTTCACATAATTAATCAACCTCTCGACCACACCAATCACATGTTCTATCAAAGGGTTCTAAACTCTAAAGGATTTCTCAATCTCTTTACAATTTATAATGCACATGAAGTGTTTGATGAAATGATTCGCTCAACTATCCTAAACATATAATTGATTTCTCAATCTAATCATATATTTAGAATAATCAAACACACAAAACATCATAGATCTCAAGATATTAAGCATAAATGATAGAAAATCAAATATCCCAATCAACATATGAATTTAATTACATAGATCCACAAATTATCCAACAAATTTCATGTTGCTAATCTCACATGGGAGATTAGCCTACCATCTTCATAAGATCCTTAACATAGACATTAGAAACCTTACAAATCATGGCAAACAATAGGATTAACACAAAATTGGAATGAAAACTCCCTTGGATTGGATCCAATTGAATCTCCTTTCTTCCTTTGTTGATCACCACTCTTCCTTGCTCCTTCACTTGATTTGGATGGAAACTTTATGGTGAGATGATGATGGAGTGATTAGATGGATGAATTTGATGAAGGATATGGTGTAAAATGAAGGAATTGGTATGTGAGGTGTGTGAGCAGCAGAATTTTGGAATCTCAATCTGCTAAAATGTTGAATTAATTGATATATATACACCTTGGAGACCTTCTAGAAGAAGTTTAAAAATTTCCTATTTTTGCACCGACACGACTCGTGTGCTGCAGCACGAGTCGAGTTGTGTCGGGGTTTACGGTCAACCATCACACAAGATGGCACACGAGTCGTGTGCTGACGCACGACCAATGGGTGGCCGTGTTGGCCAAATTGATGTTCCAGCACGGCTTTCCCTTACAGGCCCGTGTTGGCTACATGGGCCGTGTGCTGCGACACAACTCGTGCGCGTGAAACAGGAAGCCGTGTTGCTGCGATCCTGCTTCTTCTTCTTCATTTCATCTTCCGTTTCTATTCTTTGCTCCTTTTTCACCTGTTTTACATATGATTAAGTTCATTCACACTCAATTTCATAAAACACAAAACACAAAAATATACAATACAAATACGGATAAAATAATATGAAAACGGATATAAAAAGACACAAAAATATAGGTGAAAGTATCACTCATCACACCCTAAACTTAAAGAGTTGTGCGTCCCTGCACAACGAAAATGATAAACCAAGTAGAGAGAGATTTTCACCCAAGAAAACACTAAACGAACATAAGTAATAACACATCTATAGCAATAAGAACCACAACTTATGCTAAGTCATCCTACAACTTTAAAATCATGACATGCAAAAAATATTAACAAGTTCAATCACAAGAAAATAATAATCTAATATAGTCCCTTTTAGTCCAAGCCTCACATAGGTTATAAATGTCACTCAAAACTCTTTAAAGTAGGGTAAATCATCACTCATTAACCGATTGGCTCGACTTGCTATAAGTTTGCTCGTGGACTACATTCACAAACCACCAAAGTTTCCATTAGTGATCACAAAGGTCTTTAATTAAGGATGTAATGATAGACTCTTTGGTATGGTAGAAAGAAATTAGGTTAGAATAACTAATCATGTGTAAGTAATCGAAGAGGTAGCTACCTTCCATTCCTTAACTATCTCTTTCTTCCTTTCTTTTCTTAATTGATCACAAGCACTATCCATCAACTTTCCTTGAATTGATCTTCTTTCAATGCATGCTTCCATCTTTGAATTTTTATTTTCTTGAGCATCTTGTTGTTTTCCCGGCAACAACGCTATTTGATTAGCCATTTTGTAGTTGGAATGACCAATTAAAATAATTTCTCGAACCACAGGGAGGTCGGCGCTAGAGCTTAAGTGAGATCACGTTTATCGCAATTTTATACAGACTGAACATCAATGATTGTTTTTCGAAACACAAGTAAATAACAGATACTAAAGCAAGTAATGGTAGCAAATAAAATAGTAAAAGATGAGTGGTTTTCCAAGTTGAGTAGAAGTGAGATTAACAACACTAATGAAGTGGCAATTCAAGGATTCATGCATTAAACTCATATGTATCAAGAGTTTAGAATAAGGGCCAACACTAAGTTCACCTAAACTACTTCTCGAGATTAATAGGATATGAAATCGAGCTCAATGGATTGTTTCTCACTCAAACAATTCCAACTAGGTACTAAGCTTGAGGTGAGAGTCCCTTTACATGATTAATCAACCTCTCGATCAAACCAATCACATTTCTATGAAAGGGTTCCAAACTCTAAAGGATTTCTCAATCTCTTTACAATTTATAATGCACATGAAGAGTTTGATGAAATGATTCACTCAACTATCCTAAGCATATAATTGATTTCTCAATTTAATCATATATTTAGAACAATCAAACACATGTTTATAGATCTCAAGATATTAAGCATCAATGATAGAAAATAAAATATCTCAATCAACATATGAATTTAATTACATAGATTCACAAATTATCCAACAACATTCATGTTGCTAATCTAACAAGGGAGATTAGCCTACTATCTTCATAAGATCCTTAACATAGACATTAGAAACCTTACAAATCATGGTAAACTATAGGATTAACACAAAATTGTAATGAAAACTCCCTTGGATTGGATCCAATTGAATTTCCTTTCTTCCTTTGTTGATCACCCACTCTTCCTTGCTCCTTCACTTGATTTGGATGGAAACTTTATGGTGAGATGATGATTGAGTGATTAGATGGATGAATTTGATGAAGGATATGGTGTAAAATGAAGGAATTGGTATGTGAGGTGTGTGAGTAGCTGAATTTCGGAATCTCCATTTCCCAAAATGTTGAATGAATTGATATATACCCCTTGGAGACCTTCTAGAAGATGTGTAAAAATTTCCTATTTTGGCACCGACACGACTCGTGTTTTGTAGCACGAGTCGAGTCGTGTCAGGGTATATCGGTCAACCTTCACTCAAGACGGTACACGAGTCGTGTGCTGACGCACGACCAATGGGTGGCCGTGTTGGCCGAATTGATGTTCCCACACGACTTTCTCTTACAGTCCCGTGTTGGCTACACGGGCCGTGTGCTGCGACACGACTCGTGAGCCTGATACGGGCATCCGTGTTGCTGCGACCCTGCTTCTTCTTCTTTGTTTCATCTTCCGTCTCCATTTTTTTGCTCCTTTTTCACCACTTTTACATATGATTAAGTTCATTCACACTCAATTTCATAAAACACAAAACACAACCAAATATAATACAAATACGGATAAAATACTACTAAAATGGACAATAAAAGACACTAAAATTTAGGTGAAAATTTCACTCATCACACCCCAAACTTAAAGTGTTGTGCGTCCCCGAATAATGAAAATGATAAACCAAGGAGAGAGATTTTCACCTAGAAAAAGACTAAATGAACATAAGTAATAACATATCAATAGCAATAAGAACCACAACTTATGCTAAGTCATCCTACAACTTTAAAATCATGACATGCAAAAAATATTAACAAGTTCAATCACAAGAAAATAATAATCTAATATAGTCCCTTTTAGTCCAAGCCTCACATAGGTTATAAATGTCACTCAAAACTCTTTAAAGTAGGGTAAATCATCACTCATTAACCGATTGGCTCGACTTGCTATAAGTTTGCTCGTGGACTACATTCACAAACCACCAAAGTTTCCATTAGTGATCACAAAGGTCTTTAATTAAGGATGTAATGATAGACTCTTTGGTATGGTAGAAAGAAATTAGGTTAGAATAACTAATCATGTGTAAGTAATCGAAGAGGTAGCTACCTTCCATTCCTTAACTATCTCTTTCTTCCTTTCTTTTCTTAATTGATCACAAGCACTATCCATCAACTTTCCTTGAATTGATCTTCTTTCAATGCATGCTTCCATCTTTGAATTTTTATTTTCTTGAGCATCTTGTTGTTTTCCCGGCAACAACGCTATTTGATTAGCCATTTTGTAGTTGGGATGACCAATTAAAATAATTTATCGAACCACAGGGAGGTCGGCGCTAGAGCTTAAGTGAGATCACGTTTATCGCAATTTTATACAGACTGAACATCAATGATTGTTTTTCGAAACACAAGTAAATAACAGATACTAAAGCAAGTAATGGTAGCAAATAAAATAGTAAAAGATGAGTGGTTTTCCAAGTTGAGTAGAAGTGAGATTAACAACACTAATGAAGTGGCAATTCAAGGATTCATGCATTAAACTCATATGTATCAAGAGTTTAGAATAAGGGCCAACACTAAGTTCACCTAAACTACTTCTCGAGATTAATAGGATATGAAATCGAGCTCAATGGATTGTTTCTCACTCAAACAATTCCAACTAGGTACTAAGCTTGAGGTGAGAGTCCCTTTACATGATTAATCAACCTCTCGATCAAACCAATCACATTTCTATGAAAGGGTTCCAAACTCTAAAGGATTTCTCAATCTCTTTACAATTTATAATGCACATGAAGAGTTTGATGAAATGATTCACTCAACTATCCTAAGCATATAATTGATTTCTCAATTTAATCATATATTTAGAACAATCAAACACATGTTTATAGATCTCAAGATATTAAGCATCAATGATAGAAAATAAAATATCTCAATCAACATATGAATTTAATTACATAGATTCACAAATTATCCAACAACATTCATGTTGCTAATCTAACAAGGGAGATTAGCCTACTATCTTCATAAGATCCTTAACATAGACATTAGAAACCTTACAAATCATGGTAAACTATAGGATTAACACAAAATTGTAATGAAAACTCCCTTGGATTGGATCCAATTGAATTTCCTTTCTTCCTTTGTTGATCACCCACTCTTCCTTGCTCCTTCACTTGATTTGGATGGAAACTTTATGGTGAGATGATGATTGAGTGATTAGATGGATGAATTTGATGAAGGATATGGTGTAAAATGAAGGAATTGGTATGTGAGGTGTGTGAGTAGCTGAATTTCGGAATCTCCATTTCCCAAAATGTTGAATGAATTGATATATACCCCTTGGAGACCTTCTAGAAGATGTGTAAAAATTTCCTATTTTGGCACCGACACGACTCGTGTTTTGTAGCACGAGTCGAGTCGGGTCAGGGTATATCGGTCAACCTTCACTCAAGACGGTACACGAGTCGTGTGCTGACGCACGACCAATGGGTGGCCGGGTTGGCCGAATTGATGTTCCCACACGACTTTCTCTTACAGTCCCGTGTTGGCTACACGGGCCGTGTGCTGCGACACGACTCGTGAGCCTGATACGGGCATCCGTGTTGCTGCGACCCTGCTTCTTCTTCTTTGTTTCATCTTCCGTCTCCATTTTTTTGCTCCTTTTTCACCACTTTTACATATGATTAAGTTCATTCACACTCAATTTCATAAAACACAAAACACAACCAAATATAATACAAATACGGATAAAATACTACTAAAATGGACAATAAAAGACACTAAAATTTAGGTGAAAATTTCACTCATCACACCCCAAACTTAAAGTGTTGTGCGTCCCCGAATAATGAAAATGATAAACCAAGGAGAGAGATTTTCACCTAGAAAAAGACTAAATGAACATAAGTAATAACATATCAATAGCAATAAGAACCACAACTTATGCTAAGTCATCCTACTACATTAAAACCATGACATGCAAAAAATATTAACAAGTTCAATCACAAGAAAATAATAGTCTTATATAGTCCCTTTTAGTTCAAACCTCATATAGGTTATAAATGTCACTCAACACTCTTTAAAGTAGGGTAAATCATCACTCATTAACCGATTGGCTCGACTCGCTATAAGTTTGCTCGTGTACTACATTCACAAACCACCAAAGTTTCCATTTGTGATCAAAAAGGTCTTTAATTAAGGATGTAATGATAAGCTCTTTGGTATGGTAGGGAGAATTTAGGTAAGAGTGACTAATTATGTGTAAGTAATCGAAGAGGTAGCTACTTTCTTCCATTCCTTTACTATCTCTTTCTTCCTTTCTTTTCTTAATTGATCACAAGCACTATCCATCAACTTTCCTTGAATTGATCTTCTTTCAATGCATGCTTCGTTCTTTGAATTTTTATTTTCTTGAGCATCTTGTTTTTCCTCGGCAACGGCGCCATTTGATTAGCCATTTTATAGTTGGGATGACCAATTAAAATAATTTATCGAACCACAGGGAGGTCGGCGCTACAGCTTAAGCGAAATCACGTTTATCATAATTTTATAGGGACTAAACATCAATGATTGGTTTTTGAAACACAAGTAAATAACCAATACTAAAGCAAGTAATGGTAGCAAATAAAATAGTAAAAGATGAGTGGTTTTCCAAGTTGAGTAGAAGTGAGATTAACAACACTAATGAAGTGGTAATTCAGGATTCATGCATTAAACTCATATGTATCAAGGGTTTAGAGTAAGGGCCAACACTAAGTTCACCTAAACTCCCTGTCAAGATGAATTGGATATGGAATCGAGCTCAATGGATTGGTTCTCACTCAAACAATTCCAACTAGGTACTAAGCTTGAGGTGAGAATCCCTTCACATGATTAATCAATCTCTCGATCAAACCAATCACATGTTCTATCAAAGGGTTCTAAACTCTGAAAAATTTCTCAATCTCTTTACAATTTATAATGCACATGAAGGAAGTGTTTGATTAAATGATTCACTCAACTATCCTAAGCAAATAATTGATTTCTCAATCTAATCATATATTTAGAACAATCAAACACACAATACATAGATCTCAAGATATTAAGCATCAATGATAGAAAATCAAATATCCCAATAAACATATGAATTTAATTACATTGATCCACAAATTATCCAACAACTTTCATGTTGTTAATCTCACAAGGGAGATTAGTCTACCATCTTCATAAGATCCTTAACATAGACATTAGAAACCTTACAAATCATGGTAAACTATAGGATTAACACAAAATTGGAATGAAAACTCCCTTGGATTGGATCCAATTGAATCTCCTTTTTTCTTTTGTTGATCAACCACTCTTCCTTGCTCCTTCACTTTATTTGGATGGAAAATTTATGGTGAGATGATGATGGAGTGATTAGATGGATGAATTTGATGAAGGATATGGTGTAAAATAAAGGAATTGGTTTGTGAGGTGTGTGAGCAGCTGAATTTCGAAATATCAATTTGCCAAAATGTTGAATTAATTTATATATATACCCCTTGGAGACCTTCTAGAAGATGTGTAAAAATTTCCTGTTTTGGCACCGACACGACTCGTGTGCTGCAGCACGAGTCGAGTCGTGTCAGGGTTTATCGGTCAACCTTCCCTCAAGACGGCACACAAGTCTTGTGCTGACGCACGGCCAATGGGTGGCCGTGTTGGATGAATTGATGTTCCCGCACGGCTTTTCCTTACAGGCCCGTGTTGGCTACATGGGCCGTGTGCTGCGACACGACTCGTGCACCTGATACGGGCAGCAGTGTTTCTGTGACCCTGCTTCTTCTTCTTCGTTTCATCTTCCGTCTCCATTTTTTGCTCCTTTTTCACCTGTTTTACATATGATTAAGTTCATTTGCACTCAATTCCATAAAATACAAAACACAACCAAATACAATAAAAATACGGATAAAATATTATAAAAACGGACATAAAAAGACACTAAAATCTAGGTGAAAATATCACTCATCAAATCCCTATATAATAACCTCGACACGTAAGCCAGTATTTATTTCTTTGATTCGTCAATGGGTGAGATTTATTTGTATTAAATCAACAAACTCGGTGAGTTGGGAAATAGTGATGTCTCTATGGTGTGATGTTGATTGTAGAAGGAATCTGTGTCCAATTAAATAGGTTGATGATGTCCCCTTGAGAAGCTCATAAGGATCATCATGTAAAACTTGCAAGTGGATTTATTCCGGCTGGATAATGAGGTTGAGTGGTACTACTCTAAGATGAGATATTAATTAATGGAGTTGTGAGTGACTTAATTAATTAATGGGCATTGTATATCTTAAACGTGGGGAGACTGTTGGGCTCATAATAAGAATGAGTCCATAACATAATTTGGGATTAGAGCGGCATTGCAATTATTGGACTATATTATTATTATTATTATTATTATTATTATTATTATTATTATTATTATTATTATTATTATTATTATTATTATTATTGGATTTAAGTATAAGTTTTTGGCTAAACTTGAAAACTTAAGTCTAATGGAGGCCCGACTCTAATTTCTCCTCCCAATCCCTGTTGTAGCCCATATATAAGTCATCTCAACTTATCCGGAACCCAATTATTCACGCCTAAAACATGTTGATCGTAAGGGAGGAAGCAGATTGAGAGGATCTTGAAGATCGTCGCCCACACGACATCAAGATTGGACTTGGAAATACAGAAGAATTATAGTGTTAATGAACATACCCTGGTGAAAGGTAACATATTTCTAAGTTCTTACTTCCGCTGAATTAGAAACGCATGTAACTCTTAACGGTTCACGTTAACCAAACGTTGAATGCCAACAATTAATTCAAATCGTATCTATTGTTAAGATATAAACATCAATCATCATTACGAGAAAATCAATTGGGCAAATTAAAGAATGTCTATTATCATTATATTTTTAGTCAATAATTTATTTAAATTCACTCGATGATTGCAATAAAAATAATAAATTAAAGAATAATAAGGTTTGAATTAATTATTATATAGTGTAAAAACGATTAGAAGGGTCACTCATTAATATTTCACAAAAATTTTCTATGTTTAATTAATCAAAGGTATACCTTCCAATATAAACTCTTTTATAAGTTTTATTATATTATATTTTAAAATTTTAAATATTTTAAGTGGTATTTGCAGGTTCCAATTGACATATATAACTATAAGCCAATATTTAGGTACAATCCCTTTTTATATATATTTTCTTTTTTCAATTATTACTATTTTTTCTAATTGTTTCCCTACTCTTATAACATAGAAAATTAAAATATTTATATTAATCTTAAAATTGAATAGTGATCTTATAAAGAAATTTAACTATCATTTGTCTGTCAATAAAATAATATGTTTGAGGATTACTCAGCATTTTTAAGTAAGAAATGTTATGAATATTTAATTTTATTTTTAAGACACTCATCAAAGTCATTTTTAAGTGTTCTCTTTGCCTCATATTAATTATTTACTTACTGTTTGTAGGAGTTTAAGAAAAGTTACTATTTAATTAACTTTATTGACTTTTAAAGGGTAGTCATGTAATCTTTTTTATGTAACAAACAAATTATAAAGTATGTTATGCGTATTAGATTAAAGTTACAAAATTTAAATATAAGACGTGTTGCGAGATTATAAATTGATGGAATGTTTCAATTTTTTAAGTGATATGTAAGGGATGTTTGATTTATTGTAAGGAATTGGAATAAGAATTATAGTAATAGTAGTTGAGAATGGGAATGAGTTTGCATGATTGAAAGTCGGGACGAGGTATGATAATAAATACTAATGAACCATATTTTTATTATTAATATTTTATTCTATTTTATTTTTATTATAATTAGAAGAAAATAGTATTTTAATATTTTAAGAAAATGGCATTTTAATATTTTTTTAATGTTAATAATATTTATTTCATTAAAAAACATTAATTAAATGGGATATGGCAATGAAGAATGAAGGTGATAGTATGTAATTTACTTAGAAATGAGGAATTCTTTAGTTTTGAAGATTGAAGTTGTTGTAGCACTATAATTTCTATAAACCAAAATTATTTGTTTCATTTCATAGCTTCATACCAATCAACTAAATAGATGGAGTAATGTTTTTATTACAAAATAGATAGAGTAATATAAATTCATCTTAATTCAATTAATTATACATTTTCTTAGTTTATTTTTTGTATTTTTGTTAAAAATATTTTCAATAAAAAAATATATTTATCCCGTGTATCGGGCTCTATACTATTTTTATTTATATAGGTAAGGGTTGAAGCATCCTTTAGTTCAATTTAATAATAAAAAAGTAATGTACTAATTAAAAAAAAATCATAACATAATATTCATTGGGTAGGTATTGCGTGAGACCATTTTTTACTTTTTAAAATAGTTACCACTTTCGCTATACTTTCGATATAAAATGTTATCACTTTTTATTTATTTTATAAATTGTCATGAGCATTATCACTTTTCATTAATTTATTATCAATTTCATTCATAAAAGTTATCACTTTCTGGCCGTCTCATGTAAGCCCTTACGTGAGACAGTCTCACACAAGCCTTTGTCATATTCATTTATTTTTGGTAAATTAGAGGTTAAATCAAATTCATCCCATGACAGAATAATAGAGGTCAAATTACACCTTTTTTTTTAATTGGGATCACCTATTCAACTCCATGTTTCTATCTCTCATTCCATTTATTAGATATTTGCAATGTGTATTAATTAAGGTCTAAAATACAACCACATACCCCAAGGGTTTAATGGTCATTAATTAGGATATATTATTTTTGTGAAAAACAAGTTATAAAATATGGAGTGAAACACGACTATGGAATAAAGGATTCAGATGGTACTTTTTTAACCTATAAAAAAGAGTAATACTACATTTTTAAAGCTAGGACCTCGAGTAATGGGGAGGATTATTATTAGATACACAAAAAAATCATAACAGTTAAATTGATATGGCTGAATGGAATAACAATGGAATGAAATGAACTCATGAATGGAATAGTGATGGGAATGTAATGATTAAAACTTATTTTTATCATGATTGGTATCGTTCAAGAACGACTCAAGTAATAGAATTTGTATTCCTTAATTAATTTTAATTTAAATAATAATGTTTTTATACTATTACATTTAAAATTTAATTTATATAAAATATTAAATTAATTAAAATTTTAATGAAAATTTTATATATTTTATAACACTAAGGTAGTGGATAGTAACCAACTCTTTAATCATTATAGAAAAATATCAAATTAAAAAATAAAATAAAATACTAATATTTTTAAAATATAAATAAAAAAGTTAAAATACAAATAAAAAATTTTTATATATTAAAAATATTAAACTAAGTATAAAAAATTATATTTATATTTATATTACATGTATATATTCAATTTAATTAATAATATTAATTTTTTATATATATAATTTACTAATTTTTTATTTTGAATAAATATTAAATAATTATATACATTAATATTTAAAAATTTTAAGAATTTAATTTAATTTTATATTTTTTTACCGAGTTGAGTAAATAAAAATATTTAATTTTTTATTTATATTTTAAATAATTTAATATTTTATTTTTTATTAAATAATTTAATACTAATTTTTTTAATAAATATTACATATTAAGTAGAAAAATATTAATATATTTATAATTTTTATAATTATATAAATAGATGTTGTACAAATTAAAAGAATATTATATATATATAAGAGTGGGGGTCGGTGGGTGAGGGGGGGAGTAGGGAATGGAATGAGCAATACCATGGGGTAGGAGGAATGTCCATTCCCACGAATAAGAGAATACACATTCCTTTGGAATTGAGATTTTCATTAATAAAAATATATCAATCGCATGAATGAGAATAGAACTAGGAATGACGATTCCTTTCCCACCCCATTCCATCATACCAATTATGCCCTCAAACATACAAAAATATTATTACTAACTATAAAAATATATGTGATATTCCAATATTATCCCTATAATGTGCTGAACATAAATGTTGTGTACAGTAAAAAAAAGTGTGTGCAGCAAAAAAGTGTGGTGGTCCAGCGATGGTCCTGCAGAGCTCCGGCGGCGGCGGTGGCAGTTCGGGGACTTTCTGCGGCCAGCTGGCAGTCCGTCAGTGCTCCGGCGGTGGTCCGGCAGTTTTTCGGCGGCCGACCGACGATCCGACGGTGGTCCGGTGGTGGGTGAGGGTTTAGGGTTATATTTGGTATTTTACTTTAACATTTTGTATGTGAAAGTAATTATTTTAAATCAATGTATTTTATAGTAATCGTACAAAGTGTGTATCATGAGTAATTAATCCCGAGTAATGCTACAAGAATAATGTGGGTGACCGTTTAGATTTTTAATTTTAAAATTTGTGTTTGTCGAGAAAATGTTTTTGAAGGTTGAACGCCGTCTCAAAAATCCTAGTCGCTTCGACTTCAATGCGAGGACCGGAATCGATATAAGCATGCGAGGAGCTGCTCAGAAACCGCAAAAAAAGGAAATGGAAATCACCTCGGCGGAAGCGGTAGTGCCACGATAGTGGATTGATTTGCCCCAAGATATCACGGCTAATATCCTTGCAAGGCTACGCATTTTAGATATTCTGGGGACCGCACAGAAAGTGTGTACTACTTGGTGGAGAGTTTCTCACGACAATCTGATAGAGAGTTATTTTAGTATTTTATATCTAGTTAATAATTTTCTTGATTTAGAATATTTGATTTCTTATTTCCTATTTCTGCCATATTAGTAATTAGGATTAGGATTGTGATTGTGGGCTTTAGCCTCTTTAAATACCGTAGGTTATTTTGGAGGAAAACATCAATAAGAAATATTTATTTGCAACCTTAATTGGTTTGTGGCAGAGTTCATCTCTGTGGCCTTCTTTGAAGGAGCGCAACCTTCGGGCTTGTGCCGGAGAATTCATTCTCCGTGGCCCTCTCAAAGGATTATTTTCTGTGTGTTTTATTTATTTAATTGTCGAGTGTGTGCATCTCTATCAATTGGTCCGACCTGCCATCTCTCTTCATCAATATGACCATTGGGAAAGAGAGATTCGAATCAGTGGTAATGGAGAGATGAAATAACATTACGAGGGCTTTGAGAGATGCTACGGCTGTCCTAACTGCCCACGGTGCAAAATTCTCCAACTTGGAGAACAAACTTGATCTCGTCCTCATGAAATTAGAGGGGTTCGGGTTGATGGGATCACCGCCTTTGCCGCCACTACCAACCTCTATTGATACAATGTTTTTTTTGAGGGCACCCAACTTGCCACGCAACATGGGTCGTCCCTTCCTGCAGCCGTACCCGTCGCCAACACGCTGGCTCCGATTCCACCGCCCACATCAATCAAGCTACTATGGATGGAACTTCTACTTCTTGATGGTTTAGACCCGAAGAACAGGCTTGAACCCGCGGACCAATTTTTTGTGGTTCACGACTCTCCCTTGTGTGGCCACGTGGATATTAGCATTCTGCCTGTTATTTTGGAGAATGAAGGTGGTGAACTTTTAGGTTCCATCGACCCCTTCGCGAAGGAGACCCGATTTTCCCTTCCAATCAATGTTGAACCGGATGGATATGGTTAATTGCAGCCTTGGGGTCAAGGCTGTTCGGAGGGGGAGGCAATTGATAGAGAGTTATTTTAGTTTATTTCTAGTCAATAATTTCCTTGGTTTAGATTATTTGATTTCTTATTTCCTTATTTTCTATTTCTGCCATATTAGCAATTTGGGTTAGGATTGTGATTGTGGGCTTTAGCCTCTTTAAATATCATATGTTATTGTAGGAGGAAAACATCAATAAGAAATATTTATTTGCGACCTTAATTGGTTTGTGGTAGAGTACATTTCTGTGGTCTTCTTTGAAGGAGCGCAGCCTTCGGGCTTGTGGCGGAGAATTCATTCTCCGTGGCCCTCTCGAGGGATTATTTTCTGTGTGTTTTATTTATTTTAATTGTCGAGTGTGTGCATCTCTATCACAATCCCGTCGCGTGGCAAGTTCTTCACATTCGACGCAGACGGCGTCGTACCCCACATATGCATGTTGCACTCAATCGTAGCCAGGGACAGTTGGCCGATCTAAAATTTGACCGTACCGGAGTGGACAGTATGCTTAACTACATTCTTCATCGATCAAGTCAGTTGAAGCGTCTCACTCTTCATGACTGCCCTAACATAACGAGGATAGGTTTGGAAACAGCAGCTACTAAACTTCAGCACTTGGAAGAGTTGCACATCATCCTGATGCCTCATATAAATGTTACAGATATCAAAACTATAGGCATTTCCTTGACTTCCTTTACTTATGAGCGCAAGTATAAGCATTGGATCACTACTACAACCGATAATGATAATGCTTTAGCGATTGTGGAATCAATGCCCAATCTGCGCCATCTTGTTCTTGGTGATCGGATCGGAAACCTAGGACTAGAAGCAATTCTTGATGGCTGTCCCCACCTTGAATCACTTGATCTCCGTGAATGCCATCATCTTCGTCTTCAAGGCCCTTTGACCACAAGATGTTCACAGCAGATCAAACATCTCAAGCTCCCCAATTGTTCCATTTACACCGATTAGTATTCTGATTCTGGATACACTTGGAGCTGGCCTTAGTGTTATGCAGCTTAATATTGGTGTTTCAGTTTGGAACTAGTTCAACCTTTTATTACCCAGCTTATTAAAAATGACTTCTCTACTTATCAATTTTCATTACCTTGTTATCCAACTCTTTTACTTCATCTCAATATCAAATTATTTTAAATCCGTGTATTTCATGTATTTCATGTGATTTATTATTTTTTAGTATTAACTAGTATTTACCCGGAAGATTATTTTTTTTAGAAAATATCAAAATTAGTCCTGTAAGTATGACATATTCCAACTTTTGTCATTTTTTTATTTTATTTCTCACTTTTAGTTTTCCATTGTCCTACTTTAGTCATTTTTGTCGAAATTTAATCATTTTTCACTGAAAATTTAAAACTCGTTGGAAAATCATGCGTGAATTGCATGCGCTAAAAATTTTGAGAATTTTGGCTCAGAGGTGAAAGATCGCTTCAACAACACCGCCATCTCGATCCAGAATGAGTTCGCAAATGTTGAAACTTGGAACTAATGACGAACTGGTGGAGACCCCGTTGGCGGTGGCGTCGGAAACTAGCTTCCCTCATGAAATGCTTGCCACTAATTGCTTCTTTTAGAAATAAATTTGAGGTTGCAATCGGAGTTGGTTTGATTACCTAATGATCTCTTAAATAATTTCTAGGATTTGTTGAATTCGACGAAGCTTTTGGTTCCACCGAGTGAGCCCTCACGTTCACAGGATCAGATCGAGTGCGAACTCAGTCCGATTATCGTTATTCAAAATGGGATGCTTGAAATTTAAGGTGAACAATGACAAATTCAATGAAGGGCCACTATAAATTGTTTGTCCATGAGATAGAAAGATCATGAGATCAAACAATCCTAGAATACGATAACTTGTTAGGCTGATGAGTCGACTTGATCACGATGCTTCCCCTCTGAGCTATCCTCAACAAAACTTTTACCACCTATTAAGCGCTAGTTGAATCCAATTCAGATGTCGGTTCATTGAGGAATAATAAAATCGGATCGTGAATTATATCAATCCCGATCAAAACCTGCCGTCGTTCTCCATCCGAGAAACCGCGACACCCTTTGTCTTTGATCACTGTGTTGGTGGCATTCTGAAGATCTAATTTATCAATTAGGGCTTAAACTTGGAGTTTCTTCTTCGATTTGGTGAGGGTTCTCAGCAACCTATAGTCCATCGCAAACATTGGGGTTTCTTCAACTGTGAACATGTGGATTTTGATTGCGAGAAATTCACACATCATTTTCTGATGAATTTTTTAAATTTTTGATGAAAAATGACTAAAGTCGGAAAAACGGAGGACCAAAAGTAAGAAATGTAATAAAAAAAGGATTGTAGTTGGAATAGACTATGCTTACAGGACCAATTTTGATATTTTCCCTTTTTTCAACTGTGAACATGGGTATTTCCGACTAAAAAGGACTAAAATTGGACCAAAATGACTAAAATCGGACAACGGTGGAATAAAAGTAAGAAATTCAATAAAAAATGACCGAATTTGAAATATGTCTTACTTACAGGATCAATTTTGATATTTTTCCTTATTTTTTTAATAATAGTTTCAATTTCAAGGGTATATTTACTTTATCATATTACAAATGGCAAAGACATGTGTGAGACCGTACGTGATACAAACAAAGAGTTATAACTTTTATAATAAAAAATAATACTTAATTAATAAAAAGTGAATGTTATTTCATTAACAATTTATAGTATAAATGAAAAGTGATAACATTTTATAAAGAAAGTGATAACGTTTTATAACGAAAGTAATAACAACTTTAAGAAGTATAAAATGGCTCTCACACGCAAGACTTACCCATTATAAATACGCCACTATTTTTACTTATTTTTTAGATTATCTAATCTTTTGAATATTAATATTTTGTTAATAAAATATAAATAATTTTAAAATTAAAGTGTATTGTGAAGATTATTGGTTAAGCTATAGTTTATTTTATGAGGGTGGAAATATAAGTTGTGGGGAAAAAAAGTGTGAACCGAGACAAAAAAAAATAGAAAATTTTAAATATATGAATATTAGAGAAATATGATAAAAAGAAATAATACTTCATCCATCAATTTCTAAAAGTATCATTTGTTTTGTACACATAAATGATAAATTCTCTTGTGGGACGCTATTTACATGAGACAGTTTGTGAGACGTGTTAAAATATGTCTATTATTTAGATAACACATGTTTAATGGTTGTTAAAGTATGTTTTCTAAAGTATGTTGGATTATGCATTAAAGTATGATTTTAGCGTGTTATAATATAATTTATTATTGAAATACTTTAACTACAAATAAATATACTTTATTTCTAAAATAAACATACTTTAGATATGGATCAACCCGTCTCACAAGAACTCCACATAAATTAAAAGGCATTATTATTTAATGTGGGTATAATTTATGAATGAATTTTACATTTGGAAAGTGAATTTTACCAACAATGACACCTTTTTGTGAATGAATATTTATGAAAAATATTGGTGTTATTATTATTATTATTATTATTATTTATTTATTTATTTAATTTTATTTTTACTAGAAGTTATGCTTCTTGAGAAATTAAACAAAGACTGAGGTTTCAATCAATGCCTGAAATAGTTAAATTGCCATAAAATAAATTAAATTAACTAATTCTGAAGATGCATTCATTTATATAGCAAGGTTATAAAATGAATTAATACATTGATCGAGTTTATCTCATTAGGTTGCTAAGAAATGATGCATGATGATGAGCGTTTTCTCAACACACAAAATTAATCCTCAAGTATAAAGATATCAATTGTAGTTGCGATATGTGATCAAGTGTTTATCGTACCCAAGAGACGGAATAGTATCAATTCGATTATATTCTAATTAACTAAGATTATGTTGGTAAATTTGAGTTGGTTTGATTATGAAACTAAATAACATAAATTGAAATATCAAAGTAATCCAGTTTTATTTATTAATTTCCTTTCCATGTGTTGATGTCCGACTCTGCCTTGTAGTTGATGGACGCATCACTAAACCATGCAAGTATACTCTATAGATACAAGTAAGCAAGCGTATGACACGTGTGAATATCCTCGGAGTAAGATGTATACTTCACCCCCTTTCTAGGTACTATCATAATCAACTATTTCTCGTGCACTTAGTACTCTAACCCGATTTTATCTCCCTTTTTAGGTACTATAAAGTTATACTCTTTATCCTACTTATTAACCCGAATATGATTCAATTAACAAGTATCTATATAAAACAGTTCTAATAAGACTTCGGAATCTCTTCACATAGAATTATAACATACAATCCTTCTCAACGGTGAACGCACTCAATCAATAACCAAGAGATGTATTCTAACTCTACATAATAGTTAAAGATGCACAAAACGACGGTGAGTATGAATTAGAAAAGCACAATCTTATATAGAATAAACCACAAGTAGTGTTGTACGGAGTTTACACATGGAAATTCAATTAACTCATAAAACTTTCATAACCCTAGAACTACCGAAGCGGTTCTAGCCTATGATTGATCTAGGAACAATCATGGCTAGTTGGTATGATCTTACTTGACTCGTCAAACGAACCTCTCCTCACGACTCCTTCGGATGATGGTTGCGTTTGGTCCTGCGAACGCTCTTCTTTTATACTTGTAAACTCTCCTTACGGGCCTTGGATGGGCTTTTTGAGCAATCACACACACGGATGGTGTAAAAATATGAATTTGGTAAGTTTCTGGACGTCGATTCGACCAAACAAGTTGGTCGAACTCATCTATGCTAGTCGAATCCCTGATCAAAATCCTCTGTAACTTGGCTTCTGATCCAAGATTCGACCAGAGTGTTGGTTGAACTAGACATTTTCTGGTCGAACAGGTACTGCTTCTGTTTAGTCTTTGAGTTCGACCTCGGGTTTGACCAAGTAGTTTGGTCGAACTCGACCGTCGTGGTCGAACTCGACTTTTCCGAGCTCAATTCGACCAGAGGTGCTGGTCAAACTCCTTTCTTCTTAGTCGAATCTGCTCCCTGCGTGGTCGAATCCACCCCTGTTTCTTCCTCTTTCCGAATCCGATCACTTTCAACTCGTTTTCCATCAAAAATCAGCTTAAATAGCCTTGTACACTCCCGATTCGTGACTTTCCACCAAGTATACCGATTCACATCGAATTACAACCATTAATTACACTATAAGTACACGAATTCTGGCTCAAAACTAGTGAATTTACTAACTCAACAAACCCCCAAACTTACATGTTGCTCGTCCCGAGATAACAAAATCAAAACCAAAGAGTAGTGTAAAATTCACTAATCACCAATATAATTCATACTTACACATGCAATTCATCAATCGAACACAAGTATTACAAGCATCATATGCATCATTCATGCAAAACATCACTCAATTATAATACATTTTGGAGTACAATATCATTTAGCTCACAAGATAAATATTTACTCTCACTCTCAAGTGTAAAAGATGTACACTATAGCAGGTTAGTATTTACGCTCATATTCAATCCATACTTCCTGATTAGCCATAACTTGTAGTATGGATGACCAATTAAAATAATTTATTGAACCACATGGAGGTAGGCGCTAGTGCTTAAGCGATCTCACGTTTCTTGTAATTTTATAGAGACGAATCATCAATGGAGTGATTGTTCAATCAAGTAAATAGAAGTAATCAAAGCAAACAAGCAAGCAATGATCAACAAACAAGATGGATGGATGGATGGATGGATGGAAAGTGGTTTACCAAATTGATTAAAAGTGAGATTAACAACAATCAAGAAGTGGTAATTCTAAGAATTATGTATCAAATTCATATGTATCATGGATATAGGATTAAGGGCCAACCCTAAGTTCACCTAAACTCCCTCTCGAGATGGATAGGATATGAATATCAAATAGCTCAATGGATTGGTTCTCACACAAATAATTCCAACTAGGTACTAAGCTTGAAATGAGAATCCCTTCATACGATTAATCAACCTCTCGATCAAATCAATCACATGTTCTATCAAAGGGTTCTAAACTCTAAAAGATTTCTCAATCTCTTTACAATTTATAATGCACTTAAAGTGTTTGATGAAATGATTCACTTAATTATCCTAAGCATATAATTGATTTCTCAATCTAATCACAACAATACAAATCAAGTAATTAATAATCAATGATAGAAAATCAAAGATCCAATCAACATATGAATTCAAATATATAAATCCCCAAAATTATCCAACAACTTTCATGTTGCTAATCTCACAAGGGAGATTAGTCTACCATATTCAAAAGGAAATCAACATAGACATTAAGATCCTTACAAACATGATGGAACTATGAGGTTTAATGACAAAGTAATGATGGAAACTCCCTTGAAGTGCTTCAATGGTGATCTCCTTCCTTCCCTTGCAATTCTCCTCTCTTCCTTACTTCTTTTCTTCAATTGGATGAAGGTTTTGATGGTGGGATGATGGTAGATCCAATGAATGGTGAATGGATGAAGATGATGGTGTGAAATAGAGAGAATGGTGTGTGATCTATGTGTGTAGGTGAAACCCTTATGTGGAATATCCAATCTCCCTTAAAATGTTGAACATGAGGCTATTTATACCCTCTCCAAGTTGGGTCACGAATTTAACATCAAATGGACTTTTTACACACACTAACACACATTGGCAGGTGAAAACTTGGATTTTTGGCCCAAAATGACCTTACTCGACTTGTCATGTCTTACTCGAGTTATCAACTCGAGTCGAGTTGCATGTAATGCAACTCGAGCTATCCAAGCTCGACTCGTGTTGACAACTCGAGCTCTCGCCTGTTCGGTCGTGTTGCGAGGCTCTGAAACTGAAAATCCCTCGGCACCCAACTCGACTCGAGCTAGCAACTCGTGTTGCAGCTTGCAAGTCGAGTTGGCTCACTGTACAATTTTTGGCACTTGCCCTGCTCCTTACTCGACTTGAGTTGCAAGTCGAGTTGGACCTTGCAACTCGAGTAAGCTCTCTTGACAATTCTGGACTTTTTCTGACCCCAACTCGACTCGAGTTGGCAACTCGAGTTGGACCTTGCAACTCGAGTTGGGTCCCGGCTACCCGTTTCTTGCTCATTTCAGCTCCCGTCTCATTTTTGCTCCGTTTTCATCTGTTTTACATACATTTAAGCTCATTGTCACACATTTCCATAAAAACACTTAACACAACCAAATAACACATAAAATACGGATAAAATACTATGAAAACGGATATCACAAGGCACTAAATTTTAGGTAAAAATATCACTCATCACTTCCGCGTTACCATAAGCTTGGCAAGGGTCTCAAAACTCAACTTATAATCAATTCCTTACTAGGATCACACAGGACTTGCTTTTGGGTTGTAATGTTGGCTCTTTGGTAAAGGTAGGAGAATTTTGGTAAAGTGACTAATTCACTAGTAGAGAATTACCTTGGAGTTTTGCTTTTCGTCATATATCTTCGTTTGTTTCTCCATCTTCTTCTCATAAACTTCATAATTTGATTCTCCTTCTTTCTCCAAGCATCAACATCATCTTTCTTCAATGAGCAAGGGTACCAATCTTGGGCACTACCCTTCTAAGCAGTCGGGGTACTATTTTCAGGCACTACCCTAAACAAGATTTAACCATACTTCTCTTTTTTTCATAATTCTCAACCAAGCTTTCACCTTTCCAATCTTTCAAGCACTTACACACCTCAACTTTCTACTAATGAATAGGATATTCAACAAAGCTCAAGTAAAGGTTTAATAAGACTTTTTATCAAGGCTTGCCAAAGAAAAAACTTTTTTTAAGGCTCAAAAGGGCTTACAATGATACATATGTTCACAGGTAAGGTAAAATTTTTGCTAAGTAACTTGATTACACAATAATGGCCTAAGATCATGTCCCAGAAATTCCTCAATCATAAGTCTCACACAAGATGCCAAGCCAAGTTCTAGAATACGGTCATACGAACGATTCTCTAAAGAATAAATTATCATGAACTAGCATGATTTAAATGGCTCAAATCCTCACATAGGTAAATATATTCCTAAGTACTCCTCAAGTAAATAACCAAGATCAAATTCACAATAAATTCACATACTTATCAAGCATATATGCTTCTAGTCAATAAAAATCAACACATGTAATATACGAAATGCATCATACTATACCAAGAACCCTCATAGCAATACAATCCATACAAGTATAATCACCTCTCAATCTAACATCCAACAACAATATACGTATATACCACTCAATTCGACCAACCCAAGTGGTCGAATCAGATTGATGTGGTCGAATCGCTGGTCGAACTCCTCTACTGGTCAATCAATTATCGCGATTTGACTTCGGGTTCGATCAAGTGCTCTGGTCGAACTCTTCGGTAGTGGTCGAACTCGTCTGTTCAAAACTTTCAGGTCCACAATTCGACCTTGATTCGACCAAGCCACTTGGTCTAACCGATCATGACTTGGTCGAACTCCTCTGTACAATAATCTGATTGCAAGCTCGACTTGCACCTTTGGTTGAACTTACTAGTGCTTGGTCGAATCGACCTGTAACAAACTCTCTGATCCTCAGTTCGACCAGGGCTCTCGCGTTCGACCTGAATGTCTGGTCGAACTCGACCCCTGATGCTTCGAACTCAAAATTTCTTCATCCCCTACACACTTTTAGCTCAAAAACGAACATTATGTACCAAAATAGATCAAAACTAGCTCGAGAATCAATCTTACACTTGACATCCATGAGTAACTCCACATATACTACTAAAAAATAACACCAAACACCACAGAACATTAGGCAAATTGCAAAAAATTGACACACCACAACCTCTAAAAGTTTTGATATGCCGCAAAAAATCAACTCCCCTAACAAACGGTACAAAGAAAAGATTATACTCTCAATGCTTCAATGAGGTAAGTACATCACACCCCCCAAACTTAGTAGAATCTATAGTGAAACTAAGTTTGCAAAGAGATGTAATTGCTGATATTTAAGCACATCAAATATAAAAATTTCTTACTCATACAAAAGAAATAATAAAGTAATAAAACTGGAGGAAAAAGCCCCCAAAACGCGCTCATGTTTAACGTCGAAGAGTCACTACGGTACCAATCTAGTACAAGGTATCCTTAAAGACAACGTAAACATCATCCGGTGACTTGTAATGCTTCAATCGATGCCCATTCGCTGCGATAATGTCCCCATCTTTGTCCATAAGCTCAAAACTCCCCCCTCCCACGTTTTATGGATAATGAACGGCCCCGTCCACTTTGATTTCAATTTTCCTGCGAAAAGCTTCAAACGAGAGTTAAAAAGTAATACCTCGTCACCTTGCTTAAGCTCCTTGTATGAGATCTTTGAATCATGTCATTTCTTCATTCTCTCCTTATAGATTTCCGAGTTCTTGTAAGCTCGATTTCTGAACTCATCCAATTAATTAATACGAGTTATCCTCAATTCCTTTTGATCCTTCAAAGACAAGTTCAAACTCCTCAATGCCCAAAAAGCTTTATGCTGAATCTCTACAGGTAAGTGGCACGGCTTTCCATAGACAATATGATATGGTGACATATCCAACACCGTCTTGTAAGCAGTCCGGAACCCCCATAAAATATTATCAAGCTTCATTGCTCAATCTTTTCTATTGGTTTCGACTACCTTCTCCAAGATTTACTTCACTGGCTGTTGAAAACTTCAGCTTGCCCATTCGCTTGAGGGTGATAGGGTGTAGTAACCCTATGCTTGACTCCATAATCCTTAAGCATTTTCTCAAGAAGTTTATTGACGAAGTGAGACCCTCCATCACTTATTAGTGCTCTAGGAACTCCATAACGAGCAAAGATATATTTCTTCAAGAAAGATAAAACAGTCCTAGCATCGTTCACGCGAGTGGAAATGGCTTCCACCTAATTAGAAATATAATCTACTGCTAAAAGGATGTAAAGAAATTCATTAGATGGGGGAAAAGGCCCCATAAAATCGATCCCCCACACATCAAAGATCTCAACAACAATGCTTGGCTGAAGTGGCATTTCATCTCGTCGACTTATATTCCCCATCCTTTGATATCTATCGCATGTCGCCACATAGGTTTCACAATCTTTAAACAAGGTCGGCCAATAAAGAGCATATTGAAGTACATTAGCTGCAGTCTTTTGAACTCTGAAGTGCTTCCCGTTAGGTTGTGCATGACAAAAATCAAGTACACTCTCCATCTTCATCTCGGGTACACACCTACGGATAATGGAATCCGTACATATCTTGTAGACAAATGGATCATACCAGATAAATGTCTCAACATCCCTCTTGAATTTCACAAGTTGATCATCATCAAGGGAAGAAGATACAATTACCAGATATTTTTTATTGTCACCTAGGTAGGCATACTTCAAGTCTTCCGGTAGTGGTTTCAACTCCTCTTTCTTCACTTCTAGAGGTGCACTCTCTCGATCCAATGGCAAGTACTTCTTAGTCCATTTAACCTCTTCAATCTTGGTCCTTGTCGATTCATACCTGTCATCACCCAAAGCAAGTAAATTTTCAAGAAAATCAATATATACCTCGTTGGAGAGATCATCTAGCTTCGTAGTGAGAAAAGTAAGAGACTCCATCAAACATGTCTCAAGAGGATCCTTACACAGAATCAAAGACATGTCTTCATTCACAATCTCCTGCACTACATCAATACTGTGACATTGCATCTCCATTGGCATCTTCATTGCTTTGTCAAGGTTAAATAAAACATCTTCTTTATCCATCCTTAGCCTCAACTCACCCTTCTGCACATCTATCATGGCTCCCACAGTGGCAAGGAAAGGTCTCCCTAAGATAAGAGGGACATTATCCTTGCCATCTTCCATCTACAGCACCAGAAAATCCACAGGAAAGACTAACTTCTCTACTTTTACAAGAACATCTTCGATCATACCCTTTAAAAAAGTCATAGACCTATCCACTAGTTGTAGAGCAACTGTCATGGGGGTTAAATCCCCCAAACCAAACCTTTGAAAAGTATACAATGGCATCAAATTGATGCTAGCCCCAATATCACACAAGGCTCGACGTGCCGACCCCTTTCCAATTTCACATAAGATTGTGAAGCTTCCCGGATCCTTAAGCTTAGTTGGCAGCTTCCTCAGAATGATCGAGCTGCAGTTCTCAGACAAATTCACCATCTCAACTTCATTCAAGCTTCTCTTCTTTAAAAGAATATCCTTCAGAAAGCGGGCATAATACGGCATCTCCAATATGGCTTCAGAAAAAGAAATGTTCAAGCTTATCTTGTTTATGATTTCTGAAAAATTCTTGAACTTCTCTTCCAATCCATTTTTAACTAGCTTGAGAGGAAAGGGTGGAGGTATCTTCGTTTTGGGAATCCCCCACTCGTGACGTTCAGCCTTCTCCATTTTATCCTTCTCTGCTCTCAATCTCTTAGCTCTTTCCCACTTCTTCTCTACTATAATCTCAGTACTCTGCTCTTTAAAAGATATTGGAGTAGTTTCAACATCATGCGGAGCATTTGACGTGGAAAATGGCGCAGAATGGGAAAGTTTGACCTAAGTTCGACCTGGGTATGTGGTCGAACTAGGTGAGTAATGGTCGAAATGCACACCTGAATGTTCGTCCTCCCTCGTACAGTCAGATTCAACCTTGGTTCGACCAACAGGTTTGGTCAAACTATGGTGATCGTGGTCGAATCGGGCGTCAGACAAAACAGAGTGCTCTAGACAGTCAAGTTCGACCTGAGTTCGACCAGGGGTTCTGGTCGAATCGATCTGATTTTGGTCGAACTGACCTTCTGACTCCTCCAGACGTTGCCCAGGTGCCGAGTTCGACCTCCCCTGCTGAGTTCGACCTGGCTATTTGGTCGAATTGGGGTCGAATCGGGCTCCTGACGCTTCAAATTTTAATTCTGACTTCATCGGTCCCTCATACTACGTTCCAGACCTCAGTGTAATGGCGTGACAAGACTTTGGATTCTCAATACTTTGAGACGGAAACTTCCCTTTCTCTATAGTTTGAGTCAATTTGTTCACATTTCCTGCCATCTCCCCCACTAACAACGTAAGGTCCTTCACTTGGATAGATAAATCCTTATAATGTTCATCAAACTTCTTCACTAATTTGGCCTCAAGACGGTCTACTCTTGCATCATTCCTTGCCATGTACTTATTCACAGTATCCCCAAAACCAGGCTTCCCTTCTTCCATCTTAGCTCCCGGATCAACGCCGATAGGAGGCTGCATCGTATTATTCGGATTGCTCCATGAAAACTCTGGCCTTCTGATTGTTGATAACCATCCGGGGGACCACGATTGTTGTAGTTCCCTTGGTAGTTCCAGTTTCCTTGATTTGGGTACCTAGTTCCTTGAGTACTTTGACCCATGGCGTAGTTTGCCTCCTCGATCTCCTCTTGGCTCGCTCTCTCATAGCCACCATCCTGCTGCATCATTGGTACTCTCTGCGATAAATTCGTGATCTGCTTTTGCTGAGACTCTAATAGCTTGCTAATGTTAGTCAAGCTAGAGACGATCTCATCATCTCTCCCCGACTTTACCATAGTATGCTCAACCTGTGCTACTTTACCAAGGACATAAGTGCCTCTCACTATCAGTCGGCCAATCCCTTGAATTCATCAAAATATCTTCAAAAAGCTTCTCAGCCTCATTGGGTGACTTAGTAAGCAGTGCTCCATTAGAAGAAGCATCAAGTAAACCCCGAGAATCGCAGTCCAACCCATTATAAAAAATACTGATATATTGAGCTTTTGATAGCCCATGCTGAGGACACTTCCGAAGCATATCCTTGAATCTGTCCCACGCTTCATGAAACTTCTCATTGCCATGGATAGAAAATTTATTAATTTCTTGCTTCATCTTGAACACATTTAAAGGTGGCATGTATCGCTCCAAGAATTTTATTTTCAACTTCTCTCATGTATCATATTCCGCAGAATCAAGATTATCGTACCAATCTCTCGTTTTTCCATTCAGCGAGAACTTAAACAATATGATCTTCCTCGCATCCTCATGAGCTCCTGCATCTTTTTGTGTGCTTGCATAACCAAGGAACTTATTCAGATGTTGCTGAGGATCTTCGAATGTTCCCCAGAGAATAGACTCCTTTCAATCATGGTGATAAGAGTAGGGTGTAGATCAAAATCGGCTCCAGTACCTCTCACTCCTAACAACCCAGCATTGCTTGTTCCGTTGTTCTGAAAAGACTTCTCGGATAGCAAGTGTGTTCGGATCCGTTGCCATGTTGATTGCTTCTACGTCCAAATTAACTTCTGTTGCAGCATCAATCGTTTGCGGAATCAGCACGTCAACTTCAACTCCTAAATCAAGAGCTTTAGTTAGTTCTACTTTCTTGTTCTTATTCTTCTTCTTTTTCTTCCTCGACGATGCTCCGATCTCCGGATTATATAGCTCTAATTCATCTTTCTTTGATCTTGTGAGCATACACCTAAGAAAATAAGAGTTAGAAATTTAAGACAAGAATAAGATAATCTCAATTAAACTAGAATAGTTAAAAGATAACTAATTCCATCCCTGGCCAAGAACTTGATGAGCGTTTTCTCAACACAAAAAATTAATCTTCAAGTACAAGGATATCAATTGTAGTTGCGATAGGTGACCAAGTATTTATCGTACCCAAGAGACAGAATAGTATCAATTCGATTATATTCTAATTAACTAAGATTATGTTGGTAAATTTGAGTTGGTTTGATTATGTAACTAAATAACATAAATTGAAATAGCAAAGTAATTAAGCAAGCAATAGAGATATTTCGGTGGTGATCAAGTAAGTAATGGAGTAGTTCTTCAGGTAATCCAGTTTTATTTATTAATTTCCTTTCCATGTGTTGATGTCCGACTCTGCCTTGTGGTTGATGGACGCATCACTAAACCATGCAAGCGTACTCTATAGACACAAGTAAGCAAGCGTATGACACATGTGAATATCCTCGGAGCAAGACCTATACTTCACCCCCTTTCTAAGTACTATCATAATCAATTATTTCCCGTGCACTTAGTACTCTAACGCGATTTGATCTCCCTTTTAGGTACTATAAAGTTATACTCTTTATCCTACTTATTAACCCGAATATGATTCAATTAACAAGTATCTATATAAAACAGTTCTAATAAGACTTCGGAATCCCTTCGCTTAGAATTATAACAAACAATCCTGCTCAGCGGTGAACGCACTCAATCAATAACCAAGAGATGTATTCACACTCTATATAACAGTAAAAGATGCACAAAACGACCGTGAGTATGAATTAGAAAAGCACAATCTTATATAGAATAAACCACAAGTAGTGTTGTACGGAGTTTACACATGGAAATTCAATTAACTCATAAACTTTCATAACCCTAGAACTACCGAAGCGGTTCTAGCCCAAGATTGATCTAGGATCAATTATGGCTAAGTGGTATGATCATACTTGACTCGCTAGAAGAACCTCTCCTCACGACTCCTTCGGATGATGGTAGCGTTAGGTGAAGGACGGATGATGAATGCTTCTTTTTTCTCCTGCGAACGTTCTTCTTTTATACTTGTAAACTCTACTTACGGGCCTTGGATTGACTTCTTGAGCAATCACACACACTGAAGGTGTAAAAATATAAATTTGGTAAGTTTTCGGACGTCGATTCGACCAAATAAGTTGGTCGAACTCATCTATGCTGGTCGAATCCCTGGTTGAAATTCTTTGTAACTTGGCTTCTGATCTAGGATTCGACCAGAGTATTGGTCGAAATGGACATTTCTGGTCGAATAGGTACTGCTTCTGTTTAGGCTTCGAGTTCGACCTCAGGTTCGACCAAGTAGTTTGGTCCAACTCGACCGTCATGGTCGAACTCGACTTTTTCGAGCTCAATTCGACCAGAGGTGTTGGTCGAACTCCTTTCTTCTTGGTCGAATCCACCCCCTGCGTGGTCGAATCCATCCCTGTTTCTTCCTCTTTCCGAATCCGATCACTTCCAACTCGTTTTCCATAAAAAAATCAGCTCAAATAGCCTTGTACACTCCCGATTCGTGACTTTCCACCAAGTATACCGATTCACATCGAATTATAATCATTAATTACACCATAAGTACATGAATCCGAGCTCGAAACTAGTGAATTTACACACTCATCACATGACATGTGAATGTAGACCATGTATGCCGACATGCATGTATAAGCATGCATGCAATGGATACGATTCACCTCTACAAAACATCATGGATAATTATAAGTAGTGAATGAAAGAAAAAAATAACATCCTTAGAAATGACAAAGCCTTAAATTACAGATATGATACTGGGTTCCTTGCAAAGAGATATACATAACATTTTACATTATCAAAAAAGGGATTAGTGTTGGAAATAAATTCATATATCCATAAAACCTTAACCCTATTATGAATTAATCGAGATCCTAAATGTAAAGCGGAAGCATACCTTGGATCCATTGAGTCGTCTAGGCGGAACACGAATTCGGGATCAATGATTTTATAGCCTTCCTTAACTAAGTCTCCTTATTCCTTATGAGACCGCAGTAATCCCTCTCGATGGGTAGAAGGGAAGACCATGTGTGACTTAGTATATTGGGGACCAAAACCAAGTAACCTTATAAATTACTTTAATCAGGCCACCCATTATCACATAATTACATAGTATTGAGTATCTACTCAATTGGCCCATATCAATATTATTATAGCCCATGAATTTTTAACCTGAATTGGATCACTTAATTAAGTCCATAAAATAATTGAATAGCTAATATAATTGCATAATAATATATTGACCACAATTAGATTATATAGGAAATTAAAATTTCCTAACAACTCCCACTTGGGCTATATATTGTTCCCAAAGCAATTATACCAAGAGTCCTTAATTGCGCAACTTTATGCTATTTCTCTTCAAGCTATACTTAAAATCTGGTCCATCTCATATACTAATATGGAAATTACATGCAATGTGATCAACATCATGTCTATTTTCAACTGGTCCAACTTTAATCTTTAGTGAGATCAATCCATAATGTAAAATATTATAAAATAGAAAAATTAATTTTAGTGAATTCATAATGAATTCAAAACCATCAACTTTATTCTGTAGAAAACCGAATTATCCAATTCAAAGTATCTTAAAAACTTTAAAGAGCAATAAATATAGGCTCTCACTAGACCAATGTATTCTAAAACCATATAATACCCAAATGAGTAGCTAGCTCAAATACAGGGCATTGAATACATAAATGGCGAATCCTCATTAGGAGTATATCACAATAAGCTCTAGTAAAATTTTATCTACACAAAACACTTTCTTTAACAACCAAGAATTCTATGTCAATGCTCTTGACTTATAATACTCTTGTCATTAATTCTTTACTGCGAACTAACTATCACAATAAACTTTATGTGACAAAACTTTGCAACCTTTATTTCATGTTTCAATGCCCCTTAGTGTGCTATTGATTCTATTGTCATGGTTAATGAGGTAATGTGTTTGCTTAATATTTTTACTTGTATAGCTCTCCAAACCAACAGAAGATATAGCCTGAAGTGGATCTTATACTATATTAGCATCCAACAAACTTAAAATCAGACTACTTTATGATCTCCTACTAATCTGATCTCTTATATGCAAGCATTTTATCCTTAGTTTTCTGTAAATACCTTATAAAGATCCATGCTAGAGTTACTTAAATGTCAACTTAATATACCAACAACAGAAGCCAAATTAGGTCTTTTGCAGACCTCATCATTCAACAACTTCCAACAATCAAAATATATAGAATATTTCTGCATTTCTTAAATCTTTAGTTTAACTTTAGGGCACCTTATTGAGACTTCACTTGTCTCCTTTAGTTTAACTTAAACCTTCTCCCACTGAATCACATAATCATCTATATTGTCTCAAATCTAATGATGATAATTGTGATTCCTTTATGGAAAAACCTGCTTGAAAGCATAGATGGATTTTCTTTAAGTTCTTAAATTGTTGAGATTATTTCATCAACGTTACCATTAAGAAACACAATCTTTACATCCATCTAATATGATTCAACATCAAAATATGCTAATAATGTCACAATTATCTTAAAATAGTCTTTCTTAGAAACTGTATAGAAAGTCCCTAATAACAATGTCTTCATTTCATTTTGAGTATAATCCTTTAACGAGATGCGAACCTGATCATCTTGTATTGATTTAAATTCATAAATTATAGCATTAACCCACTTTCGAGTATTTGGACCTTACATGGCTTGATAAACATTGTTTAAATGTTCTACCATTAATTTTATAGTGTCCTCATTATTTAAGAGAAAAACTACACAATCATCCGAATTGTCTTTCTCTCTACTCTAGTGGTTTACTTAGTGACATTAATTCTTGAGGTTGTTGAATTTGTTATTCCTTAAATATTATTGACATTGTCATATCGTTATTCTAGATTTGCACCATTCTTAAAAGCAAAAGTGGGTGTCGAAATAGACTCTCCTTAAAGATAATATCTCTAATATTATTTTTCCTCACGAATCAACATTCTTAAAGAATGCCGTATTACCCGTCTCAAATATCATCTGATTAATTGGATTATAAACTTTTATCTTTATTCAAAACTAATAAAGCAACTTGTATTTATTTGAGTCCAATTTTCTTTAGTAGATCCCAATGATCTAGCCTTAGTTGGACATCACCATATGTGAAACTCAAAGAGTTCTCACAACTACTTTGGTTGGAACTTTAATGAGACCATAAGCTGTAATCTTTAGTAATTCTTCAATTAGTAACCATATGTTGTGGAGTACTATTTTTGTCTTTTAACTACACCACAACATCATTCATGCTAAGTAATCTTAACATGGCGTATTATAAAACAATATCACAAGCCTTTAGGAGTAAACAAAAGGTTGTACTTTAGTTGTCTTTAGCAGCTTTCTTAATGGGTTTTCTTATATTACCCTTATACTTTATTGAGACCAAATTTTCTTGAAGCCTTCTAGTCTCATCTTTATTGTTGAAATTCTCATCATGTATGATTTTGTTGTTGATATATGTTAAACTTAATTAGTAGACTTCTAAACTATACAGAGAATTATTGTAAAATAATTTATCATGCTCGCATTAAATTTTATAATCTTTCAAATTTTAAATAGTGTAGAATCATCTTGAGGAATCGAGCACATCATTAGTATCAAGTCCAATGACAACAATACTAACTTGTAAGTGACACCCTCTACGTAGTAGTCAAATACTGATAGTAAAACTGTCAAACAATAGCCTTACTTTGGGTCTACTTATTACTCACATGTTAAACAAATAATTGTCACGTATTCACCACCATATGTACTTGTGTATTTCGGGCCAAATATTAATCTACCTTTTGGCCGATCAATAACCGCATAAAGATACATTCGCACAACATTATTAATTGGGGACCCATCACAAGACACTTTGTGCAACATTAACCTCGTCTATGAACAAAAATTTACTGCAGGGGTAATCTTAGTGTAATAATCAAGTATTGATAATAAGTTCTGTCAAACAAAAGTCTATCTATGTACCGAAAAATGTTCACATGAACAATTTAAACAATTATCACATACTTATTAACACATGTGTGTTATTATTCTGTCAAACTGTGCCTACCTATGGGTCGAACACAGAACACATAAATAATTCCACACTCATCTATGTAATTTTAATAAAGTCGCATTCCACACACAGAGGCTGCTATGACAACATGATGCTTTGATAGACTAGATTGAAAAATTACTAGACAAATTAAATAAATATTTTAAAATAAATATTTATGTTTAATTGAACGATATTAAAAATATTTTCCCAAATTTAATTTTAATTAAATTCTCAAGCTATATGAGAATATGTGATGATTCCACATATTTAAAAAAATAATGAAAGATTTATTAACTTAATTTATTATGGAAATGATTTGTGCGAGACCGTCTCACGGATCTCATCCCATGAGACGGGTCAAATAAAATCCAATAAATAGGCGCGCAGATCCGCACCCACTTATAACCTGCTAAAAACATATAATGTCACCCAATTACCTTGATTAATTCATTTTGACGTTAGACACCTTCTTTCTATCTTTTTTTCTTTTTTTTTTCTTTTTTTTTTAACAGTTAGGCTTTATTTTATTTTAAACACATTGTTATTATTGATTATTACATATATATTATTATTCTATTATTCGTAAATAAATTTTAAAAATATTTCTTCTGGAACAAAACTAATGTTAATCGCGTCAAAATAATACATAATTGAAAAAATAATAATAATAACTTACTTTTTATTAATAGCAAACAATTGTGTAAGACTGTCTCACGTGAGGACTTACATGAGACGGCCAGAAAGTGATAACTTTTATGACGAAAAGTGATAATAAATTAATGAAATGTGATAATGCTATTTCATGAACAATTTATAGTATAAATAAAAAGTGATAATATTTTATAGCGAAAGTGATAACTATTTTAAAAAGTGAAAAATTGTCTCACGTGAGACGGTCTCACACAAGTCCTACCCTTTATTAATTAGATACCACTTTTTATTTATTATAATAATAATTCATGAAAAATTCATTTAAATGATTATCAATTTTTCTTTATCTAGTATCACGTTTATTAAAAATTTTATCACTTTTTAGTTTAAAAAAAAATAATGTTCATTAAATAATTTAAATTGGACATTTATCATTTTTCTTTGATTAGCTATCACTTTTTATAAGTACTATAAAATTTTCATTAAATAGTTTAATTGGATGTGTATAACTTTTTCTTAATCAAGTATCACTTTTGATTGAAAATGTTATCACTTTTTGTCTTCACAAATTATTTATGAAATAATTTGACTAATTGAGTATCATTTTTCCATGTTCAAATATTATTTTTCATTAAAAATGTTATCACTTTTTATTTATTTTTTTTAAAAATAATGTTCATTAAATAATTTAATTTGATATTTATCATTTTTCTTTGATTAGCTATCACTTTTTTATCAATACTACAAATTTTTCATTAAACAGTTTAATTGGATCTGTATCAATTTTTCTTAATAAAGTGTCACCTTTGATTAAAAATATTATCACTTTTTGTCTTTCTTACAAATTATTTTATGAAATAATTTGATTAATCGAGCATTACTTTTTCGTGTTCAAATATTAATTTTATTAAAAATATTTTCACTTTTTAAAATATAAAATTTTCATAAAATAGTTTAATAATAAGTGTATCACTTTTATTTTAAGTATCACTTTTAAATTTTCAACCATCACTTTTAATTTTCTTATAAATCACATTATACTTAAGTATTAATTGTAATTTTAATAATTTATAAAATTTTAAAACATATAAGAAAAAAAAAGTCTCACTTCATTGATTGCAAATTTGCACAGTAGAGGTTCATGAATGCGCTTGGAGAGATTTGCATAGGTCACCGGTCATGTCCGCTTCTTCCTTTTTTGCGTATAATATAATATGTTAATTGATTGATGGATAATTCGTTAAGGAGATTCGTGAGACGTCATGCACAAGACTCATCCATTTATTATTACATGCATATTCAAATTATCATAATTTCTGTCATATCTCATACGAGAATATAAAGGCAAATTAAAGTTACGGATATCCATCGTGATTAATTAATAAATTGGAACATTAAACTAAATTAGGCAGATATCTTGATCCCCATTGCCATACATAAATTCCATCCTAAATTAATCAAAATTATATATATTACCAAAAATATTTATGGTATTTAATGATTACAGTAATCAAATTCTTCAATCTCAAAAATCAAGTTAACTAAATTAATATTCTCCTGAGTCACATTTACTTTGACTCTCGCAATACAGTAATCAATAATGATCCAATAGATTGAATTTAAATTAACAAATAAACTTTATGAAATTTGATTACTGAAATTTCAAGCTTTCACTCCTCAACCATGAATTAAAAAAAAAAATTATTAAAGAATCAACATAAGTACTTTCAACTCATAATTCTATTTCTGAAATTTCTTGATAATCTTAGAAATCGAGACTGTATACACTCCCTTCATAATGAGGAAAAGTGATATCTAGAAAAACAATTAATAATTCTAACACCACATATTATAGGAATTGAAAAGTGTTAAAATTGATTTAACACACGACGACATTTAAATGAATAAATTAATCCACCCGAAGAAACTATCCAGAACGAATATCACATATCCATGTAATCAATAACCCAATTGGATTAAAATTCATAAATAATTCCAAATTATTATCCTCAAAGATAGAATAGTACATCACAAACATTAATGTAATAAAAAGAAATTATAGAAAGTAATTAACATCACAATTCCAAAACATTAATCATTTAACAAAAATGACATAAATATTGTAATTGCGCAAGGGACTTTCATAAAAGCGAATAGAATTTTATTATCTAGACTACTAAACGATTTCTCGTTTCTAAAATAAGAATTAAACAAACGTAATAAGATATGATGACAGGTGTAGTCCCAGGCAAAGAAATCTGGATGCTTTTTCAAAGTGATGCAATGATTGGAGGTGATACTACAAAATTATTCTTTAAGTGAATATCAACGGTACTCATTATAACGTGGAACCCATTTTTTATTCTTTATATAGTACCACATGTATATCAATCCTCTAAAAAAATTGAGGATTAGTATATGGCAAACATAATTCATGGAGTAAGTCTGTAATTACTGAATGATAGAAAACCAACTATCAAATTACAGATTTCAATTATTAAATTCAAACTCATCAATCACCATGTGTACACAATAATAAAATCATAAATCATTTTTCATATGAATTGATGAGGCCATGCATATCCATCAAGTAATAGGTTACATAATGCCTTTAATTATTTAATAATTTCGAATGGCAACAGAACTTTTTTAAAGCATTCAAAATTTCGAGGAACGATTTCAATAAAAAAATCTACATAATTTCATGTAAAGATCAAAAACAAATATTTGGTCTAAACACAATTATTTACAAATCTCAAAGAATCAAAATTAAGGTGGCTCTGATACGACTTGTTGGAAAATAAATCCATATATCCATAAAACCTTAACCCTATTATGAATTAATTAATCGAGATCCTAAATGTAAAGCGGAAGCATATCTTGGATTTATTGAGTCCTCTAGGCGGAACACAAACTCGGGATTAGTGGTTTTATATCCTTCCTCAACTAAGCCTCCTTATTTCTTATGGGACCACAATAATTCCTCCCGATTGGGAGAAAGGAAGACCATGTGCGGGTTAATATATTGGGGACTATAACCAGGTAACCTTATAAACTACTTTAATCAGGTCACCCATTATCACCTAATTACGTAGTATTGAGTATCTACTCAATTGACCCATATCAATATTATTATAGCCCATAAACTTTTAACCTGAATTGGATCACTTAATTAAGTCCATAAGCTAATATAATTGCATAATAATATATTGAGCACGATTAGATTATATATAGGAAATTAAAATTTCCTAACAATTAGATGATACCTCACCTCACACACGCAATATATAGGTCATAACCACTTATTGCGCCTCACAATAGAAGTTTCAGTCTTTTTCATATCTTGAGAAGCAGTCAAGGAAACCTAGCCAGTAGTTTTCCCTATGAGGTGGCCAGTTGCAGTTGAATTTCTTTCACCACCAACATCTGATAAGAAAATTGTGAAAAAGCCAAATTATCTAGCATTTCTTCTATTTCAATTCTCGATTGATGAAGCAGGTTTTACAAAAAGAATATTTTTGTAGAAAGCTAAAGTCAATCATTTTCTTTCCTAACTTTACTCATGCTCTGTTCTTCAGCTCTCTCACTACATTTCCCCTCAACCACATTTACTACCCAACCCTTTTTCTATATTGCTTATTGCTTCCCTTTGTTGCCCTCATGTTATTCTTGTAGCATTTGATACCTCTCCCCCATGTGCATCCTCTTCTCTCTGTTTTTTTTCTTTCTCCAAACTCTCTAAAATATTTTTCGAATTTCTTTGCGTTCTGAACTTGGAAACAAAGATGGTGTCCAAAATATTTTTCGAATTTCTTACACCAAGACATATATATAATGATATGTTGGTATTCAAAATAAATTCGAAACGTTAGATGGCAGTGAGAGAATGTGATGGTTTAGATAATGTTGAGGAGTAAGAGTAGTTGATAGACTTGGTGGCTGAATGATTATTCTTTCTACTAATTACATTCACATCCCTCTTTTCTATTTATAGTAGTACACATTGGCTGGTCAACCAACTTTGATTATTCTACCTCACATTCGGCATGTTGCTTACTATATTCACTTTATCAATAATGTTCTAGAAAACTTAGTAGTTATCTGCATTCCTTTAAAATTGTCTAGGTAAGAATTATATAGATAATGCGTACCAACTTCATCACTCCCCCTTATGTGCATTCGGATGATTCAGATCTCCTTTTGTTTTAAATCGTGCGTGAGTTGCCTTTGAATGGTAGAGAATATCCTTTCTCTATCATTTGGCCCACACTGAATAGATTAGTGTAGAGTTGTGGTACCAATAGCTCTTCTTGGATGTACCACATATCTTTTCTTGTGTTGACGGGTATTGTGCCTTTTCCTTCAACTTTCAGCATGTCTTCGTTGCCCAACTTCATTTTATATTTGATTGTTTTTTCAACTTTTTTAAAGATCTTCTTGTCTCCCGTCATGTAGTTACTGAATCACTTATCACTCCCTTAACATTCCTCCTATAGTATATCTCAAGCTTCTTTGGATGTCTTAGTTACATTGATCCTTGAAAATTGTGACTCTACCACAACTATTTGTAGTATGTAGAGCGCCAAGTTGTTCTTCTTCATGCTTCTGTCTAATTTTTCTTTATCTGTATTAGATAAAGATGATATATCTGCATGGATATTATATCCCTTGTTGACGATCACCCAAAGTCCTTGAGACATAAAATATATCTTCATTTTATTGGCCTAGTGTAGTCATCTGAGAAGATTGGCATTGAAATTGTTGGGCTTTTTCTTAAGCCCATTTGTTTTGGCCTATGATACCTTATTGAGGTCCAAGACCATCTTCTACCCTAAGCTTTGAAATGTTGGCTGCCACTCATTAACTCCCTACAGTTAGCTTTCCTCGTGAATTGCTGTCTTTAGCAGCCCATCTTCTTGGGAGAATGTTTCTCACCTGTCCCATTACTCTCTTGTTTTCTCCCCTCCCAATTTAAATTGGGAACTCTTCTTCAGTGAAGATAGAGAGAGGAACAGAGTTGTGTATTGTGAGGATTGTGAGTGAGTGTGTTACCCATTTCAAATAAGAGTGAGATTCTTCGTGAACAAGCCTCTGATCTTTAAACAATGTTCAATCACCAATCTGGAACCACAAGATACCTGAGTCGGTTCCTCCTTTGGCTCTTCCTCACAACAGCGTGGCGGCCTCGATACCCAACAATGGTATTAGAGCCACGGTTGTCGCCCTCGTTCGCTGTTCGTCATTGCTGTCCGTCAGCTAATGACCGTCGTCTGGACAGCCGCTGCTAGGGTTCTGGTCAGATCTGTTCTGACCTCTGCCGCTGTCAGAACATTGCTGCTGTCGCCGGAAGCCCGCTGCTCATCCACCGGCCGCCATCCGTCTGCTCTGGTCCTGGTCCAGTGTGCGTCCACCGCTTCGGGGGAGTTTCTTCATTCCTTTTAACTTTTTGTTTTCCTTTTCTGATTTGTTCAGTTATGTGATATCTCTGTGATACTCAGAGGCGCTTGGTCCTCCTTTTGTGATTTTTTTATGCGGCTGGTCCTCATTGATATATGCTTGTGATTTATGTGCTTTAGAATTTTAGGGATTTTGTGATTTGTGGCCTGATTGATCAATTTCTGTGGTATCTCTAGTTCTTTTTGCTTGAAATCTCTCTTGGGTTCTTTATTTTTGTGATATTTGTTACTGGATTGCTTCCGATGTTCTTTATATTCTGCTGGTTATTCTATTCTTTATGAATTGGTTTATAATCAGGCCCTAAGTGACCCCTTGCACAATCAAATAATCGATTTGTGAACTAGGATAGCCTCAGCTCACCTGTGTGTGAGGCTGTTATTTCTTGGATATCATTTAGAGTCGATTCACTCAACTTTAAGCACCCATGGCTTCTCCTAATGCATTTGGCAAGGAGACTTTACTATCTGGAAACAAAAGATGAAGTATGAGAGGGTATTCAAAGATGTGAATGATTCTTATGATTAAAGTATAATTTTGTGTGAATTATTTGGTGCCTTTTAAAATCTTGTGTGTGTTTTTAATTGGCTAGTTAATTATGCATGTGATTAGGAAATTTGTTTTTCTTATCTTGTTTCAATTTGAATCTATGAGCTTCTATGTGATTTTGTGTTTTCTTTTATGTGAAAACTTGTTGAAATCTGTTTTCTATGTTTTGTGCTTGTTTATGTGTTAAACTTGCTATGTTTTAGCCTGCTCCTAGTGAGATGGAGTATTTTCATATGTGTTACCTTTATGATTTTGTGTCAAGCCTACATGCTTATTAGTTTCTCTTAGTGAGGTGGAGCATGTTGTGTGAGTTCAAATGTTTATGTGACGTTTGATTGTCAATTACTGTGTGTGCTTCTTTGTAGAGTGTCAATGTGATGTTATTATCGGATTGTATACTAAAAGTCTAGCTTTAATATGAATAATGCTATAACAATTTATTTGAAATGAGAATCATATGATCAAATGATTGCGTCTTATAATTTATTTATATGCACGATGCAATAGTCCACTTACTTTATACTGTAGATAATATGTTGTGCGACGACACACGGAATATCATATTATCAGTTTTCTTATAAAGTATAAACAGATGCTCACAACCGAGATAGACGGAGACTCTCTATTGGGATGGTTGTAGTGTGGTTTGGTATTAGCTTGTCTTGGCTATAGAATCATATTAGTGCACTTTGTTTGTATTGAGCAGGACCGCTTTAGATTGTTTGACTTATACTGACTTATAGGAGAACTTGATCTCAGTTATTATGGATGTTCGTGCTCTTAATCCTTATACAATAACCTCGACACGTAGGGCAGTATGTATATCTTTGATTCATCAATGTGTAAGATTTACATGTAATTAAATCAACAAACTCGGTGAGTTGGGAAGTAGTGCTGTCTCTAAGGTGTGTTGTTGATTGTAGAAGGAATTCTTGTCTGTCATAGGTTGATGATGTCCCCTTGAGGAGCTCATAAGTATTATCATGTAAACCCTGCAGGTGGATTTATTCCGGCATGATAATGAGGTTGAGTGGTAATACTCTTGGATGAGATATTAATGGAGTTGTCAGTAACTTAATTAATTAATGGACATTGTATATCTTAAACATGAGGAGACTGTCGGGCTCATAATAAGAAGGAGCCCATAACGTAATTATGGGATTAGAACGGTAGTGCAGTAATAATATTTTAGTGGAATATATTATTATTATTGGATTTAAGTATAAGCTTTGGGCTGAGCTTGGATACTTAAGCTCAATGGAGGCTTAACTCTAATTTCTCCTCCTGGTCCCTGTTGTAGCCCATATATAAGTCATATCAGCTGTTCTAACCCTAAGAGAGACACGCCTAACACGTGAAGAGGGTAGAAAAAATAGCAGATTGAGAAGATCTCAAAGGTTGTCGCCCACACGACGTCGAGATTGGACTTGAGAATATAGCAGAAGACCGGAAGGTTGTTTGCTGTTGTTGTCCGCCTACTTGCACAATTTTTATAAAATCGTACAGACCTCTGAATTCAACGTGTGATATACTGACGAAAAGCCATGGAAGAGAGGATCATTTTGACGCATAGATCACTCAAATCTGATTTCGAATGAGAGAGTTATGCCCAATATGGTGAGGCTGAGCAGACTGCCAGCGAGAATCCATCTTCAACAACATACCCTAGTGAAAGGTAATATGTTTCTTGTTTTCATGTTTCCGCTGACTGTTAGAAACATATTGAACCCTAACGGTTCACGTTAACCAAATGATCAAATGCTAACAATTGGTATCAGAGCTTCGGTTTTGTGGTGAAGCGTGAAACGTTAGGCTAGGGTTTATGTGCCATACATGATTAGGGTTTAGAATTAAATTCTTATTGAATACTCTAATTGTACACAGCAACACACGAGCACCGTACGACGACCCAACGGGGCTGCCGATGGCAGCGAAGAGAGTCGACGATACGGTGGTGGCAAAATCGCTCCGCATGGTGAATGGCGCCGAGCGATGAAGTCGTGAGGATGGCGCTTGCCATGTGGCCAAGTGCACAAAGTGTCTCGCACGGGTCTTGTGGGAGTGCAGGGAGGAAGGCGTGTTGGTGTGCTTAGCGCACGGAAGACAGAGCAAGCACCCGTTGGCGCGCACGGTAGCGAGTAGGAACCGTTTAATGGTTTCACAGTGGCGAGCAGGTCGCCGGGGTGACGAAGACTTGGGTGATCATGATGCGAACTTGGTCTGCACAGCAAGACTTATGTAAGGCATGTACAACTATCCAATTTGCTAGCGGCGCTTAGGGTTTGATGAAACCCACATGGCTGGAGCCTGTCGTGCTGTGTTGGGGGATGACTCTCGACGGCATGGGATTGACAGTAGCAATCGGCAGTCTGCGCGCTGGGGTCGGCTAGGGTTACGTGGGTGGTATGATGGTGGTGCAAGATTGCGGCACAATTGGCGCACGAGTGATGGCTAGGCGGTGCAGGGCAGATGAGCAGGTGGTTTGATGGGCAGGCAATTGGCGCATAGTAGGCGGGCTATGGACGGTTAAGATCTGTGGCGGCATTTCGGGCAAGTCTCACGTCATTCCGGGCGTGCAAGCCAGGGCTCCAAGCAGGTCACAGGCATTTTTGGGCGAGTCACATGAGATTTACGAGCGAGTCTGCAGTTGACTGGGGCGAGTCTACCCTGGTTTTTGAATGGGTCTACAGCAAACATCCGGTCGGGTCTGCGTGGCGAGTCTGTTGACGTGTTTTACGGCAGGGGTTTTGGACCCTCCAGTGATGGCAAGACGCGAACAGACATGTACCTGGCTGCAAGAAGCTTGGCACGTCTGGATTTTGGAGTGGCAGCAGGACACGCGCACAGGGACCACGCCTGAACGGCACTTCGAACGATGCATAGTTGCCGGCAGGGATGATCAACTTGGGCAGTACGACCAGTTAGAAAAGATGACAAGTCTTGGCAGTTGTGGGCTACTTGATTGGCAGCGGGGAAAGCATCGGCGTGCTGAGCTATTGGTGGGCTGCTGTCGGGCGAGAGCGCTGTGGCACACGGTACTCGTCAAGATTGGCGCACATGTTTTGGCATTCCAATAGCGCACGAGTCGCGCCAATGGCACATGGATCATGCCAAGGGTGCACAGGTAGTGCTGGGCGTAGGTGGGCATGACTGTTGTTGCTACATGGGGGTGCACGAGTCGTGCCAGTGTGCATTATGATCAGGCAGCCTCATTTTCGTGTCGGAGTGTGGTGTAACTTCGACGTTCAGGCCGAGGTGGGTGAATCGCATCTCGTTTGCACGGTGAATGGGCGACTAGGTGTGAGAATGTTGGGCAGGGTGCCGGAGTGGTGGAGCAGGCTATGGGGCAAGGAATCTGAAGGAAGATTTGTGAAGACCGCATAGTCGCAGTTGCCCACATTCGTGATTGGAGGCGAACAATCAAATTTGCTGATATATAACTGCTATAATTGATTTAATTATCTGATTATTGTTATATATACTATGCATGATTCTCTAGAATTTTCTGCCTTGTTTACTGTAATAGGAGCATGCTAGGTTGTGTATTTTATTTTTGAATATTATATGTATGTAAAAACTCTCGGTGTTAAATAACTAAGTGGAAGAGGGGATTGGTAAATAATTCCCATGGCCTCCATTATTGGTTTGTAAGTAATATGAGTAAACTTGCATGTTGGCAATTGGCCTTCCTCCCTAACGGATGAGTTTATTCACGGATCACTTGTACAGACTTCATTAAACAATTATTGTTTGTAATGTGGCACATTAACTTGCGTGTTGGCATAAACCTTCCTCCCTAATGGATGAGTTTATGTGCAGTTCACTGGTACAAACATATAATTGATGATTGTAGGAAGTTATCCGAGCGCGTGTATACTTCTCCAACTGTAAGGCACATAAGCTCGCGCAATGGACTTGGGATCAAATAATGGTGTACATTAAGGTGTAAATAATTATTATCCTCCCCAACAGAGTTACTGCTATTATTCGCATGGCTAAAGAGGAACCGACTATTAATTATTTTGTCATGAGGTTAGGTTGACGAATGAAATTAATGGGTAAAACCTTCTCTTGTAATTGTTTGGGTTTGTAAACGTTCACACTAACGTGGCTTGCAGACTCACGGTGCTTGAGATGTCGGTGAATTTAAATTTTATATTGTTTTGAGGGAATAAATATAAATGGATAAAATTCAAAGATTTGATCGGAGTATTTATTTATGATTCTCTGTATTTCAAATGGTTTTATCTCACTTATTGTTTACTGAAAGAAATTATATTTACTGGTCCAAAATTAGATGATTAGAAAAGAATCTTGGTTTTGAATTTTACTGCTTAAGAAAATATAAATATGTGTTCTCACTAAGGATGTCCCATGATGCCTATTAAAGTCTTTAGTGGAGAGGTGAGAGGTTCATAGAAATATGATGGTCTCATGCGGCTCTTCAGATACTTGAGTAAGTAAGAAAGGCAAGAGGTCATGGATAAGTTGATGAATGAATTGGGAATGCTTGGAATAGAAATTGAAAGGGAAACCTAGATCAATTTATTCTTCATAATTTGCCTGGATGTTTTGAGTAAGTTCTACCTGAAATACGAGAGGTTGTATATGGTGGAGAACTTCTGACAAAACATATGGCGAAGGAAATCAATTTTATCAAGATGTGAACAAGGTTGTATCTCATTCACTAGTCGTTGAAGCATGATTAGTGATGACATTTACTGACACGTTATGTGTAGATAGCGGAATCACTAAAAGCGTGTAACTAAGTGATGGTGATATTTTTATGGACATGGGTAAAACTACAAAAGTAGTGATTGTTGCAGTGGGAGTCGTTTATTTATCTCACGATATGAATAAACGTTTGATTTTGTGAAATTGTCTTTACGTACGTTTTCATAGAAAAAATTTCATTTCAGTTTCTATGCATTTACGGATGGATACTCCATTTCATTTAAATGACATGATCATTATAATGAATAATGGAGCTATAATTTGTTGTTATACGTTTGGTGACAATTTGTACACTCTTAAATCATGTTTATCCTACGGATGCAACAAATAGTAATTAATAACGTGTCTTCTAATCCTAATAGGAGTGAGACTCTTTTGGAAATTATTAGATAGATGATGAATTATTTGGAATTACAAAATTCATTTTATGGATATACCTTAGAAACAGCATGTCGTATAACATTTGTCTGTTTGTGGAGTATCCTAGAAAAATGAAGGGTGATGATTTATTTAGTCCAAAAGATCGAAGGGTGATTGTTAACATAAATACTAGATTTTTGGAAAAGGACTATGTATTAAATCATAAACCCATGTGTAAATTGTTCTAAAGGAAGTGAAAGGGATAACCCAAAGTATTAGTATCAAGTGTATAAGAGAATATACCACAAGGTAAACTGCAACGCGTGTCACGTCTGATGCACAATTATATGTAGTGTCTTGTCATAGTGGGAGGGTTGTTCGACAACCCGTAAGATATATGTTTTGGGAGAGTCGTGAGACTTGGTCCCTAATAAATATGAAATTGACCCATGGATACGACGAAGAACTATAAGATGAAAATACGGAATCTTAGCACAGTGCAATGAATGTTGAAATAGAATAGATGGATTTTAAATTAGATCTAGCTGCTTGTAGGACCACTAAATGGTGTAAAAGCCATTGGAAGTGGTCATACGAAATAAAAGAGGATCATACGGTAAGGTGAAAACCTTGGAAGAAAAGCTTGTTGCGAAAAGGTATAATCAGAAAGAAAAGGTTCGATTATGAAGAAACCTGTTCGCCGATAACTGTGTCTATGTTATTCCGGACTCTTTTATCTGTTGCTACTCATATGAAATATGGGGGATGACAAATAGATGTCAAGACAGCTTTCATGATTGAAAGTCTTGAGGAAACATCTATGTGAAGCAACCAGAGTGATTCATTGCAAAGGGCTAAGAGCATTGTGATAGTAAGCTTAAAAGTGTCCATCGATGGATTTAAGCAATCTTCAAGATCATGAAACATCCATTTTGATGAGGAAATCCAGGCATATGGATTTATTCAATGAGCGGATGTGTCTTGCGTAGTGAAAAGAGTGATGGAAACGTGGTTGTATTTCTTGTACTATACGTAGATAGTATCTTACTCATTGGAGACAATGAAAGAGTATTGTCGGGCGTATGGGGTATGGTTAATAAGGCAGTGTGAGATGAAGAACTTAAGAAAAGCAAAATATATCCTTTTGATCACGGTAATACGGATTATAAGAAAGGATGTTATGCTTGTCTCAAGCTTCATCAAATGATATGATCCTTATTTGTTTAGCATTTGACTTTATCTAAGGAAATGTCTTGAGACATAAAAAGAAGATAAAAGGTGATGAAAGCGGTTTCTTATGCTTCGGCAAATAAGAAAGCTTAATCTAAGGATGTTATGCACGAGTATGGATAACTGTTTTGTCGAAGGCATGAACAGTGGGTATCAAGGTAACCCGAAATAAGAATGTTGAACTGTGGTAACACATAATTTTGAAGTACCTGAAAAGGACTAGAAACTATATGTAGGCTTACCGGACAGATTCACTGCTTCTTAGGGGTTACATAGATTCAGATTTTCAAATCAGATAGGGACATCAGTAAATCCACCTCAAAGGTTATGTGTTTAATTTTAGGAAGTTGAGTCATAATGTGAAGGAGTGTTATATAGAAATATATTGGTGACTCCAGATTCCATCATGGAAAGATGATAAATTGGAACCTATGAGGCAGCCAAAGTATCTGTATGACTCTAGAAACTTTATGATGGACTTCGAAGTGTTTCTAATTTTGCCCAAGGTTATCATAATTTATTTTGATGATAATGGTGCAGTTGCAAACTTAAAGGAATCACGAGCCCATAAGACAATTAAACACATGGAGAGCGAGTACCACCTGTTACGAGAAATCGTATGATGAGGGGAAGGTTGTGTCACCTAAATTGCAATGGATGATAACCTAGTAAATCCATTTACAAGGACTTTAAAGCGAGAGCTTTTGACGGTCGTGTAGTGGGAGTGTAAATCAAATGTATGGCAGAAGACATGATAGCATAGTCTTTTAGTATAAGTGGGAGATTGTTGGATTGCATATTAATATGAACAATGCTATAAAAATTTATTTGAAATGAGAATCATATGATCAAATGATTGCGTCTTATAATTTATTTATATGCACGATGCAATAATCCACTTACTTTATTCAGTAGATAATATGTTGTGCGACAACACGCGGAAGGTCATATTATCGATTTTCTTATAAAGTATAAATAAATGCTCATAACCGAGATAGAAGAGGACTCTCTATCGGGATGGTTGTAGTGTGGTTTGGTATTAGCTTTTCTTGGCTACAGAATCACATTACAGCACTTTGTGTGTATTGAGCAGGACCGCTTGAGATCGTTCGACTTATACTGACTTATATGATAACTTGATCTCAGTTATTATGGATGTTCGTCCTCTTAATTCCTATACAATAACCTCGACACATAGGACAGTATGTATCTCTTTGATTCATCAATTGGTGAGATTTACATGTAATTAAATCAACAAACTCGGTGAGTTGGGAAGTAGTGTTGTCTCTATGGTGTGCTGTTGATTGTAGAAGGAATCCGTGTCCGTCATAGGTTGATGATGTCCCCTTGAGGAGCTCATAAGGATTATCATGTAAACCCTGCAGGTGGATTTATTCTGACATGATAATGAGGTTGAGTGGTACTACTCTTGGATTAGATATTAATTAATGAAGTTGTCAGTAACTTAATTAATTAATGAGCATTGCATATCTTAAAGATGGGGAGACTGTCGGGCTCATAATAAGAAGAATCTCATAATGTAATTATGGGATTAGAACGGTAGTTTAGTAATAATATTTTAGTGGTATATATTATTATTATTGGACTTAAGTATAAACTTTGGGCTAAGCTTGGATACTTAAGCCCAATGGAGGCCCAACTCTAATTTCTCCTCCTGGTCCATGTTGTAGCTCATATATAAGTCATCTCAGTTGTTCTAACCCTAAGAAAGATACGCCTAACACGTGAAGAGTGTAGACAGAACAGCAGATTGAGAAGTTCTCGAAGATCGTTACCCACACTACGTCGAGATTGGACTTGGTAATACAGCAGAAGACCGGAAGGTTGTTTGCTAATGTTGTCCGCCAACTTGGATGATTTTTATAAAATCTTACAGATCTCAGAATTCAACATGTTATATACTGACGGAAAGCCACGGAAGAGAGGATCATTTTGACACGTAGATCACTCAAATATGATATCGGATGAGAGAGTTATACCAAAAACGGTGAGGCTACGCAGGCTTCCGGCAAGAATCCATCTTCAACAACATACCCTAGTGAAAGGTAATACATTTCTTGTTTTCATACTTCCACTGACGGTTCGAAACATATGGAACCCTAACGGTTCACGTTAACTAAACGATCGAATGCCAACAATTATGTGATAGCTAGCTTGTGTTTCTTTGTGATTAGACTATGTGTCTTGTAAATTTTGTATTCCATTCTTTGTGACAAAGTTATGAATTGTGTATTCATGATCTTTGTGATCTCATGTTAGCTTTGTGCTTAGTTTATTGCTTTCGATGTGAATTGCTTATGTGTCGTGAGAACTGTGAGTTCTAATATATGTGATTACACTATGTGTACTTTGTGTTATCTTGTTAGATTTGTGTTTTATTCTTTTATCTTTGTGATAATGTGAACCTTTGTAACTATGTGTCAATTTCATTTGACTTGCTTTGTGTTTCTAAAAAATTTTTGGATCTCGCATTAATATTTGTGTTTTGTTTTTGCAGGTTTTCGAAGGCGGGCGGTGATGAAATCCTGTGGATTTTATTGTGGTTGTGGTGTTTGGGATTGGGCCAAAAAGGTGGAGATCTGTTGGGCTTTTTCTTAAGCCCATTTGTTTTGGCCCATGATAGCTTGTTGAGGCCCAAGACCATCTTCTACCCTAAGCCTTGAAATGTTGGCAGCCACTCATTAACTCCTAAAAGTTGGCTTTCCTCGTAAATTGATGTCTTGAGCAGCCCATCTTCTTGGGAGAATGTTTCTCACTCGTCCCCATTACTCTCTTGTTTCCTCCCCTCCCATTTTGAAATGGGAACTCTTCTTCATTGAAGATAGAGAGAGGAACAGTGTTGTGTATTGTGAGGATTGTGAGTGAGTGTGTTACCATTTCAAATAAGAGTGCGATTCTTCGTGAATCAAGCCTCTGATCCCTAAACACTGTTCAATCACCAATCTGGAACCACAAGATACCTGAGCACATTCCTCCTCCGGCTCTTCCTCACGATGGTGTGGCGGCCATGATACCCTACAGAAATTTGATGGTTGGATAGAGAGGATATTTTTTATGGTTTGGTTTGAGTAGAATAGTAAATATTTTAGGTAGTAAAATGCAAAAGCTTATTTTAACCTAGTTAACGACCTAACTGTATTCTGATACCCGTATTGTTGGTATTTAAAATAAATTGGAAATGTTAGATGGCAGTGAGGGAAAGTGATGGTATAAATAATGTTGAGGAGTGAGAGTAATTGATAGATTTAGTGGGAGGCATTGAGAGAAATAACTGATTGATTATTCTTTCAACTAATTACATTCAAATCCCTCTTTTCTATTTATAGTAGTGCACGTCGGCTAGTCAACCGATTTGATTATTCTACCTCATTCTAGTAGATTCTGCATATTACTTACTATATTCATTTTATCTATAATGTTCTAGAAAACTTAGTAGTCATCTTCATTTCTTTAGAGTTTTCTAGGTAAGAATTATCTAGATAATGCGCATCAACTTTATTATAATCAGACTAAAATGAAAAGTTTCGGATTCCAAATTAAAAGTAGGCAAAATAAAGTTTGGGATTTTAGATACACTACTTCACATAGTTCATTAGTTAGAAGCACTTTAATTTGAAACACCAACTTCAAAGAAAAAAAGAACTAATACAGTAGAAATGGATCAATGATCTACTAAAAAATAAAGAAAGAATAAAAGGAAATTTTATCACATATTTACACATAGTAAGAGCAATCGAGCTTACTGATTTCAACTTTTCTGACAGCCACATCTGCAAAGGTTTCCGTGACGAGTGCTAACCTGCATAGGAAGTAGAATGGGCAGAGGCCGGGCACGCAGTGCTCTTGGAGGAGGGGGACGAAGTAGGATGGGCATGTGAGAAGGGAGGGGTCGGTGGAGCGAAGATGGTGGTTGGGATGGCGCTGCCAGAGAGGCTAGTGCAATGGGGACAGATATGGTGGAGAGATCAGCGGCGATAAGTGCTTGCTGCTAGTAGTTATAGGCAATGAGGGTACCACGTTGGTGGCAAGAGGGCACTGGTCCCCCTCATCTTTTTACAATTTTTACTATATATGTAAAAATTATTACCAATTTGTTCTAATGGCCTATTGGTATAAGCACTCCTTCCTCCTCAATCTGAGGTCACTGGTTATTAGACATGCACCAAAAAATCGAAATCGGCGGTTTGAATTAGGGAACTGCCGGTTCCGAAACTGGCCAAAAAACCAGAACCGGCTAAGGAAGGTTCGATTCCGGTTCCTCACCTTGGAACCGGAATCGGCGGTTTCGAACCGGGGTGCATGTCTACTGGTTATGCAGGGGCGAATCCAGAAATTTTTTTTTGGGGGTACGACATGTAATTATAAAAATATAGAATATTATTTAATATTTAAAATTATATAATAAATAAAATAAAATACAAGAATTATGATTATTATTAAGATATTATTAATACGAATTTATAACATGTGTTAAATAATATAAATATAAAGAAGAAAAGAAAAAAAATATAGGATATATTAAAAAATAAGTGTAAATATAAAGAAAAAAACACAAGAATTTACTTAATATAAAGAAGTATAAAGAAAAAAAACACAAAAAAAGAGTGTTTGAACCCATGACCCCATACTCAAATTTAATGGCAGCTAAGAAGTACTATATCTATAGATATTATATTTTGATTTGGGGATGCAGCTGTATCTCATGTACTTATACTACATCCTTTCGAAATTGCTCCATAAACAGAATCCAATAAAGTAGAAAATTCGGCAACTAGCTCCTACTCCTATTCGTTTAGTCGATCTGGGCCCTTTTGACTTTCTCATTGCTGAGAGTGGCATCTCCTTCTTTTCTTTTCATCCTAGAGGGGAACGGAATCACTAGATTATACTATTCTATTCGCCCAGCCTGAGAACCGTCGACCGACAGAAAAAAGGGAACGAGCGGGGGCTAAAGGTACTGTGACGTGGTCTATATTCGTTTTAGGTATCCATTTGGACATGGCATTCCAGTGGCTTTGAAGCCATCTTTCGGGTCTTGTGGTTATTGGTTTAATGCAATGAATCTCAAGAATGTGCGGCAAGAAGACACTGTTGTCCGTTATTTGTTTTATTATTTGCAATTTTATACTACTGAACATTATATCTCCCTTCCAAGTGCCATGGACTATCCACTTTCGCATTCACAATTATAGAAAATTAATTACTCCAATTTTTGGGCGATTCTTTTCACCTTCACAACCCCAACTCTTGAACTTCTGTTCTTAATTAACTATTGTCTACGATTCCCACGGGCTAATTTCAAAACCTACACATCCAAAATCGCCCGCCGGCCGAGTCCATGATGATGGGATTACCCACGGTGTCGAGGTCGTAACTCCATGAAACTCAAATCGCTGATGCTCGCGTTTTACCGCTCAATTCCTTCTTCATTTAATCCCAAATTCTGACCTCAGGTATTTTCCTCCGAGGCGATGTCTTCTTTCTTTAACAATTTCTTAAGTTACATTTCAAAAGAGGCGGAACTATCCCCTGATTTTGCTACGGATTTTGCAAGCTCCACGGGGGAAATTGTGATTCAGATGATTACAAATGTTGATTCAAGTGTTTCTAGGGTTTTCTTGAACGCAATGTGTTTGAACTTCCCTCGCCTTCTGATGCAAATAAGTTGATTTCCATTTTTTGATATCATGGTTCTAAATTATTTGTTTCCACTTTCCACCGACTTGCTTTTTTAGGTACATTTTTACGTGACTGCAATGTGTTTTGAGAAATTATTTCCTTGCAGAACATCAAGATGCTACTCCCGTATAACCCAGAAGAAACTTGAAGATTTATTATACCTCACTCTCCGGGTCCGTATGCGTGCTCTTGGTATTGTTGTGCATGAGTTTTATTTTTACTTATAAAGTTTCTTAAGCAAAACTAACATTAACTCAATTTATGTTTCTAGATTAAGCATGCGAATCTTTACAATATAATCTACTCTCAGCTTTTAAGTGTTTTATGGCACTAAGTTCTCTTTCAAGTTAATTTTTTTATATAAACTAAGGGGCATGATATTCTATGATGAGGTTGATTTTATACGCTCCTTAAACTCGGGATAACTTCAATACAGTTTTACTTCTAAAAATTAAAAGTTGAGATTCTATGATATAGGAAGCTGAGAAGCATCTCTCTGATATGGTTGTCTCCAAAGCATTGGTGGCAGAGATCGATAGACCTATGGCTGTAGTATCTTTGATTGTTTATGCTGGTTTAAGAATATATGTTGTATTAGTACGCCTCTACTTATATATCTTATGCCCTGCTATCTTTATTCTGTTTCAGGTTGTTATCTATCGTAATGAGAAGTATCTTACACTGTAAGTAGTCTTTGGCAGCATGGACTTAACTGGGTTTGTTACTTTATTCAATCCATATAAGTTTACATCTTTTTTAATTGTCATTTAAATGGTCTCTCTTATTGCTGTATGATTTTAATGTAGATTTGTTGGACGTGCATGATGGTAAGAGCACCTTTCATCGATTTGACTAATTCAATCTCAAGTATAATCCTTATGGACAAAGCTACAGGCTTTGAGAATCTTTCTTAACAGGTTTTCTATTTAATTGCGTACTACTATCATGCGATTTGGTTGTTATGAATAATAATCATGTCATTTAATAATTGTGAAGAGAAGGTAGAATAATTGTTTAGGGTTTAGGATCTTAAATAGGTTCATTTTATTGGTTTTAGGATGCATCAGAAACTATTAATTGCAATGCTTGAATAATTGATTCTTTTTGTTGTGACAATTTTAGGTAAGCTCAGAAACAACTGGATGACTTTCATAGTTTCCTTTGTTGTTTGTTCAATGAAAGCCAAAAAACTAGGCTTCTGCTGAAGATAAGACTATTGCACACTTGTGTTTTGTAATTTAAGAACAATGGTCAAGGACATTAATCAAAGTTGAAATTATCTTTCAAGAATATCAATTGACTATGTGTTAAATGGTGATAACTTCTGTTTGTTTGTAATTTTTCCCGAGATTTATTTCATTATGTAAGTCATCCACCTGGTAATCGAATTGAGGCTTAAGTTTCTCACTGCTACATCTCTATTATTTGATAGTCTGTGGCTTATAAATGTGGCTGCAGAGCTAGCAATTGTTTTAAGTGATTAAAATAGACCAAGTAGATTCATTATGAGTTTCAAATCTCACGTTTTACTCAGTTCTTTTATATGGATAATATTTTTAGGATTTCTTGCTGGTAGAAATGACTTGCTTTAATTATAATGAGGGATTTTCTGAGGGTAACATTGTTGTGGTTAAGTAATTAAATCAGGGTACGTTGAATGTTATTCTCTCACTCTATTAAATCATTGTTGATTTCAACTCTTAATAGTGATAACACTGAGTTCATTATGTTGCCTCAAAATATCACACACACTATATTATTTTCTCCAGTTTTCTCCTGCCACCCAAACATCATCGAGAGCCAAAGCTAATGTTGGAGCAGGAAGAGCAGCTTCGGAAAAAGATGGATTATTTTATTGTCTAATATCTTTCACTGTTCTACAAACAAAGGATGATGATGATCTACAAATGACATTGGCCGTGTACATAAGTTTATGGGATCCTTATGATTTAAAATTGCAGTGGGATGTTGTGCATCGCAAAAATGAATAGTCTATTATTCATTTACCATTTGAAATACTGGAGTTTGAATGGTTGCTTAATTTGCAGCCCTTTTGGCACTTTTGGCAAAAATCACCGAGAGATGCCTGTTACATTGATAAATCTCAACATAATTATATCTATTTTTTTTTAATGTTTTGTAAAACAATTATATGTCACATATATGAGTGCATCAACGTCTTTTGCTCCGTTAATAAATTAAAAGTAGAAGGTAATTATTTTGTGGAACTACAAATGTTTAGATATATATTTCAACTTTTATAATAGAAAAAAAATGTTATAGATAAAACGTGCAAGTGACGATGCACGTCTAAAATATTTAGTATATTAAAAGTATCAAGTGATTGTAAAATATTTTATTCCTACTATTTTATCTTTTTTACTTTATCCTATCCTAATAATAATAATAATAATAATAATTAAATTAAAAGTGAGAAACTAATTGAGAAACATTTCTTTCTATTTTATCCCTACATATTTTTATTTTTTACTTCTTTGTCCTTATTTAACATAGTGATTATTAGTTACCGTCCATATTCCTCTTAACTTTCTAACCCAAACATAATGATTAATTAATAAGAATATTTATTATTGATTTCATATTCGATGTATGAGGTAAGTGTTAACTTTTCATTTCATCTTCATCCATTTGAAACGTCTCATATTCAATTGTTAAAGAAGAAGAGACTCAGCGATTGCGGGCGTGGGCTTCAAAGTAGGTTTTGCAAGGAGATTTTGTAAACGTAATCTTTGTAAAGTTCTCAATTATCTGCAACTTTTCGGGAGAAATAAGTCGGCTGGAAGAGTTGGTCAGTTCTTCCCCGGTACTCCGGTGTAGCTGGAGGAGTTCAATGGCTAAGTCGAAGGCCGCTTCCGGATTCTCATTCCCACTTCATCAGCAATTACGACGTTGTTGTTCCAAAATTTAAGCCGCCGCGGCTAATGATCTGTTTACCTAATTCGCTAGCGTGCGTTACTGATCTTTTAGTTTGGCAAAGTTTTATAATTTAGATTTTTTTATATTCTATAGTTTTGTCGATGTTGCTAAAAACAATTGAATTCGACAGCAAGGAGATTATGTTGAGCAGCCCTGACCACTTCAAGCGCAATTGCAAGGAGCCGTGAGAAGTTCATAAGTTCTCTCAAATGGCGCAAAATGTTTTTACTGGTTTAGTTAAAATATTTCTTTAGTATTGTGTTTTCAGGTAGTTTTTTATTTTTTATTTGTTTTAATTTGAATTTTACTGTTGCTGAGTGCAGCTGCGCAACAGGTATTGTCACACCCAAATTTTAAAGAGGAAATCCTCGTATAAATTTTCAATAAATAATTTATTCAGGACGTGACCAAGACATTTTAAATAGATAAATAAGTAATATTTTTAAGAAGGGGTAAAGATGAATAGGGAACAAGTCCTACAAATTTCTATCAATTAAACCCTGAAAGTAGTTCGAACGAACTAGCACCCACTGACCAACTTTGATGTCCCCAAAACTTTGCAAAACCAAAACATACAGGACCTATTCAACTTATAAAATAAAAAAAAAAAATGTATACACAAGGGTGAAACATGCAGGACACTCACTACTCACATAAGAACAATTAAATAATACAATGAATATGGCATACTAAGCCAGCCACTTCTGCTATACTCTTCCAATATTGGGCATTGAATACATTAATACACTTTGTATTATAACATCCAATTCCTTCCTACATGCATCCCTACCAATCACCAAAGTCTATCTAATTTAATTATTAAATGGCAAATCAAGGAAAGCAAAGCAAGCTTGAACACTTATGTGCATGACTCCACCCCACTACACTGCCCAAACTGCCAACCCATTTTCACACCATGAACTAAATTAATTGTTGACATGTATGCTTGTACTTCAAGGTACAAGTCATTCGCCAACTTATCTCACTAATGCAAGCATGCATGTCACCAACCTAAGGAGGTAAAACTGAGCAGCAAAGTTATATTTGGGTTCTTCCATGTACGACCGCCCAATTACACACACTAACTTATTAGCTCACCGCTTCTGCCCACGATAAACAACAACATGCAATAAACTAAATACTCACACTAACCCACAATATCAAAATTTATACGAATAACCCCTGGCAAATCTATAAAACATGACTCCGATTCTAAATTATCCAAATAACGGCGGTGCAATAATTTTCAGAATATTCTGTCCTAAACAGGGGCACAAACATCAAGTTTTCAGACTTCAAGATCAATAAAGTTTTCAAATTTAAAACAATAATGCAGCCTATGAACTGCAGTCCGTCAAAGTGTGTATTTTAGTCTCTCCGCCTACGCGCCCCCGCTCGTACGCTTTCGCCTCGCTTAACCTGAGATAAAATTAATTATCGGGGTGAGCAACCACAAGCTCAGTGAAGACTTTATCATGCTTACACATGTCAAGTATATCATGTGCGAGAATTAAATTCACTTACAATACAATCTTATCATGTCAAAATAAGGCACCTTTCGGCCCTTATCCATGTAACTTTACGATATCGCGATTCGTTTGAAAGGCACTCCTTCACAGCCCTTACCCATGCTATAGTATGGCACCATTACAGCCCATACCCATGCCATATATAATTTCATAAGTGCAAGTACAATCACAGTGTGATAACAACTTCCAATCAACTTCAACTTTCACATATGAATATAATTCAACATACATAAGATGAGAAAATCCCCACATTTTTACCGTGTGAAGTCTAGGTTTCAAATATTAAACGTCACGATCAGTGTCTCCTTCAAGACCTATTAAGACAGGACCGATCATTACTCACACATAACCATACAACTTATCGAAAAGAAATAAATCTGCAGAATTTTGTAAGCGTTGCAGACTAAGAACTTTAGGACTAGGGCTTATAGTTTGAAGCAGAAAAAGAAAGAAGGAAACATGTTTTCTGGTTTCACGATAAACACAGGAAGAAGAAAGAAAAGGAAGAGAAAAGAAAAGAGTGAGAACTTTACCTCTCTCTCGGTTTGCAGAATACGTGAAGCGAAGCCAGTGTGTGTAGAAAATAAGGAAAGATTTGAATTATATTCACACGGCTGATCGAAATAATAATACGCATCTCTTCATAGGACTAAACAGATTTCCCGAAGATAATGGAGTTGATAAGAGGAAAAGATCCTCTTTTCTTAATAGATAACAAAGCTAACTGTGTTTTCTTGGAAAGTAAGGAATTTAAATTCTGCTTCTCTTTGAACTCACAGCTGAATCAATGGGCTGGGCTTTTAAGAGTTCGAATAATGGGCTTCAAGGAGTTGGAGTTAGTGGGCTTTGATGATTTAGGCCATGGCTTAACTTATGGGGTGTTACATTCTACTCTCCTAATAAAAATTTCATCCTCGAAATTCCATGAAGATATAAATGTCTTACCCGAAATGAAAAAAAGAGGGTATGTTGCTTGAATTTCGTCCTTCTTTTCCCATGTAGCCTCATCTTCCGTATGTCGACTCCATTGAACTTTGACGAGTGGCACATCATGATTTCGAATCCTTTGGACATTTTGATCCAAAATGGACACAGGTTCTTCTTCATATGTCAGGTCCTTGCCAATCCCCAATGTCGAGAAGTTCACAACATGACTAGAATCATGAACATATTTCCTCAACATCGAAATGTGAAAAACATTGTGCACGGAGGATAACTCGGGTGACAATGCCAAACGATAGGCTAGATCTCCAACTCTATCAAGAATTTGAAATAGACCAACGAAATGAGGTCTAAGCTTTTCTCTTCTTCCAAATCATATGACACCCTTCGTGGGAGCCACCTTCAGAAAGACATGATCTCCGACTTCGAAATGTAAATCTTTTCTTTGTTGATCAGCATATGACTTTTGTCTATCTTGAGCAGTCTTGATTCTTTCTCGAAATATTCTGACCTTGTCCACTGTTTCTTCTATTAGCTTGGGTCCTAGAAAAGCTTTCTCACCAACATCATCCCAATATAATGGTGATCTACACTTCCTTCCGTAGAGCGCCTCGTAAGGAGCCATCTTGATAGTTGCTTGATAGCTGTTATTGTAGGCAAATTCGACAAGAGGTAGAAACTTCTCCCATGCTTCACCCATGTCAAGAGTGCAGGCTCTTAACATGTCTTCCAAAATCTGGATTGTTCTTTCGGATTGCCCATCCGTTTGTGGGTGATAAGCTGTGCTGAAATTCAGTTTGGTTCCCATCGCCTTGTGCAGACTTACCCAAAACCTTGAAGTGAAACGCGTATCTCTATTAGACACTATTGATATTGGTACGCCGTGTATCCTCACTATCTCTTGAATATACAACTGCGCATACTGCTCCATCTTGAATGTCATCTTTACGGGCAAGAAATGAGCTGACTTGGTCAATCGATCGACGATGACCCATATGGCATGATTTCCCTTCGAAGACCTTGGTAAACCTACGACAAAATCCATGGCAATTTGCTCCCATTTCCACTCGGGAATCTCGAGTGGTTTAAGCTTTCCGGCTGGTCGCTGCTGTTCAATTTTAACTTGTTGGCAAGTTAAACATCTTTCAACAAAGTATCCAATATCTCGTTTCATTCTTATCCACCAAAATCTTTCCTTCAAGTCATGGTACATCTTTGTTCCTCCCGGATGAGCGGTGTATGGCGCTCCATGCACTTCACTTAAAATCTTTTCTCTCAACTTCTCAACCATTGGAACACACAATCTTCCATTTAAAGTCAAAACTCCCCCTTTGTCCACTTTGAAGCCATTGTATTCGCCTCCAGCTAGTGCCTTCTTCATCATTCCTTGCAAGAAATGATCTTGTTCTTGAGCTTCTTTTATCTCCATTTTCAGGCTCGGCTGAATTTATAATGCCGCAATGATCGCCTTCATGTCGGAGGGTGATGCCACCAATTCAATTTGCATCTTGGCGAACTCTTCGACCAGATCTTCTTACTTGGTATACATACTATTTAGCTCCACTTTGGTTTTTTGACTCAAAGCGTCGGCCACTACGTTAGCCTTGCCTGGATGGTACTCAATGGTGCAGTCATAATCTTTCACCAACTCTAACCATCTCCGTTGTCTCATGTTGAGCTCCTTCTGCGTGAACAGATACTTCAAACTCTTGTGGTCCGTGAAGATCGTACATCTTCCACCATAAAAATGTAGTGTCGCCAAATCTTCAAAGCACGAACTACGACCGCTAACTCCAAGTCATGAGTAGGGTAGTTTACTTCGTGCGGTCTCAACTGTCTAGAAGCATATGCAATAACCTTTACATGTTGCATCAATACACATCCGAGTCCTTGCTTTGATGCATCACTGTAGATCGTGAACTCTTCATTCGGATTTGGGATTGTCAACACGGGTGCTGAAATCAAATCGTGCTTTAAACTTTGAAAGCTCTCTTCACACATGTCAGACCAAATGAACTTCTCTCCTTTACGAATCAATCGTTTCATCCGATCGGCTATCTTGGAGAATTCTTCTATGAACCTTCGATAATAGCCAGCTAATCCCAAGAAACTACGAACTTCTTGAACATTTGTAGGTGTCTTCCACTTATTTACTGCTTCTATCTTAGATGGATCTACTTCAATCCCTTGTGACGTCACCACATGTCCAAGGAATGTGACTTGCTTCAACCGAAACTCACACTTCTTAGACTTCACATATAACCTCTCCTTGCGAAGTGTCTCGAATACCAATCTCAAGTGCTCCTCATGTTGTGCTTCATCTTCGGAGTATACCAAAATGTCGTCGATGAAGACTATAACGAACTGATCAAGATACGGGTGAAAAACTTGATTCATCAGATCCATGAACACTGCAGGCGGATAACTTAACCCAAATGGTATGACGACGAATTCATAGTGCCCATAACGCGTTCTAAAAGCAGTCTTAGAAATATCTGACTCCTTCACTCTCAATTGATGGTACCCGGATCTTAAATCAATTTTGGAAAATACACTTGCTCCTTCTAATTGGTCAAACAAGTCTTCAATTCGAGGTAGGGGATACTTGTTCTTTATCGTCAACTTGTTAAGCTCTCGATAGTCAATACACATCCTCATGGATCCATCTGTCTTCTTAACAAACAGGATTGGTACTCCCCATGGAGATACGCTTGGGCGGATGAACCCCAAGTGCAAGAGCTCTTGTAGCTGAACTTTCAACTCTTGTAGTTCCACGGGCGCCATTCGATACGGAGCTTTGGATACTGGTGCTGATCCTGGTATCAAGTCTATTGAAAACTTTACTTGACGATTTGGAGGCACGCTTGGTAAATCCTCCGGAAAGACATCAAGATACTCTCGGACAATAGGTATGTCACTAGGTGGTACTTCTGTGGTCCTGGTGTCTACAATGTTGACAAGGAATCCTTTGCAGTACCTCTTTCTAAGCATCTTGGCAGCTTTTGTAGCAGATAATATTCTCGGTACTACACCACTTTTGAGCTTGTGTACCAGTTCTTTCTCGAATTTTGGTTCCCTTAAGATCATTACTCGTTCCTTGGACTTTATATTGGCTTGATGATAGGTAAGCCAATCCATTCCTAGAATCAAATCAGACCCATGCATTCCATAACATACGGCTTGACGCTGAAGTCTACTCCTTCAATGTGTACGCTCACACTTTCTACTAAGGTATTCACAACAACTCTCTCCCCCGAAGGTAGACTAATCTCAAGAGGTTCATCACTCTTGACTCGTTTAAAGTTAATCTTATTACAATACTTTGCGGAAATAAATGAATGTGATGCACCAATGTCAAACAAAGTGAAAGCTCGGGATTTACCCACTGCCAATGTACCTGTCATAACATTAGATTCATTGTCCCCTTCAGCTTGGTTCATGGAGAAAACTCTCCCTCTTCCTCCAGTGCCTTGTCTTGTGTTTCCCCCCGTAGGTGGTCCCCTACGATCAGGTCTAAAGTTGGATGGCTTTGGGCAATTCTGTGCTTGATGGCCAACTTCATAGCACCTAAAACATTTGTTTTGTCCCATAAGACACTCTCCATGATGATTCTTCCCGCACTGTGTGCAGAGAGGCTTTGGTCTTTGTGCATTGGCCGATGGGTTGTTGTTCGTTCTAGCTTGTCTTTAATTGTTGTTTCTGCCTTGGCTAGAATTTTCCCATTTCCGTGTGTTTGGGTTCTCCTTCGGCTTTCTGTTCGCTCGCCCTTTCAGTAAGCAAGCTTCAACTTTCTGGGCCCTCATGAACATGTCGGCGTAGCTCATATCGGGCAGTGAAGATATTCTCTCTTGTATATCCTGGTGCAATCCATCCAGGAACTTCTTGGCTCGCTTCTCTTCAGTATTGACCAACTGTGGAGCTGATTGGCGCAGCTGATTGAACCTCCGTTCATACTCAATTACGGTCATGTTCCCTTGTTGGAGGTTGTAAAACTCATGCTCCATATTATTGCGGTAAACTTGAGGATAGTAATTGGCCATTACTATATCCTTGAACTCTGCCCAGGTAATAGCTTCCCGGTTCTCATTGGTCTCATCTCCCAGTATCCGTCCCACCAGTGGTCGGCATCTTCAGTAAATTGGTAAGACGCGCAGATCACACACTGCTCATCATTGCACCTTAAGAGATGAAAAATTCTCTCAAGTGCTCGTAGCCACTCCTCCACGTACTCGGGCCCTTCACTCCCCTTGAAGAAGGGTGGATGGTTTTGGCGAAACTCATGCACTATCTTTGTATGAGCATCCGCATCAATGTTTGGAGCATTCAGTGCGTTTGGAGTATTAGGGACATTTTGAGCATTCGGAACGTTTTGAGGATTTTGAGCATCTCTTCTTGTGTCATCCTTCAATTCTACCATGAAAATAATTTTAGCATTTGTTCAAGTTAATGAATGAAATCATAATGCAAATCATATCATTGTACAAAGTAGCAAATGTACGATAGAGGCACAAACATCATAATAATAAAATTTTGATCATTGAATAAAAAATTGTCTTAAACTTGCAAATTAAATTAGAATCAAATGCTAGATAATGAAATAACGAATGCTAAATAATGAAATAAAATTCAAGTCCCTAACATAAGGGATATTGGTTTTAGTTTCAAAAAAAGAATTATTGAATTTAAAACTTGAGTAATTTAGTCTCCATATACTCCCGAGTCCTCGGACGGGTCTGACTCGGAATTCTCATCCATTTCTCCTTCACTCATGGCTCCATTTGGCTCGTTATTAGATTCCGGTGCCGGTGCCGGTTCTGCAAGGTAACCTACCAACCGCTCTTCTTGCTCATTATGAATATCCCAGATATGATGTCTAGGAGGGGGGTTTGGCGGATACCATCTTGCGACTCTCACGAACAAAACAGCTGTGAACTGTACATGGTCCACTTGCGGAACTTGGTGTTGAACCGAGTGATGCATAAGTCAGCATTTATGGAATCGGCCACATCTCTCCAAGCCCACGGTAACGTACTGATGAGCTTTAATCCAGCCCAATAGTCAGTAATACCTTCACCCACATCCTTAACTTGTCTCCATAATTGCAGCATGTGAGCAATGTGGGTGGGCAAGTCATGTTTGACGTCCCGGTGATAATTCACGTTGGTTTGTTGCCTTGCCAAGTCACCCATCTAATGCGGTAATATCTTTACTAATCATATAGGTTAGCAATAAAATTCTAAATATTCATCATTTATAAAAAAAAAAACCCACATTACTCATATAACATAAACTTTCATTTTATATCCCGCATGTCATCAATTTATGCAATTCATACTTTCATATCTTGGTTGAAGCGGGCGTCGTACTCTGTAGATGTGTAGCAAGAGACTTTGTTTAAACTTTTATACAATCGCAAAATCATATCATTCAAGCCACGAAATTCACTTATGTGCTGAAATAAAAACTTAAAATTTTAAGCAAGTATACAGAATCGCATACAAGCTCTGATACCAATTTGTCACACCCAAATTTTATAGAGGAAATCCTCATATAAATTTTCAATAAATAATTTATTCAGGACGTGACCAAGACATTTTAAATAGATAAATAAGTAATATTTTTAAGAAGGGGTAAAGATGAATAGGGAACAAGTCCTACAAATTTCTATCAATCAAACCCTGAAAGTAGTTCGAACGAACTAGCACCCACTGACCAACTTTGATGTCCCCAAAACTTTGCAAAACCAAAACATACATGACCTATTCAACTTATAAAATAAAATAAAAATATGTATACATAAGGGTGAAATATGCAGGACACTCACTACTCACATAGGAACAATTAAATAATACAATGAAATGGGAAAAAGAAGCCACCACGATGGCATACTAAGCCAGCCACTTCTGCTATACTCTTCCAATATTGGGCATTGAATACATTAATAAACTTTGTATTATAACATCCAATTCCTTCCTACATGCATCCCTACCAATCACCAAGTCTATCTAATTTAATTATCAAACGGCAAATCAAGGAAAGCAAAGCAAGCTTGAACACTTATGTGCATGACTCCGCCCCACTACACTGCCCAAACTGCCAACCCATTTTCACACCATGAACTAAATTAATTGTTGACATGTATGCTTGTACTTCAAGGTACAAGTCATTCGCCAACTTATCTCACTAATGCAAGCATGCATGTCACCAACCTAAGGAGGTAAAACTGAGCAGCAAAGTTATATTTGGGTTCTTCCATGTACTGCCGCCCAATTACACACACTAACTTATTAGCTCACCGCTTCTGCCCACGATAAACAACAACATGCAATAAACTAAATACTCACACTAACCCACAATATCAAAATTTATACGAATAACCCCTGGCAAATCTTTAAAACATGACTCCGATTCAAAATTATCCAAATAATGGCGGTGCAATAATTTTCAGAATATTCTGTCCCAAACAGGGGAACAAACAGCAAGTTTTAAGACTTCAAGATCAATAAAGTTTTCAAATTTAAAACAAGAATGCAGCCTATGAACAGCAGTCCGTCAAAGTGTGTATTTTAGTCTCTCCGCCTACGCGCCCCCACTCGTACGCTTTCGCCTCGCTTAACCTGAGATAAAATTAATTATCGGGGTGAGCAACCACAAGCTCAGTGAAGACTTTATCATGCTTACATATGTCAAGTATATCATGTGCAAGAATTAAATTCACTTACAATACAATCTTACCATGTCAAAATAAGGCACTTTTCGGCCTTATCCATGTAACTTTACGATATCGTGATTCATTAGTAAGGCACTCCTTCACAGCCCTTACCCATGCTATAGTATGGCACCATTGCAGCCCATACCCATGCTATAGTATGACACCATTACAACTCATACCCATGCCATATATAATTTCATAAGTGCAAGTACGATCACAGTGTGATAACAACTTCCAATCAACTTCAACTTTCACATATGAATATAATTCAACATACATAAGATGAGAAAATCTCCACCTTTTTACCGTGTGAAGTCTAGGTTTCAAATATTAAGTGTCACGATCAGTGTCTCCTTCAAGACCTATTAAGACAGGACCAATCATTACCCACACATAACCATACCACTTATCGAAAAGAAATAAATCTGCAGAATTTTGTAAGCGTTGCAGACTAAGAACTTTAGGACTAGGGTTTATAGTTTGAAGCAGAAAAAGAAAGAAGGAAACATGTTTTCTGGTTTCACGATAAACACCGGAAGAAGAAAGAAAAGGAAGAGAAAAGAAAAGAGAAAGAAAAGAGTGAGAACTTTACCTCTCTCTCCGTTTGCAGAATACGTGAAGCGAAGCCAGTGTGTGTAGAGAATAAGGAAAGATTGGAATTATATTCACACGGCTGATCGAAATAATAATGCGAATCTCTTCATAGGACTAAACAAATTTCCCGAAGATAATGGAGTTGATAAGAGGAAAAGATCCTCTTTTCTTAATAGATAACAAAGCTAACGGTGTTTTCTTGGAAAGTAAGGAATTTAAATTCTGCTTCTCTTTGAACTCACAGCTGAATCAATGGGCTGGGCTTTTAAGAGTTCGAATAATGGACTTCAAGGAGTTGGAGTTAGTGGGCTTTGATGATTTGAGCCATGGCTTAACTTATGGGGTGTTACAGGTATTCACACTTTTGATGTCCCTGTTTTCTAGATGCATGCAGACAGAAAAAGAAGGGGTGTGGTAGGTCTGTTGGTTCTGGTAACTGGAAAACCATTTCTTCTATGGGTGTGACTGGGTGAGTTCTTTATAACCTCATGCAATTACTTATAACAAAGTTGAGTTGGTTGATACCATTTTGCTGAAAAAAAATAAATATATAAATAAATAAAGGGGAGTTTTAGGGTTCAAATATCCAGCTTGATCCGCTGTTTTTGCTGGGGAGATAATGAACATGCTATTGAATCGTGGGTTATGAGAGAAAGTGGTTTGAATTGTAGGAAAGTTCTGTTTTGTTCCATCTGCAGGAAAAATGTTCTTGCACTCTGTTGGAAGTGATTTTGCACCCGATATGGTGACAATGTATACGAGGAGGTACTAAAATCCTTCCCTTTAGACAGCTCAAGAAAAAAAAAACTAAGCATTTTTCCACAGATGAATGTGGTGTTTCTTGCTTGAATGCTGAAATGGAGTTATTACACAGGATATTGCAGGAAAATCCTTACATTTTTTGCTCAGAAGGGTAGTTGAGGGGGCCAGGGGGTGTGTTCATCAATGGAGGATTAGAGGTATCAGTCTTTTCAGATCAAAGTTAAGTTAATTTTGATGTCAATGAACTAATATCCATGGTTATTTCTGTGAGATAACTTGAAGAGGCTGACAGTATCAGGTTAGATGCTCTTAGTCTATGCCTCTCTCTCTCATTCTCTCTCTATTATATTGAAGATCTGAGAATTTAAACAACTTTAAAGATGATTATGTATTACAATTTACATGCACTTACGAGAAGTTTCACTTTTTTTTAAAATTTTATTGCTTGCAATTCCAAGTAAAAATGAAACCTGTTTCTAGGATTGAGTTTATTCAAAGTTACACAACTCAAGTGGAAATTAATAGAAGCTATTAGTAGTATAATTGGAGTGATAATGGTAGTCTTAGCACAAGTAATAGTGGAAAAAATTACTCTGTTATGGTATTGATGAAGTAGGAAGAGGAGTATGTGAGTGTAGTGATGGGGAAATATAGGTATGGGTGGATTGTGGGTAGAATCTCAGAGGAGGCTGCTGTGAAGAAGGTATCAATGATTTTTTTTTAAAGCATTCATGAATGGTGGAAAGGAGGAAGGGTAACATCAATTTTGTTCGCTTGCCGGGATTAAAAATCTATTTTGTGAATCTTAGATTCAAGCCGAAATCCATCAACTCTGGTCGGACCTGCCTCTACTCGCCAATCTTCGATGTGGATTGTGGCCTTTGGTACTCCCCCAAATTCGACTTCAAATCCACTGACGACCATACCAACAACTTATCTTTTAGCACTACCCGCCTTAACCTCCACGTCACCTGGTACCTGCTTTTTTTCCCTTTGTATTTTTTTATGGTTTCTGCAATCACATACACCTGCTATTCTCTGTTGGGTTGATTTCCATTAATCCCTTAGACCACTTCTCTAATGACTATCTGCGTTATTTGAATGTATTGCCCCTACTATTTTTGTAACTCTCGATTTTGGTTCTTAGAATTTTTTTTCTATCTTTCTTGGTAATTTACAAGTTTACTTCAACAATTGCAATTTTTTGTAGTTTTTTTATGGACATCTTGGAAGTACAACGTGATTTTGATTGGGCATTAGTTGCTTAAATGTGCACATCAATTTAACAATTAGAACATTTAAAGTAGGCATATTTTATATTTCTGTACTTCAGTATTTATGTAGACTCTGGAGGTTAAATGCATTAATTATCAACAGTAGAAGTACTGACTTGAAAGTAACCATAACCATTGGAATTTTCATTCATGGTTTCTAACTAATCATTCTGAATAATTGAACACCTTTCTAGAGCATCAGTTGCCTAGCTTATATCTGGTAACAAATAGTTGGCATCAATTGTCATCTATGTTCATTAATTCATTGAATTTACTTTTAATTTAGAGTTTGCTCTCTGCAGGTTTGTGATTTGGTATTAGTTTGTCTTAACTATAGAATCAGATTAGTGCACTTTGTGTATATTGAGTAGGACCGCTTGAGATCGTTCGATTTATACTGACTATATAGGAGAAATTGATCTCAGTTATTATGGATGTTCTTGCTCTTAATCCCTATACAATAACATCGACACGTAAGACAGTATGTATTTCTTTGATTCATCAATGGGTGAGATTTACATGTAATTAAATCAACAAACTCGGTGAGTTGGGAAATGGTGCTGTCTCTATGGTGTGCTGTTGATTGTAGAAGGAATTCGTGTCAGATATAGGTTGATGATGTCTCCTTGAGGAGCTTATAAGTATTATCATGTAAACTCTGCAGGTGAATTTATTCCGGCATGATAATGAGGTTGAGTGGTACTATTCTTGGATGAGATATTAATTAATGGAGTAGTCAGTAACTTAATTAATTAATGGACATTGTATATCTTAAACATGGAGAGACTAACGGGCTCATAATAATAAGAAGGCACTCATAACGTAATTATGAGATTAGTGCAGTAATAATATTTTAGTGGTATATATTATTATTATTGGACTTAAGTATAAGTTGTGGGCTAAACTTATATACTTAAACCCAATGGAGGCCCAACTCTAATTTCTCCTCCTGGTCCCTGCTGTAGTCCATATATAAGTCATCTCAGATGTCCGTAAACCCTAATTATTTCACGCCTAACACTGTGAGGGGGGAAACAGAACAGCAGATTGAGAAAATCTTGAGGATCGTCGCCCACACGACGTCAAGATTGGACTTGGGAACACAGCAGAAGATTGGAAGGTTGTTTGCTGCTACTGTTCGTCAACTTCTACAATTTTTCTAAAATCTTTTGAAATTCAGAACTGGAAGTGTGATACACTGTTGGAAAGCCATTAAAGAGATGATCGTTTTGGCATGTAGATCACTCCAATCGGAGATTGAATGAGGAAGTTATATCCAAAACTATGACGTTGTGCATGCTGTCAGGGATAATTCGTCTTCTCCAACATACCGTAGTGAAAGATAATACGTTTCTATGTTTTCTCGCTTCAGCTGATTTAGAAACGCATGGAACTCTAATGTTTCAAGTTAACCAAACGATCGAACGCCAACATTGAATTCTCCAGGAGCCTCAATGATTCTTTGCTGCAATGCTTTTATTCTTAATTGGTTTCTTAGAGAGAGAGTTATTATATTGGTGGAATAGTAGCCCTTAATAAATTCCATTTTTGATAGCTTATTTTTCCTTTGATTATTGCTGCAAGTTGATCAATGTGGTGGTGCATGGCTCAATAACATGATGACGATCGTGAACCAAGTGCACGTATGATACAAAGGTCACTTGTTTAAATGGACTTGATCGGATTCATTTGGAACAGTGAGTCCTATTGAATATGAAAATAATTGTTTGTCTCATGTCCAAATGTGGACTTATATTGTTTGTATTGAATATACACCATTATCTTGTGCATGGATCTGTACTGGCTTTTCACCATTCCTTGGCTATGAAATGATGGGGCAAACAAATTTATTCGTGGGTTATCTGATCTGCAACAACAATTCATTCAGTATCACCATGTGGGCGCTTTATGAACCTGAGGATGGTGAAAACACTTATCTGAATTTATATTTGTGCATTATACAAATATCGTTGCATGAACTGAGGTGTGAGTGCTCAAGAGTATTAATGCAGGTGGTGTTCCATTGATATATAAAAAATCATGAACTTATATTTCAATCAAGAACAACCAAATTAACCAGTGGAGCTTCAAAAGTAAGACCTCTTTCAAAAACATCAAACTACACAGCCTCACATTTTTATCCCTAAAAAAAGTAAAATTAAACAAATGTTGATAACTCACATTTTTTTAATCTCTTATTAATGCATTTTTCTTTACTAATGTAAAAGATTATGTTGATAATTAAGATTTTTGGAATAAAATATTAGCAAACAAAAAGTCCGTAAAAATCACATTACAAAGTATAACGTGCATCATATTATTAAGTATAAAATGCATGCGACACATTAAAATCACATTACAAAGTATGACGTGCTTGTGACGAGTGAAACGCGTCTATTATAACTATAACTTGTATATTTATGAAATTCCCATAAAATAATTTAGTAGTAAGTAGAATAAAAGAATTAGTTATGCACAACGTAAATTGAAATAAAATATTGTATAAATGAATTGAATCATTCTAGTTACTTGAAAATATATACGTAAACTTGCCTATTAGTTTTTGAGGTGATTGCAAATGTTATGTTACACATAAAAATATCGTTGGATTATGTAGGGAATGTTGATTAAGTTTAAGAGAAATATATCAAGAGGCATACATTTATCATGACAATTAATAAGATGAAAGTTTTATTATTTTTGTTTTGTTTTGGATTATTATTATTATATTACTATTGTTATTATGATTTTATATTAGTTTTGTAGTTGAAGAGTCATCTTGTAAATGGAAGGAGATGGGATGTCATCTTGGAAGAGTTATGATGTGTTGGCTGGAGACTCTTGAGTTCAAAATGCAGGGTTGCTTAAGATTGATTGATGTCATTGGTTCATTGTGGGTTGTATTTATTTTTAAGGTTAAACTGTATTTATTATTTTTAAGGGTTGGTTGGAGACTCTTGGGTTAATTAATATCATTGATTCATTGTGGAAGTAGGGACTTTTTTATTTATTTATATATATACTTTGTATATAAGTGATGTATTTAGACATCTCATTAATGGCAGAGACGTTTTAATTTTTTTACTCTTAACTTTATATGGCAGTGATGTTATTATACATTATTGTATTGATTAATTATTAATTTTTTTTTTCAAGGTTAAAAAGGTTAAAAATGTAGTAAAAGAAAATAGGTGGGGGAAAAACTGGAAACAAATGTTAAAACTTGCTAAGTCACTTTTAATATATTGTGATTGTACAAATTCTGAGTCGGTATTTGGAGATTTCATCTCAGGTTGCATAGGAATACTAGAGCAAAATAATTATTTTTCTATTCGTCTTGTTCGTCGTAATGCCAATCTTGTGGCACATCGTATTGCTACGCCTTCACGTTCTGTAACGAGCCTCCATTGTTGAGTCGAATCTCTGGACTTTGTGGATGATCTTCTCGATAATTCTTGTTCATGTGATTTGAATTAATGTCATTAAATTTGCCTTTAAAAAAAAATCATAAAATTTCATTCTTTAATCAAATTAGCACTAAATAAAAATTCTAATTAATCTCTTAAAATCAGGATAAAATTAATAAGTAAATAATTAATATAGAAAAGAAGGAAACACAACTAACCTTAAAAAAACTGTTAAGAAACAAACAATTAATAAATGAAAAAAGTAAAAAAATTTATAGATAATAGAAAGTACTCCCAACACTCTAAGATTTATAAACAATTAAAGAAAAAAAAGTAAACTAGCATTTATGAACATATAGAATGCAACCAAATATGTTAATTAAAAGAAATGGCAAATCATAATCTTGGTTGGATCTTTGCTTTAATCTTTTGGCTAAACTTTTTTCTTGTGGTGTATATACGTTTTTACAAATATTATTATGCAATTTATTATAATAAACTAGTGTTTAACCCGTGAGTTGCACGGGAAGAACTTTTTGACAATATTATTATTTTTTTGTAAATTTAAAGGATTTAAACGAATGATTATTTTGTTACTGAACGTTTTATTTATAAAGGATGGTGAGTACAAAAGCACAATTGTGGGCACAAATCACTAATTTGATACTCATTGAATCAATTAACTATATAGAGTTGTATCATGTGAAACCTCTGTTTAATGATACTGTAAATAAAGTTCATCGGGAGTAGGAATGTGAAAGTTAAAAATACTTCAGATATAATCAATTTAAAAGAGAAATGACGAAGTAAACTTCATACAAAATCTTAAGATAGAGTAAAAAAAATGATATTTACAATTAACATAGTCTATCCACTGAATACGACAAACATGATAAGAGAATAGATGAAGGTGTATATCACTATATGATTAAATTGATGCTTCAAAAAAATTTGTTAGATTTTATGAATTTTAGGCGTCCCTTGTTAAGAATAACAGAAAATACATCCAGTTATATATATATATATATATATATATATATATATATATATATATATATATATATATATATATATATATATATATATATATATATATATATATATATATAATATCTTGTTGCACGTTGATTGATTTTCGTAATTTTATATATTAAATAAGAATTATGGAATTTTTTGGTTATTAACATTTTATTTATTCTGTTATAATTATATATATAAAATTAAAAACAAATGAATAAGTAATACCTTGTGATAGCATATCAAGGTGGTATTGCTTGACAGATTATTTACCTGAGTTAATATTGCACGTTTTATGTGATTATAGAAATTTAAGGAATATTATCAATTTCTATCCCACAACTTTGATTTAATAAAAATTTATTCATGAAAGTTCTTATTTATTATTATATTTTTTTAAACCTTCATTTCAACATTAACTCCAACATTTGTAACCCTTTAAGTTTTCATCATTTTTCAAAAATAATATAATTTCAAATAAAATGTTTAAAATTCTATAAATTATTTGGTAATAAGAAGAAAAATAAATGAATAGATGAAAACATACTAATAAGTTATGATCATTCATAGATATGAAAAACAAAATTAATAGTATTGAATATCTATACATTTTTCACAGATATTTGATAAGATTTTAGCTAACTGAAATAAAATTTATTAAGAAAATATATTTATTAAATCCCTTGTAATTGCATGTAAAATTCAGTCATCAAAAATTTTACCAGTAATTATTGAACCAGAAATATACACGTGTAGCATGGGGATAGTTGTTTTAAAGTTACGACATAATTTCACAAAAAAAATTATTAATTTAACATCTCACGCATTCTTAAATATCTTTCTAAAACATAATTCTTGCATAGGAATCTATGCGCGTCACCTTTCTTTTCCAATAAAATTTTACTCTACTTATTAATTAAAATTGATACTTACAAGTACAAGTCCATGAAAACTGATATAGTCAAGAATAATCTCACGATTCACAATAATTGCCCCTGACTCTTGTAAACATATCCGTGAAAATATTTTTCAAATTAAAATTAAATAATTTCTCATATCCTTGAAAAAAGCCTCATAAGAAAATTGTCATCATTTGAAAAAATTTTAACCCATGCATTGAAGGGAAAGTGATTTTTCACAATGTAATTTGTAAATTTTTCTAAAGAAAATTATTCAAACATAATAATATAATTTAAATTGTATTGAATTTTTTATATATATGTAGAAAGGCAAATTCATTTTTTTTCAAAATAAATTTAAGAATAATATAATAATTTTAGCGGACCTATATCGTAAACAATCATCAAACTTTTTTAAATATTTCCTAAAAGTATAATTTTTTCAAATCGCTCTGTTATTGATTTCATTATTATATAATCAGATCTTCCAACTTTTCTTTCTGTTGATTTTATTTTTATATAATAAAATCTTCTATCCTTTTTTGCTTGTGAATCTCGACACTTCTAAGTACAATTGTCATGGAATAAAATAGATCTTTATAAGAACAGTCCAACCATAGCAATAACCTGTACGCACGGGAAGGAATTTTCACAATGTATACAAATTAGAAATATATTTTATTTCTTCTTACACACGTTTTAAAGTTATTGATAAATAACAATTTTTTTATTATTATCTAATTTATGAGTCTAACTATAGTGCACAAGGTACATTAGTGAACCTGTATTATTTAAGTCTTTAAATCATATGTAAAATGAGTATCTCACTCTTAGATTTAAATTTTTGAAAATTTAAAATAAAATGTATAATTACAACTATTACTTTTGAAACAAAGGTCATACCCTATCAATAAATGGTAAACATTGGCAAACATTATGTCATAAAACCACTGGGTAAGAGTATACCAAAAATCAAAGGGTAAAATCATAATTTTACTCTTGGAACGAATGTTATACCCTACCTATAAATAGTAAACCCTCGAGGTACAGTATGCCATAAACCACTGGGTAAGAGTATACTAAAGATCGCAGAGGTAAAATTATAATTTTACATTGGGAATGAACACCATACCCTAATGATAAATGATAAACCCTCGAGCTACAAAGTGCCATAAACCACATTTTAGAGTAAACCACAATCTATAGGGGTAAAATCATAATTTCACTCTTGAAATGGAATAACTAAAAAAAAAATTACATGAAATGTAGTTATTTCAATACCCATAATATTGAGTTCTTTTCTTTCTTGTTCTTTTTTTTTCAATTTATAAATTTCATTCTTATATAGTAAATTAAACCAACTAAATAAATTCCCATCGAAACAGTCAAACATAACCAATACCCACTCGAGAATTCTATTTTATCTACACACATTAGTGCAAAATGAATAAATTACTTTAATTTATAAAGTTAAAGCTATACTCTGAGGTGGGAAAGAAGTTCTTCAGTGAAGGAAGCCGATTTTTTGAATTTATACCCCACAAGGAGAAACTTCTTAATAGGTGTGTGATTAAGATAATTGTTAGCTAATAGAGGAATACAACACTTAGAAGTACACCAATAATGATATCAAACATGAACATAGACTGAAATAAATAACCAAATCATAATCAGTTCTTGGTACTTTGCAGTTTGCACCATGAATAAGGCACCTGATAATTACGCCAAACTGATAATACTGATACTTACATTATCAATTTATCATTCTTGTACAGAAAAATTATTACATGGTTAGACTCAAATTCCAATCCTTCAATAGAAATCATAAATCATAAACAAAAAAGTATCAAAACATAGAGAGTGACTGAGCAGACTCTTATTACAACAAATTTCAGATAATCAAGATCATAGAGTATGTTAACATACCGTGTTATCGCTATAAAGTATGTCATACTTGGTAAAAAAAATCATTTTTTAAAAGCTTATGATACTCTGCATAATTAAATGTATCTTCCAGACATAGCGAGCTATATAATAAAAAGACACCTACATAATATCATTACACTTTTAACACTCTTTGAATAACATGAAAAAAAAGAGACGATTCATGCATCACTATATTCACAAAATGATTGTGTCTTGAATTCTCATTAAAATATCAGATCTCTAGAAATCTAAACAGAGCAACATCAATCATACCTAAAATTGAAGAAAATAATTAAAGAATTTTACACAGAGAGAGAGAGATAACTACGAAATGGGATAAAAACGTAAACAAACCTCGAAACACGAAAAAAGCAAAACTAAACTCAGAAAGTCAAATCCCACATGAAAAGATGTAAATAAAGAGAATAGAAAGAATTCATCAAATATTTTATGCCCATACATGGTTCGAGAACTTTACATTCTACATACCTTGTGTCATCTAGATATTCTTCAACAAAATTATTCCACTCAACTGATAATGATGCATCAATATCTTCAACCATCATTGATAAGCGAAGATTGAGAAAGAATGATTAAAAATACAAAAAGAAGAAATAAGAAAGAGAAACCATAAACCATGAATAAAACAGAATTTAAACTAAAGAAAAATGTAGAAGAAATAAGAAAGACAAACCATCAACCATGAATAAAAATAGAATTTAAACTCAAGAAAAAATGTAGCAATCATTTGAATCACCTCATGTGAAAAATACCACTTTCAGTAGTTGAATTTTGAAAAATGCAACCCAACATAATTTTTTTTAATAATGCCACTTTTTGACTTTTCTGCCCTCTTTATTATTAAGTTAATACATAGTTGTACGTATCAGTCGCATGCAGTGATCATACATATGTTAGTAAATAAAACATTTGAATGGTAGCACATGTAGTAATGTATAGGGTCGCACATATAGTCGCATGTAGGTCGCGTGTAGAGTTGCAGACGTAGTAAAAGGTCGCATATTACGGTTAATTATATCCAATAATTTTAAAAAGTGGCATTTTTTTTGAAAAAACTATAGTGAATGACATTTTTCTAAAATGAACTATTAAAAGTGACATTTTTGCTAATAATCCTTTTTATTTTAATATAATAAGTATCATTTTTGAATTTTCAACTATCTTTTTTAAAATTTTTTAGTGATCACATTACATTTCAAGTACTACTTATAATTTTAATAATGAATAAAATTATTAATTTTAAAATGTATATGAAAAGGAAAAAGCTTTATTAAATGCACAGACGTTCATTTCATGATTATGCCTTCGTTGAGAGAAGTTTACGGGTGACAGGCCACGACTGTATTTTACTTTTATTTTTTATTTTTTATATTATCTATATTAATGGATTAATAAATAATCCATCTCACGGAATTAAATCCGTGAGATTAGCGCTGCTCTTGCCATGAGTCGATTGACTTAGACCAAAATATTTTTCGTGTTTTAGGGGCCCATAGTTTTTATATAATATTAATATATAAAATTAATCTAAGAAAATAGGTGAAATCTTATGGTGTATAACTAAAAATAATGATTGCTTTTTTATATATATATAAGTCTTGCGTGAGATCGTCTCACGTGAGATCATTTTTCACTTTTTAAAATAGTTATCACTTTCGCTATAAATCAATATCACTTTCGCTATAAAATGTTATCACTTTTTATTTATACTATAAATTGTTTATGAAATAATATTATCACTTTTCACTAATTTATTATCACTTTACTATATAAAAGTTATCACTTTCTGGCTATCTCACGTAAAAGTTATCACTTTATGATCGTCTCACGTAAGTCCTTACATGAGACGGTCTCACACAAATTTTTGCATATATATATATATATATATATATATATATATATATATATATATATATATAAAAAGGAGGAATCCTGCGAAATGGGCATATTTTTTCCCCATAGCATGTTTGGCCTTTCCACGTGTGCCTTTCTCTCTCTCTCACTACGCGTTGTAGGCAGCAGCTTCCACCTTCACACAAATCTCTCTCACCCACTGCTCATCTCACTTTTTGTTCCATTCTATCTCTCTCCTTCTTCAATTTTCCGCCACACCAAGTAAACAGCCGTCGATCATCCTCTTCTGCTGGTAATTTATGCTTAACGCTTATGGCTTCTTACTCTTTATTTTCATAATTTTAAAATTAGTCACTAATTACATTTCTTTCTCTCGATTCCGGTCGGTCCACCGCTACGAGAAGCCCTTGCTCCTAGATTTTTCTCCCGCATGCCAGATTTTCGAGAAGCCCTACCTCCTCACCGCCAACGTGCTCGACTGTTTCAGTCTCTCTATTGAACTGGTAACCCTTCTTGTTTAATTATTGTGTGTTTTTTTTTCTTCAATTAGTTTTCGAACTACATAGGTCAGTTTAGTTTGTTTAATTAAAATTTTTATATAATTTGATAAGTTTGGTTTGTATAATTACTGTGTGCTAATGTCACCAAGAGAATAGTTAATTTAGGATTTTTGGAATGAAGTAGAGAAGTGGGAATGGAATCAGACGCTAAGCCATAATTGCAAGATACACAGAGCCCCACTCTATTGCATTTCTGGATTGTAGCTATAAAGAATTATATAAAGTGATCTAGATTCAATTGTTTTGCTGTGGAGTATTATATTTTTTTACTTTTTTATTCGCTTATATAATATACATGCGATCATCAACGTCAGATGCTAGCTCGTATAGTTGCATTTCTTTGCTTGTTTCCCATTTACAATTGATTATTTGGTAGGAATCTGAATCGTTTTCTCTTTTGTTGATTTCTCCTTGTTAAACATGTCGTTGATTGATATTCTCGTAGTAGTTTACGACGGATCACTATGTTTCTCCAAAAAGATGAAAAAATCAGCTTGCATAACAATGACACAAAGTACATCAGATAAAATGGCTAGCAAAGTAGTACACTAATCAGTAATCATCATGACTAATTAGATAGTGATCATCCTCATCATTACCAAATAGTCTTTTGTGTAATAATAGATATGGGATATTTTCCCTTCCTCAAGATTATGAGAATAATACCACTCTAGGTAGAAGAGGATATCTATTGTAATAAAGGTTTATTTTAGAGGCCTAAACGCATCTTAAAAATGTAATAAAAATGTGTTTGGAAGGCTTCCAGACTCTGTGCATAAGATGAATGCGCCTCCAAAACAGTGCCTGCCTCGGTCCAAAAAAGGTGGATTAATTGGAGCCCCCAGGTGGTGTGCCTCTAATAACTATGAGCAAATGTATACAAGTCTAAAATGATTCCCTGAGGAATTTTTTCCTTAACTGATGAAATATATGATTGATTATTCTTGGATAGTTCTAGCTGATTAAAACCATGTGGGTCAACACAAAATATAGACATACATATTATGTACTTTTGATATAATATTATGTTTAATGATGATGATAAAGAGCTTGGAACTTGTAAGTAGTCGTTGTCTAAATTTAGAATTTAATACTTCATCTTTACCCATTCATTAAAGTTTACATTTATTGTTTTTACAAATATGAATAAAATTAATTTTTGATTTATTTTGAACGGTTACTTTGTTTGGAAGAAAACGGCTGAGCTGCTTCACCCAATTTTTTGCTTGCATTTTATATTTAAGATAAACTTTTTCACTGGTGTTAAACAATTTGCTATCTGCGGTATTTAAGGACTGGATTTGTAGATCTTCTACTTTTACGTTTCGCTCTAAAATGAAACATGGATTAACCCTCTGTACCCTTTAAAAAAATATACAAATTATACTATGACTTGGATTATATACACCAGTTGTTTATTTACTCTTCCTACTCAGTAATGTGGTAAATTACTTTGTAAATTGTAAACAAAAGAGTAGGAATGCATTTTTAAACAACATTCATATGTTTGACAATAATAAGAAATGTGTTTTTGTTTTCCGGTGTATTATAGCCGCTGCTTTTCATTAGCATACGACACACCAATTAGCACACCAGTTGGCGCCTAGAAAAGGCAAGGTCCTCTCTTATTTTTCTAAGTGTTTATCATTTTTTAATTTTATAAAAATCAAGTTTGGTTTTTTAACCCCACCTATATGTATACACACGCTACGAACCCTATTACATAATTAAATTGTAGTATTTGTTATTATTATGATTATTGTTATTAAAGTTTAGATTATTAGAGTTGGTCTCTTGTGAATGTAGGTGCACAAGTTGTTCAAAAATATTACATATTATTCTAAATTATATTCTTCCCACGTTTCATTTTTATTTTAATGTTTATTGTTTGAACGAATATTAATAAAAATCAAAATTTAACTTACTCGGAGCAAAATTATAGAAAATGAGTCAAAGGATCCAAAGCCACAACAAAACAATATCCCAACCATCTACTGATTTCCATCCAAATATTATGGGCAAACTGGCATTCAAACAATATATGTCACAAAGATTCGATGCATTCACCACAGAAGACACAACTCAAATCACCATTAGGAAGAGAAATACCTTTACATCGTAACAGATCTTTTGTAGGTAGCCTTTCTTTCAAAACTCTCCAAGAGTGGATGATGATCTTATTAGGAATAGTATTGTACCAGATCAATCTATATGCCTTATTCAAGTCCTCACTATTGATGTCATATTCAACAAGCTGGTGTCTTCATTCATAAGCTTCTTTTGTAATGAATCTTCCTTCCGCTGAATATTTCCACCTCCAACTATCACTGACATTTTTAGCAATAGAACACTGGCTGATAGTATCTTCAAGTTTTGCAAATTCTACTTCCTCTCTTGCAAACAAAGCTCGTCTCCAATTCCACTTCCACCTCCATGTATCATTGATCCACTCTCCCATTTTCCAAACTTTTGCTTTCTTATTCATACATAGTTGATATAGTCTAGGAAAACTACTTTTAAGTATAAGTTCATTCAACCACTTTTCCTCCTAGAAGTAAGAATCTTTATCATCACCTAATTTCTTGACCATTCCTTTGAAGAACCACCCATCTTGTTCTCCTCCTGCTGCTTTAATAACCTCCCTCCACCACCCATTCAATCAAACCCTCCTTCTACTATTAGAGGAGATCAAATTACCACCCCATTCAACACCAAATTTTGGTTCAACCACTCTTGCTCACAAACTATCTCTTTCCTTGAAAAAACGCCAAATCCATTTACATAACAAAATTTGGTTAAAGAGTTCTAAATCCCGAACTCCTAACCCTTCTTTTAATTTGGATTTGCATATATTCTCCTATTTCACCCATGCGATCTTCTTGGCATTAGTATTACCGCCCCATAAAAACTGTCTTTGAAGTTGAGTAATCACACTCAAAACATTTTTTGGAGGAAGGAATATGGAGAAATAATACAAAGGGATAGAGGACAAAACCGTATTGAGTAGTGTTAATCTGCCACCAATTGAAAGTTTCAGCTTGTGACTGTTGACAAGTCTATTCTTCACTTTCTGGATGATATTCTTCCATTCCTCTTTTCTTCTCTTTGATTTACCCCCAAGTACACAAATGGAATCTTCCCAACTTTCACACCTAGCAATCTTGCAATATCAGTCATTTATTCTCATCCACATGAACTCAATAAGCAAAACATTTATTGAGGTTAACTTTCATCCCAGATATGAGCTCCCAGATTTTGAGTACTCTCTTCAGAAAAGTGCAATTATCCAAAGAAGCATCACCCATGAAGATAGAGGCATCTGCAAATTGAAGGTGGGATATATTTACTTTCAACTTTCCAATTTCAACTGGAAGAAAGAGCTTGAGATCGACAGCCTTATTCATCATTAAACTTAATCCCTCAGCTGCTAAAATAAATAGGAATGGAGAGAGTGGGTTCCTTATCTTAGCCCTCTTCCCAGTTTAAACTCTTCGGTTGGATACCCATTCACTAAAACTGAAGCATAAGCCGAGGTTATACATCCCATGATCCATTTAATCCATTTGGGATGAAAATTGAAGCTTTCCATGATTTCTTTTAGAAACTCCCAATTCACTGAGTCATAGGCCTTTGCAAAGTCAATTTTGAAGAACAAATACTCCTTATTCCTTCTTTTAGCCTCCTCAATAGCTTCATTGAGTATTATCACACTGTCAAGGATTTGTCTATTACCAATAAAAGCACTCTGTTGAGGTGAAATAATAGACTCAAGAACCCTGCTCAATCTTCTAGATAAAACTTTTGCCAAAATTTTATACACACTGCCAATCAAGGAAATGGGCCTGAAATCATTAAGATCAGAAGAAACTTCTTTTTTTGGGATTAACACAATGAAAGAAGGATTGAGCCCACGCACTAATTTTCCATATTGGTGAAATTCTCTCATCATTCTCACGAGATCCATTTTTATTACCTCCCAACATTATTTGATGAATCCAAAATTAAACCCATCGGGGCCTGAACTTTTGGAACTCTCACAAGCCATCACAGCCTCTTTAACTTCTTCTTCAGTAAATTCTGCCACTAATTTTTCATTATCAGCGATGGAGATCCTTTTAGTAATAAGATTGTTCAATAGCAGTGGTTGTCTACCATGATCCTTCCCAAAATGTTTACTGAAGTGTTCAAAGATGTAATTTCTAACACTTCCTGCCTCTTCAGTCCAGCCTCCATTCACATGTAAACCTTGAATATCATTTATTTTCCTTCTGTTGATGCAGCCGTGAAAAAATATAGATTTAGTATCACCTTCTTTTAACCATCTGCACCTCGCTTTCTGTTGAATAAGAGTGTCTTTGCGTTTCATTTCTGTGAATAACAACGCCCTCTCACAGTTTCTTAGTTCAATTTCATGCTTCTCCAAACCAAGGGTATCATCGATCATATATAATCTTCTTATCTCCTCCTTATGCTTTTCAATTTTCATCTCCATATTGCCAAACACACAAGAATTCCATACTTTGATATCTTCCTTGAGTAATTTCAACTTCTCTTTCATTACAAAGCCCCCCATCCTTCAATATGATATTATTCAACTTGGATTTAACAAAATCTCTAAACTCAGGATGGCTCAGCCATGCGTTGATGAATCGAAAAGGTCTAGGACCCCAATTCTTACTTGAATTATCCAAAATGATTGGACAGTGGTCTGAAATCGAACGTAGCATACCCTTTTGATGCTAGTTTGGCCACTTATTAACCCAAGCATTGTTGATAAGAATTCTATCAATTCTACTTTTACAGGTTCCATCCGGACGATACCACGTGAAAGTCCTACCATGAAGAGGCAGGTCCAGAAAACCAGTATTGATAATGAAAGAATTGAAATAGGCCACATCTCTACTGCAAGAAACAGCTCTTCTACCTTCTCTTTCAGAAAAGTGTCCGATTGAGTTGAAATCACCCAGGATGCATATACACGAGTCTGATTCCTGCTCAATAACGCATTGTATTCTATCCCAAAGATCAATTCTTCCCTTAAGAGGACATGGAGCATACACATTCACCACACAACATCTAGTACCGTCCTGAATCCAATACCCATTAACAATCAGTGCTCCTTCCATATTCCATGAGCTTGAAACAGAAAATATGTCAGCATTCCACATAGAAATTATCCTACCAGCTCTACCCACTGCAGCTTTGAAAGCCCAATTAACATTACCGACTCCCCAAATAGACTTGCAAATTTGATCATTGAATACCTCAGTTTTTGATTCCTGGATACAACAGAAATCAACGTCTTGCCTTTTGATTAAATCTTTTACTTCTCTTCTCTTTGCCCTGCTCCCCAATCCTCTGACATTGTATGATAACAGCTTCATAGAGAAACATCTGCCCCCCTTCTACCATCTCCATCTCCCCTACAATTTAAGCCAGATTCTCAATCACCTCTTTCTCTGGCCGTTTCGAAATAATACCCAACTTTTTTGCCAATTCCCATGTTGCTTGCCTCCTCCATCTTTTTTTATCCTTTTTTGTTTTGATTTTTTCTCAGATTTTTGGCTCTCATTTCTCTTCTCATCACTTCGACATCCTTTGGAGAAATTAAATCGCTGACAAATCCATTCCATTTCAAGAGATCTGTAATCCTCTTCGACTATTTGGAGAGATTTGGGTTTTTCTTCACAACCCCTTTGCTATGACTACTTCATAAAGAAAAGTCAGAATTCTTTGAATTCTAAGAATTCTGGCTAAATGAAACTATCTCCAACAATCGCATTATTATTATCCTGATGACTGGAGTCGCACTTAAGACCCACTTCAAAACCAGTTTGGGCCTCCGTGTCATTACTTATTGTTAAGTTGGGCCTCACAATAAGCATTTGACAATTATTAGTATCACTATGCCCATTTGTAATTGGAATAATGGCCAGCCCATCAAACTTTTGCATATTAATATCCTGTGAACAAATCTGATTGGGATCTGTTGACCAATTCTCCGGAGTTAGCTCCTTCTCTTTTCCCGATAATGCTTTTGAAATTTCATTAAATTCTAACGGCCCTTCGTTGTTTCTTTTTCCTTCCCCTAGATCCTCATGTGGAGCGACAAGATCCTTCTTTGAAATTTAATTAAATTCTGACGGCTCTTCGTTGTTGCTTTTTCCTTCCCCTTGGTCCTCATGCGGAGCGACAAGATCCTGCTTTGGACATGATTGGATTTCCTCGAAAAATACGTTGTCTTCACAATTTCCATCGATCACCACAGCTTCCGCCTGACGGTGAGTGATCGGATTGAAAGAGTCGTCGGACCATATAGAGTCTTCATCAGATTCGTCTGACACCCTCCTGCAAAAATTAATATTTGGACACCCCTCAACTTCCTCAATAATTTTAATCTTGAACAAGATCCCATCAATTTCTGCTGAGAAAGCCATATTAATATCATTTAGGAGGGGAACCGATAACAAAACTCGTGCAACATCCAATCTTTTTTTATTCTCGGTGTCGTCGTCCAGATTTAGGAATCTTCTGACCTTCACACAGGCAAGACTGAAAAATATTGAGTTCCATGCATGAAAAGGAAAACTAAACCATCTAGTCCACACTTTTCTTCTCAAACTGACATCTTTCCTTGTCCAAGGTTTCCACCAATCAAACCAATGATTAAAGCATTCATCGAGATCCTTAATCAAATCTTCCATTTTAAGATTCAAAGAACTCCGAATCAACACCAAGTTATCCCCCACAAAACTAAAGCTTAAGTTTCTACCACATTCGCACTGAATTTCATCTCCATTATCTTCCCATGAGAAATCATTTTTCAAGCGACCCACCCAAGCCTCATTTAGCTATTTCCTTTCTTATTCACTTGACAAAAATGAGAAGACTTGTTCATCCTTACGATTGCAAGGCCTATCATCTTTTATATTCTCCGAAACAACTTCCAAGAAGAATTTGTTTGGAAGCCTGGTCCCGCTATGAAGATGGGAAATTGTGGGTTGGGATATAGTGCGCTCACAATGATTAATCCTACTAAATATTGGAGACCAAACCCTTAGTTTGTAGCTATCAATCCATAGATTATTAAGTTTCCTTAAGAGATCCTCATAGTCCCATACTTCATCTGCAGGGAATCGAACAAAACCAAAAGATTTTCCTTCCTTATCTTTCTTCCTTGGACAAAAGACGTCTACAACCCTACCCACCTCGTTGAACTTCGCCCGTAAAGTGTTTAAGCTACATCTCTCCGAAAAATTTTTGAAGAAAAAAGATACTGTCTTTCTTTCCAAATACTCTACCACTTTTTCGAAACCCCGATCTCCTTGTCAGCCCTCTGAAGCTCCCTTCGTTCCTACATTTCCCACCTGTGCACAACCATCTTGTTTGTTCCTGACTGATTTCCTCCTGACAACCTTCCTCCACTCCAGCTCACTTCGATTCATTTTTCATCACTTGTCTCAACTCGATCCTGAAGATCCAACTCCAGCAGTTGATTGACAGACCAAATTTGGTGGCTAGAATATTTCACGCAAAACTTTAGGTTTTGAAAAAGAATTATTTGACAAAGAAATATTTGGCCATGTTATTGCGTACACTTATGTGATTGAATTTCAAAAAAGGGATTTACCTACTCATCTTAAATAAATCATAAAAAATGTTTACTCCTGAGGCATATGACAGAATTGTTTTCGCAGAACTCCCTGATCCATCTACTAATTCGTATTTGTTTTTTTAGTAACTAAACATATGATGCATGGCCCTTATGGTTCACTTAATCCAACATGCCCTTGCATGAAAAAAGGTGTTTGCACGTCTAATTACCCTAAAGAATTCTCAGAGCACACAAAAATTGAGACGAATTCATATCCTATATATCGTCGCGCTAATAACAAACGCATTGTCAATGTTAGAGGTTCCCAACTTGATAACATATGGGTCATGCCTTATAATCCATATCTTCTTGCAAAACATGTTTATCAAATTAACGTTGAAATTTTCTCAACCATCCAGGCAGTATAATACATGTACAAATACATTTACGAAGGACATGATAAAATTTCTTACACACTACTTCCTAATAATGACGAGCCAATAATTGATGAAATTAAAAATTTACAAAACGCTAGATGGATATACCCTCCTGAATTAGTTTGGCGAATATTTAAATTTGAACTGAGCCACATTTATCCTCCTTTAATATGCTTACCAATTCATTTAGAAAATGAGCATACAATCACTTTCCCTGCAGACTAGTCTTTAACTAACATTGCCAACAATACTAGAAATACAAAAACTTTGCTAACACAATTCTTTTACATGAATGAACATGATGAGTACGCAAAAAGCCTCAACTGCTTATACATCGAGTTTCCTGAGTACTTTACATGGCATGATGATATAAGAGAATGGAAACCTCGTGTTAAACGTCAAGTAGTTTCTAGAATTGCCAGTTGTCAACCATCTCAGGGTGAAACTTTCTATTTGAAACTCTTATTACTGCATATTAGAAAAACTCCTTCATTTAAATACTTAGAACAATAAATGGAGTCACATGCTTCACATTCAGAGAAACATCACAAAAAATAGGACTAATAGAAGATGATAACACTGCTAAAATGTGCATTCAAGAAGCTGTAACATATTTAATGCCTGCTGCTCTGCGCCAATTATTTGCCACTATTCTTGTTTATTGTAATCCAAAAAGCCCTAAACAATTATGGTTAAAATTTGAGGATTTCTTATCTGAAGATTTTCGACGAAAATCTAGCATCTCGCACAATGTAATCAGACAGAAAGTCCTAAACATTCTTGATTACTATCTTTGCTCAATGAGGAAGAAATTAAAAGATTTCTTCACTATAGATGACGAGCAACCAACGAGCTTTCATGATAACCTGAAGAAAGAATTATATGCTGAATGTGATGTGCATGTACCTACCGAAGATATTTTGTCTGTTGAAAAGTTAAATAAAGAAAAAAGTTGCATATGATCGAATATTATACCATGTTAACAATAATTTACCAAATGTATTCTTTGTTGATGGCCCTGGAGGTACTGAAAAAACTTTCTTGTATAAAGCATTACTTGCTACAATAAAATCAGCTGACCATATTGCACTTGCTACAGCAACCTCAGGAGTAGCAGCATATTTACTCCCAGGGGGAAGGACTTCACATTCAAGATTTAAACTTCCTTTAAATGAAAATGACTTCCAATCATGTAATGTCAGCAAACAAAGTACACTAGCTCACCTAATAAGAGTAGCAAAACTGATAATTTGGGATGAAGCTAAAATGGCAAAACGTACTACCATTGAAACTTTTGATGAAATGTTACGAGATATAATGAATTCAGATATGCATTTTGGCGGCAAGGTTATTGTCTTTGGGGGAGACTTTAGACAAACTTTGCCAATTATTACTCAAGGTTCAAAAAGCGACATTATAAACACTTCCATTGTTATGTCACCTTAATGGGATCAATTTGAAAAAAAATTAAATTGCAGCAAAATATGCTAGCAATTCTTGATCCTAATTTTTCAGATTACATACTAAGAGTTTGTGATGGAATTGAACCAACAAATGAAAAGGATGAAATCCAGATACCACATACAATTAACATACCTTACACATACGATATTGAATCATTAACCACACTAATTAACATTGTATTTCCAAACATTTATGATAAAAATTTTGATTTATCCTTATTTGTTAAATGAGTCATACTTGCTCCAAGAAATGACTTCGTCCGTGAAATAAATGACGCCTTAATTAACAGATTTCCCAGAAAAAAAACTACATATTTTAGTTGTGACAAAAGCACATGCCACTACGTGACACCAGATCAGCAAGAATTATTTCATTCTTTAACTCCTTCTGGATTTCCTCTCCACAAATTATGCTTAAAAATTAATGCGCCAATAATGTTACTTAGAAATATGAACCCAACAGAAGGGCTTTGCAACGGTACAAGACTTCTTTGCAAAGGTTTTGACAGAAATATTATATATGCTGAAATTTCAGCTTGCGCGCATGCAGGCAAATCTGTACAAAATGCAGAGCACTAATTTTGCCCTTCACCCCAAAATCTGCCCCCATTTTAACAATAATTATGTATTTTAAATAAATAACTCATTACATTATAAATAAACACAAACATATAGGAGAGATTAAAAGAATTAAGCTGCTTTGTTTTCCCTCTTCTGTAGTTATCTTCAATCGCAGAGACATATCCTATTTCCAATTATACTTAGAACCATCTGGTATAAGCTGTAATGTTCCCACATAATGTTTGTTATGTTTATCTATGCTAATTAGTACTTAAGTATTTCTTTTACATCTTCATTTGTGATTAGTCTTTGGATTAATTTCTTCAACATATATGCTTAACTTTTAATTGCACCTTGAGAAACAAAATGGTTGATTAGTAGTATATTGATTAAACCCCCTCTTTGAATTCTAAAATAACTAGAGGTTAATTTGGTTGAACAACCATATTCTTGATTGTAACCTTTAGCAACAAGGCGTGCTTTGTAACGATCCAAACTACCCTTTGTAGTATTAAAATTAAGATGGTTTAATGGTCAACTTTCCCATGTCTTTTTAATTTCACAAGCACTTTTTGATGAACAGAACTTCAGTAGTAGGGTTATTTTCTTTCCACATTTCCCATTGTACACACCCACAGTAGCTCTAACTTGTGAACGTAACACCTACCAAGCATTATTTTTACCTGTATTTACTCCCTTTTCTATCATTTTTAAATTAAATTAAGTTGCAATTTCATTCTCCTCCAGGTCTCTTAAGAATAAAAGTGAACTACATACTCTTTCAAAAAACCAAGTAACAAAGAGTGAAAATCAAGCAACTCTTACAGTATGTTCATTCTTGACTCAAAAAATACTCAGATATTTCTTTTCTCTATTAACAAATGAGTTTTATCAACTGGAGTCTCTTTTTAAAAATATAAGTATTTATTTTCTCTATTAACAATTGAGTTTTACCAAGCTAGAGTCTACTTTAAAAATGTAAATCTGGCTATCTTAAGAAAAAAACCTTTAACAAGGAGTTCACTCAACTTGCATTTGATTAAAATAGTAGTTAAAGTTCCTTGTTCATTTCATTAATTATTATATTTTAATGTTGTTTACTTTTCCTTCCAAAATGTTGTAGGTATTGATTGGTGTCATTTTCACCTAAATTTTAGTGTCTTTTTATTATGTATTTTCTTTTATTTTATTCTTCTTGTATATCTTTTGGTGGTGTTTTATGTTCAAATGGAGATTTGTGCTTTGAAATGATAAATGTGTGATTTTCATGATTAAGTGCTTTAAATTGCGCGACATTTGTAAATATTTAGAGAATTAGTACTTTGATTTATTTTGTGTAATTTTCAGGCATAAATGAATTGTAGAAGTGAAGAGGAAGATGTAGGAAAAAACGGAACTCAATTCAGAGTTAAAACGAGGGAGAACTAGCCAAAACAGTGAAGCAGCACGAAACTGTCACAAAAATTCGACCTTGCACAAAAATTCGGTCGAATTTTTGTGTAGTTTTGAAAAAACAAGGGCGAAACAAAGCATCAGTGGCTGAGCAAACTGACAGAAAAATTCGACCATGCTTATGAAAATTCGGTCAAATTTTTCTGTTGAGTTGCAGAAAAATTCGACAACACTCGCAAAAATTCGGTCGAATTTTTATGAAAATAGCCACCTGTCCAAAAAATTAGTTTTTATTCCCATTTTGGGTACTTTTTCTCCAAGTTTGGATTGGAGAATCAACCCTAGCCTCCATTTTCATGAAAGACATACTCTACACCATTTTCCCACACACGCTACCATCTCCATCCATTTTTCACTTTATTTTCCACCATTTCTCCACCATTTTCACCCCTTCACCTATAAAACTTCATATCTTTCATTTACTCATCACATTCCTAAAGGAGATTGAGGCACAAGAAGGAAGGATTGCATCTTGAAGGAGAGTTTCAAACCAAGTTCCAATATTAGGGATATCTCACCTTTACTTTGCATTTTCTTAATTTTAATTGCAAAAATGGATGTTGTTAAGCATTGTAATGATGTTTTGATGATGTTTGTTGTTGGCTAGACCTCTTTTGAGGCTAGCCACATGATGGATTAGGGATCTATGAATTTGTTGAATTCTTAATGGTTTAATTGATGTGATTTTGGAATTTCTTACATGATCTTTGATTTACTTTATTTGTATTATGATGTGTGTGGTTGAATTCTCTATTTATGGTATTAGGAGGTCCAATATTACGATTACAGATTTTATTGGATCATGTTATAATGTGGATTTTGTGTGTTAGTGTATGAAGTATGTGGTAGCATCTTTATATGCTCAGAACATTCTTGTGAGAACACTTAATTGGTTATCATATTTGGTTTATTAATTGAGTGAGAAGACTAATTTTGCTAGTATAGTACCTTAAGGGAATTGATAGTGAGATTCAATCTTATGTGCTTAAAACTTGTAATGAGTTTATAACCTAATTTCATTGGCCTAGGGATTAAGAGATTATTTGTGATTGCTTCTATTCCAATGATTATCGATATTTGCCATTTGAGTTTAACAAGCCACGTTAAGTCCTTGATCTTGAATGTGGTTAGCCTTGCTCTTCTTTAGATTGTTTCTCATACACCTCATTTAATTTGGTTATTTGATACTTTATTTGATCATCTTAATTGTTATTTGCTTTTATTTGGTTCTTACTTAGATAATTGGTAGTTTAATTGCTCTTTTCAATTTTCAAAACTCAAAATTCGATCACTCCTCTAAAGCATGGTTGAAAACAAATACGGATATACTCTTGATTTAAATCTCCCTTTGTTTGATATTTAAACTTTGTCACTCACTACAAACGATACGGTTCGCTTACCTTAATCAATTTTAAACCAAAATTGAGTCTAAGTTCATGGCGCCGTTGCGACGGGAGAGATTAAATCTTGGGAGTAAGGAGTTTGTGTTTAATTAGCTTTATTAGGAGTACTTTTACTTGTTTTATTTTTATTTGCTTTTATTTTGGTTTTTTTGTGGTCTAACTTGGTAAATCTTGTAGGTGTGTGCACACTCGTTCAAGGTCTCAATCTATCGAGCCTTTGGATTTGGAGTTAGAGGCTACCTTAGAAGAAGAATGAGAGAATTTTTATATCAAACGAAGGAAGAAATGGATCGCGGATTGGGAAAAGCTAATGGCAATGGTGTTGATGAAGAGGGGAATGGACAAAATTTCCAGCATGGTGTGGAAAATTCTCAAGGTGTTCAAGTGAATACGGAGCCTATGCAACAAGCAAATTTTCACCAAGTGCGCTTGCATAATCAACAGTTGCAAGCCATTATTCAACAATTGCTAACACAACAAGAGGCTAGAAATAATCCACAAGCTCCTCCGATAGTGCAACAACCTCAAGTTCAAGTGCATAATGGAGGCGACATGAATATTAGAGATAATTTTCTACCACAAATGTGAAATTATGCTATGGGGACGTCATTAAATGTCAACAATTTTGAGATCAAAACGGGGTTGATTAATATGGTGCAAGCGAATCAGTTTGGGGGTGGTGCTATGGAAGATCCTAATGCTCACCTATCTCAGTTCACAGAGTTGGCTAATACCATTAAGATCAACGGAGTGAGTGAACATATTATCAAGATGAAGCTCTTTTCCTTCTCACTAAGGGATCGAGCTAAGGCTTTGTACAATACTATACCTCCGGGATGTTTCAGTACATGGAGAAAGTTAGCTCAGAGGTTCGTGAACAAGTTCTTTCCACCATCAAAAATGTTGCATCTGAAGGGTTTTATCATACAGTTTAAGTAGTTTCTTCTTGAAACCTTTAGTGAGGCATGTGATCGCTTTAAGGAGATTCTTCGGATGTGTCCACAGCATGGGTTCCCCCTCGATCAGCAAGTAGGATTCTTCTATGCAGGATTGAATGGAGGTTCAAGGATACTTGTTGATGCTTCGTCGGGAGGATCTATATTGGGGCAAACATCGGAGAGGGCTATATCTATTTGTGAGAAAATTGTATTGAATGCAGGACAGTGGCCTTTGGATCGTTCTTCAGGGATGTATGAGATGGAAAGGATAGCAAAGATGGAGGAAGTGTGCATGAAACAAGTGGAAGCACCGAAAGAGGATGTCACTGAAAAGGTTATCTCGTAGATACTCAAGAGGATGAATGCTAATTTACAAGTGTCTTAGAGTTCTATGCCTATGCCCATCATGAGTCAACCGTTTCCAAGTTCGAATGTTCAGTTACCTATCTCTCAAATGCCTCACCAAGGTATGCCCTCCACCATGGGATTTCAAGAATCTTGGGGACAACCCGAGATGTCACTAGAGGAAATTGCCTACATGCAAGGATGGAACTTCCAAGGGAATTATGGAGGAAATTTTGGACACCAAGGAGGATTGGGTCAAGGTAATTTTGGAGCAAATTTCAACTAACCCCGTAGGTATGAGAATTTTGTTGGCAATTGGATTGTTTTAGTTAACGTGATTCAATAAAAAAAACAGGTAAACAATCAGAGGATGAAGATCTGTGAAGAACACCTCTGATCTTCTACAGTATGACACAAAGTCAACTCACTGGTGTTGTGTGGTCAACAATCCCCAGAGAGTTCTCAATTTGTTCCTTTTCTGTTTTCTACGTAAGTGGCGCAAACTTAGGTTATTAGGAACTGAGATAACTTACATAGTTGCGCTACTGCAGGGACCAGGAGGAGAAATTGGGTTGGGCCTCAATTAGATTTAATTAACCAAGCTTAGCCCAAAGCTTTTAATTAAATCCAATAATAATAATATAGTCCACTAAAATATTATTATTGCACTACCCATCCAATCCCAAAATTATGTTCTGGGCTCCTTCTTATTATGAGCCCGATAGTCTCCCCATGTTTAAGATATACAATGTCCATTAATTAATTAAGTTACTGACAACTCAAATTAATTAATATCTCTTCCGAAAGTAGTACCACTCAACCTCATTATCATGTCGGAAATTAACCCTCTTGCAAGATTTACATGATAAACTTTATGAGCTTCTCAAGGGGACATCATCAACCTATGACGGACATGAATTCCTTCTACAATCAACAGCACACCATAGAGACAACATTATTTCCCAACTCACCGATTTTGTCTATTTAATTCATTTAAATCTCACCCATTGATGAATCAAAGAAATATATATTGTCTTACATGTCGAGGTTATTGTGTAGGGATTAAGAGCACGAACATCCATAATAACAGAGATCAAGTTCTTCTATATAGACAGTACAAGTCGAACGATCTCAGGCGGTCATACCCAATACACAAAGCAGTGTACTAATGTGGTTCTATAGTCAAGACAAACTAATACCAAACCACACTACAACCATACCGATAAATAGTCCCCGTCTATCTCGGTTGTGAGCATCTGTTTATACTTTATAAAAAAACCGATAATATGATCTTCTGCGTGTTGTCTCACAACATATTATCTACAATATAAAGTAAATGGACTTTTGCACAAACATATAAATAAATAATTTATAATATGCAAAAACATTTGATCATATGATTCTCATTTCAAATAAAATCGTTAAAAACATTGTTCAATACAAAAGCAAGGGTTTTAGTATACAAATCTAACAATCTCCCACTTATACTAAAAAACTACGCTGCCTTATCTGCTGACACGCATCTAATCCTCATTCCTTCTACATGCCCATCGAACGCTTTCGCTGGAAGGCTCTTAGTAAAAAGATCAGCAAGGTTATCCTCAGATGCAATCTTAGCGACAACGACTTCCCCTCTTTTAACGATGTCTCATATCAGGTGGTACTTACGCTCAATGTGTTTACTCGTCTTATGGGCTCGTGGTTCCTTCGAGTTTGCTACTGCACCACTGTTATCACAATAAATTGTGATCGTTTTGGACAAACCAGGAATCACATCCAAGTCCATTAAGAAGTTCCTGAGCCATACTGCTTCTTTAGTTGCCTCAGAGGCTGCTACATATTCAGCTTCCATGGTGGAGTCAGCAACGCATTTCTGCTTTACACTCTTCCATATTATGGCTCCTCTTCCAAGAGTATACACATAACCCGAGGTGGATTTACTAGCATCCCTATCTGACTGGAAATCCGAATCAGTATAACCTAGAGGAACAAAGTATCTGCCCTGTAAACCAGCACATAATCCCTAGTCCTTCCCAGGTACTTCAAAATATGCTTTACCGCAGTCCAATGCCCCTGTCCTGGATTTCTTTGATACCTACTGACCATGCCCACGACATAACAGATATCCGGTCTCATACATAGCATAGCATACATGAGGCTTCCTACTGCCGAAGCATAAGGGACCAGCTTCATTGCCTCTATTTCTTGATGTGTCTTAGGACACATCTACTTAGATAGAGGTATTCCATGTCTGAAAGGTATAAAACCTTTCTTGGAATCTTGCATGCTAAAACGAATCAGGATTGTATCAATATACGAAGCTTGGGATAAACATAACATTCTTTTCTTGCGATCCCTTATTAATTTGATCCCAAGAATGTGTCCAGCTTCTCCTAAGTCCTTCATCTCAAACTGCTTAGACAACCATACCTTTACGCCCGACAATACTTTTACATTGTTTCCAATGAGCAGAATATCATCCACGTATAGTACAAGAAATACCACTATGTTTCTGTCACACTTCTTGTACACACATGATTCATCCAGACATTGAATAAATCCATATGACTGGATTACTTCATCAAACCGGATGTTCCATGATCTTGAAGCTTGTTTCAATCTATAAATGGACCTTTTAAGCTTGCACACAAGATTCTCTTCGCCCTTTGCAATGAATCCTTCTGGTTGCTTCATATATATGTTTTCTTCAAGAATTCCATTAAGGAAAGCTGTCTTGACATCCATTTGTCATACCCTGTAATCCATATGAGCAGCAATAGATAAAAGAATCCGGATTGACTTAAGCATGGCCACATGCGAGAAGGTTTCCTCATAATCGATTCCTTCTTTCTGAGTATATCCTTTAACCACAAGCCTTGCTTTAAAGGTTTCCACCTTACCATCAGATCCTCTTTTTCTCTTATAGATCCACTAGCATGCAACAGCTTTTACACCATTGGGTGGTTCTACAAGCTCCCATACTTGATTAGAATACATGGATTCTATCTCAGATTTCATTGCGTTTTGTCATAATTGAGCATCTTTATCTTGCAGTGCCTCATTGTAATTCCATGGGTCAATTTCATATTCACCTGGGACTAAGTCGGATGACTCTTCCAATCCCATGAATCTATCCGGTTGTCTGACAACCCTCCCACTACGACGAGGCTCCGCAGGCAATTGTGTATCAGGTGTAATACGCGGTGCAGTGTCCTGTGGTATATCTTCTTGTACAGTTGGTATTATATTTGGTGTTTCCCCTCTAACTTCCTCTAGTACAATTTTACTCATGGGTTTGTGATCCATTATATAATCCTCTTCCAAAAATCCGGCGTTCGTGCACACGATCACCTTTTGGTCTTTGGGACTATAAAATAAACCACCCTTCGTTCCTCTAGGATACCCTATAAACAGACAAACATCAGTACGTGATTCTAACTTATCAGCATCTGCCTTTAACACGTGTGCCGGAGCACCCCAAATTCAAACATGTTTCAGACTAGGCTTGCGCCCGGTCCACAGTTCTGTGGGTGTGGAGGCTACCGATTTAGAAGGTACTAAGTTTAGAATGTAAGCCGCTGTTTCTAAGGCGTGTCCCCAAAATGAATTTTGTAATTCTGAATAACTCATCATTGATCTTACCTTTTCCATAAGTCATATTCCTTCTTTGTGCTACACCATTCTGCTGGGGTGTGCCCGGTGTAGACAATTGGGATTCAATCCCATTTTCCGATAAATAATTCCTAAACTCTCCCAAGAAGTATTCACCACCACGATCAGATCATAGTGTTTTGATATATTTACCAAGTTGCTTTTCCACATCAGCCTTGTATTCTTTGAATTTATCAAAGCATTCAGACTTGCGGCACATCAAATAAATATATCCGTATCTTGAATAATCGTCAATGAAAGTGACGAAATATTCAAAACCCCCTCTTGCCTGGACAGACATAGGACCACATAAATCGGAATGAACCAATTCCAACAAATCTTTAGCTCTATACCCCTTTGCTTTAAAAGGCCTTTTAGTCATTTTTCCTTCCAAGCAGGATTCGGAAGTTGGATAATTTTCCACTACTAATGAACTCAGAGGTCCATCAGCTATCAACCTTTGAATCTTACTTAAGTTAATGTGACCCAATGTTAGATGTCAAAGATATGATTGGTTCATTTTAGAAGGTTCCTTTCTCTTATTAGTAGATGTATCATTCGTTTCAATTTGTTGTATTATGGGAGAAATTGGATTAAGAGTATACAAATTATCTATCAATGTACCATCACAGATAATAATTCTATATTTTCTTATAATAACTTTGTCATTAAAAGAAACAGAATATCCATCCATAAACAATTTAGAAACTGAAATTAAATTCTTTCTAAAATACGGTACATAAAGACAATTCCTCAAAACAAGAGTTTTACTCTTATTGAAAAATAAATAAACGTCTCCGACTGCGACAGCTGCTACTCTTGTAGCATTCCCCATGAGTATGGTAATCTCTCCATCACTGAGCTGTCGGGTTTGGTGGAACCCCTGCAAAGAATTGCAGGCATGGTCAGTGGCTCCCGTATCTACACACCAAGTGTCAGCAGATACATCCGCTAAACACGATTCAACAACTAGTATATAAGACTTACCATTCCTGTTCCCCTTCAGAAGAGGGCAATTTGCCTTGTAGTGTCCCAACTGCTTGCATTTGAAGCACTTGCCTTTAGGCTTCTTGATCGCACCAGTCTTTGCTTTCACTTGGTTCACCGGTGCTGAATTTCCTTGCTTCTTTTTCTTCCTACCGCCTTTCGGCCTAGGATGAGCAGCATTTTTAGCAACATGAACCTGAGGAGGTCTACGAAACAGTTCTTCCGTCGCCACAAGTTCTGTCAGAAGTTCCACCAACGTGTACATATGTTTGTTCATACCATAGTTCAGGCGAAACTGCTCAAAACTCCTAGGCAAGCTTTAGAGTATGATATCGACCTGGGTTTCCCCATCGATTTCAGCTCCAAGAATTTCCAACTCATTGAGTTGTCCCATCATCCTAAGGACATGTTCCCTTACGGGAGTGCCCTCAACCATTTTGGTGTTCATCAAGACCGACATGCCCTTCGACCTAGCAGGACAACTCTGATGTCCGAAGAGTTCTCTAAGATTATGCATCATATCATAGGCGTTTTTCCATTGCTTGATGCTGAGTCTGAAGCACATTTGACATAGACGCCAAAATGTAGCATTTAGCCATCCTATCAGCCTTGACCCACCTATTATAAGCATTTCTTTGCTCTTCGATAGAGGTATGAGTAGGTGCCGGAGGACATTCCTCAGAAAGTACAAAGATATAATCTTCAGCAGTTAATACAATGTTCATGTTTCGCTTCCAGTCAACATAGTTAGTGCCAGTAAGTTTATGCTCTTTAAGTATAACAGAAAGTGAGTTGAGTGCCATATTAAAATCCCGAGACTCATAAATAATTAAACAGATCAAACACTTCGAATTTATCAATTTATATTGAATCCCTCAAAACAATATAAAATAAAATTCACCAACATCTCAAGCACCGTGAATTTGCATGCCACGATAGTGTGGACGTATACAAACCTGAACATTTACAAGAGAAGGCTTTACCCAATAATCTCATTTGTCAACCTATCTTTATGACAAAATAATTAATAGTCAGTTTTCTTTAGCCATGCAAATAACAGCAGTGACTCCGATGGGGATGATACTAATTATTTGCATCTAAGTGTACACCATTATTTGACCCCAAATCCATTGCACAAGCTTATGTACCTTACAGATAGAGAAGTACACACGCGCTTGGATAATTTCCTACAGTCATCTTAAAGAAGTTTGTACCAGTGATCCGTGAATAAACTCATCCGATGGGAAGGAAGGCTCTAATGCCAACGCGCAAGCTTACTCACATCACTTACAAACAAATAATGGAGGCCATGGGAATTTATTTACCTATTCCCTCTCCCACTTAGTTATTTAAACACCGAGGGTTTTTATTTAACATGCATATAATATTTCATAATAAAATATACATGCTAGCATGCTTCTATTATAAGTAATTTAAAATTAAATGAATCACATAGAACATGCCTCATATATAACAATTAATTGTCAAGTTAAACAATTAAATCAATTATATATCAAAAGGATTAAGCCACTAAATAAATCAAGTAAATGGGCCTATTAATCCAGCCAATAAATAAAACTAGAGCCAAAAGAGCCTAACAAGCCCATTATATTAGCCAATTAATCCTGCCAGCCCAAAACAAATACAAGAATTACAGCCATGTTCCAATCCGTTATATCACGGCCCATTAGACAAAGAATTAAACTGAGCCCAACAACCCAACAGCCCAAAAAAGGGCATAAGCCCATTAACAACATAAAAATACCATTTGTGCTGCCCTAGAATAACACCCAGCCGCAATAACCAGACGGACAACTCACACCAACAGTCGCATGGCGCCGTCGCACGTGGCGGTTGTACCGTCAAGTCACTGGCAACGCGCCGCCGACCATCCTGTAACGAGCCGCCACTCCACCGGAGTCTCCCCATCCGCTCCCATTGTCAGAACTAAGCCGTCAGATCACCGCCTTGCTAGGACCGCAGTCGCGCCTGCCTCCCACGCTGCCTCCGACCGTCAGCACAACATGCAGACAGTCCAGCGCCGCCGCGCCGCCACGCGCTACTCCAGACCATCCAGCTGCGCCGTCCCCTGCAACCGCGCTGGTATCAGGCAGCCACCAGCCACCGGTTGTCCAGAATCAACACCGATGTTTTGCCTGAAGACATCCACACCGGCGCAACCTGATGCCGCTGTCGCTGGCGGCCGCTCCAGCAGCCACCGTCAGTAAAGAGCTAACAGCCCACTCTCCAGCGATCTAGAGTCAGTGTCGGTCAGCCGCGCGACCGCTCTAGCACCACCGGATGTGCGACGATCTGCCCCGACCCGACCTGAGACAGGTTGGACTCACCTTGATCCTGGTCTGAACACCACCAATCACAGTCACAATCAACACACGCCGCCGGATCTACACGGACTCGACCAGAGTCAGCGTGAACGCACCGCCATCGTTCACGATTCATCACTCACCGCCGTCAATCGTACCGTTCACCATTGATATCGATCCAGTCAAAGCCTCTGCCCTTTTCAGTGCCGCCATGACATATCTGGTCCGACTGAAGCCACCAGCCATCGATTGTCGGTGCCGGTCAGACCCCGCCGTCACCTCCAACGTTCACCTGCCGCCGGATGCACACCCATCGAGCAGAGTGGGCGTGTGTGATAAAAATGTTACAGTGACTTCTGACTGACTTCTTGGTGTATGAAATAAGTGTTTACCGTGTATACAATCAAAGAAAAATACACTGACAGCATATCACAACAGTAGATCATAAAGTAATTAGCGATTACAAAGATAATACTTCAATCATATAATCACATACTGACTGACTAATAAACATGCGATTAATTCAGATTAGATCAATTAATCAAATAATCACAAAAAAACCATCCATACAAATCACGTTTCACCAAGAAACCAGGCTCTGATACCAATTGTTGGCAATTGGATCATTTTGGTTAACATGATTCGATAAAAAAAATAGGTAAACAATCAGCGGAAGCAAAAAATAATTTACCTAACTTCTGGGATGGAGTAGAGGATGAAGATCTGTGAAGAACACCTCTGATCTTCTACAATATGACCCAAAGTCAACTCTCTTGTGTTGTGTGGTCAACAATCCCCAGAGAGTTCTCAATCTATTCCTTTTCTGTTTTCTACGTAAGTGGCGCAAACTTAGGTTATTAGGAACTGAGATAACTTATATAGTTGGGCTATTGCAGGGACTAGGAGGAGAAATTGGGCTGGGCCTCAATTAGATTTAATTAACCAAGCTTAGCCCAAAGCTTTTAATTAAATTCAATAATAATAATATAGTCCACTAAAATATTATTACTGCACTACCCATCCAATCCCAAAATTATGTTCTGGGCTCCTTCTTATTATGAGCCCGATAGTCTCCCCATGTTTAAGATATACAATGCCCATTAATTAATTAAGTTACTGACAACTCAAATTAATTAATATCTCTTCCGAGAGTAGTACCACTCAACCTCATTATCATGTCGGAAATTAATCCACTTGCAAGATTTACATGATAAACTTTATGAGCTCCTCAAGGGGACATCATCAACCTATGATGGACATTGATTCCTTCTACAATCAACAGCACACCATAGAGACAGCATTATTTCCCAACTCACCGAGTTTGTCGATTTAATTCATTTAAATCTCACCTATTGATGAATCAAATAAATATATACTGCCTTACGTGTCGAGGTTATTGTGTAGGGATTAAGAGCACAAACATCCATAATAACAGAGATCAAGTTCTTCTATATAGACAGTACAAGTCGAACGATCTCAGGCGGTCCTACTCAATACACAAAGCAGTGTACTAATGTGGTTCTATGGTCAAGACAAACTAATACCAAACCACACTACAACCATACCGATAGATAGTCCCCGTCTATATCGGTTGCGAGCATCTATTTATACTTTATAAGGAAACCGATAATATGATCTTCTGCGTGTTGTCGTACAACATATTATCTACAATATAAAGTAAATGGACTTTTGCACAAACATATAAATAAACAATTTATAATATGCAAAAATGTTTGATCATATGATTCTCATTTCAAATAAAATCGTTAAAAACATTGTTCAATACAAAAGCAAGGCTTTTAGTATACAAATCTAACAATCTCCCACTTATACTAAAAGACTACGCTGCCTTATCTGCTTACACGCATCTAATCCCCATTCCTTCTACATGCCTATCGAACGCTTTCGCTGGAAGGCTCTTAGTAAAAGGATCAACAAGGTTATCCTCAGATGCAATCTTAGAGACAACGACTTCCCCTCTTTTAACGATGTCTCGTATCAGGTGGAACTTGCGCTTAATGTGTTTACTTCCCCTCTTCTACCACCATCACTAATCCTAAGGAACAATGTTTGTATGTTACTGTGTGCAACATGGAAAGAAAGGTGGAGAAAGGGTTGGTGGAAACAACAAGCATGGTTTCAAAGGTTGAAGAAGTAGTTTTCGATAAAGTCGTATCAAACGTGGAGGAGGAAATTACCATTGATGATGATTTGTCTTTTGATGATGAGAGGATTATTAGTGAATTTTTGTCTTCAATTGATGATGAAAGTAGTTGTGGTAAAGATTTGTTGTTGAAGCAAGATCAAAAAATTGTTGAAGTTGACGCTTCATTAAAAGTTGAAGACCCCGGTAAATTTGTGCTTACTTGTAAAATTGGAAATGGGGGATATTTGAATGCTATATGTGATCTTGGTTCGAGTATTAATGTGATGCCTTTGGAAATATTTGAGAAACTTGGCATTGGGAGGCTAAAGAAAACGAATGTGGAAATCGGAATAATGGATGGTTCAATAATGAACCCCTATGGAGTTGTGGAGAATATGCTTATGAAAGTAGAGGATTTCGTCTTTCCGGTGGATTTTATGGTAGTTGACAAGGAAGCAGATCCATTAATTCCACTGATTTTTGGAAGACCGTTTTTGGCAACCGGGAGAGCAAAATTTGATATGGATAAGAAAGAACTTGTACTCCGATCAAATGAAAGAAAATTGATGCTATCAAGAAAGAATTTAAAAGGGGGAGATATTCATTTAAAGCCACCCATTAAGCCTCCGGATGATCGAGATCGAGTGATAAATGAGATTTTAAAATATGAAGAGTTAACTAATTTTTACTTGAATTTGCAAGAAATTGTTCTCCAAAGAGGAACGAGTTTGGGGAAAGTCTCATGTTGATTGGAAGATTGATAAAGGACCCCCGGGATTTGAAAATATGCAAAAAGGAGGCAATGAATCGAGTTCAAGTAGTAAAGAAGCAAGAAATATGGATAAGAAGGTTGTAAAGGAAATGTTTAAAGTGAAGATGCGGCCCGATGGGGTCTTGGATTTTTTCGATTGTTAAGAGCTTAAATACATCCGGCTTGAAGACGCTAAACTTAGCGCTTGATGGGAGGCAACCCATTTAGGTAATTTTTCTTATTTTGTTATGTTTTGTTTGCAATTTTGGCCTTGTTGGTGGATTATGCTTGTGAGAAAATGCATATTGAAGAAAAGAGAAGTGCTTCATGGATTCAAGTATGGATGTCTCACCACTTGTTGCAAACTTAATTCTCAACTCTTCTCTCGAGTTAAGTTTGGGGTGTGCAAGTGCGTGGTGGATATAACTCAATTCGATTGGATGCATTTTCTTCTCTACAAGAAGATCATTGATGGAAACTACAAAGGTAAGTCCCACCACTTTTTGCAAACTTAATTCTCAACTCTTGTTTCGATTTAAGTTTGGAGGGAGAGTGTGTGGTGTGACTCACCACTTGAGTATGATTCTTGTAAAATTGGGTCAATTTTAAAAAATTTCTCATGAGTTTGGGTATGATTTTAGCATAATTGGTTGTGTTGAAGTGCATGATAATCCATATTTTTAATGAAATTGTTGAGCTAATGATATTTGGTGAGTTTTTGAGCATGAATGAAGGGTATTGGAAGCATGAATGGAGCTTGGAGCTAACGCTTTCCACTACCAAATGCCTATTGAGGGAGTACTCTACACCTTATCACTTTTAATTGCTTGACATGATTTGATTTTGATTTGGACTGATGTGATTAACCTGCTACTTCATGTGTTATGTTTGTGGGAGGTTTACTTTCGTAATCTAGGATTTCATTTTCAATCAAGGATGGGATGATTGTGAGCTTATTTGATTATAGATGATATGAATGTGTGCTTTATTTTCTATTGATGGTGGTGATTGTTGTTTTTGTATGTTATGTTTTTTTGTGTTGTTTCTTTTTTGGTGTGTCTTTCTTATATGTTTTGTGTGTATTTTCATTTTTGTCTTGGGATGTTTGGTGGTTTGTTTTTGGAATGTTGTGAGTCGTTTTTGAATGTGAGAAAAGACATGTTGTTGTGATAAGTGATAATAAAATTATGATTAAGAATCTCTACACTTTCAAATTGTGACATGTTTTGCTTAACTTGTTCAATTTTGAGATGAATGTGGTGTAATAAGTTTCTTAAGGTCCGAGCATAAGCTTGTGAGCATTTGAGCCTCAACCGTGCATACATGGTAATTTTTTCATGAGTGGATAGGTTGTGTTAGATAAGCTAGAACTTGCTCAAGGACTATAGAAACGAGCGCGATTAGTGGAGATTAATGACATGATTTAAGGTCATCCTTGTTATGTGAAGTCATTTTCATATATTTTCTTATCTTGTACATCATCCCTAGTCAACCACTTTGAGCCTATAAGTCTATTTCTTGAGAATTTAGCACATTACAAGTCTTGATTACCTACATGAGCCTTATATATTTACCCTTTTGTGTGAGTAATTGAGGAGATGGTGGCTAGAAAGGATTGATAAGATAGAAAAAGAAGAAAAAAATGGTAAACAAGTAAGAAAAAGGATGAAAAGAGCAAAAAAGAATGCACATGCAATCTTAAACTCGAGAATGAGCAAAGCAACATCATGATACTCAAGGCAAACAAAAGTCAAAAGAAGGAAGCATGCATCAAAAGAAGTTCAATCCAAGGAAAGTTAATGAATAGTGCTTGAGATTTGCAAAGATAAGAAAGGAAGAAGGAAAAGTGAAGAAGTTGAAAAAGCTAGTCACTATTAACCATATTCTTCCTACCCTACTGAAGAGTCTATCATTACATCCCTAATTAAAAACCTTTTTTTATCATTGATTAAAATTTTGGAGGATTGTAAATATAGTCCACGAGCAAGCTTATAGTGAGTCAAGCCAATCGGTTGATGAGTGTTGTTTTACATAAATTATAGAGTGTTGAGTGAAATTGATATCCGATATGAGGCTTGGACCAAAAAGGGACTATATTACACTTTATTCTCTTGCGATTGAACTTGTTAATATTTTTTGCATGTTATAAGTTTAATATTGTAGGATGACTTAGCATAAGTTGTGGTTCTTATTTCTATCGATGTGTTATTGCTTATGTTCGTTAGGTTTTTCTTTAGGTGAAAATTCTCCATCTCGTTTTCTCATTTTGTTGCTCGAGGACGAGCAACACTTTAAGTTTGGGGGGTTGATTGGTGTCATTTTAACCTAGATTTAAGTGTCTTTTTATTATGTACTTTCTTTTATTTTTATTCTTCTTGTATATCTTTTGGTGGTGTTTTATGTTCAAATGGAGATTTGTGCTTTGAAATGATAAATGTGTGATTTTCATGATTAAGTGCCTTAAATTGCGTGACATTTATAAATATTTAGAGAATTAGACTTTGGTTTATTTTGTGTAATTTTCAGGTATGAATGGATTCTAGAAGTGAAGAGGAAGATGTAGGAAAAAGCAGAACTCAATTCGGAGTTAAAACGAGGGAGAACGAGCCAAAGCAGTGAAGCAGCGCTAAGCTGTCACAAAAATTCGACCTTGCACAAAAATTCGGTCGAATTTTTATGAATTTTTGGAAAAAACAGGGGCGAAATAGAGCATCGGAGGCTGAGCACACTGACAGAAAAATTCGATCATGCTCATGAAAATTCGGCCGAATTTTTTTGCTGAGTTGCAGAAAAATTCGACAACACTCACAAAAATTCAGTCGAATTTTTGTGAAAATAGCCACCTATCTAGAAAATCAGTTTTTATTCCCATTTTGGGTGCTTTTTCTCCAAGTTTGCATTGGAGAATCAACCCTAGCCTCCATTTTCGTGAAAGACACACACTTTACACCATTTTCCCACACACACTACCATCTCCATCCATTTTTCACTTTATTTTCCACCATTTCTCCACCATTTTCACCCCTTCACCCATAAAACTTCATATCTTTCATTCACTCATAACATTTCTAAAGGAGATTGAGGCACAAGAAGGAAGGATTGCATCTTGAAGGAGAGTTTCAAACCAAGTTCCAATATAGGGGAGATCTCACCTTTACTTTGCATTTTCTTAATTTTAATTGCAAAAATGGATGTTGTTAAGCATTGTAATGATGTTTTGATGATGTTTATTGTTGGCTAGACCTCTTTTGAGGCTAGCCACATGATGGATTAGGGATCTATGGATTTGTTGAATTCTTAATGGTTTAATTGATGTGATTTTGGAATTTCTTACATGATCTTTGATTTTCTTTATTTGTATTATGATTTGTGTGGTTGAATTCTCTATTTATGGTATTAGGAGGGCCAATCTAATATTATGATTAGGGGTTTGATTGGATCATGTTATAATGTGGATTTTGTGTGTTAGTGTATGAAGTATGTGGTAGCATCTTTATATGCTTAGAACATTCATTTGAGAACACTTAATTGGTTTATCACATTTGATTTATTAATTGAGTGAGAAGACTAATTTTGCTATTATAGTACCTTAAGGGAATTGATATTGAGATTCAATCTTATGTGCTTAAAACTTGTAATGAGTTTAGAACCTAATTTCCTTGGCCTAGGGATTAGGGGATTATTTGTGATTGCTTCTATTCCAATGATCAGCGATATTTGTCATTTGAGTTTAACAAGCCATGTTAAGTCCTTGATCTTGAATGTGGTGAGCCTTGCTCTTCTTTAAATTGTTTCTCATCCATCTCATTTAATTTGGTTACTTGATACTTTATTTGATCATCTTAATTGTTATTTGCTTTTATTTGGTTCTAACTTAGATAATTGGTAGTTTAATTGCTCTTTTCAATTTTCAAAACTCAAAATCCGATCACTCCTCTAAAAAATGGTTGAAAACAAATACGGATACACTCTTGGTTTAAATCTCCCCTTGTTCGATATTTAAACTTGATCACTCACTACAAACGATAAGGTTCGCTTACCTTAATCTATTTTAAACCAAAATTGAGTCTAAGTTCAGTTATTTTCATTGAGTGCCTCTATCTCCGTCTTCTCCACTGTGAATACCTTGCAAGAGCCTTACACTTGTAAAAAGTGCACCAAACTAGCCTCTTTTTCCACTTTTCAAGAATTGAGTAAAAAAGAGTGAAAGTGAAACGACCCTTTTGTTACACTCATTCTTTCCCGTAAGATATTACTACAATTATAGATATATTACATTTCATAAAAACACAGGCTAACACCACACGAAGTGAGGTGCTGATAACCTAGTGTGTGTGTATATATATATATATATATATATATATATATATATATATATATATATATATATATATATATATATATATATAAGTGAAATCTTATGGTGTCCAGCTGGAAATGATGATTGATGATTTTTTTTAACAATTTTAGATTCGAATCTCACTTTGTTCGTTTTTACTTTTTTTTCTTTATTTAGATTTCCATGTTAAAGTAGATGAACCCTTCTCTCCCTCTCTTTTTAAAAACCGCAACCCTCTTTCCCCCTTATTTTTCCCTATATGCATGTATTTTCTTACTGTATTATAATATTTATTTTCTTTTATTTATTTTTAGTAGTTTTAGTATTTTCTGTTGGTTGGTTATATATATTTTTTTCTTGTTAAATTTATTAATTATTCATTATTAGCAAATTTATTTAAATAAAAAGTGTTACAAAAACTTTTGTTAAACTATAATGGTGTAAAAATATTTTAAGAAAATAAGCAAAGTTTGACAATGAACAGTAAAGTCACCATTTATACTATATATATATATATATATATATATATATATATGAGTGAATAATTAAATAAATATTTATGAGTGAAAGCTTTTTAGAAGTAAACCATTTGTGTTAGAAGAAATGCTCGTGAACAGGACGTCAGATTAGTCTTCCACTCAAATTGTAACACGGGATTTTAAAAGATTCAAAGGTACCACATGTTTGAAAATAGTTAGATGTTACTGATGATTTGCATATGAAGTATGCTTATTTCTTCTCTAATGGTAGTGGCCGTATGTGTCATGATTTTTGTGACAATGATAGTAGTCGACGGGCTATGAAACATGGTAGTGACTAACTCTCGGGTTGTCATAAAAAAGAATAATCATATTATTGTATATTTACTGATTAACATTCTGTCAAAATTACCCACTTAGATTTTAATCTCACATATTTCAAACAACAATTTTTTCAAGTAAATGATTGGAGCATCTGGACTGTGACAAGACATGACATTCTCCGCGATTCTCACAATAATTCTACGTAAATATTTATAAAGGTGCAAAAATTATGGATTTACGAGAATAAGGTTTCTTAATGTAATTTTCATTATATATATATATATATATACATATATATATGGGTAAAATATCACATTTGGTCCCATAAGAATTCCTTTAATTCAAATTTAGTCCCGTAAGAATTCACTGGTCTCATAGCTAGCGGTTTGGTTCCATAAGAATTTTATAACCATAATTTTCAAAAATTTTCATCCCAAATTAATTTATATTATTATAAACCACCAGATTTATATTATTTATTTTTTTTCAATGCAGACATAGTCCATTACGACAATTCCTAACTATTTTCTCTCTCAATAAACAATGTATTAGTTTTATTTGGGGATTATTTTTTAAATTATGGAATAAAATCTACAAGTTGTCATTTTAGTCTTACTAACGGTTCAGAATATTTTGTTAACTATTAACAGATTTTGATGAAAAATTCCTATGGGACTAAATCTGTCAGTTTTGAGACATTTTTGGCATTGAGCGATTTTTACAGGATCAAAAGTGTAATTTTCCCTATATATGTATCTATGTATACATTAATTTTTATTATTAGCATTACATTATTGAACTATTATAAAATCATTTTCAAAAAAATTTATAAATCATATCTTTCTCTTTTAATAATATCGTATTCAAATTACTAAGTAAGTATATGATAATATTTTGATTTAATATATATTCATATAAATAATTAATAATTATAACACTTCGAAATATCCACAGGGAACTATGTCATGTCCGCAAAGAGTGCTAAGAACTTTCTTTGGGGGGGGAAAGGAAAATTTTATAAGGTGTTTCTAAAATTTTATCCCTCTAGGAATGGAACCCCAAGGAAACTCTGCTATTGAAATGTACCAGACTTGTGCCCAATACGGATAAAAAACTCTAAAGCAATATGTTGACCAAGTCTTAGGGTTTAGGGTCGCTGCATGAAACGAAGGATTTATAGAAAATGACTTTGACGCTACGGTACGACTAAAGGAAAGTGTCTCCATTAGACATACGGCAGTTTCACAAATACTCTTTGATAATCTCAGCACAACGAATTCAGTTATAGGACCAAGGATCGGCTACGTGAAATATGAAAGGACACTAATCAAAGCAGTGGAAGGAAGGGCAAAGGTAGAAAGACTGGTAACAAAGTGGGAAGTGGAGGCACGGAAAAGAGAGGTCAAAGCAAATCAATGGGAACAAAAGGCCATGGAGTTAGAAATGCGGGTGAACGATTACAGAACCAAGGCTATTGAGTAAAGGCAAAAATCGATTGAAGCAAGAGAAAGATCCATAAGGTGTCAAAAGAAACTTGTAAATGGTGGAATAGTTTTAGATCCCACAGCCTTACCGACATTTTGGACTGAAGACATAGAATCAGCAAATGGGGGGAACTAGTCTATAACTTGATGCCACAATTCAACCCTTACAATGACCTAGGAAATTAGGGAACGACTGTAGCAGAAATGACACAATTCAAAGGAAATAACTATTTGAATAACACTACACTAAAAGGAAATTGAATTCAAGGAACTATTTCCGTAACTGAGTACGAATGCAGATCCAATAACCTATCAAAGTATACTCCACAAATCGTGGACACGGATGAGAAGAAGGCTAGAATATTTGAAAGGGGACTACGCTCAAAAATTGGGGGAATCATTTCTAGATTGAAGTTGACAGTTTTTCGAGAAGTGTTCGAAAGAGAATTGACTATATACATTAGTAAAAGGGTTGAATACAATCAAAAACCTCAAGAAACATCGACCAAGAGGAAGTGGCAAGCCTACGAAATGAATAGGCCGAATTCCTCTATGAAAAGAAACCAATTGGCAATAACCACAAGGCCCAATCCGGCTAAGATACCGCCATGTGCCACTTGTAAACGTATGCATCAGGGAGAATGTTTGGCATGGAAGAACGTATGTTATAGATGTAACCAAAGAGGGCATAGAGCTTGTGAATGCAAATGGATCAACAATGGTGGACCAATTGGAGAAAACACTCAAACGCCTATGCCTATACAAGCGTGGCAACTGCCAAAGAGAAATGATGTTATCCCAAGACTACTAAAAGGGAATGATCGTGCTCAAAATTTGAAGGGAAAGGCACAACTGAGAAGAAAATCTAGAGGAACATGAAATGATGACAGTTATGTTAACGATATCTAACCTACCAGCATATGTTTTATTCGATACTGGTGCATCCCACTCCTTTATATCTGAAAGATTTAGAAGAAAACTAGGGATCAAAGGATACGTGGAAGTAACAATGGATGTAGGTGTTGCTTCTGGAGAAATTATAAGAGTAAGCAATATGTTGAAAGATGTTAAATTAGAAGTGAATGAGCATATACTTGACGCTGACCTCTATATCCTTAAAATGAAATTTTTTGATATCATTTTGTGAATAGATTGGTTGCATAAGTATAAGGCCAACATATGTTGTGTGATGAGCTTTTTCTCAACACATAATTAATCCCCAAGCATGAAGGATGTTATTGTTGCTCAGATAAGCGACCAAGTTAAATATCGAACCCAAAGGACGGTATATTATCAATTTAATTATTTACTAAATTAATTAAGACGAAATGGCAATAAAAGTTATGGAATTAATTATCAACTACTAACAAATAATTAAAATAACAAATAAAATAAATTAAGCAATAGAAGAATACGAAAGTGGATAAAGTAGGAGAATATGTAGCTCTATTATAATCCAGTCTCACTCATTAATTTCTCTTTCGTGTATCAATGTCCGACTCTGCCTTGTGGGATATGGACGCATCACTAAGCCATGCAAATCTACTCTATAGACACAAGTAAATATGCGTGTAACACGTGTGAATTACCTCGGAGCAAGAGATATAATTTTATCCCCCCTTTCTAGGTACTATCAGTATCAATTATTTTCCCGCACGTTTGGTACACTAACCCGATATGATCTCCCTTTATAGGTAATATAAAATTATCCTCTTTATCCTATTTACTAACCTGAATTTAATTCAATTAATAAGTATTCATATAAGATAGTTCTAATGAAGCTTCGGAGTCACCTCATTTAGAATCATAACATAAAATCCTGCTCAGCAGTGAACGCACTCAATCAATAACCAAGATATATATTCAGACTCTATATAACAGTTAATGATGCATAAAAGAACTCTGAGTATGAATTAAAAAAGCATACTCTTATATAAAATAAATCCATGAGTAGTGTTGTATGGAGTATACACACGAAAGTTCAATTAATTCATAAAATCCTTCAAAACCCTAGATCTACCAAAAGGTTCTAGCCCATGATGTTTCAAAGAACAATCATGGGGGTTGAATATATCTTCCCCATATGTCAGGAAAATCACAAGATAAATTAGGAAACGAATAAAACCCTAGATGCGGGAGTCATCGTATCCTTCTCCATCTTGAATCCTTCACTTGGTTCTCCTCTTAATTCCACAGACGAATTTTTTCAAAGTGATGGATTGATGGAGGAAAGGATGTGGATGATGGTTGGGGGGTGATCCCCCTTTTGGGGGTGTAGGATGATTGTGTTGTGGCGCCTTCTCACATGAATAATGATATAATATATATATATATATATATATATATATATATATATATATATATATATATATATATATATATATATATATGTGAGAAGTGAATCAAATAAGAAAATAAAAGATATGGGTGAATCATGGAGGATTGTGTGATAAGGAGATTAATTGAGCTCAAAGAAATAGGTAATTTTCGGAAATTTTCGGAAATTCTCGCTGGCAGATGCGTGACTTCACGATTTTAAGTATAACTTCCTCGTCCAAACTCCGATTTTAGTGATTCTTGTGCTCACACAATCCCCTTTTCCTTGCCTTTCTATCCATATGAATATCTCACCAAAAGTCAAACAATAAAAGGTGTAACAAGTCATGAAAAGTGGTACAGTTGTGATGAGTAGAAACAGCTTGCGCGACGTCACCATTTCAATCATAACTTTCTCGTTTGGACTCTAATTGAGGTGTTTTTCACGCCTAAACGACCAACTCTTCTGTAAATTTCGAACCATGTATCACACTTCATTTTTTAGCTCCACACGAACACAGAAAAATTACACAAGTTGGACGTGCGTTTTTTCGCATTCTTGCACAAGTCGCACCTTTTCTCCAACTTTGTACTTTTAAACATTTTTCCACCTAAAATGCAATAAAACACCTCAAATGCACATTTTTCTCACATATAGTGAATATAAGACATTTGTGCAAATCTATCACAATAGTTCTCATAAAAAGGTGTTAAATTGGACACTAAAACATGTTTATTTTCACTCTCATCAATCTCCCAAACTTACCAGTTGCTCATCCCGAGGAAACATAATAAAAATAAAGAGAGAGTAAAAAAATTAGCGGGGAAACAATGACTATGACTCATACCCCATTCACAATACAATTGTCCTCAACTTAGGTCAGACAACTCTCATTACATGTAATAATCTAGTCATAGCATAAAAGATTAGACAATCACCACCAATTCAAATGCTCCATTCACATGTTCTCGCGGGAAGTGTATATCACTCGCACTCAAGTGTAAAATATGTACACTTATGGGTTAAGGTGTTTACGCTTAGATTCAATTCAAGTGCATGCGTAACCATAAGCTTGCCAAGAGTTTCAAACTCTCCACCATTAATAGTATGATTCGATAATGTGATCAAAAAGGACTTTTCTTTTGAATGTAATGTTGACTCTTTGGCTAAAATAGGAAATATATGGATAAGTGACTCAAAACTTCAAATCAATCAAGTGGCCGTCTCTCTCAATCTTTATTTTTTTTCCTCATCACTTTCTATTCTAGCACAACATTCTCTTCATACTCTCCATCTTTTTCTTTCAAACACAACATATTTTTCTTTTTTTCTTTTTTTCCTTCTCTCCTTTTTCTCTCGAGGTACTAGTTTCGGGCACTAACTCGCGCATCCTCCATAGGATACTAGTTTTAAGCACTAACCTAGGGTGTTTGATTCAATGGAGTACTAGATTTAAGCACTACTGCATGATTTTTCTTAGATGCATTTTCAAGCTTAATCATTAGTTTAACACCAATTTCATTCCTTCCCTAGCTGTTATCAAACGTCATAAACACACTTTTAAAAGCCATTAATTCTCGTCATGAGAGAATCAAGGCTAAAAAAATTCAGAAGTTCATAGTGGTTATTTCTTGTAGGCTGCCAAAGAATAAGGTTTCAAGGCTCAATGGGTTAACTACGGATAAACATCATTCAATATGGAGTTATTTGTCTAAGTGACTCATAAATTCAAAGATGGCCTAAAATCATCTCCTATCATCTAACACACATGTAGTTTCAAGTAAGACAAGAGGCAAGTTCTAGAATACATGCACAAGAACGATACTCTCCAGAAAAAAAATATCATGTGATTATGTACATGATCAACGAGGCTCAAAATCACACATGGATTTTTAATAAGTAACAGAGCACTTTTCATGGTAAGCAATATCTCACAAGTACACATAGAACTTCATATCACGTTATAACTCAAGTACACTTCCTTCATCAATTTCAAAAGCATATGAATTTCAGGCACAATTTAAAAATATAAGCTCCTGTGTATCACCAAAACCAAGATCTCAATCCTTCTACTCCATGAATTATAAGCACACATAAAAATTAGAATAAGGAAACGTGGGAACTTGATTCTCCTTCAAAACGTATGCACAAACTCCTCGAGTTGTTCAACTCAGTCAGGTCAAAGCCTCAGTGTAGAACTCGTCTTTCCCCTCTTTTACCTTTTCTATCATCAAAGCTCAATCACACTTATCATCACATGATTCATCAATAATAAAATATGAGAACTATGAGAAAGACTCAATTGACTATATAATCAACACCACACACTAGAAACACCAACACGAGACACTTAACATTAGGTAAGTTGAAAAAAATCGACATATTAACACAGGTTAAAATGTTAATATGCCTCAAAAAATCAACCTCCTAACAAATAAACAACCTACGAAAGGAAAAATTATACCCTTAATGAGGTAAGTACATCACATCCCCCAAAACTTAGTAAAACATAAGTCGTAACTAAGTTTGAAAAGAGATGTAATTGTCGAAGCGTGAGCAGCTTAAAAATATAATAACTCCTTACTCACAAAAAAATACGAAAGTAATAAAACAGAAGGGACAAGCCACCAACAGGCGCTAATGTTTAACATCGTAGAATCACGACGGTATATCTCTTTTTGAACTACTAGATCAGATGGTGGTCTTCTTGCATCCTCACCTTCAAGTACTTTATTTTCCTTTTCTTGTCTACACTCAGCACCTCACCTTTCTTGGTCACAAAAATATGATCCTTGGAATTACCTTCCTCCCATAGCTTTCTAGACTCCTCCTTGTCAATCTTCCATTCAAATTCAGAATCATCTTTCCTATTAAAATCAAGATTAAACAAGTTAGAAATCACATTTATGCTCTTGCATGATTGAGTCTACATGGGCATCTTCATTGCTTTATCAAGAGAGGAAACCATAACATCATTATTCATCCGCAGTCTAAGCTTTCCTACCTGAACATCTATCATGGCTCCAGTTGTGGCAAGGAACGACTGCCCTAAAATAAGGAGAATGTCATCCTTGTCATCTTCCATCTCAAGTACAAGAAAATCCATGGGAAATACCAACTTATCCACTTCACCAAAACATCTTCAATTAAACCATTTGGACAAGTCATGGATCTTCTCCAAACCAAACCTTTTTAATATGGACAAAGGCATCAAATTGTCGCTTGTCCCCAAATCACACAAAGCTTTATGTGTCGTCCCTTTTCCAATGTCACAAAGAATATTGAAGCTTTACGAATCATTCAACTTTGCAGGCAACTTTCTCTGAATGATCAAGCTGTAATTCTCTGACAGGTTCACCATCTCCACTCCGTTCAAGTTTCTCTTCTTGGATATAATATCCTTGAGGAATCGGGCATAGTATGGCACCTTCATGATTGCTTCAGAGAAAGGAATGTTCAGGCTTATCTTGTTCATGATATCTTGAAACCTCTTGAACTTTTCTTCCAATCCCTTCTTTGCCAATCTTGAAGGTAGGATGAGGTATCTTAGTCTTTGCTCTTCCCTACTCATCTCTTTCAGCCTCCTTCAATTTATCCTTCTCGGCTCTCAGCCTCTTTGCTCTTTCCCACTTCTTTTCAATGGTAAGCTCAGTATTTTGCTCATGTGATGGTACTGGAGTATTATTAACATCAGGTTAAGCACTCTACGAGAAAAATGGTGCTGGACTAGATGGTTTGACCTCGGTTTGACCTTGAGTATTGGTCGAACCAGGTATGTAATGGTCGACAAGCGGCATCTCTCCTACAGGTTGGTTCGACCTTGGTTTGACCTTCAGGGTTGGTCGAACTAGGGCTGTATTGGTCGAATCAGACATCATAAATTTTAAAGTCTCGCGGATAGGTTCAGGGTTGGTCAAACCAAGTCTGTAATGGTCAAACTGACCATAAAAAAGCTTCGGAGGATGCCCAAGTGCTTGGTTCGACTTGATGTTTTGGTCGAACCATGGTCGAATTGAGCTCTTGGAGCTCCAGAATCTATTTACGGCATCATCGGCCCCTCATACTATGTTCCAGACCTTAATGTGATGGCATGGCACTCTTTCGGGTTCGTTATGCATTGAGATGGGAACTTTCCCTTCTCTTTGTGTAAACTTATTCACATTGGCCATCTGTTCCATCAAAAATGTTAGGTCATTTAGCTGCTTTGACAAATCTGCATGGGTAGAATTCATATTAGCCTCGAGTCTATCCACTCTTGCATCATTCTTAGCCATGTATAGGTTGAAGGTATCTTCAACACTAGCCTTTAATTCTTGTTATTGTAGACTAGACCCCCTTTGTGCTAACTCTGTAATCTGCTTCTGCTAGGATTTTATTAGCTTGTTGATGTTAGCTAGACTAGAGACGATCTCATCATCCCTATTCGGCTTCACCACTTGATGTTCATCTTGTGCCACTTTACCAAGTACATAAGATCCTCTTACTCTTTCCGTAAGCCAGTCACGTGAATTCATAGAGATATCTTCAAACAACTTTTCTGCTTCAAGTGCTATTTTAGATAACAGCGCTCCACCTGATGATGCATCAATAAGAATACGCGACTCACAATCCAATCCAATCCATAGTAAAAGATGCTTATGTACTGAGCTTTAGACAGGGGGAAATACGAACCATCATGACGAGATGGCTTTTAAAAGTGTGTTTATGGAGTTTGATAACAGCTTGGGAAGGAATGAAATTGGTGTTAGAATTTCACTCTCATCATTGTGAAGAGCGATATATAAAGTTATAAATGAGAGAATGCCGAGAATTCATATTCTATGGGACTAGACGACATCCAGAGGTGAGAATCATATCCTCAATGAAAGCCATAAAGATGCTATAGAAGGGGGAATGCCAAGGATATTTGGTGAACATCACAAATGAGAAAGAACTTCTTGAAAAAAAAAAATTATCAGACCAAGTGTATCTTCTTGGGGGCTCCTGTACTATTTGTAAAGGAAAAGGATGGATCATTGAGGATGTGCATCGATTATCGAGAAAAAGACTACTTTTACTTGCCCTTATGGAACCTTTGCTTTTAGAAAAATGCCTTTTGTATTGTGTAATGCGTCTGCTACTTTCCAAAGGTGCATGATGGCAATATTTGATGGGTTGATAGAAAAGATCATGGAGTGTTTATGGATGATTTTTCTGTGTTTAGTTCCTCCTTTAATATTTGTTTGTCTAACCTATCTATTGTTTTGAACAGATGTCAAGAAACTAATCTTGTCTTGAATCGGGAGAAGTGCTACTTCATGGTGAAAGATGAGATTGTTCTTGGGCATCATGTTTCGGTCAAAGGATCGCAGGTTGATAGAGCCAAGGTTGTAGCAATTGAGAAGCTTCCACCACCGACTAATGAGAAGCGGGTGTGGTCCTTCTTTGGATATGCAGGATTCTATAGAAGATTTATCAAAGACTTCTCAAAATAATCCAAGCCCTTACTCACTTACTTGAAAAGGATGTTCCTTTTGTTTTTGATGATGAATGTCTAACAGCTTTTCAGGTTTTGAAAGAGTCGCTAATTACTGCACCTATCTTGATCACACCGGATTGGACTCAGCAATTTGTACTTATAATGCAAGTGATCTAGCACTTGGAGTGGTGCTCGGCCAGTTGAGAGAGAAGAAGTTCTGCGTCATCTACTATGCGAGTAAAACTTTTGATGCAACACAAAAAAACTACACTGTTACTGAAAATAAGTTTTTATTTATTTTGTATGCATTCAATAAGTTTCAACAATATTTGGTTGGCATGAAGACTATAGTATATGTGGATCATTCTGCAATCCGACACTTGATGGAGAAGAAGGAAGCAAAGCCAAGGATTATAAGATGGATCCTTATTCTGCAAGAGTTTGATATGGAAATCAGAGATAAGAAGGAAACAGAAAATGTTTTAGCGATCACCTGTCAAGGTTAGAGACGAGGGAGCATTGTGATGAACTGTTTGAATACATTGAAGAGTGTTCTCGGATGAGAAGATTATGGCAATGTTTATTGAAGGAGCGAAAAAAGCTTGTGTAGTAGTTGCTCAAGGAATGGATCCATGGTATATGGATTATGTCAACTACATTGCAGTGGGTGAAATTCCTAAATGTCTCAATAGATATCAACTTGCTAAATTTAAGAGACTTTTATATGGTATAATACGTTTACTAACATATTTGTACGGATTCCATCGTTCGTAGGTGTGTGCCTAATATGGAGATGGAGAGTGTTCTTAATTTTTGTCATGCACAACCTAACGGGGGGCACTTCGGAGCCCAAAAGACTACGACTAAAGTACTTCAATCCGCTTTATATTGGCCTACCTTGTTTAAAGATTGTGAATACTGTGTAGCGACATGCGATAGATGTCAAAGGATGGGAAACATAAGCAAAAGGGATGAGATGCCACTTCAGCCAAACATTATTGTAGAGATCTTCGATATATGGGGAATTAATTTTATGGGGCCTTTTTCCCCATCTAATGGATTCCTATGCATTCTTCTTGCTGTTGATTATGTTTCTAAGTGGGTGGAAGCTATTCCTACTCGCATGAATGATGCAAAGACGATCTTGTCATTCATGAAGAAACATATCTTTGTCCACTACGGAGTTCCTAGAGTGCTAGTAAGTGATGGAGGTCCACACTTCGTTAATGGGATAATTGAGAGAGTGATCAAGGAGTATGGTGTTAAGCATAAGGTTACGACATCCTATCATCCTCAAGCGAATGGCCAAGTAGAAGTCTCTAACCGGCAAGTGAAATAAATTCTGGAGAAGGTAGTCGGAACCAATAGGAAAGATTGGGCTATGAAGCTTGATGATGTTTTATGGGAGTTTAGGATTTAAGGTTTACGGTTTAGGGTTTTAGGGTTTAGGGTTTAGACTGTGCTAGGAATGTCACCTTATAAAATCATCTATGGGAAGCTGTGCCACTTACCTGTAGAGATTCAACATAAGTCTTTTTGGTAGTGATAAGCTTGAACTTATCCATTAAGGAGGTCAAAGATTTAAAGTTGACTAACATCAATCAATTGGATTAGTTCAGAAGTATAGCTTTCAAGAACTCGGTGATTTACAATGAGAGAATGAAGAAATCGCATGACTCAATGATCACTTTTAAGAGTTCAAGAAAGGAGATGAGGTATTACCCTTTAAATCTTGATTGAAGCTTTTGCAGGAAAATTGAAATCGAAGTGGACAGGACCGTTCATTATACATAGAGCCTGTTGAGGGGAAAGTTTTGAGATCATAGACAAGGACGGAAACCTCATATCAGTGAATAGGCATCGATTGAAGCAATTTAAGTCGTTGGATGATGCTTGCGTTGTCTTTGAAGATATGTTGCATTGAAGTGGTACCGTCGTGACTCTTTGACATTAAACATGAGCACCTGTTGGGGCTTACCTCCCCCCTCAATTTATTGCTTATTTTATTACGTACAAGTAAGAAGATTTTTTAATAAGGTGCTTACTAATCGCCAATTACATCTATTTTCAAACTTAGTTTCGACTGTAGTTTCTACTAAATTTGGGGGGTGTGATGTTCTTACCTCGTCGTAGCACCAACGGCTTGATTGGTATGATGGAATGGATCAAATCCCTTTGCTCCTGATCCTTTCATCCAATTCCCAAAATTGGATGCTGCCTGCGAACGCTATCCATGGCTTTCGGATTTGCTTGCTGATTCTCAAAACCCTAAGGTTGCGTCTAAACCATCTTCCGTGCCACTCACGACACCATATCTTCGATCTTCATCTATGGCTCCTCCTCTATCAAACCTCTTATCGTTTGAGGAACTTCTTCATTGAAATCAATCAAACACTGCCAACCCTCCTCCGACGAGTGATGGCCATGATCGATTCGATCTAGGGTCAAAATATGATTCTTCTAGACATAATCAAAATTTGTCTACCGGGCAAGCGAATAACCCGAAGGTTCAACATAATCATCCTGAGCATGATGTCCTGCAGATCAACGTCCCCTAGTCCAATAACGATTCATATGTGGCAAGGGCCTCACGGGATACTGCTGGGTCGGTTGCCCGATTAAAATCGACCATATGCAAGGGATCTTTCACAGATCATGTGGCGAGGCCACTCAACCGAACAGGTGATATGGTTACTCTCCCTATCAACAAAACTTTCTATAAAAAACGTAAGAATTTATTTCACAATTTGTCATTGTCAGGGTTCTTTATGAAAAGGGATCCAAGATGCTATCTCATACTGAAACTGAAGTTATGTTCAAGAGGATTCTTGATATTAAGGATCTTCTCAGTATCCCCCTTGGTCGTGGATATTACTCGGTGTTGATGGAGGATAATAATCGAAAGGTGGCGATTCTGAAGAGAAGATTTATTGAGGCGGGCAGAATACAGTTGAGAATACAACAATGGACATCCACTTTCAACCAATATAAGATCAAGTCGTCAGTAGTTCCTATTTGGAGTCATATCTATGAGCTGTCGTTGGAACTATAGCATGGAGAAGTTATGAAGTGTGTTGCTCGAGCGGTTGGTTCTCCGATCAGAATTGATGCAAAATCTTTGGATGGATCAATAGGGCACTTTTCCAGAGTCCTAGTGGAAGCAGATGTATAGGAGGTATTGCCTATGCATTTAAACATCGACACTTCAGAAAGTATCATTCATATATCTTTTGGGTGTGAGTATGTTCCGAAATATTGTAAATCCTGCCATATTTTGGGCCATAGTGTGATGAATTGTTTGAAGAAACAAAATAAAAAGGAGCAGCGAAAAGAAAAGATGAAAGATAAAACCAAAAGCAAGGAAGGATTTGTAGATCCAAAGAAATTTTGGAAACAGAAGGATAATTCTGCTAACCCGGTGCTTACCATTAATAGGTTTGATAACTTGGATAGAGATGAGGATCTTCCTGGTTCTCATGTAAAGGATGGTCGGGTAGAGGATGATCAAAATGAGAAGATACACTCAGCAGGCGAGGAGGAACAAATGAATGGAAATAACTAAAATTATGACGATGGTGATGCCACACACGAAGAGGGGGATCACGTCTCAGATGATGAGATTGAACATAGAGAATCTGAAAAAGAGCAAGATCATGGGGATGATGAATGTACCTCAGTAAGTTCTGAAGGATGCCTAGGGGAAGAGGTTGAAGCTATTAATGAATTAGCCCTTGTAGCTGTGACATAACCTATACCTTACGATGTCAGGAGCCCTGAACACCCTGTGAGTTCAGAACGGAAGCAGACTGAACCAGTGAAGAACTCAGTTATAGGAACGAAGCACAGCGCTACCCATTACACTCGGTCGAACCTTCATGTTACCAGATTGCGAAATCCGGGTGGCACGGGTATCAAACATGTATCACCCGCCAAAAAACCTACTAAGCACATGCATGCTACTACAAACTAGCAATGGAGTACTACTAAGCTGCCGAAGCACGGTTGTAGTAATCATGGTAAATGAATGTTCTTTTCTGGAATGCACGAGGGATTGGGCGGATTGAGGCTCAATCAGCTCTTAAAGAGCTATGCAGGAAAATAAACCGATGTGGCTTGCTATTGTTGAACCTAAGGTCCTTTTCCATTCAGTGCCGAGTCATGTTTGGGCTAATCTGGGCTTTCAGTTTGCGGGACATAATCATTGAGAGGGGTTGCGACCAAACTTATGGATCTTCTTCAGAGCTTACTCCATCTTGCAAGTAAGATCGGTTTTCTCCTCTTCTAAAATCGTGATTTTTAATTTTATTTACAATGCTACTAATTATCAATTCGGGTTTAATCATGGCCATACAGATCAATCAATACGTCAGGAACTTTGGTGTGATATTATTTCCAACTTAAAACCTAATATGTTGATAGCTAGGGATTTTAACTCAGTTTTGGGGTGCCATGAGAGATTGCATAGTTCGGGGAGAGAGACCTTAGGGCCCATTGAATTTCGTAGTTTTCTTGATGAATCGGAGCTTATTGATATAGACCTTCTGGGAGCTAAATTCACAAGGGTCAGTCGTTCTGCTACTAGAGGCATGCGTGCTTCTAATATTGACAGAGTGCTCTTGGATGATTATATTATTAACTCATGGGATAGAGTTACAGGTTCGGTGTTGGCCAGGCATGGCTCGGATCATGCCCCTATTTTGATTACTCTCTCTATGAATGATATTGCTCCTAGACCTTTTCGTTTTAAGAATATGTGGCTCCTCAACACGGGTTTCTTCTTGATGGCTGAAACCTCATGGAAGAATCCTTCTTTACATTTAAATCCGATTGCCAAATTTATGCAAAAACTGAGGAAGTTAAAGGGTGATATAAAGATTTAGAATCAACAATCCTTTGGATATCTTGATGAGAATGTTGATAAGGTAATGCTGGGGCAACAAGACATACAGGTTCGTATAGGGGTGGAGGGAGATACTGAAGAACTATTTTGTGAGGAAGTGGAAACACATGTAGAGCTGAATAAAAAGCTTATGGAGAAGCACCAATTCTATGCCCAGAAGTACATTATTTCATGGCTTAAGGATGGGGACAGAAACACGGAATTTTTCATAGGAGCCTTCGTGCTACAAGATCCAAAACAACCATTGTCTCTATGGAAATTGAAGGGGAAATTATTTATGATCCTAATCAAATATTACAGCACATTGTCCAATACTACTCTCGACTCTTCCAACAGCCGCAGGGAGATAGGGGTTTCACTCAGCTAGATTTCTTGGATAGATCCGTTACTGATGAAGATAATGTCATGCTAACAACTATACCAGATGAGTTGGAAGTTAAGCAAGCTGTTATGGATCTTTTGGCAGACAGTGCACAAGGGCCGGATGGCTTCGGAGGAGCTTTCTACCAAAAATGCTGGCACATTGTTGGTCCTGATTTGTGTAGAGCCATTCGCCATTTCTTTATATCTGCAGACATTCCAGGAGGGGTAAATTGCAACTTCACTGTACTTGTACCAAAGTATAGTGCTGTTGTTAGGGTTGAGGACTTTCGATCAATAAACCTTTGTAACTTCATCTTCAAAATCATCAGCAAAATTCTTGCAACTAGGGTCGGTCCAATCTTATAGAGGAGTTTTAATGAGTATCAGTTTGGGTTTATCCCGGGCAGAAACTTTCATCATTCTATCGCTGTTGCCTCAGAATGTTTTAATAGCCTTAATAACTCAACCTTTGGTAGTGTTGGCTTTAAAGTAGATATCCAAAAGGCTTTTGACACTTTAAGGTGGGATTTTGTTATGCATGCTATGCACCGTTTGGGATTTCATACTACATTCATCATATGGATTCACACTATTTTCCAATCTGCAAGGGTTTCCATTTTGATTAATGGGAAGCCTGAGGGTTTTTTCCCTTGCGGTCAAGGAGTTCGACAAGGGGATCCATTATCACCGCTCCTATTTTGCATAGCTAAGGAAGTACTTGGCAGATGGATTGATTTAGAGGTGGCGACAGGGAATATATCCCTTGCAAAAGCCAACAGGTCTACTTCAATCCCTCCTTATTTGTTTTATGTTGATGACATTGTTCTATTTTGTAAAGGGAATGTGAAATCTGCTAATTGCCTCTAGCAGATCTTGTTGAAATATGCCAATCTATCTGGGCAAGAGTTTAGTCCTTCTAAATCAAGGGTATTCTTTGGGAAACATGTTACAGTGGCTACTAAAAGAGAGATCATGACTGTCTTTAGCATTCAGGAATGACAGACGCCTTTTACTTATCTTGGAGCTCGATTTTTGTAGGATCTCCTAAGATTAAGCATTTTAATCAAGCCACTGATAAGATTATTGCTAACTTTCAACGGTGGAAGGGGAGCATTTGTCCAAGGCGGGCAGGGTGTGCTTGGTTAATTCAATTGTCATTGCTTCGACTGTTCATGCAATGATGGTGTACAAATGGCCTAGGCATCTTATTAAGAATATTGAGGCAGCCTGTAGGAATTTTGTATGGACGGGTGATGCGAATAAAAAGTGTTATTTCACTGTTGCATGGAAACGACTTTGCAGCCCGACGGAAGAAGGGTGTTTAGGTATAAGATCCATTAGAACGACCAATGAGGTATACATTATGAAACTATCCAGGAATGTCCTAGAAGGGAACGGGCCGCTTGGGTTTGTCAAGAAATGATGGTTTGAGGGGGAGCAATGGAAAGATAAATATATCCCATCTTCTATTCGTTCAGCTTGCAGGGGCATATTAAACGTTTGAAGGTGGAGGAAATATAGATTATTGGATATGATTCGAAGGTTCGGTTTTGGTTAGACAACTGGATATGTGTTCCTATTGCTGACCTTGTAGAAATACCCCAGGAGTACCGCTGCAACTTTGATCAAAAGATTGGTGATTATTTGTACGATGATGATTGACATTTCACGGAGAGCTTCACGGATACTTTTCCCAACATAGTGGAAGCAATTCACAATACTAGAATCTCCCTGAATTTTGAGGACCGCAGGGTGTGGAGCAAATCTTGGCAAGGAGGGGTTTATGCAAAGATTGCTTATATGCATATTAGAGAGCCCTACATTAAGCCAAACTGGGGTCAGTGGTTTATGGGCCTTCACGTTGCCCGTTGTGCAAATTGGAGGAAGAATAACTAGATCACCTATTCATGCAATGTCCTGTATCTTTGGAAAATTTTCAAATACTCCTTGCGGGCTTCTCTTTTGGTAGCAGGATTATTTTAGATCAATCATTTGTGGGATTTTTTATGTAGGTTATAGCAGTCTCGGGCAGTAAGCAGATATCATGGCTATGGAGATACATTATTGTATCTTACATTTGGATTGTTTGGCAAGAAAGAAATGCAGTGGTGTTCGAAGGGAATACGGCAGAGGGAAAGGATAAACCTATTATGGTTTCCAGAATAATTGCTAACTTGTTGGCTCTTATTTGTGTGGAAAACTATGCAAAGATGGGTGCAATGGATAATTCGGTTGAGGACCTATGTACCCTCAAATACTTCGGTATCAAAGGAGTATTGTGTAAGTCCCCTACTCTTCTATCAGTTCACTGGAATCCACCGCCTCCTGGCTGGATGAAGGTAAACGTTGACGGTCATGCAGCTAGGTCACCAGGTAGTATATTAGGTGGTGGTATATTTAGAAACTCCAGAGGATTTTCACCAGGATGTTTCACTAGTAGTTTTGGTAACGGGTTCGCAGTATAGGCTGAGCTTCCCATGGCATGCTTAGCCATTGAATTCGCCCATGCTAAGGGATGGTTAAGGCTTTAGTTGGAGTCTGACTCCAAGTACGTTGGTTATGCATTCCAGCATGCAACTTCCATTATTCCATGGAAGCTGCTTGGACGATGAAGGAGAGCGAAGGAGTTACTTCAGCACTTTACTCTGCATGTCAGCCATATCTTCAGGGAAAGCAATGCTTCTGTTGACTTGCATTCTAGGGTGGGTGGCTCTGCAACTTGGCATAGTACGATTCCAGATCATGTCAAGACTCCAATGTTCAAGGATATGAACCAAGAATTCTTCAGATTTAGATAGTTGTTTTTCTGTCCTTTACACATCTTTTTGTAACTCCTGAACTCTTTTTCCTTTATTCTTAATAATATTGAACTTATTTACCTAATGAATGGAATAGAGATTGGAAAGGAATGATTAAAAATGATAATTATCATGATTGATACTGTATGTGGATAACTCAGGTAATAGAAAATATATTCGTTAATTTCTTTTAATCTCATCAATCAATAATATTTTTACAGTATTAAATTTAAAACTTATATTATATAAATATATTTAATTAATTAAAATCCCTACAAAAAATTATATAATTTCAAAAATAATTAAAATATTAATGAAGATTTTATATATTTTAATAATTACATGAATTTTAGAAGTGTTAAATTAAAAAAAATAAAATCTTAATATTATTAAAATATAAATAAAAAATTACATATAATAATAAATATTAAATTATATATAAAAAATTAATTATATGTTCAATAATATATATATAATTTAATTATTTATATTACTTTTTATATATAATTTACTTATTTTATTTAGGTATTAAATTAATTATATATATTTTTAGAAAAATTTTAAATAATTAAATTTAACATAATATCTACCGGGTATATGAGTTTTTTTATTATAAATAATTAAATTTTTTATTTTTTATTAAATAATCCAATAACAAAGTTTTTAATTAATATTACATGCTAAACATAAAAATATTAATTTATTTATTATAATTTTTATAATTATATATATGCAGTATAAATTAAAAATATATTTTTATAATTTTTTATAGGACGTATTATGGTAACTAATAAAAAAAGTTGATTCCTTCTCGTACGGAATGGGGAATACCATTGGAGGTGGGATGAATCTTCATTCCTTTTTTGAAGGAATGGTGATTCCGAAAGGAATGATGATTCCAATTCTTTTTTTAGTACCAATCATGATGTTAGGCAAAAAATGAGGAATGGCGATTCCATTCCTACATCATTACCATGTACCAATCATGTCAGAAAAGTATAAACTTTTCTTTGTAACGTTTGCTAGGGGAGTTGATTTTTTGCGGTATGTTAAACTTCAACCATTTTTGATTTGTCGATTTTATTTGCAATTTGCCTAGTGTTCTGTGGTGTATTATTTTTGTAGTGAGAGCAGAGTTATATATACTTGATTTTATATAGTCTAACTAGTGGTTCTCTTGCTATTGTTTTGGCTTATTATGATGTTTAATGTTGTTTTTAAGCCTGAGTTTTGCAGGGGACGAAGAAAGTCTAAAAAATTCAGCGTCGGAGAGCCGCTCGACCAACATGCTGAGGCCGACCGATGGTCGACCGACCACCCTGGCATTTGGTTTAGAGATTTCATATTGTAGAAAGTCCGCTAGACCAGAGGGAGGCTGCTCGACCATGATGAGTTGGTCGAGTGAAAGGTCGAGCAAGAGGCGGGAGATGGATCATCTTACAGAGCATCCACTCGACCATGCGAGAATGCGCTCGACCATGCCACTTGAACCGAGCAAAGTAGCAGTTTCGTAAATATAAGGTCAGTTTCCGCGCTGCTCGACAATTTCTCACCACCTTCTCTCGAGCAATAACCCTGAACTGTAATATTTTTACTCCGATTACTCAGTATATTCTTCTTTACCTATACCACACACATTCCACATCAATTTTCGAAGATTCAAGTCGAATTTGGGGCTTTTCTTCTCAATTTTGAATTCTCGCTTCTCGACACTTCTACGCACCTATGGCTGGAGACAAAGGTATGTTTTCTCAACTCATTTCCCTTGAATTGGATTTTATTCTATTTAGTTTAGTTTGGTAAGTTGATTAAGCATATTTTTGTTTGAATTGTGATATGAAATTTGGGTGTTTTTGTTGAAGTTTTACATGAATTTGCATGGGTTCAATTTTACGTTGGATTGATGGAATTTAATGATATTGATGATGCATATGATACGGGCTTGAGTTTAATTGTTGAATCTTTGCATGGGCTCGTTGATTTGGGGTGACAATTATGATTAATTTGAATTGTGGAATTGTGTTGAATGCTTAGGGATTGAGTTAATTTTTTAATATATTTTTAGAAGTTCCTATTGAAGCATGATTGTATTTATTTTGAATTCTTTAGTGATACTTAGGAAATAGAATGTCGATTTTTCCATGATTTAATGTGTTAAAGTTTATCGTCTGATTTATTTATACATGTGACATGGTGGAGAAGTTGAGTTTAAAGTGTTGGGCATATGATTTGAAGTCTTGAGTAAATCTATGTGATAATTAGTTGTAGGTTGGTATACTTGATTCTTTGCCTATGTTACGTATTGAAGTATAAATTTTGTTAGAAAAGGCATTGTTGCATGTTACAAGAGGAAGGATAGTAAGATTTTGAAGAAGGTAAAAACGGCTAAGAAATTAAAGAAAAATAATTTAATGTCGTCTAACTTCGGAATTCAAATACAGGACTGGGAAGAAAGGAAGGAGCGATGGGGAGTGATTTCAAGAAAGATTGCTCGGACTCGGTACCAGGATGATGAAGCCATTGTAGATAAGCATAATCAATGATATAAGGTGGACTTTCAACCAGGTAAGGATCAACGGTTTTATGGATTTAAAGAGAGATAATTATTTCCACACGATAGCTCAGATGCTTTGTATGCTAGAGGTGATCTGGGGACAGAATTTTCTTTCAGAGAGTGCTTGGTTTTGGATTGGAGGGGAGCTTCGTTACCTATATTTGTCTGAATACAATAGAGCATTTGGATGCCCTGATGTATCAACACAAGAGGACAAAGGATTTAATGCTGATGAGTTTTGGAGGTCGATCACGGGTTTGTAAGGAGCTTGTGATCCTCAAAGCTCACGGGATGCTTTCATTCGTAATCCGGTGATTGCGTACAGGGATAAGATCCTCAAAAACACCATTTTGCCCGAGCTGAGGGTGGGTACATTCCGAGAGGAGAACTATATATTCTCTGGTGCATAATGAATGATGTCCATTTCACCCTCGGTGCTTATCGATTTCATCTAAATAGGTTATATTATAAATATAGAAAAGAGTACAAGTGATAAAGATGTTTTGAGTAAGGCAAAGCCTTAAAAAGACCAAAAAGGCGGCCCAAAATAAAAGAAATGAATCAAAAATTGGCCACAATTATAAAAAGCAAAGATATTGTTATTAACTATTTCGCTCTTCTCTTAGCTTCAAAGTACTGGGATATTCATGGAATCAATCGGGTCTGGAAGGTTGAGTTTTGCTTGAGAACGAGTATTAGGTCTAACACTCTGTTGAATATATTTCTTGGTATGTTCGCCTTTGTTCGGATTCACACTTTGAAGAGCAAGGAACTCCTCAAAAAGGTCACTAATTTTTGTAGTGGGATCAACAAAAGCATAAGAATCTTCCAAATTATGTTAGGCAGCCTGAATTTATGTTGTATGAAAGTACGCATAGCCTCATCAATGACAGAAGGGAAAGCTGCCAAATCAGCCAAAGCAGACTAATTAACAGCATGAGTAGCATGAATCTGATCAACAATAACAGGCCTATCTAATTGGTTGGATGTCCTCAATAATGGGTGTCGATTCTGACTCAATATTGGCGGCCGCATCTGTTGCCCCAAAGGAGTGCAAATCTGGAATATCAGTTTGCTGTGCAAAGTTCCCAAAAGTAACTTCAAAACGAAAGCCAAGAATAGGATAATGGGACTTAGCAATATAGGCCTCATCAGGCAAAAATTCCTCATCCGCAGGAGCCAAGGAGAGCACCCCCTTACCTGATACAACCTCAGGAAGATGAGCAGGCATAGTTTGAACACCCACCTCAGTAGCTGGGTCGTCCTCAGTTTCAGAACCTCAAAAGAGTTAGAAACATGCACAGGTGGAGATTGCAGCGTGACAGCCGCTGCGCAAGTAACAGGCACAGCTGGGCACCCATCAGCAATCAGCTACAAACCTGTATTTCTCACAACATTCTGATCATCAGAGCACCAAGCAGATTCATCAAAACTTCGAACAGGTTCAGAGGTCTCTATAGGCTTCTCACGCCAAGCTTTGCTCTATTTTTGTAAAACATCATCAGCAGGCCGTTTCGGACTGGAGTGATGCTTATAATCCGCATATTGGTGACCCAAAGTATGACAGTGAGAACAAAATAAGGGTACATTCTTGTACCCAATTGACACACGAAAAGATGCTTATCTATTTCAGCAGCTATATTGGTTTACCTCACACACATTTCAGAAGGTCAACATTGGAGGGCTAATTACTCTTATTACGGAGCACTACAATGTGGATTTATCTTGGTTTAGGCATCTGATTGGTGAGCCAGACTTATTTTGTCTGCATGTGTGAGGATGAACTTGGCTCGAAGGATTGACAACACGTAGATGTTTATTTGAGGGATGAATTCTATTTCCTTCATGCTTCCATTCTCTTTTATTGATCTCAATTCAGTTCAGATAAATGTGAATCTTTTGATGGACACTCCTCCTCACATAGCTATCTCCACTACTTGTGTTAATCGAGGAGATTGGCGGACTTTGGTTGATAAGCATATTCAGGGTGTTTATCTCAATTTGGATATGACCTTAGTGGGAGAGCCAGAGTATGATGAGTACGAGCCACAACAGCAGCCGTTTGAGCCACAATAGCAACCTTTTGACCACAGCAGCCACACCTGTTTGAGCAGTCGATTCCTGAGGTACATATGAAAATGCCTCACGACATTCCGGAGATGAGTATTCCTCCGATGCAGTCACCACCCCCATAGCAGCAACAACAGTATGATTTTTGGTAGGCTCAAGATCAATTTTATAGAGAACAATTCATAATGATGAATGAGCACTTTGCCACATTGAATACGAACCAGCAGGAGACGAACTGCCAACTTTCTTTGGTGAACACGAATTATGCTGCACTCAACCTGAGCTACGAGGCTATGGATAGAAGATTGGGAGAGATGCAGGCTAACTATCGAGAGGTTGATAGGAAGCTCTGTTTTCTTCAAAGGGACTTCAATTTATGGCATATGAAGATCAATGACAATGATGATGCTCCGGAGGAGTAGAGCACGCCATATTTTCACTTTTTCTGTTTTTCCTCATCTCCCTTCTCATTTTTATTTGATAGATGGAGTATTGAGTGGTGGTTGAGTTTGGGTTTTATGAGATTCATGCGTGAGTGGTATGTACCGTATTGAGTATTGTTTGTGTTGATTGATATTTGTACATTTGGTGATGATTGATGGTTTGATATTGACTCTTTGGTATGCATGTGCATTTACTTATAATATATGTTGATTCTGTTGAAGAAATGCATACATTATTTATTATTACTTGTAGTTTATGTGGAAATTGATAGTGATTGCATGCTTTGAAGAGTGCGTAGGGAATCTATTACTCATGAGAGAATTTGAGCCTATTAATCATGCTACATGAATGCATGAGAGTTTATACCTGAGAGAATCGTCCATACGTTTGTATTCTAGAACTTGGCTTGGAGTCTTGTTTTATATCATGATTGATAGATATTAAGAGATGAAAAGCAAAACTCCAAGGTATGTACTTCTCTACTAGTGAATTAGACACTGTATCTAAATTCTCCAACCTTTACCAAAAAGCCAACATTATAACCCATAAGAAAAGTCCTTTGTGATCCTAGTATTGATGCAATTATAAATTGATCTTTGAGACCTTTGCCAAACTTATGATTACGCAGATGTATGAATTGATTATGAGCGTAAATATTAACACTTGAAGTGTACATCTTTTACACTTGAGAGCGAGAGTAAACATTTACCTAGTGAGCCAGATGACTTTGCATTTGTAGAAGTATTGTGATTGATGGATGTTTTTTCATGATTGAAAGGTATGATGACTGCATGTTTTGATTTGATGAAATTGCATGTGTTATTAAGTTATGCATATATGAGGATCTTGTGAATCACACTCTCTTACCTTTGTTTTGATTACATCGCATCGGGACGAGCAACATGTAAGTTTGGGGATTTGATGATAGGAAATTAATGAAATAGATGTTACTGAGGTTATTTTAACATATTTATGCAGGAAAATAGGTCAGAAGTGCTTAGAATCGAAAAACATGAATACCGAGATGCTACTCGACCTCAAAAGGAGCCTCTCAACCAAGACTGTTTGGTCGAGCGACGGCAGATATGGTCGAGCGGAGCATTGTACAGAGTTTCAGCGAACAAGGAGGTCGCTCGATCGTCGCTCGACCTGAATCATCTTGGTCGAGCGGGGACACACGAATTTATTTTTAGTAATTTCGACCCTCCTGTGCGTGAATTGACATATTTTCCAAGAAAAAGCTCTGTAACGTCCGTAAGGAGAGTTTACAAGTATAACAAGAGATACATATCACATCAAAAAGAGAGTTAGATTACACATCCATCCTTTGAAGCTGTAGAGAGAGATTCGTGCAGCGAATCAAGTGAGAACCAAGTGAAGATTCAAGACGGAGTGAGAAGCGATGTCGCCCACATCTAGGGTTTACTTCGCAACTTAATATTTCTTGTAATTTTCAAGACTACGGGTTAGATTATCCAAATACCATGAACGTTCTTCGAAGTGTAATGGGCTAGAACCACTTTGGTAGTTCCAGGGTTATGAATAGAGGTGGGCAGTATGGCATACCGAAGATTTTTGGTCATATCAAATATTGTACCAAAATTTTCAGTATATAAAAAATCATACCGTTACCTTACCTAAACTTTCGGTATACCGTAGTTCGGTATAAGAAAATAGTATATCTTCTGCTACTGATATTTTGGTATACCATATCATACCTAAATATCGGTATATACCATACTATTTGATAGTTTTCTATGCCGTTATACACCTAAAATTCAATAAATCTAATAAAAACTACTAGAAAAGTGAAAGATAGCTATAAAACAAATTCTAATAGATAACAAATTCATAATAAGAAAAATATACGACAATCCACAAACTACCAAATTAAATAAGAGTAAGTCTCATGAAAATAGGGTTTACATGTAAGCCTTATTTTTTAATATTATTCTTTAGTATATAAAAAATTATTCTTTGAAGAGTGATAATTTTTATATAGAAGAGTAATAATTCATATTTTAAAAATTAATTTTTTATGTACTAAAGAGTAATCGATAAATCAGGATTTACAAGAATTTGAAGAGTAATTTTTCAATTTAGAAGAGTAATAATTTATGTGCTAAAGAGTAATCGATAAATCAGGATTTACAAGAATTTGAAGAGTAATTTTTCAATTTAGAAGAGTAATAATTTATGTGCTAAAGAGTAATTTTTTATGTACTAAATAATATCAAGTTTACATAATTAATATATCTAAACCCGATTTACACAAGTGTTTGTCATTAAATAAATAGTACATAAGATATCTACAAAAAAATCATATGGAACTTATATTAAAATCAACACTTTTAAATTTTCATATAAGATAGAATTACGTAATTAAAAAAGAAGTACAAGATATCATTAAAGCTAATCAACTTTATCACCCATTTATAATTATGAAGAAGTATACAGTAGGATTTAATCTTTTAATTAAATAGTGTATATATAATTTAATTAAAAATTATAATATATAAATAATAATTATAATTTGATATATTATGTAGTATGGTAATATCGTATCATATTACTAAAAAATTGAATATTTTACAGTATTTCGGTATACACAAAATACCGCGATATTGATCATTTATATACCTTTATCGTACCAAAATTTTCAATACGGTATCATACCTTACCAAAAATTCGGCATACCTAAAATTTCAGTAAAATCAGTATTTTACAGTATTTCAGTATACACAAAATACCGCGATATTGATCATTTATATACCTTTATCGTACCAAAATTTTCAATACGGTATCATATCTTACCAAAAACTCGGCATACCTAAAATTTCAGTAAAATCAGTATTTTTCGATATGGTAAGGGCGGTAAGGGCGGTATTTTAGTAATACGGTATTTTTCAGTAAAATTCCAATATTTAGTGAAACTAGAAGGCCCGAAGAGCTACCTATCTTCGTATTTGTTTACTCTCATTTATTCTCTATTGTCTTTAGTTTACTTGTTATTAATTTATTTTGTTTATTAGATTAGTAATCATTTTACAATTAAACTTCCAATTAACAGTTTCCATTAATTTAAATAATAATAAATTAATAATCAATCGTCCTTCGGGTTTAATAATATAACTTGGTCGTTTATCTAAGCTACAATCACATCCTTTATACTTGGGGTTTATTGTGTGTTGAGAAAACACCCATCAATTGTCTTGAGACTACTATGAATTCTAATCATGCAGATTTATTTAAATAGTTGAAGGATCATACTTTGATTATGAGGCAGATGGTCGGGAATGTATATCAATTGACACAAACTTTGGAAAAAGGAATGTTCCTGTCTAAAGGCATAACGAACCCGAAAGAATGCAAAGCCATCACGTTAAGGTCCTGAATGCAGTACGAAGCTCTGATGATGCAAGTGAGCAAAAATGGAGAAAAAATAAGCCCGCTCAACCACAGCTCGACCAAAATGTTTAGTTGAGCAACATCTCACGAAACAGAGAAATGATACTTTATTTTCAGGTCCACATCTCGTCCAAAATCACCTTGCCAGACCAGACCACTCTGGTCGAGCGATGGTCGACCAGCTCACTTTAACTCTAAAGAACGCTGATCAGCGTACAGATTCCTCACTTGACCAAAATAGTGTCGCTCGATCAGAACTTTTTGATCGAGCTGAGGTCGAGCAAATCTCAGTCGGGACTGTACATTGCAAATTCGGGAAGGGGTACCTTGCTCCACCAAAATGACCTCGCTCGACTAGACCCTTCTAGTCAAGCTGAGTTAGAGTAAGGCCGTCTGACTCCCATTTTCATACAGATTGCTATACCTAATGTTCAGAGCACTCCAGCATCATCAAATGAGCAAAATACAAAATTTATAGTAGAGAAAAAATAAGAAAGAGCGAAGCGATTGAGAGCCGAGAAGGAAAGATGAAGGAGGTTGAACGTGATGTGCGAGGAAGACCAAAGACTAAGATTCCTCCTCCATTTCCTTCAGGATTGGTCAAGACAGTATTGGAAGAAAAGTAGAGGTTTCAAGATATCATGAACAAGATAAACTTGAACATTCCTTTCTCTAAAGCAATCATGGAGATGCCACACTATGCCCGATTCCTCAAGGATATTATATCAAAGAAGAGAAGTTTGAATGGAGTGGAGATGGTGAATCTGTCTAAGAACTGCAGCTCGATCATTCAGAGAAAGCTGTCTGCAAAGTTGAAGGATCCGAGAAGCTTCCGTATTCTTTATGACATTGGAAAAGGGCCAGCACAAAAAGCCTTGTGTGATATGGGGACGTCAACTAGATGCCTTTGTCCATATTTAATAGGCTTAGTTTGGGGGAGCTTACACCCACAATAATTTTTCTTCAGTTGCAGATAGATTCATGACTTTTCCGAAAGGTTTAATTGAAGATGGTTTTGGTGAAAGTAGATAAGTTGGTCTTTCCCGTGGATTTTCTTATACTTGAGATAGAAGTTGACAAGGATGGCATTCCCTTTATATTATGAAGGCCATTCCTTGCCACAGCTGGAGCCATGATAGCCATGATAAATGTTCAAGAAGGAAAGCTTAGACTACAGATGGATAATGAAGATGTGATTTTCTCTCTTGATAAAGCAATGAAGATGCCCATGGATAGTCAGTCATGCAAGAGCATAGATGTGGTTTCTAACTTGTTTAATCTTGATTATAATAGGATAGATAATTCTGAATTTGAGTGGAAGATTGATAAGGAGGAGTCTAGACAGCCATTGGAGGAAGGAAATTCCAAGGATCATATGCTTTTGACCAAGAAAGGTGAGGTGCTGAGCGTAGTCAAGAAGAGGGAAAGAAAGTATTTGAAGGTGAGGATGCGAGAAGACCACCCTCTGATCAAGTAGTCTACAGAGGCTGCATACCGTCGTGACTCTCTGACATTAAACATGAGCACCTGTTGGGGGATTTTCCTTCTGTTTATTGCTTTATTTCTTTCGTGTGAGTGAGGAATTTTTATATTTGAGTACTCACGCTTCGCCAATTATATCTCTTTCAAACTTTGTTTCGACTTACGTTTTTACAAAGTTTGGAAGGGTGTGATGTACGTACCTCATCTTAGCACCAATAATATAATTTTTGTTCCTTGTATTGTTTGTTATGAGGTTTATTTTTTACGGTAAATTAATACTTTAATCGGTGTTGGTATGTTGATATTTTACAACTTAACTAATGTTTAATTTGTTTTTTTTGTGTTTCTTAGTGTAAGTGGTCGAGTTTTTAACTTTTTGTCTTTTTGATTTTTCTAGTGTCTCTTATTTTATTATTGATGATTCATGAGATGATGAGGTGTGCTTGAGTTTTGATGATAAAAGAAAGGTAAAAGAGTGGCAAGACGAGTTCTACATTAAGGCTTTGACCTGATCGACTTGAATAACTTGAGGAGCTCGTACATACATGAAGAAAAATTAGGTGCCCTTGTTTTCTTATTATAATTTTTATGTCTGCTTTTAATTATTAGGATTGGAAGGATTGAGATCTTGGTTTGTGGACACAAGAGCTTATATTTTTAAATTGTGCCTAAAATTCATATGTTCTTGAAATTGATAGAGGAAGTGTACTTAAGTTATATTGTGAAGTTTTATTTGTACTTGTGAGATATTGCTTACCATGAAAGGTGCTCTATTACTTATTAAAATCCCATGTGAGATTTTGAGCCTTATTCATGTTTCATAATCACATGATATTTATTTCTGGTGAGTATCATTCTTGTGTGTGTATTCTAGAACTTGCCTCTTGTCTAACTTGAAACTGCATGTGTGTTAGATAATGGGAGATGATTTTAGGCCATCCTTGAATGTATAAGTCACTTAGCTAAATAATTCCCTATCGAATTATGTTTATCCATAGTTAGCCCTGTAGAGTCTAAAAATCTCATTTTTTGGCAGCCTACGAGAAATAACCACTTTGAGCATCTGAATTATTTTAGCCTTGATTGTCCTTCTAGAAGAGAATTAATGGCTTTTCAAAGTCTGTTGAAGGAGTTTGATAATAGTTTGGGAAGGAATGAAATTGGTTTTGAAACAGTGATTGAGCTTGATAATGCATTTGAGGAGAATCATGGAGTAGTGCTTAAATCTAGTACTCCATGGAATCAAACACCCTAGGATAGTGCTTAAATCTAGTAGCCTATGGAGAATGTGAGAGGTAGTGCCCAAACTGGTACCTCAAGAGAAAAAGAAAGAAAAATAAAAGAAGGAAAAAATGTTGTGTTTGAAGAAAAAAGTGAAAGAATTGAGGAGGATGTGTGCTTAATTGAAGTGGGTAAGAAGAATGAAAGTTCATAATGGAGTGAACGCTTGATTGATCCAAGTTTTGAGTCACTTATCCTATATTTCCTACCTTAACCAAAGATCTAACATTACATCCAAAAGAAAGGTCCTTTTTGAGATCATTGTCGAATCATACTTTTATTGATGGAGATTTGAGACTTTTGGCAAGTTTATGGTTACGCATGCCCTTGAATTGAATTTGAGCATAAACACCTTAACCCATAAGTGTACATCTTTTATACTTGAGTGCGAGTGATATATACTTCTTGTGAGAACATGTGAATGGAGCATTTGAATTGGTGGAGATTGTCTTATCTTGTATACTATGAATTAATTATTACATGTAATAAGAGTTGCATGACCTAAGTTGAGGACAATTGTATTTTGAATGTGGTATTGGTCATAGTCCTTAATTCCCCGCTAATTACTTACTATCTCTCTACTTTTATTTTGTTGCCTCGAGACAAACACGAGTAAGTTTAAGGGATTGATGAGACTGAAAATAAGCGTGTTTTAGTGTCCAATTTAACACATTTTTGATAAGAATTGTTATTATATATTGGCACAAGAATATTCAATATATTTGAGAATAAGGTGCATTTGAGGTGTTTTATTGTGTTTTAGGTGGAAAAAGATCAAAAGTGCAAAGTTAGAAGAATGCTGAAAAACACATGTTCAACTTCCATAATTTTTCTGTTTTCGTGTGGAGCTCATAACTGATAAAGTGATACATGGTTGGAAAGCCATGGAAGAGAGGATTATTTTGGAGCAAGAATCACTCAAATCAGAGTTTGGATATGGAAGTTATACGCGAAAGGGTAAGACTACACAATGTCGTTCAACCTGCCGTTCAACCAAAACTGTTCTCGTCGAGCGGGGACATGCAAATCTATTTTTGTCGGGTTTTACAACCCAGTGCATGTATTTTCGTATTTTCCAAGTAAAAGCTCATCCAAGGTCCATAAGGAGAGCTTACAAGTATAAAATGGAATACAGATCACACCAAGGAAGTACCACTACACACTCATCTTACACCCCTCAAGGGGAGATTATCCCCACACCATCACATCCACATCCTTTCCTCCATTCATCAATCACTGTGAAGATTTGTCTATGAAACCAAGAGGAGGATTCAAGATGGAGAAAGACGTGACGACTCCCGCATCTAGGATTTTATTCGTTTTCTAATTTGTCTTGTATTTTTCAGACATATGGGTAAGATCTATCCAACCCCCATGATTGTTCTTCGCAACATCATGGGCTAGAGCATTTTTGGTAGATCTAGGGGTTTGAAGGTTTTTATGAATTAATTGAACTTTCGTGTGTATACTCCGTACACCACTACTTGTGGATTTATTTTATATATGACTATGCATTTTTAAACCATATTCAGAGTTGTTTTGTGCATCTTCAACTTTTATATAGAATGTGAATATATATCTTGGTTGTTGATTGAGCGCGTTCACTGCTGAACAGTGTTCCATGTTATGATTCTAGGGGACTTTGAAGTTTCATTAGAACTATCATATATAGATGTTTATTAATTGAATTGAATTGAGGTTAATAAGAAGGATAAAGAGGTTAATTTTATAGTAGCTGGGGAGATCATATCGGGTTAGAGTACCAATCCTTGGGGAAAATAATTGATACTTATAGTACCTAGAAAAGAGGTGAAATTATATCTCTTGCTCCAAAGTTATTCACACATGTTACACACATATTTACTTGTGTCTATAGAGTAGATTTGCATAGTTTAGTGATGTGTCTATATTCCAGAATGCAGAGTCGGACATTGATACATGAAAGGGAAATTAATGAGAGAAATTGGATTACCCTAAAGCTACATATTCTCTTACTTGATTCACTTTCGTATTTTCTTAGTTCCTTATTAATTTATTTTTATAATTTAAATTAATTGTTTAATAGTTGATAATTAAAATCCCAACTTTTATTGACATTCATCTTAATTAATTTAGTTAATAAATAAATTGACAATACACTGTCCTTTGGGTTCGATATTTAACTTGGTCGCTTGCTTAAGCTGCAACTTATATCCTTAATACTTGGGGATTAATTTTGCGAGAAAAAAAACACCCATCATCCCCCAAAACTATTGACTCCCTTATTTGGCCTTGATAGAAAAAGCCTAAGTAAGTATCCTTTGAAATTGATATTTGGGACAGCTCCGCAACAGCTCTTTGAACCTTTCCCATGCCTCATAGAAACTCACTAAGGATCCTTGTTTGAATAGTGTTATCTTTTTCTTCACCAAGAAACTCTTAGAGGGAGGAAAACTTATTCAAAAATTTATCTTCCAGTTGCTCCCAAGTAGTACAACATCCTTGAGGTAGCTTGGCTTTTCCCGTAAGTGAGAATGGGAAAAGCCACATCATGATAGCATCCTCCAGAATATTACTGTGATTCTGTCCTTGCATACTCATCAAACATTTGCAGATGCTCACTAGGATTCTCCAAAGGATTTTCACTAAATTGTTGTCTCTCAACCATTCAGATCAGTTCGAAAGGCAACTCAAAATATTTTACGGTGATCACATGTCTATTCAATCCAGCATTAGTGGTGTGCTTCAGTTTAGATTGGTCCCGCATAGGATTCGGGGACTGGTGATCATCAGCCATCTCTCTAGTCTCAGTCTCCTCAGTTAAAATTAACTTCGTCAAATTTTTGGGAAAGCTTTTCAATTTCTTCTTCTAACAAATGAAAACTATCTGAATCCAAGCTAGGAATAGGTGTAGGTGGTTGCTTCCTCTTTCTTCTATATTCTCTATTAAGTGCTTCAAGCTCTAGGTTTAATGGTTCAATTGCTCGTCCACTCGACCCAGTGATCATACATCTATTTTCACATAGAATAATTAGAATTGTTTGGATATAAATAAAATATAAAGTAAAATCCAACATCCTACCAGAAAATAAATCGCTATAGAATTAAATTTTAACCTATGAACTATCCCCAGCCAACAATGCCATAAACTTGTTCACTATTTATTTTACCCTCAAGTGTAAGGGATCAATTGTAGTGTGTGTGTCCAAGTTAAATGTCGAACCCTCGAGATAGTTGTAAATTTAACAAAATAATTCTATATATGATAATTTAAATGCAAGACAAATTCGGGGGATATTTTGAAGGATAATTTACTAAACTAATAAAAATTGTAATTAATTAACTAATGCGAAGAAAATAAATCTCACAAGAAAAAATGATTTCGAATTCAAAGATCGAGAATTGGTAATGCTAAGGCAAATGGCTTAATTTATCTATAGATAATTTCATTGATTGATTTGATTCAAAATTTAAAATAAATATTAACTTTGTATAATTAATTATATTAAAATTATTTTATTTTAATTGATATTTATCTTATAAAAAAGTAAATATAATTTCTCAATAAAACTAAATTATTATTTTGTTTTAAAATAAAGATATATTTAATTACAATATATATATTTTTCTAATTAAATAACATATGAATAAAATAAAATATAATATATTAAATTACAAATATTAAAATAATATTTATAGAGATGATACTAATGAAAATAAAATTGAATGAACAATTAAAATAAATTACAAAATTTAAAAATAGATTTCATAAATTAATCTTAAAGATTTAATTAAAAGAATATGTATAGATATTATCCTAATGAAAATAAAATTAAATGGAAACTTAGAATAAATTACAAAACTTCGAAAATAGATTTCATATATTGATCTTAAAAATTAAATAAAGATAGTAAAAATATAGTTGACATGTACTTTGGATTTTCTAATTCTAAAATTTTTTAAATTAATTCTGGATAAGTACATTAATGACTTTTTTTAATGATCAAAATTGCAATTGAGATCAAATAAAAATAAGAACAATAAAATAAAAAATAATAAAAATAAAGTTTATGGAATATAAAGAAAACACACAAAAAAGAAGGAAAAAAAACATAAATCATTAGATAAACGTAAAAAAAAGAATAATGCCTGAAATGATAATTTTTGAACCAAAAAATAAGATTAAAATGAAGAACAAAAGATAGAGTATTAAAATATAAAAATAGGGTTCATAGAATTATTATAAAGCAAACACAAAAATTGAAGAAAAAAAAGATAGACAAAAAAAAAAGAAAAAAAAAAGAATGATACCTAAAGTTAGAATGATTGGACATACAAATAAGATCAAATATGAGAATGATTGAACCTAAAAAAAATATATCAAATAAAAGTATAAAAGAAGATAAAATAAAAAATTATAAAAATAAGGTTTATAGAAATATTTTAAAAAAACACAATAAAACCGAAGAGAAAAAAATAAGATGACAAAAAATTAAAAAGTATAATGATGCCTATAAAGAGAATGATTGAACCTGCATATAAGATACGTACATGTAACAACAACTTTTGTATTTACAATAAAATAAATACAAATTTAGTATAAAGATAATTTCAAATGAATTTAATATAAAAGATAATATAAACGGGTTATAATCTCCAATCAATCCTCTGATTCTTCTCTCGAACCAATTTGGAATTGACTTTGACTTGTTGACTTTGACTTTGACTTGAGTGTGTGGACTATGCTGATTATATTGACTGAGTATGTTGAGTTGAGTTGGATCTTCAATTGAAGCTTGTCCGGACTCGGATATAAGCCTTTGTTCGAATTAAACATTATTCTTGAAGCTTATAACGTTAATCTGGAGGGATCGAGCCTTTGCTCGGATTAAAACATTATTCTTGAAACTTATAACGTTAATCCGGAGGGGTCGAGCCTTTGTTCGGATTAAAACGTTATTCTTGAAACTTATAACGTTAATCCGGAGGGGTCGAGCTTTTATTCAGATTAAAATGTTATTTTTGAAACTTATAACATTAATCCGGAGGGGTCGAGCCTTTGTTCGGACTAAAACGTTATTCTTGAAGCTTTCCACAAAAAACGCCGAAGAACTTGATTTGAAGAACGCCGGATTAGAGTAGTTTAGAATCTTTATCTCTGATCGCAAGCTATTTTTGGCTTGAAGATACTTGAAGATCTCAAGGGAGCACTGCTCGTATTTTCTTGATCTCTTCAAAAGCATCTGCGTCTTTAGATTTTTAATGTGTGTCCTGAGTGAATGGAGGAGAGCTCCTTATACAGGTGAAGAGAGAGGATGCCCCATAAATAACTGACAATCTGATTGGTCAATGGCAGATTTGACCTGATTCTGCGGGCTTGGGTCTTTCCATATATAACACAGTTTGTTTGGTCATTGCTTGATTTGACCTGATTCTGAAACCTTCCAGGCTTTATTTGACTTAGGCTTGTTTGACTTGAGCCAGACTTTACTTAATTTAAACGTCTTTTAATTTGTTGGGTTTTAAATTAATTATCAATTATTTATTAATCTATTTTAGAAATTAATTTATTAAATCCCCAAATAAAATATAATAAACTAAAATTGATATTTTAAGCATGAAAATTCATGTGTCGCCATTTGATTGTATCATGAATTTTAATTGCTTACAAATGCCCCTTGCGATTTGTTCACGAACATCACGTCTTGTTGTGAAGGAATCGCAAAAAGTCTGCAATCTCAAAATTTTGCTTCAACTTGGGCTTTCAAATGACGATTGACCATCGTGAAGTATAATTGAGAAGATATTTTACTCAATACGTAAAGAAACTTCTCCTTCACCAAGACTCATACAAATCTCAATCAAATTTCATCAATTCGTTTTTATGGTAATGAATCTTTCAAAATATTAGCAAGATTATACCTCCATACATAATTTCCATGTATAGCTCCAAGCTTATCACTACATAAAACCCACTCATGCGTGAGTTTTCTACTCAATCTTCCCCCTTTTTTCTTCTTCTTTTTTTTTTTTTCTTTTTTTTTTTTGAGAAAGAAGGCAGTTTCCTTTTTGAACCCAGCTACTGCTCACGTCTTATTTTGGAGGAAGGAATCAATTCCTTCTTAATTTTGACTTTTAAAATTGGGTTAATTTTAACTTTATTAAGCCCAATTTATTTAGTCCATCTTAGGCTTTGAAAATGGCTTTGACTGCAAGCCACAAATTTTATCCTTAAACTTGAGCCCATGAATTGCTCAACTTATCAATTTGGGCTCACTTCTTAAATAAGGATATCAGACTTCTAACATCCATGTACTTGAATTAAATTTAATTCATGTCTTTGAGTTTAAACTTAAACATAAATTAATTTAATTGCTTCTTTCAATATCTTGAACTTCACTCATCCTCATGGGCTTAATTTATAATTTTAGACTTAATAATCAATTGATCTAATATATATGTATTTTGGATCTTTTAATTAACTAAATCCACAAATTTAAATTAAGTTGAACTCATCTTCTTGCATAGGATGTGACAACATGGATCACCTTCGTCACTTCATCATTTCACCATTGCCGGAATTTGAAATTATTTCAACACCCCAAGGAATACGGAGTGGCCTGAGTAGGTGTTTATTAGAGATAATATACACCAAATATGTAATTGATAATCAATCTCCATAGAATAGGTCATTTTATTATGTTTCCTTTTTTGTAGATATTGTAAAGATATATTTGTAAGTATTTATACGTCTTCAAGACAATCAATACACACATCAAGAATTCTCTTTATTTTATATGGTATCAGCCTAAAGAAGGCACAAATATACCCTAATATCCTTCTCAGATCTCACTCTTCTTCACACAAATGGCTGCCGCTACTACAGATGTACTCCCCTTTGCAACCCTTCTCCATATGGTCACCATTAAACTAACCTCCTCTAACTACTTACTTTAGCGCAAGTAGATGACATCTATTCTTGAATGTCAAAATTTTCTACACCATGTTGATGGTACTACTCATTCCCCTCCTCCTCTCATAAAAGATGCGACTGGTACAGATGTTGCAAACCCTGATTTCATTGCTTGGCATAATATTGACCAATGCCTTTTCACCTTGCTTCTCTCATCTCTTACGGAGGAGTCCATGAGTGAAGTACTCAGATGCACTTCTGCTCAAGCTGTATGGACATCTCTCGCTGCGGCTTATAGCATTCATCAAAATCGTATGAACTCCGATTGAAAGACTATCTTCAACTTATAAAACGTGGGACACATTTCATAGCCGACTATGGACGTAAATTCAAAGCATTATGTGAACAACTTGCAGTGATTGGCCGATCGGATGATGAGACAGACAAATCGCATTGGTTCATTCGTGGACTTGGCCCACCTTTTACTAGCTTTTCTGCTGCCCGCATGGCCATCTCTCCGCTACCTTCATTCACTGATTTTCTCTCCAATGCCGAAACATTCTTCATGTTTCAACAATCCATGGAATCCTCTAGTGCTTCACAGGTAGCTTTCGCTACCTCCCATCAGCCTTCAAGGCTAAACCCAAAAGGTGGAAACTACTCTGGTTTTTCTCCAAACTCCCATCGTTCACATTCTGGTTTTTCTCAAAATCGCACACATCAGCCTCCTTCAGGAAAGGAGCCCAAAATGTGTTCCCCACTATCAGATTTGTCGAATACCTGGTCACTATGCAGATTAGTGCCCCGATCATTTCAACTCTATCACGCGCTCTTCCACAGTGCATCTCGCCGAAGCTTTTCAATCCTTCTGCTCTATTAACAATGCTACTGCTTCCAATTGGTACCTGGACACAGGTGCTACTGCCCACATAACTCCTTCATCCGCTTCTCTTTCTGATCATCATGACTATAACGGAAATGATCAGGTTTATGTTGGTAATGGTGCTCCATTTCCTATTACTCATGTCGGTAATGTAAAATTGAATTCTCAACTTGATCTGTTGGATGTTTTGGTAGTGCCTCACGTAACAAAAAACGTACTTTCAATAAGTAAATTAACTGCTGATTTTCCCGTGGATGTTCTATTTACTAATAATTCTTTTATTGTTCAGAATCAAAAAAAACAAAGGATCCCACAGCCACAGGTCGACGTGTACATGGACTATACATCTTGGATCGGGGACAATCTACTTTACTTTCAGCTTTATTTAAAAATAAATTACGTGATTCATATGAGTTATGGCATCCTAGAATAGGCCATGCAAACTTTGATGTTATCAACAAACTAAGTAAATCAGGACATCTGCATGTTACCTCTCTATTGCCAAAGCCTTCGCTTTGTGCCTCTTGTCAGTTTTCTAAAAGTAAACGTTTATTATTTTCTCTTAATAATAAACGAGCCACTCATGTTTTAGACATAATTCAATGTGATCTATGGGGTCCCTCACCTATCACTTCTTCTGCATGTTTTTGTTATTTGCCATTTTTATTGATGATTTATCTAGATTTTCATGGTTATTTCCGTTAGCTGCAAAATTAGATTTTTATGTGAATCTTGTTCAATTTATTAAATTGGTTAAAAATCAGTTTAATAGGTATATAAAAGTATTTCAAAGTGATGGTGGGACAGAGTTTACAAATAATGCAGTCAAAAATTTATTTCGGGACAAAGGCATTCATCAGTCCATCTCTTGTCCCTATACACCACAGCAAAATGGGAGGGCTGAGCGCAAACATAGGCACGTCACTGAGATGGGCCTTGCCATGTTATTTCATGCTTATGATCCTCTCTCTTTGTGGGTAGAGGCTTTCTCAACAGCAGTTTACACTATAAATCCTCTTCCATCATCTATTTTACTTGGAAATTTACTGTTTGAACTTCTATACTCTACTTCTCCAAATTATAGTAACTTTAATCATTATAGTTGTCGTGTTTATCATTGTTTACGCAGCTATGCAGACATGAAGTTTTCTCACCGGAGTCGTCCATGCATATTTATTGGTTATAGCTCATTTCATAAGGGTTATTTGTGCTTTGATCCAATGCTATTCCACATTTTTATATCTCGTCATGCTCAGTTCGATGAGACTTGTTTTCCATATGCCTCTTATAAACCTTCGCCGAAAATCAGACGTTTCTGAATTTTTTGAGCCAACCTCAGTAGCCCAAATAAATGCTTCTGTACCCACTCCCACCAGCCCCTCAACATCTTCTCCCATTGGTTGTTCTATTTACCCCCATGAACCTCTTCAACAACTTGCTATTGAACCTATAGACCATCCACCTAATGAGAATGTCAACCCTTTACATCAAGTAGAGAATCTCTAGCCTGTGGCCCCACAAGCACCAATCCCTTCTCAATGGTGCGGTACGCCCAAAAGCTTCATTTATTCTTTCATGCCAATCTCTTTTTGACTTGGAGACCACTTTCTTCAACAAACTACACAAGATTTTATTGAAGGCTTCACAACCACCAATCCCTTCTCACTGGTGCGGTACGCCCAAAAGCTTCATTTATTCTTTCATGCCAATCTCTTTTGACTTGGAGACCACTTTCTTCAACAAACTACACAAGGTTTTATTGAAGGCTTCGACAAGACCATTGGCAGCTGCATTGTACATTGACGACTTTCTTTGCTTGAAGTCAAACTTCTCACATAGCTTATCAATCCAACTGTTGCTGAACTGCTTTCCATTATTAGTGATGATGTAGCGAGGAACACTGTATCTATAAATGATGTTGATCCAAATGAAATCAACAATATTTTCTTTCTTCATTTTCCTCAGAGGCACAGCTTCGGCCCACTTTGAAGAGTAATCGGTTGCAGCAAGAGTGTAGAGGTGACCACCAGAAGACTTTGTGAGCTGCCCCACCACATCTAATCCCCAAGCATCAAAAGGCCATGAAGCGACTGTCGGATGCAAAGGCTCCGAAGGTTGATAAATCAAATTTCCATGGAATTGACAAGCTTGACATCTTTGCAGATTACATGCAGTCTTTCACCATTGTGGTCCAATAGTAACCCATTCTCTTGATTTTGAAATGCAACTTCGACCCAGATTGATGAGCACCGCAAATTCCAGAGTGAGCTTCTTCCATTGCTTGAGCAGATTCTTCCTTACTCAGGCGTATCAAAAAAACTCCATCAAATGATCTTCTATAAAGTGTGCCTTCGAAATAAATGAATCGAGGCGCTCGACGCCGAATATAAGGGTGGATCACAGGGCAACTTATCATACTTCAAATAGTCCACAAGTGGTTAGCGTCAATCCTCTTCTTCAATCTTGAAAACCTCCACCACATGATTTTCAACTTCTTCATAATCATCATCTTCGAAGATTGGTAGTAAAACCCAACTTCTACACACCGGTATTTGAATCTGCACCTCTGGCATAGCTATAGTTGATGCTAGCTTAGCGAGAGCGTCAGCTTGCTTATTCTCTCTTCTAGACAGATGCTAGATATCAACATCACCAAGATAACCCATAAGCTTTTGAGCATACTTGTGGTATGGGAAAAACTCAGACTTTTTCACTTCATACACTCCAAGGAGTTGATTTATAGCAATATTGAATCAGCATACACCCTAAGGTGTAGCTGCTTTATATCGACAACCATTTCTATACCAAGTATAAGTGCTTGATACTCAGCCACATTATTAGAGCAATTTTCTATTGAGAAAAATGAGAAGGGTAGAACTTCACCACTGGATGTTATAAACACGACTCCCACACCAGCTCCTTCTCTATGAGATGATCTATCGTTATACATCTTCCAAGGAGAAGCTATCTCAACAGCGAAAGCATCTTCATCTAGGAGTTTATCAGATAGTTCCCATTCAGCAGGCATTGAGTGATCAGCTAGAAAATCTGCCAACACTTGTCCTTTTATAGCCTTTTGAGGGACGTACACGATCTCAAACTGTTGGAGTTGGAGATACCATCTTGCAAGTCGATCAGAAAGTACTGGCTTTGACATGACGAACTTTAGTGGGTTGGCTTTCAAAACTAGCTAAACTGTATGAGCTTGGAAGTAATGCTTCAACTTTTGAATCAGAAGATAAGGGATAAACATATCTTCTTAATGGGTGAATACTTCAACTCGTTTGGAGTCATGGTTCTGCTTAGATAATATAGAGCTTTTTCTTTGCCATCATCATTTTCTTGTGTGAGTAAAGCTCCAACAGAACACTCTTGAGCAGCTATATAAAGGATTAATGGACGTCCCGGTATTGGAGCACCCAACACAGATGCATTAATAAAGTATTCTTTAATGCTATTGAAAGCATTATTGCAACCTTCATCCCATTTGAATATGCTACCTTTCTTCATGAGATGACTAAATGGTTGGCATTTGCCAGCCAAGTTTGATATGAATCTTCTCAAGTATGTTCCGAAGCATATGCATCTTCATGATTGCGTCAATCTTTGCTTTCTCAATCTCGATTCCTCGATGGCTGACAATAAATCCAAGGAATTTTTCGGATGAAATTCCAAATGCACACTTGAGTGGGTTCATCTTGAGTTGATTCTCTCTTAACTGTTCAAACACTCGCCTTAGATCATGGAAATGATCTTTCCTTTCCTTTGATTTCACCACAATATCATCAATATAGTATTCGACAATCTTATGAAACATGTCATCAAATATCTTTTGCATGGCTCGTTTATATGTGGCACCAACATTCTTCAAGCCAAATGGCATAACATTGTAGCAATATATTCCTTTCGGAGTACGAAAGGCTATCTTCTCTTGATCCTCAGGAGCCAGACCAATTTGATTGTAGCCAGATGACCCATCCATAAATGAAAGGACCTCATGCTCCGTGTTGTATCAATCATGAGTTCAGCAATTGGCAGTGGAAAGTCATCTTTTGGACATGCCATGTTCAAGTCTCGGAAATCAACAGATACCCTGAGTTGCTCATTTTCTTTCTCACTGGCACAATGTTAGAAATCCATGTAGGATATTTGACTTCTCGGATCTTGCCTGTTTCAAGAAACTTATTAACCTCGTCCTCAATCAAAGGAGTTAACTTTGGTCGAAATCGACGCTGCATTTGCTTTACTGGTCGAGTTTCCTTTTTAATGGACAAGTAGTGCACGATGATTTTTTTATCCAAATACATCTCTGAATTCCCGCAAAATGTTTGTATACATTTCTTATTCCTCAACATTTAGTAAAGCACTTATGTAGGTAGGACGTGGGTCATTTTCATCATCTAAGTTGATTTCTTTCAACTCATCAACAGTGGCTTTAACACCCTCTTCAAATTGTGGAGGGGCATCTTCAGCATCTACTTCCTCTATTTGAGAATCTTCAAGAGCAGTGACATTGTCTGCATCTTGGCTTTCAACACTCTTCGAAATGATATAGTCAAAATGTTTCGTCTCTTCATACGAGAGGGAATTCGACTTCGAAGTTGCTTGAAGCTAGGAGAATTGACATTATTTTGCCTTCCACACTTATTCCTCTCACAGGGTCCAAGCCTTTTGAAGATACTCCCTAGTCTTTCGAAGATAGAGATTCTGTTGATTTTCCTACTAGCATTCATCAAAAATATCTTCTGTTGATGAAGCTTCTCCCTCGGTGATATAATTTTTACTTACTCTTCTAATTGTAATGCGGATTGGCTTTTGAGGGATATATGCTAAACATGGCTTAGCGTTTTTGACAGTCTGACTACCACCATTTTTCAATATTTTCTGAGTAGTATTGAGCCCATGTTCAAGTGGGTTGATGGTCTCTTGATGCAACTTGTTCATCATCGACTTTTCTTTCGGTTCATAACTGGCCTTTTTGAGGAGTTTGAAAGCTTGTGGACTATATGACTTGGATATTTCTACTTCAAACACTTCACCATTTTCAGTCTTTGCTCCTTCAATAGGACGCGTGAATCCTTTAAGTAGTGGAGGAGAAGGTTTTTCTGCATCAATTTTTGTTAAAGGCAGCATCAACTCCTCCAAGGTCTCAAATTTCTCTTTACTCTTCTTGAGAGAGGCAGATGATATGCTACCCTCATCTTTTATTTTTTTATTGCCCCCATCATTTTGCATTGGAGCTTCTTCATGTTTTACATCCTTTATATTCTTGAAGAAATATTTAGCATCTGCGAAGTGGACTCGACTTCAGTAAATGGATTGTCATCACCGAATACCCTTTTCACATTATTGCCTTCGCTATATTTAAAGTACTGGTGTAATGTAGAAGGAATCACGCCATTCTCATGCAGCCAGGGACATCCCAAAAACATGTTGTATGAAGTTTTTGCATCGATGACATGGAAGAGCACTGTTGATTTCATCTCATCAATAAGCAAATCAAGAACTATTGTGCTGAGAGTTCTTTGTCCTTCATGGTTGAACCCTTGAATCATCAATCAGCTATGATTTAGCTCATCCACGGGTATTTCTAACTTTTTCAACATCCTTAAAGACAGAATGTTCACTGCCGAGCCTCCATCAACAAGTATATGATTTACTCGTACCCCTTGTGTATAGCGGTCACAAATAGTGGTCGATTATGAGATTGCGAACCCAACAACATATCTTCATCCATGAAGGTCACCCTCATGGAGTAAGCTTTACCCTTAGTTTCAGATTGTTCGCTTTCATTGTCCTCCTCGTTCACGACATGACATGAGGGGTCGAACCTTTGTTCGGATTAAAATGTTATTCTTGAAACTTCTAAGGTTAATCCAGATGGGTCGAGCCTTTGTTCGGATTAAAATGTCATTTTTGAAGCTTTCCACGAAGAATGCCGAAGAACTTGATTTGAAGAACGCCGGATCAGAGTGGTTTAGAACCTTTATCTCTGATCACAAGCCATTTTTGGCTTGAAGATGCTTGAAGATCTCAAGGAAGCACTATTCGTATTCTTGATCTCTTTAAAAGCGTCTGCATATTCAAATGTTTTAATATGTGTCCTGAGTGAATGGAGGAGGGCTCATTATATAGGTGAAGGGAGAGGATGCAACTTACCTAATGTTTAGTTTGTTGTATTGTTGTTTCTTAGTGTGCGGAGTCGATTAGATAGTCAATTGATTATTTCTTATAGTTCTCCTATTTTATTATTGATGAATCTGTGATGATTAGGTGTGTTTGAGCTTTGACGATAGAAAAACGCAACTAGGTGGCAAGATGAGTTCTGCACTGAGGCTTAACCTGATCGAGTAGAACAACTCGAGGAGCTCGTGCATACCTTGAAGAAAAATCTAGTGCCCTCTTTCCCTTATACTAATTTTTATGTTTGCTTTTAAATTCATAGAGTGGAATGATTGAGTTTGGTTTTGGTGATACATGTGAGCTTATATTTTTTAAATTGTACCTAAAATTCATATGCTTTAGAAATTGATGAAGGAAGTGTACTTGATTTATATTGTGATATGAAGTTCTATGTATACTTGTGAGATATTATTTACTACGAAAAGTGCTCTGTTAGCTGTTACAAACCCATATGAGATTTTGAGCCTCGTTGATCCTGTACATAATCACATGATGTTTCTTTTCTGGTGAGTATCGTTCTTATGTGTATATTCTATAACTTGCCTCTTGTCTTACTTGAAACTACATGTGTGTTAGATGATGGGAGATGATTTAAGGTCATCCTTGAATTTATGAGTCACTTAGCCAAATAATTTCCTACCGAATGATGTTTATTCGTAGTTAGCCCCGTTGAGCCTTAAAACCTCATTCTTTGGCAGCCTACGAGAAATAACCACTTTGAGCATCTAAATTTTTTTGCCTTGATTGTCCCTCTAGAAAAGAATTAATGGCTTTTCAAAGTGTGTTCATGGAGTTTGATAACAGCTTGGGAAGGAAAGAAATTGGTGTTGAAAAAGTCCATCAGAAGAAAATCATGGAGTAGTGCTTAAATTTAGTACTCCATTAAATTAAATACCCTAGGGCAGTGCTTAAATCTAGTACCCTATGGAGGATGCACGAGGTAGTGCCTAAAACTGGCACCTCAAGAAAAAAAAAGGAGAAGGAAAAAATGTTGTGCTTGAAAGAAAAAAGTGAAATAGTTGAGGAAGATGTTGTGCATAATTGAAGTGAGTAAGAAGAATAAAAGATCATGATGGAATGCGCACTTGATTGATCCGAGTTTTGAGTCACTTATCCATATATTTCCTACCTTAACCAAAGAGCCAACATTACATCCAAAAGAAAATTCCTTTTTGATCCCATTATCGAATCATACTTTAGTGGTGGAGAGTTTGAGATATTTGACAAGCTTACGGTTATGCATGCACTTGAATTGAATCTGAATGTAAACACCTTAACCCATAAGTATACATCTTTTACACTTGAGTGCGAGTGATATATACTTCCCATGAGAACATGTGAATGTAGCATTTGAATTGGTGGTGATTGTCTTATCTTATATTCTATGAATTGATTATTACATGTAATGAGACTTGCATTGCCTAAGTTGAGGACAAGTGTATTTTGAAGGAGGTATTGGTCGTAGTCCTTGTTTTCCCACTAATTTTCTTACTCTCTTTCTATTTATTTTTATTTTGTTGCCTCGGGATGAGCAACGGGTAAGTTTAAGGGATTGATGAGAGTGAAAATAAGCGTGTTAGTATCCAATTTAACAACTTTTTGATGAGAATTTTTTTCATATATTTTCAAAAGTGTCTTATATTCAATATATTTGAGAAAAAGGTGCGTTTGAGGTGTTTTATTGTGTTTTAGGTGGAAAAAGAATCAAAAGAGCAAAGTTGGAGAAAAGGTGCAATTTGTGCAAGAATGCTGAAAAACGTATGTCCAAGTTGTGTAATTTTTCTGTATTTGTATGGAGCTCTGAATTGGAATTAGGATATATGGTAAAATTCCATAGAATAGATGATCGTTTTGGTATAAAGAACACCTCAATCGGAATCCAAATGAGAAATTCATGATCAAAATGGTTACGTCGTGCAAGCTGTTTCTGTTCAGCACGACTGTGCCATTTTACATGACTTTTTACCTATTTAAATGTTAGATTTTCTATAGGTTCTTTATATGGATAGAAAACCAAGGAAGATAGGATCGCGTGAGTGCATGAATCACTCAAATCATAGCTTAGATGTGGAATTTATGCGTGAAACGGTGAGATTGCGCATTGTCGTTCGACCACCGCTCAACCAGAGTCGACTCCGCTCTACCAGTAGCAGTTTGGTCAAGCAGGGACACAAAATCTAATATTTGGTAATTCTGTATCTCCAGTAGCATGTATTTTCTTATTCTCCAAGAAAAATCTCATCCAAGGTCCATAAGGAGAGTTTACAAGTATAAAAGGGGATGCAGATCACATCATTATTCATATGTGAGGTGAAATCAACACAATCATCCTATACTCCACAAGGGGGGGATCAGCCCAACCATCATCCACATCCTTTCCTCCATCCATCTATCACTGTGAAGATTCGTCTGTATATCCAAGAAGGAGAATCAAGAGGATTTGATGAGACGGAAGAGAGAAGGAAGGAGACTTCTACACCAAGGATTTTACTAATTCTTTTATTCTATTATCTAATTTTCTAGACTATGGATAAGATCTATCCAACCCCCATTATTGTTCTTCGCAATATCATGGGCTAGAACTATTCTGGTAGATCTAGGGTTTTGAAGATTCTTATGAATTAATTGAACTTTCGTGTGTATACTCCGTACAACGTCACTACTACAAATCTGAGAAAAGATATCAGGACATAGATATCAGTAAATTGTAAAAATGATATCTATGAATTGAATAAGCGATATCTATTCTACCACAGATATCTATAGTATTATGAATATTTAAATAAATATCAGTTATTACATGTTGATATCTTTTAGTGATATCTATTGATCTTATAGATATCAGTTAGTATAACCGATATCTATCTACTGATATTAATTTAATTTAATTTTTAATAAATTAATTTAAAAAATAAAAAAAAATGTGTCATACCCTAACTAAATCGTGTTTTGAGAATTCTATTATTTATCGTGTTATGAGTTATGACCATTACATATTGCATAAATCTTTTCTTCAATCTTAATTAAAATTCCATGAACCCAAAAATTCTTTCGACACCACCGACAACGAACTCCGTCACCCACAGGCCACACCCACACCCACACCGACCGCCGTCACCGGTCACCCACTCACGTCGCCTGCTGATCCGGTCAATCGCTCGCACTATCTGCTCCCATCGACCACTTACACCGTTGCTCCCATCCACCATGGATAACACCTTGCGTGACCTAATCGCCGTTGCGGATCATAATTTCAACAATTGCATCATTGGCACTGAAGCAGCCGGAGTCATGGGAAACCCTAACCAAGAGCTTCACAGAGGTTGATTCCGTGCTCGAGCATAATAGTCACTTCATTGAAAACATGAACAACAACCACCACTCAAAAATACCCTAAAATTTGGTCAGAAATTTCTATTTGATCTGTGAGATTAAGGATAAACAGTGAAGTATGCTTCTGTTCTTTCTTTAAAGCTGTTTGACATCTCTTAATTTTTATTTGCTTATTTACTTCATTATTTCTTCTGAACCTAGAGAAGAGCCTTAACTAAGGGACCTTGAAGAAATTTTTGATTCAGTCTTATCTTGCTAAGAGTAATTAAAGAAGGGAATATTTTCGATAAGAATATCAAGTAATCTTTTTGAATTTTCCTCCGTTCAAAATTTACTTTGCATTTTCGTATACTTGTAGAGATTCACTCCTTTTTTTGTTGTATAGAATAATATATAATCTATTATAACAAAATATTCAATGAGGATGTTACAAGTGATCTATAGAATTTCCCACCTTATATTAGCTCCAATGGACTACTGCTGCATTTAACTTACTTTCTTCCAAATCAGGATATTATATTCCTTGTCTAATTTTTTGGTTTTGCAGCAACTTTTACCGTTTATGGTCTTGTTGCTTTTGAAGACCTTGTTACTTTAGCCTATTAACTATGCCTAACAAGTTCAATTTTGAGTTTCATGAAACAAGATTCCCTGTGAGGCATGTGTTTCTACTATTTCATTGGATACATAAATTAATTTGTATACTTTTTATCTTGGAATTTAAGGTGTTCTGTTCCAGGCTAAAGCACTGGCTGAAAAGAACCAGCATGATAGTCTGAGTCAGCATGAGCAGGAAGAGAAACGTGTATGACTCTCTCACTTTGTAAAGAATACATTCTGAAGATATGTCCTCTGCCCTTTAAATTTTTAAAACTACGAATATAAGTGCCTTTACATCACGAACTGAAGTTTACTTGTGCAAATCTTTGGTTGGGGGGAGGAAAATATGTTTCAATGTGAGGATTTTTAAATTTTTTAGTAGTTGGTTAAGTTGCTAATATCTGGAGATTTTACTAGTTTAGTTATTTGATAGAATGAAATGGACAGATAGTCACTCTCATAACCCACAAACATAAAGCATAAAGCATACTTGCATGTATATGTACAACATTCATGAACTACACCTTTTTAGCTTTCTTGAGATTTTATAAGATTTTCTATACTATATGGAATTCTTCTTTTCAGAGACTCATAGAAACATTAGACAGTGATATAAAGCAGTGGGCCACAGGAAAATAAGGTAATTTACGTGCCTTGTTGTCCTCACTGTAGCAAGTTGATTTCTTTTGTCAAATATATTTCTTTATCTTTATTTAATATTGATTGTTATTGTGTCGGGATGCATATTAATTCCTCTTTGCTTTGGCCCTATTTAAAGTTTAATTAGCAATTAGATATACTTGTTTAAGGATACAAAATGGTTTGTCCTGTTTTATTTCAAAGGTGAATGTATTATAGTTATCCCCCTTAATCTATCTATTCCAGTACCATAAGTAATATTGACCTAAAAAGTGTAAAGGGAGTAACCAATCAGCTGAAGTGCATGCAAATATGCTTGTTCTCTTTTGTGTCGTAGAGAAGGGATCAACTTAGAGATATAGAACATCTGACAATTAACTTATTTTGTTAAAACAATTACTGGACACCCTTTTGAGGTTTAGTGTAGTACACAGAAACCCAACTCGTATGAAAATTATATTGACAAAATGTCCTGCCATTTAAACTAATGGATAGACTAAAATTATATATTTCATATTCTGGAAACAGAACAGTAATGATTAGACTTTAAAATATTAAGCAAGACAAGATATGCTCTAATTGTGTGAGATACTAGTGTTCTGTTAAATACGAAGAAAAGTGCAAGTGTTAGTAAAAAAACAATCACTGAAAAATCTATAGAGTTTGTCAGTCAACCACTTAGCCATTTGCAGCACCAAAAAAATTTCCTATGCTCTAAAGGTCTTATAGAATTAAGATCTCTTTATAACATGAGATCTGATGTGCTATTGGTGGCTTAATATTTATACATATGTATAGATATATTTTCCCCAATAATGGACAGATTTTCAGTTCTATAAGATATTTAAAAGTTAAAAAAAAATGTAAGTACGCGACTGTTTTTAGGCTGCAGGTGTTCATGCACTATGAAATGTATGTTATGTAGATGTTGAGAGGATAAGTAGAAGAAAACCTGGTGAGGTGGTATGTTACTTTTATGGTTTTTATTTATTGCCTTTTTCTTCATCATGCTTTGTTTAATTATGTTATTTTATACATTAGTGAATTGTTAACTGTTTGACAATTGATTGTAATAGTTCTATTTTTAATCTTTATTTTCATATTTTATGCTTCACATCTGAAAAATATGGGGCAAATTAACTCCAGTTTTGACATTAGCTGACATTTCAATTACTAATTTTCCTTTTCAGAGTTAACATGATACATATTTAGTGTTTAACCTTTTTAACTGCTTACCTTCTTCGGTCTATATCTCTCGGATGAATTGTTACACCTTTCATCTGATTTTTTAAAATTATTAAAGTTGAATTATAGTACTAGTATTTTTTTATGGAAATTTTGTATATCTTGTCACCTTGTAGTATATAGTTTTTTCTTTATTTTCTAAACTATTGATTATATTTCTCTGATGAAAGTTTGTTGGATGTTTCCTAAGTTATAACTAAAAATTTACAGCTTAAATAATCATACGACATATTGCAGCAACATTTAAGCTTACTATAGGTTGAGTGGTAACATTAAAATAAAGGGAATGGAATTATAAATGACCAATTTTCTTAATCTACTTGTGCATCTATCATTGGAATTAATAAGGTAATGATCAGTGATGCATCTTCGCTCCCAGTTTTTAGAAGCATCCATGATATTTATCCATGATTGGAACTGGATGTTATAGTCTACAATGTTTTGAGGGCACATAAGAATCTATTTGCTATTGCTGGCATATTATATTTGTTTGCACATTATACAATTTATGTTTTCCCTTCTAAATAATTTTTTTTATTTTTATTGAAGAAGAATATGTAGTGCGTTTGTAGATTCAGTGCGGTGATTCTGATGTGATGAAAGCTTCACCTGACGCCAATCCAACTGCTCGAAGTATCATTGGAATACATAACCTAGCCCATCAAGTGAGTTACTCCTCAATAGTTGTTGAAAACTAATATTTATTACTTGTCTCTTACACATGCACTCCACTTGCGAAAGCTGGTCCTCTTTCTTGTAGTATTGAATGTATGTTACGTCTTGACTTCTTCGTTTCTTCTTAAGTTGTGGATTATAAAGAGTGATTCTTAAGGATAATTTTTCAGTGTAGAAAGCATATGAAAGTAGATTTATAAATGAGATTTAGTTTTGTATGGATTCTTTTTATATGTCTTCTTACATTCGCCAGCAACATTTACTTAGATGGTAGTTTCGGCTTCTCTTTCTTTTGTTTTGATTTGGACGCAAAATTTGCGAAGAACATAGTATGCTATTGTATTTTATTTAGAATGATGAGGGCATGTTTTTATTGATGGTATGACATAAAGTGTTTTGATTTAGAATCAGTTTGATATATTGATGGATTTGTTAGTAAAATAATTTTGGATGGTATGACAGAAAGTATTTTGATTAATGATTTAGAATAATGTTGTGCAGCATGTAATATAATTTTGACATGTGTATGACTAATATGACGATAAAACTAGGCTTAATTATCATGTTTCTTGATGCATGCAAGCCTAATGGCAACAATTAATACTTTAATTTTTACAAATTACAACAATAAACAGAAGATAATCAAAATCCTTGTATAGTTAATTTCTTTTTGAAGCACATAATCCTCAAACTTAGTCTTAATGTATCCACTTCTCTCTCTCTCTCTTTTCAATTTTTAATATGGTCCATTGCCCCTTAAGTTTTGTTACAAGCAAACATATGATGATTATCATTATCATTCAAGTCTACATTTCGTGATATTTTACCCTTGTGGTTCATGTACTATTTTATTTCATATATTTAATTTTTACCCTTAAAGTTTAGTGTAAATTTGTAGGGGGTAATTATTTTTTCAATCCATAATTGAGGAGGTTGTACACTAGACCAGCACTCGTATATAGTTTATATGCCCAAATTTTAAGAAGGGAATTAGGATAACATAATGTATCGTAATTTATTTTTCTGTACTGGCATTGGAAACCTTAGTCAAGATTCAGTGTATACAATGTGCAGGTCAAGGAAAAATTACTGAGAAAGGTGGAGAAAACAACAAAAGAACAAGCTATAGATAATGCAAATTTGGATACAGCAACTGTATTCCAAGTTGGTTATCTACTAAGAGCGGTTGCAATACTTTTTATGAGATCATTAATCAAAACCTGCACTTTTCTTCTTGTTGCACTCAATAGATTGATGCATTTGTCATACTGATTGATTCTTGCATGTTATTTTAGATGGTGGAAGTTGAAATCCCTCCATCTTTTTTTAGAAACAAGAAAGGCAGCTTTACGGAGCACAGCTCCTACAAGTTTAGGTTTAAATTTACAGTATTGTTTCCTTGGGGAAGAATCTAGTTTTCTACAGTTTTGATGTTAGAATTTCATCATTAAAATAATGCTCATTACACCATTCTCATTATTAGGCAAACATGAAACTTAATGAACAACAATGGCATCTTTATCGAGCCCTAAGGCAGTGAAGGAGTACCTAGAAACCTAGAGAAAACACTACAAGTATTTTAAAATAGATTTTAGATATTGGTTTCATATTCAAATGCGAAAATTTGCAGGTAAGGGCGCAATCTTTTGTAAAATCACCAGTATCCTATTGTATATGTATTACTAATCAACCATGGGAAGTTGCACCCAGATTTAAAGAAGAAAAAGAAGATGATGGTGGGATAGCTTATGTTAGAGAGATAATTGCAGCTTACAATTTTGACTCATCTCCTGAACGTTCAGAAGGTAAACATAAACACATTTTGGATTAAGTTAATGCATGTCTATTAAAAAATATAAATAGTTAAGACTTTGAGTAGTTTATTTCTGTATTGTTATCTGGATTTTGTTGCAATTTGTCGATTAAATCCCAATTTTGCTTTGTGCACAGTTCTAGTTGTGGTTTTAAATTTCACCATAAGCTCTATTAACGCATGGATAATTTCGTATTATCATACACCAGAAATTATATAAACATTTAGATGTAGTTTTTTTAATCTGGATATCAAATTATTGAGTTCTTAATTAATTTAACACCTTGGGTTTGAAGAATGATGAGTATGACCTGTTGAAAGATCTGAATTTTGTTGACCTTTGCTATAATTAATCACTTCTCTTACTAATGTGATTCTTTTTAAACTAAACTTAATTTTTTGGTTGTATACTATATATGAACCAGTAAGGTCAACTTTATGAAGCAATTAATTGACAAACTATAATTCTTGTGTTTTCATTTGATTGGTTAAAAAGTGATTAAATTTTCATTAATGATGCTTTTGATTTCGTCTCTTTGGCTGTCTTTTGGTAATTTTATAATAGTGTGTATTTTCAGCTTTACCTTGGTGAATATTATGTTTTATAAAATTGATGTGATTGAGTTTTCAAAAGAAGTCTATAATATATATGTTTAAATATACTATAATGAGACATGTAAATTAATTGTTGATGCCAGGTTTTATTTTTTATAAATATTGGGATACTAAGTTACTAACGAATGAAATTGACACTTAAGTGAATTTTGAGTAAAACTTCTGTTTTTGAAGAAGTATATGCATATGAATATTAGTAATAAGAAGGATGTAAGCTATGTAATAATGTAGCTACTGTTAATCAAGTTTCAGGATTGATCATACTATTTTGTGTTCTTTCCTAATTAAGTAAACAAAAAATGTAAGGATTATCAATTTCATGTTTTTCATGATAGATAAAGCAATTTATACAAGTGTAATTATTTTAATTCCAAGTTGTTGATCTTATTCCTTTTAATACAGGAAATATGTGTAATTAGCTATGATGAAGTGGACTTTATCAATCAAGAAGGTTTACATCTAGTTTTGTGGGTGGAATAGGATATTAGCTACATTTTTCATACTTCTTTTAGTATATATATTAATATTTAATTAAGTTCTTTGAATGTTGGAATGTTAGGCGTTGAATTTGGATATTCATATTGATGTGTTGAGAAATAAAATATTTATTGAATGTATGGGTTTATTGAAATTTTTATTTAAATTAGAATTTTGTGGTTGAAGCAAATAAATATTGGTGGATCACCGAAATTTGTTTAGAGAAAAGATATCGGTTAATCATCTAGATATCACTGAATTTTTAATAGATATCAGTGAAACACTGATATCGATTAACATAATAGATATTGGTGAATCATCGATATCTATTGTTCAATATCATTAATATCATTTTTATATATATCGGTGAATTATTAATAGGTATCGGTGGAATATCGATATATATTATTATAATAGATATCGGTGAACCATCGATATCTATTGTTCAATATCTTTAATATCACCTCAATTAATAATGGTGGAATACTTAATAGATATTGGTCATTAATTGATATCTATTCATGAAATATATATTGGTGATTCACCGATATCTATTTAGGAGACCTTGAATAACACCTTCATTAATAACGATGGAATACTGAATAGATATCGGTGATTCACTGATATCTATTAATGAAATAGATATCAGTGATTCACTATATCTATTTAGGGGACCTTTAATAACACCTCTATTAATAACGGTGGAATACTGAATAAATATCGATGATTCACCAATATCTATTCAACCCTTAATAACACCTTCATTAATAATGGTGGAAATACTGAATAGATATCGGTGAATCACCGATATCTATTCACAGATATCTAATACACTATTTGTGGTTTAGTTTATATATGACTATACATTTTTAATTCATATTCAGAGTTGTTTTATACATCATTAACTGTTGAATAGAGTCTGAATGTTCATCTTGGTCATTGATTGAGCGAGTTCACTGCTGAACAAGATTCCATGTTATGATTTTGAGTGAGAGGACTCCGAAGCCTCATTAGAATTGTCATATATGAATGTTTATTAATTGAATTGAATTCAGGTTAATAAGCATGATAAAGAGGGTAATTTTATAGTACCTATAAAGGGAGATCATATAGTGTTAGAATCCAAACATGGGAAATAATTGATACTGATAGTACCTGGAAATGGGGGGTAAAGTTATATCTCTTGCTTCAAGGTCATTGTCACTTGTTATACGGATGTTTGCTTGTGTTTATAGAGTAAATATGCATGGTTTAGTGATGCGTCCATAGTCCACAAGGTAGAGTCGGCCTGCACTTGAGAGGGAAGATAAGTAGTAAAACTGGATTACCCTAGAGTTACCTATTTTCCTACATGATCCACTTTCGTGTACTTCTAGTGCTTAATTTATTTAATTATTATTTAATTTTAATATTTAGTTAATTAGTTAATAATCTCTTAAATCTTATTGCCCTTGTTTTAATTAATTTAGTAAATAATTAAATTGATAATATGTCGTCCTTTGGACTCGATATTTCACTTGGTCGCTTGCTTAAGCTGCAACTGATATCCTTAATGTTTGGGAATTAATTTTGTATGCAAAGAAATTGCACATCATGCGGCGCAAGTGTGGTGTCTAGGTGGTGTGCGAGGTTGCATTGCGATCGGCACGAGTCATGCTGGTCCACGACATGAGTCGACCGGCAGGTGGTGTTGACCAGGCGGGTTTGTTGGTGACGCACAAGAAATCTTCGAATTCGTCGTATATATAACTGATTAATATAATTGTTGATTATTGTTATATATGTTTGCATGTTCTAAGTGATTTGCTGCTTTAATTGCTATAATAGGAGCATGCTAGGTTGTATATTTTATTTTGAATATTATATGCATGTAAAAACCCTCAATGCTAAATAACTAAGTGGGAGAGGGTTTAATTAATTATTCTCATTGCCTCCATTATTGGTTTGTAAGTGATGTGAATAAATTTGCGTGTTGGCTACAGTACCTTTCTCCCCATCAGATGAGTTTATTCGCGGATCACTGGTACAAACTTCTTTATGATGATTGTAGAAAATTACTTGAGCGCGTGCGATCTTCTCCATCGTAAGGGACACAAGCTTGGGTAATGTGATTGGTATCAAATAATGGTATACATTTATGTGCAAATAATATGTATCCTCCCCATCGGAGTCACTGCTATTATGTGCATGGTAAAAGAGGAACCAACTATTAATTATTTTTTCATAAAGGTTGACATATAAAATTAATGGGTAAAACATTCTCTTGTAAATGTTAGGGTTTGTATACGTCCACACAATCGTGGCATGCAAATTCACGATGCTTGAAATGTCGGCAAATTTATTAATATTTTTTTGAGGGAATTTTTATAAATTTTAAATTTGAAGTATTTGATCTGTGTATTTATTTACGTGATTCTCAGGATTTCTGGCTTTTAATTCACTTGTTGTTATACTTAAAGAACACAAACTTACTGGCACAAATTATGTTTGACTGGAAAAAAAACTTGGATATTGTTCTGACTGCTGAGGATTATATCTGCATACTTGATGAGTGATAATTTCACCTAAATTTTAGTACTTTTTATATCCGTTTTCATATTATTTTATCCGTATTTATGTGTTATTTGGTTGTTTTTTGTATTTTTATTGAAATGTGTGTAAATGAGCTTAAACAGTGAAGAAAATAAGGGCATGCACCAACACGGGCCAAGTACGGAACACGGCCCTGTAAGAGGTGGCCGTGTGACGTCATCAATTCATCCAACACGACCACCCTGTGCCCATGTTACAGCACACGAGCCGTATTGCGTAACACGGCCCTGTAAGTCTTGGTCGTGCAGTGACATCAATTCACCCAACACGGCCACCTTGTGGCCGTGTTGCAGAGCACGACTCGTGTTGGGTAAAAAGCTGCTAAAAATTCCAGAACCTTCTAGAAGCTTCCCAAGAGGTATAAATACCCAATAATTCAACATTTGATGAGATTCGGTTCCTTGGCCCTGCACACACACATCACACACCATTCTTTCCATTTTACACCATCATCTTCATCCATTCACCATCCATTAGATCTACCATCATCCCACCATCAAAACCTTCTTCCAATTGAAGAAAAGAAGCAAGGAAAAGAGGAGAATTGCAAGGGAAGGAAGGAGATCACCATTGAAGCACCTCAAGGAGTTTCCATCATTACTTTGTAGTTAAACTTCATAGTTCCATCATGTTTTGTAAGGATCTTAATGTCTATGTTGATTTCTTTATGAATATGGTTGGCTAATCTCCCTTGTGAGATTTGCAACATGAGAGTTGATGGATAATTTTGGGATTTATGTATTTGAATTCATATGTTGATTGAATCTATGGTTTCTATCATTGTTTATTAATTGCTTGATTTGTATTGATGATTTGTGTGTTTAGTTGTCCTAAATATGTAATTAGATTGAGAAATCAATTATGTGCTTAGGATATTTGAGTGAATCATTTCATCAAACACTTCATGTGCATTATAAATTGTAAAGAGATAGAGAAATCCTTTAGAGTTTAGAACCCTTTGATAGAACATATGATTGGTTTGATCTAGAGGTTGATTAATTATGTGAAGGGACTCTCATTTCAAACTTAGTACCTAGTTGGAATTTTTTGAGTGAGAACCAACTCATTGAGCTATGTTTAGAACCATATCATATCCATCTTGAGAGGGAGTTTAGGTTATCTCAGTGTTGGCCCTTAGTCTTCAATCCATGATTCATGTGAATTCGATGCATTTATCCTAGGATTTCCACTTCTTAATTGTTGTTACTCTCACTTTTACTTAATTTGGAAAACCACTTTTCATCCATCTATCTTGTTTGCTAATCATTGCTTGCTTGCTTGCTTTGATTGATTTAATTTCTTGTGTGATCAAACTACCCATTGATGATTCGTCTTTATAAAATTACGATAAATGTAATCTCGCTTAAGCTCTAGCGCCGACATCCCTGTGGTTCGATAAATTATTTTAATTGGTCATCCCTTCTACAAAATGGCTAATCAATACTCACTGAGGAATGTCATGTAGAACCTACTTATGACTTTAGTGAAGAGGAAAGTGCAGCTCGTAGTAGGTGGGTTATGTCTGATAAGATGGCGCGGTGTTACATTATGGCTTCTATGTCAAATGTGATGCAACATCAACATTAGGACATGAACACTGCCTATGATATGATGCAGAATCTCAGAGAACTCTTCGACACCATAGTCGACCTGCTAGGTCGAATGGCATGGCGGTACTGATGAACACCAAAATGGATGAGGGCACTCCCGTAAGGGATCATGTCCTTAGAATGATGGGCCAACTAAATGAGTTGGAGGTCCTTGGGGCTAAAATCCATGGGGAAACACAAGTCGATATCATACTCCAAAGCCTGCCTAAAAGTTTTAAGCAATTTTGCATGAACTACGGCATGAACAAAAGATTGTATTCGTTGGCGGATCTTCTGACAGAACTTTTGGCAGCTCAAGTTCATGTGGATAAAAATGTTGCTTATCCTAAGTCGAAAGGCATAAGGAATAAGAAGCGACAAAGAAATTCATCACCTATGAACGTAATGAAGGCAAAGGGAGGTGTGGTCAAGAGGCCTAAAGGTAAGTATTTCAAATGCAAGCATCCGGGACATTACAAGGCTTATTGCCCTCTTTTGAAGGGAAACAATGATGGTAAGTCTTATTTACTAGTTTTTGTATCGTGTTTAGCGGCTGTATATGTTGACACATAATGTGTAGATACGAGAGCCACTGATCATGTCTGTAATCTTTGCAAGGGTTCCAGCAAACCAGAAAGCTAAGTGATGGAGAGATTTCTATATTCATGGGAGATGAAATGAGAGTAGCGGTTGTTGTAGTGGGAGACGTTTATTTTCATTTGATAGGAATAAAAATCTTAATAGGATGTCGCCAGCCTACCAAAATATAATTTACTTCCGACTCACTCTAATACTTAGTATAGTAATGAGTATGGGTGAAACCCAATAGAGTATAATGAAATTTTCAATTAAATTAAAGTGTTGACAACAAATAAAATAAATAGGGGGTTTTGTTTTGGTGAAAATTCGAATATAACACAAGTGATAAATCAACTCAATTTTTAAAGAACAAAGTAACCGAAAATTAATTATAAAATTAACCAAGTGATTAAAACCTAGTTTAGGATGAAGATCCCCTCTCGTTTACTAAATCACTTAATTACAGGAATTAAACATCTAGCCTAGTGTGCAAACTCAAATCCCTAGATTGACGGTATGACCAATCAACCCGAATGTTCTTACATTTATCAATTAGGGTATGACCACTAAATTAAACTATTTGCGAGTGACCCTATGGATTCGAACACGTAAATGCATTAAAACTCTAAACATAGAATTACTAGGCTACGAAAACCGATTAGGAATCATACAACCTATATTCTATTACACCTAAAAGGAATAATCTCTACTTGCTACTTAATCCATTTCCTACAACAATTACGGATTGTAGATCATAAAATAGCGGTAAGCAATTAAATAATTAAACTAGTTGATCAAGCTAAAATAATTATTAAAGTGCTATAAAGAAAATCAAAGCATGTAATAGAATAAACTTGCACAAAAGATTCAACACAAAAATCCTTAATAATTAATCTAATCTTCAATGGGAGGTTCATAAAATCCTAAACTAGAAAAGGAGATTAGCCCAGCATGTTCATAGAAAAAACAGAATTAAAATATAAAAACCGATGATGTTCGATGAACTTCAATCTTCACGCCTATCTATCTTAGAGAAGGAGAAGACCGCTGCTTCTTCACGCCAATTCTGCCCAGAAGTATCGTGTATTCTGGGTGTGTAGCAGCCTCCAAGAATAAATAATATCTCCTCCTTTTTCTGCTCGATCTCCTTCCTTATTTATTCTTCCAAAAATATCTCCAGGATCTCTTCTTTTTTTTTTATTGTGCCTTCCACAAAATATGGGCCTGATTTGGGATGATTCTGGAACTTGAGAAAATGTGTGAGAAGATTTCCAGCTGCCACTTTCCTTATTTGTTCTGAATTTTCGTTCGTTTCCACAAAACACTGAAGGGTTCAGTGTCAGCTTATCTGGCAGCAACGAATTTCCCCACAAAATAGCCTGTTTCCACATCAAATTACAACATTAAAGCTTTAATATACCAAAGACGAGATAAGTCAATTTAGCACCCAAATTAGCACATAAGTCAATCAAATAAACATAAATTTCAACCAGATAATTGTGCTAAAATATGACTTATCAAATCTCCCCACACCTAAACTTTGGTTATCCTCAAGCAAACGGAAATCAAAGATGACAGAGAATAGAATACCAAGGAACATCTACCAAGGCAAATGAAAGTCACACACGTCAAGAGAAAAGTAACCAATGAGCATTCAGAACTAATATTAAAAATAACTCTTCACTCAAAATTTGCAAGTTTCATGGAATCAAATCTTTCAAAACTCCATGGCCTCACAAAGATTCACTCAAATACACTCAAATGTATAATTTAGGTAGCAAGATCACTCAAAAATTGAACAAGAAAAGTCATTACCATAGGCTTGCTCCCAAATCAAATCTCCACCAATTCTAGATTGGTCATGTGCAACAATCAAAGGGTCTTTGAATGGGTTGTAATGGGGCCTTAGGACAGGGTGAGGTAAAAAGAGAGATAAAAATAGCTAAATGCACCACTTTACAACATGTGATCAAATCGAAACTTCCATCATCCTCAAATGTTCCCTTTTCACAACAGCATTTTTCTTGCACTAATAATCTCCCCACACCTGCTCCTTTTCAAGATTTGGAACAGCTGGTGTCACACATAAAAGAATCACTGCTTGCTAGATAATTTCAGCAACTAAAGACAAACAACTACAGCAACTCCTCTTTCCTTTTCTTTTTTTTTTCAAAAATTTTTCTCTTTTTTTATTCAACCTTCCTTCTTTTTCTTTTTCTCCTTCTCTAATTTTTTATCAACTTCCCCTTCATCTTCACTTCAACCATAAAGTATTTCCATAAGATTCACACATTACAAAGTAATGAAGGGTTCAAAAGGAAGAGTTAAAGAAAGAAATGGGAATTCAGGGTTTATTTATGTGCTCATAACTCAAAGAAAGGGCTTATGCTGAACGTGGCTTTCCTAAAGTTTTCATAATCGGGTGGAACAGTATAAGCCAAAAGAGTTAAACTTAATTGCCCTTATCATTTTATCACACACAACCAATCATATGATCTTGAAATGCATTCAAAAGAGAAAGTTCTAGAATGAGCAATTCAAATTCAATACACTCAAGAAAGAAATTTCAATGGAGCTCATAGATGTTAGCTCATTAAGGCTCAAAAGCTCACCAAAAATGGGTATATTTGCCATGAAATTCGAAATAAAATCTGCCACTACAATCACAAAAATTTATTGCAAAAAATATCAAATTTCAACAGCTCCTCAACATCACTGCCACCCCCTTAATCATGCATCACTCTCATCACCTCAAAAGATTTTATTCCTCAAATTTTCAAAACTCCACATCAACATAAAATTAAAAGGACAACAAGAACAAGACATGGGGCAAAAAATTGACAACTTTTTACAAAAATCAAAGAATCCAGCAATATTGCCGATCCAACAAATGAAATTTCAGAATTAGAAAACACATAAACATGCACCAAATCAGGATCTCTAACTCAACATTTCAGCAAGTATTCACCAAATTCAAAACTCAATATCCGCAACGAAGACTTAGTAGCAAAATCAAGTATATACAGCCACAAGAACTCACAAACATCAGCAAAATTAGAAAGAACAAAATCAAAAAATCATAATGCATATTTACATAATTACTCTAACCCAATTATAATATAAAATCCCCCCAACACCTAAACGAATGCTTGTCCCCAAGCAAAAGCAAGTATAAAAGAGAAACTTAATATGAAATTGGGAGAGTACACCTGATTTATTGCTGATTTGAACTCTGATCACGATCTCATCTCGCAAATGCTTGACAAGATCGTTCATCTGGCGCATCAAAAAGTTCTGGTTGGCCTCGAACCTTTCCATCCAAGAAATGAACACCCCTTAAAGATGGCCAAAGCCTGTAGGGAAAGCTCTAGGCAAGAAGGGGAGTGGAATCATCGGCCACTCCTTATGCTGCATTCGGATGTTCTTCGGAAATTCTGTGGTGGTGAAAGTGGGATTTGGTAGAGCCAATTCTTCCTTTCGGTCACCATCCACATGTGTGTGCCATAATCATTTTTTAAAATGCCCATTTGCTGCAATAGCGTGGCATCACCCAACTGTACAGGTCCGATAGAGACCCTATTTGCCATGTCAACTCCTGCAACCTTTGCAATCACTGTGATCAGCCCACCTACAACGATGATCCCGCTGCCTTTCTTCACATGCGACAGATGCTCAATCACCATATCCCCGAGTCTAAGTGTCTTCCTATGTAGCATCGCATCGATCACTCTCAGTTCTTTCCATTCCACTACATTCTTGTTCGTCTCTCCAGCAAATATGGTACTGGCAAGCAATCTCTGAATATAGCGAATGCACGGATTTCGAATAAAACTACCCTTCGCACTACTAGCTCTGTAAACCCCCTGCCCTAATGTGAACTCTTCTTCCATATACTCAATCAACGGAACCCCTAAAGACAACATGAAGGCATCGACTGTCCAATCATGCGTAACACCCCCCAATCGAAAAGTTACCCCTTCTTTAGTATTGTCACATGCACTCAGGAATTCATACGTAAGGTCCGCATAAATGGGATAATTCCCACTAACCAAGTGCCTCAATCCAACCATTTTAATCATTCTGAAAATGTCATCATGCAATCCTAAAATCTTCAGCAAAGCTGTGTCAATATAAGAAGTGGATTTGATGTCTCTTTTTACTAACTCTTTGTAAGCCTCAACTTGAACAGGCCCTGACATGGAGATGGAGTGGGGATTCGGGAAGCAGTATACCCGATGGGAGCAGCAGCGGTGTCGGGGTCGTTGGGTTCCGCCATCGACAGCTATGGTTGCATCTGGTGATGGAGTTCTCCCATCGGGTTGAGCAGGATTTGGGCCCTGTATATATTTTCAATTCCATCTTGGACTTCAGGATTTGGGCCCCTGTCCTAAAAAAATATAAGAATTCGTTAGGCCATTAGTAAAGTATGAATAAAAGCAGGAAAACAGTCTTGTGGTCTAATTTTACTATTTTTTTTCCTAAAGTAAAATTTTGAATTCTCATGCAATTAAATTCCATATGCTAACTCTGCGATCCTTAGGAAATTAAGATAGAGCAATCAGACAATTTATTGAAAATAAAATAAAGTACAATAAAAGAAAAGAAAAGAAAAATAAAATAAAATAAAATAAAATAAAATAAAGAATATTAAATTAAATTAAAACAAAAAAATTGGGTTGCCTCCCAATCAGCGCCTTTTTTTATTGTCGTTGGCTCGACTTAGGTAAGGTGTATTATTATCAGTTGTAAACCACATCCTCCAACTCCATTAGCTCCACCTCAACCGTCTGGAATCCTTCATGATACTCCTTAAGTTGGTGCCCATTAACTCTGAACCTCTTTTTTCAGAATTTGCACTTCTTATCTCAACTGCACCATGAGGAAAAATATTATTCACAATAAACGGAACAATCCAACGAGAACGCAACTAACCAGGAAACAATTTAAGCTTTGAGTGATAAAGTAAAACTTTTTGTCCAATGCTAAAATTTTTCCTTGATATTCTTGCATTATGAAATGTCTTTGTTTACGCCTTATAAATCACTAAATTTTCATAGGCCTCATTTCTCAATTCTTCCAATTCTTGCAATTGGAATTTCTTTTTCTCTCCGGCCTTGTCATAATCCATGTTGCTCTTCTGGATTGCCCACCACGCTTTATGCTCAAGCTCCATAGGTAAGTGACATGGCTTTCCATAGGTGATTCGATACGGGGACATGCCAATCGGTGTCTTATAGGCTGTTCGATAAGCCCATAATGCATCCTCCAATTGTGAGCTCCAATCCTTCCTACACGGATTAACTGTCTTCTCCAAAATTCTCTTGATCTCACAGTTGGATACCTCTGCCTGACTACTCGTTTGAGGGTGGTTTGAAGTGGATGTTTTATGAAACACCGAATACTTGTGCAGCAGTGCTTCCACCATTCGGTTGCAAAAATGTGTGCCCTTATCACTGATGATGGCTCTGAATTCCAAACCTACAAAAGATGTTAGATCAAAGGAAACCTACAACAACTTTAGAATCATTAATTCGGGTGGCTTTCACTTCCACCCACTTCGACACATAATCAACGACAAGTAATATGTAAGTAAAGCCTAACGAAGAAGGAAAAGGTCCCATAAAATCCATCCCCCACACATCAAAAATCTCACAAATGATTATAGGGTTCTGGGCATCTCATTTTGTTGAGAAATATTTCCTACACGTTGACATCTATCACAAGACATGCAAAATTCATAAACATCCTTAACCAGCGTCGGCCGATAAAATCCATACTCAAGCACTTTGAAAGCAGTTCTCCTAAAAGCAAAATGACCACCACATGCATGACTATGACAAAAGGTGAGTATTGAATTAAATTCAGTATTAGGAACGCATATTCTTATCACTTGATCAGAACAATATTTCCACATATACGGATCATCCCACATGTAATACTTAGCATCACTAGGGAGTTTATCAGGTTTTACCTTATATCGTCTGGAAACTGATAGGAGGTCAGAAAATTTTTCAAATCAGCAAACCATGGAAGAGAGCCTTCTGACACTGAAGGGTTCAGTGTCAGTTGATCCGGATTTTCCAGATTTTGCAGAATGGCCAGCAGCTGTTCATCAGGGAATTTTTCAAGAATTTTCTGATCATCTTCATCTCTAATCAGCCGGCTTAGGTAGTCGGCCACTAGATTCTCGGATCCCTTTTTATCTTTGATTTCCAAGTCAAACTTTTGGAGCAGCAAAATCCACCGAATAAACTGAGGTTTTGCTTCATTCTTCGTAATGAGATAAAGAAGAGCTGCATGATCAGAGAAAATAGTGACTTTATTACCCAACAAATAAGATCAAAATTTTTCTAGAGCAAAAACCATAGCTAGGATTTCTTTTTCCATAGTGGAATAGTCGGCTTGAGTATTATCCAAGGTTTTTGAAGCATAGTAGATTACATGTGCAGCCTTGTCCACTCATTGCCCCAACACTGCTCCTATAGCATAGTCACTAGCATCACACATTATTTCAATATTTCCACATATACGGATCATCCCACATGTAATACTTGGCATCACTACGGAGTTTATCATGTTTTACCTTATATCGTCTGGAAACAGATAGGAGGCTAGAAAATTTTCCAAATGAGCAAACCATGGAAGAGAGCCTTCTGACACTGAAGGGTTCACTGTCAGTTGATCTGAATTTTCCAGATTTTACAGAACGGCCAGCAGCTGTTCATCCGGGAATTTTTCAAGAATTTTCTGATCATCTTCATCTCTAATCAGCCAGCTTAGGTGGTCGGCCACTAGATTCTCGGATCCCTTTTTATCTTTTATTTCCAAGTCAAACTTTTGAAGCAGTAAAATCCACTAAATAAACTGAGGTTTTGCTTCATTCTTCGTAATAAGATAACGAAGAGCTGCATGATCAGAGAAAATAGTGACTTTAGTACCCAACAAATAAGATCAAAATATTTCTAGAGCAAAAACCATAGCTTGGAGTTCTTTTTCCGTAGTGGAATAGTCGACTTGAGTGTTATCCAAGGTTTTTGAAGCATAGTAGATTACATTTGCAGCCTTGTCCACTCATTGCCCCAACACTGCTCCTACTGCATTGTCACTAGCATTACACATTATTTCAAAAGGCAAGCTCCAATCCGATGGCTAAATTACGGGTGATGTGGTTAGTAACACCTTTAACTTATCAAAAGCTTTCTTACAGGCATCATTCATCTCAAACTTCACATCTTTTGCAACAACTCACAAAGTGGCTTGGCTATCTTTGAAAAGTCCTTGATAAACCTTCTATAGAAACCTGCATGACCGAGAAAAGAATGAACTTCCCGCAGAGATACAGGGTAAGGCAATGCAGATATAATGTCTACTTTAGACTTATTAACTTTAATCCCATCATTTGAAATGACATGACCTAAAATAATGCCTTTTACGATAATAAAGTGACACTTTTCCCAATTCAAAACAAGGTTTGTTTCTACACATCTTTTCAAGATCAATTCAAGATTTCTAAGGCAACTACTAAAAGACTCTCCATAGACACTAAAGTCATCCATAAACACCTCTATTATATTACCCACAAATTCAGAAAAAATACTTACCATACACCTTTGAAATGTGGCAGGTGCGTTGCAGAGCCCTGTAAGGTAACCGACGACATGCAAAAGTCCCAAAGGGACATGTGAAGGTTGTTTTCTCCTGATCTTCGAGAGCAATTGCAATATGAAAATAACCAGAGAAACCATCAAGAAAACAATAATAAGAATAACCTGCAAGCTTTTCTAACATTTGATCAATAAAGGGTAAAGGAAAATGATCCTTTCTAGTCATGTTATTGAGCTTGCGGTAATCCATGCACACTCTCCAACCCAGTTGCAAACGAGTTGGAACCATATCACCCTTGTCATTCTCAACCACAGTTACTCCTGATTTCTTTAGCACCACTTGTGTCAGACTGACCCGCTTACTATCTGAGATGGGATAAATAATCCCTACACTCAGAAGTTTCAACATCTCCTTCTTTACCACCTCCATCATGGGCGGATTCAACCGGCGCTGAGCTTCTCGAGATGGCTTTGCATCATCCTCAAGCAAATACGGTGCATGCAAATTGCGGGACTGACACCCTTCAAATTCGCTACCGTCCATCCACTTATACCTCTTCAACACATCGAGCAACAAGCTCTCTTATTTTTTCGTCAGCTTGGAAGAGATGATCACTGATAAAGTGTAATCCGGCCCTAAGTAGGCGTACTTCAAGTGGTCAGGAAGTGCCTTTAACTCTAGCTTTTGTGCCTGCACTATAGATGGAAGAATTTTTTGAAAAATGTCAGGCAATTTAACAGAAGCTACATCTAAAGTGCTTGGTCTCTGAGAAGAACTGTGCAAAGCATTAACATGGTGATTCAACTCCTCATTATCCCATCTTTCAGCATCCTCCTTCATGATTCCATGTTCAATGGTTGTATCTAATGCATCCCTACTAGAGAGTTCAAAGTATTCTTGGACAATATGCTCAATAGTACACACAACAGAAAACAGGTTAGCATCATCAGGGTATTTCATAGCATCATATACGTTGAATTTAATGATCTGCCCATCAAATTCCATCATGAGAGTACCTTCGCTCACATCTATCTTAGTGCATGAAATATTGAGGAACGGTCTCCCCAACAAAATTGGAGTGAAATTCAATGGGTGGTCATTCATTTTTAACACTTAAAAATTAGCAGAGAATAAGAGTTTGTCTACTTGAACAAGAACATCCTCAATGACTCCATCTAGGTACGCATGGCTTCTATCGGCAAGTTGGATGAAAACTCCAACCTTTTTCAACTCTCCCATACCCAGCTTTTCAAACAACAATCGAGGCATCACATTAATGGAAGCTCCAAGGTCCAACATGGCTATTTCCACCTTAAAACTTCCAATCTTGCAAGGAACCACAAACATGTCAGGGTCTTTGCGCTTCTGAGGTAATGTTTGCTGGAAGACAGCTGAAACGTTTTCCCCATCACCACTTTTTCATCGCCCTTCAACTTTTTTTTGTTCGTACACAACTTCTTCAAGAACTTGGCATATCTCTAAATCTGCTTAATCGCCTCAATGAGAGGTAAATTGATCTCCACTTTCCGAAACACCTCAAGTATCTGCTTATTCTTGTCAGTGGTGTCCGACTTTCTAATCCTACTTGGAAAAGGCAAATAGTTAATATTAAAAGGAATAGGGTCAAAAATTATAACCTAATTTTTTTGACCTTCTGACACTGAAGGGTTCAGTGTCAGTGTTACGTTTCTGCACATCAGATTTTTCCGCCCCAAATTGATCGGTCTGATCCTCTACTGTTCCAGCAAGTTCTACATCATATTTTTCCTTATCTTGGTCAGGCTTTTTGGGCGGTACAATCTTCTCCAACTGTTTTCCATTTCGTAGTGTAATGGCGCTCACATTCTTAGGATTAACCTCCGTTTGTGAAGGCAACTTTCCACTGTTTTGAGCCTTCATCTGGCCTACAGTTGTAGCCAATTGACTCATTTGATTTTCTATGTTTTGAATGGATGTCTGAGTAGACACTTGGAATTTCATATTGTTGGCAGCTATCTCTTTCATCATTTCCTCAAATGTGGCTCCGGAACTTGCTCCACCTTGATGGTGATTTCCACTATCTTGAGGGTAATCTTGCTGCCTATTCACCACTCTTTGCTCTTGAAACTATTGTTGCCCCCTGTTTCCTCTTTGTTCACTACCATACCTAAGATTAGGATGATCTCTCCAACCTTGATTATAGGTTTGAGAGAAGGGATCATAAGGTCGCCTCATGGCGTTTACTTGCTCCTCACTAAGTGTAGACCTGCAATCAAGAGTAAAATGATCATAAGCTAAACAATATTGACAAGATGGAGGGTACCCCTCTTCCTTTAGCAAGATTCTCCACAGCTACTGTCAACTTGTTCAAAGTTTCTTCTATCTTGGAATCATGGACCTCTTTACTTCTATAAGGGATGGATCACGTGTGCCAAACTGTTGAGTGTTGGCAGCCATGCTAGCAATCAAGTCTCTAGCAGCAGAAGGTGTTTTCATCATAAAAGCTCCTTCGCTAGCCGCATCAAACATGTTTCGATCCATGATTAACAATCCTTCATAGAAGTATTGCAATATCAATTGGTCGCTTATTTGATGTTGGGGGCATGCTGATGTGAGGCGTTTAAACCTCTCCCAATACTCATGTAAACTTTTCCCTTGCATCTGACGAGCTCCAGATATCTCCTTGCGCAAGACATTAACTCTAGTGGCCGGAAAGTAAGTTTGGAGAAAAAGTTTCTCCATCTCGGCCCAAGTATTTATCGATTTGGGAGGGAGATAATATTGCCAATCCTTCGCCATGTCCTTTACTACAAAGGGAAATGCCCTAAGCTTGACTTGTTCCTCCGTCATTTCGATTGGTTTCATGCTCATGCATACAACCGAGAACTCCTTCAAGAATTTGTGCGGATTTTCACCTGAAAGACCATGAAAAGCAGGAAGTAAGTAAATCAATTCTGATTTCAATTCAAATATAGTATTATCAGTAATCGCAGGAAAGTTAATGCATAGTGGATGATGGAATACACCGGATTTGCCAATTCATTCAAAGTTTTTCTGTATTTTCAGCCATGTTTTTCTCTCTTGACTCAGAGTCTACAGTATCTTCCTCCTCTAAATCAGAAAATTTAGAATTCTCCTCTCCAAGATGAAGTGCACCAGCTACAACTTCAAGTTCGGTAAGGTTTTTAGCGATTCCGTCAGTGGACGAACTTGTTCCTTCTTCTTCCAGGACTCACCTCTGGGAAGTTCTCTCGATTTTTTATGTGTATTCAAGCTGTTTTGGAACAGAAGATCGATTAATTATTCACAGAAACTTTTTTTGAAAATTGGGCACTATTGACACTGAAGGGTTCAATGTCAGTGTTACTGGAAAATTAAAAAATTCCAGAAAAATTCAAAAAAATTCTAGAGCTTGTAAAAACGCAGAAAAATGTCAGAAACACAAAAATTTAATAAAATTCAATTTTACTCCCCGAGCAAATGGCGCCGAATTTGATAGGCTGTCGCCGGCCTATCAAAATATAATTTACTTCCGACTCACTCTAATACTTAGTATAGTAACGAGTACGGGTTGAACCCAAGAGAGTATAATAAAATTTTCTATTAAATTAAAGTGTTGACTACAAATAAAATAAATAGGGGGTTTTTTTGTGAAAATTCAAAAATAACACAAGTGATAAATCAACTCAATTTTTAAAGAAAAAAACGAAAATTAATTACAAAATTAACCAAGTGATTAAAACCTAGTTTAGGATGACGATCCCCTCTTGTTTACTAAATCACATAATTACATGAATTAAACATCTAGCCTAGTGTCCAAACTCAAATCCCTAGATTGACGGTACGACCAATCCACCCGAATATTCTTACTTTTATCAACTAGGGTACGACCACTAAATTAAACTATTTACGAGTGACCCTATGGATTCGAACTCGTGAATGCATTAAAACTCTAAACATTGAATTACTAGGCTATGAAAACCGGCTAGGAATCATACAACCTAGATTATATTACACCTAGATGGAATAATCTCTGCTTGCTACTTAATCCATTTCCTACAATAATTACGGATTGTAGATCATAAAATAGCAATAAGCAATTAAATAATTAAACAAGTTGATCTGGCTAAAATAATTATTAAAGTGTTATAAAGAAAATCAAAGCATGTAATAGAATAAACTTCCACAAAAGATTCAACATAAAAATCCTTAATAAATAATCTAATGTTCAACGGGAGGTTTACGAAATCCTAAACTAGAAAAGGGGATTAGCCCAACATGTTCATAGAAAAAACATAATTAAAAAATAAAATTCGATGATGTCCAATGAACTTCAATCTTCACGTCTATCTGTCCTGGAGAAGGAGAAGACCGCTACTTCTTCACGCCAATTCTGCCCAGAAGTATCGTGTATTCTAGGTGTGTAGGAGCCTCCAAAAATAAATAACATCTCCTCCTTTTTCTGCTCGATCTCCTTCCTTATTTATTCTTCCAAAAATATCTCCAGGATCTCTTCTTTTTTTTACCGTGCCTTCCACAAAATATGGGCTTGATTTGGGATGATTACCAACTGCCACTTTACTTATTTATTTTGAATTTTCATTCGTTTCCACTAACACTTAGGGTTCAGTGCAGCTTATCTGGCAGCAACTAATTTCCCCACAAAACAGCCTATTTCCACATCAATGTACAAAATTAAAGCTCTAATTTACCAAAGACAAGATAAGTCAATTTAGCACTGAAATTAGCACATAAGTCAATCAAATAAACATAAATTTCAACCAAATAATAGTGCTAAAATTTGACTTATCAACTATTGTTTTGAGGAATTGTCTTTACGTTCCTTCTTTCAGAAAGAATTTAAAATTTTGGTTTCAAAGTTATTTATGGATGGATATTCTGTTTCTTTTAATGAAAATGTTGTTTTAAAGAAGAATGGAATTATTATCTATTTTGGTACGTTGATAGACAATTTGTATACTATTGATCCTATCTCTCCCACAATGCAACAAATATAATCTAATATTACATCTACTAATAAGAGAAAAGAACCTTTGAAAATGAACCAAACATACCTTTGGCTTCTAAGACTAGGTCATATTAACATGAGTAGGATTCAAAGGTTGTTCGCTGATGGACCATTGGGTTCATCAGAATTGGATTCAAAGGTTGTTAGCTGATGGAACATTGGATTCATTAGAAGTGGAAAACTATCCAACTTGGGAATCCTGCTTGGAAGGGAAAATGACCAAAAGGATTTTCAAGGCAAAGGGGTATAGAGCCAAAGATATTTTGGAATTAGTTCATTCTGATATATGTGGTCCTATGACAATCCACGCTAGAGGTGGTTATGAATATTTCGTCACTTTTATTAATGACTATTCTAGATATGGATACATTCATTTGATGCGCCGCAAGTCTGAATGCTTTAACATATTCAAAGAGTACAAGGCTGATGTGGAAAAGCATCTTGGAAAATGTTTCAAGACACTACGATCTGATCGAGGTGACGAGTACCTCTTAGGAGTTTAGGAATTATTTATCAGAGGTTGAGATTGAATCCTAATTATCAGCACCGGGCAAACCCTAGTAGAATGGTGTGGCGGAAAGAAGGAATAGGACTCTTATGAAAATGGTTATATATATGATGAGTTATTCGAAATTACCAAATTCATTTTAGGGATACGCCCTAGAAACAGTGGCTTACATTTTAAATTTGGTAACTTCTTCATCAGTACCCTCTAAAATGCACATAATTGTGGACCAGGCGCAAGCCTAATCTTAAATACATTCGGATTTTTGGGGTGCTCCGACACATGTGTTAAATGGAGATATTACAAGTTAGAATCGCGTACTGATGTATGTCTGTTTGTGGGATATCCTAGAGGAATGAAGGGTGGTTTATTTTATAATCCAAAAGATCAGAGGGTAATCATTAGCACGAATGCCAGATTTTTGGAAGAGGAGTATATAATGAACCACAAACCCATGAGTAAAATTGTGCTAGAGGAAGTTAGAGGGGAAACACCTAATTTAATACCAACTGTACAAGAGGATATACCACAAGAAACTGCACCGCGTGTCACATCTGATACACATTTGCCTGTAGCGCCTCGTCATAGTGGGAGGGTTGTGAGACAACCGGATAGATTCATATTTTTGGGAGAGTCATTAGACTTAGTCCCTGGTGAACATGAAATCAAACCATGGAATCACGACGAAGCATTACAGGATAAGGATGCACAATCTTGGCAAAAAGTAATGAAATCTGAAATAGAATTCATGTATTCTAATCAAGTCTGGGAGCTTGTAAAGCCACCCAATGGTGTAAAAGCATTGGATGTAAATGGTCTACAAAAGAAAAAGAGAATCAGACGGTAAGGTGGAAACCTTTAAGACAAGGCTTGTTGCGATAGGGTATACTCAGAAGGAAGGGATCGATTATGAGGAAACCTTTTTGCCTGTGGCCATGCTTAAGTCGATCAGGATTCTTTTATTTGTATTTGCTCATATGGATTTTGAGGTTTGCCAAATGAATGTCAAGACTGCTTTTCAAAATGGAAGTCTTAATGAAAACATCTATGAAGCAACCAGAAGGATTAATTGCAAAGGGCATGGAGCATCTTGTGTGTAAGCTTAATAGGTCCATTTATGGAGTAAAACAAGCTTCAAGATCATGGAACATCTGTTTTTGATGAAGTAATCCAGTCCTATGCATTTATTTAATGTTCGAATGAATCTTGTGTGTACAAGAAGAGTGACAGAAATGTAGTGGTATTTCTTGTACTTTACGTAGATGATATCTTACTCATGGAAAACAATGTAAAAGTATTGTCGGGTGTAAAGATATGTTTATGTAAGCAGTTTGAAGTGAAGGACTTGGGGAAGCCAGACACGTTTTAGGGATCAATGTAATAAGGGATCGCAAGAAAAGATTGTTGTGCTTATCTCAAACTTCATACATTGATATTGTCCTTGCTCGTTTTATTATGCAAGACTCTAAGAAAGGTTTTCTACCTTTTAGACATGGAACGCCTCTATCTAAGGAAATTTGTCCCAAGATATAAAAAGAAATGGAGGAAATGAAGGCCGTTCCTTATGCTTCGGTAGTAGGAAGCCTCATGTATGCAATGCTATGTACAAGATCGGATATCTGTTTTGCCATAGGCATGGTCAGTTGGTATCAAAGTAACCCAGAACAAGGGCATTGGACTGCGGTAAAATATATTTTAAAGTACCTGCGAAGGATGATGGGCATTTTCTCAAAACACAATTAATCCTCAAGTATGAAGGATGTGATTGTAGCTTAAATAAGCGACCAAGTTATATTATCAAACCCAAAGGACAGTTAGTTATTAATCTATTACTATCTAAATTAACTAAACTAATATTTGGCAATTTACTGGGAGAATATTATTGAACTAACGTACAGAATAATTAACTAACAAATAAAATAGCAGTAGAAAATTAATGAGAGTTGACCAAGTGAGAAGATAGGTAGCTCTTTGGGCCATCCAGTTTCACTCATTAATTTTCCTTCCGTATATCAATGTCCAACTCTGCCTTATGGAATATGGACGCATCACTAAGCCCTGCAAATCTACTCTATAGACACAAGTAGATAAGAGTATAACACGTGTGAATTTTCTCGGAGCAAGAATATAATTACACCCCCTTTCTAGGTGCTATCAGTATCGATTATTTCCCATGCACTAAGTACTCTAACGCGATATGATCTCTCTTTATAGGTACTATATAATTATCCTCTTTATACTACTTACTAACCCGAATTCAATTCAATTAATAAGTATTCATATAAGATAGTTCTAATGAAGCTTCGGAGTCCCCTCACATAGAATCATAACATTAAACACTGTTCAGCAGAGAACGCGCTCAATCAATAACCCAGATAAACATTCATACTCTATTCAACAGTTAATGATGAATAAAACAACTCTGAATATAAATTTAAAACGTATTATCCTATATAAAATAAACAACAAGTAGTGTTGTACGGAGCATACACACGGAAGTTCAATTAACTCGTAAAACCTTCATAAACCCTAGAACTACCACAACAGTTCTAGCCAATGACGTTTCGAAGAATGTTCATAGTGTTTGGACAGATCTTACCCATAGTCTTAAAATTACAAAAAGATTAAGTTGTGAAATAAACACTAGATGTTGTTGTCGTCGCTTCTCGCTCAGTCCTGAATCTTTACTTGGTTCTCACTTGATTCGCTGCACGAATCTCTCTACAGCTTCTTCGGATGGAGCTAGGGTTTGGATGTGGTGTAGGGTGTATGTGAAATCTAACTCTCTTCTTAATGTGACCTATATCTATTTTTTATACTTGTAAACCCTCCTTATGGGCCTTTACTGGGCCTTTTCATGAAAATACGCACAAACACGCACTGAAGATTTGGAATAACCAAAAATAGACTCATGTATCCCCGTTCGACCAGGATGGTTCAGGTTGAGTGGGCTCAGCCAGGTCGAGCATCGATCGAACGGCCTTCCTGTTCGCTGAAACTCTGTACAGTACTCCGCTCGACCATCTCTGCCGTCCCTCGACCAAATAGTCTTGGCGGAGCGGCTCCTTCTCTGGACAAGCGTTGTCACGAAATTCGTGTTTTTCGATTCTGGGCACTTCTGACCTATTTTACTTTATAAATATACTCAAATAGCCTCAGTTGCATCTGATTCGTGGATTTTTCATAAATATCCCGATTTGTCATGATAATAGACCAAATTATACTCAATTTTCATAAAAATCAGAGCTCAAAATACGTGAACTATCACTCTCTTCAAAGGACTAGGAATTATATGTTGGTTTTGTTGGATTGTATACAAAAAGTCTAACTTTTTTATGAATAATGTTATAACAATCAATTTGACATGAGAATCATATGATCAAACGTTTTACATATTATAATTTATTTATATGTTATTGCAAAAGTCCATTTACTTTATACAATAGATAATATGGTGAACAGCATCGTATGGAAAATCATATTGTCGGATCCTTATAAAGTATAAACAGATGCTCACAGCTGAGATAGACGGATACAATCTATTCAGAAGGTTGTAGTGCAATTGGGTATTAGTTTGTCTTGACTATAAAATCACATTTGTATACTTTGTATGTATAGAGCAGGACTGGTTGATATCGTTCAACTTATATGACTATATAGGAGAACTTGATCTCAGTTATTATAGATGTTCATGCTCTTAATTCCTATACAATAACCTCAACACGTAAGGCAGTATGTATCTCTTTGATTCATTAATGGGTGAGATTTATATATTAAATCAACAAACTCAGTGAGTTGGAAATAGTGTTGTCTTTATGGTGTGCTGTTGATTATAGAAGGAATCAGTGTCCTATTAAATAGGCTGATTATGTCCTATTGAGGAGCTCATAAGGATTATGATGTAAACCCTGCAGGTAGATTTATTCCGGCATGATAACAAGGTCGAGTGGTACTAATCTCAGATGAGATATTAATTAATGGAGTTGTCTATAACTTAAATAATTAATGGGTATTATATATCTTAAACATGAGGAGACTAACGGACTCATAATAAGAAGGAGCTCATAAGTAATATGGGATTAGAGCGGCAGTGCAGTAATAATACTTTAGTGGACTATATTATTATTATTGAACTTAAGTATAAGTTTTGGGCTAAACCTGTATACTTAAGACCAATGGAGGCCCGACCCTAATTTCTCCTCTTGGTCCCTGTTATAGCCCATATATAAGCCACCTCAGCAGTCTTGTAAACCCTAATTACATGCCTAAAACATGAGAGAGGGAAGAGAACTGCAGATTGAGTGAATCTTGAAGATTGTCGCCCACACAACGTCAAGATTAGGCTTGGGAATATAGCAGAAGATCAAGAGGTCGTTTGCTGCTACTGTTCGATCTCTACGCACGTTCAACTTCCATAATTTTTTATATTTTTGTGGAACTTAAAACTGTTAGTGTGATACATGGTTGGAAAGCCATTGAAGAGAGGATCATTTTGGCCCAAAGTCACTCAAATCGGAGTTTAAATGAGGATGTTATGCCCAAAATCATGAGGTCGAGCAAGCTGCAGAGGAGAATTTTTTCTTTTTCAACATACCATGGTAAAAGGAAATGCATATTTATATGCTAGCTTCAGCTAGTATAGAATTACCTGTAACCCTAATGGTTCACATTAATAAAACTATCGAACGCCAATAATTGGTATCATAGCTTCAATTTAGTGGTAAAGTATGACACGTTAGGCTAGGGTTTATATGATCAATGTGATTAGGGTTTAGAATATTTCGTGTTATACTTGGATACCCTATACGTTGATAATTGTACAATATGACGAAGAGACGGTGCGACTGACATATGACGTATCACGACATTTGGATGATGGCGGCGTGAGCGAAGGCGAGCATTGATGGGCGCCAAGTGGAACAATCTGCAGCAGCATACAAACGAAGACTGCTGACAATAAGACAACATCAACCGCGAATTGTCCAGCGGCGTTGCATGCACGGCGGAATGAGTTTTGCGGCAGCAGGAGACGATCTTCACTGTTGATCATTGGGTTACAGCCGGCGACTGTAGAGGATGGGGTGATCGGTGGGTGGCTGTACGACACTGCTGCAGACGGCAATGTGGTTGTGGCATGGCAGGCATACGTCACTGTTGGCACAATGGCAAAATGAGTCCGGCACGTGTTGCGTGTTTTCGAGTGCACACAAATAAAACACCAAGTGTAGGGATATCGACTGTAGCAGTAGGCAACCAAGTTTTAATATCGAATCCTAGGGACGGTAAATTATCTATTTTCTATATTCACTAAATTATATAATACATGTGACAAATTCAATTTGATGATAATTATTAAACTAATGAATACTTTCAAAATTAAATAAAATAAAATTAAATCAAATACGAAAATTCAAGAATGAGAAATAGTAGCTATAGGGGTTCTGGATTAAACTAATTAATTCAATACTTTGATAGTCGGGTTCAAATCTTATAGATACTTATGAAATAGTCACTAAATTTTACTAATTCACTTATTTGCCATAAGCAAATTAGTAATTTATCTGGTTCATCTCCTAGAACTCTAGGTTAATAAATTTATCTCCCTCTCTAGGTACTTACTATATTATCCCCTCCCTCGTTAGGTACTAGAATTAATACGTGTTCCCTTTTTAGGTACTATAATTTTAGTACCTGATTTCCTGAATATTACTAATATAACAATTCATCAATATCAATAACATCCATTGCAATTTCTATGTCTAATAAGCCAAATAATTAATTCTACTACTTTAACTTATACAAAAATCATGCACACAAGTTATAAGTATCTCAAGTATTGGTCAATATCATGAAATAACCACAAATGTTACACAATTTAAATCAAATAGCCTCCAAGAAATTCATAGAAAAGCAAATAAATATTCTACAAGTTTTAAACTCTTCATCAAGTATCAAATCAAAAATAATTCAATCCATCTAACCCTATAACTACTCAAAGTGTTTACCCTATGGAGTTACAAGCAACTTCCATGGGTGTAAGAAAGATCTTACCACTATTCATATTTATTAAAAGGAAAATTGAGTTTAAAAATAAAACCCCGATCGAAGAATGTTAACAGCTCTTCTCTCCGTATCCTTCAATTATATGATCTCTCTCCTTGAATCGAACACACTGGATGATGGATGAAGTGAGTGGAATGGGTGTGTGATCGTGAGTGGTGGTGGTGGTACGCTGTACACGACAGAAGAGCGGATGAGACATGTTCTGTTTGCAGGTTCTCCTCTTCTGATTTTGTTCGCATTCCAGCTTCCAGATTGGGTGTTGTGTTGTGTGCGTGGGCTTGCAGGTGATAGTGGGCTTCAACCATAATTGAGTTGCTTCCTCATTATAATTTATGGGCCCATATTTAATTGCCATTCTTTTTTTAATTGGACCCACAACCTTCAAATTTCAATTAAGCAGTAACTACATTCACAGTAAGAAGCAGGTATGTGGCATTTCAATTGCCATTGTTGGACTAAATAACTCACTATCTAACTTGGGCCCACCAATTATTTCTCAACTCCTCTCACTTCTGAAAATTATCAATTTCACACTAAAATTTGTTTAAAATCTGTAAAATCTCAATAATACCCTTGAAGTCATAGAAATTATAAAAATAAGTAATAAACTTCACAAATAATGCTAAAATTGTGCAATAATCATATGGAAACGACCTATGAAAAGTACGAATTATCAAGCTGAACAAACTCCCCATACTAAACTATTGCTCGTCCCGAGACAATAAAAAGAATAAATAAAAATAGGACGTGACATATGATTATATTGGTTTCAGAAAATTTTATAAAAATTCATTCAAATCAATAAAATAGACAAGCATGTGTTACATAACAAAATCACTACTAACTAGATTAAATGCCTTGGTTCATGGAAACTCACAAGGATATGTATTTCTCTCAATGTATAGGCTTTAAAATCACTCAACATGATTTAACTGTGTCGTTTAACTATAAGCTTGCCCATTGTCTTATAGCTACTAAAATATGGATCAAAAAGGTCTTTGCATTAGGTTGTAATGTTAGGCTTTTTGGTTAGGAAATGATAAATATGGACAATGTGACTCAAATATTAGAGAATTAAAGCTAGAGATTTTCTTTTGTACTGCAGACTTTAAACATTTCAAAGCATCTCCAATTTTAACTTTTCTCATTCTTTTCAATACATACAATTTCCATTCCTTCTCCACCTTCAAGCAAAAAAAAATCTTTCTTTTTCGGGGTACCAGTTCAGGCACTACCGCACCACATCAATTTTTTTACAGCTCTTCATGGCCTCTAAATTTTTATTTTTTTATAACATGGCCTTCATCACTTTTTCAGCTCCAAATATTTTCACCCTTTCCAAACTTTTGCAGGCTCAATAACACACTTTGACAGCATTTAATTCTCTACTACATAAAGAAAATTCAAAGGCTCAAGTAGGATATCAAAGTGACAATTTTTCGCAGGTTGCCAAAGAAATAAGACTTTAATCTCAAAAGGGCTAATTACGGATAAATAATTATTTGATAGGGAATTATTTGGCTAAGTGACTCAAGAATTCAAAAATGGCCTTAAATCATTTCCATAAGCTACTAGACTATTCTCTAATATTTAAGGAGACTCAGGGCAAGTTCTAGAAACACATCACAATTAATCAAGAGACTCTCAAGAATAAAAAAATAATCATGTATTAGAATGTTCATGATTTTCAAATGCTCAAAAGCTCACTAAGTATAAAATAATTCCAACAACCAAGGCTATCTAGCAATTCATGATTTATACAACAACACAATTTCATCCACCTAATCAATAAGAATTTTCAAGTGAAGTATAAAAATATTTTCATTATAAACCAAATCATGTCACATACCTAAAATTCTAGCAGAAGTGTTAAAATTCATGGAGCAGTAAATAAATCACGCTTCTCATACCACAACATGCAAACAATAATTATTCAACTCAAAAGGTTAGCATACTTACCTCGGCTAGCAGTCTCTCTCAGTAGTCTCCTCCACTCTTCTCATCAAAAGAATAATTTCAAGAAACCACCTCCTCCTCCCCAAACTTATTTTTGATAGAATATCAAAATAAGTTTAAGAAAAAAATATAGGGGTTTTGAAATATAAAATTATAAAATAAAGAATCATGAGAGAAAAGAGAGAATAAAATACTTACCTTGAATGAGTCATAGCTGACTTCTTCTTCCTTTCTATCTCATGTGCACTTTTATGAATTAATGACGCTTCGCATGCATGAACTATTATCCACAGAACTCATCCAATATCAAACATCCCATTACCAATCAAAAAAAAGGAGAATAACTCATAACTATATCACATAATCAACGAACAAAAACATTACTTCCTATCTCTTTGGTACTCACACAACAAGACACTACAAAGAAATTTTATCCTCAGTGCACATGAGACAAGGTAAGAACATCATCCTCCCCCAAACTTATATCGAACAAAGTTTGAAAATAAGTTTGAAAAGATGTGATTGCCTTAAGCGAAAAAATGCACCGAAGATATAATTTCAAACACAAAACACAAAAATAAAACAAAATAAAATCAAAGCTAATAAAACGGGAGGATAGTCCCCAACAGACGCTCATTTTTAATGTCGTTGAGCACGACGTGATATTCAATTAGTGCAAGCGATCAAGAAATATAACTTCCCTATCTTGTGGCGACTTGTAGTGCTTCAATCGATGACCATTAGCCACAAAGATATCTCCGTTCTTATCTTTCAAATCAAAGCTTCCTCCTCCAATGCTCTATGAACTACGAACGGTCCCATCCACTTGGATTTCAGCTTGCATACAAAAATTTTCAAATGTGAGTTAAATAACAACACCTCATCTATTCATGGAACTCCTTGTGGCGAATCTTAGTATCATGCCACTTCTTCACTCACGCCTTATAAATCTTTGCATTCTCATATGCCCTCTCTCAAAATTCATCAAGCCCATTGATGTGAGTCATCCGAAGCTGCTTTACATCAGCCAAACTCAAATTGAGTTTCTTTATCGCCCAATAGGCTCTTGATAGATTGTATACTAAAAGTCTAGTTTTTTGTATGAACAATGTTTTGACAATATTTGAAATGAGAATCATTTGATCAAATGTTTGCAAATGAATTATTGCAAAAGTCCATTTACTTTATACTGTAGATAATGTGGTGAGCGGCATCACACCAAAGATCATATTATTAGCTCCTTATAAAGTATAAACAGATATTCACAATCGAGATAGACGGGGACTATCTATCAATATGGTTGTAGTGTGATTTGGCATTGGTCTGTCTTGACTATAAAATTGCATTAGTGCACTTTGTGTGTATTGAGCAGGACCACATTGAGATCGTTCAGTTTATACTGACTATATAATAGAACTTGATCTCTGTTATGATGGATGTTCGTACTCTTAATCCCTATACAATAACTTTGATACTTAAGCTAGTATTTATTTTTTTGATTCATCAATGGGTGAGATTTAATAGTTAAATCAATATGCTCGGTGAGTTGAGAGATGGTGTTGTCTCTATGGTGTAGTGTTGATTGTAGAAGGAATCTGTGTCCTAACGGAACTGGTTGATGATATCCCCTTGAGGAGCTCATAATGATTATCATGTTAACCCTACTGGTGAATTTATTACGGCATGATAATAAGGTTTAGTGGTACTACTCTTAGTAAATATATTACTTAATGGAGTTGTCAGTAACTTAATTAATTAATGGGCATTGAATCTTAAACACGGTGAGATCGACGGGCTCATAATAAGAAGGAGCCCATAAACATAATTTGGGATTAGGTTGGCAGTGCAATAATATTTCTTAAGTGGAATGATTTATTATTATTGAACTTAAGTATAAGTTTTGGGCTAAACTTGGATGCTTAAGCCCAATGGGAGGCCAAAACCCTAATTTCTCCTTCTTGTCCCTGTTGTAGCATATAATTAGCCAATCTCAGCAGTCCAGTAATCTGATATACACACATAAAATCGTTGAAAGCAGATTAGGATTGTAGATTGAGATCGTCTTGTAGATCGTTGCACACACAACATCAAGATGTGGCTTAGAAATACAACAAAAGATCGGAAGGTCGTGTGTTCCTGCTGCTGATGATCAACCTCTACATAAACCCTAGTGAAAGGTAATACGATTCTACTCTTATGCTTCCACTGTAGTAGAATTGCATGGCCCTAACGGTTCACGTTAACCAAATGATCCAAAGGGGAATAATTCGTATCAGAGCGAAGGTTTTAAGGCTAAACGTGACACGTTAGGCTTAGGGTTTGTATGGATTATGTGATATTAGGGTTTAGAATTTGTTTTCTTGGTAAAACCCTAAAATGTACACTCACACACACGTTCACTCACGGCCTGTTTGCGTTGATTAATCATTGGCGGGCCTAAACGTTGATGGGTAAGAGCAGTGATGAATGTGTGCGGCTGATGATGGTCAGTGATGAAGCTGCCAGTGCTGTGAAAGTCACGACATGCACCAATCTCGACGGCTGTTGTTGGCGGATGGAAGCTAACCAGTGATAGAATGGTAGAAGTTTGCGGACGATGCATAGCGGTGATGACGGCACTGGACGGAGGCACAAGATGGACAAAACTGCACAGCCGGTTTCTGCCATGCGGCGCTGTATACATCGTGAGCAACGGGAAGCGCATTGTTAGCACACTAGGGTTTTGCCACCGGCATCCTGAGCTATTGGTTGCTTGATGTCACTGCTGGACGGGAGATACAAAAGGCTACACATTAGGGTTGGCGTGGCCTGTTAGCAGCGGCATGAATTGTGACTGCCGGAAGCCCGTGTCAGCCGCTGATGGGTACAACCGACTCAATGCCGGTGGGATGGCCATCGTGCGCAGGTCGCGTTTGTCACTGGTGTCTATGCACGGTAGGGTGACAGGCTGCAGTTACAGGTGGTGTTTCTTGACACTGTGGCGTCGTGAATGAACAACGTGCACGGTGGGCGACTGACGACGTGTAAGCCAGCAGCTAGTGGAAAATCTAAGTGCGTGATGTGGCTGGCGGTGATAGACGGCGTGATGGCATGTGGAAATGCTGGTGAGAAGCTTGGATGGCGGTGGCGTGGCTGGGAGCAGCTTTTCATCGCGACAGCGTCTGGGAAGCAGGCTGCTCAACAGCTTGACCTGTGGCTGAAGCTGACGGCGATTTTTCCGACAATAAGGCTGGGTAGCTGACCGCGCTGCGGTCTGACCAGCTATTGAAGACGGCAGCAGGAAGCATGGGCCAGAAGTCAACATCCGACGGGTATTGACATGGCTGGAGTGATGCTGCTTCAGGCGGCTGCTTTTATTACCGGAGGCTCAGCGATGGGATTCCGGCGATTAGAAAAGTTCCTGTGAATGGCAGTTCCACATTGGCATAAGCCCTCACATCCGTCGTCATGGCGTTTGATGGAAGAGGGTACGACTTGTGCCGGAAAGTTGAACTTTGATGGCGTCGTCTAGGATTTCCGATGAGTGATGGAGTTCTGGTAGGCAATCAGCATGGCTGGAACGGCCTGCTGTTCGTGGTGTTCTCCGGACAGTTGAGTCCGTGTGGGTGGATAACTTGGGGCCCAATTATTGTCCAACTTATTGTGCAAGTCATTTTATTTAATTGCTTTATGTGTTGACCAAGTCAACCTTATTTAGCAATTATTTTATTTCCTTATATATAATTGTTATAATTATTTTATTTGTCAAATATTATTATATATTTTGATTGCATGTGCTATTTGAGTTAATGTCATATTTGCCGTAATTACAGCACGTTTATTTGTGTATTTTATATTTGGTATATATTGTATGCATGCAGAACTCTTCTTATTAAATAACAAGCGGGAGAGGAATTGGTTATAGATCTCGCGGCCTCTATTATTGATTTATTAAGTGATGTAAGTAAGCTTATGAGTCGATTTTAGTGTCTTCCTCCACAACGGATGAGTTTTATTTGTAGATCACTGGAATAAATTTCATGAAATAATAATTATATGTGATGTGATGCGAGTAAGCTTATGAGTTGGTTATAGTGTCTTCCTCCCCAACGGATGAGTTTTATTTGCGGATCACTGGTACAAATTAATTATTGATGGTCATAGGAAATTATTTGAGCGCGTGTGGGCTTCTCCAACTGTAAGGCACACAAGTTTGGGTAACATACTTAGTATCAAATAATGGTATACACTTATGTGCAATTAATATGTATCCTCCCCAATGGAGTCACTGCTATTACATTACATGGCTAAAGGACAATCGACTCTTAATCATTGAGTCCTAAGGTTAATTATGACATGTGGAATTAATGGGTAAAACCTTCTCTTGCGAATGTTAGAGTTTGTATACGTCCACACTAACATGGCAAGCAAATTCCCGGTGCTTGAGATGTCGGTGAATTTATTTTATATTGTTTATTGAGGGAATCAATATAAAATTTAAATTCGAAGTGCTTGATCGTCGTATTTATTTACTTGATTCTCTGAATTTTTGAATAGTTTAATTCACTTATTGCTTACTGAAAGAAAACATACTTACTGGTCCAAAATAAATGATTGATAAGAATCTTGGTTTAATTATTACTGCTTAGGAAAATAAAAATGTGTTCTCACTATTGATGCCCTATGATGCCTACTAAACTCTCTTGTGAAGAGGTGAGAGGTTCATGGAAATATGATGGTCTCATGTGACTCTTCGGATATTTGAAAAATAATAAAAGGGCAAGAGGTCATGGTTAAACTTGATGAATGAATTGAAAATACTTGGAGTAGAAATTGAAGGGAAACCTAGGTCTATTTATTCTCCACAATTGCATAGTTGTTTTGAGCAAGTTTCACCTTAATTTAAGGGGTTGTATATGGTTGGAAACTGCTGATAAAACAAGTGGTGATGGAAATCAATTTTCATCAATATATGAACAAAGTAAGTATCTTATTCGCTAGTTGTTGAAGCGTGATTGGTGATGGCGTTTACTGACATGCTGTTTTTAGATACTAGAGTCACTAAAATTTTATAATTAAGTGATGATGAGATTACATTATAATGGGTAAAGCTACGAAATTAGTGACTATTGCAGTGGGAGTTGTTTATATATCTTATGATATGAATAAACATTTGATTTTGAGAAATTGTCTTTACGTACGTTTCATAGAAAGAATTTGATTTCAGTTTCTATGCATTTAAGGGATGGATACTCTATTTCATTTAAATGACAAGGTCATTATAATGAGGGATGGAGTTATAATTTATTTTGGTACGTTAGTGACAATTATTACACTCTTAAATCATGTTTATCTACATACTTTTGGCTTCTAAGACTATAATTTTACTTGAGTAGGATTCAAAAGTTGATATCCGGTGAACCGTAAGGTTTATTGGAAGTGGAAACTATCGGACTTACGAGTCTTGCTTGAAAGTAAAAATGATTAAAAGGCCTTTTAAGGCAAAGGGGTGTAGAGTCATGTAAAGATATGTCGGAAAGGGTTCATTCTGATTTAAGCGATCCTAGGATTATCCTGTCGAGAGGTGGTTATGTATATTTCACGAATATTCTAGAAACAATATATATTTATTTGATGCAATGCAAGTCTGAGTATTATGATTAAATCAAGAAGTGCATGGCTGATGCGGTGAAGCGTCATAGAAAATATATCAAGTCACTATGATTTAATCGTGGTGGTGAGCACCTCTTAGGATAGTTTAGGAGCTGATAATCAAAGGTTGGGATTAAATTCCAAGTTAATTACACCGGGCAAACCACAGCGGAATGGTGTAATAGAAAAAAGGAATATGACTCTTATAGAAATGTTAGATAGATGATGAATTATTTGAAATTATTAAATTCATTTTATGGGTATGCCCTGGAAACAGAATGTTGTATGATTTTTGTCTGTTATGGGATATCCTAGAAAAATGAAGGGTGGTTTATTTAAAAGTCCAAAAGATCAGAAGGTGATTGTTAACACGAACAGTAGATCTTTGGAAAGGACTATGTAATAAATTACAAAGACATGTATAAAATGTTCTAAAAGGTGTGAGAAAGGAAACACAAATTTTAGTACCAATAATATAAGATGATATACCACAAGTAAATTGCATCGCGTGTCACGTCTGATACACAATTGCATGTAGTGCCTTGTCGTAGTGAGAGGATTATTTTACAACACGATAGATTTATGTTTTGGGAAAGTCATGAGACTTGGTCTCTAGTAAACATGAAATCGTCCCATGGAAATATGATGAAGCACTACAAGATCGAAATGCAAAATCTTAGTATGTTGCAATGAGTTTTGAAATAAAATCTATGGAGTATAAATCAAATCTGGGAGCTTATAGGACTATTAAATGGTGTAAAAGCCGTTAGAAGTGGTCATACAAAATAAAAGAGGATCATATGGTAAGGTGAAAACCTTGGATGCCTAAGTTGATCCACATTCTTTTGTCTGTTGCTGCTCATTTTGATTATGAGAAACAACAAATAGATTTCAAGAAGGAATTCCTGAATGGAAGTCTTGAAGAAAACATCTATGTGAAGCAACCAGAGTGATTCATTGCATAGACCTAAGAGCATTTTGAATGTAGGCTTAAAAGTGTCCATCAATGGACTAAAGCAAGCTTCAAGATCATGGAACATCCGTTTTGATTAGGAAATCTAGTCATATGGATTTAATCAATGCTAGGGTGGGTCTTATGTATTGAAAAGAGTTATGCAAATGTGGTGGTATTTCTTGTAAGTACGTAGATAGTGTCTTGCTCATTGTAAACAGTGAAAGAGTACTGTCGGGCGTATGGGTATGGTTGATATAGCAGTATGAAATGAAGGACTTAAGAGAAGCAAAATATATCCTTGCGATCATGGTAATAAAGATCACAAGATAGGATATTGTGCTTGTCTCAAACTTCATAAATTAATACAATCCTTACTCATTTTAGCATATAACTTTATCTAAAGATTTGTGTCTTTAGACACAAAAGAAGATAAAATAGATAAAGGTGGTTCCCTATGCTTCGGCAATAAGGAAGCTTAATCTATGGAATGCTATGTGCGAGATTGGATATTTGTTTTGCCATTGGCATAGTCAGTAGATATCAAGGTAACCCGAAACAAGAATAATGAACTATGATAAGACATATTTGAAGTGCCTGAGAAGGATTGGAAATTATATGTAGGCTTACCAGACAGATTCAATATTTCTTGACGGTTACTTAGATTCGGTATTTCAAATCATAGGGACGGTAGTAAATTCACCTCAAGGTTATGTGTTTAAATTGGGAAGTAGATCCATAGTATGGAAGAGTGTTACATAGAAATATATTTCGGAATCCACCTTAGAAAATGATAATATTCGAGCCTTATGGAAGCCAAAGTATCTATATGGCTCTAGAGACTTCGTAATGGACTTAGATGTGATTCTGAGTTTGCCCAAGGTTATCACAATCTATTGTAATAATAATGGTTAAGTTGCAAACTTGAAGGAATCACAATCCCATAAGACAATTAAACACATTCAGCACAAGTACTACCTGATACGAGAAATCGTATAATGAGGGGAAGGTTGTTGTCGCCTAGATTGCATCGGATAATAACCTAGTTAAATCCTTTTTACAAGGACCTTAAGGCGAAAGCTTTTGATGGTCATGTAGTTGGAATGGGAATAAGATGTATGGCAGCATATATGGTAGCATAGTCTTTTAGTATAAGTGGGAGATTGATAGATTGTATACTAAAAGTCTAGTTTTTTGTATGAACAATGTTTTGACAATATTTGAAATGAGAATCATGTGATCAAATATTTGCAATTGAATTATTGCAAAAGTTCATTTACTTTATACTGTAGATAATGTGGTGTGCGGCGTCACACGGAAGATCATATTATTGGCTCCTTATAAAGTATAAACAGATGTTCAAAACCGAGATAGACGGGGACTATCTATTGGTATGGTTGTATTGTGATTTGGCATTGGTATGTCTTGACTATAAAATTACACTAGTGCACTTTGTGTGTATTGAGCAGGACTGCGTTGAGATCTTTCAGTTTATACTGACTATATAATAGAACTTGATCTCTGTTATTATAGATGTTCGTACTCTTAATCCCTATATAATAACTTTGACACGTAAGCTAGTATTTATTTCTTTGATTCATTAATGGGTGAGATTTAATAGTTAAATCAATATGCTCGGTGAGTTGGGAGATGGTGTTGTCTCTGTGGTTTGTTGATTGTAGAAGGAATCTGTGTCCTAACGGAACTGGTTGATGATGTCCCCTTGAGGAGCTCATAATGATTATCATGTAAACCCTACAGGTGGATTTATTCAGGCATGATAATAAGGTTGAGTGGTACTACTCTCGGTAAATATATTAATTAATGGAGTTGTCAGTAACTTAATTAATTAATGGGCATTGAATCTTAAACACGGGGAGATTGACGGGCTCATAGTATGAAGGAGCCCATAAACGTAATTTGGGATTAGGGTGGCAGTGCAATAATATTTCTTTAGTGGATTTATTATTATTGGACTTAAGTATAAGTTTTGGGCTAAACTTGGATTCTTAAGCCCAATAGGAGGCCCAAACCCTAATTTCTCCTCATGGTCCCTGTTTTAGCCTATAAATAGCCAATCTCAGCAGTCCAGTAATCTGATATACACGCATAAAATCGTTGAAAGTAGATTAGGATTGTAGATTGAGATCGTCTAGTATATCGTTGCCCACACAACGTCAAGACGTGGCTTAGGAATACAACAGAAGATCGGAAGGTCGCTTGTTCCTGTTGCTGATGATCAACCTCTACATCAACCCTGGTGAAAGGTAATATGATTCTACTCTTATGCTTACACTGTAGTAGAATTGCATAAAACCCTAACGGTTCACGTTAACTAAAAGATCCAAACGCCAACAACTCTATGCTCAATCTCCACCGGAAGGTGACACGATTTGCCATAGACTATCTGAAATGGCAACATCTCCAAGACGGTCTTGTAGGCAGTTCTGAAACCCCATAAAGTATCATCTAACTTCAATGCCCAATCTTTCCTACTTACTCCAACTGTCTTCTCCAACACCTGTTTCACCTGCCTATTTGAGACCTCGGCTTGCCCATTTTCTCGAGGGTGATAGGGTGTTGCCACTCAATGTTTCACTCCATAGTCCTTCTATAATTTCTCCATCAATTTATTGACGAAGTGTGTCCCCCATCACTAACAAGCACCCTAGATACTCCAAACCTCGAAAATATGTGCTTTTTCAGAAAATTTTGCACCACTCTAGCATCGTTCGTCTTTGTTGGTATTGCTTCCACCCACTTCGAGACATAATCGGCAGCTAGAAGGATGTAGAGGAATCCATTAGATGGGAGAAAAGGCCACATAAAATCGATCTCCCATACATCAAAAATTTCCACCACCATGTTGGGCTGCAACAACATCTCATCTCTTCTTGAAATTTCCCCATCCGTTGACATCTATCACACGTCTCCACAAAAGACTGACATGTCTTGAATAAGGATAGCCAATACAATCCGAACTGTAATACCTTTGCTGCAGTATTTTGGGCACCAAAATGCCCCCAATTTGGCTGTGAGTGACAAAACTCAAGCACACTATTCCATTCAGCTTCAGCACGCATCTACGGATTATAGAATCCGTGCAAATTTTATAGACGAATGGATCACCCCAAATGAAGTTTTGAACATCATACAAGAACTTTGCTAATTGATGCTTGCTCATCTGATATGGCTTAGCCGCTGTTGCTAAGTAGTTGACATAATCTGCATACCAAGGGGTTTCTTCTTGCGTGGTCAATGCATAGATCTTGTGGATACCTCGAGTATTTCCTCATCGGGGAACACTTCTTTAATCACCTCACGAGAATCATCGTAGTGTTCCTTCATCTCCAACCTAGACAAGTGATCCGCCACAACATTCACACTCCCCTTTTTGTGCTGAATTTCCATGTCAAACTCTTGCAACTGCAGGATCGATCTAATCACCCTCGACTTGGCATCTTTCTTCTCATTCAGGTATTTGATTACCGAGTGATCAGTGTAGACAAAACTGTTCTCATCCCCACAAAGTATGGCCTGAATTTGTCAAAAGCATACACTAGGCTAGAAACTCTTTCTCAGTTACGATGTAATTCTTTTGTGCTGAATCAAATGTTTTGCTGGCATAATATATGGCACGAAACTTCTTTTCCAGTATCTGACCCAACTCAACTCCAAGTGTTGTGTCACTTACATCACACATTAGCACAAACGGCTCAGTCCAATCTTGAGTGACCAAAACTGGAGCAGTCACCAATACTTCCGTAAGAACCTGAAATGCACTCAAACAAGTATCATCAAATATAAATGGCACATCTTTTTCTAACAAGTGAGACAATGGCTTGGAGTATTTAGAAAAATCCTCGATGAATCTCCTTTAAAATCCAGCATGCCCTAAGAACGAGCTCATCTATAGGTGGCGTCATTTCTCAAACGCAACCACCTTTCCATGATACACCTGTAAACCTGCAGCAGACACATGATGACCAAGAACAATACACTCTCTCACCATTAAATGGCATTTCTCCCAATTCAAGATGAGATTGGTTTTTTGACACCTTTTCAACACAAGAGCCAGATTAAACATGCAAATATCAAATGAAGAGCCAAAAACTGAGAAATCATCCATGAAAACCTCCATTATATTCTCAATTAGACCCTCAAAGATAGCCATCATACATCTTTGAAGTGTCGCATGTGCATTACATTGACCGAAAGGCATCTTCCTAAAGGTAAAGGTCCCATAGGGACAGGTGAACGTTGTCTTTTCCTGGTCTTCAGGTGCAATCATTATCTGATTATATCCTGAATACCTATCCAGGAAACAGTAAAATCCATATCCTGCAAGCCTATAACATTTGGTCCATGAAGGGAAAGGGAAAATGGTCCTTTCGTGTGTTTTCATTCAACTTTCTATAGTCCACACAAACAGCCCACCCCGTTGGTATCCTAGTAGCTAGTACCTCACCATCATCAGCCTTCACTATAGTCATACCCCCTTTCTTTGCTACCACATGCAATGGACTAGCATAGAGACTATTACTTATATGAAAGACAATTCCAGCATCTAACCACTTCAGGACCTCTTTCCTAACCACCTCCTGCATAGCAGGGTTCAACCTACACTGATATTGCACAGAAGTCTTTTTCTTATCCTCTAACCTAATTCTATGCATGCAAACAGCATGATAATACCCTTTAAGTCATCTATTGACCATCCTATAGCTAACATATGTTCCCTAAGAACCTCTAGCAATCTTTCAAGTTCAAATTTAGATAAAGAAGAGGATATTATTACCAGAAATGACTCATTGTCGCCAAAGAACACGTACATGAGATGATCTGGCAATTGTTTAAGCTCTTCTTTTCCTCCTTCACATCTGGCTCACCTTCTCCAATGGCAAGAACTTTTGATTCCACCTCATCTGATCCAACCTTGCTGCTTCTTCCTTAGTATATCTGAAATCATTCAAACAATGTAAGCATTCAAGATATTCAAGACAAAGTTCATTAGATAAGTCATCCAACTCTGTGGTGGAAAAAGTGAGACACTCCCTGATACACGTCTCCAGAGGATTCTTAGATAGGATAAGAGCCATGTTTTCATTTACAGTCTCCTCCACAACTTCCAAGCTTTTGCACTCTTCCTTATCTTTTAGCCACCTCATCACTTTATCTAGGAAAAAAATAATCTCTTCATCATTAACCCTCAATTTCAATTCTCCCTTTTGGATATCAATTAATGCTCCCCCGGTAGCTAGGAAAGGTCTTCCTAGGATAAGAGGTACATTATTGTCGTCCTCCATGTCGAACACCAAGAAGTCCACTAGAAAGATGAACTTATCGAACTTTACCAATACATCCTCTATCACCCCTTTGGATAGGTTAGAGATCGATCAGCCAACAGAAGCGCTATCGATGTCGGCTTCAACTCCCCCAAACCTAACTTTTGAACATGGTGTATGGCATCAGGTTGATGCTGGCTCCAAGATCGCATAAGGCCCTCTTCTCAGGCCCTCTCCCTACTTCAGAAGGAATTGTAAAACAGTCAGGATCCTTAAGCTTTTCAGGTATCTTCCTCTGAATGATTGAACTGCAATTTTCAGTGATATTTATTGTCTCCACACCAGTCAAACTTTTTTTCTTGGACATAATATCCTTGATAAACCGAGCATAGTGAGGTATCTGCTCCAAAGCCTCTACAAAAGGGATATTAATCTGAATTTTCCTGAAAATTTCAAAGAATCTCTTAAACTTCTCATCAAGCCTTTTCTTGAGGTGACGTTGAGGAAATGGAATGGTATTTTTATTTTTGGAATCCTCCAACTATCTCTCTCTTGTTCCTCAACCTTCTGCTTTTCTTCCTTCAACCTCTTAGCCACTTGCCACTTTTTATCAGGAATTTCCTTCTCAACTTGAATTTGAGACGAATCTGGAATTTCTAGAATAACTGCATCACTACTTGACTCCAATCAACTTGAGTTGGGTCAATATCAAGCTGAATTAGCTTATTGTTGCCCACTGTGTCCTCTATTTTGTCCACTGGCATTTCTGGTCCCTCATACTGCTTTCCAGACCTCAGTGTAATGGCATTACACTCTTTCGAGTTTATTTCTGTTGTAGACGAAAATTTACCCTTCTGTTGCTGCGAACCTAAAGTAGAAGCCAACTGACCAATTGAGTGCTCTAACCCTTGAAACTGCTTGGACATTGAGGAGTTCATCCCCACAATCACTCCTTCTAACTTGGTGATTCTTGATTCATGAGCCTTATGGGTTGCCTCATTATTCACCATGTATTGCTTGACCAAATCTTCAAAATCCGGTTTTCCTTCCTCAGTCTTTGCTCCATGATCAAAGTTGGATGGAAACTGAAGTGCATTATTCTGATTTGAATATGAGAAATTCTCATGCCTTCTTTGTCCTTGCCAATTTCCACCTCCACTTTGATTGTTCTGATTGCCACCTTGATTCTGATAGTTACCCCTTTGGAAATTCTTATTGTTGAAATTTCCTTGGTTGCTCATATTCCCTTGCCAATTTCCACCTTGGTTATTAGGCGGCCCTCTATATCCTTGTGTGCTTTGACCCTTGGCCTAATTAGCATCCTCAACTTTTTGCAACTTCATTACTATGCCATCACTGTCGCTTTCATGACTGCTTCCCCTACTGTAAAGATTGCTCAAGTGCTTGTTCATTTCTTCGAACTGAGTAGCAACCTTATCAAACTTATCTGCTTCAGCCACTTTCTCCTCTACTCGTGCAGCCTTTCCAAGAACATAGATTCCACGAATTCTATCTGAGGCCAGTCTCTTGAGTTCATGGATATGTCATCAAAAGCTTCTCAACATCTCTCGAGTTCTTTCCAAAGATGGTTCCACCTGCAGATGAATCCACTAAGACTCTCAAATCATTATCTAGACCATTATAGAACACACTGATAATTTGAGACTTCTTGAGGCCATGTTGTGGGCATCTCCTTAAAGCTTCTTTGAACCTCTCCCACGCCTCACTAAACACCTCATCTTTTCGCTGCTTGAACTGGTTTATCTCTTGCTTTAGAGCCATCACTTTTGATGGTGGCGTGAAGAGTTCCACAAAAAGCTATTGAAGTTCAGTCCAATTACTACAGCTCCCTTGCTCCAATGTATCATACCACTCTCTTGCCTTATTAGCCAAGGAGAACTGAAATAGCCTCATCTTCCAAGAATCATCATTGGCATCTGCCAACTTCACCGTGTTGATAAAGCTATTATAATGTTTCAGGTGCCCATACGGCTCACAAAACACACCTCTCGCGAAAGGATTCATTTCCACCATAGAGATCAGGGCTGGTCTGATGTCATTTGTTTCATTGACACCTCCAACTACGCTTGTCCCTCCCAGATTAGTGGATTTGAAAGTCTCGCAGAGTATTATATCATTCTCATTTGGCTGTCTAGCGCCTGCCATGATCACAGTTTCAATTTCCTCTTCAACTTCTGGCAAGTTGAGGTTCTTAGTTTCCTCTTCGACTTCTGCAAGTTGACACTCTCAGTTTCTCCTTCAACTTCTAACACTGTTGACTGCTCTGGTGATTCTATTTTATTGTTATTTTTTTGCTCTTTTGCCATCTTAGGAGTTATGTTAGCAACTCTTCCTTTCCCTTTCCTCCTCCTCGCAGATGCTTCAATTTCCGGATCAAATTTTAGGAGTGGAAGTCCCTTCTATGATCTTGTGTGCATACACCTGTGAAGAAGAATATAAGTTTAAGAAAAGAATTAACTAACCCAAAAATAGTCTTAAATAATCTAGCAATTAAAAGAATTATGTCATCCCCATGCAACGGCGCCATAAACTTGTTGCGTGTTTTCGAGTGCACGCAAATAAATCCCCAAGTGTAGGGATATCGACTGTAGCAGTAGGCAACCAAGTTTTAATATCGAATCCTAGGGACGGTAAATTATGTATTTTCTATATTCACTAAATTATATAAGACATGTGACAAATTCAATTTGATGATAATTATTAAACTAATGAATACTTTCAAAATTAAATAAAAAGTAATTAAATAAAATACGAAAATTCAAGAATGAGAAATAGTAGCTCTAGGGGTTCTGGATTAAGCTAATTAATTCAATATTTTGATGGTCGGGTTCAAATCTTATAGATACTTATGGAAGAGTCACTAAACTTACTAATTCACTTATTTGCCATAAGCAAATTAATAATTTATCTGGTTCATCTCCTAGAACTCTAGGTTAATAAATTTATCTCCTTCTCTAGGTGCTTACTATATTATTCCTCCCTCGTCAGGTACTAGAATTAATATGTGTTCCCTTTTTAGGTACTATAATTTTATTACATGATTTCCTGAATATTACTAATATTACAATTCATCAATATCAATAACATCCATTGTAATTTCTATGTCTAATAAGCCAAATAATTAATTCAATTACTTTAACTTATACAAAATAACCAAATAATTCAATTATGCACACAAGTTATAATTATCTCAAGTATTGGTCAATATCATGATATAACCACAAACGTTACACAATTTAAATTAAATAGCCTCCAAGAAATTCATCGAAAAGCAAATAAATATTCTACATGTTTTAAACCCTTCATCAAGTATCAAATCAAAAATAATTCAATCCAACTAACCCTAGAACTACTTAAAGTGTTTACCCTATGGAGATACAAGCAACTTCTATGGGTGTAAGAAAGATCTTACCACTGTTCATATTTATTGAAAGGAAAAATTGGGTTTAAAAAAACCTTGATCGAAGAATGTTAACAACTCTTCTCTCCGTATCCTCCAATTATATGATCTCTCTCCTTGAATCGAACACACCGGATGATGGATCAAGTGAGTGGAATGGGTGTGTGATCGTGAGTGGTGGTGATGGTGCACTGTTCACGACAGAACAGCGAATGAGACGTGTTCTGTTCGCAAGTTCCCCTCTTCTGATTTTGTTTGCATTCTAGCTTCCAGATTGGGTACTGTCGTACGTGCATAGGCTTGCAGGGTGATTGTGGGCTTCAACCATAATTGAGTTGCTTCCTCATTATAATTTATGGGCCTATATTTAATTGCCACTTCTTTTTTTAATTGGACCCACAACCTTCAAATTTCAATTAAGCAACAACTACATTCACGGTAAGAAGCAGGTATTTGGCATTTCAATTGCCATTGTTGGACTAAATAACTCACTATCTAACTTGGGCCCACCAATTATTTTTCAACTCCTCTCACTTTTGAAATTATCAATTTCACACTAAAATTTGTTTAAAATCTGCAAAATCTCAACAGTATCTGTGATGTAATAGAAATTATAAAAATAAGTAATAAACTTCACAAATAATGCTAAAATTATGCAAAAATCATATGGAATGGCCTATGAAAAGTACAAATTTTCTTACCGAACAGCGCGACCAGTAGCCGCTGTCTGCACGACTGCGGACAGTGGACTTTGCAAGTGGTGATGGGAAACTGTACGACCAAATGGCATTCTCCAAGGCAGCCAGCACGATCGACTGGCATGGCCGGCATGAGTCATGCCAGCATGGAGTCGACATGGCGTGGTCTTTGACTACACACGTACATGCGATTCAGTGAAACTGCCAGCACGAGCGTCGGTGGCAGGCAGCAAGGGTTGGTGCGATGGTGGCTGTCTTCACGGCAGCAACGACATTTTTTGGTGGCTTCTGGATCAAGGCAGTCGTATTGATGAACGACTTAGGGCACAAGTAATCTTGTTTGTTGTGTAAGGCATCGGTTCAACAGCTGGAGTGTCGGACAAGACTAATTCGTGATATATATCTTTCATAATTGATTTAGTTGTCTATTATTGTTATATATGGTTGCTGGTCGATATCGATGGTTTTGATGATCTGGACGAAATCGATAGTTTCAAAATTTTGATAATCTAGCCATAATAGTTTTATAATAGAAGCATGCTAGGTTGCGTATTTTATTTTTGAATATGCATGTAAAAACCCTCAGTGTTAAATAACTAAGTGGGAGAGGGGATTGGTTAATATTTCCTGCGGCCTCCATTATTGGTTTGTAAGTGATGTGAATAAACTTTCACATTAGATATAGTGTCTTCCTCTCCATCGGATGAGTTTATTCACGGATCATTGGTACAAACTTCATTATGATGATTGTAAAAATTTCCTGAGCACGTGTGATCTTCTCCATTTGAAGGAACATAAGCTTGCGCAATGGACTTGGAATCAAATAATGGTGAATATTTAGGTGCAAATAATAAGTATCCTCTCCATTGGAGTTACTGTTGTTATTTGCATGGCTAAAGTGGAACCGACTATTAATTATTTTATCATAAAGTTAGGTTAACGAATGAAATTAATGGGTAAAACCTTTTCTTGTAAATATTTAGGTTTGTATAAGTCCACACTATCGTGGCATGCAAATTCACTGTGTTTGAGATATCGGCGAATTTTATTTTATATTGTTTTGAGGGAATCAGTATAAATTGGTAAATTCGAAATGTTTGATCCATTTATTTATTTATGATTCTCAGGATTTTTAAATGATTTTATTTCACTTATTGTTGACTAAAAGAAATTATATTCACTAATGATGTCCTCTAATGTCAATTTAAGTCTCTAGTGGAGAGGTAAGAACTTCATACAAATATGATGATCTCATGTGACTCTTCACATACTTGAGTAAAATAAAAAGGCAGGGAGGTCATGGTTAACTTGATGAATGAATTGGACGTCTTTGGAGTAGAAGTTGAAGGGGAAACCCAAGTCAATTTATTTTAAATAATTTGCCCAAATGTTTTGATCAAGTTGCACCTGAAATACAAAAGGCTGTGTTCGGTGGGGAACTTCTGACAAAACATGTGGCGAAGGAAAGTCATTTTCATCAAGGAGTGAATAAGGTTAGTATCTTATTCACAAGTTGTTGAAGCATAACTAATAATGGCGTTTACTAACACGATGTGTGTAGATACCGAAATCACTAAATCTCTGCAACTAAGTGATGATAAGATTATTATGTACATGGGTAATGCTATGAAAGTAGTGAGAGTTGTTTATTTATCTTATGATGGGAATAAATGTTTGATTTTGAGAAATTATCTTTACGTATGTTTTCATAGAAAGAATTACATTTCAATTTCTATGCATATACCAATAGATATTGCTTTTTATTTAAATGACTTAGTCATAATAATGAAGGATGGAATTATAATTTATTGTGGTACGTTGGTGGACAATTTGTACACTCTTAAATATGTTTATCCCACGGATGTAACAAATAGTAATTAATAATGCTTCTTCTAATCTTAGTAAGAGAAATGAACCTTCGGAGATGAACTAGACCTACCTTTGGCATCTAAGACTAAATCATATTAACTTGAGTAGGATTCAAAAGTAGAGAGCCGATTGACCGTTGGGTTTATTGGGAGTAGAAACTATCTAACTTACGAGTCTTGCTTGGAAGTGAATGATTAAAGGTCTTTCGAGGCAAAGGGGTGTAGAGCTAAAGATATGTTGAAAGTGGTTCATTCTGGTTTATGTGATACTATAGATAAGAGGTGGTTATGAATATTCATTACCTTAATTAACGATTATTCTAGAAACCGATATATTTATTTAATGCACTGCATGTCTAGGTACTTTGATTAAAATCAAGGTATGCAAGGGTGAGGTGGTGAAGCGTCATGGAAAATATATCAAGGCACTGCGGTTCAATCGTAGTGGCAAGTACCTCTTAGGATAGTTATGAGCTATTTATCAGAGTTTGAGATTGAATCCCAAGTTGTCAACACTGGGCAAACAAGGAATATGACTCTTATGGAAATAGTTAGATAAATGATGAATTATTTGGAATCACTATATTTATTTTATGGGTATGCCCTAGAAACAACATGTCGTATGATGTTTATCTGTTTGTGGGATATTCTAGAAAAATGAAGGGTGGTTAATTTATTAGTCCAAAAGATCGAAGGGTGATTGTTAACACAAACACTAGATTTTTGGAAAAGGACAATGAAATAAATCACAAATCTATGTATAAGTTGTTCTAAAGGAAGTAAGAGGGAAAACACAAAGTATAGTACCAATTTTATAAGAAGATATACCACAAGTAAACTGCATCACGTGTCACATCTGATACACAATTGCATGTAGCATCTTGTCATAGTGGAAGGGTTGTTCAACAACCGGATAGATTTTTATTTTGGGAGAGTCGTGAGACTTGGTCCGTAGTAAATATGAAATAGTCCCATGGAATTGATGAGAGTGATAATTCACATATTTGAAGCTCTAATTAGTATGGAAATTGAGTACGATTTGAGTTATTATCACGGCAAATCGGGGTATTTATGGGAAATTCACAAATCAGACGCTACTGAGTCTATTTGAGCATATTTTACAGGAAAATAAGTTAGAAGTGCTTAAAATCGTAAAACACGAGTTTCAACACCGCTCGGCTAGGAAAGGAGCCCCTCGATCAAGATTGTTTGGTCGAGCGATAGCAGATATGGTCGAGCGGAGCCCTATAAAGAGTTTCAGCAAACAGAGATGCCACTCGACCGCCACTTGATCTAGTTGAACCCGCTCGACCTAAGTCATCTTGGTCAAGTGGGGACACGCGGGTCTATTTTGGTAATTTCGACCCTCCTATGCGTGAATTGATGTATTTACCAAAAAAAGCCCAGTAAAGGTCCGCAAGGAGAGTTTATAAGTATAAAAAGGGATGCAGATCACATCAAAAACAAAGTTAGATTCCACATCCATCCTACACCACATCCAAGCCATAACTCCATCCTACGGAGTTGTAGAGAGATTCGTGTAGCGAATCAAGTGAGAACCAAGTGAAGATTCAAGATAGAGCGCGAAGTGACGGCGCCCACACTTCGGGTTTACTTCGCAATATAATCTTTCTTGTAATTTTCAAGACTATGGGTAAAATCATCCAAACACCATGAACGTTCTTCAAAACGTTATGGGCTAGAACCGCTTTTGTAGTTTTAGTGTTATGAAGGTTTTTATCTAGTTAATTAAACTTCCATGTGTATACTATGTACAACACTATTTGTGGATTCATTTTATATAAGACTGCTTTATTAATTCATACTCAAAGTTGTTTTGTGCATCATTAACTGTTATGTAGAGTCTGAATACATATTGTAGTTATTGATTGAGTGTGTTCACTGCTAAGCAGGATTTTATATTATGATTCTAAGTGAGGAGACTCTGAAACTTTATTTGAACTTTCTTATATGAATACTTATTAATTGAATTGAATTCGGGTTAGTAAGTAGGATAAAGAGGATACTATATAGTACCTATAAAGGGAGATCATATCGGGTCAGAGTACTTAGTGCACGGGAAATAATTGATGAGACTTGGTCCGTAGTAAATATGAAATAGTCCAATGGAATTGATGAGAGTGATAATTCACATATTTGAAGCTCTAATTAGTATGGAAATTGAGTACGATTTGGGTTATTATCACGGCAAATCGGGGTATTTATGGGAAATTCACAAATCAGACGCTACTGAGTGTATTTGAGCATATTGTACAGGAAAATAGGTTAGAATTGCTCAAAATCGAAAAACACGAGTTTCAACACCGCTCGACTAGGAAAGGAGCCCCTCGATCAAGATTGTTTGGTCGAGCGATAGCAGATATGGTCGAGCGGAGCCCTATAAAGAGTTTCAGCAAACAGAGATGCCACTCGACCGCCACTTGATCTAGTCGAACCCGCTCGACCTAAGTCATCTTGGTCAAGTGGGGACACGCGGGTCTATTTTGGTAATTTCGACCCTCCTATGCGTGAATTGATGTATTTTCCAAAAAAAGCCCAGTAAAGGTCCGCAAGGAGAGTTTATAAGTATAAAAAGGGATGCAGATCACATCAAAAACAAAGTTAGATTCCACATCCATCCTACACCACATCCAAGCCATAACTCCATCCTACGGAGTTGTAGAGAGATTCGTGTAGCGAATCAAGTGAGAACCAAGTGAAGATTCAAGATAGAGCGCGAAGCGACGGCGCCCACACTTCGGGTTTACTTCGCAATATAATCTTTCTTGTAATTTTCAAGACTATGGGTAAAATCATCCAAACACCATGAACGTTCTTCAAAACGTCATGGGCTAGAACCGCTTTTGTAGTTTTAGTGTTATGAAGGTTTTTATCTAGTTAATTAAACTTCCATGTGTATACTATGTACAACACTATTTGTGGATTCATTTTATATAAGACTGCTTTATTAATTCATACTCAAAGTTGTTTTGTGCATCATTAACTGTTATGTAGAGTCTGAATACATATTGTAGTTATTGATTGAGTGTGTTCACTGCTAAGCAGGATTTTATATTATGATTCTAAGTGAGGAGACTCTGAAACTTTATTTGAACTTTCTTATATGAATACTTATTAATTGAATTGAATTCGGGTTAGTAAGTAGGATAAAGAGGATAACTATATAGTACCTATAAAGGGAGATCATATCGGGTCAGAGTACTTAGTGCACGGGAAATAATTGATGAGACTTGGTCCGTAGTAAATATGAAATAGTCCAATGGAATTGATGAGAGTGATAATTCACATATTTGAAGCTCTAATTAGTATGGAAATTGAGTACGATTTGGGTTATTATCACAGCAAATCGGGGTATTTATGGGAAATTCACAAATCAGACGCTACTGAGTGTATTTGAGCATATTGTACAGGAAAATAGGTTAGAAGTGCTCAAAATCGAAAAACACGAGTTTCAACACCGCTCGACTAGGAAAGGAGCCCCTCGATCAAGATTGTTTGGTCGAGCGATAGCAGATATGATCGAGCGGAGCCCTATAAAGAGTTTCAGCAAACAGAGATGCCACTCGACCGCCACTTGATCTAGTCGAACCCGCTCGACCTAAGTCATCTTGGTCAAGTGGGGACACGCGGGTCTATTTTGGTAATTTCGACCCTCCTATGCGTGAATTGATGTATTTTCCAAAAAAAGCCCAGTAAAGGTCCGCAAGGAGAGTTTATAAGTATAAAAAAGGATGCAGATCACATCAAAAACAAAGTTAGATTCCACATCCATCCTACACCACATCCAAGCCATAACTCCATCCTACGGAGTTGTAGAGAGATTCGTGTAGCGAATCAAGTGAGAACCAAGTGAAGATTCAAGATAGAGCGCGAAGCGACGGCGCCCACACTTCGGGTTTACTTCGCAATATAATCTTTCTTGTAATTTTCAAGACTATGGGTAAAATCTATCCAAACACCATGAACGTTCTTCAAAACGTCATGGGCTAGAACCGCTTTGGTAGTTTTAGTGTTATGAAGGTTTTTATCTAGTTAATTAAACTTCCATGTGTATACTATGTACAACACTATTTGTGGATTCATTTTATATAAGACTGCTTTATTAATTCATACTCAGAGTTGTTTTGTGGATCATTAACTGTTATGTAGAGTCTGAATACATATCGTAGTTATTGATTGAGTGTGTTCACTGCTAAGCAGGATTTTATATTATGATTCTAAGTGAGGAGACTCTGAAACTTTATTTGAACTATCTTATATGAATACTTATTAATTGAATTGAATTCGGGTTAGTAAGTAGGATAAAGAGGATAACTATATAGTACCTATAAAGGGAGTTCATATCGGGTCAGAGTACTTAGTGCACGGGAAATAATTGATACTGATAGTACCTAGAAATGGGGGGTATACTTATGTTCTTGCTCCAAGGTGATCACATGTGTTACGCACTTAACTTCTTGTGTCTATAGAGTAGATTTGCATGGCTTATTGATGCATTCATTGTCTACAAGGCAGAGTCGAACATTGACATACAGAAGGGAGATTAATTAATGAAACTGGATGGCCCGAAGAGCTACCTATTTTCTCACTTGTTTATCTCTAGTTTATTCTCTATTGTCTCTAGTTTTCTTGTTATTTATTTATTTTGTTTATTAGATTAGTAATCATTCTACAATTAAATTTCCAAATAAAAGTTTCCATTAATTTAAATAATAATAAATTGATAATCAATCGTCCTTTAGGTTCGATAATATAACTTGGTAGCTTATCTAAGCTATAATCACATCCTTCTTACTTTGTGATTATTGTGTGTTGGGAAAATGCCCATCAAGAATAACGACAAAGCACTACAAGATAAAAATGCAATATCTTAACAACTTGCAATGTTTTCTGAAATAGGATCTATGGATTCTAAATCAAATTTGGGAACTCGTAGGACCACTAAATGGTGTAAAAGCTATTATAAGTGGTCATACAAAATAAATGAGGATCATACGGTAAGGCAAAAACCTTGGAAGCAAAGCTTGTTGCGAAAAGGTATATTCAGAAAGAAATGTTCGATTATGAGAAAACTTTTTTTGCTGGTAGCTATGCCTATCTCGATTTGGATTTTTTTATTTAATGCTGCTCATATTGAATTATGAGGTATAGCAAATAGATATCAAGACAGCTTTCGTGATTGGAAGTCTTGAGGAAAACATCTATGTGAAGCAACCAGAGTGATTCATTGCAAAGGGCTAAGAGCATTTTGAGTGTAAGCTTAAAATGGTCCATCGATGTACCGAAACAAGCTTTAAACTCAAAGCATATATATTTTGATAAGGAAATCCAGTGACACGGAATAAATCAAATCTCAGATGGGTCGTGTGTATTGAAAAGAGTGACGGAAACATGGTGGTTTTTATTATACTGTACATAGATGATATATTGCTCATTGAAAAATGAAAGAGTATTTTCGGGGGTATGGGTATGGTTGATAAAGCAGTATGTAGTGAAGGATTTAAGAGAAGTAAAATATATTCTTGCGATTATCTCAATATAGTGATAAGAATCACAAGAAAGTATATTGCGATTATCTCAAGTTTCGTACAATGGTACAATTGTTACTCGTTTTAGCATGTGATTTTATCTAAGGAAATGTGTCTTATGACACAAAAGAAGATAAAGGTGTTGAAGGCGGTTCCTTATACTTCGGGGAATAAGGAAGCCTAATCCAAGGAATGCTATGCACGAGAATGGATATCTGTTTTGCCAATGGCATGGTCAGTGGGTATCAAGGTAACCAAGAATAAGAATATTGAACCGCGGTAACACATATTTTTGAAGTATCTGAAAAGGACTAGAAATTATATGTGCGCTTACCGGAAAGATTCATTGCTTATTGTGGGTTACGAAGATTTAAATTTTATAATCAGATAGGGACAGCAGTAAATCCACCTTAAAGTTATGTGTTTAATTTAAAAAGTAGTTCATAATATGGAGGAGTGTCATATAGAAATATATTTCGGACTCCACCATGGAAAGATGATAAATTGGAGCCTCTAAGGCAGCCAAAGTATCTATATGGCTCTGGACACTTCATAATGGACTTAGATGTGATTCTAAGTTTGTTCAAGATTATTACAATTTATTATGATAATAATGGTGCAGTTGCAAACTTGAAGAAAATACGAGTCCATAAGGCAATTAAACACATTAAGAGAAAGTAACACCTTATACGAGAAATCGTATAATGAGGGAAAGGTTTTTATCGCCAAGAATGCATCGGAAGATAACCTAGTATAGCAATTTACAAGGGCTTTAAGGCGAAAGTTTTAGATGGTCATGTATTGAGAGTGAGAATCAGATGTATGGTAGTTGACATGGCAGAATGTCTTTTAGTGTAAGTGGGAGATTGTTGGATTGTATACTAAAAGTCTAGCTTTTTGTATGAACAATGTTATAACAATTAATTTGAAATGAGAATCATATGATCAAACATTTTGCATATTTATATATTATTGCAAAAGTCCACTTACTCTATATTGTAGATAATATGGTGTGCAGTATATTGTTGACTCCTTATAAAGTATAAACAGATGCTCACAACCAAGATAGACGGGGACAATCTATTGGGATGGTGGTAGTATGATTTGGTATTTGTTTGTCTTGACTATAAAATCACATTAGTATGTGTTGTGTGTGTTGAGCAGGACCGCTTGAGATCGCTCAATTTATACTGAGTATATAGGAGAACTTGATCTCAGTTATTATGGATTTTTGTGCTCTTAATCCTTATACAATAACCTCGACAGGTAAGGCAGTATGTATCTCTTTGATTCATCAATGGGTATGATTTATATATTAAATCAACAAACTCAGTGAGTTGGGAAATAGTGTTGTCTTTATGGTATGGTGTTGATTGTAGAAGGAATCTGTGTCATATTAAATAAGCTGATGATGTCCCCTTGAGGAGCTCATAAGGATTATCATGTAAACCATGCAGGTAGATTTATTCCGACATGATAACAAGGTTGAGTTGTACTACTCTGGGATGAGATATTGATTAATAGAGTTGTCAGTAACTTAATTAATTAATGGACATTGTATATCTTAAATATGAGGAGACTAACGAGCTCATAATAAGAAGGAGCACATAACGTAATATGGGATTAGAGCGGCAGTGCAGTAATAATACTTTAGTGGACTATATTATTATTATTGGACTTAAGTATAAGTTTTGGGCTAAACTTGGACAGTTAAGTCCAATGAAGGCCCGACTCTAATTTCTTCTCATGTTCCCTATTGTAGCCCTTATATAAGCCACCTCAACAGTCTAGTAAACCCTAATTACACGCCTAAAACATGAGAGAGGGAAGAGAAATGCAAACTAAGTGAATCTTGAAGATTGTTGTCCACGCGACGTCAAGATTAGACTTGGGAATACAACATAAGATCAAGAGGTCGTTTGCTGCTGCTGTTCGATCGCTACGCATGTTCAACTTCCATAATTTTTATTTGTTCGTGTGGAACTTAAAACTATTAGTGTAATAAATGGTTGGAAAGCCTAGGAAGAGAGGATCATTTTGGCGTAAAAATCACTCAAATCGGAGTTTGGATGAGAAAGTTATGCCCAAATTTTGAGGTCGAGCAAGCTGCCGACGAGAATTTTCTCTTCTTCAACATACCCTGGTGAAAGGGAATGCATATTTATATTCTTAATTCTGCTGGTATAGAATTGCATGTAACCTTAACGGTTCACGTTAACCAAAATATGGAACGTCAACAGGTTTATCGGGCAGATATTTTTTTTACCTGTGGGTTATACTAATTCGGATTTCAAATCAGATAGGGATGCTAGTAAATCCACCTCGAGTTATGTGTTTACTCTTGGAGGTAAATCCACAATATGGAGAAGTGTAAAGCAGAAATGCATTTCGAACTCCACCATGGAAGCTGAATATGTAGCAACCTCTGAGGCAGCTAAGGATGCAGTATGGCTTAGAAACTTCTTGATGGACTTGGATGTGATTCCTGGTTTGCCTGAGTCGATCACAATTTATTGTGATAACAGTGGTGCAATAGCAAATTCGAAGGAACCACGAGCCCATAAGGCGAGTAAGCACAATGATCACAAGTACCACCTGATACGAGACATCGTTAAAAGAGGGGTTATTGTCGTAAAGATTGCATCGGAGGATTACCTAGCTGATCTTTCACTAGGGTCTTCCAGCTAAAGCGTTCGATGGTCATGTAGAAGGAATGAGAATTAGGTGCATGTCAGCAGATATGACAACATAGTCTTTTAGTAGAAGTGAGAGATTGTTGGATTATATACTAAAAGTCTACCTTTTTCTATGAAAAATGTTTTAACAATTAATTTGAAATGAAAATCATATGATCGAATATTTTGCATATTATAATTTATTTTTATGTCATTGCAAAAGTCCATTTATAATATATTGTAGACAATATAGTGTGCGGCGTCGCACGGAAGATCATATTATCGGTTCCTTATAAAGTATAAACAGATACTCACAACCGAGATAGACAGGGATAGTCTATCGGGATGGTTGTAATGTTATTTTGTACTCCCTCCGTCCTGTTTCAATGTTTACGTTTCTATTTTGCGCGTCCCATTTCAATGTTTACGTTTTTCTTTTAGGAATATGAACCCACCTAAAACAATTAATATATCATCCAACACTAATACACCTACCCACTTTACATTAAATATTATATTTTTCCATCCACTATCTATTAAAATATTATACTTCTTAATCAACGTGCAAAAACAAACGTAAATATTGAAACGGGACGGATGGAGTATTAGTTTGATTTGACTATAAAATTACCACTACAACAAATCTGTGAATAGATATCAGTGATTAAATATCGGTGATTTATAAAAGTAATATCTATAGTCTTACTGACCGATATCTATTACACCACCGTTATCTATTATGTTTGAATAACTCTAATAAATATCGGTGATTGGCTACTGATATCTTTTATTGATATTTATACAGAGTATAGATATCAATCATTATAACCGATATCTTTTCAATGATATTAATATATTTAATAATAAATATAGTTTAAATAATTAATTAAAAAAAAGCGTGTTTTTAAACTTAAATCGTGTGTGAGTTACAAACTCAAATTTATCCTCAATCTTAATTTTCAAAATAAAACACAAACTCCAAAAATCAATTTATCAAACTGATCGAACTCGAAGCCCTAATTCCCAAATCTTGCCTGATCGAAATTTTGAATACCGCCGGCCAAATCGACGAATCCACCACCTCTCCACCGCTGGCCGTACACCAACTCCCAGCTTGCAACGCCACGTGGTCGTACTCGCGAGCCCACCCATTCGCGACGCCACCCGGTCCCGCTTGTGAGCCCACCCTTTCGCGCCCCTCCCATTCACGACGGCGATCGCGCCTCTGGGTCACCGCCGCACCAACCACTTCAGGTCACCGGCTCACGACAACTTGACCTTCCCGATGTTGGACGAGCAATTGAGGTTCACCTCAATTTCTCCTTTTTTTTAATTTTATTTTTTTCAGAATTTTATGTTTTGAGCTATGATTTCGATGAATCATTTCCTCCATTTATGAACTTTTTTCAGAAATACCAGTCGATTTTGGTCTTGAGCTTTGACAAGAACTTTTGGTTATCAGTCTGCACATCACCAAAAAGAACTTATGTTTTTTGTGAATTGCATGTTTTTGAAGCAACGAATACGATTTAGCTTTCATCAGAAAGTGTGAAGAAGGAGCCTCAACCCAATTTCAGCAACGGATAGACTCCAATCGTACATTCAGGTAACTTTTGCTTGCTACCACTTCAAATTCAGTATCCTGGTTTGATTCTTTCTGAATTTACACTGGTGAGTAGGTGATTCTAGTATTGAGGCATCATGCCAGCCTATACTAGATCAGTATTTGAACCTCAATTATTCAGGGGAACCTTTTTTTTCACCTAAATTAATATGGTATTTTTACTATCTTTATCAAAAAGTTGTGTATAGATTTTGATTGAAGGGGGTTAATAGGGCATGTTTTGTAATAATCAAGTTTGCTTCTCTTAAGACATTTTGACATGCTTTGCTAGATTGGATTAGATTTCCTATAGATTTCAAGAAAATGTGTTTTGATCAAACAGATGGCCAGATTATCATCTGTACAGTTGATCCTATCTTGTGGGGTGGGGTGTAGTGGCCGGATAAAGGCTTCAAGAGTGAGAGAGAGAGACAAGGGATAAGTTGATTGTGGTCTCCAGTTATTAGTGTTCATTATGGTGGCTGTTTTTTTACTGAAGAAGTTGCTTTGTCTGTTCCGTTGGCTCTGTATGGTCACATATATATGTGTCTATATATTGAATGTAAATTAAAGAATCCTAAAATAGTTGTGTAATTGGAATTTGGAGGAATGACTATTGAATTTATTATGATTCAAGCCCCATCAATGGTGTTGGATTGATGGTAGGGCCTGGAGATATATAGTTATCTCTTCTCATCCTTACCTACCCCTCCCATTTATGAATGCAAATTTTTGTCTTCTTAGGTGGTTAGCTTACAAAAGTTTTTTTTCCTTATTACCTTTTCGGAGAAGTGAACCAGAATAGGGAGGGATTTTGATTCCTTCATGGAGGTGATACACGTAGAATCGTGGGTCTTATCAAGAATTGTAACTTTCTTTCTATGAGGGTTTTTTTATCCTACATATTCTAGTTATTATTTTCTTCTATAAACCAATATTTTCTGTTTGCTTTCTGGGTTAATTTCTTGATTAACAGCTATACTACTTGATGCTACAGGGGGGGAAGCATTACTTGCATACTCAGGTATATTACATCATCATAAGTTATCTGCAATTCTTAACTAATTTAACACCTCATTTCTGTAGAGTGATGGGTGTGAACTGTTGAAAGATCTGAATTTTGTTGAAATTTATTGAATCTTGCAATTTATGCAAGATTTTGAGTTAAGTATATATATATTTGATGAAGTATGATGACTAAAAAATAATAATTTCGATTAACTTATGTAATAGTCATCTCATCTATAACCTTTGCTATAATTAATCCCTTCTATTGCTATTATGATTCTTTTTAAACTAAACTTAATCTGTTGGTTGTATACTATGTATGAACTAGTAAGGTTAATTTTAAGAAGCAATTAATTGACTTAGTATGGTCCGTGTTTATAGGCAACAGGTCTCAAAGAAAGCAAGGTCTGATAGTGATGAAGTGTATATTATTCTGGATTTTCTAATTGATTTAAGGCTGTTGTATTTGAAAATTTAGCCGACATTTCTTATTATACTTTTTCTTAAGGTTTTGGCTTTTACAATTTTTTGGAGGTTTCTTTTTTATTCACATTACTCTTTCCTTTTAAAACCATCCGGAAGGTTCTGATTTTGTAACAAGCCGAATATCTGTTTAAATATTTTTGTTATGTTCAATTTCTCCTTCAGATATAATTTTTTTGATTCACTTTGCTAGGGCATTAACTAAGTTTCATGTCTTGTTGTTGACTGTTGTGTTAAAGTTTGTTTGGTGATTTTAGTGGGGTTGGGGCTGGTGAAAGTCATGTTTAATGGTTGTACTTGTAATTGTGTATTGTCTTTAACAATTTATTTTTACCACAAACATTACCTCTTGCTTTTATCTTTTCAATGGGTGAATATGGTTGAGATGACAAGCTTTTCATGGTGTAGTTGCTACCATGGTAAGGAAGAGACGTACTAAACAAACTGGCAGTACTGCTGAGAGCTTTGAGGCTCCTCAAGAAGCTGGTGAAGGATGGCTGGTGTGCAACGCTCACCTGCCCAGCAGCAAGGAGGGTATCAGGGAGGTGGAAGAGGCTGGGCTCCCCAACGTGGTGGCGGTGACGGTGGCAGCCGAATGGCTCCTCACCAGTATTATGGTGGACCTGGTCCACCTGAGTATCAGCAAGGTCAGGGTTGTGGGAACTTGCACCAATATGATGCGAGTTATTTAAATTTGTCTTATAGTATAATCTGAATCACTACTTTTTTCTTAGTGAGATTCATGACTCCGTGTAATGATTTTTAACTTTTTCTTCCTTGGATGAAGGCGTCAATTACTTCCGAAGTCACATCGCGTGGGATACACCTTGCTGTGGTGGAGCAGCTAGTAAAGCTATACAAAAGAGTCTCATCTGGAAAAAAGACTTCCTGCATATGATGGAAGAAAGAGTCTTTACAGTGCTGGGCCTTTGCCTTTTGTGTCTAAGGATTTCAAAATAACCCTCATCGACGAAGAAGATGGTCCAGGCGGAAACAAGTCTTCTATATATGCTTTGATTAATTTTCTATTATTTTATTTTGCCTTTGTATCTGATTGAATTTTCTGGATTCTAATAATAACTATAGGCGAGAAAGGGATTCTAGGTGGTTATAATGTTTGTTGCATGTGCTAACTTGCACCATTTAGGCATGTTTCTACAGGGTAGACAGGCTGATGCGCCCCAAAAGGCACTGCAAGTTTTGGACAATGTTCTTCGTTAACCACCAAGTTCTCTGTATTTAACAGTCCTTTACCCGAATTCATATTTTCTGTTTTAGTTCCATCTTTTTGAAGTTTTTTTTTGTTCTTCTAGGTACTGTTTAGTCTTTCTATCTCTAGATTTAGGTAGAATGTAACACCTGGTGAAGGTTTCGAAAGCTGCCGTGGTTTCTACCGGAGCATTCGCCCCACTCAAATAGGATTGTCTTTAAATATTGTGAGCACCTTTGTATATTTGCTTAGATAAGTTTTTTAGATCAGTGTAATCAGAACACCTACTTGAATTTTTGACACCAAAAATACTTTTCTTAATGTTGTATATATTCTCATTTAATCTATTATATGGAGCAGATATATCATCCATGGCTGCACCTCTGTATAATTGTTCAAGATTGTGTTGATCGGTGATTCAGGAGTCGAGAAATCCAACATTCTATTCTGTTTTACCAGAAATGAATTCTGTATGGAGTCCAAATCCACCACACAAACTCTTCAGGTGATTCATTCCTCAAAATTTAAATTTCTAAGTATTGATTTACGTTTGCTGTAATTAACCCTTTAAGGTTTAATGTTTCGTTGGATGATGACATAGATGATTATCGTTTTATGGAATGGTTTAATTCTCCATGTTTGATAAAGATAATTATTACTGTTTTATTTGTATGTGTAATTCCATTTGCTGCTGGTTGAAAACTTTGATCATTCAGCTTTGAGAGGTTTAAAGCACTTATCTATCTGATCTTCTGAGTTGAGTTTTTGGCCATGAATTTTATCAGAATTTATATAGAATTATTTTTTAATTGAACTTAAGTTATTAGAACTGGAGATAGGTCTTAGATGAAATTATTTATTATATACCCTCGGTTACTTGCATTCATTTGAACTTTTTCCTCTATTGGATTTAAACTGTTTAAAAATTGAATATGGATTACATTGGATGGACTCCACCAGCAGAGTGTTATTGGATTTATCCGGGTTTTGTTAGTGTTTTTCTCATAGTCAGCTCTCATTTGAATATACATTGTTAATCTTATTTATTCGATTATAAAATTTAAAATTGACTTTTTTTCCCTTAATTTGAATCAATTGCTGCAAAGCTTCCTACAACATCAATATTTTGATTGAGAATATTTTTATAAAGATAATTTGCTATAAAAAATGTCTTATTTTTAGCACTGAATGAATTGATTCTTATTTTAGTCCGTCTAAATTATCATATAGCGAAAAGGTACTTTCTTCAAGGAAAATGGATTAAAGTTTTGGATAATCTCAAAAGTAAACTTTTTATTATTTTATTTTTTATTCTTTAAATTCTTATTTGAAAAAGGCATCTAAACTTTATGTTTTTATTGTGCTAAACATTCATCAACTAATAATTTGTACCTCTTATTTAGTATGATCAGCCATACAGACTGAAGTGGTTTAATTTTAGATTGCTTTATGCTTCACAGATTCGGAAACAGAGTAGTGATATTATGTGTAGGACCTGATATATGTGGGTGATGGAATATGTGTATTACTTTTGTTAGATAAACCATATTCTAAGCTATTTATTTTTAACTTCTATGTATTTATTATTATTATTATTTTGTTGATTCTGAAGTTGGATATGTTACCAACAGCTTGTGTTTCTACTTGAAAATCTGTTGTTACAGTCGTTAATGGCTAAGTTTCAATATTACCTTTTTCCCCTTATATCGTGAAAATTATTGCTGGAGATGACCCATGGTTGGCAAGGTCTTCTTTTTTCAGCCTTATATCATATAGAGTTATGAACAAAATTTGGCACTAAAGGCTTATTGAGAGTATGGTTGTAAACGAATCGAATCGAAGTGAATAGTGTTGTATTCAAATAAATTCGAATTAATATTTGAATATTCGTATTCGAATTCGATTATTATTCGAATTTTAAATCTAATTCGTATTCGATTCGATGATATTATTCGAATTATTCGAAAGTATTCGTATTCGAAAATTTTTTATTCTAATTATTTTGAAGATAACCTTCGAATTCAATTCGATTCCTTATATTCGAATTCGATTCGAATAAATTATATTCGAATTCGATTCGAAAAATCAGATTTGAAGTTGTAAAATAAGATTACAACATTAATAAATAATTTTTCTCAAACAAAAATTATAAAAAAAATTCAATAACAATAAATAAAATTTTCCAATCCTAAGTTGCATAATCCAAACCAAGTCTCCATAAATACAAACGACAATTGTTCAATCATAAATCTGAACCAAGTTTCGACAATTGCTTAATCATAAATCTGAACTAAGTCTCCATAAATACAAATGACCATTGTTTAATCATAAAAACTATACAGTTATAGATCAACTAGCATCCCACCATTATATTGGCAATATAATATGCATAGGTTCTTCCTTCTCCTACAATAGAAAAAAAATTCATATATCAATTATTATTATGTAGAAAATAAAAGTATATTAATATAACTCAACGAAAGAAAACTTACATAAGTCATTAGAGGCTTCTTAATCCCATGGAGTTGACGAACCCAACCTGCTCCACAAATCAGTACTTGTACCACATCTTGAGTCAATCTAGAATGATAAGGATCTAAAATCCGGCTCCCTGCACTAAATGTAGCCTCTGATGCCATTGTACTAATAGGAATAGCTAAAACATCACGAGCCATCTTAGACAAGACAATGAATTTCAGATCTTGAGATTTCCACCAACTTAAAGCATCAAAGGCTACGCTATCATCCCCATCTTGACATCTAAAAGCTCCTTCTTCCAAATAAATATCCAACTCTGACTTTGAAGGAACATTGTGCTCAACAGTATTCAAGTACTCATCATACATAGACAAACCAGATGGTATAACACTTATCTTTAGAGGTAGAACTAGTTGTGCCATCTGTACATATATCATCTAATTTCTGAGAAATCAAAATACACGCCTTAATATGATCAATTGCAACATACTCAAAAAACAAATCATGTAATGCATTTCGAACCACTGTCACATTTGCACGTGCATCAGCCTCATTATATATTTTATTGTAAGCAAAGTCAACCAACCTCATTTTGCACCTAGGATCAAGTACTGCTCCAAGAGCCATCAAAAGATTACAATTCCCCCAATATTTGTCAAACTTTACTTTCATCTTCTTAACCATATCTCTTACGAACACATCAACATGTTTTTTCATTCTCATTCAACACATGTTTTACTCTCCAAATGACAGCTAGAAAAACATTAGAAGTAGGATAATCACTTCCAGAAATTACTTGAGTAGCTTCATAAAACACATTCAAGATCCTAACAACTTCTTCTCATTTTCTCCAATCTTCTAGGCTAGGGCAAAGAGTGTATGACGCATCTCTAGGTGCAAATATGGGGAATGCATCCTTAACTCTAATGGCCTCAACTAACATTTCATATGTGGAATTCCAACGAGTAGAACAATCAATGATCAACCTTTTCACAGGAATTCCCAAATGTGGAATAATTCAGAAAATTTCCTCAACCTAGACTCAGATAGATTAATGAACCGCACACTTTCTTTTACATTTTGAATGATAGGTTTAATCATTGAAAGACCATCTTGAGTGACAAGATTCAATATATGTGCAGTGCATCTAACATGGAACAACTTACTATCCAATGACAACTTACGACTCTTGGAGAAAGATCCTTTAGCAATATTCATTGCTGCATCATTATTTGAGGCATTGTCCACTGATACAGTGAAGACTTTATATCCAATTTCTCAATCTTTAGTGCACTTTATGAGTCCATCAAAAATATCAACTCCTACCAAAAGAAAATTATTTATTAATTATTAGAGTAAGAATATACATAATAAAGATAACGTATAATAATATCGAATATAGAAAATATTTTACCTGTATGTGGAGGAGGAAGAGGTATGAAACTAAGAACTCTCTTTTGAAGTTGCCATTGAGAATCAACAAAGTGGCCAGTAACACACATATAGGAAATCTTTTGCACCTTAGACTTCCAAATATCCGTGGTCAATGATATTTTATTATTACCTTTTAACATCAACTGTAGCTTTTTTCTCTCAATGTCATAAACATTTATCACATCACTCTTGACCATATCCGTGCTCATCTTCTCAAATCGTGGCAAATTAATTTTGAACATAAAATTAAAGTCATAATTTTCCACAACATTAAATGGTTGCTCATTCATCAGAACCCAATGAGCAATAGCTTCTCTCTGCTTCATATGATCATATCTACCATCTGACAAAGGTTTCATCTCAAACTTCGATTCTGACGGTTGAAATTGCAACTTCTTTTGCTTCTTTACATGGAGTTTTTTTAGCAAGCACGTATTCAAATGATTCCAAAGATGTGTTGTTGTTTTAGAAGCTGGCTTACTAAGAAGAGTCTTGCAAAGGATGCATTGATGTTTGTCTTTCCCATCAAAGAAATCATCATGAGCTTTGGAAGTCTTCTTTCTTTTTTCCTTTCAAAAGTGCTCTTCTCATCTTCATGTTCATGATCTTTCGCATTTTCATTCTCATGATTTTTCCATCTTCTTCATGTTCATGATCTTTCTCATCTCCTAGTACTTTATCCATTTTTGCCTCTTCACTTCTTTCATTTTCAACATTTGCATCTTCACCCCTTAAACCACCATCATCATCTTCATATTCAATTTCATCAGGTCCATCATAAATTATCTCGATTCTAGCCCGCCCCTTTAACAAAAAAAATATTAATTAGATCTTATGAGGTGGAAACAAATAAAATACACAATAGATGAATATTGATAAAATATAAAATTTACCTCATGCTCTTCCATTGGCATGTCATTTTCTAGAATTGTTTGATTCTCTTCGTCTCCAATACTTTTCCCTTGATGTATGTGACTATCTTCTAGAGACATATTATCCTTTATGGTTGATTGATCCATTCCAAGACAAGGGTTGTGTTTGACTAGGACGTTAAACACTTATTCATAAAGAGAGAGACAGAGAGAGAGAGAGATAGATAGAGTGAGAGAGTCATCAAAAGGTCCATGAAAAGTTTTTATTTTTAATTATATGTTGTTGTTTACTCTTACACTTCATAGAATTAAAAAGGTATCTCACGGCCAAGCAAAATTGTGATTGCCAAGATTTTGTAATCAAATATATGATTTATACTAACTTTGAACTAACATAGAAAAGATTTTGTAATCAAAAATATAATAATAATAACACGGAACTAACATACAAAAGATGAAAGGCTAAATAAAATTTAGAATATAATGCTTCAACGTGATAGCCTTTAACTAGATTAATTTTCCAAAAATATAAAGAAAAATAAAAAATCAATGTCAATTTTTATTCTTCATTAATTTATTTCCTTGAAAAGAAAATCCTCCATATATAATCCTCCATATATATATATATATAATATGATAGTATATTAGGGCGGAATTATTAATATGAAAAATGTATTTTACCTTAACTGTTGGATTGACAAATTAGGTCTGGTCTGGACACTTATGAAAACAACATCTACTGCAAATCAAAATATTGCAGCTAATCGAATAATTAATTAAAAGGATGAAGGATAAAGAGCATAATTTAAAAGTTACATGCAACGCACCTGCCAAGCTATCTTCAAATTAATCATTTAATACTATTTTATCCCCAAAAAAAATCCGATTATATATAGTCTTATTATTAATTAATATTAACTCAATATGAATTAGACAGCAAATTAATTATTATTATGCATATTAAATTAAGAAAAAAAATCTAAGTTAAGCATGTAGTCTACCGTATACATACACACATACTCTTAATCCGTTAATTCTTAATATGTAACAGAGGGCAACGCCGCCAGGGAGACGCGGTGGAGGAGGAGGAGCTGGAGCATGAGTGGAGGAGAAGAGGGAGAAAGAGTAATACCTTCACCACTTGGAGAAGAAGCAGCAGCGGCGTCCACAGTGTCGGTAGAGCGTAGGGGTAGTAGATGGTGCGGCATTTAGATTTCAGAATGACAAATCCCTAATGTTGCGGCTGCAAGACAAAGCCCTAATCCTATTTATATTTGTAAAATAATTTAATAATAATATATATATAATTAATATATATTAAAATAGATAATATATTATTTATTCGAATATATTCGCGAATATTCGAATCGAATATTTTGTATCTCATATTCGATTCGATTATTTTTTGAATCAATATTCGCATTTGAATTCGTATTCGAATTCGCAATTTTTGAATTCGAATATTAATAATCGAATTCGAATGCCGAATCGAATTAAAATTATTTGATTTGTTTACAACCCTAATTGAGAGTATTTGTCTTGCTGGTGAGGCTTTTTAAGAATTACTTTGTTTGATAACTATTTGAGATTCAAAAGATAAGTTTGCATTGTAAATTTATAGGATCTGTTGTCTGAGTGATCAGAACATGACTTCGCCCAAAGTTTGACTTATTTGAAGCACCATCACAAAGTTTTTATCACTACTCTTTCTCACAATCTATGTTCTAATGAGTTCAGATTTTTGTTGCTGGAAGTGATATCCTTTTAATGAATGTTACTTTTTGTTTTAATCTTATTCTTATCCCCACAGGCTACAAAGGATAGGTTAAGCCAATTTATTTTGCTCCTGGAGATCTAGATATCTCTTGAGTTATGTTCACATTCAACAGAAATTGAGTCTTTAATAGCATGTAAGCTGTAATTTCCAATCTTAATGCTGAAAGTCCTCTTCTTGACAAAAGAAAGAAAGATGAGCTATGACCCTGGGGATACGTGTTTAGCTGTTCGGTTGCATTTGTAATAGAATTTGATTTTATTTATTTTTTTGAAACTATAGAATTTGAATATTGATATTAGTTGTGTATTTGAAGTGATTGATGAATAGAAGTTCAGTTGGATTTAATTTTTTTATTGTTAAATCATGTATATATAATTAAAATTATTATTATGAATTGAATAATTTAAAAAATTGAAATAAAATAAAAAGATATCGATGATTTTAAATATAGATATCAGTGGCTTACTGATATCTATATATGTAAAAGATATCAGTGAATCATCGATATCTATTGTCTTGTATCATTAATATTAGTTTCATTTGTATCGATGAATTTTCGAATACATATCGGTGATTCATTGAAAAGATATCGGTGAATTACTGATATCTATTATTCATTATCTTTAATATCATTTTCATATATATCGGTGAATTTATAATAGATATCGATGATTCACCGATATCTATTTAGGAGCTTTAACAACACCTCCATTAATAACGGTTAAATACTGAATAAATATCGGTGATTCACCGATATTTATTCACAAAATAGATATCGGTGAATCACCGATATCTATTTAGGGACTTTTAATAACACCTCCATTGGTGGAAATACTGAATAGTTATCGGTGAATTACCGATATCTATTCATATATTTCTAGTAGTGTACACTAGTGCACTTTGTGTGTATTTGAGAAGGACCGCATGAGGTTGTTCGATTTATACTGACTATATAAAAGAACAAGACCTCTGTCATTATGGAAGTTCGTCTTCTTAATCCCTATACAATTACTTTGACACATAAGTCAGTATTTGTTTCTTTGATTCATGAATTGGTGAGATTTATTCTTTAAATCAATATACTCGATGAGTTGGGAGATAATGTTGTCTCTATGGTGTGATGTTGATTGTAGAAGGAATCCGTGTCCTAATAAATTAGGTTTATGATGTCCCATTGAAGAGCTCATAAGGATTATCATATAAATCTTGCAGGTGAATTTATTCCGGCATGATAATGAGATCGAGTGGTACTACTCTTGGATAAGAGATTAATTAATTGAGTTGTCAGTAACTCATTTAATTAGTGGTCATTGTATATCTTAAATGCGGGGAGTTTAACGGGCTCATAATAAGGAGCTCATAATGTAATTTGGGATTAGGGTGACAGTGCAATAATAATTCTTTAATGGACTGAATTATTATTATTGGGTTCAAGTATGAGTTTTGAGCTAAACTTGGATACTTTAGCCCAATGGGAGGGCAAACCTTAATTTCTCCTCTTGGTCCCTATTGTAGCCCATATATAAGCAATCTCATCAATACGAGAACCCTAATCACACGCTTAAAACCATGAAACGGAAGGAAAGGATTGCAGATTGAGTGTGCTTGAAGATTGTTGCCCACACGACGTCAAGACTAAGATTGGGTATACAACAGAAGACCGTGAGGTCGTTACATCTCTCCATCGATTTTCCATCTTCAACCCACGGTGAAAGGTAATTCAATTCTATATTCTTGCTTCCGTTGCTATAAAATTGCATATAACCCTAACGGGTTCGTTAACCAAAGATCCGAACGCTAACAAAATCATTTAAGAAAATAACATCATAACAGATTCAACACTCCTAATCAGAAAAAAAAATTGAATGAAAACGAATAATTGATTCCAACACAGAATAAACATAGTATAATACATAATTACTATGAACTTTACTCGTTAATAGAAGTATCATAGAGCAGTGTATTTAACGAAAACATGTTTTGGAATTTCACCTATCCTACGGAGAGAGAAAAGGTATTGTGAAGAGTCGATGAGATCTCGAATCTTGTGAATGGATCGCTCCCAGAAAAATGATTGAGCCTCGGCTTTCTTTGTGATCCTAGCCGATGAGTTGAGTGGCACATTGGGTGAATTAAGACTCCTCAGTATCTATCTATACATTGATAGAACCTTATATCTGTTACCAGTCTTGTTTGATGCAATAGCCCATATCAAGTCTTTCGCCATTGATATAGCCTCACTACTTAAATAATTTATGCAGAATTTAGACAAACCACACAAAACATCGCAAACTAAAATAAAATATCAGTCAACAAATAGAAAAAGTTATAACGAAATAATTTAGGGTTTGAGAACTTTCTAACACTAGCAAATTGAGGAGAATAAAATCTCTCTCCGGCTACACATTAAATTTACCTTCTTGCTTCATGGTAGAAAAGTAGAAAGAGAAAGGGCAGCTGAAGAAGGTGATTGTGGAGAGGAGATGGCTTTCTCTACTTTGATTGGGAGAAAATACAATTGATTAGGGTTTGAGAGGTATTTTTGTTCTTAAAATTTAATGTAATTGCAAGAAAGGCCTTGAAATTCGTTTATATTCATAAAATGGCACTGAAATTTTAATTAAAAAATATTAAGAAATGAGAAAAATACATCAATGCTTGAGATTTATTCTTAAATGATAAATGATCAAGATTAAAAATTAAATTTTTAAAAAATGAAAGATTATGGTCAAAACTGGTCAAAATCGACAAAATTATTTTGCTTTTATATATAGATAGATAGATTTTAAGTAGTTTAATATTTTAAATGTTATTTTATTTAATCTCTCCTATTAATAATTTTAATAATAACAATTAATATTTAAAGTATTTAATATTTTATAATGTTAGAATTAATATTTTATTTTAAGTAATTTTTTCACGAAGATTTAATTTAATTAATAAAAATATTTTAAGTTATCATTATTATTCATCAAAACCAATAATTTTTTCTTGACCATGACTAGCATACAACCGTTCCATGAATTAAATCATGGGGGTATGTCATATTCAAGTATGTTGTTTCGCTGTTTTTTTTTTCTTTTTTTAAAAAAATTTAATTTAGGATATATAATTATAATTTAATTTTTATGCTTTAGGTTATATTCCATCCCTAAATGTTAGAGTATAATTGTAATTTCACCCTTGTGATTTAGGGTATATTTCAACCTTATGATTTAGGATATATTTCACCCCTAGAGTTTAGGGTTAGGGTATAAATGTAATTTCACCTTTATGGTTTAGGGTTTATTTCACCCCTAGAGTTTAGAGTTTATGGTATAATTGTAATTTCATTTTTGTGTTTAGGATATACTTTACCCAAGGATTTAAGGTTTAGGGTATAATTGTAATTTTACCCTTGTAATTTATGATATATTTTATTTTTAAGGTTTAGGGTATAATAGTCATTATATTATAATAAATTTAAAAATAAAAATAAAAACAACATTAATAAAGAGTATAAATTAATTAAAAAGGGTGGAGACCATTAATAAAGAAGGAGAAACTAACTAGAAAGAGGTGGGCACCACAGGTTCCACCAATTCATTTGGTGGAACCTGTTCCACCCAAGTCGCTCTCATAAATTAATTAAGAAGAGTGGAGACCATTAATAAAGGAAGAGAAATTAATTAGAAGTAGGTGAGGACCACAGGTTCCACCAATTCATTTGAGGCAATTACTATTGTATAATAGTTATTAGCATACACCGATTGACCCATGCCCATTTAACCCGTTATATAAATATAAAGAACCTTGAAAATTTTCATTTGGGCCATTAGTTTCTCAAACCTGCTTCTCACTACCTAATTCTCTCTCCAGGTGAGCATTTCTCTCTAATTTCTCTCTTCCCCCTCTCTTTCTCTCTCCGTGTTTCTAATGATTTTTTTCTCTCTTATTCCTCTCTTTCTCTCTCCCTCTCTTTCTCTCTCCGATGTTCCCTTAGGGATTTCTTTTTCTCCTCCATGTTCCTAACAATTTTTTCTCTTTGTCTTCTCTCTTCCCCTTCTCTCTTTCTCTCTCCAGTGCTCCCTTATGGATTTTTCTGTATCTACGCCGCCATTGTGCTTTTGCTGCCATTATCGGTTAGAAGAAGGCGACAACAGTGACGTCTCTCCTTTTAAAATTCATTCCCTAATCTTCTACACTAATTTCTTTTCAAATTTCTGGATTCTAAATTTTATTTACCAACTTTAATTCTTCTTTTCAAAAATTTCAGATTTAATTATGTGAAAAAGATTGTTTGAAACTGTGATTATACTTTATTGAATATTAATATTAGTGTAATTATACTTGTTAAATTTATTCATTGATATATTGAAATATGTGTTTGATATTTAATTTATTATTGTTGTTGGTGATTTCATTTTGAGATTTGTATTTTATGTTCTTATAGGCAAAAAGGATATTTATGAAGCAAATGAAGAGTTTAAGTTAGGAAGTTTAGGAAAGATGTTGAATACTATGGAGCTACATCCGGAAGTAAATAAAGAGTTTGAGTTTTGTTGAATATGATGAAGTTCTTCGAACTAAAGATGTATCAAGCTTTTTAAACACTTCACTGATGTATATGTTATTGAAAATAAATGCATTACTTTTTATTATTTAATGTATTTTTCAATTTTAGATATAAATGTATGAAGTATTTTTTAGTTATCTTCATAGGTGTATATTTTATTTAAAATAAATGTATCTTTTTTCATTACTTAACGTACTCCCTTCGTCCCCTTAAAAGGTATTCGTTTACTTTTTGCACGTGAATTAAGGAGTATAATAATTTAATGTATAGTAAGGTGAGATAAATAATATTTTAATGTATAGTGGGTAGTTATATTAGTGTTGAGTGTGGGATCATGTTTAGTGGTTGTGCGTCACATCAATCCAAAAAGGGAAATGAACATTTTGTAATAGAATGGACCGAAATGGAAAAATAGATACGTATTAAGTGTGCGGAATGAGTATTTATTACTCCAATTTGAAATATAAATGTATCATTTTTTTAGTTCTTTGTTAGTAATTGTATAAGATTTAATTAAGTATTTTCGAAACCGGACCGACTGATTCAAACGGTTGAACTGGGAACCAAAGCCCGCATATCTAAACGCTTTTACTATTGAACCGAAAAAAACTGGATCGAACCGGTAAAAATCGAAAAATCGGTAAAACCAGTTCAATCGAAAACCGCCGGTTTTACCAAAAACATTTATTTTGTTCCATATTCAATCAAAATTATTCAATTTCAAAATTGCAGCTACATCAACAGATCCAGTAAATGAAAGAAAATATTGAAAATTCCATTCCTTCTACTTCAGATTAACTCGCAAAACAATGCATCCAAAAGCAATAAATCTACGCTGCAAACTTCTCGAATATTGGTGTCCAGATTGGAGTGAAATGAAGAAGAGAGGGCAATCGTTCAAAGTCTTAGAGAGAGAGGTGCGGCGATGTCCATCGGAGTGGAAGAGAGAGATGGGGAGGGAGCGGCGCTCAAATTGAGAGAGAGGGGGGAGGAAGCGGCTCTCAAGTGGAGAGAAAGGGGGAGAGAGCTGTAATGTCTGTACTGTGTAGAGTGAGAGAGAAAGGAGCGACACTGAATAATTATTGGGCCAAGATTTAAGTTAAAATCCTAATTCACATATTAGTGTAATTTTAGGTGGGCTTTACTTTACAGAAATTGCAATGGGCTTGTGTTTAAAAAGAAAATAAATTATGGGCTTTATACATTAATAATTTATGTTTTTTACTAAATAATTTTATTTATTATATATTTATTTTATGATTATTATAAAATATGATTAAAAATAAGTGTATTTAATTTTTTCGATTAAGTCGCCGGTCCGACCGATTGGACCGGTTGAACCGCGAAGCGTTGTCTCCACTGGTTCGATCTCTGGTCCGGTTATAAAAACACTGGTTTAATTAACAAGTGTACTCCCTCCGTTCCATTTCAATGTTTACATATTTCTATTTTAGGCGTCTCATTTCAATGTTTACATTTCCTTTTTTGAAATATGGGACCCATCTAAAATAATTACTATATCACCATGGTCCCCACATCCAACACTAATACACATACCCAGTTTATATTAAATATTATATCTTTCCATCCACTATCTATTAAAATATTATACTCCTTAATCAACGTGCAAAAAGCAAACGTAAACATTGAAACTGGACGAAGGGAGTATACATTATATAAAATAAATGTATTATTTTTATATTTTAAATGTATTTATTAATGCGGATGACACATTATGATAACTAATTTTAACAGGTGGAGTTTAATAATGTGCATGCTATTCTTTATAAATGTATCACTTTTTAAAAAAATAATAATAATATTGATATTTTATATCAATATTTTTATCTCACCACTTTATTAATATTTTATTATATATGTTATATTAAATAACTGTAATAATTTTTATTCACAATTGTATTATTATTTTGAAAAGATCTAGTTTCAAATTTATTGATCAATTGTATACATTTTTACTACTAAGTGTATAAATTTTTATTAATAAATGTATACGTTTTAAAAACTTTATGTACAAGTTTTATATATACTCTTTTTTTAAAACGTAGTGTAAAAATTTATTAAGGAATTGTATATAATTTTGCTTATAAGTGTATAGTATATATATAAACTTTTATTTCTCCTTAAATCTGGACATTTTAAAATAAAAAAGACTTCATTCATCAAAATCAAAAATCTGCTATTCTGTAATTTATATTTCCTATCCCTAATTTCACACATTCAACATCTACCACCACAACTTTATTCTTCCCAACCTCTAATGAGTTTTAATTTCATGTACAATCATTCTTCCCAACCTTAAATGAATTCTAATTTCATCTCAAATTGTACGCAAATCAACTTCTACTGTCATAAGCTTCTAATTAGATTAGAAGAAATAAATTAGAAAATCAGAGATTTGAGGTAGACGAAATGAATAAGAGACCTAAAAAAATTAAAAAAGAAAAATAATCCTAAAACAGATTTGAAAATGGAGCGGTGGAACGCAGACAAAGGTAGAGTGGCGGATCGAGTCATGGGTGAGGGTGGAGGTCAGAGGCGGAGGTGCGGAGCGGAGCGGCGAGCGGCAGAGGAAGGCAGGGAAGTGAGAAACCTATCTGTGAGAGGAGTCGGAGTGCCGTGAGTGGAGTCGGAGCGCCTTGGGTGAGCGGCGGATGTGAGGCGAATGGAGGTGGAGGCTGGCGGATGGTAAAATGAGAGGCGGAGTGAGAATGGCTATGGGAGAAAAGAGAATGAGAGGCGGCAGATTAAGATTTGTTGTGCTGTGAGAATCAATGACCCGATTGGATTTTTGTGGATTTTATACTTGATCCATTTCTAAATATAGGGTATTATTAGTGTACACTAATTTCACAATAGATACTTCTTTTACATCATTTGAAGTATTAAAAAAAAAAAACCTGATCTTAATTTTCATGACCTTACAAGTATCTACATAAGATGGGGAAGTATTTCCCATTTAAAATTATTATTGCAAACTTTCACTAAAATATTGATTTTCAGCGCTGAGACTTGCAGTCATTTTCTTGATTAGATCTAAAACTATCCAAGTAGCAAAATTAAATTAGGTAAAACCAAATTTTCACCCTGAAAGATTATAAAATAAATAAAATAATATTTAAAATACATATAGATTATAGACATTTAAAAATTTACTAGTTGGGGTTCAAGTGATGTGTAACAAATATTTTCTCTTCTCACAAGCTTGGTCATTCAATTTTGTCGTGAAAACAAGATGTGTTGTGTTGAACAGCAAATTCTGTCCGCCATGACCAGTATTCCCATGTGAAATTTTAAATTATTAATTTATGAATTTTGACATTAAATTAAAATTGAAATTCTTAATTAGAGCATCTTTAAGATACTAGCTAAACTACAAGAATGTTATATTTTGAAAAATAATCAACTAAAATACCACTCCAACAAACTCTTTATTTTAAATTTTAATTTAATATGATAAATTTCACTCTTAAAATTTAAAGAGTCAAATCAAGTTTTTTAAATTAAATGTATCGAATAAATCATTATTTTCAATACTTTTTTTAAGAAATTATCATGGGATGAAGAGTGATCAAATCAATTTTAGAGTGTACTACTAATAAAAGGTAAAAACTTGTGTGCGTCCGGGCGCAGGGGAGCACTTTCAGTATGTCTTTAGAATTTTGTGTTAAATTATACACTTTTTAATATAAAGATATGTACCCTTTATTTTCTGAAGAAAAATAAAAAAATATTAATGAAAGTGTATATCCTTTAGAATAAAATGGTGTACTCTTATTAATTAAAATGTATATCCTTTAGAATAAAATAATGTACCATTATCCATAATATTAAATTCTAAAGGAGCATGGTGTGCATTCGGGCTCACGCAAGCCTCACTCATAATAAAAATAAAAATGAAGAAAAATAATAGAAAATATGTGTAATTAATTAATATTGAAATTGAGAAAATACAAATTAAATATAAAGGGTGTGTTGAAAAATTTTTAAAAATATAAATCTTAAATTAAAATTCCTCTTTATTTTGTTAAAATTCTCACTAATTTCTTTTAAAAAAAATTGGAGTTGCTCTTAATTAGTTCACCTATTAATCCCGGATGATAATGCAAACGGAAAATACTAAAGTGCAGCCATTTGCACTCCGAAATTACTAGTCATACCTAAAAAAAATTAATTTTAAAATTTTATAATAAATATGACAAAATTATTAAACATATCCAATTAAGAAAAAAAAACCTAAATACACCCCATTCAAACACTCATATTCTCTCTACACAATCGTTAAAACTTTCCTCTTTTCTCTTTCTCCTTCATGGACATATCAAGAAGATGTTTTCAATTCAGGAGAAAAGTAAAGATGCTAATCATAATTTTGCAAGAATTAAAGATAACAAATTGTCCAATTCCAACCAATACAAAATAAATAAATAAAAATGAACTATGTAGGTTACCAACGACCCACCTCTTTCAAGCAGAAAGCAATGGCGCCACCCATAGTCTCCTCCTCTCTCTTCTCAACTACCGACTTTTCTTCTTTATTGACCGTCAATCGCAGCCCCGCCTTCGGCTCCCTTTCGTTGTCCTGATATGAAACCAGAATCGCCCTTCTCCACTTCAGTTGGTTGCAACGACGCCAATTTATCTTTAATCACATCCTTAACACCACCCAAAACTTCGAGAATTCCTCTGCCGCTGCCCGATCATGTTCACCTTCAATCTTCAATTCTTCCATTCTCCTTGTCACTTCTTCCTTACTCTCATCGTACTTCTACTACAAATTGCTAACAAAATATATATGTATACTTTTTCATAATTAAATTGAAGATTCCAATGAAGAATTCCTGACATAAATGGATTATCTTAGCTGAATAAGAGGTTTCTTGAGCACCTGCGAGTGATGTTTTTGGGTTAAGTGTGGTGAAGCCTGTAGGGTTTCAACTAAATTAGATTATTTAATGTAATGAAGTAATTTAGGGGTATTGATTATAAGTATTTTAATTTAAATGTGTTTTGGGGTATGTTTAGTATTTTCAAGTGTTTAAATAGCTCCTCCCATCAACAAAATCAAACGCAATCCCCACATTTCTCGACAAATATCTTGATTTTGGGACCGACCCTCTAATTAATTAAATTTCTAATTTTCTTTACATTTTCTATAATTTTTTTAAATAATTAATTAAATAAATTTATTGGTAATAATTTGTCACATCACCTCTCTAACTTTAATTAATTATAAAATTCATTTAATTAATTTTAAATTTTATGAATTCATCCTGCCTTTATCTAGTAAATTATTTAATTAATTAATTTCCGTTAATTATAATTATACCATTGGAATTAAACATTAAAACTCAAAAATAAATATTAAACTCCTGAAATAAAATATACCATAAATTATAAGAGTAAAATTACAATCATACTTTTAAAATTAACATTAAATCATAGAAATAAATATTAAATCCTGAACTCTAAACGCTAAAATCTTAAACCCTAAATGAACCAAAAAAAAAAGAAAAATTATAATTACAAATTAACTCTAAACTCTAGGAGTACTTTATGAATTGAGGATATATAAAACAAATCATAAAATATTAAGACAATGACTTCTATAGGCCTTTTTTTTTTGTTAAATTGGTGCAACCGGATCTGCCACGTCATACATTTTAAAGTGGGTGAAACCCGTTTAAGCGACTTTTCTTCTCTCTCTTCCTTTTATCATATCAAGCTTGGATTTCTTCGGCACCACTCTCGTCGTCTTCGTAGATAGAACACGCACACACATTGAGAGTTTTAGAGAGAGGGGAGAGAGAGACACTTGTCTCCCAATCCTAGTATCTCAGAATGAGTGCAGAAATCTCGCTTTAAGCGAATTTCTCATGTTTTCCGATTTTCTTAAATTTAAAATCGAGAGGAAAATGTTTATTGAGAGCTTCAAAGTTGATAGCCCCAATGTTAAGTACACAGCCGATGAAATTCACGTTGTGTACAACTATGAAACCACCGAGCTTGTTCATGAGAATAGAAATGGAACCTATCAGTGGATCGTCAAACCTAAATCTGTTAAATATAACTTCAAAACTGTGTGCGTGTTCTTAAATTAGGGTAATTTACCTCAATTTGAATTGGTATATATTTTAATTTATTTTTTTAATTTTAACTGTTTGATTGTATCTAGGGTTATGCTTGTTGGATGGGAGGTAACAATGGCTCTACTCTCGCCGCTGGTGTGATTGCATATCGGGAGTAAGTTCTACATCTTAGCGCACGACATTGCTTATGGATTTTTCATCGATTTTTTTTTGGGTGAGAAATTAAAATAAGAGATCACTATATTGAGGTTCTCTTTGTTATGAAAAGAAATTTGAATGAAAATATAAAAAGAATGACAGCCGCGCCGATTCCTTCCGTTGGCGGCCTCTCCCACTGCAACATATGTCGGAGACATCCTGGGTTCTCCTTCTTTCATGGTTGCACCGCCAAATCTTCACTCAACGCTGTACACCCTTTACTCGATTTGGGTCCCTGCTCCTCGCTCATCCTTAGTACAGATATTTTTTGGCTTCCAGCCCTCAATTGGTCCTTCTCCAATGAAGGTCCCTCTGTTGGCCCCTTTGGCGTCCCGTTTTAAGATGCTGGAGCAATTCGAACTGGGTTCTCCTACACACTTGGACCCCAGCTACTGTTCCGTCACCTGGCCACCACCGATTCACTAGAAGCAGCTGGTCTGCTAAGCTTCGACTTCAATCACAGAAGGGGTAGCTTACGCCCCTGTTTCGTTCTTAATTTCTTCTTGGTTGGATTTTGTTTCAAGAGCACTATTGCTGCGGTTTTTATTCAAGTGAATATTATCTAGTTGTTGTCCTTGTTATATGGTCCTTCTCGTGAGCTTGTTTATTTTCTATTTACACAAAATTACATATATTTTTTTGTGCAAATGAAAGATAATTGTGTGGATGCAGAAGAGATTTTGTCAAACCTTATATATTGATGAACATGTTTGCGTTTGGGATATGTAGGTGCCACCTCCAGTGGTTGGAACTATATTTGAGGGACTTGCTATGATCAACTACTTCTTCTTGGATTCGTATGAAGATCGTCAATTTAATTGATTGGAGGAACTCAGGCTCTTTTTGTCATCATCAAGTCGTGGAATTAATTAAGGCTATGCTGAATTGGGTTGATTATAAATTGAGTTCTTCAAGTTCATGTGTACAATCCAGAATATCACCGGTCTTATAAACATTTTCTTTTTTTATTAACTTCTTTTACATTATTCCATTTTAGTAATTGGGTTACTCTTTTTAATAATTTGGGTTATTCTTTAATTTCAGATTTCAGAAAATAAAATATTATTTTATTTGGTTAAATCTTTTAGGTTACTCTTTTCTATTAATTGGGTTATTCTTTCTAATAATTTGGGTTACTCTATAATTTCATAGATTCGGACTATTTAATTAACATATTTTAGGTTACTCTTTTCTATTAATTGGGTTACTCTTTATAAAAATTTAGATTACTCTTTATAATAATTTGAGTTACTCTTTAATTTCATATTCTGATTTCAGAAAATAAAAATATTGTTTTATTTGGTTAACATTTTTTAGATTACTCTTATATATTAATTGGGTTACTTTTTGTAATGAATTGGGTTGCTCTTTGATTTAAGATTCTGATTTTCTAAAAATAAATGTAATCCGTGAATTGATAGATTACTTTATAGAAATAATTAGATTACTCTTTTGAATTAATCGGGTCACTCTTTAGAATTAATTAGATCAATCTTTAATTTAAAACTTTAAATATATTATACAATTAATCAATAAAAAATTAGTATAAATGTGCAAAGATAAAAATTTAATAGATGAAAAAAAAATGACACCAAATTAATTCTGTAATTAAGGGCCAAAAATAACACAACACTCACACTAAATTAAAAATAAGAGTGAAGGGACTAATTTAACATAATCAGCTTTTACTTACTATTTGAAAGTCAAAATCAAGGATTAAAGTCAAACTTCCTCTTTACCATTTACCAAGTTGGGTGAAAACGTCTCACAACTAATTCTCTCCAAAAAAAAAAGATTCCCTTCTCCATTTCCTAAAACTTCAAGTTGCCGCCCTCTGCTCTCCTTTGCCAAAAGCGCAGAAATTTTTCCATCTCTATTGCTGCGGCCATAATTGAGCCATGAATTGATGTGGTTATCGTTTCTAATGAGGGTGAGAAACCTGCAAGTTCCATCTCTTCAAGAATCCTCAAAGCATCACCCAAACGCCCTTTCTTACAGTATATATCAATTCTGATGTTATATGTAACATTGTTGGGCTTGAAACCCCTTCGAACCATCTCATGATAAAACAACTCCACATCTGTGATATCCCAGATTCTTTAAAGCCCAGCAGCAAAATATTCAGCAGTAAGAATCATCACGATTTCTACACCAAAAAACAGCTTAAACACCACACCTACTTTTATAATTTTACCCTCACTACCTATTTTTACTTTGAATCGATTTTTCTCACAATCACTTCTTAAAAAGCATAAAGTTTTGTGAACACACCTAGAGTAACAATTGGTTCACATTCATTAATTTCTCCAATTTAGGAATAAAATCTTAAGCATTCAAATTCATCTCCAAAACAATAGATAATCTTAAAAATTTCCCGAAGCAAATTTCTAATGTTTCAGGAAGATCTCTACAATGTGCAACGAGACTCAGCTGGAACGTATCTTGCTGACTGCTTAATTTCTGATGGCGGCGTCATGGTGGAGAGCGACGGTTGTGGCGGTGGTCTCTGACAACATGCAGCAAACTTGATTCCGGCGTGGGGATGAATGCTTAGGATAGCATATTCAATTATAGATGTTGTTGGTGCTCGGCAAGGATCTGGTGGAGGTACCGATGGACGTTGGGGTGAAGTAACGATGACTGGGATTGGAGATGTTGAATTCGAAGGAGAAAGAAGAATTGCCCACAGCAGATGGATTGTGCTTAAGCGGGTGCGGATTTGGCCCATTAAAAAATAAACCATTCTAACATTAGGGTAGAGGATCCGGTTCCACCAAATATTGGTAGGGCCGGTCCTACCTAATCACTCTCAAATATTAAATATAATTATTAAAATTATAATTAAAATTAAAAATAGAAATAGGGAAAAAAACTTAACTTTATTTAAGTGTAATTAATTAAAAAAGTGACTACATGCAAACATGAATAAAATAGAATAAAAATGTATAACTACCTAAATTCACGAGATGACCAGCTATTTGCACCCTAAAATTACTAAAAGTATCCTAAAAATATTTAAATTGACATAATTATCATTATAAAATTTATATCTATTCGGTTACAACAACCGAACAGTTATCCATCTTATCTGTTTGGTTGCAACAATCGAATATAATAAAAAAATATCTATCTTATCTGTTCGGTTGCAACAATCGAACATAACAAGAATTGTGATTTTTTTAATTTATATCTACATTACCGAATAGATAAGATAACAAATAAGTTTTATAGATATCATCGATCTTTAAACAAAGATAGTGATTCCTCTCCCAGTGAAAGTAAGCAAGTTTCTGTTGATTCTAGATTCTATCAAACCATTGGTTCACTGTTACTTCCGTTGATAAAATCAACAAAAACTTGCTCACTTTCACTAGGAGAAGAATCACCACATTTGTTTAAAAATCGATGATGTTCATGAAACTTATTTGTTATCTTATATATTCGGTAATATAGACATGAATTAAAAAAATCGCGAATCTTATTTAATTCGATTGCTGCAATCGAACACATAAGATGAATGAATTCTTTTTTCTGTTCTGTTGCTGCAATCGAACAGATAATAGATGAATTCTTTGTTCTGTTCGATTGTTGCAATTGAACAATTTGTTAGATAATTCTTCAGTTGCAACAACCGAACATGTATAAATTTTATAAGGTTAATTATGTCAATTTAAATGTTTTGGGATACGTTCAATAATTTTGGGGGTGCGAATATCCGCTCCCTTCACGAAATTTCAAACTAATTAAATGGAGAGGAGATCGTAAAATTCTCCCTCCGTCCATTATTAATCTATCCGTTTGCTATTTGCGCGTAGATTAAGGAATATTATTATTTTATATGTAGTGAGTAGTTATATTAGTGGGGTGTGTCGATCCCAATTTTAATTGTATTAGTGTGTGTAGGTCCCATATATCTAAAAGGGGAAATTGATAGATTAAGAGTGAACGGCATAAAATGAAAAAATTAATATATTGACATTGGATGGAGGTAGTACTCCCTCCGTCTCATTTCAATGTTTACATATTTCTATTTTGGGCGTCTCATTTCAATGTCTATGTTTCTTTGTTTTAAATATGAGACCCACCTAAAACAATTAATATATCACCATGGTCCCCACATCCTAACACTAATACACCTACCAACTTTTCTATTAAATATTATATCTTTCCACCCACTATCTATTAAAATACTATACTCTTTAATCAATGTACAAAAAGCAAACATAAATATTGAAACAAGACGGAAGAAGTATCAAATATAAGTTTTAAAATTGTACTCCCTCCGTTCTGAACTTATGTTCACCGGTACTATAGATACGAAGTTTAAGAAAAGTTATTTTTTAACCAACTTTATTGACTTTTTATGGGTATTGTGCTATTTTTAAGTAATAAATAAATTATAAAATATGTTATGTGTGTAAAGATGAGAGTGATATTTTTTGAAATGAAGAAAACTTTTGAAGTTGTTGGCTGATGTGGAGTTTCTTTTTTGTGATTGTGAAAATAAATGTGAGAATAATGAAAACAGAAGGTGTGAACATAAGTAAGGAAAAAAGAGAGTAATTAATAATTAGGATTTATTACTAACTACTACAAGATATACTATTATATTACTACGGGATACACTGTATATATTTTATTACTACCCACTACAAAATTAATTTATAAAAAGTCTCAATTGCCCACAGAATACATCAATTAAATAAAATAGATTTTACGCATTGCATCACTAAATTCACGCTGCACAAAATCTGAATACAATTTACTTGATGAGTATTAAAAAAGGTCAGAAATAAATTAACATTAAGTAAAATATTACTGTATACAATTTACTTTATTGGTATTCAAAGGGTTAGAAATAAATTGAATACAAAATTCTACATGGTATTCAGGATGGATATTCAATTTATTTCATAAGTGCATCGGTATTGAAATTCAGATTGCTCATTTTTTAGTCAGAAATAAATTGTAATGCAAAATTTCTACATATAATTTGAATGTATTGGTTAAAATTGGAATGACGATGTTTTCAATTATTCAGGATTACTTCACTGCGTCGTCTTCACGTATCAGATGAACGGGCTCAGCGTGAGGCGACGCCATTAAGCCGAAGAAGTCGCGCCGTCCTCCGCTTCCCATTTCGCATTTCCCGGTCAAGCAGCAACTCTCGCTACTCCAATTCTTCTCAATTCGAGATCCAGATTAATTCATATTATCTGCTCCGATTACTCAATTTCATCATTTAGATTATAATTCAATGCAAACGCTTGCGAATAATTGTAATAGATTCCGTTTATGTTCAATTTTGATGCTTTGATTTAATTCGATTTGTTGTGAGAATCATATAATATTCTCTTTTAAATTTATATTTAGTCTATATTCAGTTATTATTTGAATATCATGTGTTAACTCTTTTTTATTGGATTGACTAATCCAACGTATTTCCTATTATTACGGAAAGATTAATTGTTAATTAATTTTTGAATATAATAGGATTAAAAGGGGTATTTGATGTGTTCAATTTGTAGTGAATAATATTTTAATTTAAATATTGTACCTAATACTAATATAGATAGATAAATTGTACCTATAAGTAATTAATCCTAATAATAATAAATGAAAAAAAAGGGAGTAAAACTGATTTTAATATGAAAGTAATGAATAAAAATGTGACATGATACAAACGCGCGAATAAAATAGAATTAATAAAAGAAATAATCTATGACTACCTAAATTCACAAAATTTCCACCGACTAAATGGAGAGATCAAATTCCTGATTTCTGACGTTCTAACCAGATACTTCCATTATTTGAAAACGACGTCGAATTAATTAATAGTATAAAGTTGCATAATAATCAACCGCCATGTACTTTGTTAATTCCCTCCCAAATGATCAACACCCCCTACAGATTTATATTTATTTTTAAATATTTTTTTTAGTTTTAATTTCACGAACGAGATATAAATATCAATCGAGGTATTAAAATAGATGCAAAGATAGGTGTGAAATCATCTCATATAAGGGTTTACGTGAAACAGACAGAAAAGTGATAATTTTTATAAGGAAAAGTAATACTCCCTCCGTCCCAAAGACAAGTTTTCGGTTACTATATATATGGAGTTTAAGAAAAAAAAAATTTTGCTTTACTTTTAAGGGTAGTTTGGTATTTTTAGGTAATAAATAAATTATAAAGTAAGTTATGTGAGTTGTAAAGATGTGACAATTTTGAAATTAAAGTGTGCTGTGTGGTTATTGATTTGTGTATATTTCCTTATTTGGGGGTGTGAATTTGTTCATGGGACGAATAAAAATAGAAAGTGTGAATTTATTTATGGGACAGAGGGAGTAATAAATTAATAAAATGTGATAATGATATTTCATGAATAATTTATAATATAAATAAAAAACTATAACATTTTATAGCGAAAATGATAACATTTATAGCGAAAGTAATAATTATTTAGAAAAATAAAAATAGTCTCACATAATACCTATCCTAAAATAGATATTTTGGAAAGAATTTTACTTTATTTATTTTTTATTTTATTTATATTTTATTTTATTTTATTTTTACATTTTTCACATTTATATAACACCATTTTATTATTATTATTATTATTATTATTATTATTATTATTTCGTTTACACTATTGCACAACCTCCATCAATTTTATTCATTTTTTTACGGTAATTTAGTATTTTTAGGTATTTAAAAAAAACGTTATATATATATATATATATATATATATATATATATATATATATATGATCAATGTTTGTTTGATATTAATGATAATTTTGTAATTAATTTATATTGTAAATTAATAGCATTAAGTATTGGGACAATCTTTTGTGAGACGGATCGACCCATTACTAAAGTATGCCTATTATATAGGTAAAATATGTTTATTTGTAGTTAAAGTATATCAATAATGAATTACTCTCTTCGTCCCCTTGATATGTATTCATTTTGGTTCGTCCCAATACAAAGTATCAATTTTCTTTTTTTTGGGCTGATTTGACACACAAGGGGCACACACTCAACACTAATACAATTACCCACTACACATTAAAATATTATAATTCTTAATCCACGTGAATAAAGTAAATGTATACATATTAGAGGACGGAGAGAGTATATTATAACACCTAAAATCATATTTTAATTCATCATTTATTATACTTTAGAAAATATATTTTAACAACCATTAATCATACTTTATTTATATAACAGACATATTTTAACACATTTCACAAACCGTATTGTATATATAATATCTTACAATAGGTTTGTCTTTTAACACCTTTCACAAATCGTCTTGTATATATAATATCTTACAATAGTGTTTGTCTTTTAAGTACTCCTATTTTAGACTGTTCACAATGCAATGAGACGAAAAGAAAATTGTTCGCATTTCCTTTAAGGCGATGAAGTATGTTTAACGATTCGATGGAGAGCATATACATTGATCACTATTCCCTACATATATATAATAAGATTTAAGTTTTTATATTGGACGATGCTTATATGAGATGAGTCGTAAGACATACCCTCTTCGTCCCACACTAAAGTTTTGCTTTTTGACACGTAGATTAAGAAGTATTATTATTTAATGTATATTGGGTAGTTGTATTAGTGAGAATGTGTGTCCCATATTTTAATTGTATTAGTGAGGATGTGTGGCTCTCATATGTGTAAAAAAGAAAAGTGAACTCTTTGGGTGAGACATCCAAAATAGAAAAAAAAAAGACTCTTTGGGCGGGACGGAGGGAGTATTAAAGTATGATTATTTTTGTTGGTAATTAAAATATATTTTTTTAAAATAAGATAAATGATACATTAAAATCAAGTTGTGAGACATGTTAAAATATGATTATTCTTATCTATAATTAAAATATATATTTTTAAAGTAAGATACGTTAAAATATGATTATTCTCATTGATAATTAAAATATATTTTTTAAAATAAGATAAATGATGCATTAAAATATAATTTTAGAGTGTTATAATATTATATCATAATAAATATAATTTAACTATCAATAAATACATATTCTATCTATATAATAATCATTCTTTAATAATTAAAACACATGTATTTGAAATAATTTGGAGATATACATCATAAATTTGGTCCTATATATTCAACTTAATATGCAATTATTAGTTTTTTATTCATTTTTTATTTCACAAATGATGCAATCTTTTAAAGCTTCTTGGAATATTAACTTTTAGATGTTACATTCACACTAAATTATTAATATATTGATTTAAAAATCCATTCCATACAACACCATCTCAAGAGTCCCATATCGAAATAATTTTTAAAACTCAAATAAAGCCAAATCAAATATAATTCAATTATATCACCCAATTTGTGCAAGTGCAACCCTACTTCCAACTATGAATAAAGAGAGAAAGAAAAAGAGAATAGAAAACAGTGCAAAGGTAATGGTATAATATAAATGTTAAAGAATAAAATGGAGAAAAAATAAGTTAAATGGTTCAAGAATGATTACATAAGAGTGCTAGTAATAAGAGCACCATCTTTATGCTGTACATGACACTAGGATGGGGAACTCATTAGAAGCACATTACATGCCTAATAAATCAAAGTATCAACCTTATATAACACAATCACTTGTGTAAATCAGGTTCATGGTATAAACAATGTTGTCCTCCTTTCAATCCTATATACTCTACGTATTGCTATAATGTTTAAATTAAAGGAGACCACATAATTTAAACCCGATTTACTAACTCTATTTATAATATATAGAACTATAACACAGTAATTATTAATGTATGAAAATAGCACAAATATATTACGAAATGTAACAAATGTAAAAATGGTGTGTAGAAGAAGGTTTTACTTAAAACAAAGAAGCCCTCCTTGGAGTACTATTTTTTCTCTTTCGAACAATCTTGTTAGGCCTCAAACCTTCTTCTATACTCGACAATGTTTGAATCACTTCTGATGAGGACGAAGTAGCGTATCCGATTTCGCAAGAACTCTCTAGTTCGCTCTCCAAACTGCCCACATTTCTTGATATTACACTCTTCATGTTCATCTCCGCGTCCATTGAAACCTGCGATCGTAATATGTTTAATGAATATCAGCAGTTAAATTAATCGTGTGTATTGAATGAACATTTATCACGAACAGTCTTTTGATGTACTTTGCATGCAATGCAACAGAAACGATTCGGCAAATCTTTTATGAGCCTCCCACAAGCTTCGCAGCAAGTGCCACCACCCTTTGTTTTTGAACTCTTTGCATCTTTCAGTTGAGGCCTTGGATTCAAATGCACGGCCTTTTCACCGTTTATTTTGTAGGACTGTAATCACACAATTAATGTCATAAATAAATTGTTCTTTTAGAGAAAAAAATTAATTAAAAATCTCAAACTGTTGCAAAAATTAATGTCACTAATTGACCAAAACAGTTGATGTCTAGTTGCATTTCTGCAATGGGATGATAATTTCAATTACTGTAAAAATGAAACACTAGCAAAACAATTGCATTGTATTGCACATTTGTTAATTTTTTTTGGTGGTTAAATAGTCAGATTACAAATGACCAAGAAAAGATTAATCTAAAGCCTAAAAGATCAATAGGTTTTTTTTAAGTGCTTTATAATTAGTACACAAGTAGAACATATTCATAATTGACTAAATGATGATGGGTTACCATTTACAAAATTCCAAATTTGATTACAGAAACTGTAATCTGTAACTAAATTTACTTTGACATATTCATATATGTGACATGGAGTGTGAGACAAACCAGCGTTATATAATTAAATAAGACTATTGGCAGTTCTAGTGTGTTGGTAGTGAATTTATCCGTCAAATCTTAAAATAATCATTTTCCCTTTTTAGTAAAAAAATACACATATGATCCACCACTCACTACTAATATAAGTAGTCATTTTATATAAAATAATAATAATACTCCTTAGTAAAAAACAAACCAATATCTTTACGGTGGACAGGGAGTATATACTTTAAAACAAAGTCTCTTGTGAGACAGGTTAATTGTAACACGGGTGTGAGACGGATCGACTCATCATCAAAGTATGCTTATTGTATAATTAAAATATGTTAAATGGTTGTCAAAGTATATCTTCTAAAATATGTTGAATTATAAATTAAAATATGATTTTAGTATGTTATAATATGATTTATTATTAACATACTTTAATTTCAAATAAGCACACTTTAACTATACAATAAGCATACTTTAGTTATGTGTCGACCCGTCTCATAAGAGAGTTTCTCATACTTTAATGGCCGTCTCATAAGAGAGTTTCTCATACTTTAATGGCAAATTGTGTCGACCCATTTCACAAGAGAGTTTCTCATACCTTAATCGCAAATTGGCATAGTTAACCCATGTAACAATTACTCCCTTAATCCTGCTCAAATAGGACCATTTTAGGGCGTCCGTCCAAATTGTATCTTTTTCTTCTTTTAGTAAAAAGGTCCACCAATGCTTCACCACTACCCATTACATTTTTCTAATACACTTATCCACCTTACATAAAATAATAATACTCCTTAATTTATGTGGAAAAAATAGATGATTTGTTGTTTGATCGGAGGGAGTATATTTATATGTTTTAATAATGAGATCTACCTGTTTCACATACAGTATGTAGCAGGAGGTTGTCTTTTTTTAGAATCCAAGGCACATTCAAATCCAACAATCAATCGATTCACAGTATACAAAGAAATAATCAGAAAAAAATATTATTTAAAAATAAAAACTAACTTGGATAAGAGAGCAATCGAGAAAAGAGTGAATATCGATTAGTCGAACGACGTCGTGGTAAACGTATCTGCAGATTTGGATGAGACGACAATCATAGGCCGAAGAGTAGACGCAATGCTTACAGAAGCAGAGATTGCAATCTACACAAAATAAATTCTTCTCATTCTTCTTCAACTCTTCATGATCTACGCACGTCTCGAAGAATTTGCTCCCCAGAAGAACTCTCACCCACTCACTGCTCCCCTTTTTCTTCTTCACTCGGATTTTACATCCACCCTACATCAAAATCACATAAACACTCAATTCAACCATAAATTTAATATGTGGCTGCTCTATTTGGTAATTTCGATTGATTCACAAATAATTTTAGTAAGCAAAAGTTGAATCCATCATCACAATTACCACTTTTGGCATCTCAATTTGAGATTGATCTCTTCGATTAGACTTGAACAGTATACAACTCGGAGCAGAAGATATGAGAGAGAGATGAGTGCATGGGATAAAACAAATGGCGAGTAAAAGGTCAAATGTTTCGTTGAGATATATAAAGTAGAAAAAAGATCAAATGAAATCGAATTGATATGACGAATTAAATTAAAAAAGGCAATTATTTTTTAAATTAAATAAAGAAAGAAAATCGTTAAACAAATTTTCCTGTAAAGATTTAGAAAAGCTATATGCAACGATGGTCTGTACACACCATACCGTAGTACGTATGTACACAAGGCTCTTATTGGCGGGAATTGGGGTGCAATGATAGCCGTTGGATTTATTTGGGTCTCACTTCATCAAGGTTTTTGGGTGCAATGCTGATTGACACGTGTTGGATCGACATCCGACGATGCTACTTTCCCACCAATCTCGGCCGTTGCAACAGTGCCGTAGAGGCGCCGACTGCTCTTTCCTAAAACTTTATAAGCATGTGATTAAAACATATTTAACATGTATTCTACTATTAAAAAATACTCTCTCCATATGACCCACTTTCCATTTTGAGTTTTCCCAAAACTTTGCTCATTCCAAAAAAAACAAAAAGTAAAAAATAACCACCCTTCCCCATACACTTTATTTACAAAAAAAATCATCTCTACCAAACATACTTTATCATTTATTTATTACATAAAAATATCATTATACCCCTAAAAGTTATCACTTTCTTAATCTCCGTGTCAAAATTGGGGGTGTAATCTTTTGTGGGACGGAGAGAGTATGCAAATAAATGACTTTTTCTGATTTACAACGTGCAAATGGAAAAGGAATTTGTTTTGAATCAATTTTGTATTTGATGTGAAATCATAGATAGAGTAGAGTATTAGTTAGTCAATCTAAATTGTGTATTTGATGTGAAATCATTATACATATAGAGTAGAGTATTAGTCAATCAATCTATACACATCTAAATATATACCCCTTCGTCCGAGAGTCATTTTTCTATTTTGGTCGTCCCACCCAAAGAGTTTCCTTTCTTTTTTACACACATGGGATCCACACACCCCCTCTAATACAATTAAATGTTGGGACCCACACTCCTACTAATACAACTACCCACTACACATTAAATAATAATACTCCTTAATCTACGTGTCATAAAGCAAATGACTCTCTTAAGGAGGGACGGAGGGAGTATACTTTCTCCTACCCACTATTTTTTCTTTTGGACACATGAATTAAGGAGTATTATTATTTAATGTGTAATGAGTACTTGTATTAGTGAGAGTATGAGTCCCATATTTTAATTATATTTGAGGGGATGTGTGAGTCTCATATGTGTAAAAAAAGGAAAGGGAACCCTTTGGATGGGATGACCAAAATGACAAAAAAGAACACTTTGAGTGGGACGGAGGGAGTGTACACACACCCCTCCATTCCATTTACGTATGAGTTAAATATTTATTTGATCCCATAATAACTTTTTTTCTCTTTAATTTTAGTCCAAAATAGATATTTGTATCTAATTAGTCCCGTAATTTTCATTTATTTTAGCCCAAAAATAGATATTTATATGTAATTAGTCCCGTAACTTTTATTATTAATTAATTTTGATTAAATTTTCGCCGAAATTGCCATTCATCACCAGAATCCAACGAATTATGCTAACGTGGCGACTCCAACTGACACATGGTATCAAGGTGTTAAAAAAAAAATTGGGCAAAAGATCTAATAAGCCCTTTATCTTATCACCCAAGATCACATTACCCCTCCATCTTTTTTTCTGGTCAACCAAACCATTTACCTTTCTAATTTAATCTATTGCCCTTCATCTTCTTAAAATAAAATACTGATGCCATTACCTTAAAAATCAACTTAACGGTGTTTAAAGATAGAAAGATTAATTACAACAAGAATGATTAATTGATAAGATCTAACGTTGATACCTGTCGCCGCCAGCCTCTCCACATCCTCCGGCGTCTCTCAATACCAGTGTTGCTATCGACGTCAGCCTCTCCCAACAGAAATCCACAGGAAAAGCTCTACGGATCAATCTCGGCGAGGCGGAGCAGGAATTAACCGAAACCTGGATCTGAAATCGTAACGAGGTCTGTACTAATTTTATCCGATTTCGATCTGAGCGAACCCAAAACCCTCCCACCACGACTCTTCTTTTTCTCCTTAAATCCAACCGGTATGGAGCCGGTGGGCCCCACTTGAGAAGTACTGAAAAAGCTCCAGCGGTGGTCGTTGAGATTCTAAGCGGCGGCACTAGAATATTAGGGGAGACCGAGAGGGGGAAATAAAGAGAGGGCAGTTGTTGGGTAACCGATTTCCGATAATTCAATTCGTAGTAATTGAGCTACGCTTGTTCCATGTAGAGAAGTGTTTAAGAGACGCAAAGATCGATAAATCACATATCCATGAAGTGGTGTTGGTGGGCGGGTTGACGGCGAAAGCAGCGCCGATGCAAAGAGAATCCCGGAGGGCGGCGGAGATGGTGTTTATGCGGCTGCTAAGGGGGATAGATATGACAGGGGTTATAGCTATGGTGGCACTGTTGGCAAAATGCCTGGTGGTAGGCTTTGTGCGTATGATATTTTGAGCACCATCACAAATTCAGTTCCCACCTCTTAATCCAATACAAACTCCATGGAGTAGAAGAAAATAGCCAAATTAGACTCCATGGAGCAGAAGAAAGTAGCCAAATTTGGAGACTTGGGATATTGAGTTTGTTAACTCAACTCTCCAAAAACTCCATCAACCAAAAACTGTTATCATTCCCTCTCCTTAACACTATAAGTTTGATTTTTAACGGAAGTGTATCAATATTTATTTTAAGAATAAAAGGGGTTTAGTGGATTAAATTAAAATTGTAAAGGGTTTGGATGACCATAATTAAAGGTGGAGAGCAAAATTGATCTTGAGATATAAGGTGGGACTTTATTTGACCTTTTGCCAAAAAAAATTAAATCAGCTTCCACATCATTAATTTAATTAATAAATTAAACATCACATTAAAAAATTAAGAAATTATATTAAAATAAAATAAAAAAACTTGAATTTAAAACTAAAATGAAATTAAAAACCCTGAAATAAAATAAAATTTTCGAATTAAGAACATACCAGCGTGAAAATTTAAAAGGAGAAATCTAATCTCTTAATTTCCGAGAAGAACCCTAATCCAACTTATCCTCAAATTCCCCCATGAAGTTAGTGCTTTGACGGATGCAATTAATTTTAATTCTTGAATCTTAATTCTTGAGTCATGATTTTGGATCTGTCCCAATCATATCAATTTACCCTGCGTTTGCCAAATTAAAAGTTGGGCATTCAAGAATCTTGAAAAAAAAAATTGTAAAAGATGATGGACGGCGCCAAATAGAGAGAGAACCAGAAGAGTTAGAGGGAATGAGGCGGCAGAGAGTGGCGGTGGAGGAGTTTCTGGCTCTCGTCAACCGCCGGCATTGGGAGAAATTTCAAACACCGAAACGCACCCGAAACTGGGCAAGGAATCGCTGTCGCCGGATGAGAGGGAGAGATGCGCGAGAGATGGATTGTGGTAGAGGAAGAATCTCCATCTTCATTTGCGGCCACTGTTTCTACAGATTTTGTAAAATTAGAGAGATTAGATCCCCTTTTGATTTTCAATATTTTTAATTTAATTTTTTTTTATTTTAGTACTTTTAATTTCATTAGTGTTAACTTCAGATATTGATGTGGAAGCTGACTCAAAAATTTTTAACACCTGGATGCCACGTGTTAATTGGAGTCGTCATGTCAACATAACTCGTTGGATTCCGATGACAAATGGTAATTCCGGCAAAAATTGAATCAAAATTAACAAAAAATGAAAGTTTCGAGGCTAATTAAATACAAATATCTATTTTAAGACTAAAATTAAAGAGAAAAAAAATTATGAGACCAAACGTATATTTAACTCTTTACTAGTTATTCTCAATTTTCTTTAATCTAACCATTCATAATATATTTAAAACTCAACCATTCATAATATATTTAAAACTCAAAATTTGTCACTGTCACATTTTTATTAGTTATTATAAATGAAAGATTTAACTGTTTAATTCATTACTTTTCTTTCTTTTTTTTTTCTATATTTTTCCATTAATTATTATTAATTTCTCTTTTAATATGTATTTTTTTTTCTATACTAGTTCATGACCCATTTTATCTCAATTTTATGAAATCTCGTGATTTATAATATATTTTGTCCTTTGAGTTTAATATTTTCTTCTAAGGTTTACTATTAATTTTAATAGGAAAAATTAATTATAGTACACCTTTTTACCCATAATTATTATGAGATACAATGATTTAAAAAAATTACTCTAACATACAAATATTAAAATAAAATACAAAATATAAACTTAATTCATTATAATTCCATACACTTTTAAACCACAAACTCTAAACCTCTCACGTCGCCGGACCACCGCCGGACGGCCATCAGACCATTGTAAGAGCGCCGCCGCCTGCCACCAGACCGCCGGACCACAGTCAGAGAGTAATTTTTCGCTGCACATGACACTTACGATTCACACTTTTTTTGCTGCACAAATTTTTTTTACTGCACATGACATTTGTTGCACACACTTTTTTTACTGCACATAATTTTTACTGCACACGAACTTTTATGCTGTACACAAACATTTATGTGCAGCATATTACTTCACATAATTTTTACTGCACACGAACTTTTATGCTGCACACAAACATTTATGTACAGTATATTGTAAGGACAATATTGGAATATCAATATATATATTTATGTAGTTAATAGTTATATTTTTGTGTATTTGTATTTCAGGAGATTCTAATATATTTAGTGGTAGCTATCCCTTTTTAATATTATAAATATAATTTCTTCTTATAGTTTATATAGTATATTTTGCCCTTGAAGTTTAATATTTATTGTGGTTTAAGTATATTTTGCTTTTAAATCTTAGAGTCCGACTAGGGTGCACCGGTGCATCTGAACGATCTTAACCGTTGTGCATCTGAACGATCTTAACCGTTAGATTAATTTTAAATTTGATCTTCACCATTAAATAATATAATATAATAAACTTTTTTTTTAATAAAAAACTACCACACTAACCTCATATTACCTTATAAATGTTGGGGTGCACCGGTGACCAGGTGCATCCCAGAATGACAACAAATTTTAATATATTTATTTTTAGGATTTAATTTTAATTTTAAAAATATAATTATAATTATCAAGAATTAATTAATAAAAGAATTTAAAAAAAAGAAATTTAAGATGTGCATAATTTGAAAATATATGGAAAGATCATATTTTAAACGTAGATTTAGGGAAATGGAGGAAATGGTCAATCTTATTAAATGGAGAGATCCAAGTCCATACACACACACACGGGAGTTTGTGAATTTTTTTATTATCTTTTTCCCCCAAAATTCTCACCTCTAATTGGACAAATTTAGAATCTAATATCAATTATCTATCTTATTAACAGAAAAATATATATTAATAAATAAAAACTTACATAATTTACTAATAATTTTTCTATTAAAATTTTTAACAATAATTAAATATAAAAATAATATATATATATATATATATATATATATATATATATATATATATATATATATATATATATATATATATATATATATATATATATATATAAAAGCAAACTTGAATTTTCACTTTTGTTTTCAATTTTTTTTAATTTTACTTTATTTATAAATAATTCAATTTTAATCTTAACCGTTCAATTTAATGTTAATCTTAACTGTTCAATTAATGTTTTTAATAGATTATTATTATTATACTAATAATGGATTTCATTATTTAAATTTTAAATTTTTATTGCAGACTATAAATTTGATAAATATAGGAAATATTTTTTCAAATTTGATTAATCTTAAATCAATATATGCTTAATTTCAATTAATATAACAATTTTATTTTTATTATAATCGTCTCTATAAATATTTGCTTTCAATCACGATCGTTGATTCTTTAAAATCATGTCATATAAAATTTTTCATTACCTAATCAAATTCTTACTCTATCCTTTTTTTTTCTTAGTAATGCTTCTTCTTTTTCTTCTCTTTTACATATTCTACTTTCATATTATTTATAATCTACTCTAATTTGTTTTATTTTTTATACTTTTATTTGATCATATATGTAGGTTCAATCGTTCACCTTAAAGAAATCATTATACTTCTTAGTTTTTTTCTTTTGTTCTTCTTTTTAATCCTTTTTGTTTGTTTTTTCTCTAATGTTTTTTTTTTTCTCTTTTACAAATTCCAATTTCATATTATTTATAATCTACTCTAAATTATTTTATCTTTTATACTTATTTGATCTTATATGCAGGTTTAATAATTCTCCATAAAGGTATCATTATACTTTTTTATTTTTTTGTTATCTTATTTTTTTTCTCTTCGACTTTTGTGTGTTTTTTTAATAATTCTATAAATTTAATTTTTATAATTTAATTTATTTTATCTTCTTTTATACTTTTATTTGATATTATTTTTAAGTTTAATCATTCTCATATTTGATCTTATTTGTAGGTCCAATCATTCTCTTTTGAGGTATTTTTTTTGTCTATCTTTTTTTCTTCCATTTTTGTGTTTTCTTTATTATAATTCTATGACCCTATTTTTATATTTTAATATTCTATCTTTTGTTCTTCTTTTTAATGATATATTTTTTATTTTTTTCTCTAATGCTTCTTCTTTTGCTTCTCTTTATAGATTCTACTTTCATATTATTTATAATCTACTCTAATTTATTTTGTCTTTTACTCCCTCCGTCCTGCACAAAAGGTTGTTTCGACTTTTGTGTGTTTTTTTAATAATATATAAATTTAATTTTTATAATATAATTTATTTTATCTTCTTTTATACTTTTATTTGATATTATTTTTAGGTTTTATCATTCTCATATTTGATCTTATTTGTAGGTCCAATCATTCTCTTTTAAGTTATTATTCTTTTTTTTGTCTATCTTTTTTTCTTCAATTTTGTGTTTTCTTTATAATAATTCTATGACCCTATTTTTATATTTTAATATTCTATCTTTTGTTCTTCTTTTTAATCATATTATTATTATTATTTTTCCTCTAATGCTTCTTCTTTTGCTTCTCTTTATAGATTCTACTTTCATATTATTTATAATCTACTCTAATTTATTTTGTCTTTTATTCCCTTCGTCCCGCACAAAAGGTTGTTTTTACTTTTTGGCACGTAGATTAATGAGTATTATTATTTAATATGTAGTGCGTAGTTGTATTAGTATGAGTGTGGGCTCCATATTTTATTGTATTAGAGGGGGTGTGGGTCTCATGTGTGTAAAAAAGAAAAGATGAACCTTTGGGTGGGACGACCAAAATTTCAAAAATAAATCCTTTGGGTGGGACGGATGGAGTATACTTTTATATGATTACATATGTAGGTTCAATCATTCTCCTTAAAGGTATCATTATATTTTTTAATTTTTTGTTGTCTTATTTTTTTTCTCTTCGATTTTATTGTTTTTTTAATAATTCTATAAACTCTATTTTTGTAATTTAATTTATTTTATCTTCTTTTATACTTTTATTTGATTGATATTATTTTTAGGTTTAATTATGATCATATTTGATATTATTTTAATGTGTATTGAGTGAGAGAAATAATAATTTAATGTAAAGTAGGTAATTATATTAGTGGGATGAGTGGGCCCATGGAGAGCGATAATTTTTGTGGGTCCCATATGCTAAAAAGAGAAATGTAACAATTAGAATGAAACGCCCAAAATGAAAATGTGTAATCATTATGATGAGACGGAGTGAGTACTTTTATTTGATCTTATATGTAGGTTAAATAATTCTCTTTAAAGGTATTATTATATTTTTTTAGTAATTTTTTGTTATCTTATTTTTTTCTCTTTGATTATTGTGTTTTTTTAATAATTCTATAAACTCTATTTTTATAATTTAATTTATCCTCTTTTTGTTTTTGTTTTTTTTTTCTAATGCTTCTTCTTTTTTTTTCCTCTTTTACAGATTATGCTTTCATATTATTTATAATCTACTCTAATTTGTATGTCTTTTATACTTATATTTGATTTTATTTGTTTGTCTTTTATACTTTTATTTGATCTTCTCTAATTTGGTTGTCTTTTATACTTTTATTTGATCTTATATGCATGTTTAATATTCTCTTTAAAGGTATCATTATACTTTTTGTTAATTTTTTGTTATCTTATTTTTTTCTCTTCGATTTTTGTGTATTTTTTAAAATAATTCTATAAACTCTATTTTTATGATTTAATTTATTTTATCTTCTTTTATACTTTTATTTGATATTAATTTTAGATTTAATCATTCTCATATTTGATCTTTTTTGTAGGTACAATCATTCTCATTTGAGGTACCATTCTTTTTTTTGTCTATCTTTTTTCTTCAATTTTTGTGTTTGCTTTAGAATAATTCTATAAACCCTATTTTTATATTTTAATATTTTATCTTTTGTTCTTTTTTTTCTCTAATGCTTCTTATTTTTCTTCTCTTTTACAGATTCTACTTTCATATTATTTATAATCTACTCTAACTTGTTTTGTCTTTTATACTTTTATATGATTTTATATGTGGGTTCAACCTTTTTGTTTAAATGTATTAATATACTTTTTAATTTTTTATTATCTTTTTTTTTCCTTTGATTTTTATGTTTTTTTAATAATTCTATAAACTCTATTTTTATAATTTAATTTATTTTATCTTCTTCTATACTTTTATTTTATTTTATTTTTAGGTTTAATTATTATCATATTTAAACTTATTTGTAAGTCCAATCATGCATTCTCATTTGAGGTAATTTTTTTTGTCTTTCTTTCTTTTTTTGTGTTTGTTTTATAATAATTCTATGAACCCTATTTTTATATTTTAATATTCTACCATTTGTTCTTCTTTTTAATCCTCTTATTTTTTCTCTAATGCTTCTTATTCTTCTTTTTTTTTTCTTTTACAGATTTTACTTTCATATTATTTGTAATATACTCTAATTTGTTTGCCTTTTATACTTTTATTTGATCTTTATATGCAGTTTCACTTATTCTCCTTAAATGTATCATTATACACTTTTTAATTTTTTGTTATCTTATTTTTCTCTTCGATTTTTGTGTATTTTTTTGAATAACTCTATAAATCCTATTTTATAATTTAACTTTTGTTCTTCTTTAATACTTTTATTTGATATTATTTCTTAGTTCAATCATCTCATATTTTATCTTATTTGTTGGTCCTATCATTCTCATTTGAGATATCATTCTTTTTAATTTTCTTTTTTTGTGTTTGATTTTATAATAATTTTATGAACTCTATTTTTATATTTTAATATTCTATCTATTGTTCTTCTTTTTAATTTTATTTTTAGGTTCAAATATTATCATTTGAGACATCATTCCTAATATAATAATATCCGTGCAAAATACAAATGGGATACTTATAAACATAAACTTAAAAAAAAGCTACAACAAAATTTCAAACCACACAAAATACGGACAAAATAAGTACAAATATATAGCTCAAGATAAAAATATAAAAACAAAAATATATAATTAATAATAATCTTATAATAAAATCCTTTCCGTGCAATGCACGGACGGGAATTACTATTATATACTTAAAAATGCTTATATATTATTATTAAATAAAGGGTTAATTATCTAAAAAACCCTGAACTTTCAACGTATTGCAAATTAATCCCAACTTTTATAAAATTACAAATAAGACCATGACTTTTAACGTTTGTACAAAATACACTCATCGGATAGTCAAAGCTGCCCGACCGTTAATGTGGCATTAACTTTTACTACTGACAAGTTCTTGAACCCAAGAAAGCACTACTTTGATCAAACTAACAACGACTAAGAACAAGTATGATCTTATAAGTGTGTTTTGAAGCTAGAAACGAGAGACACAACATATATAGAGGTTCGGAGGTAATCCTCCTACGTCCTCTTTTGGTGAGAGACAGATCCTTATTACTTTCAGACTGATTAAAACTCTATGATGAACACTCTAATGCAAAGTAATGCAACTAGAGCAGAAAGTTGACTAAGTGTAAAACTGCTTCAACCAGCTAAATTCTAAGCCTTATATAGATTATAAAATGAGATGGAATGTAATCGTTCTTGATCTTAATTTATAGTATGGAATGAGAACTACAAATTACACCCGTGATTCGACCTAATTGGATGCATATACACCAAGTTATAACCGCCACAAGTTTGCATCAGCAAACTACCTCCAGCTACCTTCCTTCTTGGTAGTTATCAGTTGCAACCGTTTTAAACCACCCTTTCATGCTTTAAAACACCTATGCATCATGTCCATTAGATCTCTCACTTATCTAACTACATAATCCAAGCCATAGAATGCATGATTTAATCAAGATTACATCACAACCAATCAACTTTCAACAAATCTCCACCTTAAGCTTGATTTTAATCTGCATCAGCTCCCTCATCTCTCACCCCCTTCCTTCTCTTCTTACTTAACTCCAATAAGACTCAAACATAGATCAAATTTTGATCTAGGTAGAGCCTTAGTAAAGCAATCTGCTGGATTTTCAGAAGTATCAACCTTCAACACTTTGATTTTCCATTTCTCCAACATATCGCTTACACAGTAAAGCTTAACATCAATGTATTTAGTCATCTCATGATATCCCTGATGTTTGGACAAGTGAATTGCACTCTAATTGTCACAATAGATGTTGACAACAGATTGCTTCACTCCAAACTCTTCAAGTATGCCTCTGATCCACATGCTATCCTTCACTCCTCTATCAATGCTACATACTCAGCTTCTATGGTTGAAAGAGCTACCACAGATTGATGTGTAGCCTTCCAGCTGATTGTTGTTCCATATAATGTGAATACATAGCCCATTATTGACTTTCTTGTATCCAAATTAGCAGCAAAGTCAGCATCTACATATCCTTGCAGTACATCATTTGTTTCCTCACTCTTTTCAAACATTAAACCAGCTGTAGTAGACCCTCTGATGTATCTCAGCAACCACTTAACAGCTTCCCAATGAAATCTCCCTGGATTGCACATGTATCTGCTAACTACACTTAAAGTGTATGCTACATCTGGCCTGCATCATACCATTGAGTACATTAAGCTCCCCACAACACTTGCATAAGGTATCTAGTCCACGAGCTTCCTTTCTTCTTATTTTTTAGCCCCTTGTTGTAATGAGAGCTTCAAGCCTTGCTTAAAAGGATTTGTTACATATCTGCATTGATCCATATTGAATCTTTTGAGCACTTTGATTAAATAAGACTCCAATCCTAGCTTGAGCTTCCCATCAAATCTGTTTCTGATAATTTGCATGCCGAGGATCACCTTTGCCTCACCTAAATCTTTCATTTCAAACTCATCCTGCAAAAGCTTCTTAGTATAAGAAATTCCATAAGAACTATTGCTTGCAATAATCATATCATCAACATATAACAACAAATATGTATAATAATTCTTATCATGCAAATAATAAACACAAGAATCATAAGCACTCCTAATGAAACCACTTGCAATAATATACTCATCAAACCTAAGATACCATTGCCTTGGACTTTGCTTCAAGCCGTATAGAGACTTAAGCAACAAACAAGCATTAGAATCAGCATCTTGAACTGCTACTCCCTCATTCTCTGGTTAATGTGATATATATTATTCCTCTCTCTAAGCTTATTTTCTCCTCCTTCTCTCTAAACTTCTGGTAAGCCTCCTTCCAGTGAGGGGGCGGGTGCCCGGCGTCTCCGGTTCTCCACCCACCCCCTAGTATTTTAGTTCTTGCTGCCTTGTCATCAAGGTTTGATTCATCATCCACCTCGCCGGTTTTATGATTTTCCGGTAAATTTTCTCCTTTGGCTTAATGTAACTGATACTTACACATGAGAGTGCAACCCATTTTTCCTCAAGTATGCGGCTGAGGGCACGAAACAACAGCCGATGATGTCTGCATCTTCAAGCGCCCTGACACTCCTTTCTGTCCTAGGGCGGTCATCTGCCTCCCTTGACCGACGACTACATCCAGTCTTTTTAAGACTGGCTTTTTCACTCGACTATGGTTCGTCCACCATACACATCCGGTGCTGCTCCTCGTGTCCAACAATCACGTCACAGGAATCTCAATAAGGTCCTGAGCTCCCCACGATGAAGTGGATATTATAGGACTATCAGATATTCGAGATCCCATGGAGAACCTACCTTCCTCGTCCAAGCGTTTTTGCTTGTCAAGCAGTCGTGGTTCTGGTTTGCCACTTTCCATAACCACTATGGCTGCTGCCTCGTCACAAGGGCCACTGCTGTTCGCCCTCTGACCTGGCTTTCCCGACTTGTTCCGGCATTCTACTCTTCGGCGCGTCTCCTCCGCCGCTTTTGGAGCAGCGCCCTGGTCATCCTGCCATGTTTCTCGTCGCTGACACTCTTTGATTTCTCAGCCGCCTAGCTTGGTTGGATGGGCCCTTTGCAGGTCGTCGGTGCTTTCCTGCTGCTCTCCTCTTCCGGTGTTGGACTGTCGGCGCTTATGAAGCTGCTGTGGTCGCCGTTCCTTTTCCTGGCGGTTGCTGGGTTTATAGAGCTTCTTTCCAATCAGCTTCCTTGTGCTCTCCACGCTGATTTTTTTGCCGGAAGGCTCAACAATCCCGACAGCTTCTTCTTTTTCGACGACTGCAGCATACGCTGCGTTTCCTGCAGCGAGTTTTCCAGCCGCCTGCAGTGTTCGCAACCTGCAGTTGGTGATTGCTTTCTTTCTGGCCCTACCTGCCATGTACTAGTGGGTCTTTCATCTATTGGTTGCAAGTTGCTTTTAGCCGTTTCCAACCTTTCTTTTGGTGGGAGCAGGCTGCCTACCCTAGTGAAAAGAGTTTGACATTTATTGCTCTTGTCACTTCCCTCAAGCCATGCCTTCTCTCCTATTTTCGCTGCCTACCCATGTTCTTTCTCAAATCTTTTGAAAATTGGGGTACTGAGTCTTGCTCGTCTGCTTATGCTTATTTCTTGCTACCTTTTGTTTCTTTTCCAACAACCTTTGGGTCTTCTCCAAGCCTCAATCATGGTTTGATTCATAGTTGCATCAAGAAACAACAATCACACTCTTCATGTGCCATTTTAATTTTTATGACGAGCATTTTATAATTAGAGTGACCTTCACACTCTCGTCTCTTTTTTTGTTTGGCTTCCATTTTGAGTCTCATTTTGCGAGCCATCATTGAGCTGGAAATAGCTATCGTGGTACTAGTGCGGATAGCTTTTCACCTGGGGAGCAGGGCTAGCTACTCCGGCGTGGCAATCCAATTCCACTGGCATGTGCCATCACAAGCCCGTTTGCTGATCAGTTTGCCCGTGATTAGCACCTTATTTGATTTGCTCCAAGCATTAGTCCATTGATGGATATTCTCCTTTCAAGATCTGCTCGTGGCAATTCTCATGTTTCTTTATGCAATTCACATATCTAGCCATTGCCTTGGCTTTCTTTTTAATTAAACATGTAGAATTTTTCTTATCGTTTGTTTCTCGGAGCCATATGTTGAGGCTATCCTTTGCAAGCCGACTGTTTGGCTATTTCATGACGGCCTTCCGTCACTTCTTTCTCCTCCTCCTTTTTTATTTTCCTTTACCTTTTTTATAATATATTTCCTAGTTAGATATTACCTCCTTGTACAACAATAGGCTTTTTCTTAAAAATCCATTTACACCCAACAAGCTTATGTCCATCAAGTTTATGAACTATCTTCCAAGTCCCATTTTTCTCCAATGACAGCAGCTCCTCTTGAACAGTTAATACCCACTGATCACTTTCTTTGCAACTTATTACTTCAGAATAAATTCTAGGCTCATAAGACTACACCTCAAGTGCTGAATACAAAGCAAATGACACAACATCAGCTTGAGCATATCTGACAGGTGTGTGTATCACTCTCCTCAGTCTGTCTCTAGCTAATTGATAGCTATTCAGCTCTTGCGATGCTTCACTCTGATCACTCTTCTCCACTTGATCAAATTGAGTCTGTCCTTGATCACCTTATTTTGATCCTTGCCCACTATGAGTCTGATCAGCTTGTTCTTGTCTAGTTTGAAATTGATCAACAACTTCCTTTCTGGTGTGAATCTGATAAGTTGATCTCCTTCTTCGAAACTAGCTTTCTTCAGTGGCATCATATCTTCATTCCGTACTCAAAATGAACTTATGAGTCTCTAAATACCACAACCTGTAGCCTTTTATCCCTTTTAAATACCCAACCAACACACATTTAAGAGCTCTAGGTTCTAATTTTCCTTTCTTCATATGTACATATGCTAAGCAACCTATAACTCTTAAGTAAGAGTAATCTACAGGTCTTCCATACCACACTTCTACTGATGTTTTGAAATTTAGCACAATAGATAGACACCTATTGATCAAATATGTAGCAGTACTGATCAATTCTCCCCTAAAGTTCTTATTGAAGCCCCACTGATCATCATGCACCTTGCTCTTTCAAGTAAAGTTTGATTCATCCTCTCAGAAACACCATTCTGTTGAGGTGTTCCTAGAATAGTCCTACGCCTTGAGATCCCTTTCTCTTTACAGAAAGTATTAAACTCTCCAGCCCATTATCAGTCCTAAAATGCTTCAGCTTCATTCCACTGGTATTTTCAACCTCAGCTAGCCATTCTTTGAATGCTTTGAAAGCTTCATCCTTAGTTTTAATCACTGAAACCCACAATCTTCTTGAATAATCATCAATAAAAGATATAAAATATTTTCCACCTCTTCTTGTAGTGTTTTGATCAGGTCCCCACAAATTTGAATGTACATATTCCAACATAGCTTGTGTTGTATGTAATCCAGCTCCAAATCTAAGCCTCTTTGCCTTCCCAAGTATGCAATATTCACACTGCTTTACTTCAACATCAGGCAAAATTCTTAGAAGCTTCTGCTTATGCAGATCTTGAAGCCCCTTTTCACTAACATAAGTCAATCTCCCATGCCATGTATAAGCATCCACACTCTGATTTGTTGCATGTGACTCTCTAGAGTATGTTTTACCATCTAAGAAGTGCAAATCACTTCTTCTTATCCCTTGCATGACTTCAGTTTCTCCTCTTGTCACAGTAAGTTTTCCATTCCCTAAATGTACCCTGTAATCAAGAGAATCTAACATGCCAAGAGGTATTAAATTTCTTCTTAATATCAGGTACATATTTAACATTAGTAAGAGATCTTACTAAACTATTATGTAACCTGAATTTAACAGAACCAATTCCTTTAACTTGACAAGAAACATCATTGCTTAGTAGTACTGATCTTCCATCTAATTGTTTAAAATCATGAAACCAATGCTGATTAGGTGTCATGTGGAATGAACATCTAGAATCCATGACCCAGTCTTAATTAACATGACTAGAAGTAATTGACAGAGCTTCAGAAAATATTAAATTAGTACTATCTAAGCCACTTACCTGATTTACCTGGTTTCTTGTATTGTTATTATTGTTGCTTCCTTTTCAAGCCTTGTATGCTTTCCACTTTCAATAATTTTTCTTGAAGTGCCCAGGTTGATGGCAGTGGTAGCTTTTCTTGGCATCAGTATTAGAGAACTGATTAGTATTCTTGTCCTTCTTCTTTAAATCATCAACAACACCCTTGTTTTGATTCTAATTCCACTAATTCCCTTGATCCTTGGTAAATAACCCTTCACTATATGATTGTGTCCTTGAAACCTTCTGGAGTTCCTTGGATTTCAAAGCTACTTGTACCTGTTCGAAGGTGATTGAATTGCTTCCAAATAACAAAGTATCCTTGAAATTCTCCATTGAAGGTGGCAAAGTAGTCAGCAAGACCAGTGCCTTATCCTCACCTTTGATAACTTCTTCTAGATTCACAAGATCATCAATGATCTTGTTGAATTCATCAATCTGTTCAACCAGAGACTTTTCCTCTATCATTCTGAATGAATATAGCTTCTGTTTCATGTATAATCGATTGGCAAGAGACTTCACCATATACAGGCTCTCTAACTTCTTCCATACACCAATTGTTGTGGTTTCTCTGATTACCTCTCTCAATGCCTTATCTCTAAGACATAAGAAAATGGCACCATGTGCCTTCTCCTGATCCTCCTGTTGTTGAACAACATCCTCAGCAACTTTTTCCAGAGACTGTTCAAGATCAGTTGGTTTCACCTGTTCTTCCTTCAAAACATGAGCAAACTCTTGCTGCACCATAATATACCTCATATTGGCCTTCCACAGGCTGATATCTGACTTGTCTGTCAGTTTTTCTATGTCGAACTTAGCTCCTCCCATGCTTCTTTATCTTCTTTCCCACAGGCGGCGTCAATTGACAAGTTCTTGATCCCAAGAAACCTCTAATTTGATCAAACTAACTAAGAACAAGTATGATCTTATGCGTGTGTGTGTTGAAGCTAGAAACAGGAGACACAAGATGTATAGAGGTTCGAAGATAATCCTCTTACGTTGCCTTTGGGTGAGAGAGAGATTCTTATTACTTTCGGACTGATTACAACTCTATAAAGAACACTCTAATACAACTAGAGCAGAAAATTGACTGTGTAAAGCTGTTTCAACTAGTTAACTTCTAAGCCTTATATAGATTATAAGATGAGCTGGAATGTAACAGTTCTTGATCCTAACTTATAGTATGGAATTGTTGGATTGTATATTAAAATTCTAGCTTTTCGTATGAACAATGTTTTGACAATATTTGAAATGAGAATCACGTGATCAAACATTTACAATAAATTTGTTGGAAAAGTCCATTTACACTGTAGATAATGTGGCGTGCGCGTCACACGAAAGATCATATTATCGGCTGCTTATAAAGTATAAATAGTTGTTCACAATCGAAATAGATGGGGACTATCTATCGGTATGGTTGTAGTGTAATTTGGCATTAGTTTGTCTTGACTATAAAATTGCACTAGTGCTGAGATCGTTCAGTTTATACTGACTATATAATACAACTTGATCTCTGTTATTATGGATGTTAGTACTTTTAATCCCTATACAATAACCTCGACACATAAGCCAGTACTTATTTCTTTGATTCATCAAGGGGTGAGATTTAATAGTTAAATCAATATGCTCGGTGAGTTGGGAGATAATGCTGTCTCTATAGTGTGGTGTTGATTGTAGAAGGAATCTGTGTCCTAACGGAATTGATTGATGATGTCCCCTTCAGGAGCTTATAATGATTATCATGTAAACCCTGCAGGTGGATTTATTCCGGCATGATAATAAAGTTGAGTAGTACTACTCTCGGTAAATATAATAATTAATGGAGTTGTCAGAAACTTAATTAATTAATGGTAATTAAATCTTAAGCACGAGGAGATTGACGGGTGATGAGAGTGTAAATTCACGTATTTTGGGCTCTGATTTGTGTGGAAATTGAGTACGATTGAGTCTTTTATTGAGATGAATTGGAATGTTTATAGAAAAGCCACGAATCAGAGGATACTAGGGCTTTTTGAGCATATTTGTACAAGAAAACATATCGTAAGGGCTCAGAATTGGAAGACACAATTTTTGAGGCAATTTATGAAGCTTGTTTGACCTCAGGACCTTGTTTGACCATTATCACTTTAATCGAACAAGGTGGTCAAGTCGAGCAAAATAGGCAGAAATGTACAGAGAGCCTGCTCGACCAAGGGATGTTGTTCGACCAGCATCATCTTGGTCGAACAGATGAGGCTTGGTCGAACAAAATGTGCAAAAATTTACAGAAAGCTTGCTCGACCATTGCTCGACCAGTCGAGCCTTGGTCGAACGGATTTTCGCTGATGATATTTTTGGTAATTCCAGATTTCTTTTACCAAATTTAACATATGCTTCAAGCAAAAGCCCATCTAAGGTCCATAAGGAGGTTCCACGAGTATAAAAGAAGAGCTTTCGCAGGAGAAAAAGACACACCACTTCATCATCTATTCACCACAACAACCCTACCGCCATCCGAAGGAGCTGTGGAGAGAGGTTCGTCTGTCAAACCAAGTGAAGATTCAAGATGGAGAGAGTCGTGATGGCACATGCATATAGGGTTTGATTTTCTTTTTAATTTATCTTGTAATTTTCAAGACTATGGGTAAGATCCTACCAACCACCATGATTGTTCTTAGATCAATCATGGGCTAGAACCTCTTCGGTAGTTCTAGGGTTATGGAGGTTTTATGAATTAATTTGTCTTTCATGTGTAAACTCCGTACAACACTACTTATGGTTTATTTTATATAAGATTGCGCTTTTTAAATTCATACTCATAGTCGTTTTGTGCATCATTAACTGTTATGTAGAGTCTGAATACATATCTTGGTTATTGATTGAATGCGTTCACTGCTGAGCAGGATTACATGTTATAATTCTAAGTAAAGGGATTCTGAAGTCTTATTAGAACTATCTTATATGAATACTTGTTAATTGAATAATATTCGGGTTATTTCATACGCATGTTTACTTGTGTCTATAGAGTGAACTTGCATGGTTTAGTGATGCGTCCATAGACCATATGGCAGAGCCGGACATCAACGCATGGAAAAGAGGTTAATAAGTAAAACTAGATGACCCGAAGATCTATCTAAATTCTCACTTGATCATAGTCGTATTATCTCTATTGCTTGTTTACTTAATTTTCTACTTTAATTACTTGTTATTTAGTTACTCAATCATCATAAACCAATTTGCCAGCATAGTCTTGATTCATTAGAATATAATTGATAATAATCCGTCCCTTGGGTTAAATAATCACTTGGTCGCCTATCGAAACTACAATTGATATCCTTCATATTTGGGAATTATTTTGTGTGTTGAGAAAACGCCTATCAAGTTCTTGGCTCCGTTGCCGGGGACGGCTTAATTATTAATCTATTATTTCTAGTTTAATTAGGACTATTTTATTCTTGTTTTTTTTTCTTTTTAACTTTGAATTTTTCTTAGGTGTATGCACACTAGATCGAAGGGAACTAATATAGAATCTTTTAATCCGAAGCCAGAGGCATCAGCGAGGAAAAGGAACTCTAAGAAGAAGAAGAACAAGAATAAGAATAAGGAGCCAACTGATACCATTGATCAAGTAGTTGACGTTGGAGAGCTAATTCCGCAAGCAACTGAAGCTGCAACCGAATTTAACTTGGAAGCAGAAGCAGTCAACATGGAAGCGAATCCCGATACATTTGCCATTCATAAAGTCTTTAAGAATAACGGAGGAGGCAATGCGGGGCTGTTAGGAGCAAGAGGGGCTGAAGCTGATTTTGATCTACACCCTGCTCTTATCACCATGATTAAAAGGAGTCCCTTCTCCAGGGAAAAGTTTGAAGATCCTCAGCAACATCTAAATAAGTTCCTTAGATATGCAAGTACACAAAAAGATGCAGGAGCTCATGAGGATGCGAGGAAGATCATTTTGTTTAAGTTCTTGCTGAATGAAAAAGCGAGAGATTGGTACGATAATCTTAATGCTGCTGAATGTGATACGTGGGAGAAGTTGAAAGTGAAATTCTTGGAGCGATACATGCCACCTTCGAAGGTGTTCAAGAAGAAGCAAGAAATCAATCAATTTGCTATCCATGGTAATGAGAAGTTTCATGAAGCTTGGGACAGATTCAAGGACATGCTTCGGAAGTGTCCACATCATGGGCTATCTAAAGCTCAATACAACAACATTTTGTACAATGGGTTGGATTGCGATTCTCGTGTGTTACTTGATGCTTCATCCAATGAAGCATTGCTTATGAAGTCACCCATAGAGGCCGAAAAGCTCTTTGAGGATATTTTGATGAATTTAAGAGATTGGCCAACTGATAGAGTGAGAGACACTTATGTTCTTGGTAAAGTAGCACATGTTGAGCATACTATGGTGAAGTCGGGAAGAGATAATGAGATCATCTCTAGCTTGACTAATATCAACAAGTAACTCGAGTCTCAGCAAAAGCAAATTACGGATATATCTCATAGAGTACCAATGATGCAGCAGGATGGTGGCTATGAAGGAGCTATCCAAGAGGAGATCGAGGAGGCTAACTACACCATGGGACAAAGTTTTAAGGAACGAGGTTCCAAAATCAAGGAAACCAGAATTATCAAGGGAACTACAATAATTATGGTCTGCCGGGTAATTATCAACAACCGAGGAGGCCAGAGTTTTAGTGGAGTAATCTCAACAATGCATTGCAGCCTCCTATTGGTGTTGATCCATGTGCTAAAGTGAAAGAAGGGAAACCTGGTTCTGAGGATAAGATGAACAGGTACATGGCAAGGAACGATGCAAGAGTGGATCGGCTTGAGGCTATGTTAGAAAAGAAGATTGATGCTAATCATGAGGATTTGTTTAAACAAGTGAAAGACCTTACGTTGTTGAAGGAGGAGATGGCCGAAAACGTAAACAAATTGACTCAAACTATTGAGAAGGGAAAGTTTCTATCTCAAAGTATTGAGAATTCAAAGTCTTGCCATGCCATCACATTGAGGTCAGGAATGCAGTACGAAGGTAAGATGATATTGGTGAACGAAAATGAAGGGAGCAGAGGAGTTGCTCGACCAGACTTGAGTCGCTCGACCAGACCAGTTGGTCGAGCAGAGGTCAAACAAACTCCGGAGAAATAGAATTACGATGCTCTATTTTCAGACCCGTCTTTCGACCAACACCATTCCCTTCGACCATACCATCTTGGTCGAACAGAGGTCGAACAACACCTGGAGAAAGGGATTGCTCAAGCTGCAAAGTCGTTCGAACAGACCATTTTGGTCGAACGGTGGTCAAACAACACCTGGAGAGCAGATCTAATGATCAGCTAAGTTGTTCGACCAACACTAGTCTGTTTGACTAAACTAGCTCGATCGAACAGAGATCGAGCAGTTTAGTTTGGAGCCCGATTTGATTTCAAATGCTACACCCATTGATCAGAACATCATGGTACCATCTCAAGAGTAGAACACTGAGGTTACAGTAGAGAAGAAGTGGGAAAGAGCCAAGAGATTGAGAGCCGAAAAAGATAAAGCGGAGAAGGTTGAACGTGATGAATGGGCGATTCCTAAAACAAAGATACCTCCACCGTTTCCTTTCAAGCTTGTCAAAAAGGGATTGGAAGAAAAGTTTAAGAGGTTTTCAGACATCATAAACAAAATAAGCTTGAACATTCCTTTCTCCGAAGCGATCTTGGAAATGCCGTATTATGCTCGTTTTCTGAAGGATATACTTTTGAAGAAGAGAAGTTTGTACGGAATTGAAACTGAATCTATCAGAGAATTGCAACTCGATCATACAAAGGAAGCTGCCAGCTAAGTTGAAAGATCCGAGAAGCTTCACTATCTTGTGTGAAATTGGAAAGGGGCAGGCACGACGAGCCTTGTGCTATCTTGGGGCAAGCATTAATTGATGCCTTTGTCCATTTTTAAAAGGCTTATTTTGGGGGAGTTAACTCCCACATCGGTTGCTCTACAATTGGCGGATAGGTCTATGACTTTTTCGAAGAGTGTTATTGAAGACATTCTTGTCAAAGTAGAGAAGCGTGTCTTTCCTATGGACTTTCTTGTGCTTGAGATGGAAGATGACAATGATAATATCCCTCTAATCTTAGGAAGACCTTTCCTTGCGATTGCGGGAGCTATGATTGATGTGCAAAAGGGTGAGCTACGGCTGAGGATGGATAAAGAAGAGATCTTATTTAACCTTGACAAAGCAATGAAGATGCCCATGGAGATGCAATGTCATAGTATAGACGTGGTGGAGGAGATCGTGAAGGAAGATATGTCCTTGATCCTCTCAAAGGATCCTCTTGAGACATGCTTGGCGAAGTCTTTTACTTTTCCCACCACGGAGCTAGATGAACTCTCCAACGGGGTATGTATTGATTTCCTTGAAAATTTACTTGCTTTGGGTGATGATAGGTATGAGTCGAAAAGGACTAAGATTGAAGAAGTGAAGTGGACTAGGAAGTACTTGCCTTTGGATAGAGAGAGCACACCTCAAGAAGAGAAGAAAGAGAAGTTGACACCGCTACCGGAGCACTTGAAGTATGTCTATCTAGGTGACAATGAAAAATATCCGGTAATTGTATCTTCTTCCCTTGATGATGATCAACTTGAGAAATTGTTAGATGTGCTTAGGAAGTATAAGTTTGCGATTGGTTGGCCTTTAGATGACTTAAAAGGCATTAATCCTTCATATTGCATGAATAGAATAAGATTGTTAGATGAGGCCAAGAGTAGTATACAGAATCAGCGGAGGGTGAATCCCGCTATTCAAGAAGTTATTAGGAAGCAAATCATAACATGGTTAGATGCTGGAATTATTTATCCCATTAGTGATAGTCTCCATGTGAGTCCATTGCATATAGTAGCTAAGTAGGGGGGGCATGACTATTATGAAAGATGAAGATGGAGAGACATTAGCCACTAGGATTCCTACGGGATGACGTGTGTGTACGGATTACAGGAAACTGAATGAAAATACGCAATGACCAATTTCCCCTTCCTTTCATGGATCAAATGCTTGACCATCTTGTAGGGTATGAGTTTTATTATTTCTTGGATGGGTACTCGGGTTATAATCAAATCATGATTGCATCCGAAGACTAAGAAAAGACTACTTTCACTTGCCCTTATGGAACTTTTGCCTTTAGAAAGATGTATTTTGGATTATGTAATGCGTCTGCTACATTTCAGCGTTGCATGATGGCCATATTTGATGGGTTGATAGAAAAGATCATGGAGGTGTTTATGGATGATTTTTCTGTGTTTGGTTCCTCCTTTGATATTTGTTTATCTAACCTTGCTACTGTTTTGAAGAGATGCCAAGAAACTAATCTTGTCTTGAATTAGGAGTAGTGCCACTTCATGGTTAGAGATGAGATTGTTCTTGGCCATCATATTTCGGCCAAGGGATTTCAGGTGGATAGAGAAAATGTGGTGGCAATTGAGAAGCTTCCACCACCTACTAATGAATAGGGAGTGCGGTCCTTCCTTGGACACGCCGGTTTTTATATAAGATTCATAAAAGACTTCTCGAAATACTCCAAGCCCTTATCTCATTTACTTGAAAAGGATGTTCCTTTTATTTTTGATGAAGAGTGTCTAACAGCTTTTCAGGTTTTGAAAGAGGCGCTTATTACTACACCTATCTTGATCACATTGGATTGGACTCAACCGTTTGTACTTATGTGTGATGCAAGTGACTTAGCACTTGGAGTGGTGCTTGGGCAGTTGAGGGACAAGAAATTCTGTGTCAATTACTATGCGAGTAAGACTTTTGATGCTGCATAAAAGAACTACACGGTGACTGAAAAGGAGTTTCTAGCTGTGGTGTATGCATTCAATAAGTTTCGACAGTATTTGGTTGGCATGAAGCCTATAGTGTACACGGATCATTCTGCGATCCGATACCTGATGGAGAAGAAGGAAACGAAGCCAAGGGTTATTAGATGGATCCTTCTTCTGCAGGAGTTCGATATGGAGATTCGAGATAAGAAGGGTACGGAAAATATTTTAGCGGATCACCTATCAAGGTTGGAGATAAGGGAGCAATGTGATGATTCTTTCGATTACATAAAAGAGATGTTCTCTGATGAGAAGATCATGGCAGTGTTTGTTGAAGGAGCGAAAAGAGCATGTGTGGTGGCTGCCCAAGGGATGGATCCATGGTATGCGGACTATGTGAATTACATTGCCGTAGGAAAAATTCCAAGAGATCTCAACCGATATCAACTTGCGAAATTCAAGAGGGATGTTGAGACGTTTATATGGTATGATCCATTTGTCTACAAGATTTGTACGGATTCTATCATCCGTAGGTGTGTGCCAGAGATAGAGATGGAGAGCGTTCTTGATTTTTGACATGCACAACCTAATGGGGGGACTTCGGAGCTCAAAAGACGGCAGCGAAGGTACTTCAATCTGCTCTTTATTGGCCTACTTTGTTTAAAGATTGTGAAACCTATGTGGCGACATGTGATAGATGTCAAAGGATGGGGAACATAAGTAGAAGAGATGAGATGCCACTTAAGCCGAGCATTGTTGTTGAAATCTTTGATGTATGGGGGGATATATTTTATGGGGCCTTTTCTCCCATCTAATGGATTTTTCTGCATCCTTTTAGCAGTGGATTATGTTTCTAAGTGGGTGGAAGCCATTCCCACTCGCGTGAATGATTCAAGGACTATTTATCTTTCTTGAAGAAATATATATTTGCTCGCTATGGAGTTCCTAGAGCATTAGTGATTGATGGAGGTACCCACTTCGTCAATAAGCTTCTTGAAAAGGTTCTTAAGGATTATGAAGTTAAGCATAGGGTTACTACAACCTATCACCCTCAAGCGAATGGGCAAGATGAAGTAACCAACCGACAAGTGAAGCAAGTTTTGGAAAAAATAGTCGGAACCAATAGGAAGGATTGGGCTTGAAGCTTGATGATGTTTTGTGGGGGTTTCAGACTGTTTATAAGACGGTGTTGGATATATCACCGTACCAAACTGTCTATTGGAAGCCGTGCCACTTACCCGTAGAAATTCAGCACAAAGCTTTTTGGGCATTGAGGAGTTTGAACTTGTCTCTTAAGGATCAAAAGGAGTTGAGGATGACTCATATAAATCAGTTAGATGATTTCAGGAATCGAGCTTACAAGAATTCGAAGATCTTTAAGGAGAGAATGAAGATGTGACATGATTCGAAGATCTCATACAAGGAGTTCAAGCAAGTGATGAGGTATTACTTTTTAACTCTTGTTTGAAGCTCTTCGCAGGGAAATTGAAATCAAAGTGGACGGGGCCGTTCATTATCCATAGAGCCTGCAGAGGGGAGAGTTTTTGAGCTTATGGACAAAGATTGAGACATTATTGCGGTGAATGGGCATCGTTTGAAGCATTACAAGTCGTCAGATGATGCTTTTCTCGTCTTTGAAGATACCTTGCACTAGGTTTGTACCATCGTGACTCTACGACGTTAAACAAGAGCACCTGTTGGGGGCTTTTCCTCCCGTTTTATTGCTTTATTTTCATTGGTGTGAGTAAGAAATTTTTATATTTGACGTGCTTATTATTCGAAAATTATATCTCTTTGTAAACTTAGTTTCCACTATAGTATCACCTAAGTTTTGGGGGGGGGGGGTGATGTACTTACCTCATCGTAGCATGGAGAGTATAATCTTTTCTTTGTAACATTTGCTAGGGGAGTTGATTTTTTACGGTATATTAAAACTTTAACCAGTTTTGATGAATCGATTTTTTACAATTTGCCTAGTGTTTAGTGGTGTTTTGTTTTAAGTGTCGTTGCGGAGTTACACTTGATGTTATATGATCTAAAAGTGCTTCTCGAGCTTAGAAATTGCTATCTTGATACTTGATATTATCCTATAGTTTAATTATTGTAGGTAAAGATGAGAGGAATACGAAGTTTTGAAAATTTGGGGAGTTGTTCGACCAATGAGCTGTTATTCGACCAAGCTAGTCTGATCGAGCACTGGTTGAGAAAAATATGCAATTCTTTCAGAGAGTTTGTTTGACCAATCAAGGGTTGTTCAACCATAGACCTGCAAGTCGAACGAAGGTCGAGCGGGACAGAGAAGAACAGGGGGCACGACTAGGCAAGTTTCTCGACTTCCAGCACTTTTTCGACCAACATATTTTGGTCGAACGGAGGTTGAACGAAGCAAATTTTAAAGGGCAGATCCAGGTTGCTCGACTAATCCGATTAAGTCGAACGGAGTTCGAATTTAGTTTAAAAGGTTAGTTTTCTCATTCAGTTCGTCTTACTCCCGTCACCTTCTCTCGAACACCGATTCCAATCCGTAAGTCTTCTTTCCAAATTCTCCCCTACACTCTAATCTACCCTTCCACACACTTCCTCATCCAAATTTGAGGGTTCTCAAGTCCGATTTGGGGCTAGTCTCTCAAATTTTTGGGGTTTTCGTTTTCGAACACCACACGCACACCATGTCCAACAAAGGTATGCTTTTCCTCACTTTTTACTCTTGAATTGTAGTGATTATCTTAGTGAAGATTGGGTGAGAGAATTAAACATAGTTTTGGTTGGATTTGATTGTTGAATTGTTGAAGTTCTTATTCGAAATTGCACTTGACTTTTCATGGTTTGGTTTACGTTGAATTGTTGAATTTTTGTGAAATTGATGGTGTGTATAATATGGGCTTAAGGTTAATTTCGATTTATATATATGGGCTCATTGAATGGGAGTGTTGTTGTGGTGCAATTGAGGGTGGAAGTTGAATGTGCTTTAGGATTCGTGGTTGAAGTTTATGTGACATGGAAAGCATGATTGTGTGGAGTAGTGTTAAGACTAAAAGAGTTCCAATTGTTCTTGATTGAAGTGTTGATGTATAATCGCTATCGTGATGAGATTAGCACTTGAAATTGAGTTATTTGAAGCACATGAATTTGAAGTCTTGAGTAGGATTCATGCTAGTCTTAGGATGAGTATATCTATTTCTTTGGTATGTATTGAAGTATTGTTCTTGTAGGAAAATGGATTGCTTCTTCATCCAAAAGGAAGTGACCTAACTCTCCTTCATTGGGTGAGATAGTTAAGAAAATGAAGATGGATAAGAGGAGGCCATCCGATTATGGCATCAAACTTGGAAATTAGGAGGAGAAGGAGCTATGAACGGCAATAGCACAAAAGATCACGAGGACTAGGTATCAGGATAATCATGTGATGATGGAGATGAACATTATCAACGATATTCGTTGGATGTTCGATCGAGTAGGCATTACTCAGTTCATGGAGATGAAGAGAGAGACTTATTTTCACATCACTGCTGAGGTCTTATGTACATTGATGATAGAACGTGGAGCCGTTACCCGTCTTATAGTATTCGAATGCAGATTGGTGGGCAGAAGAAAATGATGTGGGCCCGAGAGTTTAATGAATTGATTGGCTGTGAGAATGCAGGTGATGCATGATGATTTCAAGCCTGATGAGTTCTGGAGAGTTATTACGGAGAGGCGAGAGAGATATAATTCAAATACTTCCAAGGTTGCTTTCATCCGCAACCCCGTGTTAGCATATATAGATAGAATTTTAGGTATTGTTTGCAAGGTCTGAGGGTAGTTGTATTCTGAGGGGAGAGTTGTACGTGTTATGGTGCATGTTACATGGAGCCCGTTTTAATGTAGCAGCCTACTTCTTCCAAAAGCTTTATAAGTTTACTACATACAGATTTCAGCATGTGAACATCGGAGGGCTCATCAACTTGATAGCCGAGTATTATAGAGTCGATTTGAGCCGACACAGGCCTATCCGAGGGGATCCAGACTTAATTCTGACATCAGAGGGCTGATTGAGCGGATAAATGATACTTGAATGTTCATCCGAGGGAAGAATCCTAGTACATTCAGATTTCCACTGTCGATTGTTGATCTTACTACCATTAAGGTCAACAACAATTTATTGATGGATACCTCGGAGCATAAGGTTATCTCGGAGACTTGTCTGGAGAGAGGAGATTGGAGACTTCTTGGTGAGATGCGCGCTCAGGGGATCGTCTTAGATGAGGATATGGTCCTGATAGGAAATCCGACTGACTTTGTAGAGGAAGAGCCATAGCTGCCACCAGCTTTTGTTTATCCGAAGATGGGTTCTCCTCCGGTGCAGCCTCCACAGCCACAACCGCAGCCGCAGCCGCATGAGCATAAGTTTTATGAGCCACCGCCACAGCAGCAACATTTTTTTTGGCGAGCTCAGGATCAGTTTTATCAGGAGCAATTCCGATTGATGAATGAGCACTTCACCATGCTTAATGCAAATCAGCAGGAGAAGAGCAGGAGAAGAATAGGCAGCTGGCATTGGCGAATGCGAATTATGCTGCACTTGATGCGAGGTACAACACTCTCCAGGGCAACTATGTTGAGATGGATAGGAGATTAGGGAGGATGCATGCCGACGAGCGCGAGTTGGATAGAAAGCTTAATGCTCTTCATAGAGATGTAGATCGGTACGCTCGGAGATGAGTGATGGTGATGACGAAGAGGGTGCAAGTGGTGATGATTCTCCGGAGGAGTAGAGAGCATCAGGTTTATCTTTGTCTGTTTCATCTCATCTCCCTTCTCTTTTATCTTTACATGTTGGGTATTTGTGGTGTGAGTGCATGTACTTAATATTGATGATGACTGGGTGATTGATTGTTGGAAGATGTTTACATGGATTTACTTTAGATTGTTTAGTGTTGAGGATTATTCATGTTATGCATGTGCACTTATTTTGATGCATGTTGATTTGTTGATGACAAACATGTTCTATTTTCACTGGTAGATCATAGAAAATTGATGTTGATTGTAAGCTTTGAAGAGTGCTTAGGATTCTATTAATCATGTGAGGATTTGAGCCTTTTGATCGTGCTATAAGCATGATAGTTTATTCTTGAGAGTCGTTTGTATACTCGTATTCTAGAACTTGGCTTGGAGTCTTGTTTGAAGTCTATAATTGATAGATACTAAGAGATGATCTTAGGCCATTATTTTTGATTAAGTCACTTAACCAAATTTATCCTACCTTATTATATGATTATCATTGGAAGCCCTTTTGAGCCATTAAGCTTTTTCTTTGGCAAGCCTTTGATAAATAGCCATTTACCTTTTTGAGCCTTGAACACCTATTACTAGTAAAGAGTGGAGGTCAATAAATTCTATATGAAGTTTTGAAGAAGAATGGGAAGAAGAGATTTGGTGTAATAAGAATCATGAGACAAGTGGTTAAATCTTGCAAGGGATAGTGCCTGAAACTGGTATCCCTAATTCTAGAAAGGGTAGTACCCACAACTGGTACCTTTATACTTGAAGAACACCAAAATCGGTATTCTACTGCGAAGAAAAGATGTTGATCTAAGAGAAGATGGAGAAAGCGTGTATTGAAGTGATCATAAGAAGGACGAAGTAGAAAAAAAAGAAACTGCTGAAAGCAAATCTCCAAGGTAATTCTTTACTAGTAAATTTAGTTACTTATCTATATTCTCCTACCTTTCTACCTTTACAAAGAGCCAATGTTACAACCTAAATGCAAGTCCTTTGTGATTCTAGTATTGAATTAGTTATGGATGGATTTTTGAGACCCTTGTCAAGCTTATGGTTACGCGAGTATATGAATTGAAATTGAGTGTCTATAATGAAGTGTACATCTTTTACACTTTAGAGAGAGAGAGTAAACACTTACCCATGAGCTAGATGACTTAGCACTCGTAGAAGTGCAGTGATTGATTGATATTTTTGTATGAATGAAAGGTATGATGGATTGCATGTTTTGAATTGACATAATTACATGTGTTAGGATAGGTTGTGCTTGATCTCGTGATTACACTCTTTGGATTTATTTTGATTTCCGTTGCCGCCGGACGAGAAACATGTAAGTTTAGAGTTTTGATGAGAGTGTAAATTCACTTATTTTGGGCTCTAATTTGTGTGAAAATTGAGTACGATTAAGTCTTTTATTGAGACAAATTGGAATGTTTATGGAAAAGCCATGAATCAAAGGATATACTAAGGCTTTTTGGGCATATTTGTATAGAAAAACAGATCATAAGGGTTCAGAATTGGAAGACACGATTTTTGAGGTGATTCTTGAAGGTTGTTTGACCTCAGGACCTTGTTCAACCATTATCACTTTAGTTGAATAAGGTGGTCAAGTCGAGCAAAATAGGCAGATATGTACAGAGAGCTTACTTGACCAAGGGATGTTGTTCAACCAACATCATCTTGGTCGAACAGATGAGGCTTAGTCGAACAAAATGTGCAAAAACTTACAGAAAGCTTGCTCGACTAAGAGGCCTTGCTCGACTAGGAGACCTTGCTCGACCAGTCGAGGCTTGGTTGAACGGATTTTTACGAATGATATTTTTGGTAATTCCAGATTTGTTTTACCAATTTTGACGTATGCTTCAAGCAAAAGCCCATCCAAGGCCCGTAAGGAGGTTCCACGAGTATAAAAGAAGAGCTTTCACATGAGAAGAAGACACACCACTTCATCATCTATTCACCACAACAACCCTACCGCCATCCGAAAGAGCTGTGGAGAGAGGTTCGTCTATCGAACCAAGTGAGAATCAAGTGAAGATTCAAGATGGAGAGAGTCACAACGGCACCCTCATCTATGCTTTGCTTCTTAATTTATCTTGTAATTTTCAGGACTATGGGTAAGATCCTACCAACCACTATGATTGTTCCTAAATCAATCATGGGCTAGAACCGCTTCGGTAGTTCTAGGGTTATGAAGGTTTTGTGAGTTAATTTGCCTTTCATGTGTAAACTCCATACAACACTACTTGTGGTTTATTTTATATAAGATTGCGCCTTTTAAATTCATACTCACAGTCGTTTTGTGCATCATTAACTGTTATGTAGAGTCTGAATACTTATCTTGGTTATTGATTGAGTGCGTTCACTGCTGAACAGGATTACATGTTGTAATTCCAAGTGAAGGGATTCCGAACTAGTATTAGAACTATCTTATATGAATACTTGTTAATTGAATAATATTTGGGTTAATAAGTAGGATAAATAATATGATTTCATAGTACCTATAAAGAGAGATCATATCGGGTTAGAGTACTAAGTACACGGGAAATAATTGATATTGATAGTACCTAGAAAGGGGGGTGAATTATATCTCTTGCTCCGGAGATATTCACGCGTGTTATACGCATGTTTACTTACGTCTATAGAGTGAACTTGCATGGTTTAGTTATGCGTCCATAGACCACAAGGCAGAGTCGGACATCAACGCATGGAAGAGAGATTAATAAGTAAAACTGGATGATCCAAAGAACTACCTAAATTCTCACTTGATCATAGTCGTATTATCTCTATTGCTTGTTTACTTAATTTGCTACTTTAATTACTTGTTATTTAGTTACTCAATCACCATAAACCAATTTTCCAGCATAGTCTTAATTCATTAGAATATAATTAATAATAATCCGTTCCTTGGGTTCAATAATCACTTGGTCGCCTATCGAAACTACAATTGATATCCTTAATGCTTGGGAATTATTTTGTGTGTTGAGAAAACACCCATCAACAGACTCATAATAAGGAGCCCATAACGTAATTTGGGATTAGGGTGGCAGTGCAATAATATTTCTTTAGTAGACTGATTTATTATTATTGGACTTAAGTATAAGTTTTGGGGGCTAAAATTGGATGCTTAATCCCAATGGGAGGCCAAACCCTAATTTCTCCTCCTGGTCTCTATTGCAGCCTATATAATAGCCAATCTTAGCAGTCTGGATTATTTTATTCTACATGCCTGAACATATAAAAGAGAGATTATGACTGCAGATTGATATCGTCTTGTAGATCGTTGCCCACACAACATCAAGAGTGGCTTAGGAATACAACAGAAGATCAGAAGGTTGTTTATACCTGCTGCTATTCAATCTCTACATCAAACCCTGGTGAAAGGCAATACGATTCTACTCTTATGCTTTCGCTGATGTAGAATTGCATGGAATCCTAACGGTTAACGTTAACCAAAAGAACCAAACGCCAAAAATTGGTATCAGAGCTTAGGATCTATGGCTAAACGCGACACGATAGGCTAGGTTTTTAGTGGAAGACGTGAATTAGGGTTTTTAGAATATGTTTCTATTTGAATATCCTATTTGTAAATGTATATCGACTACTGCATCGAAAACTCACGACGGGCTAAACGGCAAACGATCACTGCACGACATATTGGTGCATTTCAAAACATCCGACGACATGATGATGGAAGGCAAGAGAAACTTGGTTGCACGGATGCAGCGAATATTAGATCGACGGCAACCTGCATGGATATCCACGACGACGGGAACGGGTCGGCATGGCGGGTGCATAACTTGTCGCGACCAGTCACTGCGTGTGGTGGTGTGCAGATCGATGGCTTTTGTTGATGGTGGATTTTCTAGCAAAAGTATGCGTGGTTGCCGGCTGAAACTATCACCGAGGCATGGTGCTATTAGTGGAAGACGGGCGGCAGATGGCTGGCAGCGCAAGTCGTTAGGCGGATGACACCATTAGGGCTGGTTTGATTGGCGTCGTGCCTAGGGCATATGACGCTGGACGATCTGTCCAACACTGGATACACGCCAATGGTGTTTAGCGGCGCATGGGTGTTACTTGAACGTGACACGATTGTTTCACTGGAGGCACGAGGATGCAGCACGAACAACGCATGCGTGATGGCTGGGCAGATTATGGCTTGCACATAAGTTGCGAGCGGGTCACACTATTTGGGCGAGTCAGCAGCCATGTTCTGATCGGGTCAGCAAAGATTTCAGTCGAGTCTGCAATCTAATTCCTAGCTGGTCTGACGATCGTGCCTGGCATTTTTGTGGTCAGGTCTGTTGCTGGCTGACGATGATGCCATTCACTGGAGATCGACCGCACGATGAACTGGCCGACAAAGCCTATGGATGCAGTCCCGATGGGCATGCTTCGCTACCACAGCTCATGGCAGGAATTTTCAACGGTGGCATGAGCGATGTGCTTAGCAGATCGCATGCAGCGACAAGTGTTCCATGATTTACGGCAGGTCTGTTCACGGCAGTTCCGGCGGGGAGGATAACTTGTCCAACATGACTTTTCTGATCTCAACCTGCACAGGCGGCGGTGGATTTATTTCGGTGATGCTGGGGAGCGGACTGATCTTCAGTCCGACCAGCTGATGAGTCTTCTCGGCGAGTTGTGTGGTTCCGAAATAGGAACCTGGCCGATGGCTAGAGGGCAGTTGCTCGCTGGAAACTTATTGGGCATGTCGTAGAGCATGGACTGGAAGCGGACCACAGTCGGGAACTAGACTGAGCAATGAATCTCCGGAGAACAGTAGTTTTTCGCGCGGGCTATTACATGGCTGGAGCGGCGTCACTTCAGGCGGTGATATTTGGATGCTGTGAATCCGTGTGTGGTGGATGACTTGGGGCACAAGAATACCAACTTGTTGTGCAAGTCATCATTTAATTGCTTGGAGTGTTGACCTAGTCAACTTTTTTTGGCATTTTTTCCTTATATATAATTGCTATAATTGTTTTATTTGTCGATTATTTTTATATATTTGGATTGGATGCATGTACTATTTGATTTACTGCTTTAAATGGTAGCATGCTAAGTTGCTTATTATATCTAGAATATTGTATGCATGCATAACCCTCTTGTTAAATAACTAGGTGGGACAGAGATTGGTTAATAAATCCCGCGGCCTCCATTATTGATTTATTATTTGATGCAAGTAAGCTTATGAGTCGGCTATAGTGTCTTTCTCCCCAACGAATGAGTTTTATTTGTGGATCACTAGAATAAATTTCGTGAAATAATTATTATTTGTAATGTGATGCACATAAACTTATGAGTCGGCTATAGTGCCTTCCTCCCAACGGATGAGTTTTATTTGCGGATCACTGGTACAAATTAATAATTGATGATTATAAGTTATATTTGAGCGCGTGTGGACTTCTCTAACTGTAGACATCTCAAGCACCGTGAATTTGCATGCCACGTTAGTGTGGACGTATATAAACCTTAACATTCGCAAAATAAGGTTTTATTTATTAATTTCATACGTCATACTTAATCTTATGACATAATGATTAATAGTCGGTTGTCCTTTAGCCATGCAATTTAATAGCAGTGACTCCGTTGGGGAGGATACACATTAATTGCACATAAGTGTATACCATTATTTGATACTAAGTACTTTACTCAAGCTTGTGTGTTCCAAAATTAGATGATTAGAAAAGAAACTTGGTTTTAATTCTTACTGCTTAGAAATAAAATTGTGTTCTCACTAAGGATATCCTCTTGTGTCTATTTATGTCTCTAGTGAAGAGATGAGATGTTCATAGAAATATGATGGTCACTTGATGCGCGTTTTCTTTGCACACAAAATTAATCCCCAAGTATTAAGGATATCAATTGCAGCTTAAGCAAGCGACCAAGTGAATATCGAACCCAAAGTACGGCGTATTATTAATTTAATTATTGTCTAAATTAATTATAACGAAAGGTAATAAAGTTTGTAAATTTAATTAGTAACTAATAAATAATTAATTAAAATAATAAATAAAATAAAATATCACTCAAAGAATAAGAAAGTGGATCAAGTAGGAGAATAGGTAGCTCTAGGATAATCTAGTTTCACTCATTAATCTCCCATTTCCTGTGTTGATATCTGACTCTGCCTTGTTGAATATGGACGCATCACTAAACCATGCATATCTACTTTATAGACACAAGTAAACATGTGTGTAACACGTGTGAATAGCCTTGGAGCAAGAGATATAATTCCACCCTCCTTTCTAGGTACTATCAGTATCAATTATTTCCCTGGCCAATTGGTACTCTAACCCGATATGATCTCCCTTTATAGGTACTATAAAATTACCCTCTTTATCCTGCTTACTAACCCGAATTCAATTCAATTAATAAACATTCATATATGATAGTTCTAATGAAGCTTCGGAGTCCCCTCACTTAGAATCATAACATGAAATCCTGCTCAGCAGTGAACGCACTCAATCAATAACCATGATATGTATTCAGACTCTACATAACATTTAATGATGCACAAAACGACTGTGAGTATGAATTAAAAAGGCACAATCATATATAAAATAAATCCACAAGTAGTGTTGTACGAAGTTTACATACGAAAGTTCAATTAATTGGTAAAAACCTTCACAACCCTAGTTCTACCAAAAAAGCTCTAGCCCATGATGTTTCGAAGAACAATCATGGGTGTTGGATAGATCTTACCGGATATTCGAAAAATATAAGATATATTAGAAAACGAAGGAAACCCTAGATGTGGGCGTCATCGCGTCCTTCTCCGTCTTGAATTCACCTCTTGGTTCTCCTCTTGATTCAACAAAGAATCTTCAAAGTGATGGATGGATGGAGGAAAGGATGTCGATGATGGTTGGGGGGTGATCCCCCTTGTGGGGTGTAGTATTGTTGTGGCCTCTCTCCAATTCAATCTATTCTAATCTCCCCCAATTTATGAATAATGATGTGAAATATATATAGGTGTGAGAAGGGAATTAAATAAGGAAAGAGATATATATAGATGAATCATGGAGGATTATGTGATAAGGAGAAAAATTAGGTAATTTTCGAAAATTTTTGGAAATTCTCGGTTCTCGCTGGCAGCTGCGCGACTTCACGATTTTAAGCATAACTTCCTCGTCCCATCTCCGATTTTAGTGATTTTTGTGCTCACGCGATCCCCTTTTCCTTGGATTTCTCTGAATATAAATATCTCAATAAAATTACAACATTTGGAGATGTAACAAGTCATGAAAAGTAGAACAGTCGTGCTAAGTAGAAACAGCTTGCGCGACGTCACCATTTCGATCATAACTTTCTCCTTTGGAATCCGATTGGGGTGTTCTTTATGCCAAAATGACCCTCTCTTCTGTGGCTTTCCAACCATATATCACACTTTCAATTCAGATCTCCACAAAAATACAGAAAAATTACACAAGTTGGACGTGCGTTTTTCTGCATTCTTGGACAAATTGCACCTTTTCTCCAACTTTGCACTTTTGATCTTTTTTTCCACCTAAAAGACAATAAAACACCTCAAACGCACCATTTTCTAACATATATTGAATATAAGAAATTGTGCTAATATACAACATTAATTTCCATCATAAAGGTGTTAGATTGGACACTATAACACGCTTATTTTTACTCTCATCATCACTCTCATGCGACTCTCGGATACTTGAGTAAGTAAGAAATGCAAAAGGTCATGGTTGACTTGGTGAGTGAATTGGAAATACATGGAGTAGAAATTAAAGGGGAAACCTAAGTCAATTTTATTCTCTACAGTTTTCCTGGATGTTTTAAGCATGTTCTACCTAAAATACGAGAGGTTGTATATGGTGAGAAACTTTGACAAAACATGTGGCAAAGGAAAGTCAATTTCATCAAGGAGTGAAAAAGGTTAGAATTTTATTCGTTAATTGTTGAAGCATGATTAGTGATGGTGTTTACTAACACGTTGTGTGTAGATACTGGATTCACTAAATGTCTGCAATGAAGTGATGATGAGATTATTATAGACATGGGTAAAGCTACGAGAGTAGAGGTTGTTGCAGTGGGAGTTGTTTATCTGTCTTATGATAGGAATAAACGTCTGATTTGGGAAATTGTCTTTATGCACATTTTCAAAGAAAGAATTTCATTTCGGTTTCTAGGCATTTACGGATGGATACTCTATTATATTTAAATGACATGGTCATTATAATGTAAGATGGAGCTATAATCTGTTTTGGTACGTCAGTGGACTATTTGTATACTCTTAAATCATGTTTATCCCACAGATGCAACAAATAGTAATTAATAATGCATTTTCCAATCTTATTAAGAGAAAGAAATCTTCGTAGATGAACTAAACATACCTTTGGCATCAAAGACTAGATCATTTTACTTAAGTACGATTCAAAAGTTGATAGCCGATGAACCGTTAGGTTTATTGGAAGTGGAAACTATCTTACTTGTGAGTCTTACTTGGAAGTGAAATGATAAATTTCCTTTTCAAGGCAAAAGGGTATAGAGCCATGTGAAGATATGTTGGAAACGATTCATTTTGATTTATACAGTCCTAAGATTATCCTAACGAGAGGTGTTTATGAATATTCATCACTTTGCTTGACAATTATTCTAGAAACAAGATATATTTATTTGATGCACTGCAAGTCTGAGTACTATAATTAAATCAAGAAGTGCATGGCTGATACGCTGAAGTGACATGGAAATATATCAAGTTATTACGATTTAATCGTGATGGCGAGTACCTCTTAGGATAGTTAGGAGCTAATTATCAAAGGTTGGGATTGAATCCCAAGTTGGCTACACCAGGCAAACCCCAGCTGAATAGTGTGGGGGAAGAAGGAATAAGACTCTTATGGTAATGGTTAGATAAATGATGAATTATTTGGAATTAAAAAATTCATTTTATGGGTAAGCCCTAGAAACAACATGTGGTATTGATGTTTGTGGGATATCCTAGAAAAATGAATGATGGTTTATTTAATATTCCAAAATATCAGAAAGTGATTGTTAACACGAACACTAGATTTTTGGAGAAGGACTATGTAATAAATCACAAACTCATGAATAAGTTGTTCTAAAAAGAGTGAGAAGGGAAACACAAGTTTAGTACCAATTGTACAAGAGGATATACCACAAGTAAATTGCATCGCGTGTCACATCTGATACACAATTGCCTGTGGTGCCTCGTTGCAGTGGGAGGGTTGTAAGACAGCCGAATAGATTTATGTTTTGGGAAAGTCGTGAGACTTGGTCCCTAGTAAACATGATATCATCCCATGGATATGACCAAGAACTACAAGATCAAAATGCAGAATCTTAGCAAGTTGCAATGAATGTTGAAATAAAATCTATAAATTCTGGATCAAATCTGGGAGCTTGTAGGACCATTAAATGGTGTAAAAGCCGTTGAAAGTGGTCATATAAAATAAAAGAGGATCATACGGTAAGGTGGAAGCCTTTGATGTAAAGCTTGTTGCGAAAAGGTATACTCAGAAAGAAAGATTCAATTATGAGAAAACCTGTTTCGACGGTAGCTATGCCTAAGTCGATCCAGATTATTTTGTCTGTTACTACTCATGTTAATTATGAGGTATAACAAATAGACGTCAAGACAACTTTCCTGATTGAAAGTCTTGAGGCAAACATCTATGTGAAGCAGCCAAAGTTATTCATTGCAAAGAGTTAAGAGCATTTTGAGTTTAAGCTTAAAAGTGTCCATTTATGGACTGAAGCAAGCTTAAAAATCATGGAACATCCGTTTTGATGAGAAAATCTAGTCATGTGGATTTAATCAATGCTCGAATTGATCTTATGTGTAGTAAAGAGTGATGGAAATGTGGTGGTATTTTTGTATGTACGTAGATGGTATCTTGCTTATTGAAGACAATGAAAGAGTACTGTCGGGCGTATGGGTATGGTTAATATAGCTGTATGGAATGAAGAACTTAAGACAAGCAAAACACATTCTTGTGATCATGATCACAAGAAAGGTTGTTGTACTTATCTCAAGATTCCTATAAATGATACAATCCTTACTGTTTTAGCATGTGACTTTATTTAATAATTTATGACTTAAGACACAAAAGAAAATAAAATAGATAAAGGCAGTTCCCTATGCTTCGACAATAAGAATGCTTAATATATGGAATGCTATGGACAAGATTGGATCTATTTTGCTAATTGCATAGTTAGTGAGTATTGAGGTTGTTGGCGTTCGATCATTTGGTTAACATGAACCGTTAGGGTTCCATACATTTCTAACAGTCATCGAAAGCAAGAAAACAAGAAACGTATTACCAAGTCATATTTTGAAGTGATCTATGCGCCAAAATGATCATCTCTTCCGTGACTTTCCATCAGTATATAACATGTCCTATTTTGAAGTCTGTACGATTTTATAAAAATCATAGAAAGTGGTGGACAGCAGCAGCAAACAACCTTCCAGTCTTCTGTTGTATTCCCAAGTCCAATCTCGACGTAGTGTGGGCGACGATCCTCGAGATCTTCTCAATCTGCTGTTCCCTCACCCTCCTCATAGTGTTAGGCATGAATTACTTTTCAGTTATGGTTTTCGGACAGCTGAGATGACTTATATATGGGCTACAGCAGGGACCAGGAGGAGAAATTAGAGTTGGGCCTCCATTGGGCTTAAGTATCCAAGCTTAGCCCAAAACTTATATTTAAGTCCAATAATAATAATATATTCCACTAAAATATTATTACTGCACTACCGTTCTAATCCCATAATTACATTTTTTGGCTCCTTCTTATTATGAGCCTGTTAGTATCCCCATGTTTAAGATATACAATGTCCATTAATTAATTAAGTTACTGACAACTCCATTAATTAATATCTTATCCGAGAGTAGTACCACTCAACCTCGTTATCATGCCGGAATAAATTACCTGCAGGGTTTACATGATAATCCTTATGAGCTCCTCAAGGGGACATCATCAACCTATAACGGACACGAATTCCTTCTACAATCAACAGAACACCATAGAGACAACACTATTTCCCAACTCACCGAGTTTATTGATTTAATTACATGTAAATCTCATCCATTTATGAATCAAAGAAATACATACTGCCCTACGTGTCGAGGTTATTGCATAGGGATTAAGAGCACGAACATCCATAATAACAGAGATCAAGTTCTTCTATAAGTCAGTATAAGTCGAACGATCTCAAGCGGTCTTGCTCAATACACGTAAAGTGCACTAATGTGATTCTATAGCCAAGACAAGCTAATACAAAACCACACTACAACCATCCCGATAGAGAGTCTATGTCTATCTCGGTTGTGAGCATCTGTTTATACTTTAAAAGGAAACCGATAATATGATCTTCCGCATCTAGTCTCACAACATATTATTTACAGTATAAAGTAAATAGACTATTGCATCGTACATATAAATAAATTAAATGACGCAATCATTTTATCATATGATTCTTATTTCAAATTAATTGTTTAAACATTGTTCATATAAAAAGTTAGACTTTTAGTATACAATCCAACAATCTCCCACTTATACTAGAAGACTATGCTGTCATGTCTTCTACCATACATCTGATTCTCACTCCCACTACACGACCTTCAAAAGCTTTCGCTTTAAAGTCATTGTAAAAGGATTTTACTAAGTTATCATCCGATGCAATGTATGTGACAACAACCTTTCTCTCATCATACGATTTCTCGTAACAGGTGGTACTCGCGCTCCATGTGTTTAATTGCATATGGACTTGTGATTCTTTCAAGTTTGCAACTGCATCATTATCATCAAAATAAATTGTGATAATCTTTAGCAAACTTAAAAACACTTCAAAGTCCATCATGAAGTTTCTAGAGTCATACAGATACTTTAGCTGCCTCATAGGCTCCAATTTATCATTTTTCCATGATAGAGACCGGAGTCCAAAATATATTTCTATATATCACTCCTCCATATTATGTCTCTACTTCTTAAAATTAAACACATAACCTTTGAGGTGAATTTACTACCGTCCCTATCTGATTTGAGAAATCTGAATCTATGTAACCCATAAGAAGTAGTGAATCTGTTCGGTAAGCCCACATATAGTTTCTAGTCCTTTTCAGGCACCTCAAAATTATGTGTTACCACAGTTTTCTTATTTCGGATTACCTTGATACCCACTGTTCATGCATTCGGCAAAACAGTTATCCATACTCGTGCATAGCATTCCTTAGATTAAGCTTCCTTATTGTCAAAGCATAAGGAACCACTTTCATCTCCTTTATCTTCCTTTGTGTCAAGACACATTTCCTTAGATAAAGTCACATGCTAAAACGAGTAAGAATTGCATCATTTCATGAAACTTGAGACAAGCATAACATCCTTTCTTGTGATCTGTATTACCGTGATCAAAAGGATATATTTTGCTTTTCTTAAGTCCTTCATCTCATACCGCTTTATCAATCATACCCATACGCCCGACAATACTCTTTCATTGTCTCCAATGAGCAATATATCATCTACATACAATATAAGAAATACCACCATATTTCCATCACTCTTTTCAATACACAAGACACATCCGCGCATTGAATAAATCCATAAGCCTGGATTTTCTCATCAAAATAAATGTTCCATGATTTTGAAGCTTGCTTTAGTCCATCGATGGACACTTTTAAGCTTACTATCACAATGCTCTTAGCCCTTTGCAATAAATCACTCTGGTTGCTTCATATAGATGTTTTCCTCAATACTTCCAATCAGGAAAGCTGTCTTGATATCTATTTGCTATCCCTCACATTTCATATGAGTAGCAATAGATAAAAGAGTCCGGATCAACATAGGCATAGCTATCGGTGAACATGTTTCCTCATAATCGAACCTTTTTTTTCTGATTATACCTTTTCGCAACAAGCTTTGCTTCCAAGATTTTCACCTTACCGTTTGAGCCTCTTTTATTTCATATGACTACTTCCAATAGCTTTTAAACCATTTAGTGGTCGTACGAGCTCCCAGATCTAATTTAGAATCCATCAATTCAATTTCAACATTTATTGCACTTTGCCAAGATTCTGCATTTCTATCTTGCAGTGCTTCTTCTCATCTGTGGGTCCATTCCATATTTACTAGGGACCAAGTCTCACGACTCTCCCAAAACATATATCTTACAGGTTGTCGAATAATCCTCCCACTACGATAAGGCACTACTCGTAATTGTGTATCAGACGTGACACGCGTTGCAGTTTTCCTTGTGGTATTTTCTCTTGTACACTTGGTACTAATACTTTGTGTTTTCCCTCTCACTTCCTTTAGAATAACTTATACATAGGTTTATGATTTATTACATAGTCCCTTTTTCAAAATCTAATGTTTGTATTAACAATCACCCTTCGATCTTTTGGACTAAATAAATTACCCTTCATTTTTCTAGGATATCCCTCAAACAGACAAACATTCATACGAAATACTATTTCTTAGGGCATATCCATGAAATGAATTTAATAATTGCAAATAACTCATCATCTATCTAACCATCCCATAAGAGTATTTATCTTATTAGGATTAGAAGATGTGTTATTAATTACTATTTATTGCATTCGTGGGATAAACATGATTTAAGAGTGAACAAATTGTCGCCAACGTACAACAACAGATTATAGCTCCATCCTTCATCACTATGACCATGTCATTTAAATGAAATGGAGTATCCATCCGTAAATGCATAGAAACTGAAATGAAATTCTTTCTATGAAAAACGTACGTATAGAAAATTTCTCAAAACTAAATATTTATTCATATCGTAAGATAAATAAACAATTCCCACTTCAACAGCCACTACTCTCGTAGTATTACCCATGTATATTACAATCTCATCATCACTTAGTTGCAGACTTTTAGTGACTCCGGTATCTACACAATGTGTCAGTAAATGCCATTACTAATCATGCTTCAATGACTAGTGAATGAGATACTAACCTTGCTCACATTATGATGAAAATGGCTTTTCTTCGCCACATGTTTTGTCAGAAGTTCCCCACCATATACAACCTCACGTATTTCAAGTAGAATTTGCTCAAAACATCCAGAAAAATTGTGAAGAATAAATTGATCTAGGTTTCCCTTTCAATTTCTATTCCAAGCATTCCCATTTCATTCATCAACTTATCCATGACCTCTTGCCTTTCTAACATACTCAAGTATCTGAAGAGTCGCATGAGACTATCATATTTCTATGAACCTCTCATCTCTTCACTAGAGACTTTAAAAGACATCATGAGACATCCTTAACAAGAACACATATTTAAATTTTCTTAAGCAGTAAAATTCAAAACCAAGATTCTTTTCTAATCATCTAATTTGGACAAGTAAATATGTTTCTTTCAGTATACAATAAACGAGATAAATCCATTTGAAATTACAGAGAATCACAAATAAATACACCGATCAAATCTTCGAATTTTATCCATTTATATTGATTCCCTCAAAACAATATAAAAATAAAATTCACCGACATCTCAAGCACTGTGAGTCTGCAAGCCACGATAGTGTGGATGTTTACAAACCCGAACTTTTAAAAGAGAAGGTTTTACCAATTAATTCATTTGTCAACCTAACCTCATGACAAAATAATTAATAGTCAGTTCCTCTTTGGCCATGCAAATAAAAGCAGTGACTCCGATGTGGAGGATACTTATTATTTGCATTTAAGTGTACACCATTATTTGACCCCAAGTCCATTACGCAAGCTTATGTGCCTTACAGATGGAGAAGTACACACGCGCTTGGGTAACTTCCTACAGTCATCAATTATAAGTTTGTACTAGTGAACCGCATATAAACTCATCCAATAGGGAGGAAGGTCTATGCCAACGCGCAAGTTCATGTGCAACACATTACAAACATAATTATTTAATGAAGAATATTCCAGCAATCCATGAATAAACTCATCCGATGGGGAGGAAAGCTCTAATGCGACGCGCAAGTTTATTCACATCGCTAACAATCTAACAATGGAGGCCGCCGGAATTAATTACCAATCCCCTCTCCCACTTAGTTTTTTAACACCGAGGGTTTTTACATGCATATTATATTCAAAATAAAATACACAAATTAACATACTATTATTATGGCAAATAAAGCAGTAACTCAAATAGCACATGCATCCAAATATATAACAATAATTGACAAATAAAACAATTATTAGCAATTATATATAAGGAGAGAAAATTGCCAAATAAAAACAAAATTGACTAGGTCAACAAATAAGGCAATTATCAAACTTGCTCAACAAGTTGGTTAAAACTTGGGCTTCAAGACACATCAGTGCACGGTCTTAACAAGAAGAAAAACTGCTGTTGAACCGAGCACTCCGCATGATGTCCTCCGAGCATGACGCCGGAAGCCGATCATCCGTGCCCAGCTGGCCTTCACACCGCGCGTACAGCACACCAAACGTGCGTGCCATGCGCGACTCTAAGCCCGGCAACACACACGACTTATGTGCTCACGACCAGCACCGCACAAGCCGCCCATCAGCTGCAGCCTGCCCAGCAGCTGCAGCGTGCCCAGCAGAAAGTTTCCCTCACACGCTGATCGCCGATGCCTGCCAATGCTTTCGTTAATCGCCAGTGCCGTGCCGCCAACAGCCACCCCATCGCACCTGCTGCGCGAAATTTGTCCAGCACTTGCAGCCCATCGACGCACAGCTTCGCCACAGTGCACAGCCACGCCGCAGCTTCAGCCTTCAGCTCCATGGATCATGTACGTCGCTGTTGATCACAAGCCATCCATGTTGCTGCCAGCCACGATGAAGAACCGACTGGCCGAAAGGGAGACTCGCCCGGAACCTAGACCGACTCGCCCAGAACAACTATCAGACGTGCTCGGAACCTCCAGTTGGCATCCGATAGCGGAACTGGTCCAGCAGGTCTTCTCCGCCGCAAGTCTTTCCCACCGTGATGCTGCTCGCGATTTGCTGTGACATTTCTGACCAATGTCATATGGCCCCCTCACCATCAATAATGATCGCAGCCACCACATATCCGACGTTGATTAAGTTGCACCACCACGCCACCCGCAATAACCCAGACCAACCAACCAGCAAACTCGCCTGGAACCGCCGCAAATTGCCTCACACGCCACTGTCTGCTTATCGCCGATGCACGCCACGTTTCGCCGTGCAGGCCTGCTAACTGAAAACCACCCTGCACATCTCGCTGACAGCGATGCAGGGGCTGCCCAGAGCGCCTTTCCATCGTGTCCGCGATGTCTCGCCATACTCCAGCCGTGCCGACCATCGCCACTTCGTGACTTGCATGCCAAGTTAGTCGCCCATCGCCTGTGCTGGTGCTTCGCACTTCTGCATCGACCACCCATCGACACACCTGAAGAATTCTTTCACCACACTGCGCCATGTGCGCAACAACGCCATCGGGCGCTTACCCGTTCAGGCTTTCACCAATTGGGCCATCGTCATTTTGTACCGTGTTGACGAAAAGGTTTCGAAAAACTCATACAATAATCGACGAACAAATAGGGTTTCATGGATAAAACAATTATACAAAACCCTAACATAATCATGTGATTCTATTCCGAAAGTAAATCACATAATCACTTAAACCCTAGCCTAATGTGTCACGCTTCACCACGAAACTGAAGCTCTGATACCAATTGTTAGCATTCGATCATTTGGTTAATATGAACAGTTAGGGTTCTATACGTTTCTAATGGACAGCGGAAGCAAGAAAACAAGAAACGTATTGCCTTTCACCAGGGTATGTTGAAGACGACGAATTCTCGCTACCAGCCTGTGTAGCCTCACCGTTTTGGACATAACTCTCTCATCCGATGTCGGATTTGAGTGATCTATGCGCCAAAACGATCTTGTCTTCCGTGGATTTTCGTCAGTATATAATACGTCCTGTTCTAAAGTCTGTACGATTTTATAAAAATCATAGAATGCGGTGGACAGAAGCAACAAACAACCTTCCAGTCTTCTACTGTATTCCCAAGTCCAATCTCAACGTCGTGTGAGCGACGATCCTCGAGATCTTCTCAATCTACTATTCCCTCACCCTCCTTACAATGTTAGGTGTGAATTACTTTTCAGTTATGGTTTCTGGACAGTTGAGATGACTTATATATAGGCTACAACATAGACCAGGAGGAGAAATTAGAGTTGGGCCTCCATTGGGCTTAAGTATCCAAGCTTAGCCCAAAGCTTATACTTAAGTCCAATAATAATAATATATTCCACTAAAATATTATTACTGCACTACCGTTCTAATCCCATAATTACATTATGGGCTCCTTATTATGAGCCCGTTAGTCTCCCCATGTTTAAGATATATAATGTCCATTAATTAATTAAGTTACTGACAACTCCATTAATTAATATTTCTTCCGAGAGTAGTACCACTCAACCTCATTATCATGCAGGAATAAATCAACCTGCAGGGTTTACATGATAATCCTTAGGAGCTCCTCAAGGGGACATCATCATCCTACAACAGACACGAATTCCTTCTACAATCAACAGCACACCATAGAGACAACACTATTTCCCAACTCACCGAGTTTGTTGATTTAATTACATGTAAATCTCGCCCATTGATGAATCAAAGAAATACATACTGCCCTATGTGTCGAGTTTATTGCATAGGGATTAAGAGCACAGACATCCATAATAACAAAGATCAAGTTATTTTATAAGTCAGTATAAGTCGAACGATCTCAACCGGTCCTGCTCAATACACGTAAAGTGCACTAATGTGATTCTATAGCCAAGACAAGCTAATACCAAACCACACTACAACCATCCTGATAGAGAGTCCATGTCTATCTCGGTTGTGAGCATCTGTTTATACTTTATAAGAAAACCGATAATATGATCTTCTGCGTGTTGTCGCACAACATATTATCTACAGTATAAAGTAAGTGGACTATTGCATCGTACATATATATAAATTATAAGACGCAATCATTTGATTATATGATTCTCATTTCAAATTAATTGTTTAAACATTGTTCATACAAAAAGCTAGACTTTTGGTATACAATCTAACAGAGGTAAACCGGAACAAGAATATTGAACTGTGGTAAGACGTATTTGAAGTGCCTGAGAAGGACTAGAAATTATGTGTAGGCTTACCGGACAGATTCATTACTTCTTGATGGTTACATAGATTGGGATTTTCAAATCATGGGGACGGCAGTAAATCCACCTCAAGGTTATGTGTTTATTTGGGGAAGTAGATCCATAGTATATAAGATTATTATATAGAAGTATATTTCGGACTCCACCATGAAAAAAAGATAATATTGGAGCTTGTGGCAGCCAAAGTATCTGTATGGTTCATACATAAAGTGCAAAGAAGGGAAGAAGATCAACATTGAAGATAGATCAAGGGAGTTTTCATTCAATCTTTGTATTAAACCTCATAGTATTATCATGATTTGTAAGGTTTTAATTATCTATGTTAATTTCTTTATAAATATGATAGACTAATCTCCCTTGTGAGATTAGCAACATGAGAGTAGTTGGATAATTTTGAGATTTGTATATTTGAATTCATATGTTGATTGGATCTATGATTTTCTATCATTGATTATTAATTGCTTGATTTGTATTGATGATTTGTGTGTTTAGTTGTTCTAAATATGTGATTAGATTGAGAAATCAATTATGTGCTTAGGATAATTAAGTGAATCATTTCATTAAACACTTCATGTGCATTATAAATTGTAAAGAGATTGAGAAATCCTTTAGAGTTTAGAATCCTTTGATAGAACATATGATTGGTTTGATCGAGAGGTTGATTAATCGTGTGAAGGGACTCTCATTTCAAACTTAGTAGCTAGTTGGAATTGTTTGAGTGAGAACCAACTCATTGAGCTATGTTTAGAACCATATCCTATCCATCTTGAGAGGGAGTTTAGGTGATCTTAGTGTTGGCCCTTAGTCTTCAATCCATGATTCATGTGAATTCGATGCATTTATCCTAGGATTTCCACTTCTTAATTGTTGTTAATCTCACTTTTGCTTAATTTGGAAAACCACTTTTCATCCATCTATCTTGTTTGCTAATCGTTGCTTGCTTGCTTGCTTTGATTGATTTAATTTCTTGTTTGATCAAACTTCCCATTGATGATTCGTCTCTATAAAATTGCGATAAACGTGTTCTCGCTTAAACTCTAGCGCCAACCTCCCTGTGGTTCGATAAATTATTTTAATTGGTCATCCCTACTACAAAATGGCTAATTAAATGGTGCTGTTGCCAGGGAGGCAACAGTTGCTAGTAGCTTTAAGAAGGATCGTTTTGAGTAATCTTAATAGAGACATTTTTTTATTTTATTTGTTACTTGTATTTGCTTTTGAAAATCTTATTCTAATTTCTCTTATTTTGAAGGTGTATGCAAACAAGGTCGAAAGGGAAACAAGTTGAACCAATTGATCTAGAGCTTGAAAACACTTTGAGGAGAAAGAGAAAGGAGAACAAAACAAAAAATAGTGAGTTAATGGAGAATTTTCAAGGAGATAATCGTATGGAGATAGAGCATGATGGTGAAGGAGGACAAAATGTGAATGTGCAAGACAACACAATTCAATTCAATGATAATCCTCTTCAACAAGCTCATCAAAATTTTGGAGCTAGAAACAATCAAGCTTTGCTTCAACAAGTGGTACAACAAGTTCTAAGGCTACTAGGCTTTCAACAAGCTTATGTACCACCACCACCACCTCCGGTACAACATGAAATTCAAAATGATCAAAGGATAATTCGGGATTTCTTTATGCCGAGGGCCGTGCCACACATGATGGCTCCATCAATCAACGCCAACAACTTTGAAATTAAAGCGGACTTGATTTCTATGGTGAGAGAGCAACAATTTATTAGAACCCCGAATGAAGATCTTAATGCTCATCTAGCTCAATTTATGGAGATTGCCAACACCGTGAAGATGAATGGGGTGAGTGAGGATTGTATCAAGATGAGGTTGTTTCCTTTTTCGTTGAGAGATAGTGCTCGAACATGGCTATCCACCATTACTCCCGGTACGTGCAACACTTGGGATGAACTTGCTCAAATGTTCTTGAACAAATACTTTCCGCCTTCTAAGACGCTTCAAATGAAGAACTTGATCACCCAATTCAAGCAAATACCTCAAGAAAGTTTTTATGAAGCGTGGGAAAGGTTCAAGGATATGCTATGCAAGTGTCCACAACATGCATTTCCGGAGAATCAACAAGTTGGATTTTTCTATCAAGGACTTGTGAATGGGCAAAGAGTGCTTGTTGATGCTTCAGCGGGTGGATCCGTACTTGGAGTGACTCCGGAAAGGGCCTTAAAATATTTGAAGAGATTGCTACAAAAGTTTATCAATGGCCATCGGAAAGGGTTAGTGGATGCTATGGGTTTGAAAGTTTTGATCATGGTCAACAAGTTAAGAGTGCTAGTGTTGAACCAAGTATGCCAAGCATGGAATTGATAGTGGCGAAGGTGATGAAGCAAATGAGTTTGAATCAAAGTCCAAACCAAGGAGTAAACAAAGTTGAAGGTAACATGGATCAAGGGATGCTACCTCCAAATATTGTGAATGGTGAACAATGGGCCAACTCTATGCCACGTGTGGAGGATGTGCATACATGCAAGGAAGAAATTACCAAGGAAATTACCAAAATAATTCCCAAGGTAATTTCAACCAAAGTCAAGGGAACTATCCACCAAGGCAAGGAGGTTTCAATGGTCAAAGTAGTGGAAGCTCATATTCACAACAACAACAAAGGCAAGATAACTATTCATACTCCAATCCGAGCAATGCGGTTGCTTACCCTCCGGGATATCAACCGGGGGCCAAGGCACCAAAAAATGAGGGAAGAGCATCGATTGATGAGCTACTTGATCAATTGATCACATCAAACAAAGCTCGAGATGAAGCATTGAAAAAGGCGGAAGAAGCGAATGAAAAGAGACTTAAAGCTTTGAAGTACAATGTTGGACAAATTGCAAGTTCTTTGAGTGCTCAACAAAAAGGAAAGTTTCCAGCCACAACCGAAGTGAATCCGAAAGCTCAATGTTTATTTGTTGAAATAGAAGAGGAACGAAAGGTTGAAGAAGTGTTGGTGGAAAGCAAGGTTGTTGGAGAAATGGAAGAAGTAAGTAAGAAAGAAGAGAAGGGGCATAAATGGATTCCTAAGTAGAAAAGGGTGCAAGAGGAAAAGAAAGTGGGGGAGAAGGCCAAAGAAGAGGAGTACAAACGTAACTATTGGGGTATTCCGATTACTCCATTCCCTATTCCCTATCCACAAATGTTTGTAAAGGAGAAGAAGAAAAAGGAGTTTGAGGAATATGTGAAGACTCTTAAGAAGAAATATTACGAGAAAAAGAAAGAAGAGTCATCCGAAACAAGTGAAGCGATGCAAAAAGGGGGGCCTACGAAGGTTGGTAATCCGGGGAAGTTCATAATCCCGTGTGATTTTGAAGAAAAAGGCACCCTTGATGCATTGTGTGACTTGGGGGCAAATGTCAACGTGATGTCTCATGCCACGTTCAAAAACCTTGAAATCAAAGAGCTTAAGCCTACAACTATCCGTCTTGAAGTTGAAAATGGAGAGGTTGTGAAGCCTCTAGGAATTGTTGAAGACTTGGAGGTAAAGGTGAAATGGCTAGCTTTCCTGGTCGACTTCATAGTGTTAGAAGTGAAGGCGGACCCTTGAGTTTCACTCATTTTGGGAAGGTCATTTCTAGCTACGGGAAGAGTAATGATTGATGTTGGAAGAGAAGAGCTTTCTTTAAGCTCAAATGGAAGAAGTGTCACATTCTTATGTAACAAAGAAAAAAGAACCAAGTCTCATTTAAAGCCTCCAGATGATCTAATTGATCATGATTCCCTTCTCTTTGACAACTTAAACTCATTTCTTCATGATTATATGAAAATGTCAAATTCTAACATGTCTTCTTGTGATGTTGATAGGAAGAAAGCTCCGGACCTTGATTGGAAGCTAGACAAATGAGAAAGAGGAAGTCCACTAGAAGTTCTCCTTGATGATGATTTGATGCTCGTGAGCAAGAATGGTGAAGTTGAGCTAGTGGACAAAAAGAGAGTTAAGAAAATATTTAAAGTGAGGATGCGAGGAGAGAGTGTGATGGACCAACATTTGGTCCAATGATTGTGAAGTTCCGTCCGGCTTGAAGACGTTAAACTTAGCGCTAGATGGGAGGCAACCCATTCTTTTTGTGTTTTGATAGTTTTGTTGTTTGTATTTTGGTCTTGTAGGTAGATTGAGCTCATGAGAAGAAAGCATATTGAAGAAAAGAGAAGTGCTTCATGGATTCGAGTAGATATGTCACCACTTGTTGCAAACTTAATTCTCGACTCTTGTCTCGAGTTAAGTTGGGAGGCTAGTGCGTGGTGAACATAGCTTGCGTGTGTGGATGCGTATGCTTCTCTACAAGAAGATCATTGATGAAACTACAAGGGTAAGTCCTACCACTTTTTGCAAACTTAATTCTCACCTCTTAGTTTGATTTAAGTTTGGGGAGAGAGTGCATGGTGTGACTCACCATTTGAGTGTGATTGATATGATGATGATAGGTCTTCTTGTAAAATTGGTCAATTTTAAAATTTTCTCATGAGTTTGGTTGGATTTTGGTATGATTGGTTGTGTTGAAGTGCATGTGAATCCATATTTTTAATGAAATTGTTGAGCTAATGGTGTTGTATGAGTTTTTTTTAGTATGAATGAAGGGTAGTGGAAGCACGAATGAAGCTTGGAGCGAACGCTTTCCTTACCAAATGCCTATTGAGGGAGTACTTTACACCTTATTACTTCTAATTGATTTTGATTTGGATTGAATGGATTAGCATGCTACTTTATGTGTTATGTTTTTGGGAAGTTTACTTTTCAATCAAAGATGGGGATGTTTGTGAGCTTAATTGATTATGGATGATAGGAATGTGTGCTTCATTTTCTTTTAATGGTGATGTTTATTTTTGCATGTTATGTGTTTTGTTTGTTTATTGTTTGGTGAGTCTTTGTTTTTTTTGTGTGAATTTTTATTTTTGTCGTGGTATGTTTGGTGGTTTGTTTAGGGAGGTTGTGAGTCATTTTTGAATGTGAGTAATGACATGTTGTGGTGATAAGTGATGATAAATTATGATCAAGAATCTCTACACTTTCGAATTGCGACGTGTTTTATTTAACTTGTTCAATTTTAAGATGGATGTGGTGTAATAAGTCCTTAAGGTCCGAGCACAAGCTTGTGAGTGTTTGAGCCTCAACCGTGCATACATGGTATTTTTTTCATGAGTGGATCGATTGAGTTTTGATAAGTTAGAACTTGCTCAAGGACTATAGGAACGAGCCCGATTTGTGGAGATTAGTGAAATGATCTAAGGCCATCCTTGTCATTTATAGTCATTGCCAAAAATTTTCCTACCATGAACATCATCCCTAGTCAACCACTTTGAGCCTTAAAGCCATTTTATTGTGAATTAGCACATTACAAGCCTTGATTACCCACATGAGCCTTATGTATTTTACCCTTTTGTGTTAGTGATTGAGGAGATAGTAGCTAGAAAATTTTGATGAGAAAGCAAAAAGAAGAAAAGGAAATGGTAAACAAGCAAGAAAAAGGATGAAAAGAGCACAAGCAAAGAATGGACATGCAACCATAAAACTAGAGAATGAACAAAAATAATATGCTCAAAAAAATCATAAAAATCAAAGGAAGGAATCATGCATCAAAAGAAGCTAAAAATATCCAAGGAATGATGAGGATTAATGCTTGTAATTAGCAAAGAAAAGGAAGGTAGAAAGAAAAGTGGAGAAGTTGAGGAATTTGATCATCTCTTCGATTACTTACACATGATTAGTCACCTTTATCCAAATTCTTCCTACCATACCAAAGAGCCTATCATTACATCCTTAATGAAAAACCTTTTTGATCACTAATGGAAACTTTGGTGGTTTGTGAATTAATCCACGAGCAAGATTATAGCGAGTCGAGCCAATCGATTAATGAGTGTTATTACCTTACTTAAAAGAGTGTTGAGTGAAATTAATAACCTATGTAAGGCTTGGACAAAAAGGGACTATATTACACTATTTTTCTCTTGTGACTGAACTTGTTAATATTTTTTTGCATGTTATGATTTTAATATTGTAGGATGACTTAGCATAAATTGTAATTCTTATTGCTATCGATGTGTTATTACTTATATTCGTTTAGTCTTTTCCTAGGTGAAAATTTCATCCCTTGGTTTATCATTTTCGTTGTGCGAGGACGCACAACACTTTAAGTTTGGGGGTGTGATGAGTGATATTTTCATCCAGATTTTAGTGCCTTTTCATATCCATTTTTGTATTATTTATCCGTATTTATGTGTTATTTAGTTGTATTTTGTATTTTTATTGAAATGTGTGTGAATGAGTTTAAACCTATAATGTAGGAAAAAATGGATCTCAATTCGGAGTTGAAACGAAGGAGAACGAGCCGAAACAATATGTGAAAAATAGGAGCATGCACCAACACGGGCCATGTACGGAACACGGCCCTGTAAGAAGTGGCCGTGTGCCGACATCAATTCATCCAACACTATCACCCTGTGCCCGTGTTACAGCACACGAGCTGTGTTGCAGCACACGATCCATGTTGCGTAACACGGCCCTATAAGGAGAGGCCGTGCGGCAACATCAATTCACCCAGCACGGCCACCTTATGGCCATGTTGCAGAGCACGACTCATGTTGTGTGAAATTCTATAAAAAAACAAAATCCATCTAGAAGCTTCCCAAGGGGTATAAATACCCAATACTTCAATATTTTTAAGAAGATCCAAAATTCATAGCCCTGCACACACATCACACACATTTCTTCCATTCTACGCCATCATCTTCATCCATTCTTCATCCTTTGGATCTACCATCATCCCACCATCAATTTCTACATCCAAGTGAAGGAAAAAGATCAAGGAAGAGAGGAAAGTGCAAAGAAGGGAAGGAGATCACAATTGAAGATAGATCAAGGGAGTTTCCATTCAATATTTGTATTAAACCTCATAGTTTTATCATAAGGATTTAATTATCTATGTTAATTTCTTTATGAATATGATAGGCTAATCTCCCTTGTGAGATTAACAACATGAGAGTTGTTGGATAATTTTGGGATTTGTGTATTTGATTTCATATGTTGATTGGATCTATGGTTTTCTATCATTGATTATTAATTGCTTGATTTGTATTGATGATTTATGTGTTTAGTTATTCTAAATATGTGATTAGATTGAGAAATCAATTATGTGCTTAGGATAATTAAGTAAATTATTTCATCAAACACTTCATGTGCATTATAAAATGTAAAGAGATTGAGAAATTCTTTAGAGTTTAGAACCCTTTGATAGAACATATGATTGGTTTGATCGAGAGGTTGATTAATCATGTGAAGGGACTCTCATTCCAATATTAGTACCTAGTTGGAATTGTTTGAATGAGAACCAACTCATTGAGCTATGTTTAGAATCATATCCTATCAATCTTGAGAGGGAGTTTAGGTTATCTTAGTGTTGGCCCTTAGTCTTCAATTCATGATTCATGTGAATTCGATGCATTTATCCTAGGATTTCCACTTCTTAATTGTTGTTAATCTCACTTTTACTTTATTTGGAAAACCACTTTTCATCCATCTATCTTGTTTGCTAATCATTGTTTGCTTGCTTGCTTTGATTGATTTAATTTCTTGTTTGATCAAACTTTCCATTGATGATTCGTCTCTATAAAATTGCGATAAACGTGATCTCGCTCAAACTCTAGCGCCGACCTCCCTGTGGTTCGATAAATTATTTTAATTGGTCATCCCTACTACAAAATGGCTAATCAGCGGTATCACACGAAAGATCATATTATCAGCTCCTTATAAAGTATAAACCGTTGTTCACAACTGAGATAGACGGGGACTATCTATCAGTATGGTTGTAGTGTGATTTGGCATTAGTCAGTCTTGACTATAAAATTGCACCAGTACATTTTCTGTGTATTGAATATGACTGCCCTGAGATCATTCAGTTTATACTGACTATATAATAGAACTTGATCTATGTTATTATGAAAATTCATACTCTTAATCCCTATATAATAACCTTGACATGTAAGCCAATATTTATTTCTTTGATTTATCAATGGTTGAGATTTAAATATTAAATCAATATGCTTGGTGAGTTAGAAGTTGGTGTTGTATCTATGGTGTGTTGTTGATTGTAGAAGGAATCTGTGTCCTAACGGAATTGGTTGATAATGCCCCTTTGAGGAGCTCATAATGATTATCATGTAAACCCTGCAGGTGGATTTATTCCAGCATGATAATAAGGTTGAGTGGTACTACTCTTGATAAATATATTAATTAATGGAGCTGTCAGTAACTTAATTAATTAATGGGCATTGAATCTTAAACACGAGGGATTGACGGGCTCATAATAAGAAGAAGCCCATAACATAATTTGAGATTGGGGTGGCAGTGCAATAATATTTCTTAAGTGGACTGATTTATTATTATTGGACTTAAGTATAAGTTTTGGGCTAAACTTGGACGCTTAAGCCCAATGTGAGGCCCAACCATAATTTCTCCTCTTGGTCCTTGTTGTAGCTTATATAATAGCCAATCTTAGCAGTTCGGATTATTTTATTTTACATGTCTAAATAAGTAAAATAGAGATTATAACTGCAGAATGAGATCTTCTAGTATATCGTTGCCCACACAACGTCAAGACGTGGCTTAAGAATACAACCGAAGATCGGAAGGTCGTTTGTACCTGGTATTGTTCAACCTCTATATCAAACCCTGGTGAAAGATAATATGATTCTACTCTTATGCTTCTGCTGCTGTAGAATTGCATGGAACCCTAACGGTTCACGTTAACCAAAAGATTCAAACGCAAACAGGAATGAGAACTACAAAAAACACCCTTGATTCTAACCAATTAGATGCATATACATGATGGGAGTGATAATTCACGTATTTTGAACTCTGATTTGTGTGAAAATTGAGTACGATTTGGGCTATTATGAAGTAAAATCTGTATGTTTATTGGAAATCTACGAATCAGTTGCTACTAAGATTATTTGAGCATAAATTTATACAGGAAAATAGGTCAAAAGTGCTCAGAATCGGAAAATACAAGTTTCAAGACGCCACTCGACCTCGGGAAGAGCCGCTCGACCAATACTTCTTGGACCAGCTAAGATAGAATTTGTCAGCGAACAGGGAGGCCGTTCGACCGCTGCTCGACCTGACTGAGCCTGCTAGACTTGAGTAATCTTGGTTGAGCAGGGACATGCGGGTCTATTTTTGGTAATTCCGATCCTCCTATGCGTGAATTGATGTATTTTCCTAGAAAAAGTCCAGTAAAGGTCCATAAAGAGAGTTTTACAAGTATAAAAAGGATTGCCGATCATATCAAAAAGAGAGTCAGATTCCACATCCATCCTACACCACATCCAAACCCTAACTCCATCCTACAGAGCAGTAGATAGAGATTCGTGCAGCGAATCAAGTGAGAACCAAGTAAAGATTCAAGACGGAGTGAGAAGCGACAACGCCCACATCTAGATTTACTTCGCAACTTAATCTTTCTTGTAATTTTCAAAATTACGGGTAAGATCTATCCAAACATCATGAACGTTCTTCGAAGCATTATGGGCTTGAACCGCTTTGGTAGTTATAAGGATTATGAAGGTTTTATCTAGTTAATTGAACTTCCGTGTGTATACTCCGTACAACACTACTTGTGGTATTTATTTTATCTAGTAGGATTTTATGTTATGATTCTAAGTTAGGGGACTCCGAAGCTTCATTAGGACTATTTTATATAAATACTTATTAATTGAATTGAATTCGAGCTAGTAAGTAGGATAAATAGGGTAATTATATAGTATCTATAAAGGGAGATCATATCGGGTTAGAGTACTTAGTGCACAGAAAATAATTGATACTAATACTACCTAGAAATGTGGGGGTATAATTATGTTCTTGGTCCAAGGTGATTCACATGTGTTAAACACATATTTACTTGTGTCTATATAGTATATTTGCATGCCTTAGTGATGCATCCATAGTCCACTAGGCAGAGTTAGACATTGGCATACAGAAGGGAGATTAATTAGTAAAACTGGATGGCCGAAGAGCTACCTATCTTCTCACTTGTTTACTCTCGTTAATTCTCTATTGCCTCTATTTTATTTGTTATTTTATTGTTCTGTTCACTAGATTAGTAATTATTCTACAACCAAATTACCAACAATAGTTTTATTTTAATTTAAATAATAATAAATTGATAATCAATTGTTCTTCGGGTTCGATATTATAACTTGATCGCTTATCTAAGCTACAAACACATCCTTCATACTTGGGGATTAATTGTGTGTTGAGAAAACGCCCATCAAGATTTTGGCGCCTTTGCCGGGGACAGTTGTCCTTATCAATTTTATTAATTTTATTTTAATTGAAACTACTCCATACTTGTCTTTAATTTCTAACGCTTAAGTGTATGCACACTAGGTCGAAGGGAACAACACTAGCAGCTTTTGATCCAGAAATTGGAGCATCATCGAGGAAGAAGAAGGCAAAGAAGAAGAAAAACAAATACGTGGAAGCAACCAAAGCTCTTAATCTAGGAGTTAAAGTTGAAGTACCTAACTCGAAAATGATTGAAACTGCAATCGAAGACATGTGGGAAGGAGAAGTAGTCAACATGGCCGGCCTAGAAAGGCTAAATCTAGACAATGTTGCCATTCGTGAAGTCTTTAAGAATAACGGAGGGGCCAATGTGGGGCTGTTAGGAGCGCGTGGAGCTGATGCTGATTTTGATCTTCATCCCACTCTTATCAGCATGATAGAAAGTAACTCCTCTGGGGAACTTTCGAGGATCCTCAACAACATCTTAATAAGTTCCTCGGTTATACAAGTACATAAAAGTATGCCGGAACTCATGAAGATGCAAGGAGGATCATCTTATTTAAATTTTCGCTTACTGATAGAGCGAGAGAATGTCACGACACTCTTAGTGCTGCTGAATGCACTACCTAGGAGCAATTGAAATTGAAGTTCTTGGAGAGATACATGCCACCTTCAAAGGTGTTTAGAATGAAGCAAGATATTAACCAATTTGCTATTGGTAATGGTGAAAAATTTCATGAATCTTGGGACAGGTTCAAGGACATGCTTCAGAAGTGTCCACAACATGGGTTATTTAAAGCTCAATACATTAGTATTTTCTACATGGGTTCGATTGTGATTCTCGTGTTTTACTGGATGCTTCATCAAACTGAGCATTACTTACAAAGACATCCGTTGAGGATGTTTGTTGTTGGCTAGACCTCTTGTGAGGCTAACCACTTGATGGATTAAGGATCTATGAATTTGTTGAGTTCTTAATGGTTTAATTGATATGATTTTTTTAATTTCTTACATGATATATGATTTACTTAATTTGTATTATGATGTGTGTGGTTGAATTCTCTAGTTATAGTATTAGGAGGGCCAATCCAATATTGTGATTAGGGTTTTGATTGAATCATGTTTTAATATGAATTTTGTATGTTAGTATGTGAAGTATGTGGTAACATCTTGATATGCTTAGAACATTCATGTGAGAACACTTAATTGATTTATCATATTTGGTTGATTAATTGAGTAAGGAGACCAATCTTGTTATCGTAGTACATTAAGGGAATTGAGAGTGAGATTCAATCTTATGTGCTTAAAACTTGTAATGAGTTGAGAACCTATATGCCTTGGCTTAGGGATTAGGGGAAATATATGTGATTGCGTCTATTCTAATGATCATTGATATTTACCATTTGAATTTAACATGCTAGGTTGTCTCCTTGATCTTGAATGTGGTTAGCCTTGCTCTTCTTTAGATTGTCCTACATCCATTTCATTTTAATTGTGGTTACTTGACACTTTATTTGATCATCTTAGTTGTTAATTATTCTTATTTGTTACTTGCTTAGATACTTTGTAGTTTAATTGCACTTTTTTGATTTTCAAAAATCAAAATTTGAACACTTCTATATAGTATGATTGAAAACAAACACGGATACACTCTTGATTTAAATCTCCCTTTGTTCGATATTTAAACTTGGTTACTCACTATAAACGATAAGGGTTGCTTACCTTAATCAATTTTAACCTAAATTGAGTCTAAGTTCAAAGTACCAAGAAAGGGAGTATGAATTATTCTTCTGAATCTGAGGGTTAGAACTAGATTCATGTGTTAAGTTTACTTTAAAAAAGGGACATATTTAACATAATTAAATCGATTGCTTTCATAAAATCTGCAGAAATTCTAACTGATTGTCTAGTGATTTGATTTGATCAATTCAAACTGGATTTCCTAGAGTTATCTTGTCTTCTCTCTTGAACTCTTGCGTATTAATTTTATTTGCAATTTTATTATTTTTAGTAATTATTTTCTACATCTTTAGTTTAAATTAAATTAGAGTGGTCATAAATTAAATTAAATAGTGAGTCTAAAATTATCCTCTGGGTTCGATACTTTACTTGGTCACACATTGAACTATAATTAATTCCTTACACTGAGGACACACACAAATCGGTGTACGAGCATCTCGTCTTTGTTAGTTTAGAAATTTTAGAAGTATGTAATAATGGTAATTTGTTGTTCTGTGGGTTTGATAATTTAGTTTGGTCACTTCTCCACAACAATTGATATCCTTCATACTTTGTGATTTAATTGACATGTAGGAAAACGCATAACACTGTCCATCAAAGTTTGACATAATAGTGGAAGATGGTGAATATACATCTTGAGTGGTTTGCTTCCATCATTCTATTTAATACATTAAATTTTGATGGAATATTTTTATTATTTATCATATATATTGTTTTGATTTATGGATTGTATTTGATTATTTGATTGGATTGTATTGCTTACTTAGGTTTTGCCTTCTTCTATTGTTGCAGTATTGGGATCAGCTAATCGTTTTGTTGATCTACTTGTAATTCCAATTAAATGTCTCATATTGGTTAACTATGAAATTTCTATTAGTATTGATGGAGTGATGACAAGGCTCATCTTAGGTTGGAGAAATGTTACAACAGCACTTGGGTTGGGCTCTTTCCTAGTGATCGTATCCAGTTTGAGTAGATAATCTCTTGTCCTACTAAGCTGATCAAGAATCCATATATAATGTCTAAAGTATAAATGTAATTGATCAGATTACTAAATTCTGCGTATTGTACATCTTTGGAACATGATGAATTATCTGCAGCTAATTCTTTAATTTACATAAAAAATTTATGTGCCAAAATTTTGTAGTATTTTCTACAAATTTTAGTTGAGTTCAATATTATTTTTGATAATATAATTGAATGTTTCCTTGTGGTGGTGGATCGGAGCCTAGGTCAATTGGATGATCTTACTCTGGAAATATTTGTTTACAATTTTTTCATAAGCTACGTTGTTGATCGGCATAATTTCTGCCTTTTGACATTCACAAATTTATGCACAATTTTGATTCCAATTTTTGTCCTTTTGTGACGTTTATAAATGGACCTTTGGGCCAGCATGAGATAATTATGGTGATAAAATATAGTATGCATGAGTAGATTAAAAAATTGTAGTAGTGTTGATTAATCTATTTTAAGGGTCTAGTGATAATTTGATTTTTTAAGATAATGAATGAGTGTTTGGTTAACTAAAAATAGTAAGTGAGTTATTTAAGTTTGTAGAATGTTTTGCTCACTAAAATTAGTATGTGAGTTAATAAAGTTTGTAGATATGATAAGCTGAACATTAGAATCCTTTTAATTCCATATTAGTTTAAGGATTAATTACGTGAAAAGTCCTAACCTTTTCGTCAATTTCGAATTAGTCCAAACTTTTGAATATTTAAAAATAAGTACTCGACTTTATGCCTTTATTGCAACTTGAACCACCGGGCAATTAGAGGTCTGCTCGGTGGCTGATGTGTCATGTTTTTATCCACGTCATTCTCCACATGTAAATTAAAATTAAATTAAATCATACGACGTCATTTTATTGGAATTTTGAGCAGCTCTTCTCTTCTCCAACATGTATAGCTCCGCCCACCATATATGTGGTGGCGTTACCTATCTGTCGCCCAACTCATCTCTCACCGCCTTGTACACCGGCTTCACAAGTACGGTGAACACCGTGCCTGTAGACAAATGAATCTGAGATGTGGTGAAAAAATTTTAATCGCCTGCAATCTCTTGTTTCTCACTTGAGCCAACACTTGGTTTCAACAATCATAGCCTTGAGCAGTGGGAATATTCCACGATGCCTCAAATTCTTCCAATGGGTATGCAATCAGATGGCAGAATTCAATTATTGCATTTCTTAGTACCCGATAATTTTTGGGGCATTATGCATAAGTCACTTATTTTTTTTAATTAGAGATTCTAGTGACTCTCGAGATGATATTTTGAATTTGATGACCACGGTTAGACAGATGCGGGAGAATTTTGGATTTCAAATCAATTATCTATGTTACAGTATGCTTTTGGTTTGTTTTGGAAGTTAGATATGGGTTTGAGTGCAGGCACAGTGTTCACCGCACTTGTTAAGCTGGCGTACTCTTGGTGGTGAGAGATGAGCTACTGCGGCAGATGGGTAACGCCACCACGTCGATTGTGTGCGGCGAGGTATACACGTTGGAGAAGAGAAGAGCAGCTCAAAATTTCCCATAAAATGACATCGTTTGATTTCTATTAAAAATTTACATGTAGAGAAAGACGTGGATAAAAACGTGACATATCAGCCACCGAGCAGACCTCCAACTGCCCGGTAGTTCAAGTTGCAATATGGGAATAAAGTCGGATACATATTTGTAAATATTTTAAAGTTTGGACTAATTCAAAATTGGCGAAAAGGTTGGGACTTTATACATAATTAACCCTTAGTTTAATAGAATATTCAAACTCAAACTCATTCAAGGTTGCATTTCACCGACCCTTACTTTCTACTAACAACTTGGATGAAATTTATGCTCACATAAATACAATTAGTATATAAATTCTCTAATTTTTACTATAAATATTATTTACTCAATGGGAATAAAACACCCTCTAAGTGTTTATATTCATTTTGAGGAATGATTTTTTTTGTGAATAATCACCTCTTCACTTATATTAGAGAGTAAATCTTGATAAGGAGTTATCATTAGTATCAACTTTGATTCTGATAAAAATTATGTAATATTTGATTTGCTTCCATCAAAGTTTTCTTGTTATCTCCATTTTTTATGGCTTGCATTTTTATGAAAGAACTCAGTTTTTCCTTGGTAATGTCTATCTATTAGGAATTTTGGAACTCTTTAGATGGATAACTATTGAAGGATTTTTATTTTCATTTTAAGAATTTTTAAATTTGTACTAAAAACACTTACCCATGCATTGCACGGGAATAGATTTTAAAAAATTTAGAATAAATAATAAATATTATTTCGTGAAATGGTCAATTTTTTTAAATAGACATCTTTTATATATAGTCTTTATTTACAGGTAATCACTATATGTAAGCATCATAAATAAAAAAAATAAAATTGCAAGTTCTCATTATTTTTTAGGTTTCATTACGTAATTATATTTAATAAAAAAATTCAAATGCCATGTATTGATTATTTTTTGCTGACATGCAATCCATTCTTACACACAACGATTATAGTCCTAATTTAACCTGTGACTGAACAACTCACAAATGGCAGGAGTTTATATTACCCTACTCGTTACCCGTGTGTTGCACGGACATCATTTTTTAAGATTTAATAATTTCTCTATATCGAGTATTTATTCCAATTTGAATGAGCATGTAGATTAATATTCATGCCTCATTTAAATTTGAAGTAATACTAATAAGCATATTTTATCAATATAACAATCATACTTTAACAATAAATCTACTTATCTCACACATAAAAAAATAGATTAAAAAATAATTCAAAATTATACGATTATTTTTTGTATCGACAGGATGGGACCTGCAAAAGTAGAATTGATAGAATCCTCATCAATAGTTCTTGGGTCAATAAGTAGCCAAACTCGTATCAAAAGGGTATGTTGCGTTCGATTTCATTCCATTGTCCTATCATTTTAGACAATTCAGGTAAGAATTGGGGTCCTATACCTTTTCGATTCATTAATGCATGACTGAGTCATCCCAAGTTTAGAGAATTTGTTGAATACAAGTGGAATGATTATCTAATTGAAGGATGTGTGGGGCTTTGTAATGAAAAAGGAGTTGAAATTATTCAAGGAAGATATCAAGGTATGGAATTCTTGTGTGTTTGGCAATATGGAGATGAATATTGAAAAGCATAAGGAGGAGATAAACTGTGAGAGCGTTGTTATTCACAGAAATAAAACGTAGAGACACTCTAATTCAACAAAAAGCGAGGTGCAGATGGTTAAAAGAAGGTGACACTAACTCTAAATTCTTTCACATCTGCATTAATAAGAGAAGGAAAATAAATGATATTCGTGGTTTATAGGTGAATGGAGGCGGGATTGAAGAGGTAGAAAGTGTTAGAGATTACATCTTTGAACACTTCAGTAAACATTTTGGGAAGGACCATTGTAGACAACCACTGTTATTGAATAATCTCATTACTAAAAGGATTTCTCATGATGATAATGAAAAGTTAGTGGCAAAATTTTATGAAGAAAAAGTTAAAGAGACTGTTATGGCTTGTGAGAGTTCCAAAAGCCCAGACCCCGATGGGTTTAATTTTTGCTTCATCAAAGAATGTTGGGAGGTAATTAAAATAGATCTCATGAGAATAATGAGAGAGTTTAACCAACATGGATAATTAGTACGTGGGCTTAATCCTTCATTAATTGTGCTAATTCCAAAAAAAGAAGTTGTCTCTGATCTTAATGATTTTAGGCCCATTTCCTTGATTGGTAGTGTGTATACAATTTTGGCAAAGGTTTTATCTAGAAGATTGAGAAGGGTTCTTGAGTATATTATCTCACCTCAACAGAGTGCTTTTATTGGAAACAGACAAATCCTTGATAGTGTGATAATCCTCAACAAAGCTATCAAGGAGGCTAAAAGAAGAAAGAAGGAGAATTTGTTTTTCAAAATTGATTTTACAAAGCCTATGACTCAATGGATTGAGATTTTCCAAAAGAAATCATGGAAAGCTTCAATTTCCATCCTAAATGGATTACATGGGTCATGGGATGTATCATCTCAGAATATGCTTCAATTTTAGTGAATGAGAGTCGAACAAAAGAGTTTAAACTGGGAAGAGGGCTAAGACAAGGAGACTCACTCTCTCCATTCTTATTTATTTTGGAAGCTGATGGTTTAAGTTTAAAGATGAATAAGGTACTCGATCTCAAGCTCTTTCTTCCAGTTGAAATTGGTAAGTCAAAAGTAAATATTTCCCACCATCAATTTGCAGATGACTCCATCTTCATGGGTGATGCTAATTTGGAAGATTGCACTTTTTTTGAAGAGAGTCTTCAAAATCTAGGAGCTCATTTTTGGGATGAGAGTTAATCTCAACAATGGTTTTTTTATGGAGTTAATGTGGATGAGAATAAAATCATTGATATTGCAAGATTGCTAGGTGTGAAAGTGGGAAAGATTCCATTTGTGTACTTGAGAGTGAATGTCGGGCCATCGAAGAGAAGAAAATGTTAGATTATATACTAAAAGCCTAGCTTTAGTATGAACAATATCTTAACAATATTTGAAATAAGAATCATATTGATCAAATGATTGCGTCTTATAATTTATTTATATGTTCGATGCAATAGTCCACTTACTTTATACTGTAGATAATATGTTGTGCGACAACACGCGGAAGATCATATTATCGGTTTCCTTATAAAGTATAAATAGATGCTCACAACCGAGATAGATGGGGACTCTCTATCGGGATGGTTGTAGTGTGATTTGGTATTAGTTTGTCTTGACTATAGAATTACATTAGTGCACTTTGTGTGTATTGAGCAGGACCGCTTGAGATCGTTCAACTTATACTGACTATATAGGATAACTTGATCTCAGTTCTTATGGATGTTTGTTCTCTTAATCCCTATACAATAACCTCAACACGTAAGGCAATATGTATTTCTTTGATTCATCAATGGACGATATTTACATGTTATTAAATCAACAAACTCGGTGAGTTGGGAAATAGTGTTATCTCTATGGTATGCTGTTAATTGTAGAAGGAATCTGTGTCCGCTATAGGTTGATGATATACCCTTGAGGAGCTCATAAGAATTATCATGTGAGCCCTGCAGGAGGATTTATTCCGGCATAATAATGAAATTGAGTGATACTACTCTAGGATGAGATATTAATTAATGGAGTTGTCAGTAACTTAATTAATTAATTGACGTTGTATATCTTAAACATGGGGAGACTAACGAACTCATAATAAGAAGGACCCCATAACGTAATTATGAGATTAGAACGGTAGTGCAGTAATAATATTTTAGTGGTATATATTATTATTATTGGACTTAAGTATAAGTTTTGGCTAAACTTAGATGCTTAAGCCCAATGGAGGCCCAACTCTAATTTATCCTCCTGGTCCCTGCTGTAGCCCGTATATAAGTCATCTCAACTGTCTGAAAACCCTAATTAATCATGCGTAACACTATGAGGAGGGTGAGAGAACAGCAAATTGAGAAATTTTGAGGATCGTCGCCCACACGAAGTCAAGATTGGACTTTGGAATACAACAGAAGATCAAAATTTTATTTGCTGCTGCTATTCGTCAACTTCCATAATTTTTATAAAATCGTGTAGAACTCAGAACAGGACGTGTAATATACCGTTAGAAAGCCACAAAAAAGGGGATCGTTCTGGCGTGTAAATCACTCAAATCGGAGATCAGATGAGGAAGTTATGCCCAAAACCATGAGGCTGCGCAGGCTGCCAGCGGGAATCTTTATTCTTCAACATACCTTGGTGAAAGGTAATATGTTTCTATATTTTCTTGCTTTCGCTGATTATAAAATCATATGGAACCCTAACAGTTCACATTAACAAATGATCGAATGCCAACAAGTGGTATCAGAGCCAGATCCTAGACTTAACCGGCCCAGACTGGGGTTGGTGGGATGTTCGAACCTCAAACTGGATGGTCTAGCTGCGGGACTTTGTTTGAGGGGAAAATGGTGGTTGGGTATCAACCAAAATGTTGGTTAGGTGTCAACCAAAGTCCAACATCGGTTAGACGTGGGAAAGGCTGTGGGTTTATGATTGTAAGCGAGACTCTCCCTAACATAAGACTTTTTGGGTGTGATACCCAGAGTGGTAAAATCGTGCGGGCCAGTGGGCGGCCCAAAGTGAATAATATTATGGTAGTGGATTGAGTGGAGAGCCGGGCCGGATAAACCCAACAGAAAAGAGAAATGGAAGGGTATCATTCAAAAAGTGAAGAGAGGCATATTAAAACTACTCAATTCGGTTTTGACCTATATCCCTTTTTATTATTTCTCCATTTTCCTTGCTCCAAAAAATATTTTAGTGTGATTACTCAACTTCAAAAATAATTTTTATGGGGCGGCAATACTAATGCCAAGAAGATTGCAGGTGAAATGGGAGGATATATGCAAATAATCCAAACTAAAAAGAAGGTTATGAATTCCTGATTTAGAACTCTTTAACCAAATTTTGTTGTGTAAATGGATTTGACGTTTTTTCAAGGAAAGAGATAGTTTGTGGGTAAGAGTGGTTGAATCAAAATTTGGTGTTGAATAAGGTTGTGACTTGATCTCCTCTAATCCTAGAAGGAGTGTTAGATTAAATGGGTGGTGGAGGGAGGTTATTAAAGCAGCAGGAGGAGAACAAGGTGGGTGGTTTTTCAAAGGAATGGTAAAGAAACTAGGAGATGGTAAAGATTCTTACTTCTGGGAGGAAAAGTGGTTGAATGAACATATATTCAAAAGTAGCTTTCCTAGACTATATCAACTATGTATGAATAAGAAGCAAAAGCTTGGAAATTGGATGAGTGGATCAACAATACATGGAGGTGGAAGTGGAATTGGAGACGAGCTTTGTTTGCTAGAGAGGAAGTGGAACTGGAAAAACTTGAAGATACTATAAGCCTATGTTCTATTTCTAAAAATGTCAGTAAAAGTTGGAGGTGGAAATATTTGGTGGAAGGAAGATTTATTACAAAAGAATTCTATGAATGGAGACGATATCTTGTTGAATATGACAATAGTAGTGAGGATTTGAATATAGCTTACATATTGATTTGGTGAAGTAATATTCATAATAAGATTAGCATCCGCTCTTGGAGACTTTTGAAAGAATTGAAAGACTACATAAGAAGGATTTGCTGCAACGTAAATGTATTTCTCTTCCTAATAGTGATTTGAATTGTGTCTTCTGTGGTGAATGCATTGAATCTTTGAGAAATATATATTGTTTGAATGCCAATTTGCCCAATGGATGAAAATTAGTAGGTGGTTGAGACATTGTTTTGTTGTGGCTGTGGATCATTTGACTCTTCTTCTATATTTTTGCGGTCTTATCTATAGTAGAAGAAGGAGAATTATTGTTATATGTACATGGGAGTGTACTGTTTGGCTTATTTGGAAATCAAGAAATGCTAAAATTTTCAATGATGAGGAGTTTTTCAATAAATAAAGTGGTTGATGAATTGAAGTCGAGAATTTAGAGTTGGTCAGTGATGAAAAAGGAGTGACATATGGAGTATTCATTTCAAGAATGGAGTAGAAATCCCAGAATGTTTGATTGAACGATAATTTATTAATTTTTATCTTGTACTTTGTATTCTCTTTGAGGTATTTCTTATACCTTTGAAATATATATATATATATATATATATATATATATATATATATATATATATATGTATGTATATATATATATATATTATCATTTCTGACAAAAAAATAATAATAATTTGTATAATAAAGTCTACATCTGAACAATTCTGAATTCCTTTGATTACATATGTTAGAGATTGGGATATAATAAAAATTATCAAAACATTAAGATATTCTAATTGATGTAAGTTTTATGATTTAATTGATACTATGAAACTTGTATTATTATTTTTTAGCTAATAACAATGAGTTCACATTTTATACTAAGCACTTTGTAGTTTTTTATTTTGTTTATTATAAAAAAATACTTATTGTATAAAATTTAATACTCCTTGTCCTATGTATTTAGTTTATTTCATCATTTAAGTATTTTTTTCACATTAAAAGCTTGTATTATTATGCACATTAAAGTACAAACTCCTCAATTAAATCAACTCCGTAATTTACAAAATAATTGATTCAGTTTGTTAATTTAACACAATAAAAAATTTTCCATTAATTTGGGATCTTTAATTAGATTAAATATGTTGGATGAGAATGTGTGAAATTATGTGATAATATGTGATAAATTGAAGAAAAGTTGAGAAATTTGGGAGATATCAGAATATAACGCGATAAATGCTAACATGTGATAAATTGAAGAAAAGATGAGAAATTGGAGAGATATATGATAAATTAAAGAAAAGATGCGAAATTGGGGAGATATCAAAATGGGATTGTTTTGACGGGAAATAAGAAAAAAAACTTCCATATATACTGATTTGGTGCTTTTATGTATATATATATATTAGTAACTTAACCCGTGCGTTGCACGACCATTAGTTTTTACAATGCTATTTATATTTAATTTAAAAATAAAAATATTTTAATAGTATTTTTTTAATAATTATTTGGAAATTGAATTAATAAAACACAATTTTTTTCTTGAATCATACTATTTGGAATTTATATGAGTATTATATTTCTTAACCTTGTTATTTTTAATATTATCGTTTAAGAATTAATATAATATAAAATTTTTAAAATTTTAAATTTAAAACTTGAATTTTTTTTCTCTGTAATTTGAAATTAAAACCCAAGAAATGGTAGTATTAATTAGAGGGCGGTATATATCCTAAACCACTGGCACATATATATTCCTAATCATTTAGTAGTAACTTATCTCCGTGTTATATGATAAAAGCTTTTATATTATATTAATATATTTAATCTTTCATAAATTTAAATGATAACTTATATTTTATGTTCTCTACTAAATGAGAATCACATTTTCTTGAATAACATATCATACATTAGTATATCGTATTATAATCATATTAAAATAATACTTTAATGAATTATTCGATATATTTTAGTGAATCATACTATAGTTATCTTAGAATCATATTTAATTTAGCTATTTAAATCACACTTTATTAATGAGTGAAATCATATGGTCTATCCGCTCACAACTCGTTTGACACAAACGACATCATTTCTCTCCATATACTTGTCTCAAGTAATTAAATCATGAAGAACTAATTAATAATGTATTTATTTCAATCTATATTTTGTAATTTGTGGTACCTCAACTTTTTTTTTGTTTTCATTTTGCAGAACATACATATTAAGAACAAATAAGATTTTTAAAGTTGTATAAGTTATTTAGAGCCATGTAACTTAATATAATTTTCTATTTCACAAAGGTTAAAATGTATTCACTATATTTTTATTTAAATATCCTAATTATATATATGTATATTCCTTTAAACAATGTGTAATGATATTTTTAATACGTCGGAGCTTTATGATTAGGTGCATGCACCGAAATCTTTCAAATTAAATGATCACTTTATTGAGAACATATGAGGAAAAAATTTAGATTATTTAAAAAATATTCACGTCCAAAGACCATTGAAATTAATTAGTCAAAAACACTACAATGAGAGTTTTAATAACTAAAGGTGGATCATCTAAAAGAATAAAATGACGATAAATAAGTGGATCATATAAAACTCAAAACCACCTTAAATCCTAAAACACTAAAACCCTAAACACTATAACATAGACTTTAAACCCTAAAACCCTAAACCCTAAACCTTAAACCCTAAAACCCTCAATTCTAAACCCTAAAGTCCTAAACCTTATACCCTAAAACCCTAAACCCTAAAGATTAGGGCAGCAACTACTAACAACCATATGATGCGCGTTTTCTTTGCACGCAAAATTAATCTCCATGTATTAAAGATATCAATTGCAGCTTAAGCAAGCGACCAAGTGAATATCGAACTCAAAGGACGGCTTATTATCAATTTAATTATTAACTAAATTAATTAAGACAAGATGGCAATAAGATTTTAAGTTTGAATTATTAATCTACTAACAAAAATATAAAATAACAATTAAAATAAAATAAACATTAGAATGATACGACTGTGACTCAAGAATGGAGAATATGTAGCTTTAGGATAATCCAATTTTAATACTTAACTTCCCTCTCAAGTGTAGGCCAACTCTGCCTTGTGGAACATGGACGCATCACTAAACTATGCAAATTTACTCTATTGACACAAGTAAATAAGCGTGTAACACGTGTGAATAACCTTGAAGCGAGAGATATAATTTCACCCTCCTTTCTTGGTACTATCAGGATCAATTATTTCCCTAGTCAATTGATACTCTAACCCGATATGATCTCCCTTTATAGGTACTATAAAATTACTCTCTTGATCCTACTTATTAACCCGAATTCAATTCAATTAACAAGTATATATACATGATATTTCTAATGAAGCTTCGGAATCCCCTCACTTAGAATCATAACATGAAATCCTGTTCAGCAGTGAACGCGCTCAATCAATAACCAAGATGTACATTAAGATTCAATTCAACAGTTAACGATGCACAAAACGACTTTGAATATGGATTACGAAAGTTAATCATATATAAAATAAAACCACAAGTAGTGTTGTACGGAGTGTATACACGAAAGTTCAATTAATTCGTAGAAACCTTCAAAACCCTAGATCTACCAAAATAGTTCTATTCCATGATGTTATGAAGAATAATCATATGGGTTGGATAGATCTTACCCATATGTTCGGAAAATCACAAGATAAATTAAGAAAAGAATAAAACCCTAGATGTGGGTGTCATCGCGTCCTTCTCCATCTTGAATCCTCCTCTTGGTTCTCCTCTTGATTCCACAAATGAATCTTCACAGTGATGGATGGATGAAGGAAAGGATGTGGATGATGGTTGGGGTGATCCCCCCTCGTGGGCTGTAAGATGATTGTGTTGTGCTCTCCTCTCCAATCTAATGAATAATGATGTGATCCACATCCTCTTTTATACTTGTAAGCTCTTCTCATGGACCTAAGATGAATTTTTTCTTGGAAAATACAGATCTGGAGCTATTCAGGCATTTGGTTCGACCTATGGGCTTGGTAGAACCATTTTCAGGCTTCTGGTTCGACCACAACACACTGGTCAAACCAGCTTGCACAATCTCACTGTTTCGCGTATAACTTCCACATCCAAGCTCCGATTTTGAGTGGTTTTTATGCTTACGAAATTCTATCTTCCTTGATTTTCTATCCATGTAAAGAACTCTCAGAAACTCTAACATTTGAATGTATAACAAGTCATGCAAAGTGGCACAGCCATTCTGTTCGGTATAGCTCGCGCGATATCACTATTTTGATCATAACTTTCTCGTTTGGATTTAGATTGAGGTGTTCTTTATGCCAAAATGATCCTCTCTTCTGTGGCTTTTTAAACATGTATCACAATTTCAGTTCAGAACTCCATACGATCACAGAAAAATTACACAAGTTGGACAAGCGTTTTTCAGCATTCTTGCACAAGTTGCACCTTTTCTCCAACTTTGCTCTTTTGATCCTTTTTCACCTAAAACACAGTAAAACACCTCAAGTGTATATTTTTCTCACATATATCGAATATAAGATACTTGTGCTAATATATAACAATAATTTCCATAAAAAAATGTGTTAAATTGGACAGTAAAACATACTTATTTTTACTCTCGTCACTATACACCAAATATCAATCAACCATGATCATACTATCAATTAGAAAAGGTAACATAAAAAATACCATGACAACATTATCTTTTTAGCTTCCAGATTCTAAGAATGTGGTGTCATATTATTGTAAAACAGAATTAGGAATTGTTGAATTTTCTTTTTTCCCGTAAGATCATTGTTAATACTAAGAAAATAACACTATAAGAAACTGTCAGATTACCGACGGAAAATTTCCGTCCGTAATACTTAGAAAAATCGTCGGTAATGATTTTACCAACGAATTAACGATGAAAATTGATCTATTAGTAAAACCATGATTGGTAATTCATTACCAGTGGAAATATAAATCCGTCATAATTACCGACGGATTATGGACGTCGGTAAATAGAATTTTTCGTCAGTAGTCATGCAAATAAAATTCGTTTGAAACCATAAAATAGCGATGGAATTACCGATGGAAAAATCCATGGATAAATACAAAATATGTTATCATATAACTCTTATATTAGCGACGAATTTACCGACAGAAAAATCCGTCGATAAATGATAAAGTGAGATTTAACGACGAATTTTTCCGTCGCAAAAATATTTTTATATTTTGTAATATATATTTTTTAAATTAATATTAATACCTGTTAAATAAACAAAAATTGTCATTAAATAAACCTTCAAAACACAACCTAATAAAAAATCTCCAGAATTTCAAATAAAGACCCAAATTCATCACAAAATATCAAATTCTACTAAATTCTTAATACATAATATCTGATTACATTAAACATGAGTAAAACTAGATTGGCTACTTATACTTCCTTCCCCCAAATTTTCAATGCCGAAGAATGCTTTGTTATAATCATCTGCAATATAATAAACACTGTAGTGAGCGGGAGCTGGGAGCATCATCAGGTTTGTGATCATATATAAGTCTTGCATAACACTAAATTAAGTTAATACTCGAGTTCTAGTAGTAGAGTCAACTTCCAAACTTTACATGATAACATAAATGTTGGCAATTCTATGCTAAATTACTGTGTATATATATATATATATATATATATATATATATATATATATATATATATATATATTAAAGTATATATCTAATAATTTATTTATAGATAATTAATTGAACATGTTTTTAAAATTAAACTACTGATTTATTTGTAAAAGTAATTTTATTATACAATGTTATAAATGTTTTAAATTATATTTAACTAAGTTGTATGAATTGCTTGCTGTTTTCTAATTAATTATTAAAAAGAATGCTCTAGTTTATGGGTACAATTAAATTCCTACTAGTTTATTTACCTTTAGTTATTTATAAGAGTACAATTATTATCTCCTCATTTATTGATCTTTAGTTATTTATAAGAGAACAATTATTAACTCCTATAAACTATATTTCAAAATTTAAATAAAATGGTACAAGCAAGAATAATTATAGAGACGATAACAAGAAACTCAACGACATTCTTTTATATGAGATCCAAAATAGTTGACAGATTGTGCTTCAATTATAGTCCTAAACTCTTTATCTATAAATCAGTTTAAGAAACAACACATATGTGAATTGTAGTAGAGAAGCTACCAGTAACATACCTCCATCCATAGAACCAGAAATAAGTCTCTTTAAATTAATTGGATCCATAACCACAGATGAAATCGCCACCCATTGCCCCCAATAAAAATATCGTGCAAAAATCATTACAAAAAATAAGCAACCATTTCATTCAAATTGGAACATTCATATGAATTGAGAGAGAGGTACCTTATCCAATTTAGCCGCATTAACAGCACGAACATGTTCAACAGCTTTCTTTAAACCCAAATTTACATAAAAAAAGACATACTTTAAAAGTAAGGAAATAAATCATACTCTCTCCATCCCGGAAAAGTTTGCACCCCTCTTTTCGGCATGGAGATTAAGAAAGTGATGACTTTTAGGGGTATAATGATATTTTTTTTGTAATAAATAAATGATAAAGTATGTTAGGTAGAGATGATTTTTTGTAAATAAAGTATATGGGGAAGGGTGATTGCTTTTTATTTTTTGATTTTTTTGGAATGTGCAAACTTTTGTGGGACTGCCCAAAATGGAAAACGTGTCATCTGAAAGGAGATGGAAGGAGTATATCGTAAAAGAAGTATAGTAAGCAACTATATGCGTACCTCTTGTTATTTAATATATACTTTCGCTCTTCAAACTTTAAAATTTGTCATCTATACATATATAAAAACAAACATAAACTTCTACTTTTGTTTTTAATTTTTTTTCAATTTTACTTTATTTAGAAATAATTCAATTTTAATCTTGACCGTCCAATTAATGTTTTTATTTCAATAATAAAATCTAATCTAATTATATTAATAATAATAATGAATTTTATTATTAAATTTTACTTTTTTATTTAACATATAAATTTGGTAAATATATGAGATATTTTTGACATATTTAACTAATTTTTAATCTATATATGTTTAATTTAAATTAATATATCAATCCATATTCATATATTATAATTTAATTTAATATACATAGGACATATGATTTTTCTTTGATTTCAATCAATCATAAATTTAATTATACTAATAATGGATTTTATTATTTAAAATTTACATTTTTATTGATTTAATTTAACAATATAAATTTGATTAATTTTTAATCAATATATGCTTAATTTCAATTAATATTTCAATTTTATTTTTATTAGAATCATCTGTATAAATATTTGCTTTCAATCACGGTCGTTCATTCATTAAAATTATTCTATATAAATATTTTCAACCTAATCAAATTCTTCTTACTTTCTCCCTTTTTATTTCTCTCTAATACTTTTTCTTTTTCTTCTCCTTTACAGATTCTAATTTCATATTATTTATAATTTACTCTAATTTTTTTGTCTTTTATACTTTTATTTGATCTTATATACATGTTCAATTATTCTCCTAAAGGTATCATTATACATTTTAATTTTTTTGTTATTTTATTTTTTTCCCTTCGATTTTTGTGATTTTTTTAATAATTCTATGAACCCTTTTTTCATGATTTAATTTATTTTATATTCTTTTATACTTTTATTTGATATTATTTTTAGGTTGAATTATTCTCATGTTTGATCTTATTTGTAGGTCCAATCATTCTCTTTTTTTCTCTAATACTTCTTATTTTTCTTCTCTTTTACGGATTCTACTTTCATATTATTTATAATCTATTCTAATTTGTTTTCTCTTTTATACTTTTATTTTATCTTATATGCAGGTTCAATAATTCTCCTTAAAGATATCATTATACTTTTTAATTTTTTGTTATCTTATTTTTTTCTCTTCGATTTTTGTGTTTTTTTAATAATTCTATAAACCCTATTTTTCTAATTTAATTTATTTTATCTTCTTTTATACTTTTATTTGATATTATTTTTAAGTTCAATCATTCTCATATTTGATCTTATTTATAAGTCCAATCAGATATTTTTTTTGTCTATCTTTTTTTTCTTCAATTTTAGTGTTTCCTTTATAATAATTATATAAACCCTATTTTATATTTTAATATTCTATCTTTTGTTCTTCTTTTTAATCTCTTTTTATTTTTTTCACTATTACGTCTTCTTTATCTTCTATTTTACAAATTCTACTTTCATATTATTTATAATCTAAGTTCAATCATTCTCCTTAAAATTATCATTACACCTTTTAATTTTTTGTTATCTTATATTTTTTCTTCAATTTTTGTAATTTTTTAATAATTCTATAAACGCTATTTTTATAATTTAATTTATTTTATCTTTTTTATACTTTTATTTTATATTTATTTTTAGGTTCAATCGTTCTCATATTTGATCTTATATTTAGGTCCAATCATTCTCATTTGAGATACCATTCTTTTTTTAGTCTATCTTTTTTTTTTTTACTTTTGTGTTTGCTTTATGATAATATTATGAACCCCATTTTTATATTTCAACATTATATCTTTTGTTCTTCTTTTTAATCCTCTTTTTTTTCTCTCTAATACTTCTTATTTTTCTTATTTTTTACAAATTCTACTTTTATATTATTTATAATTTACTATAATTTTTTTGTCTTTTATACTTTTATTTGGTGTTATATGCATGTTCAATCATTTTTCTTAAAGGTATCATTATACTTTTAAAATTTTTTGTTATCTTATTTTTTTTACTCTTCAATATTTGTTTTTTTTTTTTTAATTTTTTATAATTTTATAAATCCTATATATTTTTATGATTTAATAAACCCTAGAACTTCCAAAGTGGTTCTAGCCCATGACGCTTCAAAGAATGTTCATGGTAATTGGATAGATCTTACCCATAGTCTTGAAAATTACAAGAAAGATTAAGTTGCGAAATAAACCCTTGATGCGGGCGCCTTTGCATCTCTCTCCGTCTTGAATCTTTACTTGATTCTCACTTGATTCGCTGTACGAATGTCTCTCTACTGCTCCATAGGATGGAGTTAGGGTTTTCTTGATGTGATCGGCATCCCTTTTTATACTTGTAACTTCTCCTATTGGACCATGGATGGGCTTTTCGTGAAAAATACACACATGCACGCACTGGATGTGAATATTCCAACGTTTTGGCATTGATGTGTCCCCGTTCAACCAGACTGGGCTTGGTCAAATGGGACCTTCTTGGTCAAAGCACGGGCCTATATGCTAAAGCTTCTCCTATTCGACTTAGCTTCTCAGTTCGACTTGGTGTAACTCAGTCGAACGGGATGGTCTTGGTCGAACGACCTCTCTGCAAGCTAAAACATCCCCATTCGACTTCACCTCTGTAGTTCAACCAATCTGAGCTTGGTCGAACGACATAACTATGGTCGAACTGTACCTCGAAAAATGTGTTTTTCTATTCCAAGCACTTTTAACCTGTTTTCTTGTACAAACATGCTCAAATAGCCTCAGTAGCATCTGATTCATGGATTTACCATAAACAACCTGATTTGTCTTGATAATAGACCAAATCATCCTCAATTTTCACAGGAATCGAAGCTTGAAATACGTGAATTATCAATCTCATCAAACCCCCAAACTTACATGTTGCTCATCCCGAGGCAACGAAATCAAAACAAAAGCATGATAGTGTAATCACAAGATCCTTATTACAACCACAACCTATTATGACACATGCAATCGTATCAATTCAAAACATATATTCATCATACCTTTCATTCATGCATAAATATAAATTAACCACAATACTTCTATGAGTGCTAAGTAATCTAGCTCACTAGGTAAGTATTTACTCTCGCTCTCAAGTGTAAAAGATATAAAGGGTTAATATATACGCTCAAAATAAATCCATATATTCGTGTAACAATAGGCTTGGTAAAGGTCTCAAAGATCAATTCATAATTATTTCGATTCTAGTTTCACAAAGGACTTGTTCTTGGTTTGTAATGTTGGCTCTTTGGCGAAGGTAAAGAAAATATAGATAAAGTGACTAATTTACTAGTAGAGAATTACCTTGGAGTTTTGCTTTCATCAATCAAATTCTTTCTTCTTCTCTTTTATCATTCTCATGATTTCTTCAATCATTCTTTTCTCTTTACTCACGTGGAATCAACATCTTCTTTTCTTTTAAGAACATGGGTACCAATTCCGGGCACCACCCTTCTAAGCAGTCAGGGTACCAGTTTCAGACACTACCCCTTGATTGATCATTAATAGTTGGGATGACAAATTAAAGAATTTATCGAACCACTGGGAGGAAAGTACCAGAGTTTAAGCGATCTCATGTTTATCGTAATTTTATAAGGACGACGGAATAGGGAGGATATGATGGAAATAAATGCAATTACACTAATGCAAGAGATAAATGATAAAACGAATGAAAGATGAATGGGTTCCAAATGATGCCAGGATGAGATTAACTACAATCATGGCATAGACAATAAAGAAATTATGCATTTAATTCTAATCTCTCATGGACAAAGCATAGAAGCGTTCTCTAAATCCACTTAAACTCTCTCTCGAGATGGATAGGATGTAGGCCCTCAACAAGGCTTCCAAAAGTACTTAAGATCGATACCATAGCGAACACCTCCCATTAGGTACTAATTACTCTACGAGTTCCCTAATTAGGTACTAAATCATAGGCAATATTCCCTTTTAAGGTACTATGAATTCACAAATGGCTTGGTTCTCCTCACCTAATCAACCAATCTCTCAATTAATCTAATCAAATGTTCTATCAAAGGGTTCTAAATCTAGAAGGATATCTCTATCTCGTTCAAAATAAATGCACATGAGGTGTATGATGAAATTATTTAATAAACTATCCTAAACACACAATTGATTTCTCAATCTAATCACATGTCCATGAAAATTAATCATACATATCATCATATACATCTAGCAATCAACATTCAATGATAGAAATACACAAAGCCCATTCAAGATTAAAATCAAATTGCATAAAAACTAAATTATCCAACACCAATCATGGAGCTAATCTCACAAAGGAGATTACCCTCTCATAGTCACAAGGAATTCAACATAGACATTAAAATCCTTACAAACCATGATCAATCTATAAAGAAATGCACAAAAATTAGAATTATATTCCCCCTTTGAAGTGCTTCAATGGAGATCTCCTTCTTCTTGTTGTGATCTCACTCTCCCTTGCTTGATCACTTGGATGGTGGATTTGATGAGGAGATCAATTATGGATGGATGGATGAAGAATTGATGAAGATGATGGTGTAAAATGGAGGAAATGGTGTGTGATCTAGGTGTAGGAGTAAAACCCTTCGAAAATTCTCATCAAATTGAAGTATTGGGTATTTATACCCATTGGGAAGCTTCTAGAAGGATTTTGATATGTTTCTGATCCTGCAGCAACACGACTCGTGTGCTGCAACACGGCCAAGGGATGGTCGTGTTGTGCTTTCTGATGTCGTCGCACGGCCATCTCTTACAGGCCCATTTGTAGTACACGACTCGTGTAGCACGACACGACTCGTGTACTTGTAACGGCTGACCGTATTCTTGCTGCCCTATTTTCTTCTTCCTTCTTTCGTCTCCCTCCTCCATTTTCGCTCCAATTTCACCTGTTTTACATACGATTAAGTCCATTCACACTCAATTCCATAAAACATATAACTCCACCGAATATCACATAAATACAGATAAAAATATATGAAAACACACATAAAAAGATATTAAAATTTAGGTGAAAATATCATTCATCAGCTCTCAAAAAGATTTAACCACACTTAATAATACTCAACCAAATTTTCTTCCTTTTCTTCTTCTAATTCAAGCTAGCATTTATCCACCTCAACACTCTACTAATGAATTGGGTATTCAACGAGACTCAAGTAAAGGTTGAATAAGGGTTATTTATCATAGACTTGCCAAAGAAAAAGTTTTAAAGGCTTAACGGGTCTTCCAATGATATATGTACATTATAAGGTAGGATAAAATTTGGCTAAGTGTGACTCAATTTAAACAAAAATGGCCTAAGATCATGTCACAGTAACTATCAATCATAAACTTAAAACAAGACTCCAAGTGCTCTAGAATACAAATATATGGACGATTATCATAAGAATAAACTATCATGGATGTAGCATTATTAATAAGCTCAAATCCTCACATGGGTAATAGATTTCCTAAACACTCTTCAAAGCATGTAATCAACATTAATTTCCACATAAACTACGAGTAATAATGGTATATGCCTATCATCAATAAAATCAACATGCGTCAAAAGTAAGTGCACATGTAATAACAAGAAGAATCATAATCACCATCCAAATCAATCCAATCAAACATCCAAATCAAAATATCCGGCGTATCGATCATCATCAATCAATATCATGTACAAACCACCCATGCATAAATCTCAATCAACAAAATCACCAATCACTCAGCACCCAACCTGTAAAGTAAAAAAGAGAAGGGAGATGAGAGGAATCAGACAAAGAGAAAACCTGGCGCACTCTACTCCTCCGGAGCATCATCAACGTCGCTAATCTCCATACGCCAATAGTCAAAATCCCTCTGAAGAACCCAAAGCTTCCTATCAACCTCTCGATAGTTAGCCTGCATCTCTCCCAACCTTCTATCCATAGAATCATATCTGAGGTTGAGGGCAGCGTAGTTCATGTACGCCAATGCCAGCTGCTGATTGGTCTCCTACCAGTTCGCATTCAGAGTGGCGAAATGCTCGTTCATCAATCGGAATTGCTCTCGATAAAAGTGATTCTGAAATTGCCAGAAATCCTGCTGCTGCTGTGGTGGTGGCTCATAATACTGATACTATTGTAGCTGCTGTGGTGGCTCCATTAGAGGAAATCCCATCTTTGGATACTCATGAGCTAGCTGCTGCTCCTCATTCTCATCCACAAAGTCTGCTGGATCTCCCACTAAGATCATATCCTCATCGATATAAACTCCCTGAAGATACATCTCATCCAAAAGTCTCTAGTTTCCTTCTTCTAAACAAGTGTCAGATATCGCCTTATGCTCCGAAGAGTTCCTCAAAAGACTGTCGTTTATCTGAATGGTAGTAAGATCAACAAGTGACAATGGAAACTTGAAAGAAATTGGATTCTTGCCACGGAGGAATATACACATATCATCACTCCTCTGAATCAAGCCCATCCTCACACAAGATGATAAAATCAAATCAGGATCTCCATGAATTGGCTGATACTTAGACAAGTCAACTCGATAATACTCTGCTATCGGAGTAATCAACCCTCCAATGTTGGCTTTTTGAAATGAGTGAGTTGAAAACTTATAGAGTTGCTGGAAAAACTAAGCCGCCACATTGAAACGGACTCTCCATTCAGCATGCACCACAGCACGTAAAGCTCTGCTCTAGGTATACACCTCCCCTCAGATCGAGCAAACAAATTGCTCAAGATCCGGTCCATGTATGTTATCAAGGGGTTCCGGGGTTCCGAATAAAAGCTACCTTGGTGGTATTCATATTATAATCACCTTGCCTCCCCATGATGGACCTCCAGAAGTCATCAGCCTTGAAATCCTCATGCTCCGTATCAGAAACCTCCGGGAAATCAACCATCTCATTAAACTCATTTGTATACATCAGCTTAACTTGATCTCCAATTTTCATCAACAAGCCATAAGGAAGGTAATGATCTCCACGATCAACTATCATTGTGCATAAAACTTCTGCTGTGATGTGGAAATAAGTCTCCATCTTCAGCTTCATAAACTTAGTAATCCCTACTCGATTGTGTTGGCATTTGATCATTTGGTTAATGTGACCCATTAGGGTTCTATATGTTTCTAATTCAGCAGAAGCAAGAAAAATCAAGAAACATATTACCTTTCACCAGGGTATATTGGAGAAGATGCAATCTCGCCGGCAGCCTGTGCAGCGTCACGAGAATGGCTATAACTTCCTCATATAAACTCTGATAGGGGTGATCTACGCGCTTAGACGATTCTCTCTTCAGCAGCGTTACTGTAAGATTTTATATGAATTTTTTAAGGTGGTGGACAGCAGGAGCAAACAACCTTCCGGTCTTCTGCTGTATTCCCAAGTCCAATATCGACGTCGTGCGGGCGACGATCCTCGAGATCTTCTCAAGCTTTTGTTCCCTCACCCCTTCACAATGTTAGGCGTGTTCTTAGGGTTTATGGACAACTGAGATGAGTTATATATGAGCTACAACAGGACCAGGAGGAGAAATTGGGTTGGGCCTTCATTGGGCTTAAGTATCCAATCTTAGCCCAAAGCTTATACTTAAGTCCAATAATAATAATATAGTCCACTAAAATATTATTACTGCACTACCTTTCCAATCCCAAAATTACATTTTGGGCTCCTTCTTATTATGAGCCCATTAGTCTCCCCATGTTTAAGATATACAATGTCCATTAATTAATTAAGTTACTGACAACTCCATTAATTAATATCTCATCAAAGAGTAGTATTACTCAGCCTCATTATCATGCAGAATAAATCCACCTGTAGGGTTTACATGATAATCCTTATGAGCTCCTCAAGGGGACATCATCAGCCTATGATGGACATGGATTCCTTCTACAATCAACAGCACACCATAGAGACAGCACTACTTCCCAACTCACCGAGTTTGTTGATTTAATTACATGTAAATGTTACCACCCATTGATGAATCAAAGAAATACATACTGCCCTACGTGTTGAGGTTATGTATAGGGATTAAGAGCACAAACATCCATAATAACTGAGATCAAGTTCTCATATAAGTCAGTATAAGTCGAACGAACTCAAGCGGTCCTGCTCAATACACTGAGTGCACTAATGTGATTCTATAGTCAAGACAAGCTAATACCAAACTACACTACAACCATCCCGATAGAGAGTTCCCGTCTATCTCGGTTGTGAGCATCTGTTTATACTTTATAATGAAACTGATAATATGATCTTCCGTGTGTTGTCGCACAATATATTATCTACAGTATAAAGTAAGTGGACTATTGCATCTATATATAAATAAATTATAAGACGCAATCATTTGATCATATGATTCTCATTTCAAATAAATTGTTATAACATTGTTCATACTAAAGCTAGACTTTTAGTATACAATCCAACCATCTTCCCTTATACTAAAAGACTATGCTGTCATGTCTTCTGCCATACATCTGATTCCCACTCCCACTACATGACCATCCAAAGCTCTCACCTTAAGGTCCTTGTAAATGGATTTACTAGGTTATCATTCAATACAATCTATGCGACAAAAACCTTCCCCTTATCATACGATTTCTCATAACAGGTAGTACTCACGCTCCATGTGTTTAATTACCTTATGGGCTCATGATTCTTTCAAATTTGCAACTGCATCAATATCATTAAAATAAATTATTATATCCTTGGGAAAACATAGAAATACTTCAAAGTCCATCATGAAGTTTCTAGAGTCATATAGATATTTTGGCTGCCTTATAGGCTCCAATTTATCATCTTTTCATGATGGATTCCGGAGTCTGAAATATATTTCTATATAACACTCCTCCACATTATGATTCTACTTCCTAAAATTAAACACACATAACCTTTGAGGTGGATTCACTGCAGTCCATATCTGATTTAAAAAATTCAAATCTATGTAACCTATAAGAAATAGTAAATCTGTTCAGTAAGCCCACATATAGTTTCTAGTCATGTTCAGGTACTTCAAAATTATGTGTTACCACAGTTCATCATTCTTATTTCGGGTTACCTTGATACCCACTGTTCATGCCATTGGCAATACAGTTATCCATTCTCGTGCATAGCATTCCTTAGATTAAGCTTCCTTATTCGCTGAAGCATAAGGAACCGTTTCATCACCTTTATCTTCTTTTGTGTCTCAAGACATATTTCCTTAGATAAATTCACATGCTAAACGAGAAAGGATCGTATCATTTTACGAAACTTGAGATAAGCATAATATCTTTTCTTGGGATCCGTATTTCCGCGATCAAAAGAATATATTTTACTTCTCTTAAGTCCTTTAATTCATACCGCTTTATCAACCATACCCATACGCCCGACAATACTCTTTCATTATCTCCAATGAGCAATATATCATCTACGTAAAGTACATGAAATACCACCATGTTTCCATTACTCTTTTCAATACACAAGACACATCCGCGCATTGAATAAATCCATATGACTGGATTTCCTTATCAAAACGGATGTTTCATGATCTTGAAGCTTGCTTTAGTCCATCGATGGACACTTTTAAGCATACTATCAAAATGCTCATAGCTATTTGCAATGAATCACTCTGGTTGCTTCACATAGATGTTTTTCTCAAGACTTCCAATCAGGAAAGTGGTCTTGACATCTATCTACTATTCCTCATATTCCATATGAGTACCAAAGATAAAAGACTCCAGATCGACTTTGGTATAGCTACCGATGAACAAGTTTTCTCATAATCGAACCTTTTCTTTCTGAGTATACCTTTTCGCAACAAGTTTTGCTTCCAAGGTTTTCACTTTACCATATGATCCTCTTTTATTTCGTATGACCACTTCCAATGGCTTTTACACCATATAGTGGTTCTATTAGCTCCCAGATCTAATTTTGAATTCATCGATTCTATTTTAACATCATTGTACTGCTAAGATATCGCATTTCGATCTTGCAGTGCTTTGTCATATTCAAGGGTCCATTCCATGTTTACTAGGGACCAAGTCTCACGACTCTCCCAAAACATATATATTACAGGTTGTAAAACAACCCTCCCACTACGACAAGGCATTACACACAATTGTGTATCAGACGTGACACGCGTTGCAGTTTAACTTGTGGTATATCCTCTTGTACACTTAGTACTAATACTTTGTGTTTTCCCTCTCACTTCCTTTAGAACAATTTATACATGGCTTTGTGATTTATTACATAGTCCTTTCCAAAAATCTAGTGTTTGTGTTAACAATCACCCTTTGATCTTTTGGACTAAACAAATCACCCTTCATTTTTCTAGGATATCTCACAAACAGACAAATATTCAAATGAATTACTATTTCTAGGGCATATCTATAAAATGAATTTAATAATTCCAAATAACTCATCATCTATCTAATCATTTCCAAAAGAGTCTTTCTCTTATTAGGATTAGAAAATGTGTTATTAATTAATATTTGTTGCATCCGTGGGATAAACATGATTCAAATTGTCCACCAACGTAAAACAACAGATTATAGCTCACAGCCTCATCATTATGATCATGTCATTTAATGAAATGGAGTATCCATCCGTAAATGCATAGAAACTGAAATCAAATTCTTTCTATGAAAAACGTACGTAAAGACAATTTCTCATAATAAATTGTTTATTCATATCGTGAGATAAATAAACAACTCCCACTGCAATAGCCACTACTCTCGTAGTATTACTCATGTATATTACAATCTCATCATAACTTAGCTGCAGGCTTTTAGTGACTCTGGTATCTACACATAACCTGTCAGTAAATGCCATCACTAATCATGCTTCAACGACTCGTGAATGAGATACTGACCTTGTTCACATTTTGATGAAATTGGATTTCCTTTGCCACATGTTTTGTCAGAAGTTCCCCACTATATACAACCTCTTGTATTTCAGGTAGAACTTGCTCAAAACACCTAGACAAATTACGGAGAATTAAATTGATCTAGGTTTCCCTTTCAATTTCTATTCCAAGCTTTTCCATTTCATTCATTAATTCAACCATGACCTCCCGCCTATCTAACTTACTCAAGTATCTGAAGAGTCGCTTGAGACAATCATATTTTTATGAACCTCTCACCTCTTCACTAGAGACATTAAAAGGCATCATGAGATATCCTTAGTGAGAACACACTTATATTTTACTAAGTAATAATATTCAAAACCAAGATTGTTTTCTATTCATCCAATTTTGGACAAGTAAATATAATTTCTTTTAGTCAACTATAAGCGAGATAAAACTATTTGTAATTCAGAGAATCACAAATAAATATATCGATCAAATCTTTGAATTTTATCCTTTTATATTGATTCCCTCAAAATAATATAAAAATAAAATTCACCGACATCTCAAGTACTGTGAGTCTGCAAGCCATGTTAGTGTGGATGTCTACAAACCTGAAAATTTACAAGAGAAGGTTTTACCCATTAATTTCATTTGTCAACCTAACCTCACGATAAAATAATTAATAGTCGGTTCCTCTTTAGCCATGCAAATAATAGCGGTGACCCCGTTGGGGAGGATACTAATTATTTACATCTAAGTGTACACCATTATTTGATCCCAAGTCCACTGCCCAAGCTTATGTGCCTTACTGTAGGAGAAGTACACACGCGCTCAGATAACTTTCTACAACCATCAATTTTATAAGTTTGTACCAGTGAACCGCATATAAGCTAATCCGTTAGGGAGGAAGGCACTATAGCCAACGCGCAAGTCCATATGCATCACATTACAAACAATAACTATTTAAAGAAGTCTATACCAGTGATCCGTGAATAAACTCATTCGTTAGGGAGGAAGGCACTATAACCGACACGCAAGTTCATTCACATCACTTTACAAACCAATAATGAAGGCCGCGGGAATTATTTACCATTCCCCTCTCCCACTTAGTTATTTAACACTGAGGGTTTTTAAGATGTATATAATATTCATAATAAAATACGCAACTTAGCATGCTCCTATTACGGCAAATAACGTAGTAAATCACAGAGTACATACATACATATATAACAATAATTAGATAATTAAATCATATTATAACAGTTATATATCATGGCGAATTTGATTGTTTGCCACCAATCACGAATATGGGCAACGCAAATGGGGTTCGACCTCCTCGCAGAGGGCGCGGGGATCGACCTACCCGGAAAGGTCGCGGGGTGCGGGGTTGCGCCACAAAGAAAAATTGAAATCCTGGCCTTTATTAATTTTCTCAAAAATTGCTTGCCCACAACATACGATCCATCTGCCCACCGGCAAACCCAAAACCTTGTGCCCATGCCCGCCAAACATGGACGCCACCGGGCTTACTACCTAGCACGCCAATGAGAACAATGCTCGTTGTTCTGATGCCATCACGCCTGACTGCCTTACATGCCAACATGCACAGCAAGAGCGCCCATCGCACGGTAGTCAGCCCGCCAATAGCAGCTACTAGACATCTTCCGTGCACCAAGCCCAACATCACACGCTACTCTCTGTGCATCCACATACGTCTTCAAGCATATGCGCCCGTCTGCATATCGTGAAACACCATCGTAGAATTGCAGATAAGACCGGGATGCAGCCTAACCCACTAGAAAATAGCTTCAGACACGACCGTCGGAACCTCAAGCCCACTCGGAAAAGCCGTGCCTTCTTCAGCTATGCATTACCGGGTTACACAGCAAATGCTTGTTGCCCTGCTCAGCATCATGCCTGCCCAGCACGCTGATCGTTGCCTATCAGCAATGTCCATCATGCTGCCGTTTGCTGTCATCCACGACAACCACCACCGTCAATCTGGCTATCACCTGATCCATGGCAACTGTAACACTCAGCAGCACATGACGCCAGCCAACTCAGCTACTTGCAGACTTGACCAAATAGAAGGACCCGCCCGAAAAGTTGGTATATTCGGCCAGAAATTCTAAGGACCTGGTCAGAACTCCACCAGACACTCGCCCAGAACACGGTGAAGACTCGCTCGAAATTTAGTTTTCCAAAGTTGTTCAGTTGCTGGCGATCACGCCATCCATCACCGTCAGCCCTGTCAGGACACCTTCTGGAGCACACCTTAGAACAGTCGTGTTCGTCGCTGACCGGAGACTTGACCCAGCCACTGGTCTGACTCGCCCTACCATCGATTCTAGCATGCCCGCCTTCCACCAGTTCCATCACCAGCGACTGTCAAGTCTTTGGCGATGCACGCTTGTGGGCAGGCACTGCCTGTCGACGATGCGCCACCAGTGCGCATGGCCATACAGTTCTAGTGCAACCTCCGTCAGCCAACGTCGTTCCTTGTTGAGCGCCGGTAGTACCAAAGCACATCCAACAGAGCCTGCTCATCCAGTGGGCCTTTCATCGTGCCATCGATCATGACACCACAAGGCATCAGCCATCGTCGATCAGTTGCACCAGGCACCAATACCAGCCCTTTCAAACCCGATCGACAGTCACCAGCAACAAGCCCGACAACCACCGCTGTCTACTTGCCTTGCTGTGTGCTTTCAACATCGATCTGTAGTGTCCAGGCGCCATCGCCCTTAGCTAAACCCTAGCCGCCTTGATCGACCATCAGCCCAAAAATAATGGCCAATCTCCACCGCGCCACCGCCGCTTAACTCCATCATCAGCCAGCGTCATCAAGCCATGGTGCGGTGCACGTGTGTATCGTGTACAGTTAGGGTATCCACCAAGAAATAAAGTTCTAAATCTCTGGCATCAAGAACACCATTCAAACCTTAGCCTAACATTTCACGCTTCACCATGAAACCGAAGCTCTGGTACCAATTGTTGGTATTTGATCATTTGGTTAATTGGAGAAGATGCAATCTCGCCAGCAGCCTGCGCAGCGTCACGAGAATGGACATAACTTTTTTGTCTAAACTCTGATGGGAGTTATCTATATGCTCAGACGATTCTCTCTTCGGCAGCTTTCTGTCAGTATATTAAACATTGAATTCGGAGCACTTTACAATTTTATATGAATTGTTTAAGGTGGCGAACAACAGCAGCAAACAACCCTTCAATCTTCTGCTGTATTCCCAAGTCCAATCTCGACGTCGTGTGGGCGACGATCCTCGAGATCTTCTCAAGTTGCTGTTCCCTCACCCCCTCACAGTGTTAGGCGTGTTCTTAGGATTTATGGATAGCTGAGATGACTTATATATGGGCTACAGCAGGGACCAGGTGGAGAAATTGGGTTGGGCCTCCATTGGGCTTAAGTATCCAAGCTTAGCCCAAAACTTATACTTAAGTCCAATAATAATAATATAGTTCACTAAAATATTATTACTGCACTACCTTTCCAATCCCAAAATTACATTTTGGGCACCTTCTTATTATGAGCCCGTTAGTCTCCCCATGTTTAAGATATACAATGTCCATTAATTAATTAAGTTACTGACAACTCCATTAATTAATATCTCATCCAAGAATAGTACCACTCAACCTCATTATCATGCCAGATAAATCCACCTGCAGGGTTTACATGATAATCCTTATGAGCTCCTCAAGGCGACATCATCAACCTATCACGGACATGGATTCCTTCTACAATCAATAGCACACCATAGAGACAACACTACTTCCTAACTCACTGAGTTTGTTGATTTAATTACATGTAAATCTAACCCATTGATGAATCAAAGAAATATATACTGCCCTACGTGTCGAGGTTATTGTATAGGGATTAAGAGCACGAACATACATAATAACTGAGATCTACTTCTCCTATAAGTCAGTATAAGTCGAACGATCTCAAGCGATCCTGCTCAATATACACAGAGTGCACTAATGTTATTCTATAGCCAAGACAAGCTAATACCAAACCACACTACAACCATCCCGATAGAGAGTCCCCGTCTATCTCGGTTGTGAGCATCTGTTTATACTTTATAAGGAAACCGATAATATGATCATTCGCGTGTTGTCTCACAACATATTATCTATAGTATAAAGTAAGTGGACTATTGCATCTACATTAGACGCAATCATTTGATCATACGATTCTCATTTCAAATAAATTGTTATAACATTGTTCACACTAAAGCTAGACTTTTAGTATCCAATCCAACAGATTGAACATCCAACGAATATCGTTGATAATGTTCATCTCCATCATTGCTCGATCATACTGATAATGAGTTCTCATTATCTTATCCGAAATTGGTCCCCCCAACTCTTCCTTCTCCTCCCAATTATCAATCCGTATGTCGAAATCAGAAGGCCTTCTCTTATCCCTCTTAAGTTTCTTTGCAATTTCGTCCTTCTTAGAAGGATTAGTCTCCTTCCTCTTAGAAGGTGTAGCAATTCCTTCACCTACAAAGATTATATTTCAATACACAATCGAGGAAATAAAACAAGTATAGCCAACCTAGGACTAATTACAACATGAATTCTACTCAACACTTCAAATTCGCATGCAATAATCACTTCATGAATCAATCAAAAATCTCAGGTAAAACTTCAAAAGAATAAAATATAAATCCACAACACCTTCAATCAAAAGCGAATTAAAATCAAAAGTCCTAATACTCAACTTCACACAACTCACATGATTCTCAAATCCCAAAATTCAATAAAAGATCCAAGCATGCTCAACTTCCACACTTCAATTGCACAACAACATCACTTCCAATCCACGAGCCCATCATACATAACAAAATTAAGTTCAAGCCCGTAAGATTTGCATCATTAATTTCACAAAATCATATCAATCCAACATAAATTGAACTCATGCAAATTCGTATAAAATTTCAACAAGAACACCAAGATTCAAACTTCAATTTAACTAAAAACATGTTTAATCAACTTACCTAATCTTAACTAAGCATATTTCAATTCAATTCAAGGTGACCACTTTCCCGTCACCCTTTCTCGAGCTCTTGTTCCAATTAGTAAGAAATTCACTCTAAACTCATCCCAAACTTAGTTTGCAAAGAGATATAATTGCCGATTAGTATGCACCTTGAATATAAAAATTTCTTACTCACACGAAAGAAATAATGAAGCAATAAAAACAAGAGTGAAAGCCCCCAACAAGCGCTATTGTTTAACGTCGGAGAGTCACGATGGTACCAAATCAAAGCAAGGTATCTTCAAAGACGACACAAGAATCATCCGGTGACTTAAAGTGCTTCAATCAATGCCCATTTGCCACTATGATATCTCCGTCTTTATCTATCAACTCAAAACTCCTCCCTCCGCAGACTTTATGGATCATGAATGGTCCCGTCTACTTTGACTTTAATTTTCCTGCAAAAAACTTTAAACAAGAGTTAAAGAGTAATACGTCATCTCCTTGCTTGAACTCTTTATATGTGATCTTCGAGTCATGCCACTTCTTCATTCTCTCCTTGTCGATCACCGAGTTCTTGAAAGTTTAGCTTCTAAACTCATCCAATTGATTCATGTGGGTCAACCTTAAATCCTTAGCCTCCTTAATGGATAAGTTCAAGCTCCTTACTACCCAAAAAGACTTATGCTGAATCTCTACGGGTAAGTGGCACAGTTTCCCATAGACAATTTAATAAGGTGACAAGTCAAGCAAAGTCTTGTATGCGGTTCTGAATCCCCACAATACATCGTTGAGCTTCATAGCCCAATCCTTCCTATTAGTTCCAACCACCTTCTCCAGGATTTGCTTCACTTGAAGGTTAGAGACTTCGGCTTACCCATTCGCTTGAGGATGATAGGGTATAGTAACTCTATGCTTAACACCATACTCCTTGAGAACTCTTTCAATAAGCTTGTTAACAAAGTGTGACCCTCCATCACTTTCAAGTGCTCTAGGAAATCCATAGCGGACAAATATATGTTTCTTCAAGAATGAAAACACCGTCTTTACATCATTCATGCGAGTAGGAATTGCTTCCACCCATTTTGAAACATAATCAACAGCAAGAAGGATGTAAAGAAATCCATTAGATGGGGGAAACAACCCATAAAATCAATTCCCATACATCAAAGATCTCTACAACAATGCTTGGCTGAAGTAGCATCTCATCCCTTTTACTTATGTTTCCCATCCTTTGAAATCTATCGCATATCGCTACATATGATTCACAGTCTTTAAATAGGGTAGGCCAATATAAAATGGATTGAAGTACCTTCACTATAGTCTTTTGGGCTCTAAAGTGCCCTCCATTAGGTTGTGCATGGTAAAAATCAAGAATACTTTTCATCTCCATCTCGGGCACATACCCTCGGACGATAGATACCGTACAAATCTTGTACACAAATGGATCATACCATATGAAAGTCTCAACATCTCTCTTAAACTTCGCAAGTTGATACATATTAAGACCTGTAGGGATTTTACCTACGATAATATAATTGACATAATCAGCATACCATGGATCCATTCCTTGAGCAGTAACTACACAAGCTTTTTCCCCTCCTTCAGCAAAAACTGCCATAATCTTCTTATCAGGAAAAATCTCCTCAATGTACTCAAAAGAATCATCACAATGCTCCTTGTCTCCAACCTTGATAGATGATCTGCCAAAACATTCTCCGTTCCATTCTTGTCTTGGATCTCCATATCGAACTCTTGTAGAAGAAGGATCCATCGAATAATCCTGGGCTTCGCTTCCTTCTTCTCCATCAAGTACCGGATCGCAGAATGATCTATGTACACTATAATCTTCATGCCAACCAAATACTGTTGAAACTTGTAGAATGCATACACCACAGCTAAAAACTCCTTTTCAGTAACAGTGTAATTCTTTTGTGCTGCATCAAAAGTTTTACTCGTATAGCAGATGGAGCAGAACTTCTTTTCTCTCAACTGCCCGAGCATTACTCCAAGTGCTAAATCGCTTGCATCACATATTACTGCAAACGATTGAGTCAAATCCGGTGTGATCAAGATAGGTGAGTAATAAACGCCTCCTTCAAAACCTGAAAAGCTGTTAGACATTCATTATCAAAAATAAATGAAACATCCTTTTCAAGTAAGTGCAATAAGGGCTTTGAGTATTTTGAGAAGTCTTTGAAAAATCTTTTGCTAAGGGCGTCTCAATTGCCACCACTTTTGCTCTATCAACCTGCAATCCCTTGGTTGAAATATGATACCCATAAATAATCACATCTTTCACCATGAAGTGACACTTCTCCCAATTCAAGACAAGATTTGTTTCTTGACATCTCTTCAAAACAGTGGATAGGTTAGACAAACAAATATCAAAAGAGGAACCAAAAATATAAAAATCATCCATAAACACCTTCATGATTTTCTCTATCAAACCATCAAATATGGCCATCATACAACGCTGAAATGTAGCAGGTGCATTATATTACCCAAAAGGCATCTTCCTAAAAGTAAAAGTAGTTTTCTTGATCCTAGGTAGCAATCATGATTTGATTATAAACCGAGTACCCGTCCAAGAAACAATAAAGCTCATACCCAACTAGACGGTCAAGCATTTGATCCATGAAAGGAAGAGGGAAGTGGTCTTTAAATGTATTTTCATTCAGTTTCCTATAATCAGTACACACACGTCATCCCATAAGAATCCTAGTGGCTAAGGTCTCACCATCATCGGCTTTCACAATAGTCATACCCCCTTTTTAGCTACAACATGCAATGGACTCACATGGAGACTATCACCAATTAGATAAATAATTTTTGCATCTAATCATATTAATATTTGCTTCCTAATCACTTCTTGAATTTCGGGGTTAACCTTTCGCTGATTCTGAATAAAACTATTAGCTTCATCTAACAACCTTATCTTATGCATGCAATACGATGGATTAATACCCTTCAAATCATCAAGAGCAAACCAATAGCAGATTTATACTTCCTAAGCACATCTATTAACTCTTTAAGTTGATCATCAGTAAGAGAAGAAGATACAATTACCGGATAAGTTTCATTCTCGCATAGATAGGCATACTTCAAGTGCTCCGGCAGTGGTTTCAACTCCTCCTTCTTTTCTTCCTTTGGTGTGATTTCTTTGTCTATGGGAGGTATTGCCTAGTCCACGTAACTTCTTCTGTTGGATTGTATACTAAAAGCCTAGCTTTAGCATGAACAATGTTTTAACAATATTCGAAATGAGAATCATTGATCAAATAATTGCGTCTTACAATTTATTTATATGTCCGATGCAATAGTCCACTTACTTTATAATGTAGATAATATGTTGTGCGATATGTGGAAGATCATATTATCAGTTCTCTTATAAAGTATAAATAGATGCTCACAATCGAGATAGACGGGGACTCTCTTTTAGGATGGTTAAAGTTTGGTCTGGTATTTGTTCGTCATGATCATATAATCACATTAGTGCACTTTGTGTATATTGAGCAGGACCGCTTGAGATCGTTCAACTTATACAGACTATATAGGAGAACTTGATCTCATTTATTATGAATGTTCGTGCTCTTAATCCTTATACAATAACCTCAACACGTAAGGCGATATGTATTTCTTTGATTCATCAATGTGTGAGATTTACATGTAATTAAATCAAGAAACTCAGTGAGTTGGGAAACAGTGCTGTCTCTATGGTGTGCTGTTGATTGTAGAAGGAATTTGTGTCCTATTAAATAGGTTGATTATGTCCCCTTGAGTAGCTCATAAGGATTATCATGTATACACTGCAGGTGGATTTATTCCAGCATGATAACAAGGTTGAGCGGTACTACTCTCGGATGAGATATTAATTAATGGAGTTGTCAGTAACTTAATTAATTAATGGACATTGTATATCTTAAACATGGGGATACTAATGGGCTCATAATAAGACAAAACATAATTTAGGATTAGAGCGGCAGTGCAATAATAATATTTTAGTGGAATATATTATTATTATAGGACTTAAGTATAAGTTTTGGGCTAAACTTGGATACTTAAGCCCAATGGAGGCCCGACTCTAATTTCCCCTACTGGTCCCTACTGTAGCCCATATATAAGTCATCTCAGCTATCCAGAAATCCTAATAAGAAAAATCACGCCTAACTGTGAGAAGGGAAAGGGGACAGTAGTTTGAGAGGATCTTGAAGATCGACGCCCACACGACATCAAGATTGGACTTGGGAATATAGCAGAAGATCAAGAGGTTATTTTCTGCATCTATTCTTTCTCAACATACCATGGTGAAAGGTAATACGTTTCTATCTTTTTGCTTCCGCTGATTTAGAAACACATGGAACCCTAACGGTTCACGTTAACCAAACGATCGAACGCCATCAATTGGTATCATAGCTTCGGTTTCATGGTGAAGCGTGATATGTTAGGCTAGGGTTTATGTGGATTATGTGATTTAATTATGAATTAGAATTGCATGAGTATATTAGTGTTTGGTATAATTGTTTTATCCATGAAAACCCAGTATCTGTTGGACGAATTGCTTTGGTAATACACGATGGTGGTGAAAGAATCAAGCATGTTCATGAAACATTGAAAGATGTATTCATTAAATTAACAGTGAAAGAAGATGATGTACTGAAAAGGATTTCGTGAGATACGCTCGTTGGCGTATGGGATGCGCGGATCGACGTACGGCTGTATACACGTTGCTGGGCGAATGACGTGAAAAAGGTGCAGAAGGCGATCGTAGTCGGGCACGATGGCGAGCGGAAGGTTAGGCAGAGTGCCCGGTAGTGCGCTCGATGAGTCGCCCATTTGGAACATGAAGTCGAGCGGGTCGCACGGTTGTTGGAAAAATCATCATTAATGATTTTACCAACGAATTAACGACGGAAATTGATCCATTAGTAAAACCATGATCGGTAATTCATTACCAATGGAAATTTAAATCCTTCATAATTACCGATGGATTATGGACGTCGGTAAATAGAATTTTTCGTCGGTAGTCATGCAAATAAAATTCGTTGGAAGCCATAAAATAGCGATGGAATTTTCGACGGAAATATTCTGTCGCTAATTACCGATGAAAAATCCGAGGATAAATACAAAAATATGGTATCATATAACACTTATATTAGCGATGAATTTACTGACAAAAAAATCCGTCGGTAAATGCTAAAAGTGAGATTTAACGACGAATTTTTTCGTCGCTAAAATATTTTTATATTTTGTAATATATATTTTTAAATTAATATTAATACCTGTTAAATAAACAAAAATTGTCATTAAATAAACCTTCAAAACACAACCTAATAAAAAATCTCCAGAATTTCAAATAAAGACCCAAATTCATCACAAAATATCAAATTCTACTAAATCCTTAATACATAATATCTGATTACATTAAACATGAGTAAAACTAGATTGACTACTTATACTTCCTTCCCCCAAATTTCTAATGCCGAAGATTGCTTTGTTATAATCATCTGCAATATAATAAACACTGAGTGAGCGGGAGATGGGAGCATCATCAGGTTTGTGATCATATAAAAGTCATGCATAACACTAAATTAAGTGAATACTCGGGTTCTAGTAGTAGAGTCAACTTCCAAACTTTACATGATAACATAAATGTTGGCAATTCTATGCTAAATTACTGTGTATGTATATATATATATTTAAAGTATATATCTAATGATTTATCTATAGATAATTAGTTGAACGTGTTTTTAAAATTAAACTACTGATTTATTTGTAAAAGTAATTTTATTATACTAGTGTTATAAATGTTTTAAATTATATTTAACTAAGTTGTATGAATTGCTTGCTGTTTTCTAATTAATTATTAGAGAGAAAGCTCTAGTTTATGGGTACTGTTAAATTCCTACTAGTTTATTTACCTTTAGTTATTTATAAGAGTACAATTATTATCTCCTCATTTATTGATCTTTAGTTATTTATAAGAGAACAATTATTAACTCCTATAAACTATATTTCAAGATTTAAATAAAATGGTACAAGCAAGAATAATTATAGAGACGATAACATGAAACTCAATGACATTCTTTTATATGAGATCCAAAATAGTTGACAGATTGTGCTTCAATTATAGTCCTAAACTCCTTATCTATAAATCAGTTTAAGAAACAACACATATGTTAATTGTAGTAGAGAAGCTACCAGTAACATACCTCCGTCCATAGAATCAGAAATAAGTCTCTTTAAATTAATTGGATCCATAACCACAGATGAAATCGCCACCCATTGCCCCCAATAAAAATGTCGTGCAAAAATCATAACAAACAATAAGCAACCATTTCATTGAAATTGGAACATTCATATGAATTGAGAGAGAGGTACCTTATCCAATTTAGCCGCATTAACAGCGCTAACATGTTCAACAGCTTTCTTTAAATCCAAATTCACATAAAAAAGATATACTTTGGAAGTAAGGAAATAAATCATACTCCCTCCATCCCGGAAAAGTTTGCACCCCTCTTTTCGGCATGGAGATTAAGAAAGTGATGACTTTTAGGGGTATTATGGTATTTTTTTTTGTAATAATAAATGATAAAGTATGTTAGGTAGAGATGATTTTTTTGTAAATAAAGTATATGGGGAAGGGTGATTGTTTTTTATTCTTTGGTTTTTTTGGAATGTGCAAACTTTTGTGGAACCGCATTTGAAAGGAGACGGAAGGAGTATATCGTAAAAGAAGTATAGTAAGCAACTATATGCGTACCTCTTGTTATTTAATATATAATTTCGCTCTACAAACTTTAAAATTTGTCATCTATACATATATAAAAGCAAACATAAACTTCTACTTTTGTTTTCAATTTTTTTTTAATTTTACTTTATTTAGAAATAATTCAATTTTAATCTTGACCGTCCAATTAATGTTTTTATTTCAATAATAAAATCTAATATAATTATATTAATAATAATAATGGATTTTATTATTTAAATTTTCCTTTTTTATTTAACATATAAATTTAGTAAATATAAGAGATATTTTTGACATATTTAACTAATTTTTAATCCATATATGCTTAATTTAAATTATTATATCAATCAATATTCATATATTATAATTTAATTTAATATACATAGAACATATGATTTTTCTTTGATTTCAATCAATCATAAATTTAATTATACTAATAATGGATTTTATTATTTAAAATTTACATTTTTATTGATTTAATTTAACAATATAAATTTGATTAATTTTTAATTAATATATGCTTAATTTCAATTAATATTTTAATTTTATTTTTATTAGAATAGTCTGTATAAATATTTGCTTTTAATCACGGTCGTTCATTCATTAAAATCATTCTATATAAATATTTTCAACCTAATCAAATTCTTCTTAATTTCTCCCTTTTTATTTCTCTCTAATACTTTTTCTTCTCCTTTACAGATTCTAATTTCATATTATTTATAATTTACTCTAATTTTTTTTATCTTTTATACTTTTATTTGATCTTATATACATGTTCAATCATTCTCCTAAAGGTATCATTATACATTTTAATTTTTTTGTTATTTTATTTTTTTCCTTCGATTTTTGTGATTTTTTTAATAATTCTATGAACCCTTTTTTCATGATTTAATTTATTTTATATTCTTTTATACTTTTGTTTGATATTATTTTTAGGTTGAATTATTCTCATGTTTGATCTTATTTGTAGGTCCAATCATTCTCTTTTTGTTTTTTCTCTAATACTTCTTCTTTTTCTTCTCTTTTACGGATTCTACTTTCATATTATTTATAATCTATTCTAATTTGTTTTCTCTTTTATACTTTTTTTTATCATATATGCAAGTTCAATCATTCTCCTTAAAAATATCATTATACTTTTTAATTTTTTGTTATCTTATTTTTTTCTCTTCGATTTTTGTGTTTTTTTTAATAATTCTATAAACCCTATTTTAAATAATTTAATTTATTTTATCTTCTTTTATACTTTTATTTGATATTATTTTTAAGTTCAATCATTCTCATATTTGATCTTATTTGTAAGTCCAATCAGGTATTTTTTTTGTCTATCTTTTTTTCTTCAATTTTAGTGTTTCCTTTATAATAATTATATAAACCCTATTTTATATTTTAATATTCTATCTTTTGTTCTTCTTTTTAATCTCTTTTTATTTTTTTCACTAATACGTCTTCTTTATCTTCTCTTTTACAAATTCTACTTTCATATTATTTATAATCTTTTTTTTTCTTCAATTTTTGCGATATTTTAATAATTCTATAAACCCTATTTTTATAATTTAATTTAATTTATCTTCTTTTATACTTTTATTTTATATTTATTTTTAGGTTCAATCGTTCTAATATTTGATCTTATTTTTAGGTCTAATAATTCTCATTTGAGATATCATTCTTTTTTTTGGTCTATCTATTTTTTTCGACTTTTGTGTTTGCTTTATAATAATATTATGAACCCCATTTTTATATTTTAACATTATATTTTTTGTTTTTCTTTTTAATCCTCTTTTTTTTTTCTATCTAATACTTCTTATTTTTCTTATTTTTTACAAATTCTACTTTTATATTATTTATAATTTACTATAATTTTTTTTGTATTTTATACTTTTATTTGATGTTATATGCAGGTTCAATCATTTTCCTTAAAGGTATCATTATACTTTTAAATTTTTTGTTATCTTATTTTTTTTACTCTTCAATATTTGTTTTTTAATTTTTTAATAATTCTATAACTCTTCAATATTTTGTGGAATAAACCCTAGATGCGGGCGCCTTTGCATCTCTCTCCGTCATGAATCTTTACTTGATTCTCACTTGATTCGCTGCACGAATATCTCTCTACCACTCCATAGGATGGAGTTAGGGTTTTGATGTAGTATAGGATGGATGTGCAATCTAAATTTCTTCTTGATGTGATCAGCATCCCTTTTTATACTTGTAACTTCTCCTATTGGATCATGGATGGGCTTTTCGTGGAAAATACACACATGCACGCACTGGATGTGAAAATACCGATATTTCGGTATTGATGTGTCCCCGTTCAACCAGACTGGGCTTGGTCAAATGGGACCTTCTTGGTTAAAGCACGAGCCTATATGCTAAAGCTTCTCCCGTTCGACTTAGCTTCTCAGTTCGACTTGGTGTAACTCGGTCGAACGGGATGGTCTTGGTTGAACGACCTCTCTGCAAGCTAAAACATCCCCATTCGACTTCACCTCTATAGTTCGACCAATCTGAGCTTGGTCGAACGGTATAACTATGGTCGAACTGCACCTCGAAAAATGTGTTTTTCTATTCCAAGCACTTTTAACTTGTTTTCTTATACTAACATGTTGAAATAACCTCAGTAGCATATGATTCGTGGATTTACCATAAACAACCTGATTTGTCTTGATAATAGACCAAATCATCCTCAATTTTCACAGGAATCGAAGCTTAAAATACGTGAATTATCACTCTCATCAAACCCCCAAACTTGCATGTTGCTCGTCCCGAGGCAAGGAATCAAAACAAAAGCATGATAGTGTAATCACGAGATCCTTATTACAACCACAACCTATTATGACACATGCAATCGTATCAATTCAAAACATAGATTCATCATACCTTTCATCCATGCATAAATATATTAACCATAATACTTCTACGAGTGCTAAGTAATCTAGCTCACTAGGTATGTGTTTACTCTCGCTCTCAAGTGTAAAAGATATAAAGGGTTAGTATATACGCTCAAAATAAATCCATATATTCGTGTAACCATAGGCTTGGTAAAGGTCTCAAAAATCAATTCATAATTATTTTGATTCTAGGATCACAAATGACTTGTTCTTGTGTTGTAATGTTGGCTCTTTGGCTAAGGTAAGGAAAATATAGATAAAGTAACTAATTTACTAGTAGGGAATTACCTTGGAGTTTTGCTTTCATCAATCAAATTCTTTCTTCTTCTCTTTTATCATTCTCATGATCTCTTCAATCCTTCTTTTCTCTTTACTCACGTGGAATCAACGTCTTCTTTTCTTTTAAGAACATGGGAACCAATTCCGGGCACCACCCTTCTAAGCAGTCAGGGTACCAGTTTCAGGCACTACCCCTTGATTGATCGTTAATTGTTGGGATGACCAATTAAAGAATTTATCGAACCACAGGGAGGAAAGTACTAGAGTCTAAGTGATCTCACGTTTATCGTAATTTTATAAGAATGACGGAATAGGGAGGATATGGTGCAAATAAATGAAATTACACTAATGCAAGAAATAAATGATAAAACGAATGAAAGATGAATGGGTTCCAAATGATGCAAGGATGAGATTAGCTACAATCATGGTATAGACAATAAAGAAATTATACAATTAATTCTTATCTCTCATGGACAAAGCATAGAAGCTATCTCTAAATCCACCTAAACTCTCTCTCGAGATGGATAGGATGTAGGCCCTCAACAAGGCTCCCAAAAGCACTTAAGATCGATACCATAACGAACATCTCCCACTAGGTACTAATTACTCTACGAGTTCCCTAATTAGGTACTAAATCATAGATAATATTCCCTTTTAAGGTACTATGAATTCACTAATGGCTTGGTTCTCCTCACCTAATCAACCAATCTCTCAATTAATGTAATCAAATGTTCTATCAAAGGATTCTAAATCTAGAAGGATATCTCTATCTTATTCTTAATAAATGCACATGAGGTGTATGATGAAATGATTCAATAAACTATCCTAAACACACAATTGATTTCTCAATCTAATCACATGTCCATGACAATTAATCATACATATCATCATATACATCAAGCAATCAACATTCAATGATAGAAATACACAAAGCTCATTCAAGATTAAAATCAAATTGCATAAAAACTAAATTATCCAACACCAATCATGGAGCTAATCTCACAAAGGAGATTAGCCTCTCATAGTCACAAGGAATTCAAAATAGACATTAAAATCCTTACAAACCATGATCAATCTATAAAAAAATGCACAAAAATTAGAATTAGATTTCCCCTTTGAAGTGCTTCAATGGAGATCTCCTTCTTCTTCTTGTGATCTCACTCTCCCTTGCTTGATCATTTGGATGGTGGATTTGATGAGGAGATCAAGTGTGGATGGATGGATGAAGAATGGATGAAGATGATGGTGTAAAATGGAGGAAATGGTGTGTGATCTAGGTGTAGGAGTGAAATCCTTCGAAAATTCTCATCAAATATTGAAGTATTGGGTATTTATACCCCTTGGGAAGCTTCTAGAAGGATTTTGATATGTTTCTGATCCTGCAGCAACACGACTCGTGTGCTGCAATACGGCCAAGGGATGGTCGTGTTGTGCGTTCTGATGTCATCGCACGGCCATCTCTTACAGGCCCGTTTGGATTACACGGCTCGTGTAGCACGACACGGCTCGTGTACTTGAAACGGCTGACCGTGTTCTTGCTGCCCTATTTTCTTCTTCCTTCTTTCGTCTCCTTTCTCCATTTTCGCTCCAATTTCACCTGTTTTACATACGATTAAGTTCATTCACACTCAATTCCATAAAAACACATAACTCCACCGAATAGCAAATAAATGCGGATAAAAATATACAAAAACACACATAAAAAGATATTAAAATGTAGGTGAAAATATCACTAATCAGCCCTCAACAAGATTTAACCACACTTAATAATGCTCAACCAAATTTTCTTCCTTTTGTTCTTCTAATTCAAGCTAGCATTTATTCACCTCAACTCTCTACTAATGAATTGGGTTTTCAACGAGACTAAAGTAAAGGATGAATAAGTAGATTTGCCAAAGAAAAAGCTTTAAAGGCTCAACGGGTCTTCCAATGATATACGTACATTATAAGGTAGGATAAAATTTGGCTAAGTGTGACTCAATTTAAACAAAAATGGCCTAAGATCATGTCACAGTAACTATCAATCATAATCTTCAAACAAGACTCCAAGCCAAGTTCTAGAATACAAATATATGGACGATTCTCATAAGAATAAACTATCATGGATGTAGCATTATTAATAATCTCAAATCCTCACATGGGTAATAGATTTCCTAAACACTCTTCAAAACATGTAATCAACATCAATTTCCACATAAACTACAAGTAATAATGGTATATGCCTATCATCAATAAAATCAACATGCATAAAAAACAAGTGCACTTGTAATAATAAGAAGAATCATAATCACCATCCAAATCAATCCAATCAAACATCCAAATCAAAATATCCGGCGTATCCATCATCATCAATCAATATCATGTACAAACCACCCATGCATAAATCTCAATCAACAAAATCACCACTCACTCAGCACCCAACCTGTAAAGTAAAAAAGAGAAGGAGATGAGAGGAATCAGACAAAGAGAAAACCTGACACACTCTACTCCTCCGGAGCATCATCATCATCGCTAATCTCCATACGCCAATAGTCAAAATCCCTCTGACGAACCCAAAGCTTCCTATCAATCTCTCGATAGTTAGCCTGCATCTCTCCAAATCTTCTATCCATAGAATCATATCTGAGGTTGAGGGTAGCGTAGTTCATGTTCGCCAATGCCAGCTGCCGATTGGTCTCCTACCAGTTCACATTCAGAGTGGTAAAATGCTCGTTCATCAATCTGAATTGCTCTCGATAAAATTGATTATGATATTGCCAGAAATACTGCTGCTGCTGTGGTGGTGGTTCATAATACTAATACTATTGTAGCTGCTGTGGTGGCTCCATTAGAGGAAATCCCATCTTTGGATACTCATGAGCTAGTTGCTGCTCCTCATTCTCATCCACAAAGTCTGCTGGATCTCCCACTAAGATCATATCCTCATCGATATAAACTCCCTGAAGATACATCTCATCCAAAAGTCTCTAGTTTCCTTCTTCTAAACAAGTGTCGGATATCGCCTTATGCTCCGAAGTGTTCCTCAAAAGACTGTCGTTTATCTGAATGGTAGTAAGATCAACAAGTGAAAATGGGAACTTGAAAGAAATCAGATTCTTACCACGGATGAACATACACATATCATCACTCCTCTGAATCAAGCCCATCCTCACACAAGATGACAAAATCAAATTAGGATCTCCATGAATCGGCTAATACTTAGACAAGTCAACTCAATAATACTCCGCTATCGGATAATCAACCCTCCAATGTTGACTTTTGGAAATGAGTGAGTTGAATACTTATAGAGTTACTGGAAAAAGTAAGGCGCCACATTGAAACGGACTCCATTCAGCATGCACCATAGCATGTAAATCTCTGCTCTAGGTTTACAACTCCCTTCAGATCCATCAAACAAAATGTTGCTCAAGATCCGGTCCATGTATGTTATCATGGGGTTTCGAGGTTCCGAATCAAAGCTACCTTGGCGGTATTCGTATTATAATCACCTTGCCTCTCCGTGATGGACCTCCAGAAGTCATCAGCCTTGAAATCCTCATGCTCCGCATCAGAAACCTCCGGGAAATCAACCATCTCTTTAAACTCATTTGTATACATCAGCTTAAATTGATCTCTAATCTGCATCAACAAGCCATAAGGAAGGTAATGATCTCCACAATCAACTCTCATTGTGCATAAAACTTCTGCTGTGATGTGGAAATAAGTCTCCATCTTCAGCTTCATAAACTTAGTAATCCCTACTCGATTGTGTTTGTGTTTGATCGTTTGGTTAATGTGACCCGTTAGGGTTCCATATGTTTCTAATTCAGCGGAAGCAAGAAAAATCAAGAAACGTATTACCTTTCACCAGGGTATATTGGAGAAGATGCAATCTCGCCGGCAGCCTGTGTAGCATCACGAGAATGGCTATAACTTCCTTATCTGAACTCTAATGGGAGTGATCTACACGCTTAGACGATCCTCTCTTCGACAGCTTTCCGTCAGTATATTAAACATCGAATTTGAAGTACTGCATGATTTTATATGAATTGTTTAAGGTGGCGGACAGCAGCACCAAACAACCTTCAGGTCTTCTGCTGTATTCCCAAGTCCAATCTCAACGTCGTGTGGGCGACAATCCTCGAGATCTTCTCAAGCTGTTGTTCCCTCACCCCCTTACAGTGTTAGGCGTGTTCTTAGGGTTTATGGATAGGTGAGATGAGTTATATATGTGCTACAGCATGTACCAAGAGGAGAAATTGGGTTGGGCCTCTATTGGGCTTAAGTATCCAAGCTTAGCCCAAAACTTATACTTAAGTCCAATAATAATAATATAGTCCACTAAAATATTATTACTGAACTACCTTTCCAATCCCAAAATTACATGCTGGACTCCTTCTTATTATGAGCCCATTAATCTCCCCATGTTTAAGATATACAATGTTCATTAATTAATTAAGTTACTGACAATTACATTAATTAATATCTCATCCAAGAGTATTACCACTCAACCTCATTATCATGCCGGATAAATCCACCTGCAGGGTTTACATGATAATCCTTATGAGCTCTTCAAGGGGACATCATCATCCTATGACGGACACGAATTCCTTCTACAATCAACAGCACATCATAGAGACAACACTACTTCCCAACTCATCGAGTTTGTTGATTTAATTACACGTAAATGTCACCCATTGATGAATCAAAGAAATACATACTGCTCTACGTGTTGAGGTTATTGTATAGGGATTAAGATCACGAAAATCCATAATAACTGAGATCAAGTTCTCCTATAAGTCTGTATAAGTTGAACGATCTCAAGCAGTCCTGCTCAATACACACAGAGTGCACTAATGTGATTCTATAGCCAAGACGAGCTAATACCAAACCACACTACAACCATCTCGATAAAGAGTCCCCGTCTATCTCGGTTGTGAGCATCTATTTATACTTTATAAGGAAACCGATAATATGATCTTCCATGTGTTGTCGCATAACATATTATCTACAGTATAAAGTAAGTGGACTATTGCATCTACATTTAAATAAATTATAAGACACTATCATTTGATCATATGATTCTCATTTCAAATAAATTGTTATAACATTGTTCATACTAAAGCTAGACTTTTAGTATACAATCCAAAAATCTCCCACTTATACTAAAAGACTATGCTGTCATGTCTTCTGCCATACATCTTATTCCCACTCCCACTACATGACCATCAAAAGCTCTCGCCTTAAGGTCCTTGTAAATGGATTTACTAGGTTATCATTCAATACAATCTAGGCGACAACAACCTTCCCCTCATCATACGATTTCTCGTAACAGGTAGTACTCAAGCTCTATGTGTTTAATTGCCTTATGGGCTCTTGATTCTTTCAAGTTTCCAACTGCACCATTATTATTAAAATAAATTATGATATCCTTGGGTAAACTTAGAAACACTTCAAAGTCCATCATGAAGTTTCGAGAGTTATATTAATACTTTGGCTGCCTTATAGGCTCCAATTTATCATCTTTCCATGATGGATTTCGGAGTCTGAAATATATTTCTATATAACACTCCTCCACATTATGATTCTACTTCCTAAAATTAAACACATAACCTTTGAGGTGGATTCACTGTAGTCCATATCTGATTTGAAAAATCCGAATCTATGTAACCTATAAGAAATAGTGAATCAGTTCGGTAAGCCTACATATAGTTTCTAGTCCTGTTCAGGTACTTCAAAATTATGTGTTACCATAGTTCATCATTCTTATTTCGGGTTCCCTTGATACCCACTATTCATGCCATTGGCAATACAGTTATCCATTCTCGTGCATAACATTCCTTAGGTTAAGCTTCCTTATTCGCTGAAGCATAAAGAACCGCTTTCATCACCTTTATATTCTTTTGTGTCTCAAGACACATTTCCTTAGATAAATTCACATGCTAAACGAGTAAGGATCATATCATTTTATGAAACTTGAGATAAGCATAACATCTTTTCTTGTGATCCGTATTACCATGATCAAAAGGATATATTTTACTTCTCTTAAGTCCTTTATTTCATACCGCTTTATCAACCATACCCATACGCTCGACAATACTCTTTCATTGTCTCCAATGAGCAATATATCATCTACGTAAAGTACAAGAAATACCACCATATTTCCATCACTCTTTTCAATATACAAGACACATCCGCGCATTGAATAAATCCATATGACAGGATTTCCTCATCAAAACTGATGTTTCATGATCTTGAAGCTTGCTTTAGTCCATCAATGGACACTTTTAAGCTTACTATCAAAATGCTCTTTGCTATTTGCAATGAATCACTCTGGTTGCTTCACATAGATGTTTTTCTCAAGACTTCCAATCAGGAAAATGGACATCTATATACTATTCCTCATATTCCACATGAGTACCAACAGATAAAAGAGTCCGGATCGACTTAGGTATAACTATTGGCGAATAGGTTTTCTCATAATCGAACCCTTTCTTTCTAAGTATACCTTTTCGCAACAAGCTTTGCTTCCAAGGTTTTCACCTTATCATATGATCCTCTTTTATTTCGTATGACCACTTCCAATAGCTTTTACACCATATAGTGGTTCTACAAGCTCCCAGATCTAATTTTGAATTCATCGATTCTATTTTAACATCATTGTACTTGCTAAGATATCGCATTTCGATCTTGTAGTACTTTGTTGTATCCGTGGATCCATTCCATATTTACTAGGGACCAAGTCTCACGACTCTCCCAAAACATATATATTACAGGTTGTAAAACAATCCTCCCACTATGACAAGGCAATACACAATTGTGTATCAGACGTGTCACGCGTTGCAGTTTAACTTGTGGTATATCCTCTTATACACTTGGTACTAATACTTTGTGTTTCCCCTCTAAGTTCCTTTAGAACAATTTATACATGGCTTTGTGATTTATTACATAGTCCTTTCCAAAAATCTAGTGTTTGTGTTAACAATCATCCTTTGATCTTTTGGACTAAACAAATCACCCTTCATTTTTCTAGGATATCTCACAAATAGACAAACATTCAAATGAATTACTATTTCTAGGGCATATCCATAAAATGAATTTAATAATTCCAAATAACTCATTATCTATCTAATAATTTCCAAAATAGTCTTTCTCTTATTAGGATTAGAAAATGTGTTATTAATTACTATTTTTTGCATCCGTGGGATAAACATGATTCAAATTGTCCATCAACGTACAACAACAGATTATAGCTCCAAGCCTCATCATTATGATCATGTCATTTAATGAAATGGAGTATCCATCCGTAAATGCATAGAAACTGAAATCAAATTCTTTTTATGAAAAACGTACGTAAAGATAATTTCTCATAATAAATCGTTTATTCATATCGTTAGATAAATAAACAACTCCCACTGCAACAGCCACTATTCTCGTAGTATTACCCATGTATATTACAATCTCATCATCACTTAGCTGCAGGCTTTTAGTGACTCTAGTATCTACACACAACGTGTCAGTAAATGTCATCACTAATCATGCTTCAACGACTCGTGAATGAGATACTGACCTTGTTCACATTTTGATGAAATTGGATTTCCTTTGCCACATATTTTGTTAGAAGTTCCCCACCATATACAACCTCTTGTATTTCAGGTAGAACTTGCTCAAAATACTTAGACAAATTACGGAGAATTAAATTGATCTAGGTTTCCCTTTTAATTTCTATTCCAAGCTTTTCCAATTCATTCATTAATTCAACCATGACCCCCCGTCTATCTAACTTAATCAAGTATCTGAAGAATCGCTTGAGACCATCATATTTCTATGAACCTCTTATCTCTTCACTAGAGACTTTAAAAGGCATCATTGGATATCCTTAGTGAGAACACATTTATATTTTCACAAGTAATAATATTCAAAACCAAGATTCTTTTCTAATCATCCAATTTTGGACAAGTAAATATAATTTCTTTTAGTCAACTATAAGCGAGATAAAACTATTTGAAATTCAGAGAATCACAAAAAAATATACCAATCGAATCTTCGAATTTTATCCTTTTATATTGATTCCCTCAAAACAATATAAAAATAAAATTCACCGACATCTCAAGCACTGTGAGTCTGCAAGCCACGTTAGTATGGACGTCTACAAACCCGAACATTTACAAGAGAAGGTTTTACCCATTAATTTCATTTGTCAACCTAACCTCATGACAAAATAATTAATAGCCAGTTCCTCTTTAGCCATGCAAATAATAGCAGCGACTCCATTGGGGAGGATACTAATTATTTACATCTAAGTGTACACCATTATTTGATCCCAAGTCCGCTGCCCAAGCTTATGTGCCTTACTGTTGGAGAAGTACACACGCGCTCAGATAACTTTCTACAACCATCAATTATATAAGTTTGTACAAGTAAACCGCATATAAACTCATTCGTTAGGGAGGAAGGCACTATAGCCAACGCGCAAGTCCATATGCATCACATTACAAATAATAACTATTTAAAGAAGTCTGCACCAGTGATCCGTGAATAAACACATCTGTTAGGGAGGAAGGTATTATAACCAACGCTCAAGTTTATTCACATCACTTTACAAACCAATAATGGAGGCCGCGGGAATTATTTACCAATCCTCTCTCCCACTTAGTTATTTAACATCGAGGGTTTTTAACATGTATATAATATTCATAATAAAATACGCAACTTAGCATGCTCCTATTACGGCAAATAAGGCAGTAAATCACAGAGTACATGCATACATTTATAACAATAATTAGATAATTAAATCAAATTATAACAGTTATATATCATGGCAAATTCGATTGTTTGCCACCAATCACGAATGCGGGCAACGCACATGGGGTTCGACCTCCCCGCAGAGGGCGCAGGGATCGACCTACCCGGAAAGGTCCCGGGGTGCGGGGCAGCGCCCCAAAGAAAAATTAAAATCCTGGTCTTCATTAATTTTCTCAAAAATTGCTTGCCCACAACACACGATCCACCTGCCCACCGGCAAACCCAAAACCTTGTGCCTATGCTCGCCAAACATGGACGCCACCGGGCTTACTACCGAGTGCGCCAATGAGAACAACACTCGTTGATCTGATGATATCACGCCTGACTGCCAAACACACCAACATGCACAGCAAGAGCGCCCATCGCACGACAGTCAGCCCGCCAATAGCAGCTACTAGGCATCTTCTGTGCACCAAGCCCAACATCACACGCTACCCCTCTGTGCATCCACATACGTCTTTAAGCATCAGCGTCCACCTGCACGTCGTGAAACGCCATTCGCAGAATTGCAGATAAGACCGGGATACCGCCTGAATCGCTAGAAAATAGCTTCAGACACGCCCAACGGCACATCAAGTCCGCTCAGAAAAGCCGCACCTCCTTCAGCTATGCATTGTCGGGTTACACAGCAAACGTATGTTGCCCTACTCAGCATCATACCTGCCCAGCACGCTGATCGTTGCCTATCAGAGATGTCCATCATGCTGCCATTTGCTGTCATCCACGACAACCACCACCGTCAATCTGACTATCGCCTGACCCATGGCAACTGTAACACCCAGCAGCACATGATGCCAGCCAACCCAGCCACTTGCAGACTTGACCAGATTGAAGGATCTGCCCAAAAAGTTGGTATACTCGGCCAAAAATTCTAAGGACCTTGTCAGAACTCCACCAGACACTCGCCCAGAACACGATGAAGACTCGCTCAAAATCTAGTTTTCCAAAGGTGTTCATCCACTGGCGGTCACGCCATCCATCGCCGTCAGCCCTGTCAGGACACCTTCTGGAGCACGCCTCAGAACAACCATGTTCGTCGCTGACCGGAGACTTGACCCAGCCACTGGTCTGACTCGCCCTGCCATCAATCACGCCACCATCTGCTGTTGATAGCCGCCGTGTCATCCGCTCAGTTGGTCGGCGCTGCACATCCCCCACACCGCTGCCGCACGCCAGCCATGCCACACCATCGATTCCAGCATGCCCGCTTGCCACCAGTTCCATTGCCAGCGACTGTCAAGTCTTTGGCGATGAACGCTTGTGGGCAGACACTGTGTGTCGACGATGCACCACTAGTGTGCGTAGCCGTGCGGGTCTAGTGCCACCTCTGCCAGCCAACATCGTTCCTTTTTGAGCGCTGGCAGTGCCATAGCATATCCAACAACGCCTGCTCATCCAGTGAGCCTTTCATCGTGCCGTCGATCATGACACCACAAGGCATCAGCCATCGTCGATCAGTTGCACTAGGCACCAATACCAACCCTTTCAGACCCGATCGACAGTCACAGCAACAAGCCCGACAACCACCGCCGTCAGCTTGCCTTGCAGTGTGCTTTCAACATCGATCTGTAGTGTCCAGGCGCCATCGCCCTTAGCTAAACCCTAGCCGCCTTGATCGACTATCAGCCAAAAAATAATGGCTAATCTCCACCGCTCCACCGCTGCTTAACTCCGTCATCAGCCAATGTCGTCAAGCCATGGTGCGGTTCATGTGTGTGTTGTGTACAATTAGGGTATCCACCAAGAAATAAAGTTCTAAATCCCTAGCATCAAGAACACCATTCAAACCCTAGCCTAACGTTTCATGTTTCACCATGAAACCGGAGCTCTGGTACCAATTGTTGGCATTTGATAATTTGGTTAACATGACCCGTTAGGGTTCCATACGTTTCTAATTCAGCGGAAGTAAGAAAAACCAAGAAATGTATTACCTTTCACCAGGGTATACTGGAGAAGATGCAATCTCGCCGGCAGCCTGCGCAGCATCACGAGAATGGCCATAACTTTTTCATCTGACCTGTAATGGGAGTGATCTATATGCTCAGACGATCTTCTCTTCGGCAGCTTTCTGTCAGTATATTAAACATTTAATTCGGAGCACTGAACAATTTTATATCAATTGTTTAAGGTGACGGACAGTAGCAGCAAACAACCTTCCGTTCTTCTGCTGTATTCCCAAGTCCAATCTCGACGTCGTGTGGACGACGATCCTCGAGATCTTCTCAAGCTGCTGTTTTCTCACCCCCTCAAAGTGTTAGGCGTGTTCTTAGGATTTATGGACAGCTGAGATGACTTATATATGGGCTATAGTAGAGACTAGGAGGAGAAATTGGGTTGAGCCTCCATTGGGCTTAAGTATCCAAGCTTAGCCCAAAGCTTATATTTAAGTCCAATAATAGTAATATAGTCCACTGAAATATTATTACTGCACTACCTTTCCAATCCCAAAATTATGTTTTGGGCTCCTTCTTATTATGAGCCCGTTATTCTCCCCATGTTTAAGATATACAATGTCCATTAATTAATTAAGTTATTGAAAACTCCATTAATTAATATCTCATCCAAGAGTAGTACCACTCAACCTCATTATCATGCCGGATAAATCCACCTACAGGGTTTACATGATAATCCTTATGAGCTCCTCAAGGGGACATCATCAACCTATGACGGACACAGATTCCTTCTACAATCAACAGCTCACCATAGAGACAGCACTACTTCCCAACTCACCGAGTTTGTTGATTTAATTACATGTAAATCTAACCCATTGATGAATCAAAGAAATATATACTGCCATACGTGTCGAGGTTATTGTATAGGGATTAAGAGCACGAACATACATAATAATTGAGATCTAGTTCTCCTATAAGTCAGTATAAGTCGAACGATCTCAAGCGGTCCTGCTCAATACACACAGAGTGCACTAATGTGATTCTATAGCCAAGACAAGCTAATACGAAACCACAGTACAACCATCCCGATAGAGAGTCTCCGTCTATCTCGGTTGTGAGCATCTGTTTATACTTTATAAGGAAACCGATAATATGATCTTTCATGTGTTATCGCACAACATATTATCTACAGTATAAAGTAAGTGGACTTTGTATCTACATATAAATAAATTATAAGACGCAATCATTTGATCATACGATTCTCATTTCAAATAAATTGTTATAACATTGTTCATACTAAAGCTAGACTTTTAGTATACAATCCAACAAATTGAACATCCAACGAATATCGTTGATAATGTTCATCTCCATCATTGCTCGATCATACTGATAACGAGTTCTCGTTATCTTATCCGAAATTGCTTCCCACAACTCTTCCTTCTCCTCCCAATTATCAATCCGTATGTCGAAATCAGAAGGCCTTCTCTTATCCCTCATAAGTTTCTTTGCAATTTCGTCATTCTTAGAAGGATTAGTCTCCTTCCTCTTAGAAGGTGTAGCAATTCCTTCACCTACAAAGATTATATTTCAATACACAATCCAGGAAATAAAACAAGTATAGCCAACCTAGGACTAATTACAACATGAATTCTACTCAAGACTTCAAATTCGCATGCAATAATCACTTCATGAATCAATCAAAAATCTCAGGTAAAACTTTAAAAGAATAAAATATAAATCCACAACACCTTCAATCAAAAGCGAATTAAAATCAAAAGTCCTAATACTCAACTTCACACAACTTACATTATTCTCAAATCCCAAAATTCAATAAAAGATCCAAGCATGCTCAACTTCCACACTTCAATTGCACAACAACATCACTTCCAATCGACGAGCCCATCATACATAACAAAATTAAGCTCAAGCCCGTAAGATTTGAATCATTAATTTCACAAAATCATATCAATCCAACATAAATTGAACTCATGCAAATTCGAATAAAATTTCAACAAGAACACTAAGATTCAAACTTCAATTTAACTAAAAACATGTTTAATCAACTTACCTAATCTTAACTAAGCATAATTAAATTCAATTCAAGGCGATCACTTTCCCGTCACCCTTTCTCGAGCTCTTGTTCCGATTAGTAAGAAATTCACTCTAAACTCATCCCACACTTAGTTTGCAAAGAGATATAATTGCCGATTAGTATGCACCTTGAATATAAAAATTTCTTACTTACACGAAAGAAATAATAAAATAATAAAACAAGAGGGAAAGCCCCCCAACAAGCGCTCTTGTTTAACGTAGGAGAGTCACGACAGTACCAAATCAAAGCAAGGTATCTTCAAAGACGACGCAATAATCATCCGGTGACTTAAAGTGCTTCAATCAATGCCCATTTGCCACTATAATGTCTCCGTCTTTATCTATCAACTCAAAACTCCTCCCTCCGCAGGCTTTATAATTCATGAATGGTCCTGTCTACTTTGACTTTAATTTTCCTGCAAAAAGTTTTAAACAAGAGTTAAAGAGTAATACCTCATCTCCTTGCTTGAACTCTTTATAAGTGATCTTCGAGTCATGCTACTTCTTCATTCTCTCCTTGTAGATCACCGAGTTCTTGAAAGCTTGGCTTCTAAACTCATCCAATTGATTGATGTGGGTCAACCTTAAATCCTTAGCTTCCTTAATGGATAAGTTCAAGCTCCTTACTACCCCAAAAAGACTTATGCTGAATCTCTACGGGTAAGTGGCATGGTTTCCCATAGACAATTTAATAAGGTGACAAGTCAAGCATAGTCTTGTATGCGGTTCAAAATCCCCACAATACATCGTTGAGCTTCATAGCCCAATCCTTCCTATTAGTTCCAACCACCTTCTCCAAGATTTGCTTCACTTGCCGGTTAGAGACTTCGGCTTGCCCATTCGCTTGAGGATGATAGGGTGTAGTAACTCTATGCTTAACACCATACTCCTTGAGAACTCTTTCAATAAGCTTGTTAACAAAGTATGACCCTCCATCACTTACAAGTGCTCTAGGAAATCCATAGCGGGCAAATATATGTTTCTTCAAGAATGACAACACCATCTTCGCATCATTCATGCGAGTAGAAATTGCTTCCACCTATTTTGAAACATAATCAACAACAAGAAGGATGTAGAGAAATCCATTAGATGGGGGAAACAGCCCATAAAATCAATTCCCCATAAATCAAAGATCTCTACAACAATGCTTGGTAGAAGTGGCATCTCATCCCTTTTACATATGTTTCCCATCCTTTGAAATCTATCACATATCACTACATATGATTCACAGTCTTTAAATATGGTAGGCCAATATAAAGCAGATTGAAGTACCTTCGCTGCAGTCTTTTGGGCTCTAAAGTGCCCTCCATTAGGTTGTGCATGGCAAAAATCAAGAATACTTTTCATCTCCATCTCGGGCACATACCCACGGACGATAGATACCGTACAAATCTTGTACACAAACGGATCATACCATATGAAGTCTCAACATCTCTCTTAAACTTTGCTAGTTGATACATATTAATACCTGTAGGAATTTCACCTACGACAATATAATTGACATAATCAGCATACAATGGATCCATTCCTTGTGCAGTAACTACACAAGCTTTTTTCTCCCTTTCAGCAAACACTGCCATAATCTTCTCATCAGGGAAAATCTCCTCAATGTACTCAAAATAATCATCACAATGCTCCTTGTCTCCAACCTTGATAGATGATCTGCCAAAACATTCTCCGTTCCATTCTTATCTTGGATCTCCATATCAAACTCTTGTAGAAGAAGGATCCAACGAATAATCCTGGGCTTCGCTTCCTTATTCTCCATCAAGTACCGGATCACAGAATGATCTGTGTACATTATAGTCTTCATGCCAACCAAATACTATTGAAAATTGTAGAATGCAAACACCACAGCTAAAAACTCCTTTTCAGTAACTTCAGTGTAATTCTTTTGTGTTGCATCAAAAGTTTTACTCGTATAGCAGATGGAGAAGAACTTCTTTTCTCTCAACTGCCCGAGCACTACTCCAAGTGCTAAATCGCTTGCATCACATATTAGTGCAAACGAATGAGTCAAATCCGGTGTGATCAAGATAGGTGCAGTAATAAGCGCCTCCTTCAAAACCTGAAAAGCTGTTAGACATTCATTATCAAAAATATATGAAACATCCTTTTCAAGTAAGTGCGATAAGGGCTTTGAGTATTTTGAGAAGTCTTTGATAAATCTTTTGCTAAGGGCTTCTCAATTGCCACCACTTTTGCTCTATCAACCTGCAATCCCTTGGCTGAAATATGATGCCCAAGAATAATCACATCTTTCACCATTAAGTGACACTTCTCCCAATTCAAGACAAGATTAGTTTCTTGACATCTCTTCAAAACAGTGGATAGGTTAGACAAACAAATATCAAAAGAGGAACCAAAAATAGAAAAGTCATCCATAAATACCTCCATGATTTTCTCTATCAAACCATCAAATATGGCCATCATGCAACGCTGAAATGTAGCAGGTGTTTTACATTACCCATAAGGCATCTTCCTAAAAGCAAAAGTTCCATAAGGTCAAGTAAAAGTAGACTTTTCTTGATCCTAGATAGCAATCACGATTTGATTATAACCCGAGTACCCGTCTAAGAAACAATAAAGCTCATACCCTACTAGACGGTAAAGCATTTGATCCATGAAAGGAAGAGGGAAGTGGTCTTTGAATGTATTTTCATTCAGTTTCCTATAATCAGTACACACACGCCATCCCATAAGAATCCTACTGGCTAAGGTCTCGCCATCATCGGCTTTCACAATAGTCATACCCTTTTTTAGCTACAACATGCAATGGACTCACATGGAGACTATCACAAATTAGATAAATAATTTTTGCATCTAATCATATTAATATTTGCTTCCTAATCACTTCTTGAATTTCGGGGTTAACCTTTCGCTGATTCTGAATAAAACTATTAGCTTCATCTAGCAACCTTATCTTATGCATGCAATACGATGGATTAATACCCTTCAAATCATCAAGAGCAAACCAATAGCAGATTTATACTTCCTAAACACATCTATTAACTCTTTAAGTTGATCATCAGTAAGAGAAGAAGATAAAATTACCAGATAAGTTTCATTCTCACCTAGATATGCATACTTCAAGTGCTCCGGCAGCGGTTTCAACTCCTCCTTCTTTTCTTCCTTCAGTGTGATTTCTTTGTCTATGGGAGGTATTGCTTAGTCCACTTAACTTCTTCTATTGGATTGTATACTAAAAGCCTAGCTTTAGTATGAACAATGTTTTAACAATATTCGAAATGAGAATCATTGATCAAATGATTGCATCTTACAATTTATTTATATGTCCGATGCAATAGTCCACTTACTTTTTAATGTTGATAATATGTTGTGAGATATGCGGAAGATCATATTATCAGTTCTCTTATAAAGTATAAACAGATGCTCACAATCGAGATAGACGGGGACTCTCTTTCAGGATGGTTAAAGTTTGGTCTGGTATTAGTTTGTCTTGACCATATAATCACATTAGTGCACTTTGTGTATATTGAGCAGGACCGCTTGAGATCGTTCAACTTATACAGACTATATAGGAGAACTTGATCTCAATTATTATGGATGTTCGTGCTCTTAATCCCTATACAATAACCTCAACACGTAAGGCAATATGTATTTCTTTGTATCATCAATGTGTGAGATTTACATGTAATTAAATCAAGAAACTCGGTGAGTTGGGAAACAGTACTGTCTCTATGGTGTGTTGTTGATTATAGAAGGAATTTGTGTCCTATTAAATAGGTTGATTATGTCCCCTTGTGTAGCTCATAAGGATTATCATGTATACACTGCAGGTGGATTTATTCCAGCATGATAACAAGGTTGAGCGGTACTACTCTCGGATGAGATATTAATTAATGGAGTTGTCAGCAACTTAATTAATTAATGGGCATTATATATCTTAAACATGGGGATACTAATGGGCTCATAATAAGACAAAACATAATTTAGGATTAGAGCGGCAGTGCAGTAATAATATTTTAGTGGAATATATTATTATTATGGGACTTAAGTATAAGTTTTGGGCTAAACTTGGATACTTAAGCCTAATGGAGGCCCGACTCTAATTTTCCCTCCTGGTCCCTACTATAGCCCATATATAAGTCATCTCAGCTGTCCAGACACCTTAATAAAAAAAATCACGCCTAACTGTGAGAATGGAAAGGGAACAGTAGTTTGAGAGGATCTTGAAGATCGATGCCCACACGACGTCAAGATTGGACTTGGGAATATAGCAGAAGATCAAGAGGTTATTTTCTGCATCTATTCTTCCTCAACATACCATGGTGAAAGGTAATACGTTTCTATCTTTTTGCTTCTGCTGATTTAGAAATACATGGAACCCTAACAGTTCACGTTAACCAAACGATCGAACACCATCAATTGGTATCAGAGCTTTGGTTTTGTGATGAAGTGTGATACGTTAGGCTAGGGTTTATGTGGATTATGTTATTTAATTATGAATTAGAATTGTATGAGTATATTAGGGTTTGGTATAATTGTTTTATCCATGAAAACCCAGTATCTGTTGGACGAATTGCTTTGGTAATACACGATGGTGGTGAAAGAATCAAACATGTTCATGAAACGTCAAATGATGTGTTCGTCAAATTCAAAGTGAAAGAAGATGATGCGTTGAAAAGGATTTCCTGAGATACGCTCGTTGGCGTATGGGATGCGCGGATCGACGCACGGCTGTATACACATTGTCGGGTGAATGACGTGAAAAAGGTGCAGAAGGCAATTGTAGTCGGGCACGATGGCGAGCAAAAGGTCGGGCAGAGTGCCCGGTAGTGCGCTCGACGTGTCGCCCATATGAAACATAAAGTCCAGCGGGTCACACGGTTGTTGGAAGTGAAGGCTGGACGAGCATGTTTTGGGCGTGCAATTGTGCAGTTAGTTGCATATTGGGCACGTTGTCAAGCAGGCTGTCGGTTGACACACGCGGTGAGGCGCCCGGAGGGATGCACGTGCACTGCCGTGTGAGGAGCAAGGTGGGGCGCTCGCCTAGCTAGGAGTCATGTATGCTGCCGGGTGAGAAGATTGCAACCCGGGTGAAGTGCAAGGCGAGGCATATGGTTGTTAGCATGGTTACTGCATTGTTACATGTTTCAGCGCTTGGATTCGCGTATAGAGGCAGGCACGGGAGTACGATGTGGCATCTAGCGGCGTGTCGATGAGCGGATAGATGGGTGGTGTAGTTAGCATCGGGCAAGGAATCAAGATAAAGATTTGGCATTAGATTCTTTCGGAATATCAGATTAGGTCGATCCCAGTCTGCGTTGCCCATATTCGTGATAGGTGGCGAACAATCAAATTCGCCGATATATAACTATTTATAATTAATTTAATTATTTGATTATTATAATATATGCTATGCATGATTCTTTGTGATTTACTGTTTTAAATTTATGTAATAGGAGCATGCTAGGTTGTGTATTTTATTGTGGAATATTATATGCATGTAAAATCCCTCGTTGTTAAATAACTAAGTGAGAGAGGGGATTGGATAATAATTCCTGCGGCCTCCATTATTGGTTTGTAAGTGATGTGAGTAAACTTGCATGTTGGCATAGACCTTCCTCCCAATCGGATGAGTTTATTCACGGATCACTGGTACAGACTTCATTAAATAATTATTGTTTGTAATGTGATGCACATGAACTTTTGTGTTGGCATAGACCTTCCTCTCCATTAGATGAGTTTATATGCGGTTCACTGGTACAAACTTATAATTGATGATTGTAGAAAGTTACCAGAGCACGTGTGTATTTCTCCATCTATAAGGCACATAAGCTTGCGGAATGGACTTAGGATCAAATAATGGTGTACACTTAGGTGCAAATAATAAGTATCCTCTCCATCGAAGTCACTGATGTTATTTGCATGGCTAAAGAGGAACCGACTATTAATTATTTTATCATGAGGTTAGGTTAATAAATAAAATTAATGGGTAAAAGCTTCTCTTGTAAATGTTCGGGTTTTGTATACGTCCGCACTATCGTTGCATACAGACTCACGTTGCTTGAGATGTTGGTGAATTTTATATTATATCATTTTGAGGGAATCAATATAAATAGATAAATTCGAAGATTTGATCATTGTACTTATTTACATGATTTTCTATATTCTCAAATGGCTTTATTTCACTTATTGATAACTAAAAGAATCATGTTTACTTATCTAAAATATATGATTAGAAAAGAATCTTGTTTTAATTCTTACTGCTTAAGAAAAATATAAATGTGTTCTCACTAAAAATGTCCTCTGGTGCCTATTTAAGTCTCTAGTGAAGAGATGAGAGCTTCATAGAAATATGATGGTCAATCTCATGGAACTCTTCAAATACTTGAGAAAGTTATAAGGGTATGAGGTCATGGTTAACTCGATAAATGAATTAGAAATACTTGAAGTAGAAATTGAAGGGGAAACCTAGGTAAATTTAATTCTCTGTAGTTTGCCTAGATGTTTTGAGAAAGTTCCAACTGAAATACAAAATGTTGTAATAGGTGGGAACTTCTGACAAAACATGTGTCGAAGTCATCGAGGTATGAACAATGATAGTATCTTATTCAATAGTTGTTGAAGTATGATTAGTGGTAGCATCTACTGACACATTGTGTGTAGATATCGGAATCAGAAATCATATCTATAACTAAGTGATGATGAGATTACTGCGAACATGGATAATTCTACGAGAGTAGTGGCTGTTGCAGTGGGATTTGTTTATTTATCTAATGATATGAATAAATGTTTGATTTTGAGAAATTGTTTCTACGTACTTTTTCATAGAAAGAATTTGATTTCATTTTCAATGCATATACGGATGAATACTCCTTTTCATTTAAATGACATAGTCATGACAATAAAGGATGGAGCTGAAATCCGTTGTTGTACGTTGGTGGACAATTTGTAAACTCTTAAATCATGGTTCTCTCATGATGCAACAAATAATAATTAATAATGCATCTTCTAATTTTAGTAAGAGAAAGGAACCTTCGGAGATGAATTAAACATACTCTTGGCATCTAAGATAAGATCAATTTTACTTGAGTAGGATTCAAAGGTTGATAGCCAATGGACCGTTAGGTTTATTTGAAGTGGAAACTATCGAACTTGTGAGTCTTACTTGGAAGTGAATATGATTAATTGCCTTTTCAAGGCAAAGGGGTGTTGAGCCAAATATATATTGGAATTGGTTCATTCTGATTTAAGCGGTCCTAAGACTATCCTAACGAAAGGTGGTTATGAATATTCGTCAATTTAATTGATGATTATCTAGATACAGATATATTTATTCGATGTACCACATGGAAAATATATCAAGTTATTACGATTTAATTGTGGTGGAGAGTACCTCTATGGATAGTCTTGGAGCTGTCAATTAGAGGATGAGATAAAATCCTAATTTATTACAATAGGCAAACCCCAGCACAATGGTGTGACGGAAGAAGGAATAAGGCTCTTATGGTAATGGTTAGATAGATGATGAGTTATTAAATTCACTTTGAGAAATCCTAGAAAAATGAAGGGTGGTTTATTTGTTAGTCCAAAAGATAGAAGGGAGATTGTTAACACAAACACTAGATTTTTGGAAAAGGACTATGTAATAAACCTCAAACCTATGTAAAAGTTGTTATAAAGGATGTGAGAGGAAAACACAAAGTATAGTTTTGATGTAAAAGAGGATATACCACAAGTTGACCCACGGATATGAAGAAACACTATAATATAAAAATTCAATATCTTAGCAAGTTGCAATGATCTCTGGAATAGGATCTATGGATTCTAAATAAAATATGGGAGTTGTACGACTACTAAATGGTGTAAAAGCCATTGGAAGTGGTCATACGAAATAAAAGAGGATTATACGGTAAGGTGAAAACCTTGGAAGCAAAGCTTGTTGCGAAAAGGTACACTCTAAAAGAAAGGGTTCGATTATGAGGAAACCTTTTTGCCGGTAGCTATGTTTAAGTTCATCCAAATTCTTCTATTTATTGTTGTTCATATAGATTATGAGGTATAGCAAATTGCAAAAGGCTAAGAGCATTTTGACTGTAAGCTTAAAATTGTCAATCAATGGACTAAAGCAAGCTTCAAGATCATGAATCATCCATTTTGATGAGGAAATCCAACCATATGGATTTATCAATGTTCGGATGGATCTTGTGTGTTAAAAAAAGTGACGGAAATGTGGTGGTATTTCTTGTATGTACGTAGATGGTATCTTGCTCATTGGAGACAATGAAAGAGTATTATTGGGCGTATGAGTATGGTTCATAAAGCAGTATGAAATGAAGAACTTAAGAAAAACACAACATGTGCTTGCGATATAGTGATTAGGATCACAAGAAAGGATGTTGCGCTTATCTCAAGCTACATGAATTGATACGATCCTACTTGTTTTAGCATGTGACTTTATCTAAGGAAATGTGTCTTAAGACACAAAATAAGATAAAGGAGATGAAGACGGTTCTTTATGCTTCGGTGAATAAGGAAGTTTAATCTAAGGAATGTTATGCACGAGAATGGATATCTGTTTTGCTGAACGCATGGACAGTGGGTATCAAGATAACCCGAAATAAAAATATTGAACTGTGATAAGACATATATTTATGTACCTGAAAAGGATCAGAAATTATACGTGGGATTACCGAACAAATTCATTGCTTCTTGAGGGCTACATAGATTCGGATTTTTCAAATCAGATAAGGACGACAATAAATCCACCTCAAAGGTTATGTGTTTATTTTAGGAAGTAGAGTCATAATATGGAATAGTGTTATATAGAAATATATTTCGGACTCCACCATAAAAGATGACAAATTGGAGCCTCTAAGGTAGCCAAAGTATCTGTATGTCTTTAGAGACTACATGATGGACTTGGATGTTTTTCTGAGTTTGCCCAAGGTGATCACAATTTATTTTGATAATAATGGTGCAGTTGCAAACTTGAAGGAATCACGAGCTCATAATGCAATTAAAAAAATTAAGAGCAAGTACCATGATAGGCGTATTCTGCGTACTCCAATTTAATCCTAAAGTATAAGGATGTCAATTGTAGTATCAAGTACCCAAGTTAAATTATCGATCCTACTGAGACAGTTAATTATTTATTTATTCCAGATTACTATTTAAGAAGAATTAAGTAACCAAATTTTCAAGTTTTTGAATTAATTATTTTAAATAACAAAATAATAAATTGTTGAGTAATCAAAAGCAATAGAAAATAAACAAGTTCTAATAAAGAGATAAGTAACAGTTCTAAGGTATCAGGTATAGACCAATTAATTTGGGTTACTAAACCTACAATTGTTCATTCATGCAATTTCAATGTAAATACACCACATAACCCCGTTAACCCACCGAATATGATCCGATTTTAAGCTAATAGTATATTCTGGTTTAAATCCTAAGGTGCGCAAATATTATCAAGTCTTGTTCCTAGATACTAATCAAAGCAAGCAATAATACCCCCGGATGGTAAGCTCGAATAACAAGATATTTTCTTGAATTACTACAAGGTTCTATTCACTTCCTACTTGAATGTCTAATTGCATTGTTCCACTAGACAATTCAAGTATTTGATTTACCAGTTCATGGGATTAAAGTGTTTTTAGCGAAACTACTTCAATCCCTAACAGATAGACAATACCAATCATGTACGCACACAAGCTAACACAATAATTCAAGCATTATAGCGTATGTCATGAATATATTATGAAGACGTTACTAATCAAAAAAGCAAGTCTTGATAAAATAAGTAAAATCAAAATATCCACTGCATAAAATCTCAATCTTTGGTCTAGGTTCCCAAATCAATTCAATCAATCCATCAAACCCCAGAACTGTATAGGAAATTAGCACATGAGGTTACAATCAACACTCATGGCTATGCAATTCATAACTAAAATCAAGATAAAAGGAAAGAAAAGATTAGAAACACGAAACCCTAGCGTAAGCGTAGTTGGGCGTTCCTTCTACGTCTCTCCAATCGTCCGATCTCCCTTGATTAGCACTTGGAACCACTTGGAGATGGATGATGGATGAAAATCAGATGTAAATCTGATATGAAAGTGTTGGTGGAGTGAATTGATGATGGGTGATGGATGGGTTCTCTCCAATTGTGTGTTGATCTCCCCTATTATGTCTTGGACTAATGCAGGGATGTTTTTCAACCAATTCTGCTTCAAAACGCGATCTGAAAGGTATAAATACGCTGCAAAATCGAACAGGCCTCGACTAGGCTGGGAATTGGGCCACTAGGGCACCCAGCTCGGCTCGAGCTGGGTCTGGACTAGGCCGAGTGGTACCCGAGCTGCTCCACACTGCCTTGACACGTCAACAGGGGCTAACTTTGCATGGCGAACGGGCTCAGCTCGGCTCGAGCTGACCGGCGAGCGGGTCCCAAGCTGGCCCGTTCCACCTCTGTTCTGTTCCGTTTTCGATTGTGTCCTGTTTTACCCTATTTTATTCCTTCAAAATTCACAAAAACACCTTAGTAGCCTCAAAATCGTGTAAATGCTTAAATGTACACAATTCCATGCAAAAACAATAACTTTCCTAGGAAAAATAGTGTAATATGCACACATAAAATGCGTAAAATTCCACTCTCAACACCCCCAAGCTTACCTGTTGATCGTCCCGAGGCAAAGACATAGAAAACTAATAGATTAATTGAGAGGAAATTTCACAGCAGAAGACATCCAAGACAATATAATAATTCAAAAAATCATACTTCAGATACAAGATAACCATCCATCTAAGAACATGCAATTCAAATCAACTATTTTACTTATTCGGAATGCTCATCCACCCATTCTCACGGGTAATGTTTACGCTCAATGCTCAAGTGAGAGATATACACTTTTAAGGTAAGGTGTTTACACTCAAAGTCAATCTAAACACACGCATAACCATAAGCTTGGCAATCATCTCAACTATCGACTAAAGGAATAATTTCGACAATAGGATCACAAAGGTCTTGCACTAGGCTGTAATGTTAGCTCTTTGGTAAAGGTAGAAAATATATAGATAAAGTGACTCAATCACTAGTAGAGAATCAAAGAAGACTTACAGCTTTTCAATAAACAGCTTCACTTACTTCTTTCTTCTTCAACGCTCTTCAATTCCTCTTGCAACTTGATTCCTCCTTCACTTTTGAACACAACTTCCTTGCTTTAATTTTTTTCTTTTTCTTCCTTATTTTTCTTCTTTTTTTTTTAACTAAGGGTACCAGTTTCAGGCACTACCCTTTCATGGGGTACCAGTTTCGGGCACTACCCCTTCATGCAATAATTTAACCATTCTCTCTTCAACAATTTTCATCACTCCCAACTTACATCTCCTTATATTCTTCTTCTCAATACACCAACTTGACTCCTTCAACTCTCTACTAGGTAGGAATTTTTAAAAGCTAACAAAAAGATCAATTAGCTAATCACGTAGGCTTCCAACAAATAAGGTATTCAGGCTCAAAAGGGTTAACTACGGATGATTTCATTAGGTAGGAAAATAATTTGGATAGTGACTAATAAATAACAAAGATGGCCTAAGATCATTTCCTATTGTCTAATCAAACACGTAGCTTCAAGCAAGATAAAAAGCCAAGTTCTAGAATACGTGTGTATGAACGACACTCATAAGAATAAACTCAATCATGTCACTTGTCATGATTTCAAAAAGCTCAAAATCTCACATGGTTGTACAAATGAACGAGCAATTATAATAAAGTTACATAGCTAATCTTCCTTGCACATAATCAAATTACAAGCTTCTTAATATCAAAGCACGATATCAAATTGTTTCACAAAATAATACAACATAAATCAATAACACAACTCCATGACTCACTGAACTCCTAAACAATAATCCAATACCATCCATCACATAAACATTATAAATAACAACAAAATAATCGCGATGGGGATGAAAGCAAATCATCGGCAGTTCAGGTTTTAGGCCGGACATGTCGTAAAATTGACCTGGATACAGTTATACAGCAGCTCACCTACCTGGAAGACAAGCTCGTCTCTAGTGGTGCGCCGTGCGGTACCAAATTTTGCCGAGCGGGGTACCTGGCTCATGGCATACGTGTTCTGCTCCGATAGGACCTAAGCTCGACTAACTTTGACTACTCTCCAAGGTAGCTCGACTCAATCAGTGTGTCGAGCGGGATCCTTTTCAGCCGAGCAATCCCTCTGGCCCATTTTACATGTGTCCTAATCCATCTAGTCATCAACTCGGCTCACTTTGGCATCATCCTTGTGCAGCTCGGCAAGAGCAGGTAGCCGAGCCGAGGTCGAGTTGCTCGGTTCTGCTTCTGTCGACGTTCTCCTACCTTTTCTGTGCTGTACCCTGCTTCAGCACTCAATTCCAAGTGAAATAACACAACATACTACCATCAAGTGCTAAGAAAAATAAAAAAATCATCACCGAGATCCATAAATCGACTAAACTAACACTAGGACCAACAAGCAACAAACAAGACAAAACTTGAAACCTAGAATATCGCAAAAAATTGAACCCTCAACATTATTGAATAAATAAAAAATATCAAGAATCCGCAAAAAATTGACCCTCCAAGCAACAACACAATGCAAAAATTCTATTTCAACACTGCAAGACAATGTATGTACGTTACCCCCAAACTTAGATCAAACAAAGTGAGAAACTAAGTTTGCAAAGAGTATATACAACAGTCAAGCAACACCTAAAAATAATAAAATGGGAGGGACAACCCCCAACAAGCACTCATGTTTAACATCGGAGAGTCACGATGGAATACCTATTTTTGACTACGGGATCGGAGAACAGTCCTCTCGCATTCTTACCTTCAAGTACTTCTTTCCTTTCTTATTCTCAACTCCAACCATCTCACCTTTTTTATCACCGAAATTGGACTCTTTGAATTCTTTTCCTCCCATGACTAACTTGATTCTTTCTTGTCAATCCTCCACTCAATTGTAGGCTCAACCTGCGTAGCAAAACAAGGATCAAACAAGTTAGAATTTTCAACACCAATATAAGAATAAAAATCGGGAGGTAAGTTCGAAAGCTTCAAATATGGATCATCAATCTTTCCTGCAACCAACAGATTACTAAACATCACATTAGAGTTAGTAATAGGAAAAGTAAGAGATACGCTTGTTCCTGCGATCTCCTCTACCACTTCAATGCTTCGGCTCTCATGCTTTTCTTCCTTAGCAGCAGACATCATCTCCTCATCAACCGTAAACTTTATATTCTGATTCACCCTGGCATCACCCAATGCAAGTAAATTCTCAAGATATTCAACCCATTCATCATTAGATAAAGCCTCAAACTGTGCATCAGACAAGGTGTAGTTCTCCTCAAACTCTGTGTCGACTACTTCCACATACTTGCAGTGCTGCTTATCTGTAGGCCACTGCATCTCCTTATTCAAAGAAAAGACGATCTCCTTATCATTGGCCCTCAACCTTAATTCTCCTTCGAACACATCAATCAGAGCTCTTCCAGTTGCAAGAAATGGATGCCCAAGATCAGAGGCGCTCCATCCTCGTCATACTCCATATCTAGAACAAGGAAATCCACAGGAAATGTCAAATTGGACACCTTCACAAGCACATCTTCAATAACTCCTTCAAAGTATGTCAACTACCGATCTGCTAACTATAGGGCAACAGACGTAGGTTTCAACTCCCCCAAACCAAGCTTCTTGAACACTGATAAAGACATCAAATTTATACTTGCTCCTAAATCACACAGTGCTCTCCTAGATGGTCCTTTTCCAATTTCGCAGGGAATGATGAAGCTGTCTGGATCCTTCAATTTTTCTGGAAACTTCTTTTGAATAATAGAGCTGCAGTACTCCGTCAAATTCACTGTCTCTACACTGTTAAGCTTCCTCTTTCTGGAGATGAGTTCCTTGATGAACCTTGCGTAATGTGGCATCTCTTCCAATGCTTCCGAGAAAGGAATAGTGATTGGACATCCGTCATAACATCAGCGAACTTTTAAAACTTCTCATCAAGGCTCTTCGATAAGGAACTCTGAGGGAAATGAATTGGTACATTTATTATCGGAAGTCCCAAACTATCTTTCTCGAATACCACTTCCACTTCTCTCAGTTTCTTGGCTCTCTGCCACTTTTTATCAGCAATTGCCTGATCATATTGACTCTGTACAGAACTCGGACGCGCAGCAAAACTGGAGGGAAACTCAGTTGCTCGCTCAAGCTGATCGGGGGTTGAACCGAGCTGAGCTGTGGTTGGACCGGACCGAAAACCACGTTTCAACCATTAGACACCCTACTCGGCTGCAGCTTTTCACCCTGGGGGACCATCTCGGCCCGAGCTGGCTGTCGAACCGCTACCGAGCGGCTTTGTTCCATCCCTATTTCGTCCTACTTCAGTTCGGTTACATCCTGCATCAGTTCTGGACCTTTATACTGCTTTTCGGATCTAAAAGTGATCGTATGGCACTCCTTCGAGTTTATTTTTGTATTTCACATAAATTTCCCCTTCTGAATCTATTGTTGTTGCTGATTTACCATTGTTGAGATCTTACCCATAGAATATGTGAGACTCTGCAACTGCTTATAGACTTCTTCATGCTACTTTGTCATATTCGAATCCATGAGAACCCTCGGTTGCCTCCTACATTATTACCTGATATCAGAGTAACTAAGTGTTTATTCATTTGCTCCAATTGAGAGATAACCTTATCAATCTTATCAGCTTCAGAAATTCTCTTCGACTTTTGCTACTTTCCCAAGAATGAAAGTTCTCGGATCCTTTCAGATGGCCAATCCCTAGAGTTCATAGAGATATCATCAAACAATTTTTCTACGACATTGGACGTTTTGCCAAAGATTGTTCCTCTAGCAGAAGCATCAACCAACACTCTTGCATCGTTTTCAAGGCCATTATAGAAGACACTGATGAGTTGAGACTTCTTAAATCCATGCTGTGGGCATCTCCTCAACGCATCAGTAAACCTTTCCAAGCCTCTCCAAACAACTCATCTCTCCGCTGCTTAAACTGATTGATTTCCTGTTTCAGTGCAAGAACCTTACCCGGTGGCATAAAATGATCAACAAACAGCTGTTGCAGCTCAGTCCAATTAGAGCAACTATTTCCCTTCAATTTATCATACCACTCCCTTGGTTTATCAACCAATGAAAACTGAAAAATCCACATCTTCCATCTATCATTAGTAGCATCTGCAGCTTTCACTGTATCCATGTAGCTGTTGAAATGCTTAAGATGACCATAGGGCTCATAAAAAATGCCTCCGGCAAAGGGTTTTTCTCCACGATATTAATCAGGGATGGCCTTATATCATTCGCTTCATCCGCTTGAATGGATCCAATTACGTCTGATCCTCCTACATTGGTGGACTTGAATGTCTCCTAGATGACGATGTCATCTTCATGAGTTCTATCTCCCATACTTGTTGTTTCTGATTCTGATTCGGATTCTGATTATAATTCTGATTCAGCCTTTTCTGGGTTAATCTGATTTTCTATCTGCTCTTTTTCCACCTATACGACTGCTTAAAGATCTGGTGTCTCCATTTTCTTCATCGGAGGTGGTACCTTTATAGCTTTAGGAAGTGCCTTGAGATTCTTTGTTGTTCCTATTCTTTTTCCTTGCAGACGCTTCAACCTCCGGATCAAATTCAAGATCTTTCAATCCTGCCTTCGATCTAGTAAGCATGCAACTCAAGAAAAATTCAAGTTAAAGAAAATTAAATCTCAACAAAAATATTCTAATTAAATTAGTAATGAAAGGCAAATATATAATTAAAATTGTCCCCGGCACAATGGCGCCATAAACTTGATAGGCATATTCTACGCACTCCAGTTTAATCCTCAAGTATAAGGATGTCAATTGTAGCAGCAAGTACCCAAGTTAAATTATTGATCCCACTAAGACAATTATGTATTTATTCTAAATTACTATTTAAGAAGAATTAACTAACCAAATTTCAAAGTTTTTGAATTAATTATTCTAAATAACAAAATAATAAATTGCTGAGTAATTAAAATCAATAGAAAATAAACAAGTTCTAATCAAGAGATAAGTGACAGTACTAAGGTATCAGATATAGACAATTTAATTTGGGTTACTAAACCTACAATTGTTCATTCATGCAGTTTAAATGAAAATAGACCACTGAATATGATCCAATTTTAAGCTAACAATATATTCTGGTTTAAATCCTAAGGTGCGCAAATATTACCAAGCCTTATTCCTAGATACTAATCAAAGCAAACAACATTACCTCCGGATGGTAAGCTCGACTAACAAGATATTTTCTGGAATTACTACAAGGTTCTATTCACTTCCTACTTGAATGTCTAATTGCATTGTTTCACTAGACAATTCAATTATTTGATTTACCAGTTCATGGAATTAAAGTGTTTATAGCGGAACTACTTCAATCCCTAACATATAGGCAATATCAATCATGTACGCACACAAGCTAACACAATAATTCAAGCATTATAACGGATGTCATGAATATATTATGAAGACGTTACGAATCAGAAAAGCAAGTCCTGATAAAATAAGTAAAATAAAAAAATCCACTACATAAAATCCCAATCTTCGGTGTAGGTTCCCAAATCAATTCAATCAATCCATTAAACCCTAGAACTGTATGGGAAATAAGCCAATGAAGTTACAATAAACACTCATGGCTATGCAATTCATAACTAAAATCAAGATAAAAGGAAAGGAAATATTAAAAACACGAAACCCTAGCATAAGCGTAGTTGGGCATTCCTTCACCATCTCTCTGATCGTCCGATCTCCCCTGATTAGAACTTGGAACCACTTGAAGATGGGTGGAGGATGAAAATCAAATGTAAATCTGATATGAAAGTGTTGGTGGAGTGAATTGATGAGGGTGATGGATAGGTTCTCTCCAATTGTGTGTTTATCTCTCCTATTATGTCTTGGACTGATGCAGGGATTTTTTTGACCAATTCTGCTTCAAAACATGATCTGAAAGGTATAAATACACTGCAGAATCGCCCAGGCCTCGACTGAGCCGAGAATTGGGCCACTCAGCACCCAGCTCGGCTTGAGCTGGGTCTGGACTTGGCCGAGTGGCACCCGAGCTGCTCCACACAGGCTTAACACGTTAGTGGGGTCCCACCTGGACCCCACTCGGCTAACTTTGCGTAGTGAGCGGGCCCAGCATGGCCCGACCTGACCGGCGAGCGGGTCCCGAGCTGCCCATTGATGAGAGTGGAAATTAGCGTGTTTTAATGTCCAATTGAACACCTTCTTGATTGATATTGTTGTCATATATTAGCACAAGTGTCTTAGACTCAATATATCTGAGAAAAAGGTGCACTTGAGGTGTTTTATTGTGTTTTAGGTGGAAAAAGGATCAAAAGTGTAAAGTTGGAGAAAATGTGCAACTTGTGCAATGAATGCTGAAAAAATGCACGTCCAATTGTGTAATTTTTCTGTGTTCTTGTGGAGCTCGAAATGGGAAGTGTGATACATGTTTGGAAAGTCACTGAAAAGAGGATCGTTTTGGCGTAAAGAACACCTCAATCGAATTCCGAACGAGAGAGTTATGATCAAAATGGTGACGGCACGCGAGCTGTGTCGAAAAGAAAAGCTGTGCTACTTTCCATGGCTTGTTACAGATTCAAATCTTGGAGTTATAGAAAGCCAAGGAAGAGAGGATCGCGTGAGCGTAAGAATCACTCAAATCGGAGTTTGGATGTGGAAGTTATACGCAAAACTGTGAGACGGCGCAAGTGGGATTCGACCACGATAGTCCAGTTCGACCAGATCCCTTGGTCAAACCCTGGTCGAATCGAGCAAATGGTAAGTTTGGGGGATTAATGAGAGTGGAAATTAGCGTGTTTTAATTCCAATTGAACACCTTCTTGATTGATATTGTAGTCATATATTTGCACAAGTGTCTTATATTCAATATACGTGAGAAAAAGGTGAACATGGGGTGTTTTATTATGTTTTAGGTAGAAAAATGATCAAAAGTGCAAAGTTGGAGAAAAGGTGCAACTTGTGCAATGAATGCTGAAAAACGCACGTCTAACTTGTGTAATTTTTCTGTATTTGTGTTGAGCTCTTAACGGGAAGTGTAATACATAATTGGAAAGCCACTGAAAAGAGGATCGTTTTGGCATAAATAACACCTCAATCGGATTCCACACGAGAGAGTTATGACCAAAATAGTGACGTCGCGCGAGCTGTGTCGAACAGAACAATTGTGCTACTTTCCATGGCTTGTTATAGATTTAAATCTTAAGAGTTTCTGAGAGTTCTTTTGTATGGATAGAAAGACAAGGAATAGAGGATCGCGTGAGCATAAGATTCACTCAAATCGGAGCTCGGATGTGGAAGTTATATGCAAAACAGAGAGACGGCGCAAGTGGGATTCGACCACGACATTCCAATTCGACTAGACCTCTTGGTCGAACTCAAGCCATTTTGGTCGAATCAAAAGCCTGAATTGCGAATAGGTTGAATTGGAGAGAGGCCACAACAGTACTACACCCCACAAGGGGGGATCACCCCCCAACCATCATCCACATCCTTTCCTCCATCCATCCATCACTCTGAAGATTCGTCGGTGGAATCAAGAGGAGAACCAAGAGGAGTATCCAAGATAAAGAAGGACGCGACGACTCCCACATCTAGGGTTTCCTTCGTTTCCTAATTTATCTTGTTTTTTTCGGACATATGAGTAAGATCTATCTAACACCCATGATTATTCTTCGCAACATCATGGACTAGAGGCTTTTTGGTAGAACTAGGGTTGTGAAGGTTTTTACGAATTAATTGAACTTTCGTGTGTAAACTCCGTACAACACTACTTGTGGATTTATTTTATATATGATTGTGCTTTCTTAATTCATATTCATGGTCGTTTTGTGCATCTTCAATTGGTGTACAGAGTCTGAATATATATCTTGGTTTTAGATTGAGTGCATTCACCGCTGAACAGGATTTCATGTTATGATTCTAAGTGAGGGGACTCCGAAGCTTCATTAGAACTATCATATATGAGTACTTATTAATTGAATTAAATTTGGGTTATTAAGTAGGATAAAAAGGATAATTTTATAGTACATATAAATGGAGATCATATCGGGTTAGAGTACCAATTGGCCAGGGAAATAATTGATACTGATAGTACCTAGAAAGGGGGGGTGAAATTATATTTCTTGCTCTGAGGTTATTCACACGTGTTACACGCATGTTTACTTGTGTCTGTAGAGTAGATATGCATGGTTAAGTGATGCGTCCATATTCCACAAGGCAGAGTCGAACATCAACACACGAAAGGGAGATTAATGAGTGAAACTGGATTATCCTAGAACTACCTATTCTCCTACTTGATCCACTTTCGTATTCTTCGAATGATATTTTATTTTATTTTTTATTTTAATTAATTGTTTATTATTTTAATAATTAAATCCTCAAACGTTATAGTCTTACGTCTTAATTAATTTAGTAAATAATTAAATTGATAATACGCCATCCTTTAGGTTCGATAATTCACTTGTTTGCTTGCTTAAGGTGCAATTGATATCCTTCATACTTGAAGATTAATTTTGCGTGCAAAGAAAATACGCATCACCCGTTCCATCTCTGTTCTGCTCCGTTTCCGATTGTGTCCTGTTTTACCCAATTTTCTGCCTTCAAAACTCACAAAAACAACTTAGTAGTCTCAAAATCGTGTAAATGCTTAAATGTACACAATTCCATGCAAAAATAATAACTTTCCTAGGCAAAATGGTGTAATGTGCACACATAAAATGCGTGAAATTCTACTCTCAACATACCACCTTATATGAAAAATCATATGATGAGGGGAAGGTTGTTGTTGCCAAGATTGCATCAGATGATAACCTAGTAAATCCTTTTACAATAACTTTAAAGCGAAAGCTTTTGATGGTCGTGTAGTGGGAGTGGGAATCAGATGTATGGCAGAAGACATGGCAGCATAGACTTTTAATATAAGTGGGAGATTGTTGGATTGTATACGAAAAGCCTAACTTTAGTATGAACAATGTTTTAACAATATTTGAAATGAGAATCATTGTTCAAGTGATTGCGTCTTATAATTTATTTTTATGTCCGATACAATAGTTCACTTACTTTATACTGTAGATAATATATTGTGTGACAACACGCGGAAGATCATATTATCGGTTTCCTTATAAATTATAAATAAATGCTCACAACCGAGATAGATGGGGACTCTCTATCGGGATGTTTGTAGTGCGGTTTGGTATTAGTTTTTCTTGACTATAGAATCCCATTAGTGCACTTTATGTGTATTGAGCAGGACCGCTTGTGATCGCTCAACTTATACTGACTATATTGGAGAACTTGATTTTAATTATTATAGATGTTCGTGCTCTTAATCCCTATACAATAATCTCGACACGTAAGGCAGTATGTATTTTTTTGATTCATCAATGGGTGAGATTTACATGTAATTAAATCAACAAACTCGGTGAGTTGGGAAATAGTGATGTCTCTATGGTGTGTTGTTGATGGTAGAAGGTATCCGTGTCCTATTAAATATATTAATGATGTCCCCTTGAGGAGCTCATAAGGATTATCATGTAAACCCTGCAGGTGGATTTATTCGGCATGATAAAAAAGTTGAGTGGTATTACTCTCGGATGAGATATTAATTAATGGAGTTTTCAGTAACTTAATTAATTAATGGGCATTGTATATCTTAAACATGGAGAGACTAACGGGCTCATAATAAGAAGGAGCCCAAAATATAATTTGGGATTAGAGCGGCAGTGCAGTAATAATATTTTAGTGGAATATATTGTTATTATTGGACTTAAGTATAAGTTTTGGGCAAAACTTGGATACTTAAGCCCAATGGAGACCCTACTCTAATATCTCCTCCTGGTCCCTCCTGTAGCCCATATATAAGTCATCTCAGCTGTTCAGAAACCCTAATAAGAAAAATCGCACCTAACATTGAGAAAGGAAAGGGAACAGTAGATTGAGAGGATCTTGAAGATCGTCTCCCACACGACGTCAAGATTGGATTTGGGAATACAGCAGAAGATCAAGAGGTTATTTTTTGCAGCTGTTCTTCCTCAACATATCCTGGTGAAAGGTAATAGGTTTCTATCTTTTTTCTTCTGTTGATTTAGAAATGCATGGAACCCTAACGGTTCACATTTAACCAAATGATCGAACACCGTCATCTTCAAGCTTGGTTCTTTTTGGCTCATACCTTTCATCACCCAAAGCAAGTAAATTTTCAAGAAGTTCAATATATACCTCACTCGAAAGCTCATCTAGCTATGTGGTGGGTAAAGTAAGAGACTCCAACAAGAATGTCTCCAAGGAATCCTTCGAAAGGATCAAGGATATATCTTACTTCACAATCTCCTCCACCACATCAATGCTGTAGCACTGCATCTCCATCGTCATCTTCATTGCTTTATCTGAGTTGAAAAGATCTTCTTCTTTATCCATTCTCAATCTAAGCTCCCCCTTTTGGACATCAATCATAGCTCTAGCACTGGCAAGGAATGGCCTCCCTAGAATAAGAGGGGCATTATCATTGTCATCTTCCATTCTCTAGCACAAGAAAATCCACAAGAAATACAAGCTTGTCCACTTTTACAAGTAAATCCTCAATAACACCCTTCAGAAAGGTCATGGACCTATCCGCCAACTGCAGAGCCATGGTTGTGGGAACAAGCTCCCCCAAACTTAGATTCTTAAATATGGACAAGGGCATCAAATTGATGCTTGCACCTAGATCGCACAAAACTTTCCGTGCCGACCTCTTTCCAATCTCACATAGAATAGTAAAGCTTCCCGGATCCTTCAACTTTTGTGGTTACTTCCTCTGAATGATTGAGCTGCAATTCTCAGATAGACTTACTGTTTCAACTTTGTTCAAGCTTCTCTTCTTCAATATGATATCCTTAAAAAATCGGGCATAATACGGCATCTCCATGATTGTTTCGGAAAAAGAAATGTTCGAGCTTATTTTGTTCATGATATCCGAGACCTCTTGAACTTCTCTTCCAACCCATTCTTTACTAACCTAAAAGGAAACGGAGGAGGTATCTTTGTTTAGGGAATTCCCCATTCATCACATTCAACCTCCTTCGCCTTGTCCCTCTCGGCTCTCAATCTCTTGGCTCTTTCCCATTTCTTCTCTATAAGAAGCTCAGTATTTAGCTCTTCCGTTGGTGCTGGAGTGTCCGGAACAACAGGTGTAGCATTCAGTACAGAAACGGGAGTCGATTGACTCAGTTCGACCATGGTTAGACCAGATTGGTATATTCAAACGGGAGTAGCTTGGTCAAACTAGGTACCTGAAAATGGGTTCAAGTTGTCCAGTTCTCATTCGACCAAAGTTCGATAAAAAAGGTCTGGTCAAATGGAATGAGTCTGGTCGAACAAAGGCTCTGTAATCTGAACTCGATTATTTTGCTCAATAGGTGCTCGTTCAACCATAGTTCAACCACAGATGTCTGGTCGAACAGAATGGCTTTGGTTGAATGGTGAGTCAGAAAATAGATCATTGTTTCTCTATTTTTCAAAAGTGGTTCGACCGTAGTTCGACCATCAGGTCAGGTTGAACGTCATGGGACTGGTAGAATGGATGCCCTGCTATCATTGTTTTCATCCACAAGCTTTATCAGACCTTTATATTATATCTCGGACCTCAATGTGATAGCATCGTACTCTTTTAGGTTCGTTATACTTTGAGACGAGAGCTTTCCCTTCTCTATTGTCCGTGTCAACTGATTCACGTTCCCAGCCATTTGACCCATCAACAACTTAAGGTCCATAATCTGCTTCGACAATTCCTCATGATTTGAATCTCCTTCCAAACGATCCACCCTTGTATCATTCCTAGCCACATATCGGTTCAACTATATCCTCCAAACCAAGCTTCCTTTCTTCTGTGTTTGCACCAGGATTAACACCCCAGGAGGTTGCATTGCTCAGTTCAGATTACTCCATGAAAACTCTGGCCTTCTTGGTTGTGGATAGTTGTCTGGGAGACCATGATTGTTGTAGTTCCCTTGGTAATTCCTGTTTCCTTGATTATTCGGATACCTCATTCCTTGAATATTTTGACCCATGGCATAGTTTGCTTCTTCTAATTCCTCTTGGATCATCTTTTTTCTCCAATATCCTACTGCATCATCATTGGTACTTTTTGTGACAAATCAGTGATCTGCTTCTACGGGGATTCAAGTAGCTTGTTGGTACTAGCCAAGCTAGAGACGATCTCATCCTCCCTACTTGACTTTACCATAGTATGTTCGACTTTTTCTACCTTTCCTAGTACATAGGTTCCCCTCAATCGATCAGTAGGCCAATCTCTTGAATTCATCAAAATATCCTCAAAAAGCTTCTCAGCCTCAACGGATATCTTCGCAAGTAAAGCTCCATTCGATGATGCATCGAGAAGGACTCTAGAATCACTATCCAATTCGATGTAGAAAATACTGATGTACTACGGTTTAGTCAACCCATGTTGAGGACACCTTCTAAGTATGTCCTTGTATCTATCCCATGCTTCATGGAATTTCTCTCCATTATTGATCACAAACTGATGAATTTCCTGCTTCAACTTGAATACCTTTGAAGGTGGCATATATCTCTCCAAGAATTTTATCTTCAAATCGTTCCATGTAGTGCAGTAAGCAGCGCTAAGCGCATCGTACCAATCTCTCACTCTTTCAGTAAGCGAGAGTTTAAACAAGAGGATCTTCCTTGCATTTTCATGAGTTCCTGCATCCTTTTGTGTACTAGCACAACCAAGGAACTTATTAAGATGTTATTGAGGATCCTTGAAAGTCACTCCTGCGAAGGAGTTTCTTTTTATCGTGCTAATAAGAGCGGGTTGAAGATCAAAATCAGCATCAGTTCCACGCGCTCCTAATAGCCCCACGTTGCCTCCTCCGTTGTTCTTAAAGACATCATGGATTGTAACTTCAACCTGACTTACTGCCCCGGCCATGTTGATTGCTTCTACTTCCAACTTGCCTACGGTTGAAGCCTCAATCACTTCCGAGTTCAGTGTTTCAACTTCAACTCCTAGATTAAGAGTTTTAGTTGCTTCCACGTTCTTGTTCTTCTTCTTATTTGACTTCTTCTTCCTCAACGATGCTCTAATTTCTGTATCAAAAGGCACTAATGTTCCTGCCTTCGATCTAGTGTGCATACACCTAAGAAAAATATAGCGTTATAACCTTAAGACAATTATGGAATTTTCAAATAATTTAGAAATAATAAAATTTGATAAGGACAACCGTCCCCGGCAACGGCACCAGAAACTTGATGAGCGTTTTCTCAATGCACAATTAATCCCCTTGTATGAAGGATGTGATTGTAGCTTAAGTAAGGAACCAAGTTATCAATATCAAACCCAAAGGACGATTGCTATCAATTTATTATTAACTAAATTAATTAAAACTACGAGTGTGTATCGATCAATAGAATTGTCACTGAACTAATTGAAAGAATAATTAAATAACAAATAAAATTAAAGACTGTAGAAAATAAACGAGAGTTGCTCAAGTGAGAAAATAAGTAGCTCTTCGGGCCATCCAGATTCACTAGTTAATATCCCTTCCGTATATCAATGTCCGACTCCGCCATATGGAATATGGACACATCACTAAGTCATGTACATCTACTCTATAGACACAAGTAAAGATACGTGTAACACGTGTGAATCACCTTGGAGCAAGAACATAAGTATACCCCCCTTTCTAAGTAATATCAGTATCAATTATTTCCTGTGCACTAGAACTCTAACCCGATATGATCTCCCCTTATAGGTACTATATAATTACACTCTTTATCTTACTTATTAACTCGAATTCAATTCAATTAATAAGTATTCATATAAGATAGTTCTAATGAAGCTTCGGAGTCCCCTCACTTAGAATCATAACATGTAATCCTGCTTAGCAGTGGACCCACTCAATCAATAACCAAGATATGTATTCAGACTCTACATAACAGTTAAAGATGCACAAAATAACTCTGAGTAAGAATTAATAATGCACTGTCTTATATAAAATAAACCACAAGTAGTGTTGTACGAAGTATACACACAGAAGTTCAATTAACTAGATAAAACCTTCATAAACCCTAGAACTACCAAAGTCGTTCTAGCCTATGATGCTTCGAAGAACGTTCATGGTAATTGGATAGATCTTACCCATAGTCTTGAAAATTACAAGAAAGATTAAGTTGCGAAATAAACCACAGATGAGGGTGCCTTTGCGTCTCTCTCCGTCTTGAATCTTCACTTGGTTGTTACTTGATTCGCTGCACGAATCTCTCTCTACCGCTCCAGAGGATGGAGTTAGAGTTTTGATGTAGTGTAGGATGGATGTGGAATATAACTCTCTTCTTGATGTGATCGGCATCCCTTTTTATACTTGTAACTTCTCCTATTGGACCTTGGATGGGCTTTTCGTAGAAAACACACATGCACGAACTGGAGGTGAAAATACTGACATTTCGGTGCTGATGTATCCCTATTCGACCAGACTGTGCTTGGTCGAACAACACCTTCTTGATCGAACCACGGACCTGTACGCTGAAGCTCCTCTCGTTCGACTTAGCTTCCCAGTTCGACTTGGTGTAACTCGGTCAAACGGGATGGTCTTGGTCGAACGACCTCTCTGCAAGCTAAAACATCACTGGTCAACTTCACCTCTATAGTTCGACCAACCTGAGCTTGGTCGAACAACATAACTATGGTCGAACTGCACCTCAAAAAATATGTTTCCCAATTCCAATCACTTCTAACCTATTTTCCTGTACAAACATTCTCAAATAGCCTCAGTAATATCAGATTCATGGATTTCCCATAAACATCCTTATTTGTCTTGATAATAGACCAAATCATCATCATTTTCCACACGAATCGAAGCTCAAAATACGTGAACTATCACTCTCATCAGTGACCTGGACATAGAATCGCCACGTCATTAATTAAACATCTGAGAATTACATTAAATAAATAACAACAAAAATGTAAATTAATTAAAGAAAAATTAATTTCAATAATGTAAAATTAATTAAAATCCCTAATCAACTTATTCAACTCCATTAGGTTTCAGAATTCGTCACTCTCAAATACTATCGTTCGCGTTCTGATTTCTTTGCCCAACCGCCACGACCGTCGTTCCGCCACATACGCCCAACCACCACTAATGACGTCCCTGGTGTTTATCTCATCTTCACCTTCCTATTTAATTTCGTCATCGCTAAAACTCACAGTCGACACCCCTGACGAACAGCGCTGCATTGGTAGGGATTAGGAAATAGGTTTTCCCTTAATATTGGACTACGATATCGGCATTAGACAATGTGTGACTGTCGTCATCATCTTCGTCATTGTAGAAGAGGTCGATTTCATTGAGGGAGAATGCAATCATCGTCAATGGAGATTGAGTTGATTATGGATTACATTAGAGTTTTTCAATTTGGAATTTGGGGATTAGATTGGGATTCATCGATGTTGGATATTTCTGTTTTAATTTTTGATTTTTTAATTTATATTATTTTATTTTATTTTACATTTTTCTGTTAATTAAACTATTATTTATTATATTAAAAAATTATATGTCACGTTGAATCAGTATTTTCTTTCTTTCTTTTTTAACATAATATGATGTGGCATTTTGATTGTTAGAATTTTAATTAGAGTGACAACTCAGCCTGGGTCACCAGTTTTTCCCAAATTGGTTTGTCATGTGAGCGGCACATGATGCGTTTCCGGCGAAATTCGAGGGTTCCGGCGAAAATTGGGCAAAATTAAAATAAAACTAATAGTTATGGGACAAAATCGATACAAATATTTTTTTTGGACAAAATCTAAAGTTTTCAATAGTTATGGGATAAAAAAAACTTTTAACTCTGCATATATACTTGGGATAAGATAAATAAATAATTAAATCTGGTTCATTTCCTAGTATGCATAAGTGATAATTTCATCATCCTTTCAAGGTTTCAACTATACTTAATTATTTCCTAAACCTTTCGATATGTGAATTTGTGAAACTACTACTTCTTCCTGATTATGAAAATAGGGATTTAGATCTCATTTTTTAAAAATGAAAATCATGAATTTTATTTTCAATGCTTAGAGCTTGGGTTCCAGGTAAAATTTTTGATGTGGCTATTTATTTTTTAATTAAATTATGATTGTATTATCACTGCCATACATGTTTAGTAGTTGAAAAATAGAGAAATTCCAAAAATTTATTGAGTATGTCAACTAATCATCGCATTTTATTGAATTTTTTTAAATTAAATTAAACTTAAAGGATCAAAATTGAAAAAAAATAAAAATTGATAATTAAAATATTTTGATTTAACAGGATAATTAAAATAGTGGAAATGGCACAAGGTAGCCACTTCAACTTAAAATTAATTTTTTGTGGCCACTTATCTTAAAACAATTTATTCTAGTCACTTTTATTGGAAGTGCCCAAAATGCCCTTGAATGGTACCCTCTGATCACATGTTTGAGCCATCAGATTCCTCCCTTTTTGAACCAAAAGTAGCAAAAGTACAATTGAGGAAATTGATGAATCAGATTCCTCTCTTTTTCTTTAAAAAGGGCTAAAGTACAATACTAGGTACTATGTAGGCATTTGCTCCCTCATATGCTTACAAAAAATGAGATAATATATAATGCTAGTCCGAGCAATGTGCTACCTCATATGCTTACATATATTTCTCTATTTTTTTTAGAGGTGTGCACACAATGAATGTGTGAGAATTTAGGGAACAAGTATATAAGGTATGTGTAAACTTGTTTTACAGTCTACTGAATGCATTAATTTATTATTTTACATGCCTCATTAGTGTATTTATTTATTAAAATGCATTCAACGATTTTTTTGGGGTAAAAATATAGGCCTAATAGATGCTTATGTAGAGGCCGAATAGAACAAACATATGGGCCGAATAAAATAACTTTAGGCCGAATAGAAGAAAATTTAATCCGCATGAAATCATCCCAATTTTTGTGCAAAAAAAATGTAGGTCGAATAGGCAAATCAGTATAGGCCGAATAGAATAAAAATGTGGGTCGGGAATATAATAACTCTATGCTGAATAGAAGAAAATTTTTATCTGTATTAAATTTTGTACTTTTTTGTGGACAAGTAAAATGCAGGCCGAATAGGCAAATCTATATAGGCCAAATAGAACACAATATTGAGGCCGAATAGGGTATCTGTAGGCCGAATAGAAAAAAAATTATCCTCATTAAATTTTGTCCTTATTTTTCTAGAAAAAAATAATAGGCCGATTAGGCAAATGTGTATAGGCCGAATAGAACAACTATATGGGTCAAATAGAAGGAACTTAGGCTAAATAGAAGAATCAAATTTCTGAGATTTTATGAGGCATCATAAGGTAGGCCGAATAGTGAAATATATTTTGGGCCGAATATACTAATTTATTAGCCGAGTAGAATATAATATGAGCCGAATGGAATACTTGCAACTAATTTTTTAAAGTTAGGTTTTAAATGATTATTATTTTTATAATGTTGACATCATTTATGTTTTCTTCTAAAATGTACAGATGAGCTATAAAAAAGTTAGGATGTGTTGAGGTGGATTTTGGGAAGGGTTACTATACAATGGTGTACAGGTGAACTAGTTATTCTTGCGAGATGACAAATCTGTATTATACTAGTTTGCTATAAGAAATTCATAACATAGTACAGCTGATTTGAGTTACTGGGGTTATGAGGTGCATTCTCTGCTTGAGTACGATGGTTGTTTGTCTAAATATAAGATAAAGAATGATTCACGTGTGGAAGACGTTTTGAACTGTGTGGATGTAGGAATGGTCTACGTGACACTCCGGCCTATGGAGGGCAATGCAATCGATCATCATTCTGCACAAAGTTCAGGGATTAGTGTGGGTTTAGGCACGGGTTATGAATATGGAAGTGCTGGTCCGAGCAATGATCCACGTACGAGGACACACTCTAGTGATAGGTATGAATTTGATTTGAATGTGGAGTACAGTCCCGCGTCAAAGCTGCAGTGGTCTGGGTTTAGAGAGTCGCTAGATGCTGAAGTTGATAAGGAAGTTACTGGTCAGGATGAGCATGATTTTGATGATGATGATGTTGTTGAATCCGAGAATGGGACTGACAAAGAAGAAGATGAAAGCAACAAAGATGATAGATCGCATGAGTCTAATCAGTCTTCTGACTATAGTGCTGATGGTGGTGAAGCCTCAAGAATCTAATTGTATGAAGAAATTTGTGATTACATACGTTAAAGAGGTGACCCTAGCTTTCTAGAGCCAATTAGTCACGACTTGCCCCATTCCGAAATACAGCCAGCAGAGTATCATAGTCGAGGGCCAACAACCTGTCCTTGGTTGATTCTAGGTATTAAAACTTTATTTTTTTAGAATAGAACTAACAAACAGTAAGTTTCTATTTAATATTTATGCACATTTCATGTTAATAGGCATTCCGGATGACGTTGACAGAGAAGAGCATTTGACGGGCCCTGCATTTAATACATCTGGCGACCTTCACCCGAATAGTGTATTTGATATAAAAGAGAAGTTGTAGATGGCCCTAGGAATGTATAACTTGCGGAACAGAGTTGAGACACGTGTCGAAAGATCTAGCTCGAACATGTTCAACGTGATAAGTACGCTACATGCTAATACACATTTTCAATTTACGATGCACACAAGAATGAGCTTTGGGATGTAGAAAGTTCTTAAATTAGTTGAACATAACGGTTGTGTAAATGATTCAGACAGGACCACACCAACACATGTGTCATCAAAGATAATCGGGTAATATTTTGCTGCTAAGCAGTTTGATAAGATTAATGGACTCCGACCACAGGGGATGAGAACTGAGATCATGCAGGATTTTTAGTTTGACATTAGCTACAACGTAGCGTTAAAGGCCAAACACCTGGCTGTTGGGCACACATACGGGGATCACGACAGCTCATTTCATACGCTCTCTGCGTATATGTATCAATTAGAATTAGCAAATCCCGATACGCACACCAGCATCACTGTCGGTGAAGATGATCATTTCAAGTTTGCATTTTATGCACTTGCAGCGTCTAGGCGTGGATTTCTTAAGTTTGGTCGGCCAGTCATTGTCATATATGGGACTCATATGACGGAAAAGTACCGGGAAATTATGTTTGTCACAGTTTCATAGGATCCAAACCATCAGATTTTTCCACTCGCCTTAGGCATTAGCGACATTGAGAATAGCACATCATGGACGTAGTTTTTAGCAAGGCTACGAAAGGCATATGGATGTCCACGAGAACTTTTGATAGTTTTTAATGGGATCGGAGTATCGCACATGCTATATCTACTGTTTATCCTGATGCACAACACGGTCTATGCGGCTATTATTTAAAGAACAAATTGGTTCGTTTTGCATAAACCATTATATTTAGATTCCAGAGTGCATTGGATACATACCTTTTGAGAGAATTTGATCGGTTAGTCTTCTAACCACTTCTTTGTAATTTTAATGTACATGTCATCATTATAATGGATTTTTTACTCATGTTCCCCCTTCCCACTTGTTATTTGCAGCTACATGACCTCCTTGCGAGCTGCCCGTTCGCAGGATTTAATGGACTTAGTTGAGTCGTGGGGATATAAGAAATGGGCAAGGGTCCATTGCCCCATCAAACGGTACGAGTTTATGAACTCTAATGCAATTGAGACATATAACAATGCCATCCTCTAGGTGCACAAGCTATCTGTATGTACACTGCTAGAGATTGCCCGCACAATCACTAAGAGGTAGTTCTACGATCATCGAACTCAAGCTGAGTAAGATAGTACCATTCTCGACAAGCAAGTCCATGACGAGTTAGTGGAACATTCTTGTGCTGCCCAAAAGCTACCATATCAAAACTTATTGGCAATTAGTATTCAATCAAGGACGGTGACTAGAATTTCACAATGGATTTGAATGCTTGTAGATGCACATGTGAGAAGTTCTAAAAAGAACTAGTTCCATATATTCTTGCGATGAAGGCAATCGAGTACTTAGTTATATGTCTTACTTTTATAGATTGCACGAATCATCGACCGTCATACTTTTTTTTCAGTAATTGCAAGTTGGCAGCTAGTGGGTTCGTGTCAACTATATTCCATCGCAGCAGTGTAATCAGGATGTGGGTCGGTCCAGTTATGTCTGTTCCACACTATAGTCAGTGGAACACACCTAATGGAGTTCAGTCACAGCGTGTCATACCCCCGCTACCATACTGGCAGGTCGGCCGCCCACAACAGTCTCGGATAAGGTCAGGTACGAAGTCATCCAGGAGACATCACAAATAACATGTTTGTTCGTACTGTCGATAGCCAGGTCACAATCAAGTAAACTGTATTGGAGTATCATCATTGAACAGCGGTCCAGCACCGCCTTCTACAACTGCGCCTAATCCCAGTGTCCGGAGAAAGAAAAAATGTGGGGTTTGCGGTGAACCTGAACATACTTGTCTACGCTGTCCTCTCAATTCAACCAGCAGACTATAATTGTTTTTCTTAAAAAGTGGTTCATTTTTTAGCATGTAAATTACTAATTCTTATGCAATTCAATTAAAGATAATTCCAGTTCTTAATTTCCCAAGAATATTAAATTTTCACCATATAAATATAATAAAAGGCATAACATATCATCGGTAATCAATAAGATTTTTTTACTCAAATAAATAGTATTTCATACTTGCAATTGTAAACTTCATAATAAAGACCAATTTCTGTCACAAAAGATACATGTCCATCATATTGTGGAAATAACGGTGCTTAGCCGAAAGATCTGGAAAGCAATGCATCTCCGGTAATGCATCATGTAGTCAGGGGTATTCCAATTCCAGTCCCTCGATAATAATCCCTCTACGGTCCTGAGAGATGCAGAGCCGCAGTTGTTCAGGTCCTCTTGCCTGTAACAGTACTCTAGCCGAGCTGGAGCCAACTACATATAAGGAGGAACCTGTAGGGAAGTATCAAGCTCGCGCTCAGAGCTTGAATGATCCGTCTGAATGGTAGAGTCTCCACTAGCCGATGTTCCTTCGTGTCGGGTTCGATACTTCATCTATGCCGGAATGAGTCAAAATAGTGGAAAAACTTTGTAAGCAACACACAAAGGTAGTAGTGCACATCCGAATGGACTATGAACATAATCTGCCATGGAATTCAGAACAATGCTTACATTAGATGTAAAAAATTTAGAAATTAGTAGATATACTCCCTCCGTCCCGGTTAAAGTGTGTCATTTACTTTTTGCACATAAAATAAGGAGTAGTATTATTTTATGTAAAGTGGGTAAGTGTATTAGAGAGATGTGATGGTAGTGGTGGGTCATTGGTGGACCCTTTTTACTAAAAGAGGAATATGATGCAATTTGGACAGGAAGCTCTCAATATAGTAAAATGGTGTTATTTGGACGGGACAAAGAGCGTACCTATTGTATGGTGGTCAAACAAGGGTTAAGCTATAATATCACGTAAAATGGTGCTAGTTGCTCTCAGAAAAAAGATGGTTTTTATTATGTATTAAAAGAGACGTATTCAATAAAACACGGGTTGCATGTAGCATTAATTTTTTGCTTTCTATTCATCTTAAATATATCTTAACTAAGCTTCATATAGTATATAATATATTAAGTAATGTAAAATTTTAAGTACGTGAATATAGAAAAAAAAACTGATGCAGACACATAATTTTAAATAACATGTTCAAGGAATTTGCGCCATATAACAACTTTACTAAATTATGCAATAAATAAAATAAATGGTTTGTTGCACCCGAGTCATGAGTTACAAGCCTTACTAAATATAATAGGTATGCATAATATGTGTACGATAAATATAATATATAGTTAGATGAACCATCATATGAGTTACGGGAATATTAAATTGAAATTCTATCAAAGACTTTGATAGTAATTGATTTGAGTTCTTGGTAATGACAAGCCTTACAAATCCTTTTTGTAGGTGGACAGAGCCTCTAGTGACAATGTCTATGTGAGACAAATAGATTAATAGATTCATGTTTTGTTCCATTATTAAAGTATGATTTGTAGATAGCTTAAGTATGATGCTTAGGTAATTATAAATATATGATTCACTATATTATTGATTCATTAAAATATGATTTAAAGGTGGTTATAGTATGATTCATATGATATGTGATTTATTAATGTATGATTCACTAAAGTTTTCATTATAGTATAATGTGTGATTTATTAAAATGAGATCTTAAAATGGGTAAGGTATAAACATTAAAGTATGTATATTCTATAGCTTAAGTGTAATATGTCTTAATCAAAAGTGTGCATATTTTTATAGTTAATTTTCCACTGGAGTATTATTTGTGATTTATTAAGCAATTTTTTTTATTAGAAAATCAGGTTTGGTTTTCAAAATTCACACATAGGTTTTTAAAACCACCTCAATATAAACTTTCAAATTCTATGTTCCTTAGCATACCTACCTTCCATACATTCTCTCTTCTCAATTAATATTTTTTCACTCTTTATCTTTTATCTCTTTTCTTACATCAATTAATACTTTCTTACATATTTATTAAGGGTATTATGCCCCCCATGCTTTTTAGGCCTAAAAAAGCCCAATAATCTCTATTATATTTGAAGAGGAAGGCCCAATCCCTTGGCTGCCCAAACAGTGGACAGAAATGAGATGGGAATCAAGACAACCCAGAAGAGTTCACGACAGTCCAAAGGCTCAGCCTAAGAAAGGATAAAGACAAGCTCATCCAACAAGGCTGAATCTAAGAAACGCCCTCGGCAGGGAACCTCAGCGCTCATCCTTTCCCTAGTCGAGAGCTCGGATTAACACCCCAGCACCGAAAGCCAACCTATCCGAAGATCAAAGAGGGCGGTGAAGATGGGACGGTAAAGAACAGACACCATAAATAAAAAAGAACAAGTACTGCAGGTTAGAAGACAACACTAATGGGAAGAAAAGGTATCTTAAGCAGCAATTCTGACTAGGAGACAATTACTGACTGGCACACCCGACTCCAACAACCAATGGGAGACTAGCAAAGGACGGAGGCACCCTGGAAATCCCTACAGTGCAACAAAAGGCGCCCTGACTCCCCCTGCGCGAGATCGGCATACCGGGCGGCCTCATTAAAGGCGACTTGTCTTCTTCTAGATGGCACAGAGCAATTGGCCATATTTTAGGGTATTGAGACAATATAAATAGCCTCTCTCACAAGAGGGAGGCAGGTCACTAATACTAACTTATGGCACTACACTTGTAAGAAACTGGGAAGAATGAGTGTTGCTCTTAGAAGGAGAGAGTAATAAAATTGTTGGAATTCTTTGGTGGAATTGATTTTCTATTGGTTGTGATCCTTTTATTTATAGTTTATTGTGTTTGATCGCGTTCATTCTTGGTTTTGTTATCAAACATCATAATCCTTCACACACAAAATTAACGAGCCAAGAACAGCCGTCAACATCTGGCGCCATCTGTGGGAATGCTACGATTAGCCATCCATGTTCTTTTCATTCGTGAGTTTTGGGTTGGTTTTTGTGAGGGAAATCTTTGAGTTTTGTTCTGCGTCTGAAAGTCAAGAAGGGAGGTGAAGGATTTGCAACCCATGGACATGAAGAGAGAGCAGAATGTTCCAGAGCCCAGCGAAACATAACAAGGAGAGGAAATAACGTCCAAATTAGCACACCAGTTATAGAGATACCCACTCCAGTGAGGTCTATTCCTGTTGCTAATTTGAGCGATCCCCTGAAGACAAAAGAAATGAACTAGAAAATTCGAAAGGTAATAGATGAGTACGTCGCAAAAGCTCTCCCGGTTCAACCGGCGAGGTTGAGTTTTAGTGGCCCTCATGGAGCTAGCCATGGCGATCTACGGGAGGACCTTGAAAGAATGAAGGATGCCGGAAAGGAGCATAGCAGAGGGGATACTGGAGATATTATTAACTTCATACGGAAGAGGAACATGGAAGAAAGAGAGAGTGTAAACGAGACTCTACTAGAAGGTGGGAGAAGCGAGTACTTTCACCGCCCAGAGATGGGGACTCAAAGGCAGCCTCACCATGGAGGAAATCCAGAGAGAAGGAACCCCCTGCCTCCAGAGGTGCCGAGGGAAAATGGAGCTCGAGCACAACCATGACCCGAAAGGAATCAGGAAATTAAAAACCATCCGAAGAGCGATAGACTAAGAAGGGCAGAGTTTCGCCAACCTCATTCACAGAACTAGGAGGGGCCGACCTGCGACTCGGGAAATGCCAGAGGAGAACGAAGTTCCATGAAGGACCTTGTCTATCTCTCAAAGAATATATAACAGATGTAGAAGGCCAAGGAGCCAAAGATCTTGCTCATCCTCGGTGCCCTACTCACACGAGAGTCAGGATCTTTCTTGGGAAAATTTGCCTACAATCGAGATATCTCTATCTCGGACCCGGAGGAACGAGAAACCCACTTTGCAAAAAGGGATGATACGAAAGAAAGCCCAAATGGGAGCATGAACAGAGAATGGAGAGACGTTTTCCAATGCCCAAACGGGATATCTACAAGCCCTGATAAATGAAGAGGTGAACAAGCACTTCGCGGACCTGGAAAGGAAGATGTCTGGAACTGGAGGAATCCTTCAGAGCTTGGTAGCTCCTTCACCTTTCATGGCGGAGATCAGCAACGCTCCTAGGCAACAGGGGATCAAGTTTCTCTCTAACTTGATCTTTGATTGTGATTACGACCCATATTCACATATTGAAAAATACCTGTTGTGGATGAGAGCGCAAGGTGCGAATGAGATCACATTATGCCGAATGTTTCCGCTGACCTTAGGAAACAAAGCTCACGCCTGGTTTAGGACGGTCCCGGCAGTTTCCATCAAAAGTTGGGGGAGCTGATGGAGGTATTCCTAATGCAATACTCATACCTAGAGGCACTGAAGGAGCCAAAGCACAAATTGGTAAACATTCATCAGGGCTCGATAGAAAGCTTGCAGAATTTTCTAAAAAGGTTTATAAGCATAGGTCAATGGTGAAAGTCATGGGAGACGAAGCCTGCCTCATCACGGTGATGGGAGCACTGCACCCGGAGACTAGTTTATGGAAGGCGGCACAGCTCAAACTGCCCGCATCCTATGCGGCTTTCATGGTAATGGCAAATGAGTACATCCAAGCGGAAGATATCTCTAAAATGGAAAAGAAAGCAAGCAATCAGAGCACTTCGGCGGAACCAAGCAAGAAGAGGGTGAACGCAGGAGGAACGAAGGAATACAAAGCACCAACCACCTTCAAACCATTTACGGAGGATACTGAGGTATAGCAAATGTATGAAAAGCTAAAGTCCGAAACCAACTTTAATATTGCCGAAGTCTTTTACTATGTTAAAGATCAAAAAGTCCTTTGGATGCCGAGACCTATCCTTCGAACCTCAGAGCTTACCAACCCTTAAAAATATTGCATGTACCACCTGACACATGGGCACAATACAGACCAATGCCGGGATCTTATCATGGAGCTTTGGAAGTTGTTTAAGGAGGGAAGTTAAGAGGGATGCTGCAAGCCCCGAGGCCGAGGGTGTATAGGAGAGACGCTAATCTTTCCCCTCCCCCGGGTCGACCGAGGTCCCTAGGCGGAGGGTGGAATGATGGAGCGATGCCCTACCCCCTCCGCCTCCAGGACGGCCACCAGTGTTCGATAGGATTGGAGAGCCAGCCCCTAGAGGAGACAGACAGGGAGAAATACATATGATGGAGCCGGTAGAGGAAATCCCCTATATTGGAGCTTCCTAAGCATTCGCCACGGCATCCAAAAGGAAGAGGAAGGCTGAGCTGAAAGACTTGGATCAACAAATCCCTCAAGTGGTCGCTAACCTCGGCGTCAAAGGGGATAACGGAAGCAGACATCATCTTCACCAAAGCCGTTAGTTCCATTTAGTCATTCCGCCGATACTTTCAAGGGTCAAAGTCCATAGATGTTTGGTAGACACTGGAGAATATGTTAATATACTTTTTAAAGAAGTGTTCAAAAATCTGGGAGGAGAACGTCATCACAAGGTGAGGCCATGCGGTGATGAGATCAAGGGATTCGGCAATGCACTGACCAAACCTACCATGGAGGTTGATTTATTAGTACAGACAGCTTGAAGGTTTGAATGGGAAAGCTCGGATGCAGAAACAGTTGACATTCAAGGTCGTGGACCAAGCCTCCATATACAACTGCATACTAGGGCGCCCGTTGATCCACGCCTTCGGGGCTGTTCCATCCACCCTTCATCAATGTCTCAAATTTGTCAGGGCGGACGACAGAGTGACTACGAGATGCTGAGTTTCGAAGACATCATGAAAGAGGGAGAGAATCCAGAAGTATTGACAAAAACTGACCGAACTCCAGAGAGGGAGCAGGAGAATAAGGATCCAGAAGGGATCCTGATAATAGAAGAGGAAAAAGTAATAGAAGAGCAAGGAGATAAGATACCAGTAGCGGCAAAGGGAATACATTCGGATCCGGGTAACCAGATGCAAAAAATAAAGAAGTAGCGTCAAAGGTGCCAAGGCGAAAGCAAGTAACACCAGATGAAGATCCGAGAATAAAATCAAAAGAAGGGGTTTCGGCAGCAGGAAACACTGAAGTTGTACAGCTAGACCCAAAAAATGCCGACATCAAGGTCAAGATCGGAACAGAATGAGAAAGGTAATTCAAAGAAAAGCTAACCCAATTGCTGAAAGAAAACCAGGATGTATTTGCTTGGAACCCGAATGAGACACCGGGAGTACACCCTAAACATGCCTTTCACAGGTTTAATATTGATCCCAGCATCCCACCATTCCACCAGAAAAAGAGAAAGTTCAGCCCGGAGAAAAATGCGACTATGGAACTGAAAGTGCACAAACAGCTGGCGAGCGGGAAAATTAGCGAATGCAAGTACCCCTTAAGAGTGCAAAATCAGGTTATGGTAAAGAAGAAGGAAGGATCATGGAGGCTATGCATCGATTTCACCAATCTAAACAAGGCGTGCCCAAATGATAGCTATTCACTCCCGTCGATCGACTAGATGGTCGATGCTACGGTGGAACACGAGATAATGAGTTTCATGGATGCATTCTCGGGGTACCATCAGATTCCTATGCACTCGGACGAAAAGGCAAACACCGCCTTCTTCTGCAGAAATGGAGTCTATGAAAAGAACAACATGCTGTTTAGCCTAAGAAATACGAGGGCCACTTATCAAAGGTTGGTGAATAAAATGTTTGAGGAGGATATTGGGAAAATAGTCGAGGTCTACGTCGATGACACCATGGTAAAAAGCTTGAAAAGAATGGACCACTTTGACCACTTGAGAAAGGTATTCGGAATCTTCGACACTACGGAATGAAACTAAACCCGAAGAAATGCACGTTCGGCGTGAGCAAGGGAAGTTTCCTCGGATATTTGGTCAGCTGAAGAGGGATCGAGATGAACCCAGAGAAGGTGGAAACAATCTTAAGGATGGACTAGCCGAGGTACATGAAAGAGGTTCAGAATATGACGGTAGGTTGGCAGCCCTGAACAGATTCATGTCAAAAGCATCGGACAAATGTAAGCCATTTTTCGACGTCATTAATAAAACTAAGTTTGAATGGACAGAAGATTGCGGGAAGGCATTCAATGAGATAAAAAGAGAGCTGTCGGATCCCAAGATCCTTTCCAAGCCTTCACCAAGCGAAACATTGCAGCTGTACCTAGCAGTGTCGGGAAACACGATCAGTTCAGTATTGGTTAAGACAGAAGAAAAGAATCGGAAACCAGTATACTTTGTAAGCCAATCCTTGAGAGACGCGGAGCTCAGACACCCGGTTATGGAGAAGATAGCGTATGCTCTCGTCATGAGTTGAAGAAAGCTGAGGTCGTACTTTATGGAACATACCATTGAAGTGTTGACGACATTCCCTTTAAGGCAGGTACTCCAAAGGCAAGACGCAGCATGGAGGCTGCTGAAAAGGTCCGTTGAATTAGGAAACCTTGGGTCATGCACGTGGATGGCTCAGCGATAGCAACGGCATCGGGTGCCAGAATCATCATCCGAACTCCATCCGGGGAAACCTTCTCGACCGCAATTCAGTTCGGTTTCTTGGCTACTAACAACGAGGCAGAATACGAGGCCCTACTGAATGGTTTAAGGATGGCATTGGAATGGGAGCAGTTGAGCTGATGATATACAGGGATTCACAATTGGTAGTAAACCAGATGAAAGGGGAGTACGAAGCTAAGGACCACACATGAGCCACTATAGAGGGGCTAGCTGCTGGCATGTCGCAGAAAATTTAAACAGGTATTCTTGGAATGCATCGACAGGAAAGATAATATGGGGGCAGACGCATTGGTTAAGCTCACCACAGCATCAAACTCCGAGGATCTAAATAACATCAATATAGTAAGGCAGGAAAACTCTTCAGACGCCACCGTGTGGGTTCTGGACAAACAGCCAATGGAGAAGTCATGGATGACTCCAATCAGGGCGTATCTGGAAGAAGGAAGGATGCCCACGGACAAGGACAAAGCCTGATTTGTCGGAAACAAATTTGCTATAGTGGCAGTAGATTATTTCACAAAGTGGGCAGATGCAGAGCCCCTCTCGATGATCACCGAGGCTAGGGTCGAGAAGTTTATATGGGAGAATATCATATGCCGATTTGGGATACTCATATGCCGATTTGGGATACCATTTACCATAGTGACGGACAACGGAAAATAGTTTGACAACGACAAGCTAAGAAAGTTTTGTGAAGACTACGGCATTAAGAAATGATCCTCAACACCATACCACCCGCAATCCAATTGGCAGGTTGAAGCAGTGAACAAGATTATCAAACACACACTAAAAGCCAGGTTGGAGAAGCTAGATGGGAAATGGCCAGAAGAAGTGTCGGGAGTGCGTGGTCCTACATGATGACAACGAGAACATCCACCAATGAAACTCCTTTCTCAATTGCCTTCGGTGCTGAGGCGGTGATACCAGTGGAAATAGAAGAACCCAGCCCTAGAGTCACCCTCCACCAAGAAGGGGCAAACGATGAATTGATCCGATAGAGCGTAGACCTGTTGGAAGAAAAGAGATTGAATGCGGTGTTACATAATGCAATCTACAAGCAGATAGCAGAGAGATTTTATAACTCCAAGATAAGACTGAGGAGATTCAAAGGTAGATAACAGGTGCTACGGAAAATAGTGGGCCCAATGACACAGAGTAGCAGCCAAAATTGGGAAGGTCCCTACGTAATCAAGAGGGTTTTGGAAGGAGGAGCATATGAGTTGGAAGAAGTGGATGGCAAAAAGATACCGCACCCATGGAATGCGCAACATTTGAAGAAATATTATCAGTAAAATAGAAAGAAGGCGAGGTCGAATGAGGTTGGGGACACGATTTTTTACAGCTTTTAATCAAGGCATTAGGCCATACTGTATGGAGGTGCAAATTGCATGGAAATCTTTTTAATGATATATGGTTAAGAATGTCAATCTATGCAAGTCTTTTTAAATAATATATGGTTAAGGATGTCAATATGCTTATGTATGGTTAAAGGGATCAACATGCTCCTCACAAATGATAAAAAGTATTCATGTGTCGGGATACCATGGCCTCGGGAAATACTAAGATGTAAACATCATGCTGTAAAAAAAATGGAGAGGCAAGGCAGATTAAAAACATAATCAAACTGGGAAGAAAAGGCGAAAATGTTGGATTCGGGAAATTGGAACAAAGAAGTCAAAGTATCGGAATCGAAAAGGCAAGACAGATTAAGAGGGCAGAATCAAACTCGGAAGAAAAGGCAAAAATGCCAGATTCAGGAAATTAGAAAAAAGATGCCTAGACATCAGGCTAGGAAGTCAAAACCAAGGTATTAGATAGCAAAACTAAAAAAGCTGGTGGGAGGAGCCCCGGTATAGGGGGATCGACCTCGGAAGGGCGTCAAAATAGAGCGCAGTTAATACAAAGTAATAAAATGGATCGGAATTTTAGGATCGACCCCGGTACATAGAACGGATATGTACAAGGATCGGAATTTTAGGATCGAAGTAAAGGGAAATCTCTTCGGTACATCGTAGGAAATGAATACGTGCAGTTATACCCAATGGATAGGTGCAAGAAATTCGGGATTGGGATATCAGGATCGGAATGAAGAGAAGGACTTCGGGACAGAGTATAAAATGGAATGGATGTACTCGGAGGCTCGGGAGCTAATACAAAGTAAAGTGCAGAACGTGGAGATAGGGTTACAACCTCGGAATTGCGGACAGTCATGCGAGAACAAGGAATTAACCAAAAGCGGAATAAACATCTACACAGAGGAGGAATAAACAAGCAAAGAAGCACAGTAGGGACGAGCATATATAAAGACATGCATCAACATTAAATAATTGGCATTCTTCAAAGGTTGCCACCAAAAAACAAACATGAGACACAACCCTCCATCAAGGACAAAACATAAACGGAAGCAGTCAGTATTCAAAATCTACGAGCCATCACAAGAAAAAGCCCTAAACATCATCAGAATGGGGGCAAAGCATGAATCAACCAGCGAACTGGGAACGCGGAGATCATCAATATCTCTTTCGGCTGCTGAAGGAATGGAAAATACTCGCCATCTTGTCCTCCATTTCTTTCAACTGAGCTTCTGCGTGAATGGCCCTATCTTCTGCTATGCCGGGGCGAGGAATACGCTGCTCGGTGCTCCAAGGATCGGATGCGAGCCTCGACTTCAACCAATCTAGCACGTGATTCAGCAACCTCGACCCGTGCGACATCCCTGGCAACTTCGGCCTCAGTTAAATTTGCCTCCAGGGACTCTAGAGTGGCCTGCCTCATATCATCATCAAATTCAAAAATAGCAAATCGTTCCCTTTTGTGCGTTGCAAGAGAATTCAGCTCGGTATTCTCGACCTACAAAGCATGTATTCTTTCATCAAAGCTGGCAGAAAATCCCTCAGAACGATCAATAAGTCGGCTGGCGAACAAACGATAATAGTCCATAAAATGCTGAGAAGAGTTGAAGGAAGCGACGATGACCCCATCCATCACAGCTAAACCAGAGGAGACCTGGGAAAGAGAGCCACAGACGATGATTGGAAAAGCTTGAAGTGGGACCGAGAAGTGACACCCGCAACAAAACCCTGGAGTCCTAGCTCTCACAGCTCGGCCAGATCAGACTTATCACCTTTCTCAGTCCTACCTTTCTCTCTTTCGCAGGCTCTTTCGGCGGCCAACCTGGCGGCTTCAGATTCGGACTAGAAAAAGGGACTGTTGGAACGACTCGAGAGGTTGAGGGAACAGAACTAACATCGGCTCCGAGAGTAAACCTATCCCTCGGGCCAACCATCATGTCGTAATCCTTGGTCTCAGAGCCACTATCCATCCCCATCTCGGGAACCTCCTCCGGTTCAGGATCCTCCTCTGACATTCCTTCGAAATCTTCTTTAGGATCCTCCTCTGGGTCCTGTTCAATATCCTCCTCTAGATCCTCTTCAATATCCTCATCTAGATCCTCTTCCAGTTCCTCCTCTGGATCCTCTTCTGGATCTTCCTCTGGATCCTCTTCAGGTTGCATTTTGACCTCAGATGCGATGGGAGGAGGATCTGCAAAAGGGCACCACGAGTGAGAATGCAATAAATACGGAAAGAATGAGGAATCTCGAATAGAGGTAAGTATTCCTCTTAATCTTTTAGCGAGGAGATTTAACTCACCAGCGGAGGGGAATGAACGAGGTACGAAGCTGATTCCGGTCGAATGAGAAGGCCCGTCGTGCTGTAAACACTTCTTTCCCTCTTTCCGAGCATGGAAGCAGAAACAGATCCAGAACCGAGGACAGAAGCAACACCAGATGGAACAACGAGAGAACAATGCAAATGTCAATGGGGAGGCGATAAAGGGGGCAGAACCCTATGCTCGGTAAACTGTGTAACGAATAAATCTGCACTAAGTTTCATATCCTTAAACACAGTAGACAGGTTATCCATTTCTTTGTCTTAGTCGGGAGATGGAGAACATGCAGGATAATTGGGATCGACTTCATCATCTAAAAATGGATAAACATAATTGTATGGGGTTAATGACAAACCAGCCACGGAACCAGTCGATCCCACTTGGGAAAGAGCATTCTGGAGCTCACCTATGGAACAAAAAAGAAAGGTTAGTCACGGAATAAGGAGAGCAAAATAAACCAGGAAAAGAGAAGCACCAGTGGTCGCGCCGCGGCCAAAAGTGGACAACCCAGCCGAAACTAGGATAGGCTCGGAAAGTAGTAGAGAGACCTAATAGGTATTCCCCCCACGGGACAAGATCTCATAGATACGGCGAAAGCCATCGCTTAGCTGTTCGAGGGGACGACGGGGAGGACCTGCGCAAAAGTGACATCAGAGACTGCGAAAAACATATAAGCTAGAACTCATGAGACAAGAAAGGAGCATACACTTATCCAAAGGTAGGAATCGAATAGGAAAAGTCACAGAGGCACCACTGACACGAGTACAATAGTCACCACCTAACCAAAACCAAGTTTGCTCCTAGCTTCGGCCAATGACATCAGAAGCCCCCACAAAATAATGGTTGTTGCGAGGCAACAAGTGGTAGAAACTGCTAGAACGGCCGGATGCAGCCTAAAAAAGAGAAACTCTAGCTCAAACGGATCTCGAATAGTGTGACCCATCACGTGGAACAGAGACACAGTGGAGAGTAGATGCAACCAAGAGGAGGGCAATAGTCGGCCTATAGCCATGTCCCACCTCTGTAATAGTAGGCCAATAACAGGGGAAAGAGAAAGATGCAAACCTACGAGAAAGAGAGAGTAATAGATTGCAGTACGACATGGAGGAGGCTCGGAAATGGGAACTCCACCCAAGGGGAGCTCAAAGTTGATATTGGGGTTACCGTATCGTCGATGGAGCTCCTCTAATCATTCCGAAGATAACCTGGAAGCTGGCACCCAATTAAGACATTGGGCCATTCCTCGGAAGGCAACCCCCAAATCACCGATATCTCGGCGACCAAGAAGATAATCCCCCACATTAAGAGAAAGTATAGTGCCTAAATCAGCATCGAAGAATATTGTGGCACAAAAAACATCTGCGGTTGGCACTGCATGGACCGGCTACCTGTCCGGAGAAGGGACAGAAGCCTGGTTCCCACCTGAGGAGAAAGACATGGACAAATCCCTCAAATTTGGACGAGGCATCGTACGGAGGCGGTTAAAGCTACGAATACTAGTTGCGCGTGCCGTGCCAGCGAATCATTAGAAGTATTCATTTCTTGAATATCATGCGGAGGGGGAGTACCTTGACCAGACATTGTTCACTTGAAAAAGGATTTGAGAATTAGGGTTTTGCGAAAAGACAGACGGAAGAAAGGGAGATTCTCAAAATGCACAAAGATAGCAAAATTTCGAGAAAGTCACAAAGATATCAAGGGAATTGGGTTAAAGAAAAAATGAGAATATATGGAGAGGATACGGAAGATTTGAATTTCGAAAAACAAAAGTAGAAACTGTCTAACAAAGTGAGGCGCAGCAGGTATCATCATGGGAAATTATGGAACAAAAACGGCTAAGATCCAACGGCTGGGATGAAGAGACCTTACAACTCCCAAGAAAAAGGGAGGGCCCAGATTAATCCACGCAACACCTGACAAAGACGTTACAACCCACGACAGAAAAATTGCGGTTATGTTTGAAATTAGAGGCAAGTTACCAAAACACCCTTGCAAGGTCCACTGACAGGAAAGAGAAGGCATTTTATTCATGAATAAATAAGTTACAACGAAAGCAGAAATAATTTGAGGTCCTATAAACCGATAAATAAAAGGAATGCAAGAAAGATACAGAATATCTGAATAAGGAAAAGACACTGAATTCGACACTAGGGGCACGATAATGCTTCATTGATCAGCTAAGGAGGTTTCGGAACCAACCACCTCTGTAGATTGTAAATTCCCGCTTCTCTGCGCCGTATCTTCGGAAGCACCCAAGGGAACCTCGGAGGTCGTCGGCCTCGATGAAATGTCAACGTCTGCAGTACGATCCAAGGCATGAGCAATCTTTGAGGCTGGGGGAATTGAAAGGGTCGTAGCAGCTTCGGTAGGCAGAGCTGCAGAGACCTCGACAGAAGTGACCTGATAGGGAGCATGTGCATCACCGAGGATGGGAAGCTCAGTCTCAATGGGAAACTCTTGAGTAGGTCCCCTTATAGATTCAACGAGAACCACGGCGGTTGGATCCTCAACCCCAGAATCAACCATGGCGAGAGCTAGGAAATCATCAGCAAACTCTTCATCATAGCCACCCTCCTCGGACCCTTCGGTGGACTCCTTAGGAACGTTAGTGATAAAGTCAGAATACTCACCGAGCACCCCAAAATCAATGTTGTCCCTCAGAGGCACCCCAGGAGGCATCTTCTCCTCGCTAATGGCTTGATGAAGAATACTGAGCATATCATTGAGGCAATATGGATAGGGCTTCCGAGCAGAGGCTTGGGCAAAAGCGGAGGCGCAAGAGCAAAAGCATCCTTCGGAAGGATAACTTCCCTGTAGTATAGATTGTCCGCCTCTGATAGTAGGAAAGCATCCTTCACACGCTCTATTTCAGCCAAGCCCGTGTCACGCTCCCTCAGGACCTCAGCAATAATATCCTCGGACGCCTAAATCTTCTGAGTGAAAGAATCCTCTGACGCTTCCCTCTCTTGCTGCGCCTTTTCAAGTTCCTGTTCAGAAGATATCCGGAGGGCATGATAGTTACCCTGAGCTCGAGATAGCTTGGCTTGGAGTTGGTTCTCCTTCGTCGTGATCTCTTCCTGGTGTTTAATCTCCAAAGCTGCAATCTTATCAGAAAGCACCTTGCTCTGGAGTTCCAACGCACTCCTCTCGTCCTCAGATTTGGCTAACAGTCTATCATACCGAGCACGGAGGATATCAAAGGTTCCCTGGAGCTCGGCTCTCTTGTCTTGCTCAACCCTCAACTGACCCCTGATTAGAGCCTCAGCCGCACCTGCATTGGATACTTGTCTCTCATAATCCCTCACCTTATGAGTCAACGAAGCAACTTCATCTTGCAAACGGGAGTCGTTTCTTTCCAACTCAGAAATACGGCGTATGCATTAACAGCATTGAGTGCTAGCCGACCCGCATGGCCAGAAATGTTATGAAGAGAATCTTTGGCAGACATACAATCTTATATGTTCGAGGAGTTCACGGGTACACCCCTTACAGTGGAAGGTGGCAGCACAAGCCAAACACGCGGGAGCGTCAAAGTCGAATAGGAGCTCCTGAGTTCGGATGAAGGTTTTCCCGACCTCGTCCAAGTGGATATACTTCTGTGAAAGCTCTTGATCAACCGCAGGGTCTACGGGGAGGAACGGAGTAGCATCATCCGACACAGGCAGAGCGGAAGAGGCACCCTAGGAGGAAAGGCCGCCGTGTGACCAGAACTGCAGGGGAGTCTTCCCTCGGTAATACAACCATATTTCAAAAGGGGAACAGTGAGATGTCGGATCATAGGAAGTACCACTGAAGGTTTGCTAAGCCTCAGATGGAATGGCACCACGTGACAGACCGAAAGTAACAAAAGGAGATTGGACAAAGGTATTTGGAGATGGAAAAGAGCTGATATCGCAAACTTCAACGGTCTCCTGAGGAGCTGCAGAGGAACCGACAGCAACAGCACTCGCATCATCATCCCTTGTTTTCTTCGAAGGGCGGGTGGTAAGAGCAGTGCTATTGTGAGTATCCTCTTCAGAAGTCTCATCCACCAACTTATATTTTTGATTCGGAGCAACAGGCTTTGGGGCTGCGATCTCAGGCGCCCCTTTCTTTGACTTCGGGGCTTCAGGGGCTTTCTTAGAAACCTTCTCCTGAGGACCCAAAGTAGACACCCGGGATTTCTGAAATTCGGCCAACAGTGTCTCGAGGGCACACGTATCCCCTACTGCACAGAATAAAAGAGGGAAATGTTAGAGGGTCCCATATAATATAAGAAGAAAGCCGACAGAAACATACACGCACTGAGGATAGGCTTGAAGAAAGAACTTCTGGGGAGCACGGTGGGATTTTAAGGGTCCCCAAGGTCATTTACCGAGTCCCCTCTCCAAGACCCACGAACCCAAAACCAAGAATCCTTCCACCCTTTAATAGAACTGGGCAGAGAAGTAATGAGATTGGTATGGCGCGGTACCAAATAATAATAACCCTTCGTCCTGTTATTCGGGGTGAGCCAGTACAGGAAGTTGATCTCAGCAATAGTCAAGAAGGAGTACTTTCTTTTTCGAAAAAGGACTAAAATCCCCATCAAGGCAACCCAACGATTCAGAGCCAGTTGAGCGGGGTGATACCCCAAAATTCAAAGATATCCCGAATACAGGGGTGGAAAGGAAACCTAAGACCGAGCTCAAGCTGCAATTCATAAGTTGCCACAGTGTTTGGCAGAGCGTAGCACATACGCGCGTCGGGAGAAGGGAGATAGAAATCGATACCCTCCCTACACTGGAACATGCTAAGAGCAATAACAGAGCTCTTCGTAACCAAGAGTCGTCGAGGGTCGAAGGAACCTCAGTATCAGAAAAGGGGATATTCTTATCCCACAATGGATGTTTTCCAAGATGGCCCAGCAATCCAGGACCAGCGTCGGCAATCTCAGGATTGGGCTCTAGTGTAAAACCAGAAATGAAGTCAATAATCCATTGATTAAAGGCAATTCGAGATGGAGACATAGGATCCGAACGATCCTCCGTAGATGATGAGGACGATGACGAGGGTAACCCAGAACCACCGAGCAAAGAATCGATCGAATGGGAAGGAGATCTAGGGGATCTAGGAAGGGAAGAGGACCCCTCGCAAGCCATATCGCGATAGACGTAAAGGAAAGTAAAATGCAGAAACAGTGGAAGGAGAAATCCCTAAGCTATAGCGACGACAGGTTTAGAGACATGAAAGAAAAAGAGCCAGGAAGAAAGAAGAAAAAGGAGAGGAGAGTAATACCTGGAAGAGGAAAGCAAACTTACTGAGTAAAAGGAAAGCCAACAACCTGCAGAATCAAATGGAGAAAAAAAGGAAGCAATGGAAGGAGAAACTGACAAAAAGATTCAAAATTCAAATTTCAAATCGATAGTTTCACCCCAAATACCAGATATACCCCTCACCAGAACAAAAATATCTTAAAAACAGTGTAGAAAACCCGATAAGGCAGGGGGCTTATCAAGATGAGGGCAGCGATCAAGAACTACGAGGAACCGAGATGGAAGAAACCCTAATATCATAGGCACCGACGTATGAGGGATATAACCCTCGAAGTACAGTTCTACCCTGAACAATCTCAAATCAGGAAATTATTCAGGCTCGAGGGGCTAATGTTATGGGTATTATATCCCCCATGCTTGTTAGGCCCAAAAAAGCCCAATAATCTCTATTATACTTGAAGAGGAAGACCCAATCCCTTGGCGGCTCAAACGGTGGACAGAAATAAGAAGGGAATCAAGACAGCCCAGAAGGGTTCACGACAGTCCGAAGGCTCAGCCCAAGAAAGGATAAAGATGAGCATGCCTGACAAGGCTGAAGCTAAGAAACGCCCTCGGAAGGAAACCTCAGCACTCATCCTTTCTCTAGTCGAGAGCTAAGATGAACACCCCAGCACCGAAAGTTAACCTATCTGAAGACCAAAGAGGGCGGTGAAGATGGGACAGTAAAGAACAGACACCATAAATGAAAGAGAACAAGTACTGCAGGCTAGAAGGGAACGTAACGGGAAGAAAAGGTATCTTGAGATGTAATTCTAACTAGGAGACAACGACTGACTGGCACACCTGACTCCAACAACCAATGGGAGACCAGCAAAGGTTGGAGGCACCCTGCAAATCCATACAGTGCAACAAACGGCGCCCTAAATCCCCCTGCGCGTGATCGGTGTACCGGGCAGCCTCATTAATGGTGACTTGTCTTCTTCCAGATGGCGCAAGGCGATTGGCCAGATTTTAGGGTTTGGGGACAATATAAATAGTCTCTCTCACAGAAGGGAGGCAAGTCACTAAAACTCACTTCTGACATTATACTTGTAAGAAACTAGGAAGAACAAGTGTTGTTCTTAGAAGGATAGAGTAATAAAATTGGTGGAATTCTTTGGTGAAAATAATTTTCTATCAGTTGTGATCCTTTTATTTATAATTTATTGTGTTTGATCGCGTTCGTTCTTGGTTTCGTTATCAAACTTCTTAATCCTTCACACACGAAATTAACGAGCCAAGAACAACCGTCAACAATATTGATTCGGAATAAAGTTAAAACATATCCTACAAAATCCAAAACATACATACATCACTATTCAATTGTTTTCAAACTCCACATAAACCCTAAACAAATATACAAGTCTAAAGTATGATGTTTGATTCATAAGAGTATGATTTACAATGATTAATATATGATTCATTAAATTATGATATGTGATTATTTAGAGTATGAATCATTATACAGAAGAATATATAGAATATATAAAAGTATTCATATAATCTAATGAAACTTTTTTGTTATTAGTTAATTAATCAACTAAAAGATCAATACAAAAAGATGGCCACAATATTCTTCTTATGGTTCACTCTTAACGTCCGCTGGAAACCCTAGTGAGCACCATGTCTCTCATCCCGTAACAAATTAAATGAAACCACCTATCGTATCGTCGAAATACGGATTTTGTATATGCAAATTGTAGACATGAATTTAAAATACTGACAATTAAATACATCCATAATTTTTGCATGCATGGTGTAACATCCCGCAAGTTCAAACCGTAATTTCTATCATAGCCGCCCAATCCTTAAAGCCCATTATTTCTAACTCTTTAAAGCCCAGCCCATTCTTTACTTCTATCAAACCGTGAATTCAAACTGAAGCAGAATAAGATCTCTTGCTCTTTAAGAAAACAATCGTGATCCTCATAAAGAAAATATCTTTTCCTCTTATAAACTACCTTATCTTAGGAGATTTGTTAAATCCTATGAAAGAGTATCTACTTGAACTTGTTCCAGCCGTAGGAGTATAAGTCACATTCTACGTTCATTCTCTCAAATTATTCTCGTTTCACACAGCTGCAAACAGAGGGAGGTAACATTCTCACACTTCTCTTTCTCTTCTTTTCTTTTCTTTCCTTTTCTTCTGTGTTCTTCCTTCTCCTTCCTGCGTCAGCGTGGGAAACCAGAAACTCGATTCTTGCTTTCCTATTCTGCTTCTAATCAAAAACCATAACCCTAATGTTTTCAATCTGCAACCCTTACGTGAATTTGCAGATTAGTTGCATATGTGAAATTAATTGGAAATTATCATCACACTGTGATCGTATTTGAACCATATGAAATTATAAATTACACGGGTAAGGACTGTAATCGTGCCTTACTAATACACAAATATGGACTGTAATGGTGTCATCCTATTAACACGGAACGAATCACGATGTCGTATCATTACATGAATATGGATGTCGTATCATTACTTGAATATGGACCGTAAGGTGCCTTATTGACATGACAGGATTGTATTGGTGGAATTTAGTTCTCGCACATGAACTACTTGACATATATAAGCATGTCTAAGTCTTCACTGAGCTTGTGGTTGCTCACCTTGATAATTATTTTATCTCAGGTTAAGCGTGGCGAAAGTGTAGGCGAGGAGAGTAAATAAAAAGTTTGATAAAATCGCAGTTCATAAGCTGCGTGCTTTCAGATTTAATTTTAGAAAATTTTGTTGAATAAGAATTATGATAACTTACTGTTTGATCTTCTGTTTTATGGCAGAGTATTGTGAAGTATGATAACTTACTGTTTGAGCTTCTATTTTATGGCAGAGTATTGGAGTTATTGCATTGAGGTTATTTGGATTAATTTTAATTTGGGTTTTTGGCTAGTAAGCATGATTAATAAATATTTATGTTTAACAGATGGGTGTTTGTATGTATGAAGTTAATGGATTTGTTAGTATATGACTTATACCTTGTAGTACCACTTAAGTTATGAATGTTGGAAGAATATTTATTCAGGACAGTGGGGTATGTGTTAACAAATGATAGTACTTAAGAGTACAACTCAAAGTGTATACCTTAATTCGTCAAATTGCTTAGTGACTGTTGTTTACAAATTTGGTGGTACAGTTTGCATGGCACAGTGTGGTATTATTTATTTATTACTATGGCTCTAATAGTTAGCCAAGGTTTGCGGGTCTTCATTATTATTACAATATTAAGAATATCTGCGTGGCACTTTCGATAAAAGTTATACCTTAGTTTTGAGTTATAAACTGATGAGTCCAGTCCTTGCTCGTCGTGAATTTGAGTGTTCAAGTTTAATTTGATTTCCTTAACTTGCCTCTTGAACCGGGCCCTAGACATTTTGTAAAACATACAGGACCGACACATCCTTCTTCTTTGCAAAAGATATCCCCTGACTATTTATTTATTTAGTTTTATTTAAGTAGTAATATATGTGTATTCTGTATGTTTGGAATTATTTTATCCTTTTGATTAGTCCTGCATGTTTATATGGTCATGAATGTGTGGAAATAAAACTTACTGTCCTTTCCTTAGAATTCTGCAGAACTCTGCAAACACTCTTTTAAAAATAAATATTTCAGAAACTTAAAGGACTTACCTTCTATTTAATTTTTCTTATTTGGATTGTTTGCATAAAGTTGTTGAAACTTATAGGACTAGACTCATCTCTATTTCCTCCTTATTTACAAAATACTTCATATTTGTTAAATGCATAATTTTAGTCATGCCTTACTTATTATTTTATTTCAAAACAATATGAAATCTTCTTTTTATAAAATTTGGGGTGTGACACATGTTCCATTATTTTTGCATCCATGTATGTCTTATGATTATTGACTGAAATATCTAAGTGAAAAATTATGAAGGGATGATTATGTAGATCAATTGTATGGATGCCTAAATGTAGCTTACTTAACTATCCCCAAAAAGAAATTAATTAATATAATTGTGCATACCTTTCAACTGCTGCATGAGAAAGAAATGGATCTGCTCCAAAATATTTAGGGGATGCTTGGTATAAATTCTACAATGGTAATGGCAATAGGAAATTATTAGGAATCATTGAATGGTTAATGAGTTTGTTTGATGAATGTCATTGATAAGGAAGGAGTAGTTAATGAAAGTAAGGAGTGATTAACTAATTGGAAACCATTTTTTAATTAAACAAGCATCATCAATGGATATAGATACTTCTTAATTACCATTACCCTCCTTTACTACATCCAACCATGCAGCCCTTTATTGTTTATTAGGGCAATAGTAGACTATCAAATCCTTATTTACGTTGATCAAGGGTTCTGTTTACAGAAATTGTGTAAATATTTATTTTGCGTTGGTCATTATTTTAAATTGAAACCTCTATTGTCATTTGCTGATTGACACCTCTATATAGGAGTGGTGGACGTACGTCTGCATGGGACCATCAGATCCTCATCCTAATTGGCATTTGGGGATGCAAGGCACACATCATCGTGCAGTGATGTGGCGTGTATGGAAAGAATGTGGAACAGGTTCTCTACTGGGGTTTTAATTGCTATGAGAAGGCAACAGTTCTAGTGCTGATGTCACATATTTACAATAAGATCGCCTTCTAAAATCATTTTTCAAATCTCTGACAAATGGCTATTTCCTTTTCCAGATTAGATTTAGGCGTGGCCTCCCTCCAGGTGATGGAATCTTATTTTACCATGGAGAGGTATTCCCATCTTCTTCAGAACTTGTTGCTTCTTTGCGACTGGAGAGGCTCTCATGTGGTTTGCTGGTAGTTTAATTGTAAAAAATAATTTAATGTAGTCATTTATGTTTAACAGTTTTATGTTGGTGAGAATTACCTTTACTGTTCACATTTGTGTATTATGAGTTGCTGAAATTCAAAACTTAGTGAAACTTTGAGGTTTATAAACCTTGTAAATTGTAATTTTCTCTTCTAGATATTATATCTAGCTATTTTATTCCTTGTAAGAACTTGTATGCATCCAATAGATTGTGTCATTCTGTTTGACAGTAAAAAGAGATTCAATCATTGCATTTTATAATTCTATCTATGTTCACTTGATACTTAATTTCTTGGTGTTGCACCAGGACATTGAATACCTCAATCTATACTCCTCAAGATATGGTAGAGAAGAAGGGCTTCGCCTTCTGGAAAAGATGGGCATGTATGCAGGTCCTGAGAACTATACTCATGAGCACGTGCCTATAGATGTTATGTGGGGTGAAATTTTCCAAACATGCCGATCTGAAAATAACTTCTGATTTGCTTGCCACTGCACTTATCTCGAATCTCCCAGGTCATAGCAGAGCCCTAATTCCATTATGTGTTATTTGGGCTAATCCTGAAATCTTGCACATATTCTGCTATAGTTTGGATAGCATATATGCAGTTGTGAATAAGATATTATCTGGAAATCTTCTTTCTAGGATATTTTGAGCTATAATATAACTTCCTTCGTTGGCCAGTGGCTATTGGGAAAAAGCAGGCTATTGGGAAAAAGCATTCATCCTTAAGGGAAAGAAAACAAAATATACCGAGAAAAGAAAAGAATAAAAACAACACACGAAATTTTACGTGGAAACTCCAAACAGGAAAAAAAACCATGGATCCGAGAAAATACTTACTATATGAAACTTTTACAATAACACAGAAGCTCCTCTCTCCCGACCACAAAACTACCACACTGTTACAAATCTTTAACTAATTCTCAACTTTTCTCCTAATTCTCAAATAGAGATACAAGAAAAGAAATAAAAGAATCACTAAAGATTATAGTGTCTTTTTTTGGTGTGTCTAACATCAGAATAAAGGCCTCCTTATATAGCAATTAAGAATCCTCTTTTCTGATCTCTCATTCGATGTGGGACAAGCAGAATACCTTATTTTATTATTGACAAATCCAACAATCTTCACCTTGTTAAAAATAAAATAAAACTCATTGTCTTTACCGACAATCAATTCTCAATCTCCCGAGAATCATCCTACTCCATCATATGAGTAGACCCACTTTGAATAATCCATTCTAAGAATTTCCTTGCGGCAACATATCGAAAAAAAAAATACCTGCTGAAACTTTATTGTGCAACTTCCAGCTCTTTGGCTCCCTGGAAGTCCATCAGTTATCGATATACTTTTCCACTACACACATTTATGCCAAGTCAATGTGTGCAAACTTGTGGCCCAGCTAACAATACTACACCCCTTTTCCATGACAACTAGGCATGTCATGAGGATGTTTAATTTCTCCTCAGAGAAAATCTTCCACAATATAAGCTTCAGACTCGGAGTTGTTTGCCGTACCAAATCCACCTCGACCAACTCCACCTCCACGTGGACAAAATCATTTTGTATTCCCAGATTCTCCGCACTTCCAACAAACCACATTCTTGGAGTCCATCTTCCTTCCTCCATTGCCACTCGCCAACATTACTGAATTTTCCGATATGCGCCCTTCACTCATCAGCCTCATTTCCTCAGAAAAAAGTTTACCTGTGACTTCAGCAAAATTTAAAGTTTCCTTACCATACATCAGAATTGGCTTCATGTGCTCATAGGAACGTGTCAGAGACAAGATAAGCCTCAATGTCTTATCCTCATCTTCAATCTTTACTCTAATTGCCTCTAGTTCAGAGATGATGCCATTATGAGTACTTAGATAATCTGAGATTTGTGTACCTTCTTCCATTCGAAGCGTGTGAAATTGCTCTTTCAGGTACAATCGATTTGAGATACCCTTTGCATGGTATAGTTCCTCAAGCTTTTTCCATAGCTCCTTGGCATTTGAAATATGATGAGAGTGCAAATTCACGTATTATATACTACAATTCGTGTGAAAAGAGGGTATGATTTGGTCTATTATTGAGACGAATTAGGTTGTTTACGGAGAATCCATGAATCGAGGGTTAGTAAGGTTGTTTTGAGCATATGTGTATAGGAAAACACGTCTAGAAGGCTCGAAATTGGAAGATACGATTTTTTAGGCAAGTTTCAAAGGCAGCTCGAGTGCAAGGCCGTGCTCGACCTCTATTGCTTTGGTCGAACAAGGTGGGTAAGTCGAGCAGAAGTTGGAAGTCCATTTAGAGAGCTTGCTCGACTTGGAGATGTGTTCGACCATAATCATCTTGGTCGAGCAGATGAGTGAAGTCGAACGGAATGTGAAAAATCGTCCAAAAGGGTTGCTCGACTTGGAGGTGTTGCTCGACCAACATTAATGTGGTTGAGCAGATGAGCGAAGTCGAGCAGATTGTGAAAATCGTACAGTGAGCTTGCTCGAGTTCGAGGCCTTGCTAGACTTTAGAGGCATGGTCGAGCGGATGTTCGATGTTGCTATTTATGGTAATTCCAAATGTCTTTTACCAAATTTGACGTGTGCTTCAAGAAAAAGCCCATCCTAAGCCCATGAGGAGGATCCATGAGTATAAAAGAAGTGCTTTTGTAGGAGAAAAAAATACAAATCATTCATCATCCATCTACCACCAAAACCCTACCATCATCCGCAGGGGTCGTAAAGAGAGGTTCGTCTGGCGCATCAAGTAAGATCATACCAAACAAATATGATTGTTCCATGATCAATCATGGGCTATAACCACCCCGGTAGTTCTAGGGTTATAAAAGTTTTATGAGTTAATTGAATTTCCATGTGTAAACTCCGTCATTCATCATCCATCTACCACCGAAACCCTACCATCATCCGCAGGGGTCGTGAAGAGAGGTTCGTCTGGTGCGTCAAGTAAGATCATACCAACAACCATAATTGTTCCTAGATCAATCACGGGCTAGAACCACCCTGGTAGTTCTAGGGTTATGAAAGTTTTATGAGTTAATTAAATTTCCATGTGTAAACTCCGTACAACACTACTTGTGGTTTATTCTATATAAGATTGTGCTTTTTCAATTCATACTCACGGTCATTTTGTGCATCATTAACTGTTATGTAGAGTCTGAATACATCTCTTGGTTATTTATTGAGTGCGTTCTCCCCTGAGCAGGATTACATGTTATAATTCTAAGTGAAGGGATTCCGAAGTCTTATTAGAACTATCTTATATAGATACTTGTTAATTGAATCTTATACGGGTTAATAAGTAGGATAAAGAGTATAACTTTATACTATCTAAAAAGGGAGATCAAATCGGGTTAGAGTACTAAGTGCACGGGAAATAATTGATTATGATAGTACCTAGAAAGGGGGTAAAGTATATCTCTTGTTCTGAGGATATTCACACGTGTCATACGCTTGTTTGTTTGCGTCTATAGAGTAAACTTGCATGGTTTAGTGATGCGTCCATAAACCACAAGGCAGAGTTGAACATCAATACATGAAAATGAAATTAACAAGTAAAACTGGATGACCTGAAGAACTACTTAATTACTTACTTGATCACAACCGAATTTTCTCTATTGCTTCCTTATTTACTTTGCTATTTTAATTATAAGTTATTTAGTTTCGTAACCAAACCAAATCCAATTTGTCAACATAATCATAGTTAATTAGAATATAATTAAATTAATAATCATCCGTCCCTTGGGTTCGATAATCACTTGGTTGCCTATCGAAACTACAATTGATATCCTTTATACTTGGGGATAATTTTGTGTGTTGAGAAAATGCTCATCAAGTTCTTGGCGCCATTGCCGGGGACGGAATAGATTATTAGTTATTATTTCTAGTTAAATTGAGATTATTATTCTTGCCTTTGATTTCTAACTCTTATTTTTCTTAGGTGTATGCTCACTAGATCAAAGATAGGTGAATTAGCGCCGTATAATCCAGAGATCGGAGCATCGTCGAATAAGAATAAGAACAAGAAAGTAGACCCAACTGAAGCTCTTGATTTAGAAGTTGAAGTTGACGTGCTGAATTCGCAAATGATTGAAGCTGCCACTGAAGATAATTTGGAAGTAGAGACAGTCAATATGGCAGCGAATCCATCCGTGAAGTCTTTAAGAACAACGGATGGGGCAATGCTGGGTTGTTAGGAGCAAGAGGGACTGGAGCCGATTTTGATTTACACCCTGCTCTTATCACTATGATTGAAAGAAGTCCCTTCTCTGGGGAACCTTTGAAGATCCTCAACAACATCTAAATAAGTTTCTTGGGTATGCAAGAACAAAAAAATATGCAGGAACTCAAGAGGATGCGAGGAAGATCATATTATTTAAGTTCTCGCAGAATGAAAAGGTGAGAGATTGGTACAATAATCTTGATGCTGCTGAATGTGATACATGGGAGAAGATGAAAGTGAAATTCTTGGAGTAATACATGCCACCTTCAAAGGTGTTCAAGATGAAGCAAGAAATCAATCAATTTTCTAACCATGGCAATGAGAAGTTTCATGAAGCTTGGGATAGGTTCCAGGACATGCTTCGTAAGTGTCCACAGCATGGGCTATCTAAGGCTCAATATATCAGTATATTCTACAATGGGTTGGATTATGATTCTCGAGTGTTACTTGATGCTTCTTCTAATGGAGCATTGCTTACGAAGTCTCCAATTGAGGCCGAGAAACTTTTCGAGGATATTTTGATGAATTCAAGGGATTGGCCGACTGATTGAGTGAGAGACACTTATGTCCTTGATAAAGTAGCACAAGTTGAGCATACTATGGTGAAGTCGGGAAGAGATGATGAGATCATCTCTAGCTTGTCTAATATTAGTAAGTCACTTGAGTCTCAGCAAAAGCAGATCACTGATTTATCTCAGAAAGTACTAATGATGCAGCAGGATGGCGGCTATGAAGGGGCTAGCCAAGAGGAGATCGAGGAGGCAAACTACGCCATGGGTCAAAGTATTCAAGAAACTATGTACCCGAATCAAAGAAACCTGAATTATAAGGGAATTTACAATAACCGTGGTCCCCCGAGTAATTACCAACAACCAAGGAGGCCAGAGTTTTCATGGAGCAATCTGAATAATGCAATGCAGCCTCCTATCGGTATTGATCCGGGAGCAAAGATGGAAGAAGGAAAGCCTGGCTTTGAGGATACGGTGAACAGGTACATGGCTCGGAATGATGCAAGATTAGACGTCTTGAGGCTAAGTTAGAAAAAAGATTGATGATAATTATAAGGACTTGTCTACACAAGTGAAAACCTATTTGCTCGACCAACACATCTTGGTAAAGCAGAGGTCGAACAACACATCCAGGAATAGAGTATGCGAACAGGCCATATGATCGACTAAAACCCATTTGCTCAACCAAACCATCTAGGTCGAACGGAGGTCAAGCAGCACAATTTAGAATCTGATTTGATACCAAATGCGACACCTACTGATCGGAATACTCCACCTACATCTCTAGAGCAGAATACGGACCTTACATTAGTGGAAAATAAGTGGGCAAGAGCCAAGAGATTGAGAGCCGAGAAGAATAAAGCGGAGAAGGTTGAACATGATGAATGGAGGATTCCAAAAACAAAGATACCTCCATTGTTTCCTTTCAAGCTTGTCAAAAAGGGATTGGAAGATAAGTTCAAGAGATTTTCTGAGATCATAAACAAGGTAAGTTTGAACATTCCTTTCTCTGAAGCGATCTTGGAGATGCCGTATTATGCCTCTTTTCTGAAGGATATACTATTAAAGAAGAAAAGCTTGAACGGAATTGAAAATGTGAACCTGTCGGAGAATTGTAGCTCAATCATACAAAGGAAGCTTCCAGCTAAATTAAAATATCAGAAAAGGTTCACTATCTTATGTGAAATTGTAAAAGGGCCAGCACGACGAGCCTTGTGCGATCTTGGGGCAAGTATCAATTTGATGCCAATGTCTAACTTTAAACGGCTTGGTTTGGGGGAGAACTCTCACATCAGTGGCTCTACAACTAGCGGATAGGTCTATGACCTTTCTGAAGGGTGTGATTGAAGATGTTCTTGTCAAAGTAGAGAAGCTTGTATTTCCAGTGGAGTTCCTTGTGCTTGAGATGGAAGATGACAAGGATAATGTCCCTCTTATCTTGAGGAGACCTTTTCTTGCTACTGCGAGAGCTATGATTGATGTGCAGAAGGGTGAGCTAAGGCTGAGGATGGATAAAGAAGAGGTTTTGTTTAACCTCGACAAAGCAATGAAGATGCCGATGGTGATGCAGTGCCATAGTATTGATGTGGTGGAGGAGATTGTTAATGAAGACATGTCCATGATTCTTTCTAAGGTTCCTCTTGAGACATGCTTGATGGAATCTCTTACTTTTCCCACCACGGAGCTAGATGAACTCTCCAATGAGGTATGTATTGATTTACTTAAAAACTTGCTTGCTTTGGGTGATGACAGGTATGAAACGTAAAAGACAAGGGTTGAAGAGGTCAAGTGGACTAGGAAGTACTTGCCTTTGGACAGAGAGAGTGCACCTCAAGAAGAAAAGAAAGAGGAGTTGAAACCGCTACCAGAACACTTGAAGTATGCTTATCTTGGAGACAATGGAAAGTATCCGGTAATTGTATCTTCTTCTCTTGATGATGATCAACTTGAGGAATTGTTAGATGTGCTTAGGAAATATAAGTCTGCGATCGGTTGATCTCTTGATGATTTAAAAGGCATTAGTCCTTTATATTGCATGCATGAATAAGGTTGTTAGATGAGGCCAAGAGTAGTATTCAGAATCAGCGGAAGGTGAATCCCGCTATTCAAGAAGTGATTGGAAGCAAATCCTAATGTGGTTCGATGCTGGAATTATTTATCCCATTAGTGATAGTCCCCATGTGAATCCATTGTATGTAGTATCTAAGAAGGGGGCATGACTATTGTGAAAGCCGAGGATGGTGAGACATTAGCCACTAGGATTCCTACGAGATGGCGTGTGTGTACGGATTACAGGAAACTGAATGAAAATACATGCAAAGACCACTTTTTCCTTCCTTTCATAGATCAAATGCTTGATCGTCTAGTAGGGTATGAGTATTATTGTTTCTTGGATGGATACTCGGGTTATAATCAAATCATGATTGCACCCGAGGATCAAGAAAAGACCACTTTTACATGCCCTTATAGAACTTTTACCTTTAGAAAGATGCCTTTTGGATTATGTTATGCGTCTGCTACATTTCAGCGTTGCATGATGGCCATATTTGATGGGTTAATAGAAAAGATCATGGAGGTGTTTATGGATGATTTTTCTGTGTTTGGTTCCTCCTTTGATAGTTGTTTATCTAACATTGCTACTATTTTGAAGAGATGCCAAGAAACTAATCTTGTCTTGAATTGGGAGAAATGCCACTTCATGGTAAGAGATGGGATTGTTCTTAGCCATCATATTTCGGCCAAGGGATTGCAGGTGGATAGAGAAAATGTGGTGGTAATCGAGAAGCTTCCACCGCTTATTAATGAAAAGGGAGTGCGGTCCTTCCTTGGACATGCCGGTTTTTATAGAAGATTCATAAAAGACTTCTCGAAATACTCCAAGCCCTTATCTCATTTACTTGAAAAGGATGTTCCTTTTGTTTTTGATGAAGAATGTCTAACAGCTTTTCAGGTTCTGAAAGAGGCGCTTATTACTGCACATATCTTGATCACACTGGATTGGACTCAGTTGTTTGTACTTATGTGTGATGCGAGTGATTTAGCCCTTGGAGTGGTGCTTGGGCAGTTGAGGGAAAAGAAGTTCTGCGCCATTTATTATGCGAGTAAGACTTTTGATGCTGCACAAAAGAACTACACGGTGACTGAAAAGAAGTTTCTAGTTGTGGTGTACGCATTCAATAAGTTTCGACAGTATTTAGTTGGCATGAAGACTATAGTATACACGGATCACTCTGCGATTCGATACTTGATGGAGAAGAAGGAAACGAAGCCAAGGATCATTAGATGGATTCTTCTTCTGCAAGAATTCGATATGGAGATTCGAGATAAGAAAGGTACAGAAAATATTTTGGCGGATCACTTATCAAGGTTGGAGACAATGGAGCACTGTGATGATTCTTTCGAATACATAGAAGAGATGTTCCCTGATGAGAAGATCATGGCAGTGTTTGTTGAAGGAGATGAAAGAGCATGTGTAGTGGCTGCCCAAAGGATGGATCCATGGTATGCGGATTATGTAAATTACATTGCCATAGGAGAAATTTTGAGAGATCTCAACCGATATCAACTTGCGAAATTCAAGCGGGATGTTGAGACTTTTATATGGTATGATCCGTTTGTCTACAAGATATGTACGGATTCCATTGTTTGTAGGTGTGTGCCTGAGATGGAGATGGAGAGTGTTCTTGATTTTTGCCATGCACAACCTAACGGGGGCCACTTCGGAGCTCAAAAGAAAGCAGCGAAGGTACTTCAATCTGCTCTTTATTGGCCTACCTTATTTAAAGATTGTGAAACCTATGTGGCGACATGCAATAGATGTCAAAGGATGGGGAATATAAGTAGGAGGGATGAGATGCCACTTCAGCCTAGCATTGTTGTTGAGATTTTTGATGTATGGGGGATCAATTTATGGGGCCTTTTCCCCCATCTAATGGAATTCTCTACATCCTTTTAGTAGTGGATTATGTTTCTAAATGGGTGGAAGTCATTCCCACTCGTGTGAATGATTCAAGAACTGTGTTATATTTCTTAAAGAAACATATATTTACCCGCTATGGAGTTCCTAGAGCACTAGTGAGTGATGGATGGTCTCACTTCGTCAATAAGCTTCTTGAAAAGGTGCTTAAGAATTATGGAGTCAAGCATAGGGTTACTACACCCTATCACCCTCAAGCGAATGGGCAAGCTGAAGTCTCCAATCGACAAGTGAAGCAAGTTTTGGAAAAAGCAGTCAGAACCAATAGGAAGGATTGGGCTATGAAGCTTGATGATGTTTTGTGGGGGTTTCGGACTGCTTATAAAATGGTGTTGGATATGTTACCGTATCAAATCGTCTATGGAAAGCCGTGCCACTTGCCCGTTGAGATCCAGCATAAAGCTTTTTGGGCATTGAGGAGTTTGAACTTGTCTTTAAAGAATCAAAAGGAGTTGAGGATGACTCATATTAATCAATTGGATGAGTTTAAAAATCGATTTTACAAGAACTTGGAGATCTACAAGGAGAGAATTAAGAAATTGCATGACTCGAAGATCTCAAACAAAGAGTTCAAGCATGGTGATGAGGTATTACTTTTTAACTCTCGCTTGAAGCTCTTCGCAGGGAAATTGAAATCGAAGAGGAAGGGCCATTCATTATCCATAGAGCCTGCGGAGGGGGAGTTTCGAGTTGAAGGACAAAGATGGAGACATCATAACGGCAAATGGGCATCGTTTGAAGCATTAAAAGTCGTCGGATAATGCTTGTGTCGTCTTTGAGGATACCTTGCACTACAGTAGTACCGTTGTGAGTCTCAGACATTAAACATGAGCGCCTGTTGGGGGCTTTCCCTACCGTTTTATTGCTTTAATTTCATTGGTGTGAGTAAGAAATTTTTATATTTGACATGCTTATTATTCGGAAATTACATCACTTTGCAAACTTAGTTTCACTATAGTTACTACTAAGTTTGGGGTGTGATGTACTTACCTCATCATAGCGCGGAGAATATGATCTTTTCTTTTTAACGTTTGCTAGGGGAGTTCATTTTTTGCGGTATATTAAAACTTTAGCCGATTTTGATGCATCGATTTTTTGCAATTTGCCTAGTGTTTAGTGGTGTGTTACTTTTTAGTGTCATATGCGGAGTTACACATGATTTTATGATTTTAAGAGGCTCTCTAGGTCTAATTTTTGGATATCTTGATACTTAATGTTGTTCTAGAGTTTGAATGTTGTAGGGAGAGACAAGTGAAGGATGAATTTTTTCGGAAACAGGCAGTTGTTCGACCAAGACCGTGTTGCTCGACCAGGAAAGAGAAGTCGAGCAATGGTCGAGCAAAGTGCACTAAACATGCAGTAGAGTTGCTCGACCAAGTGGTGTTTGCTTGACTTTTCCAGTGAAGTCGAGCAGAGATCGAGCAAAATGTGAAATTTGTCAAGTAGGGTTGATCGACTGCGAACGTGTTGTTCGACCAATATCTGCAAATCAAACTGAGGTCGAGCAAGTTAGGGCGAAACAGAGACCCATTTTTGTACGTTGCTCGACTTCAAACCCTTATTTGACTTTTATATACAAGTCGAACTAAGGTTGAACGGAGTCTGGAGCAGTTTTAAAAAGGTAAAATTTATTCTGTTCGACACAAAACTTTCACCCTTTCTCGAGCACCATTTCCAAACCGTAAGTTCTTCCTCTTAACCTCTTTTCTACACCTAAGTCTTTCCTCCCACACACTTCACATCCGAATTCGAGGGTTTGCAAGATCCAATCTCGGGTTTTCACTCGAATCTTTGGGGAAATTTTGCTCTCGTTCTCCACACGCACACCAAATTCGGCAAAGGTTTGTTTTCTCTCACTATTGATTCTCGAATTTCATTGTTGATGATTGTTCAAGATTGGGTGAGTGGATTCATGCTAGTTTTGGGTTGGTTTGATTGTTGAATTGCTTGAGTTTTTATCCAATATTGCATTCGAAATTTTCTTGAATTGTGTTTAGTTGAATTGTGAAATATTTGTGAAATTAATGTTGTATGAAGCATGGGCTCGAGTGTAATTGCAAATTATGCCTATGGGTTCATGGAATTTGGGTGATTTTATGGTGCAATAGAGGGTAAAAGTCAAGCATGTTTTAAGTTTTGACTTGGTGAAATTTGGAGTTGATTTGATATTATGTTTGTGTGGAGTAGAATTAGATTAATTTGATCTTGATATTCTTGATTGAAAGTGTTGGTTTAGAGTTCAATTGTGATTGATAAACACTTGAAATTGAGTTTAATTGGATACATGAATTTGAAGTCTTGAGTAAGATTCATGTTAGACATAGGCTTGGTATTGTTCATCTCTTTTTGTTGCGTATTGAAGTATAACTTTTGTAGGAAAATAGAGTGCTTCTTCTTCGAAGAGGAAGGGAAATAATTCACCCCCGTTGAGAGAGATAGTCAAGAAAATCAAGATGGATAAAAGGAGGCCAGCGGATTTTAGGATCAAGATTAGCGATAGGGAAGAGAAACGAGAGTTATGGAATATGATTGCTCAGAAGATAGGAAGGACCAAATATCAAGATGATCGTACTATGGTGGACATGAAGATTATCAACGATATTCATTGGATGTTCAATCAAGTGGGTATTACGAAGTTTATGGAGCTAAAAAAAGAGACATACTTTCATATCACGGCAGAGGTCCTGTGTACGTTGAGGGTTGAGCGGACTATGTGGTATTCGGATGCAAATAGGTGGATAAGAGCAGACTATGTGGTATTCGGATGCAAATAGGTGGATAAGAGCAGACATTGTGGGCTCGGGAGTTTAATGAACACGTGGGTTGTGAGAACGTGGTTAGAACGGAGAGTTATGAGTTCAAACCCGCTGAGTTCTGGAGAGCCATTACAGGGAGGAATGAGAACTATAATTCGAATGCTTCCAAGGTTGCTTTCACTCGCAACCCCGTGATTGCTTACATGGACCGAATTTTGGGAAACATGTTGTTTGTAAGGTCCGAAGGAAGCTATATTCTGAGAGGGGAGCTCTATGTCTTATGGTGCATGCTCAACGGAGTTTGATTCAATGTAGCAACTTACTTTTTCCATCAGTTTTACAAGTTCACAACTTATGGATTTCAGAGAGTAAACATTTGAGGGTTGATCACCATTATAGCGGAGTATTATAAGGTTGACTTGAGTAGGTATGATCCTATTCGAGGTGATCCGGACTTGATTTTGATAGCATTTGTGAGGATGGAGCTGATTGAGCGAATAGATGATACTTAGATGTTCATCCGAGGGAAGGAGCCTCGAACACTTCAATTTCCGTTGGTGATAGCTGATCTTACCACTGTGAGGAACAACAATAACTTGTTGATGAATACTACGGAGCACACAGTGATCTCGGAGATTGCTTGGGAAGAGGAAATTAGAGATAGCTAGCTGAGTTGCGTGAGCATGGAATCGGCTTAGAAGAGGACATGATTTTGATCGGAGACTAGATTGATTTCGAAGAGGAGGAGCCACAACCACCACCTGTTTTTAATTATCAGGAGGATACGCCTCCGGTGCAGCCTCAACAGCCACTTGAGCAGGAGTTTTTCGAGCCACCACCACAACCACAACCGCAGTCGCAGCAAGATTATTGGGTGGCCCAGGATCAGTTTTATCGGGAGCAATTCCGATTGATGCACGAGAACTTCGCCACACTCAATGTGAACCAGCAAGAAATGAACAGGCAGCTGGCACTTGTGAATACCAACTACGCTGCACTTAATGCATGCTATGACACGATGGATGGTCGGTTGAGGCAGTTACAAGACCGTGAGCGCTTGATGATTCAGAATATTTGTGAGCTCCATAGGGCATTTGATCGTTGGCATGAAGAGAGGAGTGATGAGGATGATGGTAATGATGATGCTTTGGAGGAGTAGAGTTACCAGGTCTTTTATATTTTCTAATTCTTCTCATCCACATTCTCTTTTACACTTTACAGATGGATATTGTTGTGGATTAATGTTTGATTCATATGTGAGTGGCATGTACTGATAATAATGATGATGGAGGATGGTACATTGATGACGAGCATGTTCTGTTTTACTTGTAGTTCATAGGAAATTCATATTGATTGCATGTTTTTACTCATGTGAGGATTTGAGCCTTGTTGATCGTGCTATAAGCATGATAGTTTATTCTTGAGAGTCGTTTGTATACTCATATTCTAGAACTTGACTTGGAGTCTTGTGTGAAATCTATAATTGATAGATGCTAGGAAATGATCTTAGGCCATTATTGTTAATTAAGTTACTGAGCCAAATTAATCCTACCATATTTTATGATTATCATTGGAAGCCCTCTTTGAGCTTTTAAGCTTTTTCTTTGGCAAGCCTTGATAATAAGTCATTTACCTTTTAAACCTTGAACACCTACTACTAGTAAAGAGTGGAGGTAGATGAATGCTCTATGAATTTTTAAAGAGGAATAGAAGGAGAATTTGGTGAAATCAGAATCGAGAGACAAGAGGTTAAATCTTGTGAGAGATAGTGCCTGAAATCGGTATCCCGAATACTAGAGAGGGTAGTGCCCGAAATTGGTACCCTGATACTTGAAGAACACCGGAATTGGTATTTTACTGTGAAAAAGAGGTTGATCCAAGTAAAGATGGAGGAATCATGTATGAAAGTGATCGTTATAGAAGACGAAGTAAAGAAGGAAGAACTGGAAGAGCAATATGTCAAGGTAATTCTTAACTAGTAATATTAGTCACTTATCTATATTCTTCTACCTTTACCAAAGAGCCAACATTACAACCTTGAAGCAAGTCCTTTGTGATCCTAGTATTGAGTCGATATGGATGAATTTTTGAGACCTTTGTCAAGCTTATGGTCACGCGAGTATATGAATTGAAATTAAGTTTCAATATTAACCATTAAGTGTATATATTGCACTTGAGAAAGAGAGTAAATATTTACCCGTGAGCTAGATGACTTAGCACTCGTAGAAGTATTGTAATTGATTGATGTTTTGCGTGAATGAAAGGTATGATGGATGCATGTTTAGAGTTAATACAATTGTATGTGTTAGAATAAGGTGTGCATGTTATAAAGACCTTGTGATTACACTCTCTGTTTTGTTTTGATTTTCGTTGCCTCGGGACGAGCAACATGTAAGATTGGGAGTTTGATGAGAGTACAAATTCACGTATTATAGACTCCGATTCGTGTAGAAAGAAGGTATGATTTGGTTTATTATTGAGACGAATCAGGTTGTTTACGGAGAATCCATGAATCGGGGGTTGGTAAGGTTGTTTTGAGCATATGTGTATAGGAAAACATGTCTAGAAGGATCGGAATTAGAAGATACGATTTTTGAGGTAAGTTTCGAAGGCAGCTCGAGTTCAAGGCCGTGCTCGACCTCTATTACTTTAGTCGAACAAGGTTGGCAAGTCGAGCAGAAGTTGGAAGTCCGTTCAGAGAGCTTGCTCGACTTGGAGATGTTGTTCGACCATAATCGCCTTGGTCGAACAGATGAGCAAAGTCTAACAGGATGTGCAAATCGTCTAGAAGGATTGCTCGACATGGAGGTGTTGCTCGACCAACATTAATGTGGTCTAGCAGATGAACGAAGTCGAGCAGATTGTGAAAATCATCCAGGGAGCTTACTCGACCAGCTGCTTGAGTTCGAGGCCTTGCTCGACTTTGGAGGCATGGTCGAGCGAATGTTCGTTGTTGCTATTTATGGTAATTCCGGATGTCTTTTACCAAATTTGACGTGTGCTTCAAGCAAAAGCCTATCCTAAGATCATGAGTAGGTTCCATGAGTATAAAAGAAGTGCTTTCGCAAGAGAAAAAAAAAATAAATCATTCATCATCCATCTACCACAGAAACCCTACCATCATCCGCAGGGGTCGTGAAGAGAGGTTCATCTGGCGCGTCAAGTAAGATCATACCAAACAACCATGATTGTTCCTAGATCAATCATGGGCTAGAACTAACCCGGTAGTTCTAAAGTTATGAAAGTTTTATGAGTTAATTGAATTTCCATGTGTAAACTCTGTCATTATCATGCATCTACCACCGAAACCCTACCATCATCCGCAGGGGTCGTGAAGAGAGGTTCGTCTGGCGCGTCAAGTAAGATCATACCAAACAACCATGATTGTTCCTATATCAATCATGGGCTAGACCACCCCGGTAATTCTAGGGTTATGAAAGTTTTATGAGTTAATTGAATTTCCATGTGTAAACTCCGTACAACACTACTTGTGATTTATTATATATAAGATTGTACTTTTTCAATTCATACTTACGGTCATTTTGTGCATCATTAACTGTTATTTAGAGTCTGAATACATCTCTTGGTTATTGATTGAGTGCGTTCACCGCTGAGCAGGATTACATGTTATAATTCTAAGTGAAGGGATTCCGAAGTCTTATTAGAACTATCTTATATAGATACTTGTTAATTGAATCTTATTCGGGTTAATAAGTAGGATAAAGAGTATAACTTTATAGTACCTAAAAAGGGAGATCAAATCGGGTTAGAGTACTAAGTGCACGGGAAATAATTGATTATTATAGTACCTAGAAAGGGGGTGAAGTATATCTCTTACTCCGAGGATATTCACACTTGTCATACGCTGGTTTGCTTGCATCTATAGAGTAAACTTGCATGGTTTAGTGATGCGTCCATAAACCACAAGGCAGAGTCGGACATCAACACATGGAAAAAAAATTAAAAAGTAAAACTGGATAACCTGAAGAACTACTTAATTACTTACTTGATCACAACTGAATTTTCTCTATTGCTTGCCTATTTACTTTGCTATTTTACTTATACGTTATTTAGTTTTGTAACCAAACCAAATCCAATTTGTCAACATAATCTTAGTTAATTAGAATATAATTAAAATACCATGCACATTAGCAAGGACATTCTTAGCCGATGATAAGCATATGTGCTTGCAACCCGCAAATCCAAATCCTCCCAATCTTCATCACTCTTCACATCACTCTTTCCAGAGTCTTTGCTGGAACTTTCTGCGCCAACAGTTGAACCTGACTTTCCTTTCAGAGCCTTGTGTAACCCAGATTGTATTAGTACATCTTTCACTTGTACTTGCCACAACCCAAAATTAATTCTACCATCAAATTTCTCGACATCAAACTTAATTGAATACATATTTTGTGGCCCTACCCTACCCTAATGAATAACCTTTTAAAAATTCTTTTCTGATGTAGAAGATCAGACTATGCTGCAAACACAGAGCATACTAAGAATTTTTAAAAGTGCCCGAATCGGGCTCTGATACCACTTTGTTGGGAAAAAGTATTCATCCTTGAGGGAAAGAAAACAAAATATACTGAGAAAAAAAAAGAATAAAAATAACACAAGGAATTTTACATGGAAACTTCAAACCGGAGAAAAAACTACGGACCCGAGAAAATACTTACTATATGAAACTTTTACAATCACACAGAAGTTTCTCTCTCCCGACCCCAAAACTACCACACTATTACAAATCTTTAACTAATTTCCAACTTTTCTCTCAATTCTCAAATAGAGAATACAAGAAAAGGAAAAAAGAATCACTAAAGATTATAGTGTTTTTTTGGGTGTGTCTAACATCAGAATAAAGGCCTCCTTATATGGCAATTAAGAATCCTCTTTTCTGATCTCTCATTCGATGTGGGACAAGTAGAATACCTTATTTTATTATTGACAAATCCAACAGTGGCTACATTATATTTTCCTTTGTTTCTAAGTTCTAAGTAGCAGCATCATGTCTTCTGTTTGCGTTTCCCTCTCCCTCTCTTCCGGGTGTGGTTGTGAAAAAACATACATCCTTGTTAATGACATCATTGTGAATTTGGAAGATGATTTGAAGGAATGTGAGTATATATTTCAATATGAGTGAGTATATATTTCAATATGAGCGGCCAGACGTATTTCAGATCGTGTATTGTATATAAACGATGATATTAAAATAAACTTTTTACGTGTTAGTACTGATAGCTAAAGGATTTAAACTGAGTTGGTGGGTTGGGTTAAGCCACTATTCATCATTTTGTAGGTTAGAAAGGATAAGATGAGTTGAGTCATTGTTGAGACGGTGTGGATTGGCCAATGCAAACCAAAACTCGTTTTGATTTTTTATATAAATTTTAAAGTCAAATTAGAGTGCACTTGATGTACTGGTGCAATTAGTTAATAGTTAGATCAAATAACTTATCAATAATAATCTTTGATTAATTTAAAATAATTGAATTTTAAAAAAATAAAAATAATTATGCCCTAAAATTAAGCTTATAAACCTTAGGTATACCGGTGCACCACATAATAATTCTAAATTTTATTAAAGAAAAAGTCTCTTGTAAGACGGTAACTATATAAGACGAGTTCTGAGACTGGTCGATCAATTGTTAGGAACCACCATACAAAGGTAAAAAAAAATGGTGGTTTCTTATGTTTACTCTTAACATTGAGAGTTATATGCTTCTCCTTACAGGCCAAACTTTTTTCTGGTTGCGCTCAGCAGTCAATCACTCCTTTAAGTGGTATCTATGAACAACTAGATTCTCAACTGTGAATCGAAGAGGACCGCAGCAGAGAAAACCTTAATTATACAACTAAGCTATTTACAGATATCCCCAAGGATCCAACGCACAATGGGTGCCTAAAGTTTGATTTCATATTTGCAGGACTATAGCCCTACTTAAACTTATTAAATGAAAGCTAGTAAACTCTTCCTTTTCAGTTGGTAGGAGAGCTACTTTGAGATTAGCTACTAGTCTAGTCGAGTATACTCTGAAAACCTATATTTTACACACTGAGTGTCTTATGGGGATATACACTTGGGTTGTGTACGAGACCGACTATTCTACGTGATTTGCCTGTAAACATAAAGCTTGGTGATGTGGTCATTGACTTCAATGCTACAATGTTAGTGGTTATCCCCAAGGTTCAACGAATGAATGAAGCTATGATCGTACCTAGAAATGAATCGATTTTTGCCTTAGCTCAACTAGCTAGTAAGCTTTTTCAAAAGGGGGTTTTTCTTATTTCACTAGTAGATAGAGTTCGTTATCTACCTTATCACAACTAGCTGGCTAGCATCGATCTAAGGACAAAGTCTACATCGGTATGTAAAGAGTAGGTTTCCTCTATCATTGTTATATAGATAAAGTATGCTTATTATTTTTTAAAGTATGTTTTTATAAAGTAGGATGAATAATGAATTTAAGTATATGTTTTAAGGTGTTATAATATGATTCGCTACAAATATATTTTAATTACAAATAAACATACTTTAACAATGGATTGATGCGACTCATATATACACATCTCACAAAGAGAGTAACTCTTAACAATGAACTAAAATAATTTTATGAAATGTGTTATCAAAATGAATTCATTCAACTAGTGATGTCAACGGGCCGGGTTTAGAGCGGGTACCACACTATTCGGACCCAACCCGTTTTAAAATTTCTTGCCCCGGACCTGCATGGGTCTTATTATACAGCCCCATACCCAAACCTAAACAGGGCGAGTCTGCCCCGCCCCGCTCTCTTTTTTTTAATTTATTTTTAATTTTATTAAAACTTATGTAGTTGGAATTTTAATTATTCTCCACCCATAAATGATTGACTCTTTCTCACTTCATCATTCTCCATAGCTTCAAATAATAAATTTTGTCAAAAAAATAAAAATAAAATTCAAATAATAATAATAATAATAATAATAATAATCACAAAATTAATAGTAAAGTATAGAATTTTAAATGATTATAAAAATAAAAAAATATAATATTTATATTTAGTACGGGGCGGGAGTACCCACGGATCTAAAGTAATACCCGAACCCATTTTGAAATGGGTTCTAGGCGACCCGCCCCGTTTTTAGTTCGGGGTGAGTATGGGTAGACCCAAATCGTGCAGGCCGGGTGGATAGCCGCGAGTCGGGCCCAAATTGACACCCTTACCGAACCCATTTTGAAATGAGTTCTGGGCGGCCCACCCCATTTTTAGTTCGAGGTGAGTATGGGTAGACCCAAATCGTGCAGGTCGGGTGGATAGCCACGAGTCGGGCTCAAATTGACACCCCTACCTCCAACGGAATTAATCTAAATTTCATAAAATTCAATTTTTTGAAAAAAATTGGAATGATACAAAAAAAATAAAATTTGATGGGTTATTTGTTGTGGTATGTTAAGTGCAAATTATAATACTTCATCTGTCCCACGTATTTATTAGTACTTTTCATTTTGGTGTCTCACGTATTTATTCACATTCTATTAATAGTAAAAATACACCATATATCTCATATATTTTTAACACTTTATTCATCAATCCCAACAACTTTATTCATTTTTTTTTACCTTTATTCATCATTCCCTAAAATTTATTTATCTTTTCTCTTCATATTACCAATTTACTCTACTTTTTCTTACTACATTATTATAAAAATAACACTTCTTAATCTCCGTGTCGTATAAACGTGAACAAATATGTGGGACAGAGGGAGTAGAGCAATTATTTTTGCGATTTCACAAAAATCAATTATTTTAAAATTGAATTTGATGTGCTATTTGTAGGTTACAGTGTGGACCACTCGTCAAAATTTGTTAATCTACTGGTGTATACTTGAGTGTTTTTCTGTTAGTAACTAACCAGTTGCATCACATATTGCATCTGTGGAAATTTTATCAAATTGAACAAGTGAACTAGATTAAGACGCTCATCAATAGTCAAACATACAACATTAATAATTCACCCAAGAATGTGGTTCAAAATTCAGATAAAACTATTTATATCCCACGGGATTGAAATGTACAACTAATGTTTCGATGGAGGCTACATTGAATGGTGTCACTGTTTTACAGCATCAGACTCTGCCTCAGGAGCTACACCACCATCAAAAAAATATTTGACACGGCAGAGCTCTCCACCATCTTCGTCTGCAAACCTAATCTTCCTCTTCTCCCTGGGCGACGTATCCTTTGAAGAAGTTGTGCTCTCTGGAGTCATTTCCTAACAGTTACAAGAGTCGTCAGAATACAGTAAGAGACGCAGAATTCAATGAGAAATCAAGAAGCCTAGCCAAGAACTTGTGCTATACTAAAATGGAAAGAATAAAATTAGTAAAATACCATTATTTTACAGAAACGGGTGCAGTCCCTCGCCATCATGGACATCCACCGTTTAGCTGTTTCCTCTACTTTTGTAGCATTACTGATGGCCGACTTCACCTGTGAAGAAGAAAGATACTTCAAAGTGAGATGATATTTTATGTCGATCAACACAGTAGTACAGTTTATGCACTTTCAGAGTAAAGCATGTGCATCACAAGTTCAATTAGGCTTCTAAGATTCAGATATATTTATTTGTTTCAGGAACAAGGTCAATTAATAGACTCAATTGATTGAACCGACTTGAAGACACAAGATCCTAAAGCTTCAATAGAAAAAGTATATTAATATTGCTAGAACATGCACATGCCAAAATAAAAAAAATCCAGTAATTAAAAAGATTGAAATAAGAAAATACATGAGACATTGATGGACTAAACTGACATACATGCATATCATTTGCAGCCATGCATCATGAGATTTTCACAAATCCAATTATAGCTCAAAACAATTAAATCAATATCATTGTAGCTATTATGACTTATTTTAGCCATTAAATGATTATTACAATCACGAACTTCTGTAGCTAAGTTTAGTTTTAGTCTCTCAGAGCAGGCTGCAGAGAAAAGAAAACCCAGGACACCCTCACAAACAGTAAAAATAAAACCAAAATGAATCAGATAGTGGAACTTGGATCATGCGTACCTCATCTGCATCATTTTTCAGAGAAGCGTTCCGATATGCTTCGAAAAGTAATTTTTGTTCCACAATGTCCTTCATGGATTTCAACTCCTTTATCAGCTTCTCTGCAAGGGTCTCCATGTCGAGCATCTGGCGCTGCGAGAATGCAACTGCACCTCCAGAACAACCTTGAACAGATGTGCATGCAGTGCTGACGCCTGGTAATGCACGTGAAAAACGAGGACCCTCAAGATTCCCTTTGGAAATCGGTAATTTTCTTATGACACGTTTGGGGCCAGTGGGGACTTTTCGCTGGCTAACCTCCCCAGGGTGTCTATGATTGACCATCACTTCCACCTGGATTTTGGATCTAGGAGATGACTTGTTCTCGGTTTGGTTGACAAAAAGCTTCTCCTTGCATTCTAGAACAACTGCAGGCACAGAATAATATGGTCAAGCAAATATGGAAACAAATAAATTTAGAAGATTAAATGTAGCAGCATGGATAAGAGTTAGGAGAGTGGACATATTCAAAACATCCAGAGAAGATATTGAGTCCTTAATCATGCTATACTCTTAAGGGACAATGAAAGAGAAAAGAGAACTTCAGAATTATGGGTGAAGGAAAGGTGATAGGAACAGGAACTTTTCATTATCCAAACAAGGAATCCATCAAACCCCATAATCTGGATATATCGAAACAACAAAGAACATCTTCACAAGGACAAAAACGGTGTTTGCTGCACTTACTTTCAAGATTCAGGCAATTCTTTCTTCTTCTCATGCAGTTTATACAGAAATGTGGCAAGAAAGACGTTTGCTTAATTAATACATTTGCAAACGAAATTCATTTATAAATTTTAATCAAGAAAATAGCCAGACTTAGAGCTAAGAGTCAAAGTGTAAATGATCAAATATTTATAATACAATAATAACAAATTTTTTATATATTTTATTTGCTTAAAAAATGCATCAATATCATCATTAAAAGCTTCAGAATACATCATTATAGCTCAAACATCAAATTTCAATGTCATTCCTACAAAACATTTTCAATACAACATTTGAATTTATTCCATCAAAAATTCAGCTTTTACGTTAATACAAGATATTCATCAAATATGCTAATACAGGGAATTTATAGTTAATATCAAGGAGAATGTAGTTTTGACTTTAGTATGAAATAGACACGAAAAAGATAAGTTAAAAGATGCTAATTGTTACCCAAAAAAGAAAAGTTAAGGATAGTGATTGTTACGCTAAATTAGCACTATAAAGTAGTAGTAATAAGCTTTAGATTAAGTAAAAAGAAATATATTATGAAAATAATTTTAGACAGTCTTTCTACATGTCACGTGATAAATTCAAATTGATGACCAAACAAAATGATATTGGAAACAAGCCATTGGATAAACAGATTGAATACAAAATAAAATTGTGAGGAATAGAAGTCAGACTGTAGAGATTTAAGAGATTAAAGGCGTAGTCTTTTCGTCATACATCGTCAAAAGCAATTATTGATAAGCATTGAACTACAATCTTCTGCATACAATTATAAATTCATAAAACAAAAGATAAAATAAAGTCAATATTTATTAAAAAAAAAAAGAAGAGAGAATAACTGAGATAATTTCATAATGACATAAAAGTAAAGATAATAGTTGAGAGTAACCTCTGCTCTTATACTCACTATTTTGACAGGAATCATTACAAATTTCATCAGAATTCATAGCCAATCGCAATTGCTCTTGAGAAGATGGAGAAAGTGCCTGTAGATTTAGATACATTAAATTTTACTGGATGCAGGAGCCATACGTAAACTAAATAAATCATGCAGAAATTACAATTACCTTGCGTGCTGAAAGGAGTCTTTCAGGAGGTTGGTGTGATTTTGGTGTCAAAATTGTCTCGGCACTAACACATGTCTTGTTTCCTAAAGAGACCTCTGCACTAGTCGATGCTGAACTCTGCTTTTCCACAGCCTTCAATGACTCATCTTCAATATGACCTAGATAGTTAAATTCATTTCTCAAAACGGAACATATTGAAGCTTGCTCTTTCTCAGCTATAGTTTTTGAAGGAATAATTGAAACTTGGTTTGAGCCACAGCTCCTGTCAAGGCTACTCTGAAAACCATTTGGCTCATTTTCAAAGTCTGCTTCAATTTTATCCTCAGAATTACACTCCTGATAAAATCTGATGCAGTGATTGGTAGCCATATATGGAGCTAGAGTGCCAGAAAAACTTTTTTCCTTTGACGTATCTGCATTTGGGTCCTCAGGATGGGACTCTCCAAGGTGATATGATGAGTCCTGAATCTCTCTTTGCTTTTCAATCTCCACAGAAGAAAAATCTAAAGATTCTCTACAAGCACTTCGTGGAGAATTAAATGCAACAGCCACACTAGTTCCATCCTTTGGAACAAGAATACACATATCTACAACATCCTCCAAATGATCAAAAGAAATCTTATTAGTAACACACTTTCCATAATTGTTCATGCACAATGGTTTTTCTTCGTTATTTTCATTTTGAACCGTCTTCTGACCAGGATTTGGTACCTCATTATGGAAAATGGACAAGATATCACCAGAAATGGTTGTATTCTGGCATCCTATTGGCTCAGTGCCTGGATCTTCAACTTTCACAGGCCTAACTGGAGCAGGTTCACCGCCAACTTGAGAGTAACATTCAGTGACCAAATTCTCTTCAGATTTAATAACGACTTCAGGGGTTGAAGTGTTAGCACTTTTTTTCAAGCGTTTCGTTTTAGCATTCGAGGCCATTGAACGTTTATGTTTCAAATTAATGAGCGGCTCATTAAGATCAGAATCATAATGCGCTGCAATTTCATTTTCATTATCCTGATGAACATCATTGTCAATGGGAATACTCTTCCTTTTCTTTGTTCTTAATCGTTGTTTTAGCTGTTTTAATGTGGTGTCATCATTCAAACCACTGCCCACATCATCTTCAGCATGGGTAGAAAACTCATCAGTTTCAATTTTGATTTCTTGTAATGTTCTATCAGCCAACATACTACATGGACTTTCGTGTTTCACCTTTCGATAGTCAAACACCAAAGCTGGAGGGTTCTGAAGAATTTTGGCATCTTCACTCTCATATATATCCTTTAAATTTTTAAATCTAAAAAAACTCCTACTGGGAATTGTATTGTACACTATTTGCACCACCCCACTCCTGATAGTTTGGATAAAATGTGCTGTATCACAGCTCCTTAGCTCCATTTGCAGAAAGAAAGAAACAATTGTTCCCTCTCCTATCTCGTGTACAAAGGGCAGCACCCAAACTAGAATAAATTTAAAAAAATAATAATCATTCTCAATACCAATTTAGCAAAATATTCTACTTACAGAAAAATGAAATATTTTAAACGAAGAAACCATATGAAATAATCAAAAGTTTCAAAACTATGAAGCCAGCACATCATATCTTCCCTATGGAATCAAGACAAGTTTTTATCCACGAGAAGAGATTCGACATATAACCCAGATAAAATAATAATTAAAGCATGTTAACCATGTATGCATATCCATGGAAAATAATATAATCAAGTACATGACTTAGATGTATATTACCTATTTCTAACACTAAATAATGGTTAAATTCTTTTACAAAACAAGTCGACCCAAGTTCAAGGACACAAGTCAAAGTTGAACAAGCGAAACCTTAAGTGATTCACAGTCAAGATGACTGACATACCATCCGTATCCCAAATATATCTACATGCTGACATGTGACCAGTAGTAAAGAACTTTTGTAATTAATGATAGTGATCTGCTGTTATATGATAATGTAATCCACAGCCATTATCAATAGGAGCTCCACAATTTAAAATGCTACAACTAGCTTTATGAACTTCTTTAAACAATTTGGATGAAGGTTACCATAGTTTAGGCACCCAAGAGCTCAGGCTTTATGTAATGATTTATGGATTTGAGAAATGAGGAACCTCATATAACCAAACTTCTCATTTATGGATTTGATTTATGTAACTTCTCATTTCAATTCAGTCAAACAGAAGAAAGCACACATAAAGTGACATAGAAAAATCAATAAGAGGAAGATCCTATACTAGTTTAAGATCTAACATGACTAACATTAAAACTCCCAACATGTGATTTATTTTACGAAATTCTAATAGCCCATATTGAAAAAAACATGCCAGAAAAATAAAAATAAGCAAAAGAAGTTCAGAGATCATTCATTAGGCAGTCTCAACCCATAAACCACCGACCACCTATCCCAAATTAATCAATTGAATCGCCTAGAGAATGGACTTCTTCAGATCTGATGCGAAACATTATATGAATGTCAAAACCCATAACCAAACTCTCCTAGATCGTCTGAAATATGAAGAACCATTACACAATCAAAGCGCAAAAAATGACGACCAGAAGCCACATTCACAAATGACATATAAGCGAAAAGCATGTAGAAGAACCTGCCTAACCTTTATGACCAACGCTTAGTCCACCGTCTTCAAAGATTTTTAATCCAGACGCAACACCAGAATATGGATGAAGGAGCAGATAATCAGCTCAAATAGCAGAAACCCTAAAAATTAGTAAAAACCCAAATGAAATGAGTAATAATTTGAAAGACAAGATGCAGAAACAAGTGAAAATTCGAATAAGCTAACGATTTATTTCAATTATCTTGAGAATAATTAAGATCAATCTCTCACCTGTATACGTAACTTCCTTGTGAAGCCGCAAAATTAACCTAGAGAGGAAAGGGGAGGGGTTTGGTGCTATGCATAGCGGGAAATGGCTTGGCGGGAAGTATGGATTTGCTTTTTTCGGGATTCCACCTAATTCTTATTTAGGCTGAGCTAGGGATGTAAACGAGCCGAGCCAAGCCGAACATCTCTGAGCTCGAGCTCGGCTCGCATGTTTATTTTTGGAGCTCGAGCTCGAATCAAACTTTGGAAATGCTCGAGCTCGAATCAAACTTTGATTTCCAGGCTCGAGCTCGGCTCGTAAGTGAAATATATAGCTCGCGAACAGTTCGCGAGCTCGGATCGAAATATTTTCATCTGAATAAATAAAATGAGCTCGAGCTCGAGTTTGGTTCGATAAAATCTCTCCAAAAGTTCGAGCTCGAGCTCGTTCGGGCTCGAAAACGAAAATTATACATTTTTTAGCTTTTTTAAATCAACAATAAATCAGAATAAAAAGTAGATGGGCTCTCAGACTTCCTTGGCCCAAAATACATTACAATTTTTACAGTCAAAAGTGAAACAGAAACGAATATGGGAAAATTAAATTCCAGCTCACAAAAACAACAGTAGTCATCAAGTGCACAAGTCTAATATAGACAGTACAAACCATTCCCAAAACACCTACTTGAACTTGAGCTCTACTTCTTGATTCCCGAAGTCACCTTTTATATGGAAAAAAATATGATTAAGCTTCAAATTGTTAATAACATGTTGCATAACAATTTAAAAAATTATAATAATTAACATATTTACGTAAAGTCTTAAATGGAGAGTTGAAATACTAAACACCATCATAGGATTAGATCTAACAACTCAAGAAATAAAGTATCTTACCTTCACGTTTTATAAAAGTAATATACCATTTAACTATAAACTAAATATAATGTACTAGCACAATGAAGCATGGATTGCATTATGCAAATATAAAACCTAGAGTACATGATAGGGTAGTTAAACTACATGAATAAATAAAAGATATTTTCTGTTTTACCTTTCCAAACCACCTACTTGAGCTTCACTTTTTGAATCTCCGGAGTTCCCTTTTCATGGGAAAAATATATGATCAAACTTCAAAGTAATTAAATGAGAAACTTGAGCACAACAAGATTGCAAGAACATATATATAAACAAATAAAAAGTATTATTCTTTGTTTTACCTTTTGTTTTCTCTTTATGTTGTAATGAGAACGCAACCAATCCTCTCCTCAAAGTAGAGCTTGAACAGTCTCCACTTCCAAATTAGCACGATGTGGATCAATAACCCTACCGCCAGCACTAAAAGCGGATTCAGAAGCCACTGTAGTTATTGGAATCGCTAATACATCACACGCCATCTTCGATAAGATTTTAAACTTTGACTCTTTCGTCTTCCACCATGCCAAGGCATCAAAAGTTGCATCATCATCAGCAATAACACAACCTTCTTCCAAGTACACATCCAATTCAGTCTTCACTCTTTCAATATTATCATTATTCTTCAAAAATCTATTAAATTAGCCCTAAAATGATCCTTGCCTTTTCCACCAGCATTATTACTCACAAGAAAATAACTTTGAGTACTATCACCTTGGACTTCTTTTTCAGTATTAGTTTTGTACGCCTCTACATATTCATTGAACAATGTACGTAGTGTCTCACGAACCAAGGTAATATTCACAATTGAATCGCCTGGAGAATAAATCTCGGGGAAAACCCATTCAATGAATATCATCTTATTTCTTGGATAAAAAACTGCTGCCATTGATAGTAGCATGTTACAATCACCCCAATATTTATCAAACTTAGCTTTGATCCTCTTAATCATTTCTGCCATAAAACTTGTATCACCATTATCTGCTTCATTCAATAACTTCTTTATCTTGCAGAGTTCGGTGAGAAACAGATTTGAAGTAGGATATTCTGTACCTGAAATAAATCAAGGTTGGTTATAGATCGATCTTGTAATGTTTAATAAATAAAAAAGAAACAAAGTTGAAGGCAATACCTGAAATGAGACTAGTAACATCATTAAATTCTTCAAGAAATGAACAAACAAATTCAACCTTTTTCCAATCCTCAACACTTGGCAAATGCTTATACGAGTCATCTCTTTCTTTGTATCGTGGAAAGACATCTTTGAATTCTAGGGCAACAGATAACATAAAATTGTTGCATTCCACCTTGTGCAACAATCTAACACAAGCTTCTTCGAAGATAAGTGCATTTGCTTTGTAATTTCACTAAATGTGTTGATACGTGACTTCGAAGCAGCTATGTGCTTTACACTCTCTCGAACATTGATAATCACACTTTGGATCTCACTTAGCCCATCTTGCACCAACAGATTCAATATATGAGCGCAATACCTAACATGAAACAGTGCTGACAGGAAGTGTGTTATTATATGAGAGATTCTCTCTTAACATCCGAATAGCTGTATCATTGTATGATGCATTATCAACTATAACAGTCCACACCTTATTTTCAATACCCCATTCAACTAAACACTTGTGCAACACATCACAGATAACAACACCAGTATGAGGTGGAGGAACATCACAGAAACTTATATTTCTCTTTTGAAAATTGAAATTTGAGTCAACGTAGTGGCAAGTGACAACCATATACGAAATCTTCTGATCTGATTTTCATAAATCAGTAGTCACGCTGACCCTATTGACATCTTTCAATGCAGCCATCACTTTTTTCTTTTCAATTTCATATGAAGACATGCAATCTTTTTTTGCTGTGGCCCGACTAATGCTTTGATAATGTGGACTAGCTGTCTTCATTACTAGATTGAAGAGATTATACTCCACAAAGGAAAAAGGAAGCTCATGAACAATGATCATGTGGGAGATGACCTCTCTCATCTTCATTTGGTCATACTTAAAATTCTGAACTGCAGCGACAGTTTCAGACCCAGATATTATTGTATTGATATCCAGATTTTGTTGGCCTTTCATACTAAATAACTTCCTTTGACAACCTCTTGCGTGTCTGAGTAGAGGAGTAGTACAACCGGATGGGTTTCTACTTAACTGTTTCTGGCAGTGAATGCATTCTGCAATAGATTCAGTCTCACTAATAATTATCTCTTTGAAGTCATCCCACGCCTTTGATTTCTTTTCCTTTTCTTTGTAGCAAATGGTGAGTCTTTGTCTATTTCGACCGGATTCATTGATTCATTGTTCTCAACATGATTATCACTTGATCCGTTGACATTACTATCTGTTGGTGAAGTACCTCCAGTCACAGTTAAATTTGTTGGAACAGTAGACGAGTGTTGTGTTGACAGAGTCGTAGTATTTGGTATTGACATCTTTCAAACGTATTCTGTAAATAAACAATGTATTTGAAGCAACAATAATAATATCAAGACCATATGAAAACTTCTTACCCCAAGAAAACCACAGGGATGGGCCGGATGACAGCATACAAAATTACTAAAAACATCAATTTCAAACCTAAGCAGTTCCAATTCAATTATAGAATCATAAACCCAAACTACACTCATCCATCAAAGCGAATATAATTAGTAATTCAGAACTGAAACATATAATCTTAGAAGGGCGAATCATGAAATACAATCAAGAATAAACATGTCTCTCACTTGAGCCAACATCCTATTTACTTCCAGCTACAATTGATAGCGCCAAACAACAAAAGAAAAGCATAGAGGGGAAAAAGAAACATGTCTCTCGCAGTTAAATCAAATAAGATTTGAAAACCAAAAAATATTAAAAGTAGTGCAGTAGGCACCTGAAATTGGAGACCACCACAAATTGGCGACAGGAAGAGCGGCAGGAGAAACTAGGGCTTCCACTGGAAATGAGAAATTGCGGAAAAGTGAAAAGTGGAATCGGGAACAATGGGGAAATGGGTTTATTTCTATATTGTTCTTTAATTTCAATTTTAATTTTACTTCAAATATTAATATTATATTGAGTATTATATATAAGGTTTACATTTGTAGTTCAAATAAGATGTAGTTCAAATATTAGTATTATTTCTTTAGTTTCAATCTCAAACCTTATTTTATTTTATTTTATTTTATTTTTTTATATATTAATTATTTATAACAAAAAGAATAGGTTTTAGTTATTTACAAAAATACTTATATGGTAATTAAAATTTATTTTTATATAATACTAATATGGGTATGTGAGACCGTCTCACATGAGAATATTTTATATTTTTAAAAATATTTATTAATTTCGCTATAAAACGTCATCACTTTCGCTATAATGTTATCATTTTTTATTTATACTATAAATAAATTATTCATGAAATAACATTATCACTTTTTATTAATTTAGTATGACTTCTCAGTATTAAAGTTAATACTTTCTGACAATCTCACATAAATTCTTATGTGAGACGGTCTCACCCAAGTCTTTGCCTACTAATATTTCTTTTATATTACAATAATCAATAAAATTATGAATTACTAAAAAGTAAGACAAAGTCTATTGTGAGATGGTATTTATGTGAGACGGATCGATCAACTGTTATAGTATATCTATTATACATTATATAATATGCTAATTCGTAGTTAAAGTATAATTTTTCGTAGAGTACGATGAACTATATATGTATATAGAGTATATATTTACTTTTAAATTTTAATAATATAAAGAAAATTTTTTTAAATTAACATTTATAAGTATATATATGTATATGGAGTATATATTTACTTTAAAATTTGAATGCATCTTTATGTTATCCCATTAACTATACTAATAATTATATTAAATAAAAAAGGCAAATATATGGGTGTATAATAAATTCAAAATTTATTATTAGTTTAAATTTAATGTATATAAATACATATATTTATTTAAGATTTAAATATAAATAAATCAAATTAAATCTTATATAGAGCAATGAAAGAAAATAAAACATGAGTGAGGCTTGCGTGCGCCCGGATGCACGGGAACACATTCCGTGTGCTTTTAGAAATTTAGTATTATGGGTAAAGATACATTGCTTTGGTCTAAAGGGTATACACTTTAATTAAAAATGTACACCATTTTGTTCTAAAGGGTATACACTTTTCGTTAATTTTTTTTCTTTAGAAAATAAAGGGTACACATTTTTATACTAAAGAGTATACAATTTAACACAAAAATCTAAAGGCGCACGGACTGTTGTTCATGCGCCCAGATACATACAATAATTTTTTTATAAATAAAGGGTACACATCTGTATACTAAAGGGTATACAATTTAACACAAAATTCTAAAGGCGCATGGAAAGTGTTCTGTGCGCCTGGGTGCACAGGAGTTTTTGCCATAAAATATTTACATCTTTAAAACCATTATAAATATATCTTTCAATTGATCTAGAATTAATAACATTGATTTTTTTAATTTTATTTTTAATAATTATGTTACAATAATTTCATTATTTTCATTGTCATACTTCCCTTAATTTAAAGTATACTATATTTTTAAATTATAAATTTATAATCCATAAATTATAAATTTGTATTTGTACAAGTAATATATAGTACTCACTAGTAATTTTTATTTATGTAAAATTTGTTAAACTCTAAAATTATCATATTTAAAATAACTTATATTAAATAATAATAATAATAAAAGGAGTAATAATATTAATTAATGAATTAACTCACATACTTACCAATATTACATCATAGTGACGAGCACTATTCGAGCTTGTAAACGAACATGTTTACGAGCTTTATAAAAGAACATGTTCGCGAGCCTGTAAAACGAACATGTTTGCGAATATGTTCTTGAGCATATAAACGAACATGTTCGTAAGCATGCAAAACGAACGTGTTCGCAAATATGTTCTCGAGCCTGTAAAACGAATATGTTCGCGAGCATGCAAAACGAACACGTTCGCGAGCTTTCGAGCCAAACACATCCGGGCTTGAGTTCGGCTCAAAAAAATAATCAAGCTCAAAAATCGAGCTCGGCTCGGCTCGTTTTTTCCACGAATGAACTCGAACAAATTTTTTTCCGAATCGAGTCCCGAATAGCTTGCGAGCGGCTTAGTTCGTTTACATCCCTATTATTTAGTTGTGTTTGGTTTTTATAGTGTTGACAATCGTTCTTGGCTCGTTAATTTCGTGTGTGAATGATTAAGATGTTTGATAACGAAACCAAGAACGAACGCGATCAAACATAATAAACTATAAATAAAAGGATCACAGCTGATAGAAAATCAATTCCACCAAATAATTCCACCGATTTTATTACTCTCTCCTTTTAAGAACAACACTCATTCTTTCCAGTTTCTTACAAGTGTAATGTCAGAAGTGAGTATTAGTGACCTGCATCCCTCCTACTGTGAGAGAGACTATTTATATTGTCCCAAAACCCTAAAATCTGGCCAATCGCCTTGCGTCATAGGAAAAAGACAAGTCTTTTATACTTTTATTTGATCTTATATACAGGTTCAATAATTTCCTTGGAGGTATCATTATACTTTTTTTTATCTTATTGTTTTTCTCTTTGATTTTTATGTGTTTTTTTTAATAATTCTATAAACCCTAATTTTATAATTTAATTTATTTTATCTTCTTTTATACTTTTATTAGATATTATTTTTAGATTCAATCATTCTCATATTTGATCTTATTTGTAGGTTCTATCATTCTCATTAGAGGTATCATTCTTTTTTTTGTCTATATTTTTCTTCAATTTTTGTGTTTGCTTTATAATTATATGAACCATATTTTTATATTTTATTATTCTATCTTTTGTTCTTTTTTTAATCTTATTTTTATGTTTGATCATTATCATTTGAGTCATCATTCTTTTTTTTCGTTTATCTAATGATTTATGTTTTTTTTCTTTTTTTGTGTTTTCTTAATTCCATAAACTCTATTTTTATAGTGTATTTTTTAATTTTATTGTTCTTATATTTATTTGATCTTATTTGTAGCTTCGATCATCATTTAAAAAAAAATTATTAGTGTACGTATCCAGAATTAACTTCATAAATTTTAGTTAAAAAATTCAAAGCACATGTCAACTATATTTTTTTATTATTTATTTAATATTTAAGATTAATGTATGAAATCTATTTTTGAAGTTTTGTAATTTATTCTAAGTTTTTATTTAATTTTATTTTCATTAGGATAATATCTATATATAATCTTTTGATTTAATCTTTAGGATTAATTTATGAAGTCTATTTTTTTGTAATTTATTTTAATTATTTATTCAATTTTATTTCTATAAGTATCATTTCTATAAAAATTATTTTAATATTTGTAATTTATTATATTAAATAGTATTTTATTTTTTATTTTATTCATATGTTATTTAATTAGAAAAAATATATATTATAGTAAACTATATCTTTATTTTAAAACAAAATAATAATTGAGTTTTAAAGATAAATTATATCTACTTTTTTAAAAGATAAATATAATTAAAATAAAATAATTTTAATATAATTAATTATACAAAATTAATATTTATCTTAAATCCTGAATCAAATCAATCAATGAAATTATCTATAGATAAATAATGTACTTACCTATTATATAAACTGAATATGATATATGTTTTTTTTAGATCAATTGCAACCAATTTAAATATTGTTTAACATTCTATTTAATACATTAAATCTTAACCATTAATATTATTTATTTATGCTAATAATAATTTTTTAATTTTTTAATTAATATTATATGAGTGATATTTTTTGTATATTATATTAATTGTCAAATCTATCTCTGTCCGCTCCAAAGAGTTCCATTTTTCAATTTTGGGTGTCTGCTCCTAAGGGTCTAATTTTTTTATACACATAGGACCCATACACACCCACTAATACAATTAAAATATGGGTCACACACACTAATATAACTACACATTCCTTAATTCACATATAAAAAGTAAATGCACTATTTTGGAGCAGACAGAGGAAGTAGTATTAAATGGACTTTTAAGATTAAAATAGAATAAAAACTAAATACAATAAAATAATGGATATGAGTAGTAGATATTTAAACGGATACGATATCTCTAAATAAGCATGTAACCTATACGTTGTCATTTCTGAATATAAGTAAAATGTAATGTTATGAAAAAAATAAGCGTATGTACAATACTATCTAATCGATAAATATAAAATTATATTATGTTAAAGAATTATATTTATATATTATATATAAATAATTAATATTTTTATAAGGGAGAGTATGTTCTTAGCTTGGTTTGAAGCAAATAAGAAATACCCCGAGACAAGAAAACTGACATATACAGAATTCTCACAGCACTTTGTCTGGAAAAATAACAAGAGAGAAAGGGTGAAAAGAAAATTTAGTAATTGGACGTTGGTAGGATTTTTTATGTTCCTACTGGTGCCGGAGAATCTTATTATTTGAGAATTCTGCTAAATGTAGTGTGAGGACCAATATGTTATGAAGATTTTTGTAAATTTGAGAAAGAGACATATAATATTTTTCAAGAAGCATACGATGCAGAGGATTGCTCGAAGACGACAAGAAATATATAGATGCAATTAAGAAATGTGCATCATGAGCTTCCAGTAAGCTATTGAGAAATATGTTTGTAAATCTATTAATTTTTGGAAGCATAAGCATGCCAAAAACTATGTGGGATGCATGTTGGAAAGAATTATCTGAGGATATATTATACAATGAGAGGAAAAGAATGAGACACCTAGGTAAGGCACATTAACAAATGAAATAATTATATTTTTCGTGTTTATTATTGAAATACATATTTTCATTGAGATTCTAAGATTATTTCAAATTGCAGATTTGGTGATGTCTAAGGCGGATATAATGAGTAAGTGTTTGTGTGAGATCAATCGTGTATAGATATCTATGAATAAAATTTTAAGAGATTTTGAAGGGATTCCCATTCCAGATACTGAAAAGAATTTTTAGCATAATAACAGACTAATATAAAGTGAATTGAGGTATAACAGATCATCACTACAAAAAGAATGTCTGAATTTGATGAAGAAACTAAATGAAGATCAGAAGAAGGTATATCACCAGATGATGGAAAGCGTTATCTTTGGAAGTGGCAGAGTTTTCTTCATATATGAATACAGAGGCACCAGAAAGACATTCCTATGGAAGACGATATTGACTTGTATTAGATCAAAGGGGGATATAATGTTGAACATGGCATCAAGTGGAATTGCATCCTTACTTTTGCCAGGGGGCCGAACAACACACTCGAAATTTTGTATTCCATTTTCAGTGTGCCAGGATTCAACGTGTAATGTAAGGCATGGAAGTGATTTTGCTCAACTCCTTTCTATTCGCAAATTGATTATTCGGGATGAAGCACCAATGGTAAATAAATGGTGCATTAAGGCCCTTAACAAAACCATGAAAAATATCATACAGCTTGAAAATGGAGAAAATTCAACCAAATTCTTCCGCGTGAGGGGGGGGACTGTATTTTGGGAGGAAAAAATAATAATACTCCCCCTGTCCTATCCTAATGGTTACATTTGCTTCTTGCATGGTGATTGAAGAATATATCATTTTAATTTATAGTAAATAGTTGTATTAGAATGGTAGGTGAGTCACATGAAGATGATTTAATCGTTTTGTGTGAATCCCATATACCAAAAAAGGTAATGAAACCATTAGAAACTGATCCCCAAATTGGAAATATGTAACTACAAGACTGGGAGAACGTATGAAGTATAAGAAAGAAAACTAATTATACATAAAATTATTTATAATTATTTTCGTACAAAATACATATGAGATAATTATATATATAAATAAAAATAATAATATTACAACAAAATTCTAACCAGACCAAAACTGAACGAGACAAGCTCAAACATATTCGTAGAGATAAAATTATTAAAACTAAAATATAATTAACAATAATCCTATAATAAATTGTGTAAAAATTATTCTCAAAATATAATTATTTCCATGCAAATCACATATGAGATAGTTATAAACATAAATAAAAAAATAATGATATAATAAAATTCAAACCAGACCAAAATCGAATGGAAGAAGCTCAAGCATATTTATACAAATACATAACACTATTAAAACAAAAAAATAACCCTATAATAAAATGTTTTACATGCAACGCACAGGCGGAAAATACTAGTTAATACTAATTGATTGCACATAAAAAATAAATTTATTTATTTTATAATTTAAGTACTAATTTTGACCCATAATTTCCTCATTCGGTTTAAATATTTCTTTTTTTATTTACATAATAATTAATACTCACTACGTCCATTGTCAATCTATCTATTTTACCATTTAGGGTCGTCCATTCTTAATCTATCCATTTTCCTTTTGGACTATGGGGCACACACCCTCCACTAATACAAATAAAATATAGGACACGCACCCCCTACTAATACAACTACTTACTACACATAAAATAATAATACTCCTTAATCCATATACAAAAAGCAAATGGATACATTGAGGATGGAAGGAGGGAGTATGATTTAGATAGTTAGAGCATTGTATTGGTTGTTGGTTTAAATCAACTTTATTCTTCCACATCATCTCTTACACACTTCCGAATTAAATTAAACTAACACTCACATTCATTTTTTTAAAAATTTAAACTCAACATTTGTGGGACCCACTATTTCATCATTTATTTTATAAATTATTTAAAATATAATACTCCTATAGTTTCACTAAAGATATTTATAGATGTATTTTTTAAATATAATTAATGGTTATTTTTTAATTTACTTAGATATATATATATATATATATATATATATATATATATATATATATATATATATATATATATATATATATAAATACTAATTTAATTTAAAATGTAATCAAATATTGAGAGAAAAAACAAGTAAAAATAAATAAGATAATGCATAATAAGAAAAAAATAAAAATGAAAAAAAAACAAAAAAATAATTGTTATCAAAACGTTGTCAAATATGTTGAACTAAATCAGCACGAAGTTGGTGATGGGCATGATTATCCGTCGCTCGGAATTCCTTTGAAGATAATTTTGAAACTCTCGATTCGAGCCTTGAATAGGTTGTGCATGATCATCACCTTTGTCATTGGACCAATTTGTGTCCATGTCTCCTTCATCTTCAACAATCTTGTTGTCTAAAATAATGTAAGTTAACATTATGAGTTTCAATTTCTTTCTATACAAAAAAAGAGCTGGTCCTCTCATGATTGCCCATCAAGCTTGGAGAACTCCAAATGCTACTTCGACGTCTTTCCTTGCAGCTTCTTATTTTTCCTTAAACAATCTTCTTTTTGGATCTTATGGACATGGAAACGCTTTAACAAGAGTTGCCCACTCTGGATATATTCCATCAGTTAAATAATATCCTTGTGTATATTGCGTCTCATTCACGATAAAAGTAACTGTTGGCGCATTTTCTTGCAAAACATTGTTAAAGAGAGGAGATTTATACAATACGTTGATATCGTTATGTGAACCTGCAACTCTGAAAAATACATGTCATATCCATAGAACCTGAGACGCAACTGCTTCGAGCACAATCGTAGGTGAGCCATGACCTCTTGTAAATTGACATTTTCAAGCAACAGGATAATTTTTCCACTCCCAATGCATACAATCAAAACTGCCCATCATATCAGGGAATCCATGCTTCTGCTCGTGCATTTGAAAAAGACGTTGAATGTCGTTATAGGTCTTCTCAAGTATTTAGAACCAAATATTTCAACCACATTTTTTGCAAAATTGGAGAAGACACCTGATTTCAGTTGATTAACCCATTCGTAGATACTTATCAAGATAGTCGGTGAGGGCTCCATAAGTTAATTGGTGAATAGTTGCGGTACATTTCTTTAATGGTGACAAACCTTCTCTCTTCACAGCATCGACCCTCCGTTGAAAATGAAGACACCGATTCTTGAGTACTTTTACTATATGAATGAAAATCTCATTCCGCATTCAAAATCATCTTCGAAATAAATTATTTGGATACGCAAGATTTGTATAAAAATAATCATGCAAAAGTCTCTCATGTTCGAATTCACGATTTCGTTCTATGAACCTTCTTTGTTGTGGTAACTGTTGCTGATATGCTTCTAGAAGTTCTCGTCCTTGATTGACAACATTAACATAAATTATTCGCTAGGGGAATTTGGTCTTTCGTAATTTTCAGCTTCATATTCTTGATCACTGGATGAGACCGAGGTATTTTTGCTAGAATTTTCAGACATTTTGATGTGAAAAATTGAACTCTTTCTGTTTTTTGAACAAAACAATTGAGAATACAAATTTCTCATAAATAAAGCACATATATATAGCCAACTTAGCTTGTAACGTCTAGTTTTACAATGACTAGTTTTACAACGGCTATTTTTAATGGTCCACTGTGAAAAACTAAATAAAAACTTATATAATAAAATGTTAATTTAATAATATGAACAAATAAAATTTGAAAATAGAATATTACATTAAACTAGTGAAAATTACAAAATATAATGAAAGACAAATTCTCTTGTGAGACGCTATTTACATGAGACGGTTTGTGAAACATGTTAAAGTATGTCTATTATTTAGATAAATTATATTTAATGGTTGTTAAAGTATGTTTTCTAAAGTATGCTGGATTATGAATTAAAGTATGATTTCAGCATGTTATAATATTATTTATTATTGACATACTTTAACAATAAATAAACATACTTTATTTCTACATTAGGCATACTTTAGAGATGGATCGACCAGTCTCACACCCGTCTCCCAAATAACCCGTCTCACAAGTGAGTTTCTCATGATGAAAATAAACATTAAGAAAATTCTAAAAACAAGTAAAAGAAATACGAAATAGATCTACTCATTTTGAGAGTTTCTTTTTCCATAATCTTCTTACATAGTTGTTGGTGTAAGATAAGAATATCAATGGACATTTTTTATGTATATGCATTAATAATTTCTCACTCTTTCATCATGACATCGCGCTCCTTTAACTCATTTTCTATTTTCTTCACTTCTGTATACTCAGAAAACTTCTCGAGCGCCTTTGAGTATTTCATAGACAAATCATCATACCTTTCCAACTGTTCATTTGATTTAACTTTTCTTTTTTCCTTTAGCTTTTCGCTTTACTGCCTTTTGCCCAATTGGAATTTTGCTTACCAGTTTATAGAGCAAGAATACTCTACCATTGTGTACAACGAGTGACTAAGAAATAAAACATCAAACTCAAGGGATTAGAGTTAAACAGGATACGCACTAAATAATTATCACCACAAATAAATAAGATATAAAAACCTTTTAGAGAGTTGGAATTAATAACTAATTATGCAGAAAATTAAATAGCTAAATAAATAAAATAAATAGAAGCCACACTCAATCATAGGTGTTTAAAGAGACAAGAACAAGATAGTTCTAGGAAAATTCAGTTTATCATGAAATAAGACAAATAAACAAGTGAATCAAATCATGCAGAATTTTATAGGAATGATCACTTAAGCATGCTAAACCACTTATGGACAAGTGAGATTTAACAATTTTAAAAAACATAAATTCCTAGGACCATATTAATAAGATAAATTCCCATTCCCTTTCAAGGTACTAAAAATTAAATACCCACAATTTCTTATTCGCTTTATAGGCGATTCACATGCAAAATTCCATATAGGCTAGTGCAAAAGTTCTATCCTTTCTAGGTACTAAAGGAATTGGATTAGCGCTTCCTTACCATATTTCTCTTTAACAATGGTCATGCAAAGATAATAAGGTATCCTATATTGATGTTCAAACAATCAAATGCTATATATTGGTCAATCCCCTTTAATTGCCACGAAATAACAAATATAATTATGCAACCCATTTAAATATCAATCATGCAATTAATGATCATATCATGAATATATAATTGACAAGAAAATTAAGAAATATAATCATAAGAGTCTAAAATAAAACGTCAATAAGAAATAAATATTCTGCAAAAATTATCATCACGATGTCTAAATTCTCAAATCAACACGATAAACTTTCAAATCCTAAAACTATCAAGAGGAAACTAGCCCATGGTGTTACAAGCAACAACCATGATAAAAATGTCCTTACCCATGAGTCTATGAATAAAAAAATAGGAAATTAAAGAAAGAAGAAAAACCTTTCGTCCGTCATAATTCACTGTCTTCTCTTTCCGTCTTGATGATCCTCCTCCATTCTCCTTCTTAAGTAGTAAACACTGTGACTGAGTGTGAGGGATGATATATGTAAGGCGGGTGAAGGGTAGAGGGTGGATGGCGGAAGTAGCGTGAGTCGTGATCTCACGGCATCTGTGAACGGTTCTGGCTTACGTCTGTTTTTTGTAAAGTACGAGGAATACCAGCAATTTATAGGTTGATACGACAAAAGTAGTCGTGTGATGGGCTTTAGCCATTGGGTTTAATTCTCATTCTTAATCACATGTGGGCCCACCAATTGATTAGTTTATCCTTGAGCCTAGAATTGAATAGATCACAAGCCATGTTATTTGAAACCATTCTCTCATGATACCATTGCCCACTTTCCAATTAATTCCATTGTATACGTGGCATTGCAACTGATTTCCAACTCATTAATAACATGGCCCACACTTAAAAATATTGAATGGAATTCACATCCCTACTACTGTGGCTCGCATGAACGCCAACAGCTTCTCTTCTCTCCTTTATTTTTATCAATTTCACCTTAAAATAAACCTAAAATCTGCAAATCTCAACATTACACGTTAAGTCATAAAAAGTATAAAAGTAAACTATAAACTCCACAAACAAAGCTAAAATAATGCAATAATCATATAAAAATGGCCTATGAAAAGTGCGAATTTTCATGCTGAACAAACTCCCAAAACTTAAATTGTTGCTCATCCCAAGATAACAAACAGAATAAAAGAAAAATATGACGTGACATATGATTATATTATTTTCTGAAAATTTTAAGAAAAATAAATTCAAACCAATCAAACAAATAAGCATGTGATACATCACAAAAAATCATTACTAACTAGTGTATTACCTTGGTACATGGAAACTCACTAGGATAAGTATATCACTCAACTCTTTAGTATATATATAGGCTTCACAACGCTCAACGTGATTAATTGCGGTGTTTAACCATAAGCTTGCCCGTTATCTCATTTCTCCTTTTAATTGTAGCTTGTAAAATTATGGATCAAAAAGGACTTTGTATTTGGTTGTAATGTTAGCTATTTGGTTAGGGAAGGATAAATATAGGCGATGTGACTCAAATAGTGGAGAACTGAAGCTGATTGATCACTTCAACTTTCATCCCCCTCTTTTCTTTTCAACTCCAACAAATATTGTTCAACCCTCCTTCAACTTAAGAACAACACGATATCTTCATTCTTTTCTCTCTTTCGTGAGGTACTTATGAGAATGAAAATAAGTGTGTTTGTGTATCCAATTTAACACCTTTTTGATAGGAATTGTTATAATATATTAGCACAAGTGTCTTATATTTGATATATGTGAGAAAAAGGTGCGTTTGAGGTATTTTATTGTGTTTTAGGTGGAAAAAGGATAAGAAGTATAAAGTTGGAGAAAATGTGCAACTTGTGTATGAATGCTGAAAAACGCACGTCCAACTTGTGTAATTTTTCTGTGTTTGTGTAAAGCTCTGAATCGGAAGACTTGGTTGGAAAGCCACAAAAGAGAGGATCGTTTTGGCATAAAGAACACCTCAATTGGAGTCCAAGTTATGATCAAAGTGGTAAAGTCGCGTAACCTGTGTCGAACAGAACGACTGTGCTACTTTTCATGACTTTTTACACATTCAAATGCTAGATTTTCTTGAGTTCTTTATATGGATAAAAAGCAAAGGAAGATAGGATCGCGTGAGTGCAAGAATCACTTAGATCAGAGCTTGGATGTGGAAGTTATACGCGAAACGGTAAGACTGCGCATGCAGTTTCAGCTTACAGACCTGTAGTTCGACCAAGGAGATCCGTTCGACCAGAACCACTATGATCGAACGGGGACGTGCAAATCTTTTTTCGACAGAATTTTTATCCCATGTGCGTATATTTTTGTATTTTTCAAGAAAAAGCTCATCCAAGGTCCATAAGGAGAGCTTACAAGTATAAAAGGGGATGTAGATCATATCATTATTCATGTGAGAGAGTAGAACAACACAATCATTCTACACCCTACTAGGGGGGATCACCCCCCAACCGTCACCCACATCCTTTCCTTCATCCATCCATCACTTTGAAGATTCGTCTATGGAATCAAGAGGAGAATCAATAGGAGGATTCAAGATGGAGAAGGACGCGACGACGCCCACATCTAGGGTTTACTACGTTTCCTAATTTATCTTGTATTTTCCGAACATATGGGTAAGATCTATCCAACACCCATGATTGTTCTTCGTAACATCATGGGCTAGAGCCTTTTTGGTTGTCCAGGGTTTTCAAGGTTTTATGAATTAATTAAACTCTCTTAGGTGCCCTCCGTACAACACTACTTGTGGATTGACTTTATATATAATTGTGTTTTTCAATCCATATTCACGGTTGTTTTGTGCATCTTCAACTATTATATAAAGTCTGAATAAATATCTTGATTGTAGATTGAGTGTGTTCACCAGTGAACTGGATTCCATGTTATGATTCTAAGTAAGGGGACTTCGAAGCTTTATTAGAACTGTCATATGAATGTTTATTAATTGAATTGAATTCGGGTTAGTAAGCAGGATAAAGAGGTTAATTTTATAGTACCTATAAAGGCTGATCATATCGGGTTAGGTTCCAAACGTGGAAAATAATTGATACTGATAGTACCTAAAAAGGGAGGTGAAATTACGTCTCTTGCTCCGAGGTTATTCACACGTGTTACGCGCATATTTACTTGTTTCTATAGAGTAGATTTGTATGGTTTAGTGATGCGTCCATAGTCCACAAGGCAGAGTCGGCCTGCACTTGAGAGGGAAGTTAAGTAGTAAATCTCGATTACCTTAGAGCTACCTATTCTCCAATCTTGAGACACTTTCGTATTCTTCTAGTGTTTATTTTATTTTAATTGTTATTTTAATTAATTGTTTAGTAGTTTAATAATTCAATACTCAACTGTTATTGCCTTTCGTCTTAACTAATTTAGCTAATAATTAAATTGATGATACGCCGTCCTTTGGGTTCAATAATATAACTTGGTCGCTTGATTAAGCTGCAACTGATATCCTTCATACTTGAGAATTAATTTTGCGTGCAAAGAAAACGTGCATCAGGTCCCAATTTTAGACACTACCCCATACATCCTCCATAGGTTATTAGATTAAGCACTACCCTATGGTGTTTGATTCTACGGAGTACTAGATTAATCACTACTCCACGAATTTTTCCTTAAACGCATTTTAAAAGTTCATCAATTTTTCAGTACCACTTTCATTCCTTTCCAAACTCACTCAACACACTTCGAATTTCAATTAATTCTCCACTAAATATATGATTTTCAATGGTAAAAATGATCATCAATGTGGCTAATTCTCGTAGGTTGCCAAAGAAAAAGCTTAAAGGCTCAAAATTGCTAACTACGGATAATTATCATTTGGTAGGGAATTATTTGGTTTAGTGAGTAGTGACTTATAAAATCAAGGATGATCTTAAATCATTTCCATAATCCACTAGACTGTTCTCGAATATTAAAAGAGACTCAGGGCAAGTTTTAGAAACACTCACAATTAATCAAGAAACTCTCAAGAATAAAAATAACCATGTAAAATGTTCAGGATTTTCAATGGCTCAAAAGCTCACTAGGTATAAAATAATACCAACAACCAAGGTTATCTAGTAATTCATGATTTTTGTAACAACACAATTTCATCAACTTAATCAATAAGAATTTTCAAGTTAAGTATAAAAACATTTTCATCATAAACCACATCATGTCACATACCTAAAATTTTATCAGAAGTGTTCAAGTTCATGGTGCATTCAACAGAAAATTACACTTCTCATACCACAACATGCAAAAAATAAAAATAAAAATACTCAACATAGAACTCAGCTCAAAAGTTTAACTTACTTACCCCGACTAGCAATTTCCCTTGACAGTCTCTTCCGCTCTCCACAATAAAAGAATAATTTTAAGAAACCGGCCTCTCCCTCTCCAAACTTATTTTTGATATAATATCAAATAAGTTTTAGAAAGAGTATAGGGAGGGGTCTTGAAATATAAATAAACAAAAATTATGGAGAGAAACAGAAAAACAAAATACTTACCTTGCATGATATCTCTCTTGCTTGCTCTCTTGGTCACCACTTTAAACGAGTAAAATTTCAAACAACCAAACGCAACTCCCCAAACTTATTTTCGATTAAAATATTAAAATAAGTTCAAAACAATATTATATGATTGTTGAATTGTAGAAACAGAGAGCAGATAATAAGAGATATACTTACCTTGAGTGGCTGCCGATACTTTCCATCCAAAAGTAAGAGACTAACGAAGCATACATATGGAAAATTTTGGAAATTTTCGGGCTTGAGATATGCATGTATGAACGAACATACTCACATGGGGTCCACAATTAAATCACTCAGCTACATTTCTTCTTACACATTCTTGATTCTCCACTTTCAAAAACAAACATGGCCCACATATTGAATATTAAGAGCATTAGAAATCACATGGGCCCACTAATTCTTGTGAAATTCTAAACCAAACCCGGTCCCACCATGAGTTACATTCTCTGCAACACACCACAAAAGCTATGGTCCCCACATTTCACACCTAGCTACCTGTTCAAGACCTGGGGCAACCTGCTCGTGCACCCAATTCTTCATTCTTCACATCTGATCCCTTACTTCTTTTCTCCTCATTAATCCTCTTCCACCAACCATCAATGTTTCTTTCACAACATGCCCGAGAACTCCTCTCTTAGCAAGTGTTTTCTCCCCTGCTTTGAAATTTTTTTCATTTTTGGGGATAATATCCAACCAAAATTCACACAAGACCACTTATATGCATTCAAACAATTTCAAAATTAAGAACGGAGTGGGTAAAAATCAAAGACAATCTAATCTAATAAAATAAAATACGAAAAGCAGTAAAGATAGTGTTGGGGTGACTCCCAATAAGCACTCGTCTTTAACGTCTTTAAGCCAGATGAAAAATCTATAGGCTCATCGGAATGCCCATGGATATCTCTCATCCTTGCCATCATACTTTAATCGTTTTGCTTCTTCATCACTCGTGTACTTGTGGCAAGGGACACTCTCGATGGCATTCTTAAAATTCATTTTTAAATTGCCAACTAAATTTTTATTCCAACTCATCAACTTCTCAAAAATACTCCACAACTCATCTTTTTTTTATTAAAAATTCTCCACTCCTCTTCCAACTTCTTTTTCTCTAATTTTTCACTAAGTTCTCGTACAAGGGGAAGGAAACATTGCTTCAACTTGGATTCCTCTACTATTGCTGATTCTCCATTTAAATCTCTATACTCATTTAATTCATACAAGCATTCAAGGAATTCAAGAGAAAGTTCATAAGAAAAATCATTAATAATAGAAGTAGGAAGAGTAAGAAAATCGCTTAAGTATAATTTAAGTGGATCCTTAGAATAATCATGATGAGGTCGGAATGTTCTTCCATCATATCTGACATTCATAGTATGTACTTAAAAAAAATTCAGAGTCAAGATATGATCAAATAAATAAAACAATAAATAAAGCAGTAAAAATCCTAACTAAAAGTAATAACAAATAATTTAGTGGGGTCTCCTATTTAAACAATCTAATCCCCGACAACGGTGCCATTTTCTTGATCGTAATTTTACTTACGTGTTTATAGAGCAAGAATACTCTACCGTTGTGTACAACGAGTGACCAAGAAATAAAATATCGAATCCTAGGGATTAGAGTTAAACAGGATACGCACTAAATAATTATCACTACTAACAATTAAGACATAAAAACCTTTTTGAGAGTTGAAATTAATAACTAATTATGAAGAAATTAAATAGAAAAATAAATAAAATAAATAGAAGTCACACTCAATCATAGGTGTTTCCAGAAACAAGAACAAGATAGTTCTAGGAAAATCCAGTTTATCATGTGAAATAAGACAAATAAACAAGTGAATCAAATCATGCAGAATTTTATAGGAATAATCACTTAAGCATACTAAACCACTCATGCACAACTGAGATTTAACAATTTTAAAGAACATAAATTCCTAGGACCATATTAATAAAATAAATTCACATTTCCTTTCTACGTACTAAAGAAATTAAATACCCACAATACCTTATTCGCTTTATAGTTTCATATGCAAAATTTCATATAGGCTAGTGTAAAAGATATATCCTTTCTAGGTACTAAAGGAATAGGATTAGGGCTTCCTTACCATATTTCTATTTAACAATAGTCATGCAAAGATAATAAGTATCCTATATTGATGGTCAAACAATCAAAGTCTATATATTGGTCAATCTCCATTAATTGTCACGAAATAACAAATATAATTATGCAATCCATTTAAATATCAATCATGAATCAATTAATGATCATATCATGAACATATAATAGACAAGAAAATTAAGAAACATAATCATAAGAGTCTAAAATAAAACGTCAATAAAAAATAAATATTCTGCAAAAATTATAATCACGATGTCTAAATTCTCAAATAAACACGATAAACTTTTTTCAAACCCTAAAACTATCAAGAAGAAACTAGCCCATGGTGTTACAAGAAACAATCATGATAAAATTGTCCTTACCCATGAGTCTATGAATAAAAAAAGTAGAAAATTAAAGAAAGAAGAAAAACCTTTCGTCCGTCATAATTAACTGTCTTCTGTTTCCGTCTTGATGATCCTCCTCCATTCTCCTTCTCAAGTAGCAAACACTGTGACTGAGTGTGAGGGATGATATATGTAAGGCTGGTGAAGGGTAGAGGGTGGTATACAGTCTATAAATATTTATAAATGTTAAAGAATTAATTTAAAAATATAATTCAGTATTAAATGAAATTTTAGTTAATAATTAATACTCCTAATAATTAATAAAAATTGAGAAATTAAATAAAAAATTATAATTAACTTAATAAGAAAAAAAGTGAATATGACAATTAAAAAATTATTAAAGAACTAAATGAAAAAAATTAATAACATTAATATTTTTATTAATAAAAAATAAAAAATTATAATAAAATGTATTATATACATTAATCAAACTAAATAAAAATAAATATATGTCTTTATCTATATTAAATTTCAATTAATAACTAAAATATACTAATTGACAATAATTTTGGGGATCCAACATGACATAAAAAATATAAAAAAAAAATTCTTATTGTTCATATTTATAAAATGTGTAATATAACATAAAATAAAAAACTCTCACTCCTAAAAAAAGATTAAAAAAAATAAAATAAGAACTTAACATGTTAAAAATTTACAATTCTACATAAAAGTAATAAAATTATCATATTTAACATCATAAATAAAGATTAAAAAAAAAGCTCACAACAATAATAAGATTAAAAAAAAACCTTAATTTCATTGTTAAATTGGTTTACCAACGGATTAATAACGGAATTTGTTGGAAATTTTTCGTTGGTAAATTGGTGGTTGGTAAATTTTTAGCAACGAAAATTCAATTCCATTGGTAATCCGTTGCTAATAATTCCGTTGGTAATTTATATAATGATTCACTTTGTAATCCGTTGGTAATTACCAACGAATTAATTCCGTTAATAAAATAGAGAACAAATTCGTTGGCATTCCATTGCTAAAAGAAAAATGTCATTTTTTGTTGCTAATCCATTGATAATTACCAACGGATTGAATTGCGTTGGCTAATTCCATTGTTAAAAAGTATTTTTTTTGTAGTGTAAATCGTTCATGCTTTTTTTTTTGAATAAATAATTATTAATTAAAATTAATTTTAAATAATATATATATATATATATATATATATTAATAAATCGTTCATGCCCTTTTTTTTGAATAAATAATTATTAGTTAAAATTAATTTTAAATATAATATATATAATATAAAATAAAAATAAAATAAAAATAGTAATAATAAGATAGATATTCAAATTTGATCAATTAGTTATAGTTTATTTATGGAAGGATATTCAAATTAATTAATAGTAAAAATAGTAATAATAAGATAGATATTCAAATTAATTAATAGTAAGGATATAATAGTAATTGGACCTTACTAAAAAATTATTAAAACCAATGAAATACTTTGTTGGTAAAAATATTAATTTTATTATTTAATTGTTTTATCAACGGATTAACAACAAAATTCATTGATAATTTTTTGATGGAAAAGTGGTGGTTACTATTTTTTAACAACGAAATTTAATTTTGTTGCTAAAATTATTTTAGTAATAGTTGATAATTTATATAGTAATTGTATTAGCATTGCTAAAAGAAATATGTAATTTTTGTCACAACAATTTCATTGTTAAATTTCGTTGCTTAAAAAAATTGCTTTTTTTTTAAGTATACACATAATTACGACCAAAAGAAACTTCACCTGTAGGTATCATATCAAATCTTAACTTTATTTTCTTTTTTTAAACCTAAAAAAATCTAAGCATAGAAGTAAAAATTCATCAAATTTCAAGTCAAAAGTTAGGGATCTACAAATGTTGTGAGATGAAGATACTGCTATAATAAGATACTACTTCACTAAAACTTTGATTTTTAGCAAAATATTTTGATCTCTCGGGAAAAGATGCTAAATTCGTAGGAGGGCATTAAATTCAAAAAAGTAATAATATATCATGAAAATAAAAAAATTAGATAAAATTGGGGTGTAGTAAGTGAGAAAGATTTGAAATAGGTGAAATATGGAATACCAAATTCGTTTAAGTGGAGTTGGACGCCTAAATAGATATTCAAATAGGGATTTGGATCATCTCCGTTCTTACTCCATAAGTTTAAGTAAATTTCAATTAACCGTCACTACCACCAATAACAACTTGACATATCATGCATTATTAAAATCTTTTTATTATATTAAATCTGGTGTATTTCTATTTTTCTATTGACGTGGCAAGTTAATATTTGTAGATATTAATTGAATGATGTAGATTAAAAGAAATTTATGAAATTGAGAAAATAACAACAGGAGAGAATCCAGATCCTCAAAATAGACATACAATGATTGTAAGAGATTAAGATTTGGAATCAATTATACACAACATCTAGATGAGTCGTATTTTAAATTTTGGCCCCTAAATTTTTTTTAACGCAATATATATATATATATATATATATATATATATATATATATATATATATATATATATTAATATCACCAACTTTCAAATAAAATTGAATTTAAGAACTAACTAAATAATTGAATTATAATTCATTCATAAATTAACATTAACAAAAAAAGAATATAGATAATTATATAGATATTTATATATATATATGAGTGTATATTAGGTGCACCCGGGTGCAAGGGTGCACCCATATTTGTATGTATTTTTATTCTATTTTGTATACATATTATTCTATTTTATATACCTGTTTTATAGTAATTGTATATTTTTATCACATTAAGTTTTCATTAAAAAACTAACATCCATATATATATAATTTTTTATTGAATATTATATACAATTTTTCATTAAAAAATTAACAATTAAATTGTATACATTTTTACTCTTAATTGTATATGTTTTTGTTTATATTTGTATATGGTTCACCCTATTTTTAGGTGCACCCGGGTGCACACTATAAATTATCTATATATATATATATATATATATATATATATATATATATATATATATTCTGATTTAACATTAAAAATATTACATCTATAAGTTACAGTTTGAATAATATTGGCATGGAGAATTTTTCGACTAAAATAATTCTTTGAAATTTTGAATCTCTTTATTTTATTCTTTTTAATATTACTACCATGTGTGATGAGTGATTCTTTTAATTGTAATTCCTAAAAAATAAAATTATTAAGTAGGGAAGTTCTATAAAAGAAAAGATGTTTAAATAAATAGTAAAATGACAAATTGTTAGAATGAAAAAAAAAAGGGAAAGTTACCATGTGTGATGAGTGATACTTTTAATAAGTAAAGTAATACTCTGTCCCATACTTATTTTCACACTTTCCATTTTTGTCCGTCCCACACTTATCTTCACCATTCAAAAAAAAACTTCACATTAACCAACAACCTCAAAAGTTATCATAATTTCAAAAATATCACTCACACCTAACACACATAACATACTTTATAATTTATTTAGTATCTAAAATACCACAATACCCTTAAAAAGTCAATAAAGTTAGTCAAAAAGTAAATTTTCTTAAACTCCGTATCTACAGTATCGATACAGATAAGTATGGGACGGAGGGAGTAATTCTTAAAAAGTAAAATTATTAAGTAGGGAAGTTGTATAATTTTTTTTTACATAAATAATAAAATTAAAAATTGTTTGAATAAAAAAAAAAGAAAAAAGTTGAAAAATAAAGAGTGTAAAATCCACCACTAGAACAATAGGCCAATATTATAAAATTATATATATATATATATATATATATATATATATATATATATAGAAAATATGACCCCTAATTTCGTTAAAATTTAGGAACTTGAGTCGATCAACTCGACCGACTCAAGTAAGGAACGACCCTGTATATCTGTTGATCTACAAACCTATTGAGAAGAAGTAGAAGATCTTTATGTTTTGCCAAAATATTTAGAAGATTTGATTAGAAGTGACGTAAAAGAAGTAGTGCAGCATGATATTAGTTTCAAAGGATGGTGAAGGAACTATGAAAATGGGAAAGATCGTGAAGAATGGAATACCACACCACTCATATTTTTCTTTCATTTATTGATTGAAGCTAGCGTGGCCTGGCTCACTCACTCCAAAAAAAAAAAAAAAAAAAATCCTTCTACATTCTAACCCAATTTTTCGCCAATAAAAAAAATAAAGAAAAAAAATTACTGTCGTCTTATAGTACTAATACTTATTAGTAAAACTATTCGCACATTTTATAATTGTTTGTCTCAAAATTAACCTCCCACTAAAAAAACTATTTTTTTACTAACGGAATATTCTGTTGATAAAAGTCTTAATTCCATTGTGAAATTGGCTTACCAATGGATTAGCAATGGAATCCGTAGATAAAATTCTGTTGGTAAAGTGGTGGTTTATAAATTTTTAGCAACGAAAAATCAATTCCGTTGGTAAATAATTTCGTTGGTAATCCGTATAATTCCGTTGATAATTTATATAATGATTCCCTTGGTAATCCATTGGTAATTACCAACGGATTGAATTCCACTGCTAAATAGAGAATAAATCCGTTGACATTACGTTGCTAAAACAAAATTGTCATTTTTATTGCTAATCCATTGGTAATTACCAACTGATTGAATTCTGTTGGTAAATTCGGTTGCTAAAAATACTTTTTTTGAGTTGATATTGGGTGCATCGGGTGCAAGGGTGCACTTATATGTGTATAACTTTTTATTCTATTTTGTATACATATTATTATATTTTGTATACATGTTTCTTAATAATTGTATACTTTTTTCACACTCAATTTTTCATTAAAAAAACTAGCATCCATATGTATATAACTTTTTATTCAATAGTGTATACATGTTTCTTAATAATTGTATACTTTTTTACACTCGATTTTTCATTAAAAAAATTAACAAACAAAATGTATACATTTTTGTTCATAATTATATATGTTTTTATTCATATTTGTATAGTTCTGAAAGTGGGTGCATCGTATCCTGAGGTGCATCACATTATAATTAGCCATTTATAATTGGTGTGAGTAGAATATAAAGTTTTCATGCATTTGTTTTTTACTCTTTAATATAATGGTGATTACTCTTTTGCATAACGTGACAGTAATCCTTTGATACCTTTTTTACTAGCTCCTGTATATAACTTTTTGGAAAATATCTACTCTTGGTTGGTTTAGTTTCTTGCTAGCATCTCGTAAAAAAAAAAGGAGTTCTTGTAATCCCAGTTAACGCATTCACTATATTTTTTAAAACTACTCTTTAATCTGTAAAAGTTTATTTTTTAGAATTGTGAATTATTATTCAAGTGATCAATAATATTACACATTTCAATAAGAATATAAAAAATCACATCATATCATAATTTGAAGAATAATATATTTTTCATTAGAAAAATATGTTTTCCTCTCTAATGAATTTTTTTTTATTAAAAAGTAATTATTGATGGGCTAAAATTGGGCCAACGCTTATGTGGCCTATTAAAGGATTTCATTGGGCCTTACTTTTGGAACTTAGCCATAAAATAGGTTGATGTTTTCGATGTTTTCTTCTTAGATGCATCAATTTTAATTAGTGTTGTGTGTGGGTCTTATAGAGATATATTAATTATTTTGCATATGTCTCATTTAGCGAAAAGAAAAATGTAAAGATTGAAATGAAACACCTACAATGAAATATTTAAGGATTAAAATGGGATGGAGGGAGTATACTTATACTTATGTTAACTAATATCCTATGGGTTAAAATCATTTTTGGTTCCATAGCTACAGGGAATTTTTGATTTCATCCCAAAATAGATAAAATTTTCAATTTTGTCCCTTAACTCTTGATATTGGCCAATTTTGGTTTCAAACTCATCGGAAATTGATTTTTTTGCTGGAGAATCGCATGTACACCGCACATGACGCCTTAAATTGGGGCTTTCTGATAATTTCATCCAACGTGTCAATTGAGGAAGAATTTGAACCAATCATTTTGCCAACTCAAATTCTACTCTACTTTTTATTTTTCAATTTAGGAGGAGATAAATATTTCGCCCAAACACTGCCTCAGTTTCTCCGGTAGATCCTCATGTTCCCATTTGTGTCTTGAGCTCAAGATATACAGACAGTGGATGTCCGGAGGACAGAGGAGGCTTTCAAAGGTGGCCAACCCCCGCAACCCACCATTTTCAACTGTCACTTCTTTTGGTGATAAAACAATTTTAATTTAAGTATTGATGATGTTTCTGCTAGCTAGACTTATGTATCATGATTTCTAGCAATAATTATCTCATTTGAATCTACATTTCCCATCGTGCTCATATACTAATACATGTTATCTTCTATAAGATATTAATGGAGGAGAAAGAATTAGTTTATTTTTTAAAATTTATTTTTCTAATTAAGGAATTTTTTGACAAAAATTTCCTTTAATATACTTATTATTATAAAGAGGAAAATGTATGTATATAAGAGGATGAAATGAAGTAAAATTTATAAGTAAATTAATATATAAATTAGAAGAAAATATTTTAATATGTTTAACAGTAAAATTATTTTATTAATAATTTATAATTGGTGTGAGTAGAATATAAAGTTTTCATGCATTTGTTGTTTACTCTTTAATATAATGGAGAATTACTCTTTTGCATAACGTATATCAGATAGTAATCCTTTGATACCTTTTATTACAAGTTCCTGTATATAACTTTTTGGAATAGAGCTACATTTGGAAAATACCTACGCTTGGTTGGTTTAGTTTCTTCCTAGCATCTCTTTAAAAAAAAAAGGAGTTTCTTGTAATCCCAGTTAAGGCATTCACTATATTTTTTTAAAACTACACTTTAGTATGTAAAAGTTTACTTTTTAGAATGGTGAATTATTATTTAAGTAATCAATAATATTACACATCTCAATAAGAATATAAAAAATCATAATATATCATAATTTATTGATTAAAAAAATATTTTTTCCTCTCTAATGAATATTTTTTTCTTGTACTAAAAAGTAATTGTTGATTGGTTAAAATTGGGCCAACGCTGATGTGGCTTATTAAAGGAGTTCATTGGGCCTTAGTTTTGGAGCTTAGCCATAAAATAGGTTGCTGTTTTCTTCTTAGATGCATCAATTTCAATTAAAGTTGTGGGTGGATCTCATGTAGATATATTAATTGTTTTGTATGTGTCTCATCTACTAAAAAGAAAATAAAAAGATTGAAATGAAACACCTACAATGAAAATATGTAAGGATTAAAATGGTATGAAAGGATTAAAATGGTATGAAGGGAATATACTTGTACTTATGTTAACTAAAATCATATGATTATTTGCACCTGCATTTCCCTATTGATCAGCAATTTTGTAATGTAGTATTATAAAAATTGGAAATCATGATTCATGGTAATAGATTAGATGTGCAGGAGAAACACATAAATACGAATGCAGGTGACGTGGGATAGATGATTTGTTAAACAGGAACAAGCACGATCAACAATCTTTTATATACTAAACGAAGGTTTCTTCTGGATGAGGTGGCAAGCTCTCAAGCATTTGAATCTCACGTGTCAAGCTTCTATTTTTTCAATATTTTTACTCTGTGTTTTGTTAGTCACACCATCTTCGAGTTCTCAAATATTCCAAAACTTTTGCTCCGATTTTGAAATGTTTTACTGGTGTTGGAGATGCAAAACAGACGCAAGAAGTGGAGGAACGTGTTGGACATATCTACGTTGCATTTATAAGAATTTTCAGCATTTTTATAGGTTTGGTTTTTATTTATTTTGAAGGGTTAATTGTGATTGAAATGTTTGGAAGTGTCCGCAAAAAAACCAAGGATTTTGTGGCAGAGCGGAAGAGTCAGAGCAACAACAAGCTAAGTTCCTTTATTTCTATCTCTTAGCTGTTGTATCTTATGAAGCTTACTACTGTTTGAAAAACTGTTGAGGCATTTGCTATTGCAGTATTTGTACGTAAGTATTCTAACGTATCTCTGATTGCTTTTTTATTAAAGGAGATTTTTGGTCTGTTTTGTAATAAATGATTTCCAATGATATTTCATTTATTGGGCATGCCATTCTTTATAACTTTCCACTTAGTTCTCCATCAGCGTTATGTAATCGATTGTTATTTTAAACAATTCACCATCAACGTTTTGTCCGCCTTATTATAGTGTATGTATCGATTGTCGACATTGATCAATTAACATAATTGAGATTGAAAGATAATTTTTTCCCTGTTAAAAGATTCAAAGTACAGTAATGAATTGGGGGTTTGATTTAAACGTAGTGTAATGACATCTGGTTATTGTTATACTTTAATTTTAATGCAGCATGTTATTACTTATTGCTGCAATTTGTTTGGCTAATGTCATTGAGAAAAGAGTTGATAATGAAGAAAATTTTGTTGATATTTAATAAGTATGATAATGTGAGCAACGTGATTGAAGGCTTATGTATGGGGACGGTAGATGTGTTATAATAGGTAAAAAATTTGTATGTTGTCTTCTCTTTCTAATTGAGCAAACAGAATTGATGCAACATCTTTGTTTCTTGATTTGTGCCCTTTAAAAAAGTATTAGCTCATGCCTTTTGATTCTCTTAAAAAAAAACTGCAATATAATGTAATTTTACATCCAGTTGAGTCCACTTATAGTGAACTATGTTTGAATATTTTTTACTCACGAGCAAGAATACTCGGTCGTTGTAAAAGTATATCCCAAGAAATAAAATTATCGAACCACAAAGGAGTTAAGTTTGGATTAATAAAATATGTGAGCTCATGTTTATGTCACTTTTGTAAGGATGATAGGGGTTTTGAGTTTGATTTTGAAATTAACAACTAAAACAAATTAACAAGTAAATAAAATAGCAAATAAAAGAAATGACAAGTAAAGATAAGTAAAACTAAAAAAAGAATAGGTGTTAAAGTTCAAGTATGGAAAAACATTGGATTAGAAACATCCAAGCACCCTCGATTCATATTATCATGCAAAAGAAATTCAACTCAATTGATGTAGATTAAGGGTGATCACAAATATATCCAAAGCTCCCTTTCGGATTACAAAGGTTGTTGATCCACTAAAGACTCTCAAAAGCACTTAAGATCAAAGCCCAAATTAACATCTTCCATCTAGGTACTAATTAATTCTCAATTCTCCCTTAGAAGGTACTAATTAGAATTAACTCTTCCTTTTTGTGTACTAGAGCTAACGAATGGATTGGTTCCCCTCATTGAGTTCAAATAACCCCTCGGTCAAACCTAAACTCGATGTCTATTCATGCCTTTCTAATACTTAAGAGGGTCGTTTTCGTCTCACTCCAAGTAATATACACATGAACATCATGATAGCATTTAATTAACATAAATCATCCATTGATCAACAATCCATTAAACCAATAATCATTCATGAATAACAAACCATGTCATCACAACATCAAAACAATTTAAGCTCATGAATAGAAACCAACATCAATTAAGTCGAAAACCAATTTATTTCACAAGATAATATAAACCTAATGTGCTCTTCATATCCCTAATCCCACTAGAGAGATTAAACTAACATGATATTGATAACAAAACACATAAATGATTCATTACAAATACTCATAGTCTTAAATCCAAAAGAAAAACAAAAGAAATGTAAATCTTCCCTAGCTTGTAGAGAATCTTCAATAATCCTTTGATCTCAACCTCTAGCTCTTGACCTCCTTGAGTTCTTCAACACTAAGTGACGAAAGGGATGATGATGGATTGAAAGGAATGGAGTGAATGTGTGAGAAATGCTCTAAAATCACCTATGAAAGGGAGTGCTATGTTCTCCTCACCTCCAAGTTCATATTCCTGCTATTTATATGGTGTGGAGTGGCTGCTAATGGAATATTAGGGCAACTCTCGAGGTAGCAGATTTTTCACATAAATTCGACGGGAATATCACATATTCGGCCGGAATTTCTGAAAAGCATGTTAACGCTTTTAATAAAAAACGCAGAATCTCACTTTTTCATGAAATTCGATTGAAATTTCATGCCATGGTCGAATTTCTCATCCTGGACAAGTCCCCTTGTATTATGTCACACTCAGAAATTCAGGCGGAATTTCAAGCCATGGTCGAATTTCTCATCCTGGACAAGTGCTCATGTATTCCGCCACACTCAGAAATTTGGGCGGAATTTTTCGTAGCTCTTCTCGTAATCCAATACGATCCAAATCCACACCGCTTCGCACTCTTCTCCAAAAATACTACAATAAACAAAACAACGCAAAGAAAAATAAGACACAAACAAACAACCAAGAGCATGATGTGAAGAACTTATTCAAGAAAAAAGTAAATGAATAGGTTGCCTCCCATTAAGAGCTTATTTTAATGTCTTCAAGCTAGACGGAGTGTAAGATCATCTTTCAAACAAAGTATCCACAAATAGTATCTCCCTTTTTGATGGATCCAAGTAATGCTTCACTCGATGGCCATTGACCAAGAACTCTCCCCCGTTCTCGTCCATAACTTTTAGAGCTCCCCATCAAGAACTTCCTTCACCACATAGGGACCTCTCCACTTAGACTTCAACTTGCCCGAAAAAAGTCTTAGTCGAGAATTGAAGATCAATACTTGTTCCCCCTTTCCAAAGCTTTTCTTTCTCAAACAAGCATCATGCCACCTCTTGGTTTTCTCCTTAAAAATCCTTGAATTTTCATAAGTATTTTCTCAAAATTCCTCAAGCTCATTCAATTGCAAGAATCTTGTCTTCTTCGAAGCTTTCATATCAAAATTCAACTTCTTAATAGCCCAATAAGCCTTGTGCTCTAGCTCCATGGGAAGATGGCAAGACTTGCCATTGACAATTTGAAATGGAGATATGCCAAGAGTGGTCTTGAATGCGGTTCGGAAGGCCCACAATGCATCATCAAGCTTATTTGACCAATCTTTCCTACTTACACTCATTGTTTTCTCCATAACTTGCTTGATTTGTTGGTTAGAAATTTTAGCTTAACCATTCGTTTGAGGGTGATACGGAGTAGACACTCGATGCTTCACTCCATAAGTCTTGAGAATGTTCTCCATGAGTTTATTTATGAAGTGACTATCCCCATCACTTACCAACATCCTTGGTACCCCAAATCTTGTAAAAATATGCTTCTTTAGAAATCCAATTACCACTCTTGCATCATTTGTTCTTGAAGTTATAGCCTCAACCCACTTCGATACATATTCGACCGCCATCAAGATATATAGAAATCCATTAGATTGAGGAAACGGTCCCATGAAATCTATGCCCCACACATCTAATATCTCCACTTCTTGAAAGCTCTTAAGGGGCATCTCATCCCACTTTGAGATTCCCCCCATCCTTTGACACCGATCACAACCCTCTACAAATTTCTTACAACTCTTTAACAATGAAGGCCAATACAACCCTGATTGTAAGACTTTTGCAGCGGTCTTTTGTGCTCCAAAATGGCCTCCACTAGGTAAAGAGTGGCAAAACTCCAACACACTACTCCATTCTTCCTCGGGCACACATCTTCTTACAAGAGAATTATTGCACATCTTGTACAAGAATGAATCATCCCACAAACAGCTTTTAACATCATGAAAGAACTTCTTGGATTGATACTTGTTAAGCTCATAAGGCTTTCTTCCACTAGCCAAGTAATTCACATAATCCACGTACCATGGGCTTCCTTTTTGCTCCACTAAAACCTCAATTTGACAGCAATCACACCTCAAGATTTCTTCATCAGGAACACCTCTTTGATTAACTCATAAGGCTCTCACAATGCTCTCTCTACTCTAACCTTGAAAGATGATCGACTACCACATTCTCCGTGCCCTTTTTATCTCTTACTTCAATGTCAAATTCTTGAAGAAGTAGTATCCATCTTATAACCCTTGGCTTTACATCCTTTTTCGCCATAAGATACTTGATGGCGGAATGGTTGGTGTATACAATAGTCTTCATTCCACCAAATAGGGATGAAACTTATCAAATGCGTATACCACTGCCAAGAACTCTTTTTCGATAGTAGTGTAGTTCCGTTGAGCTGCATCAAATGTCTTGCTTGCATAGTAAATGGCCCAGAATCTTTTCTCTCTCAATTTCCCCAAAACTACTCCAAGAGCTACATCACATGCGTCACACATCAATATAAATGGCTCCTTCCAATTGGCGGTGATCAAGATGGGCGATGAAATCAAAGCTTCCTTCAGCACCTGAAAAGCATTTAGGCAATTTTCATCAAACATAAATGGAACATCTTTTTCAAGGAGATGAGAAAGAGGTTTAAAAAATGCAGAAAAATCCTTTATGAATCGACGATAGAACCCAGCATGACCAAGGAACGATCGTACTCCCTTCTCATTTGTTGGTGGTGGGAGCTTCTCAATAACAACAACTTGAGCTCGATCTATTTGCAATTCCTTTGAAGAGATGTGATGTCCAAGTACAATGCCATCATTTACCATGAAGTGACACTTCTCCCAATTCAACACTAGATTAGTGTTTTGACATCGCTTCAAACAATAGCAAGATTTGACAAACAAATATCAAAAGAAGATCCAAACACCGAAAAGTCATCCATGAAAACTTCCATGATATTCTCAATCATGCCTTCAAATATTACCATCATACACCTTTGAAAGGTGGCTGGTGCATTGCAAAGTCCAAATGGCAATCTTCGAAAAGTAAATATTCCATAAGGACAAGTGAAAGCGGTATTTTCTTAGTCTTCGGGTGCTATGAGAATTTGGTTATACCGGGAATACCCATCAAGAAAGAAATAAAACTCATACCCCGCTAACCTATCCAACATTTGGTCTAAGAAAGGTAGGAAAAAGTGGTCTTTACGTGTGTTCTCATTAAGTTTTCTATAGTCAACACACACACGCCACCCCGTCACTGTCCTTGTGGCTATGGTCTCATTTTCCTCGGTCTTCACTATAGTCATACCTCCTTCTTAGATACTACATGCAAAAGACTTACATAGGGCTATCACTAATAGGAAAGATCATATCAGAGTCTAGCCACTTAAGAAACTCTTTTTTTACCACTTCTTGTATTATAGGATTAAGTCTCCTTTGGTTTTGAACACAAGCTTTCCCTTCATCCTCAAGTTTTATCTTATGCATGCAAATTGTTGGGCTAATTCCCTTCAAATCGTCAATACACCAACCTATAGCCGACTTATGCTCTTTAAGGACATTAAGCAATTTATCAAGCTGACTAGAGGTTAAAGAAGATGATACAATTAGTGGATATGTCTCATTTTCATCATGAAAGGCATAAGCAACTCCACCTTCTTTTCCTTTTTCTCTTCTTGATTGAGTGGACCTCTAAGTGGTAAGAACTTTCCATTTCCCCTTGAGTTAGCGGCTGCAACTTCTTAAGCTTCAATACAATCACCTAGATCAAGTAAACAATTAATCAATTCATCATTTAAGTCAAGAGAAGTAGTAGACATAGTTGAAAGAGATAGAGAATTGCTCAAGCAAAGTTCAAGTGGATCCTTGGATACAATGGAAGGCCAACTTTCCTCAACACTTTCCTTCACAACATCCACACTTTTACACTCTTCATCATTCATTGGATATTGCATGGCCTTGTGTAGAAAAAATACCACCTCCTCATCATTCACTCTCAATTTCAACTCTCCTTTGTAGACATCAATAAGAGCTCTCCCGGTAGTAAGGAATGACCTCCTAAGAATCGATGGCACATTTTCGTCCTCCTCCATATCTAGAACAACAAAGTCCACCGGAAAGACGAACTTATCCACCTTCACCAACACATCTTCAATTACTCCTTTTGGATGTGTCATAAATCTATCTGCCAATTGAAGAGTGATGGACATTGGCTTTACTTCACCTAACCCAAGTTTCTTGAATATAGAGAGAGGCATTAGATTAATGCTTGCCCCTAGATCACAAATAGCCTTGTTCTTCTTGCACTTTCCAATTTCACATGGTATAGTGAAACTACCCGGATCCTTAAATATTTGTGGAAGTTTCCTTTGTAAAATAGCACTACACTCTTCAGTTAGATTGACCGTTGCATTTTCCACAAGACTTCTTTTCTTTCCCATGATGTCCTTCAAAAAACGAGCATAATGAGGCATTTGCTCCAAAGCATCGGAGAAAGAGATATTGATTTGAATCTTCTTGAAGATTTCAAGAAACTTTTTGAACCTCTCATCTAAACCCTTCTTCAAGAACCTTTGAGGAAAAGGAATTGGAACTTGAGTCTTAGGTATCCCTCAACTATCTCTTTCAACCGCAACTTCTTTTTCTCTTAATTCCTTTGCCTTCTTCCACTTTGGAACTCTATCTATCGTCTCTTCATCTTTCTTTTACCCAACAACTTCTTTTTTCTTACTCACCTCTTCCACTTCAATCTCCTCTTGCACCAACCCTTCTTCCACCATTCTTTCCACTTCCCCTTCAACAACAACACTATATTCTTGAGGCATAGGAGGCTTCTTATACTCTTTTCCACTCTTAAGAGTGATAGCTTTGCAATCTTCTTTAGGATTAGTTACCGTGGTAGATGGAAATTTTCCTTGTTGGTGTTGAGATCCCACGGAAGAAGCAATTTGCCCCATATGATACTCAAAAGCTCTCATCATATTGTCGGATTTCTTTTCATTTTTCTCCATTCTAGCCTCAAGCTTAGCATCTCTCTTTTCCATATAAGCCCTTGTATCTTTCATGAACGCTAGCAATGTATCTTCCAATGATGACTTACCTTCTCCATTGGGCGGCTTAGCACTCGGATCCAATCCTTGAGGAAATGCCACGGCGGCTCGAGTATTAGAGTAGGAAAGATTATCATGCTTCCTTGGAGCTTGATAATTTCCTCCACTAGATTGATTAGAATTATTCCCCCGAGCATGCCCTTGATATCCTCCTTGAAAATTACCTTGGTTAGAAGGATAATTACCTTGAAAATTCCCTTGATGTTGGAAATTTCCTTGGTAATTTCTCCTATCTAAATAGGCAACATCCTCTACACTTTGCAAAACATTGCCCTCTTCATTCAAATTAGCACTTGTACTTCCCGCTTGAGTCACTCCTTGAGTGATCAAATTCAATTGCTTTGTTAAAGTATGGATGCTCTTATTAAATTCTTTCATGCATTCACTTTGGAACACATCACTCTTTACTTCATTAACACTCTCCACTTGAGCTACCTTTCCAAATCCATAACCTCCCATTGCTTTCTCGGAAGGCCACTGATAAGCATTCATTGCAATGTCTTCAAAAATATCCATAGCTTTCATAGCATCCACTCCAAATATAGACCCTTCGGATGAGACATCTACATGCATCCGATTTTGTTCACTCAATCCTTGATAGAAGAAAGGCACTTGTTGATTCTTATGAAAATCATGTTGAGGACACTTTCGTAACATCTCTTTGTAGCGTTCCCATCCTTCATAAAAGCTCTCATTCGGAAGTTGCCTAAATTGAGTGATGTGGCTTTTCAATTGGAGAGTCTTCGAAGGAGGAAAGTACTTATTTAGGAACACTTGCTCAAGATCTTCCCATGCATTACAACTTCCCAATAGAATTATATTGTACCATGCTTTAGCCTTGTCTCTTAAAGAAAAAGAGAACCTCATTCGAATAACATCTTCTAACACTCCATTCATCTTGACGGTATTTGCAACCTCCAAGAAAATAGCTAGATGAGTGTTCGGGTCTTCAAGGAGACCTCCCCCAAAATGATTTGCTTTGACCATGTTGATCAATCCGGTCTTAATTTCAAAATTGTTGGCTTGAACCAAAGAAACCATATTATGCATGGCTCTCGGTTGGAAGTAATCCCGAATTGCTCTAGGTCTTTGCAACTTTTGTTGTTGGAGTATCATTTAAGCTTATTGATTTGCAAGAAATTGCATATACTCTTGGTTTTGAGCAATGAAGTTCCTAAACATCTCCGCTTTATTCTCTTGCACTCCTTGTACCCCCCTTTGATCTTGTAATGAATCTTGAGGTGGGTCATGGTTAACATTATCTCCACTTTGATTATCCACATTTTCTTTTCTAGCTTTTCGTCTCTCTCGTTTCCGTTGTCGTGCGGTCTTTTCTATTTTCAAATTCAAAGGAATGATCGATTGATTTCCCTTTGATCTTGTGATCATAAAACACCTACAAAAATTCAAAGAGTGAGATCACAAACAAAAATAGTAAATAAAATAAAGTATCCTTATCAAGAACAACTAAAACAATAACACAGTATTCTACTAATCAGTTAAACTCCCCGGCAACTGTGCCAATTTCTTGTTTGAATATTTTTTACTCACGAGCAAGAATACTCGGTCGTTGTTGAAGTATATCCTAAGAAATAAAATTATCGAACCACAAAGGAGTTAAGTTTGGATTAATAAAATACGTGAGCTCATGTTTATGTCACTTTTGTAAGGATGATAGAGATTTTGAGTTTGATTTTGAAATTAACAACTAAAACAAATTAACAAGTAAATAAAATAGCAAATAAGATAAATGACAAGTAAAAATAAGTAAAACTAAAAAACAATAGGTTTTAAAGTTCAAGTATGGAAAAACATGGGATTAGAAACATTCAAGAACCTTCAATTCATATTATCATGCACAAGGAATTCAACTCAATTGATATAGATTAAGGGTGATCACAAATATATCCAAAGCTCCCTTACGGGTTACAAAGGTTGTTGATCCACTAAAAACTCCCAAACGCACTTAAGATCAAAGCCCAACATTAACCTCTTCCATCTAGGTACTAATTAATTCTCAATTCTCCCTTAGAAGGTACTAATTAGAATTAACTCTCTCTTTTTGTGTACTAGAGCTAACGAATGGATTGGTTCCCCTCATCGAGTTCAAATATCCTCTCGGACAAACCTAAACTCGATGTCTATTCATGCATTTCTAATACTTAAGAGGGTCGTTTCCGTCTCACTCCAAGTAATATACACATGAACATCATGATATCATTTAATTAACATAAATCATCCATTGATTAATAATCCATTAAACTAATAATCATTCATGAATAACAAACCATGCCATCACAACGTCAAAACAATTTAAGCCCATGAATAGAAACCAACATCAATTAAGTCAAAAACTAATTTAATTCACAAGATAATATAAACCTAATGTGCTCTTCATATCCCTAATCCCACTAGAGGGATTAGCCTAATATGATAGTGGTAACAAAACACATAAATGATTCATTACAAACACCCATAGTCTTAAATCCAAAAGAAAAACAAAAGAAATGTAAATCTTCCCTAACTTGTAGAGAATCTTCAACAATCCTTTGATCACCACCTCTAGCTCTTGACCTCCTTGAGTTCTTCAACACCAAGTGATGAAAGGGATGATGTTGGATTGAAAGGAATGGAGTGAATGTGTGAGAAATGCTCTAAAATCACCTATGGAAAGGGAGTGCTATGTTCTCCTCACCTCCAAGTTCATATTCCTGCTATTTATATGGTGTGGAGTGGCTGCTAATGGAATATTAGGGCAACTCTCGAGGTAGCAGATTTTTCACAGAAATTCGACAGGAATATCACATATTCGGCCGGAATTTCTGAAAAGCGTGTTAACACTTTTGATAAAAAATGCAGAATCTCACTTATCCATGAAATTCGACCGGAATTTCAAGCCATGGTCGAATTTCTCATCCTGGACAAGTGCCTGTATTTCGCCACACTCAGAAATTCGGGCGAAATTTCAAGCCATGGTCGAATTTCTCATCCTGGACAAGTGCCCCTGTACTCCGCCACACTCAGAAATTCGGGCGGAATTTTTCGCTCTTGGATAGTCGACCCGAATATGAGAAATTCGGGTCGAATTTTCCATTTTTCTGCATTTTTACATTTTCCATCGATTTCTCCCAAATTTCTTGATGTCCTCCTCTTGAAGTTTGATCATTTTAATGTCATTTCCTGTAAGAATTTCACACACAAATCACATTTTTCTTACAAACATCATTCTAACATAAATGCGAAAATAAAGACTCAAAAACACACAAAAAATACTAAAAACCACACACAAAACAACTCTAAATTTATGCCCATTTTAACACTAAACAAACTAAGCCTTTGGTGAGAATTGTTAGTTAATATTGTGAGAAGTTGGTTTGTGCAGATATTTGATAGTGATGATTTCGTACAATTGAATGTTATTTAGAAGCATGGAAAAGTAACTTAATAGAATTTCAGGTTGTATAATTAATTTTAATGTTTTTTTTAGGGATGGAAAAGGATCTTTAATAGAATTTCAGGTTATATAATTAATTTTAATGTTTTTGTTTGATTGTACCATCAGATTATTGCATTACGGAGGTTGGTTTTAGCATTGTTATTCTCCCTCTTAGTCATCTTCTTTCTCATTCTTTTAACTAAGAGTGTACTAATTCTTTGTTGTTTTTTAATTTGGCAGGTCATTTGTTTAAACACTTTCTAAGTTATGTTTCTAATATAAAATTTTTTTAATACCATAAATTTCTTCTTCATATGTCACTTTTTATTTTAATATATGAATTGGTCAGGGAGGAAAAGAAAGGAAATATCACTTCATACTGGAACTAGCTATGTTTAAATTTTAATTTTGTTTTCTGTGTTTTTACTTATATAATTTTATAATTTATTTATGATACCAAATTATTCTATAATAATCATTTAAGTAAAAAAAGAGAGAAAATTTTAAATCTTTGTGAAAAAAGGATGTGTGTACGAAACGGAGGAAGCAAGAAATTTATGGGAGAAATTGCTCCTAGGTAGACACTTTGTACCCTAAATTACTAGAAGATACAATGAATTCAAAAAATTACTCACATAAAAAATATTAAGGTAAAATACCTAATATAACCTTAATTCATTATAATACAATACACTTTTAAACCACAAATCCTAAACCCCGCATCCACCCACTACCGCCGCGGGACCTCGCCGCTGGATCACCGCCGCTAGAGAGTAGGAGTATATAATTTTTTCGCTGCACATGACACTTACGATTCACACTTTTTTTGTTGCACATACTTTTTTACTTCACATAACTTTTGCAGCACACGAACTTTTATGCTGCACACAAACATTTATGTGCAACACATTGTAAGGGTAATATTGGAATATCACTATATATTTGTGTTGTTAGTATTATTATTTTTGTATGTTTGTATCTAATAATAATAAAGAAGTTTTTAGGTACCTTATAGTAAGTACCCCAAATTTGTATTATGATTTCAATAACTTAAGAATTTACTTTAAAATTGATCTTCACAAATTTTATTGCTTGATAAACTATTTGACTCATCCTTAAAATTTTGTCTCTAACTATAATAGTGGCAAATTGTGTCAAATTGTCTCACGTAATAGCTTATGTTAGTATAAATAAAAAGTGATAATATTTTATATCAAAGTGATAATTATTTTATAGTAAAAATGATAATTAATTTAAAATATATAAAATGATCTCACGTGAATCAGTCTCATTACTTACCCTACAACAGTTGATCTAAAATAATGGATTGTTGATTTTTTTTTAAAAATTATTATTAATACATGAACATTTATTTTTATAACCTCTATTATTATATAAGATTTTTATTTAACAGTAAATCATCATGATATTAATAACATGTGCATATATTTTTGAACCATTTTTTGTTAAAGGCAAGAATATTTGTGGTTTTTTTAAAGCTAAGTATAATTATAATCTTACTAAATCATAAGGTGAAATATTTTTCTTTACCATCAATATTATTTTAAAATTTTAATTTTTAGAAAATTTTAATTTATATTATATTAACTTAATAATACAATTATAAAAGATAACAACTCAATTATCCCGCGTATTACGGCGTACCATACTAGTTAAAGTACCAAAAATAGATTTAGAAATTCATTACAAACAATGAAAATAAAGGCACAATCAGAATCAAAAGTACTAAAAATAGATTGAGAAATTCATTACAAACAATGAAAATAAAGGCATAATCAGAATCAGAATCCAGAAGTTGTGAGCAGAAATTAAATAACAAAGTTACTTGTTTAATTTCCCTGATCTACGATCTTTCCATCATTTAGATATCATAACAGAATATTATTAGCAAGATCTAATAATCATGTGTCATGTCCTCATCTGAATCTCTGTCTTCCTCTCCATCCAAGTTTTCTTCATTTGAAGTTGATCCCTCCAGATGCGTCACAAGAATTAGCACAACAATTAATTAGTTAAAAATGAAGAAGACTAAACAAATTAGTTTATTTATTTATATAGGAGTGAGTGGGTAGGGTAGTGTAGGAAGGTTATAATTAATGGAGTATGAAGGGTTTTCCTTCAATCCAAACATATATGTATATACTAGACTAGTAGTGCAATTAAGAAGAGGCGAGTAATTGAGTTCAAGATACACAGATACCTGTTCCACTATTTCGGCATTTTTCTCCTCAACAACTGCAGTCACACTTAGATTCTTCTAAGCACGTAATTAGTAGTAAAAGTGATTAGCATCAGAGAATAAGAAGAACAATTACAAAAAAAATTGAAAAAAGGAAAGAGGGGCAGATACCTGTTGAACATGAAAATAAGCTGCTCATCCCATCACACCCATCAATCTATAACACCTCAAGTGATCTGGTGAAGAAGTCTAATGGAATTTCTTTAAACCCAACATTCCAGAGTTTTAGATTCTTCACGTTGTTGAATGAAACCTGCATTTCAAATCAAAATTAATCTATAATTTAACACAAGACTATAATGTATAGTATAGAATTTTTTACAAGTTAGGACATGTGTTTATCGGCTCATAGATAAGAGGGAATAATTAAAAGGAATTGAACAGCGAATATATAATAATAAGTGTATGCAATTATATACTTATGAAGAAGTAAAAGTAAACAAGAGAGGAGAGGAGAGGAGAATGAAAGGGGAATAAATAAAATAAAATGTAGAAGGGAGGGGATCCAAGGTTACTTGCACATCCCAAGCTTAATCTTTCCATATTAGGACAATTCTCGATACTCACATCTTCCAATGAGGGCATATTAAGAGCACATCTCCTGCATCCACTAGATATCTTCAACTCCCCTAGACCTATAAGCCGTAGTTCCTTGAGATTGGGAAAAAGAAGAATGGTAGTTTGGTTATGATGTGATGAATATTCCTTCTCCTCTTCAATCACTTCCACCATCTGAGCACAATATGTAATCCCTTGGCTTCTCAGATTGATGAGATTAGTAGCTGTTGAACATGAAAATAAGCTGCTCATCCCATCACACCCCTCAATACGTAACTCCTCAAGTGATCTGGTGAGGAATTCTATTGGAATTTCTCTACACCCAACATTATCGAGTTTTAGAGTCTTGAGATTGCTAAATGAAACCCGCATTTGAAATCATAATTTCTATATAATTTAACGCAAGACTAATTAAAATGCATAGTATAAAAAATATAACAAGTGGGGAGATGTCACTATTGGATGATAAATAAGAGGGAATAATTGTAAGGAAACATGGGAATATAACTAAACAAGAGAGGATATGAGAGGAGAATGAAAGGGGAATAAATAAAAGGTAGGAGGGAGGAGAGGGGATCGAAGGTTACTCACCGCATCATTCAACCTCTGCTCTCCTCTCAATGTATCATCTCTTTTCAAGGTGGGTGTATTTACACATCCCAAACTAAATCTTTCCATCTTAGGGCAATCGCTGATATACACATCTTCCACATTAAGAGCACATCTCCTGTATCCACTAAATATCTTCAACTCCCCTAAATGAAAGAGCCGTAGTTCCTTGAGATTGGGAAAAAGTAGAAGGGTAGTTTGGTTATGATGTGATGAATATTCCTTCTCCTCTTCAATAACTTCCACTATTATAAAAGGAAATTCCTATTCTTCTCAGATTGATGAGATTAGCAGCCGTTGAACATGAAAATAAGCTGCTCATCTCATCACACCTCTCAATCTCTAACTCCTCAAGTCTAGTGAGGAATTCTATTAGAATTTGAGGACAGAATGTGATTTGGCTGGTCGGATCATCCTTGAATAATAGTTTCTTCAAGTTGCTGAATAAAACCTACATTACAATCATAATCACTCTATAATTTAACTTTCTATACTATAAATATGCATACTACTAAAATTTTTAGAAGTTATTGATAATTTTGTAGCAATCCCATAATAGTTTCTTCAAGTTGCTAAATAAAACCTACATTACAATCATAATCACTCTATAATTTAACTTTCAATACTATAAATATGCATACCACTAAAATTTTTAAAAGTTATTCATAATTTTGTAGCAATCCCGTAATGCGGAATCGCTTAAAAACATTATCCACTTTGAATGCATTAATTGAAATATATTATCTTACAAGGAGTATTTAAGAAAAAGAAAAATGTTAAAGGATATAACCTTATCCTCCCTCCCTACGTACAATTCAAAGTTCTCATTTTAACATTTTGGGCCTCTACTCAAAATGTACTCATTTCTTCATTTTAGTAAAAGGTTTTCACATATGGCTCACCATTTACTACTAATACAATTACCACTACACATAAAATAATACTTCTTAATTCGCAAGAAAAAAGCAAATGACCACTGTTGGAGTGGACGGAGGGAGTAATAAGGTTCCGTAGAATACTTAGTCATTTAATTAAGTGACATCTGCAAAAAAAGTCACTTTTAATAATTCATTTAGAAAAATGGCAAACACTAGTTTTTTTTTTTGAAAAAATATATCTTTTGTTAAAATTTGAACATATCTAACTCTAATCTGTGACATTTTCTGCGATTACATGGCGGAAGTAGCGTGAGTCGTGATCTCACGGCTTCTGAGAACGGTTCTGGCTTACGTCTATTTTCTATAAAGTACGAGGGATACCAGCAATTTGTAGGTTGATACGACAAAGTCGTGTGATGGGCTTTAGCCTTTGGGCTTAATTCTCATTCTTAATCACGTGTGGCCCACCAATTGATTAGTTTATCCTTGAGCCTAGAATTAAATTGATCACATGGCATGTTATTTGTAACCATTCACTCATGATAACCATTGCCCACTTTCCAATTAATTCCATTGTATACGTGGAATTGCAACTAATTTCCAACTCATTAATAACATGGCCCACACTTAAAAATATTGAATGAAAACCACATCCCTACTACTGTTGCTCGCATGTACGCCAGCAACTTCTCTTTTCTCCTTTGCTTTTAGATTTCACCTTAAAATAAACCTAAAATTTGTAAAATCTCAACATTACCCGTGAAGTCATAAAAAGTATAAAAGTAAACTATAAACTCCACAAACAAAGCTAAAATAATGCAATAATCATATAAAAACGGCATATGAAAAGCGCGAATTTTTGTATTGAACAACGAGGGTCCTCATTATTAAGATCAATATTTAAATAAAAATTTCTATCAGACGAAGTATTTCTTGTGTCTGACTTCGATGTCCTTGCTTACTTTGATATCTCATGATAATCGCTATTTTGTGGACACTGACATTCGACGATCCTTCACTATTTTCTATACATGCTCGAGATTAAACACAACGTCGTTATTTTCATCTGCATATTTAGCATAAGCTATGGAAAAAATATCTACATCACTATGACCACTTCCATATACTTGTATACACTGTTGTAGCAAACATTGAATTTATTCACCTTTCGATTAGTTGTTGTATACCAATGTGATTTCATCACCGTTGCATTTCTTTTGATCAAGCCTTCGGGATGATTTTTGTTATAGTACTTTGAAACTCGCTCCCAAAATGCAATCCCTTTTTTATCATTGATGATTTTTGAGTCATCGCTGATAGTGATGAAAGAATATGCAAGTAGTTCATCTTATGATGTGCGCCATGTAACTTTTTTTTACTACTGGCACCACCATCATCATGCCCTTCATTCTCTACTTGTGTGAGATTGTTATATAATTGTGTTTTTTGAACGAATGTTGGAAATAGAGTAGATGGATTGGATAGAAAATTTAGAAAATTTTGTGGAACTTGTGAATTTGGAGAAGAAAATGAGTCATTGTACATATTTTGAGAATAAAAAAAAACTTCCAAAAAAACTACTACAAAATACTTTTATCCATGAGAGAAGACTAGGAATGAAGAATAATGACAAGAAAATAATGAAGTATGTTTGATGTAGTGAAAGAAATAAAATGTGTGTAATGTATTTCTGAATTCCCAAATTCTATAACATATTTATAGATTTTTTTTAAAAAAATTTTACCGTTGAATGGTAACCTGAACCTCAATTAAAAAAAAATTTCAACCGTTGATGAGAGCTAACGGATAGTTTATAAATAATCAATTTTTTTAAAATTAATGTGATCCAACGAAAACGAGTATGTAAAAATTATTTATGATGGGACCTACACAATCCACCCCAAAATCTATTTTTCAAAATTTAATTTATTGGTGGGGCCCATTACTTTTATCACTCATATACATTTTATGGGAAGTGTAACCCACTCTCTAAATAAAATAATGTCCAACTACTTCACGTGGAGTACACTCTCTCCCATGTAGATGCTTTCCATTTTATCCGATGGTGGGTATAGACTCGATTCATGCAGTTGTACCAGCAAGAGGAGAGAGAAATAATTTATGGTTTAAACAGTCTCCCATATACTAGATATAGAGATTCATTTATAAATTGTAGGACTTGGTAGCGACATTAAAGGTGCTCCTAACTCTATTCCAAACTATAAAAATTTGAATATTAATTTGCAAATTTTAATTTCAAAATCAAAATTTCAGAAAATTAGTCCACTTCTAGGATAGAATGGGTTAGCATGCAAGTAACACTTGTGTTGGGTTCAAAGGTCCTTAGAGAGTCGGGGGGCCCAACCTACAAGGGGTCCAGTAGACTACTCGATCAAATTACGTGATATTATCTACATTGGGCCACCATAGACCTGCATGATTTTACTCTTTTACTTTCCCTAAAAGGCCTTATGCTAAGAAGAATCTAGTCTTCACTTATAAATTCACAGTCATCCCCACTTCTAATCAATGTGGAACTTTGGTTGCTTACAATTCATATTTCCCCCTCAAACAAAGTCCCACTAAGCCACTCAATGAATGGGCTAGACCACAGTGAGGCGAGAAAAATCCCACCCATCAGTTTAAAATGGGGTCTAGCTCTGATACCACTGTTGGGTTCATAAGCCCACGAAGGGTCGAGCCCACAAAGGGTCCAGTGGACCACTTAATTCAATAGCATGATATTGTCTGCTTTGAACCACCACAGACCTGCACAGTTTTACTCTTGGGCTTTCCCCAAATGGCCTCATATAAAGGAAAGTCTAATCCACACATATAAACCCATAGTCATCCCCACTTCTAACCAATGTGTGGCTTTGGTTGTGTCATGCCCCAATTTCAATAAAGAGAATAGGAGATGTCATTCGTAATTCTTTGATAATATTAACCCTTAAGAGGGTCATGAATAATAAAATAAATGAGTAATATCAAAATCTTCTAAAATTATTACAAAGGATCTATTTTAAATTATATGAAAAGTTTTCACGCAACGCATCCACCCCCAATAAGCCATTGTAGCATCAACCTGAAAAGGGTTTGGAGTGGAAGGGAGTGAGCGAACCAAAGCTCAATAGGAAAAAATATTCATCAAGTATTAAATATGTACACGCAAGAAATGAAATGCTCACATACTTTAACATCTCATGAAAAAATAACTATTTGGAATCCCTTAACGATTCCACTTGAAGATTAAATTGATAAGACACGCGACTAATTACCGTGAAATATCACAATCAATCCATGCATATTCATAACACATAACTTACGAGCAGTATAAAAAAAAGACAAATATATTCCCCACCTTCTCTGAAAAAGTAGAATATTAGGACAACAAATTGACGTCGTCAGGATTCTCTCATCTCTCTTTCTTTCATGATCACGTGTGTTATTTCAAATGGGGTAAACAACTTATATAAATAAGTAAGGATTGAAAGGTGGGTTGTAAACTACCATCTACCATTCTATTAATATTTTATTTATTATATTATTGATCAGCATTTTCTCAACACACAAAATACTCCTAAGTATGAAGGATATTATTGTACCTTTGATAAGCGACCAAGTTATTTATCGAACCTAAAGAATGGATTACTATTAATTCTATTATTAACTAAATTAATTAAAACTATGGTTTGGCAATAACTTTTGAGAATTATTAATTAAATTACGAAATAAATAATTAAATAGCAAATAAAATAGATAAGCTTAGTGAATTGATGAAAGTGATCAAGTGGGGAAATAGGTAGCTCTTTGGGCAATCTAGTTTCACTCATTAATATCCCTTTCATGTATACTATCGACTCTGCCTTGTGGAATATGAATGCATCACTTAACTATGCAAATCTACTCTATAGACACAAGTAAATAGGCATGTAACACATGTGAATAACCTTAGAGCAAGAGCTATAATTCACCCACATTCTAGGTACTATCAGTATCAATTATTTCTCGTGCACTAAGTACTCTAACCCGATATGATCTCCCTTTATAGATACTATAAAATTATTATCATTATCCTACTTATTAACATGAATTATATTAAATTAGCAAGTATTTATATATGATAGTTGATGAGAGTAAAATAAGCGTGTGTTTTAGTGTCCAATTTAACACTTTTTTTATGATAATTATTTTTATATGTTAGCACAAATGTCTTATATTTGATATATGTGAGAAAAGGTACTTTTGAGTTGTTTTATTTATTTTAGGTGGAAAAAAGATTAAAAGTGTAAAGTTGGAGAAAAGATGTAACTTGTGCAAGAATGCTGAAAAAAGCACGTCCAACTTGTGTAATTTTTCTATATTCTTTTGGAGCTCAAAACTAAAAGTGTGATACATATTTGGAAATATACAAAAGAGTGGAACGTTCTAGCATAAGAAACACCTCAATCAGAGTCCAAACGAGAAAGTTATGATCAAAATTGTGACGTCGCACAAGCTATTCTTACTCAGCACGATTGTGCCAATTTACATGACTTGTTACACCTTCAAATGTTGGACTTTTGTGAGTTCTTTATATAGATTGAAACCCGAGGAAAAGAAGATTGCGTTAGTGCAAAAATCATTCAAATCTGAGTTTGAATGTGGAAGTTATGCGTGAAAAGGTGAGACTGCACAACGTAGCTCGACCACAGCTCGACCAAGGCTTGTCCCGCTCGACCAAGACTATTTTGGTCGAGCTAGGACACGTCGGCTCTGAATCTTCGAGATTTCACCTCCAGTGCATGTATTTTTGTATTTTCCATGAAAAAGCCTAGTAAAGGTCTATAAGGAGAGCTTACAAGTATAAAAGGGGATGCAGATCACACCAAAGAGAGACGAAAATCATACTACCACCCCACAAGGAGGATCCACACCATCATCCACATCCTTTCATTCATCCATCCTTCACTGTGAAAATTCGTCTGTGCAATCAAAAAGGAGAACCAAGAGTATTTGAAGAGACGAAAGAGAGAAGGAAGGATACTTCTACACCAAGGGTTTTCCTAATTCTTTTCTTTTATTTTCTAATTTTCCACACATATGGGTAAGATCTATCCAACTCCCATGATTGTTCTTTGCAACACCATGGGCTAGAGCCTTTTCTGTAGATCTAGGGGTTTTGAAGGTTTTTATGAATTAATTAAACTTTCGTGTGTATACTCTGTACAACACTACTTGTGGAATTATTTATATATTATTATGCATTATTAATTCATATTCACGGTCGTTTTGTGCATCTTCAACGGTTATAAAGAGACTGAATATATATCTTGGTTGTTGATTGAACGCATTCATCACTGAACAGGGTTTATTGTTATGATTCCAAGTGAGGTGACTTCGAAACTTCATTAGAACTGTCATATATGAATGTTTATTAATTGAATTGAATTCGAGTTAATAAGCAGGATAAAGAGGTTAATTTTATAATACCTACAAAGGAAGATCATATCGGGTTAGAGTACTAATCCTAGGGGGTAATAATTGATACTGATAGTACCTAAAAGGGGGGTGAAATTATATCTGTTGCTCCAAGGTTATTCAGACGTGTTATACGCATATTTACTTGTCTCTATACAGTAGATTTGCATGACTTAGTGATGGGTCCAAATTCTACAAGACAGAGTCGGACATTGATACACGAAAAGGAAATTAATTAGTATAACCAGTTTACCCTAGGGTCTATTCTCCATTCTTGAGACACTTTCGTATTCTTCCAGTGCTATTTTATTTTAATTGTTATTTAATTTTTAGTAATTTAGTTAATTAGTTGATAATTCTCAAAAGATTATTGCATTGTCTTAATTAATTTAGTGAATAATTAAAAGGGTCTAACTAAATACACACTCCTTTTTATTAAATACACACCCATTATTATATATTTAGATTTTATATTTTTTAAAAGTCTAAATTACCTTTTACATTTAATACCCAACCTATTTTTTTATAAATTATATTGGTGGGCCATACATCTTTACATCTCAAACCACGGCAGAATAGTGAAAACACCAAATAGTGTCGCTACATGGGAGCGTCAATCTTAACGACTTCTATTGCAGTCCGAAAATCGATGTTTGAGGAATATCAAATCTCGTCTCAATTTGATGGCCGGTGTGAACATCCAATACCAGCGCAGCCCCACCATAGTTGACAATAAATTTGATCGAGCCATTGCCAAATAAATTAGGCAAGACCTTATCTACGTACTTATTGTCGATGGACCGGTGCGGTGGTGAAGATTAGTGTTGTTCTTCATAATTATTTCTTCGTCATTATTCTCAAGACCGCAACTTTACATTAATTCTCTTTGAAAATATGTTGAGCATTCCTAATATTCAATGAAATGTCTGAACCATTTCATTGAAAATATTTTATCGGATATTTTTACTTGAATATTGAACATACGTTGCCAGTTAATAGCTAAAAAAGTACTTAATTGTTATTTTTCTTCCTAATATGAGTTAATGGTTTTGGGGAACTTTAGGGCATCTTCAGTACTTGAACCACTAATTTACAACAATCAAAACTGATCGAACATATGTAGTCATGCGTATAGAAATTAGCGTATAAAGTAGTGTATATCAACAGTCAGATGTCTTTCTACTCAATATCTCAAAATTTCCAATTAAATATTAATTAGCTTCATTGACGTGGTGATTAGAAAACATGAAGTTTGACATTCTTGTTCTTTAATGTCTGTAAATTTTGAAGGAACAAAGATGAGAGTGAGAGAAATGGGGAGAGGGAGAAAAAAAAAAAAGGAAATCAAAGACATTAAAGAATAAAAGAATAAAATTAAAAAGCTAATTTTATATTTTTAAGGGGTGTGTATTTAATGAAAATTTAAAAGTAAAAAATTAAAGGAGTGTGTATTCAATAAAAGGTGTGTATTCAATAAAATAGGGTGTGTATTTAATAAAAATCTTAATTAAATTGATAATACGATGTCATTTGGGTTCGATATTCAACTTGATCGTTTGCTTAAGCTGCAATTGATATCCTTAATAATTGGGGATTAATTTTGCGTGCAAAGAAAATGCTCATCAGTAGTTCTAATGATGCTTCATAGTCCCCTCACTTAGAATCATAACATGGAATCATGTTCAGCGATGAACGCGTTCAATCAACTACCAAAATATATATTCAAACTCTATATAATAGTTGAAGATGCAAAAAATTATTGGTGTTTGATCGTTTGGTTAACGTGAACCAGTAGGGTTCCATGCATTTCTAAACAGCGAAAGCAAAAAGATAAAAACGTATTACCTTTCACAGGGTATGTTAAAGAAGAGAATGAATTCTCGCCGATAGTATGCGCAGCCTCACCGTTTTGGGAATAACTCTCTCGTTCGATATCCGATTTGAGTAATCTATACGCCAAAACGATTCTCTTTTCTGTGTCTTTCCAATGGTGTATCACACGAATAGTTTAAAGCTCCAAATAATTTTAGAACATTCATGGAAGTTGATGAACAGCAACAACAAACAACCTCTTGATCTTCTGCTGTATTCCCAAGTCCAATCTTGACGTCGTGTGGGCGACGATCCTCAAGATACTCTCAATCTGCTGTTCTTTCTCCCTACTCATGGTTAGGTGTATTTAATTAGGATTTTTAGACAGCTGAGATGACTTATATATGGGCTACAGTAGGAACTAGGAGGAGAAATTAGAGTCGGACCTCCATTGGGCTTAAGTATCCAAGTTTAACCTAAAACATATACTTAAGTCCAATAATAATAATATATTCAACTAAAATATTATTTCTCTACTGCCGCTCTAATCCCAAAATTACGTTTCGGGCTCCTTCTGATTATGAACCCGTTAGTCTCCCCATGTTTAAGATATACAATGCCCCATTAATTAATTAAGTTATTGACAACTCCATTATTTAATATCTCATTCGAGAGTAGTACTACTCAACCTTGTTATCATACTGGAACAAATCCACCTACATGGTTTACATGATAATCCTTATGAGCTCCTCAAGGGTACATCATCAATCTATTTAATAGGACACAGATTTCTTCTACAATCAACAGCATACCATAGAGACAACACTATTTCCCAACTCATCGAGTTTATTGATTTAATTACATGTAAATCTCACCCATTGATGAATCAAAGAAATACATACTGCCTTACATGTCTAGGTTATTGTATAGGGAATAAGAGCACGAACATCTATAATAACTAAGATCAAGTTCTTCTATGTAGGCAGTTTAAGTTGAACGATCTCAAGTGGTCCTGCTCAATACACACAAAGCATACTAATGTGATTCTATAGTCAAGACAAACTAATACCAAATCAAGCTACAACTATCCTGATAGAGAGTCACCATCTATCTCAGTTGTGAGCATCTGTATATACTTTATAAGGAAACCGATAATATGGTCTTCTGCATGTTGTCGCACAACATATTATCTACAGTATAAAGTAAGTGGACTATTGCATCAAACATATAAATAAATTATAAGACGCAATCATTTGATTAATAATTTTTATTTCAAATAAATTGTTATAACATTGTTCATACAAAAAGTTAGGCTTTTAGTATACAATCCAACAATCTCCCACTTATTCTAAAAGACTAAGCTGCCTTGTCTTCTATCATACATCTGATTTCCACTCCCACTACATGACCATAAAAACTTTCGCCTTAAGGTACTTGTAAATGGATTTACTAGGTTATCTTTCGATGCAATCTAGGCAACTACAACCTTTCCGTCATTATACAATTTCTCGTAAAAGGTGGTACTTGCTCTTAATATGTTTAATTGCTTATGGACTCGTGATTCCTTCAAGTGTGCAACTGCACCATTATTATCACAATGAATTGTAATAACCCTAGGCAAACTCAGAAAATGCATCCAAGTCCATCATAAAGTCTCTAGAGTTATACATATATTTTGCCTGCCTCAGAGGCTCCAATTTATAATCTTTCCATGGTGGAGTCCGAAATATATTCCAATATAACACTCCTCCATATTATGACTCAACTTCTTAAAATTAAACACATAACCTTTGAGGTGGATTTACTATAATCCCTATCTGATTTGAAAAATCTGAATCTATGTAACCCACAAGAAGTAATGAATCTGTCCGGTAAGTCCACGTATAATTTCTGATCATTTTCTGGTACATAAATATGTCTTACCACAGTTTCAGCATTCTTATTTCGGGTTACCTTGATACCCACTGTCCATGCATTTAGTAAAACAGATATCCAATCTCGTGCATAGCATTCCATAGATTAAGCTTCCTTAATCGCCGAAGCATAAGGAACCGCCCTCATCTCCTTTATCTTCTTTTGTGTTATAAGACACATTTCCTTAGATAAAGTAACACGCTAAAACAAGTAAGGATCGTATCAATTCTTGAAGTTTAAGATGAGCACAACATCCTATCTTGTGATCACCATGATTGCAATATTATATTTTGCTTCTCTTAAGTCCTTCAATTCATACCGCTTTATGATCCATACCCATCTGCCCGATAATACTCTTTCATTGTCTCCCATGAGCAAGATACTATCTACGTATTGTACAGGAAATACCACCACACAAGATCCATCCTAGCATTGATTAAATCCATATCACTGGATTACCTCATTAAAATAGATGTACTTTGAGTTCAAAGCTTGCTTTGGTCCATCGATGGATAATTTTAAGCTCATACTCAAAATGCTCTTAGCCCTTTGTAATGAATCACTCTGGTTGCTTCACATAGATGTTTTCCTCAAGACTTCCAATTACTAAAGCTGTCTTGACATCTATTTGCTATACCTCATAATTCAATATGAGCAATAATAAAATAAAATAAAATAATCCGGATCGACTTAAACTTAGCTACCGACGGAAAGGTTTTCTCATACTCGAACTCACCCTTCTTTCTGAGTGTACCTTTACGCAACAAGACTAGTTTCAAAGTATCACCTTATCGTCAGATCCTCTTTTATTTCGTAGAGCCACCTCCAATTACTTTCACACCATCTCGTGGTTCTACAAGCACCCAGATCTAATTTAGAATCCATAGATCCTATTTCAGAAATCATTGCAACATGCTAAGATATCACATTTTATCTTGCAGTGCTTCGTCGTATCATTTCATGTTTACTAGGGACCAAGTATCAGGACTCTCCCAAAACATAAATCTATCAGGTCGTAGAACAATCCTCCCACTACAACAAAGCGCTACATGCAATTGTGTATCAGATGTATCATATAATGCAGTTTCCTTGTGGTATATCCTCTTGTACAATTGGTACTGTACTTTGTGTTTTTCTCTCACACATCCTTTAGAACAATTATACATGGGTTTGTAATTTATTATATAGTCCTTTTTCAAAAATTTAGTGTTCTGTTAACAATCACCCTTTGATCTTTTGGACTATTGAATAAAACACCCTTCATTTTTCTAGGATATCCCACAAACAGACAAACATTCTTACGACATGCTGTTTCTAGGGAATACCCATAAAATGAGTTTAGTAATTCCAAATAACTAATCATCTATCTAACCATTTCCATAATAGTCTTATACCTTCTTTTCACCATACCAGTCAACTGGGTTAGCCCGGTGTTGACAACTTGGGATTCAATCTTAAACTCTGACAAATGCTTCCTAAACTATCCTAAGAGATACTCGCCAGCACGATTAAATCAAAATAACTTGATATATTTTCGATAACCCTTCACCGCATGAGTCATGCACTTTTGAATTAATCATAGTACTAAGACTTGTGGTGCATCAAAGTATACCTAACCACCTCTTGTTTGGATAGTCTTAGGACTACATAAATTAGAATGAACCAATTCCAGCATACCTTTGGCTGTACACTCCTTTGCCAGGTATGTTTGGTTCATATCCGAAGGTTTCTTTCTCTTATTAGAATTAGAAGACGGGTTATCATTACAAATTTGTTGTATCTGTGCGATAAATATGATTTAAGAGTATTCAAATTGTTACCAACGTACCATAACATATTATAGCTCCGTCCTTCATTATAACAACCATGCAATTTAAATGAAATAGAGTATCCATTCGTAAATGCTTAGAAACTGAAATTAAATTCTTTCTATGAAGACGTACATAAGGACAATTCCTCATAATCATATGTTTATTCCTATTATAAGATAAATAAACAACTCCCATCGCAACAGCCTCTACTCTCGTAGTATTACCCATGTACATTGTAATCTCATCATCACTTAGTTGCAGGCTTTTAGTGATTCCGATATCTACACAGAACATGTCAGTAGATGCCATCACTAATCATGCTTCAATACCTAGTGAATGAGATACTAACCTTGTTCATATCTTAATGAAAATGGCTTTCCTTTCACCACATTTTTGTCAGAAGTTTTCTACCATATACAACCTCTCGTATTTCAGGTAGAACTTGCTCAAAACATCTAGACAAATTATGAAGAATAAATTGATCTAGGTTTCCCCTTTAATTTCTACTCCAAGCATTTCCAATTCATTCATCAAGTTATCTACGACCTCTTGCCTTTCTAGCTTACTCTAGTATCTGATGAGTCGCATGAGACCATCATATTTCTATGAACCTCTCACCTCTCCACTAGAGACTTTAATAGGCATCATAGGACATCCTTAGTGAAAACACATTTATATTTCTTAAGCAGTCAAGAATTAAAACTAAGATTCTTTTTTAATCATCTAATTCTGGACCAGTAAATATGATTTCTTATAGTAAATAATAACCGAGATAAAATCATTTGAAAATTCAGAGAATCATAAATAAATACACCAATCAAATCTTCGAATTTATCCATTTATATTGATTCCCTAAAAATAATATAAAATTTAATTCACCGACATCTCAAGCACCGTGAGTCTGCATGCCACGTTAGAGTGGACGTATACAAACTCGAACATTTACAAGAGAAGGTTTTACCCATTAATTTCATTTGTCAACCTAACTTTATAACAAAATAATTAATAGTCAGTTCCTCTTTAGCCATGCAAACAATAACAGTGACTCAATTGGGGAAGATATTTATTATTTGCACCTAAGTGTACACCATTATTTGATCCTAAGTCCAAGGCCTAAGCTTATGTGCCTTACTGTTGGAGAAGTACACACGCGCTCAGATAACTTCCTACAATCATTAATTATAAGTTTATACCAGTGAACCGCATATAAACTCATCCGTTAGGGAGGAAGACACTATATCCAATGCGTAAGTTCATATGCATCATGTTGATAGCGAGTCTTTGGAGGGGGCGTGTGATTATGTGGCTGTGACGTGTATTTGATTAATCGAACATAAGGACGAGGAAAAGAAGACTTCGAGGAAAAGAAGACTAGGCTTCCTCCCAACTCTTGCTCTCTTGGAGGGAATATATGAGTTTTTTATTGATACAAGTAATAGTACAGAGCTTGATTTCTTCAGGACTTGGTCCCTTCTATTTATAGGGGAACATTTGGGATTCATTTAAGAAGGTGAATCCTATGGTCTTTAATGAGGTAAGTCGGCGCAAGGCCTCTCATTGGTGGGTTCTATTCCGTCAGTGGTATTCTATCTTTCCAATGGATGATTTTTAGATTGGCCGGTCCCCCTTTAGGAGTTGGGCTTTTATTGATTTGGGCCCTCGATCTATACCTTAATGGGCCGAGTTATTCTGTCCATCCACATTAGCCCCCTGGTTTTGCTATGGGCCGTGGCCCATAGCGGAAGCTAACCCAAGCACTGCTTTAAAAAAAGTGCATCGATTGAATCTCGTCATGTCTTTTCAAATATCTTCTCCTAACAGCCGTCGTATCAGTTGCTTCTCGAGGCGCTCTATTTATTACCGTTTTCTCTACCAGCTTTGTCACTTCCCAATCTCTTTCTCCTCTTTTGTCCCTTTGTGTTATGCTTCTTATTCTTTTGTCAGAAAATGAGCGAGATAACCGGGAAAGACAACCATGGTCATTTAGGGGACTTCCCCGGGCGGAGCACTGGTGCGACGCCATCGTCTTCCCGATCGTCAAAAGGGAAGGAAAAAAGATCAGTGGTTTATAATGATTTTATGGCGCATTCGCTGGTTTTGACAGCGACGGAGGTAAAATTAGAGGAGGCTAAGTTGTTGTATGGGGCATCGGGGGTAGAGTTTCGCTGGCCTGACCCGAATGAATTTTCCAGTCATCCTCTGAATGGCTGCGTGGCGGTGAACTTGGACATTTTTGTGGTCGGATTCCGTCTTCCTCCACATCGATGTTTCACCAACCTTTTGGCTTACTAGAAGTTGGAGCTGTCTCAGCTGTCGCCGAATGTGTGGGCTACCCTGGTGGGCCTGGTGCTTTATTTCTGAGGCAGGGTTACTCTTATCTTTCCCCCTTGGAGTTCGGCTATTTATGTTCACCGGTGGCGGAGCATCAGTCAATGGATTACTACTGTCTGAACAAGCGCCCAGCAGGGTCGGTGATTTTTGGCCGCCCTTCTTCCATCAAAGACTGGAAAGAGGGGTGGTTCAGGGCCTCCGGCAATTGGGGTGCCCCGGGCATCCATTTATTCTCATCTTTCCAGGTCGCCCGAGAAGGTAGAATTCTTTCACTCCCCTCTGTTGAATTCTTTTCTCGGATTCATTGCTCATTCAAAAGGGGGAGACGTTGTTCCAGGTTGTTGAGAGTGAAAATAAACGTGTTTTAGTGTACAATCTAACACCTTTTTATGGTGACGTCGAGAGAGTTATGATCAAAATGGTGACGTCGCGCGAGCTGTACCGAACAGAACGGCTGTGCTACTTTCCATGGCTTGTTACAGATTCAAATCTTGGAGATTCTTAGAGTTATTTGTATGGACAGAAAGCCAAAGAAGAGAGGATCACGAGAGCATAAGAATCACTCAAATTAGAGTTCGGATGTGGAAGTTATACTCGAAACGGTGAGACTGCGCAATGCAGTTCGACCAGAGTTTGACCACGACATGAACAGTTCGACCAAGTGTCGTGGTCGAACCAGAAGCCTGAACAAGTGCAAAATCAGGATTTTTATCCCCTATTCATGAATTTTCATACTTTCTAAGAAAAAGCCTATCCTAGGTCCATAAGGATAGCTTACAAGTATAAAAAGGGATGTAGATCACACCAAGAAGACAGAATAGAGAGCGGATTGGATACAACACAACACAACCATCCTACACCCCACAAGGGGGGTTCACCCTCTAAACATCATCCACATCCTTTTCTCCATCCATCCATCACTTTGAAGATTCGTCTGTGGAATCAAGAGGAGAAGCAAGATGAGGATTCAAGATGGAGAAGGACGCGATGACTCCCACATCTAGGGTTTCCTTCGTTTCCTAATTTATCTTGTATTTTTCAGACATATGGGTAAGATCTATCCAACACCCATGATTGTTCTTTGTAACATAATGGGCTAGAGCCTTTTTGGTAGAACTAGGGCTGTGAAGGTTTTACGAATTAATTGAACTTTCGTGTTTAAACTCCGTACAACACTACTTGTGGATTAATTTTATATATGATTGTGCTTTTTAATCCATATTCACGGTCATTTTGTGCATCTTCAATTAGTATATAGAGTCTGAATATATATCTTGGTTGTAGATTGAGTGTGTTCACCGCTGAGCAGGATTTCATGTTATGATTCTAAGTGAGGGGACTCCGAAGCTTCATTAGAACTATCTTATATAAATACTTATTAATTGAATTGAATCGGGTTAATAAGTAGGATAAAAAGGTTAATTTTATAGTACCTATAAAGGAAGATCATATCGGGTTAGAGTACCAATCCTAGGGGGAAATAATTGATACTCATAGTACCTAGAAAGGGGGGTGAAATTATATCTCTTACTCCAAGGTTATTCACACGTGTTACACACATGTTTACTTGTGTCTATAGAGTATATATGCATGGTTTAGTGATGCGTCCACATTCCACAAGGCAGAGTCGACATCAACACACGAGAGGGAGATTAATGAGTGAAACTAGATTATCCTAAAGAAACTTATTCTCCTACTAGATCCACTTTCGTAATTCTTCTAGTGATAATTTATTTAATTGTTATTTAATTAATTTGCTTAATAGTTAATAATTCCATACCTCAACCTTATTGCCACAATTCGTCTTAGTTTATTTAGATAATAATTAAATTGATAATACGCCGTCTTTGGGTTCGATATTCACTTGATCGCTTGCTTAAGCTGCAATTGATATCCTTAATACTTGGGAATTAATTTTGCGTGCAAAGAAAACACGCATCACATGTACGAAGATTCCGGCCGATGAAAGCATTGTTGGTGTTCGATCGTTTGGTTAACGTGAACCATAAGGGTTTCATACGTTTCTAATTCAGCGGAAGTAAAAAACCAAAGAAACGTATTACCTTTCGCCAGGGTATATTGAAGAAGATGGATTCTCGCCGGCAGCCTGCGTAGTCTCACTATTTTGGGCATAACTCACTCATCCGATCTTGGAATTGAGTGATCTACGCGCCAAAATGATCCTCTCTTCTGTTGATTTCCATTATTACATCACACGTCCAATTCTGAGCATTGTAATTTTTTTAAAAATCATACAAGTTGGCGGACAACAGCAGCAAACGACCTTCTGGTCTTCTACTGTATTTTCAAGTCCAATCTCGATGTTGTGTGGGCGAAGATCTTCTCAATTTGCTGTTCCGTCTACGCTCTTCACGTGTTAGGCATGTCTCACTTAGGGTTAGAACAACTGAGATGACTTATATATGGGCTACAGCAGGGACCAGGAGGAGAAGTTAGAGTTGGGCCTCCATTGGGCTTAAGTATCCAAGCTTAGCCCAAAGCTTATACTTAAGTCCAATAATAATAATAATATATACCACTAAAATATTATTACTGCACTACCGTTCTAATCCCATAATTAAGTTATGGGCTCCTTCTTATTATGAGCCCGACAGTCTCCCCATATTTAAGATATACAATGTCCATTAATTAATTAAGTTACTGACAACTCCATTAATTAATATCTCATCCAAGAATAGTACCACTCAACCTCATTATCATGCCAAAATAAATCCACCTGTAGGGTTTACATGATAATCCTTATGAGCTCCTCAAGGAGTCATCATCAACCTATGTCGGACATGGATTCCTTTTACAATCAACAACACACTATAGAGACAGCACTATCTCCCAAATCACCGAGTATATTGATTTAGTTACATGTAAATCTCACCCATTGATGAATCAAAGAAATACATACTGCCCTACGTGTCGAGGTTATTGTATATGTATTAAGAGCACGAACATCCATAATAATAGAGATCAAATTCTTCTATAAGTCAGTATAAGTCGACCGCGGCACTTGGTTTGGATAATATGGTGGACTGTGAGTTGATGCTCGATTTGAGAGGGATGGCGGAGGCAGCAGGAGCTCGCTGCAGAACGGCCGAGGGTGCTTTAGAAGGTAATTTTCTTGCCCAGCTCTGACTTAATTCCCTCTTTATTCTTTGGTTGGTCATGCTTGTCTCTGAGTATAGTTTGGGAAGACCCTCCAATCTCTGCTGGAGACTGGCGGTCTGTCCCTTCCTTTCCCCTGGCTCCCATTGTCTCAATTCAGTCTGAGGGTCGTGAGATTAGGCACTTTTCCTCAGACGGGGAGGTTGGTCGGGAGGATGCTGCGGGGTGAAGCGTGCTCGGATTGAAGAGGTTTCTGCCGGCAGAGACTCCACTTTTCCCTGGGAAGACATTGGAGGAGGTTTCGGTGTTGGCTGGGAAAGCCTCCCTTCCTTTGATTTTGGTAAATATGCATCACTCCGAGCATCCTCCTTTCTCGGCCTACAGGCTGCCTGATTATGCCCGAGCTGCCATAGATGCGATTCCAACTGCACTGACTTGGGAGGAAGATGCCATGATAGGCTAGTTGGACTTGGCGAATGCTGCGCTCGAGGCCATGGCTATGCTTCTCGGACATCCGCATACCTTGGCAGGGTGCATGACCTGATCGTGAGTTCTTTTACCGCCAGCATCTCCAAGGTCAGCTGATGGCAACACAGGAGGCCTTAAGGAAATCCAAGGAGCATCTTCAGCAGTCTCTGAAGAGCCGAACCAAGGTCTCTGAACTACTGGCCAAGGCTCAGAATGATTTGGCCAAGGAAGTTTGTCGGGGGGTGAGCAGTTGGTGAAAGCAGCTGCAGAGCTTGACCATGTGCATGCGGTCGCGCGAGGGAGTTTTTTCGCCACCTTTGTTGAGGAATGTGTTGTTGCCTAGTCGTAGGATACTGCAAGTCTTTCTATGAAAGTGCTAGGATTTTGTGTTTGGAGAAAGGTGACGCTCAGCTGGAGAATCAGCGTGTGGCTCTGAAGAGCCGCATAACAAGTGTTTAGTTTCCGAGCTGAGTGAACTGGAATACCTTTAGCATTAATTTCTCTCCCTTGGGTTCTCCTTTAGATTTCCTCCCTATAACCTTGACGACGGGCACTTTCGGTAGCGAGGCTGGCAGTTCTACCTTGGATAGGCCTTAGTTGTAGTTTTTCTCTCTCCTTCTTTTTGACTTTGGGACTTGTATTTATGTCGCATCTTCTTATGGTAAATAAATGTTGATTTTATTGATGTGGTTTTACTGAGCAGGCTAATGATTATCTGTCATTAACTTTCCACTATCCCACTAATCCTTCATTAATGAGCAACCGCCATTTTGGTAACCTTTTACCTTCCCTATTCTGGGTTTTCATCTCTCCTTTTTCACCACGCGTGTTTCCGGGGCGCGTGACTTTTTGTTCAAACAGGTCTTTCCCTGTTGATTGTTTTGCTATAAATAGGGTACGTTAGTGGACAAGTATCCATCAATTCAATTTCCCTTTTCTAGAAAAGTTATCTCTTGGTTCCTTTGCTCTCCCCCTCTAATGACCTCTTTCTTTCATTCGCGGTTCTTCTCTACTGTTCTTTTCTTTTGGCCCTACACCCACTTTTCCAATGAGTTCCCGGTCCACCCAAGAGCTAAGTGACAGTGATGGGGAGAGTGATGGTGGTGCCCCGTTGCAACGTCTTCCCTTAATTACAAGGAGTGGTAGGGTTTCAGCGCCGCCTCCTTCCTATTTTTCGATGACAGAGCTTCCATCAACATCACGGGCTGCGGGAGGCCTCGCAGGGTAGTTCCACATACTGACGTGTGGGGCTCTCCTTCTGCTATGGCGCTGGTGCCAGTTCGGGCTTTCGATGGAGCAGAAGGTTAGAGTTCCTCTCAGTTTTCTCATCCTCGGGCAGATAGAGTCGTAGTTCCATACGGGGTTGCTATAGACGATGTCCCCACTCAGTTGCAAGAGGGTGATGTTGAGGTGGTAGTCTTTCATTTTCCTTGTTCGAGGGCCCGTTTCACTGTAGCATAGCCTGATTCTTAGCGATTCACCCCCTGAAGGGTTGATTGCGGTGAACTTGGCCATGTTGAGGGTGGGTGTTCGATTTACTTTGCCCCCCATAGCTTGCCGCTATTAGGCCAACCTATCTGCTTGGGCCAACCTATTAGGGATGCTCGTCCTTCTTTATGACAAAGGCTGTTTCTAGCCTACTATGGAGGACGTCAACTATGTTCTGCGCTACGTGCGCGATCACGGAACGTTGACTTATTATTAACTGCGAGTACATCAAGGGTGCGGTCTCTGTTCGTCGGGAGTGATGTTTTCCCCAGCTTAGTATGTTGATATCCACGTTGTTGCCTTATCCTTCATTATCCTTGTTCGGTCGCTAACCTCTTTATTTTAAGGCAGGTCGCTCCTTCTACGAGTTGGAAGAGCTTTCTTTTAGCTTCCGACATGCCTTTACTGCTATTGAGGGGATGGGGCTTCCTCTTAATGTTCCCGTCGTAGACCAAAAACTTTAGGCTGCCGGGTTGATGCTTAGATTTGGCCAAGATGCTATGGTAGATTTTGAAGGACATGTTAGCACCAATTTTTCCGCCTGGGATGCAGCCCTTAACAATTACTTTTCTATGCAAGCCGAGAGGGTTGTTCGAGTTGAGGGTGAGGATGATACCGGTGCCGTCCCATTGAATGAGGGCTTTGAGCGCTCCACTCCTGCTGGGCCTCCCCTTGAGCGAGATCCTTCTCTGGCAGGGCCCAACGAATTCCTAGAGGAGAGCCCTTCGGCGAGAATTGTACGGGAGAGAATCGAGGAGAGGACCCAGGATGAGGCGACCGCAAATACTGAAGTGAGGACGGGTGGCACCGGCCGAAAGGATCGTGGATAATAGCTGATAGGGGAAAACTCTCCAGCTTGGGTCCCTCGGGGATGGCCCCTGGCTCACGTCTGGATCTCGAGGGGTTTTCGCTTGTTCTGCCAGGCCTCATGGACATTAGAGCCGACGGTGCAGGGCCCAGTTATGTTCCTCTGCCGCCTCGGTTGCATCATGCCCCCCGCAAAGGGCTGTTTTCTTAGGGTGGTCCCCTCGGATTGGCTGGATTATTTTAGCTATGGCCCATTCAAGATCTTCATCCTTTAATGGAGGTTGATCTAGGTCTTACGGCTGCCATGTTTGTCCCTGATCAATTTTGGAGTCCGACCCTCTCCCATTTACTTCAACGACTTGGCTCTCACGAAATTGGTCAAGCCGCCCTTAGCAGTTTGGGTTATGCGCTTACATTCCTTAGCCATCACTTGCTTTTAGGGAGGTCAAATTCTGCGACTCAGACCTCGGCTGCTGTTCAACCCCCCGCCTAGTCGCCTGATGGTTGCTAATCTGCTAATTGGGAATACCAATTTTTGGGCTGAGGCTTATCAGGGGAGGTCCAGAGTGGCCGAGTTGCGGGTGCGGGAGCTAGAGGCCAGTCAATATCTCATGCTTTTTGAATTGAAGCGTGAACGAGAAAGGGTTGCTTATTTAGAAGCCGATATGGCTTGGCTCCGAAGCCAGCAAGGTGATCCAGGGGCCGGTTCGAGTAATAGGGGTGATCTAGAAGATGTACGATTTTGTGGCCTAATGGCCTTTTCTACTTGATGCCTAGTCCCTCATGGGGAACTTTTTGTATCTATATTTATTATGAATGGAACTTTTATTGTCATGAGGCTTTTCAGTGTTCTTCACCTTTTATCCGAAAATTAACAATTACATATATTATAGCTACTGGATACTACAATAAATCTCTTAGGCGTAGAATTTTTTTAGGTTTTGTCAATTCCAAGGGTGTTTCATCATTTCTTCACTTATTGTGGAATGTTGGTATGCTCCATTTCCTAGGCATCTATTTATTATAAAGGTGCCGTCCCAGTTATTTCCAAAAATGCCTCGGTTGCAATACTCGCCTTAGAGCGAGATCTTCTTCATTGAAGGCCCTTGGGAACTTTTCGATTGTAGTACCTTCTTAGCGTATTTTTGAATGCGGCATTTCGTGTGTCACTTTCCAGTCTGATTTTTTCAGCATGGTCTAAACGAATTTGTTGAGCTTCTTTGTTGGTGGTTAGGTTGCTTTGGTTCACACGAAATGTTGGGACTTCTACTTCAGCGGGGATGACTGCCTCTGCTCCATAAGTGAGGGAGAAGGAAGTTTCTCCGGTGGAAGAGTGGGAGGTGGTTCGGTATGCCCACAGTATGTGGGGGAGAAATTCGTCCTAGCTTCCTTTGAGTCCGTCCAACCGGGCCTTGAGAATGTGTTTAATAACTTTATTTACTGCTTCCACTTGACCATTGGATTGCGGATGGTAAGGAGTGGAGAATAACTTTTTTATCTTCAGGTCGTCACCGAATTCTTGTAGGTCTGACTCCGTCGAATTACTTTCTATTATCGATAACAATGGCTTGCGGGATTTCAAATCGTCACACTGTGTTGACCCAAATAAAATGGATCATCCGTCCTTGGGTTATTGTGACCAAGGCCTCCGCTTCTCGCCATTTGGAGAAATAGTACGCTGCTATGATGATGAATTTGACTCTGCCTTTCCAGGAAGAAATGGTCCAATGAGATCAATTCCCCACATAGAGAAAGGCTACGGGCTGGTAACCATGATTAGTTCTGTGGAGGAGCTTCTAATGATCGACGCATATCGCTAACATTGTGGGCATTTCTTAGGGAGAGCCAGTAGTATCCTTGCCTAAGGGCTTTGTATACCAGAGCTAGTCCTTCTGAATTGTTTCCGCACACTCCTTCATGTAATTCGGCTAGCACTTGCTCTGCCTCGGTGTCGGTGAGGCATCTCAATAGGGGGGTTGAGTATCCTCGCTTGTATAGTACGCCGTCAATTAGGGCGTATTGGGCTGAGCAGATCCTCAGCTGACGGGCCTGAATCTTATCATCGGGCAGTTCACCTTTTGAGAGAAAACGTTGCATTTGTGTCATCCATGATATCGCCTATAGACCTGCGCCATTAATCTCATGCTGGGGCTTTCCTACTTGACTACGTGGATGTTTCTAAGTTGCTTAGCATTTTCAGAAGTTGCCAATCGGGCCAAAGCGTTAGCTTGTGTGTTTTGGAGCTTGGAGATTTGGATGAGGTATACTTGGCCAAAACGGCCAAAGAGTTCTAACACTTTCTCTCGATATCCCACCATCTGTTGGTCCCGAGCCTCTTATTCTCCTTTTATTAGGTTAACCATCAGTTGGGAGTCACTATAGATAATTAGTCGCTCGACGCCGATTGATAATGCCATTATGAGCCCGACCAACAATGCTTCGTATTCTACTTCGTTGTTAGTGGAGGAAAAACCAAAGCGTATGGAGGTGTTGACCATGGCGCATGTTGTGGCAGATAGGACGATTTCCACGCCTGATGTATGGATTGTGGCGGAACCGTCCACAAACATTTTCCATGGATTTTGGATGGGCTGCTCTGGATTAGTGAGGCTTGTTAATTCTACAACGAAGTCCGCCAGGGCATGTCCTTTGACTGCGTTTCTTGGGGCGGGACAGGATTTGTCTCAAAGGGTAGGCAGTTAACACTTCAATGATATGTGCGAGGAAATTTGGTTGTAACTTTTGGGCATTCATTAGCAACATGTATGCAAGTTTCTCGACTGTTGGGTATCTCAACTTGGCGTCGTGTAGCATCTGGCTAACATAATAGATGGGCTTTGGATTTTTCCTTCATTTCGCACTAGTACTCTACTGAGGGCCGCATCCGATGCTGCTAAGTAAAGGTTGAGTATCTCACCTGGTACTGGCTTGGAACGTGTCGAGTGGAATTCAAGTATTTTAGGTCTCACATTACACTATTTTTATAGAATGTGGCCATGATTTTTTGTAGAATGCTGTGATTTTCATATCTTACATAATTAAGATGCTACAAAGGTGTTTTGTTGAGTTTTGAAGGGTAAAACATGATCAAAAGTTCAAAGTTGGAATGAAGAGTGAAAGTGTGAAGGAATGCTGAAAAACACACATCCACATTGCATAATTTTTCTGTATTTTTTAGAAACCCAAATTGATCATGTCATATATGGTTAGAAAGCCACGGAAGAGAGGATCGTTTTGGCGTAAAAATAACTTAAATCGGAGTCCGTATGAGAAAGTTATGTGAGAAAGTTATGCTCAAAACAGTGAGATCGCGCAGTGTAGTCTCTGCAGCTAGGCTGCCCGCTCGGCTCGAGCTGTACCCAGCTCGTGCGAGATTTTAGCCGAGTTGGGTTCCACAGAGCCTACAGGACGTCCCCCTTTCACCCATATGCAGCTCGACAACTTCCAGGCATAGCTCGGCTCTAGCCTGGTGCTGTGTGGAGACCATAAGGGTCAATTTTTGGCCCAAACAACCTGTTCGATTATGCAGTGTATTTATACCTTCAGATCGCGTTTTGAAGTAGAAATCATCGAAAAACAACCCTGCAACAGTCCAAGAAAGATTAGGAGAAATCAATACACAAATTGGAGAGAATCCTCCCATAACCCATCATCAATTCACTCCACCAACACTTCCACATCAGATTCATATCTGATTTCATCTTCCATCAACCCCCAAGTGTATTCCAAGTGATAATTGAGGGAGATCGAACGATCGGAGGGACGGAGAAGGAACGCATACTTACGCTTACGCTAGGGTTTTATTTTTCTAATCTTTCTTTCCCTTTTATCTTGATTTTTGATATGAATTGCATATCTATGAGTTTTGATTGTAACCTCATCGGCTAATTTTCTTAAACAATTCTAGGGTTTGATGGTTAGATTGAATTGATTTGGGAACCTAGACCAAAGATTGAGATTTTATGCAGTTGATATTTTGATTTTACTTATTGTATTAAGACTTTCTTTTCTGTTTCATAACGTCTTAATAACATTTTCATGACATTCGTTATAATGCTTGAATTATTATGTTAGCTTGTGTGTGTTCATGATTGATATTGTCTATCTGTTATGGATTGAAGTAGGTCCGTTATAAACACTTTAATTCCATGAACTGGTAAATCAAATACTTGAATTGTTTAGCGGAACAATGCAATTAGACATTCAAGTAGAAAGTGAATAGAACCTTGTAGTAATTTTAAAAAATATCTTGTTAGTCGAGCTTACCATCCGGAGGTATTGCTGCTTTCTTTGATTAGTAACTAGGAATAAGGCTTGATAATATTCGCGCACCTTAGGATTTAAACCAGAATATACTGTTAGCTTAAAATCGGATCATATTAGGTGGGTTAATGGGGTTATGTGGTGTATTTCCACTGAAATTGCATGAATGAACAATTGAAGGTCTAGTAACCCGAATTAATTGGTCAATACCTGATACCTTTGAACTGTAGCTTATCTCTTGATTAGAAATTGTTTATTTTCTATTGCTTTTTATTACTCAGCAATTTAGTATTTTATTATTTAGATTAATTAATTCAATAACTTGGAAATTTGGTTACTCAATTCTTCTTAAATAGTAATCTAGAATAAATAAATAATTAACTGTCTCAGTGGGATCGATAATTTAACTTGGGTACTTGCTGCTACAATTGATATCCTTATACTTGAGGATTAAATTGGAGTGCGTAGAAAAGCCTATCAGAAAGCGTCTCGGTATTCGAGAGATGTTCTTTAATGCTTCGAACGCCATTTGGACGACCTAGGTCCTCTCAAATTTTTCCTTTTGGATGATATAAAAAAGGACTTGCATTTATCGGATGCTCAAGCAACGAACCTACTCAGGGATGCAACTCACCCGGTCAGCTTCTATACTTCTCCGGTATACTTCAGGGATCGCATATCTATGATGGCTTTAATTTTTTCTAGATTAGCTTCGATTCCTCGATTGCTCACCAAGAAACAGATGAATTTTCCTGAGTTTACCCCGGACGCGCATTTCTTTGGATTCAACTTCATTCGGTATTCCCTAAGAATATGGAAGGCTTGTCGTAGGTGCACTATATGATCTTCCTTGGCTTGACTTTTGATGAGCATATCGTCGATGTAGACCTCCATCATTTTTCCGAGTTCCTCTTTGAACATTTTGTTTACCAAGCGCTGATAAGTTGCTCCCGCATTTTTTAGTCCAAACGGTATCATCACTCATGCGAGCAGGTTTGGTTTGGAGTAGAAAGCAGTTTTCTCTATGTTGCTCGAATGCATGGGAATCTGATAATACCCAGAGTATGCGTCCATGAAGCTCATAAGTTCGTGTCCGACGGTGGCATGCACCATCTGGTCGATATGAAGTTGAGGAAAGCTATCTTTGGGGCAAGCCTTATTGAGATCAGTGAAGTATATGCATAATCGCCTAGATTTGTTAGCCTTTTGAACTAGTACCGGGTTAGCTATCCATGATGGGAATAGGGCTTTACGGACCAGGTGGTTGGCTAACAACTTTTGAGCTTCACCTTCCACGACCTCATATTTTTCTTGGCTAAACTTTCTCTTGTTTTGTTTGACCGGCCGAGATCGAGGATCTACATTCAATCGGTGACACGCGTTCTTGGGATCGATGGCTTGCATGCCGGAGGGCTTCCAGGAGAAAACATCTAGATTGTCCCTCAGGAATTTGATTAGCATGTATCGGTGCGGGTCTTTTAATTTGGATCCGATATGTATCTCTATTTCGGGGTTATCAGGGTCTAACCTAACTTTTGTTATTTCCTCTGCTGGTCGGGCTCCCTTTTTCCGAGTCTTAGGCCTCAGATCCTCCTCGACTTCCCGAGAAGGCTCTTCTTCTATAACTTTCTTATTTCCCGATGTTCCCGACATGGGCCCTTTGGGTTGAATGTATTGCGAGGAGTTAGAATCGTGGGTCATGGTAACTCGCGATGAACGAACCTTCCATGAAGGAACATTCGCGGGCTCCTCGTTGGTCTCTCTGGATGGTGCCTACCCATTCATCTACCATGATGAACTTGAGGCACTGATGAAGGGTCGATAGCATGGATCGATATTCATGGATGAAAGGTCATCCCAAGATGCAATTATACGACCTTGAAAGGGATGTTTCTATACATCCGAAGAGCCAGATCTTTATCCATTAGTAGGACGGCCATCTCAGTTTCCATCATAGGCCTGGGGATTGAGTTCCCAAATCAATGGATCTCGTCTTTGGAAGGTAAGGCTTTATGTATGCTTGTCCCTCCGATGGCATCGAATGCCTTGCGAAAGATGACATTGGCATATGCTCCCGTATCTACCAAGCATCGATGGACGAGGGAACCCGAGATATTGCGGCGATTACTAGTGGATCCGTGTGTGGCATTCTAATGCTTTGAGCGTCCCTTTCGGAGAAGATTATGTCGGCCTCGTTGGGTCCTCCGACTGGGGCTTGTTTGGACAAATGGTGGATATTTAGGAGCTCCCTGAGTTCGGCCTTCCTCTTCCTATTTGAAATTCGGGGAATTAGCTGAGCCATTCTGACATAGGTTCCCTTAATGGTAAAGACTGTACAATGGTTTGGAGGAGGGGGAAGTTCTCCTTCGTCACCGGAGGAGTCCTCTGTTTGCTTAGCTCTTGTCCATCGTTCCTTGGTGTTTGCGGGATGGGGTTTGTTGCCGCTCGACCGTCTTTTGGGACCTTGGACCAATTTTTCTAGCTTTCCTATCTCGTATAATCGCCAGAGTTCTGCCAAGAGGTCAAGGCATTTTTTGGTGAAATGATCCACCGATTGGTGGTATTTGCATAACTTCTTCTTACTAAGGCGGGTAGGGTCCGCTCGCATCTTCGGGGCCGGTCTAAGTAAGTTTTCATTCTAAATCTCCCCGAAGATCTCCTCAGGGTCAGATTAAACATCTCATCTAGCTCTTTTATTTGTTCTTCATTTGATAAAGGTTTGAAGGACGAGGGGATTTTGTAGGTTTTGTCATTCTTTTTCTCACCTTCTTTGGGTTCCTCTTTACCTTTCCGTAATTCGTTAAGTATATCTTCGCTGTGGATCTGAGCTTGGGCTAGTGCCATGAACGCTGTGTACGAGGGGGACAATTTTTGCTGGCATATGGTCCACAGGGTGGATCCTGGATGGAGTGTCGCTGCCGCCAGAATGGCATATGTTTCATCGGACATTTATGTGGCATTGGCTTGTTGTTCGTTGAACCTCTGCACGAAACTTTTTAGGGATTTTTTTGCCCCTTGTCTCATGCAGGCGAACTTCTATTTAGGTTCTTTGCCGCGGCCGAGTCAAGCAAAGTGAGAAGAGAAGGACGCTGCTAGCTGGAGGCACGAGTCGACAGAGTTCGTTGGGAGCGCGGTGAGCCAAGAGTGTGCCTTGTCCCCCAATGTTAGGGGCAAAATTTTGCATTGGTCTTTCTCTGAGCTTCCCTGAGCTATCATCCACCCTATATATTTGTTCATGTGAGTGGTAGGATTCGTATCTCCATTGTACGGTGGGATTTGGGGCAGTTTGATCTTCGAGAAGGAAGGGGTACTGAGGATTCAGTGTGAGAAAGGCGTGCGGCCTGTTTCTAGCTCGAGCTGGTCAGGGTGGGGCTCGGTCGGCCTTTTACGCAAATCCCTGAGCTGCTCTTGAAGGGCATTGGCCTCTCGTTCCATAATTTTCTTGCATTTTGCCAATAAATCTTTATCCGTGCTTTCGGCGGTATCTTCTTCTTTGGACATAGGCGGAGAGGGCGCCATCCGATCTTTCGCGCTTACGCGGGTTTTGCTGGCATTTGATCGGCTTTGGCTGATCGCCCTCCGAAGCTTTCGCCTATCATCTACGACATCATACGCTTCTCGGCTGGGGCTGCTTGGCGCGTCAGAGTGACTTTTCCTAGTCCGGCGGTCATCGGTGCCTCATCCCAATTTTCGAAATCTAGGGATCAATTGACCCTGCGTCGGGCAGAGCATTTTTCTTTTAGGGTGTTGAGTAGGTCGAAGTATCGCTCCCGATATTCTCATTTCTTGTCGATGCGTGGTCCTTCTGCAGATGGGATTCTCTTCTCCGCGGTAGGCAGAGGGGGATCTTTGGCCGCCTCCTGGCCTATTGATCTAGCGGGGGTCTGTCTGCTTGATTCATCCATCACATGGAGGGATCGTGGTCCGAGGCCCTTCCTTTTGGCGCCAAATATCGATAGCGAGTCTTTGGAGGGGGCGTGTTGATTATGTGGCTGTGATGTGTACTCGACTAATCGAACATAAGGACGAGGAAAAGAAGACCAGGCTTCCTCCCAGCTCTTGCTCTCTGAGAGGGAATAGATGAGCTCTTTATTGATACAAGTAATAGTATAGAGCTTGATTCTTTTAGGACTTTGGTCCCTTCTATTTATAGGAGAACATTTGGGCTTCATTTAAGAAGGTGGGTCCTATGGTCTTTAATGAGGTAGGTCGGTGCAAGGCCTCCCATTGGTGGGTTCTATTCCGCCGATGGTATTATGCCATTCCAATGGATGATTTTCAGACTGGCGGGTCCCCCTGTAGGAGTTGGGCGTTTATTTATTTGGGCCCTCGATCTATACCTTAATGGGCCGAGTTATTCTGCCCATCCAATCATCACATTATAAAAAATAATTATTTAAAGAAGTCTATACTAGTGATCCGTGAATAAACTCATCCGTTAAGGAGGAAGACACTATAGCCGATGCGCAAGTTTATCAACATTACATACAAACAAATAATGGAGGCTGCGGGATTATTGATCAATCCCCTCTCCCACTTAGTTATTTAACACCGATGATTTTTATATGCATATAATATTCCAAATAAAATGTACATCCTAGTATGCTCCTATTACAGCACATAAGGAAGTAAATCACAGAGAATCATGCATACGCATATAACAATAATCAGATAATTCAATCAATTATGAACAGTTATATATCGGTGAATTTGATTGTTCGCCACCTAGCATGAATATGGGCAATGCAGATGGGGATTGAAATTAAAATGTCCAGCCACACTACTGAATGAACTCGACTCTAGCAGACCTGCAAGCTAGGCCTCGAGTCGAACAGCCTCGCTTGCCTGCCAGCATGTCACTAATCATCTCACCCGATGCTCTGCTTGATTCGCCAAGAGCGTTGTTTGACTCATCCTAAACAACGCCTGACTCGCCCTGAATGCAGCTAGATTCGCCCAGAACTTCTCGAGAAAATTCTTGTCGACTCGCCCGAAACACTTAATGATTCGCCCGGAACACTCATCGATTCAGCCTTAATTCTTGTCGACTCATCCTGAATTCTCATCGACTCACCCAGAACATGGTCGACTCACTCGAAACTTTGTGCCTCAAGCCCGCCAGCCACGTTTTTTGCACAAGTGCGACCCGTGAGTACCCCTACGACGTGTGACAGAGGCCCAACAGCGCAGACATAGCTAGTCCAGCCTTAAGAGCCGCCCACCTTCCGACACATGCCGCACACCACTCTTCACGTACGTGAATACGCCACGCTACATGTGTGCCATCCATGCCACACACGCACGTCCAGCCACCCAGTACTCTGCACGCTGCACACCGACATGCGCAATCTGCCATGCAGACATCCCGCCAGCAGACACGCCACACACCAAGGGGCATGCTTCACGTTGGCATTTAGATCTTTTGGTTAACGTGAACCGTTTGGGTTCCATGCAATTCTATCACAGCGGAAGCATAAACTTAGAATTGATTACCTTTCACCAGGGTTGAAGAAGAAAGATTCTCGCCGACAGCCTGCGCAGTTGAACGGTTTTGGCCATAACTCCCTTACCTAATCTCCAATAGGAGTGGTCTACGCGCCAAAACGATCCTCTCTTCCGTGGCTTTCCAAAAGTATATCACACGTCCAGTTTGAACTTCTAAAAGATTTTATAAAAATCAATGAAGTTGATGGCCAGAAAAAGCAAACGACCTTCCAATCTTCTATTGTATTCCTAAGCCACGTCTCGACGTTGTGTGGGCAACGATCAACAAGACGATCTCAATCTACAGCCTCTCTATTGCTCACGTTTTTATGCATGTGAAGCAGTTATCCGGACTGCTGAGATTAGCTATTATATAGGCTACAACATGAACCAGGAGGATAAATTAGGGTTTGGGCCTCCCATTGGGCTTAAGCATCCAAGTTTAGCCCAAAACTTATACTTAAGTCCAATAATAATAAATCATTCCACCAAAAGAAATATTATTGCACTGCCACCCTAATCCCATATTATGTTTATGGACTCCTTCTTATTATGAGCCCATTAGTCTCCCCGTGTTTAAGATTCAATGTCCATTAATTAATTAAGTTACTGACAAATCCAATAATTAATATATTTACCGAGAGTAGTACCACTCAATCTTATTATCATGCCAGAATAAATCCACCTGCAGGGTTTACATAATAATCCTTATAAGCTCCTCGAGGGGACTCATCAATCAATTCCGTTAGGACACAGATTCCTTCTACAATCAATAGCACACCATAGAGACAACACCATCTCCTAACTTACCGAGCATATTGATTTAACAATTAAATCTCACCCATTGAAGAATTAAAGAAATAAATACTGACTTACATGTCGAGGTTAGTGTATAGGGATTAAGAATACGAACATCCATAATAACAGAGATCAAGTTCTACTATATAGTCAGTATAAATCGAACGATCTCAACGGCGGTCCTATTCAATACACACAAGCGCACTAGTGCAATTTTATAGTCAAGACAGACTAATGCCAAATGACACTACAACCCTACCGATAGATAGTGCCCTTCTATCTCAGTTGTGAATATCTGTTTATACTTTATAAGGAACCGATAATATGATCTTCCATGTGACGCCACACACCACATTATCTACAGTATAAGGTAAATGGACTTTTGCAATAACTTAATTACAAACATTTGATCACATGATTCTCATTTCAAATATTATCTAAACATTGTTCATACAAAAAGCTAGACTTTTAGTATACAATCCAACAATCTCCCACTTATACTAAAATACTATGCTGCCATATCTTTTGCAATACATCTAATTACCACTCCCACTACTTGACCATTAAAAGATTTCGCCTTAAGGTCTTTGTAAAAGGATTACTAGGTTATCATCCGATACAATCTAGGCGACAACAACCTTCCCATCATCATACGATTTCTCATATCAGGTTGTACTTGCCATCAATGTGTTTAATTTCCTTATGAACTTGTGATTCCTTCAAGTTTGCAACTGCACCATTATTATCACAATAAATTGTGATAACCTTGGGGAAACTCAGAATCACATATAAGTTAATTATGAAGTCTCTAGAACCATACATATATTTTGGCTGTCACAAGGCTCCAACTTATCATCTTTCCATGGTGGAGTCCGAAATATATTTCAATATAATCACTCCTCCATTGTATGGATCTACTTTCGTTAAACACATAACTTTGAGGTGGATTTACTGTCGTCCCCATGATTTGAAAATTCGAATCTAAGTAACCATTAAGAAGTAATAAATTAGTCTGGTAAGCTTACATATTATTTCCAGTCCTCTTCAGGCACTTCAAATATGTCTTACCATACTTCAATATTCTTGTTATGGGTTATCTTGATACTCACTGACTATGCCATTGGCAATACAAATATCCAATCTCGTGCATAGCATTCCATAGATTAAGCTTCTTTATTGCCGAAGCATAGGGAACTGCATTTATCTATTTTATCTTCTTTTGTGTCTTAAGATACAAAACCTTAGATAAAATCACATGCTAAAATGAGTAAGGATTGTATCAATTTATGAAACTTGAGACAAGCATAATATTCTTTCTTGTGATCCGTAATACAGTGATCAAAAGGATATATTTTGCTTTTCTTAAGTCCTTCATTTCATACTGCTTTATTAATCATACTCATACGCCCGACAATACTCTTTCATTATCTCTAACGAGCAAGATACTATATGCGTACATACAAGAAATACCACCACATTTCCGCCACTCTTTTCAATACACATGACCCATCCGAGCATTGATTAAATCCATATGATTAGATTTACTTATCAAAACGGATGTTCTATGATCTTGAAGCTTGCTTTAGTCCAACGATGGACACTTTTAAGCTTTCACTCAAAATGCTCTTAGCTCTTTATGCAATGAATCATTCTGGTTGCTTCATTTTGAATCCATAGATTCTATTCCAGAAATCATTGCAACTTGCTAAGATTCCGCATTTCGATCTAGTAGTGCTTCGTCATGTCTATGGGTCGATTTCATATTTACTAGGGACCAAGTCTCACGACTCTCCCAAAACATAAATGTTTTTGGTTATTTAACAACCCTCCCACAACGACAAGGCACTACATGCAATTGTGTATCAGATGTGACACGTGATGCAGTTTACTTTAGGTATATCCTATTATAGTCTTGGTACTAAAATTTGGGTTTTCCTTCTCACACCTTTTAGAACATTTTATACATGGATTTGTAATTTATTACATAGTCCCTTTCCAAAATCTAGTGTTCATTTTAACAATCACTTTCTGTTCTTTTGAACTATTTAAATAAACCATCCTTCATTTTTCTAGGATATCCCACAAACAGACAAACATTCGACAGCTGTTTCTAGGGCTTACCCATAAAATGAATTTAGTAATTCCAAATAATTCATCATCTATCTAACCATTTTCATAAGAGTCTTATTCCTTCTTTCCAACACACCATACAGCTGGGGTTTACCCGGTGTAATTAACTTGGGATTCAATCCCAACCTCTGATTATCAGCTCCTAAATTATCCTAAGAGGTACTCGCCACCACGATTTAAATCGTAATAACTTGATATATTTTCCATGACAATTTACTGCATTAGTCATGTACTTCTTGAATTAATCATAGTACTCAAACTTGCAGTGCATCAAATAAATATATCTTGTTTCAAGAATAATCATCGAATATTCATAACCACCTCTCAAAAGGATAATCTTAGGATTGCTCAAATCATAATGAACCATTCCCAACATATCTTGACATGGCTCTATACTCCTTTGCCTTGTTAAGCCTTTGATCATAATCACTTCCAAGTGGACTCACAAGTTTGATAGCTTCTACTTTCAATAAACCTAACGGTCCATTGGCTATCAACTTTCGAATCGTACTTAAGTAAAATGATCTAGTCTTAGATGCCAAAAATATGTTTAGTTCATCTCCGAAGATTCCTTTCTCTTACTAAGATTAGAAGATGCATTATTAATTACTATTTGTCGCATCCGTGGAATAAACATGATTTAAAAGTGTAAAATTGTCACTAATGTACCATAACAGATTATAGCTCCATCCTTCATTATAATGACCATGTCATTTAAATGAAAATAGAGTATCCATTCGTAAATGCATATAAACCGAAATAAAATTCATTCTATGACAACGTATATAAAGTCAATTTCTCTTAATAAAACGTTTATTCCTATCATAAGATAGATAAACAACTTCCACTGCAACAACAACTACCTTCGTAGTTTTACCCTATACTGTACAATCTCATCATCACTTAATTGCAGGCTAGTGATTCTTGTATTTACACACAACGTGTCAGTAAACTCCATTACTAATCACGCTTTAACAACTAGTGAATAAGATACTATCCTTGTTCGCATCTTGATAATATTGGTTTTCCTTCGCCATACGTTTTGCCAGAAGTTTCCCATCATATACAATTTATTGCAATTCAGGTAAAACTTGCTCAAATTGTTAAGGCAAACTATGAAAACAAATTGAGCTAGATTTCCCCTTCAATTTCTATTCCAAGTATTTCCAATTCATTCATCAAGTTAACCAAGACCTCTTACCTTTATAACTTACTCAAGTATCCGAAGAGTCTAACGAGACTATCATATTTCTATGAACCTCTCACATCTTCACTAAAGACCTAAATGGGCATCAGAAGGCATCCTTAGTGGGAATACATTTTAATTTTTCTAAGCAGTAAGAATTAAAATTAAGATTCTTTTCTAATCAATTATTTTGGACAAGTAAATTTATTTTCTTTTAGTTAACAACAAGTGAAATAACTGTTTGAAAATTCAGAGAATCAAGCGATCAAACTCTTCGAATTTAAATTTTATATTGATTCCCTCATAAACAATATAAAATAAAATCACCGACATCTCAAGCACCTTGAATTTACATGCCACGTTAGTGTGGACGTATACAAACCCTAACATTCACAAAAGAAGGTTTTACCCATTAATTCCATACGTCATAATTAACCTTATGACTCAATGATTAATAGTCGGTTGTCCTTTAGCCGTGCAATTTAATAGCAGTGACTCCGTTGGGGAGGATATATATTAATTGAACCTAAGTGTATACCATTATTTTATATTAAGTACGTTACCCAAGTTTGTGTGTCTTACAATTGGAGAAGTCCACAAGCCCTCAAATAATTTCCTACTATCATCAATTATTAATTTATACCAGTGATCCGCAAATAAAACTCATTCTTTGGGAAAGAAGGCACTATAGCCGACTCATAATCTTACTTGCATCACATTACAAATAATAATTATTTAATGAAATTTATTCCAGTGATCCACAAATAAAACTCATCCGTTGGGGAGGAAGGCACTATAGCCGACTCATAAGCTTACTTGCATCACACAATAAATCAATAATGGAGGCCGCGGGATCATGATCAATCCCTCTCCCACTTAGTTATTTAAGAAGAGGTTTTTTGCATGCATAAAATATAAAATATATAATTACGCAAATAATCATGTTATTATTATGTCAAATTATGCAGTAAATCAAATAGCACAAATAATCTAAATATATAATAATAATTGGCAAATTAAAATAATTATTAGCAATTATATAAAAAGATATATAAAAAATGCCAAATATGGAAGGACTTGGTAAAAACTTCAACCAATTAGGAAAGGCTTGCACAACAAGTTTGAAAACAAAACTTGGTCCCCAAGCTTTCAAAACCAATCAGCCCACACACGAATTTTGTAAGCAAGTTGAACTTGGGCTTAAAGAATCCAACCCCTTCAAGGTTTCACAGCCTGTAGCTGAAACCTCTGCCCGAAACTGCCTCTCCAGCCTTGCAACCGCCAGCCCGAAAGCTGTTCGCGGGACCACGTTGCACGTTCGTTTCCAGCCAATTCCTCCCACCAGGCACACGCCGGAAGCCCATCGCCTGAAGCAACGCCGCTCCAACCAAGCAACTGCCAGCCGAAAACACGCCGGAAAAACATTGCAACTGCTCGCCCGAAGAATGGTTTCGTCGGGAATAAGAGTGTTGCCAATCGTCCAGTTATACCCCGCCGGTGAAACTAGATATTCCCCGGTCAGAAAACGGACCAGATTTCCGACACCACTCCAATCCAGCAACCACCCGCTGATCAACATGGCCGCTTGTCGTGCAACTTTGGTTCCAGCCCGCCCTCCTGGTCATCAGCCAACGACCACCACAGCATCCAGCCAACGCTTCGACCTCCCTCCGGCCCGGCCAGCCTTACGGAGCTGCTGACCATCCGATGCCTGCTCCGTCGCTCCGATATGCATCCGCCGACTGTGCTGTCGTGCCGTCGAAACCAGCCCACGCTTCTTGCCGCTCGTCTTCAACAGCTGGTCAGACCGAAACACGATCCGCTTCCTAGCCTTGTCGACGATCAAACCAGTTTCCGTACCAGCCAAGTTGCTTCCAGCCCTGCAGAACTCCCGTCGCCGCCAAGCTGCTTCCAGCCTTGCAGAATTCTCGCTGACGCCATAGCAAATCCCTGCCACAGCCCCAGCATCCTGCTTGCCTAGCAAACTCGACCGGAATACCAGCAGACCCGCTTGGAACCTACATCAGACCCGACCGGAATCAGGTCTGACTTCCCTGGAACGTCGCGGGAACTCGCCAACGCTCGCCTGTTCTGCACACCACGCGTGCCATCCTTTCCGTCGTCAACTTGCACCAATCGTGCGACCATCAGTCTTGTGACAATGACGCAGGCTGCATGTGGCTTTCACGCAATCAACGCCGCCTGCCGCCGTCGCGTTTCAGCCGTGATCCGCCGCACGAAGACTCGACCGGAAGAAGCCCAGTCACGCTTGGAAACTTTGCAGGCTCGCTTGGAAACACGTCGGGCCCGCTCCAAACACTGTCCTGCCTTGATTGGAAATAGCCCAGAATGGCAGAAGACTTGTGCCACACGAAGAACAGACTTGCCTTACCGGATAGCCTAATCTATGCTGCAACCTTCTACCGCCAGCGCCCTATCCGAACTGGTTCAGCCGTCGCTCTTGTGCCGCCGGCAGATGGTGCCGGACGCGAGACACCAGCAGCTGCGTGCACCAGCCATGGCCACGCATCGGTGATGGTTTCAGCAACCTTCATCGTGTCTCACTTCTTCTTTCCAGCCATCGAAACCATTCGCTTTCACGAACTTCATTACTCAAGAATTACATTACCAACAGGCCTTTCACCAGCGCCGCCAACACCACCGTTCATCCTCGCCGCGAAGCAGTATACGTGTGGTATAGTGTGATTATGGTTTAAAATTAGAGTTTCAAACACGGATCAAAGATAGAACCCTATACCCTAAATTCTAGCACCACATTATGCAATCAAACCCTAAGCTAACGTGTCACGTTTAGCCTTAGAACCTACGCTCTGATATCAATTGTTGGCGTTTGAATCTTTTGGTTAACTTGAACCGTTAGGGTTCCACGCAATTCTATCACAGCAGAAGAATAAATATAGAATTGATTACCTTTCACTAGGGTATGTTGAAGAAGAAGGATTATCGTCGGCACCCTGCGTAGTCGTACGATTTTGGCCATAACTCCCTCATCTCATCTCTGATTGGAGTGATCTATGCGCCAAAACGATCCCCTCTTCCGTGGATTTCCGTCAGTATATCACACGTCCAGTTTGGACTTCTACACGATTTTATAAAAATCAGTGAAGTTGACGAACAGAAACAGCAAACGACCTTCCGATCTTCTGTTGTATTCCTATGCCACGTCTCGACATTGTGTGGGCAACGATCTATGAGACGATCTTAATCTACAGCTCTTTACTGCTCACGATTTTATGCATGTAAAGTAGTTATCATGGACCAGGAGGAGAAATTAGGGTTTGGGCCTCCCATTGAGCATAACCATCCAAGTTTAGCCCAAAACTTATACTTAAGTCCAATAATAATAAATCATTCCACTAAAAAAATATTATTGCACTGCCACCCTAATCCCAAATTACGTTTATGGGCTCCTTCTTATTATGAGTCCGTTAGTCTTCCCGTGTTTAAGATTCAATGTCCATTAATTAATTAAGTTACTAACAACTCCATTAATTAATATATTTACCGAGAGTAGTTGACAAAGATTCCTTCTACAATCAACAACACACCATAGAGACAGCACCATCTTCTAACTAACCGAGCATATTGATTTAACAATAAATCTCACCCATTGATGAATTAAAGAAATAAATATTGGCTTATGTGTCGACGTTATAGTATAGGGATTAAGAGTACGAACATCCATAATAACAGAGTTCAAGTTCTATAATATAGTCAGTATAAACCGAAGATCTCAACGACGGTCCTATTCAATACACACAAAGCGCACTAGTGCAATTTTATAGTCAAGACAGACTAATGCCAAATTTACACTACAACCATACCTATAGATAGTCCCCTTCTATCTCGGTTGTGAATATCTGTTTATACTTTATAAAGAACCGAAAATATGATTTTCCATGTGACGCCGCACACCACATTATCTACAGTATAAAGTAAATGGACTTTTGCAATAACATAATTGCAATCGTTTAATCACATGATTTACATTTTAAATATTATCTAAACATTGTCCATACAAAAAACTAGACTTTTAGTATACAATCCAACACTTCATTACGCCTATACACGCAGCCTTGCACACCATCCCGCTAGATTTCGTGCCCAGTCCATTGCGACACGCCTTTCACACCATCACTCCTGTGCGGTAGTCGCTCATGGCCACCATCGGCCAGCAACATCCACGCCGTGCAATACCGAAAGCAGTTGGCAAAAACACATATAGGGTTTCCACGTAATATACAATTATACCAAACCCTAATCCTCATGCGATTCTAATTAGAAATTAAATCACATAATCCTCATAAACCCTAGCCTAACGTGTCATGTCTTCCATGAAATTATATTCAATTGTTGGTGTTCGATCATTTGGTTAATGTGAACCATTAGAGTTCCATGCATTTCTAAATCAGTGGAAGCAAAAAGATAGAAATGTATTACCTTTCACCAGGGTATGTTAAAGAAGAGAATGAATTCTCGCCGACAGCATGCGCAGCCTCACCGTTTTGGGCATAACTCTCTCGTCCAATCTCTGATTTGAGTGATCTACATGCCAAAATGATCCTCTCTTCAGTGGATTTCCAAAAGTGTATTAAAAATATTTTGATTTCCACAAGAATTTAGAAAAATAATAGAAGTTGACGAATAGCAGCAACAAATAACCTCTTGATCTTCTGTTGTATTCCCAAGTCCAATCTTGACGTCGTGTGGGTGACGATCCTCAAGATCCTCTCTATCTGCTATTCTCTCTCCCTACTCAAAATTAGGCATGTCTAATTAGGGTTTCTGGACATATGAGATGACTTATATATGGGCTACAACAAGGACTAGGAGGAGAAATTAGAGTCGGGCTCCATTGGGCTTAAGTATCCAATTTTAGCCCAAAACTTATACTTAAGTCCAATAATAATAATATATTCCACTAAAATATTATTACTACACTGCCACTCTAATCCCAAAATTACATTTTGGGCTCCTTATTATGAGCCCGTTTGTCTCCCTATGTTAAGATATACAATGCCCATTAATTAATTAAGTTACTGACAACTCCAATAACTAATATCTCATCCTAGAGTAGTACCACTCAACCTTGTTATCATGCCCGGAATAAATCCATCTGTAGGGTTTACATGATAATCCTAATGAGCTTTTCAAGGGGACATCATCAATCTATTTAATAGGACACAGATTCCTTTTACAATCAATATCACACCATAGAGACATCACTATTTCTCAACTCATCGAGTTTATTGATTTAATTACATGTAAATCTCACCCATTGATGAATCAAAGAAATATATATTACCTTACGTGTCGAGGTTATTGTACAGGGATTAAGAGCATGAACATTCATAATAACTAAGATCAAGTTCATCTATATAGTCAGTATAAGTTGACGATCTCAAACAGTCCTGCTCAATACACACAAAGCATACTAATGTGATTCTATAGTCAAGACAAATTGATGACAAATCACACTACAACCATCCCTATAGAGAGTCCCTGTCTATCTCAGTTGTGAGTATCTTTTTATACTTTATAAGTAAACCAATAATATGATCTTCCACGTGTTGTCACACAACATATTATCTACAGAATAAAGTAAGTGGAATATTGCATCGGACATATAAATAAATTATAAGACGCAATCATTTGATCAATAATTCTCATTTCAAATAAATTGTTATAACATTTTTCATACAAAAAGCTAGGATTTTAGTAATATGAATTAAAAACGGATAGTCATATATATAAAATAACCCACAAGTAGTGTTGTACGGAGTATACACATGAAAGTTCAATTAACTCGTAAAACCTTCATTAATATAAAACTTTCAAGGTGGTTCTAGCCCATGATGTTTTGAAGAACAATCATGGTGTTTGGATAGATCTTACCCATAGTGTTGAAAATTACAAGATAAATTAAGAAGCGAAGTAAACCCTAGATGTGGGCGTCGTCGCGTCTCTCTTCATCTTGAATCTTCATTTGGTTCTCATTTGATTCGACAAACAAATCTCTCTCTACAACTCCTTCAGATGGAGTTAGGGTTTGGATATGGTGTAGGATGGATGTGGAATCTAACTCCTATTTTTTGTGATCTACATCCCTTTTTATACTTGTAAACTCTCCTTATGTCTTTACTGGGCTTTTTTCGTAAAAAAACATGCACGTACACGAACTGGAGGTGTAAAATTTGATAAATCTTGAAGTCCGTGACTTCTGGTCGAGCAACTCGGCCTCGGTTGAGTAATAGTCGAGTCGCATGTCTGTAAACTGAAACTCATCCTTCATCTTGCTCGACTGTTGGCTGGCCAACATAATCTTGGTATTGCAACAGGCGTTTGTTCAAGCAATGTACCTGTTCACCAAAAATGTCTTATCATGCCGCTCGACTGTTGCTCGATCAAGCAGATCTTGATCGAGCAGTGGTCGAGCTAGTCGAGCAACTTCTCGAAATTCGTGTCTTCTAAATCTGAGCACTACTAACCTATTTTCCTGCAAAATTCTGCTCAAACAACCTCAGTAGCATCGAATTCGTGGCTTTTCCATACACAACTCAATTTTCCTTGATTTAACAAATCGTACTTAATTTTAACACAAATCCAAGCTCATAATATGTGAATTCTCACTCTTAACGAACCCCAACCTTACATGTTGTTGTCCCGAGGTAAAAAAATTGAAAAAAAGGCTGGAGAGTGTGAACTTCACAAGGTCACATAACATGCACAACTTATACTAACACATGCAATCTCATTAATTCAAGCATGCATCAATCTATCATACTTTTCATCAATGCTAAACGTCAATCAATCACAATACTCATTTGAGTGCTAAAGTCATCTAGCTCACTAGGTAAGTGTTTACTCTCACTCTCAAATGTAAAAAATGTACACTTCAAGGGTTAATATATACACTCAAAATCAATTCATACATTCGTGTCACCATAAGCTTGGTAAGGGTCTCAACTATCAACCTATAATTGTTTCAATACTAGGATCACTAAGAACTTGTTTTTGCATTGTAATGTTGGCTCTTCGGTAAAGGTCGGTGAATATAGAGAAAGTGACTAATTAACTAGTAGATCGAATAACCTTGGAGTTTTGATTTTCATCAAACGGCTTCATTCTTTTTCTTCATCATCATTCCCATGATCTTTTCGATTCTTTTTTTCTCCTTATTCACTTGGAGGTAACATTTTTCTTCTTTTTGAAGACAAGGGTACCCGTTTCGATCATTACCCTTCTTTAACGGTAGGGGTACCGGTTTCGGGTACTATCCCCAAACAAAATTCAACCATGAATTTTTCTTCACTTTACATCACTATCACCAATCTTTACTTCCCTTTCTTTTCATTCTTTACTAGCAAATTATTCACCTCAACTCTCTACTAGTAAATAGGGTATTTAAGGCTCAAGTAAAAGGTAAATGTAAGACTTTTTATCAAAGGCTTGCCAAATAAAAAGCTTAAAGGCTCAACAGGGCTTCCAATGATATACACATAAAGGAAGGTAAATTTCGGCTAAGTGGCTCAACTAACAATAATGGCCTAAGATCATGTCCAAATATCTATCGACTATCAATCATAAATTTTGAGTAAGACTCCAAGCTAAGTTCTAGAATACGAACATATGAACGATACTCACAAGAATAAACTATTATGCATTGATGTAGCATGATTTCATAATACTCAAATTCTCATATAGGTAATAGATTACCTTAGCACTCTTCCAAGCATGCAATCAAAATCAATCTCTACATAAAATACAAGTAATCAAATAAACGGTACATGATTTTCATCAATAAAATCAACATGGATCAAATACAAGTGCACATGAATGTGAAAGGGTCATTTTCAATACAACGATCACAAATCCACAATCAAATCCATCAAGTATCTTCACCAAACACCAACAATATCAATAAAATACATGCCACTCACTCATGAATCAACTAATACTCATACAACCCACCAACACACGCAATACCCAACATGTGAAGTGAAAAAACAAAGGGAGGCGAGAGTAAACAGACAAAGATAAAACCTGCGCACATATACTATTGTGGAGCATCATCATCACTATCTCCCATGCGCCAATCATCAAAGTCCCTCAACAAGTTATAAATATTTCTATCAAATGCCTCATAGTTATCATGCAGGTTACCTAACCTTCTATCCATAGCATCATACCTCAAGTTGAGTGCAGCATAGTTTGTATTTGCTAAAACAAGCTGACGGTTGGTCTCTTGTTGTTTTGCATTCAAGGTGACAAAGTGCTCGTTCATCATCTTAAACTACTTACAATAAAATTGATCCCAAGACCTCCATAAGTCGTACTGATATTGCTGCGGTGGTGGCTGTTGCTGTAACGGAGGAACTCCCATCTCCGGAAGCACATGAGGCATCGTTCCATGCACCTCATGAATAGGCTGCTGCTGTTGTTGCTGTGGTGGCTCATAATACTCCTCCATTGGCTCTTCAAGCTCTCCTATTGAAATCATGTCTTCATTAAAGTAGACACCATCAATATGCATCTGAGCCAAAATTGTCCAATCTCCCTTTCCAATGTAAGTATCGGAGATCACCTAGTGTGGAGGAGTGTTCATCAGAAGGTTAGCATTGATCTGAATAGAAGTAAGATCAACTAGGGAGAAAGGAAACATAAATGACACCAGATTGCTTTCTCGAATGAACATCCAAGCGTCATCCTTCCTCCATGCCAAGCCCGTCCTCACACATGTTGACATAATCAAGTACGAGTCATCTCGGATTGGCCTATGCCCTATCAAATCTATGTTATAATGCTCCGCTATCGAAGTAATCAGCCCTCCAATGTTAACCTTCTGAAAAGAGTGTGTAGCGAACCTATACAGCTGCTAGAAAAGGTAGGCTCCAACATTGAATCGAACTTCGTTCATTATACACCATAGCACATAGAGCTCCCCTCTCGGAATACATCCACCCTTAGCTAGGGCAAATAATGTGTTTTGAGTATCTGATCCATGTATGGGATCACCGGGTTGCGAATAAAAGCAGCCCTCGAAGCATTAGAATTGTAGTCCCCTTGCTCTATAGTGATCGACCTCCAAAAGATATCAGGGTCGAAGTCCTTGTGCTCCTCTCTACTATCCCTTTTGGATGACCAAATGCCTCGTTAAACTCGTTAGCATACTGTAGCGACCTTATATATTAATTATTTATGATAATTATTCATTTATTATTATTTAATTTCAAATTTAGAAGATAGATATCCTTTTTCACTTTCCTCTCAACTAGCCGTCCCTAATCCCTTAAAATTAAGAACTAATATCCTACGTACACATATCCCATTCCCTATCATAATATACGTCTGATCAATCTATTTGGTCATACGAGTTCTCTTCACATCGTACATCCCAGAAAACCACTTCATGCTATTCAACATTCTCCATTAGAGGTTAATACAAGAAGTCGAAGTCTTGCACCTGGTATTTTAATCGCACTTTTATTTGTCAGCCTAGTAATTATCCTATGAATTATTTTCTTATATTTCGTTTCGTTTTATTAGCATCATATTTCGACTATTCGCTATCCTTTTCAACGTTAGAACTTGTGATGAAAGTCCACGTAGATGCACTATGCCATTGTTGGTTTGCTAAATATATATTACTGTCGTTGGTTTCTACTTGTTAGGAATATTAATTCTTAACTCAATTCTTCCTTCTTTTTTTTATAAACTACCATCTATTTAATATTTAAATTTTATATTCCTCTTCCCTTCTTATTTTCCCTATTACTGATTTCAAATCTCCTTTGTTCAGAAGATTCTAATTAAAGTTTCCAAATCCGAGTTTATATGCAAAGTTTGTATATTTGACAAATAAGTATCAGAGCCTTTATTTTATAATTTTCCTTATTCTACTTATAATTATTTCTAATGGTTTGTTGGGGGACCACATATGATCATAGTAGGAAATCTGGTTGCAATTACCTTAAATACCAGTTACATCTATTTTCTTATTTTAGAGATAACTATGCATACATACCCACTTTACTTATTTTAGAGATACTATACATACATACCAACGTATGTAACTTGTTGACCTATAATTATTATAAATATTATTCCTTTTTTGTTAAGTTATTTATAACATTATTTTACCTAGTTAATTATTTACAGTTTTGGTTATCCATATTTTAATCAGTTCCACCGTATAATACACGTCCATATAGATAACTATCTTATTACTATTTAGTTAGTTTCCTCCTTAATTATTAGGATTAGAACCATTCTTATTTATATTTTATTATGAATAGAAGACGAGAAGTTTGTGAGTTAGAAGTTTTGCTGTGTCAATATTTTGGACTATAGTCAACTCAATTTACTTTAAAGGTAGAAAAATTCTTACTTGACTTTATTAACTATTACTTGTTGTATCTTTGAGTTCATGCGCATACATGGTCTCTTGACATTTATAAACGAGACATAGGTCTCATGACCTTTATAAATGAGACATACGAGACATAGGTCTCCTGACCTTTATAAACGAGACATAGGTCTCATAACCTTATAAACGAGACTTTTACTACTTAAGAAATCAGTTATGCAGTACATTTACATTTACATGATTTATGCTACTTAATTTGGTATTTGCATGTGGTATTTAATTTTGGCAAGTACAATTCTCCACTGAGCTTGTGGTTTTGCTCACCCCAAATAATTTATCATTTCAGATGGAGGAGCTGATGTGGCGGGACGGAAGGATGTTGCTTAGAAAAGTTGTTATTTTATTAAGATTTATTTAATTTAAATTATGCTAGACTCAGGATTTATGCATTTTATTTCAGTAATTACATTTGAATTTTATAACTTATTATGCTGGATTTTGATTTATTAAATTTTACTTACTTAAAGCTTCCGCTAAAAATGATTTATTTATTTAAATATGATGTTTTTGAAAGAGTTAGAAATCTAGGATGTGACACATAGAACAACCTTTGCTCTTCTCCAAGCTGGAACCAAATCTCGTAGGAAGGAACCACTCTACACGATCACACTCTAGCGTGCATAATACCTCTGCAGAAATATGGAAGTAGGTCTCCCTCTTCAGATCCATGAACTGGCTGATCCCGACTTGATTGAACATCCACCTTATGTCGTTTATGATATTCATCTCCATCATAGCATGCTCATTCTGGTATCGAGTCTGAGCCATCCTGTCATAAATAGCTTCCCACAACTCTTCCTTTTCTTCCCAATCCGAAATTCGTATGTTAAAGTCTGAAGGTATCCTCTTATCCTTTTGTGATCTTTTCGAAGTTTCACCCTTCTTAGGTGCCTTTGAAATCCTTCCTCTTTGAAGGTGTAGCAATTCTTTTACCTACAAAGATTTCATCTCAATACAAACACAAATGAAATAAAGCAAGTATACCCAACATGGGATTCATTCTAGCATATATTATATTCAAGACTTCAAATCCATATGCAGTAACCAATTCATGAACCAACTTCCCCATAACATCAAGTGTATAACCATTAACGAACTTTATTCCACAACACCATTCATCATAGAGTAATTACGACCAAAAACCCTAAGTCATGACTTCACATTCAACATACTTCAACACCATTCCAACATTTTTCATCAAAATTCCATCAATTAAACATAAATCATAGCATGCATATGTTGGATTGTATACTAAAAGCCTATCTTTAGTATGAACAATGTTTTAACAATATTTGAAATGAGAATAACTGATCAAATGATTGCGTCTTATAATTTATTTATATGTTTGATGCAATAGTCCACTTACTTTATACTATAAATAATATGTGCGACAACATGCTGACGATCATATTATCGATTTCCTTAAAAAGTATAAATAGATGCTCTCAACCGAGATAGACGGAGACTCTCTATCGGGGTGGATGTAGTGTGATTTGGTATTAGTTTGTCTTGACTATCAAATCACATTAGTGCACTTCGTGTGTATTGAGCAGGACCATTTGAGATTGTTCGACTTATACTGATTATATAGGAGAACTTGATCTCAGTTATTATGGATGTTCTTTGATTCATCAATAAGTGAGATTTACATGTAATTAAATCAACAATCTTGGTGAGTTGGGAAATAGTGTTGTGTCTATGGTGTGCTGTTGATTGTAGAAGGAATTAGTGTCCTATTAAATAGGTTGATGATGCCCCCTTGAGGAGCTCATTAGAATTATCATGTAAACCCTGCAGGTGGATTTATTCCGGCATGATAATGAGGTTGAGTGGTACTACTCCTGGATGAGATATTAATTAATGGAGTTGTTAGTAACTTAATTAATTAATGTACATTGTACATCTTAAACATGGGGAGACTAACGGGCTCATAATAAGAAGGAGCCCATAACGTAATTATGGGATTAGAACTGTAGTGCAGTAATAATATTTTAGTGGTATATTTTATTATTATTGGACTTAAGTATAAGTTTTGGGCAAAACTAGATACTTAAGCCCAATGGAGACCCAACTCTATTTTCTCCTCCTGGTCCTGCTGTAGCCCATATATAAGTCATCTCAGCTGTCTGGAAACCCTAACGAGACACACATCTAACCATGAGTAGGGAGGGAGAATAGCAGATTGAGAAGATCTTGAGGATCGTTGCCTACACGCCGTCAAAATTGGACTTGGGAATACAGTAGAAGATCTTAAGGTTGTTTGCTACTGCTATTTGTCAACTTCCATGATTTTTATAAAATCGTGTGAATCTCAAAACTGGACGTGTGATATAGCGTTCGAAAGCCACTGTAGAGAGAATCACTCTAGCTCATAGATCACTCAAATTGAAGATCAGATGAGAGAATTATGCCCAAAACGGTGAGGCTGCGCATGCTGTCGGCGAGAATTCATCTTCTTCAACGTATTCTGGTGAAAGATAATACGTTTCTATATTTTCTTGCTTCCACTGATTTAGAAACGTATGAAACCCTAACTGTTCATATTAAACAAATGATTGAACACCAATAATTGGTATCAGAACTTAAGTTTCGTGGTGAAGCGTGACACGTTAGGCTATGGTTTATGTGGAATATGTGGTTTAATTATGAATTAGAATCGCATGAGAAATAGTGTTTCAGTACGATTTGATTATGCCTGTATAATCCCTGTATTGTCAATGGTGGTGAACGATTTGAACTGTACCTGCTCACTAAATTCGCGGTGAACGATGGTGAAAGACAACGCCTAGAGAAGATGAAGACTACACGCTATCGGGCGTGCTGTGCACGGCTGGGCGCACGATTCAAGCAAGCTACCGTGTGTTGATACTTAGCGTCGTGCAAGCAAGCCCTTTGACGAGCAGGGCACGCTCGATGGGTGCACGACATATGGCGTGTTAGGCATGGTTGTAGGTTGCTTAACGAGCTTGAGGCTGGGATATTAGAGCACTCATTGGCTACCGTGTGGGTTGCACGTAAGCAGGCATTATTGAGGCACTTAGCGCCGGGTGATCATCGAGTGATAATCTTTGTCAAGGAGTGTGCGTTCTGGATGTTGAGTGACGTACATGATGGTTGGCGGGTGAGAAGATGTTGGTGGACGGTAGGTGTAGCACGCGGAAGTGTTGGCGCACAACAGGTGTAGCGCGCGACTTCAAGTACGATGTTGGCGTGTGGCAGACATTGTGCGCAGAAGTGTTGGTGCACGGCAGGCGAAGCGCGCGACTTCATGCACGGTGTCATGCACGACAGACAAGCAGAAGGCTTGCAGTGGAGGCATGACTCGTGCTGATACCCTGCACGAGTCGTGCAAGTGTTATCCACCGGGCAGCTGGCTCGTTTTAGCGATTCAACATTTATTGCATTTAATTCGTGTTATATAACTGCCATAATTGATTTAATCATCTATTATTGTTATATATGGTTGTTGGTCGATATCGATGATTTTGATAATCTGGATGATATCGATGGTTGATATCGATAGTTTTGAAATTTTAAAAATCTGGAAGTTTTTCGGAAATTTGATAATCTGATTGATATCGATGATTTTGATAATTTGGACAATATCGACGGTTGATATCGATATTTTCAAAATTTGATAATTTGAAAATTTTTAAAAATTTGATAATCTGAAAGTCTTTGTCGATATTTGTGCTTGGTGGCGAACAATCGAATTCGCCGATATATATAACTATTTATAATTGATTTAATTATCTAATTATGGTTATATATGTATATATGTTATCTATGATTTACTGCCTTAGTTATCGTAATAGGAGCATGCTAGGTTGTGTATTTTATTATTCAATATTATATGCATATAAAAACCTTCAGAGTTAGATAACTATGTGGGAGAGGGGATTGTAAATAATTCCTGCGGCGTTATTAGTTTGTAAGTGATGTGAGTAAACTTGCGTTTTGGCAATGGACCTTCCTCCACAATGGATGAGTTTATTCACTGATCACTAGTAAAGCTTCATTTGTAATTTTATGCACATGAACTTGCGTGTTGTCATACACCTTCCTCCCTAACAGATGAGTTTATATGTGGTTCACTGGTATAAACTTATAATTGATGATTGTAGGAAGTTATCCAAGCGCGTGTGTACTTCTTCAACTGTAAGGCACACAAGCTCGCGCAATGAACTTGGGATCAAATAATGGTGTACACTTAGGTGCAAATAATATGTATCCTTCCTAACGGAGTCACTGCTGTTATTTGCATGGCTAAAGAGGAACCGACTATTAATTATTTTGTCATAAAGTTAGGTTGACGAATGAAATTAATTGGTAAAACCTTCTCTTGTAAATGTTCGGGTTTGTATATGTCCACATTAACGTGGCGTGCAGACTCACGGTGCTTGAGATGTTGGTGAATTTTATTTTATATTGTTTTGAGGGAATTAATATAAATGGATAAATTTGAAGGATTTGATCAGTATATTTATTTATGTGATTCTCTGAATTATTCAAATGGTTTTATCTCGCATATTGTTAACTAAAAGAAATTATATTTACTGGTCCAAAATTAGATGATTAGAAATGTATCTTGATTTCGATTTTACTGCTTAAGAAAACAAATGTGTTCTCACTAAAAATGCCATCTCATACCTATTTAAGTCTCTAGTGGAGAGATGAGAGGTTTATAAAAATATGGTGGTCTCATGCGACTCTTCGGATATTTGAGTGAGGTTAGAAAAGCAAGAGGTCATGGTTAATTAGATGAATGAATTGGAAATACTTGGAGTAGAAATTGAAGGGGAAACCTAGGTCAATTAATTCTCCGTAGTTTGCCTAGGTGTTTTGAGAAAGTTTTGCCTGAAATACAAGAAGGTTGTATATAGTGGGGAACTTCTGACAAAATATGTGGCGAAGGAAAGCCAATTTCATCAAGATAGTGAACAAGGTTAGTATATAAATAAAAAGTGTGTAACTTAGTGATGATTAGATTATTGAGTACATGGATATACTACGAAAGTGGTGACTGTTGCAGTGGGAGTTATTTATTTATCTTTTGATAGGAATAAATGTTTGATTATGTGAAATTGTCTTTATGTACGTTTTCATGGAAAGAATTTCATTCAGTCTCTATGCATTTATAGATGAATACCCCATTTTATTTAAATGACATGGGCATAGTGATGAATGATGGAGCTATAATCTTTTATGGTGCGTTAGTGACAATGTGTACACTCTTAAATCATGGTTCTCTCATGATGCGACAAATAGTAATTAATAACGAGTCTTCTAATTTAGTAAGAGAAAGGAACATTCGAAAATGAACTCACCAGCTGAATGGTGTGTGACGGAAAGAGGGAATAAGACTCTTATGGAAATATTAGATAGATGATGAGTTATTTAGAATTATTAAATTCATTTTATGGATATGCCCTAGAAACAGTATTTCGTATGAATGTTTGTCTATTTGTGGGATATCCTAGAAAAATGAAGGGTGATTTATTTAGTCCAAAAAGATAAAAGGTTAATTGTTGTCATAAACACTAAGTTTTTAGAAAACGATTATGTAATAAATCACATACCCATGTATAAGTTGTTCTAAAGAATGTGAGAGGGAAAACACAAAGTATACTACCAATTGTACAAGAGGATATACCACAAGTGAACTGCATCGCATGTCACATCTGATACACAATTGCATGTAGCGTTTTGTTGTAGTAGGAGGGTTGTTCAGCAACCGGATAGATTTATGTTTTGGGAGAGTCATGAGACTTGGTCCCTAGTAAACATGGAATAGACCCATGGATACAATGAAGTACTACAAGATGAATATGCGATATCTTACCAAGTTGCAATGATTTGTGAAATAGAATCTATGGATTCTAAATTAAGTCTGGGAGCTTGTATGACCACTAAATGGTGTACAAGCCTTTGGAAGTTGTCATACAAAATAAAAAGAGGATCATACGGTAAGGTGAAAACCTTGGTAGCAAAGCTTGTTGCGAAATGGTATAGTTAGAAAGAAAGGGTTCGATTATGAGGAAACATGTTCGCCTATAGTTATGCCTATATTGATCCGGATTCTTTATCTGTTACTACTCATATGAAATATAAGGTATAGAAAATAGATGTCAAGACAAATTTTCTGATTGGAAGTGTTGAGGAAAATATTTATATGAGGCAACCAGAGTGATTCATTGAAAATGGCTAAGAGCTTTTTGAGTGTATGCTTAAAATTGTCCATCCATGGACTAAAGCAAGCTTTAAACTCAAATGCATCTGTTTTGATTAGGAAATCTAGTAACATAGATTTAATCAATGCTCGGATGGGTCTTGTGTATTGGAAATAAGTGATGGAAACGTGGTTGTATTTCTTCTACTGTACGTAGATAGTATATTACTCATTGGAGACAATGAAAGAGTATTGTCATGCGTATGAGTATGGTTGATAAAGCAGTATGAAATGAAGGACTTAAGAGAAGAAAAATATATTCTTGTAATCATGGTGATCACAATATAGAAAGTTATGCTTATCTCAAGCTTCATGTAATGATAGAATCCTTACTCGTTTTAGCATATGATTTTATCTAAGGAAATGTGTCTTATGAGACAAAATAAGATAAAGGTGATAAAGACAGTTCTTTATGCTTCGACGAATAAGGAAGCGTAATCTATAGAATGATGTGGACGAGAATGGATATCTGTAATGCCAATGATGGTCAGTGGGTATCAACGTAACCGTAACAAGAATGATGAACTGTAGTAAGACATATACTTATGTACCTGAAAAGGACCAGAAATTATATGTGGACTTACCAGACAGATTCACTGCTTCTTGTGGGTTACATAGATTCAGATTTTTTTCAAATCTGATAGGGACGGTAGTATATCCACCTCAAAGTTATGTGTTTTATTTTAGGAAGTTGAGTCATAATATGAAGGAGTGTTATATATATAGAAATATATTTCGGACTCCATCATAGGAAGATGATAAATAGGAGCCTCTAAGGCAGCTAAAGTATCAGTATCACTCTAGAAACTTCATGATGAACTTGGATGTGTTTCTAAGATTGCCAAAGATTATTACAATTTATTGTGATAATAATGGTGTAGTTGCAAACTTGAAGGAATCACAAGTCCAAAAGCAATTAAACACATTAAGTGTAAGTACCACCTGTTACGAGAAATCGTATGAGGAGTGATGAGAGTGAGAATAAGCGTATTTTAGTGTCCGATTTAACACCATTTTTATGAGAATTGTTGTCATATATTAGCACAAGCATCTTATATTTGATTATATGTGAGAAAAAGGTGCACTTGAGGTGTTTTATTGTATTTTAGGTGGAAAAAGGATCAAAAGTGCCAAGTTGGAGAAAAGGTGCAACTTGTGTAGGAATGCTGAAAAATGCACATCCAACTTGTGTAATTTTTCTGTGTTTTTTTGGAGCTCTAAATTGTAAATGTGATATATGTTTGGAAAGCCACAGAAGAGAGGATCGTTTTGGCATAAGGAACACCTAAATCGGAATTCAAACGAGAAAGTTACTATCCAAATTGTGACGTCGTGCAAGCTGTTCCTGTTCAGCACGACTGTTCCACTTTGCATGACTTTTTATATAATCAAATATTATAGTTTCTATGATTTCTTCATATGGATAGAAATCCAAGGAAGAGAGGATCGCTTGAGCTCAAGAATTACTCAAATCGGATGTTAGATATGGAAGTTATGCTCAAAATCGTGAAGTCGCGCAGCTGCCAGCGAGAATTTCAGAGAATTTCCGAATTTGTGCATGTTTTTATACCCCTAGTGTTTGTTTGCGTGTATTTTTGTGTTTTTCAAGAAAAAGTTCATCCTAGGTTCATAAGGAGAGCTTAAAAATATAAAAGGGGATGTAGATCACATCATTATTCATTGGATTGGAGGAGAACAACAACACAATAATCCTACACCCCACAAGGGGGATCATCCCCCCAACCATCATCCACATCTTTCCTCCATCCATCACTTTGAAGATTCGTCCGTGGAATCAAGAGCAGAATCAAGAGGAGGATTCAACACGGAGAAGGACGCGAAGACTCCTACATCTAGGGTTTTATTTGTTTCCTAATTTATCTTGTATTTTCCAGACATATGGATAAGATCTATCCAACCTCCATGATTGTTCTTCGCAACATCATGGGCTAGAACAGTTTTGGTAGATCTAGGGTTTTGAAAGTTTTATGAATTAATTAAACTCTTTTGTGTATCCTCCGTACAACACTACTTGTAGATTTACTTTATATATGATTGTGCTTTCTTAATCGATTTTCACGGTCATTTTGTTCATCTTCAACTGTTATATATAGAGTCTGAATATATATCTTGGTTGTAGATTGAGTGTGTTCACTACTGAACAGGTTTTCATGTTATGATTCTAAGTGAGGGGACTCCTAAGCTTCATTAGAACTGTCATATATAAATGTTTATTAATTGAATTGAATTCGGGTTAATAAGCAGGATAAAGAGGGTAATTTTATAGTACCTATAAAGGGAGATCATATCGGGTTAGGTTCCAGACATGATAAATAATTGATTCTGATAGTACCTAGAAAGGGGGGGTGAAATTATGTCTCTTGCTCCGAGGTTATTCACATGTATTACACGCATATTTACTTGTGTCTATAGAGTATATTTGCATGGTTTAGTGATGCATCCATAGTTTACAAGGCAGAATCGGTCTGCACTTGAGAGGGAAATTAAGTAGTAAAACTGGATTACTCTAAAGCTACCTATTCTCCTACTTGATCCACTTTTATATTATTTTAGTGTTATTTGCCTTAATTGTTATTTAATATTTTGGTTAGTAGATTAATAATTAAATTCACAACCTTTATTGCCAATTCGACTTAATTAATTTAGTAAATAATTAAATTGATAATACGCCGTCCTTTGGGTTCGATATTCAACTTGGTAGCTTGCTTAAGCTGCAACTGATATCCTTAATACTTGGGGATTAATTTTGCATGGAAAGAAAACGCGCATCAATGAGGGGAAGGTTGTTATCACCTAGATTGCATCAGATGATAACCTAGTAAATCCTTTTACAAGGACCTTAAGGTGAATGCTTTTGATGGTCATATAGTGGGAGTGGGAATCCGATGTTGGCAGTGGTTTTGGCAGAATAGTCTTTTAGTAAGTGGGAGATTGTTGGATTGTATACTAAAAGCCTAGCTTTAGTATGAACAATGTTTTAACAATATTTGAATTGAGAATCATTGATCAAATAATTGCGTTTTATTATTTATTTATATGTTTGATGCAATAGTCCACTTACTTTATACTGTAGATAATATGTTGTGCGACAAACACGCGAAAGATCATATTATTGGTTTCCTTATAAAGTATAAACAGATGCTCGCTATCGAGATAGACGGAGACTCTCTATCGGGATGGTTGTAGTGTGATTTGGTATTAGTTTGTCTTGACTATAGAATCACATTAGTGCACTTCGTGTGTATTGAGCAGGACCGTTTGAGATTGTTCGACTTATACTGACTATATAGTAGAACTTGATCTCAGTTATTACGGATGTTCGTGCTCTTAATCCTAACACAATAACCTCGACACGTAAGGCATTATGTATTTTTTAATTAAATCAACAATCTCGGCGAGTTGGGAAATAATGTTGTCTCTATGGTGAGCTATTGATTGTAGAAGGAATTCGTGTCCTATTAAATAAGTTGATGATGTCCCCTTGAGGAGCTCATAAAGATTATCATGTAAACCCTGCAGGTGGATTTATTCCGCTTTATAATGAGGTTGAGTGGTACTACTCTCGGATTAGATATTAATTAATGGAGTTGTCCGTAACTTAATTAGTTGATGGACATTTTATATCTTAAACATGGGGATACTAACGGGATCATAATAAGAAGGAGCACATAACGTAATTATGGGATTAGAACGGTAGTGCAGTAATAATATTTTAGTGTTATATATTATTATTATTGGACTTAAATATAAGTTTTGGGCTAAACTTGGATACTTAAGCCCAATGAGGCCCAACTCTAATTTTTCTTCTTCTGGTTCCTGCTGTAGCCCATATATAAGTCATCTTTGCTGTCTAAAAACCATAATGAGACATGCCTAATTGTGAGTAGGGAGAGAGAACAACAGATTGAGAAGATCTTGAGGATCGTCGCAACATGACGTCAAGATTGGACTTGGAAATACAGCAGAAGATCGGAAGGTTGTTCGCTACTGCTGTTCGTCAACTTCCACAATTTTTATAAAATAAAATCGTGTGGATCTTCAAACTGGATTTGTGATACACAATACACACTGAAGAGAGGATCGTTTTGGCGTGTAGATCACTTAAATCGGAGATCAAATGAGAGAGTTATGTCCAAAACAATGATGTTGCACATGTTGTTGGCGAGAATTCATCTTCTTCAACATACCCTGGTGAAAGGTAATACGTTTCTATATTTTCTTGATTCCGCTGATTTAGAAACGTATGGAACACTAACTGTTCACGTTAATCAAACGATCGAACGCCAACAACATCAATTTCACAATTTTAATTAGTTATTATCTTTACACAAAATCAATGAGTACATTCGACAATTCAAAAATTCAACTCAAGCCCGTAATATATGCATCATCAATTCCACATAAAACCATAAATCCAATGTACAATTGAACCCATGCAAATTCATATAAAATTTCAATAAGAACACATTGATTTCAACCTTTAATCCTAACTAAAAGCATGTTTAATCAACTTACCATCAATAACTAAGCAAAGAATCATCAATTCTAAGGTTAAAGAGTCAAGAAAACATACATTTGTCTCCGGCATGAGTGTGTGTGACGTAGTACGAAATTCCCAAAAGTGAGTAGAAAAACCCTAGTTTGGACTTGAATCTTCCCAAAACTTGGTGTGGAGTGATGGAATGATGTGTAATTAGTGAAAGAAAAAGTTTAGAATAAGTTTGGAGTGAAATTCTTAAAGTTCGAGATGAGTGCTCGAGAAGAGGTGGCAAAAAGTGGTCGAACATGGCTGGAAACCACTTTAAATTGTGATTTTTCAACCTTGCTCGATTCGAGTAATATGGTCGAGCAAGACCAGGCATGGTCGAGCAAGACCAGGCATGGTCGAGCAAGGACCCTATAAACTGAAATTATTACCGCACGTTGCTCGACCAAAATAATCTTGATCGAGCAACATGGTGTTGGTCGAGCAACATCCCTGTAAACTGAGAACACTTACCCTATTTTGCTCGACCATTGCTCGACCAATGTGATATGGTCGAGTAACTAGCTTTTGGTCGAGCAACCTTTCTATAAATAGAAGTGGCTTCCTGGAGCTCTGCTCGACCATTGCTTGACCAAAACAGCATGGTCGAGCAACAGTGCAAATGGTCGAGCAACTCCCTGACGCTCCGATATTCGTGATTTTCTTTATCCCCTACAAAACTTAGACTCTAATACAAATATTAAGTATCATAACGGCTTAAAATGATTGCTAGATAACCAAAATTTAGACTAAAAAATCAAGTATATGACTCCATATACTACTCAATAAATAAAACACCTCTGAACAATAGGCAAATTGCAAAGAATCGACATACTAATATCGGTTAAAGTTTTAATATGCTGCAAAAAATAACTCCCCTAGCAAACGTTACAAAGAAAAGATTATACTCTTGGTGCTAAGATGAGGTAAGTAAATCACACCCCCAAACTTAGTAAAAACTAAAGTTGAAACTAAGTTTGGAAAGATATGTAACTGCTGATACATAAGCACATGAAATATAAAAATTTCTTATGCACACTAGATAAATAAAGTAATAAAACGGGAGAAAAAGCCCCCAGCATGCGCTCAAGTTTAATGTCGGAGAGCCACGACGGTACCAACTCAATACAAGGTGTCAACAAAGACGATGCGAGCTTAATCCGATGACTTAAAGTGTTTCAAACGATGCCCATTCGCCACAATGATGTCTCCGTCTTTGTCTATGATCTCAAAACTCACATCTCCACAGGCTCTATAGATAAGGAAGGGTCTCGTCCACTTCGATTTTAATTTTTCTGCAAAAAGGTTTAAACAAGAGTTAAAGAGTAACACCTCATCTCCTTGCTTGAACTCCTTGAAAGTGATCTTTGAGTCATGCCACTTCTTCATCCTCTCCTTGTAGATCACAGAGTTCTTGGAAGCTCGATTTCTGAACTCATCCAATTGATTGATGTGAGTCATCCTCAACTCCTTTTTCTCTTCAAGAGACAAGTTCAAACTTTTCAATGCCCAAATTACTTATGATGAATCTCTACGGGTAAGTGGCACAGCTTCTTATAGACAATGTGATAAGGTTAAATGTCTAGCATAGTCTTGTACCCTGTTAGAAACCCCCATAAAGCATCATCGAGCTTCATAGCCCAATCTCTTCTATTTGTTCCGACTACCTACTCTAATATTTGCTTCATTTGATGGTTGGAGACTTCAGCTTGCCCATTAGCTTGAGGATGATAGGGTGTAGTGGCCCTATGCTTAACACCATAATCCTAGAGTACTTTCTCTATCAACTTATTGACGAAGTGGGTACATCCATTACTCACTAGTGCTTTAGAAACTCCATGTGGGCAAAGATGTGCTTCTTCAAGAAAGAAAGCACGGTTTTAGTATCATTCATGTGAGTTGGAATTGCTTCCACTCACTTAGAAACTACTTCCACCCACTTAGAAACATAGTCAACATCTATAAGAATGTAGGGAAATCCATTAGATGGGTAAAAGGCCCCATTAATCGATTCCCCACACATCGAAGATCTCTACAATAACGTTCGGCTGAAGTGGCATCTCATCCCTTCTGCTTATGTTTCCCATCCTTTGACATCTATCGCATGTCGCGATATAGGATTCACAATCTTTAAATAAGGTAGGCCATAAAAAGCAGATTGAAGTACCTTCGCTGCAGTCTTTTGGGCTCCGAAATGCCCTTTGTTAGGTTGTGCATGACAAAAATCAAGCACGCTCTCCATCTCCATCTCGGGCACACACCTACAGATGATAGAATCCGTACAAATCCTATAGACAAACTGATCATACCATATGAAGGTCTCAACATCTCTTCTAAACTTTGCAAGTTAGTACATATTGAGACCCCTAGGAATTTCACCTGATGCAATGTAATTGACATAATCAGCGTACCATGGATCCATTCCTTGAGCGGCGACCACACATTCTTTCTCCGCTCCTTCAGCAAACACTGCCATAATCTTCTCAACAGGGAACATCTCTTCAATGTATTCAAAGAGTTATCACAATACTCCCTTGTCTCCAACCTTGATAGGTGATCCGCCAACACGTTCTCTAAACCTTTCTTATCTCAGATCTCCATTTCAAACTTTTGTAGAAGAAGAATCCATCCAATGATACTTGACTTCGCTTCTTCTTCTCCATCAAGTACTGGATCGCAGAATGATCAGCGTACACTATAGTCTTTATTCCATCCAAATACTGAAAAAATTTATTGAATGCAAACACCACAGTTAGAAACTCTTTCTCGGTGACAATGTAGTTCTTTTGTGTTGCATAAAAAGTCTTACTTGCCTAGTAGATGGTGCAGAATTTTTTTTATCTCTCAAATGCCCTAGCACCACTCCAAGTGCTAAATCACTTGCATCACACATAAGTAGAAACATCTGAGTCCAATCCATTGTGATCAAGATAGGTGCAGTAATAAGCGCCTCGTTCAATACCTGAAAAGTAGTTAGACATTCTTCATCAAAGTTAAAAGGAACATCCTTTTCAAGTAAGTGAGACAAGGGCTTGGAGTATTTTGATAAGTCTTTGATAAATTTTCTATAAAATCCGGCATATCCAAGGAAGGATCGCACTCTTCTCTCATTAGTAGGTGGTGGAAGCTTCTCAATGGCCATCTCCTTTGCACGATCAACCTGCAATCCTTGGCCGAAACATGATTCCCTAGAACAATATCATCTCTCACCATGAAGTGTCACTTCTCCCAATTCAAGAAAAAAATAGTTTCTTGTCATCTCTTCAAAACAGTAGATAGGTTAGACAAACAAATATCAAAGGAGGAAGCAAACATAGAAAATCATCCGTAAACACCTGCATGATCTTTTCTATCAACCCATCAAATATGGCTATCATGCATCTTTGAAATATAGTAGGTATATTTTACAATCCAAAAGGCATTTTTCTAAAGGTAAAAGTCTCATAAGGGCAAGTAAAAATAGTATTTTCTTTATCCTTGGGTACAATCATGATTTGATTATAACCCGAGTATCCATCCAAGAAGCAATAAAACTCGTACCCTGCAAGACGGTCTAGTATTTGATCCATGAACTGAAAAGGGAGTAGTCATTGCGCAAATTTTCACTTAGTTTCCTGTAATCCATACATACACACCACTCCATAGGAATCCTAGTGGCCAACGTCTCTCTATCATCGGCTTTCCCAATAGTCATGCCCCCTTGCAATGGACTCACTTGGGGACTATCACTAATTGGATAATTGATTCCTGTGTCTAACCACTTAAGGATTTCATTCCTAATCACTTCTTGAATAGCGGGGTTCACCCTCCGTTGACTTTGTACACAACCCTTAGCCTCATCTAGCAATCTTATTCTATGCATGCAATTTGATGGATTAATGCCTTACAAATCATCAAGAGACCAACCTAAGAAGACTTATACTTCCTAAGCACATCTAGAACCTCTTCAAGTTGATCATCAGTAAGGGAGGAAGATACAATTACTGGATAAGTTTCATTGTCGTCTATATAGACGTACTTCAAGTACTCTAGTAGTGGTTTCAACTCCGCCTTCTTTTCTTCCTTAGTTGTGCTTTCTCTATCCAATGGCAAGTACTTCCTAGTCCACTTGACCTCTACCTATCATCACCCAAAGCAATTAAGTTTTCTAGATATTTAATACATACCTCATTGGAGAGCTCATCAAGCTCTCTGGTGGGAAAAGTAAGAGACTCCACCAAGCATGTCTCCGATGGATCCTTAGAAAGGATCAAAGATAAATCTTCCTTCACAATCTCCTCTACCACATCAATGCAGTGTTGGCGTTCGATCATTTGGTTAACATGAACATTTAGGGTTCCATGCATTTCTAAATCAGCAGAAGTAAGAAAACATAGAAATGTATTACATTTCACCAGGGTATGTTGGAGAAGATGAATTCTCGCAGACAACCTGAGCAACCTCATGGTTTTAGGCATAACTCTCACATATGATCTTTGTTTGAGTGATCTAGGTGCCAAAACAATCCTCATTTCCGTGGCTTTCCAATAGTGTATCACACATTTTGTTCTGAGGTCCACACGATTTTATAAAATTGTGGAAGTTGACAGACAGCAGCAACAAACAATCTTCCGATCTTCTGCTATATTCCCAAGTCCCTCACCCTCCTCACAGGGTTAGGGGTGAATTATTTTTCAGTTAGGATTTTCGGGCAGCTGAGATGACTTATATATGGGCTACATCAGAGACCAGGAGGAGAAATTAGAGTTGGGCCCCCTTTGGGCTTAAGTATCCTAGTTTAGCCCAAAACTTATATTTAAGTCCAATAATAATTATATATACCACTAAAATATTATTACTGCACTACCGTTTTAATCTTATAATTATGTTATGGGCTCCTTCTTATTATGAGCCCGTTAGTCTCCCCATGTTTAAGATATACAATGCCTAATAATTAATTAAGTTACTGACAACTCCATTAATTAATATCTCATCCGAGAGTAGTACCACTCAACCTTATTATTAAGCCGGAATAAATCCACCTGCAGGGTTTACATGATAATCATTATGAGCTCCTCAAGGGGACATCATCAACCTATAGTGGACATGGATTCATTCTACAATCAACAGCACACCATGGAGACAACACTATTTCCCAACTCACCAAATTTGTTGATTTAATTACATGTAAATCTCACCTATTGATGAATCAAAGAAATACATATTGTCTTACATGTCGAGGTTATTGTATAGGGATTAAGATTACGAACATCCATAATAACTGATATCAAGTTCTCCTATATAGTCAGTATAAGTCGAATGATCTCAAGCGGTCCTGCTCAATACACACAAAGCGCACTAATGTGATTCTATAATCAAGACAAACTAATACCAAATCACGTTACAACCATCTCGATAGAAAGTCCCCGTCTATCTTGGTTGTGAGAATCTGTTTATACTTTATAAGGAAATCAAAAATATAATCTTCCGCGTGTTGTAGTATAACATATTATCTATAGTATAAAGTAAATGGATTATTGCATCATACTTATAAATAAATTATAAGACGCAATAATTTGATCAATGATTCTCATTTCAAATTCATTGTAAACATTGTTCATACAAAAAGCTAGGCTTTTAGTATACAATCCAACATGCTGTTGCACTGTGTCTCCATAGGCATCGTCATTGCAGTGTCAAGGTTAAAAAGAACCCCTTCTTGTTGGCGTTCAAATCTTATGGTCCACATGATTCGTTCGGGTTTCATGTAATTCTATTGCAGTGGAAACGAATAGAATAATTTACCTATCACCGTTGTATGTTGGAGCAGAGATCGAACAATAGCAACTAACGACCTTACGATCTTCTGCTATATTCTCAATCATAATCTTGACGTCGTGTGGGCGACGATCTTCAAGATTCACTCAATCTACAGTCTCTTAACCAATCTTACGTGTTAAAGCGTGTAAACTAGGGTTCCTAGACTGATGAGGTGGCTTATATACGGGCTATAATAGGGACCAGGAGAAAAAATGAGAGTCGGGCCTCCATTGGGCTTAAGTATTCAAATTTAACCAAAAACTTTTACTTAAGTCCAATAATAATAGTATAGTCCACTAAAATATTATTACTGCACTGCCACTCTAATTCCAAATTACGTTATGGGCTCCTTCTTATTATGAGCCCGTTAGTCTCCCCGTGTTTAAGATATACAATACCTATTAAATATTTTGTTACTAAGAACTCTATTAATTAATATCTCATCCGAGAGTAGTACCACTCAAACTTGTTATTATGCAGAAATAAATCCACTTGCAGGGTTTATATGATAATCCTTATGTACTCCAAGGGGATATCATCAGCCTATTTAATAGGACATAGATTCCTTCTACAATCAACAGCACACTATAGAGACAACACTATTTCCCAACTCATCGTGTTTGTTGATTTAATATATAAATCTCCCCAGTGATGAATTAAAGATATACATACTGGCTTACGTGTCGAGGTTATTGTCTAGGGATTAAGAGCACCAATATCCATAATAATTGAGATCAAGTTCTCCTATATAGTCAGTATAAGTTGAACGATCTCAAGCGGTCCTGCTCAATACACACAACGTGCAATAATGTGATTTTATAGTCAAGATAAACTAATACAAAATTACACTACAATCATCCCAATAAATTATACTCATCTATCTCGGTTGTGAGCATCGTTTATACTTTATAAGGAGCCGACAATATGTTCTTCCATGCGACGCCGCACACCACATTATCACTATATAAAGTAAGTGGACTATTGCATTGACATATAAATAATTATAAGATGCAATCATTTGATCAATGATTCTCATTTCAAATAATGTTAAAACATTGTTCATAGTAAAGCTAGGCTTTTAGTATACAATCCAACACTTCTTTGTCCATCAGTAGTCTAAGCTAACCCTTTTGAACGTCTATCATAGCTCTAGCAGTGGTCAGGAATGGTATCCCTAAGATAAGACAGACATTATCATTGTCATCTTCTATCTCAAGCACTAGAAAATCCACAGGAAATATCAATTTCTCTACTTTCACTAGTACGTCTTCAATCACACCCTTAGGAAGGGTCATGGACATATCTTCCAATTATAGAGCAACTGTTGTAGGAGCCAACTCCCCCAAACTGAGCCAATTAAATATAGACAAATGCATCAAGTTGATGCTTGCCCCAAATTCATATAAGGCTTGTCTTGTCGGCCCTTTTCCTTTATCACATAGAATTGTGATGCTCTCCGAATCCTTCAATGAAATGAATGTTCAAGCTTATCTTGTTTATGATATCTTGAAACCTCTTGAACTTTTCTTTCAATCCCTTATTTACTAATCTTAAAGAAAATGGAGGAGTTATCTTAGTCTTTGGGATTCCTCACTCATCACGTTCGGCCTCCTTCAACTTATCCTTCTTGCTCTCAATATCTCCGCTCTTTTCCACTTCTTTTCAACTACAAGCTCAGTAATTTGCTCATGTGATGGTACTGGAGTGCTCTGAACATCAGGTATAGCGTTACGTATGGGAACAGGAGATTAACGGTGTTGCTCGACCAGAATGGCCTGGTCGAGCAACATGAGATTGGTCGACCAAGGTCCCCATGCACATAGTGGCCTCGTACAGTCTTGGCTAGGGCCGGAGAAAAATACTAAACTTTTGGTATACCGCCCTTACCATATTGAAAAATATCAAATTTATTAAAATTTTAGGTATGCCAAAATTTTTGGTAAGGTATGATGCCATATTGAAAATTTTGGTATGATAACGGTATACAAATTGGTACGACCGCAGTATTTTGGTAGATACCAAAATACCATAAAATATTTAATTTTTTTGTGATACGATACGGTATATACCATACATACATAATATGTAATTAACTATTATTTTTATATTACAATTTTTTATTTAATTATAATTATTATATATATAGTATTAATAATCAAGACATACTAATACCAAATCACACTACAACCATCCCGATAGATTATCCCCATCTATCTCGATTGTGAGTATCTATTTATACTTTATAAGGAGCCGACAATATGATCTTCCTGCGACGCCGCACACCACATTATATACAGTATAAAGTAAGTGGACTGTTGCATCGACATATAAATAAATTATAAGATTCAATTATTTGATCAATTATTCTCATTTAGAATATTGTTAAAACATTGTTCATATTAAAGCTAGACTTTTAGTGTACAATCCAACAATCTTCCTTTTATACTAAAAAACTATGTTGTCATGTCTTCTTCCATACATCTGATTCCCACTCCCACTACATGACCATCAAATGCTTTCACTTTAAGGTCCTTGTGGATCTACTAAGTTATCATTCGATGCAATCTTGGCGACAACAACCTTCTGCTCATCATATGATTTCTCGTATCAGGTGGTACTTGCTCTTAATATGTTTAATTGCCTAATGGGCTTGTGATTCCTTCAAGTTTGCAACTGCACCATTATTATCACAATAAATTGTGATAACCTTACGCAAACTCAGAATCACAACTAAGTCCATTATGAAGTTTCTAAGTCATACAGATACATTGGCTGCCTCAGAGGCTCCAATTCAACATCTTTCTATGGTGGAGTCCAAAATATATTTCTATATAACACTCCTCCATATTATGGCTCTATTTTCCAAAATAAACACATAACCTTGAGGTGGATTTACTATTGTCCCTATTTGATTATAAATCCGAATCTATGTAACCTAGAAGAAGCAATGAATCTGTCCGGTAACCCCACATATAATTTCTAGTCCTTTTCAGATACTTAAAAATATGTGTTATCACAATTAAACATTCTTGTTCTTGGTTACCTTGATACCCACTAACCATGCATTTAGCAAAACATATATCCATTCTCGTGCATAGCATTGCTTAGATTAAGCTTCCTTATTCGCCAAAGCATAAGAAACCGTCTTCAACACCTTTATCTTCTTTTGTGTTATAAGACACATTTTCTTAGATAAAGTTACATGCTATAGCAATTAAAGATTATATCAATTCATGAAGCTTGATAAAAGCACAACATCCTGTCTTGTGATCCGTATCACCATGATCGCAAGAATATATTTTGCTTCACTTCAGTCCTTCATTTCATACTGCTTTATCAACCATACCCATACGCTCGAAAATACTTTTTCATTGTCTCTAATGAGTAATATACCATCTACGTATAATACAAGAAATACCACCACATTTTCGTCACACTTTTTAATACACAAGACACATCCGCGTATTGAATAAACCCATATCACTGGATTACCTTATCAAAACAGATGTACTTAGAGTTTAAAGCTTGCTTTGGTCCATCGCTAGACACTTTTAAGCTCACACTCAAAATGATCTTCGCTCTTTATAATGAATCACTCTGGTTGCTTCACATAGATGTTTTCCACAAGACTTCCAATCATGAAAGTTGTCTTGATATCTACTTGCTATACCTCATAATTTAATATGATCAGCAATAAATAAAAGAATCCGGATCTACTTAAACTTAGCTACCAGCAAAAAGATTCCTCATACTCGAACTCACCCTTCTTTCTGAGTGTACCTTTACGTAACAAGCATTGTTTCAAAGTATCACCTTACCGTCTGATCCTTTTTTTTATTTTGTAGAGCCACTTTCAATGGTTTTACCACCATTTTGCGGTTTCAAATCTCCTTTGTTCAGAAGATTCTAATTAAAGTTTCCAAATCCGAGTTTATATGCAAAGTTTGTATATTTGACAAATAAGTATCAGAGCCTTTATTTTATAATTTTCCTTATTCTACTTATAATTATTTCTAATGGTTTGTTGGGGGACCACATATGATCATAGTAGGAAATCTGGTTGCAATTACCTTAAATACCAGTTACATCTATTTTCTTATTTTAGAGATAACTATGCATACATACCCACTTTACTTATTTTAGAGATACTATACATACATACCAACGTATGTAACTTGTTGACCTATAATTATTATAAATATTATTCCTTTTTTTGTTAAGTTATTTATAACATTATTTTACCTAGTTAATTATTTACAGTTTTGGTTATCCATATTTTAATCAATTCCACCGTATAATACACGTCCATATAGATAACTATCTTATTACTATTTAGTTAGTTTCCTCCTTAATTATTAGGATTAGAACCATTCTTATTTATATTTTATTATGAATAGAAGATGAGAAGTTCGTGAGTTAGAAGTTCTGCTGTGTCAATATTTTGGACTACAGTCAACTCAATTTACTTTAAAGGTAGAAAAATTCTTACTTGACTTTATTAACTATTACTTGTTGTATCTTTGAGTTCATGCGCATACATGGTCTCTTGACCTTTATAAACGAGACATAGGTCTCATGACCTTTATAAATGAGACATACGAGACATAGGTCTCCTGACCTTTATAAACGAGACATAGGTCTCATAACCTTATAAACGAGACTTTTACTACTTAAGAAATCAGTTATGCAGTACATTTACATTTACATGATTTATGCTACTTAATTTGGTATTTGCATGTGGTATTTAATTTTGGCAAGTACAATTCTCCACTGAGCTTGTGGTTTTGCTCACCCCAAATAATTTATCATTTCAGATGGAGGAGCTGATGTGGCGGGACGGAAGTATGGCGCTTAGAAAAGTTGTTATTTTATTAAGATTTATTTAATTTAAATTATGCTAGACTCAGGATTTATGCATTTTATTTCAGTAATTACATTTGAATTTTATAACTTATTATGATGGATTTTGATTTATTAAATTTTACTTACTTAAAGCTTCCGCTAATGATTTATTTATTTAAATATGATGTTTTTGAAAGAGTTAGAAATCTAGGATGTGACACATAGAACAACCTTTGCTCTTCTCCAAGCTGGAACCAAATCTCGTAGGAAGGAACCACTCTACACGATCACACTTTAGCGTGCATAATACCTCTGCAGAAATATGGAAGTAGGTCTCCCTCTTCAGATCCATGAACTGGCTGATCCCGACTTGATTGAACATCCACCTTATGTCGTTTATGATATTCATCTCCATCATAGCATGCTCATTCTGGTATCGAGTCTGAGCCATCCTATCATAAATAGCTTCCCACAACTCTTCCTTTTCTTCCCAATCCGAAATTCGTATGTTAAAGTCTGAAGGTATCCTCTTATCCTTTTGTGATCTTTTCGAAGTTTCACCCTTCTTAGGTGCCTTCGAATCCTTCCTCTTTGAAGGTGTAGCAATTCTTTTACCTACAAAGATTTCATCTCAATACAAACACAAATGAAATAAAGCAAGTATACCCAACATGGGATTCATTCTAGCATATATTATATTCAAGACTTCAAATCCATATGCAGTAACCAATTCATGAACCAACTTCCCCATAACATCAAGTGTATAACCATTAACGAACTTTATTCCACAACACCATTCATCATAGAGTAATTACGACCAAAAACCCTAAGTCATGACTTCACATTCAACATACTTCAACACCATTCCAACATTTTTCATCAAAATTCCATCAATTAAACATAAATCATAGCATGCATATGATGGATTGTATACTAAAAGCCTATCTTTAGTATGAACAATGTTTTAACAATATTTGAAATGAGAATAATTGATCAAATGATTGCGTCTTATAATTTATTTATATGTTTGATGCAATAGTCCACTTACTTATACTATAAATAATATGTGCGACAACATGCTGACGATCATATTATCGATTTCCTTAAAAAGTATAAATAGATGCTCTCAACCGAGATAGACGGAGACTCTCTATCGGGGTGGATGTAGTGTGATTTGGTATTAGTTTGTCTTGACTATCAAATCACATTAGTGCACTTCGTGTGTATTGAGCAGGACCATTTGAGATTGTTCGACTTATACTGATTATATAGGAGAACTTGATCTCAGTTATTATGGATGTTCTTTGATTCATCAATAAGTGAGATTTACATGTAATTAAATCAACAATCTTGGTGAGTTGGGAAATAGTGTTGTGTCTATGGTGTGCTGTTGATTGTAGAAGGAATTAGTGTCCTATTAAATAGGTTGATGATGCCCCCTTGAGGAGCTCATTAGAATTATCATGTAAACCCTGCAGGTGGATTTATTCCGACATGATAATGAGGTTGAGTGGTACTACTCCTGGATGAGATATTAATTAATGGAGTTGTTAGTAACTTAATTAATTAATGTACATTGTACATCTTAAACATGGGGAGACTAACGGGCTCATAATAAGAAGGAGCCCATAACGTAATTATGGGATTAGAACTGTAGTGCAGTAATAATATTTTAGTGGTATATTTTATTATTATTGGACTTAAGTATAAGTTTTAGGCAAAACTAGATACTTAAGCCCAATGGAGACCCAACTCTATTTTCTCCTCCTGGTCCTGCTGTAGCCCATATATAAGTCATCTCAGCTGTCTGGAAACCCTAACGAGACACACATCTAACCATGAGTAGGGAGGGAGAATAGCAGATTGAGAAGATCTTGAGGATCGTTGCCTACACGCCGTCAAGATTGGACTTGGGAATACAGTAGAAGATCGTAAGGTTGTTTGCTGCTGCTATTTGTCAACTTCCATGATTTTTATAAAATCGTGTGAATCTCAAAACTGGACGTGTGATATAGCGTTCGAAAGCCACTGTAGAGAGAATCATTCTGGCTCATAGATCACTCAAATTGAAGATCAGATGAGAGAATTATGCCCAAAACGGTGAGGCTGCACATGCTGTCGGCGAGAATTCATCTTCTTCAACGTATTCTGGTGAAAGATAATACGTTTCTATATTTTCTTGCTTCCATTGATTTAGAAACGTATGAAACCCTAACTTTTCATATTAAACAAATGATTGAACACCAATAATTGGTATCAGAACTTAAGTTTCGTGGTGAAGCGTGACACGTTAGGCTATGGTTTATGTGGAATATGTGGTTTAATTATGAATTAGAATCGCATGAGAAATAGTGTTTCAGTACGATTTGATTATGCCTGTATAATCTCTGTATTATCAATGGTGGTGAACGATTTGAACTGTACCTGCTCACTAAATTCGCGGTGAACGATGGTGAAAGACAACGCCTAGAGAAGATGAAGACTACACGCTATCGGGCGTGCTGTGCACGGCTGGGCGCACGATTCAAGCAAGCTACCGTGTGTTGATACTTAGAGTCGTGCAAGCAAGCCCTTTGACGAGCAGGGCACGCTCGATGGGTGCACGACATATGGCGTGTTAGGCATGGTTGTAGGTTGCTTAACGAGCTTGAGGCTGGGATATTAGAGCACTCATTGGCTACCGTGTGGGTTGCACGTACGCAGGCATTATTGAGGCACTTAGCGCCGGGTGATCATCGAGTGATAATCTTTGTCAAGGAGTGTGCGTTCTGGATGTTGAGTGACGTACATGATGGTTGGCGGGTGAGAAGATGTTGGTGGACGGTAGGTGTAGCACGCGGAAGTGTTGGCGCACAGCAGGTGTAGCGCGCGACTTCAAGTACGATGTTGGCGTGTGGCAGACATTGCGCGCAGAAGTGTTGGTGCACGGCAGACGAAGCGCGCGACTTCATGCACGGTGTCATGCACGACAGACAAGCAGAAGGCTTGCAGTGGAGGCACGACTCGTGCTGATACCCTGCACGAGTCGTGCAAGTGTTATCCACCGGGCAGCTGGCTCGTTTTAGCGATTCAACATTTATTGCATTTAATTTGTGTTATATAACTGCCATAATTGATTTAATCATCTATTATTGTTATATATGGTTGTTGGTCGATATCGATGATTTTGATAATCTGGATGATATCGACGGTTGATATCGATAGTTTTGAAATTTTAAAAATCTGGAAGTTTTTTCGGAAATTTGATAATCTGATTGATATCGATGATTTTGATAATTTGGACAATATCGACGGTTGATATCGATATTTTCAAAATTTGATAATTTGAAAATTTTTAAAAATTTGATAATCTGAAAGTCTTTGTCGATATTTGTGCTTGGTGGCGAACAATCGAATTCGCCGATATATATAACTATTTATAATTGATTTAATTATCTAATTATGGTTATATATGTATATATGTTATCTATGATTTACTGCCTTAGTTATCGTAATAGGAGCATGCTAGGTTGTGTATTTTATTATTCAATATTATATGCATATAAAAACCTTCAGAGTTAGATAACTATGTGGGAGAGGGGATTGTAAATAATTCCTGCGGAGTTATTAGTTTGTAAGTGATGTGAGTAAACTTGCGTGTTGGCAATGGACCTTCCTCCACAATGGATGAGTTTATTCACGGATCACTAGTAAAGACTTCATTTGTAATTTGATGCACATGAACTTGCGTGTTGTCATACACCTTCCTCCCTAACAGATGAGTTTATATGCGGTTCACTGGTATAAACTTATAATTGATGATTGTAGGAAGTTATCCAAGCGCGTGTGTACTTCTCCAATTGTAAGGCACACAAGCTAGCGCAATTAACTTGGGATCAAATAATGGTGTACACTTAGGTGCAAATAATATGTATCCTCCCCAATGAAGTCACTGCTGTTATTTGCATGGCTAAAGAGGAACCGACTATTAATTATTTTGTCATAAAGTTAGGTTGACGAATGAAATTAATGGGTAAAACCTTCTCTTGTAAATGTTCGGGTTTGTATATGTCCACATTAACGTGGCGTGCAGACTCACGGTGCTTGAGATGTTGGTGAATTTTATTTTATATTGTTTTGAGGGAATTAATATAAATGGATAAATTTGAAGGATTTGATTAGTATATTTATTTATGTGATTCTCTGAATTATTCAAATGGTTTTATCTCGCATATTGTTAACTAAAAGAAATTATATTTACTGGTCCAAAATTAGATGATTAGAAAAGTATCTTGATTTCGATTTTACTGCTTAAGAAAACAAATGTGTTCTCACTAAAAATGCCATCTCATACCTATTTAAGTCTCTAGTGGAGAGATGAGAGGTTTATAAAAATATGGTGGTCTCATGCGACTCTTCGGATACTTGAGTGAGGTTAGAAAAGCAAGAGGTCATGGTTAATTAGATGAATGAATTGGAAATACATGGAGTAGAAATTGAAGGGGAAACCTAGGTCAATTAATTCTCCGTAGTTTGCCTAGGTGTTTTGAGAAAGTTTTGCCTGAAATACAAGAGGTTGTATATAGTGGGGAACTTCTGACAAAATATGTGGCGAAGGAAAGCCAATTTCATCAAGATAGTGAACAAGGTTAGTATATAAATAAAAAGTGTGTAACTTAGTGATGATTAGATTATTGAGTACATGGATATACTACGAAAGTGGTGACTGTTGCAGTGGGAGTTATTTATTTATCTTTTGATAGGAATAAACGTTTGATTATGTGAAATTGTCTTTATGTACGTTTTCATGGAAAGAATTTCATTCAGTCTCTATGCATTTATAGATGAATACTCAATTTTATTTAAATGATATGGGCATAGTGATGAATGATGGAGCTATAATCTTTTATGGTGCGTTAGTGACAATGTGTACACTCTTAAATCATGGTTCTCTCATGATGCGACAAATAGTAATTAATAACGAGTCTTCTAATCTAGTAAGAGAAAGGAACATTCGAAAATGAACTCACCAGCTGAATGGTGTGTGACGGAAAGAGGGAATAAGACTCTTATGGAAATATTAGATAGATGATGAGTTATTTAGAATTATTAAATTCATTTTATGGATATGCCCTAGAAACAGTATTTCGTATGAATGTTTGTCTATTTGTGGGATATCCTAGAAAAATGAAGGGAGATTTATTTAGTCCAAAAAGATAAAAGGTTAATTTTTATCATAAACACTAAATTTTTAGAAAAGGATTATGTAATAAATCACATACCCATGTATAAGTTGTTCTAAAGAATGTGAGAGGGAAAACACAAAGTATACTACCAATTGTACAAGAGGATATACCACAAGTGAACTGCATCGCATGTCACATCTGATACATAATTGCATGTAGCATTTTGTCGTAGTAGGAGGGTTGTTTAGCAACCGGATAGATTTATGTTTTGGGAGAGTCATGAGACTTGGTCCCTAGTAAACATGGAATAGACCCACGGATACAATGAAGTACTACAAGATGAATATGCGATATCTTACCAAGTTGCAATGATTTGTGAAATAGAATCTATGGATTCTAAATTAAGTCTGGGAGCTTGTATGACCACTAAATGGTGTAAAAGCCATTGGAAGTTGTCATACAAAATAAAAAGAGGATCATACGGTAAGGTGAAAACTTGGTAGCAAAGCTTGTTGCGAAATGGTATAGTTAGAAAGAAAGGGTTCGATTATGAGGTAACATGTTCACCTATAGTTATGCCTATGTTGATCCGGATTCTTTATCTGTTACTACTCATATGAAATATAAGGTATAGAAAATAGATGTCAAGATAAATTTTCTGATTTGAAGTGTTGAGGAAAATATTTATATGAGGCAACCAGAGTGATTCATTGAAAATGGCTAAGAGCTTTTTGAGTGTATGCTTAAAATTGTCCATCCATGGACTAAAGCAAGCTTTAAACTCAAATGCATTTGTTTTGATTAGGAAATCTAGTAACATAGATTTAATCAATGCTCGGATGGGTCTTGTGTATTGGAAATAAGTGATGGAAACGTGGTTGTATTTCTTCTACTGTACATAGATAGTATATTACTCATTGGAGACAATGAAAGAGTATTGTCATGCGTATGAGTATGGTTGATAAAGCAGTATGAAATGAAGGACTTAAGAGAAGAAAAATATATTCTTGTAATCATGGTGATCACAATATAGAAAGTTATACTTATCTCAAGCTTCATGTAATGATAGAATCCTTACTCGTTTTAGCATATGATTTTATCTAAGGAAATGTGTCTTATGAGACAAAAGAAGATAAAGATGATAAAGACAGTTCTTTATGCTTCGGCGAATAAGGAAGCTTAATCTATAGAATGATGTGGACGAGAATGGATATCTGTAATGCCAATGATGGTCAGTGGGTATCAACGTAACCGTAACAAGAATGATGAACTGTAGTAAGACATATACTTATGTACCTGAAAAGGACCAGAAATTATATGTGGACTTACCAGACAGATTCACTGCTTCTTGTGGGTTACATAGATTTAGATTTTTTTCAAATCTGATAGGGACGGTAGTATATCCACCTCAAAGGTTATGTGTTTTATTTTAGGAAGTTGAGTCATAATATGAAGGAGTGTTATATATATAGAAATATATTTTGGACTCCATCATAGGAAGATGATAAATATGAGCCTCTAAGGCAGCTAAAGTATCAGTATCACTCTAGAAACTTCATGATGAACTTGGATGTGTTTCTAAGATTGCCAAAGATTATTACAATTTATTGTGATAATAATGGTGTAGTTGCAAACTTGAAGGAATCACAAGTCCAAAAGCAATTAAACACATTAAGTGTAAGTACCACCTGTTACGAGAAATCGTATGAGGAGTGATGAGAGTGAGAATAAGCGTATTTTAGTGTCCGATTTAACACCATTTTTATGAGAATTGTTGTCATATATTAGCACAAGCATCTTATATTTGATTATATGTGAGAAAAAGATGCACTTGAGGTGTTTTATTGTATTTTAGGTGGAAAAATGATCAAAAGTGCCAAGTTGGAGAAAAGGTGCAACTTGTGTAGGAATGCTGAAAAATGCACATCCAACTTGTGTAATTTTTCTGTGTTTTTTTGGAGCTCTAAATTGTAAATGTGATATATGTTTGGAAAGCCACAAAAGAGAGGATCGTTTTGGCATAAGGAACACCTAAATCGGAATTCAAACGAGAAAGTTACGATCCAAATTGTGACGTCGTGCAAGCTGTTCCTGTTCAGCACGACTATTCCACTTTGCATGACTTTTTATATAATCAAATATTGTAGTTTCTATGATTTCTTCATATGGATAGAAATCCAAGGAAGAGAGGATCGCTTGAGCTCAAGAATTCTCAAATCGGATGTTAGATATGGAAGTTATGCTCAAAATCGTGAAGTCGCGCAGCTGCCAGCGAGAATTTCTGAGAATTTCCGAATTTGTGCATGTTTTTATACCCCTAGTGTGTGTTTGCGTGTATTTTTGTGTTTTTCAAGAAAAAGTTCATCCTAGGTTCATAAGGAGAGCTTAAAAATATAAAAGGGGATGTAGATCACATCATTATTCATTGGATTGGAGGAGAACAACAACACAATAATCCTACACCCCACAAGGGGGATCATCCCCCCAACCATCATCCACATCCTTTCCTCCATCCATCACTTTGAAGATTCGTCCGTGGAATCAAGAGCAGAATCAAGAGGAGGATTCAACACGGAGAAGGACGCGAAGACTCCTACATCTAGGGTTTTATTTGTTTCCTAATTTATCTTGTATTTTCCAGACATATGGATAAGATCTATCCAACCTCCATGATTGTTCATCGCAACATCATGGGCTAGAACAGTTTTGGTAGATCTAGGGTTTTGAAAGTTTTATGAATTAATTAAACTCTCTTGTGTATCCTCCGTACAACACTACTTGTGGATTTACTTTATATATGATTGTGCTTTCTTAATCGATTTTCACGGTCATTTTGTTCATCTTCAACTGTTATATATAGAGTCTGAATATATATCTTGGTTGTAGATTGAGTGTGTTAACTGCTGAACAGGTTTTCATGTTATGATTCTAAGTGAGGGGACTCCTAAGCTTCATTAGAACTGTCATATATAAATGTTTATTAATTGAATTGAATTCGGGTTAATAAGCAGGATAAAGAGGGTAATTTTATAGTACCTATAAAGGGAGATCATATTGGGTTAGGTTCCAGACATGATAAATAATTGATTCTGATAGTACCTAGAAAGGGGGGGTGAAATTATGTCTCTTGCTCCGAGGTTATTCACATGTGTTACACGCATATTTACTTGTGTCTATAGAGTATATTTGCATGGTTTAGTGATGCGTCCATAGTTTACAAGGCAGAATCGGTCTGCAATTGAGAGGGAAGTTAAGTAGTAAAACTGGATTACTCTAAAGCTACCTATTCTCCTACTTGATCCACTTTTATATTATTTTAGTGTTATTTGCCTTAATTGTTATTTAATATTTTGGTTAGTAGATTAATAATTAAATTCACAACCTTTATTGTCAATTCGACTTAATTAATTTAGTAAATAATTAAATTGATAATACGCCGTCCTTTGGGTTCGATATTCAACTTGGTCGCTTGCTTAAGCTGCAACTGATATCCTTAATACTTGGGGATTAATTTTGCATGGAAAGAAAACGCGCATCAATGAGGGGAAGGTTGTTATCACCTAGATTGCATCAGATGATAACCTAGTAAATCCTTTTACAAGGACCTTAAGGTGAATGCTTTTGATGGTCATATAGTGGGAGTGGGAATCAGATGTTGGCAGTGGTTTTGGCAGAATAGTCTTTTAGTAAGTGGGAGATTGTTGAATTGTATACTAAAAGTCTAGCTTTAGTATGAACAATGTTTTAACAATATTTGAAATGAGAATCATTGATCAAATAATTGCGTCTTATTATTTATTTATATGTTTGATGAAATAATCCACTTACTTTATACTGTAGATAATATGTTGTGCGACAAACACGCGAAAGATCATATTATTGGTTTCCTTATAAAGTATAAACAGATGCTCGCTATCGAGATAGACGGAGACTCTCTATCGGGATGGTTGTAGTGTGATTTGGTATTAGTTTGTCTTGACTATAGAATCACATTAGTGCACTTCGTGTGTATTGAGCAGGACCGTTTGAGATTGTTCTACTTATACTGACTATATAGTAGAACTTGATCTCAGTTATTACGGATGTTCGTGCTCTTAATCCTAACACAATAACCTCGACACGTAAGGCATTATGTATTTTTTTGATTCATCAATAAGTGAGATTTACATGTAATTAAATCAACAATCTCGGCGAGTTGGGAAATAATGTTGTCTCTATGGTGAGCTATTGATTGTAGAAGGAATCCGTGTCCTATTAAATAAGTTGATGATGTCCCCTTGAGGAGCTCATAAAGATTATCATGTACACCCTGCAGGTGGATTTATTCCGCTTTATAATGAGGTTGAGTGGTACTACTCTCAGATTAGATATTAATTAATGGAGTTGTCCGTAACTTAATTAGTTGATGGACATTTTATATCTTAAACATGAGGATACTAACGGGATCATAATAAGAAGGAGCACATAACGTAATTATGGGATTAGAACGGTAGTGCAGTAATAATATTTTAGTGTTATATATTATTATTATTGGACTTAAATATAAGTTTTGGGCTAAACTTGGATACTTAAGCCCAATGAGGCCCAACTCTAATTTTTCTTCTTCTGGTTCCTGCTGTAGCCCATATATAAGTCATCTTTGCTGTCTAAAAACCATAATGAGACATGCCTAATTGTGAGTAGGGAGAGAGAACAACAGATTGAGAAGATCTTGAGGATCGTCGCTACATGACGTCAAGATTGGACTTGGAAATACAGCAGAAGATCGGAAGGTTGTTCGCTACTGCTGTTCGTCAACTTCCACGATTTTTATAAAATAAAATCGTGTGGATCTTCAAACTGGATTTGTGATACACACTGAAGAGAGGATCGTTTTGGCGTGTACATCACTTATATCGGAGATCAAATGAGAGAGTTATGTCCAAAACAATGATGTTGCACATGTTGTTGGCGAGAATTCATCTTCTTCAACATACCATGGTGAAAAGTAATACGTTTCTATATTTTCTTGATTCCGCTGATTTAGAAACGTATGGAACACTAACTGTTCACGTTAATCAAACGATCGAACGCCAACAACATCAATTTCACAATTTTAATTAGTTATTATCTTTACACAAAATCAATGAGTACATTCGACAATTCAAAAATTCAACTCAAGCCCGTAATATATGCATCATCAATTCCACATAAAACCATAAATCCAATGTACAATTGAACCCATGCAATTTCATATAAAATTTCAATAAGAACACATTGATTTCAACCTTTAATCCTAACTAAAAGCATGTTTAATCAACTTACCATCAATAACTAAGCAAAGAATCATCAATTCTAAGGTTAAAGAGTCAAGAAAACATACCTTTGTCTCCGGCATGAGTGTGTGTGACGTAGTACGAAATTCCCAAAAGTGAGTAGAAAAACCCTAGTTTGGACTTGAATCTTCCCAAAACTTGGTGTGGAGTGATGGAATGATGTGTAATTAGTGAAAGAAAAAGTTTAGAATGAGTTTGGAGTGAAATTCTTAAAGTTCGAGATGAGTGCTCGAGAAGAGGTGGCAAAAAGTGGTCGAATATGGCTGGAAACCACTTTAAATTGTGATTTTTCAACCTTGCTCGATTCGAGTAATATGGTCGAGCAAGACCAGGCATGGTCGAGCAAGGACCCTATAAACTGAAATTATTGCCGCACGTTGCTCGACCAAAATAATCTTGATCGAGCAACATGGTGTTGGTCGAGCAACATCCCTGTAAACTGAGAACACTTACCCTATTTTGCTCGACCATTGCTCGACCAATGTGATATGGTCGAGTAACTAGCATTTGGTCGAGCAACCTTTCTATAAATAGAAGTGGCTTCCTGGAGCTCTGCTCGACCATTGCTTGACCAAAACAACATGGTCGAGCAACAGTGCAAATGGTCGAGCAACTCCCTGACGCTCCGATATTCGTGATTTTCTTTATCCCCTACAAAACTTAGACTCTAATACAAATATTAAGTATCATAACGGCTTAAAATGATTGCTAGATAACCAAAATTTAGACTAAAAAATCAAGTATATGACTCCATACACTACTCAATAAATAAAACACCTCTGAACAATAGGCAAATTGCAAAGAATCGACATACTAATATCGGTTAAAGTTTTAATATGCTGCAAAAAATAACTCCCCTAGCAAACGTTACAAAGAAAAGATTATACTCTTGGTGCTAAGATGAGGTAAGTAAATCACACCCCCAAACTTAGTAAAAACTAAAGTTGAAACTAAGTTTGGAAAGATATGTAACTGCTGATACATAAGCACATGAAATATAAAAATTTCTTATGCACACTAGATAAATAAAGTAATAAAACGGGAGAAAAAGCCCCCAGCATGCGCTCAAGTTTAATGTCGGAGAGCCACGACGGTACCAACTCAATACAAGGTGTCAACAAAGACGATGCGAGCTTAATCCGATGACTTAAAGTGTTTCAAACGATGCCCATTCGCCACAATGATGTCTCCGTCTTTGTCTATGATCTCAAAACTCACATCTCCACAGGCTCTATAGATAAGGAAGGGTCTCGTCCACTTCGATTTTAATTTTTCTGCAAAAAGGTTTAAACAAGAGTTAAAGAGTAACACCTCATCTCCTTGCTTGAACTCCTTGAAAGTGATCTTTGAGTCATGCCACTTCTTCATCCTCTCCTTGTAGATCACAAAGTTCTTGGAAGCTCGATTTCTGAACTCATCCAATTGATTGATGTGAGTCATCCTCAACTCCTTTTTCTCTTCAAGAGATAAGTTCAAACTTTTCAATGCCCAAATTACTTATGATGAATCTCTACGGGTAAGTGGCACAGCTTCTTATAGACAATGTGATAAGGTTAAATGTCTAGCATAGTCTTGTACCCTGTTAGAAACCCCCATAAAGCATCATCGAGCTTCATAGCCCAATCTCTTCTATTTGTTCCGACTACCTACTCTAATATTTGCTTCATTTGATGGTTGGAGACTTCAGCTTGCCCATTAGCTTGAGGATGATAGGGTGTAGTGGCCCTATGCTTAACACCATAATCCTAGAGTACTTTCTCTATCAACTTATTGACGAAGTGGGTACATCCATTACTCGCAAGTGCTTTAGAAACTCCATGTGGGCAAAGATGTGCTTCTTCAAGAAAGAAAGCACGGTTTTAGTATCATTCATGTGAGTTGGAATTGCTTCCACTCACTTAGAAACTACTTCCACCCACTTAGAAACATAGTCAACATCTATAAGAATGTAGGGAAATCCATTAGATGGGTAAAAGGCCCCATTAATCGATTCCCCACACATCGAAGATCTCTACAATAACGTTCGGCTGAAGTGGCATCTCATCCCTTCTGCTTATGTTTCCCATCCTTTGACATCTATCGCATGTCGCGATATAGGATTCACAATCTTTAAATAAGTTAGGCCATAAAAAGCAGATTGAAGTACCTTCGCTGCAGTCTTTTGGGCTCCGAAATGCCCTTTGTTAGGTTGTGCATGACAAAAATCAAGCACGCTCTCCATCTCCATCTCGGGCACACACCTACAGATGATAGAATCCGTACAAATCCTATAGACAAACTGATCATACCATATGAAGGTCTCAACATCTCTTCTAAACTTTGCAAGTTAGTACATATTGAGACCCCTAGGAATTTCACCTTATGCAATGTAATTGACATAATCAGCGTACCATGGATCCATTCCTTGAGCGGCGACCACACATTCTTTCTCCGCTCCTTCAGCAAACACTGCCATAATCTTCGCAACAGGGAACATCTCTTCAATGTATTCAAAGAGTTATCACAATACTCCCTTGTCTCCAACCTTGATAGGTGATCCGCCAACACGTTCTCTAAACCTTTCTTATCTCAGATCTCCATTTCAAACTTTTGTAGAAGAAGAATCCATCCAATGATACTTGACTTTGCTTCTTCTTCTCCATCAAGTACTGGATCGCAGAATGATCAGCGTACACTATAGTCTTTATTCCCTTCAAATACTGAAAAAATTTATTGAATGCAAACACCACAGTTAGAAACTCTTTCTCGGTGACAATATAGTTCTTTTGTGTTGCATAAAAAGTCTTACTTGCCTAGTAGATGGTGCAGAATTTTTTTTATCTCTCAAATGCCCTAGCACCACTCCAAGTGCTAAATCACTTGCATCACACATAAGTAGAAACATCTGAGTCCAATCCATTGTGATCAAGATAGGTGCAGTAATAAGCGCCTCCTTCAATACTTGAAAAGTAGTTAGACATTCTTCATCAAAGTTAAAAGGAACATCCTTTTCAAGTAAGTGAGACAAGGGCTTGGAGTTTTTTTATAAGTCTTTGATAAATTTTCTATAAAATCCGGCATATCCAAGGAAGGATCGCACTCTTCTCTCATTAGTAGGTGGTGGAAGCTTCTCAATGGCCATCTCCTTTGCACGATCAACCTGCAATCCTTGGCCGAAACATGATTCCCTAGAACAATATCATCTCTCACCATGAAGTGTCACTTCTCCCAATTCAAGAAAAAAATAGTTTCTTGTCATCTCTTCAAAACAGTAGATAGGTTAGACAAACAAATATCAAAGGAGGAAGCAAACATAGAAAAATCATCCACAAACACCTGCATGATCTTTTCTATCAACCCATCAAATATGGCCATCATGCATCTTTGAAATATAGTAGGTATATTTTACAATCCAAAAGGCATTTTTCTAAAGGTAAAAGTCTCATAAGGGCAAGTAAAAGTAGTCTTTTCTTTATCCTTGGGTACAATCATGATTTGATTATAACCCGAGTATCCATCCAAGAAGCAATAAAACTCGTACCCTGCAAGACGGTCTAGTATTTAATCCATGAACTGAAAAGGGAGTAGTCATTGCGCAAATTTTCACTTAGTTTCCTGTAATCCATACATACACACCACTCCATAGGAATCCTAGTGGCAACGTCTCTCTATCATCGGCTTTCCCAATAGTCATGCCCCCTTGCAATGGACTCACTTGGGGACTATCACTAATTGGATAAATGATTCCTGTGTCTAACCACTTAAGGATTTCATTCCTAATCACTTCTTGAATAGCGGGGTTCACCCTCCGTTGACTTTGTACACAACCCTTAGCCTCATCTAGCAATCTTATTCTATGCATGCAATTTGATGGATTAATGCCTTACAAATCATCAAGAGACCAACCTAAGAAGACTTATACTTCCTAAGCACATCTAGAACCTCTTCAAGTTGATCATCAGTAAGGGAGGAAGATACAATTACTGGATAAGTTTCATTGTCGTCTATATAGACGTACTTCAAGTACTCTAGTAGTGGTTTCAACTCTGCCTTCTTTTCTTCCTTAGTTGTGCTTTCTCTATCTAATGGCAAGTACTTCCTAGTCCACTTGACCTCTTTAAATCTTGATTCTTTACAGTTCGTACCTATCATTACCCAAAGCAATTAAGTTTTCTAGATATTTAATACATACCTCATTGGAGAGCTCATCAAGCTCTGTGGTGGGAAAAGTAAGAGACTCCACCAAGCATGTCTCCGATGGATCCTTAGATAGGATCAAAGATAAATCTTCTTTCACAATCTCCTCTACCACATCAATGCAGTGTTGGCGTTCGATCATTTGGTTAACATGAACATTTAGGGTTCCATGCATTTCTAAATCAGCAGAAGTAAGAAAACATAGAAATGTATTACATTTCACCAGGGTATGTTGGAGAAGATGAATTCTCGCAGACAACCTGAGTAACCTCATGGTTTTAGGCATAACTCTCACATATGATCTTTGTTTGAGTGATCCAGGTGCCAAAACAATCCTCTTTTCCGTGGCTTTCCAATAGTGTATCACACATTTTGTTCTGAGGTCCACACGATTTTATAAAATTGTGGAAGTTGACAGACAGCAGCAACAAACAATCTTCCGATCTTCTGCTATATTCCCAAGTCCCTCACCCTTCTCACAGGGTTAGGGGTGAATTATTTTTCAGTTAGGATTTTCGGGCAGCTGAGATGACTTATATATGGGCTACATCAGGGACCAGGAGGAGAAATTAGAGTTGGGCCCCCTTTGGGCTTAAGTATCCTAGTTTAGCCCAAAACTTATATTTAAGTCCAATAATAATTATATATACCACTAAAATATTATTACTGCACTACCGTTTTAATCTTATAATTATGTTATGGGCTCCTTCTTATTATGAACCCGTTAGTCTCCCCATGTTTAAGATATACAATGCCTAATAATTAATTAAGTTACTGACAACTCCATTAATTAATATCTCATCCGAGAGTAGTACCACTCAACCTTATTATTAAGCCGGAATAAATCCACCTGCAGGGTTTACATGATAATCCTTATGAGCTCCTCAAGGGGACATCATCAACCTATAGTGGACATGGATTCATTCTACAATCAACAGCACACCATGGAGACAACACTATTTCCCAACTCACCAAATTTGTTGATTTAATTACATGTAAATCTCACCTATTGATGAATCAAAGAAATACATATTGTCTTACATGTCGAGGTTATTGTATAGGGATTAAGATCACGAACATCCATAATAACTGATATCAAGTTCTCCTATATAGTCAGTATAAGTCGAATGATCTCAAGCGGTCCTGCTCAATACACACAAAGCGCACTAATGTGATTCTATAATCAAGACAAACTAATACCAAATCACATTACAACCATCTCGATAGAAAGTCCCCGTCTATCTTGGTTGTGAGAATCTGTTTATACTTTATAAGGAAATCAAAAATATAATCTTCCGCGTGTTGTAGTATAACATATTATCTATAGTATAAAGTAAATGGACTATTGCATCATACTTATAAATAAATTATAACACGCAATAATTTGATCAATGATTCTCATTTCAAATTCGTTGTAAACATTGTTCATACAAAAAGCTAGGCTTTTAGTATACAATCCAACATGCTGTTGCACTGTGTCTCCATAGGCATCGTCATTGCAGTGTCAAGGTTAAAAAGAACCCCTTCTTGTTGGCGTTCAAATCTTATGGTCCACATGATTCGTTCGGGTTTCATGTAATTCTATTGCAGTGGAAACGAATAGAATAATTTACCTGTCACCGTTGTATGTTGGAGCAGAGATCGAACAATAGCAACTAACGACCTTACGATCTTCTGCTATATTCTCAATCATAATCTTGACGTCGTGTGGGCGACAATCTTCAAGATTCACTCAATCTACAGTCTCTTAACCAATCTTACGTGTTAAAGCGTGTAAACTAGGGTTCCTAGACTGATCAGGTGGCTTATATACGGGCTATAATAGGGACCAGGAGAAAAAATGAGAGTCGGGCCTCCATTGGGCTTAAGTATTCAAATTTAACCAAAAACTTTTACTTAAGTCCAATAATAATAGTATAGTCCACTAAAATATTATTACTGCACTGCCACTCTAATTCCAAATTACGTTATGGGCTCCTTCTTATTATGAACCCGTTAGTCTCCCCGTGTTTAAGATATACAATACCTATTAAATATTTTGTTACTAACAACTCTATTAATTAATATCTCATCCGAGAGTAGTACCACTCAAACTTGTTATTATGCAGGAATAAATCCACTTGCAGGGTTTATATGATAATCCTTATGTACTCCAAGGGGATATCATCAGCCTATTTAATAGGACATAGATTCCTTCTACAATCAACAGCACACCATAGAGACAGCACTATTTCCCAACTCATCGTGTTTGTTGATTTAATATATAAATCTCCCCAGTGATGAATTAAAGATATACATACTGGCTTAGGTGTCGAGGTTATTGTCTAGGGATTAAGAGCACCAATATCCATAATAACTGAGATCAAGTTCTCCTATATAGTCAGTATAAGTTGAACGATCTCAAGCGGTCCTGCTCAATACACACAACGTGCAATAATGTGATTTTATAGTCAAGATAAACTAATACAAAATTGCACTACAATCACCCCAATAAATTATACTCATCTATCTCGGTTGTGAGTATCGTTTATACTTTATAAGGAGCCGACAATATGTTCTTCCATGCGACGCCGCACACCACATTATCACTATATAAAGTAAGTGGACTATTGCATCGACATATAAATAAATTATAAGATGCAATTATTTGATCAATGATTCTCATTTCAAATAATGTTAAAACATTGTTCATACTAAAGCTAGGCTTTTAGTATACAATCCAACACTTCTTTGTCCATCAGTAGTCTAAGCTAACCCTTTTGAACGTCTATCACAGCTCTAGCAGTGGTCAGGAATGGTATCCCTAAGATAAGACGGACATTATCATTGTCATCTTCTATCTCAAGCACTAGAAAATCCACAGGAAATATCAATTTCTCTACTTTCACTAGTACGTCTTCAATCACACCCTTAGGAAGGGTCATGGACATATCTTCCAATTATAGAGCAACTGTTGTAGGAGCCAACTCCCCCAAACTGAGCCAATTAAATATAGACAAATGCATCAAGTTGATGCTTGCCCCAAATTCATATAAGGCTTGTCTTGTCGGCCATTTTCCTTTATCACATAGAATTGTGATGCTCTCCGAATCCTTCAACTTAGTTGGCAGCTTCCTCTGAATTATCAAAATGCAGTTCTCAGATAGATTCACTGTTTCAACTGCATTCAAGCATCTCTTCTTCAATATGATATCCTTTATGAATTGGGCAGAGTAATCTCCATGATTGATTCAGTGAAAGGAATGTTCAAGCTTATCTTGTTTATGATATCTTGAAACCTCTTGAACTTTTCTTTCAATCCCTTATTTACTAATCTTAAAGAAAATGGAGGAGTTATCTTAGTCTTTGGGATTCCTCACTCATCACGTTCGGCCTCCTTCAACTTATCCTTCTTGCTCTCAATATCTCCGCTCTTTTCCACTTCTTTTCAACTACAAGCTCAGTAATTTGCTCATGTGATGGTACTGGAGTGCTCTGAACATCAGGTATAGCGTTACGTATGGGAACAGGAGATGAACGGTGTTGCTCGACCAGAATGCCCTGGTCGAGCAACATGAGATTGGTCGACCAAGGTCCCCATGCACATAGTGGCCTCGTACAGTCCTGACTAGGGCCGGAGAAAAATACTAAACTTTTGGTATACCGCCCTTACCATATTGAAAAATATCGAATTTATTAAAATTTTAGGTATGCCAAAATTTTTGGTAAGGTATGATGCCATATTGAAAATTTTGGTATGATAACGGTATACAAATTGGTACGACCGCAGTATTTTGGTAGATATTAAAATACCATAAAATATTTAATTTTTTTGTGATACGATACGGTATATACCATACATACATAATATGTAATTAACTATTATTTTTATATTACAATTTTTTTATTTAATTATAATTATTATATATATATATTATTAATAATCAAGACATACTAATACCAAATCACACTACAACCATCCCGATAGATTATCCCCATCTATCTCGGTTGTGAGTATCTATTTATACTTTATAAGGAGCCGACAATATGATCTTCCGTGCGACGCCGCACACCACATTATGTACAGTATAAAGTAAGTGGACTGTTGCATCGACATATAAATAAATTATAAGATTCAATTATTTGATCAATTATTCTCATTTAGAATATTGTTAAAACATTGTTCATATTAAAGCTAGACTTTTAGTGTACAATCCAACAAACTTCCTTTTATACTAAAAAACTATGTTGTCATGTCTTCTTCCATACATCTGATTCCCACTCCCACTACATGACCATCAAATGCTTTCACCTTAAGGTCCTTGTAAAAGGATCTACTAAGTTATCATTCGATGCAATCTTGGCGACAACAACCTTCTCCTCATCATATGATTTCTCGTATCAGGTGATACTTGCTCTTAATATGTTTAATTGCCTAATGGGCTTGTGATTCCTTCAAGTTTGCAACTGCACCATTATTATCACAATAAATTGTGATAACCTTACGCAAACTCAGAATCACAACTAAGTCCATTATGAAGTTTCTAAGTCATACAGATACATTGGCTGCCTCAGAGGCTCCAATTCAACATCTTTCTATGGTGGAGTCCAAAATATATTTCTATATAACACTCCTCCATATTATGGCTCTATTTTCCAAAATAAACACATAACCTTGAGGTGGATTTACTATTGTCCCTATTTGATTATAAATCCGAATCTATGTAACCTAGAAGAAGCAATGAATCTGTCCGGTAACCCCACATATAATTTCTAGTCCTTTTCAGATACTTAAAAATATGTGTTATCACAATTAAACATTCTTGTTCTTGGTTACCTTGATAACCACTAACCATGCATTTAGCAAAACATATATCCATTCTCGTGCATAGCATTGTTTAGATTAAGCTTCCTTATTCGCCAAAGCATAAGAAACCGTCTTCAACACCTTTATCTTCTTTTGTGTTATAAGACACATTTTCTTAGATAAAGTTACATGCTATAGCAATTAAAGATTGTATCAATTCATGAAGCTTGATAAAAGCACAACATCCTATCTTTTGATCCGTATCACCATGATCGCAAGAATATATTTTGCTTCACTTAAGTCCTTCATTTCATACTGCTTTATCAACCATACCCATACGCTCGAAAATACTCTTTCATTGTCTCTAATGAGTAAGATACCATCTACGTATAATACAAGAAATACCACCACATTTTCGTCACACTTTTTAATACACAAGACACATCCGCGTATTGAATAAACCCATATCACTGGATTACCTTATCAAAACAGATGTACTTAGAGTTTAAAGCTTGCTTTGGTCCATCGCTAGACACTTTTAAGCTCACACTCAAAATGATCTTCGCTCTTTATAATGAATCACTCTGGTTGCTTCACATAGATGTTTTCCACAAGACTTCCAATCATGAAAGTTGTCTTGATATCTACTTGCTATACCTCATAATTTAATATGATCAGCAATAAATAAAAGAATCCGGATCTACTTAAACTTAGCTACCAGCAAAAAGATTCCTCATACTCGAACTCACCCTTCTTTCTGAGTGTACCTTTACGTAACAAGCATTGTTTCAAAGTATCACCTTACCGTCTGATCCTTTTTTTTATTTTGTAGAGCCACTTTCAATGGTTTTACCACCATTTTGCGGTTCTACAATCATCCAGACCTAATTTAGAATCCATAGATTGTATTTCAGAAATTATCGCAAGCTAAGATATTGCATTTTATCTTTTAGTGCTTCGTTGTATCCGTGGGTCAATTTCCTATTTACTAGGGACCAAGTCTCACAACTCTCCCAAAATATAAATTTATATGGTTGTCGAACAACACTCCCACTACGACGAGGCACTATAGGCCATTCTATATTAGATGTGACATGCGATGCAGTTTACTTGTGATATATCCTCTCCCACTACAACCTTACTTTGTGTTTTCCCTCTTACATCCTTTAGAACAATTTATAGATGGGTTTTTGATTTATTACATAGTCCTTTTCCAAAAATGCAGTGTTCGGGTTAATAATCACCCTTTGATCTTTGGGACTATCAAATAAAACACCCTTCATTTTTCTAAGATATCCCACAAACAAACAAACATCCTTACAACATGTTGTTTCTAGAGCATACCCATAAAATGAATTTAATAATTCCACATAACTCATCATCTATCTAACCATTTCCATAAGAGTCATATTCCTTCTTTTCGTCATACCATTCGGCTGGAGTTTGCCCAGTGTTGAAAACTTTGGATTCAATCCCAACCTTTGATAAATAGATCCTAAACTATCCTAAGAGGTATTTGCCACCACGTTTAAATCATAATGACTTGATATATTTTCAATGACCCTACACCGCATGAGCCGTTCACTTTTTGAATTAATTATTGTACTCAGTCTTGCGGTGCATCAAATATACCTATTTCTAGAACAATCATTACGTAAGGTGACGAACCACCTCTCGCCTAGATAGTCATACGACCACATAAATCAGAATGAACCAATTCCAACATATCTTTTGCTCTACACCCTTTGCCTTGAAAAGATAATTAAACATACCTAGTCTCTGATGCCAAAGGTATGTTTGGTTCATATCCGAAGGTTCCTTTCTCTTACTAAGATTACAAGATGCGTTATTAATTACTATTTGTTACATCCGTGGGATGAATATGATTTAAGAGTGTACAAATTGTCACCAACGTACAACAACAGATTATAGCTCCATCCTTCATTATAATGACAATGTCATTTAAATGAAATGGAGTATCCTTCTGTAAGTGCACAGAAACTGAAATCAAATTCTTTATATAAAAATGTACGTAAAGACAATTTTACAAAATTAAATGTTTATTCATATCGTAAGATAAATAAACAACTCCCACTGCAACAACAACTACTCTTGTAGCATTACCCATGTCCACAATAATCTCACCATCACTTAGTTGCAGACATATAGTGATTTCGGTATCTACACACAACGTATAAGTAGATGCCATCACTATTTACGCTTCAACAACTAGTGAATAAGATACTAACCTTGTTCAAATCTTGATGAAATTAGCATTCCTTCGCCACATGTTTTGTCAGAAGTTTTCCACCGTATACAACCTCTTTTAGTTCAGGTGGAACTTGCTCAAAACATCTAGGGAAAAAAAGAAGAATAAATTGACTTGGGTTTCCCCTTCGATTTCTACTTCAAGGACATCCAATTCATTCATCAAGTGTACAATGACCTATTACCTTTCTATCTTTCTCAAGTATCCGAAGAGTCATATGAGATTGACCATCATATTTCTATGAACCTCTCTCTCACCTCTTCACAAGAGACTTAAACAAGAACCAGAGGGCATCCTCAGTGAGAAAATATTTTTATTTTCTAAGCAGTAGGAATTAAAAACAAGATTCTTTTCTAATTATTTAATTTTAGACCAGTAAATATATTTCTTTTAGTTAATAACAAATGAAATAAATCATTCGAAAATACCGAGAATAACGTAAATAAATACACCAATCAAATACTTCAAATTTATCAATTTATATTGATTCCCTCAAAACAATATAAAATAAAATTCACCGACATCTCAAGCACCATGAATTTGCATGCCACGATAGTGCGTACGTATACAAATTCGAACATTTACAAGAGAAGGTTTTGCCAATTAATTTCATCCATCAACCTAACTTTATGACAAAATAATTAATAGTCGGATCCTCTTTAGCCATGCAAATAATAGCAGTGACTCTGATGGGGAGGATACTTATTATTTTCACCTAAGTGTTCACTATTATTTGATTTCAAGTCCATTGTGCAAGCTTATGTCTTTTCAGATGGAGAAGATCACACGCGCTCGGGTAACTTTTTACAATCATTGTAAAGAAGTATGTACTAGTGATCTGGGAATAAACTCATCCGATGGGGAGGAAGGCACTATAGCCAACACGCAAGTTTATTCACATCACTTACGAACCAATAATGGAGGCCGCGAGAATTATTAACCAATCCCCTCTCCTACTTAGTTAATTAATATCGTGGATTTTTACATGCATATAATATTTAATAATACAATACGCAACTTAGGATGCTTTTATTAAAGCACATAAGGTAGAAAATCACAGAGAATCATGCATAACATATATAACAATAATTAGACATTCCATCAATTGAAAACAGATATATATTAGCGAATTCGATTGTTCACCACCAAGTACAAATGCGGGCAATGCAGACGGGGATCAACCTTCACGGTGAGGTCACGGGGATCGACCTGCCTAGTCAGGTCGCGAGGCTCGGGGCAGCGCCCCGAAACCAAAACTGAAATCATGAAGCCGGCCTTCATGAATATTCCTACAGATTCCTTGCCTAACAGCAACAATACGACCTGACTATTCACTCGTTGACATGTTCGGCACGCCATAACACCTATCTTCAGCATGCCAGGCATAAGCACCCATCGTACGGCAGTCAGGCCACCTCTCTTATCCACAGACCCGACTTGGAGCATCATCACACAGCGTCCAGCACAACAGCGACTAAGCGTACGCCTACTCGCCCGTCAGCCAACACGCCCCGTATGCCATGACTAGTAACAACACATGGCTTTTCGTATGCCTTGCACTCGACAATGCGCGGCTGCCTTCCTGCTTCTGTGCGGCCTTCTGTGCGCCAATGGGATAGCCTCCGTACTAGCCAAAGGGCACAACACCCGCTAATCCACATGCCAACGGCTTGCTTGCCCAGTAAGCTGCTTGTCTGCTCGCTACTGTGTGTGGAAACTCACCTCCGTGTGCGCATCTGTGCATGCTTCCCCGCTAACTGCACGCCTATACACACGATCTGAAGTGTCTGCCGCTTGCCAACAAGCACCCAGCTGTGCTTCCTACATGGCAGCGTGCGCGGCAGCATGCCACATCCTTGCACCGACACGCCAGCAACTGTGTGGCCCTACCCGATGAAACACCTGCAGCCGTGTACAATAATGTTCTCACCCGAGAACCATCGTGTGCATCACTTCCGTGCGCGCTAATCATTGTCTATTGCTCACCATCGTGTGGCATCACACGGTCATATGCCCGGTATTGAGTGCCTTCACACGGTCTTGAGATCGCCACCATGCGTTACACTCAACCAACTTGCGCTTTGTCGTCTTCTCTAGGAGAAACTCACGAACAAGTTTCATCGATACTCCCACACAATGTTTAACTATATAGAATTATACAAGTATAATTAAAAAAATACCATAACCCTAATCATACATGTGATTCTATTTTGAACAAGAAACACATAAGCCGCAGAAACCCTAGCCGAAGCATTTCTTATGAACTAAGAACCCTCACCTCTGATACCAATTATTAGAGTTCAGATCTTATGGTCCACATGATTCTTTCGGGTTTCATGTAATTCTATTATACCAGAAATGAATAGAATATTTTACCTTTAACAGTGGTATGTTAGAGCAGAGATCGAACAACAGCAACTAACGGCCTTCCGATCTTCTGTTGTATTCCCAAGCTTAATCTTTACATCGTGTGGGTGACGATCTTCAAGATTCACTCAATCTACAGTCTCCTAACCTATCTCACGTGTTTAGGCATGTAAACTAGGGTTCCTAGACTGCTGAGGTAGCTAATATACGGGCTACAACAGGAACCAGGAGGAGAATTAGAGTCGGGCCTCCATTGAGCTTAAGTATCCAAATTTAGCCCAAAACTTATACTTAAGTCCAATAATAATAATATAGTCTCCTAAAATATTATTACTGCACTGCCGCTCTAATCCAAAATTACGTTATGTGATTCTCCTTATTATGAGTCTGTTAGTCTCCCTGTGTATAAGATATATAATGCCTATTAATAAATTAAGTTACTGATAACTCCATTAATTAATATCTCATCCGAGAGTAGTACCACTCAACCGTGTTATCATGCCAGAATAAATCCACCTGCAGGGTTATATGATAATCCTTATGAGCTCCATGGGGACATCATTAGCCTATTTAATAGGACACGAATTTCTTCTACAATAAACAACACACCATAGAGACAACACTATTTCCCAACTCACCGAGTTTATTAATTTAATATATATAAATCTCACCCATTGAGGAATTAAAGTGATACATACTGGCGTACGTGTCGAGGTTATTGCATAGAAATTAAGAGCACGAATATAAAAAATAACTGTGATCAAGTTCTCCTATATAGTCAGTATAAGTTGAACGATCTCAAGCGGTCCGACTCAATACACACAAAGTGCACTAATGTAATTTTATAGTCAAGATAAACAAATACCAAATCACACTATAATCATCCCGATAGATTGTCCCCATCTATCTCGGTTGTGAGCATCTACTTTATAAGGAGTCGACAATATGATCTTCCATGTGATGCTGCACACATATTATTTATAATATAAAGTAAGTGGACTATTGCATTGACATATAAATAAATTATAAGACGAAATCATTTGATCAATGATTCTCATTTCAAATATTGTAAAAATATTATTCAAACTAAAGCTAAGCTTTCAGTATACAATCCAACACTTCTTTATCCATCAGTAGTCTAACCTCACCCTTTTGAATGTCTATATAGCTCCAGCAGTGGTAAGGAATGGTTTCCCTAAGATAAGACGGACATTATCATTGTCATCTTCCATCTCGAGCACTAGAAAATCCATAAGAAATATCAGCTTCTCTACTATCACTAGTACGTCTTCAATCATACCCTTAGGAAGGGTCATGGACCTATTTGCCAATTATAGAGCAACTGTTGTAGGAGCCAACTCCCCCAAACTGAGCTGTTTAAATATAGACAAATGCATCAAGTTGATGCTTGCCCCAAGATCACATAAGGCTCGTCTTGTTGGCCCTTTTCATATATCACATAGAATCGTAATGTTTCTCGGATCCTTCAACTTAGTTGGCAGCTTCCTCTGAATGATAGAGCTGCAGTTCTCAGATAGATTCATTATTTCAACTTCATTCAAGCTTCTCTTCTTCAATATGATATCCTTTAAAAATCGGGCATAGTGTGACATCTCCATGATTGCTTCAGTGAAAGGAATGTTCAAACTTATCTTGTTCATGATATCTTGAAACCTCTTAAACTTTTCTTTCAATCCCTTCTTTACTAAACTTAGGAAATGGAGGAGGTATCTTAGTCTTTAGGATTCCTCACTCATCACGTTCGGCCTCCTTCAACTTATCCTTCTTGCTCTCAATCTCTCCACTCTTTTCCACTTCTTTGCAACTACAAGCTCAGTATTCTGCTCATGTGATGGTAGTGGAGTGCTCTGAACATTAGGTATAACATTTTGTGTGGGAACTGGAGCTGAACGATGTTGCTCAACCAGAATAGTTTGGTCTAGCAACATGAGATTGGTCGAAAAAGGTCCACATGCACGGAGAGGCCACGTACAGTCGTGACTAGGGTTGGAGGAAAATACCAAAATTTTGGTATACCACCCTTACCATATCCAAAAATATTGAATTTATCAAAATTTTAGGTATGCCTAAACTTTTGATAAGGTATGATACCGTATTGAAAATTTTTGTACGATAACGTTATATAAATTGTTAATACCATAGTATTTTGGTATATACCAAAATACCGTAAAATATTCAATTTTTTTGTGATACGATACGGTATAACATACATACATAATATTTAATTATAACTATTATTTTTATATTATAATTTTTTATTTAATTATAATTATTATATATATTGTATTTAAGAGAATTACAATTATTATATATAATTATAATTATTATAATCCTAATAAATACTCTTTCCGTCCCATAATAATTTTCACGTTTAGTGTTCCACATTGTTTAAGAAAAGTTACACTTTTTGACCAACTTTATTGACTTGGGAGGGTATTGTAGTATTTTTAAGTATTAAAAAATTATAAAGTAATGATATGTGTGTGAAAAATGAGTGGCAAATTTGAAACTAAAGAAACTTTTGAGGTTGTTAGATAAAGTGATGTTACCTTTTTTGGGTGTGAAAGGTTTTGTGGGACAAACAAATGAGGAAAGTATGAAATATATTATGGGATGGAGGGAGTATATTTTAATATATTCAAAATATATTTAAAAAATTAAATTGTGTAAGCGGTATCGTCACATTCATTTTTGAATGGTTGGAGTTGGAGATAGTTAATACTCTTACCATTTAATATTTTTTTGTTAATATTAAAATTTAAATTATAGTATTTTACACTATTTATTTAATTTAGTCATTTGTGGATTGTCGAATATTTTTTTATTATAAATTCATTATCTATTAGGATTTATTTTATTGTTATCTTTCATTTTTTATACAGTTTTCAATTAGGTATACTGAATTTTAAGTGTGTAATTGTATACCAAACTATCTGTATAGGACGGTATATACTGATAATTTAGGTATAATATGGTATACCGAAATATAGATAAGTAATAGGTATATTATTTTTCCATACCTAAATATTAGTATACCGAACTTTGGTTTATCGAAAGTTTAGGTAAAGTAATGGTATAATTCTTTGTATACCAAAAGTTTAGGTACAATATTTAGAATGACCAAAAATCTTCGGTATGCCATACCGCCCATCCTTAGTCCCGACAGAGGTTGCTCAACCACTGCTTGACTAGAATGGTCTATTCGAGCAAGACAGTTTTGGTAAAGAAAGGGACCTGTAAATGGAATTGTATTCTTCAGTCCAACAGTGGGTTGCTCGACCAGAGTGGTCTGGTCGAGCAATGTGATCTTGGTTGAGTAGAGGACCTATAAACAAAATGTGATTTTTTGGCTCCTCAGCATGTTGCTTGACCGTTGCCTGTCCAAAAGGTTTGGTCGAGCAGGGATACCCCGTCTCCTTTTTCACCCATAGGCATCGTCGGACCTTCGAATTGTGTTCCTAACCTCAATGTGATGGCATACACTCTTTCGGGTTTGTTATGCTTTGAGACAGGAACTTACCCCTTCTCTATTGTTTGTATCAGCTGATTAACATTCCTGGTCATTTGACCCATCAATAACATCAGGTCGTTCATCTTCCTTGATAACCCTTATAGTTGAATCTATCTTTGCATCTAAATGATCCACCCTTGCATCATTCCAAGCCATGTACCTGTTCACCGTATACTCAAAACTAGTTTTTCCTTCGTCATTCTTAGCGCCCGGAACAACACCAACAGGAGGATGTATAGCCGCATTCAGATTACTTCATGAAAATTCCAGCCTCCTTTGGTTTTGGTAATTACTCGAGGGACCAAATTGTTCTAGTTCCCTTGATAGTTCCAGTTTCCTTGATTTTGGAACCTCGTTACTTGAATACTTTGGCCCATGAAATAGTTCGCCTCTTCTAACTCTTCTTGGATAGATATCTCTTCACCACAATCCTGTTACATCACTATTACTCGTTGAGCTATCTCCGTAATTTGCTTATGCTGAGACTCAAGTAGCTTATGAATATTAACCAAGCTAGAGGTGATCTCATAATCTCTACTTGACTTCACCACAGTATGTTCAACCTGAGCTACCTTTCCAAGTACATAGGTGTCCCTCACTCTATCAGTAGGACAATCTCTTGAATTCATCGAAATATCTTCAAAGAGCTTTTCAGACTCAACGAGTATCTTCGCAAGTAATGTTCCACTTGATGAAGCATCAAGTAAAACTCGTGAATCACAATCTAACCCGTTGTTGAAGATGCTGATGTATTAAGCTTTTGACAATCCATATTGTGGGCACCTTCTAAGCATGTCTTTGAACTTGTCCCATGCCTCATGAAACTTCTCACCATTGTTGATAGCAAACTGATTGATGTCTTGCTTCATCCTTAACACCTTGGAATGTGGCATGTATTTCTCCAAGAACTTCAATTTCAGTTGCTCCCATGTAGTGCAATCTGCAGAGTTAAGAGTATAATACCTGTCTCTCACTCTTTCAGTGAGCGAGAATTTAAAGAGAACAATCCTGCTAGCATCCTCATGATTTCCTGTGGTCTTTTGTATGCTTGCATAACCAAGGAACTTATTGAGATGTTGTTGAGGATCTTCAAAGGTACCCACAACGAAAGGTAGGGGCAATTTGGCTCGCCTTACTCTCGCCCCGCACAGAGAATGGGGAGAGTCTGCCCATCCCCTTACGCGGGCCAGTTCGAGTCTGGGTCCTAGCCTCGCCCTGGGCCGTACTAAAATATTAAATTTTTTCATTTAAAATATTTATTATATAATATAATATATTGATATATATTAAATGTTACGTAAATTTATATTTAATTTAATAGAAGAAATCATATATGGTAATTATATATAACAATTACAAAATACTTTATTACAATATTATATATATCATTAAATATATAATGTAATAAAAAATTTTAAAAATGAAAATAAAGTTTAATTATTTAATTTAAAATTTAAATTTACTTCATTTTATTTTAACTTAAAATTTTCTATTTGAATGTATTATAATTTATCAAAAAATAATTTTTAAAAAACAAATAAACCAACAAACTGGGCGCAGTGAGCCACTTAGATACCCAGCTTGTCCCGCCCCATTTTCATCCCAAGTGAAAGAGTTTCTTTCTATGACGCTGATGAGAGCGCAGTGAAGTTCCAAATCTACATCGCGGCCCCTCACGCTCCTAACAGCCCCAAGTTGCCACTCCTGTTGTTTTATAAAACCTCGCGAATTGCAACATTGTCCGGATTTGGCCTTTCTTCAGCCATATCTACTGCTTCTATTTTTGCTTAAATATCAACTACAGCTTCAGTCACTTCCAGGTCCGGCTCTTCAACTTCAACTCCTAGATCAAGAGTATTAGTTGCTTTCACTTTCTTGCTTTTCTTCTTCTTAGCTTTCCTTTTCCTCGTTGATGCTTCTATTTCTGAATCAAAAGGTTCTAAAATAACTTCCTTCGATCTAGTGTACAGACACCTGAGAAAAATTCAAATTTTAGAGAATAAAGACAAGTAAGAAATAGTCTCAATTAAACTAGAATTAATAAATTAATAATTAATATTGTCCCTAACAACGGCGCTAGAAACTTGATGAGCGTTTTCTCAACACACAAAATAATCCCCAAGTATGAAGGATATTATTGTAGCTTTGATAAGCGACCAAGTTATTTATCAAACCCAATGGACAGATTATTATTAATTCAATTATTAACAAAATTAATTAAAACTGTGGATTGGCAATAACGTTTAAGAATTATTAATTAAACTACGAAATAAATAATTAGATTAAAAATAAAATAGAAAGCATAGAGAATTGATGAAAGTAATCAATGAGGAAATAGGCAGCTCTTCAGACATCCAGTTTCACTAATTAATATCCCTTTCATGTATATTGTCTGACTCTACCTTGTCGAATATGGATACATCACTTAACCATGAAAATTTACTCTATGGACATAAGTAAATAGGTGTGTAACACGTGTGAATAACCTTGGAGCAAAAGATATAAATCACCCCTTTCTAGGTACTATCAGTATCAATTATTTTCACTAAGTACTCTAACCCGATATGATCTCCCTTTATAGGTGAAATTATTCTCTTTATCCTACTTATTAACCCGAATTAGATTCAATTATCAAGTATTTATATATGATGGTTAATGAAGCTTCAGAGTTCCCTTACTTAGAATAATAACATGGAATCCTGTTCAGCGGTGAACACGCTCAATCAACAACCAAAATATATATATTTAGACTCTATATAACAGTTGAAGATGCACAAAACGACCATGCGTATGAATTAAAAATACAAAGTTATATATAAAATAAGCCACAAGTAGTCATGTATGGATTATACACATGAAAGTTCAATTAACTCGTAAAACCTTCATAAACCCTAGAACCACCAAATCGGTTATAGCCCCTGATGTTTTGAAGAAAAATCATGTTATTTGGATAGATCTTACTCATAGTCTTAAATATTACAAGATAAATAAGAAGCAAAATAAACCCTAGATGTGGGTGTTGTCGCGTCTCTCTCCGTCTTAAATCTTCACTTGGTTCTCATTTGATTTAACAGACGAATCTCTCTCTACAGCTCCTCCGGGTGGAGTTAGGGTTTGGTTATGATGTAGGATGGATGTGGAATCTAACTCCCATTTTGATGTGATCTACAACCCTTTTATACTTGTAAACGCTCCTTATAGACCTTTATGGGCTTTTCGTAGAAAACACGCACATACATGCACTAGAGGTGTAAAATCCGATAAATCTAAAAGTCTGTGATCTTGCTCTGCCAATATGGTTCTGGTCGAGCAACTCGGCCTTGGTTGAGCAATGACCCATTCGCGTGACTGTAAACTGAAACTCATCCTCCATCTTGCTCGACTGTTATTCGACCAACATAATCTTGGTCGAGCAACAGGCGTTTGGTCGAGCAACGTGCCTGTTTGTTGAAAACGTCATCTCCTGTCGCTCGATTCTTACTCAACCAAGCAGATCTTAGTCGAGCTAGTCGAGCAACTCCTCGAAATTTGTGTCTTTCTAATCTGAGCACCTCTAACCTATTTTCCTGCAAAATTCTGCTTAAACAACCTCAGTAGTATCAGATTCGTGGCGTTTTCATACACAACTCAATTTGTCTTGATTTAAGATCAAATCGTACTCAATTTCCACACAAATCTGAGCTCAAAATATATGAATTCTTAATCTCAACAATTATATTATATTATATGGATAAACATGATCCAACCTTATAGATAAATATAATCCAATCTTATCTATTTATTATAAATAGACATTATCTAATCTATCCATTTACTATTGATAAACATCATCCAACCTCATAATTATATTAATATTATAGATAAACATGTAATATTTAATAATTAAGATTGTATATATATATACATATATATATATACATATATATACATGTATATGTATATACATATATTGGGAGTCTCTTTTTGTCATTTACTATTGATAAACATCATCCAACCCCAAAGAGTCTCTTTTTGTCATTTTGAGAGTCCCACCTAAAGAGTCATTTTTCCTTTTTAACATACATGAGACCCACACACTCCCACTAATACAATTAAAATATGGGGCTTAAACTCTCACGGATACAACTACCCACTACATATTAAATAATAATACTCCTTAATTCATGTGCAAAAAGCAAAACAACCATTTTCCCTGGACGGAGGGAGTATATATAAGCGTGTGTGTGTGTGTACGAAGTAGTTTTATTTAAAAATAAAATTTTAAAAAATATGAATTAATAAAATTAGGGTGTTACAGGTTGCCCACTCAACTACATTTCTGCCTCAAACAAAGTCCTACTAAGCCACCCAATGAATGGTCTAGACCACAGTTTGAAGCGAGAAATATCCCATCCATCGATTAAGACTAGGGCATGACACTGATACCACTATTAATACTAAGACCACTCGATTCTATTTTAATGGGGTTGGATTCCTTGTAGACAATGGAGCAGCAACTCGTTTGAGCACACACCAAAGCATACCAACCAATGGCTACCATGCACCATAAACGAGAACTAAGAACGAAATCAAGAGTCCAAGTCAGTATCAAGACTAACAGTCTATAAGAACAGATTCCCTAAACATAAAATAGATTATGAAATGAAATACGATGAAATAGAGAGATTGTGAGAGTGATTAAGTGTGATAAGTTCCTCCAGTGGGTTTTGTGGTTAGAATCCTCTGTGGATTCTTCCTCATTATCACTATGTTCATCGGCTCTTCTCATAAGCAAAACTTTAGGATACCTGATCAACCCTCATCCCCTTAAATGTGTCGACAGCCGCAATAATCAATCGTGGTGTCAATACCAGTCGATGTCTCACAGCTCCGGTTCTAGTGCTTGGTGTTCAGTTCATTATTGGGCAGTAACTCTTTCCTTTTTGTATTTCATTTCTTGATCTATTTTATGTCACTGGAATCTATTTTATAGATGATTAGAACTTGATAGTGACTTGAACTCTTGATTTCGTTCATAGTTCTCTTCTACGGTGCTTTGTGGCCATTGGCTGGTACACTTTGGTATGTGCTCAAATGAGTTTATGCTCTATTATCTACCATGGATCTATCCCCGTTATATTATTTAGCTGGCATTAGATGGCTCGTAATATCTATTCTTGGCTATTTCGAGCCTTCGCTCAAGTGGCTCCTGTGAGTTATAAAGGCATTATCGAGATTTCATCTTAAATCTCGCTCTGGTAAATTAGTTTGTTCCCCCTTGTTTTTTTCAGCATATTAGTGTCGTTGATTGTAACTATAAGGTTGGTATTATGTGCTAGTAGATCACTAGATTTTGTGCTTGATTCTTGATTGGTCCACTATGTAATCCTATTATTTACTTTTGTGAATCTCATTCTTTGGCATTTCTTCTGTTGCTACACAATCTGATTTTTCTGCCTTTATTTGTTTCTTTATTGTATTTGATAAATTATCTTGTGAACTGGGCTATCCTTAGCCCGTCTGTGTGTGACAGATTGTTTTATTTTTTCTGTGTTTTTTTTAAGTATGTTGTACATAGCTTTTTAATACCAATGACTTTTCCATCCTCAATTGGAAAAGCCCCTTTTCCTGAAAAATGATACTTCACTATCTGGAAATTTAAAATGAAGTAAATCCCTATACAATAACGGAATTTTAAACTTGTAGATCACACTTACAACAAGGATAAGACTGATGTGAAAAAGTCTTAAATGAATGAACTTGCATTGTCTTCTATTAACATGAACTTATCTTACTCTATGATAAGAAAAGTTGGTGTGCTTGATTGTGCAAAAAAAAATTGGGAAAAGTTGGATGAGTTATACACTGAAACTTCTTCGCCTAGTAAATTATTTCTACTTGAAAAATTCTTTCGTTTTAAATTGGATTTAAACAAAGATATTGAAGAGAATTTTGATGTGTTTACTAAGCTCATTCGGTATATTAAACAGACTGGTGACAAGCATATTGATGACTATTCTCTCATTGTGCTTTTTAATGCTATATATACCTAAATAATATAATGATGCAAAATCTACTATTAAGTATGGGAATGGTGTATCTCTCTTGATGTTGTGGTAAATTGTCTAAAGAGTAAAGAGGATGATTTGAAACAAAATAGGAATATTGAAAAATTTTGGTGAGGTCATACATGTTAAGGCTAAGTCTAACAATAGAAACAAGAATAAGAATAAAGGTTTTGATTTTAAGAAAGACTAGAATAACCAGAATTCTTCTGATAAGACCAAGTACAGGAAGTGTTATAATTTTCATGAACGTGGTCATTATGCTAATCAATACCTCCACCCCAAGTAAAATAAATTGATGATCATGCAAAAATTGAATCTGATTCTATGAATTATGATAATATTTTTGTTGTCTCTGAAAATTGTTCTGTCAATTAGGTGCATTCATTTTTGTGTGATAATTAGTGGCTTTTGGATTCTAGTTCTACATTTCATATGACTCTATTAAATTGTCTCTACTTATCAAATGTTCGTACATCTCTACTTATCAAATGGTCTCTCATAGTATTGTCTCGATGGCTAATGAGAAGAAGTGTGATATGCTTGGTGTGGGTGAAAAGCTTTCATTTTCAAACTGACTCTGTTCTTACATTGACAAATGTGAGGCATGTTCCTGATTTATGTAATAACATGATTTCATGTGCTGCATTGGAGGATAAGGGTTTAGAGGGTAGGTGGGGAAAGGGAACCATATGCATTCTGAATGATTCTGAAAATGTTTTTAAGGCTAAAAAATGGAACAACTTGTATGTTTGTTGTGCTAAATTCGATATACATCATTCTATTAATCATGTTAAAGAAGATAAAATATGCATTTTGAATCAAAGGTTTGGTCACATGAGTGGTAAAGGAAGGTATTGAATTGTTGCATAAAACTGGTTCATTTGGTAGTGATAAAGCTTACTTGCGTCCCTTTCTATGATTTTTGTGTGCAAGGCAAACATGTTAAAGTAAAATTTCATGTTTCTCTATACTCCAAAACCTTTTCGTGCAATAATATTCTTGAGTATCTACATGCTTAAGTTTGGGGCCCTGCTAGTGAGCCCCCTAAAGATGGAATTTTATATTTCTTTTATATTATTGATGGTTTTTCAAGAAAAGTATGGGTGATTTTGTTGGAAGACAAATCTAATGTCTTTTATAAGTTTAAAAAATGGAAACTTTGATTGAAAAGCAGACAGGTTAAAATATTAAGTATCTTCGTACTAGTAATGCACTGAAATTTTGTAATAATGTCATGGATGAGTTATGTGCTAGTTTGATTTTGTGAGGCACAAGTCCGTTCCTTAAACTCCTCAACAAAATGGGGTTGCTGAGTGGATGAATAGCACTTTGTTAAAAAAGGGTGAGTATGTTAGTGTCTTCTACGCTTTCTTAAAGTTTTGGGTGAGGCGGTTATAATGACTAATGCTTTTATGACTATATGCCATTAAAGAGTAAGTGCCCCTATGTGTTTTTTTGTAAAAGTTTTAATTATTCTGTGTTACGTGTATTTGATTCTGTTTCATTTGTGCATCGAAAACATGATAAATTGGATCCAAGGAGTAAAAAATGTCTTTTTCTTGGGTATTCTGAGGGTGTTACAGGCTATATCCTGTGAGATTCTTCTAAATCTCGTTTCAAAATTGTGATTAGTAGGGATGTGATCTTCAAAAAAATTGAATTTCCTTGTTTATCTCCTCTTGTGCCTAATATTGTGCCTTTAAATGATTCGGCCACTACTTCTAATGAGGTGGAGTTATTGCCTTTATTATCTGATGCTGAAAATTAACTAATATTGTTGTTGATCAAGAACTTGTTACCAATGAACCTGCTATCAATGACGAAAATATGCATGATGTTCCTGAAAATGATGATTATTTGTTATCTAGGGATAGATCTAGGAGGAATATTCGGCAACCAGGTTTGATGATTTTCATATTGATACTCATGCTTTAATACGTTTGAAAGTGTTGATAACGAACCTAAGGTCTATCAAGAAGCTTTAAAATCTAACAACTCTATGAAATGGTTAAATGCTACGAAAGATGAAATGAACTCATTGCATATTAACAACTTGCGTGGCTTTCTTTTTTCATTTTTTGACTCTACCATGTTCAATTTCATTTGAGATGAATACATATAATTTGGATTAAATTTTGAAAAACTACCACCCCATTGCGGCTAATTGAATTTTTGGTGTTATTGAAGCTTACGTAACATAATTTAAAACCATTTGAAAATCGACATGGATTGATATTCATCCAAAAAGTTCGCAAAGGAACATGTCTTCCACAATAACACAACATGAACCTATCTCCTACAGAGAAAAATAAATAGTACTCTATCAGTCCCAATTTCAAGTTCACATTTAGTATTTGCATGGATATTAATAATTTTATTTTTTGTCTTCCTTTTTAAGAATAATTTAATTTTTTAAAATAATAAATAAATTGTTAGAGAAAATTGATTATTAAAAATTAAATAATTACTTTAATTACTAAATAAATTAAGTACTAATGGTGAGTAGAGTGTTTATGGGAAATATTGAAAATTAATGTTGATAACCTACATTGAAGGAAAAGTTAATCTTCATTATTCATAAGTCAAATTATTGGTAAGAAAATATAATTAATGTGAATTGATGATTTTTCAAATCATCACACGTGGACGTGCATGGCACTGACAGCCGGTCAAGTTGTGTGCCTAATACTTGGATCTAAGGTTGTAAAACAATCAAAAAATTCGAATTCAAAAACGAATTTGAAAAATTATATTTTGATTCGAATGACATTCGAATTGATTAAGATTTGTAAGTATCTAATTCGATATTTGTGAATACATTCAATAATAATATAAATATATATTCATTATAAATAATTATTATTAAATTATTTTATTATATATATATATATATATATATTAGAATTCAAATTTTCAAATTTAAATATAAATATAATATTTTTTTATAAATATAAATACATATGTGTTGCAATAATAATATTAAGGTGGACATTACTTGTAACCACTGATGAGAGTGGAAATTTACGTCTTTTCAGTCTCACAATGCACTATTTTTACTAGAATAAGGCTATATATTCGTGTGGGATTGCGTAGTTTACATATTTTGCATGATTATGGTGCTACTAATGTGTTTTGTTGAGTTTTGAAGGTTAAAACAAGCTAAAATGAAGCAGAACAGAAGACAAGTAAGAAACGAGCGAAAAAAGCGCTTACTCGAGTTCCAAGCCTCAACACATCTTGGCAACTCGAGTCAAGTAGGGTGCCGTAAAAGGTCCGAATTGATCAGTGAGCCAGCACGACTTGTCCTGAGAAACACGACTTGCAGCTCGAGTTGTGTTGCGTCTGAGGCAAGCTGAGTAACAAGTCAGTGAGGAAGAGTAGAGTCGGGATTTGTCCAGAGAGCCAACACGAGTTGGCAAGTTGTGAAGACTTGCTACTTGACTCGAGTTGGGTTTCGTGGCGAATCTAGTTTTAGAGCATCGTGAAATGACTTCACAGGCAAGTACTCGACTTGGTAACACGACTCGTGTTAAGTTTACACTAGTTGCACATTAAGGCAACACGAGTCGTGTTGCACCTCGAGTTGGGCTTCCCAACTCGTGTTGCGTAAGTTTGGGACAAAAATTGGGATTTTCACCCTCCTGTGCATGAGAACATGGAAAATGAGCCAAAGGGAGTCAGTTTCGTGGCCCATGCTATAAATAGGGATCAGAACACCTAGAGAGAAGAGACCGATCATTCACCACAGAAACAGATTGTGAATTCAATTCATGGATCATCCACTCACATCCACTCACAACATAAATCATCCATCAATTCTATCGATCTAGAGGAAGATTCAAGTGCGGTTTTGAGAACCATTCCAATCGGAGAGACGGAGGAAGAACGCAAATCACGTGACACTAGGGTTTCGTATTCTTTTCTTAATTTCTTCTCTGTTGCTTTTATTTTGAACTTGACAGCCATGATGGTTGTTTGTAACCTCATGGGTTGAAAACCTTTTACAATTCTAAGGATTGAAGGTTAGGGTAGTTGATTTGGAAACCTAGACAAATATTGAGAATTCATGTTGTTGATTATTCTTGTTTATTCAATTTATTTCAGATTATATTATATGTTCATAACCTCTTCATAACATGCTATTAATGTTGCCCGTGATGCTTGGTATGTTGTGTTAGCTTGTGTGCATACGTACTCAATATTGTCTATTTGCTAGAGATTATAGTAGTTTGTCCGTGAACATGATAGTCCTAAGTGCTGGTAAATAAGATACTTGATATTCTTAGTGGAACAATGTAATTAAGAATTCAAGTAGAAAGTGAATATGGTTGAATAGTACTTTCAGAGAATATATGTTAGTCAAACTGGCCATCCGGAGGTTCTTTATGTTTGCCTTATTAGTGTCTAAGAAGGAGGTTGAAAATGATTCACGCATCTTTTGTTATTAATTGAATAATATTATTAACTTGAAATCGAATCATATTTGATGGGTTATAGGGTCTTGTGATGTATTTCCAATGATATGGCATGAATGAATAATAGGACGTATAGGAAACCAAATCAATTGCACTAAACCTGATACCTTAGAGCTGTTATTTCTTTCTAAATTCAATCTTGAATAATTCCTTGCTTTTATTTATTAAGTTATTTAATATTTCAGTGCTTTAGATTATAATCATATTCAAACACTTGAAAATTGGTTATAATAATTCTAGTTAAATAGTAGTATAAATTAAATAGATAATTAGCTGTCAGTGGGAACGACATATAACTAGGGTACTTGCCACTACAACCGATATCCTTATACTTGGAGATTTTAGTGGAGTGTGCAAATTTAGCCTAACAAGATTTTGGCGTTGTACTGTTGGGAATAGTCTAAATTATTTATTTGTTTTTATTACTTATTTAATTAGAATATTTCTTTGTGATTTAATTGTCTTTTCCTTGAAATTTTCTTAAAGTTGCATGCACACCAGGTCAAAGAAAGGAACACAAAATCTCGTATTTGATTCGAAAGTTGAAGTGTCTACGAGGAAAATGAGAGGGACGGTAAAGATTCTCAAAGCACCTCCTTAGGCTGCTAAGGTACCGATTCAGAAGAAGAAAACAGAAAAACCAAAGCCTAAAGCAGTTGTAGATGAGGAAGAATAATGGATTGAAGATCAGACTATCCCAGAAAAGGCTGAATCAAAAGTTAAATCAGAACAGAGTCAGAAACAGCAGAAATGGGAGAAAGAGTCACACATAAGGATGACATTATCATTCTGGAGACGCTCAAGCCTACCAATCTAGGAGGATCGGGAGTAGTTAGGGCCATTCAAGCTGATGAAGCAAATGAAATAAGACCAGCCTTGATTAACATGGTCGAGAAAAACCCTTTGCCCGAGGCATTTTTGATGAACCATATGGACATTTGAAGCGTTTCAACAGCTATATGGATACAGTGAAAGCCATGGATAATACTAATGACAGATGGAAGATAAGGCTTTTTCTGTTTTCTCTAGTTGATAAGGCGAGGGAATAGTATGACAAGTTGACAGCAGACAGTTGCTCTAATTGGACTGAGTTACAGCAGCTATTTGTTGATCATTTTATGCCACCGGGTAAGATTCTTGCACTGAAGCAAGAAATAAATCAATTCAAATAGAGAAGAGATGAATCATTTGGGGAGGCTTTGGAAAGATTTAATGATGCATTGAGAAGATGCCCTCAGCATGGATTCAAGAAGTCTCAACTCATCAGTGTCTTTTAGAATGACCTTAAAAATGAATCAAGAGTGCTAGTCGATGCATCTGTTGGAGGAACAATCTTTGGAAAAACATCAAATATAATAGAGAAATTGTTCGATGATATCTTTATGAACACTAGAGATTGGCCATCGGAAAGGATCCATGGAAGTTATGTACTTTGAAGGGTTGCTCAGATTGAAGAAAAGTTAGCTGAAACTGATAAGAATGATAAGGTTGTCTCTCAGTTGGAACAGATGAACAAGCACCTGGTTACTCTGATATCGGATAAAAATAGGTGAGGCAACCAAAGGACTGCTAGTAAGGATGTAGTCATGAACCTTCAAGAGGTCGAGGACGCTAATTAGACAATGGGGCAGAGTCTCCAAGGTTTAAGAGCACCTCAAAATTGGCAAGGAAATAGGTACCCCCAAGGAAATTCTAACCAAAAGAATAACCAAGGGGGTGGTCCTAACAATCAAGGTGGTTCTAGCAATCAAGGAAACTGGCAGAACTTGAGGCAATTAGAACTTCGCTTAATCAAATCCAAATAATGCAGTTCCATACCCTCCAAATTTTGATCGTGGAGCCAAGACTGAAGAAGGAAGAGCTAGCATTGATGAAGTGTTGGCCAGATATATGAAGAAGACTGATGAAGATATTGACAACATCAACAACTACATTGTACTCATTGATTCGAATATGACAAAGCAGAATGAAGAAGTCAATAAGCAGTTGCACAGTCTCACATATTCGATGGGTCAAATCTCTACTATGGTAAATCAGCAGTAGCGGCAGATTTGGAAGGGAAAGTTTCCTTTAGATACAGAAATCAACCCGAAGGAGTGTAAATGCGAATACTTTGAGATCCGGGAAGCAGTGTAAAGGTCAAGAACTTATGTAGGACATGACAGAAATGAGGCATGATGGAATAGAAAAAGAGCAAGGTCACTCGGCCACTAGTTCAGTACCTGTGCAAGCCAAGCCCGGACTAGGGGATGACCAAGTAGAGTCAAGTAGCGATCCTGCAAATCAGATAGAGCTTAAGGGAGCAGTTCAACCTCAGCTCGATACAAGTTCACCTCTGGGGTTCCCTGCCCCTCCCAATCCTGTAGTGAACCAATCTGATCAAGCTATTGCAGATAAAAAATGGCAGCGAGCGAAGAGGTTGAGAGAAATGGAAGATATATTCAAGAAAGACAGTTTGAGACTTCCAAAAACAAAGGTACCACTTCTGTTTCCTCAAAGACAGTTGTCGAAGAGCTTGGATGACAAGTTTAGGAAGTTTGCTAAGGTTATGAGAGATGTCCAAATCACTATTCCATTTTCAGAGACCATAGATCAGATGCCACATTACGCAAGGTTCATCAAGGAACTCATCTTGAGGAAGAAAAAGTTGAATAGCGTGGAGACAGTGAATCTGATGGAAAATTGTATCTCTATTATTCAGAGAAAGCTACCGAAAAATTGAAGGATCCAAGCAGTTTCATCATTCCTTGTGAAAGTGGAAGATGACCTTCTAGAAGAGCATTGTGTGATCTAGGAGCCAGCATAAATTTGATGACTTTATCAATGTACAAGAAGCTTGGTTTGGGGGAGTTGAAACCCTCATCTGTGGCCTTACAGTTAGCAGATAGCTCGCTGACATACCCCGAGGGAGTCGAGGAAGATGTGCAGGTAAAGGTATCAGATTAGATTTTTCATGTGGACTTTCTAGCACTCAATATGGAGGATGAATAGGATAGTGCACCTCTCATCTAAGGGCGTCCATTCCTTACCACTGGAAGAGCTCAGATAAATGTGTTCAAGGGAGAGTTGAGGCTTAGGGCCAATGATGAAGTGGACCACAGATCAGCAGCAGTGCAATATTGTGGAAGTAGAGACTTCACCCTGTCTGATGCAGAGTTTAAGAGTTTATATGTTGATGTATGTATTGACTACCTTGAGAAAGTTACTTGAATTAGCTGATTCCAGGAATGAACGGAGAAGGAGAACCACTGCTGACAGGTGAGTCGCACTAAGAAGGCCACTGTTGAAGAAACAAGAAAACCTACGGCGATGGAGGTTGAGTATGAGGAGAAGAGAGTTGAAGTTGTAGTGGAGATCGACAAAGCAAACGGATCTCTTACTTTTCCTATTACTAACTTTGATGTTATGTTAGAAAATCTTCTGGTTGCAGGAGACATGGAGGATCCATATTTGAAGCCTCCGGAATTACCTTCGGATTTTCCTTTTTATATGGGGGTTGGGCATTATAACATGTTTATTCTGTGTATTGCCATGGAGGATCCTGTATTTGTGACAAAGAAAGGTGAGATGGAAGCTACAGAAGATAAGAGAGGGAAGAAGTACTTGAAGGTACGAATGCGAGAGGACTGTGCTCCGAGCCAGTAGTTAGTAAGAAGTATCCATTGTGACTCTTCGACGTTAAACGTGAGAGCCTGTTGGGGGCCATCCCTCCCATTTTTATTTGCTTTATTGAGTCTGTGTCGATGTAGTAATTATGTTAGGCGTTGCTCGACTATAGAATATACTTTATTCCAAACTTATGCTATCACTTTGTTTGAGCTAAGTTTGGGGGGTTACATATATACCTGCTCTTGTTGCACCAAAGTATAGTTGCTTCATTGTGTTGTGTGCTTGGATAATTAATTTTTTTAGTCGTGCTGAGCAACACGACTTGACAAGACAAACATAAGTTGCAACTCGACTCGTGTTGGGTGCTGAAAATGACCAGAATTGTCCAGAAGCTTAACTCGACACCCCGTAAGCCTCACTCTACTTGTAACATGAGTCGAGTTGGGCCTACAGGTTTGAAATTTTTAAGTTTAAAATTGGGGGTTTTGGGATATTGCACTCATTCTTCTTCCCGATTCCAACCCGTGTCGACACCCCCTTTCTTCCCTTTGATATTTCATCGATTTTTCGGCATAACCCACCATCCCACACCACGTAATCACTTCACCCAATAGCACAAACACATAATTTCTTTATTTTGAAGCAAATTGGGGATAGAATTAGGGCTTATTCGAATTTTCTTATGAAGAACACTTCGAATCCGAATTCACCATGTATAACTTAAGAGTTATGTTTTTCTTACTCATTATATGCTTATATGTTCAAATTTGTTGTGATTTTGCCATGGGTAAGTATAATTTGTGGGATTCACATGTTCAAGTTGGTTTTTAATTTGGGAATTTTGCCGAACACATGGTATGCATGTTTGTTTGTTTGCAAATTAATTCATATGCATAATTTGTAACTATTTCGTGACTAGGGCTTGATGGATATTGGAATTTTTGACATGTGGGTATATGTGGAGTGGATTAATACTATGAATACAAGTTGAGAAGTTAAAATTTGAGTGCAAGCATGTTGAGTGTGAAAGTTTTGTTAGGAAAATTGATACTCATGTATATGTGTTGAAAGTTTACTTAACTATGACTTGAATTACTTTACTTAGATTGCAATTGGGTGAAAAAGTGTAGGATACATGTTAAAGTATGATTGGATTCATGTTTGACATTGAAAAGAGCATGCTTGAGTATCTTGTTGAGTATAACTGATAGTCATGTCCATATGTTGGGAGTTTAACTTGATAAGTACTTGGGTATGTGGAAATTATTGAATTCGATTGGTATTTGTTATTGTTGATACTACGCATCATTCATATAGACGAATATCTTGTATTTACGGTATGAAAAATGTGGATGAATATTTTGAAATTCTTTAAGGTAGAGGAAAGAAGAGCGATGGAGGGGACGAAGGAAAAGGAAAAAAGAGGCAACCGGCCAAAGGAGACGGGCCAAGTAAGAAGAGGAAAGGTGCCTCCAGTTCATCGAGTCAGCCACATGATGATACAGCTAACGCAAGAATAGATAAGTTGAGGAGACTTAGGAGATTGCCTTCGATCTTCAAGCTATGAATAATTGGGTCAGGATAACTCTGATCTGAGAAAAAGTGTCAGATAAGATCACCTGTACGCATTATCAAGATGATGGAACCATGACCACTTTGGAAATTGTTGAGGAGATCTTAGATATGTTCGATCGGCTTGGGATTCGTCAGTTTATAGAGCAAAAATGAAGAACTTATTTTCAGCTGACACCGAAATTTTTATCCACTTCGACGGTTTCCTCTGCTCTGATGGACAAGCTTCCTTACACTGCTGAGTTTTTTTGGGAGAAGTATTCAGAAAGATTAACTTGAATGGTCTGAACCGAACATTCGGAGCTCCAGTGGGTGTTGCTTTCGCTGAGGATATGAGATTTAAGGCTGATAAGTTCTAGAGTCCATCACAGGAAAGAGGAGGATTAAGTCGAGTGTGGAGAAGGCCACTTTCATCAAAAATCCAGTTCTGCGATACATGGATCAAATTCTGTCTAGCACAATTTTCTGTCAGACAGAAGCGGGTAGCATCACCCAAGGAGGGTTGTATGTCTTGTGGTGCATGGTTAATTCAGTTCAGTTCAAATTAGCTACTTACCTTAAGTACCAGTTTCACCGGTTCAAGGTATGTTCAACACAGAAAGTTAATATAGGATGACTGATTACTTATATCTCCCATCAACATTGACACCTCGGGGATCGAGTACATCAGGGACCCGCCAGACCTCGATTTTACAACTTTGGTTCAGAGAGGGATAATGCAAAGGGACCCCTAAGGAATCATGTACGTATTCAAGGAGGATGGGTTGTCATTTTTGTTCCCTATGACACTGCATCAGTTCACTACAGCTAGAATTGAGGAGAATCTTCTGATTGACACAGTTGATCACGTGGCCATTTTTGAAGAGCTTAAAAACCATACTTCACAGAATATAGCGAGGAATGCACTGGCTAGGATGTTCCCGATGGCCATGGGAGAGCCTGAAATTTCAGCACAGCAACCTCAGTAGATGGAGAAAGATCTAGGTGGAGTATTCCAAGGAGCAGGAGACTTCGGTGAGGCTCAGCACCATGATGATTTCGCAGGGGTACAGCAGTATCATGTGCCACCTAATTTTGGTGGAGTTCCTCTGTACGGGAAGGCACCACCTGCTCCTCCACCCGGATTTGAGGTCTGGGTACCGATGTATCATTGGTGGGGAAACCAGGCAATGGGTACCGGTGCATAATGAGTACTTTATGGAGAAGAACAGGCGAAGAAGAGAGGAGAACAGGTAGAGAGCTATAGAGAATCGAGAGATGAGCAGACAGATAGGATCAGTTTTGAGGAATCAGGATGTTTCAGATAGACATCTCGGTGCATTGGCCATGACCACAACTCACATCTCCACTAGGTTGTCTGATTTGGAGGATCTGAGAAGAGATTTTGATGAGTGAAGGATGGGTTCTAGAGATGGAGATGGAACCGAAGATGATGATGGTCCAGATGATGGCGAGGAGGACTAGCAGCCTTATCGAGAGGTTGTATTTTTCTTTTTTGTAATTTGTGGTGTGATGCATGAGTTAATTGAAAATATGGTGATGTGGTGTTATATAATGGATAATATAGATAGATATGTACTTGGAAGTTGGGATGCATGAAATTATTGCATATATTAAAATTAGTTCATAAACCTATGTAGGAGTGCTCATTATTCTGTTAAACCTATGTGAGAATTGAGCTTTAAAGAATCATGATAATTATGCATGATTGATTTTATTCTTGAGATCATCGTTTACACGCATATATTCTAGAACTTCACTCTTAATCTACTTGAGGCCAGACAATTGATTAGATGATGGGAAATGAACTTAGGCCATTTTTTTCTTTATTTAGCCACTAGCCAAATTTTTATCCTACCTTTTGATATAATCCATAGTCTCCCGTTTGAGCATGTAAGCCTTATTCGTTGGAACCCTATGAAGATAGCCAACTTATTTCTTTAAAGGCCTTTTTAATACCTATACTAGTAGTGAATTAAAGGAGTAAGGTTGGTGTTATGTAAAGAAAATTGGAAAGATAAACGTTGGTGGAAATGGTATAAGATGAAGGATTGTTAAAACTTACAAGAGGGGGTAGTGCCTGAAACTGGTACCCCAATAGGGTAGTGTTTGTAACTGGTACCCTATTTGAAAAAAAGAGAAAGAAACTAAAAGTAAACGTCGATCTTGTAGTAAAGGGAGGATTGAAATGATGAAAAGAAATGGAAAGAGAAAAAAAAGAAGGGAGATTGATTTGTCAGGTATATGTGTTGAAGATATATATCTACGTTTGATTCTCTACTAGTGATTAAGTCACTTATCATATAAGTACCTACCCTTGTCCAAAGAGCCAAAGTTACAACCTTAAGCAAGTCCTTTGTGATCCCATCGTTAAGTCTTTCAAGTTAGTGGAGAGTTTAGATAATTATCAAGATTATTGTAACGCGTGCATGTTAATTGATTTGAGTGTATAAGTTCCAACCATGAGAGTGTATAGCTCACATTTGAGCGGTGAGTGTAAATACTATCCTTGAGAGTGGATGATGAGCATTCTGAAATGGGAAGTGGCTAATTTAAATTGCATGTTTCAATTGAGAGAATTTTGGCATTTGAATATATTATCTTAGTTTGGATTTGTTTAATCCCTATTTGTTGTGGAATTTCAACTCTCATCTCTTTCTTGTTTTGAATTCGTTGTTCGGGGACACAGATTAAGGAAGTTTGGGAGTGATGAGAGTGGAAATTTACGTCTTTTTTATCTCACAATACCTTGATTTTATTAGAATAATGCTACGTAATCATGTGGAATTGCGTAGTTTATGTATTTTTCATAATTATGGTGCTACTAACGTGTTTTGTGGAGTTTTGAAGGATAAAAACAGGTTGAAATGGAGAAGAACCAAAGACGGGCAAGAAACGAGCTCAAATAGGCCTTACTCGAGTTGCAAGGGTCAGCTCAACCTAGCAACTCGAGTCAAGTAAGGTGCAGTAGAGGGTTAGAATTGGTCAGTGAGCCAACTCGACTTGTCTTGTGCAACTCGACTTGCAGCTCGAGTCGAGCTGCGTTGAAGGCAAGTCGAGTGGCATGTCGTGTGAGGCAGAGCAGCAGCAAATGGTGTCCAGAGAGCCAACACGAGTTGACAGGCAATAGCTCGACTTGCCAGCTCGACACGTGTTGGTGTACGTAGGAAAATCAGTTTCAGAGCATGGCAGCTCGACTTGATAGGTGGACGCACGACTTGGCAACACGACTCGAGTTGGGTTACTCGAGTTGCAACATAAGGCAACTCGAATTGGTCACTCCAACTCGTGTTGCGTTAGTTTGGGCTGAAAATTGGGATTTTTAATCCTCTGTGTGTGACAAATGTGAAATATAGCCCAGCAAAGTTAGTTTTCGTGGCCCATGGTATAAAAAGGGGGATCAAACACTTTGATAGGGGACCGATCATTCACCACAAAAACACACCATGAATTCAATTCACGCTCCATCCATCCATCCACCCACTCACATCAAACCATCCATCCATCCATCCTATCGGTCTGGAGGAATAAACAAGTGCGGTTGAGAGGGCAATCCAATCTGAGAGACGGAGGAGAGACGCAAATCATGTGACACTAGGGTTTTAATTTCTTCTCTTAATTTCTTCTTTTGTGATTTTGTTATGTATTTGAAAGCCATGAGGGTTGTTTGTGACCTCATGGGCTAAAAACTCTTACAGTTCTAAGGATTGAGGATTAGGGTAGTTGATTTGGAACCATAGACAAAGTATTGTGATTTCATGCTATTAAGATTCATATTTATTTGATTTATTTCATATTATATTATATGTTTGTAACGTCTTCATAGCATGTTATTGATATTGTCCGTGTTGCTTGGTATGTTGTGTTAGCTTGTATGCATTCATACATAATATTGTCTGTTTGCTAGGGATTATAGTAGTTTGCTCGTGAACACGATAATCCTAAGGGCTGGTAAATAAGATGCTTGATTATCTTAGTGGAACAATGCAATTAGAAATCAAGTAGGAAGTGAATAAGTTTGAGTATTACTTTCAGAGAATAAATGTTAGTCGAATTGGCCATCCGGAGGTTTATGAAATTCGACTTATTAGTATTTAGGAAGGAGGTTCAAAACTGTTCGCGCATCATCTTATGATGTATTTTCATTGAAATAGCATGAATGAACAATAGGACGTCTAGAAAACCAAATCAATTGCACTACACCTGAAACCTTAGAGCTATTACTTTTCTCTTGATTCAATCTCGAATATTCCTTGCTTTTATTTATTTTGTTAATTGTTACTTAAATTCTTTAGTTATTAATTCATTTTAACACTTGGAAATTGGTTACATAATAATTCTAATTAAAGAGTAATAGAAATAAATAAATAATCAATTGTCTCAGTGGGAACGATATTAATTTTAACGGGGTACTTTCCATTGTAATTGATTTCCCTACACTTGGGGATTTTAATTGAGGTGCGCAATAAAAGCCTAACAAGTTTATGTCGCTGCTGCTGGGGACAGTAAATTATTTATTTGATTTTATTATTATTTGATTATAATATTCTTGTTGAGATTTAATTGTCTTTTTCTTTGATTTTAGTTGATGTTGTATGCACACCAGGTCCAAGAAGGGAACACAAAATCTTGAATTTGATCCGGAGGTTGAAGCATCTGCTAGAAATAGAAGAGGAGTAGCAAAAAATCTTAACGAACCTCCTAAGGCTGTTAAGGCACCAATTCAGAAGATGAAAATAGACAAACCGGAGCCCAAAGCAGTTGTAGAGGAGAAAGAAGAGCGAATTGAAAATCCAGTTATCCCAAAAAATTATGAATCAGACTCAGAATCAGTAGTTATGGGAGATAGAACTATGAGGATGACATTGTTCTCCAGGAGACTTTCAAGTCCACCAACATAGGAGGATCAAGCGTAATTAGGGCCATTCAAGCTGATGAAGCGAATGACGTAAGACCAGCCCTGATACATATGGTGGAGAAAAACCCCTTCGCAAGAGGCGTATTTGATGAACCCTATGGAAACTTGAAGCGCTTCGACAGCTATATGGATACAGTTAAAGCCGCAGATGCTACTAATGACAGATGGAAGATGAGGCTTTTTCAGTTTTCATTAGTTGACAAAGCGAGGGAGTGGTATGACAAGTTTAAAGGAGACAGTTGCTCTAATTAGACTCAGTTGCAGCAGCTGTTTGTAGATCGGTTTATGCCACCTGGCAAGATTCTTGCACTGAAGCAAGAGATCAATCAGTTCAAGCAAAGAATAGATGAACACTTTGGAGAGGCTTGGGAAAGATTTACTGATCTATTGAGAAGATGCCCACAGCATGGATTTAAAAAGTCTCAAAAGATCAATGTCTTTTACAATGGCCTTGACAATGATTTGAGAGTGTTAGTTGATGCATCTGCCGGAAGAACAATTTTTGGGAAGACTTCCAATGCTGTGGAGAAATTGTTCGATGAGATCTCTATGAACTCTAGAGATTGAACTTCGGAGAGAGTACGGGGAACCTACATTCTTGGTAAAGTTGCACAAGTTGAGCCGAAGTTTTCTGAAGCTGATAAGAATGACAAGGTTGTCTCTCAATTAGAGCAAATGAACAAGCACCTGGTTACTTTGATATCAGGAAATATTGGGGGAGGCAACCAAGGGCCTGCAACTGATGATGTAGTGATTTATTGTGAGGAGTTGAGGACGCAAATTGGGCTATGGGATAAAGTCTCCAGGGTTCAAGGGCACCTCAAAATTGGCAAGAAAACAGATACCCTCAAGGTAATTCCAACCAACGGAATAAACAAGGGGGAGGTCCCAGCAATCAAGAAGGCCCCAGTAACCAAGAAGGTTGGCAGAATTAGCAGAGGCATGAGAACTTTGCTTATTCAAATCCGAATAATGCTGTTCCATTCTCTCCTAATTTTGATCATGGAGTCAAAACTGAAGAAAGGAAGTCAAGTATTGATGATGTGTTGGCAAAATACATGCAGAAGAATGATGCTGCCATCAATAAAATCAATAACTGTATAGTGCTCATGGACTCCAATATGATGAAACAGAATGAGAAAATGAATAAGCAGTTGCAGAGTCTTACATATTCAATGGGTCAGATCTCTATTATGGTAAATCAGCAGCAGTAGCAGATTATGAAGGGAAAATTTCCTTCAGATACTGAAATCAACTCGAAGAAGAGTGCAAATGCAATTACTTTGAGATCTGGGAAGCACTGTAAAGGTCAAGAACTGATGCAGGACATGACAGAAATGGGAAAGGAAGAAATAGAAGAAGAGTAAGGTCGTTTAGCCACTAGCTTGGCTCCTGTTCAAGCCGAGTCAGGTTTGGGGGCGATCCGGAAGAGCTAAAGGATGCAGTACAACCCCAGCTCGATACAAGCTCACCTCCTGGGTTCCCTGCGCTTCCAAATTCTATTGTGAACCAATCTGATAAAGCCATAGCTGATAAAAATGGCAGTGAGCGAAGAGGTATTCGAGAGAGATAGTTTAGGGCTTCCAAAAACGAAGGTACCACCCCTGTTTCCTCAAAGACATTTGTCCAAAAGCTTGGATGAGAAATTCAGGAAGTTTGCTGAGGTTATGAGGGATGTCCAAATCACTACTCCCTTTTCAGAGGCATTGGATCAGATGCCACATTACACAAGGTTTATCAAGGAGCTCATCTCCAGGAAAAGAAAGCTGAACAGTGTGGAGACAGTGAGTTTGACAGAGAACTGCAGTTCTATTATCCAAAGAAAGTTGCCTGAGAAGTTGAAGGATCCAGGTAGTTTTATCATTCCTTGTGAGATAGGAAAAGGACCGTCAAGAAGAGCATTGTGTGATTTAGGAGCCAGCATAAACTTGATGTCTTTATCAGTGTACAAGAAGCTTGGTTTGGGGGAGTTGAAACCCTCATCTGTTGCTTATAGTTAGCAGATAGATCGTTGACATACACCGAGGGAGTGATTGAAGATGTGCTGGTAAAGGTATCAGATTTGGTTTTTCCTGTGGATTTCCTAGTACTAGACATGGAGTATGAAAAGGATGGTGCGCCTCTTATATAAGGGCATCTATTTCTTGCTACTGGAAGAGCTCAGATAGATGTATTCAATGGGAAGTTGAAGCTTAACACCAATGATAAGGAAGTTGTTTTCTTGTTGAATAAGGGGATGAAGTGGCCTACGACTCAGCAACAATGCAAGTTGGTGGATTTAGTGGACACGGAGTGTGATGAGAACTTTACCCTGTCTAATGCAGAGTTCGAGAGTTTGACCAATGATGCGAGTATTGAATTCCTTGAGAAGCTACTTGCATTAGGGAATGCCAGGGATACACAGTTAAGGAGGACCACAGCTGACATGAATCATAATAAGAAGGGTGTTGATGAAGAGAGAAGGAGACCTGCGGTCGAGAAGGTTGATTATAAGGAGAAGAGAGTTAAAGTAATATAGGAGATCGACAAAGCAAGTGGATCTCTCACTTTTACTATTACTAACTCTGCTATTATGTTTGATAATGTCTTGGTTGCAGGAATCATGGATGATCTATATTTGAAGCCTTAAGATTTACCTACGGATTTTTCTTCTTATATGGGTGTTAAAATTTCTAACATGTTCAGTCCCTGTTTTGCCGTGGAGGATCCTGTAGAGATGACAAAGAGAGGTGAGATGGAAGCTGTAGAAGTTAAGAGAGGAAAGACGTACTGGAAGGTACGAATGCGAGGGGACTGTGCTCCAATTCAGTTGTTCGAGGTATCCGTCGTGACTCTCCGATGTTAAACATGAGCTCCTGTTGGGGGCTGACCCTCCCATTTTATTTGCTTTATTGAGTCTGTGTCAATGTAGAAATTTTATTAGATGTTGCTCGACTATGGTATACACTTCTTTACAACCTTATGATCTCACTTCGTTTGATCTAAGTTTGGGGGGGTACGTATATACTTGTGTCTTGCTACACCAATGTAAAGTTGCTTCATTGTGTTGTGTGCTTGGATGATTAATTTTTTGTGATTTTTCAATATTTTTGATTCATTTGATGATATTGAGATGTCGATTTTTTGTGATTGTCCAGGTGCGTGTCGTTTGTTTGTTTTTGTTGCGTGTTTATCCTAGTTCAGTGTGGTTATTTTTGAGTTCTTGAGGATGATTGTTGGTTCTTTCTAAGCACTTGATTGAATTTAATTGATAATGTTGTGTTGTGATATAATGGTGATGATCAAGCTTGATATGTACTTGGATGTTGAAATGCTTAAGATTGTTGCATGTATTAAAATTGGTTCATAAACCTATGTAGGAGTGCTCATTATTCCATTAAACCTATATGAGATTTGAGCTTCAATGAATCATGAACATACATGATTGGTTTATTTCTTGAGAGTATCGTTCACATGCATGTATTCTAGAACTTGACCTTTGATCTACTTGAAGCTAGATGATTGATTAGATAATGGGAAATGATCTTAGCCAATCTTGTTCTTTATTGAGTCACTAGCCAAATATGTATCCTACCTTGAAATTTAATCCATAGTTTCACGTTTGAGCCTGTAAGCCTTTTTCGTTGGAAACCTATGAAGATGGCTAATTTAATCCTTTAAAAGCCGTTTAAATATCTATCCTAGTAGAGAAATAAAAGAGATGGATTGGTGCAGTGTGAAGAGAAAAATTGGAAAGATAAATGTTGCGGAAAGTGATTGAAGATGAAGTATGGTTAAAAACTTGCAAAAAGGTGGGTAGTGCACGAAATTGGTACCCTAATTATAGGGTAGTGCCTGAAACTGGTACCCTAATTTAAAAGGAAGAGAAAGAGATGAAAAGAAAATTTTTAGCTTGAAAGTAATTGGAGGAATGATATGATGAAAAGAAATTGAAAGAGAAAAAAAGATATTGATTTGTCTAGTATACGTGTTGAAGAAATATCTCTACTGATGATTCTCTACTAATGATCGAGTCACTCATCCCATATTTACCTACCCTTGTCCAAAGAGCCAACGTTACAACCTTAAGAAAGTCCTTTGTGATCCCATCGTTAAGTCTTTTAAGCTAGTGGAGAGTTTAGATAATTGTCAAGCTTATGGTTGCGCGTGCATGTGAATTGATTTGAGTGCATATATTTAGCCTTGAAAGTGTACATCTCACACTTGAGCGATGAGTGAAAACACTATCCGTGAGAGTAGATGATGAGCATTCTGAAATGGGAAGTGACTGATTTGACATGCGTGTTCTCAATTGATAGACTTTTGACATTTGAGTATATTATCTTGGTTTGGATTTGTGTGTGATCCCTTATTTGCTGTAGAATTTCAACTCTCATCTCTCTCTTGTTTTGAATTCGTTGTTTGGGGACGAACAACATGGTAGTTAGGGGGTTGATGAGAGTGGAAATTTACGTCTTTTTTATCTCACAATACCTTGATTTTATAAGAATAATGCTATGTAATCATATGGAATTGCGTAGTTTACGTATTTTGCATAATTATGGTGCTACTAACGTATTTTGTGGAGTTTTGAAGGATAAAAACAGGTTGAAATGGAGCAGAATCGAAGATGGGAAAGAAACGAGCTCAAATAGGCCTTACTCGAGTTGCAAGGTCAGCTCGACCTAGCAACTCGAGTCGAGTAAGGTGCAGTAGGGGGCCAGAATTGGTCAGTGAGCCAACTCGACTTGTCTTGTGCAACTCGACTTGCAGCTCGAGTCGAGCTGCGTTGAAGGCAAGTCGAGTGGCATGTCGTGTGAGGCAGAGCAGTGGCAAATGGGGTCCAGAGAGCCAACATGAGTTGACAGGCAGTAGCTCGACTTGCCAGCTTGACTCGTGTTGGTGTACAGAGGAAAATTAGTTTCAGAGCATGGCAGCTCGACTTGACAGGCGGACGCACGACTTGGCAACACGACTCGAATTGGGTTACTCGAGTTACAACATAAGGCAACTCGAATCATGTTGGTAACTCAAGTTGGTCACTCCAACTCGTGTTGCGTTAGTTTGGGCAGAAAATCAGGATTTTTATCCCCTGTTCGTGACAAACGTGAAATATTACCCAACAAAGTCAGTTTTCGTGGCCCATGGTATGAAATGGGGGATCAAACACTCTGAGAAGGGATCGATCATTCACCACAAAAATACACTGTGAATTCAATTCAGGCTCCATCCATCCATCCACCCACTCACATCAAACCATCCATCCATCCATCGTATCAGTCCGGAGGAATAATCAAGTGCGGTTGAGAGGGCAATCCAATCTGAGAGACGGAGGAGAGACGCAAACCACATGACACTAGGGTTTTAATTTCTTCTCTTAATTTCTTCTTTTATGATTTTATTATGTATTTGAAAGCCATGAGGGTTGTTTATGACCTCATGGGCTAAAAACTCTTTACAGTTCTAAGGATTGAGGGTTAGGGTAGTTGATTTGAAACCCTAAACAAAGTATTGTGATTTCATGCTATTAAGATTCTTATTTATTTGATTTATTTCAGATTATATTATATGTTTGTAATGTCTTCATAGCATGCTATTGATATTGCCCGTGATGCTTGGTATGTTGTGTTAGCTTGTGTGCATTCATACTTAATATTGTCTGTTTGCTAGGGATTATAGTAGTTTCCCCGTGTACACGATAATCCCAAGGGCTGGTAAATAAGATGCTTGATTATCTTAGTGGAATAATGCAATTATGAAATCAAGTAGGAAGTGAATAAGTTTGAGTATTACTTTCAGAGAATATATGTTAGTTGAATTGGCCATCCGGTGGTTTATGAAATTCGTCTTATTAGTATTTAGGAAGGAGGTTCAAAACTGTTCGCGCATCATCTTATGATGTATTTTCATTGAAATAGCATGAATGAACAATAGGACGTCTAGAAAACCAAATCAATTGCACTACACCTGAAACCTTAGAGTTGTTACTTCTATCTTGATTCAATCTCAAATATTCCTTGCTTTTATTTATTTTGTTAATTGTTACTTAAATTCTTTAGTTATTAATTCATTTGAACACTTGGAAATTGGTTACATAATAATTTTAATTAAAGAGTAATAGTAAATAAATAAATAATCAACTGTCTCAGTGGGAACAATATTAATTTTAACTGGGGTACTTGTCATTGTAATTGACATCCCTACACTTAGGGATTTTAATTGAGGTGCGCAATAAAAGCCTAACCGGGGGGTTGATGAGAGTGGAAATTTACCTTTTTTCGGTCTCACAATGCACTGTTTTTACTAGAATAAGGCTATATATTCATGTGGGATTTCGTAGTTACATATTTTACATAATTATGGTGCTACAAATGTGTTTAATTGAGTTTTGAAGGTTAAAACAAGTTAAAATAAAGCAGGACCAAAAACGAGCAAGAAACGAGTGGAAAAAGTGCTTACTCGAGTTGCAAGGCTCAACATGGCTTGGTAACTCGAGTCGAGTAGGGTACCATAGGAGGTCAGAATGATCTATGAGCCAGCACGACTTGTCTTGAGCAAAACAACTTGCAGCTCGAGTCGTGTTGCGTCTACGGCAAGCCGAGTAACAAGTCGAGTGAGGCAGAGCAGAGTTTAGATTTGTCCAGAGAGCCAACACGAACTCGAATTAAGTTGGGTTCTGTGGCAAATCCAGTTTCAGAGCATCGTGACACGACTTGACAGGCGAGTACTCAACTTAGTAACATGACTCATGTTAGGTTTACACGAGTTGCGTATTAAGGCAACACGAGCCATGTTGCAACTCGAGTTGGGCTTCCCAACTCATGTTGCATAAGTTTGGGCCAAAAATTAAGATTTTAACCTCCTGTGCATGAGAAAGTGGAAAAGGAGCCCAAGGGAGTCAGTTTCATGGCCCATGGTATAAATAGGGATCAGAACACCTGGAGGGAAGAGACCGATCATTCACCAAGGAAACAGATCATGAATTTAATTCACGGATCATCCACCCATATCCACTCATAACAAAAATCATCAATCCATCCATTCTATCGGTCCAGAGGAAGATTCTAGTGCGGTTTTGAGAACCATTCCAATCGAAGAGATGGAGGAATAACGCAAATCACGTGACACTATGGTTTTATATTCTTTTCTTAATTTCTTCTTTGTTGATTTGATTATGAACTTGACAGCCATGAGGGTTGTTTGTAACCTCATGGGTTGAAAACCTTTTACAGTTCTAAGGATTGAAGGTTAGGGTAGTTGATTTGGAAACCTAGACAAATATTGTAAATTCATTCTGTTGATTATTCTTGTTTATTCGATTTATTTTAGATTATATTATATGTTTGTAACGTCTTCATAACATGCTATTGATGTTGCCTGTGATGCTTAGTATGTTGTGTTAGCTTGTGTGCATACGTACTTAATATTGTCTGTTTGCTAAGGATTATAGTAGTTTGCCCGTGAACACGATAATCCTAAGGGCGAAGTAAGATACTTGATATTCTTAGTGGAACAATGCAATTATAAATTCAAGTAGGAAGTGAATAGGATTTATATGTTAGTCAAACTGGTCATCCGGAGGTTCTTTATGTTTGCCTAATTAGTATCTAGGAAGGAGGTTCAAAATGATTCACCCATCTTTTACTATTAATTGAATAATACTATCAACTTGAAATCAAATCATATTTGATCGGTTAATAGGGTCTTGTGATGTATTTCCAATGATATAGCATGAATAAATAATAGGATGTCTAAGAAACCAAATCAATTGCATTAAACCTGATATCTTAGAGCTGTTATTTTTCTCTAAATTCAATCTTGAAAAATTACTTGCTTTTATTTATTAAGTTATTTAATATTTCAGTACTTTATATTATAATCATATTCAAACATTTGGAAATTGGTTACAATAATTCTAGTTGAATAGTAGTATAAATTAAATAGATAATTAGCTGTCTCAGTGGGAACGACATATAATTGGGGTACTTGCCACTACAACCGATATCCTTATACTTGGGGATTTTAGTTGGAGTATGCAAATTAAGCCTAACAACCACCCACACTCTCCTATATAGAGGGGATGTATAGTTTTATAGGAAGATTGAATGTAACTACGAAGAAAACTAATGAATGAGAATGACACAATATTTCCTTTTTAATTATGTCTTACCTTCTCGTCTCTCCCTCTTCTCTCTTCCACTAATGCTATATTTCTTATTCTCTTTTACTGTATATTTTTTTATTCTTTTTTTATTGGACAAATATTATTACAACACGTTATCAACATGCTCTAACTAAGATATACGACAAGAATATCTACAAAAGCCAGAGCACGTTGGCTAAATTTTTGGAGATTGCGTGTAAGATGAAAAAAAGAATGTGATTCAGTGCCATGAGTATGGTTATTGCATTCTCTACAAGAAACACACTCGCAGATTTGTTTAGTATGAAGCACGCTAGAGTCTGTATCTAAAGTCCATGGAGATATACGGAATGGCTAACCTAGAGTTCTAAACAATGAAATTGAAGATTTGATGTTAACTCACGAAGACTTGATGTTGCCCTATGAAATAATTATGTATTTCCCACAAGTTAATTAATATTCATTCTTTTCTGCAATTCTTACTTCAATTATTGACGACAATGATAATTATGTCTGTTTTGGATGACTAAAAAAATTCAAAATGAAAAATGAGTTTAGAGGAATGATTGTGTTTCATTTACTTGTGTTGTGACTTGTATCCTTTCTTTATTCATGTTTTAGTTATCGTCTTATATGATCCAATCTGGCTTTAATAGATGATGAAATTTTACAATATGCATGACCACTTATTTGTTTGGATGAAAATGTTGCTCTTTTCTCTGTAAATTATATTTCTACTATATTACAAATTTGTGAGTTTTTATCATTTTCAAATTCAATTTTTTCTTTGTTAGTTTCTTCAAAACAAATTGAATCCCATATTTTATCTGTCAATTAATTCAAAATTGATGTACAATTTTTTCTTTAAATTTAGAAATATACGATTTAAAATAAATAAATAAAATTGTTTGTATTGTGATAGAATAAGAATAAAATTAAACATCATCTAGTTTTCATATTTCATTGGGATCTGTCATGTATGATATAAAAATTGTAATAATTCTTTACATTTGGGGATAGATTATATATATATATATATATATATATATATATATATATATATATATATATGAAAAAACATTATTAATATTTAAAATTAGTTGATTATGTTTATTTTGATTGTATTTGATGATATTGGATAGATATGCTTATACTATCATAATTTTGAGATAACTTTGGTGATCGTTGTCATTTTCACCTAGATTTTAGTGTCATTATTATGTATTTTTGTGTGTTTTTAGTCATTTTGTATATCATTTGGTGGTGTTATATGAAGATATGGACATGTGTGCTTTGAAATGATAAATGTGTAATTTTCATGATAAAATGCCTTAAATTGTGCTATATTTGTGAATATTTAGAGAATTAGTAAATTAGTGTAATTTGTGTGATTTTCAGGTAAAAATGAATTCTAGACATGATAAGGAAGATGTGGGAAAAAACATAACTCAATTCGGAGTTGAAATGAGGAAGAACGAGCCAAAACAAAGTTGAAAAATGCACGTCCAACTTGTGTAATTTTTTTGTATTCATGTGGTGCTAACATTGGACGTGTGATAAATGGTTGGAAAGCCATGGAAGAGAGGATCGCGTGAGCACAAGAATCACTCGAATCGGAGCCCAAACGAGAAAGTTATGCACAAAACGGTGAGACTGCCCAGCACGCGATGCACTACACTGCCCGTGTACCGAACATAGCCCTGTAAGGGGTGGCCGTGTTCCGACACCAGAAAACGCTACACGGCCACCCCTATGGCCGTGTTCCGCACACGGCCCGTGTTCTGACAAAATTCAGTTTTATGATTTCCACACATTCTAGAAGCTTCCATGGGGGTTTAAATACATATTTTGACCACAAAATCCGAGAGGAATCATTTTGGATCAGTTTCCACACACATGAAACACCTAAACCACACACATTCATCTCCATCTCTTCCACCATTCACTTCATCCATCCAATCATTTTGATATCCTCAAATCCATCCATCAATCCACCAATCTAAGAAGAGGAATTCATCATTGATTGAAGATTTTAGCATGATCAGAGGGGAGGAAGTTCACCATCAAAGGGGAGTCAACTTACCTTTATTTTGTTATTTTCTTCATTATTTGGCTCAATTGGAGCAAGCTATGGAATGTATTGATTCTATTATGATTTGTAGTGGCTAGTCCTCATGTGAGGCTAGCAATATGATTGGTTAGGTATTATGTAGATTTTGCACACCACATGTTTGATTAATTGATTGTTATGAATATTTTCTATCATGAATGTTTATTCTCATTTTATATATGATTTGTGTGATTAAATTCTCTATTTATAGTGTTAGGATGGCCATTCCAATATTATTCTTTGTGGTTTAATTGAATCATTGATTGCATGAGATGACTTAGTTAGTATGAGGAGATGTAAGTCATACCCTTCAAGTACTTAGAACCTCATGATAGAACATTAGTGATGAACTAGTGAGGGGACCCAACTTATGATCATAGTATCTTCATGGGAATTGAGAGTAAGAACAATCTTTGGAGATTTAAACTTGTAAAAGAGTTGAGAACCTAATCATCTTGGCCATAGGGGTTAGGGGTACAAACGTGATTGCCCTTAATATCATAACATGAAAACCATCAATGCATGTGTGTGTGAGTCTATATATACCTTGTCCTAAAATGTTGATTTTCTTACATACTTCTTAGATTGTTTACTTCACCCATCATCCATCTCATTAGTACATGTTCTATCTTTAATTGTTTTCCAAGTTGTTAGTTTTTAGTGTTAAATCGACCCCATCCTTATTGATTCGTCCTTTTAGAGTGAAACATCTTTTGAACACGGCTACCCACTTTCGCCATTGGGTTCGATATCTTTAAATTTTGCACTTGGTCGCTTACGTGCTACACACGATAGAGTACACTTGCTCTAAATTAATTTAACCAAAATTGAAACCAAGTTCATTATGCAAGAATGATTTAATTATATTTCTTTAAATTTAAAAGAATAAAATTCCGTAAAAATTTTAATGGCATTTGGCGACTTGGAGAATTTATAGAAGTGTTTTAATATAGTGGAATTACAATACATTATAGTTAAATCTAATAGTGTCCCCATCTTTATTTTCTTCTAAATTTAGTATTATTTTTAATATCTTTTTATGTTTATTATATAATATATTTCATATGGAAGGGACATCTAATTTACCAACGTGGAATAATAATTTCAGGCCACTCATGTTTTTCAGTTTATAGCATGATGATATATTATTTAGTCAATCTTTTCGAAACTAATTTTTTATGACAAAATTTGTTTACTCTTTAATATGGTTTATGATTGAATAATTAATTTCTTAAATTTATAGAAATGGTTATTGTTGTATAATTATGTATTTATAGATTATCCGCATGTGAGATTTGCAAGATGTGTTGTTTAGATTAAAGCAACAGAAACATGCATTACATATAATCTAATCAACACTCTATACAAAGTTACAAAATTATTTTTATTTCTGCGTGGAATAATGATTTCAGGTCACTCATGTTTTTTCAGCTTATAACATGACGATATACTCTCTTCTTCCCGCAACAAGAGTTAAATTTTACTAATTAGGGTGTTCCACTATAAGAGTTACATTTCTTTTTTAGTAGATGAGACCCACATAAATCAATCACTTTATCTTTATTGGGCCCACACACAATACTAATACAACTACTCACTATACATTAAATTATTATATCTCTTAACCCACTACATATTAAATACTATATTTCTTAATCTTCGTGCAAATAGTAAATGTATCTCTTTTCATGGGACGGATGGAGTATTATTTAGCCAATATTTTCGAAACTAATTTTTTATCTAAATTTTTTTTACTCCTTACTATAATTTATGGTTGAATATTAATTTTTTAAATTTATAGAAATGGTTATTAGTGTATAATTCTATATTTATAGATTATACACATGTGAGATTTGTGTTGAGTGATTTCCTACACACTAATAATCCCCAAGTATCAAGGATATCAGTTGTAGTAAGTTTTATTATCAAAACCATGAGATAGTTAATTATCTATTTCTTATAATTACTAAATTAATCAAAATCAGTAACCAATTTTCAGTTTTCAAGAACTTATTAATTTAAGAGACTTAAATATCAAATAACTAATCAAATAAATCACAAAAGAAAGATTTAAGTTCAATTCAAGAGAAGATCAACAGTTCTAAGGTAATCTGGTTGACTAATTAATTTGAATCCCTAAACTTTCAATTGTTCATTCATTCAAACTCTATGAAGACACACCACATAACCCTATTAACCTACTGAATATGATCTGATTCAAAGCTAACAATATAATTTGATTTAATTCATAAGGTGTGTGAATACAGCCAAGCCCCCTTTCTAGTTATTAAAAAGCAAATGCAAGAGCTCCGGATGACAAGTTTGACTAACAAGAATTCTCTGAAAATACTCCAAGACTCTACTCAATATTCTACTTGAAAGTCTCATTGCATCGTTGTACTAAATTGTTCAAGCATCTGATTTACTAGTTCTTAGAATGAACGTGTTCACGGGTAAACTACCTTAATCCCCAACAAATAGACAATTCAATTCATGAACGCACACAAGCTAACATAATAAATCAAGCATCACGAGCAATGTCATGAATTTAATATGAAGACGTTACGAAGAATGATAGCAAAGTCTCAAGACGAATCAAATGAACCAAAATAAAAATACACATGAATTCACAAATTTAGTCTAGTTAATCAAACAACTTACATCTATCCTTCAAACTTTAAAGCTGTAAACGAAATTAGCCCATGGGGATACAAGAAACTCCCATGGCTATCTAAATCATACCAGAAGTCTTGACAAACAAAAGGAAATGAAAAACCCTAGTCTTGGCGTTGTTCTGTGTTCTTTCTCCGACTCTCCGATTGACTGGTCTTCTTCTTGAATATCACTTGAATCACCTTCGGTGTGGATGGATGATGGGATAGATTTGGATGATGGTAGATAATGGATGGTATAGGGGGTGATCCCCTTGTGGAAGCGGTCTCCTTTCACACTTGTGTCTTACTCCCCACTCTTTCTTTGGGCCTTTTTTCACCAAAAATACGCACAAACACGTACTAGGAGGTGTAAAATAAGATTCTGGACAAAACAGATCGCGAATCAATCTCAGAAATTAGTGCTCAGCACTGATGAGGGTGAGAATTCACATATTTTGAGTTCTGATTTATGTGGAAATTGAGTACGATTTGGTTTAAAAGCGAGGCAAATCATGATGTTTATGGAAAAGCCACGAATCAAATGTCACTGAGGCTATTTGAGCATATTTATATAGGAAAACATGTTAGAAGAGCTCAGAATGGAAAAACATGTTTTTTGAGGTGCCACTCAACCACGGGAGGAGCAACATCAGAAAAGTCGAGTGAGGGACTGTACAGAGTTTCAGCGAATGGGGGATCTGCTTGACCACCGCTCGACCAAGGTTGAGGCTGCTCGACCAAGACCATTCTGGTCGAGCGGGGACACAGAGTGTTATTTTTAGTAATTTCGTACCTCCAGTGCATGTTTGTGTGTATTTTCCATAAAAACCCAGTGAAGGTCCGTAGGGAGAGTTTACAAGTATAAAAAGAGATGCAGATCTCATCAAGAAGGGAGTTAGATTCCACATCCATCCTACACCATATCCAAACCCTATATCCATCCTACGGAGCTGTAGAGAGATTCATGCAAAGAATCAAGGAGAACCAAGTAAAGACTCAAGATGGAGCGAGAAGCGACGACTCCCACACCTAGGGTTTATTTCACAACTTAACATTTCTTGTAATTTTCAAGACTATGGGTAAGATCTATCAAATCACCATGAACGTTTTGGTAGTTCTAGGGTATATGAAGGTTTTACTTGTTAATTGAACTTACGTGTGTATACTCCGTATAACACTACTTATGGATTTATTTTATATATGACTATGCATTTTCAATCGATATTCAGAGTTGTTTTGTGCATTATTAACTGTTATATAGAGTCTGAATATATATCTTGGTTATTGATTGAGCGCGTTCACTGCTAAACATGATCCTAAATTATGATTCTAAATGTGAGGACTCTGAAGCTTCATTAGAACTATCATATATTGATACTTATTAATTGAATTTAATTCGAGTTAGTAAGTAGAATAAAGGATAATTTCATAGTACCTATAAAGGGAGATCATATCGGGTTAGAGTACTTAGTACATCGGAAATAATTGATATTGATAGTACTTAGAAAGGAGGTGGAATTGTATTCTTGCTCTAAGGTAATTCACATGTATTACACGCTTGCTTACTTGTGTCTATAGAGTAGATTTGCATGGCTTAGTGATGTGTCCATATTCTACGAGGCAGAGTCGGACATCAACACACGGAAGGAAAATTATTGAGTAAAACCGGATTATCCTAGAACCTATTCTCCTACTTGATCCACTTTCGTACTCTTCGAGTGATATTTCCTCGACTTAATTGCCAAACCATAGTTTTAGTTAATTTAGATAATAATAAATTGATAATCAACCATTTTGTAGGTTCGATAAACATAAATTGGTTGATTATCAAAGATACTATCACATCCTCCATACTTGGGGATTAATTGTGTATTCAGAAAATGCCCATCAGGCCTCCAGCTTGGCTCGAGCTAGGTTTTGACATGCCAAGTTGTGACTGAGCGGCACATGGTTTTGAAGCTAACATCACATAGGATATATAGGACCCTTGTTTGGCTTAATCTGACCATCGAGAGATGGAAATTTAGGTTAGGTCGCCTCGAGCTCCCCCCAAGTGGACTGCCAAGCTGCAGACTAGATTTCGCGACCTTAATGTTTCAAGCATAACTTTCTCATATAAACTCCGATTTGAATGATTCTTTTACCAAAACGTTCCTATATGTTGTGTCTTTCCAACCATATATTACATGATTAATTACGAATTCCACAAGATTAACACAAAATAATTATGCAATGTGGACGTATGTTTTTCAGGATTCCTTCTCACTTTCACTCTTCATTCTAACTTTGAACTTTTGATCCTTTTTCCACCTAAAACACAATAAAACGCTTCAAATTCACATTTTTCTCAAATATATAAGAGACTTCTGCTAATAAACGACAATAATTTTCACAAAAAGGCATTAAATCAGATACTAAAATATTGTGATTTTCACTCTCAACAATTTGAAAGATGTGTTGTATAGATTAAATAAACAATAGGATGTGTTGTATAGATTAAAGCAACAATAAGATGTGTTGTATAGATTAAAGCAATAGAAACATGCACTACATATGATCTAATCAATACTCTATACAAAGTTATATAAATATTTTTATTTCTTTATAATTTCACATCATTGTCCTTTTTAGATAGACTCATAACAGAATTTATGATTTTGTATTTGATTATAAATATTCATACATGTACATTTGTATCAGCATTTTCTTATTCACGTCTTTTATATAAATTGATACACGATAGTTATATTTTCCTGAATATATTTGACATTGATGGATAGAAAATTTGACAAGCTCACCGATGATGACAAAAATAATTAACGTGTATCTAATATTAACCACCTTACCTCTTGCGGTTCACGTGAATTATTATTTAAAAAATTAAGTGTACCATTTTCTAGAAGACAGAATCACTAATATGCACTCTTTATAATCTCTAACAATGAGTATTTGTTGAAAAGTTATTCATTTAATAAATTACAATCCCCTAAGGATCGTTAAATTATGATAATTCTCCATCAGACTCAATATGATTGATTGAATTTAGGATTTAAGATTTTAAATTAATTACAAAATATTATTCAATTTTATATTACATTAAATATTCAGAGTTTCATTATCCATTATTGCTGACAGAAAAACATAATTTACACATAATGAAATACTATAGTTCAAAACTAGTGCCTGAAGCAAGTATTATATTTTTGATGATAAACATGAGGTTGAAGTTGAGTAAATTAAAATTGATCTTATCGAGGTGATTGAGACAATCCAAATTTTGCTCTAGTAGAGAGTTGAGGTTAAAGACGTCACAATAATGACCCATGATTATGTTGGAATTCGATCATTTGGTTAACATAAACCGTTAGAGTTCTATACGTTTCTAAATCAGCAGAATGAAGAAAACAAAGAAACGTATTACCTTTAACCAGGGTATGTTGAAGAAGAAAGATTCTCGCTGGCAGCATGCACAGCCTCACGGTTTTGGAAATATCTTCCTTATTCGATCTCCGATTCGAGTGACTATGTGCCAAAACGATTCTCTCTTTCATGGCTCTCCAACGGTGTATCACACGAATAATTTGGAGTTTCTAAAGATTTTAGAAAAATCATGAAAGTTGACAAATAGCAGCAGCAAGCAACCTTCCGATCTTCTGCTTTATTCTCAAGTCCAATCTTGACGTCGTGTGGGCGACGATCTTCAAGATCTTCTCAATCTGTTGTTCCCTCTCCCTCCTCACAGTGTTAGGAATAAATAATTAGGATTTTTGGATAGCTGAGATGACTTATATATGGGCTAAAATAGGGACCCAGAGGAGAAATTAGAGTTGGGCCTCCATTGGGCTTAAGTATCCAAGTTTAGCCCAAAATTTATACTTAAGTCCAATAATAATAATATATACCACTAAAATATTATTATTGAACTACCATTCTAATCCCATAATTACGTTATGGGCACATTCTTATTATGAGTCTGTTAGTCTCTCCATGTTTAAGATATACAATGCCCATTAATTAATTAAGTTATTGACAACTCCATTAATTAATATCACATCCGAGAGTAGTAACACTCAACCTCATTATCATGCCGAAATAAATCCACCTGCATGGTTTACATGATAATCCTTATGAGCTTCTCAAGGGAACATATCAACCTATTTAATAGAATACGGATTCCTTCTACAATCAACATCACACCATAGAGACAACACTATTTCCCAACTCACCTAGTTTGTTGATTTAATTACATGTAAATCTCACCCATTGATGAATCAAAAAAATACATATTGCCTTACGTGTCAAGGTTATTGTATAGGGATTAAGAACATGAATATTGATGAGCATTTTCTCAACACACAATATTAATCCCCAAGTGTGAATGATGCTATTGTAGCTTTGAAAAGAGACCAAGTGATTATCGAACCCAAATGATGGATTATTATCAATTTAATTACATTCTTAATTATCTAAGACTAATATGGCAATAAGGTTGGGATTATTAAGTAACTAATAACATATAATTAAAAGAACAATTAAAATAAATAAGCAGTAGAGATTGAACGAAAGTGAATAAGTGAGAAGATAGGTAGTCCTTAGGGCCATCCAGTTTTACATATTAATTTCCGTTCCGTATATCAATGTCCAACTCTATTTTGTGGAGTATGGACGCATCACTAAACCATACAAATATACTCTATAGACACAAGTAAATAAGTGTATGACACGTGCAAATATCCTTGGAGCAAGATATATAATTCACCCCCCTTTCTAGGTACTATCAGTATCAATTATTTCCCATGCACTAAGTACTCTAACTCGATATGATCTCCCTTTATAGGTACTATGAAATTATACTCTTTTTCCTACTTATTAACCCGAATAATATTCAATTAACAAGTATCTATATAAGATAGTTCTAATGAAACTTCGGAGTCCCCTCACTTAAAATCATAACATAGAATCCTGCTCAACAGTGAACGCACTCAATCAGTAACCTAGATATGTATTCAGACTCTACATAACAGTTAATTATGCACAAAACAACTCTGAGTATGAATTAAAAATGCATTTTCTTATATAAATTAAACCACAAGTAGTGTTGTACGGAGTATACACACGGAAGTTCAATTAACCCGTAAAATCTGTTGGCATTCGATCGTTTGGTTAACGTGATCCGTTAGGGTTCCATACGTTTCTAACAAGCAGCGGAAACAAGTAAACAAGAAACGTATTACCTTTCACTAGGGTATGTTGGAGAAGACGAATTCTTGTCACGAGCCTGCGCAGTCTCACCATTTTGAGCATAACTCTCTCATCCGATGTCGGATTTGAGTGATATACACGCCAAAACGATCCTCTCTTCCTTGGCTTTCCATCAGTATATGACAAGTCCTGTTATGAAGTCTTTACGATTTTAGAAAAATCGTAGAAGTGGCGAACAGCTGCAGCAAACAACCTTCCAGTCTTCTACTGTATTCCCAAGTCTAATCTCGACGTCGTGTAGGCGACGATACTCGAGATCTTCTCAATCTGCTGTTGCCTAACCCTTTTCACAGTGTTAGGCGTGAATTATCAATTGATTAGGGTTTCCGGACAGCTGAGATGACTTATATATGGGCTACAGCAGGGACCAGGAGGAGAAATTAGAGTTGGGCCTCCATTGGGCTTAAGTATCCAAGCTTAGCCCAAAGCTTATACTTAAGTCCAATAATAATAATATATACCACTAAAATATTATTACTGCACTACCGTTCTAATCCCATAATTAATTAAGAGTTCGTTAGTCTCCCCGCGTTTTTATGAGTCCGTTAGTCTCCCCGCGTTTAAGATATATAACGCTCATTAATTAATTAAGTTACTGACAACTCCATTAATTAATATCTTATCCGAGAGTAGTACCACTCAACCTTATTATCATGCCGGAATAAATTCACCAGCTGGGTTTACATGATAATCCTTATGAGCTCCTCAAGGTGACATCAACAACCTATTTTATCGAACACGGATTCCTTCAACAATCAACAGCACACCATAGAAATAGCACTATTTCCCAACTCACCGAGTTTATTGATTTAATTACATGTAAATCTCACCCATTGATGAATCAAAGAAATATATATTACCCTACGTGTTGAGGTTATTGTATAGGGATTAAGAGCACGACCATCCATAATAACAGAGATCAAGTTCTTCTATAAGTCAGTATAAGTCGAACGATCTCAAGTGGTCCTACTCAATACACACAAAGTGCACTAATGTGATTCTATAGCCAAGACAAGCTAATACCAAACTACACTACAACCATCCCGATAGAGAGTCTCTGCCTATCTCGGTTGTGATTATCTATTTATACCTCATAAGGAAACCTATAATGTGATCTTCCGCGTGTTGTCGCACAACATATTATCTACACTATAAAGTAAGTGGACTATTGCATCTACATATAAATAAATTATAAGACGCAATCATTTGATCATATGATTCTCATTTCAAATAAATTGTTATAACATTGTTCATACTAAAGCTAGACTTTTAGTATACAATCCAACAATCTCTCACTTATACTAAAAGACTATGTTATGTCTTCTGCCAAACTTCTGATTCCCACTCCCACTACATGACCATCAAAAGCTCTCGTTTTAAGGTCCTTGTAAATGGATTTACTAGGTTATCATTCAATGCAATCTAGGCGACAACAACCTTCCCCTCATCACGATTTCTCGTAACAGGTGGTACTCGCGCTCCATGTGTTTATTGCCTTATGGGCTCGTGATTCTTTTAAGTTTGCAACTGCACCATTATCATCAAAATAAATTGAGATATTCTTGGGCAAACTTAGAAACACTTCAAAGTCCATCATGAAGTTTCTAGTGTCATATAGATACTTTGGCTGCCTCATAGGCTCCAATTTATCATCTTTCCATGATGGAGTCCGGAGTCTAAAATATATTTCTATATAACACTCCTCTACATTATGGCTCTACTTCCTAAAATTAAACACATAACCTTTGAGGTGGATTTACTTTCGTCCCTATCTTATTTGAAAAATCCGAATCTACTAACTCATAAGAAGCAGTGAATCTGTCCGGTAAGCTCAAATATAATTTCTAGTCCTTTTCAGGTAAATAAATATATGTCTTACCACAGTTCAATATTCTTATTTCGGGTTACTTTGATACCCACTGTTCATGCCATTGGCAATATAGTTATCCATTCTCGTGCATAGCATTCCTTAGATTAAGCTTCCTTATTCGCCAAAGCATAAGGAATCGCTTTCATCTCCTTTATCTTCTTTTTGTGTCTCAAGACACATTTCCTTAGATAAATTCACATGCTAAACGAGTAAGGATCATATCATTTTACGAAACTTGAGATAAGCATAACATCCTTTCCTGTGATCCGTATTACTGTGATCAAAAGGATATATTTTGCTTCTCTTAAGTCCTTCATTTCATACCGCTTTATCAATCATACCCATACGCCCGACAATACTCTTTCATTGTCTCCAATGAGCAATATATCATCTACGTAAAGTATAAGAAATACCACCACATTTCCATCACTCTTTTTCAATACACAAGATACATTCGCGCATTGATTAAATCCATATGACTGGATTACCTCATCTAAACGGATGTTTCATGATCTTGAAGCTTGCTTTAATCCATTGATGGACACCTTTAAGCTTACTATCAAATGCTCTTAGCTCTCTACAATGAATCACTCTGTTTTCTTCACATAGATGTTTTCCTCAAGATTTCAATTAGGAAAGTTGTCTTGACATCTATTTGCTATCCCTCATATTCCATATGAGTAGCAACAAATAAAAGAATCCGGATCGACTTACCGGCGAATAGGTTTTCTCTTAATCGAACCCTTTCTTTCTGAGTATACCTTTTATCAACAAGCTTTGCTTCTAAGGTTTTCAACTTACCGTATGATCCTCTTTTATTTTCTATGACCACTTCCAATGGCTTTTACACCATTTAGTGGTCTTACAAGCTCCTAGATATAATTTAGAATCCATAGATCCAATTTCAACATTCATTGCAACTTACTAAGATTCCGCATTTTCATCTTGTAGTATTTTGTCATTCCCGTGGGTCTATTTCATGTTTACTAGGAACCAAGTCTCACGACTCTCCCAAAACATGTATCTTACAGGTTGTCAAACAAACCTCCCACTACGACAAGGCACTACATGCAATTGTGTATCAGACGTGACACGCGTTGCAGTCTACTTTGTGGTATATCCTCTTGTGCACTTGGTACTAATACTTTGTGTTTTTCCTCTCACTTCCTTTAGAACAATTTATACATGGCTTTATGATTTAATACATAGTCCTTTCCAAAAAGCTAGTATTTGTGTCAACAATCATCCTTCGATCTTTTGGACTAAATAAATCATCACTCTTCATTTTTCTAGGATATCCCACAAACAGACAAACATTCATATGAATTACTGTTTCTAGGGCATACTTATAAAATAAATTTAATAATTACAAATAACTCATCATCTATCTAATCATTTCCAAAAGAGTCTTTTTCTTATTAAGATTCGAAGACGCGTTATTAATTACTATTTGTTGCACCCGTAGGATAAACATGATTTAAGAGTTTACAAATTGTCACTAACGTACCACAACATATTATAACTCCATCCCTCATCACTATGACCATGTCATTTAAATGAAATGGAGTATCCATCCGTAAATGCATAGAAACTGAAATGAAATTCTTTTTATGAAAAGTACGTAAAGACAATTTCTCATAACCAAACGTTTATTCCTATCGTAAGATAAATAAACAACTCCCACTGCAATAGCCACTACTCTCGTAGTATTACCCGTATCCATAATAATCTCATCATCACTAAGTTAAACGCTTTTAGTGATTTCGGTATCTACACACAACGTGTCAGTAGATGCCATCAGTATTCATGCTTCAACAACTAGTGAATGAGATACTAACTTTGTTCACATCTTTATGAAATTGGATTTCCTTTGCCACATGTTTTGTCAGAAATTTCCCACCATATACAACCTCTTTGTAATTCAGGTGTAACTTGCTCAAAACATCTAGGCAAATAATGAAGAATAAATTGACCTAGGTTTCCCCTTCAATTTCTACTCCAAGCATTTCCAATTGATTCATCAAGTTAACCATGACCTCATGCCTTTTAACCTCACTCAAGTATCTGAAAAGTCGCATGAGACCATCATATTTCTATGAACTTCTCACCTTTCCACTAGAGACTTTAATAGGCATCATGTGGCATCCTTAGTGAGAACACATATTTATATTTTCCTAATCAGTAAAATTCAAAACCAAGATTCTTTTCTAATCAACTAATTTTGGACCAGTGAATATATTTCTTTTAGTAAAACAATAAGCGAGATAAAACCATTTGAAATTACAGAGAATCACAAATAAATATACCGATCAAATCTTTGAGTTTTATCCATTTATATTGATTCTCTCAAAATAATATAAAAATAAAATTCACTGACGTCTCAAGCACCGTGAGTCTGCAAGCCACGATAGTGTGGACATTTACAAACCGAATATTTACAAGAGAAGGTTTTACCCATTAATTTCATTTGTCAACGTAACCTCTTGACAAAATAATTAATAGTAGGTTCCTTTTTAGCCATGCAAATAAATGCAGTGTCTCCGATGGGGAGGATACTTTTTATTTACATCTAAGTGTACACCATTATTTGACCCCAAGTCCGCGGCCCAAGCTTATGTGACTTACAGATGGAGAAGTACACACGCACTCGGATAACTTCCTATAGTCATCAATTATAAGTGTGTACAGTGATCCGCAAATAAACTCATCCGATGGGGAAGAAGGTCTATGCCAACACGCAAGTTCATGTGCATCACATTACAAAAGATAATTATTTAATGAAGCCTGTACCAGTGATCCGTGAATAAACTCATCCGATGGAGAGGAAGGTCTATGCCAACACGCAAGTTTAATCACATCACTTACAAACCAATAATGGAGGCCGCGGGAATTAATTACCAATCCCCTCTCCCACTTAATTATTTAACACCGAGGGTTTTTACATGCATATAATATTCAAAATAAAATACGAAACCTAGCATGCTCCTATTACGGCAAATAAGGCAGTAATTCCCAGAGTATCATGCATAGCATACATAACAATAATCAAATAATTAAATCAATTATTAACAGTTATATATCATGGCGAATTCGATTGTTCGCCACCAAGCATGAATGCGGGCAATGCAGACGGGGATCGACCTCCCCAAAACCCAATCTGAAGTTTCGGAAGAATCTTATATCGAAAAATCCCCCCAATTCCTCAGCTTCGTGCACAGGTTTGCACGCATCGCTTGGCAATGTTCACTTCACCCGGTAGCCAACGAGCGCCTAGCGCGACTCAAGCACAGCCGCCGTGCGCCATGCCTGATCGTCAACCTGCCTCCGTGCCATGTCCTGCATCGTGCGCAAATTGCCTTGCACTAGACCACAACCGTGCTTTCGCCAGCTCGCCCATGCTCGCTTACTCCTGCGCTCATCGTCTGGCAACAAGTGCTCAATGCACGCATGCCAACGTGCCCAGCTTTTTACACAATTTTATGCAGCCTGCATGCCAGCAAGCGAGTGCCCAGCCTGCCAGCTTCTCTCCTACGGGTTTTCCATGCGTCTCACTCTTCATATGCCTAGCATGAGATTGAAGTTTTTACGGTAAACTGCTCATCCACCGACTTGCAGACCCAAATGAACAGCAAGAAAACTCACCCAGAACCACAGAGACTCAACCCAACCTGCAACCAGACCCGACCCGTCCACAGCAAACTCTACCTGGTCACAATGCAGGCTTGCCGGAACGCAGCTAACTCATCCCGTCTGATTGCCACTGCTTTAGGCGAGCTTTGACCATCTGCCAGCAACATCGCGCCAATGGAACTCGCCACCTCCATCATGCCATCGTTGTGCTGCATCCAGGTGATACCCATGCACAACCCGCTACACTCAGTCGTGTGTCCTAGCAGGCCCTCTGTGCGTAAACTTCTGTTCAGATCCGTCCACCAGTAGATTCATTCCAGAAATTTGGTGAGACCCGCTCAAAAAAGTTGCAATGTCCGATCGAAACCATGCCAGGCTCGATCGGAAATGCCTCTGGCCGCCAGTTTCAGTCCACTTGCCAGCATCGCCAGCACGGCCGGCGTTCCTCATGACCTTTCCATGTGACACCGTGCGCCAATCTATGGGCAGATCCCCGCAATCGTGTGCCATCCGCCCACCTTGCACAGCAAGTCACGATGAAGATTCACGCCCGAAAGCTCTATCTAACTCAACCAGAATGGCATCTTCCTCACTTGGAACCGCCTGCTGATAACTTCAGGCTGAATCCCACGCCACACTTCAAGCTTCCAGCCCCACGCGGCATTCAGATTGGCGCGCCATGAACTAATGATGACCGTGCCAACTGCCACCGTCAGCCCGTGCTGAACAACCCAACACATCAGCGATCGTCTAATAACACTGTTCATCAATCATCTGCCCCGTCACGATGTCGTGCTTTCACTAGCGCTCAACACCATCGCAAGACTACATGGTACAATCGACGATCAACATAGGGTTTTCCTGGATAAAGCAATTATACAAAAACCCTAACATAATCATGGATTCTATTCTGAAAAAAATCACATAATCACACAAACCCTAGCCTAACGTGTCACGCTTCACCACGAAATCGAAGCTCTAATACTAATTGTTGGCATTCGATCATTTGGTTAACGTGATCCGTTAGGGTTCCATACATTTCTAACAAGCAGTGGAAGCAAGTAAACAAGAAACGTATTACCTTTCACTAGGGTATGTTGGAGAAAACGAATTCTCACCACCAGACTGCACAACCTCACTGATTTGGGCATAACTCTCTCATCCGATGTCTGATTTGAATGATATATGCTCCAAAATGATCCTCTCTTCCGTGCTTTCCATCAGTATATCACACATCCTGTTCTAAAGTCTTTACGATTTTAGAAAAATCATAGAAGATGGCAGACAGTAGCAGCAAATAACCTTTCATTCTTCTGTTGTATTCCCAAGTCTAATCTCGACGTCGTGTGGGCGACGATCCTCGAGATCTTCTCAATATGTTGTTCTCTAACCCCCTTCACAGTGTTTGGCATGAATTATCAATTGATTAGGGTTTTCGGACAGCTGAGATGACTTTTATATGGGCTACAGCAGGGACCAGGAGGAGAAATTAGAGTTGTGCCTCCATTGGGCTTAAGTATCCAAGCTTAGCCCAAAGCTTATACTTAAATCCAATAATAATAATATGTACCACTAAAATATTATTACTGCACTACTGTTCTAATCCCATAATTACGTTATGGGCTCCTTCTTATTATGAGCTCGTTATCCTCCCCATGTTTAAGATATACAACGTCCATTAATTAATTAAGTTACTGACAACTCCATTAATTAATATCTCATCTGAGATTAGTATCACTCAACCTCATTATCATGTTGGAATAAATTCACCTGCAGGGTTTACATGATAATCCTTATGAGCTCCTCAAGTGGACATCATCAACCTATGACGGACACGAATTCCTTCTACAATCAACAGCACACCATAGAGACAGCACTACTTCCCAACTCACCGAGTTTGTTGATTTAATTACATGTAAATCTCACCCATTGATGAATCAAAGAAATACATATTGCCCTACGTGTCGAGATTATTGTATAGGGATTAAGAGCACGAACATCCATAATAACAGAGATCAAGTTCTTCTATAAGTCAGTATAAGTCGAACGATCTCAAGTGGTCCTACTCAATACACACAAAGTGCACTAATGTGATTCTATAGCCAAGACAAGCTAATACCAAACCACACTACAACCATCCCGATAGAGAGTCCCCATCTATCTCAGTTGTGAGTATCTATTTATACTTCATAAGGAAACCGATAATATGATCTTCCACGTGTTGTCGCACAACATATTATCTATAGTATAAAGTAAGTGGACTATTGCATCTACATATAAATAAATTATTAGGCGCAATCATTTGATCATATGATTCTCATTTCAAATAAATTGTTATAACATTGTTCATACTAAAGCTAGACTTTTAGTATACAATTCAACAAAACTTTCATAAACCCTAGAACTACCAAAGCGGTTCTAGCCCATGATTGATCGAAGAACAATCATGGTGGTTGGATAGATCTTACCCATAGTCTTGAAAATTACAAGATAAATTAAGATGCGAAATAAACCCTAGATGCGGGCGTCGTCCCATCTCTCTCTGTCTTGAATCTTCACTTGATTCTCACTTGATTTGATAGACGAATATCTCTCCATAGCTACGTGGACGGTGGTAAGGTTTCGGATGTTGTGTAGAATGAAGGCAGTGGTGAACTCTTCTCCCCTTGCGTAGGGTCTTTCTTTTATACCTGTGAGCTCTTCTTATCGCCCTATGATGGGCTTTTTGAGCTAAAACATGCATTGAAGGTGTAAAAATACGGATCCGAACGTGTCCAGCGCATCAGTTTTTCCAAGGGCTTTGGTCGAATCACACACCCCCTAGTCAAATCGCTGGTCGAATTGACCTATAACACACTGGCAGGTCTCTGATTCGACCCAAATGGCAGGTCAAATCAGAAGTTTTCCGGTTGAACTTCAACTGCTTCCCTTTAGGCTTCTGGTTCGACCAAATGGCTTGGTCGAACCACACTTCTGTCAATCTTCTGACACCCGGTTCGACCAGAGATATTGGTCAAACTAGTTCCCTGCTGGTCGAATCGGGTTCCTCAACACCCTTTCTCTGGTTCCGATCACTTCTATCCCATTTTCCTTCGAAAATCCACTCAAATGGACTTAAACACACCTGATTCATGACTTTTCACTCTACCACACGATTTGTCTTGACTTAAGATCAAATCATACATCATTATCACACGAATCAGAGATCAAAACACGTTAATTTACACACTCATCAAACCCCTAAACTTACATGTTGCTCGTCCCAGGGCAACAAAATCAAAACCACAAGAGTAAGTGTAAATTCCACAAGTCCATCTAGTCAAATACAAGTCATATTCACACATGCAATTCTATCAATTAAAACAAGTATCCTCCCATCATACTTTTTATTCATGCAAAACATCACTCAATTATAATACAATTTGGAGTACAAAGTCATCTTGCTCTCAGGATAAGTGTTTACTCTTGCTCTCAAGTGTAGAAAATGTTCTTAAACAGGTTATTATATACGCTCATATTCAATTGAAATTCCTGCGAAACCATAAGCTTGGTAAAGGTCTCAAAAATAACTTACAATCACTTCGTTACTAGGATCACATAGGACTTGCTTTTGGGTTGTAATGTTGGCTCTTTGGTAAGGTAGGGAAAATTTAGATAAAGTGACTAATTCACTAGCAGAGAATTACCTTGGAGTTTTGCTTTTCATCAAACAGCTTCTTACTCTCCATCTTCTTCTCATGATCTTACGATTCAACTTTTTCCTTCTTTACTCATCAACATAATCTCTCTTCAAAGTACAAGGGTACAAATTTCAGGCACCACCCTTCTAAATAGTCAGGTACCAGTTTCATCACTACCTCTGAACAAGAATTAACCATATTTCTCTTTGTTTTCATACCACTCAACCAATTTTTTCTTTCTTTTCTTCTTTCTTCAAATTCAAGCTATCCTATTCACCTCAACTCTCTACTAATGAATAGGGTATTCAACAAGGCTCAAGTAAACAATAAATACAGGCTTTTTAATCATGGCTTGCCAAAGAAAAAGCTTTTTAAGGCTCAACGGGGCTTCCAATGATTCATTCAATATAAGGGAAGGTAAAATTTTGGCTAAGTAACTCAAATAAACAATAATGGCCTAAGATCATGTCCTAAAAACTAATCAATCATAAGTCTCACACAAGACTCTAAGCCAAGTTCTAAAATACGGTCATATGAACGATCTCACAAGAATAAACTATCATACATGAATGTAGCATGATTTCATAAGGCTTAAATTCTCACATGGGTAAATAGAATCCTAAGTACTCCTTGAAGCAAATAATCAAGATCAATTTCACAACGAACTCCACATACTTAACAAGTTATACATGCTTCTCATTAACAAAATTAACACATGCAAAATACGAATGCAACCTACTTAGCAAAGAACCCAACATATCACTCTAAATCAAATATCACCAAACAATCCAACCTCAAGTATCGAGTATTACACATCCATCTGAATAACAATATACTTACCTGCCACTCACACCATAAATACCTATCCTGTAAAGGGAAAAAGAGAAGGGAGATTAGATGAAATAGACAAAGGTAAAAAACCTGACACACTCTACTCCTTCGGAGCATCATCCTCGTCATCGTCATCACCATCACTCATCTCCATGAGCCAACGATCTAAATCCTTATGGAGATTATTCAGCTTCTTATCTAACTCACGCTCATCGGCTTACGTCTTTTCCAATTACCTATCCATCTCCACATAGTTAGTATGCAACTCATTATATCTCATATTGAGCGTGGCATAGCTAGTAGTAAGCAAGCACAGCTGGCGATTCCTCTCTTGCTGATTATTGTTTAGGTTGGCAAGATGCTCATTCATCAACCTAAACTGCTCCATGAAATACTCATCAAGACCACCCCAATAATGCTGTTGTGGCACTGCCGGAATTGGTGGTGGTGGCATCTCATGCTGAGATGGATCTGGTCCTCTCCATGCATCCCACCATGCTCATGAGTGTGATCTCCATGCTGCTGCTCTCCATGCTGCAGATGTGGCCCTCCCTGCACTTCATCAACAATCCTCTACAACTCCTGGTACATCCCTGCAGCGTACATCTGAGCCACAGTCCTCCAGTTCTGTCTTCTCAAGCATGTGATCGATATAGCCTCGTGCGCCAAATTATTCATCAACTTATTGTCCTCATTCCAGATCATAGTTAAACCACTTACATCATACGAAAACATGAAAGAAAAAGGCATAGATCCCCTAGTGAACATCCAATCTCCATCCCGATGATAAGCGAATCCAAATTTAACACATGCACTCATGACTAGGTCCAGATCCTCCAAGATAGGTGAAATGCCAGTGAAATCAATGTAGTGCGACTCAGCCACAGGAGTAAGCAATCCTCCGATATTAACCCTCTGAAACGTGGAACTCCTGAATCTGTAGAGCTGCTGAATCAGATACGACCCTACATTGAATCTCACTCCATTCAACATAAACCAAAGAGCATATAACTATCCTCTAGACACGAAACTCCCCTCAGACCAGGCAAACAATGTGTTATTCAAAACTCTATCCATATATTTAATGGCGAGATTGTAAAACAAAGAATCACGGGCATCCTTGGTCTTGAAATGCATGCCTCTCTAGAAATAGCTCTCCAAAAGTTGTTTACATTATAATACCCATACTCATTCTTGGAAATCCCCCTCGGAGTCTCAAAAAGCACGTTGAAATCCTCTGTTGACCATGTTCTCATCTCGCCTCCCAGCTAAAATGAGCACTTATAAGGAAGAGGTTTCGCTCCCATCTTGATGGTAATCGAACACAGCACCTCCGCAATCACATGAAAGTACGTCGGCCTCTTAAGCTCCATGAAATGACGTATGCCTACTTGATCAAACATCCACATAATATCATCTCAGATGTGCATCGTCATCATGGCCCTATCATCTTAGTACCTCGTTCTAGCGATCTTGTCAGACATATCACCTCATCGATCCTTTATCTCTTTCCAATTTTACATTTAAATCTTGAAGTCCCTAGGCAGCCTCTCATTAAGCCTCAGCTTCTTGGTAACTTCATCCTCATGAGACAACCTATCTTATCTTTTCTTAGAGCGGACTTCAGCCTTCTTTCCTTTTCCTATAAGAATAATATTTCAACACTGCCCGCATGGGCTTAGCTCAACTGGTTAGCAAGGGGACAACTTGTATCAATGACCAAGGATCGATCCCCACCCACAGCGTGGGAGCAAAACCCCAAATAAAGGGGGCTCCTTATGTGGTAGGATAATGGTCTAACCCTTGTTGGTTGGTTGAGTCACCATGATTTACCTCCTTCACATGTTGTTGGGCAGGCGTGCGAGGGCAGCTGGGGTGGCCGGATCCACCTTTTGTATCAATAATATTTCAATACTAAACAGATACAGGAAAAGCAAACCAACCTCGTTCAAACTAACTATACATGAAACTCTACTCAAGACTTCAAGTTTAAACAAGTATAACTAATTCAAAACAAGTATGCTCCAAACTCTATGTGTCGACAGTTTAACCACAATGAACCACACACTTGCTTCTTCAATTTCACTTCAAATTCAACCCTTCAACAAGAACTATCAACAATTTTATCAACCACATTACTTCCTCAAGCATGCATCTATCAAAGTCCATAATTCAACTCAAAATTCAACATGCTTCACTTTACTAGTCAATTTACTCATCAATTTCACGTACCAATCAAGGTCTAGCAACTAATCAACAATTAAATCATACCATCACTTGTTCATGTGAGACTTCAAACAAAATTCAAATTACACCATGAATTCTCATAAAAACGAGGTCAATCAACTTACCCACTTAAAATCAAGCAATAGAACTTCAATCCTAGGGTAATATGGTCAAGAGAACATACCTTTCGATCCAGCCATGACTTCTATGAACTAAGTACGAAAAACACCCAAATTGGATGAAGAACCCTAGTTTTACAACTGAATCACTCTAAATCTGTGATAAATCGAGTGTAGGTAGGATGGAAATTGGTATAATCGGAGCAGAATCAAGTAAAATTAAAGTTTGGAAGAGAGGATTTTTGGTTCGGAGAGAATTCGAGTGCGGGTGGTGTGCAAAGTGATCGAAACAGGGGCAAAAATTCACTTAATTCGCGACTTACCTGTGTGATTCGACCCGAACCAGGTGGTCGAACCACCTTGTCGTGGTCGAATCGTGCTTCTGGATGATTTTTCACATTTGGTTCGACCCGAACCGTAGGTCGAACCAGGGTATCGCTGTCAAACCCGCCTGTTATAAACTTTCAGGTGGCTGGTTCGACCCGAACTCATGGTTGAATCACATCTCCTTTGGTCGAATTGACCTGTAACAAAATCTCTGATTATTGATTCGACCTCCACCTTTGGTCGAAGCATGGTCAAACCACTTCATGTTTGGTCGAATCAACCTGTTACATATTCTCTGATCCATGATTCAACTTACACAGCTTAGTTCAACCAGTCTCCTTGGTCGAACCGAGCACCTGCTCCTTCAAAATTCACTTTTCTTCATCCTCTTCGAACTTCAAGCTCAAGAACGACATTAGGTACCAAAACAGAGCAAAACTAAACTCGAGAATTACAATTAAGACTAAAAAATCATGTGCATATACTCCGATATGACTAAATAAATAAAAACCACTAAACATTAGCCAAATTGCAAAAAATTGACACACCCAAACCGGTTAAAGTTTAAATATGCCGCAAAAAATCAACTCCCCTAACAAACGTTACTAAGAAAAAATTATACTCTTCATGCTACGATGAGGTAAGCACATCACATTCCCCCCAAACTTAGTAGAAACTATAGTCGAAACTAAGTTTATAAGAAGATGTAATTTCCGATAAGGAAGCACGTCAAATATAAAATTTCTTACTCAGACTAAAGAAATAAAACACTAAAACAGGAAGGAAAGCCCCCAACAGGCGCTCTTATTTAACGTCATAAAGCCACGACGGTACCAAATCAATGCAAGGTATCCTCAAAGATGATTCAAGCATCATCCGGCGATTTATAATGCTTCAATCGATGCCCATTCGCCGCTATGATATTTTCATCTTTGCCCATGATTTCAAAACTCCCCCTTCCATAGGCTCTATGGATAATGAACGGTCTCGTCCATTCGATTTCAATTTTTCTGCAAAGAGCTTCAAACGAAAGTTAAAGAGTAATACCTCATCACCTTGCTTGAATTCCTTATAAGTTATCTTCGAATCATGTCATTTCTTCATTCTTTCCTTGTAGATCACCAAATACTTGTTGATTTCTGAACTCGTCTAGTTGATTGATATAAGTCATCCTCAACTCTTTTTGATCCTTAAGACACAAGTTCAAACTTCTCAATGCCCAAAAAGCTTTATGTTGAATCTCTACGTGTAAGTGGCACAGCTTCCCATAGATTATTTGATATGGTGACATGTCAAGCACTGTCTTGTACATAGTTTGGAGCACCCACAACACATCTTCGAGCTTCATCGCCCAATCCTTTCTATTAGTTTCGACTACTTTCTCCAAAATTTGCTTAACTTGTCGGTTAGAGACCTACGCTTGCCCATTCGCTTGAGGATGATAGGGTGTAGTAACCCTATGCTTAACACCGTAATCCTTGAGCACTTTCTCAAGTAGCTTGTTGACGAAGTGGGAACCTCCATCACTTACAAGTGTTCTAGGGACTTCATAGCGGGCAAAGACATTCTTCTTCAAGAAAGACAACACAGTCTTTGAATCATTCATGCGGGTATGAATGGCCTCTACTCATTTAGAAACATAATCTACTACTAGAAGGATGTAGATAAATCTATTAAATGGGGGAAAGGCCCCATAAAATCGATTCCCCATACATCAAATATCTCAACAACAATGCTCGGCTAATTAGTCATTTTGTAGTTGGGATGACCAATTAAAATAATTTATCGAACCACAGGGAGATCGGCGCTAGAGCTTAAGTGATATCATGTTTATCGCAATTTTATAGAGACTAAACATCAATGATTAGTTTTCGAAACACAAGTAAATAACAAATAGTAAAGCAAGTAATAGTAGCAAATAAAATAGTAAAAGATTAATGGTTTTCCAAGTTGAGTAGAAGTGAGATTAACAACACTAATAAAGTGGTAATTCAAGGATTCATGCATTAAACTCATATGTATCAAGGGTTTAGATTAAGGTCCAACACTAAGTTCACCTAAACTCCCTCTCGAGATGAATAGGATATGGAATCGAGCTCATTGGATTGGTTCTCACTCAAACAATTCCAACTAGGTGCTAAGCTTGAAGTGAGAGTCCCTTCACATGATTAATCAACCTCTCAATCAAACCAATCACATGTTCTGTCAAAGGGTTCTAAACTCTAAAGGATTTCTAAATCTCTTTACAATTTATAATACACATGAAGTGTTTGATGAAATGATTCACTCAACTATGCTAAGCATATAATTGATTTCTCAATCTAATCATATATTTGGAACAATCAAACACACAAAACATCATAGATCTCAAGATATTAAGCATCAATGATAGAAAATCAAATATCTCAATCAACATATGAATTTAATTACATAGATCCACAAATTATCCAATAACTTTCATGTTGCTAAACTCACAAGAGAGATTAGTCTACCATCTTCATAAGATCCTTAACATAGACATTAGAAACCTTACAAATCATGGTAAACTACAGGATTAACACAAAATTGGAATGAAAACTCCCTTGGATTGGATCCAATTGAATCTCCTTTCTTCCTTTGTTGATCACCCACTCTTCCTTGCTCCTTCACTTGATTTGGATGGAAACTTTATGGTGAGATGATGATGGAGTGATTAGATGGATGAATTTGATGAAGGATATGGTGTAAAATAAAGGAATTGGTATGTGAGGTGTATGAGCAGCTGAATTTCGGAATCTCCATCTGCCAAAATGTTGAATGAATTGATATATATACCCCTTGGAGACCTTCCAGAAAAAGTGTAAAAATTTCCTGTTTTGGCACCGACACGACTCGTGTGTTGCAGCACAAGTCGAGTCGTGTCAGGGTTTATCGGGCAATCATCACTCAACAAGGCACACGAGTCGTGTGCTGATGCATGGCCAATGGGTGGCCGTGTTGGACCAATTGATGTTCCCGCACAGCTTTCCCTTACAGGCCCGACACGACTCGTGCGCCTGACATGGGCAGTCGTGTTACTGCTACCCTGTTTCTTCTTCTTCGTTTCATCTTTCATCTCCATTTTTGCTCCTTTTCACCTGTTTTACGTATGTTTAAGTTCATTCACACTCAATTCCATAAAAACACATAACACAACCAAATAACACATAAAATGCGGATAAAATACTACGAAAATGGACATAAAAATATTAAAATCTAGGTGAAAATGTCACTCATCACACCCCCAAACTTATAGTGTTGTGCGTCCCCACACAACGAAAATGATAAACCAAGGGGTGAGATTTTCACCTAGGAAAAGACTAAATGAACATAAGCAATAACACATCGATAGCAATAAAAATTACAATTCATGTTAAATCATCCTACAATATTAGATTCATGACATGAGAAATTAATAAGTTCAATCAAAAGAAAATAGAGTGTAATATAGTCCCTTTTTAGTCCAAGTCTCACATAGGTAATAAACGTCACTCAACACTCTTTAAAGTAGGGTAGATCATCACTCATTAACCGATTGGCTCGACTCGCTATAAACTTGCTCGTGGACTACATTCACAAACCACTAAAGTTTCCCTTAGTGATCAAAAAAGTCTTTCATTAAGGATGTAATGATAGGCTCTTTGGTAGGGTAGGAAGAGTATGGATAATAATGACTAATCAAGTGTAAGCAATCGAAGAGGTAGCTACTTTCTTCCATACTTTCAGTTATCTTTCTTCCTTTCTCAACTTCGGTAATCACAAGCACTAATCATCAACTTCCTTGAATTGAGCTTCTTTATAAATCATACTTCCATCTTTGAATTTGTATTTTCTTGAGCATCTTGTTGTTGCTTTGCTCATTTTTCTTGTATTGAGGTTGCATGTTAACTCTTGTTTGTGCTCTTTCATCCTTTTTCTTATTTGTTTACCATTTCCTTTCTTATTTTGCTTTCTTATCAAACCTTTCTAGCCACCATCTCTTCAATCACTCACACAAAAGGGTAATTATGTAAGGCTCAAATGAGTAATCAAGGCTTGTAATGTGCTAAATTCACAATAAATAGGCTTATACGCTCAAGGTGGTTTACTAGGGATGATGTTCAAGGTATGAAAATATTTGGCAATGACTATACATGACAAGGATGACCTTAAATCATATCACTAATATCCACTAATCGGGCTCGTTTCTATAGTCCTTGAGCAAGTTCTAGCTTATCAACACTCAATCGACCCACTCATGAAGAAAAATACCATGTATGTACGGTTGAGGCTCAAATTCTCACAAGCTTGTGCTCGAACTTTAAGAAACTTATTACACCACATTCATCTCAAAATTGAACAAGTTAAGTAAAACATGTCACAATTCGAAAGTGTAGAGATTCTTAATCATAACTTGTCATCACTTACTACCACAATATATCATCACTCACATTCAAAATTTGGCTCAAAACACAAGAATGAATGCAAACATAAAGTGTAACATATCATACCATACCATATCCCCCAAACTTAAATTGAAACAAAAGGTTCAAGAGAAGTTTGCAAAAAGTAGTCAGATATACCGTTACACTTCCGTGAGCACACCGTGTCTTATTAATACCTTCTCCTCTCATGAGCATCATCCACCTACCGTGCAAAAAATGCAAAACAAGAAAAAGAAATATTTACAACCCTAGACTACTAAAAGGATACGAGCTTTCAAGAGCAGAAGATAACATATACCAACTCCCTTTGAGAGGGAGAATGGCAATGTTTCACCCTATGACCATTAACCACAAAAGCATTTCCATCCGATCCTTCAACCTTTATCAAGCCATCATCTCTTACTTCAATCACCAGGTACGGACTGGTCCATTTTGAACTAAGTTTTACGGGGAACAACTTAAGTCTTGAATTGAACAATAAGACTTTATCCCCCGGAATAAACTACCTTGTTTTGATCCGTTCATCATGCCATCTTTTGAGCTTCTCTTTCAAAATTCTTGAGCTTGAATAAGCTTCTTCTCTAAATTCTTCTAGTTCAACCAATTGGAGATGGCTTTTCTTTCCGGATTCTTTCTCCTCAAAATCCAACTTCCTAAGGGTCCAAAGTGCTTTATGCTCCAACTCCACGGGTAAATGGCATGCCTTTCCATGAACAAGCTTATACGGGGAAAATCCAAAAGCGGTCTTGTAAGCCATTCGATATGCCCATAAAGCATCGTCTAGCTTGGAAGACCAATCTTTTCGATTCCCATTGACCGTCTTTTCAAGAACAAGCTTTACTTGTCTATTTGACACCACCGCTAAACCATTTGTTTGTGGATGGTACGGTGTGGATACTTTATGCTTTACTCTTTAGCCATTCAATAATTTCTCAATAAGCTTATTTATGAAATGCGTTCCCCCGTCACTGATTATGGCTTTTGGCACTCCAAACCTAGCAAAGATGTTCTTCTTTAAGAAACTCTAGACCACTAAAGCGTCATTTGTTCTTGTTGGGATTACTTCCACCCATTTAGACACATAATCTACCGCAAGCAATATGTAGAGGTAACCATTGGACGGCGGAAATGGGCACCACTTATATCAACAATGCTTCATGCACAAGCTTTTAGTTCCGTTCAAAACTTCATTTAAGCATTTCATCAAGCACTTGGTATTCACATATTTCACAATCAATTCAACAATAATTCACCATTCCTTATGCTCAAATCCTCAACACCTAGCTATTTCACCACAATACCATCACATAGAAGCATTTATTAATCAATTTGAAATATCAAATGCCCTAGGTCAATCATCATTCAAAATCCCCAAATTCAATTTCCTTATGAACCCTAATTCTTGCAAAATTTCAATCAATCCAACAAGTAAACTTATAAATTCATGTTTTAATATCCTAAATATACTCCAAACATACTATCATTCAAAACCCATGCATGAATTTCAAAGTTTACACATTCAAATGAAAACTAGGGCATAAGAGATCATACCTTGAGTGTTCTTGAATCAAATCGAAAGAAATTGATGTTTAAACCTTGAGATTCACATTTCAATCACACAATCTTACCACTCTTTTGATGTTTAGTAGATGATTTGGGAAGTTTGGAAGTGACTCGCACGACGGGGAAGTGTTTGTGCAAGGAATGAATGAATGGTCATGTTCCAACAATTGGATTTTTAAATTCTGCTTCAGACACGACTCGAGTCGTGTTACATAACACGACCATAAGGTGACCGTTTTGTGTAAATTGATGACTCAGCACGGCTTTCCCTTATAGGCCCGTGTTGGCTATACGGGCCGTGTGCTGCGACACAACTCGTGCGCCGCCACAGGGTCAAGGGGTGGCCGTGTTGGACAAATTGATGTCGACACACGGCCACCTGTTACAAGGCCGTGTTGGCGACACGACTCGTGCTTCTGGAATTCTGATTTCTCCAATTTTCAACTTCAAATCTTGTCTTTCCCTATTTAAATGCTACCAATACTCCCTATTCAAGCTCACCACTCAAAAACATCATTAGCTCAACATTAGTATCAAAAACAAAAGGATTATCAACTTCCACACCACCAAAACGTACCAAAATCACACTAAATTCATGAGAAAATTTTCAAAATAAATAACCATTTTGTAGTTGGGATGACCAATTAAAATAATTTATCGAACCACAGGAAGGTCGGCGCTAGAGCTTAAGCCAGATCACGTCTATCGCAATTTTATAGAGACTAAACATCAATGATTGGTTTTTGAAACACCAGTAAATAACAAATATTAAAGCAAGTAATGGTAGCAAATAAAATAGTAAAAAATGAGTGGTTTTCCAAGTTGAGTAGAAGTGAGATTAACAACACTAATGAAGTGGTAATTCAAGGATTCATGCATTAAACTCATATGTATCAAGGGTTTAGACTAAGGGCCAACACTAAATTCACCTAAACTCCCTCTCGAGATGAATAGGATATGGAATCGAGGTCAATGGATTGGTTCTCACTCAAACAATTCCAACTAGGTACTAAGCTTGAGGTAAGAGTCCCTTCACATGATTAATCAACCTCTCGATCAAACCAATCACATGTTCTATCAAAGGGTTCTAAACTCTAAAGGATTTCTCAATCTCTTTACAATTTATAATGCACATGAAGTGTTTGATGAAATGATTCACTCAACTATCCTAAGCATATAATTGATTTCTCAATCTAATCATATATTTAGAACAATCAAACACACTAAACATCATAGATCTCAAGATATTAAGCATCAATGATAGAAAATCAAATATCCCAATCAACAAATGAATTTAATTACATAGATCCACAAATTATCTAACAAGTTTCATGTTGCTAATATCATAAGGGATATTGGTCAACCATCTTCATAAGATCCTTAACATAGACATTAGAAACCTTACAAATCATGGTAAACTATAGGATTAACACAAAATTAGAATGAAAACTCCCTTGGATTGGATCCAATTGAATCTCCTTTCTTCCTTTGTTGATCACGCACTCTTCCTTGCTCCTTCACTTGATTTGGATGGAAACTTTATGGTGAGATGATGATGAAGTGATTAGATGGATGAATTTGATGAAGGATATGGTGTAAAATGAAGGAATTAGTATGTGAGGTGTGTGAGCAGCTGAATTTCGGAATCTCCATCTACCAAAATGTTGAATGAATTGATATATATCCCCCCTTAGAAACCTTCTAGAAAAAGTGTAAAAATTTCCTATTATAGCACCGACACGACTCGTGTGCTGTAGCACGAGTCAAGTTGTGTCAGGGTTTATCGGTCAACCATCACTCAAGACGGCACACGAGTCGTGTGCTGACGCACGGCCAATGGGTTGCCGTGTTGGACGAATTGATGTTCCCGCGCGGCTTTCCCTTACAGGCCCGTGTTGGCTACATGGGCAGTGTGCTGCGACACGACTCGTACGGTTGACACGGGCAGCCGTGTTACTGCTACCCTATTTTTTTTTCTTCGTTTCATCTTTCGTCTCCATTTTTTCTCTTTTTTCACCTGTTTTACATATGATTAAGTTCATTCACACTCAATTCCATAAAAACACATAACAAAACCAAATAATACATAAAATACGAATAAAATGCTACAAAAACGAACATAAAAAGACACTAAAATCTAGGTGAAAATATAACTTATCAGGTATCTCATCTCTTCTACTTATGTTTCCCATCCATTAACATCTATCGCATGTTTCTACATAGGATTCACAGTCTTTAAACAGAGTAGGCCAATAAAGTGCGGATTGAAGTACCTTAGTTGCAGTCTTTTGTGCCCTCCGTTAGGTTGTGCATGGCAAAAATCAAGAACACTCTCCATCTCCATCTCGGGAACACACCTTCGGATGATTGATGAGTGTGTAAATTTGCATGTTTTAAGCTCTGATACGTGTGATAATGATGTATGATTTGGTCTTAAGTTAAGATAAATTGTGTGGTACAGTGGAAAGTCATGAATCAGGTGTGTTTAAGTACGTTTGAGTAGATTTTCAAAGGAAAACGTGATAGGAGTGATCGAAAGTGGAAGAAGTAGATTTAGGTGCCTGATTCGACCAAGCAGGGGCTTGGTTTGACCAAGAGAAAATTGGTTCGACCAGCATCTGTGGTCGAACTGGGTGTTGGAAGAACTTCGGAAGTGTGGTTTGACCACGACACTATGGTTCGACCAAGCCATTTGGTCAAACCGTGGTCGAACCAAAAACCTAAAGGGAAGCAGTTGTAGTTTGATCGGGAAGCATATGATTAGACTGGCTGTTCGTGTCGAACCGGTGTCCTAAAGGTGATTTACAGGTTGGTTCGACCTGTGATTCGACCATGTAGAAAGCGGTTCGATAAGGACATTGGGTTGAACTGCTGAGCTGGAGATGTCCGGATCTGTATTTTACACCTTCAGTGTGTGTTTTCGCTCAAAAAGCCCATCTAATGTCCTTAAAGAGAGCTCACAAGTATTAAAGGAAGACTTCATGCAATGAAAAAGGGACGACCACCACCACCTTCATTCTACTCAACATCTGAAACCCTACCACCATCCACGAAGCTGTGGAGAGAGATTCGTCTGTCGAATCAAGTGAAGATTCAAGACAGAGAGAGATGCGACGGTGCCCGCACCTAGGGTTTACTTCGTATCTTAATTTATCTTGTAATTTTCAAGACTATGGGTAATATCTATCCAACCACTATGATTGTTCTTCGATCAATCATGGGCTAGAACCGCTTAGGTAGTTCTAGGGTTTATGAAGGTTTTACAAGTTAATTGAACTTTCGTGTGTATACTCCGTACAACACTACTTGTGGTTTATTTTATATAAGACTATGCTTTTCAATTCATACTCAGAGTTGTTTTATGCATCATTAACTGTTATGTAGAGTCTGAATACATATCTTGGTTATTGGTTGAGTGCGTTCATTGATGAGCAGAATTACATATTATGATTCCAAGTGAAGGGATTCCGAAGTCTCATTAGAACTATCTTATATAAATATTTATTAATTGAATTTGATTCGGGTTAGTAAGTAGGATAAAGAGGATAATTATATAGTACCAATAAAGGGAGATCATATCGGGTTAGAGTACCAATCCTAGGGGGAAATAATTGATGCCAATAGTACCTAGAAAGGGGGTGTAATTATGTTCTTGCTCCGAGGTGATTCACATGTGTTACACGCATGCTTGCTTGTGTCTATATAGTAAACATGTATGGTTTAGTGAAGCATCCATATTCCACAAGGTAGAGTCGAACATCGATACGCGAAAGGGAGATTAATTAGTAAAACTTGATGGCCCGAAGGACTACCATCTTCTCACTTATTCACTTTCGTTCAATCTCTACTGTTATTTAATTTAATTGTTCTTTGAATTATTTGCTATTATTACTTAATCTACACAACTTTATTGCCATATTAGTCTTAGTAAGTCAGAATATAATTTAATTAATAATAATCCATCCTTTGGGCTCGATAATCACTTGGTCGCTTATCAAAGCTACAATAGCTTCCTTCACACTTAGGGATTAATATTGTGTGTTGAGAAAACGCTCATCAATGGTAGAATCTGTACTAATCTTGTAGACGAACGGGTCATACCATATGAAAGTCTAAACATCTCTTTTAAACTTCGCAAGTTGATACTTATTGAGATCTCTTGGAATTTCTCCTACGGCAATGTAATTGACATAATCCGCATACCATGGATCCACTCCTTGAGCAGCTACTACACAAGCTCTTTCCGCTCCGTCAGCAAACACCGCCATGATCTTCTCATCAGGGAACATCTCTTCTATATAATCAAAAGAATCATCACAATGCTCCCTTGTCTCCAACCATGATAGGTGATCCGCCAACACATTTTCTGTACCTTTCTTATCTCGAATCTCCATATCAAACTCCTGCAGAAGAAGGATCCATCTAATGATCCTTGGCTTCGCTTCCTTCTTCTCCATCAAGTACCGGATTGCAGAATGATCTGTGTACACATGGTCTTCATGCGAACCAAATACTGGCGAAACTTATTGAATGCATACACAACAACTAGAAACTCCTTTTCAGTAACAATGTAGTTCTTTTGTGCTGCATCAAAAGTCTTACTCACATAGTAAATGGCACAAAACTTCTTCTCTCTCAACTGCCCAAGCACCACTCCAAGTGCTTGATCACTTGCATCACACAAAAGTACAAACCGTTGTGTCCAATCTGGTATGATCAAGATAGGTGTAGTAATCAATGCCTACTTCAAAACCTGAAAAGCTGTTAGACATTCATCATTAAAAACAAAAGGAACATCCTTTTCAAGTAAGTGAGACAACGGTTTGAAGTATTTTGAGAAGTCTTTGATAAATCTCATGTAAAATCCTGCATGTCCAAGAAAGGACCGCACTCCCTTTTCATTAGTAGGTGGTGGGAGCTTCTCAATCACCACCACCTTTGCTCTATCCACCTGTAATCCCTTAGCCGAAATAGGATGCCCAAGGACAATCTCATCTCTCACCACGAAGTGGCACTTCTCCCAATTCAAAACAAGATTAGTTTCTTGGCATCTCTTCAAAACAGTAGACAAGTTAGATAAACAAATATTAAAAGAGGAACCAAACACAGAAAATCATTCATAAACACCTCCATGATTTTTTCTATCAACCCATCAAATATAGTCTTCATGCAGCGCTGAAATGTAGCAGGTGCATTACAAATCCAAAAGGTATCTTCCTAAAGGCAAAAGTTACATAAGGCCAAGTGAAAGTAGTCTTTTCCTGGTCCTCAGGTGCAATCATGATTTGATTATTACCTGAGTACCCATCCAAGAAACAATAAAAATCATACCCTGCAAGACGATCAAGCATTTGATCCATGAAAGGAAGAGGAAAATGGTCTTTGCATGTATTTTCTTTCAGTTTCCTGCAATCAGTACACACAAGCCATCCCGTAGGAATCCTAGTGGTTAAGGTCTCGCCATCATCGGCTTTCACAATCGTCATGCCCCCTTTTTAGCTACAACATGCAATGGACTCACATGGGGACTATCACTAATTGGATATATAATTCCTGCATCTAGCCATGTTAGTATTTTCTTCCTAATCACTTCTTGAATAGCGGGATTCACCTTCCGCTGATTCTGAACGCTACTATTTGCCTCATCTAACAATCTTATACTATGCATGCAATATGATGGACTAATACCTTTCAAATCATCAAGAGACCAACCAATTGCAGACTAGTACTTCCTAAGCATATCTAATAACTCATCGAGTTGATCATCAGTTAGAGAAGAAGATACAATTACCGGATATGTTTCATTGTTACCCAGATAGGCATACCTCAAGTGTTCCGGTAGCGGTTTCAACTCCTCTTTCTTCTCTTCTTTAATTTTGCTTTCTCTATCCAACGGTAAGTACTTCCTAGTCCATTTCTCCTCTTCAAGCTTGGTCCTTTTCGATTCATACCTGTATTCACCCAAAGCAAGTAGATTTTCAAGATATTCAATACATACCTCACTAGAGAGCTCATCTAGTTCCGTGGTGGGAAAAGTAAGAGACTCCATCAAGCATGTTTCCAAGGGATCCTTTAAAGGATCAAGGACATGTCTTCTTTCACGATCTCCTTCACCACATCGATGCTGTGACACTGTGTCTCCATTGGTATCTTCATTGCTTTATCAAGGGTAAACAGAACCTCTTCTTTATCCATGCGTAGCCTTAACTCACCCTTTTGAACATCAATCATTGCTCCAGCAGTAGCAAGGAATGGTCTCCCTAAGATAAGGGGAACATTATCCTTGTCATCCTCCATCTTGAGCACGAGAAAATCCATAAGAATGACCAGTTTCCCTACTTTCACTAGAACGTCTTCAATCATCCCCTTCGAAAAAGTCAAAGACCTATCTGCCAATTGTAAAGCAACCGTTGTGGGAGTTAACTCCACTAAACTAAACCTTTGAAATATTGATAAGGGCATCCAATTGATGCTTACCCCATGATCGCAAAAGGCTCGTCGTGACGGCCCCTTCCCAATTTCACATAGAATAGTGAAGCTTCCAAGATCCTTCAACTTCGCTGCAGCTTTCTCTGTATGATCGGGCTGCAGTTCTCAGACAAATTCACTGTTTCTATTCCGTTCAAGCTTCTCTTCTTCAAATGTATAATATCCTTTAGGAATCGGACATAATATGGCATCTCTAAGAGTGTTTCAAAGAAATGAATGCTCAAGTTTATCTTATTTATGATATCTGAAAACTTCTTGAACTTCTCTTCCAAACCCTTCTTGATGAGCTTGAAAGGAAATGGAGGAGGTATCTTCGTTTTGGGAATCCCTCATTCATCATGTTCCACATTCTCCGCTTTATCCTTCTCGGCTCTCAATCCCTTTGCTCTTTCTCATTTCTTTTCTGATATAAGCACAATATTCTGCTCTTTGGATGGTACGGGGGTGGCATCAACATAATGTAAAGCATTCGGTGCTGAAAATGGTGCTGAACGACGTGGTTCGACCATTGTTCGACCAGGGATGCCAGTTGAACCAGGTGATTAATGGTCGAACTGAGCTTCAGAAAGTAATTTCTCCCTCGGACAGGCTGGTTAGACCACGGTTCGACCAACAAGGTTGGTCAAACCATGTTGATCATGGTCGAACCGTGCTTCAGACAAAATAAAATGCTCTGGACAGGGTGGTTCGACCACGGTTCGACCTACAGGGTTGGTCGAACCATAATAGTCGTGGTCGAACCGCTCGATGGAAATCTCCGGAGGTTGCACAGGTGTCTGGTTCGACCAACTCTGTGCAGTTCGACCAGCTGTGTTGGTCGAATTGGGCCTCTGGAGCTTCAAAACTCATTTTTGGCTTCATCGATCCTTCATACTGTGTTTCTGATCTTAATATGATGGCGTTGCACTGCTTCGGATTCGCTATACTTTGAGATGAGAACTAACCCTTCTCTACGGTTTGCATCAATTGGTTAACACTCCCGGCCATCTGCCCCGTCAACAACGTCAAGTCCTTCATTTTCTTAGATATATCCTCATGATTTACATCAATCTTTGCCTCTAGCTTCGTCTCTAGGCGATCCACTCTTGCATCATTCCTTGCCATGTACTTGTTCACTGTATCCTCAAAACCAGGTTTTCCTTCTTTGACCTTAGCACCCGGATCTACAACACTAGGAGGCTGTATTGCTACAATGGGATCTCTCCACGAAAACTCCAGCCTCCTTGGTTGTTGATAATTACCCAGGGGACCACAATTATTGTAGTTCCCCTGATAATTCTGATTTTCTTGAGTTTGGAACCTCATTCCTTGAATCTTAGACCCATGGAATAATTCGCCTCTTCCATATCCTCTTGGTTAACTCCTTCATTACAAACATCCTACATGATTGGTACTCGCTGAGCTATGTCAGTAATCTGCTTTTGCTGAGACTCAAGTAGCTTGTTGATGCTAGCCAAACTAGAAATGATCTCATCTTCTCTACTCGACTTCACCATAATATGCTCAACTTGCTCTACTTTTCCAAGAACATACGTGCCTCTCACTCTATTAGTCGGCCAATCTCTTGAATTCATTGAAATATCCTCAAAAAGCTTTTCAGCCTCAACTGATGACTTTGTAAGCAATGTTCCATTAGATGAAGCATCAAGTAAAAATTGAGAATCGCAGTCCAATCCGTTATAGAAAATACTGATGTATTGAGCTTTAAAGAGCCCATGTTGTGGACACTTCCAAAGCATGTCCTTGAATCTGTCCCAAGCCTCATGAAACTTCTCATTATCGTTGATCGTGAATTGATTGATTTCTTATTTCATTTTAAACACCTTTGAAGGTTGCATGTATCACTCCAAGAATTTCAATTTCAATTGCTCCCAGGTGGTTCATTCAGTAGCATCAAGAGTATCGTACCAATCTCTCGCCCTTTCAGTAAGCGAGAACTTAAACAGTATAATCCTCCTTGCATCCTCATGAGCTCATGTATCTTTTTGTGTACTTGCAGAACCTAAGAACTTATTCAGATGTTGCTGAGGATCTTCAAAGATTCCCCCAGAGAAGAGACTTCTTTCTACCATGCTGATCAGAGCAGGGTGAAGGTCAAAAATAGCTCCAGCCCCCCTTGCTCCTAACAGGCCCACATTGCCTCCTCTGTTGTTCTTAAAAACATCATGAACGGCAAGATTATTAGGATTCGCAGCCATGTTGACTGCTTCTTCTTCCAAGTTAACGTCGGTTGCAGCTTCAGTCGCTTGTGAGTTCAGCTCGTCAACTTCGCCTCCTAGATTAATTAGTTAGTTCAACGTTCTTGTTCCTGTTGTTATTCTTCTTTTTCTTCCTCAACGATGCACCGATCTTCGAATTAAAAGGTGCTCTGGCTTTGATCTAGTGTGCACACACTTAAGAAAAATCAACGTTAGAAAATCAAGACAAGAATAAATTAGTATCAATTAAACTAGAATTAATAAACTAATAATTAATGTCGTCCCCGACAATGGCGCCAAGAACTTGATAAGAGTTTTCTCAACACATAATATTAATCCCCAAGTGTGAAGGATGCTATTGTAGCTTTGATAAACGACCAAGTGATTATTGAACCCAAAGGATGGATTATTATCAATTTAATTATATTCTAAATTATCTAAGACTAATATGGCAATAAGGTTTGGATAATTAAGTAACTAATAACAAATAATTAAAAGAACAATTAAAATAAATAAGCAGTAGAGATTGAACAAAAGTACATAAGTTAAAAGATAAGTAGTCCTTCGGGCCATCCAGTATTACTTATGAATTTCCCTTCCATGTATCAATGTCCGACTCTGTCTTGTGGAGTATGGACGCATCACTAAACCATGCAAATCTACTCTATAGACACAAGTAAATAAGCGTATGACATGTGTGAATATCCTTGGAGCAAGATATATAATTCACCCCCCTTTCTAGATACTATCAGTATAAATTATTTCACGTGCATTAAGTACTCTAACTCGATATGATGTCCCTTTATAGGTACTACGAAATTATACTTTTTATCCTACTTATTAACCCGAATAATATTCAATTAACAAGTATCTATATAAGATAGTTCTAATGAAACTTCGGAGTCCCCTCACTTAGAATCATAACATAGAATCATGCTCAGCATTGAACATACTCAATCAGTAACCTAGATATGTATTCAAACTCTACATAACAGTTAATGATGCAGAAAACAACTCTAAGTATGAATTAAAAATGCATTGTCTTATATAAAATAAACCACAAGTAGTGTTGTACGGAGTATACATATGAAAGTTCAATTAACCAGTAAAACCTTCATAAATCCTAGAACTACCGAAGCGGTTCTAGCCCATGATTGATCGAAGAACAGTTATGGTGGTTGGATAGATCTTACCCATAATCTTGAAAATTACAAGATAAATTAAGATGCGAAATATACCCTAGATGCGGGTGCCTTCGCGTCTCTCTCCGTCTTGAATCTTCACTTAATTCTCACTTGATTCAACAGACGAATCTCTCTCTACAGCTCTGTGGACAGTGGTAAGGTTTCGGATGTTGTGTAGAATGAAGGTGGTGGTGAACTCTTCTCCCCTTGCGTAAGGTCTTCCTTTTATACTTGTGAGCTCTCCTTATCGACCTAAGATGGACTTTTTGAGCGAAAACATGCACTGAAGGTGTAAAAATATAGATCTGGACGTGTCCAGTGCATCACTTCAACCAAGGGCTTTGGTCAAATCACACACCCCTTGGTCGAATCGCTGGTCGAATCGACCTATAACACACTGGCAGGTCTCTGATTTGACCCGAACGGCAGGTCGAATCAGAAGCTTTCAGGATAAACTACAATTGCTTACCTTTAGGCTTCTGGTTCGACCATGGTTAGACCAAATGGCTTGGTCGAACCACACTGTCGTAGTCGAATCACACTTCTGTCAATTTTTCGACGCTTGGTTCGACCTTCGACCAGAGATGCTAGTCGAATAGATTCCCTACTAGTCGAATCAGGCTCCTTCAACACCCTTTCTCCGGTTCCGATCACTTTTATCTCATTTTTCTTCAAAATCCACTCAAACAGACTTCAACACACCTGATTCATGACTTTCCACTATACCACACGTATTATCTTGACTTAAGATCAAATCATATATCATTATCACATGAATCAGAGTTGAAAACACGTGAATTTACACACTCATCAAACATCCATAATAACTGAGATCAAGTTCTCCTATATAGTCAATATAAGTTGAACGATCTCAAGCGGCCCTGCTCAATAAACAAAGTTCACTAATGTGATTTTATAGTCAAGACAAACTAATACCAAATCGCACTACAGCCATCCCGATAGAGAGTCCCCGTCTATGTCGGTAGTGTGCATCTATTTATACTTTATAAGGAAACTGATAATATGATCTTCCGCGTGTTGTCGCACAACATATTATCCACAGTATAAAGTAAGTAGACTATTGCATCAGACATATAAATAAATTATAAGACGCAATCATTTGATCAATAATTCTCATTTCAAATATTGTTAAAATATTGTTCATACTAAAGTTAGGCTTTTAGTATACAATCCAACAGATTATAGAATGAATTAAACAATAATCAATCACAAAATACAAATTCTATTCAACAATTAACAATTCTCCAGAAGCAAAATTGCTATAAATATGGATATAATTGTCATTGGTCTCATAAACCTCGTACATCAAAACACTTGGTTGATATTATAAGGTACAAAAGAACGAAAAATAAAATACTAATATTGAATCACATCATATGAATTTACTTGAATCAGAGATTAATTTGACCATGATAACGTTGAACCTTTTAGGGTAGTTGAGCTCGAAGTTTTGGAAATCAAATTTGAGTTCGTTTTTAGAATATTTATGTTTCTAATTGTCAACCAACTTGTAATATTAGCCTTTATATGCATTTTAATTATTATTAGAACTTTAGATATTTGCTAACTATTTGTTTCACATTATTTAAGGGTTAGATTTATGAAAGTTGTGCCTAAAGTACATGACGATGTGAAAAATGAAATAATACCATATGTAATTAAGTGGTCGTAATTTGTTAAATTATTTAAGTGCTATGATCATTTTAAAGCTAGTAGACCCTAAAAATATGTAAATTATGACATGAGAAATTGGGTTATTCTTTTTAGTCTTCAAATTAGAAATGATATTCTTCCCTTTTTATTTCACATGGATAAATCTGTTAAACTTGTTTGAAGGAAATTCTTTAAGACAGTTGGAATTAAATCTTCTAATAAGTTCAAGAGATTTAAAGAAAAAAACTGGTCGAATTTTCTAATTGTCATGACCAAAGTTAAATTTTTATATATGTATCCACAAATTGGACTAAGAATAACTTATACAATCATTTCACTGAAATTATAAGAGCTCAAAATTTGACTACTCGATTAAAGTCCATTGGAATAGATACATACATCAAATAAGTGGAAAATCAAATTCTTTTTGTTCACACTTAGTCAGTTATTTATTATAAAATTTCAAAAATTATTTTGTTAATTGGGGAACGTAAATTGTTTAAGTCAAATCTGGCTACTGCATATCATTATTACATAATACGCCCTATGACTAGTGCTTAATGAAGGCCAGAAGCCTTTGCATTCCCATCTGCAATGATTAAATTGTGCAGTTTACATTTTATAATTATATCACCACAACAAGTACCTTAATGGACATTTAGTGATAAATTCGTCTATTCTTTAAATAAATAAAGTCCAAATAAGGGATCAGTATATATTTAAGTACGCTAATTGCACAATAAATGAAAGACTATTTCATGGTTTTATATATAAATTTTATTAGTCTCGTTCAATTTTGTAAGTCAATTATTGTTTAATCCCCTGAAGTGGAAATATCGTTTACATACTTGAAGTATATATTTTGAACTAGAAATCTCACTTTTATAGCTTCAAAGTTGTTTTCTTCATAATTGTATAAGGTCAGATATGCATTTATGATGAACATGCTAGCAAAATTTTTATAATTCTCTGACAAGAAAACATTTAGTTAAAATAAATATATCCTCATGTATCACTTTGATACAAAAATATATATTGGTTAAATTATAAGAAACCAACGAGATGTTGACATGCATATTAATCGAATATTAATTATGTTTCGATCCCCATTATATTAAATTTCAATAATGGTTTAATGTTATGATATATGTTATAATGCATTTTTAGCCTACAATGCATAATGATAATATATATTCCCATATAATCTTTTATGAGATAATCAATTATGTGTGTTGCATAGATCATAAGTAATTTATACATAAAAAAGACATAATAAATTTATTTCACTTGTATGAGCTCCAGAAGAGCGATGGAATACTACATAAAGATTTATTCATATAACAATCCATATGATTTATCATTTATTACTTATCCTAACTTGTATGTTTGAAAGTTTTACTCGAAGTATTATATCATATAGACCCATAAGATTAATATCTTTAGGGAGTAATAAGTTTAAATAAATTCATAAATTTTGATCCTGAAGATTGCTGCTATTTTTTAAAATATCGTTGCTTTCAAGGGGAGTGATAATTTCAAACAATTTAGAAGATTAGGTCCTGAAGACCAATAGTTGTACTCTTTTTCCCTAAACTAAGTTTATTTCCCACAGGTTTTCTTAGATTTAAGGTTTTTAACGAGAAAACTATTGCTAACACATTAAAATTATAAGACTTGTACTCTTTTTCCATAAATAAAATTTTCCCATTAGGTTTTCTTAATTGAAGGTTCTTAATGAAGCAGACTAGATTATTGTTTCAGAAAGAACGACAACTTTTATAACTATCACGAAGATTGAGTCCTGAAAACTAATACTACACTCTTTTCTCATTAACTAAGTTTTTCTCACGAATTTTTCTTAGTTAAAGGTTTTTGATGAGGCATGCTAGATTATCATGTTCAGGGATATATGGAATTCCTGATGAATATAAATCATTACAAACTTAAGACAAACAATATGGATGTACTACGAACAAATATTTACTACATGCAAAAATCTACCCACAATCTATTAACATATCATCACTACGTGCAAAAATAAGCTAATAACTAAATTTAGGACAATAGGAGTAGTTAAGACTTTAAATGCTTCCTCCATGCGAACAAATGAAAAATGTGAACAATTTTGTGTAGGGTAATTGAGAGAGTATATCATAAACCATTTTAAAACACTTTACAATTTACTTCATTCACAAATCCCCATAATATAAACATTGTGCAATCTAGCGATAATATACAAAAAAGATTAAAAGCTCCAAGAGTTCCAGAGAGCTGGATCATTCAATGAAATTTAGCTTAACCAATATAGTTATATTAATTTGATGCAATAAAGCAACCTAATATTTTAAGGTTGTCCATCAATATCAATTATCTAGATCATGCAAATGTATATATATATCAATATAGCATCAAATATAATTAGGTGATGAGAGTCACCACAAATTAAGCTAGAACAAAATGCATCCTCAGCACTATAGAGTAAATTCAGTTTCTTCCTTCAATCTTTGCAATCTTCTTTGGAACACTAAACGAAAAGATGCTCTTTGTTAGATCTAGTGCAGCATTTTGATTGCAAACTCGGGTATATGATGAAGATTGCTTCAAAATCTCTAGCAGCGAAGTCCTTGAGAATATATCTACAGCTGCATCTCTGCTTTGAGTTTTTGCTTTGCTCCGTGTGTTGCAATATTTAGCACTAATATTTCTGGTCGATCGAGTTTCTTTTGAGACCTGCATGTTTGAGAGTTAGAACTCTAAAAACAAAATATAAAGCTATCCTTGGTACAAATAAAGCAGAATACAAGTAGCAAAGAACATATATAAAGATTACTTAATGATTAAGACAGAGTATAAACTCAGGCAGCCTAAACAAGTCATTTCATTTTATTTTTTTCAGAAAGTATAATTTTAAATTAATTTATCACTTGATTAAATGAATACCTTGACAGTTTTATCAAAATAGGACTTTTCTTTTACTTTTTCTTTTTGATTCAACTCAACTTCAACTCCGTACATTCATAAAGGAAATTACACTTTACTAAAAACTCCACAACACACTTTAATTTCAAAATTACCATCCTTTTTAACACTCATAACATATTTTACAATTAATTTAATTAATACCCTAGCAAACAGTAATATGAAGTTGAAGTTGGGACGAATAGAGTATTTACATTACTTTAGTATTTCCCAAAAATTTATGCATACTTTTAAAAATAAAAATACGTACTATATTAACACTCTCACGCTACCACATACTGCAAAATTGCACTTTTTACACTAAACAACTTTATATACTTTTCTCATTATAATATCTCTCTTTTTCCTTATTTTATACACCCAAAAAATAACCAACTTTTGTTAAATCCCGCACACAAAAATAAGTGCGCAAATTGGTGGGACGGAGGGAATATAATTCGAGAAGGGAATGACAAAGTATTTCACCCAATGACAACCAAAATGGAGGCAGGAATGAAATTCATAAACTTAAGAACATAATGCACTCATCAATAAATATAGAACCTACAACTTAAGTTATGAACTCCGGTATATCTAATATTGTTCATGGGACTCACCGTATCGGAATAATCCTCAGAAATTGACATGGAACTCCGGCTGTTACTATCATCCCTTCCAAAAATAAAAGGTCGGACGGTTGTTGACCTTTCCTTATGAGAAGACAGAAGTGGATGGCTTGATACTCGCCCAAGGAAAGATGACTGCAATTTACATTTCAGAAACAAACATCTTTAACTTTTAGCGTCTTCGAATGTAAGAGAGGCATTTAAAAGAAAAACATGTTTGGTTAGAACTTGACTTGACTTTTGGCTGTTAGATTTTATAATTCAAATGTAACTTAATTCTTAAAGTATGTTTGATTTGTAAATTTTGATGATATTGAAAAATAAACGATATTATAAATTTATATTATGAAAAGTAATATGTTAATGATAGTATGAAAAAAAAAATTATATGAAGAGATGAAGTTGATTTTTTTTTTAATAGTTAAAAATCAGTAAGTACTTAAGTATTATAGAGGAGAATTTTATGAATTAAAAATCTAACCTTATATTTTGACCATAATAAAAAAAATAAAAAATTGACTTACAAAATGAAATTCAGATTAATAAGCCAGAAACAAACACAACTTAATAAAATTGGTGTTACAACAAAAACTCCTGAATGGAACAAAAGAGATTCGCACATCATCAGTGTGATTTTAAGAAAGAGCTTATCAAATGTTCTTTGGTGACAGAACAAATCTGACAAGTATATTCAAGAGTGCATAGAATGACGTTACATATAAGCTGCACTCTATTATTAAACTAACAAAGATTGCATGCAGAGCTATAGTCCAAGAAAATAAAACAGTAGGCAGACATAGATAAGAACTTATGTTATAGTATCACTGAAGTAACAAAAAGAATAAAAGTAGTATCCAGCCTTACTGATGAGTAAATTACCTTGGAAGAGTGGTTTCTATTTTCACCTTGGATCACCGAGTCAAAAATAGCTGCAAATTTAAGTGAACAATAAGGAACAAGACACAGATAACTTTTTGATAATGTGGAATGGGAAGAGCATTCTTACACAATGATTTCGGTTTCCTCTTGATTTCAGAGGCGATATTCAGTTTTTTAATAAGACCAAAGACTTCCCTGGAATTTTCATCATCATATGGCGATACTAATGTAGCCTGCTGTTCCTGTTCAAATCAATATAAAATTCAACCTCAATTAAGAAAATTAGAGAAAGAACAACTGATCACAAAATACAAGTATTACAGAGGCAAAATGCTTTATGTTATGTTACTAAAGGTGCGTAGACGATATAATTACCGATCACCAGAATAAACAGTATTTTAAGAAATACTCACTTTTCTGATTACACACTGAGCATGCCTCCCGAGTGTATCATCATCATCATCAGATAGACAAGTATCCTCTTTCTCAAGGAACAATTCTAGAATCATCTGCTTAGCCTTTTTAATGTTTACTCGGCTAGGTTTCTGTTGCAGAGGCTCTTCTCCAGTTTCCTCATCAAGTTCTTCATCCATATCAGTTTCAGATTCATTGTCTGACAACAAAAATGTGTCCTTGAGTACCGAGCTGCATTTCAATCTCTGCACAAGATTATCTGTTCCTGCTGCATCTTGTAGCTCAAGCCACTTCTGATGAAGTTCGTCCCATGCTTCTTTGTCGCTGGCTCTTTCTTCATACTCAGTTACTATCATATCATTTAGTTCCTCAAAATCATCAATATCATCCACTGCTTCAGTTTCTTCAAAACGACTAAGATCATTATCACCGTCATCTTCTTCCTCAGCTTCCTCATCAATGAAATCTTTTACATGATCACCTTTTGGCGGAGAGCTACCACCAGCAATTACACTAGGATGAGGATTAACATTCTCTTCTGGAAGGTTTTATTGTGGTCATTTTACATCGTGAAACAATAATAGTTATAGTAGAATTATTTCCAGCGTCACAATCATTGGGTTTAAAATAAAAGGTGCTTATGAAATAGCAACGAGACCTGCAGAACCAATTATACAGGATATGCTTCATTTAATTTGGGGAGGGGTACAAGATTGTAAGTGACGCATGAATTCAATCAAGATAAAAAATTTAAAAAAAAAAAAAGCTTATTAACAAAAACTCTTAACTTGCAAAGTCAAAGATTACCTAAAATCCACTAACCTATCATCCACGGGAGCAGAATCAAACGTCAAGTTCATAGAAGGTAAAGATGGAGGAAAATCTTCTTTCAGAGGACTATTTTGTTGTCCATCATTAAACAGAACAGTAGCAACATTTGACCCTAAGTCCTCAAAAAGATCCTGTAAATTTTGAACCAGGTAAGAATTTTAAGTCATTGAAACAGTGATAGAGAAGGAAAGATTGGATATTTTCGTATTTTGATTTGAAGTCAATAATCTCCTTTAATTAGATTATTTAGTTTCCTTATTTCCTATTTCATATTCCTGCTGTTTTAATAATTAGGGTTAGGGTTATGATTATGGGCCTTCGGCCTATTCAGCCTACTTAAGTACCATGTGTTATCGTAGGGAAATCATCAATAAGAAAGTATTATATTTTGCAGCCTTACTTGGTTTGTGGCAGGGTTCATCTCTGTGGCCTTCTTTTGAAGGATTGTAGCCTTACGGCTTGTGGCGGAGAATTCTATTCTCCGTGGCCCTCCTTGAGGGATTATTTCAGCGTGTGTGTGTGTGTGTGTGTTTTTTTTTTGTTATTAGAATCACCTTAACTCTATCAGATTCACAAGCTTCTTTAAACAAAATTGGAAATTAACCTGCGTATCATCTACTGGTGCTCGAAATGCAGGTGTAGGTTCTTCATTTGCTAGCTGCAGCAATGTGGCATAAAAAAACAATACTTAGTTGGCAGATATTTTAACCAATGCAATATGATTCAAAATTCGCTCCTTAGACTCTGCCATCACAGAATTACATCATTCGGTGCTGATGAAATATCAGAATCACAAGAGAACTTGCAATCTTAAATAATTAATTTCAGAAAAAGAATATTTGAACACCAAAACTATATGCAAAATACAGACCTCATGGGTTTGAATGAGGGTTGTCTGTTCATTATCATCTTTATCCATGTTGGGAGCATCCAAACTACTCAGTTTATCTACAACGTGAGCACCCATGTCCTTTTCCACTACTATGGCCTCAGCTTCTGCTCTTTCCTCATTAGAGACATCAAGGTTCATCACTCCATCTCTTGGTCTGATATTTCCCTCACAACAATGAGATATGTCTTTCACAGGTAAAGATCTATCAGCCAACAAAGTAACAAGTAAGTTCAGAGATACACAAACACCATAGAGTAACACCAAAGTACCCACTTTTTTGTAACTTCAAGCTTTCGCTTCCGAATCTTCTCAAGAACCGAGGATATAGGCTTTTGCACGACCGGTGTAAGCCTAAATGATGCATCTCTCGTTTCTAGCCAATCGAATCATAGTAATAATTAATGAAAAATCACATATGCCCATAAGCTATAGATAAATTATAACAGAAAAAAACTCAAAATACATTAGCTGTATGAAAAACCTCGTAATAATCTCTGTGATTCAGCGTGAAGTTCCTGCAGATATATCTTCCTTTCCTGTAATTTTCGAAATATAAGATCTGAATCCAACCATTAATCGACTAGTTCAACTACATAATACTTTATCAATGCAAAATGATAAATCCACAGATAATAATACCTTCTCCTCCCGCCTTTTGTTAGAAGGCTGCAAATTCAACTCATCGCCATTATCACTCTTGTCACTTTTCCTTTTCTACTTCTTCTTCATCTCCTTGTCCTTTTTGTCATCAAACAACTCCCCAAGAGAACTTTTTTTCTTGGCGACCTTTTCCATCTCAACACTCTCGCTATCTTCTCCTTTCGTCTTCGTCATTTCATGAACTCCACCAATCAACTCTGCATCAAACTCAAGAACCCTCTTAGCTTTCGAAACCTCAACATTGGACCCCGAACCTAATTTTCTGTCAATTTCAACTTCATTTTCAATGCCTTGGGACGGTGATTCTTGTGATAAACTTATGTCTTCAGCCGACTTAGATTTATTAAGGTACTGGGGCTCAGAATCATTCTCCAAAGCTTCCAATTTGGCGAAATCAACTTGAAACAAAAGAGGGTCATCAATTGATTCTTGAAACGTTTCCATTGACGACATCGGTCTGGATTTTTTCAAGCGCTTAAGCCGCCGTGGAGGCGACGGCTCCTTTAGCGGTGAGAATGACTGATAATCGTCATCGCTATCCATTATGTGGATCCCAACTCTAGCAGGAACTGAGAGGACGGAATTAAAGCATACACCAATTGGGATCTGAAATGAGTTGATAAATTGGGGAAGACATGGTGATATGGGGCTTTGGCGGCAAGGGAAGGGGTTCAAATTTCAGGGAGAAGCGGAATGTTTTCATTTCACCGCGCAAAGTTATCAGTTTCATGCCCTTTGCTGCTACTTTAGGGCTATAATTTGTTGGGCCGGTTATTTACCTCCACTCAAAAGAATGAAATCATGAATTATCTTTCAAGTGTACCACTAGTCTGAACAAATTAAATTATGTGTAAATACCTAAAAATACCCGAAATACAATGTAAAATTTTAATTTTACCAATCTTTGAAAAAAGTTATTAATTCTATCCAAGTGCCACTTTTCGGACAGTTTTGCCTCGGAAAAAAATAATAATAATAAAATAAAATAAAAGTAAAATTTTGAAAAGTCATACTGGTCAACCGATCAAACGGGCCAACTGATCAAAATTTTCACTAGTCAGTACTTGTCAGTAACCATGCTGGTAGTCATATAGGTGATCATGCTGGTAAACTAAAATATACTTTAAAATGACAGACTCATTTTGACTTAATTTTCCTCATATTTCTCACGCTTCAAAATGGTATCAGAGCCTTAGGTTTATTTATTTATGGATGAAAAAATTATTATAAACTTATATCACTTAACAAGAGCAGAGTTTCAAAGAAATATGGAACCAAACGAAAGTTCGACATCCGAGAGTGACAGGACTATTAGTCTGTTCAAAACTGGAGCAACAATGCCTACTGACCCGTTGGATATAATGAAACGAGCAACTCTATACAACAATACTACAATGTTTTGTATAGACAACTAGCAGAAAAGAAAGAAGAGGCCGCTGACCATTTCTGGGAAGGCCTCGACCAAAGATGGAAATTTGCAGAAGTCCGTGCCAATTACACCGAAGAAAAGCATCTGGAGGAAAGCCGCCAAATGGAAATAAGGGATAAATATCAATTTGATCTCATAACTTTGCTCATGGGCTATTTTAGTCCAAAAAAATATAAAATTGTCAGTTTAGTACCACCAGTTCAGAAATAGGGCCAAACACGTCCCATTTTCGCCCGAAAAACCACGTCACCGACTGGAACAATAATGTGGCGCTGACGTGGCATGTGAGTCAACATAAGTAGTACTTTAATGCCAACTCATCATATTTTCTTTTTTCTTAAATTTAAAATAATTAAAACTATTAAACATATTAAAAAACTAAAGAAGGCCGACGATGAGGATTGGCGCCGCCGCCTACGGAGTGGAAGGAGCAACTGTAGCCGAGTACACCAACAGGTACAAGTCTGTGAGTACGCCGACCGCAGCACCATAGGTGTATACTCTTCTCCTACAATGGATACAATAAACCAATGAGGGGCAAGCGAGATGGGCAGATCTCAGCGGTGCTGTGGATGGACTTCTTCCACTGGAAGCAGTTCTGGGCTTCCGGCGATGTGCGGTGGTGTTCGCATTCGCAACTCCAAGAGAGTTCGGCATCGTGGCAAGTGAACGGAATAGGCGGCGGCTCTCTCGGCGAAAGCAGCGGTGGAGACTTGACTGTGGCAAGGGGCAGCAGCGTTACTCTGCGATGACTTTCGACAAGGAGAGCGAAGGTGCATTCTCTGGCATAATTCAAACTGGAGTACTTTCCGATGGCAGAACTTGCGGCAAATTCGGCGGGACTGATCGGCCTCCATCAGATTTAGTTGCGAATGGTGGTGACTTGACGATAGAGGACTAGATTCGGATGACTATAGTTGCGTTTTTTGACAAAACTAGGAACAGTTTGCAACGTAGTGCAGGCTTACGTGACTCCAGCAGTGCTGTGGTTCTTCATCGGCATCGGCGTCGGCGTCGGCGTTGGCAGTGGCGATTCCAAGCAAGATAGTAGAAATGTGCAGCGATTATTTCGGAAAAGCTGCAGGGATTAGATCTCCATGGCAGCTATGGTGCTGCAATTTTTTAATATGTTTAGTTTTTAATTATTTTAATTTTTTTTAAAAAATGCCATGTTGGCATTAAAATATTATTTAAGATGTTAACTCCCATTCCATGTTAGCGCCACATCATTATTCCGGCCAGAAATCGGCGTGACGTGGTTTTTCCGGCCAAAATAGGATAAATTTGGCCCTATTTCTAAATGGGTGTTACTAAATTGACAATTTTATCTTTTTTGGGACTAAAATAGCCCATAAGCAAAGTTGTGGGACTGAATTGGTTTTTATACCTGGAAATAAGATACTCCAAAGAAGTATCAAGAAATATAGTTGAACTCTAAAGTTTCACCGAGATCCATGGACGTGTCCCCAGACACGAACAATAGAGAAGACGACCAAACCAAGGTCCAAGAGAGATCTGCAAGCCCTATCACTTTTCATGGTGGTCAAAATGACGGAGTGGAGAGAGATCGAGGTGGATAGCTCTAAGATAAATTAAGATCTTAGAGAATTACAGAAGATGGTGAAATTCTTCGGAGAATATTGCTAAAACATGTCTAAGACGACATTTGAGATCAGCCTCAAGATGGATAAGGTAGAAACGTTGCAGAACAAGCAACTAGATCTCATCAAGAAGTTGATAAAATAAGTAGAGTCCCTGGAAACCAAGGTGACAGGGAGAAGGCCAGGAGGAAGGTTACCACCAACCTTCGGAATATTACCCCTTTTACACCAAAAGGGAAAGACAACGGAGGTCACTAGGCCAAAGACAGAGAGTGAGAAGATGATCGCTATCCTTCGAGAAGAATCCACATCCCAGGATGGAAAGAGCGAATCTTGAGGATCTACAAGATTTATACGAGTCCTTCGAAGGACTAACTATCGTAGATCTGAAAATGAATGTTGGAGAGACTTCGAACTCTAAACAACAATCTCAGGCTCCTCAGATCCGACAGGATTCGAGCCAACATGAAGGAACTTCTGGATCACACAGAGTCCATGAAGCAAGACAAGAAGAGACATCCCAAACCCAAGGAAATTTCAAGATGAAGGCGATTGGAATGTCAACTAGAGCAAGCCGAGTTCGAGGATCTAACCTACACAACACCCCATATGGTCGGTCTCACCTTGAACCGACAAATCCATACGGGTTGATCCTAAACCTCGACACTCTAGACTTCAAGAACAGAAGGCCTTGATCGACAAGTGCATAAATGCAATGAAGATTGTAGAAGGTGCAATGGAGCTGGATAAAGAAGGGTTAATAAGATTTCTAACTATGAGCCTAGAAGGATCAATAAAGTGTGCCTGGGAAGAGCACTCAGATGAAGTCAAGAAGGAAGCTATGGAGGGCGAAAACCTAGGGCAATATTGTTGATTGCATGGCCAAGATCTTCAAGATCCACTTCATCGAAGTAGGTTACTTCGAAGGAACGGAAGAAGAAAAAAAGAAGAAGTATAGGAATGCCCTATACAGCCTGGAAAACTTGACATTTGTCACGTAGATGAGTACATCAAACTCTTCACAGAGTATAGATGGAAGTCAAAGGTTAAGGATGAGGAAGTATTCCACCTGTTCTTTGCCAAGATTCCAAGCCCATATAGAGAAATGCTAATCAAAGAATATGAATCATGCGAGCTGGATTCAATAGCAAGGAGAATGTCCTTCCTCAAGGCCAAGATTGCTGAGTGGTGTCATCAAAGCATCATTACAAAAGAACTACATAAGATTAAGGGGAATCAACAAGACAATACCCTTATGTTACGAGAATAATGATCTTCCAACTATCATTGGAAGAAGTCCACGGAAGCAGAAAAGGATGAAGAAAAATCACCTTACACACAAAGGAGCAGAGGATGGAGGTCCAGAAGACCAAGACCCTTTTGGTCCAAACAAAAGGCCCGAAGCTATAAATCAGGGCAAAGGTCTGGACCATCCAGATGGAGTTCAGAAAGTCAAGTCTCATCCTCAGGATCAAACCAGAGGAGTACTGGAAGAACTCCCACGAGAAAGATGTTCCGAAGAGCAGCTACACGAGCTAATGAAATATTTAAGGACTGTAACTGCGATACATGTGGAGCCAAAGGGCATATCTCACCAGATGCCCAGAGAACCAGAAGCGGAGAGTACGACAATTCGAAACAACTCCAGAAATGGATGAAGCTGTTTACTTCCAAGATCTGGTGCAGGTATATCAATTTGAAGATATACCCTCAGACGAAAGCATCTATGAAGAAGAATTCTTCAGCCAAGACGAATCCTCTAAAGATAAGTCAGAGTAAAGAAGAAAATTTCAGATAGGAGATGCAAGGAGATATGTCTGGATTCTTTTCTTAGACATTCATTTCTCATAAAGCCCTTATGAGAATTATGAAGGAGGATACAAGACTCAATCTATATGATGGATTTACCATAGGAAGATTAGAGAAATTTCTCAGCTTCAAAAAGAAAAAGCACAACATCATATATAAGGTAACCGAAGGGGAAATTGCTATCCCAATAGAGCTAACGAGAAATGTGATGGAAATGCAACTAGTTTCTATTGATGAAATCAAGAGGGAACTCAGTAAACTCAAGGAAGGAATGGCTAAGAACATGTCTTGGATCCATATCGGAGCAATTAATCTCATCAATGCAACTTTCAAAGAAGGTATCGATACACCAATCGATATTGCAATCTTTGATAAGAGAATCAAGAATACAAGAGAGGCATATCTGGGAGGAATCTCAGGAAACTTATACGCAGGCAAGGTGGCATCCTACATCTACCCAAGGATTGTCTATAATCTGGCGGACAAAGATTTCAGTAGAGCACGCACCCTTCATCAAGATTTCAAAAATAAAGATTTAATGAAAGAAGGGAATAGACCATACTATATTACCTATAGTATCTCATATGCTCTATCCAACACTCATCATTCGGATTTATTCCAAATGAAGGAGTATATTGAGATACCAGAAGTGTTCGAAAGGGTTGCATGTGTAACCAGGCAAGAAATAATGGAGTTGCCGCCAATCCACGACATGGATTTGCGAATCAAGGACAAGCCAGCCTGGAACAGGCAAGATAGCCTCAAATTTGAGAAAAGAAGGATTTCTTTCCAAGAAGATAGGATGATCAGTGAAAAATGGGGAAGGAAACCTATCGTAGAGGTAATCCAGGAGCCGAAAAAGTTCATAACAAAAGGTGGACTAAAATGCCCAGAAGGATGGAGAGGAGTCGAAGTAATATTTGATATCACTAAAAAGGAAAACTCTATTCCTTGTGATGTCTTGTATTATCTTCAACAACCAACAACTGGAGATACCAAGGACAGCTCAAAGTTGGTGATCTTGAGCTGATAATCGAGGGAGTTGCAGGAAGGTTCCCAGAACAACTAGTGCTGGGATTGGAGTTTCTCGAGGATCACAAACCTTGGGAATGATTACAAGATGGAATGGAATTCAATGTCAACGGAAAGAGATACAAGGTTCACTAACGAGCCTCAGGGTTATAGTCTCTGATCTATCTATGACCACAAGTCCATTTTCTATATATATCACCATCGACATGATATTTAAGGAGCACCGTAAGGAGTATTTTATGGCATATATTGATTTAGGAGCCGGTATCTGCACAGCGAAAGAAGGTGTCTTTCCTAAAGACTCTGGCGAAGATTTGCCAACTGTACTAGGAAAGGATTTTTCACAGAGGGTGCTAATCCGTAAAAAAGGAATCAAGCAAGCGGAAATCATGATCAGAGGAGCAGATCGTACCCCATGGTACAAGATAAAGACTCCACCAATATATTTTCATGATACTGGAGCAGATATTCTGTTAGGAAATAATTTACTATAGACATTCAAGCATTTTACCCAAGAAAACGCAACAAGAAGGCTTATTTTCACAACCCTTTGTGAACATAAGATCATCGCACCAAGACTGCGTAATGCATTTCAAGGAAAAATGTCAATCAAATTTCGCAGCAAGCATGGTGATAATGAAGGAAACTTAGCCATCCAAAGATGAATGATCGAAGGAGATATGGCGAAGCGGTTCTTCAAATGAGAACCGAGACTAGAGAAGGATGGAAGATTGAGAAACTAAAGGAAAATACGATCCACCTTCTCAAAGCAAGCTTGGGAGAAAACCTACTGAGAGACATCACAATCGAAGAACAAACATCTTTGGAGGACGTCAAGAAGAAGATACAAAGGAACTTCAACGAGGATCCTCTAGCCTGGTGGGGCAAAAACGAGCTCAAAGCTTCACTCAAAGTAAAAGATGGAAAGAAGCATGAGTTCGTGAGATACAAGCCTATCCTGATGAACCAAGAGGATCAAAAGGATATGCAGCTAATACTTAAGGAATATTTGGACCTTAAGTTGGTTTCACCAGGAGTATCTCCATACAGCATTTCAGGATTTTTAGTTTGAAATCATGGAGAAGTCAAGCGGGGGAATCCTAGACTTGTGATCAACTACAAAAAGATCAACAACATCTTGGAATTCGATGGATACTACATACTATGTAGGGAACACTTGGTCAACTGCATCAAGAATACCAAGGTATTCTCAAAGTTCTATTGCAAATCTGGGTTCTACCAGATTATAATGGAAGAAGGAAGAAAGAAGTTCACAGCTTTCTTCACACCGCAAGACCATTATATCTGGGATGTCATACCCATGGGCTTGGCAAACGAACCCCAAATATACCAAAGGAAGATGGATAATCTTTTCAAAGATTATTTCTCATTCATGTTTGTTTATATGGATGACATCCTCAAAGCCTCAAAGAACATGAAGGAGCACTTGACACGTTTGGAAATAATTTCAGAAGTGTGCTACAAGGAAGGTTTGGTGCTTTCTGAAAAGAAGGCAGTAATATTAAGAAAATAGATCGTGTTTCTTGGAGTCGAGGTTGATGAATCCGAGATCATTCTACAACCACACATTGTAGAAAAGGTTCAGGGATTTCCTGAAGATCTCAAAGACAAGAAGCAACTCCAAAGCTTCTTAGGAGTTGTCAACTTCGCTGGAATGTTCATCAACAATCTAGCTCAATACAGGAAGGTGTTTAGTCCTCTATTAAAGAAAGATGCTAAATTCAAATGGGAGGAATCACACCGAAAGATGGTTAAAGAATTGAAGGAGGTTTGCAAAAAGCTCCCAAAGTTAGCCATTCCTAATGATGAGGATGATCTAGTACTATATACATATGCCAGTGACCATTGGTGGGCAGCGGTTCTAACTAAGTCCACACCGGAAGGAGAAGTGCCATGCAGATATTGTAATGGACTATTTGCAGAGAATGAGACAAAGAGATGACACATCAATGAAAAGGAGTTCTTTACGGTTTCGAAAGCGTTCAAAAAATGGCCACTGTTTCTTCTCGCGAAGAAATTTATTCTTAAAATTGATAACACAAGTGTCAAAGCCTTTTTGAAAAATAAAATTGAATCTAAACCAGAAAAGGCTAGACTTTTAAGATGGCAAGATTGAATGTCAATATTATGATTTTAATATTGTCATTATTAAATCTGTTGATAATGTTTTGGCAGATTTCCTGACAAGAAATGGAGGGAGGTGAGATAGACTTCATCCTGATAGCATCAAGGCACCTGATGGACAACCTTGAGTTGCTCAAAAGGGAATTCGAGAATCTGGTGCTCAATGCTGGGCTTGCCGAAAAGGTACAAGAGAGTGATCGGACCAAAGAGTCCAATCGCATATGAGACTGTATCCGCAACAATGCAGGTCTATTCGAGAAAATACGAGAGTCATTCCTCCGGGCTATTGATAGCAATCAACAAAAGAGAATAGTCGAGAACGGGGCTCTAAACCCAGATGTGAGAGTGAAAATAAGCGTGTTTGATTGTCCAATTTAACACCTTATTGATGAGAATTGTTGTTATATATTAGCACAAGGGTCTTATATTCATTATATGTGTGAAAAAGGTGCACTTCAGGTGTTTTGTTGTGTTTTAGGTGGAAAAAAAATCAAAAGTGCCAAGTTGGAGTAAAGGTGCAATTTGTGTAATGATGCTGAAAAACGCACGTCCAACTTATGTAATTATTTTTTATTCATGTGGAGCTCAAAACTGTATGTGTGATACATGGTTGGAAAGCCACATAAGAAAGGGTCGTTTTGGCATAAAGAAACCTCAATCGGATTCCAAACAAGAAAGTTATGATCAAAGTGGTGACGTCGCGCAAGCTGTGCCGAACAGAAAAACTGTTCCACTTTGCATGACTTGTTACATAGACAAATATTCTAGTTTCTATGAGTTCCTTACATGTATAGAAAGCTAAGGAAGAAAGGATCACGTGAGCGCAAGGATTACTCAAATCGGAGGTCGGATGTGGAAGTTATGCACGAAACGGTGGGACTACGCAAGCTTGCTCAACCAAAGGAGATCCGTTCGACAAGAATCACCTTGGTCGAATGGATGAAGTTTGGTCGAACAAAATGTCCAAAAACTTATAGATAGCTTGCTCGACCATTGCTCGACTTGGAGGCCTTGTTCGACTTCTGAAGGCTTGGTCAAACGGAATGTCGCTGATGCTATTTTTGGTAGTTTCGAGTTTTTTTTATCAAATTTGGCGTATGTCTCAAGGAAAAGCTCATCCAAGGTCCGTGAGGAGCACTTTACAAGTATAAAAAGGGATGTAGAGCACATAATATTGTCAGATTAGTCAGATTGGATTGGGGAAAGCAACATCCATCCTACACCACCCCACAAGGGGGATCACCCCCAACCATCATCCACATCCTTTCCTCAATCCATCCATCACTTTGAAGATTCGTCTGTGGAAACAAGAGGAGAATTCAAGATGGAGAAGGACGCGACGACTCCCAAATCTAGGGTTTATTTCATTTTCAAATTTATCTTGTAATTTTCCAGACATCCGAGTAAGATCTATCCAAAACCCATGATTGTTCTTCATAACATCATGGGCTAGAGCCTTTTTGGTAGATCTAAGGTTATGAAAGTTTTTATGAATTAATTAAACTTTCACGTGTAAACTCCGTACAACACTACTTGTGGATTTATTTTATATATTATTGTGCTTTCTTAATCCATACTCATACTTGTTTTGTGCATCATTAGTTATGTAGAGTCTGAATACATATCTTGGTTATTGATTGAGTGCGTTCACTGGTGTGCAGGATTCCATGTTATGATTCTAAGTTAGGGGACTCCAAAGTTTCATTAGAACTATCATATATGAATACTTATTAGTTGAATTGAATTCGGGTTGTTAAGTAGGATAAAGAGGATAATTTTATAGTACCTATAAAGGGAGATCTTATCGGGTTAGAATACCAATTGGCCAGGGAAATAATTGATACTGATAGTATCTAGAAAGGGGGGTGGGATTATATCTCTTGCTCCGAGGTTATTCACACGTGTTACACGAATGTTTACTTGTGTCTATATAGTAGATATGCATGGTTTAGTGATGCGTCCATATTCCACAAGGCAGAGTCGGACATCAACACACGGAAGGGAAATTAATGAGTGAAACAGGATTATCCTAGAGCTACATATTCTCCTACTTGATCCACTTTCGTATTCTTCGAGTGATATTTTATTTTATTTGTTATTTAAATTATTTGTTAGTGGTTTAATAATTTCAATCCTCAAATTTAATTGCTTCTCGTCTTAATTAATTTAGTAAATAATTAAATTGATAATACGCCGTCCTTTTGGTTCGATATTTCACTTGGTCGCTTGCTTAAGCTGCAACTGATATCCTTAATTCTTGGGGATTAATTTTGCGTGCTAAGAAATGCTCATCAAGTTCTTGGCGCCATTGCAGGGGACGACTGTTATTATTAGTTTATTATTTCTAGTTTGATTAAGGCTTCTATTTGTGATTATTTATTTCTATCTAACCTTAAATTTTTCTGAGGTACTTCTGCACTAGGAAAAGGAGAGGAAGGAAAGAAGAAATAACACTTTGAGCTAAACATGGCCGGAGCAAGGCAGAATCCGAATAATGTTGCTATACATGAAATTTTCACGAACTTTGGAATTGGTAACATGGGCTTGATAGGAGCAAGGGGGAAGATGATGATTTTGAGATACATCCCACTCTTATTAGCATGGTGAAAAAGAATACCTTTTCTGGAGGTCAATTTGAAGATTCATATCCGCACCTCAGAAGATTCCTTGGTTACGCAAACACTCAAAAGGGTGCTTGTTGAGAGTGAAAATAAGCATGTTTTAGTATCCAATCTAATACCTTTTTGATGATTATTATTATTATTATATATTTACACAAGTGTCTTATATTTGATATATGTAAGAAAAATGTGCACTTGAGGTATTTTATTGTGTTTTAGGTGGAAAAAGGGATCAAACGTGCCAAGTTGAAGAAAAGGTGCAATTTGTGCAAGGATGCTCTGAAATTCACGTCCAACTTGTATAATTTTTATGTATTTATGTAGAGCTCTGAATTGGAAGTATGATAAATTTTTGGAAAGCCACTGAAGAGTGGGTCGTTTTGGCGTAGAGAACTCCTCAATCGGAATTCAAATGAGAAAGTTATGATCAAAATGGTGACATCGCACAAGCTTTTCCTATTCAGCACTGATGTTGCACTTTACATGACTTGTTACATATTTAAATGTTGTAGTTTCTAAGAGTTCTTTATATGGATAGAAAGACAAAGAAGAGAGGATCGTGTGACCATAAGAATCACTAAAATCAGAGTTTGAACAAAAATGTTTTGCTCAAAATCGTGAAGTCGCGCAGATGGCAGCGAGAATTTCCCAGAATTTTTGGAAATTTCCAAAAATTTCCTATTTCTTAGAGCACAATTAATCTCCTTATCACATAATCCTCCATGATTTACCCATATCTTTTATTTCCTTATTTAAGTCCCTTCTCACACCTATATATATTTTACATCATTATTCATTATGAGGGAGAGCAACACAAATCATCCTACACCCCACAAGGGGGGATCACCCCCAACCATCATCCACATCCTTTCCTCAGTCCATCCATCACTTTGAAGATTTGTTTGTGGAATCAAGAAGAGAATCAAGAGGAGAATTCAAGATGGAGAAGGACGTGACGACTCCCACATCTAGGGTTTTATTTGTTTCCTAATTTATCTTGTAATTTTCTGGACATTCGGGTATGATCTATCCAACCCCCATGATTGTTCTTCATAAAATCATGGGCTAGAGCCTTTTTGGTAGAACTAGGGTTGTGAAGGTTTTACGAATTAATTGAACTTTTTTGTGTAAACTCCGTACAACACTACTTGTGGATTTATTTTATATATGACTGTACTTTATTAATCCATATTCACGGTCATTTTCTGCATCTTCAATTGGTATATAGAGTGTGAATATATATCTTGGTTGTAGATTGAGTGCGTTCACCGCTAAACAGGATTCCATGTTATGATTCTAAGTGAGGGGACTCGAAAGCTTCATTAGAACTATCATATATGAATACTTATTAATTGAATTGAATTCAAGTTATTAAGTATGATAAAGAGGATAATTTTATAGTACCTATAAAGGGAGATCATATCGGGTTAGAGTACCAATTGGCCAGGGAAATAATTGATACTGATAGTACCTAGAAAGGGGGGTGGAATTATATCTCTTGCGACGAGGTTATTCATACGTGTGACACGCATGTGTAATTGTGTCTATAGATTAGATATGTATAGTTTAGTGATGCATCCATATTACACAAGGCAGAGTCGGACATCAACACACGGAAGGGAAATTAATGAGTGAAATTGGATTTCCCTAGAGCTATTTATTCTCTTATTTGATTCACTTTCGTATTCTTCTAAGTGCCTTTATTTTATTTATTATTTAATTTAAATCTTTTAGTTGTTAGATTAAATCCTCAAACTTAATTGCCTAGTCTTAATTAATTTAGTAAATAATTAAATTTATAATACGCCGTCCTTTCGGTTCGATAATTCACTTGGTCGCTTGCTTAAGCTGCAGCTGATATCCTTAATACTTGGGAATTAATTTTGCGTACAAAGAAAACGCGCATCAGTGCTGGAGCAAATGATAATGCTAGGCGGATCGCCTTATTCAAGTTCTCATTAATTGATAAGGCTGATGCTTGGTATGAGACTCTTGATGCCACTGATTGCACTACATAGGACCAACTGCAGCAAAAGTTCTTGGAGAGATACATGTCACCCTCAAGGATCTTAAGAATGAAGCAAGAAATCACCCAATTTGTGATGAATCAGGATGAGAAGTTCTATGAGCGTGGGACAGGTTTAAAGACATGCTTAGGAGGTGTCCACAGCATGTAATGTCTAAGCCACAATACATAAGCATCTTCTACTATGGATTGGATTGTGAGTCACGTATTCTTATTGATGCATCCTCAGGAGGAGCGCTGTTATCTAAGACAGCACTTGAAGCAGAAAAGTTATTTGAAGACATTGATATGAATTCACATGACTAGCCTACGGAGGGAGTAAGAGGATCATATGTACTAGGTAAGGTGGAGCAGGTTGAATATCAAGTGAAGTCGAATAGGGATGATAAGATCTTCTCTAGTCTAGCTAACATCAACAAGCTACTAGAGTCCCAGCAGAAGCAGATTACATAGTTGACACTAAGGAGGCCTAATATGAAGCAGCACGAAGTGAATAGTGTTGAAGATCCTTCAATCAATACATGGCTAGGAATGATGCAAGGGTTGATCATCTTGAAGCTACTATGAACTCTAATCATGCAGATTTGTCTAAGAAGATGAAGGAGCTTACTTTGATGATGGGTAGATGGCCCGGAACGTGAATCAATTGACACAAATGTTGGAGAAAGAAATGTTCCCGGCTCAAGGCATAATGAATCCGAAGCAGTGCCATGCCATAACGTTAAGGCCTGGAACACAGTATGGGGGACCGATAATGCCAGAATCAAATTTAGAAACGTCAGGAGCCTGATTCGACCTCGATTTGACCAACACATCAGGTCGAACCAAACAGAGGAGGTCGAATTAGACACCTAGGCGACATCCGGAGGTCCTAGCTGAGCGATTCAACCAGGATCAAGATGGTTCGACCAAATTAGTTGGTCGAACACAGGTCAAACTACCCTGTCCCGAGCACCCTATTTTTCCAGAAAGACGATTCGACCACGATCATCATGATTCGACCAATCCTGTTGGTCGAATCGTGGTCGAACCGGCCTGTAAGGCGAAGAATGCACTTTGAGAAGCAGGGTTCGACCATTACACACCTGGTTCGACCAGCACCAGAGGTTGAATCGAGGTTGAACTATTTCTTCCCGCTCCCGTTTTCGTGCAGAACGCTATACCTGATGTTCGGAGTACTCCAGTACCATTCTAAGAGCATAATACTGAGCTTATAGTGGAAAAAAATAAGAAAGAATGAAGATGTCAATGGAGACTCATTCATGCAAGAGCATAGATGTGATTTCTAACTTGTCTAATCTTGATTTTAATAAGGCAAATGATTCTGAATTTGATTGAAAGATTGATAAGGAGGAGTTTAGACAGCCATGGGAGGAAGAAAATTCTGAGGATCTTTATTATTTCTTCCATGTGAGTGAGGAGTTATTATATTTGAAGTGCTCACGTTTCGGCAATTACATCTCTTTTCACACTTAGTTTCGACTTACGTTTTTACTAAGTTCTTACCTCATCTTATGAGCACCGATGATATAATTTTTACTTTTGTTGGTTGTTTGTTTGTTAGGGGGTTGATTTTTTGCGGCGTATTAATATTTTAACCGGTGTTGATATGTGAATTTTTTACAACTTACCTAATATTTAGTGTGTTGTGTTGGTGTGTCTAGTGTGTGGAGTCAATTAGATAGTCAATTGATTCTTTCTTATAGTTCTCCTATTTTATTATTGATGAATCCTGTGATGATGAGTGTGTTTGAGCTTTGATGATAGAAACAGGTAAAACAGAGGCTTTGACCTGATCGAGTTGAACAAATCGAGGAGCTCTTGCATACGTTGAAGAAAAATCAGGTGCCCTTATTTCCTTATTCTAATTTTATATGTGCTTTTAATTCATGGGAGCGAAAGGATTTATTTTATGCTTGTGATTCATGTGAGCTTATATTTTTAAATTGTGCCTGAAATTCATATGCTTTTAAAATTGATAAAGGAAATGTACTTGAGTTATATTGTGATATGAAGTTCTATGTGTACTTGTGAAATATTGCTTACCATGAAAAGTGCTCTGTTATTTGTTAAAAACCCATGTGAGATTTTGAGCCTTGTTGATCATGTTACATAATCACTTGATACTTCTTTCTGGTGAGTATCGTTCTTGTGTGTGTATTCTAGAACTTGCCTCTTGTCTTACTTGTGACCGTATGTTATGTTAGATAATGGGAGATGATTTTAGGCCATCTTTGATAATTATGAGTCACTATGACAAATAATTTCCTACCAAATAATTTTATATCCGTAGTTAGCCCTTTTGAGCCTAAAAGCCTTATTTCTTTGGCAACCTACGAAGATAGCCACTTTGAAATCCTATTTGAGCCTTAAATTCCTATATTTAGTGGAGAATTAAATGTTGTCAAAGTGTGTGAAGTTGATTTTGATGGAGTTTGGAAGGAAAAAAATATTTGGAGTTATACAAGTGATTATGAGCTTGAAAATAAGTTGCTTAGGGGTAGTGCCCGAAACTGGTACCCCAGATGTTAGAGGTAGTATCCGAAACTGGTAACTCAAGAAAGGAAAAAAGAAAGAAAAGAAGGAAAAATTGTTGAGCTTGAAGAAAAATGAGAGAAAAAAATTAGAAGAGCATGAAGCTGGATAGCCTTGAAGTGTAAAAATCTGTAGTACAAAAGATCTCCGGTTTTAATTCTCTACTAATTGAGTCACTTTATCGATATGTTTCCTATCCTTACCAAAGAGCCAACATTACATCCAAAAGAAAAGTACTTTTGAATCTCATTATCGAATCATAATAATAGTGGTGGATATTTTGAGACTTTTGGCAAGCTTATGGTTACGCATGCACCTGAATTGAATTTGAGCATAAAAACCTTAACCCATAAGTGTACATCTTTTACACTTGAGTGCGAGTGATATATACTTCCCGTGAGAACATGTCAATGAAGCATTTGAATTGTTGGTGATTGTCTTCTCTTGTATACTATGAATTGAGTAATATATGTAATAAGAGTTGCATGACATAAGTTGAGGACAATTGTATTTTGAAGGGGGTATTTGTCATAGTCCTTATTTCCCCGCTAATTTTCATACTCTCTCTCTCTTTATTTTTATTTTGTTGCCTCGGGACAAACAATAGGTAAGTTTGGGGGTTTGTTGAGAGTAAAAATAAGCGTGTCTTATTGTCAAATTTAACACCTTATTGATGAGAATTGTTGTTATATATCACAAGGGACTTATATTCATTATATGTGAGAAAAATGTGCACTTGAGGTATTTTGTTGTGTTTTAGGTGGAAAAAGGATCAAAAGTGTCAAGTTGGAGTAAAGGTGCAATTTGTGTAATGATGCTGAAAAACGCACGTCCAACTTGTGTAATTATTCTGTGTTTATGTTGAGCTCTAAAGTGGATGTGTTATACATGGTTGGAAAGTCACAGAAGAGATGGTCGTTTTGGAGTAAAGAAAGCCTCAATCGGATTCCAAACGAGAAAGTTATGATCAATGTGGTGACGTCGCACAAGCTGTGCCGAACAGAACAACTGTCCAACTTTGCATGACTTGTTACATAGTCATGTTCGAGTTTCTGTGAGTTCCTTATATTTATAAAAAGCTAAGGAAGAGAGGATTACGAGAGTGCAAGAATTACTCAAATCAGAGGTCGAATGTGGAAGTTATGCATGAAACGGTGGAACTGCGCAAGCTTGCTCGACCAAAGGAGATCCGTTCGACAAGAATCACCTTGGTTGAATGGATGAAGTTTGGTCGTACAAAATGTCCAAAAAACTTACAGAGAGCTTGCTCGACCATTGCTCGACTTGGAGGCATTGTTCGAATTAAATGTCGCTGATGCTATTTTTGGTAGTTTCGGATTTCTTTTTACCAAATATGGCGTATGTCTCAAGAAAAAACCCATCCACGGTCCGTGAAGAGCACTTTACAAGTATAAAAAGGGATGTAGAGCGCGTAATATTATAAGATTAGTCAGATTGGATTGGGGAGATCCACATCCATCCTACAGCACCCCACAAAGGGGATCACCCCCCAACCATCATCCACATCCTTTCCTCCATCCATCCATCACTTTGAAGATTCATCTGTGGAATTAAGACGAGAATTAAGAGGAAAATTCAATATGGGGAAGGACGCGACGACTCCCAAATCTAGGCTTTATTTTGTTTCTTAATTTATCTTGTAATTTTTTAGACATCCGGGTAAGATCTATCCAACACCCATGATTGTTCTTCATAACATCATGGGCTAGAGCCTTTTTGGCAGAACTAGGGTTGTGAAGGTTTTTATGAATTAATTTAACTTTCATGTGTAAACTCCGTACAACACTACTTGTGGATTTATTTTATATATGATTGTGCTTTCTTAATCAATATTCACAGTCTATTTGTGTATCATTAACTGTTATATAGAGTTTGAATGCATATCTTAGTTATTGATTGAGTGCGTTCACTGCTGAGCAGAATTCCATGTTATAATTCTAAGTGAGGGGACTGCGAAGCTTCATTAGAACTATCATATATGAATACTTATTAATATAATTGAATTCGGGTTATTAAGTAGGATAAAAAGGATAATTTCATAGTACCTATAAAGGGAAATCATATCGGGTTAGAGTACTAATTGTCCAGGGAAATAATTGATACTGATAGTACCTAGAAAGGGAGGTGGAATTATATCTCTTGCTCCGAGATTATTGACACGTGTTACACACATGTTTACTTGTGTCTATAGAGTAGATAGGCATGGTTTAATGATGCGTCCATATTCCACAAGGCAGAGTCGGACATCAACACACGGATGGGAAATTAATGAGTAAAACGAGATTATCCTAGAACCTATTCTCCTACTTGATCCACTTTCGTACTCTTCGAGTGATATTTTATTTTAATTATTTGTTAGTAGTTTAATAATTTCAATCCTCAAATTTAATTGCTTTTCGTCTAAATTAATTTAGTAAATAATTAAATTGATAATATGTCGTCCTTTGGGTTTGATATTTCTCTTGGTCGCTTGCTTAAGCTGCTAATGATATCCTTAATACTTGGGGATTAATTTTGCATGCAAAGAAAATGCGCATCAAGTTCCTGGCGTCCTTGTCGGGGACGGCTGTTCTTCATAACATCATGGGCTAGAGCCTTTTTGGTAGAACTAGGGTTGTGAAGGTTTTACGAATTAATTGAACTTTTTTGTGTAAACTCCGTACAACACTACTTGTGGATTTATTTTATATATGACTGTACTTTATTAATCCATATTCACGGTCGTTTTTTGCATCTTCAATTGGTATATAGAGTGTGAATATATATCTTGGTTGTCGATTGAGTGCGTTCACCGCTAAACAGGATTCCATGTTATGATTCTAAGTGAGGGGACTCGAAAGCTTCATTAGAACTATCATATATGAATACTTATTAATTGAATTGAATTCAAGTTATTAAGTAGGATAAAGAGGATAATTTTATAGTACCTTTAAAGGGAGATCATATCGGGTTAGAGTACCAATTGGCCAGAGAAATAATTGATACTGATAGTACCTAGAAAGGGGGGTGGAATTATATCTCTAGCGACGAGGTTATTCACACGTGTGACACGCATATTAATTGTGTCTATAGATTAGATATGTATGGTTTAGTGATGCATCCATATTACACAAGGCAGAGTCGGACATCAACACACGGAAGGGAAATTAATGAGTGAAATTGGATTTCCCTAGAGCTACTTATTCTCTTATTTGATTCACTTTCGTATTCTTCTAAGTGCCTTTATTTTATTTGTTATTTAATTTAAATCTTTTAGTTGTTAGATTAAATCCTCAAACTTAATTGCCTAGTCTTAATTAATTTAGTAAATAATTAAATTTATAATATGCCGTCCTTTCGGTTCGATAATTCACTTGGTCGCTTGCTTAAGCTGCAGCTGATATCCTTAATACTTGGGAATTAATTTTGCGTACAAAGAAAACGCGCATCAGTGCTGGAGCAAATGATAATGCTAAGCGGATCGCCTTATTCAAGTTCTCATTAATTGATAAGGCTGATGCTTGGTATGAGACTCTTGATGCCACGGATTGCACTACATGGGACCAACTGCAGCAAAAGTTCTTGGAGAGATACATGCCACCCTCAAGGATCTTAAGAATGAAGCAAGACATCTCCCAATTTGTGATGAATTATGATGAGAAGTTCTATGAGGCATGGGACAGGTTTAAAGACATGCTTAGGAAGTGTCCATAGCATGGAATGTCTAAGCCACAATACATAAGCATCTTCTACTATGGATTGGATTGTGTGTCGCGTATTCTTATTGATGCATCCTCAGGAGGAGCGCTGTTATCTAAGACAGCTCTTGAAGCAGAAAATTTTTTTGAAGACATCGCTATGAATTCATGTGACTGGCCTACGGAGGGAATAAGAGGATCATATTTACTAGGTAAGGTGGCGCAGGTTGAACATCAAGTGAAACCGAATAGGGATGATGAGATCGTCTCTAGTCTAGCTAACATCAACAAGCTACTAGAGTTCCAGTAGAAGCAGATTACAAAGTTGACATTAGGGGGGCCAAGTAGGAAGCAACACGAAGTGAAGAGTGTTAAAGATACCTTCAATCGATACATGGCTAGGAATGATGCAAGGGTTGATCATCTTGAAGCTACTATGAACTCTAATCATGAAGATTTGTCTAAGAAGATGAAGGAGCTTACTTTGATGATGAGGCAGATGGTCGGGAACATGAATCAATTAACACAAATGTTAGAGAAAGAATATTCCCGTCTCAAGGCATAATGAATCCAAAGCAGTGCCATGCCGTCACGTTAAGGCCTAGAACACAGTATGGGGGACCGTTGATGCCAGAATCAAATTTAGAAACGTCAAGATCCCGATTCGATCTCAATTTGACCAACACATCAGGTCGAACCGAACAGAGGAGGTCGAACAGAACAGAGGAGGTCGAACCAGGCACTTGGGCGACATCCGGAGGTCCCAGCTAAGCGATTCGACCAGGATCAAGATGGTTCAACCAAATCGGCTGGTCGAACACCGATCAAACTACCCTATCCTGAGTACTCTATTTTTCCAGAAAGACAATTCGACCACGATCAGCATGATTCGACCAATCCTTTTGGTCGAATCATGGTCGAACCAGTCTATAAGGCGAAGAATGCACTTTCTGAAGTGGGGTTCGACCAATATACACCTAGTTCGACCAGCACCAGAGGTCGAATTGAGGTCGAACCATCTCTTCCCGCTCCCATTTTCGTGTAGAATGCTATACCTTATGTTCGGAGTACTCCAGTATTATTCCATGAGTATAATACTGAGCTTATAGTGGAAAAGAAGTGGGAAAGAATGAAGATGTCAATGGAAACTCAATCATGCAAGAGCATAGATGTGATTTTTAACTTGTTTAATCTTGATTATAATAAGGCAGATGATTCTGAATTTTATTAGAAGATTGATAAGGAGGAGTCGGAGGAGTCTAGACAGCCATGGGAGGAAGGAAATTCTGAGGATCATATACTTGTGACCAAGAAAGGTGAGGTGCTGAGTGAAGACATGAAATGAGAAAGAAAGTACTTAAAGGTGAGGATGCGAGGAGACCGCCTTCTAATCAAGTAGTTCAAAAGCGGTATTTCGTCGCGACTCTCTGACGTTAAATGTGAATGCCTGTTGGGGGATTGCCCATCCATTTTATTTCTTTATTATTTCTTCCATGTGAGTGAGGAGTTATTATATTTGAAGTGCTCACGTTTCGGAAATTACATCTCTTTTAAAACTTAGTTTCGACTTACGTTTTTACTAAGTTTGGGGGTGTGTGATGTACTTACCTCATCTTATGAGCATCGATGGTATAATTTTTCCTTTTGTTGGTTAATTATTTGTTAGGGGTTGATTTTTTACGGCATATTAATATTTTAACAGGTGTTGATATGTCGATTTTTTACAACTTACCTAATGTTTAGTGTGTTGTGTTGGTGTGTCTAGTGTGTGGAGTCAATTAGATAGTCAATTGATTCTTTCTTATAGTTCTCCTATTTTATTATTGATGAATCCTGTGATGATGAGTGTGTTTGAGCTTTGATGATATAAACAGGTAAAACAGAGGCTTTGACCAGATCGAGTTGAACAAATCGAGGAGCTCGTGCATTTGTTGAAGAAAAATTAGGTGCCCTCGTTTCCTTATTCTAATTTTATGTGTGCTTTTAATTCATGGGAGCGAAAGGATTTATTTTATGCTTGTGATTCATGTGAGCTTATATTTTTAAATTGTGTCTGAAATTCATATGCTTTTAAAATTGATAAAGGAAATGTACTTGAGTTATATTGTGATATGAAGTTCTATGTGTACTTGTGGGATATTGCTTACCATGAAAAGCGCTCTGTTATTTGTTAAAGACCCATGTGAGATTTTGAGCCTTGTTGATCATGTTACATAATCACATGATACTTCTTTCTGGTGAGTATCATTCTTGTGTATGTATTCAAGAACTTGTTTCTTGTCTTACTTGAGACCGCATGTTATGTTAGATAATGGGAGATGATTTTAGGCCATCTTTTATAATTATGAGTCACTTTGCCAAATAATTTCCTACCAAATAATTTTATATCCGTAGTTTGCCTTTTTTAGCCTAAAAGCCTTATTTCTTTGGTAACCTACGAAGATAGCCACTTTGATATCCTATTTGATCCTTAAATTCTTATATTTAGTGGAGAATTAAATATTGTCAAAGTGTGTGGAGTTGATTTTGATGGAGTTTGGAAGGAATAAAATATTTAGAGCTGTACAAGTGATTATGAGCCTGAAAATAAGTTACTTAGGAGTAGTGCCCGAAACTGGTACCCCTAGATGTTAGAGGTAGTGCTCGAAACTGGTACATCAAGAAAGGAAAAAAGAAAGAAAAGAAGGAAAAAAAGTTGAGCTTGAAGAAAAATGAGAGAAAAGAAAATTAAAAGAGCATGAAGTTGGATAGCTTTGAAGTGTAAAAATCTACAGTACGAAAGATCTCCGATTTTAATTCTCTACTAATTGAGTCACTTTATCCATATGTTTCCTAACCTTACCAAAGAGCCAACATTACATCCAAAAGAAAAGTCCTTTTTGATCTCATTATCGAATCATAATAATAGTGGTGGAGAGTTTGAGACTTTTGGCAAGCTTATTGTTACGCATGCACTTGAATTGAATTTGAGCGTAAACACCTTAACCCATAAGTGTACATGTTTTACACTTGAGTGCGAGTGATATATACTTCCCGTGAGAACACGTCAATGAAGCATTTGAATTGGTGGTGATTGTCTTCTCTTGTATACTATGAATTGAGTATTACATTTAATAAGAGTTGCATGACGTAAGTTGAGGACAATTGTATTTTGTAGGGGGTATTTGTCATAGTCCTTGTTTCCCCACTAATTTTCATACTCTCTCTCTTTATTTTTATTTTGTTGTCTCGGGATGCGCAACGAGTAAGTTTGGGGGTTTGTTGAGAGTGAAAATAAGCGTGTATGATTGTCTAATTTAACACCTTATTGATGAGAATTATTATTATATATTAGCACAAGGGTCTTATATTCATTATATGTGAGAAAATGTGCACTTGAGGTGTTTTGTTATGTTTTAGGTGGAAAAAGGATCAAAAGTGCCAAGTTGGAGTAAAGTACAATTTGTGTAATGATGCTGAAAAACGCACGTTCAATTTGTGTAATTATTCTGTGTTTATGTGGAGCACAAAAGTGGATGTGTTATATATGATTGGAAAGCCACAGAAGAGAGGGTCGTTTTAGAGTAAAGAAAACCTCAATCGGATTCCAAATAAGAAAGTTATGATCAACGTGGTGACGTCGCACAAGCTGTGCCGAACAGAACAACTGTTCCAATTTTCATGACTTGTTACATAGTCAAATGTTCGAGTTTCTATGAGTTCCTTATATTTATAGAAAGCTAAGGAAGAGAGGATCACGTGAGCGCAAGAATTACTCAAATCAGAGGTCGGATGTGGAAGTTATGTATGAAACGGTGGGACTGCGCAAGCTTGCTCGACCAAAGGAGATCCATTCGACAAGAATCACCTTGGTCGAACGGATAATGTTTGGTCGAACAAAATGTCCAAAAACTTACAGAGAGCTTGCTCGACCATTGCTCGACTTGGAGGCATTGTTCGAACAAAATGTCGCTGATGTTATTTTTGGTAGTTTCGGGTTTCTTTTACCAAATTTGGCGTATGTCTCAAGGAAAAGCCCATCCAAGGTCCATGAGGAGCACTTTACAACTATAAAAAGGGATGTAGAGCACATAATATTGTCAGATTAGTTAGATTGGATTGGGGAGAGCCACATCCATCCTACACTACCCCATAAGGGGGATCACCCCCCACCATCATCCACATCCTTTCCTCCATCCATCCATCACTTTGAAGATTCGTCTGTGGAATCAAGAGGAGAATTAAAAGGGGAATTCAAGATGGAGAAGGACACGACGACTCCCAAATCTAGGGTTTATTTCGTTTCCTAATTTATCTTGTAATTTTCCAGACATTCGGGTAAGATCTATTCAACACCCATGATTATTCTTCATAACATCATGAGTTAGAGCCTTTTTGGTAGAACTAGGGTTGTGAAGGTTTTATGAATTAATTGAACTTTCGTGTGTAAACTCCGTACAACACTACTTGTGGATTTATTTTATATATGATTGTGCTTTCTTAATCCATACTCACAGTCGTTTTGTGCATCATTAACTGTTATGTAGAGTCAGAATACATATCTTGGTTATTGATTGAGTGTGTTCACTACTGAGCAGGATTCTATGTTATGATTCTAAGTGAGGGGACTTCGAAGCTTCATTAGAACTATCATATATGAATACTTATTAATTTAATTGAATTCGGGTTATTAAGTAGGATAAAGAGAATAATTTAATAGTACCTATAAAGGGAGATCATATTGGGTTAGAGTACCAATTGGCCAGGAAAATAATTGATACTGATAATACCTAGAAAGGAGGGTGGAATTATATCTCTTGCTCCGAGGTTATTTTACACGTGTTACACTCATGTTTACTTGTGTCTATAGAGTAGATATGCATGGTTTAGTGATGTGTTCATATTCCACAAGGCAGATCGGACATCAACACACGGAAGGGAAATTAATGAGTGAAACTGGATTATCCTATAGCTACCTATTCTCTCTCGTGAGTCACTTTCGTAATTATTCTAGTTTTTACTTTATTTTATTTATTATTTTAATTAATTGTTAAGTAGTTAATAATTCCATACCTCAATTTTATTGCCACTCATCTTAATTAATTTAGATAATAATTTAATTGATAATACGCCGTTCTTTGGGTTCGATATTCACTTGGTAGCTTGCTTAAGCTACAATTGATATCCTTAATATTTGGGGATTAATTTTGCGTGCAAAGAAAACACGCATCAAGTTCTTGGAGCTATTTCCTGGGGGCGGCTGTTATTATTAGTTTATTATTTCTAGTTGATCAAGACTTATATTTGTGATTATTTATTTTTATCTAACCTTGAATTTTTCTGAGGTACTTGTGCACTAGGAAAAGAAGAGGAAAGAAAGGAAGGAATAACACATTGAGCTGAACAAGGTCGGAGCAAGGTAGAAACTGGATAATGTTTCTATACGTGAAATTTCATGTACAATGGAATTGGCAACATGGGGTTGATAGGAGTAAGGGGGAAGATGATGATTTTGAGATAAATCCCGCTCTTATTAACATGGTATAGAAGAATCCCATTTTTGGAGGTTGTTTTGAAGATCCATATCAGCATCTCTGAAGATTCCTTGGTTATGCAAACTCTCAAAAGGGTACTGGTGCTAATGATCATGCTAGACGGATCGCCTTATTCAAGTTTTCATTGATTGATAGGGCAGAAGCTTGGTATGAGACTCTTAATGCATCAGATTGCACTACATGGGACCAACTGCAGCAGAAGTTCTTAGAGAGATACACGCCACACTCAAAGATCTTAAGGATGAGGCAAGAGATCACCCAATTTGTTATGAATCAGGGTGAGAAATTCAATGAGGCGTGGGATAGGTATAAAGACATGCTCGGGAGGTGCCCACAACATGAGATGTCTATGGCTCAATACATAAATATCTTCTACTATGCATTGGATTGTGAGTTATTGATGCATCATCAGGTAGAGCATTGTTAGTTAAAACAGCAATAGAAGCAGAAAAGTTGTTCGAAGACATCTCTATGAATTCACATGACTGGCTTATGGAGAGAGAAAGAGGATCATATGTACTTGGCAAGGTGGCGCAGGTTGAATATCAAGTGAAGTCGAATATGGATGATGAGATTGTCTCTAGTTTAGCTAACATCAACAAGCTACTAGAGTCCCAACAGAGGCAGATTACATAGTTGACATAAAGGGGGCTTAGTAGGCAGCAGCACGAAGTGAAGAGTGTTGAAGATTCCTTCAATCGATACATGGCTGAGAATGATGCAAGGGTTGATCGTCTTGAAGATACTATGAATGCTAATCATGCAGATTTATCTAAGTAGTTGAAGGACCTTACTTCGATTATGGGGCAAATGGCCACGAATGTGAATCAATTGGCACAAACGTGGGAGAGTAATGCCATCACATAGAGGTCTGGGACGTAGTACGATGGTCCGATTAAGCCGTCAAGTGAGAGCAAAGAAAGCAGGGGAGTTGCTCGACCATCCTTAATCAGCTCAACCAGATCTGATGATCGAGCTGAGGTCGAGTAATTTACAGAAAAATAGAATTTCGACGCTCTATTTTCTGCCCCACCATTTGACCAGCAACGTTCCGCTCGACCATATCATCTTGGTCGAGCAATGGTCAAGCAATAATTGGAGAAGGCCACTTCGTGATCAGATACTTTTCTTGACAACCAGCACATTGCTCGTCCAGACCTACTTGGTCGAGCAGAGGTCAAGTAGTTTTGTTCAGTGTCCAATTCGATACCGAATGTTACACATGTTGTTCAGAGTACTCCAGAGTCTTCCCAAGAGCAGAATGCTGAGTTTATAGTTGAGAAAAAGTTGGAAAGAGCAAAGAGGTTAAGAGCCGAGAAGCTTAGACTGCAAACGGATAATGAAGATGTGGTTTTCTCTCTTGATCAAGCAATGAAGATGTCCATGGAGACTCAATCGTCCAAGAGCATAGATGTGGTTTCTAACTTATTTAATCTTGATTTTTCTAAGACAGATGGTTTTGAATTTAAGTGGAAAATTGACAAGGAGGTGTCTAGACAGCCATGGGAGGTAGGAAATTCCAAGGATCATATATTTGTGATCAAGAAAGTGAGGTGTTGAGTGTAGACAAGAAGCGGGAAAAAAAGTACTTGAAGGTGAGGATGCGAGATGACCGCCATCTTATCCAGTAGTACAAAGCGGTAAACTGTCATGACTCTCCGACGTTAAATATGAGCTCCTGTTGGGGGCTTGCCCTTCCATTTTATTGCTTTATTTCTTTCGTGTGAGTAAGAAAATTTTATATTTAAGGTGCTTACTAATCGGCAATTACATCTCTTTGCAAACTTAGTTTCAACTTACGTTTTTACTAAGTTTGGGGGGATGTGATGTTATTACCTCATTGAAGCACCAAGAATATAATGTTTTCTTTGTAATGTTGCTAGGGGAGTTGATTTTTTGGGGTATGTTGAAACTTTAATCGGTTTTGATGTGTGTCAATTTTTTGCAATTTACCTAGTGTTCTGTGGTGTTTCTAGTGTGTGGAGTCGATTAGATAGTCAATTGATTCTTTCTTATAGTTCTCTTATTTTATTAATGATGAATCTGTGATGATAAGGTGTGCTTGAGCTTTGATGATAGAAACAGGTAAACTGAGGCTTTGACCTGATTGAGTTTAACAACTCGAGGAACTCGTGCATACGTTGAATAATAATTAGGTGTCATCGTTTCCTTATTCTAATTTTTATGAGTGTTTTTAAATTCATGGAGTGGAAGGATTGAGTTTATATTTTTGGTGATCCACATGAGCTTATATTTTTAGAATTGTGCTTGAAATTCATATACTTTTGAAATTGATGAAGGAAGTGTACTTGAGTTATATGATGGTATGAAATTCTATGTGTATTTGTGGGATATTGCTTACCATGAAAAGTTCTCTGTTACTTGTTAAAAACCCATGTGAGATTTTTAGCCTTATTCATGTACATAATCACATGATATTTCTTTTTTGGTGAGTATCATTCTTGTGTGTGTATTCTAGAACTTGCCTATTATCTTACTTAAAACTACATGTGTGTTAGATAATGAGAGATGATTTTAGGCCATCCTTGAAATAATGATTCACTTAGCTAAATTATTCCCTACCAAATGATGTTTATCTGTAGTTAGCCACGTTGAGCCTAAAAACCTTATTCTTTGGTAGCCTACGAGAAATAACCACTTTGAGCATCTAAATTTTTTGAGCCTTGATTGTCCTTCTGGAAGAGAATTAATGGCTTTTCAAAGTGTGTTGATGGAGCTTGATAACAATTTGGGAAGGAATGAAATTGGTGTTGAAATAGTGATGGATCTTGATAATGCATCTAAGGAGAATCATGTAGTAGTGCTTAAATCTAGTACTCCATAGAATCAAACACCCTAGGGTAGTGCTTAAATCTAGTACCCTATGGAGGATGTGCGAGGTAGTGCCCGAAACTGGTACCTTGAGAGAGAAAAAGAGAGAAGGAAAAAAATATTGTGCTAGAAAGAAAAAGAAAAGTGAAAGAGTTGAGGAGGATGTGTACTTAATTGCAGTGAGTAAGAAGAACGGAAGATCATGATGGAGTGCACGCTTAATTGATCTGAAATTTTGAGTCACTATCCATATGTTTCCTACCCTTACCAAAGAGCCAACATTACATCCAAAAGAAAAGTCCTTTTTGATTCCATTGTCAAATCATACTTTTAGTGGTGGAGAGTTTGAGACATCTGGCAAGCTTATGGTTACACATGCACTTGAATCGAATTTGAGCGTAAACACCTTAACCCATAAGTTTACATCTTTTACACTTGAGTGCGAGTGATATACACTTCCCGTGAAAACATGTGAATAGAGCATTTGAATTGGTCGTGATTGTCTTAACATGTATGCTATGAATTGATTGTTACATGTAATAAAAGTTGCATGACCTAAGTTGAGGACAATTGTATTTAGAATGGGGTATTTGTCATAATCCTTGTTTTCCTGCTAATTTTCTTACTCTCTCTCTTTATTTTTATTTTGTTGCCTCGGGACGAGCAACGATTAAGTTTGGGGGATTAATGAGAGTGAAAATAAGCAAGTTTTAGTGTCCAATTTAACACTTGTTTGATGAGAATTGTTGTCTTATATTAGCATAAGTATCTTATATTCGATATATGTGAGAAAAAGGTGCACTTGAGGTGTTTTATTGTGTTTTAAGTGGAAAAAGGGATCAAAAGTGCCAAGTTGGAGAAAAGGTACAATTTGTGCAAGGATGCTCTGAAACGCACGTCCAACTTGTGTAATTATTCTGGATTTGTGTGGAGATCTAAACTAAAAGTGTGATACATGGATGGAAAGTTACAAAAGAGAGGATCGTTTTGGCATAAAGAACACTTCAATCGGATTCAAAACGAGAAAGTTATGATCAAAGTGGTAACGTCGCGCAAGCTGTTCCGAACAGAATGGCTGTGCCACTTTGCGTGACTTTTTATACATCCAAATGTTGAGTTTTCGGAGAGTTCTTTATATGGATAGAAAGCCAAGAAAGAGAGGATCACGTGAGTATAAGAATTACTCAAATCGGAGGTCAGATATGGAAGTTATGCGCGAAACGGTGAAACTGCGCAAGCTTTCTCGACCAATGGAAGCTTGTATTTTGGTCGAGCGGAAGAGGTTAAGTCGAGCAAAATGATCAAAAACTTATAGAGAGCTTGCTCGACCATTGCTCGACTTGGAGGCCTTGCTCGACTTCTGAAGGCTTGGTTGAATAGAACTGCGCTGATGTTATTTTTGGTAGTTTTGGGTTTCTTTTACCAAATTTGGCATATGTCTCAAGTAAAAACCCATCCAAGGCCTATAAAGAGAGCTTACTAGTCTAAAAGGGGATGTAGATCACATCATTAATCATCGTATCATAGAGATCATATTGGATTGGAGAGAGCCACAAATCATACTACACCCCACAAGGGGGGATAACCCCCAACCATTATCCACATCCTTTCCTCCATCCATCCATCACTTTAAAGATTCGTTCGTGGACTCAAGAGGAGAACCAAGAGGAGGATTCAAGACGGAGAAGGATGCGACGACTCCTTTATCTAGGGTTTATTTCATTTCCTAATTTATCTTGTATTTCCAGACATCCGGGTAAGATCTATCCAACACCCATGATTGTTCTTCGTAACATCATGGGCTAGAGCCTTTTTGGTAGAACTAGGGTTGTGAAGGTTTTTACGAATTAATTGAACTTTCGTGTGTGAACTCCATACAACACTACTTATGTATTTATTTTATATATGATTGTGCTTTCTTAATCTATATGCACGGTCGTTTTGTACATCTTCAATCGGTATATAGAGTCTGAATATATATCTTGGTTGTAGATTGAATGCGTTCACCGCTGAACAGGATTCCATGTTATGATTCTAAGTGAGGGGCTCCAAAGCTTCATTAGAATTATCATATATGAATACTTATTAATTGAATTGAATTCGGGTTAGAGTACCAATTGGCCAGGGAAATAATTGATACTGATAATACCTAGAAATTGGGGTGGAATTATATCTCTTGCTCTGTGGTTATTCACACGTGTTACACGCATGTTTACTTGTATCTATAGAGTAGATATACATGGTTTACTGATGCGTCCATATTCCACAAGGCAGAGTTGGACATCTACACACGGAAGGGAAATTAATGAGTGAAACTGGATTATCCTAGAGCTACCTATTCTCTCTCTTGAGTCACTTTCGTAATTCTTCTAGTGTTTACTTTATTTTATTTGTTATTTTAATTAATTGTTAAGTAGTTAATAATTCCATACCTCAATTTTATTTCCACTCGTCATAATTAATTTACATAATAATTTAATTGATAATACGCCGTCCTTTGGGTTCGATATTCACTTAGTCGCTTGCTTAAGCTGCAATTGATATCCTTAATACTTGGGGATTAATTTTGCGTGCAAAGAAAACGCGCATCAGAACTCCCAAAGGAAGAACTGTTCCAAGGAAAAATCGAGGCTCTGGAGTCACATCTAGAGTCATCGAGTTAACCCAGCACCTCTGGGGTTAAAGAGGAAGAGATCAGCCTTAGGCCGATGTCGGGCACCGCTAAGGCTGGTATTAACATATCTGATTTTTCTCAATGGTAGGGATACCAAGCTAGATGGAAAAATTATATACTAGGCAAGGAATTCGTCCAAAAAATGTCGTATAGATATATCAGAGGAATATCCCCTAGTTTGGATGAGAGAGGGCTCAAGTCCGAATGATGTGAAACAATGGTATGATTTTGGGGCTTTAGCCTCAATATATACTGTTGCACCAAGTTCCCAGAACTATCAAAACTACTAGACTGACTAGGGAAAACAGTCATAAAGTCATGGGAAAATAATGCGACATTGTCTAGAAGAGACGTATTGGAACTCTACTTCACCAGTGCAGCTCCAGAATCGGTAGGGAAAGGCAACCATGAGGCCTTTCATTTTATCAAGCTCAGAAGACCAGATATTGGAGCATCAAACAAAATCAAGGAGTCTTTTGGAATGGAGCCAGTCCTGATTTCTACTTACTCTGAGGATCAAATCTCAACAAGAAGAGCGAGAGGTTTGTATGCTTGCATCCAAGCCATGGATCAGGTAAAGTACCCATTCAAGCTCGAACACAAGTCAATGAATGGGACTTTTCTATTAAACACCTTAACAGGAAAGAAGACAATATTTGCTAAAAGGGCTTTCGAAGACAAGAGAGAGCTTCTTTGGGAAAATAATATACCGGTGAGTAAACAAACTCATCGGAGATACTGTAACATGGCCCACTTTGGGCAATAGAAAAATAAAACATGCACAAGCTGCTCTACCCAAACAGAATTAGTGTTTGGAAAAGGAGTAAGATTGGACATAGGGAGAGTAAGGATTGCTGAACCTCCTCCAGCAAAAGATACACGTGAAAAGAAGGTAAAACCTCTTCGAGACATCCAAAAGCTATAGGACCCTTCGAATACCACAGGGGAGAAATGACTATCCAAAAAAGCAAAACCTAGGTGACCCAGCAAGAAAACAAAGTCATGTGGTCCTGCAACAAAGGGGCCAAAAGAGGTGAACCTGGCCAGCTGATAAAGAAGGACATCCAATGCAGCCAGCTAAGGAATGCATCCAAGAAATGTGACGTAAGCAGTGACGTCACAAGAAGTTAGGAGGCCTTGGAATCCAGATTTCAAGTCCACAAGACTCTATAAATAGAGAGTATGAGGAAGCAGTAGGCATCAACCATTCCCCTCTGTTTTCTCTCATTCAATAAGCATTGTATTTTTCTTTATTTTCTTGTATGAGTGTTTCTATTTCAGATATCATAGGTAGCTAAAGGAGTATTCTCCTCTTATTTAAGTAGTATGAGTGTGTAATAATATTTCCATTCCATAAATAAATAATCTTGGGCTACTACCTGAAGTATGTAACTTTCCATTATATTCTGTAACTTTAATCTTCTTATTTTTCAACGAGAAATAGTAGCAGTATCCTATACACCCGGTGTAGGAAACGAACCAGGGTTGTGCTGAGGTCCACTGAAGGAACGGGATTGAACCATCACACTACGGGGCGGGTGGTTGGCTGTGAGGAGCAGCTGTAAAACCTTTCTGATACCCAATGGATTAATGATGAGTGATATTTTCACCTAAATTTTAGTGTCTTTTTTATGTGTGTTTTTATATATTTTTATCCGTATTTATGTGCTATTTGGTGGAGTTATGTGTTTTTATGGAATTGAGTGTGACTGAACTTAATCGTATGTAAAACAGGTGAAATCGGAGCAAAAAATAGAGAAGGGAGACGAAAGAAGGAAGAAGAAAACACGACAGCAAAAACACGGCCAGCCGTTTCAAGTACACGAGCCGTGTCATGCCACACAAGCCGTGTACTGCAAACGGGCCTGTAAGAGATGACTGTGCGACAATATCAGTATGCACAACACGATCATCCCTTGGCCGTGTTGCGGCACACGACTCGTGTGCCGTCGTAAGTTCACGTTGACCTAGAATCCCTGACGCTACTCTAGGCGTGTTGCAGCACACATGTCGTGTAGGTGTCTGATCAGTAAAAAAAATCAGAATCCTTTTAGAAGCTTCCCAAGGGGTATAAATACCCAATACTTCAATATTTGCTGAGAATTTTCGAAGGGTTTCACTTCTACACCTAGATCACACACCATTTCCTCCATTTTACACCACCATCTTCATCCATTCTTCATCTGTCCATCCACACTTGATCTCCTCCATCAAATCTACCATCCAAGTAATCAAGGAAGTAAGGGAAAGTGAGATCACAAGAAGAAGAAGAAGATCTCCAATGAAGCACTTCAAAGGGGGAATCTAATTCTAATTTTTGTGCATTTCTTTATAGATTGATCATGGTTTGTAAGGATTTTAATGTCTATGTTGAATTCCTTGTGACTATGAGAGGATAATCTCCTTTGTGAGATTAGCTCCATGATTGGTGTTGGATAAATTAGTTTTTATGCAATTTGATTTTAATCTTGAATGGGCTTTGTGTATTTCTATCATTGAATGTTGATTGATTGATGTATATGATGATATGTGTGATTAATTTTCATGGACATGTGATTAGATTGAGAAATTAATTGTGTGTTTAGGATAGTTTATTGAATCATTTCATCATACACCTTATGTGCATTTATTTAGAATGAGATAAAGATATCCTTCTAGATTTAGAACCCTTTGATTGAACATTTGATTAGCTTAATCGAGAGATTGGTTGATTAGGTGAGGAGTATCAAGCCATTAGTGAATTCATAGTACCTTAAAAGGGAATATTGCTTAAGATTTAGTACCAAATTAGGGAACTCGTAGAGTAATTATTACCTAGTGGGAGGTGTTCGCTATGATATCGATCTTAAGTGCTTTTGGGAGCCTTGTTGAGGGCCTATATCCTATCCATCTCGAGAGAGAGTTTAGGTGGATTTAGTGATCGTTTCTATGCCTTGTCCATGAGAGATTAGAATTAATTGCATAATTTCTTTATTGTCTATTCCATGATTGTAGTTAATCTCATCCTTGCATCATTTGGAACCCATTTATTCTTGCTTTCATTTATTTATTTCTTGCATTAGTTTAATTGTATTTATTTGCAAGCTATCCATCCCATTCTGTCATCCTTATAAAATCACGATAAACTTGAGATCGCTTAAACTCTAGCGTCTTCCTCCCTGTGGTTCGATAAATTCTTTAATTGGTCATACCGACTATATACGACCAATCAATTAACGGTCAAAAAAGGTATGGTTACTATTTTAAGTAGGTTAATTATGAGATTAATGTTGTTTAATTAATGAACGGAAGCATGCTGGGCCTGATATGATCGTAATGGACTATGTCTATTTTGGAAAAGGAAAAATTCCAAAATTGAGTTAAAATGAGTCTGAACCGGTAAAGATGCCAGGCTGGCAGCCATATAGGCCACCATAATGGTTGTTGATAAGGTTACTAAAACAAGGGTATTAATGTCCAGAAAAGTTACTATTCATATGAGAGATTAAAGGTGTTGGTATTAAAATAATATTTTGAATTTTAGGTATTTTAAAAATTTTCCCTTAAATTATTGGATTCAAATAATAGCATATTACTCCTTACCTCCCGTTAAAGCATTTACTCACATTTTGTACGGATTAAAAAAAGTATAGTATTTTAATATTGTTTTAGATGCACCTGATTTACCGGTGTACCTAGAGTTTATAGGGTAAAATGTTGGATATAATGATCTAAGAGCATCTCCTAAAACCTTTTTAAAATAATATATTGTTTATAATTTAAACTTTAAAGATTCAAGCAATTAAAATTACCTCCAACAACCTGTTTAAATTAACAAAAAATTTTATATAATCATTTTGCCTCTTCAAATTTAAAGAGTCATAACAACTCTTTAAAATTAAATGTGTTTCAATATTTCATTAGTTCCAATACTATTTTTTCTTGAAATTTACATCAAAATATTTATTACTTCATATATTTAATAAAATAAATTAGGAGGAAACGCAAAAGATAAAAGAAAAAATAAATACTACTAAGCATTGAAAAGATAACAAATTAATATATATATATATATATATATATATATATATATATATATAAAGAGTGTTGGAGAGGAATGAAAATATGATTATCTATATTTTAGATACTCTCTATATTATGAAAAATGCTCTACAAATTATAAAAAGACTATTGGAGTTGCTCTAACGATTTAGATTATTCATATACATCGCAGTTTAACTCAGTATTTTAATGTGTTACTACAAAATTAATTAAAACAAGTAACTAATTCCAATTATTGCTATGACCTCTTCACCCTTTCTTTTTCTTCTTCGTCCTTCTTTTTTCTATCACAACTACTTTTCATGAAAGAATCAAATGTATTTTGTAATTTTTGGAAATATCTTGCAAAGGCATCCATAAAAAAAATTTAGACTAAAGTATTCTCAACTATTAAAATTAAAATACCCTTTAAATTAAAATATATTAAATATATTTTTACTAGTTGCTATATTTTTTATAAGACAACGACTTGGGTGAGACCGTCTCACGGATCTCCTCATGTGAGACGGATCATGTATTAACCCAACTAAAAAAATTTAAAGGGCCCTATTTGGTTGTAATCGAATTTGAAAACTGAAAATTAACTAATGAAAAGAAATTAATTAAGTTTAAATATTTTTAAAGGGCTTTGTTTTGGTTGCTATCAAAATTAAAATTTGAAATATTAATCCATGTTGATGTTGTAGCATAGAATAAGAGAGAGAGAGAAATAGTGGTGGCACAAAATTTAGGGAGTTTTAAAAATCTCATTTGTAGCTACGTGACCTCACCGTTTTAATCATAACCTTCTCATTCAAACTAAATTGAGATAATTTTTGTGCCAAAACGATTCTCTTTTCCGTGGCTTTTCAACAATTTATCGTATGACTAGTTTTGTCATCCACAAACACAAAAAATTACGTAAAGTGGATGTGATTTTTCTGAAATTCTTGCACGATATCACTCTTCATTCCAACTTTACACTTTTGATCATTTTTCCACCTGAAAACATGAAATAACACTTCAAATGCACCAATATCTTAAATATATGAAAAGTAATCATTTAGTGCAAAAATACGCCTCTAAACTCAATAAAAACGGTGTCAAATCGAACTCTAAAACATGCAGATTTTTACACTCATCATTTAACTTGTTCAATTTCAGTTATAGTCGAAGTTTTTCCGGAACATGGAAAAGTTTCACATTTGAAAACAACAACACTTTTTCTGTCACATTCAGAATCTTGTTTCAAACAATTCTATTTCTTAAGTTTTCAAAATACACATAATCTCATTGAGTCCTCATTATTCCTAGATACTTCTATAGCACATACTTTACCATTGAATCATTTAGAAAGTGTACAAAGAGTTTTTTTCACTAACATGACATTAGAGATTGGATCTCCAAGGGATTGCAGTTTATTCACATCTCATAGAGTCGTTCATTATAGGAAGATATTGTCTCATCATCCTCAATCCTTCAAACTTCGTGTTCAACATCCTCGTCATTACCCTATGAACACTTTCAGATCCTTCACAGTGCTCTTGAAGATTTTTCCAAGCATCCTTTGTAGATAAACAGTTTTGGATCAATTTGAACATCACTGTATCAACTGAAGATTGATTGCGTTGATGGCCTTTGAGCATTTCAGTGATAGGTTGTTTTACTCAGCGGTCTATTCAAGCTCATTCTTAAGAACTTGATCTCCATCTTTGACTTTAATAGTGGGGGCCGAGTATCCATCATGACAACATGTTTTTCCAAGTACGTTCATCAAGGGCTTTGATGTAGCTCCTCATCTGAATTTTTCATGCGGCATAATTAGTTCATCAAGTATAAGAGGACGGGTGATTGATCCAGTGGAGTTATTCATGATAACACAACACTTAACACCAGAAACAACACTTAGTACAATCAAGTATTGGCTCTGATACCACTTGTTAGGTGCCAAATTAGCGTAAGTGTGTTTTTAACAGCGATGTTGTCCGAAGTATTCTAAACATTACATATAACACTAACTTGTATCTGAATAGAAACTTGTACAAAGTAAGTAAGTTTAAATAGCGGAAGACTTGAAATTGCAGATTACTCAATCTTTCCACAAACTTTCATTTGCGGCAGCCTCATGGCATAAATATCAATATTTTGGAAAAAAATGATTATATAAACAAATTCAAGAGATGGAAACATTCCTTCCACGCTCAAATACGAAATCAGATCTAATATCCAAACAAGTTCCTAAAAGACAAACTTAGACTATTAGTTCTAAGCCTACTTCATATATGCACTGCCACCACCTATAAATTGATTGTACACACAAAATGTATAATAGTATACACAAAGTGTGACAATACTAGTGAAAACACTACATCAGAAACCTAATGATAGAATCTATCTAAGTACGATGTTTCTCTATTCTGTGATGGAGACTTCTCCTTCAATGTTCTGACCTTCTTGTAGCTATTTACATAGACATGATGATGCTTTAGGGGTAGTAAGTGCTCCATTAAGAGATCAGGTAGAACCACCCATGAGTGACACGATAACTACCCACTAACTCCGGTAACCTCCACTCAACTTCTAGGGTTGTTTGACCTTTAACTTTTGACCAACATCAGTTTTAACTGCTATAATCCTGAAACAACACTAAACACAACACAATTCGAATAACATAAGAAATGTTAGCGATTAAGAGAAATTGTTGAGGATTGATGTGATTTCAGATGTGACGACATTGACTTCAACACTCACATCAACAGACTAAAAAAGTCAAATATTTATTTAGGAAAAAATTTTAGGTGACTAAAACCATAATATAATATATTTAAGAGATAAAAAATACAGTATTCCTCTTGAGAAAGTAGAATTTTAATTTGGCAAAGTCCTGTCTGCATCTAGATCTGACCCAATCTAAATGTTATAATCTTATGTATTGAATGTTATATTTTCAATATAACAATTTATACCTTTACTTATCTGAAAAATAAATTTATTTTCTTAGTGAATCATTAAAACCCTTCATATTTCAATCAATAATTTCCATGAAAAAAAGTCTATTATTAAGTAAAATGTAATACACTTAAATACTTTGTGCACTCAGGTGCACAAGATAACAACCTATTTTAATTTAAATAATTGAGAAATTCCAGCGTGAGAAAGTCTCACGATAGACCATTTTACATTTTTCTCAATTAGTTATCAAAAGATGTTGTCACTTATTATTAAAAATGTTATCAATTTTCATTTATAATACAAATTGTTTATGAAATAGTTCACTGTAATATTATCAAAATTTTCATCAATACATACCATATTTTATTAATATGTTTTAACTTCTTATTGTCTCATGGAACTTACACAAGTGTTTGCCTAAATAACTTTGTTATTGTTTTTATAAATATTTATTCAATTATAAAATTTGATTAAAAATATTTAAAATAAAGAATTTGTACGTGTTATTAAATTTGAGAATCTATTACTTTTACTATATTATAATTTTTAATATAAATGTTAAATTAAAGATATTGTAGAGATAATTAATTTAATATAATTTTCATGTAAAATCGATTTAAAATAAAAAAGTTATAAATATTTAAAATTTTGAATAAAATTTTAAATAAAGAAACAAAATTAATGGGTTATCTAAAAATAACCACAATGTCCTCTCTATCCTTGAAATCTTTTACACCGCAAATCTATCACCTGAAAGTCTGCCACATGCTCTTCTTAAACCTCCTTGGCTATCTTCTCTAACCAACATATTCCGTATCTTTTTTAATAGGGCTTGTTCTACTCGTTTTTTGTATGTAGAATGTGGGGTCTATATCTATATAATAATAATAATAGTAATAGTAAGTTACCAAAATAGAAAGTTCTCTGCAAAAATGGCTTTCTATAAATTGTAATAAAAAAAAAAAGAAATAACACATGTCATTTATTCATAAGATACTGCAATTTTCCTTCAAAAGAGAGACTTAACACTTATAAGGAAAGGAGTATGATGAATAAGAATTTATGCAATGGGATACATTAAATAAGTAACAACCAATCACATTTTTTCTTCTATTTTCTAATTCAAACAATTTTTTTAAAATGTATATAAGTTTTTCATTTCAAATTTAATTTTAATAAATAATATATCAAATTAACCTGCTTTTCAAAATCATTTATTCAATACCCATATTACATATATTTAATTAAAATTAAAAAATAATTCCTGTAGAAAATTTTTTAATTAAATTCTTATTTAGAAGTTTTTCATACAAATACCTAATTTTTTGTTTTAGTGATCTCAATTCAGGACCGATTTAATAAGTGTTTCAATTTAAATTTTAAATTTAGTTTATTTTCTCAAATTAAAATCAACTTTTACTTTTTATTTTATTTTTCTCATCATTATTATTCTTTTTAAATATTTATTAAAAAAAGAATATTTAATTATACATAATTATTGAATTAATTTTTAATAGGATTAAATTTAAGTGTCTTATACAGATTATTTTGAGTATCAATGATCTAAATAATTAGATTGAATCACTATTAACATAAAAATTAAAATAAAATAAGAGTTATAATTTGGTAAAAAAAAACTCTTCCGTGTGTTTATTCTTTATATAACAATACATGATATATATATATATATATATATATATATATATATATATATATATATATATATATATATATTATTACATTTTTAAAAGAGCAATACATAAAAGTTATGCTTTCAAGAAAGAGACAACAATTCCACTTAATTGACAATAAAATATTATTAATTTACTATGTGTCTTCGCATATTAAATATTATAATTAATAAGTAATAAGTAATTTTGTAGTATTACAACTAGTATTTGACAATATAATATTATAAATTTATTATGTGTTTTAATCTAATAAGTCGTATACGAGAAGTTTGACATATTTACCTAGAGGAATTTTAGATTATATATAAACAAGATTGAAGGGAGAAAATCATTAACCTAAGAGAGGAAACTATCCAATTCCAAATCCAGAGACAATGATCCAATGGATAGGTAGGAGGAATTAGAGAGAAATTAATTATTTCTTCTCCACGGAGGGAGAAATTGAAAGAAAGAGATGCGCTGGAAGGAAGAAAACTATCAAATTCCAAATGGGGGAGACAAGCAACCAATGGATAGGTAGGGAAAATGGAGAGAAATCAACTGTTTCTTTTCAACGGAGAGAGAAATTGAAACAAAAGGTACACCAGTTTTGACAAAGTGAAGTGGTAAATGCGAGTGATTGGGTCAATTATAGATTATCCATTAGTTTTTTGCCCTCTCTCTATATCTATATAATGTATAGATGTATTTATGGTATTCTTTTTTCATTTTGTTCTTACGGAATTCAGTGATACAATCAAGATCTACACCTTATTAATTTTGATACTATGAAAAGCAAGCACAAGTAATAATCAATATTTCATTGACATAGAAGAAAAGAAGAAAAAATGAGTCATTATCTTTTGTTAATGTAAAAGATGAAATAATTTTCAGAAAATTGCTATTTTAAAAGTGATAAAAATATGGAGTAGTTAGTATTTGTTAAAGATTGATCTTACACATGCAATTTGTAGCATTTAGGGCATCTCCAACCACCTACTTCATTTTAGAGTACTATATACTCAAAAATAGAGTATTTGACATTCCATTTAAAAAATTCTTTCCAATCATATTCTCTATATTTTTACTTTTATTTTATTTTTTAATTAAATAAATAACTTTTATTAATGATAAGATTTTTAATATATTATAAATTACAAAATTTTGAGTACGAAACTCAATTTAACGAATAAAATTTTATTTAGAAATAATTTATTTATTCAAAAAAGTAACATAAAATATTAGACAATACATTTTTAAAGAAAATAGATTAATACAACTATGAAAACGATTAAGCAATTACTCAGAGTTGGAGTACTCTTTCCACAAATGGTCAACAAGTGCATCTCGAAGTGCATAGTAAGCTATCTTATCTTTAATTTGGTGATGCCGTGCAAGAAATTATTGAAATTGAACTCGTTCATCATATACAATTTCAATAGTAGGAGCAAGTATTTCGCGGTCATTTGCAATATGTGCATCCCTATCCCTATCATCTTCATTAATCATATTGTGCATTATAATGCACGTCGTCATGATGTCATGCATAAAATGTTTGCTCCAAATTCTTGCTAGACCTTTGATTATGCCCCACTTTGATTGTAATACACTAAAAGCTCTCTCGACATATTTTGTACAACCTCCTTAGCGTGTTGCAAAGTATTGCTGCTTTGGACTTTTGGGATTGTGCATTGTCTGCACTGCCCATTTTGGATATATGCCTTTAGCTAAATAGTAACCCTTAGTGTACTCTTTTCCTTACATAATTAGCTGATGTAGCCACTCCATTGGCTAAGTTAGAAAAGAGACAAAATTTATCCAAGACGTTCATATCATTATTTGAACCTAGCAAACTAAAATATGCTTGCCATATCCATAAGTCGTAGTCAACCATAGCCTCTAGGATAATTGTTAGACTTCTACTATGACCATCATATTGTCATGCCCAGCTGTTGGACAATTTTTCCAACTCCAATGCATACAACCAAGACTTCCAAGCATCCCTGGAAAGCCACATTTTTCTTTAGTATGAAGAAGCCTTACAATGTCCTCTGCGTTCAGATATCAAAGATACCAATCACCAAAGACTTCTATCACAACTCGACAAAACCTCTTAACACATTCAACTGATGTATACTCTCCAATTTTAAAGTATTTATCAGTGTCATCAGCTGGCACACCATATGAAAGAATTCAGATTGCAGCTGTTATCTTATGATGTGGGGATAACCCAAGTTGCCTGCATGCATCACATTTTTGCCTGAAGTAACTGTTATGTGCTTGAAGAACCTCTAGTAGTCGAGAGAATAAATGACGCGACATCCGAAAGTGTCGTTTGAACATGCTCTCATTGAATGGTTGAGATTTGAGAAGTAGTCATTGTATAAGCTTTGATCCGTACTCTTTCGATCACGATTGAGTACTACATGACCAGAAAATTAGCCTCCATGTCTGGTATTCTCAAATTGTTGACAATAATTGAAGACTGCATTGACATTGGCATTGAGTTGGCAAATAAACATTTGTTGGTGTTGATCAACGATTTCTAGCTCATTTCTTAGACTAGAATGTGACTCTTCCTCATCAGTTGATGATGAGAATACATAAAAATAATTTAAAGGACCTTCCTTACTAGAACTCATTTTCGATTAGATGAATAATATGATGAATATTATATCTAGCAACCTCTTTAAATAGATGAAATATCACATTATTCAAGAAAATTATATTACTCCCTCCGTCCCACGTATTTGTTAACGTTTATACGAGCACAGAGATCAAAAAGTATGATTTTTAATATATAATGTAAGAAAAAGTAGAGGTAAATTGATAATTTAAAGAGAAAAAGTAAATGAAGTTATTGAGATAATGAATAAAGTGTAAAAAAGTGAATTAAGTTGTTGAAATTGATGAATAAAGTGCAAAAAGTAGGTGAGATGTATAGTGTATTTTTACTATTAATGAAATGTGAATAAATACTTGGGACATCCCAAAATTGAAAGTGCGAATAAATACGTGGCACGGAGGGAGTAAATTATTTGGAAGCATACATGTACTGTCAATACTATCACACATTTTAAGAAAAGTATGGATGTGGAACAATAATGTCTGCAACCATGTACTGTCATAATCACGATTGTAACTTCTGCAAAGAAGCATGACATGTCCAACCCTTTAATAATATTTTTCACACATTTTATAAACTTATTAGCTCATGTCTTGTTTTTTTAGCAACAAGTAAGAATATGTTATCACAATAACAATTAAAGTCATTATATGTGATTGCAAGTAAGTGCATGTATCACACACCAAGAAAAAAAAGAAAAAATGCCACCAAGCAAGCATGCATGACTTGTCAAAATACAATATTATTCATTAGGGTATTTCCAACTATTCTCCATACTCTATTTGTTTAGAGAATTCACACCTCCAACCTTTCTTTATTGCATGAACAGTAATTGGAGTATGGAGTATGAGTTTTTCGATTTTGAAGAAAGAGAAAGAAAATAAGTAGGGAAAATAGAAAATGCATTATTTACAAGAATGCCATTCTTTACATTTTTGTTCAATATTTTTGTTCACTCACAAGAATGATTACCCTCAAGTGTATGAGATCAATTGTATCACACGCGTGACCTAGTTAAATTATCGAATCCACGGGATTAGCGTTAAATAAGATACATAATAAATAATTCACACAACTAATAATCAAGACAAAGTAACCTTTCTGAATTGGAATTAATTAACTAATTATGCAGAAAATTTATAAATAGAAAAATAAAATAAATAAAATAAAAGTTACACTCAAACACAAGTGTTTCAAGAGACAAGAATAGTTCTAGAAAAATTCAGTTTATCATATGAAGTAGGACAAATAGACAAGTGAGTCCAATCATGCAGAATTTTATAGGAATTGTCACTAAACTACTATGGTATTTAACAATTTTAAAGAACTTAAATTCTTAGGACCGAATTAATAAGATAATTACCTATTCCCTTTAAGGTACTTATTGAGGAAATTAAATAACTATAACCCCTTATTCGGTTTCTAGGCGATTTACATGCAAAATTCCATATAGGCTAGTGCAAGAAATCTATCATTTTTAGGTACTAAAGGAGTTGAATTAGGACTTCCTTACCATATTTCTCTTTAAAAATGGTCATCCAAAGATAATAAAGTATCCTAAATTGATGGTCAAACAATCAAAAGCTATATATTGATCAATCCCCTTCAATTGCCATGAAATAAAAAATATAATTATGCATCACATTCAAATATCAATACGTCAATCAATGATAGTATCATGAATATATAATTAAAAAGAGAATTATGAAACATGATCATAGAAGTCTAATATAAAACGTCAATAAGAAATAAATATTTTGCAAAATTATCATCAAAATGTCTAAAATCTCAAATCAACATAATAAACTTTCAAAATCCTAAAACGATCAAAAGGAAACTAGCTCATGGTGTTACAAGCAACAACCATGACAATAAAATTGTTCTTACCCATGAGTCTATGAATCAACAATAAGAAATTAAAAAAGAAGAAAAATTATTGTTTGGTGTAATTCTCCGTCTTCTCTTTCTGTCTTGATGATCCTCCTCCATTCTCCTTCTCAAGTAGCAAACACAGTGACTGAGTGTGAGGGATGATGGATGAAAGGCGGGTAAAAGGTAAGATGTGGATGGCGGACGTTGCATGAGGGGTGAACTGGGCTTATCGTGATGTTCTGTTATGTAGTCACAGCTCTATGTTATTAGTTGAGCGTGAGGATTATTTATAACATGGATGATAGCATGTAGGCGCGTGAATCAAGAAATGTGTGCTCTGAACTTGAAGGCAGTCCATCTTAGGCTTATTCTGTGGTATGGGCTCTGGTCTCGAAGGACAAGCAACAAATTCCTCCAAAGATTAGTTTCATAATATTATGGTGGGCCCCTCATGTATTCTTTTGCAATTGAATGCTGACATGGCAATCAAGCTTGTATCTCAAACTAACTAAATGGTAACATGATAATGTACTTAATTAATTCCACATGGCCCCACTAATTAATTTAAATGGCATCAGCAAGTGTATGTATGAATTAAAACAATATGGACTTGCCATACGGCCTTCACGCCAAACTGCGTTCGGCGATGGCTAGGAGTGTTTCCGAACTTGCTAATGATCCCATTCTCCTATTAAATCAATTTCAATCCAAAATATGCTTAAATCCGGCAATATCTCAACAATATACGTGAAGTCATAAAAATTATGAAAATAAGCCATAAACTCCACATACAATGCTAAACAAAAAACTGAGATTTTAATATGAAAAGTATATTAAAAAAGATTGACAATAAATTAATATTACACACTTCAACAAAAAAAGAAAAAGAAACATAAATAAGACAATTTGCATTACAAATTCCGTAAAGTGAACTTAGATGAAAAATAAAAATACAAACATTACAGTAATAACTAATTGACATAAAATATAACGATATTCATATGTTCTATGACCACATGCATACTAATTCATATGGAGGAAAATCAGGATCAGAGGGAGAAGTTCTATCAAAGAAATGACCAAACGAGCCAGTGCTTCCATCAGGTCTACCTTTATTTCCCGTTTGTTTCTAAAGAATCTTACATTGCTCCTCAATCAAATATGGACAGAGTGATTCGTCAAATGCATAGGATTTAGTTGGTGTACTTTATTTTCTTCCTTCATAACCCATACGAAATTTCTTTCCTTTCAATTGCAAAGATCTCTCGTCGAGAGACTATGGCTTCTCGCATCATAGCCATCATTTCCTTACTGGAATTTACTATAGTGGAAAGAGTTTTAGAACTTTCTTCACTTTCTTTTCTTTTACCTTTTGCCTTTCCAGCGCCTATTGGTCTTTAAGAACTTTCGGCGATGGGCTATCTTCATATAAATTCAAGAAAAATCCATACAAATGAGGCGAATCTGACATATTTGGTTGTTGCGTGTAGGGATGTATACAAACTGAGCCAAGCCAAATTGTACCAGGCTTGCGCTCGACTCATTTCATTTTTATTGGCTCGATCTCGTCTCGAGTTCGATTCGAATATTAAAATTCAGGTTCCAGTTTGATTTGTTAGGAAAATAAATAGTTCGAGAATAATTTGTATTCGGCTTGAAAAAGTTCATTTAATAATTAACTCGAGTTCGACTGAAAGTTCGAGATTAAGTTCGGCTCGAATTCGACTCGAGCTCAATAGCAAAATAAGAACATAACTAAAAAAATATTCAATTTCTTGTTAAAGCTCATGATCAAGAACCTGATTTCTCATAGAACTAAATTAAAAGTATTACATCATATCAAGATAAGCATCACAAAAAATAAGATTACTTCACAAATATAAATCTAGAAATCCTAATCTGATTAGTGGCAAAACAAGATTACATCATATGAAAATTACACCAGTGGCAAACGAACAATCTACCAAATGTTTTGCAAGCTTTATATGTTGAGGAGACGATACTTAATCTGATCAGCTTATCAACACTAAGTTATCAAAACATTCATCAATGAGGCTACTAGTTTATCAAAACATACATCAATGACACATGCAAAAAGAGAAAGTTACCAGATTCATTGACATAAGACAAGATGAATTGCCACTGTCACTCATAACATAAGCTCCACTTCTTGAATATCTGCAGTCGCCTTTACATAAAACATTAAGGATTAAAGTAACATAGAGATATCACTAAAGCACATCATGCAAATAAAGCATTGTAAAACAGAATTGATTACATATACCATTAAATAAAATTACTAATGTTCTTACCTTTTGTTTTCTCTTTATATTATAATGAGCACGCAACCAATCTTCACCACAAAGTAAAGCTTGAACGGTAACCACACCCAAATTAGCACGGTAAGGATCGATAACCCTACCACCAGCACTACAAGCAGATTCAGAAGCCACAGTTGTTATTGGAATTGCAAACACATCACAAGACATCTGTCACACCCCGATTTTCTAAATAAGGAGAATTTCCACATTATACTTTAAAATAGTTTAAATAGGGTATGACCAAAACAACTAAATAATCCATCAACTTCTAAAACAAAGATAAAGGACTTTAAATTAGGGATTAGTCCTATAAGTTTCATACAACCTTTAAATATTTAATTCAAGTAAAAGGGGATAAATAAGGGGTAGGTCCTTTAAGTTTTTTTTTTCAAAATTCTTAAAGTAATAAAGCATCAAACTCAACCTTCCTTGCTACACTCCACTTTCGAAAATTATAAAAAAAATGAGCAAATAATTCGAAAGAAGACTTACGCAAAAAAAAGCTTTCTGACCAAACCTGTTTTCCCCAATTTATTAAAGTGAAATATACAGGACCATATCTATACTTCTAGAATTTTATGTTGGAAGTACAAGGATTTGCAGCCACTAGATTTTAAAAGAAAAGAACTTATAACTCTTGAAATTAATAATATCCAACCCAACAAAGAAATTTTGTCAGAGAATACTTAATCAACTTAAACAACCACAAAAACTAAACATGAAATTAAAATTTTAGTATACAACCCACCACCACAGACCGGCCATCTATCCTACAACATGAATTGGGTTCACCGACCCAACTTCACTTCAATTCTAACATGTCCATAAAGAATTAAATCTAAAAAACATGAGAACTAAAATCACAACTCCACCAACATCACAGCCTTCAAGTTAAGAAAATAGGTTCTAAGCAACCAACTCACAAACTGTACTTTTTATTTCAAACAAATTTCAAAGTACATAATGGTTTTGTAGTCAACACGAATGTAAAACAATGCATTCTCACATAATTTACTAATACTCATGTGCAAAATATAAATAGAACATAAATTGCAATTTATAAGAATTTTACTAAGTCTCCTCCTTGCCAACGCACCAACACTTGTACGCTACCGCCACGCTAACCTGAAAGGGGGAGATTGATTGGGAGTGAGCAAACCACCGCTCAGTGAAATAAATTACGCACTATTTATCATTCAAATTCTACTACGAGTGAAATTGAATTTCTTACACATGTAACTTGAAATTTCAAATCATGTTGGTAAGCACCTTTCGGTTCAATACCCATGTTGGCAAGCACCTTTCGGTTCAATACCCATGTTGGCAAGCATCGCGATTCAATACCCTTGACTTGTACTTAATAATTTATGGATAACATAGAATGTTCATGTATAATCACATCATGTAGGGTTTTAAATACATAAACAACACATAATAAATCCCACCTATCGATCACGTAAAAACCTCGGATTTGTGTGTTGAACGTCGTAATCAGCCCCGTCAAAAATCCTCCTCTCTTCGAAGAAAAACAGCCGTGAAAGAAGAAATAAAAAAAATATAAAAGTTGTATGTGAAGGAACGAAGGAATGATCAACCTCTTATGCTTGAATGGTTAGGCCAAATCTCAAAAAAATAATTTAACGCGTAAGGGAGTCAAACTTTCCTTAGCAAGAGAAATAAATTTGGAAGTGATAGCAGGGGAATATCTCTTTAAAGAATTAAAGAGATATGATGATATTTTCTTGGACAGGAAGAAATTTGTTAAATAAGGGAAGTGTATAAAATTCTGATTTCTCTTCCATTCACGCGGTTTGGAAAGCAAACATGCGGGTTGGACTACGTTTTGTTTGTATTGGGCCTCTATGAGTTGGGCTACAAGGAAAACTCACGTAGAGAATTTTTTGAGGTGTTACATCCCTCCCTACTAATAAAAATTTCGTCCTCGAAATTCTAATCGTAAAGACATAAATCTTACCCGTGAAGAAAGAGGGGTATCTTGCTTGTATTTCATCCTCTCGTTCCCACGTAGCCTCATCTTGAGTGTGCCGGCTCCATTGCACTTTAATGAATAACACGTCATGATTTCGGGCTCTTACGATCTTCCTTTCTAAGACTGCCTTAGGTTCTTCTTCGTATGTTAGGTCCTTGCTAATCTTGAGTGTTGAGAAGTTCACCACATGACTTGGATCATGAATATACTTCCTTAACATTGACACATGAAAGACATTATGAACCGTAGAAAATTCAGGCGGCAAAGCCAAGCGATAAGCTAGTACTCCTATTCTTTCAAGAATTTCAAATGGCCCGACAAAACGAGGCTTAAGCTTTCCCTTTCTTCCGAATCGTATAACTTCGTGGGTGCAACCTTTAAGAAGACATGTTCTCCGATTTCAAATTGTAGATCTCTCCTTCTTTGATCAGCATAAGACTTTTGTCTATCTTGAGCAGACTTAATTCTTTCTCGAATGACTCTAATCTTGTCCACTGCTTCTTCTATCATTTTGGGGCCTAGGACAACCTTCTCACCAACATCGTCCCAATATAATGGTGATCTACACTTCCTTCCATAAAGCGCTTCATAAGGGGCCATCTTAATAATCGCTTGATAACTATTGTTGTAGGCAAACTCTACTAGAGGTAGGAACTTTTCCCATGCATCGTCAAAGTCGAGTGTGCATGCTCTTAACATATCCTCCAAAATTTGGATTGTTCTTTTGGATTGCCCATCGGTTTGCGGATGATAGGCGGTGCTGAAGTTTAATCTTGTTCCCATGGCCTTATGCAAACTTTCCCAAAATCTTGAAGTAAAGCGCGCATCTCTATCGGACACTATTGAAATTGGGACACCATGAAGTTTTACTATTTCTTGAACATATAACTGAGCGAACTGCTCCATCTTGAATGTCATCTTCACTGGTAAGAAGTGCGCCGATTTAGTCAATCGATCAACAATGATCCAAATGGCGTGGTTTCCTTTGATGATCTTGGTAGTCCCACAAAGAAGTCCATAGCAATTTGTTCCCATTTCCACTCGGGAATCTCGAGTGGTTTAAGCTTTCCGGCTGGTCGCTGGTGTTCAATCTTAACTTGTTAGCAAGTTAAACATCTTTCAACGAAATATCCAATATCTCGCTTCATACTTCTCCACCAAAATCTTTCCTTCAAATCTTGATACATCTTTGTTCCTCCCGGATGAGTGGTGTATGGAGCTCCATGTGCTTCTCCTAAAATCTTCTCTCTTAATTCTTCAACCATTGGAACACATATTCTTCCGTTTAGAGTCAACACTCCCTCGTCATCCACTTTGAAGCCATTGTATTCGCCTCCTTGTGCCTTTTTCCTCATTCCTTGCAAAAAGTGATCTTGCTCTTGAGCTCCCTTTATCTCCATTTTCAAACTCGGCAATATCTCCAACGATGCAAAAGTCACTCTTGTGCCGGGGGGTGATGTCACCAACTCGATTTGCATCTTGGCGAATTCCTTGATCAACTCTTCACGCTTGGAGTATAGACTACTAAGCTCCATTTTTGTTTTCCGACTCAATGCATCAGCTACCACGTTAGCCTTGCCTGGATGGTATTCAATTGAGCAATCATAGTCCTTCACCAACTCTAACCATCTTCGCTGTCTCATGTTGAGCTCCTTTTGAGTGAAGCGATATTTCAGACTCTTATGGTCCATGAAGATCACACATCTTCCTCCATATAGGTAGTGTCGCCAAATCTTCAAGGCATGCACAACTGTTGCCAACTCCAAATCGTGTGTAGGGTAGTTCACCTCGTGCGGCCTCAACTATCTAGAAGCGTATGCAAAAACCTTCCCATGTTGCATCAAAACACATCCAAGTCCTTGTTTTGATGCATCACTGTAGACAGTGAATTCTTCGTTTGGGTTAGTTATCGTCAATACTGGCGCTGTGGTCAAGTCATGTTTCATTTTTTTGAAACTCTCTTCACACTTCTCAGACCAAACAAACTTTTCGCCTTTTCGAGTCAAGCGCGTCAAAGGACCGGCTATCTTTGAAAATCCTTCAATAAATCTCTGATAATAGCCTGCTAGTCCTAAGAAACTCCGAATTTCTTGTACATTTGATGGCGTCCTCCATTGATTCACAGCTTCTATCTTCGATGGATCCACCTCGATTCCTTGCGATGTCACCACGTGTCCAAGAAAGGCGACTTGGTTCAACCAAAATTCACATTTCTTAAACTTCGCGTACAGCTTCTCCTTGCGAAGTGTTTCGAATACTAATCTCAAGTGTTCCTCATGTTGTGCTTCGTCCTTCGAGTAGACAAGAATGTCATCGATGAAGACTATGAAAAACTGTTCGAGATATTGGTGGAAAACTCGATTCATCAGGTCCATAAACACAGCAGGTGCATTACTTAAGCCAAATGGCATTACAACGAACTCATAATGTCCATACCGAGTCGTAAAAGCCGTCTTAGAAATATCTGTCTCCTTCACCCTCAATTGGTGGTATCCAGATCTCAAGTCAATCTTGGAAAAGGTACTAGCTCCTTCAAGTTGATCAAATAGGTCTTCGATTCTCGGTAAGGGATACTTGTTCTTCACTGTCAGTATATTGAGTTCACGGTAATCAATACACATTCTCATCGAACCGTCCTTCTTCTTGACGAATAGAACCGGTGCTCCCCATGGTGATACGCTTGGGCGAATAAATCCCGAGTTCAGAAGCTCTTGCAGTTGAATCTTCAGCTCTTGTAGCTCCATGGGTTCCATTCTGTAAGAGGCCTTGGAAACCGGTGCGATCCAGAAAGTAGGTCTATCAAAAATTCTACTTGGCGGTTCGGTGGTATCCCTGGCAATTCCTCCAGAAAGACATCTAGAAAGTTTTGCACTACTGGTATGTTGCTGGGTGACACTTCCGAGATCTTAGAGTCCATAATGTTCACTAAATATCCTTGACATGACTTCTTCTTAAGCATCTTTGATGCTTTCGCAGCAGACAAAACTCGGGGTATCACACCACTTTTAATCTTGTGGACGATTTCTTCCTTGGATTCTGGCACCGTTAAGATCACTTCTCGCTCCTTGCACCTGAATATGGCTCGATGGTGTGTAAGCCAATCCATTCCTAGTATCATATCGAACCCATGCATGTCTATAACGTAGGGTTTGGCGCTAAAGTTGATTCCTTTTATGTATACGTCGAGGCTATCCACTAATAAATACGTGAGAATCTTCTCTCCCGAAGGCAAACTAATCTCAAGAGGCTCGTCACTCTTGATTAGTACGCAATGAATCTTACGACAATACTTAGCAAATATGAAAGAATGTGATGCACCAGTATCAAACAATGTGAAAGCTCGGGAGTTACCCACTGATAAAGTACCTGTAGTGACTCCTGGTTCCTTATCCTCTTCATTCTGGTTCCTGGCGAAGACTCTTCCTTGACCTCCTATAGCTTGTCTTTGATTTCCTCTTGCAGGCAGTCCCCTTCGATCCGGCACATAGTTACGTGGTTTGGTGCAATCTTGGATTCTATGCCCGACCTCGTGGCATCTGAAGCATCTTCCCTGACCTCTAAGGCATTCACCATCATGTCTCTTCTCACATTTCGGGCAAAGCGGTTTTATGTTCTGGGTATTTGGGGGCGGATTAGTGTTGGCCCTTGACTGTTTGTTGTTGTTGTTCCTTCCAGAGCTGGAGTCCTCCCACTTTCTTTTGCCCGAGTTCTCCATCGACCTACGATTAGAACGTCCCCTCTCAAAACAAGCTTCTATCTTTTGAGCCCTCTGAAACGTATCAGCATATCCCATCTCAGGCAGAGAAGCCATAGCATCCTGAATGTCTTGGCGCAGGCCGTCCACCAACTTCTGAGCTCGTTTCTCTTCAGTATCTACTAGCTGTGGTGCTGCTCGGCTCATTTGATTGAATCGGCGCTCGTATTCAACCACTGTCTGATTTCCTTGCTTGAAATCATAGAACTCGAGCTCTACTTTAGCTCGGTGGGTCCGCGGATAGTAGTTCTCTAGCACTATCCTCTTAAATGCCTCCCATGTGATAGCTTCAGGGTCCTTATCAGGTCCCATTCTCCAGTATGAATCTCACCAATGATCTGCATCTTCTGCGAATTGGTATTGCGCACAGTAGATGCAGAAGCGTTCGTTGCACCTCATGGCTCGAAAAGTCTTTTCGAGTGATCTCAACCACTCTTCCACATACTCGGGTCCCTCACGTCCCTTGAAGATAGGCGGCGTGTAGGACTGGAACTGCTGCATCACCCTGGCATAAGCTTCTTCATTCCCTGCAGGTTGCGGATTGTTATTATCTTGGTTCTCGTTCGCTTGGTTCTCATTCGCTTGGTTGTTGTTAACCTGAACGTTGTTAAACTGAGGCGCTCTTCTCGGAGGCATCCTTAAATCATCAATGCACCAATAATTAATACTAGCTCAGGATGATGGTAAATAGTAAACATTGTCTAAAAATATATTTTAAATGATAGAGGCACGTAATTTAGAAGGACAACTAAATAAATTTATAATAAAAATTCCATTCGTGCCGTAAATAATGAATTGTGTCAAAATGAATATCATAGATGTCAAATACTGAAAGCAAAAGTCAAATTTTCCATCATAAGGTTTATAATAAATAATACTAGAAGTCAGAATAATTGCTGGTATTAATTTATTCAACGTCCTCCTCAGGATCCTCTTCAGGGTCTTTTTCGGGTTCTTTTGCATCAGGAATTCCATACAATTCCTCGGTGAGAGCATTCTCCTGAGCATCTACGATGTGTCCAGGAGGTGGTGGTTGGAAGCGAACCACTCTCTCGAACAACTGTGCAGTGAACACAGGATAGCTTGTTCGTGGAACCTCTTGAGTCATATTGTGTCGCAGCCCGGCCGTGAAAATAGGATACGCGATCTCCCTCCATGCCAGGGGTAGCGTGTTAATAAGCTTCATACAAGCCCAATAGTTGGTAATTCCATCTCCATAACCTCGAACTTCTCTCAATTCTTGCAGCATTATAGCGATGTGTGTTGCCAAATCATGGCGCGGATCGTGCTGATAATTTCTGTAAGCTTGTTGTCTAGCTATATTGTCCATCTATCATAACACGGTTTCTCTTATCACGTAAGAACAAACTATCTTGCATAGTAATTCATAAACTTGTACATATGGGATAATAAAACTTAACTTGCACATAATTGCACATGTAATCATAGTTGCAAATTTTAAATCTTTCATACCTTGTTTGGCGTGGGCGTCGTACTCGGTGGATGCGTAGCAAGAGACTTAATTATTATTAAATTATTCATGTATATTTTCATAGCAAATAAATCATTTACATATGCATATGCGAAAAAATAAAAATAAAATAATTTTTGAACAAGTATGCAGAATCGCATACCTACTCTGATACAAATCTGTCACACCCCGATTTTCTAAATAAGGAGAATTTCCACATTATACTTTAAAATAGTTTAAATAGGGTATGACCAAAACAACTAAATAATCCATCAACTTCTAAAACAAAGATAAAGGACTTTAAATTAGGGATTAGTCCTATAAGTTTCATACAACCTTTAAATATTTAATTCAAGTAAAAGGGGATAAATAAGGGGTAGGTCCTTTAAGTTTTTTTTTCAAAATTCTTAAAGTAATAAAGCATCAAACTCAACCTTCCTTGCCACACTCCACTTTCGAAAATTATAAAAAAAAAGAGCAAATAATTCGAAAGAAGACTTACGCAAAAAAAAGCTTTCTGACCAAACCTGTTTTCCCCAATTTATTAAAGTGAAATATACAGGACCTTATCTATACTTCTAGAATTTTATGTCGGAAGTACAAGGATTTGCAGCTACTAGATTTTAAAAGAAAAGAACTTATAACTCTTGAAATTAATAATATCCAACCCAACAAAGAAATTTTGTCAGAGAATACTTAATCAACTTAAACAACCACAAAAACTAAATATGAAATTAAAATTTTAGTATACAACCCACCACTACAGACCGGCCATCTATCCTACAACATGAATTGGGTTCACTGACCCAACTTCACTTCAATTCTAACATTCCATAAAGAATTAAATCTAAAAAAAAATAAACATGGGAACTAAAATCACAACTCCACCAACATCACAACCGTCAAGTTAAGAAAATAGGTTCTAAGCAACCAACTCACAAACTGTACTTTTTATTTCAAACAAATTTCAAAGTACATAATGGTTTTGCAGTCAACACGAATGTAAAACAATGCATTCTCACATAATTTCTTAATACTCATGTGCAAAATATAAATAGAACATAAATTGCAATTTATAAGAATTTTACTTAATAATACCCATGTTGGCAAGCATCGCGATTCAATACCCTTGACTTGTACTTAATAATTCATGGATAACATAGCATGTTCATGTATAATCACATCATGTAGGGTTTTAAATACATAAACAACACATAATAAATCCCACCTATCGATCACGTAAAAACCTCGGATTTGTGTGTTGAACGTCGTAATCAGCCCCTTCAAAAACCCTCCTCTCTTCGAAGAAAAACAGCCGTGAAAGAAGAAATAAAAAAAAAAGTTGTATGTGAAGGAACGAAGGAATGATCAACCTCTTATACTTGAATGGTTGGGCCAAATCTCAAAAAAATAATTTAACGCATAAGGGAGTCAAACTTTCCTTAGCAAGAGAAATAAATTTGGAAGTGATAGCAGGGGAATATCTCTTTAAAGAATTAAAGAGATATGATGATATTTTCTTGGACAGGAAGAAATTTGTTAAATAAGGAAAGTGTATAAAATTCTGATTTCTCTTCCATTCACGCGGTTTGAAAAGCAAACATGAGGGTTGGACTACGTTTAGTTTGTATTGGGCCTCTATGAGTTGGGCTACAAGGAAAACTCACGTAGAGAATTTTTTGAGGTGTTACAACATCTTTGATAAGATTTTAAACTTCAAGTCTTTCATCATCCACCATGAAAGAGCATCAAAATTTTCATCATCTTCACAAACAACAACTCCCTCTTCCAAGTACACATCTAGTTCCGTCTTAATCATTTCAATATTATCATTATTCTTCACAAACTTAGTATAATAAGCCCTAATTTTATCCATACATTTTCCATGGGTACTACTCACATGTGTGGAAGAACTTTGAGTATCACCTTAGACATCTATTCCACTATTAGCTTTATGAGCCTCGACATATTCATTGAACAACATGCGCAATGACTCACAAACCTTAGTAATGTTCTCAAATACATCACTCGGAGAATAAATCTTTGGGAAACACCATTCCATGAACATCAACTTATTCCTAGGATCTAAAAATTATGTCATCGAGATTATCATGCTACAACCACCCCAATATTTATCAAACTTAACTTTCATCCTCCCAATCATATCAGCCATGAAAATTTCATCACCCACCACAGTTTCAGTCAACATTTTTTTAATTTTGTAAAGTTCATTGAGGAACAAGTTTGAAGTTGGATATTCAGTATCTAAAAAAAAACGGTTAGAACATTATTAAAAGCATTAACAAGTTCTCAAAGAAACACAAAATTAAGGTTAATACCTGAGATGAGTTTAGTAACCTCATTAAATGTTTCAAGAAATGAGCAAACCAGTTTAACCTTTTCCCATTCTTCATCACTTGGCAAATGATTATAAGAATTATCCCTTTCTTTATATCTAGGAAAGAAATCTTTGAACACCAATGCAGCAGATAACATATAGTAATATGTAGCATTCCACCTCGTACAACAATCCAAGACAAGCTTCTACGAAGGTAACTGCATTTGCTTTGCGATTCACTGAATGTTTTAACACGTGACTCCGAAGCTGCTATACATTTTACACTTTCCCGAACCTTAAGAATTACACTATCTCAGCTAATCCATCCTGCACCAAAAGATTCAATATAATGCACAACATCTAACATGAAACAAGTTTCCACCAAGAAGAAGTGTGTTGTTGTACGAAAGATTCTCTTTTAACATCCGAACAACTGAATCATTGTACGTTGCATTATCAACTGTAATAGTCCACATCTTTTTCTCAAGGCCCCATTCAACTAAACACTTGTGCAATACATCACATCGGGTATGAGGTGGTGAAACATCACAAAAATTAATATTTCTCTTTTGCAAATTGAAATTTGAGTCGACGTAGTGGCAAGTGACAACCATATACGAAATTTTCTGATCCGACTTCCATAAACCAATAGTCACGCTGACCCTCTTCACATATTTTAATGCTTCCATCATCACTTTCTTCTTTTCTATTTCATATGACACATGCAATCTTTCTTCGCCGTGGCACGACTAAAGCTTTGATAATGTGGAGTGGCAGTCTTCATTAATAAATTGAAGAGGTCATACTCTACAAAGGAGAATGGCAGCTCATGAACAATAATCATGCGAGAGATGACCTCCCTCATCTTAATTTGCTTGATCATATTTAAAATTTTGCACCGCAGCTACAGTTTCTGACTTGGACATCATTGTTGTGATGCTTAAATTTTATTGTCCTTTCAATAAATTTTTTCCCTTGGACAAGTTTCACTGTGTCTAAGCAAATGAGAAGTAGAACATGACGGATTAAGAGTCATCAATTTCTTACAGTGCCTGCATTCTGCCGTTTTATAAATTCCTTTTTGATCTGGAAGTCTTTTAAAATCATCCCATGCTTTGGATGTGAATTGTCTTTGCCTTTTTGAAAATGGTTTGATTTCTCCTTCAGGTTCTTCCCCTTCACCTCCTTCAGATTGTTCGTTGCTTTAAATATGCATGTCACTCGCAACACTTACATTACTCTCTAGCGGATCTGTTGGTTGCAGACCACCTCCTCCCAACATAGTATTTGTGGATGAATCTTGTGTAAATGGAGTTTTTAGGTTTGAAATAATTCACTGCAATTTATAAAAAATTGCATACCAAATCTTTACTTACAAGAGCCATAAGCAACACAAGTAGAATCTACAACAACTAGTCTACACAACCCACCTTACCTTTAACAGTTGACAACCATAAGATATATTTGATTAAGCAACAAAAATGTATTCACTTTGATGAATTCAATAATGCAGATAATAAACTCTGAGATAGAACTATTACCTTGTAAGAATGCCGAGCAAAGAAGCACCGTAGACCAGTGTATCAGAGGAAGGCTCGAAGGAAAGTTTCAAGAGATTGGGACTTGAAGTGTGAAACCCTAATTTCAGTCGTGAGTCTTGTGAGATTTTTGGGCTTTTCCCGCTTTTCAAACCCTACTAAAACTAATAACTAAAATTAAAAATACTTTATTATATAATTATAAACATGTCTATTATATAGCTTTTTAAATTTTACTTTTTTTACAATTAGATTATTAATGATAGGTTTGTGACGTTTGTCGCTATATAAAATTTAAAAGTATAAGTTATCATTATCTCATCTTTTCAATATATCTAAAATTATTGTTTATATGATATATTAATAATAAAGAATTTAAGTTAAAGAATATCACATTTAATACTAAAAGAAATAAATTTTTTGAGGCCGTCAACTTGAGGGTATAGTGCATTTAGGGACACACAAGTTTTATCACATCTTTATATAATAATTAATATTATTCTATTATCATATTATCTCGAAGAGAATGACTACGGTCTTACCAAATTTTTGTAATAATCGGATCTGTAATTCTATATCGTGATCCTCTCTCCCTCCCCACTCACTTTTCTCTCTCTACTTTCACCCTCTCCTGTTCCTCTCCCCCAATCATTTTCCCTAAATCAAAACTGAGGGCTTTCCAAAGTCGTGAAGCTTCGAAATGGGGCCATATTTTTGGGCTCGTTGTTTGAATCCCTCCTCACCCCGTTGTCTCTCGTGGCTTTCAAAAGTTGCTCGGGGAGATGGCGGAGAATTTTTTGGCACTGATAGATTGGGTGGAACTATGGCGACCGAAGTCGATTGTGGCGAAGGTGTATTTTAAGATGAGAGTGATGAGGCAGCGGTCGTGATGTCGAAGGGGTAAAGGTTTCCAGTGGAGAAGCTGGATTTCGGGTGGGCTGGCCGGATTTCGGTTCCAGCGCCACCAGTTGGGTGGCTTCGGCGTCTTCTCTGTTGGATTTGGCTTATAATTTTGGATGATGTCACCAATGTGTAGAGAGGAGATGGCACTTGCGAGGAAAAGCAAGAGGGGAGGGTCGGGGATGGGAGGTGGAATGAGAGAGGAGATGGGAGAGGGTGGTGAGGGCCACATGCTTGGAGGAAGAGGAGACAAACTTCCGGAGTAGGCCGACGGCGGCGGAAAAGTCTTCCGAAGTTAGCCCTTGAAAAACAGGACAAAGAAGCACAACCGCTTATTGCATTGAAATTTCTGTCACTTTGGAGTAGTGCTAAACCATCTGGTAATATGAATTGAAATTTATTTCTACAAATTTTCTCGGCATCATTAGAATAAAACAGGTTCACCTGTAATGTTTATACGAATAATTAATTGAGTATTTTCTGGCCAAAACTTGCAGGCAGCCTTGCTACAGTTTCCTCTCATGATGGGGTTGTTGTTAGTATGCTGTCAGAAGCCATCCCAGCCACTCAAGAAGACTCACGGAAAGACGAACAGAGTTCTACAACTGTTAATGAAGAAGATAAATCAGATTACCATGTGGCCTATAATGTTGCGCCAATAGTTTGCCTTGCGATTCCCATGCATGAGTTATCAGGCATGACTCATGATTTTAGTTCAAAGTGTTCGATTGGTGAGGGATCCAGTGGTGTTATTCTAATAGGAGTATATGATGTTTCAGATTAAAATAACATCTAACTTAAAGCATGAATATGTGTCTCCGCTATTAGATTACTGTGTGGATGGTGGTCAGCAATTCTTGGCTTATGAGTTTGCTCAAAATGGGACTCTGCGTGACATACTTCATGGTAATTAAGCTCACTCAATTAAAAATTGGCCCAATTGATAAATGTTGTTAATGACAAATTGTTTGATTTCCATTTCCTTCTTGGAGATTGTAGAATATATAAAGTGCCTTCAGGAGAGAGAGTAGGTTTGGTCATAATTTTTGTGTGAGAGTTATCTTTTCTCCATCTTTACTTTGTAGTATAGTAATAATTTCATTATTTACCATACATCACTTGTTTTCAAAATTTTAAATTAAATAGTAATCTAATTTATTAGAAAGAATAATCTAATTAATATGAAAGAGTAACCTAAAAATGCCGATCAAATACTCAAATTAAATAGCAATCACATCTTTTAAAAAGAAAATCTATTACTATTATATAGAGTAACCCAATTAATAAGAAAGAATAACTTAATTAATATGAAAGAGTAACCTAAAATTATTGACCAAATACTCAAATTAAATAGTAAATTAATCTTTTAAAAAAAAATCTATTATTATAAAGAGTAACTAAATTAATAAGAAAGAGTAACATAATGAATATGAAAGAGTAACTTAAAAGATGTTGACAAAATACTAAAATTATATAATAACCTAATCTTTTAAAAAAAAAAACTATTATTGTAAAGAATAACCCAATTAATAAGAAAGGGTAACCTAAAAAATGTCGATCAATTATAACAATATAAATTTTACACGAAATAAAAAAGTTAATATAGAGTATCACTTTATAAAAGTAACTAGATTACTCTTTTGGATTAATTAGATTACTCTATAAAAATAACTAGATTATTCTTTTGAATTAATTAGATTATTCTATAAAAATAATTAGTTTACTCTTTATTTATTATAATAGTTAGTTTTCATTAAAAAACTATTAGAAATTCCATAATAACATAATAAAAAATACAATATGAACAAAGACATTTATTATATCATTTAGTCATGATAACTTCTCCCGCAAGTATAAATGAAATATTAGAACTTCATCTTCAAAAACTGAAGAATTTTCACCAAGTTAGTAGAGCATCATAATTTTCTATTGACAAATTTTTAATAAGATCCGAATACAACGAGGTGGTTACAATATTTATTGAAAGTAGTAAAATGAAGGGAATCTTCAGGTTATTAACACTCCCATGCTCCAAATTTTGATTAGTTTTAAGTACAAAAATTAGGTTTCATCTGTTTGCTTTGTAAATGCATAGGTCCCCAATCTGGAGAGATTAAACATTGCACTAGCTTACTTCTCGCCCAAATCCCAACTCCACAAAGAAGTTCAGAGGCAATAATATGCCATTGAAGCTCTCCAAGCTCTACCAAATTCACTCTCTCCTCATCGTCTCCATTTTTCGCACCATTGTGCACTCCTCACAAGATTACTCCTTTACGGCCTCTCTCTTCCTTCCTTCCCTTCCGCCTACGCTCTTTCCATCTTCAAACATTCGCCTCCGCAATGCCTTCACTTACAACGCCCTCATCAGAGCCTTCAGTTCCCACCTACACACTGTCGTTTTCTTCTACGTTAAAATGCACCGAGAGGGCAGCTCTCCCAGACGCTAGAATAAAAAAGAGTAACCCATTTTATTAATAGGAGTAACCCAATTTACAAGCTAATGCATAGCAAATTAGAATTTTTAAAGGTGAGAAATTTAAACAAACACCTTATGTGCATTCTTAAGTCTAACTATGTAACGCAACCTCAATTTTGAATCTTTTTAAGATCCCACTATTTAGCATCCCTCATCAATCTGATCTATCATCAACAAATCCAGCACCAGAGTCTACCATTTTTGCCGGAGAAACCAGTCGCACCGTCGTCGCCTGTTGCCGTAAGTTGACGCTACTCGGTTCCCAGGCCGCATCGGAATTCGCCGCTTCAACAACCGCTTGCTAAATTTCAATTCGATTCTGGGAGATACACTCCCACCTCTCAGCCGGAAGCCATGGTTCACCGCTGCAAATCGAATCCTCGCTTCTTGGTTATGATCCAGCCACTATCCACGCTGCTGGATATTTCGCCGTTAGCTTCGTTCAAATACAAGAAAACACACAGAAATACCCAAACCCAATTAACTATAGTCAATTGATGGCAGAAAAAGAGAAAAGAGACAAAGAAAGAAAGACTTGAAATTAGAGTGTAGAGAGGAAAAGATGGACAACAAAGCTTCAGACACTTCCATTATTCCTCCCAAATTGCAAAAATGGAAAGAAAATATAGCAAACTGCAAACTCAAAACAAAGGAGGATTCATCAAAATATGGGGAAACCAAATTGCAAAATTCCCCTCAAATTGAACGACTCAGCAATATTTTGAATTCATTGCAAAATTCCCTTCAAATTGATACCAAATTTCAGAAAATCAAGCCCTCAAGAGTTAAATTCATATGAGAGAGAGAGGTGGGAGATAACGACATCGACGCGCGTCATTTATATTTTTTAAGTTAACGCAACATATCCTAAGGTTTTAATAATTATTTATAGGATATAATTTTTAATATTATAGAATGAGTTGGTTTCTTGTGTTCACAGATGTAAAAAGTATGTAAGGGTACAATATTTTATTTTAAAGGGCACAATATTTTATTAAGAATATATACTTTCATTAATTTTTTTTTTCAAAAAATAAAGAATACACGTATACAAATTAAAAGATATACCATTTTATACTAAAAGGTATCCGAGCATACAGTGTCTTTGGGGCACACAAAGTTTTAGCCTTATAAAATAAGAATGAAATGTAAAATGTGAGAATAAAATTTCAAACTTGTTACCTAAAATATTTATAGTCTTCTAGAGTACTGTTAAAGAAACCCCAATATTAATTATAAGTAATTGTCCAAATCAAACTTTTAAATTCGTGTATATGTAGCTTACCACGTTGATGTGTCAATCTCACGTTAATATTTTCATTAATATTTCAAGTAACTATTATTTAATTTAATTAATAGATCTTATTTAAAATATAGTTAGATCATATTTATAATCATTAATTGTTAAATAATATGTAAAGAAAAAAAATGAAAGGAATATTTATTAACACAAACGACGTTTATATTTGTTATTCAAAATTATTCTTTATACACATAAATTGTTATTCTTTTAAATTAAAAAATTACTCTTCAAATTCTTGTAAAACTCGATTTATCGATTAAATTTTAGTACATGAAAAATTACACTTTAAAGATATGAATTATTACTTCTATATAAAAATTATTCCTCTTCAAAGAGTAATTTTTTTATATATACTAAAGATTAATTTAAATAAAATAGGGTTTACATGTAAACCCGATTTAAATGGGACTCACTCATTTATTAAATGTACTTTTTAATATTTTATAATAACAAAACCTTGTGTACACCCGGGCACGCGGGGCACACTCCGTGCGCTTTAGAATTTTGTATAAAATTTTATACTCTTTAGTATAAAGATGTGTACCCTTTATTTTGTGAAAAATAATATAAAATATTAATGAAAAATGTATACCCTTTACGACAAAATAATGTAGCCTTATTAATTAAAGTGTATATAATTTAAAATAAAATAATGTACCCTTATCCATAATACTAAATTTTAAAGGCGTACGGTATGGATAAAAACCTTTTTAGTCTCATAACTTTTCCCATGGTCTTTTTTAGTCCCAAAAAAGATAAATTTATCAAATTAGTCCCACCAGCGAATAAATAGGGCCAAAAATGTACTATTTTCACCGAAAAAAGCTGACATCATCGGAAAATGGTCACGTCACAACTGGAATCGTCGATTTCCTGCCGGTACAATGACGTGGCGCCCTTATGGCATGGGAGTCAGCAATATAAAAACCTATTCAGTCCCATAACTTTCCTCATGGTCTATTAGTCCCAATAAAGATAAGTTTGTCAATTTAGTCCCACCAGTAAAGAAATAAGGACAAACAAGTCCTACTTCGCCACCGACCACGATTTTGCCACCGGCTATGACAGCGGTCGGAATTGTTTAAATAAAAATATCTTATGGCATTAAAATAACATTTAATTTGTTGACTCACCTGCCATCAGGGCGCCACGTCATCATTCCGATTGAAAATCGGCAATTCTAATAATGTCAGTAATTTTCGATGAAAATAGGACGTGTTTGGCCCTATTTCTACATGGGTGGTATTAAATTGATAAACTTATCTTTATTGGGACTAAAATAGAACATGAGGAAAGTTATGGGATTGAATAGGTTTTTTATCCCGCTGACTCATCTGCCATCAGGGCGCCACATCATCATACCGGTGGAAAATCGATAATTCCAACTGTGACGTGGCTGTTTTCAGGTGATGTCAGCTTTTTTAGGCTAAAATAGGACGTTTTTGACCCTATTTCTTAGCCGGTGAGACAATTTGTCAAACTTATCTTTCTTGGGACTAAAAAAGACCATGGGAAGAGTTATGAGACTAAAATGTTTTAATCCCTGCATGGTGTGCACCCTGGCGCATGCAAGCCTCACTCTTTTATAATTTGGGGAATAATGTTCTCAATAAATTTTGCTCTATTTATTAAGATATGGTAAATTAACCGACTAAGCCCCTAAATTTTAATAGAAAATAACTAGCTTTATCTTTTAAATAATAAGAATTAAATTAATTTTATAAGAACAAAAAATAAAATGCATTTTTAAAAATAAAAAAAAAATTAGGAGGGAAAGAAAACCGCCTCTCCTCCTCCTCCTCCTCCTTAATTTCCCAAAATCAAATTTGAAGCTAAAATATTTAGATTTTTCAAAATCAGGGCTAATTCCCAAACGATTTTGAAGATCCCAAATCTCTCCAAACTTTTCCTCCGCCGCTCTGCTCGTCAGTCGGTTCGCGTCTAAAGGGTTTCCTCCATAGTTTGGGTCAAAATCCTCCAGTGGTCTCTCCCTCTCCCTCCTAATTGTTTTTTACTTCTTAGACTATAGCCCATATAACATTCTTTTGCTTCCATTAAGGTTCACTCAGCTGAAATTGGTATTTGTTTTTGTTTGTTTTGTATATATGGTTACTATCTTGAACTTTTTCTATAATCCCAATATCCTTTTCATGGATTGTGATGTAAAAGCTGTTTTTGGTTATTCTTCTTGGTTGTCTTCATTATCAGAATACAATTTTATGGTTGAGCCTGCCTCATTTGCTATGCTCTGCTAGAGATGGCTGGTTTTTTTTTATTTTTTATCACTTTGTTGTTTATGATGGCATGAAGCAAATAAAGATCATGTGTTCATGATTGTGAGCAATAGAAATTCCAAAAGTAAGATATTGGAAGAGCAGGTGAAGATTTTGATGGCTCAGTGACTTGATTCATTTCCTTCTTTAGCTGCATGTGCTTGGATGATTTATATTTACCTAAATCAATTTTTTGTTACATATATTGTGTTGTATAGATAGACCATGCATGAGTACATGTGTGTGTGTATGTAATATATAACAAATAGAGATATAGAAGATGGTGTTTGATGAAGCAGCAAGGTGGATGAATAAGTGAGAACATCAAGCTGCATAGATAAGTGAAGTCTGAAGCATGACAATTCTGTCATGATTGAGTAATCAAAGACAAGTATAAGTAATGGTTAGCTAGTTGTGGTAGTTGATGATAGTTAAAAGAAGTTAAAGATCAGGAAGTGATGATCAGTTGGCAAAGATCGGTTGTAACCAATTGATCATTGGTTGGTTAGCTTGATAATACATAATTGACAGTTGAAGTGTTGTATTGATGCAACTAATAAACTGTCATCACTTGACAGTTAAATCTTGATTGGAGTATTAAGCTAGATCAAGAAGGAAAGTGTCGTTTTTGATGGTGGAGATTTAACACATATGATCAAGTTGAAAGTTGAGCTAGATCAATAAGTATACTGGTTGGTTGAATTGAGGAGTTGAAGTAGTTTGAAGCAGTTGGAACTAAACTAATCACATGGCAGTTGTGGTGTTGCTGGTGTGTTCGGATTTGTGGAGTATATATATATGATCATACACAGCAAAGAGAAGTAGTGAAGTCGATTATCATCAACATACAAACTAGTGAATCAAATTAGGGTTTCTTAAGTGTTTTAGTTCATCATCATCATCATATTGTAACCATGTTTTCATCATTCATAGTGATTACTCTTCTTTAGCAAGTGGATGTAGATCAACATGATCGAACCATTATAATTCGTGTCTTTCTTCTTCGTTTAGTTCAATTTCCTGTTTGAATTCAATACAACTAGATATTAGATTAGAGTGTAAGCTTCTTTGTTGATCAAAGTTTGCTGCATTCATAAGAATTGGTGCCGTCTGTGGGAAGCCAAACCAGAAGAAGAAGAAGAAGACTCAGTGGAGAAGAAGAAGATCAGATGGTTACCACAAAGTTTGATATTGAAAAGTTCACAGAGAAGGCAGACTTCAGTCTGTGGAGGATGAAGATGGAAGCCATTTTGGTTCAACAAGGTCTGTCAGATGCCATTAAACCATTGCCTGAAGGTCAGATTGCAGGAGTTGGTGCTGCTATTCTTGCAGCAGATCAAGAACAACAAATCAAGGCCAGAAGTGCTCTCATTCTGTGTCTTGGAGATAAGGCTCTAAGGGAGATCCCTAAAGAACTTACTGCAAGAGGAGTTTGGAAGAAATTGGAGGAGTTGTACATGGTTAAAAGTTTGGCAAACCGTTTGTATATGAAGTAGAAGTTATACTCCTTCAAGGTATCAGAAGATAAGTCTATAATTGGTCAGTTAGATGAGTTTAACAAGATCATTGAAGACTTAGAAATCATAGATGTGGCTCTGTCAACTGAAGACAAGGCTGTCATCCTCATGTCAGCATTTCCAAAGTCTTTTGAAGGTTTGAGAGATACTTTATTATTTGCTAATGCTGAATCAATCTCCCTTGAGCAAGTATTGTTGGCAGTTAAGGCAAAGGTACTTCACAAGAATCCAGAACAGCAAGCAAATGCAGAAGGATTGACAGTGAAGAAACAGAACCAGTGGAACAAGAACAACAAGAATAGTAAGAGTAATTTTGATAAGAGAAAGCCAGAAAAGAACTATAGTGCACCAGAAGATGAAGAAAAAAATAAGAATTGCTTCCACTGCAATAAGCCTGTGTTGGATTGTATACTAAAAATCTAGCTTTTTGTATGAACAATGTTATAACAATTAATTTGAAATGAGAATCATATGATCAAATGATTGCGTCTTATAATTTATTTATATGCACGATGCAATAGTCCACATACTTTATACTGTAGATAATATGTTGTGCGACAACACGCGGAAGATCATATTATCGGTTTCCTTATAAAGTATAAACAGATGCTCACAACCGAGATAGACGGGGACTCTCTATCGGGATGGTTGTAGTGTGGTTTGGTATTAGCTTGTCTTAGCTATAGAATCACATTAGTGCACTTGTGTGTATTGAGCAGGACCGCTTGAGATCGTTTGACTTATACTGACTTATAGGAGAACTTGATCTCTGTTATTATGGAAGTTCGTGCTCTTAATCCCTATACAATAACCTCGACACGTAGGGCAGTATGTATTTCTTTGATTCATCAATGGGTGAGATTTACATGTAATTAAATCAACAAACTCGATGAGTTAGGAAGTAGTGTTGTCTCTATGGTATGCTGTTGATTGTAGAAGGAATCCGTGTCCGTCATAGGTTGATGATGTCCCCTTGAGGAGCTCATAAGGATTATCATGTAAATCCTGCAGGTGGAATTAATTCCGGCATGATAATGAGGTTGAGTGGTACTACTCTTGGATGTGATATTAATTAATTGAGTTGTCAGTAACTTAAATTAATTAATGGACATTGTATATCTTAAACATGGAGAGACTAACAGACTCATAATAAGAAGGAACCCAAAACGTAATTTTGGGATTGGAAAGGCAGTGCAGTAATAATATTTTAGTGGAATATATTATTATTATTGGACTTAAGTATAAGCTTTGGGCTAAGCTTGGATACTTAAGCCCAATGGAGGCCCAACCCAATTTCTCCTCCTGGTCCCTGCTGTAGCCCATGTATATAAGTCACCTCAACTTATCTGGAACGCTAATCTAATTGATCATTCACGTGTGATGAGGGTTGAGAGCAGTTTGAGGAGGTCTCGTAGATCGTCGCCCACACGACGTCGAGATCGGACTTGGGACATATGGCAGAAGATTAGAAGGTAGTTTGCTGCTGCTGTCTGCCACCTTGCGAAATTGCTATAAAGTCGTACAGCACTCAGAATTCGATGATCAATATACTGACGGAAAGCCGTTGAAGAGAGGATCGTCTAAGAACAAAGATCATTTAATTCCAACATCAGACGAGGAAGTTATGGCCATTCTCGTGGGACTGCATAGTCTGCCAGCGTGAATCAACTTTCTTCAACATACCCTGGTGAACGGTAATACGTTTCATGTTTTATTGCTTCCGCTGATATTAGAAACGTATGGAACCCTAACGGGTAACGTTAACCAAATGATCCAAGAGCCAACAATTGGTATCAGAGCTTCGGTTTCGTGGTGAAGCGTGACACGTTAGGCTAGGGTTTATGTGGTTATTTTTTTGAAATTAGGATCACATGTTTAGGGTTTTGGTTTTTCTGCTAAACCATGAATATCCCTATGTGAAATATACCCTATATCATATCTGTTTGTCGATGGTTGTGTGTGAGAGGATTCGACGAAAACTGTTCGTCAATTTCACATGGAAGGAAGAAATTGAGAGAAAATCCAACGCAGTGATATTGCAGAGGCAATAACAAGAGTTTCAACCGTCGGATTAGGCTGAATTTTGGTCAGCACGTTCAGATTTTGTGGATGTACATTCTGAACGGTGAAGATCGTATTTGAAGCTTTGTGTTGTCGGGAATACGCCGAAAACAGAAGCAGGTTTTTGGGCGATTCTGTTCTGCGCAGTCGAAAGAAAAGAGTTGTTTCTCGTAAACTAACCGTTGGATCGACCTGTAATTTGGACAGAATGTTCAGAACTCACAGTAGTACATTCTGGACGGTGGAGATTGGATTCCCTTTTTTCTACAGTTGCGAACCATGAACGACAGTAGGTGTAGTTTGATGTTGCGCGTTGGGCTGAACTTGGTACCGTGCAAGTAGGCCCTTGGACGAGCGACAGTTCGAGCGGATTTGCATCAGGTTCGATCGACGCTGCACTAGGTTTGAGCGGATTTGCATCAGGTTCGATTGGTCTGCATCATGTTCGATCGATGTTGCACCAGGTTCGAGTGGATTTGCATCAGGTTCGACTGGTCTACATCAGGTTCGATCAATGTTGCACCAGGTTTGAGCAGATTCACATCAGGTTCGATTGGTCTGAATCAGGTTCGATCGACTCTGCACTAGGTTCGAGCGGATTTGCATCAGGTTCGATTGGTCTTTATCAGGTTCGATCGATGTTGCACCAGGTTCGAGCGGATTTGCATCAGGTTCGATGGTCTGCATCAGGTTCGATCAATGTTGCACCAGGTTCGAGCAGATTCACATCAGGTTCGATTGGTCTGCATCAGGTTCGATCGACTCTGCACTAGGTTCGAGCGGGTTTGCATCAAGTTCGACTGGTCTGCATCAGATTCCGCATGAGTCTTCACAATATGATCGGGCAGGGTGCCGGAGTGGTGGAGCAAGCTGCGGAGAGGTCGATCCCCATCGCAGTTGTCCTCATTCGTGATTGGTGGCGAACAATCGAATTCGCTGTTATATAACTGTTATAATTGATTTATTAATTGATTATTGTTATATATGTATGCATGATTATATATGATTTATTGTCTTAAATAGAAGCATGCTAGATTGCGTATTATATTTGGTATATTATGTGCATGTATGTTGGAGTGTTGATCAAGTCAACTTATTTTTGGCAATTTATTTCCTTATATATAACTTCTATAATTGTTTTATTGGTCAATTATTGTTATATATTTGGAAGTATGAGCATGCTAGGTTGCGTATATTATTCTGAATATTATATGCATGTAAAAACCCTTGGTTTTAAATAACTAAGTGGGAGAGGGGATTGGTAATTAATTCCAGCGGCCTCCATTATGGTTTGTTAGCAATGTGAATAAACTTGCACGTCGGCATTAGAGCCTTCCTCCCCATCGGATGAGTTTATTCATGGATATTGCTGGAACAGCCTTCTTTAAAATTATATTTGTAATGTGATGTACATGAACTTGCGTGTTGGCATAGACCTTCCTCCCTATCGGATGAGTTCATGTGCGGATCACTGTACAGACTTATAATTGATGACTGTAGGAAGTTATCCGAGCGCGTGTGTTCTTCTCCATCTGTAAGGCACATAAGCTCGCGCAATGGACTTGGGGTCAAATAATGGTGTACACTTAGGTGTAAATAATAAGTATTCTGCCCATCGGAGTCACTGCTTTTATTTGCATGGCTAAAGAGAAACCGACTATTAATTATTTTGTCATAAAGTTAGGTTGACAAATGAAATTAATGGGTAAAACCTTCTCTTGTAAATGTTCGGATTTGTAAACGTCCACACTATCGTGGCTTGCAAACTCACGGTGCTTGAGATGTCGGTGAATTTATATTTTATATTATTTTGAGGGAATCAATATAAATGGATAAATTCGAAGATTTGATCGGTGTATTTTTTTTATGATTCTCTGAATTTCAAATGATTTTATTTCACTTATGGTTGACTAAAAGAAATTATATTTACTGGTCCAAAATTAGATGATTAGAAAAGAATCTTGAATTCTAATTTTATTGCTTAAGAAATACATGTGTGTTCTCACAAAAGACTTATCATGATGCATATTAAAGTCTCTGGTGAAGAGATAAGAGATTCATAGAAATATGATGGTCTCATGTAACTCTTCGGATACTTGAGTAAGTTAAAAGGCGGTAGGTCATGATTGAATTTGATGAATGAATTGGAAATACATGGAATAGAAGTTGAAGGGGAAACCTAAGTCAATTTCATTTCTTCATATTTGCCTAAATGTTTTAAGCAAGTTCCACCTGAATTACAAAGAGGTTGTATATGGTGGGGAATTTCTGACAAAACATGTGGCAAAGGAAATCCATTTTCATCGAGATGTGAACAAAGTTAGTATCTCATTCACTAGTTGTTGAAGCATGAATATTGATGGCATCTACTGACACGTTGTGTGTAGATACCGGAATCACTAAAAGCGTGTAACTTAGTGATGATGAGATTATTATGGACATGGGTAATACTACGAGAGTAGTGGCTGTTGCATTGGGAGTTGTTTATTTATCTTACGATATGAATAGACGTTTGATTATGAGAAATTGTCTTTACGTACGTTTTCATAAAAAGAATTTTATTTCAGTTTCTATGCATTTACGGATAGATACTCCATTTCATTTAAATGACATGGTCAAAGTAATGAAGGATGGAGCTATAATCTCTTAAGGTACGTTATTGACAATTTGTATACTCTTAAATCATGTATATTCCACAGATGCAACAAATAATTATTAATAATGCATCTTCTAATCTTAGTAAGAGAAAGGAACCTTCGGAGATGAACTAAACATGCATTTGGCATCTAAGACTTTATCATTTTACTTGAGTAGGATTCAAAAGTTGATAGCAGATGGACCGTAAGGTTTATCTGAAGTGAAAACTATCGGACTTGCGAGTCTTACTTAGAAGTAAAAATGATTAATTACCTTTTCAAGGTAAAGGGGTGTAGAGCCAAAGATATATATGTTGGAATTAGTTCATTCTGATTAAAGCGGACCTAATATTATCCAGGCGAGAGGTGGTAATGAATAATCGAAGATTATGACCAATCAAATTGCGAGTTATATATGTGGCTTTCTCACCTTCACTTATATAAGTAGTCCTCCTTCAATCATTCCAGACACACCGAGAGCGATTCTCTACAAAGATCAAAGACTTCATAGTTGTCTGAATAGTTCTTTGAATTCTTCAACATGAATCAACTCAAGAATAGAATACATCTGGATTCAGGTTCTAAACCACCCGAATTAGGCGTTCTACAGTCAAATTTTTCTGTGAACGGCCTATAATATGTTATTCATGTGCTAAACTATCAGGATTTAAGCCTGCTTAAGTCAAAGTTCTTACAAGAACGGCCTATAATCCGGTGGCTAATTATACTGTGCACGTGCACTCTAAGATAGGGTGCACCCACTTTAAAAAACGTATACACATATAAACAAAAACATATACAATTATAAACAAAGATGTATGCAATTTAATTGTTAGATTTTTTAATGAAAAATTGAGTGTAAAAAAATATACAATTATTAAAAACATGTATACACTTGAATAAAAAGTTATATACATATGAATGCTAGTTTTTTTGATGAAAAATTTAGTGTGAAAAAAGTATACAAGTATTAAGAAACACGTATACAAAATAGAATAAAAAGATATACACATATGGGAGCACCCTTCCACTCGTGTGCACCTAGTGTCAACTCTAATTCGGGATTCAGGTGCTAAATCGCTCGGATTTAAGCATTTTTAAGTCGAGCACCAATTAAATAATTAAATAATTATAATTATGACTTTTTCAAATTAGGAAAAAAGATATTATTTGTTAAAAAATTAATAATATTAAATATAAATCAATCCTAACACAAATCTCAACCAAAAATAAATACAATCCTGACCATCAATTTCTCAAACAAATCTCAGTCACCTATTGAAATAATTAAATTAAATAATTGTAATTATGACTTTTCGAATTAGGAAATAATTAAATAATTATAATAAATCCAATTCTAGCCATGTCTAACTATTCTCAAACAAATCTCAGCCACCCATTTAAATAATTAAATTAAATAATTATAATTATGATTTTTTTTCAAATTAGGAAATAATTAAATAATTATAATAAATCTAATCCTAACAATCTATTTTTTAAACAAATCTTTACCACCAATTAAAATAGTTAAATAATTGTAATTATAACCTTTTCAAATTAGTAAATAATTTAATGTTTCAAAGTGTTTAGGGTTTTATGGTTTATCTTAAATAAATCTCAGCTACCCATTAAAATAATTAAATAATTATAATTATTACTTTTTTAAATTAGAAAATAAGATATTATTTATTAAAAAATTAATAATATTAAATATAAATCCAATTCTAACCATCTATTTTTAAAACAAATCTCAACCACCCATTAAAATAATTAAATAATTGTGATTATAACTTTTTCAAATTAAGAAATAATTTAACGTTTCCAAAGGGTTTAGGGTTGTTTAGGATTTTGATTTATTCAAATAAGAAAATAATTTAGTCCAAATTCTGACTGTCTATTTCTCAAACAAATCTCAACCACCCATTAAAATAATTAAATAATTATAATAATGACTATTTAAAATTAGAAAATAAGATATTATTTAATAAAAATTGAATAATATTAAATATATTACTTGAATATATTCAAACAAATATCAGACACCCTTTAAAATAATTAAATGATTGTAATTATGATTTTTTCAACCTTTTCAAATAAGAAAATAAGATATTATTTATTAAAATTTTGTATAATATTAATTAATTGAAAAATATTAAATATATTATTTGAATATATTAAAAATTTTCAAACAAACCTCAGACACCCATTAAAATAATTAAATAATTGTAGTTAAGAATTTTCCAAATAAAAAAATAATTTAGTCCAAATCCTGACCATCTATTTCTCAAATAAATTTCAACCACCTATTAAAATAATTAAATAATTTTAAGTGTTTAGGGTTTATGACATAATGTTTCTAGAGGGTTTAGGGTTTAGTATCTACAGAGGGTTTAGGGTTTAGGTTTTGGATTTATGACATAATATATGTTTTCAATCGGCAACCCATTAAATTAAAATAATTAAATAATTATAATTATAATTTTTTAGATCAGGAAATAATTTAATCCAAATCTTGATCATCTATTTTCAAACTAACTTCAGCCACCAATTAAAATAATTAAATAATTATAAGATTTTATGTTTTAGGATTTATGACATAATGTTTCCAGAGAGTTTAGGGTTTAGGGTCAAATCTTAGACACCCATTAAAATAATTAAATAATTATAGTTATGACTTTTCTAAATCAGGAATAAGATATTATTTATTGAAAATTGAATAATATCTTTGAATATATTAAAAATTTTCAAACAAATCTCAACCACCCATTAAAATAATTAAATAATTGTATACATGAAACTTTAGATGAGTCTTTTAAATTATTTACAATGGAAGTTTGGTTGAGTTTATTAATAGTAAAACATTTCGTTATTTGATTGATGTTTATAAATTTGTAATATAGAGTTTGATCTTATAATTTTGAAAAAAGATGCATTTTAACCTCATTGCAAAAGACATTAGTAAACCTATAAAATTGATCTACTTAACAGTCTCGCAAAGTTTTAGAAGTGCTTTGTCCATAATTACATTAAACTTTAATATTTAAACATTATGTTAGATATAATTCTAATAAATATTATTCGGTCAAATATCATAAAATTAAGTGAAGTTGTTGCTCTAAAAATAACAAATCTCGTGCAACGTACGGATTCAATTACTACTTACTCTTAATGGAGTATTTATTATTTTTATTATTATTATTAATTAATTAATTAATTAATTATTCAATAAGAATAATACTATTAGTAATTATTCTTTGAATAGTTTAACTATTCTGTTATTACTTTATTTTAATCAATTGGATAAAACTTTATGTTAAAATGTTATCACGTTTTATTTACCTTAAAATAGTTCATAAAATAATTTAATTAAATTTTTATCACTTTTTATACATCACTTTTCGTTAAAAAATACAATCACTTTTTAATATATTCTAGTGTATTGTTCGTGAGATAATTTAATTATTATACAAATATCACTTTTCTTTGATCAGGAATCACTTTTAATTAAAAAAATATATCACGTTTTATCTATTCTATAAATTATTTGTAAAATACACTTTGATAATTAGTTATCACTTCTTATTAAAGATGTTATTACTTTTTTTTAAATGTTATCACTTTTTATTTATATTATAAATTGTTCATGAAAAAGTTCACAACACTATTACCAATCTTCATCAATTGGGTATCACTTTTTAACAAAATTTAAATTATTACATTTTTTAATAATAAAAAATATAAATAAATAATATATATATATATATATATATATATATATATATATATATATATATATATATATATATATATATATATATATATATATATATATATATATATATATATATTCTTAATTTCTTAATTAGTTTTTCATTTTTTTTATTTTGATAGCAACCAAATAGAGTCTCACACTTTCACTCAAGTCTTTGCGTAATTATTAACGACAAAGTTTCTTGTGAGACGGGTTGACCCGTTGTTGAAGTATGTTTGCTATATAGGTAAAATATGTAGTAAATTGTTGTTAAAGTATATTTTTTTCAAGTATGATGAATAATAATAAATTAAAGTATGTTTTTAAAGTGCTATTGTATGATTTACTACATACATACTTTAACTATTAATTAACATACTTTATTTATATAGTAAGCACACTTTAACAACGGGTCTGATCTGTTTCACTTTCCGCTTCACATAAAGTCGTCTCATAAAAGAGTGCCTTATCGTATGATATACGAAAATTGTACATGCAGGATATGTCATTCCATTGAAAAGTAATGATATCTTAAAAAAATGAACTTATATTAATAAAAGGTAAAGACTTGAGTGAGATCGTTTCACGTAAAAGCTTACGTGAGACGGCCAGAAAGTGATAATGCTAATTCATTAACAATTTATAATATAAATAAAAAGTGATATCATTATATAGCGAAAGTGATAACGTTTTATAGCGAAAGAAATAACTATTTTACAAAGTGAAAAACGGTGTCACAAGTAAATCGATCACAGCACTACATTAAAACAAGAAGGCTTATTTCATTTTCACATGTTTTTCTTAAGTAGATATTTATTGAAGATTAAAAAGGTGAAAACATGGCAGGAGAATTTAAGTGGACCTGGGTTAGAATGTTATAGTCCATAATTAACGTATACATTAATTTTTTTTATATAACTTAAGAAATATAATATTTAAATAAATAGTTATAGATAAATTTTTGCTCTAAATTTTGGAATTAATAAAAAATTATATAATATTATAGAACTTTATAAGTATAAATAATAAAATGATTTTTTTAATGTTTATTTGACTAATCAAACCCATATATATGAATGAAGTTTTATCGAATTAAGTCATGAGATATTCGTAAAATGCTCTGTTTACTGCGTATACTAGATTATCAAGTTGAATTTTTTGTTCCATATTTCGTGTTTCATTGGTGTTTTACAATATTAAAAAACTACCCTACAAATGACCATTAAACACTTAGGGCATGTATTGAATTTTGGACATTGATTATGACACGTGACAATCATTTAATTTGTGCATATGAAACACCATTGTAAAACATGTGATCCCATTTGATAGATTATAGGGTTAGGGTGGTTTAGACTCCAAAACATTCATTTAATCTCAATTAAAGTGTACATCGGTAAATGTATGAATATCATGATCTTAATTTAAAAGTTTTATTGCTGAACATTCATTACATCTAACTAAGGGTACATCATTGTATAATTTCATGAACAACCTGCTGGAATTTGACCTTAGCTCTATGTTTTTGCATGGCTTGATCTTGCTACATTGAATGTTGATAGCCGTCTCGGATGACGAACTCCCCCGTACGCCCATTTACGTCACTCCTGTTATTTCCACGCTCAACTCTCCCTGCTTGCACGTTCCAATGCTGATATCGTGACCGGGCCCACAAAAAACGCCAGAGATGTTGACCTTTTTAGTCCCATCCCCGATGGAGACACAATCGTCTCCGGTGCCTATGTTGGAATCTATGATGTTTATGCCGGTGGAACGTCCGATGTGGATTCCATCGGTGTTGGGGCTATCTTCTGGGGCGGATATATTTACATTTTCCACATTTAGAGTTTGTGATGTATAGATGCTCAGGTGGAACATCTTGTTATTCACTAAATTTATATTTTTTATAAAAGAATTTGTCACAAAATTCATCTTCAACGCCTGTCAACATATACAAAATAGAGTCAAATTTTGTAACTTATCAAAATAATTTACTAAAATCTAAAAAAAGTTCAAACTTTTAAATCCTAAAAATGATTTACAAACCCTAAAATATTTACTTTACACAATAAAGTTTTAAAGATACTGGACCAAGTAGGACGATTATCACATTTCTTTGAACCAGAGCAACTGGACCAAGTAGAGGCACCATTGCCGTCTATGGCACCATTACCATCGAGTGTCAAGTCATCAACCTTATTAAAGCTGAGCCAAGAGTCTAACGTCGAATCAATAGAATAGTCGGCCTTCACGGTTCCATCGATATCAAACAACGTTTGGCCGTTGCATGGCCCTTCAAAAACTCCACTGCTCACAAAGAAATTCCCAACGGGAACATAAACTGTTCCTCCCACAGTTTCACAAGCATTTTTCCATGCATTTAAAAAAACTACATTCATAATTAAATAAATAAATTAATAAATAATTTTTTTAAAAAATAAAATACATATATATACCTGTTTGTTATCTGTTTTTCCATCGCCAGCACCACCAAAATGAGTAACACTGAATTTTTTTCTTTGTCCGTTAACATCAATTGTCCATATGAAACAAATCATGAAAAGAATAATCTATGAAGAAACCCAGTAAGAGTTCATCATCACTAAGATATAAATAAATTAAATATTAATTGTAATAATTACTTTACGTATAAGTGTACAGTAATTATTATGAAAAACTAATCCAAACAATTGTATATATACAGAGAGTATGTACAATGCAAACCTACATATAGAATAGTTTAACTTTTTGAAGGTTCATCACCACATCATCACTTGCAAGCCCTCGGTTGCCTCGCCCATTATTACCTGATATCAGAGTAACCTGGTGTTAGTTCATTTGTTCCAACTGAGAGACAACTCTATCATTCCTATCAGCTTCAGAAAACTTCTCTTCAACCTTTGCAACTTTTCCAAGTATGTAAGTCTCTCAAATCCTTTCCGATGACCAATCTCTAGAGTTCATAGAGATATCATCAAATAATTTTTCTATGACTTTGGATGTTTTGCCAAAGATTATTCCTCCAGCAGAAGCATCAACCAACACTCTTGCTTCATTGTCAAGCCATTATAGAAGATACTGATGAGTTGATACTTTTTAAATCCATGTTGTGGGCATCTCCTCAACGCATTAGTAAATCTTTCTCAAGCCTCTCCAAATGACTCATCTCTCCGCTGCTTGAATTGATTGATCTCCTTTTTCAGTGCAAGAACCTTACCCGGTGGCATAAGTCGATACACAAACAACTGCTGCAGCTCAGTCCAGTTAGAGCAACTATCTCCCTTCAATTTATCATACCACTCATTTGCCTTATCAACCAATGTAAACTGAAAAAGCCTCATCTTCCATCTATCACTAGTAGCATCAGCAGCTTTCACTGTATCCATGTAGCTGTTGAAATGCTTAAGATGGCCGTAGGGCTCATCAAAGATGCCTCCAGCGAAGGGGTTTTTCTTCTCCATATTAATCAGGGCTGGCCTTATGTCGTTCACCTCATCAACTTGAACGGCTCCAACTACGCCTGATCCTCCTACTGGTGGACTTGAATGTCTCTCGGATGACGATGTCATCCTCATGAGTTCTATCTCCCATTGATTCTGATTCTGATTCAGCCATTGATTCAGCCTCTTTTGGGATAACCTGATTTTCTATCTGCTCTTTTTCCTCCCATACGACTGCTTTAGGATCCGATTTATGTGTTTTCTTCTTCGAAGGTGGTACCTTAGTAGCTTTGGGAGTTAATTTGAGATTCTTTGCTGGTCATCTCTTTTTCCTCGCAAACGCTTCAACTGGAATCAAATTTGAGATTTTGCGTTTCCTTCTTTGACCTAGTGTACATGCAATCTTCAAGAAAAAATCAAGTTAAAAACAATTAAATCTCAACAATAATATTCTAATTAAATAAGTAATGAAAGACAAATAAACAATTAAAACTGTCCTCAGCACAACGGCGCCATAAACTTGATAGGCGTTTTCTGCGCACTCCAATTTAATCCTCAAGTATTAGGATGTCAATTGTAGCGACAAGTACCCAAGTTAAATTATAGATCCCACTGAGACAGTTAATTATTTATTTATTCTATATTACTATCTAACCATAATTAAGTAACCGATTTCCAAGAGTTTTGAATTTAATTAACTAAGTAGTGAAATAATAAATTACTGAATAATTAAAAGCAATAGAAAATATACAAGTTTTAATTAAGAGATAAACGACAGTTCTAAGGTATCATGTATAGACTAATTAATTCGGGTTACTAGACCTTCAATTGTTCATTCATGAAATTTCAATAAAAATACACCACATAACCCTGTTATCCCACCGGATATGATTCGATTCTAAGCTAATAGTATATTCGGGTTTAAATCCTAAGGTGCGCGAATATTACCAAGCCTTATTCCTAGACACTAATCAAAGCAAATAACAATACCTCCGGATGGTTTGTTTGACTAACAAGATATTCTCTGGAATTACTACAAGGTTCTATTAACTTCCTACTTGAATGTCTAATAGCATTGTTCTACTAAACAAGTTAAATATTTGATTTACCAGTTCACGGAAAGTGTTTATAACGGAACTACTTCAATCCCTAACAGATAGACATATCAATCATGAACGCACACAAGCTAACATAATAATTCAAGCATTATAGCGGGTGCCATGAAAATATTATGAAGACGCTACAAAGTAGAAAAGCAAGTCTTAATAAAATAAGTAAAATCAAAATATCCACTGTATAAAATCCCAATCTTTGTTCTAGGTTCCCAAATCAATCAAGTCAAATCATTAAACCCTAGAACTGTTTAAGAAAATTAGTCCATGAGGTTACAATCAACACTCATGGCTATGCAATTCATATCAAATATTAAGATAAAAGGAAGGAAAAGATAAGAAACATGAAACTCCAGTGTAAGCGTAAGTCTGTGTTCCTTCTCTGTCTCTCCGATCGTCCGATCTCTCTCAATTATAACTTGGAACCCCAAGAATATGGATGGAAGATGAAAGATCAGGTATGAATCTGATTTGGAGTGTTTTTGGAGTGAGGAATCGATGGATTATGGATGGGTTCTCTCCAACTGTGTGTTACTCTCCCTTATTATGTCTTAGACTGATGTAGGGCCCTTTTCATGTCGAATTCTGCTTCAAAATGCAATCTGAAGGTATAAATATACTGTAGAATCGAACAGGCCTCGATTGGGCTCAAAACTGGGCTGCTCGGCACCTAGCTCGGCTCGAGCTGGGCCTTGACCTGGCCGAGCGGTATCCTAGCCGCATCAGGCTGGCTTGCCATGTCGGCGGGGACCTACCTGGACCCTACTTGGCTTACTTGGCTGGCCGAGCGACACCAGCTCGGCCCGAGCGGCTACCCGAGTTGCTCCCGAGCTGGTCTATTCTGGCTCTGCTCCACTCCGCTTCCGATCCTTAGTAGCCTCAAAATCGTGTAAATACTTAAACGTACACAATTCCATGCAAAAAATAACTTTCCTAAGCAAAATGGTATAATGTGCAGATATAAAATGCGTGAAATTCCACTCTCAATAAACCCCCAAACTTACCTTTTGCTCGTCCCGAAGCAACGACGAAGAAAACCAATAGAGTAATTGAGTGGAAATTTCACAACAAAAAACAAGACAATATATAACAATTCAAAAATCATACTTCAAATACAAGATAACCATCCATCTTAAAACATACAATTCAAATCAACTACATCCACATATTCTCACGGGTAGTACTTACGCTCATCGCTCAAGTGTGAGATATACACTTGGGTAAGGTGTTTACACTCATAATCAATTCAAACACACGTGTAACCTTAAGCATGACAATCATCTCAACTCTCGACTAAAGGAATAATTTCGATAATAGAATTACAAAGGTCTTGCATTAGGTTGTAACGTTGGCTCTTTGGTAAAGGTAGGGAATATATGAATAAAGTGACTCATTCACTAGTAGAAAATCAAAGAAGACTTACAGCTTTTCAACAAACAGCTTTATTTTCTTCTTTCTTCTTCAATGTTTCTTGCAACTCGATTCCTCCTTCACTGTTGAACACAACTTCCTTACTTGAATCTTTTCTTTTTCTCTTCTTTTTTTTCAAATAAGGGTACCAGTTTCAGGCACTACCCTTTTTCATGGGGTACCAATTTCGGGCACTACCCCTTCATGGAAATTTAACCATTCTCTTCAACAAATTTCATCACTTCTACTTATTTCTCCTTAAATACTTCAGCACAAGACACCAACTTGATTTCTTCAACTCTCTACTAGGTAGGAAGTTTTTAAAGGCTAGCAAAAGGATCAATTGGCTAATCACGTAGGTTTCCAACATGTCGGGTGCCCAATGGTGCAAAGTGTGTTTTTGGTATGATGTTGTCCTAAGTGTGGTAACACTTTGAACAACATTGTATGTATAAGAATGAAACTTAACTAAGAATATAACAAGTTGTAAATCAGCGGAAGACATAACACACATCTTTCCACAAACTTTTGCAAGTTTGTGGCGGCCTCATGGCACAAATATCACTATTGGAAAATGTGATTGCAAAAACAGACTCTTAGGTACGGAAACAATTCTTCCACCCATTGAATACAAAATCGGATCTAAAATCCAAACACGTTCCCAAATGGTAGAACCTAGACTTGTTAGAATCTAAGCCTACTTCATATGTGGGCTTCCACTGCCTGTGAATAGCGCACACAAAACGTACAGGAATAACAGTAGACAACTGATGTTGAACCAAGTGTTACAACACTAGTACAAACACTATGACAGAAACCTATCTAGGATCGTTTACACTGTATAGTGGGATTGCCTAATCGATCACTTGACTTGGCAACTAGCAGCTTCCATTTATAGATGGCTGCAGGCTCCAAATGATGAGTGGTCCACGTAGAAGATGTAGATTGCACCCATGCAGACTCAAATAACCGCCCATTAAGAGAGGTAGTTATTTTAGCCTTCTAGATCCTTCTAGAGCTTCCGGATCTTTCCAGTTTGCTCCAGGGTCTTCAAGGTCTGCGTTTGACTTGGTCTTTGCATCCAACACGTTCAACACTTCAACCGCAAAAACCCTGAAAGCAACATTAAGCACACAGTCGAAATAACAAAACAATGTTAGTGGTTAATAAAACAACTGGTGGAGGACAGGTGTGATTCCAGATGTTATGACACTGTTCTCTACACTTCACATCAACACAACAAATAAGGCTTTTAGGCTCAAAAGGGTTGACTACGGATTATTTCAATAGGTAGGAAAATAATTTGGCTAGTGACTAATAAACAACAAATATGGCCTAAGATCATTTTCTATTGTCTAGTCAAACACGTAGCTTTAAGCAAGATATACAGCCAAGTTTTAGAATTCGTATGTATGAACAACTCTCACATGAACAAACTGAATCATACAACTTGTCATGATTTCAAAAGACTCAAATCTCACATGGCTATATGAATGAACGAGCACTCCTAATAAAGCTACATAGTTAATCTTACTTGCACATAATCAAATTTCAAGCATCTCAATATCTAAGTAAAACATTAAATTATTTCTCATCCTAATATAGCACGAATCCATAACACACGAATCCATGACTTAATGAACTCCTAATCAATAATCAAATATCATCCGTCACATAAACAGTACATATAGATATAGAATAATCATATCATACACGCCTAAATCAGAAGAACAGAAACATTACAAATACCCTATCACATGACTCAAAAAGGTGAAAAATCAGAAAGGTGGGAGTAAAGAGACACAAACACTATCAGCTACCAGTGCTCATAATAGATCGTCAGGATCAACGCCAGGCATTGAAGTCCTCGCGAATCTCCTCCAGTGTCCTCACTCTCTCCGACATCTGGTTGAGCGTGTTGTTCAGCGCTCCAATCTGGATGTTGGTAGCTATTTGAGTCGCGTTGACCTCTATCAACTGACGACGGAAAGCGATGTTTTCTCCTCTTCTCCTCATGTTTCAATAGACAAATGTGATAAGTAAGCAAGCATACCTTGGGCCTGTTGGCCGTTCCATAAAACCATCGACTCCCATGCCTCAAAACTGGCATCACATACAAAGGATAGTGGGCTACTCTGGGGAACAAGGGCTCTCCCCCAAACTGTGCTCCTCCTGGAGCTCCTACATACTGCTCATCTGCCCCACCACCATAATCCTGATCACCTCCATCATAGACAGGAGCATCCATAGCCATCGCCTGCGCAAGCGCTACCCGCGCGGCCATTCTCCAATCTCGATCATCTTGTATCGCCTTGATGACAGCCTGATGGCCAGGTGTATTCATACCAATGTTCTCCTCATTCCGAATGGTGATGAACTGAGTCAGCTCAACAGGAAAACTGAAAGCATTGGGTGCAATGGCGTACATGTGCTCCAAGACACCTCTAGTAGATATCTTAAACACCTTTCCCGTCTCCAATGGATGAAAATTAATGTTTGGCTTCTTCCTCAATACAGCCATCTTACTCTTATCAATCCCATAATGGTGAGCAATAGGAGTAATCAAACCTCCTATGTTCACTATCTGTCGGACATGGGTAGTGAACAAGTACATCTAATAGATCAGGTATGCACCCATATTGAACTAAACACCATTCAGCATACACCATAGCACATATAGCTCCCCCCGATGGATCACTCCGCTCTCGGATCTGCAGAAGATAGTGCACGAAAGGATCTGATCCATATACCTCATCACTGGATTACGGATGCAGGTAGCTCGAGCATAACTAGAATTGTATACCTCATTCCTCCCCATAATCAACCTCCAAAAATCATTAGCCTTGAAGTTTTGATGCTCCACAAAACTTGGAATCCTCTCAGGACATCCGAGCATCTGTTTAATTAAGTCCGGGGTCTCTTCTTTAGGCTCACTGCCTCCTAATACAAATTCACATGCATACGGGATTTCATTGTCATACATCATTCGTAGCGTGCAGAGGAACTCCGCTACTAGCCTGAAATGAGTGGGAACTCTGATATCCATGAAACTCTGGATGCCTACCTGATCAAACATCTACCTAATATCATCAGTAAACTGCAAGGTCTCTATTGTTTGATCATCCTGATACCGGGTATTTATAATCTTATCTGCTATCCTCCCGTAAAGAATGGCTATTTCATCCCAATTATCAAGCTCAATGCCCAAATCTTCTGGTAATCTCCTTTCTCTCCTCAACCTTTCATATATTTGTGCGGTAGTTTTCTCAGGTTCAATATATGGCTCATATGAGCTACCCTCATCTGTCCTCTTCTTCTTATTCTTTCTTGTTGCAATTCTTATAAGCAAAAGCACACTCTTCCATCAAATAATCAAATAAATAGGACCTATTCAATTTAATTCCAAGTTCAAGGCCATCATATTTAAACAAAGTCTTAAATCAAGCTTTTAACTTTAAATTAAATATGCATAATAGTAATCATGCTATATCAACTTCTCAATTCAATAATTCCAACATAAACATGCTTCCGAAAAATCAAAGAACATTCATGCTTGATCACATTCGCCTCTTAGAAATCAAATTCAAGCATTCATGAACTTTTCACTTCAAAAACATACCATATTCAATGGAAATTCCAAACCAAACCTCTAATTCCACCTTACTTTAACATTCAAGCACAAATCAACACCTTCACATGTTCAATATTCAACAACAAACCAAGTAATTGAGACCATAAGCAACGAACAATCAAGATATTCAACAATTTAGAACAATTTCGAATGCACACCAACTGTTCGTAGAAATGCCTCAACCAAATCCCAACTTGAACATGCAAATTCAACACAAATAGCACTTAACCATACCAAATTCACATCACCAATAACATTCTAAGAGTGAAAGGGCCAAGAATACCACTTGTGTTATACATGGTGAATTTTCGAAATTGTCACTCAACACCAAAAAGCCCCAAATTCAACCACCAAAATGCCCTAATCTAATGAAATGCAGCTAGAATAATAGAGTAGTAATGTGTGTGGTGTTTTAGTAGAAAGAAATGGTGGAAAGTGGTCGGATTCGCATCGGGAAAAGGGTAAAATCGCAGCGGTAGGGTGCTGGAAAAGGTTGAAATAGACTTCTGGACAGACTGAACGAGTTTTAACCACCGCTTGCTTAACTGGACCACCTGCTCAGGCCGAGCTATACGCCGAGTGGGTTCATTTTCTGCTGAGTGGGCCATAGGGCCCACGTCATATGTGTCCTGCATCCTCTAGTAGCTAACTCCGCAGCCTTTGATGATGTGGCAACGTGGCTCGGCTCGAGCTACTTGCCGAGCGGGCACCGAGTTGCTCGTTTCTGCTTCCTATGTTGTTTTTCTGCTTTTTCGGTACTGTACTCTGCTTCAGAACTCAATTTCAAATGAAATAATACAGTATAGTACCATCAAGTGCTAAGAAAAATCGAAAAATCATCACCGAGATCCATAAATCGACTATACTAACACTAGGACCAACAAACATCACCTAAGACAAAACACGAAACCTGGAAAATCGCAAAAAATCGCAACATTCTCAAATAAATAAAAAATATTAAAAATCCGCAAAAAATCGACACTCCATGCAACAATACAATGCAAAAATTCTATTTGACACTGCAAGACAAGGTATGTATGTTACCCCCAAACTTAGATCAAACGAAGTGAGAAACTAAGTTTGCAAAGAAGTATATACCGTAGTCAAGCAACACCTAATAAAATTCCTATATCAACAAAGACATAGAAAACTAATTTAAACGAGAGGGACAGCCCCCAACAGGCGCTCATGTTTAACGTCAGAGAGTCATGACAGAATACCTCTTTTTGAATAATCGATCAGAGGACAGTCTTCTCGCATTCTTACCTTCAAGTACTTCCTTCCTCTCTTATTTTCTGCACTAACCATCTCACCCTTCTTTGTCACCGAAACATGACTCTTTGAATTCTTTTCCTCCCATGATTGGCTTGATTCCTTCTTGTCAATCCTCCACTCAATTATAGACTCAACCTGGTAGCAAAACAAGGATCAATCAAGTTAGAATTTTCAAAACCAACATAAGAATAAAAATCAGGAGGTATGTTCGGAGGCTTCAAATATGGATCATCGATCTTTCTTACAACCAAAAGATTATCAAACATCACATTAGAGTTAGTAGTAGGAAAAGTAAGAGATACGCTTGTTCCTGCTATCTCCTCTACCACTTCAACTCTATTGCTCTTATGCTTCTCTTCCTTAGCAGCAGGCTTCATCTCCTCCTCAACAGTGGACTTCTTATATTGATTCACCATGTCAGTAGTGGTCTTCCTTCTCTGTTCATCTCTAGCATCACTCAAAGCAAGTAAGTTCTCAAGATAGTCAATACATGCATCGTTAGATAAACTCTCAAACTCTGCATCAGACAAGGCTAAGTTCTCCTCAAACTCTGTGTCTATTACTTCCACAAACTTGCATTGCTGTTGATCTGTAGGCCACTACATATCCTTATTCAACAAAAAGACAATCTCCTTATCATTGGCCCTCATCTCAATTCTCCTTTGAAACAACTATGAGAGCTCTTCCAGCAGCAAGGAATGGACGCCCTAAGATAAGAGGCGTGCCATCCTTGTCATCCTCCATATTAAGTACTAGAATGTCCACAGAAAAAGTCAAATTCGACACATTCACTAACACATCTTCAATAACTCTCTCGGGGTACGTCAACGACCAATCTGCTAACTATAGAGCAATAGAAGTAGGTTTCAACTCCCCCAAACTAAGCTTCTTGAATACTGAGAAGGACATCAAATTTATACTGGCTCCTAAATCACACAGTGCTCTCTTAGATGGTCCTTTTTCAATTTCATAGGGAATGATGAAGCTCCCTGGATCCTTCAATTTTTCTAGAAGCTTCTTCTGAATAATGGAGCTGTAGTTCCCGTCAAATTCACTGTCTCCACACTATTAAGCTTCTTCTTTCTTGAGATGAGTTCCTTGATGAACCTTGCGTAATGTGGCATCTCTTCTAATGCATCTGAGAAAGGAATAGTGACCTGGACATCCCTCATAACATCAGCGAACTTCTGGAACTTCTCATCAAGGCTCTTTGACAAAAATCTCTGAGGGAAAGGAATTGATAATTTTGTTATCGGAAGTCCCAACAGTCTCTCTCGAATACCACTTCTTCTTTTCTCAGTTTCTTAGCTCTCTACCACCTTTTATCAGCAATTTTCTAATCAGATTGACTCTATACATAACTTGGATGCGCAGGAAAACCTGAAGGGCTGCTCGCTGATACACATTTTCTTTGCACGAAAATTAATCCCTAAGTATTAAGGATATTAGTTGCAGCTTAAGCAAGTGACCAAGTGAAATATCGAACCCAAAGAATGGTGTATTATCAATTTAATTATTTACTAAATTAATTAAGTTAAGTGGCAATAAAGGTTGGGATTTACTTATTAATCTACTAACAATTCAAATAAAATAACAATTAAAATAAAAGCACTTAGAAGAATACGTAAGTGAACCAAGAATGGAGAATATGTAGCTCTAGGATAATCTGGTTTCACTCATTAATTTCCCTTTCGTGTATCAATGTCCGACTCTGCCTTGTAGATTATGGACGCATCACTTAGCCATGCATATCTACTCTATAGACACAAGCAAAAATGCGTATATTACGTGTGAATAACCTTGGAGCAACAGATATAACTTCAACCCCCTTTCTAGGTACTATCAGTATCAATTATTTTCCCCTAGGATTGGTACTCTAACCCGATATGATCTCCCTTTATAGGTACTATAAAGTTAACCTCTTTATCCTACTTATTAAACCGAATTCAATTCAATTAATAAGCATTCATATATAACAATTCTAATGAAGCTTCGGAGTCCCCTCACTTAGAATCATAACATGAAATCTTGTTCAGCAGTGAACGCACTCAATCAACAACCAAGATATATATTCAGACTCTATATAACAGTTGCAGATGCACAAAACGACTCTGAATATGGATTAAGAAAGCATAATCATATTAAAATAATTCCACAATTAGTGTTGTACGGAGTATACACACGAAAGTTCAATTAATTAATAAGAACCTTCAAAACCCTAGATCTACCAAAACGGTTCTAGCCCATTATGTGGCGAAGAAACAATCATGGGGATTGGATAGATCTTACCCATATATCCAGAAAATTATAAAATAGAAGAAAAGAATTAAGAAAACCCTTGGTGTAGAAGTCTCCTTCCTTCTCTCTTCCATCACTTCAAATCCTCTTGGTTCTCCTTCTTGATTCCACTGACAAATTTTCACAGTGATGGATGGATGGAGGAAAGGATGTGGATGATGGTTGGGGGTGATCCCCCCTTGTGGGGTGTAGGATGATTGTGTTGTCTATCACATATGAATAATGATGTGATCTGCATCCCCTTCTATACTTGTAAGTTCTCCTTATGGACCTTGGATGGACTTTTTCTTGAAGAATACAAAAATACATGCTATTGGAGGTACAGAATTACTAAAAGTAGGATTCCGTGTCCCCGCTCGAGCAAACTGCTCCAGGTCGAGCGGAGTCGATTCTTGTCGAGTGGTGGTCGAGCGGCAATGCGCAGTCTCACCATTTCACGCATAACTTCCACATCCGAGCTCCGATTTAGTGATTCTTGCGCTCACGCGATCTTCTCTTCCTTGGCTTTCTATTCATATAAAGAAATCACAGAAAATCCAATATTTGAATGGGTAAAAAGTCTTGTAAAGTGGCACAATCGTGCTGAGCAGGAACAGATTTCACGATGTCACTATTTTGATCATAACTTTCTCGTTAGGAATCCGATTGGAGTGTTCTTTATGAAAAACGATCCTTTCTTCTGTAGCTTTCCAAATATATATCACACTTTCGGTTTTGAGCTCCATAAGAATACATAAAAATTACACAAGTTGGACGAGCGTTTTTTAGCATCATTGCACAAATTGCACCTTTTCTCCAACTTTGCACTTTTGATCCTTTTTTTCACCTAAAACACAATAAAACACCTTAAACTCACATTTTCTCAAATATATTGAATATAAGAGACTTGTGCTAATATATGACAGTAATTCCCATAAAAATGTGTTAAATTGGACATTAAAACACGCTTATTTTCACCCTCATCACTTGTCGGCTCGCTAACCCGAACGGTGGACAAACCGAGGAGAGTTGTGCTTGGTTCGAACCGGAAGGCCCATCTTCAAGAAAATTTCAAGTTAAAAATAATAAAATCTCAACAAAAATATTTTAATTAACTAAGTAATGAAAGACAAAAATAAAAAATCAAAATTGTCCCCGACATAACGGCGCCATAAGGATGGGCCTCAAGTATAAGGATGTTAATTGTAGCAACAAGTACCCAAGTTAAATTATTGATCCCACTGAGACAATTAATTATTCATTTATTCTATATTACTTTTAACCATAATTAAGTAACTGATTTCCAAGAGTTTTGAAATTAATTAACTAAGTACTGAAATAATAAATTACCGAATAATTAAAAGCAATAGAAAATAAACAAGTTTTAATCGAGAGATAAATGATAGTTTTAAGGTATCAGACCAATTAATTCAGGTTACTAGACCTTCAATTGTTCATACATGCAGTTTCAATGAAAATACACCAAATAACCATGTTATCCCACTGGATATGATTTGACTTTAAGCTAACAGTATATTCTGGTTTAAATCCTAAGGTGTGCGAATATTACCATGCCTTATTCCTAGATACTAATCAAAGCAAATAATAATATCTCCGGATGGTAAGTTTGACTAATAAGATATTTTTTGAAATTACTACAAGGTTCTATTCACTTCCTACTTGAGTGTCTAATTGCATTGTTCCACTAAACAATTCAAGTATTTGATTTACCAGTTCATGGAATTAAAGTGTTTATAGCGGAACTACTTCAATCCCTAACAGATAGACAATACCAATCATGAACGCACACAAGCTAAAATAATAATTCAAGCATTATAGTAGATTTCATGAAAATATTATGAAGTCGTTACGAAGCAGAAAAGCAAGTCATAATAAAATAAGTAAAATCAAAATATCCACTGCATAAAATCTCAATCTTTGGTCTAGGTTCCCAAATCAATAAAGTCAAACTATCAAACCCTAGAAATTTTTAAGAAAATTAGCCTATGAGGTTACAATCAACACTCATGGCTATGCAATTCATATCAAAAATCAAGAAAAAATGAAGGGAAAGATAAGAAACATGAAACCCTAGCATAGCCGTAAGTCTGTGTTCCTTCTCCGTCTCTCCGATCATTCGATCTCTCTCAATTATCACTTGGTTCCACGTTGAATAGGATGGAAGATGAAAGATCAGATATGAATCTGATTTGGAGTGTTTTTGGTGTGAGGAATCGATGGATTGTGGATGGTTCTCTCCAATTGTGTGTTGTTCTCCCTTATTATGTCTTAGACTGATGTAGGGCTCTTTTCGCGTCGAATTCTTCTTCAAAACGCGATCTGAAGGTATAAATACATTACAAAATTGAATAGGCCTCGACTGGGCTCAAAACTAGGCCGATCGGCACCCAGCTTGGCTCGAGCTGGGCCTTTACCTGGCCGAGCGGCATCCGAGCCGGACCAAGCTGGCTTGCCACATCAGCAGGGACCCACCTGGACCCCACTCAGCTCACTTGGCCAGCCAAGCGGCACCAGCTCGGCCTGAACGGCACCCCGAGTTGCTCCTGAGCTGGTCCATTCCAGCTCTGCTCCACTTCGCTTCTGATCCTGCTCTGTTTTCTTCTATTTTCTGCCTTCAAAACTCACAAAAACACCTTAGTAGCCTCAAAATTGTGTAAATACCTAAACGTACACAATTCCATGCAAAAATAATAACTTTCCTAAGCAAAATGGTGTAATGTGCACACATAAAATGCATGAAATTTCACTCTCTACAATATGAAATCTCAATCCCCAGGAAATAATTCAAGGGCCCGAGGTCATTTATTGTAAATTCAGAGCGAGTACGAGAAAGTAAACGCGTGAGAGTAGCAGAATCATTACCAGTGAGGATGATATTATCCACATAGACTAACAAATAGAGAAGACATGAACCTCTAGAGCATATAAAGAGAGATGTGTCGGCAGTACTGCATAAGAAGCTAAGCTTCAAGAGAAACGAGCTGAAACATTGGTACCAAGCAAGTGGCGCCTGGCGAAGGCCATATAATGCTCGTTTCAAACAACACACGTGCGACGAATGCAAGGGATCAATGTAACCAAGAGGTTGCTCCATATAGACTGGATTAGATAGATAACCATTCAGGAATGCGTTTTTAACATCTAATTGATGAAGCATCCAACCATTCATAACTGCAAGAGCAAGCACGATGCGAACAGTAGAAGCTTTAACGACTGGACTATAAGCATGTGAAAAATCAAACCCCAGAAAGTTTTGTGAAACCCTGAGCAACCAAGCGAGCTTTATGACGTTCAACAGAGCCGTCGGCATGATACTTTGTCCGATACACCCACTTAGAACCAACGACATTGGTGTTCGGGAGGCGAGGAACAAGCTCTCATGTATTAGTTTGGCGAAGAGTAGACATCTCTTCATCCATTGTAGCAACCCATTGAGGACTTTTTAGTGCGGACTTGATTCCACGAGGTTCAGTATTAGATGTGAGAGCAACATAGAGTGACTGGAAGACCAAAGAGCTAAGTCTACAGGATATTTTGGTTTAAATATTCCCGATTGAGAACGAGTATGCATGCTATAAGTTCTGGGCTGAACAGGTGGAGAGACAGGTGGAGACGACACTTGATCATGGTCGTGATTTTCTACGTCAACAACAGGAGGAGCCTCATTGACAACAAGTGACTCATTGATGACATTAGATGTGACAACAGTAGACAGAAAATTACCAGCACCATGCAGACATAGAATACAAGGCTGTCGAGACACGGGTTGAGATACATCACCATAAGTAGAGGATGCATCATCATGCACAAATGGCGGCACACAATAAGGATCAATGAAAGAAATTATCTCCAGATTTGAGGTAGGCTCAAAGGATGCACTTAACTTAAATGGAAAGTGGGCTTCAATAAACCTTGCATGACGAGTAGTGTATATCCATCCAGTAGTTGTATTGAGACAACGATATGCCTTGAACTGAGTACTGTAACCGAGAAATACACAAGGGATACTTCTGGTTAGAATTTGTTTGAGGCGTAATCCTGTAGGCAAGGAAAAACTCGACATCCAAAATTTCGAAAAGGTGACCGATTGTGAAGTAGAGGTGTCAGAAGCCTGTTAATTATATAAACTGCAGAACTGAAAGAATTGCACCCAATATTCCATTGGAACTGAAGAGTGAAAAAGCATTGCCAAGCCTGTTTCAGCTATATGGTGATGTTTTCGTTCAGCCCTGCCATTCTGTTCAGGAGTATATGGACAAGACAAAATGTGATGAATTCCACATGATTCAAAATGAGATTTTAACCTCAAATTAGTAAACTCCGTAGCACCGTTAGTTTGCATAACCATAATTTTGCAAGAAAACTGCATCTCAACAAATGATTGAAAACGTACAAAGACATCAAAGAATTCCGATTTTGTACATAGAGGATATAGCCACGTAAATCTCAAATGATCATCAACAAAAATTGCATAATAAGCAAAACCAGAAGCAGATTTAACGGGTGCCAGCCCCAAAGATCGCAGTATATTAAATCGAAAACATGCGCAGAGCGTTTCACATTATTATCAAAATGTATTTCTTACTTTTCGCAAACTCACATGAAGAACATAAAGAGGGCGAAGGTAATAATGAATTAATTGACAGAAATCCATGTGCTTGCAGTAAAGAAATAATAGAAGGGACGACATGCCCTGTGAGTGCCAAACTTCAAAAGAACTATACAATGTCTTGGTGCGAATAACGGTAGCAAGGGCTTGCGGGCTTGAGTCAAGCACGTAAAGGCCTACATCACGATGCCCTGTGGCAAGCACTTGACATGTGATGCGATTCTGAACGCGGAGCTGATTATCAGAAAAATAACATGCACAGAAAAATCATTTGTGAGTTTACTGATAGATAATAACTTTTTAGTGAGTTCAGGAACAACCAAAACATCCCGCAAGTGAATATGATTAGAAACATTAAAGATTCCAATATGAGATATAGATAGATGTGCATCGTTACCAACAACAACGAGGTCAGATTCCGAATATGTGGAAGCACTATCAAGTGAAGAAGTATCTGGTGTCATATGTGTCGAAGCACTAGTATCAAGGTACCAATCAGATGATGTCGGCCCTGAGATATTGCAGTTAGCATTGAAAGCTTCAGCCAAGGCAGCAGTGTTATTACGGGATGATCGAGTATAGTTACGTTCAAAACGATGTGGACAATTGAACACATCATGATCCTCACTTCTGTAGAAGTAGCATCGAGGAATATAGTTACGACGACTATGATTGTTACCGGTGGAGGAATCATGTCCTCGATCCCGGAAGGACCGGCCACCATGACCACGGTGCGATATGCCACGGCCTCGAGTATTTGCTACAAAGGCGACAGGTGCTGGTATCGATTCATCAAGACCCTTGATGAATAATTCATGGCTTGTTGCTCTAGAGAGAAGATCAGAAAAGGTGGGAAGGGGGTCTTGAGCCATTTATGCGGCTGTGAAATTAGAAAAGGAACTTCCTAATCCACGAAGAAACCAATGCACTTAATTAGATTCATCAACTTGCCTTCCGATTGTTGCTAGTTGGTCACAAATCGACTTGAAGAAGCGACCATATTCAGCCACAGAGCGTGTCCCTCACTTGGTCGAAAATAATTCATCCTTGAGACTCAATTTACGAGTCTTAGAGCTTTGACGATATGCATTAGAGAGACCGATCCAAACGTCGCAGGCAGAGTCACAACCAATAACTTGAGAGATTGCTTCCTCCGAAGGCGTGGAAACAAGAAATAGCTTTAGGAGTTGATCTCGTTCAGTCCATCCTACGAAGGCTGGATTTTCTTTCTTCTGTCCATCAGAAGACGTAATTGTACGCGCCAGAGGAGAGGAGGATCCGTCGACGTAGGTGAGTAGCTTTTGGCAAGTAAGGAGCGGCATGATTTGTGTGTTCCACAATAGATAGTTAGAGGAATTAAGTTTGATATTTCCATATGAACCATTATAGAGAGGGGCAAGGAATTATCAGAGGAGAAAGAAGAAGAAGCCATGGGGATGAGTGGAGAAGGATGATGGCGCAGAATAGGGTTTCACAATGGTTAGGCTGATTATGTAAGAGTTGAGTAATCCTCAATTGAGAAGATTGAATTGATACACCCTATAATATATTTACAATTGATGACTACAAATATGGAAAGAGATAAATATAAATAAAGAGAATACACTACACGTGATCTCTAATATCATCTACACTAACAGAAGCTTCATCCCCTCTATATATATGTAAGCAATTGTAATTCAATTGAATGAATTGAAAAATCATTACCAAAATTCCTCTATCAAATTCCCCTGCTTCTTACTACTCTGTTTCTCCTCCACTTTACATCCTATTAACTATATTTCACCAACTAATTAAACCTTCGAACCTCTCACTAAATAACCACATTCCACAAACCATATTCCCCAAATCCTAAATACCATCACTTAAGAATGTGCTTGTGGAAGAGCTGTTTTAAGAATGCTATCGACGTCTTCTTCACCGGGCAACTGATAGTCAAGCTGTTCGAAATCTCAAATTGGTTTGATAGCATATGCAAAATACAGATTTACAATCGAAAACATAAAATAATTTTCAATTAACCAAACTGGTTTGATATTTTATAAATTTTGGTCACCCAAAGTCAATGGCCATTAAGATACAAATTTAAGATAGTCTATTTAGCAGAGTGGAAAAGTATTAGCAGTAATTAGGAACTGTTAATAAGATGTGCAATCCTTTTGGAGATGCAGTAAGCAGTTGATTGAATGGTAATCATGGGATTAACACCAATAGAAGTAGGCAGTACACTCCCATCGCACACAAACAGCCCCTTAGCTTCCCAGCTTTCTCCATTTTGATCCAATGCACCCTCTTTCTCGTCAGCCCCCATCCTGCAGCTACTCATCTGATGCGCCGATGCATAGGTATTCCAATACTTTTCACCGGAGGCCGGCCCCCCCGCAGCTCCAACCATTGATAGAAACTCTTCCACGTCCTCATCCTTGATTCCGGCACACTCTAGTCTCTGCCCGTTGCTCTGAAAAGTCCCCACCTCTGCTGCCCCGGCCGCTATCAGGATTTTCAGAGTTCGTCGCAGCCCAACAGTGAGGTTATGTTTGTCTAGTTCATGCAAATTGTACGAAACTTTTCCTTCTTCGTGCACTTCACCAGAACCAACGTCGCGAACCAACGTGAAAAGCAGAGCTGTTCTTGAGTACTTGGCCATCCGATCTTTCATGTCCTCACCATTGAGCCATGGTAAGAACACTGCATACGATGCTGGCCCGAATCCAGCTGTTTCTATGATTGTCCTGAAATTGGCTTCTGTAGTAATCACTTTGTTGATGGATGTTATGATGCCTCCCTCGAAGCTCTTGCCTTTGAGTTGAGATGAGTTTTCAGGGAAGTATCCCCATGCAAATAAAACAGGATGGAGATGGAGGTTTTTACCTACATTCTTGTTTCTTAGCCCACTGGAAACTAATAGAGGAGGTGTGTAGAGAGCACCACAGGCTGCAATGGAGGCCTTGGCCTCGATTGCAATCTTGGTATTGATGTTGTTACCTTCGATGGTTGCAATAACTCCCCTGCATCTCTTTCTATCCGTCTCACGGTCATTTTCCAACACGAACTTCTCAGCTCTGCATCCTGTTAGGATCACCGCCCCGTCGTTCACTGCATCCACGAGCCATGTCGTATCTGTTCCTTTCTTCTCTCCTAATCTACACCCGTAGCCACAAGACCCACAGTAGTGTCTCTCCGTTGTATTCCTTGCAACTCCCTCCACTTCGACTCCAATATTTTGACCACCTCTTCGCAGCACTTGGTTTTGGAACCCTTCTTGCACGCACTCCTCTGTCACACCTAATCTTGTCCACACGTTGTCCATGGCGGATTGGTATTCTGCACCTCCAAAAATTGGAATCTTGTACTTAGTGGACCATTCTTCCAACACGTGGTTGGGTGTTTTGATGGAAGCTGACCAATTGACAGCTGAACCACCCCCAACTGTTGACCCTGCTAAGAGGATAAATTTGCCATCAAGAGTGGAAAATATTCCTCCAGATGCATACAGCTCGTTCATGGAAGGCCCTTCTAGGCCGGTGTAATCACTTGATACGAAGTAATGCCCTCTCTCGATGACTACCACTTTGAGTCCGGCGCTTGCGAGATTAGCTGCTGCGACTCCGCCTCCGCAACCCGACCCCACAATTACTACATCACATTTAATGTTGATTGTGTTGTCTTTTGGCTCTTTCGACGCTTGCAATCCTCTCTGAGTCAGGGACTGTTCGAGTTTGAGGTGATCATCTGTTTCGATTATTCCCTTGTCAAGAGGCCTCACCTCGTTTTGGGATTGATGTGGATCGTCGACTTCTTCGATGTAGTACTCGATTGCTTCCCATGCTGGATTTCTTGAGGTTTCGTCTGTCTATAAACACTCTTTCGTTTATTTGTTTAATTACATTCCAAAAATCAATAGAAGTTTTGAAAATAAAATGTTCCCCATATTTTCTCTTTTAGTCCCAAAGAAATTTTTCCTTCCACAACTGATCTCATTAGTTTAGGGAAAATTACATTTTTGGTCCCGTAAGAATTGCTCAATGTCAAGGTCCCAAAACTGACAGATTTAGTCCCATAGGAATTTTTCATCAAAATCGGTTAATAGTTAACGAAATATTCTGAACCGTTAGCAAAACAAAAATGGCAACTTATAGATTTGATTCCAAAGAAAACTAATACAATGTTTATTGAGAGAGAAAACAGAGAGGATTGTCGTAATGGACTATGTCTGTGTTGAAAGACAAAAAAATATATAAATTTGATAGTTTATAATAATATAAGTTAATTTGAGATGAAAATTTTCGAAAAATTATGGTTATAAAATTTTTATGGGACCAAAACCGCTAGTTATGAGACCAATGAATTTCTACGAGACTAAAATTGAACTAAAAGAATTCTTATGGGACCAAATGTGACATTTTCCCTCTAAGTTTATAAAATTTTAAATTTAATCCTAAAAGATTTTGTTTGTTTTGCAAATTTACTCCCAACATAATTTTTTCAAAGTTTTTTTTTTTATAAACATATGAAAACAAGAGTGCAAAAAAGAAATCGTTTGGGACTAAATTTACAATTTTATTAACTTGGATCAAGTGTGCAAAGAAAAAACCTCTTGAAAAATAAAAGATGAAAGTATTTGGATTATTTTCCATGGCGCATGTGAGGGGAAAAAAACGTTAATTCATCTCTCAAAACATTATATAATTTCATAAATATCGTGAATGACACATATAATCCATTATTTATTATTAAAAAAGATTGGTCATTTAAAAAACACATTCTAAACTCCATGTCTCCTATAAGTGTGAAGAGTAAATAAAGGAGTAAGTAGTAATTAATTTTTAAATTTTTAGTTGTGAGTAGAGGGGAGAGAGTTACCAAAGAAAAGAAGGTGTAGCAACAGGCGACTTTTAGCAAAAAGAAAACCGTTCTCATGGGGAAGACAAAGGTTCCTGTGGACCATTTTTGGAGGATAGCTTCTCTCTTCTTAATGGATAATTCTGAAAACTTGTGAATAAAAGGAAATTTCCAGTCCAAACAGGAGCGCCCACAGAGCACAAGTGTGCCTATTCTAGTCGATAGGAGTTTCAACACTAAACTCACTACCATAACAGCCTTTGGTACACCCCTCTTCACTATCAGCTCTGCTGCCTGTCCATCAAACTCAAAACATGGGAAATGTGAAAATATAAAATACATACTATATACCAGTCAGATTTAAGAAAATGTTGTAGGGGTGACTTGGTACATGCCCATGTATTTGAGAAATTTAGGCGGATAATTGTATCAAATATATCAATAATAGATTTTGAAAAATAATTTAGGGATTGTAAAATATTCTACTAGTAGTTGACTTTTCTTGTTTAGTCCAATTATATGGGTATATATTGTGATTGTAAATTTGTTGCATTATCATGATATCTTGGTGATGATCATTCCAAATTTACTTGGTTTTACTCATTATAAGACAAAAATATGATTTTTATGAGATTTAGCATTAATTTAGTACACTTGTTGAAAATCAGTTTACTTATAGAGAAACTCTTTTTGGATTTCGGATACAACATATTCTTTCATGTCCCTACATGCCAACCTAAAATGGTTGTGTGGAAAGAAAACATAGACATGTCACTGAATCTAGCTTAGCTATGATATTCCATTCTCACACACCAATGAAGTTCTGGATTGGTGCTTTCAGTAGTGCTTTCTACATTATAAATCGTCTCCCTATAAAAGTTCTTGATGGAAAATCACCATATGAGATATATTTTCTACTTCTCCAAACTATGGGAATTTCATCCTTTTAGCTATCATGTTTATTCTTGTTTCAGATAACTTAAGTGTAATTTTTTTCAATCAAAATGTAAGTACTCACAAAAGATCAAAACACATAGATGTATAGTATCACTTCATCCTTGAGCTTATGTCATCTGACAAACTTCACACATGTTTTATTTCTTCCGATCTTCAGATTGAAGATATTTTGAGGCTCTACCAAACCTTTATTTGAGTACTTTAGAAGCATGCTACGCTTTGGATTAAGATTATCACTTCTTATCCTTCTCACGGAAGTCATTCGTAAGATGGACTCACATAAGTTTTTAACATTATGCATGAATTATTCATTACAAAATTCAAATGAAAAGTTATCTCTTTTATGTTATCAGTACTTTTTTAAATTAAAAAAATATATATATTAATACTTTTCTTAAAACATTATCACATTTTATAAAATTTATAATATTTAAATTAAAAAATAAATTAAATGAATAATAAATTTTAAATTATTACTGTTGATGGCGTGTTCTTTAGCTAGTTAACTAAGAGATTAAAGATGGAATGAAATACTTAACTAGGCTAAGAACGATCACCACCAAACACAATAAACACACAGATATCTATGAGAAAACCAATTCCAACTGAAAAGTCTTAACAGATTTTTTATTACTCTCCCTTCAAGAACAACACTCATAAGAACCCACTCAATTACAAGTGTAATATCAAGTATAAAAATGGGTGACCTGCTTCTCTCCTGTGAGAAAAACTATTTATATTATTTGCAAACCCTAATCCAAAGTCAATCGTCTTGTGCCACCTGGATGAAGACAAGCCGTCATTAATGTAGTTGCTTGGTACGCCGACCAGCCTGAGGAAGAGGCTGGGTGCCATGGGTTGTCTTTGCAGGGTGTTACAGACCACCCTTTGTCCTTTGCTGGCAACCTATTGGAGATTGAAAGGGGACGCGCCAGTTACTTGATGTCTTCTAGTTAAGATTGTTGTCCAAGGTATCATTTCTTACCGTTAGCCTTATCTTCTAGCCTACTGCGATTGTCAGTCTTGATAATGGTGTCTACACTTTGTACCACAGTTCCTGCTATCCACCTGATCCTCGGATGTGTCGGCTCCCGACGCTGTGCTGCTCATCCGAACTCCTGGGTTGAGGAAGGGGAGCCGATGAGCTCCTCTGCTGAGGAGGTTTCGGTCTTCTATCCCTTTATTGGGTTCCTCCTCCGTCTTTTCCTAAACGGGGCCTTTGGGCTGGAGATGGTTTCTTTGGGCTGCCTTAGCTATCCATTTGCCACTCCTTCCCGAACTGGGCCTCTTTATGACTGAGCCTCCCTCTTTAAGTATTTAGGGGTTATTAAATTTTCTTTCATAATTAATTTTTAAATTTGATATCAACCAAAAAAGACCTTTAAATTTATTTAAACCCAATTAATTTTACTCTATTAATTTTTCAATTTTCTAATTTTATAAAAACTTAACAGGATCTTTAAAATTATTTAATTGGGTTAATGGATAATTTGTCTCATATACAGGGATCTGTGAAATGGTCTCACCAAGTCTGGCCTTTACAAATAGAGTAAGTCTGGTGTTAATCATATATTTTCATATATACGTGAATCTTGTTTATGCAAAATTACTATTTAGTATACAAATAATTACTTTTTGAATAGTAATAGTATTTTTTATCAAGAAGAGTAATAATTCATCTTTTGAAAGAGTAATTTTTCTGTACTAAAACGTAATTAATATATCAGGGTGTACAAGAATTTAAAGAGTTTTTTTTTCACTCAGAAGATTAATAGTTATATTTCTAAAAAATAAATTTTCATATATTTTTTTAAAAAAAAGGTAAAAATAAAGTTTACGTCTAAATTCGATTTATATAAATATTTTCATTAAAGAAAAAGCTAATAAGCAGATAAGCCGTGAGTCAAATAAATGGTGGTCAATATTTTGCGATCTGACGCACTGAGCATTCGTTGCAATAATCCGCATATCTTGATGTGTCATGTAGGGATGTAAACGGGTAGGATACGGGTTGAACAAATTCACATACTACCCGCTACTCAATTATCTTATTCATATCCTATCATATTATTCTTAATTGTAGCATCGGGTAGGATGCGGGTTTATTCATCGGGTAAATAGATAACTCGTGGATATACGGATACCCGCAAGAAATGATGGATGGATATTTTAAACGGGTATAATATGGATATCCACAATAACTTGAACCTGACCAACCATCAATTTTTTCCCTCAAAATCGACACGAAAACATCAAAATAAAGTATAGTAAAGCATAAAAATAAAGTTCATAATAGAGAATAATATTTAATCCAAAGTGCAACAACAAAAAATCAACATAGTTAATATAATAACATGGGAAGAAATATCGTAATCCAACACTTGAAAGTATATCGAAAACTATGATCTCCTTAGTAATATACTCTCTTCGTCCCAAAACAAGAGTGGCGGAACTTTTTTGCACGTAGATTAAGCGATATAATATTTAATGGGTAGTTGGGGTAGTTAAGGTGAGAGAAATAATATTTTAAGTAGGTGTATTAGTGTGAAGTGTGGGGTTATGGAGAGAGAAAAAGTTAATTTGTGTGGGTCCCTTTTACTAAAAAGGGAAATGCACCTCTTGTGTTGGGACGGACAAAAATGGTAAAATGCACTCCTTGTTGTGGGACGGGGGGAGTATAATATATATATATATATATATATATATATATATATATATATATATATATATATATATATATATATATATATATATATAATGGTTGCCCAGGATTGCCCACGGTGGTTGCCTAGGATTGCTCGTGTCGAGCCTCGTCGGCTCGCCCATGGCTGCCTACGGTTGCCCACGGTTGCCTGGGAAGAACCCCGTCGGGCTGCCCATGGTTGCCTTGGATTGCGCATGCCGGGTGCCGGGGGTTGTCCAGGAAGAACCTCGGTGGGTCTCATGCTTGCCTAGGAATGCCCACGCCCGTTGCCTGGGGTGCCCACGGGGGTTGCCCAAGCCCGTTGCCTAGGATTGCCCACGACGGGTGCCTGGGCGTGCCCACGCCATGGCCCATGCCCACGGTTGCCCACGGGGTATCCCACGGTTGCCCACGCCCATTGCCACGGGTTGCCCATGCACAGGCCATGCTTGCACGGCCCACGCCAACGGCTTGCCCACGGTCGTTGCCTTGACTTGCCCATGCCGTGGCCATGCCCAACTCCCATTGCCCATGGTTGCCCACGGGGGTCACCCACGTATGCCCACGCCCGTTGCCACGGGTTGCCCATGCACAGGCAATGATTGCACGGCCCACGCCTACGGCTTGCCCATGGCCGTTGCCTTGGCTTGCCCATGCCGTGGCCCATGCCCAACTCCCGTTTCCCACGGTTGCCCACGGTTGCCCACGTCCGTTGCCACGGGTTGCCCACGCCCGTTGCCATGGGTTGTCCATGCACAGGCCATGCTTGCACGGCCCATGCCCACGGCCGTTGCCTTGGCTTGCCCATGCCGTGTCCCATGCCCAACTCCTGTTACCCACGGTTGCCCACGGCGGTTGCCCACATATGCCCACGTCCGTTGCCACGGGTTGCCCATGCACAGGCAATGCTTGCACGACCCACGCCCACGGCTTGCCCATGGCCTTTGCCTTGGCTTGCCCATGTCGTGGCCCATGCCCAACTCCCGTTGCCCACGTATACCCACGTCCGTTGCCACGGGTTGCCCACGCCCGTTGCCACAGGTTGTCCATGCACAGGCCATGCTTGCACGGCCCACGCCCACGGCTTGCCCACGGCCGTTGCCTTGGCTTGCCCATGCCCAACTCCCATTGCCCACGGTTGCCCACGGCGGTCGCCCACGTATGCCCACGCCCGTTCCACGGGTTGCCCATGCACAGGCAATGCTTGCACAGCCCACGCCCACGGCTTGCCCATGGCCGTTGCCTTGGCTTGCCCATGCCGTGGCCCATGCCCAACTCCCGTTGCCCACGGTTATATATATATATATATATATATATATATATATATATATATATATATATATATATACTCCCTCCGTCCGTTTCTAAGGTATCTATTTATTTTTTGCACGTCAATTAAGGAGTAATATTATTATATGTAAAGTGGATAGTTGTATTAGAGGGAAGTGGTGGGCCATATTGTGTACTTTTTTACTAAATAGGGGAAATGGATACCTTTGAAGCGGACGCAAAAAATAGTAAAATGGATATCTTAGAAGCGGACGGAGGGAGTAACAAGTAATCGGGTTGGGTATCGGGTTTCGTACGCGGGTATAAAAGGGAAACCCGTACTCTACTCTTACCCGCTGATTTTTTTCAGGTACGGGTATTACCCAATCCTCTACCCAATTTTACCTACCCTATCCTTACCAAATTATCCGGGTACCCGTGTTTAACCCTACCTGATGGATAAAATTGACAACCCTAGTATCATGGTGAATAGCCCTCTCACTAATCACGTGCCTTTCACAAAAATATTTTTCTTTAATAAAAAATAATATTATGATTGATAAATATTTCTTTAATGAAAAATAATATTATGATTAATGAGCAGTGATTTCACAAATGTTTCTCTTTAATTTAGGAATGTAAATGGAGGTAACAGTAGAGTATGGGTAGAGCAAAACCACATACTTTAATTATCCTATTCTTACCATTCTACTACCTTAAATTTGAACATCAAATAGGATGCGGTTATATATATCGGGTATATTGATAATTTGCAGGTATATGCTACCAACAAAAGATAATCGATATGTATACTCTCTTCATCCCTTTTAAAGATGATATTTTTTACTATTTTGGTCGTTCTATCCAAACTTTCTTTTTTTATATATATGGGACCCACACATACCCACTAATACAATTAAAATATGGGACCCACACTCTCACTATTACAGCTACGTACCCACTACACATTAAATAATAATACTTCCACGTGTCAAAAAGTAAAAAACCCTCTTGAGGAGGAATGGAGGGAGTATTAAATAGGTATAATACGGAGCAATAACTTGAATATGTCCAACGCTATCCAACCTGACCTACATCGTCCACAATTCATTTTATTTTTTTCTCACAATAAACACAAAATATCTAAAATAAAATATAAATAAATAAATCTAACAGCATGAAAATAAAGTTCATAAAAACGATTAATATTTAATTCAAATGCAACAACAAAATTATCATAATTAATTAAATAATATGAGAAGAAATGTATTAGTAACATTATATATTAATTAAATGTAATATATATAACAAGTAATCAATTCAGTATTAATCGGGTAATAGGGTATAAAAAAGAATCTGTACCCTACTCTTACCCATGTATTTTTTTTATCAAATTTGGTTATTACTTGATTCGTTACCCAATTTAGCTTACTCTAACCTTATCCATTGATTTGGGTACCACGAGTAACCCAACGTAGCAGGTAAAATTGACAACCATAGTTTAGTTAAAAATAATGTTATGATAAAAGTAAATTTACATAGTAAACTATTCGTTTAATAATTAGTAATATTTTTAACACTACAAAAAGAATATTTTTAACAACCGAATTTAGCTATAAAATTCAATCATTGGTAATTAGCAATGGATTAGCAACAAAAATAATATTTTTGTTTTAGCAACGGAATGTCAACAGAATTATTCTCTATTTTAGCAACGGAATTCAATCCGTTGGTAATTATCAACGGAATACCAAGAGAATCATTATATAAATTACCAACGAAATTATTAGCAACAGATTACCAACGAAATTATTTACCAACGGAATTGATTTTTCGTTGCTAAAAATTTACCAACCACCACTTTACCAATGGAATTTTACCAACGAATTCCATTGCTAATCCCTTAGTAAGTCAATTTAACAATGGAATTAAGACTTGTAGCAATGAAATATTACGTTGTTAAAAAATAGTTTTTTAGTGTAATGAAGGAGAGAATCTCTTTTGTTTACAAAATAATGTTATGATAAAAGTAAATTTACATAGTAAACTATGTGTTTAATAATTCATAACATTTTTCATGAAGGAGAGAATCTCTTTTGTTTACATTGCACTCTGATTTTAAAAAAGTTAAATTTTAATACATAAAAAATTACTACTATAGGGATATTAACTATTAATCTTTTTAATGAAAAATATTACTCATATTAATAAAAATATAATAAATCATAGTATTAGTGAAGTAATATTTTTTCTAGTAATATATTGTTCTAAAACATAATTTTTCATGCATTTAAAAGTAATTTCGATAATATTAACACACAATTATTTCCATTAGTGAAAAGTGGTATCCTACTGATGAGTGATATTTTCACCTAAATTTTAGTATTTTTTTATGTCCGTTTTCGTAGTTTTTATCCGTATTTCATGTGTTATTCGATTTTGTTTTGTGTTTTTATGGAAATATGTGAGAATGAACTTAATTGTATGTAAAACAAGTAAAATCGGAGCGAAAATGGAGAAGGGAGACGAAAGAAGAGAGAAAAAACATGGCAGCAAGAACACGGCCAACCGTTTCAAGTACACGAGCCGTGTTGTGCTACACGAGCCGTATACTGCAAACGGGCCTGTAAGAGATGGTCGTACGACGACATCAGAACGCACAACACGACCATCCCTTGGCCGTGTTGCGGCACATGACTCGTGTGCCGTCGAAAGTTCACGTTGACCTAGAAACCCTGACACGACTCGAGGCGTGTTGCAGCACACGAGTCGTGTAGGTGCAAAAACTAAAAAAAAAATAGAATTCTTCTAGAAGCTTACCAAGGGGTATAAATACTCAATACTTCAATATTTTAAGGGATTTTTTCGTGAGTTTCACCCCTGCACACACATCACATACCATTTCCTCCAATTCACACCGTCATCTTCATTTATTCTTCATCCACACCATCTACCATCATCCCACCATCAAATCCTTCATCCAAGTAGTTAGAGAAGCAAGGAAGATAGGAGAATTGCAAGGGAAGGAAGAAGATCACCATTGAAGCACTTCAAGGGAGTTTTCATCCATACTTTGTAGTAAAACCTTGTTATTTATAATGTTTTGTAAGGATTTTAATGTCTATGTTAATGTTCTTTTGAATATGGTAGGCTAATCTTCCTTGTGAGATTAGCAACATGAGAGTTGTTGGATAATTTTGGGATTTGTGTATTTTAATTCATATGTTGATTGGGTAAATAGATTTTCTATCATTGATGTTTGAGATCTTGAGGTTTATGATGATTTGTGTGTTTAGTTGTTCTAAATATGTGATTGGATTGAGAAATCAATTATGCTTAGGATAATTGAGTGAATCATTTCATCAAACACTTCATGTGCATTATAAATTATAAAGAGATTGAGAAGTCCTTTGGAATTTAGAACCCTTTGATAGAACATGTGATTGGTTTGATCGAGGGGTTGATTAATTGTGTGAAGTGACTCTCATTTCAAGCTTAGTACCTAGTTGAAATTATTTGAGAGAGAACCAATCCGTTGAGCTATTCGATATTCATATCATATCCATCTCGAGAGTGAGTTTGGGTGAACTTAGTGTTGGCCCGTAATCTTATACCCATGATTCATATGAATTTGATGCATGTATCCTAGAATTTCCACTTCTCGATTGTTGTTAATCTCACTTTTACTTAATTTGGAAAACTACTTTTCATCCATCTATCTTGTTTGCTAATCATTGCTTGCTTGCTTTGGTTATTGTTATTTTCTTGTTTAAACATCCAAACTATTGATGATTCGTCTCTATAAAATTACAAGAAACGTTAGATCGTTTAATCACTAGTACTTACCTCCCTGTGGTTTGATAAATTATTTTAATTGGTCATTTCTACTACAAAATGGCTAATCACCTACTATTGTTGTTCATTAAAATACTCCCTCCGTTCAATAATAGTTAATCATTTTTATTTTGGGCATTACACTTCTGTAGTTATGTTTATCTTTTTAGTAAATGAGATCCAAAAAAATAATTAATATGTTTATGGGGCCACACACTAAACCACACACAATATTAATACAACTATCAACTTTACTTTAAATATTATTTCTCTCACTTTACTATATATTAAAATATGGAGTATATTTTTTAAGGGACCAGCTATTTGCACCCCAAAATTATTGTACGTACCCAAAAATATTTAAATTGATATAATTATCCTTATAAAATTTATATTTGTTCGGTTGAAACAACCAAACAGTTGTCCATCTTATCTGTTCAGTTGCAGAACAGAATAAAGAATTCATATATCTTATCTGTTCGGTTGAAGCAATCGAACAGAACAAATAACTCTTTTATCTTATATGTTCGGTTGCAACAATCGAACATAATAAAATTTGTGATTTTTTAAATTTATATATACATTACTGAATAGATAAGAAACAAATAAGTTTTATAGATATCATCGATCTTTAAACATAGATGGTGATTCCTTTCTCAGTTAAAGTAAGCAAGTTTCTGTTGATACTAGATTCTATCAAACCACTGGTCCACTGCTACTTCCATAGATAGAATCTAGAATTAACAGAAACTTGGTTACTTTCATTGGGAGATGAATCACCATCTTTTTTTAAAGATCGATGATGTCATGAAATTTATCTATTATCTTATCTATTCGGTAATATAGATATGAATTAAAAAAATCACAAACCTTATTTTGTTCGGTTGCTGCAACCGAACACATAAGATGAATGAATTATTTGTTTTGTTCGATTGCTGCAAACGAACAGATAATAGATGAATTCTTTGTTCTGTTCGATTATTGCAACCAAACAGTTTGTTAGATGATTGTTCGATTGCAACAACCGAACATATATAAATTTTATAAGGCTAATTATGTCAATTTAAATATTTTTGGGGTACGTTCAATAATTTTTGGGGTGCAAATAATCGCTCCCATTTTTTAATCCTCGTATGAAAAGCTAACGTAATTATTATTTCAGAATTAAAGATTATAATTTCTGAATAAGATGAGTGATTTATTCATTAATAATAACTAGTGAGATTTTCTATTTGTCACAAATCTAAATCTAATCTAAAATAATATAATAGCAAAGTGCAAAAGTTAAAATTGGATCAATTTTTAATATACACCATTGATTTTGATTACTAATTCTTTTTTAATATCATCCATTCATTCTATTATTCAATATCATCCATTCATCATGATTATAAGATAGATCTTGGTCATTAATTTTTTTCTCATAATAATGATACTTTATTTAATTTAAGATGATATATTATTTAAAATGATTCCTTATATGTGTGTTGAATATTATTTTATTTTAAGTTTTCATTTTATTAAAATTTCCTTTACGAATTTTTTGAAACTATAAAGTAGTTTTGAGTTTTAAAAATTAATTCATTATTAAATTATTTTCTTTATTTTTTTCATCACATATTTTTTTCATTATTAATAATTTTCTGAAGTAATATAATAGTAAAGTGAAAAAGTCAAAATTGGACCAATTTTTAATATACACCATTGATTTTGATTACTAATTCTTTTTTAATTTTATTCATTCATCACATTATTCAATCTCATTCATTCATCACAATTATAAGATAGATCTTGCCCATTAATTTTTTATAATTTGTTATTATTTTTTTATTTTAAGTTTCCATCTTATTAAAATTTCCTTTAGGAATTTTTTGAAACTATAATGTGTTTTTAAGTGTAGATTAAAAATTGGCTCAATTTTGACTTTTCACTTTGCTATACGGGACGGGTATGAATATCATAGTATATCTTATATATTAAAGAAATATTTTATATATTTAATCAAAAATTGTAAATTTTTCTATCATATTTTTGTGATAGAATTATATTATATTTATATTATATTTAATTAGTAATAATATAAGTTGATTTAAAATATTAATTTTAATCGATAAAAAGTACTTAAAAATAGTATTAAATGGGACTGATACAAATATTGTAATGAATTTTTAAATTATATTTATTTATACACGGGTACGAATATTACAAAATAAGCAAGTATCTTACATAATTAATAAACATAATTATTAAATATGTTAAAAAAATTAATGGGCATATGTAATCAACGGGTATTGATAAATGGGTTTGAGACGGGTATAAGTATCATAATATATTTTATATATTAAGAAATATTTTATATATTTATTTTATATTTAATTAGTAATAGTATAAGTTGATTTAAAATACTAATTTTAATCAATAAAATAATACTTTAAAAATAGTATTAAATGGGTATGAGTAATTTACGGGTATTGATAAAAGGCTTTGGAACTGATACAAATATTGTAATGTATTTTTAAAATATTAATTTTAAAAATAATATTTATTTATACACGGGTACGAGTATTATGAAATAAGAAAGTATGTTACATAATTAATAAACATAATTATTTATTATGTTCAAAAAAATAATTTTAAATGAGTATATTTAATCAACGAGTATTGATAAATGAGTTTGAGACGGATATGAGTATTATAATATATTTTTTTAATGAAACTGGTACGAATATAAGTATTTATATTTAAATTGATACGAGTACGTAACAATTAATTCATTATTAAATTATTTTCTTCATTATTAATAATTTTGAATTAATATTATTAGTTCTAGCATCTTAATAATTTTAAATGAGTATGTGTAATCAACGAGTATTGATAAAAGGGTTTGAAATTATTTATTCATACATGAGTACGAGTATTACGAAATAAGCAAGTATCTTACATAATTAATAAACATAATTATTTATTATGTTAAAAAAATAAAATTATTTTTATAAAAACGCTCAATATTTACCATTATTTTATTTTGTTATATATTTAAAATACACTTTTTCTTAATCTTCTTACTGCTAAAATGGAACATACTAGCATGGATTGAAGGATTGTATTATATAAAAATTCCAATTCAAATAAATTTTATATAAAGGTATATTTATTTTATAAAAACGTAGTGATAGAATGATTTATCTAAAAGACATAATTTAAACTTTTCCCTATGTAGTTTAAATAACTTAGAATACGTTCAAACGCTAGTGTTTATTAAAACACAAAATAAATCATTTAACAGAAGTTCAAATAATAATTATAATATAATTATATTATTTAAAAAAGGAAAAATCATTTTCCATAGTTTTGTGATGTCCTTCTCAGTCCAACTAATCAGGCTACGGAAATGAATAATGGACGAAAATTTAATTTGGTTTATTGAGAAAATGTACAACTCTATCTCCTCATAAATATGACATGTTGTGTGCGAGACTTTTAATTAATTATTATTTTTTATTAAAAATATTACTCCTCCTTTCCAAGAATACATTCGCGTATTCTTGAACACGGAGTTTAAGAAAAGTAACTTTTTGGTGGTGTGATGTAATAAAGAGAAGGGGTATTTTGGGTAATTGAGTAGAATAAAGTGTATGATATAGTTGACTTTGACTAAATTGTGTGTAAAAAGAAGGTGTCATTTTTGTAATATTATAGTATTGTAAGGTTATTGATATTGTGTATTGTTTCTATTTTTCGGGGATGAATGTATTCTTGGGACGGACCAAAATGAAAAGTACGAATGTATTCTTGGAACGAATGGAGTATTATTTTTTTTATAAAATATAATCACTTTTTATTTTTATTATAAAATATTCATGAAATAGTTTAATATACCATTATTATTTTTCATCAATTAATTATTACTTTTATAAACATGCGATGTTTAAGATAAGATTATAGGCGTACCTCGTCAGGGAATGGAGGCTGAGAAGCAGTAGACACGTAATAGGAATAAAGGTGGTCATTGGGTTGCGAAACTCCATTTCCATTAGGGTGTTGATGATGCACGCGCGGAAATGGAAGTGAAGGTATGAGAGCTCCACACACATCAGTAAGAGAGTTCATCTGAGAAGAAGAGAATCCATGCTTGTACTTGTTCTTCACACTCAACTTCCCTCCTCTCAGTAATGGATGCCCCTTTCTCTCCATATTAATTTCCAGTATACCCACTCAGATATTTCCTCTTTAAAATATATCTTGCTCCTCTGTGTACTTGTCAATATCTATCTTTCTTCATCACCAATTGTGAAATACTGAAACATGTTTAACATCTACACATATCAAGTACTGACAATATTTTATTTTGACTTGTATCACAAATGAATAATATCTTGCATTATGAAAAATGCACACATTTAAGGACAAAAATTTGTGTGGTATATATGGTTCCAATTAGGGGTGGGCAATTTTTTTTTAAAACCGCCAAAACCAATCGAGCCGTACAACATTGTACCGTACTTAGTTATTTTTTTTTATCTAAATAGCGATTAATTTTATTGGCGAAAATTGCACCGTTTGGATAGTGCAATTTCAATTTTTATTTAAAATTGCACCGCACCGCACCACACTTTATTAAATACTATAAATATATTTAATTATATATATATATATATATATATATATATATATATATATATATATATATAAATATATATATATGTATACGTATTCGATTGTTTATCGAGTATGAATGATGATTTCATATAAGATCTTATTATCAAATTAAATAAATGTTACAATATTTTATTTTTAAAGGTGAATAAACACTTTAAATTAAGCATTTATGTATATTTTTTTATATATCCGTATGTATTCTATAGTTATGTTAAGTATGTTAATTTTTAAACCGTCAAACTGTAAAAAATCGTCTAAAATCGCATAATAAATTCTACTCGACAAATTGCAATTTAAGATTAATTGTCAAACTAAACCTTATATAGCAATGCAATTTAGATTTTGACAAAATAATGTAAAATCGCACCGTGAACTACCCTAGTTCCAACGAATAAGTTTCCTGTGAGATATATATTCTGATTGATGATAAAAATGATAATATTTGAACTATTTTGTAATATATATAAATGAAAATTAATAACATCTTTTAATTAAAAAACATTCCGAATTTCCTGTATCATTTTAGTGTAATATTTTCTATGCCACATCGTTGGGTTGAAGATATGTACTAAGAGATAAAAAAATCCAAAACCTGAAAAATGGGTAAATTATGAATTATTTTTTATATCAATTGGGGGTCTAAAATATGTATAACTAATTATTAAGTAGGTTAATTAGTGTGTTAAGGTTTAATCACCCCAAACAAACGTTCTCTAGAAGTAATAGTTGAATTTTCTTCATTTTTACTTGTCAGTCATATAATTATTAGTATAGATTTTAAGTGAGAATGTCTCACGAATCTTCTTATGGGAGACGGATGATATGTTGTTCATTAATATATAAAATAAAAATTAAGATTTAAAAAGAATAATTAAGGAAAAACAAGGCCTTGGTTGATTAAATAAGATTACTAGGAAAATCAAATTCCTGATTGACATCCACGCAATACAATCTACTACATTTTACATCTATTATTTTTCACTTTTTATAAAAGTCTTAATATTTATATATAAAAGTATAATAAATCAAATTATGCCGTCTATTTCTAAAACAAATCTCAATTACTCATTAAAATAATTAAGTAATTACAATTATGATATTTTAAAATTAGAAAATAATTTAATAAAATTTTAATCATCTATTTCTCAAAAAAAATCTCAGTCACCCATTGAAATAATTAAATAATTATAATTATGAACAAATATCAGTCACTCATTAAAATAATTAAATAATTATAATGACCTTTTCAAATTAGGAAATAAGATTTTATTTATTAAAACTTTAATAATATTAAATATTTTATTATTTGAATTTGTATATATTCAAAATTTTCAAATATATCTCCGTCACCCATTAAAATAATTAAATAATTATAATTATTACTTTTTCAACATTTTCAAATCAGGAAATATGATATTATTTATTAAAAATTGAATAATATTAAATATATTTGTAAGCAAATAAAATTCACAGTTTAATTAAATGACAACACGTGATTTTCATGATAAAATATTAATTTTAATTTATTATATTTTATTTGGGCAATTTAATAAATTAATTCCTAAAATAAATTGATAATTAATTTAAGCCCAACAAATTAAATGAGGCCTGAACCAAGTCAAATAAACTCAATTCAAATGTTGTCTGACCCAAGCCAAACAAAGCCTACAGAATAGATATCAAATCAAATATTGATCAATCAAATTGTAGGGATGGAAAGGGCGCATAATTAGGTCAAATCATCCATTGACCAATCAAATTGCCAGTTATATATGAGACTTCCTCACCCTTCACTTATATAAGTAGTACTCCTTCATTCATTCCAGACACACCGAGAGCGATTCTCTACGAAGATCAAAGACTTCAGAGTTGTCTGAATAGTTCTTCGAATTCTTTAACAAGAATCAACTCAAGAACTGAATACATCTGGATTCAGGTTTTAAACCGCCCGAATTAAGCGTTCTACAGTCAAGTTTTTCTGTGAACGGCCTATAATATGTGATTCATGTGCTAAACGATCAGGATTTAAGCCTGCTTAAGTCAAAGTTCTTACAAGAACGGCCTATAATCGGTGGCTAATTATATTGTGCACGTTCACTCTAAGATAGGGTGCACTCACTTTAAAAAACGTATACATATATAAAAAAACACATACAATTATAAACAAAGATGTATGCAATTTAATTGTTAAATTTTTTAATGAAAAATTGAGTGTCAAAAAATATATATTTATTAAAAAAACATGTATACACTATTGAATAAAAAGTTATATACATATGAATGCTAGTTTTTTTGATGAAAAATTTAGTGTGAAAAAAGTATACAAGTATTAAGAAACACGTATACAAAATAGAATAAAAAGATATACACATATGGGTGCACCCTTCCACCCGGGTGCACCTAATGTCAACTCTAATCCGGGATTCAAGAGCTAAATCGCTCGAATTTAAGTATTTTTAAGTCGAGCACCCATTAAATAATTATAATTATGACTTCTTCAAATTAGGAAAAAATATATTATTTGTTAAAAAATTAATAATATTAAATATAAATCAATCCTAACCATCTATTTTTCAAACAAATCTCAACCAAAAATAAATTCAATCCTCACCATCCATTTCTCAAACAAATCTCAGTCACTCATTGAAATAATTAAATTAAATAATTATAATTATGACTTTTTCAAATTAGGAAATAATTAAATAATTATAATAAATCCAATCCTAGCCATGTCTAACTATTCTCAAAAAAATCGCAGCCACTCATTTAAATAATTAAATAAAATAATTATAATTATGATTTTTTTCAAATTAGGAAATAATTATAATAAATCCAATCCTAACCGTCTATTTTATAAACAAATCTTTACCACCAATTAAAATAGTTAAATAATTGTAATTATAACCTTTTCAAATTAGTAAATAATTTAATGTTTCAAAGGGTTTAGGGTTTTATGGTTTATCTTAAATAAATATCAGCCACCCATTAAAATAACTAAATAATTATAATTATTACCTTTTCAAATTAGGAAATAAGATATTATTTATTAAAAAATTAATAATATTAAATATAAATCCAATTCTAACCATGTATTTTTAAAACAAATCTCAATCACCCATTAAAATAATTAAATAATTGTAATTAGGGAAAATCACTAATAGATACACACTTTTAACCTAAATTACTATGAGATACAATGAATTTAAATAATTACTCTCACATACATAATATTAAAGCAAAATACCAAATATAACCTTATAATCCTATACACTTTTAAACCACCAACCCTACCCCCTCACCCACCCACCCGCTGGACCGTCGTTGACCGACCGTTGACCAGCGTTGACCGTCGCTGACCGCCGCCGCCTGCTGCCGGAATTTAAAATGTGTAAAAACAAAATTGTGCAAAGCAAATTGTGCAAAACCAAATTGTGCAAACAAATTGTGCAAATACATATGGGTATTTATGGTATCACAGTCATAATTGTGTAGTTATGAGTAATAGTACTTTGAGTCATATAATTTATAGCAATTATGCATTATTTTATGTACCTCCTAGTAAGTGACCCTTGTAATTATAACTTTTTCAAATTAGGAAATAATTTAACGTTTCCAAAGGGTTTAGGTTTGTTTAGGATTTTGACTTATTCAAATAAGAAAATAATTTAGTCCAAATTCTGACCGTCTATTTCTTCAACAAATCTCAACCACCCATTAAAATAATTAAATAATTATAATAATGACTATTTAAAATTAGGAAATAAGATATTATTTAATAAAAATTGAATAATATTAAATATATTACTTGAATATATTCAAACAAATATCAGGCACCCTTTAAAATAATTAAATGATTGTAATTATGACTTTTTCAACCTTTTCAAATAAGAAAATAAGATATTATTTATTAAAATTTTGAATAATATTAATTAATTGAAAAATATTAAATATATTATTTGAATATATTAAAAATTTTCAAACAAATCTCAGCCACCCATTAAAATAATTAAATAATTGTAATTATGAATTTTTCAAATAAAAAAATAATTTAGTCCAAATCCTGACCATCTATTTCTCAAACAAATTTCAACTACCTATTAAAATAATTAAATAATTTTAAGGGTTTAGGGTTTATGGCATAATGTTTCCAGAGGGTTTAGGGTTAAGGGTTTAGTATCTACAGAGGGTTTAGGTTTTGGATTTATGACATAATATATGTTTTCAATCAGCAACCCATTAGATTAAAATAATTATATAATTATAATTATAATTTTTTTAAATCAAGAATAATTTAATCCAAATCTTGATCATCTATTTTCAAACTAACTTCAACCACCAATTAAAATAATTAAATAATTATAAGAGTTTATGTTTTAGGATTTATGACATAATATTTCTAGAGAGTTTAGGGTTTAGGGTCAAATCTTAGACACCCATTAAAATAATTAAATAATTATAGTTATGGCTTTTTTAAATCAAGAATAAGATATTATTTATTAAAAATTGAATAATATCTTTGAATATATTCAAAATTTTCAAACAAATCTCAACCACCCATTAAAATAATTAAATAATTGTATACACGAAACTTTAGATGAGTCTTTTAAATTATTTACAATGGATGTTTAGTTGAGTTAATTAATAGTAAAATATTTCGTTATTTGATTGATGTTTATAAATTTGTAATATAGAGTTTGATCTTATAATTTTGAAAAAAGATGCATTTAACCTCATTGCAAAAGACATTAGTAAACCTCTAAAATTGATCTACTTAATAGTCTCGCAAAGTTTTAGAAGTGCTTTGTCCATAATTACATTAAACTTTAATATTTAAACATTAGGTTAGATATAATTCAAAATTATTCGGTCAAAAATCATAAAGTTAAGTGAAGTTGTTGCTCTAAAAATAACACATCTCGTGCAACGTACGGATTCAGTTACTACTTACTCTTAATGGAATATTTATTATTATTATTATTATTATTATTTAATTAATTAATTATTCAATAAGAATAATATTATTAGTAATTATTCTTTGAATAGTTTAACTATTTTGTTATTACTTTATTTTAATCAATTGGATATCACTTTATGTTAAAACGTTATCACGTTTTATTTACCCTAAGATAGTTCATAAAATAATTTAATTAAACTGTTATCACTTTTTATACATCACTTTTCGTTAAAAAATACTATCACTTTTTAATATATTCTAGTGTATTTTTCGTGAGATAATTTAATTATTATACGAATATCACTTTTCTTTGATCAGGAATCACTTTTAATTAAAAAATATATATCACGTTTTATCTATTCTATAAATTATTTGTAAAATACACTTTGGTAATTAGTTATCACTTCTTATTAAAGATGTTATTACTTTTTTTTTTAAATGTTATTACTTTTCATTTATATTATAAATTGTTCATGAAATAGTTCACAACACTATTACCAATTTTCATCAATTGAGTATCACTTTTCAACAAAATTTAAATTATTACATTTTTAAATAATAAAAAATATAAATAAATAATATATATATATATATATATATATATATATATATATATATATATATATATATATATATATATATATATATATATATATTCTTAATTTCTTAATTAGTTTTTCAATTTTTTTTATTTTGATAGCAACCAAATAGAGTTACACTCTCACTCAAGTCTTTGCGTAATTATTAACGACAAAGTCTCTTGTGAGACGGGTCGACCCGTTGTTGAAGTATGTTTGCTATATAGGTAAAATATGTAATAATTTGTTGTTAAAGTATGTTTTTTTCAAGTATGATGAATAATAATAAATTAAATTATGTTTTTAAAGTGCTATTGTATGATTTACTACATACATACTATAACTATTAATTAACATACTTTATTTATATAGTAAGCACACTTTAACAACGGGTCTGATCTGTTTCACTTTCCGCTTCACATAAAGTCGTCTCTTAAAAGAGTGCCTTATCGTATGATATACGAAAATTGTACATGCAGGATATGTCATTCCATTGAAAAGTAATGATATCTTAAAAAAAATGAACTTATATTAATAAAAATTAAAGACTTGAGTGAGATCGTTTCACGTAAAGGCTTACGTAAGACAAACAGAAAGTGATAATGCTAATTCATTAACCATTTATAATATAAATAAAAAGTGATATCATTATATAGCGAAAGTGATAATATTTTATAGTGAAAGAAATAACTATTTTACAAAGTGAAAAACGGTGTCACGATAATAAAAAAGTAAATCGATCACAGCATTACATTAAAACAAGAAGGCTTATTTCATTTTCACATGTTTTTCTTAAGTAGATATTTATTGAAGATTAAAAAGGTGAAAACATGGCAGGAGAATTTAAGTGGACCTGGGTTAGAATGTTATAGTCCATAATTAAAGTATACATTAATTTTTTTATATAACTTAAGAAATATAATATTTAAATAAATAGTTATAGATAAATTTTTGCTTTAAATTTTGGAATTAATAAAAAATTATATAATATTATAGAAAAGTATAAATAATAAAATGATTTTTTAAATGTTTATTTGACTAATCAAACCCATATATATAAATGAAGTTTTATCGAATTAAGTCATGAGATATTCGTAAAATGCTCTGTTTACTGCGTAGACTAGATTATCAAGTTGAATTTGTTGTTCCATATTTCGTGTTTCATTAGTGTTTTACAATATAAAAAAACTACCCTACAAATGACCATTAAAATTTAGGGCATGTATTGAATTTTGGACATTGATTATGACACGTGACAATCATTTAATTTGTGCATATGAACACCATTGTAAAACATGTGATCCCATTTGATAGATTATAGGGTTAGGGTGGTTTAGACTCCAAAACAATCATTTAATCTCAATTAAAGTGTACATCGGTAAATGTATGAATATCATGATCTTAATTTAAAAGTTTTATTGCTGAACATTCATTACATCTAACTAAGGGTACATCATTGTATAATTTCATGAACAACCTGCTGGAATTTGACCTTAGCTCTATGTTTTTGCATGGCTTGAACTTGCTACATTGAATGTTGATAGCCGTCTCGGATGACGAACTCCCCCGTACGCCCATGTACGTCACTCCTGTTATTTCCACGCTCGACTCTCCCTGCTTGCACGTTCTTTCTCCCGTAGGGCAATAATATTGATCTATCAAGATAGGATTTTTAACGTCGTTCAATATAACATCTGCAAATGTAACATTAGAAACAATGTTCGATGTTACTTCAAGTGCCCACGTTTTGATCCTCAAGCCATTTGTAGTCTTGGTCAACGTGCAGTTCTGCACTGTGATTTCGCTCACATCCTCCTCTCCCTTGTATAAACCCAAGCTTCCAATACTGATATCGTGACCGGGCCCACAAAAAACGCCGGAGATGTTGACCTTTTTAATCCCATCCCCGATGGAGACACAATCGTCTCCGGTGCCTATGTTGGAATCTATGATGTTTATGCCGGTGGAGCGTCCGATGTGGATTCCATCGGTGTTGGGGCTATCTTGTGGGGCGGATATATTTACATTTTCCACATTTAGAGTTTGTGATGCATAGATGCTCATGTGGAACAACTTGCTATTCACTAAATTTATATTTTTTATAAAAGAATTTGTCACAAAATTCATCTTCAACGCCTGTCAACATTTACAAAATAGAGTCAAATTTTGTAACTTTTCAAAATAATGTACTAAAAATCTAAAAAAAGTTCAAACTTTTAAATCCTAAAAATGATTTACAAACCCTAAAATATCTACTTTACACAATAAAGTTTTAGAGATACTGGACCAAGTAGGACGATTATCACATTTCTTTGAACCAGAGCAACTGGACCAAGTAGAGGCACCATTGCCGTCTAGGGCACCATTACCATCAAGTGTCAAGTCATCAACTTATTAAAGCTGAGCCAAGAGTCTAACGTCGAATCAATAGAATCGTCGGCCTTCACGGTTCCATCGATATCAAACAACGTTTGGCCGTTGCATGGCCCTTCAACAACTCCACTGCTCACAAAGAAATTCCCAACGGGGACATAAACTGTTCCTCCCACAGTTTCACAAGCTTTTTTCCATGCATTTAAAAAAGCCTACATTCATAATTAAATAAATAAATTAATAAATAATTTTTTTTAAAAATAAAATACATATATATACCTATTTGTTATCTGTTTTTCCATCGCCAGCACCACCAAAATCAGTAACACTTAATTTGTTGCTTCGTCCGTTAACATCAATTGTCCATATGGAACAAATCATGAAAAGAATAATACATGAAGAAACGCAGTAAGAGTTCATCATCACTAAGATATAAATAAATTAAATATTAATTGTAATAATTACTTTACGTATAAGTGTAGAGTAATTATTATGAAAAACTCCAAACAATTGTATATATACAGAGAGTATGTACAATGCAAACCTACATATGGAAAAGTTGGTCAAAGTCAAAGATATTATGGAAATATAGAGAGTGAACACTTATGTAAACTGAATCTTTGTCCAATATTGTTTACTAGAAATAAATAAAATACGTACAAGTTTTTATTTAGATATCCATAATACTATAATAAACATTAATATTATTAGATAGCATTTATATATGAAAACCGCGGATAAATTATTGAGATTTTTATTATAGATAGATTACTTATTTTACCAATTGTATTTTTAAAAATGTGATAAATAGGTAAATCATGTATAAAAATTAATATATGCACATATATTCTAATTTTTTTAAGGAAATTAATCTTGAATTTTTTTAAATAAGTTAATGTAAAATACTATACAATTGAAAATTATTAGCTTATATTTAATTACTTTAAGTGCAGAGTACTTTATAGTTTATAATTATGAAAATATAATAAATTATTAGATGTTCATGATATCTTTTATAATAATATTATTGATTATATAGGAGTACTTACTGATACATTGAAAAATCCCCTAAAAACTGTTATATCCACGTAATATTTATGCCCTATACAAACATTTAAGCTGCACACGATGTGCAACAAAAAAGTTTGTGTTAATCGAATGATATTATGTGAATGTAAGTATATTGTGCAGCAATAAAATTGTAAGTATCACGAGCGACAAAAAAAATTACTTTTTTTAATTTAATTTAATATACTATAAATTTGAATTTAGTTATTTAATTTCAAGTATTAAGTAAGTATTAAATATTAGAGTTTATATTCTTTGCACCCGGATTTGAGTTGGTATCCTATGCACCTGGGTGTACACGTGTATTTATATAATTTTTATTCAATAGTGTATATATGTTTTTTTAATAATTGTATAATTTTTTTATTTTCAGTTTTTCATTAAAAAAATTAATAGAAAATTCACTAACAAAAAATATATATTTTTATTCATTAGTGTATCTCGTCCTAAGTTAATGTTTATATTTGCTTTTTCACATAAATTAAGAGATATAATATTTTAATGTGTAGTGAGAGGTAAGAGAAATAAATATTTATTGTAAAGTGGATAGTTGTATTAGGGTTGTGTGTGAGCCCTATATGGAATAATTAATTATTTTGTGTGTGTCCAATTGGACAAAAAAGGAAATAAAGAAATGTAAACCTCAAAACAAATCAAAATAAAAAACGTAAATCTTAACACGAGACGGAGTATGTTTTTATTTATAAATAAATGTATATATTTGTATAAAGTGGGTATGCCAGCCTAAATATTTTAAGGGATTATGAGATTCATGAACGTGGAATTAGAGGAAGGTTGAACAATATATACATAGTAGTCGCAGAAATATTACAATTTGCATGATTTTGAAAAAGAAAAGGAGATTTTAGATTTATTTATAAATATATAATATTAGATTCACAAACGTGCAATTAGATTTACATGCATGATTTTTGAAGTCCAGCTATCGAAGAACTCGTTTCCATTCCATTCGCAGAGCGATGCAATTTTACTGAATAATATTTTACATTAGTTGAGATTATACACGATGGAGTACTTCATTTTCTAACTTTATTCTCACCTTATTTTAATTATTTAATTTCTGTTTTTTATTTTTTTAGTAATATGATAATCTAAATTTTGTCATAAAATTTAATTTTTAATTTAAACATAATAAAATTTTAAAAAGTGATAGTAATATTTTTTTTAAAATATTTAACTTATAAAATAATGATAATAACCATCCAATTAAATTATTTCATAAATAATTAATAAAATAAGTAAAAAAAGAATAACATTTTTAATTAAAAAAATGACATCTAAACAAGAAAAAGTGATATTTATCCAATATAATTATTTAATTAACGCATATAGAATATATAAAATGTAATAATATTTTTAATAAAAAGTAATACATCTTAAAAAAAAGTGATATTCATGATCAATTGAAGTATTACATGAATGATGATAACATTTTTAATAAAAAGTGATAACTGATATATCAAAAGTGACAATAATTCAATTGAACTATTTTTTGGATAATCCGTATGACGAATAAAAAGTGATAACATTTTTAATAAAACATGTTACTCGATCATGATAAAGTGACAATTGAATTAGTACATTATTTTATAAACAGTTAATTATTTCTAATGAAAAGTTGCAACTAATTAAGGAGAAGTGACAACAATTCAAGTGAACTATTTTATAAATAATTTGTATGAAAAATAAAAAATAATAACATTTATAATGAAACGTAATACTCGATAAGAAAAGTGATATCTGAACCTAAAAAAATTTCATGAATAATTAATAGAAAAATAAAAAGTGATAAAATTTTTAATGAAAAGTTACAACTAATTAATGAGAAGTGATAACAATTCAAATGAATTATTTTATGAATAATTCGTAAAATGAATAAAAAAATTATGGAATAATATTTTAATGAAGAGTTAGTCTCATGTAAATCGAGTTCACGATGTAAACCTTGTAATCCCTTTTAATTCAAACATTAGCAAATGATATGGTATAACAGTATTGGAAGGGGGAAGAAAATTTTAAAATAAAAATAGAAATTTAGGTTTGTTATTAAACTATGCAATACCATTAAACGAAATTAAATGAAAGTACAAGACACAGACCAAAAAAGATGCGGAACAAAAGAGAACAGGCGAGGGATCCTGTTACCTAACCAACAAAGGAACAGACGAGGGATCATGTTGCCAAACATACAAGACACAGTCTAAAAAGATGAGGCCTAAACCTGTAAAGCCAAAAAACACAGCTGGAAAATGAAACCTATACAAAATACGGGCTGGCCAAGTGATCATAGACCCCTCCCTCCCCCCCCCCCCCCTGCGCAGGGGTTCATTAAAACCTATATATGGAAAAAACTCAGTAGGAAAACTCCATATAGAGGAAAAGAGCACCTTTAAAAAAAGAAAGTAAAAAAATCCACCTTCTAACCTAGACCTATCCTGATCAGCCCAGAAGAGAGAGGAGTGCTAAATACTCCATAGAAATCTTTAATAACTGTACATCAATATAGACAACATCATAATCTTAACAGTAAAAGGAGTGAACCAAGGAAAAATGAGCATTATCATCTGAGATACCGGGCGACTTCGCCACCGAGAGACAAGATCCCCTTCACTCATAGCCGCACGGTATGAAGAATAAGATCAAGCATTATACTCAGGATCATCATTTGATTCGAAAGTATTCAGAGTTCATATCCGCATATAAGTGGCGGAGTACAACAGGAGGAACAACATCATGCCAAACAAATTCTCTTCCAATAAACGATATACATACTATCAGCAGCCGCATTGCCCCCTCTATAGATATGAGAAACCCTGAAATCCATATCCTGAATAATATCCTTACCCTTCCTCCAGCACGCCATAAGTCTCTATGGAACCTCAGGACAATCCAAAGTAAGAGCATAAATCACATAGGTGCAATCTGACTCAAGCCACAATGAAGTCCAACCTCTTTCAAAGGCTATTTCAACAGCCAGCAGAGCTGTAGTAAGCTCTGTCTCAAAAGTAAAACCAAACTCATTGCCAACAGTGAAACAACCAAGAGGAAACCCTCTGCAATTTCTGTAAACTCATGCACCTGCTATAGTACCTGGAGCAGTCTCCGCATGACCATCCATGTTAACTTTAATTAACTCGGAGTAGGAGGACACCATCTAAGCAGTGTGATAAAAGAGGACTTTCTAGGGGGACTCCTAACTTTGAAGTAAGGAAGAGTTGCAAGATCTTTAGGGGTGTTATGCATCATGCCGACCTCCAAGTGATTAACATCACAAATCAAAGTCATAAGAGAAGCAGATATTGCATCCGGACGAATAGCGTTATCCAAAAGGTTCCCAACATCATCAGTGATATACCCATCAGCCATAATGGTATTTCTTTGACTCCATATCAGTGTATAATTAACAATGATAAATTTCCAAAGAAAAATAACATGTGCACTCCCCTGCAAAGACACAGCCTGGAGAATAAACTAGAGAAAGCTTTGATCAAGAGTAACTCTATTACCAAAGCGAAACTCATCCAAAATCCGACGAAGAACCACCTGAGAAACAGGACATCCAAGCATGATGTGATCAAGATCATCCTCAGCTGATCTGCATAAATAACACCTTGAAGGAACTCTAAAATCTCTTTTCAGAAAAGTATCCCAAGAAATGAGTACTCCACGAATGGCCTTCCAAACAATCAAAGAGATCCTAGGAGGAATATGACGATTCCAAATCTATTTACCCCAAGAAGTGGTAGGAAACTTATGACGAAGATGGATAAAAGCCAGACTAGAAGTAAACTTACCATGAATGGATTTTTCCCAACATTTGATGTCAAGAAGGTTCTGAGAAATACGAACCACAAGCATAGCATCAACAATATTAGGATAAGCATGGTCAAAATCTTTAGTAATATTCCAAACATCATTATAGTAATAGTCCGCAATCCTCTGCGTGAAGAGATGTCAGTACTCCAGGAGGAATCCCAATGATATCCGCTATTGGAGTACCAATCCATTTGTCCAACCAGAAACACACGGAAGAGGTATAGCCCACCACCCATACCTAATCCTCAATAAGACGATGTATATGGGGAAGACATCCCCCTCTAATGGAAGAAAGGAGATGTTGAGCATGAGGCTGACCATCCCAAAACCATCTCCCACTGACAGCATCCAATGAAGAATCATTATTCAAAATATCCCAAGAAGCTTCATTAGAAAAGACTTGTAGATATACGAATAGATCTAACACCCAAACCACCTTCCTCAACAGGAGAGAAAACCTTGCTCCAACTAACACTGAAGTAGTTTCTCTTTGTAGTGCTACCAGACCAGATGAAATTACGCATTGCTATTTCTAATTTTTAAACCTGAGTTCTCGGCAACCTATACGTCATAATCTGAACAGCCGTTGAAATAATAATGATAAAGTTAACCAAACAAATCCTGCCAGACATGGATAAATTATCTCCCTTCATTTGCTAAATTTAGAAATAATTTTATTTGTGGCATCCTGGAAGTAAGAAAGGTTTGGAGCACTAATGAAAATTGGGATTCCTAGGTACCTGAAAGGATAAGATTCAATACGAAAGTCCAGCGTTCTCCGAACATGCCTCTTAATGAACTGCTTGATATGTTTGCCATAAAAAACCGAAGAATTAGAAGGATTGAACAACTCCCAGGCAAGGCACCATAACCCTCAAGACAAGTCCTGATAGCAGAGATCGAGCTCACGTTACCCTTCAGCATAAAATAAATAAGGTGGCAGAAAATTTCACGCCCAACCACATCAAGCAAAATCCGTCAGTTATCCACAAAGTGGTACAACCACAGACCCATGACTTCTTCTGCAAGACATAAAAGAAGAGGAGAAAGAGGGTCTCCCTGTCGAACACCGTACCACAACAAAAATAACCATTAGGAAGTCAATTAACAAGGTTAGAGATTTTCGCAGATGTAAAAATACCTCTCAAAAGGCCCATAAATCTCTCAGAAAATCCCATGCGAGTTAAAGCCTCAATCAAGAAATCCCACCTGATAGTGTTAAAAGCTTTCCTGATATCAGTTTTAAATGTCACACTGCCAGAAGTAGAAAGATCAAGAGAGTTGAAACTCTCCAAAGCAAGAGCAATACAATGATGAATCTTTCGTTTAGGAATGAAACCAAACTGATGCTTCCCAAGATGCTTACGCAAAATAGGGCCCAAACGAGAAGCAAGAATTTTAGTAAGGATTTTTAAAAAGAAATTACACATATCAATAGGCCAAAAATCCTCAACTCTATTAGCACCATCGGTTTTAGGAATTAGCATTAACCCCTTTAGAAACAACCTCAGTCTAAAAAAGCCTGACCGCCACACAAAGATCATGCATGATAATAAGGCAAGCTTTCTGGAAAAAGCCCCACTGAAGCCATTCGAACCAGGCGAACTATCCGGCGACAGATGAAACACAGCTACTTTAATCTCCTCATCATCAGGTGTTTTGGTAAGAGTAAGATTCTCCTCAGCAGTCATAAAAGCATGTATAAAATCCAAAGTAGAAAAATTCGGAGAATCATTAGGAGAGCTGAAGAGCTGAGTATAGTAATCAACAATGTGTTGAGATATGACTCCATAGTCAGTACACAGCTAGCCATTAATGTAAAGAGAGGTAATATCACTCCAGACTTTTTTGAGCCTATGAGCTTTATAAAAAAAGCTCATATTACGATCACCATCCTTGAGCCACCCACCCTTATTTTTCTATGATAGAAACTGGTACTTTTGCTGTAACTTCATCTCCAAGAGAATGCGTGCTTCCTCACAGAAATGTTCAATAGTTTCATCTTCCATGTCAATACGAACCTGGACCTCCTGTAGATCCTTCATGGCATCATCCACCCCAGTCCAAACGTCACCAACAGAATTCCTGTTCCAAGTTCTGATGCCAATTTTAAGACGACGAAACTTCCAACAGAAATAATGTATGGGGTTCGGAGCCCAAATAAGAGCATCCCAAGAGGTCTCACAAGCAACAAAAAAACCAGTGTTCGTCAACCACATCTTCTAAAAACAAAAGTGCCTGTGAATGCCCACCCCTTCTATAGTAAGAGACAAAAGAATAGGACTATGATATGACTAGTGTCTAGGGAGTGATGTCAAAGAAATACTATCCCAAGAATCCAGGACACCATCCGAGATGATAGCTTGATTAATTCTGGAAACTCTGAGAGAGTGTCTAGATGACCGACGAATCCAAGTGTATTTAGCGCCAGAAATATCCACATCATGCAACCACTCGTATTAAGAAACTCCCTAAACTCTAGGGAGCCTAAAGCAGAATATCTAGAAGGAACATTCTTCTCACTATCCCCAATAATCGAATTAAAATCACCAATGACAATCATGAAATTAACCAGATAACCAACAATGTCCAACCAGATATCACGATGATTAATGTATAAATTGCTAGCATGCACAACACCAATGCAATAAAAAGCACCATTAAACATATAATCCATGATAATAATCTGATTAGAAAAGAAAACCACTCTCACATTTGTCACATGGGAACCATGACAAAAAACTCACAAGTTTGGTTTCATAGGACTTCTATCATTAAGAGTTACAAAAGAAAGACCCAAACTCATCCAGTAGTGCTTATAAACATTAGAAAAATCGACTTAAGGCTGAGCAATAACTAATTACCAGTGAGGTTGATGTAATTGGCAAAGAGCCTTTAGCATGGCAAGTGTAGCAACATTGCCAATCCCCTGCATATTCCAAAAGAGATAAATAATTTATTCCTCTTCTTATTGCCGTGCTTCGGCGATATCTCATCAGGATCAAGACCCTATTCCCCACGAATGGTAGTCTGCATAATACGTGTGTGAGTACTGGATGATAGATATATGTAATTGCAAATTATAAAAAATTAATATTATATAAATAGATAAAAATATAATATATATTTATATATGTATAATAGATATTACTATTAATAATTAATAAAATAAGATATTTTAATCTTCTCAACAAATATAGGTCATAGTATGTATGTACATATTAAATATGCGATTTTATATTCTTTTTTCACCGCTTTATATATATATATATATATATATATATATATATATATATATATATATATATATATATATATATATATCAATTTGAATGGATTATCCGTTTTATGGAATGTGACACGTGAGAAGATCTCGCACTATACTCTCCCTAACAATAATGAGTTGACATTAGGTGCACCCTAGTGCAAGGGTACACTTTTGTATACGTGTTTTTTAATAATTGTATACTTTTTTCACACTAAGTTTTTCATTAAAAAAAACTAGCATCCATATTCGTATAATTTTTTATTCAATAGTGCATATATATTTTTTAATAATTGTATTTTTTACACTCAATTTTTCATTAAAAAAACTAACAATTAAATTGTATACATTTTTGTTCATAATTGTATATGTTTTTTGCTTATATTTGTATACGTTTTTGAAAGTGAGTGCACCCTATCTTGAGGTGCACCCTGGTGCACAGTATAATTAGCCAATAATAATATTAAAATTGAATAAAATACACTTGGCTCCCAAGGATATGTGCTTGGCCTCCAAGTTGATTATGTATATATATAATCTTCTTACCCCTATTTCTTTACATGCACAACGTGGGGAGGAGAGAGGAAGAATGTAGCGAGAAAAAATAAATGTTTCCAATGCACTTGCAAGATGGATAATTTATTTGTGATTTATTTATATTGCTCGTAAGTTATGTTATATGAATATGTATGGATTTATTATAATATTTTACAAATAAGGAGTCACGATGTCTTACTAATTTACTAATGTTCATGTGGAATTGTTAAGGGATTTCAAAAAATTTTATTTTCATGAGATGTTCAAGTATGTGAGTATTTCATTTCTTGCGTGCATGTATTTAATACTTGACGAATTTTATTTTTCACCGAGATGTGGTTCGCTCACCCCCCTTCCATTCCAAACCCTTTTCAGGTTAAGTCTGCGACGACATACTGTGGTGGATGCGTTGCATAAAAGCTTTTAATGTAATTTAAAATAATATTTTTGTAATTATTTTATAATTAAAGCTTTATAATGAAAATATATAATTTGTAATATTTTTTTATTTTATTGTTCACTCCTCTCTTGAAGGTTAATATTAAAAAAAAATAAAAAATTACGACCAAAATCTCATATTATTAAAATTGGGCGTGATAGAATGGTATCAGAGCGGGTCTACGTTTTTGTGGACTCGTATTTTTTAAAATAAATTATTTAAGGGTCTACATTTTTGTACTCATAGAAAATAAATTATACTCCCTCCGTCCCCTTTAAATAGGGTCTTTTTCTATTTTGGGCGTCCCACCCAAAGAGTCCCCATTGCATTTTTATACACATGGGACCCACACTCCCACTAATACAATTACCCACTACACATTAAATAATAATGATCCTTAATCCACGTGTCAAAAAGTAAAAGACCCTCTTAGTGAGGGACGGGGGGAGTATACAAGTCTATGTGTTTGTAGTTCGCTCACCCCCTTCCACTCCAAATCCTTTTCAGGTTAGGTTTGAGACGACGTACTAGTGGCGGATGGTTGCTTAAAAGCTTTTTATCTAATTTTAAATGATATTTTTGTAATTATTTTAAAATAAAAGCTTTATAATGCAAATACATGATTTGTAATATTTTTTTATTTTATTGTTCATGCCTCTCTCGAATGTTAATATTATCAAAGAATTATGAACAAAATCTCATCTTATTAAAATTGGGGCGTGACAGAATGGTATCTGAGCGAGTCTACCTTTTTGTGGACTCGTATTTTTAAAATAAATTATAAGTGAGTCTACGTACTTATCCGTGGACTCGTATTTTTTAAAATAAATTATTTATGGATCTACATTTTTGTGGACCCATATTTTCAAAATAAATTATATAGTCTATGTTCCTGTGTACTTAAATTTTAAAAATAAATTATTCACATGTCTACAATTAAGTGGACCTGTATTTTCAAAATAAAATGATCTTTTAATGATACTCGCTACGCATTCACTTGTATGCTACGTCTGCTTCATTGAGGTACAAAGTATTTATTTAATTGTAGCTTCAGTTTAATGATGAGGAACTTTTAGAATATAAGCATGTGAATTTCGAGGACGAAATTATTTTTAGAATGATAGAATATAACACCACAATATTTTATAATCTATAACTTTTGTAAATTTTACTTTCAAATAAAACTATATTAGATATATTTTTAATGTATTATATCTTAATTATTAAGTACTACACTTTAATTAATAATGATATAATATAATAATAACATTAAAATTGAATAAAGAATGCTTGGCTCTCAAAGATATGTGCTTGGCCTCCAAGTTAATTATATATATGTGTATGTATATAATATTTTTCCCCCTATTTCTTTAACACACAACGTGGGGAAGAGAGAGGAAGAATGAAGAGAAAGAAAAAAAATTCCAATAACTTTGCAAGACAGGGAATTTGTTTGTCATTTTTTATACTGCTCGTATGTTTTGTTATATGAATATGTGCGAATTGATTGTGATATTTCAAGGGTAATGAGTAGCGATGTCTTACTAATTTATTGATGTTCATGTGGAATCGTTATGGGATTCCAAAAAGTTATGCTTTTATGAGATGTTCAAGTATTTAAGTATTTCGTTTCTTGCGCATAAATATTTAATACTTGACGAATATTATTTCTCACTAAGATGTGGTTCGCTCACACTCCTTCAATTCAAACCCTTTTTAGGTTAAGTCTGCAACGACGTACTAGAGGCGGATGTGTTGCGTTAAAGCTTTTTATGTAATTTTAAATGATATTTTTATAATTATTTTAAAATAAAAACTTTATGATGGAAATACATGATTGGTAATATTTTTTATTTTATTGTTCATGCATCTGTTGTGAAAGTTAATATTATCAAAGAATTATGAATAAAATCTAAATCTATATAATGAATTGGAGCGTGAAATTATTACACTATAATAATTCATCTTATCGTTTTGTATTTTTAAATAATTTTTTAAAGGATGTATCTTATTATATGGTTTCTATGTATATATTAAGTAGTAATTATTTCTTATATATATATATATATATATATATATATATATATATATATATATATATATATATAATATTTTTTTTCAAATTCTACAATTGATTGTATCTTTTTAATAAATCGTATTAGTAAAATAGAAAAAAATATATTTTTTACAATTTTTTATTAATTTATTATTATATATTTATTTATTTTAATCCCTTAATAATTTAATTTTGAAATCATTATTTATTCTTTATTCTTCAAATGGTAGTTTTTACTGACATGACATTATAGATATAGATATGAAGTTTTGGTGTTGGACTAACTTTATTAACTTTAAAAAGTAAAATTATTTTTTTAGGTAAATAATACTCTCTCCGTCCCACAATAAGGAGTACATTTTACCATTTTCGTCCGTCCCAACACGTGCATTTCTATTTTTATTAAATGAGACCTACACAAAATAATTAATATATCTCTATTGGACTCACACATCACACTAATACACCTACACACTGTACATTAAAATATTATTTTTTTGCCTCAATTACTCATTAAATATTATACCTTTTAATCTATGTTCAAAAAAGAAACACACGTCTTGTGTCGGGAAGGAGTGAGTAAATTATAAAATATTTTATATTAATTCATTAATTCATTAATTTTATATTTTATATAATATATTTTATATTATATTGAGTAAATATTTTATATTGGGTAGAGTTTAATTTTGAAATAATTATGTTGTATTTTAAAATTATAAAATTTTTGTGTGTGTTTAACTTTTGTATAATTTTTAAAATATTAATTCATTAATTCATATATTTATGTATTAATTATAAATGGTGAAAATTCCATAATTAATTTCTACAAAATTACCATATTGTAATTATTTGCTACTCTTCAAATATATGCTATACATTGGGATATGATTCAATTTATGTGTAAATATTTAAGTAAAATAATTGTAAGGTGATTGATGTAATGATTTGATTGTTTATTTTAAAATATATATTAAATATATATATATATAAATCTATTAATTTATTTTATTTTTTATACATGATAAAAGTCAAATATTCCTAAATTAATTGTATAATAATAGTAATAATAATATTTTAAGGGTACATAATGTGTGAGACCGTCTCACGTGGGATCAATTTACACATTTTAAAATATTTATCACTTTCGCTATATAATGTTATTACTTTCGTTATAAAATATTATCACTTTTCATTTACACCTCGTTTGGTAAGCATTAATATGGGCTTTTCATGAGAATAGTATTGCCTTTTATCATGTTTGACAGCCCATAAACCATTGTACAGGGGTCCTGTAAAAAAGGAAAAGCCCACTTAAAAATACTATTCTCCTTGCATAATTTATAGGGCGTGAACCGTAGTCTGCCCATGCCGATCGGTCGTTGCTATAACCTTCACTGTTAATAGCCTTGTGAGTCTCGTGACAACATCCGCAACACTTTCTCCTCCCGCATAAAGGCCAAATCTCAAGGTAATTTATGGACAAGAAGTAACAAAAGATCACAATTGATGAGCAATTGTGTGGATGGAATTAAGAAAGATACTTCAACTGAATGGTTGTTTGTTAGATGTAGAAGAAACAAATTGGCTTTGAATTAGCAATTGAGATGGCATTTCTATGACTATTCAATTTCCAATTTGAGCAATTGATTTTGTTTCATAGTGTGGTGTACACCACCATTAGGAGCCCCATCGCCCTGTCTGGGAACTGTCAAATCGCAGGATTTTGTTTCATATCTTTATGAATCTTTTTTTCTTTCTCGGATTTTTTTTTTTTTTGTAAATTTTGCTGTGTTGATTTTTATTGATCTTCTTCTATGATCTCTTGTTAATATTTTTTCCCTGTAAAGTTGTTGTGTTGATTCGGAATGATGTTGTGTTAATAAATTTTAGGTAAATTTGCTGTGTTGATTTGTAATGATCTTCTATGATCTCTTTTTTTTTTCCTGTAAATTTGTTACGTTGATTCGAAATGTTGTTATGTGTTTATAAATTTTAAGTAAATTTTAAATATTTTAATTTTGTGATCCATTATCAATATTCATTCTGGAGCGAATATGCACAGAGACGACGAATTGATCATTTTTAGGGAAAATTTCTATAAAAGGTTATAAAAGTAATTTCAACATCTATCTCATTTCTTTTATCTCCTATCAAACATCTTAAAAATTTATATGTTAATTTTAATGCATCCTATCAAACAATTTTCATTTTTCATATTATGCATACTTATTTTTATTTATATCTCAATTCTTATATATATCATCTTATCTTATCTCACCTATCAAACGAGTCATACTATAAACTGTTCATGAAATAATATTATCACTTTTCATTAATTTAGTATTACTTTTCAATAAAAAAGTTATCATTTTTTGACCGTCTCACGCACGTGAGACGGTCTCACACAAGTATTTGCCATATTTTAATTGATTTTTTAAAAATATATTTTAATTTTAATGAAATAATTATATCACAAAAATATGAAACCATTTCATGTAAAATCTTATATGAGACGGATAATAAGTGATAATATATTTTTAATCATACTTGGGCTAAGTTTATTTAATAATAACAAAGGAAGGATTCTGTGTCCAAAACTCTAATTAATGTTGAACGAAGATGAATTGGGACTTCTTTTGAGTAGACTTTAAATATTTTTCAATTGGACTAAACTTAAAATAACAAATTATTTACATATAATATGATGGGCTCTCGATGGGCAGTCCTGGATTGAGCTTGGGGCAGACCACCCCTAAATCCGCCCCCACCATTGATTATTTTCCATATAACGAGAGCTAGCATTCTAGTTTTTCAGTAACTTAATGATATAAGAACAATAGCTCAACATGTCAATCAAATACAACTAGGTGAATTGCTGTAAATTTCTTTACATAAAGATTGTTCATTATGAAATGTTTAGATGACCCCCACATTCTTCCCAATCAAAGAAATACTACTACTTGAACCTCGATGGGTGATTCATTAGGATAATAATATCCAAAGAGTTAGTTCTTTTCACAATTTTCATGTATGCAGTGAACAATTTTTGGCTTAGTGAAAAGAATTATTCTAAATGTTAGATCATGTTTGTTAAATACTTTGATGGTTGTTTCTTGATGATCTATTAATGGGTTGGGCTTATGCTTGGAGTAGCAAAGTTAAATCACACAAGAACAAGCATATCAAACAGGATCCATGAAGATGGAAGAAACATACAATCTCCTTATTATACTTTGTATTTTCCTTTTGCATATGCACTCAAAACTCTTCTCTCTCCCTTCGGTGAAGATGAAGTAATAAAAACCTGCCTAATCATACAAATTAAAGGCTATTTATATGTTCTCCGTTGTTCCTCTCACATGCTCCTTCCTAGCCCTATATCTTGGCCAATCGGGTGAAGACAATTATTGTGCAGGAAATCGGATTTGTTCCTAGAGAGGAGACCATGGTTGCCCAAAAGTAAAATGTGTAGGTGTTCCTCGTCCTTGAGTGCATTCTCATTGATTAAGAGAGTAAGGCATGCTCATTGTATATTGTCCTTTCGACATATATATAAAAAGTGATTTGTAGAGCTGTCATTGGTGAGTCGGTTTAACCTAAATCCATCATAACCCGCTCTTATGCGGGCTCAAACGGGTTGGGTCACACGCGGGTCGGATCACTTGCGGGTTAAGTCACTCGAGGGTCAGGTCACTTGCGGGTTGGGGTGGGTCACTGGTGGGTCGACCTATAGTTCAATTATTTTATTTTTTTATTAGTATTTATTTTAAGGATATTTCACTTATCACCCACTCTACCCCACCCACCCCTTTCCAAAATTTTTTTTATTATTTTAATATTAAAATTTTTATTAATTTTAATATTTAAATAATAAAAAGTATTACCAGCATACCCCACCCCACCCCTTCCAATTTTTTTTTTATTAATAATAAAATGATTACCACCCTATCCCAACCACCCCTACCGCCACACTCACCCACCCCTTCCCAAAATTTTTTATAACAATTTAAATTATAATATTTAATAATAAAATATTACCACAACAGCCAACCCACACCCACCCACCCAACCCCCTTCTCAAAAATTTTTTATAAAAATTTTAAATTAATATTAAAAAAAATTTGGGGAGGGTGGGTGAGTTGTGAGGGTAAGAGTAGGCTGTTTAATATTTTTATTATTTTAATATTAATTAAAATCTAAATTTTTATAAAAAAAAATTTTTGGGAGGACAGGGGTGGGTGGGGATAGGGGTAGGATGGATGATAATATTTTTATTATTTTAATATTAAAATTTAAATTTTTAAAAAAATATTTTTTGGTGGTGGGTGAGGGGTGGTGGGCTGTGGGGTAGGTGGGGTGGGGGTAGGGGTAGAATGTGTAATAATATTTAATTATTTTAATATTAAAATCTAAATTTTAATAAAAAAATTTTTTTGGGGTAGGCGGGGATAGGGGTAGGGGTAGGGGTAGGGTTAGGATGGATGATAATATTTTTATTATTTTAATATTAAAGTCTAAATTTTTTATTAATTTTTTTTTTTTTGGGTGTGGATAGAAATGGGTGGTAGATTATTGGGTTGGGGCGGGTTGACCAAATTGACAGCTCTAGTGATTTGTTTCATCCATTTTGTTACCTTGCCTTGGATTGCTTTTTGGTCTAGCTACCCTTTGAAGGGATGACCGACCATATCCTCCACCGGACCGAGCTTATTATAAGGTCAGTTCAGCCAAAGCTATATAATGAGCTTATGATATGAAACCAGTCACGTATATCATTAACTTGTTTTGGGCTCATGTTTGGTCGTGGCTCGTGGAGCTTTGTTTATGGTCAGACCATCAATTGGACCGAGTTTATCCTCTGCCCCATATGCTCTTTCTTGGTGCCGAAGCCTTTTGAGGCGTTTGGGGGTCAAGGCCCATTCGTGGGGTGGGATATAATACACGTAACAAAAGATTTTACCATCAATTTTTTTATTGTACTATTTATTTTAAGGTATTACTTATTTGATAACTTAATAAATAAAAGAAAATATCAAATCAATTTAATTATGAAAATTTTACATTTAGGAAACAATTTTAATATAGATTTTGCCGTTATTTATTTTAAGATAATACATATTTGCTAATTTAATCAATAAAAGAAAATATCAAATTTATTTCATTATGAAAATTTTACATTTGGGAAACAATTTTAATAGATATTTCTCCTTTGGATTTTTGAAATGTATAGATATCTCATGGAAATTTATATATTGGTTTTTTCAAAACTCAGAAAGTGATTATTTAAGGAATATACGTTGTATATTATTCAGAAATCCAAAAAAAAATTAACTATTGCAATTAGGCTATGGATTTTGTCGAACACAAAAATGTCCAATAGGAATTACCATTGGAAGTATTCATTTGCTGGAAATCATGATGAAAAATGGCATTCCAACTGTCACTTTTTCAATATAAATAGTAATTAAAATATTTATTGAAATTGGGAATTTAATCAACTTCTCCCTCCGTTCCGGTGTAAGAGGACAATTTGCTTTTTTCACATAGATTATGAAGTATTATTATTTAACGTGTAGTGGGTAGTTGTATTAGTGACAGTGTGGGTCCCATATTTTAATTGTATTAGAAAGGTTGTGTGGGTCTCATGTGTGTAAAGAAGGAAATGAGTCTCTCTGGGTGGGACAACCAAAATAAAAAAATGGTCCTCTTAAGTTGGGACGGAGGGAGTATATTTTAACATCTTTCAATAAATTTTTTTTGTCATTAGAACTCTTTAAGGTCTCAGGTTCTAAACCCACAGTTGCGACCAACAATTGTAAGGTCAGTCCATACAAAACGCCAAACTTTAACTTAAAATTGGGTTTCCCGCTAATGGACAATGGGTTCTGACATCCCTTAAATTAATCGATTTATGGATAGGATTCCGGTGCATAAAAAAGAATTTGACATTTTTTTGTAGTATATTCGATTGTATAGAAATATGTAACTTTACGTAAAACACCTTTTGTTTAATGGTCTTATACCCAGTTCTCATTATTTTATGTTTTGATTGTTAGAGTGCAACCTGATTAAGTATTAAATGGTTCTCTTCTCTACCAGCTTAAGCTTTTAGATAAGGTGGTCGTTTAACATGGTATCAGAGTTCATGGTTAAAAAAGGTCCAGGGTTCAAAGTTTCAAATCTCATCACCACCCATTTATGAGAAAATTCCACATACTAGACTTGAGGCTAAAATTCCCCGCCTGCATGTGAGGGGGCGTGTTAGAGTGCAACCTGATTAAGTATTAAATGGTTCTTCTCTCTACCAACTTAAGCTTTTAGATGAGGTGGTCGTTTAACATTGATCGATTCAACTTTGCTGCAAAATGTAATAGAGAGATGCGAATAATATGGTGCCAATAGAGGTTATCTTTGCCTTTTCAATTATTGTAGTTATGTTTATTTTGGTGCAAAAAGCTATTGCAATGAGACTATAAGCATTGCTGTAAAGCCCTTTCCTTGATAACTCTTCTCTGTCGATCACAAGAAGAATAAAGTATCACTAAAAAAAATGGACATATTTTCACCAAGTTTTGTCTGTTCCCTGTGTGCATGTAATAGTTAATTTTAAGGTAAACACTTTAGTAAATCGGATCATAGTGTAAACTATATAATTCCCGTAAACTATATAATTCCCCTTCAATCTTATAATATCTTATGTATTGTTAGAATTAAATTAAAAGGGTTCACACGTTTTACACCATAAATCCGGTTCGCATGGAGACTAACTCAAATTTTAAAACCGATTAGCACACGATTTAGCCATAATTCAATCGAAAATAATTTAGTTTTGATTTGGTTTTATATAAGTGTTCAAAGTTACTATTATGTTTTAATATTTTAAAAATAATTAATAACGCTATTTATTTTGGGTAGGTCTTGTGTGAGAACGTCTCATTTAAGCTCTTACGTGGGAGGGATAAAATTGATAATATTATTAACGAAAAGTAATACTCAATATATGAAAAGTAATAATAATACAGTTAACTATTTCATTAACAATTTATAGTATAAATAAAAGTATTATTGTTTTTATAGCGAAAGTTATTATAATGTTATCACTTTTTATCCGTCTCACGTAAGTCATTACGTGAGAATGTCTCACACAAGTTTTTGCCATTATTTTTTATTAAATAATATGTTGAAATTTAAAAGGTATTATTTTTCATTGATTGAAAATTTTAATTTTTAATTTAAAAAATCAAGGATATTAATTTTATGTTAAAGTTGTGAGATGGGTCCACCAATTACTAAAATATGCTTATTATATACGTAAAATATGTTTATTTGTAATTAAAGTATATTAATAATGAATCATATTATAACACTCTAAAATCATATTTTAATTCATCATTTAACATAATTTAGAAAAACATACTTTAACAATTATCAAACATACTTAATTGGCTAATTATAGTGTGCACCCGGGTGTACCCTAAGATAAGGTGCACCCATATACAAATATAAAAAAAATATACAATTACGAGGTTATTCTGTAGTGCACCGGGTGCACCTAGGGGTTAATGGGATAAATAGTAAGGTGTAGTGGTTAGTTATTGTATTAATTTTTAACTATTTAATTTTATTTAGTGGTTAGGATTAAATAAGATTACGATCTAGCCGTTTATATTATCCAGGTGCACCCAAGTTGGACTCACAATTATGAGCAAAAATGTGTACAATTTAATTGTTAGTTTTTTTAATGAAAATTTGAGTGTAAAAAAATAGTATACAATTATTAAAAAACATGTATACACTATTGAATAAAAAGTTATACGCATATGGATGTTAGTTTTTTAATGAAAATTTTAATGTAAAAAAAAGTATATATAATTATTACAAAACACGTATACAAAATAGAATAAAATGTATACAAAATATAATAAAAAGTCATACACATATGGGTGCACTTTTGCACCATGATTCATCCAATATACACTCTACTTTATTTATATAATAGACATACTTTAACACGTGCCACAAATCATCTCACATATATAACGTTTCACAAGAGAGTTTGTTTTCATTTTTAGAGTTGGTCAGTATAACGATATATAACATTTTTTTCTAAAAAGTATACACTTTAATTAATAAGAATATTTTTTTATTGAAAAGGTTAACTAAAGTATGAATAATATAAATACTTAATTAAAAATATTAAGTTTTTTTTCTCAAATAATCAAGAGTATAAGTAGTTATACTAAAATGCTTATTAAAAAAATTAAGTTTTTTTTTTCTCAAATAATAAAGAGTATAAGTAGTTATACTAAAATGCTTATTAAAAAAATTAAGTTTTTTTTCCTCAAATAATAAAGAGTATAAGCACTTATACTAAAGTATAACATTTAATATTAAATTATTTCTTCTTCCCACGTAATCATTTTAGAATTGTCTGAAATTTTCTCATCAAATGGCTTTCATAATACAGATAAAAAAGTAATAATATTTTTAATAAAAAATAATAATATTGCAGTGAACTATTTCATCAATAACTTTAATATAAGTAAAAAAATATAACATTTCAAAAAAAATTAGGAGTAACATATTTTTATTAAAAAGTAGTAATAATTAATTATAAAATATAAAATAATCTCAACAATGTTCTACTTCTACCCAAGACTATCCTTTAGAATTTAGAGCAACAATTCTCCCAACCCCCATATTTTTAGTTATCATTTTAATTAAAAATCCTCACTTTTTCTTAAAATGTTTTTAACAGTATTTATTTATTTATACCAACTGTTCATAAAATATTTTAATTGGACCACCATCAGTTTTCATCAATTATTTTTTAAATTTTTTTTTAACTTCAAAATCCAAATCATTTTTCCTAAAAAGGATCAAACCAGTATTTAGCATAGACAGACAAGTGGGAACGCAGTTGAGTTAATAAATGCAACCAGGAATTCATACGTCTCTGTTATCTTATCCTAAAATGCTTTCCTCTTATACAAATTACAGTTGTATTCCATATTATATCATCTTAAAATTGTATGATAATTTTTGTAATTGGTTAGGCATAACAATCGGGAAGGGTAAAATCTTTTCATACCAATATCCAGACATCAGAAACTCAATAATCACAGATGGTCCATGGAGAATAGTATAACATAACTAGTTAATAATATCTATATCATGGTGGGCAATTTTCCTCTATTGAACAACAACTACAGCAAATCAAGGTCCAACCCGTTGAATTTCATGTTCAGCAATTGGTATCAGAGCTATAAGGAAATCTCATTCAGCTTAAATATGCAAGCAAAAATTGCAAACTAGATTTAAAATAGAAGAGCAAGAGTAGCTAATTTATAACAAGAAATATCATCATTCATTACAACTATATATTGTCCGAGCCACGATGGAACACGGTTGCATCTCATTACTTTGCAACGAGGATGCAAATGCTGTATAATAAAATAGTAGAGTTGGAGAATGTGACCAGGGAATGAGAAATTCTGAAATCGGAACATCTTTCTGTTGCTCCATCATTTCAGCTTTCTCGCCTTTCTCAGTTTGATTCTGAGTCGAGCTTCTGATGATCTGCAAATAGAAGAGAGAATGATAAACAATAGTCGTTTTTAGGAGCTAATCACATGGATATTTCATTTTCTCAATCCAAAAAGTCACATGAAAAAAGAAAAATGAAAAGGTGCATTTCACTTGTAATACTTAATGAATCCTAGAAGTTATTGTTGTACATCAACTAAAATTGTCATGGTTGAATGCTTGTTCAATGAAATTATGACGACATTTGAATCTATAACACAATAAATAGATGCCCTGCCCTTGATTGTAAGAACTTTTAACTCATCCATCCTTTCATAGAGAATCATACTGATAAATATCACAATGCCTTTTCTTTAATCTCGAGCAAAACATTGTAATGTGTTTATGTTGATAACCCACATAGAAAGTTAAATCCATATATCTCAGCACACACAACAGAATGCCAAAAGGAATTATCCACCGGCATCCTCTTAAACGCACCTAGAACTCGACTGAGCGGGAGGAGGATCAATAATGTGTGAGGAGCGGAAGGACATCTTGGCGATCTCAAGAAGGGCGGCTTCGCGCACACTGTCAACCTCACTGCTCAAATCCTGGAATGCAGCCCCAAATGCATCTCTCCAGAAACTTGGAAGCCTACCTACACTGCTGTGTTTGTATACATTCCACATTTGCTTCACCATCTTCTCCCTTTCATCTACATCCTACACAAACATTCAACAAATGAACCCACATAATTCAATCAATCATCAAACACTTCTAATTACAACTGCCTACCTTAAATCCCACATAAATCATATCACAATTCTCACAGCAGAGAACATCACACATTAAAAATTCAAACTTTTATTTGCTCTCATTTGGTTAGCAAGCAAATAGATCAAATTTTGGACCTACAATTACTTGAATTACATCCCCTTAAAAAAAAAAGGAAGCTAAACTCCACTCCCATATCTACATATGTTCAACTTCCTTATACATCAGATCTCACACCACTGTCTTACACTTAAAGCAAAGAAATAAACTTTAATAATAATAGTATTAATAAACCCCTTCCCGAAACCCCACCCCCACCAGACACACAAGCAATAAAGATATACCCAATTAATCTAAACCATGAAAAACATGAACAGTAGTGAAAAAATCAGTGTACCAGAACATCAAGATCACCATGGATAGAGGGGTCCAAATCCTGTGAAGAGTGTTTGAGATTAACATCAGACCATTTTAGGGTGACAGTGCCTGTAAACATGGACCAAAGTGCCAGTAAAGTAATAGCAGCTAAAGCCCACAATTTGTACTTTCCCCTGCCAAACAGTCCCTCAATTCCAGACCCTTCTTTCTTAATACCAAAATTTGTTGCCCCGAGTGTACCGCTGCTGCTGCTGGGACTTGTTTGGGGCCTCTGGAATTCTTCCTCTCTCATCTTCTGAAATGAAACCAAGTTGATTCTGCTGAATGAAGGGTTCGAGAGTATGTGAGAGAAAATGGGAGTGATCTGGGGTGGAGTAGTTGAATTAAAGTGTGAATGAGAGAGAGGGATTTTTAATGAGGACAGAGAGAGCAGAGCAGTAGACTACTGAATAGCAGTGATTGTTTCTTGAAAACAACCGCCCACCGACGCTTGGGAGTGGGGTCTCCAGAGAGGGATTTTTAATGAGGACAGAGAGAGCAGAGCAGTAGACTACTGAATAGCAGTGATTGTTTCTTGAAAACAACCGCCCACCGACGCTTGGGAGTGGGGTCTCCGCCATTAACGTTTTGTGAAATTAAATACTAAGCAAGTGGATTTGACTATTTTACGAAGTATTATGACGCTTGTCTATTTTATTGCTTCACTATTTTATTTTCACACGCGTTTAAACGCACTTGCTAAATTAAAAAATAATTTTATTGATTCAAATCCAAAAAATAAGTAAAGTATTAATTTGGATGCTGAAATATGCTTTCTAATTCTATTGATTAAGAACTTAAAATATATAAAACTATTAATTTAAAGTATGAATTTGTTATAGATTGTCTTTTATTTTATCAATTTAAGGTCAAAATTAAATACTAAATTGATAATCTATAAATTTTAGGCTCTTAATCGATAAAAAAAAAAATTTGGCCTCAAATTGATAGTATGCCAATTTTTCAAGTCTTGAATTCATAAAATTTCATAAAAAATTACTCCCTCCGTCCCACGTATTTTTACCAACTTTTCATTTTGGGGTGTCCCACATATTTTTACGCATTCCATTAATGATAAAAATATATAATATTTTATTACCTACTTTTTACAATCCCAACAACTTTAATTACTTTTTTTACACTTTATTCATCGTTCCCAACAACTTTATTTACTTTTTCTTTTTAAATTACTAATTTATTCCTATTTTTTAAATTATATATTAAAAAAATAACACTTCTTAATCTACGTGCTCGTATAAATGGGTAAAAATACCCGGGACGGAGGGAGTATTGTATTTTGAGGATCAATTAACTATAGACAAATACATGTGTAAATTGGATTAAATTTTGTGGGGCAGTCTTGTTTGAGACCTTCGTACGGTGAAATAATTTTATGCTTTTGTATTAATTATCATTTTCACTGTTAGATACAACTTTTTTATTTATATTATAAATTATTATGGTGAAAGTAATTGTTTAATTACTTTCACCATAAAATTATATAACTTTTTTATTTATATTATAAATTGTTAATGAAATACTTCATCCATCACAATGAAATGCGAACAATACCTTATAAAAACTTTAAGTTGTTCGCATTAAACTGGGATGGGGGAGTAGTTAACTGCACTATTATCACTTTTATCGATTAAACATCACTTTTTTATTAATGATGTTATCATTTTTTTATCCGTTTTACAAAAGGGCTTATGTAAGACCGTCTCACACAGGTCTTTGCCATTTTTTTTATTTTAATTTTTAAATTTTCATATTAAGTTCCACTCTTCAAATTTAAAGCAACTCCAAGAGACTTTTTAAATAACTAGTTTACAGGACTTGCGTTGCACATCAGGACTTGCGTTGCACATCACGTGCACATTGTAGCTTGAAATGTGATTTTTGTGCTCTTATGTTTTGTTATGCAATTTTCTTCTTATAAAAGGTCTTTTTTTTCAACATAATAATGAACAATTTAAGTAAATATTCTATTTAATAGTGATTAAGGGTGCACCCAGTGCACTAGTGCATCTAGGGTTTTATAGGTTTAAATAGAGTGTAGTAGTTTTTTTTTAATTTATTATTTTATTTTATTTAATGATGGAGATTAAATTAAAATTTAATGTAACGGTAATGATCGTCGCGGTGGACCAAGTGCACTCTAGTTGAACTCTTTATTTAATAATCACTTTATACTTTTGTTCGTACAATAATTCAAGTAATTTGTTTTTGTTCAGATTAAAACTTTTTTGTATACAATGTTCTATGTCTTACAATGATCATCCGATACAACCAAAACTTTTGTATTTTGCATGGATATGCCTCTAGAAATGCTACATAAAATTGTCCATGTGAGAATACATGGTGTATTAGACACATTCCCACATTTTGGATTGTTTGTCCGTTAACCTTGTTTATTATCATTGCAAAATAAAGTCTGACAGAAAATTGCTTTCTAATAAACTTGAATGAGTATCTCTCATTGTTTGTTGGGCTTAGCGGTATGCGTGGGTTATCAAATGCTTTGTAAAAATTTTGCAGATTAAATGGTTGCCATTTCACAGTCCATTTGCAGGATCCAAGTTCCTCAACAACATTATGGGGTAGTTTTCTTTTAGTAACAAATGATGAGGTGGAATTCTATTTGGTAATAAAAAGTTCAAAGTTTCTTGGTATTGATTCCTTGTATCATTGGTGCATTATCATAACTAATGAACTCTGTGTTTTATTATGTTAACTTTCCAATCATGGTCTCATTTAGTTCATCATCAACATTCTCGTTTGTTGTTGTTTCTCTTTGAGTAATGTACTCATAAGATCATGTCTTCCTTCCATATAAATGTAAATTGAAGAATTTATTGAAGAATTTATTACTACTAAATACACCATTTCTAAATGTTATTACTCTTAGACACTATGAAAATAATTTATTACTAACTAATACAAAAATTCTAATAATATACCAAAACTAACCTCACATCATAATGAAGATTCCATTTATAATTTTGTTTATTCATATTTTTTTATTTGTTATAAAATTTTCTTCCTTTACCTACTCATATTTCTTTATTTAATTTTATGCATATAATAATCAATTTCGATACCATATTTTTTTTATTAATATATATATATATATATATATATTACGGCGTAAATATAATTAAAACTTGCTAATTGGTATATATTATATATTTTTTTAATTATATGTCAAGAATATTTCTATTCAATATTTTTTAATTGTCATTCATGCATAGTACTTTTTTATTTTTATTTTTTTTTTGCACATCAAATTTTTTACTAAAATCCTATCAAATGTGCAACTAAATTACTTTTCTGCACATCAATAATTTAATTTTTGCACGTTATTTTGTTTTTCTTTACATATATTTTTATATACAAAAACTAAATTATTGATGTGCAGAAAGGAAAATTTTGATAGTATAATTTGGAATTCAATTAAAATGTTGAAGTGAAAAAATAATACTGAAATCCGCACCAATTGATTAAGAAAAAAAAAAAGCACATCAATACTTTTCTTGTTAATTTTGGTATCACTGGAAGCACTTTACTGAAATCCCCTCCGAATAGTACTACCTTGCCTCCAATTGATTGAGTATTATCCATTATATCCTAAAATATTCTGTCACTAGCTTCAATTGTAGTTCCTTTTGCCATTGGCGCTTCATCCCATATTATCAATTATGCTCTTTTTATCATCTCAGTTCGGCCACTTTACTTTGAAATATTACAAATTGTTGATTCATTAGTCTATAAGGGAATGTGAAACCTTGAGTGTGTCGTTATGCCTCCTGAAATGTAGAAACTATAACCTCTGAAGTTGCAGTGGCGAGCGCTATCATCCCACGTGACTTTATTTCTACCAACAATGCCATATAAAGATATGTTTTTCTTGTGCCTCCAAGTTCATCTACGGAAAAAAAATTCGATATTGTAATTGTACACTTTTTCAAGTATGACATTGTATGCATTCTTTTAGTCTTCATTTATTGAATAAGTACTTTCCAAATCTTTTTCATGTGTTTGAACAGACAGTTCTTCTGTAATTTCTTTCGTTACTCTATAAGTCTCTTGTTTGTCATTCCAATTTATTTTTAGCTTGTCAAATGAAGTTAACTCTTTCCCTCATTCCCTCAAGAAAGAATCTAATATATTCAAGAGTACGGCCATAAAAGTTTGGTTCTCCCTTTGGTAGTTTTTAGTCAGGGAATTGAAGGAAATCCCATAACTTTCGCACATCAGTAGGCATGCAATGTGTGAGAAAAATTGCAAATAATCTTTTGAATTCTCTAGGCATTTGGAATGCAGCTGCTTCATCTAAGCATTCAATAATTCTTTCATCCGATTAGAAGAACCCTGCTTGTTGTGTTGCCAATTTTTTGAATGTAAAATATTGCGTTCTATTTACACCCAGCAGGTCCTCAAATGATTTTGGTTCCCTCTTATGATGGAGCAATATTTGTTCATAATCTCTCTCACCTTCGCATGGGTTCGCGCTTGCTATCCTTGAGATAACATTTCTTCGTTTTGTCCATACGAGTGATTGTTTGTTCCACACGTAATGCATTAGAATTTCCCTGTACAAAAGTTTCCTTGCATCTTCATCTTTTTTTGCACATCTTCATCTTTTTTGGCACATCTTAAAGAATTCTGTGAGCATGGTCTTGCTTGCCCTATCATATTGAATGACATTCCTCATATTTTGTTTTTCCCAATACGCAACTGGCTATTGATTTAGCAGATGTAGTTGAATAGCTATTACTGAAAGAGTCATCTCATTCAATGAGAATTCGTAAATTCTCCATAGAGTTTCCTATAAAAATACCCATCTTGCATCTTGAAATTGTTTAATCACGTTTTTTGGTGCTTTCATCATCTTGAGTTACGTGGACAACTGCTCTATCATGTCCTTTGTAGTTGTATTTATAATGGTATTTAACAACTTTCAAAATTGAACACATATCAACTATCAATAGATATGAATTGTTCGGAACTACCCATCTATTATCATATGTGATATTTTTTTTATACCTACATTGAGTTGTTGCCAATATATATTTAGTTGTTTTTTTAATGTAGCGTACCTTGGTCCCATCATGAAAGATTGATTTCTTTATTTGGTGGATTTTCCGCACTCTCGTACTTGTTGTACTGGTCTGCATTCTTGATCTTATGCCCTCTTTGCAAAATTATCAACATATGTGCAAGTGGAAGACCTCGCTTTTGTAATTCAATGACATAAACAAATACTGCAAATTTTTCAAAAATTTTCTTTTTCAATATTTGATCTTTAAGGCCACATCAGCTTTCCTTTGAAGACTTTTGCAGCAAGGCCTGTATTATCTTGTGGACATGGTGTAGAAGTTCTTAGTTCCTTCCACTCAGGATTACATGTCATTAGTAGATATCAGGCTTTCTGATATTTTGAACCAATGCCATTGCATTCAAATAACGGAGGTGCATGTCCCTTGGTCCTCTAACAAAAGACAGTAGAAGTACTATTCTTAACCCAATTGTGTCTCCTCTAGTTTCTCCTACATTTATTGAGCCAATAATTCATTGGTATTGCTCTGCTCTGATCAACCCTTGTTGATTCCTTAAAAAAAATCAAGTCTAGTTGTTTCCAACTTTATGTATCTATGTCATATTGTTATAATAGTCTTCTTGCTCGAAGAAGGGTCGTTTTACTTCCATGTCTCAATTGTAGCTCGTAACCGTAGTATTCTCAACATGACACTTTCTTCGAGAATTTCCTGTGTATCATAATATTTTTTGAAGTAATTACTTTGGTTGATATAATTATAGTAATGAAAGTGAATTTTTAAATATTATCTTCTATTTTGTTTTTAATAGCATCATTTTCAAAACACATTTATGAGATTCCTTCTTCAAGATGTTCTATTTCTCTTAGTTAGATAGTTGTCACAAAGTTTTAATTATGTCTTTTAATGTCTTGATGCCAACCAGGTTCTCCTCTTAAAAATAGGTAAAAGATAGTGAAGTGGATCATAACAACTGAAATAATGTTTTATCCAATGCCGATTTCCAAAATAAGCATGTACAATAATATCCTTTTTTAAATGGAATTAGATGAATATTGTCTTTAATTCACAGAGCTCTGACATGATCCATTGTAGGTGTATTGTATACTCTTTGGTCAACCTTGAGGGTTTTAATAGTTAGTTGGTTGCCAATGGCTCGGAAAAATCTAGCATAAGGATTTCCTCGCATTCTTTGCGTCAATGCCTGGATAAGAGGCTTATTTAAATCTGCTTCTGATTTTGTTTTTGACCTCATTATCTGTACTGTCAAAAAATATATTTGGAAGAACTTTGGTTTTTCTTCAAGTAGAAGAGTTGGAAGATCATGGTATGTTTGTCTTTTAATTCTGAATGTGCAAAATCCTTTGTTTTCTATTGCTAGGTTTTTATCTAAGTTCACTCCAAGTAAGGTAAATAAGAAGATACTGTTGAGATTGGGAAGGTTGAGTTATCAATATTTATTATTTTATATTTTATATGATTGTAAGACAGTGCAAGTTGAATAATGAGAAAAATTTTTTATCATTGTATCTGTCATATGCTCTATTGGTATCTTGTATGTTGAAAGATTGAGAAGGATGAAAAATTTTATGTATAATACAAATATTTTATCTAGGACCTTGTTAATACATTAAATATTTTATCCAAAGGCATTATTGAGAAGTGCACGTCATCATTCTCCATGCAGGCTTTTTCAAAGGCATTATTGTTGCCATAGGTGTAGCAACAAATCATTATTTTAGATGTTAATCTCATGTGTCATTTAGATTTTTCACCTTTTTCATAAATTACTTGTATTTAAGTAAGTTCTCTTCTTAATTATATGTGAATGAATTTTAGTTATGTATTTATTATCTGCATAAAGGTATTGTGAGTCTGCAAATACATTGTAGATCTTTGTAATGATTCAAAATTGTAACATTTATGTGAAATCATTCCCAATATTGATAATATGTTTGCATAAAAACACTCATATTGTTTCAATTTTAATGTGTCGTATCTTATTAATTTATGCACATTTTGTGATATCTTATATTATTTTCATTCTTAGATATTTCGTGCTCAATATAAAGGCACTAAAGTCAGCTCATATGAAGCCTTCAAAAACATAACAAGTATATATTTTTTTGAATACGATATATTAATAATATTTTAATTGCACATATGTTTCCTTAATATAGTAATATATTCTAATCTATACTTAAAAGATGAATTAAGGCTTTTATTACTTAAAAGGTGTTAAATAGGACACTAAAACACACTTATTTTCACTCTCACAAATTCCCCAAACTTACCCATTGCTCGTCCCGAGGTAACAAAAAAAAAATAAAGAGTAAGAGAGTAAGAAAATTAGTGGAGAAATAAGGACTATGACCAATACCCCCTTCAAAATACACTTGTCCTCAACTTAGGTTATGCAACTCTCATTACATGTTATAATCAATTCATAGCATACACTTGTTCTCATTTGGAAGTATATATCACTCACACTCAAGTGTAAAAGATGTACACTTATGGGTTAAGGTGTTTATGCTCAGATTCAATTCAATTGCATGCGTAACCATAAGCTTGCCAAAAGTCTCAAACTCTCCACCACTAAAAGTATGATTCAACAACAGGATCAAAAAGTACTTTTCATTTGGATGTAATATTGGCACTTTTGTAATGGTAGGAAATATATGGATAAGTGACTCAAAAATCGAATCAATCAAGTCGCATTCCATCATGATCTTTTATTCTTCTTACTCATTTCAATTAAGCACATCATCCTCCTCAACTCTTTCACTTTTTTTTTCTTCAAGCACAACATTTTTTTTCCTTTTCCTTTTCTCCTTTTAGGTATAAGTTTTAGGCACTACCTCACACATCCTCCATAGGGTGCTAGATTTAAGCACTACCATAGGGTATTTGATTTCATGGAGTAATAGATTTAAGCACTACTCCATGATTCTCCTTAGATGCATTTTCAAGTTCAATTATTATTTCAACACCAATTTCATTCCTTCCCACCTTAGATGCATTTTCAAGTTCAATCACTATTTCAACACCAATTTCATTCCTTCCCAAACTATTATAAACTCCATCAATACACTTTGAAAAGCCATTAATTATCTTCTAGAAAGAAATCTAGGCTAAAAAAATTTAGGTGCTTAAAGTGGTTCTTTCTCGTAGGCAGCAAAAGAATGAGGTTTTTAGGCCCAACGTGGCTAACTATAGATAAACATCATTCGTTAGGGAATTATTTGGTTAAGTGACTCATAAATTCAAGGATAGCCTTAAAGCATCTCTCATCATCTAACACACATATAGTTTTAAGTAAGACAAGGGGCAAGTTTTAGAATACACACACAAGAACGATAGTCACCAGAAAAGAAAATATCATGTGATTATGTACATGATCAACAAGGTTCAAAATCTTATATGAGTTTCTAACAAGTAACAGAGCACTCTTCATGGCAAATAATATCCTACAAGTACACATAGAACTTCATACCACATTATAACTCAAGTACACTTGCTTCATCAATTTTCAAAGAATATGAATTTCAATTTAAAAATATAAGCTCATATGGATCACCAAAAATATAAACTCAATCCTTCCACTCCTACCAATTAAAAGCACATATAAAAATTAGAACAAGAAAATGAGGGCACCTGATTTTTATCCTTCAAAATGATCACGAGCTCCTCACGTTGTTCAACTCGATCAGGTCAAGCCTTAGCGTAGAACTCATCTTGCCACTATTTTACCTTTTCTATCATCAAAACTCAAACACACTCGCATCACTAATAATTAAGAGACATAAGAAAAGCAAAAAAATTAAAAATTAAAAACTCGATACCTAACACTAGGAAACACACAAAAACAACACACTAAACATTAGGTAAGTTGCAAAAAAATTGACATACTAACACTTATTAAAATATTAATATGCCTAAAAAAATCAACCTCCTAACAAACAAACAACCAACGAAAGAAAAAATTATACCCTTAGTGTTCATAAAATGAGGTAAGTACATCACACCCCCCAAACTTAGTAAAAACGTAAGTCGAAACTAAGTTTGAAAAGAGATGTAATTGCCAAAACATGAGCAACTCAAATATAATAACTCCTCACTCACATGAAAGAAATAAAATAATAAAATGGAAGGGATAAGCCCCCAACAGGCGCTCATGTTTAACGTCGAAGAGTCACGACGGAATATCACTTTTTGAACTATTCGATCAGATGGCGGTCTTCTCGCATCCTCACCTTCAAGTACTTTATTTCCCTCTTCTTGACTACACTCAGCACCTCACCTTTCTTGGTCACAAGTATATGATCATTGGAATTTCCTTCCTTACATGGCTATCTAGACTCTTCCTTATCAATCTTCCATTCAAATTCAGAATCATCTTTCCTAGTAAAATCAATACTAAATAAGTTAGAAATCACATCTATGCTCTTACATGATTGAGTCTCCATGGGCATCTTCAATGCTTTATCAAGAGAGAACGGACACAGAGGAGGTATCTTTATCTTTGGGATTCCCCACTCATTTCTTTCAGCCTCCTTCTGCTTGTCCTTTTCGGCTTTCAATCACTTTGCTCTTTCCCAATTCTTTTCCACTATAAGTTCATTATTCTGCTCTTGTGATGGTATTGGAGTGTTCTAAATAACAGGTATAGCGTCCTGTACGGAAATGGGAGTCGAACAATCTTGCTCGACCTCAGCTCAACTAGAAGGGTTTGGTCAAGCGAGGTCATTTTGATCGAGCAAGGTACCTCATCACGGATTTACACTGTACAGTCCCGATAGAGGTCGCTCGACCTCAGCTCGATCAAGAAATTCTGGTCGAGCGGCACTATTTTGGTTGAGCAAGGAACATGTACGCTGATCAGCGTTCTTCAGAGTTATAGTGGGTTGCTCGACCACCGCTCAACCAGAGTGTTCTGTTCGAGCGAGGTGATTTTAGTTGACCTATGGACCTGAAAACAGAGTATTATTTCTCCGTTCTATGAGACGTTGCTCGACTAAATGGTTTGGTCGAGCGGGCTTATTTTTTCTTCATTTTCTCCCACTGGCATCATCAGACCTTCGTACTGCATTTCAGACCTTAATGTGATGACGTTGCACTCTTTCAAGTTCGTATTCCTTTAGATGTGAACATTCATTTTTCTAAAGTTTGTATCAATTGATTCACATTCCCGGCCATCTGCCCTATAATCAAAGTAAGATCCTTCAACTGCTTAGATAAATCTGCATGATTAGCATTCATAGTAGCCTCAAGACGATCAACTCCTGCATCATTCTTAGCAATGTATCGATTGAAGGTATCTTCAACACTCTTCACTTCTTGCAGCTGGATACTAGGCCCCTTTTGTGTCAACTCTATAATCTGTCTTTTCTGGGACTCTAGTAGCTTGTTGATGTTAGCTAGACTAGAGAGGATCTCATCATCCCTATTCGGCTTCACCACTTGATGTTCAACCTGCGCCACTTTACCAAGTAATATGTGCATCTTACTCTTTCTGTGGGCCAGTCACGTGAATTCATAGATATATCTTCAAACAAATATTCTGCTTCAATTACTATTTTAGATAATAGCGCTACACCTGATGATGCATCAATAAGAGTACGCGACTTACAATCCAATCCATAGTAGAAAATGTTTATGTACTCAGCCTAAGGCATCCCATACTGTGGGCACCGCCTGAGCATATCTTTGAACCTATCCCACGTCTCATGAAATTTCTCACCCTGATTCATAACAAATTGGGTGATTTCTTGCTTCATTCTTAAGATCCTTGAGAGTGGCATGTATATTTCCAAGAATTTCTACTGCAATTGGTCCCATGTAGTGCAATATGTGGCATCAAGAGTGTCATACCAAGCTTTTGCCTTATCAATCAAAGAGAACTTGAATAAGGTGATCCGCCTAACATTGTCATTAGCTCCAGCACCCTTCTGAGCGTTTGCATAACCAAGAAATCTGCTGAGATGCTGATATGGATCTTCAAAGCAATCTTCAGAAAAGGAATTTTTCTCTACCATGTTGATAAGAGCGGGATGTATCTCAAAATCATCATCTTCTCTCTTGCTCCTATCAACCCCATGTTTCAAATCCCATTGTTTGTGAAATTTTACATATGGCAACATTATCCAGATTCTGCCTTGCTCCGACCATGTCTAGCTCAATGTGTTATTCCTTTCTTTCCTTCCTCTCCTTTTCCTAATGCACAAGTACCTCAAAAAATTCAAGGTTAGTTAGAAATCAATAATCACTAATAACAGTCTTAATCAAACTAGAACTAAAAAATTAATAATAACAGCCGTCCCAGGCAACGGCGCAAAAAACTTAATGCGCGTTTTCTCAACACATAAAATTAATCCCCAAGTATTAAGGATATCAGTTGCAGTTTAAGCAAGCGACCAAGTTAAATATCGAACCCAAAGGATGACGTATTATCAATTTAATTATTTATTAAATTAGTTAAGACGAAAGACAATTAAGTTTGAGGTTTGATTATAAACTACTAAATAATTAATTAAAATAATAAATAAAATAAATAACACTGGAAGAATACGAAAGTGGATCAAGTATGGAGAATATGTAGCTCTAAGGTAATCCAATTTTACTACTTAACTTCCCTCTCAAGTGCAGACCGACTCTACTTTGTGGACTATGGACGCATCACTAAATCATGCAAATCTACTCTATAGACCCAAGTAAATATGCGTGTATACATGTGAATAACCTTGGAGCAAGAGATATAATTTCACTCCCTTTCTAGATACTATCAGTATCAATTATTTCACACGTTTACAATCTAACCTAATATGATCTCCCTTTATAGGTACTATAAAATTACCTCTTTATCCTACTTACTAACCTGAATTCAATTTAATTAATAAACATTCATATATGATAGTTCTAATGAAGCTTCATAGTCCCCTCACTTAGAATCATAAAATAAAACCCTATTCAGTAGTGAACGCGCTCAATCAATAACCAAGATATATATTCAGACTCTATATAACAGTTGATGATGCATAAAATGACCATGAATATGAGTTAAAAACGTGCAATCATATATAAAATAAATCCACAAGTAGTGTTGTACGGAAGACACAAGAGAGTTTAATTAATTCATAAAACCTTCATAAACCTTAAATATATCAAAACGGTTCTGGCCCATGATATTGCGAAGAACAATCATGGGTGTTGGATAGATCTTACCCATATATCTGAAAAATACAAGATAAATTAGAAAACGAATAAAACCCTAGATGCAGGAGTCGTCGTGTCCTTCTCCGTCTTGAATCCTCCTCGGTTCTCCTCTTGATTCCACAGACGAATCTTCATAATGATGGATGGATGGAGAAAAGGATGTGGATGATGTTTGGGGGGTGATCCCCCCTTGTGGGGTGTAGGATGATTGTGTTTCGGTCTTTCTTTGGTGTGATCTGCATCCCCTTTTATACTTGTAAGCTCTCTTTATGGATCTTGGATCGGCTTTTTCTTGGAAAATATGAAAGTACATGCACTGGAGGTTGGAATTACCAAAAATAGGATTTTGTGTCCTCGCTCGACCAGAATAGTCTTGGTCGACTGGGACAAGACTTGATCGAGCGGCGTTGCACAGTCTCACTGTTTCGTGTATAACTTTCACATCCAAACTCTGATTTGAGTGATTCTTGTGCTCACGCGATAGTCTCTTTCTTGGATTTCTATCTATATAAAGAACACAAAAAAAGTTCAACATTTGAATGTGTAACAAGTCGTGCAAAGTGGCACAGTCTTGCTGAGTAGAGCTCCGATTGAGGTATTTCTTACGCCAAAACGATTCTCTCTTCTGTGGCTTTCCAACCAAATATCGCACTTGCAGTTTTGAGCTCCACATGAATACAGAAAAATTACACACATTGAACGTGCATTTTTTCAGCATTCTTGTACAAGTTGCACCTTTCTCCAACTATACACTTTTGATCCTTTTTCCACCTAAAATACAATAAAATAACTCAAACACATTTTTTCTCATATATATCTAATATAAGACGCTTGTGCTAATATATACTAACAATTTCCATAAAAAAGGTGTTAAATAGGACACTAAAACACGCTTTTCTTTACTCTCATCACATGCATTTCTTGCATCATCTTTGGAATAAACATAAATTACAAGTAAAATAAAAAATTGGTGATGATTATAAATAGTAGTATTGTCAAAATTAAATATGCATAATAAAACTATATAGAATAATCAAATGACCAACCTCTCTATTTTTTACTTAAAAGTATATTACACCCTCACACACTTTTTTGTTTTAGTTTTTTAGAAAAAAAACCTTCATCAATCATATTTTCTTCCAATTTTTAAAACTTCATCAGTTATTAACTTTAAATTTGTTCTTTCTTCTCTATGCTTTTCATCCATCCTTATCAGAAATTTAAACTTTTTCCATTCACTACGCACCCAAGGTCCTATAGTAATCGGACATTTCTTTTTTCGCCTAAAGAAAAAACCCAAAATTTCAGATTAGTATTTAGAAAAATAGAATCAATTTAAAAAATATACCAATAATTATTTGCATGTATTGAAAAATGCTTTAGGCATGTGTTGTAACAAAAACAACCAATGATAGATTCAGCAGCTTAAAAAAGTGTTGCATGAACTAGATGCACACCTTCTGTTATGATCAATCTTAGAAATACTTACTCTTAAATGGATTTTCATCACCTGAACATTTGGTGCATGATGTAATGCCCCGGGTTACGCTATAGGATTGGGACGTTATTAGATAAACAATTTCCAATATAATAATAAAGGGGTCGAGAATGCACAGTGGAAATAATATAAAATTCTCAAAATGATAACATAGTAAAGTAAAAGTGACAAAAAGATTATTTTACATAATAATGCCTACTCACTTGATCGAGTAGAGTGAAATATCCAAAATAAGTATGTTCAGATGAGAATCTGAAATAAAGTTATAATAAAATACTAAAATATAAGACATAATATAAAGTCCTTTAAGGACTTGGAACGTCTGCAGGAGCCTCTCCATCTTCTAACCTTGTTCTGAAAATCAATATGGGGTGAGAGTCTAAAATACACTCAGTGAGTTAACTTAAATGATTGCACATTTAAAAATAAATATGCATGCCCAACATACTATAAAATGTAACATATGTCAATTTTATTAAAATAATTTTGCACATTGTTGTTCGATAACGCATTGAAAAAATTTTAGACCGAACTGTCATCTGATAACTTGTGTTAGTTTATATATGTGCATCAAATCGTCATTCAATATAGGTATTAGTAGGTTTGAAATATTTTTAGTACCGAACCGTTGCCCTAAGTTGGTATATGTGCATCTCATCATCATTCAATACAAGTGTTAATAGAAAAATATTTGTCATCGAACTAAAAGCACACATGACACATAACATGACATATAAGTAACACATATCACATTTTAGCATAGCAATCATGATAAAAAATGTAACACTCGATAAAGAGTGAAAGTTACCTCACCTTGAACTTCTTAGAAAGAGTAAGTCGAATTAAGCTTGCTCATTGGTGTCAGGTATGCCTGCAACGGTATATTAAACTAAGCTTTCTAATATTATATAATTAAGAAGTAAACTAATTATTAATTAAATAAAATATAAATAATGAATCATTAATTAAAATGAGTTAAAATAAAATAATAAATAAATACATATTGCTTTTAAAAGTTAAAATAGTAAATTAACGATCTTAGTCTACAACACTAGTCATAAATCGTAACATAAAAAATATGAATGCAAATGGTATATAATTTTACTAAAAATGAATATTAAATAAAGATTATATACTTAAAAGTTTCTGTTTCCTTCAAAACTTTCTCTCCTCCTTCTCTCTAACTCTTCCCTCTAATGTGCCTTTTTCAGAAGGGGGTAGATTTCCGGCGTTGCTGACTGTGCTTTCCAGTGTAGATATATGCCCCTTTGCCAACATTTCCTTTTTCCATCATTTTTTGTTTATGCCATTTTCATCCGGCCAGATTTGCTGTTTCAATTTTTGCTTCAACACCAACTGTTGCTGCTGACTGCAATCTCCTTAGCTCAGGATTCTTACTCCGTTTGCAGTCTTGACTGTTGGTTGGAGTAGACTGCCAGTTTTTCAAAATGCGGTCAGCAGTCCCACCGGTAGCCTAACCTCGTTGCTGGTCCCTCAGTGATAGGTTTCATGATGTGGTTACCGTCCTGTCCTATTTGTAAACGATGATGTGGCCACTTTCCATAGTTGGTGTCAGCCACGTCAAACCTTCCAGGCGAGTTAAAACCTGGTCTCTCAGCCACACATGACATTCTTGTGTTTGCTGATCTCTCTTCTGCCCGCCGAGTTTTAGCAGGTCTTTCTCTCCTCCGACAAGGCAACAAACATTCTTTTCTACTGGATGACCTCTTCGTGGCAATTTTGGTGTATCTTCGTGTCTCTGGCATCATTGGGTAACGGCGTGTTGATGTTGCTTCCATCGGCATCTTTTGTTGCTGTCGGCACCCAGCTGTGCAGTTGTTGCTGCAGGTCATCCATTGACCTCTGCTACTGTCTGCTGACTGCATTTGCCGGCGATGGAGCTCTTCCCAATGGCTTCCGGTCAAGCAGCTGTTGTCGTTTCCTGCTCACAGGTGTCCTTTTTGTGTTTGCATTCAATGCCTTTGACAACTTTTTTGGCTTTTGTCCTTATCTACCTACACATTGTTGTGTCCCTATCCTAATTTTAGTAAGTGTGGGTCCCCTCCCTCCTTAAGTGTATAGGATTTTCTTTTCCTTGGTGCATTAATTGCATTTGGCCTTACACTCAAGTTGATTTTGTTTTTAGAGTATGTGGTGTGTTCCCATGTTCTTGTTTCCCTCTTTCGGTTGGAGTATGTTGTATGTGATGTCGGCTGCGCTATCTAATTTGCCACTTGCTCTAATTTGAATTTCCACTCAAATGTTAGTGTGCCTGCTTGTTGCTTATGTTCGTTTTCAACTCTCTATGTCCATCATCCGAGCCATCAAGCCACTATTTTGCTATCTTCCTTAATGCATAAGGACTTTAATTTCCACATCCTTCTCCCTTGCATCATCAATTGAGATTAGACTCGCACAATTTTCTCTCATTAGATACTGTAGTTAATCTCTTTTCTCTTCTCCGACAACCCCTTGTTTTTCTCTTATTATTTGCTCTGGTGGGCCTTCCTTATTGTTGTCATCATAGGTCCGTTGATCTAGTAGTTTTGGACTTAGTCATTGGGTCTAACTCTTACTCTATCATAGACTCTTAATGCCAACAATACTTCTTCCTCTTTTTACAGCCAGCTTCAACTCCATCTTTCTTCTGCCTTGGCCAGCCTCTTGATGCAAATCTCGACTAGCTTAGTACTAGTGCAGACAGCTAACTAATGAGGAGTAGGGCTTTTCATTCCGGAGCGGCAACACTTGTCCCGTGGCACACCTGTCATTTTAGCCCGATACTGATAACGAAGCATTTTCCAGCTTATGGCCAGGACCTTCAGCCCGAGATCAGCCCCTTTGTTTGCTCCATGCCATAGTTCAGAGCTTAGTTTAGGTCCATCCTCATGCTCCTCAATGGAATATATCATAATTATAGTGGACCTTCATTGCTTCACCACATTTTGTACATTAAATCATGCTTTATCTTATTTGGAACCACCTGTTTAGTCTTTTTTTATCAAGCCATTTATTTAGCTTTTTATTTTCGTTTACTTCTTTCCTTTATCCTTGTCCCCCCTCTTATTTTCATTTGCCTTTTTTATAATATTTCCTAATTTAATAAAGATTTTATACCTAAAATAATAATAGTAGTAAATTATAATTAATACTTAATATAAAAATTATATATATAATATCTAACATAGAAATAATTAGTTATGTTGGAATCGATCAGTAGGCAGAAAGTAGACAATAGATTTTCAATTCACACATTATACTAATTATACTAAAATGAATGTTGATACTCACATACTGCCGTTGAATTTCATCAGATGAAAAGGTAATAATATATATATATATATATTTATAAATTATGACCAAGTCCCTGCATTATATTAAATTCACATTTAAACTTTACCCTAAGCTTAAGTTTTTTACACTTTGATCCAACAAAAATTATACAACTCCGATTGAAAATCTGAAAGCACTTATAAAGTCCTCGCATGGAAAAGATCACATGTATACCAATTTTATATGAAATAAAGAAGTTTAAAAGGATGCAATTTCAAACTCGAAGTGGGTCTCTGTTGGCGTTTGAATCTTTTGGTTAACATTAACCGTTAGGGTTCCATGGAATTCTACAGCAGTGGAAGCATAAAAGTAGAATCGTATTACCTTTCACCAGGGTTTGATGTAGAGGTTGAACAGAAGCAGCAAGAACAAACGACCTTCCAATGTTCTGTTGTATTCCTAAGCCACGTCTTGACGTTGTGTGGACAACAATCTACAAGACGATCTCAGTCTGCAATCTCGAAACTGCTCTCTATGGTTTTTAGGCGTGTAGTTCATCTATTCGGATTGCTGAGATTGGCCATTATACAGGCTATAATAGGGACCAGGAGGAGAAATTAGGGTTTGGGCCTCCCATTGGGCTTAAGCATCCAAGTTTAGCCAAAAACTTATACTTAAGTTCAATAATAATAAATCAGTCCACTAAAAAAATATTATTGCACAGCCACCCTAATCCCAAATTACGTTATGGGCTCCTTCTTATTATGAGCCCGTTAATCTCCCCGTGTTTAAGATTCAATGCCCATTAATTAATTAAGTTACTGACAACTCAATTAATTAATATATTTATAGAGAGTAGTACCACTCAACCTTATTATCATGCCGAAATATATCTACCTGCAGGGTTTACATAATAATCCTTATGAGCTTCTCAAGGGGACCTCATCAACCAATTCTGTTAGGACACAGATTCCTTCTATGATCAAGAGCACACCATAGAGATAACACCATCTCCCAACTCACTGAGCATATTGATTTAATATTTAAATCTCACCCATTGATGAATCAAAGAAATTAATACTGGCTTACGTGTCAAGGTTATTGTATAGGGATTAAGAGTACGAACATCCATAATAACAGAGATCAAGTTTTATTATATAGTCAGTATAAACCGAACGATCTCAAGGCGGTCCTGCCCAATACACACAAAGTGCACTAGTGCAATTTTATAGTCAAGACAAACTAATGTCAAATAACACTACAACTATACCGATAGATAGTCTCCGTCTATCTTATTTGTGAGCATCTATTTATACTTTAAAAGGAGCCGATAATATGATCTTCCGTGTGACGCCGCACACCACATTATCTACAGGATAAAGTAAATAGACTTTTGCAATAACATTATTGCAAACGTTTGATCCATGATTCTCATTTCAAATATTGTCAAAACATTGTTCATACAAGAGCTAGACTTTTAGTATACAATCTAACAATCTCTCACTTATACAAAAGACTATGCTGCCATATCTGCTGCCATACATCTAATTCCCACTCCCACTACATGATCATCAAAAGCTTTAACCTTAAGGTCCTTGTAAAAGGATTTACTAGATTATCATCCGATGCAATCTAAGCAAAACCAATCTTCCCCTCATCATACTATTTCTCGTATCAGGTAGTACTTGTTCTCATTATGTTTAATTGCCTTATGGGCTCGTGATTCTTTCAAGTTTGCAACTGCAGCATTATTATCACAATAAATTGTGATAACTTTGGGCAAACTCAGATTCACATCTAAGTCCATTACAAAGTTTCTAGAACCATACATTTACTTTGGCTGCCACAAGGCTCCAATATTATCATTTTTCCATGGTGGAGTCCGAAATATATCTCTATATAATCACTCCTCCGTATTATGGCTCAACTTCCAAAATAAATACATAAGTTTGAGGTGGATTTACTGCCGTCCCTATGATTTGAAAATTCGAATCTAAGTAACCATCAAGAAGTAATGAATCTGTCCGGTAAGCCTACATATAATTTTCAGTCCTTCTCAGGTACTTCAAATATGTCTTACCACAATTTATTATTCTTGTTCCGTGTTTACTTGATACTTACTGTCCATGCATTTAGCAAAATAGATATCCAATCTCGTGCTTAGAATCGCATGGATTAGGCTTCCTTATTCACCGAAGCATAGGGAACCGCCTATATCTATTTTATCTCATTTTGTGTCTTAAGACACAAATCCTTAGATTTAGTCACATGATAAAACAGTAAAGATTGTATCAATTATACGAAGCTTAAGATAAACACAACATCCTTTCTTATGATCCTTATCACCATGATCGCAAGGATATATTTTGCTTTTCTTAAGTCCTTCATTTCGTAATACTTTATCAGCCATACCATACGCCCGATAATACTCTTTCATTATTTTCAATAATCAAGATACTATCTACGTATAGTATAAGAAATACCACCATGTTTCCATTACTCTTCAATACACAAGACCCATCCGGGCATTGATTAAATCCATATGACTGGATTTCCTTATCAAAACGGATGTTACATGATCTTGAAGCTTGCTTTAGTCCATCGATGGACACTTTTAAGCTTACACTCAAAATGCTCTTAGTCCTTTACAATGAATCATCCTGGTTGCTTCACATATATGTTTTCCTCAAGACTTCCAATCAAGAATGTCGTCTTGACATCTATTTGTTGTACCTCATAATCAAAATCAGCAGCAATAGATAAAAGAGTCCGGATCTACATGGGCATAGCTATCGGCGAACATGTTTCCTCATAGTTAAACCCTTTCTTTCTGAGTATACCTTTTCGCAACAAGCTTTGCTTCCAAGGTTTTCACCTTATCGTATGATCCTCTTTTATTTTGTATGACCACTTCCAACAGCTTTTACACAATTTAGTGATCCTACAAGCTTCCAGATTTGATTTAGAATCCCATTGTAACTTGATAAGATACGGCATTTCGATCTTGTAGTGCTTCATCGTATTTGCATGGGATGATTCCATGTTTACTAGGGACCAGGTCTCACGACTCTCCCAAAACATGAATCTTTCGTGTTGTAAATTAGCCCTCCTACTACGACAAGATACTACATGCAATTGTGTATCAGATGTGACACGTGATGCAGCTTACTTGTGGTATATCCTCTTGTACAATTGGTACTAAAATTTGTGTTTCCCTTCTCATGTCTTTTAGAACATTTTATTCATAGGTTTGTGATTTATTACATAGCCCTTCTCCAAAAATCTAGTGTTCGTGTTAACAATCACTTTCTGATCTTTTTAGACTATTAAATAAACAACCCTTCATTTTTCTAGGATATCCCACAAACATCAATTCGACATGTTGTTTCTAGGGCTTACTCATAAAATGAATTTAGTAATTTCAAATAATTCATCATCTATCTAACCATTATCATATGAGTCTTATTCCTTCTTCCCGCCACACCATTCAGCTAGTGTTTGCCCAATGTAGTAAACTTTGGATTCAATCGCAACCTGTAATTAATAGCTCCTAAACCATCCTAAGAGGTAATTGTCATCACGATTAAATCGCAATGACTTGATATATTTTCCATGACGCTTCACCGCATCAGCCATCCACTTCTTGATTTAATCATAGTACTCAGACTTGTGGTGCATCAAATAAATAAATCTTGTTTCTAGAATAATCGTCAAACAAAGTGATGAATATTCATAAACACCTCTCGCCGGGATAATCTTAGGACCACTCAAATCAGTATGAACCTATTCTAACATATCTTTACATGGCTCTATACCCCTTTGCCTTAAAAGGTCTTTAATCATTTTTACTTTCAAGCAAGACTCAAAAGTCATGATAGTTTCCTTCCAATAAACCTAACGGTTCACCGGCTATAAACCTTCGAATCCTATTCATGTAAAATGATCTAGTCTTAGATGCCAAAAGTATGTTTGGTTCATATCCGAAGGTTCCTTTCTCTTATAAGGATTAGAAAATGCGTTATTAATTACTATTTATTGCATCCGTGGGATTTAACATGATTTAAGAGTGTACAAATTGTAACTAATGTACCACAACAGATTATAGCTCCATCCTTCATTATAATGAACACGTCATTTAAATGTAATAGAGTATCCATCCGTAAATACATAGAAACTGAAATAAAATTCTTTCTATGAAAACGTACATAATGACAATTTCTCAAAATCAAACGTTTATTCTTATCATCAGATAAATAAACAAGTCCTACTGCAACAAACACCACTTTCGTAGCTTTTCCCATGTACTTAACAATCTTATCATCACTACGTTGAAAATATTTAATGATTCCAGTATCTACACACAACGTGTCAGTAAACACCATCATTAATCATGCTTCAACAACAAGTAAATAAGATACTTATAACCTTGTTCACATCTTGATGAAAATGACTTTATTTCGCCACATGTTTTGTCAGAGGTTTCCCCACCATATACAACCTCTTGTAATTCAGGTGGAACTTGCTCAAAACAAGACAAATTATGGAGAATAAATTGACCTAGGTTTCCCCTTCAATTTCTACTCCAAGGATATCCAATTCATTCATCAAGTTTAACCATGACCTCTTGCCTTTCTAGCTTTCTCAAGTATCCGAAGAGTCGCATGAAACCATTATATTTCTATGAACCTCTCACCTCTTCACTAGAGACTTTAATTGACACCAGAGGGCATCTTTAGTGAGAACACATTTTTATTATCCTAAGCAGTAATTACTAAAATAAAATTATTTCTTAATCATTTATTATGGACAAGTAAGTATGTTTTCTCTTAGTTAACAATAAGTGAAATAAACCATTTGAAAATTCAGAGAATCAAGTAAATAAATACAACGATCAAACTCTTTGAATTTAAATTTTATATTGATTCCCTCAATAAACAATATAAAATAAATTCACCGACATCTCAAGCACGGTGAATTTGCATGTCACGTTAGTGTGAACGTATACAAACCTTAACATTCGCAAAAGAAGGTTTTACCCATTAATTCCATATGTCATAATTAACCTTATGACCCAATGACTAATAGTCGGTTGTCCTTTAGCCATGCAATTTAATAGCAGTGACTCCGTTGGGGAGGATACATATTAATTGCACCTAAGTGTATACCATAATTTGATATTAAATACGGTACCCAAGTTTGTGTACCTTACAGTTAGAGAAGTCCACACGTGCTCAGATAATTCCCTATAATTATCAATTATTAATTTGTACCAGTAATCCGCAAATAAAACTCATCCGTTGGGGAGGAAGGCACTATAGCCGACTAGTAAAGCTTACTTGCATCGCATAATAAATCAATAATGGAGGCCGCAGGATTAATCAACCAATCCCTCTCCCACTTAGTTATTTAACAAGAGGGTTTTTTACATGCATACAATATACCAGATGTAATATGCAAATTAGCATGCTACTATTTAAAGTAATAAATCAAATAGCACATGCATCAAATATATAACAATAATAGATAAATAATTCAATTATAGCAGTTATATAAAAAGAAATAAATTGCCAAAATTAAGTTGACTTGGTCAACACTCCAAGCAATTAAACAAGTGACTTGCATAACAAGTAGGAAAAACTTGTGCCCCCAAGTCATGTCACACAGGGACCCACAACAACCCGAACCCGTCACCGGAAACGATGGCACTCCACCCTTGCCACTACCCGTTAGAACCTATCGCTTTACCACCGGTGATACACCGATCCACGCCGTCCGCTGCCGGTTGATACGCCGACAGCAGCTACCGATCGCTGCTATTTAGTGCACCCGTCTTCTCGCCCGGTTACACGCTCAATGTCGTGCACTCCATAAGATGACTTACACGCCAGCGTGTGCCAATTCTCACGTGGCAGCACACCCGACGTCATGCCTGGCGCCATGCACGACAGAATACCATGTCGCCCGAATAGTCACATTTCAATCAGTCTCCAGCATATCTCTGAGCGTCAACTACTCACTTCTGTGTGCATTACTGAGCGTCCTATCGTGCGCATCACAAGGCGTCTGCCTAGCGCCAAGCCCGGTTGCTTGCCCAGCCAAGTGCTCAGTTTTTCGCTTTCACGCGCATCACCGCGCGCCCTGCCCCGTGCCAAGCTCGGTAGCTCGCCCGGCCAAGTGCTTAGTTTTTTGCTTCCGCGCGCCCTGCCACGTGCCAAGCTCTCCCGGCCAAGTGCTTGGTTTTTCGTTTTAGCGCGTATCACCGCGCGCCCTACCGCGCGCCAAGCCTAGTTGCTCGTCTGCCCAAGTGCACGCTTTCTCGCTTCTGCATGCATCATCGAGTACCCTGCCGCGCGCTAAGCCCAGTTGCTCGCTCGGCAAAGTGCTCAGTTTTGTAAACACCGCGTCTGAGAAGTCTGCTACAACGCTCATCCGCCTACTTGCCATACCGCATGGAAAGTCCATCAACGGGCACATCGTTCGCCTTCCGTACGTCATCGGGCCCTCCACAGAGTGTGCCATCGTGCACACTGCTTGGTATTTCATACGGCATCTTGCGCGGTTTCACGCCAAGCTGTAGCCCAACCGCACGCCAGCCTACTCGATTTCAAGCGCTCATCATGTTCCCTTTCAACAAAACATACGCAACGCCCGGCAATCTCGGAGCGACATATCGTCGTCTCCAGACATGATATGAGAACATGTTCTCGAAGCCAATTGACGAACATATATGGGGTTTCACATAGGGATTTTCATGGATTACACAATAAATCAAAACCCTAATTCTCATGCGATTCTAATTCTTAATTTAAATCACATTCCACGTAAACCGTTAGGGATCTATGCAATTCTATAGCAGTGGAAGCATAAGAGTAGAATCATATTACCTTTCACCAGGGTTTGATGTAGAGGTTTAACAACAACAACATGAACAGACAACCTTCCAATCTCCTGTTGTATTCCTATGCCACGTTTTGACGTTGTGTGGCAATAATCTACAAGACAATCTCAGTCTGCAATCCCTACACTGCTCTCTATGGTTTTATGCATGTAGTTCATCTATATAGATTGCTGAGATTTGATATTATATAGGCTACAACAGGGAGCCAGAGGAGAAATTAGGGTTTAGGCCTCCCATTAGGCTTAAGCATCCAAGTTTAGCACAAAACTTATACTTAAGTTTAATAATAATAAATCAGTCCACTAAAGAAATATTATTGCACTGCCACCTAATCCCAAATTATGTTATGGGCTCCTTATTATGAAGATTCAATGTCCATTAATTAATTAAGGTACTGACAACTCAATTAATTAATATATATTTACCGAGAGTAGTACCACTCAACCTTATTATCATGCCGGAATAAATCCACCTGAAGGGTTTACGTGATAATCATTATGAGCTCCTCAAGGGGACACCATCAACCAATTCCGTTAGGACACATTTTCCTTTACAATCAACATCACACCATAGAGACAGAAACATCTTCCAACTCATCGAGCATATTGATTTAATATTTAAATCTCACCAATTGATGAATCAAAGAAATTAATACTAGCTTATGTATCAAGGTTAATATATAGGGATTAAGAGTACGAACATCCATAATAACAATGATCAAGTTCTATTATATAGTTAGTATAAACCGAATGATCTCAAGGCGGTCCTGCTCAATACACACAAAGTGCACTAGTGCAATTTTATAGTCAAGACAAACTAATGTCAAATCACACAACAACCATACCGATAGATAGTCCCCGTCTATCTTAGTTGTGAGCATATGTTTATACTTTAAAAGGAGCCGATAATATGATCTTCTGTGTGACGCCGCACACTACATTATCTGCAGTATAAAGTAAATGGACTTTTGCTAAACATTATTGCAAACGTTTGATCACATGATTCTCATTTCAAATATTGTCAAAACATTGTTCATACAAAGCTAGACTTTTAGTATACAATCCAACAGTCTCGTGATAACTTTTTCATTTCACGTCCAAACTTAAAACTAATTATATGTTTGTGATCCTCGTAAGGAGAGCTTCAAAATAGCCTATAATATCAAAACAAAACCAAAACAAATTATTCCATTAAAGTGTTAAAATTTCGACAGAGCTTATCTAACTCATATCACATCTAATTCACAAAAAGAGTTATATATTTAGAATCTACGCATCGAGACAATTATTTTTATTTGTAACATGCTAAGGATAAATTGCAAAATGAATTGGTCACAAGAGAAGCAGTGTATGTGCATGTGATATACAAATATGTATATGTGATTGGTATATATATGTGTAGGAGAAAGAAGTGAAATTCCACATCAATCATGTGCATATTTATCAAGCAGTATCATATATTTGTATATAGAAGATATATATATACACACACACAACATCACATAAATGAGGGAGAGTCGCCTTAATTGCTCCATCTTTTTTCTTCAACCCAACGAGAAAATGAAAAGGGTGTGTGTGTATGTGTGTGTATATATATATATATATATATATATAAAAAGAGAAATAAAATTTTGTTCTTATCCAATCTTATCCTCTCTTAAAACTTGGACTTCAAGTTGATGGCTTACATATGTATTATCTAATCAGTAATAATTATATATATATATATATATATATATATATATATATATATATATATATATATATATATATATATATATATATATATATATATATATATATATATATATATATCATTAGTGGGTATTACTCATGAAGCTATATGGTTAGAATCTTCAGGGTAAACTATTTTGTTGCATAGAAGACGTGTTTCTTACTATGGGTTGTTTTTATTTATAACACTTATGATTTTCCCAACAAATGTGTAATATAGCTTTTATATATAACTTTATTTGCAATTATATCATCCAAAGGGATCATTTGCTTCCATTATTCTCTTGGAAGGGCTCAAAATCTGACTCACTCCTCCATTGCCAATTATGTCCTTAAAACTGGAATATGTAGATAATATCTACAAGTTATAAATATTTTTAAAATAAGAATTTCTTATTATATGATACTTTACATAACTTTTCTCAAGAGTTTCTGGTTGTCTCAATTTTGGATTGACCTCAATAAAACTTGTGCGCAAAGTTGATAAATTGATTTTATCTAGGTAAAATTTCAATTATGATGTTATATAAATATATTTTTATAATAATGTATTTTGAAATAAAGTACTCCCTCCGTCCCAAATATATTAACACACTTTTTATTTTGGGTTGTCCCACATAAATTGACATATTTCTTCTTAAGAACATGGGACCCATACAAAAATAATTTATTTATTTACATGGGCCACACACACATCACACTCACCACTAATATAACTACGTACTATACATTAAATATTATTTCTCACTTCACTTTACATAAACTATTATACTCCTTAATTTTCGTGCAAAAAAAAGTGTCAATATCTCCGGGATGGAGAGAGTAATATCAAGATATTTTGGAATTTTTAACATACCTTCATACTTGTTGACTTTTACCTTCATGACAGCTATTATGGTTCCATACCTCATTTGATCTAATAATTTGCCTTCATTGATTTCTAAGTCCCCCATAAGTTCAACTTCGTTGTGTTGGACTTGTATAGAATGTCTTGTTGACAATGGACATTCACGTTTTTAAAGTCTCACTTTGCACCATTTTTTATAAAATATGGTTTGTATAGAATTGTGTGGTTTCCATATCTTGCATAAATAAGATGCTATTAAGGTATTTTGTTAAGTTTTGAAAGGCTAAAACATGGCAAAATGGAACAAAATCGAAAACGAGCATGTTAGGGGCTGAATAGGTTAAAGTAGGTTAAAGTAATTTTAAATACCAACCTCATAACATCTGCACATAAGTAGGTTAAAGTAATTTTAAATTACAAAGGAAGAAATAAGAAAATTTTTCATGTTGATCTAGCAAAACATTTAATTAAAATTTTGAAAATATAACTGAAAATACCTATCGTTGAACCTAAGAAGCCTGGAATGTCTTTAAAATCCACAAAAGATGCAGTAATTTACTTATAAAATATATTCTCACATATTTTTTCAATCTTTGTTACCTTAGAGAATAAAATCTCTAACCTTTTGTGCATGCCTTCGTAATCTGGATTAATAGCTCTCATATTGCCGTTTCGGATAAAATATGATTACCCGATTTCGAGCACATCATAAAATTTATCGGCGATCTCATTTAATAAGGTGGCTTGAATTCAATCACTCTAAAATTTTTAAAGATGAAAGGATAAAAGAGATGATATACAAAGTTTCAATTTTCCGATTCACTTTAGGATATACTTCTCCTACACCTTTTCGGGCAACACTTGCTTTGATACTTCATTCATCTTCGAAAACAACCATTTTTTCAAAAAGTTTGTCTTCAACAACTAATTCACATAAAAATTAAAAATATGAATTATCACACAATTGATAGATGACAAGAATAATATAAAGCGTATTTATATGGACAAATATACCTTTCAGGCCTTGAGGTAATTGAATAACTGTCGAGTTCTCCATCGTTTAGAAGTTAGTTGTGTTGATAAAAACTATAATATCCATGGTGTTTATATGGATAATAGGTATGTGTTGGTGTTAATGATTTTAATTTCTAATTTAGATGCACTAATTTTTTTTACAGAAATTTAAGGGCATGTATCAGTGAGGATGTGTTCGGCCAAATCATATCAATGAGGATGTGTCATATGTGACATGTATTATTTAAGGATATCAATAGTCATTGAGAAAGTATTAATAATTATATGAAGACAAAGTCTATTGTGAAATGATAATTATATGAGACGGCTTATGAGACAGGTCGATCCGTTGTTAAAGTATCCATACTATATAAATAAAGTATGTTAATTGGAAATTAAAGTATTTTTCTTTAAAGTATGTTGAATAATGAATTAAAGTATCTCTTTAAAGTGTTATAGTATGATTCGTCACAGACATACTTTAACTATTAATAAGCATACTTTTCCTATATAATAACTATACTTTAACAACGGGTTGACCCATCTCACTATCTATTTCACATAAACTCGTCTCACAAAAGAGTTCCTTATGAAAGATGTATTATATTGGGAAGGGTGCTATGAAATTATATTATGTGATATGTATATATTGGGAAGGATATTATATGAAAAATATTTTGACATCCTTGATGGTGTGATACATCTCACTGCATCAATTTCACAATTCTCTGGTCGTAATGCACATGATCAAAACATAGTGAATGCATCAATTCTCATAACACACCTGTATGTATATAATTAATAAATTTGATCATGTGCATTATAGATAGAGAACTGTGAAATTAGAAGGGTCACGTGGTGCTTAATTCTCATAACATCCCTTTATGTATATAATTAGTAAAATTTGAAATGTGAGAAGTCATGTGTATATACAATAAAGAAGTGATAAGGATGCCAGAGGTAATAATGTATGTGCATTATATATATGAATATATTACGTTTTGCAAAATGAATAGCCATTGAAATTTTAAATAAAAAGAATAGGTTGGGATATATTTGGAAAAATAAATTTCAACTTCTTTGTACTTTTTTATATTATGATATTATTATATGATATGAAAAATAATACATAATCAAGTGCATATTTAATATAACAATTTTTTTAAATAATGATTTTGACTCTTCAAATTTGGAGAGTTAATCAATTTTTAAATTAAATGTATTGAAATATTTCTAATATTTTAATTTCTTGAAATTTTTAATTGATTATTTATTGCTCCACATTAATGTAAATTTTTTCTTTCATTTTGATTTAAGAATTGGGAAGAACAAATGTAATAAATAAACATTGAGAAGAAATCTTTATATATACAAAAGCAAAAAGGGGCTTCATTAATGATACCCATATTAAATTTACCGCTCAAAAACTTTTATCATAATTTTGGTAATGTTATTTAATTCATCACAACCATTTGTATATTGTTGGATGATATTTATTATATTGAAATATATATTATATTTAAATTAAGTTAATAATTAATTAATAGTATAAAATATGGTTAGTCAAAGATTTGCACTCATTACTTATGAATTACACATATAACAATTTAATAGTATAAAAGGGTTAGTCCCTTTCATAAATGTTCATAATAAATTGAGTCCATTTTTTAGTCTATTTTTTGCAATTTAATTAAATCTTGATCGTTTATATTTTATAATTTGATTATAGCCATTTATATTTTTATGTATTGATGATAGATATTGTACGTTATTTTTTGATTGTATTATTTGGCAATCAATCTGTATTATAATTTATAATTTATAAATTAACGTTTTAGGATTTTAGGGTTTTATTTTATTTTTTTATATTTTTTTATTATATTAAATATATTATCTATATTTTTCTTTGGGTTTGGGGTTTAGTATACCATTTGGTACACATTTTTAAAGAATTTATAATTTTAAAATATAAATTTTGTATAGTGTTTTAGGATTAGGATTTAATGTCTGTATTAGGTGGATTTATGATTTAGAGTTTAGAGTTTTATATGATCCACTTACTTAATTTCAAATTTAAAAAAAAACAAAAAAACAAGTGTTAAGTTCTAAATTTCAAATTTAAAAATTTTTGTATTATATTAATTCATGGTTAACGGTTACATAAAAGTTAATAAGATTAAGAAATATAATACTCATATAAATTCCAAATACTATGATTGAAGAAAATAAAAAGTTTTATATTAATTCAAGTCCTAAATGATTATATTCAGAAAATATTATTAAAGAATTTATAATTTTAAATTAAATAACAATAACATTGTAAAAATGAATTTCCGTGCATTGAAATTCTTTAAATTACAAAACATAGGTTAAAATAAATATATAAAATTAAAAAAATTATTCATGATTTCATTACTTGAGACAAGTATATGGAGAGAAATGACGTTGTCTGTGACAAACGAGTTGTGAGACGAATAGATAAAAGAATTCATGATTTTACTCATTAGTAAAGTATGATTTAAATAGATAAATTATGATTCTAAAATAAATATTGTATTCACTAAAATATGTCGAATTATTTATTAAAGATTTTAAAATGATTATAATACGATTTGCTAAAATACGATATGTTATTAATGAAATTATGATTTTAATTTAATAGAGAATATAACATATAAAATATTATTTAAATTTATGAAATATTAAATATATTAAATATACTGCCATCAAATTATTAGAAAGATATATATATATATATATATATATATATATATATATATATATATATATATATATATATATATATATGTGCCAAGCTGTTTAGGATGCATGCACCCTCTAAGGATTGATAATACCAATTTTTTTTGGTTTTAATTTAAAATCGAAAAAAAATATATGACTAAAGTTCTAAATTTCAAATTTTAAAAAATTTGTATTATATTAATTCATGAACGATTACATAAAAATTAATAAGACTATGAAATTTAGAACTTTAGTCATATATTTTTTTTCGATTTTAAATTAAAACCAAAAAAAATTGGTATTATATTAATTCATGAACGATTACATAAAAATTAATAAGACTATGAAATATAATACTCATACACTTTCCGAATATTACGATTAAAGAAAAAAGTTTTATATTAATTTAAGTTCTAAATGATTATATTAAAAAAATTATGGCAAAAACTCCTGTGCACCCGGGCGCACGGAGCATATTCCGTGCGCTTTTAGAATTTTGTGATAAATTGTATACCCTTTAGTACACAAATGTGTACCCTTTATTTTCTAAATAAAATTATTGTGTGTATCTGGGCGCATGGACAACACTCCGTCGCCTTTAGAATTTTGTGTTAAATTGTATATCCTTTAATATAAAAATGTGTACCCTTTATTTTCTAAAGAAAAAATGAAAAGTGTATACCCTTTAGACCAAAGCAATGTAACCTTACTCATAATACTAAATTTCTAAAGGCGAATGAAATGTGTTCCCGTGTGCCCGGGCGCACGCAAATCTCACTCAAAAATTATTAAAGAATTTATAATTTTAATTTAAATAACAATATTATTGTAAAAATTAATTACCTGCCACGCACGGGTAAGTTTTTAGGATTTTAGGATTAAGGTTTGTTTTAAGGTTGAATTAGGGTTAGGGTTAGGGTTAGGGTTAGGGTTAGGGTTTTAGGGTTTAGGAGTTAAGAGTTTTAGGATTTAGGGTTTTGAGTTTTATATGATTAACTTATTTATCATCATTTTACTCTTTTGGAGGAAATGTATTAGGAGTTATTAAAATTCTCATTATAGTATTTTTGACTAATGAATGTATTTTAATGGTCTTTTTAGATTTTGATATTTTCTAAATAATTTGAATTTTTTTCCTTTTATGTTCTCACTGAAGGTGATCATTTAATTTGAAAGCATTCTATGCATGCAATTAATCAAAAGCTTCAATGTTTTTTTTAAAAAAAATTAAAATATAACTACAAATAATTTAATATATATATATACACATATATATATATATAATAAACATAAAATAATAAGATTCATGAACGGTTACATACAAATTGTTTAATTCATGAATGGTTACATAAAAAAATAATAAGATTAAGAAATATAGTACTCATATAAATTCTAAATATTACGATTCAAGAAAAAAAATTTCTACTAATTATAGTTCTAAATAATTATATTAAAAAATATTATTAAAAATTTTATAATTTTAAATTAAATTAAATAACAATAACATTGATGAAATTAATATCGTGCAACGCACGAATAAGTTAGCTAGTTAAATATAAAGAAGGTATTGGAGGTAAATAAAAATACAACCTCTAAATTTTATAGATTCTTTATTTTATCTAAATTTCTATCCAAATTATAGGTAATCTCCATGCTCTTCGATTGTCAAATTAAGTTCATTGAAACTAAATACATTAAATGATTCATTATTTCGATATTTCTATTAAAATCTAAGTTTGAAGAGCCAAATCAAATTCTTTAAAATTAAATGCATTAATTAAATTATTCGTTCATTACTTTTAGATACATTGCACATTAAGTAATTATTGTGCCGTACATTAATATTAGAATGTTAGCACCCAATACAAAATTACATAGTGAGATTCCCAAAACAACCTCTGCACAATTTACTTTACAAATTAAATGAAATCAATTAGGAGTAATTAATCCATCCATCAGTTACCCAGTATTAATTAACAATAAACACCTATAATTACTCCACTATCTTATATGGTGTACCCCACCATTAGGAGCCCCCACTGCCCCTACCCTGAGTATTAGTGGAGTAGGTAAATTACAGGATTGGCCTCAAGTTACTCCACTATCTTTATATCATCAAATATACAATGAAGGTCATGTGTAGCAAGTTTTCGTTTTTCTGTACACCATGAAACCACTATATCGTAATTCTAACGGCGTGATTGGTATGAAAAAATTGAATGTGAATGGAATCATCATTCCCTATTGTATTCCTATTCTTATGATTGGTAAATTTCTTCAATGAGAATCACAAGTGTATTCCTTTAAATATGAGAATGATGATTCCTCCCAATGACATGAGTTTAGCTATTCCCTAGCTTTAGGAATTAAATTAAAATTTTTATTTTAATACAAATAATATTAAATACATTTATTTTTTTATTTTATAATATTATCTACTATTTCAAATATATAAATTCATTAAAATTTTATATTTTAAATATTTTTTAGTTATTTATTTAATTATTCAGTTGATATTTAAAATTTATAAAATAAACAATAAATAAATAAATTTATTTAATATAATATAAAATAAAGTATATCATGTAATAAGTTCAAAACATGGAGAATATGTCATATAAATCGTTTGAATTTCTAAATTTATGTATTTTTTAATATTTGAAAGATTTTATTTTAAATAAATATTATGAAAATAATAAAAATAAATATTTCTTATGTTAAAAACGTAATTTAGTTATTTAATATAAATAACAATGAAATTTGAATTAATTAAAAATGCATTTTTCATTCTTTATGTTATTTCTATGTAATACTAACAATGAGAATTTTAATTTTTAATAATTCATTTCCCATCTTTATTCAATTCACAAGTTCATTTCATTCCAATATAATTTCATTCAATCATACCAATCACATCGTAAATTCTAAAAATAAAATATGCTCTAAATTATAAGGGTGAAATTTCAATTATACCCTAAACCTTAAATTCTCGGATAAAATATAACCTAAACCATTGGGGGTAAAACAAACCCTAAACTAAAATAGTGAAATGTCAAGTATGCCCTAAACATTATGGATAAAATATGTTCTGTACTACAAGGGTGAAATTACCCTATACCTTTAGAATTAACAATAAATTTTGAGGGCAAATAATAAACTCTATAGATCAATACATGTTATAAATCACTAGAGCAAAGTATAATCTAAACTACAAGCCTAAAATTATAATTTTATCCATAAAATTAAGGGGTTAATTGCATGAAAATTCCTAAACTTTTCGCTGATTACGAATTAATCCAAACTTTTGGTTATTTGAAAATAGTACTCGACTTTAAGCCCGTATTACAATTTGAACTACTGGGCAGCTGGAGGCTAGCCCGGTGGCTAACGTGTCCGGTTTTTATCCACATTATTGTCCAGCTGTTAAAATAAAATAACAATAATAAAACAAAAGAAATGTGACACATGAAATGACTTGGCCACCAACCTCCTGCAGCCCCCTCCTCCGACTTCCCGAACAACTGACTCCTCAACAATTCATGCAGTTGGCCGAAGAGTTCCTTCTTCAGGGCCTCAAACGTCAAATCCAACCTCTCCAGCTGCTCCATGGAATTCTTCTTGTACATAAATGATCAGTCGCTTACCTTTGATATAACAAGTGTACTCTTGTCGCTGTGCATGCGTGGTAATCAAGTAATAAAATATATCGAACCCAAGAAAAAAGGGTAGTGTATCCGTATAATAAGTGCTCACTCTAAAAGGACGAAATCGATGATATGGATTGAAATTATACTACACTTAACAACTAATGAAAACAAGTAAAATAGAATAACAATCAAATAATTAAAGAAAAAACAAGATTGATGATAGAGATTGGAATTATACTACACTTAAGAACTAATGAAAACAAGTAAAATGGAATAACAATCAAACAATCAAACAACAAATCTAAGAAGCATGCAAGACTAGCAACATCATGGAAAAGACATATTATTGGATTGTATAATAAAAGCCTTTGAGGGGAGTTATAAGGAGGCTTGGAAAAAGGGGAAGTATGGGTGCTTGGTGAACTAACTTCTAACTATATTAACAACTAATATTGTTCGATAAAAAAAATATGAACAATGTTTTAACAATATTTTAAAATAAGAATCATAGATCAAATGATTACATCTTATAATTTGTTTATATGCCGATGTAATTGTCCATTATCTTTATATTGTAGATAATATGGTGTGTGGCGTTGAACGGAAGATCTTATTATTCGTTCCTTATAAAGTATAAATGGACGCTCCCAACCGAGATAGACATGGAAAATACATCGGGATGGTTGTAGTGTGATTTGATATTAGTTTTTCTTGACTATAAAATTACACTAGTGCACCTTGTGTGTATTGAGCAGGACCGCTTGAGGTAGTTCGATTTTCAAATGACTATATAATAGAACAAGACCTCAGTTATTATGCATGTTCGTACTCTTAATCTATATATAACAACCTCGATACATAATTCAATATTTATTTCTTTGATTCATCAATGGGTGAGATTTTATTATTAAATTAATATGCTCTGTGATTTGGGAGATAGTACTGTCTGTATGATGTGTTACTGGTTGTAGAAGGAATCTATGTCCTAAATATTTAGGTTGATGATGTCCCCTTGAGGAGCTTATAACGATTATCATGTAAACCCCGCAGGTGGATTTGTTCCGACATGATTATAAGATTGAGTGGTACTACTCTTGGATAAGAGATTAATTAATTAAGTTGTCAGCAACTCATTTATTTAATGGACATTGTATATCTTCAACACGGCGAGTTAAACAGACTTATAATAAGAAGAAGCCCATAACATAGTTTGAGATTAGGGTGGCAGTGTAGTAATAATTCTTCAGTTGATCGAATTATTATTATTAGGTTTAAGTATAAGTTTTGGGATAAACTTGGATGCCTAAACCCAATGGAGATCCAACCCTAATTTCTTTTCCTGGTCGCTGTTGTAGCCAATAAATAATCCATCTCAATAGTCTAATTTATTATTATTCACGTTTCCATCATGAAATAAGTGAGGAGAGAAAAAAAATTCCTACGACGTCTAAAATCTCAAAATTTTGATTGCGAGATGGATTTTAGGCGGCCGGAATATTTTCGAAGGAGATTACGGATTGAGATAACTTTGAGAATCGTCGCCTACATGATGTCCAGATGAGGCATAAGAATACAATATAAGATCAAAAGGTTGTTTTTGCAGTTCGTGATTCAGACTTCTCCGCCAGTCTTCGGTGAAAGATAATCTTTTATGTAATTCCGCTGGGTTAGATTTGCATTGAACCTGAATGGATTATGTAGACCATAAGATCCGATCACCAACAATATAGACTCACACACACACACAAGCATTGATGAATATCAAGGATTATGATATTAAAGGCTCTCACTTATAACACTACAATATCCTTCACAAGACACAAGTAGATGTAGATCACTTAGCAACTAAACAACCTCGATAAGCACCTAAGAGAGTTTCTCTAAACTTTCCATTCCTTTATAAGGTACTAGAGTTCTATAGAAAAAGTTATTTCATGTTATCCAAGTGCGTTCACACACTACTCTTCATAAATGTCCTATCATGATGACTCTAGATATGTCATAGTCTTCACAAACTCACTTTACATCAATAGTACAAACAACTAATGCAAGAATATGATTTAATTAACTACTCATTATATGCACAAAAGCTCACACTCCATATACATGCCATAAACAATTAACCACACATATCATTGCATCAATTGAGAAATAAGCATTCATGATAGAAAATATTCATAACTATCAATTCATCAAACACATGGTGTGCAAATCTATATATCCTTAGCCATATTACTAGCCTCACAAGAGGTCTAACCTATTACAATCATGACAAATTCATTGCAAAACAAAGCTTGCTCCACATGAGTCATAATAAAAAGAAAATAACAAATTCATTAAGGTTGATTGACTTCCCTTTGATGGTGAACCTTCTCTCCCTCTAACATGCCATAATCTTCAATCCTTTAATTCTCCTTCTTAGATTGGTGAAATATGATTGAATTGTGGATGGATGTGAGGAAATCAAGTGGATTTGATGGTGGAAAGGTGTAGAAATGTAGAGGTGGAAAAATGGAGAGAAGTGTGCGTGAATTATGGTGTGTTCTATGTGTAACTGCTCCCAAAATGAATCCTCTCTCAAAATGACGCTAATTATGTATTTATAGACCTGGAACCTTTTATAATAGGCGTTGATTAATTTTCCAAAATTTGACCGTACTCGACTAGAGCACAGAACTCGATGCGAGTCGATGCTAATTTTTCGGTAGTTCTCCAGGCATGACGGAGCTCGACGAACAAGGGAGGCCGTGTTCATATTTCTGATATGTGCATTCAGACTTTTGTCGCAACTCGACATGGACCTTGGTCGCCGAGCTCGACTCGAGTAGCTGCATCGAGTCGAGTTGATGCAACCTCTGCCCATTTTTTCTGTTTCAGTTCCCGACTCTATTCTGTTCCGTTTTAACCTGTTTCATGAACATTTAAGCTCATTTTCACCATTTTATCAAATATAGCACAAATTTTCCGTATGAATAATAAACACCACAAAAAGTTACACACAACAGATAAAATATTATGAAAATACACATAAAAAGATACTAAAATTTAGGTCAAAATAGCGACGATCAATAAACATCCCATAGTACAAATTGAAACTATCACAAGAAGTATTCTCCACCAAAACAATGTCTCTCACTCCTTGGTGTGCATTCCAACTGCAACTTCTCTATAATCCTCTCCATTGTGTGTGTGATGAATTGAGACCCTGCAACATACTTATTGTGCTCCTCACATGTCATCTCCACCATCTCACATATTTCCTTCTTGAAGATATCCAAGAAATTCTCAACCCTCACACCCCTTGAATCCACACTTCCAATCCTCACCTTATCAAATATAAATGGAAAATTCTGACAACTGTGCTTTCCACTCTCAAGGCAAAACATTGGATGAGTGCAGAGCACATCAAAATGGTTGGGAAAAACTTAAAGGAATATATTTTTTAGGAATTCTTTGATGGACAAAACATCGAGTGCTCCACATGTGGCGCTGGAGGGAGATTGATTTGAGAACCGATTTCGTTGAAATTATCGATGTGCATAGCACCATTACATCGGGGTGCTGATCAAATAGGTCATGCACATCGGGGATGAAGGCAACGTAGATTGATTGGGCGACGGTGAAGTAATTAGATCGCGAATGTGTGTAAAATATGTGACCTTGACGAATGAACTTTGCCTCAAGAAATTTCCTAAAGTTACCGAACCATAGAATAGCAATTTTCTGCTTCGTGAACTTGGCGAAGCTGTTGAACAGGAAGGATTTGTAGTCATATGGCCATGCAGCGTCGCGAACGCGTAGCCCCTGGCAGCGGCGGTGGGAATGTTATTGGCGGTGCTGAAGTGGCGAGAGACGTAATAACTGGTGGACGTGATGGTGTAGACGTCAGGATGTTTCGGAGGATGTGGGCGGTATTGTGAGTTGGTAGTGTGATGAGGCGGAGTTATTGCCTCATGTATGTGTAATTTTCTCATAAATAGGAGATTCGAATCCTAAACTTTTGCTATGTCATGGCTCTAATACCATGAAACAAGACTGGTATGTTTTGGAATAATTCTTCCTTGAAAATTTTCATTACAAGGACAAAATTATATACAATATTTATTTGTATAAAAAAAACTAATATATGTATTAATAAAAAAATAAAAGAAAAAACATAATTAAATTAATTAAAATATTAAAAAGAAAAATAAAAATAATTATAATAAATTTTATTATAAATACTAATAAAATTAAATAAAAGTCAATAAATTTAAAATATGTATTAATCAAAAGAAATTAAAATATAAAAATTAAATTTTAATTAAATAAATAAAATTAAAAAAATGTGAATTTGAAAAAAAATATTAATAATTTCAAAGAAACAAAATTAATAGATTTATTAAAAAAATTTTTAAAAATATAAAGAAATTAAAAAGTATTGATCAGCGGTAAATATTAGCTTTATTTTCCATTGTATCTTTTTCCTTAATCACTTTTTTAGATTAGAATTATCTAAAGTAGGAAAATATGCAAGAGTAGAGTTAGGGTAATTGTCAAATTTTCCTTTATTACTGATTAATATATATATATATATATATATATATATATATATATATATATATATATATATATATATATATATATATATATATTAGAAAAAATTAAAATTTTAAAATTTTTATTTATTTCTTCTTTTATTATTTTTGAAATTATTGTTAATTAAAGTTTAATGTAGATAAATACTTCAATTTACTTTAAAATTTGAATATGGATGTGATCAAATAAAATTAAATCTTATTTAGGTGTAAAGTAAAAAGGGTAGGTTTTGGGTGAGACCGTCTCACGCATCCCTTCATGTGAGACGGATTATTCATGGATAAAAACAAGTATATTTTAAAATTTAATGAAAAAAGAATTAAATAAAAATAAAGGCCATGTTTGGTTAGATTAATTAATCTATCTATATATTTATAAAAGCAAAATGATTTTGCTTATTTTGACCAATTTTAATTTTATTCTTAACCATTCATTTTGTATTTTTCATCTCAACCGTTGAGCACTTGATCTATTTTTCATTTCAATTATTCTGTCCCATTTGTTAGGACATCATCACGTACATTTCTCTCCTTCGACATCGCTGGTTGTGTTCCCGAATTTGTCTCCAAGCTCTCCTACTCCGCCATTTTCGTATGCTTATCTCCTCCTATTTTCTCTGCTTTCTTTCCTTGTGCGTTTGTGGAGTTCTACGTGTTTCTCATTGCATGATTTTAGGGTGAAATTTCACTTTTTAGGATTTATTTTAAGTTGGCTGGGTAGGTTTAGTTTCTGAATAGTGTTGGAGAATCAGTGTTCGTATTAGATACAAACACAATCACATTTTCATATTTATAAATGCAAAATCATCAAAGACATGGTTTCTCGATGCCAGATTCTGCCATTATTGATGCCATCGCGCTGGTAGCTTGACCAACCCCTGGAGCCCTCTAATTGGCGGCTGAAATTGATACCTCTATTTTTTTTTACATTTCCTTAAATCAATAGAAGAAGTGTTGTAATGCATGTGAAACTAGATTCTCTTTATTGATTTGAGTAATTATTTTGTGTGTATTTCTGCTTAATTACATATGTTGAAATTTGTACTATTATCGTATTTTTAAATTTCCCCCAAAATCAATTGTAGGTATTGTGTTGCATATATTATTACTATGTGAAACTTGATTCATTTTCTTTAGTTGAGTAATTTTCTATCAATTTCTGCTAAATTACATTAATTAAATTCTTTAAGTTATTTGTGTACAGAAATCTAAGTTTTGAAATTTATAATGTCAGATGTCCGCAGGGCCTCCATATATTAAGGTGATGTATTCTTTTGAAGTTAATATATTTCTGCAAACATGTTTTTGCTGAAACATTGTTTAATATTAATCTTTATGTTATGCTCCTTCTTTTATTAAATGTATATGGTTATGAGTTAAATGTATACAACGATGGCGATTGCTATAGAGGCTGATGCATTAGCGGGTATTCTTTATGGTATTTTGGTAATGCTTATTTGACGTGGTAATGCTCATCATGATAACAAAAAATCATCTAAAACTTTAAGCTTATAGAGAATTGAATAGTTTAATACTTAATCAGGATACACTCTAACATGCCTCCTCATATGCAGGCGGGGAATTTTTACCTCAAGCCTTGCATGTGGAATTTTCTCATAAATGGGTGACGGAAATTTTTGCCTCATATGCAGGTGAGGAATTTTTGCCTCAAGCCATTATTGAGGCCATCGCGCTGGTAGCTTGACCAAACCTTGGAGCCCTCTAATTGGCGGCTGAAATTGATACCTTTTTTTTTTTATATTTCCTTAAATCAATAGAAGAAGGTGTTGTAATGCATGTGAAACTGGATTAACTTTATTGATTTGAGTAATTATTTTGTGTGTATTTCTGCATAATTACATATGTTGAAATTGGTACTATTATCGTATTTTATATTTCCCCCAAAATCAATTGTAGGTGTTGTGTTGCATATATTATTACTATGTGAAACTTGATTCATTTTCTTTAGTTGAGTAATTTTCTATCAATTTCTGCTAAATTACATTAATTAAATTCTTTAAGTTATTTGTGCATAGAAATCTAAGTTTTAAAATTTATAATGTCAGATGTCCGCAGAGCCTCCATACATTAAGGTGATGTATTCTTTTGAAGTTAATATATTTATTCAAACATGTTTTTCTGAAACATTGTTTAATATTAATTTTTATGTTATGCTCCTTCTTTAATTAACTGTATATGGCTATGAGTTAAATGTATACACCGATGGCGGTTGCTATGGAGGCTGATGCATTAGCGGGTATTCTTTATGGTATTTTGGTAATGCTTGTTTGACGTGGTAATGCTCATCATGATAACAAAAAATCATCTAAAACTTTAAGCTTATAGAGAATTGAATAGTTTAATACTTAATCAGGTTACACTCTAACATGCCTCTTCATATGCAAGCGGAGAATTTTTTCCCTCAAGCCTTGCATGTGGAATTTTCTCATAAATGGGTGGCGGTGAGGTTTGAACCATGGACCTTTGTTAATCATGGACTTTGATAACATGTTAAATGATCACCTCACCTAAAAGTTTAAGCTAATAGAGAGTTGAATTGTCTAATACTTAATCAGGTTACACTCTAACAATAACCATGAGAGAATATAATCCAATCCATTCCCAATATTTCAATTTTTCTATACCCCTCACCTTTCATGATTTGATTTTAAGTTTATTCAAGGAAAATTTAACCGGTACATATTCTATCCAGCCTGTCGACACTCTTTCGAGTTCTCTCCAGTTGATGATCCATGTTTTTACAGGATTTATTGATGTAATTGACGCTTCTCCTTGACATCTACACTTGATCAAAAGAACAACGAAAATGGGGCAGTAGCTATTCTACCGGGTCACAGAAGAAGTACAAGGTCGTCATTAGAATTGGAGAATTATGTGACGAAAATCAGGGTTTCGGGTCGTCAGAGTGGGACCTTGAAGCTGGGAAGGTGAAGGGCGTTGAAAAGAATACGGCGGCGAAGAATTTATATGCAAAGAGAAAGATGAGAGTGAAGAGTTGGGGATAACATTAACTATATGTGAAGATTGAAGGGAGATTGAAGGAGGAGATAGAAGAGTTGGGTAACCGTTTTATTATTTTGACCCATTTTATTAAAAAAGATCCGGTGTCACAAAAATTGAAAAAAAAGAAGAAGCAATCTCCACCCTAGTCTTCGTCATATATATATATATATATATATATATATATATATATATATATATATATATATATATATATATATATATATATATATATATATATATATATATATATATATATATATATATATATCTTGTTGATGTCTTGTTTTCTAATAAATCTTTCGCGATTCAGATTCAGGCAACAAAAGAGACTCTAGAAACAGGAAAATGTAAAGATGGTCTTTACGTTTTGAAGCATGACACATCTGCCTTAATTGTAGCTTTACACTTTAGTACTTTTAAGTCATCCTTTGAATTTTGGTATAATTGTTTAGGCAACATTTCTATTTCTGTCATTCAACTATTAAATAAATTAGGTCACTTGGCTGTTACTTCTGTTTTGTCAAAAACCCACAATTTGTTCTTCTTGTCAATTAGAGAAAAGCAAATGTTTTTCTTTCACATTAAATGAAAAATGTGCCTTGAAGGTCTTATATGTAATTCATTGTGATCTATGGGGCCCTGCTTCTAATGTTTCCCATGATGGGTTTAAATATTATGCAAATATTTTTGTTGATAATTATTCTCGTCTTTTTTCACTCTACCCAATGCGTGCAAAATCTTATTTTATTGATGTGCTTCAATGTTTCCTTCTCTTGTGTGTAACCAATTTAATTCTGCAATAAAAGTTTTTCAGAGTGATGAAGGCACTAAATTTACAAACTCCCTATTAAAATTTTTTGTTGAATATGGTGTGTTGTATCGTTTCTCTTGTCCTTACACTTCTAAAAAAATGGTCAAGCAGAACGCAAACATAAGAACATAATTGAAACGGGCTTGTTAATGTTTTTTCATGCATAAGCTTTCATACCATATTGGCTGGATGCTTTCTTTACCGCTGTCTACACCATAAATAGGTTACTTCTCTTTGGCTTAATTCCTAATTATGCCAACTTTAAGGTATTTGGTTGTTTTATTTACCCATATCTTCGCAATTATGCCCCAAAATTGGCACCTCGTAGTAAACCGTGTATATTACTTGGTTATAGTAGCATGCACAAAGGTTTTTTCGATATTTCAACCATGTTAGCTCATGTACTTATTGATGGACATTTTCTTAACACATAATTAATCCCCAAGTATGAAGGATGTGACTTTAGCTTAGGTAAGCGACCAACTTATATTTATCCAACCCAAGGGACGGATGATTATCAATATATTATTATCTAAATTAATTTTAAAATTATGGTTTGACAATTTAAATTTGGAATAATTACTAGTCTACTAAGCAAATAATTAAATAACAAATAAAATAAGAAAGCAGTAGAGAATTATCGAGAGTGAACAAGTGAGAAGATAGGTAGTTCTTCGGGCCATCCAGTTTCACTCATTAATTTCCCTTCCATGTATTAATATCCGACTCTACTTTGTGGAATATGGACGCATCACTAAGCCATGCAAATATACTCTATATACACAAGTAAATAAGTGTGTCACACGTGTGAATCACCTCGGAGCGAGAACAAAATTCACTCCCCTTTTAGGTATTATCAATATCAATTATTTCTCGTGCACTAAATACTTTAACCTGATACGATCTTCCTTTATATGTACTATAAATTTATCCTCTTTATCCTACTTACTGACCTGAATTCAATTCAATTAATAAGTATTTATATATGACAGGTTTAATGAAGCTTCAGAGTCCCCTCACTTAGAATCATAACATAAAACCCTATTCAGTAGTGAACGCGCTCAATCAATAACCAAGATATATATTCAGACTCTATATGACAGTTGAAGATGCACAAAACGACTCTGTATATGGATTAAAAATGCATAGAGTCATATATAAAATAAACAACAAATAGTGTTGTACAGAGTACACATAGAAGTTAAATTAACTTGTAAAGCCTTCATAAACCCTAGAACTACCAAAGCGGTTCTAGCCCATGATTTGTTAAAGAACAATCATGGTTGTTGGATAGAACTTACTCATAGTCTAGAAAATTACAAGATAAATTAAGAAGTAAAATAAACTTTAGAAACGGCCGCCGTCGCGTCTTTCTCCATCTTTAATCTTCACTTGGTTCTCACTTGATTCGACAGACGATCTCTCTCTACAGGTCCATTTGATTGAGTTAGGGTCTGGATGTGGTGTAGGATGGATGTATAATCTAACTCTCTTCATTATCTGATCTGCATCCTCTTTTATACATGTAAACTCTTCTTATGACCTTTACTGGGCTTTTTCGTAGAAAATACGCCCATAAACGCATTGGAGGTGAAATCCCAATGATTCTAAACTTACGTGTCCTCGCTCGACCAAAGTGGGTCTGGTCGAGCAAGGCATCGTGGTTGAGTGTCTTGGTTGAGAAACCTGTCTGTATTCTAAAACATTTCTTGCACGACTTCTTGTTGTTGCTCGCCCAACTTACTCTTAGTCCAGCAAGCCTCCTCGTGGTCGAGCAGTACCTCGAAAACTGTATTTTTTAATTCTGAGCACTTCTGACCTATTTTCCTGTGTAATTATACTCAAACAACCTCAGTAACATCTGATTCGTGGATTTTCCATACACATCCCGATTTACTTCGTTTTATGACCAAATTGTACTCAATTTTCATATAAATCAGAGCTCAAAATACATGAATTCTCACTCTCAACACTTATATTACAAGGCATGCACAATTTGATGAGTTTAACTTTTCTTTTGCTAGCACTTTTTCTTCTAAGACTAATGTATCTGCTCTTGTTTATTCTCAATTTTTTTAGCTATAGGTTATGATTTCAACATGAAAGTTGACTACTAAACCATCATCAAGCAAATTTACGGCTACGAAACCCTGCCTTGCATGCATTGGCTCTATATCGCCTTCCTTTGTCCCTCATATACCCAAAAACTCTCCCGTTGTCGTTATCGGAGACATGTAACCTCTTCATACTAACCTTATTACTCAAAAAGCTACAAACGAACATGATGAAATACCATCTTTGCCTATCGCCCTTACTGTACCTCCGTAACCTAGTTCTATTATAATTTATCAACCATCCAATAATAAGCACCCCATGCGAATTCGAGCCAAATTTGGAATTATCAAACCTAAATATTTTATGGATATAGCTTCTACTACTTTATTATCTTCTTTGTCTATGTCGCAGGAACCAAAAGGATTAAAACAGCTATAAAAATTCCTCATTGGCTTACTACCATGTAAGAGGAAATGTCAGCACTCCAATCAAATAATACATTGGAATTGATACCCCACCCGCTGAATGAGAATATAATTGGGTCTAAAATTGTTTTTCGCACCAAGTTCAAGTCCGATGGATCAATTGAAGGCTAGAAAGCTTGCTTGGTTTCCGAAGGCTTTACGTAAATTCCTGGATTCGACTTCTCTCATACCTTTAGTCTAGTTGTAAGTGCGGCCACTATTCGTGTTATCCTATCTATTGCTGCCCAAAGACGCTGGCCTCTACACTAACTACATGTTAAAAATGCATTTGTACATGGAGTTCTTGATAAACCAGTTCTTATGTCTCAACCTCCTAGATTTATTGACCCCCGCTTTATGAATCATGTATGCAAGTTAAAAAAAGGTTCATTATGGCCTTCACCAAGCTCCACGTGTCTGGTTCGATCATTTTAGTGCTTCTTGATAAGTCTTGGCTTCATCCATAGCACAATGGATACTTTCCTTTTCTTTTTACATCATGCTAATTATAATATATTTTTCTTTTATTTGTTGATGATATCATTGTTACAGGCAGTAACCAATCTATTTTGCAGGCTTTCATTCAGCACGTAGATAATGATTTCGCAGTCAAAGACCTCAGATCTCCTAGTTACTTTCTTGGGCTTGAGATTACTCGCACTAATAATGATCTATTCATCGGAGAGGCAAAATATGCTTCCGAGATACTTACTCGGGCATCTCTTCTTGATTCCAAACCAATTTCAACTCCATTGGCTGCTGGTCACTCACTAGTAAAAAATGGTAAACCTTTAAGGGTCCAACTCTATATCGCTCCCTTGTTAGTCCTCTTCAATATCTCACAATCACATAGCCAGGCTTATCGTACGCCGTCAATCATGTCAGCCAATTCATTTATTGTCCTATCGATGATCATTTCTTGGCTGTGAAATGGATTTTTTTTATGTTAAAGGCACCATACATTCTCTCCTTCATTGGATTACTCAATACTTGGTTATTCTAATGCTGATTGGGCCTGTTGTGTGAACACTCGTTGTTCTACTTATGGTTACTCTATCTTTTAAAGAGGAAACTTGGTCTCATGGAGTTTTAAGAAATAGCCAATTGTCGCTCGCTGATTGTAATTATTTTCACATAGATTTTAGTATCTTTTTATTTATATTTTTGTACTCCCTCCCTCAATCCGTAAGGTATCAATTTGTATTTTGCACGTGAATTAAGGAGTATTATTATTTTATACAAAGTGGGTAGTTGTATTAGTATTGAGTGGTTGGTATGTGTAGGCCCTTTTACTAAAAATTGAAAATGGATACCTTAAGGGTGGTCGACCAAAATGGCAAAATGGATACCTTATCAGCGGACGGAGGGAGTATCATTTTTCCTATTTTGTATAGCTTTTGGTGGTGTTTTATGTTCATAAGGAGATTTGTGCTATAAATTGATAAATGCATGAAAATGGGTTTAAATATACTTGAAACAGGTGAAGACGGAGCAAAATGGAGTCGTGATCCAAAACGAGAAGAAATAAGAATCAAAGCGCAAGTTTGTGTCGAGCTCTGAACTAGTATCGTGCCTGGCTGCACAGCTAGATGTCGAGTCGGTGCAAAATTTTGACTGTACACACCTAAACATGAACATGGCTTCCCTTGTTTCACGAGCTCAGAGTTCGAGTCAAGTTCCGTCTAGCCCAAAATATTGCCGAGAAAAAAATGCCTGCTCGCGTCGGGTCCCGCACTCGACTCAAGTGTGGCTGAATTTTGGAAGTTAAATAAGTGGAAATTCTAGAAGGTTCTAAGTTTATAAACACATAATTGCAATTGCCATTATTTTGATCTGGAAAATCACATTTGGGAGCAGTTACACCTAATCTACACCATAATTCACACACACACGCACACTCTCAATTTCATCCTTTGATCCATTTCACATTTCCATACATTTCATCTGTCAATTACACTTGATTTCCTCACATCTTCCATAATTTGATCACCTTCCACCAATTTGAGTAGAAGATATACATTAGTTGAAGATTGTGGCATGATCAAGGGAGAGAAAGCTCATCTTCAAAGGGAAGTTAATCAACCTTTATTTTGTTATTTTCTTCTTCATATTATGGCTCATGAGGAGCAAGCCTTATTTTGTAATGAAATGATCATGATTGTAATAGGCTAGACCTCTTGTGAGGATAGCAATATGATTGGATAGAGAATCTAAAATTTTTCATTCTAAGTGTTTGATGAATATTTGATTGAATTGAGTTTCTTTGTTTTGTAAATGCATATTCTTATTTTATGTTATTACTTGTGTGCTTATTTGATCATGGCATGTGAAGTAGAGTGTAAACTTGATTATGTGTTATGGTTGAATAATTGAATCAATTGATGACAGAAATTACTCTATTAAGTGTGACTTGAGATTGTAAAATTTAATGCATGCCTTGAACCTCACACTAGGACATGAGAGAGAGTTGCCTTTAAACCGGAACTTAGACATTGTGATAGGGTTTTGCTATAGGATTTTAGTACCTTGTAAGAGAATGATAATGATAGTGAAACGCTCCTAGGGGCTATTTTGGGGTTACTTAGGTGCTAAGTGTCTAAATCTATGTATTGCTTGAAAAAGAGCATATAGTGATATTAGTGAGAGCCTATAGAAAACAATTCATGACATTCATCATCATTTTTGTGTGAACCTATGAAACCTTACCATGATTTTGCTAGTCTTGTATGCTTTTTAAATTATTCTATCTTCAAATAATTTTTGTATCATTCGTTCCTTGATTGTTTGTTTTTTAGTCTCTTTATTGTTTTCATTAGTTGTTAATCATAGCATAATTTCAATCTCTATCATCGACTTCATCCTTGTAGAGTGAGCACTTATTGAATACGGATACACTACCTTTTCCTTTGGGTTCGATATTATTTTATTACTTGATCTCCAGCACTACTCAATTATAAGAGTATACTTGCTCTTCATAAGGAAAGTAACGATCACTCGATCAAGTTGTGAAAGTGAATATCGTTCCCTTGCTAATACCTCTCAAGAGATGATTTGGCTAGCTTATTTACTTCAAGAGCTGCTTGCACAATCCTCTTCTCGACCTCTACTATTATGTGACATAAAAGTGCTTTGTTCTTAAATCAGAATCCAACTGCGCATAAACATTCCAAACATAATGAAATTCTTTGTCATTTCATTCGTGAACTCGTTGTAATAAAATAAGAAACTACACTAAGTTTGTGCCCTCTGAACTACAAGTTGCAAATATATTCACCAAGAGCCTTGCTCGGCCTCTTTTTAAAATTTTGTGTTTCAAACTTTATGTTAATGTAGATGTGACACTTCTCTTGAAGGGATCAATACAGAATATTCTACAGATTTGGATCAAGCCATATTAACTTAGATCAATTAGAATCAATGTAAATATTTTGTAGGACTTGTTGTGATCACTATGCTGATTTGTTGTAATTATTATTTCTTGTATTGTTGTATTGCAATTATTTATTACAAAATGGCCTACTGATATGCACGAGTGTAGAAGCATCAAAGAAGTAGAGGGAGCCGCGAATGAGAGCTTGCATTTGATCCTATCAAATGATCCAGTGGAAAAATGCCAAAGCGAACTTTTAGCTCTTATTTCTACTGATTTTGATGATAGGTATGATGAGCTTTCTAATGGATACATTAAATACTAACAGAAATATGATTGCAGGGGATTTAGCAAGAAAGCTTAAGCCGACTGCTGCGAGCCTCACAATTACAAGTGCAAGAGAAACACCACCTTTGAATGTGGCGGAGGATGTAATAGTTATGGTTGAGAAAAAGGATGTAGACAAAGGAAGAGGAGATGATGTCTACTTGAAGCCTCCTAATTTACCACCGGATACCCACAAATCTGAAAAGATTTTCTCTCTTTCTTTATTTTGTGATCAGTTTTATCCTGGCCTGTTTGATCTTGATGGTGATAGGAATGATTCGGAAATTGAGTGGAAGATTGACAGGAATGAGACAAGAAAGCTTGAGAAAGGAGATTCTACTGATCATATGGTGCCTAAGAAAAATAAGGTGGTAAGTATGGATTATAAGAGGGGGAGAAAGTATTGGAAGGTGAAAATGAAATAAGACCACCCTCTTAATTAGTAGTCTACATATTCTGCATTTCGTCGTGATTCTCTGACGTTAAACATGAGCGCCTGTTGGGGGCTTACCCTCCTGTTTTATTGCTTTTATATGTTTGTTTGGTGTAGGAAATTTTATTAGGTGCTTCTTCATCTATGGTATTCACTTTTTACAAACTTAGTTTCTCGCTTAGTTTGAACTAAGTTTTGGGGGGTGGACGTGCATCCTATTGTCTTGAAGCACCGAGATAAGTTTTCTTCACTTATGTGTGATACTTGGAGGTTGATTTTTTTTAGTATTTCGGAATTTATTTAGAATTTTTAAAATTTTTTGCGACTTTCTAAGTGTTTTGTGTATGTCTTGTATTTTTTCTAGATTTGGAGTGATTTAATTTTTGGTTGAATTTTTGAGTTTCTCCTATGATTTTGCTGATGAGTTCTGATGTGTGATGAGATGTGTTTGAGGTTTAATAACTGAAGGATATCGGAGTAGCAAAAAGAAGTGATTTCTATCTAAGGCCTGTGCCTGACCGAGTTGGATAACTCGAGGAACTTGCAAGATTTGGAGGAGATAAATCAGCTGTCTTCGTTTCTTTATTTTAATTTTTATGTGATAAATTGTATGGATTATTGAGTTGTTGAGGTGTTGAAGTGTGAGTTTCTGGTTGTGTGCTTAGCTTGATCTTATTTGTTAGATTTCTGCCAGAATTTATATGCTCTTGAAATTGATGAAGGAAGTGTACTTAAGTTATATTGTAATATGAAGTTCTATGTGTACTTGTGGGATATTGCGTACCATGAAGAGTGCTCTGTTACTTGTTAAAACCCATGTGAGATTTTGAGCCTATAGATCATGTACATAAACACATGATGTTTCTTTTTTGGTGAGTATCATTCTTGTGCGTGTATTCTAGAACTTATCTTTTGTCTTGCTTGAGACTATATGTTATATTAGATGATGAGAGATGATTTTAGGCCATCCTTGAATTTATGAGCCACTTAGCCAAATAATTCTCTACCCATATAATTGTTTATCCGTAGTTAACCCCATTGAGCCTTAAAACCTCATTCTTTGGCAAGCTACGAGAAATAACCACTTTGAGTATCTTGAGTAATTCTTTTGAGCCTTGATTGTCCTTCTAAAAGATAATTAATGGTTTTCAAAGTGAGTTGATGGAGCTTGATAACAGCTTGGGAAGTAATGAAATTGGTATTGTAACAGTGATTAAGCTTGAAAATGCATCTTAAGGAAATCATGGAGTAGTGCTTAAACCTAGTACTCCATGAAACAAACACCTTAGGGTAGTGCCCGAAACTGGTACCCTATGGAGGATGCGTGAGATAGTGTCCAAAACTGGTACCTCAAGAGAAGAAAGAAGGAAGGAAAATATATTTGTACATGTTGTGCATGGAAGAGAAAAATTGAAGAGTTGAGGAGGATGATGTGCTTGAATTGAAGTGAGTAAGAAGAATGAAATATCATGATGGAATGCGTACTTGATTGATCCGAATTTTGAGTCACTTATCCATATATTTCGTACCCTTAACTAAAGAGCCAACATTACATCCTAATAAAAGTCATTTTTAATCCCATTGTCGAATCATACTTTTAAGTGGTGAAGAGTTTAAGACGTTTGATAAGCTTATGGTTACGCATGCACTTGAATTGAATTTGAGCGTAAACACCATACCCCGTAAGTGTACATCTTTTACACTTGAGTGTGAGTGATATACTTTCTGTGAGAATAAGTTGATAGAGCATTTTAATTGGTAGTAATTGTCTTAACTTGTATGCTATGAATGAATTATTGCATGTAATGAGAGTTGCATGACCGGAGTTGATGACAATTGTATGTTGGATGGCTTAGTTGTCATATCCCTTGTTTTTCCTTAGATTTTACACACTATCTTTCTTCTTTGTTCGATTTCGTTGTTCGGGGACGAACAACATCTTATGTTTGGGGGTTTATTTAGTGTGAAAATTTGCGTGTTTTATGAACCAATTTAGTACTATTTTGTGATATTTATATCCGTATTTGAGCATCAATTGATTGAATTGCATATATTTGTGTTACAGATGCTTTTGAGGTGTTATTTTATATTTTTAGGTGGAAAACAGGGGTAAAAAGAGCAAAATTAGAAGTCGGGGTAAAAATCCAGCGAAAGTAGGATTTGGTGCAGCTGACATGACTTGTGCCAACCTTGGCACGGGTCGTGCTGCCCACATAATCCACTAGTGTAGGCCATGATGTGCACGACCGCCCAGCACGTCCCGGAAGAGCATGACTTGTGCCAAACTTTGCAAGACTCATGCCATACCCAAATGAACGAATTTTCATATGTTCTTTATATTGTTGGAAAGCCAAGGAAGAGAAGATCGTGTGAGAATAAAAATCACCTCAATCGGAGATCGGATGAAGAAGTTATGAGTAAAACCATGAGGTCGCGCAGGCTGCCGACGGATGGCACGACCCGTGCCACCAGCTGCCCAGAGATGCGCACGACATGAGTGGCACGACTCGTTCCACCCCTGGCACGATAAATCCATGTCCGCTAGTTTTGTGTATTAAATAATCACGTCTGCCATATATATTAATAATAATAATAAAATGTTTGAATAAAAAAATCCCATGTCCGCCAATAATATTTAGTGTATTTAAAATCATGTTTGCCATATATTATAATAAAAAATGATTAAAAAATCCATGTCCGCCAGTTCAGTGTATTAAATTAAAATTAAATTATCTCAATTAAGGTGTGTCCGCCATGTGTGTATATATAGTATATATATAGTACTTCCTCCGTTTAGTGCAAAGGTAACCATTTTTTATTTTTGGCGTCCAGTGCAAAGGTATCCATTTCCATTTAAGGAAGCTATGGGTCCCACCAATACAATATGATACCCCATTGAACAAAAGTTATTTACATATCTGCCATTGGTTTTAAATATTTAGCAACTTTATTATCTAACTTAAACAATCCGATTTATTACTTCATTATCCATTATCTATCACAATTAATAATCACACACATAAAAAAAGATTAAGGCCTGGATACCCTAATCCTCATTTGTGCCTCTCTTTTCGTTGTACTCTCTCACTCTCTCTCTCTCTTTCTCTCTCTCTCATCATGTGTTCTTCGGCGACGGTCCCTCTCTCTCATCGATTGCTCCTTCATCTCTTCCTTTCTCAATCGTATTCTTCACTGTAATTTCTCTTCTCAGCGATAAATCACTTCTCTTTCCCTACTGTAACCCATTTCCTTTCCTTATCTTGAAAAAGATATGGAATCAGTAGCCGAGTCGAAGACTGTTTCCATGGTGGTGTCGACGATTGATGCATCATCGTAAGCGATTTCTAGCAAAATTCCCGAGTTCTCATCATTCTCTGAGTATGAAGCTTGTAGACCTACTATGTTCTTATCTTTCTCGAGGTCATCCGACTCTGATTCATGTAGATATACTGGGCTTCAGTGTACTCGACCCCTTCCGAGTCATATCTAAATGAATCCATTATCACAGAATCGGCAGAGATATATGGGGCTTGTTGTGCCTGATTTTGAGGAGCAGTTGCTGTTTGACTTTTAATACGAAGGGATGATGGTGCCCGACTCTGAGGATGAGTCGATGAGTGATCCCATTATGGAGAAAATGTCTGCTTGCCAGTTTAGCAAGGCATTTATATCAGAACGCAGGTTCCAAATACAGATGATAAAGATCTTATGCCCTGATGCCTTGAAACTGCCCGAATACTTTGAGGTATAAACCCTAATCTATTAGTTGCTCATATGTGGGATTATGAATTCATACACTTATGTGATGATGTTTATGTAGGTTTAAATGGTTTGAGCATGTTAAATTTGTCACCATGCTTAATTCAGGAGACAACATATATCATTCGTCACCAATTATGCATTTAGGAGACAATTTAACAAACACTCTATGATGAGATTTCTCTAAGAGTGAAACTGAATACATTCAATTTAGGGATTGGCCTATTACCTGTGTTTGATGATTATATGATTGATGAATTGGTGGATTGGTGGTACTGTCATTGAGGGTTCTATGATCTCTGATGCTTTGATTGTTGAAATTGCATCCAATGATGCTTTGATTGCTGAATTTGTTGGTGCTTTGATTAAATAACTCTATTTTTGTGGGCTGAAACTATATGAAGATGATGAATTTATCATGATGCATTATTTTGGATACTGCATACTTTGTTAAGTCACCAATTATGTGGAATTTGTCACCATGCATAATTAAGGAGGCTGCAGATATTCACATGTCACCATTTATGCATTTAGAAGACATTTTCAAAAACACCCTATGATGAGATTTGTCTGAGAGTAAAACCGAATACATTCAGTTTAAGGATTTTCAAATTACCTGTGTTTGATGATTATATGATTGATGAATTGGTGGATTGGTGGTACTGTCATTGAGGGTTCTATGATCTCTGATGCTTTGATTGCTGAAACTGCATCCAATTATACTTTGATTGCTGAATTTGTTGGTGCTTTGATTCTGTTTTTGTGGGCTGAATCTGTATGAGAATGATGAATTTGTCATCATGAATGATTGTGGACACTGCATACTTTGTTAAGTCACCAATTATGTTGAACTTGTTGCCATGCATAATTAAGGAGGCTGCATACATTGACATGTCACAAATTATGCATTTAGGAGACATTTTCACATACACTCAATGATGATATTGTTCTGAGAGTGATGATTGTGTAATCTGTAAATAGATTAACACATTTACAAATATTTCAGTCGTACATAACAATGTTTACTACTTAAACAACTCCTAAAAAGAGTTGTTTTAGCTTTAAACAATGACTTCTTCAGCCACAAAACATCCCTTAAGAAGTGCCTACACATATGCATACTAATATGTGCACAAAAACCCCACCACCTATCCATTTGACAAGTCTAGATGCAAGATACTCAAAATCCAAATCCAAAACATGACCAAAATAGCTCATTTTAATCCCTCTAAACTTTCAATGAGCTCTTCCAAGCCAGCCATTTCATTCTTCTGGATAAGATAATCAATATTTTCCTTTATCAAATCATGATCTACCTCTAGATCAGTTGAAAGATTTTCAAATCTTAATAATGCTTCCTTCCCATATGAGGTGTCTTGTAATTATTTGATCCCTTACAAGTCAGGATTTCCCTTAAACAACCTTGTAGGCTTAGGAAAACTGCATTGAGTTTGGTGTGACTCAAATCTTTATATGATTTGTTAACTGCATTTAACAAATCATCTACTGTTTCTGCTGCAGTCTGCACTTGTAATGATTGCAAAGCCCTAAACCAACCCAAATCCAAAACATTAGTGTCTGGATTTTGAGGGGGTTGAAAGACTAGATGGAATTTGAAGCCATCTGAGCTTGCAGCCTCTCTTCATTCTGGGTCATTGTCCACTATATGAGGCTTTGCATTATCTTGTAGAAAAAATATTTTCTTACTTGATCCAACTAGCCATTTAGTTTTTATAGCTGATAACACTTGAAATAAATGTCACCAATAAGGATTATTACAATAATTCTTATTCAGGAGACTGATTTCAGGTTTAACAACTCAATGATGAATATACTCTGAGAGTTAAAGACACTTAAATAAATAAGATGCAGCTTGAAATGAAATTACCTGATTGATCAATACATTTTTTGTCACAAACTTTGTGACAGACAGCATTGCCTTTGTTTCAATTGTACCTGCCTCTCTATGTTTTGAATTCCTTTTTGCTGGTACTTTTTCAGTAAATGGAAAAATACTATTTTCCAATCAAATATGCACTCACCCATAGAATCATATGCAGGTCTGGCCACTGCAAATAGGCACATAACCTTTATAATGAAACTTTTGCTTTGACATGCTCTATATGGTTCTGATTCCTCCATAGTTAAGTAGTATCTTTCTGATTCTCTTGTGAGAAAGAACCACTTCTTATCTATGTGTACAGTCTGTGTCATGCTCTTAAACTTGAAAATTTTGTCTTTTCTAATCACCTATAATGCATCTAGACAGAATTTCATCCGACTTATCTTGTTCTTCTCGAACACAGCTGGCTTGATTGCATCAGTATGTGCTCTCATCAGCTCTTTTTTAACCCAAAAACCAACTGTACTCTTAGAGACCTTCATTTCTTTTCAATGCTTCTATAGGTTCCTCTTTTGTTCAACTCAGTGCTTTCCAACTTGACTTTATCATACTTGTAATTTGGATGCTCTCTCTGTTATTTTCTATTCACTACATGAATAGCCATACCTGCTGACATTTGTTGTTGTGCTCTTGCCCATACACTCCTAACAATTTTTCTTGATACACCAAATGTAGAAGTGGCTTCAGTGATTCGACCATGTGAATCTTTTTCATTTGATGACTACTAACATGAATTGAGCAATAGCATTAAGCTCATTGGTACTTATAAAATTTTTTTCCTCATTTCGTTGGTTGGAAGAAACTGATTTTTTTTTTTTGCAGGTTTTAATCTATATATGGTGTAAGTTAGGAGGGAATTAAAACATGTTTTGGAGGGAATTAGAAATTGATATGGAGGGAAATGTTGATTAATAAGTTGGAGGGAATTCAAAATGTAATTTGTACCTAACATTTGTACTTTAATTTTAATTATTGGACATGTAATGGAAATTTAGCATTTGTACAGTTTTTTTTTAAAGGGTAGGCCACCAAAATTTCCAGGTTATGTACGATTCTTTGGGCCCAATTGGTCAAGTGTAATGTTGGATTTGGAGTAATTAACCATTTTAAAAAACAGATTTTAAAGTAAGGGTAAATAAGTAAAAGTGCACACTTCAACTACCCACTACACATTTAATAATAATACTCCTTAATATACGTGTAAAAAGCAAATGGTTACGTTTGCATTGGCCGGAGGGAATGGAGTATATTATTTACAATAATTCAAAAATTCCACCCATGTTTAAAAAATCCCACAAGTTAAAAAAATTAAATTGATTTGATTAAGTGGTGTCCACCAAGGTGTTCACCCCAAACAATCAGACATGTTCCTTTATTTTTTAAAAAATAAATTATCTTAATTAAGGCGTGTCTGCCATATATATATTTTTACAACAATTCTAAAAGGTCACCCATATTTCAAAAGCCCCATATGTTTAAAAATACTCCCTCCGTCCTCCCTTTGTAAATTTTTTGCACACTCCCTTTGTAAATTTTTTGCACACTTCCTTTGTAATTTACAAAGGAAGTGTGCAAAAAATTTCGGGATGATGGAATAAATAAATTGATTTGATTGAGTGGTGTCCACTCCAAATTCTAACCTGACAGTAATTAAATTATCGAACAATACATACATATTCAGTGGACAATTGGAGTTTTCTCTCTCTCCTTTAATTAAAATAATTTATTTTTCTTCAAACAAGAGGACATGTCTACTAAATAGATTTCAAGATATTCAAATTTCTATTTTTATAAAACATGTACACCAGTTTAAATTGTCCATTAATTTAATCATTATTTTAATATTTACTATAGAATATCAAACCTCAATCCCCTTGTTAAAAAATTAAATTATCTTAATTAAAATGTGTTCTCCATGTATAATTCCACCCATATTTAAAAAATCACACATGTTCAAAAAATTAAATAAATAAATTAATTTGATTGAGTGGTGTCCACCGAGTGGTGACAACTCCAAATCCCAATCGGACATGTTTGTTTGTTTTAAAGGAAATTAAATTATTTTAAATTATCTTATTTCAAACAATTATCTTAACAATAAAAAAAAGGCAATTTATAGTGTGCACTCGGGTGCACCTAAAGATACGGTGCACCCACATACAAATATAAATAAAAACATATACAATTAAGAGTAAAAATATATACAATTTAATTGTTAATTTTTTTAATGAAAAATTGTATATAGTATTCAATAAAATGTTATACGCATATGTATGTTAATTTTTTTAATGAAAAATTAATGTGAAAAAAGTATACAATTATTATAAAATACGTATATAAAATAGAATAATATGTATAAAAAATAGAATAAAAGGTATACACATATGGGTGCACCCTTGCACCCGGGTGCACCCAATATATACTCTAAAAAAATTGTGGCACATGTCGATGTGAAGAGAAAGATTTTTTTTACTCAACTAGAGAAAAAAAATCAAATAAAAAATATGCAAATATTAAATATAGGTATATTTCAACCTCCATTTTTATTAAATCAATAATTGATTTGTTTCTTTGTTTTAAAGAAAATTATATTATTTTAAATTATCTTATTTCAAACAATTATCTTAAAAATAAAAAAAATTGTGACACATGTCGATGTGAAGAGAAAGATTTTTTTTACTCAACTAGAGAAAAAAATCAAATAAAAAATATGCAAAATTTAAATATAGGTATATTTCAACCTCCATTTTTATTAAATCAATAACTGATTTTATGTGTCAGTAAAGCTAGTTCAACAATTTTATTGAAGAAGCAGACAAAATAGATTGTTTTATAACATGTGGGCAAAATTGATGTCCTCTTTCTCAAAGTGGGCATTCTAACTTGTGTCCATTTTTTTAGAGACTGGGTACAATCAGGGGTACCAATTTAAATGACTATTATACCTTAAATCCTAGGGATAAGTTATATCCTAAATTACGAGGGTATAACTACAATTATACCCTAAAATCTAGGGATAAATTATATCCTAAATCACGAGGATAAAATTACAATTATATCCCTAAAATAAAATAAATAAATAAAACTAAAAAAAACTAAAAAATAAAAGATAAAAAAACAAATAGTAACAGTAAATTAAAAAAAACGAAAACACACACTGAAGGTGAAGGAATGAGGTTATAAATTTCAAAATTGGTGCCCCGTTCCCACCCTAGTCATTGTCTTTTTTTTTGTGAGGTTTTACAAATGAGAGAGAAAGATGCTCAATTTTATAGAGTTTTGTGAGGGAAGAGAGAGAAAGAGGTGAGAGAAAGAGGATAGAGAAACGTTGCAACAAAAACGTGTATTATCACCATTATGTTTTTTTGGATAATTTGATTTCTTAACTAATAACTAATAAATAAAAATACAATTTTATTTTGAGTTTATTGAGTTGGAGATGTTGTCTTATTTGGGTTGAATGGAATAAGAAAATTGCGAACATTCTCTAAGAAGAAACTAAATGATAAAAAATTTTTAGGTCGTCAAATCTGTTTATTTTGTGCACCCGTGAGTACGCAAATTTTATCCTATATTTCAAATAATCGTTTAAATTTATTATTCAACGTTGTTTAAGAAATAATTTTTTAATCAATTTTATTAATTTTTAAGGGTATAAATAATGTTTTTAAGGTAATGATATTATGTATTAGGTGAACATAATAAATTTGAAATCAAATTAATTTTAGAGAGTCTTTGAGAGTGTTGGTATAAGTGTTATTTTTTTAAAAGCGTGAACGGTTTCTGAAAACGAGAAACTTGAATTCCCGATTTCACATTCCATATTTTATTGATATAATTTCATAATACAAAAAGTTACTCCTATATTATACAACGTCCAATAAATCTTTAAAGCATATGATGTTAATTTAGAAATAATAATAACACGTTCCATTCAATAAAGAATTAAATATGAAGTAAAATATTCAATTGACATAGGGTTAATTAATTGAGAAAAAGGTACCCAAAAGAATACAAATGTTAAAATTTTAAAATCAAAATATAATAATAGAGCCTATTGAAATTTCAAAGGATTATAAAATATATGCTTCACTTGAACATACAGGCTTCAATTAAAATTATTCTTATAAATTTATAGTACTATATAATTAATTAATATATACATACACACTTAGCTGCAGCATCTGCAAACCCTACTTGTAGACCTCTATAGAATATTACATGGTGGAAATAAAATTGTGATTTGGGGTCCACTCGCTAGTCACATTAAATACCTCGTAACAGCTCTCCACTACTCTAACTAAGTCCGATAGCCAGCTCAAATAGACCACAGTTGGTTGCATTTGAAAGCATAATGCTCAAAGCCTCAGCAACAATAAGAAAAAGGGGAAAGAGGGCCACCTTGTCTTAAGCCTCTTTCAAGTTTATACTCTGCAGTAGGGTTGCCATTGACAAGCATCGAATCTGTAGCTTTGGAGACACATGAAATTATCCATTTCCACAATATGGGATTGAAACCGAACTTGTCCATCATGATATCTAAACAATTCAAATCTACCTAATCAAATTAAAGCCTTGGCAGAGTCAATTTCGAAAAAAATTCTCTCTTCCTCTTTTTCTTTGCATCATCAATTGATTCATTGAGGATGAGAACACCATTAAGAATTTGTCTCCCTAGTATAAAAATTGTTTGATTTTCTAATATTATGCTTCCCATGATTTTACATAAACTTTGAGTAAGGACTTTCGCAACAACTTTATAAGCACTGTTGATCATGGAGATATGCCGGAAGGATTTTGTTTTTTCGAGACGAGTGCAATAAAAGAGGGATTAAATTATCTCACAAACCTTCCATTCATATGAAATTCATCAAACAGTTTGAGAAAGTTTCCTTTAAACAAGTTCCAATATTCCTTTATAAATCAAAAGAAAATCCATCATGACCTGGGCTTCTCGATGAGTTGCAACTCCAAACCGTCTTCTTATTCTTATTTTCTAGAAATGGTTCAATTAGCATTTTGATGTCTTCAGCACTGACTTTCTTCCTTGTAAAGTTCCTATCTAGAGTTTGATGGGAAACATAAGAGGATTGAAAGTGCCTTTTGAAATGGTTGTAAATAGCTTCCTTGTTCTTTGCTGATGTATATTACCATGCATTATAAATATTTCTATTGATAAGATTGTTCATCCTTCTCCTTGCATTGATGCATCGATGAAAGAAACTAGTATTTGCTTCTCCCTCTTTAATCCATTGCATTCTATATTTATGCCAAATAAAAGCTTTGTCTGATTCAACAATCTTTAAAGATTTCTCTCATAATTTCTTTTTTCTTCTTAACTTCATCGTCCTCAAGGCCAAAAACGTCGCCAGTGATATCCAGGTCACCAAGGATATTGTTATTGACCTCAATTTGAGATCAAGATCTTCCCCAAAGTATTTATGTTCCATTTTCGAAGTTCTACCTTTAGCTTTTTTAGCTTTTCTTTAGCAACAAAGCTGCCCCAACCGTCACCATGTATGTTTTGCCAAAATGAGGTAATAAAGTTCTTGAAAGAAGGATGTTGTAGCCAAGCTTTGAAGAACCTAAAAGGTTTAGTACCCCAGTCAATTATTTGATCTTTAAGAAAAATAAGACAGTGATTAGAGATAGATTATGGAAGACCAATTAAACGGAATCATCAGGCAGCCACCCTTCATTCAAGAAAATTCTATCAAGTCTGCTTTTGCATGTGCCATCCGGCCTATACCATGTAAAGCTTTGCCCAACTAGAAAAAGATCAATAAGGCTTGAATCTTTTATAAAGTTATCAGAGCCATCATTTTTCTCTGATTCATGTAGCCATCTCTTCCGACTCTCTCACTTGAGCTTCGAAGTGTATTAAAATCTCCGGCTGAACAAATAAGCTTTACTTTATTTTGCTCCATATTCATCTGCAGAATTCCCCAAATTTATCTCTTTTCACATAGGTGGCAAGGAGCATATAAGTTAATTAAACACATATCCTTCATGTCACAAATACGAATAGCATTAACAACTAGCATTTCATTTGAGTGATAAGAACTTGAACATTGAATAAAGACGGAGGGAATATTAAATATATGTATGCACACCACACAACAATACACTAATAAATTGAAATTGAAGAGTGAAATGGCGTTCACTGATGGTATATATTATAAAAGTGACTCCCTCTCTTTATCTTCACTGTAAATAGGGTGTTTAAAAAATATATAAACCAAATTTATTTAAATTTGAAAGTAACGCTGTTTTTTAAAGTTATAAATAAATGATAAAGTAAGTTATACACGAGTATTACGTGAGGGTGACATTTTTTAAAATATATTGAAAGGTTATTTGTTTTGAAACTTTTACCTTTTTTTTTTAATGAAGAGTGAAATAGGATAAATACATGAGAGAAGAGTAAAAAATTGTAACAAGACCGAGGAGTACAGTTTTAAGTAGGAATTTGGGGTTTGTATACATGTGTTATCTTTTGAGATATTTCACACATATTATATACCTAATATTAGTATAAGATTTTACAAGCTAGCTTTACATATAGATATATTAAACATTACATAAACAAGAAGCCTCTACTGCAAAGTACATTGTACAACAATATCTAGCAGCAACAGGAGGGGTGGCTGCACTTAATGCGGTGAGTAGAATGTATGCTGTGGGACATGTGAAGATGGTGTTGGCATCATACTGTATGCAAACTGCGGAGACTGCTAAATCAGGTTGTGAGTAGGGAGGGTTCGTGCTCTGGCGGAAGAATCTGGATTTATGGTACCTTGGACTCATCATTTTGGGCCATAAGATCTATGCCGGTAGTGATGGCAACGTAGCTTGGAGTCAATCTTCCTCCAACTCAAATGCCTCCAGGGGCCCTCCTAGGCCCCTTAGGCGATTTTTCCAGGAACTTATTCTCTTATGTGCTCAACCTATTGGCAATGTAACAATGTGGCTCATTATTTTCTTATGCTAATTAAAAAAATAAAAGATGGAACTAATGATACATCATTATGAATTATGTATATGATAATATTTTGCATGCAACCGTGATGAGGTGGAACTTGTGTGTCATTTGCTGTCTTGGTACGTTATAGAGATTTAGTGCTAATTTTAAAGGTATAGTTATAATTTCACATTGTGGTTTGTATTATATTTCACATATATTTGTGTTCTTGAACTAATAACCTATCAATCATGGAACCTTATGATTCATGTTGATTTTATCTAGAGGAAGCCAGAATCCACCGTTCATTACGAGGATTCCTATTTCAAGTCAGACCTTTACGTTCTGTATAGATTCCCTACAGTTTTTTTATCACACCTACAAGTTTTGAACTTAAAACCTTAAGTAATGTCATTTTAAAGCACCGTAAGCCCTCACCACCTAGACTAACTCACTGTAGAATTTTATTTTATTTTTATGGCTTATGATCTATATTATCCCTAAATTTAGAATTTACCGTCAGGTGATGTTAGCTTTATTTTTTATGGGGTTTGAAAACCAATAATATAGAGATGTATATTTCTTTTAGTTTTTTGGTAGGTGCTACCTTTATGCCATATCTACGTGTAAAAATGTACTCTCATTTTGTGCAGAAATTGAATGAGAGAGGAAATATTTAGAGAAAAATAATATTAATTGAAGAGAGAGAATGTAAGAGAAATGAGTGTGCTGAAAGTCCCACTATTGCACACATTATAGGGTACTAGATAACCTATATCAATATGGTGTTCATCTTGTATTCCACCTTCTAAATCATTGATATATATCATGATCCTATTCCAAATTACGACCATACTGGCATATTACAAGGGTTTAATATATATGTCATGATCCTGTTCCAAATTACGACCATACTGGCATATTACAAGGGTTTAATAGTCATTTGTAAGGTATATTTTTTTCATGTTATGAAATATGGAATAGGGAATTCAATCCCATTATACACTCCATTTATATATATCCTTATCGACACTCTCATATATATATATATATATATATATATATATATATATATATATATATATATATATATATATATATCCATTCATACAAATTTGGGTTTAGATCTGAGATCAACAGCCAACCTTTTCCTGGACACAGTGTGCACTGGAGAGAAGGTGATCAAGAATAAAGACTGTTTCATCCTTAAGTTGGAGACAGGTGCAGACATCCTCAAGGCACAAAGCACCCCCAACACCAAGATAGTCTACCACACCATATGGGGATACTTCAACCAGAGAACTGGCCTCCTAGTTTAGTTCTAAGACACTAAGCTGATACGAATGAAGACGGCATCAGAAGAAGACAGCATTTTCTACGAGACTAGCATGGAGTCGGAACTCGAAGATTATAGGGTCGTTGATGGGATAAACATAGTACACAGTGGAAAGACAAGTGCATCGATGTACAGATATTGCAAGACACTCTAAAGGAAGTGGAAGTTGGAGGAAATTGGGAAGATTGAAGAGCTTGATTTCAACATATCTGGGCTTTCTGTTGATTGCTTGCCACCAGTAGATGTCAAGAAACTAAAACTTGTGATGCTGCTCTTTAATATTTGGACATTATATTTCTCTTTTTCTCTTATGCTACATATATATATTTTTTAAGGATTAGATAAATTTTTTTGTAAATATACTCATCATGGTAATTTTCTCTAGTGTCAACGAGATAAAATTGCACTTTTTGTGTCGTCTTGCAGTCCTATATATAGAGACAACCTAAACATTTTTTTTATGATACAAATTCAACTATTCTCCATGCTGCGTTACCCCTTGCTGCTTCATCCACAGTTTCATCTCATCATCCATGGATGCTCTTCCTTCAACAGACTTATGGGTTGGATCTACACAGGAGGAGGTCCAACTGCATTACTAGGGTTTCCATAAGATAGATTATCATTCCTTCTTTGATTGTTGAAGTTGGAATTTCCTTGGTGGTTTTGCTGATTACTAGGTCTAAAATTCTGTCTATTTCTATAATCACCTTGAAAATTCTGACCCATAGCATAATTCGCTTCCTCCATCTGATCTTCATCTCCAACCATCATACCTTCCTCTCCTCTATTTCCTAGTCCAGGACTATCCATCTTCTTATACAGCTCACTGAGTTGACTTTTGAGTTCTGACATCTCACTGTTGTTGACCTGAACTTCAACTTTTGCACTTTATCAAAAGCGGTTCCTCCTTCTGATCTCTCCGTCGGCCAATCATATGTGTTAGCTGCCATCTCCTCAAAAATCTCTTCTGCTTCATCTGCTGACTTTTTAAAGATCAATCCACCAGCTATTGCGTCCACCAACACTCTTGATTCACCTCTTAGGCCTTGATAGAATAAGCCTAAGTAGGTGTCTTTTGTAAATCCGTGTTGTGGACCACAACGCAACAGCTCATTGAACCTTTCCCACGCCTCATAGAAACTCTCCAAGGCTCCTTGTTTAAATAGTGTGATCATTTGCTTCTCCTTAAAACTCTTGGAGGGAGGAAAGTGTTTATTCAAGAACATGTCAGCCAATTGCTCTCATTTAGTACAACATCCTGCAGGAAGGTTGTTGTACCACTCCTTGGCTCTTCCCGTTAGTGAGAATGGGAAAAGCCGCATCCTGATAGCATCCTCCGGAATATTCCTATGCTTTGTGTCCTCGCATACTCATCAAATAACTGCAGATGAGCAATAGGATTCTCCAAAGGATTACAACTAAATTGTTGTGCATGTACCATTCGGATCAGTCCAAATGGCAACTCAAAATTCTCCGCATTGATTGCGGATCCATTCTATCCAGCGTTCATGGTATACTTCAGCTTATACTAGTCCTGCATTAGGGTCGGGGCATCGTCAGCCATCTTAGCTGCTTTTACATTTGCTCACACAGAAGATCAGAATCGTTTGGATATAAATAAAATAAAAATAAAAACAATTAAAATTTAACGTCCTAAACTAAAATAAATCACAAAAGTATTTAATAGCAAAGCCTAGGGAATTTTCCCTGGCAACGACGCCATTTGCTTGTTCACCTTTTTACGTGTCCCCAAGTGTAGGAAATCAATTGCAGATAAGCGTGTGGTCAAGTCTATTATCGAACCCAAAGGATAATTCTAGATTTACTATTTAACCTATTTATGACTATTCTAACCTAAGACAAATCTGAGTATTTAAGTGAATTAATTAAAACTAAGAAAGCAGAAAATAAGTACTTAAAATAATAAAATAGCAAATAAAATTAAATATGGAAGTGTTCAAGAGAGAAGATAGATAGCACTAGGAAATCCAATTAAATTGATCAAATTAAATCACTAGACAATTGGTTAGAATTCCTGCAGTTCTTATGAAAGCAATCACTTAATTATGTTAAATCACTTTGGTTGAGTAAACTTAACACATAAATTTGGTTCAAACCCTCAGATGCAGAAAAATAATTCCTACTCCCTTTCTAGGTACTTCATGCTAAATTCCTAATAGGCTAGAGCACTAGACTTCCCTTTATCGGTACTTAAGAATTAATCCCCAATTCCCACCAACAATCTAAGAAACAAAATCCTCTAGAATGGTAATTAATAGATATATTAAGTGTCCAATATTAATTATTCTAATGAATAAATGTTATATGGTTAAGTCCCCTTTACCCATAAACAGGTAGACAAATATAATCACTTTATGACACAAGCAATAATCATAAATATGCAAAGGTAATTGGCATCTTCATGAGTAAGGACATATCATATAAGATAAAAATATCAATATCAATTCAAAGCACTAATACTGAAATAAGAATACTACAGAAATCCATAACCTAGTCCAGGTCATCAATTTAAACCAATTCAACCTCCAAAACCTAGCACTATCTAAGAAGTACTAGCCCATGGTGTTACAAGCAACACCCATGGTTAGATATGAAAACAATCCCATAGGACTATTATTCAAAATTAAGAAAGAAATATTAAGAAAACCCTAGATTTGGCGTGATTCTCCGTTCTTTCCTCCGTGATTCTGAACATTCTTTTTCTCCTTCTCAAGTAGGCAACACTGATGAACTCTCCAGGATGGGTGGATGGGATGGTGACGGTATTGTGGTAGGAAAAGGGTATGGAAAAGTATGTAGGGTTGTGAAGGGTTATAGAGAGTTTTGGAGAATATTGTGGAGAGTTGTGGAGAGTTAAGGATTGGGACACCCCAAGGGCTCCTTTTATAGTTGATGACTGATAATTCCCATATTCTGAAACAAAAGTGGGCTTTTTCACGTAAAAAATACGAACGGGCCAAGAAAATGATAAAAAACAACGATTGGGCTTCGCTGGGCAGTGGCACGAGTCGTGCCAGGGTTGGCACGAGTGTGCCACTCATGTCGTGTGCATCTCTCGGCACCTGATGGCATGGATGGATGGCACGGGCACATGGCACGAGTCGTGCCATGCATGGCACGGGTCGTGTCACCCGTCGGCAGCCTGCGCGACCTCACGGTTTTGATCATAACTTCTTCATCCGATCTTCGATTGAGGTAATTTTTGCACTCACAGGATCCTCTCTTCCTTGACATTCCAACCATATAAAGAACACCTGAAAATTCATTCATTTGAGTACGGCATGAGTCGTGCAAAGTTTGGCATGAGTCATGCTCTTCCAGGACGTACTGGGCGGTCATGCACATCATGGCCGACACTAGTGGATTATGTGGGAGGCACGACCCATGCCAAGGATGGCACAAGTTGTGCCATACTGCACCAAATTTTACTTTTGCCCGGTTTTGACCCCGAATTCCTATTTTGCTCTTTTTACCCCCCTTTTCCACCTAAAAACACAAAATAACACCTCAAAAGCATCTGTAACACAAATATATGCAATTCAACCAATTGATGCCAACTACAGATATAAATATAAAAAAAATAGTGCTAAATTGGACCCTAAAACACGTAGATTTTCACACTAAACAATAATGAAGTTGTTAAATGATTTAAAAACCAATGGCAGATACGTAAATAACTTTTGTTCAAGGGGGTATCATATTGTATTGGTGGGACCCATAGCTTCCTTAAAAGGAACTGATACCTTTGCACTGGACGCCAAAAATGAAAAAATGGTTACCTTTGCACTAGACGGAGGGAATACTATATATACTATATATATACACACATGCATACACACCTTAATTGAGATAACTTAATTTTAATTTAGTACACTAAACTAGCGGACATGGATTTATTATAATATATGGCAAACATGATTTTAAATACACCAAACATTATTGGCTGACATGGGATTTTTTTATTCAAACATTTTATTATTATTATTAATATATATGGCGGACGTGATTGTTCAATACACTAAACTAGCGGACATGGATTTATTTTATTCAAACCTTTTTTATTATTATTAATATATGGCAGACGTGATTATTTAATACGGCAGACATGGATTTTAATTAGCAAACACTCATCACCTGCTGACATGGTTTTTTTTACAGGGTGCACATTATCTAATGATTATTTATTTTTTATAATTCACAAACATTCAGCGGACATGGAGTTTAATTTTTTTTATTGTGAAATTTTTGGAAATTTCTTACTTTACATTAATTAATTTAATAAGGTTAGAACAATAAAATTTTAATTGATAGAGATAGGCGGACACCCAATATTGTATTAAAACAATTTGATGGAATAAAATAAAATAAATTTCTTTTTTTTAATACACTTAATTTTATAAAGTGGACATGGAATAAAAATAAGCGAACATGGAATAAAAAATTCTTCTTTTTTTTAATACACTTAATTTTGGAATAAAAATAAGCGGACATGGAATAAAACAAATTCCTTTTTTTTAATACACTTAATTTTGGAATAAAATAAGAGAAAATTCAATAAAACAAATTCCAATTTTTTTAATATACTTAATTTTGAAATAAAAATAAGCTTACATTTAATAAAACAAATTCCTTTTTTGTTACACACTTAATTTTATACAGCGGAAAAAATATAAAAAAAAGGAATAATTTTTAGCACATACAAATTATTAAACATTATTGTCCTCAAGTACATCCAATTTAAAACATTACTATGAGATACAAAATAATCTAACCATATGCCTAATATACCCCTAATAATAATTTATAATTTAAAATAAGAAAATGTGATCTTAGCTAAAATATCTAACCATTTTTTATGAAATTAACTCATCATCTTTTTTTGCATTAGATAATATTAATTTACATTCACAAATCAATTTTTAAAAATACTTTAACATAATATTTTTGCAGTACATAATACTAATTTTTTTCTGCACAGAAACTTTTTTTTGTACGTAACATTTTTTGCTGCAAATAATACTTGCGATTCACATAATATGTACATGTTAACAAAATACTTTTTTTTATTCACATGACATTTACGCTGCACAAAAAATTAATGATTCACATAACGTTTAGACTGCACAAAATATTTTTTATTCATATATAAACCACATATCAACATTTATGCCGCATAGAACATTAATGATAATTTAATATTTACGTTTCACATACATTTTTTTATTTACATGATAATTACGTTGCACACAAACTCTTATGCTTCACATAACGCTTAACACAATAACTATTTCAACATTATGTACAGCATAAAAGTTTGTGTGCAACGTAATTATTATGTAAATAAAAAATACTTAAAATATATTTTAAATATTTGAAATAAGAATGATTGAACTTTAAAAAAAACCATATTAAATGAAATAATTCTAATAGATATTAGAATTAAATGTGAATTTTCATACTAAAACAACCTTTTATTTTTTGAATGCATATATATAAATTGTGTGCAACTTAAATACTCCAAAAAGCATTCCGTTTAAGTGTAAGGTTGAATATGGCAATCATGTGCATTATATTGTAGTTATTAGTATTGTTAAATCTATTGGATTATATACTAAAAGTCTTGCTTTTTGAATGAACAATGTTATAACAATTTATTTGAAATGAGAATCATATGATCAAATGATTCTGTCTTATAATTTATTTATATGCACGATGCAATAGTCCACTTACTTTATACTGTAGATAATATGTTGTGCGACAACACGCGGAAGATCATATTATCGGTTTCCTTATAAAGTATAAACAGATGCTCACAACCGAGATAGACGAGGACTTTCTATCTGGATGGTTGTAGTGTGATTTGGTATTAGCTTGTCTTGGCTATAGAATCACATTAGTGCATTTTGTATGTATTCTGCGGGACCATTTGAGATCGTTGGACTTATACTGACTAATAGGAGAACTTGATCTCAGTTATTATGGATGTTCGTGCTCTTAATCCCTATACAATAACCTCGACACGTAGGGCAGTATGTATTTCTTTGATTCATCAATGGGTGAGATTTACATGTATTAAATCAACAAACTCGGTGAGTTGGGAAGTAGTGCTGTCTCTATGGTGTGCTGTTGATTGTAGATGAAATTCATATCCGTTATAGGTTGATAATATCCCATTGAGGAGCTCATAAGGATTATCATGTAAATCCTGCAGGTGGATTTATTTCGGCATGATAATGAGGTTGAGTGGTACTACTCTCGGATGAGATATTAATTAATGGAGTTGTCAGTAACTTAATTAATTAATGAACATTGAATATCTTAAACATGGGAAGACTAACGGGCTCATAATAAGAAGGAGCCCATAACGTAATTATGGGATTAGAACGATAGTGCAGTAATAATATTTTAGTAGTATATATTATTATTATTGGACATAAGTATAAGCTTTGGGCTAAGCTTGGATACTTAAGCCCAATGGAAGCCCAACTCTAATTTTCTCCTCCTGGTCCCTGCTGTAACCCATATATAAGTCATCTCAGCTGTCCAGAAATCCTAATCTACGAGATTAATCACGCCTAACACTGTGAGGAGGGTGAGAAAATAGAAGATTGAGAAGATCTCGAGGATCGTCGCCCACACGACGTCGAGATTGGACTTAGGAATACAGCAGAAGACTAGAAGGTTGTTTGCTGCTAATGTTCGCTACATTCTATGATTTTTATAAAATCTTACAGACTTTAAAACAGGACGTGTGATATAGTGACGGAAAGCCATGGAAGAGAGGATCATTTTGGCGCATAGATCACTCAAATCCGATATCGGATGAGAGAGTTATGTCTAAAACGGTGACGCTGCACAGTCTGGTGACGAGAATTCATCGTCTTCAACATACTCTGGTGAAAGGTAATACGTTTCTTTGGTTTTCTTGCTTCCACTGAATTAGAAACGTATGAAACTCTAACGGGTCATGTTAACCAAACGATCAAATGCCAACAATTGGTATCAGAGCTTCAATTTTGTGGTGAAGCGTGACACGTTAGGCTAGGGTTTCTGTGATTATGTGTTTTTATTTGGAATAAAATCACATGTGATGATTAGAGTTTTGGTTTTAATAAATTAATTCATGGATATTCCAATGGTGAAAGCCCTATGTGAATTATCAAAATTAGTTAGTGTATCATGATGAATGTTGTTCGTGTTCTTCACGTTTCTCGGTTCATATGAAACCCTAATTGATCGACACCATCACACCAATGCACCGCACGTATCTCGGAGAGTTCACAAATGGTGGGTGTTCCATTGCTCGTTGTTGATGTCGCAACCGGTGAAAGGCTGGTAAGTGCCGGATGTAGGAGCAATGATGTGCTCACTGCTGGCGGCATCATGGTGACGGTCGCAGCTTGATGATCGATGATCACGATTGATCACGATGGCAGATGAACCTGATCAGACCAATGACAGAACAGAGGCATCGGTTGACATCAGACACTCCATCGTTGACAAAAGGGGATGAGCCTTTGGATTGTCGAATACCACACGGCAAGGCTGGTTATCGCCACCTGATGAACAGGCTGTTGAAGATGCTGGATGGGAAAGCGATCAGCGTGCGTTGCTATCGTCGTTCATGATCGGAGTTTCGGCCAGTGACATGGGCGACGGATGAAGCGGATCGTATGAGACGGCGATCTCTCAGCACTTCACGACAGAACAGTTTATGGCGATTGGCGATGGACACCAGAGATGTGTGGGAAGAGAGGGGAGTCGTGGCCTTTTGACCAGTCACGGCGTAGCTTTCGATCGGGTCTGAATTTCCAGTATCCTTGGTGTGACGGCGGTAAGGCTGGAGAGCGGACTGTATATCGGTCCGACAAACTGGTGAGTCTTCTCGGCGAAATGTGTTGACGTTATAGAAGCTCCAGGCTGACGGCGGGAGGGCGGTTGTTTGCTGGATGCTTGCTGGGCGCGCTAAACTACGTGGAGTAGAATCGATCACCGGCGGGTATCAGGCTGGAAGATTGGCAACTATCATCATTCAGTAGCTGGGTGGTTTCCGGTAGGCTCTTGCATCAGTTGGAAGAGGCGATCGGCGACGATTCGGTTGGGCAGTGGGTTCAAGCAAAGGGAAGTCTTTCGATGGGCACTCAGCCGGCTGAACGGCACCGTTGAAGTTACTATTTCTGGTGGTTGGTCTCGTCAATTTAGGCTGACCATGTTTCCTATAGGCATGCCATGACTGGAGTGGCACCAAGTGGTGGTTTTCAGGCAGCTATGGATTAGCGTGTTCTAGATTGCGATGTGGCCAGTGCATACGTGTGTGATGTGAATACATGGCAGGGAGGGTTGTGGGCTGATGTTTTGAGCGGTTTCTGCAGTAATAAGGAAGTTGGCCATTTAGCTCTGGGCCCAAGTTTTCTTCATATTTAGCTTTAAGCCCAAGTTTCCTTCTTGCCCAAGTCACATGTTTAATTGCCTAAATTGATTTTATGCGTTGACCTAGTCAATTCTATATTTGGCATTTTTTATCCTTATATATAATTGCTTATAATTGTTTTTATTTGCCAATTATTATTATATATTTGGATAAGATGCATGTTCTGTTTGATTTACTGTCTTATTTGCCATAATAAGAGCATGCTAAGTTGTGTATATGTTCTGAATATTGTATTCATGTAAAAACCCTCGGTGTTAAATAAGTAAGTGGGAGAGGGGATTGATTATAAATTTTCGCGGCCTCCATTATTGGTTTGTAAGTGATGTGAGTAAACTTGCGTGTTGGCATAGACCTTCATCCCCATCGGATGAGTTTATTCACGGATCACTGGTATAGTCTTCATTAAATAATTATTGTTTGTAATGTGATGCACATGAACTTGTATGTTGGCATAGACCTTCCTCCCATCGGATGAGTTTATTTGCGGATCACTGTACAAACTAATAATTGATGACTGTAGGAAGTTATCCGAGCGCGTATGTACTTCTCCATCTGTAAGGCACATAAGCTTGGGCCACGGACTTGGGGTCAATTAATGGTGTACACTTAGATGTAAATAAAAAGTATCCTCCCTATCGGAGTCACTGCTTTTATTTGAATGGCTAAAAAGGAATCGACTATTAATTATTTTATCATGAGGTTAGGTTGACAAATGAAATTAATGGGTAAAACTTTCTCTTGTAAATGTTCGGGTTTGTAAACGTCCACACTATATCTAGGAGCTTGCAGATTCACGGTGCTTGAGATGTCGGTGAATTTTATTTTTATATGGTTTAGAGGGAATCAATATAAATGGATAAAATTCGAAGATTTGATCGGTATATTTATTTGTGATTTTCTGTAATTTCAAATGATTTTATCTCGCTTATTGTTTACTAAAAGAAATATATTCACTGGTCCAAAATTAGATGATTAGAAAAGAATTTTGTTTTTGAATTTTACTGCTTAGGAAAATATAAATATGTGTTCTCACTAAGGATGCCACATGATGCCTATTAAAGTCTTTAGTGGAAAGGTGAGAGGTTCATAGAAATGTGATGGTCTCATGTGACTTTTCGAATATTTGAGTGAGGTTAAAAGGCAAGAGGTCATGATTAACTTGATGAATCAATTGGAAATGCTTGAAATAGAAATTGAAGGGGAAACCTAGGTCAATTTATTCCTCATTGTTTGCCTAGTTATTTTGAGCAAGTTCCACCTGAATTACAAAGAGGTTGTATATGGTGGGGAATTTCTGACAAAACATGTGGCAAAGAAAATCCAATTTCATCAAGATGTGAACAAAGTTAGTATCTCATTTACTAGTTGTTGAAGCATGAATACTGATGGCATCTACTGACACGTTGTGTGTAGATACCGGAATCACTAAAAGCGTGTAACTTAGTGATGATGAGATTATTATGGACTGGGTAATACTATGAGAGTAGTGGCTTTTGCAGTGGGAGTTGTTTATTTATCTTATGATAGGAATAAACGTTTGGTTATGAGAAATTGTCTTTACGTACTTTTTCATAGAAAGAATTTCATTTTAGTTTCTATGCATTTACGGATGGATACTCCATTTCATTTAAATGACATGGTCATAGTGATGAGGGATTGAGTTATAATCTGTTGTGGTACGTTAGTGACAATTTGTAAACTCTTAAATCATGTTTATCCTGCAGGTGCAACAAATAGTAATTAATAACACGTCTTCTAATCTTAATAAGAGAAAAACTCTTTTGGAAATGATTAGATAGATGATGAGTTATTTGGAAGTATTAAATTCATTTTATGGATATACCCTAGAAATAGTAATTCATATGAATATTTGACTGTTTGTGGGATATCCTAGAAAAATGAAGAGTGATGATTTATTTAGTCCAAAAGATCGAAGGGTGATTGTTAACACAAACACTAGATTTTTGGAATAGGGCTATGTATTAAATCATAAAACCATGTATAAATTGTTCTAAAGGAAGTGAGAGAGAAAACACAAAGTATTAGTACCAAGTGTACAAGAGGATATACCACAAAGTAAACTGCAATGCGTGTCATGTCTGATACACAATTGCATGTAGTGTCTTGTCATAGTGGGAGGGTTGTTCGACAACCTGTAAGATACATGTTTTGGGAGAGTTGTGAGACTTGGTTCCTAATAAACATGGAATAGACCCAAGGATATGACAAAGCACTACAAGATGAAAATGCGAAATCTTAGTAAGTTGCAATGAATGTTGAAATATGATCTATAGATTCTAAATTATATCTAGGAGCTTGTAAGACCATTAAATGGTGTAAAAGCCATTGGAAGTGGTCATAGAAAATAAAAGAGGATCTTACAGTAAGGTGAAAACCTTAGAAGTAATGCTTGATGCGAAAAGGTATACTCAGAAAGAAAGGGTTCGATTATGAGAAAACATATTCGCCGGTAGCTATGCCTGAGTCGATTCGGATTCTTCTATTTGTTGCTACTCCTATAGAATATGAGGGATATCAAATAGATGTCAAGACAGCTTTCCTAATTTGAAGTCTTGAGGAAAACATCTATGTGAAGCAACCAGTGTGATTCATTGCAAGGGGCTAAGAGCATTTTGATAGTAAGCTTAAAAGTATCCATCGATGGACTAAAGCAAGCTTCAAGATCGTGGAACATCCATTTTAATGAGAAAATCCAGTCATATGGATTTATTCAATACGCGGATGTATCTTGTGTATTGAAAAGAGTGATGAAAACGTGGTGGTATTTCTTGTACTCTATATTGATGATATATTGCTCATTAGAGACAATGAAAAAGTATTGTCGGGCGTATGGGTATGGTTAATAAAGCGGAATGAAATGACAGACTTAAGAAGAGCAAAATTATCCTTTTGATCACGGTAATACGGATCAAAAGAAAGGATGTTATGCTTGTCTCAAGCTTCATGAGATGATACGATCCTTATTTGTTTTAGCATGTGACTTTATCTTAGGAAATGCGTCTTGAGACACAAAAAGAAGATAAAGGTGATGAAAGCGGTTCCTTATGTTTTGGCGAATAAAGAAGCTTAATCTAAGGAATGCTACGTACCAGAATGGATAACTGTATTGCCAATGGCATAGACAGTGGGTATTAAAGGTAACCCAAAATAAGAATGTTGAACTGTGGTAACACATAATTTTGAAGTACTTGAAAAGGTAGAAATTATATGTGGACTTACCGAACAGATTCACTACTTCTTATGGGTTACGTAGATTCTGATTTTTCAAATCAGATAGGGACGGCAGTAAATCCACCTCGAAGGTATGTGTTTAATTTAGGAAGTTGAGTCATAATGTGGGGGAGTGTTATATAGAAATATATTTCAGATTCCAGACTCTATCAAGGAAAGATAATAAATTGGAGCCTCTGAGGCAGCCAAAGTATCTGTATGACTCTAAAAACTTCATGATGGACTTCGAAGTGATTCTAAGTTTGCCCAAGGTTATCACATTTATTTTGATGATAATAGTGCAGTTGCAAACTTAAAAGAATCACGAACCCATAAGGCAATTAAACACATAGAGCGCGAGTACCACTTGTTGCGAGAAATCGTATGATGAGGGGAAGGTTGTTGTCGCCTAGATTGCATCGGATGATAACCTAGTAAATCTATTTACAAGGACCTTAAGGCGAGAGATTTTGATGGTCATGTAGTGGGAGTGAGAATCAGATGTATGGCAGTAGACATGACAGTATAGTCTTTTAGTATAATTGGGAGATTGTTGGATTATATACTAAAAGTCTTACTTTTTGTATGAACAATGTTATAACAATTTATTTAAAATGAGAATCATAGGATCAAATGATTGCGTCTTATAATTTATTTATATGCACGATGCAATAGTCCACTTACTTTATACTGTAGATAATATGTTGTGCGACAACACGTGGAAGATCATATTATCGGTTTCCTTATAAAGTATGAACAGATGCTCACAACTGAGATAGATGGGAACTCTCTATCGGGATGGTTGTAGTGTGATTTGGTATTAGCTTGTCTTGGCTATATAATCACATTAGTGCATTTTGTATGTATTGAACGGGACCGCTTGAGATCGTTCGACTTATACTGACTAATAGGAGAACTTGATCTCAGTTATTATGGATGTTCGTGCTCTTAATCCCTATACAATAACCTCGACACGTAGGGCAGTATGTATTTCTTTGATTCATCAATGGGTGAGATTTACATGTATTGAATCAACAAACTCGGTAAGTTGGGAAGTAGTGTTGTCTCTATGGTGTGCTATTGATTGTAGATGGAATCCGTGTCCATTATAGGTTGATAATGTCCCCTTGAGGAGCTCATAAGGATTATGATGTAAACCCTGCAGGTGGATTTATTCCGGCATGATAATGAGGTTGAGTGGTACTACTCTCGAATGAGATATTAATTAATGGAGTTGTCAGTAACTTAATTAATTAATGGACATTGAATATCTTAAACATGGGGAGACTAATGGGCTGATAATAAGAAGGAGCTCATAACGTAATTATGGGATTAAAACGGTAGTGCAGTAATAATATTTTAGTGGTATATATTATTATTATTGGACTTAAGTATAAGCTTTGGGCTAAGCTTGGATACTTAAACCCAATGGAGACCCAACTCTAATTTCTCCTCCTGGTCCCTGCTCTAGCCCATATATAAGTCATCTCAGCTGTCCAAAAACCCTAATCTATGAGATTAATCACGCCTAACACTATGAGGAGGGTGAGAAAACAACAGATTGAGAAGATCTCGAGGATCGTCGCCTACACGACGTCGAGATTGGACTTGGGAATGCAGCAGAAGACTGGAATATTGCTTGCTGCTGCTGTCTGCTACCTTCTATGATTTTTATAAAATTGTACAGACTTCAGAACAGGACGTGTGATATACTGATAGAAATCCAAGGATGAGAGGATCGTTTTGGCGCGTAGATCACTCAAATCTGACATCAGATGAGAGAGTTATGTCCAAAACGGTGAGGCTGCACAGGCTGGTGACGAAAATTCATCGTCTTTAACATGCCCTAGTGAAAGGTAATACGTTTCTTTGGTTTTCTTGCTTTCACTGAATTAGAAACGTATGGAACCCTAACAGGTCACGTTAACCAAACGATCGAACGCCAACAAAGTCAACTATGTATCTCATGGTAAATATATATTTTTGTTTGTACCTATTAGTTACTAACCAAAAAAAATATTGATTTTTTTTAATAAAGGGGTTGCACCAAACATTCACTTACAATATGAATATTAGAAATAAATACAAGAAATGAAGAAAGAAGAAAAGTCTTCAAATCTTATCTTTAGATCTGGATATGACGCGAGATCTGAATCCAGATCTTCAAACGAAACTGGCACTGGAACTAAATTTGGATCTTGAAATAGAACTGGCGCGAGAACTTGGTCTGGATCTTGAATCGATTCGAGATTATATCTCTTCCCACAAGATGTAAAATGCCTCTGTAGTGTTCCATTTCTTGGCAAAACATCCCCAAAGGTAAAACTGCACTTAGTTTCTGGCGAAGCAGCACCGCTATCGCAGGAATTCCAGCGAACTAAGGAGGTGGAGATCGGGATCACTACTAGATGTTAATGCTTTGTATATGCAGATGCTTTTTATTTTTTGTGTGATTTGAATGAATGCATAATAACCATATTTATAGGCTCTAAGGACCACTCCCATATAGTAGCATGTGCGTTTACACAAATAGATTTATGTTCGCACATATAGATCTGCATTCATACACACAGATCTGTGTTCACACATAGATCTGTGTTCACACAGAGAACGTTTGACCAGATATAATGTATCATACCTTGTATCAGTTGGAGAGGATCTGAGCTTCGTGGGCTCCTAAATCACGGCTCGTTCAATGTCTAAAATTTAATAAACTATTGAGCTAGGGTCATGACCCGAAAACCTCAATTTATTATATATAATTTTCTCCACATGTGAGACTAATTTCACTAACTATAGTTATTATTCAATTGGTGATTAACTTATTAAGTAATCCTTACTAACCAATTAAATTCCCCAACAATCCCCCACATGAGTGGAATTTGGCGCCTATGCAATGCAAACACACAATCCAGTCTTCATGAAAAATTAATGTATCTGGATAGCTAGCTTGGGACTTTAAACCTTCCGCAGTCCAACACTATTGAGTATACCAGTGGTTTAGTAGACATAATATCTTTGAACTACTCCTCCTTAGCATATACTAAGACAATAGTGTGAACGCATCAATGTCTCACAGCATCCTTGTTCTCACATTTCAGTTTGTTTCGGCCATGGACCCCCTTTGGATTCATAATTGTTTTATTTTGAAGAGGCCACTCACTTTACACTTACATAGGTGATATCCTATCTTGAGTACCCCATTATACTCAATCAGCCTCTACTTTACAATCTAGGAATCATTAAAAGTCACAGACTTAGCCTCACCACAATATAGGTTCCAATACTTGGATTTATTACTCTTCTAAGAAATGGAAGGTACCAAATGTAACTTGAACCTCCACAATTTCATTTTCCCATTGAACCAAGTTCTTGGGATCTCCAGTCATCATGGTTGGGTTTCCACTTTTTAGTTCTTACTTCGTGGATTTTAATCACATTCCTTCTAGCAATTTTATTGATCTTGATTTTCACACATGTGTGAGTGGATCCACTTTCTTTTCTTCAAGATCAATTTATTGTGTATTAGACACAACCACTTTTCATCTTTAATTCAAATACCCCCACACTTGGAGTGTCACACCCCAACTCGGGTAGCACCTCACAAGTTGAGGTATTTGTATGACGGTATACGTCCCTTTCATATTTCCATAAGTCACAATCTTTTGCATGTCGATCTTACTCTCTTTCACCACTGGTGCAGTCTCCTTCAAGAAACTCACCAGATACAGTGTGTTAAGGCATAACAATATCTTTTGTTGACACCTTCTGAAGTTGGAACCCCCAAACTTCTCGGGCTTCTCCGCTGGAGCCGGAACCGTAAATGGTCTTGACATCCCCATTAGAGGATACATCCTTGGGAATCAGTCCCAACAGGAATCTCAACATTAACTCTCTTAGAGTCATTACCATCTCTTCTCTATCAATGTCCATCACGGTATTCATATTGTGATTGTAGGTGCAGGGGTTACAAACGATTTTATATCTTGCGAGTGTTGGAATAAAAGGGTTACACCAAACAATCGCTTACAATATGAATATTGAAAATAAATACAAGAAATGAAGAAATAAGAAAAGTCTTCAAATCTTATCTTTAGATATGAATCTGGATCTGACACGAGATCTGAATCTGGATCTTCAAATGAAACTAGCACTGGAATTGGATCATGATCTTGAAACAAAATTAGCACGGGAAATTGATATGGATCTTGAACTGAGTCGAGATTAGATCTCTTCCCACAAGACATAAAACACCCCGGTGGTGCTCCAATTCTCGACGGAACGTCCCCAAAGGTAAAATGACTCTTTATTTCCGAAAAAGCAGCACCGCTATTGCAACAACTCCGTCAAACTAAGGAAGTTGGAAAATTGGATCGCTACTAGGTGCAAATACTTTGTATATGCAAAGACTTTGTGTTTTTGATATGATTTGAATTAATGTAAGATGACCCTATTTATAGGCTCCCGAGTCCACTCCCATATGGTAGGATTTGCGTTTACACACAAAGATCTGTGATCACACATATAGAGCTGCGTTTATACATATAGATCTGCATTCACACACAGAATTGTCAATATATCACATGTCGTATCTCTAGAGAAGATCTAGGCTTCGTGGGCTCCCAATCACGGTCCGTTCAATGCCCTAAATTAAATAGAGTATTGAGCTAAGCTCAAGTCCAAAAAACCCTCCCCAAATTATTATATTTAATTCTCTTCACATGTGAGACAAATTTCACTCACTTTAATTATTATTTAACTGTTGATTAATTTATTAACTAATCCTTACTAATCAATTAAATTCCCCAATAATTTTTGATTGAGTGGTGTCCGCCAAAATCCCAATCGAATGTGTCCCCTTGTTTTGAAAAGTTAAATTATTGTAATTATGGTGTGTCCTTCATGTGTGTGTATTTATATTATTATTTACAACTATTCAAAAATTTCACCCATATTTGAAAAATCACTTATGTTAAAAAAAAAAAATTAAATCGATTTGATTTATTGGTATCCTCCCCAAATTCCAATTTGGACATGTCAAAAAATTAAATTATATTAATGAAGGTGTGTCCACCATATATAATTCCATAAATATATATATATATATATATATATATATATATATATATATATATATATATATATATATATATTATTGATTTGATTTAGTGGTGTCCCACCAAATCCCAGTCGGACATGTTCCCTTATTTAAAAAATAAATAAATTACTCTAACTAACATTTGTCCACCATGTGTATGAAATATATATATACTAGTATCAAACCCGCGTACAATGCGGGATCATTTAATTATTATTCTTATTTTTTATAATTAAATAATTCGTGTTATATAACGTAACAACATAAATTAATGAGTTTTTTTATAGCTAGATAATTTTTTCTTCAATGTAAAGAATTTGCAACAAATTATGACATTTCACTTTTGATAATATAACGTATAACTAAATTATGGAAAAGTTAATATATATGTATATATATTCTAATCTTTTTAAAGAATCCTGACTTGTATTTTTTAATATTACTTTATAACATAATACAATTGAATTTATTTATTACTCCCTCTGTCTCCCTAAAAAATTGTGTAACCACATATGACCAATTTTATCTCCTTGCTGTATATTTACTCCCTCTGTCCCGGCATAAGAGGATCATTTGCTTTTTTGCACGTATATTAAGGAGTATTATTATTTAATGGGTAGTGGGTAATTGTATAAGTGGGAGTGTGGGTCCCATATCTTAATTGTATTAGAGGGGGTGTGTGGGTCCCATGTGTATAAAAAAGGAAAAGAGACTCTTTGGATGGGATGACCAAAATGGAAAAATGATCCTCTTAGCCTGGAACAGATGGAGTATATAGTTGTTAGTATTTTATTTTTTTCATTTTATTTAAGTCCAATTATGATCGAGGTATGTAACTCTTAGTAATAAATTCTTAATTTTACTGTTTGCTTAAAATAAATATCAATTATACATATAAAATCTAAAATTATTCTTGTTTTTCCTATACACATAATTAATTTATTTATGTCAAATGATTCATATATTAATTGCAATTAATTATATTAAAGTAAATAAGTCATAATAAATGAATAGGAAAAACAAATAAAGTAAGACTATACGTGAACAACACATTAGAAAAAAAATCACTTTGCTACATTATATATATATATATCAATTATTTAAAATATTTTAATAATTTTATTTTAATTAATTATAAATTACTTGACCTTATTTTTCATAAATAATTTTTAAAAAAAAAGAATATACGTAATATTATAAATAATATTTAAATGGAGTATTACTCTTTACTCATGATTATGGTTTAGTATTTTTTTTAATTAACAACATATTGTTATTTTTAGGAATCTAATGTAAAGTGTGTGTGTGTATATATATATATATATATATATATATATATATATATATATATATATATATATATATATATATATATATTTTTTTTTAAATATTCATAAATTTTTAATGAATTTATTAATATAATTTTTTTTATTTAATTTTATTAGTTTCAAATTGTATAAAAAACTAAAGAAAATATATTTTATAATTCATATGTCATAATTGAATAATTAAAATATATGTAAATAAATAAATAAATATTAATATACTAAATTTAAAAAATTAACTAATATTTACAAACTTAATTTTAATGTTATTTGATATGAAATAATGATTTAACTTAAAGAACTTAAACTTTCAATTCTATACTTGAATTAGTTTATCAACCTCTTACTCTCTAGAGGTAAATCGATTCAAGTGTACTTGAATCGTCGATCCTCTTTCACTTGAAGAATTTTTGAATCAATTCTTTAGAGGTAGATCTTAAAGAATACATGAATCGATTCTTAAGAGGTATTACTTGAATCGATTTTTTCCTCTTGAAGATTCGATTCTTAAGATGTAAATAGATTCAAGAATACTGGAATCGATCCTTTTTCTTTTGAAAAATCAATTTTTAAGATGTAAATCTATACAAGAATACTTGAATCAATTATCTTCCTCTTGAAGAATTGATTCTTAAGAGGTAAATCGATTCATGAATACTTGAATCAGTTATCTTCCTCTTGAGGAATATTTGAATCGATTTTTTAGAGGTAGATCGAATATCTACTTGATTCGTTCTATCAAAATAAATTTTTTTACTTTCATAAATCAATTTCTCTAAAGTAACTTGAAGAAAGCTCATATTCCTCTTGGAGAATCGAATGTGTGTATTTAGAATAAATAACCAAAAAATCTTATTTATAGGTGGAGTGAGAGAAAATATTGTATGGAATATTTTTTCCCTTTATATATGATTTAATTTAATTTTATATTAATTAATTTATTGTACTAAAAGATTTAGTAATTAATTAATGATACCCAATTAAATCATTATTAAAAAAAAGAAACACATTATTTAAAAAAATTAAATGTAATTAAGAAAAATAGTAAAATAAGTATTTAAAAAAAACTTTTATAATATATTTATTACTTAATTTAGATTTATAAATAGAAAAGGAAATACATTATTTATTTTAAAAAATAAATACAAAATAAAGAAATTAATATAAAAATTAAATAAATAAATTTTTAAAATATATTTTCTTTTATTGCTTAATTTAGATTTATAAATAGAAAAGGGAATACATTGTTTATTTTAAAAAATAAATACAAAATAAGGAAAATATAAAAAATATTTAAAAATTCAAAAAAATAAGAAAATTACACGTCATAACGGAGCGCTCTGGAGACGACACGTAGGCAGAAAAGTTTCTACTATAGTGTACTTAATATATATATATATATATATATATATATATATATATATATATATATATATATATATATATCCTAAGTATACTATAGCAGAAATTTTTCTTGCTGACGAATCGTCTCCAGAGCGCTCCAATGTAACGTGTAATTTTTTTAATTATTTAGATTTTTTAATATTTTCCATATTTACTTTTAATTAACTTATATTTAATATTTTTTTTATTAAATAATGTGTTTCTTATTTTTAATAATGGTTAAATTTTCAATATTTTATTTATATATTTAAGTATCATTAATTAATTACTCAATATTTTAATGCTATAAATAAATTAATTAATATCTAATTAAATCATATATATATAAAGGGAAAAAATAATATTCCATATAATAATCTCTCTCACCCCACCTATAAATAAGACTTTTTGGTTATTCATTCTAATACATATTCAATTCTCCAAGAGGAATAGGAGTTTTCTTCAAGTTCCTCTAGAGTATTGATTTATAAAAGTATAAAAATTTATTTCGATAGAGCGAATCAAGTAGAGATTCAATCTACCTCTAAAAAATCAATTCAAGCATTCTTTATAAGGACTAGAATTGATTCAAATATTCTTGAATCGATTTATCTCTTAAGAATCGTTTCTTCAAGAGGAAGAGAATTGATTCAGGTATTCTTGAATAAATTTGCATATTAAAAATTATTTTTCAAGAGTAAGAGGATCGATTCATGTATTCTTGATTCAATTTACATCTTAAGAATCGATTCTTCAAGATGAAAAAATTAATTCAAGTATTACCTTTTAAGAAATGATTCAAGTATTCTTTAAAATCTACCTCTAATGTATTGATTCAAATATTCTTCAAGTGAAAGAGGATCGACGATTCAAGTACTCTTGAATCGATTTACCTCTAGGTGATGTTTGTTTTAGGGTTTTGGAGAGTTTAAAAATCATGAATAGTGATGTTGTGTTTGTTTTGGATTTTTGATAGGGTATGTTTTAACTTAATGTCAAATCAATGTGTAAGAATGTATTAATTTATGTAAGGAAGTAGATGAGATAGGAGAGATAAAGAGAGAAAGTGTATTAAATGTGGATAGAGAATATATATATATATATATATATATATATATATGAGGGTGATTTTTAAAATTTGGATATGGAATTCCAATTCCGGGGGTTTTAAAACCTGGAACAAACATCCCCCTAGAGAATAAGAGGTTGAAAAACTAATTCATGTATAGAATCGAAAGCTTAAGTTTTTTAAGTTAAATCATTATTTCATGACAAATAATATTTAAATTGGTTTGGTAAATAATTGTTAATTTTTTAAGTTAGTATTTGTTAAATTATATAAGACGTTGGGGACACAATTATCGTTCATCAGTGCATTTCATCCACAAACAGATAGTCAATCGGAGAGTACGATACAGATTTTGAAGGATATGCTTATAGCATGTGTGTTAGATTTTCAGGGTCAGAGGAGTAAATTTTTTACCTATGATAGAGTTCTCGTACAAGAACAGTTATCAGTCCACTATTAGGATGGCTCCATATGAAGCATTGTACGGGAGAAAGTGTAAGTCTCCAGTGCATTGGGACGAAGTTGGTGAGAGAAAACTTTTGGGTTCAGACTTGATTCGTAAAATATTAGAAGTTGTTTCCCGTATTTGAGAGAAGATAAAAGTTGCTCAAGATCGACAAAAGAGTTATGCAAACGAACGGAGAAGAGAATTAGAATTTTTAGTGGGTGATCAGGTATAGGGATGTCAATTTTGGCCTGGCCCGCGGTTACCCGCCCCGTAGGAGAAACGGGGTGGCCCGGCCTGGACCCATGAATATACGGGGCGGGTCTGGGTATTAGTTCAGACCCGCCCCGCCCCGGACCCGCCTCGGCCCGTATATATATAATATAATAAAAATTATATTTTATATAAATAATTATATTTTATGTAAATATATATATATATATATATATATATATAGTTGTGTGTACTATTTTTTACAATTATTTTACATTATATATATATAAATTATTTATAAATGTCAAATTAAAATTTAGTGTGTGGTTGATGAGTATTAAAAAAAACAAATGGGGCGGGGGCGGGACGGACCCGTCCCGTACTGGTCTGGGTCCGGGTCACAAAATATAGGACCCGTACGGGTCTGGGGCTGGTCCAGGACAGGCCTATTGAAAATGAGTCGGGTCCGGGTAGTACATTACCCGCCCCAGACCCAGCCCGTTGACTCCCCTAATTAGGTATTCTTGAAAGTATCACCAATTAAGGGAATAATGGGTTTGGCAAGAAAGAAAAACTCAATCCAAGATATATAGGTCCATTCACTATCATTGAGAGAGTTGGAAGTATTGCCTATAAGTTGGAGCTACAGCATCGATCTCTAGAGTACGTGATGTGTTTCATGTCTCTGTGTTGAGGAGGTATGTTCCGAATCCATCTCACGTTCTCAGGCAGGAACCAGTTGAGTTGAAAGAAGATTTGAGATATGAAAGGATACCAGTTGAGATTTTACGGCGAGAAGTGAAGAAGCTCAGAAATAAAGAGATAACATTAGTGAAGGTGTTATGGAGAAACTAGTTAGTCGAGGAAGCTACTTGGGAAATAGAGGATGAGATGAGGACTAAGTATCCAGAACTCTTCAGTTAAGTAAATTTTGAGGACAAAATTTTATAAGGTGGGAAGGATGTGATACCCGAGCTTCTCACTACTCATGTGCCAATATAATTTAATTTGTGTTACGTGCATTTTTATAATTAGTGACAATTGAGTGGTAATAGTTGATGAGAGTGGAAATTTACGTCTTTTCGGTTTTACAATGCACCATTTTTACTAGAATAATGCTATGTAATTATGCGAAATTACATAGTTTACGTATTTTGCATACTTACGGTGCTACTAACGTATTTTGTGGAGTTTTGAAGGATAAAAACAGGTTGAAATGGAGCAGAACCGAAGACGGGCAAGAAACAAGCTCAAATAGGCCTTACTCGAGTTGCAAGGGTCAGCTCGACCTAGCAACTCGGTCGAGTAAGGTGCAGTAGGGGGTCAGAATTGGTCAGTGAGCCAACTCAACTTGTTTTGTGCAACTCAACTTGCAGCTCGAGTCGAGCTGCGTTGAAGGCAAGTCGAATGGCATGTCATGTGAGGCAGAGCAACGGCGAATGGTGTCCAGAGAGCCAACACGAGTTGACAGGTAGTAGCTCAACTTGCCAGCTCGACTCGTGTTGATGTACAGAGAAAAATTAGTTTCAAAGCATGGCAGCTCGACTTGACAGGCGGACGCACGACTAGGCAACACGACTCGAGTTGGGTTACTCGAGTTGTTCCCGAGTTGCAACATAAGGCAACTCGAGTTGGTCACTCCAACTCGTGTTGCGTTAGTTTAGGCTGAAAATCGGGATTTTTAATCCCCTGTGCGTGACAAATGTGAAATATAGCCCATCAAAGTCAGTTTTCGTGGCCCATGGTATAAAAAGGGGGATCAAACACTTTGAGAGGGGACCGATCATTCACCACAGAAACATAACGTGAATTCAATTCACGCACCATCCATCCATTCCCCAATTCACATCAAATCATCCATTCATCCATCCTATCGGTCCGGAGAAAGAATCAAGCGTAGTTAAGAGAGCAATCCAATCTGAGAGACGGAGAAGAGAAGCGAGCCACGTGACACTAGGGTTTTGTTATCTTTTCTTAATTTCTTCTTTTGTAATTTTGATATGTGTTTGTAGCCATGAGGGTTGTTTGTGACCTCATGGGCTAAAATCTTTTTACAGTTCTAAGGATTAAAGGTTAGGGCAGTTGATTTGGAACCCTAGACAAAGTATTATGAATTTATGCTATTATTGGTTCTTGTTTATTTGATTTATTCAGATTATGTCATATGTTTGTAACGTCTTCATAACATGCTATTGATGTTGCCCGTGATGCTTGGTGTGTTGTGTTAGCTTGTATGCATACGTACTTGATATTATCTGTATGCTCGGGATTATAGTAGTTTGCCCGTGATCACGATAATCCTAAGGGCTGGTAAATAAGATACTTGATATTCTTAGTGGAACAATGCAATTAAGAAATCAAGTAGGAAGTGAATAAGTTTGGGTAGTGCTTTCAGAAAATATATGTTAGTCAAATTGGCCATCAGAAGGTTTATGAAATTCGCCTTATTAGTATCTAGGAAGGAGGGTTAAAACTATTCACGCATTACTTTGTGATGAATTTCCATTAAAATAGCATGAATGAACAATAGGACGTTTAGGAGACCAAATCAATTGCGCTACACCTGATACCTTAGAGCTGTTACTTCTCTCTTGATTAAACCTTGAACATTCCTTGCTTTTACTTAATTTATTATTTATTATTTCAGCACTTTAGTATTTTATCATAATCAAACACTTGGAAATTTGGTTACTTTAATTCTAGTTAAATAGTGATACAAAATAAATAAATAATCGACTGTCTCAGTGGGAACGATATTATTTTTAATTGGGGTACTTGCCATTACAATTGACATACCTATACTTAGGGATTTTAGTTGGAGTGCGCAAAATTAGCCTAACAAGTTTATGGCATCGTGCTGCCGGGGACAGTAAATTATTTATTTGTTTTTGTTACTTATTTAATTAGAATTTGCTTTGAAATTTAATTATCTTCAATTTGAATTTTCTTGAAGTTGCATGCACACCAGGTCAAAGAGGGGAACTCAAAATCTTGAATTTGATCCGGAGGTTGAAGCATCTGCTAGAAAAATGAGAGGAGTAGCAAAGAAGTTCAAAACACCTCCTAAGGCTGTTAAGTTACCGAATCCGCAGAAGAAAGCGGAAACATCAGCATCTAAAGCAATTGTAGAGGAGGATATAAAGCAGTTTGAAAATCCAGTTATCCCAGAAAATTCTGAATCAGACTCAGAATCAGTAGTTATGGGAGATAGAACTGATGAGGATGACATTGTTATCCGGGAGACTTTCAAGTCCACCAACATAGGAGGATCAGGCATAGATGGGGCCATTCAAGCTGATGAAGAGAATGACATAAGACCAGCCCTGATACATATGGTGGAGAAAAACCCCTTCGCGGGAGGCGTATTTGATGAACCCTATGGACACTTGAAGCGCTTCAACAGCTATATGGATACAGTTAAAGCCGCAGATGCTACTAATGATAGATGAAAATGAGGCTTTTTTAGTTTTCTTTAGTTGACAAAGCGAGGGAGTGGTATGACAAGCATAAACGAGATAGTTGCTCTAATTGGACTGAGTTGCAGCAGCTGTTTGTAGATCGGTTTATGCCACCTGGCAAGATTCTTGCACTGAAGCAAGAGATCAATCAGTTCAAGCAAAGAAGAGATGAACACTTTGGAGACTGTCTTTTACAATGGCCTTGACAATGATTAGAGAGTGTTAGTTGATTGCCTTGACAATGATTTGAGAGTGTTAGTTGATGCATTAGCTGGAGGAACAATTTTTTGGAAAACTTCCAATGCTGTGGAGAAATTGTTCAATGAGATATATATGAACTCTAGAGATTAGCCTTCGGAGAGAGTATGTGGAACCTACATTCTTGGTAAAGTTGCACAAGTTGAGCAGAAGTTTTCTGAATTTGATAAGAATGACAAGGTTGTCTCCCAATTGGAGCAAATGAACAAGCACTTGGTTACTTTGATATCAGAAAATATTAGGGGAGGCAACCAAGGGCCTGCAACTGATGATGTAGTGATGAATGTTCAAGGAGTTGAGGACGCAAATTGGGCTATGGGACAGAGTCTCCAGGGTTCAAGGGCACCTCAAAATTAGCAAGGAAACAGATACCCTCAAGGTAATTCCAACCAACGGAATAACCAAGGGGGAGGTCCCAACAATCAAGCAGGCCCAGTAACCAAGAAGGTTGGCAGAATCAGCAGAGGCATGAGAATTTTGCCTACTCTAATCCCAACAATGCAATTCAGTACCCTCCAAACTTTACTCATGGAGCGAAGACTGAAGAAGGAAGCCAAGTGTGGATGATGTGTTGGCGAAGTATATGCAAAAGAATGATGCTGCCATCAATAAGATCATTAATTGTATAGTGCTTAAGGACTCCAACATGACTAAACAAAATGAGGAAATGAGCAAGCAGTTGTAGAGTCTCACATACTCTATGGGTCAGATCTCCACGATGGTAAATCAGCAGCAGCAGCAGATTATGAAGGGAAAATTTTCTTCAGATACAGAAGTCAACCCGAAAGAGAGTGCAAATGCCATCACTTTGATGTCCGGGGAGTAGTATAAAGGTCAGAAACTAATGCAGGACATGACAGAAATGGGGAAAAATGCAAGAAAAGATGAGCAAGTTCGTTTAGCCACTAGCTCGGCTCCTGCTCGAGCAGAGTTAGGATTGGGGGTGATCAAGTCAAGTTTCAAAGTGAAGTTCAACCCCAACTTGATACAAGCTCACCTCCTAGGTTCCCTGCGCTTCCAAATTCTGTTGAGAACCAATCTGATCAAGCCATAGCTGATAAAAAGCGGTAACGAGCTAGGAAACTGAGAGAAGTAGAGAAGGTATTCGAGAGAGATAGTTTGGCGCTTCCAAAAATGAAGGTACCACTCCCGTTTCCTCAAAGACAGTTGTTCAAAAGCTTGGATGAGAAATACAGGAAGTTTGCTAAGGTTATGAGGGATGTCCAAGTCACTATTCCCTTTTCAGAGGCATTGGATCAGATGCCACATTACGCAAGGTTTATCAAGGAGCTCATCTCCAGGAAAAAAAAACTGAACAGTATGGAGACAGTGAGTTTGACAGAGAAATGCAGTTCTATTATCCAAAGAAAGTTACCTTAGGAGCTGAAGGATCCAAGTAACTTCATCATTCCTTGTGAGATAGGAAAATAACCGTCAAGAAGAGCATTGTGTGATCTAGGAGCCTGCATAAACTTGATGTCTTTATCAGTGTACTAGAAGCTTGGTTTGGGGGAGCTGAAACCCTCATCTGTTGCTTTACAGTTAGCAGATAGATCGCTGATATACTGATTAGCCATAACTTGTAGTAGGGATGACCAATTAATATAATTTATCGAACAACAGGGAGGTCGGCGCTAGAGCTTAAGCGAGATTACGTTTATAGTAATTTTATCGAGACGAATCATCAAAGGGATTAGTTGTAAACAAATAAATGACAAGTAATCAAAACAAGCAAGCAAGCAATGATTAGCAAACAAGATAGATGGATGAAAAGTGATTTTCCAAATTAAGTAAAAGCAAGATTAACAATAATTAAGAAGTAGAAATCCTAGGATAAAGGCATCGAATTCACATGAATCATGGATTGAAGACTAAGCGCCAACACTAAGATCACCTAAATTTTCTCTCAAGATGGATAAGATATGGTTCTAAACATAGCTCAATGAGTTGGTTCTCACTTAAACAATTCCAACTAGGTACTAAGCTTGAAATGAGAGTCCCTTCACACGATTAATCAACCTCTCGATCAAACTAATCATATGTTCTATCAAAGGGTTCTAAACTCTAAATGATTTCTCAATCTCTTTACAATTTATAATGCTCTTAAAGTGTTTGATGAAATGATTCACTCAATTATCCTAAGCACATAATTGATATCTCAATCTAATCACATATTTAGAACAACTAAACACACAAATCATCAATACAAATCAAGCAATTAATAATCAATGATAGAAAACCATAGATCTAATCAACATATGAATTCAAATACACAAATCCCAAAATTATCCAACAACTCTCATGTTGCTAATCTCACAAAGGATATTAGTCTATCATATTCATAAAGAAATTAACATAGACAATTAAATCCTTACAAATCCTGATAAAACTATGAGGTTTAATAAAAAGATTAAATGGAAACTCCCTTGATCTATCTTCAATGGTGATCTCCTTCCCTTCTTTGTACTTTTCTCTCTTCCTTGATCCTTTTCCTTCACTTGGATGTAGAAATTGATGGTAGGATAATGGTAGATCCAAAGAATGAAGAATGGATGAAGATGATGGTATGGAATGGAAGAAATAGTGTGTGAGGTGTATGTAGGGCTGTGAATTTCGGATTCTCTCCAAAAATATTGAAGTATTGGGTATTTATACCCCTTGGGAAGCTTCTAGAAGGATTCTGATTTTTTTACAGAATGTCACACAACACGAGTCGTGCTCTGCAAACACGGCCACAAGGTGGCCGTGTTGAGTCTTCTGATGCTCGCACACGACCTCTTCTTGTAGGGCCGTGTTACGCAACACTGCTCGTGTGCTGTAACACGGGCATAGGGTGATCGTGTTGGATGAATAGATGTCAGCACACGACCACTTCATATAGGGTCGTGTTCCATACACGGCCCGTGTTGGTGCATGCCTCTATTTTTCACATTTTGTTTCGGCTCTTTCTCCTTCGTTTTAACTCTGAATTGAGATTCGTTTATTCCTACATCTTCCTTATCACATACAATCACACACATTTCCATAAAAACACATAACACAACCAAATAACACATAAATATGGATAAAATATTACGAAAATAGACATAAAAAGACACAAAAATCTAGGTGAAAATATCACTCATCACACCCCCAAACTTAAAGTGTTGTGCGTCTCCGAACAACAAAAATGAATAAACAAGGGGTGAGATTTTCACCGGGGAAAAGACTAAATGAACATAAGTAATAACACATCGATAACAATAAGAATTACAATTTATGCTAAGTCATCCTACAATATTAAATTCATGACATGCAAAAAATATTAACAAATTCAATGAAAAGAGAATAAAAATGTAATATAGTCCCTTTTTAGTCCAAGCCTCACATAGGTTATAAATGTCACTTAACACTCTTTCAAGTAAGGTAACAACACTCATCAATCGATTGGCTCGACTTGCTATAAGCTTGCTCGTGGACTACATTCACAAACCACCAAAATTTCCATTAGTGATCAAAAAGGTCTTTAATTAAGGATATAATGATAGACTCTTTGGTATGGTAGAAAGAATTTAGGTAAGAGTGACTCATTTTCTTGGATTGAACTTCTTTCAATGCATGCTTCCTTCTTTGAACTTTTAAGTACTTGAGCATATTATTATTGCTTTGCTCATTTTCTTATTTTGAGGTTGCATGTTCAATATTATTTCTGCTCTTTTCATCCTTTTCTTACTTATTTACCATTTCTTTTTTTCTTTTTCTATCTCATCAAACCTTTCTAATCCACACCTCCTCAACTACTCACACAAAAGGTATGTATATAAGGCTTAAGTGGGTAATCAAAGCTTGTAATGTGCTAAATTCACAAGATATAGGCTTAAGGGCTCAAAGTGGTTGACTAGGGATGATGTTCATGGTAGGAAAATATATGGCAATGACTATAATAACAAGGATAGTCTTAGATCATTTCACTAATCTCCACAAATCGGGATCGTTCCTATAGCTTTGGGCAAGTTCTAGCTTATCAAAACTCAATCGATCCACTCATGAAGAAAAACCATGTATGCACGGTTGATGCTCAAATTCTCACAAGCTTATACATTGGACCTATAGAAACTTATTGCATCACATTCATCTCAAAATTGAACAAGTTAAGTAAAACATGTCGCAATTTGAAAGTGTAGAGATTCTTAATCATAACTCGTCATCACTTATCACCACAACATATCATCACTCATATTCAAAAATGACTCACAACAACCTAAACAAAACCACCAAACATACCAAGACAAAAATAAGAAAACACACAAAACATAAAATAAAGACTCAACAAACAAGAAACAAAATAAAAACACATAACATGCAAGAATAAAAATCACCATCATTAATAATAAAGCACACATTCTATATTATCCATGATAATTAAGCTCAGAATCATCCCAACCTTTGATTGAAAAGTAAACTTCCCAAAAACATAACACATAAAGTATCATGCTAATCCATTCAATCCAAATCAAAATCAATTAGAAGTAATAAGGTATAGAGTACTCCCTCAATAGGAAATTTGGTAAGAAAAGCGTTCGCTCCAAGCTCCATTCGTGCTTCCAATACCCTTCATTCATACTCAAAAACTTATACAACACCATTAGCTCAACAATTGCATTAAAAATATGTACTATCATGCACTTCAACACAACCAATCATACCAAAATCCAACCAAACTCATGAGAAAAATTTTAAAATTGACCCAATTTTACAAGAAGACATCTCATCGTTAATATATCATCATATCAAGCACACTCAAATGGTGAGTCACACCACACACTCTCCCCCCAAACTTAAGTCGAACTAAGATGTGAGAATTAAGTTTGCAAAAAGTGGTGGGACTTACCTTTATAGTTTCATCAATGATCTTCTTGTAGAGAAGCATACGCATCCACACGACTCAAGCTATGTTCACCACGCACTAGCCCCCCAAACTTAACTCGAGACAAGAGTCGAGAATTAAGTTTGCCACATGTGGTGACATATCTACTCAAATCCATGAAGCACTTCTCCTTCCTTCAACATGCATTTTACTCACGAGCACAATCCACCTACAAGACCAAAATAAACAACAAAATAATCAAAACATAAAAAGAATGGGTTGCCTCCCATTTAGCGTTAAGTTTAACGTCTTCAAGCCGGACAGAATTTCATGATCATTGGACCAAAGGATGGTCCATCCCACTTTCTCTTCACATCTTCACTTTGAACATTTGTTTTGCCTTCTTCTTGTCAACAAGCTCCACTTCACCATTCTTTCTCACGAGCATCAAATCATCATCAAGGAGTGATTCTAGTGGACTTCCTCTTTCTCCTTTGTCAAGCTCCCAATCAAGCTCCGATGCTTTCATTGTATTACCATTATAAGAAGACAAGTTAGAATTTGACATTTTCATATAATCATGAAAAAATGAGTTTAAGTTATCAAAGAGAATAGAGTCATAATCTATTAGATCATCTGGAGGCTTCAAATGAGACTTGGCTCCTTTTTCCTTATTGCACAAGAATGTGACACTTTTTTCCTTTTGAGCTCAAGGATAACTCTTCTCTACCAACATCAATTTTAGCTCTTCCTGTAGCTAGAAATGACCTTCCCAAAATGAGTGGAACTCGAGGGTCCGTCTTCACTTCTAACACCATGAAGTCGACCGGGAAAGCTAGCCCTTTCACCTTCACCTCCACATCTTCAACAATTCCTAGAGGCTTCACAACCTCTCCATTTACAACTTCAAGACGGATAGTTGTAGGCTTTAACTTTCTAATTTCAAGGTCTTTGAACGTGGCATGAGACATCATGTTGACGCTTGCCCCCAAGTCACACAATGCATCAAGAGTGCTCTTCCCTTCAAAATCACAAGGAATGATGAACTTTCCCGGATCACAACCTTTTTAGGGCCCCCTTTTTGCATTGACTCACTTGTTTCGATTTGCTCTTCTTTCTTTCTCTCCTCATACTTCTTCTTAAGATTCTTCACATATTCCTCAAACTCCTTTTTCTTCTCCCCCCATTTACAAACATTTGTGGAAAGGGAATAGGGAATGGATTGATTGGAATACCCCAATAATAATGTTTGTACTCCTCTTCTTTGGCCTTCTCCTCTACTTTCTTTTCCTCTTGCACCCTTTTATACTTAGGTATCCATTTAGGCCCCTTCTCTTATTTCTTACTTACTCTTTTGATTTCTCCAACAACCTTGCTTTCCACCAACCCTTCTTCAACCTTTCGTTCCTCTTCTATTTCAACAAACAAACATTGAGCTTTCGAATTAACCTCGGTTGTGGCCGGAAACTTTCCTTTTTGTTGAGTACTCAAAGCACTTGCAATTTGTCCAACATTATACTCCAAATTTTTAAACCTTTTTTCATATACTTCTTCAGCTTTTTTCAATGCTTCATCTCGAGCTTGGTCCAATGTTTCTCGAGCTTTGTTTGATGCCAACAATTGCTCAAGTAGCTCATCAATCGATTCTTTACCCTCATTGTTCGGTGCCTTTGCTCCCGATTGATATCCCGGAGGATACGCAACCGCATTGCTTGGAGTAGAGTAGGAGAAGTTTCCTTGCCTTTGTTGTTGTTGTGGGTATGAGCTTCCACTACTTTGACCATTGAAACCTCCTTGCCTTTGTGGATAGTTCCCTTGACTTTGGTTGAAATTACCTTGGTAATTATTTTGATAATTCCCTTGGCAATTTCTTCCTTGTATGTATGACACATCCTCCACACGTGGCATAGAGTTGGCCCATTGTTCACCATTCACTATATTTGGAGGTAGCATCCCTTGATCCATGTTGCTTTTAACCATGTTTACTCCTTGGTTTGGACTTTGATTCAAACTCATTTGTCTCATTACCTCAGCCGCTATCAATTCAACACTAGGCATGCTTGGCTCCACACTAGCACTCTTCACACTAAATTGTTGTCCTTGATCTAAACTTTCAAATCCATAGCATCCACTAACTCTCTCTGATGGCCATTGGTAGACATTTGTAGCAATCTCATCAAAAATCCTTATAGCCCTCTCCGGAGTCACTCCAAGTATGGATCCACCCGCCGAAGCATCAATAAGCACTCTTTGACCATTCACCAAACCTTGGTAAAAAAACTCCAATTGTTGATTTTCCAAAAAACCATGTTGTGGGAACTTGCGTAGCATATCCTTAAAATGTTCCCACACTTCATAAAAACTTTTTTGAGGCATTTTCTTGAATTGAGTGATCAAGCTCTTCATTTGAAGCGTCTTGGAAGGCAGAAAATACTTGTTCGAAAACATTTGTGCAAGTTATTCCCAAGTGTTACACATACCCGGAGTGATGGTAGATAACCATGTTCTAGCACGATCTCTCAAGGAAAATGAGAACTGTATGCCTTTTTCGTTGGAAGCCTATAAAGATAGCCAATTTAATCCTCTAAAAGCTTTTAAATACCTATCCCAGTAGAGAATAAAGGAGACATATGGGTGTAGTGTGAAATGAAATCTGGAAAGATGAATGTTGGCGGAAAGCGATTGAAGATAAAGTATGGTTAAAAACTTGCAAAAAGATAGGGTAGTGCCTAAAACTGGTATCCTAATTTAAAAAGTAGAGAAAGAGATGAAAAGAAGACGTTGAACTTGAAAGTAATGGGAGGATTGAAATGATGAAAAGAAATTGAAAGAGGTAAAAAATGAGATTGATTTGCCAAGTATATGTATTGAAGATATATCTCTACTTTTAATTCTCTACTAGTGATTAAGTCACTTATCCTATATATACCTACCCTTGTCCAAAGAGCCAATGTTACGACCTAAGTAAGTCCTTTGTGATCTCATCATTAAGTCTTTTAAGTTAGTGGAGAGTCTAGATAATTGTCAAGCTTATGGTTACACGTGCATGTGGATTGATTTGAGTGAATATATATTAGCCATGAAAGTGTACATCTCACACTTGAGAGATGAGTGTAAATACTATCTGTGAGAGTGGATGATGAGCATTCTGAAATGGGAAGAGACTAATTTGACGTGAATGTTTCAATTGAATAGTAATTTTGGCATTTGAGTATATTATCTTGGTTTGGAGAAAATGATCCCTTATTTGTTGTATAATTTCAACTCTCATCTCTCTTGTTATGAATTCGTTGTTCGGGGAGCACAACATGGTAGTTTGGGAGGTAATTTTCTTTACATTTTATTTATCCTTATATTTTATTTGACACATCTATGATACTAATGGTGACAATATGTGAAATATATATGTGTGTATGAATATTTACGTGCAATTATTTGGATATATAATTAAATTTCTTTATATGTATAAATATATTATTTCTTAATTATTAAGTATCACATGTGTTCTCGTAATAAAAATAGTAGTAAGAAAATATTCATGTATGTGTATTAATTTATAAATGTATTATATCTTAGTTATTAAGTATTTCACGTATATTCTTAATTGATAATAATAATAAATTAATAAATTATATTTACCATAAATAGTAACTTACTAAAAATAGTAATATGCTATTAATAGTAAGTTGGAGGTGGATAGAGCCGACCTCACCCAGCCTCTACGTATATAAATTAACTCCTTTGGAGTTGAATGGAGTAAGGCCAGCAATCAATGAGAAATAAGGGAAAAAAGTGAAAAATAAAAAAATGGTTGAGGGAGGTGGATTAGTGAAATTCACTTCCACCCCCAAATTCAAGTATTTATAGAGGGGCTAACCCTTATTTCGAAAAGGAGGAAAAAGCAAGCAGCAAAAAAAATAGAAAGGGAGAGAGTGAGAGAAGAAGAAGAAGAAGAAGAAGAAGAAGAAGAAGAAGAAGAAGAAGAAGAAGAAGAAGAAGAAGAAGAAGGCCCTGCCGGAATGGGAAGGAAGGGATTAGTTATAATTCTTCACAAGGCTTATGTTACTGTTGGAATTCAGGTAAGTAGAGGTCCATCTACAATGCATGAACTTGTTGTTGTGTAAATTATTTGTGATTATTTAGTGAATATTATTTTGTGAATTATTTATGATTAATTTAGAATACAAGTTGTAAGCTTATGTGATTGGAGGTAAGTAGAGGTCCAACTATAATGCATAAAGATGTTGTGTGTGGATTTTTTATGATTGATATTGATAATTCTATTATGAATTATTTGTGATTAGTTTAATTATGTTACGAATTATTTGAGATTAATTTGTGGTACCAGTTGTGGGTTTATGTGCTTTAAGGAAAGAAGATATTCATATGCCACTAAATATTATTTTATAAATTATTTGTGATAAATTTGAGATGCAAGTTGTGGATCTATGTGATTTGAGATATTATCATTGTCCTATATAGATTTGTGTGATCGAAAATTATTGAATATAAATCTATGTGATTTGAGAAGATATCATTTATGAGGATCTGTGTGATCCGAGGAGAAGTTATTATTCGAAAAATGGATATATGTGTTTCGGGGAAAAGTTGTTGTTCCAGAAGTGAATCTGCTTGATTTGAACCTTATTTGTTGTTTTATTTTGATTAAATAATTATATTGGTATCGTAAATGAATTGGGAAGCATATTTAATCATCATTGTTGCATACCGTGCATAAGCATGAAAAATAATTTTCCCCCAAATTAATAAGATACTAATGGTGTGTGCGGCCACTATATATGCACACTTTCAGGGACCGCCAAAAATCGGTCCAAGTCATGTATTGACACATCCCATTCAGGGATCGCGGGGCGATCCGAGTCATGTGTTGACTCAACGAGTCGCTTGTCGGCTCACTTTTATTCAGGGATCACGGGGCAATCCGAGTCATGTATTGACACAACGAGTCATTTATCGACTCATCTTTATTCAGGGATCAAAAAAATCGATCTAACACTTTGTGTATCACTTTATTTAGAGATCGGAAAAATCGATCCAACACTTTGTGTGTCTATTGAGCTCATTTGAAGTGCATATCATAAGTGTGACGTGGGGATCCCGCAACGTGAACAATTTTCAAAATAAAAGTGACCAACTAGAAAGATTACGAAATAGGCAATAGAAAACTAAATACATTTTCATGTACTGTCATGTATGATTTCTACTTACAGAAATTTTTGTCTCACTAGCTTATTCATTGTAGGTGAGCCTGTTGATTATTGAGTTTTGGTGATATAATTGTGCAAGCTGTGGAGCTCTTACAGGGTTTTGAGCGAATGTACATAGATGACGACCTGTTAAGCTAAGCCGTGGGTTTATTTTGTTTCCGCTAATATTTTGTTATGTAATACAATAAGTATTGTCATAAGTTTGTATGAATTGATGTGGTGTCAGAAGTTGGTGAGGTATGTTAGACTATGTTTTCAGTTATAAGTATATTATTTGAAAAACAAAAATATATTCAGGTTTTTATAATGATGAAATTTATGTTAATTAGTATTTTAATTATAAGTTAAGTAAGGTGTGTCATGTCAATTCAATACAAATTTATGAATATTTAAATGAATATTATATATAAATTAATTTTATTTATATATATTATATATATATATATTATATACTAGAGTTATAATTATATAATTCATGAGTAAAAATTAATACACCATTTAAATATTATTTATAATATTATGTATATTTAATATATATATATATAGCAACTATTTAAAATATTTTAATAATTTTGTTTTAATTAATTATGAAATATTTGATCTTATTTTTCATAAATAATCAATATATATATAAATATTAAATATAGTATAGCATAGTCCTTTGTCATTTGATTCGTTAATGTATAGTCGTACTATTTATTTATTTTTCATATAACTTATTATGACTTATTTTCTTTAGTATCATTAACTGTAATTAATAAATAAATCATTTGATATAAATAAATTAATTAGTATCAAATCTAATGATATATAGAAAAAATAAGAATAAATTGAGATTTTTTATATATAATTGATATATATTTTAAACAAACAGTTAAATTAAGAATTTATTACTAAAAGTTACATATTTTAATCATAATTATACTTAAATATAATGAAAAAAATGAAATACTAATAACTATATAAATATACAGCAAAGAGACAAAATTATTCATATGTGGTTGCACGTTTTTTAGAGAGATAGGAGAAGTAATAAATAGTTTTCAATTGTATTATGTTATAAAGTATCATTTAAAAAAATACAAGTTAAGATTCTTTCAAATAATTAGAATATATGTACATATATGTTAACTTTATACATGATTTAGTTATACGTTACATTATAAAAGTCAAATTTTATAATTTGTTGCAAATTCTTTACACTGAAAAAGGGTCTAGCTATAAGAAAAAAAAACTCAATAATTAATGTTGTTACGTTATATAACACGTATTATTTAATTATAAAAAAATAAGAATAATTAAATAAATGATCCAGCATTGTACGTGAGTTTCATACTAGTATATATATATATATATATATATATATATACTCAAAAATTCCACTCATATTTCAAAAAATCACATGTTCGAAAAAAAATTAAATTAAGATAATATGCACACACCTTAATTAATTAAGATAATTTAATTTTTTTCGAACATGTGATTTTTTGAAATATGGGTGGAATTTTTGAGTAATTGTAAATAATATATATATATATATATATATATATATATATATATTATTTATAACAATTCCAAAATCTCATCCATATTAAATTGATTTGATTAAGTGATGTCCGTCAAGTTGTCCGCCCCAAATCCCCACAAGTTCAAAAAAAAGTGATTGAGTGGTGTTAGCCCCAAATTCCAATCGGACATGTCCGTTGTTGAAAAAAAATCTTAACTAAGATATGTGTCCGCCATGTGTGTATATATATGGAGTACATATTATTCAAAATAAATAAAAAATTTCATCCATATTTCAAAAATCCCACATGTTCAAAAAAATTTAAAAATTGATTGATTGAGTGGTGTCCGCTCTAAATTCCAATCTTACAATAATTAAATTATTATTGAACATTACATACATATCCCGTGGGTAATTGGAGTTTTTTCACTCTCTCTTTTTTTCTTTTTACATGACAGACAGGACCTTAATTAAGATAATTTAATTTTTTTTAAGCAAGAGGACTTGTTGCTAAACAAATTTTAAGATATCCAAATTTTTATTTTTATAAAACATGTCCTCTAGTTTAAGTTGTCCATTAATTTATAATTATTTTAAAATTTATTGTAGAATATCAAATCTTGACACAAGTGACATAACCATTTATCCATAACTGACATGTGGGCCACTATTTAAGGGTATTACTGGCAATATACTTAAAAATTAGCATTTTAGATGTAATTTAAATGCGTGGGCAATTTAGATGGAACACATTCATTTCTGGTCAACAGTCCACATTTCCAAAAAAAAAATACAGAAACTCTCTGAGCGGCAACTATGGTGATAAAAATTGATGATAAGGAGACGTTGATTCGACAAAACAAGTTGGTCGAACTCATCTATGCTAGTCGAATCCCTGGTCGAACTCCTCTGTAACTTGGCTTCTGATCTAGGATTCGACCAGAGTGTTGGTCAAATTGGACATTTTCTGGTCGAACAGGTACTGCTTCTGTTTAAGCTTCGAGTTCGACCTCGGGTTCGACCAAGTGATTTGGTCGAACTTGACTTTTCCGAGCTCAATTCGACCAGAGGTGCTGGTCAAACTCCTTTCTTCTTGGTCGAATCCACCCCTGTGTGGTCGAATCCATCCCTGTTTCTTCCACTTTTCGAATCCGATCACTTCCAACTCGTTTTCTATCGAAAATCAGCTCAAATAGCCTTGTACACTCCCGATTCGTGACTTTCCACCAAGTATACCGATTCACATCGAATTACAACCATTAATTACACCATAAGTACACGAAACTGGGCTCGAAACTAGTGAATTTACACACTTATCAAACCCTCAAACTTACATGTTGCTCGTCCCGAGGCAACGAAATCAAAACCAAAGAGTAGTGTAAAATTCACCAATCACCAATACAATTCATACTCACACATGCAATTCATCAATCGAACACAAAAATTACAAGCATCATATGCATCATTCATGCAAAACATCTCTCAATTATAATACCTTTCGGAGTACAAAATCATCTAGCTCACAAGATAAATATTTACTCTCACTCTCAAGTGTAAAAGATATACGCTATAGCATGTTAGTATTTACGCTCATATTCAATCCATACTTCCGCGTTGCCATAAGCTTGGCAAGGGTCTCAAAACTTAACTTATAATCAATTCCTCACTAGGATCACAAAGGACTTGCTTTTGGGATGTAAGGTAGGAGAAATTGGGTAAAGTGACTAATTCACTAGTAGAGAATTACCTTGGAGTTTTGCTTTTCGTCATATATCTTCGTTTGTTTCTCCATCTTCTTCTCATAAACTTCATAATTTGATTCTCCTACTTTTTCCAAGCATCAACATCATCTTTCTTCAATGTGCAAGGGTACCAATTTTGGGCACTACCCTTCTAAGCAGTCGGGGTACCATTTTCAGGCACTACCCCTAAACAAGATTTAACCATACTTCTTTCTTTTTCATAATTCTCAACCAAGCTTTCACCTTTCCATTCTTTCAAGCACTTACACACCTCAACTCTGTACTAATGAATAGGATATTCAACAAGGCTCAAGTAAAGGTTTAATAAGGCTTTTTATCAAGGCTTGCCAAAGAAAAAGCTTTTTTAAGGCTCAAAAGGGCTTACAATGATACATATGTTCACAGGTAAGGTAAAATTTTGGCTAAGTAAACTCAATAATGGCCTAAGATCATGTCCTTGAAATTCCTCAATCATAAGTCTCACACAAGACGGCAAGCCAAGTTCTAGAATACGGTCATACGAACGCTTCTCTCAAGAATAAATTATCATGAACTAGCATGATTTAAATCGTTCAAATCCTCACATGGGTAAATAGATTCTTAAGTATTCCTCAATTAAATAACCAAGATCAATTTCACAATAAATTCACATACTTATCAAGCATACATGCTTCTAATCAATAAAAATCAACACATGTAATATACGAAATGCATCATACTATACCAAGAACCCTCATAGCAATATAATCCATACAAGTATAATCACCTCTCAATCTAACATCCAACAATAATATACGTACATACCACTCAATTCGACCAACCCAAGTGGTCGAATCAGATTGATGTTGTCGAATCGCTGGTCGAACACCTCTACTGGACAATCATTATCGCAATTCGACCTTGGTTTCGACCAAATGCTTTAGTCGAACTCTTCCGTCGTGGTCGAACTCATCTGTTCAAAACTTTCAGGTCCATAATTCAACCTTGATTCGACCAAGTCACTTGCTCAGACCGATCATGACTTGGTCGAACTCCTCAGTACAATAATCTGATTGCCAGTTTGACTTGCCCCTTTGGTCGAACTCCTGGTCGAACTCACTAGTGCTTGGTCGAATCGACCTGTAACAAACTCTCTGATCCTCAGTTCGACCAAGGCTCTCACGTTCGACCTGAATGTCTGGTCAAACTCGACCCCTGATGCTTCGAACACGAAATTTCTTCATCCCCTACACACTTTAAGCTCATAAATGAACAATAGGTACCAAAATAGATCAAAACTAGCTCGAGAATCAATCTTACACTTGACATCCATGAGTAACTCCACATATACTACTCCAAAACAATACCAAACACCACAGAACATTAGGTAAATTGCAAAAAATCGACAAACCAAAACCTCTAAAAGTTTTGATATGCCTCACAAAATCAACTCCCCTAACAAACGGTAAAAAGAAAAAATTATACTCTCAATGCTTCAATGAGGTAAGTACATCACACCTCCTTAGTAGAAACTATAGTGAAACTAAGTTTGCAAAGAGATGTAATTGCCGATATTTAAGCACGTCAAATATAAAAATTTCTTACTCAAACAAAAGAAATAATAAAGCAATAAAATGGGAGGGAAAAGCCCCCAACAGGCGCTCATGTTTAACGTCGGAGAGCCACGACGGTACCAATCTAGTGCAAGGTATCCTCAAAGACGATACAAACAACATCCGACGACTTATAATGCTTCAATCTATGCCCATTCGCTGCGATAATGTCCTCATCTTTGTCCATAAGCTCAAAACTCCCCTCTCCGCAGGCTCTATGGATAATGAACGGCCTCGTCCACTTTGATTTTAATTTTTCTTCGAAAAGCTTCAAACAAGAGTTAAAAAGTAATACCTCGTCACCTTGCTTGAACTCATTGTATGAGATCTTTGAATCATGCCATTTTTTCATTCTCTCCTTATATATCTCGGAGTTCTTGTAAGCTCGATTTCTGAACTCATCCAATTGATTAATACGGGTTATCCTCAACTCCTTTTGATCCTTCAAAGACAAGTTCAAACTCCTCAATGCTCAAAAAGCTTTATGCTGAATATCTACGGGTAAGTGGCATGGCTTTCCATAGACGATTTGATACGGTGACATATCCAACACCGTCTTGTAAGCAGTTCGGAACCCCCCACAAAACATCATCAAGCTTCATAGTCCAATCCTTTCTATTGGTTCCGACTACCTTCTCCGAGATTTACTTCACTTGCCGGTTGGAAACTTCAGCTTGCCCATTAGCTTGAGGGTGATAGGGTGTAGTAACCCTATGCTTGACTCCATAATCCTTAAGCACTTTCTCAAGAAGTTTATTGATGAAGTGAGACCCTCTATCACTTACTAGTGCTCTAGGAACTCCATAACGAGCAAAGATATATTTCTTCAAGAAAGATAAAACAGTCCTAGCATCGTTTACGCGAGTGGGAGTGACTTTCACCCACTTAGAAACATAATCTACTACTAAAAGGATGTAAAGAAATCCATTAGATGGGGAAAAAGGCCCCATAAAATCGATCCCCCACACATCAAAGATCTCAACAACAATACTTGGCTGAAGTGACATTTCATCTCATCGACTTATGTTCCCCATCCTTTGACATCTATTGCATATCGCCACATAGTTTCACAATCTTTAAACAAGGTCGGCCAATAAAGAGCAAATTGAAGTACCTTAGCTGTAGTCATTTGAACTCCGAAGTGCCCCCCATTAGGTTGTGCATTACACTCTCCATCTCCATCTTGGGCACACACCTACTAATAATGGAATCCGTACATATCTTGTAGACAAACGGATCATACCAGATAAATGTCTCAACATCCCTCTTGAATTTCGCAAGTTGATATCGGTTGAGATCTCTAGGAATTTCACCTACGACAATGTAATTCACGTAATCCACATACCATGGATCCATCCCCTGTGCAGCCACAACACATGCTCTTTCAGCTCCTTCAACAAGCACTACCATTATCTTCTTATCAGGGAACATCTCTTCAATGTAATCGAAAAAATCATCACAGTGCTCCCTTGTTTCCAACCTTGATAGGTGATCCGCCAAAACATTCTCGGTACCCTTCTTATCTCGGATCTCCATATCAAATTCTTGCAAAAGATGAATCCATCTACTGATCCTTGGCTTTGTTTCCTTCTTCTCCATCACATATAAGTACAAACGGCTAAGTCCAATCCGGTGCGATCAAGATAGGTGCAGTAATAAATGCCGCTTTCAAAACCTAAAAAATTGTTAGACACTCTTCATCAAAAACAAAAGGAACATCCATTTTAAGTAAATGAGATAAGGGCTTGGAGTATTTTGAGAAGTCATTTATAAATCTTCTATAAAAATCGACGTATCCAAGGAAAGTCCGCACTCATCTTTCATTCTTAGGTGGTGGAAGCTTCTCAATTGCCACCACTTTTGCTCAATCCACCTGCAATCCCTTGGCCAAAATATGATGACCAAGAACAACTCCATCTCTTACCATGAAGTGGCACTTCTCCCAATTCAAGACAAGGTTAGTTTCTTGGCATCTCTTCAAAACAGTAGCAAGGTTAGATAAACAAATATCAAAAGAGGAACCAAATACAGAAAGGAAGGGGAAAATGGTCTTTGCATGTATTTTCATTCAGTTTCCTGTAATCCGTACACACATGCCATCCCGTAGGAATCCTAGTGGCTAAAGTCTCACCATCCTTGGCTTTCACTATAGTCATGCCCCCTTTTTTAGCAACAACATTAAATGGACTCACATGGGGACTATCACTAATAGGATAAATAATACCTACATCTAGCCACGTTAGGATTTGCTTCCTAATCACTTCTTGAATAGCGGGATTCACCCTCCGCTAATTCTGAATGCTACTCTTGGCCTCATCTAACAATCTTATTCTATGCATGCAATATGATGGACTAATACCCTTTAAATCATCAAGAGACCACCAATCGCAGATTTATACTTCCTAAGCACATCTAACAATTGCTCAAGTTGATCATCATCAAGGGAAGAAGATACAATTACAGGATATTTTTCATTGTCACCTAGGTAGGCATACTTCAAGTGTTCCAGTAGCGGTTTCAACTCCTCTTTCTTCACTTCTAGAGGTGCACTCTCTCGATCCAATGACAAGTACTTCTTAGTCCACTTAACCTCTTCAATCTTGGTCATTGTCGACTCATACCTGTCATCACCCAAAGCAAGTAAATTTTCAAGAAAATCAATACATACCTCATTGGAGAGATCATCTAGCTCCGTAGTGGAAAAAGTAAGAGACTCCATCGAACATGTCTCAAGAGGATCCTTTGACAGAATCAAAGAATTTCTTCATTCACAATCTCCTCCACTACATCAATACTGTGACATTGCATCTCCATTGGCATCTTCATTGCTTTGTCAAGGTTAAATAAAACCTCTTCTTTATCCATCCTTAGCCTCAACTCACCCTTTTGCACATCTATCATGGCTCCCGCAGTGGCAAGGAAAGGTTTCCCTAAGATAAGAGGGACATTATCCTTGTCATCTTCCATCTCCAGCACCAGAAAATCCACAGGAAAGAATAACTTCTCTACTTTTACGAGAACGTCTTCGATCACACCCTTCGAAAAAGTCATAGCCCTATCCGCTTGTTGTAGAACAACTGTCGTGGGGGTTAACTATCCCAAGCCAAGCCTTTGAAAAGTAGACAATGACATCAAATTGATGTTAGCCCCAAAATCACACAAGGCTCGATGTGCCAGTCCCTTTCCAATTTCACATAAGATTGTGAAGCTTTCCGAATCCTTAAGCTTAGCTGGTAGCTTCCTCTGAATGATTGAGTTGCAGTTCTCAGACAAATTCACCATCTCAAATCCATTCAAGCTTCTCTTCTTTAAAAGAATATCCTTCAGAAAGCGGGCATAATACGGCATCTCCAATATGGCTTCAGAAAAAGGAATGTTCAAGCTTATTTTGTTTATGATTTCTGAAAACTTCTTAAACTTCTCTTCCAATCCCTTCTTAACTAGCTTGAGAGAAAAGGGCGGAGGTATCTTCATTTTGGGAATCCCACATTCATCACGTTCAGCTTTCTCCGCTTTATCCTTCTCAGATCAATCTCTTAGCTCTTTCCCATTTCTTCTCTACTATAATCTCAGTACTCTGATCTTTAAAAGACACTGGAGTAGTTTCAACATCATGCGGAGCATTCTACGTGGAAAACGGCACAGAACGGAAGAGTTGGACCTGAGTTCGACCTGGGTATATGGTCAAACTCGGTGAGTAATGGTCGAACTGCACACATGAAAGTTCGTCCTCCCTCGTACAATCAGATTCGACCTCGGTTCGACCAATAGGTTTGGTCGAACTGTGGTGATCATGGTCGAATCGGGCATCAGACAAAATAGAGGGCTCTGGACAGTCGAGTTTGACCTGAGTTCGACCAGGGGTTCTGGTCTAATCGATCTGATTTTGGTCGAACTGGCCTTTTGACTCCTCCGAACGTTGCCCAGGTGCCGAGTTTGACCTCCCTGTTGAGTTCGACCTGGCTGTTTTGTCGAATCGGGCTCCTGACGCTTTAGATTTCAATTCCAGCTTCATCGGTCCCTCATATTGCGTTCCAGACCTCAGTGTAATGGCATGACAAGACTTTGGATTCTCAATACTTTGAGACGAAAGCTTCCATTTCTCTATAGTTTGAGTCAATTTGTTCACATTTCCTTCCATCTCCCCCATTAACAACGTAATATCCTTCACTTGGGTAGACAAATCCTTATAATGTTCATCAATCTTCTTCTCTAATTTGCCCTCAAGACGGTCTACTCTTGCATCATTCCTCACCATATACCTGTTCACAGTATCCTCAACTCCAGGCTTCCCTTCTTCCACCTTAGCTCCCGGATCAACACCGATAGGAGGCTGCATCGCATTATTTGGATTGCTCCATGAAAACATCGGTCTCGTTGGTTGTTGATAACCACTCGGGGGACCACGATTGTTGTAGTTCCCTTGGTAGTTCCAGTTTCCTTGATTTGGGTACCTAGTTCCTTGAATACTTTGACCCATAGCGTAGTTTGCCTCCTCGATCTCCTCTTGGCTCGCTCCCTCATAGCCACCATCCTTCTGCATCATTGGTACTCTCTGCGATAAATCCATGATCTGCTTTTGCTGAGACTCTAGTAGCTTGCTAATGTTAGTCAAGCTAGAGACGATCTCATCATCTCTCCCCGACTTTACCATAGTATGCTCAACATGTGCTACTTTACCAAGGACATAAGTGCCTCTCACTCTATCAGTTGGCCAATCCCTTGAATTCATCGAAATATCTTCAATAATCTTCTCGGCCTCATTGGGTGACCTAGTAAGCAGTGCTCCATTAGAAGAAGCATCAAGTAAAACCCGAGAATCGCAGTCCAATCCATTATAGAAAATACTGATATATTGAGCTTTCGATAGCCCATGCTGAGGACACTTCTGAAGCATGTCCTTGAATCTGTCTCACGCTTCATGAAACTTCTCATTGCCATGGATAGAAAATTGATTAATTTCTTGCTTCATCTTGAACACCTTTGAAGGTGGCATGTATCGCTCCAAGAATTTTATTTTCAACTTCTCCCATGTATCACATTCCGCAGCATTAAGATTATCGTACCAATCTCTCGCCTTTTCATTCAGCGAGAACTTAAATAATATGATCTTCCTCGCATCCTCATAAACTTCTGCATCTTTTTGTGTGCTTGCATAACTAAGGAACTTATTCAGATATTGCTGAGGATCTTCGAATGTTCCCCAGAGAAGGGACTCCTTTCAATCATGGTGATAAGAGCAGGGTGTAGATCAAAATCGGCTCCAGTCCCTCTCGCTCCTAACAACCCAGCATTGTCTATTCCATTGTTCTTAAAGACTTCCCGGATAGCAAGTGTGTTCAGATCCGCTGCCATGTTGATTGCTTCTACGTCCAAATTAACTTCGGTTGCAGTTTCAATCGTTTGCGGAATCAGCAAATCAACTTCAACTCCTAAATAAAGAGCTTTAGTTGGTTCTACTTTTTTGTTCTTGTTCTTATTCTTATTCTTTTTCTTCCTTGACGATGCTCCGATCTCTGAATTATATGGCTCTAATTCACCTTTCTTTGATCTTGTGAGCATACACCTAAGAAAAATAAGAGTTAGAAATTCAAGACAAGAATAAGATAATCTAAATTAAACTAGAATAGTCAAAAGATAACTAATTCCGTCCCCAGCCAACGGCGCCAAGAACTTGATAAGCATTTTCTCAATACACAAAATTAATCCTCAAGTATAAGGATATCAATTGTAGTTGCGATAGGTGACCAAGTGTTTATATTACCCAAGAGACAGAATAGTATCAATTCGATTATATTCTAATTAACTAGGATTATATTGGTAAATTTGAGTTGGTTTGATTATGAAACTAAATAATATAAATTGAAATAGCAAAGTAATTAAGCAAACAATAGAGATATTTCGGAGGTGATCAAGTTAGTAATGGAGTAGTTCTTCAGGTAATCCAGTTTTATTTATTAATTTCCTTTCCATGTGTTGATGTCCGACTCTACCTTGTGGTTGATGGACGCATCACTAAACCATGCAAGCGTACTCTATAGACACAAGTAAGCAAGCGTATGACACGTGTGAATATCCTCGGAGCAAGACGTATACTTCACCCCCCTTTCTAGGTACTATCATAATCAATTATTTCTCGTGCACTTAGTACTCTAACCCGATTTGTTCTCCCTTTTAGGTACTATAAAGTTATACTCTTTATCCTACTTATTAACCCGAATATGATTCAATTAACAAGTATCTATATAAAACAGTTCTAATAAGACTTCGGAATCCCTTCACATAAAATTATAATATACAATCCTGCTCAGCAGTGAACGCACTCAATCAATAACCAAGAGATGTATTCAGACTCTACATAACAGTTAAAGATGCACAAAACGACCGTGAGTATGAATTAGAAAAACACAATCTTATATATAATAAACCACAAGTAGTGTTGTACGGAGTTTACACATGGAAATTCAATTAACTCATAAAACTTTCATAACCCTAGAACTACTGAAGCGGTTCTAGCCCATGATTGATCTAGGAACAATCATGGCTAATTGGTATGATCTTACTTGACTCGCCAACGAACCTCTCCTCACGACTCCTTCGGATGATGGTAGCGTTTGGTGAAGGATGGATGATGAATGCTTCATTTTTCTCCTGCGAACGCTCTTCTTTTATACTTGTAAACTCTCCTTACGGGCCTTGGATGGGCTTCTTAAGCAATCACACACACTGAAGATGTAAAAATATGAATTTGGTAAGTTTCAAGACGTCGATTCGACCAAACAAGTTGGTCGAACTCATCTATGCTAGTCAAATCCCTGGTCGAAATCCTCTGTAACTTGGCTTCTGATCCAGGATTCGACCAGTGTGTTGGTCGAACTGGACATTTTCTGGTCGAACATGTACTGCTTCTGTTTAGGCTTCGAGTTCGACCTCAGGTTTGACCAAGTGGTTTAGTTGAACTGGACTGTCATGGTCGAACTCGACTTTTTCGAGTTCGACCAGAGGTGCTGGTCGAACTCCTTTCTTCTTGGTCGAATCCACCCCCTGCATGGTCGAATCCATCCCTGTTTCTCTCTTTCCAAATCCAATCACTTTCAACTCATTTTCCATCAAAAATCAGCTCAAATAGCCTTGTACACTCCCGATTCGTGACTTTTCACCTAGTATACCGATTCACATCGAATTACAACCATTAATTACACCATAAGTACACGAATTCGGGCTCGAAACTAGTGAATTTACATACTCATCAATTACTTGACATTTTTATTGTCAGTATTTGACTACTATGCAAAGGTTGTCACTTACAAGTTATTATTGTTGTCGTTAGACTTGATACTAATGTTGTGCTCTATTTCTGAAGATAATTCTAAATTGTTTAAATTGTGAAAGATTATAAAGTTTAATGCAAGTATAATAAATATTTTGTATTAAATTCTCTGTACAATTAAGAAGTCTACTAATTTTATTTTTTATATATCAACAACATACTCATACTTGATGAGTGAATCAACAATAAGAATGAGACTGGTAAGTTTCTAGTAAATTTAGTTTCAATAAAGTTTAAGGGCAATAAAAGAAAACACATTAAGAAAGCTATTAAAGACAAAACTAAAGTATAGCAATATATTTTCTCCTAGAGACTTGTGGAATTGTCTTACAGTACACCATATCAAGGTCACCTATCACTAGTGGTGTAGTATAAAGACAAAATGGAACTCCATATATGGTCACTTTTGGGAGAGATATTAAAGATTACAACTTAATTATAGTCTCAATAACGTTCCAACTAAAGTACTTGTGATAACTCTTTACAAGTTTCACATTTGGTTATGTCCGACTAAGGCTAGATCTTTGGGATTGACTAAAGGAAATTGGATTCAAACTGCTTCATGATATTTTATTAGTTATGAATAAAGATAAAAAAACTTTATGATCCAATTAATCAGATCAAATTTGAGGCCGGTAATATGGTATTCATTGAGAATGTCGATTTGGGGGGAAGAATAATATAAGAGACATTTTCTTTGAGGGGGAGTCAATTCGGCCCCTACTTATGCTTTGAGGATGTAAATTCAGAATATCGATAGGACAATGTCAATAATATTTAAAGAATAACATATTCAACAACTTTAATAATTAATGTCACTAAGAAAACTACTAGAGTTCGGAGAAAGACAATTCGGATGATTATGTAGTTATTCTCCTAAAGAATGAGAACACTATGGAATTAATGGTAGAACATTTAAATAATGTTCATCAAGCAATGCATGGCCCCAAATGCTCGAAAGTGGGTTAATGCTATAAGTTATAAGGTTAAATCAATACAAGATGATCAGGTTTGCATCTTAGTAAAGGATTACACACAAAAGAAAAGGAAGACATTGTTTTAAGGAACTCTATATCCAAATTGTGATCTTGAATTGCATTAGATGAATGTAAAGATAATGTCTCAGAATGAAAACATTATTTGATGAAACAATCTCAATGATTTAAAAACTAAAAGGAATCCATCTATGCATTTAAACAAGTTTTTCCATAAAGGAATCACAAGTATCATCATATATAAAGTGTCTCATTTGGTTTTGAAACAAATGTAGATGGTTGCATGATTCAGTGGGACAAGGTTTAAGTTAAACAAATAAAAATAAGTGCAATCTCAATCAGGCGCCCTAAGACTAAACTTTAGATTTAAGAGATACATAATATTTCATATATTTTAGCTGTTAAAAGTTGTTGAACAATGAGATCTGCATAAGACATAATTAGGATTTTGTTATTTATATATTAAGCAGATATTTATGTAACTTTTGTATGGATCTTTATAAAGTATTTACAAAGAATTAAAGATAACATGCTCACATCAGAGATTAGATTTGTATGAGATCATAATGGATTCTGATTCTAAGTTTGTTGGATGACAATACGGTATAAGATCTACTTTAGGCTATATTATTATGGCTCGGGAGAGCAGTATTATGTAGAAATGTTTAGTAGATACTTGTAGCTCATTAACCATGACAACATAATTAGTAGTACACTAAGGAGTATCTAATCGTGAAATAAGACTGCGAATTTTTATCTCATGAGGTTTATCGTGACACTTAGTTCACAATAAAGTATGTTTGTAGCAACAAGAATACCGAAAAGTCATGCATATTGATATAGAACTTTTTGTTTTTAAAGAAAGTGTTTTGAGTGGATAAATTTCAATAAAGAATATTGTGATACACTCTAAATGCAGAGCTGTCAACTATGTATTCAATACCTTGTAATTTTTTATGAGCTAGCTAGTTGGTTTAGTGGGAGTCTATATTTATTTATCTTTAGGATTTTTAAGATACTTTGATTTGGATAATTCAGTTTTCTACAAAATACAATTAATGACTTTGAACTCATTGTAAATTCACTAAGTAATTTTTAATTTTGTAATATTTTACATTATGGATTGATCTTACTAGAGATTAAAGTTGGACCAGTTATTTCTATGTTACTCACCATATTAAATTTATGTCATTGGTTATATTGATATGGTGATTGTAGGGATTTAACCAAGATTTTTAATCTTGTAAATGCTGTGGTAGTCTCATTATTAGTATATAAAAAGGACCATATTGTTAAAGGATAGTCTGAAGAGGAATAATATAAAGTTGAGCAACTAATGACTTGATATAATTACTTTGAGAAAAATATATAGTCCAAGTGGGAGATTGTTAGGAGATTTTTATTTCTTATATAATCTAGTTGTGGGGCAATATATTATTATGCTATTATATTAACTATTCCATTATTTTATGAATTTAATTAAGTGATCCAATTAAAGTGAAGAGTTTATGAGCTATAATAACAACAAAATGGGCAAATTGAGTAGATACACAATACTACATAATTATGTAATTATGAGTGTCCTAGTTAAGTAGTATATAAAGGCTCCATTAGTTATGGTCCCTAACACACTTAGCCGTACACAGTTCTCTCTTCTCCCCATAGAAAGAGATTACGATGGTCCTGAAGGAATTTTGAGACTTTGTTGAGAAAGGTCATAATATCTACTGATCTTCGAGTTTACACTCCACCTTAGAGAACTCATTGGATCAGATACGTTTTACTTTATAATTTAGATTTCGTTTATCATGATAGGTTCTCATATTTTAGGATTATAGATTTATTTCCTAATGATGAGCCCTTCTAGTCTTTCACGAGGATGAAATTTTTGTTGATGTCAAATTTCGTGCATAGAAAAATTTATGTCTGAGAAGTTATTAATTAAGGTATGCCAGATTGTCACCCTTTAAAACTTATTTGATGTATATTCCCTCCGTACCATTTTAGATGAAACACTTTCCATTTTGGTTGTCTTACAAAAATTTTCATCTTCCTAAAAAAGTAAAAAGTCAAACACAATCACTCTTCCTTATACACTTTATTTACAAAAAAATCACCCTTACCTAACACACTTAACATACTTTATCATTTATTTATTACCAAAAATACCATAATACCCTTAAAAGTTATCACTTTTCTTAATATCCGTGCATAAAATGGGGTGCAAACATTTGTGGGAAGGAGGAAGTATTTATTACCTGATACATCCTTTGACTTAGTTACTGTAGTTAAATATTACTCCTTCCCAGTATCCTACAAAATCCTTCACACCCCAAAAAGGAAATATCTCTTTATCCAATAATTTAAAAAATTATTTTAATTTCAAATTGATCACTTATTTTTATTATCTAAAGATAATATAATACCCTCTAAAGTCAACAAAGTTTATCAAAAAGAGCAATTTTTCTTAAACAACGTGGAGCAGTAAATGAGAAGCAATTTGTGGGATGGAAGGAGTATATCATTACTCTTGATATTTGTTGGTAAGATGTTATCCACCATTACTATAACCTTCTCTCTTCTTATACCCCATCCTTTTTTGCCAAGTAGAAGTTGGTTTCATTTCACAAGTCTAGCTGAATACCTTGAGGATTCAGATATTTTTTTATGCCATTTCCAGGTATCTCCCTTTCAATTAATCAATCACAGGTAAGTAATGCTTTCAACAAAGGGGAACCTATATTATCTACTAGAACGTTTGTGCTAGCATGGGTTGAAGGAATACCAACATAAAGTTTTCAGGAAGGTATGCAACCTTCAAAAGATATTATGTTTCTATAACTTGAATGATGAATCACATATATGCATTATCACTAGATTGTTCAGGTATATTATGAAGTAATCAATATATAAATGTACATTCATCAGAAGGCAAAAATACTATTGTTTTGTTATCTAAAAACCTCCTCCAAGCTATATGTTGTGGAACTTCAATACGTATCTTCACGCTCTCATGAGTTTTATGATTGCTAGATATCACTATATGGCGAAGAAAATTAAACCAAAATCAAATGGTAACGTTCTGGTTTATCCCAATAATGCATTTTAGGGGTATATATTTGTATACTTTTAATTTACATTAAAATACTGCACAGTCAGAAAATGTGAATAAATTAAGAGTTGGTCTCTTGTGTTTCCAGGTGCACAAGGTGTGTAAGGGTACAACATTTTGTTCTAAAGAGTATATCTCTCATTAAATTTTCCTTTTTCTTTTTAAAAAATAAAGAGTACACGTCTCTATACTAAATGATATACCATTTAATACGAAAGAGTATATACACGAACGGTATCCTCGGGGCACATAAGTTTTAGCCTCTAATTCATATATATATATATATATATATGTATATATATATATATATAAATGTAGAAAAGCGGAATCCATATATATATATATATATATATATATATATATATATATATATATATATATAAATGTAGAAAAGCGGAATCCCTTAAAAATAATAGAATGATTATTAAATATTCTCACGTTGCATTCAACTTTTCTTTTAAAGGGTTGCAGATGAATGTCTATGAAAGTCTGTCTAGAATTGGACTTTTGTTAAATATTTTCCGTGATATATGTGACATGTTGGATAATTAATGTTGCTTAGAATCGAAACATTCATGTTGTTACAAAATTATTATTGAACTAGATCATTTTATAATTTTTTTAGAGCATGAGCATACGACTCGAATTAATGGGAACAAGTGTAAACGCGTCTATCAATTGATATATTAAAATTTATAAAATAAAAATTATTTTTCTTGCCATATATATATAATTATAAAGAGTTGATATACAGTGTACTCGGGTGCATACTAGCACTCATATCTATATTAATTTTTATTTAATAATGTAAAATATATTTTTTATAAATGTATAATATTTTTATGTTCAGTTTTTTATTAAAAAACTAATAGAAAATACTTATAAATTCGTTAATAAAGTTTATAATTTCTTATTAAGCATATATATTTGTAGCATAAGTTATAAATAATAGTATTATTTATTAAATTAAATACACATACGTTATAATATATACTAGTATGAAACTCTCGTACTATGCGTAATCATTTGATTATTACTTTTTTTTTATAATAAATAACGGTTTCATAGAATTATAGGGATAATTTCATATTTAGTCCCGTAAGAATTGCTTAATGCTAAAAAGGTCCCAAAACTGACAGATTTAGCCCCATAGGAAATTTTCATCTAAATTGTTAATAGTTGACGAAATATTTTGAATCAATAACAAGACCAAAATGGACTATATCTATTTTGAAACACAGAAAATAATATAAATATGGTAGTTTATAATAATATAAGTTAATTTGGGATAAAAATTTTCGATTATAATATTATTATGGGACCAAAACCGCTAGCTATGGGACCGATATATTTCTACGGGACTATAATTGAACTGAAGGAATTCTTATGGGACCAAATGTGAAATTTTCCCTAGAATTATACAACATTAATTATTGAAATATTTCTTATAAATATACAATTTATGTTATCAATAAAAAAAATTTACAACAAATTATAACTATTGTCTTTTATAATATGATGACAAATAGCTTAATCATATGTAAAAGTTAATATGCACATAACCATCATACGAATCCTATTCGGTGAGATGGATTTATAAAAAACAATCAGCGACATACGCTGCATTAATTAGCTAGACAAAAACTTCTTATCCCTTTCTCTTATTAATTAAATTATTTTATTATTATTAATATCCAATTTTATTATTGTACAAAAAGAAAAAAAATATATACTAATTATTTTTATAAAAATTATTATTAATTATGATCAGTATCACTTTTATTATAAATGTTATGACTTATTATATACTACACAATTTATTCCATACAATATCTTATTTAAACTGTTGTCATATTTTATAGATAGGATATTACTTTTATTAAAATTATTGTCACTGTTTATTCATCTCATTAATTATTCATAAAAGTATTTAATTGGGCGATTATCACTTTTTATTGATCAAGAATCATTTTTTATTATTAATGTTATCACTTTAAGATGTCATATTAATTATTTATAATATAATTCAATTGGCTTGTTATAATTTTTTATTAGTTATATATCACTTTTTATTAAAAATGTATCATTTTTACAAATTTTAAGTATTAATGATTAATGAAATAGTTTAATTGGACACTTTTCATCAATTAAGTATAATTTTTATTAAAAATATTATCACTTTTTATAGGTTTTATTAATTACTTATAAAATTATTCAATTTGACAATTATCACTTTTCATTAATTATTTTTATAAAACTTTACGACTTTTTATAAATATATAAAAATTAAAAAAATTAAATTTATTATAAAATTTAAATTTAAAAAATAAAATAAAATAAATGATACAATTTAAATTAAAAATATTAAGAGAAACATTTAACAAGAAAATTATAAAATATAAAAAAAAACAACAAATTGAAAGCGTTAACTATTTTTTGAAAATTTACGGTTCCAACCCCTAACAATTACGGTAAGAATGTTGGTTCAAGTTTGGCCAAAAAATATCTGTCTTACTGATCTCAATCTGAGACGGTTTCATCCAAATATTTGTCAAGCATGTATTCTTTCACGTACATTTATGCACAATTTACATTTTGAGGTGTTTCACGTATTTTTACATGTTCATTTAATATAAGTAAAAATACACTATACATCTTGTCAAAGACTTGTGCAGGACTGTCTCACATAAGGGATTACGTGAGACGGATAAAAACTAACAACTTTTATAATAAAGTAATACTCAATTAATGAAAGTGATAATACTATTTCATTAACAATTTATAATATAAATTAAAAGTGATAACATTTTATAGCGAAAGTGATAACGTTTTATTGCGAAAGTGATAACGTTTTAGAAAGTGTAAAATGGTCTCACGCAATACCTACCCATACATCTTACCTATATTTTAAACTTTATTATTCAATCTCAATATCTTTATTCACTTTTTTAAATTGGTCTCTTGTGTCCCCGAGTGCACAAAATATATAAGGGTATACACTTTAATTAATTAGGGTATATAATTTTTTCAGATGTATTAAAGTTTGATTCTAGGTTGTTATAATATAATTCACTACAGACGTACTTTAACTAATAATAAGTGTATTTTACCTATATAACAAACATACTTTTACAATGAATCAACTTGTCTCCTATATTTTCATCTCACAAGAGATTACCCTTAATTTATATATTATGATTGAATAATTACTATATATATGAATAAATAAAATATAAAAACATTAATATAGCATTGATGAGAGTGAAAATTCATGTATTTTTTGTCCGATTTGATATCTCTTTGAGTGTATAATTGTTATTATTTGCTCAAATCTTAATACTTTAAATGATTATTATTGATTAAAAGGTTCTTGAGAGATATTTTGTTATATTTTGATATGAAAAATGATAAAAAAAAAATACAAAGTTGGAATTAAGGATGAATTAGTGCTACTTGCAAGCAAACAGACGTCAACTTTCCATAATTTTTCTGTGTTTGTGTAGAAGTCCAAATTGGTCATGTGATAAATAGTTGGAAAGACACGGAAGAGAATCGCGTGAGCGCAAAAATCTCTCAAATCAGAGTCCAGATGATGAAGTTATGATCAAAACCGTGGAGTCGCGCAAGCTGCTGAAGCATGCGCGGAGGTGCGCGCAACGCTACACTCGACGGCATGCACGACGGCGAGTGAGCAGTTTTTTCTTGCTCATTTTTTTCATCGGGCGTGGCTGAGCGTTGAGTCTTGAAACGATGAGGACAATTGGGAGAGCACCCTGCCATTACCAAGTGTGAAGAGTCGCTACCGAGCGAGCTGTCGTGCGCATACACCCACCACCGTGCGTAGGAAGCTCGATGACGTGTAGAGACCCACTACAGTGCAACTGTATGATTGCAGTGTGAGGTGTCGGGTGCTACACTGGGTGCCGTGTGTGGCCCAATTTTTACTCATGTCTATTATTTTTGGCCAGAGCCCATTCCGTGCGTATAAATACTCAAGTTTTGAATTCATCGAAAAAATAATCAATTCACGCCATACACCATCAAATGCCTTCTCTGTTCTAATTCGCTCACCACCATCATCCATCCACCAAAGATAAGATTAAGAGTTGCTACTTGGATATGAGACGGAGATCGTGATTGAAGAGTCGAATTCCTCCTAAAGGGTTTTCTACTTTACAATTAATTTTCTTCATTCTTTTAGAAAAGTAGTTGGGGTTTATTACATCTCTGTGGTTTATCCTCGTAAATTCATAGGCTAAGTTTCTATGTTGGTATAGATTTGATTATGTGATTTGATTGCCCTAAACTTGAATTTCTTATACTGTAGATTGTTTATTTCCTTATTGAAAAAGATATTTTAAGACTTCGTATTATTGTGTTTTGAGTTTTGATTCCTTTAATTATTCATGACGGTATCACTAATTGGATAGTTGATAGGATTATCTTTTTCTGCATAATAATTGTTTTTCATGTGGCAGTCTTAGGAGATTGACCTATAATTCCTATGATGGCTAAACAATCAATTTGAAATATTAATTACTTGGTAAAATATTATATTATTAGGTAATTAGTCAAGAGACAAAAGAGGTTAATAATTTAATATCTATAAAGGAAAATTTGAAATAGCGCAAGTTCCTATAAAGAGAGTGAGAGTTAATTCCTAATCGATCTTATGATTTCCAACTCATTATAAGTGTTAGATCTTACCCGATCAAGGTGGTTTAACTAGGCTTAGTGATCCTCTTATAAACGTCTACAGATAATTAATCTGGGTTTAGAATATTCTGTCACATAGTTCAGCTGGCTTATCTTAGCGTTACCGATTCTCCATCCTTGAATTCTAAATCATTTTCTCAGCGTCATTTAATTTCTTTGCATTGGATTATTTATTTAATTTTCATTCTTTTTAGTTAATTAATTATATTCTCTAAAACCCAGATTAGTCTTACATTGGAATTGTCATATACTCCCTCCATCCTGTGTTAATGTTTACATATTCCATTTTGGGTTATCCCAAGTTAAGATTTACATTTCTTTTTTTTATCAAATTGGGCCCACACAAAATTATTTATTATTTCATATAGGGCCCACACAAAATACTAATACAACTACCCAATTTACATTAAATATTATTTCTCTCACATTTCTACATATTAAAATATTATATCTCTTAATCTACGCGCAAAAATTAAATGTAAATGTTAACGCAGGAAGGAGGGAGTATAGAATTAATTGTTAAATCTAGAACTATCTCGTGGGTTTGATATATACTTGGTCACACTTGTTAGATATTGTGATCGATCACTTATACTTGAAGGTGAGATTCTTATTTTCAAAAGAAAATAGTGAACAAGTATATATTAAAATTTGAAAATTAAAAGATATTTATAAACCCGATTCCAATATTATTTGCTAACATCAAATCAAATTAAAGGAGTACAATATTTTATTCATTTTAAAGAAGACATATCGATTCATGTTATTATGTTTGAAATTTAATTGAATATATTCTTTATTTGAAAAATATTTGAAATGATCCTCTTATTCCTATGGCAAAATACTTAAATCGATTCTATTATTTAAATTGATTCTCCAAAGGGTAATCGATTCTTTAGTTGAATTGTTTCATTGAAATAAAATTTTACGCCGACTTGAATCAATTTCTAAAGAACTTGAAAAAAGCCACATTCCTTTTAGAGAATTTAATATGTGTATTTATAATGAACGACAAAAAAATCTTATTTATATTTGGAGTAAGAGAGAATATTATGATTTTTTTCTATATATGATTTATTAGTTATTAATTAATAAATTTATTTATTTATATTGAAATATTTTGTCATTAATTTCAAATAATGATACTAAAATAAATAGGGACTCTCTCTTGTGAGACAGGTTGACCATTACTAAAGTATGCTTATTATATATGTAAAATATCGTTCATCTGTCCCGTCCTAATAGTTACGTTTGTTTTTTTGCACGTGCATTAAGGAATATGGTATTTTAATGTATATTGAGATGAGGGAAATAATATTTTAATTTATAGTAGGTAGTTGTATTAGTGTGATGTGTGGACCCATAGTGGAAGAATTAATTAATTGTGTGGGTCTCATATACTAAAAAGGAAAATTTAACCATTAGGATGAGACCCCAAAAAAGGAAATATGTAAGCATTAGAATGAGATTTAGTGCTTATTTGTAGTTAAAGTATTTTAATAATGAATCTTGTAACACCCTAAAATTATGCTTTAATGCATCGTTCATCATATTTTAACAACCATTAAACATACTTTATGGGTATGGATCTTCTGTGCCACTTTGGTGTGACATCTCTTGTGCCACTATGTTGGATGAATGGCACGTAAAAGAGATAAGAGAAACTATACCCTAAGTCAATCAGTCAACCATTAGAGCAAGGGATTAGATTTATCCACAGTGTCACGTGTCATTTAATGAGAAGATGTTACAGGAGATGTCACATCAAAGTGTCACAGACATCCCGTGCCATACTTTATTTATATAATACGCACACTTTAATACGTCTCACATAAGTAATGTCTCATAAGAGATTTGTCAATAAATAATCATAACTAGTGTATAGAAATAGTATAAATAAAAAAAATATTCATACATTATTTAAAAACTCAAATACTATTTAATATGAAAATTAAGTGGAAGTAAAAAGAAAAATATAAAAAATATATATTTAAAAAAAATTAAAAAAATTACGCGTCATTTTGGAATGCTTAGAAGACAGCGGCATGTAAGCGAGAAATATCTTTGCAATAATATACTTAATATATACTCATATTTTTATTTAGAATGATTTATTACTGCCTAATACAAAATATACTCTTATATTACTAGTAGATACAAAGAATCTATTTTATTACTACTCACTACAAAATTATTTTATAATAAGTCTCAGTTGCTCCTAAATACATCAACTAAATAAAATAGGTGGAAATTTACTTTGAAAAGATAAGATCATGTACTACATAACAGTTTTATCTCTTTCCATATTTACTTCTCGCCCTTTCTCTCAGGAATCAACATACCACTTGGAAGATCTTATCTCTTGCGAAGAGTTTTCATCGTTCATTCACGCTCTCGAATTTGTACGAGGAATTGCAAATCATGTTCGTTTGCAGCAGTAGATTTGTATCGAAGTAAAGAAGAATAAAATGAGTCCAGTGCTGGAAATGGGCAGTAGCATCAGCCGCGTGATGGCATCATATTGGCTGGCGAATCAGGTTCATTGGAGTCTGATTCATGGACAGTAATGCTTCTGGAGTGTTGAGCGAGATAATATAGAGAGTAGAAGCGACTGAGGAGATGAAGACTTTGAGGTTAATTAAAATTCAGAATATTCAGATGTTTTGAATCCTAATACGAACAATTCAATTCTGAATCCTAAATACACTATTACGAATAGTCAAAATGGGGGGTTGAATTTTGGATATGGGGATTTATTTGATAATGTATTCAATATTTGTTGTTCAATTCTAATTACATTAATTCCGAATATATTACATAAATTGTAAATTAAATTGATTCGGAATACATTGAAATTGGAATATTTCTAATTACAATAATTCATTGGAATATTTTTAATTACAATAATTCTGAATACATACATTATAAACCTGAAATCTGAATATTTCTAAATTATATATTGATTTTGAATACATTACAAATCTAAATTCTAAATATTAGTAAATATTTCTGAATAATACGATCAGTCATTCTAATTTTTTAAATAATTTCTGAATACCAAAATAATATGATCCTTGCTAATTTTTTAATTAATTTATTTTTGAATACAATATAAATATGAAATTGAATACCAAAATATTTCATATATATATATGCGCGCAAAAAGGAGAAATTAATCCATTTATTTTTCGTTCAATATCAACAGGGGAGTTACTTTCTCCCGATTTTTGTGGAGAAATTTGTGGAAGTCTTTTATCTTTCTATTATTACATTACTCATCCTTTAAATTAATTTCTAAACACAATTAAAAGAGGGATAAAAGTGGTATTTCATATATTTATTTTGTATTGATTAGTAATAATTTTTACCTTATATATCTAGTAGTAATATTAATATATAAATGGTATCTAATAGTAATGGACCCTTTTTTTTAATTAATTTGGTGATGTGGATTATGAGAAAATTTAAAAAAAAAAACAAAAATTAGGTGGGGTGCGACGTGGCGGATTTATTGGCTCAAAATAAGTCAAAATTGCCACGTCGGATTGACCAACCGGAATTTAAGCATGACGTGACAGATTCCGGGGGAATTCACATTTTTTGGCAAAAAATGGGCAAAAATTAAAACAATTCGTTAGTTATAGGGCAAAATTGATTCATTTATCTTTTTAAGGATAAAAAACGAAGTTTTGCTTAATTATAGGGTAAAAAATGAATTTAACTCAAATAATACACTTAATGATACATGATATCATTTTTAATAAAATATGATATCGGATCAAAGAAAAAGTGATAAATGTCCAATTAAATTATTTAATAAACACCTATTTTTTAAAAATAAAAAGTGATAACATTTTAATAATTAATGATAACTAATAAAGAAAAAATGATAACCATTTAAATGATGTTTTTCATGAACTATTATTATTATTATTATTATAAATAAAAAGTGATAACTAATTAATATAAATTTCTTTTTTCAATTATATATATTAATTTAACATGATTAATATTAATTGTGTTTTTAAGGAAAATACTTTCTTACTTTATTTACAAATAATAATATAGATGTAATAATTAATAATAGTATGCGTTCTTAAATTAAAAGCTTAACTCAATTGCCGAAAAAAAATCGGCAAAATGAATGACCAGACATTGTGAATTGCGGAAAAAAAATCAGCAAAATGAATGACTGGACATTACATATGTATATAGCAGGTAGCGACGGTCTTATATAAGACCGTCTCACGGATCTTATTTCGTGAAATGGAGTATCCATCAATTAATTAAAATAATATAAAAAAATAAAAAATAAAAACGCAGATAACGCCGGTCTCCTGTGCGAACTTGCAGAGAACGCATCATTTAATTAGCTCGCAAAGACAATTATTTAAGGATGAAATCTTCCTTTTCTTATCCATTTCAAAATTAATGATTTTAAATTATTAAAATACAATACTTATAATATAATGTGATTAAAAAAAATGAAAATGCTAGTTAAAAATTCAAAAATAATACACTTAATTATTGGGCAAAGACTTGTATGAGATCGTCTTATATAAAGGCTTATGTGAGACGGTCAGAAAGTGATAACTTTTATAATGAAAAGTGATACTAAATTAATGAAAAATGATAATATTATTTCATGAACAATTTATAGTATAAATAAAAAGTGATAACATTTTATAGCAAAGTGATAATGTTTTATAACGAAAGTGATAACTATTTAAAAGAAGTGTAAATGGTCTCACGTGAGACGTTCTCGCGCAAGACCTACCATAATTATTGAACTATTTCATGAAAATTTCATAAATGATAAAGTGATAATATTTTTAATAAAAAATAGTATATATTTGAATAAGAAAAAGAGATATTCTACCGATCAAATTATTTCATAAATAATTTGTGAGATAAAAAAAAGTGATAGCATTCTTAATTAAAAGTGATAAATTTGATTAAGGAAAATCGATACATATCTAATTACATTATTTAATGAAAAATTTATATGACGGATAAAAAGTTATAACATTTTTAATAAAACGTGATGACATTTTCAATCAAAAGTGATAAATATTTAATTAAGAAAGAGTGATACACATCCAATTATATTATTTAATAATATTGAACGGATAAAAAGTGATAACTTTTTTAATAGACTGTGATAACATTTTCAATCAAAAGTTATATTTGATCAAGAAAAAATTATACACATCCAATTATATTATTTAATGAAAAAATTATTGGACTTAAAAAATGTAATAATATTTTTAATAAAAAGTTATATTTTATCAAAGAAAAGTGATAAATATCAAATTAAATTATTTATGAAATATATTATATCATACGAATAAAAAGTGATAACATTTTTAATGAAAAATGATACATGATAAAAGAAAAATGATAATAATTTAAATAAAATATTTCATTAACTATTAATATATAAATAAATGTGGTAATTAAGAAATAAAATATAAGTTATGATCCAAATTTTTTGAAAAATTTACATTAAATGTGTTCCCAGGAAAATATTCCCTTATTTAATTTACGACCAATTAATAATATAAATGAAGTAAAATATACTACTGTTTTAGTATATTATAAAATAAAATAAAACAAAATAAAGTGTAACTGAATAAAAAATTTTAAAAAAAAAAGGGTAAAATGAAAAATGAATTAATGAAGTGGGGATGGGCTAACGTGGAGAAACAAACTGATAGTCAACGTATTCAGTTAGTTTAGGATCCGCGAAATTTTAAGTTGTATATATTTGACCCGTCTCGTAATAAGATCGTGAAATGGTCTCGTACAAAATTTTGTTATTATTTTAAGTATAAAAAGAATAAATAAGAGTGTATATTGAGTGTACTCACGTGCAAGGTCGCACTCATATATGTATAATTTTTTATTCTATTTTGTAGACATGTTATTCTATTTTGTATACGTGTTTTGTAATAATTGTATATTTTTTTACTCTAAATTTTTCATTAAAAAAACTAGAATACATATGTGTATAATTTTTTATTCAATAGTGTATACATATTTTTTTAATAATTGTATATTTTATTTCACTCAATTTTTCATTAAAAAAAACTAATAATTAAATTGTATATATTTTTGCTCATAATTGTATTTTTTTTTATATTTGTATATGGGTGCACCTCATTGTAGGGTGCACCCGGGTACAAACTATAATTAGCCAAAAGTTAACGGTGGTAGATTACTTATATTTTAATCTAGTGGTTTGAATTATTTGGGTGCACTGGTGTCACATGCTCACCCAATTATGACTCTTAATTTAGTCATATTAAATAAATAAATCTATTATGTATATGTATAAACAAATTAGCGAAAAATTTTATATATCAATGGGTAAAAATCATATTCAATGGAACGCAGAATAATTCAATTTTTTAGTTTTTTTTAATAATTAATTATCCTTATAATCGGCCTAAATTATAGTTAAGTATATATACTAAGAATTTAATAGTAATTTTTAAGGATGTAGTATTTTAATAAGATATATGTTATTAAATAGGAAAAAAATAAAAAAATGCCTAAATAGAAAAGGCAATGGGTTCAAAATCTTCCAAATCTGTTCAAGCATGAGTTCGTTCGAGATTGTTAAAAAATCAGATGATTGTATTTCCAATGGGTGTTCATTCAAGATCTTCTAAAAAATAGATGATTGATCCTGTCGAAGAAGGAGAAAAGAAGAAGATGGTTGAATGAGGAAAAGAGACGGTGGTTCGACGCTGGTTCGACGCTGATATGATGGAAGGCAATAAACAAAACTTACCTTTTGCAGAAAAGTACAATGGAAGAGCTGTCTGTAGTGAAGAGTTTTATTTGAAAAGAATATGTATCAACATTATTAAAATAAATGTATATCTTTTTATTGATTAATGTATATGTTATTTAAAATAATTGTATATCTTTTTATTCTTTAATGTATTTATTAACTTCAGATATAAATGCATCAAATATTTTCGATTTTTTATTTGTATTAGTTTTAACTAATTAGTGCATACATCATATAAAATAAATGTATTACTTTTATTCTTGAGTATATAATAATTTTGATAACAAACTTTATTAGTTATTATTTAATAATGTATATGTTATTCTTAATAAATATATTACTTTTTTTAATTTTTAAAATTTATCAATATTGATATTTTATTTTGATAACAAACAGTATTAGTTGTAATTAAGTAATGTATATATTATTTTTAATAAAGGTATTTCTTTTTTTTTTAAGGAAAAGAAACTGTGACTATAATTTAATATGTTACAATAATTTTTGACCATATACATTGAATGAATAAAAATTCATACATTATTGCATAAAAATTCATACATTATTATATATAAAAAATAAATTTAAGAATAGAATAAAAAATAAAAACATACCGAGAATACATTTTGAATTAAAATCTCAACTCAAAATCAATTCCAGAATACTTAGGAGAGATCAATTATAGAATATTAATTACATAATTTTAGAGAATACATGCAGATCTGTAAGAGTAAATACACGAAAAATATAGATCTGTAAAAATAGATACACACAGAACAAATATGAAGAATAGATTTGTTAGACACGAGATCTATTGCGTGTGAGGACTAAGAAGTGTGATTGAGCGAGGAAGAAGGCAGGCGGCGAAATCACGAAAGGAGACAACCGGTGGGAGAAGGCGACAAAGGACGTGTGGGAAGGAGGCAGCGACACGGCTCACAGAAGGAGGCAGGTGAGAGAAGGCAGTGGGAGAAGGCGATAGAAGAATTTGAGAGCGAGAGAGAGGAGTGTGGGCGGTGGTGGAAGAATTTAGAGAGTGGAGAGAGAGATTAGCATTTGAGGGATGCGGTGAGGAGATGGGAGCAAAATGACCCATGATTTATTTGTTGGCCGTATATAATTGATCCATTTATGAATATGGATCCCATTATTAGTGTGCACAAATTGTACAATAGATCAACTCAATAGAAAAATATATCAATAATTTAGCTAATCCCTCTAAAAAATCACTAAAAATACCCACATTTACTTGTTATTTTTCTCAATACCCTCGCTGACAGAGAGAGAAACAAATATTCTATCATTATTGACTATTTTTATTATTCCAACAACCACATTGTACTCATATTTCAATATTCACTTTTTCTTTTAAACTTCTCATCTTCCCTTTTGTATCTTCTCACGTAATTCCAATCAACCTTTGATCTACAACACCATTCAAGCTTATCTCAAGGATGCTGGTGATAGATTTTATGGTCCCTTTCTCAATGATTGGTAGAGAGAAGTGAAGAAAAGATTGGAGAAAGAGTTGCTTTTTAGGAGGGCATGACAGCGTCAGCATGGCAGAGATGTAATTCTGCGTCTTCAATACAAATAGCAAGAGAAGATCCGATTAATCTCTTTCCCAATTAAACATATTTATTTCTCCATCTTTCCCTTTTCTAAGCCCATTTTTAATGTATGGGATTAATTAGTTTTTGATTTAATATTAGGAATTTTGGGTTATTTCTATCCATTCTTAATTCCTACGAGCAATTGGTGCTTCTTGGAAATGGATTAAATGATTATCCTATTAATGATACCGTAAGCTAAACAGAATGCTTAATCTTTTGTTTATTTCATGGTCTGTTACATGATTTAGATTAATAAGAATGTGAGATGATTCCTTTTTTGAGTTTGAACATCTATTAATTGTTTCCAATTTCCCAATTTACTTTATTTTTGTTGTTTAAGTTCCTGTTTCGGTTCATAATGCCTCAAAATAATTTTTTTGTCTGTTAAATTTTCATTCTTGTGCATTTATACTATTCAAAGTCTCAAATTAAAGAGTGATCTAATTAATTTCAAAGAGTGACCCAATTAAATTCAAAGAGTAATTTAATTATTTCTATAGAGTAATATATCAACCTATTGATTTGCATACAATTTAATTCCTTCACAATACATGATTTCATTTTCAGAAGACCCGAGTCTCAAATTAAAGAGTAATCTAATTCATTACAAAGAGTAACCCAAAAAACCTGAGTTTCAAATCAAAGAGTAATTTAATTCATTGAAAAGAGTAACTCAATTAATAGGAAAAAGTAACTTTATTGACCAAACAGAACATAACATATCAAATCAACATAAAGGGTTTGTTCATAGTAATCCAAATCATTATAAAGAATAACCCAATTAATAGAAAAAAGTATCCTAGAAGATGTTGACCAAATAAAACAATATATAAACAAATCATATTAAGAGTAATCCAAAAACTTGTTTATAGTAACCCAATTAATTATAAAGAGTAATCCAATAAATATAAAAGAGTAATCTTGCAACAAATTATCAATAAAAGACTAAATTAATACAATAGAGTAAACTAACACGAAGCAGGTATAAAAAATCTTAAACAAAAAAATGAGATTAAAATCAAGAGTGCATCATTCTTCTCTCAAGTATGACTTGTACGCCCAAATTCGAGCACTACAACTTTGATGGTTTTCTTGAATAAGTTGGGATTAATTTTAGAGCTATAACTGATGAATAGAATAATGAACAGATTAAATCCCTTCTGTTGCATCAATTCTGCATTCGGACTCGCCCTCTCTTCTTCTTCTTCTTCTTCTTCTTCTTCTTCTTCTTCTTCTTCTTCTTCTTCTTCTTCTTCTTCTCTCCCTATTTTTCTTGTTTTTCGAAGTCTTGGAAATAACTAATAAATCCCACAAAACCTTTAAAATAACATCTACATAAAATGAAATTCTACTCACCTACTACGCATGACTTTAGTCTCATCCTTTGATCAACAAATGCTCCTTTTCCAATAATAGTGAGTTGTTCTAAATCATCATTCCGAACTTTATGCCTTTACAATCTCATATACCCTGTCTCTTCTTCTCTAAATTCCTCAACATTCACTCTTCCTCCTCGCTTGATACATGCACTTATTGCGCCCTTACCTGCCGTTTGGGATTTTAATCATTAGATAATAAGAATATGCAGATACGCGCATGAGTGGTGTAACACAACTATTTTTGCAAATATTAATTGAGAATAAAGTAGAGAGATAAATTCGTTAATTGGTGAAAGAGGTGATGATAAGATAGAGTGGGAATGATGAGAGAAGAGTAATAAAGAAGAGATATGGGGATGAAATTGATGAAATGAGGGTGCACCCATGTTCCACCACTACGGCCGGCGCTTAGGTCGGCTCGGGCCATCTAGTGCGGTGGTGGGTTCGGTAAACCCAAGCCCGAAAGAAGATCACACCCACACAAGCCTTACTCATGAAGATCACACCCACACAAGCCTTACTCACCCCTAGTTTACACAAGCCTTATTAGCTTCATTTGGGACCTCAAATTTCATCAATAAATCTTCTTCTTTTCGTTTCGATTGCTCCTTCTCGTTAGTACAAGTATAGTTTTAAGCAGATATTAATAGAATAATAAAAGAAAAATCACCCGGTGGCGAGAGGAGGGCGGCGACTTCTCAAACAGCGGCAAGAAGTCCTCATCGTCTCAATTATCAGCTACGTGCATGGAGAGAGAGAAAATAGACAGCTGTGTATGGAAAGAAAAAGAAAGAAGGCTTGTATATGGAAAGGGTTGCAGATGAATGTCTATGAAAGTCTGTCTAGAATTGGACTTTTGTTAAATATTTTCCGTGATATATGTGACATGTTGGATAATTAATGTTGCTTAGAATCGAAACATTCATGTTGTTACAAAATTATTATTGAACTAGATCATTTTATAATTTTTTTAGAGCATGAGCATACGACTCGAATTAATGGGAACAAGTGTAAACGCGTCTATCAATTGATATATTAAAATTTATAAAATAAAAATTATTTTTCTTGCCATATATATATAATTATAAAGAGTTGATATACAGTGTACTCGGGTGCATACTAGCACTCATATCTATATTAATTTTTATTTAATAATGTAAAATATATTTTTTATAAATGTATAATATTTTTATGTTCAGTTTTTTATTAAAAAACTAATAGAAAATACTTATAAATTCGTTAATAAAGTTTATAATTTCTTATTAAGCATATATATTTGTAGCATAAGTTATAAATAATAGTATTATTTATTAAATTAAATACACATACGTTATAATATATACTAGTATGAAACTCTCGTACTATGCGTAATCATTTGATTATTACTTTTTTTTTATAATAAATAACGGTTTCATAGAATTATAGGGATAATTTCATATTTAGTCCCGTAAGAATTGCTTAATGCTAAAAAGGTCCCAAAACTGACAGATTTAGCCCCATAGGAAATTTTCATCTAAATTGTTAATAGTTGACGAAATATTTTGAATCAATAACAAGACCAAAATGGACTATATCTATTTTGAAACACAGAAAATAATATAAATATGGTAGTTTATAATAATATAAGTTAATTTGGGATAAAAATTTTCGATTATAATATTATTATGGGACCAAAACCGCTAGCTATGGGACCGATATATTTCTACGGGACTATAATTGAACTGAAGGAATTCTTATGGGACCAAATGTGAAATTTTCCCTAGAATTATACAACATTAATTATTGAAATATTTCTTATAAATATACAATTTATGTTATCAATAAAAAAAATTTACAACAAATTATAACTATTGTCTTTTATAATATGATGACAAATAGCTTAATCATATGTAAAAGTTAATATGCACATAACCATCATACGAATCCTATTCGGTGAGATGGATTTATAAAAAACAATCAGCGACATACGCTGCATTAATTAGCTAGACAAAAACTTCTTATCCCTTTCTCTTATTAATTAAATTATTTTATTATTATTAATATCCAATTTTATTATTGTACAAAAAGAAAAAAAATATATACTAATTATTTTTATAAAAATTATTATTAATTATGATCAGTATCACTTTTATTATAAATGTTATGACTTATTATATACTACACAATTTATTCCATACAATATCTTATTTAAACTGTTGTCATATTTTATAGATAGGATATTACTTTTATTAAAATTATTGTCACTGTTTATTCATCTCATTAATTATTCATAAAAGTATTTAATTGGGCGATTATCACTTTTTATTGATCAAGAATCATTTTTTATTATTAATGTTATCACTTTAAGATGTCATATTAATTATTTATAATATAATTCAATTGGCTTGTTATAATTTTTTATTAGTTATATATCACTTTTTATTAAAAATGTATCATTTTTACAAATTTTAAGTATTAATGATTAATGAAATAGTTTAATTGGACACTTTTCATCAATTAAGTATAATTTTTATTAAAAATATTATCACTTTTTATAGGTTTTATTAATTACTTATAAAATTATTCAATTTGACAATTATCACTTTTCATTAATTATTTTTATAAAACTTTACGACTTTTTATAAATATATAAAAATTAAAAAAATTAAATTTATTATAAAATTTAAATTTAAAAAATAAAATAAAATAAATGATACAATTTAAATTAAAAATATTAAGAGAAACATTTAACAAGAAAATTATAAAATATAAAAAAAAACAACAAATTGAAAGCGTTAACTATTTTTTGAAAATTTACGGTTCCAACCCCTAACAATTACGGTAAGAATGTTGGTTCAAGTTTGGCCAAAAAATATCTGTCTTACTGATCTCAATCTGAGACGGTTTCATCCAAATATTTGTCAAGCATGTATTCTTTCACGTACATTTATGCACAATTTACATTTTGAGGTGTTTCACGTATTTTTACATGTTCATTTAATATAAGTAAAAATACACTATACATCTTGTCAAAGACTTGTGCAGGACTGTCTCACATAAGGGATTACGTGAGACGGATAAAAACTAACAACTTTTATAATAAAGTAATACTCAATTAATGAAAGTGATAATACTATTTCATTAACAATTTATAATATAAATTAAAAGTGATAACATTTTATAGCGAAAGTGATAACGTTTTATTGCGAAAGTGATAACGTTTTAGAAAGTGTAAAATGGTCTCACGCAATACCTACCCATACATCTTACCTATATTTTAAACTTTATTATTCAATCTCAATATCTTTATTCACTTTTTTAAATTGGTCTCTTGTGTCCCCGAGTGCACAAAATATATAAGGGTATACACTTTAATTAATTAGGGTATATAATTTTTTCAGATGTATTAAAGTTTGATTCTAGGTTGTTATAATATAATTCACTACAGACGTACTTTAACTAATAATAAGTGTATTTTACCTATATAACAAACATACTTTTACAATGAATCAACTTGTCTCCTATATTTTCATCTCACAAGAGATTACCCTTAATTTATATATTATGATTGAATAATTACTATATATATGAATAAATAAAATATAAAAACATTAATATAGCATTGATGAGAGTGAAAATTCATGTATTTTTTGTCCGATTTGATATCTCTTTGAGTGTATAATTGTTATTATTTGCTCAAATCTTAATACTTTAAATGATTATTATTGATTAAAAGGTTCTTGAGAGATATTTTGTTATATTTTGATATGAAAAATGATAAAAAAAAAATACAAAGTTGGAATTAAGGATGAATTAGTGCTACTTGCAAGCAAACAGACGTCAACTTTCCATAATTTTTCTGTGTTTGTGTAGAAGTCCAAATTGGTCATGTGATAAATAGTTGGAAAGACACGGAAGAGAATCGCGTGAGCGCAAAAATCTCTCAAATCAGAGTCCAGATGATGAAGTTATGATCAAAACCGTGGAGTCGCGCAAGCTGCTGAAGCATGCGCGGAGGTGCGCGCAACGCTACACTCGACGGCATGCACGACGGCGAGTGAGCAGTTTTTTCTTGCTCATTTTTTTCATCGGGCGTGGCTGAGCGTTGAGTCTTGAAACGATGAGGACAATTGGGAGAGCACCCTGCCATTACCAAGTGTGAAGAGTCGCTACCGAGCGGAGGGCGGTGACTTCTCAAACAGCGGCAAGAAGTCCTCATCGTCTCAATTATCAGCTACGTGCATGGAGAGAGAGAAAATAGACAGCTGTGTATGGAAAGAAAAAGAAAGAAGGCTTGTATATGGAAAGAAAATAAGAAAGAAAAGAGGGAAGCCCGCGTATTGTACTTGGATCCAAATAGAATCTGGTTCCACCAAAACAAAAAATAAGTCTTGCTCACCATATTGTTTGTCTATTTTTATATATATTCCTTACTCCATATAATTTTAATGATTTCCACCATGTATATTACTGCCTATTTTTATATTTTTCATTTTTCTTTTAAAATCAACAAATTTTATTTTATTTATTATTCCCCAAACTTCCCATCGACACAGCCAGAGCCTGGGCCCTAACATCCACTCTCTCCCCTCGACACATCCAGAGCTTAAACCCTAACATCCACCTGTCTGCCTCTACACTCTCCACATCATCTCTATCACCACCACTTACGAATCCACCGTATCGCCACGCGGTGACTTCCTTTCACCAAACGGTGATTCCCTCCACTAAACAGAGGGCTAACAATCGTTGTAGTGATTCCCTTGCTGGATTGTATACTAAAAGTCTAGCTTTAGTATGAACAATGTTTTAACAATATTTGAAATGAGAATCATTGATCAAATGATTGCGTTTTATAATTTATTTATATGTCTGATGCAATAGTCCATTTACTTTATATTATAGATAATATGTTTTGCGACAACACATGAAAGATCATATTATCGATTTTCTTATAGAGTATAAACAGATGCTCACAATCGAGATAGACAAGAACTCTCTATCGGGATGGTTGTAGTGCGATTTAGTATTAGTTTATCTTGACTATAGAATCACATTAGTGCACTTTGTGTGTATTGAGTAAGACCACTTGAGATCGTTCAATTTATACTGACTATATAGGAGAACTTGATCCCAGTTATTATGGATGTTCGTGCTCTTAATCCCTATATAATAATCTCGACACGTAAGGCATGTATTTCTTTGATTCATCAATTGGTGAGATTTACATGTAATTAAATCAACAAACTCGGTGAGTTTGGAAATAGTGTTGTCTCTATGGTATGCTGTTGATTGTAGAAGGAATCCTTGTCCTATTAAATAGGTTGATGATGTCCCCTTAAGGAACTCATAACGATTATCATGTAAACCCTGCAGGTGGATTTATTCCGGTATAATAATGAGGTTGAGTGGTACTACTCTCGGATGAGATATTAATTAATGGAATTGTCAGTAACTAATTAATTAATGGGCATTGCATATCTTAAATATGGGGAGACTGTCGTGCTCATAATAAGAAGGAGTCTATAACGTAAGTATGAGATTAGAACGGTAGTGCAGTAATAATATTTTAGTGGTATATATTATTATTATTAGACTCAAGTAAAAGTTTTGGGCTAAACTTGGATACTTAAGCCCAATGGAGGCCCAACTCTAATTTCTCCTCATAGTCCCTGCTGTAGCCCATATATAAGTCATCTCAGCTGTCCGGAAACCCTAATAATTGATTCAAGCCTAACACTGTGAGGAGGGAAAATGAATAGCAGATTGAGAATATCTTGAGGATCATCTCCCACAAGACATCAAGATTGGACTTGGGAATACAGTAGAAGATCTTGAGGATCGTCGCCCACACGACGTCAAGATTGGACTTGGGAATACAGTAGAAGATCAAGAGGTTGTTTGTTGCTGTTGTTTGTCAATTTTTACAATTTTTCTAAAATCATGTAAAACTCTAAACTATTTATGTGATATACTTTTGGAAGAGAGAATAGTTTTGGCGTATAGATCACTCAAATCGGAGATCGGATGAGGAAGTTACGTCCAAAACAGTGACTCTACTCATGCTGCCAGCGAGAATCTTTCTTCTTCAATGTACCCTGGTGAAAGGTAATACGTTTTTATATTTTCTTGCTTCCACTAATTTAGAAACACGTGGAACCCTAACGATTCACGTTAACCAAACGATCGAATGCCAACATCCCTTCCACCAATTCTCAGGCACAGGCAATCTCATTAATATTTTGTGTCTATCAATTTTTTTGCTCCTGTCTCTAAACCTTTCATGTATATAAAAGCAATTGTCAAATCTTCTGCACATCGATAAATGTTTCAAGCTTCTTGCAGAAGATGGCACCTTCTTTCTTTGGAAGCTACTATTCTACTTTTATTAATATATAGATATAGATTAATTTGGTTATTCTTTATAATGAATTAGGTTAATAATTATGTTGAGATTCCAATTTTCTAAAAATTAAGTGTTATTGTAAATAATTTGTATACAATTTGTAAATTGATAGACCACTCATTGGAATTAATTGGATCACTCTTTGGAATTAGTAGAATTACTCTATGATTTTAGACTCTAATTTCTAAAAAATTATATTACTCTTTGAAATTAATTGGACCACTCTTTAGAATTAGTATAATTACTCTTTGATTTGAGATTCTAATTTATGAAAATAATCTATAAACCGTGAAGAATTCAATTGTATGCAATATACAATGCATACTGTTCTAATACAACTTAGAAAAACCTAAAGTTTCAAGTATAATACAACATTTGAACATATCAAATAAGCGTATTTACTGGTGGAATTAAAGATTGAATTACTTCAAGGCTTGAACCCCCTTTGATTGGATGAAATAATATTTCTTATTTATGTGAAACTAAAACATTGAGATTGTGAACATTGCAAATCGATCCACTATTAAAAAACTGAAGATGGTTAATTAAGAGGTGGTACAACAATGTGTTACACAGTACTTTGATATGATGTAAATTAATTTAATATTTTGATTACAAACAATGATAATCAAATCTTGAATTAACAAACTGAACTTGGAAAGATCTCTACACAAGAAGTTAAGATGTAATGTGACCAATTTATTTATGTATGAACATCTCTTGTAAGTGTGGAGCAATATCTGCAACAAGATACATTAACACATTCAATCTTCAAAACAATAGAGATGAATTAAAACATATTCTTCTATGATTGAATGTTGAACACATGCACAAATAACTTTTACAACTGCAAATTGCAAATGCTCAATCATTGATTATTTTCTTTAAAGTTTAAAAGGTACATCAGCACACATAACTTCGTATAAAAATCTAATTAGCTCTACATTCATGGTGCACAACTACCATTCTTATTTAGACACAAGAATTTTAGCTTCCAATTTGTTCTTTCTTCATTTTAACCTTTTGTGAGCAATGAGGATTTGAGGATGCTGCCCTCCACAGACTTAGAAATTATCCTAAATCAAATCAAATAGGATGATGAATCAAAATGTTAACAAATTTCTCAAATTTTTTACTACATCATTTAATCAAAAGTTTTTTATACAAATGATCTAGCAAAGAGTCCAGATTTAACATTATATACCGAGCATACAGTCCTCTTAACCCTTGTTCCTTCCAAATTGAGCATCCAGTCTGTAACATCCCATTATAATAATCAAATTGATTAATATAATGTAGAGTTTCACCAGCGCCAGTCCGAAACCCGTGCTATGAAATTATGCAGAATCCATAAGCGTAGATTTTATTCAAATACTTTATCCATTCATATAGACTAAAACAATAACGTACCAATGAAATCAATGATGGGGCGGCCGTCGGAACATTGGCCAGTGGGGTAGCTGCAATCATCTTCAATAACAGGACTATTTCTCTTTCTCGAAAAGCACCACCATTTTTCTCTCCCTTCCAAAACAACGCACGTCGTTGACGACATTGTCAAAGTTGTCGTCTGTCCTTGCTGGAGTTGGATGCTGCCTACTTGCCGAAAATCATTTCTCCCATCTCCAAGTCAAAGCTGCCAATTTGCACCAGATCTGCGGTGGGTGAAATTCTTTGACATAATCAACTACTTTTAATGTGCCCTTATGTCTGTCTAAAATTATACACAAACCTTCAACACCGCCGATGGCATGCTTAGCCCATAAATCAAGAAACCATCTCCATGATTTGAAGTTCTCATCATCGACGATGTCATATGCTAAAGGCATAACTGTCTGATCCGCATCAAATTCGATTCCGATCAACAACTTATGTTTATACTTAGTGTAAAGGTGTGTACCGTCAACACTAATGACCTTACAATAATGTTTAAAGGTTTCAATGCAAGGTCCAAATACCTAGAAAACATACCCTATTGTCACGAGCCTTGTGCGAGCACTCTACAATTGTCTCAGGATTGTATATTTTTTAGGCTCCATGTACTTAGGCATATAACAACATGAGCTCTCCCAAGTTCCATACAAATTCTCTCTTGCACACTTTAATGAGTGTCACGCTGTATGATATGAAACATCATAATTATACTCCTAATACATAAATTCTTTCACAACCTTGATCTCTAATGCTGTATTAATCTTGATCAAGCTCATTAAAAAGTTAGCAATTTGATTTCAACCCAAATTTTTATGACTTTTGGATACTGCATTCATAAGACAATTGTGAGGTGGTCCTAACTTTGTGATTATGCATAAAACAAATCTTTTAGAATAAATTGCTCGAACATACCAGTTTCATTGATGCGACGATATGCCGTCGTCTTTTTCTCCCCATTTTTCGTGATACATTCAGCCTTCTACACTGTGGTGGAACTCTCCACAACTTTGAATTCACGTCTAGCATGCTTTATTGAATAATATTTTACAACATATTAAATATGTTCTTTATCTTTGAATATCATTCCTCTTTTTAACTCTCCCATGTCAAAGTCGTACACTGTAGCACCTCCAAATAAATCAATCAAATCCATAGGTACATGTATAAGAGATTCATCAAAAAAAGGTACTCCTGAGAAGTTAAGATGTGGTCGCACAAGTTTTACAATTGCATGACCCACATCTTCTTTATCAAACAAATCATCGATTTTTGAGTCATCATCACTCGGTTCAAAGTACGGAGTTTCTTCTACACCATAATGAGCAAAGGTCAAGTACAGAGACTTGATGATATTTTCATTAGAATTTTCATCGGCACACAAAACATCATTGATGCTCAAATAAGGTGACTCACCATGCATATTCACTTCACGTAATGTGGGCTTTCTAAGTCACCAACAATATATAATTCATATTGTGACATCTCATTGCCAAATTTAACACATGGTGCTGGTAATAGATTTTCTAAACCCTTACTCTAATAAAAAAGAAACGAATGTCATTATCATTGTTTATTGAACCACTTGTGAGGTGCCATTGCATGTTTGTCTAGTGGACCTTCAACGAATACTCATTCTGATCTAATCCAATCATTTGAGACAACAATATTTGTAGGCTATGCATATCAATTATACGATCAACTGTATTCGCTCCAATCACTACTCCATCAAATAGCACAATAATAGCAATTGAATTTGAACTTGCCATAATTCTAAAGATATTAGTTGATTATTAGAACTTCATGTTAATTTAAACACACAAACATATAACTACAATATTATAATATATATTAGTACATTATTTTATATATGCATTAATTAATAGATTAAAGTACACATAAAAAATTATTAATTTAATAATATATAGTAATTAATTAAGTAAATTTAAAATAATAAGTAAAAATTTAATTCATATAATTTGAACATGCAAGTGTAGGTTAATAAATTTATCAGCAAAAATACAAATTTTAATAGTTCATTTTGAAAAAATAACACCCGCTCTGACTTTTCCAAAAAAGGCCACTTTTTTAAAATATAATCAATTTTTTAATTATTATAAAAATTAATGATTTGATTTTACACTAAGGCAAAGGTTCAATTTGACCCTCCAACTTATCTCTCAAGATCAAATAGACCTTGACCTTTTATTTTAATTATTTAAGCTCATTTTCTACTTAAAATAGATCAAAGAACCCTTATCTTTTTTTTTAAAAAAATATTTGGACACCTTAATTACAGAAGTCATTAACAGCTTTGAATCCATTATTAGCTTCCGCTATTCTCTTGTTGAAACTGTTAATTTTCCTCTGCTCTGACTATGAACGAGCTACAATCTGAAAATGGAGGATCTAGGTGTCAATAAATTTAATTACTCCAATGGAGAAAGTGGTGATTACTTCGCATTATAGTACAAAAACACCTCAGATTTACAGGTGGATTAAAGATTTAAACTAGCATACAATGATTAAATGGTATTGTGACTATACAGTCATGGCTTAAACTCAAAGCTCCAGCACTTTCCATTCCCACAATCCTCTTCCCTCTAAATCCACATATACACATTCTAGAAGAAATTATAGATTCTTTTACCCCAAGTAGTAAATTGTTGTAAGTAATTAATTTTCTTGAGCTAAAGAAATACAATTCACTTTTAAATATAAAAAGGAATTCAGCTGTAATGATGGGTATGAAACAGTTTTTGGACAATTGGGAGATGGGTCTTCAAGAAACAATAGCCAAATGTTAACTCCATTGGTGATTTCTATAATTGGGTGTTAAAATATTTTATTTAATAATGATAAGGGGTTTAGTTGATCCAATTTAAAAAGAAAAATTGCCTAGATGTATAAAATAAAAGATCAAGGGTCTATTTGATCTTGAAGGATAAATTGAAGGGCCAAATTAACCCTTTGCCCTTTACACTATTGTGTGATGACACTTAAAAAATGTATTCATATACTTATTAATACATTGAAATATAATACATTTTAAAAAAATGTCACAATCCACTACTAGGAAAATCACTTATTACTACATTAAGTTTAATATATATTTTTTAATATCGTTATAACTATACTATTAATACATTCGGTTATCAAAAGTCTATAAATAAATTTTTACTTATTTATTAATACAATATTTGATAAATGTTGTAATATTTATCAAATAACACATTAATAGTAGTGTAGTAATAGTTTTTATAATAATTAATTCAATACATATATGATGAGAGTGAAAATTCATGTAATTTAGCTCTGATTTCTGTATAAATTGTGTATAATTTGGTATTAAATTGAAACGAATCGAGTTATGTAGTGAAAAGTCATGAATCAGGTGCTACTGAGGTCGTTTGAGCTTATTTTCGCAGGAAAATAGAACAGAAGTGCCCATAATCGGAAGGGGAAGAATTAGAGATGTCGTTCGACCGAGTATAAGGTCATTCGACTGGTCAAATGGACTTTTTGGGCGTGATTGCGTAGTCTCACCATTTTGAACATAACTTTCACATCCGAATTCCAATTGAGGCGATTCTTGCGCGAAAACGATCCTCTATTCCATGGCTCTCCTTCCATACCCTATATGATGTCATTCGAACAAGAAAAAGGCTGTTCACCTAGACCTTTTGGTCGATTAATGATCGAATGGAGTTTCAGATGTCTATTCAGTGTATAAGTGTGTCGTTAGAACAAAGCTCATGTTGTTCGACCAAGGCTCGAGTTGTTTGACCAAAGACACCTTGGTCGAACGGACATACATGATATCAGATTTTTTACTGTTTTACATCCCTAGTACGTCCATTTGTGTGTTTTGTCTAAAAAGCCCATCACACGTTCATTGGAAGAGTCTGAAGTATAAAAGGAATACAACTCACATCTAGAAACATTACATCGTTACAACCTCCACAAAGGGGGATCACCCCACACACCATCCTCTACATCCATCCCTACCATCCCATCATCCGCTGGAGCTATGGAGATTTGTCTGTCGAATCAAGTGGAGAACTGAGAGGTGTTAGCATGTATATTAAAAATGTAGCTTCTGTATGAACCAATTTATTTATATGTCTATGCAAAAGTCCACTTACTTTATACTATAGATAATATGTTGTGCGACAACATGCGGAATACCATATTTTTGGTTTTCTTATAAAGTATAAACATATGCTCACAATCGAGATAGACAGGGACAATCTATTGGGATGGTTGTAGTGTGATTTGGTATTAGTTTGTCTTAACTATAAAATCACATTAGTATGCTTTGTGTATATTGAGCAGGACCGCTTGAGATCATTCGATTTATACTGACTAATAGAAGAACTTGATCTATGTTATTATGGACGTTTGTGCTCTTAATCCCTATATAATAACCTCGACACGTAATGTAGCATGTATTTCTTTGATTCATTAATGAGTGAGATTTACATGTAATTAAATCAATAAACTCAGTGAGTTGGGAAGTAGTGTAGTCTCTATGGTATGCTGTTGATTATAGAAGGAATCAGTGTCCGATTAAATAGGTTGATGATGTCCCCTTGAGGAGCTCATAAGGACTATCATGTAAATCTTGCAAGTGGACTAATTCCGGCATGATAATAAGGTTGAGTGGTAATACTCTTGGATGAGATATTAATTAATGGAGTTGTCAGTAACTTAATTAATTAATGAGCATTGTATATCTTAAACATGGGGAGACTAGCGGACTCATAATAAGAAGGAGCCCATAACGTAATTTGGGATTAGAGCTGCAGTGCAGTAATAATATTTTAGTGGAATATATTATTATTGGACTTAAGTATAAGTTTTAGGATAAACTTGGATACTTAAGCCCAATGGAGGCCCGACTCTAATTTCTCCTCATGGTCCCTGCTGTAGCCTAAATTAAGTCATCTCAACTGTCTGGTAACCTAATTATTCATGCCTAACTCGTGAGAAGGGAAAGGAAATAACATATTGAGAGGATCTTGAAGATCGTCACCCAAACGACGTCAAGATTGGACTTAGGAATACAACAGAAGAGCAAGAGGTTATTTTTTGTAGCTATTCTTCATCAACATACCCCTGGTGAAACTTAATATGTTTCTAATGTCCTTGCTTCTGCTGATTTAGAAACGCATGGAATCTAACAGTTCACGTTAATCAAATGATCGAACCCCAATTGATGGCACGAGTCGTGCCTTCTGATGGCATGAGTCATGCCGACTCAAGGGCGTCGGTAGGTGCATCATGCTATACGAGGCGTGTTGCGGTGATGGGATATCTCTTGGCGCGATTGTGGGCGGCGAGGATAGGGCAGCACGAGTCGTGGTGATTTACCTTGACACGCAATGTGAGCACGACCGGACAGCGCGAGAGCCAACAGAGGCGCATGAGTTGTGCCTTGTGGCTGCACAACTAGGTGAGGAAGGGCATACGGTGCAGGTGTGACGGGAGGACGAAAGCCATCAGCATGACTTGTACAACTGTGGAGTACGAGTCATGCTGACCACTAGCTCTACTGAGAGTCATTTCCAGCATGCCAGTGGTGACGGGCATGACTGACGGACAGGTACGACACGAGTTGTGCTAATGGGTGTTGAGTGTGTAAATTCACGTGTTTCGAGTCCAGATTCGTGTAATAATGGTGTGTTAGATGGTTGTAATTCGATATGAATCGATATATATGGTGGAAAGTCACGAATCAGGTGTCTTTAAGGCTATTTGAGTTGATTTTTGAAGAAAAATGAGTGAGAAGTGATCGAATCCGTAGAAGAGGAGGTTCAGAGGCTCGATTCGACCAAGTAAATGCGTCGATTCGACCAAGCAGGCGCGTCTTTCGACCACAAAGAAGACAGTTCGACCAGAACCTGTGGTCGAACCAATGTAGATGAAGTGCTTGGAGTGCCGTTCGACCACGATATTGTTGTTCGACCAAGCCATTTGGTCGAACCAGAAGCCTGAATGGAAGCAGCTGCAGTTCGACCAGAGGGTATGTGATTCGACCAGGATTCTGGTTGAATCCGAGACCCGCAACCAATTTACAGGTCGATTCGACCTGGGGTTCGACCAGCTGAGGATGATTCGACCTCGCCTGTTGGTCGAACTGAGGTGCGAAAACTTACAATATTCATATTTTTACACCTTTAATGCGTGTGTTCGCTCAAGAAGCCCATTCAATGCATGTAAGGAGAGTTATAAATATAAAAGAAGATCTTTCGCAGGAGAAAGGAGACACGACATCACTCATCATCCATCCACCACCGAAACCCTACCATCATCTCAAGGAGTCGTGAAGAGAGGCTCGTCTGGCGAGTCAAGTAAGATCATACCAATTAACCATGATTGTTCCTAGATCAATCATGGGCTAGAGCCGCTCCGGTAGTTATAGGGTTATGAAAGTTTTATGAGTTAATTAAATTTTCATGTGTAAACTCCGTACAACACTACTTGTGGTTTATTTTATATAAGATTGTGCTTTTTAAATTCATATTCACAGTCGTTTTGTGCATCATTAACTGTTATGTAGAGGCTGAATACATATCTTCGTTATTGATTAAGTTCGTTCACTGCTGAGCAGAATTATATGTTATAATTATAAGTGAAGGGATTCTGAAGTCTTATTAGAACTATCTTATATAAATACTTGTTAATTGAATCATATTCGGGTTAATAAGTATGATAAAGAGTATAACTTCATAGTATCAAAAAAGGGAGATCATATCGGGTTAGAGTACTAAGTGCACGGGAAATAATTGATATTGATAGTGCCTAGAAAGGGGAGTGGATTATATCTCTTGCTCCGAGGATATTCACACGTGTCATATGCATGTTTACTTGTGTTTATAGAGTGAACTTGCATGGTATAGTGATGCGTCCATAGACCACAAGACAGAGTCGGACAACAACACATGGAAAGGAAATTAATAAGTAAAAGTGGATGACTCGAAGAACTACCTAATTTCTTACTTGATCACAGCCGTATTTTCTCTATCGCTTGTTTATTTAATTTGCTATTTAAGTTATTCGTTATTTAGTTGCGTAACTATTCCAAACCAATTTGCCAATATAGTCTTAGTTTACTAGAATATAATTAAATTGATAATAATCCGTCCTTTGGGTTCGATAATCATTTGGTCGCCTATCGAGACTACAGTTGATATCCTTCATTCCTGAGGATTATTTTGTGTGTTGAGAAAATGCTCATTAAGTTCTTAGCGCCGTTGCCGGGGACAGCATTAATTGTTAGTTTATTATTTCTAGTTTAATTGAGATTATATTATTCTTGTCTTTAATTTCTAACACTTATTTTTCTTAGGTGTATGCTCAATAGATCGAAGACAGGAGAATTAGAGCCTTATAATCCGGAGATTGGAGCATCTGTAGACCCAATTGAGGCTCTTAATTTAGGATTTGAAGTTGACGTGCTGAATTCGTAAACAATTGAAGCTGCAACCGAAGTTAATTTGGAAGCAGAATCAGTCAACATGGCAGCGAATCCTGATACACTTGTCATCCGTTAAGTCTTTAAGAACAACGGAGGAGGCAATGCAGGGCTATTAGGAGCAAGAGGGGCCGGAGCCGATTTTGATCTACACCCTGCTCTTATCACCATGATTGAAATGAGTCCCTTCTATGGGGGAACCTTTGAAGATCCTCAGCAACATCTAAATAAGTTTCTTGGGCAAGCAAGTACATAAAAAGATGCAGGAGCTCATGAGGATGCAAGGAAGATCATCTTGTTTAAGTTCTCGCTGAATGAAAAAGCGAGAGATTGGTACGACAATCTTAATGCTGCTGAATGTTATACATGGGAGAAGTTGAAAGTGAAATTCCTGGAGCGACACATTGCACCTTCGAAGGTGTTCAAAATGAAGCAAGAAATCAATCAATTTGCTATCCATGGTAATGAGAAGTTTCATGAAGCTTGGGATAGATTCAAGTACATGCTTCGAAAGTGTCCACAACATGGGCTATCTAAAGTTCAATACATCAGTATATTCTACAATGGGTTGGATTGTGATTCTCGTATGTTACTTGATGCTTCATCCAATGGAGCATTGCTTACAAAGTCACCCATTGAGCTGAGAAGCTTTTTGAGGATATTTTAATGAATTCAAGAGATTGGCCAACTGATAGAGTGAGAGACACTTATGTTCTTGGTAAAGTAGCATAGGTTGAACATATTATGGTGAAGTCAGGAAGAGATGATATCGTCTCTAGTTTAACTAATATTAGGAAGCTACTAGAGTCTCAGCAAAAGCAGATCATGGATATATCTCAAAGAGTACCAATGATGCAGTAGGATGGTGGCTATGAAGAAGCTAGCCAAGAGGAGATCTAGGAAGATAACTATGCCATGAGTCAAAGTATTCAAGGAACGAGGTTCCAAAATCAAGAAAACCGGAATTATCAAGGAAACTACAATAATCGTGATCCCCCGGGCAATTACCAACAACCAAGGAGGCCGGAGTTTTAATGGAGTAATCCTAATAATGCGGTGCAACCTCCTATCGGTGTTGATCCGGGAGCTAAAGTGGAAGAAGGAAAATCGGGTTTCGAGGATACGGTGAAAAGGTACATAGCGAGAAACAATGCAAGAGTAGATCGTCTTGAGGCCAAATTAGAAAAGAAAATTGATGCCAATCATGAGGATTTATCTAAACAAGTTAAGGACCTTACATTGTTGATGGGAGAGAAGGCAGGAAGCGTAAACAAATTGACACAAACTATTGAGAAAGGGAAGTTTCCGTCTTAAAGTATTGAGAATTCAAAGTCTTGTCACACCATTACATTGAGGTCTGGAACGCAGTACGAGAGACTAATGAGGTCGGAATCGAAGTTTGAAATGACAGGAGCCCAATTAGACCCCAATTTGACTAATATAGATGGTCGAACTATACATGGGAGGTCGAACCAGGCACCTGGTCGACACCCGGAGGTTGCAGAAGATCAGTTTGATCAAAAATAGGATAGTTCGACTAAAAGCTCTAGTCGAACTCAGGTCAAACCCCACTGTCCCGAGCATTCATTTTGTCTGAAGCCCGATTTCACCACGATTACTATGGTTTGACCAACCCTGTTGGTCGAACCGTGGTCGAACTGGCCTGTAAGGGGGAGAACGAACTTTTAGGTGCTCAGTTCGACCATTATTCACCCAGTTTGACCAGTAACCCTGGTCGAACCCAGGTCAAACCATACCATTCTGTACCATTTTCCACGTTGAATGCTCTGTATGATGATGATGCAATCCCAGTGCTTTCCAAAGAGCAGAATACAGAGATTAAAGTGGAAAAGAAGTGGGAAAGAGACAAGAGATTGAGAGACGAAAAGGATAAGACGGAGAAGGTTGAACGTGATGAATGGGGGATTCCCAAAACAAAGATACATCCACCGTTTCCTTGCAAGCTAGTCAAGAAAGGATTAGAAGAGAAGTTCAAGAAGTTTTTAGATATCATAAACAAAATAAGCTTGAACATTCTTTTTTTTGAAGCGATATTGGAGATGACGAATTATGCCCATTTTCTGAAGGATATACTTTTGAAGAAAAGAAGCTTGAACGGAATTGAAATAGTGAATTTATCTGAGAATTGCAGCTCGATCATCCAGAGGAAGCTGCGAGCTAAGTTAAAGGATCTAGGAAGCTATGTGAGATTGGAAAGGGGCCGGCACGTAGAGCCTTGTGTGATCTTGGGGCAAGCATCAATTTGATGCCTTTGTCTATTTTTCAAAGGCTTGGTTTGGGGGAGTTAACTCCCACAACAGTTGCTCTACAACTAGCGGATAGGTCTATGACTTTTTCGAAGGGTGTTATTGAAGATGTTCTTGTAAAAGTAGAGAAGCTAGTCTTTCCTGTGGATTTTCTGGTGCTTGAGATGGAAGATAAGAAGGATAATATTCCTCTTATCATATGGAGACCTTTCCTTGCTACTGCGGAAGCTATGATAGATGTGAAGAAGGGTTAGTTACGGCTGCGGATGGATAAAGAAGAGGTCTTATTTAACCTTGACAAAGCAATAAATATGCCAATGGAGACGCAATGTCACAGTATTGATGTGGTGGAGGAGATAGTGAAGGAAGACATGTCTTTGATCTTGTCGAAGGATCCTCTTGAGATATGCTTTGCTGAGTCTCTTACTTTTCCCACTACAGAGCTAGATGAACTCTCCAACGAGGTATGTATTAAATTTCTTGAAAACTTACTTGCTTTAGGTGATGACAGGTATGAATCGGAGAGGACAAAGGTTGAAGAGGTCAAGTGGACTATGAAGTACTTACCATTGGATAGAGAGAGCGCATCTCAAGAAGAGAAGAAAGAAGAGTTGAAACCGCTACCAGAGCACTTGAATTATGCCTATTTAGGTGACAATGAAAAATATCCGGTAATTGTATCTTCTTCCCTTACTGATGATCAACTTGAGGAATTGTTAGATGTAATTAGAAAGTATAAGTCTGCTATTGGTTGGCTTTTGATAATTTAAAAGGCATTAATCCTTCATATTGCATGCTTAGAATAAGATTGTTAGATAAGGCCAAGAGTAGTATACAAAATCAGCAGAGGGTGAATCCCACTATTTAAGAAGTGATTAGAAAGCAAATCCTAACATGGCTAGATGCAGGAATTATATATCCCATTAATGATAGTCCTCATGTGAGTCCATTGCATGTAGTAGCTAAGAAGAGGGCATGACTATCGTGAAAGCCGAGGATGGAGAGGCATTGGCTACTAGGATTCCTACGGATGGCGTGTGTGTACGGATTATAGGAAACTGAATGAAAATACATGCAAAGACCATTTTCCCCTTCCTTTCATAGATCAAATGCTTGAACGTCCTGAAGGGTATGAGTTTTACCGTTTCTTAGATGGGTACTCGGGTTATAATCAGATTATGATTGCACCCGAGGACCAAGAAAAGACTACTTTTACTTGCCCATATGGAACTTTTGCTTTTAGGAATATGCCTTTTGGATTATGTAATGCGCCTGCCACATTTCAGCGTTGCATGATGGCCATATTTGACGGTTTGATAGAAAAGATCATAGAGGTGTTTATGGATGATTTTTCTGTGTTTGGTTCCTCCTTTGATATTTGTTTATCTAACCTTGCTACTGTTTTGAAGAGATGCCAAGAAATTAATCTTGTCTTGAATTGGGAGAAGTGCCACTTCATGATAAGAGATGAGATTGTTCTTGGCCATCATATTTTGGCCAAGGGATTGTAGGTGGATAGAGCACAGGTGGTGGCAATTGAGAAGCTTCCTCCACCTACTAATGAAAAGGGAATGCGGTCCTTCCTTGGACACGCCGATTTTTATAGAAAATTCATAAAAGACTTCTCGAAATACTCCATGCCCTTATCTCATTTACTTGAAAAGGATGTTCCTTTTGTTTTTGATGAAGAATGTCTAACAGCTTTTCAGGTTTTGAAAGATGCGCTTATTACTGTACCTGTCTTGATTACACCGGATTGGACTCGACCGTTTGTACTTATGTATGATGCAAGTGATTTAGCACTTGGAGTGGTGCTTGGGCAGTTGAGGGATAAGAAGTTTTGCGTCATTTACTATGCGAGTAAAACTTTTGATGCTGCACAAAAGAACTACACGGTGACTGAAAAGGAGTTTCTAGCTGTGGTGATTTATCAAGGTTGGAGACAAGGGAGCATTATGATGATTTTTTCGATTACATAGAAGAGATGTTCCCTGATGAGAAGATCGTGGCGGTGTTTGTTGAAGGAGCGGAAAGAGCATGTGTGGTAGCTGCCCAAGGGATGGATCCATAGTATGCGGATTATGTGAATTACATTGCAGTACAAGAAATTCCAAGAGATCTCAACCGATATCAACTCGCAAATTTCAAGCGGGATGTAGAGACTTTTATATGGTATAATCCGTGTGCCCGAGATGGAGATGAAGAGCGTTCTTGATTTTTTCCATGCACAACCTAACGGGGGCACTTCGGAGCTCAAAAGACGGCAGCGAAGGTACTACAATCTGCTTTTTATTGGCCTACTTTGTTTAAAGATTGCGAAAACTATGTGGCGACATGCGATAGATGTCAAAGGATGGGGAACATAAGTAGGAGAGATGAGATGCCACTTCAGCCGAGTATTATTGTTGAGATCTTCGATATATGGGGATCGATTTATGTGGCCTTTTCCCCCATCTAATGGATTTCTCTACATTCGTTTAGCTGTGGATTATGTTTCTAAGTGGGTGGAAGTCATTCCCACTCGCGTGAATGATTCAAGGACCGTGTTGTCTTTTTTGAAGAAACATATATTTACCCGCTATGGAGTTCCTAGAGCACTAGTAAGTGATGGAGGGTCACACTTTGTCAATAAACTTCTTGAAAAAGTGCTTAAGGATTACGGTGTTAAGTATAGATTTACTACACCCTACCACCCTCAATCGAATGGGCAAGCTGAAGTCTCCAACCGACAAGTGAAATAAATTTTAGAAAAGGTAGTCAGAATCAATAGGAAGGATTGGGCTATGAAGCTTGTTGACGTTTTGTGGGGGTTCCGACTGCTTATAAGACGGTGTTGGATATGTCATCGTACCAAATTATCTAAGGGAAGCCATGCCACTTACCTGTAGAAATTCAGCACAAAGCTTTTTGGGCATTAAGGAGTTTGAACTTATCTCTTAAGGATCAAAAAGTGTTGAGGATGACTCATATCAATCAATTGGATGAGTTCAGAAATCGAGCTTACAATAATTCAGAGATCTTCAACGAAAGAATGAAGAAATTGCATGATTCAAATATCTCATACAAGGAGTTCAAGCAAGGTGATGAGGTATTACTTTTTAACTCTCGTTTGAAGCTCTTCGTAGGGAAATTGAAATTGAAGTGGACGGGGCCTTTCATTATCCATAGAGCCTGCGGAGGGGGAAATTTTGAGCTTATGGACAAAGACGGAGACATCATAGTGGCGAATGGGCATCGATTGAAGCATTACAAGTCGCCGGATGATGCTTGCGTCGTCTTAGAGGATACCTTGTACTAGATTGGTACCGTCGTGACTCTACAACATTAAACAAGAGCGCCTGTTGGGGGCTTTCCCTTCCATTTTATTGCTTTATATATCTTTGTGTGAGTAAGAAATTTTTATATTTGAAGTGTTTAATTATCGGCAATACATCTCTTTGCAAACTTAGTTTCCACTATAATTTCTACTAAGTTTGGGGGGTGTGATGTACTTACCTCATTGAAGCACCGAGAGTATAATCTTTTTTTGTAATGTTTGTTAAGGGAGTTGATTTTTTGCGGCATATTAAAAATTTAACCAGTTTTACTGCGTCAATTTTTTGCAATTTGCCTAATGTTTAGTGGTGTTTTGTGTTTTTTTTGGTGTCTTATGCGGAGTTACACATAAGTATTGAGTTTAAGATTGATTCTCGGGCTAAGTTTTGCTCTGTTTTGGTACCTAATGTTCGTTTTTAAGCTTGAAGAGTGCAGGACGAACTATGGATCAGAGACTCCGTTACAGGTCGATTCGACCACATAGAGGTTTATTCGACCAAGGCTTCGACAAAGATGAAGGTCAAACTGGAGATTAGAGAATTTTATACAGGCCGATTCGACCCAGAAGAGTTTGGTTTGACCAAATAGTAGGTCGAACTGAGATGCTAAAAGCCTCAAGAAACATGGTTCGACTATGACAATGCCATTCGACCACTCCAATAGGTCGAATCTTACCAGGTAAGTTAGTTTTTAAATGTGTTTTTCATTCCCATTCGATCACTTTGCACACCACCTTCACTCGAATTCTTCCCGAATCAAAAACCCTTTCTTCTAATCTTCAATTTCACTCAATTTCTCTCCGATTAAACAACATTCCACACTCTTTTCACTCAATTTGTCGTGATTTTGGAACAATCTAGTTGGAAAACTAGGGTTTTGAAGCGAATTTGAGAATTTGTCACATTTGTTCATCTTAAGCCATGGCTGGTTCAAAAGGTACGTTTTCTCGACTCTATTACCCTAGGATTGAAGTTCTAATTGTTTGATTACAAGTTGATTGAACTAGTCTATATAGGAATTCATGGTGTAATTTGAATTTTTGTGTACAATTTAATATGAACAATTGATGGGTTCGATTTTGATTGTTTAATTATTGTCAAACCTTGATGTTTATGTAAAGTTATGAGTAATTTGAGTATAGTGTGAGATGAAGCATGTTGGATTTTGAGTAAATTGCTTGAATTGTTAATGTATGCTTGTAGTTGATAGCATCGTTGGTTGTTCTTATTGCGTAATTGATGTTGGAATGGAATTGAGTAAGCATGAGAATTGAAGTATTGAATTAGGAAAAGAGAATATGCTTGTTTGGAGTGACTATGCATAGAGAAACTTGAAGTCTTGACTAGAGTTGAATGCTAGTTGATTATGAGTTAGTTGGTTTAATTTTCTTGTTTTGTTAGTATTGAAGTATTGATTTCAGAAAAAGAAAAGGAAGCCGATGTTCGTTCCAAAAGAGGCAAGATAGGCCGTCTCGTGAAGATGCAGTGACGAAAAAGTTAAGGCTTCAGGAGAGGTTGCCTATGAATTTCAAGATTTGGATGAATGATTGGGAAGAGATAAAGTACAAATAGGGTGATATGTCGGATAAGATTGCTAGAACGAGGTATCAGGATGATGAGGCGATGGTTACAATGCGCATCCGAGATAATATCCTGTTGATGTTTGATCAAGTGGGGATTCGTCACTTTATGGAATTGAAGAAGCCGACATACTTCCATGTGACTGCTGAGGTATTGTGTTCGATGATTGTTAAAAAATGTTCGAGCCATCTTCCGTATGAGTGTACATTCCAGCTTGGAGGTGAGATTAGGACGTGTTCGGCTGAGGAGTTTAACGCGCTGTTTCAGACTCCTAGAGGGATCTCGAGGAATGAGAATGGATTTTTCAATGCAAATAAATTTTGGAGAGAGATTTCTAGAGAGGATATGGATTTTAAGACTAGTAGTGCTCGTGCTTCATTGATTCGGAATCCTGTACTCCGATATATGGATCGAGTGTTGAGCAACACACTGTTTGCTCGATCTGAGGGGAGCTGTGCGTCGAGGGGAGAGTTGTATGCCCTCTGGTGTATGCTCAATGGAGTGAGGTTCAATGTTGGATCATACCTTATTCATCAGCTATACAGGTTCAGGAGCTCTTCGTTTTAGAGAGTTAATATAGGAGGTTTGCTTACTACTGTGGCTGAATATTATCACATGGATTTCGCTGGTATTTCACCCATCCTTGAGGATTCAAACTTGGTTATGAGTACATGTGTGAAGGGTGGATTTTCTCATCTTCGCGATGGAGATTGGTTCTACACGAGGGGATCTAAGCCCTTTACTTTTATGTTTCCGTTTGATGTGAGTGAGCTGACTACTATCTGGATTGAGGGTAACAAGTTTATGAACACATTGGCGCACAATGCTCTTTCCATCACTTGCTTGATGAAAGGTGATTGGAGGACTGTAGCTCAGATGTATGTTGAGGGGATGAATGAGGAGCTTCAGAGGCTTTTAGACGAAGGGTAGTTTCGGCCTCGGCCACAGCTGCAGCAGCAGCAGGAGCATGGAGCAGATCAGGTGGATCCAGAGATGGAAGTTCCGCAGCCGCAAGAGATGCCACCACGACCCATTCTAGCAGTGCCACAACAGCAGTGGGCTGGTCCTGATGATTATTATCAAGAGCAGTTTCGATTGATTCATGAGCATTTCGCCACACTGAATGCGAACCAACAAGAGACAAATAGGCAGCTGGCATTGGCGAATGCGAACTATGCAGCACTTGATGCGATGTACAACACACTGTAGAATAATTATGTGGAGATGGATAGGAGATTAGGGAAAATGCATGCCGATGAGCGTGAGTTGGATAGGAAGCTTAATAATCTTCATAGAGATTTAGATCGATTACGCTCGGAGATGAGTGATGGTGATGACGAAGAGGATACGAGCGATGATGAAGCTCCGGAGGAGTAGGTTGCATCAGGTTTTTATTCTTTGTCTGTTTCATCTCATCTCCCTTCTCTTTTTCTCTTTACAGGATGGGTATTTATGGTGTGAATGGCATGTACGTAATTGGAAGTATGAATTGATATGAGATTGAGATGTGATGATTGATACTTGAGGGTGGAATAGGTTGGAGATACTTATATGGATTGTCATGATATGTGGGCTCTTGGCATTAGTATGTTGCATTCATATTTTACATGTGTTAATTTTTATTAATGAGAGATATGTACAACTTGATAAGTATGTGGAGTTCATTGTGAAATTGATCTTGGTTATATGCTACGAGGAGTACTTTGGATTCTATTTACCCATGTGAGAGTTTGAGCCATTTGAATCGTGCTAGTTCATGATAGTTTATTCTTAAGAGAATCATTCATATAACTGTATTCTAGAACTTGGCTTGGAGTTTTATGTGAGACTTATGATTAATGAGTTGCTAGGACATAATCTTAGATCATTATTGTTTATTTGAGTCACTTAACCAAAATTTTACCTTACTTTATAATATATGTATCATTGGAAGCCCTTTTAAGCCTTAAAAAAAGCTTTTTCTTTGGCAAGGCTTGATTAAAAAGCCATATTTAACATTTACTTGAGCCTTGCTGATTATTAGTAGAAAGTTAAGGTGAATAAGTACTAGCAAGAATAAAGAAGGTAGAAGATTGGTTGAGAAACATGAAAAAGGGAAAAGTTAGGTTAAATTTTGTTTAGGGGTAGTGCCTGAAATTGGTACCCCGACTGCGTAGAAGGGTAGTGCCCGAAATTGGTACCATTGCTCAATAAAGAAAGATGATGTTGATGCTAAAGAAAGAAGAAAAATTCAAATCGTAAAGATTATAAGAAGATGGAGGCGAAGATGAAGCTGTATGACGAAAAGCAAAACTCCAAGGTAATTCTCTCACTTTACTTAAATTTTTCTACCTTTACCAAAGAGCCAACATTACAACCCAAGAGCAAGTCCTTTGTGATCCTAGTAATGAGTTGATTGTAAGTTGATTTTTGAGACCCTTGTCAAGCTTATGGTTACGCGGATGTATGAATTGAATATGAGCGTATATTTACCTACTGAAGTGTACGTCCTTTACACTAGTGAGTAAGAGTAAATGCTTATCCTGTGAGGAGGATGGCTTAGTACTCAGAATTACGTTATAATTAAGTGATGTTTTGCATGAATAATATATATGATGCAAGTGATACTTGTTTTTGATTGATGGAATTGAATGTGTGATTATGTGTTGTATTTGGGATGGTAGTCGAGTGAATTTTACACTACTCTATGGTTTTTGATTTCGTTGTCTCGGGATGAGTAACATGTAAGTTTGGAGATTTGTTGAGTGTGTAAATTCACGTGTTTCGAGCCCAGATTCATGTAATAATGGTGTGTTAGATGGTTGTAATTCAATATGAATCGATATATATGGTGGAAAGTCATGAATCAGGTGTCTTTAAGGCTGTTTGAGTTGATTTCGAAGGAAAACGAGTGAGAAGTGGTCGAATCCGGAGAAGAGGAGGTCTCGAGGCTCGATTCGACCAAGCAGGCATGCCATTCGATGATGAAAGAGACAGTTCGACCAGAACCGGTGGTTGAATCGATAGAGAGGAAGTGCCTGGAGTGTCGTTCGACTACGACATTGTGATTCGACCAAGCCATTTGGTCGAACCGTAGTCGAACCAGAACCCTAAATGGAAGCAGCTGCAGTTCAACCAGAGGGTATGTGATTTGACTAGGATTCTAGTCGAATCTGGGACCCGCAACCAATTTACAGGTCGATTCAACCTGGGGTTCAACCAGCGGAGGATGATTTGACCTTGCCTGTTGGTTGAACTGAGGCGCGAAAACTTACCATATTCATATTTTTACACCTTTAATGCGTGTGTTCGCTCAAGAAGCCCATCCAAGGCCCGTAAGGATAGTTTACAAGTATAAAAGAAGAGCTTTCGCAGGACAAAGGAGACACGACATCACTCATCATCCATCCACCACCGAAACCCTATCATCATCTTAAGGAGTCGTGAAGAGAGGTTCGTCTGGCGAGTCAAGTAAGATCATACCAATTAACCATGATTGATCCTAGATCAATCATGGGCTAGAGCCGCTCTGGTAGTTCCAGGGTTATGAAAGTTTTATGAGTTAATTGAATTTTCATGTGTAAACTTCGTACAACACTACTTGTGGTTTATTTTATATAAGATTGTGCTTTTAAAACTCATACTCACAGTCGTTTTGTGCATCATTAACTGTTATATAGAGTCTGAATACATATCTTGGTTATTGATTGAGTGCGTTCACAGCTGAGCAGGATTAAATGTTATAATTCTAAGTGAAGGGATTCTGAAGTTTTATTAGAACTATCTTATATAAATACTTGTTAATTGAATCATATTCGGGTTAATAAATAGGATAAAGAGTATAACTTCATAGTACTTAAAAAGGGTGATCATATCGGGTTAGATTACTAAGTGTACGGGAAATAATTGATATTGATAGTACCTTGAAAGGATGTGGATTATATCTTTTACTCCGAGGATATTTACACATGTCATACGCGTGTTTACTTGTGTATATAGAGTGAACTTGCATGGTTTAGTGATGCGTCCATAGACCACAAGGCAGAGTCGGACAACAACACATGGAAAGGAAATTAATAAGTAAAACTGGATGACCCGAAGAACTACCTAATTTTTACTTGATTATTGTCGTATTTTCTCTATCGCTTGTTTATTTAATTTGCTATTTCAGTTATTCGTTATTTAGTCTCGTAACTATTCCAAACCAATTTGCCAACATAGTCTTAGTTTACTAGAATATAATAAAATTGATAATAATTCGTCCCTTGGGTTCGATTTGGGATAAGCAGCATTTTTAGCAACATGAACCTGAGGAGCTCGATGAAACAATCCTTCCACCTCCACAAGTTCTTTCAGAAGCTCCGCCAACGTGTACAAACGTTTGTTCATACCATAGTTCAGGCGAAACTTCTCAAAACTCTTAGGCAAGCTTTGGAGTATGATATCGATCTGGGTTTCCCCATCGATCTAAGCTCTCCAAGGACCTCCAACTCTTTGAGTTGACCCATCATTCTAAAGACATGCTCCATTACAGAAGTGCCCTCAGCCATTTTGGTGTTCATCAATCTAGCCATACCCTCCGACCTAGCAGGATGACTCTGGTGTCCGAAGAGTTCCTTAAAATTCTGCATCATATCATAGACAGAGTTCATAGCTTGATGCTGATGCTGAAGTATATTTGAAATAGAAGCCAAAATATAACACTTAGCCATCCTATCAGCCTTAACCCACCTATTATAAGCAGCTCTTTCCTCTTCACTAGATTCATCCGTAGGTTTCAAGGGACATTCTTCATGGAGTACAAAGATATAATCTTCAGCAGTTAAAACAATATCTATGTTTCGTTTCTAGTCAACATAATTTGTGCCAGTAAGTTTTGTTCTTTAAGTATGACATTAAGTGAATTAAGTGTCATTTTAAAATCCTGAGAATCATAAATAAATAAACAGATAAAACACTTCGAATTTATCCATTTATATTGATTCCCTCAAAACAATATAAAATAAAATTCACCAATATCTTAAGCACCGTGAGTCTGCATGCCACGTTAGTATGGACGTATACAAACCCGAACATTTACAAGAGAAGGTTTTACCAATTAATTTCATTCGTCAACCTAACTTTATGACAAAATAATTAATAGTCGATTCCTTTTAGCCATGCAAATAACAGCAGTGACTCTGCTGGGGACAATACTTATTATTTACACATAAGTGTACACCATTATTTGATTCCAAGTCAGCTGCCCAAGCTTATGTGTCTTACAGTTGGAGAAGTATACACATGCTCGGATAACTTCCTACAATCATCATAAAGAATTTTGTACTAGTGATCCGTGAATAAACTCATTGGTTGTGGAGGAAGGTCAATTGCCAATGCGCAAGTTTCTCACATCACTTACAAACCAATAATGGATAGTTACGAGACTAAATAACAAATAACTTAAATAGCAAATTAAATAAACAAGCGATAGAGAAAATATGACTGTGATCAAGTAAGAAATTAGGTAGTTCTTCGGGTCATCCAGTTTTACTTAATAATTTCCTTTCCATGTGTTGTTGTCCGACTCTACCTTGTGGTCTATGGACACATCACTAAACCATGCAAGTTCACTCTATAGACATAAGTAAACATGTGTATGACACGTGTGAATATCCTCGGAGTAAGAGATATAATCCACCCCCTTTCTAGGTACTATCAATATTAATTATTTCCCGTACACTTAGTACTCTAACCCGATATGGTCTCCATTTTTAGGTACTATGAAGTTATACTCTTTATCCTACTTATTAACCCGAATATGATTCAATTAACAAGTATTTATATAAGATAGTTCTAATAAGACTTCGGAATCCCTTCACTTAGAATTGAAACATATAATACTGCTCAGCATTGAACGCACTCAATCAATAACCAAGATATGTATTCAGACTCTACATAACAGTTAATGATGCACAAAAGGATTGTGAGTATGAATTTAAAAAACACAATCTTATATAAAATAAACCACAAGTAGTGTTGTACGGAGTTTACACATGAAAATTCAATTATCTCATAAAACTTTCATAACCCTAGAACTACCGGAGCGGCTCTAGCCCATGATTGATCTAGGAACAATCATGGTTAATTGGTATGATCTTACTTGACTCGCCAGACGAACCTCTCTTCACGACTCCTTGAGATGATGGTAGGGTTTCGGTGGTGGATAGATGATGAGTGATGTCGTGTCTCCTTTCTTCTGCAAAAGCCATTTTTTATCTTGTAAACTCTCCTTACGGGCCTTGGATGGGCTTCTTGAGCGAACACATGCATTAAAGGTGTAAAAATACGAATATGGTAAGTTTTTGCGCCTCAGTTCGACCAACAGGCCAGGTCGGATCATCCTCCGCTGGTCGAACCCCAGGTCAAATTGACTTGTAAATTGGTTGCGGGTCTCGGATTCTACCAGAATCTTGGTCGAATCACATACCCTCTGGTCGAACTGCAGCAGCTTCTATTCAGGGTTCTGGTTCGACCACGGTCCGATCAAATGGCTTGGTCGAACCACAATGTCGTGGTCGAACAGCACTCCAGACACTTCCTCTCCATCGGTTCAACCACAGGTTCTGGTCGAACTGTCTCCTTCGTGGTCGAAAGGTGCACCTGCTTGGTCGAATCGAGCCTCTGAACCTCCTCTTCTCCAGATTTGATCACTTCTCACTCGTTTTTCTTCAAAAATCAAATCAAATAGCCTTAAAGACACCTGATTCGTGACTTTCCACCATATATATCGATTCATATCGAATTACAACCATCTAACACACCATTATTACACAAATTCAGGCTCGAAACACGTGAATTTACACATTCAACAAACCACCAAACTTATATTCTGCTCGTCCCAAGGCAATGAAATCAAAAACCATAGAGTAGTGTAAACTTTACTCGGCTACCATCCCAAATACAACACATAATCACACATGCAATTCCATTAATCAAAAACAAGTATCATTTGCATCATATATATTATTCATGCAAAACATCACTCAATTATAACGCAATTCGGATTACTAAGTCATCTTCCTCACAAGATAAGTATTTACTCTCACTCACTAGTGTAAAGGATGTACACTTAAGTAGGTAAATATACGCTCATATTCAATTCATACTTCCATGTAACCATAAGCTTGGCAAGGGTCTCAAAAATCAACTTACAATCAACTCATTACTAGGATCACAAAGGACTTGCTCTTGGGTTGTAATGTTGGCTCTTTGGTAAAGGTAGAAAAATTTAGGTAAAGTGTCTAATTCACTAGTAGAGAATTACCTTGGAGTTTTGCTTTTCGTCATACAACTTCATCTTTGCCTCCATCTTCTAATAATATTTACGATTTGAATTCTTCTTCTTTCCTTAGCATCAACATCATCTTTCTTTATTGAGCAAGGGTACCAATTTCGGGCACTACCCTTCTAAGCAGTCGGGGTACCAATTTCAGGCACTACCCTTAAACAAGATTTAACCATACTTTTCTCTTTTTCATTTTCTCAACCAATCTTCTACCTTCTTCATTCTTACTAGCACTTATTCACCTCAACTCTCAACTAATGAATAGGGTATTCAACAAGGCTCAAGTAAAGGTAAAATAAGGCTTTTCTATCAAGGCTTGCCAAAGAAAAAGATTTTTTAAGGCTTAAAAGGGCTGATTTGTCGTTAATAGTCGGGATAACCAATTAAAAAATTTTATCGAACCCAAGGGAATTTAGGATTTATGGCCTTCAAGTTATAGTCTCGTATTAGTTAGGGACGACCGAGAAGAGAGATAATAGAAACAAGAAAACAAACTAATTACAATATTTTTAGAATTTTCAATGCAAAGGAAGTTTTCATGATTCACTTCAAATGGATCAATCATGTAACACATCTAATTGCCTCTCAATTTAAGCTATCATAGTAAGAGCGATCACAAATTCCACCTAAACTCTCTCTCGAGATGAAGAGGATGTAGACCCTTACAAAGGCCTCAAAATAGCACAAAAGATAGAGAACAAAGTGAACACCTCCCAATAGGTACTAATTACACGTACGAGTTCTCTAAAAGGTACTAAATCATAGATAATATTTCCTTTCTAGGTACTATGAATTCACTAAAGTTGGGTTTCCCTCACTAGATTAATTGACATCTCGATCTAACCTCTCTAGTGTCCACTTATGTAGTTCTAAACATGAGAGGTCGTCTCCAACTCTTCCCATATTAATCTACATAACCCACATGATGAAATGATTTAATTAATTCCTAAGACACATAATTGAACTCTCGTTAAAACCACATGCACTAGATAATTAACCACACAAATCAAATATATAGATTAAGCAATTAAGCATCCATAAATGAAACTAATCAAAGCCGGGATCACAATTTAAATAATATCACAAATCAATCCATAATTTAAACATCACTTAAACATCCAAAACATAGAAAATAAAAAAGATAATAAGTATGATTAGATTTCACCGAATGAAGTTTTTACATCTACCAAGCTCATCATTTCCTTAGTGTCCCCACCTTCTTAAAAAGTATTAAATTTCTAATCTAGAAAAATATTTAAAACTACGGATCCCTCGCCCCGAAAGGGGGAGGGATCTCAACTATGGAGGTCTTACTTAAAACCCCTCTCAGCTATTGAATCTTGGAAGTGATTCAATTTAATAGAATTTAAATGGGTAAAGAATTGTTCCATGGTGGCTTTAATGGAAGAGGGTATTTATAGTAGTAAGGATGAGAGAAATTTGAATGAGTTTCTAATGTGGGACAAATGGGTTCTTGTAGTGGTAGAGTGAGAGGAATTTGTGGTAAGTAATCAATGTGGGACAATTTAGCTCATGGGACCAAAATAGGATTTATAGCAAATTTTTCTTTGGCCCGTTCTTGCTCGTTTCAACTCCAAATCGAGCTCCATTTTCTCCCACATCTTCCTCTTCACTTGTAGAATCCATTTTTATCAAAATCAGCCATTTTGTTGCAAAAATAAACAAAAATGCCTTTCTCCAAATAATCAAGCAATTAATAGTATTTTCATTAAAATCATGCTCAATTATTGAATTAAAGCCACAAAAATTCACTTAAAATTTAGGTGAATTTCACACCGATCAAACCTCCAAACTTAAAGTGTTGCTCATCCCCAAGCAACGAAAGAAAAGAAAGAACAAGGAGTGGAATTCACCTAGAATTGAATCAAGATATCAATGAGATTGAGTCACTTCAAAGCTATTTCAATTCAATCAAAACAAGCGACAAGACATCAATTTAAATGAATACAAGTTAAGCTTAGAAAATATGCAAGCAAGTGAGACTTACACTACTCCTCTCTACATTTTGCTTTTCACTCTCACACTCAAGGGGTGTATGGGAGAAGTGTATACTCTCAAAAATTTATTCAAATGTATGTCATTACCATATGTTTGGGAAATGTCTAAACTCTCTACCACTTGTATGTGTTAATCATTGAATCGAAAAGGTCTTTAATGGGGTTGTAATGTAGGCTCTTTGGTCTTGGGTAGGAAAATATTTAGGAAAAGTAAGCTCAAGATTAGTAGAGAATTTAAGTTGATTGATCACTTCAACTCTCATCCTCTCTTTTTCTCTTTTCACCTCAAGAAAAATGTAATCTTCCATCCGATACACTAACAAACCTTTTTTTTCATCCATTTTTTAGTTTCTTTCTCTCTTTTCCCCAAGGGCTCTCTTTCTATTTTTCTAGTAGAGCTCCTTTATACTTCTTTTATACAAGCTTCACTTAATTTTCTTTTTTTCTCATCCTCTATTTTTTCTTTTTCATCTTTTCTCCCTCTTTTCTAGCACTTTCACCATTTTTCTCTTTCCAAACTCTCTTGTAAGCTCAATTCAACCACTTCATCCCCATTAATCCTCTACTAATCGACAAAGGTGATTAGGATACAAAATATGGATAAAAATGGCTAAATTTGTAGGTAGCCAAAGAAATAAGGATAATAAGCTCAAAGGGGCAAACTACGAAATAATTTCATTTAGTAGGATTAATTTGGCTAAGTGACTTGTCAAAACAAAGATGGCCTTAAATCATTTCCAACAATCGTCACACACGTATAATTTTAAGAAGACACAATGGCAAGTTCTAGAATGTACACAAAAGAATGATGCACTCAAGAAAGGAAAAATCATTTAATATTACGATTTAAAGGCTCAAAAGCTCATGACTTATAACAGTGAAAGAAACACAAAACAAGCACAAACCGTAACTCAACAAGTACATAGTAAAAATCCATCTCGTCACAAGTTTCAACTAAATATCATAGTTTCAAAATTTCTCACAATGAAGCACGAGAGAGCCAAGAAAGATTTCTCCTTATTGAAAGCAAAAACAAAGAAAGGAGAAAAAGTGTGCCAAAGAAAAGAGTAAGGACTTAAACATGCGCTAGTGCAATATGCTCAAGTAGGAGTTCATTGATGTATTTTTTATAATTCAAACCGTAGAAAGATCAAGTAACAAAGAGAACATACCCCCAAACTTAAATTAGGCAAAGTGAATTTAAGTTGAGAAAATGTTCGTTATCTCAATTTGCACCACTCATTTGCTCTTCAAGGCCAATACCATGGCACCACGCTTTCGTCCCTACAAACACAACCATAAAACAAAAAAAATAAATCAAATAAAAATGTCCCTATCCTAATACTCAACGAAACCCAAAGTCACAAATACAACTATATTCCCCGACAACGGCGCCATATATTTGGTCGTTAATAGTCGGGATGACCAATTAAAGAATTTATTGAACCCAATGGAATTTAGGATTTATGGCCTTCAAGTTATAGTCTCGTATTAGTTAGGGACGACCGAGAAGAGAGATAATAGAAACAAGAAAAGAAACTAACTGCAATATTTTTGGAATTTTCAATGCAAAAGAAGTTTTCATGATGCACTACAAATGGATCAATCATGTAACACATCTAATTGCCTCCCAATTTAAGTTATCATAGTAAGAGCAACCACAAATTCCACCTAAACTCTCTCTCGAGATGAAGAGGATGTAGACTCTTACAAAGACCCTAAAATAGCACAAAAGATCAAGAATAAAGTGAACACCTCCCAATAGGTACTAATTACACGTACGAGTTCCCTAAAAGGTACTAAATCATATGTAATATTTCCTTTCTAGGTACTATGAATTCACTAAGGTTGGGTTCTCCTCACTAGATCAATTGACCTCTCGATCTAACCTCTCTAGTGTCCACTTATACAGTTCTAAACATGAGATGTCGTCTCCAACTCTTCCCACATTAATCTACATAACTCACATGATGAAATGATTCAATTAATTCCTAAGACACATAATTGAACTCTCGTTCTAACCACATGCACTAGATAATTAACCACACAAATCAAACATATAGATTAAGCAATTAAGCATCCATAAATGAAACTAATCAAAGTCGGGATCACAATTTAAATAATATCACAAATTAATCCATAATCTAAATATCACTTAAACATCCAAAACATAGAAAATAAAAATATAATAAGTAGGATTAGATTTTACCGAATAAAGTTTTTACATCCACCAAGCTCATCCTTTACTTGGTGTCTCCACCTTCTTGAAAAACATTAAATTCCTAATCTAGAAAAACATTTAAAACTACTGATCCCTCGTCCCGAAAGGGGGAGGGATCTCAACTATGGAGGTCTTACTTAAAACTCCTCTCAACTATTGAATCTAGGAAATGATTCAATTTAATGGAATTTAAATGGGTAAAGAATTGTTCTATGGTGGCTTTCATGGTATTTATAGTAGTAAGGATGAGAGAAATTTGAGTGAGTTTCCAATGTGGGACAAGTAAGTTCATGTAGTGGTAGAGTGAGAGGAATTTGTGGTAAATAATCAATGTGGGACAATTTAGCTCATGGGACCAAAAATGAGATTTATAGCAAATTTTCCTTTGGCCCGCTCTTGCTCGTTTCAACTCCAAATCGAGCTCCATTTTCTCCCACATCTTCCTCTTCACTTGTAGAATCCATTTTTATCAAAATCACCCATGTTTCTGCAAAAATAAATAAACATACCTTTCTCCAAATAATCAAGCAATTAATAGTATTTTCATTAAAATTATGCTCAATTATTGAATTAAAGCCACAAAAATCCACTTAAAATCTAGGTGAATTTCACACTGATCAAGGGCTTTCAAGGATACATATATTATAAGATAAGGTAAAATTTTGGCTAAGTGACTCAAATAAACAATAGTGGCCTAAGATCATGTCCTAGCGACTCATTAATCATAAGTCTAACACTAGACTGCATGTAAGTATCATGACAATCCATGTAAGTATCTCCAACCTATTCCACCCTCAAGTATCAATCATCACATCTCAATCTCACATCAATTCATACTTCCAATTACGTACATGCCACTCACACCACAAATACCCATCCTGTAAAGAGAAAAAGAGAAGGGAGATGAGATAAAACTGACAAAGAATAAAAACCTAATGCAACCTACTCCTCCGGAGCATCATCATCGCTCGCATCCTCTTCGTCATCACCATCACTCATCTCCGAGCGCAATCGATCCAAATCTCTATGAAGACTATTAAGCTTCCTATCCAACTCTCGCTCATTGGCATGCATTTTCCCTAATCTCATATCCATCTCCACATAATTATTCTGCAATGTGTTGTACCTCGTATCAAGTGCTGCATAGTTCGCATTCGCCAATGCCAACTGCCTATTTGTCTCCTGCTGGTTTGCATTCAATGTGGTAAAATGTTCATGAATCAATCGAAACTGCTCCTGATAATAAGCATCAAGACCAGCCCACTGCTGTTGTGGCACTGCTGAAATGGGTCGTGGTAGCATCTCGTGCGGCTGCGGAACTTCCATCTTGGATCCACCTGATCCGCTCCACGCTCCTGCTGCTGCTGTAACTGTGGCCTAGGCTGAAACTACCCTTCGTCTACAATCCTCTGAAGCTCCTCATTCATCTCCTCAGCGTACATCTGAATTACAGTCCTCCAATCATCTTTCGTCAAGCAAGTGATGGAAAGAGCATCATGCGCCAACGTGTTCATCAACTTGTTACCCTTAGTCCGGATAGTAGTCAGCTCACTCACATCAAACATAAACATGAAAGTAAAGGGCTTAGATCCCCTTGTGTAGAAGCAATCTTCATCGCGAAGATGAGCAAATCCACCCTTTACACATGTACTCATAACCAAGTCTAGATCCTCAAGGATGGGTGAAATACCAGCAAAATCCATGGGATAATATTCAGCCACAGTAGTAAGAAAACCTCATATATTAACTCTCTGAAACGGAGAGCTCTTGAACCTGTATAGCTAATGAATAAGGTATGATCCCACATTGAACCTCACTCCATTAAGCATACACCAGAGGGCTTACAACTCGCAAATAGTGTGTTGCTCAACACTCGATCCATATATCGGAGTGTAGAATTCCAAATCAATGAAGCACGAGCACTACTAGTCTTAAAATCCATATCCTCTCCAGAAGTTATTTGCATTGAAAAATCCATTCTCATTCCTCGAGATCCCTCTCGGAGTCTGAAACAGCGCGTTAAACTCCTCAGCCGACCACGTCCTCATCTCACCTATAAGCTGGAATGTACACTAATACGGGAGATGGCTCAAACCTTTCTTAATAGTCATCGAACATAATACCTCAGCAGTCATATGGAAGTATGTCGGCTTCTTCAATTCCATAAAGCGATAAATCCCCACTTGATCAAACATTCACAGGATATCATCTCGGATGCGCATTGTAACCAACGCCTCATCATCCTGATACCTCGTTCTAGCAATCTTATCCCACATATCACCCCATTTATACTTTATCTCTTCCCAATCATTCATCCGAATCTTAAAATTCATAGACAACCTCTCCTGAAGCCTTAACTTCTTCGTCACTGCATCTTCAAGAGACAGCCTATCTTGCCTCTTTTTGAAATGAACCTCAGCTTCCTTTCCTTTTCCTAAAATCAATACTTCAATACTAAAAAAATAAGAAAAGCAAACCAGCTAACTCATAATCAACTAGCATTCAACTCTACTCAAGACTTCATGTTTCTCTATGCATAGTCACTCCAAATAAGCATATTCTCTTTTCATAATTCAATACTTCAATTCTCATGCTTACTCAATTCCATTCCAACATCAATTACTGATTGGTCGTTATAGTCGGGATGACCAATTAAAGAATTTATCGAACCACAGGGAGGAAGATACTAGATTTTAAGCGATCTCAAGTTTATCGTGATTTTATAAGGACGATCGAAAAAGAGGATAAGATGCAAATAAATGCAATTAAACTAATGCAAGAGATAAGAAACAAATGAATGCAAGATAAATGGGTTCCAAATGATGCAAGGATGAGATTAGCAACAATCATGGCATAGATAACAAAATAATTATGCAATTGATTATAATCTATCATGGACATGGCATAGGAGTGATCACTAATTTCACTTAAACTCTCAACCAAGATGGATAGGATGTAGGCCCACAATAAGGATCGCAAAAACACAGAGGATCAAGACCAAAGTGAACACCTCCCACTAGGTAATAATTACTCTACGAGTTCCCAAACAAGGTACTAAATCATAGGCAATATTCCCTTTTAAGATACTATGAACTCACTAATGGCTTGGGTCTCCTCATCTAATTAACTAATCTCTCGATTAAGCTAATCAAATGTTCTATCAAAGGGTTCCAAATCTAGAAGGGTAGACCTATCCCATTCTAAATTAATATACATGAAGCGTATGATGAAATGATTCAATGAACTATCCTAAGCATATAATTGATTTGTCAATCAAATCACATGCACATGACAATTAATCACACAATTCATCATATACATCAAGTAATCAACATTCAATGATAGAAATAACACAAAGTCCATTCAAGATTAAAATCAATTTGCATAAAAACTACATTATCCAACACCAATCATGGAGCTAATCTCACAAAGGAGATTAGTCTCTCATAGTCACAAGAAATTCAACATAGACATTAAAATCCTTACAAACCATGATCAACTATAAAGAAAGTCACAAAATTAGAATTAGATTCCCCCTTTGAAGGTCTTCAATGGATATCTTCTTCTTCTTCTTGTGATCTCACTCTCCCTTGCTTCCTTGATCACTTGGATGGTGGATTTGATGGAGGAGGTCAAGTGTAGATGGATGGATGAAGAATAGATGAAGATGGATCTAGTGTGTGAGGAAATGTGGTGTGGAGTGTGTGTAACTGCTCTCAATTCTGATCTCCCTCTCTAAATTTCGCACAAGTCATGATTTTATATCACTTATGGACCTTCTAGAAGCTTCCGGAATATTCTGAAAATTACATAAGATTTTGCACCTACACGGCCCGTGCTGCAGTATACGGCCCGTGTAGGGCACACCTACTTCGGCGTGTTGTGCGTGCTTCCGGACACTGCTCGAGCTGCAATACACGGAGTTGGTCGTGGCTGTGCAGCATTTTCTGATGTAAATATATGGCTTCTTCTTACAGGGTCGTGCTCTGCACACAGGGCGTGCAGCAACGCACGGCCCGTGCACCAGCGCATGACCATCATCCTGGGCGAGCAGCGAGTTCTGATGACATTACATGGCCATGGTTACAGGGCCATATTCTGCACACGGCCCGTGTACCAACATACCATGTCTTTCTGACTCCGTTTCGCTCCCGACTCTATTTTTGTCCATTTCTTGACCTGTTTTACACATATTTAAGCTCATTTACACAATTCTATCAAATCATACCACATTCTTCAAAATAACAATAACTCCACCAAAAGTCACACAAATACGGATAAAAACATCCAAAAATTCACAAATAAAGACACTAAAATCTAGGTGAAAATGACTACGATCAACCCCCCAAACTTAAAGTATTGTTCGTCCTCGAACAATTAAAATTGATAAACAAGAGGAGTAATTTTCACCTAGGAAAACACCTAACAAATATAAACCACAACACATCACAAGTAATAAGGACTACAAAATCACATTAAGTATCCCTACATCATCAAACTTATAACATGAAAGATTAATAAGTTCAATCTTAAGAATGATAAAAGAGTAATCAAATCCCTTTCAATCTAAGTCTCTCATAGGATATCAAATTCACTTAACACTCTATAGAGTAGGATTTTTAACATCACTCATCAACCGGTTAGAACCGACTCACCATAGGCTTGCTCCTGGACTATGTTCACAAGCCACCCTAGTTTCAATAAGTGAACAAATAGGATTTTATCTTAGGATGTAATGTTTAAGCTCTTTGGTAGGGTAGGAAACTTTTGGATAATAGTGACTAATCAAGTGTAAGTAATTTAAGAGATGATACCTTTCTCCAACTTAATCACTTTCAAGCTTCCTTTACTTTCTTCTTTAATCATAAGCACTATCCATTATCATTCCTTGGATTTCTTGAGCTTCTCTTGATTTTTGCATGCTCCCTTTCTTTCGAATTTTGAATTCCATGAGCTCATTTTTGTTGATTTGCTCATTTTTCTTGTCTTGAGGTCGCATGTGCATTTTTGCTTTAGCTTTTTTCATCCTTTTCTTGTTTGTTTACCATTTCCTTTCTTTTCTAGCACAATTCTCACATCAAACCTTGTAAACCATTATCTCCTCAATCACCCACACTTAGGTTATATATATAAGACTCAAGTGAGTTTTAAAGGCTTGTATTGTGCTTGAATCACAAAGAAAAAAATGCTTATAGGCTCAAAGTGGCTCACTAGGGATAATGTTTTTGGTAAGGAAATTTTTATGGCTATGACTTCATTCATCAAGGATGACCTAAGATCATTTCACAAATTTCAACCATTCGGGCTTCATTCCTATAGTCCGTGAGCAAGTTCTAGTTTGTCTAAATTCAACCGGTCCTCTCTTCAAGAATTAACCATGGAGGCACGGTTGAGGCTCAAGTCTCACAAGCTTTTGCTTAGACCAAAAGAAACATAATTACCCTTCATACTTCTCAAAATTGAACAAATTATATAATTCATGTCACAATTTCAACAACTAGAAACCATTAATATGCTTGCCATTACTCATCACAGACAATGCCTTATAGCTCATATTCAAAAACACTTAACTCTTTCCCAAAAACATACCAACAAACACTCCCTACAAAAATAAAACAACATGACAAACACCACACAATAAACAAAGACTCACCAAACAACACAACAACATATAACATGCATGAACAAAATATCCATCTCAAAGAAATTAAAGCATGTCACCTCATCATCCATAACAAATAAGCTCAACAAACATCTCATCCTTAATTGAAAATGAAATCCTAGATTACGAAAGTAAACCTCCCACAAATATAACACATGAAGTAGCATGCTAATCCAATACACTCCAAATCAATATCAATTCATGTCAAGCAATTAGAAGTGATAAGATGTAGAGTAAACTCCCTTAAACATTTGAGAATAGAAATGGTTGGCATGAGATTCCGACATGCATCCACAATGGTTTCTCGATTTAATCTTCGGGCTCAATTCATTCTTTCACTATCCTCCATTTATGTTCAACATCTCATAAAAAATAATTAGCTCAACAATTGCAATAAAAATTAGGACTATCATGCACTTCAGCACAACCAAACGACCCAAAATTATAACCAAACTCATGAGAAAATTTTAAAATTTACTCAATTTTACACATAGTAGCCCTCAATCAATCATCAATCATGATCTATAATACGCTCAAGTGGTGAGTCACACCACACAATCTCCTCCCAAACATAAATCGAAACAAGAGTTGAGAATTAAGTTTGCAAAAAGTGGTGGGACTTACCCTTGTAGTTTCCAATAATCTTCATGAAGTTACCTTGTGATGACATATGTGCATTTCCAATATTCAAGTAAGTATGGCCACCACACACTCCCTCCAAACTTAAATTAACACAATAAGTTTGAACAAAGTGGTGTGACATACATCTTCATTCCAAATTGAACACATTCCGTCTTCTCCATATGTATTTTTCTCCATGAGTACAATCCACCTACATACCAAAAATTCAAAACAATATCAAATCCACAACCTTATTAAAAGCACTAAATAAAGAAATAAAGATAATGATGGGTTGCCTCCCATCTAGCGCTAAGTTTAACGTCTTCAAGCCGGACGATATTTTGAAGCTCATGGTGGTCTTGAATAGTCTTTAGGCACCGTCATAGGTTTCTTTTTGAAGTAGTGCCTTGTGCTCTCTCGTTCAACACCAAGAGCGTGTCCTTTCTTGTTGAATAGTTCAAGCAATTATTCCCCGAAGGCGTTCTTCACAAGGAATGGTCCTTTCCACTTGTTCCACTTTTTTCGTGGGGCTTTATGTGAATTTTGAACTTCAACCACATCCCCCAGTAAGAATTCGGGCATTGACAAGTGTTGATGCCCTCTTGCAACTCTTTTCCTACAATTTTCAACAAACAAGTTTTTATCAATAAAATCATAAAAATTCTTAAGAGAGTTTGAAATTTCAATAGAATGAGAAGATTTTTTCTTGTGTGGAGTGGAGTCCATGATCTTAGTTTCCGGAGGTTTCTTTTCTTCCATAAGTGCATGAATCTCTTCTTGGTTTTGAAACTTTACTTTCTCAACCATCACTTCAAGAGACTCGACAAATCTTTCGAATTCCCCCTTCAACTCTTCTTTAAACTCTTTGGCTTTCACCCACTTAGGAACTCTTTCTCTCTTCTCTTTCATTAGCTCATCATCCCCCAAACTAGCCTCTTTCCGATCTTTAACGACCATGCATTCTCTCTTTGTTCCGGAGGTAGAAGGCATGTTGTTCTCTTCTTGAAGTCTTTCCACGATGGACATAAGTTGAGTTAATTGGTGTTCAATGGAATCCAATCTAGCACCGTATGCTATGATTTTATTTGCCACCATTTTGCACCAATTTCCCATTCGATCCTTCCACTCTTCATTATACTTCTTCTCCCTCTCCATGAGCTTCATAATCTTTTCAATCAACTCATCTCTACGATTCTCTTTGTAGTCACTTTGGGCGGAATAAGAGGTGTTGGAGTCTTGAAAATCTCCCCATAGTTGTGGTTGATTTCCTTCTTTGTTTCTAGAAAAATTTTCTTGAAAAATATCATCCACACCTTGAGGGTATACTTGTTGATGCATTTGATGAGAAACTCCAAAATCTCCATAACCTTGTTGCTGGAATTGCATATTAGACACTTGTACTCCGAAATCCGATTGCAAGTTTGGTTCACAATTTGGCATTTGAAATCCTTGAAAATTTCCTTGTGTGTTCATAGTGGGATAAGCACTTCTATTTACCATATCTCGAAGAATATCCATGTAGCTCATATTTTTGGGCTTGTTCACCTTCTTCCTCCTTCTCAAGGTATGCACCTACAAGAGAAAGAAAAAATTGAACAAAATTTTCTAAAGCAAATATAAGATGCAAAAATAAAAATAAATGTCCTTATTAAGACCACTTTAAACAATCCTTCGTCAAACTACTAGCGACCGTTACCTCCCTGGCAACGGCGCCATTTGATTGGTCGTTATAGTCAGGATGACCAATTAAAGAATTAACCGAACCACAGGGAGGAATGTACTAGAGTTTAAGCGATCTCAAGGTTATGATGATTTTATAAGGATGATTGAAAAAGAGGATAAGATGCAAATGAATGCAATTAAACTAATGCAAGAGATAAGAAATAAATGAATTCAAGATAAATGGGTTCCAAATGATGCAAGGATGAGATTAGCAACAAGCATGACATAGATAACAAAGTAATTACGCAATTGATTATAATCTATCATGGGCATGTCATAGGAGTGATCACTAATTCCACCAAAACTCTCGACCAAGATGGATATGATGTATGCCCTCAATAAGGCTCCCAAAAGCACAAAGGATCAAGACCAAAGTAAACACCTCCCACTAGGTACTAATTACTCTACGAGTTCCCTAACAAGGTACTAAATCATATGCAATATTCCCTTTTAAGGTACTTTGAACTCACTAATGGCTTGGGTCTCCTCATCTAATTAACTAATCTCTCGATTAAGCTAATCAAATGTTCTATCAAAAGATTCCAAATCTAGAAGGATAGACATATCTCATTCTAAATTAATGCACATGAAGTGTATGATAAAATGATTCAATGAACTATCCTAAGCATATAATTGATTTTCCAATCTAATCACATACACATGACAATTAATCACACAATTCATCATATATATCAAGTAATCAACATTCAATGATAGAAATAACACAAAGTCCATTCAAGATTAAAATCAATTTGCATAAAAACTACATTATCCAACACCAATCATGGAGCTAATCTCACAAAGGAGATTAGCCTCTCATAGTCACAAGAAATTCAACATAGACATTAAAATCCTTACAAATCATGATCAATTATAAAGAAATTCACAAAATTAGAATTAGATTCCCCCTTTGAAGGTCTTCAATGGAGATCTTCTTCTTCTTCTTCTTGTGATCTCACCCTCCCTTGCTTCCTTGATCACTTGGAAGGTAGATTTGATGGAGGAGGTCAAGTGTAGATAGATGAATGAAGAATGGATGAAGATGGATCTAGTGTGTGAGGAAATGTGGTGTGGAGTGTGTGTAACTACTCTCAATTCTGATCTCCCTCTCTAAATTTCGCACAAGTCATGGTTTTATATCACTTATGGACCTTCTAGAAGCTTCTGGAATATTCTGAAAATTACACAGGATTTTGCACCTACACGGCCCGTGCTGCGGTACACGGCCCGTGTAGGGCACACCTACTTTGGCGTGTTGTGCGTGCTTCCGGACACGGCTCGAGCTGTAATACACGGCCTTGGTCGTGGCCGTGCAACATTTTCTGATGTAAGTTGACAGTTTCTTCTTACAGGGCCGTGCTTTGTACACGGGGCGTGCAGCAACGCACGATCCGAACACCAGTGCACGGCCATCATCCTGGGCGAGCAACGAGTTCTGATGATATTACACGGCCATTGGTTATAGGGCCGTGTTCTGCACACAGCCCGTGTACTAACATACCATGTCTTTCTGACTCTGTTTCGCTCCCGACTCCGTTTTTGTCCATTTCTTGACCTGTTTTACACATATTTAAAGTCATTTATACAATTCTATCAAATCATACCACTTTCCTCAAAATATCAGTAACTCCACCAAAAGTCACATAAATACGGATAAAAACATCCGAAAATCCACAAATAAAGACACTAAAATCTAGGTGAAAATGACTATGATCAATTACGCAATAAGAACAACCAACGATGCTATCAACCACAAGCATACATTAAAAATTCAAGCAATTTACTCAAAATCCAACATGCTTCATCTCACACTATACTCAAATTACACATAACTTCACGTAAACACCAAGGTTTGACACCAATTAACAATCAAAATCGAACCCATCAATTGTTCATATGAAATTGTACACAAAAATTCAAATTATACCATGAATTCCTATATAGACTAGTTCAATCAACTTACCCACTTGTAATCAAACAATAAGAACTTAAATCCTAGGGTAATAGAGTCGAGAAAATGTACCTTTTAAACCGGCCATGGCTTAAGATGAACAAATGTGACAAATTCTTAAATTCGCTTCAAAACCCTAGCTTTGAAACTAGATTGTTCCAAAATCACGACAAATTAAGTGAAAAGAGTGTGGAATGTGGTTTAATCGGAGCAAAATTGTGTGAAATTGAAGATTAGAATGAAGGGTTTTTTATTGAATTTGAGTTAAGGTGGTGTACAAAGTGATCGAATGCGGGTGAAAAACACGTTTAAAAACTAACTTACCTAGTACGATTCGACCTACTAGAGTGGTCGAACGACATTGTCATGGTCGAACCACATTTCTGGAGGCTTTCAGTGTCTCAGTTCGACCACAGTTCGACCAAATGCCTTGGTCGAACTAAAATGTCATGGTCGAACTCACATGTTCAAACTTTTAGGTCTGCAATTCGACCTTGGTTCGACCTACTATTTGGTCGAACCAAACCCTTCTTGGTCGATCGGCCTGTACAAAATTCTCTGATCTCCAGTTGGACCTTTACCTTGGTCGAAGCCTTGGTCAAACCAACCTCTGTGTGGTCGAATCGACCGTAACGGAGTCTCTGATCCACAGTTCGACTTGAGCTCCTCAATTCGACTTGCACCTTTGGTCAAATCGAACACCTGATGCTCCAAAGTTCAATTTTCTTCATCCCCTACACACTTCAAGCTCAAAAATGAACATTATGTACCAAAACAAAGCAAAACTTAGCCCGAGAATCAATCTTAAACTCAACACTTATGTGTAACTCCGCATACGACACTCAAAAATAACATAAAACACCACTAAACATTAGGCAAATTGTAAAAAATCGACGCATTAAAATCAGTTAAAGTTTCAATATGCCGCAAAAAATCAACTCCCCTAACAAACGTTGAAAAGAAAAGATTATATTCTCGGTGCTTCAGTGAGGTAAGTACATCACACCTCCCCAAACTTAGTAAAAACTATAGTGAAAACTAAGTTTACAAAGAGATGTAATTACCGATAATTAAGCACTTCAAATATAAAAATTTCTTACTCACACAAAGATAAATAAAGCAATAAAACGGAAGGGAAAGTCCCCAACAGGCGCTCTTGTTTAACGTCGTAGAGTCACGAAGGTACCAATCTAGTACAAGGTTCAAAGACGACGCAAGCATCATCCGACGACTTGTAATGCTTCAATCGATGCCCATTCGCCGCTATGATGTCTCCGTCTTTGTCCATAAGCTCAAAACTCCCCCCTCCGCAGGCTCTATGGATAATGAATGGCCCCGTCCACTTCGATTTCAATTTCCCTGCGAAGAGCTTCAAACGAGAGTTAAAAAGTAATACATCATCACCTTACTTGAACTCCTTGTATGAGATCTTTAAATCATGTCATTTCTTCATTCTTTCCTTGAAGATCTCTGAATTCTTGTAAGCTCGATTTCTGAACTCATCCAATTGATGGATATGAGCCATCCTCAACTCCTTTTGATCCTTAAGAGACAAGTTCAAACTCCTCAATGCCCAAAAAGCTTTGTGCTGGATTTCTACGGGTAAGTGGAATGGCTTCCCATACACAATTTGGTACGGTGACATATCTAACACCGTCTTATAAGCAGTCCGAAACCCCCACAAAACATCATCGAGCTTCATAGCCCAATTCTTCCTATTGATTCCGACTACCTTTTCTAAAATTTGTTTCACTTATCGGTTGGAGACTTCAGCCTGCCCATTCGCTTGAGGGTGGTAGGGTGTAGTAAACCTATGCTTAACACCGTAATCCTTAAGCATTTTTCTAAGAAGTTTATTGACAAAGTGTAACCCTCCATTACTCACTAGTGCTCTAGGAACTCCATAGCGGGCAAAGATATGTTTCTTCAAGAAAGATAACACGGTCCTTGAATCATTCACACGAGTGGAAATGGCTTCCACCCACTTAGAAACATAATCCACTGCTAAAAGGATATAGAGAAATCCATTAGATTGGGGAAAGGCCCCATAAAATCGATCCCCCATACATCGAAGATCTCAACAATAATGCTCGGCTAAAGTGGCATCTCATCTCTCCTACTTATGTTCCCCATCCTTTGACATTTATCGCATGTCGCCACATAGGTTTTGCAATCCTTAAACAAAGTAGGCCAATAAAGAGCATATTGAAGTACCTTCGCTGCAGTCTTTTGAACTCTGAAGTGTCCCCCGTTAGGTTGTGCATGGCTATAATCAAGAACGCTCTTCATCTCCATCTCGAGCACACACCTACAGACTATAGAATCCGTAGAAATTTTGTAGACAAATAGATCATACCATATAAAAGTCTCAACATCCTGCTTGAATTTTGCAAGTTGATATCGGTTGAGATCTCTTGGAATTTCTCCTACGGCAATGTAATTCACATAATCCGCATACCATGGATTCATCCCTTAGGCAGCCACCATACATGCTCTTTCCACTCTTTCAACAAACACCGCCATAATCTTCTCATCAGGGAACATCTCTTCTATGTAATCGAAAGAATCATCACAGTGTTCTCTTGTCTCCAACCTTGATAGGTGATCGGCCAAAATGTTTTCCATACGCTTCTTATCTCGGATCTCCATATCAAACTCCTGCAGAAGAAGAATCCATCTAATGATCATTGGCTTTGTTTCCTTCTTCTCCATCAAGTATCGGATCGCAGAATGATACGTATACACTATCGTCTTCATGCCAACCAAATATTGTCGAAACTTATTGAATGCATACACTACAGCTAGAAACTCATTTTCAGTCACCATGCAGTTCTTTTGTGCAGTATCAAAAGTTTTAATCGCATAGTGAATGGCGCAAAACTTCTTATCCCTCAACTGCCCAAGCACCACTCCAAGTGCTAAATCACTTGTATAACACATAAGTACAAATAGCTGAGTCCAATCTGGTATGATCAAGATAGGTGCAGTAATAAACGCCTCTTTCAAAACCTGAAAAGGTGTTAGACATTCTTCATCAAAAACAAAAGGAACATCATTTTCAAGTAAATGAGATAAGGGCTTGGAGTATTTCGAGAAGTCTTCTATGAATCTGGTATGATGTCCAAGGAAGGACCGCACTTCCTTTTCATTAGTAGGTAGAGGAAGCTTCTCAATTGCCACCACATTAGCTCTATCCACCTGCAATGCCTTGGTCGAAATATGATGGCCAAGAACAATCCCATCTCTTACCATGAAGTGACACTTCTCCCAATTCAAGACAAGATTAGTTTATGGGTATCTCTTCAAAACAGTAGTAAGGTTAGATAAACAAATATCAAAGAAGGAAACCAAATACAGACAAATCATCCATAAACACCTCCATGATCTTTTCTATCAAACCGTCAAATATGGCCATCACTCAACGCTGAAATGTAGCAGACACATTACATAATCCAAAAGGCATCTTCCTAAAAGCAAAAGTTCCATATGGGCAAGTAAAAGTAGTCTTTTCTTGGTCCTTGGGTGCAATCATAATCTGATTATAACCTGAGTACCCATCTAAGAAATAATAAAACTCATACCCTGCAAGACGATCAAGCATTTGATCCATGAAAGGAAGGGAAAAATGGTCTTTGCATGTATTTTCATTCAATTTCCTATAATCCGTACACACACGCCATCCCGTAGGAATCTTAGCGGCCAATGTCTCTCCATCCTCAGCTTTTACAATAGTCATGCTCCCCTTCTTAGCTACTACATGCAATGGACTCGCATGGGGACTATCACTAATGGGATATATAATTCCTGCATCTAGCCACGTTAGGATTTGTTTACTAATCACTTCTTGAATAGCAAGATTCACCCTCCGCTGATTCTGTATACTACTCTTGGCCTCATCTAACAATCTTATTCTATGCATGCAATATGAAGAATTAATGCCTTTTAAATCATCAAGAGACCAACCAATCGCAGACTTATACTTTCTAAGTACATCTAACAATTCCTCAAGTTGATCATCAGTAAGGAAAGAAGATACAATTACCGGATATTTTTCATTGTCACCTAGGTAGGCATACTTCAAGTGCTCCGGTAGCGGTTTCAACTCCTTTTTCTTCTCTTCTTGAGGTGCGCTCTCTCTATCCAATGGTAAGTACTTCCTAGTCCACTTGACCTCTTCAACCTTTGTCCTCTCCGATTCATACTTGTCATCACCCAAAGCAATCAAGTTTTCAAGAAATTCAATACATACCTCGTTGGAGAGTTCATCTAGCTCTGTAGTGGGAAAAGTAAGAGACTCCGTAAAGCATGTCTCAAGAGGATCCTTCGACAGGATCAAAGGCATGTCTTCCTTCACGATCTCCTCCACCACATCAATACTGTGACATTGCATCTCCATTGGCATCTATATTGCTTTGTCAAGGTTAAATAAGACCTCTTCTTTATCCATCTGCAGCCGTAACTCACCCTTCTTCACATCTATCATAGCTCCCGCAGTAGCAAAGAAAGGTCTCCCTAAGATAAGAGGAATATTATCCTTGTCATCTTCCATCTCAAGCACCAGAAAATCAACAGGAAATACTAGCTTCTCTACTTTTACAAGAACATCTTCAATAACACCCTTCGAAAAAGTCATAGACCTATCCACTAGTTGTAGAGCAACTATTGTGGGAGTTAACTCCCCTAAACCAAGCCTTTGAAAAATTGACAAAGGCATCAAATTGATGCTTGCCCCAAGATCACACAAGGCAATACGTGCCGACCCTTTTCCAATCTCACATAAGATCGTGAAGCTTCCCGGATCCTTTAACTTAGCTGGCAGCTTCCTCTGGATGATTGAGCTGTAATTTTCAGAAAAATTTACTATTTTAATTCCGTTCAAGCTTCTCTTCTTCAAAAGTATATCCTTCAGAAAACGGGCATAATACGGCATCTCCAATATCGCTTCAGAGAAAGGAATGTTCAAGCTTATTTTGTTTATGATATCTGAAAACTTCTTGAACTTCTCTTCCAATCCTTTCTGACTAGATGGTAAGGAAACAGTGGAGGTATCTTTGTTTTGAGAATCCCCTATTCATCACGTTCAACCTCCTCCGCCTTATCCTTTTCGACTCTCAATCTTTTGGCTCTTTCCCACTTCTTTTCCGCTGTAATCTCTGTATTATGCTCTTTGGAAGGCACTGGGATTGCATCATCATCATGCGGAGCATTCAACGTGGAAAATGGTACAGAATGGTATGGTTCGACCAGGGTTGCTGGTCGAACTGGGTGAATAATGGTCGAACTGAGCACCTGAAAGTTCGTTCTCCCCCTTACAGGCAGTTCGACCACGGTTTGACCAACAGGATTGGTCGAACCATATTGATCTTGGTCGAATCGGGCTTTGGACAAAACGAGTGCTCAGGACAGTAGGGTTCGACCTGAGTTCGACTAGAGCTTTTGGTCGAACTGTCCTATTTTTGGTCGAACTGCTCTTCTGCAACCTCCGAGTGTCGACCAGGTGCCTGGTTTGACCTCCCCTGTGTTGGTCAAATTGGGGTCGAGTCGGGCTCCTATTGTTTCAGACTTTGATTCCGGCCTCATTGGTCCCTCGTACTGCATTCCTGACCTCAATGTAATGGCGTGACAAGACTTTGGAATCTCAATACTTTGAGACGGAAACTTCCCTTTCTCAATAATTTGAGTCAATTTGTTTATGTTTCCTACCATCTCCCCCATCAACAATGTAAGGTCCTTAACTTGTTTAAACAAATCCTCATTATTGGCATCAATCTTCTTTTCTAATTTGGCCTCAAGACGATCTACTCTTGCATCGTTCCACACCATGTACCTGTTCACCGTATCCTCGAAACTCGGTTTTCCTTATTCCACTTTGGCTCCCAGATCAACACCGATAGGAGGTTGCACCGTATTATTAGGATTACTCCATGAAAACTCCGACCTCCTTGGTTGTTGGTAATTGCCCGGGGGACCACGATTATTGTAGTTCCCCTGATAATTCCGGTTTCCTTGATTTTGGAACCTCGTTCCTTGAATACTTTGACCCATGGCATAGTTAACTTCCTCGATCTCCTCTTGGCTAGCTCCTTCATAGCCACCATCCTGTTGCATCATTGGTACTCTCTGAGATATATTCGTGATCTGCTTTTGCTGAGACTCTAGTAGCTTGCTAATATTAGACAAACTAGAGACGATCTCATCATCTCTTCCCGACTTCACCATAGTATGCTCAACCTGTGCTACTTTACCAAGAACATAAGTACCTATCACTCTATCAGTTGGCCAATCTCTTGAATTCATCGAAATATCCTCAAAAAGCTTCTCAGCCTCAATGGGTGACTTTGTAAGCAATGCTCCATTGAATGAAATATCAAGTAACACATGAGAATCGCAATCCAACCCATTGTAGAATATACTGATGTGTTGAGCTTTAGATAGCCCATACTGTGGACACTTTCGAAGGATGTCCTTGAATCTATCCCAAACTTCATGAAACTTCTCATTACCATGGATAGTAAATTGATTGATTTCTTGCTTCATTTTGAACACCTTCGAAGGTGGCATGTATCGCTCCAAGAATTTCACTTTCAACTTCTCCCATGTATCACATTCAGTAGCATCAAGATTGTCGTACCAATCTCTCGCTTTTTCATTCAGCGAGAACTTAAACAAGATGATCTTCCTCGCATCCTCATGAGCTCATGTATCTTTTTGTGTACTTGCATACCCAAGGAACTTATTTAGATATTGCTGAGTATCTTCAAAGGTTCCCTCAGAGAAGGGACTCCTTCCAATCATGTTGATAAAAGCAGGGTGTAGATCAAAATCGGCTCCGGCCCCTCTTGCTCCTAACAGTCCCGCATTGCCTCATCCGTTGTTCTTAAAGACTTCACGGATGGCAAGTGTATCAGGATTCACTTCCATGTTGACTGTTTCTGCTTCCAAATTAACTTCGGTTGCAGCTTCAATCGTTTGCGAATTTAGCACGTCAACTTTAACTCCTAAATTAAGAGCCTCATTTGGGTCTACGTTCTTGTTCTTGTTCTTTTTTTTCTTCCTTGACGATGCTCCAATCTTCAGATTATAAGGCTCTAATTCTCCTGTCTTCCATCTAGTGAGCATACACCTAAGAAAAATAAGTGTTAGAAATTAAAAACCCAAGGGACGGATTATTATCAATTTAATTATATTCTAGTAAACTAAGTCTATGTTGGCAAATTGATTTGGAATAGTTACGAAACTAAATAACGAATAACTTAAATAGCAAATTAAATAAACAAGCGATAGAGAAAATACGACTGTGATCAAGTAAAAAATTAGGTAGTTCTTCGGGTCATCCAGTTTTACTTATTAATTTCCTTTTCATGTGTTGTTGTCCGACTCTGCCTTGTGGTCTATGGGCGCATCACTAAAACATGCAAGTTCACTCTATAAACTCAAGTAAACATATGTATGACACGTGTGAATATCCTATAAAATTCAAAACAATTAAATACATTCTACTGGAGGTTCACAACCCTCGGACTAGAATCTAAATTACATATCAAAAACTAAATTAAAATAGAAAAATAATGGAACCAATTATCTTGAAACTCCAATGATGAAGTGACAGTGTTCTTCGAATTGGTGCCTCCCTTCCCAATCTGCCTCTGATGATGCGTGAATGATGAAGAACCATGAGTCAAGAATATAACGCGGTCCAAGATCCTAAATTAACTATCCCAATTAAATTTTTTAACTTTCCTTCTTGAATGATGTCCAGGTTTGTTGTATCCTTCACTTTTGGTAACGTTTCGATTTGCCCTTAAAATCAAATCTCTCCCTATTATGGCTCGATCAACTATTTTAATATCCACTCGTAATAATAATTGTAACATTCACTCTATAACCATCTTTAATTTTCATTTCTTTCTCATCTTTTTTCTCGCTTTAATCCACAATTTTCTCTGATAAATAAAATAATACTTAAATAAACATATTAAGATTAATTTAATTGTCACAAATTTATATATTTTAACAATATTTTGCATGTATTAATCTTAATTCTCTCAAATTTTAAAGGCAATTTATAGTGTGCACTCGGGTGCACCCACATACAAATATAAACAAAAACATATACAATTAAGAGTAAAAATGTATACAATTTTAATGGTTAATTTTTTTAATGAAAAATTGTATATAATATTCAATAAAATGTTATACACATATGGATGTTAATTTTTTTAATGAAAAATTAATGTGAAAAAAATATACAATTATTACAAAACACGTATACAAAATAGAATAATATGTATACAAAATAGAATAAAAAAGTATACACATATGGGTGCACTCTTGCACCCGGGTGCACCCAATATACACTCAATTTTAAATAATGTATTAGTTAATTTTGAATTTGTTATATTATTTAGTATAAAAATTATAATTTATAATTTTTTTAAAAATAATTTTTATCATAGAATCCGCGAATCCTGCCCGTTTAATATGTAGCCCGTTAGGTTTAGGATTAGTGTTAGGTTACATTTTCGTAGCCCGTTTAAACAGATCCAATTTAACTCGAAGCCCGTTAAGGCTTGCCCTAATGAATTAGGATGGACCAATTTAACATCTTTACATATAACTATCAACTATATATTAAAATATTATACATCTCACCTCAATATATATTAAAATAATATAATATATTCCTTAGTAAAAAACAAAAAAAGAACAAAAGCTTGCCCATGTATTAGTGTCCTAACTAATCAGATTTCAACTCTTTTTTGGAATGAGAAAGGCGGTGATGATTCAATCTTTACAATACCTAAATAGTCAACTCAAAATATTTTTCATATACTCTATATTTATACTTAAATTTCAATCATCTCCTATAATAGCCACCCACACCCCTCCCTCCTTGCTCTAAGTCGCAGGTACAGAGAATTAAGCAAGTTATTGCACAAAGTTGCACCTTTGAACAGTATCGATCAATTTGTTACTGTAATAAGGGGCTGACGACTCCAATCGTGTTAATGGCAGCATTAACCACGACTACTCCCACCTACGAGAATCCAACTCTGGGGTCGAGGGGGAGAATCAACATTCGCCTACTCCAACCATCTTCACTCATCCCTCCCTACTTCCAAACTACTACATCATTCAACATGAAGAAGACACGTTGTTCTGCCACCACGGAGGAGAATACTGGCATCTTCTCTGTGAGACCCGTCAGCAAGGCCGGCTTTGACTACCTTGGTCAGAGCACCAAGGGCGACCTCAACCTCAACTTGGGTAAAACATCCATTCATGTCCAATTTTTCAGTCAATCTCTGGTTCTTGATTTTCCTTGCATTGCTTTTCATTGGTCACTGTAGGATTTAATGACAAAGAGGCAGGTTTGAGTGGACCCATTGAGGATGTGGCCAAATTGGAAGCTCAAGAAGCTGAGCGCTTGCTTAATGACTTGGGCATCCCGGTTGCTCATTATCCTATCCTTTTTACTTTTTAGAAACTAATTCTTCATAAACTAATGAGGTTTTCCCAAGTTTGGAGGCTGTTTGAGGCTAAACTTATCTAAATCATGCTGTGTGCTTAAGTTTATAACTTATTAGTTGTTGGATTCTCTGCAGAAAAATAAACAATTGGACTTGAAAGAGAGAATAAATTTGTGGGCACATCTTATAATCTTTGAAACGCTTTAGATGGTGTTGTGGTGACTTCTTATGCTTAGAGTCACCTTCTTTGATGTAAATTCATCTCATTTGGTTGATATTTTATAACCCTTTCAAGTAAAACTTGTTATACTTGTTTTCCAGTTAAGCAAAATTTGCTTAATAGGTAACCACCTCTACAAGATTAGAATAGTGGACTGCATCCTCATCTCTGGTCGCTCTATTGAAGACTTTTTTTTTTGACTATTTAGAAAGCTGCATATGAAGTATTTTATATTGGGAAAGTTTTGATGCGATGCTTGATTAAAACACACCATTACAAGATTGGTAGAGTTTAGCAGAGAAAGCATCTTTCTATTAGAGCTTTCAGCTTGTGGATTTTTGTCAAATCATTTGTAAACTACATTGCCCCTCGTATGGCTAGAATTTGCTAATTTTAGTTTAATTTGACATTTTGCAGGATCCATTTTCCACAAGAAATTCTCCTCGTGGCATTTTTTGTAGCCGAACGCTGAATCTCCGTTCAATTAGTGTCATTGGCTATGATATGGACTACACTTTGATACATTATAATGTGGTGGTAATGACAATTCTACTATTACTACAATATATGTGTGCCAAAATATCACCTTTAGCGTGATTTCCCTTCGTTACTTGGGAACCCTATGGTTATAAGATTGTGTTTTGTGATGCATGACTTCATGATGATGAAACATTTGCATATATATAACATCGATGTCATTGTTGTGTTGCTCTGGCTTCATCTTGATATGCTTATGTCACGGTTCATCTTGTACCTGATATCATCCACTCGAGTGCCAGCTTAAATTACTTCTAAAGCAGCCTCAGACTTTTTTTTTCTTGTTCCGTGGGTTCAATCCAAGGTGTGCTATTTGATTTGAAAGTTTTATTGATAATGGATATGTCTTTGCAGGCTTGGGAGGGAAGGGCTTATGATTATTGCATGGAAAATCTTAGAAATATGGGGTATCCTGTTGATGGACTTGCATTTGACCCTGATTTGGTATGTTGTTTGTCCATTTAGAATAGCATTATATTTCTTTTCTTTTTTAATTATCTGTTGTTTCATTGTGCTTTTAGGTTATTCGAGGCCTAGTGATAGATAAAGAGAAAGGGAACTTAGTTAAAGCAGATCGATTTGGATATGTTAAGAGAGCTATGCATGGGACAAGAATGTTATCTACCCAGAAAGTGAGGTGGTTCTTACTTTTCTCCCTTGCTTATTAAGTGTTCCGTGTGAATGGCAAAATATCTTTCTAAAAGTTAGTCCAAGTAAAAGGTAACATATTTACGAACTGCTAGCTGTTGAAGGTTAATTTTCTAAAGAAGTGTTTATATCAATTCCTCATGGTTTGCTACTTTAAAACTATAATCCGTTGATATATTTGAGATTTTCTTGGTAGCTTAAGTTTATTATTTTCATGTTAGTTGTGCAATGCTGATGTAGTTTAAGTTGTGGTTCACTTATACCTATCAACTTCTTTGATTTGAAGTGAGATCTACGGGAGAGAACTTGTAGATCTACGGAATGAGAGCCGATGGGAGTTCCTTAATACACTATTCTCTGTCTCAGAGGCGGTTGCTTTTATGCAGGTAGATTGCTTCAAGTTTTTTTCTTTAAGGTTATTATATAAAATGGCCTGGACATTCACCTCATGGTAGTTCACTCTTTATCCTTTGTACTATATTTTTTCCTTCTATGCTCGTGTATATTGGCCACCCTATTTTTGCCTGTTATTTATTCATCTCAATGCGTAAAAATAATATCATTCAACTAAGCTGAGAAGAAAAAAAAAATGGAGTCGAACCCAGTTTATGTCTAAAGGTGAATAAGTGAACTTACTTAGCTTTTGGCCACTCATTCTCTCAATGAAAAGCTATTCTATTATAATAAGTTGAATGATCATGGCTGTCAAATTACCGATGCCAACTATTTATTTGGAGTTGGTGATTCTAAATTGATGCTACTCTAATGATGAATATGTGTAGTAGTATGAAAAGGAAAAAGGGATTGAATGCTTTATGATGGTCAATGGTGATTTAATCTGGCATTAGGAACTTCTGTTTATATCTAACATGCTAGTAGGAAGTGACAAGGCTGATGCTATGCATGTTCTACTTCTACCTTGAAAGCTGCATGTTGACTTTAAAAAGGGTGCCATAATCTCTGAGATTGAAGTCTAACTACTTATAAAATCAAAGTTTTGGTCAGGCAGTCGTGTTTATGCTTTAATTTTATATTTATGTATGTTGATTTTATACTGCTTAGTTCTACTTTATGTTAAACCATTTTTGTTGTTGATGACATGCTTCACCTTGATATTAACTTTAATATGATTCTTTATTCAGATGGTAGATAGATTAGATGAAGGTGCTATATCTGCAGATCTTGGTCCACTTGATTATAAAGGACTATACAAGGTTTGCTGTTGAAAGCATTAGTGATATTTGACCTGAATATGTTACAACGCCTTTACTTTATCATACTGAATTCAGGCTGTTGGAAAGGCACTCTTCAGGGCACATGTTGAAGGCCAGCTGAAGGTATTCACGCTTCGTAATTTTGTCTTTTGAATATGCAGATTCATTAGCATCATCTAATGTAAGGACACACAACAGAGTGAAATCATGTCCAAACCTGAACTCTTTGTAGAACCTGATCCTGAGCTACCTTTGGCACTACTAGATCAGAAGGAGGTAGTCATTATCCAAGTTTTACAAGTATTAGAGTTGTATGATTTATTGCCGATTGATTTATTTTATGCATGCACACTGTTATTTTTGGCTTCTTCGTGGACTGAATATATCTGTTTTGTAACAGGCTGGCAAAAGGCTCTTGCTTATTACAAACTCTGACTACCATTATACTGAAAAAATGATGCAGCATTCTTTCAATAGATTCCTTCCAAATGACATGAGCTGGCAAGATCTGTTTGACATGGTGAGTGGATCTGTTGGACGCTTACAAAATTGACTGCCTTGCAAATTGACTTTGACTTAGTAATCTTTGTTTTCTTTGTTCATAGATGTGGCAAATATTCCATAACACTGCAAAGCTTGAGATGTATTCGAAACACTTTTGTTACAGTCTGTAAATAGAATTTCTTGTCATTAACAGAATTTCGTGTACTACTTGAAATCAAAAGTTTTGATTCCTTGAGAGACACAATGCAGTGACTTATTGTTTCTATAGGTCATAGTCTCTGCAAGGAAGCCAGAATTTTTTCAAATGTTACACCCATTGTATGAAGTGGCGAATGGTGAAGGTCTTTTGCGTCCATGTTTTAAGGCTCGTTCAGGTGAGATCATACGCACTGTTTTAACCTTCTTAATCTCTGGAATCATTTATTCTGTGCATTGCAGTATACACAGTTTTGATAGTTTTTTAGAGTGTTGAGATATAGATCTCGTGATTGATGCTTAAAATGAAGTACCCCAATTGGATTTCTTAATACACACTGGTTGCAAACTCATTCTTAACAAGTTGAATTTGTTTTAGATTTGCATTATATATAATTCTGAAGCAAGACTTGTGGTTACTGAAAAATGTTGGTTTCCTACTATTCTTTCTTTGCCCTTCAGGCATCTTCTACTCTATATTAAGATGTGATACATAAATAATAGATTTGAAATGATAAATTTTATACTGAAAGTGTGACTAGACGTTTCAGTGTTCTTTTCCTTTGCTTATAGTTGCATTTGTGCGTAGTTAAAATCATAAAAAATGGGACTCTTCTTCTAAATAAATTATGATGCCAAAAATATAATCTACAAGATACAAGATTCAGTTTGATCTTTTTTCCACCGAACAATCTCAGTGTTAAAGGAAGAAGCTTTATGTAGACATGCTATCTTGATACTGTAATTCCTATTTAACTCCATTAAATTTTATCTGAACTTCTTTAATATTTCAAGAAATAAGTTGTTTTATTTTAGATCTAAGTTAGATATGGTTTTAGCCATTTGAGAGTTCACATTTATTGTTACAAAATTTTGTTATTGTACAACTTTTTGACCAATTCTTTGACATTTTGGAGATAACGTAGTCATTTTAGGTAATAAATAAAGTGTAACGGAAGTTATGTGTGTTAGGTGAGACTGATATTTTTAAAATAAAGTGAAGCGAGAGGTTATTCATGTGGACACTTCTACAAAAACTTATGTAGGGACGAACAAATGAGGAAATGTGAAAATTGTGTTGGAACATAGCAAGTATCCTTATGTCACACATTCATATTTTATATTTTTAATTTAACAGTTACTGTGTTATAATTTTGGCGTCCTAAATCCTAGCTCCTTCCATACATACAACGAATTTAATTTAAAATCATGTCACAATTTGTGCAAGGTAAATTTATGCATTTCTGAAGAAAGTGAACGAAGTTGGCTTCATTGATTCAGTAATCCTTAGACAAGACCACACATCCTTTCTCCAGACATTGTGCAATGGTACTTTTTTATTCCCAAAATGTCAAGGTCTTCTGGGTACTTTCATATCTTTCCTTCACTCTTTCCAGTAGAGAAAAACAATAATTTTATTTAACTTAATGACCTAATTCAAATAAACGAGCAACTCAAATCATTTCAAGTATCATAATTTTGTAAAACATACTCGGTCTAAAAAAAAGTCATGGTTGTAAAATTTTTTGCCTCAAAGCCGAACCATCCTAGAAAAAAGAACATTGGAAAAATGTCATAAATCCAGCAAAGAATGTATAACATATATTTCGTTTTTTTTATATTTATGCTATTACTATAATATTTTGCTTTTACGTTGTCCTAATCATTCTTCTAATCCCAAGCTCAACAATGAAATGAGTCATCCCTTTGCTTTATATTGTTTGCGTTGTCTCTTTCTATATCATACTATTTTACAAACCAAATATGCCTTTCTACTATTTGTGTAATATTTTCAAACTATAGTTTTTTGCATAAATTATAGTTTTAACTTAATACATATTTAAAATGTAGTAACTTAATAAAGAGAGAGTATACATATCTGATGATTAAATGAATAATTTAATAAATTAATTCTTAATAGATTTCTGGTATATTTTGGATCTAGAAATTCCTTGCAACCTCATCTTTTTATTTACTTAAACTAAATAAAGTTGTTGATGCCATTTTCCTCTTTCGTGCAGGGGGATTATACTCGGGAGGAAGCGCTCAGATGGTTGAGAATTCACTTGGCATTCATGGAGATGAAATTTTGTATGTTGGTGATCATATTTATACTGATGTTAGTCAATCTAAAGTTCATCTTCGGTGGCGTACAGCATTAATTTGTCGAGAACTAGAAGAAGAGGTTTATAATTCTTTTGTTTTGGTTTTTTATTTGTTTTAGAAAAAAATAATCTTTGACCAAATAAATTGTATACAGCCACCATACATGCCCTTATGTTATGTCTATTGACTCTTATGTTTGCAGTATAGTGCTTTAATTCAGAGTGGAGATCATCGTGCCATGTTAATAGATCTTATAAATCAGAAAGAGCTTGTAGGAGACCTCTTCAACCAACTTCGTCTTGCTCTGCAGAGGCGAAGTAAAGGACGTCCTGCTCAGGTAAGTTGACCATATTTCTGGAGGGGACGTAACACATTATATTTGTACTGCCGTTCTTGAACTGATGCATGTTTAAGGGTGCTGCTTACATTCTCTTCTGAGATTCTATGCTGATTCCTTTCATTTAGAGTTCTTAAATATTAGTTTATGATCTTCCATGGACATCATTCATCATTTTCTGTCACTATTAATGATCGTCGTTTAACCCCTTGATCTGACGAGAGAGAGAAATGGTTTATGTGGCCTTACACTGGATTGTCATGAAAAGACACATGAATGAACTTTGTTGCTAGATGTTTAAACATTAATTTGATGTATGTAGTCAAGATATATAGCCCCTTGAGAAAAGTTGTCTGTAAAACATTTTCTGATTTTAAAAGAATAATCTTATTTCAAAGGTCAAAGTTATTTAATAACAAAGAGTTATATGTGATAGACCTACAAATAAATAGGCATAAATGAGATCTAATAACTTGCATTAAATAAAAGGTTTGTACTTTGAAGAAATTTGACACTTTATGAGGGATGGATGGAGTATCCAATCTCTGTGTAATCTGATGAATCCCTCTATCTCTGACCAAATGTCTTAAAGTTAGCCTATTCAATAATTTACAAAAGAACTGTCAATGGCATCATCTCTTAGGGGTATGAAGGTTATCAGATTTTGGAGATCCCAGTGTTTAATCCCAGGAAACATAACTGCTCTAATGCATATGAACTAAATCTGTAAACCAGGATATAGCTATTTGACAAGAAATCTATATGCATAATTCCTATTTTTTTAAGGGAAATTTGACAACTGTGAACTGTGACATCCATGACAAAATAACATTCAAACTTCTGTTGCCCCATAAGATACAACTGATAAATGGATAGATTTTAAAATTTCTTATTTGTCCATGTTGACGAGTGAAAGAAATATAAAAATCAATATCATAAGAATTAGCAACCCAAAAGTAAATACAAAAAATTTAATGACTGCATACTGATTGGACCTTTTTTCTTAAAGAAAGTGCAAGAATTTCAGTTATTGTAAAAACAATTTGTTTCTAAGTAACAAAGCATGCGAGGGAAAAGGAGTACCTTATTTGATATAAATGTCGGAGGTCATGCAAAATAAATAGTTTAATTCAAAGTTTACACTGTTAGCCATTGCAGCATGTGCATGCATCAATATGAAAAAATCTGCTATTCAAATACAACTCAGTATTTGTCAACATAAGTAAAACTAAAACACTACAAATACATTTTATGTGATTAAATTGATGGTATTGATTTTTATGGTTTTCTTCACATAATGTCAGTTGAATTTTCTCCAGAGAGCAGACTGATTTTTTGTATTTATTTAGCTGTAAATTGTAATTTCTCTTGAAGTATTCTTTCATACTGCGCATATCTTTGGTTCCTTCGTGTATTGTGATTACTTCAACCTGATTAAGTTTTTTTTTTCTCAGACTCTTGCTGCTACTCATATGGATGACGAAGAACTTATTGATAGCATCCAGAAATTACTCATTGTGATGCAAAGATTAGATGATAAAATTGCTTCACTGATGGAATCAGATGGAAAGCTATTTAACAGATGGTACGCTTGCTCATTGTCTCTGTCCGCTGGGCATATGTATTAGTTTTTGGAAATATGAATTTGGTTTACAAAAGTGGCTTCTAATCTATCCCCTTTCAGGTGGGGTTTTCTTTCTCGAGCAGGCCTGTGGGACAAAAGTCACCTAATGAGGCAAATCGAGAAGTATGTGGACCAATCTTTATCATTTATTATACCATGAAAATAATTTATTATTGTCTAACTAGTTTATTGTCAAACTTCAGATATGCTGATATTTATACCTCAAGGGTGTCTAATTTCCTCTGTTATACCCCGTTTATGTATTTTCGAGCCCAAGAACAGGTACGGAAGCTAAGGTTAAGTTATGTGATGCATTTGTGTGAGTTGGCTTCAAAATCCTTTGTTCCACTTTTCATGTCTATGTGAGTTCATAAACATGTGTATATCTTGAAGAGGTTGAGGGTTTAATATTGCATACATTTGTCATATATCAGATAGTAGAATAAAAGCTTGTTAATGAAAATTGAACAGAGAATTTGAAACCTAGTCATCAGTCACTATAATAACTTAAGGTTGGAGCTTAGTGTGTGGTTAGAACATTATGTGCATTCCCACCCACGTTGTAGTTGTCCATTTATAGTGGAGTTAGTCTTCTATATACCGTGCGTATCCATACACTCGAGTCAATTTGAAATTAATTTGAAGGACGTAGACATGAAAAGACAATAAAGTCCTATAGTACACTACAAAGGACAAAGCATTAAAAAAGAACCGGGTAAACATGCAACCTGGTATGTAGAGATCTAACTTGGCCTTTTGTGTTTATTAAAGCCCTTAGTGCAACTTGGAACCTTTTCTATCTGCTTCTTACCATTAATTATCCATTTTATACGATTCTGCTTCTTGTTTTGCCAATCGATATCTAATTCTTTTCCAAGTACTGCAGTCACTTGCTCATGATTCTTACTCATTCGACCATCTAAAGTACGACGGATCAGTTGTGCATGAAAATAGCGAATCTGCTGTTTCAGACAATAAGCCATTGTAGTATTTAATTTTCATGCATAGTCTATGTATCTTTGAATATTGCTCTATTTAAACTTGTGTATGTTGAAATCTTGTAAGCTGTAATTTCACCGAACTGCACTGTTGTCGTATCTTTCATCTAATTTGTCTTAGAGATGTCTCTTGTGAAACAAATTTATGTAGATCTACCTTGAAAAGATAATTATACTCTTAAATATATTATTAACCATAAAGGCAACTTACGCATTAAATCACCAGATAAGATATGTCATGAACGGGTAAGATATGTCAAACTATAAATAGTAAAATATTTATTACACTATCCGGCCACTTACAAGGTAATCGTTTTCTGTTTGCACATGGACAATTTTAAGGTCTTTATTTGCTTTTTGCACGTGGATTAAGGAGTATTATTATTATTGGTAAAGTGGGTAGTTGTATTAGATAAAAGTGGTGGGTCATATTGTGTACTTTCTTTACTAAATAGAGGAAATTGATACATTTGAAGCGAAGGCCAAGAATAGTGAAATGGATACTTTGTAAGTGACCAGAAGTAATACATTTTAAGAATTAATATTAAATTTTGAAGATAACCATCAATTCTTGGGGGTAAAATAGATATAAGCTACTAGTGTACATATAAGCATAGTGTAAGGAATGTGAGAGTGACTTTTGTGAGATGGTCTCGAGTAAATTTTTATGTGAGATGGATAAAAAGTGATAACATTGTTAGCTAAAAGTGATATTCAATTGCTGAAAAGTAATAATGATACAGTGAATTATTTCATGAACAATTTATAGTATAAATAAAAAGTGATAATATTTTATAGCGAAAGTGATAACATTTTGTAGCGAAATTGATAATATTATTACAAATCTTTGCCAAAGAATATTGTGCCTTCATTTAATGGCAAAATCTTCCTTTGGTAAAATCTTATGTGCACCTACGCCAAATCCAATTTGTAATTTTTAATATTAAATGTTATACTTTTTTATAGAAATTTTAGTTGATATTAGATGCACTGGGGTGCAAGGGTGCATCCATATGTGTATAACTTTTATTCTATTTTTGGCTAATTATAGGGTGCACCCATATGTGTATAACTTTTTATTCTATTTTGGCTAATTATGACCAATAATGTATACAATTTAATTGTTAGTTTTTTTAATGAAAAATTGAGTGTAAAAAATATACAGTTATTAAAAAAAAACATGTATACACTATTGAATAAAAAATTATACACATATGGATGTTAGTTTTTTTAATGAAAAACTTAATGTGAAAAAAGTTTACAATTATTACAAACACGTATACAAAATAGAATAATATGTACAAAATAGAATAAAAAGTCATACACATATGGGTGCAGCCTTGCACCCATGTGCACCCAATATACACTCTTCTATTTTATATACATGTTATTCTATTTTGTATACGTGTTTCTTAATAATTGTGTATTTTTTCACACTAAATTTTTCATTAAAAAAACTAGCATCTATATGTGTATAACTTTTTATTCAATAGTGTATACATGTTTTTTAATAATTGTATATTTTTTTACACTCAATTTTTCATTAAAAAAACTAACAATTAATTTGTATACATTTTTGTTCATAATTATATATGTTTTTGTTTATATTTGTATTCGTGTTTTAAAGTGAATGTGCTCTATCTTAGGGTGCATCCCCGTGCACTGTATAATTAGCCTATAAATTTATATCATTGATTGAACCAGTTATTGGGAGTAAACCTCTATTACGTGAACCTAAAAAACACAGAAAATTTTGTGAAACATGCCATAATTAATACTCCATATGTACTACAGAAATGTCCAATTTTATTATATTGGGCGTCCCATCCAAATGTTAAAATTTGTCACTTTTAGTAAAAAGGCCCCACATGTGGCCCACAATTTACTACTAATACAACTACCCACTACATATAAAATAATAATACTCCTTAATTTACGTACAAAAAACAAATAGCCACTTTTGGGCAGAACGGAGGGAGTAATTAATTTTGAAAAATGTCAAGCAGCATAATTTCTTTAGAAAAATGTTGTATTTTGATTTTTTATCCTTTTCTACTATTTAATTAATACTTAGTCGAATATAGAGTAGCACCTATAAAGGCGAGCAACTAAAATTAACTAATAAAAAGTGGTGGCAATCGAAGTAAACTATTTCTTTGTATAGAAATTTATATCATTGATTGGACCTGTTATTGGGAGTAAACCTCTACTACGTCAACCTAGAAAACACAGAATTTTTTTTTGAAATATGCCATAATTAATAATTAATTTTGAAAAATGTCAAGCGGCATAATTTCTTTAGAAAAATGTTGTATTTTGATTTTTTTATCCTTTTCTATTATTATGTAATTAAAATACGTAATCGAATATAGAATACCACGTATAATGGTGAGCAGTTAAAATCGACTAATAAAAAGTGGTGATAATCAAATTTAACTATTTCATGAACCATTTATATTTATATATAAACTCAAAACAAGACAAAGTCTTTTGTGAGACGCTATTTATATGAGACCGTTTGTGAGACGTATTAAACTATGTCTATTATATAGATAAAATATGTTTAATGGTTGTTAAAGTATGTTTTGTAAAGTTTGATGAATGTTGAATTAAAGTATGATTTTAGGATGTTATATACATACTTTAACTACAAATAAGCATACTTTACCTATATGATAAACATACTTTAATAATGGATCAACCCGTTTCACACCCGTTTCACAAAAAACCCGTCTCAGAAGAGAGCCACTCTAAAAACAAACCTAAATTTCAATTTTTATCTTCAATTTTTCTCCTTCTTTTTATTATTGCTGTATTTAGAAACCATTCAATTTTAATCTTGATCGTCCATTTAATTTTATCTCAACCATTGATTTATTTATGTCAACAATAAATTTTTTGATAATAATAATATAAATGGGGTAATAAATATGAGAGATATTTTTTTATATAATTAACTAATTGTCAATCAATAAATCAATTTTCAAATTAATATATTAATTAACATTTGATTAATATAATTTAATTTAATGTAAAAAAGATAATTTATATTTTATTAATATTCAACTAATATATTCAAATTATCTAATTTTAATTTAATTTTAGAGCTCAACTAATCTATTTTTATTAAATTATCTAATCATCAGATGCATATTAAAAATAACATATACAGAAATCAATAGCGCATATTATAAATGTGTTATTACTAAATGATGACAACTTCAATCACAATTGGATTGAATAAGCATAGATACATTGAATGAATCAAAAGAAAGTAAATATAAATGACATTTTTAGTTTTCTTATTATTTTCAATACCATTTCTACCGTGCTTCAATAAGGAGGATAATATCTTTTTCAAGAATAATATATCCCATTAATGAAATTGCTTCATATTCACCTTACACAACAATGACCATAAAAACCTGACATAATCATCTCAAACCAGGTCATTAGGCTCATTAATCTAGCTCATCAAGAAAACATGCACCATTGGTTTGTGCTAAGAATGTGATAATACAAGATCATTAGAGACAGATGATAGCTTGGAGGAGAAACTTCCATGTAAAATTGCATTTATCAATCACTGTCTCTATGCTACAAAGAAAACATAGTCAAAGGTTTCAGATAAGCTTCATTTAAGCGTATACAACACAAAATCTGTTCTGATAACTCCTCAACTTTATTAGCATGTAAAGGGAATGTTTTACGACTTAACACATCCCAACTAAGAAAAAACATGTGGAAAGAGATTCTTAGACATAAAGAAAAAGTTTTATACTTGCCTGAATCGTGAATCCAAAATCCAAAACACAGAGCTCATATCTATCCAAGAATATTTTGAACCCTTTTTTTATTTTTTTAAATGTAGCTGAATCTATGCATATCCAAATCGATTTCAAAATAGTAATCACCCTGAAATAAAAAGGAGACATACCCTTGATCGGAGCTACTTTCACTTAAATTTTAGTGTCTTTTAATGTGTATTTTGGTAATATTTTATCTGTTTTGTATATCTTTTGGTGATGTTTTATGTTCATACGGAGATTTGTGCTATGAATCGATAAATGTGTGAAAATGAGCTTAAATGTGTAAGAAACAGGTGAAAAATTGAGCAGAACGAAGTTGGAAGTCGAAACAAGAAGAAATGGCCAGAAGTCGATAGGACTCGACTCGGGGCATGAGCTCGAGTCGAGTCTATGCGCACAAGTCCTGGTCGAGCTCTGACACTCCACTATTGGAAGTCGACTATACACACCTACAACATAAACTCGGCCTCCCCTATTCGTCGACCTCCGGTGCTACTGTCGAGTCCTGTTACAAGTTGGAAACCACCGAGAAATGACGACTCAACTCGCGTCGAGTCGCATGCTCGAGTCGAGCTCAAAAAAATGCTGGGATTTTAATCAACACGTATTCCAGAAGGTTCTAGGCCTATAAATACACATTTAGTGGAATTTTTACGAGAGGAATTCATTCTTGGAGTAGTTACACCTACTTTCCACCTTAATTCACACACACATCCTCTCCATCTTCATCCTTAATCCATTCCACATTCCTACCATCTTCATCCATCAATTCCACTTGGAATCCACACATTTTTCACAATTCCATCACTTCACTCCAATTTGAGAAGAAAGTCTATACTTGGTAAAGAAATTGGCATGATCAAGGGAGAAGAAGCCTACCATCAAATGAAAGTCATTCAACCTTCATTTTGTTATTTTCTTCTTATTTTGGCTCATAAGGAGCGAGCATTGTATTGTAATAATTTGATGATGATTGTAATAGGCTAGACCTCTTGTGAGGCTAGCAATATGATTATATAGGAATTCTAGGTTTGTACATTCTAAGTGTTTGATGAAATGATTGAATTGAATTACTTTCTATTGTGAATGCATATTCTTATCTTATGTTATTACATGTGTGATTATTTGGTCATGGCATGTGAAATAGAGGTAAGACCTTGATTGTATGTTATGGTTAAGTAATTGAATCATTGATGGGATGAGATGATTCTATTAGTGTGACTTGAGATTGAAAAGATTCAATGCATGCCTAGGACTTCACAATAGGACATGAGACTTTAATTTTGTGATAGGATTTATCTATGGACTCTAGTACCTTCTAAGGAAATGAGAATGTAGTAAAACTCTCTTAGGGGCTATTTTGGGGTAACTTAGGTGCTAAGTGCCTACATCTATATGTTGTTTGAAATATAGAGCATATAGTGCTATTAGTGAGAGCATATAGTAATTAATCAATTCATGACATTTATCATAGCTTGACTATGGACCTAGGAAACCTCACCATGATGTTGCTAGTCTTGCATGCTTTTCTTATTGTTCTACCTACATTCATTTAATATCTCTTCCTCAAAAACTCATAGCACACTCGCAGTACACGCACAAAAAGAAAACGAGAGAAAGACACCATAGAAGAGAGGAGAAGGGGAGAACCCCAATTTTACTCCCAAAACATCAAAATACGAAACGAGCCAAGTAATTGATCAAAATTAAATAACTTTACACTACATTCTTCCTCAAAATCATGCCTTGTTGCTGAAAAAGTTTCGATGGGTATTTGCAGAAATTTTGTAGAAAATTTAGTACTAGGGTGGTCGAAAATTTATCAAAAATTCGGTAAGATGTAGTTGAAATTTTGACACAATTTGGAGAAGTTGACACAATAATTCCAAATAGGTATTTTTGTGGTTTTAATTTATGAATAATGGATTGAGATTTCCTTAGCATAATGTTTTGAGACGTATAAGGATTGCTTGTGAACAATTGGTATGAACTAAGCAATCTAAATTCTTGATTTTGAGAGATGGTTATTTCTTTGGCTAATTATATTGTGCACCCGGGTGCACCGACCTTAAAAAAACGTATATAAATATAAACAAAAACATATACAATTAAGAATAAAAATGTATACAATTTAATTGTTAGTTTTTTTAATGAAAATTTGAGTATAAAAACTATACAATTATTAAAAAAACATGTATACACTATTGAATAAAAAGTTATACACATATGGATGCTAGTTTTTTTTAATGAAAAACTTAGTGTGAAACAAGTATACAATTATTAAGAAACATGTATACAAAATAGAATAACATGTATACAAAATAGAATAAAAAGTTATACACATATAGGTGCACCCCTGGACCCGGGTGCATCTAATATCAACTCTATTTCTTTTTTACAAAGATATCTATGGTAGTGCCACTTAGATAATGGAATCCTATTATATATGTACATATATTTCAACCCGCTTTATGTGAGTTTATTTTTATTTTTAATTGAAATCTTATTAATTAAAGTTTATCCATTGCAACAAATCACATCATAATTTGACTGATCACACATAACAGTTCATGAAAAAAATATATATAGACGCTATAATGAATGAAAGATATTTTACAGATCGTGTTTAAGCATTCTGAACCAGATCCAATTTAAACTATATTCTTATCAAGGTGTTAACATTAAACATTTATTTTTTACTTTTAACCCCCGAAATATTGAATAATATTTCTACGTATGTATCTCTGCTTATGATCAAAATGATCTGATTCTCTAACATATTGCATTAATGTGATTTCTAACTTGATCTTAATTAATTGTCAACCATCACTGCAGGAAAACATGCCAATAATGATGAAAAAAAAATGACAGAGAAAAATCCTCTCATTAAAAGTTATATTCTATAATTATAAAATAATATGGTAAATGTTAATGAGAAAATTTTTATTCCTCTCATTAATATCATAAAATCCTCTCATAGATAAATAAAATGAAAGATGCCTCTCATTAAAAGACTCTTTACTTTTTCTCTTTTCTCTTTTATTTTTAATTTTTGATATATTAAATTAGGCTAATTATACAGTGCACCCACTTTCAAAACCGTATACAAATATAAACAAAAACATATACAATTATGAACAAAAATGTATACAATTTAATTGTTAGTTTTTTTAATGAAAAATTGAGTGTAAAAAATATACAATTATTAAAAAACATGTATACACTATTGAAAAAAAAAGTAATACACATATGGATGCTAGTTTTTTTAATAAAAATTTAGTATGAAAAAAGTATATAATTATCAAGAAACATGTATACAAAATAGAATAACATATATACAAAATATAATAAAAAGTTATACACATATGTGTACACCCTTACACTCGGTGCACCTAATAACAACTCATTAAATTAAACTAAAGCAATAAAAAAAAGAAAAATAAATGGATTCGCACCCATCTCTCCCTTCTTCAGTCACGATGAAATCCCAAAGTTTAGCCCTAGTTCTTCGACGAATATACTAAATCCCAAATTTCAACCCACATCTCCCTGCTTTATCGAAGAATATGTCCTCACAGTTGCCGAGAGAGGATCCACCTCGTCGGAGCTACCGGGCCGGAGATCCTCGTGTTTGATCCTAGCGGCGGAGGGCGGTACACATGTGTCGTTGATGGCCGGATTATCAAGTGGAACGGCGGAGATTGGGTCGAAGTCGCTGTCACTTCACATGTGCTAAAGTTATATTATTACTGCACTACCGCTCTAATTCCAAATTACGTTATGGGCTCCTTCTTATTATGAGCCCGGCAGTCTCCCCATTTTTAAGATATACAATGTCCATTAATTAATTAAGTTGCTGACAACCCATTAATTAATATCTCATCCGAGATAGTACCACTCAACCTCATTATCATGCCGGAATAAATTCACCTGCAGGGTTTACATGATAATCCTTATGAGCTCCTCAATTGGGACATCATCAATCTATTTAATAGGACACAAATTCCTTCTACAATCAACAACACATCATAAAGAAAACATTATCTCCCAACTCACCGAGTTTGTTGATTTAATTACATGTAAATCTTACCCATTGATTAATCAAAGAAATATATATTGACTTACGTGTCGAGGTTATTATAAAGGGATTAAGAGCACGAACATCCATGATAACAAAAATCAAGTTCTCCTATATAGTCAGTATAAGTTGAACGATCTTAAGCGGTCCTGCTCAATACACACAAAGTGCACTAATGTGATTCTATAGCCAAGACAAACTAATACCAAATCACACTACAACCATCCCAATAGAGAGTCACCGTCTATTTCGGTTGTGAGCATCTGTTTATACTTTATAAGAAAACTGATAATATGATCTTCTGCATATTGTCGCACAACATATTATCTACATTATAATGTAAGTGGACTATTACATCGGACATTCAAATAAATTATAAGATGCAATCATTTGATCAATGATTCTCATTTCAAATATTGTTAAAACATTTTTCATACTAAAGCTAGGCTTTTATTATACATTCCAACAAAAAGGATGTCTAGATGACCTGGAAAACCAAGTGTATTTCGTGCCAACCAACTCCACATCATGTAAATCATAGACCCACAAAAATTCCATAAACTCCATAGATCCCAAAGCAGAATAAGAGAAGACTCACTCCTCTCAAAATCACCAATAGTAGAGTTAAAATTACCCAGCACAATCATACAACTATGCATATGAGACATAATATCAACCCAAAGATCACGACGAACTACATACAAGTTATTCGCATGCACTACATCCAAACGATAAAAAGCCTGATTGAAAATAAAATCAACAATAATAATTTGATCAGAAGTGAATGTCACATCAACATAGCTCACAGAAGAGTCACGACAAAGCAACTAAATATTAGGTTTCTATACCATTTCTATGATTTTGGGCAACGAAAGTGAGACCCAAAGACAACCAAAAATGCATGTAAACATAAGAGGTTCTAACCTTGGGTTCAGCTATAGCAAGCCAGTGGGGCTGATGAAGCTGACATAAAGCTTTCAGAGTGGCAAGAGACTCGGGGTTGCCAATCCTATGAATATTCCAAATCAAAAAATTCATTTAGAATGATTCCTGTTACCGTGCTTCAGCAGTATTGTATATCAAGAGAGCCTCATTCCTCACGTGTAGTAGTTTACATAATACGTGAGTCCTTGCTGGATGTTGGATTGACATAAGTGACCATATTCTGCTGCACCTTAGAGTGTGTGTTAGGGACTCCAACCCTACCTCTACCCCCACTATGCCCTCTTCCATGATGAGAAGCATAAGAAGTCCTCGGAGGTTCCTCGGTACGAAATGGATGTTCAGTCTGCTCAAGAATCAAACTCAGGTCACTGTATCCACTATGTCGAAGAGCATCAGCCATTGTCTCACGAGTGTCAGAAATCTTCAAGTTTTCCTCAGACAGAATGTCAAAGCTGTTAGCTAATGGAGTCTCTGTGTGGTCAGTTTGTATATGAGTATCCAAATCACCACGTCATCCACAAGGGAAGCTTCCAAACAAATATTTTTAGTATCCTCAGTACAATCATCATTCCCATTTTTCATTCCACACCCACTAGTATGAGCAAAATCATCAATGTGATCAACATTGTGTTCACTCTCTAGCTGTGTCGATTGTTACACAACCTGTTTGCTTTTCACTGGAGTCCAACATGTAGGTTGTTCGTTAACTCGCTGATCCACGTCCTCTCTGGGGCTCTGCCCTTCTGTTCTTCTTACAGTCCTTATTTCCATGGCCCAAGGTGTAGCACCTAGTACAGTATTGTGGCAAATTCTCATAACTTATAGAAGTTTTAAATGAAAATTCCTCAGCTTGAATAGTAATGTTCTGTGGGAATTTCTCATGGACATCAACCTCCACCAACACACGCGCAAAGTGCCTCATTGATCCATCCAAATATCTATTATCTACACAAATGGGCTTATCCATTCCACCAGCTATAGCACGTATGGTGGCATTACTCCAAAATTCATATGGGAGCTCATATACACGAATATAGACTTTCGTAATCGAGGATTTAATGTCGTATGGATTGAAGAATGGTATCCATTTATGAATTCGAACACAACATGGCTTCAAATCGTAAATTTTTTCTTCAAAATCCCACTCCCTAGTAGCCTCATCATGAATCAAAATGTTGTAGTATCCACACCCCAGAGGCACAACAAACAATCATTCACATCAAAATTAGCTTTCAAGCGAGCAACAATCTCCGGAAATGACAAAGGTTTTTACCCACGTTCATAAGTAATCCTACCAATCACAAATTTAGAGCATAATGTTATACGTTCTTTAAGAAAACTAGCATCATCAGAGATTGAAATAGGATCACCTGTATGCTCCGGTGGCCTCTTGATGAGAGTGATAATTCACGGATTATGGGCCCCGATTTATGTAGAAATTGAGTACGGTTTGATCTATTATTGGAATGAATCGGGTTGTTTATGGAAAAACCATGAATCAGATGCCACTAAGGCTATTTGAGCATATTTGTACAGGAAAACAGGTCTTATATGCTTGGAATTGGAAAACACGATTTTTGAGATAATTTTTGTGGTGTTGCTCGACCTGGAGGAGTCGTTCGACCAGCATCAGCCTGGTCAAATAGAAGGGCCAAGTCAAACAGAGGAGCTTTCAGAATACAGGGTGGTCGTTCGACCCAAACATGTTGTTCGACCAGGGAAAGTCAAGTCGAACGGTATACGTGAAGATGGGTTTCAGATTACAGGCGCGCCGTTTGACCAGCATTCGACCAAGAGGGTCTGTTCGACCAAGTCTAGTCAGGTCGAACGGCAGTGTAACAGCTCTGAAAAGTTAAGACTTTCACCTCCTAGTGCGTGCATGTGTGTGTTTTCGACGAAAAAGCCCAGTAAGGGTCCATGAGGAGAAGTGACGAGTATAAATACGTGTGTCCATCACATTCAAAAGGGAGTTAGATTCCACATCCATCCTACACCATATCCAAGCCCTAACTCCATTCTACAGAGCCGTGGAGAGAGGTTCGTCTGTCGAATCAAGTGAGAACCAAGTAAAGATTCAAGATGGAGAGAGACGCGACGGCGCCCACATCTAGGGTCTACTTCGCGTCTTAATTAATCATGTAATTTTCAAGACTATGGGTAAGATCTATCCAACCACCATGATTGTTCTCCGATCAATCATGGGCTAGAACCGCTTCGGTAGTTCTAAGGTTTATGAAGGTTTTATCTAGTTAATTGAATTTTCGTGTATAAACTCCGTACAACACTACTTGTGGTAATTTATTTTATATAAGACTATGCGTTTTTAATTCATACTCAGAGTTGTTTTGTGCATCATTAACTGTTATGTAGAGTTTGAATAGATATCTAGGTTATTGATTGAGTGCGTTTACTGCTGAGCAGGATTATATGTTATGATTCTAAGTGAAGGGATTCTGAAGTCTCATTAGGACTATCTTATATAAATACTTGTTAATTGAATATTATTCGGGTTAATGAGTAGGATAAAGAGAATAATTTCATAGTACTTATAAAGAGAGATCATATCGGGTTAGAGTACTTAGTTCACAGAAAATAATTGATATTGATAGTACCTAGAAAGGGGGGTGAATTATATCTCTTGCTTCGAGGATATTCACGCGTGTGAAACGCTTATTTACTTATGTCTATAGAATAGATTTGCATGGTTTAGTGATGCGTCCATATTTTACAAGTCAGAGTCGGACAATGGTACACAGAAGGGAGATCAAATAGTAAAACTGGATGGCCCGAAGAGCTACCTATTTTCTCACTTATTCACTCTCGTTCAATCTCTACTTTTATTTATTTTACTTGTTCTTTTTAATATTTTCTAGTAGTTACGAAATTATCACAGCCTTATTGTCATAATATTCTTAATAAGTTGAATATAATTAAATTAATAATAATCCATCATGTGGGTTTGATAAATACTTGGTCGCTTATCAAGACTAAAATAGCATCCTTCATACTTGGGGATTAATATTGTGTGTTGAGAAAATGCTCATCAAGTTCTAGGCACCTTTTCCGGGACGGTATTAATTATTAGTTTATTATTTCTATTTTAATTGAGACTATCTTATTCTTGTCTTGGTTATCTAACGCTTATTTTTCTTAGGTGTATGCACACTAGATCAAAAGCAGGAGAGTTAGCACCTTTTAATCCTGAGATCGGTGCATTGTCGAGGAAGAAGAAGAAGAAGAAGAAGAGGAACAAGAAAGTAGAAACAAAGGAAGCTCTTAATTTAGGAGTTGAAGTTGAAAAAACGAATCCGGAAGTGATTGAAGCTGAAACTGAAGGTAATCTGGGAACAGAAGCAATCAAGATGGCCGGAGCAGTAAATCATGACGAAGTTGTCATCCGTGAAGTCTTTAAGAATAACGGAGGGCGCAACGTGGGGCTGTTAGGAGCGCGTGGAACTGATGCGGATTTTGATCTTCACCTCGCTCTTATCAGCATGATAGAAAGGAACTCCTTCTCAGGAGGAACTTTCGAGGATCCACAACAACATCTTAATAAGTTCCTCGGTTATGCTAGTATACAAAAAGATACAGGAACTCATGAAGATGCAAGGAAGATCCTACTATTTAAATTCTCGCTTATGGAACGAGCGAGAGATTGGTACGATACTCTTACTGCTGCTGAATGTGATACGTAGAACAAGCTGAAGATGAAATTCTTGGAGAGATATATGCCACCTTCAAAGGTGTTCAAATTGAAGAAAGAGATTCATCAGTTTATGATCAATAACGGAGAGAAGTTCCATGAAGCTTGGGATAGATTCAAGGACATGCTTAGAAGATGTCCTCAGCATGGGTTGACAAAGCCATAGTACATCAGTATTTTCTACAATGGATTGGATAGTTATTCTAGAGTTCTACTCGACGCTTCATCGAATGGAGCTCTACTTGCAAACACATCCATTGAAGTCGAAAATCTCTTTGAGGATATATCTATGAACTCTAGAGATTGGTTTACTGATAGATTAAGGGGCACCTATATCCTTGGAAAGGTAGCTCAGGTTGAACACACTATGGTGAAGTCGAGTAGGGAAGACGAGATAGTCTCTAGCTTGGCGAGTATAAGTAAGCTAATTGAATCTCAGTAGAAGCAGATCACTGATTTGTCACAAAAAGTACCAATGATGATGCATCAGGATGAAGGAAAAGAGAGACCGATCCAAGAGGAGCTAGAAGAAGCAAACTATATCATGGGTCAGAGTATTCAAGGAACGAGGTATCCGAATAACCAAGAAAATAGGAACTACCAAGGGAACTACAACAATTGTGGTCCCCCGGGTAATTATTAACAACCAAGGAGGTCGGAGTTTTCATGGAGCAACATAAATGCTGCAATTCAATCTCATGTGGTGTTAATCCTGGTGCAAAGATGGAAGAAGGGAAACCTGGTTTAGAGGATACGGTGAATCGGTATATGGCTAGGAATGATGCAAGGGTGGACCGTATTGAGGTAAAGATTTATTCAAATCATGGAGAGCTATCCAAGAAGGTGAAATATCTTACACTATTGATAGGGGAGATGACAGGAAATATGAATAAATTGACCCAAACTCTTGAAAAATGGAAGTTCCCATCTCAAAGCATTGAGAACCCTAAGTCCTGTCATGATATCACATTGAGGTCCGGGACGCAATACGAGGGTGGGTCCGATGAAGTCGGTGAGTGAAAACGATAAAAATAGGAGCATTGTTCGACCAGCACTACCTTGTTCGACCAGACATAATGGTCGAATAGAGGTCGAACAGCTCTCGAAAAATAGAGTTACGACGCTCTATTTTCAGCCCCTTCGTTCGACCAAAACACTACTGTTCGACCATATTACTCTGGTCGAACCATGGTCTAACGACCACCTGTGGAGGAGAATGATTGCGTTCAATTTACAGGGTCTTCGTTTGACCAGACTGATCTTATTCGACCAGACTATTCTGGTCGAACGAGCGTCAAACAGGGGCAGAACAAGTGGGATCAGGTTACAGAATCATCATTCGACTACAGCACTATTGTTCGACCAGACCAGCTCGCCACTGGATTAGGAATTCCTTTGCATAGGGCCGCTCGAAACGAGGGGATTGGCTTCAGGACTTGAGCTGAAATGGTTTGATATGGAGCTGTCAGGGCTGTTGTGCCATCAGCCGTAAAGGCTGGCGGTGGTGTTAAATTCAGCGATATGCCCTGCCGACGACCTAGATCAGAGGTGCCTTCGGAAGCCATGGCAGCCTGTTCCGTCGTCACTTGTGCAGACTGATCAGCAGTGACACCATTAGGATTAACGCTGTGGTCAAAGTAGGGAAATGCCGCAGCTGGAGAGCCCATCGGATGGGTAGTGGTTGGATGCATTCCAGAGGATTGAGTAGCATCATCGCCGGCAAGCTGGAAGGGGCCGTGAGAAGGTGAGAAATGGGATTTTCGAGGACAACTGGAACGTAACAAAGGAGAGATCTTTGTTGTTGTTGAAGAATCCAATGAGCCCTGGGTTTTTCTGGCACAGTTCAACGAAATTCGTGTGATTTGATGGAGCACAGCTGACGTGTGGGGGAAGAGCAGGGTTGGAGGTAGGGTTGAATAGAGTTGTCGCTGGAAAAACAAGCTGACAGGGGTTGGTAGGGTTGGTGGCAGAACACGCTTTCTCTATCTGGAAAAAGGAAGTCTAGAGTTGTCCTTTGTCCTCTGATGTTGCAGGTTGAACATTAGTCATAAGGGAAATGGGGCAGCTTTCTGCAAAAGTATTAAATGCTTCCTGAAAAGTCGAGTTCGTCCCGTTATCAGTAATCAGGGATGTCGCCAGCCTACTCTTGCTAGGACAGTCACCATGTGTCTTGGGCGGAGGGTGGTTTTCGTTTGAAATAGCCGATGCTGGGCTGTCGTGGCTCCTAGGACAGGACAGATTTAGAGCTGTTGAGTACGAAACTTGAAGGGGGACAACAGCAATACTTCTTTTCGATGCTGGAGTATTTGAGGGGCGAGACCTCAGGCTTCTGGCCGGAAAACGTGAAGACGTCCTTGCTAGTTCAATGGGCATTCCTCCGGCAGGCAGTCGTATTTTCTTAATATCTTAAAAGTTCAAAGGAGTTGAGAAATATTTTTCCCAATTATATCCCTACTCATTTACTTTATTTACATCTTCCACAAATTTCTTTACATTTTTCAAATTTCTTTATTATAAAATACCAGTGTTTTTATAACTGGATTGAAGATCGGTTCGAACAGTTCACGGTTGGACCAGTGGTTCAACCGAAAAAATAATAATAATGTCATTTTTTAATAATATTTTTATTATTTTATATATAATTTTACATTCACATACCATATGTACATGTAAATATAATCACCTATTTAAAAAAAAGGAATTGAAAGAAGATAGTTAAATGCGAAAATGAAATGATTTTGGGATTTTAGTTTCCACTAATAGTTAATTTACTTCAAATTTTAATTTCGAATTTTGGAATGGAAAGAAAATTAAAAAGAATATTATTGATAGTTAATTTAATAATCAAATAGTACATCTATTATTTGCTTCAATTACGAATATTAAGGTTTAAATTAAATCAAAAAGATGAATTAAAATAAAATTGAAAAGATTAATCTTTTCTCTGATTTCTCCCAATCGTAGTCAAATATTTAATTAAGGAAACCATTTAACTAAATCAAATTATGCAGTCAACTATTTAATTAAGAATACAATTTAATAAATCAATTTAAAAGGTAATAATTTTGATATTTTATATCATGAATTAACAATTAGCGCTAATTTTCAAAGGAAAAAATTGACGATTTTTGATTTAACCGGTTATTCCGGTTTTGACAAGTTTAAACCGGTTCTTCCCAGTTTAACTATATAAACAGTTCTTCGGGGGTGCTGGACCAGTTCCAGCACCTATTCCCGGTTGAACTGGTCAAACTGACCTATCCGATTTTGAAAAACAGTGTAAAGAACATTAATTGGTCCCATTTCCAGATTTCTTTGGGTATTATAATTCATTAATTGTATCATATACCACCTATTACATCTTCCACAATACTTGGCTATATATATATATATATATATATATATATATATGTATATATATATATATATATAATACACTTGACTCTTTACATTTGCATAATTCAAAAGGCATTAACTGTTATCATATATTCATACAATTAATACAGGTGGACCGCTATTTATACCCACGAATTTTCTAAATATACCCTATAATTTGTTTAGTCTAAAATATCCTTAACTAATATGACTTAAATACCCTTATTATATAATTAAGTCCGCATTAATTATTATCTCAAATTTCTAAACATATCCTATAAACCCTAATATTTTGCATTGTATTCAATCCTAAACCTCTCCATGAATTAAGAATTATCGGAAATAATAATCAAGAAATTTAGAAACTTTGAGTGATTCTACTAATAATTTTGCACTTGACATGAGTTTAACATTCGATAATATTTCGAATATTCAAAATTCCGTGGCAATTCAACATGATCATTCAATCTCTGAGGATTATTTTTATGGTTGAATTATCTTTATTCTAATTGATTAGTCTCACTTGAAATTGAGTTAGCCACATTATTTTTCGACAACCCAGAATTTTGCAAATGAAAATGGTTAATGGCATGCTATTGCATCTGATTCAACAGAGCTCATCACATTGTCTAATTTCTTTAATTTCAAATCAAATTACAACTTAGAATGTCGAAATTAAAAATAAAAAAAAGCAAAAATATAAATAGAACAATGCTTTATTGGTACATGATCGATGTTCAATCAAATTTTAAGGATAGTTGGGAGTGCTCTTTCTCTCTTTCGTTGGCGTGGGTGAACACGGTCGTGATTGTGAACAATTATGCATATTGGGGTACATTTGGCATATTTGGGGTATGAATAGCTAATCTTTTTTATTAAAAGGTTGGGGTTTAATTAATTAAAGGATATAAGAGTCTAAAATGGGGTATATTTATAAATTTATATATATATTTTTTAATTTTAGACGGTACATTTAAAAAATTTGGTATGTTCAGTAAAACTGGGGGTGTAAATAGCCTCTTTTTTAATACAAACAATCATAATATATTAACATTTGGCTATTCACATCTTGCATAAAGTCTGCTCATCGAATAGTAGTTGGCTCTTCAAATTCTGTGACAGAATTCATACATCGTAATTAACTATTAAAATCATAAATACCAACACAACTATTATTCCTATAAATATCCATAAAATCCTTAATTATGGCACATTCACTTACGGAAACACTGCAATAAAAAAGTATCAAACTAGCATAAGATTTTACCTGTCTCATCAACAAAATCAGCTTTGGATCCATGGAGAACTCGAAAGTCATGCAAGCTCCTCAAGTCCAAAAAGGCATGTTTTTATTTCTCAACCCTCACCTTTAAGTGTTTGACTTGTTTCCAAGTGTGTGTTGACATGTTTTCAAGTGTGTCAAAAACCATTTCAAATTATTTGTCATCTACGGATTATGTGATAGCTTATAATATTATATTTAATGTGATTTAGATATAGAAGACAAAGTTTTTGAAGAGTTAGTTGTTCTCAAAAGTAATTAATGTTAGTAAAAATTTTACTTTTTTTAAACAATGTGCAACAGTGAATGTGAACTTAATTTCTAGACGGAGTGAGTACAAATAAATAAAGATTTTTTTTTAATTGTATAAACTAATATTATTCAAAAGTCATTATTATTTTTAACTCTACTCTAGAATATTAAAGTTAAAATAATATATGAATTTAAAGAATAATTTCTAATTGGAATGATACACGCTTTAAATAATAATAATAATAATAATAATAATAATAATAATAATAATAATAGATGATGTTCGTATAAATTTAATATTATGTTATATTATTAATTAAATTTATAAAAGGCCTATATTATTTACCAATCTTATACATCGTGTCAAAATGTAGTAACTGAAATTTGTGATTTTGTTTTTATTCCCATGCTGCCAAAATAATAATTAATTTGGCAGCAATATATCACAAACTTTACTAAGAGTATTAAAATGTTTAAAATTTTATTATGAAAAGAAAATTTTAACCCATGTAATAAATACCCAATTTTACATACTCAAATTCTAAATAATTGCTTTTACAACCAAATTAAACCTAACAAATTAAAATATGAGTGCCATTATTTGCATATCACTCTTTTTAATTTTATTAAATACACACTCTATTTAACTTTTTATTTTTTAATTTTATTAAATACACACCCCTAAAATTTCAGAATTACCCTTTCATAATTGCTTAAAATTATACACACCTTTACCCTCATCATCTCTTCTCCATCATATTTTTCATTGCTCAAATATCTCAATAATTAAATGACTTCTACCATTCATATATCCACGAATTACAAGAGGAGATAAATCACTAATCATACTATTTGAGTTTAATTTTCCATCTAAGTTTTTAAAAATTTCAACTTGGAATACAATAATTTTGGAAACTAAAAATTTACAGAATTAATCAAATTTCTAAAATATCTGTAATTTCTTCAAAGTTTAGTGAAAATAGCTGTGTATATATCTATTATGTTTACATCTGTTAGAGTTTCATCCCTCTTGTTCTTTCCTCCGTTGGTAATTTCCGATTAGTAGCTGAGGAGTTTTCCTGGCTTTTACAGATTTCACTATTGTATAAAGTTTAACATATATGCAATTATTAGGAAATGCAACATATTCATGTCTTTCGAAAGAAAATTATATTATCATATATATTAAATTTGAAGAATTAACATGACTTCATCATGAAAGAAAAATAGATTTTATACATTAAATTTATGTCACCGAGTCCCTTTTTTATGTTTCTTAGACGATACAATTTAGGCCAATAGTTGAGTTTGAGAATGTGGCTCAGGAACAAATGAAGATAATAGAATTACGTCTGTCTAAACTATTCTTAATTCATGCAACTGCTGGTGTTACCATCAAGGCCTCACAAACTACAGATGTGACAAAAGCAAGAGATTTTGTGTTAGATACCCTTACAATACTATTTTGCTTTTCCTGTTTCATCATTATATTCCTAACTCTTTTACTTCTTAGCGATGACTATGAAGATTATTAAAATTTTAAGCCGAAATCAGCCCAGATAAAAATTTGTATGTTTTTTTTTAAAGGCATTCATAGATTTGAACATCAGAACTTTAATTTGTTCCAGCTGAAATTCTTGAACCACTTAATTTCATTTATGAATATAGATTTCGCCCCTTCGGTTGCAACTTGTAATCACTCTCTTGAACTTTGAGAAAAAATAAAATTAAAAATCCCAAAAAGTAATGCAAAAAAATAAACAAGAAAAACACAGAACATCCAAAGACCAGCAGCATTACAGTTCTAAATTATGTTCACCTTTTTTAATTCCATTGCAATTTCCGAGAATCTGATATTGGCGTTCGATCGTTTGGTTAATGTGAATCGTTAGGGTTCCATACGATTCTATATCAGCGGAAGCAAGAACATAAAATCATATTACCTTTCACCAGGGTATGTTGAAGAATGGATTTTCACCGACAGCATGCCCAGCCTCACGATTTTGGGCATAACTTCCACATCCAATCTCCAATTTGAGTGATCTACGCGTCAAAACAATTCTCTCTTTCGTGGATTTCCAACGGTGTATCACACGAACAGTTTGGAGTTACACAAGATTTTAAAAAATTTGTGGAAGTTGACAAACAGCAGCAGCAAACGACCTCTTGATCTTCTATTGTATTACTAAGTCCAACATTGACGTCGTGTGGGCGACGATCTTCAAGATCCTCTCAATATGCTGTTCTCTCTACCCTATTCACGGTTAGGCATGACTATCTTAGGTTTAGAATAGTTTAGATAACTTATATATGGGCTACAATAGGGAATAGGAGAAAAAATTAGAGTTGGGCCTCCATTGGTCTTAAGTATCCAAGTTTAGCCCAAAACTTATACTTAAGTCCAATAATAATAATATATTCTACTAAAATATTATTACTGCACTACCGCTCTAATCCCATAATTGCGTTACGGGTTCCTTCTTATAATGAGCCCGTTAGTCTCCCCGCGTTTAAGATATATAATGCCCATTAATTAATTAAGTTACTGACAACTCCATTAATTAATATCTTATCCGAGAGTAGTACCACTCAACCTCATTATCATGCCAGAATAAATTTACCAGCTGGGTTTACATGATAATCCTTATGAGCTCCTCAAGGTGACATCAACAACCTATTTTATCGGACACAGATTCCTTCAACAATCAACCGCACACCATAGAGATAGCATTATTTCCCAACTCACCGAGTTTATTAATTTAATTACATGTAAATCTTACCTATTGATGAATCAAAGAAATACATATTGTCTTATATGTCGAGATTATTGTTTACGGATTAAGAGCACGGACATCCATAATAACTGAGATCAAGTTCTCCTATATAGTCACTATAAGTTAAACGATCTCAAGCAGTCCTGCTCAATACACACAAAGTGCACTAATGTGATTATATAGTCAAGACAAACTAATACCAAATCACACTACAACCATCCCGAGAGAGTCCCCGTCTATCTTGGTTGTGAGCATCTGTTTATACTCTATAAGAAAATCGATAATATGATCTTCCGCGTGTTGTCGCACAATATATTATCTACAATATAAAGTAAGTGGACTATTGCATCGACATTTAAATAAATTATAAGATGCAATCATTTGATCAATGTGATTCTCATTTTAAATAAATTTTTACTCCCTCCGTCCCGCCCAAAGAGTCTCTTTTTTCCATTTTGGTCGTCCCACCCAAAGAGTTCACTTTCCTTTTTTACACACATGGGACCCACACACACATCCACTAATACAATTAAAATATGGGACCCACACTCCCACTAATACAACTACCCACTACACATTAAATAATAATACTCCTTAATCCACGTGCCAAAAAGAAAAAACTACCCTTGGTGTGGGACGGAGGGAGTATAACATTATTCATACAAAAAGCTAGACTTTTAGTATACAATCCAACATCTAATTGATCTGTTATGCATCAGTGTTGATACTTCATGTTTTGCGTGGTTGATGTCGTTACACTTGTGGCTTTACTTTGGACTCAAATTTTCTAGTAAATTGATCAATTATTATACTGTAGAAGATCGGACGAGCATAATTAAAGGGCACTTGATGACCACAAACGAGACCCCTTCATCAAAATTCTCTCCATCATTTACTCGTACCGGATTAGTTTTAACACTGGAAAGTACAACCCTGACGGATTTTTCCCTTACGTCTCCATCATGTTTGAAGTTAGAAAGTCCTAGAAATGGGAGAATTTTCACGTTCTTCTTCTGGATTGCAGCTCCGACTGATTCTGCTGTGTTTAATTTTTTAATAAGAGGGTCTTTATGAGTTTCTGAATCAAAAGCCAAAAGAGGGGATTTATGATATTGATTTGATCTCATGAATGGAGACAATTCCGTATCCATTTATTCTCTATTTCTTGTTGGCAATACGACATAAAGGCTACTGGAATTTGGAGGCAGAAGTCTCTTGAAGAGATGGAAATTTGGGATTAGGATAAGGTGTGTATTTAATAGTTTAGGGATAATTTAGACCTTTTAAAAATATATTTTTTAATTAAATAAAATTAGATGTGTATTTAATGGGAGGAGGTGTGCATATAAGACTACACTTAAAATATAAAAAAAGGAAAAATTTGAAAAAAATTCATTCCCCTGATTTCTTCATTTGGATATGAAGTTATAGATCAACACTCATAACAGTTTCAGGTCAATCATTGTAAATATATTGTGTAGCTTTACAGTTTCAACACAAATAAAGGATTATTACCACCGATGGACCGATCACAAGCGTCATTCAACAATGCAAAATAAACGAACATGAATGCAAATTTCTGTCAAAGTGCTACAGTATAACTATTTTAATTTGTATGTACGTGTATTTTTTTTCTGATTTTTGAAAAATTTATTAATGGAAATTAATTTTCTTAAATTGACCTAACAATTCCTTTCTTCCTCACCTAAACCTAATCCCCCTTCTCTCATTAGGGTCTCTTTGTTAACTTTCTTCCCTCTCACCATCTCCTCCAATTTTTCACTTTCTATGTCTTGTATAACTGGTGCATGAATCTAAGTAACTCTCAAAGATTAACTCACACACACTTATGAAAACGGAATCGAAGAAGAAATCAAAACTAAAAACGAAACACACGAGCGATTTTAAGCCTGCATCAACTCTTAAGGGAGAAACGATCTTATTGATGTAAGTTTACAAAGATGAAGAATAACACCCTTAACAATGCAATGAACTCTCTCTAAACTTCTATGGAACTAATGAACAATGGAATGAATCAATGAAAATACAGTAAATTGCTATCACTTGCTCTCTTATAGTGTAGCAGCTGATCTTTTCTTGCGTTGCAAGTTGTGATAACTTCCATCCAGCTAGAAGAACAATTATCTACTAACTACTTCCAGAAGTTGCTGACCCATCCAACCAAAATCCTAACCTATCCAACCAAATTCTAACCTATCACACACCATTCATCATCCAACTTCTGACTTCTTGGTTAACTTACATCAACATCCTATCTTAACCTTTGATTTAGATGCCGATCAAACCACCTCCAAATTATACACGTGTACCACCAATCTGATATCCACATACAAGTATGCAAGAGACATGTACTTTACAATAATATGTATGCAAATGTCATTCTTATAACTATGAAATTGTGGTAAAAAATTTGGTAATGAATTATGAGATAGATGGGTTAGATGAAAAATAAAAAACAAATAGAGAGAAAAAGTAGACGGATGGAAGGTTGTTTGCGTTCATGTTGTTTTTAAATTCTTAATAACATTATTTATCCCTCTCACAAATTCATGTCCACCAAAATTTGAGTCAAAGAAAGGGATTAGAGTGGGGGCATATACTTTTTAGTGCAACTCTACAGAAATTTAGCACCAAATTTTAAGTTAATGTGCAAGTTCGTGTTCATAAAATTCTCTCTATTTTTAAATTACACATGTTAGGTTCATTATTTGAAATACGGGTACCAAAAACCTTATCCCATACTCCATAAAATGAAAGATTGACTCTACCTTCTAAATGTTATCATGACAATTAATGAATATGTATACAATTCACTCCTACCCACCCAAATACTCACGCCAACATTAATTTTTATTCTCATCCATCATTCCATCAACATCAGCAAAAAAAATTTAAAAATTAAAAAATCTCTCTTTCTCCCGTCTCTCTTGCGCTAAAATGGAGACTGTTCCTTATACAATTATCCAAAAAAACTTCGATAATGTATTGGTGAACGATGGAAAATTTAGCATTTGTTTCAATTTTTAGGTTTATATTTTCCTTCTTATCTCTGTTTCTCTATCTCTGTTTGTGTTTGGCTCTATCTTTTTTTTTCTGTTGACACATATAGTACATGATTTTTTCCTTTCTTTTTTGGAAGTAACTAAAGTAGATGGATGGAAGGTTGTATGTGTTCATGTTGTGTTAAAATTTTTAGTAACAATATTTATCCCTCTCACAAATTCATGTCCTTCGAAATTTGAGTCAAAGAAAGGGATTAGAGTGGGGGCAGATACTTTTTAGTGCAACTCTACAGAAATTAAGCACCAAATTTTAAGTTAGTGTGCAAGTTCGAGTTCAGAAAATTCTCTCCAATTTAAAATTACACTTGTTAGGTTCATTATTTGAAAGAGGGGTAAATAGACCAAAAACTTTATCCCATACTCCATAAAACTAAAGATAGACTCTACCTTCTCAATGTTCTCATGACAATTAATGAAGTTTATAATATTGTTTCACTCCTACCCACCCAACTACTCAGGCTCTCTGTTCGAATTTGTCTTCCTGCAACACGGCCCCACAATTATTCACGAAAATTATCTATATTCGTATTCACATGAATATGTATACAATTCACACCTACCCACCCAAATACTCACGCCAACATCAATTTTTATTCTCATCCATCATTCCATCAACATCAGCAAAAAAAATAAAAAAAAATTAAAAATCTCTCTTTCTCCCATCTCTCTCGCTCTCAAATGGAGATTGTTCCTTATACAGGTATCCAGAAAAACTTCGATAACGTATTGGTGAACGATTGAAAATTTAGCATTTGTTTCAATTTTCAGGTTTATATATTCCTTCTTATCTCTGTTTCTCTATCTCTGTTTATGTTTGTCTCTATCTTTTCTTTTTTCTGTTGACTCATATAGTATATGATTTTTTCCTTTCTTTTTTGGAAGTAACTAAAGTAGACGGATGGAAGGTTGTTTATGCTCATGTTGTTTTAATATTCTTAATAACATTATTTATCCCTCTTTCAAATTCATGTCCTCCAAAATTTGAGTCAAAGAATGGGATTAGAGTATGGGCAGACACTTTTTATTGCAACTCTACAGAAATTTTGCACCAAATTTTAAGTTAGTATGCAATTTTAGAGTTCAGAAAATTCTCTCTAATTTTAAATTACACTTGTTAGTTTCATTATTTGAAAGAGGGGTAAACAGACCAAAAACCTTATCCTATAATCCATAAAACAAAAGATATACTCTACCTTCTCAATGTTCTCATGACAATTAATGAAGTCTATAATATAGTTTCACTCCTACCCACCCAACTACCCAGGCTCTCTATTCGAATTTGTCTTCCTGCAGCACGGGCCCCACAATTATTCACAAAAATTGTCTGTATTCGTATTCACATGAATATGTATACAATTCACTCCTACCCACCCAAATACTCACGCCATCATCAATTTTTATTCTCATCCATCATTCCATCAACATCAGCCAAAAAAGAATTAAAAAAATTAAAAATCTCTCTTTCTCCCATCTCTCTCGCGCTCAAATAGAGACTGTTCCTTATACAGGTATGCAGAAAAAATTCGATAATGTATTGGTGAACGATGGAAAAATTAGCATTTGTTTCAATTTTCAGGTTTATATCTTTTTCTTATCTCTGTTTCTCTATCTCTGTTTGTGTTTGTCTCTATCTTTTCTTTTTTCTGTTCACACATATAGTACATGATTTTTCCTTTCTTTTTTGGAAGTAACTAAAATATTTTGTGTTTATATAATGTAGATTCCTCTCTTTTTTTTTATCTTCAAAAGAGAATGAGTGCAAAAACATGTTTTGTTTCCAATTTCTTCTAATGTGAATTTTTGCGCATATATCAACTTTTTTTAAATAAATAAATAAAATAGCTCTGGGTTATGTGTTTGGATAAATCTTTTCTTCATTTTTTTCAATGAAGATGTTGTTATGTGAAGTATTGAGACCAATGTCATCACATTTGATGTTACTTTCAGGGTTGTGACAGTTGAATGAAGATCGTGTTGAATGGGACCCACAAAACTGAAGAGCAATCTAGAAAGTCTAGAAATACAAAAGATTCTAGAAGTTGAAGATAACTACCCAAAGTAGTGGGTTGGTTATTCGCTGTTAATGGGTGGTTTCTATATCTCCTTGATGAGTGATATTTTCACTTAGATTTTAGTGTATTTTTATGTGTGTTTTCGTATATTTTTATCCGTATTTATGTGTTATTTGGTGGAGTTATATGTTTTTATGGAATTGAGTATGAATGAACTTAATCATATGTAAAACAGGTGAAATCGGAGCGAAAATGGAGAAGGGAGACGAAAGAAGGAAGAAGAAAATAGGGCAGCAAAAACACGGCCAGCCGTTTTAAGTACACGAGTCGTGTCGTGCTACACGAGCCGTGTACTGCAAACGGGACTATAAGAGATGGTCGTGCGACGATATCAGAACGCACAACACGACCATCTCTTGGCCGTGTTGCATCACACGACTCGTGTTATAGCACACGACCCGTATTGCAGCACATGAGTCGTGTAGGTACCTGATCAATAAAAATCAGAATTCTTCTAGAAGGCCCCAATGAGTACAAATACCCATCCATTCAACCTTTGAAAGGAGAGACACGAAATACCAAGCTGCTCACACACCTCACACGTCAATCCTTTGATTTTACACCATATTCTTCATCCCTTTCATCCATACTTTGATTCTACATCATCTCTCCATAAATTCTACTATCCAAATCAAGTGAAGAAGCAAGGAAGAGTGGGTGATCACCAAAGGAAGGAAGGAGATTCAATTGGAGTCAATCCAAGGGAGTGTTCATCCCAATTTTGTGTTAATCCTCTAGTTTACCATGATTTGTAAATTTTTAATGTCTATGTTAAGGATCTTACGAAGATTGTAGGCTAATCTCCCTTGTGGGATTAGCAACATGGAAGTTTGTGGTTAAATTTTGGGATCTATGTAATTGAATTCATATGGTGATTGGGTTAATTGATTTCCTATAATTGATGCTTAGATCTTGAGATTTTTGATGATTTGTGTGTTTAGATGCTCTAAATATATGATTAGATTGAGAAATCAATTATGTGATTAGGATATTTGAGTGAATCATTTCATCAAACACTTCATGTGCATTATAAATTATAAAGAGATTGAGAAATCCTTTAGAGTTTAGAACCCTTTGATAGGACATACGGTTGGTTTGATCTAGAGATTGATTAATTGTGTAAAGGGATTTTATTTCAAGCTTAGTACCTAGTTGGAATTGTTTGAATGAGAACCAACCTTTGTGCTAATTGAGATTAATATCCTATTCATTTTGAGAAGGAGGTTATGTGAATTTAGAGTTGGCCCTTAATCTATACCCTTGATTCATATGAGTTTAATGCATGTATCCTAAGATTTCCCACTACTTAATTGTTGTAAATCCCACTTTTGCTTAATTTGGAAAACAACTTTACATTACTTCATTTTAATCATTTGATCATACTTTATTTACTTGATTTGTGTCATATTAATACTTGTTCAACAATTCCACTCGATGATTAGTCTCTATAAAATTATGATAAATGTGATATCGTTTAATATCTAGCGCCAACCTCCCTGTGGTTCGATAAATTATTTTAGTTGGTCATTCCTACTACAAAATGGCTAATCAAATGGCGCCGTTGCCGGGGAGGTAACAGTTGCTAGTAGCTTAATGAAGGAACGATTAGAGTAATCTTAATAGAGACATTTTTATTTTATTTGTTTGCTTATATTTATTTGTGAAAATCTTGTTCTAATTTCTCTTATTTGAAGGTGTATGCAAACAAGGTCAAAAGGAAAACAAGTTGAACCTATTGATTTAGAGATTGAACATACTTTTCGGAGAAGGAGAAAAGAGAATAAAACCCAAAATAGTGATCTAATAGAGAATTTTCAAGGTGATAATCGTATGGAGATAGAGCATGATGGGGAAGGTGGACAACATGTGAACGTGCAAGATAACGCACAAGCACCCTAAGTCAATGCCAATCTTCCTCAACAAGCTCATCAAAATTTTGGAGGGCTTAACAATCAAGCTTTGCTTCAACAAATGGTACAACAAGCCATGCTTCAACAAGGTTTTCAACATGCTTATGCACCTCCACCACCACCTCCGGTACATCGAGGGCCTCAAGTAGATCCAAGGGTAATCCGGAATTTCTTCATGCCAAGGGTACTGCAACAAATGATGGGTCCACCAATCAATGCCAACAAATTTGAATTTAAAGCGGTCTTGATTTCTATGGTGCGAGAACAACAATTTAGTGGAACCCCAAATGAAGATTCCAATGCTCATCTTGCTCAATTTATTGAGATTGCCAACACAGTGAAGATGAATGGGGTGAGCGAGAATTGTATTAAGATGAGGTTGTTTCCGTTTTCATTGAGAGATCGTGCTCGAATATGGTTATCTACCATTACTCCGGGTACGTGCAACACATGGGATGAGCTTGCACAAATGTTCTTGAACAAGTATTTTCCGCCTTTTAAGATGCTTCAAATGAAGAGCTTGATTACTCAATTCAAGCAAATGCCTCAAGAGATCTTTTATGAAGCGTGGGAACGATTTAAGGATATGCTATGCAAGTGTCCACAACATGGCTTTCCGGAAAATCAACAAGTGGGATTTTTCTACCAATATTTGGTAAATGGTCAAAGAGTGCTTGTTGATGCTTCGGCGGGTGGATCCGTACTTGGAGTGACTCCGGCAAGGGCTATAAGAATTTTTGATGAGATTGCTACAAATGTTTACCAATGGCCATCGGAGAGAGTTAGTGGATGCTATGGATTTGAAAGCTTCGATCAAGAGCAACAGTTTAGTATGAAGAGTGCTAGTGTGGAACCAAGTATGCCAAGTATAGAGATGATAGCGGCGGAGGTAATGAGACAAATGAACTTGAATCAAGGTGTGAATAATCAAGGGGTTAATATGGTTGAAGGCCAAATTGATCAAGTGGTGCTACCTCTGAATATTGTAAGTGGAGAACAATGGGCTATGACAATGTCACGTGTGGAGGATGTGCAATACATGCAAGGAAGGAATTACCAAGGTAATTATCAAAATAATTACCAAGGTAATTTCAACCACAACCAAGGAAACTACCCACCAAGGCAAAGAGGCTTCAATAGTCAAGGAAGTGGAAGCTCATACCCACAACAACAAAGGAGGCAAGATAACTTCTCTTATTCAAACCCGAGCAATGCGGTTGCTTATCCTCTGGGGTATCATCCGGGAGCTAAAGCACCAAACAATGAAGGGAAAGCAAAAATCGAAGAGTTGATTGAGAAGTTGATTGCATCTAATAAAGCTCAAGATGAGACAAGATGAGCTCAAGATGAATTGAGAAGAAAGGCAAATGAAGCTAATGATAAGAGGTTCAAAGCCTTGGAGTACCAAGTGGGGCAAATTGCTAATGCGTTGAGCGCGAATGAGAAAGGAAATTTTCCTTCTACCACCATTGTGAATCCAAAAGAACAATGCAAGGCAATTACCTTGAGGAGTGGAACTAATTATGAATGACCTTCAATGCCTTTGGAAAATGATGAGGTGGGAAAGAAGAGAAATGAGGAAAACTTGGTTGAGGAAGAAATTGTGGAAGAAGGAGAAATTGAAGCTAAAGAGAATGATAAAACGGATGTAATTGAGTGGGAAGTTGTTGAAAAGAAATGGTAAATAACAAAAGCAATGAAAAAGAAAGAGGAAGAAGTAGAGTTGGAAAGGGATAGTTGGGGCATAGCAAAAACTCAAGTGCACATCCCTTTTCCACATAGATTTTTGAAGAAGGGCCTAGATAAAAAATTTGCAAAGTTTTTGGAGATTTTCAAGAAAATCCACATCAATATACCCTTTGCGGATGCTTTGAGACAAATGTCTCACTATGCTAAGTTTTTGAAAGACATCATGGCAAGAAAAAGGAGCTTAGTGGAGAATGAGACCTTCAACTTGACGGAGGAGTGTAGTGCTATAATTCAAAAGAAGTTGCCTCCAAAGCTAAAGGATCCGGGGAGTTTTGTCATACCATGTGAGATGGGTAAAAGTGAAGTACACAAAGCTCTTGTGATCTTGGTGCTAGTATCAATTTGATGCCGATGTCTATCTTTAAGAAACTTGGTATAGGGGAAGTAAAGCCTACGTCCGTTACATTGCAACTTGCGGATAGGTCTTTGACTTACCCTAAAGGAGTAGTTGAGGATGTGTTATTAAAGTTGGAAAGTTCATATTCCCGGTGAATTTTGTAGTGCTTGACATGGACGAGGATGCAAATGTTCCATTGATTTTGGGGCATCCATTTTTGGCCACGAAGAGCTTTAATTGATGTGTACAAGAGGGAGTTGACATTGAGTGTAAATAAAGAAGAAGTGGTGTTTTCATTAAGAAGTGCTATGAGGCATCCGGATGAGAAAGAAGAATGTAGAAAGATTGAAATGATTGATGAAGTCGTTCAAGAGAATTTGTCATTCTTCTTATCAAAGATCCTCTCAAGACAAGCATAAGCCATTCTCTTACTTTATCTATTAACTATAACTCTTCTTTCTATTGCCTAGAAGATGATGATATAAATGATTGCTTACATGATTTGAATGCTTATAGAGAAATGCAAGAAGATGAAGCCAAGATGATGTACTATGGAAAGATGGAGTGCCTTCCATTGGAGATAGAAAATGAGGAGCCCAAGGTTGATAAGGGAAAAGAAGAATTGAAGCCATTACCCGATCACCTTATGTATGCGTACTTGGGGGACGACAAAACCTTTCCGGTAATTGTATCATCATCCCTTTCATCTCTAAAGCTTGAAAAATTGTTAAGGGTGCTTAGAGATCATAAAAGTGTTATAGGGTGGAGTCTTGATGATTTGAAAGGTATAAGTCCAACTATTTGTATGCATCACATTAGGTTGATTGATGAGAGTAAAACATGCATACAACCTCAACGTCGTTTGAACCCCATTATGCAAGAGGTTGTTAGGAAAGAAGTGTTGAAATGGTTAGATGCTAGAATTGTTTATGCCATAAGTGATAGTCCTCATGTAAGCCATTTGCAGTTGTGGCTAAGAAAGGGGGATTAACCATTGTTAAAATGGAATTTGATGAAGAGCTTGCCACAAGGGTGAAAACGGTTGGAGTGTGTACTGTGATTATAGGAAGCTTAATGAAAACACTCATAAAGATCATTTTCCTTTGTCTTTTATTGATCAAATGCTTGATAGGTTGGCGGGTTACAAGTATTATTATTTTCTAGATGGTTACTCGGGGTACAACCAAATCATGAAAGCCCCCGAGGATCAAGAAAAAAAAAACTTTTACTTGTCCATATGGCACGTTTGCTTTTTATAAGTTGCCTTTTGGGTTGTGCAATGCCCCCGCTACCTTTCAACGTTGCATGATGGCCATCTTTGAGGGATTAATTGAAAATGTGATGGAAGTGTTTATGGATGACTTTTCCGTCTTTGGGTCTTCATTTGATAAATGCTTGGCTAATCTTTCTATGATTTTGCAGCATTGTCAAGACACGAACCTAGTCTTGAATTGGAAAAAATGTCATTTTATGGTTCAAGAGGGTATCGTACTTGGACATCATATATCGGAGAAAGGTTTGAGAGTTGATAGGGCAAAGGTTGTAGCCATTGAACATCTTTCCCCACCAAAAAATGAAAAAGGGTTAGATCATTTCTTGGCCACGCCGGGTTCTATCGACGTTTTATAAAAGATTTTTCAAACATAGCTAAACCTTTGTGTAAATTGCTTGAAAAGGATGCTCCGCTTGAATTTAATGATGAATGTCTTAATGCTTTTAGGGTGCTCAAGGAAGCTTTAATTTCGTCTCCAATCCTCGTCTCTCCCAATTGGAGTAAGCCTTTTGAGCTCCATTGTGATGCAAGTGACAATGCATTGGGAGTGGTGCTTGGTCAAGTGAGGAAGAAGAAGTTTCGAGCTATCTACTATGCATCAAAGACGTTCAATGCCAATCAAAAGAATTACACCACAAAGGAAAAAGAGTTTTTATCCGTGGTTTTTGCTTTTGAAAATTTTCGTCCATACCTAGTTGGCACGAAAATAATTATTTATACGGATCATGCCGCCATTAGGTATTTGATGAGTAAGAAGGATGTTAAACCAAGACTGATACGTTGGGTTCTTTTTTTGCAGGAGTTCGATATGGAGATACGTGATAAGAAGGGGGTCGAAAATGTCATAGCTGACCACTTATCACATTTGGAAAATGTTGCTGAAGAGGGAACCATGGAGTTCATTAAGGATTTATTCCCGGATGAAGAGATCCTTCAAGTTGATTTTCAAAAAATGTATACTTTGTGTGAGACCGGGAGGCCGTGGTATACGAATTTCGTGAATTATTTAGCTTGTAGCCTCAAGCCGGATCATCTCACCGAATCTCAAAGGAAGAAGTTCTATCATGATATCAAGGAGTACTTATGGGATGATCCTCTTTTGTTTAAGAATTGTCCAGATGGGATCATAAGGATGTGTATCCCGGAGGACAAGAAGTTAAGTGTCATGGAGATGTGCCATAGTTCACCTTGTGGAGGACACTTTGGGTTTCAAAAGACGGGGGCATAGATCCTACAATCGGGGTTATTTTGGCCAACTTTGTTTAAGGATTGTAAGGAGTACATCAAGGGGTGTGATAGGTGTCAAAGGATTGGAAGTATAGGGCAACGTGATGAAATGCCCATGAGGAACATTTTTGAAGTTGAGGTGTTTGATGTATGGGGGATGGACTTTATGGGCCCATTTCCGCCATCTAATGGTTACCTTTACATATTGCTTGGGGTAGATTATGTCTCTAAATGGTTGGAAGTAATCCCGACAATGACAAATGATGCTCTAGTGGTCAAGGCTTTCTTAAAGAAGAACATCTTTACTAGATTTGGGGTGCCAAAGGCCATGATTAGTGATGGTGGATCTCACTTCATCAACAAGCTTATTGAGAAGCTCTTGAATGGCTATGGAGTGAAGCATAAGGTTTCTACAAGGTTTCTACACCTTACCACCCACAAACAAACGGCTTGGCAGAGGTGTCAAATAGGCAAGTGAAGCTTGTCCTTGAGAAGACGGTCAATGGAAATCGAAAAGATTGGTCTTCTAAGCTTGACGATGCCCTTTGGGCCTATCGAACGGCTTATAAGACCGCTCTTGGATTTTCACCATATAAGCTTGTGTATGGAAAGGCATGTCACTTGCCCGTTGAGTTAGAGTATAAGGCATTATGGGCCCTTCGAAAATTGAACTTTGATGAGAAAGAAGCCAGAAAGAAAAGGTGTCTCCAATTGGTTGAACAAGAGGAATTTAGAGAGGCGCTTACTCAAGCTCGAGGATTTTGAAAGAAAAACTTAAAAGATGGCATGATGAGAGGATTAAAACGAAGGAGTTCATTCCGGGGGATAATGTTCTTTTATTTAATTCAAGAGTTAATCTATTTACCAAAAAACTTCGTTCGAAATGGACCGGACCGTATTTGGTGAGTGAGGTTAGAGAAGATGGATCTTTGAAGCTTGAAGGATCGGATGGGAATGCTTTTGTGGTTAGTGGTCATAGGGTGAAACATTACCATTCTCCCTCTCAAAGGGAGTTAGTATATGTGGATACCTTCACTTCTTGAAGGCTCGTATCCTTTTAGTAGTTTAGGATTGTACATATTTCTTTTTCTTGTGTTGCATTTTTAGTTTTGTAGGTGGAATGTGCGCGTGAGAAGAATGCTTTTAGAAGACACGAAAGGGCTTCATGTTAAGTGTATAGGTATGTCTCACCACTTTTTGCAAACTTATCTCGAAACTCTTGTTTCAATTTAAGTTTTAGGGGATATGGCATGGTGTGACATGTATTTTATTGGAAGCATGAACTATTTGTGTTTTTGAGCTAATTTGAAAATTTTCTCATGAGTTCGGTGTGATTTTGGTCCGTTTGGTTGTGTGAAAGTAGATGATAATCCTTGTTTTGATACCTAATGTTGAGCTAATGTTGTTTTTTAAGTTGTGAGCATGAATAGGGAGTATTGGAGGCATGAAAAACAGGGTTTCAAGTCAAAAATTGGAGAAAATAGGTCAAACAGTACACGAGCCGTGTGCAATATACGGCCCTGTAACAAGTGGCCGTGTACTGACATCAGACGATATAGGCCATTTTGCACAACACGGGTCGTGTCCTGTCATGAAGCACGGGTCGTGTCGTCAACACGGGCCTGTAATAGATGGCCGTGTGACGATATCAGAACGTTCGACACGGCCACCCCCTGACCGTTTTATGCCATACGACTCCTGTTGAGTGCAGATACATGGGCCGTGTGAGCAACACGAGCCGTGTCGCATTCTGAGGCAGATTAAAAGATGGGTTGGCCTCTTCAAAATGGCTCATTCCCCTTCGTCATCTTCAACCCTCTCACTCGAAAATCTCTCTTCCAAACTCCACAAAACTTCAAACAACATCCAATAGTGGTGAGAGTAAGTGATTCCCAAAGCTTTAACATCCAATCTTCTATTTGATTCCAAGAAAGAGGTATGAAAATTTGAACCCTAGTCTTCAATTGAATGTCTGAATGTGTAAATTCGTGTATGGGCTTTGAATGATATCATGTTTGAAGCATGTCCATGATTGTGAAACATGAATTAATTTGTTTAATTGTTGAATTATGTAGCATTGTTAAGGAACGAGGGTTCATGGAAATTTTGAATTTGGGGATTTTTGGAAATCAATGAAATTTTATGTAAATTGTGCTATGAATTGATTGATGAGGCTTTCATGAATTTGTAATAGTATATATTAGCTTAGGTATTGAGGATTTGAGCAGGAATGGATTGAAATTAGATGCAAATGGTGATTGTGAAATACATCCATGCTAAGTGTTCGATGAAATGCTTGAGTGAAGTTTTGAGTTAGATTGAGACCCTATTGCAAGTATGAAGCATTGTTTATTTATATTGTGCACATAGAAAGGAAAATATGATGATTTGATGAAAGAATGGTAGGATTGGGAGGTTGGAATTGTTTGAATTACAATTGAATAAATTGTTGAAATGTTGCTTGGTTTTAAATATAATCATCCTTAGAGGAATGTGATTGTATGTGTTGATGTAGGCTAGAATTACACTTAGTTGAATAACAAGTGTTGATTCTATGTATTATGAGATGTTTTGCCTAAGAGTTGAAAATGAATTTAACTTGAAACATGTTGAACATTGTAGATGGCTGAAAGAAGAACAAGGAAACGTAATGAAGACTTCATCATTGTTGAGATGGACATGGAGTTATCAAACATTGATGCTCAATTAATGATAGATGAAATACATCCTCAAAATTTTGGAGTGGAATTCTCGGAGTGGGAGAAGTATACACTAAGGTGGCAATACATAGTGACCAAGATTAGGCCAACGAGATTTCAAGATCAGGCTACTATGGAGGGTCTTGGGATTGAGATTGGTCTGAGGGCTTTATTCAGAAGGGTAGACATGGAAGAATTTTTCGACAAGAGGCCTCCCACCTATCTTCATCTCACAGCAGAGTTCATGAGCACGTTGCAAGTTCACAAAGATAGGAGCAGTTTTACCTTAGCAATCACATTTCAGCTGAACAATGTCATGTGGGAGAAGGTTCCTATAAATGACTTGAACAGATTTTTTGGGTGTCCAGTCATGAGAGGCCATCAGAACTTCTTGCCCGGAGGGGGTTTCAACCAACAAACATGGTGGAGAAGGTTAGTACAAGATGGGACTGAGCCTCCGGAGTACATACCTAGCTCCTCAAAAGGGACAGCAATCAGAAACCCAGTGATGAGGTATATTGAGAAGATAGTATCAAATATCATTCTGGGTAGGTTTGAGAGCAGAGCTATCAGCAAAAAGCAGTTGTACATTATGTTTAGCCTCTATAAAGAATTCAGAGTCAACATTGCGGCTCACTTTGTTCAACATCTAGAGAGGGTAGCCAAAAGAGAAAACACTCGAGGGATTATGATTGGGAGTTTGGTCACGATGATTGATGCGTGTTATCTTTGTACGCAAAATTAATTCTCAAGTATTAAGGATATCAATTGCATCTTAAGCAAGCGACCAAGTGAATATCGAACCCAAAGGACGGCGTATTATCAGTTTAATTATTTACTAAATTAATTAAGACAAGGCAATAAAAGTGAAGGTTTAATTATTAATCTACTAACAATTAATTTAAATAACAAATAAAATAAAAGATCACTCGAAAAATACAAAAGTGGATCAAATAGGAGAATAGGTAGCTCTAGGGTAATCCAGTTTCACTCATTAATCTCCCTTTCGTGTGTTGATGTCCGACTCTGCCTTATGGAATATGGACGCATTACTAAACCATGTATATCTACTCTATAGACACAAGTAAACATGCGTGTAACACGTGTGAATAACCTCGGAGCAAGAGATATAATTGCACCCCCCTTTCTAGGTACTATCAGTATCAATTATTTTCCTGGCCAATTAGTACTCTAACCCGATATGATCTCCCTTTATAGGTACTATGAAGTTATCCTCTTTATCCTACTAAATAACACAAATTCAATTCAATTAATAAGTATTTATATATGATAGTTCTAATGAAGCTTCGAAGTCCCCTCACTTAGAATCATAATATGGAATCCTGTTTAACGGTGAACGCACTCAATCTACAACCAAGATATATATTCAGACTCTATATACCAATTGAAGATGCACAAAATGACCGTGAATATGGATTAAGAAAGCACAATCATACATAAAATAAATCCACAAATAGTGTTGTACGGAGTTTACACACCAAGGTTCAATTAATTCGTAAAACCTTCACAACCTTAGTTCTACCAAAAAGGCTCTAGCCCATGATGTTACGAAGAACAATCATGGGTGTTGGATAGATCTTACCCGGATGTCCAGAAAATACAAGATAAATTAGTAAACGAATAGAACCCTAGATGTGGGCGTCGTCGCGTCCTTTTCCGTCTTGAATTCTCCTCTTGGTTCTCCTCTTGATTCCACGAACAAATCTTCAACGTGATGGATGGATGGAGGAAATGATGTGGATGATGGTTGGTGGGTGAACCCCCTTGTGAGGTGTAGTATTGTTTGTGGCTCTCTCCAATTCAATATGTGTTGGATTGTATACTAAAAGTCTAGCTTTTTGTATAAACAATGTTATAACAATTAATTTGAAATGAGAATCATATGATCAAATGATTGCGTCTTATAATTTATTTATATGCACGATGCAATAGTCCAATTACTTTATACTGTAGATAATATGTTGTGCGACAACACGCAGAAGATCATATTATCGGTTTCCTTATAAAGTATAAACAGATGCTCACAACCGAGATAGACGGGGACTCTCTATCGGGATGGTTGTAGTGTGGTTTGGTATTAGTTTGTCTTGGCTATAGAATCACATTAGTGCACTTGTGTGTATTGAGCAGGACCGCTTGAGATCGTTCGACTTATACTGACTTATAGAAGAACTTGATCTCTGTTATTATGGAAGTTCGTGCTCTTAATCCCTATACAATAACCTCGACACGTAGTGCAGTATGTATTTCTTTGATTCATCAATGGGTGAGATTTACATGTAATTAAATCAACAAACTCGATGAGTTGGGAAGTAGTGCTGTCTTTATGGTGTGATGTTGATTGTAGAAGGAATCCGTATCCGTCATAGGTTGATGATGCCCCCTTGAGGAGCTCATAAGGATTATCATGTAAACCCTGCAGGTGGAATTTATTCCGGCATGATAATGAGGTTGAGTGGTACTACTCTTGGATGAGATATTAATTAATTGAGTTGTCAGTAACTTAAATTAATTAATGGACATTGTATATCTTAAACATGGGGAGACTAACGGACTCATAATAAGAAGGAGCCCATAACGTAATTTTGGGATTGGAAAGGCAGTACAGTAATAATATTTTAGTGGAATATATTATTATTATTGGACTTAAGTATAAGCTTTGGGCTAAGCTTGGATACTTAAGCCCAATGGAGGCCCAACTCAATTTTCCTCCTGGTCCCTGCTGTAGCACATGTATATAAGTCACCTCACCTTATCTGGAACCCTAATCTAATTGATTATTCACGTGTGATGAGGGTTGAGAGCAGATTGAGGAGGTCTCGTAGATCGTCGCCAGCACAACGTCGAGATCGGACTTGGGACATACGGCAGAAGATTAGAAGGTAGTTTGCTGCTGTTGTTCGTCACCTTGAAAAATTTGTATAAAATCGTACAATGCTCAGAATTCGATGATCATTCAATTTCGACATCAGACGGAAAGCTGTTGAAGAAAAGATCGTCTGAGCGCAAAGATCATTCAATTTCGACATCAGACGAGAAAGTTATGGCCATTCTCGTGGGACTGCACAGACTACCAGCGTGAATCAACTTTCTTCAACATACCCTGGTGAACGGTAATCGTTTCTATAATTTATTGCTTCCGCTGCTATGATAGAAACGCATGTATCCCTAACGGGTCACGTTAACCAAACGATCCAAGCACCAACAATTGGTATCAGAGCTTCGGTTTCGTGGTGAAGCGTGACACGTTAGGCTAGGGTTTATGTGATTAATTTTTCGAAATTAGGATCGCACGTTTAGGGTTTTGGTTTTACTGCGCAAACCATGAATATCCCTATGTTAAATATACCCTATATTATATCTGTTCGTCGATGGTTGTATGTGAGAGGATTCGACGAAAACTGTTTGTCAATTTCACATGGAAGGAAGAAATTGAGAGAAAATCCAGCGCAGTGATATGGCAGAGGCAATAACCGGAGTTTCAACCGTCGGATCAGGCTGAATTTTGGTCAGCACGTTCGGACTTTGTGGATGTATATTCTGAATGGTGAAGATCGTATTTGAAACTTTGTGTTGTCGGGAATACGCTGAAAACAGAAGCAGTTTTTTGGCGATTCTGTTCTGCGCAGTCGAGGGAATAGAGCTGTTTCTCTAAAACTAACCGTTGGATCGATCTGTAATTTGGACAACATGTTCAAAACTCATTGGAGTAGATTCTGGACGGTGGAGATTGGATTCCCTGGATCCTACAGTTGCGAACCCTGAACGACAGTAGGTGTAGTTTGATGTTGCGCGTTGGGCTGAACTTGGTACCGTGCAAGTAGGCCCTTGGACGAGCGACAGTTCGAGCGGATTTGCATCAAGTTCGATTAGTCTGCATCAGGTTTGATCGATGCAGCACCAGGTTCGAGCAGATTTGCATCAGGTTCGATTGGTCTGCATCAGGTTCGATCGATGCTGCACCAGGTTCGAGCAGATTTGCATCAGGTCCGATTGGTCTGTGTCAGGTTTGATTGATGCTACACCAGGTTCGAGCGGATTTGCATCAGGTTCGATTGGTCTACATCAGGTTCGACCGACTCTGCACTAGGTTCGAGCGAGTTTGCATCAAGTTCGACTGGTCTGTATCAGATTCCGCGTGAGTCTTCACAATATGATCGGGCAGGGTGCCGGAGTGGTGGAGCAGGCTGCGGGGAGGTCAATCCCCGTCGCAGTTGTCCGCATTCATGATTGGTGGCGAACAATCGAATTCGCTGTTATATAACTGTCATAATTGATTTATTAATTGATTATTGTTATATATGTATGCATGATTATCTATGATTTATTGCCTTAAATAGAAGCATGCTAGATTGCGTATTATATTTGGTATATTATATGCATGTATGTTGGAGTGTTGAACAAGTCAACTTATTTTTGGCAATTTATTTCCTTATATATAACTTCTATAATTGTTTTATTGGTCAATTATTGTTATATATTTGGAAGTATGAGCATGCCAGGTTGCGTATATTATTCTGAATATTATATGCATGTAAAAACCCTAGGTTTTAAATAACTAAGTGGAAGAGGGGATTAATAATTAATTCCCGCTGCCTCCATTATTGGTTTGTTAGTAATGTGAATAAACTTGCGCGTCGGCATTAGAGTCTTCCTCCCCATCGGATGAGTTTATTCATAGATTGTTGGAACAAACTTCATTAAATAATTATGTTTGTAATGTGATGCATATGAACTTGCGCGTTGGCATAGACCTTCCTCCCTATCGGATGAGTTCATGTGCGGATCACTGTACAGACTTATAATTGATGACTGTAGGAAGTTATCCGAGCGCGTGTGTACTTCTCCATCTGTAAGGCACATAAGCTCGCGCAATGGACTTGGGGTCAAATAATGGTGTACACTTAGGTGTAAATAATAAGTATCCTCCCCATCGGAGTCACTGCTTTTATTTGCATGGCTAAAGAGGAACCGACTATTAATTATTTTATAATTGATGACTGTAGGAAGTTATCCGAGCGCGTGTGTACTTCTCCATCTGTAAGGCACATAAGCTCGCGCAATGGACTTGGGGTCAAATAATGGTGTACACTTAGGTGTAAATAATAAGTATCCTCCTCATCGGAGTCACTGCTTTTATTTGCATGGCTAAAGAGGAACCGACTATTAATTATTTTGTCATAAAGTTAGGTTGACAAATGAAATTAATGGGTAAAACCTTCTCTTGTAAATGTTCGGGTTTGTAAACATCCACACTATCGTGGCTTGCAAACTCACGGTGCTTGAGATGTCGGTGAATTTATATTTTATATTGCTTTGAGGGAATCAATATAAATGGATAAATTCGAAGATTTGATCGGTGTGTTTTTTTTTTATGATTCTCTGAATTTAAATAGTTTTATTTCACTTATGGTTGACTAAGAGAAATTATATTTACTGGTCCAAAATTAGATGATTAGAAAAGAATCTTGGATTCTAATTTTACTGCTTAAGAAATACATGTGTGTTCTCACAAAAGACTTATCATGATGCATATTAAAGTCTCTGGTGAAGAGATAAGAGATTCATAGAAATATGATGGTCTCATGTAACTCTTCGGATACTTGAGTAAGTTAAAAGGCGGTAGGTCATGATTGAATTTGCTGAATGAATTGGAAATACATGGAATAGAAGTTGAAGGGGAAACCTAAGTCAATTTTATTCTTCATAATTGCCTAGATGTTTTGAGTAAGTTTCTCCTGAATTACAAGAGGTTGTATATGGTGGGAAACTTCTGACAAAACATGTGATAAAGGAAATACAATTTCATAAAAGGAGTGAACAAGGATAGAATCTTACTTGCTAGTCGTTGAAGCATGATTAGTGATGACACCTACTGATACGTTGTGTAAATACCGGAATCACTAAATGTTTATTACTAAGTGAGGATAAGATTATTTTATACATGGGTAATACTACGAGAGTAGTGGCTGTTGCAGTGGGAGTTGTTTATTTATCTTACGATATGAATAGACGTTTGATTATGAGAAATTGTTTTTACGTACGTTTTCATAGAAAAATTTTATTTCAGTTTCTATGCATTTACGGATAGATAATCCATTTCATTTAAATGACATGGTCATAGTAATGAAGGATGGAGCTATAATCTGTTAAAGTACATTATTGACAATTTATATACTCTTAAATCATGTATATTCCACAGATGCAACAAATAATTATTAATAATCCATCTTCTGATCTTAGCAAGAGAAAGGAACCTTCGGAGATGAACTAAACATGCATTTGGCGTCTAAGACTAGATCATTTTACTTGAGTAGGACTCAAAAGTTGATAGCAGATGGACCATAAGGTTTATCTGAAGTGAAAACTATCGGACTTGCGAGTCTTACTTAGAAGTAAAAATGATTAATTACCTTTTCAAGGTAAAGGGGTGTAGAGCCAAAAATATATATGTTGGAATTGGTTCATTCTGATTCAAGCGGACCTAATATTATCCAGGTGAGAGTTGGTAATGAATAATCGAAGATTATTCTAAATACCGATATATTTATTTGATGCACTGCATGTCTAAGTTCTTTAATTTATTCAAGAATTGCAAGGTTGGTACAGTAAAGCATCATGAAAAATATATCAAGTAATGACGATTTAATCGTCATTACGAGTACCTCTTAGGATAATTAGGAGCTATTAATCAGAGGTTGAGATTAAATCTCAAGTGGTCTACACCGGGCAAGCCCCAGCTGAATGGTGTGGTGGATAGAAGGAATAAGACTCTTATGGTAATGATTAGATGGATGATGAATTATTTGCAATTACTTAATTCATTTTATGGATAAGCCCTAGAAACAGTAATTCATTTGAATGTTTGTCTGTTTGTGGGATATGCTATAAAAATGAAGGTGATTTATTTAGTCTAAAAGATTGAAGAGTGATTGTTAACACAAACACTAGATTTTTGGAAAGGGACTATGTAATAAATCACATACCTATTTATAAATTGTCCTAAAGGATGTGAGAAGAAAACACAAAGTATTAGTACCAATTGTGCAAGAGGATATACCACAAGGTAAACTGCAACGCATGTCACGTCTGATACACAATTGCATGTAATGCCTTGTCGTAGTGGAAAGGATGTTCGACAACTTGTTTAATACATGTTTTGAGAGAGTCGTAAGACTTAATCCCTAGTAAACATGGATTGAATCCACGGATACGACGAAGTACTACAAGATCGAAATACGATATCTTAGCTAGTGCAATGATGTTAAAATAGAATCGATGGATTTTAAATTACGTCTGGATGCTTGTAAGAGTACTAAATGGTGTGAAAGCCATTGGAAGTGGTCATACAAAATAAAAGAGGATCATTTGGTAAGGTAAAAACCTTGGAAGCAAAGCTTGTTGCGAAAAAGGTATACTCAGAAAGAAAGGGTTCGATTATGAGATAACATGTTCGCCGGTAGCTATGCCTAAGTTGATCCGGACTCTTTTACCTGTTGCTACTCATATGGATTATGAGGGATAGCGAACAGATGTCAAAACAACTTTCCTGATTGGAAGTCTTGAGGAAAACATCTATCTTAAGCAACCAGAGTGATTCATTGCAAAGAGCTAAGAGCATTTTGATATTAAGCTTAAAAGTGTCCATCAATGGACTAAAGCAAGCTTCAAAATTATAGAACATCCATTTTGATGAAGAAATCCAGTGATATGGATTTTATCAATGCTCGGATATGTCTTGTGTATTGAAAAAAGTAACGGAAATGTGGTGGTATTTCTTGTATAATACGAAGATAGTATCTTGCTCATTGGAGACAATGAAAGAGTATTGTCGGGCGTATGGGTATAGTTGATAAAGTGGTATGATATGAAGGACTTAAGAGGAGCAAAAATATCCTTTTGATCACGATAATACGGATCACAAGAAAGGATGTTATGCTTATCTCAAACTTCATAAGATGATACGATCCATACTTATTTTAGCATGTGAATTTATCTAAGTGAATGTGTCTTGTGACACAAAAGTAGATAAAGAAGATGAAAGCGGTTCCTTATGCTTCGGCAAATGAGAAAGCTTAATCTAAGGAATGCTATGCACGAGATTGGATAACTGTTTTGCCAAAGGCATGAACAGTGGGTATCAACGTAACCCGGAACAAGAATGATGAATTGTGGTAAGACATATATGAAGTGCCTGAGAAGGACTAGAAATTATATGTAGGCTTACATGGCAGATTCACTGCTTCTTGTGGATTACGTAGATTCGTATTTTTTAGTCGGATTGGACGGCAGTAAATCCACCTCAAGGTTATGTGTTTAATTTTAAGAAGTTGAGTCATAGTGTGGAGGAGTGTTATATAAAAATATATTTCAGACTCCGGATTCCATCATGGAAAGATGATAAATTGCAGCATATGAGGCAGCCAAAGTATCTGTATGACTCTAGAAACTTCATGATGGACCTTGATGTGATTCTAAGTTTGCCCAAGATTATCACAATTTATATTGATGATATTGGTGCAGTTGTAAACTTGAAGGAATCACAAGTCCATAAGGAAATTAAACACATGGAGCGCGAGTACCACCTGTTACGAGAAATCGTATGATGAGGGGAAGGTTGTTGTCACCTAGATTGCATCGGATGATAACCTAGTAAATCCATTTACAAGGACCTTAAGGCGCGAGCTTTTGATGGTCATGTAGTGAGAGTGGAAATCAGATGTATGGCAGAAGACATGACAGCATAGTCTTTTAGTATAAGTGGGAGATTGTTGGATTGTATACTAAAAGTCTAGCTTTTTGTATGAACAATGTTATAACAATTAATTTGAAATGAGAATCATATGATCAAATGATTGCGTCTTATAATTTATTTATATGCACGATGCAATAGTCCAATTACTTTATACTGTAGATAATATGTTGTGCGACAACACGCGGAAGATCATATTATCGGTTTCCTTATAAAGTATAAACAGATGCTCACAACCGAGATAGACGGGGACTCTCTATCGGGATGGTTGTAGTGTGGTTTGGTATTAGTTTGTCTTGGCTATAGAATCACATTAGTGCACTTGTGTGTATTGAGCAGGACCGCTTGAGATCGTTCGACTTATACTGACTTATAGAAGAACTTGATCATTGTTATTATGGAAGTTCGTGCTCTTAATCCCTATACAATAACCTCGACACGTAGAGCAGTATGTATTTCTTTGATTCATCAATGGGTGAGATTTACATGTAATTAAATCAACAAACTCGATGAGTTGGGAAGTAGTGCTATCTTTATGGTGTGCTGTTGATTGTAGAAGGAATCCGTATCCGTCATAGGTTGATGATGTCCTCTTGAGGAGCTCATAAGGATTATCATGTAAACCCTGCAGGTGGAATTTATTCCGGCATGATAATGAGGTTGAGTGGTACTACTCTTGGATGAGATATTAATTAATTGAGTTGTCAGTAACTTAAATTAATTAATGGACATTGTATATCTTAAACATGGGGAGACTAACGGGCTCATAATAAGAAGGAGCCCAAAACATAATTTTGGGATTGGAAAGGCAGTACAGTAATAATATTTTAGTGGAATATATTATTATTATTGGACTTAAATATAAGCTTTGGGCTAAGCTTGGATACTTAAGCCCAATGGAGGCCCAACTCAATTTCTCCTCCTGGTCCCTGCTGTAGCCCATGTATATAAGTCACCTCACCTTATCTGGAACCCTAATCTAATTGATTATTCACGTGTGATGAGGGTTGAGAGCAGATTGAGGAGGTCTCGTAGATCGTCGCCCACACGACGTCGAGATCGGACTTGGGACATACGGCAGAAGATTAGAAGGTAGTTTGCTGCTGCTGTTCGTCACTTTGAAAATTTTGTATAAAATCATACAGTGCTCAGAATTCGATGATCAATATATTGACGGAAAGCTGTTGAAGAAAAGATCGTCTGAGCGCAACGATCATTCAATTTCGACATCAGACGAGAAAGTTATGGTCATTCTCGTGGGACTGCATAGTCTACCAGCGTGAATCAACTTTCTTCAACATACCCTGGTGAACGGTAATCATTTCTATGATTTATTGCTTCCGCTACTATGATAGAAACGCATGTATCCCTAACGGGTCACGTTAACCAAACGATCCAAGCGCCAACAATTGGTATCAGAGCTTCGGTTTCGTGGTGAAGCGTGACACGTTAGGCTAGGGTTTATGTGATTAATTTTTCGAAATTAGGATCGCACGTTTAGGGTTTTGATTTTACTGTGCAAACCATGAATATCCCTATGTGAAATATACCCTATATCATATATGTTCGTCGATGGTTGTATTTGAGAGGATTCGACGAAAACTGTTCGTCAATTTCACATGGAAGGAAGAAATTGAGAGAAAATCCAGCGCAGTGATATTGCAGAGGAAATAACCGGAGTTTCAACCGTCGGATCAGGCTGAATTTTGGTCAGCACGTTCGGACTTTGTGGATGTATATTCTGAATGGTGAAGATCGTATTTGAAACTTTGTGTTGTCGGGAATACGCTGAAAACAGAAGCAGTTTTTTGGCGATTCTGTTCTGCGCAGTCGAGGGAATAGAGCTGTTTCTCTAAAACTAACCGTTGGATCGACCTGTAATTTGGACAACATGTTCAAAACTCATTGGAGTAGATTCTGGACGGTGAAGATTGGATTCCCTGGATCCTACAGTTGCGAACCCTGAACAACAGTAGGTGTAGTTTGATGTTGCACGTTGGGCTGAACTTGGTACCGTGCAAGTAGGCCCTTGGACGAGCGACAGTTCGAGCGGATTTGCATCAAGTTCGATAGGTCTGCATCAGGTTTGATCGATGCTGCACCAGGTTCGAGCAAATTTGCATCAGGTTCGATTGGTCTGCATCAGGTTCGATCGATGCTGCACCAGGTTCGAGCAGATTTGCATCAGGTTCGATTGGTCTGCATCAGGTTCGATTGATGCTACACCAGGTTCGAGCGAATTTGCATCAGGTTCGATTGGTCTGCATCAGGTTCGATCGACTCTGCACTAGGTTCGAGCGAGTTTGCATCAAGTTCAACTGGTCTGTATCAGATTCCGCGTGAGTCTTCACAATATGATCGGGCAGGGTGCCGGAGTGGTGAAGCAGGCTGCGGGGAGGTCAATCCCCGTCGCAGTTGTTCGCATTCATGATTGGTGTTGAACAATCGAATTCGCTGTTATATAACTGTCATAATTGTTTTATTAATTGATTATTGTTATATATGTATGCATGATTATCTATGATTTATTGCCTTAAATAGAAGCATGCTAGATTGCGTATTATATTTGGTATATTATATGCATGTATGTTGGAGTGTTGAACAAGTCAACTTATTTTTGGCAATTTATTTCCTTATATATAACTTCTATAATTGTTTTATTGGTCAATTATTGTTATATATTTGGAAGTATGAGCATGCCAGGTTGCGTATATTATTCTGAATATTATATGCATGTAAAAACCCTTGGTTTTAAATAACTAAGTGGAAGAGGGGATTGGTAATTAATTCCCGCGGCCTCCATTATTGGTTTGTTAGTAATGTGAATAAACTTGCGCGTCGGCATTAGAGTCTTCCTCCCCATCGGATGAGTTAATTCATAGATTGTTGGAACAGACTTCATTAAATAATTATGTTTGTAATGTGATGCATATGAACTTGCGCGTTGGCATAGACCTTCCTCCCTATCGGATGAGTTCATGTGCGGATCACTGTACAGACTTATAATTGATGATTGTAGGAAGTTATCCGAGCGCGTGTGTACTTCTCCATCTGTAAGGCACATAAGCTCGCGCAATGGACTTGGGGTCAAATAATGGTATACACTTAGGTGTAAATAATAAGTATCCTCCCCATCGGAATCACTGCTTTTATTTGCATGGCTAAAGAGGAACCGACAATTAATTATTTTATAATTGATGACTGTAGGAAGTTATCCGAGTGCGTGTGTACTTCTCCATCTGTAAGGCACATAAGCTCGCGCAATGGACTTGGGGTCAAATAATGGTGTACACTTAGGTGTAAATAATAAGTATCCTCCCCATCGGAGTCACTGCTTTTATTTGCATGGCTAAAGAGGAACCGACTATTAATTATTTTATCATAAAGTTAGGTTGACAATTGAAATTAATGGGTAAAACCTTCTCTTGTAAATGTTCGGGTTTGTAAACGTCCACACTATCGTGGCTTGCAAACTCACGGTGCTTGAGATGTCGGTGAATTTATATTTTATATTGTTTTGAGGGAATCAATATAAATGGATAAATTCGAAGATTTGATCGGTGTGTTTTTTTTATGATTCTCTGAATTTCAAATAGTTTTATTTCACTTATGGTTGACTAAGAGAAATTATATTTACTGGTCCAAAATTAGATGATTAGAAAAGAATCTTGGATTCTAATTTTACTGCTTAAGAAATACATGTGTGTTCTCACAAAAGACTTATCATGATGCATATTAAAGTCTCTGGTGAAGAGATAAGAGATTCATAGAAATATGATGGTCTCATGTAACTCTTCGGATACTTGAATAAGTTAAAAGGCGGTAGGTCATGATTGAATTTGCTGAATGAATTGGAAATACATGGAATAGAAGTTGAAGGGGAAACCTAAGCCAATTTTATTCTTCATAATTGCCTAGATGTTTTGAGTAAGTTTCTCCTGAATTACAAGAGGTTGTATATGGTGGGAAACTTCTGACAAAACATGTGATAAAGGAAATACAATTTCATAAAAGGAGTGAACAAGGATAGAATCTTACTTGCTAGTTGTTGAGGCATGATTAGTGATGGCATCTACTGATACGTTGTGTAGATACCGAAATCACTAAATGTTTATTACTAAGTGAGGATAAGATTATTTTATACATGGGTAATACTACGAGAGTAGTGGCTGTTGCAGTGGGAGTTGTTTATTTATCTTACGATATGAATAGACGTTTGATTATGAGAAATTGTCTTTACGTACGTTTTCATAGAAAAAATTTTATTTCAGTTTCTATGTATTTATGGATAGATACTCCATTTCATTTAAATGACATGGTCATTGTAACGAAGGATGGAGCTATAATCTGTTAAGGTACATTATTGACAATTTGTATACTCTTAAATCATGTATATTCCTCAGATGCAACAAATAATTATTAATAATGCATCTTCTGATCTTAGTAAGAGAAAGGAACCTTCGGAGATGAACTAAACATGCATTTGGCGTCTAAGACTAGATCATTTTACTTGAGTAGGACTCAAAAGTTGATAGCAGATGGACCATAAGGTTTATCTGAAGTGAAAACTATCGGACTTGCGAGTCTTACTTAGAAGTAAAAATGATTAATTACCTTTTCAAGGTAAAGGGGTGTAGAGCCAAAGATATATATGTTGGAATTGGTTCATTCTGATTCAAGCGGACCTAATATTATCCAGGCGAGAGGTGGTAATGAATAATCGAAGATTATTCTAAATACCGATATATTTATTTGATGCACTGCATGTCTAAGTTCTTTGATTTATTCAAGAATTGCAAGGTTGGTACAGTAAAGCATCATGGAAAATATATCAAGTAATGACGATTTAATCGTCATTACGAGTACCTCTTAGGATAATTAGGAGCTATTAATCAGAGGTTGAGATTAAATCTCAAGTGGTCTACACCGGGCAAGCCCCAGCTGAACGGTGTGGTGGATAGAAGGAATAAGACTCTTATGGTAATGATTAGATGGATGATGAATTATTTGCAATTACTTAATTCATTTTATGGATAAGCCCTAGAAATAGTAATTCATTTGAATGTTTGTCTGTTTGTGGGATATGTCATAAAAATGAAGGTGATTTATTTAGTCTAAAAGATTGAAGAGTGATTGTTAACACAAGAACTAGATTTTTGGAAAGGGACTATGTAATAAATCACATACCCATTTATAAATTGTCCTAAAGGATGTGAGAAGAAAACACAAAGTATTAGTACCAATTGTGCAAGAGGATATACCACAAGGTAAACTGCAACGCATGTCACGTCTGATACACAATTGCATGTAATGTCTTGTCGTAGTGGAAAGGATGTTCGACAACCTGTTTAATACATGTTTTGAGAGAGTCGTAAGACTTAATCCCTAGTAAACATGGATTGAATCCACGGATACGACGAAGTACTACAAGATCGAAATACGATATCTTAGCTAATGCAATGATGTTAAAATAGAATCGATGGATTTTAAATTACGTCTGGATGCTTGTAAGACTACTAAATGGTGTGAAAGCCATTGGAAGTGGTCATACAAAATAAAAGAGGATCATTTGGTAAGGTAAAAACCTCGGAAGCAAAGCTTGTTGCGAAAAAGGTATACTAAAAAAGAAAGGGTTCGATTATGAGATAACCTGTTCGCCGGTAGCTATGCCTAAGTTGATCCGGACTCTTTTACCTGTTGCTACTCATATGGATTATGAGGGATAGCGAACAGATGTCAAAAAAACTTTCCTGATTGGAAGTCTTGAGGAAAACATCTATCTTAAGCAACCAGAGTGATTCATTGCAAAGAGCTAAGAGCATTTTGATATTAAGCTTAAAAGTGTCCATCAATGGACTAAAGCAAGCTTTAAAATTATAGAACATCCATTTTGATGAAGAAATCCAGTGATATGGATTTTATCAATGCTCGGATATGTCTTGTGTATTGAAAAGAGTAACGGAAATATGGTGGTATTTCTTGTACTATACGTAGATAGTATCTTGCTCATTGGAGACAATGAAAGAGTATTGTCGGGCGTATGGGTATAGTTGATAAAGCGGTATGATATGAAGGACTTAAGAGGAGCAAAAATATCCTTTTGATCACGATAATACGGATCACAAGAAAGGATGTTATGCTTATTGGACTTAAATATAAGCTTTGGTGGAATTTTGATGATGTCCTCTTGAGGAGCTCATAAGGATTATCATGTAAACCCTGCAGGTGGAATTTATTCCGGCATGATAATGAGGTTGAGTGGTACTACTCTTGGATGAGATATTAATTAATTGAGTTGTCAGTAACTTAAATTAATTAATGGACATTGTATATCTTAAACATGGGGAGACTAACGGGCTCATAATAAGAAGGAGCCCAAAACATAATTTTGGGATTGGAAAGGCAGTACAGTAATAATATTTTAGTGGAATATATTATTATTATTGGACTTAAATATAAGCTTTGGGCTAAGCTTGGATACTTAAGCCCAATGGAGGCCCAACCCAATTTCTCCTCCTGGTCCCTGCTGTAGCCCATATATATAAGTCACCTCACCTTATCTGGAACCCTAATCTAATTGATTATTCACGTGTGATGAAGGTTGAGAGCAGATTGAGGAGGTCTCGTAGATCGTCGCCCACACGACGTCGAGATCGGACTTGGGACATACGGCAGAAGATTAGAAGGTAGTTTGCTGTTGCTGTCCGTCACCTTGCAAAATTTGTATAAAATCGTACAGTGCTCAGAATTCGATGAACAATAAACTAACGGAAAGTTGTTGAAGAAAGGATCGTCTGAGCATAAAGATCATTCAATTTCGACATCAGACGAGAAAGTTATGGTCATTCTCGTGGGACTGCACAGTCTACCAGCGTGAATCAACTTTCTTCAACATACCCTGGTGAACGGTAATTGTTTCTATGATTTATTGCTTCCGCTGCTATGATAGAAACGCATGTATCCCTAACGGGTCACGTTAACCAAACGATCCAAGCGCCAACAATATGATCTCTCTGATGAATAATGATGTGATCTACACCCCCTTTTATACTTGTAAGCTTTCCTTATAGGCCTTGGAGGGGTTTTTACTTGAGACATACGTCAAATTTGGTAAAAGAATCCCGAAACTACCAAAAATAGAACCAGTGACATTCTGTTAGACTTGACCTTCTTAGTCGAGCAAGGCCTCCAAGTCGAGCAACTGGTCGAGCAAGCTTTTTGTATGTTTTTTGACATTTTAATCGAGTTTCCCTCTTCCGTTCGACCAAAACGATGCTGGTCGAACGGATATCCTTTGGTCGAGCAAGCTTGCGTAATCTCACCGTTTCGCGCATAACTTCCACACCCGACCTCCGATTTGAGTAATTCTTGCGCTCACGCGATCCTCTCTTCCTTGGCTTTCTACCATATAAAGAACTCTTAGAAAATCCAATATTTGTTTATGTAACAAGCCATGGAAAATAGCATAGCGTTTTTGTTCGACATAGCTCACGCGACGTCACCATTTTGATCGTAACTCTCTCGTTTGGAATCCGATTGAGGTGTTCTTTATGCCAAAACGATCATCTCTTCTGTGGCTTTCCAACCATATATCGCACTTCCAATTCAGAGCTCCACACAAATACAAAATAATTACAAAATTTGGACTTGCGTTTCAGAGCATTCTTGCACAAATTGCACCTTTTCTCCAACTTGGCACTTTTGACCCCTTTTTCCACTTAAAACACAATAAAACACCTCAAGTACATCTTTTTCTCTAATATATTAAATATAAGACACTTGTGCTAATATATAAGAACAATACCTATCAAAAAGGTATTAGATTGGACACTAAAACACGCTTATTTTCACTCTCAACAATGATTGCTCAGGGACTAGGGATTGATGTGAGTGGTATGCAGCATCGAATGGTGAGTGAAGGGCTCACATACACACAGCTTGTTAGGATGGAGTTCCTATCAATTATAGGAAATGTGTACTGTTTGAAGCAAGAGAAGGGAGCTCTATTCCCTCTACCAGCTCCGGAACTCACCACAGTGTGAGGTCCAAGAAAGGTCCAGAATTTAGCTATGGCAAGCCCCAACCACTCTGCAGTGGTATGAGCATTTTACAAATAAAATAGAGAAGGAGTGGAGGCAGTGCTACAGCAAATGAGGGTAGGCTAAGAGAGCTTAGAGCTGAGCCAGCCGATATGGAGATAGGGGACGAGGATGAACAACCTCATCACATTGAGTTCGAGGAGCAAGCACCAGAACCCCCGATTTTTTAGCAAGAAGGAGAATTCCAAGATGATGAATTTCAGCAGCAGCAGTACATGGGACCCGGAGTGGCTAGATGGAATTTCATGGAAGACGAAGTTCAAGGTATAAGGAACACTCAGCAGTCACATGGAGACCAGATTAGAGAGGTCAGGGAGGAGCAACAAAGACATGGTATGACATTGAGGGAGATCCAAGAGGGGCAACGTCGGAGGGATCACAATGATTAGCAGGCGCGTATTCATTCAAACAACATGGAGGAGATGCTCACGATGATGTTTAATTTCCAGTTCCCAGCGTCACCTCGTGCTTGCAATCCTTGGGCCCCATACCAGCCGCCACCCCCTCCGGAGAATTGAAGGGAGTACTTTTAGTGCTCGTCACTTCATTAGCCCATTTATTTTAGTTGAATTTAAATTGTGTTAGATTTGATACTTTTGATTGTTTTGTTTTGGGATGTTTAATTTCGTACTTTAGTTTTATTTTTAATTAATGATTGAGATTTATGGTTATTTGTATTGATTATGGATGGGGAAAATTTCTATGCTTTATTTCTTCATATGGTGTTTTGTTCTTGTGCTTTTGGTCCTTTGTTTATCTTGTGTTTGTTGGCATTTTTATTCTTGCTTAGGGAATGTGTTGGTGGTTTGTTTAGGGAGGTTGTGAGTCAATTTTTTTTTTTGAACAACAAGTGATGATATGTTGTGGTAATGAGTGATGACAGGATATGATTAAGAATCTCTACACTTTCAAATTGTGACATTTTTAATTAACTTGTTCAATCTTGAGATGAATGTGGTGTAATAAGTTCCTTAAAGTCTAAGCATAACCTTGTGAATATTTAAGCCTTAACCATGCATACATGGTATTTTTCCTTCATGAGTGGATTGGTTGTGTTTGATAAGTTAGAACTTGCTCAAGGACTATAGGAATGAACCCGATTAGTAGAGGTTAATGACATGATCTAAGGCCATCTTTGTTATTAAAAGTTATTGCCATATATTTCCCAACCATGAACATCATCCTTAGTTAACCACTTTGAGCCTTTAAGCCTATTTCTTGTGATTTTAGCACATTACAAGCCATGATTTCCCACTTAAGCCTTATATACATACCTTAGTGTGGGTGATTGAGGAGATGGTAGCTAGAAAGGTTTGATGAGAAAGCAAAACGAAGAAAGGAAATGGTAAACAAGTAAGAAAATGATGAAAAGAGCAAAAACAAGAATGAACATGCAACCTTTAAAACAAGAAAATGAGCAAAGCAATAATAATAGGCTCAAGTACTTAAAAGTTCGAAGAAGGAAGCATGCATTGAAAGTAGTTCAATTCAAGGAAAGTTGATGATTAGTGCTTGTGAACATTAAAGTCAAGAAAGGAAGAAAGAAAAGTGGAGAAGTTGGAGAAATTGGTCATCTCTTCAATTACTTATACTTGATTAGTCACTATTATTCATATTCTTCCTACCCTACCAAAAAGTCTATCATTATATCCTTAAGTAAAGACTTTTTTTATCATTAATTGAAACTTTGGTGGTTTGTGAATGTAGTCCACGAGCAAGTTTATAGCGAGTCGAGCCAATCGATTGATGAGTGTAGTTACCTTACTTGAAAGAGTGTTGAGTGAAATTGATAACCTATGTGAGGCTTGGACAAAGAAGGACTATATTACACTTAATTCTCTTTTAATTGAACTTGTTAATATTTGCATGTTATGGTTTTATTGATGTAGAATGTCTTAGCATAGTTTGTAATTCTTATTGCTTTTGATGTGTTATTACTTGTGTTTATTTAGTCTTTTCCTAGGTAAAAATTACTCCTCTTGGTTTATCATTATCGTTGTTCGGGGACGAACAACACTTTAAGTTTGGGGGTGTGATGAGTGATATTTCATCTAGATTTTAGTATCTTTTTATGTGTGTTTTCATATATTTTTATCCGTATTTATGTGTTATTTGGTGGAGTTATGTGTTTTTATGGAATTGAGTGCGAATGAACTTAATCATATGTAAAACAGGTGAAATCGGAGCGAAAATAAAGAAGGAAGACGAAAGAAGGAAGAAGAAAACAGGGCAGCAAGAACACTGCCAGCCGTTTTAAGTACACAAGCCGTGTCGTGCTACACGAGTCGTGTACTGCAAATGGGCCTGTAAGAGATGGCCGTGTGACGATATCAGAATGCACAACACGATCATCCCTTGGCCGTGTTGCATAACACGACTCATGTTGCAGCACACGAGTCGTGTAGGTGCCTGATCAGTAAAAAAATCATAATTCTTCTAGAAGGCCCCAATGAGTAAATAATCATCCATTCAACCTTTGAAAGGTGAGACATGAAGTACCAAGCTACTCACACACCTCACACACCAATCCTTTGATTTTACACCATATTCTTCATCCCTTTCATCCATACTTTGATTCTACATCATCTCTCCATAAATTCTGCCATCCAAATCAAGTGAAGAAGCAAGGAAGAATGGGTGATCATCAAAGGAAGGAAAGAGATTCAATTGAAGCCAATTCAAGGGAGTGTTCATCCCAATTTTGTGTTAATCATCTAGTTTATATGAAAACTGAATCGAAGAAGAAATCAAAACTAAAAACGAAAGACACGAGCGATTTTAAGCCTGCATCAACTCTTAAGGGAGAAACGATCTTATTGATGTAAGTTTACAAAGATGAAGAATAACACCCTTAACAATGCAATGAACTCTTTCTAAACTTCTATGGAAACTAATGAACAATGGAATGAATCAATGAAAATACAGTAAATTGCTATCACTTGCTCTCTTATAGTGTAGCAGCTGATCTTTTCTTGCGTTGCAAGTTGTGATAACTTCCATCCAGCTAGAAGAACAATTATCTACTAACTACTTCCAGAAGTTGCTGACCCATCCAACCAAAATCCTAACCTATCCAACCAAATTCTAACCTATCACACACCATTCATCATCCAACTTCTGACTTCTTGGTTAACTTACATCAACATCCAATCTTAACCTTTGATTTAGATGCTGATCAAACCACCTCCAAATTATACACGTGTACCACCAATCTGATATCCACATACAAGTATGCAAGACACATGTACTTTACAATAATATGTATGCAAATGTCTATTCTTATAACTATGAAATTGTGGTAAAAATTTTGGTGATGAATTATGAGATAGATGGGTTAGATGAAAAATAGAAAACAAATAGAGAGAAAAAGTAGACGGATGGAAGGTTGTTTACGTTCATGTTGTTTTTAAATTCTTAATAACATTATTTATCCCTCTCACAAATTCATGTCCACCAAAATTTGAGTCAAAGAAAGGGATTAGAGTGGGGCATATACTTTTTAGTGCAACTCTACAGAAATTTAGCACCAAATTTTAAGTTAATGTGCAACTTCGTGTTCATAAAATTCTCTCTATTTTTAAATTACACATGTTAGGTTCATTATTTGAAATACGGGTACCAAAAACCTTATCCCATACTCCATAAAATAAAAGATTGACTCTACCTTCTAAATGTTATCATGACAATTAATGAAGTCTATAATATAGTTTTATCCTACCCACCCAACTACCCAGGCTCTCTGTTCGAATTTAAATTCCTGCAGCACGGGCCCCACAATTATTTACGAAAATTATCTGGATTCGTATTCACATGAATATGTATACAATTCACTCCTACCCACCCAAATACTCACGCCAACATTAATTTTTATTCTCATCCATCATTCCATCAACATCAGCAAAAAAAAATTAAAAATTAAAAAATCTCTCTTTCTCCCGTCTCTCTTGCGCTGAAATGGAGACTGTTCCTTATACAATTATCCAAAAAAACTTCGATAATGTATTGGTGAACGATGGAAAATTTAGCATTTGTTTCAATTTTTAGGTTTATATCTTCCTTCTTATCTCTGTTTCTCTATCTCTGTTTGTGTTTGGCTCTATCTTTTTTTTTCTGTTGACACATATAGTACATGATTTTTTCCTTTCTTTTTTGGAAGTAACTAAAGTAGACGGATGGAAGGTTGTTTGTGTTCATGTTGTGTTAAAATTTTTAGTAACAATATTTATCCCTCTCACAAATTCATGTCCTTAGAAATTTGAGTCAAAGAAAGGGATTAGAGTGGGGGCAGATACTTTTTAGTGCAACTCTACAGAAATTAAGCACCAAATTTTAAGTTAGTGTGCAAGTTCGAGTTCAGAAAATTCTCTCCAATTTAAAATTACACTTGTTAGGTTCATTATTTGAAAGAGGGGTAAATAGACCAAAAACTTTATCCCATACTCCATAAAACAAAAGATAGACTCTACCTTCTCAATGTTCTCATGACAATTAATGAAGTTTATAATATTGTTTCACTCCTACCCACCCAACTACTCAGGCTCTCTGTTCGAATTTGTCTTCCTGCAACACGGCCCCACAATTATTCACAAAAATTATCTATATTCGTATTCACATGAATATGTATACAATTCACACCTACCCACCCAAATACTCACGCCAACATCAATTTTTATTCTCATCCATCATTCCATCAACATCAGCAAAAAAAAAAAATTAAAAATCTCTCTTTCTCCCATCTCTCTCGCTCTCAAATGGAGATTGTTCCTTATACAAGTATGAGATTGTTCCTTATACAGGTATCCAGAAAAACTTCGATAACGTATTGGTGAACGATTGAAAATTTAGCATTTGTTTCAATTTTCAGGTTTATATATTCCTTCTTATCTCTGTTTATGTTTGTCTCTATCTTTTCTTTTTTCTGTTGACACATATAGTACATGATTTTTTCCTTTCTTTTTTGGAAGTAACTAAAGTAGACGGATGGAAGGTTGTTTATGCTCATGTTATTTTAATATTCTTAATAACATTATTTATCCCTCTTTCAAATTCATGTCCTCCGAAATTTGAGTCAAAGAAAGGGATTAGAGTGTGGGCAGACACTTTTTATTGCAACTCTACAGAAATTTTGCACCAAATTTTAAGTTAGTGTGCAATTTAGAGTTCAGAAAATTCTCTCTAATTTTAAATTACACTTGTTAGTTTCATTATTTGGAAGAGGGGTAAACAGACCAAAAACCTTATCCTATAATCCATAAAACAAAAGATATACTCTACCTTCTCAATGTTCTCATGACAATTAATGAAGTCTATAATATAGTTTCACTCCTACCCACCCAACTACCCAGGCTCTCTATTCGAATTTGTCTTCCTGCAGCACGGGCCCAACAATTATTCACAAAAATTGTCTGTATTCGTATTCACATGAATATGTATACAATTCACTCCTACCCACCCAAATACTCACGCCATCATCAATTTTTATTCTCATCCATCATTCCATCAACATCAGCCAAAAAAGAATTAAAAAAATTAAAAATCTCTCTTTCTCCCATCTCTCTCGCGCTCAAATAGAGACTGTTCCTTATACAGGTATCCAGAAAAAATTCGATAATGTATTGGTGAATGATGGAAAAATTAGCATTTGTTTCAATTTTCAGGTTTATATCTTTTTCTTATCTCTGTTTCTCTATCTCTGTTTGTGTTTGTCTCTATCTTTTCTTTTTTCTGTTCACACATATAGTACATGATTTTTCCTTTCTTTTTTGGAAGTAACTAAAATATTTTGTGTTTATATAATGTAGATTCCTCTCTTTTTTTTTATCTTCAAAAGAGAATGAGTGCAAAAAACATGTTTTGTTTCCAATTTCTTCTAATGTGAATTTTTGCGCATATATTAACTTTTTTTAAATAAATAAATAAAATAGCTCTGGGTTATGTGTTTGGATAAATCTTTTCTTCCTTTTTTTCAATGAAGATGTTGTTATGTGAAGTATTGAGACCAATGTCATCACATTTGATGTTACTTTAAGGGTTGTGACAGTTAAATGAAGATCGTGTTGAATGGGACCCACAAAACTGAAGAGCAATCTAGAAAGTCTAGAAATACAAAAGATTCTAGAAGTTGAAGATAACTACCCAAAGTAGTGGGTTGGTTATTCGCTGTTAATGGGTGGTTTCTATATCTCCTTGATGAGTGATATTTTCACCTAGATTTTAGTGTATTTTTATGTGTGTTTTCGTATATTTTTATCCGTATTTATGTGTTATTTGGTGGAGTTATATGTTTTTATGGAATTGAGTATGAATGAACTTAATCATATGTAAAACAGGTGAAATCGGAGCGAAAATGGAGAAGGGAGACGAAAGAAGGAAGAAGAAAATAGGGCAGCAAGAACACGGCCAGCTGTTTTAAGTACACGAGCCGTGTCGTGCTACACGAGCCGTGTACTGCAAACGGGCCTATAAGAGATGGTCGTGCGACGATATCAGAACGCACAACACGACCATCCCTTGGTCGTGTTGCATCACATGACTCGTGTTATAGCACACGACCCGTATTGCAGCACATGAGTCGTGTAAGTACCTGATCAATAAAAAATCAGAATTCTTCTAGAAGGCCCCAATGAGTACAAATACCCATCCATTCAACCTTTGAAAGGAGAGACACGAAATACCAAGCTGCTCACACACCTCACACGTCAATCCTTTGGTTTTACACCATATTCTTCATCCCTTTCATCCATACTTTGATTCTACATCATCTCTCCATAAATTCTACTATCCAAATCAAGTGAAGAAGCAAGGAAGAGTGGGTGATCACAAAAGGAAGGAAGGAGATTCAATTGGAGTCAATCCAAGGGAGTGTTCATCCCAATTTTGTGTTAATCCTCTAGTTTACCATGATTTGTAAGTTTTTAATGTCTATGTTAAGGATCTTACGAAGATTGTAGGCTAATCTCCCTTGTGGGATTAGCAACATGGAAGTTTGTGGTTAAATTTTGGGATCTATGTAATTGAATTCATATGGTGATTGGGTTAATTGATTTCCTATAATTGATGCTTAGATCTTGAGATTTTTGATGATTTGTGTGTTTAGATGCTCTAAATATATGATTAAATTGAGAAATCAATTATGTGATTAGGACATTTGAGTGAATCATTTCATCAAACACTTCATGTGCATTATAAATTATAAAGAGATTGAGAAATCCTTTAGAGTTTAGAACCTTTTGATAGGACATACGGTTGGTTTGATCTAGAGATTGATTAATTGTGTAAAGGGATTTTATTTCAAGCTTAGTACCTAGTTGGAATTGTTTGAATGAGAACCAACCTTTGTGCTAATTGAGATTAATATCCTATTCATTTTGAGAAGGAGGTTATGTGAATTTAGAGTTGGCCCTTAATCTATACCCTTGATTCATATGAGTTTAATGCATGTATCCTAAGATTTCCCACTACTTAATTGTTGTAAATCCCACTTTTGCTTAATTTGGAAAACAACTTTACATTACTTCATTTTAATCATTTGATCATACTTTATTTACTTGATTTGTGTCATATTAATACTTGTTCAACAATTCCACTCGATGATTAGTCTCTATAAAATTATGATAAATGTGATATCGTTTAATATCTAGCGCCAACCTCCCTGTGGTTCGATAAATTATTTTAGTTGGTCATTCCTACTACAAAATGGCTAATCAAATGGCGCCGTTGCCGGGGAGGTAACAGTTGCTAGTAGCTTAATGAAGGAACGATTAGAGTAATCTTAATAGAGACATTTTTATTTTATTTGTTTGCTTATATTTATTTGTGAAAATCTTGTTCTAATTTCTCTTATTTGAAGGTGTATGCAAACAAGGTCAAAAGGAAAACAAGTTGAACCTATTAATTTAGAGATTGAACATACTTTTCGGAGAAGGAGAAAGGAGAACAAAACCAAAAATAGTGATCTAATAGAGAATTTTCAAGGTGATAATCGTATGGAGATAGAGCATGATGGGGAAGGTGGACAACATGTGAACGTGCAAGACAACGCACAAGCACCCTAAGTCAATGCCAATCTTCCTCAACAAGCTCATCAAAATTTTGGAGGGCTTAACAATCAAGCTTTGCTTCAACAAATGGTACAACAAGCCATGCTTCAACAAGGTTTTCAACATGCTTATGCACCTCCACCACCACCTCCAGTACATCGAGGGCCTCAAGTAGATCCAAGGGTAATCCGGAATTTCTTCATGCCAAGGGTACTGCAACAAATGATGGGTCCACCAATCAATGCCAACAAATTTGAATTTAAAGCGGTCTTGATTTCTATGGTGCGAGAACAACAATTTAGTGGAACCCCAAATGAAGATTCCAATGCTCATCTTGCTCAATTTATTGAGATTGCCAACACAGTAAAGATGAATGGGGTGAGCGAGAATTGTATTAAGATGAGGTTGTTTCCGTTTTCATTGAGAGATCGTGCTCGAATATGGTTATCTACCATTACTCCGGGTACGTGCAACACATGGGATGAGCTTGCACAAATGTTCTTGAACAAGTATTTTCCGCCTTTTAAGATGCTTCAAATGAAGAGATTGATTACTCAATTCAAGCAAATGCCTCAAGAGATCTTTTATGAAGCGTGGGAACGATTTAAGGATATGCTATGCAAGTGTCCACAACATGGCTTTCCGGAAAATCAACAAGTGGGATTTTTCTACCAATATTTGGTAAATGGTCAAAGAGTCCTTGTTGATGCTTCGGCGGGTGGATCCGTACTTGGAGTGACTCCGGCAAGGGCTATAAGAATTTTTGATGAGATTGCTACAAATGTTTACCAATGGCCATCGGAGAGAGTTAGTGGATGCTATGGATTTGAAAGCTTCGATCAAGAGCAACAGTTTAGTGTGAAGAGTGCTAGTGTGGAACCAAGTATGCCAAGTATAGAGATGATAGCGGCGGAGGTAATGAGACAAATGAACTTGAATCAAGGTGTGAATAATCAAGGGGTTAATATGGTTGAAGGCCAAATTGATCAAGGGGTGCTACCTCCGAATATTGTAAGTGGAGAACAATGGGCTATGACAATGTCACGTGTGGAGGATGTGCAATACATGCAAGGAAGGAATTACCAAGGTAATTATCAAAATAATTACCAAGGTAATTTCAACCACAACCAAGGAAACTACCCACCAAGGCAAGGAGGCTTCAATAGTCAAGGAAGTGGAAGCTCATACCCACAACAACAAAGGAGGCAAGATAACTTCTCTTATTCAAACCCGAGCAATGCGGTTGCTTATCCTCTGGGGTATCATCCGGGAGCTAAAGCACCAAACAATGAAGGGAAAGCAAAAACCGAAGAGTTGATTAAGAAGTTGATTGCATCTAATAAAGCTCAAGATGAGACAAGACGAGCTCAAGATGAATTGAGAAGAAAGGCAAATGAAGCTAATGATAAGAGGTTCAAAGCCTTGGAGTACCAAGTGGGGCAAATTGCTAATGCGTTGAGCGTGAATGAGAAAGGAAAATTTCCTTCTACCACCATTGTGAATCCAAAAGAACAATGCAAGGCAATTACCTTGAGGAGTGGAACTAATTATGAATGACCTTCAATGCCTTTGGAAAATGATGAGGTGGGAAAGAAGAGAAATGAGGAAAACTTGGTTGAGGAAGAAATTGTGGAAGAAGGAGAAATTGAAGCTAAAGAGAATGATAAAACGGATGTAATTGAGTGGGAAGTTGTTGAAAACAAATGGTAAATAACAAAAGCAATGAAAAAGAAAGAGGAAGAAGTAGAGTTGGAAAGGGATAGTTGGGGCATACCAAAAAACTCAAGTGCACATCCCTTTTCCACATAGATTTTTGAAGAAGGGCCTAGATAAAAAATTTGCAAAGTTTTTGGAGATTTTCAAGAAAATCCACATCAATATACTCTTTGCGGATGCTTTGAGACAAATGTCTCACTATGCTAAGTTTTTGAAAGACATCATGGCAAGAAAAAGGAGCTTAGTGGAGAATGAGACCTTCAACTTGAAGGAGGAGTGTAGTGTTATAATTCAAAAGAAGTTGCCTCCAAAGCTAAAGGATCCGGGGAGTTTTGTCATACCATGTGAGATGGGTAAAAGTGAAGTACACAAAGCTCTTGTGATCTTGGTGCTAGTATCAATTTGATGCCGATGTCTATCTTTAAGAAACTTGGTATAGGGGAAGTAAAGCCTACGTCCGTTACATTGCAACTTGCGGATAGGTCTTTGACTTACCCTAAAGGAGTAGTTGAGGATGTGTTATTAAAGTTGGAAAGTTCATATTCCCGGTGAATTTTGTAGTGCTTGACATGGACGAGGATGCAAATGTTCCATTGATTTTGGGGCGTCCATTTTTTGCCACGAAGAGCTTTAATTGATGTGTACAAAAGGGAGTTGACATTGAGTGTAAATAAAGAAGAAGTGGTGTTTTCATTAAGAAGTGCTATGAGGCATCCGGATGAGAAGGAAGAATGTAGAAAGATTGAAATGATTGATGAAGTTGTTCAAGAGAATTTGCCATTCTTCTTATCAAAGATCCTCTCAAGACAAGCATAAGCCATTCTCTTACTTTATCTATTAACTATAACTCTTCTTTCTATTGCCTAGAAGATGATGATATAAATGATTGCTTACATGATTTGAATGCTTGTAGAGAAATGCAAGAAGATGAAGCCAAGATGATGTACTTTGGAAAGAGGGAGTGCCTTCCATTGGAGATAGAAAATGAGGAGCCCAAGGTTGATAAGGGAAAAGAAGAATTGAAGCCATTACCTGATCACCTTATGTATGCGTACTTGGGGGACGATAAAACCTTTCCAGTAATTGTATCATCATCCCTTTCATCTCTAAAGCTTGAAAAATTGTTAAGGGTGCTTAGAGATCATAAAAGTGTTATAGGGTGGAATCTTGATGATTTGAAAGGTATAAGTCCAACTATTTGCATGCATCACAATAGGTTGATTGATGAGAGTAAAACATGCATACAACCTCAACGTCGTTTGAACCCCATTATGCAAGAGGTTGTTAGGAAAGAAGTGTTGAAATGGTTAGATGCTAGAATTGTTTATGCCATAAGTGATAGTCCTCATGTAAGCCATTTGCAGTTGTGGCTAAGAAAGGGGGATTAACCATTGTTAAAATGGAATTTGATGAAGAGCTTGCCACAAGGGTGAAAACGGTTGGAGAGTGTGTTGTGATTATAGGAAGCTTAATGAAAGCACTCATAAAGATCATTTTCCTTTGTCTTTTATTGATCAAATGCTTGATAGGTTGGCGGGTTACAAGTATTATTATTTTCTAGATGGTTACTCGGGGTACAACCAAATCATGAAAGCCCCCAAGGATCAAGAAAAAACAACTTTTACTTGTCCATATGGCACGTTTGCTTTTTATAAGTTGCCTTTTGGGTTGTGCAATGCCCCCGCTACCTTTCAATGTTGCATGATGGCCATCTTTGAGGGATTAATTGAAAATGTGATGGAAGTGTTTATGGATGACTTTTCCGTCTTTGGGTCTTCATTTGATAAATGCTTGGCTAATCTTTCTATGGTTTTGCAGCATTGTCAAGATACGAACCTAGTCTTGAATTGGAAAAAATGTCATTTTATGGTTCAAGAGGGTATCGTACTTGGACATCATATATCGGAGAAAGGTTTGAGAGTTGATAGGGCAAAGGTTGTAGCCATTGAACATCTTCCCCCACCAAAAAATGAAAAAGGGTTAGATCGTTTCTTGGCCACGCCGGGTTCTATCGACGTTTTATAAAATATTTTTCAAACATAGCTAAACCTTTGTGTAAATTGCTTGAAAAGGATGCTCCGCTTGAATTTAATGATGAATGTCTTAATGCTTTTAGGGTGCTCAAGGAAGCTTTAATTTCGTCTCCAATCCTCGTCTCTCCCGATTGGAGTAAGCCTTTTAAGCTCCATTGTGATGCAAGTGATAATGAATTGGGAGTGGTGCTTGGTCAAGTGAGGAAGAAGAAGTTTTGAGCTATCTACTATGCATCAAAGACGTTCAATGCCAATCAAAAGAATTACACCACAACGGAAAAAGAGTTTTTATCCGTGGTTTTTGCTTTTGAAAATTTTCGTCCATACCTAGTTGGCACGAAAATAATTATTTATACGGATCATGCCGCCATTAGGTATTTGATGAGTAAGAAGGATGCTAAACCAAGACTAATATGTTGGGTTCTTTTGTTGCAGGAGTTCGATGTGGAGATACGTGACAAGAAGGGGGTCGAAAATGTCATAGCTGACCACTTATCACATTTGGAAAATGTTGCTGAAGAGGGAACCATGGAGTTCATTAAGGATTTATTCCCGGATGAAGAGATCCTTCAAGTTGATTTTCAAGAAATGTATACTTTGTGTGAGACCGGGAGGCCGTGGTATACGAATTTCGTGAATTATTTAGCTTGTGGCCTCAAGCCGGATCATCTCACTGAATCTCAAAGGAAGAAGTTCTATCATGATATCAAGGAGTACTTATGGGATGATCCTCTTTTGTTTAAGAATTGTCCAGATGGGATCATAAGGATGTGTATCCCGGAGGACAAGAAGTTAAGTGTCATGGAGATGTGTCATAGTTCACCTTGTGGAGACACTTTGGGTTTCAAAAGACGGGGGCATAGATCCTACAATCGGGGTTATTTTGGCCAACTTTGTTTAAGGATTGTAAGGAGTACATCAAGGGGTGTGATAGGTGTCAAAGGATTGGAAGTATAGGGCAACGTTATGAAATGCCCATGAGGAACATTTTTGAAGTTGAGGTGTTTGATGTATGGGGGATGGACTTTGTGGGCCCATTTCCGCCATCTAATGGTTACCTTTACATATTGCTTGGGGTGGATTATGTCTCTAAATGGGTGGAAGTAATCCCGACAATGACAAATGATGCTCTAGTGGTCAAGGCTTTCTTAAAGAAGAACATCTTTACTAGATTTGGGGTGCCAAAGGCCATGATTAGTGATGGGGGATCTCACTTCATCAACAAGCTTATTGAGAAGCTCTTGAATGGCTATGGAGTGAAGCATAAGGTTTCTACAAGGTTTCTACACCTTACCACCCACAAACAAACGGCTTGGCAGAGGTGTCAAATAGGCAAGTGAAGCTTGTCCTTGAGAAGACGATCAATGGAAATCGAAAAGATTGGTCTTCTAAGCTTGACGATGCCCTTTGGGCCTATCGAACGGCTTATAAGACCGCTCTTGGATTTTCACCATATAAGCTTGTGTATGGAAAGGCATGTCACTTGCCCGTTGAGTTAGAGTATAAGGCATTATGGGCCCTTCGAAAATTGAACTTTGATGAGAAAGAAGCCAGAAAGAAAAGGTGTCTCCAATTGGTTGAACTAGAGGAATTTAGAGAGGCGCTTACTCAAGCTCGAGGATTTTGAAAGAAAAACTTAAAAGATGGAATGATGAGAGGATTAAAACGAAGGAGTTCATTCCGGGGGATAATGTTCTTTTATTTAATTCAAGAGTTAATCTATTTCCCAAAAAACTTCGTTCGAAATGGACCGGACCGTATTTGGTGAGTGAGGTTAGAGAAGATGGATCTTTGAAGCTTGAAGGATCGGATGGGAATGCTTTTGTGGTTAGTGGTCATAGGGTGAAACATTACCATTCTCCCTCTCAAAGGGAGTTGGTATATGTGGATACCTTCACTTCTTGAAGGCTCGTATCCTTTTAGTAGTTTAGGATTGTACATATTTCTTTTTCTTGTGTTGCATTTTTGGTTTTGTAGGTGGAATGTGCGCGTGAGAAGAATGCTTTTAGAAGACACGAAAGGGCTTCATGTTAAGTGTATCGGTATGTCTCACCACTTTTTGCAAACTTATCTCGAAACTCTTGTTTCAATTTAAGTTTTAGGGGATATGGCATGGTGTGACATGTATTTTATTGGAAGCATGAACTCTTTGTGTTTTTTAGCTAATTTGAAAATTTTCTCATGAGTTCGGTGTGATTTTGGTCCGTTTGGTTGTGTGAAAGTAGATGATAATCCTTGTTTTGATACCTAATGTTGAGCTAATGTTGTTTTTTAAGTTGTGAGCATGAATAGGGAGTATTAGAGGCATGAAAAACAGGGTTTCAAGTCAAAAATTGGAGAAAACAGGTCAAACAGTACACGAGCCGTGTGCAATATACGGCCCTGTAACAAGTGGCCGTGTACTGACATCAGACGAAGCAACACGGGCAGGCATAGGCCATTTTGCACAACACGGGTCGTGTCCTGTCATGAAGCACGGGTCGTGTCGTCAACACGGGCCTGTAATAGATGGTCGTGTGACGATATCAGAACGTTCGACACGGCCACCCCCTGACCGTTTTATGCCATACGACTCGTGTTGAGTGAAGATACATGGGCCGTGTGAGCAACACGAGCCGTGTCGCATTCTGAGGCAGATTAAAAGATGGGTTGGCCTCTTCAAAATGGCTCATTCCCCTTTGTCATCTTCAACCCTCTCACTCGAAAGTCTCTCTTCCAAACTCCACAAAACTTCAAACAACATCCAATAGTGGTGAGAGTAAGTGATTCCCAAAGCTTTAACATTCAATCTTCTATTTGATTCCAAGAAAGAGGTATGAAAATTTGAACCCTAGTCTTCAATTGAATGTGTAAATTCGTGTATGGGCTTTGAATGATAGCATGTTTGAAGCATGTCCATGATTGTGAAACATGAATTAATTTGTTTAATTGTTGAATTATGTAGCATTGTTAAGGAACGAGGGTTCATGGAAATTTTGAATTTGGGGATTTTTGGAAATCAATGAAATTTTATGTAAATTGTGCTATGAAATGATTGATGAGGCTTTCATGAATTTGTAATAGTATATATTAGCTTAGGTATTGAGGATTTGAGCATGAATGGATCGAAATTAGATGCAAATGGTGATTATGAAATACATGCATGCTAAGTGTTCGATGAAATGCTTGAGTGAAGTTTTGAGTTAGATTGAGACCCTATTGCAAGTATGAAGCATTGTTGATTTATATTGTGCACATAGAAAGGAAAATATGATGATTTGATGAAAGAATGGTAGGATTGGAAGTTGGAATTGTTTGAATAACAATTGAATAAATTGTTGAAATGTTGCTTGGTTTTAAATATAATCATCCTTAGAGGAATGTGATTGTATGTGTTGATGTAGGCTAGAATTACACTTAGTTGAATAATAAGTGTTGATTCTATGTATTATGAGATGTTTTGCCTAAGAGTTGAAAATGAATTTAACTTGAAACATGTTGAACATTGTAGATGGCTGAAAGAAGAACAAGGAAACGTAATGAAGACTTCATCATTGTTGAGACGGACATGGAGTAATCAAACATTGATGCTCAATTAATGATAGATGAAATACATCCTCAAAATTTTGGAGTGGAATTCTCGGAGTGGGAGAAGTATACACTAAGGTGGCAATACATAGTGACCAAGATTAGGCCAACGAGATTTCAAGATCAGGCTACTATGGAGGGTCTTGGGATTGAGATTGGTCTGAGGGCTTTATTCAGAAGGGTAGACATGGAAGAATTTTTCGACAAGAAGCCTCCCACCTATCTTCATCTCACAGCAGAGTTCATGAGCACATTGCAAGTTCACAAAGATAGGAGCAGTTTTACCTTAGCAATCACATTTCAGCTGAACAATGTCATGTGGGAGAAGGTTCCTATAAATGACTTGAACAGATTTTTTGGGTGTCCAGTCATGAGAGGCCATCAGAACTTCTTGCCCGGAGGGGGTTTCAACCAACAAACATGGTGGAGAAGGTTAGTAGAAGATGGGACTGAGCCTCCGGAGTACATACCTAGCTCCTCAAAAGGGACAGCGATCAGAAACCCAGTGATGAGGTATATTGAGAAGATAGTATCAAATACCATTCTGGGTAGGTTTGAGAGCAGAGCTATCAGCGAAAAGCAGTTGTACATTATGTTTAGCCTCTATAAATAATTCAGAGTCAACATTGCGGCTCACTTTGTTCAACATCTAGAGAGGGTAGCCAAAAGAGAAAACACTCGAGGGATTATGATTGGGAGTTTGGTCACGATGATTGATGCGTGTTTTCTTTGTACGCAAAATTAAACCTCAAGTATTAAGGATATCAATTGCATCTTAAGTAAGCGACCAAGTGAATATCGAACCCAAAGGACGGCGTATTATCAATTTAATTATTTACTAAATTAATTAAGACAAGGCAATAAAAGTGAAGGTTTAATTATTAATCTACTAACAATTAATTTAAATAACAAATAAAATAAAAGATCACTCGAAAAATACAAAAGTGGATCAAATAGGAGAATAGGTAGCTCTAGGGTAATCCAGTTTCACTCATTAATCTCCCTTTCGTGTGTTGATGTCCGACTCTGCCTTATGGAATATGGACGCATCACTAAACCATGTATATCTACTCTATAGACATAAGTAAACATGCGTGTAACACGTGTGAATAACCTCGGAGCAAGAGATATAATTGCACCCCCTTTCTAGGTACTATCAGTATCAATTATTTTCCTGGCCAATTGGTACTCTAACCCGATATGATCTCCCTTTATAGGTACTATGAAGTTATCCTCTTTATCCTACTAAATAACACAAATTCAATTCAATTAATAAGTATTTATATATGATAGTTCTAATGAAGCTTCGGAGTCCCCTCACTTAGAATCATAATATGGAATCCTGTTCAGCGGTGAACGCACTCAATCTACAACCAAGATATATATTCAGACTCTATATACCAATTGAAGATGCACAAAACGACCGTGAATATGGATTAAGAAAGCACAATCATACATAAAATAAATCCACAAGTAGTGTTGTACGGAGTTTACATACCAAGGTTCAATTAATTCGTAAAACCTTCACAACCTTAGTTCTATCAAAAAGGCTCTAGCCCATGATGTTACGAAGAACAATCATGGGTGTTGGATAGATCTTACCCGGATGTCCAGAAAATACAAGATAAATTAGTAAACGAATAGAACCCTAGATGTGGGCGTCGTCGCGTCTTTTTCCGTCTTGAATTCTCCTTTTGGTTCTCCTCTTGATTCCACGAACAAATCTTCAACGTGATGGATGGATGGAGGAAAGGATGTGGATGAAGGTTGGGCGGTGAACCCCCTTGTGAGGTGTAGTATTGTTTGTGGCTCTCTCCAATTCAATATGATCTCTCTGATGAATGATGTGATCTACACCCCCTTTTATACTTGTAAGCTCTCCTTATAGGCCTTGGAGGGGTTTTTACTTGAGACATACGTCAAATTTGGTAAAAGAATCCCGAAACTACCAAAAATAGAACCAGTGACATTCTGTTAGACTTGACCTTCTTAGTCGAGCAAGGCCTCCAAGTCGAGCAACTGGTCGAGCAAGCTTTCTGTAAGTTTTTGGTCATTTTCTCGAGTTTTCCTCTTCCGTTCGACCAAAACGATGTTGGTCGAACGGATCTCCTTTGGTCGAGCAAGCTTGCGTAATCTCACCGTTTCGCGCATAACTTCCACACCCGACCTCCGATTTGAGTAATTCTTGCGCTCACGCGATTCTCTCTTCCTTGGCTTTCTACCATGTAAAAAACTCTTAGAAAATCCAATATTTGTTTATCTAACAAGCCATGGAAAATAGCATAGCGTTTTTGTTCGACATAGCTCACACGACGTCACCATTTTGATCGTAACTCTCTCGTTTGGAATCCGATTGAGGTGTTCTTTATGCCAAAACGATCCTCTCTTCTGTGGCTTTCCAACCATATATCGCATTTCCAATTCAGAGCTCCACACAAATACAAAATAATTACAAAATTTGGACGTGCGTTTCAGAGCATCCTTGCACAAATTGCACCTTTTCTCCAACTTGGCACTTTTGACCCCTTTTTCCACTTAAAACATAATAAAACACCTCAAGTGCACCTTTTTCTCTAATATATTGAATATAAGACACTTGTGCTAATATATAAGAACAATACCTATCAAAAAGGTATTAGATTGGACACTAAAACACGCTTATTTTCACTCTCAACAATGATTGCTCAGGGACTAGGGATTGATGTGAGTGGTATGCAGCATCGAATGGTGAGTGAAGGGCTCACATACACACAGCTTGTTAGGATGGAGTTCCTATCAATTATAGGAAATGTGAACTGTTTGAAGCAAGAGAAGGGAGCTTCATTCCCTCTACCAGCTCCGGAACTCACCACAGTGCGAGGTCCAAGAAAGGTCCAGAATTTAGCTATGGCAAGCCCCAACCACTCCGCAGTGGTATGAGCATTTTACAAATAAAATAGAGAAGGAGTGGAGGCAGTGCTACAGCGAATGAGGGTAGGCTAAGAGAGCTTAGAGCTGAGCCAGCCGATATGAAGATAAGGGACGAGGATGAACAACCTCATCACATTGAGTTCGAGGAGCAAGCACCAGAACCCCCGATTTTTTAGCAAGAAGGAGAATTCCAAGATGATGAATTTCAGCAGCAGCAGCAGTACATGGGACCCGGAGTGGCTAGATGGAATTTCATGGAAGACGAAGTTCAAGGTATAAGGAACACTCAGCAGTCACATGGAGACCAGATTAGAGAGGTCAGGGAGGAGCAACAAAGACATGGTATGACATTGAGGGAGATCCAAGAGGGGCAACGTCGGAGGGATCACAATGATTAGCAGGCGCGTATTCATTCAAACAACATGGAGGAGATGCTCACGATGATGTTTAATTTCCAGTTCCCAGCGTCACCTCGTGCTTGCAATCCTTGGGCCCCATACCAGCCGCCACCCCCTCCGGAGAATTGAAGGGAGTACTTTTAGTGCTCGTCACTTCATTAGCCCATTTATTTTAGTTGAATTTAAATTGGGTTGGATTTGATACTTTTGATTGTTTTGTTTTGGGATGTTTAATTTCGTACTTTAGTTTTATTTTTAATTAATGATTGAGATTTATGGTTATTTGTATTGATTATGGATGGGGGAAATTTCTATGCTTTATTTCTTCATATGGTGTTTTGTTCTTGTGCTTTTGGTCCTTTGTTTATCTTGTGTTTGTTGGCATTTTTATTCTTGCTTAGGGAATGTGTTGGTGGTTTGTTTAGGGAGGTTGTGAGTCAATTTTTTTTTTTGAACAACAAGTGATGATATGTTGTGGTAATGAGTGATGACAGGATATGATTAAGAATCTCTACACTTTCAAATTGTGACATTTTTAATTAACTTGTTCAATCTTGAGATGAATGTGGTGTAATAAGTTCCTTAAAGTCTAAGCATAACCTTGTGAATATTTAAGCCTTAACCGTGCATACATGGTATTTTTCCTTCTTGAGTGGATTGGTTGTGTTTGATAAGTTAGAACTTGCTCAAGGACTATAGGAATCAACCCGATTAGTAGAGGTTAATGACATGATCTAAGGCCATCTTTGTTATTAAAAGTCATTGCCATATATTTCCCAACCATGAACATCATCCTTAGTTAACCACTTTGAGCCTTTAAGCCTATTTCTTGTGATTTTAGCACATTACAAGCCATGATTTCCCACTTAAGCCTTATATACATACCTTAGTGTGGGTGATTGAGGAGATGGTAGCTAGAAAGGTTTGATGAGAAAGCAAAACGAAGAAAGGAAATGGTAAACAAGTAAGAAAATGATGAAAAGAGCAAAACAAGAATGAACATGCAACCTTTAAAACAAGAAAATGAGCAAAGCAATAATAATAGGCTCAAGTACTTAAAAGTTCGAAGAAGGAAGCATGCATTGAAAGTAGTTCAATCCAAGGAAAGTTGATGATTAGTGCTTGTGAACATTAAAGTCAAGAAAGGAAGAAAGAAAAGTGGAGAAGTTGGAGAAATTGGTCATCTCTTCAATTACTTATACTTGATTAGTCACTATTATTCATATTCTTCCTACCCTACCAAAAAGTCTATCATTACATCCTTAAGTAAAGACTTTTTTTTATCATTAATTGAAACTTTGGTGGTTTGTGAATGTAATCCACGAGCAAGTTTATAGCGAGTCGAGCCAATCGATTGATGAGTGTAGTTACCTTACTTGAAAGAGTGTTGAGTGAAATTGATAACCTATGTGAGGCTTGGACAAAGAAGGACTATATTATACTTAATTCTCTTTTAATTGAACTTGTTAATATTTGCATGTTATGGTTTTATTGATGTAGAATGTCTTAGCATAGTTTGTAATTCTTATTGCTTTTGATGTGTTATTACTTGTGTTCATTTAGTCTTTTCCTAGGTAAAAATTACTCCTCTTGGTTTATCATTATCGTTGTTCGGGGACGAACAACACTTTAAGTTTGGGGGTGTGATGAGTGATATTTCATCTAGATTTTAGTATCTTTTTATGTGTGTTTTCATATATTTTTATCCGTATTTATGTGTTATTTGGTGGAGTTATGTGTTTTTATGGAATTGAGTGCGAATGAACTTAATCATATGTAAAACAGGTGAAATCGGAGCGAAAATAAAGAAGGGAGACGAAAGAAGGAAGAAGAAAACAGGGCAGCAAGAACACTGCCAGCCGTTTTAAGTACACAAGCCGTGTCGTGCTACACGAGTCGTGTACTGCAAATGGGCCTGTAAGAGATGGCCGTGTGACGATATCAGAATGCACAACACGATCATCCCTTGGCCGTGTTGCATAACACGACTCATGTTGCAGCACACGAGTCGTGTAGGTGCCTGATCAGTAAAAAAATCATAATTCTTCTAGAAGGCCCCAATGAGTATAAATAATCATCCATTCAACCTTTGAAAGGAGAGACATGAAGTACCAAGGTACTCACACACCTCACACACCAATCCTTTGATTTTACACCATATTCTTCATCCCTTTCATCCATACTTTGATTCTACATCATCTCTCCATAAATTCTACCATCCAAATCAAGTGAAGAAGTAAGGAAGAATGGGTGATCACCAAAGGAAGGAAGGAGATTCAATTGAAGCCAATTCAAGGGAGTGTTCATCCCAATTTTGTGTTAATCATCTAGTTTACCATTATTGTAATGTTTTTAATGTTTATGTTAAGGATATTATGAAGATTGTAGGCTAATCTCCCTTGTGGGATTAGCAACATGGAAGTTTGTGGTTAAATTTTGGGATCTATGTAATTGAATTTACTTGGTGATTGGGTTAATTGATTTCCTATAATTGATGCTTAGATCTTGATTTTTTTGATGATTTGTATGTTTAGATGCTCTAAATATATGATTAGATTGGGAAATCAATTATGTGATTAGGACATTTGAGTGAATCATTTCATCAAACACTTCATGTGCATTATAAATTATAATGAGATTGAGAAATCCTTTAGAGTTTAGAACCCTTTTATAGGACATACGGTTGGCTTGATCGAGAGATTGATTAATTGTGTGAAGGGATTCTTATTTCAAGCTTAGTATCTAGTTGGAATTGTTTGAATGAGAACCAACCTTTGTGCTAATTAAGATTAATATCTTATTCATCTTGAGAAGGACTTAGGTTGAATTTAGAGTTGGCCCTTAATCCATACTCTTGATTCATATGAGTTTAATGCATGTATCCTAAGATTTCCCACTACTTAATTGTTGGTAATCCCACATTTGCTTAATTTGGAAAACAACTTTACATTACTTCATTTTAATCGTTTGATCATACTTTGTTTACTTGATTTGTGTCATTTTAATACTTGTTCAACAATTCCACTCGATGATTAGTCTCTATAAAATTATGATAAGTGTGATATCGCTTAATCTCTAACGCCAACCTCCCTGTGGTTCGATAAATTGTTTTAGTTGGTAATCCCTACTACAAAATGGCTAATCAATCCTAGTGGACCACTTATTTAAGAAGCCTGCAACATGATTCACGTCTATAAATAGAAGCTGTCAAATTTTATTCCAGTGGCGCGGAAAAACTTAGAGAGTTCATACATAGAGAGTTGCCGGACATAGAGTTTATTCGACTACGTTCCTCTTGTAATGTTTTCACTAGTATTGTAACATCTCGTTCTACATCACGTGTATAGTATTATCCCGTAGTTTTATGTGTATTGTTCACATGCAGTGGAAGTGCATACTTGAAGTAGGATCTAGATCTAACAATCTAGGTTTTTCCATTTGGGAGTTTGTTTAGGATTTATATCCATGTGTGCATTCGAAGAGTGGAAGCAATGTTTCCATCTCTTCGAATCTGATTTTGTAAATCACTTTTTTCAAGTTAGTGATATTTTTGCCATGAGGCCGCTACAAACTTATTCATAAGTTTGTAGAAAGATTGAGTAATTCCATGTGTTAAGTCTTCTGATGTACAAACTTATATATTCATATTCAAGTTTCATTCTGATAAGAGTTGGTGTTGTACAAAGTGTTACCACAGTAAGGACAACATTGCTGATGTAAACACACTTACACACCTCGGGACCCCGACAAGTGGCATCAGAGCAACACTTGATGGTACTAAGTGTTGATTCTTGGTATTAAGTGTTGAAGTGTCATGGATTACTCTGCTGGATCGATCAACCATTCTCCCATACTTGATGGAACCAATTATGCCTTGTGGAAGAGCCGAATGAGGAGCCACATCAAGTCTATGGATGAACGTGCTTGGAAGACCATTCTGGCAGGCTGGACACCCCCCACAGATCAAAAAAGTGATGGAGATCAAATCATCAAGAATGAGCTTGAATGGACCGCTGAGGAAAACACTCAATCGACTGCAGAGCACTCAATGCAATCAACTCATCTGTTAATATAGTGATGTTTAACCTTATCTAGAATTGTACATCATAAAAGGATGCTTGGGAAAGGCTTCAAGAGCACTGTGAAGGATCTGGAAGTGTCAAAAGGGCAAAGGCAAGGTGTTCAATGCACAATTCGAGAGCTTGAGGATGTAGGAAGACGAGATAATCTCATCATATAACGAGTGACTCTACGAGGTGGTGAATGAGATGCAGTCACTTGGGGATCCTATCTCCAACATTATGTTAGTAAACAAAATTTTGTGTACGCTTCCTAGGAGATTTAATGGTAAAATATGTGCTATAGAAGAATCTAGGAACACTGATCTTTTGAGTCATAATGAACTGATAAGTATCTTGAAAACTTATGAAATGAATTTATCTCAACAAGATGTTGCGTACGATAGAAAAGGTGTTGTTATTTTTAAAGGTGAAACTATTGCTTATTCTAGTTCTAGTTCTGGTAAGACGTCTACCATAACTGATATTAAATAAGTTGATGATAATGTTGACAACATTACTGATGACACTGACAGCATTGCTTTACTTACTAAGAAATTTGTGTCTTATCTTATACTAAAGAAGAACAAGTCTAAAGCAAACATTCAGCCTAAGGTAGAACATTCCACTCATACTCCCGTTCGTAAACCCACTCAAAGAAGAAAATTTAGGTGTGATCCTGAGTTTAGGAAAAAGGTCATTTGTGATTAATGTAATGATTTTGATCATTATGCAAGTGAATGTGCTAACACTTTTCTGAAGAAAATGATGAACCTAAATGCTTGTTTGAGTGACGATGATTCTAAAGGAGATCCAGATGCAAATGAAGAAGAACTTGCATTCTTAACACAATGTGTGAAGGAAGATTTCTCTGAGAGTGACTCAGATATTGAGTCTGGTGTGCCAACATCGGAAACAACATCGTGCAGGTTTATGTCTACTTCTAATCTTAATATGAACTGTACTAATACTCTCTCTTCTAGAGCAGGTACTACACAAGAACCTCTAGAGATGAAGATTTTTGAACTTCTGAAAGAAATGAAAACTGTCAACTAAGAGAATGATGGACTGATTGGGACTATAACAAGACTTGAGGTAAATCTTACTAAAAAGGATGCTGAGACTGCTAAACTCCAAGGTCAGTTAGCTACTTCCACGTTGAGCTTAAAAAATTATAGCAAAGGTACATCTGTTTTGAATTAAGCTTTATTTGTTGGAAAAACTGATAAATTTGGTCTTGGGTACACTGAGGATTGCATGTCTTTTAGTTTTGAAAACCCTGTCAAGTTTGTGAAACCTGATTCAAAATTTGTGAAACCTGGTTTAAATGAATTTTCCAACAAGTTTCCTGATAAAAAAGGCAGTAGGACCCTTATTTGTCATTATTATTCAAACCCTGGTCATATTCGTCCTTATTGTTTCAAACTGAAAGATGATATACTTTCTGGAAAAATGTTGCCTAGAGTGTTACCACACAAGTATTCACACACACCTAAATCTTCTTGGGTCAGAAAACCAAAAGTACTTTGTAATGTTGACTATACTTCTTTACAAGCATGTGTACCTAGTCTATGGTATATTTGATAGTGATTGTTCAAGACATATGACTGGTAATGTTGAATACTTGAAAGATTATGAAACTTTTGATGGTGGTAAATTTACTTATGGTGGTGGCTCTAAGGGTAAAATTGTTGGTAAAGGAATTCTAAATGTTAAAGGTTTTTCAAATCTGAAGAATGTGCTTCATGTTGAAGGTTTGCGTGCTAATTTGATAAGTATAAGTCAATTATGTGATGATAATTTGCATATGAAATTAGATAATAATTCATGTTTTGAGCAAAATGAAACTGATGACTGTGTGATGATTGGTAGTCGATCTGCTGATAATTGTTATCTGATTGGTAACAACATTTACTGCAACATCTTATAACATAATGAAAGTGTACTTTGGCATAAAAAACTTGGCCATGTAAATTATAGAAATTTACAGAAATTGGTTAAGTTGGAGGCTGTTAAAAGATTGCCTAAGTTAGTTTCAGAGATCCATCAGTATGTGGTTCATGCCAAAAAGGTAAACAGGTAAGATCTTCGCACAAAATCACTTCAATGTGCACATATTCAAGGTGTTTTGAATTGCTACACATGAATCTCATGGGTCCTATGGAAACTGAAAGTCTTGGTGGTAAGAGGTACTCTTTGGTGTTAATGATTTTTCTAGGTTTTAATGCGTAGAATTCATTAGAGAAAAATCTGATTCATTTAATATGTTAAAGTTCCTTTCAAAAGGTTCAAAAATGCTTTCAATCTTAGAGTATTTAAGATTAAACTGATCATGGTAGAGAATTTGAAAACAACATGTTTGCTGATTTTTGTGAAAAGAAAGGCATTATGCAAGAGTTTTCATCTCCTAAAACCCCACAGCAGAATAAGATTGCTGAAAGAAAAATAGAACACTGCAAGAAATGGCTAGAGTCATGCTTACTTAAATGAATGTGTCTAAAAGATTTTGGGCTGAAGCATGGAATACCGCATGTCATGTGTAAAAAAGGATTCATTTTAGACCAGGATGTTCTATTACTGTTTATAAACTGCTGTATAGGAAGAAACCAAACATGAAATACTTTTATGTATTTGGTTGCATGTGCTACATTCTGAATGATAGAGATTATCTTTCAAAGTTTGATTCTAAGAGTGATCACTACAGGAAATTTGATAAATGGCGACGACCAAATTCGACATAAAAATGGATTTTTCGTCATAAAAAAATTTAATAATAAAATTTTAGCATCACAAAGATCGTTATGGTATGTGCGTCGTATTAGATATTATTTGACGATATTTGAATTCATCACCAAATGTTATATTTTGATGACAAAAATAATTGTCGTCACCATATGTTATAGTCTAAAGTGACGAATAAGTCGTCACAATTATCATCTCATTTTTTGTCGCGAGATGTATTACTTCGTCACTAAAGTTGCAGTTAACATGACGATAACATTTATTGTCATTAAAAAGTTTGATTATTGTGATGATTTTCTCTATAGTGTCAATCTCATCAACTATTTATGGCACTTTGATTGTCACATTTAAACCAACTATTTTGTCATCTATAAAGTATTTCGTCTTGAAAATTTAAAAAACAATGACGAAATGAAAACCCATATATGGTGACAGCATAATTTACACTAAAAAGTTACATATTAAGATAAAATATTTATTGTTATTAAAATGTGTGGAAATAGTGACAACTTATATTCATTGTGAATATATTATTAATGACGATACGGAAATTTGTCATTAGAAAATATTAATACAATAACAAAAAATTTTGTCATTATTAATAATAAATGATGACAAATTATATTTGTCATACTATTAATTAATTGTATGATGACAAAATATTGTGTCACATTATAAATTAATTAATATTTTTATAAAAAAATACAGTAGAACCTCTATAAATTAATATTCGATAAAATTAATAATTTGTTCAGTCCCAACTTGGGACCAGTTCAAATATTGGTACAAATCAATTAAATAATAAGATAATACTTTTCTAGAAAACTCTAAAGAATACTTAAGATCCCCATGGAAGTATAAATTAATAACTTTTAAAATATATATATATATATTATCTACTTCAACATTTTAAGATAATTTTAGTAATATATGAATCTAATGTTATCTGCTTTTTATTGAATTTAAGATCTATATTAATCCCACATTTAAATCTCTCGATTGCATCCAAGTTATATTGATTAATATTTTATATTGATCTACTCCTATAAAATATAGATAAATTTTCGTCTCATAGTTAAGTTCACCGACACTGTAGATATGGAGTTTAAGAAAAGTTACTTTTTGACCAAATTTATTGACTTTTTAAGTATATTGTGGTATTTTTAGGTAATAAATAAATTATAAAGTATGTTATGTGTGTTAGGTGGAAGTGGTATTTTTGAAATTAAGATATTTGAGGTTGTTGGTTAATGTGAAGTTTTTTTTGGTGGTGAAGATAAGTGTGGGACGGACGAAAATGGAAAATGTGAACATAAGTGTGGGACGGAAGGAGTGTATGATTACATTTCATGAGATACTATACTCATATAATTAATTTGATTTACAAGTAATATATAGTTGTGAATCCCTTAAAGTATCATCATATATTCTAATCAATATATTCTTAATATGTATAAATAAGTTATGAAAATTATATTTTTTTGTATATAACCTCTTTAAATTAATAAATTATTAATTTATCAATTATATAATATCTCTCTAAATTAATAAAAAAAATTTGGTCCCAAGTATATTAATTTATAGAGGTTTTACTGTATATGTTTATTAGAATAATATTTTTATGACGATTGAGTCATCATGAAATGACATATTTATTGACGATTTTTTTATATTTAACTAATAAATGAATAAATATTTGAGTTACTTGTACTCACTACTATATGAAAATAGTAAATATATTTCATAATTTAATTGTACATAATACCAAAGAACAAGTTATCACAAAAGTGATGACCTTACTGAGATTTATAATTAAATCTACTCTAGGTACAAGCCATGCCTGTACAAATCATGACCTAATACAAAACCTCATCATCTAGATCTACGGTCATGTTAAAATGCAATAATGAAACTCACTAGCATAAATGTCTTCTTCATCCTCAACTGTATAAACATCACAATTAATGACTTTACAAAAATCATCCTTGACTGTAAGAACAATGGTTTCCGTGCCAAAATTTCTGCAAAGATGCACCATATGCTCCAAAATATCAATTACAGATGTATACTGCAAGATAGTATGTGAAGATAATATGAGAATTTAGATGATTGAAGAAAATAGAACAGTAAAAACCCTACAGGATATTACGCAACATGACACAAGTTACCTTCGTAGAATAGAAATATCAACTTCCAAGAGAGTTCAATAGTCTTCTGATAAAAGTGAAAATAATCGTGTTTTAGTGTCCAATTTAACACCTTTTTTATGAGAATTATTGTCATATATTAGCACAAGTGTCTTATATTTGATATATCTGAGAAAAAGGTGCGTTTAAAATGTTTTATTGTGCTTTAGGTGGAAAAATGATCAAAAGTGCAAAGTTAGAGAAAATGTGCAACATGTGCAATGATGCTGAAAAACACACATCCAACTTGTATAATTTTTTTATATTTGTATGGAGCTCTAAACTAAAAGTGTGATATATGGTTAAAAATTTACAGAAGAGAGGATCATTTTGTCATAGAGAACACCCCAATCTGAATCAAAATGAGAAAGTTATGATCAAAATGGTAATTTCTACTCAGCACGACTGTGCCACTTTACATGACTTTTTACCCATCCAAATGTTAGAATTTCTGTAATTTCTTTATATGGATAAAAAGCCAAGGAAGTGAGGATCGCGTGAGCACAAGAATCACTCAAATCGAAGCTCGGATGTGAAAGTTATGCGCGAAATGGTCATACTGCGCACTGCCGCTCGACCTACCGCTCGACCAGAGTCAACACCGCTCGACCTGGACAGTTTGGTCGAGCGGGGACATGGAATCCTATTTTTAGTAATTTCGTACCTCCAGTAGCATGTATTTTCGTGTTTTCAAGGAAAAGGTCCATCCAAGGTTCATAAAGAGAGTTTACGAGTATAAAAGGAGATGCAGATCACATCATTATTCATTAGAGAGAGGGCACAACACAATCATCCTACACCCACAAGGGGAATCAACCCCCAACCATCATCCACATCCTTTCCTCCATCCATCCATAACTTTGAAGATTCGTCTGTGGAATCAAAAGGAGAACCAAGAGGAGGATTCAAGATGGAGAAGGACGCGACGACTCCCGCATCTAGGCTTTTATTCATTTTCTAATTTATCCTTTATTTTTTTCGGACATATGGGTAAGATCTATCCAACCCCCATGATTGTTCTTCATAACATCATGGTCTAGAACTATTTTGGTAGATGTAGGATTTTGAAGGTTCTTATAAATTAATTACTTTCGTGTGTATACTCTGTACAACACTACTTGTGGATTTATTTTATATAAGACTATGCATTTTTAATTCATACTTAGAGTTGTTTTGTGCATCATTAACTGTTATGTAGAGTCTGAATACATATCTTGGTTATTGATTGAGTTCGTTCACTGCTGAACAGGATTCAATGTTACGATTCTAAGTGAGGGGACTCCGAAACTTCATTAGAACTATCTTATATGAATACTTATTAATTGAATTGAATTCGGGTTAGTAAGTAGGATAAAGAGGATAACTTTATAGTACCTATAAAAGGAGATCATATCGGGTTAGAGAACCAATTGGCCAGGAAAATAATTGATACCGATTGTACCTAGAAAGGGGATGGAGTTATATCACTTGCTCTAAGGTTATTCACACGTGTTGCATGCATATTTACTTGTGTCTATAGAGTAGATTTGCATGGCTTAGTGATGCGTCCATATTCCATAAGGTAGAGTCGGACATTGATACATGTAAGGGAAATTAATGAGTGAAACTGAATAATCTTAGAGCTACTTATTCTCCTACTTGATCCACTTTCGTATTCTTTCAATGATATTTTATTTGTTATTTAATAATTCTACTTAGTATTTTAATAATTAAATCCCAACCATATTGCCACAACTTGTCTTAATTAATTTAGTAAATAATTAAATTAATAATACGACTTCCTTTGGGTTCGATATTTTACTTGGTCGCTTGCTTAAGTTGCAACTGATATCCTTAATACTTGGGGATTAATTTTGTGTGCAAAGAAAACGGGCATCAAGTTCTTGGCGCCATTTTCAGGGACTGCTGTTATTATTAGTTTATTATTTATATTTTGATTAAGATTTTTATTTGTGATTATTTATTTCTATCTAACCTTAAATTTTTCTGAGGTACTTGTGCACTAGGAAAAGGAAAGGAAGGAAAGGAACAAATAACACATTGAGCTAAACATGGCCGGAGCAAGGCAGAATCCGGATAATGTTGTCATACGTGAAATTTTCACAAACTATGGGATTGGCAACATGGGTTTGATAGGAGCAAGTGAGGAAGATGATGATTTTGAGATACATTCCGCTCTTATCAACATGGTGGAAAAGAAGTTGTATAACCATAAAAATTTACAGATTAAATAAATTTGAAGATTGCATATTATAAATTAAATTTTATTTTCTTTGAATATTTGTTTATTCTACCCTTAAGACGTTAAGTTTTAGGAACGAAACTATTCATATGTGTCGATCTCCTTATATTTGTCAAATTTATTTTATATCAATTTGATAAATTATGTAATATTGTGACTAAAGTTATAAAATTATAAACCAAAACTGTAATTTAATGAAATAATATATTAACAAATAATATTTATCTTTTGAACAATATAATATTTATAAACAAAAAACTATCATAAGTTTACGTAATTCCTTGTTAAAATCTTATAAGAATAACAAATTTAATCTCTTACATTCATTTAATGTCTTACCACATATTGGAGGATTTTAACTTTTAAGTGTCCACTTCAATATTGTATTGAAGAGTATAGAATTTTTATATCGAGTGCAATCATGCAATTTCTCATTTTCTTATTCTTCAATGGTCCATCATGTTCTTATTGTTGATTCAACCTTTAAATTCATTCATATAAATCCATGATTTAACCCAAAAATCATGCACAATTAATAGATACATACGTAACTCAACAACACAAATCACCAATGAACAGGAAATACAGTGAGCTCACCATTCTTCAATGTTTTATCCATTTAATCTATTTTAATGAGATTATTTATTGACTTACTCATAGTCACACACAAATCTTAAAGTTGCATTTAAAAAATAAAAACAAAAGATATTGGATAATAACTTGAAATCTTTTAGTAAAAGTTTTAAAGGAATGCACAATAATTTAGAGCCAATTCGATGGAAAAGAAAAATTGCACTCATTACCCAACACAACTTAATGATTCATGACTTCTATTTTTTCCGTTGCACTCTTGTTTATTCCAAAAGAAAGTCAAACTTGTTCTCGAACCATTCTTTTAAAAGATGTATCAGAGTTTCAATAAATGCACTCAAAAGGAAGTACAAATAAGCTTCCCCATAAGTTTGCACTACTAAGTTAATTAAGGAGAGTGACTCAAATTATATGCAGAAAGTCATGGAAATCCTGAAGGACAATGCAAAAATTCCTAGGAGTATGAGAATTAAATTACAGAAATAACAAACTCAAAGACATACTATAGGATTATTCTGCACATGGAAACTTATATCAATGAATCTGGGCATCCAAACTAATATTAGAAAATTACAGGTAAGTCCAAAATGAGGGAACCAAATGAACCATATAACTTTAAGAGAATATAACAACTGGTACCCTTTTTTTTTAATTAATAAGGAACATAAAAGAAGCTAAAGAAACCAAGAAGTGTCAAATTCAAATGAGCCTCTAAGGATTTTTAAGATGGATCCCAATTTTCTTTCCTTGTGGACTTTCAAAATCATAGAACACTATGAACACGCTTCACTTCATTGTTAATCAGAAAGTTATGCAATAGATGAACAAAAGAAGTATATTACCAATAGTGCAATATATTTGAATAAAAACAGAGCTAATTATCTCAAATGAAACTACGTGGTGAGATTCTAAGATTGGCATGTACATGACAAATGTGAAGTTAAAATAAGAGGTCACAATCCATATATCTTAGAAAGGAAAACATGCTGATCATTTTAAACATTAAATCAGTGGTACTACAGCATACGGTAGGACATGAATAAAGTGTACGAACCATAGCTGCTACCATGAAAAGTCATCACAATCTTCATGTTAAGTCTTTTAATGCTCTGCAAATGAAGATAAATTCAGCGAATAAATGAATAAAACCAAAAGAAAAAATATACCAAACAAATAGCAACTATACGGCCACATTTAGTATACAAAAAAAAAACCCAATAAATTTGGTCTGTTATAGATTTGAATAAAAACAGTGCTAATTATCTCAAATGTAACTATGTGGTGTTATTCTAAGATTTGGCATGTACATGGCAGACATGAAGTTAGAATAAGAGGTCACAATCCATATCTTAGAATGAGAACATCTTGATCATTTTAAAAAATAAATAAGTGGTACTACAGAATACGATAGGACACGAATAAAGTGTAAAAACATAGCTGCTAGCATCATTGGAAAAGTAATCATAATCATCATGATCAGTCTCTTCATGCTCGGCAAATGAAGACAAATTTAGCGAATAAATAAATAAAACCAAAAGAAAAAAATTATACCAAACAAATTAAATCGACCCATTATTTGCTTTCCAACGACCACAAAATATCTAATTAGAGGAAATTGGAGAGGAAATTGCAATAAACTAAAAATTGAAATACTCGTGCACTGCACGGGCTTTATTATTTTTATAAATTAAACTAAAAATAAAGTTATTTAAATTTATTTTTTCATAAATGCCCTTAAAATAATACAAATATTAATATATTTTTTATTTTTAACATTTATAATATATAGTCCATTAGTCTCATAATAATATTTACATATTTTCAATTTGGACGTTCAATCTCAATAGTTATTCGTCTTTAGATAATGAAAATCAACACAAAATAATTAATATATTTTTATGGTCCACATACAACACTAATATAACTCTACATTAAAATATTATTTCTCTCACCTTAATACACAATAAAATACTCCCTCCATTCCAGGTATTTTCACCCATTTATGCGAGTACGTAAATAAAAAAGTGTTGTTTTTTTAATAAATAATGTAAAAAAAGTATGGATAAATTGGTAATATTGAGAGAAAAGGTAAATAAAGTTGTTGGGAATGACGAATAAAGTGGAAAAAAGTAAATAAAATTATTGGGATTGATGAATAAAGTGTAAAAAGTGAATGAGACATGTAGTGTATTTTTACCATTATTGAAATGGGTAAAAATACGTGGGACACTCCAAAATGAAAAGTGAGTAAAAATACGTGGCTCCTTTTGCGGATCCCATTCCTCAAAAGATCAGAATCTAAAACAGAATATAAATAAAATATTAGAAGGCATCAATTCTATATACATATATATTGACATGCATATAGAGCTAAGACATGTATATTTGCATATACAAAAAGAAATATTAGAAGTAAGATGAAATATTGAAATCCAAAGGCAGGAACCTAATGTGTCATGAGTTTTCTTTATTGAAACATTATAATCCAACTGTTCGATAAAAAATAGCCGCAAGAACAGTTTCAAAAAATTATTATTCATGTTTCATTTAACACTTCTTCTAAAATTGACAATTATTGTCATATAAGTTTGGATAACTAAGTGCTAGGAAGACTCTTTACCTCTTTTAAAACTATTTAAAGTCTAAAATACACTAATTTCTATTTAAGTTTAATAATTCGAATAAATGGGGCTGTTACCTGATTATATTTTTGTAATACATATGGTTCCAAGTTCCAACCAATTAATGTCTTAAAGCTTGCAATGATGTCACTTGATTTAGAACTTAATAACTTTTTTTTTCTGAAAATAACAAAATGCAGCAGTTATCAAAAGTCAATATACCTTCATTTTTCTAGATGTCTTTTGATTGCATATCTTTTAAAATATTTTTATTGTTGTAAGTGTATAAATTTTATTTCCATTAAATTTGGGTGCGACAGAGCATGAGGCTGGCATTACATAGGTTATACCCAAACATTCAGAATTAAATTTCCAATCAGGGGAAAATCAGATTGCAATGAATCTTGGTTAAATATATATCTGAAATACAAATAATTCAACAATATTACAAAATAAAGATACGGTATAGTAGGCTAACCTGTGCCTCTATTGTGGAACCCGTGGTAATAGATGACAAAATAGGGCTTCAAGCACACCAATCAATGGCAAGTTGAGATAAACACACTCACATCTCTTCTGTAATTGTTTTATGGCCATTTACTTTCCTCAACACATCCACTTGCAAGAATCTGCTAGCAAGGTTCAGCACAAATTGATTTCAACAACAGAATTGAGTAAAAAATTATGAAAAAGTAAATATCATGAGGTTTTTAAAACTGTACTAATTGATACACATGAAAGAAGATGATACAAAGCTATGAGGAATATTTTAAGATAACGAAAGTCATATACAACACACATTTCGTAGGGAACTTCCTCTCGAAAATTTAAAATGACTTCAATGAAAATGACAGTGGGGAACCAAATATACTCAATTAATAATAATTAATTAAATATCCAGCAAAAAATTATGCACACTTAATTAATAATATAAGTATGATCTTATTCTCTATACAAAAAATAAAGTTGTTTAACCTTACCACAATCACAAATAAGAATTTCAATGCAAACCGATTATAGCAGGTATGTTTCCCGAGTTATACTTGAAAGTCAGAACTCCATAGGCAAGTGGAATCCATGTGGTGAGTCCAATACCATAGTTATTGTACAAAGGATGTCCTTAGTAAGAGTTATTAAAAAAGAAATTACCAAGGGTGCAAGATCAAGGCCATCATTATGTGTCTTGCTATCAAATTGTTTTAATTCACCTATCTGCACATGGCTCGCCGAGCTTTTCATTTATCTATCCACATAACAAAGGAGAAAAAAAAAAAGAGGTTTTCAATTTACGACTGCATAACTCAAATTCATAATGAAAAAATGAGAGAGAAAGAAAGGACCTTGAGAGTTAGTCTGGAAAGTGTGTGATAGCGATTGGGGAGGAGAGAGGGGATCGAACCATGCTCAATGATCATAAATTTAATGAAATACTTCTACTCATTGTTTTCTCTTTTTATCAACAACAAAAATAACATTATCTACACTAAATCAGCAAAACAAAACAAAGAAGCCCACAAAATACTTTCAACCCAGTTTTTTTCTTAAGTTAATCAAGCATGATCTAATGACAAATAATCGTTAGTATTCTTAGTAATTAATTAACTTGAAAATGTCAGTGGGCCCAAAAGGTGGGATGATTCTAATCTCAGTACACCTATCAAATAAATAAATAATTTATAAACTAATATAGAAAAATGAATCAAATTAATTATATGAACTGGAAAAACCAAATACTGCATTAGATGCATGTTAAAGATGGAATGTATTATGTGGAATGAACTGCACAAATTTCATGCGGACATTACCATAATTATATTGCAGCATGGTTATTCTTAAAATGGCTTAGTTATATTATCTTTCACCAGTTCAAAAGCAAGAACAAATGTCATTGGCCACACAAATAAAAATCTCAAAGTTAATGAACATAAATCTATCTCTCTCTCCCTTTCTCTCTCTTCCTACACATGATCAGCATAAATGAAATCAAAAGGGATTAATAGTACTGTCACCTCTTCAAATTTGATAATATTGGAGTGCTTCAAGGACCTATTGTTAAATTTTAATAATTTCCATCTGCAAAATATTCATCAATCTTAAAAATAAAAAAAAGGTATAGAAAGTCAATATTTCAGAAGAGTAATAAGACAAATCGTGGAAATGAAAGCAAGAAAAGAAAAGGAGTTAAAATTTTGCCTCTCTCAATATACTTAACCACATACAACTCACCGCTCCCTTTATCCCTCACAACCTTCGCAACACCGAAATTCCCAGATCCTAATTCTTTCAGAACATCATATTAAAATAGGATGCGGATGCATCATATAGAAAATATATTAAATGATAAATCAACCTAATTATCTGAACCAAAAAGTCAAACCTATATTTATGTTATATAAGAAATGAACTTAAACTCTTATTTACAGAACTATAAGAAATGTCACATGCTGGAACATATGTTATAGTGCATTATCTATTTGTAATAACCCATAAATAAAGCATCATTAATTTAAAGATTTCAAAGACGAAGGCTTAAAAAAAAGTAAGACATGAAATAAAAGTATTCTCTATAAACTTTTGAGTGCTAATTTTCAGCAAGATGGTTTTAAAAAAACCAAACATAAATTGAAATCGCAACAACACCTACGTCACCATTTAATATTGCCACTTAATTACGATAATATTCGACAATAATACACATTCCAGTAAGAACCTAAGAGTAACATAATCTAAACTATCAAGGAGCTGGAAAACCCTCTCATCAAACCAAAAGACATATTATCTTGACCAATCAACTGAATCATGTATAGCTGCTACACTAATCTCATGAATCTTATAATCATAAAGATAGCCAAGAGCGAACATACTAACCATAGAAATTTTTTGTATAGTTCATATAAGTTGAAGTGCACAATTTAATAGACATTCTCACTTTTTTTCAATGAATTAATCCATTCTTGCTTCCAAATGACCACAAAATATCTGCTATATACATAAAAAAAGACTTTTAGATCCTGCTTACTCTACAGAACCTACAGTAGCCAAGAGAAATAATCTGTCAATTTTTAGTTCTCACCCAAGATTACAATAAACTGCTAATATTTGTTTAAGAAAATTAACAAAATTGCATAAAATTTTTACACGTGTGAAATTAAATATAACAATACTTCAATGATATTAAATTATCACACATAGTGTACCCTGATATAGGTATCTGCATACTTGTTTGAGAAAAGATAGAATCTTACCACGAAGAAGATGCAAGTAATGATGATTTCAATAAATAGAGACACCTAACCCACAAACATTTTTCAGAGAAATTTTTTTTTTGGTATAAATATGTAAACAATGGCAGAAGCCCATGACATTGAAAGGATAGTTTCAAATCAAATAAAACACCTAAACTAATTAAGAAAAGATAATGCATAGTGCACGCAAAAAGAATTCTCAAAGTAAATTGTGTCAGCCAAAGACAATCGTAGTAGCAAAATAAAATAAGATCGACAATAAGCAAAATATAAATTCATATTCAAATACCTTGAGAAATCGATACTTTGCCAGCATCTGAACCCTGTCATTTATGGAACCCTGCTCAGGTTTCTGATGAGACAAATTGCAAAATATTTGAAAGAAGAAGACAAATTAGGGCCCGATTGGAGGGCTTGAAGATGTGGGTTTATTTCCTTCTCACAGACGTCTCATACCACTTCGATAATCATAATTCACCACTTCGATAAAAGACAATATGATCCAAGAAAAAAGAAAATTTTAAGGAACTCAAAAATCATAATTCACCACTTCGATAAGAAAATTAATTCTATTCACAAAAAACACTATCAGTAAACACAATTTACCTCGATGTACAATGTGATCTCTCAAAATAATTGTCGAAGTATATGTAAGTTGAATAAGCAACAACAACCTGGGATCCGAGTCGGAATTTACTGAAGTTTCTCCTATGATTGGGTAAGGAAAAAAGACACAGAAGGCAAAACGGTGCAGTAGAGGTTCTAAAGAAGGGAATTGAGGAGAAAAACATGAGAGAAAGGATGCAAAGGTTGCCATTGACAACCAATCACTGCCTCGTGATTCCATAGAGGAAGGAGACGATGAATCCAGGGAGAATAGAAACTTGCAATGAAATCGTGATTTGAAACCCAATTCTGAAGGGGACGATCTACCTCAGAATCAGTGAAAAAACTAATTTATTTGTTACCATGAAAGAAGAAGGAGAAGAAGGGAAAATTAATAACAATAGAAGAATGGAGAATGGGAATATGAAACTTCATCGCTCAAGAAAGATGTTAAGAGATAAGAGTACCTAAATAAGGGCATAAATATGTCTTGGGAAGGCATGCAAGAATTTGTTGCAATACCCGATCATCAATCCAAGATACAGTAACATAAGACAATTTAATTAAAAATTGTACAAAGAAGAAACTGCACTAGAGATGATCTTCTAAAACTTACATGATCAAGAAGTGGTGACACTACAACTGTATTTACAAAGCATTCTGTCACATAAGTTTTGATATATTGCAACAATCTTATTCTCAAAGTTGAAAATGTGAGGATACACTACTCAATTCAACATAACAACAACGTACAGACAAATTTAAGGAAACATCACACTTCAATACACCACCCTACAATTGAGATTATAAAAATGTAAGCTCATATATCTACACATCTACTTTCACTGATCAGATTGTTGGACTGCATTCATAAGTGTAAAAGATAATTGTCTTATTAAAAATGAATATTAGTCAAACATAATATCTTACCTCAATCCGGCTGAACTGATCCCACTTGGTAAACTTCATCCATAACTATGATATAATTCTGCAATAGAATGTATTGTTTTTAAAATTGTCGTAGATGTTAAAAAAGGATTCACCTTATAATCTAAAAATATTTATCAACCAATAAATTACAATCATTTATCAGTTTAAGGTAATAAGAAAAAAATAAAATAAAAAATGAATTCTACAATTCAAGACTATAACCATAAAATCTGTCATATTTTAGTGCAAATTGACAATAATATATATATATATATATATATATATATATATATATATATATATATATATATATATATATATATATATATATATATTTGCAGTAAATTTGTGCAAACTCTATGAATTTTAGTCAAAGTACGTAAGACCACTTTTGTGTATTAAGTATGACGTTAAATTTGGTGAAAGATTTCGACTGTATCTACTCACTATTGGTTCATTCAGAGATTAGCTGATTATGTATAAGTAAATAAACATAAGATCAGATTACCCAGGGCAATTTATCAATGCTTTTGCAGCAACTGTGATCTTCACTTCACTGCATCCAAAATAAAAAAAAATTGAAGGAAAAAGAGTAGCAGTCATCACCCTCATCTTTAAATTGCAAAGCCTCCCCTCATCTTTAAATATAACCATACCTTTAATCAATAATTTCACTAAAACTGATTCATTGGTAAAACAACCTAATTTATCTCCCAAATGTAGTGCAATTTAGAGCTGTGTTCCATCATCGTCTCATCTATATTTTCCTCCAAATGGGAACAAAACATCATCACATGAGATAAAAACTTCAAAAAAAATGATAGGAACATAGCAGATTAAAATATAGTAAACCAAAAACATGCATCAACAACATAGGAACTGGGTGATTAACAAAGATTACTTTCAGCAGAAGCTGTCCACAAAGTATGAACTTAGTGTACCTGAGGATTTATAGGGTAAAAGTTAGGATATAGAGGGTATTTATTGTATTTATTTATTTTTGATTATTTTATTTTATTTTATTTAGTGGGTAGGATTAAATAGAAAACTGATTTAATGATTTAAATTATCCAGGTGCACTACAGTTTGACTCACTAATTTGACATCTGCTAATATTTAAAAAAAATTATCATGTCAAAAATATTTTTACTAATTCGATACATCAACCTAAAACAAAGGGTTGTACTCCTAGGACACTCTAAACAAAAATCCTGGCTTCGTCACTGGCTGCAACCCTGTGTTCTCACCATCGCTTTCTCATACTTCACCACAACCACTATCCCCCTTCCAAATAGACATCAAACACTTGAATAATATCATATAACATCAATCAAGAACTGCATATCCCAGAATGTAATTATCTATGAAGTGACTAAAGAAAAAAAATATTCTATCTAGAAAAATAGTGTTGTAAATTTTTTAGTCACATATGTTTTCCAATCAGTATTAGTCACTTTTCATCAACTATGTTTTTTTCAAAGAAAAGCTTTACCTCATGTCATTATTTATGCCATAAAAAAATAAAATGATCATTTGACAGAAGTAAAATTAATGGAACCATCGTAAGGAAGAAATAATTACTGTATGATCTATATACATTTATATAATGTATCTGTTATAAAAAGCAGTATTATCTTAATTAAAAATTGTCTAACTATTTCCGAAAATCATAGGATTATAATTAATTATTTTGATACATTTTATATTAATATATATGAGTTGATATTAGGTGCACTCGGGTGCAAGGGTGCATACATATGTGTATAACTTTTTATTCTATTTTGTATACATGTTTATTCTATTTTGTACACGCATTTCTTAATAATTGTATATTTTTTTCACATTAAGTTTTTCATTAAATAAACTAACATCCATATGTGTATAACTTTTTATTAATTTGTGTATACATATTTTTTAATAATTGTATATTTTTTACACTCAATTTTTCGTTAAAAATTAACAATTAAATTGTATACATTTTTGTTCATAATTGTATATATTTTTTATTTATATTTGTATACATTTTTTAAAGTGGTGCACCGTATCTTGAGGTGCACCCGGGTGCACAGTATAATTAGCCAATATATATATATATATATATATATATATATATATATATATATATATATATATATATATATATATATATATATATAATGGAAGGTTTTACCGGATTTATTACATTAAAATTAAATTGGTAATGCATTTCTAATATTCTCACAACAAAGTCAACTAAATTTAAACTTATTTTGTACATAAATGTATAGCTAGTTTAATTTCTAAATTTTTTTATTTATATTTTGAATTAATATATAATTCTAGATTTATTATTATTATTATTATATTATTATTATATATTTTATAACACATAATCTATTATACATACATAACTGAAAATATAAACAAAAATTGTAGTGATACAATTTCTTCTATAAATTAGAATATTATTATTCATTTGAATAAGCAGTGTATTTTATTTTTAAGTGTGACACTTTATCACATAAGGGCTTACGAGAAAAAAATGATAACCTTATAATGAATCACATATACTCAATTAATGAAATGATTAGTTATAATGTATTTTAGGAACATAATATAATACTTTTACATTTAGAAAATTTTTTATAGCGAAATTCATGAAAATTTTAAAAAGCATAAAATGGTCTTGTGTTAAACGGTTTCATGTTAGACACACCCTCCTCCCCAAATAATTTTTTTTATCTTCATATCCACATATATTAATTATTGTATTCCGTAATTTTTATCAAATATTATAAATATAAATCTATTAAATATTTTTAAATTCCATAATGTATATGATATAATATTATAGCAATAAGTCCATTAAACCAATGTTACGTTCGGTATATCACAAACCTAACGAAAAAATCATACATTTATTTATCATTTAAACCAATTCAATATTAATAAATTACGTTGTTTCATAAATATATATTTCTAAATCTTTATGATAGGTTACATATGTAATCTGTAACAAATATAACGTATGTTATATATATATATATATATATATATATATATATATATATATATATATATATATATATATAGATCTAATTATTCGACAATATATACAATAATAATGAAGAAACTAATAAATTTATTACCTTATTATTGACGTTAAATTAAGAGATTTGAATATTATGCAATAAATCTTTTGCCTATATTGTGGCACAAATTAAGTAATAAACATATTTATATATGAAATCATTTAATTGAAATATATATTGGATGTTTGATAAATTAAATAAGTCAACATTTGATTAAATATTTTTCTGAAAATATGGTAAACAAATCAAATTATGGAAACATGAAACAATAATTGAATATATATATATATATATATATATATATATAAAGATTTATTGTATATTTCTAAACATTAAATTAAATATGATTATCTAAAAATTAAATTGTAAACAGTCCTTTAAAAATGTAATCGATATCGTACTTCAGGACATAAGAAACCTTTAAGTTATACAGAATTAATAATGGAAATTGAAGCCTAAGATTTTAAATTTTTAACATATTTGATAATGGATTCATCACTGGAAAAAATTGATTTAGTTCAAAAGGTTTTATTAATTCTTGAGGATAATTGATCAAATATAAGAAGATAAATATTCTAATTCTATATTTTAAGTTTCATTATATTAGTTGAAGAGGAGACACATGCCCTATGAATTCACCCTGGAATCTAGACTACAAAAATTTACATTTTTCTACGTTCACATAATCGTCTAATCAAACTATATTTTTGAAATCCATAATTCCATAGATCAGATTTATAAACCAATCTAAGTAGTACCAATCTCGCCAACTCATCAAAAGGATTAAAGTTCATATATCTAATTCATAAGTCTAGCTGATGACAAAAGTGATGGCCTCACTGTTAGAAAATCTTTTACCTCATAAAATAACATGAATGAAATAACCAAGACCCATATACGTATCAGCAAACTTCCAACTACACATTTACAAAGAATACTCATAGGATAAGTTAAATAAAATTGACTCACATGTTGCAAAATGAATCTAAATTGGGTAAACACTAAGTTAAGGCAACATTTTTCAAAAACCAAATTATCAGAGCATTGAACTTAGACATTTAGTATAAAAGTAGATTAAAGTTGCAAGGCAAAAAGATATAATATAATCCCCATGAAAATATCTAATTCCACCAAAAAAATAATGATAATTTTATTATCATTGCTATTTTCATTTTTTTGTACAGATTTTAAAGCAAGCAAATACATAAATGGAAGAACATTGCATGATTAAAATGCAATAGAAACATGATTTGGTGATACGCGAATTTAACAACAATTTGCAGATAACTCCTAAATATGTGAAATGAATGGAACAAAAAGAACAATTAATTACATTGTGAAGAACATCCACTGTAACACCATACTACATATTCCCTATAGAAGCAAACAACAGATTACTGTTGAGTTCATTTTTCTTCCCATCAAAAAATAATAAGACTTTAGGCAAATTAGATGAAAGGATAGCTATTCACAATCTAGCATTAAAAAATCACGTAATTTATTGTAGACTTCAAGTTCACTAACAATTAGACACGTATCAAACTCACAAAGTTGACAGATATAGCATCCTGAAAACTTTAGAGTCTATAAGCCAAATCCACATATAAAGGTTGCATACATAATCATTATCACCTACATTTAATAGAAATTTTTTTAAGATATATAAAAATCAAACTTTAAATGAAAAACTTAAAGTAAAATTAACATTAGGTTCTCAAGGTTATTTTAAAAGACAGCATAAAGAAATTGAGACCTATCAAAAAGGTAAATCCTAATGCAAGGATCGCATACATAATCATTATCGCTTCCATGTAAAAGAAGTATTAAAAGAATTCAACTTGCATCAATTCAAATTAATTCATACACAAAGGGAAACCTTATAATAATTTGCAAAGCTTGTATTACCTTCAAATAAATATGCAAAATACAAAATATTTAAGGTGCAAATTCCTAAAGACTAAAAAAGATTAGTATGGTGAAGTAACATTCAATACCTTCCTGTGTAGAGGAACCAATCTCCATGATCCTCATCATCTTCATAACCACCAGAGAGTGCAACAGACTGAACCTATAATATTCCGACCGAACATGAATTCCTGCTATGTGCCTAAAATGAGCTTCGCATATACTTGTTTACCGAGAACATGGAGATTATGTTGTGCTAAAAAGATAAACAATAAGAACATAATTCATTCCAAGTGCCTATTGTCTACCAAACATCTGACCAACAAAATCACATAACCACACGAAATTAAAAAATAATGTAAAAATAAGTAAAAACCTAGAACAATATCATTTACCTCCTTTAATGGCGCAACATTTGAAAAAAAAAAGGAATTCAAGCACATCCAGTAAAAGCTTACACAGTATGATTACATCTAAATTAAATTATATTTTCAATGAATTACTCAAATTTACATTAACTCCACATGCAATTAAGGAAAAAACCTAAATTTTGTAGAGATTTTATTAAGGAAGTTATTGACTTGGAAATTCATATCTAAAAACCATTCTGCAGATGCTTATAATCAATGAAAACTCATCAATGTGTTATGCATCAATCAAGTTCCCAAACCACATCAAACAAATACCTTTCATTACGAATGAATACATAAGAAATTTGATGGAATTATTTAATGAAAGCAAAATATGCAGAATATGTAAAAAATGTTCATGTTATAAGGTAATGATTGACTGTTACATTATGAATTGCAAATATACATAATCAATTGATATTGAGGAGATATACATAATCAATTGATGATTGCAAATATATACGAATTGAATTGCTTACCTTCGAAGGACTGCACCGAATTCCCATATCCTAGGCGGCGCCACACTGTATGACGTCACGCTGATGCCATCGCTGTTCATGATTTCAAACCACAACAGTTGATACTTCAAATCCACATTCATATACCAATTTTGCCCCAATACTTGTCCATGGTAGCAACCCCATTTGGAACCCTTGATTTCCCCGTCGCCACATCTCTAACACCGGCGACATTGCTTATCAGCACCGACAGAAAAATTCTAGCGAAAACCTTTGTGTCACCATTGTTCTTTTCTTGTTACGGTCGAAATCTGCAAATAAAAGAACCTAATCTCAAACCAAAAGCGTAGAAGCATAAAAATATGTAAAACGACACCATTTTAAGATCAAGACTTGTTGGAATTGATGAAAAATTAGGATACGTAAAAGCAAATCAAACGTTGAATCAAAAAATAAAAAATGTAAGAATACAAACACATATTTGAGATCTACAAATAGACACGAAAACAGTGCAAAAAACAATACCGAAAGGAGAGAAGGTTGCCAAATTAAACGCAGTGATGGAAGAAAGGGATTGACAGTAAATAATCTCTTGTAAAGGGCAGAAATCATTCCTTTAAGAACTGGATTTAGAGCGTGAACTGTAAAAAAAAATGAAAGAGAAGGGGAAGAATGAGGAAAGAGAATGAACAGTAATTTTGATTTTGATTTAATTGCGCAGAGATGAATCAGAATTTATCCAACACATGAAATATAATGGTAGAGGAAGGGATAAGACTACCTAAATAAGGGTAGAAATAATATCCTTAAAAATCAATTAAAGAGCGGGAAACACAAAGTGCCCCATTAGGGGTTTATATATATATATATATATATATATATATATATATATATATAGATTATTTAAATATTTAATGACAAATATATTTTTGTCATGTAAATATTTTTACTCATGACAATATATATAGCTAATTATTATAATTGTGTCATTAATGAATAAACCTCCAATGTATTGTTGAAAAAAAAGTATCCTTGAAAAAATAATGGCGAATTTATAAATTGTTGTATTAAGGTGTAACTCATCTTCTAATAAAAATATGAGTCTATGACGAATTCTATTTATCGTCACTCTAGTAAGATATTAGTGACAAAATATATAATGTTATTAATTATTCAAAAGGTTCATGACAATATTATTTTCATCACAAAAAATTATTTTATTCATGACATTATTGTTCGTCGTTAATTGTTATAAATTTGTCATTAAAAAATTGACCTACAATTTTTAAGTGAAAGAAAATATCCTTAAATAGTAGTGTAACGTATTTATCAACGTCGTCATTAAATAAAGAAAATAGTGACGAAAAAATACATATAATGACAATCATAAATTGTGTCGCTTAAAGATATAATGTAGTGACGAAAATAAAATTCTTCACTCCTGAATAACAAAAAATGACGAAAATCTTGCGTCGCAAATTTTTTTGTCACAAAATGTATAATTTCCTATAGTGGATAAAGGTCTTTTCGTAGGATATTCTAAGAATAGCAAAGCTTACAAAGTCTTTAATCTTAGAACCAGAACTATTCAAGAATCTGTCAATATTGTATTTGATGATTCATCCAATATTGCAGATATAAAGATGGAAGATGATATCTCTGACTTGGTTGAAACTGCAGAACCAGTGAACAATGATGAGCCTAATGTGATCACTTGGCCTACAATATCGAGTGTTGATTCAGAAGAAGATGAGAACCAACTCCACAGAACTCCGAGAAATACTCTTGCTCACACATATAAGAAATATCATCCTTTATCACAGATCATCGGTGAGTCCTCTGTTAGTATCCAAACCAAAAGAAAAGGTAAATTTAGAGATACAGTACAATCGGTTTACATGTCTAACATATGCAATCAGGTATGTGCTGAGTGTTATTTCTTTTCTGTTGAACCCAAAAATGTTTCAGAAGCTTTAAAAGATGAATGTTGGATAGAGACTATGCATGAAGAACTTGAACAATTCACTAGAAATGATGTTTAAAGTCTAGTACCTAAGACTACAAACACTAATATGATTGGAACAAAGTGGATTTTCAAGAATAAAATTGAGGAATCTGGTAACATAGTAAGAACAAAGCTAGACTTGTTGCACAAGGATACACACAGGTTGAAGGAATAGACTTTGATGAAACATTTGCACCCATAGTTAGAATAGAGTCTATTAGGCTTCTCTTAGCTATTGCATGCTTTGTTGTTATCAAACTGTTTCAAATGGATGTTAAAGCTACGTTCTTAAATGGTATTTTACTTGAAGAAGCTTTTGTTGAACAACCGAAATATTTTGTTGATCTATTTCATCCTGATCATGTGTATAAATTGAAGAAAGCTTTGTATGGTTTAAAACAAGCTCCTAAAGCATGGTATGGTAGACTAACTGACTTCTTACTTCAGTTTGGATTCATTAGAGGTGAGGCTGATAGAACTCTTTTCATTAAGCATGAATCTGATGGCTTTTTGATTGCTCAAATTTATGTTAATGACATTTTTTAGAGCAACATCACAGGTCATGATTGACAACTTTGTGAAGGCGATGACTACCACGTTTGAGATGAGTATGATTGGTGACCTAAATTATTTTTTAGGGCTCCAAATCAAGCAAAGTGAAAGTGGTATCTTTATCTCACAGAGTAAGTATGCAAAGAACTTGGTGAAAAGATTTGGTCTTAAGAACGCTAAGCCTATGAAGACACCTATAGGAACATCACAGAAACTGTGTAGAGATGATGCTGGCTTAGATTTTGACCACACTCTGTAGAGATCAATGATTGGTAGCCTTCTGTACTTAATTTCGAGCAGACCTGACATTATGTATAGTGTCTGTGTATGTGCTAGGTACCAAGCAAATCTCAAAGAATCTCATATGAAAGCTGTGAAGAGGATTATCCAATATGTTGCTGGAACAAGTGAGATGTGACTATAGTTTTTGAAGGATACAAACAACTCACTGGTTGGGTATAGCGATGCTGATTGGGCAGGTGATTGTGATGACAGGAAGAGCACAAATGGTGGGTGCTTCTATATGGGTAGAAATCTTGTTTCTTGGCATAGTAAAAATTAAAAATGCATATCCCAGTCCACTACTGAATTTGAATATATTGATGCTGGAAGTTGTTGCACACAACTGCTTTGGTTAAAGAAGATTTTATATGATTATGTACTTGAGACAGATGCTTTAGTGATTTTTTGTGATAACATGAGTGCTATAAACATTTTCAAAAATCTTGTGCAACACTCACTCGCAAAACATATTAGTGTAAGACATCATTTCATTAGATATTTAGTTGAGAAAGAAGTTGTTAAGTTGGAGTATATTTCTATTGAGAAACAACTTGCTGACATATTCACGAAAGCACTTGATTTCGAGAGGTTTTCTTCACTTAAGAAATATCTTGAACTCAGCATTCCATGAGTTATACATGATGTTGCTTAGAGTGTCTCCACACTTGAAGCGACATTACTGTAAGTTTTGTCATTTTATGTCAAAATTAACTGATTTGGTAGCTTATTTTCTTGCTGCTAACTATATTCTGGTTTAATCTTGAGGTGCAATTCTGGATATACACAGCTGTAAGTACTAGTTCTAAAAATCAAAAGTCTGAACATGCTGAGTAACTAGGCACACAGGGCTGACAACTACGATGTGTTCTTTTCTTAAGGTTGTTTAGTTTCCATAAAGGAATAAGAACACTCTTGGACTATCACTGAGTAACCAGACACACGGGGCTGACAACCATGATGTGATCTTTTCAAAAGGTGGTAAGTTCCTTGAGATTGAAAAGTGCATAAAAATCCATAAAAGGATAAAAGTGCATGTGTGCCTGCATAAAAAATCAACCTTGATTGATTTTCCTGAATCTTTTTAGCTCATGAAAATGTGATATTAAATTGATTATTTTCAATACATTAAGTGATGAAATTTATAGTATATTTATTTATTAATTATGCATATTGTTTCACTTTTATTTATTAAGGCCGATTTTATTTTTCATATAAGCTTGTGGGCCTTAGTAACTGCTGCCTTTTATTCTGCATTTTCACACGTTCAGCAGTTACACTTAGTGGACATACACCCTTCTCAAATCTTCTCTTCTTCTCTTTAAATTCTCGAGGTGTGGTGTGTGAGTTGATATGGTGTGAACTTTGCTGGTCTTTAATTATTACACAGCGCACTCTCTCACATACTTTTAATTTTTCAAAATTCAAATTGATGTCTCACTCATGTATCTCTATGTCTCCTCCAAAGACAAACCTTCCCTCTTCCAAAGCTAGTCATTCCTCATCATCCAAACCCTCTGCTTCCTCTCGTAAATCCACTCCACTCTAAACCCTAGCTTCAATGGCTGAGAATGCCACGATCGGTGCTGCTCAGAATGTAAATCCTGGTGCTGCTATAGCGCCGCTTGGACCCGTTGTAGAGTCAATCCTACCCAGACATATTTTTCTTCCTCAAGGTACTCTAGACTCTGTATTTCTCTCACTCCAGGCTCAGGTCGCCGATTTAGGCATTCTTTTATCTCGAATCAAAGTCCCAATGCTTGAACCTCCTCCTACTATTGTCCAATCTGATATTCCCACTCCATCATCTGAAATTCCCGCTCAAACATCTGTTCCTCCGTCTGAAATTCCATTTGAAACTCAGCCCTCTTAAACTTTTGAACCATCTAACCCTGTTCAAGTACCATTCACATCATCACCCATTACTTCTTCTATCCAAACGAGCAGAATCCAACTGTGTCTTCTCCTTCATCATCACCACCTGTGCCGATTAGGTCAAATGTGAGCAAGCCCACTGCTCCAAAATGTAAGGACCAGCTTATGCGTTGGTCAATCCGTATTCGAAAGAAGGGCACCACTATTGCCTCACTGAATGTGCCTAGTTCTGCCAAAGGGAAGTCTCTTATTTCCTCGTCTGATTCTGATAATGATATTGTACCTATGTATGTAGATATACCAGGTTAGAACCCCCACAATAGCTGAATTCTATAAAGCCCTGAAGAAAAGGAGACGAAGTAAGAAAGATGTCTCTGATGTTTCCGCCTCTGTTGCAACACCTGAAGAAGAAACTAAAGCTGATCTGGACCAACTGATTGATGATATTGCCACTAATGTTGCCACTGATAAAGCAACACCTGCTGATGCAGATGCAGACCCTTCTAATCCGGATCTTGATTCATCGTCTGATGATGAAAAAGATGCACCCGAGGAATCTGAGAAAGGTGCTATCTTTGATGAATCTGATGATGATGATGCTGCTACCAATGATGAAGCTGCTCCAGAAGATGCTGATGATGATGATGTCCGAGATGATGATGATGAACCGGATGAAGATGCTGATAAAAACGATAATGATTCTGATTATGATCTTGAGAACTTTGGAACTAACTGATTCTACTTTGATGATGGTTAGGCCAGATACAAGAAATTTACTAAGAAAGATATCATTCATGAAGGACAATGAAAGATACAGACCCTGTCACACACAATCTCACTCAATTTTTTGAAGAACGAAGTTTGCTCAAATCTCTCAGGTACTCTGGTACTTTCTGTAGTAATTGGATTTGTGAGTTTTATGCAAACATTAGTTCAAGCATGATTAAGAGTACTAGTCCTAAGTTTGGAAAGATTTACTTTAGGAAAAAGATTTATGATTTTTCTCCTGAAAAGATAAATGCATTATTGGGGAATGTACATGCTGAAAGTGATGATGATATTGATTATATGGATGAGATTGTTTCTGTGATTACTGGTGGTCTGATTATTAGTTGGTCTAAGAAGTTGTTCAGTCCAAGTCTAACAAGCTTACATGCTGTCTTGCACAAGCTTTGTGTCTACAATTGGTTGCCTACCTCTAATATCACTAGAGTTACTACTGAGCATGTCGTGCTGATTTATAAGATACAGAAGAACCTATCTTTTAACCTTGGTGAAGTTATTAATAAGAACTTGATCAGTTATGGTCGAAATATTTCCAAGGTTGGCAAGTTACCATATCCTGCAATGATCCATCTCTTACTGTCGGATCAAGATGTTAGAAGGTTAAGGGTGATTTCTTGTCTCTGAATGCTCTGGTGTTAGGATTGTTAAACCTCTACTAGAAGGTAACTGCATTGTTGATCTACCTTATGTGAACTCCGCTCCTGCTCTTGAACTTGAACCTGAACCTGAAAATGTTGCTCTTGATGGTGACAACACTACTGTACGCACTGATGCTCTTACTCAATCTAGAGAGGTAGTTTCTGTTACTATACATCGCAGGTACATTGAAGAGCAAGCTACTGCACTCGCACGCTAAGTGTCTCATCTTAAACTCCAAGCCTCTGCTTTGAATAGACAAGCTGACTGACTAGAACAAAGAGCTCAGTTCTGGACTGGTTTACTATCCACACCCACAGAGGGAGAGGTATGTTGAGAGTGGAATTTCACAGAATATAGGTCTTACAATACACCGTTTTTATAAAATATGGCCAAATATTGTGTAAGATTGTGTGGTTTTCATACTTTGCATAATTAAGATGCTACTGAGGTGTTTTGTTGAGTTTTGAAGGGTAAAATAGGGAAAAACAGAGCAGAATCGAAGACTGGCTGAAAACGAGTTGAAAATGACCCAACACGAATTGCAGGACCCAACACGACTTGCCAACACGACCAGTGTTGGGGTCCACGAGCAGTACAGTTTCAGAGCACCGCAATCCAACTAGATAGACAACAACACAACTTAGAAACACGAGTCGTGTTAGCCTTATATGATTTACACGACATGCAACACTGGTCGTGTTGCTAACTTGTGTTGCATAGGTTCAACTCGTGTTGAGTGTTTTTTGGGCCATAAATTGGGTTTTACACCTTCTAGTGCATGAAAACGTGTAAAAATGGCCCTGTTGAGTCGATTCGAACAAAAGGGTATAAAAGAAGATCCAAACACACAAGGAAAATGGGAGATCGATTCACCATACCAATTTATGCCCTATCAACTCACACACATCAGATCTCCATCCATCCATCCCATCATCGATCCCATCTTCCATCCAAGCTGAAGGGGATTCAAGTGCGAGTTGAAAGAGATCAGACGATAGGAGAGACGGAGAAGGAACGCAGATCTACGCTAACACTAGGGTTTTGTGTTTCTTATCTTTCTTCTTCTTTTTTTGATTATTTTATGAATTTAATAGCCATGAGTATTGATTGTAATCTGATGGCTAATTCCCATTACAGTTATAGGGTTTGAAGGATAGATTCAATTGATTTGGAGACTAAGACCAAATTTTATGCAGTTTATATTTTAATTTTACTTGATTTATTCAGACTGTGATTTTCTGCTTCGTAACGTCTTCATATTGAATTCATGTCATTGCCCGTGATGCTTGGTTTAATATGTCAGCTTGTGTGAATTCATGATTGGTATTGTCTATCTGTTAGGAATTAGAGTAGTCCGCCCATAAACACTTTAATTCTAAGAACTAGTAAATCAAATGCTTGAATTATTTAGTGGAACAATGAAATTAGACATTCAAGTAGGAAGTGAATAAAGTCTTGTAGTACTTTCAGAGAATGTCTTGTTAGTCAAACATGTCATCCAGAGGTATTATTGTTTGCTTTGATTAGTATCTGGGAAGGGGGCTTGATAATATTCACGCACTTTAGGAAATAAATCAGAACATACTGTTAGCTTAAAATCGGGTCATATCTGGTGGGCTAAAAGGGCTATGTGGTGTATTTTCATAGAAGCTGCATGAATAAACAATTGGAAGTCTATGAATCCAAAATAATTGGTATGTACCTGAATAAGGAAATGCAGTGGCCTATAGATCTGCAGCAATGCAAGTCTATGGAAGTAGTGGAGACTTCACCTTGTCTGATGCAGAGTTTGAGGGTTTATCTAATGATGCATGTATAGATTATCTTGAGAACTTACTTGCTTTGAGCGATGCTAGAGATGAATAGAGAAGAAAGACCACTGCTGAAATGGTGAATCGGACTAAGAAGACCACTGTTGATGAGGCGATGAGGCCTGTTGCTGAGGAAGAGAAGCATGAAGGCAAAAGAATTGAAGTGGTAATGGAGATCGCAGAGACAAGTGGATCTCTTAAATTTCCTACTACTGATTCTGTTGAGTTGCTTGATAATCTTTTGGTAGTAGGACGAAGTGATGATCCATATCTAAAGCCTCCGAACTTACATCTTGATTTTTATTATTATATTAGTGTTGATGATTCTAATTGGTTTAATCCTCGTTTGCTAGAAAGCTTGACTCTTCAATTGAGTGGAGGATTGACAAGAAGGAATCAAGACAGTCATGGGAGGAAATGAATTTAAAGGTTCCTGTTTCAGTGATAAGGAAATGTGAGGTGGCTGGTGCGAACAAGAGAGGATGGAAGTACTTGAAAGTGAGAATGCGAGAACACTGTCCTCTGATGAAATAGTTCGAAAAAAGGTATCCCTTCGTGACTCTCCAACGTTAAACATGAGCGCATATTGGGGGCTGTCTCTCCTGTTTTAATTGCTTTTATATATTTGTGTGGTGTAGAAATTTTTAGGTGTTGCTCGACTACGGTATATACTTTTTTTGCAAACTTAGCCTCTCACCTTGTTTGATTTAAGTTTGGGGGGTAACGTACATACCTTGTCTTGCTACACTGAAGTAAATTTTTTTCATTGTATTGTTCTGTATGCTTGGAGGGTTAATTTTTTGCGATTACTTGATATTTTTTTATTTATACGTGAATATTAATTTTTTTATTTTTTGCAATTTTTCATGTGTTTTGTTTGTGTTAAGTTGTCGTTTGTTGACCCTAGTGTTAGTATAGTTGATTTTTAGTTCTCTAGGATGATTTTCTTATTTTTCTTAACACTTGATTATATGTGTGATTGTGTTTGAGAATCGATTTGATGTTGTACTTTGATATTGAGATGCTTAAAGTTTAATTATATGCATGGAAGATTAGTTATGTAGCTTAATTAGGTGTGCTCGTTCATTCCTATAGCCATGCGAGATTTGAGCCTTTTAAAATCATGTCAAGTTGCATGATTCAGTTTATTCTTGTGAGTGTCATTCATACACATGTATTCTAGAACTTGACTTTACATCTTGCTTGAAGCTACGTGTTTGATTAGATGATAGGAAATATCATAGGCCATCTTTGTTATTTATTAGTCACCAGCCAAATTATTATCCTACCTAATGAAATTATCCGTAGTCAGCCATTTTGAGCCTAAAAGCTTTATTTTTTGGAAGCCTACGTGATTAGTCAATTAATCCCTTTGCTAGACTTAAAAATCTCTATCTAGTTGAGAGTTGAAGGAATCAAGTGGGTGTATTGTGAAGAAGAATATAAGGAGAAGTAATTTGGAAGTGATAAAAATTATAGAAGAGAAAGGTTAATTATTGCATGAAGGGGTAGTACCTGAAACTGGTACCCCATGAAAAAGTATAGTGCCTGAAATTGGTACCCTTATTTGAAAAAAAAAAAGAGATTCAAGTAAGGAAATTGAGCTTCAAAGTGAAAGAGGAAATCGATTGCAAAAAGAGTTGAAGAGGATTGAAAGAAAAAGAAGAAGTTGATTTGTTTGTTGATAAGGCTGTAAGTTTTCTTTGATTCTCTACCAGTGAATGAGTCACTTAATCCATATATTCCCTTCCTTTACCAAAGAGCCAATATTACATTCTAATGTAAAACCTTTGTGATCCTATTATCGAAGTTATACCTTTAGTCAAGAGTTTAGATGATTTCCAAGTTTATGGTTACTCGTGTTTGAATTGATTTGAAGTGTAAACACCTTACCCTAAAGTGTATATCTCACACTTGAGTGATGATCGTAGACGGATGGAAGGTTATAGAATGTGTTGTACCATATCATCCACAGAATATCCACATGAATTTTATCATTCGATTTAATCAACACATCATTTGAAATTTAGCAAAAACTATTGTACCCAATTGTTAAGGTCAAACTGGGTCATTAGGGCTTCACAATTCACATCACGTTTCTACCTTTCTCTATAAAATCTAGCTCCCTCACCTCGCACTTTCTCGATGATTCCACCTGTTGGTCGGTCTTCTTCGCAGCCTTTCATCATGGCGGTGCTTCTCTCTCGTTCGCGGTGTGAATTGGGTGAGTCTGGTGAGTCTTCACAATTCACAGCGCCGTTTCTACCTTTCTTTCTTTGTAAAATCTCTCTCCCTCACCTCGCCCTTTCTCAACAATTCCATATGTTCGTCGGTCTTCCTCGCAGCCTCTCGTTGTGGCGGTGCTTCCCTCTCGTTTGCGGTCTCAATTGGGTGAATCTGGATTTGTCTTCATGTTTCACGACATCTTTTCTACTTGTAAAATCTCTCACGCTGTTCGTCGGTCTTAGTCGCAGCCTCTTCATTCTTTGTGAATAAAATTTGTTCAATTTGTTTGTATAATCAGTTTGATTATACAACTCTTAAGACTTAAGAGATAAGAGATACGAATTTTTGTATTAATTGAGTGTTAGTACATGGCGTGGAAGAAAAAGAAGAATCGAAGTTTCTGCAAAATTGCAAAATATTTGGATGGGGGAGGTTTCGCTGTTCTTCTTCATTGGAAATGTATGTGTTTTTGATTTTGGTGTTTTTAGGATATTGGCGTTTCCTTTTGTATTGAAATTAATGTGTACTTTTTAATGTGAAAATGGATAAATATAATTGAACAAATATATTTCGATATTTTACATTAATAATATTTTATAGATATATTTTGTTAATTTAGTTATACATTTTAATGTAATAAATAATACACTTCTAAAAAAATTATACATTAGTTAATAAAAAATATTTTAAATTTATTTCATTATTAAAGTGTGTATTTTAAAAAATTAGCACAATTCAATACAGATTTTATGTGAAATTAATAATACATTGAAAAATAAAAAATAATATTAATAGATAATGATCATACATATATTATTGTATTAGTCGTAATTTAATAATGTACATATTTTTCTAAATAAATGTATTACTTTGTAAAAAAATTTAAAATTTTATTGATACTAATCATACATATCATTATCATACATATCATTGTATTAGTTGTAATTCAGCAATGTATATATTTTTATAAATATATTACTTTTAAAAAAAGTTCTAAATTTTTATAGAATATTAATATCTTCATTTATGTTTTAGTTTTATATTTTAACTTTAGTATGAAGGAGTAATATATTTGTGAATACAAAGATAGATTAATAAATTAAACTAATACAATCATCTAAATAAAATTAATAATAAGTACTACAGTCAGTCAAATTCTTATTACAGTCAAGTCATTTAAATACTACATTATAGCAAAAAGAAACATACATTAATTAATAGTAATAAGTAATAAAACCAAATTCTTATTACATTTCAGTCATTCAAATAATACATTATAGTAAAAAGAAACATACATTAACCAAATTCTTATTACATTTCAGTCATTTAAACAATACATTATAATAAAAAGAAATATACATTAATTAATAATAAGTAAAGTAATACATCCAACTAAATTCTTATTACAGTCCAAATTCTGAGAATACTTCCTTCAATCCAATCCAAGTAGTGACCTATCAACCAGATAGGTATACACCTGCAGTTATGCCATTTCTCAATTCCATGTATTGATCTTATTATCAAATTAGATGCATAGAAGATTATATTTTTCAATTGCTTTTCAATATGTAGAAATTGAGATGAACGGGGATAAGTCGTCGGGGCATCAATCCTCTTAATTCCACATTTTTGGTTTCATTATAGATTCAAATAGAATAGATAGAAATGAGCGTCGCTGATTCGATTCGAACCATCTCCGCCGCTGCCGACAATCTTCATATGTTTCCATTCCTATTTCACATCGACCCATATTGCTGACGACCCTCTACTGCTTCCGTTTCAGATTTTCCTGATACAAAATTCAGCCTTCATGTTCTTCAAATTTTGCTTTATTAGAGAGAGAATCATGGGTAAGAGAATGAGAAATGTAGAGAGAGAATATGAGAGATCAGTGAGAGAATGAGAAATAGAGAGAATGGATTATTAAGTTGGTTTTACATTATATACATGGCCCGTAAACATGACTCGTTTAAAATGAGGTAACTCGAGGTACATTAATACTCTTGTACGGTAGACCTACTCTTGAAATTTTTGGAAAGCTTCTGAACTTTTTGCATACCACATTTAATTGAAATTGGGTTACGAATTAGCACCATTAAATTTGATTTGTTTTTAGGCAAAATTTCTTGCGCCTCCGAGGATACGGAGAATACTCCGTGTCCCCATGTGAACACAACCCTTCTCCCTCCAATCCTATTTAAACATATGTATTGATAGGGTCTTAAATTGCAAAAAGGCATGGAAATTGCAAAGGAGCCTCCGAGGATACGGAGAATACTCCGTGTCCCCATGTGAACACAACCCTTCTCCCTCCAATCCTATTTAAACATATGTATTGATAGGGTCTTAAATTGCAAAAAGGCATGGAAATTGCAAAGGAGCCCGTGTGCACTGGAGCATCACTCTTGTTTTTATTAAATATACACATCCGTATATACAAGATATAAACTCAAAATAAATAATAATTTAATATTTTAGGATAGAACTACAGAAATTATCAGAATATTGAAATTATTAAAAAAAAAAGAATTTTTGTCTTTTAAAGAACGTAAAGAGACAGAACAAATATAGAAGCATACAAAGAAAAAGAAAAAAAAAAGAACAAATATATAGAGAAAATGTCACCATTCATAAAAGTAAGACAAATTATCATTGTGCATTCGGGTGCAATGTGCATTTTTTTTTCAGAAACTTATGCACTTATAAATAAAAATGTATACATATATAAATGTATATATGCATCGAGTGCACAAGATTTTAACTCTAAAAGTAATATAATAAAATAATACTCCTAGCTATCACATTATACAGATAAAGGTATTTAATGATAATAGTAATCATTTAAAATATTATTTGGGTAGAAGCTCTCACGTAGCGATGGAACGTGCATGGATAAAGTGTGGATTTACTTGTAAACAAACAAGACAAGCTAAAATCACGACTAAACAAATATAATGATTTCGAATATAAAATATCAGGGATATAAGAATAATCCAGTAAAATTCCTTAACGTTATATTAAAACATGATAAAACAATAAAATTTCTTAACGTTATATTAAAACTTTATAAAACATATACTTATAGCATTATTATTTTTCATTCATTGAATATAATCTTTATATAAAAGTTGTTATTTTTTGTTTGTCTCATGTAAGCTCTTACGTGAGACAGTATCTCACAAGTTTCTACCGGGATAGTATTAGGTGAGACCATATCACGGATTATAATTTATGGGAAGAATTATCTATTAATGCAATTAAATATATTTTAAATTAAATTATGAAAGAATTAAGAAGAAAAAAAGATTATAGTTGAGACGATTAATGGATTGATATAATCATCATGCGATAATGCCGTATCACTTATTACGATTTACGATCTCTTGAGTAACAGCAATATACAAGCTAGTTTTATTAAATATATGATAATTTAATTGAGTAGATATTTTTTAATTAAAAACATTATCACTATTATCACTTTTATATAATTCACAAAATTTATATTATTAGAATTTGTTATTTTATAAACATATCCCAAAATTAAAAGAAAATAAACATTGATAGATTGATTTTTCACTCATTTATAAGTTTTAGAATAAATCATTTAAAATCACTTGATATTTTAGCTATTAGATTAAAACGCAATTTTATTATTAATAATTACTAAATATAAAAAATAAAAAAATAAAAATATAAGTAATTGTAAGTGTTACATAAAATAAATATAAATCCACCATTTGATGTGGAGAATGTGACACATGCATGTCACATGTATTCAAGAAAGAGAAAGGAGAAAATAAATAATATGATGTGAACTACCTTCTTCCTTTCACAAATTTGTGAATTGTGAGATGTAAACCATGTATGAAATCATGGGTAAAAGAGCCTAATAAATTTAAGAATTATTTTTATCCTAATTAAAAAAATATTTGATTTTATAAAAACAACTTAATTTAACTTGTATGAAGAATTAAGTAATGTTAGCAATCACATTATTTTACCTACGCCACATATTAAATTCACGGGAAGAGAAAGAACGAAACATATCATGGTGGGGAATTCAGTGAATTATGTATGGTGAGCAATGGAGTTAAGATTAAGAATTTCAAAGTGTACTTGTATATAGTAATTGAAATCTTAAATTTAATGTCCAAATTTAAAAATAAAAATTCACACAAGTGCACCGTACTCACTAATATTTTGTTAAAAATTAATTATAATTATGCTATATCTATTAATAATTAAAATGATATTAATAAAAATAAATGCTCTTTTAAAAATAAAAGAACATATAAACATAACATACAGACGTGGCATTACACGTACCCAAAACACGAATAAAACTTGTAAAATTGAGTTTTTTTAAAAAATATATTCATGGGTGTTGTTCATTATTTCCTTATTTTACTACCCTCCAAATTTTCACACACCAAATATGTTATGGATTAAAGCAGACAATGAAAAAATAATACAAATTGTACATATTTATTTAAAAAGTTGTCTTTATTCTATTAATTGGGAGTCACACTTAGCACACTCAAGCTAGGCCCCCATGAGGTTTTACAAGTTATTAGTATGCATACATTGATGTAGTGATGTTGACATTTAGATTGCATGGTGGAATGATCTGATTGTTAATTAAGGCTTAAATTTTAATTAGTTGTAGTTCTCTGATTTTGTTTTCTGCAATTAAGGCTTAAATTCAGTCAAAAATCCTACGTAAATGTTGGTGTCGTTAAGTTTGGTAGATACCTATTTTATTAAACCTAAAAAAAAAATTAGACAGCTAAATTATCACATGGCTGCAAATAGGCATCACCCGAATACGATTGAGTTTTGACATCGACCCGCCCCATATTGTAACCTCCCATCTCATTTATTATTACGTCATGTCTTATGTTGAATATATCAGTATATACTTTCTCTATCTCAATATAGATTAACAACTAGTTATATACTCCCTCCGTACCCACGTAACAGGGTCATTTGCTTTTTTACACGTAGATTAAGGGCTATTATTATTTAATGTGGTGGGTAGTTGTATTAATGGGAGTGTGAGTCCAATATTTTAATTGTATTAGAGAGAGTGTGGGGGTCTCATGTGTGTAAAAAAGAAAATGAGACTCTTTGAATGAGACGATCAAAATGAAAAAATAACCCTCTTTGCCTGGGACGAAGCGAGTATTAATGTATACTCCCTCAAATATTTTACACTTTAACGATAGAAATTAAGATAGTAATGGATTCGTGACGGAATTGTGATAGTAATAGATGTCATTGATGCACTAGTAACCAATTTACCAACAGCTAAATTGTACTCCCTCCGTCCCGCATCATTGGTGTATTTTGCTTTTTTGCACGTGAATTAAAAAGCATTATTATTTAATGTGTAGTGAGTAGTTGTATTAGTGGGAGTGTGACCCCATATTTTAATTGTATTAGTAGGTGAGTATAACACTCATGTGTATAAAAAATGAAAGAGGATGCTTTGGGTGGGACGACCAAAATGGAAAAAAGAGACTATTGGTACGGGACGGAGGGAGTATTGCACTAGTAATTCTGGGTAAGCTTATGATGTCATTTCAAGCTTATGATAGTAACGGATTATCAACATAATTAAATTTTTAAAAATTTATCAACCACATGACTTTACTAACAAAAAATTATCAATGTATTTATTGTTAAGTAAATAAATTTAACTATGGAAATTATATTTTTACCAACAAAATATAACAATTTTTTTAATGGAAAACATATAACTTAAAAAAGAAAATCAATATCACATAATAAAGAAAATAGAAAGTGCTGCTCACTGTATCATCCTCAGAATGTCCACATGGATTTTATTATTCGATTTGATCAACACATCATTTGAATTCTTTAGAAAACTTTGAATTTTTTGCATACCACATTTAATTGATATTGGGTTACGAACTAGCACAAAAAAAAAAAACAATAACTTAATATTTTAGGGAACTAGAGAAATTATCAAAATATTAATTTTTTTTTTTTTAAATATCTTGCTAAAGAACGTAAAGAGACTGAACAAATATAGAAATACTAGTACAACACCCCGTGCATTGCACCGGTTTTTTGTTGTTGTTTTTTTTTAATAAATCATTTAGCAATTATAAAAAATTAATTATATTTTTAAATCTTAATTAATTAAGTACAATAGAATAGAGCTCAATATATATAAAAAAATAAAATTATATGTTGCTAATTTGTTCACCAATTTTATTTATTTTAAATTAATAAAAACTTCTTTATATACAACGTTTAATGTTTTAGTGGTTGATTTACCATCATCATCTATACATAGTATCTTGAGGCCACTTCTACTCTTAACTCTAGAGATTGCAACATACAACTGCCCATGCGTGAAAATCTATCTTGTAAGCAACACGCTAGCACTTGTGAGCAGTTGACCTTGACTCTTGTTTATAGCAAGTCATTGCAAAGCAAACCAGAATTAGAAATTGACGTCTTTGAAGCTTCACAGCTAGACTGTGGTTTGTTGGACTAAGAACCATCCGAGGGATGAATACTAAATCTCCAACATTCCGCCCTGAAATTATCCTTGCTTCAATAATGTGTTGCCCCAACTTTGTAACTATTAACCTTGTTCCACTGCAAAGTTCTGCACTTTGATCCATATTTCTTAGAAGCATTATTGGCACTTCTACCTTCAGTCGTAACATATGATTTGGCATGCCAGAGCATTTTATGGAGTTTAAAAAATCTATCGCAAAAAGATCATTGTTAGATTCAGTTTGTATGTCCGTTGGGCATACACTATCTGCACTAAATTAATTATTTTCCTCACCAGGAAACATTGATAGAACATGATCATTCACCATGTCAACGAATTTTTGTGTTGGAACTAGTATTGCCTTATCCTCGAAGTATTCTGGAATAGAATGGTTATTAATTAATGATGGATATATGCAATCAATCATTACTTCAATTGGGTTTATGTCATACATTAAAAGGAGATCCGGCAGAATGTCAACAATTGACTCTCCATCGTTATCTTCACCGATGTCACTATCCCCAATTTTCAATATCCATTCGGAGAATTGTGCAACATCATTACTGTAGTTTTCGACACAATCACCATTTGTTGTCAACCTCACATTCTTTGTCAATCTTAAAACGTGTCAACATTAAATTATAATAAATATCAATAATTTATAATTAGTTCGTAAATAAAAACTAATCGACGTCTATAAATAAATAATATACTTTCTAAATGCAAATTAAACATAGTTTTGCGGTGTAAGTAAAATTTATTTTTTGGTCAACATTTTAAAAGGTTAGTACAAAATAAAAAATATATAACTACGTCAATATTAATACGTGATCCTATGAAAAACTATTATGCAAATTTTAATGACAAATATAGAAAAATGTAGAAATTGCAAATTTGTAAAACAAAATGTTCTTGTTAATTTATTTTTCGAATAAATATAAAACTTAACTAAATTTACCTCGCAAAGGTCCCATATTTTTTTTAGAATTCAATGCAGTCGATACAATATCCTCCCTTGTTGCCATTGGTATTAGTGGCAAAATTTGTCTAAAGCCACCTCCATCCTCCAAATCGGAAATCACAATGCATAATATCTCACAAGCTTCTATTCAGTGCTTCAAAATAGTGTCTATGGATCATTACTGCTTCATCCCATATAATTAATTTAATTTTTTTAAGCATACCAGCTAAGCCACTACCAGACTTAATGTTGTATGTTGAATCCTCATTTGCGTCCAAAGGGATGGCAAGTTTGAATGTGCAGTTCATCCACCCGGAAGTAAAAGTATTGCGATGCCACTGGAGGCAATATTTAACACAATGTGATGCTGTGAACGAAGAGCTGCAGATAATGTGTTCCAGACCAAAGTCTTTCCAGTTCCACCAAATCCGTATAGGAAAAATGTTCCTCCATCACCTTTTATTACATTAGTTATGATCTTGTCATAGACTTCTCTTTGTTCATCGGTTAATAGAGATAATAGATGGTGGAGTGTTTTTCTCATCTCATCTAAATCATAATTTAACTCTTCATGCATCATCTTATTCACACCATCTTCTGCAATTCCAAAATCTGGTAATGGCATCCCCTTAAAATTTTTAAGTGATCTTGCGTTGCGATTTAGTATCTTTTCAATCTCTACCAATGTGTAGTTCTTTATTTCATCATTGCTGAGATGTATATCTACATAATGAAACAATATTAATATAAAGCATAACATTATTTATAAGATCTGTTAAATTAAACATGCAACGACAACATTCTATCTTTTTATTTAGATTTTTTAATGATATACAAATATAATCATAATATTCAAAAATAGAATAATAAAAAAATTATAAATAATATTTTATTGTTAAATTTCTTTCTTTATACAATTTTTAAATTAAGAATACAATTGTACATAAATTTAATAAAAATAATTGTACCTTCAATTTCGACTATATTCTTATGCCTATGAACAATATCATCTCCCAAACTTTTCCATGTTTCCTTCCACACATTTTCTGGAGAAGTAACTGAACCAGATAGCAGTAGGATTGCAAAAAGATTTCTCAAGTAATTAGTCGTTGCCCATAAGCTCGCCTCATTAATACCGTCAATGTATTCTTTGTCATCCTCTAAAAGTCCTAATGAGTAGCATGCCTCTTTTAATGTGACATGAATAACATGATTAACTGTCCTTATATCTGCATGACAATAAGGTCATCTACTATGGTGCAACATAATTCTCAAATAATACTCTTCACCCTTTGTTGGTGAGACATTGTAAAATCTAGCTAATGTCGCACCCCCTTTACTTGGAACCCACTCCCTCTCTTTTTGATGTCATACAAATTTTATTGGGAATTCAACATATGTTAGCGTACATGCTTCTTCATATTTTTTATTGCACTCCATCCACACTAGAAATATTGAACGTTGTCCATCTACCTTGTCCAAGACATGATCTAGAGCATCATGGTCCTAAAAAATAATGTTTTGTTCATTCTCAAGATGAAAGTTTATTCTTTGTACAAGAGGATTTTTATATTTAATTCATACCTAAGAGTCCTCCATACTGATTCACATGATGAGATGTATCTGCAAGTTTAAAAATCATTAATCTCATCTACATTTTCTCTTCTTTCCTCACATGTCCCGATTGGGGTAGATTTTGCTCGAACTTTATCTCTTTCCTTATTTATGTACTTAAACAAATATTTAACGGACTGATGTTGGTTACACCATTCAATTTTATATAAGCCTCATACATCATCAATAATCTCAGATTATATGGGACAACAAATCTATTGTCAACAACAGTATTATCTGTTTGAAATGTACCCAAATCTCTTCTCCTATATAAAGGGTACCCATCTTCGTTAACGGTCATCCTATAATTATACTGTTTAGAAAAAAAATATCGAGCATTTTTTATTTACCATACATGGGGAATTATGATTTTGCAATCCACATGGTCCATGTATCATGTGTGTTATGACTTACCTATGTAAATCATGTTCAGTATCCTTATCAGATAGCTCAGTAGAAATTATATTGTCCACATTAGATGGATTGAGAATTTTATTTAAACGGTCTAAGAATAGTAGAATATGAGCATGTGGTAGACCTCGTTTTTGGGATTCAATAGTGTACACAACTGGAATCACACCAACATAACATTAGTAATATACTATATACTAAAGGAGAGTTTTGATTTTATTAGGTGGCATCATGAGAGTAATTTAGGGATGATGTGGAATTTTCTTAGAATTTTGATTTTTTAATAAACTTGCCAAACTTGCTAAGGAAGGAGAGAGTGGATAGTTTATTTGACAACCAAACTTGCTAAGGAAGAAAAGAGTGGATACATTATTTCACAACTTGTCTTAATTAAAAATTTACCTAAATCTTAAATTTTTTTTTAATATTGAATCGTTTTTAAGTTAAAATTATATCAAATTAATCGGTATCACATGATCTTCAATTTAACTTCCATATTGCTAATATAATATAATTGGAGTAATATTATTCTCAAATTACATGAATATCTTTTTAATTTTTATTATACTTAGAGGGGAATGTTTTAATTGATGAGGTATTATCACTATGAATAAGGATGATATATAATTTTCTTATTTATTTTAATTTTTATTTAAGTTTATAATAAATTAAAATGAATAATTAAATAAAATAATTATGGACAAATTTGATTGGCATTACACACAATAATAGAAAATTGATGTCAAAAGTTATCAATAAATATTTAATCACATTCTTTATATTTTGTTTCTTAAAAATCTATTTCATCCAAATTTTTAAAAGTTTATAACTATTAAAAATTAAGTTCATTATTAATAAAAATTATATCAAATTAATTGTCTTTTTACGATCTTTAAAACGACACGCATAGTGATATATATTAGAAGACAATATTAACTATATAATTAAAAGATGAATATTTATATATTATGAGATGAGATAATTATATATTTAATTAATAGTTATAAATTTTATTTAACCATATTTGTTAAATGTTTATTTAAAATAATATAATATAATTTTTATTTAGTTAATAATAATGTAATTTTTGGCTAATTATTCTGTTTATGGGTGCACCGTGCACCCACTTTTAGAAATGTATACAATTATGAATAAAAAATATAGGCAATTTGTAGTGTGCACACGGGTGCACCTAAAGATAGGGTGCACCCATATACAAATATAAACAAAAATATATACAAGTAAGAATAAAAATGTATACAATTTAATTGTTAATTTTTTTAATGAAAAATTGTATATAATATTCAATAAAAAATTATACACATATGAATGTTAGTTTTTTATAATGAAAACTTAATGTGAAAAAAGTATACAATTATTACAAAACATGTATACAAAATAGAATAATATGTATACAAAATAAAATAAAAAGACATACACATATGAGTGCACCCTTGCACCCGGGTGCACCCAATATACACTCAAAAATATATACAATTATGAATAAAAATGTATATATTGTGTGATTTTCTGTTGGTTTTTTTTAATGAAAAATTAAATGTAAAAAAATTTTTATAATCATTAAAAAATATATATACAAATTTGAATTAAAACTTATATACATGTAGATGCAATGTGCACATGGGTGCATCAAATATCAACTTCTTTTTTTTATAGAAGCGATAACACATGTTCTGTTTCACGTAAAAAATATAATGTTTAATTATTATACTTTAACAATATTAAAGTCAATAATAATTATTCTTATTTTAATATTTAATTAAAAATACATTTTTAGATTGATATTTTTTATGACATCTTATAAAAAAATTAATTATGAAAAATATTTTATATTTATGTTTAACCCTTAAAATTATGTAAATTTCTAAAATTTCAGTTACGTGTTATAATCATATCCGTATACGTGCTTGAAAATGATTTATGAAGATTTGAAAATAATTCTTCATTCGCATATTTTGATATCAACAACCTTCATGAATCGTTTCATTGCTCCAACTGAATATATTTTTTTGGTACTCCAACCAAACATACAATATATTGTTCGAAATACTCCAATCGAATACAATATGAAATCTTAATTATTAGGATATTTATGTCTTATTAATTATAAACATTTTAATTTAATTATTTTTTAGTACGTTTAACAAATTTGAAGATACGAATAGCCGATTCCATAAAAGATCGACTATCCCACGTATTACGCGGGCTTCGTACTAGTAAATCATATAAAATAAAATTTGCAAGTATTTATAATCAACCATATTTAAATCTTATGATAATTTTATTAAAATTTTCAATATCTTACTATGTTGATTGATAAAAGATTTCTTTAAAAATGAATATATATTTTTTTAAAACTATCAATGATCACATAACAATGGAATACCTATAAAATTATCCAGAAATAATATAACAATTTATATTTTAGAAAATGTACACTGGAAGTATGCATGTTATATAATAGATCTCAACATTTGTATTGCATTAAAACACGCGACAATGCAATATAATTATGAAGCTGTTGCATTTTATATTTTACTCTATCCAAGCTATATTAAAAAAATAATTGATTAATGAAATAATCACTTACTTGTTTTTGTCTTGCCGAAGAAATTCTTATCTCTGAATTCCATTATCATATGATCTAACTTCATCTTGAACAATCTGCAAAGAATATCAGATCTATCTTCATTGTGGATTTCTTTTCATAAGAAATCTAGCTATTTCTGGTCATTTAGGATTCCAAGTAACTATGATAAATTAGATCTGGGTACCCATACCACTTGCAAATAGCCATAGCATCTTGATAATTTTGAGCCATATATTTAGGGCCAGTCTACCCGTATTTTCTTGACTCGTATCTCCTCTACCAATCACATCCTTAAATTGTTGTAATTATCAGCCCTTAGTTTTGTTTGATTATTTCTAAGGTAACAGAGTCTTTTGATTCAATCATTGTGTATCCATCAACTAAAAACTGTTGAAACAGCCATCTTGAGTTCAATAAAATCTATGCATCACTTGCTCTTTCCTGAATCCTAAATAATTCTCTCATCGTGAGCCTAGTTCATTTTCTAAAAGTTGTTGTTGTATCCCTATGCTCAATACCCAAACGGTATCCACCATCTGCGTAAGTAAAAAGTAGTGGATACTCATGTAATGCAAGATATAAGAGGTGTAGTTCACTAATACGCTTCAGTCTTCCATCTTGTTTGTGTAGAATAATATCTCTCTTTCCAAAATCGTTATCTGTATCACCAACAACTAATGCTGCAACTTCAGAAGCAGTTGGAAGATTAAAGGTTCATCCGTTTATTTCTCGTCCAGCTTTAAGGGTTGAGATAACATTCTCAAAATTTTCAGATCCCATCCTATCTCTCACCATACGAAATGACTTGACTAGTGGATTAACCATATCAAGTGTTTTCTTAATGTCAACAGTGATCAATTCATTTAACATGATGCTACTGCTATCCCGACTTGTACTACAACCAAAATAATAATAAAAATGAAATAAAAGTTTCAAATAATCTTGGATCTTGCTATTAACATCAAATGTAAAAAATAATCTTATATCTTGCTATGAAATGTAATTTCTAAAGCTTTAAAAAATATCAATATATTGGAACTAACCTTGTAAGAACTCTAACTCTATTCTCCACCTCATGTTTCGTGTCATATATATAGAAGTGTGAGAATTTTAGACCCTTCCATTCTTTTGGCAATAAACTCCCAATGGTATGATGGTTAGATCCTTGCAGCTTGAACGCATAAGGTCCACGTCCCTTATTTACAGACTTATCAACCCTGCCTCCCATTGATGTAAAACTAAACATCATATTATATGCTATTATATTTTTATGAAATTTTTGCTCCTCCAACTGTTTCCCAAGAATAGTTCCTTCAAAATTTTTGGTGGATCTTTTAGAGGCGGCAATTGTACTTTTCCATTTAAGCAACAAATAGAAAATTTGGGATTCTTTGGCATGCTTCGTTTACCAACCCTTTCATTATACTACATTATTACTTCACAATACTTCGTTTACCAACCCTTTCATTATACTACATTATTACTTCACAGTGAGTACACTTATAAGATGGATCTCCAAAATCATCATAATCTAAATGTTTGAAAAATGAAAGCTAAATTAGAATAAAAAATAAACTTTTATTTAACTTTAAAATGTGGAATCAAATAAATGTCGAAATGATATATATAACCTTTACTCAGAGTATTTGATTGGTTTTGATGAATGTTGAACGTTACTCCATCAATGTAATTAAATAAAATGTAATGATTGTTTAAAATTAGATATAAATTTATTATCTTTCATATAAAATTTTCAATATTAATAAAGATACATACTATATTACTCACCATTCATATGAACATCATTTGATATGTATTCCTTCATAATGTCAGAAACATTATCTTCTATAAATCATGTAATTAATTAAATAACACGATTGTAGATCAAGGAATGGATGTTTTCTAAAATAAATAATTTAAATTTTAAATCATCTATTGTATCCAATACATTATTATTATGGTATACCATATCCTCTGAGAAATTTGATATGCAAAATTCAAAATAATAATAACAATAATCATAATCATAATTTTCAAATGTTCATATAATTACAAGTATGGACAATATAATATTAATGTAATTATGATAGTGGTTTGTCATTTAAAAAATATACGAACCTTCTGCATCATTGTCTAAAAGTTGTCATGACTGAATGATTGTATAAATCTATATGGTGCAAAATCATAAACATTAGAAATAATAATTAATTTATCAATATTTTTAATCAATTAAATTGATGTAACCTATTATGCGTAAATTTTAGAAGAGTTAATTGCAAAAAAAAAAACTCCAATTGCAAATTAATCCTCACCTTTGAGAAATTGCAAAAAATAAATCACTAACCATTATGAAGTATATTCAATCGTCTTGAAATTTGATATCATTTGATATTCAATTGTCTTAAAATTGATAAACTTCATAAATATATTCAATGTCAACATGATATGGCTCTCTGGAAATTTGTTTGATATTATTTGCCATCACTCTTTCTAATACAAATTTAAAAAATTACACGTCAATCAATTTATAATTTTAACACAAAATTTGATAACCATTAATTATAAATCCAAATAAATAAATAAATAAATTCAAGCTTAAATTAATAATATGATAAAATCGTATGTATTATAATCTTTTGAATTATTATGTATGTTGACATAGAAAATTTAAGTTATTTGTGTTAACTTTGAATGCATATTAATTAGTAGTCTTTTATTTTTTATCTAAATATTTATTTAATGATAAAATAAAACATTGTTAGAATATTGAACTTTGTTATGTAAACACATAGTGTCATTGTACCTTAATAATGTTGATAATGACATTTATATTCATCAATCTACTCTACTCCTATCATGACCGAATATCATGTATTTTATTCTTTATTGCACGATAACATATTAAATTTTGTATTTGAGAAAGTATATATATATATATATATATATATATATATATATATATATATATATATATATATATATATATATATATATATATATATATATATATATATATATATATATATATATATTACATTATCATACATATTTTTAACAAAATATATAATTTTAAGTAATGTGTTACCTGTTTCAAAGGGTGTAGACAACTGTTCACGTAATTCTCTGAGAATTTCCTTTCAAATTTTACATTATTAAAATAGTGTATACTTAAGATGAGAGAATCTTGGCCTTTAAAGAATATTGTGTTTGTATTCACAACTTTTGTATTTGAGTTTGATTACAAAGAATTATTTAAGGGGGCGACTATTTACACCCCCAAAATCTACTAATGAACCCTAATTACTAAATACACCCCACTAATATTACAATAAATAAGCATTAATCCCTAAACATACCCCATACTTTACAATTTTACCTTACTAATTAGAATTAAATATATAATACAATTTACTAACACACCCCAATATAATTGAAAAATCTTAAAAAATCGAAGTCACCGGAAAAGTGCTTGTTAACAACAGATGATACATCGCACTACGAGTCCCACAAAAAAATTGTTCTTGAAACTTGAAATGCACAGTTGCTTGAGATCTTCACCTTTGATGGAATAGTAGAGAATTCACCATATCACTATATCAGAGTATTCACCATGAATCCCACTGGTAGAATACACATTTGCTTGCTGGAATTACTTAGAGGGCTCAATAGATGTTCTTAAATTTCGCAAATTAAAAATCATCAAATGAGTTACTATAATTGTCATTCTTGAAATCCAACCAAAATCAGTTTGCAGAAATCGAGTGAGTTGGGAAGTCCTAAAATTTTGGTGGAGACGGCAGTGATCCGATTGGGTAAGGCGCCGTCGAGAAACAAACTTGATTGGAGAACAACCTTCTTATCATCCTCACGCCCATCCTCTGTCATCTTCCTCAAAGAAAATAAACTTCTGGCTCAATCGGCGAACGACACCACATAGAGTCGGTCCAAACCACCCAAAATATAAATCACGAAATAAACAACCCTCTTCACCAGCGCCAGTTTCATCCGTGCCATGCTCCCACTCACATCCGGCACCGCAACAATGTCGATAGAAGCCCGATTTTCAGGGCAGCTCCTTCAAACTGATAAGAAGGGTGAAGAAAGACTGGGAATCAGAGGCAACAACGGCAGCGTGCTCAAGAATAGCCCTGACAACCACTTCAGTCGAGGTGGACTGCGACGATATCGAATGGAGTGGAAGAGGCTCGTCGTCGTTAAAGCATTGAGGGGGATGGTTGTCGACGAAGAGAGGGGGGAAGAGAAGGGTGGGAAAGAAAGGGATGTGACTCCCGGTGGCATTGCACTGCAGTGGGGGCAACAGTGGGGCTGAGAGAGAAAACTCATTTATTAAGGATGATACAAGGGCATTTAGGTCTTATAATTTGAATGCTATTTTAATTTCATGATAATGAGGTATGTTTAGTAAATTTGGGGTGAGAATAACCGCCCCTATTATTTAATCGTAATGACTAAGAATTTATGACTAAGCATTAACAGTCAAATGTAATAATAGGTGAACACATATTCTTTTAAAAATTTAATATGAATAATAGAATGTCACATCTTCTTATATATTAAAACAAAATAAGTTTCTCAATTTAAAATTTATAAAATGTGAGGTGTCAAGTCATGGTGAGTTTATCATTTATGTTTTTTATAAAATTTTGAGGTGGCTTATTGTGATTTGTTGGACAATTTTGAGGAGATCACATGTTCAAACCTTAATGAATACATTTACTTTAAATTCTTTATTTATGTATTCCCTTAAATTATAATTTTAAAGTGGGCTTTGACTGTATAATGGGATGGACTGAAATTTTAATTAAAAAAAATAGACTTATTTTTCTAAAATAAAGTTAACCTTAATCTAATTTTTATAATTGTAAAATGGGTTGGGTTTGAAATTTTAAATAAAAGAATGATACATGTACTTTCTTTTTAATGTCAATATAAATATAATTTTTGCATTAATAGCTATATATTTTACTCCCTTCATACGCTAATAATTTATTTGTCCATTTTGATCGTTCACTCTGAAGGTCTTTTTTTTATGAAAAAGAATCACAATTCACCACTATTACAACTACCCTCTTTATATAAGATAATAATATTTCTAATCTATGTACAAAAAACAATGCATTATAGATGGAGTATTTTGTTTGATTATAAAAAAAATTGTACTTATCAAATATTGATAGAATATAAATTTATTAAACATCTAAATAATTATAATTAACATAAGACATACTATATGAAAATACTCCCTCTGTCATTTTGAAACATAGTCATTTGCTTTTTACACGTGGATTAAGGAGTACAATAATTTAATATATTTTGAGGTGAGTGAAATAATATTTTTAAAGTGTAGTGGATAGTTGTATTAGTGTTGAGTGTGGGGCCATGTGTTGTCACATCAATCTAAAAAAGGAAATTGATACTTTGTAATGAGACGGATCAAAATGACAAAATACATACATATCAAGGGGACAGAGGGAGTATTAGATTACCCGTGTCACACGCGGGATCTGAACTGACTTATGTTTATTAGATATTTATGAAATTTTAAAAATGTGAATAACTTCTTATTATTGGTTTGGAAGATTTATTATTTTCTTTATTATTTTTAATAAGTAAAATAAAATTTTTAAAGTAAAATTAAAATATGTGAGCTGTTAAGTTTAGGTGTGTTTGACATTTATGATTTCTCTTAATTTATGAGGTAGCAAAGTTTAATTGGTTGTTTGATTCTTAAGAGATTTTAGGTTCAAACCTCGACAACGCGTTATTTAAATATATTTTTTATACTTTTTAAATGAAAACTTTAAATTGAGTTGGACTAAAAGTTTGATTAAAGTTGATATATTGACACATCAATCAACAATCCTATTTTGATATCTTGCGACAATGTTGAGGAGGAGGATCATTTCACGTTAGTAATCTATATTTTACTATTAATGTGAAATAAATTAAGAATGCATGTTTTTTATTTGATTTAATTTATATACTTAAGATATTTTTTTCTTAGTCAAATAAAAAATTATACTTTTAATTATCCTAAAATAATATAATTAATTTTTATTTAAAAATAATAAATAAATAACAAGTGCGGTAACCCGCATCGCACGAGGGCACTGTACTCGTGCTCTATTAAAATTAGAAGTTAACAACCACCTATAATTTTTTAAAAATTAAATAAGGAAAACACTATTTGATTAGTAGTCTAAGATAAGGAGATGTGATCTTCCATTGTTAATTAATGTATTAGAGCATTCTTTAGTAATTGTTTACTAGCATTTTTAGAAAATAATTAATTTAATCCTTATGGAAGTTTTAAACAAAATCCATTGTCGGTTAGGATATCTGGCTTTCACCCAGGAGTCCCGGGTTCAATTCCCGGCAATGGAATTTATTTTTTTTTTCAAATTTTTATATTTTTGCTTATCTCTCTCCACATCACTCATCGGGCCTACAAGAGCCGTTGGATTAAATGGAATCACCGGCCAAAAATCCATCAGAATCAGATCCGCATCTTCTTACATAAAATAAACAAGGGGCCCACTCATCACGTGACCTTTCCAATTTTTCCTTTCCACTCTTTATCTGAACACGTGACATCTTCGTCACCATTTTCCAACCCCTTTTCCTGCATTTTTTAAATATTTTTTTGCCTGCACTGCTTCGGGGTCTCTATTAAGTATTAACCCTTTCTGCTCTAAACTAACCTCATTACGGATAGTACTTTAGGTATTACTTTTAAGCCCTTTTCTGTAATGGCATCAATGAATCGTGATTCTCCCTGATTGATTCCGGCGACGAAAGTTGATTCTTCAACGGAGCTAAAACTTTTGATGCAAAAAATTGAATTTGATTGGTGGTGTTGTGTTATTATTTTGAGCTCTTGTTTCAATTGGAAAATTTCGGATTATTATTAATTTTTTTTATGGATTTGAAAGTAGTGTATATACAGTGTATTCAATATAAATTCATGGCATTTAACTGTGGAGTGATTTTTGTAGATCGTTTAGATGGCCTCCCCTGCTCTTATCTGCGAAACTCAGCAATGGACGGATTTGAGGGTAAATTGACGTTTTATGTTTCTTGCTTACTCTCGAAGTGTTTTGATGATGTTCTTGACGTGGTTTACGTTTTCACTTCCAGTCTCATGTTGAATACATTAAGAAGACTCATTTGCGTGAATTGATGAACGACACAGAGAGATGCCAGTCCATGATGGTGTATGATACTTGACATGAAAATTGTTTTCTATCTACATGCTTTGGAAGTGTAAATTTAAGAACCATGCTTTAGTAGAACGGTGTTGATTTTAAATTTTTTTATTTCCCCCCTTCATTATATCAGTGAATTCGACGGGATGTTATTGGATTACTCAAGGCAACGTGCTACTCTTGATACATTGAATAAGCTTAACAATTTAGCAGAGGTTCGTTATTTGCAAATCGACGTATAACGTGTTCTAATTTATACCTACAATCCATAGACTAATTTCTGTAAGCACTCTGGTGTTTCAGGAAGCACATCTGAAAGAAAAGATACACCGGATGTTCAATGGAGAGCGAGTAAGTTGATTCTACCATTGAACTAATTGATTTATAATCTAGCTAAGATGTTATCAGCATGATTATTGGTGTACATCTTAATCTGGAAAAGTTCATGTTACTTTCACTTGCACATTGCTCACTAGAGATCTTTCTAAGTGTTGTATATGTGCACCCACCAGATTTCCATAAACAGACATGGAAGAACATACCTAATGTCTTATGTCCTATGCTTTATTTCTTTATGTGGTAGGAGACTTTGAATTGATCAGTCCAAACATGGTTATCTCATATTCATGTTAGTATTCAGCCAGACCATATAGTTCTCAAAATTTCCATTATATCATTGAGACCTATTAATTGATTGAAGAATTATCACATTATGCATGCTAGTAAGTTTTTTGAACATTTTCACTTTATCTTCTAAAGGAAATACATATAATATAGTAGTAACGGCAGAAACTTTTGCTTGGAGATTGCGCTCCATCTGCAACAGATGTGATGTAAACAACATTTTGCAGCGAATTTACGTTATGAATCTATTGTTGAAAATACTGATAAAAAAATTGGCTTCAAAATCCGTGTCTCTTTGGTCTTCAATTCTTCAATCATCATAGTACCCCACAAGGGTGGTGATTTGAAAATTTTTGGCAAATTTCTCATGCTTTCACTGACTGAATTTGAAAAGTCTCAATGATAAAGCATGCAACTCTAAATTACTCTTTTCAAGCGAGTGCAAACTCCCAAACAAGAAATATGGTTAAGAATGAGATTACATGGATGAAGCTAACAACTGATTTTCGATGATCCCTTTTTCCCATCTTTCCCCTCCTATATTTTACATTAGATACCTAGGCTTGGTCTACTTACCACTATATATTTTCTTAGATACTTGGATTTGGGTTAGATACCTTATGGCTTTGGACTCTTATAATGTTCAAGGTTGAACAAAAAAGTAGACCAAATTCAGTCATCTAAGCTTATATTGAGTCTTTTGACATTTACATCCAGTTTTTATCTTTCCAAATTTTGGTGTCATTAGGTAAACAGCACAGAGAATCGATCTGTTCTTCACATAGCTCTCCGTGCTCCAAGGGGTGCAGTCATAAATAGTGATGGGAAGAACGTGGTATCAGATGTGTGGCAAGTGCTCGATAAGATCAAGGATTTCTCTGAGAGGGTCCGCAGTGGTGCCTGGGTAATCCTTATCATCAAGTATATAGTAACTTTTGGAGGTGCTTTTTGCTCGATAAGACCATGCTTTTTGTTGATTAGAAAAAATTTAACAGATTGGATCTACTGGGAAGGCATTGAAAGATGTCATCGCAATAGGAATTGGGGGCAGTTTCCTAGGACCACTTTTTGTTCACACAACACTTCAAACAGGTTGTTATGGTTCTAAAATAAAATTTCTCTAATATATTGTCCTTTTGCTTTTATAATTTTCAATCATTTACCACCAAAATCAGTATGATCCACAGTGTCAACATCTTACATAATCTTATATTTGCAGAGCAAGAAGCTGCTAAATATGCAAGTGGTCGTCGACTACATTTGTAAGATGCCATACTCTTTGCTTATTTTTGTTAAGCTGTTTTTCTTCCTAAGGTTATTGATTGTTTTGAGCTTTTATATAATTAGAGAATTCTTTCTCCTGATTATAGTTGTATTGCATTATCTACCAAGACTGATTAATCCTCAAAATAGTCCCAATTCGAGGAAGCATTCAAATGTGGATCACTGGATCCTCATTTTGTTGAGAGACTATTAAAAAGTAATTGCACCATATTGTAGGTACCCGGGGTGGGAAATGGGATGTTGAATCTTTGAAAATTGTTGTCCGTGTTTATTCATCTCAATGTTATTTTTTTTATGTTGTGTGTATAAATTTCTCAGATGTATCTCTCTGACTCTTTCTCCTGTTATTATTCATCCTTTTCTTTAATGTTTTATTTATTTTTGGGTTTAGAGAGGGAGAATTTTGTGTTAGATTGAAATATGAATGTCAAGGTTTATCGGTTCAAGGCCAAATGATTGATTCTTCAACTTAACCCAATACGAGCTTCACTCTATCGATATTTGGTGTTTTAAGTATTGGTCGCACCACCTTTTTCATCTGTTGAGTTTGCATCAACACCAATTTCAATTGAGCTTAATTTTGCTTTTTCTTCAATTTAATTTTGCCTTTTCTGTTGAAGCCTTGCAAATGTCGATCCAATTGATGTTGCGAAAAACATTGCGGGGTTCAATCCTGAAACAACGCTAGGTAAATCTGCTTTTTAAAAAGAGGTATAGTACCAAAGCTGAGAAATTTTAAGCTGAGAATCATTGTTCTTGTTTTCTCTATATTTTGATGTATTGCAGTTGTTGTGGTATCAAAAACTTTCACCACAGCTGAGACCATGCTTAATGCACGGAGTTTGCGGGAGTGGATCTCGGCTGCCATGGGGTTAGCAATTTTACTTTATTTTAGTGTGTGGTATCTTTGTAAACATATCACTATGACTTGATCAATATTTTCTTTCCCATGTTGAAATATAACAGTGCATATAGTTACTGATGATTAATGTCACTTGTGTTTTATAATGTGCATGTAGTTGCAGATTATTATTATCATTATATTCGAAAAAATGAAGAGCGATCATTGGTCCTCTAACTATGTTGATTAGTGAGTTTTGGCTCCGAGAGATTTATATAACAACGAATGACAATGTTTGGAATTTTCATGACAATATCTTAAAGTTCAAATTCATTTACTATAACAGTTTTCACTGGTCAGTTTATATCCTTGGTCTTCTGTACCGCCTGGTGTAGATTTTTGTGAGACCTTGAGAACAAGAGGAGCCCTTTTTTTGGATTGGCTTTTAATTTTATGAAATAATTGTTACGTTATCCTGGATACTTGAGAGCCATTGAGTCTGTAGTTGACAGAACCAGAGCTATTGGTGCTACATTAGGTTAGGAGCTGCACAGTAAACTCATTATCCAACATACCTCTCTGCCAAATCATGTCCGTGCAATTATTGGATTTGTGTATTTTATGGAGTATCCTAAAAAATTCAAATGCGGAGGCAGACTGAGATATGAGAGCAAAGAGCATCATGATAAATTTTGTTGAAAAAGAAAAGATCATTGTATAGTGATAGGATCTAATGTAGATTAGGAATTTTATGATAATTGGTGGAAGTAATTTATCTGTGTTCTGAAACTTAAGGTCGTCTTCTCACAGTGTCTTGCTGCCATTTTCAAACTTGGTGTATTATGTTTTAGATCTCTGTGTCTTATCTCTAGCTTTATACACTATTTTCCAGGCCACAAGCAGTGGCAAAACACATGGTTGCTGTCAGCACTAACCTCACGGTGAAGTACCTTTTGCCATTTTTCTTTCCCATGTTTTAGTTATTCCTGCAGCATGGCAATCAACTTGTGTGCAATTTTACTTATTTACTTTTCATATTGCTCTTTTCTCTTTGAGAGAGCGCCTACTTACCAAATGAATAGTCCATGTTTATGAGAACATGTTCTGGAAAAAAGAAGTTGCACAACACTTTTTCTTTTTTGTATTCTTTCAGGAAGCTTTTTGCTTCTCATTCATATTATCATATAGTGATATATTATTGTATAGGGGTTCAAGGTTTACCATATTATAGTTTTAATATGATCTATTTTAGATATTGGCTTAGAGGCAATTTTCTCAAAAGTGTCTATTGGTCAACTTGTTAATTCATGTCAGTTATGGCTACGGAAACTTGAAACAGTTTTTCTTAACGTTCATCTTTTGTCTTTTCGTCATACTGATTGGACTCTTTCTAGTGCAGCTTGTGGAAAAGTTTGGCATTGATCCAAATAATGCTTTTGCATTCTGGGATTGGGTAGGAGGACGATTTAGTGGTATGTTCATTATTTAGTCTTTTGTTAATTAGAAGACATTAATTCATTTCTGAACCACTGGCTTCAGTTTGCAGCGCGGTTGGAGTATTGCCTCTTTCTCTGCAATATGGGTTTGAAGTCGTTGAAAGGTACAGTATTTACACCTTGTATAATTAAAGCACTCCCTTAGGTGAGTAATGTAGATGAGATATTGCAAAAACTGTGTGCAGATTGCAGTGGACATGTAACATATTTTGCGGAATTCTTTATGTGTTCTTTTCTTTGCTGACCTGGACAATTGTGTGGAAAGGAAAGCTCATTTAAGAAAGAAATGCTTCACTCAGAATGAGAGATTAATTTTAAGACAATAAGATACAACCTTTTTTGTTCACTATATAACAGTGATTTCTTTATTCTTTTATTTTTTTCCCATTACTTATATGAAATAATCATTTATTTGGAGCTTGGTTTTGGATATTAATGTAACATTTAGTTGCAAATGGCTAATTTATAATATTATCCATGCACCTTTGATCTCGTAGCCTTTTATGGATTGGCTTTTAAACAAAATGGACTTGTCATTTCAGTTTGTTCGTCTATAATTTTCTGTTATGACATTTTTTCTATACTTCCTGCTATATGACTTTTCTGTTGTTTGTCTCTCTCGGGGTGTAGGTTCCTCCAAGGAGCTTCAAGTATTGATGAACATTTCCATTTAACACCTTTTGAAAAAAACTTACCTGTATGTTCATTTCTTCTAATGTTTACTCCAGATGTTATGCTTGTATTGTAGAATTACAATGTGTTGAGTATCATAATTTCTTTTCCAGTTTATTAGTAGCTGGTTCAGAACACATCCAACTTATAGAGCAAAACTATTATATGTTTATCTATAGCTTCATGTTTATCCATGACTTCATATGCTTTTGCAAAACCAATCTTGTAGGTTCTACTAGGCTTGCTGAGTGTTTGGAATGTATCATTCCTTGGATACCCTGCTAGAGTAAGTTTATCATCTGCCCAACTTGTTTGAGTAACCCACATCTTTAATTACTTCACGTACTCATAGGCAGGAGGTTTTCTTACTTTCAGGCCATTTTACCTTACTCTCAAGCTTTGGAAAAATTTGCACCACATATACAGCAGGTATGTTTCGATGACTCTGATTTTAATATTAATATTGTAATTGGCCCTCTCTAATTTATCATATTTAAGTAATAAATTATTTTAGGTAAGCATGGAGAGTAATGGGAAAGGAGTATCAATTGATGGTGTGCCACTTCCCTTTGAGACAGGTGAAATTGATTTTGGTGAACCAGGAACAAACGGGCAACACAGCTTTTACCAGCTAATTCACCAGGTAACTTTTGTTTTTTTCACCAAGTTAGTATTCTCACAGTAACTTTGTTATGATATCCCACATTGGTTTCACACGAGTGTGGAAGGACATATAAGTGGGGGTCAATCCTTTACCTTCCACCATGGTTTTGGGCAAGTTAGTGCCCCTAGTTCATATGCCTTACAATTTGGTCTACATGTCTGTTATGGATTGTTGTGCAAATGTGATATCCGATATCACTTCCACACGTAAGTATGGGATGACATAAAAGTGGGGGCCAGCCGTCCACCTTCAGCATGTATGTATTCCTGAGATGGATGGAGTAAATTAATGCTTTTTGAGTCAACAACTTGAAATGATCATTATTAGTTCATAATCTTACAACACCAAGAACATTGTCATCAACATTTATAATCTGAAAAGTTAAAATATTTAGGGTGAGCATTCAGCTTGCCAAGTGGAGAACTATATTTTCAAGAATTAATATAAAATGCACGACTCCATGGAAATTTGTTAGCACTCGAAATTAATCAAACGATAAACGTTTGGCAAATTAGCCAAAGAGGCTACCAAAATCCAATAATGTTCAATGATAAATCCAATAGGTACATCGCGGTATATGTATAGAGTAAACAATGAAACCCTAAGGCCTACTACTACACCAGGCCCAACTAATTAACCGCAATAGTAAGTAATAGTTATATAAGGAAATCTTTAATCATGATCAATTCGTTCGTTTCCTGCGGCGATAGACCATCAAGGGTTTCGGCCCTTGTGGCTCCTCCACACCACGAGTCGTATCAATTTCCTCCCCCTCAAAAACGACCTTGTCCCCAAGGTCGAACCAAGGAAATTGACACGGAACTCCTCCCGATTCATCTACCTTGCATCATCCTCCGGCAGCACGTTCCATTTCACCAAGAGTTGTTCCACCTCCTTCCCGCCTTGTTTCACAACTGGACAAGCCATCACTCTCTCCGGCTCGAACATCGCTGCCGTAGGTAGCTCAATTGAATCTGGTAAGATGGCCTCAACTGGGTGGTCGCCTATGACTCGCTTGAGGAGTGAGACATGAAAGACCGGGTGGATGCGACTGCTGGAAGGAAGCTCGAACCGATAAGCAACCGGCCCCACTCTGGCAGTGATCTCGAACGGCCCGTAGAACTTGGCGGATAACTTATGATGTCCTCCACTTGCCAACGACAGCTGCTTGTGAGCCCGAACCTTGAGAAAAACCTTATCTCCTACTTGAAAATTAACGTCACGACGGTGATGATTGGCCGAACGAACCATGCGATCACGTGCTATACCCAAATTTTCCTTCAACCTTGCTAGCATTACGGACCTGCTTTCAAGAACCTCCGCCACCGCTGGAACCTTGCACTCACCAGGGAGATATCGTCGGAGGGATGGCGGTGGTCGACCATACACCGCCTCGAACGGAGTGGTTTGGGCTGCCGATTGGTAGGATGTGTTATACCTATATTCCGCTGAAGGAAGCCAAATCACCCATTTCCGCGGTTGCTCGCCTGCAAAACAATGTAAATAGGTCTCCAAAACACGATTCAGTACCTCCGTTTAACCATCCGTTTTCGGATGGTAGGCGGTGCTGTATTTCAACTGAGTTCCGGACAGTTTAAAGAGCTCCTTCTAGAACTGACTCACGAATACAGGATCACGATCACTGATAATCGTTGCCGAGATCCCATGGAGGCGCACCACCTCGCGAATAAAAACCTCGGCCACCCCTCGAGCCGACAATTTCCCCTTCAAGGCGATGAAGTGCCCGTACTTTGAGAGTCGATCCACAACCACCATAATGGTCGTGAAGCCATGAGAACTGGGCAATGAGGTGATGAAATCCATGGACAGGTCCTCCTAGACTTGAGCCGGAATGGGCAGCGGCTGTAACAGCCCCGCGAGGGACATAGCCTCATACTTGGCCCTCTGGCAAACTAAGCATTGGGCGACAAACTTCTTAACAGCGGCGAACATCCCACGCCAACATACATTGGCAGCCAAGCGTCGGTAGGTACGCAAGGCGCCAGCATGACCGCCAGTGGGCGTGCTGTGAAACTCACTGAGCAGCTTATGTATCCACTCTGAATCAGCCGCCAACACGATCCGCCCTCTATAGTAAAGCTTCCCATCCACCAAGGAAAACCCCACACGGCTGGTAGAATCTCTCTGTAAATCTCTCACCACACTTTGGATGAACTGGTCCCGCGACTGTTCGGACATCACATCCGCCAACTCACCCCAATATGGCGTACTGAGTGCTAACAAGTCGCCTCCCTTTTCTTGACGCGACAGTGCGTCTGCAGCTGAATTAGTCACGCCGGACTTGTATTCGATCACAAAATCATAGCCGAGCAGTTTAGCAACCCAAAGTTGTTGTGAAGGGGTCGCGATTTTCTGAGACAACAAATGCTTCAAGCTACTTTGATCTGTGCGGGCAGTGAACTGTCGCCCCACCAAATATGGCCTCCAATGCTGAACTGCTAGAACTAGCCCCATCAATTCCCTTTCATAAGCTGATTTAGAAATCGTCCGGTCTGTCAACGACTTACTAAAATAAGCAATTGGTCGACCCTCCTGCATCAGCACTGCTCCCACACCCGACCCCTATGCATCACACTCCACAAACCTCTTTGTGAAGTCGAGCATGGCGAGCACGGGTGCCGTCGTTAACGCTGATTTTAGCGCCTCGAAGGATCCCTCCGCTGCTTCCGACCAAGCGAAATTCGGAGGAGCTGATTTCTTGAGCAGAGCCGTCAGAGGTCGCGCAATCAGTCCATATCCTGCAACAAATCGACGATAATAACCAGTTAAACCTAAAAACCCTCTCACCTCCCGCACGCAGCGAGGTCGAGGCCAATGCACCACCGCTTGGATCTTAACTGGATCCATCTCTACTCCAGCTGCCGAGATAATATGCCCGAGGTACTCCACCTTCAAATCGCCAAAGGAACACTTCTTGCGATTCGCCATGTACTTGTTGTCCTTCAAAATTTGAAGAACCTCTAGTAGGTGCTCCTTGTGCTGCTGCCACGACTGACTGTAAACCAAGATATCGTCGAAGAAAACCAGGACGAACTTCCTCAGGAATGGTCGAAATAAGTTATTCATTGCTGATTGAAACGTAGTCGGCGCATTAGTTAATCCAAACGACATCACCAAGAACTCGTAATTGCCGCTGTGAGTGCGAAAAGCTATTTTCGGGATTTCTTCCGGAGCTACTCAAATTTGATGGTAGCCCGATCGAAGGTCAATCTTCGAAAATACCTCGGCTCCGGCCAACTCATCCAACATCTCCTGGATGACCGGAATGGGGTACTTGTTTAATACAGTGGCTTTATTCAGCTCCCGGCAATCGACACAAAACCTCCAGCTTCCGTCCTTTTTCTTAACAAGGAGTACAGGACTAGAAAACGGACTCGAGCTAGGCTGTATAATCTGTGCTAACAACATATCAACCACCAATCTTTCTATCTCGTCAACTGTAGCGATATGGCCCGACAGAAACCGGACCGGTGCCTGGCAATAGATCGATGCGGTGCTCTGTCGACCTGGTTGGGGGTAGCCCTTCCGGATCGCCAAACACTCCTTCAAGCTGTTGGAGCAGGTCCTCCAACTCACCTTCCCACGACACATCCTGCGACCGATCCGACAACCTCGGAGGGCCAGCTTCCAAAACTAATACACACAACTCCCAATCCTGGATCTGCACTAGCTCAAGAACACCAATGGGACTGCGACACAACGCTGGGTCCCCTGACAACCTTACCCCACTTCCTTTCGACTGAAAGGACATAGTCATTTCTGCCCAATTAGTCGTCACCTCTCCCAATGTGGCTAACCAAGCAACGCCCAAGATAACATCTACGCTCCCCAACGGAAATACGTGATAATCAACCACTATAGGGAAGTTCCCGACTAAGGCCTCCACACCGCGGCAAAGCCCCTCTAACTCTTGTCGTCGACCATCCCCCAATTGCATACCAAAGCGAGTGGACCTGTCAGACAACAATTTAACTCTGTTAACAATGGAGTTAGAGATGAAATTGTGGCTGGCTCCACTGTCCACGAGTATGGATATTGGTTGTAGTTTCCCACAAAAACGCATGGTGCGTGGACTTGAAATCCCAGCCATAGAGTAAATAGGTGAGACCACATCGTCTTTCTCCACTCCATCAGTGGTCACGACCGAATCACCTTCTCCCTGCCCCCCAATCACTTCGTTAATCTCAAGGCACGTCATGTCGACTGCCTCGTCCTCCTCGGCTATAACCACGTTCAGCTGCCGAAGCATGGGGCACTGATGTCCCGGAGCCCATGTCTTCTTGCAACGATAGCAAAGGCCTCTAGCACGGAGGTCATTCATCTCCTGGGGGGTCATTCTAGTGAATCGGGAAGGACCCGTCGGCTGGCTCGACAAGGCAGCCCTCACGGGCGGGCCGCGACTCGCCGATCTCGGCGCCGATGAGGCTGAGGATAACGCTGGGGAGCTGCTGAACCCGCCCGGCGAGCTGCTGTACCGAGGACCAGGTGTGAACTCCGAAGCTGCTGGAAGTGAGGCCCGACTGTGTGGCGGCATGCGGCTCAACGAACCACTCGGCGGTCTCGCCAGACGTTCCAAACGCGGTCCACCAAGGCTGATTTCTACGAGTCTTGCCAACTCCAATGCCTTGTCCAAAGTTAACTCGGTCGGTTGATGGAGGCGCAAGGAGTTGCGCACCTCATCAGTCAGCCCCGCCATGAAGTATCCAAGGTAATGCTGATCACTTAGGCCAGACGCTTGGCTCACCAATTGCATGAAAACCGACACGAACTCCTCCACTGACCCCGTTTGCCGAAGTGCTGACAGCCGTTCAAACGGACTGCCGGTGAAACGGGAGTCATAGCGGTTCACTAATGCCTCTGAAAACTCCTCCCAAGTCTTCTCCGGATTCCTGGATCGCCACCATGTAAACCAATAGAGGGTGGAATCCTCCATCGCAACCATGGCCGCCTCCAATTTGGTTTCAGTCGGTGTGTGGCAGATCTTGAATTGTTGGTTGGCCCTAGCCAACCAACCAATGGGGTCAGATCCGTCAAAAGAAGGAAGAACCTGTGGTGCAGGGGACCGGTCCACCCCTGGAGCGGCAGCACGACCGCCGCTGGAGGATCCGTGGCCTGCGTATCGTCGGCGGCCTGCTGTTCAGCCGCCCTCCTCGCTGTGCGCGTCGCGATCGGTGCCTGGTGGATCGCAGACGACGCGTCGTCAGTCGGCTGCTGTCCAACCGCCCCCTTCGCCGCGTTCGCAGCTCTGCTCTCAGCGTGCATCGTACCGGCGGCGGTGCGGGCTTGGGTGATCGAGAGCCCTCCACGGAAGCGGTGAGGCTGGCGATCGATTTAGTTATCTCCTACATCTGGGCCATGATGTGGTCCTGATCGGCCTTCATCTGCGTAAAATCCTCAGCCATGGCAGCCTGCTTGCCTTCGATCTCATCAACTCGTTGCTCGCGGGTCATCGTCATCACGAGTGAGTTTCCACGCTCACCGCACCATATTGTTAGCACTTGAAATTAATCAAACGATAAACGTTTGCCAAATTAGCCAAAGCGGCTACCAAAATCCAATAATGTTCAATGATAAATCCAATAGGTACATCGCGGTATATATATAGAGTAAACAATGAAACCCTAAGGTCTGCTACACCAGGCCCAACTAATTAACCGCAATAGTAAGTAATAGTTATATAAGGAAATCTCTAATCATGATCAATCCGTTCGTTTCCTGCGGCGATAGACCATCAAGAGTTTCGGCCCTTGTGGCTCATCCACACCACGAGTCGTATCAAAATTCATTAAAACATGAAAATTTTTAAATCTTTGATCGGTCAATGCTAGTGTGGTGTGTACACCTTAAAATATCTCTTACAATCCTGGAACCTCTTGGGCCCTTTGGCATATTGTAAAACTAAGAAGTACTAAAATATTTAAATTTCAAGTCCAGTGCATTAAATTTAATTGATTCATATACATAACAGTCAGACTTGCACATTTTTAAAGTAAAAATTCTTGTTCTGCACCTTTTTTCATATTTTTGTTAGCATTGTTATTAGAGGCGCAAGAGCACCCTAGGCATATTTGTGCCTGAGGCGCCTTGAAAATAAAGATGTAATATAGAATTAAACCAATCCTACACTAAAATATAACCTACATATAGCATCATTACATGATAAAATTAGCTTAAAAGAATATGACTCATGCATTAAGCAATTTACGTTAAAAATTAAACATGCATCTATAAAAGTTCATCATAATTGAGTAAGACAAGTCAATCACACAAAATACTAGCAACAAAAATAATCTATTTATTATCTCCTTCAACAGCATCAAAGTCCTCGACATCATTACATTGTTCTTATTCCTCATTGAATTATTTTTCTTTTCTGAATAGCTATTATCTATATAAGTAAAAGAAACTTCAATGATCAAACTCAAAGGAAAGAATAAGAAAAGAGAAGAAAAAAAAGATAAAAATTAATAATAACTGATCGGTTGCGGCTGGTGGACGATGGCTGGCCGGCGGCCAGTGGCTGGTAGTTCAACAGCAACAACAGAGATTTGATGTTGTGGATGTTTGACGTATATCCTTCAAACCCTACCTAAATCCCTAATTTAAATTTCGAGAAAAAAATTGGGTTATAGTATAATTTTATGCCTAGGATAACTTGCTACTCAATGTAAAATTTGTTATTTAACAAATAAAGTTATTATTTCAATCATCATAAACCTTACAAAATAGCAAAAATGGGCAGAATCTCAAGTTGCGCCCGAGGTGCAAAAAGGTCCACCAAGGCGTCTCAGATATCAGCGCCTTGGCGCATGATTTTAAGGCGCACAGCTCATAGCCTTGGCCATGGTGCACCTTTAATAACTATGTTCATTATAGAATTAGTTCATGAAAAAGCAGTCTGTTTAAATGTTGGATTACTAGATACCTTCCCACGTATTTCTTTTGCTGGAAAATTTTGATTGTAGTGTCAATTTTGGAGTTGGGGGTTTTATGGGTGAAGTATACAAGGAGTCTCAAACAATTAAAATTTTGTTTATTTTCTCTTAATATTGAATTTTAAGTTTTTTCTGTGGAATATTAAAGGTTGTGGAAGTTTTTTTTTTCTTTTTTTTTTCTGTCGATTAAAGTTGTGAGGAGATGTTGAAATGGTTTTAAATTTAGTTTACTAGTTATTGTATTTTAAATCCAATTAGTGGTTCAATTTTATTTTTTTAAGGTGTTGTACATGTTCTTGTTGGTCTCTATCATATAAGCATCTAGGCTGCTCTTCTTTTCCTATGAAATCTACTTAACTTGTCACTTCCAGTCACCTTTATGAAAATAAATGATCAACACTTGCTTGGTTTGGCATTGTGAATATGGTTTTATATATTCTAAAGGATCGAGTTTAATTGTCCTGCTGGTGATTCCAGGGTCGTGTTATTCCATGTGATTTTATTGGGGTGGTGAAGAGTCAGCAACCTGTTTACCTGAAAGGTATTAACTGTTTTCCCTTTAGTATAGTATAACATTTCATTTTATTCAAAATGAGGGATACATTCACAAAACTTGCTTTAAACAGGTGAAATGGTCAGTAACCATGATGAGCTTATGTCTAACTTCTTTGCCCAGCCTGATGCATTAGCTTATGGGAAGGTGAGAATTTCAATTTCTTAGTATAACTCCCATTGGCCCCATAAGCTGTTGAGCGCATTCCTTATTCTTGTATTTGTATATATTGGGGAGAAATCAGATACACATTCCTCTCTCTGTCTCTCTACCCTCTCTTCTAAAAATTGCTTTATTAAGAATATTGCCTGTGTTATCTATCATTTTAGCTTCTTGACTGTTCTTAGTTTTCCTCCAGACTGCAGAAGAGTTGTTAAAGGAGAATGTTCCTTCCCGTCTTATTACACACAAGGTAAGTCAATCGCGGCTTCCAGGTTATATGATTGTCTTCTGCCGAAGTGTGATGTATGATCTAGAATTACATAATTCTGCAGACTTTCTCTGGCAATCGACCCTCGCTCAGCCTCCTACTTCCTTCATTGAATGCTTACAACATTGGACAGGTGAAATATGCCTTTTTTTTCCTTACAACTCTTCTAATTATTTTTCCCTAAGTTAGCTGATTAAAGCTTTAATATCCAGTTCTTAATTCTTTTTTTATCATATATATTCTACTGTCTTGGCAAACAGTGGTGTTTTTGTTTCATGCCTCTGGGTGTGCTTAATCTTAATCTACACCAATTATATATGCAGCTATTGGCTATTTATGAGCACAGAATTGCTGTTGAAGGCTTTATTTGGGGTATCAATTCCTTTGACCAGTGGGGAGTAGAACTGGGAAAGGTTGAAATTTTAATTGTATTCTTGTCTTGTCTTTTTATCAAATTATAACCGCGTTATTGCTTTCAAATAAAAATTATAACCCTGTTTTTCTTTTCTCGTCTACATCACAAATTAGTCGCTCGCAACAAAAGTCAGAAAGCAGCTTCATGCATCTCGTAAGAAAGGGGAACCAATTAATGGCTTCAATTACAGTACTGCAACACTGTTAACGAGATATCTTGAGGTATGTAATGGCACTTTATAATATCAATCAAGCATTTCATTTCTCCTATTTTAGATGATTTCATTTTGGTCTCATTGCAAAAAATATAATGATAATTATTTTCTTAAAAATACCCATTCCCCATCCCTTAATAAATTACAAACACCTGAGTCTTTATTTATTTACATTTATAAAAACTCCTTCAACTGGTGGAATTTGTAAGGAAGCGAACTTTTCTGGGTCCGTTTATAATTTGGCTACTAAACTTCAAGGGCAAAATTTGTAACCTACCCAGCTTTTATATACTCAGATGCGCACGGACATACTCTTGAAATAGCTTGTGGCTATGAATGGCTCTTCAGAAAGAAGAAAATTAAATTTTGTTCTGTTTACACAAATTGCTCTGGAGAAGTAGGAAAACTATTTGGTCCTCGTATTCGGAAGGAAATAATCGTGTAATAGTTTGAGCCATACAAAATTGTCTTATCATAAGGGAGCATCTTATTTCAATGAGCATAATTGGGTAACAATTAGGAGAACTATTTGGTCCTCATTTCTGGGTTTTTCCACTAGTTTTGAGCATTTGTCAACATGTTCGTTGTTTTTTGATAGGCAAGCAAGGATGTTCCAGATGAGGATTGCACGATTTTGCCAAAGATGTAAACCAGCGAAGAGATAATCAAGAGCACAGCTTCAGTCATCTTGTAGCTGTGGTGGTTGTGTAACCTTATACCCAAATTTTTTCTTTTTCAATTCTCTACTAAGTTTGCCACTAACAAACATCCAACCATCTGTGCCCCTTATTTCCTTTTCATTTGAAAATCCCATCCAGTTCCCCTTTGTATTCATCTGTTCTAGTCTAATAAATAAATAATAATTTGGTGTAATATGCAGCTGCATGATTTAAATAAAACCACTTTAGGGGGATCTTACATCGCATATGCCTTTCGTTATTTCTTCCATTTTAAAGTTATAGCATTGAAATGATAAGTCTTGTAATGTCATTTTACAAAATGTAAAGGGGAAAAAAAATAAAAAATAAAAAAATAATAGTAATAATTATTGTAATAGTAATAGTAAAAAAAAAAATCCATTTGTCCCATTAAAGCTCAACATTTTCTTCATTTGGATGTTATGTTTTAAATAATGTTGTCATAATCAGGAGATCGAAATAATGTTTCTAGTTATTTGAGGTTCAACTGGTCTAACTAATCGAACCTGCAGTTCAATCAAAAAAATAAATATTTAATTATTTTACGTATGATTTTATATTAATACACTTGATTTACATATGGAACAATACATATTAAGCTAGATTTTTTTTAATGGTTTTGATTTATGGCTTTATTTAGAGCTTTATTTAAATGATCCGTGGTCACTGATGATCCTGTAACTTTTGGATCAAGTGATGTAGATGGTTGGATATATATATATATATATATATATATATATATATATATATATATATATATATATATATTCAAAGACTATCTCCTAAGCAAATTTCCCAACCCAAAGAAGGCAGGACAGTTGGATCAAGTGATGTAGATCGTTGAATAAAAAAAATATTCAAAGGCTATCTCCTAAGCAAATTTCCTTACTGCAAAGGAGTTAGAGCTGTTATATCGAACGAGCAGTTCGAAAGCTCGGCTCGAAAAGCTCGAACTCAACTCGACTCGTTTTCTATTCGAGCTCGAGTTCGAGCTCGTTTATATATTCTTTTAGTTAATGAGCCGAGCTCGGCTCGGCTCGTTAAAGCTCGAAAATAATAATTAATAATATTAATAATAATTATTATTTAATTATAATAACATATAATAAAATAAATATTTTAAATATAATAAAAAATATAAAATATATTAATTAATATTGGCTCAACTCGACTCGACTCGAAAACTCAATTTTTTTGCTTAACGAACCGAGCTCGAGCTCACTTGAGTATTTTTCGAGCCGAGCCAATCCTTAATCTACGTGCAAAAAGCGAATGCACCTCTTTGCCCGGGATGAAGGGAGTACTCCCTCCATCATGCGTTAATGTTGACGTTTGCATTTTGTACAGAGATTAAGAGATATAATATTTTAATTTTAATATAAAGTGAGTTGTTGTATTAGTGTTGAGTGTGGGCTCTACATTGAATAATTAATTATTTTGTGTGGGTCCAGATTGACAAAAAAAAGGAAATGTAAACCTTAATGTGAGACAACCCAAAATGGAAAATGTAAACCTTAACGCGGGATTGAGGGAGTATATACTAATGAATAAAAATGTATACTTTATTAGCGAATTTTTTGTTAGTTTTTTAAAAGAAAAACTGAGTCTAAAAAAAACTATACAATTATTAAACATATACTCCCTCCATCCTATTTCAAACTTTACGTTTTCTTTTTACACGTAGATTAAAGAATGTAGTATTTTAATGTGTAGTAAGGTGAGGGAAATAATATTTTAATGTAAAGTGCGTAGGTGTATTAGTGTGATGTGTGGGCCCATGGAGAGAAATAATTAATTTGTGTAGATTTCATCTACTAAAAAAGGAAAATGTAAATATTGAAATGGAACACCTATGTAAATATTTGAATATTAGAATAGGGTGGAGTTTAGTTTGTGAGATGAAGGGCTTGATATATGTAAGGGATTATGACAAGTAGGTTAATTTATATATATAAGGAACTAAAACCAAAGATTTTATTAGATTACATTTATCAGAATTAATACTACATTTGATTTGAATATATATACTAAAAAAATAACGTACATTTTAAAATTATATAATATACAATGTGAACAAATTAGTGTTTCAATTTAAGCAATATTTTGAATTGATCTATTTCTAAAATTTATCAACCAAAAAAAAAAAAAAAAACTAGGTACACTACATACTCTAAGTCCATATTGTCTTTAACATTTAGACTAGGTGAGGTGCACCTCATTTGATGAGGTGCTCACCCGAACAAGTAAGGAGCTCACCCGGATATTTACCAGATTATATATTCATGAGTGTGATCAATAATAAGATTTTGTATAGTTAATTGTGCCATCTATTAAATGGGAAAAAAAAGTAAAAACTCCCAAGCCTCTTAACAATTTACACAAGTGGACACTTCCAAGATAAGTGTATATATAAAACAACAGTGAATGCTTTGAGCGTTTGCAGGCATTGCAAAATGTAAATGTATCGATGCGGAAGATGTAATGTGATCACAACAACCTTCTGGTAATAGTTGTTCCAGTCCAAGCCCAAGCTAAGGGAAACAGATGCTTGTGGACGCCTCATCAATGTTTCTCCACTATTAGGTGTCCCCTGCTCAAAAGATCCATGCCAACTTTTTATGTGCAGACATACTGTAGAATTAAAATTTTGAGCAAATCACATCTATGGACAAATTAGTTATTTTGGCTAACACAACCATGCAATGCCTATCAACAAATTCGACTGTTTTTATCATGTTCATGCAATGCCCCAAATATCAGACAAATAATTATATTTTCTCTCTGCAATCAAGTAGGTAGGAGAGGAACATTTTTAGATGCAATCAGATTCAAGCAGGATAAACAAATTTAAGCATGAAAAAATAGAAAAATCAATGGGAGATTCAAAAGAAGGGGCCAACGGTAACCAACTCTTATTCCCATCTCATGGCCTAACACCTCCCACGCAACAACTCAAATTCAAGATATAAAATTAGTCCCATTCAGAACTGTATTCGGAAATTCAAAGGAATGGGCCAAGCAAGTGGACCACTATACACTCCCATCCCAAATATCCCAAACCTGCCACAAATACATTTTTCAACATTAGAAATATAAATTAGTCCCCAATGGAATATGTCTCGAGTTACTAATTATCCACCATAAAAACAAAAGAAAATTGTCCAACTCATGAAAATGAACACTTTTATGATTATTTCATATGGAGAAGAACACAAAGATGAGAAGGGTGGAGTTGGTTCTTATCCTAACAGAATCATAATTTGTAATTTGTACTACAAAAGCAATCTTTGAAGTAAGATTGAACTTTGCAATTGAAGGATATCTTAAAGTATGGTTTCAATAGCTGAAAATACACAAGTCTACTTAAGGTCAAATATAAGTAAGATATTATTTGCCAAGAAAATTAAGGACCTAAATTGTGTAATTTAGGTTGTGATAAGGGTTTGGTTAAAACTCCTATGAGATACTCATTTTTCTTTTCATTTTGTTCTTTAAAAGAAAGTAAGACATACCATTAAACATTATATCAATTTTGAATCGTTGAATAATTATTTCACAGTCGAAAGAAGGGAGCAGCGGGAGCACTTGCACTTGCACTTGCACTTGCCACCGGACTATTTTAGGAGTTTTAAGTTTTATTGGAAAGGGAAAGCTAGCTTGTAGCTTGGGAGTATAGAGTGCTCTAGGCAGGCAAGATGAGCTACATCACTCAATCAACCATCTGAGAGAACATCAACCATTATTGATGCTAATAAAGTCAAAACAAACACAAATGATGAAAAATTCTAAATTTAAATGATGGTTAAATAGGGGCACATTAGCTGGAAATTGAAAATATATCTCTTTGATACATCACTTTTACATGTTTACTCTATGAAGAATTAAAACAATTTAACAGAGAAAACTAAAACAAAAAACATAGCAATTCAACATCAAGTATTACATAAATCGAGTCTCTTTGATACTTTTCTTTATCCAGTGTACTCTAAAAAGAATTCAAATAATTTAACAAAGAAAACTAAAACAAAAAAACATAGCAATTCAATATGAAGTATTACAGAAATAGAGTAATGAAGGAATAAATGAGAGAGAAGATTAAACTTTGCCTTGATCAAGTGAACAAGTTCATTAAAGGAAAGGTATCGCAATTGAGTCTATAAGAAAAGTTTGGAAACTAAAGATAACTCCTCTTGGGTAATGTTATATGATAAAGTCTGATATATCAGATGCAACTTTCTCTAGTTAAAATAGGTGCAGTGCAGGAATCCATGAAAATCATATTCACATGCCTTATAATCAAACCTCACCACAAGATCAAAGACTTCACTGAATCTATACCTCAAGAAATACTACATTTTTGCATAATTTGGTGTAAAAGTTTTTAGTAATGAAGTTTCATAGAGGTCATACATTCCAGAAAAAAGCAACCACAGAATATACTTGCATTGATATAAAATCCTTGGTGGAGTCCACCATACAAGTCAGATTTTATTCAAGTTACTAAATTCAGATTTTTCTCTAGTGCATAGAACACCAAACCAGTAGACGTGTGACACTGTTTAAACAAGTTATTCTTCCCAGCTATATACAAATAATGCCCAACCCTAAGAAGGTGCAGAACACCTATAAAAGAATAATGGAATCCATGATTCACAAATTTTTTAGGTTATATTCTTTGTACTACTTATACATGTCCCACTTGGGTTTTAATAGAACAATCATGCCAGTGTGGAACACACTTAAAGTTTGTTAGCATTCAAGACAAGAAACTATGTAAAAGTCTGTTAGGAGGATAGTAAGACGTAAAGTTAAATCTTAATGCAACCTTTTCATCATTGTTAAGGAATCATTCAGCCTCAACTTTGACAGTTAATGATTTAAAACAGAAAAGGCATAAAAAGATTAACCTCATTTATGATATCTCATCAATTTTAATTTTTCTTAACAGTTTACTTCTTTAGATAATGACAATAAACTTGTTTTCAGATAATACATTTCATATTAGGAGTCAAGAACAGGGTGCCCCTTTGAAAAATCTTATTTAGTGGACACAATATCAGTATCTACCATCACAATGTTAAAATAATGTGAAAAAACAAAAAATATGAGAAAGTGTCTAAGTTTCATTTGAAATGTAACACATTATTTATATCTTGTTATACTCCCAATGAAATATGCAGTCAAATCACCAATGTATCTACTAATTAATGAATAATGCAAATCTAAATTATAACTGCAAAAAAATAATCAGCCAAAATTCAATTGAAAACGTGGTGAAAACAACTTCTTCTTGAACATAAGATTTTTGAGCTTTTGACAGGCAAGAATTATACACAACATGAGTTAACTAAGTTTTTTATGAACGCTGATGCCTCAAGAATCATCCAATAGTTTCCAACTGCCAAACCAAGAGAACAATTAACACCAAAAGGCAACGTTCAATAATATAAATATCTAAAACCACATATACATATCATATATAAACTCTTAAAAAATGTAAAATATTTAACATAAGTAGTAAAAATAAAGTGTTGAGAATTAAAGGCATACGAGTACAGAGCAGGAGCCCATTGGATAACATAGATGGCATTTTTGTGCTTTAACTTCAACCTTCTATCATCACTTTTTTTTTTATCACTTCATTGATCTCCATCTTTAACTTATAGAACTAAATCTCCCATCTATGCTCAGATACCAACAAAAAATTACTCCCTCCGTCCCGGAGTTAAGTTCACCGACACTGTAGATACGGAGTTTAAGAAAAGTTGATTTTTGACCAACTTTATTGACTTCTGAGGGGTATTGTGGTATTTTTAGGTAATAAATAAATTATAAAGTATGTTATGTGTGTTAGGTGAGAGTGATATTTTTGAAATTAAAATAACTTTTGAGGTTGTTAGTTAATGTGAAGTTTCCTTCTTTGAGTGGTGAACATAAGTGTGGGACGGACGAAAACGGAAAGTGTGAAGATAAGTATGGGACGAAGGGAGTAATAAACTAAAAGAGAAATAGATTCAAGCGCATCTAATATAAATTCATGAACAGGCATAAAGCATTATACAATCCAATGTACAAGTTTAACAATGGGATACCATATCTTTTAATACATACACAAACTTACAATAGAAACTTTTCATTTTCCAAACCTTTTCACTTTTCTTCAAAAAAAAGTGTATTCAAGGAGAATATATCCACAAATTCAACAAAAAATGGAGAACAATCAACGGTATACATAATCTTTAATCATATATATCATAATTTTCTAGAAACTTAAAATAAAGAGATACATTTTAATAATACCACATTCAAGAGAAATAAAAGGCATGAATATAATTATACAGATCAAATAACATGCAAGGTTGCTTATTCTCAAATGACTGAACATCATTTATAAGTAGGTTAACTAAGTTATCAAATTGTGGCAAAGACAATTTGTCGAACAACTTGTATGCAAAGACACAAAACATTTTGGGTAGGCAATAGTTTCATTTGACTACCATCTGGTCCAATATTCAGTACCTGGAGAAAGATAAATAATATAGGTTGAACTTTGAAGGGGGCCTTAGGGAGACAGAACCAAAGTATAAGATCTGGTCCTCCCTGTACCCATAGTTGTTAAAGGCGAAAGGCGCACCAAGGCGCAAAGGCCTTGTCGGAGCCTGAGGCGCAAGGCGCGCGCCTGAGGTACAAAATACTCTACACCATATATACATTAATATATCCAACTTTACATATAATTGCCCAACTAAATAAAGATCAAAATCACAAAATATCAATTATTAACACATAATAACTCATAAATAACAATAATGACAAATTTAAAACTCATACATAATGTCATAATCAACTTCATAATTCAAGCAAATAAGTAGAAACCATCAAGTTTAAGAAAATGTCAAAAGACTCAATGAGCTAAAAATTATAATAGTCATGGTTTGTGATTAATCTTCATTCCCCTCATCAAATTCATCATTATATTCATTAAAATCTTCCTCTTCATCATTCTCGCCCAACTTAGAACCGGTATCTTCATCTTCAAGCCTTAAGGAGAAGCCTTTCACACCCTTTCCTTTGTCTGTTATGTCTTTCCCTTTAGCCTTTGAAGTTGTAGTAGCACTTGGGGTTCTATTCTTTCTAGTGTAGTGTAGTGGCTCTTGAGCTCCACTAGCCTTATCAACCATATCCCAAGTCAAATTATCATCTTGAAACACAAAATCATTTTCACCATATCCATCTTCATCGGCTATGCCCGTTAGCCATTCATTACAATCATCTATCTCCTTCAAAGTGATGGGATCAATGGTGCCACGTGTTTCATACCGCTGTTGCAATGCTTGACTATACTTCAATGGTGGGATCAACTGGAGACAATATTTTCCTTTGTCGAATTGCCATACTACTACCAAATGCACCTTTTTCTTCCCGATAAGACTGAAGCTCTTGACTGATCTTGTCTTGAATCTCTACATCTCTAACCATTTTTTCCACTGCTGCAACAAAACCATCACACACTTCTCCATCGGGTGAACCGCTTTTATCATTAAAGTAATTCAAGATTCAAGACATAAGCTGCACCATGCAAAGGTTGGTGGAGTTGACAATCCCATCTCCTATCAATGATTTCAAAAACCTTTTTATATCTCGTCTCATTTGTGAAAGTCTTCATGATTGTCTCCTTCGCTCTATCCATAGCCTCGTATATATAACCCATTGCTGGTCTGCTTTCACCATCAACAATTCTCAACACGTGGACTAAAGGGCTGTAAATCTTCACAATGTAAATGACACTCTTCCAAAATCTAGTGCACAAGATGATCTTTGTTGCGTTCTTACCTTCAACCTCACTTGACCATTTACTCTTTACCCACTCCTCCAAAACGAACATAATTCTCATTTTTTTCCCTTAGCTTTAGCATTCTTTCTAGAGTGAGATAGGCAGTAGCAAATCTAGTAACACCAGCTCGACAAAGCTCCATATTATCTGTGAATTGTCTAAACATATGCACAACTCCGGGGCGGGTATAAATGAATGAGGTAACACTCATTGCTTTCTTCAAGGTTGACTTAAATTCAGGCAATTGTCCAATGTCTTCTAACATTAGATCAATACAATGAGCAGCACAAGGAGTCCAATATATGTGTGGCCTTTTCTCCATTAGAAGTTGTCTTACGAAAGTAAAATACGAATAAAATTATACAAATAAATAAGTTCAAACTTCAAATCATGCTCAAGCTCAACAAATCAAATCAAATATGCATATATATAAATCATAAATGACTCCTTACCAGCTAGCTTCATGTTACTTACATTATCTGTAACAACTTGGACCACATTTTCTTCCCCAATGCGATCTACGAACTTATCCATCAACTCAAACATCTTTTGTCCTGTCTTTGCATACTCAGAGGCATCCACAGACTCAATAAAGACGGAACCTTTAGGAGAGTTTAACAAAAATTAATCAAAGTTCTTTGTTTTTTGTCGGTCCATCCATCCATCCATCATCAATGTACAACCATATTTTTCCCACTCGACTCGACATGTCTGGACATAGTCATTCTGAACATTCTCAACCCATTTCTTCAAATAAGGAACTCGTACCTCATGATATGAAGGTGGTTTCAAACCTGGCTCGTGTCGACAGATGTCATCTATCATTTCTTTAAAACAATCATAATTGACATCATTAAATGGTATTTCCGCTTGATACATCCATTTGGTAATGCTCAAACACGCCTTCTCCCTCATTTCTTTCTTGTATGCTTCATTAATAGTAGTTTGCCTCTCTTTCCCTTTGTTCTCTCCAACCACTCCACTCTTTTGCACAAATTTATCCATTGAGCCTTGCGGCTCTTGCCATTTCCTTTTGCTTGAATTGGATGATGATACAAAGGAAGAATGAAAGGATGAGGCCCTTGACGAATTATTTGGCTCTGGAGTACTACTATCCATTCCAATACCATCTATTTCACATTCTTCAAAATGACCAAAATAGTTTATAACTTGATGATCTATCTTATCCGACTTCTTCTTCTCCATGTAATGTTTAATCTCTTCTCTTACATGTTTTGGAACCTTTTCACAAGCCACAACATTCCAAAAGCCCCCCGCAAAATGTTGTTTTGCTCGATATACGCCTCCCCTATACACGCCTCCACAAAAATTGCAATTCAAGTCATTCTTTTTAGGATCCAGTGGTTCAAAGTACTTCCAAGCCAGTTCCTTCCCTGGATTCAACTTTGATCCACTCCCACTACCTCCCTCATCCATCTTTAGTTTATTAAATTATACTTGTGTAGTGTACTTGTACTAAACTGAAATTTAAACAAAAATAAGTAAAAACACACACAAACTCTAAAAATGACTAATAAATAATTATTAATAATTAATTAATCAATATTGATGTATAATAAATAATTTTACATGAAAATTTGAAACATTATAGCTTTATTGAAGTCTAAACATCATAAGTTCATAACTAATATTTATATTTCATGAATAAAATATGTAAGTTTTAGCCAAAAATCTCATATCAAACTTCTTGTAAGGTTTTATTCAAAAAAAAAAAATTACTGATTTTTATTTTTTAAAGTTAGAAAATGAAAATCAAAACTGAAAAAAGAAAAGAGAAATAATAGGAAGAAAAAAAAAAACCTGGCTGGCGGCAGAGAAGAGGCTCGGAGCTCTTCTCTCTCAAAACCCTAGCTTTTGAATTCCAAATTTGAAATGAAATGAAGTTCAAAACACCAAAACTCTATTATATATAAATAAAAGTGTCATTTAACTTATAAAGTTGTGTTTCTAAAGTAACAACTTTAAGAAAAATAGCTTGTTGTACCATTGGCGCGCCTTTTTCCTCTCACAAAAGGAGCATAAGGCGAGGGTTTTTTAACATAGGCCAAAACCCCCCAAAAACCACGAAACCCGGGCGATTTGGGACGCGCCTCGCCTAAGGCGCGCCTCTTTAACAACTATGTCTGTACCCATGGAATCAAGGTAAAAACTCAGAACAAAATGTAAGACTTTTGAATGTTCACCAAGCTAATTGAATTGCACATGCAAGTCCAAAAAGTGGCGGGCCAAAAATTAGAGTTCCACGAACTGTAAAATTACTTTTCTGGTCTTGCCCGGCGGAAGCAGATGGGGGAAACAAGCCGAGCTTGGCGGACGGGGTGATGACGTTGAAGAAAAGAGTAATTGTACACATAAAAATGGGGAAAGAAAAGTGGAGAAGTGGAGGTAGTGAGGATAAGCCACGTAAACAACAAATAACGGAGGTGGTGACGCATAGACAATTAAGCAACTTACAACCGGCTGGAAACTGGCCAACATCCCGCTCAAGCCTCTTTATAATAGTAATAGATTAAAAAATAAGAAATGTCTTTCAATTTTTTTTAAGGATGGTTGGATTATCTAATCTCACTTATCTTACATATATCACATTTTACACTCTCATACACATTATCTCATTCTCTTACATATGATTTGACATAAATTTATAATCTACCCTCATTAAAAATTCCAAAACAATCATAAACTAGTATTATTTGTTAAGTTAACGAAATTCGTCCAATCCTACATTTAAAGAGTGCTATCATATCCGGTTTAGAAACCCTGGAGGTTCTCCAACAAGTGAGTGGAGGAGAAGCAATTTTAATTATAACTTGTGAAAGAGAGAATGGCATCCGCGTTAAGAGCAAACATTATTTTAAAATTGTGTGCTAGTTTTAGTGTTCAAGGGAGAATGTCTAGTTGAAATTGAATGTGAGTTCTCCAAGTTAAATTAGTGTCCTCTTTACCTAGCTAATCAAAGTAAAGTTATACTATATGGTGTTAGTTCTTGCATGGGAAAAATCAAAGTAAAGTTAGATTAGATGGTGTTAGTTCTTGCATGGGAAAAATCAAGTAGAGAAAACATTTGTCAACCTTTAAATATGAGTTCTTAATTACTTCATATTGAATGTACTCCAACAAGTTTGGCATACACCTTGGCTCTCCCAAAATTGTGTGGCTCTACCAACATTGTGTGTTTCTCATCACCATTTAGCATCTATAAATCTCAGCACTTGTCATCCACAAGCAACCATGATGCTTAGAATTAAGGTGGATTTCCCCATGGAGGGGCAGTGGGGCCCGGGGCCCCCTATGGTGGGGGTACACCATAGTAATAGAATTAAGGTGGATTATGTAGGTAAAGCAATAAATTTCGGTAGATTTTTTAAAAATCTTTCCGTTCAACAAATGGGTAAAATCTAATAAACAGAAACTGCTACGGTTCATATAACTAATTATGTTAACTCATTTCAAATTAAACTTTGCCTTTGACGAATGGTTAGTTTAAAATTAGTTGGAGGGAGACCGAATGAGTGATACACACCAAAACAAGAGTGTCAACTGTCAACACATAAGATACTAGTAAGCGTAGGGAAGCAAAGATTTTCCCCAAAATGTGACTTACCGGACAGTAAGAAATTATTGTCCACCAAAATTCAAACACCGGTAGATCCAAATCCCCCGGAGCCCCGAACAGTCGCGTCCAGATCATCAACCTCGCTCACCACAGGCGTCAGGATTCTTTCGATAATCAGTTGCGCGATCCTATCACCAGTCTTCACTTGAAAATCTACATCAGAATGGTTGAACAAAATCACCCCAACAGGTCCCCTGTAATCAGCATCAATCACCCCTGCTCCCACATCAATCGAGTGCTTCCAAGCCAAACCAGATCGAGGCGCTACAAAATTAAATTCAGTGAAGATCTGGACATCACACATATAAACACAATATTAATGCAGAAATCGTGATTTACCGACGCGTGCGTAAGTCCCATGGGGTATGGCGATGCTTAGATCAGTTGGAATTAGGGCTTTGCCTCTAGCCGGCACCTCGGTATCCGCCGCGCTGTGGAAATGGAACGAAGAACATAAATTAATAAAAAGGGGGAAAATTAAGATTATTGAGTGAAGCTATCTACCTAGAGAGATCATAGCTGGCTGAGAGAGGGGAGCCTCTTGAAGGCAGGGTAGCTTTCGCTGAGAGCTTTTTCACCAGTAAAAATGGAATGCTTTCGCCATTTTGGTGAAGTTTCGCATCAGAGGGGTTTTCAGCAGGTTGAGCCATAATGGCGGTTTTGCGTCCAGGGTTTGTAACAGTAACAAGAGTGAGAGTGCGGAATAAGGTTTTATGTAGAACAGAAAAGGAATGGGCGGGAATCATTTCAATGTATTCACCCAATTGCATACGACCTTTAATGGGTAAACCCTGATTGCACTCTCACACACACAATCACACTGTCGCACGTACTCTTATCAATTTCTTCCAATTTTTTTTATTTTTTTCAAGTAAATACTTTCTGAGTCAAGAGAAATAATTTTTTAAAAAAAACGTTTTTGCTTTTACATCGTTAGTGTTTTAATAGCGTTTTACATATAACAAAAGTCTATATCGTTCATAAACACTCGTGTAAACCGAGTGCACGGTGTAAATCATGTGATCCCCTTTTAATTTTATAGTATACCCTATGTATTAATACAGGGTGTTTAAAACAACAGAATTTACAAGAGTTTATAATATAAATTCGATTTACAAGATACTAACTCTATATTGTTATTTAATTTTAATTTATTTTATAGAGGTTTAATAATAAACCAAGAGTAAATCATTTTTTTTTAATAATTCAATACAACGATTTTTGTTATTTGACACACACTTGTATGAAACCATTTCACGGAATGACTTCCGTAAAATTCAAAAAGTGATATTTTTTATAATGAAAAGTAATACGCAATTAATAAAAAATTAGTGAAACGAATAAAAAATACTCCCTCCATCCGCTTCTAAGGTATCCATTTTACTATTTTTGGCGTCTGCTTCAAAAGTATCAATTTCCCCTAAAAAAATTACATAGTATGACCCACCAATTTCCTCTAATCAACTACTCACTTTACATATAAAAATAAAACTTTTTAATCCACGTGCAAAAAACAAATGGATACCTTTTGATAAAGGAAATAATATTTTTTATAATGACAAATGATACTTAATTTGATAAAAAATAATAATAGTATTGTGAATTATTAAATAAAAAAATTATAATATAAATAAATAATCTCTTTAATAAAAAGTGGAGTAGTGTAAAATGATTTTACACACTCTCTCATAGAAAATAGGGGCTGATGTAGTAGAGGTTTTAATGAATGTACAATTGTAACCCAAATTAAAAATATACCACTAAGAGAAAATATATGAATCCTATTATATTTTATTAATAATTATTATAATTATAATATTAACTTTGAGTCTTTGATAATCATTGCATTAGTTTTATTTTTAGTAACTCTTTTATATATATATATATATATATATATATATATATATATATATATATATATATATATTATAGTAATTATTGGTATACTTAAATTCCCGCTCATTTGTTTTTGTCCTTAATAAGGATTATTACATAGTTACCTATATTAAATTATTACATTAATTATAATTAATTACGTACATTAATTAGAAATCCTATGTAATTAAATACATTAATTAGTCTATTTATATGATTTGTTTATATTAAGAGATTATTATCCATGTTAATTAATGTACTCCGTATAATAAAACCTAAGTAAATTATCATATTAATTATAATATATATAGTAATATGAGCTAATGAGTACATTAATGAATATGTTTTATTTGAATCATAAATTATAAATATGATTGTTAATTACGTATTTATTTTTCTATCAATTTATTATTATTATTAACATGTGTTTTATTTAATTTTAAAATTATAAATTAATATCAATTTTTAATAGAAGATTATAAATTAATTGATGTCTTTTTTTTTAAATCAATTTATGACATACATATGAGTATATTTTATATATCTATATGTTTAATGTGTAGTGGGTTAAGAAATATAATATTTTAATATACAGTGAGTAGCTTATTAGTATTGTGTATGAGCTCAATAAAGATATATTTATTGTTTTGTATGTGTCTCATTTAAAAAAAATAGAAATGTAACAATATTTGTGAGAAACACTATTATCAATTTATGTCTTACATATTAATATTATTATTAAGTGTTTTGTTTAATTTTTAAATTATAAATTAATGTCATATTTTAACATTAGATTAAAAATTAATGCCATATTTTTTTTATTTATCGCTCTAGGACATGCATAATAAATATGGGGTATATGCATAACTTTAGTAAAATATTACAATATTTGTGGGACGGAGGGGAGTATATATTTTTGGTGAACTTTATATAATATACAAAACGTATTTTGGAGTATATTTCATAGATATAGTGGGTTGAGAAATATAATATTTTAATGTATAGTGGGTAGTTGTATTAGTGTTTTTTGTGTCCTATTAAGATATATTAAGAGTTTGTTGTGGGTTTCATTTACCAAAAAGAGAAATGTAACAATATTTGTGGAATATTTTTTGTAAAATGTGACAACACTCATGAGACCACATTTTGATAAATTAAACCACACAAAACAATCAATATATCTCCATGGGGAGTGGGGACACACACAACACTAATACAGTTATCTATTATATATAGATTAAAATATTGGGTTGGTCTTGCGTGAAATCGTATCAAGTGAAACCATTTTACACTTTTTAAAATAATTATTACTTTCACTATAAAATATTATCACTTTCGCTATAAAATGTTATCACTTTTTATTTACACTATAAATTGTTCATGAAATTGTATTATCACTTTTTTTAAAAAAAAATTAATAGTTACATACACATAATATATTTAAATTTAGGGTTATTCTAGGGTGCATCGGGTACACCAGTGCACTTGAGGGTTTAAAGGGTAAATTTTAAAAGTAGTGGGTAGTTATTGAAATTTTTATTAATTATTTTATTTTATTTAGTGGTTAGGATTAAACAAGAATTTGATCTAACAGTTTATATTATCCAGGTGCACCGGTGCACACGGTGTACTGCAGTGTGACTCAAAATTTTAATTATTTAATAAAATTAAATGACATTTTGATAACTTATTCTCATGCAACGCACGGACGGGTCAAGTGCTAGTTTAATTTAATACTCCCTCCGTTCACTTAGAACGTAACCATTTGTTTTCAGCACGTGAATTAAGGAGTATTATTATTATATGTGTAGTAAGTAGTTGTATAGAGAGAAGTGGTGGGTCATGTGATGTACCTTTTTTACTAAATAGGAAATATGAATACCTTTGAAATTGACGGCCAAAATGATAAAATGAATACCTTGTAAGTGGCCGGAGGAAGTAATAGTTGTTGGGTACACCTTTTAAGTAATTTTAAATATATATAAGTTTACTAGTTATGATTATAAATTATATGGTCCGATTGGTGTCAATTTGCACCATTTAAATTGTTAGATTAAGTTGGAATTTAATCTCCTCTATTAAATTAAATAAAATTATTAAAAACTAGATAAAAATAACTACACATTACTACCTCATTTAAAAGAGTTATATTAGGTGCACCCATATGAGTATAACTTTTTATTTTATTTTGTATACATATTATTTTATTTTGTATATGTATTTTTTAATAATTGTATATTTTTTGCACACTAAGTTTTCATTAAAAAAATAGCATCCATATGTGTATAACTTTTTATTCAATAGTGTATATATATTTTTTTATAATAGTATATTTTTTACACTCAATTTTTCATTAAAAAATCTAACAATTAAAATTGTATACATTTTATTCATAATTGTATTTATTTTTATTTATATTTATATACGTTTTTGAAAGTGTATGCACTTTATCTTAGGGTGCACTGAGTGCACAATATAATTAGGTTATTTAAAATATACTATCAACCTTAGAGTGAACGTGTGTACCAAGCATATTTCAAAATCATCCTAAATTATAATTATATGTTAATTGTTCAGCTAATATAATCACTAATTTAAAATGAAATTTTTGGTACATAATATATATTTTTTAATTGTATTATATGTCAATTAAATTTAGATATGGTTCACCGGTGCATCGATTTTAACCGTTAAATTACTTTTAATTTAATCTTAATTATTAAATAAAATAATATAATTAATTTTATTTTTACAAAAACTATCTACTATCCTTATTTTAACCTATTAATATGGGGTGCATTAGTACACCATGTACACCCACAATGACCCTTAATTAATATAGGGTGCATTGGTACACAAGTGCACCCGGAATGACCTTAAATTTAATTGTATATGTGATAGCTAGTAATCATCCCTAATTAAATTATAATAAGTTCGATATTCATTCGTTATAAAATGTTTTTTAAGTTATTATAAATTTAATTAGTATAGATAATGTATATATTGTCAATAAAATATTTTAAGTCATTCATTTAAATATTATTGATTTACAAATTTAATATATATGAAGTATATATTGTAGGAAATATATCATAGATCCTAAAACCTTACTTTAAACCCTAGAGTTGATCTATTGTACACCAAGTGTATGTTAAAAACATGATCCATATTTATAAATGGGTCAGATATATAAGACCCAAATAACCCATTAGGTCATTTCATCTCTCACGTTCCTTTGCTCAGCCGCTCTCAGTTATGTCTTTCACGATTTCTTCTGCCTTTCACGATTTTGTCAACCGCCTCCTTCTACCGTCTACGACTCCGTCAAGCCGCCTCCTTCGGCGGAGTCTCTTTACTCCGCCTTCATCGTATAACACCCCCACAATAATAAAATATATTTACAATAGTAATATGTATATTTATTATAATAATATATATTAACAACATAATAAGATATATAGTAGAGCTTGCATGCATATAGCAATTATAAATATGTAGTTATATATTATTATTATTATTATAATAATAGTATTATTAATAATTACATAATGATAATAATTATAATGATAATAATAATAGAAATTATGACATACAATACTAATATTAATAAAAGATATGTGTATGTAATAATATTGTTATAATTAAAACATCATACAATTAAGTAGGATGTATGTATGGACTGAGTAGCAGACACGTAACCTTCATGGTGGTCTGCCAACGTACTAGCACACCTGGCCAAATAGGAATGCATCCACACATGTCTAATTTACATCCACAAGCACACGTATAAATTACTACAGTAAGCCTTAGTAGGGGTAATCATTACCCTAGGCATTCTTCTTCTATAAATAGTCCTCACTGCATTCAATTTTTACTCACCCACTTCACAGAAACATCTTCACCATTACATAGTTATACGCTTACAGAGCTAATCGAGAGGAAGGATGAAGTGCTTGGGTTGAGAGGTAAGTTCACTTCCGGTTACCAACTCTTATCATATTATAGGTTAAAATGATCCTCTCGTCACGTAGAGTATAAATATTAAACCTGTATGTTCCGAATTTTCATCGACGGAAATAAAACCTTATAGTGTCATATCTTAAAATGTTCATCTCTCAACGTAGATCCCAAATACCAAAGTCGTTTGTAGTTTCGGTGTCTTAATTATTAGATATTTTGTGTTAAAGTTTTCATACATGATGCGTTATATTATATACCATTTTGAATCATTTTTCACAAGGAATTCAACCATATAATTTGTTTTAATTTTGAACGTGAAAATGAAGCATGCATACACACGTAAAGCTGAATTTTGGTCCCATTTCCCCATAATATTTTAATACATGGTTTTAACCCTCATCTTATGAGGATCGCAATAGTGCTTTCGGATTTTTAATTGGAATTATATAAACCTAATTTAAATAATTTACAATAAATTTAGCAAATATAAATTGAGAATTTATAAAATAACTTACGATTAATGCATGCATGTTTTCAGTTAATTTTATTCAAAATATTTTATTTCATTCTTAGTTTTAATAAAATTCTCATTTCTTATCCTAATTAACTATAGTTAACTAGTAGTATTCACATTTTAATATATATATATATATATATATATATATATATATATATATATATATATATATATATATATATATATATATATATATATATATATATTTCATCTTTATTTTAAGGAAACTCTAAATTTAGTTTATTAGACATTTTAAATTTATTTCAGCAAATTCTTTCAGGTTTTCAAGATATCAGTTGTCATTCATAATTTTCTACTCACTTTAAGGTAGGGGTAACTTCTACTCTTCACCGAGTATTATTACATTTCATGTTATGATTGCTATTGTTAATGTGTATACGTAATAGACATATATACAATTGGAAAATATCTCCACATTTGCAGCTCGATACTAATTAACATATTGCCGAACGCCACCGGAGCCGGCGCTAATTGACATATTGGTAGACCTTGAGCCATCGTTGACACATATTTATCGACTGCCACATTATTTTATTTTATACATTTTTCTTACATATATATATTAGCCAATGCAATCATTGATGTTCCCCTACTGAGTGTATTTTAGATGCTCACCCTGTTATTTTGAATTTCAGATCCCACAGAAGGTGAAAAAGCATGTCTTAAATGGATTTTACATCTTTGCGATATTTGCGTACTTTGTAAAATATTATACATGATGTTGCAACTCTTATCCTAGAACATCATGTTACGACTTTCGCTTATGTGCTACATTCATTGACGCCCATGTTCTAGGGCAACTTTTATTATCTATTTATCTGTTCATTTAATTATTTATTTATTTTTCTTTTAAAAAAATGTGAGAATATCCTTATTAAAAGAATTTAGGGCGTTACAGATGGTATCAGAGCAGGTCTATAGTTTAGGTAGACATGCAGTAAAATATATGTTTTTATGTTCTCCTACTTGAATATATTTGCATCTATGTGTTTTCTTTAAATTTTGACCTTTAATTGATTTAGGCGGGGGGTTATACTTATTTGATCTAAGTTTCCTTTTTGATATATTACCAAATCTACACTAGATGTCCGACATCCTACGACAATGGAGGTTAGACAGGGTACGCCTTCTTGGGCATTTAGAGGAAGACGATATTGGCCATCATCTTGCACAAGTTACCCTTTTCCAGAGAGGGCTACTTGCACGTGGAATTTCATATGGAGATTTGGAGTTCTGTGTCATCATTGCAAACTCACTCCCTGATAATTGGAGAATTCGTGCGAATTCTCTAATAGCCCAGATGTTGCACCTTTCCCTAGACGGAAGCCAGGCCACAGTTAACTACCGAGAATTCATATCCTTCTTGTTTACAGAGTGGGTGCATTCCGATCTACCCCCACACGCTGCTAGGGGTAGTGCTACAGGAATTGGATGGAGAGGTACCGAAGGTGAAACCGGTAGTGGAAGATTATCTGGTTGATGAGGCCACAATGCCAAATGGTCACGCCCCACACTATTATGAGTTTTTACCATAGACTTCATATAGTACAGGGGTTGTAGGATTTCGAAGAACTAGTATGACTGTCATGTATTTGACCATTTTGTATGACCTTTATGATGCCTATATATATATATATATATATATATAAAGGTGCAAAGTCACAAATTTTGGTATAACTTGTTAGTTTATTTTATTTGCCACTTAGTTTTTATAATATGAACTGTATCTTACACATGATAAGTTTGTTATACGTGTTGAAAATAGATCATGAGATGTGGAACTACACGAAAGAATCAACCTCAAGAGGAGGCACAGAACCCACGAGCTAACACTGGCGATGACTTAATAACTGTACTCAGAGGTTTAGCAGAACACTTTACTGGGAACCCATCACCACTACCACAACATTTTGAACCTCGACATGAGACAATAATAGAATAATTCAGACGATTCAACCCTCCAACATTTAATGGCAAGAGAGATCCAACTGAGGCAGAAGCGTGATAAGATCCATGGAACGTATCTTTAATCATATGGAATTAAGAGATGCCCAGAAAGTCTCGTGCACTATCTTTCAACTAGTTGACGAAACTGACTACTGGTGGGAATCCAACTGTTTAACCAAATCAGCTGATCAAATAAATAATTTGACCTGGAGGGAATTTAAGGAGATATTGATCCAGAACTACATGCCTCAATCGTATCAAGATCAGAAGGAGAATGAGTTCCTTTATCTAAAATAAGGATCCATGACGGTATTAGAATATGAACGAAAGTTTAATCAACTCTCAAGGTACGTACCTCATTTTGTCGATAACAAAAGCAAGAAAGTAAGACGATTTGAGAAAGGATTACGCCCAGAAATCAGCACAATTCTTGCCGGACATGGAGAAACAACATTTGCCAAAACTTTCACTAGAGCCCAAGAAATTAAGTCCCGTATGCGCACTGAAGAAAAAAGTGTTACTATGCCTGCGAAAAGAAAATAGGTGGAAAGAGATTTCAAGAAAGGGACTAGCAGTAATCAAGGGAGGAATTTCAAAGTAGGGAAGAATCCAATTCAAAGAACGCAAAATAACATTCCAAGCTGCCCAAAATGTGGAAAAAAACACTTTGGAGAATGTCTATACGGATCCAGAATTTGCTATCGATGCAAAGTACCTGGGCACACTCTTGCGAACTGTCTAAAAAATAATACAAGAGAAGGGAAGATAGCCGGGACCGCTCGCGTGTTTGCTCTAACACAATTTGAAACTACAGATGAACCCAACATGATGACAGGAATGATAACAATTCATGGTCTACCTGTACTCGTATTATTTGATACGGAGCCACACATTCTTTTATATCTGTCGAGCTTTATAAAAAGATAGAGGATAAAATTGTCACAGTAGATGATGATATTCTTGATGTACCATACCATCAGGAGAAGCCATGCAAACTGAACGATTATGTAGGAATTTGGAATTAGAATTCGATGGCAAGATTCTATTAGCCAATCTACATATGATAAGAATGAAAGACTTCGATATTATCTTAGGAATGGACTGGCTTAGAGCTAATCATGCGAATATTCAATGTCATAAAAAGGAAGTCATTTTTCGGATGCCCGACAATGATGAATTTACCTTTCAAGGCACAAAATGTGGGTATACGCCAAGAGTAATATCAGCTATGAAAACAGTTAAAATGCTGAGAAAAGGCAATTGTCAACTTATTTAGTCAATATTGTGGATTCAAATAAATCAGAAGATATTGATAGAATACCTATCGTAAGGAAATATAAGGATGCATTTCTTGAAGACCTACCTGGATTACCGCCGGAACGACAAGTGGAATTCACCATTGATTTAGTCCCAGAAGCAGCACCTGTATCTAAAGCACCATACAGAATGGCACCAAAGGAGTTGCAAGAACTAAAAGTGCAATTGCAGGAATTGTTGGACTAGGGTTTTATCCGATCCAGTGTATCCCTATGGGGAGCACCAGTGTTGTTCGTAAAGAAGAAAGATGGAACATATAGATTATGCATTGACTACAGAGAACTTAACAAGCTCACCATCAAGAACAAGTACCCATTCCCAAGAATTGAAGATCTATTTGATCAACTGAAAGGTGCCAGCGTATTCTCAAAAATTGATCTACAGTCTGGATATCACCAAGTAAAAATCAAGGATAGTGACATCCCAAAGACAGCTTTTCGAATATGTTATGAACATTACGAGTTCGTTGTAATGCCTTTTGGGCTAAGCAATGCACCCGCAGTAATCATGGACCTAATGAATCAAGTATTCCACTCATATTTGGATCATTTTGTGATCATATTCATTGACGATATCCTGGTGTACTCTAAGGATCAAATGCAACATGAAGAACACCTTAGAACTATCCTGGAGTTACTAAGAAGAGAAAGATTGTATGCTAAATTCAAGAAATGTGAGTTTTGGCTAGATCGAGTTAACTTCCTCGGGCATATCATCTCAGCTCGCGGAATCGAAGTAGATCCAATAAAAGTGAAAGCTATCAAGGAATGGAAGGCCCCAACAAATGTGAATGAAGTACGAAGTTTCCTAGAGTTGGCAGGATACTATAGAAGGTTCATTGAAGGATTCTCAAAAATTGCAAGGCCGCTGACCCAATTAACACGAAAAGGAGTAAAGTTCCAGTGGATAAAAGAATGTGAAGACAGCTTCCAAGAGTTGAAGAAAAGGCTTACAACTGCCTCTGTACTAACTATCCCAGATGGCACGGAAGGATTTGTGATCTATAGCGATGCCTCGAAGCAAGGATTGAGATGCGTACTAATGCAAATGGGAAAGGTGATTGCCTATGCCTCAAGACAACTAAGAACACATGAACAAAACTACCCCACTCACGATCTAGAATTGGCTGCTGTAGTTTATGGTTTAAAAATTTGGCTACACTATTTGTATGGAAGTAAGTGTGAGATTTACACCGACCACAAAAGCCTATAATATTTCTTTGAGCAGAAGGAGTTGAATATGAGACAAAGAAGATGGTTGGAGTTAGTGAAAGACTATGATTGCACAATATTGTACCATCCAGGGAAAGCAAATGTGGTGGCTGACGCCTTAAGCAGAAAAAATAAAGGAGAGTTAACATGCTCTATAACAACTCAAAAACAACTGGTAGATGAGTTTTCTCGGATGAGTCTAGAAATGGTAATACCTCCAAGTAGTATCAAGGCAATGATCAATGCAATTAGTTAAGCCCTTATTAAGGGATATGGTGATAAAGGATCGGGAAGAAGATGAGTTCTTTAAAAAGATTAAGGAATGCATAAAGTCTGGAGAAGGAAAGGATTTTTTTTCTAACTAATGAAGGAGCATTGTTCTATGGAAAAAGATTACGTGTGCCTAAAAATGAGGAACTTGTGAGAGAAATTTTAGCTGAAGCTCACAATACCCCATACGTTGTGCATCCAAGAGGTACCAAGATGTATCATGACTTGAAGAAGATTTTCTGGTGGAAGAATATGAAGAAGGATATTGCATCATTTGTGCAAAAATGCATGACATGTCACCAAGTAAAAGCAGAACACCAACGACCCTCAGGATTTCTGATGCCACTCGAGATTCCTGAGTGGAAATGGGAACACATCAAGATGGACTTCGTTGTTGGCTTACCAAAATCAGCACGAGGAAATCAAGCCATATGGGTTATAGTTGATCTCTTAACAAAGTCAGCACATTTTCCACCTGTCAAAATGACTTATGGATTGGATCGACTTGCTCAAATATATATTGAAGAGATTTTTAGATTACATGAAGTACCTGTTTCCATTGTTTCAGACAGAGATCCAAGATTTATGTCAAAATTTTAGTATAGCTTGCAAAATGTAATGGGAACAAAGCTAAATTTCAGCACAACTTTCCACTCTCAAACTGGCGGACAATCTGAAAGGACTATACAAACCTTAGAAGACATGCTGAGAGCATGCATACTGGATTTTGGCGACGATCTTGCTTATGAAGAATTTTCTATAGCTATCCTTGATAGGAAAATTCACAAGTTAAGAAACCATGACATCTCTTTAATCAAAGTCCAATAGAGTGGACACAATGAAGAAGAAGCAACGTGAGAACGAGAAGAGAATGTACGAGTGAAATACCCAAATCTCCCTACATTTGGTAAGTAGAATTTCGAGGACGAAATTTTATTTTTGGTAGGGGAGGATATAACACCCCCACAATAATAAAATATATTTACAATAATAATATGTCTATTTATTATAATAATATATATTAACAATATAATAAGATATATAGTGGAGCTTCCATGCATATATCAATTATAAATATGTAGTTATATATTAATATTATAATAATAATAATATTATTAATAATTACATAATAATAATAATGATAGAAATTATAACATACAATACTAATATTAATAAAAGATAGGTGTATGTAATAATATTGTTATAATTAAAACATCATACAATTGAGTAGGATGTATGTATGGACTGAGTAGCAGACACGTAATCTTCACGGTGGTCTGCCAACTAGCACACCTGGCCAAATAGGGATGCATCCATGCATATCTAATTTACATGCACAAGCACACGTATAAATTACTACAGTAAGCCTTAGTAGGGTAATCATTACCCTAGGTATTCTTCTCCTATAAATAGTACTCCCTGCATTCAATTTTAACTCACCCACTTCACAGAAACATCTTCACCATTATATAGTTATACGCTTACAGAGCTAACCGAGAGAATGGAGGGAGTGCTTGGGTTGAGAGGTAAGTTAACTTCTGGTTACCAACTATTATCACATTATATGTTAAAATGATCCTCTCGTCACGTAGAGTATAAATATTAAACCTGTATGTTCGGAATTTTCGTCGACGGAAATAAAACCTTATAGTGTCATATCTTAAAATGTTCGTCTCTCAACATAGATCCCAAATACGAAACTCGTTTGTAGTTTCGGTGTCTTGATTATTAGATATTTTGTGTTAAAATTTTCATACATGATGCCTTATATTATATATCATTTTGAATCATTTTTCACAAGGAATATAACCATATAATTTATTTTAATTTTGAACGTGAAAATGAAGCATGCATGCACACGTAAAACTGAATTTTGGTCCCATTTTCCTATAATATTTTAATACATGGTTTTAACCCTCATCTTATGAGGATCGCAATGGTGCTTTCGGATTTTTAATTGGAATTGTATAAACCTAATTTAAATAATTTACAATAAATTTAGCAAATATAAATTGTGAATTTATAAAATAACTTACGATTAATGCATGCATGTTTTCAGGGAATTTTATTCAAAATATTTTATTTCGTTCTTAGTTTTAATAAAATTCTCATTATCCTAATTAACTATAGTTAACTAGTAGTATTCACATTTGAATATATATTAGCTTTATTTTAAGGAAACTCTAAATTTAGTTTATTAGACATTTTAAATTTAGTTCAGCAAATTCTTTCAGGTTTTCAAGATATCAGTTATCATTCATAATTTTCTACTCACTTTAAGGTAGGGGTAACTTCTACTCTTCACCGAGTATTATTACATTCCATGTTTTGATTGCTATTATTAATGTGTATACGTAATAGACATGTATATACAATTGGAAAATATCTCCATATTTGCAGCTCGATACTAATTGACATATGGCCGGACGCCATCGGAGCCGGCGCTAATTGACATATTGGCGGACCTTGAGTCATCGTTGACACATATTTATCGACTGCCATATTATTTTATTTTATACATTTTTCTTACATATATATATTACCCAATGCAATCATTGATGTTCCCCTACTGAGTGTATTTTAGACGATCACATGTTATTTTGAATTTCAGATCCCACAGAAGGTGAAGAAGCATGACTTAAGTAGATTTTACATCTTTGCGATATTTGCATACTTTTTAAAATATTATACATGATGTTGCAACTCTTGTCCTAGAACATCATGTTACGACTTCTGCTTATGTGCTACATTCACTGACGCCCATGTTCTAGGGAAACTTTTATTATCTATTTATCTATTCATTTAATTATTTATTTATTTGTCTTTTAAAAAAATGTGAGAATATCCTTATTAAAAGAATTTAGGGCATTACACATCGTCTTCCTCCTCCTTCTCTGTAGGTGGAGCCGCCTCCTTCAGCCGCTGAGTCTCTCTACCTCTGTCTCCATCGTCTTCCACTTGCGGCATTCTCAGTTCACCTTTGTCCGTCGCTCCATTACGTTTACTGTTACTATTTCAATTTTGTAACCTCTTCTCAACTATAACTTGCAACGGATCTACTCTTATAGGTCTGTTCAGATCTACTCTTGTTGAATCTGTATACAACTTTTTTTTGTTCTATTCCAATTTAAATGGTTTAAATTTGGAAAAGAATATGCGATTGTGATTGCTGCTAGATGAATTCTTGTTGGATTCTCATGCTAATTTGAGTAGATTTTTTTGTGATTGTAATCAAATTTCACGATTTTTGAAATTCTTCTGGATTAATTGAACAAATTAAATTCGGTGTATTGCCTCAAGGTTTTGGAATTTAATTTTTAATTTTTTTAATGACTGTATTATTGTATGAAATTATAATTATAATTGTATTACTTTTTTTACAGAATTGTATAAAACTAAAAATATTTAAAAAAATAAAAAATTAAAAAAACTTATACACTATGGAATTACAAAAAATACAATTTCTGACGAGGAAATAAAATGAAAGAGAGCATGTATAATAACCGATACATTTCAACTGATAGTATATTTTTTATTACTTTTTATTTGATTTTACAAATAGTTTTTTCAGTTTTCAAATATATTATTAGTGTATATGTATTTTTTGATAAATGTATAACTTTTTATACTAAGATGTATAAATTTAATATTGAATATCAATATCCCATGAAGTGATACATTTATTAAATAACGTGTATACACTATTTAATTATAACCGATACATATGAATTTAATTATAACCGATACATATGATTATTAGAATGTGCATAACAAAATCAATAGAATTTAATACGCTTTTTAAATCTAAAATATACATTTAAGAATAAAACATTATACATTTATTAAAAATCACATATACAATATTTGTATATCAAAGGAAGCTCAACCATCTACAATATACATATACATTTAAGAATAAAATGTTATACATTTATTACAAATCACATATACAATATTAAAGGAAGCTGCAAGCTACAATTTGGACTCCATCAACCACATATTTCTTTCAACAAAATAAAAAAACTTTTAATACAACCACAATTATCTGACAAAAAATTAAAAAATTAAAAGTCAGCAGCCACAAGGGTTGAGATAATCGGAGTCGCGAAACAAGAGAGTTTCATCGGAGTGAAGGGTATAGAATAACACTCCCTTGAATTAGAATCTTCTTCTGACTTCACATTTGGCTCCATTGTTAAAAGATTTTGACCTTCTGTTAATAAATTTTGACCTTGATCAGATCTGATTGGTGAGGCAGATCTGATGGGTGAGGACAAACTTCTAATGATGGGTGAATCCATGCCGAAGGAGGCGTAAGGTAGCGCCGGCGTCAGATGGCAGAAAGAGGCAGGTGAAATGGCGTAGGACGGCGGCGGCAGAGACAGTACGTGCTAGATTGGGGAGAGTGAGATGCGTGAAGAATAGAGAAATACAAGGCGAGAGGTAGTGTCGGCGTCGGGTGGTAGAGAGAGGCGGAGAAAGCGCGTAGAGAGAGAGGAGGCAGGAGGCGTGAAATGTGAAATGGGAGAGAATGACCCGTAAAAATAAAATTCTTATAAATATTCAGATTGACGGGTCAAATTTGACCCTATTGCATCTTAAAAACTGTTGCACAATAGTAATTGCCTAAACTCTATTACGATTAACCGAGATCTTAACTGTAAACAGAAGCGTACCTTGATCATCGGTTCTTTAGGCGGAATACAACCTCGATCAATTGGTATTGTGGCCTTCCTCAACTAAACCTCCTTATTTCTTACGGGGACCGTAGTAATCCCTCCCAATAGGGAGGAATGAATACCATGTGGGGCTTAGTATATCGGGACCATAACCTATGAGCCTTTATATACTACACAATTGAGTCACCTGTAATCACCTTAATTATGTAGTATAGGGTATCTACTCAATTGACCCATATAATTTATTATTGTAGTCCATGGACTTTTCACATTAATTGGATCGCTTAATTAAGTCCATAAAATAATTAAATAGCTAATGTAATTGCATAATAATATATTGCCCACAGTTAGATTATAATGAAAATTAAAAATTTTCAATAATCTCCCACTTGGGCTATATATTTATCAGAGCAATTATATCAAGAGTCCTTAGTTGCGCAACTTTATGCTATTCATCTTCAGGCTATATTTAACAATTTGGTCCATCTCATAGACTAATATGAAACTACCGCTGCATTCACCACATTACAAATCGTGGTTAAACCCTGACAATCACCATATCAGTATACTTAATGACATATATTAAATATGGTGAGTAGCATGGAAATTACATGCAATGTGATCAACATCATGTCTATTTCCAACTGGTCCAACTTTAATCTTTAGTGAGATCAATCCATAATGTAAAATATTACAAAATAGAAAAATTAACTTTAGTGAATTCACAATGAATTCAAAACCATCAACTTTATCCTGTAGAAAACCGAATTATCCAAACCAAAGTGTCTTAAAAACTTTAAAGAGCAATAAATATAAACTTCCACTAAACCAATGTATTCTAAAACTATATAATAGCCAAATGAGTAGCTAGATCAAATACAGGGCATTGAATACATAAGTGGCGAATCCTCATTTGGAGTCTATCACAATAAGCTCTACTAAAATTTTATCTACACAAAACACTTTCTCATGGTTAAAGAACTAAAGTGTTTGCTTAATACTTTTACTTGTATAGCTCTCCAGACCAACAGAAGATATAGCCTGAAGTGGATCTTGTACTGTATTGGCATCCAACAAACTCAAAATCAGACTACTTTATGATCTCCTACTAATCTGATCTCTTATGTGCAAGCATGTTATTCTTTGTTCTCTATAAATACCCTATAAAGATCCATGCTAGAGTTACTTAATTGTCTACTTAATATACCAACAACAGAAGCCAAATTAGGCCTTGTACAGATCTTATCATACAACCATTTCCAATAGTCAAAGCATATAAAATATTTCTACATTTCTTAAATTTTTAGTTTAACTTTAGGGCACCTGATTGAGACTGCACTTGTCTCCCTTATTTTAACTTTAATCTTCTCCCAATGAATCACACAATCATCTACATTTGTCTCAAAACCAGGTAAGACAATTACATCATGATAATATATAGTTGTGATTCCTCTACGGAAAAGCTTGCTTGAATGTATAGATGGATTTCCTTTAGTTCTTACAATCATTAAGTTCTTTTCAATGTTTCCGTCAAAGAACACTTACTTTACATCCATCTAAGTTGATTCAAGATCATAGTGTGCTACTAATGTCACGATTATCTTAAAAGAGTCTTTTTAGAAATCAGATAGAAAGTCTCTTATAACAATGCATTCTTTCTCTTTTGAGTATAATCCTTTACCAAGATGCAAACATGGTCATCTTGTATTGATTTAAACTCATAACTTGTAGCATTAACCCACTTTAGAGTATTTGGACCTTGCATGGCTTAATGAACATTGTTTGAATTTTCTAATGGATTCCATAGTGCCCTCTTTATTTAAGAGAAAAATTATATAATCATTCGAATTGTATTTCTCTCAACTCCAGTGGTTTTCTTAGTGACATTAATTCTTGAGGTTGTTGAATTTGTTGTTCTTTAAATATTATTGACATTGTCATATCGTTATTCTGGATTTGCACCATTCTTAAAATCATAAGTGGAAGTTGAAATAGACTCATCCTTAAAGACAATGTCTCTAAAATTATTCTTCCCCCCAAATCAATATCCTCAAAGAATACCGTATTACCCATCTCAAATCATCCGTTAATTGGATTATAAACTTTTATCTTTATTCATAACCAATAAAGTAGCTTGTATTTATTTGAGTCCAATTTTCTTTAGTAGATCCCGATGAACTAGCCTTAGTTGGACATCACCATAAGTGAAACTCAAAGAGTTCTCACAACTACTTTGGTTGGAACTTTATTGAGACCATAAACTGCAATCTTTTGTATTTCTCCAATTAGTAACTATATATTATATAGTACTATTTTTGTCTTTTAACTACACCACAATACCATTCATACTAAGTAATCTTAATATGGTGTATTATAAAACAATTCCACAGGCATTTAGGAGTAAACAAAAGGTTGTACTTTAGTTGTCTTTAGCAGCTTTCTTAATGGGTTTTCTTGTATTGCTCTTATACTTTATTGAGACCAAATTTTCTTGAAGCATACTAGTCTTATCTTTATTGTTGAAATTATCATCATGTATGATTTTGTTGTTGATATAAGTTAAATTTAATTAGCAGACTTCTTAATTGTATAGAGAATTATTGCAAAATAATTTATCATGCTCGCATTAAACTTTATAATCTTTCAAAATTTAAAAACTTAGAATCATCTCAAGGAATCAAGCACATCATTAGTATCAAGTCCAATAACAACACCAACTTGTAAATGACACCCTCTACGTAGTAATCAAATAATGACAATAAAACTGTCAAGTAATAGCCTTCCTTTAGGCTGACTTATTACTCACATGTTAAATAAATAATTGTCACGTATTCACCACCACATGTGCTTGTGTATTTCGGGCCAAATATTAATCTACCTATTGGCCGATCAATACCCGCATGAAGATACACTTGCACAACATTATTAATTGGGTACCCATCATAAGACACCTTGTGCAACATTATACTCGTCTATGGAAAAAAATTAACTGCACGGGTAAATTTGGTGTAATAATCAAGTTTTGATAATAAGTTCTGTCAAACAAAAGTCTATCTATGGACCGACAAATATTCACATGAACAATTTAAATAATTATCACTTACTTATTATCACATGTGTGTTATTATTTTGTCAAACTGTGCCAACCTATGGCCGAACACAGAACGCATAAATAATTTCACGCTCATCTATATAATTTCAATAAAATCGCACTCCATACACAGAGGCTGCTATGCAACATGATGCTTTGATTGACTAGATTGAAAAATTATTAGACCAATTAAATAAATATTTTAAAATAAATATTTATGTTTAATTAAACGACATTAAAAAATGTCTCCCCAATTTTAATTAATTAAATTTCACAACCAAATGGGAATATTAATTGATTAAAAAATATTTAAAATTTGCGAAAAATGTCTTGATTGAATTTGAGTCTTGAATCCTAATAACCTATAATGTTCGTATATGTACCAGATAATTAATGTAATATTTGAAAATTACAATCACAAAGATTAATTAGCACTTTCAACATACTGATACATGCAGCATCAAATAGGCAGTCACAAAACTTATTACTGTAATTGCTACAATAGAATTCGAATGACAAAATAAAAGAGTTTAAATTGCTATATTCCCATGTTATCAAATCCATGCCCATATGTGACCAACGTGTAATCAAGAAGGGATGGTGTATAATTTGGATCTCAACGCGCACTTCTAAGAAAGGGTATCATGAATAAAAAATTGAAGAATTTTATTTGGTTAACATAAAAGTGACCCACACCTGATAGCAGTAGCAGTACATCCACCCATTTAATACTATATTCACTTAACCAAATTCACTTAACCAAAAACATGATCGTGCTTTAATATCAATTATGCATCATCAATTTTTGTATTTCGATAACAAGTATTTGTATGTAATCTTTATTTGAATTCCATAGGCAGGAAATCAATTAATCTTGTACTTGGAATACTTAAAACAAATAAATCCATACTTAATTGAATTATAACTCTCACTTAAATTTAAATTAACAGCAATTAAAGCCCATCATTAATGGAGTCAATAAGTTTAAAATAATTCAATTTATTTCCATTTACAATATTTGAGGATCCTTACATGGAAATAAAATTATTCTCCTCTATTATTATTTAAAGCACGTGAGTAATCAAACTCAAACTCTCAATATTATTCGTATGGTGAAAGGCATACACAAAGCATCAATCCTTGAATGAATTGATTTCTTAACTTAATTAAGGAATTTAAATTCTAATTTTGAATAAACTATATTAGACAACTATTCATTTCCATAATAATGAGTATATATGCTTAGTCATATATATCATATCTACCACTGTCAATCAAGGATCAACGTGTGTAGCTAATTTTCAAAATAGATGGGATTAGAAGCTATAGTGATAAATATCACATAATCCATAAGTATAATGCATTCATCAACTCCGAATTCTCCAATTCTCCAAAATGCATACACATACACACAATTTTAATTAGTAATCTATTAAAATAAATCACATTAATTAGCTAAAAAAATTAATTTGATAACCAAATGTCACCCCCAAATTCTTAACTATGACATCAATATACACTGTATGTCTCAACCATCACATTTTCATTATTGTTGTTTAATATGATTAGAGAACATGTATGCCAAAAAAAATATGTAATGAGATCAATTACTCAAACGGAATGAATATTAATTAATGCGTTAATAGCACGAGTCAATAGCATTCAATCACGAATGGAAATAGGTAAATAAAAATATATAATACTTACCAAGTCTGAAAATTATTTTGATATCTCATAATAAATAAATCCAAATAACAATTTGATACCACAAATCGTCCAACTAATCATCTTAACCAAAATGTTAAGGCGTGTGGCATGCATACACAATGTACATCACTAAATACAATAATTAATTAATTAAATTAATTAATATGTTATTCACATATCTCAATCAAATCAGAAATATATATATATATATATATATATATTGTTGGGATAAACACACGAATAATTAAATAATAAACTATTCGTCTACGCAACGAAATGATCAATTATCCATCTCTTGTGTGAATCTAGCAGGAAACAATCCTATTAATATGATGCACGATAAAGCAAGCAATCAACAACACACAACACAAGTAATTTAACGTGGAAAACCTCCTCAATGTGAGAAGGTAAAAAACCACGGGACCGAAGCCCACCAAAAACTTCACTATGAAACAAAAATTCAAGAGTTACAATCTGCCACCACAGACACTCTATCACAAACGTATCAAGACGCTCAATACTTGATAACAAACAACGAGATTAGAAAGACCTCACCAAACTACACCAACTGCCGTTCAGAGTTCGCAACTTTAGGAACTTCAGAATCCGATCTCCACCGTCCAGAATCAACCCCTATGAGTCTTGAATGTGCTGTCCAAATTATAGCTCGATCAAATGGTTAGTTTGAGAGAAAATGCTCTTTCCTCTCGACTGCGCAGAATTGAATAGGCCAAAAACCTGCTTCTGTTTTTGGCCTATTCCCGTCAACACAAAGCTCGAAACACGATCTCCACAGTTTCGAATGTACTTCCACAAGTTTCAAATATGCTGACCAAAATTCAGCTAGATCCGATGGTTGAAACTCCGGTTATTGCCTCTGCAATATCACTGCGCTGGATTTTCTCTTAAAAACGTGAATTTTATTTTTGCCCTCTTTTTCTTCTCACTTCCCTCAATGACTTACGGAACAAGATAACACCAAGTATCGGGCCTACTTGGGCTTTTCAACCTTGTTGGCTATTGGGCTCTTCACATATTTGGAAACCCAACCCAACAGATCTCCCCCTTTCCGATTATGTGGAGAGACTAGCCATTCCGGCTATCACCAGACATACCTCGAGCTTTTCTCTAGGCAATGCCTTCGTCATCATGTCAGCATCATTATCATCTGTATGAATCTTTTCAAGCTCAAGCATCTTATCATTGATGATATCCCTCATCCAATGATATCTCACATGAATATGCTTCGATCTTGAATGAAATGCAACATTCTTGCTGAGATGGATAGCACTCTGACTATCACAAAATACTACATATCTCTGTTGCTTTAGTCCAATCTCCTCCATAGACCTTTTAAACCATAACACCTCTTTGCATGCTTTCGTTACAGCAATGTACTCTGATTTTGTTGTGGAGAGTGCAACACACTTTTGCAATCTTGATTGCCATGACACAGCACCACCTGCGAATGTCACTAGGTAAGCAGAAATTGACTTTCTGGTGTCCACATCAGATCTCATATCTAAATCGGTATAGCCAACTAACTCGGGCTTCCCACCTCCAAAGGTTAGTCTCAAACTAGACGTACATCGTAGATATCTCATTATCCACTTCACAGCATTCCAATGCTCCTTTCCCGGATTAGACAAATAACGGCTAACAACACCAACTGGAGGTGGGAAGCCCGAGTTCACATAGCTGAAGCATATGGGACTCTTCTCATTGCTTCCTTCTCTTCATCGGTTGAAGGACTATGATGAGCACCAAGCTTAAAATGAGTGGTAATAGGAAAACTAACCACTTTAGCTTTGCTCATATTGAATTTCTCAAGCAATTTCTCAATATACTTCTCCTGTGACAAGTGCAGGTTCTTATTTGCTCTTTCTCGGGTGATGTTAATACCAAGGATTTTCTTTGCTGGCCCCAAATCCTTCATGGCAAAGGATTTGCTCAACTGTTTATTCAACCTGTCAATTCTTGAAACATTCCTGCCAACAATCAATATATCATCAACATACAGTAATAATATAATGAAATCATCATCCGAGAACTTCTGAACAAACACACAATGATCAGAAATAGTCTTCTGGTAGCCTTGCTCCCCCATAACTGACTCAAATTTCTGATACCACAATCTAGGTGCTTGCTTCAAACCGTAGAGAATATTTTTCAGTTTGCATATATGGTCTTCTTTTCCTTTCACCTTGAAACCTTCAGGTTGCACCATGTAAATCTCTTTATCTAGCTCACCATAAAGAAAAGCAGTTTTGACATCCATCTGCTCAATCTCCAAGTCAAGACTAGCTGCGAAACCAAGCATAAAATGGATGGAAGATATTTTAACAACCAGAGAGAAAATTTCTTCAAAATCAACTCCCACTTTCTGGTTGAAACCTTTAACAACCAATCTAGCTTTGAATCGAGGCTTTAAGGTGTGCTCATCTTGTTTTATCCTGTACACCCACTTGCTCTTCAAAGCATGCTTCCCCTTTGGTAGTTTCACCAGATCAAACGTGTTATTTTCATGCAAGGATTTCATCTCATCTTGCATTCCTTCCAACCATTCATTCCTGTGTTCTCCACGAAATTGCTTCTCCATAGCATTCAGGCTCTCCCCCGTCGGTCAAGAGCACATACTGATCAGGAGGATACATCCTAGAAGGTACACGAGCTCTACTGCTTCTTCTAGGTAGTTCTTAAACCTCCTGTTCTTGAACATCAGGTGGTTGCGGCTGATCGATATCATCTTCATCATGCGAAGGATGATCGACATTCTCATCATTACCGAAAACAGCACTACCAAAAACTGTCGGGATACCGACGGAATTACTGATGGATTACCTACAAATCAACATAATAAGTCAATTTTGGCGGAAAAAATAATTAAAAGTATTTAGTGACGTATTTACCGACCGATTACCGACCGAATTTGCGACGAAAATTAGATCCGTCGTTATTTTCGTCACTATTTTGGAGTAATAATTTCCCAAAAATTTACTGACGGAAATATTTCGTCGGTAAATATATAACAAGAATAATTTCTATGAAAGAGGTTACCGACGATTTAAAATCCGTCGATAAAATTTATATTATAAATTTTAGTATATTACCGACGATTAATATTCGTCGCAAAGAAAAAATAAAATATTCTTGTTATAAAATATTTTAATAATTTATTCAGCTGCGTTACCGACGGAAATAATCTGTCGGTAAAATATTGGAATTTTTTAATTATGTAAATTTATCATGCAAATGGGTTCACATATTTTTAATTATTTTTTTAAATTAAATTATTAATTACCGATGGACAGTATCCGTCGGAAATATTTTCTAAAATTAGGGATTTCTTTCACTCCCAAGTCCTAATTTCATCTTTCCTCCCGATTTCATTCTCCCGCGGTGCCATTCCGCCAATACAGGCGCTGGTCACTCTCGCCATTCTACCGCCGTCGGTCACTCTCGTTGTTGTTATCGCCTCCGGTCACAGTCGCTGCTGCTCTGGCCACGATCGATTTTAATAGCACAATCTCTTCTCTTCCATAGCCTCCGTCAATACTTCGGTCATTGCCACTGTCCTCCCAACGTCGACCACAAGTGACCCACGATAACTTCTTAAATTTTCTGTCTTAATTTCTGGAAATTGTGCCATTCAGAAACTCATTGCAGTCCACTCCGTTCTTCAATCTGCTGTTTCTCTTGATTCTTAAGTTAATACGCTATGTTTCTCTTGATTCGTATCCTCTGGGTCAGTACTGGGTTCTGGGGGGAAGGGGGGAGAATCTGTGTGGTTCAATTTGAGGGAAAAATTGTCAGATCTAGGGAGCATCCGGTTTTTTTTTTATCACTTCAGATTACACCATTAATGCACCTAATATTGCATGAAAAAAGCTCTGTTTTCCATGAGTGACCACCCTCATCTGGTATTCTGGTTCATCCAAGATTAATTTAGTATACAGATAAACAGGGGTCCTGTTATAACAGCAACAATTTTATATTTTGTGCCTATCTTCTATTGTTTAATCAAGTTTTGGAAATATCAATCCTGGTGTCCCTTGGAAATTAGGATGTCCCTTGTGATTTTTCACATCAATTATCCTGTGTTATTTTTTATTTAGTATTTAATTATGGTAGTGGATAGAAGATCATGAGAAAAAATTCTTACTTTAAAAGTAAGTTTGAAATATTAAAAAATGAGAGGTGGCTTGGATTTCAAAATGGTTAGTGGGATACTAAACAGAGTTTGCAGTGAGTTGGGTTCTAAACAGGTTTTGTTGGTGGTTTATCCATTAACCTTATGATGAGAGAGTTGATTCTTCTGAGGGAACCACTTGGCTATAAAATAATACTTACTGCTTAACATAAGATGATCTTTTGGGAATTCAAAAGTTTTCTACATTAACAATATTTACCATATATAAATTAGTATTTATTACATCATATCTATTTTAAAATATGTGTACTTTATATTTTTTGTGCTGATTGAATCATTTTATTTTTTTGGCTTATTGTTGATATCTTATTCGTGCCAAGATATTATGGATTGGATTAGAGTTGGATTTCTGTTTTGAGTTATATTTTGAATTAATTTTGGTTTCCTCTTTTGTGAAGCAAAAATCATGTTTGCCAATATATACTTTTAACTCATGAGATGTTTATGTAAATAAAGAAAAGAATATATACTCACTTCACTCCTTTTTAACTTCTAATTTTTTCATGTAAATAAAGAAAATATATATTTTTACTACTTTATTAATTTTATTTAGAGTAATTTAGTCCTTTAATTAGAAAAAAATATATTATGTATATTAATTATATATAGTTAAATGACAATTTCGAAATTAAAATAAAGTATAAAGGTATTGTGTTGGATGATTTTCTTTTTAATTTTTTGATCGTTCATTAAGTATTGAGAAAAATAAAAATAGAAAAAGAACCATAATATTGATGTCATTACGTGTATCTTAGATAAATTAAAATTTGATTAGAAATATGATTATGGTTAAATTTTTAATTACAACGTTAAAACTTGTTATTCTTGATTTTTCTATAATTGTATATTTATGTTGATTCTATTGTAAATTTATTTAGATGTCAAATTTCAAAGCTTGAAGTGCCAAAGTATATATTAAATATCAAAGAGGTATGCATAAATTTTCTTACTAAACTTTTTTTACCATATATGATTTATGTCCTTAATTTCATATTATATCTTTTTTTTAATGTGAACTTGAGTTTTTCAATATTAATTATTTTTTAATAAAAAATAGATAATACTTGAATTTACACTAATCTATATTTGGATTTGCTTTGATTTGTATTAAATTTAGGATAATACTTGTGTGATAGTTTTGTATTCTATGTATGTTCCTTAACTTAGGAAAAATAACAAAACAAATGTTTTATTGCTGCATGAAAATCACAATATTATGAATACACAGACTTGATTGCACAATGGAGTCAACTCGTTTGTAGATGTACAATCGCATGAGAAATGGGGGTTTGACTTGTGAATTTTTGAAAGGGCTTGATGAATTCATTGAATTTGCAACTAGTCAACATGAGTGGAAGGATGGTGAAAAAATTAAGTGTCCATGTGTTAAAAGAAAATATCGAAACAAAGGCTTTTTACCTGTTGACATAGTACAAGGACATCTAGTCAAAAATGGATTCATTTCAAATTATTTTGAGTGGGTTTTCCATGGTGAGCGATGATCGATAAATGACATGGAGATAGATGTTGATGGATCAATTCCTTCATCTCATCATGAAATTAATGAGGAAGAATATAGTCCATACCACGAAATGGTCATGGATGCGGCTGGACCAGCTTTTAATGCTGAAAACGTTGATGAAGAGAATCCTAATCCAGAAGCTCAAAAATTCTTTGACATGCTTGAAGTAGCAGACCAGGACTTGTGGCCCGGATGTAGTCATTCGTAATTATCATTCATTTCTCGACTTATGAGCATGAAATCAGAAAATCACATGTTCGAGAAGTTGTTTAATGAGGTTGTCGGATTAGTAAAAGAGTTAGCACCTGAAGAAAACTCTGTTCCTGATGACTTCTACAAGTGCAAGAAATTGCTACGGGGAACGGGCTTACCAGTGCAAAAGATTGATTGTTGTCCTAAGAATTGCATGATTTATTGGCGAGCAGATGAGGAGCTGACTTTTTGCAAGTTCTGTAATGAACCTCGATATGATAAGAAAAATGTAGCCCGCAAGATTATGTATTACTTTCCTTTGGCTCCGCGTTTACAAAGATTGTATGCCTCTAAAGCTACGACTAATGAGATGAGGTGGCATGCTAATCATGACAAGGATCAGGGCATGGAACATCCATCCGACTCGGAGGCATGGAAACAATTGAACGACAGGTTTTCTGAGTTTGCAGCTGAAAGTAGAAATGTAAGATTGGGTCTTTGAACTGATGGTTTTCAGCCATTTGGTCAATCAGGGCAGCAATACTTATCTTGGCCAATTATACTTACGCCTTACAATCTGCCTCCATCCATGTGTATGAAGGAACAACACATGTTTCTTACTGTGTTGGTTCCCGGGCCACAGAATCCAAATGAGAAATTGGATGTTTTTCTTCAACCCCTTATACATGAGTTGATAGAATTATGAAAAGTTGGAGTGGAAACTTATGATGTCTCCAAGAAAAAAAATTTCATGATGAGAGCTGCAATTTTATGGACAATAAGTGATTTTCCAGCTTATTCAATGTTGTGTAGATAGAGTACTGTAGGAAGATTAGCATACCCTCATTGCATGCACCATTCAGAAGCCTTTACCCTTAAGTGTAGTGGGAAGCAATCATGGTTTGGCAATCATAGAAAGTTTTTAGTGAATGATCACACATGGCGGAGAAATAAAACTTGGTTCCTCAAGAATAGAACTGTTTTCACCAAGTCTCCTCAAATTAGAACGGGACACGAGATCTTAGCTGAGATAGAAACCTGGGGTTTAAAAAGGTGACTGAACCAGGTGGTTGTGAAGTCAATAAATCGATTAAAAATTTGGGTTGGAGAAGGAAGTGTATATTCTGGGATTTGCCATATTTTGGGGTGATTTGTTGATTCGACATAACTTGGACGTAATGCACATTGAAAAAAAATGTGTTCGACAATATATTCAATACTGTGGTGAATGTTCAAGGAAAGACAAAAGATACTCATAAATCAAGAGATGAGTTAAATGATTATTGTCGATGTCCTGTGTTAAAGAAGAATGAAGAGACAGGAAAATTTCCTAAGGCATGTTATTCTCTTAACAAAAATCAAAAGGAAGTTTTGTTTGAGTGGATCAAAGAGCTGAGATTTCCTGATGGTTATGTCTCAAACATGAGTAGATGTGTGGACAAGAAAAAATTGAGAATGTTTGGTATGAAAAGACATGATTGCGACATATTCATGCAGCGATTGATCCCAATGGCGTTTCATGATTTACTTCCACAACATGTTTGGAAAGCAATCACTGAATTAAGCTTGTTCTTCGAAGACTTAACTTCTACAACAATCAAGGAAGAAGACATGGAACATTTGCATAAGGACATTCCAGTAATATTATGTAAGCTTGAGCGTATCTTTCCACCAAGTGTTTTTGATTCAATGGAGCATCTACCAGTTCATTTGGCTTATGAGGCAAAGATAGCCGGTCCAGTTCAGTACAGATGGATGTACCCTTTTGAGAGATACCTTCGCAAGTTAAAGAACAATGTAAGAAATAAAGCAAAGGTTGAAGGTTCGATTTGCAATGCTTATTTAGTTGAGGAAGCATCATCATTCTGTTCTTATTATTTTGAGGATCCTGTGATGACAAGACACAATAAGATTCCTCGAAATGATGATGGTTGTGGAGATTCTTTTGTGGGCAACAGTGAATGTCTTTCTATAATTCAATTGTCCGGGCATGCATTTGGAAAGGTAAAGAAAAGATATCTGGATGATATGGAGTTTCGAGCAGCACACTCCTACGTATTACTAAATTGCGAAGAAGTCCAGCCTTATATAGAGTAAGTTTTATCGCATGTTAATACAAGTAATAACATTACTATTGTACTCAACTCTTAATATATTTCATTGTTAATGACCGCACATATTGTTTTTGAAGTGTTTATATGACTGACTTGCAGCAGAGTCAACCAATCATGTCAGTTGGCGAGATTGATTCAAGGATAGCAAGTGAATTTGCAACTTGGTTGAAATCTCATGTAAGAGTAAATTCTCTAAATTTATATATTATGCATATTGTAAGATTCTTAAAATACATAATTTTAAAATCTCCTTACAACGACTTATATTATTAGGTGCTCAACAATCCAATCACTCATAGTAAAGTGATTAGAGATCTCTTAAATGGCCCATCTCGCAAAGTTAACATATATCATGGATATTATGTGAATGGCTACAAATTCCACACTGTTCGATATGGAGCTTCTAAATCAATATCAAATAGTGGGGTTTGCATAAAAGGTACAAATTACCTTATAGATGAGAGTGACTATTATGGGATGTTGGATGAGGTAGTTGAATTAGATTACTCTGGTTTACCTGTTAAAAAGGTTGTGTTGTTCAAGTGCGAGTGGTTTGACCCATCACATTTGGTAACAAGAATTCATCCGGAATATAAACTTGTCGAGATTAACCACAAAAGGAGATTTAGTCAATATGAGCCATTTGTATTGGTAATTCAAGCTGTCCAAGTGTATTATTCTACATATCCAACTGAAAAGAAAACAAAGAGTGATTGGTGGCCAGTTTGTAAAGTAAAGTCAAAGTTGCACATTGCAAAAATATCTAAATGTTGTGAAGATTCTATTCCTTCTCCATTTCAAGAGGATTTCATAGATGAGCCCAGCAATGTACAATTAGATGATGGTCCATCAGGTTTAAACGATGAAAGTGGTGCATTCATGGAAATCATTGATGAGGAAGATGATATTGAAGAAGAGTTGCAATCTGAAAATAGTTATGAAAATTTGAATAATTCAGATTCAAAAAATAACTCCTGACACCGATTTTTTAGATGCATTTCACAAACTATATATGATATGTATAAAGGCTTTTATGAGTTTTTTCTTCTTCTTCTTCTTTTTATTTGTCCTTTACAATATTTAATATAATTTATAGCTTGAAAAATTGGATATATTATAATTTTTTGGGTTGCAGATGACAGGTGAACGTACTAATACACATATTGATGGATGTATTGGTGGACGTGGTCGGGGTAGACGGGGTGGACGTAGTGCATCTTCAGCCTCACCATCAACTTCAGCTGCAACAACTATACCTTCCGAACCATCAACCTCAGCTCCACCTCCTATACTATCTGCACCATCAACCTCAGCTCCACTTACTGTACCATCTGCACCAGCACCATCAACATCAACATCAACATCATCTGCTGTAGAGAATTCTCAAACTACGACTGCAAAGCAAGAAGTATGGATCTCTGATTAGGGAAGGTAATTCTTTCCTTATAATTCTTATAGTGTGTATAATTATAAATTATGTTATGTAACCATGATTTGCTTAATTTGTAGTTTACAACTTGGTTATAAACTATCTCACATGTTTAGAGAGATAGTTTTCGATCGGGTTGAAAAAGGAGCAACTCGTTGGAAGAAGATATCTGCGGAGACCAAAGCTATATATTTTGAGGAGTTTAAAGTATGCATTAAAAAGTTTAGAGTTCTATTTTGATATAATCTTAATCTTTTATTTAATTTATGTAGAAAAGATGCGTGTGGAGCATGGACATCAATGCACTAGTTCCGGACAAATAGAACTTTCTATGTGCAAATCGTTATAGTGACATTTTTCACGACTGGAAGAAAATATGGGAAGATAAGAATGAAAAACCAGAGTATATGAATGATGAGACTTGGGCTAGCTTTATTTCTCATTGGCAAGATCCAAAAGAGATAGCAAAGGCTGAACAGAATAAGAAAAATTGTTGAAGCGAGCCAGCAGGAATGGGTACTGGTATTTCTTGCCATAAAGGAGGTTCAGTAGGAGCTTGTGAATTTGCTGAAAAGTTTGTGAGTTTCTATCTTTTATTCACTAATCTTTTATGAATATCTATTGTGTTAATTAATCTTTTCATGTGTGGGCTAAAATTATTTGCATTAAGTTTATATTTTTATAAATTTTAGTAAATGGAAACATGAAAAAGTTAAGGTTTAATTGTAATTCTTTAGCAACTTTGACTTAAAAAATAATATATAGGTTCAAAAGTATATGACGATGCAGTATGATTAGGTCTTATCTGTTTCATGTATATTCTCTTTGGTTTTTGGTAATTGATGAATATTTTGTAGATTATGTTGGTTTACAAATATGTTTAATTTGTTTTATTTGTTAATAAAGCCAAAAAGCATAAAAAATAAGCCAATGAGTACGATATCTTTTTAAACTTCCACCCTCCGGATGAAAATGGAAAATACGCCTATGCAATAGCTGAAAATGTGGCTGTAAGTATAATATTTGTGTTTTAAAAGTATTTATGATTTTAAGTAAAATAATCAATCTATAATATTTGATTAATAATTTATTATTAACCATGTAAATTCACAGAAAGCAATCGAACAAAAGAAAGATGAACTGAGTCAAATGTTTGATGCTCCTGAAATTAATATGGGAGATATCTTTCATCAAACTGTTGCACCAAAAAAAGGTCGCATCTTCGGCATTGGAAATTTGGGAGAAGGAAGTTCAAGCAGTCAATCCAGTGTTACTCAAGGTGTCTGTTCAAAATCAGAGTTCAAGAGACAGGTAGAAGAAAAGATCTTGGAGGTGCGTACTGAGATGCAAGCAGAAATTCAAGTGCTCCAAACCCAAGTGCAACAACTTATGGAGATGATGCGAGGTGGAAGTACAATGGCTTCTCCTTATGGTGGTGGATCTACATCTTTGGTGTCAGTCATAATGATGCTGATATTGATGCTGATGCTAATGCTGATGACGATATTGATGCTGATTTGGGAGACTTGTGATCATATTTATCGTATTTAGATGTTTTTGTGTTAAAGATTGAGTAGAATTTGATATTTTGTGTCAAATTTGGATAATCTAATATCAAATTGTGGAGCTTGTTGAATTTTTAAATCTTATATTGGGTTGTGTTTTGAAGATTTAATTAATTAGAATTTTATATTATTTAACATATATTAATATTAATTTTAAAATATAAAATTCAAATATATACATAAATTTGCGACGAAAAATTTTGTCGCTAACTGAAATATGTAATTTGAAAAACTACTACTACCGACGAAAAATTCCTTCACTAAATTTGTGACGGAATATTTCCGTCGGTAATTACCGACAAAATCGCCGACGAATTACCGTCAGTAAACTAACTTTCGTATGATTTTACAGTTTTTAATTTACGACGAAAATTTCCGTCGGCAATTTGAGATGGAATTTCCATCGGTAAATCCATCGCTAATTCACAGCATCCGACGAATTTGATTTGCATGACTATCGATGGAAAATTCTATTTACCGACGGCCATAATCCATCGGTAATTACGGACCATGGTTTTAGCGATGGATCGATTTCCGTTGGTAATCCGTCGGTAACCCCATTATCGATGAATTTTTCAAGTATTACTGACGAAAATTTCCGTCGGTAATACGATAGTTTTTTGTAGTGCAGGCTGATCCTGATTCTCTTCTTCAGCTTCTACTTGACCTTGACCGTGAGGAACAATTTTCGAGTCAATCAAGTCATCACCAGGTGTAGAAACTGAGCTATCCATCTTCTCAATATCTCTTATGGTTTGATCCTCAACAAACACAACATCCCGAATTCTGACAAGCTTATTCTCCACGAGATCATACAGTCTGTAACCAAACTCATCTTGGCTGTAACCAAGAAACACACATTGTCGAGTCTTCATATCCAACTTAGATCTCTCATTTTTGGGAATATGCACAAATGTCTTACATCCAAAGACCCAAAAATGATTATAGGAAACATCTTTTCCTGACCAGACTCTATCTGGAACATCAAAGCCTAAAGAAACACATGGAGTAAGATTTAAAACATGTACAACAATACTCAGAGCCTCACCCTAAAATGATAAAGACAATCCTGCTTCTGATAGCAGACATCTTACTCTCTCGACTAATGTTATGTTCATCCTTTCTGCAAGCCCATTCAACTGAGGAGTCTTTGGAGGAGTCTTTTGATGTCGGATACCTTGCTCTCTGCAATACTCATCAAAAGGATCAATGTATTCCCCTCCATTATTCGATCTAATGCATTTCAACTTCTTCCCAGTCTGTCTCTCAACTAAAGCATGAAACTGCTTGAATGCATCGAGCACCTGATCTTTCATATTCAACGTGTAGATCCAAGTCTTTCTTGAGTGATCATCTATAAAAGTAACAAAATATAAAGCACCACCAAAAGTTCTTATTTTCATAGGACCACAAACATCAGAATAAATTAAATCGAGTATACCTGATGCTCTGGAAGGAGTTGAGGTCTTGAAAGCAACTCGAGTTTGCTTTCCCACACACTACAAGAAAACACGAAAATACCAACGAAAATTTTTCGTTTGTAAATATTATAATCCGTTGGTAATTGTGTCTACCAATAGATTACTAACTATTTCTTATCTGTTCGTTGTAAAATCTAGCAACCAAATAATTTATGCCGTTGGGAATTTAAGAACAACATGTCAACAAAAGTATCAGACCGTAGCTAAAATACGAACCAAGTCATCATTGACAATGTTGTTGGTAACTCCGTGGTCGTTGCTTATTTTATTTATCCATATACTATAATATTTGTTAGTAATTCATAAATAATTTCTAACAAAAATAAATTTCGTTGGGAATGTTTGTTGATAATATGTTAATAAATTATTAACAATTTATATTTCATTAGTGAAATTTACAAACACATAGAAAATCTATTGCCAATTCTTTGTCCGTTGAATTATAATTTTTGTTGGTACGATGAATTATTTATTAACAGATTAAATTTCATTGGTATTATTTAGTGATAAGTTTAATATCATTGCTATTATTTGTATTTCGTAAGTGCATTTGAATTTTCCATTTGTTTGTAAAAATACCCATTTAATGGCATTTAATTTTGATCATCAACTAATAATAACAAAGAAATAAAATGTGTAACTAACATTGAAAAAGTATTGAAATAAAAAATTAATTGCATAAATAACATGAGTTCTAAGCATATTTAGCCTCGAAATTTAAAATAAAATTTATAACATCTTCCATCAACATAACCAAGCAAATGAAAGATACGTAACGAAGTAAGCTAAATAATGTAGCATGTTTCATCAACACTACCAAACAAATGAAAGATACCTAATGAAATTATAAAGAACCCTAAAATAGAATATATGTAATAATATATAAAACATGAAGAATAAGATACCGGACCAATATCTGCGAATATTAGTCCACCTTATCTTGCATCTACTGATCTTCGGAATGATAATCTTCATCATCATCATCTTCAGTAGTTGCACATAAATCTGTTGGATTGGATGAAGCTTTTCCACCTGTCATAAACCTCTGCATAAGGTCCTCCATCTTTTCTTGTTTCTGCCTCAACTCCAACTCTATCTGCTCCTGCTTCTGCCTCATTTCTTGTTCAATCTCTTCTTGTCTGTGCCTTACCTCCTCTCGCACCTCCTCATAAATCTCAGCACGTAATTGATCACGTTCAAATGGTGTAGATTTTGATGAGCTACAAGCTGGTATAGCAGCTGAAGATTTGCATCCTAGTCCATACACCCGCTGCTTCTTTTGTGGTCCAACAACTTCATAATATATAGTGGACCAATCAGTAGTAGCTGAAGAATTTTCCCCATCTTCAATCAGATTTTGAGTAGCTTCAGTATGACGCTTTATAACCTCCTCCTACGAAGCACACATCCTCAAATTGTAATTAAATGATTAATACTATGATATACAGTATCCACAATTAACTTACAGAAACATCCTTCGATCTTTTATCAACAAATTCTCCATTTTTCTTCTTGTGCATCTTCTCAAAAATCTCATAGTCCGTTACAGGATGATTTAGCTCTTTAGCCTGAAATTATTATGATGACAAAGTTTGAAACTGATATTTAAATCTTACAACTAAAAATTAATTAATATTTTAAATTCAAAACATGAAAACTAAGGCATTTTAATTGCTTACGAGTTAAATGCCAAGATCTATAGCAGATCTAGAGCCACCAGATTTTAAATTCAAAACATGAAAATTAAGGCATTTTAATTGCTTACGAGTTAAATGCCATGATCTATAGCAGATCTAGAGCCACCAGAATGAGTAGGTGGTCCCTTTCCAGAACCTTCCACCTCGCCCTTTCGGCTTTTTGATGCTTGATCACGCTTTTTTTTGAACTCCGTAGTATTCCATTTTTGTTGCCAACTTTTCCAAATTTCTGGTCCAACATTTGATGGCGCTTTCCAGATTTTCTCCAATCACAAAGCGTGGAGGAATAACGTTTTCCAGCCTCACGTTCCCAGATGCGTCGAACCACGGCTAAATCTTTATCAAACGTGAAATGTTTCTGCAAAAGATGTATATGTAGTGCGGTTTTTATAATTAAGAATGATACAACATCAAAGATCTTATTAAATTCTTGTATAGAACAGTAAGTAGAGCCATTCTTAATTTTCATGAAGCAAAGTTCACAAAACTACTAAGACAACTAACAAAGCAAACATGAAAGATAATCGAGCAGCATTTTTTATATTTAATGATACAAACATAAAGGAGATTTAGAATTTTTTTCCTCATTATTTATACTTCTTCATTTTATACATTGCAACTTATCTTTCTGTATATTTAGAACTAGAGAGAAGGCTCTAAATAATTAGAAACACAGTTAGCATCTAATGGTCAAGTAGGAAACAAGGACTAATAAAAGGGATACCACACCATATTCGTACACCCACTTTCTTATTTTCAATATTTAGAACTTGTGGCTTAGTGGAAGATCTCTACAAATTTCTTTGGGACAACACTTTAAATGACCAATATGAATTGTGTGACATCAAGTTTGCCCTAATATTTTAAAAACATCTAATTTGCCCAGTTTTATAGTGATATGTCTGAATTACCCCAGCCACATGTCAGAATTTTATTATCTGATTTTTTAGATAAAGTGTGTGAGAGTTACCACTTTATTGGCGTTGAAAAATTCTATTTTTCACTCTCTATCATATTTAATTAAAAAACCATATTCTCTCATTCCTTATTTATAATTCAAATAATCATATTCTCTCATTCCTTATCTATCATATTTTTAGATCATGTTCGTCATAATATTTAAATATGATTTATTTTCCCAATTTCGCCCACAAAAATTATATATATTAATCATGAGTGTCCGCCCACATTTTAAAATAATGTAATAATTATTATTACACAAACAATTATTGTCACCTACATACACATGCATACATACCACCAATTAAAATGTTTTTTCGGCAGACATGAGTGATATATATATATATATATATATATATATATATATATATATATATATATATATATATATATATATATATATATATATATATATATATATATTATTTGTTAAGAAATTTCTTGGCGGACATGAATACACACTTCCAATTAAAGTGTTTTTTGCATGTCCGCCGAAAATTTATTAAGAATTTTGCATGTCCGCCGATTAATGAAGGATTTCATTAATCTTCTTGCATATCCGCCATAAAATATGTGAAATATTAGCATGTCCGCTGGTCTTAAATACATTTAATTTTGGAAACATGATCTTAAATTTTTCTTAATTTACATCAATTAATTTTATAAGATTTAAACAATAATTTTGTAATTAAATGGCATCGGCGGACACATGTCCATTAGTCTTAAATATATTTAATTTTAGAAACATGACCTTAAAATTTTCCTAATTTACATTAATTAATTTTGTAAGATTTGAACAATAATATTGTAATTAAAAGTTAAAAGATATCGGCGGACACATGTCTGCTAAGACTTAAATACATTTAATTTTGCTAAGACTTAAATACATTTAATTTTGGAAACATGATCTTAAAAATTTATTAATTTACTTTAATTAATTTTATAAGATTTTAACAATAATATTAAAATACATCGGCGGACATATGTCCACTTAGTCTTAAATACATTTAATTTTGAAACACTATTCTAAAATTTTCTTAATTTACATTAATTAATTTTACAAGATTAAAACAATAATATGGTAGTTGATAGACATCGGCGGACACATGTCCGCTGAGTCTTAAATACATTTAATTTCGGAAATATGATCTTAAAAATTTCTTAATTTACATTAATTAATTTTATAAGATTAAAACAATAATATTCTAATGAATAGAGATCGGCGGACACATGTTATTTGAGTCTTAAATACATTTAATTTGGGAAACATGGTATTAAAAATATCTTAATTTACCTTAATTAATTTTTTAAGATTAAAACAATAATATTGTAATTGATAAAGATCGGTGGACACATGTCACTGAGTTTTAAAAATATTTAATTTTGGATACATGATCTTAAAAATATCTTAACTTACCTTAATTAATTTTTTAAGATTAAAATAATAATATTGTAATTAATAAAGATCAGCGGACACATGTCCACTAGTCTTAAATACATTTAATTTTGGACACATGATCTTAAAAATATCTTAATTTATATTAATTAATTTTTTAAGATTAAAACAATAATATTGTAATGGATAGAGATCGGCGGACACATGTCCACTGAGTCTTAAATAAATTTAATTTTGGAAATATGATCTTAAAAATTTATTAATTTACATTAATTAATTTTATAAGATTAAAACAATAATATTATAATGAATAGAGATCGGCGGACACATGTCATTTGAGTCTTAAATACATTTAATTTTAAAAACATGATCTTAAAATATCTTAAGTTACCATATTTAATTTTTTAAGATTAAAACAATAATAATGTAATTGATAAAGATCGGCGGACACAAGTCCACTAGTCTTAAATACATTTAATTTCGGACTGATCAAAAAAATATCTTAATTTACCTTAATAAATTTTTTAAGATTAAAACAAAAATATTGTAATGGAGAGAGATCGGCGAACACATGTCCGCTGAGTATTAAATACATTTAATTTTGAAAATATGATCTTAAAAATTTCTTAATTTACATTAATTAATTTTATAAGATTAAAACAATAATATTATAATGAATATAGATCGGCGGACACATGTCATTTTAGTCTTAAATACATTTAATTTTGAAAACATGATCTTAAAATATCTTAAGTTACCTTAATTAATTTTTTAGATTAAAACAATAATAATGTAATTGGTAAAGATCGGCGGAGACATGTCAACTAGTCTTAAATACATTTAATTTCGGACACATGATCATAAAAATATCTTAATTTACATTAATAAATTTTTTAAGATTAAAACAATAATATTGTAATGGAGAGAGATCGGCGAACATGTCCGCTGAGTCTTAAATACATTTAATTTTGGAAATATGATCTTAAAAATTTCTTAATTTACATTAATTAATTTTATAAGATTAAAACAATAATATTCTAATGAATAGAGATCCGCGGACACATGTTATTTGAGTCTTAAATATATTTAATTTTGAAAACATGATCTTAAAATATCTTAAGTTACCTTAATTAAATTTTTAAGATTAAAACAATAATAATGTAATTGATAAAGATCGCGGACACATGTCCACTAGTCTTAAATACATTTAATTTTGGACACATGATCATAAAAATATCTAAATTTACCTTAATTAATTTTTTAAGATTAAAACAATAATATTGTAATGGATAGAGATCGACGGACACATGTCCATTTAAATACATTTAATTTTGGACACATGATCATAAAAATATCTAAATTTACCTTAATTAATTTTTTAAGATTAAAACAATAATATTGTAATGGATAGAGATCGGTGGACACATGTCCTGAGTCTTAAATACATTTAATTTTGAAAACATGATCTTAAAATATCTTAAGTTACCATAATTAATTTTTTAAGATTAAAACAATAATAATGTAATTGATAAAGATCGGCGTCCACTAGTCTTAAATACATTTAATTTCGGACACATGATCAAAAAAATATCTTAATTTACCTTAATAAATTTTTTAACATTAAAACAAAAATATTGTAATGGAGAGAGATCGGCGAACACATGTCCACTGAGTATTAAATACATTTAATTTTGGAAATATGATCTTAAAAATTTCTTAATTTACATTAATTAATTTTATAAGATTAAAACAATAATATTATAATGAATAGAGATCGGCGGACACATGTCATTTGAGTCTTAAATACATTTAATTTTGAAAACATGATCTTAAAATATCTTAAGTTACCATAATTAATTTTTTAAGATTAAAACAATAATAATGTAATTGATAAAGATCGGCGGACACATGTCCACTAGTCTTAAATACATTTAATTTCGGACACATGATCAAAAAAATATCTTAATTTACCTTAATAAATTTTTTAACATTAAAACAAAAATATTGTAATGGAGAGAGATCGGCGAACACATGTCCGCTGAGTATTAAATACATTTAATTTTGAAAATATGATCTTAAAAATTTCTTAATTTACATTAATTAATTTTATAAGATTAAAACAATAATATTATAATGAATAAAGATCGGCGGACACATGTCATTTGAGTCTTAAATACATTTAATTTTGAAAACATGATCTTAAAATATCTTAAGTTATCTTAATTAATTTTTTTAGATTAAAACAATAATAATGTAATTGGTAAAGATCGGCGGAGACATGTCAACTAGTCTTAACTACATTTAATTTCGGACATATGATCATAAAAATATCTTAAATTACATTATAATTTTTTTAAGATTAAAACAATAATATTGTAATGAATAGAGATCGGCGGACACATGTCCGCTGAGTCTTAAATACATTTAATTTTGGAAATATGATCTTAAAAATTTCTTAATTTACATTAATTAATTTTATAAGATTAAAACAATAATATTCTAATGAATAGAGATCGGCGGACACATGTTATTTGAGTCTTAAATATATTTAATTTTGAAAACATGATCTTAAAATATCTTAAGTTACCTTAATTAATTTTTTAAGATTAAAACAATAATAATGTAATTGATAAAGATCGGCGGACACATGTCCACTAGTCTTAAATACATTTAATTTTGGACACATGATCATAAAAATATCTAAATTTACCTTAATTAATTTTTTAAGATTAAAACAATAATATTGTAATGGATAGAGATCGACGGACACATGTCCGCTTAAATACATTTAATTTTGGACACATGATCATAAAAATATCTAAATTTACCTTAATTAATTTTTTAAGATTAAAACAATAATATTGTAATGGATAGAGATCGGTGGACACATGTCCGCTGAGTCTTAAATACATTTAATTTTGGAAATATGATCTTAAAAATTTCTTAATTTACATTAATTAATTTTACAAGATTAAAACAATAATATTCTAATGAATAGAGATCGGGCGGACACATGTCATTTGAGTCTTAAATACATTTAATTTGGGAAACATGATCTTAAAAATATCTTAATTTACCTTAATTAATTTTTTAAGATTAAAACAATAATAATGTAATTGATAAAGATCGGCGGACACATGTCCACTAGTCTTAAATAAATTTAATTTTGGACACATGATCATAAAAATATCTTAATTTACCTTAATTAATTTTTTAAGTTTAAAACAATAATATTGTAATGAATAGAGATCGGCGGACACATGTCCGCTGAGTCTTAAATACATTTAATTTTGGAAATATGATCTTAAAAATTTCTTAATTTACATTAATTAATTTTATAAGATTAAAACAATAATATTCTAATGAATAGAGATCAGCGGACACATGTCCACTAGTCTTAAATACATTTAATTTAGGACACATGATCATAAAAATATCTTAATTTACCTTAATTAATTTTTTAAGTTTAAAACAATAATATTGTAATGAATAGAGATCGGCGGACACATGTCCGCTGAGTCTTAAATACATTTAATTTTGGAAATATGATCTTAAAAATTTCTTAATTTACATTAATTAATTTTATAAGATTAAAACAATAATATTCTAAGGAATAGAGATTGGTGAACACATGTCCACTAGTCTTAAATACATTTAATTTTGGACACATGATCATAAAAATATCTTAATTTACCTTAATTAATTTTTTAAGATTAAAACAATAATATTGTAATGAATAGAGATCGGCGGACGAGTCTTAAATACATTTAATTTTGGAAAATACATTTAATTTTGGAAATATGATCTTAAAAATTTCTTAATTTACATTAATTAATTTTATAAGATTAAAACAATAATATTCTAATGAATAGAGATCGGCGGACATATATCATTTGAGTCTTAAATACATTTAATTTGGGAAACATTATCTTAAAAATATCTTAATTTACCTTAATTAATTTTTTAAGATTAAAATAATAATATTGTAATTGATAAAGATAAGTGGACACATGTCACTGAGTCATAAATACATTTAATTTTGGAAACATGATCTTAAAAATATCTTAATTTACCTTAATTAATTTTTTAAGATTGTAATTTTGATAGAACTTGCTTGTCCGCCGAAAATATTTGTTGAAATTACCATGTCCGCCGATAAATTTTGTTAGAATTTACATGTCCGCCGATAAATGATGGCATAACTTGCGTGTCCGCTTAGAAATGAAGCCTTAATTTTGGTGTCTGGAGGTTAAATAGTATTTCCGACGATGAAAGATGACATGTTTTTCTATGTCCACCGAAGAATTTTAGTATTTAAAGCTTGTCTGATTATTAAATCGATGAATATCATAAATTAAGGAATATCATATCATAATTTATATGTTTGGAAAATATTTCTTTATTTAAAATTCGTTGGGCATGAAATTAATGTAATATGTGGTCAATTTAATTGCGAAATGCTATTTCTTAGCAAATATTTTTGGCGAACATGCTCTTTATATAAAATTAAATGGAAAACAAGCTAAAGATAGTATATAATTAGTTGGCATGCTATTTCCTAACAATATCATTGGGTGACATGGTATTTGATTAAGCATATGTGTGTCTGCTATGGATTTAAATTGAAAAATCTCATTTAATGTGTTATTTGATTAAGCATATATATATGTGTGTCCGATGTGGATTTAAATTGAAAATCTCATTTAATATTACTCCATGTGATTTTTGATTAAGTAAAAGTACATTCTGGCACAAGAATGTACTTCATCTGCAGTACTTCTCATTCTCATTACCAACATGTGTGCCATCTTTAAGGGTATTTATGGCATTACATGTAAAAACTGGGCAAATTAGATGTAATGTAGAAGGTAGGGCAATCAAAAGTGGGCAAATATTGGCATTTCCCAATTTCATTTCCCCTCAAGCAAAAGTTAAAACATAATAAGAATTAAATACCTGAAACTCATTCCAATAGTACTCCTTAGTTTCTTTGGTGACTTTTGCCCAAGTGTATCCCTTTTTATCAAAAGTCTGCTTTATGCACTTCGTGATTTGTGCTGAAGCACCATTTGAGTGAATAAAGCTGATTCCAAAATAACATAAATATATATAAACAATTAAGATCTGATATTAATTGAAATTCAGAAATCATAGTAAACTTACCATTTGTGGATTATATTAAGTAGTGGCATAGAATTCTTAGAGGAAGCATTTTGCAACGGAGTTGGCTATTGACCTCGATGACTCGGACCATCAATAGGAGTAATGGGAGATATTGGTAACTCTTGATCAGCAGATATTGTATTTAGTGTACGCTGCGATGCTGGTGGTCGAGTAGGTGATGAACTTGTATGTTGTTCGTGTTCGTCTACACTATCATAGCCTTCTTTAGAAGCACGACCAACTGTTTGTCCTCTCTGACCATCTCTCATACCATATAAATCTCCAAAATTAAGACGAGGAGAAAGTCCTCTATGACTATCTGCAGAATCAATGCCTAGCGAACCTCCTTCATGAACATCTGTAGAATAGCCACATGGGTTTTTTCCAAGCAAATTTCTCCTACCAAGAGTATCTCTTGAACTAATGCCAAGTTGCTGTCTTCCATGCCCATTTCCCTTACCCCTTGCATCTCCAAAAGAACGTACCCCCTGACCATCCACAAAATCACTTCCAACTGAACGTTCTTCATGACCATCTGCAGAGCTGAAGCCACGAGAGCGTTTTCCATTTGATTCTCCCCTACCAACCCCATCTCTTAGATTAATGCCGAGTTGATGCCCTCCATGCCAATTTCCCCTGCCTCTTGCATCCCCAAGAGAACGTACCCCACAATCATCCATAGAATCAATGCCAAGTGAACGTTCTTCATGTCCATCTATGGAATTGAGGCCAAGTGAGCATTTACCACTCGAACCTCCTCTGCAAAGCCGATCTCTTGAAGTAATGCCAAGTTGACTTGCTCCATGGGATTTTCCCTTACCACTTGCATCCCCATGACTAGAGCCAATTAGATGTCCACCATGACCATTTTTTGATCCACGACCAAAAGAAAGTCCTTTGTTTCCATCTTCTCTGCTAAAAGACCTCCCAGACATAATGCTATGACAATAATGAAAATTATAACAAATTAATGAAGATTATGATTCAGAATACAACTTGCAATCAATAAATGGGCCACACTTGTGGAAAACTTGTTGTCACGTGGTATATGAAATGAAAGTATGAATCAAAAATTTTAACAATAATACAAGATTTCGTAAATCACAAGTAATAAAAGACCAAGAATGCTCAATCTTTTCTTCCCGTGCATATATCTAAATCTACAGCAGAAAGTCACACCTTCTAGACTATGTAATTAACACACTACTAACAGAGTAAATAAACTTTCCCTACAACAAATCAAAGTATATAAAAGTGATTCGAAAGGTATGAACAATGAATAGCTAAAAAAAGGAAATAAATATGATGAGTAATGGAAGTAAATATAAATACTTTATAACAAATTATTCAACAAATCAAATTACCCAAAAATCTAATCAAGAATCGTAAACATAAATGAGAATAGATTTATTGTAATGACACTAGCAATTTTAAGAAGAAAAAGAAATCCTACTCTTTGATTCTCTTTCAATCGACGAAATGGTGAAACTATTCCTCTGATCTTTTCCTTTGTTATATATTTCATGAATTTCATTTCGCGCGCTCCCTTTGCGGTTAAGGAGAAGGGTTTTGTGGCTTGATAGCAAATGGTGAACGTGCAGAGAGGGTTTTCTTTCAAATTTTCTAATTTTCCTTTGCCGCAATAATTTTGTTCCTATATCACTGTGAATTGCGCATTCTTGGAATTTTCAGCAACAAACCCTTTCTCGCCCCGCAACTCCGATACACAGATGTTTGTCAATTTTTTTTAATCCTTAGAGTTTTTCATTGGAAACTTAATAAATCGATTAAATTAATTGCAGATTATATTTGATTTCAAAACTCTAATTATGGAGTATATTATTATTAATTTCTAACAACTAAGAAAATCTACTTGGTTAACAAAATTAATGTGTGTACTTAGATAAAATTATTTTACGTAATTATTTAAGAAATTTATGTGCGTTATTTATTTGAGAGGTTTGTAAGACGTGTTAGAGTATGTTTATTATTTAGATAAAATATATTTTACAATGGTTAAAGTATGTTTTTAATAATATGTTTGATTATGGATTAAAGTATGATTTTAGCATATTATAATATGATTTATTATTGGCATACTTTAACTACAAATAATGAGTATATTTTATTTATATAATAAGCATATTTTAGTAATGGTTCGACCCGTCTCATATAATAAGCGTAATTTATATATTAATAAATATATTAGAGCATCTTTAGTTTTTTAAATGAATGACAAAATTTGTGAGACGGTGATTGTGTGAAACGTGTTAAATTATAATTATTATATAAGTAAAGTATGTCTATTGATAGTTTGAGTGTATTTTTGTGTAATGTATGATGCATTGAAGTAATATAATAAATTAATTTATATAGTAATTTTGTCTTGTTAAATTTGATAAGCCATAACAAATCTTTAAAATTTAATGTATTTAATACTTCCAACACTATCTTTAAAAATTTTCAATTGACTATTTGTTTCTTCAAATTTATAATAGAGTAAATTAGAAAGGAAAAGAAAAGAGAGGAATCCATCCGCCACAAACATATATATTTACTTTTTGCACGTGGATTAAGGAGTATTATTATTAAATATTGTGTAATAGATAGTTGTATTAGTGAAGTGTGTGTCCCATATATTAAATGCATTAGTGATGTGTGTAGGTCCCATGTATTTAAAAAAGGAAATGTATATCTTTGGTGCGGACGCTCAAAATAGCAAAATGTATACCTTTCCGACGGATGGAAGGAGTAACAAAGAAACATTGAAAAAAAATTCAAATAAAATATAAAGAGGCGTTGGAGGGAAATGTCTCTCTAAAATTTAAACTATCTTTGTTTCACATATAAAGCAATACAAATTATAAAGGAAGTATTACAAGATAATCTGTGATAAATTTGTTAAATTTGAAAAATATTAAACATACTAAGAAACAATCATTAGAGATTATATGTTACTGTTTGATTAGGTGTATAATGTTGCGAGTTATTATATATCATTTAAAATATCTTATTGTTATTCTTTTAGTAAGAGTTCATATATCATGATTATACTTTGCTATATGTTTGAGTATCACTGTTATGGAAATCAAGCTCAATACCGAGTTTAAACTTGTTTAGAAAAAAAATACTAGGTACGAACTCAAGTGGCAGCTAATTGGTAACGCTCTGATCATTTACAACCTTATCTACCATTCAATTAGCTAAATAATGAATGTTTTGATCATTTACAATACATCCAAAACACTAAACAACATGAATTCATATAAAAAGCATCTCATATGTAAGAAATAATGCTATGTTCTGTCTAGGTACAAATAACCAAAAAAATTTACTCTGAACAATATAGCAATTAGTCAATTACTACAAAATTACAGTGAAAAGGCATTATGACATACAAGAAACTAGAATAACCAGCAGCCATAATAAGAAAGCATTATGACTTGCAAGAAACTAGAATAAACAGCAGCAAGCAATCTTTATATTCCTGAGCCTTTGTTGAGGTGGGACAAAGGTAGTCTCCCCTAAGAATCAACACATACCTGAAAAAATGTAGCATCAAAACCCAGCAACACCACAACCACTGCTATAATTAAGTAGGAGACTCACAAAAATCCAATTTCATCCTCCTAACATACTTCCACAGCAGATGCAGAAGAACAATAATCTTTGTCTCCAAAGCCAAATGTTACTGGTTGTAATGGCACAAGCCACCCATAGATACCACCCAAACAAAACTGCTAGGATAGTTCAAAGTGATGGTCTCCTAGCTATTGCACACACAAACCAACAAAATTAATCCCACCATATAAATGTATCAGCAAGCATCATCAGTTAAAAACAGAAAAATACCAGCAATCTTAACACACCCTGTTGTGCAAATAACAAGCATCTGTGACCCAAATAAGACATTAAAGGAAACTATATCCCACAATAGCAGCTTTTAGGCAAAAACACCAATAACGAGCTGTAAATAGCACCAGCAAACAGCAAGAACGTACAATAAATATGCTCAACCAAGACCACCCAGAGCTCGTGTAGTATTAAAACAGAAAATAAAAACCAACAACTATGAACATTGATAATTGTGTACATGACTAATAATTGTGTACATGACTGAGTTCAAAGTGATTGAGAAATACAATAAACATAAATCCAAAATGCCAACATCGAAAAGGAAAAATCACTAGTCCCTCAACAACCATCACCAAACTATTGAGAAATTAAAAGGATAAATGATATAAATCATCTCAATCACTATCATCATCCGAGTCTTCTTCATACACCTCTTGATCCTCTTCAGTTGAACCCAAATTTTCTTCTCCTAATTCAATTAGTGTCTCATCTTCTTGCTCAATGTCTTCATCTGATTCAAGTAATGTCTCATTTTCTTGCTCAATGTTATCATTCTCCAACTCCATAGAGGGGTCAGATGGATCATTTAAGGGAACGTCTTCATCAATCTGGACCTGATCATGCAAATGGATATCAATTTCATCCTCTTGAAATGGTGGTTGATCATTATCTTCAGTAGTTTCTGCAACATCCAAAATCGCCCTAGCTTTTATTTTTATCACAGCCCACCAGTCACTCTTTTCACGCCCTATAGTAGGATAATTACAATAATACACCTGACTTGCCTGTACAGCTAACACAAAAAGGTTCATATCTATTTAACTTTTGCTGATGGTTCACCTCTACAAGCTTATACTCTTTATGGACCTTTGTTCCTATGTTAGGGGTAGGATCAAACCAGTCACACTTGAATAAAACAGTCCTTTTGATTGGTAAGGCTGGATATTCTAATTCAATAACTTCTATTAGACTACCATAATAGTCACTCTCACTAGAGCTTAAATTAGAACCTCTAATACAGACCCCACTGTTCGAAGTAGCTTTTTTCGAACCATGTTGTAAAGTATGAAATCGATAGCCATTTACATAATAGCCGTGAAATGATCTAACACTCTGTAATGGCCCTTTTGCGAGATCCTTTATGAACATATTATCAACCTCATTTGAAGGAGCATGGACATGTACATTTAAAAGAAAAAAAGAGAGAGAGAGAGAGAGAGAGAGATAGTGAACAGAAAATTCTAGTCAAACTCCAAAGAAATTCTTTTTATACTCACATGTGTATTGAACCAGTCTGGAAATTCATTTTCTAACTTCTTGTCAACTTCCATGTCATTTATGGTTGGATGAGATTGCTTCAAAGAGTCTCTGTAAATTCTTTACAAAAGGGATATGGGAGAGAAAGAAAAATATAAAATAATAAAAAGACGAAGACAAAGTGGAACTATTAATTATAAGTCGAATTGCATTAAAATATGACCATAAAAAAATAATATATATTTGGCACAAACCTGATATATGGTTCCACTTCTGAGCAATTTAACAAAATATAGCTTCGAGCAGCTTTATATTCTTCATTAGTCATGTATCTTGATTTAGCTTTTCCGAATGGTTGTCCTGGATACTTGAATATTGATAGATATCCAACATGCTCTACACCATCATCTTGGACACGAGTGTCATCATTGCGTGACATTTTTCTATATCTTGTGCTCACGTGGTCTTCAAAATAGTAAGAACAAAATGCTGCTGCTTCTTCAACCTAATATGCATTGCAAATTGAACCTTCTACCTTAGCTTTGTTATTAACATTGTTCTTCAACTTCCGCACGTACCTACAACAAATATAAGAGATTAATATTCTTTTATTTATTTTTCATAAAATATAAATTGAGATATGCGCTATATAATTACCTTTCAAATGGATACATCCATCGGTATTGTACAGGACCTGCTATTTTCGCTTCATAAGCCAAATGAACCGGAAGATGCTCCATGGAGTCAAAGAAACTTAGAGGAAATATTCGCTCCAGCTTGCACAAAATTACAGGAATTTCTTTATCCAATAGAGACATGCCTTCATCTCTCATAGTAGTTGCCGTCAGCTCTTTGAAGAAGAGGCTCAATTCTGTAAGTTCCTTCCAAACATTTGAGGGGAGTAGTTTACTGAATGCAATAGGCAATAATCTTTGCATAAACACATGACAATCGTGACTTTTCATGCCATAAAGTTTATGTTTCTTCATGTCTAAGCATCTTGCCATATTTGAAGCATATCCATCAGGAAACTTTAGGCCTTTCACCCATTCACATAAAGCTTTTTTTCTCTGCTTATCCAAAGTGTAGCATGCTTTTGGATATTTTCCAGAAGATTTATCCAAATCCAACTCAGGACGCCGACAGTATTCGTTCAACTCTTCTCTAGATTTGTCAGTATCTTTTGTTTTTCCCACTACATCCATAACTGTGTTAAATATGCTGTAAAATACATTTTTATCAATATGCATCGCATCTAAGTTGTGTCTAATCTTGTTTGTGCTCCAATAAGGCAACTCCCAAAATATGCTCATTCTATTCCACCCACATTTTTTGCATATCACTTTATTTATCTCATTGGCCTCAAGCTCTGTAACTTTCTTAAATCCTAACCTTTCAATTTCTTCTAGTATTTTAATTCCAGACTTAGGTGGCGGTGCAACTTTGGTAACAACCTTGTTTTTTAAAAAGGCTGTTTTATTCTTTCGAAGTACATGTTCAAGTGTTAAAAACTTGCGAGTATTGTCAAACCATGACTGTTTTCTACTTCTTGAAAGTGTAAAAGCATCCGAGTCCTCCATGCAACATGGGCAAGCTAATCGACCAGCAGTACTCCATCACGACAACATTGAATATGCGGGAAAATCACTTACTGTCCACATAAGAGCAGCTCTTAGTTGAAAGTTTTGCTTCTTAAAAATGACATATGCCCCGACACCAACCAACCACAACTGTTTAAGTTCCTCAATAAGAGGCTGCAAGAATACATCCAGTTTATCTTTAGGGTTCTCTGGTCCAGGAACTAATACTGTTAAAAACATGTATTCTTCCTTCATACACAACCATGGGGGCAAATTGTATGGTGTTGTTATTACTAGCTATGAAGAATATTGTGATCCTGATTGACCAAATGGTTGAAACCCATCTGTACAGAGTCCTAATCGCACATTACGAATTTCACTTGCAAAAACTTGATGTGTTTGATTAAAAAGCTTCCATGCAGGAGAATCAGAGCAGTGAATCATATAACCCTCCTTAGTCTTATGCTCTGCATGCCACCTCATTTCCTCAGCTGTGGCATTAGAAGCATACAATCTTCTTAGCCTTTCAACTAAAGGGAAATAATACATTTTCTTATATGGAATACTAGTTTTTCTTCTTTTACTTCCTTGGCATTCTTTCTTATAACGAGGATGTCCACAAAACTTGCAGCTTTTTAGCTCACTATCTTCACGCCAATATATCATGCAACGCTTTTCGCAACAATCTATCTTTTTCACGGGTAGACCCAGACCTCGTAGCAACTTCTTGGTGCTATAGAAGTTATCAGGAGCCACGTTACCATCTGGAAGATTTTCTTTCATATATTTGGCCATTTGATCAAAATTCTTTTCAGTCATATGGTTCTCTGACTTCATGGTCAAAAGTCGTGCAACATGCGATAACAATGTATGCTTACTACCTGGCCACAACTCTATATTAGCGGCATTAAGCATATCATAAAATTTTTGAACTTCTGGGTTTGGAGGCTCATCACAGTTTTGAGGGTGTGTAAAACTAGGGCCAGCAGCATCAAACACCATAGAATGATAAGTGGAGAAATAATCTACATTTTCTCTTTCCTGGCTACAAGTTGTATCTCCAAAGTTGTCAACATCCACATTAGTTTCTCCATGACAACCCCAAACATAATATTCTGGAACAAATCCATTCTTAGCAACATGGAACTTAACTGTGTCTAAATCACGATATACACGATTTTGGCAACTAAGACCATTGCAAGGACATCTAATTTTATTCTCTTGCACGTATTATGCTTGACTACTCGCAAACTCAATAAATTTTGTTAGACCATCCACAAATTCTTGATTTAAATAAGGACCGCTCAATCTTTGATACATCCACTGGCGATCCGATCTCATTTTAAACCTATTGATAAAAAGGATTGTCTGATACTAGAGGTGGTGAAAACAATCTACATAATTAAACGTATTTAAAAAAGAACTTAAAACTAATGTATGAAGATATAGAAGAAACATACTGAATATATTAGGAATGATAAAAGTTACCCTACTAATCACTCTAGATGTGAAGGTTGCTTTATAAATTAGATTAATACCAACTATCAAACAACTTAATTACGTATTCACATATTCTTAGTATTTATCGTCCACTATCAAAATTTACCTTTTACATGTTTAAGTTACAGTGTGATTTTACAAACATAATGTCACGCCCCAAATTTTTACAAGGAAAATTGTATAGTAATTTGAATTTGAATATTAAATGGGGCATGATTAAATTTTTTTTTTTTTTTTTTTTTTTTTTTTTAACATGTAGGAAAAATTTGCAAACAAGAAGGAAATGGAAATGGTCCTTTAAATTTCAGCAATCAAAGATAAACAAATTAGTTTGCAAAGTGAAAAGTTAAAAGCTAGTCCCACAAGTTTTATTTATTTATATATATATTTTTTTTAACTCTAGCAAACAATTTAAGCAAAGGTTTTAGGTCCCTCAAGTTCTGCAAATTTAGTCTTAGGATATTAATTAAAGTATTTAGCAAAAGTTGTAAAAATAAAAGGGCTGAAAGTTCCTTCAAAACTATGTCCTACAAACATACATGACTCGTTAAAATAGACCAAGGCTTGTGCAAAATCATTTGCAGCATTTTGCAAAATACTTTGGAAGAAGGCCTGTAAGTTTAATTTCTATTTTCTGCAAAAATCCTAAAGTAGGACAGTAAGTATAAACCTTCTGCAAAACTCATAGGTAAGGACTGTAAGTTTAGTTTCTACATTTTCTGCAAACTTTCAAATAATCCAACTTATTCCATAACCCCTATTTGTACAGCAGATGGCATGTGATACTTGAATTATACATATTAATACCCTACTACTCTTTTTAAAAGTGAACCAGTGACTTAGCAAAGGAGGAAAAGTCAGTCCTGTAAGTTTTCAATGAGCTCCCTTTGAAGAGAAAGACTATTCGTAACATACAAACATATAGAACTTGACAAATTTTAAGAAAGGCACCAGACAGTAACATCTATCAGCAAGACAAGTACCTAACCAACTCCATCCTAATTCTGCAAAAAGACAAATAATCCCACTATACCCTATAACTTTAGTTTATATAGCAAGTAACATGCAATTTTGAGTCATACGTAATAGTACCTCCTCAATTGTCAAGGCCTGTCACATGATAATTAATGGTAGGTTGAAAGGAAATTTCAAAAAAAACAACCCAACTAAAATTTTTTACATGTATGCCACAAATCACCTACGGTACCTCACAACCTGCCAAATCGAAGTAAATAAAATGCAAAAGATAAGATAATGACTCATTTCTACAAGCGCACTTGTACCACTAGGTACAAGTCCATCACCAACAATTCACAAACTTAAACAAACAACCGACCACCCCACATTTTTTTCAATCTGTCATTGATCGACAGCCACAACATACAAACATGCATGCTAACCGACCGCACACGTGAACAGTGGATTTGATTTACGAACTGAATTCCTCACTTATGTCTTCAATAACCTACATCATGCATTCTACTAAATAAACACACCAACCTTGTAAATAAAAAGAAATTTGCGAAACGTTTCGACGGCTCAGTAACGCATGACATCATTTATTAACAATCCCAATATAAGTAATCAATTAAGTAGATAAAGGAATAGGAAGCTTGCAGTACAACTATGCGCTGCAGAAAATGAAGTCTTATTATTAAGTCTCATCGCCCGCAACCTCCGCTCGTACGCTTTGCCACGCTCAACCTACGATAAGAATAAATATCGGGGTGAGCAACCACACGCTCCGTGAAGATCTAAACATGCTTATATACATCAAATAATCCATATACGAGAATTGAAATCACTTACAATACAAACTTATCATGTCATAATAAGGCACCTTTCGGCCCTTATCCGTGTAACTTTTACGATATCGCGATTCGTTGGTAAGGCACTCCTTCACAGCCCTTACCCATGCTATAGTATGGCACCATTACAGCTCATACCCGTGCTATAGTATGGCACTTATGCAGCCCATACCCATGTCATATAATTTTTCATAACATTCAAGTTTGATCATTAACTCTCAAGTGACAACAAATACAAGTTTAAATCAGTTGGCACGTACGTAATCATCTAACGCATATAAGTATGAAAGAATCCCCACCTTCAACCGAGTGATGTTCAACGTTCAAGTACTAACGACAATATCAGAGTCTCCTTCGTCACCTACATCATCATGTTCGACCATTACTACATGACTTCGATAAACTATTGCACAACTAATCTATCCACTTATTCACGCAAGGCTTGCAAAAATGAGAATGTTAGGGTGGCAGTTTTAAGTTTGCAGAAACAATTAGAGAAGGGAAACAAGTGTTTGATCGAAGGAAGAAGAAAGAAAAGGAGAAGAAAAAGAAAAGAGAATAGAAGGTCAGTCTGTGCGTTACCTCTTACTATGTGCAGCCGTATGAAAGTGTATCGTGTGTGTGTGGAGTAAGATTGCAGTAGAGGTATAGACTTATACTTCTACGGTTGGTACAAGATATGCTTTAATAGGATTTAACTACTTTCCTAAGATATAGGGTGTTGATAAGTGGAAGATATTGTCTTCCTTAATGGATAAGGAGATCACATATATTTATTTCTTGGGGAGTAAGAAACTTATCTATTTTAAATTCTCAAACTCACGGTTGATAAATGGGCTGAGTGAGGACGTGGGCTTCAACGATTTTGGGCCATGGTAGAAAAATCGTAGGTGAAACTTACGGGGCATTACATCCTACCCTCCTAATAAGAATTTCGTCCTCGAAATTTCATAATTATATAAATATCTTACCCGTAATGAAACAGGGGTATCTTGCTTGAATTTCATCTTTCTTTTCCCACGTAGCCTCATCTTCCGTATGTCGACTCCATTGAACTTTGACGAGTGGCACGTCATGATTTCGAATCCTTTGGACCTTTTGATCCAAAATGGACACAGGTTCTTCTTCATATGTCAGGTCCTTTCCCATCTCCAATGTCGAGAAATCCACAACATGATTAGGATCATGAACGTATTTTCTCAACATCGAAATGTGAAAAACATTGTGCACGGAGGATAACTCGGGTGGCAACGCCAAACGATAGGCTAGATCTCCAACTCTATCAAGAATTTGAAATGGACCAACGAAACGAGGTCTAAGCTTTTCTCTCCTTCCAAATCGTATGACACCCTTCGTGGGAGCCACCTTCAGAAAGACATGATCTCCGACTTCAAAATGTAAATCCTTTCTTCGTTGATCAGCATAGGACTTTTGTCTATCTTGAGCAGTCTTGATTCTTTCTCGAATCATTCTGACCTTGTCCACTGCTTCTTCTATTAGTTTGGGGCCTAGAATAGCTTTCTCACCAACATCATCCCAATATAATGGTGATCTACACTTCCTTCCATAAAGCGCCTCGTAAGGAGCCATCTTGATAGTTGCTTGATAGCTGTTATTGTAGGCAAATTCTACAAGAGGTAGGAACTTCTCCCATCCTTCTCCCATGTTAACAGTGCAGGCTCTTAACATGTCTTCCAAAATCTGGATTGTTCTTTCGGACTGCCCATCCGTTTGTGGGTGATAAGCTGTGCTGAAATTTAGTTTAGTCCCCATCGCTTTGTGCAGACTTACCCAAAATCTCGAGGTGAAACGCGTATCTCTATCAGACACTATTGACATTGGTACGCCGTGTAGCCTCACTATCTCTTGAATATACAATTGCGCATACTGCTCCATCTTGAATGTCATCTTTATGGGCAAGAAATGAGCTGACTTGGTCAATCGATCGACGATGACCCATATGGCATGATTTCCCTTCGAAGACCTTGGTAAACCTACGACAAAATCCATGGCAATTTGCTCCCATTTCCACTCGGGGATCTCAAGTGGTTTAAGCTTTCCGGCTGGTCGCTGGTGTTCAATTTTAACTTGTTGGCAAGTTAAACATCTTTCAACAAAGTATCCAATATCTCGTTTCATACTTCGCCACCAAAATCTTTCCTTTAAGTCATGGTACATCTTCGTTCCTCCAGGATGAGCGGTGTATGGCGCTCCATGCGCTTCACTTAAAATCTTTTCTCTCAACTTCTCAACCATTGGAACACATAATCTTCCATTTAGAGTCAAAACTCCCTCTTCGTCTACTTTGAAGCCATTGTATTCGCCTCCAGCTAGTGCCTTCTTCATCATTCCTTGCAAGAAATGATCTTGTTCCTGAGCTTCTTTTATTTCCATTTTCAGACTAGGCTGAATTTCTAATGTCGCAATGATCGCCTTCGTGCCGGAGGATGATGCCACCAATTCAATTTGCATCTTGGCGAACTCTTCGACCAGCTCTTCTTGCTTAGTATACAGACTATTCAGCTCCATTTTGGTTTTTCGACTCAAAGCGTCGGCCACTACGTTAGCCTTGCCTGGATGGTACTCAATGGTGCAGTCACAATCATTCACCAACTCTAACCATCTCCGTTGTCTCATGTTGAGCTCCTTCTGCGTGAACAGATACTTCAAACTCTTGTGGTCCGTGAAGATCGTACATCTCCCACCATAAAGGTAGTGTCGCCAAATCTTCAAAGCATGAACTACGGCCGCTAATTCCAAGTCATGAGTAGGGTAGTTCACTTCGTGCGGTCTCAGCTGTCTAGAAGCATATGCAATAACCTTTCCACGTTGCATCAATACACATCCGAGTCCTTGCTTTGATGCATCACTGTAGATCGTGAACTCTTCATTCGGATTTGGGATTGTCAACACGGGTGCTGAAGTCAAATCGTGCTTTAACCTTTGAAAGCTCTCTTCACACCTGTCAGACCAAATAAACTTCTCTCCTTTACGAATTAATCGTGTCATTGGACCAGCTATCTTGGAGAATCCTTCTATGAACCTTCGATAATAGCCAGCTAATCCCAAGAAACTACGAACTTCTTGAACATTTGTAGGTGCCCTCCACTGATTTACTGCTTCTATTTTAGATGGATCTACTTCAATACCTTGTGATGTCACCACATGTCCAAGGAATGTGACTTGCTTCAACCAAAACTCACACTTCTTGAACTTCGCGTATAACCTCTCCTTCCGAAGTGTCTCGAATACTAATCTCAAGTGCTCCTCATGTTGTGCTTCATCTTTGGAGTACACCAAAATGTCGTCGATGAAGACTATAACGAACTGATCGAGATATGGGTGAAAAACTCGATTCATCAGATCCATGAACACTGCAGGCGCATTACTCAACCCAAAAGGCATGACAACGAATTCATAGTGCCCATAACGCGTTCTAAAAGCAGTCTTAGAAATGTCTGACTCCTTTACTCTCAATTGATGGTACCCGGATCTTAAATCAATTTTGGAAAATACGCTTGCTCCTTCTAATTGGTCAAACAAGTCTTCAATTCGAGGTAGAGGATACTTGTTCTTTATCGTCAACTTGTTAAGCTCTCGGTAGTCAATACACATCCGCATGGATCCATCTTTCTTCTTAACAAATAGGATTGGCGCTCCCCATGGAGATACGCTTGGGCGGATGAACCCCAAGTGCAAGAGCTCTTGTAGCTGAACTTTCAACTCTTGTAGTTCCACGGGTGCCATTCGATACGGAGCTTTGGATACTGGTGCTGATCCTGGTATCAAGTCTATTGAAAATTCTACTTGACGATGTGGAGGCACGCCTGGTAAATCTTCCGGAAAGACATCAAGATACTCTCGGACAATAGGTATGTCACTAGGTGGTACTTCTGTGGTCATGGTGTCTACAACGTTGACTAGGAATCCCTGGCAGGACTTCTTTCTAAGCATCTTGGCAGCTTTTGCAGCAGATAATATTCTCGGTACTACACCACTCTTGAGCTTGTGTACCACTTCTTTCTCAAATTTTGGTTCCCTTAAGATCATTACTCGTTCCTTGCACTTTATATTCGTTTGATGATAGGTAAGCCAATCCATTCCTAGAATCAAATCAAATCCATGCATATCCATAACATACGGCTTGACGCTAAAGTCTACTCCTTCAATGTGTACGCTCACACTTTCTATTAAGGTATTCACAACAACTCTCTCTCCCGAAGGTAGACTAATCTCAAGAGGTTCATCGCTCTTGACTCGTTTACAGTTAACCTTATTATAATACTTTGCGGAAATAAATGAATGTGATGCACCAGTGTCAAACAAAGTGAAAGCTCGGGATTTACCCACTGCTAACGTACCTGTCATAACATTAGGTTCATTGTCCCCTTCAGCTTGGTTCATAGCGAAAACTCTCCCTCTTCCTCCAGTGCCTTGCCTTGTGTTTCCCCCCGGAGGTGGTCCCTTACGATCAGGTTTAACGTTGGACGGCTTGGGGCAGTTCTGTGCTTGATGGCCAACTTCATAGCACCTAAAGCATTTGTTTTGTCCCATGAGACACTCTCCATAATGATTCTTCCCGCACTGCGTGCATAGAGGCTTTGGTCCTTGTGCGTTGGCCGGCGGGTTGTTGTTCGTTCTAGCTTGCCTCTGATTGTTGTTTCTACCTTGGTTAGAATTTTCCCATTTCCGTTTATTTGGGTTCTCCATCGGCTTTCTGTTCGCTCGCCCTTTCAGTAAGCAAGCTTCAACCTTCTGGGCTCTCATGAACGTGTCGGTGTAGCTCATGTCGGGCAGTGAAGACATTCTCTCTTGTATATCCTGGTGCAATCCATCCAGGAACTTCTTGGCTCGTTTCTCTTCGGTATTGACCAGCTGTGGAGCTGATCGACGCAGCTTATTGAACCGCCGTTCATACTCAATTACGGTCATGTTCCCTTGTTGGAGGTTGTAAAATTCATGCTCCATATTATTGCGGTAAACTTGAGGATAGTAATTGGCCATTACTATATCTTTGAATTCTGCCCAGGTAATAGTTTCCCGGTTCTCATTAGGTCTCATCTCCCAGTATCCGTCCCACCAATGATCGGCATCTTCAGTAAATTGGTAGGATGCGCAGATCACACGCTGCTCATCATTGCACCTTAAGAGACGAAAAATTCTCTCAAGTGCTCGTAGCCACTCTTCCACGTACTCGGGCCCTTCACTTCCCTTAAAGAAGGGTGGATGGTTTTGGCGAAACTCATGTACTATTCTTGTATGAGCGTCCGCATCAGCATTTGGAGCATTTGGTGCGTTTGGAGGGTTTTGAACATCCCTTCTTGGAGGCATCCTTCAATTCCACCATAAAAATAATTTTAGCATTTATTCAAGTTAATGAATGAAATTCTAATGCAAATCATATTATTGTACAAGGTAGCCAATGTACGATATAAGCATCATAATAATAAAATTTTTGATCATTGATTAATAAAAAAAAAATTATCTTAAACTTGCAAATTAAATTAGAATCAAATGCTAAATAATGAAATAATGAATACTAAATAATGAAATAAATTTCAAGTCCCTAACATAAGGGATATTGTCTTTAGTTTTAAAAAAAAAATGGAATTTAAAATTTAAGTGATTTAGTCTCCATATACTCCCGAGTCCTCGGACGGGTCTGACTCGAAATTTTCATCCATTTCTCCTTCATTCATGGCTCCATTTGGCTCGTTATTGGGTTCCGGTGCCGGTGCCGGCTCTGCAAGGTAACCTACCAATCGCTCTTCTTGCTCATTATGAATGTCCCAGATATGATGTCCAGGAGGGGGGTTTGGAGGATACCATCTTGCGACTCTCATGAATAGAACGGCTGTGAACTGTATGTGGTCCACTTGCGGAACTTGGTGTTGAACCGAGTGATGCATAAGGTCAGCATGTATGGAATCGGCCATGTCTTTCCAAGCCCACGGTAACGTGCTGATGAGCTTTAATCCAGCCCAATAGTCTGTAATACCTTCACCTACATCCTTAACTTGTCTCCATAATTGTAGCATGTGAGCAATGTGGGTGGGCAAGTCATGTCTGACGTCCCGGTGATAATTCATGTAGGCTTGTCGTCTAGCCAAGTCACCCATCTAATGCGATAATATCTTTACTAATCATATAGGTTCGCAATAAAATTTTAAAACATTCATCATTTATCATAAAGAAAATCCCACATTATTCGTATAACATAAACTTTCATTTACATCTCGCATGTCGTCAATTTATGCAATTTATACTTTCATACCTTGGTTGAAGCGGGCGTCGTACTCGGTGGATGCGTAGCAAGAGACTTTATTTAAACTTTTATACAATTGCAAAATCATGTCATTCAAGCCACGAAATTTACTTATGTGCGGAAATAAAAATTTAAAAATTTTTAAGCAAGTATACAGAATCGCATACCTGCTCTGATACCAATCTGTCACGCCCCAAATTTTTACAAGGAAAATTGTATAGTAATTTGAATTTGAATATTAAATGGGGCATGATTAAATTTTTTTTTTTTTTTTTTTTTAACATGTAGGAAAAATTTGCAAACAAGAAGGAAATGGAAATGGTCCTTTAAATTTCAGCAATCAAAGATAAACAAATTAGTTTGCAAAGTGAAAAGTTAAAAGCTAGTCCCACAAGTTTTATTTATTTATATATATTTTTTTTAACTCTAGCAAACAATTTAAGCAAAGGTTTTAGGTCCCTCAAGTTCTGCAAATTTAGTCTTAGGATATTAATTAAAGTATTTAGCAAAAGTTGTAAAAATAAAAGGGCTGAAAGTTCCTTCAAAACTATGTCCTACAAACATACAGGACTCGTTAAAATAGACCAAGGCTTGTGCAAAATCATTTGCAGCATTTTGCAAAATACTTTGGAAGAAGGCCTGTAAGTTTAATTTCTATTTTCTGCAAAAATCCTAAAGTAGGACAGTAAGTATAAACCTTCTGCAAAACTCATAGGTAAGGACTGTAAGTTTAGTTTCTATATTTTCTGCAAACTTTCAAATAATCCAACTTATTCCATAACCCCTATTTGTACAGCAGATGGCATGTGATACTTGAATTATACATATTAATACCCTACTACTCTTTTTAAAAGTGAACCAGTGACTTAGCAAAGGAGGAAAAGTCAGTCCTGTAAGTTTTCAATGAGCTCCCTTTGAAGAGAAAGACTATTCGTAACATACAAACATATAGAACTTGACAAATTTTAAGAAAGGCACCAGACAGTAACATCTATCAGCAAGACAAGTACCTAACCAACTCCATCCTAATTCTGCAAAAAGACAAATAATCCCACTATACCCTATAACTTTAGTTTATATAGCAAGTAACATGCAATTTTGAGTCATACGTAATAGTACCTCCTCAATTGTCAAGGCCTGTCACATGATAATTAATGGTAGGTTGAAAGGAAATTTCAAAAAAAACAACCCAACTAAAATTTTTTACATGTATGCCACAAATCACCTACGGTACCTCACAACCTGCCAAATCGAAGTAAATAAAATGCAAAAGATAAGATAATGACTCATTTCTACAAGCGCACTTGTACCACTAGGTACAAGTCCATCACCAACAATTCACAAACTTAAACAAACAACCGACCACCCCACATTTTTTTCAATCTGTCATTGATCGACAGCCACAACATACAAACATGCATGCTAACCGACCGCACACGTGAACAGTGGATTTGATTTACGAACTGAATTCCTCACTTATGTCTTCAATAACCTACATCATGCATTCTACTAAATAAACACACCAACCTTGTAAATAAAAAGAAATTTGCGAAACGTTTCGACGGCTCAGTAACGCATGACATCATTTATTAACAATCCCAATATAAGTAATCAATTAAGTAGATAAAGGAATAGGAAGCTTGCAGTACAACTATGCGCTGCAGAAAATGAAGTCTTATTATTAAGTCTCATCGCCCGCAACCTCCGCTCGTACGCTTTGCCACGCTCAACCTACGATAAGAATAAATATCGGGGTGAGCAACCACACGCTCCGTGAAGATCTAAACATGCTTATATACATCAAATAATCCATATACGAGAATTGAAATCACTTACAATACAAACTTATCATGTCATAATAAGGCACCTTTCGGCCCTTATCCGTGTAACTTTTACGATATCGCGATTCATTGGTAAGGCACTCCTTCACAGCCCTTACCCATGCTATAGTATGGCACCATTACAGCCCATACCCGTGCTATAGTATGGCACTTATGCAGCCCATACCCATGTCATATAATTTTTCATAACATTCAAGTTTGATCATTAACTCTCAAGTGACAACAAATACAAGTTTAAATCAGTTGGCACGTACGTAATCATCTAACGCATATAAGTATGAAAGAATCCCCACCTTCAACCGAGTGATGTTCAACGTTCAAGTACTAACGACAATATCATAGTCTCCTTCGTCACCTACATCATCATGTTCGACCATTACTACATGACTTCGATAAACTATTGCACAACTAATCTATCCACTTATTCACGCAAGGCTTGCAAAAATGAGAATGTTAGGGTGGCAGTTTTAAGTTTGCAGAAACAATTAGAGAAGGGAAACAAGTGTTTGATCGAAGGAAGAAGAAAGAAAAGGAGAAGAAAAAGAAAAGAGAATAGAAGGTCAGTCTGTGCGTTACCTCTTACTATGTGCAGCCGTATGAAAGTGTATCGTGTGTGTGTGGAGTAAGATTGCAGTAGAGGTATAGACTTATACTTCTACGGTTGGTACAAAATATGCTTTAATAGGATTTAACTACTTTCCTAAGATATAGGGTGTTGATAAGTGGAAGATATTGTCTTCCTTAATGGATAAGGAGATCACATATATTTATTTCTTGGGGAGTAAGAAACTTATCTATTTTAAATTCTCAAACTCACGGTTGATGAATGGGCTGAGTGAGGACGTGGGCTTCAACGATTTTGGGCCATGGCAGAAAAATCGTAGGTGAAACTTACGGGGCATTACACATAACCAGATTGATATATAGGCTACATCTCACATTCGTATTATATGTAGATTCTTCATATAAAAATCCAAGTTCCTATTTGCCTCTTCCACTACTATTAGTGTTTCAATTATCTAAGATGCCATAAACTCTAACAGAACAAAACCTATCCAATCACTTATAGAACAATCATAGGTCAACACTTTAGCTTAATAAATACATTTAAGAATTTGTTTAAAGTAATTCTTTGAGTTCAATCTATCATTTTCAAGATTCAATTGCATAAAACAACTCATTTCTCGAAAGCTTTCTTTATCAATTGGGGGAGTTCCTAAGTAATGAGAAACCAATAAAAGTAAAATAAAATACCTCAAGAATCTTCACCAATGCCACTTCACCTTGTTCGAAAGCTCCTTTTTTTAGTGTTAAACCAACACTGTTTCGCTTCTCCCACAGAACTTATGGTATGCGCACATAATATTTTTTTCAGCTTCAACGGTGGATTCTAACGAAGGATTAAACAAAGTCTCTGAATTAGAATGCGAGAGGATATGGGATAGGCAGTGGGATTTAAGAACGGATATTAGGTTTGGATTTGAATAATCTTCTAATTAATTAGTACCATTCATAATAAAATAAATTAGTATTCTTAATATTTAAATTAGGTTTTTTATTAAAAAACAAGGAATAATTACTTTAATGCTCTTAAAATATATTAGACTATATATTGGGTGCACCCGGGTGCAAGGGTACACCCATATATTATTTTATTTTGTATACATTTTATTCTATTTTGTATACGTGTTTTGTAATAATTGTATACTTTTTTCACACTAAATTTTTCATTAAAAAAGTAACATGTATATATGTATAATTTTGTATTCAATAGTGTATACATGTTTTTTAATAATTGTATATTTTTTACACTCAATTTTTCATTAAAAAAACTAACAATTAAATTGTCTACATTTTTGCTCTTAATTGTATATGTTTTTGTGTATATTTGTGTGTGGGTGCACCCTATCTTTAGTCAATATATTATAATCAATTTCGGTGAAAAAAAACTCCATTATTCTCGTATTAATTCAAGTATATACATAATTAGAAAAATTAAAATATAATAACTCTTAAATATTATTAATTAAATCCATGTGTGCATTAGATGCACAATTGGTTTGTGGAATACCCCATGATATTACATAATTGTATTTTAAATTTTTTATAATTTTATACTTTTATATTTAATATTTGTCAGATTTACTCCGTGTATGAATCATTTGCAACAAATTATATATTTTTTTTTCATCATTTATCACTTAATCAATTTTATACCTGAACAATACCATTGATAAAGAGTTTTATTTTATTTTTTTAATTTTTCGAATAAAATAGTTAAAATTTATAGATTTTTTTAACATAATTAAATAGTTATGTAATTTTTTTTACTTTTAATAACTATTATTTATAAAATAATTTTAAAATTTTACTAGTTATAAAATAAATATTATTTTAGAATATTTTACCGCATATATATATTTACATATAGTTACCAACTCACACATTAATTTTATAATTAAATATTAATGAACCTTCCATATCAATCGTTAATAATTACTAATGGCATGAAATTTATTGATAAATTAATAGTTAAACCATAAACTAATTGCTTTACCAACACATACGCATTCCTTACTAATTGCATATAGATTACTTAGTAGGTGAATTACAAACAAATAGTAATTCGTTGATAAGTGCAAAGGGATTTTGGATTTGTCGGCATATACCAACACAAAGCATAACTGTTAACAAATACTAAAAACTTTATTTGTTGGTAGATTTTAGCAACAGATTTTTCCAATGATTATAATCTCTCGGTAAAATCCGTAAATAAGTAGTTGGAAATCTGTTGATATTGATGGCGCCATAAAAATTGCGCCAAAATTACTAATAGATTTCGTTTGTCACTAAAAGTCAGTTGGTATTTGGTTGATAAATCTGTTCAATAGTCTGATAAATGAATTCCGTTTTTAATTTCTTATTATTCTGTTTGTAAATAGTATCGGATATCATCCGATGGTAAATTCTGTTATTAAATCACTGTTTTCTTGTAGTGACATAACAGTGAGAGCACTTCTTTAAAGATGCATTCTTCAAGTCTGGAATGAGATTTCTCTTCTCTAAAATCTTCAATCCCTTTCCACTGATATGACTGAGTCTGCTGTGCCACAACTCAACTATCCTCTCATTCTTAACTGCATTAATAGAGCCATCAAGTAGTTTTGCTTGCATCAAGTACAACGAGGAATGTTTATGACCTCTAGTAACAACTAAAGAACCTCTTGTAAGCATCTACTGACCATCGAAGAACACACTGCAAAAATGTTCATCATCAAGTCTCCCAACAGATATCAAGTTCAACCGAAGATCAGGCACGTGCTTCATATTTCTAAAAACTAGTGTAGCACCATTACTAGTCCGCAAACATACATCTCCAACGCCAATGGCTTTAGCTAAGCCATCATCACCCATCCTAATATTTCCAAAGTCACCTAACATGTAGGATGTGAACATCTCTCTACGAGATGTTGCATGTATGGATGCACCACTATTAACCACCCAACTACTCTCACCAATGCAAGATTGACAACTTCATAATCACGAAAGATAATAAAATTACCTGTTGCAGCAGACACTCGATCATTATCTTTCGTTTCTTCATTCTTCCTTTCTTTTCCATTTTCTTTCTTGTCATCTTGTTTGGGTTTTCTGCAATACCTTGCTATGTGTCCTCGAGTTTTATAATTCCAACACTCAACCTTACTGTGTCTGTTGGATTTACTTCTCCTGCCTTTTTTCTTGCTTGTTGGACCTCTACTATTACTTCTCCCCCTCTTCTCTATAACCAAAACCTCTGATTGATGTAAAGGGCCCTGCGATTTTCTACTTGTTTCCTCATTCAAAATGCTGCCCTTAACCAAATCCATTGTAATGGTACCATTGGGGGCTGCATTAGATAAAGATGTCCTGAATGTCTCCCATGAATCCGACAATGTACCAAGAAGCCATAAGCCCAGTACTTCATCCTCAAACTTGATATTCATTTCCGACAATTGATTAATAATGCCCTGAAATGAATTCAAGTGATCAGTCATAGAAGTGATATCTTTGAATTTCAGATACATTAACTGTTTGATTAGAAATAATTTGTTGTTCCCAGTTTTTCTAGCATACAGTTCCTCCAACTTTTGCCACAATGTTCGTGCATGTGTTTCTCCACTAACATGGTTCAATACATTAACATCCACCCACTGCTTAATGTAACCACATACTTGACGATGCAATATATTCCATTGATCATCTGTTTTATCATCAGGCTTTCTAGTTTCAAATACATGCAAATAATAATATTTCACATAGAGAAGATCCTCCATCTTGTCTTTCCACACATAATAATTAAAACCATTGAGATTCACCATTCTGTTAGTGTTGGTTTTCATATTCACCACAAGGCACAGAGCAGCAACCCGCTCTGATACCACTTTGTTGGGATAAACACATGAATAATTAAATAATAAACTATTCGTCTATGCAGCGGAATGATCAATTATCCATCTCTTGTGTGAATCTAGCATGAAACAATCTAAATAATATGATGCACGATAAAGCAAGCAATCAACGTGGCACAACACAAGCAATTTAACGTAGAAAACCTCCTCAATGTGAGAAGGTAAAAAACCACGGGACTGAAGCCCACAAATAACTTCACTATGAGACAAAAATCTAAGAGTTACAATCTGCCACCACAGACACTCTATCACAAACGTATCAAGACGCTCAATACTTGATAACAAACAACGAGATTAGAAAGACCTCACCAAACTACACCAACTGCCGTTCAGAGTTCGAAACTTTAGGAAACTCAGAATCCAATCTCCACCGTCCAGAATCAACCCCTATAAGTCTTGAATGTGCTGTCCAAATTACAGCTCGATCAAACGGTTAGTTTCTGAGAAAATGCTCTTTCCTATCGACTGCGCAGAACTGAATCGCCCCAAAACCTGCTTCTGTTTTCGGCCTATTCCCGTCCACACAAAGCTCAAAATACGATCTCCACCGTTCAGAATGTACTTCCACTAGTTCCGAACGTGCTGACAAAAATTCAGCTTGATCCGATGGTTGAAACTCCGGCTATTACCTCTGCAATCATTGCGCTGGATTTTCTCTCAAAAACGTGAATTTTGTTTTTGCCCTCTTTTTCTTCTCACTTCCCTCAATGACTTATGGAATAAATAATACCAAGTATCGGGCCTACTTGGGCTTTTCAATTTTGTTGGCTATTGGGCTCTTCACATATTTGGAAACCCAACCCAACATATATATATATATATATATATATATATATATATATATATATATATATATATATATATATATATATATATTGTGTACTTCAATTATAATTATCGAATTGTCATTCTGAATTCATGAGTCCAGTGAGATCATTCATCACCAAAATACTATATTTAACGAAGTGCATACAACCCATAACAAAATATGATCCATACTGAAATTTAAAACTTGAATCACAAAATTAGATCAAACCTTACGCGATTACACTGAATTAGATTAATTAATCGCAACAAAATATTAAATCAATAATCACATAAATTAAAACTTAATATTATCGTATCATAGATAGGGTGACTTTGATACCACTTGTAGGAAATATATCATAGATCCTAAAACCTTTCTTTAAACCCTATTACGATTAACCGAGATTTTAACTGTAAAATAGAAGCGTACCTTGATCATCGGTTCTTTAGCCAGAATACGAACTTGATCAATTGGTAATTATATAGCTAATATAATTGCATAATAATGCATTGCCCACAAATAAATTATAATGGAAATAAAAATTTTCAACATATGGTGCAAAAATATTCTAATTTCTAATGCTGAACTTCAAATGTGGCATGTCTTGTACATTATATCGTGAATTTGACAATTCCTTATCCCCAAATTCTAAAATCCTATGTCTGCACTGATACAAGACTTCCACTTGTAATTTCATACATACTCTTTCATTTGTAAATTTTAATATCATATATTATATAGTGCAACAGTCAAAATTATAATTTTGTTTTGAATATATTGCATAATATAATGGCAAAATTTTAAAGAATTAAAATAAAGGAATTAAAATTAAATTAATATATTACATAACTTAATGCAAAAATATTAGATAGATTTTGGGTGAGACCGTCTCACGGATTCTAATTCGTGAGACGGATCATCCATTCATCCAAATTAATATATTTTACATTAAACTTAAAAAAAAGGAGGGCAATGTTGGGATTAATTGAAACGCCCAAACATTTAATTATATATTTGGCGCCGATCACACGTATACCTGTTCGCACGACAATTACAAATTATAGTTAATATTTTTTGGGTTTATTACTTTCAGATATACACTTTTGATCATATTTATTATGAGATACATTGGAAAACATTAAATACAATCAGATAAACAAATTAGTAGATAAAGAGACAAAATTACCCTCAACAAAATCAATATTTACTCTCTTTGTTCAGATATTCGACCAATTCCTTTTGTTAGGGTTTCCACTAAAATCATAGTATCGATCCATTGGATTCATCAACATCCTTCCCTTTTTGTTTTTCTTCAGATATTACAATTTTTGCCTTGCTACAACAACTGGAACCTCGCCGGCAGATCTGGAGCCTCTTGAGTCTTAGTGACCCCTGCATCCCGCTGTTCTGTACGGGGCCGCACCTTCACCTCGCCGGCAGATCTGGAGCCTCTTCTTCGCGCTAGTTTGCATCGCCTAGGGTTCTGATCGCGATTCCTGCTGTCGCAATTCCAGTGAGATCTGAGTCACCTTCCAGGGTTCCTCAGCCGCCGACTTTTTCGGTCGTGGCCTGCTCTTAGCGACGCCCCTGTACCTGGTCGCAATTCCGGTCACGGTCTTTGTTCAGTCGCGATTCCTGCTTTTGTGATTCCGATTAGCAACACCCTGGGCTTTCCATCTCTCGTCGCTGGTGGCCATCGTCAGTGCTGCCCAGGGTTTACGTGGTGCTTCGGCCTCATCGATTCCACTTTGGCTGCCACTCGAGCTCCCATCCTAGATCTTTCTCCACCTTGGGGATCTGCTCACCGCCGCCTGATTTCTCCAACCGCGGTTCCATTTTTTCCATCGCCTTATTGCTTAGCGGGTGGCCCACTCAGTCACCGGCACCCCATCGAGCCCTTGCCACCGCGTCGTGAAATTTCGGCGGCCTTCGGTAAATTCTCGACTTGTATCCTCGTCCGTACTGCAGCTGAGGCTGACTCTCCAGTGGTGTGTGCGAGAATTCTTCTTCCCAGGGTGTTCTGCTCTCTAGGCAAAATCCATTAGTACCTTGTCATTGCTCGTTGCTTCGAGCTCCACGGCTGCTGCTATTTTCGAGCTCTACGGCTGCTGCCATTACGGCCTTCTCAGACTGCTACCGGAGTTTCATTGCCGGTTCTGCTACTCGGATTCACGGGAGGAGCAATCTTACGCCCCTGTTTTGTATTATTGAAGAATGGCTCTGATTTTTTTTGCTTGCCTATTGTATTCTGAATCTTGGTTTTGCTTCTATTGGAACTTATTGTTTATTTCATTTTTGAAAGCAACTCATCAAGCATGCTATGCTGCTTTTCTGGAAGTATTAGATGTGATTGAGATTCTCATCCCTGGTTTTATTATCTGTTATAGGCTTATTAGCCTATTTTGATTGCAATTTTTGCTTGTTCTAGGCTGGGGTGTTATCCAGCCTTTCCATTTTCCAAACTGTGCAAAATAAAATCTGCAAAATAAAATGTGCAAAATGATATAAGAACAGCAGGAAATGAGTATAATAGAAGAGATTTTTTTTTAATTGTGCAAAAATAAAAGGTGCAAAAACAAAATTGTATAGAAGAGATTTTTTTTTAATTGTGCAAAAACAAAATTGTGCAAAACAAATTGGGCAAACACATAGGGGTATTTATGGTATCACAATCATAATTGTATAGTTATGAGTATTAGTTCTTTGAGTCATGTATTTTATATCAATTATGCATTATTTTATGTATCCAATAGTAAATGACCCATATTTTTTTAATATATTAGTATAATTTTGATTAAGTAATCATTTTAATAATATATATTATTTATTATTATAATTATTATTAATTTATTTATTAAATAATTAATTATTTTGTTATCACTTTATTTAATCCAATATCACTTTATATTGAAACTATTATTACTTTTAATATCCTACAAAATTATTTATCAAATAATTTAATTTTATGGTATTTACCACTTTTTCTTGACAAACTTTCTTGTGAGACATTATATATGTGAGACGGTTTGTAAGACGTGTTAAAGTATATCAATTATATAGATAAAGTATGTTTAATAGTTGTAAAAATATGTTTTTTAAAGTATGATAATTGATGAATTAAAATAAGATTTTATAATATTATAATATAATTTATTATTGAAATAATTTAAATGCAAATAAACATAGTTTACATATATAATAATCATACTTTAGTAATGGGTCGACCCGTCTCATAAATAATCCGTCTCACAAGAGAGTAAACAAAGTCTCTCGTGAGACGCTAGTTATGTGAGACCATTAGTGAGACGTGTTAAAGTATGCCTATTATATAGATAAAATATGTTTAATGGTTGTTAAAATATGTTTTTGTAAAATATGATAAATGATGAATTAAAGTATAATTTTAGGATATTATAATATGATTCATTATTGACATAATTTAATTATAAATAAGCATATTTTACCTATATGATAAACATACTTTAATAATGAGTCAACCGTCTCACAACCGTCTCACAAAAAACCCGTCTCACAAGAGAGTCTCTCCTTTTTCTTTATCACATTGTATTACTTTTTTATAATTTTGGTGAATTTTCGTGAAATAATTTAATTAAATAGTTATCACTTTTTCTTCATTGTGTATCTCTTTTTATTAAAAATGTTATCACTTATTTATTATTTTGGTGAATTGTTTATGAAATAATTTAATTAGATAGATATCCATTTTCTTTGATTAGAAATAATTTTTTATTAAAAATATTATTAATTTTTATTATTTCAGTAAATTGATCGTGAAATGCACTTTTTAACTAGTTATCACTTTTTATTAAATTTGTTATCACTTTTCTTTTAAAATGTTATTACTTTTTATATACATTATAAATTGTTAATAAAATACGTAGTTCACAGCACCGTTATCACTTTACATCAATTGGTTATCACATTTTATAAATTTATAATATTTAAATTAAAAAATAAATTAAATGTAATAACAAATTTTAAATTATTAAAATGTTAATAATAAATAATATAAATTAAATAAGAAAAAATGTAAATTAAATGTAAATTGATTTCCTTCCATAAAATTTTCAATAATCTAATTTGAGAAAAATCAAACAAGACCCTTTAAAACACTAGTTATTCAGACGTTCGCATGTCGCATGCATGACATGCTTTGTAACGTAACTTTTTTGCGATTTTTGTTTCTAATCTTTTTATGTATGTCAAAAATCTTAATTTTAAATATAATAATAAATAATTTATGTATATCATCTATTTCTAATTACATTAAAACTTTTTTAAAAATATTTCCTAATTGCAATTTTGACTCGTTTTAAATGCGTGGTGAATCTGGTAAAATAATTGGCTTCCTTTCAACAGTTCATTTGCTGGATCAATTTTCCTCAACAAAGAATGTGTGTTGCACGTTAATAGTTATCGTTCACTTCATTTTAGGTATTCTTAGGTGTATAATGTAAAATAAATATAACTAGTATTCTTAGGTGTATAATGTAAAATAAATATAACTACTTCATTTGAGAATTCAATGTGAAAATAAGAATAAAGTTGTTGACTTCCCTTCCTAAAACTCCTCTTGCCCAAATGAAAGCTATCCAATATGTTTCTTGAAAGGTTCAAACTTTCTGACATCAATAGTTATAATTCTATGTAATTTATATTGATCCCGACCATCAGCCTTTTTAAGATTGTAGAAAGTGTACACATTATCCATATACTTAGAAGATGTTAATTCATTGTCCACTCCACTAAATCAACTTTATGCTAGAACTCAAATGATGGTTTCTGCCATAGTTAGATCTCATTAAAGATAAACTAAATGTCCAAATTGATCATGTCTCCAACTGCAGCATCCACTTAGTTATGTTGTCAATCACACTGAGCTTGCGTGATGTTTGCTCAAGTGTAGCAAGTTTAGCTCAAGAACCTGCTAGCAGATGAAGCATGGCTAAGGCAAGTAGTTTCAGCTCTGATGAAGATCCAGCTAGATACAAATCCACCCTTCGAATCTCTAATTGAATAGAGGCATTGTATGAAAGTGTTAGAAAATTTATACAATGATAGAGAGTTCAAGTTAAAAATAATAATAAATGTCCAAATAATACCACATGGATTTTCATATTAAAGTGAAAAAAAATCTAAAAATCAAATAAAATAAAACTCTTGCTGATGTTGATGGGGTAAAAAAAATGTAAGATGGCCATCATACATAACTCTTTGCGTCATATGAATAGATATATTGAGACAACAGTTGGGTGCTCTCAAACTCAAAATACTTGGCTTATTTCCTTTATGTTTCTATTTTCTTCTTATATGTAATAAGTAAAATCAAGTTAATTGATCCAATATGCATAGGCCAAGCAACATCATGTTCAAATATAGTGTAAGAATTTGAGCAATTGAGTTAACACGAAAAAATACCCATGAGCCAAATGTGATAAAGAGTGCTAAGCACTGTCTTATTGTCTTTCCCTAAAACCATCTCCATATACAGCAGGGATGTCAGATTCTATCCGTTGTTTGAAACACTCACTTTTTTGAAAACAACTTGGTTCGTCGCTTCTCTCTGTACCTTATAATCCTTGCTTCTCTCTGTAGCCACTCACCATTTCCATGCCTCCATATGCTTGCATTGCCCCTCTTGTAACCTGAAACTCCACCAACAACTACTATTAATTTACATCATATATGCAACAATTGCTATATACTAACTCTATTTATATTTATTCACAAATATATATGCCTCTATTTTACAAAATGTTCTCCTAACCTTTTAATACAAATTACTTGTAGATTGTAAATAGTGTATCATTAATTAGTTTCGAAGGTTTTTATCAATTATGAAGTATTAAAGGTCATGAGAGTAACTTCAAAAAAAGCCAAATATTGATAGCTAAAATACATATTGAAGAATCTTGAAAACATTAATAAAAAAAGCACTAAATATTTAAGCAATCAACATACCAAAGAATCAGGTCGAAGTTATGTTCAAAAGTTTCTCTTCCCACCTCAAAAACCTGATGCTAATCCTCATCTTCAACCTTAACCAGTATAAAGGTTATCACTTCATACAATCTCAAGTATATAGAGAAAAGGACTTGTTAATCAATCACAGACCGTGGGACAGGATAATGGAAAGATCACCTGACGTCCAAATAACGATGGCCTGATTGGAGATGATCGTTTGCAACACGCACGGGGACAGATGTCGGCTAATCCACATTCCTACTCTGTGTTGCCATCCCACTGTATAAAACACACCTAAAATTAGAATAAAACGACGTCGTTTGTACATTTGCAGAATTAAAATACCTGAAGCTGGGAGTTCTACTTTAACTGCTGAAACTACGTCGTCTAGGGAATGAATCTGATTCTTGATCACAGCAGCAGGAGGAGGAGACAATACACATACTGATGCACACCTAAAAATGAAAAAACATCCCAATATCAGGAAAACCCACAAAGAGGCACAACACCACTGCAATATATCCACACATATACATACAAACAAATTTTGGCAGCACAGTGAAGTTAGGCGGCGATTAGATACTAAAATTTTGTTTATTTAGATGCATGGAGATCCTAAAGATGGTGCTGGCGGAAAGGAATGGTTAGAGGTTGTTGGTTCTTTATGTCGAAGAGGAAGAGAGAATGGTGTTATTGGAGAGACGCTGCAATTAATTTACGAAGGAAGTTGCGCATAATCTTGAATTTCAAAAGCCTTAAAATAATTCATTGTTAATTAAGGGCATCTCCAATAGCTCTTCGTAATTTGAAAAGCATTTTACATAATACTACATAGATTTTAGACGTGGCACGTCATACCTTATAATGTGATTTATTTATTTTTTTGAAATCTTTTTTTTCAACATAAAAAATAAATGATTTAAGTGAATCTTCTATTAAATATTAATTACATTAAAGTTTTTTTTCTTATATAAATAATGTTTTCCTCACAAGATGTTTATCTGATCAAACCAAAACTTTTCTATTTTATATGGTTTTGCCGCTACAGGGCAACTTACTTCATGCGATTATATGGGAGATATCCATATTTTGGATAGTCCTACTTTGAGCTTTATTAATTATCATTTTAAAATCTGGATTGTTTTCATTTGATCATGAATGAGTACATCTCACAACTATATTAAGTGCATGAAACATTTGAATTTATTATATAAATATATAAGTATAAATATTTTGTGTTGACCATGTGGAAAAATTAATTATTTTAGGTGATTCTTGTTGAAGTATTAAACTTAATTTTGTAATAGATGACACTAGAATAATAGAGAAGATGCATATGTGAATGTTCTAGATGGGTGGATAATGTTGTAGAGTAGAAATTTCTAGCATATAGATATAATTAAGAAAATGAGAGAATAATCTAGATTAATGTAGTGATATAATTATCCAGAAGTACATGTGATCAAAATAAGTGAAATATCTAGATTATTAGGAGTTAATGTAGAATTATCTAGAATGCTTGAGAATCCACTAGAATTATCTAGAATGCTTGAGAATCCACCATTGAATAGTATAAATAGGTGGATGGTGTAACATTTTGATGTAGAAGAAATACAACCAACAAAGTTGATTATCCCAAACCTTGTTCTCTTCCTCAAATTCCTTCTATCACATAACTCACAAATTCCTACACCCGTCCACAAATACCTACACATATCCTTCCAACCTTTTACCTTCTACAAAGTGGTATCCGAGCCATAAGATCCTCCTGTGAGAGATGGCTAACAACCTTCAATCCTTCCAAGTCCCGTTGCTCAACAAGAGCAACTTTGATAATTGGAGTATCATGATGAATGCACTCCTAGGCGCTCATGATGTTTGGGAGATTGTAGAGAAAGGGGTACGAGCAACCGAAAGACGAGGCGACAGTATCTCAACAACTAAAGGATAAGTTGAGAGATTCAAGAAAGAGGGACAAGAAGGCTCTCTTCCTCATCTACCAAGCTTTGGGAGATGATGATTTCGAGAAAATCTCGAGTGCGACAACTGCCAAAGAAGCATGGGACAAGCTCCAAGTATCATGCAAAGGAGCCGATCAAGTTAAAAAGGTACGCCTTCAAACTTTAAGAGGTGAATTTGAGTCTCTACATATGAAGGAGTGTGAATCTATTTTGGATTATTTTACAAGAGTTTTAGCGGTCTCAAATCAAATGAAAAGAAATGGTGAAAAATTGGAGTATGTTAGAATAATGGAGAAAATATTACGTTCGTTGACTCACAAATTTGAGCATATTGTGGTGACTATTGATGAGACTAAAAATTTGGAGGAGATGAGAATTGATCTCTTAATGGGGTAGTTACAAGCTTATGAAGAGAAACAAAAACGAAAGCAAGATATGGTGGAACAATTGTTAAAATTACAAGTGGGTGCAAAGGAGAAAGACGAAGGCCCAAGTAGCGGTCAAAGTTGTGGCCAAGGACAAGGTGGAGGTCGTGGACTTGGACGAGGAGGCTATGGAAATCATGGAGGGAAAAAAGAATTTGGTCGAGGAAGGAGCAACCCAAAATCAAGTTACGATAAATCTTCTATAAAATGCTATAGTTGTGATAGATTTGGGCATTATGCTTCCGAGTGTTGGAAAGCAAAACAAAAGGTTCAAGAGAAGTCCAATTTCGTTGAGAGCAAGAAGGAAGAAAATGTTAGTGTGCTCTTGGTGTATAAAGGAGAAAATGAAAGATAAGACGATACTTGATACCTTGATACGGGAGCGAGCAACCACATGTGTGGAAAAGGAGCATGTTCGTAGAGCTAGATGAATCGGTAAGTGGCAATGTCTCCTTTGGTGATGAATCTAAAATTCCGGTCAAAGGAAAAGGGAAATTTTTTATTCACTTAAAAAATGGTGGTCATGATTTCATCTCGAATGTTTACTATGTGACTAACATGGAAAATAATATTTTGAGTTTGGGACAATTCTTAGAGAAAGTTTATGACATTCACTTGAAGGATTATAACCTTTCAATAAGAGATAGGAAAAATAATTTGATAGCAAGGGTGCCAATGTCGAAGAATAGAATATTTCTACTAAATATTCGGAAGGATATGGCAAAATGCCTTAAAGCTTGCTTTAAGGATAAGTCTTGGTTATGGCACCTACGGTTTGGGCACTTAAATTTCGGAGGATTGGAGTTGTTATCAAGGAAGGAAATGGTAAGAGGATTACCATCCATTAAGCATCCTGACCAACTATGCGAAGGATGTATACTCGGAAAGCAAGCTAGAAGGCCATTCCCAAAGGAGTCAACCTCGCGAGCAAAGAAGCCGTTGGAGTTGATCCATGCCGATGTGTGTGGGCCAATCAAACCAAGCTCTCTTAGTAACAACAATTATTTCTTGCTCTTCATTGGTGATTTTTCTAGAAAAATGTGGGTGTATTTCTTGAAGCAGAAATCAGAAGTATTTGAAGCCTTCAAGAAATTTAAAGTTTCCGTTGAAAAGGAGAGCGGGCTAGAAATCAAATCCATGAGAACCGATCGAGGTGGTGAATTCACATCCAAGGAATTCATGGCGTATTGCGAAGCTAACTGGATCCGGAGGCCTCTCACTGTTCCAAGATCTCCTCAACAAAATGGTGTAGCGGAGAGAAAGAATTGAACCATAGTGGAGATGGCGCTCAGCATGTTGAAGACAAAGAGACTTCAAAAAGAATTTTGGGCAGAAGCAGTGGCGTGCGCGGTGTACCTGTCCAATCGATCTCCAACTCGGAGCGTATGGGGAAAGACTCCACAAGAAGCATGGAGTGGGAGAAAGCCCAAAATCGCTCATCTAAGAGTATTCAGGAGCAAAGCATATGCTCACGTGGCAGACAAGACAAAAAGAAAGTTCGACGACAAGAGTGAGCCATACATATTCATCTGGTATGACTCTAACTCTAAAGGTCACAAGTTATAAAATCCCCTCACAAAGAAAAGTGTGATAAGTCGAGATGTGGAGTTCGATGAGGAAGGTGCTTGGGATTTTGGATCAATTATCAATGATCACAGCTTTATAACTCCACAATTTGAAGATGAAGAAGATTTGGAGCAAGCAGGTGAAGGTGAAGAGGCAGTGACTCCACCCGCTTCACCAGCAAGAGAAGTTGGAGACTCGCCACCATCTTTCCTGAATGAAAGAAGCGCATCGCGTATGAGGAGCCTACATGAGATCTATGAAGACACTGAAAGGTTAGAAAATCTCACATTACTTTGCTTATTTGCTGATTGTGTGCCAATAACTTTTGAGGAGGCCCACAGGGCTTGTGAGTAGATTTATGGAGAATCCAACCACAACGCACTTGAAGGCGGCAAAGAGAATTCTTCGATATCTCAAAGGTACGCTAGACTATTGCCTACTTTATTTAAATACTAATAACTATGAGCTTGTGGGCTATAGTGATAGTGATTGGGCTGGAGATAATGATGATCGGAAAAGTACAAGTGGATTTGTGTTCTTCATGGGAGACACTGTTTTTACCTGGATGTCGAAGAAGCAACTGATAGTCACACTATCTACATGTGAAGCCGAGTATGCAGTTGCCACATCCAGTGTTTGCCATGCTATATGGCTCAGGAGTTTGTTACGGGAGCTCGGATGGACATAAAAGAATCCTACAAGGATTTGTGTGGACAACAAATCGGCGATTGCATTGACAAAAAATCTGGTATTTCATAATCGGAGTAAGCACATAGACACTCGCTTCCACCACATCAGAGAATGCATATCAAAAAAAGAAGTTCAAGTGGAGTACGTCAAATCACAAGATCAAGTAGCCGACATTTTCACGAAGCCGCTCAAGTATGAAGAGTTCGCAAGATTACAGAGTTTACTTGGAATGCAAAATCAAGTTTAAGAGGGGGTGTTGAAGTATTAAACTTAATTTTGTAATAGATGACATTAGAATAATAGAGAAGATGCATATGTGAATGTTCTAGATGGGTGGAGATTGTTGTAGAGTAGAAATCTCTAGCATATAGATATAATTAAGAAAATGAGAGAATAATCTAGATTAATGTAGTGATAGAATTATCTAGAAGAACATGTGATCAAAATAAGTGAAATATCTAGATTATTAGGAGTTAATGTAGAATTATCTAGAATGCTTGAGAATCCACCATTGGATAGTATAAATAGGTGGATGGTGTAACATTTTAATGTAGAAGAAATACAACCAACAAAGTTGATTATCCCAAACCTTGTTCTCTTCCTCAAATTCCTTCTATCACATTTGAATCACTCAACTCACAAATTCCTACACCCGTTCACAAATATCTACACATATCCCTCCAACCTTTTACCTCATACAATTCTCACCTATCACAATGGGATGTATATCTTATTATAAGATGGAGGGAGTATGATGTTTAAATTTTTATAATTAGTCTATAATTTATAAAATAAATTACATCATATCGTATTATTATGATATGAATCTTTAATACTAAATTTAGAAATGTTTGCCGATAATAAAAATTTGAAACTCCTAATACGAACTTGTTGTACAAATGGGCAACGAACTTGTTGTACAAATGGGGCTTTAAGTTTAGCAAAAAACTTTATGAAGCCCCAAAATCTTAACTTTTTTTTTTAATTTTTTTTTTCATTAGTTAAAAAAAAATATTGTATAAAAAATCATTCTATTATTGTATAAAAAAATCATTCTAGTAAGAATATGGTTTTTATTTTAGTATTATTTAAATAATAACAAATTCTCTAGTGAAACGTAAATAGACATGTTCAAGTATAATAGATAAAGTTGTTTAATACTTGTTAAATTATGTTTGAATTATATATTAAAGTATGTTTTTAACGTATTATAATATGATTCATTATAATAGGATTAAATAATCTCTATGTAAGAGGAAATTTAGTAGAGAAAAATGTAAAAGGATAAGAGAGAAATGTGCAATGCAAGCGGAGGTCAAGAGCCTGGATGAGAAGCAACAAATACATGATAATCTATTATGAGAATAAGAGGGAAATGCAATACAAATATGAGAAATTCAAATACTATATGTTACCAATATGAGAGTCATTATTTACAACCAATGTATGTCAACTACTTGCGGTTACAAATTCTCCAACAAAAGTGTCTAGATTAGACATGAACCTTGCAAGTGAAGATACAACTACTGTTTAAATCTACATAACCTCATATAAATTATGCAAGATTATTCCCAAGGCCAATTCTATGTTTTACAAAAGAATATTGGGATTTACAAACTTCTTTTGGCTTTTGCTCAAAACCTGAATAAGAAAAGGATTTTTTGAAGGCCACACCAGAAAGTCAAGATAAAAGAGCAGAGAATTACTCAACCCTTCTGAGCATAATGTTTTCTGGAAAGCCAATATTTATGCTCTTTCATAACACTGCTATTAATTAATCAAGCCGCAGAAAGACATTAACATGCCAAAATTTCCCAAGGAAATAGAAAAACATGTCTCTGATCTCCAGAAAAGCAAAATTTAGAAAATCTCTACAAGGGTCTGAATTAGTGAAAGTTTGATATTAGGTACAAGATTTATGTACCTTCTAGGTTCCTATCATATTTAATCTATCATCATTTCCATTGGGAAGGACATCATCTACCACCATGGATGCAAATAATTCTTTCTCGCCACCAATAAGCTTTGAAGATAGAGTTGTAATAGAACATTTTGCCAGCAAACTCTTCCTTTCTTCCCAACTTATCCCCTATATGCTAATGGCTAATTCGTTAATCTTCTCAATAGCCTATCAAACATATGAATGGATGCATATCATGGTGATATGTTCAAATTCACACAGTCAATTAAGCAGCTATATATTTTACCATATGAGAAGTGGTTCGATAACTTCGGATAAGATTATGAGGATGAACTCCATCGTCAATATAATATTTCGCTTTCTTCCCCAGCAAGCAAAACTACAAGTAGTGGTAACATCACCACCAGTATGAAGAGCAAACAACAAAATATCTGGAGATTAAGACATAAGAAATTCCATAGAAAACACTAATGAATACAAGAAATTGAAATATAATATTACTAATTAATTTAATGTGAAAACATCAACCTAGATTTAGTGAAGTAATTTATAACATCAATTGGTAATTTGCTAAAGATTTTGTTTTGTGTGTGTGTTACAGTAATCTCATTGTCCATATATACCCAAAATTTTAAGAACATTCAACCACAAACCTTAAGTAATTAAGAAAAAAGAATAACTCAATCACGTGTGCAACAAATAAATTAGCACAGAACATAAATTCCAAATTCAAAGACTATAATAATTAAAATAAGATTATATCATATTTTAAACTCCACTAAGATATAATTCTTGTTAAGTCCCCTGCTTCATCAATGTACTAGAAGATAACCTAAAACTTTTCAATTGATTAAGCTGTTTGTAGTCAAAATAATTAATATATACCTAAAACAACTCCTAAATACTGACACTACAAAAGTGTATATAATTCAAGTGAAAAGGCACCTCATATAACAGAGGAAATACTGAGAAATGGGAAATTAATGGCACATGGATAATTAACAACATGACTATACCTCAGAATCATGGGACTTAGCAACTTCTAAAAGGATCTTGGCAGCAGGATGAACAATGTCAATAAGCTTCATTATGGTGGCACCATCATTAGATATGATTATTTTCCCTTATCATCGTGGATCAACTTATTATTCATGTCCCTTGGGCCAAGGGTGGTCAAGACCAGGTACCTATTGTCGACAGACAATCTAATAGGTGGGAATTCAATCTCAGTTAAGGGGCATTAAATAGTTAGTTTAATTTGAATAAAAATTAGTTTCTCATGAAAATATAGAAGCTGATCAATTTTCAAGAATAAGAATTCTAATTTTCAAGAAAAATATTGGAGTAATTAGATATGAATGTTAGTTCTCACCATTGTTCCAGACATCTTGTTCATAGCTCTGGCTGTAGATTCTTTTGTTGCAAACCTCACAAAGCAAAATCCCTGCCAAAATCATGAAAGAGAGATATTATCAGTAATAAGAAGACATTTGTTTCTTGCCTCATGGTAACCCTTCTCATCCAGGTAATGAGGAAGAACAATGGATAAGAAAATGGTTGCCCCCTAAAGAAAGAAATGAGGTAGCATTTAAGTTGACGTTCATAATCTCAAAATTATAGCAGATAAATGAGTAGTTTATAAAAGAAACCTAGAGGACCACTTTTCCAATTTAAAGGCAACAGATTCTTCATCTTCTTTAACTCTGAACAATCGCTCAAAACAAAACCCAAATTCGGATAAAAAAAAATTCCACCTGATTTTGAATTAAGCAAATAGGGAGTATATAATAATCAAAGGAATTTAATTAAAACACTTCCAACATGTGTCACCTCTTTGTGAAGTTCAATGCATATGTTTGAGTTTGTTTGCTTACATAATTAATCAAACTTCTCAATTTAATCAGAGCCAAGAATAAAATTGAACCATTCTTAAAATATTTCTGCTGATGCAACGTGATCGAATCTATGAATGTGAAAAGAAAACCTAACATTAGCCTTCTTACCACAGTAGACAACCAACTGGGGTAAATACCCGGCGGCGACGAAGAGTTCCTTTTGGGCTAGAAGACAATGCGAGCGAGCGGCGACCATGGCCAGAGTCGTGGATGTCCGTGAAGATCGCTGGATTGAAGCTTTGTGGGATGGCAGAGAGGAGCGTTTCAAAGCTTTGGATTTGAATTTGAACTTGAACTAATATGAGAAGTTAAAGAATGAGAAGTTAAAGAGTCTGAAGTTGAATAGTCTCCAAATAAATGGAGTAACAGATAGAAAGGAAAGAAAAATAAAGAATTAGTAAAAACTAAATTAATCGATATATATTGATTAATTAAAATAATTAATAAGGATAATGAGGTAATTAGTGAAATAAAGTGAGGATATAATAGGAAAAAATGTTTTACCTATCCTAGTCACTTTTAATATACTAGAACTAGAACAAAATTTTAGACACGCGTTGCACGTCGCAGGCACGTCAAACTTTGTACTCCCTCCGTCTTATAAAAGTTGACACACTTTCCTTTTTGATTTGTCCCACTAAAGTTGTCACATTTCCTTTCTAATACATGAGATCCACACCAAAACAATTAATTTATTCTCATGAAGTCCACATATCACCTCTAATACAACTACTCACTACACATTAAATATTATTTCTCTCACCTCACTTTACTTCACTTTACATTAAATTATTATACTCATTAATCTCCGTGCCAAAAAAAATGTGTTAACTTCTCCAAGACGGAGGGAGTAATATATATTTTTTTTGTTTTTTAATATAATTTTTTATTTTAAAAAAATCTAAATTCTCGACATAATTTTCTAAATATTTCTTTAAATATCTAAAATATTGGGTGTCAACATTTAATTATTAATGTTGATACATATTATAAGAGATGAAAGAATCACTCAAAAAAAATTGCACAGATGAAATGTTAACAGATTGTCGAAATCTTAAAGAGAAGTTCTAAGATTATGAAGAGGGGCCAATTAATCCATTAAACTCACATTCATATCCATTAAACTGACATTCATGGTATTAGAATCAACCATCTTTTCTCAGTTTCACAGTTAAACGTAAATTTTGCACTTTCACTAAAACTGTAATACATAACCATCACGTGCTCCATAGCCAATTCTCTTATGATTTTAATTTTCTTCCACCAAGATCCAAAAGCTGTGAAGTGATGGCACTAAATGAAGCTTTCAAAGAGGATCATAAGTACAATTATGTAGTAGAGGTAAAATGATTAAAGTTAAATATATGTAAATTCTCTCCATGTATATAATTATTAATCATACCCATGTGTATAAATCTAAAGTATGAATTCTAGGAAGATATAAACAAAAGTAGCAGTTGTACCTCCTACCTACATAGCATCAAGGAAAATATGCATATGAATGAGTTCAATGTAAATACAAGTGAACTGGAAATAAGCATACCAGAAACATAATGATGTTGAAATATCTTCTTTCCATGCTCCATTGGGAGTTTACTTATCAACATAAATTTTGCAAAAGCCAAAACAGTGAAATAAATATCAAGCATCCACAAAAAAAACCAAAAGATAGTGTGTCTATTGCTAGGAACTTAAAAAATCACAAATCTGTTATAGATTCAAAATACAATGATTCTTATTCCCTCAAGATTTTTTGAACTACCAGCTTGTTTCAAATTTACAAGGGTTAACATCAACGCCAATGGTTTTAGCAGCACCACATATTCTTGTCCCTTTGGCAACCTTCAAAGAATAAGTTACTAAGTTGTATGAAAAAAAATCTAAAATAGTGTGAGAGTTTCTTACTGCAAGTCCAACAGTCCCCCAATCCGCAAATGGCACTTAAAAATTAGTATTACATCACAATGAATACTTGAATTAAAGATGTTACACTTATGACCATTCTGAGCATCTATAACATAAATCCTCACATCATGTGTCATAAACTTACCAACAATTCGCATCAAGAATGTAGCCAAAAAAATGATAGTATCAGCAAAAAAAATACCACATATCAGTCTCTGTGAAATTTCCATATTTTCCTCAAGAATTAGTCACAACACCCATCTTCCCCTTTTCTATCTCTTTCTCATCCACCCATCCTTCTTCTCCTCTTTCCTCCTATCTTTCCTCCGATGCCTTATGCCTTCCCCTCCAATGAAGATTCCGACTACGAATCATAAGATTCATAATCGTAATCATACAACATATAAGAGTCACTATCCCTCGATCTTTTCTTCTCTTCAAACTCTAGTTCGGATTACTGTCCCTCTTCACTTGTTTCTGCAGAGACTTTTCAAATGTGATGAATTGAACAACGTTAAAACTTACCATTAATAGTTAGTAGAATACAGTATAAGTAAGTTGAGAATCCATTGCCAGAACTGTCAGGAATACAAATAGTTAGTAGAATACAATATAAGTAAGTTGAGAATCCATTGCCAGAACTGTCAGGAATACAAAAACAAGAAACATGGGCCTGATAAACATATTTTTATAAGAGTATACAAGCTCAAATTTTCAGTATTACGCTTCAAAACCTCAAAACTCATTTGCTCATTCGTGGCTGATAAACAATATGTAATGCCAAGCAAACAAACTAATATTGAAACTGAGAGAGGAAAAAAAAAAGATGCTTCACAACCTTTATTTATTAGTTTTTAAATGAATTATAAATACAACTATATATTAAGGCCAGCATTTAGGTAATAGATTAAAATAATAACAAAAAATTAACTATGCAACTTGCTCTTTCCACATTATTTTGAAAATGAATCCCGCTTAGATTAAGCATGCAAGTTCATTATCATTTTCTATGTGACCATTGAATTACTAAATTTATCATATTTGATAAAAATATCGAAAAAAGATATTCCAAAGAATTTGCCAAGATTCAAGATTATTTTGCAAAAGGTATTACAGAGAGAAATAATGTTGTTTTGTATTTTGCAGCACAAAGCATGCAAGTGAATCAGCTTTGCCTTTCTCTTCCATCTTCTCAAAAGCTGAAAGAGCACTGCTTGTATTTACATTCCCCAACATCTCACTCACCTTTGTTGTATTCCTGTAAAGGAATGACCGTTTACAACTAAATTGAGTAAGGAAAGGTAAATAAAAATAGTAATATGAAAGGCAAGAATAACTTCGCTGATTGAGCTCTTGCTTTCAGAGTATCTATTTTGAACTTAGCTTCCTGCATTTTATTTTCCAGCAGCTATCACACAAGAAAAAACCATATGATTAGACCAACCTATAAAGGCAGTGAAAGGCTGTTTGCACTTACAGAGAATTTAAAAGCATACTGAAAAGTTACCTGTGTATATCGAATCTTCTCACCCCAAGCTACACGGATCTGCTCCTCAATCAGGTCAACAGATGATATCATTTCAGTTACCGGATGCTCCACCTACAAGGCATTCTGTAATCTATATGTTTAAAGGTAGTGTAAACAAAACACCAAGCATAAGTCATTTAGGGATGGTAGCTCACTTCGAAGATTATATTTTAGTACCTGATTAAAATCTCCAATTTTGTAGAGCGCAAACGGCAACACAACCAACAGACTATATGTCCCTATTTTCCCTGCTGTCATTCGAATAAATAACTACTAGTTTCGAGAGTGCCTCCAAAAGATAAAACACACACTAAGATACATGAACTAAAAAGAAAATCAATAATAACATACTATCAAAGAATCAAGAAAAATTAAAAATCAAACCAATAATTAATTATTAAACCAACATCCTGTTACAGAGATTGAAAGAAAAATTCCTTTAAATAAAATACCCAACAAATGTAGTGGATGAACCTGAAAATTAAGAACACGAAATAATTCGAATTATTCATAAGCATAATATTTAATAGTATAAGGAACTGTGTAAAAGAAATCCCGTTACCATATTTGCCGACCAATCGCAGTCGTCTTGCGCAACCTCTCCACTGCTACCACCGCTCAATCTACATATAACGACGAATCGCTATCCCTTGATCTTCTCTTCGAACCCAAATTTTCAGTTTGAGTTGATGGGGAATGAATAGTTCTCTGGGATGGTAAAGTGAGATTCTTGATTCCGAAAAAATGAAGGGAGAATTCTCGAAGAAACGGTTGATTTGAGAGTCCATTGAGGTGAGAATACTGATGCGGTGGTTTGGGGAAATGTATTGTACTTACAGAGGTATTCATTAGGAACATAATCTTGAATTTGGAAGGTTTACTGTATTTATTACTATTATTGATCATAAATACATTATTAAATAAAATTATAATAAATTGGTTGAAGTAATAAGGTTAAGGAAGGAAAAGAAAATAATAATGAAGGGTAAATTGAAAAAAAAAAAAATCTCATTTCCTTCCCACTTTTAATTTAATATATTAAGATTAGGATAGAGAGTATTTAAAATATAAATAATTATATTTTCAATCCTTTCTAATATCCTCTTTATATTTTCTTTAATTCGTTCTCTTTCCAATGCTTATTTATTATAGTATTTATTTTTCTTTTATGTTTTGTGTTTTCTCCTAATTTATTTTATTAAATATATAAAGTAATAAATATTTTGATGTAAATTTCAAGAAAAAAGTGTTGGAACTAATGAAATATTGAACATATTTAATTTTAAAAAGTTGGTATGACTTTCTAAACTTAAAGAGACAAAATGATTATGTAAAATTTTTTGTTAATTTAAAGAGCATGTTGGATGTAATTTTTATTGCTTCACTCTTTAAATTATAAATAGTTTATTATTTAAAAAAACTTTAGGATATGCTCTAATAGAGTTAAATTACTAATTTTTAAAATAAGTAATAATAATAAGGCTAGGAGAGTAAATATTAAAATTATGAAAGGGCAAAATGAGAAGAAAATGTTTCTCAAGTACTTGATATTTTTAATATCTTCTTTATATATAATAAAACACATTTAAAAGTCAAAATTAGATCAAAATTTTCTCTCCTATTTTTACCTACCTAATTTAGTTTGGTAATATTAAATCTTGGTTCTTTATTAATTATTGTAACATTTCATCCCTTGATTGTGATTACCAATATTTAACATCTCATCCATTTATTTTGTTTTTTTATTTTATCTTATCCACTCATTTTCTTGACCTCCCATAATATATACTCCCTCCGTCCCGTTCATACGTATCAATTTTTCTATTTTGGTCCGTCTCATTACAAAATATCCATTTCTCTTTTTGGATTGATGTGACTCACAACCACTAAACATGACCCCACACTCAACATTAATACAATTATCCACTACACATTAAATATTATTTCTCTCACCTTACTATACATTAAATTATTATACTCCTTAATTCACATTCAAAAAATAAACGAATAACTTTAAAGGGGACGGAGGGAGTATATATATATATATATTTCAATGGATTATTTATATATTTAGATAATTTTATTTTTTTCAAAAGAGAATTTGTATTATATTTAATTAATAAAATATTTCTAATAAAATATTAATTTAAACAATAAATAAATATAAATATAGGTAAAATTAATGAATATTAAATGAGTATGGATAACTCGCGCGTTTTGATAAATGTGTATGAATAGATACGGTATAATAATAAAAAATTATTAACGAGACGAGTACATATACGGGATTTAATAAACGGATACGAGTAAAAGTATCCAAAAAATGCGGGCACCCTGCCCTTCGCTATCTCTATTCCTACATACTATAATTTCACACTTTTATTTTTTTTATTTCAAATTTTATGCACATAATAATATAGTACAATATTAACACTCTTAAGGTACCAAAAAATTAATTTAAAATGAGACGGGTACGAATACGGGTAATTAATATTTAAACGGATATGACTATGAATATTTCAAAATAAGCGGGTACCTTAGCCGTTGCCATCTCTATTCCTACAAGCTATAACTTCACTTTTTTTTTATTTATTTCAAAATTTATGTATATAATAATAATATAGTACTTTTATGGTACCATAAAATTACTGCTTACTTTTTCTATAAAATTTATGCAATGTGTTATAGTAAATAATTATATTTTTAGGAATGTAAAACTTATTATCGGACCGGAGGTAGTGTGTGTATGTGATATATATATATATATATATATATATATATATATATATATATACTCCCTCCGTCCCAGGAAAGATGACACACTTTCCATTTTGGGTTGTCCCACAAAAGTTTGCACATTCCTAAAAAAGCAAAAAGTCAAACACAATTATCCTTCTCCATATACTTTATTTATAAAAAACACTCCTACCTAACACACATAACATACTTTATCATTTATTTATTACCAAAAAATATCATAATACCCCTAAAAGTCACCACTTTATTAATCTCCGTGCCAATAAAGAGGTGCAATCTTTCCTGGGACGGAGGAAGTATGTATATATATAGTGTATGTATATATAGTGTGTGTGTGTATGTATTTATATATAGTGTGTGTGTATAAGGATTTAAATAAGGATATATTACTATCCAATATAAGATATACTATTATATTACTAGTAGATATATAATATTTATTTTATTACTACCCACTTCAAAATTATTTTATAAAAAGTCCTAATTGCCCCCTTAATACATTAACTAGATAAAATATGTAGAAACATATTTTGAAATGATAAAGTCATGTATTATATCATAGTTCTATCTTTTTTCATACTTAAAATATTTCACATGTCTGAATTCCCCAACGAGTTTCACACATCAGAAAAATTATTCCTTGCTCTTGAATCCATACAAGGAATCCCATTCCTAAAAATCGCATCTGTTTTTCCGTAGTAGATTTGATCGAAACAAAGAAGAAGAAAATGACTCTAGTGCTGGAAGAGGGCGGAATGACTCTAGTGCTGGAAGAGGGCAGCCGCACGATGACGTGTTTCATGGGCAATAATGTTATCGGAGTATTGGGCGAGATAATACAGAGAGCGAAAGCGATTGAGGAGATGAAGATTTTGAGGTTACTTAATCAAAATTCAAAATATTCAGCATGTTTTGAATTCTGAATACGAGCAACTCAATTCTGAATCCTGAATACGAACAACTCAATTCAGAATCCTGAATACACTATGTGGGGTTTAATTTGCTGGAGTTTCCATAAATGATTTCGGCGTTCAATGTGGGGTTCAATTACTTTATTTTTTTTCGTATATTCGAATTTTGTGATATGTATTCAGAAATGTGATAGGTATGCAGAAATAGTTTCATTACGGTTTCAATATTTATGGGTGGGGATTCCTAGCTAATCCATCAATTTATAAGATTAGTATTATGCATTCAAGAATCTTCAATAATGTATTTAGAATATATTTTATGAGATGAACACCATGTATCAGAAATTTTCAATAATATATTCAGAAGTTTTTAGTAATATTAAATTTTCAATAATGTATTCAAAAATTTTTAGTAATATTTATACGCACAATATTAATAAATTTCAAAATATTATGAAGTTATCATTTATGCGTGATTTTAGGAATTTCAAAGAGATTTGAGTGATCTTCTTCCACCGATTTTTGTGGAGAAATTAGTGGGAATCTTTATATTTCCATATCATATATTTTAGATTAATTTTTTTTATCACAATTAAAAGAAGGATAATAGTGGTATTTCACGTATTTATTTTGTATTGATTACTAATATTTTTTCCAAATGTATCTAATAGTAATATCGGTATATAGATTGTACCTAATAGTAATGGAGGGCCTTTAAATAAATTACAGACCCTTTAAATAATTTAATCAATTTTTAAACTTCTAATCTCAAAAAATTACAATGTGATAATGCTTGTTCATCTTTTTGTGTGTCCCCAAGTGTAGAGAATCAATTGTAGCTCAACGTGAGACCAAGTAAAAATATCGAATCCAATGGATTAGAGTTAAGCAAGATACACACTTAATAACTGTCACCACTAATAATTAAGACATAAAAACCTTTTGTAAATTAGAATTATTCACTAATATTGCAGAAAATAAATACTAAATAAAATAAATAAATAAATAGAAGTCACACTCAATCACAGGTGTTTCAAGAGACAAGAACAAGATAGTTTTAGGAAAATTCAATTTATCATGTGAAATAAGACAAATAGACAAGTGAATCAAATGATGCAGAATTTTATAAGAATGATCACTTAAGCTAAAACACTCATGGACAAGTGAGATTTAACAAATTTAAAGAACAAAAATTCCTAGGACCAAATTAATAAGATAATTCCCTAAGGAAATTAAATACCCACAATCCCTTATTCACTCTCTAGGCGATTCATATGCAAAATTCCATATAGGCTAGTACAAGAGATCTATCCTGTATAGGTACTAAAGGAATTGGATTAGGGCTTCCTTTTCTCTTTAACAATGGTCATGCAAAGATAATAAGGTATCCTATATTGATGGTCAAATAATCAAAGGCTATTATTGGTCAATCCCCTTCAATTGTCACGAAATAATAAGTATAATCATGGAACACATTCAAACTCAATCATACATCAATCAATGATAATATCATAAAAATTAGGAAACATGATTATACAATTCTAAAATAAAAATGTCAATAAGGAATAAATATTTTGTAAAAATTATCATCATAAATGTCTAAAATCTCAAATCAACAATAGGAAATTAAATAAGGAAGAAAAACCCTTATCTTTCCGTCTTGATGATCCTCCTCCGTTCTCCTTCTCAAGTAGCAAACATCGTAACTGAGTGTGATAGGTGAAAGGCGGGTGAAGGGTAGAAGGTGAAAGACAGATATGGTGGATTAGGGTTTAAAACCCTAGGTGATGTGATGGTGGTAGATTATGCGGTTTCTCCACACTTTATGTGGTGATGAGAATGAGTATATATAGGTGTGAGAATTGAATAAAATAAGGAGTAGATCTTGAAAAATTAGGAAAAATATAATTATGAAAGATATGGAGGGGTATTAAATTAGGAAATAATTTGACCACCAAGAAAATAGGAAATAAAGGGTAATTTTCGTGAATTTTCAGAATTCTCGCTGACAGCTGCGCGACCTCACGGTTTTAAGCATAGCTTCTTCATCCGAACTCCGATTGAAGTAATTTTTATGCTCACGTGACCCTCTCTTCCGTAGCTTTCTAACCATGTATTACACGACCAGTTTGAACTTTTACAGAAATACAAAAAAATTATAGAATGTAGTCCTTTGTTTCCTTGACATCTTGCACAAATTCACGCTCTATTCCAACTTTCACTTTTAATCCTTTTTCCACCTAAAAATACGAAATAACACCATAAATGCACCAATATCTTAAATATATGAAAATAAACTATTTAGTGCTAAAATACGAATATAAATCTCACAAAACGGTGCTAAATTGGACCCTAAAACATACAGATTTTCACACTAAACAAACCCCACCCAAACTTAAGATGTTGTCCATCCCCGAACAACAAAATCGAACTAAAAAGAAAGATAGTATGTAAAATCTGAGGGAAAACAAAGGATATGACAACTATGCCATTCAAAAGACAATTGTCATTAATTCCGGTCATGTACTCTCATTACATGCAATAATTCATTCATAGCATACAAGTTAAGAAAATTACTACCAATTAAAATGCTCCATCTACTTATTCTTACGGGAAGTATATCACTCTCACTCAAGTGTAAAAGATGTACACTTATGGGGTATAGTGTTTAAGCTCAAAGTCAATTCAAGTTCATGCGTAACCATAAGCTTGCCAAACGTCTCAAACTCTCCACCACTAAAAAGTATGATTCGATAATGGGATCAAAAAAGACTTTTAATAGGATGTAATTTTGGCTCTTTGGTTAAGGTAGAAAATATATTGATAAGTGACTCAAAACTCGGATCAATCAAGTAGCGACCAATCTTGATCTTTATTCTTCTTACTCACTTCAATTCAAGCGCATCATCCTCCTTTTCTCTTCAATTTTCTTCCACGCACAACATATATATTTTTTCCCTTTTCTTTCTTTTTTTCTTTTCTTCTTCTTTTCTTTTTCTCTCGAGGTACCAGTTTTGGGCACTACCTCGCGCATTCTCCATATGGTACCAGTTTCGGGCACTACCATAGGGTATTTGTTTCAATAGAGTACTAGATTTAAGCACTACTCCATAAATTTTTTCTTTTCTTTTAATCCTTCCTTCATCGTCATTCTCAACCCACAAATCACCACTCTCTTCAATTAAACTTTATTGGCTATCAAAAGAATGGATTAAAAAGGCTCAATGGGCTGACTAGTGATTTAATGAATTCAGGTAAAGTGTATGAGAAAATATGGGTTATAAATCAAAGATGGCCTAATATCATCTCCCATCATCTAACACAACACGTAATCTCAAACAAGACAAGAGGCAAGTTCTAAAATACACACATTAAAATGATATTCACCAGAAAAAAATATCATGTGTTTATGTACATGAATAAGACTCAAAATCTCACATGGGTTTAACAAGTAATAGGGCACTCTTCATAGTAAGCAATATCTCACAAGTACACATAGAACTTTATATCACAATATAATTTAAGTACACTTCCTTCATTAATTTCAAGTGCATATGAATTTCTGACAGAAATCTAACAAATAAACTCATAATAAGCACACACAACCAGAAACTCCAAACTTTAGTTCCTCAACTATTCAATAATCGACACAATTTATCACATAAAAATTAAAATAAGGAAATGAAAACACCTGATATATCTTCTCCAAATCCGACAACTCGGTCAGGCGTAGGCCTCAGATAGAATTCACTTCTCTTTCATTACCACTCAAACACAATTCATTAGTAAAATCATAGGAGAACTCAAAAAATTCAACCAAAAATAAAATCAAACCAAATCTAGAAAACATAAACAAGACAAACACAAGACCCTTGGAAAGTCGCAAAAAAATTTGAAAGATCGAAATAAATTCCAAAAATTCTAAAAAAAATCAACCTCCAAGCATCACACACAAGTGAAGAAAACTTACCTCGGTGCTTCAAGACATTGGGATGCATGTCCACCCCCAAACTTAGTTCAAACTAAGTGAGAAACTAAGTTTGTAAAAAGTGAATACCATTGACGAAGAAGCACCTAATAAAATTTTCTACACCAAACAAATACATAAAAGTAATAAAAAAATTCATAATTAAAAGTGATAACAAATAATTTAGTGGTCTCCTATTTAAACAATCTAATCCCCGACAACGACGTCATTTGCTTGTTCACCTTTTTGTGTGTCCCCAACTGTAGGGAATCAATTGTAGCTCAGCGTGTGACCAAGTAAAAATATCGAACCCAAGGGATTAGAGTTAAGCAAGATACACACTAAATAACTGTCACCACTAATAATTAAGACATAAAAACCTTTTGTAAATTAGAATTATTAACTTATATTGCAGAAAATAAATACTAAATAAAATAAATAGAAGACACACTCAATCACAGGTGTTTCAAGAGACAAGAACAAGATAGTTTTAGGAAAATTCAATTTATCATTTGAAACAAGACAAATAGACAAGTGAATCAAATGATGCAGAATTTTATAGGACTGATCACTTAAGCATGCTAAACCACTCATGGACAAGTGAGATTTAACAATTTTAAAGAACATAAATTTCTAGGACCAAATTAATAAGATAATTCCCTAAGAAAATTAAATACCCACAACCCCTTATTCGTTCTCTAGGCGATTCATATGCAAAATTCCATATAGGCTAGTGTAAGAGATATATCCTGTATAGGTACTAAAAGAATTGGATTAGGGCTTCCTTACCATATTTCTCTTTAACAATGGTCATGCAAAGAGAATAAGGTATCCTATATTGATGGTCAAATAATCAAATGCTATATATTGGTCAATCCCCTTCAATTGCCACGAAATAACAAATATAATCATGGAACACATTCAAACTCAATCATACATTAATCAATGATAATATCATAAAAATTAAGAAACATGATTATACAAGTCTAAAATAAAATATCAATAAGGAATAAATATTTTGCAAAAATTATCATCATAGATGTCTAAAATCTCAAATCAACATGATAAATTTACAAAGCCTAAAACTATCAAGAGGAAACTAGCCCATGGTGTTACAAGTCACAACCATGGTAAAAGATAAAAACCTACCCATGAGTCTATAAATCAACAATAAGAACTGGAATAATTCTCCATCTTGATGATCCTCCTTCATTCTCCTTCTCAAGTAGTAAACACCGTGACTGAGTGTGATAGGTGAAAGGCGGGTGAAGGGTAGAAGCTGAAAGGCGGATATGGTGGATTAGAGTTTAAAACTCTTGGTGATGTGGTGGTGGTAGATTATGTGGTTTCTCCACACTTTATGTGGTGATGAGAATGATTATATATAGGTGTGAGAATTGAATAAAATAATGAGTAGATCTTGAAAAATTAGGAAAAATATAATTATGGAAAATATGGAGGGATATTAAATTAGGAAATAATTTGGCCACCAAGAAAATAGGAAATAGAGGGTAATTTTCATGAATTTTCGAAATTCTCGTTGGCAGCTGCGCGACCTCACGGTTTTGAGTATAACTTCTTCATCTGAACTCCGATTGAAGTGATTTTTATGCTCACGCGACCCTCTCTTCTGTAGATTTCTAACCACGTATCACACAACCAGTTTGGACTTCTACAAAAATACATAAAAATTATAGAATGTAGTCCTCTGTTTCCTTGACATCTTGCACAAATTCAAGCTCCATTCCAACTTTGCACTTTTAATCTTTTTCCCACCTAAAAACACGAAATAATACCTCAAATGCACCAATATCTTAAATATATGAAAATAAAATATTTAGTGCTAAAATACGAACATAAATCTCACAAAATGGTGCTAAATCGGACCCTAAAACTTGCAGATTTTCACACTAAACAGATAATCCTTTCGCATATTTTAAAGGTGGTTATTATTTTTTGTCATGTGAATTAATAAATATTATTTTTTTATGTTTAGTGGGTAATTGTATATGTAACGAGTAGTGAGTCATTTGTTGGATCATTTTACTAGAAGAAGAAAATTGATACATTTGGAGTGAACACCAAAATGATAAAATAAGGACCTTTAGGATGAATGGAGGAGGTATATGTAAAAAAAATTAAAATTAAAAAATAAATAAATTGAATATAATCATATCCGTGCAACGCAAGGGTTACATTTTATTATTTTGGTTTGTCAATTTTAAAGGTGTTAATTTTAATTTTTTCTATAAAAGGCCCTATATATGGTCATCACTCATTACTAACCGTGCAATGCAAGGGTACATTTTATTAGTTTGGTTTGTCAATTTTAAAGGTGTTAATTTTCATTTTTTCTATAAAAGGCCCTGTATATGGTCATCATTCATTACTAATACAATTATTCTTACACATAAAATAATAATAATACTCATAAATTCATGTAAAAAAATGAGGACATTTCAATGTGTACGAGAACTGTTAGTCTTTGAAAAACTCTATACAACCATGTGGACCACCATTATGAGCTTGATTATGGTTTCCAAACAGCTTCATGTGGACCACTATTGTAAGTAACGTCTTATAAGAGAATTTGTAAAAAAATAATAGTAACATTTTTATGAAGAGTGATAATATTTTTAATAAATTGTGATAATTAATTTAGAGAACAAAAAAATATTTTTACAAAATACGATCTTACGCTTTGTTAAATGACCACATCATCTAAAAGCTTAAACTGATAGGGAGTTGAACCGTTTAATACTTAATCAGGTTACACTCTAACACGTCCCCTCACATGCAGGTGGGGAATTTTTGCCTCAAGCCTTACATGTGAAATTTTTCATAAATGGGTGGCGGTGAGGTTTGAACTCTGGACATTTGTTAACCATGGGCTCTGATATCATGTTAAACGACAATCTCATCTAAAAGTTTAAACTTTTAGATGAGGTGGTCGTTTAACACGCCTTTTCTAATAAATTTAACACAATAATTCCGTTTATAGGTTAATATATCTAGCTTAGTTATGAGTGAGACTTGCGTGCACCCGGAGGCATACCGTGCGCCTTTAGAATTTAGTATTATGGATGATGGTACATTATTTTGTTCTAAAAGGTATACATTTTAATTAATAAGGGTACACCATTTTGTTCTAAAGGGTATACACTTGTCATTATATTTTTTATTTTTCTTCCAAAAATAAAGGGTACACATCTTTATACTAAAGGGTATACAATTTAACACAAAATTTTAAAGGCACACGGAGTGTGCTTCCGTGCGCCCGGGCGCACACAAGTTTTTATCTTGTAAAATAAAGGATACACATCTTTATACTAAATGTATACAATTTAGCACAAAATTTTAAAGGCATACGGAATGTGCTCTCATGTGCTCGGACACACACAAGCTTTTGCCCTTAGTTATACAGCTAAAAAAGAGCTATCCAGTTTTGTCGTCTTCACTAATATTTTAGAGTAAAAAAGTTGAATGAAAGACTACAAAATAATTTAATCAATTTTCAAACTTCTGATCTCAAAAAATTATTAGATCTCAAAAAATTATAATGGGATAATTCTTCCACATACTTTAAATGTGCTCATTATTTTTTTTTTCAGGTGAATATCCAAAATGATAAAATAAGGACCTTTAATGAGGATGGACAAAGGGTTATATGTTAAAAAAATTAAAAATAAATAAATTAAACATCAATCATGTCCGTGCAATGCACAAGTTATCATTACTAGTATTATGATATATTTAATGGGTTAATAAATAATCCGTCTCACAAATTAAGATTCATTAGTTGATGTCATGCAAGTCTTTGCAAAAATATTAATTTTTGTCATCTTGTAATTTGTTATTTGATATAATTTAATTTTTAAAGGTATTAAATGACTAAAATATTTTTAAAATACGGATTATTTTTTTATATAATTTTGTTGAAGAATAAAAAATTCATGGTATATAGTAAGAAACTTTAACAAAAATATTTGGTGGAATCCGTTTAAATTCACATACGTGGTAGCTTATAATATTTAACCAATCATTCTTTTGACACGTCATAGAAAAATACAATTAAAATTAAGTAGAAATTCAATTGTTACGAAGAAGCAAACGGAGAGAAAAAAAAAAAACCAATCATAATATATATCATCTTTAAAATTTAGAAAAAAAAAAATTCCCAATCATATATATTATATTTTAAATATTTATAGAACCTAATTAATCATCATTTCTGAAATTTATCATCATTGATATCTGAATTCAAGAGGTCTTCATCCAAAATCTTCAAATATAACAAATTATATTTTGATGGTTTCTGCATCACGGTAACAATTCAAATTTCAAATATTATCACCATCCCCTCTTTGTCACTATGTCACTAAGCCCCTCGTGACAACTCAAATGAAATGTTGATCTTCGACAACTTAAATAGTATCACCACCATTTGTGAATCGAATCACCCTTTGTATCTTTTTTGTGAATCTTAAAATTCTTCTAGTTTTATTTGCTATAAAATTATTTTGTATTCCTATTAATTTTAATTAATATTTGGTATAGTTGATCCCACTTGATACATTTTTGCCAATGGAATCCACACATCCCATTAATACAATTTCTCACAACATATTAAATAATAATATTTTTTAATTCACGTAAAAAAATAAATGTATATATATCCGGTGGACGTTGAGAATATCTTTTGGTTTAAACGAAATTGCATATATATATATATATATATATATATATATATTAGTTGAATAATTTAAAAAAGAATTCTCATATTTTTTATTCTGTTTTGATAATTTAAAATTTTGAAATATTTATACTTTATCCGTACTAATATTTTACGCAAGTGTTTTTATGTGGAACTTTTAGCTGAAAAGTTTATTAAGGTGTATAATGAAAGATAGAAAGGCTATCGGATAATTTAATGAGAAAATTGTATAAAGTTATTGAGTTTTGTGTAAAAACTATATCACAATGTTGTAGCATTGTGAGAGTATTAATATTGTATAGATTATCACTTTTTAAAATGTGCATATGTATTTAGACTAATGAAAATAAAAAATGTAACGTAAATAGAGGAACGGTCGGAAATAAATACGAGTTATCACGTGTGCGCGGAGTTTAAGAAAAAATTATTTTTTTAATTATAAAGTAAGAAAGAGAAGAAATATTTTAGTTAATTTAATAAAAAAAGTGTGTAAAGTTATTGAAATGAATGAAAAAGTGAGTATTTTGTTGGGATATGTGTAAAAAGTAGGTATTATTATAGTGTATTCAATACCATTTTTAGTAAAAGTGAAGTGTGAAATACTTTGAGGGATAAATGGAAAAGGAAAATGTGAAATACTTTGGGAGACGGAGGGAGTATATAATTTCATGTATCTCATATAGCTTAATGAAAATTTCAACAAAATTATAAATTTTCGACATAATTTGGAAGTAAACCGATCAATTATAGAAGTTATGATACTAAATAAAAAATAGGTATTCCCTCTGTCTCAATTTCAATTTCACACTTTCCATTTTGATCTGTTTTGAATTCAACTTCATATTTCCATAGAAAGAAAAAACAACTAACAAATATCCCTCTAACATACTTTAATTTCAAATTTGTCATCACCTTTTAAACACACATAACATACTCTATCATTTATTTACTACTCAAAAATATTATACTATCCCAAAAGTAAGTCAAAAAGTGACTTTTCTTAAACTCTATTTCTACATTAAACGTGAAAATAAATTTGGGACTGATGAAGTATTATTTTCAGACCAAAATAATTTTTTTTGAGACCGAAATCGAATGCTTTGAAATGTTTTTACCTGAGCCACATGCCATTCACTTGACGTTTTCTATGAAAATTCGACAAAAAAAGGGAATAAAAATTTAAAATCAAGTAATGTTGAGAATTGTGAAATTAAATTAAAAAAATAAGGCTATTAAAATTATATTTGAAGAAAAATGATTTTACCTATAAAGGTCCATTACTATTAGGTACAATTTATATATTAATATTACTACTATATACATAAGGTAAAAATTATTACTAATCAACACAAAATAAATACATGAAATACCACTTTTATCCCTCTTTTAATTGTGTTCAGAAATTAGTTTAAAGGATGAGTAATGTAATAATAGAAGATAAAAGACTTCCACAAATTTCTCCACAAAAATCGGAGAAAGTAACTCCCTTGTTGATATTGCACGAAAAATAAATGGATTAATTTCTCCTTTTTGCGCGCGTATATATATATACTAGCATGTAACCCGCGTGCTACGTGGGCTCATTAATTTTTTTATTAAAATAATAGAATTAATTAAATATTAAATATGTTTTATAAATATGATTATCAATTAATTTATAATTTTCCTTGTACATTAATAAATAAAATAAAAATAAAAATTTATCAATAGTAACACAACAATTAAAATGAGTATAAAACTTAAATTAAATATGATAGTATTTGACTTACAAAAGTATATTTTAGAACAATTGTATTATGTCATGTAAATCTTTCTAAGTACATTTTGTGTAGCCATTTATATATGTACATCTTGCTTATCAATTTATATGTTTTAAAATGGGAAAATTTCACATTTGGTCCCATAAGAATTCCTTCAATTCAATTATAGTCCCGTAGGAATATACTAGTCCCATAACTAGCGGTTTTGGTCCCATAAGAATTTTATAATCTAAAATTTTCATCCCAAATTAACTTATGTTATTATAAACTACCAAATTTATATTATTTTCTGTGTTTCAAAATAGACATAGTCCGTTTTGATCTTGTTAATGGTTCAGAATATTTCGTCAACTATTAACAATTTAGATGAAAAATTCATATGGAACTAAATCTGCAAATTTTGAGACATTTTTGACATTGAGCAATTCTTATGAAACTAAATATGAAATTATCCCGTTTTAAAATAGTGAAATTGGGGCATAGGTCTTATCAATCTCTTTATAGCAAGAAATTTATATATATATATTTAAACATGTGGAATTGAACCACTATAGAACAAATAATTTATACTACCTCCGTCCCTCCTTAAGAGGGTCATTTGCTTTATGGCGCGTAGATTTAGGAGTATTATTATTTAATATGTAGTGGGTAGTTGTATTAGTAGGAGTGTGGGTCCCAACATTTAATTGAATTAGAGGGGATGTGTGTGTCCCATGTATGTAAAAAATGAAAGGGGACTCTTTGGGTGGGACGATCAAAATGGAAAAATGACCCTCTTAACCTGGGACGGAGGGAGTATATATTTATTTAAGCATGTGGACTTGAACGGACAAAATAATAAGCAGAAGAAGTTAATATTACTCATTTGAAAGTTGCTCCAATTATTCACTTCACATGCAATGAAGTCAACAGGGGCGGATTTAGGGCAGGGCTGCCACTAAGAGCCCATTATTTTATAGGTAAATAATTTATATTTTTAAGTTTAACTTAATTTAAATATATTTTAAGCAATCTCAAAATTAGCCCATAAATAAATATACCTTCACAAATTATATATTCTATGAGCCTATTACAATACTGAAACTCAAATTACATATTGATCATTTTCTCTAACTTAGACTAATTCTTTTGGTTTTCAAGATGCTATTAAATATCGAAAACAAAATAATAATAATAATAATAATAATAATAATAATAATAATAATAATAATAATAATAATAATAATACAGTCGTAAGCGATAGAACGGAGTGCAAAAGTAACTGAAACACCCTCAAAACCCACAATACCTCAATAGTTTGAGTTTTGAAAATTGCAACACAAAAATAAACATATACTTGAATTCAAATTCACATTCACATTCTTAACAATACAAAGTAACATAGAATTAAACTCTTTCAGGCAAGCACGATAGAATTAAACTTTTAGCCTCAATGATGTCAATCTATTATTTTAATTTTTAACAAATAAACCCCTCATAATAAAGCAAGCAACGAACATACATTATGAGGACATACCATCAAAAAACATATGCTTGGATTCGTATTTTTGTGTTGGATATAACTTATAAAATGTACCGTTCACATTTTCAGGTAAGGCTCGATATTGAATTGAAGCAACCACATTGACAATCACGTTATCCTAAAATGAAACATCTCCAACAATAAAAATATGATTTGGAAGGAAAAATAAAAAAAAATAAGAATTATTACATTAAAATAGCACCACAGAAGAAAAATATAATCCTCCATAGCACAATTGTTATTACACAACAAAGATCTCCACTACAAATAGTTGAAACACCATTTTATTATAACATATCGCAAGCCACCAACAGTCTATTCATCCTGGGTTGAACCGGAAGTCAATATTGTCCGCATCTTTCATGCAAGAAGGGCACTTGTATTGCTTGATGTTCTCAAGCTTTAGTAGGGTTAACTTGCAAGCATTTTACATCCTACTACCTCTAACAGATGTCACACCTGATCAAGAAGTTGTGTGCATTTTAATTTCCACCACAGCTTCAACAGAGTATTTCACTATCTTCATCGTCTTCATAACTTTCATCAGCCACCTCTGTTACTTTTAGCCTGACCGTCGCTAGATATCTGCAAATAAAGATGATATTTGAGGTAATTTAGGGGCCATGTCAGCTGCTTAAATTTCACTACAAAAGAAAAAAGATTGAATATAAACTATGCATTTATCTAATAGTAAGTGGCAGTCCCCTACGAGTCACATCTCCCAATCGTTTCAACTCTAAACACATGTTCTAAATTATTTTTCAGTATGACATGAAATAGTTCATTTCAAGGTTTTCCCTCCTTTTTAAAAGTTGAGTTAATGATTCTATAACTCTTTATTTTCTCATTTTGTAGAAATTAGATCAATCTGATGCATTCAATAATCATTACTTTTAGTAGTGTAATCCACAATCCATCATTACTCATTTAGGTGTATTACAAATTAGCTTAAAGCTTATATTAATATGAGTCTTAATACTTATCAGCTTCCTCTCTTCCTAGTATTCTTCTGTGCTTCTTATATTCACAAAAAGAGAGCCACTTACCCAAAAAGAGTTGCAACAGCCCTCCGAAATTAAAGGAATATAACACATAATTCTAACTGAAAATGAGCAATTAGTCAAGATAATCTAAGCAAAATAATACTCTGTTGCCATTGGATTGAAATTCTCGAAAATGTTGCTACTCAAAACAATTGGAGGATTTGAAAAGGTAAACTGATCCGAAGTAATCGAAACCAAAAAAAATCTCAGTAGGTCATAGACTTATTGGGATATGTTGCATGTATAAAGTTGGGAAAAGACTAAACTATTCTCATGAAGAACAGACAAAAAATATTGCATGATTCTTTTAATGTAGAAGGTTAAGATTTACCTATTTAATAAACATCGCTGGTTTCTTCGCTATAGGTCCATGATGAGTAGCTTCTAATATTGTCTGTGTCCAACAAAAATAAAATTGAACCAATTAAATAACATCTCAATAATCTATACCATGTCAACATAGAATATGAGATTCTGATAGACATCCAAATTTAGAAATCACGATTTAAACTCTCTTCTTTAGTTCTTTGAAATAAGAAGTGTTAAAATCAAGAAGAGTGAGAATATATACTCTGTTTCTCCTAAATTTGGAGGGTTATTGTGAGGAGCTATCGTATAGTTTCAACTTCAAACTTACAGAATGTATGTAAATCAGTCTCATGCCAATCTCCATTTAACTTCTTTTTATGCAGTCACAATATGTATGAAGATAGGAAATTATAAATTCAGATGGAAGTATGAGAGCTTCCCAAATGATAAGACATTTATCAATTGGCGGATTTGAAGAGAAAATTTCTCAAGTTTAAAGGATAGTTTTATACTTAATACAATAGTCTTACAGAGATTGATGTGAATAAGGATGCCAATATGAGGAGTCCTAGTACCTTTCAGACAAAGACCAGGTTCCTGCAAACAAAACCAAGATTTTTAACCCCATGCATATATGAGAAATCACAAAATAACCAAAAATTCAAAAAACGAATCAATAGTAGAGCAAGAATTACTTATAGTACAACATGTCCTTGTGAGCGTTCAACTCTTAGCCATGAACAGGGATTATCCACTCCAACTTCATAAATCCAATTTGAAAAAGCCCCCGTGAGGATCACTTATATATTTTCTTTAATTCTAAAGAGTGCCACCCTTAATCAAGCAAATATTGAAACCCCAAATCATTCTTAATTTCTTTATCTTGAAAAGAGGAAGTAAATAAAATGTATGCATACCTTCATCATTGAGAGAGCAGGAAAATCTGCAAATGTTTAGATATCCATAACTATTTTATTTCACCATTAACTGAAGAGAACCCACAATTGTTTCAGCAAAAATATAATGAATTTAAAATCTGTGTAAAACCAAACAAGCAACCCAACCTAATTGACCCACTCGAGCCCACAAACCTAAGAAAGAAGAAAGCTTAGTGTAGTAGATTTGGGGAGAGTGAGAGGTACACAAAAAAGGGTCTAAAGGAGAAACTTCTTATTATTTTGCTGAAAAGATAAATAAAACCATGACTCCTTCAAACAACAAAACGCATTCGAAAACTATATTTAAGAATCTATTGATAGATAAGGTCTCTTATCTTTTTGTATGAGTATACTGATTCAATACATAATAGACAAACAAAATAGACAGAGCTTTTACCCAAATGATAAGACGATTTCCTCCTCCAATTTCTCATCGCCCTCGCTCAAATCACCTAGCGTCGCCGCGATCACCCTAAAATTCAGCAGGAGAGCATGGCACATTAGAGAGAGAAAACTAAAACTCGTATTTATTCTGAAAGTTCTAATTCTAATAAAGTAGAAATTCAGAAGAAGTCTATAGTAGGGTAAATAGAAGAATAGGAGAAGTAAGAAAACCCTTTGTCACTAATTTAAGAACCCTAATTGAACGATTGAGGAAGGGGAAAATGATGAATTTTTCATTGTTATCTTCGTTTCCAATACGTTTTTATCAATTGGGGCGTTAGAGATTCCACACTGAATAGACTAATGCAATTTTTCAACATTCATTGTGAAGTATAAAGTAATGAAATTATTCAAAACTATGGATGTTTCCGGCGGCTATCAAGGCCAAGAAAAATGAACTTCCTGCAAATCAGATGGGGAAGTAATGTATATTTGGACAATTGTTGAAATTAGGGGTCATCAATACGTGATAGCCGGATTCCCTATTCCATCTTTCTAAAACATTTCATAAACTATTTGATTTGATTAAAAAAAAATATTAGACAAAGAAAAATTACACGTTACCTGTTCTCGTGAAAGGAACAGAATGTTAAAGTGTGACTTGAACTCCCATCTCCTCAAAATCGTTGACGGCTACAGCTGGTTCGCGGAGGCGCGTGAAGTTATGGAGAAGGAGAAGCCATTGCCGGAGAGGATGGAGTGCGCGAGTGAGAGAGCGAGTGACTCGATGGTGGATTGGACTGAAGAGAGAGCGAGATCGGTCACTTCGCGGCACGCGGTGGAGATATTGAGATCGGAAAGGGCAATGGGTTTTGCAGCGGTGATGGTGGCAGCGGATGATTTTCGGATTTGAGATTAACGCTCGTATTGTTCAGTTAAAAAGAAAGAAAAACGACAGAAAAAATGGAAGAAAAAGGAGGAAACAAACAAAAAAAATTAGAGGCTGCCACATCAGCCTTAGTTTAAGGAGAAAATGACACGTTGGATTAAGAGAACCCCCTCTCTCTATATATATGAAATATTTTGGTATTCAGTTTCATATTTATATTGTATTCAAAAATAAATTAGTTAATAAATTACTTAAAAAAATTAGCAAGAATCATATCATTTTGGTATTTAGAAATTATTTAAAAAATTAGAATGACTGATCGTATTATTCAGAAATATTTACTAATATTTAGAATTTAGATTTATAATGTATTCAGAATCAATATATAATTTAGAAATATTCAAATTTCAGGTTTATAATGTATGTATTTAGAATTATTGTAATTAGAAATATTCCAATTTTAATGTATTCCAAATCAATTTAATTTACAATTTATGTAATATATTCAGAATTAATGTAATTAGAATTTAGAAATATTCAAATTTCATATATATATATATATATATATATATATATATATATATATATATATATATATATATATATATATATAATATTTAGAATCAATTTAATTTACAAATCACATGATGTGTTTAGAATTAATGTAGTTAGAAAAATATGAGATGACATGTTTCATTCAATGAAGATGATGAGATGGTGGTAGGCAGACAAGGCACGAGGGGGTAATTACATGAGAAACTCCCCGATGATGACGAAATGAAGATGTATATATTTTGAGATTATATAGGAATATATTGAGTATCTCTCGTTTATATATTGTACCTACTAATAATTTTTTTTGGTCGGAAAAAGAAATTTATTAAAAGAGTACCAGTGGCACTCAAGAAGTAGAGTTACTTACATATTAAGAATTACAAAATAAATGAGAGTAGTCTCGCAAGCAATATCAATGCCAAACATTATGTTAGCCCCAACATACCCTAGGATTAGTGCACCAATCTTGAAAAGAGATATGAGTAATTTTCCTACTTCTAAAAATGCAAAGACACCATGCTTTTATTTTGATTTTTTCAAAAAGCTTTGTCTGATTTGTCTCCACTCCTTCAAAGATTTTGTTGTTCCTTGGTTTCCATATATACCATACAACACATGACCAAATGCACTCCAACATATGTTTCTTTAGTTCTTGGCCAAGTATTCCCAAATGTTGCAAAAAATGTGATGTTGGTTTGTTGTTCAGCGCCATGGGAGTACCTAACCACGAATAGCAAAGACACCATACCTGATGCAAGAAGACACATTCAAAGAAAAGATGACGAGTACTCTCTTCAAATTGCCCGCAAAGACCACAAGTAAGATCATCACCATCTCTTAAGACCTTTCTCTTCTTCAAGTTAATTCGAGTGGGTAGTCTTTCTCTCAAAAATTTTCAAGATAATGCTGAAATGTTGGATGGGATCAGTGGGTTCCATATTTTAGAAAAGGCTGAGTCAAGTTCTCCCTCGAAGTTTGAGTTCACCGGGGTGGATAGTAATTGAGCATCATAGACACTCTTGCTTGAATAAACTCCATTAGCTGTTTGCTTCCACATTCATTTGTCTTCAACCATTTCCTGCAATTTTATAGTATTTACAATACAAAGCAAGTTATCAACAGACTCATGTTCCCAAGTGAAAAGAAATCTTCTCCAAGAGAAACAACAATTCCAACTATTATCTAACCAAACACCCATTTCCCCCACCATTGCTTCCTTATTGTTACATATAAAATATAGTCTTGGAAATAAAACCATAAGTTTTACATCTCCCACCCAAGAATCCCTCTAAAAACTAGTCTGCATACCACAACCTAATTTTTTATACAAATTTTACTCAAACCAAGATACTTGATTGACAGAAAAAAATAAGTAAAAAATCTTCCTCCACCACCCAAACATAGAACTTCTACTAACACCCTCCCCACTAACATTTGAAATTGACAAAATCCCATATTTGGAGTCGAGTATCCTTACCCAAAGTGAGTTGGGTTCAACTCGAATCCTCCACGCCCATTTCCCAAGCAAAGATATGTTGAAACGTTCAAGATCCTTGACCCCAAGGCCGCCTAGTAGTTTAGGTTTGCAAACATCATTCCAAGAAACCCAAGAAATTTTTTTAATTCTCTCACCCCCCCAAAGAAAATCTCGTTGAATTTGAGTGATTTCTCTCAAGGTTTGTTTGGGTAAGCGGTAGAAAGACAAATAATAAATGGGTAGCGAGGCCAGAACAACATTAAGTAAGGTAATTCTCCCTCCAAATGATATACTTTTATCCCCCAAGCCTTCAATCTATTTTTCAGTTTTTGAACCACCCCTGACCAAGTATTTGAGCAACGATGATTGATGCCAACTTGGATTCCCAAATAAGACATTGGAAAACTTCCAACTTCACATCCAAGTACTTCTTCCATTTCTTTCAAAAGACTTCCATCAACATTAATTCCAAAAAGACTGCATTTGGAGTAGTTTACTCGAGGACCCGATAATAACTCAAAGTTGGAAAGGATGCATTTAAGTGCCCATATGTTTTTCGCTGAAGCTTGCTCAATTAAGATAGTATCATCAACATACTGGAGATGTGAGATCTTGATATTCTGTTTTTCGATAGTAGCAGCATTAAAGAGTTCATGATTTGTTGCATTGGAGACCATAATTCTCAGTGCTTCAGCAGCAATTAGAAAAAGTAAGGGAGAAAGAGGGTCACCTTGTCTCAAACCTCTTTCTAGGTTGAACTCCTTAGTAGGACTGCCATTAACAAGAACTGAGGCTGTTGTTGTGCTGACACATTCCATTATCCATCCACGCCATTTGGAAATGAAACCAAGTCTGTCCATCATGGTATCAAGGAAGTTCCAATCCACTGAGTCAAAAGCCTTAGCAAAATCAATTTTGAAAGGAATTTTATCAATACAGGGCCTGAAAAATGGGTAATCTATCAATTCGGGGCTTGAATTATGTATATTATTGATTAGGGGCTTGAATCATGTAAAACTATCAATTCAGGACCTGAACTTAGGCACTAAATTGATAAAATAAGTGATAATATTTGACAAATTCAGGTCTTGGATTGATAGTTTTACATATTTCAGGCCTTGGATTGATAGAAAAAATAATCCAGGCCCTTAATTGATAGTTTACCCATAATTCGGTCCTTGAATTGATAAAAGCCCATATTGAAAAACAACCTCTTTTTCCTTTTCTTCTTTGCATCATCAATGATTTTATTAAGGGCAAGAACACCATCAAGTATCTATCTTCCTTAAATAAAAGCCGTCTGATTTTCAGAGATTATAGTACCAACGATTTTGCATAATCTACGAGCAAGGACTTTGCAACTACTTTGTAGGCACTACTGATCATGGAGATAGGCCTAAATTCACCTATTGATGAGGAGTTCTATTTCTTTGGGACGAGGGCGATGAAGGAAGGATTAAAACCTCGCACAAATCTTCAATTTCTATGGAATTCAACAAACATCTTGTGAAAATCTTCTTTCAAGAGGTCCCAATATTCTTTAATGAAGGCAAAAGTGAAGCCATCAGGACCTGGGCTTTTGAAGAATCGCAACTCCAAACTGCATCCTTGGTTTCTGCTTTTGAAATGTTTCTATTAACATTTGATTATCTTCAGTACTGACCTTTTTCCATGCAAAGTTGTTGTCTAGAGATGGTCTAGAGATGCCTGTAGATCAAAAATTGTTCTTGAAGTGAGTATAACTTGTATCCTTAGTCTCCGCTGTCGTGTAATACAATACACCATCAATCTGGACAGTGCTGAGACCATTCTTTTTTCTTCTTGCATTGATATATCTGTGGAAAAACCTTGTATTCGTGTCTCCTTCTCTAATCCACTGTATTTTAGATTTTTGCCAATTCAAATTTTGTCTTAAGTAGCAATCTTGGAAGATATCTTTCATAATAGATCTCCGTTTAGTTGCTTCATCCTCCTCGAGACCAAATGTGTCATCAATGATATCAAGATTATACAAGTCCATCTTATTTGACTCGATTTTAGTATCAAGATCTCCAAATACATTCTTATTTCATTCTTGAAGCTCCACTTTCAGTTTTTTTAGCTTTTCATTGACAACATAGCAACCCAACCTTCTACTTGCATATTTTGCCATACTGAACAAGTGAACTCTTTGAAAGTAGGATGCTTTAGCCATGCATTGAAAAATCTAAATGGTTTGGGTCCCCAATCTATCTTTTAGCCTTCAAGTAAGATTGGGCAATGATCAGAAACACTCTTTGTAAGACCAATTAAACGAACATTTGGATCATCTAAAAGCCATTCTTCATTCAATAGAATTCGATGAAGCTTGCTTTTGCATTTACCATCAGGTTTGTATAATGTGAAGCTTCGCCCAGATAAAGGGAGATTCACAAGGTTTGAATCATTTATAAACTTATCAAAGTCAACCATCTCTCTATGATTCACACAAACATTTCTTCCCACTCTCTCACTTGAGCTTCAGACAGCATTGAAATCCCCATCAAGACATATGAGTTTCTCTTTGTTTTGCTCTAAAACTTTTTCATGAATTCCCCACAAATCTCTCTTTTCACATGGATCACAAGGAGCATAGATATTAACCAGACACAAGTCTTTCAAATCATATTTTCGGGAGGCATTAACAACCAGCATACAATTTGTGTGCCAAGCACTCGAACATTGTATAGCTTCTGCATCCCAAAAAGTAGCAATACCACCTGATCTTCCTGACGATGGTCTAGAGACCCAACCACATATTTTAGCACCCCAAATACCTCTACACACAATTTCATCAATCTTTTCAAGTTTTGTTTCCTGTATACAACATACCTCGACTTTATGCTTATAAATCAACTCCTTTATCTCCTTTCTTTTCACCATATTCCCAAGCCCTCTAATATTATAGCTAAGTAACTTCATTAAAAAATCTATCAGCACATGTCCAACCTTTAGGAAGAATTCATACCTTTGTATCTGTTGAGGCAATGGCGTTGATAATGCCATCGTTTGGGCCAGAGCTCTTGAGTCCAAGCTTTTCCCAAAATCCTAAATATTTCTTGCTTTATTATCACCATCCCTGAGTTATCTGAGATCTTTGATAAAGGAGCTGAAGTTTTCATTATCTAATTTGTTCCTCAATTTCAAAGGCAATTTCTTATTTCTTTGATTCAAATGTCTTATGAGAAAAAGAGGGCTTTGGCTGAAAGAGACCCGATGCAGAGGTAAAGAAGGGATGGCTTTAGGAATAAGGCCCAATAATGACTTTCCTGGGCTTTCAAGCACCATATTTGAATTTAAGCCCACATGTGAGTTATTAAGGCCCAAGCAAGAATTTTTATTTAAATTAGAGCCTGATGAGAGTGTAAATTCACATATTTTGGGCTCTGATTTGTATGGGAATTGAGTACGATTGAGTCTTTTATTAAGACGAATCGGTTTATTTATGAACAAGGCGCGAATCAAAGGGTACAAGGGCTTTTTGAGTATATTTGTACAGGAAAATATGTCTTAAAGGCTTGAAATTGGTAGACACGATTTTTGAGGTGATTTTTGAAGTCTGTTCGACCTCAAGACCTTGTTCGACCAGTATCACTTTGGTCGAACAAGGTGGCCAAGTCGAGCAGAGGGCTTGCTCGACTTGGAGATGTTGCTCGACCAGAATCATCGTGGTCGAGCAGATGAGTAAAGTCGAACGAAATATGTAAAAACTTACAGTGAGCTTGCTCGACCATTGCTCGAGTTGAAGGCCTTGCTCGACCAGGCAAGGTTTGGTCGAACGGATTCTCGCTGCTTCTATTTTTGGAAATTCCGAATTTCTTTTACCAAATTTGACGCGTGCTTCATGCAAAAGCCCATCCAAAGCCCATAAGGAGGTTCCTTGAGTATAAAAGTAGAGCTTTCGCAGGAGAAAAGAGACACATCATTCTTCATCCATCCACCACTGAAACCCTACCATCATCCAAAGGAGTCGTGGAGAGAGGTTCGTCTGGCGCATCAAGTAAGATCATACCAATCAACCATGATTGTTCCTAGATCAATCATGGGCTAGAGCCGCTCCGGTAGTTCTAGAGTTATGAAAGTTTTATGAGTTAATTGAATTTTCATGTGTAAACTCCGTACAACACTACTTGTGGTTTATTTTATATAAGATTGTGCCTTTTTAATTCATACTCGCAGTCGTTTGTGCATCATTAACTGTTATGTAGAGTCTGAATACATATCTTGATTATTGATTGAGTGCGTTCACTGCTGAGTAGGATTACATGTTATAATTCTAAGTGAAGGAATTCCGAAGCCTTATTAGATCTATCTTATATAGATACTTGTTAATTGAATCTTATTCAGTTAAATAAGTAGGATAAAGAGTATAATATCATAGTACCTATCATGGGAGATCATATCTGGTTAGAGTACTAAGTGCACGATAAATAATTGATACTGATAGTACCTAGAAAGGGGGTGAATTATATCTCTTGCTCCAAGGATATTCACACGTGTCATACGCATGTTTACTTGTGTCTATAGGGTAAACTTGCATGGTTTAGTGATGCGTCCATAAGTCACAAGGTAGAGTCGGACAATAACACATGGAAAGGAAATTAATATGTAAAACTAGATGATCCGAAGAACTACCTAACCTCTTACTTGATCACCACCGTATTTTCTCTATTGCTTGTTTATTTAATTTGCTATTTAAATTATTTTCTATTTAGTTTCGCAACTTTTCCAAACCAAATTTGCCAACATAGTCTTAGTTAATTAGAATATAATTAAGTTGATAATAATCCACCCCTTGGGTTCGATAATCACTTGGTCGCCTATCAAAACTACAATTGATATCCTTCATACTTGGGGATAATTTTGTGTGTTGAGAAAATGCTCATCAAGTTCTTGGCACTGTTGTCGAGGACGGCATAGATTATCAATTTATTATTTCTAGTCTAATTAAGATTATATTATTCTTGTCCTTGATTTCTAACACTTTATTTTCTTAGGTGTATGCTCACTAGATCGAAGACAGGTGAATTAGAGCCTTATAATCCAGAGATTGGAGCATTGTCGAGGAAGAAAAAGAAGAAGAAGAATAAGAACAAGAAAATAGACCCAACTGAGACTCTTGATTTAGGAGTTGTAGTTGACGTGCTGAATTCGCAAACGATTGAAGCTGCAATCGAAGTTAATTTGGAAGTAGAGGCAATCAACATGGCAGTGAATCCGGATACACTTGCCATCCGTGAAGTCTTTAAAAACTATTAGCTGTATTATTTTTATTAGGGTATTTTAGTCTATTTACTTTTCATTGTAATACCTAATTATATATACTTTTTATTTTATTCTATTTCATTAAGCAAGTCAATAAGAAATCCCTAGTTCATTTTTCAGGCGACGTCCGTACAGTTCGGCATCGGTGTCCGTACAATTTTTATGGTGGTATTTTCGATTTTCCCTTTGTTTGTTCGTACTCTCGTTGTTAGGGTTTGAATTGGATTCGATTGATTTGGTTGGATTCTGTTGATTTGGTACTTTGGGGATTATTGGATTTTGTTGTTTAGTTTGATTTGGTGTGCTCGTAGAGTTCAGTTTCATCATGGCTAGTCGTAAGGATGATTCACTTCAGTCGATTGGCGTTCAATTGGATGGTAAAAACTATACGTATTGGAGCTATGTTATGAAGAATTTCTTGCGTGGAAAATCTATGTGGAGCTGTGTCACAGGTGTGCGGATTAAGCCTATAGACGAGAAGGAGACTAATTATGCGGCCTTGGTCGACAGTTGGGAGACTGATAATTCGAAGATCATTATGTGGATTAACAATTCTGTTACCCACTCCATTGGTGTTCTGTTGGCTAAGTATGAGACGACTAAAGAGGTATGAGATCATCTTGCTAGATTGTACACGCAGTCTAATTTCGCCAAGCAGTATCAGTTGGAGACAGATATTCGTGCTTTTCAGCAGAATGATATGAGTGTTCAAGAGTTTTATTCTGCCATGTCTAATCTCTGGGATCAGTTGGCTCTCACTGAGTCCGCAGAGCTGCGAAAATTTGAACCGTATATGGCTCGTAGAGAAGAATAACGTCTGGTATAGTTTTTGATGGCTCTTCGGAATGATTTCGAGGGATTGCGTGGAACAATTCTGCATCGTTCTCCTCTTCCATCTGTTGATTATGTGGTTAATGAACTGTTAGCATAGGAGATTCGGCTTAAGTCTAATGCGGATAAGGTGTCTGTCATACCTACAACTCCATCTGTCTTTGCTGCTTCACAACAGTCTACTCCTAGCAACCAAAATAGACCTGCCCCTAAGGTCTCTCAGGATGAATGTGCTTTCTGCAAGCAGAAGGGTCATTGGAAGGCTCAGTGTCCGAAATTATTGAGTAAAAGCAAACAACCACAGCATCAACGACAACCTCAACAACAACGCCCGCCACAGACTGCTCCATGGACGTATCGCCCACCTCAGACCAACAACACAGTTGCTGTCCCGTCCTTGGATCCACATATGTTGGAGCAGTTTCAGCAGTTCCTTGCCTCACAGCCTCATGCCATGTCAGCCTCCTCTCATAAAGGTTTGTCCTTGTCTGATAATTTAGCTAATATGGATGTCAAGATGCCATCTTGAATGGCGATCTTCATGAAGAAGTTATATGACGCCTCCTCCTGGTGTTGCTCATCAGCCTGGTGAAGTTTGCAAGCTTCGCAAAGCTCTTTATGGTCTCAAACAAGCACCACGTGCCTGGTTTGAGAAGTTTTCTATGGTGATCACTTCGCTTGGCTTCCTACCTAGTCATCATGATTCGACTTTATTTGTCAAGCGTACACCGGCAGGTCGTATTCTACTATCCTTGTATGTTGATGACATGATCATTACGGGTGATGATTATGATGGTATTGAATCTTTGAAGTCTGAGTTGGCACGGTGCTTCGCTATGAAAGACTTGGGTATGCTACATTATTTCTTGGGAATTGAGATTGCCTATTCTCCAAAAGGCTATCTCTTATCTCAATCAAAGTATATAGCTGATTTGTTTGAGCGTGCTCGATTTACTGACAACAAGACTGTTCCTACTCCACTTGAGACCAATGCTAGATACTCTCCGTCGGATGACACTCCTTTGGTGGATTCTGGTCTCTATCGTACCATCATATTGCACGTAATTCAGTCTTTCATGAGCGAACCAAACATATCGAGATTGATTGTCATGTCACTCGCCACCACCTACAGATCGGTACCATCACATTGCCATTCGTTTCTTCTTCTCTGCAAATTGCTGATATGTTTACAAAAGCACACTCAGCTTCGCGATTTCCTTTCCTGTCTGACAAACTCTCTATGCTTATCGCTGCAGCATCGTGAGTTTGAGGGGGCATATTAGCTGTATTATTTTTATTAGGGTATTTTAGTCTATTTACTTTTCATTGTAATCCCTAATTATATATACTTTTTATTGTATTCTATTTCATTAAGCAAGTCAATAAGAAATCCCTAGTTCCTTTTTTCTCTATGTTATCAAGAACAACGGAAGAGGCAATGCGAGATTGTTAGGAGCAAGAGGGACTGGAGCCAATTTCGATCTACACCCTGCTCTTATCACCATGATTGAAAGGAGTCCCTTCTCTGGGGGAACCTTTGAAGATCCTCAGCAACATCTAAATAAGTTCCTTGGATATGCAAGTACACAAAAAGATGCAGGAGCTCATGAGAATGCGAGGAAGATAATTTTGTTTAAGTTCTCACTGAATGAAAAGACGAGAGATTGGTACGATAATCTAGATGCTGCTGAATCTGATACATGAGAGAAGTTGAAAGTGAAATTCTTGGAGCGTTACATGCCATCTTCAATGGTGTTCAAGATGAAGTAAGAAATCAATCAATTTGCTATCCATGGTAACGAGAAGTTTCATGAAGCTTGGGACAGATTCAAGGACATGCTTTGTAAGTGTCCACAGCATGGGCTATCTAAAGCTCAATATATTAGTATATTCTGCAACGGGTTAGATTGCGATTCTCGTGTGTTACTTGATGCTTCTTCCAATGGAGCATTGCTTACGAAGTCACCCATTGAGGCCGAGAAGTTTTTTGAGGATATTTCGATGAATTCAAGAGACTGGTCGACTAATAGAGTTAGAGGCGCTTATGTCCTTGGTAAAGTAGCACAGGTTGAGCATACTATGATGAAGTCAAGAAAAGATGATGAGATTGTCTCTAGCTTGGCTAATATTAGCAAGCTACTAGAGTCTCAGCAGAAGCACATCACGGATTTATCTCAGAGAGAACCAATGATGCAGCAGGATAGTGGCTATGAAGGAGCTAGCCAAGCGGAGATCGAGGAGGCAAATTATGTCATGAGTCAAAGTATTCACGGAACTAGGTACCCAAATCAAGGAAACCGGAATTACCAGGGGAATTACAACAATCGTGGTCCCCCGGGTAATTACCAACAATCAAGGAGGCTAGAATTTTCATGGAGTAATCCGAATAATGCGGTGCAACCTCCTATTTGTGTTGATCCGGGAGCTAAGGTTGAAGAAGGAAGCCGGGTTTCGAGGATAGGGTGAATAGGTACATGGCAAGGAACGATGCAAGAGTGGATCGTCTTGAGGCCAAGTTAGAGAAAAAGATTGATGTTAATCATGAGGATTTGCCTAAACAAGTAAAAGACTTTACGTTGTTGATGGGGGAAATGGCCGAAAACGTAAACAAATTGACTCAAACTATTGAGAAGGGGAACCCATCTCAAACTATTGAGAATCCAAAGTTTTGCCATGCTATCAAATTGAGTTCGGAAACACAATATGAAGGTCCGATGACGCCGGTGAGTGAAAACAAAGAAAGCAGGAGAGTTGCTCGACCAACCTACAGTTGTTCGACCAGACCAGCTGGTCGAACAGAAGTCGAGCAGACTCCGGAGAAATAGAATTATGGTACTCTATTTTCAGACTCGCTGTTTGACCAACACCATGTAGTTCGACCAGACCATCTTGGTCGAATGGAGGTCAAACAACACCGGAGAATGGGATTTCTCTATCTGCCAAGTTGCTCGACCTATCCCAATCTGTTCGACTATACCAGCCAGGTCGAACGAAGGTCGAGCAGTTCAGTACAGGGTTCGGTTCGATCCTAAATGCTACACTCTTTGATCAGAACAATATGGTACCATCTCGAGAGCAGAACATTGAGGTTACAGTAGAGAAGAAGTGGGAAAGAGCCAAGAGATTGAGAGCTGAAAAGGATAAAGCGGAGAAGGTTGAATGTGATCAATGGGGGATTCCCAAAACAAAGATACCTCCACCGTTTCCTTTCAAACTTGTTAAAAAAGGATTGGAAAAGAAGTTCAAGAGGTTTTCAGACATTATAAACAAGATAAGTTTGAACATTCTTTTCTCTGAAGCGATCTTGGAGATGCCGTATTATGCCCATTTTCTGAAGGATATACTTTTGAAGAAGAGAAGCTTGAACGGGATTGAAATAGTGAATCTGTCAGAGAATTGCAGCTCAATCATATAAAGGAAGCTGACAGCTAAGTTAAAATATCCGGGAAGCTTCACAATCTTATGTGAATTTGAAAAGGGGCCGGCATGACGAGCCTTGTGCGATCTTGGGACAAGTATTAATTTGATGCCTTTTTCCATCTTTAAAAGGCTTGGTTTGGGGGATTTAACTCCCACATCCGTGGCTATACAACTGGCGGATAGGTATATGACCTTTCCGAAGGGTGTGATCGAAGACGTTCTTGTCAAAGTAGAGAAGCTTGTCTTTCCGGTGGACTTTCTTATGCTTGAGATGGAAGATGACAAGGATAATATCCCTCTTATCTTAGGGACAACCTTCCTTGCTACTGCGGGAGCTATGATAGATGTGCAGAAGGGTGAGCTATGGTTGAGAATGGATAAAGAAGAGGTCTTATTTAACCTGGACAAAGCAATGAAGATGCCGATGGAGACACAATGTCATAGTATAGACGTGGTGGAGGAGATTGTGAAGGAAGACATGTCCTTGATCCTTTCAAAGGATCCTCTTGAGACTTGCTTAGCGGAGTCTCTTACTTTTCCCACCACGGAGCTAGATGAACTCTCCAACGAGGTATGTATTGAATTTCTTGAAAACTTGCTTGCTTTGGGTGATGACAGGTACGAGTCGAAAAGGACCAAGATTGAAGAAGTGAAGTGGACTAGGAAGTGCCTACCATTGGATAGAGAGTGCGCACCTCAGGAAGAGAAGAAAGAGGAGTTGAAACAGCTACCGGAACACTTAAAGCATGCCTACTTAGGTGACAATGAACAATATCCGGTAATTATATATTCTTCCCTCAATGATGATCAACTTGAGGAATTGTTAGATGTTCTTAGGAAGTATAAGTCTGCGATTGAGTGGTCTCTTTATTATTTAAAAGGTATTAGTCCTTCAAATTGCATGCATAGAATAAGATTGTTAGATGAGGCCAAGAGTAGTATACATAATCAGTGGAGGGTGAATCCCGCTATTCAAGTAGTGATTAGGAAGCAAATTCTAACGTGGCTTGATGCAAGAATTATTTATCCCATTAGTGATAGTCCCCATGTAAGTCCATTGCATATTGTAGCTAAGAAAGGGGGCATGACTATTGTGAAAGCCGAGGATGGTGAGACATTAGCCACTAGGATTCTTATGGGATGGCGTGTGTGTACGAATTACAGGAAACTAAATGAAAATATATGCAGAGACCATTTTCCTCTTCCTTTCATGGATCAAATGCTCGATCGTCTTGCAGGGTATGAGTATTATTGTTTCTTGGATGGATACTCGAGTTATAATCAGATTATGATTGCACCCGACGATCAAGAAAAGATGATTTTCACTTGCCCTTATGGGACTTTTGCCTTTAGAAAGATGTCTTTTGGATTATGTAATGCACCTGCTACATTTCAGCGTTGCATGATGACCATATTTGATGGGTTGATAGAGAAGATCATGGAGGTTTTTATGGATGACTTTTCTGTGTTTAGTTTCTCCTTCGATATTTGTTTATCTAACCTTGCTACTGTTTTGAAGAGATGCCAAGATACTAATCTTGTCTTGAATTGGGAGAAGTGCCACTTCATGGTAAGAGATGAGATTGTTCTTGGCCATCATATTTCGGCCAAGGGATTGCAGGTGGATAGAGCAAAGGTGGTGGCGATTGAGAAGCTTCCACCACCTACTAATGAAAAGTGAGTACGGTCTTTCCTTGTACACGCTGGTTTTTATAGAAGATTCATAAAAGACTTCTCAAAATACTCCAAGACCTTATCTCATTTACTTGAAAATGATGTTCCTTTTGTTTTTGATGAAGATTGTCTAACAACTTTTCAAATTTTGAAAGAGGCGCTTATTACTGCACCTATCTTGATCACACCGGATTGGACTCAGCCGTTTGTACTCATGTGTAATGCAATTGATTTAGCACTTGGAGTGGTGCTTGGGCAGTTGAGGGATAAAAAGTTTTGCGCCATTTACTATGCTAGTAAGACTTTTGATCCTGCACAAAAGAACTACACGGTGACTGAAAAGGAGTTTTTGGCTATCGTGTATGCGTTCAATAGGTTTCGACAGTACTTGATTGGCATGAAGACGATAGTGTACGCGGATCACCCTGCGATCCGGTAATTGATGAGAAGAAGGAAATGAAGCCAAGGATCATTAGATGGATCCTTCTTCTGCAGGAGTTCGATATGGAAATCCAAGATAAGAAGGGTACGAAAAACGTTTTGACGGATCACCTATCGAGGTTGGAAAGAAGGGAGCACTGTGATGATTCTTTCGATTACATAGAAGAGATGTTCCCTGATTAGAAGATAATGACAGTGTTCGTTGAAGGAGTGGAGAGAGCATGTGTGGTGATTGCCTAAGGGATGGATCCATGATATGCGGATTATATGAATTACATTGACGTAGGAGAAATTCTAAGAGATCTCAACCGATATCAACTTGCAAAATTCAAGAGGGATGTTGAGACATTCATATGGTATAATCCGTTTTCCTACAAGATATGTACGGATTCCATAGTTCGTAGGTGTGTGCCTGAGATGGAGATGGAGAGTGTTCTTGACTTTTGCCATGCACAACCTAATGGGGGCCACTTCGGAGCTCAAAAGATGGCAGCGAAGGTACTTCAATCTGCTCTTTATTGGCCTACCTTGTTAAAGATTGTGAGACATGTGTGGCGACATGCAATAGATGTCAAAGGATTGAGAACATAAGTAGGAGAGATGAGATGCCACTTCTGCCGAGCATTGTTGTTGAGATCTTTGATGTATGGGGGGATCGATTTTATGGGGCTTTTCCCCCATCTAATGGATTTCTCTACATCCTTTTAGCAGTAGATTATGTTTCTAAGTGGGTGGAAGCCATTCCCACTCACGTGAATGATTCAAGGACTGTTTTATCTTTCTTGAAGAAACATATCTTTGCCCGCTATGGAGTTCCTAGAGCATAAGTAAGCGATGGAGGTACTCACTTCGTCAATAAGCTTCTTGAAAAGGTTCTCAAGGATTATGGAGTCAAGCATAGGGTTACTTCACCCTACTACCCTCAAGCGAATGGGCAAGCCAAAGTCTCCAACCGACAAGTGAAGCAAATTTTGAAGAAAGTAGTCAAAACCAATAGGAAGGATTGGACTATGAAGCTTGATAATGTTTTATGGGGGTTCCGAACTGCGTATAAGACGGTGTAGGATATGTCACCGTATCAAATTATCTATGGGAATTCGTGCAACTTACCCGTAGAGATTCAGCACCAAGCTTTTTGGGTATTGAGGAGTTTGAACTTGTCTCTTAAGGATCAAAAGGAGTTGAAGATGACTCATATCAATCAATTGGACGAGTTCAGAAATCGTGCTTACAAGAATTCAAAGATCTTTAAGGAAAGAATAAAGAAATGGCATGATTTAAAGATCTCTTACTAGGAGTTCAAGCAAGGTGATGAGGTATTACTTTTTAACTCTCGTTTGAAGCTCTTCGCAGAGAAATTGAAATCGAAGTGGACGGGGCCATTCATTATCCATAGAGCCTGTGAAGGGGGGAGTTTTGAGCTTATGGACAAAGATAGGGACATTATTATGGCGAATGGGCATTGATTGAAGCATTACAAGTAGCCGGATGTTGCTTGCATTGTCTTTGAAGATACCTTGCGCTAGATTGGTACCGTCGTGACTCTCCGATGTTAAATAAGAGCATCTGTTGAGGGCTTTCCCTTCCGTTCTACTGCTTTATTTTCATTGGTGTGAGTAAGAAATTTTTATATTCAACGTGCGTATTATTCGAAAATTACATCTCTTTGCAAACTTAGTTTTCACTATAGTTTCTACTAAGTTGGGGGGGGTGTGATGTACTTACCTCATCATAGAAAGGAGAGTATAATCTTTTCTTTGTAACGTTTGTTAGGGGAGTTGATTTTTAGCAGTATATTAAAACTTTAACCGGTTTTGATGTATCAATATTTTTGCAATTTGCCTAGTGTTTAGTGGTGTAGAGTTTTTAAGTGTCGTTGCGGAGTTACACTTAATTTTATATGGTATATAAGTGGTTCTCGAGCTTAGAAATTGCTATCTTGATATTCGATGTTGTCCTATAGTTTAATTGTTGCAGGGAGAAACGAGAAGAGTACGAATTTTCAAAATGTCGGGTTGTTGTTCTACCAATACATTGTTGCTCGACCAAGGAGACGAAGTCGAGTAGAGGTCGAGAAAAAAGCATAAAACTTACAGTAGCTCTACTTGACTAAGTTGAGGTTGTTCGACTAAAATGGGAACTCAAACGGAGGTCGAACAAAATGTGCAAATTCTTCCAGAAGGGTTATTCGACAATACACTATTGCTTGATCAAGGAGTTTTGGTCGAGCGCTGGTTAAACAAAATGTGCAAAAACTTATGGAGAGTTTGTTCGACCAAGCAATGGTTGCTCGACAGAAAGATAAAGTCAAACGAAGGTCGAACAGAACAGAGGAGAACAGGGAGCGCGACTAGACAGTTTGATCGACTTCCAGCACTTGTTCGACCAACATATTTTGGTCGAACGGATGTCGAACGATGTCAATTTAAAGGGCAGATCTAGGTTACTCGATTCAAAACCCTTCCTCAATTTCAAAATGCAAGTCGAGCTGAAGTCGAACGGGCTCCGGAAACAATTTTAAAAGGTCAGTTTTCATTCTGTTTGACATACACCCGTCACCCTTTCTCGAGCACCGACCCCAAACCGTAAGTTCTTCTTCCCAAACTCTTTTCTACACCCTAATTCTCCATTCCACACACTTCCACATCCAAATTCGAGGATTTTCAAGTCCAATTTGGGGCTTTTCGCTTGAATTTTGCGGGATTTCGTCGTCTACACCACACGCACACAATGTCCAACAAAGAAAAAAGATTGATTCTTCATCTAAGAGGAAGGGACCTAGGTCGCCTTCGCTTGGAGAGATAGTCAAGAAAATGAGGATGGAGAAGAGGATGCCATCCGATTATGGCATCAAAATTCCAAATTGAAAGGAGAAGAAGGAGCTGTGGTCTGCAATAGCAAAAAAGATCACAAGGATGAGGTACCAGGATGATCATGCAATGAGGGAGATGAATATTATCAATGATATTCGTTGGATGTTCAATCAAGTGGGCATTACTCAGTTCATGGAGATGAAGAAAGAAACCTACTTTCATATCACTGCGGAGGTCTTATGCACATTAAGGATTGAGCGTGGGGACCCATACCTTTCTTATGGTATTCGAATGCAGATTGGCAGGCAAGAGCAGATGATGTGGGGCCGAGAGTTTAATGAATTGATTGGCTGTGAGAATGAGACGGATGTGGAATATGATGACTTCAAGCCGGATGCGTTTTAGAGAGCTATTACAGGGAGGCAAGAGAGTTATAATTCGAATACTTCCAAGGTTGCCTTCATTCGCAACCCCATGATCGTTTACATGGACAGAATTTTGGGCAACACGCTGTTTGCTAGGTCCAAAGGAAGCTGTATTCTGAGAGGGGAGCTTTATGTTTTGTGGTGCATGCTTCATGGAGTTCGCTTCAATGTAGCGGCGTACTTTTCAATCAGCTTCACAAGTTCACGACTCATGGATTTCAACGCATGAACATTGGAGGACTTATTACCTTGATAGCTGAGTACTATAGAGTCGATTTGAGCAGACACAGGCCTATCTGAGGGGATCCGGACTTGATCTTGATGTCATGTGTGAGGATAGGGCTGATTGAGCGGCTAAATGGTACTTGGATGTTCATCCGAGGAAAGAATCCTAGTACGTTCAGATTTCCACTAGTGATTGTTGATCTTACTACCGTTAGAACTAACAACAATTTATTGATGAATACCACAGAGCACACGGTGATCTCGGAGACGTGCTTGGAAAGAGGAAATTGGAGACTCCTTGTTGATATGCGGGTGCATGGGATCGTCCTAGATGAGGACATGGTCCTGATAGGAGATCCGACCAACTTTGAAGAGGAAGAGCCACAGCTGCCGCCAACTTTTGTATATCCGGAGATGGGTATTCCTCTGGTGCAGCCTCAGCAGCCACAAGAGCAGGAATTTTTTGAGCCACTACCACATTCGCAGCCACATCAGGATTATTAGGTAGCCCAAGATCAGTTTTATCGGGAGCAGTTTCGATTGATGCATGAGCATTTCCCTACACTTAATGCGAACCAGCAAGAAACAAATAGACAGTTGGCGCTTGCGAATATGAACTATGCCATACTCAATGCGCGTTATGATGCCATAGATGGTCGGTTGAGGCAAATGTATGACCATGAGCGCTTGATGGATAGGAATATCAGTGTTCTCCATAGAGCGTTTGATCAATGGCGTGAAGAGATGAGTGGAGATGAGGATGATGATGCTCCGGAGGAGTAGAGTTGCTAGACCTTTTATCTTTTTCTGATTCTTCTCATCTCCATTTTCTTTTATACTTACAGGTGAAGATTTGATTGCTGTGCGTGTAGTGTTTGATTCATGTGTGGGTGACATGTATTTGATATTGATGATGATTGATTGATTGTTGGAAGATGTTTATTTGAATTTTCTTTGGGTTGTTAGTGATGAGGATTATTCATGTTATGCATGTGCCTTATTTTGATGCATGTTGATTTGTTGATGACGAGCATGTTCTATTTTTACTTATGGTTCATAAGAAAATTGATATTGATTGCATGCTTTGAAGAGTGCTTAGGATTCTTTAACCATGTGAAGATTTGAGCTTTTGATCATGCTATGAGCATGATCGTTTATTCTTGAAAGCTGTTCATTTACTCGTATTCTAGAACTTGACTTGGAGTCTTTTTTGAAGCCTATAATTGATAGATACTAGGAAATGATCTTAGGCCATTGTTGTTGATTAAGTCACTTAGCCAAATTTACCCTACCCTATTATATGATTATCATTGGAAGCCCTTTTGAGCCTTTAAGCTTTTTCTTTGGCAAGCCTTTGATGAATAGTCGTTTACCTTGAGCCTTGAACACCTATTACTAGTAAAGAGTGGAGGTAAATGAATGCTATATGAAGTTTTGAGGAAGAGTAGGAAGGAGAGAATTTGGTGTAATGAGAATCAAGAGACAAGTGGTTAAATCTTGTAAGGGATAGTGCCTGAAACCGATATCCCTAATGCTAGAAAGGGTAGTGCCCAAAATTGGTACCCTTATACTTGAAGAACACCGAAATTGGTATTCTACTGCGAAGAAGAGATGATGATCCAAGTAAAGATGGAGAAAGCACAAATTGAAGTTATTATAAGAAGGATGAAGGAGAAAAGAAGAAGCTGTTGAAAAGCAATTATCCAAGGTACTTCTTTACTAGTAAACTAGTTACTTATCTAAATTCTCCTACCTTTACCAAAGAGCCAACATTACATCCTAAAAATGCAAGTCCTTTGTGATCCTAGTATTGAAATAGTTATAGATGGATTTTTGAGACCCTTATCAAGCTTATGGTCACGTGAGTATATGAATTGAAATTGACTGCTGATATTAACCATAAAGTGTACATCTTTTACACTTGAGAGAGAGAGAGTAAATACTTTCTCGTGAGCTAGATGACTTAGCACTCGTAGAAGTATTGTGATTGATTGATATTTTTGTGTAAATGAAAGGTATGATGGATTGCATGTTTTGAGTTGATATAGTTACATGTGTTAGGATAGGTTGTGCTTGATCTCGTGAGTACACTCTCTAGATTTGATTTGATTTGATTTTTTTGCCTCGGGACGAGCAATATGTAAGTTTGGAGGTTTGATGAGAGTGTAAATTCACATATTTTGGGCTCTGATTTGTATGAGAATTGTGTACGATTGAGTCTTTTATTAAGACGAATCGATTTGTTTATGAACAAGGCGCGAATCAGTGGGTACAAAGGCTTTTTGAGCATATTTGTACAGGAAAACAGGTCTTAAAGGCTCAAAATTGGAAGACACGAATTTTGAGGCAATTTTCGAAGGCGGTTCAACCTCAAGACCTTGTTCAACTAGCATCACTTTGGTCGAACAAGGTGGCCAAGTCGAGTAGAATATGCAGATTTGTCCAGAGAGCTTGCTCGACTTGGAGATGTTGCTCGGCCAGAATCATCGTGGTTGAGTAGATGAGTGAAGTCGAACGAAATGTGAAAAAACTTACAGTGAGCTTGCTCGACCATTGCTCGAGTTGAAGACCTTGCTCGACCAGGCAAGGTTTGGTCGAACGGATTCTCGTTGCTTTTATTTTTGAAAATTCTGGATTTCTTTAACAAAATTAGATGTGTGCTTCAAGCAAAAGCCCATGCAAAGCCCATAAGGAGGTTGCTTGAGTATAAAAGAAGAGCTTTCGCAGGAGAAAAGAGTCACATCATTCATCATCCATCCACCACCAAAACCCAACCATCATCCGAAGGAGTCGTGAAGAGAGGTTCGTCTGGCGCGTCAAGTAAGATCATACCAATCAATCATGATTATTCCTAGATCAATCATGGGCTAGAGCCGCTCCGGTAGTTCTAGGATTATGAAAGTTTTAGGAGTTATTTGAATTTCTATATGTAAACTCCGTACAATACTACTTGCGATTTATTTTATATAAGATTGTGCATTTTTAATTCATACTCACAGTCGTTTTGTGCATCATTAACTGTTATGTAGAGTCTGAATACATATCTTGATTATTGATTGAGTGCGTTCACAGCTGAGCAAGATTACATGTTATAATTCTAAGTGAAGGGATTCCGAAGTCTTATTAGAACTATCTTATATAGATACTTGTTAATTGAATAATATTAGGGTTAATAAGTAGGATAAAGAGTATAACGTCATAGTACCTATAAAGGGAGATCATATCGGGTTAGAGTATTAAGTGCATGAGAAATAATTGATACTGATAGTACCTAGATAGGGGAGTGAATTATATATCTTGCTCCGAGGATATTCACACGTGTCATACGCATGTTTACTTGTGTCTATAAGGTGAACTTGCATGGTTTAGTGATGCGTCCATAAACCACAAGGTTGAGTCGGAAAATAACACATGGAAAGGAAATTAATAAGCAAAACTGGATGATCCGAAGAACTACCCAATCTCTTACTTGATCACCACCATATTTTTTCTATTGCTTGTTTATTTAATTTGCTATTTAATTTATTTGCTATTTAGTTTCGCAACTTTTCCAAACCAAATTTGCTAACATAGTCTTAGTTAATTAGAATATAATTAAGTTAATAATAATCCGTCCCTTGGGTTTGATAATCACTTGATCGCCTATCGAAACTATAATTAATTTCCTTCATACTTGGGAATAATTTTGTGTGTTGAGAAAACGCTCATCAGAGCCCAACATCTCATAGCCCAAATTAGACTCTAGGTTGCTGGAGTGATCCATGTGATTGAGGCTTGGCTAAAACGAATTAAAATCAACAACCAAATTAATCCCCTCTTTATCAGGAGTTGGGTTATCCGCCTCAAAAATCCTTGGGAGTGTATCAACAGAAGCTGGTTTCTCCTTCTCCAAGAGTATCGATTCTTTCTCCAAGGTATTCTCAATTATTATGTTTCCTTCATTAAATGAATGACTTGGATTTCGTTAATCAACCCTTGTCTCCACATCATCACCATCGGAATTCAATCTGTCGCTGCTGGAAAATTTTAGTTTCTCAACGATCACATTCCAATCCTTTTCCGAATTACTATCATCATCTGAGCTCCCCAAATAATTTTCTGAAAAAAATGGAATGGTATCTTCAAGTTCTTCGTATAATCTGATGTTAAACTGAACACCGTCAATAGATGAAGTTATTGAGCGGTTGATAAGAACCGAATCAGATGTTCGTATACAAATCCTAGTGATAGGCTGTCGCCGGCCTACCAAAATAAATTAATTTCCGACTCACTCCAATACTTAGTATAGCGACGAGTACGGGTCGAACCCAAGAGAGTATAATGAATTTTTAATTAAATTTAAGTGTTGAAAACGATTAAAATAAATAAAGGGGGTTTTGATTTGGTGTCAATATGAAAATAACGCAAATATTAAACCAACTCAATTTTATGTAACAACCAAGTGGATGAAAATTAATATTTAAATTAACCAAGTAATAAAAACCTAGTTTAGGATGACGATCCCCTCCCGTTTACTAAATTAACTAACTACATGATTTAAACATCTAGCCTAGCGTGCAAACTCAAATCCCTAGATTGATGGTACGACCAATCAACCCAAATGTTCTTAAGTTTATTAATTAGAGTACGACCACTAAATTGAACTATTTACGAGTGACCATAAGAATTCGAACTCATAAACGCATTAAAACTCTAAACATAGAATTACTAGGCTACGAAAACCGGCTAGGAATCATACAACCTAGATCCTATTACACCTAGAGGGAATAATCTCTACTTGCTACTTAATCCAATTCCTACAAAAATTACGGATTATAGTTCATTGAATAACATTCAGCAGTTAAATAATTAAATAGTTGATCAAACTAAATTAACTACCAAACTACTATTAAGAACATCAAAGCATGTAATAGAATAAACTTGCACAAAAGATTCAACATAAAAATCCTTAATAATTAATCTACGGTTCAATGGGAGGTTCACGAAATCCTAAACTAGAAAAGGGGATTAGCCCTGCATGTTCATAACAAAAATAGAATTAAAGAATAAAAACCGATGATGTCCGATGATCTTCAATCTTCACGCTAATTCTACCCTCTAGTGTTCTGCTTCTTCATGCCAATTCCCAGAAAAATCGTGTATTTAGCTTGTGATAGCCCAAAAGAATAAATAAAATAACTTCCTTATTTTCTTTCTTGTCCCCCAAGTAATCCCACTTGATTTCTTTCCTTTCTTGCTTGATCTCCAGGATCTCTTTCTTTTCTCCTTTTTCTTCTTTTACCGTGCTTCTCACCTCAGATATGAGCCTTCAATTATGTGAAAAATATGCTGGCTGATTTGTTTCCAGATTTAGACTGTTTCTACATCAATTTATATAATTAAAGTAATTATCTCTTAAAGATAAAATAAGTCAATATTAGCACCCAATTAGCACATAAGTCAATCAAATAAATATGAATTTCAACCAAATAATTGTGCTAAAATATGACTTATCAAATCTCCCCACACCTAAACTTTGCTTGTCCTCAAGCAAATGGAAAATAAAGATGACAGAGAATAGAAAACCAAGGAACATCTACCAAGGCAAATAAAAAGTACACACCTCAAGAGAAAAGTAATCAATGAGCATTCAGAACTAATATGAAAAATGACTTATCTCTCAAAGTTTGCAACTTTCATGGCATCGTATCTTTCAAAATTCCATGGCCTCACAAAGATTCACTCAATAACACTCAAGTGTATGATTTTTGTAGCAAGATCACTCAAAAACTGAAAAGAAAAGTCATTACCATAGGCTTGCTCCCAAATCAAATCTCCATCAATTTAAGATGGATCGTGTGCAACAATCAAAGGGTCTTTGAATGGGTTGTAATGGGGCCTTAGGACAAGGTGAGGTAAAAAAAAGATAAAAATAGCTAAATGCACCACTTTACAACATGTGATCAAATCAAAACTTCCATCATCCCCATATTTTCCCTTTTCACAACAGCATTTTTCTTGCACTTATAATCTCCCCACACCTGCTCCTTTTCAAGATTTGGAACAGCAGGTGTAACACTTGAAAATATCAATGTTTGCTAGATATTCAGCAACTCAACAACAAGCAATTTCAGCAACTCCTTTTTTCCTTTACTTTTTTTTTTCAAACTTCATTTCCTCCATTTCTTTCTTTTTTTTTCAACCCTTCTTCCTTTTCTTGTTTTTTTTTTCTTTTTCTCACTTCTCCAATTTTTTTCCATTTTTTTTCAACTCTCCCTTCATCGCCAATTCCTCCATGAGGTAATTCCACAAGATCACACATTGCAAAGTAATGAAAGGTTCAAACGGAATAGTTAAAGAAAGAAACGGGAATTCAAGGTTTATTTATGTGCTCATAATCCAAAGAAAAGGCTTAGGCTCAACATGGTTTCCCTAGTGTTTTCATATTTGGGTAGAACAATATAAGCCAAAAGAGTTAAACCTACGTGCCCTTATCATTTTATCACACATAACTAATCATATGATCTTGAAATGCATTCAAAAGAGCAAGTTCTAGAATGAGCAATTCAAGTTCAATGCACTCAAGAAAGAAATACAATGGAGCTTATAGATGATAGCTCGCTAAGACTCAAAAGCTCACCAAAAATTAGGCAATTTGCCATGAAATTCGAAAAAAAATAAGCCACTACAATCACAAAAATCTTGCAAAGAATATCACTTTCAATAGCTCCTCAACAACACTGCCACCCTCTCAATCATGCATCACTCTCATCACCTCAAAGGATTTTAATCCTCAATTATCCAACTCCACATCAATATAAAATTCAGAGGACAACAAGAACAAGACACGGGTCAAGAAATTGACAATTTTTTCACCAAAAACCAAAGAATTCAGCAATATTGCCAATCCAACAAATGAAATTTCAGACTGAGAATCACATAAACATGTCTCAAATCAAGATCTCTAACTCCATATTTCAGCAAGCATTCACCAAACTAAAAACTCAATATCCACAACAAAAACTAAATAGCAAAATCAAGTATCTCAATTGCCACCACCTTTGCTCTATCCACCTGCAATTCCTTGGTAGAAATATGATGGCCAAGAATAATCCCATCTCTTACCATGAAGTGGCACTTCTCCCAATTCAAGACAAGATTAGTTTCTTAGCATCTCTTCAAAACAGTAGCAAGGTTAGATAAACAAATATCAAAGGAGGAACCAAACACAGAAAAATCATCCATAAACACCTCCATGATCTTCTCTATCAACCCGTCAAATATGGTCATCATGCAATGCTGAAATGTAACGGGCACATTACATAATCCAAAGGGCATCTTTCTTAAGGTAAAAGTTCCATAAGGGCAAGTAAAAGTAGTCTTTTCTTGATCCTCGGGTGCAATCATGATTTGATTATAACCCGAGTACCCATCCAAGAAACAATAAAACTCATACCGCGCAAGAAGATCGAGCATTTGATCCATGAAAGGAAGGGAAAAATGGTCTTTGCATGTATTTTCATTCAGTTTCCTGTAATCCGTACACACATGCTATTCCGTAGGAATCCTAGTGGCTAATGTCTCTCCATCATCGGCTTTCACAATAGTCATGCCCCCCTTCTTAGCTACAACATGCAATGGACTCGCATGGGGACTATCACTAATGGGATAAATATTTCCTGCATCGAGCCACATTTGGATTTGCTTCCTAATTCACCTTCCGCTGATTCTGAATGATATTCTTAGCCTCATCTAACAATCTTATTCTATGCATGCAATATGAAGGACTAATGCCTTTTAAATCATCAAGAGACCACCCAATCGCAGACTTATACTTCCTAAGCACATCTAACAATTCCTCAAGTTGATCATCATCAATGGAAGAAGATACAATTACCGGATATTTTTCATTGTCACCTAGGTAAGCATACTTCAAGTGCTCCGGTAGCAGTTTCAACTCCTCTTTCTTCTCTTCTTGAGGTGTGCTCTCTCTATCCAATGGTAAGTACTTCCTAGTCCACTTGACCTCTTCCACCTTTGTCCTCTCTGATTCATACCTGTCATCACCCAAAGCAAGCAAATTTTCAAGAAATTCAATACATACCTCATTGGAAAGTTCATCTAGCTCCATAGTGGGAAAAGTAAGAGATTCCTCCAAGCATATCTCAAGAGGATCCTTTGACAAGATCAAAGACATGTCTTCCTTCACAATATCCTCAACTACATCAATACTGTGACATTGCATCTCCATTGACATCTTCATTGCTTTGTCAAGGTTAAATAAAACCTCTTCTTTATCCATCCGCAGCCACAACTTACCATTCTGCACATCTATCATAGCTCCCGCAATAGCAAGTAAAGGTCTCCCTAAGATAAGAAGGACATTATCCTTGTCATCTTCCATCTCAAGCACAAGAAAATCCATAGGAAAGACTAGCTTCTCTACTTTTACAAGAACATCTTCAATAACACCCTTTGGAAAAGTCATAGACCTATCCGCTAGTTGTAGAGCAACTATTGTGGGAGTTAACTCCCCCAAACTAAGCCTTTGAAAAATAGACAAAGCCATCAAATTGATGCTTGCCCCAAGATCACATAAGACTTGATGTGCCGGCCCCTTTCCAATCTCACATAAGATCGTGAAGCTTCCCGGATCCTTGAACTTAGCTGGCAGCTTTCTCTGAATGATCAAGCTGCAATTCTCAGACAAATTCACCATTTCAATTCTGTTCAAGCTTCTCTTCTTCAAAAGTATATCCTTCAGAAAACGGGCATAATACGACATCTCCAAGATCGCTTCAGATAAAGGAATGTTCAAGCTTATTTTGTTAATGATCTCTGAAAACTTCTTTTACTTCTCCTTCAATCCCTTCTTGACTAGCTTGAAAGGAAACGGCGGAGGTATCTATGTTTTGGGAATACCCCATTCATCACGTTCAACCTTCTCCGCTTTACCCTTTTCAGCTCTCAATTTTTTGGCTCTTTCCCACTTCTTTTCCACTATAATCTCTGTATTATGCTCTTTGGAAGGTACTGGAGTAGCATCAATATCATGTGGAGCATTCAATGCAGAAAACAGCGCAGAATGGTTCAGTTTAACCTGAGTTCGACCTGGGTGTCTGGTCGAACTGAGCACCTGAAAGTTCATTCTCCTCCTTACAGGCCGGTTTGACCACGGTTCGACCAATGAGGTTGGTTGAAACATAGTGATCGTGGTCGAATTGGGCATCAGATAAAACAGGGTGCTCTGGACAGTGGAGTTGGACCTGAGTTCGACCAGAAGTTTTTGTCGAACTACCTTGTTTTTGGTTGAACTGACCTCCTGTATTCTCCGGATGTAGCCCAGGTGCCTGGTTCGACCTCTCTTTTGTAGTTCAACCACCGAAGTTGGTCAAATTGGGGTCGAATCGGGCTCCTGTCGCTTCAATTTTTGATTCCGGCCTCATTGGTTCCTCGTATTGTGTTCCAGACCTCAATGTTATGGCATGGCAAGACTTTGGATTCTCAATACTTTGCGATGGAAACTTCACCTTCTCAATAGTTTGAGTCAACTTGTTCACGTTTCCTGTCATCTCTCCCATCAACAAAGTAAGGTCTTTCACTTGCTTAGACAAATCCTCGTGATTGGCATCAATCTTCTTCTCTATCTTGGCCTCAAGTCGATCCACTCTTGCATCGTTCCTCGCCATGTACCTGTTCACAGTATCCTCGAAACCCGACTTCCCTTCTTCTGCCTTATCTCCCGGATCAACACCAATAGGAGGTTGCACTGCATTATTTGGATTACTCCATGAAAACTCTAGCCTCCTTGGTTGTTGGTAATTACCCGGGGGACCACGATTGTTGTAATTCCTCGGATAATTCCAGTTTCCTTGATTTGGGTACCTTGTTCCTTGAATACTTTTGACCCATGGCATAATTTGCCTCCTCGATCTCCTCTTGGCTAGCTCCTTCATAGCCACCATCCTGCTGCATCATTGGTACTCTCTGAGATAAATTCGTGATCTACTTTTGTTGAGACTCTAGTAGCTTGCTAATATTGGTCAAGCTAGAGACGATCTCATCACCTCTTCCCGACTTCACCATAGTAAGGTCAACATGTGCTACCTTACCAAGGACATAAGTGCCTCTCACTCTATCAGTCGGCCAATCTCTTGAATTCATCGAAATATCCTCAAAAAGCATCTCGGCCTCAATGGGTGACTTTGTAAGCAATGCTCCATTAGAAGAAACATCAAGTAACACACGAGAATCGCAATCCAGCCCATTGTAGGAAATATTGATATATTGAGGTTTAGGTAGCCCATGCTATGGACACTTTCGAAGCATGTCCTTGAATTTGTCTAAGCTTCATGAAACTTTTCATTACCGTGGATAGAAAATTGATTGATTTCTGGCTTCATCTTGAACACCTTTGAAGGTGGCATATATCGCTCCAAGAATTTTACTTTCAACTTCTCCCATGTAACACATTCAGCAACATTAAGATTATTGTACCAATCTATCGCTTTTTCGTTCAGCTAGAACTTAAACAATATGATCTTCCTCGCATCCTCATGAGCTCCTGCATCTTTTTATGTACTTGCATACCCAAGGAACTTATTTAGATGTTGCTGAGGATCTTCAAATGTTCCCCCAGAGAAGGGACTCCTCTCAATCATGTGGATAAAAGTAGGGTGTAAATCAAAATTAGCTCCGGTCCTTCTTGCTCCTAACAGCCCCACATTACCTCCTCCGTTATTCTTAAAGACTTCACGGATGGCAAGTGTATCCGGATTCACTGCCATGTTGACTGCCTCTACTTCCAAATTAACTTCGGTTGCAACTTCAATCATTTGCGAATTCAGCACGTCAACTTCAACTCCTAAATGAAGAGCCTCAGTTGGGTCTAGGTTCTTATTCTTGTTTTTCTTCTTGTTTTTCTTCCTCGACGATGCTCCCATCTTCGGATTATAAGGTGCTAATTTACCTGTCTTCGATCTTGTGAGCATACACCTAAGAAAAATATGTGTTAGAAATTAAAGACAAGAACTATATAATCTCAATTAAACTAGAAATAATAAATTAATAATTAATGCCGTCCAGGGCTAACGGCTCCAAGAACTTGATGAGCATTTTCTCAACACACAAAAGTAATCCTCAAGTGTAAGGATATCAATTGTAGTCTCGATAGGTGATCAAGTGATTATCGTACCCAAGGGACAGATTATTATCAATTTAATTATATTCTAACTAACTAAGACTACGTTGGCAAATTGGTTTTGAATAGTTACTAAACGAAATAACATATAATTTAAATAACAAATTAAATAAACAAGTAATAGAGAAAATACGACTGTGATCAAGTGAGAAATTAGGTAGTTCTTCGGGTCATCTAGTTTTACTTATTAATTTTCTTTCCATATGTCGATGTCCGACACTGCCTTATGGTTTATGGGCGCATCACTAAACCATGCAAGTTCACCCTATAGACACAAGTAAACATGCGTATGACATGTGTGAATATCCTCAGAGCAAGAGATATAATTCACCCCCTTTCTAGGTACTATCAGTATCAATTATTTCACGTGCACTTAGTACTCTAACCCGATATGATCTCCCTTTATAAGTACTATGACATTATACTCTTTATCCTACTTATTAACCCGAATAATATTCAATTAACAAATATTCATATAAGATAGTTCTAATAAGACTTCAGAATCCCCTCACTTAGATTCATACTCAGCAGTAAACGCACTCAATCAATAACCAAGATATGTATTCAGACTCTACATAACAGTTAATGATGCACAAAACGATATGAATTAAAAAGACACAATCTTATATAAAATAAACCACAAGTAATGTTGTACGGAGTTTACACATGGAAATTCAATTAACTCATAAAACTTTCATAACCCTAGAACTACCGGAGTGGCTCTAGCCCATGATTGATCTAGGAACAATAATGGTTGATTGGTATGATCTTACTAGACTCACTAGACGAACCTCTCTTCACAACTCTTTCAGATAATGGTAGGGTTTCGGTGGTGGATGGATGATGAATAATATTTTTCTCCTGCGAAAGCTCTTCTTTTATACTTGTAAACTCTCCTTACGGGCCTTGGATGGGCTTCTTGAGCGAACACACGCATTAAAGGTATAAAAATATGAATATGGTAAGTTTTCACACGTCAGTTCGACCAAGGGGCCAGGTCAAATCCTTCTGAGCTGGTCGAACTCCTGGTTGAATCGACCTGTACATTGGTTGTGGGCCTTGGATTCGATCGGAATCCTGGTCGAATCCCTAACTTCCTGGTCGAACCGCAGGTGCGTCTCGTTATGCACCATGGTTCAACCAAATGGCTTGGTCGAACTATACGATCGTGGTCGAACGACACTTCTTCTCCGATAGTTCGACCATAGGTGCTGGTCGAACGGCTTCCTTCTTGGTCGAATCCCACTCTGGCTTGGTCGAATTGCACCCTAGAATATTCTTTTTCTGGATTATATCACTTCCAATGCGTTTCCTTCGAAAATCAACTCAAATAGCCTTGAAGACACCTGATTAGTGACTTTTCACCATGTATATCGATTCATATCGAATTACAACCATCTAACACACCATTACTACATAAATTCGGGCTCAAAACATGTGAATTTACACACTCATCAATTGCGCCAAAAATTGGAAGTAAAACGAGTATCCCTGTCGGACACTATTGAAACTGGTACACCATGTAATCTTACTATTTCTCCAAGATAGATTTAGGCCAGTTTATCCATGGTAAAGCTCATTTTTATGGGTAGAAAGTGTGCGATCTTTGTTAATCTATCGATAATTACCCAAATTGTGTGATTTCCTCATGGACTTCGAGGTATACCATCTATAAAATCCATCGTGACATGCTCCCACTTTCATTCTGGTATTTCCAAAGGCTCTAATAGGCCAGAGGGTCTTTAGTGTTCTACCTTAATTTGTTGGCAGGTCAAGCATCTTCGAACAAAATCGGCGATGCTACCCTTCATGTTTCTCCACCAAAATAGTTTCTTCAAGTCTTGGTACATCTTGGTTTCTCCAGGATGAACCGTGTATGGAGTATAATTTGCTTCTGTCAAGATTTCATTTTTCAACTCCTCATTCTTGGGCACACATATCCTTTCTTGAAACGGCAAGGCATCATTATGATCCTCGGAGAAACCTTCGTGTCTTCACTTTTTGCTAATGGACGCATCTTGTTTAAGAACTCATCTTGCTTCTGAGCATTAATAATTTGTTCCTTAAGGGTTGGCAGTACTATTAATGCTTCCAGCATAGTACATACATCTTCTATTGATGTCGCTATATCTATCTTCAATTTTTCAAGTTCATTATTTAACTCTCCTTGATCAGTAATTTTGTAAGGTGAAAATCTTTTTCCCTCTCTGCTGAGTATATCAGCTACCATATTTGCCTTCCCTGGATGATAGTTGATAGTGCAATCGTAGTCCTTACAAGTTCTAACCACCTTCTTTGTCTCATGTTGAGTTCTCTTTGCTCAAAGAAGTACTTCAAGCTTTTATGGTCGGTGTAGATCTCACATTTCCCCCATAGAGATAGTACCTCCAAATCTTCAAGACGTGAACCACTGTAGCTAGCTCTAGATCGTGGGTGGGATAGTTTTGCTCGTGGATCTTTAATTGTCAAGAGGCATAAGCGATCACCTTACTATGTTGCATTAGCACGAATCCCAAACCAATTTTTGAAGCATCAGTGTAGATCATGAATCCATCCGAGCCGCTAAGGATTGTTAACATGGGGGCCATGATCAACCTTTGCTTTAATTCCTAAAAGCTTTGTTCGCATTTATCTGTCTACTGAAATTTAACATCTTTCTTTGTCAATCGAGTTAGTGGGCCAGCTATCTTTGAAAATCCCTCAATGAATCTTCTATAATATCAAGCTAATCCAAGAAAACTTATCACCTCATGTACATTTCTCGGGGCCTCCCATTCACTCACAGCTTATACTTTACTTGGGTCTACTTCCAAACCCCATGCAGAAACGATATGTCCAAGAAACACTACCTGGTCGAGCCAAAACTCGTACTTATTGAATTTGGCATATAGTTTCTCCCTTTGAAGTATTTCCGTAACTATCCTTAAATGTTCTGCATGTTGTTTTTCATACGTAGAGTAGATTAGAATGTCATCAATGAATGAAACTACAAACTGTTCCAGATATGGATGAAATACTCGGTTCATCAGATCCATGAATACCGCAGGGGCATTGCAAAGTCCGAAAGGCAACAAGATAAACTCGTAATGTCCATAACGAGTTCTAAAAGCTATTTTAGGGATATCTGTCTATTTAATCTTCAACTGATAATACCCAGAGCAGAGATCTATTTTTGAGAACACACTAGCTCCACTCAATTGGTCAAAGAGATCCTCAATGCGTGGCAGAGGATATTTGTTTTTTATTGTAAGCTTGTTTAGTTCTCTGTAGTCTATGCACATACGCATGGTTCCATCATTCTTCTTCACAAACAGAACTGGAGCTCCCCAAGGGGATACACTTGGTCTTATAAAGCCCAAGTCTAGCAACCCTTATAGTTGTACCTTCAACTCTTGTAACTCTGCAGGTGCCATCCGGTAAGGTGCTCTTGATACTGGTGCCGAGCCAGGTATTAGGTCGATTGTGAACTCAATTTGCCTGTATGGTGGCATCCCTGGAGGGTCTTCTGGAAATACTTCTTCATATTCGCGTATAATGGGCATTTCTTTCAGCTCTACAAACATCGTCTTGCTATTCATCACATATACCAGAAATGCCTCAGCATGTCTATTCCGAACCTCCTTTATTGCCTTCATAGCGGTCATGGAATTTGGCATGATTTTGGTCCTAGATCCATGGAAGGTAACGCTCTCTTTCTCATTCTCGTGAAAGAAAATTTCTTTCTTATGACACATAATGGTTCCACAGTTTTTCATCAACCAGCCCATTCCAAGGATGATGTCGAAATCCTTAAGGTTAATGGCGTGTAAGGCAGCTTTAAGCACCTTATCTTCAAATTTTACGTCCACATTCTTCAACAACCTTTCCACCTTAAAGACTTTTCATATGGTATGCTTACTTCTAAGGCATTTCTTTCATTTATACATTTAGTTTCTATTTTCGTTGCTAAACGAGAAGAAATAAAAGAATGCGTAGCACCGGTATCAAATAGTACAATAGTAGGAATATCTTGGATTGGTTGGATACCTGTAATTGTTTCTTGGTTTTGGGCCGCTTCTTGTTGAGTTAGAGAGTAAACTTGAGCCTTTCCAGCAGATCCTGATCCTGTTTCACCTTTTTGTGGGTTCTTTTTTAGGCATTGCCAGTGAGTGTGCCCCGGCTCCTTACACAAATAACATATGCCCTTTTCCATCAAACATGGACCTGGGTGGTTCTTCCCACGAGTGTTGCAAGTATTTCTTGTTGGCTGATTGTTAGCACCTTGATGAATAGGTCCTCTCTTAGCTGGAGGCTGATTGCCGGACTTGTGAGGTATCCATGCCCCCTTGCATTTGCCAATTTTGACAAATGGCCTTTCATTTGTAGAACCTAGATCAAGGTGTGCCTCCACTTCTAGGGCATTTTCAACAGCAATTGCATAGACCTAGTTGCTCTGCACTACAAGGATGATGCTTATCTCCTTCCTCAAGCCTAGCTCGAACCTTCTGGTCTTTTGAGCTTCAGTGCTCACTAGATGGGGTGCATACCGAGATAACTTATTGTTCTTCCGTTCATACTCCATAACGGACAAGCCCCCTTGCTTCAAATTCTGGAACTCATCTGCCTTCTTTTCTTGATAAGTCAACGGAAGCTAGTTGTGGAAGACCATTGTTTTGAAGTCCTCCCAAGTCATTTACGTCATTTGCTCAGGGGTCTTTGTACGTCCCAATACTTCCCACAAGTATCCCGCGTCTCCTATGAGTTGGAAAGCTGCGCAAGAGACTTTTTCAGCATCCGTATAGGTCAAATGGTTGAATATCCTGTCAAGGGCTCGAACCCATTCATCCACAATGGCTGGATCTCCACGGCCATTGAAAGCAGGCGGATTGTATCGCCTGAAGTGTTCAAGTATGGCGTTCAGGTCGTGCCGTGGCCCGGCCGAGTTTGAAGTTGTGGTGAAGTGTTGTGCAAGGCCCTCGAGTACAGTAGTAAGATGAGCTAGAGGGTCAACTGCTGGTGGATTTGGAGTTGGAGCAGATGGTGCTCCGGGTGTGGGTCCTTGAGATAAGCCTGGGGTGGTTCCACAGGCTCGTCGCCCTTCAGCCATTTCCTATATGATTCATTATGTTAACCTTGTATGTATAAAAAAAGGGATATTTATAACATGTCTTTTCATTAATAGTAATAATTGTTGACATAATTAGGTTCTACCCATCAAAACATATATGAAAATTACAAGTAAAAACCTAAAGCTATGAGCTTTCGGATGCTTCATGAGATGTTCATAAAATCCAGGTACATAACAAAATAAATAAAAACAAGATAGTAGTCAACAACATAAAAGGATAACAATCAACATCAAATGACCCTACCCAATCATCCTACTCAACCATATCCGTCTCTCCTCGCTGGCACCACAAGTGCTGCAACAACTGCTTGACTCCTCTGACATAAGAAGTGAAAGTCCGTAAATAGGAGGTAGACCATAGGGAATCGGTGGGGCGAACTCATATAGAAGTTCTATAGGTGGAATGGTAGGGGCAATGATAGGTGTCGTGCTCTCGAAGAGAAATGGGAACCCATCTGACACATTAGAATCTCCTCCAAGATCAAAGAAGTCAAGATCAGGGGTGCCGAATGAGTCCTCAGGGAAGCAGTAGTCATACTGTTGGATTATATACTAAAAGTCTAACTTTTTGTATGAACAATGTTATAACAATTAATTTGAAATGAGAATCATACGATCAAATGATTGCGTCTTATAATTTATTTATATGCACGATGCAATAGTCCACTTACTTTATACTGTAGATAATATGTTGTGCGACAATACGCGGAAGATCATATTATAGGTTTCCTTATAAAGTATAAACAGATGCTCACAACCGAGATAGACGGGGACTCTCTATCGGGATGGTTGTAGTGTGGTTTGGTATTAGCTTGTCTTGGCTATAGAATCACATTAGTGCACTTGTGTGTATTGAGCAGGACGCTTGAGATTGTTCGACTTATATTGACTTATAGGAGAACTTGATCTCAGTTATTATGGAAGTTCGTGCTCTTAATACCTATACAATAACCTCGACATGTAGGGCAGTATGTATTTCTTTGATTCATCAATGAGTGAGATTTACATGTAATTAAATCAACAAACTCGGTGAGTTGGGAAGTAATGCTGTCACTATGGTGTGCTGTTGATTGTAGAAGGAATCCGTGTCCGTCATAGGTTGATGATGTCCCCTTGAGGAGCTCATAAGGATTATCATGTAAACCCTGCAGGTGGAATTTATTCCGGCATGATAATGAGGTTAAGTAGTACTACTGTTGGATGAGATATTAATTAATTGAGATGTCAGTAACTTAAATTAATTAATGGACATTGTATATCTTAAACATGGGGAGACTAACGGGCTCATAATAAGAAGGAGCCCAAAACGTAATTTTGGGATTGGAAAGACAGTGCAGTAATAATATTTTAGTAGAATATATTATTATTATTGGACTTAAGTATAAGCTTTGGGCTAAGCTTGGATACTTAAGCCCAATGGAGGCCCAACCCAATTTCTCCTCCTGGTCCCTGCTGTAGCCCATGTATATAAGTCACCTCAACTTATCTGGAACCCTAATCTTATTCATTATTCATGTGTGATGAGGGTTGAGAGTAGATTGAGGAGGTCTCGTAGATCGTTGCCCACACGACGTCGAGATCGGACTTGGGACATATTTCAGAAGATCAGAAGGTAGTTTGCTGCTGCTGTCCGCCACCTTGCGAAATTTATATAAAATTTTATAGTGCTCAGAATTCGATGATCAATAAACTGACTGAAAGCCATTGAAGAGAGGATCGTCTGAGCACAAAGATCATTCAATTTTGACAACAGATGAGAATGTTATGGCCATTCTCGTGGGACTGCACAGTCTGCCAGCGAGAATCCTTCATCTTCTACATACCCTGGTGAACGGTAATCGTTTCTATGATTTATTGCTTCCGCTATGAAAGAAATGCATGGAACTCTAACGGGTCACGTTAATCAAATGATCCAAGCGCCAACACATACATCCCCTCAGGATGCTCTGGGAAAAAGGGATGAGCAGTAAGGCTACCTCTTCCAAGGTGGAACGGAAGGAAATCACCATGCTCCTGCCACATCATCCATAGACGAGCCATGAATGATCGAAACTCTAGGCAGTGCATGTCACTGCCAAGCAGATTCCATGCATACTCTCGGATGGCCTCCCATCCTAAGTCCCTCCACCAGACCTGTAGAGAATCCACAACTATCCTAGCGGCCTCAAATTCCTCACACGGAGGAGTCTCACCCAAGATGTCCCACGCCGACGACATCCGAGTTATGTGGATGCCTATCGACTCAGAGGGGTCGCGCTCAATACTTTCATAGTAGGCAAGTCGCTTAGCCACAGAGTCGGAATGCATCGTATAAAGCTCGGTCCTATGATGATACATTTGCTTAAAATAAATTCTTAGTTACTATCCATTTTAGCTAGAGTTAATAGCTTAAATATCTTTTCCTAACAAGTCCACCCAATCTACTCAAGTTTAAGTATAGTGAAATTCACATATTAGCCATACAAGTCGAATACACACATCACAGAAAACATCTATCTCATGTATCATCAACTTAAAATTTCATAAATCAATTAAAGTATCTATTGCCATCAAATTTAAATCAAGTAATAAAAATTGACAAATCCATAAATCAATTACAATATCTGTCAATAATTTACCTTGTGACGTAGCCAATAGAGCGAATGAGTAGGGGTTGGAATCTATGTTTTCTAATTTTAAAAAAATATTAAAAGTATTAATTCATTTTTTTTGTAAATGCAAGTCAACAGAACCGTAGACCAGCTCTGATACCACACTTGTCACGATCCAATTTATTTTATATGAAATAATTAAATTTAAAAGTGATTTTTTTTAAAAGCTAAAGTAAAACAATCGCATTCAGTTCATGATGAAAAATTAAAGGAGAGTTTAATTAAACCATAATCAGAATTTAAACAAACATCTTGAAAATTAAGTAGCGGAAGTCTCCTGGTGATTTGTGTGTAGTGACAATTCATAAGTGATTGTTCACATATTTAATACTTATTTAATTTAAAACAAGTAGTACTTAAAGCTGCATACAACCTCTTCGACCCATCATTCGCCTCGTCATCTATGCCATGCCATCTGTAGAAGGAGAATGTAATGGGGTGAGCACACGAGAATATACTCAGTGAGGGATTTAATGTTAGATTTCACAATTGAAAATGACTTCATATCATGAAAAATAAATATCATGTACTGTAAAAGTAAAGAATATTAACCCAAAGTCAAGTCGCCCGAAAGCGCTCATTATCTAATACATCAAGTCGTTCGAAGATGCTCATTATTTAATACACCAGGTATCTCGAAGGCGCTCATTATTTAATTTGTCAGCTCGCCCGAAGATGCTCATAATTTAATACGTCAAAAGTCATGCGAACTCGTCCGTCTTTCTTTATTGGCAATAATGTCAACCGTACATATAGGTTCCCAGTCCACCGATCTTAGGTAACTTGTGCGTGCACATCCATAACTTCAATCAATGTAATCAAGTTCAATATAGAAATCGTAACAGTAAGCCCACCTTTTCAACGAAGAGTCACACAAGAATAAGATTTAGGGTAGAGGTTGAGGACGAGTGTGGTCGTTGCTAGTTTCCCTCGCAACCTCGATGCCTTCAAAATTTTCATTTTTCTTCTTAGCACAAAATTAAGTATATTTATTTAAGGATTATTATGATAATTTCTAAACTCATGTGAAAAAAATGTCCCAAAGACATCCCTCATCTAGATTTTAATATTTAGATCACATTTAGGATTTTTCATATATTTATTATAATCAATAATTATTGATTACTAAAGAAAACTTAAGTTTTGAGAATTCTTTAGTGGTTTTATCTAAAAAAAAAACTTTATGCAATAAACCACAAGGTACAAGATTATGATGTATGATGTTGTCATGTTAGGAAATTTTGGGTATAACTCTCTAAACTCTTATCAATTTCAAACACTGTTTTGTATGAACATATTACACATATAGGTGAACACTTTCATATATATATATATATATATATATATATATGTATATATATATATATATATATATATATGTATATATATATATATATATGTATATATATATACATATATGTATATATATATACATATATGTATATATATATACATATATGTATATATATATATACATATATGTATATATATATACATATATGTATATATATATACATATATATATATATGTATATTCCTTTTTCATATATTTATTATAATCAATAATTATTGATTACTAAAGAAAACTTAAGTTTTGAGAATTCTTTAGTGGTTTTATCTAAAAAAAAAACTTTATGCAATAAACCACAAGGTACAAGATTATGATGTATGATGTTGTCATGTTAGGAAATTTTGGGTATAACTCTCTAAACTCTTATCAATTTCAAAAACTGTTTTGTATGAACATATTACACATATAGGTGAACACTTTCATATATATATATATATATATGTATATATATATACATATATGTATATATATACATATATACATATATATATATATGTATACATATATATATATATATGTATATATGTATATATATATGTATACATATATATATATGTATATATATATATATATATATATATATATATATATATATATATATGTATATTCCTTTCCGTAAATCTTTCGTTTCAATGGCCAACGAAAAAGATGAAGTTTAGTTTGATTTTCCCGTAGGCAGCACTGCCACAGTTTAATAAAATATTTATAACTTTCATTTCGATGAATAATTTTAAAATATATTTTAAAAAAGTACAATAGACACATAGATGAACAACTTTCATGTTGGATATTTTGGCAGATTTATCCGATTTAGAGAAGTAAATTTAGAAACAAGTTATTATAGTGTATCTACCCTATTTTTACCCTTTGGTACACACAACTCCTAATGCCCATGTATATAAGTCACCTCAACTTATCTGGAACCCTAATCTTATTCATTATTCACGTGTGATGAGGGTTGAGAGTAGATTGAGGAGGTCTCGTAGATCGTTGCCCACACGACGTCGAGATCGGACTTGGGACATACGGCAGAAGATCAGAAGGTAGTTTGCTGCTGCTGTCCGCCACTTTGCGAAATTTATATAAAATCGTACAGTGCTTAGAATTCGATGATCAATATACTGACGGAAATTCGTTGAAGAGAGGATCGTCTGAGCGCAAAGATCATTCAATTTTGACATCAGACGAGGAGGTTATGGCCATTCTCGTGGCACTGCACAGTCTACCAGCGAGAATCCTTCATCTTCTACATACCCTGGTGAACGGTAACCGTTTCTATGATTTATTGCTTCCGCTATGATAGAAACGCATGAAACCCTAACGGGTCACATTAATCAAATGATCCAAGCGCCAACAATTGGTATCAGAGCTTCAGTTTCGTGGTGAAGCTTGACACGTTAGGCTAGGGTTAATGTGGTTAGTTTTTGGAAATTAGGATCACATGTTTAGGGTTTTGGTTTTACTGCTAAACCATGAATATCCCTATGTGATATATACCCTGTATCATACCTATTTTTTCGATGGTTGAGTGTGAAAGGATTCGACGAAAACTGTTCGTCAATTTCACATGGAAGGAAGAAAAAGTGGGCAAAAACAGATTCACGTTTTTGAGAGAAAAACCAGCTCAGTGATATTGCAGAGGCAATAACCGGAGTTTCAACCATCGGATCAAGCTGAATTTTGGTCAGCACGTTCGGAATTTGTGGATGTACATTCTGAACGGTTCAGATCGTATTCGGAGGTTTGTGTTGTCGGGAATACGCCGAAAACAGAAGCAGGTTTTTGGGCGATTCTGTTCTGCGCAGTCGATGGAAAAGAGTTGTTTCTCACAAACTAACCGTTGGATCGACCTGTAATTTGGACAGCATGTTCAGAACCCACAGGAGTAGATTCCGAACGGTGAAGATTGGATTCTAAGGTGTCTACAGTTGCGAACCCTGAACGACAGTTGGTGTAGTTTGGTGTTGCGCGTTGGGAACGCTGAACTTGGTTCCGTGCAAGTAGGCCCTTGGACGAGTGACAGCCCGAGCGAGGAGCGCTCGTCAAGGCACATGGTGTTGTGCACAACATCAAGTGAATGGCACGGCTGGGGCGCATTTTGAACCGGGCAAGGAGCGATCAACTGCTGGGCGTGTGCTGCTCGTTGGCGTGCGGAGCAGCGTGCTGAGTATCGGGCGGCCTGATGGGCATTGGTGCTTGCTGGGAGCTCGGGGCGTGACGTGTAAATCTTGCACGTTGGAGAGGAGTCGCAAATGTTGGCTTGCTGGACGCTGGGATGACGTGCATAGTGGCGTGCAATATGGCACGCCGAACACTGTGTGGGCTGCGCGGATGAAGGTTCGATCGATGCTGCATCAGGTTCGAGCGGATTCACATCAGGTTCAATTGGTCTGCATCAGGTTCGATCGATGCTGCACTAGGTTCGAGCGGATTCACATCAGGTTCGATCGGTCTGCATCAGGTTCGATCGATGCTGCATCAGGTTCGAGCGGATTCACATCAGGTTCAATTGGTCTGCATCAGGTTCGATCGATGCTGCATCAGGTTCGAGCGGATTCACATCAGGTTCGATTGGTCTGCATCAGGTTCGAGCGGATTCACATCTGGTTCGATTGGTCTGCATCAGGTTCGATCGATGCTGCACCAGGTTCGAGCGGATTCACATCAAGTACGATTGGTCTGCATCAGGTTCGATCGATGCTGCATCAGGTTCGAACGGATTCACATCAGGTTCGATTGGTCTGCATCAGGTTCGATCGATGATGCACCAGGTTAGAGCGAATTCACATCAGGTTCGATTGGTCTGCATCAGGTTCGATCGACTCTGCACCAGGTTCGAGCGGATTTGCATCAGGTTCAACTGGTCTGCATCAAGTTCGACTGGTCTGTATCAAGTTCCGCGTGAGTCTTCACAATGTGATCGGGCAGGGTGCCAGAGTGGTGGAGCAAGCTGCGGGGAGGTCGATCCCCATCGCAGTTGTCCGCATTCGTGATTGGTGGCGAACAATCGAATTCGCTGTTATATAACTATTATAATTTATTTATTAATTGATTATTGTTATATATGTATGCATGCTTTCTGTGATTTACTGCCTTATGTGCCGTAATATGAGCATGCTAGGTTGCGTATATTATTCTGAATATTATATGCATGTAAAAACCCTTGGTTTTAAATAACTAAGTGGGAGAGGGAATTTGTAATTAATTCCCGCGGCCTCCATTATTGGTTTGTTAGTAATGTGAATAAACTTGCGAATCGGCATTACAGTCTTCCTCCCCATTAGATGAGTTTATTCATAGATTGCTGGAACAGACTTCATTAAATAATTATGTTTGTAATGTAATGCATATGAACTTGCGTGTTGGCATAGACCTTCCTCCCTATCGGATGAGCTTATATGCGGTTCACTGGTACAAACTTAAAATTGATGACTGTAGGAAGTTATCCAAGCGCGTGTGTACTTCTCCATCTGTAAGGCACATAAGTTTGCGCAATGGACTTGGGGTCAAATAATGGTGTACACTTAGATGCAAATAATAAGTATCCTCCCCATCGGAGTCACTGCTTTTATTTGCATGGCTAAAGAGGAACCGACTATTAATTATTTTGTCATAAAGTTAGATTGACAAATGAAATTAATGGGTAAAACCTTCTCTTGTAAATGTTCGGGTTTGTAAACGTCCACACTATTGTGGCTTGCAAACTCACGGTGCTTGAGATGTCGGTGAATTTATATTTTATATTATTTTGAGGGAAACAATATAAATGGATAAATTCGAAGATTTGATCGGTGTATTTTGTATGATTCTCTGAATTTCAAATAGTTTTATTTAACTTATTGTTTACTAAAAGAAACATATTTACTAGTCCAAAATTAGATGATAAGAAAAGAATCTTGGTTTGAATTTTACTGCTTAGGAAAATATAAGTGGTTTCTCACTAAGGATATCCCATGATGCCTATTAAAGTCTCTAGTGGAGAGGTGAGAGGTTCATAGAAATATGATGGTCTCATGCGACTTTTCGGATACTTGAGTGAGGTTAAAAGGCAAGAGGTCATGGTTAACTTGATGAATCAATTGGAAATGCTTGGAAGAGAAATTGAAGGGGAAACCTAAGTCAATTTATTATTCATTGTTTGCCTAAATGTTTTGAGCAAGTTCCACCTGAATTACAAAGAGGTTGTATATGGTGGGGAATTTCTGACAAAACATGTGGCAAAGGAAATCCATTTTCATCGAGATGTGAACAAAGTTAGTATCTCATTCACTAGTTGTTGAAGCATGAATACTGATGGCATCTACTGACACGTTGTGTGTAGATACCTGAATCACTAAAAGCGTGTAACTTAGTGATGATGAGAATATTATGGACATGGGTAATACTACGAGAGTAGTGGCTGTTGCAGTGGGAGTTGTTTATTTATCTTACGATATGAATAGACGTTTGATTATGAGAAATTGTCTTTACGTACGTTTTCATAGAAAGAATTTTATTTCAGCTTCTGTGCATTTACGAATGGATACTCCATTTCATTTAAATGACATGGTCATAGTAATGAAGGATGGAGCTATAATCTGTTAAGGTACATGATTGACAATTTGTAAACTCTTAAATCATGTTTATACCACGGATGCAACAAATAGTAATTAATAATGCGTCTTTTAATCCTAATAAGAGAAAGACTCTTATGCAAATGATTAGATAGATGATGAATTATTTGGAATTACTTAATTCATTTTATGGATAAGCCCTAGAAACAGTAATTCATTTGAATGTTTGTATGTTTGTGGGATATGCTATAAAAATGAAGGTGATTTATTTAGTCTAAAAAATCGAAGGGTGATTGTAACACAAACACTAGATTTTTGGAAAGAGACTATGTAATAAATCACATACCCATTTATAAGTTGTCCTAAAGGATGTGAGAAGAAAACACAAGTATTAGTACCAAGTGTATAAGAGGATATACCACAAGTTAAACTGCAATGCGTGTCACGTCTGATACACAATTGCGTGTAGTGCCTTGTCGTAGTGGGAGGGTTGTTCGACAACTTGCAAGATATATATTTTGGGAGAGTCGTGAGACTTAGTCCCTAGTAAACATGGATTGAACCCACGGATACGACGAAGCACTACAAGATCGAAATGCGATATCTTAGCTAGTGCAATGATGTTGAAATAGAATTGATGAATTCTAAATTAAATCTGGGAGCTTGTAAGACCACTAAATGGTGTAAAAGCCATTGGAAGTGCTCATACAAAATAAAAGAGGATCATATGGTAAGGTGAAAACCTTGGAAGCAAAGCTTGTTGCGAAAAAGGTATACTCAGAAAGAAAGGGTTCGATTATGAGATAACCTGTTCGCCGGTAGCTATGCCTAAGTTGATCCGGACTCTTTTATCTGTTGCTACTCATATGAAATATGAGGGATAGCAAATAGATGTCAAGATAGCTTTCCTAATTGGAAGTCTTGAGGAAAACATCTATGAGAAGCAACCTGAGTGATTCATTGCAAAGGGCTAAAAGCATTGTGATAGTAAGCTTAAAAGTGTCCATCGATGGGCTAAAGCAAGCTTCAAGATCATAGAACATCCATTTTGATGAAGAAATCCAGTGATATGGATTTTATCAATGCTCGGATATGTCTTGTGTATTGAAAAGAGTGACAGAAATGTGGTGATATTTTTGTACTATACGTAGATGATATATTGCTCATTGGAGACAATGAAAGAGTATTGTCGGGTGTATGAGTATGGTTAATAAAGCAGTATGAAATGAAGGACTTAAGAAGAGTAAAAATATCCTTTTGATCACGGTAATACGTATCACAAGAAAGGATGTTAGGCTTAGCTCAAGTTTAGCAAAATGATACGATCCTTACTCATTTAGCATGTGAATTTATTTAAGTGAATGTGTCTTGAGACACAAAAAGAGATAAAGGTGATGAAAGCGGTTCCTTATGCTTCGGCGAATAAGGAAGCTTAATCTAAGGAATGCTATGCATAAGAATGGATAATTGTATTGTCAATTGCATAAACAGTGAGTATCAAGGTAACTCGAAATAAGAATGTTGAACTGTGGTAAGACATATATTTATGTACCTGAAAAGGACTAGAAATTATATGTATGCTTACCGGACAGATTCGCTGCTTCTTATGAGTTACGTAGATTCGGATTTTTCAAATCAGATAGGGATGGCAGTAAATCCACCTCAAGATTATGTGTTTAATTTTAAAAAGTAGAGCCATAATATGGAGAAGTGTTATATCGAAATATATTTCGAACTCCGGACTCCATCATGGAAAGATGATAAATTGGAGCCTATAAGGCAGCCAAATTATCTATATGACTCTAGAAACTTCATGATGGACTTTGAAGTATTTCTAAGTTTGCCCAAGATTATCACAATTTAAATTAATGAAATTGGTGCAGTTGCAAACTTGAAGGAATCACGAGTCCATAAGGGAATTAAACACATGGAGCGCGAGTACCACCTGTTACGAGAAATTGTATGATGAGGGGAAGGTTGTTGTCGCCTAGATTGCATCCGATGATAACCTAGTAAATCCATTTACAAGGACCTTAAAGCGAAAACTTTTGATGGTCGTGTAGTAGGAGTGGGAATCAGATGTATGGCGGAAGACATGACAACATAATCTTTTAGTATAAGTGGGAGATTGTTGGATTATATACTAAAAGTCTTGCTTTTTGTATGAACAATGTTATAACAATTATTTGAAATGAGAATCATACTATCAAATGATTGCGTCTTATAATTTATTTATATGCACGATGCAATAGTCCACTTACTTTATACTGTAGATAATATGTTGTACGACAATACGCGGAAGATCATATTATCAGTTTTCTTATAAAGTATAAACAGATGCTCACAACCGAGATAGACGGGGACTCTCTATCGGGATGGTTGTAGTGTGGTTTGGTATTAGCTTGTCTTGGCTATAGAATCACATTAGTGCACTTGTGTGTATTGAGCAGGACCGCTTGAGATCGTTCGACTTATACTAACTTATAGGAGAACTTGATCTCAGTTATTTTGGAAGTTCGTGCTTTTAATCCCTATACAATAACCTCGACACGTAGGGCAGTATGTATTTCTTTGATTCATCAATGAGGGAGATTTACATGTATGTAAATCAACAAACTCGGTGAGTTGGGAAGTAATGCTGTCTCTATGGTGTGCTGTTGATTGTAGAAGGAATCCGTGTCCGTCATAGGTTGATGATGTCCCTTTGAGGAGCTCATAAGGATTATCATGTAAACCCTGCAGGTGGAATTTATTCCGGCATGATAATGAGGTTGAGTGGTACTACTCTTGGATGAGATATTAATTAATTGAGTTGTCAGTAACTTAAATTAATTAATGGACATTGTATATCTTAAACATGGGGAGACTAACGAGCTCATAATAAGAAGGAGCCCAAAACATAATTTTGGGATTGGAAAGGCAGTGCAGTAATAATATTTTAGTGGAATATATTATTATTATTGGACTTAAGTATAAGCTTTGGGCTGAGCTTGGATACTTAAGCCCAATGGAGGCCCAACCCAATTTCTCCTCCTGGTCCCTGCTGTAGCCCATGTATATAAGACACCTCAGCTTATCTGGAACCCTAATCTTATTCATTATTCACGTGTGATGAGGGTTGAGAGCAGATTGAGGAGGTTTCGTAGATCGTTGCCCACACGACGTCGAGATCGGACTTGGGACATACGGTAGAAGATCAGAAGGTAGTTTGCTGCTGCTATCCACCATCTTGCGAAATTTATATAAAATTTTACAGTGCTCAGAATTAGATGATCAATATATTGACGGAAAGCCGTTGAAGAGAGAATCGTTTGAGCACAAAGATCATTCAATTTTGATATCAGACGAGGAAGTTATGGCCATTCTCGTGGGACTGCACAGTCTGCCAGCGAGAATCCTTCATCTTCTACATACCCTGGTGAACTGTAATCGTTTCTATGATTTATTTCTTCTGCTATGATAGAAATTCATGGAACCCTAACGGGTCACGTTAATCAAACGATCCAAGCGCCAACACATACATCCCCTCAGGATGCTCTGGGAAAAAGGGATGAGCAGTAGGGCTACCTCTTCCAAGGTAGAACAGAATGAAATCTCCATGCTCCTGCCACATCATCCATAGACGAGCCATGAATGATCGAAACTCTAGGCAGTGCATGTCACGGCCAAGCAGATTCCATTCATACTCTCGGATGGCGTCCCATCCTAAGTCCCTCTACCAGACCTGTAGATAATCCACAACTATCCTAGCGGCCTTAAATTCCTCACACGGAGGAGTCTCACCCAAGATGTCCCACGCCGACGACATCCGAGTTATGTGGATGCCTATCGACTCAGAGGGGTCGCGCTCAATACTTTCATAGTAGGCAAGTCGCTTAGCCACAGAGTCGGAATGCATCGTATAAGGCTCGGTCCTATGATGATACATTTGCTTAAAATAAATTCTTAGTTACTATCCATTTTAGCTAGAGTTAATAGCTTAAATATCTTTTCCTAACAAGTCCACCCAATCTACTCAAGTTTAAGTATAGTGAAATTCACATATTAGCCATACAAGTCGAATACACACATCACAGAAAACATCTATCTCATGTATCATCAACTTAAAATTTCATAAATCAATTAAAGTATCTATTGCCATCAAATTTAAATCAAGTAATAAAAATTGACAAATCCATAAATCAATTACAATATCTGTCAATAATTTACCTTGTGACGTAGCCAATAGAGCGAATGAGTAGGGGTTGGAATCTATGTTTTCTAATTTTAAAAAAATATTAAAAGTATTAATTCATTTTTTTTGTAAATGCAAGTCAACAGAACCGTAGACCAGCTCTGATACCACACTTGTCACGATCCAATTTATTTTATATGAAATAATTAAATTTAAAAGTGATTTTTTTTAAAAGCTAAAGTAAAACAATCGCATTCAGTTCATGATGAAAAATTAAAGGAGAGTTTAATTAAACCATAATCAGAATTTAAACAAACATCTTGAAAATTAAGTAGCGGAAGTCTCCTGGTGATTTGTGTGTAGTGACAATTCATAAGTGATTGTTCACATATTTAACACTTATTTAATTTAAAACAAGTAGTACTTAAAGCTGCATACAACCTCTTCGACCCATCATTCGCCTCGTCATCTATGCCATGCCATCTGTAGAAGGAGAATGTAATGGGGTGAGCACACGAGAATATACTCAGTGGGGGATTTACTGTTAGATTTCACAATTGAAAATGACTTCATATCATGAAAAATAAATATCATGTACTGTAAAAGTAAAGAATATTAACCCAAAGTCAAGTCGCCCGAAAGCGCTCATTATCTAATACATCAAGTCGTTCGAAGATGCTCATTATTTAATACACCAGGTATCTCGAAGGCGCTCATTATTTAATTTGTCAGCTCGCCCGAAGATGCTCATAATTTAATACGTCAAAAGTCATGCGAACTCGTCCGTCTTTCTTTATTGGCAATAATGTCAACCGTACATATAGGTTCCCAGTCCACCGATCTTAGGTAACTTGTGCGTGCACATCCATAACTTCAATCAATGTAATCAAGTTCAATATAGAAATCGTAACAGTAAGCCCACCTTTTCAACGAAGAGTCACACAAGAATAAGATTTAGGGTAGAGGTTGAGGACGAGTGTGGTCGTTGCTAGTTTCCCTCGCAACCTCGATGCCTTCAAAATTTTCATTTTTCTTCTTAGCACAAAATTAAGTATATTTATTTAAGGATTATTATGATAATTTCTAAACTCATGTGAAAAAAATGTCCCAAAGACATCCCTCATCTAGATTTTAATATTTAGATCACATTTAGGATTTTTCATATATTTATTATAATCAATAATTATTGATTACTAAAGAAAACTTTAGTTTTGAGAATTCTTTAGTGGTTTTATCTAAAAAAAAAAAACTTTATGCAATAAACCACAAGGTACAAGATTATGATGTATGATGTTGTCATGTTAGGAAATTTTGGGTATAACTCTCTAAACTCTTATCAATTTCAAAAACTGTTTTGTATGAACATATTACACATATAGGTGAACACTTTCATATATATATATATATATGTATATATATATATACATATATATATACATATATGTATATATATATACATATATATATATATATATGTATACATATATATATATATGTATATATGTATATATATATGTATATATATATATATATGTATATATATATATATATATATATATATGTATATATATATATATATGTATATTCCTTTTTCATATATTTATTATAATCAATAATTATTGATTACTAAAGAAAACTTAAGTTTTGAGAATTCTTTAGTGGTTTTATCTAAAAAAAAAAACTTTATGCAATAAACCACAAGGTACAAGATTATGATGTATGATGTTGTCATGTTAGGAAATTTTGGGTATAACTCTCTAAACTCTTATCAATTTCAAAAACTGTTTTGTATGAACATATTACACATATAGGTGAACACTTTCATATATATATATATATGTATATATATATATACATATATGTATATATATACATATATACATATATATATATATATATATGTATACATATATATATATATATATGTATATATGTATATATATATGTATACATATATATATATGTATATATATATATATATGTATATTCTCTTCCGTAAATCTTTCGTTTCAATGGCCAACGAAAAAGATGAAATTTAGTTTGATTTTCCCGTAGGCAGCACTGCCACAGTTTAATAAAATATTTATAACTTTCATTTCGATGAATAATTTTAAAATATATTTTAAAGAAGTACAATAGAAACATAGATGAACAACTTTCATGTTGGATATTTTGGCAGATTTATCCGATTTAGAGAAGTAAATTTAGAAACAAGTTATTATAGTGTATCTACCCTATTTTTACCCTTTGGTACACACAACTCCTAATGCCCATGTATATAAGTCACCTCAACTTATCTGGAACCCTAATCTTATTCATTATTCACGTGTGATGAGGGTTGAGAGTAGATTGAGGAGGTCTCGTAGATCGTTGCCCACACGACGTCGAGATCGGACTTGGGACATACGGCAGAAGATCAGAAGGTAGTTTGCTGCTGCTGTCCGCCACTTTGCGAAATTTATATAAAATCGTACAGTGCTTAGAATTCGATGATCAATATACTGACGGAAATTCGTTGAAGAGAGGATCGTCTGAGCACAAAGATCATTCAATTTTGACATCAGACGAGGAGGTTATGGCCATTCTCGTGGCACTGCACAGTCTACCAGCGAGAATCCTTCATCTTCTACATACCCTGGTGAACGGTAACCGTTTCTATGATTTATTGCTTCCGCTATGATAGAAACGCATGAAACCCTAACGGGTCACATTAATCAAATGATCCAAGCGCCAACAATTGGTATCAGAGCTTCAGTTTCGTGGTGAAGCTTGACACGTTAGGCTAGGGTTAATGTGGTTAGTTTTTTGAAATTAGGATCACATGTTTAGGGTTTTAGTTTTACTGCTAAACCATGAATATCCCTATGTGATATATACCCTGTATCATACCTATTTTTTCGATGGTTGAGTGTGAAAGGATTCGACGAAAACTGTTCGTCAATTTCACATGGAAGGAAGAAAAAGTGGGCAAAAACAGATTCACATTTTTGAGAGAAAAACCAGCTCAGTGATATTGCAGAAGCAATAACCGGAGTTTCAACCATCGGATCAAGCTGAATTTTGGTCAGCACGTTCGGAATTTGTGGATGTACATTCTGAACGGTTCAGATCGTATTCGGAGGTTTGTGTTGTCGGGAATACGCCGAAAACAGAAGCAGGTTTTTGGGCGATTCTGTTCTGCGCAGTCAATGGAAAAGAGCTGTTTCTCACAAACTAACCGTTGGATCGACCTGTAATTTGGACAGCATGTTCAGAACCCACAGGAGTAGATTCCGAACGGTGAAGATTGGATTCTAAGGTGTCTACAGTTGCGAACCCTGAACGACAGTTGGTGTAGTTTGGTGTTGCGCGTTGGGAACGCTGAACTTGGTTCCGTGCAAGTAGGCCCTTGGACGAGTGACAGCCCGAGCGAGGAGCGCTCGTCAAGGCACATGGTGTTGTGCACAACATCAAGTGAATGGCACGGCTGGGGCGCATTTTGAACCGGGCAAGGAGCGATCAACTGCTGGGCGTGTGCTGCTCGTTGGCGTGCGGAGCAGCGTACTGAGTATCGGGCGGCCTGATGGGCATTGGTGCTTGCTGGGAGCTCGGGGCGTGATGTGTAAATCTTGCACGTTGGAGAGGAGTCGCAAATGTTGGCTTGCTGGACGCTGGGATGGCGTGCAATATGGCACGCCGAACACTGTGTGGGCTGCGCGGATGAAGGTTCGATCGATGCTGCATCAGGTTCGAGCGGATTCACATCAGGTTCGATTGGTCTGCATCAGGTTCGATCGATGCTGCACTAGGTTCGAGCGGATTCACATCAGGTTCGATCGGTCTGCATCAGGTTCGATCGATGCTGCATCAGGTTCGAGCGGATTCACATCAGGTTCAATTGGTCTGCATCAGGTTCGATCGATGCTGCATCAGGTTCGAGCGGATTCACATCAGGTTCGATTGGTCTGCATCAGGTTCGAGCGGATTCACATCAGGTTCGATTGGTCTGCATCAGGTTCGATCGATGCTGCACCAGGTTCGAGCGGATTCACATCAAGCACGATTGGTCTGCATCAGGTTCGATCGATGCTGCATCAGGTTCGAACGGATTCACATCAGGTTCGATTGGTCTGCATCAGGTTCGATCGATGATGCACCAGGTTAGAGCGAATTCACATCAGGTTCGATTGGTCTGCATCAGGTTCGATCGACTCTGCACCAGGTTCGAGCGGATTTGCATCAGGTTCAACTGGTCTGCATCAAGTTCGACTGGTCTGTATCAAGTTCCGCGTGAGTCTTCACAATGTGATCGGGCAGGGTGCCAGAGTGGTGGAGCAAGCTGCGGGGAGGTCGATCCCCATCGCAGTTGTCCGCATTCGTGATTGGTGGCGAACAATCGAATTCGCTGTTATATAACTATTATAATTTATTTATTAATTGATTATTGTTATATATGTATGCATGCTTTCTGTGATTTACTGCCTTATGTGCCGTAATATGAGCATGCTAGGTTGCGTATATTATTCTGAATATTATATGCATGTAAAAACCCTTGGTTTTAAATAACTAAGTGGGAGAGGGAATTTGTAATTAATTCCCGCGGCCTCCATTATTGGTTTGTTAGTAATGTGAATAAACTTGCGAATCGGCATTACAGTCTTCCTCCCCATTAGATGAGTTTATTCATAGATTGCTGGAACAGACTTCATTAAATAATTATGTTTGTAATGTAATGCATATGAACTTGCGCGTTGGCATAGACCTTCCTCCCTATCGGATGAGCTTATATGCGGTTCACTGGTACAAACTTAAAATTGATGACTGTAGGAAGTTATCCAAGCGCGTGTGTACTTCTCCATCTGTAAGGCACATAAGTTTGCGCAATGGACTTGGGGTCAAATAATGGTATACACTTAGATGCAAATAATAAGTATCCTCCCCATCGGAGTCACTGCTTTTATTTGCATGGCTAAAGAGGAACCGACTATTAATTATTTTGTCATAAAGTTAGATTGACAAATGAAATTAATGGGTAAAACCTTCTCTTGTAAATGTTCGGGTTTGTAAACGTCCACACTATTGTGGCTTGCAAACTCACGGTGCTTGAGATGTCGGTGAATTTATATTTTATATTATTTTGAGGGAAACAATATAAATGGATAAATTCGAAGATTTGATCGGTGTATTTTGTATGATTCTCTGAATTTCAAATAGTTTTATTTAACTTATTGTTTACTAAAAGAAACATATTTACTGGTCCAAAATTAGATGATAAGAAAAGAATCTTGGTTTGAATTTTACTGCTTAGGAAAATATAAGTGGTTTCTCACTAAGGATATCCCATGATGCCTATTAAAGTCTCTAGTGGAGAGGTGAGAGGTTCATAGAAATATGATGGTCTCATGCGACTTTTCGGATACTTGAGTGAGGTTAAAAGGCAAGAGGTCATGGTTAACTTGATGAATCAATTGGAAATGCTTGGAAGAGAAATTGAAGGGGAAACCTAAGTCAATTTATTATTCATTGTTTGCCTAAATGTTTTGAGCAAGTTCCACCTGAATTACAAAGAGGTTGTATATGGTGGGGAATTTCTGACAAAACATGTGGCAAAGAAAATCCATTTTCATCGAGATGTGAACAAAGTTAGTATCTCATTCACTAGTTGTTGAAGCATGAATACTGATGGCATCTACTGACACGTTGTGTGTAGATACCTAAATCACTAAAAGCGTGTAACTTAGTGATGATGAGAATATTATGGACATGGGTAATACTACGAGAGTAGTGGCTGTTGCAGTGGGAGTTGTTTATTTATCTTACGATATGAATAGACGTTTGATTATGAGAAATTGTCTTTACCTACGTTTTCATAGAAAGAATTTTATTTCAGCTTCTGTGCATTTACGGATGGATACTCCATTTCATTTAAATGACATGGTCATAGTAATGAAGGATGGAGCTATAATCTGTTAAGGTACATGATTGACAATTTGTAAACTCTTAAATCATGTTTATACCACGGATGCAACAAATAGTAATTAATAATGCGTCTTTTAATCCTAATAAGAGAAAGACTCTTATGCAAATGATTAGATAGATGATGAATTATTTGGAATTACTTAATTCATTTTATGGATAAGCCCTAGAAACAGTAATTCATTTGAATGTTTGTATGTTTGTGGGATATGCTATAAAAATGAAGGTGATTTATTTAGTCTAAAAAATCGAAGGGTGATTGTAACACAAACACTAGATTTTTGGAAAGAGACTATGTAATAAATCACATACCCATTTATAAGTTGTCCTAAAGGATGTGAGAAGAAAACACAAGTATTAGTACCAAGTGTATAAGAGGATATACCACAAGTTAAACTGCAATGCGTGTCACGTCTGATACACAATTGCGTGTAGTGCCTTGTCGTAGTGGGAGGGTTGTTCGACAACTTGCAAGATATATATTTTGGGAGAGTCGTGAGACTTAGTCCCTAGTAAACATGGATTGAACCCACGGATACGACGAAGCACTACAAGATCGAAATGCGATATCTTAGCTAGTGCAATGATGTTGAAATAGAATTGATGAATTCTAAATTAAATCTGGGAGCTTGTAAGACCACTAAATGGTGTAAAAGCCATTGGAAGTGCTCATACAAAATAAAAGAGGATCATATGGTAAGGTGAAAACCTTGGAAGCAAAGCTTGTTGCGAAAAAGGTATACTCAGAAAGAAAGGGTTCGATTATGAGATAACCTGTTCGCCGGTAGCTATGCCTAAGTTGATCCGGACTCTTTTATCTGTTGCTACTCATATGAAATATGAGGGATAGCAAATAGATGTCAAGATAGCTTTCCTAATTGGAAGTCTTGAGGAAAACATCTATGAGAAGCAACCTGAGTGATTCATTGCAAAGGGCTAAAAGCATTGTGATAGTAAGCTTAAAAGTGTCCATCGATGGGCTAAAGCAAGCTTCAAGATCATAGAACATCCATTTTGATGAAGAAATCCAGTGATATGGATTTTATCAATGCTCGGATATGTCTTGTGTATTGAAAAGAGTGACAGAAATGTGGTGATATTTTTGTACTATACGTAGATGATATATTGCTCATTGGAGACAATGAAAGAGTATTGTCGGGTGTATGAGTATGGTTAATAAAGCAGTATGAAATGAAGGACTTAAGAAGAGTAAAAATATCCTTTTGATCACGGTAATACGTATCACAAGAAAGGATGTTAGGCTTAGCTCAAGTTTAGCAAAATGATACGATCCTTACTCATTTAGCATGTGAATTTATTTAAGTGAATGTGTCTTGAGACACAAAAAGAGATAAAGGTGATGAAAGCGGTTCCTTATGCTTCGGCGAATAAGGAAGCTTAATCTAAGGAATGCTATGCATAAGAATGGATAATTGTATTGTCAATTGCATAAACAGTGAGTATCAAGGTAACTCGAAATAAGAATGTTGAACTGTGGTAAGACATATATTTATGTACCTGAAAAGGACTAGAAATTATATGTATGCTTACCGGACAGATTCGCTGCTTCTTATGAGTTACGTAGATTCGGATTTTTCAAATCAGATAGGGATGGCAGTAAATCCACCTCAAGATTATGTGTTTAATTTTAAAAAGTAGAGCCATAATATGGAGAAGTGTTATATCGAAATATATTTCGAACTCCGGACTCCATCATGGAAAGATGATAAATTGGAGCCTATAAGGCAGCCAAATTATCTATATGACTCTAGAAACTTCATGATGGACTTTGAAGTATTTCTAAGTTTGCCCAAGATTATCACAATTTAAATTAATGAAATTGGTGCAGTTGCAAACTTGAAGGAATCACGAGTCCATAAGGGAATTAAACACATGGAGCGCGAGTACCACCTGTTACGAGAAATTGTATGATGAGGGGAAGGTTGTTGTCGCCTAGATTGCATCCGATGATAACCTAGTAAATCCATTTACAAGGACCTTAAAGCGAAAACTTTTGATGGTCGTGTAGTAGGAGTGGGAATCAGATGTATGGCGGAAGACATGACAGCATAATCTTTTAGTATAAGTGGGAGATTGTTGGATTATATACTAAAAGTCTTGCTTTTTGTATGAACAATGTTATAACAATTATTTGAAATGAGAATCATACTATCAAATGATTGCGTCTTATAATTTATTTATATGCACGATGCAATAGTCCACTTACTTTACACTGTAGATAATATGTTGTGCGACAATACGCGGAAGATCATATTATCAGTTTTCTTATAAAGTATAAACAGATGCTCACAACCGAGATAGACGGGGACTCTCTATCGGGATGGTTGTAGTGTGGTTTGGTATTAGCTTGTCTTGGCTATAGAATCACATTAGTGCACTTGTGTGTATTGAGCAGGACCGCTTGAGATCGTTCGACTTATACTAACTTATAGGAGAACTTGATCTCAGTTATTTTGGAAGTTCGTGCTTTTAATCCCTATACAATAACCTCGACACGTAGGGCAGTATGTATTTCTTTGATTCATCAATGAGGGAGATTTACATGTAATTAAATCAACAAACTCGGTGAGTTGGGAAGTAATGCTGTCTCTATGGTGTGCTGTTGATTGTAGAAGGAATCCGTGTCCGTCATAGGTTGATGATGTCCCTTTGAGGAGCTCATAAGGATTATCATGTAAACCCTGCAGGTGGAATTTATTCCGGCATGATAATGAGGTTGAGTGGTACTACTCTTGGATGAGATATTAATTAATTGAGTTGTCAGTAACTTAAATTAATTAATGGACATTGTATATCTTAAACATGGGGAGACTAACGGGCTCATAATAAGAAGGAGCCCAAAACATAATTTTGGGATTGGAAAGGCAGTGCAGTAATAATATTTTAGTGGAATATATTATTATTATTGGACTTAAGTATAAGCTTTGGGTTGAGCTTGGATACTTAAGCCCAATGGAGGCCCAACCCAATTTCTCCTCCTGGTCCCTGCTGTAGCCCATGTATATAAGACACCTCAGCTTATCTGGAACCCTAATCTTATTCATTATTCACGTGTGATGAGGGTTGAGAGCAGATTGAGGAGGTTTCGTAGATCGTTGCCCACACGACGTTGAGATCGGACTTGGGACATACGGTAGAAGATCAGAAGGTAGTTTGCTGCTGCTATCCACCATCTTGCGAAATTTATATAAAATTTTACAGTGCTCAGAATTAGATGATCAATATATTGACGGAAAGCCGTTGAAGAGAGAATCGTTTGAGCACAAAGATCATTCAATTTTGATATCAGACGAGGAAGTTATGGCCATTCTCGTGGGACTGCACAGTCTGCCAGCGAGAATCCTTCATCTTCTACATACCCTGGTGAACTGTAATCGTTTCTATGATTTATTTCTTCCGCTATGATAGAAATTCATGGAACCCTAACGGGTCACGTTAATCAAACGATCCAAGCGCCAACACATACATCCCCTCAGGATGCTCTGGGAAAAAGGGATGAGCAGTAGGGCTACCTCTTCCAAGGTAGAACAGAATGAAATCTCCATGCTCCTGCCACATCATCCATAGACGAGCCATGAATGATCGAAACTCTAGGCAGTGCATGTCACGGCCAAGCAGATTCCATTCATACTCTCGGATGGCGTCCCATCCTAAGTCCCTCCACCAGACCTGTAGATAATCCACAACTATCCTAGCGGCCTTAAATTCCTCACACGGAGGAGTCTCACCCAAGATGTCCCACGCCGACGACATCCGAGTGATGTGGATGCCTATCGACTCAGAGGGGTCGCGCTCAATACTGTCATAGTAGGCAAGTCGCTTAGCCACAGAGTCGGAATGAATCGTATAAGGCTCGGTCCTATGACGATACATTGGCTTAAAATAAATTCTAAGTTACTATCCATTTTAGCTAGAGTTAATAGCTTAAATATCTTTTCCTAACAAGTCAACCCAATCTACTCAAGTTTAAGTATAGTGAAATTCACATATTAGCCATACAAGTCGAATACACACATCACAGAGAACATCTATCTCATGTATCATCAACTTAAAATTTCATAAATCAATTAAAGTATCCATTGTCATCAAATTTAAATCAAGTAATAACAATTGACAAATCCATAAATCAATTACAATATCTGTCAATAATTTACCTTGTGACGTAGCCAACAGAGCGAATGAGTAGGGATTGGAATCTATGTTTTCTAATTTTAAAAAAATATTAAAAGTATTAATTCATTTATTTTGTAAATGCAAGTCAACAAAACCGTAGACCAACTTTGATACCACACTTGTCACGATCCAATTTATTTTATATGAAATAATTAAATTTAAAAGTGATTTTTTTTGAAAAGCTAAAGTAAAACAATCGCATTCAGTTCATGATGAAAAATTAAAGGAGAGTTTAATTAAACCATAATCAGAATTTAAACAAACATCTTGAAAATTAAGTAGCGGAAGTCTCCTAGTGATTTGTGTGTAGTGACAATTCATAAGTGATTGTTCACATATTTAACACTTATTTAATTTAAAACAAGTAGTACTTAAAGCTGCATACAACCCTTTCGACCCATCATTCGCCTCGTCATCTATGCCATGCCATCTGTAGAAGGAGAATGTAATGGAGTGAGCACACGAGAATATACTCAGTGGGGGATTTACTGTTAGATTTCACAATTGAAAATGACTTCATATCATGAGAAATGAATATCATGTACTGTAAAAGTAAAGGGTATTAACCCAAAGTCAAGTCGCCCGAAAGCGCTCATTATTTAATACATCAAGTCGTTCGAAGATGCTCATTATTTAAAACACCAGGTATCTCGAAGGCACTCATTATTTAATATGTCAGCTCGCCCGAAGATGCTCATAATTTAATACGTCAAAAGTCATGCGAACGCGTCCGTCTTTCTTTATTGGCAATAATGTCAACCGTACATACATGTTCCCAGTCCACCGATCTTAGGTAACTTGTGCGTGCACATCCATAACATTAATCAATGTAATCAAGTTCAATATAGAAATCGTAACAGTAGGCCCACCTTTTCAACGAAGAGTCACACAAGAATAAGATTTAGGGTAGAGGTTGAGGACGAGTGTGGTTGTTGCTAGTTTCCCTCGCAACCTCGATGCCTTCAAAATTTTAATTTTTCTTCTTAGCACAAAATTAAGTATATTTATTTAAGGATTATTATGATAATTTCTAAACTCATGTGAAAAAAATGTCCCAAAGACATCCCTCATCTAGATTTTAATATTTAGATCACATTTAGGATTTTTCATAATTTATTATAATCAATAATTATTGATTACTAAAGAAAACTTAAGTTTTGAGAATTCTTTAGTGGTTTTATCTAAAAAAAAAACTTTATGCAATAAACCACAAGGTACAAGATTATGATGTATGATGTTGTCATGTTAGGAAATTTTGGGTATAACTCTCTAAACTCTTATCAACTTCAAAAACTGTTTTGTATGAACATATTACACATATAGGTGAACACTTTCATATATATATATATATATATATATATATATATATATATATATGTATATTCCTTTCCGTAAATCTTTCGTTTCAATGGCCAACGAAAAAGATGAAGTTTAGTTTGATTTTCCCGTAGGCAGCACTGCCACAGTTTAATAAAATATTTATAACTTTCATTTCGATGAATAATTTTAAAATATATTTTAAAGAAGTACAATAGACACATAGATGAACAACTTTCATGTTGGATATTTTGGCAGATTCATCCGATTTAAAGAAGTAAATTTAGAAACAAGTTATTGTAGTGTATCTACCCTATTTTTACCCTTTGGTACACACAACTCCTAATGCTTAAGCATTTCTTTAAAAATTTGATACATATGTTTATAATATCACATATCGTTTTATTATTATTATTATTATTATTATTATTATTTTTAAATTATGAAGATATGTTTATAATTTTTATTTTATATTTTTTTATTAAAAATTTTCTACGGATTTAAAAAGAATAAGGAATCTGCACATTACTTGTATTGTATCAAAGTGTTCTGGTCCTTTTATTCAACACTTACCATAAGAGTCTATTGCAGGGGAGCATAACTCTTTATTACCATATATGTAAGTTATGAAAATAGCATAGATATAGGGAAAATTACATTTGGAGTATAAAAAAAACTCACAACCAACATCACACCCACCAAGATCTTAACATATTAATTAAATATATCCCAACTGTTTTAATAAAACAGTGTTAATTTAAACCAAACCTCAACATACTGAATCTCGTAAGAGTTATAAACACAAAATCAAATTTCAACATACCTAATTTGACATTATCACATAAGAGTTACAAATACAAAGTCAGACTTCAACATGCATAAGTTGATATCACATACATTTTATATGAATTTTATGATAACTACATAGGCTACAAAAGTCACAAAATCAAACTTCAACATACATAATCTGATAATATCACATTAAGAATATTTATTAAATATTTTGCTCCCATTTTCACATATCATAACATCAACCCTATACATGCCATGTTTCATTCATTGTGTGCCTTCAATAAATAAATAAGTTAAGAGGATTACCTTTGTAGCTTAAGTTAGGGAATGTTGGTTGAGACGGGTCTTTCTAGTTCGATAGATCCTCTTCTGCTAACACCTAGAATTTAGAAGAAAGGTTTCTGAATTTTAGAATAGAGTGGTTTTACTATAAGGGGAGGAGGGTGTAAGGATGCGTTGAAATGCTACTTACCTTAGCGTCTGACACTGCTTGAGAGTGAGATTAGAGGTTACACACTGCATGCTCTGAAATTTTCGTGTGAGTTTTTTAAATGAAAGGGATTAGATCTTCTGTTGAGAGCGAGAGATGCAATACTTGAGAAATAGCATTTGGATGAAATGTACAGGAAAACACTATTTGGAGAACAAAGTTTATCTGAAGAATAACGTGTGTATGAAAAGATAAAGAACTAGTGGGCAGTGTGTTTGTAGAACAGATGAGATGGGTAGGAAATAGGATATGGATCCTCTTCCTTTACCTTTCTATAAATTTCCTCAATTTCATTTAATCTGTCGTTTAATTAATATCTATGAATATTAATTTGCCACGTCACCACAAGCACGACGTATGAAAAACAAAAATCAAAGATTCAATTAAAATTTAAAATTTAATTAGATAATGGTGGATGACATGTCAAGTATTGATTGGTGAAAGTTATGGTTAGATGAAATTTACATAAATTGACGGAGTATGAAATGGAGAGGATCCGAGAAATATTTGATATGCGAAGGTGAAGGGACGTTCAGATGGAGAGGGGCTGGAGTTGTTGGTGAGTTGAATGAGGGTTGATGTATATATTGTGAAAAATCTTTATTTTTGTCATTTTCAAAGATGTTCCGCCGCCCATCGTTCAAATTCTTAATTTGTAATGATGTGATTCACAATCATTGTCTGTGATGTAAGATTTTTTTTTCTGGTGAAAGAATATTAAGCGTGTCTGTAAAGTAATATTTTCTCTTCTGATGAAAGAATACTAAGAAGATTTTATTTATCATTGCATGCGTGTCTCTTTGCTGTAAGCATATTCTTATTCATCTTCATCTTCTTATTATTATTATATCCTATTATTAGTGATTATAGGATATTTGCTTGAATATGTATATTTTATCAATACTACTTTTTATGTGTAAATATCTTCTTACAATTATATATATACATTTATAATACCATAGACTCAAATAAATATTTATGTACAAAAATAAAGGACTATTACACTAGAGTCTCTTTGGGGAGAAGCCTTGAAAACAGTAGTGCACATTCTCAATAGATTACCAAGTAAAGTAGTTTCGAAAACCCCTTATAAACTTTGGATAGGCAAGAAACCTAGCATTAGACACTTACACATTTGGGGTTGTCCAGCTGAAGCGCGACCTTATAAGCCACATGAAGTAAAACTGGAATCAAGAATGGTAAGTTGTTATTTTTTTGGTTACTCTGAGCATTCACAGGGATTTAAGTTTTACCATCCCATATCAAGAACTTTTTTCGAGATCAGACATGCGAAATTTCTTGAGGATATTGAGTTTAGGAGGTAAGAGATTATGAGGAAGGTTTTTGTCTTTGAGGAAAATTCTGGAGTTGACGATGATTTGGTTACTTTACTAGTCATTGCTTAAGAAACAACTCCAGAGACTCATATGGAAAACATTATTCCAAATCAAGACAACATTGAAATCATTCCTCAATTAGCAAAAGAAAAAACTCAACCACCTCAAGAAGTGCCATTAAGAAGATCCACTAGAGTGAGGAGAAATGTTATTTCAGATGATTATATAGCATTTCTACAAGAACATGAGGTTGGTGTTGGTTTGACTGAAGATGACCCCGTCACTTTTGGTCAAGCCATGTGCAGTTCCAACTCTCATAAATGGATTGACGCCATTAAAGATGAGATGAAGTCTATGAGTGACAATGACGTTTGGGATCTTATCGAATTGCCTGAAGGTGTGAAACTCATTGGTTGTATATGGATATTTAAAACCAAAAGGGATTCAAAAGGTAATATCAAAAGATATAAGGCTCTTCTAGTCGCTAAAGGCTTCACTCAAAAGGAAGGCGTTGACTATAAAGAGACTTTCTCTCCAGTTTCTTCGAATGACTCTTTCAGAACTATCATGGCACTTGTACCTCATTTCGACATGGAGCTACATCAGTTGGATGTAAAGACTGCTTTTCTCAATGGAGACATTGAGGAAACAATTTATATGGCACAACCTCATGAGAACTTTGCCTTCGGAGATGCAAAGTCTACTGTGTGTAAATTAAAGAAATCCATCTATGGTCTCAAGTAAGCATCTCGTTAATGGTATCGCGAGTTTCATCAAATTATAACATCTTTTGGTTTTGACGTAAACATTGTTGATGATTGTGTATACTGCAAGTTCAATGGGAGTAAATATGTCTTCTTGGTTTTGTATGTCGATGATATTCTTCTTGCAAGTAATGATATGGGTTTATTGCATGAAACTAAGAGATTTCTTGCGAAGAAATTCAAAATGAAAGATCTTGGTGACCCTCTTTCGTATTAGGAATCCAAATACTTAGATATCGTTCTCAAGGTATCCTTGGATTATCACAAAAAAGCTATATCGATAAGGTTTTAGGAAGATTCAACATGAAAAGAAGCAAACCGTTAGACACCCCTGTGGCTAAGGGAGAAATTCAGTCTTAAGTAGTGCCCCAGCAATGATCATGAGAAAAATGAGATGCAAAAGATTCCTTATGCGTCGACAGTAGGAAGTCTTATGTACGCTCAAGTTTGCACTCGTCCCGATATAGCATTTATAGTGGGAGTTTTGGGGAGGTATTTAAGCAATCTAGGAGATCAACACTAGAAAGCGGCCAAGCGCGTAATGCATTACTTAAAGAGAACAATATATTATATGCTCACTTATCGGATGTTGGAGAATTTGGAGATCGTTGGATCCTCTGACTTCGATTTTGCTGGATGTCAAGATAGTAAGCATTCCACATCGGGTTATGTGTTTACGTTGGCTGGAGGAGCTATTTCTTGGAAGTCTGCCAAATAGACTCTTGTAGCTTCTCCCACTATGGCTGCAGAGTTCATCGCTTGTTATGAAACATCTAATCATGCAATATGGTTACGTAACTTTGTCACTGGGCTGCGTATGGTTGACAACATAGAAAGACCGTTGAAAATGAATTGTGATAATAGTTCAGCAGTGCTATACTCAAATAACAACAGAAGTGCTACTAAATCATAATTCATTGATATTAAGTACCTTGTTGTTAAGGAGATAGTTCAGAATAAACAAATTACTGTTGAACACATAGGAACAGATAGCATGCTAGCAGAACCACTAACTAAGGCATTAACCCCGAAGGTTTTTCATGAGCATACTGCTCAAATGGGTGTTATTTCTTATGTTACCTTAGTTTAGTGGGAGTTTATGTTCTATATATTGAACTTCAGATTTGAAACATTGGAATTCTATAGAAAAAAGTTGATGACCTTTTGGTTTGTTTTGAATTCACTTAAGTTAATTTCCATTTTGTGATATTTCTATTATGGATTGATCTTACTACATTTTAAAGTTTGACCAGTTGGAAATAGACATGTTGTTAATCACATTTTGAATGTAATTTCCATGCTACTCACCATATTTGATCTATGTCATTAAGTATCTTAATATGTTGATTGTCGGGGTTTAACCATGAATGATAATGTGGTGAATGCTGGGTAATTCCATTGTTAGTATATAAGATGGACCAGATTGTTGAAGGTAGTCTGAATGAATAGCATAAAGTTGTACACTAAGGATTCTTAATATAATTGTCTTTGGAAAGTAATATATAGCCCAAGTGGGAGATTGTTAGGAAATTTATATTTCCTATATAATTTAATTGTGGGCAATATATTAATATTCGATTATATTAGCTATTCAAATAATATGTTGGGTTAATTAAGTGATTAAAATAAAGTAAAATTCCATGAGCTACATTATTGGATATGGGTCAATGAGTAGATACCAATATTACATATCAGGTGATTATGGGTAGTCTGATTTGAGTAATATATATAGATACACTAGGTTATGGTCCCCGACACTAAGTTGCACGGAGTTTTCTCTTTCCCCATATGAAGAGATTACGAAGGTCTTGAGAGAAATCAAGAGGTTTAGTTGAAGTAGGTCTTACACTTACTGATCTTCCGTTTAATTCCGTATAAGAAGATTAATGGATCCAGGTATTCATCTTTTTAATAATTTTATGGATCTTGTTGAATCATGTTAGGGATTAAAGTATTTAGATTAAATGTTTTATTTCCAACACGTATTCCATCTAAACAATTCACTGGATCAAGGTATGTTTCCGCGTTATAGTTTAAATCTCGTTAATCATAATAGAGTTAAAGCTTTATGAATTTATTTCCAACAAGAGAATACACTCAAGATTAGTGGGAGTAGATACGTGTTGTTGTTGAGTAATTAAAAGTTAATTTTTGCCCTTAACTACTTGTTATTATTTGCGAATGAGAAAGAATCGTAATTTAAAAATGCTACGCGTGAAAATTATATTCCCCATGCATAAATAATTGTAGAAAATACCACTGCGTTTTATATACGAAGAAAATTATCACTAGTCTAACAAAATCTTCTTATACAAATTCACTTAATTTAAAATAATCTTAAAAAAATTTAATTTTTTCGAAATAGTCTCATAATTTTTTAATTTTCACCAAAATTGTCATTTTTATTTAGAAATGTTCAATTTTTCTTATTTCATGGAATGAGACTGAATCGATACTTTTACAAAGTAATGAGATAAAATCGATAAAAAAATATATTGATACGAAATTGGTGCAAAACTGAAAAGTTTAGAACAAATATGAATGTCTTAGCTATTTTTTAGACCTTTTAATTGAATAAAGTGAAAAAATAAGACACGGTTTGTGTTTTAAACCCTGAATTATCAAGATAGTTTTGGTCCTTTGGATGCACTTGTAATGGGTGAAAGTAGGAGTTTTTTTTCCCTCGCTTTTCGTAATAAAAAAATTATTTTTAACCCTATATTACGTATATTATGTTATGATTTCGTTAATTTTTAGTCACTTAATTTCATTTAAGTAAGAACCACTATTTGTTAAATGAAAACAAAGTTTAAAGCAGTAAAGTTGATAAGTATTAAATATTTAATTAAATCATTCACTTTTTAACACATTTTCTCGACAAGTTAATGTGCATTAATTAGTTAGCTTTTTACAAGTGTAATTTTATTTTGATAAATAAATGGGTTGTAGTAAAATTCAAACCTTGAATCATTATTAAATTTTATGTTAAATAATCACTCCATCTTACAATTTTAACATATATTGAAAAAGAAATATCATTTAATATTCTATCAAATCTCTATAATATTAATAATTTTGTACATGTTGATACCATGATAATTAATAATCAGTGCTTATCTAAAAGTTTTAACGATATTATAAAGGAATAATATTTAATACTTAAACTAATTCACCCTAACATTATTAATCTTGTGCTCTCTCAAAGTGACTTATAAATTGAAAAACCCTACTAATACTAATGTGTATTAGTGTGAATCTACTAATGTACTAATGTGTATTAATGTGAACCTACTAATGTACATTAATGTGAATTCTTAAGAAAGAAATATAAAGTACGTGAATAAATTGAAGAGTCCTACAAATGTACATTTTTTAGAGTAAAACAGAAAATACACGATTAAATTGAAAAAAGATTGTTATAATTATCCTTTAATCTCCCCATAAATCTCTCACACATTGTTTTTCTATAATTTGGTGCACATTAATGTTCAATGAAACTATTTTTAAGTACATTAATATGCATTCTTTAGAGAGAAACTGAAAATACGTGATTAAATTGAAGAGCCCTACGAATGTACATTAATATGAATCTTTGAGAGAGAAACATAAAATACACGATTAAATTGAAGAAATGGTTGTTATAATTATCCTTAAATCTCTCACCCATTGTTTTTATTTAATTTAGTGTGCATTAGTATTCAAGACTACTAGTGTTAATTGCAAATGTTGAAAATTAATCGTTATAAATAAGGGTAAAGCATGAAAAAGAAAATGATGTTATGCATTTATCAGTAATTATATTAGATCAATGAATTTATTAGTAATTATGCTATACATATGCAAACCTATCAGTAATAATCCATATATCCAATCAAATAAATATTTTATGATTAATTCGTAAAATGAACAAAAGTCATAACATTTATAATTAAAAATGAGTATATAATTATGAATTTTAAAAATTTAAAAATAAATTTTTTTAATAATTAACAATATAATTTATTAAAAGCAATACGAAAGAAGAAAGACTAAGTTTCTTATGAGACAGTAATTATGTGAAACGGGCCGATTCATTGTTAAATTATGACTGTTATCGAGACAAAATATGCTAATTCATAGTTATATGTCTTTTTAAAGTATGATGAGCAATGAATTAAAGTATGTTTTTAAAGTTTTATTGTAAGATTCACTACAAACATATACTCTCTCCGTCCCACCACAATGGTAGCGAAACTTTTTGGCGCGTAGATTAAAGGACATAATATTTAATGGGTAGTTGAAGGTAGTTGAGGTGAAAAAATAATATTTTAATGTATAGTAGGTAGGTGTATTAGTATGAGGTGTGGGTCCCATGGAGATATATTAATGGTTTGTGTGAGTCCTTGTTGTGGGACGGAGGGAGTAATAATTATTAATAAGCATACTTTATTTGTATAACAATTATATTTTAACAATGGACTGACATGTTTCACAATCCGTCTTGCAAGAGAGTATTCAAAGAAAAAAAAGTTTACAAATGTTTATGGGACAGCAGCGAGGAGATCCGCCCTTTTTATTCATTCTTAATCTATTGTCTTATTTTTAATTATATTTAATGCAAGTAGGAAGAGAAGATGCGAATTGAGAATCCACCGAAGGAGGAAGGCAAGCGAAGAAAACAACCCTAGATATTGAAAGAAGAAAACAAACAGGCGAAAGTTGAAAAAGAAGAAGGAAGAATAAAGCAGTTCTTGGTATTGGGTCATTAAAAAACCCAAGGGTTCAAAATTTGGTAAAGTTGATAGGCTTCAAGAAAAACTGATGGGTCGACCTCGAATATTCCCACTGCGCATGATTCTCCGAGCTCGAGGGGCTAATGCTATGGGATAAAATACACGGCCCAAAGTACTCATCAAATGAAAGCCCAATACAGAAGGCCAAACAGAGAGAAAGTACGCAGAGGATCCAAAGGCCCACCGTAGCCTTATAAAATTATACCTAGGAGTTATCAAAAATAAACCTGGGATAAACGTAGAATTGAACCTAGGATTCAACTCTGGAATAACTCGAGGAAACTATGCTTAGTTCCCTGGGTTTAATGGAAAGGGAAGCAGCAACAAAGAAAGAGTATTAGAAGGCTCCAATGATCCTCAATATCAGTTTAATTCGACTCTTCATTAACCAATCAGGAAAGAAAAATTACAAGAGAATCAAATTTGTTATATGATGATTTTAGAATAGGACACATGCAATCTACTATTGGCTAGAACAATCGAGAAAGTAGAAGGGCACCAAGGCCTATTGAGGAAGTACAACGACGAATAAATAGGGAAAAAGACATACCAAATGTACGTTTTGATGACTTGATACTTGAATGAAAATACAATGGCCAAGAAGACAACAATTCCATAAAATATCTCTTGATTCTCTCCTCTACCATTAATTACCTCGTGTTTGATCTTGTTTACGTCATCACAATGAAAATGAGCATCAATATTGGCACCGTCTGTGGGAACCGAGATAAAAAATCTAGGTAGTCATGGAAGAAGAATCATTTCTCACACTGGGAGGTACTCACCATCGCCGGCGAGCCATTAGAAGCGAGGGAGTATGCATGTCCATATCCCAAATCCACCCACAGAACCGGCTACTGTGGATCCAACGATGTTCACACTGCAGACGTTGCTGAAGATGCCTATTTTAGGTGATCCCGAGAAAACTAAAAAGATGCATGAGAAACTCCAATCGCTATTCAAGTAATATGCAGCTCATTAGGTTCAACAAACTAGGTTGAATTTTGATGGGGTACAACAGGCTCCTGTAGAGGAAGTCGGAAAAATCTTAATCGAAGAAAGGAGGTCTCAGAGCAGCGACGAGTATATCCTCCTCATAATGACGCAATGCGTATCATGAATGAGACTCGGGCTAGGTAAAGTCCACCAGAACCAAGCATAAATAAGACACCAATGGTACACGTTCGGGATCGCTTAAGTCCTCAAGGATCAAAACATAATTACCTAATGGAGGATTAGGCAAAACTAAAATGGGAAAGAGCCGGGAAATTAGTTGAGAAAATAAAAGGTCGTACTATCTCGGAAGGCTTATAGTACACCACCGTCACCCATTCCTGATGATGGTTACGTTACTCCTCTTCGCGGGTAAAGGATGAAAGAATATGGTGATATATCAATGGTGAGAAAATTGCTCAAAAGGGTGGAAGAATTGGAGAAAAACCAAAGAGTGGAAAAAGATGGAAGATCCCAGTCCAATCTCGAAAAAACACCTTTTACGGAGGAAATTCGTGCAGCACCTCGACAGTTAAAAATCAAGGTACCAAACGAAGCTCTATTTGACTATGAATCGGACTCATACCAGCATATGATAGGAGCTCAAGGGAGCTTAGAAGCGACTCAATGTCATGTGTTTCCCTTAACCTTGGGAAATAAAACAAATGAGTGGTTTTCTACTTATCTCCGAACTCCATTTTAGGATGGACCGAACTAGTAAATGTGTTTATCACACAATACTCATATTTGGATGTGATGAAAGAGCCAAAACACAAAATGGCTAGTGTAAAATAGGGATCAACAGAACCGATTCGAGTGTTCTTTAAGAGGTTCAATGAGCAAAGAGCCAAGGGAGAATCCATGGGGGATGAAGCTTACTTAGTTACGGCAATGGGATCTCTACACCCGGAGTCAACACTCTAGAAAGCTGTGAGTTTAAGTCACCGACCACTTATGGAGCTTTCCTAGTTCTGGCTAATGAATACAACCAAGCAGAGAAAACTTTGATATTAGTGAAAAAAGCTGAGCAGAGCAAGAAGAAGTCAGCGAACCAGGGGACTAAATATTATAAAGCTCCAGTTAATTTTCGTCCATTCACAGATGAACCCAACATACAAGTTCTAGAGGAGGAGACGAGATTCTCAGTGGAAGAGATCTTCTATCAAGAGAGAAGTTGGCATCTGCCGCGCCCCATTATGATGCATTCGGGATATTTAGATCCCACGCGATTATGCCAATATCACCAATATTTTGGGCATAACACAAATCAATGCGGGGATTTATTGTCTGAGCTCCAACGATTATTTAAAAGTGGAAGGTTGAAGGGAATGCTAACACCACCTCAACTGCACCCGCGGAGGGGAGGAAATTATCCTCAGACTCATGCCAGGCATCAAGGTGAACAAAATTTACCACTACCCCCACCAGGACCACCACCCGTAGGGGCGGCTCAAGTCCAGGCACCTGGGAATAATTAACCTGGAAAATCCTAATGATGGAAGGTCATAAAGAAGAAAAGTATATTGGAACATCCCAGATAATAACCGAGTTGTCCTAATAAAAAGAAAAGCAGAATTGAGGGATTTAGACCTGTAGTTTCCTAGGGTTTATTCTATATATCCTTCGGAAGATCCTGAAATTACATTTATAGAGGAAGATTTTTACGGAGTTCGAAATCCACATACTGATCCTCTGGTCTTCTCAGTTAATATTTCAGGGATAAAAGTTCGTAGATATTTGGTAGACACCGGAATATATGCAAATATTATCTTCAAATCAGTCTTTGATAGACTTGGAGCTGAAAGACATCACCCGGTTCGTCCATGCTGAGATGAAATCAGAGGGTTTGCTAACACTTTAATCAAACCACTGGAAGAAGTGAATCTTATGGTTCAAATTAAAAGGTCAGATGGAAAAATACAAATCCAGCACTCAGTCAATGTTAAGGTAGTAGACCAGATCTCATCATATAATTGCATCTTGGGGAGACCCTTCATTCACACATTCGGAGCAGTCCCGTCTACCTTGCACCAATGTTGAAATTTCAGACAGAGGATGGTCGCATGGCCACCCTGATAGGAGATAAAAAGTGCCTGTGAGTGTTCATTTATAGAAAAGATGGAAGGACTGAGCTGTTATGATTCAGATTTTAAAATGCTGGCATTTGAGGACATATTTGAGGAATATGTAAATAATATTCCCGAGTTTATAGATGAAACAAAAGTCAGAGTGGAGATGATGGGTATAGAACCAGAAGTTCAAAACGAAAACATCCCCAAGAAGAAGGGTGTAATCTAATGCGCATTTTCTTTGCACGCAAAATTAATCCCCAAGTATTAAGAATATCAATTGCAGCTTAAGCAAGCGACCAACTTGAATTATCGAACCCAAAGGAAGACGTATTACAAATTTAATTATTAACTATATTAATTAAGACAAGATGACAGTTAAATTTGAGGTTTGAATTATTAATCTACTAAAAAAATATAAAATAACAATTAAAATAAAATAAACACTAGAAGAATTACGAAAGTGGATCAAGTAGGAGAATATGTAGCTCTAGGATAATCTAGTTTCACTCATTAATCTTTCTTTCGTGTATCAATGTCCGACTCAAACTTGTGGAATATGGACGCATCACTAATCCATTCAAATCTACTCAATAGACACAAGTAAATATGCGTGTAACACGTGTGAATAACCTTGGAGCAAGAGATATAATTTCACCCCCTTTTGAGGTACTATCAGTATCAATTATTTCCCCTACGATTGGTACTCTAACCCGATATGATCTCCCTTTATAAGTACTATAAATTTAACCTCTTTATCCTACTTGTTACCCGAATCCATTTCAATTAATAAGTATTCATATAAGATAATTCTATTGAAGCTTCGGAGTCTCCTCACTTAGAATCATAACATATAATCCTGCTCAGCAGTGAACGCACTCAATCAATAACCAAGATATGTATTCGGACTCTACATAATAGTTAAAGATGCACAAAACAACTCAGAGTATAAATTAATAAAGCATTGTCTTATATAAAATAAATTCACAAGTAGTGTTGTACGGAGTATACACACGAAAGTTCAATTAATTCATAAAAACCTTCAAAATCCTAGATCTACCAAAACAATTCTAGCTCATGATGTTGTGAAGAACAATCATGGGTGTTGGATAGATCTTACCCGAATGTCTGGAAAATACAAGATAAATTAGAAAACGATAAAAACCTTAAATTGGGGCGTCATCGTGTCCTTCTCCATCTTGAATCCTCCTCTTGGTTCTCTTCTTGATTCAGTAGATGAATTTTCAAAGTGATGGATGGATAGATGAAAGGATGTGGATGATAGTTGGGGGTGATCCCCCTTGTGGGGGGTGTAGGATGGATGTGGCTCTCCCTCACAATGAATAATGATGTAAAATATATTTAGGTGTGAGAAGGGACTTAAATAAGGAAATAAAATATATGGGTAAATCATGGAGGATTATGTGATAAGGAGATTAATTGTGCTCTAAGAAATAGGCAATTTTCGGAAATTTATGGAAATTCTCGCTGCCATCTACGCGACTTCACTATTTTGAGCATAACTTCCTCGTTCAAACTCTGATTTTAGTGATTCTTATGCTCACGCAATCTTCTCTTCCTTGGCTTTCTGTCCACATAAAGAACTCTCAAAAACTTTAAAATTTGAATATGTAACAAGTGATGCAAAATGGAACATCCATGCTGAACAAGAACGGCTTGCACGACGTCACCATTTTGATCATAACTTTCTCATTTGGATTCCAATTGAGGTGTTATTTAAGCCAAAACGATCCTCTCTTCTTTGGATTTTCAATTTATCACAATTTCAATTCAGATCTCCACACAAACACAGAAAATATTACACGAGTTGGACGTGCATTTTTCAGCATTCATACACAAGTTGCACCTTTTTTCCAACTTTGCACTTTTGATCTTTTTTCCACCTAAAACACAATAAAACACCTCAAGTGCACCTTTTTTCATATATATCAAATACAAGACACTTGTGCTAAAATATGATAATAATTTCCATCAAAAAGATGTTAAATTGGATATTAAAACACGTTTATTTTCACTCTCATCATCACCCTCATGGGGATATATTTCAAGTGATGGAAGATCCAGTTATCCCCGAGGTAGATCCTCGAGTTACTTTGCTAGAAATCTCTACAGTAGGGGAGGAAACCGTAGAAGTATAGATTGATCAGGATAATCCAGAGATAAAAGTGAGGACATGGTCTATTCTTCAAGGGTTGTATAGAGACAAGCTGATAGAATTACTCAAAGAAAACTCAGATGTCTTCGTTTGGGACCCCGTTACAAAGCCGGGGGTAGATCCGAAACATGTTTGTCAACGTCTGAATATAGACCCTAAGGCTCAGCCATTTTGCTTAAAAAGAGAAAGTTTAGTCCCGAAAAGAATGCAGCCTTAGAAGCTGAGGTTACACGATTATTGGCAGGAAAGCTTATTCGATAGGTAGAATATCCTAAAAGGGTCCAAAACCCTGTGTTAATCAAGAAGGTGGCTACCAGTACTTGGAGGGTTTGTGTGGATTTCACAGACCACAACAAGCAATGCCCAAAAGATAGCTATCCATTACCAGCTATTGATAAGTTAGTGGATTCAACAGCTGGCCATGAAATCATGACTTTCATGGATGCGTTTTCAAGATATCATCAAATTCCCATGCATCCGGATGATCAGAAAGATACCGCATTTTTCGTAGGTATGGGAATTTGTTGCTGGTGTAACATGCTTTTTGGTTTAAAAAATGCAAGGGCCACATATCAGAGGATTGTGAACAAAATGTTCAGTAGAGATGAAATTGGAAAATTCGTGGAAGTGTATGTCAATGATACCCTGGTGAAAAACTTGGACAGAAAAGATCACTTTGAACACCTCAGCAAAGTATTTTCTATCTTTCGGGAATATGGCATGACATTAAACCCAAGAAAGTGTACTTTCGGGGTATCCTCAGGAAAATTCCTAGGGTATATTGTCAGTCAGAGAAGAACTGAAATGAATCCCAGCAAGGTGAAGACGATAATGGATATGCAGCCACCGAAGCATGGCAAGAAAGTTAAAAAATTGACAAAAAAATTGGCAGCATTAAACAGATTCATATCAAAAGCATCTGATAAGTGTAAGTCTTTTTTTGATATCTTAAAGAAAAAGCTCTTTGAATGGACAAAGGAGAGCCATGAGGCATTCAATAATATAAAAAAAGAATTATCAAATCCAGAGATATTGTCAAAACCATCGTCAGGAGAAAAGTTGCACTTGTATCTTGGTGCTTCAGAAACAACTGTTAGTGTTGTCCTAGTGAAAACAGAAGATAGGGAATGTACCCTAGTATATTATATGAGACAGGGGTTAATAGAAGCTGAATTGGGATACCCAGTGTTAGAAAAGATGGCTTGGCATTGTCATGAATGCTAGAAAACTCAGACCATATTTTTTGGAACACACAATTGAAGTGCTAACCGCATTGCCATTACGACAAGTATTACCGAGGCCGGACACTGCAGGTCAAATTCTAAAATGGTCGATAGAACTGGGGCAGTTTGACATCATATACTCTCCGAGGCCTACTATAAAAGCTTAGACATTAGAAGATTTCCTGGTATAATTAACTTTGCCTCTTTCTCCAGAGGATAAAGTTGGGGAACCATGGAAAATTTATGTGGATGGCTCGACTACAGCTGCGGCGTCAGGGGCTGGAATTATCTTGGAAAGTCCATCGTCAGGAAAATTTTCATCGGCTATAAAGTTTGGATTGTAAGCCACTAATAACGAAGCTGAGTATGAAGCTTTGTTAAGTAGATTAAGGATGGCCATATCAATGAAAGTTGAATGCTTGATAGTCTATAACGATTCTTAGCTGGTGGCAGCCAGATGGAGAAATACAGAAATTTGGTGGTGGAAGCTATGAGGAAATTCAAGCAAATCTTTGTCAAGAACATTGGAAGAGAAAGAAATTCAGAAGCAGATGCATTAGCTAGGTTAGCAACTGTGATAAATGTTGAGGAGTTGAACAATATCAATATTACTTAGCAAGAAAAACCCAGCGATAATATGATCTAAACGATAGGCAGTGATCCCAAGAAGAAGAAAATTGGATGACTTCCATTATTCAGTTCATAAACACAGGGGAGCAATCAGCGGATGCTATTAAAGCGAGACAATTAAGATTGAGAGCTGCAAGGTACACGATATTGGAATGAGTCATATACAAGAGGGGATACTCAACACCATTGCTTAAATGTTTAGCCCCGAGAGAGGCATAGTATGTTCTATAGGAAGTGGATAAAGGGATTTGCGAAAACCTCACAGGGGGAAGAGCATTAGCACATAAGGTCATACATCAAGGATACTATTGATCGACATTAAAAAATGAAGTAATACAATATGCCAGAGCTTGTAAGAATTGCCAGAGATTCGCCTCGATAGTAAAGTTTTATAGCCCCTGGCCATTTGCCAAATGGAGAGTAGACATAATTGGCACACTACCAACTGGAAAAGGTGAAGTAAAGTTTGCAGTGGTAGCAGTGGACTATTTTACATAATGGGTAGAAGCTGAGCCTTTAGCTACTATCACAGAAGCTAAAATAGAAGATTTTCTCTGGAAGAATATTGTATGTCGTTTTGAGATCCCAAATGCTATAATCACTTACAATGGGAAGCAATTTGACAATGCTAGGATCAAGAAATTCTGTGAGAATCTAAATATAAAAAAATTGTATTCTACTCCACATCATCCTGAAGCTAATGGTCAGGTTGAAGCCGTGAATCAGATTATAAAGCATACATTAAAGGCAAGATCGGAAGGACTAAATGGAAATTGGCCAGAGATGTTACCAGGAGTACTATGGGCATACAAAACCACTACAAGGAATGCTATAGGGGAAACTCCATTATCAATGGAATATGGATTAGAGGCAGTAATACTAGTGGAAATCGAAGAACCCAGTTTCAGAATTCTACATCATTCGGAAGAAGAGGATAAAGAAGCATTGAAGATGGAATTGGACTTAAAGCTGTTACGCGAAACGAGCCGCTCGAGAGCTCAGCTCGAACTCGTGACTATTCGAGCTCGAGTTGAAGCTCGTCTAAACTCGATACGTTATCAAGCCGAGCTTGGCTTGGCTCGATAAGGCTCGATAATAATAATAATATTAATATAAATATTATATATTGATAATTATATATAAAAATATAATAATTATTAAGTATAATATTAAATATATTAATAAAAATTTGGTTCGATAAGGCTCGAAAGATCGTTAAGGCTCGAAAGCTCGACTCGTTTTCCATAAATGAGTCGAGCCGAGCTCGAGCTCGAGCTCGGATGAGTAATTTTCGAGTCGAGCTCGAGCTTGCTCGTAAGCTTGTTATCAAATCGAGCCGAGCTCGAGCTCGCTCAGCTCGTTTAACAGGCCTAATTGGACTTGCTAGAAGAAAAAGAATGTCATTAGAGATGCGTAATTAGATGCTCAAAAGAATGTCTGAAAGATCTTATAACTCCAAGGTGAAGAGCTAAGAGAATTTAAGCAAGGGGATCTAGTTCTGCGAAGAATCCTTCAAGCAGTACCAAGAACAGGGGAAAAAGAATGGGAAGACAAATTTATCATAAAAAGATGGCTAAAAGGAGTTGCATATAAGTTAATCAATGAGAAATTGAAGGAAGAGCCACATCCATGGAATGCACAACACCTCAAGAAATTCTATCAATAAGCGATTAAGGAACAACACCACGAGGGTGAGGCAGATTTATGTAGTTTTCTTACTTTCAATAAAGATCATGATGTAAAATAAGTAAGATTACTCATTGGAGTAAAATCATGAGAAATTATCATAATCAACACAACGTTACCATCATACATAAAATCGAAAAGCAAGTAGTCAAAGACAAAAAGTCTCAAACATAGGAAATAAAATGACAAAGGGGGATAAAAGGAGTTCGAATGCATCATTATACAAAAGATTGAAGATCAAGAAGTTAAAGACAGAAAGTCTCCAGCATAGTAAAAAGATAAAAAAGGAGATAGAGAGAATCAGAATTCATCATCAAACACAACCTAAAGTCATAAAAACAAATAAAGAAAGCTGTAGAGGAAACTTCCAGGTGATCAGAAAAGGCTGAGATCGTGATAGGCTTTCAACTTAGCTTCAACAGCCTCAGCCCTAGCAGTCATCTCTCTTAAACGATCAGCCTCAACCCTCAGGTGATCTGCTAAATCGGCGTTCTGAGTCTCCAAGGTGGTCACTTGTGTAGATAAACGAGCATTTTCTTCAGACACAGGGAATGGAGGTTCCTGAGTAGTAGCAGAATTTAACATCTCAGGTTTAAACAACCTTCGACATTCAACAATCTCTCGAGCCATGGAACTAAGATTGGAAACAATCTCTCGAGCCATGAAAAGAGGAAAACAAAGGAAATACAATACCCACAGGGATAACACAGCCTCAATGGGCAAGATTGGCAGTGGCAGGCATTTCTTCAGTGAGAAGGGAGTAGCTTGAAAAGGAAATGACATATTCATAAGCCGGTTGTAGGCATGTCAAAAATTGCGGCTAAGGCTTGAAAAGATGGGGCGTTCAGGGCCTGTAGAAGAAAGAAAGTATGCATTAATGCAACAGCAAAACAAATCACCACGGCTAGTAAAATGGAGAAAAAATACAATTACAGAAAAAGGGGCTTAACTAGTTGATAGAGAGTGGAACAACAGAGGAGTAAGTGGAGTAGTGTCAAAGTCGGCGGGGGCTCGAAAACCACCTTGTAACCAAAACCAAGATGATTCCCACCCGTGACCAACAACGTCGCTTCCGCCAATTTGTTTGTGACCGCGGGGAATGAGATAATAATAATCTGCATGATGATGGAAAAAGGTAAAGCAAATATCAATTTCACGAGAATCAGTGAAGTGGTGACCCAGAACTCAAAACAAACAAATAACAGCAAGCAAGTTAACCCATGATGAGGGGAGTATTTGTACAGGGGTTATTCCCCAATAAAGACAAACACGCATTACGAAAGTAGGCAAGGGCAATCTTAAACCAGCAGTGAATCACACCTTATTAAAAGGAATGGCACTAGAAGGAGGAGTGTTAATCCTATCAGAATTTTCAGGAACAAGAAATTTCACTTGAAGATACCCATGAGTTGCCCACATAGCATTTACTTCTTCTTGAGTAATCCAGCTAGGCAAAGAATAAGCAATGTCGGCAGTATAGGGGTCTGGTACAAGAGCTACAAGGGGCTCAGGGGCTCGACGAGTCCTATTGGTAGCCGGAACACGGGAAGAAGAACCCCCACGGCGACCACGGAACCGACATTTTAGGTAGAACACTGTACGGTACGACATCGAAGTCTCTCGGGGCTTTTATTGGAGGAGTGGACAGATATAATGAGTTGTTAGGAAGAACCAGAGTTACTACGAGCCATTGGTGAAAGATCGAAAGAAGGCAGAAATGATAAGGGCAAGAGGAGGAAGTAAAAGAAAGAAATGAGAAAGTGAAAAGAAGGAGAAAGTTTAAAGAAATCAGAAGTTTTGAAAAGGAGAGAGAAGTTTAAAAGACGGTTGTGAAGCCTTAGATCAGTTTTGAATACAACAGATTATTTCAAATTAAAAAAAATATAACTTCAAAACCGTGTAAGGAGATTGTGGCCCATTAAAAAAAGTAGGTTAAAGTTGTATTGAACCCCAGAAAATACTGGAAATATTTTCTATTAGAAATAAGATAAGTTGGAAATACAAGAGAACTTGAAACAAATTACAAAAAATATTCATGAAGCATCAGCGCCGAGAAGAGTCTTGGTAGGGGGATCTTCAGGAGGATCGATAATATCGTAAGAATCAGCAGAAGCAAGGGAAGATTTAGCCTGAGGAGCAATCTAAGATGGTCAAAAAGGATCATCCCCTGGAAGACTGGCGTTACCAGCTTCCTCTTGAACCTCGGATAAAAGGGCTTTATTGGATAATAATGCCAATTCGGAAGAGGTAGTAACCCAAGGAACATTTTTCTTGAAGATAAGCTGAGGATATAAAATCCTCAGAGTTGGCATCTTTCTCTAAGGGAGTATCAGTGATGAAATCCAAATAAAATCCGAGAATGCTAAAATTAAGGTCATCCTTTAGAGTTTCCCCTGGAGGCATGGGCACTTCAGCCAAACACACTCTAAGATCATTGCGGATATCCTCTAAATCTTCAGTGGACAACTTTCTAGAAAGTTTTTCATCCAGAGTTATGTAGGCATAGGAATAGCAAAAAATCCAGCTGCGGGAAAGAGTACTTTCATGCATATGAACCATCTCATTGAAAGTCTTCAGCTACTCCATATAGTAAAATTGGTTTTCATTAGTAGTGTTCTTCACCTGGGCAGACAATTAATCTCTTTCAGAAGAAGATTGAAGGCTTAAAGCTTGAAATTCTTTTTCCAGATTGGTAAGACTATCTGAGCAACGACCATATTCTCGGGAAAGATCACTTATGGATTACTCAGAGCGCCGACAAATGTCTCTTTCAATTTCAAACTGATGATGAAAATGATCCCGGGCTTTAACTAGGTCCAATTTTCTTGCTCAATGGAAGAAAGCTTCACTTTGAAATTTTCTAGCTCTTAGGAATAGGCTTGATGATCGCGAGATAATCTATCAATATCATCTGAAAGATTGGCAAGGAAATAAGACGCTTGGCCTAAATGACCAGCAGCACACATGGACATAGCTGGAGGCTCATTTGAGAAAGAGCAGTAGCATTTTCTTCGGTTTAAGATCGGGAAGGGTAATTCATGGCGGTCTTGAGATAAGAAGAAAAATTGGTGGAGATTTTGGTTTCTAGAGAGAGAAAGTAAGTGGCACCAACTCCATTCAGAGAAAATTTTGCTCTTGAAAGGGCAGCATTCCTCTTAGGATATATTGTGTTAAAGGGGGTAAATTGACCTTTTAAGGGAATAACCCCAGGAATTGATTTTGAAGAACCCTCAGAAGGCTTGTTAGAACCTTTCCGAAGGGCTGTCTTGGTAGATCTCTCCCGAGAATTAGAAGATACCTTCAGGGATGCATCTCCATGAATGAGTAAAGAATCATCAGAGATATCAATCAATTTGGGATCCATGGTAGATTTTAATTTTTCTTTGAAAGAGTTAGAAGGGCTGACTCGAGGCTTCTTAGATATGGGGATATCCCCAGGCGGAATAAGAATAGGCTTCTTTGGGACAGAAGGAGCTAAAGATGAAGCAAGACGTTCGCTAGCTGGAACCAAACGGGAACGCTTACCTAATAAAAAGAAAAAGCAATAATGATTAGGGAAAGAGGAAAAATAAAAGGGAATAAAAGATCGAACAGTTACCAGTGTTAGTAGTCATTGGCGTAGTAACAGAAGAGAGGTTGTAAGTTTTTAGATTATCTTCAATCAAAGGCTCTTTCACGTGATGTTTAGAAGATGGCCAAGAAGAAACATATTCTAAACGTTCTTGGAATTCACGAGAGATACGGTTCGAAGATGGAACACCTGAGGCTGAAAAGAGACAACATATCAAAAGGCCAGATATCATAAAAATTTGTAAGATGTTAGCATGATAAAGGCATGAAACTACAATCACAATGAGGAGAATCTTGAAAATAATTGGGAATAGCATCTATTAAAGAGGCAGAAGAACTGCTATCAAAACAAGTAGGGGTATCGCCACCCTAAGGTCCCGAAACCCAACACCAATTATTTTTCCAGCCTTTATTAGAGCTGGGGATACCGGAGATAAGACCAGAGCGACTACGAGGAACCAAAAAATAACAACCCCTGGCATTATTTTCGGCAGTAAAGGAATAAAGAAAATCTATCTCGGATGGGAAAAGGAAAGAATTACCAAATTTTTGAAATAGGATGAACAAGCAATATAAAATGGACTAACCATTGGGAGCAAGTTGTGCAGGGGATATTCTCCAGTGAAGTAGAAAGAGAGATACAAACCTAGAAAGAGGAAATGAACCCCATTGTGAAACACTAACTCGTAGGCACCAACACAACCGTGAGGACCAACACATAGGGCCTTGAGAATCAGGTTTATGTAGAGAAATAGAAGAAGGACAATATAACTGAAGTATATTCAACTTTTTCAATGATAGATTAGAAGAGCAAAAACTGGCAGCATAATAAGAGCCATCGTCGCACGTAATCATGTCTATATTGAGGGCTACATTGAAAGGGATTTCATCATGGTCACTTGAAGTATCAGAGGGAGTATGGGAGGAAAGAGATAGGGAACCGGAAGAAGAAAGAGAAGCCATGAAATCACAATCAGGATTCATGAGGAGAAAAGAAAATTCAATATCTGCAAGTAGGAAGAGAAGATGTGAATCGAGAATCCACCGAAAGAGGAAGGCGAGCGAAGAAGACAACCCTAGATATTGAAAGAAGAAAACAAACAGGCGAATGTTGAGAAAGAAGAAGAAGGAAGAACAAAGCAGTTCTTGGTATTGGGTCATTAAAAAGCCCAAGGGTTCAAAATTTGGTAAAGTTGAAAGGCTTCAAGAAAAACTGATGGGTCAACCTCGAATATTCCCACTGCGCGTGATTTTCCGAGCTCGAGGGGCTAATATTATGGGATAAAATACACGGCCCAAAGTACTCAAAAGAAAGCCCAATACAAAAGGCCCAACAGAGGTAAGGCACGTAGAGAATCCAAAGGCCCACTATAGTCTTATAAAATTATACCCAGGAGTTATCAGAAATAAACCCGCGATAAATGTTTAGTTAAACCCAGGATTCAACTCTGGAACAACCCTAGGAAACTATGCATAGTTCCCTGGTATAATGTAAAGGGAAGCTGCAAACAAGAAAGGGTATTAGAAGGCTCCAATGGTCCTCAATATCAGTTTAATTAGATTCTTCATCAACCAATCAGGAAAGAGAAATTACAAGAGAATCAAATTTGTTATAGGATGATTCTAGAATATGACACATGACAATCTACTAGTGGCTAGAACAATCCAGAAAGTAGAAGGGCACCAAGGCCCATAGAGGAAGAACAACAATGAATAAATAGGGAAAAAGACATACCAAATGTACGTTTTGATGACTTGATACTTGAATGAAAATACAATGGCCAAAAAGCCAACAATTCCATAAAATATCTCTTGATGCTCTCCTCTTCCATTGATTACCTCATGTTCGATCTTGTTTACGTCATCACGATAAAAAAGAGCATGAAAATCAAACATGATATTTTTACTTAATTTTTTAAATTAATTTTAAATATACTTATTTCTATCCATAGATAATTTGTCTTGCGGATTATAATTCGTGATACGATTTCACCTCATATTCCCCTTTCAAAATTTGCTATTAAAGTTAAGAGTTTCACTAAATATACACCCTCTTTATTAAATACACACTCCCATTAATATATAATTAAAATATATTTTTAAAAAGTCTAAATTACCCCTAATTTGTTAAATACACACCCCCTATATATTTTATATTAAATAAATTTAATAAATAAACCATAAATATATTTTATATTAAATAAATTTACTATAAGAATCTCCAGAGATGTAATAATCTTTGATTTATATTTTTTTTATAAACCCTAATTATTAATCTTCAGTAGCTCGAACGATTTCTGCAACGCTTTTGTAAGATTGTTGTTTTCCTTGGTGAAGATGTCGGAAATCCAAGCATCGGCGAAGAATGTAGGGCATAACATCCATGGCTACTCCATCTTCATCAATTTTTCCGACGCCATATATGTAGGGCAGAGACACAAATTGACTCTTATGCCATGAATGGAACTGTAACAACAGTTTGAGTTAAGCTTGTTTTTGTAATAGATATGAAGAGAGAAGGGGGGAGAGAAAGGGGGAAGGTGGCGTGGTGTGTAGAGAGGAAGGGATAGGGGGAGGAGGGGTAATAAAATAGGACGGTGATATAGATAAATAAATCAGATTTCAATGTTCATTTTTTTTAGATTAATTAGGCATTCTATGCTCTCTGGGAGCGATGAAAATCCGTTAGAGCTCAAATTTAAGACGAACTAACTATCAATGGATGGAGGCATATCTCTTCCAAATCTTAAAGAGGCAACTCAATAGAAGTGTATAGCGTATACAAACTTACAAAGGGTGTGTATCCTATTAAAATTAAAAAGGGTCTAAGATTAAAAAGGGTAAAATTGGATTTGTAAAGGGTGTTGTATACAATAAATTAAAATTTAGATAATTAAATAGGGGTGTATATTTAATAAAGGGTGTGTATTCAATAAAGAGTGGTTTGAATTTAACTATACTCTAAACTTAATTGATAACCAATTTCTCTCGAAAATGCAAATTAAGTACACTAGATAATTCATGTATACATCCATTACTAAAATGTTGTCGGGTCGACACCTAATAACTTGAGCTAACACAAATAGACGGCTAAGTTTTTTTTTTTTTTTTTTTACTCAAAACGTTTAAGTCATGTAAATACAATCTTAAATAGTAATATCGCATATTTATTTCAAACAAACAAAAACATAGCGTGCTACATGACATTCAAAATGCAAATTTAAATACACTAGATATAACTGTATAGATTACTAAAACATTATCGGTACCCTTAATAACTTGAGCTAACATAAATACACTGCCAAGTTGCTCTTTTGTTTTAAATTTTTTTTATCAAGTTTAAATAATTTAATCTCATTTTGAAATAATAGTAGTATAGGCCGCTTATTTTAAATAAAAAATTGGCAAAGACTTGTACTAGACCGTCTCACGGATCTCATTCCGTCAGACGGGTCAAGTACAAACCAATTTAAATATCGCGGATCCTTGTGTAACTTAATACCGTGATTATCAGTTAATTAACAGAACTCCTCCTCAACTTAATTAACGGGACTCCCTTCGCTGTTTTACCTTTACTTTTTTTTCTTAATTGAGTTACGCTTTTTTTAATTTATAATTTATTAAAACATATTGTTTATTATATTTTTATTATTATTAGTAAATAAAAAAATTATTTTTTTAAGGAATACCATTAATATAAATCGTGTGAAAAAATAAGTAGATGATAAATTTATTTTATTTTATTTATTTATTATTAGTTAGCACTTTTATTTATATTAACATTAAAGAATGAAATAAGTTCTTTGAAATAATTATCACTTCTCTTCTCTTCAGTCAAGAATCACTTCTCATTAAAAATGTTATTACGTTTCATTTGTAAGCATTAAACAATTTATTTGAAAGTTTAACTTTTCTTTAATCACATATATCATTTTTTTTTAAAAATGTTATCACTTTTTATCCGTTCTATAAAATTTTATTAAATAATATAATTGGATGTGTATCACTTTTTTTTAATTAAATATTGAAAATGTTATCACTTTTTATCCATCTAAAAATTTTTTCATTAAATAATGTAATTGGATGTGTATCACTTTTTCTTAATTATATATCACTTTTGATTGAAAATGTTATCATTTTTTATTAAAAAATGTATCACATTTATTCTTCCTATAAATTTTTTATTAAATAATATAATTGAATGTGTATCACTTTCTTTTAATCAAATATTATTTTTAATTAAAAATATTATTAATTTTTATTTTTCTTACAAATTACTCTTGAAATAATTTTATTAGTTGAATATCACTTTTTTTTTCTTATTTAAATATTACTTTTATTGAAATTATTATCACTTTTTAATTTATGAAAATTTCCAATAAGAACTCTGTCATCACTTCTGAATTTTAAACTCTCACTTTCAATTTTTTTTAAACACACACTTTCATTTTTTTTATGATATATTTTAAGTATTATTTTAATGTTAATAATTTAAAAATATTGATTTTAAATGCATATGAAAAGGAAATAGGAATCAGCGTTAATTGACTGAACAAGTGGCCTTTTCCGAGAAGAATGCACAGGTGAGTGGGTGACCGGATTCGGTCGCTTTTTTGCTTTTTATAATTATATTATTTAATGAATGAATAATTCATCTCACAAAATAAAATTCGTGAAATAGTCTTATACAATACCTATCCTAAAAAATTGTAGGCTATTTATTTTAAATAAAAAATAATAGGCTAGTACAGTAGTACATGATATGATAATTTGTACTCATCCCTATGATTTATCTCTTTCTATATGAAAAGAAAGGTGAATCGGAAAGAGTATTGTCTGCGCTCATGTCCAATCCAATCGAAAATTATATTCTTGTAATCCTATATTCAATGTTATACATACCAATAGAAATAAAACGTACTCTCTCCTTCCCATAAAACTTTTCATGTTTTCTTCATTTGTTTTTTCCACAAAACCTTTCACATCTCAAAAAAGAAAATATCACTTTATCTAACAATCTCAGAAGTTCATTTAATTCAAATTTACAACTCATTTTTCACACATATATCATTACTTTATACTTTTTATTATCTAAAAATACCACAATACCTTCCAAAATCAATAAAGTTGGTCAAAAAGTACATATTTTCTTAAACAACGTGAAACAGTAAACGTGAAAAGTATTATGGGACGGAGGGAGTATATCTTTAATTTTTTAGAAAAAAAAAACTTTCACTATCCTGAGTATTTTTGAACACTAATGTGTAGATACTTGAATTAAGAAAAATTAATTTTTAGGTGTATGAGAAGTTGAGAATTTAAGAAGGTTAGTTGTCTAGTACTCCATTCGTCCCCCCTGAAATAGGGTCTATTACTTTGTGTACGGTGATTAAAGAAAATTATTATTTAATGTGTAGTGGGTAGTTGTATTAGTGGGAATGTGGGTCTCATATTTTAATTGTATTAGTGGGTGTGTATGGATCTAATATGTATAAAAAAGGAAATGACCATCTTTGGGACGGTCGACCAAAATGGAAAAAAGATCATTTTTCGAGCAGATGGAGAGAGTATATTTTTACTACTAGTGGAATATACAAAAATACCTCGGATAATTCAAAATATAAAATGTGCAAAAATACCCGGATCAGAGTGTTGACGTGTGGTTTTATCCTGAAAATAATATTAGACTGGAATACGAATAAACCGACAAAATCAACACTAAAAGGGATTAAAACTCTCTTTTATTTATGTTTGGTTAAACTGTCGTACAGAGCTTCAACTCAAGTAGGGAAAATAACACAGTGAGAGAAGAGAAAGAATTTATGCTAATTTTGATAATGAGAATTTCTGATTCGATAAGATTTGGGATATTTGATAACCACTGTGCTACCGCAAGAGGTTAAAAGTTGTAGTACCAAGATTAAGGATAGAAGGCATGTAGTGGCATGGTTGTGATGAGTGGCTGTTGGGCTGCTGAGGTGCTGGTGTCATGATGTCGACATGTGATCACCTAGGCCAGACCACCGAGCTGTCGAAGGATTGCGATCGAGCTACTAGCGGCGCAATACCGGAGCATGACTGCGGAGCTACAGTGGCGGTCAAGCTACTATAACAAGTCTATTGGATATGGATACCGAGCTACGGAAGAGTGGTTGTGAGGATTGGCCGCCTTGCTGCTGCCAAGCTACAAGATGACTTATTACGTAGAGCTGTCATGTGAATTGTCCATGTATTACTTTAAGTGACGTGCCATGTATGGTATTCCGTAGTACTACCATACGTGGGTTTTGACTTGTGTTTCTGGTGCAAACTCAACCTTTTGTTGAGCTATCAACATTAGCTCCTGATATCATTGGCTGTGAGAGTCATAGCCAATGATATTATATGCTACGTTACAATATTTCTTTTGCTACCAACATTTCACATAACTATACTATGCTACCGTAGCTACCCACATTCTCACATAGTTGGTGTTATTATATGCTATGATATGGCTCTTTTATTTTTTTCTACAAAACATGCTAACATAGTTAATGTTTCTATGCTATTCTACGGCCCTTTTTTTTAATGCGACGATACAATTTTATATTTTTATTATTTTGCTACCAACATTTCATAATTGGTGTTTTTATATGCTATGCTATGCTATGGTTTTTTTTTTTTTTGGAAAATCAAAATCTCACATAGCCATGCTATACTACCATTTTTTCCTACAAAACATGCTCACATAGCTTAATGTTTCTATGCTATGCTACGACCTTTTTTTTTAGCTATCAACATCTAACATAGTTATTCTATGCTACCGTTTTTTTTTCTTTCTACAAAACATGCTCACATAGCTAATGTTTCTATGCTATGCTACAACCTTTTTTTTTAGATATAAACATCTCACATAGCTATGATATGCTACCGTAGCTACCCACATTCTAACATAGCTGGTGTTTTTATATGCTATGCTATGTCTCTTTTTTTTTCTACAAAACATGCTCACATAGCTAATGTTTCTATGATATGGTACGGTCTTTTTTTTTTTTTGAACTATCAACATCTCACATAGCTATGCTATGCTACCTTTTTTTTTAGCTACAAAACATTCTAACTTAGCTAATCTTTCTATGTTATGCTACGACTCCTTTTTTCTCTGACCAATCAACATCTCACATAGCTATGCTATGCTATCGTAGCTACCCACATTCTCATATAGCTAGTGTTTTTATGTGATATGCTATGTCTATTACTTTTTTTCTACAAAACATGCTCACATAGCTAAGTTTATATGCTATGGTACGACCTATTTTTTTTTTTTTTGAGTTATCAACATCTCACATAGCTATGCTATGCTACCAATTTTTTTTTAGCTACAAAACATCCTAACATAGCTAATGTTTCTATGCTATGCTATGACTCCTTTTTTTCTGAGCAATCAACATCTCACATAGCTATGCTAGTTCATCTCCGAAGGTTCCTTTCTCTTACTAAGTTTAGAAGATGCATTATTAATTCTTATTTGTTGCATCCGTGGGTTAAATATGATTTAAGAGTGTACAAATTGTCACTATCATACCATAACAGATTATATCTCCATTTTTAATTATAATGACCATGTCATTTAAATGAATTGGAGTATCCATCCATAAATTCATAGAAACCGAAATGAAATTCTTTCTATGATAACGTACATACAAACAATTTCTCAAAATCAAACATTTATTCCTATCAAAAGATAAATAAGCATCTCCCACTGCAACAGCCACTACTTTCGTAGCTATACACATGTACTCAATAATCTCATCATCACTTAGTTGCAAGCTAGTGATTTCGGTATTTACACACAACTGTCAGTAAACACTATCACTAATCATGCTTCAATAACTAGTGAATAAGATATTATCCTTGTTTACAACTTGATAAAAATTAATTTTCTTTCGACACACGTTTTGTCAGAAGTTTTCCACCATATACAACTTATTGTAATTCAGGTGAAACTTGCTCAATCGTTTAGGCAAAATATGAAAAATTAATTGAGCTAGGTTTTCCCTTCAATTTCTATTCCAAGTATTTGCAATTCATTCATAAAGTTAACCATGACCTCATGCCTTTCTAACTTACTCAAGTATCCGAAGAGTCTTACGAGACCATCATATTTCTATGAATCTCTCATCTCTTCACTAAAGACTTAAATAGGCATCAGATGACATCCTTAGTAAGAACCCATTTTAATTTTCCTAAGCAGTAAGAATTAAAATCAAGATTCTTTTCTAATCATTTATTTAGGACAAGTAAAAATTATTTCCTTTAGTTAACAATAAGTGAAATAAATTATTCGAAAATTCAGAGAATCAAGTAAATAAATACGACGATCAAACTCTTCCAATTTAAATTTTATATTGATTCCCTCAATAAACAATATAACATAAATTCACCGACATCTCAAGCACCGTGAATTTGCATGCCACGTTAGTGTGGACGTATACAAACCCGAATATTCGCAAGAGAAGATTTTACCCATTAATTCCATACGTCATAATTAATCTTATGACTCAATGATTAATAGTCGGTTGTCCTTTAGCCATGCAATTTAATAGCAGTGACTCCGTTGGGGAGGATACGTATTAATTGCACCTAAGTGTATACCATTATTTGATATTAAGTACGTTACCCAAGTTTGTGTGTCTTACGATTAGAGAAGTCCATACGCCCTCAAATAATTTCCTACAATCATCAATTATTAATTTGTACCAGTGTTCAGCAAATAAAACTCATCCGTTGGGGAGGAAGGTATTATAGCCGACTCATAAGCTTACTTGCATCACATTACAAATAATAATTATTTAATGAAATTTATTCCAGTGATCCACAAATAAAACTCATCCGTTGGGGAGGAAGGTACTAAAACCGACTCATAAGCTTACTTGCATTACACAATAAATCAACAATGGAGGTCACGGGATCATGACCAATCTCTCTCTCACTTAGTTTTAACAAGAGGATTTTTTTTGCATGCATACAATATAATAGATATAATTATGCAAATAAGCATGCTATTATTACGGCATATAAGGCAGTAAATCAAATAACACATGCACCAAAATATAAAATAATAGTTGACAAATAAAACAATCATATCAATTATATATAAGGAAAAAAATGCTAAATAAAAGGGTTTGACTTGGTCAACAAGCATTTGGATGAGTTTCTTGCAAAAACAAGAAAATATATTGGGCCCTAAGAAACCAACCCACGTACGTATTCGCTGCTGGAAACCGCTCATTCACCATCGGGACTCATCGCCCAGCCAACCCACCGGCCACAGCAACCACGCCGGAGAATAGTCCTTCGCCGGAAAACACCATTGCTACCAGTTTGAGTTTGCAGCTCCCCTCCTGAACTCCATCGCACAGCCGAAGCTCCTAAGGTCCATGCAGTCCGCTGCCGGGTATCAAACCAGCAGCAGCTACCGGCCGGCCTATCCAAGATGCCTCCAGCCTCGTCGGAGCTTAAACGCCATCGCCATTCACGGCTGTAGGTTGACCTCAATGCTGAAACCATCATGAATAGGACTTTCGTGAACTGCTCAGCCCTGGCCTCCGCATGTGATCTGCTAAACTTGTCGCCCATGTCACCGGTCGTAACTCCCGCCATGAGCGGCGGTAGCAACGCATGCCCACAGTGGCGTCGCCAAGCAACTTCACCAGCCTTTCCTTCGTGTAGTGATCTCCAGCGATGAAACTGTGACACTTCTGCCGCCATTACACAAGCCGACCGCAAGTCTTCCTAACCACCGGTCTGACTCGCTCGAAAAAGGTCAGACTTGCTCGGAATTGTGTGCGACTCGCCTCTGCCAACTGCAGACCTGATCAGAAATCGTCGCAGACACATATGCAGAACTCAGCAAAATATTGCAGACCCGATCGGAAGAACGTCCAGTCTCGATGGAAACGACACCAGGTCCGATGGAAATGCCATCAGTCTCGATCGAAATTATACCAGGTCTGTCTGAAACACCGCCGGAAACATGTATCATGTCATAGTGGCATTTTGATCTTCTGCACCTGCCATGATGAAGCCCGTCGGAATCGCTTAAGCCTCGGCCACCATATGCCTTCGCTGATACAGCGGCCGACGCTACCAACTTGAGAACCAGCAACATCCGTCGGCAGCCAAGCACTCCCATGGTAGCCTGCCCAGCGACTTTCACCGGCGCTTCATCGTCCGATTCGCCTATGCACTAGCGATCAATGAGCCTCTGGCCATGAGCCATGACAGTCACGCGGGTCTGATGCTCGTGACTCCAGCCGCCGCCATCGCATGCTATTCGGCAGTTACACCAGCGAGATCGTCTCCTGCCAGCCCCTTGGAACCAGTAGCAGCACCTCTATGTGGTCTTCGACAAACCCTAGGCTCGTCCGACCATCACTCTATCACCACCTATCGACTATCTGCTGTCCAACCTCGTAATAGACTATCCAGCCCGTCGACGCTTTCACCAGGTGATACCAGCGTGACCCACGGTTAATAGTCAATGAATTCCATCGTGAATGATAATTAGGATTTCAACGATGATCCACAAACATATACTGATAATTCATGTAGGATTTTTCATAGGGATATCATGGATTCAATTCATAAAACCAACCCTAATATTCATGTGATTCTATTCCAAATAAAAACACAAAATCACATAAACCCTAGACTAACGTGGCACGTTTAACCATAGAACCTACGCTCTGATACAAATTGATGGCATTTGGATCTTTTGGTTAACGTGAACCGTTAAGGCTCTATGCAATTCTACAGCAGCGGAAGCATAAGTGTAGAATAGAATTACCTTTATCAGGGTTGATGTAGAGGTTGAATTCTCACCGATAGTCTGCGCAGCCTCATGATTTTGGGCATAACCCTCTCATCCGATTCAGAATCGAGTGATCTACGCACCAAAACGATCATCTCTTCAGTAGCTTTCCAATGGTGTATTTGATGTACAGTTTTGACTTTCATACTATTTAGAAAAATTGGTGAAGTTGACAGATAGAAACAGCAAACGACCTTCCGGTCTTCTGTTGTATTCCTAAGTCACGTCTCGACATTGTATGAGCAACGATCTATAAGACGATCTCAGTCTACAACCCTAATATACCTTTCACATGTGTTATGCGTGTGATTCAGATTCTGGATTGATGAGATTGATTATTATATAGGCTACAACAGGGACCAGGAGGAGAAATTAGGGTTTGGGCCTCCCATTGGGCTTAAGCATCCAAGTTTAGCCCAAAACTTATACTTAAGTCCAATAATAATAAATCATTCCACTAAAGAAATATTATTGCACTGCCACCCTAATCCCAAATTATGTTTATGGGATCCTTATTATGAGTCCGTTAATCTCCCCGTGTTTAAGATTCTATCTCCATTAATTAATTAAGTTACTGACAACTCCATTAATTAATATAATTACCAAGAATAATACCACTCAACTTATTATCATGCTAGAATAAATCTACCTGCAGGGTTTACATGATAATCATTATGAGCTCCTCAAGGGAACATCATCAACCAATTCCGTTAGGACACAGATTCCTTCTACAATCAACAGCACACCATATAGACAGCACCATCTCCTAACTCACCGAGCATATTGATTTTATAATTAAATCTCACCCATTGATGAATAAAGGAAATAAACACTGGCTTACATGTTGAAGTTATTGTATAGGGATTAAGAGTACGAACTTCCATAATAACAGAGATCAAGTTCTATTATATAATCAGTATAAATCGAATGATCTCAACGGCGGTCTTATTTAATACATAAAGTGCACTAGTGCAATTTCATAGTCAAGACAGACTAATGTCAAATCACACTACAACCATACCGATAGATAGTCCCCGTCTATCTCGGTTGTGAACATCTGTTTATACGTTATAAAGAGCCAATAATATGATCTTCCGTGTGATGCCGGACACCACATTATCTACAGTATAAAGCAAATGGACTTTTGCAACAATATAATTGCAAATATTTGATCACATGATTCTCATTTAAAATATTATCTAAACATTTTTAATAAAAAAACTAGACTTTTAGTATACAATCCAACAGGCATGTCATGAGCTTATAGCTCAACCTCCTTAGGGCATGCTAAGAGCTCATAGCTTGGCCTTCTTTGGGCATGTTAAGAGCTCATAGCTTGGCCTCTTTCTTCAGAGATCGGCATATTGTGAGCTCATATCTCTGCCTCATTGGGAGCTTATTCTGTTGTGAGCACACAGCTCGGCCTTTTAAAAGCTTAGCTTCTTCTTAAGCTCAACCTCCCTGTAAGCTCATGAACTTAACATCATTGTGAGCACTTGAGCTTGACTTCCATGTGAGTTTGTGAGTTCATAGCTTGGCCACCTTGGGAGCTTGGCATAATATGAGTTTGTAAGCAAAATTAGCTCTGCAATTTACAAACTCCTAAACTCGGTTTTTTTTGAGAACTCGGCCTCCCTGTAAGCTCGGTTGAGTTTGGCCACCATTGAGCTTCTAGCATAGTTGTGTTATTTTTTTTAATGGATGTTTATCTCGACGATTACAGCTTAGAGCTCATCCTAACACTCTATATTCCAGAGCACATTACACTAGGAGCCTTGAGCTCATCTTGGAATTCAGAGCTCATACGTTTCTTACAACTTAGTTAGAGAGCTCATCTAGATTTTTTACATTCATGATCACATATGTTAGTCATAAGCCTGTAGGTTCATAAAAACAACATGAACTAGAAAGCTTGTGTAGTTATAAAAGCTCGTGAGCTTGTCTGGATGTCTGAAGCTCTTCATCGAGGTAGTGCGAACTCGTGAGCTTTTCTAGAAATTGAGAGCTCTTTTATTTATTTATTTTTTAAATGAGGTTTAAGCCTCATTCCATTAATTACTGCAGTGAGGACCTTGATCTTGACATTTTCTCAATTCATTTTTCATACAAGACTTGTCCCCAAGCTTTTCGTCTAGCCTGTTGCAATGCTTGGCCCTCTCCATGAAGTTGGAGAATGATGTTGGAAAGTCTATTTGGATAGACTTCCAGAGTCTTGAGCCTTCGCGAAGCCCTGCGGCAGCTAGATAAATCGAAGCCTCATTGTCGATACTTACTTCTTCATCCTTCATACTGATGAATCGTGCAATATAGTCTTTGGTGGACACATTGAGGGCTTGTTTGATGCTTGCCAAGTCCTGTTTAGGTGCCTTCCCTTTACCCGCACAAGAAAACTGTGTGTAGAATAACTTTCGTAGCTCATTCCAACTAGTGATGGAGTGTGGGGGAAGATCAGAAAAACCATTGATGTGCTCTATCCCCCAAGGTGAGAGGGAAGAGTTGGTAGATCATTGTCCATGTACTGCCTTGTGCCGTCATCCATGAAGTGTATTTTTTTATGTGCATAGCGGGGTCGACTTTACAATCATACTACGAGATCTGGAGCAATACGATCTTTGGTTGTAGTGGTTGCTTAGAATCTCCAGTGAGAGAGGAGACTGGACCACAGAAGGGTCTTTATCTTTTTTCTAGGAGAATTGGCGATTCTCCAAATCTTCAATCCTTCTCAATAGAGCTGCTAAGACATCGTTGCTCCTAATAGGGTGGGAACATCCTCCCAACTGTTGTCGACTTAGTCCTCAGGGTGCATAGGTTGCCGCCCATCCTTCGGAGCTTTGGTGGGTGTGGATGCGAATGATTGGATACGTCTCGCTCTCCGTCTATATGCCACTGGTCGCTCCAAGGTAGACCTTCTATAGGGGTTTGTAGAGATTATAGTATACGTAACACAACTGCTAAAGCTCACCCTGCTTTGGGATTGCTGGTTGCTTTGGTATTGGTTCCATTGTTAGCTTTTTCTGTGGAGGCTAGCTGCTGAGTTAGGGAAGCTACAAGTTCCCATAGTTCAGCAAGGTTATTTGGGATGTGCATGTTATTGCTAACATTATTTAGCAGGGGGTGGCTCCATGAGAGGTCCTTCCTTCAGACATGTGTATAGGATGAGTGTGAAGACTTTGGAAAGTAAAAGAGAGAGAAAAAATAGAGTGAGTTAGGGCGCGGGCCCTCCTTCTAGCGCCAAAATGTTGACGTGTGATTTTATAATAAAAATAATATTAGATTGGAATAAAATAAACTGACGAAATCAACACTAAAAGGGATTAAAACTCTCTTTTATTTATATTTTGCTAAACTGCCATACAGAGCTTTAACTCAAGTGGGGAAAATACCACATAGAGAGAAGAAAGAGAATTTATGCTAATTTTGATAATGAGAATGTGATGGCTTTCACCATGGTTTCGGTGCTATTTATAGGCAAAGATTGGGGTCATTAAATGTTGTATAGGTATAGGAGCCTAGGGTCTAGGCTTACTTCAAATTTAATGCACAGATCTAATCTATGTTTTCTGATGCGATAAGATTTGGAAGATTTGATATCCGCTGTGCTACCGCAAGAGGTTAAGAGTTGTAGTACCAAAGGTGAAGGATAGAAGACATGCAGTGGCATGGTTGTGATGAGTGGCAGTTAGGCTGCTGAGGTGCTGGTGTCATGCTGTCGACATGTGATCACCTAGACCAGACCACCGGGCTGCCGAAGGGTCGCGATCGAGCTACTGGCAGCGCAATACCAGAGCATGGCTGCCGAGCTATAGTGGTGGTCGAGCTACTACGACAAGTCTGCTGGGTATGGATGTTGAGCTACGGAAAAGTGGTCACCATGCTGCTACCAAGCTACAAGGTGTCTTATTACGTAGAGCTACCATGTGAGTTGTCCATGTATAGCTTTAATTGACTTGCCATGTATGGTATTTCGTAGTACTGCCATACGTGGGTTTTGAATTGCGTTTCTCTGGTGCAGACTCAACCTTTTGTTGAGCTATCAACACAGAGAAAGTAATTACTCCCTCCATCCCAAATTCATCTTCACATTTACTATAGATGCGAAGTTTAAGAAAATTCACTTTTTGACTTACTTTTGGGGGTAGTATGGTATTTTTTAGGTAATAAATAATGATAAAGTATATTATGTGTGTTAAAAAGGTGATGACAAAGTTGAAATTAAAATATGTTAGAGGGATATTAGTTAGTTGTTTTTTTCCTTTTATGGAAGTGTGAAGTTGAATTTGGGACGGACCAAAACGGAAAGCATGAAGTTGAAATTGGGACAGAGGGAGTATTTTCTTAGACAAATATGAGAGACTCTCTTATGGACAGGTTATTTGTGAGACGGGTGTGAGATAGATCGACGCATCATTAAAGTATGTTTATTATATAGATAATTTATATTTATTTGTAGTTAAAGTATGTTAATAATAAATTATAATATAACACTAAAATCATGCTTTAATGCATAATCCAACATGCTTTAGAAACATACTTTAACCATCATTAAACATACTTTATCTATACAACAAACATAATTTAGTGATGAGCCGACCCGTCTCACACCCGTCTTATAAATAATGCGTCTCACAAGAGACTTTGTTGATAAGTATTGATGCTCTTCATATTTTAACTAACCATTTCTATGAAAAATTATACCTTATTAATTAAAGGCAATGACTTTTATGGGGACGGTCCTCTGAATAGGAACGCCTCTCCCTTCTCAAATTTTTAATTCTCCACCATCATCAATAAAAGCAGGAGAAGAGTACGGCTCATGTTTTTTCTGGATGCCAGGAAAATAAAAACTCCACACACACTCAACAAATATTCCTCCAAGCACAAAACTCGCGTCTCTAGCAGCCTCTTCCGCGATGATAAAAACCTAATCATTGAGTGGTGGTGGTGGGAAACAGCGTCATTGCTGTTGGATTCATTGAACAATGCCTCCTCATCACATCGCTCTTCGAGTGGTCCAATACGCCCGCCCCCTCACCGCCGAGTTTCTCCTTTTCACTATCGTCAATGTTCATTGGCAGCATCTACAACGCCACAGAGGCTGTTTTAGGCTTCGAGGATTTGGGTGTGGTGACTGAATTAGTGATGGCTCTGCCCCTAAACATTGCTCGGAAGATACACATTGTTGAATGACCACCTCATTGAATGACTACCTCATCTAAAAAGCTTAAGATGATAGAAAATTGTGTTGTTTAATACTTAATCAAGTCACTGTAGCACACCCTCTCACATGCAGGCAGGGTTAACTGTTTGCCTCAAGCCTTGAATGTGGAATTTTTTCATAAATCGGGGGCAGTGAGATTCGAGCCAGACCTTTGCTTGGTCATGACTCTGATACCATGTTAACCTCATCTAAAAGATTAAGCTGATATAGAGTGGAGTCGTTTAATACTTAATTAAGTCACTCTAACACACATAATGAAATTTAGTGAAAGAAAAAAGAAAGAAGGAAGATTTCTCCATATAAATAATTATCTTTTGATTGATCAGTCTGTATAAATAATTAGATGATTCTTTAAAATTAATTGGATCACTCTATAACAATAATTAAATTATACTTTGAAATTAATTGGATCACTCTATAGAAATAATTAAATTATTCTTTAAAATAAATTAGATCACCTGTAGAAATTATTAGGTTCCTCTTTGAGAGAGGGACAAGTCCTACCTAATATTGTAATGTAGGATCGGTCCTACAATAATCCTCCATTTAATTAAAATATATACTCTTTAGAATAGTATATACTCCCTTAGTTTCATAATTATTGTCTTAGTTACTGTAAATATGAAGTTTAAGAAAAATTATTTTTAACCAATTTTATTGACTTTTTAGGGGTATTGTGGTATTTTTATGTAATAAATAAAGTATAAAGTATGTTATGTGAATTAGATGAGAATAATATTTTAAAAATTAAGATAATTTTTTAAGTTATTTGTTGATGTGAATTTTTTTTTAGATAAAAAAATTATTGTGGAATGAATGAAAACAGAAAATAAAACACTTATTATTAAATAGATGGAGTAATATTTTTAAACATTTAATTCTCCAATAAGAGACCAATTTTTTTGGGATATTTGTATATAAAGCCAATAGTTATATGGGATTGTTCCACATAGTGGAACCCATCACCTTTTACTATATTTTCATTTTTTTAAAAAAAAAATTAATTAATCTCTTGTTGTTATCTTCGCACTTTTTTTTCACAATTTATTTTCACACTTTATAGAAAGAATAATAGTAAATTCAATATTAATTTACTATACAATTTAATTTTAAATTTACTATACAATTTAATTTTAAATTCCTTACCCACGTAATATATTTTAAAATTTATTTATCACCCCAAAATATTAAATTACACCTAGAAGGTAGTCAACAAGCATTTTTTAATACCATGAATTAAATTGTCCCACAAAAAAGTTAACCCTTCATTTATAATTTACAAAGGATTGGTTATAGTATAATTTAATACTTTCACCATTCCACTAAAATTTTCATATTTTTCATTTTGATTTTTCTTATAACTATTTTTATATTCCGTAAGTGATAATATAGATAATGTAAATTAATATATCTATACACTTTATTTAAAAAATATCATCACACCTAATGTATCATACTTTATGATTAATTATTATCTAAAAATATAAATAAATCCCCAATAGTTATAATTTCTTGTACATTCAAAGTCAAAAGGTGAATTAATTTTCAAAATATCGGGAGAGTAATTAATATAATATTTTTCTCTTCTCTATATATTAAAATAAAATTAACTTCCAAAAGTACATTTTCAAATGTGAAGTATCATGATTAAGTTAATTGAATATTTATAATTTTGTGAAAAAAAAAAGTGGTTTTGCCCACGCTAGTCGCCTCGCACTCCTACCCGACAACTTATGAGGGGGGTAAATCGTGATAATTTAATCGATCAATAAGGATTACACTTATTTATCCACCATAAAAGAAATCTCTCTTAATTAAGATGTTGTTGCCTGTTTCAAATGATATTTAATCCTTGATCTATCATGCAAGTTATCCCATGACTAATAATTTTTGTAAGTTTGTGAAGTGGCCAAATATTATTAATTGATTAATTTTGAGGAATTCGTAAATTCGAACTTTGACGAGTGCATTTTTTTTTTTTTAATTCCTTTAACTGAAATTTTATATTTGTTTGATTTGAAATTTTAACTAAAGAATTAAAATTTGTCTAGCACCCATTATCTCCATAAACCAATATTCCACACCTAATTTTTCTTTCAATTCTAATATGAAAAAATATGACCTCTCTTCTTATTTGAGTTATTAATATATTGATTTTGGGGCTTTGTTATTGGGTTCACGAATTTATTTTCAAAATTAAAATAATATAGGGAGAGTGACCTGAATATCCAATATAAATGGATCAAAAACATTGTCAATCATTAGTTAAATTGTGTAACATTCTTATCAAATTGTTCATTTTTGGACCAAAATATCCTCAATCCTTATTTTTTTATTATTTAATTATTCAGTGTTGGAATTGGTGTCGGATACCCGACATCATATCCTGATACCATTGCCATAACATCGATGTCAGATTCAGTATCGGATCTCCGACATAGCATTCTGACACAGGATCAACAACGAATCCGACATCCGGTAATACAACAATGATATCGGACATGATGTCAATATCTTATGTCAGAACTCCAACACCATAACCGACACTTAATAATAAATATAATAATAATAATACAAAAAAGGTGGGAATATTTTGGTCAAAAAATGAACATTTGAGTATGGAAGTTATTTAATTTATTTAATGGATGACAATGATTTTTGTTTATTCATTTTGGAGATTTCTGACAATTTTCCATAATTTTATACTATTTGTCCAAATCTTATACAAACTCACTATTTGTTGTCCACAGTGATTTGAAAACCGGACCAGACGTCAAACCGATTAAGGTAACGGTTCGAGAATTGACCAACTGCGGTACAATCGACGGTTCAACAGAAAATTTAAATTCATCTATTTTAATTATATTTTAAATAATTATTAAAGCCCAATCAAAAAAATAAAATTTGAAAGTAAATCCCAACTAAAGCCATTTTATAACATGGAGGTCTAGCTTAATTTCTAGCCATTTAAGCCCATTTACTATTAATTAAAATTGAAATTGGAGTAAACAAGTAAGGTTTATATTTTTTCCTGTGTTGCACTCATGTTTTCTTTCCAAACTAAGAGCTTTCCTGCCCTCTCTCTCTAAAACAGCAAACAAGCGGCTCACTCGCGATAGGCGGCACACACTCTCTCTCATGAACAGCAGCGCTCTCTCTGTCTCTCTCTCTCGCATGAACGACACCTCTTCAATCGACACATCAAATTAGTGGCTTGGTTCTGGATCTGGAAGAGGATTTTGTTATCTTTCTTTCTATCATCCGCCATCTACAAAATTTATTTTAAGATCTAAGAAGGATTAGGAGTATGTATGTACGCTGATGAATTTTGAGAGTATTATGTATGCTGATGCATTTTGATTTTTGCTGAATTTCAATCATTGTAATCAAAATAAATAGAAAAGAAATTTTTTTTATGTTTGAATACAATGTTATTTTAGTAATAAAACTGGCGATCGACGGTTCTATCGGTTTACTAGTTTTTTAATTTTAAGTAATTCAAACTGGTTCTTCCCAGTTCATTCAAAAAAGCGCTTTAATAGGGTGTTTCGGACCGGTCTCGGCTCCAGTTCCCCATTGAACTGGCAGGTCTGATCCAGTTTTCATATCACTAGTTTTTACATTAGTTTTAAAACTCATTAGATCTATTTAATTTATCAACCTACGCAATATTATTAAAGTAAAAGAAAATAAGAAAGAGGAAAAGGATAAAGATGTTATGAGTATGGCAAAGCCAAAAAATGCTAAGTAGGGCGGTCCAAAATAGGAAGCCTAGTAAGAGCTTAAAATTTTAGACTAAGGTTTTTCTTTGCTAGAAGTCTGCTCATTTCTTGCTTATAGGCAACATTCCAAATTTCCGTAGAATCAATCTGGGCTTGTTTTGCTGTATCCGAATTAGTAACAAGCTTAGAAGCAGGAATGTAAGTAATGCATTTTCTTCTTGTCTTTCCCCTTTTTAATTTTATGGCACTAGTTTCAAGAACAGAAAAGTCATCCTTCTGCATAATCGGATTCTCAACTACTTCAGAAATATGAGCCTTTTCAGGCTGCTCTTCTCTAAAGGTATCCAAGCCCTTGTCATCAAGGATGGTCGGAGTAATTGGGGCGGCATCTTGCACCTCCGAAGCAGATGCATGTGCCTCATGTTCCATATCAATCTCTCGTGAAACCCTTGCAATAGCATAATAGCTGCCTGTAGGAAGTTTGGCGAGGCGGCCAAATCAGCCCGCGGGTTGGGTTGTGTCACAGGATCAGAACGAGCCTCAAACGAAAAAGATTCATCAATCACAATTCCCTTCCCCTTGGACATAGGTGAGTGAATGTGGATGGAAGGCTTCATGCCTGAGACTGAGGGAACAACCTCTAATGCATCCTGGTGCTGGGAGTCGTCAACTTCTTCCATCAAAATCTCGAAGGGGTTTGAAGTCTGGACCATAACCTCAGTTTGCGTGGAAGGCTGATCCTAAATAGCAGCAATCGAACCAGAAGGAGCAACCTCCTTGCTGCTACTCGCACTAGGTACATGAGGAGTAGGGACAGTGGCTACCTCCTCAATGATTAGAGTTCCAAACATATTCGACACGAGAGTAGCATCTCTAATGTACGAGGGGTGTTGAATAGAGTTGCTAGCAGATTGCTGCTCTGCAGAAAGTTGCTTAGAATTAGTCGTATCATGCCCTGCAACAACATTTGTCCTGTCATCAGGCTTATTATCAGCAATTTTGGCCTACCAATTTCTCCATTTCTGTGAGGGTCGTTCATCATCAGCCAGTCTTTCTATTTACCACCCTTAGATTTTCTACAATCTATATCAACGTGACCCAGCGTATGACATAAATGGCATAAATAGGGCATATATGTGTTTATAACCAATAGAAACTTGGATAGAGGAGGAACCAAGATCTAGAGTAACGAAATTTGGAAGCTCATCTTTGACATCAATATCCACGAGGACACTTGCAAAATGGCCCAAAGAGCCATTGAGAGCACGATCGTCAACTCTGATAGGAGAATCGATCACAGCAACAATAGATGTAAAAAATTCTTTCAGCCCATAACTCAAAAGGTAGTTCAAAGATTCTCACCCACACCTCAACAATAAACGTTTTAGCTCTGTAAGGGTTGAACGTCGGAACCCATTTCTGAGCCATGATTTTTCCTATTCTCAAATCGAAGATACGATCTTTTAAAATTTCATGTCTGCGCTGAGTATCCAAAATGAGAACGTTATAAAATTCCTTTCCAAGAGGAACAATATGAACAGAGGGGGTGTTCCATAAGGTGGATAATCTATTTTTCAGATCCCGATTGGAGATCGGTTTTAGCCCTTGGTCTAAAAGTACTTGGACAGTGATGAAAGGGGTGTAAAGACTCACAAGATTTTTATTGTAGGAGGCATCCACAGAAATAGAGATTCCTGAATCAGAGTGACAAATAGGAAAGATGTCTGCAGAGTTTAATTCATTACGGAGGAAACGAAACATGGGGGACCTGAACGAGATGGTGACGAGCTTGCGTTCGAAGCAGCAAGCGTGATTTCTTTAAAGGATTGAGCCCTAGGAGTGTCGTCAGAATGACTATCCTGCCATTGATAATCACCCGAAGCAGAATGCAAACCACCTGGGACAAGTGGCATCACTTGAACTAGGATCGGCGTTGAGTGAACATGTGGATTTGTTGGAGTACCCCTGGGGTCCACCTAAGTGTGGTGGTCTATCATGGTCAGCAGGTTTGTGAGATCTAGAGAGAAGGAGGAGAGATGTATTGTGAGAAAAAATAGAAATATCTTTTCGTTCGTAAAAAACTTAGATCTATTTAATTTATATATTCTTAATTTTAAGAATTATTTAATTTTTTGGAACAGCATAGATTAAATTATTATTAAAGAAACTCCCTTATAAAACGGGTATATATGAAACAAGTTATGACACGAGTTAATATATTATTAAAGTATGCTTATTGTATTGTATAAGTAAAGTGTGCTTATTGGTAGTTAAAATATATATTTATAGTGAATCATATATAACACATAAAATCACTCTTTAATGCATAATTTATCATACTTTAGAAAAAATACTTTAATCATCAATAAATTTACTTTAACTATATAATAATCACTCTTTGACATGTCTTACAATACGTCTCACAATAAAATTTATCAATTATTAATATTATATTAGGCAAATCAATATTATATATCACCATTTTTGTTGTTACAAAGTTAATTAATTAAATTTTATTAAACTTAAATAAGCAAATATTATTATGCAATAGTTTTTAAGGTTCAACAAACTAAAAAAAAAAAACTCATAACCCAGGATACAAATATGAACTTGAGCTGAGATGGATCATTAATTCTCACACTCCCTCTCTCTAACTCTCTCCGTCTAATCTGCTTACACTCCTTCCTTCCTTCCTCCGCTTTCTCTCTCTAAATCTCTCTGTCTAATGTACTCTCCCGCTTTCATCACTTCCTTCCTTCGCCGCATCTCATCTCCTGGCTCCATCTTCCATCCATCTCATCTCCTGTTTCCTTCTCTTTCCACTTCCACCTCTCCCGCTCGCCTCTCCTCTTCGTGTCTCCTTTTTCCATGTCTCCATTGCAGTTTTGCCAAACCACATGAATAGATCTGAGGATGTGCGTAAAAAAATCACTCAACCGCCACTGATTCTCTCTTTGCTCTCTTTTCCAATTGACTCTCTCACTTTTTCCTTTTCCATCATTCTATCTCTATTCTATGATTCTACTCTAATTTAGTTTTCCCTAATTTTTAATTTTCCATGATTCTACGATTATTACTTTGAGTTGGATAATTAAAAACTTTGAATCTCTTTTTTTATTATTTTGAATCATGTTCTATTACATCTTCATTATTCCATGAATTGCAGAGTTTTGAATTTTTATTATTCTTATCTCATTTATTATACTGAGTCAATTTCAATTTTGGTTTTTTGTAATTGTAATTTGGTTTTAGAATTTTTAGATGTTAGTACAGAACCATATCCTGAAGAAGAACCACAGAAGAAACTAGATAAAGAAAGAATCAGACCGGGAGAAAGAAGAAATGAAATCTTTAACTAGTGTTCCCATTTTAATCTTTATTGTATATGTTAAGTCAAATAAATGTATTACATTTTGTTCTTAAGTGTATGATTAATTTTACATACGAAAATTGTATAAACTCTATTAATTTTTATACTCATTTTAATAAATGTGTTATTTTTAATTCTTAAATGTATAGTTTTAAGTATATAAACTGTATTAAATTCTATTAATTTTCATATTCACATTTTAATAATAAAATGTATTGGTTATAATTCAATAGCATATACTCTTTTTTTTAATAAATGTATCACTTCTTTTAAAAAGTTGGGATATTGATATTCAATATCCAATTTTTAAATCTTAATATAAAAAATTATATTTATTAAAAAATATATTTACATCAGAGGATTAAAAATCCCATATATAGAAATTATTATTACATTTATGAACGACAACATATACGTTATTGCAATAAAACCAATACTAGTCGATATTTTATTTATTTTTTATAAGAAAATTAATATTACATTTATTAATAACAGCATATACATTAATCAAACTAATACAATTATGAACAATATATAAAAAGAAATAAAAGAAACTGAAACTTGGCACAAATCAATCTCAATTCACTGGACACCAATCGATCTCAATTGACAAACACTCTTCTGCTACCAATCTCACTGCAATAAAACATCTTTTTGCTATCAATCTCAACCCATAAACACTAATCCTTATGCTACTAATCTTTATTCTATCAATCTCAAAACTTCCTCCAACAAAGGAAGATGTCAACTCTAATAGTAGATCTGTTGCAGGGGAGAAGAAAAGAGTTCATTGATTGTAGATCATTGACCTTCACAGCATAAATAATTTTTTCAACAAGTAAAAAGTTTCAACCACAGTTCGTAGAAAAACGACACTATACACAATGAACAGATCTGAAAGAATAGATCCGCTGTAATTGAAAGCTGAGGAGAGAATAAAAAATTAAAATAGGATGAGCGGAATGGACACATGCTGATCACACCAGAGGTGGAAGATGACTAAAATGAGGCGGAAGACAACGGAGATGGAGGCAAAAGACAATGGAAGACGGAGTGGAGTGACTCAGTGGAAAGAGCATACCGAAGGCGGAAGACAATAGAGTTGGATGAGGAGCGCAGAGACTCAACAGAAGGAGGTGGTGAAGGAGATAGATGGAGAAACTCAAAATTATCGCAAAAAGGGTATTCTCTCCTTGCTAGAGAAAAAACGAGAGGAAGGAATGGGTGAGAAGAAGGAATGAGAGAATGACGTCATGAATCGGGTTCATAGGGATTATATGTTGACCACCCGTTTCTTAATTTTTTACTCATTATATGTTAACATTCTTATGTACAGTAGATCTACTCATTTAAATTTCTATTATGATCATTATTTTAATAAGTATTAATATCATTATTTTTGTATTTGTATATTATTAAGAACACCTTATATAATTATTATAATTACGAAATTAATTCAAGTCTATAGATGAAGTTATGAAATTATTATACGAAATTTATGGGTATAATATTTATTGATTTTGCATCATCATTTTTATATTGTAGATACACTATATATTTCAAACTTACTAGTAGATACACAAACTTTTAAATCATTACTCTTCACTACATTAATTATTGATTGATTCCGATTTTAACCTTTTTCTGACCAAATGCCCGAATGCAGATTTATCCCAAATCCCAAAATTAACGGGATTTTCCCAAAAACCGCAAACCCATTTATAACCGATTAGATTAGGGAATACGTTTACCTTTTATAATATTCTTATGTACAATGTGCATAAAATTTGTATTATTCTTCTTCACATTGTGCATTCCCTTTTTATCCTGTAAACCCATTTTATAATATTATTCTGCACGTTGTGCAAAAATTTATGGTTAAGTTATATGATTATGGAGGACGAGAGTAAATTTTATAATATTCTTCTAGACATTGAGAAAAGGAAAATTTACAATCCTCAAAATACAAACGCGTGGAGATTGGGATCTGATTTTGCGGATGGATTAAGAAAAGTATTCATTTCTCAACTTGCAATCGTGTGAGATAGGAACAATGTGTTTGAGATAATGTATATTAAGGAAAGTTTTAATTATATTTATGTGAGGTTATAATGGGTATTATAACATTTTAATTTGTACCTGATAAGAGTGAAAATTCATGTAGTTGAGCTTTGGTTTATGTTATAATGATGTGTGATTTGATCTCAAGTCGAGATAAATCGAATTATGTAGTGGAAAATAATGAATCAGGTGTGTTTGAAATCTTTGAGCGGATTTTAGAAGGGAGACAGGACAGAAGTGCTCAAAATCGGAGAGTGGAGGAATCAAGCATCTGGTTCGACCAGAACACGAGTTGTTCGAATAGCGGTTCGGGTCGAACCAGCAACTTGCAGATGTGTACAGTGCAGTTCGACCACAGTGGTTTGGTTCGACCAGGCATGAAGGTCGAACTGTGATTGAACTAAATGCCTAAAGTGGTGCAGAATTAGTTCGACCATGATGCTTCTAGTTCGACCAGTGGTTCGAGTTGAACCAGTCACCTTTAGGTTCATTACAGGCCGGTTCGACCAGGGAAAGAATGGTTCGACCAAGGGCACTAGTCGAACCAATGCACGAGAAGTTTCTGGATCCGTATTGTTACATCTTCAGTACGTGTTTTTGCTCAAAAAGCCTATTAGAGGTCCATTGGAGAAGCTAAAAGTATAAAAGGAAGACCCTACGCAGCATAAAATAGAGACATTCATTCTATACAACATCTGAAACCCTACTATCATCTCGATGAGCTGTGGAGAGAGATTCATCTGTCGAATCAATTGGGAACCAAGTGAAGATTCAAGACGAAGAGAGATGCGATGGCACCCATATCAAAGTTTACTTCGCTTCTTAATTTATCTTGTAATTTTCAAAACTATTGGTAAGAACTATCTGTTGCGTGTTTTTGAATGCAAACAAATAAATCCCCAAGTGTATGGATATCGACTGTAGCTGCAGGCAACCAAGTTTTAATATCGAATCTTAGGGAGGGTAAATTATCTATTTTCTATATTCACTAAATTATATAAGACATATGACAAATTCAATTGTTTTGAGAATTTATAACAACTAACGAAGACTTCAAAATAAAATAAGAATTAATTAAGAAAATATGAAAATTCAAGTATGGAGAAAATAGTAGTTCTAGGGACTCCAGTTAAAACTTATTAATCTAATATTATGATATATGGATTCAATTCTGTAGAAGTTATGGAAGAATCACCAAAGCATATAAATTTACTTAATTGGTCTAAGTACACTTATAATTAATCTGGTTTATCCCCTAAGATTCTAGTCTAATATTCCCATCTCCCTCTCTATGTAATTGAAATATTATTTCTCTCCCTCGTCAGGTACTAGAAATTAATATGTATTTCATTTTTAGGTACTATAGGTTTATTACCTAATTTCCTGAATATTATCAACACGACAAATCATCATAATTAATAATACTCATCACATAATCCATGTCTAATAAATTAAGGAATATGTCAATTACCTCAACTTATACAACATAACTAATTAATTCTACTGCGCACACAAGTTACAATTATTTCAAGCATTAGTCAATGACAAGAAAATAATCATAAACGTTACACAATATAAATCAAATAGTTTCAAATAAATCCATGGAAAAGTGAATAAATATTCTACAGTTTTGAACCCATAAATCAAATATTAAATTACATCAGTTTCAACCTTCATTCCCTAGAACTACAAAAAGTATTTACCCCATGGAGTGACAGACAACTTCCATGGGTGTAAGAAAGATCTTACCACAATTCATACTTATTGGAAGGAAAATTGAGTTCAAAATCAAAATACCGAATTGAAGAATTGTGTCCTCTCTCCGTCTCTTCCAATAGAGATGAATCTCCTCCTTGAATCGAGCACACACCGAGATGATAGATGGAATGGGTGGAATGGTGTGAAGTGGTGAGAAGGTGCGATGGTGTATGGCGATGGATTTCTATCGCGCTCTATTCTATCCTCTCCAAGTCGCGCCTCGATTCTGCCTTTTTTCTTTTCCTCGGTTCTGGTCGCGGCTCAATAAGGCGAAAAATCGGCTCTGAATGGGTAGTGGACGTAGTGGACATTTCCATGTGGCCCACATTTTCAACTTAATTAAAATGGCCCATGTAACTTAAATCTTTCTTTTCCACTCAAGCATGATAGTTGGCCCACCACTCCTTAAATTAGATCACACAGTACGTGAACCAATTTACAATTCTTCAACTTAGCATAGCCTGGTGATGTGGCAATAAATTGATCTGCAATCAATCTTCACATGGGCCCATTAACACAATGTAATTATCCTCAACAACACACATCACGGCCTTGTCCCTCAGTCATACGAGTTTAAGTAAGGCCAGTGTACTAATCCAACTCCTCTTCTTTTATTTTATGAGTTTCACTTTATAATATGCCTAAAATCTGCAAAATCTCAAAAATACCCGTGAAATAATAGAAAATATAAAAATTAGCAATAAACTTCAAAAATAATATTAAAATAATGCAATAATCATATGAAAATGTCCTATGAAAAGCATGAATTTTCGTGTTGAACAAACTCCTCAAACTTAAACAATTTTTCATCCTGAGGCAATTAAAAGAATTAAAGAAAACTTTTTCTGAAAAATAAATTCGAACAAATCAAGCAGACAAGCATGTGATACATCAAAAAATCACTACAAACTAGATTAATTGCCCAGGTAAATGGAAGCTCACCAAGATAGGTATACCACTCAACTCTCTAGTGTGTAGGCTTTAAGACACTCAACATGATTCAATTGCGGTGTTTAATCATAGGCTTGCCTATTGTCTCAACTCTCCTTTCACTTGTACGTAGTAAAATTATGGATCAAAAAGGACATTGTGTTTGGTTGTAATGTTGGTTCTTTGGTTAAGGTAGGAATATATGGATAATGTGACACAAATAGTAGAGAATTAAAGCTAGAGACTTTCTTTTGTACTGCAGACTTTAAACATTTCGAAACATCTCCAACTTTAACTCTTCTTATTCTTTTCAATACACACAATTTTTATTCCTTCTCCACCTTCAAGCACAACAATTTTTTTTCTTTTCTTCTCACGGGGTACCAGTTTTAGGTACTATGTCACGCCCCGACCCCAGACAGAACGCGACAACCGCCACGTTAACCATAAATTTCGTAGAATGGGTGCACTCCACTCCACAAAGTTTATAGAAAACGTAAGGTTTGCTATCAAGTACCTGTAGAACTGAACAACTGATAACAACGGGTACAACCCGAGGACATCATCTCATAAAGTATCAACAAGGATTTACAAAGGTACAAAATTACAATGGTGTAACTTATTTTAAAGAAAATATACATGAACGATATAACATCGTGAAGGTACAAAAAGAATATCAAGGGGGTCACCAAATATAAACTATACAATCTCGCCAATGAATCCGTCAATTTACATAAAAGAGAAAGTACCCAAAACACGGATTGGATGACGAGAAAACGATAGGCAAACCTCCAACCAAAACGATATCAACAGCCTGAAAAGGAAAGAATGATGGGGGTGAGCAAAACCACTAGCTCAGTGAGGTGATAAGCCGGTCACCCCGACCCTTATATGAAGCATGTATTCCCACTCGCGGTTCATAATATAAAATCCAACATTTCGTCTCACAATAACTATTTCTCACTCAGTGTACATATTAATGAAAATAAAAACCTTAATGCACATTTACGAATAACACAACTAGTTCAAACAACATGTTATCACATAAAAGACGCGTGGGTAGTCAATATCCTCCTCGAACTGAGTTCTCCGTCGAGAGACAGTCCAAGCCCGTCACCGTTACTCTAAATAAAATGCACATTAATATTCTTTCTCAACACACCAAGTGCTAAAGTTCACAATTCAATATCGACGTGAATACTTGAAATGATCAAACATATAAACATATATGACATGCATGTCCCACACCGGTGACGTTGACTGAGCCTATAATAGACTAATCCATCTAACGATCACCCTCCAGAGTATCAGTATTTGGCAAATGGACAGGTGCCCCGTTAGATCTAACTCACCCGGGTTTGCCAATCCCGGGCAACTTGGTTGTCACTCTAACTCACCCGAACCGCGACAATTCGGGCTACTTAACCAATGTCGCTCCAACTCACCCGAACCGTGACCAATTCGGGCTACTTAACCTTGGTACCAGACATACATATGCATATGCATCATAAGATGAATAACGACTCAAGTTAGAGTCTTAATTGGCACACAAGAATAACCAGAAATCAATTCTCAAATAATTCACAATAAATGTTATCAGATATCGAGCCGACAAGGCTCTTCAACATAAGTTAAAATCAATAATACTCATAAAATGGCTAATAGGACTCTAACCAGAGCAATCGAGCCAATCAGGCTCTTTACCACATAACATAATACCAAATAATTTTCTTGTCAATTAACTAAAACTAAAACAAATGCACATTTATCGAGGGTCCACACTTCCCACAAGAGAAGGCGTTCCCGAATTATCAACTCACAAGGAAGTGATTAACTCTCTCCGGAATCTGAAGTCGGTCCCTTGCCCTTCGTCGATGGTTCTTTACCTAGAAAGGAGATGAGCAATTAAAGACAAATTAAATATAACTAACTATTAGCATTAACATCCCTTTCATTGCTAAAAACAAATCCTAATCGAGTTCGAACGAGTCGATATTAAATAAAAATGGCATGTAACTCCTTAACATCAGTTCCCAATCCCACATAACCCGTTTCAATACATTAACTAAACGAAACGATAGAAAATAAGTTTGAATTCGACATAAAAATTTTGAAATTTTCCAGCTAGCGGCAGTTTACGAGAAAAATCATAACTAATTGTAGAATAATCGGATTGAGGCGTTTCAAGTGGCTACGGAAAGATAACGAGTTCAGCTACGTATAGAAATTATGTTTGCAAACTTTCGAGGGCAATAGCTATGTCAAAATCAGTTCAAACAGTCTGCAAATTACCCACATACCAAAAAGAAAAACCACACAAAATTACAAAATCATGGAAGAAGGAAGCTTAATTCACACACCACTTACCTCAAAACCACTTAGAAACCACCTAGGATGAGGGTTGTAAGGGAGAATTTGATCAACAAGGGTTTCTCCTCTTCACTCTCTTCTTTCCCCTCTTTTGTTTTTCTTCTCCCGTTCTTCTCTCTCTTTTTTTTTAACTTTAGCCTTAATAATTATATATCAGGCCATTTAAGTGGGCTGAAACTTTGGGCCACAAAATAAATAAATAAATAAGTTTGGGCTTTCTAAAAAAAATCTAGTTGGGCTAAGATAAGGCTGGCCTTTTGGGCCATATAAATAAATAAATATGTTTTGGGCTTTCTAAAATAAATCTAGTTGAGCTAAGTTAGGGCTGACCTTTTGGGCTATAAAAATAAATAAATAGGTTTTGGGCTTTCTAAAATAAATCTAGTTGAGCTAAGATATTATAGAATATCCCCTCCTCTAAAAAGTTTCGTCCTCGAAACATAAACGTACCTAGAGATGAAAAGAGATTTGGATGGTGTTGACGCATGACTGACTCTGGTTCCCATGTTTCTTCTTCAATTTGATCACTTCTCCATAGAATTCTCACCATAGTAATGGATTTGTTACGAAGCATTTTCTCTCGGCGATCTACAATTTGAACAGGTTGTACTTCGTACGATAGAGTTTCCTTTAATACAACTGGGGGATCTTTGAGCACGTGCGAAGGATCTGGTTCATATTTTCTAAGCATAGAGACATGGAAGACATCGTGAATCTTTGACAATTCCGATGGTAGCTCAAGTCGATACGCGACACGACCAATCCTTTGCACGATCGTAAACGGGCCAATATACCTTGGACTCAACTTTCCTCGACGGCGGAATCGCAACACGCCCTTCCATGGAGAAACTTTCAGAAAAACTTTGTCTCCTTCATTAAACTCCAAATCGCGCCTCCTATTATCTGCTTAACTTTTCTGTCGATCTTGCGCTGCCTTAAGTCTGTCTCGAATAAGTTGTATTTTTGCCTTCGCATCTTCGATAAGCTTTACTTGTTCGATTTGTCTCTCGCCAACCTCATCCCAAAAGAGTGGTGTTCGACACTTTCGGCCATACAGAGCTTCGTACGGGGGCATTCCAATGCTTGAATGATAACTGTTGTTATAAGCGAACTCCACCAAAGTCACGTACTTATCCCAGCTACCTCCCAAATTCAACACCACTGCACGTAGCATGTCTTCTAGTGTCTGTATAGTTCTCTCTGACTGTCCATCAGTCTGTGGATGAAACGAGGTATTGAATAGTAATTTTGTACCTAGCGCTTTCTGCAGACTAGGCCAAAAACGGGAAGTGAATCTTGGATCACGGTCAGATATGATTGACACTGGTACTCCGTGCAATCTCACGATCTCATCGACATATAACTTGGCAAGTTTCTCTAAAGATTCGTTGGTATGCACTGGAAGGAAATGTGCCGATTTCGTCAGACGATCGACAATGACCCAAATTGAGTCATGACCCTTTTGGGTTCGAGGTAAACCAGAAACAAAATCCATTGTGACGTTTTCCCATTTCCATTCTTCTTCTTCTTCTTCTTCTTCTTCTTCTTCTCATGAACAAACATCGGAAGAACTCAAGTATCCAATATCAAGCATCTCATTACCAATCAAAGGTAAGAACAAGGTAAGAACATCACCCTCCCCCCAAACTTATTTCGAACAAAGTTAGAAAATAAGTTTGAAAAGGATGTGATTGCCTTAAGGAAATCATGCACCGAAGATATAATTTCCAACACACAACACGAAATAAAATAAAATCAAAGCAACTAAAACTGGAGGGTAGCCCCCAACAGGCGCTCATTTTTAGCATCGTTGAGCATGACGTGATGTACATTCAATGCAAGCGATCAAGAAAAAGAACTTTCCTATCTTGTTATGACTTGTAGTGCTTCAAACGATGACCATTAGCCACAAAGATATCTCCATTCTTATCTTTCAACTCAAAACTTCCTCTTCCACATGCTCTATGAACTACGAAAGGTCCCATACACTTGGATTTCAACTTGCCTGCAAAAATTTTCAAACGAGAGTTAAACAACAATATGTCATCTCTTTCTTGGAACTCCTTGTGGCAAATCTTAGCATCGTGACACTTCTTCACTCTCGCCTTATAGATCTTTGCATTCTCATAAGCCCTCTCTCAGAATTCATCATGCTCATTGATGTGAGTCATCCGCAGCTCCTTTGCATCAGTCAAACTCAAATTAAGTTTCTTTATCGCCCAATAAGCTCTATGCTCAATCTCCACTGGAAGGTGACACGATTTCCCATAAACTATCTGAAATGGCGACATCTCCAAGACGGTCTTGTGGCAGTTCTAAAACCCCATATAGCATCATCCAACTTCAATGCCCAATCTTTCCTACTCACTCCAATCGTCTTCTCCAACACTTGCTTCACTTGCCGGTTTGAGACCTCGGCTTCCCCATTTGCTTGAGGGTGATAGGGTGTTGCCACCCTATGTTTCACACTATAGTCTTTCAATACTTTCTCCATCAATTTATTGACGAAGTGTTGTTCCCCATCACTAACAAGCAACCTAGGTACTCCAAACCTTGAAAATATGTTATTTTTTAGAAAATTCTGCACCACTCTAGCATCGTTCGTCTTTGTTTGAATTTCTTCCACCCACTTCGAGATGTAATCGACAGCTAGAAGGATGTAGAGAAATCCATTAGATGTAAAAGGCCCCATGAAATCGATTTCCCATACATAAAAAATTTCCACCGCCACGCTGGGCTACAATGGCATCTCATCCATTCTTGAAATTTCCCCCATCTGTTGATATCTATCACACGTTTCCGCAAAACACTGACATGTTTTGAATAAGAATGGCCAATAAAATCCGGACTGTAATACCTTTGCTGTAGTCTTTTGGGCACCAAAATGCCCCCCCCATTTGGCTGTGAGTGACAGAACTCAAGCACACTATTCCATTCAGCTTCAGGAACACATATACGGATTATGGAATCCGTGAAAATTTTGTAGACTAATGGATCGTCCCAAATGAAGCTCTGAACATCATACATGAACTTATCTAACTGATGCTTGCTCATCTGATACGGCTTACTCCCTGTTGCCAAGTAGTTGACATAATTTTCATACCAAGGAGTTTCTTCTTGCGTGGTTAATGCATAGATCTTGTGGATATCCACTTCTAGTATCTCCTCATCGGGCAATACCTCTTTGATCACCTCATGAGCATCATTGCAGTGTTCCCTCATCTCCAATCTAGACAAGTGATCCGCCACAACATTCTCATTCCCCTTTTTGTCCCGAATTTCCATGTCAAACTCTTGCAACAGGAGAATCCATCTAATCACACTCAGCTTGGCATCTTTCTTCTCCATCAAGTATTTGATTATCGAGTGATTAGTGTAGAAAACTATTCTCATCCCCACCAAGTATGGCCTGAATTTGTCAAAAGCATACACCACGGCTAGAAACTCCTTCTCAGTCACGGTTAATTCTTCTGTGTTGAATCAAATGTTTTGCTGGCATAATATATGGCATGAAACTTCTTTTCTTGTATCTGACTCAACACAACTCCAAGTGTTGTATCACTCGCATCACACATCAGCACAAACGACTCAGTTCAATCTGGAATGATCAACACCAGAGCAGTCAACAATGCTTCCTTAAGAACCTGAAATGCACTCAAACAAGTATCATCAAATACAAATGGCACATCTTTCTCTAACAAGTGAGATAATGGCTTAGAGTATTCAGAAAAATCCTTGATGAATCTCCTGTAAAATCCAGCCTGCCCTAAAAATGAGCGAACTCCCTTCTCGTTCGTAGGTGGCAGCAATTTCTCAATAGCAACCACCTTTACTCGATCCACCTGTAAACCTGCAGTAGACACATGATGACCAAGAATAATACCCTCTCTCACCATGAAATGACATTTCTCCCAATTCAAGATGAGATTGGTTTCTTGACACCTTTTCAATACAGAAGACAGATTAAACAAGCAAATATCAAATAACGAGCAAAAAACTGAGAAATTATCCATGAAAACTTTCATTAAATCCTCAATTAGACCCTCAAAGATAGCCATCATACACCTTTGAAAAGTCGCAGGTACATTACATAGATCGAAAGACATCTTCCTAAAGGCAAAAGTCCCATAAAGGCAGGTGAAAGTGTTCTTTTCCTAGTCTTCAGGAGCAATCATTATCTGATTATATCCTGAATACCCATCCAAGAAGCAGTAAAATTCATATCCTGCAAGCCTATCCAACATTTGGTCCATGAAGGGTGAGGGAAAGTAATCTTTTCGCATCTTTTCATTCAACTTCCTATAGTCCACACAAACACGACACCCCGTGGGTATCCTAGTAGCTAGTACCTCACCATCATCAGCCTTCACTATAGTCATCCCCCCTTTCTTTGCTACCACATGAAATGGACTAACATAGGGACTATCACTTATAGGAATGACAACTCCAGTATCTAACCATTTCAAGACCTCTTTCCTAAGCACCTCCTGCATAGCAGAGTTCAACCTACGCTGGTATTGCACATAAGTCTTTTTCTTATCTTCTAACCTGATTCTGTGCATGCAAACAGCAGGATTAATACCCTAAGTCATCTATAGACCATCCTATAGCTGACCTATGTTCTCTAAGAACCTCTAGTAATATTTTAAGTTCAAAGTTAGATAAAGAAAAGGATACTATTACCGAAAATGTCTCATTATTGCCAAGGAATGCGTACATGAGTTGATCTGGCAATTGTTTACACTCTGCTTTCTTTTCCTCCTTAACATCTGGCTAGTTGAGATTCTCTTTTTCCTTTTCGACTTCTGGCAAGTAGCGATTCTCAGTTTCTCCTTCCACTTCTAACACTGTAGACGACACTGGTGCTTCCATTTTATTATTCTTTTTTTGCTCTTTTGCAGTCTTAGGAGTTGTATTAGCAACTTTTCCTTTTCCTTTCCTCCTCCTCGCAGGTGCTTCGAATTCTGGATCAAATTTCGGGAGTGGAAGTCCCTTCTTTGATCTCGTGTGCATACACCTATGAAGAAGAATATAAGTTTAAGAAAATAATTAACTAACACAAAAATAGTCTTAAATAATCTAGCAATTAAAAGAAAAAATAAACAATTATGCCTTCCCTATGCAACGACGCCAAAAACTTGTTGCGTGTTTTTGAATGCACACAAATAAATCCCCAAGTGTAGTGGTATCGACTGTAGCAGCAGGCAACCAAGTTTTAATATCGAATCCTAGGGACGGTAAATTATCTATTTTCTATATTCACTAAATTATATAAGACATGTGACAAATTCAATTGTTTTGAGAATTTATAACAACTAACGAAGATTTCAAAATAAAATAAGAATTAATTAAGAAAATATGAAAATTCAAGTATGGAGAAAATAGTAGTTCTAGGGATTCCAGTTAAAACTTATTAATATTATGATATATAGATTCAATTATGTAGAAGTTATGGAAGAATTACCAAAGCATATAAATTCACTTAATTGGTCTAAGTACACTTATAATTAATCTGGTTTATCCCCTATGATTCTAGGATAATATCCCCATCTCCCTCTCTAGGTAATTGCAATATTATTTCTCTCCCTCGCCAGGTACTAGAAATTAATATGTGTTACCTTTTTAGGTACTACTGGTTTATTACCTATATTTCTGAATATTATCAACAAGACAAATCATCATAATTAATAATACTCATCACATAATCCATGTCTAATAAATTAAGGAATAGGTCAATTAACTCAACTTATACAACATAACTAATTAATTGTACTGCGCACACAAGTTACAATTATTTCAAGCATTAGTCAATGACAAGCAAATAATCATAAACGTTACACAATATAAATCAAATAGTTTCCAATAAATCCATGGAAAAGTGAATAAACATTCTACAATTTTAAATCCATAAATCAAATATTAAATTACATCAGTTTCAACTTTCATGCCCTAGAACTACAAAAAGTATCTACCCCATGGAGTGATAGACAACTTCCATGGGTGTAATAAAGATCTTACCATAATTCATACTTATTGAAAGGAAAATTGAGTTCAAAATCAAAACCCTGGATTGAAGAATCGTGTCCTCTCTCCGTTTCTTCCAATAGAGATGAATCTCCTCCTTGAATGGGTGGAATGGGTGGAATGGTGAGAAGTGGTGAGAAGGTGCGATGGTGTATGGCGATGGATTTCTGTTGCAGTCTGTTCTGTCCTCTCGAAGTCGGGCCTCGATTCTGCCTTTTTTCTTTTCCTCGGTTCTGGTCGTGGCTCAACAAGGCAAAAAATGGGCTCTGAATGGGTAGTGGATGTAGTGGACATTTCCATGTAGCCTACATTTTCAACTTAATTTAAATGGCCCATGTAAGTTAAAGCTTTTCTTTTCCACTCAAGCATGATAGTTGGGCCCATCACTCCTTAAATTAGATCACACGGTACGTGAACCAATTTACAATTCTTCAACTTAGCATTTTCTGGTGATGTGGCAATAAATTGATCCACAATCAATCTTCACATGGGCCCATTAACACAATACAATTCTCCTCAACAACACACATCACGGCCTTGTCCCTCAGTCATATGAGTTTAAGTAAAGCCAGTGTACTAATCCAACTCCTCTTCTTTTATTTTATGAGTTTCACTGTATAATAAGCTTAAAATCTGCAAAATCTCAACAATACCTGTGAAGTAATAGAAAATATAAAAATAAGCAATAAACTTTACAAATAATATTAAAATAATACAATAATCATATGAAAATGTCCTACGAAAAGCATGAATTTTCGTGCTGAATACTATCCAAAAACCATGATTGTTCTTCGATCAATCATAGGCTAGAACCGCTTCTGTAGTTTTATTGTTTATGAAGGTTTTATGATTTGATTGAACTTCTGTGTGTACACTCCATACAACACTACTTGTATTTATTTTATATAAGACTATGCTTCTTTAATTCAAACTCACAGTTGTTTTGTGCATCATTAAATGTTATGTAGAGTCTGAATACTATCTTGATTTTTGATTGAGTGCGTTCACTGCTGAGAAGGATTACATATTATGATTCTAAGTGAGGGGACTCCGAAGTCTCATAAGAACTATCTTATATAAATACTAGTTAATTGAATCTGATTCAGGTTAATAAGTAGGATAAAGAGAATAACTTCATAGTACCTATAAAGGGAGAACCTATGGGGTTAGAGTACTTAGTGCGCGGGAAATAATTGATACTGATAGTATTAAGAAAGGGGGTGAATTATATCTCTTAATTCAAGGATATGCACACGTGTCACACGTTTGTTTATTGTGTCTATAGAGTAGAATTGTATGGCTTAGTGAGCATCCGTATTCTAGAAAACAGATTCGAACATCGATACACGGAAGGGAAGTTAATGAGTAAAACTGGATGGCCCGAAGAACTACCTAATTTCTCACTTATTCACTTTCGTTTAATCTCTATTGCTTGTTTACTTTATTTGCTATTTAAATTACTTGCTTAATAGTTCATTAATTATTCTATCAATTTATTTTCAACCTAATCTTAATAAGTTAGATTATAATTAAATTAATAATAATACGTCCCTTGGGTTCAATAAATCACTTGGTCGCTTATCAAAGCTACAATAACATCCTTCATACTTGGGGATTAATTGTGTTTTGAGAAAACTCTCATCTAGTTCTTGGCGCCGTTGCCGGAGACGACATTAATTATTTATTTATTATATCTGTTTAATTGAGACTATTTTATTCTTATCTTTAATTTATAACACTTATTTTTCTTAAGTGTATGCACACTAGGTCGAAGGGATTATCTTTAATACCTTTTGATGTGGAAATTGGGGCATCGTCAAGGAAAAAGAAGGCAAAGAAAAAAAGGAACAAGAAAGTGGAAGCAACTTAAGCTCTTAATTTAGGAGTTGAAGTTGAAGAGCTGAATTCGAAAATGATTGAAGTTGCAATCGGAGATAAATTGGAAGCAGAAACTGTCAACATGGCTCAAGATAGGGCAAATCTGGATAATGTTACCATCTGTGAAGTCTTCAAGAAAAACTTAGGAGGCAACTTGGGGCTATTAGGAGTGAGAGGGGCCGATGCGGATTTCGATCTTCACCCTGCTCTGATCAGCATGATAGAAAGGAACCCTTTCTCTGGGGAACCTTTGAAGATCCTCAACAGTATCTGAATGAATTCCTAGGATATGCAAGTATACAAAAGAGCGCAGGAGATCATGAGGATGTAAGGGGGATTGTTTTGTTTAAATTCTCACTTACTAAAAGAGTAAGAGACTGGTACGATACTCTTAATGTTGCAGATTATACTACTTGGGAGCAATTGAAATTAAAGTTCTAGGAGAGATACATGCCACCTTCCAAGGTGTTTAAGATGAAGAAAGGCATCAATGAATTTGCTATCGGTAGTGGGGAGAAATTTCATGAAGCTTGGGACAGATTCAAGGATATGTTTCGAAAGTGTCCACAACATGGGTTATCTAAAGCTCAATACATCAGTATTTTCTACAACGGGTTAGATTGTGATTCTCCAGTGTTACTTGATGCTTCTTCAAATGGAGCACTACTTACTAAGACACCCATTGAGGCCGAAAAGCTCTTTGAGTATATTTTGATGAATTCAAGAGATTTGCCGACTGATAGATTGAGAGGCACTTATGTTTTTGGAAAAGTAGCGCAGGTTGAGCACACTATAGTAACTCGAGTAGAGAAGATGAGATCATCTCTAGTTTGGATAATATCAATAGGTTACTTGAGTCTCAGTAAAAGCAGATTATGGAGATAGTGCAAAGAGTACCAAATATGCAGCAGGATGTTGGTAATGAAGGAGCTATCCAAGAAGAATTGGAAGAGGTAAACTACGCCATGGTCAAAATATTCAAGGGATGAGGTTCCAAAATCAAGGAAATTGGAATTATCAAGGGAACTACAATAATCGTGGTCCCCCTGGTAATTTTCAACAATCGAGGAGGCCAGAGTTTTTATGGAGTAATTCAATTGCAGCAATACAACCTCTTGTTGGTATTGATCCGGGTGCTAAAATCGAAGAAGGGAAACTTGATTTTGAGGACATGGTGAATAGGTACATGGCGAGGAATGATGCCAAAGTGGATCATCTAGAGGCAAAGTTGAAGGCTAAAATTGATAAAAATCATGAGTATATATCGAAGCAAATGAAGGACTTGATGTTGTTGTTGGGTTAGATGGCCAGGAATGTTAATCAATTGACCCAAACGGTGGAGAAGGGGAAGTTCCCATCTCAAAGTATTATGAACCCGAAAGAGTGCCATGCCATTACATTAAGGTCTGGAACACAGTATGATGGACCGATGATGCCGGAAGCAAACTCTGGAGCTTCAAGAGCTCGATTCGACCAGGGTTTGACCATGACAACAGGTCGAACCACATCACTTAAACCGAACCAAGAACTTGGGCAACGTCCAGAGCTCTCGCTGGTTAGTTCGACCAACACTTATCTGGTTTGACCAAACTCAAACGTCGAACCAGCCTGTCCAGAATTCTCTGATGTCGGGTTTGACCAACCCAGCCATGGTCGACCAACCTTGAAGGTTGAACCACGATCAAACCGTTCTGTACGAAGGACATCGAACCTTTTGATGCTCAGTTCGACCACTACACACCTGGTTCGACCAATATCCAAGGTTGAACCAAGGTCGAACCGCTTCGTCTAGTGTCGTTTTCCACGCATAATGAATTACCTGATGCTAATGTTACTCTAGTACCATGCCAAGAGCAGAATACTGAGCTTATAGTGGAAAATAAATGGGAAAGAATAAAGAGATTAAGAGCCGAGAAGGATAAAGTGGAGAAGGTTTAAGTGATGAATGGGGAATTCCGAAGACAAAGATACCTCCTCCGTTTTCTTTTTAGGTTAGTCAAGAAATGATTGGAAGAAAAGTTCAAGAAATTTTCAGATATCATAAACAAGATAAGCTTGAGCATTCATTTCTCTGAAACAATCTTGAAGATGCCATACTATGCCTGCTTTCTAAAGGATATACTTTTGAAGAAGAAAGGCTTGAATGGAATTGAGACAGTGAATTTGTCCGAGAACTGCAACTTGAACATTCAGAGGAAGCTTCTAGCTAAGTTAAAGGATCCGGGGAGCTTCACTATTCTATGTGAAATTGGAAAGGGGCCGGCACGACGAGCCTTGTGTAATCTTGGGGCAAGCATTAATTTGATGCCTTTGTCCATATTTAAACGGCTTGGTCTGGGGGAGTTAACTCCCACAGCAGTTATCTACATTGGCAGATAGGTCTATGACTTTTTCGAAGGGTGTGATTGAGGATGTTCTTGTGAAAGTAGAGAAACTGGTCTTTCATGTGGACTTTCTAGTGCTCAAGATGGAAGATGACAAGAATAATGTCCCTCTTATCTTAGAGAGATCATTCCTTGCCACTGCTAGAGCTATGATTGATGTTCAAAAGGGTAAGCTAAGGTTACGGATGGATAAAGAAGAGGTTCTATTCAACCTAGATAAAGCAATGAAGATGTCAAAGGAGACGCAATGTCACAGCATTGACGTGGTGGAGGAGATCGTGAAGGAAGATATGTCCTTGATCATTTCAAAGGATCCCTTGGATACATGCTTGGCGGAGTCTCTTACTTTTCCCACCACGTAGCTTGATGAGCTCTCTAATGAGGTATGTATTGAATTTAATGAAAATTAACTTACTTTGGGTGATGACAGGTTTGATTCAAAAAGAACCAAGAGTGAAGAGGTGACGTGGACTAGAATATATTTGCCATTGGATAGAGAGAGCACAGTAAAAGATGAGAAGATAGAGGAGTTGAAACCGCTGTCGGAGCATTTGAAGTACGCCTATCTAGGTGATAATAAAATATATCCGGTAATTGTATTTTCTTCTTTAACTGATGATCAACTCGATGAGTTATTAGATGTGCTTAGGAAGTATAAGTCTGCGATTGGTTAGTCTCTTGTTGATTTAAAAGACATTAATCCTTCATATTGAATGCATAAGATAAGGTTATTAGATGAGGCTAAGGGTAGCATTCAGAATCAGTGGAGGGTGAATCCCGCAATTCAAGAAGTAATTAGGAAGCAAATCCTAACATGACTAAATACATGAATTATATATCCAATTAGTAATAGTTCCCATGTGAGTCCATTGCATGTTGTAGCTAAAAATGGGGGGCATTACAATTGTTAAATCTGATGATGGAGAGGCATTAGCTACTATGATTCCTACAGGGTAACGTGTGTGTATGGATTATAGGAAACTAAATGAAAATACACGCACACTACAATAAAAAAGCATTAAGACACCAGTAAATAGACTACATAGATAAGAAATATGTGTTATCGTATGCTTTATATATATAGTCTTAAATATATATGTTGTCTTAAATTTTTTTTATGCACTAAAACTACACATATTGACTAGTGTTGTCTTAATGTGGTGTGAAACATGTTATTTTTTACGGTAATTTATTATAAACAACATATTTAACAACATGGGTAGTTGTAATTTTTTTTTACGCACAATGACAACATATATGACAATATATATTGTCTTAAATTGTTGTAATATATTTTTCTTCTTAAACATACTATATGACAATATATGTTGTATATAATCTAATATATTTTCTAGTTAATTTATTTTGAAGCAACATATATAATTTGAATATGTTGCTACTCATACATTTGTGATTTTTTTTAAAAAAACTAATTAAAAATTAAATATAAAACAATAATTTTTTATTTTAATTAAATATGAAATAAATTTTAAAAAAATTATAGAATTAAAGATTCAAATTTTCAAATATTTTTATTTAAAAAAATTATACAATACTTGATGAGAAAATTTTAATTACTATAAAAATTTTAAAATTAAAAAGATTTAATAATTAAAATTGTTTATTTAAAAATGTAAAAGTAAATTTAACTAGTTATATAACAAATTCAAAAATACAATAAGTGTATTTTATATTTACTAAATAATACTTCCTCCATCCCAAAATTTTTTGTATCTTTGTAAATTACAAAGGAAGTGTGCAAAAAATTCCAGGATGGGGGAGTAGTAATTGAATAAAGTTATTATTCTATATTTTTTTATTTCCAAAATACTTTAAGTTTTTTCCCCATAGTTAGAAACCCCAGTGTTCTCCGCCCAAAGAACCAGCTCCATGCTTCTCTGTTCTTACACCAAGCCAAAACGGTGCTTTATTCCTAGAACCCTAACTAGCGCATTTTAGTGATTTTGGGAGGGGGAGGGCTTCTCTCTCTAAATCTTTTTTCTCGCCCCTCCCTCTAGACTTTCCCACTTTTTTAAACGTAGCAGGCTAGCCGCCATCCACGATCTATCATTCTACTGCTGTGATTTTTTTGACTCAATGCTGGGATTATCAGCGTCGCCCTATCGATCGTGCCATGCCATGGCTGTCGACATACCTTCAGGAATTTGCCTTCGATTCCTTCTTCACAATTCCTCAATGTGGATTTCACAAGAGACACCGTTTGACCACATATTGCCACTGGGTGCAACCGACGGCACCAGTTCCCGGCCGCCTCCTCGCTCACCCATCCGCCTAGGGCTTGTGCCGACTCTAGCCTCTCTGCATGATTTCTATTGTTGGCAACGCCAACAGCGGATCGATCTGGTTTTCTCCATCCATGGCTACCGCAATTCCGGCGCTCGCGCTGGCCCCAGTTAGAGCCCCTAGGGCTTACGCCACATCTGGACCCTTCATCGCCGTCAGTCCTTGTTTCTCCGCCACTGCTCCCTTCGACGCACTTCATAGCCATTGTTGTCACTTAACCCAATTCGTCTGATAACTTCTTCCCGGAAAGCGGCTTGCTTCCATGGCTAGCTGTGCTTCTCCTTCTTCGGCTACCAATTTTATATCCTTTAGACCTATGGCGGCTGTGGCTGATAATTATTATTATTCTCATTCATTGAATCCCCATTTTTTCCCTTTCTTAAAATTCAAGCCAAGTTCTAGCTCCCCTTTATTGCCTCTCTCTATCACGAGTAAAACACCTAGAAAAAAATTTCAAGGTAAATAAAATTTGAATTTGAAGCTTATTTTATTCCAGTCTTAATTTCCGGAAGGAGTGAAAGACAATTCTCTTTAGTACTCTGGCGTAAATTTTGTTTTTGTCAGTCTTTATTTGCTGTAAATTAGTGAAATAATGATTTGAGAATTGATTTTTTCTGTTGCAGGAGGCATGCATTGTGGAGATTACTCAAATTAAAAATTAAGTACTACTTTTTAGGTAAAGGTGATGTATGTTGATTTCATAGTTTTAATGAAAATTTAGAAATGATGGATGTTGTTATACATGAAGATGATTGACCAGTGTTAGAGGTTTTTCTTTCTTTTCTTCAGGGTTGGGTTTTAATGTGCTTTGTTTTCTATTCTGAATCCAACTTTGTCAATAGCAGGCTATCTGCTTCTTCAAGCTGTGGGAGGTGACTAGTGAATGATTAGTAACCATAAACTACGTATGAAAATCATATGATGATGTAAATCTGTGTGATTTTCTCCTAGAGGCTAGGATGCTTGGAATGGTTTTGATGGGATACGTGTGGTGACTCTGAATCATTGTGTGCTAAAACATTTATGTATCATATAATATTCTTATCTAGATATTTATAGAAGTATTGTCACTGTCAGAAGTTTGGAGCAGCATGTTAATACGTGACTTCATTGTACATAAATAAAAATAAAGTATATATTCCTTCTACCATTGAGGCCAAATTCCTTACAACTCTTGATGTAAGCTCCTACTGAGCTTCAATTTAGTTTAGTTGCTAAAAGATAAAGCCTAGTGCTTCATTTCACTTCTGCAATGTTACTTAGTTATGGTCTGTAACATGGTTTCCTTTATTTCTTGCTGAGAGTGGTGAACCCTTATCATTGGAGTATATTTTGGCAGTGAAATTAGTTGTTGCTCCAAAAGAATCAGTTGTTGCTCCAAAAGAATCAGTTGTTGGTTTTGATGAAATGGTTTCAGGAACTCAGCACAAATATTACATGTTTTGAGGAAAGGGGGAGTTGGAAAGACTAGCTGTGCTGCATCACTTGCTGTTAAGTTTACCAATAATGGTCATCCTACCCTTGTGGTTTCAACTGGTTCCATAATGCAGGGGACCAGCCGTGGTCTACTCCCTCTGTTCTCAACGCACTCACATCAACCGGGGTGGGCTTCTTTCTGATGTTTCTCAAATAAGGTTGCCGATGCGACTTCGCAACCTCTCTACCTCCAATAGCCTTTCTCACAATCTTCAGCGATTTGACTCTCTCTCTAGATTGAAAAATATGGTAAAGTGAGTGTATGGTCGCTTTTTTATTGATTCTGTTTTACTCGTCAGGTGTCCATTTCGACTTTGAATTATGTCCATATATTTTCTGTAATGGACTGCTATTTTTCTGTATGTTTGTATGTTTGGAATAAATTAAGAAATTTGTGTTTTTTTGGTTGTATAAGTGCACAGGTTTGTTTCTTGGCAAAATTTGGGACTTTGATACTAGTGGATAGTGAGAGTCTAACTAGTGTATCATTAAAGTAACTAGATACTATAATGTAATTGCTTTTAAGGTCATGAACCACAACGTCCATAAAAATATCAGCTAATAAATTAAATTTCCTCATTAGAATTCCTTACAATTACCATTATTTATCTATTAGATTTGAAATCCATCTATGGCTGTTGATTAATTTTATATTAGATCCTTTGTAGCTCTATCCTCTTCTGAAAAAGGATGCACTTTCATGTATATGGCTGAATATATCTACCTTTCATGAAATGTGATAGATATAGTCAGTTGCTTGAATTTTACTTGCAGCATTTGCTATTTTCGACCTCAGATTTTTGTGATGCCTAAAAGAAGTTTCGTAAAAGAAAACACCAAAATTTTGTCGCTGTTTCAGATGAGAATATCTTTTGGATGCAAGATTTTGTGTCATCATATATTTCTTGGCTGATAGCCAGTTAAGAAAATATTTGTCTTGCTTGGCCAGTTTAGAAATATGTGTATTAAGCTTCTGATATCAGCCACTAATTTGTATTCTTGCCTTCTAATTTTCATTGAGAAGATCTCTGTTACATCTATTTTATTTTCAACTGGACGGTCTAATGCAATTAATATTGCTGAGATGCTTGGACTACCTGTTGAAATTTTGAGTAATTCATGGCAAACTATATGGAGCAGCTAGTGCATAAATCAACGAGGTATTTAAATTTGTTTCAATTGCCGCTGCCTCCTTCCTCTCACCCTCCACATAAATCATCATCATCTTCTAACAGGGACTATGTAATCGTTTTTTGTTATTGTCCAGCTGGTTGGGAACACACCTCTTTTACATAGTTATTTATATGAGGACGTCTATAATAATTTGTGGTGTTGGTTATGCTTGAGTTTAAATATAGATATTTATAATGCTAAAAAGTACTCCATAATGCCACAAGACCTGAATACTTTTTATTTTATTTAAATTTTTATTATTGTTTTTTAATAATTATATCATGTTGTTAGTTGTGTGACTAGTCATCTCTCGGCTTGATATCATTTTTTTTCTTTTTGGTGATCACAAATTTAGAGATGATAGATTCTTCTGAATTTATGCAAGTGCATAGCATGACATTTTTTACATGCTCCTTATTTTATTACTTGTTCTCCAGATTTCAACTCATTTAAACTTTGTGAGATTGCAGCAATAGCAATTGCTATTCTTTCTTTGTTATATTTGCAAATTTAGAAAGATTTACTTAAAGCAATTGTAAATGCCATCTTAGTGAACACACATTCCCATCAATTTATTTAGGAAAATAGTATGATAGTTTTAATATCCCATTTATTGTGTTGCTACATTATGTTCCCATGATATAACTCATGGTAAATTGTGAGTTTGAAGTATTAACAATTTTTAAGGAGTTGGTCTTGCTACTAATGGTTATTTTTTAAGGAGTTTACAAAACTAGTTATCAGTTCATGGTTTAATTGGTTCTGTAATGGTTATTGCTATTTAGTTTTGTTGCTTTTTGCATGGATCAAATGTTTCTATAAGTTAATGTGAATTTTTTTTTTAAATTTTAGTTGGTTATAGTATCTTATAGTAAGCTTATTGTGAATTTTTTAATCGAATATTTACAAATTATGTGGATTTGCTAATTTGTTGTTGTTGGTTAGGTGGACGTTGATTTTGAAGGCCTCAGTTTTTGGATTCATTTGTATTGGTTAAAGCACTATGCTTATTGGTTTCTACTGTTTGTTCATTTAGTATGTGGTCCATGGGTATTGACTCCCTAATACTTCTATTGAACAAATACGATTTGCTTTATGTCCTTATTCCTTAATGTGATGTATTTGGTTTTTACCAACATTTGGATTTAAGATAGTTATTTAATTATGTGTATTGTGGATCATATAGAATGCGTTTAATTCTTTTTAAATTTTATCAATTCTGCAGGTTAATAAATATATTAATCAATAAAAAATTAATAAATTTGACAACACATATATGTGTTATTTTAACTAAATAAAACAACATATATAATTAGTTGCCATTTAAAAAATAATTATGAATATAATTGCATAAAGACTACACATATAATTTGTTGTCATTTAACAAAGAATTTATTAAAAAGACGCACAAACACAACATATATAATATGTTGTCTTTACGCACAAAGACAAACATATAATGTATTTTCTTTGTGCGTCCTTTTTAAGAAAAGACGCACAAAGACTACACATATAATCTGTAGTCTTTGTGCGTCTTTTTTAGAAAAATACACAAAGACTACACATATAATGTGTTTTCTTTGTGCGTCTTTTTAGAAAAAACGCACAAAGACTACACATATATGTGTTGTCATAAATATACTCTAAGACAATAGGGGCTTTGACTACATAGTATTTTTCCTAAAATAAGCTAATGGACAACAAATTATATATGTTGTCTTAATGTTTTTTTGTTGTAGTGGCAAAGACCACTTCTCCCTTCCTTTCATGGATCAAATGCTTGATCGTCTTGCAGGGTATGATTTCTATTGTTTCTTAGATGGGCACTCGGGGTATAATCAAATCATGATTGCACCCGAGGACCAGAAAAATACTACTTTTACTTGCCCGTATGGAAAATTTTCCTTTAGGAAGATGCCTTTTGGACTATGTAATGCACCTACTACATTTCAGCGTTGCATAATGGTTATATTTGACGTATTGATAGAAAAGATTATGGAGGTGTTTATGGATGATTTTTCTATTTTTGGTTTCTCCTTTGATATTTATTTGACTAACCTATCTACTGTTTTGAAGAGATGTGTTGATACTAACCTGGTTTTGAATTGGGAGAAGTGTCACTTCACAGTAAGAGATGGGATTGTCTTGGGACATCATATTTCAGCCAAAGGATTGCAAGTTGATAGAGCAAAGGTGGTGGCAATTGAGAAGCTTCCACCACCTACTAATGAGAAGGGAGTGCGGTCCTTCCTTGGACACATAGGATGTCATAGAAGATTTATTAAAGACTTCTCAAATACTCCTAGCTGTTGTCTTACTTACTTGAAAAGGATGTTCCTTTTAATTTTGATGATGAATGTCTAACAGCTTTTCAGGTATTGAAGGAGGCACTTATTACTGCACCTATCTTGGTCACACCTGATTGGACTCAACCGTTTGTACATATGTAGGGCGCAAGTGATTTAGCACTTGGAATGGTACTTGGGCAGATGAGAGAGAAGAAATTATGCGCCATTTACTATGCGAGTAAGACTTTTGATGCAGCATAAAAAAACTACACTGTCACTGAAGTGGAGTTTCTAGATGTGGTGTATGTATTCAATAAGTTTCGACAGTATTTGGTTGGCATGAAGACTACAGTGTACACAGATCATTCTGCTATCCAATATTTGATGGAGAAGAAGAAGGTGAAGCCAAGGATTATTAGATGGATCCTTCTTCTACAGGAGTTTGATATGGTGATCCGGGGTAAGAAAGGTACAGAGAATATATTGGCGGATCACTTATTAAGGTTGGAGACAAGGGAGCATTGTGATTATTCTTTCGATTACATAGAGGAGATATTCCCTGATGAGAAGATTATGGCGATATTTGCTGAAGGAGCGGAGAAGGCTTGTGCCGTAGCTGCTCAAGGAATGGATCCATGGTATGTGGATTATGTCAATTACATTGTCGTAGGTGAAATTCTGAAAGATCTCAATAGGTATCAACTTGCTAAATTCAAGAGGGATGTTGAGACTTTTATAGGATACGATCCGTTCATCTACAAAATCTGTATGGATTCTATCGTTCGTATGTATGTGCCCGATATGGAGATGGAGAGTGTTCTTGATTTTTGTCATGCACAACCTACGGGGGACATTTCGGAGCCTAAAAGACAGCAACTAAAGTACTTCAATCTGCTCTTTATTGGCTTACTTTGTTTAAAGATTATGAATCCTATGTAGCGACATGCGATAGATGTTATCGGATGGGAAACAAAAGTTGAAGAGATGAGATGTCACTTCATCCGAGCATTGTTGTTGAAATTATCAATGTATGGGAAATCGATTTTATGGGTCTTTTTCTCCCATCTATTGGATTTCTCTACATCCTTCTTGCTGTGGATTGTATTTTTAAGTGGGTGGAAGCCATTCCTACTCGCATGAATGATACTAAGATTGTGTTATCATTCTTGAAGAAGCATATATTTGCCCGCTATGGAGTTCCTAGAGCACTTGTAAGTTATGGAGGTTCCCACTTGTCAACAAGCTTCTTGAAAGAGTTCTCAAGGAGTATGGTGTTAAGCATAGGGTTACTACACCTTATCATCCTCAAGCTAATGGCAAGCTCTGGTCTCCACCCGACAAGTGAAACAAATTTTGAAGAAAATAGTTGGAACTAATAGGAAGGATTGGGCTATGTAGCTCGATGATGTGTAGGGATTCTGAATTGCGTACAAGACTGTGCTTGACATGTCACCTTATCAAATTGTCTATGGGAAGTCGTGCCACTTACCAGTAGAGATTCAGCATAAGTCTTTTTGGGCATTGAGAAGTTTGAACTTGTGTCTTAAGGATCAAAAAAAGTTGAGGTTGACTTATATAAATCAATTAGACGAGTTCAAAAATTAAGCTTATAAGAATTCAGTGATCTACAAGGAAAGAATGAAGAAATGGCATGATTCGAAGATCACTTACAAGGAATTCAAGAAAGGTGATGAGGTATTACTCTTTAACTCTCATTTGAAGCTCTTTGCAGAAAAATTGAAATCAAAGTGGACGGGACCGTTTATTATCCATAGAGCCTGCAGAGGGGGGAGTTTTGAGATCATGGACAAGGACGGAGACATCATTGCGGTGAATGGGATCGATTGAAGCATTATAAGTTGGCGGATTATGCTTGCGTCGTCTTTGAGGATACTTGCATTGATTTGGTACCATCGTGACTCTCCGACGTTAAACAAGACCGCCTGTTAGGGGCTTTTCCTCCTGTTTTGTTGCTTTATTTCATTAGTGTGAGTAAGAAATTTTTATATTTGACGTGTTTAATTATTGGAAATTACATCCCTTTACAAACTTAGTTGTGACTATAGTTTCTATTAAGTTTAGGGGGGTGTGATGTACTTACCTCATCATAGCACTGAGAGTATAATCTTTTCTTTGTAATGTTTGTTATGGGAGTTTATATTTTGCAGCATGTTAAAACTATAACCGGTATAGATGTGTCAATTTTTTTGCAATTTGCCTAATGTTCAATGATGTATTATTTATTGTGTCGTATGCGGAGTATATACACATCATTATTGAGTCTTACTTGTGGTTCTCTAGCTATAGTTTTGCTCTGTTTTGGTAACCAATGATTGTTTTTTAGCTTGAAGTTTGCAGGGGATGAAGAAAGATTCGTGTTTGGAAGAACAACAGGCCCGTTCGACCAAGTACATAAGTCGAACCAGTTGGTTTGGGTCGAATCAGGGATCAGAGAAATTGCCACAGGCTGGTTCGACCACGAGACCTTGACTCAAGCAATGGTTCGAGTCGAACCAGCTATCTGAAAGTTTGTTATAGGCTAGTTCTACCTCGACTATGTGATTCGACTGATGGTTCGAGTCAAACCATATCCAAAATTTGTCTAGAAGCGTGGTTCGACCAAGACGAGATGGTTCAACCACTTGGTTAGAATCGAACCAGCCCGGGTAAGTCATGTTAAAATCTAATTTTTGGCCTCTGTTCCGTACATTCTTCACACCACCATCACTTGAATCCCCTCCGAACCAAAAACCCTCTCTTCTAAACTTTGATTTCACATAATTCTATTCCGATTAAACCACTTTTCACCCTTTCTATACTCAATTTCTCACAGATTTGGGAACCTTTAGTTGAAAAACTAGGGTTTATTATCTAATTTGGGGATTTTCATCTCTTGTTCATACTAAGCCATGGCTGGATCAAAAGGAAAAGGAAAGAAGGCTGAAATTCGCTCCAAGATGAGGGAGAATAGACAGCCTCATGAGGACGAAGTTACTAAGAAATTGTGCCTAAAGGAGAGGTTGCCAAGGCATTTCCATATCGAGATGGAAAATTGGGGGGAGATTATGGATAGATGGGGTGCGATGTTCAATAAGATTACTCACATGAAGTACCAGGATAATGAGGCCATGGTTATAATAAATATCTGTGATGACATAATATGGATATTCGATCAAGTGGGCATCCTTCAATTTATGGAGATGAAAAGGCCTACGTATTTTCATGTGACTGCAGAGGTATTGTGCTCGATCACAATCAAGAAGGGTGCTAGTTTTCTTTCATATGTGTGTTCATTCCAGCTGGGAGGCGAAAGAAGAACATGGACATCTGAATATTTTAATGTGCTTTTAGGAACTCCGAGGGGGGTTTCTAGGCATGAGAATGGGTACTTCAAACCTAATAGTTTTGGAGATCTATCTCAGGTGAGGATATGGATTTCAGGACGAAGGAGGCTCGTGCTGCTATGATTTGCAACCAAATCATTAGATATATGGATAGAGTTTTGAGTAATACATTGTTTACCCGATCTGAAGGAAGTTGCGTATCTAGGGGAGAATTGTATGCTCTGTGGTGTATGTTGAATGAAGAGCAATTTAATATGGGTTTATATCTGATTCAGTAGCTTTACAGATTCAGGAGTTCCTCTTTTCAAAGAGTGAATATTTGAGGATTGCTTACTCCCGTGGCTAAGTCATACCACATGGATTTTACTGGTATTACTCATATCTTAGAGAATCCTGATCTAGTGATGAGTGCTTGTGTTCGAGCAGGATTTGCTTTGCTCCAGGATGGAGATTGGATGTTTATTAGGGGATCTAATCCCTATGCTTACATGTAGAGTTGTTAAACGGGCCAGCCCTGACGGGCTACGGGCTAAATTGGTCCTATTTAAATGGGCCACTAATACTCAAACCTAACTCTAAAATTATCGGGCTGCGGGCTAAACTGGCCGGGCTGGCGGGATATACAATTAAAAAAATAAAAAAAATTCATTAACTACAATTTAAAATTCAAAGCAACAATTCATAACATAATTAAATTGTAGATGATTCATACATTGTTTTTTACGTCTAATAACATGTTTAACATTCAAATATTAAACTTAAAAACTCAAGTTATCACTCATTTTTTTCTTCAGCATCAAGTTCTTCATTAAAAAACGATATAGTTTCTTCCTCCAACTCATCCTCATTTGAAATACATTTCAACAAAAAAATTATGATTAGAAAATTATATACTAATATGGAATTAAATTGTAATATAATATAAAATATTTACCTGCAACAAAACCTTGTAACCAACTACGAGTACAAATGAGAGCATGCACATGCTTACTAAGAAGACAATTCCTATATTTATTAAGAACACGTGAAACAATACTAAAAGCAGACTCAGAGGCTACTGTGGTTATTGGAATACTAAGAATGTCGCAAGTCATGGTAGATAAAATAGGATTTCGATTGTGATTATTTTTCCAATAATGCAAGACATTCAAATGTGGAAAGTGTTTCAACTGAAGAGGTGCCTCATCTAAATATTGATCAGGGCAGACTTCTCAATTTGATTACCTCATTTTGTACTTTGCCAATCTTCCATAACCTAAAATAAAATTAATTAACAAACATATAATGTAATGCCATAAATAAAATAAAGAATAGATACAAAATAATGAAATACTCACATCAAACACACTAAAATCATCCATTTTCTCTTTTCCTTTTCCTTCAGGTACTGGGATAGCCATAGAAGATACGCTTGATGAATTTGTAGAACTCTCACATTGTGTTTTTTAGGACATGCATTTTACATACTCATCAAATAGTGATTGCAACTTCGCCTTTATGTAATCAACCTTCTTTTGAACCGTTTTAGGGTCAAGTTGGTTGTAACAAAACTATATCATTTCTAACTTTGACCGGGGGTCAAGCACAGCTCCAAAGGCAAGCACAATGCTATAATCACTCCAATACTTATCAAACTTAATTTTCATTTTCATTGCCATCTTTTTAATCACATCATCATCACTCTCCATACTTGTTTTCAATAAGCACTCAATCTTCCACACTTGCATGAAATATAAGTTGGATGTTGGATAAGAAGAACCAGACGACAAATTTGTGATCAAGTAAAATGGCCGTAGGAACTCACACATTTTCCCCCCTTTTCCACTCTTCTTCTAATGGAGTGAAGTAAAAACTTTTATCAACAGATTCAAGAAAACTAAAATCACGTTTGTACCTAATTGCATTTTGAAGCATAGTGAAGGTAGAATTCCATCGATTACATACATCCATGCACAAACCAACTTTAATATCAATACCTCCAACTTCAGTCACTCATTTATGAAAAGTTTTCATTCTTGCCTCTGAAGATTTAATATATTTGATACCCTCTCTGATTTTTTTTGTAGCATCATCAATCACTTTCAAACCTTCTTGATCTATGAGATTCAAGATATGAGCACAACATCTTATATGAAAGAATTCACCTTTGCATATAAGAGTATCTTGTAAAGAAAATTTCCCCTTCAAGATATCTACCATACTATCATTAGCAGAAGCATTATCTAAGGTAAAAGTAAATATTTTCTTTTCAATTCCGTACTCTTTCAAATGCTCAACCACTTTATTAGCCAAATCAAACCCATTATGAAGGGGCTCCATATTACAAAAGGAAGGTATTTTACTGTTTAACTTCCATTCCTCATCAAGAAAGTGTGATGTCAAACAAATATAACCTTCACCATTATAAAATGTCCAACAATCAGAGGTTAAACATATTCTTCTAACACAATCAATCATGATATGTTTCAATCTATCCTTTTCAGTTGAATAAAATTTCAAAATATCAGTAGTTGCAGTTAAACTACCAATATTTTTCATATCAGGGTTCAAATACTTAAGTAGTTCTCTTACCCATTTATATTCAACAAAGGAAAGTGGAAGATCGTGTGAAACAATTGCCATACTCATCAACTCACGTACACGTTTTTGATCAATTTTTTTAGCTCTCATTTTTTCCTCTTAGTCTAGCATCATACCCATATTGTCATATGTTATTTTTTTCTTACACGTCTTTGTATGACTCCCAAGAGTAGAAGTTCCATAACTACCATCAACATAAGCATAATCTTTCCCACAAGTCTTGCATATCGCCCTACCATCAACAGGTCTGTTAAAATAAATCCATACATCCGAGGTAAAACTCATTGTCCGTTTTGAAGACTTCTTGGTATCACAATTCTCGTTAGCATCTATACTTTCTAAATTCTCATCCTCATTCTCATTATTACAGGCTGATTGACTTTGTGATTACATTATTTAAGAGAAAAAAATTAAAAGTATTTTATTTAGATTCAAAATATGCTTAGAAACTAATGTGTAAAAAAATAAAATTATAATTCATCACCTATTACAGCATCAGGCATGAGAATCAAAATAGATAACTAACATGAATCAAATGCACAAATTCTAAACATTCGGTTAAATTTAAAAAATGAAGAATAAAGTGAAAAGATAAACTAGCGATCTATTAAAATTCCTTGACCTAATTAAAAAGAAAAATAGTCGAAAGAATAAGAGTGTAAAAAAGTTAGTCTCAAGATACGATAAGTTGATGCACCAATGATCGCAGAGTTTCCATAGTTGTCCGGCCGACGAAGGGCTGAAAATTTTTTTGTAACGGCAAAAATAAATACAAGAAAGATTATGATTTCAAGTTTATAAAATCGTGATTACTAATTTGAGCAGAAAAGAAAATTCAGAAGATTAAAAACACATCTTTCCAATTCATACAGAAAACTCACTCAAAATCAAGAAAGAACTATATTCAAAAAAGAAAAAGACTCATCTATCAATAAATAAATCTCACCACTAAGAAAGGCAATTAGGTCTTAAGCAAGAACACAACTCTTCGAGCAAGATGAAGAACTTTGTTGGGTGGGGGGCGAGTAAGCGCTGCAGCGCTGGTAACTGGTAAGGAGTAGTTCTGCTCTAGACAACGTTAGAAAATAGACTAATTATAGGCCAGGGCTATAATGTTATTGGGCTTGTTTTAATAAACTAATGGGCTTGGAGAATATAGTATACATAAAAAAAATACAATAAAAAAAATGATACCAACCCGTTTAGCCCGCGGGCTAATCTGTTTGAGCCAAAAAGCCCGAATGTTAAATGGGCCCAAATTTATTGGCCCTAACCCTAATTTTTTTCAGTTTAAATAGGTCAGGCCCATGGTTTAAGGGCTTTTTAACAACTTTACTTACATGTTTCTATTTGATGTTAGGGCTTTGATTACGATCTGGAATGATGAGAAATGTTGTTGAACACTATTGCGCATGAGGCGATATCAATAACATGCTTAAGGAGAGAAGATTGAAGGACTGTAGCTCAGATGTACACTACTGAGATGTTTCAGGATTTGCAAAGGATAATCGATTAAGCGCACCAGCCGCAACAGCAGCAGCAGCAGCAGCCTCAGCAAGAAGAGCACGTTGAGCAGATGCATGGAGATGAGCCTCTTGAGCATCCTGAGATGGATTACCACAGCCGCAGCAGCGTGTGATGCTACCACCACCACGTCTATAACAACCACAGCAGCAACATTGGGGCGGTCCTGATGAGTTCTACAGGGGAGCAGTTTTGATTGATGAATGAGCAGCTTGTCAAATTGAACAACAATCAGCAGGAGACGAACCGCCAACTTGGTTTGGCGAACGCAAACTATGCTGCGCTCAGTGTGAGATATGATGCTATGGATAGAATATTGGGAGAGATGCATGCCAACGATCGAGAGATGGATATGAAGCTTTGGGTACTTCAGAGAGATTTTAACTATTGGCGCATGGAGATTAGTAGTGATGATGATGCTTCGGAGGAGTAGAGTGCTCCAGGTTTTTCTCTTTGTCTGATTCCTTTCATCCCCATTCTATTTTCTCTTGACAGGCTGGGTATTTGATGGTGTGAGTGATATGTACTGATATTCCCATACTGATTCTGATCTTGGATTGATTTGGATTGGTATGATGGGTTGTTGATTCCTTGATGAGTATGTTGCATTCATATTTTGCATGTGTTGATTTTGTTGATGAGAAGCATGTATAACTTGTTCAGTATGTGGAGTTCATTGTGGAATTGATCTTGATTATATACTTTGAAGAGTTCTTAGGAATCTATTACCCATGTGAGACTTTGAGCCTTATGAAATCATATTACATCCATGTATGATAGTTTATTCTAGTGAGAATCGTTCATATAACTGTATTCTAGAACTTGGTTTGGAGACCTGTGTGAGACTTATGATTGAGTAGTTATTAGGACATGATCTTAGGCCAATATTGTTAGTTGAGCCATTTTGCCAAATTTTACCTTTCCATATATTGTATAAGTCATTGGAAGCCCTGTTGAGCCTTTAAAAGCTTTTTTTTGGCAAGCCTTGATAAAAAGCCTTTATTCATACTTGAGCCTTTTTTAATACCTTATTCATTATTAGAGAGTTGAGGTGAATATGCTCGCTTGAATGTGAAGAAGAAAAGGAAGAGAGTTTGGCCAAGTGGTATGTAGTAAAAAAATATGGTTAAAACTTGTTTAGGGGTAGTGCCTAAAACTGGTACCCCGACTGCTTAGAAGGGTAGTGCCCAAAATTGGTACTCTTGTGCTTGAAGAAAGAAAATGTTGATTCCAAGGAAAAGAAGGAGAAGATGAATCGTAAAAGATCATGAGAAAAAATAGAAAAGATGAAGTCGTTTGATGAAAAGCAAAGTTCCAAGGAAATTCTCTACTAGTGAATTAGTCGCTTTATCTATATTTTCCTACCTTTACCAAAGAGCCAATATTACAACCCAAAAGAAAATCCTTTGTGATCCTAGTAATGAAACGATTATGAGTTGATTTTTGAGATCCTTGCCAAACTTATGGTTACACGAGAATATAAATTGATTATGTGCGTATATTAACCTTTTTAAGTGTACATCTTTCACACTTGAGAGTGAGTGTAAACACTTATTTGTGAGCTAGATGACTTAGCACTCCGAATTGTATTATAATTGAATGATGTTTTTACATGAATGAAATGTATGATGCGAGTGGTACTTATTTTAAATGATAGAACTGCATGTGTAGGTATGTATTGTACTAGATTTGATGGCCTCGTGAAATTTACACTTACTCTTGTGGTTTTGATTTCGTTGCCTCAGAACGAGCAACATGTAAGTTTGGGGGTTTGATGAGAGTGAAAATTCACGTAGTTTGAGCTCTGATTTATGTTGTAATGATGTGTGATTTGATCTCAAGTTGAGATAAATCGAGTTATGTAGTGGAAAGTAACGAATCAGGTGCGTTTGAGCGGATTTTCGAAGGGAAACAGGATAGAAATGCTCGGAACCGGAAAGTGGAGGAATCAAGCATCTAGTTTAACTAAAACACGAGTGGTTCGACTATCGGTTCAGGTCAAACTAGCAACCTGCAGATGTGTTACAGTGCGGTTCGACCACGGTAGTTTGGTTCGACTAGGCATGAAGGTCGAACCGCGGTCGAACCAAATGCCTAAAGTGGTACAGAGTTAGTTTGACCACGATACTTCTGGTTCGACCAGTGGTTCGTGTTGAACCAGTCACCTCTAGGTTCATTACAGGCTGGCTCGACCAGGGAAAGAATGGTTCGACCAAGGGCTTTGGTCGAACTAATGCGCGAGAAGTTTTTGGATCCATATTTTTATACCTTCAGTATGTGTTTTTGCTCAAAAAGCCCATTAGAGGTCCATTTGAGGAGCTAAAAGTATAAAAGAAAGACTCTACGCAGCAGAAAATGAAGACATTCATTCTATACAACATCTGAAACCCTACCATCATCCGGCGGAGCTGTGGAGAGAGATTCGTTTGTCGAATCAAGTGAGAACAAGTGAAGATTCAAGACGGAGAGAGACACGATGGCGCCCGCATCTAGGGTTTACTTCGCTTCTTAATTTATCTTGTAATTTTCAAGAATATGGGAAAGATCTATCCAAAAACTTTGATTGTTCTTCGATCAATCATAGGCAAGAACTGCTTCAGCAGTTCTAGGGTTTGTGAAGGTTTTAGGATTTGGTTGAACTTCCGTGTGTATACTCCGTACAATGCTACTCGTGGTTTATTTTATATAAGACTATGCTTCTTTAATTCATACTCAGAGTTATTTTGTGCATCATTAATTGTTATGTAGAGTCTGAATACATATCTTGATTATTGAATTAGTGCGTTCATGCTGAGCAGAATTACATGTTATGATTTTAAGTGAGGGGACTCCAAAGTCTCATAAGAACTATCTTATATAAAGACTTATTAATTGAACCTGATTCGGGTTAATAAGTAGGATAAAGAGAATAACTTCATAGTATCTATAAAGAGAGATCATTTCAGGTTGGAGTACTTAGTGCATAAGAAATAATTAATACTGATAGTGCCTAGAAAGGGGGTGAATTATATCTCTTGCTCCAAGGATATTCACACGTGTCACACGCTTGTTTACTTGTGTCTATAGAGTAGAATTGCATGGCTTAGTGACCGTCCATATTCCACAAGGCAGAGTCGGACATTGATGCACAGAAGGGAAGTTAATGAGTAAAATTGGATGGCCCGACGAACTGCCTAATTTATCACTTATTCACTTTCGTTTAATCTCTATGGCTTTTTTACTTTATTTGCTATTTAAATTACTTGCTTAGTAGTTCATTAATTATTCCATCAATTTATTGTCAACCTAGTCTTAATAAGTTAGGTTATAATTAAATTAATAATAATACGTCTCTTGGGTTCGATAAATCACTTGGTCGCTTATCAAAGCTACAATAACATCCTTCATACTTGGGGATTAAATGTGTGTTGAGAAAACGCTCATCAGTACCCATAAGTAATTTATTTAAGATAATTTATCTTATAATAATTAAATATAGTGTGTATTAGAAAGTGATAATATCTTTTTATATTGTCATTAAAAAATTAATTTTTTTTATATTTTTTACATGTATTAATATATTCCTTATTATAATAATAATTCAATAATAAAATTTTGGAATGGAAATGAATTTGGTTTCAATTTTGGTATAAATTGATTAGAGCAAGCGTACTCTAGCGTTGCATAGAAAGTAGTGACCAAGTTACAAAATGTATATATCAAACCCTAGGGAGAAAGTGTATGTATTAGTATTCGTGAGATGTTCACTCTAGAAGGACTAATAAATAGTAGGATGGATTGAATTACACTACAATCAACTAAAGAAAGCAACAAAAATATAATAGAAAGATACATGTGGAATGAAAGATGGATGAAGGTAGTGCAATCTAAGAAGTATGCAAGACTAACCACTTTCATAGAAAAGGCATATAGACTCACACACACAAATGTATTGATAATCATCATGCTATGATATTAAAAGCACTCACTAAGAGTATCTCCGATCTTCACTATTCATATAGGTACTTATGGATATTAATATATACCTACTAGAGGCAGGGACATTTTCTTATGTTTCCTTTCTAAGGTCAAGTGAGTTTTAGCTTAGGTCCCCTAATTAATTCAAACACTTTCACAAGTATCATCACTAATTTCCTATCATGAGATTCTAAGCAGATGAAGGTTATGGTCAAACTCCCCACATACTAATATAGTCACTTCATGCAATCAATGATTTTATCAACCCTAAGCATAATATTGGAATGACCATCCTAACATCATGAATAAAGAATTTAGTCACACAAATCATACATAAGATGAGAATAAGCATTCATGATAGAAAATATTCACAACAATCAATTTATCAAACATGTGGTGTACAAAATCTACATAATCCCTAACCAATAATATTGCTAGCCTCACACGAGGACTAGCCACTAAGAATCATTATAAATTTATTACAATCCATGACATGCTTCAATTGAGCCAAATAATTAAGAAAATCACAAATCAAGGGTAAGTTGGCTTCCCTTTCAAAGTAGGCTATCTATTCCTTCAACATGCTCCAATCTTTACTCTTTGATGATCTTCTCTTCTTAGATTGGAGGATTCATGGAATAATGGATGGATGTGAGGAGATCAAGTGGATTGGATGGATGAAATGGAAGATGGATGGATGGAGAGGAGTGTGAATGAAATGTGGTGTGAATTAGGTGTAGAAAATATCGAAAAATGATTCCTCTTTTGATTTTTACGCAAAAGATGTATTAATAGGCCTGAACCTTCTATAATAATCGCTCATTTAATTTCCACAAAATAGCCGAACTCGACTTGAGTCGAGTCTGTCATGTTTTCTCGATGGCTGATGACATTTTAACATGACTCGACTCGAGTGCAAAACTCAAGCAATAGGGGAGGCTGAGCAGGTGTCTCTGATGTGTACAGTTGACCATCAGAGGTTGACTACTGCAGCTCAACTCGAGCTTCCTGCGCGAACTCGACTCGAGTCAGGTCGAGTTCTAGCCATTTCTCCCGTTTCGGCTCTCGACTCCATTTTCCACCTGTTTTATATATAATTAAGCTCATTTTCATACATTTATCAATTCATAGCATAAATCTCCATATTAACATAAAACACCCCCTAAAGTCACAAAACGGATAAAATCATACGAGAACACACAATAAAAGACAAAACAGTCTAGGTGAAAATGACACCGATCAGAAAATGAGAATCATTTTAATAGAGTATAGTAGGGGTGGCAATGGGTAGGGTGCCCACTTACTTAAGGTACCCATACTCGTATTAGTTTAAATATCAATTACTCGTATTTGTATTCATCCCGTTTAAAAATCAATTATGACAATCGTATTCATCCCAAACTCGTTTTTCATATACTTGTGGGTTTCTCATATCCGTTCAATGTTTATTTATTTTATATATATTTACATTTTTTAGTGTTTACATGAATACTTTATAAAAATTATTATATTATTAATTGAATATAAAATAAATATAATATAAATTCTATTATAAAAACATAAAGATTACCTATGTAGCATGCGGGGCCTAAACTAGTTTACGTAATATTTTAACATTTTAGTTCATAGTTTATTTTACCCTTATTACATGGTACTTAATAATTCATAATATATTTAACACTTATGGTTTAATTTTTTTTTTAAATGGTTTAATACTCTAATAGTAATTTCACCTTTATAGTTCATGTAATATTATGACCATATAATTTATAATTTATTTTAAGGGTAAATTGCATAATAAATCCCCACCTTTATACCAATTGCAAATTGATCCCATCTTTTGGAATTTGGCAAAAAAAAAAAAAGAAAAAAAACCCTCTCTTTTAACATTTGTTGCAAATCTCATCCATGGGCAGTCATCTCCTGCTCCCAACTGCTAACTTGGCAGCCACATCATCGATGACTATAATTAAAAAAACAATTAATTCATGATAAAACAAAACCATGCTACTACCTCCAGAAGAAAATAAAAGGAGATATAAAGTAACAGAATTAAAGAAACATGGAAACTTAAATTAGATCAAAATTTTCAATTCAATCCCAAAAATAAATCCGATCCAATCATAAAATCAAATCCAAAGTGCCATTTCTCAACCAAAATCAAAAGCCGCCTAACGACCACCGCACGCCGCTGCGTCACATTGCCAAATCCAGCCAGAAGAAACGCTGAGGCTGATTCCAATACTGTCGTCGCTGTCTTGCCGTCAACCGCTACCTTCTCTCCACCGTGACGTCGCCCGTTGCCAGAGAATACTGCCTCCGCACGCATCCATCACTACGAAAGTGCCATCGCCCGCCGCTACTGAAGTCCCGACGATGTACGGAGGTTGTAAATCCTAATCTTGGCGTTTTTAGAGAAGACACCCTGAACTGAAGCTAGAAGTGTGAGAAGGAATGAGGTGAATCTGAGTCGCTGTCATTATCGCTGGACGACGTTGCGCCGTTCTCACAGCTAGATTCTGTATCCCCCATCAGATGAGAAGAAGAAGAAGAAGAATTTTTTCGAGTCTCTTGTAGCAAGTATTAAGCATCCTCACTGAGCAAACGAGAATCCTGTCCCAAATAAAATGGAAAAAACGGCGGAATATGGTGACTTTCTCTATGGTGCTCCACCGGATGTTGACGTGGATGATTTTCCGGCAAAGTTGAGAAAGTTTTCCAGTGGAGTTGTTGAACTTATGAGATAAATCGGTGCAGGAGGTAGGAGGCCGGGGAGCCATGGTTTTGTTTTCTCATGGATTAATGGTGTTTTTTTTTAATTGTTAGTTGATGTGGCTGCCAAGTCATCACTTGTGTAGGAGATGACTGCCCATGAATGATTTTTACAACAAATGTTAAAAGTGAGGGTTTATTTTGCCAAATTCCAAAAGATGAAATTAATTTGCAATTGGTATAAATGTGGGGATTTTTTATGCAATTAACCCTTATTTTAATTATATGGTTTAATCATTCTTCTTAAGATTTAATGCTAATTCTAAGAATATATTTGCTTTATGGTTCATGTAATTTTACACATTTTTGTTTATCGTCTATTTTTCCCATAAAATTTAGCATTTATTTATAGGATTTAATGTTAATTCTAATAGTATAATTAAATTAAGAGTAATTTTGGGGTACACCTAATAATGAGAAATGATTACACCCCATTCTTCCTACTATAAATATTGTTGTAGAGGGAGAATAATAAAAGAAAAAAATAAAAAAGGGAGAGAAAAGACCTCTCTCAACAGGAGGGAGACGCCAAGGCCCCGGTGCCCTCAGAAACCGTTAAATCACCATGGAAAACTTCTCAATTAATGTTCAGCTACATTCGCTGCAAGCGGGTGAGAGAGTGACAGTTGTTTACAGGGAGATAAAGAGCAGATATAATTTGTGGAGAGAGAGAGAGTGACAGCGGAGTGGCTACTGTCTTTCTTTTAAGGACATTCTCTTATGAGACGGACTTTTATAAGATGAGTTTTGAGATGGGTCGACCCATTACTAAAGTATGTTTATTATATAGGTAAAATATGTTTATTTGTAGTTAATGTATTTCAATAATGAATCATATTCTAACACCTTAAAATCATACTTTAACTCATCATCATCATATTTTAAAAAATATATTTTAACAATTATTGAGCATACTAGACATACTTTAATACGTCTAACAAATTGTCTTATATAAATAAAATCTCACTAGAGACTTTGTCCTTTTTTTATACGTTACTGGAATTTTAGTTAACCCTAATAAATGAATGATTAATTTCTAATAATAATATTGAGTGCGCTTTATGAAATGCTATACCTAACATGAAGTGAGTTTTGCTTTGGACATCCATATTTATTATAATAAAAAAAAGTTACTCGCTCTATTCTAAATTAAATTTAAGACTTTTAGTTTTCATCCGTCCCACATTAAATTTCACTACCCAAAAGAGGAAACGTCACATCAATCTCCAACCTTAAAAGTATATCTTTATTAAAAAATTATCATTTCCACCTAACACACATAACATACTTTATAATTTATCAATTACTTAAAAATATTATATTACCTTCCAAAAGTTAATAAAGTTGGTAAAAAACAACTTCTTAAACTCTGTATCTACAGAAACGATGAAGATTAAGTAGGGATTGAGGGAGTATTATATTATTTATTTTAATTAAAAATTGGTAATATAATTAAAAATTGGTAATTTTCACTTTTACATTTGAACCGACGATCGGTGAATTCTTTAGGTGATAAGAGTAAGTGTACTCTACCGTGCAGTTTAGGTGACTAAGTAATAAAATATCGAACCCATAAGAGAGAGAGTCTAGTGTATCCGTGTTTAACATTGTTAAGCTTTATAAGGATGATCGAATATGTGGTTTTGATAATAGCGAAGGTAATCTATCAATTATCTACCAATTAACAAGTAAAAGGATAACAAGTAAATCAAATAGAGTAAGCAACATAGAATGGGTGAAATGGATAAAGGTGTATCAATTTAGGGAGATACTAAGACTAGGTATACACTATGGAAAGGAAGTAATCTAGACTCATGAACATGTTATGATGAATGTCAAGGATTGGGTACTAAAGACACTCACATTTTCCACTTAATACTCCTTCATAAGAAACACAAGATGTAGACTGTATAGGTAATTTAAAAAAGGCTCTTAAGAGTATTTCTAATATTTACTATTCCCTTAGGGTATTAAGTTCTTATTGATAAGCTTTTCACTAGTTTAAGCACCTTCACAAGCAACTCTCTAGTGTCCTATCATAAGATTCTAAGCATGCATTGAGTCCATTGCACACAATTGAGTTAACCCATAAGAAGACATGATTCACTTAACGTCCATTGCACACACTTGAGTTCACACTCTAATCAATATGGAATGGAAAATTAACCATACACAATCAACGTATGAATTAGGAATAGGCATTTATGATAGAAAATACAATCAATCCTTTTAATTCATCACTACAAATTCACTAATCTAAAATCTCCTAACCAATCATGATAGCTAAACTCACTAATAATATTATGAGACTAGCCTAACAATGGCATGGTGAATTCAATACAAATTGTTTTACAATGCTCCATTTGAGTCAAAATAGAGAAAAAGAAAATTTTAAAGGATGAACTTTTTCCCTATAATAGGTGAGAGATTCTTCCCTTAGCATACCAATTCCTCTTCAATTCTTGTGCTCCTCCTTATATTGGTGATGAGTGGAAGGTGCATGGAATAAATTATGAATTTGGGTGGGAATTGATAGAGAAATGAGATGGAATAAAGATAGAGATGAAGAGAGGAAACGTGTGTGAGAAAAAGGTAGAATTGTATATTTTTTATTCAGATTTCGTAAAATGCCTCCTAATCCATGAAACACATTTTTTTATTCACTAGAATATTTTTAAAATCTTCACTTACGGCAAATTTTGGTCGAACTTGATTCGAGTCGGGACTTCTATCAAAGAGAGATCTTCGGCATGACAGAACTGAAGTCGAGTGCAAAACTTAACTTCGGAGAGGTTGAGTTGGTGTTTCAAGTCTCTAAACTTGATTTCCTGCAGGGCCGATGTGCACAACTCGATGCATGCTCAAAATCACACTCGAGTCGAGTTCAGGACTCGATTTGAGTTCCGGCATATTTTTAGCATATGATGTTCATTCAACTCCCGACTCCATTTTGCTCCCTTTTTCACTTGTTTTGAACACATTTTAAGCATTTTCAAGATATTTCTCCCATAACACAAATTCTAAAAATATACTAGAAATACACCACTAATAACACAAAAGTTGGACACAATGTATAAAAATTACAATTAAAAAAATATGAAAATTTAGGTGAAAATAACGGCAATCAATCGTCAGTCTGACTGGCCCAACCTCGAACTATTGGAGACAACAGTTCAATCTTTGGTCCTATTATAATAATACTTTAGATTATTCAAAATATTCCTACTTTATTATTATTAAACATCTAAAACTTATTCTTTTAAAATTTAAGTGCGCATATACATGTGTAAAATCATTTGAGACTGAGAGAATAATAATATGAAGGCAACTCGCTAACAAACCATAGTTGCAATGGAAAAACTCTGAGATTCCTGCGGAAGAAGTCATAAATGATCTCTACTCAGGCCAACATGAATCCAGCTATACACATAGTACAGGTTAGGAGTGTGTTATGAATATTATATTTCACTCAGAGTATGGGCCAAAATTTAATGACTAAAAGTACATGAAACGAACACATTGTGCATAAGCCCATCAGAGTATCATGGCATAGAATAAAGTCTGCTGAGGCTAGCTCAATATAGAATGAAGACCCGATGGCCCACAAAAACGAAATAAGAACAAGATTGAAGATAATAAAAGATGACATCATAACTCAATGCATATTTTTGACTCGATCAGTCAAGTCAAAAAAGTTGACTCGATAATATTTTTTTCAAAATTTTAGAGAGATGACTCGATGCACTAGACTTGGCATCATTTATTAATATCGTGTCAATACCAAGTCAATGACTTTTTTGTCATTTCGGTCATTTTTGGACATCCCATTAAAATTTGGGCCAAAATAAATTTTTAAAAATCTATTTGGGTACTATATTGAATCTATCTCATTAAATATTATACTCATTAATTTACATGCAAAAATTAAATAAATACATTGTGGGATGGAGGGTCGTCACGAAACACCCTGTCATGTATTGTTTCACGTTGTTTAAGACCCTATACTTATTTTAAAAGATTAAAGAACCCTGTAATATTTCTCTCTCTCTCTCTCTCTCTACATCCAAGCCCTATTAATTTATTAATAGATTAAACTTGTTGTAAAGTATTCGATAAGAACAATAAGATTAATATAAATAAGAAAAGAAAATACAGAATTAGAGACAAAGAGATATTTTTATTAATGGCATTGGGTAGGAATGTGTACAAAACCTTAATATTCTCACTCTTTATATAGAGAAGAGAAAGGGTACAATGGTAAATATACTCTCTTTATATTCTAATAATATAAGGAGTAACGTCCATATAAAATATTTCACAATACTTCCCCTTGGACATTACGACGTCATATGCATGTCTCGTAAAAAATCTGGCTAGAAACCCTGTGGGAAAAACCAATTGCGGAAAAGAGTACATGTCTTATCATTTTAATATTTCATAATAGCTGCCTCATTAAAAAATATTCATTTAAGAAAATCTCGTAGGAAGAAACTTGTTAAAGAGAAAAAGTATAGCGTCTTCAGGCTCCAATCTTTAGGATTATTTAGAAGTTGTTTCTTCCTCAAGACATTTAACTTGTCTGTCTCATTAAAAACCTTCAACTAAGAAAATCTTCGTAGGATAAACTTAGTTAAGGAAAAAATAGTACAGGTCCTACAATTTTCATGTGTTGCTTTAGTTGCCTCATAAAAACCTTATACTAAGAAAACCCAGGGGAAAAATTTAGTAAAGGAAAAAAGAGTACAACTATTAGTCTTCAGAACTTAATCTTCTGGATTGTTTAGAAATTACCGCTCCTCCTAAAAACAGGGATACATTATAATAATATTGCCGATCTTCAAGATCAAAAATTTGAAATTTACTTAGAATCGTTAATCTCCCTGAAGACGATAGTCTTCTAGGTCTACATTATACAATACTACAAGCACATACTAAAATATAATTTGGGATTAAACAAAACATTGATAAATAATTTAAATATTTACATGAGCATGCTATTTGTAATACTCACTGCTCTTTTGAAGCATATAAAATAAAAATTTCATGTCTCACATAATATATTAATTGTTCATCCATGCAACACATAATTTATTGCCTTATAAAAGACTTGGGAAATTCATATTTCATCACGTCCTATGGGCTATATATTTATTATATCAACAATCTTATTACACCAATTTGAAACTTTAATATTATGAGATCATTTAATTAACATTCAAATCAATATGTCAATGTCGTCTTGGTTTCTTATAAATAAACCAATATATTTTATATTTGCGAGATACTTGAAGATATTTTTAATTTTAAGTAACTTCTCTTTGTCTGAGAGTCATAAAATTTTGCTAGCAAGTTCATCATAAGTGCATATTAGGCCTGATACAATTTTGAGAAAACATGTGCTTTAAAAGCACTGAATGGAGGGACTTCTAGCCCAAAATATCCTCATTATATACTTCAAATATATAGACATTAGTTTTCCACTTCAAGGGATAAAAAATGATAATTGGCATACAACCTGATTATATGTATCTAAAACAATCATCAAATAAATTAACTGGTTTTTAAATTAAAAATATTCTCAATCTAAAGGATGAGACTATTGGTGAACAGATTTAATGATCCACATGATTCATTTGGGTTTCATGTAATTCTATTGCAGCAGAAACGAATAGAATAAATTACCTTTCAACATGGATTGCGTGTGTAGAGATCGAACAGCAGTAGCAAACAACCTCGTGATCTTCTGGTGTATAATACTGAGTTGGGCCTCCAGGGAACAGCAGCAGCAGCAGCAAACAATCTCACTCTCTCCCTCATAGTTTTAGGCGTGTAATACTGAGTGACTGGACTACTGAGATGGTTTATATATAGGCTACAGCAGGGACCAGGAGGAGAAATTAGGGTTGGGCCTCCCATTGGGCTTAAATAACAAGTTTAGCCCAAAATTTATACTTGAGCCCAATAATAATTAATTCATCCCACTAAAGAATTATTATTGCACAGCCACCCTAATCCCAAATTACGTTATGGGCTCCTTCTTATTATGAGCCCGTTAAACTCTCCGTGTTTAAGATATACAATGCCCACTAATTAAATGAGTTACTGACAACTCAATTAATTAATCTCTTATCCACGAGTGGTACCACTCAACCTCATTATAATGCTGGAATAAATCCACCTGCAAGGTTTACATGATAATCCTTATGAGCTCCTCAAGGGGACATCATCAGCCTAGTTCATTAGGACACTGATGAGAGTGAAAATAAGCATGTTTTAGTATCCAATTTAACATCTTTTTTATGAGAATTATTGTCATATATTAGAACAAGTGTCTTATATTTGATATATGTGAGAAAAATGTGTGTTTGAGGTGTTTTATTGTGTTTTAGAGGAAAAAGGATCAAAATTGCAAAGTTGGAGAAAAGGTGCAACTTGTGCAAGAATGCTACAAAACGCACATCCAACTTGTGTAATTATTAGTATTCGTGTTAAGCTTAAAAATGGAAGTGTTATATATGGTTGGAAAGTCACAGAAGAGTAAGTCGTTTTGGCATAAGAAACACCTCAATCGGAGTCCAAACGAGAAAGTTATGATCGAAATGGTGATGTCGCGCAAGCTGTTTCTACTCAGCACGACTATTCCACTTTACATGACTTGTTAAATCTTCAAATGTTAGAATTTTGGTAAGATCTTCATATGGATAGAAAACCAAGGAAAAGAAAATCATGTAGCATAAGAATAACTAAAATTGGACTTTGGACGAGGAAGTTATACTCAAAATCATGAAGTCATGCAACTACCAGCGAGAATTTCTGAGAATTTCCAAAAATTTTTGAAAATTACCTATTTATTGGAGTACAATTAATCACCTTATCACATAATCCTCCATGATTCACCCATATCTTTTATTTCCTTATTTAATTCCCTTCTCACACCTATACATATTTTACGTCATTATTCATGTGAGAAGGCACCGCAACATAATCATTCTACACCCCACAAGGGGGATCACCCCCACACCATCACATCCATCCCTTCTTCCATCCATCCAACAATGTGAAGATTCGTCTGTGAAATCAAGAGGAGAACCAAGAGAAGGATTCAAGGCGGAGAAGGACTCGACGATGCCCACATCTAGGGTTTTTATCGTTTCCTAATTTATCATGTATTTCTAGACATATGGGTAAGATCTATCCAACCCCATGATTTTTTTTTGCAACATCATGGGCTAGAGCCTTTTTAGTAAATCTAGGATTTTGAAGGTTTTATGAATTAATTAAACTCTCTTGTGTCCTTCGTACAACACTACTTGTAGATTTATTTTATATATGACTATGCATTTTTAATCCATATTCAGAGTGGTTTTGTGCATCTTCAATTGGTATATAGAGTCTGAATATATATCTTGGTTGTAGATTGAGTGTGTTCATCGTTGAACAAGATTCTATGTTATGATTCTAAGTAAGGAGACCCGAAGCTTCATTAGAACTATCATATATGAATGATTATTAATTGAATTGACTTCGAGTTACTAAGCAGGATAAATAGGGTAATTTTATAGTACCTATAAAGAGAGATCATATCGGCTTAGATTCCAGACATGGGAAATAATTGATACTGATACTACCTAAAAAGGGGGTGAAATTATATCTTTTGCTCCAAGGTTATTCACACGTGTTACACGCATATTTACTTATGTCTATAGAGTAGATTTGTATGGTTTAGTGATGAGTCCATAGTCCACAAGGCAGAGTCGGTCTGCAATTGAGAGGGAAGTTAAGTAGTAAAATTGGATTACCTTAGAACAACCTATTCTCAATTCTTGAGCCACTTTCGTATTCTTCCAGTGTTATTTATTCTATTTGTTATTTTAATTAATTATTTAGTAGTTGATAATTAAACCTCAAACTTAAATGTCTTTCGTCTTAATTAATTTAGTTAATAATTAAATTGATAATACGCCGTCCTTTGGGTTCGATATTTAACTTGGTCGCTTGCTTAAGCTGCAACTGATATCCTTAATACTTGGCGATTAATTTTGCATAAAAATAAAACGCGCATCAAACACGGATTCCTTCTACAATCAACAACACACCATAGAGACAACACTATCTCCCAATGATGAGAATGAAAATAAGCTTGTTTAAGTGTCCAATTTAACACCTTTTTTATGAGAATTGTTGTCATATATTAGTACAAGTGTCTTATATTTGATATATGTGAGAAAAAGGTGCATTTGAGGTGTTTTATTTTGTTTTAGGTAGAAAAAGGATCAAAAGTGCAAAGTTGGAAAAAATGTGCAACTTGTGCAAGAATGCTGAAAAATGCACGTCCAACTTATATAATTTTTCTGTATTTTGTGGAGCTCTAAACTTGAAGTAGGATATATGGTCGGAAAGCCACAGAAGATAGAATCATTTTGGCATAAAGAACACCTCAATCGGAATCCAAATGAGAAAGTTATGATCAAAATGGTGACGTCGCGCAAGCTGTTTATGCTCAGGATGACTGTGTCACTTTGCATGGCATATTACACCTTCAAATGTTTAATTTTTTGTTATTTATTTATATGGATAGAAAGCCAAGGATTTAGAATCGCGTGAGCACAATAATCACTCAAATCGGAGCTCGGGTGTGGAAGTTATGTGTGAAATGGTGAGACTACGCACTATCGTTCGACCTGCCGCTCGACCAAAACTGTTCTGGTCGAGCGGGGACAGGAATTCTATTTTTGGTAATTCCATACCTCCAGTAACGTGTATTTTTGTGTTTTCCAAGAAAAAACTCATCCAAGGTTCATAAGGAGAGCTTACAAATATAAAAGGGGATGCAGATCATATCATTATTTATGTGACCACAACACAATCATCCTACACCCCACAAGGAGGGATCACCCCCCAATTATCATCCACATCCTTTCCTTCATCCATCCAATACTATGAAGATTCGTCTGTGGATCCAAGAAGGAGAATCAAGAAGATTTGAAGAGACGGAAGAGAGAAGGAAGGAGACTTCTACACCAAGGGTTTTCCTAATTCTTTTCTTCTATTTTCTAATTTTCCAGATATATGGGTAAGATCTATCCAACCCCCATGATTGTTCTTTGTAACATCATGGGCTAGAACCATTTTGGTAGTTCAGGGTTTTGAAGATTTTATGAATTAATTGAACTTTCGTGTGTATATGATGAGAGTGATAATTCATGTATTTGAAGCTCTGATTTGTGAGGAAATTGAACGATTTGAGTGATTATCAAGGCAAATCGTTACGTTTATGGGAAATCCACGAATAGAGGCTACTAACGCTATTTGAGCGTATTTATGTAGAAAAACAGGTCAGAAGTGCTCAGAATCAGAAAATGCGAAGTTTGAGACGCTGCTCAACTAGAGGAGGTGCCGCTCGACCAAGACCTTTTGGTAGAGAAAGGGTGAATTTGGTTGAGCGGATGTCTGTATAGAATTTCAGCAATTAGAGGGTCCGCTCGACCGCCGCTCGACCAGGATGAAATCCGCTCGACCTGGCCATTTTGTTCGAGCAAGGACACACACACTTATTTTCGGTAATTCCGAACCTCCTGTGCGTGTATTTTCGTATTCTCCAAGAAAAAAACCCAGAAAATGTCTATAAGGAGAGTCTACAAGTATAAAAAGATACCAATCACATCAAAAAGAGAGTTAGATTCCACATCCACCCTACACCATATCCAAGCCCTAACTCCATCCTACGGAGCTTTGGAGAGAGATTTGGTTGTCGAATCAAGTGAGAACCAAGTGAAGATTCAAGACGGAGAGAGAAGCGACGGCGCCTGCACCTAGGGTTTACTTCGCATCTTAATTTATCTTGTAATTTTCAAGACTATGGGTAAGATCTATCCAACCACCATAATTTTTCTTTGATCAATCATGCGCTAGAACTACTTATGTAGTTCTAGATTTATGAAGGTTTTACAAGTTAATTGAACTTCTGTGTATATACTCCGTACAATACTACTTGTGGTTTATTTTATATAAGACTATACTTTTTCAATTCATACTCAGAGTTGTGTTGTGCATCATTAACTGTTATGTAGAGTCTAAATATATATCTAAGTTATTGATTAAGTGCGTTCACTACTGAGCAGGATTCTATGTTATGATTCCAAGTGAAGGGATTCTGAAGCCTCATTAGAACTATCTTATATAAATATCTATTAATTGAATATTATTCAGGTTAATAAGTAGGATAAAGAGTATAAATTCATAGTACCTATAAAGGGAGATCATATCGGGTTAGAATACTTAGTGCACGAAAAATAATTAATACTGATAGTACCTAGAAAGGGGGTGAATTATATCCTTGCTTCAAGGATATTCAGACGTGTCAAACTCTTATTTACTTGTGTTTATAGAGTAGATTTGCATTGTTTAATGATGCATCCATATTCCAAAAGGTAGAGTCGGACATTGATATACATAAGAGAAATTAATTAGTAAAACTGGATGGCCCGAAGGACTACCATCTTCTCACTTATTCATTCTCATTCAATCTCTACTATTTATTTACTTTAATTAATTGCTATTACTTACCTAATTATCACAACCTTATTGCCATAATAGTCTTAGTAAGTTAGAATATAATTAAATTAATAATAATCCGTCCTGTGGGTTCAATAAATACTTGGTCGCTTATCAAAACTACAATAGCATCCTTCACACTTGGGGATTAATATTGTGTGTTGAGAAAACTCTCATCAAGTTCTTGGCGCTATTGTCGGGGACGACATTAATTATTAGTTTATTAATTGTAGTTTAATTGAGTATTTTATTCTTGTCTTGGTTTTCTAACGCTTATTTTTCTTAGGAGTATGAACACTAGGTCAAAGACAGGAGAGTTAGCACATTTTAATCTTGAGATCAGTGCATCATCAAGAAAGAAGAAGAAGAAAAAGAGCATGAACAATAACTTAGAACCAGAAATCGCAACCGACTGAAGCTGCAACCGACATTAATTTGGAAGCAGAAACAGTCAACATGGCGGCGAATCTGGATAATCTTGTCATCAGTGAAGTCTTTAAGAACAACAGAGGAGGCAATGCAGGGCTGTTAAGAGCAAAGGGGCCAGAGCTGATTTTGATCTTCACCCTGCTCTAATCAGCATGATTGAAAGGAGTTCCTTTTCTGAGGGATCCTTTGAAGATCCTCAGCAACATCTGAATAAGTTCCTTGGTTATGCAAGTACACAAAAAGATACAGGAGCTCATGAGGATGCAAGGAGGATTATTCTTTTTAAGTTCTCGCTTACTGAAAGGGCGAGAGATTGGTACGATACTCTAAATGCTGCTGAATGCACTACATGGGAGCAATTGAAATTGAAATTCTTGGAGCGATACATGCCACCTTCACAGGTGTTTAAGATGAAACAAGAAATCAATCAATTTGCTATTAATGGTAATGAAAAGTTTCATGAAGCTTGGGATAGATTCAAGGACATGCTTCGGAAGTGTCCTCAGCATGGACTATCTAAAGTTCAATACATCAGTATTTTCTACAGTGGATTGGACTATGATTCTCGAGTTTTACTAGATGCTTCATCGAATGGAGCATTGCTTACAAAGTCATCCGTTGAGGCCGAAAAGCTCTTTGAGGATATTTTAATGAATTCAAGAGATTGGTAAACTGATAGAGTGAGAGGCACTTATATTCTTGGAAAAGTAGCGCAAGTTGAGCATACTATGGTGAAGTCTAGTAGAGAAGATGAGATCGTCTCTAGTTTGACTAACATCAACAAGCTACTAGAGTCTCAGCAAAAGCAGATTACTGATATAGCTCAGCTGGTATCAATTATGTAGCAGGATGTTTGTAGTGAAGGAGGTAGCCAAGAGGATAAGGAAGAGGCGAATTATGCCAATGGGTCATAATATTCAAGGAATGAGGTTCCAAAATCAAGAAAACCGGAATTATCAAGGGAACTACAACAATCATGATCCCCAACGTAATTATCTATTGGTGTTTGATCATTTGGTTAATGTGAACCTTTAGGGTTCCATACGTTTCTAATTCAGGGTATGTTGAAGAAGAAGGATTCTCACCGGTAGCATGCGCAGCCTCACCATTTTGGGCATAACTCCTTCATTTGATATCCGATTTGAGTGATCTATGTTGAAAAACTATCCTCTCTTCCGTGGCTTTCCGTCAGTATATCACACGTTGAATTCTTACTTTTGTACGATTTAAAAAAAATCATGCAATTTGGCAGATAGCAGCAGCAAACAACCTTCCGGTCTTCTGCTGTATTCCCAAGTCCAATCTCGACGTCGTGTGGGCGATGATCTTCGATATCTTCTCAATCTGCTATTCCCTCTACCCTCTTCACGTGTTAGGCGTGTCTCATCTAGGGTTAGAACAGCTAAGATGACTTATATATGGGCTACAACAGGGACAAGGAGGAGAAATTAAAGTTGGGTCTCCCTTGGGCTTAAGTATCCAAGCTTAGCCCAAAGCTTATACTTAAGTCCAATAATAATAATAATACATACCACTAAAATATTATTACTGCACTACCGTTCTAATCTCATAATTACGTTATGGACTCCTTCTTATTATGAGTCCGACAGTCTCCCCATGTTTAAGATATACAATGCCGATTAATTAATTAAGTTACTGACAACTCCATTAATTAATATCTCATCCGAGAGTAGAACCACACAACCTCATTATCATGCCGGAATAAATTCACCTGCAGAGTTTACATGATAATCGTTATGAGCTCCTCAAGGGGACATCATCAACATATGTCGGACACATATTCCTTCTACAATCAACAGCACACCATAGAGACAGTACTATTTCCCAACTCACTGAGTTTATTGATTTAATTTCATGTAAATCTCACCCATTGATGAATCAAAGAAATACATATTTTCTTACGTGTCGAGGTTATTGTATAGGGATTAAGAGCACGAACATACATAATAATTGAGATTAAGTTCTCCTATAAGTTATATAAGTTGAATGATATCAAGCGGTCATGTTCAATACACACAAAGTGCACTTATGTGATTCTATAGTCAAGACAAACTAATACCAAATCACACTACAACCATCCCGATAGAAAGACCCCGTCTATTTCGGATGTGAGCATCTGTTTATACTTTATAACGAAATCGATAATATGATCTTTCGCGTGTTGTCGCACAACATATTATCTACAATATAAAGTAAGTGGACTTTTGCATCGAACATATAAATAAATTATAAGACGCAATCATTTGATCATATAATTCTCATTTCAAATAAATTGTTATAACATTGTTCATACAAAAAGCTAGACTTTTAGTATACAATTCAACATTATCAACAACCAAGGAGGCCAGAGTTTTAATGGAGAGATCCTAATGCAGCAATACAACCTCCTTCTGGAGTTGATCCGGGTGCTAAGGTCGAAGAAAGAAAACCTGGTTTTGAGGATACGGTGAACAGGTACATGGCAAGGAATGATGCAAGAGTGGACCGCCTAGAGAAAAAGTTAGAGTCAAAGATAGATGCTAATCATGAGGATATATCTAAACAAATGAAGGATCTGACGTTGTTGATGGGGCAGATGGCTGGAAGTGTCAATCAATTGACGCAAACCGTAGAGAAAGGTAAGTTTCCATCTCAAAGTATAGCAAACCTGAAGCAGTGCATTGCCATCATATTGAGGTCAAGAACGTAGTATGAGGGTCCAATGCAACCAGAGATGAAAACAGGGAGAACGGAAGCTCGCTCGACCAAAACACTTGGCCGAGCTACGGTCGAGTGGCACACAGAGGGTCTGAAAAATCACAATCAGAGTACAGGCTCAACCAGAATCTAACTGCTCCACCAGAACTTCTAGGTCGAATGGAGGTCGAGCGAATACCTGTATGTCTAAACAATGCAGTTCCAACTTCAGACACCCTGCTCGACTATTATCTGGTCGCTCAACCAACCTTAACTGGTCGAGCGACGGTCGAGCAAGGACTGTCGACTCTAATTTCGGCATAGAACACCTTACCTATTATGCAGAACACTCCAGTACCATCACAATAGCAGAATACTGAGATTATAGCTGAAAAAAATGGGAAAGAGCAAAGAGATTGAGAGCCGAGAAGGATAAAGTGGAGAAGGTCGAACGTGATGAATGGGGATCCCCAAAATAAATATATCTCCACCGTTTCCTTTCAAACTCGTTCAAGAAGTTTTCAGACATCATAAACAAGATAAGCTTTAGCATTCCATTCTCGGAAGCAATCTTAGAGATGTCATACTATGCCAGCTTTCTAAAGGGCATACTGTTGAAGAAGACGAGCTTGAACGGAATAGAAACAGTGAATTTATCTGAGAACTACAACTCGATCATACAGAGGAAGTGCCAGCAAAGTTAAAGAATTCGGGAAGCTTCACTATTCTTTGTGAAATTGGAAAGGGGCCGGCACGAAGAGCCTTGTACAATCTTGGGGCAAGTATCAATTTAATGCCCTTATCGATTTTTCAAAGATTTGGGAGAGTTAACTCCCACAATGGTGGCTCTACAATTGGCAAATAAGTCAATGGTTTTCCAAAGGGGATGATTGAAGACGTCTTAGTGAAATTAGAGAAACTGATCTTTCCCGTGTTCCTTGTGCTAGAGATGGAGGATGACAAGGATAATGTCCCCCTTATCTTAGGGAGACCATTCCTTGCTACTGCTGGAGCGATGATTGATATGCAAAAGGGTGAGTTGAGGTTGCGCATGTATAAAGAATAGGTTCTGTTTAACCTTGATAAAGCAATGAAGATTCCAATGGAGATGCAGTGTCACAGCATCGATGTGGTGGAGGAGATCTTGAAGAAAGATATTTCCTTGATCCTTTCAAAGGATCCCTTGGAGACATGATTGATGGAGTCTCATACTTTTCTGACCACGGAGCTAGATGAGCTCTCTAATGAGGTATGTATTGAATTTCTTGAAAACTTACTTGCTTTGGGTGATGATAGGCATGAGCTTAAAAGAACCAAGATCGAAGATGTGAAGTAGACTAGGAAGAACCTGCCGTTGGATAGAGAGAGCGCACCTCAAGAAGAAAAGAAAGAGGAGTTGAAACTGCTACCTGAGCACTTGAAGTATGCCTATCTAGGTGACAATGAAGCATATCCGGTAATTGTATCTTTTTCTCTTACTGATGATCAACTCGATGAATTGTTAGATGTGCTTAGGAAGTATAAGTATGCGATTGGTTGGTCTCTTGATGGTGTAAAGGGTATTAGTCCATCATATTGCATGCATAGGATAAGATTGTTAGATGAGGCAAAGAGTAGCATTCAGAATCAGTGGAGGGTAAATCCCGCTATTCAAGAAGTGAAGCAAATCCTAACGTGGCTAGATGCAGGAATTATATATCCAATTAGTGATAGTCCCCATGTGAGTCCATTGCATGTTGTAGCTAAAAAGGAGAGCATGACTATAGTGAAAGCCAATGATGGAGAGACCTTAGCCACTAGGTTTCCTACGGGATGGCATGTGTGTACTGATTATAGGAAACTAAATGAGAATACATGCAATGAGCATTTTCCCCTTCCTTTCATGGACCAAATGCTTGATCGTCTTGCTGGGTATGAGTTTTATTGTTTCTTAGATGGGTACTCGGGTTATAATCAAATCATGATTACACCCGAGGACCAGGAAAAGACTACTTTTACTTGCTCTTATGGAACTTTTGTCTTTAGGAAGATGCCTTTTGGACTGTGTAATGCACCTACTACATTTCAGCGCTGCATGATGGCCATATTTGATGGGTTGATAGAAAAGACCGTGGAGGTGTTTATGGATGATTTTTCTATGTTTGGTTCCTCCTTCAATATTTGCTTATCTAACTTGTCTACTGTTTTAAAGAGATGCCAATAAACTAATCTTGTTTTGTATTGGGAGAAGTTTCACTTCATGGTGAGAGATGGAATTGTTCTTGGGCATCATATTTCGGCCAAGGGATTGCAGGTGGATAGAGCAAAGGTGGTGACGATTGAGAAGCTTCCACCACCTACTAATGAGAAGGGAGTGCGGTCTTTTCTTGGACACGCAGGATTTTACAGGAGATTTATTAAATAGTTCTCAAAATACTCCAAATCGTTATCACTTACTTGAAAAGGATGTTCCTTTTATTTTTTATGATGAATTTCTAACAGCTTTTCAGGTTTTGAAGGAGGCACTGATTACTGCACCTGTCTTGATCACACTGGATTGGACTCAACCATTTGTACTTATGTATGATGCAAGTGATCAAACACTTGGAGTGGTGCTTGGGAAATTGAGAGAGAATAAATTTTGTGCCATTTACTATGCGAGTAAGACTTTTGATGCAGCACAAAAGGACTACACTGTCACTGAAAAGGAGTTTCTAGTTGTTGTGTATGCATTCAATTAGTTTCGACAATATTTGGTTGGCATAAAGACCATTGTGTACACGGATCACTCTGCGATTCGGTACTTGATGGAGAAGAAGAGAGCAAAGCCAAGGATCATTAGATGGATCCTTCTTCTGCAAAAGTTTGATATGTAGATCTGAGATAAAAAAAATGTACGAAGAATGTTTTGGCGAATCACCTATCAAGGTTGGAGACAAGGGAACATTGTGATGATTCTTTTGATTACATAGAAGAAATGTTCCCTGATGAAAAGATCATATCAGTGTTTGCTGAAGGAGCTGAAAGAGCTTGTGTAGTAGCTGCTCAAAGAATGGATCCATGGTATGTGGATTATGTCAATTACATTGCCATAGGAGAAATTCCAAAAGATCTCAACAGGTATCAACTTGCTAAGTTTAAGAGAGATGTTGAGACTTTCATATGGTATGATCCGTTTGTCTACAAGATTTGTACGGATTATGATGAGTGATATTTTCACCTAGATTTTAGTGTCTTTTTATGTGTGTCTTTGTATGATTTTATCCGTATTTTGTATTCTATTTGGTTGTGTTTTGTGTTTTTATGGAAATGTGTGAGAATGAGCTTAAACGTGTTAAAACAGTTAAAAAGCAGAGTGCAAACGGAGTCGGAAGAAAGAAGGAAGCAAAGCAGCACAAACACGGCCAACCGTGTTTGGTACTTGAGGCGTGCACGAACCTGTAAGATTTGGCCGTGCGCGGTCGTCAGAAATCACAACACTGCCACCCATGTGGCCATGTACCGCGAACGAGCCGTGCACTATCCAGAGATCATCGTTGACCAAAAATCCCAGACATGACTCGAGTCGTGTACCGAACATGGCCCTATAAGCCGAGGCCAAGCTCAGTCATCCGAAACACCTACACGGCAACCCCTGTGGCCGTGTACGGAACTCGAGCCGTGTAGGTGCAATTTTTGTGAAAAATCAGAATCCTTCTAGAAGCTTCCCAAGGGGTATAAATACCCAATACTTCAATATTTCAGGACACACATCACACACCATTTTATCCATTTTACACCATCATCTTCATCCATTCTTCATCCATATCATCTACCATCATCCCACCATCAAAACCTTCATCTAATTGAGGAAAAGAAGCAAGGAAGAGAGGAGAATTGCAAGGAAAGGAAGGAGATCACCATTGAAGCACTTCAAGGGAGTTTTCATCCATACTTTACAGTGAAACCTTATTGTTTATCATGTTTTGTAAGGATCTTAATGTCTATGTTGATTTCCTTTTGAATATGGTAGGCTAATCTCCCTTGTGAGATTAGCAACATGAGAGTTGTTGGATAATTTTTGATTTGTGTATTTGAATTCATATGTTGATTAGGTAAATGGATTTTCTATCATTGATGTTTAAGATCTTGAGATTTATGATGATTTGTGTGTTTAGTTGTTCTAAATATGTGATTAGATTGAGAAATCAATTATGTGCTTAGGATAATTGAGTGAATCATTTCATCAAACACTTCATGTGCATTATAAGTTGTAAAGAGATTGAGAAATCCTTTAGAATTTAGAACCCTTTGATAGAACATGTGATTGGTTTGATCGAGAGATTGATTAATTGTATGAAGGGACTCTCAATTCAAGCTTAGTACCTAGTTGGAATAGTTCGAGTCAGAACCAATCCATTGATCTAAATGAGATTCATATCTTATTCATCTAGAGAGGGAGCTTAGGTAAACTTAGTGTTGGCCCTTAGTCTTATACTCATGATCATTTATCCTAGGATTACCACTTCTTAATTGTTGTTAATCTCACTTTTATTTAACTTGGAAAACCACTCATCCATTTATCTATCTTGTTTGTTGATCATTGCTTGCTTGATTGCTTTGATTGATTTTATTACTTGTTTGAAAACCACTCTATTGATGATTCGTCTCTATAAAATTACAAGAAATGTGAGATCACTTAAGTACTAGTACCTACCTCCCTGTGGTTCGATAAATTATTTTAATTGGTCATCCCTACTACAATACGACCAATCAAATGGCGCCATTGCTGGGGAGGCAACGGTTGCTAGTAGCTTGAAGAAGGATCATTTTGAATAATCATATTAGAGATATTTTTTTTTTTTTATTTGTTTACTTGTATTTGCTTTTGACAATTTTGTTCTAACTTCTCTTATTTTGAAGGTGTATGCAAACAAGGTCCAAAGGGAAACTAGTTGAACCTCTTGATCTTGAGATTGAACACACTTTGAAAAGAAGGAGAAAGAAGAACAAAACAAAAAATAGTGAGTTAATGGAGAATTTTCAAGGTGATAATCGTGTGGAGATAGAGCATGATGGGGAAGGAGGGCAACATGTGAACGTGCAAGACAACGCACCACAAGTCAATGTTAATCCTCCTCAACAAGCTCAACAAAATTTTGGAGCTAGAAACAATCAAGTTTTGCTTCAACAAATGGTGCAACAAGTTCTAAGGCAACAAGGCTTTCCATAAGCTTTTGTTCCTCCTCAACAAGCATATGTGCCACCACCACCACCTCCGGTGCAACATGGAGTTCACAATGATCAAAGGGTGATCTGGGATTTCTTTATGCCGAGGGGGATGCCAAATATGATGGGTCCACCAATCAATGCCAACAACTTTGAAATTAAGGTGGGCTTGATTTCTATGGTGAGAGACGAACAGTTTAGTAGAACCCCAAATAAAGATCCTAATGCCCATCTAGCTCAATTCATTGAGATTGCAAACACCGTGCAGATGAATGGGGTGAGTGAGGATTGTATAAGGATGAGGTTATTTTTCGTTTTTATTGAGGGATAGAGCTCGAACATGGCTATCTACCATTACTCCCGGTACGTGCAGCACATGGGATCAATTTACACAAATATTTTTGAACAAGTATTTTTCACCTTCTAAGACGCTTCAAATGAAGAGCTTGATCACTCAATTCAAGCAAATGCCTCAAGAGAGCTTTTATGAAGCATGAGAATGGTTTAAGGATATGTTTCGCAAGTGTCCACAACATGGTTTCCCGGAGAATCAACAAGTTGGATTTTTCTATCAAGGTTTGGTGACTGGACAAAGAGTACTTGTTGATGCTTTTGCGGGTGGATCCGTACTTGGTGTAACTCCGGAAAGGGCCATAAAAATATTTGAAGAGATTGCTACGAATGTTTATCAATGACCATCGGAGAGGGTTAGTGGATGTCATGGATTTGAGAGTTTTGATCAAGGGCAACAATTTAATGTGAAGAGTGTTAGTGTTGATCAAAGTACGCCAAGCATGGAAAAGATAGTGGCGGAGGTTATGAAATAAATGAGCTTGAACCAATGTGTGAATAATTAAGGAGCTAATATGGTTGAGGGGCTACAAGTCGATCAAGGTGTGCTACCTCTGATATTGTGAGTGGAGAACAATGGGCCAACTCTATGCCACGTGTGGAAGATGTGTCATACATGCAAGGAAGAAACTACCAAGGGAATTACCAAATAATTTTCAAGGTAGTTTCAACCAAAGTCAAGGGAACTATCCACCAAGGCAAGGAAGCTTTAATGGTCAAAGTAGTGGAAGCTCATACCCACAACAACAACAAAGGCAAGGTAACTTTTCCTACTCTAATCCGAGCAATGTGATTGCTTATCCTAAGGGTTATTAGCCGGGGTCTAAGGTATCAAACAACGAGGGATTAGCATCGATCGATGAGCTGCTTGAACAATTGTTAGCATCAAACAAAGCTAGAGAAGCATCGGACAAAGCTCGAGATAAAGCTTTGAAAAAAGCGGAAGAAGCAATGAACAGAGGCTAAAAGCTTTGGAGTATAATGTGGGACACATAACAAGTACCTTGAGTGCTTAACAAAAAGGAAAGTTTCCAGCCACAACCGAGGTTAATCCAAAAGCTCAATGTTTGTTTGTTGAAATGGAAGAGGAACGAAAGGTTGAAGAAGGGTTGGTGGAACGCAAGGTTGGTGAAGAAATTGAAGAGATAAGTAAGAAAGAAGAGAAGGGGCCTAAATGGATACCTAAGTGGAAAAGGGTGCAAGAGGAAAAGAAAGTGGAGGAGAAGGCCAAAGAAGAGGAGTACAAACGTGATTATTGGGGTATTCTAATCACTCCATTCCCTATTCCCTATCCACAAATGTTTGTAAAAGAGGAGAAGAAAAAGAAATTTGAGGAACATGTGAAAAATCTTAAAAAAAAGTATGAGGTGAAAAGGAAAGAAGAGCTACCGAAGCGAGTGAGTCGATGCATAAGGAGAGGCCTACAAAAGTTGGTGATCCGGGGAAATTCATCATTCCTTATGATTTTGAAGGGAAATGTACTCTTGATGCATATGTGACTTGGGGGTGAGCGTCAACGTGATGTCTCACGCTACTTTCTAGAGCTTTGAAATTGGAGAGCTAAAGCCTATGACTATCCATCTTGAAGTGGTAAATGGTGAGGTTGTGAAGCCATTAGGAATTGTTGAAGACATGGAGGTGAAAGTGAAGGGGCTAGCTTTTCCGGTTGATTTCATGGTGCTAGAAGTGAAGGCGGACCCTCGAGTTCCACTCATTTTAGGAAGGCCATTTCTAGCGATGGGAATAGCGAAAATTGATGTTGGTAGAAAAGAGCTTTCTTTGAGCTCAAATAGAAGAAGTGTTACATTCTTGTGTAATAAGAAAAAAGGAGCCAAGTCTCATTTGAAGCCTCCGGATGATCTTATGGATCATGACTCTATTCTCTTTGACAACATAAACTCATTTCTTCATAATTATATGAAAATGTCAAATTCTAACTTATCTTCTTGTGATGTTGATAGGATAAAAGCATCGGAGCTCGATTGGAAACTAGACAAAAGAGAAAGAGGAAATCCACTAGAAGCTCTTCTTGATGATGATTTGATGCTTGTAAGCAAGAATGGTTAAGTTGAGCTTGTGGACAAGAAGAGGGCGAAGCAAATGTTCAAAGTGTGGGTGCGAGGAGAAAGTGTGGTGGACCACCATTTGGTCCAATGATCGTGAAAATCCGTCCGGCTTGAAGACGTTAAACTTAACGCTAAATGGAAGGTAACCCATTCTTTTTATCTTTTGATGCTTGTTTTGTTGTTTGGTCTTGTAAGTGGATTGTGCTTGTGAGAAAGGCATAGTGAAGAAAGAGAAGTGCTTCATGGATTCGAGTATACATGTCACACCATTTGTTGCAAACATAATTCTCGACTCTTGTCTCGAATTAAGTTTGGGGGGGCTAGTGCGTAGTGGACATTGTTCAATTCGTTGGATGTGTTTACTTCTCCACAAGAAGATCATCAATGAAAACTACAAGGGTAAGTCCCACCACTTTTTGCAAACTTAAATCTCAACTTGTTTCGATTTAAGTTTGGGGAGAGAGTATGTGGTGTGACTCACCACTTGAGTGTGATTCTTGTAAAATTGGGTCAATTTTAAATTTTTCTCATGAGTTTGGTTTGATTTTGGTCCGATTGGTGGTGATTGAAGTGCATGATAATCCATATTTTTAATGAAATTGTTGAGCAAATGGCCTTGTTGAGCATATATGAAAAGTATTGGAAGTACGAATTGAGCTCGGAGCTAACAACTTCTACTACTAAATGCCTATTGAGGGAGTTCATTCTACACCCTACCACTTCTATGTGTTTAGCATAATTTGATTCGATTTGGATTGATGTGGTTACCATGTTACTTCATTTGTTATATTTGTGGGAGGTTTACTTTAGTAATTTAGGATTTCCTTTTCAATCAAAGGTTGGGATGATTGTGAGCTTAATTTTAATGGATGATATAGAATGTGTGTTTCATTGTTAATGATGGTGATTTTTGCTTTTGTTTTTGCATGTTATGTGTTTTTAGTTGTTTCTTATTTGTTGTGTCTTTATTTTATGTTTTGTGTGTTTTCTTATTTTTATCTAGGGTTGTTTGGTGATTTATTTGGGATGTCGTGAGTCATTTTTTATGTGAGTGATGATATGTTGTGGTAGTAAGTGATGACAAGTTATGATTAAGAATCTCTACACTTTTGAATTGTGGCATGTTTTACTTAACTTATTCAATTTTGAGATGAATGTGGTGTAATAAGTTCCTTAAGGTCCAATGCATAAGATCATTTGAGCCTCAACCGTGTATACATGATATTTTTCTTCATGAGTGGATTGGTTGTGTTTGATAAGCCAGAACTTGCTCAAAGACTATAGGAACGAGCCCGATTAGTGGAGATTAGCGATATGATCTAAGGTCATCTTTGTTATTTAATAGTTATTGCCATATATTTCCCCACCATGAACATCATCCCTAGTCAACCACTTTGATCCTATAAGCCTATTTCTTGTGAATTTAGCACATTACAAGACTTGATGTCCCACTTGAACCTTATATATTGACCCTTTGTGTGAGTAATCAAGGAGATGGTAGCTAGGAAAATGCGATGAGATGTTTTGGAAGAAAAGAAAGGAAATAGTATACAAGAAAGAAAAAAAAAGATGAAAAGAGCACAAGAAAGAATGGACATGCAACCTCAAAAACAAGAAAATGAGCAAAGCAACAATAATATGCTCAAGTACTTAAAAATCCAAGAAAGGAAGCATGAATCATAAGAAGATCAAGAAATCCAAGGAAAATTGATGAGTAGTGCTTGTGATTACCAAAGTTGAGAAAGGAAGAAAGAAAGTGAGGAAGTTGAGGAAATTGGTCATCACTTCAATTACTTACCTTGATTAGTCACTATTACCCATATTCTTGTTACCCTACCAAAGAGTCTATCATTACATCCTAATGAAAGACCTTTTTTATCATAATGGAAACTTTGGAGGTTTTGTGAACGTAGCCCACGAGCAAGCTTATAGCTAGTCGAGCCAATCAATTGATGAGTGTTTTTTTACCACTTTAAAGAGTGTTGAGTGACATTTATAACCTATGTGAGGCTTGGACAAAAAGGGACTATATTACACTATTATTCTCTTGTGATTGAACTTGTTAATATTTTTTGCATGTCATGATTTTAATATTGTAGGATGACTTAGCATAAATTGTGATTCTTATTGCTATGGATGTGTTATTGCTTATGTTCGTTTAGTCTTTTTCTAGGTGAAAATCACTCTCCTTAGTTTATAATTTTCGTTGTTCGGGGACGCACAACACTTTAAGTTTGGGGGTGTGATGAGTGATATTTTTACCTAGATTTTAGTATCTTTTTATGTGTGTTTTCGTATAATTTTATCCATATTTTGTGTTCTATTTGGTTGTGTTTATATGGAAATGTGTGAGACTGAGATTAAATGTATTAAAATAGGTAAAAAACAGAGCGAAAAAAAAGTCGGGAGAAAGAAGGAAGCAAAGCAGCACAAACACGGTCAGCCATGTTTGGTACTTGAGGCGTGTACTGCGCACGGACCTGTAAGATTTGGCCATACGCGGTCATCAAAAATCACAACACAGCCACTCATGTGGCCGTGTATCGCGAACCAGCCGTGCGCTGTCCAGAGATTATCGTTGACCAGAAATCCCAGACACGACTCGAGCCGTGTACCGAACATGGCCCTATAAGCCGAGGCCGAGCTCAGTCATCTGAAACACCTATACGGCCACCCTTGTGGCCGTGTACGAAACTCGTCCCATGTAGGTGCAATTTCTGTGAAAAAATCAGAATCCTTCTAGAAGCTTCCCAAGGGGTATAAATACCCAATACTTTAATATTTCAGGAGATTTCGGTGGTTTTGCCCTGCACACACACATCACACACCATTTCCTCCATTTACACCATCATCTTCATCCATTCTTCATCCATACCATCTACCATCATCCCACCATCAAAACAAACCCTAAAATAGAGTAAAAATCATCAAGTATACCCTCAAGGTGTGGAAGAGGTTTTTCAAGGAAATTTTTCTAGAAATCAAGAAGGAAATCAACCACAACTATGGGGAAATTTTCAAGAATCCAACACCTCTTATTCCGCCCAACGTGACTACCAAGAGAAGCTTAGAGATGAGTTGATTGAAAAAATTATGGAGCGCATGGAGAATGAGAGGAAGTATAATAATGCGTGGATGGATCGAATGGTAAATTGGTGTGAAATGGTGATAAGTGCAATCGTAGCATTCAGTGCTAGATTGGATTCCATTGAGCACCAAGTAAATCAAGTTGTGTCCACTGAGGAAAGACTTCAAGAAGTGAACAACAAGCCTTCTACCTCTGGAATGAATCTATGCATGGCCATTAAAGATCGGAAAGAGGATAGTTTGGGGTTGATGAGGTTACAAAGGAGAAGAGAGAAAGAGTTTCTAAGTGGGTGAAAGACAAATAGTTGAAAGAAGAGTTGAAGGGGGAATTCGATAGATTTGTCGAATCTCTTGAAGAGATGGTAGAGAAAGTCAAGATTCAAAATCGAGAAGAGATTCACACCCTTATGGAAGAAAAGAAGCCTCCGGAAACTAAGATCATGGATTCTACTCCCCACAAGCCAAAACCTTCTCATTCTATTGAAATCTCAAATTCTCTTAAGAACTTTCATGATTTTATTGATAAAAATTTGTTTGGCGATTGTAGGAAAAAGGTTGCGAGAGGTAACCAACACTTGTCGATGCCCGAATTTTTACCGGGGGATGTGGTTGAAGTTCAAAATGTATATAAAGTCCCATGAAAAAAGTGGAACAAGTGGAAAGGGTCATTCCTTGTGAAGAACGCCTTCGGAGAACAATTGCTTGAACTATTTAACAAGAAGGGAAACGTTCTTGTGGTTGAGCGTGAGGGCACAAGGCACTACTTCAAGAAGAAACCTATGGTAGTGCCTAAGGACTATTCAAGACCACCATGAGCTAAAGACTATCGTCAGGCTTGAAGACGTTAAACTTATCGCTAGATGGGAGGCAGCCCATCATTATCTTTATTGCTTTATTTAGTGTTTTCAATAAGGATTGTGGATTTGATATTGTTTTGCATTTTTGATATGTAGGTTGATTGTGCTCATGAGGAGAATGCGTATTCGCAGATACGGGAAGTGCTTGATTTGAAGTGTGTAAGTACATTACACCACTTTTTGCAAACTTAACTCGAAACTCTTGTTTCAATTTAAGTTTGGGGGGATATGGCGTGGTGTGAATTACTTTGCTTGAAGGCATATACTTTTCGTATTTTTGAGCTAATTTTGAATTTTTCTCATGAGTATTGGTTGGATTTTGGTATGATTGGTTGTGTTGAAGTGCATGATAGTCTATATTTTTAATGGAATTGTTGGGCTAATGGTTTTGTTGAGCATGTATGAAGGGTATTGGAAGCACGAAGTGAGCTCGGAGCTAGCAATTTTTACTACCAAATGCCTATCGAGGGAGTTCGCTCTACACCCTACCACGGCTATGTGCTTAGCATGAATTTATGTTGATTTGGATTGATGTTCATCAAAATCCATAGTCCGTAGGTGTGTACCTGAGATAGAGATGTAGAGTGTTCTTGAATTTTTTCGTACACATCCTAATGGGGGCAGTTTGGAGTTCAAAAGACAGCAGCTAAGGTACTTCAATCTGCTCTTTATTGGCCTACCCTGTTTAAAGACTGTGAATCCTATGTGGCGACATGTGATAGATGTCAAAGGATGGAAAAAACATAAGTAGAAGAGATGAGATGCCACTTCAGCCGAGCATTGTTGTTGAGATCTTCGATTTATGGGGAATCAATTTTATGGGACCATTTCCCCCATCTAACGGATTTCTCTACATCCTTCTAGCAGTGGATTATGTTTCTAAGTGGGTGGAGGCCATTCCAAGCCGCATGAATGATTCAAAGACCGTATTGTCTTTCTTGAAGAAGCATATTTTTGCCCGCTATGGAGTCCCTAGAGCACTAGTAAGTTATGGAGGTTCCCACTTCATCAATAAACTTCTTAAAAAGTTGCTCAAGGATTATGGTGTCAGGCATAGAATCACTACACCCTATCACCCTCAAGCGAATGGGCGGAGGTCTCCAATCGACAAGTTAAGCAAATCCTGGAGAAAGTAGTGAGAACTAATAGGAAGGATTGGGCGATGAAGCTCGATGATGTGTTGTGGGGGTTTTGAGCTGCGTACAAGACGGTGCTTGACATGTCACCGTATCAAATCATCTATGGAAAGCCGTGCCACTTACCCGTGGAGATTCAACATAGAGCTTTATGGGCAGTGAGAAGCTTGAACTTGTCTCTTAAAGATCAAAAGTAGTTGAGGATGACTCATATCAATCAATTGGATGAGTTCAGAAATCAAACTTTTAAGAACTCGGAGATCTTCAAGGAAAGAATTAAGAAATGGCATGATTCAAAGATCTCTTACAAAGAATTCAAGCAAGGAGATGAGGTATTACTTTTTAACTCTCGTTTGAAGCTTTTCGCAGAAAAATTGAAATCAAAGTGGACGGGACCGTTCATTATCCATAGAGCCTGTGGAGAGGGAGTTTTGAACTCATGGACAAAGATGGGGACATCATAGCGGCGAATGGGCTTCAATTGAAGCATTATAAATCACCGGATGATGCTTGTGTCGTCTTTGAAGATACCTTGCATTGATGTGGTACCGTTGTGACTCTCCGACATTAAACATGAGCATCTGTTGGGGCTTTCCCTCCTGTTTTATTGCTTTAATTATTTCGTTTGAGTAAGAAATTTTTATATTTGACGTGCTTACTTATCAGAAATTACATCTTATTGCAAACTTAGTTTCGACTATAGTGTCTACTAAGTTTGGGGAGGTTTGATGTACTTACCTCATCGTAGCACAGAGAGTATAATCTTTTTTTGTAACATTTGCTAGGGGTGTTGATTTTTTGCGATATATTGAAACTTTCACCAGTTTTGATGTATCGATTTTTTTGCAATTTGCCTAGTATTCAGTGGTGTGTTTGTATTGGTGTGAACGGAGTTATATATACTTGATTTTTAGAGTCTAAGTAGTGGTATTCTAGTTATGGTTTTAGCATGATATTATATTTAATATGGTTTTAGAGTCTGGGTTTTGCAGGGATGGAAGAGATAATGAAAATCTAAAATTGGGAACACGCTCGACCAAAAACATGCCGTTCGACCAAACTATGCTGGTCGAGCGTAGGTCAAGCGGTGCACATAGTTTCTGATTCAGAAGGTTCAGAGTTCATGGAGCTTGCTCGACCAAAGTTGGAGCCACTCGACCAACCACTTAGGTCGAGCTGAGGTCGAACTGATGACTGTGTGGCGGATCCTTTAAATTTCAGATTAGAAAGACCCCGCTCGACAAGATGGGGACCGTTTGACCAAGAGTTTTGGTCGAGCACGAGGTCAAGTGGATGGCAGAGGCAGTTTTCAGAATATAGAGTGGCCGCTCGACCAAACTGCTTGACCCGAGCGGAGGCAAAATTTCGCGAATATAAGGTCAGTTTTCTGTGCTACTCGGTTAGTTTCTCACCACCTCTTCCCGAGCGACTACTCCAAACGGTACAATTTTCACCCAATCACTCCATAAACTTTGTTCTACCCAAACCACACGCATTTCATATTGATTTTGAGAGATTCAACTCAAATTTGGGGCTTTTCTTCTCAATTGTGTCTTTCCACTTCTCGTCACTTTCTTGCACCCATGGCCGAAAATAAAGGTATGTTTCTTAACTTATTTTTCTTGAATTGGATTATATCCTAGGGAATTTAGTAGGGTAATCATGTTTTGGTTTGAATTTTGATTCGATTTTTTGTTGAAATTGATGTTACATATGATACGGGCTTGAATTTATTTAACTAGATTTTTTATGGGCTCGTTGAATTTGAGTGATGAGGAGGATGAATTTGAAGTATGGAATAGTGTGTATGCTAGGGATTAAGTTTGAAATTTTGAATGTTTAGAAATCCCATTATAGCATGTTGGTTTGAAGTTTTCGTGATTCCTAGTGACTTAAAATATTGGGTTTTTTGTGATTTTATATGTTAAGTGAACGTATGATTGGTTAACATATGAGATTGTGGAGACATTGTGTTGAAATTGTTGAGCATATGATTTGAAGTCTTGAGTAGAATCTATATGAGTATAAGTGCTAGGATTGGTATACTTGTTTCTTTGCCTTTGCTTGTATTGAAGTATAATTATTGTAGGTAAGGGAATTGCTTCATGCTCAAAGCGAAAGGAAGGTGGAATACCAAAGAAATGAGATTCGGGAAAGAAGAGTAAGAAAGATGAAAAGATGCCGTCAAATTTTGGGTTGAAAATTCCGAATTGGGATGAGAAGAGAGAGCTATGGGGAGCTATTTCGAGAAAGATAAATAGGACTCATTATCAGGATGACCAAGATATGATGGAGATGCACATCATCAATGGCATAAGGTGGACGTTCAACCTTGCTGGAATTAGTGGTTTCATGGATTTGAAGAGGGAGACGTACTTACATATCACTGCGGAGATGCTATGTACTTTAGAGGTGATCCGGGAGAATTCCGCTCTTCCTACATCGACATGGTTCCGACTAGGAGGCGAGTTGAGGTACTTATATGCGAGTGAGTTTAACAGAATGTTTGGATACCCGGAGAATGTATCTACATAAGAGGACGAAGGGTTCATGGCAAACGACTTTTGGAGGTCGATCACGGGGATACAAGGAGCCTATGATCCTCAGCGATCTTGGGTTGCCTTCATCCGCAACCCAATCATTGCTTATATGGATAGGATTCTTAGAAACACTATCTTCGCCCGAGCTGAGGGCGGCTGTGTTACGAGGGGTGAGTTATACGTCCTCTGGTGTATGATGAACGGGGTTCATTTCACTTTGGGAGCATATATTTTGCAACAGTTGCATTGGTTTACCACCCACACTTTTCAAAAGGTGAATATTGGAGGTTGATCACGCTATTGGCCGAGCGTTATAACATTGATTTATCAAGGCATAGACCAATCCAAGGTGACCTGGATTTGATTATGTCTGCGTACGTGAAGATGAATTTGGCTCGTCATGAGAAAGGAGTATGGATGTTCATTCGGGGAAGCAACCCGATCTCTTTTCAGATTCCATTCTACCTGGTTGATCTTACTACGGTTCAGAACAACACGAACTTGTTGATGAACACTCCTCCCCACATCGCTATCTCTACTACTTGTTGTGCTAAGAGGGATTGGCGTACCTTGGCAGATATGCACCTTCAGGGTGTATATCTTGATTTGGATATGATTTTAGTAGGAGAGCCGGAGGAGGAGGATGAGTACGAGCCGATGCCACGAAAGCAGTTTACACCTGAGCAGCAGTACCACTATTTGAGCATCTGATGCCTGATGTACATATGGAGATGCCACATGATTATGATATTCCGGAGGGTGTTCCTCAGATGCATCCACCGCATCCACCACTGCAGCCGCAGCAGTATGATTTTTGGCAAGCTCAGGATCAATTTTATCGAGAGCAGTTCCTGATGATGAACGGCTTTTTTCCACATTGAATGCAAATCAGCAAGAGACTAATCGTCAGCTGGCATTGGCAAACACCAATTATGTTGTGCTCAACCTCAAGTATGATGCGATGGATAGAAGGATTGAGGAGATGCAGGCTAGCAATCGAGAGATTGATAGGAAGCTGTATGAGTTACATAGGGATTTCGACCTATGGCGTATGGATGCGAGTGATGATGATGATGCTCCGGAGGAGTAGTGGCGCCAAGTTTTTCCTTTGTCTGCTTCCTCTCATCCCCCTTCTCATTTTATCTTTATAGGTGGAGGTTTATGTGGTGGTTGATTTGGGTATAAGATTGTTGTGTGAGTGGCATGTACTAAATTGATGAGATTGTGGTGATGGTTGTTGGATATTTGTGTTTGATTGATAATCGATGGATGGATATTGACTCGTTTGTATGCTTGTCCGTTTTTCTTGTGATGCGTGTTAATTTCGTTAAAGAGAAGCATGTATTGTTTGTTATTACTTGAAGTTTATGTGGGATTGATGTTGATTGCATGCTTTGAAGAGTGCTTAGGAATCTATTACCCTTGTGAGAATTTGAGCCTATTAATCGTGTTACATATGTGCATGATAATTTATTTTTGAGAGAATCGTTCATACATTTGTATTCTAGAACTTGGCTTGGAGTCTTATTTGATGCTCATGATTAATAGATATTAGGAGATGATCTAAGGCCATTATTGTTGATTTGAGCCACTTAGCCAAAATTTTACCTACCTTTAGACTAAATATATCATTAGAAGCCCCGTTGAGCCTTAAAAAGTTTTTTCTTTGGCAAGCCTATGATAAAAGCATTTATTTATCTTTAATTTGAGCCTTGTTGAATACCCTATTCATTAGTAGAGAGTAAGGTGAAAAGATTCTAGCATGAGAATGAGATGAGGAAAGGAAGAAAATTTGGTTGAGTGATATGAATGAATAAGAATATGGTTAAATCTTGTTGAGGGGTAGTGCCTGAAACTGGTACCCGACTATTTAGAAGGGTAGTTGATGCGTGTTTTCTTTGCACGCAAAATTAATCCCCAAGTATTAAGGATATCAATTGCAGCTTAAGCAAGCGACCAAGTGAATTATCGAACCCAAAGGACGACGTATTATCAATTTAATTATTTACTAAATTAATTAAGACGAATGGTAATAAAAGTTTGAGGTTTTAATCTAGTAACTAATAAACAATTAATTAAAATAATAAATAAAATAAAATATCACTTGAACAATATGAAAGTGGATCAAGTAGGAGAATAGGTAGCTCTATGATAATCCAGTTTCACAACTTAACTTCCCTTCCGTGTGTTGGTGTCAAACTCTTCCTTGTGGAATATGGACGCATCACTAGGTCATGCATATCTAATCTATAGATACAAGTAAACATGCGTGTAACACGTGTGAATAACCTCGGAGCAAGAGATATAATTCTGCCCCCCTTTCTAGGTACTATCAGTATCAATTATTTCCCTGGCCAATTGGTACTCTAACCCGATATGATCTCCCTTTATAGGTACTATAAAATTATCCTCTTTATCCTACTTAATAACCCAAATTAATTCAATTAATAAGTATTCATATATGATAGTTCTAATGAAGTTTCGGAGTCCCCTCACTTAGAATCATAACATGGAATCCTGTTCAGCGGTGAACGCACTCAATCTACAACCAAGATATATATTCAGACTCTATATACCAATTGAAGATGCACAAAACGATCATGAATATGGATTAAGAAAGCACAATCATATATAAAATCAATCCACAAGTAGTGTTATACAGAGTTTACACACGAAAGTTCAATTAACTAGATAAAACCTTCACAACCCTAGTTCTACCCAAAAGGCTCTAGCCCATGATGTTACAAAGAACAATCATGGGTGTTGGATAGATCTTACCCGGATGTCTGGAAAATTACAAGATAAATTAGTAAATGATAAAACCCCTAGATGTGGCGTCTTCGTGTCCTTCTCCGTCTTGAACCCTCCTCTTGGTTCTCATCTTGATTACACAACGAATCTTCAAAGGTGATGGATGGATGGAGGAAAGAAAGTGGATAATGGTTGGGGGTGATCCCCCCTTGTGGGGTGTGGTATGGTTGTGGCCTCTCTTATGACTCTCTTGTTGTTTCTCTCCTCTAATGGTGTGATCTATACCCCCTTTTATACTTGTAAGCACTCCTTATAGGCCTTGGAATGGGCTTTTTGAGTGATCACATGCATTGAGGGTGTAAAAATACGGATATGGTAAGTTTCCGTACGTCTATTTGACCACGAAGGTAGGTCAAATTCAACTCCCCTGGTCGAATTGCAAGTCGAATCACCCTACTGGATGCTTCAGACACCGGATTCGAGCTTCAGGTGCTGGATTCGACCAGTACAGCAGGTCAAATTGAGGTGTCATAGTCGAATTGCTTCTTTTGCCATCCAATTCGACCAGGATTTGACCACATGGTCAGGTCGAATTCAAATGTTGTGATCAAATTATCTTGCGCAGTCTCACCGTTTCGCGTATAGCTTCCACATCCGAGCTCTATTTTGAGTTATTCTTATACTCATGCGATCCTCTCTTCCTTGGCTTTCTATCCATATAAAGAACACATGAAAACTCAAAGATTTGAATATGAATAAGCCACAGAAAGTAGCACAGCAATTCTATTCAGCACAGCTCGCGCGACGTCACTATTTCTATCATAACTTCCTCATTTTAAATTCGATTGAGGTGTTCTTTACGCCAAATCAACCCTCATTTCAGTGGCTTTCCAACCATGTATCACACCAACAGTTTTGAACTCCACAACAACACATAAAAATTATGAAAATTGGATGTGCGTTTTCAGCATTCTTGCACAAATTGCACATTTTCTCCAACTTTGCACTTTTGATCCTTTTTCCACCTAAAACACAACAAAACACCTCAAGTGTACCTTTTTCTCACATATATTGAATATATGACACTTGTGCTAATATATGACAACAATATCAATCAAGAAGGTGTTCAATTAGACACTAAAGCACGCTAATTTCCACTCTCATCAGTAGTGCCCGAAACTGGTACCCTTGTACTTTGAATAAGAATGATGTTGATGCCAAGTAATGAAGGAAAAGTTGAATCGCAAAGATCATAAGAATGATGGAGAAGAAGAATAGAGCTGTTGATGAAAGTAATACTCCAAGGTAATTCTCTACTAGTGAATTAGTCACTTTATCTATATTTTCCTACATTTACCAAAGAGCCAACATTACAACACATAAGACAAGTCCTTTGTGATCCTAGTGTTGAAATGATTATGAATTGATCTTTGAGACCTTTGTCAAGCTTATGGTTAAGCAAATGTATGAATTGATTGTGAGCGTATATACTACCCTAAAAGGTGTACATCTTTTGCACTTGAGAGAGAGAGTAAACACCTACCTAGTGAGCTAGATGACTTAGTACTCGTAGAAGTATTGTAATTGATTGATGTTCTTAAATAGATGGAAGGGATGATGAATGCGTGTTTTGATTTAATAAATTGCATGTATTATTAAGATGTGCATATATGAGGATCTTGTGAATTATACTCTCTTGCTTTGTTTTGATTTCGTTGCCTCGGGACGAGCAAAATGTAAGTATGGGATTTGGGGGTTTGATGAGAGTGATAATTCACGTATTTGAAGCTCTGATTTGTGAGAAAATTGAAATATGGTTTGAGCGATTATCAAGGCAAATCAGTATGTTTATGGGAAATCACAAATCAGAGGCTACTGAGGCTATTTGAGAGCATTTATGTAGAAAAATAGGTTAGAAGTGCTCAGAAACGAAAACACGAAGTCTGAGATGCTGCTTGACTAGGGGAGGTGCCGCTTGACCAAGACCTTTTGGTCGAGCGAGGGTGGATTTGGTCAAGCGGATATCTGTACAGAGTTTCAATGAATAGAAAGTCCGCTCGACCAGGACGAGATCCACTCGATCTGGCTATTTTAGTCGAGCGGGAACACGCACACTTATATTTGGTAATTCCAAACCTCCTGTGCGTTTATTTTCGTATTCTCCAAGAAAAAAGCTCAGAAAAGATTCATAAAGAGAGTCTACAAGTATAAAAAGGGATACCGATCACATCAAAAAGAGAGTTAGATTCCACATCCATCCTACACCATATCCATGCCCTAACTCCATCCTACGGAGCTGTGGAGAGAGATTCGTCTGTCGAATCAAGTGAAAACCAAGTGAAGATTCAAGACGGAGAGAGATGCGACGGCACCCGCTCCTATGGTTTACTTCGCATCTTAATTTATCTTGTAATTTTCAAGACTATGGGTAAGATCTATCCAACTACCTTGATTGTTCTTCGATCAATCATGGGCTAGAACCACTTAGGTAGTTCTAGGGTTTATGAAGGTTTTACAAGTTAATTGAACTTCTGTGTGTATACTCCGTACAACACTACTTGTGGTTTATTTTATATAAGACTATGCTTTTTCAATTCATACTAAGACTTGTTTTGTGTATCATTAACTGTTATGTGAGTCTGAATACATATCTAGGTTATTGATTGAGTGCGTTCACTGCTGAGCAGGATTCTATGTTATGATTCTAAGTGAAGGGATTCCGAAGCTTCATTAGAACTATCTTATATAAATATCTATTAATTGAATATTATTCTAGTTAATAAATAGTATAAAGAGTATAAATTCATAGTACCTATAAGGGAGATCATATCGGGTTATAGTACTTAGTGCACGGGAAATAATTTATACTGATAGTACCTAGAATGGGGGTGAATTATATCTCTTGCTCCAAGGATATTCACACGTGTCAAACGCTTATTTACTTGTATCCATAGAGTATATTTGCATGGTTTAGTGATGCATCCATATTCTATAAGGCAGAGTCTGACATTGATACACAAAAGAAAAATTAATTAGTAAAACTAGATGGCCCGAAGGACTACCATCTTGTCACTTATTCACTCTCGTTCAATCTCTACTGTTCATTTACTTTAATTTTTCATTTAATTAATTGCTATTAGTTACTTAATTATCACAATCTTATTGCCACAATAGTCTTAGTAAGTTAGAATATAATTAAATTAATAATAATATGTCATGTGGGTTTGATAAATACTTGGTCACTTATCAAAACTACAATAGCATCCTTCGCACTTGGGGATTGATATTGTGTGTTGAGAAAACGTTCATCAGTATACTCCGTACAACACTACTTATGGATTTATTTTATATATGATTATGCATCTTTAATTCATACTCAGAGTTATTTTGTGCATCATTAACTATTATATATAGTCTGAATATATATCTTGGTTATTGATTGAGTGCGTTCACTAATGAGCAGGATTCCATGTTATGATTCTAAGTGAGAGGACTCCGAAGCTTCATTAGAACTGTCATATATGAATGTTTATTAATTGAATTGAATTCGAGTTAATAAGTAGGATAAAGATAATAATTTCATAGTATAAAGGGAGATCATATCGGGTTAGATTTCAGACATGGGAAATAATTGATACTGATAGTACCTAGAAATGGTGTGAATTATATCTCTTACTCCAAGATTATTCACACTTGTTATACACATGTTTGCTTTTGTCTATAGAGTAGATATGCATGGTTTAGTGATGCGTCCATATTCCACAAGACAGAGTCGGACATTGATACACGAGAGAGAGATTAATGAATGAAACTGAATTATCCTAGAGCTACCTATTCTCCATTCTTGAGTCACTTTCGAATTCTTCTAAGTGCTTTTATTTTAATTGTTATTTTAATTAATTTGTTTAGTACTTAATAATTCCATACCTCAACTTCTTTGCCATAATTCGTTTTAATTAATTTATTAAATAATTATATTGATAATACGCCATCCTTTAGGTTTGATAATTTAACTTGGTCGCTTGCTTAAGTTGCAACTAATATCCTTAATACTTGAGAATTAATTTTGCATGCAAAGAAAATACGCATCAAGTTCTTAACTCACCGAGCATATTGATTTAATGGATAAATCTCACCTATTGATGAATCAAAGAAACATGCACTAAATTACGTATCGAAGTTATTGTATAAGGATTAAGCAGACGAACTTTCATAATAATATAGGTCTTGTTCTTTTATATAGTCAGTATAAATTGAACAACTTCAAGCGATCCTGCTCAATACACACAAAGTGCACTAGTGTAATTTTATAGTCAAGACAAACTAATAATAAATCACACTACATCCATCCCAATAGATTGTCCCCGTCTATCTCGATTGTGAGCATCTGTTTATACTTTATAAGGAGCTGATAATATGATCTTCCGTGCGACGCTGCACACCATATTATCTACAATATAAAGTAAATTGACTATTGCATCGACATATAAATAAATTATAAGATGCAATCATTTGATCAATGATCTTATTTCAAATATTGTTAAAATATTATTCATACTAAAGTTAGACTTTTAGTATACAATCCAACAGAGACAACTCTTTGATTTATCCAAGTTCTTTTACTCCGAAAAATCCATCATCTTGGTATGAGTTAACTTATATAAGTTTTTGTACATTCCAATCTTAAATCATTCATATACACACAATTTTCATTCTTCTTCAGGATGAAATAACAAATTAAAATGTAGCATATCCATATTAACTGTTTCAAGCAGTGATTTCAGAACTGGACCGTCCGGTCAACTGGGAACCAGATTCGAGATCGGTCCAGAGCCACCCCATATCTATTTTTTAATTGAACCGGGAAGAACCGATAAAAACCAAAAAACCAATGAAAATGGATTAATCGGAAATGGATGGTTTTATGTCCAAACAACTCAATTTCATCCTCAAACTACATTTCAAATCTGTTTTATCTATTAAAATTACTGAGAACTAAAAGAGGGAAACAACACAACAATACATACAACATAACAACACCCTAATTCAACAACGATGCTGGTGTCCATCTATAATTTTCTAATGGGCGCCATCGTATCTTGCATCCTCCTATCGTTTGATGAGCAGGGACACCGACTGCCATCCTCTTATCGTGAAGAAGTAGGTGTATTGGTTGAAGAGAGGAAGCAGTTTGGGTGAAGATAGGACCGTACGGTGCAGTGGTGGTTGAGGAGAGAGAGGAAGGAGTTCGAGTGAAAGGATGGAAGAAAGACAGATTGCAGAGGTTGATCATGAAGGTAGAGAGAGTGACGGCTGGACTCTGTGTGATTGTGAAACCCTAAATTGTTGCTTTTTTTCAAATGTTCTTTTATTAATATAAAGTAAACTCAAAATTAATGTAATATTTAATTTATTTTTAAAATATGGACTATTTATATTACTGAATTTTTATATTTTCCTTTACTCTTTAATTGTATTAAATTGTTAATCAACTCACAGTTACTATATTTAGTTATATTTATTAAATAAATTTATTTATTCTAATAATTTTTTAATAGTAATCAATATAATACTAATATAAATTATAAAATATAATGAATATGAGGTGATTTTATTTTTTTGGTTGAACTACCGGTCCGACCAGTAAAACCTCGAACCGTTTGAGACACCAGTTTGATCTCCGATCTGGTTATAAAAATACATGTTTCAAGGTCTTGCATTGACCAATATTGTAGCTATATGTTGTGATATTGTATTCTCATCCAAATTGAGAAGATTTAATCCTTCGTGGATTTTCATGTAAATTATAAAATGATGTGTATTTACTGCATATCTAAATATATTAAAACTGTCATATAAAATAAGTAGTGAAACATAATGTATAATGGGAGAGTATGTATCGTTTATATACTGGGTCTCTGCAAGAATCCTTTGAGCTTTAACTGATCACCACTTTATCATTCATATGTCCTTCTGGGACAAATATTTATATCATTTTAGATAACATTCAAATAAATATTTAGTCAGTTAAGCTCAACCTCGATGCTTTATTTTGTCTTACCAAATATTCGTGCTTCTGGCACTATGATATCAAATATAAGTTCTGAATTCATATTAGTATTTAAGACAATAAAAGCAATCAAAGAGGCATATGTCGTTGACTACTTTCTATTTCAATTTATATTCTTTCCCAAATTTTATAATGATTTATATGTTTATATAACTAGATCCTCATCATTTCCCAATACGTTTAGATCTAGCCATTTCACATGCCCAGTATTTTGGTTATTTTGATACACGTGTGAATTTACTAGGTATTTGTCTTCTGGACAAATCTATTGAAGATAATTTTCATTATCTAAAACAAATTCTTCAGATATTTTTTGAAGTGACTATTTATTCTTAAAATAAATTTCCGTGAATATATAATTTTCAAATAATAAAATCTTTCACACTTTTAGCGTTGATAAATAATTGTTAAAAGTATTATATCCCTAGGGAGCTCCACTTCCAGTGGTGCATTGTTTACAAATATAAGAGACTTTGTCACTTTGATAGTTTGACAATTTATTTTCTATTGCAAACTAATAATCTTTTGAACTTCTGGTTCAGTCAATCTAGTGCAAAATAATAGAATTTCTCGGCATTCACATAAATATTGGGCTTAAATCTCCCCCTAATATCGTGAAATGATCTTCATTAAATGTGAAGTTGGCGTACTAACATATATATTGATCCCCTATTTTGGACTTTGTAGAAATTGATGGATAATTATTATTAGAATGCCCATTGAAGTACGCTATGGTGGTGATTTAAAATACTAATTGCACACTTCAAAATTCGCAGATGGGAAATGTTTAAGGCTTTTGGCCATGATTGAGCAGCACTAGATATAAAGGGGGTATAATTATGATATGCAGGAGTCAGATTTGTGTTTAGTTATTCCAAGTTCTTAAAATATTAATTGTTCAAATAAAATATTAACTGAGTGTGAACATAAGACATTGGATGTTCCACTTTTTTAATATTATCAGATGATATCAATTCTAATTGACTGAATCAAATATTCAATATTTAAGCTCTTCATATGAAGTTTAATTTATATTAGTAACTCTAAATTAAAAATGTATTTATTCAGTGGATACATCACTAAAATATTTTGGTCATGACATGAAAATAATTGACCAATTTTCCTCCTTGAATCTCTTAAATATATTAGGAGAAATAATTCCAAATTTAGTATATAAATATCACACAATAAAATTTCCACTCAAAATTTCACAATGTCATTTCATATCTCATGACTAAAAGAATTTAAATTATCTGACTCGTCCGTTTACTGAAAACAACCCAATCACTCATGTCATATTTTCAAAAGTGTTGGGTTTCAAATATCAATATCACAACAATATAAATATCAATTTTAGATATCAACTTCCAAAACATGTATAATCTAAAAAAAAATCATTTAATAAATATAATCTAACAACATATGTATTAACAAAATAAGCACAACAACAACAATATAATGTAATAGAAAAGAAATAATATTAAAAAAATATTTTTGTGCAAAGGAATATAGCTAAATTATATAGCATACTTGGTCACAATAATTTTCAAGCTTATGTATCAAAATTGTGTTCATTGACTATGTCAATATTTTTATTTGCTTCAGGCAAATACATATTTTTATTTACACCATTTTTATTTCACAAATATCCTTTTCTTTTTTTTTTCACATATTTTGATATTCCACAACCAAGTGATTTGGTGTGCCATATATACAAGACCAACAACCCTCTCATCAACATTTATGACAAATTTGATTCTGTTGGAGTGTTTGTTTAAATTTTTTACCTTTATCACCTTGTGGAGTCCAATTTGGACTACCTCAACCACTTTGATAAGACCCTTAATAAGATCAATTTAAATTTTCTCGACCACTACAAGAAGGCCAAATACAGTTATTTTGCAATATACCACGTGCTTCAGGCATAAGTTTTGAATCAACTAGTCTAGCATTATGATTTCTTATTTACTATTAATTATAATTTTCTGCAACCAATAGTGCCAAAATAAGTTTTGAATACTTAGTATAATTTTTTTTTAACTCTCTACGGCTTCTGAAGTATGAGTTTGCTGGTATGGAAGACAAAATTGGTTTTATCAATTGATTCTGATTCTGTAATGTTCTGCTTACAGAGTTTTAGAAAATAAGGTGTAGAACATAATTGTATTCTATTATGGATTTAAAAATATGATATCATAAAAAAAAATCAACATGGTCAAATAATGTGAAACAAATATTGTTGCAGATATCTAAAGTTCTTAAAATATGCGAAGTAATAGAATTAAAGTGTTAAACATTTAGAAATTTTATTATTTAAAAATTTAAAATCATGCTTGGTCTCCATAATCTTGAAGCTCAAGTCCCAACAAGTCATCATTGTCATGTTCAAAATCTTTATTTGCTTCTGGAAATTTTGTATGATATGTTTCACGATTGACTTCTTTTCCTTTATTGTCTTTTTGGTTCTTTGATATGCCTCAACCAAGTGTTTTGATGTTCGATAAATACGAGACCAATGACCCTTTCATCCACATCTATAGCAAATTTAAGTGGAATTTAAATTTTGTCCATGAGCTTTATTTTGAATCATTCCACTGTCTTGGGCTCTATCAGTATTATTAAATCCTCGACCTCGCCCACCTTGGTTGTATAAACTTGTGTTGTCTTGATCGTCTCCTTGAGGCAATTAATATTGTCTCGACCATTACGAGGAGTCCAATATGAATTACCTCGTTTACTACCTCTTCCATGCCAAGTATAATTCTTCTGGAATGTACCATGCGCTTTAGGCACTAGGTTTGAATCAACTGGTCTAACATTGTGGTTTTTCATTAATAATTGGTTATGTTTTTCTGCTACCAATAATGCAGAAATAACTTGTGATTGCTTAATATAATTTTTAGCTCTATACTGCTGCTGGAGTATGAGGTTTGCTAGCATGGAATGTGGAAAGAGTTTTTTCAATCAGTCCAGTTTTCGTAATGTTCTGCTTTCAGAGTTTTAATTGTGATATAATACGATGTAAAGCAGAATTATATTCTATAACGGATTTAAAATATTGAATTCAGGTAGTCATATTGAGCTTGAGGAGGGATTATCACAGTTTGCTAATCAAAGCGATCATTCAGGGATTCCAATCAAATAAGAGGATCTTTTTTCTGTTAGATACTCATTTGTTAAGGTCTTTGCTTAGATGATGGAAAAGAAATATTAGTGTTTTAGCCTTTTGGGCAGCAGTACATTCAATTTTTGAAATAGTTTCACTTAAATCACAAGATGCGATGTGAATTTCAACATCTAGGGCCCATGTTAAATAGTTATTGTGATCAAGGGCGAGCTCGTCAAATTCTCTCTTAGTAATGTCAGACATTTCCATTGAACCACATTTACTATAAGAATAAAAATGAATTAATTAAATTAAAAATTAAAATACAAAATTCTATATACAAAGTCATGTGACGTTGGGTTTAAAAAAATTCCAAACTTTTTAATTGAATAGTTCTCTTACTAACGAGAAATTAATTTTTGAAAAAAAATTAACCAATATTTAATGTATCTATGCTTTTAAAAAAATATTTAACATGTCTAGTCACATGTGTTCAAGTACATATTTCTGATAATGGAAATCTTTAGCATCACATAAACTTAAAAGATAAATTATGTAATTATTGAATATCTAAATATTACGTACTAATTAAACAAATTATTAGGCAGTATCATAATCAATCATATATACAAAGTAAATTTATTTATATCAATCAACCCAAAAATAGCCGATTTAATACCGATTTAATACATTATCAAATAATTCCTCAGTTAAATATATCAATCAACAAAATTTGAAACTAAATACATTTATCACGTCTGTACATATATACATTTAATTTGAAACAATAATCATTAATTTGGGCAGATTCATGACTACAAAAGTTGTTCACACAACAAATATAAGAACTCAATAACTTTATTATTTGGCATATTATTTATTAATATAGCTAGATAATTAGATTCAGTATTAATAAACCACCATGAATAGTGAATAAACCTCATTAATTAATTCAATAATAAACTTAGTATATGAAAAAAAATTGCAGGTTCATGACAAATTTGAACAATTCGATTAAAAAAATTATTTAGACAGATACATAACTACAAACAGTTGTGAACAATTATGAATTTAAATAATTTTAACACATGTTTAAATTTTATTGAAATCATTGTTAACACAAATAAATCATAAAGATTATCGAATTACCTCGCAAAAAAGACGATTATTTTTTATGGCTCTTCTTAATAATGGTTCTTCTTCATGAGTGTAGAAATGAATCAAATCGTTCACAATGAGTGTAGTGATAATTGGTCAGAGCGTGCTGATAACATGTTGTAAAGTATTCGATAAGAACAATAAGATAAATATAAAGAAGAAAAGAAAAATACAGAAATAGAGAGAAAGAGATATTTTTATTAATGGTGTTGGATAGGAATGTGTACAAAACCCTAATATTCTCACTCTTTAAATAGAGAAGAGAAATGGTACAATAGTAAATATACTATCTTCCTATTCTAATGATATAAGGAGTAATGTCCATATAAAATATTTCACAAAAAAAACTCACTCTTATTCTTTTATAAATTAAATAAAATAAATTTTCACTAGCTAGTTAAAAATAAATCGTGAGGCCCATTATTTAAAGACAAAGCCTCTTGTAAGATGGTGCTTAGATGATACGGTTCGTAAGATGAATTAAAGTATGATTGTTATATAGGTAAAATATGTTTATTGATAGTTAAAGTTTTTTTTTATCGGTAAATGTTACTCCCTCTGTCCCGGAGAAGAGGACACTTTTTTTGGTACAGAGATTAAGGAGTATAATAATTTAATTGTAAAGTGAAATGAGATAAATAATATTTAATATGCAATGGGTAGTTGTGTTAGAGGTGATATGGGCCCCATGAGAATAGATTATTGTTTTTGTGTGGGTCCCATGTATTAAAAAGAAAATGTGTCAACTTTAGTGGGACAAACCAAAAAGGAAAGTGTGTCAACTTCTATGGGATTGAGAGAGTAGTTGTTAGTCTAGTTAGTAGTTAGTATACACCAAGCACCCTTACTTCCCCTTCTTCAAGCCTCCTTATATCACATCTCCTAATTCGTTCCTAATGGACCTGGGTCTCTCACTTAAGTGAAGAGCCCAGTGGTCAGGTGGGCTAGCCCACCTGATTTGATAGTATGATGAATAATGAATTAAAATATGATTCTAGAGTGTTATAACATACCTTAACTACCAATGAGTATATTTTACTTATAAAGTAAGCCTTGTGTGAGATCATTTTACGATTTCGTAATTAGTTATCACTTTCGTATAAAATGTTATCACTTTTCATTTATACTATAAATTATTAATGAAATAGCAATTATCACTTTTCATTAATTGAATATTACTTTTGATTATAAAAGTTATCACTTTTTATCTGTTTCATTTAAGCCTTGACGTAAGATGATCTCACATAAGCTTTTGTCTTACTTATAAAATAAACATACTCTAATAATAGTTCAACCCGTCTCATAATCCGTTTCTTAAATGGTACGGGATATTTTGTGACATATTGGCGTGATATCTCCTGTAACACTTGCTTATGGAATGACACGTGTCGGGTAGAAAAATTTAATCCCTTGTCCCAAGGGTTGACTGGTTGACTTAGGGTATAGTTTCCCTTCTCTCTCTTACGTGTCACTCATCCAACAGAGTGTCACAAAAGATGTTACACCAAAGTGACACAGAAGATCCAGACCCCTCTTATATATGTCTCACAAGATCGAGACCGTTCTTTATTTTAAATGTCGTTTATTATTGTCAAATAGTTGGGAACTTTGCGAACTTTAATTTCTCAAATATATATGTCGACTTTTAACCTCGGACCCGTTTCATATTTACATAAAACTAACATTCGAAACATCTACCAATGGAACACACTTGTTATCAGAGTTATTATTTTTAGCAAATGTTAAGTTTATCTTATGGAGTATGATTTATTAAGATGAAGTTTGAGATTTAGTTATTAATGGGAGATTTTATCACTTTTTATTAAAATATTATATTTTTTTATAGTATTAATTGTTGATAAATTAGCTTACAACATATTATAACTTTTAATTAATTAAGTATTACTTTTTAATAAAACATTATTACTTCTTCTCCTCTCGCTGAATGAGTTCCATTAGTGGATGGAAGTGTTTAGAATAAGCGACTCTTAGAAGATAAAATGTAATATTATTTTCTTATTATGTACTATTATATAAATGTAATATTATTTCCTTATTATGTCTCACATCAAATATAACGGGAGAGATACAACAACAAAGCATAAATGTGCAATCACATCATGCAAAGTCAGGAACGTATAAAGATAAACTTAGAGACACAATTCTTTCATACGCATTCGTCCCACCATAAGGTTTACGCATATTTTTTGGAGTCCCGTTATAAGGTTTGCATTTGTCTTTATAGTAAATGAAACAAACACAAAATAATTAATATCTCTATAGGGCCTATATATAATACTAATATAATTAGTCAATATACATTAAAATATATTCTCTCATCTCACAATACATTAAAATACTCCCTCCATCTGGTTTAAAAAGTCTCATTTGTTTTTTACATGTGAATTAAATAATATTATTATTTAATGTAAGTAATGTATTAGTATGTATGGAGGCCCCATATTTTAATTATATTAATGGGTGAGACCGCTTGGAGTGGACGCCCAAAACGAAACGAAAAAAAAAAAAGAGAGAGAGAGAACTCTTTAAAGCGGATGATGAAGTACCACATTTCTTATCCCAGTGCAAAAAGTAACCGTCAGTGTTCGGGCGGGACACGGGGAGTATACTCCAGACCCATATTTTGAGTAGCCAAATAAGTTGATAACACCCATATCCAGGAAGTGGAAAGATTACCCATACAATAATCAGCTGATGGATATTCATTATTAATTAAATAAACATAATGCCAAACCATACATATAGCAGCCCCAAGATTAGAATGCATAGAATGAGAACTTGAGTGAATTTAAAAAACATCACCCACAGTTATACGTTGCTACAGATTGAGATGCACCCAATTTCTATTCATTGAGAGGGAAGGACCTACGAATCGAGCAGTGGTAACAAACATTCTTACTTGTTACATGATGAATGGTGGATCACCATCGTCAATCGTCCACGTGAAGTCTTCATCACATCGCTTCTACACCTCCAATGGTACTTTAACTTGCATCTGTAACGGAAAGAGAGTCTCCCTCAGCAAGGTTCATCACAAAAGAAAATATAAAACTCTAAGCAACAAAATGAACTGACAAATACTGGATATGGCTGTTGATTAAAGGAACGGAGATATATTCAATAATAGGGTTTCTGTTATGCTTCGACCAAAGAGCAATGATAAATGACCGTAGGTGATATTTGAACACTAGGAATGGATATATGTATTCTGACAACACTACATTAAGTAAATTGTGAGAACATATTTTCCCCAAATGCTTAAGCATTGAGTTAGCCTAGAGAAGTTAATAGTGGGACCCAACAATGCTCAAGTATCAGAATTGAACAAATCATTCCACATACTCATGCAGGTTGGCTGCCATTTTCTCCACACTTCCAAGCCCATTACAGAGAATAAATCTCTCCTAGATGATGCATCTATCGATTGACCGTACGAACATTCGATAAATTGTACTACAGACATGATGCAATAATGACTGCTTGAAATTTCTGTGTAAGCAAATTTATAAGGTCAGGATAGTGACTGGATAAACTGGAAATATTCCATACTTCACATATTTTGGAGAGAGAGAGAGAGACTCTGAAGCAGTAAAGCATAATAAATCTGACCAATTCAATTTGCCATGTTATAATCTTGTCAAAGAATGTTGATGATTGTTCTCGTTTCACAGCCCTGGGCCTTTACGTGCAGCAATATCTTCATGCTTAAACTGTACTGACATACAAATAGAGGCAAAACAAGAAGCACACTAATGTTTTCACGTATAAAAAGACAAAATGGGATATGGAAATAGTCTCACCTTCCCTCAGCACTGAAGTAACTAGCATCTGCACAAAATTACAAGTAATCATTTCACAACATAAGTCCTTAAAAGAGGAATGCATCTTTTTAAATTCCTGTGTATATAATGTGAAAAATACGATTGGCAGAGGCCTTGAGCAAATTCAAACAGGGTGGGGTGGGCGATTAATAAGAGTTAATCTAAATGCACTAATTAGAACATACTGATTAGAAACACACTAAGCCTTCTATTAGGATCACAAGTACAAGAAGTTGATTGGAAAACTCATAAGGTGTTGAGCTTGGGGTTCTGCAAGATAATAACAAAGAACTTCAATAAAAAGATACATTCAAAGTCACCTGAAAATTTTCAATCTCAATTCATCCACGTTCCACAAGGTGCTCTACAAATACAATTTAAGTTAAGCAAGGATCAGAAAAATTTGATCAACCAAGCATTAATGGCTAGAGATGGTTGGCTATTCACACAAATTCCCTTTGACAGAGAAAATGTTCATTTGAGTATGTAATAATACACACCTACAACAACAAAGATTTATACTTATTAAGATTTTACAACTCCACAGGTACAGTTAGAATTACATTAACCAGAGAAAGCAGAGTAGTCAATGATTTAGCAATTTGTGAGTCATGAGTAAGTGATGAACATCTTCCAGCGCACTATTTCCAGTTACTCCAGAAATTCAGCTGCATGACCAATTACTGCTTGGACGGGATGGGAAGACCAGAGAATTAAGTGAGACAAAAGAAAGCTGATGCTAATCTTTCATCTGAACTCCAGAATTGATAACCCTCTCTGCATAAGCATGATAAACTACACATTTAACATATGGTTCCCAAAAATTATAACAAAAGAGGAGGGGGTATAAAAGGGGAGAACCATGCATTGGCCCTAGATTACATTTCAGGACCTCATTACTGAATATTGAGAAACACATCAACTTATTTTCTTAATCAAACCAAAGAGCAAAAGTCATAGCTACCTTAGCACAGAATGCTAGGTCAACATTTTGCAGTAATTTATATGTTAACAAGATATCAGTCCTTGTCTGTCTTGAGACATAAGAAAAATATGATATTATTTCATGTAAATGATGAGTTTCACACAGAAGATGAAACCTAAAACAGAGTACAAAATTTAGAATTCAAAAAATAGAGTGAAGCTATGTGCATGCTTAAGCAAAAAGGTAACAAATTATGTGTCGTAAAAGATATGTAATCAAGACTAAATTTAATACTACCTCTGACTCACAAAAGTTTCATCCTTTCCATTTTGATGCGTCGCACAAAAGTTTTCACCTTCCTAAAAAGGTTAAAATGTCAAAACAACTACCCTTTCCCAAATACTTTATTTACTACAAAACAACCCCTACCTAACCACCCAACATACTTTATCATTTATTTATTACCAAAAAGACCATAACATGTACGTGCAAAGTCAAAGGCAAAAACTTTTGTGAGTGGGTGGGAGTATAATATAAAAAGGATATCATTATGCTCATAGATTACATAGGTCTACAAATATAGAAGACAATGGATTTTTAATCCTTCACAGAGATGCTTTAGCCCTACAATCAATTTCATAGGTCATACTTTAACATGTATGGAGAATACTTATCCAAGAGTGTACACAAGGCATAGAGGCGTTTCAAAAAAATGATCGACCGGAAGGTAATTTGTGCAAAGGAATGCCAAAATGTTGGCATCTTTAATCTCTGCAACTTCTGAATTGCTGAGATATTGCAAAAGAAACCTAAAATATATCAAGATATCTCCGCTAAAGACTTGCACTTAAAATTCAGAAGCAGGTTCTCTAATATTCTCACATGGTGCAAGATTGTGTGGAATCTCAATATCAGATTATAAATAAAAATTCGAATATAATCAAAAAAAAATTTCTAAATCGAGAAGATGCTCATTAAGGAGGAAACATGAATGATGAACCACTATCCAGTCTTGTCACCCGTACTTAAATACAACATGAAGTGATTAAATTATTCGGTCAATCTATTTTATATAATAGAATTGGTGAATCAAAAACTAATGTTGAATTGAAAAATGAAAAATGAAAAATAAAAAATAAAAAATTACAGGACCTTTACACTCATTAAAGATTGTGTGGAATCTCAATATCAGATTATAAATAAAAATTCGAATATAATCAAAAAAAAATTTCTAAATCGAGAAGATGCTCATTAAGGAGGAAACATGAATGATGAACCACTATCCAGTCTTGTCACCCGTACTTAAATACAACATGAAGTGATTAAATTATTCGGTCAATCTATTTTATATAATAGAATTAGTGAATCAAAAACTAATGTTGAATTGAAAAATGAAAAATAAAAAAAAAATAAATAAAAAATTACAGGACCTTTACACTCCTAAGTCACAGGGTATACGCACACAAACACGTAAGCTCCCTCATTACACAGCCACACATGCGCGCACGCGCGCGCGCACGCACATATATATATATATATAGAGAGAGAGAGAGGCAGAAAACTGGGTCAGGCATGCAAAAATGCATTTAGCCTGCCAGGTGATTTGCGTAAGAGTAAAAAAGTTTCAAGTATTGAATACATAATTCAAATCTCAAGTCAATCAGTGAACACCACCATGAATATATATTAATTAAATACTCCGACCGAACACCACCATTTAATTACACCAATGCACAAAAATTTGAAGGCTCCTTACCGCAGTCACCATGATCAAGTGCTTCCATGTCTTCTACCATCTGGACAAAGCAGCACACTATTTGCTGATCTAGCTCATAGTAATACTCCATTTTCTCTAATGGTTTCATATCCAGGTCAATAAAAGATGCCTATAAAAATGTGCACTATGATTAGACAATAGTTAATATTCTCACATATTATAAGAATATTACTAGTAGATCACGTTTTTATTCTCCCTGTGCAAAGCAACAAATGAAGATTCTAAAGAAGGCAACAGCAGAGTAAACTATTTACTGACTGAGTATTGCAATGAATGCAGAAGTCTAATTTGGGAGTTACTGGGGTCCATCTGGGTTAGGTGTCACCCAGTTCAGTTAATATGAAGAATTAGATCAAGGAGTTATTAAAATATACCTTTGTATCAAACAAAATAATTAAAAATAAAAAATAAAACTAAACCCTAAGTGCATCGGAGACCAAGTACCACAGAATCACCCATAATGTTGATAAAAAAATAACAATAACAATAATGATAATAACTGTAATGAGTGCTTTGTATTCCACATCGTATTTGATAAAACCCAACCTGGCAAAAAGCAAGAGAACACCAATATTAAGATAACAAGTAAATATGAGAAAGATTATGGTGAGATAACATGGTCTCAACACATGATCAATAATGATTTTAGCTGGCAAATCCATGCTTCTGAGTTCATGAGTGAATCCATCCTTGGAACAAGATAATGGGGTTTTTTTTTTTTTTTAAGTGATTATAAGCTCATCTTCTGCTTTTAAAAAGTAGTTTGGAGTGCTTTAAATGAAAAGATTCTGCTTGAAAAAATCTATAAAAGTTGAGAAGGGCACTTTAAGCTGATTCTGCAACTACACTAATAATTAACGCAAACAAAAATATCTTACCAAACACATTACATTTAAATTTTTTTTTACAAACACTACCCACGTTTACTTTTAATCATGTTATTTCATATCACTAAATTAAATCACCTCTTAAAAAGCACAATTCTTTGCAAACACCCCCACAATATAAGAGTAGAAGTTAATCATAAAAATTTAGACACGTACCTTGTAATAAAAAGCTTGTTTGCTTGATTCCACAACTCTATGCTGGGACTGCAGATCCTCATTTCCTCTGGGCCTAAAACTAATCATCATACTTAGGTCCTTTGCAGTGGCGGATATCAAGTAATCCCTTACAACTCTTAACTTTTCATCCATTGGCATTGAATGAATAGCAGAATATAATGTTGACAATTTGTTTCCACCTTTTTTCCAACAGACCCGACAAGGCTGAGAGATAACATCATAGTAGGCATGAATGGCACCTTCTATATCAATAGCATCTAGCTTCTGAACTTCAAGAAGCCGATCCAACAATCTAGATTTGAAAACAGTTTCAGAGACAAGTTGCTGAAAATACTCAGTGTGCATCCCATCTTTCGCCAAAAGAACAGATTTAAGTCCATCTATAAATGACTGATCAGATGAGCGACTTGTCAAATCAGCAGCACCATCCATGCCTCCAAAAATAAGAGACCCATTCAAAAAAACCCGGAAATTATTCTGAGGGGTAAGAAAAAGGGCCTTAACTGCCTTATGTATTCGGTCCTTGGATCCAGAAAACAAATCCAGTGGATCATATTTACTTACTTGTGATATCTGCATTAAAAGAATCTACATCAGTCACATTCAATCAAAAACTTCATCAATTAATGCACTTTTTAGAAATGTCTAGAACGTTAAAGAACTTAAGTATTAATTAACTAAAAATAATTAGAATTAACTAGAAAAAGTAGAAACATGATTAATAGAAAGTTAATGAAGGATCTAGTAAGTAGTGCAGCTTTTGATATGTAAAAAAATATTGTAAGATTGTGATGTGGTGGAATAGGCTATAAATAGCCTCCATCTTTTTTCTGATTATGTAAGAAAAAGAACCCATCAATCTAAATCCTTCCTTCCCTTTCACCTTCCCAAATTAAAAATATTTTACCAATACTATTGTCCTTTCGAATACAGAAACTAGAAAACAACCAAACTACTCAAACTAATCCCAACAACTATTCTTCTAAACTAACAGGATACAACGTTAGATCCGAGTAATATAAAAGAATGCTCACTCCATGTTCAACATGCCAATAATAAAGAAATATCTCCAGGAGATGAATAAGGTAAGGTCTAAATATTACCTTCCCTTGATGCAATTTTAGAGCTTGGTGCATCTTAAAACGAGTAACTCTCTTTTTTATGGCATTTTCTTCAGCTATAAATTCTGAAATTGGAAGAAATCCACCTTTGGGCTGTTTTGCAAAAGATGAGTGGAAGATGTTATTAAATTTAAAAACTTGTTGAGGAAGAAAGCAATTCTTACAAGATATGAATGAAAATTTAAAGGTAAAGAATCACAAAAAAGCACCTTTATCTCAATGGAGACACAAAAGTCCTGTTTGAGAGAACCTGAAACTGGAAGAAAGATCATGATTAAAAGGTTGTAAATCCAAAAAGCAAGATATCTACATGCAATCATGAAAATTCATCATTTATCTCAAATGATATTTTCCCGTTAGTGAATAGCTTAATGGATGATTAATGAACTTAGAATTAAATGCAGAGTACATGAATCAGCCTCCCAAGAGAACTAGACATATCTTACAGAAAGACAACTCTAACGTCCATTTTCAGAGAATATAATCACATAACATAACAGCGACTATACCACCCCTAATAAAAATTCATAACTCAACATCAAGAGAGCAGTTCTCGCCAATCATAATTAGTGATGAGACAGCATAGAAGCTACCATAATACAAAATAGAGATGCCACAAAATGGAGGCGATGAAAACATATTCCTGAAGCAACTCAAGTAAGCATTAAAAAAAGATTCAAAAAATATATAATCTTCAACAAAGGGGGGGCAGAACTACAAAAGCAATGAAGCAAGATGCCACCATCTATCAGAATACATCTCATACCATGAGGAAACATTGAATGATCAGCAATAAGAAGAGCTGAATCACAAAGGGAGTTAACTTTGGCAGCATCAACCCGCCAAGAAGGACGCTGACAAAGAACTTTGTTTTCAACAGCCTCCAAAAATTCTCTCGACACTAAAACGCGTCTCTGTTACAAATCACAAACATGCTCCAAAATTTTAGTTATGCTAGCAGATAGCTGAAATTTAGTTTGAAACCAAATTCCCAGAAGAAGTTTTAAAAAACAGAGAACCATCACATTTTCATGTTATGCCAAGCTTTCATTCTTCAACTGAATAGGATTTTGAAGAATTTTTTTTATATTAATGGACAAGAACTTCAAGGATTATCATGTTACAGAATGTACGATTAGAAGATGCATATTTATCAACTAACCTGCAACATTTTAAGACTAGAAGACAACATCCAATCTAGAATCATACACCTAGAGGCAAAGGCACTTATTGATGAAAAAGAGTCTGACAAAAGACGGTAACCTAATATAGAATGCATGGATATGTAAGTGTTTTCATCAATCAAAAAAAAGGTCATGATAATATAAACAAAAGAAAGAAAAGACAAGGTTTTCTTCAAACTAAGTGGCAACAATCACTTACCCCTGCATCAACATGTTCATATCCTAACAGCGGGCATATTACATTTTGCACATACAGCTGCTCAGCAATTTCTTTAGTAGGGGCTGAGACAATGCCTTCAAACTTTCCCCATAGGAGGCCTTCATGCTTGGTTGGAAAGGAAAATCCATTCTCGCATTTAGTTCCATTATTTGGAATTTTTTGTATCCTTAAAACCTTTCCAACCTAGAAGCAACACAGGAATGAAAAGCATTAGATGATTTGTAAAAATTCAAATCTACTTGTTACATTAATGATGCATTCAAGGACTTTCATTATATCTTGAACACCTGGATTAGTGGATTGAGATCATATTGCTGTTTATAGTTTTAAGAACTCCATTCTTGAACAGAATAAATATTATAATGACTACCATTACAAAACAAGAAATATACCTGTTTAATTCCCGAAAAAATCATGTTCTCGCTTTTACATACTAATGTTAAATAATATTGTATTAATAACTTGATACATTAGTTCTCTTGACGTATAAATCTATTAATTTCAACCTAGACATGGAAAGAAGTATCCTTTGAGTTCCTTTTACGTATAAGTTACTAATTTCAACCTAGATATGGAATGAAGCACCAAAGATACATAAATAGGGAACCCTTGCCAGTCAAAATTGGGGTTAAATTGTTTATAATCTCCAAAAGATCGGAAGTTCTCATAATCTATAGCAACTTCATCAACATTGAACTTTCTTCCAACTAATTGGGGAGGAATTGGAAACCAAATGTGTCTACATTATTTACACCATCAGAATGACAAATCCATGTAACAGGGGCCAAGACTTATCTAATAAAGTCAAACATGAGAAAAGATAACCAAACTCCATAACCCACAGAGAAGCATCAATATTAAAAGAGAAACATAAGCTAACAATTATGCCCATAAGCCGAATCAAGATCAATATGCACACAGAAAAATTCAAGGAATTAAAACTATAAGGTTTGGATGAAAAAGTAATTAGGAAAGGCAAACAAGCAGTGTCAGGATAATTTTACATCTTTTTTGGAGCCATGAGTGGAAAAGAACCATTATCCTGTAGCAAAATTAAAACAAATAAAAAATAAAACCCTTACAAAATGAGGATTGTTTCCACAATAAGCAAGAACCAAGTTCATAGCTCCTTCTCCTCTGTAAGCCCATTCCTCCGCATCTTTTGCCTGTAAAATTGCCACTTCCATTCACTGCACAAACAAAAAATAAACAAATAAACACTCCTTCCCGATCCAATTCCAAAATACAAAAGAATTGTGTAGTTTTATGATACTTGAAACTCGAATATACGACAGCTGAAACAATGTTAACATCAAAACTACATAACCAAGAAAGATGAAGCGAATATAAACAAGAATATAGAAAAAAAAAATTAACAGAAAAAAGTAAAAGCTTTTATAAAAGCTAATTCGTGAGGGATTAAATATACTTCAAATTATAAACTCTGGCTAGTTGTTTCGAATTTCTCCTTTACCCAAAAAAAAAAAAGGAAGTGACAGTTCTCCTCGTACTGAAATAACAACATTGACTATCACAGATGGAGAAATATCGATAGGATCAAGAACCCATGCAAAAATCAAAATCCAAATCAGGTGATAAATGTATTCCCAGATCAAAATAATGGGGAATACCAAACATGCAAAAGGTTTGAGGGCAAACAAAAATAATGCTGAAAAAAGTTACTCACAGAGATTTTTGTCCGGGTGGCTTCGTCCTTTCCGGCCGCCGTGACGTCGGCGACCTCCACCGCTTGAGGGCTTAAAGCAGAGATCAGAATTGAATGTTGAGAATAAAACCTAGGGGAATTGAATGGGGGTTCCGCAGTAGTGTTGAGTCGAATAAATTCTTGGAATAAAAGTGTGGAATAGGGTTCTAGCGAGAGTAGTGGGAGAGGTGTGAGCGGGAGCTGTCTGTCAGCTTGGAAGTGCCAAAATTCCCAATTTCAAAAGTTGACGCGATACAGCTGGAGAAATTTTAATTTTTCCATTTTTATTGATGATTTGAGTGGAACGAATATTGGCAGACATCGGTTGGCATATTTTTTTTTTTAATTTTTTTTTTTTAATCTTGGTTGACTCAGCAACTCACGAATCTTCTTACACGAAATGGTTCCTCTCTACCCATTAATATAATCAAAAGAATAATCATCATCATTAAATATCATATTCCCTCCGTCCATGTATTTTTACCCACTTTTCATTTTGGGGTGTCCCATGTATTTTTACTCATTCCATTTTTGGGTAATAAATCAATAGATCCTAAGACCTTAAACCTATTACGATAAACGAGATCTAAACTATATTGCGGAAGTGTACCTTGATGTTCAGTGAGTCATCTAAAGGTGGAACACGAGATGCAACTCGAACTAGAAGATCGATAGGTATAATGGACTTCCTCAACTAAGCCTCTCAATTCCCTCAGGACCGTCGTAATCTCTTCTGATGGGGAAAGAGAAAACTGTGTGGAGCCTAATATATTGGGGACCAGTGAGTCTTTATATACTACACAACTGGGCCACCCATAATCATCTAGTCATGTAATATTGGGTATCTACTCAATAAGCCCATATCAATTATTATTATAGTCCATGAATTTTTTATCTTAATTTGATCACTTAATTAAGTCCATAAAATAATTGAATAGCTAATATAACTGCATAATAATATATTGCCCACAATTAGACTATATTGGAAATTAAAAATTTTCAACAATCTCCCACTTCGGCTATATATTTATCAAAGCAATTATATTAAGAGTCCTTAGTTGCGCAACTTTATGTTATTCCTCTTCAGGCTATACTTAACAATTTGGTCCATATACTAATATGGAATCACCGCGTCATTCACCACATTATAAGTCATGGTTAAACCCGACAATCATCAATATCAATATACTCAATGACATAGATCAAATATGGTGAGTAGTATAGAAATTACATGCAATGTGATCAACATCATGTCTAGTTCTAACTAGTCCAACTTTAATCTTTAGTGAGATCAATCCATAATGTAAAATATTACAAAATGAAAAATAACTTAAGTGAATTCACAATGAATTCAAAGTCATCAACTTTATTCTGCAGAAAACTGAATTATCCAAAACAAAGTGTCTTAAAAACTTTAAAGAGCAATAAATATAGACTCTCACTGAATCAATGTATTCTAAAACCATATAACACCCACAGGAGTAGCTAGCTCATAAAATTACAGGGCGTTGAATACAATTGGTGGATCCGTATTTAGAGTCTATCATAATATACTCTACTAAAATTTTATCTATACAAAACACTTTCTTTAACAAGCAAGAATTCTATGTCAATATGCTTGACTTATAAGAACTCATGTAGCTACTAAGTACTTTATTGCGAATTAACTTTCAAAATAAATTTTATGTGACAAAGCTTCGCAACCTTTATTTCATAATTGAATGCCCCTTAGTGTGCTACTATTTCTATTGTCATGGTTAATGAGCTACAATTATTTGCTTAACGCTTTTACATGTACAGCTCTCCCGACCAATAGAAAATGTAGCCTAAAGTGGATCTTATGCCATATTAACATCCAACAAACTTAGGATCAGACTACTTCGTGATCTATAACAATTGATCTTTGATATGCAAGCATGTAATCTTTAGTTCTCTATAAATACTTTATAAAGATCCATACTGGATTTACTTTAATGTCTACTTAATACGCCAACAACAGAAGCCAAATTAGGTCTTGTACAGACTTGATCATACAACAACTTTCAACAATCAAAACTTATAGAATATTTCTATATTTCTTAAATCTTTAGTTTAATTTTAGGACACCTTATTGAGGTTGCACTTGCCTACCTTAGTTTAACTTAGATCTTCTCCCACTGAATCACATAATCATCTACATTTGTCTCAAAACCAAATGAGATAATTACTTCATGATGATTCTTGTGATTCCTTTATGGAAAAGCTTTCTTGAATGCATAGATGAATTTCCTTTTAGTTCTTAAACTTTTAAGATTGTTTTATCAATATTACCATCAAGAAACTTTATCTTTACATCCATCTAATGTGATTCAACATCAAAATGTGTTACTATTGTCATAATTATCTTAAAAGAGTCTTTCCTAGAAACTAGATAAAAAGTCCCTTAAAACAATGTCTTCTTTTCCTTTTGAGTATAATCTTTTACCAAGATGCAAACTTGATCATCTTGCAATAACTTAAACTCATAATTTATGGCATTAACCCACTTTCGAGCATTTGGACCATGCATGGCTTGATAAACATTGTTTGAATGTTCTACCATAATTGTATAGTGTCCTTATTATTTAGAAGAAAAACCACATAATCATTCGAATTATATTTCTCTTAACTCTTGTGGTTTCTTTAGTGACATTATTTTCTTGAGGTTGTTGAATTTGTTATTCCTTAATTATTATTGATATTGTCTTTTCGAGGTTCTGGATTTTACACATTCTTAAGCTTTAGTAGGGGTCTTGTTGACTCATTTTGAAAGACAATGTCTCTAATACTATTCTTCCCCCCAAATCAACATCCTCAAAGAGTTCTATATTACCCGTCTCAAATATGATCTAATCAATTGGATCATAAAATTTTATATTTTTCATAATCAATAAAGTAGCTGATAACTATTTGTGTCCAATTTTATTTAGTAGATCCCAATGATCGAGCCTTAGTTGGACATCACCATCTGAAACTCAAAGAGTTCTCACAACTACTTTAGTTAAAACTTTATTGAGACCATAAGCTGCAATTTTAAGTATTTCTCCTATTAGTAACCATATTCTATGGAGTTCTATTTTGTCTTTTAACTATACCATATACACACCAAATAATCATAATGTAGTGAATTATAAGACAATTCCACAAGCCTTTAGAACAAAATAAAAGGTTATACTTTAGTTTTGTCTTTAGCAACATTCTTAATGAGTTTTCTTGTATTGCCCTTACACTTAATTAAGACCAAGTTTGCTAGAAACCTACAAGTCTCATCATTGTTATTGAAGTTAACTCATCATGTATGAGTATATTGTTGATATAAGTATAACTTAATTAGCAGACTTCTTAATTGTACAAAGAATAAAATCACAATAATTATCATACTGGCATTAAACTTTATAATCTTTCAAAATTTAAATAATTAGAATCATCTTGAGGAGTCTAACACAACATTAGTATCAAGTCCAACGACAACAATACTAACTTGTAAGTGATTCATTCTACGTAGTAGTTAAATACTAACAATAAAGCTGTCAAGTAATAGCCTTCCTTTGGGCCGACTTATTACTTACATGTAAAATAAATAATTGTCACGTATTCACTACCATAGGTGCTTTTGTATTTTGGGCCAAATATTAATATACATTTGGACCGATCAATACCCGCATGAAGATACACTCGAACAACATTATTAATTGTGGACCCATCACAAGACACCTTGTGCAACATTAACCCCATCTATGGATAAAAATTAACTATAGAGGTTATCTTGGTGTAATAATCAAGTACTGATAAGAAGTTATGTCAAACAGAAGTCTATCTTTGGACCGACTGATGCTCACAAGAACAATTCAAAATAACTATCACATAGTTATTATCACGTGTGTGTTATTATTCTTTCAAAATGTGCCTACCTATGGGCCAAACACAAAACACATCTCATCTAAGTAATTTTAATAAAGTCGTTCTCCACACGCAGAGGCTGCTATGACAACATGATTCTTTGATTGACTATATTTAAAAATTACTAGACCAATTAAAAAATATTTAAAATAAATAGTATTTACGTTTAATCAAACGACATTAAAAAATGTCTCCCCAAATTTAATTAATTAAATTCATAAACCAAATATTAATATGAGATGATTCACACCAATTTTAAAAAAACGAAAGATCTCTTAACTTAATTGAGAATTTTATATGCCTAATTTAGAATAATCTAAATTAAGCAAATATTCATCAAATGATAAGAATAAGAATGTTTGTTGACAACCAATTAATTGCTCCAAAATTATCAACTTAAATGACGTTAATTAAATAATTAAATTATGGGAATCCATAAATAATGGAAGGAGCACACTATCATTATTATTGTTCACAAATAAATCCATCAATGTAAATATGTTAAAATTCAATGTGATTCTAGATTCGAGAAAATCACATTAAGGTGGGTTCACCCAATTTCATTAATGTTGCCCCATGCATGGATTTCGTGATTAGCTGAAATGAAACTTATTCACAAGAGTGGCCGGATCCATTACCAATCAAGCAAATAATAAAATGGCAACCCTATTGTCAAATGAAATTTAAAATTCTTTCATGATACTCATTATGAAATCTGTGTTTTTTACTCAATTATCGAATTAGAATAAACATAACTAAACATGTAATCTTGATTCACTTTCCATAATAATCCAAATATCAATTTTCAACTGAAATACCTTTATTTAAACCAAAGTTAAATAGATACTGTACAAAGTTGAGACTAAATTTCCAAAAGTTCAGAATAGTTGCAAATGTGTGGTTCGTTCAACCGTATTAATCAGAATCCATATTCTTCAACCAAAATCCTAATATGTGGCAATAATTCATTAATAAAATTCAATCTCCAATATTTTAATAATTATATTGGATTAAAATTCAAAATGATTCTGACACATAATTCCAATCTCAAATTCAAATATGTAATTTCACATGCAAGTCTGCAAAATTAAATCATTAAATTTAATTCAAAACTTTAATGATCAAAAACAAACTTTATTAAGATCGAAACATGTCATAAAGGTAAGCAAGACACGTGTATATAGCAACCAAAGACACATATGTACACTGAATCACTGACCATGATTTGAAACAACACAATTTTAATTGAGGATCAAAATTAATCAATATTTAAATCATTAACTCCATAAATGGTTTAGGCAATTACCACATAATTGAGGACTAAAGGTGAAGGACCAAGGTTCCAACTACTTTAATATACATGTGCATATGGCTAAACAAACAAGCATCTATATATGTGTGCTATAATGTTTAATGACCAAAGTTCCATTCTAATTCAATGCACAAAAGACATCCGCAAGTATAAATTGAAGTATTTGTCAACGACCAAAATACACTAATGGATGCCCAAAATGACTTGCTAAATTCATGAATAATAGATCATTTATTCCATAAGAATTTCACTGAAATTTAACACCATAATTATGAAGCTGATTCATTCTTATGCATTTAAACTGAATTAGAATAATAAGATAAATGAGAAATCCAATTTCTCAAAAAATTATTCACTGAAAACTTAAATAAAATAGAAATTAAATAACAGTTTCTCAACTATAATGTCAGAAGCAACAATTTGCAATTCACGAACATCACATATACTGGTATTAAAACTTGAATTTCAAGAATAGTCGTATAAATGCATTGCGGCAGAATAACTTAAGTGCAACGTATATGCGAACAACAACAATTATTTCATCTCAATCCTTTGATTTAAAATTGTTATTTCACGTAACGATTCAAGTATAATATTTGAATCAAATATAGATCTTTTAGATCTTAAAGAATTATACATAGGGTGACTCTGATACCATTTGTAGGAAATAAATCCATAGATCCTAGAACCTTAAACCCTATTATGATTAATGAGATCTAAACTATAATGCGAAAGCGTTCCTTGATTCAGTGAGTCATCTAAAAGTGGAACACAAGGTGCAACATGAACTCGAAGATCGTTAGTATAATGGTCTTCCTAAACTAAGCCTCTTAATTCCCTCAGGACCGTTGTAATCTCTTCTGATGGGGAAAGTGAGAACTAGTATATTGGGGACCATAACATGTGAGCCTTTATATACTACAAAACTGGGCCACCCATAATCACCTATTCACGTAGTATTGGGTATCTACTCAATAAGCCCATATCAAATATCAATTATTATTATAGCCCATAGACTTTTTTTTATCTTAATTAGATCACTTAATTAAGTCCATAAAATAATTGAATAGCTAATATAACTGAATAAAAATATATTATCCACAATTAGACTATATTGGAAATTAAAAATTTTCAACATACAACTTTACTTAATCACCTGAAAATTAGCTACAATTTATTTTTTATTCCAATTTTTGTTGGGCCCCAGACTTCTGCTAGGAAGAATTTTCTCATTTTCAAGACTTTTTCATTATAGAAATGAATTCACCTTTACTATTGGACAAGATTTATTGTCTTTGTGTTAACTGCTTTCTTATACATGATTCGAAGGTTGAAGTTGTATTTGATTCTACTTATTACATCTTTTCTGCACAAACATATTATTCCCATAACATAGTTCCAAATATCAATGTGAACGAACAACATAATTTTTGCGGGGAAGCATATCTCATATTGTCATGTTCTGTTTAGAATATCATTTCAATTTTTTGTTATGGTAATTTTATGCTAATTAAAGTCCATAAATAAAGAGAGATAATATGACGAGCTTTCATATTTTCATGAGGGTATGAACACTACTTTGACTAATTGACACTTTAGTTTCAAATATTTAATAAGATACTTTGCTTGTTAGGCCCTATTATGAGAATAATTTATTTCCTAAATAAGGGCAGTTATGAATATAGAGAACATATCCCTTATCTTTATTTACCTTGTATATTTTAGTTACTTAGAGCGAATGATGGATAGAATATGAAAGACAAATATGGTGGATTAGGGTTTAAAACCCTAGGTGATGTGGTGGTGGTAGATTACGTGATTTCTTCATAGATGAGAATGGAGTATATATAGGCATGAGAAGGGAATAAGATGAGATCTTGAAAAAGGCAAAAACTTGTGTGCACCTGGGCGTACGGGGCACACTCCGTGCGCCTTTAGAATTTATGTTAAATTGTATACCCTTTAATATAAAGATGCGTATCCTTTATTTTCTAAAGAAAAATAAAAAATATTAAAGAAAAGTGTATACCCTTTAGAACGAAATGATGTACCCTTATTAATTAAAGTGTATACTCTTTAAAACAAAACAATGTACTCCTACCCATAATACTAAATTCTAAAGGCACACGGTGTGTCCAAGGGGCACGCAAGACCAACTACTTGAAAAATCAGGAAAAATATAACTATGGAAGATATGAACGGAACGTGTGATAAGGAAATAACTTTGCTTCTAAGAAAATAAGAAAAAGAAGGTAATTTTCGTGTATTTTTGGAATTCTCGCTTGCAGTTGCGTGACCTCACGAGTTAAGCATAACTTTCTCATACAAACTCCGATTTAAGCGATTCTTACACCCAAGCAACCCTCTCTTTCGTGGATTTCTAACCATATAACACTTGACCAATTTGAACTTCCACACAAGTACATAAATATATTATGGAAATTGGTCCTCTGTTTTTTTGCATGTTGCACAAATTCACAATTCATTCCAACTTTGTATTTTTTATTCTTTTTCCTATCAAAATACAAAAAATACCTCTCAACCACCTTTAAGTCAATAATAATTCAAATTATTAAGATTTGTACAAATAATAGCAATTAATACACTAAAAAAGGTATCAAATCGGACACAAAAATAAATAAATTTTCATTCTCATTGGTCATCCTTCTCATCTTCCATTTCAACTACAAGAAAATACACGGGAAAGACCAACTTATCCACTTTCACCAATATATCTTCAATCACTCCCTTAGGAAAAGTCATGGATCTATCCACCAACTGAAGAGCAACTATTGTGGGTGTCAACTCCCCTAAACCAAGCCTTTTGAATATGGACAAGGGAATCAAATTGATACTTACTCCTAAGTCACACAAGTCTTTACGTGCCGGCTTGTTTCCAATGTCGCAAGAATAGGGAAGCTTCCCGGATCCTTCAACTTTGCAGACAGCTTCTTCTGAAGGATCGAGCTGTTGTTCTCTATCAAGTTTACTATCTTCACTCCATTCAAACTTCTCTTCTTTGACATGATATCCGTAAGGAATCGGGCATAATAGGGCATCTCCATGATTTCTTTAAACAAAGTGATGTTCAAGCTGATTTTGCTCATGATGTCTTGAAACCTCTTGAACTTCTCTTCCAACCCATTTTTCACCAACCTGAAAGGAAACGAAGGAGGTATCTTTGTCATTGGAAGTCCCAACTAATATCTTTCAACCTCCTTCTGTTTATATTTCTTGTCTCTCAGACTCTTTTCTCTTTCCCACTCTTTTCAACCATGATCTCTTAGGATAGATCTCAATGTTTTTGAGCTTCAGGTATGCTGTTCAACTCGAATGGGGAGGTCAAACGATGCTATGCGACCTCCGGTCCACCTTCAGGCTTGGTTGAATGGGAACTGTTATAGTCTAAAGGACTATCATTGATCACAGCATCATTGTGCAGACCATATGAGGTTGTTCGACCTCTGTTCGACATGTCCCCTTGATCGAACGGGATGTGTAGTGGTCGAACAGGATATAAAAAATCTTTTGAAATCCCTAGGTGCTCCGTTTGAGGAATTAGAGGTTGTTCGACCAGGGGTCCTCGTCGAACAGGACTGTACTTAGTCGAACGAGCTTCCTGCGACTCCATAATCCAATTCTGGCATCTTTTAACCTTATACTATGTTCAAGACCTCAACTTTATTGCATTACAACACTCTTCTAATGGGAATTTTCCTTTCTCCATCTTTTGCGTTAGCTTATTTATATTTCCTGTCATTTGCCCCATCAACAAAGTAATGTCCTTCAGCTGCTTAGACAAATCTACATGGTTAGCATTCATAGTTGCCTCAAGTCTATCCATTCTCGCATCATTACTAGCCATGTATCTGCTCAAAGTATCCTCAACACTATTATTCCCTTCTTGTTGTTGTATACTAGACCCTCTTTGTATCATTGTGTTGATCTGTTTTCTCTGGACTGCTAGTATCTTACTGATATCTGCGAGACTTGTTATTTCTTCCATCTTATCCATCATAGCTAACTAAGTGATGTCCCGCTTCAATCTGAAAACCTTTGAGGGTGGTATGTATCTTTCTATGAACTTCTGCTGCAGTTGGTCCCATGTAGTATAATCTTCTGCATCAAGAGTCTCATACCAATCTTCTGCCCTATCAATTAATGAAAACTTGAATAGGGCGATCCGCTTAGCATTGTCTTAAGCTCCTGCACCTTTCTGAGAGTTAGCATATCCAAACAATTTCCTAAGGTACTAATGCGGATCTTCAAACGAACCCCTAGAGAAAGGGTTCTTCTCAACCATGTTGATAAGAGCGGGATGTATCTCAATATTATCATCTGGCCCCCTTACTCCTATCAACCCCATGTTGCCAATCCCATTATTCTTGAAAATTTTACGTATGACAACATTATCCGGATTCCGTCATGCTCCAGCCATGTTCATCTTACTGTGTTATTCCTTCTTTTCTTTTCTCTCTTTTTATACTGTACAAGTACCTCAGAAAAATTCAAAGTTAGAAATAATAAAATCAATAATAACAATCGTCCCGGCAATGACGCAAAAAAATTGTTACGGATTTTCTAATCCTCAAGTATTAAGGATATCAATTGTAGCTTAAACAAGCGACCAAGTTAAATATCGAACCCACAAGACGGAGTATTACTAATTTAATTATTTACTAAATTAATCAAGACAAGTGGTTGCAATAAAATTTGAGAATTTTAATCTAATAACTAATATTCTGAAAATTAAATAACAATTAAAAAGGAAATAACACTAGAAGAATTCGAAGTAAAAACAAGTTGGAGAATAGGTAGCTCTAAGGTAATTCTATTTTACTACTTAATTTCATTCTCAAGTGTACCGGCTTACTCAGCCTTTTGAAATATGGACTCATCACTAAACCATGCAAACTTACTTTTTAGACACAAGCAAGTAAGTGTGTAAAACCTATGAATCACCTCGGAGCAAGAGATATAATTTCAAGTTCCTTTCTACGTACTATCATTTTAAATTCTTTCCCACGTCTAGTAATAAAACCCGATATGATCTCCCTTTTTAGCTACAATAAAATTACTCTCTTAATCCTGCTTATTAACCTGCAATTTATGCAATTGACCAACATTCATATTTGATAATTCTAATGAAATTAACTTCGAATTCCTCTCTATTAGAATCATAACATGCAACTCTGTTCAGCGATGAACGCACTCAATCTACAACCAGATATATATTCAGACTCTATATAACAGTTGAAGATGCATAAAACGATCGTGAATATGGGTTTAAAAAGCATAGTCAAATATAAGATAATCCACAAGTAGTGTTGTTAGAGATTACACAAGAGAGTTTAATTAATTCAAAAAACCTTCAAAACCCTAGAACTATCAAACTAGTTCTAGCCCATAGTATTATAGGAAACACACAGGTGGGTTGGATAGATCTTATGGGTTGGATAGATCTTACCCATAGTCTGGAAAATCAGAAAATAGAATAAAAGAATTAAGAAAACTCTTGGTGTAGCAATCTCCTTTATTCTTTCTTCTATCTCTTCAAATCCTCTTGGTTCTCCTTCTTGATTTGATAGATGAATTTTCACAGTAATGGATGGAAGGAGGAATGGATGCATGTGGAGGAAGATAGGGCATGGATGGTGTGGGAGAGATCCCCTTGTGGGTGGAATCTCCATTTGGTGGCCAAGGCTCTGACCCTTCTAATGATGCCCTTTTATGTTTTTTGAACCCCCAAATTGATGTTGCTAGGTTTTTCATGTCAAAACACACACTTACGTGTACTTGGGGTAAAAAAATATGAATCTGGGTTGAAAAATAGGTCTCATTCGACCCGAACGGCTGATCGAAAGATCCCGTTCGACCTCTTGGGCATGACTGTGCAGTCTCACGATTTGAGCATAACTTTCATATCCAAACTCCGATTGAGGTGATTCTTGCGTGAAAATGATCCTCTTTTGTGTGGCTTTCCAAACATGTATTTCATGCACAATTTAGAATTCCATAGAAACATAGAAAATTATGGAATTTGAGTGTGCGTTTTTAGCATTCTTGCACAAGTTGCACATTTTCTCCAACTTTCCACTTTTGATCATTTTTCCACCAAAAACACAATAAAAACACCTAAAATGCACCTTTTTCTCAATTATATTGAATATAAGATACTTGTGTTAATATGTGACAACAATTCCTATCATAAAGGTGTTAAATTGTATACTAAACACACTGATTTTCACTCTCAACACTTGTGTTCTTCATTTTTTTTCCTAGGTGAAAATCTATCCTAATTTTTTTTATCATTTTCATTGTTTGGGAAGGAGAACACTTTAAATTTGGGGGTTTGATCGTCGTTATTTTCACTTAATGTTACTATCTTTTTATGTGCTATTTTCGTATTATTTGTCCATTTTGTGTTATATTTGGTGGTGTTTATTGTTCATTTAGAGATTTTGTGTGATGATATATATATATGTCAAAATTAGCTTAAATATATGTTAAACAGGTAAAAATGGTGTTGGGAACCGAAATGGGAGAAAATTAGTAGAAGGTGTCCAAACTCGACATGTTTCATGATCTCGCATTAAGCTTGGGCTTGCAAGTCCTAGTTGAGTTCCGAGTGTCGACCATCGGATGTCGACTGCGAACACATGAAACATGAACTCGGCCTTCCTTATTCGTCATGCTTCGAAGCTTGCATCGAGCTCCATCTTGTCGCAGAAACTCCTAGAAAGCTGTCACGACTTGAGTGGAGCTGCAGAGCTCGAGACGAGTTCACTCAAAGTTTAGAAATTAATTCAGATTTCTAGAAAGGTTTCAGGTCTATAAATACATCATTAGCGTGAATTTGATTGGAGGAACTCATTTTGGAGCAATTATACACACTTTTCACCTAAAATATCACACATTTTCGTTCTCTTCCATTCTACCTCCTTTCCATACTTTCTACCATAAATTCTAATTGAATTCTACCACATCTTATCCATAATTACACTATCTATCCCCAATATAAGAAAAAGATCTCAATTGGTGGATGAATTTGGCATGATAGAGGAGGAGAAGATCTATCTTTCAAGGGAAGCTTGTCATTTTTTATTTTGTTATTTTTCTCCTTTCATAGCTCAATTGGAGCAAGATTTGATTTGTATTGAAATTGAAATGATTGTAATACGCTAGGCCTAAAGTGAGGCTAGCAATATGATTGGTTAAGGCTTTTTAGACTTGCACACCATGTGTTTGATGAATTGATTGATTGTGAATATTTTCTATCATTTATGTGATGATATGTGTGGTTGATTGTTTGTGGCATGTAGATAGAGTGTGAATTTGTGTGCATGTGATGAATTGTTAATAGAAAATCATGTTGTTATATGAATTGTTTATACTATAAGCATGAATTGAGTTTGTGAAGACCAATGAATGTTTAAAGGCTCATGATAGGACATGTAGGAAGAGTTGCGTGTGAACGGGCTTGGACTACGTGAGAGGACTTTTCTATAGGACCTTACTACCTCATTAGGGAATAGGAAGCACAGAGAAACTCTCTTAGGTGCCATTTTTGGATTATTTAGGTGCTAAGTGGTCTACATCTAAGTGTGTCTTGTGAAGGAGCTCTTAGTGTGATGAGTGAGAGCTTTTAATATCATAATCCTTGATGTTCATCACAGCATGTGTACATGAGTCTAGATCTCCCTTTTCCATGATGTTGCTAGTTTTACTTGCTTCTTAGATTGATCTTACTTCATCCATTCCATCTCATTGTTCTTTTGCTTTTGCTTGTTACTTTATTTTACTTGCTCCATTAGTTGCTAATTGTAGTTAAATACCAATCAATTTGTCTATCGATTTAGTCATTCTAGAGTATGGCTCACATATAGTTGCGGAGACGGGAAACATATGCTTTAGGGTATGTGAAATTTTCACCTAGTTATTTGGTTATACATATATGTATAGTATATAATTGACACTTTCTATCTAATTATAATGAGAAGATGCCAGAAGAAAAGAGGGCTCATTTTATACCTTCAACATATGGTAGTTCAATTTAAATTTTCACAAAACTAGGAAAATGAAGAGGAAGAGGATGTGAAGGAATCGAAGGAGTAAACGCTAGAGGAACAAGAGGAAGAAATGATGGAAATGGAAATAAAAGTTTTTTTGTCTCATAACCATTTAAAACTTTAGATTTTGTCCAAAAGAAGATAATTGTATCGATTTTATCTCATAACTATGAGTTTTTTTTCAAATTTGCCAAATTTTCGCTGGAACCCTCAATTTTCGCCGGAAACATGCATTGCACATGACTGATAAATTTAGGAGTTCCGACAAAAATTGAGGGTTCCGGTGAAAATTAGGCAAAATTGAAATAAAACTCATAGTTATGGGACAAAATCGATATATATATCTTTTTTGGGACAAAATTTAAAGTTTTAAAATTTATGGGACAAAAAACACTTTCAACTCTACACAATTATGTGTGATTTATTTGTTCTCGCTTGTGATGTTTTTTTCTCTATTTTAATTTTGGGTTAATTACATTAAAAGTCACATCCTTTTCGCTGATTTCAAATTAGTCCAAACTTTTGAATATTTACAAATAAGTACTCGACCTTAAACCCGTATTGCAAATCAAGCCATCGAACAGCTATAGCCTGCCTGGTGGCTGACGTGTCACTATTTCTTCCACGTCCCGACCAACATGTCAAAACAACGTCGTTTTTGCCCATTATAATTCCACGCATTAAATGAAAAAAATTAAAAAATGAAACATCAAGAAATGAAATGGTAAACATGATTAGTTTGCTGGTCTACTTCCAACCTCACTCCCTCTCGCCACCGACCGCACCATGGCCACCACCACCATCTCCTCAAGGCCAGCTACCCCATCATCGTCTGCACCCGCGCCCAATCCAAAGCCGGATCCCTACTTTCCATGGGGGCGCACTTGGAGAATTCATCGAAATCCCTCGCCTCCAAATCTGACATCATCTTCTCCATATTCTGATATCCTTATAATGTCCGCCACATCATCCTGGACCACAACTTCGGCACCCTAAGGTGACTCTGCCCTGGTGGCGTAATAATCCAAATGACCACTTCCGATCCTTCCCTCGTGGTTGAGATTCACTCGACAGCCTGCTCTTCCAGCTGCACCCCCATAGATGCCCCGTTTCCGGCGGAGATCGCGGAGCCTGCCTCGCTACGCTCTTAATCTTCGCCGATGATGAAGGCCAGGTTAGTCGCTTCACCCCTATGTTGAACCAAGTAACCATTAGCGAACCAAGTAACCATTTCTTCCACCATGGTAGGCTGTGTGAAGGTTTGATATACGCCCACAAAGATGGTCGGGATTTAGGCAATTACTGTTGAGAGTGGAAATTAGCTTGTTTTAGTGTCCAATTTAATACCTATTTGATGAGAATTGTTGTTATATATTAGCACAAGTATTTTAAATTCAATATATTTGAGAAAAAGGTGCACTTGAGGTGTTTTGTTTCGTTTTAGGTAGAAAAAGGATCAAAAGTACAAAGTTGGAGAAAATGTGCAATTTGTGTATGAATGCTGAAAAACGCACGTTCAACTTGTGTAATTTTTCTGTATTCGTGTGAAGCTCTGAACGGGAAGTGTGATACATGTTTGGAAATTCACTGAAAAGAGGATCGTTTTGGCATAAAGAACACCTCAATCGGATTCTAGACGAGAAAGTTATAATCAAGATGGAGACGTCGCGCGAGCTGTGCCGAAAAAACGGCTATGTTACTTTGCATGACTTGTTACACCTTCAAATCTTGGATTTTTTGTGAGTTCCTTATATGGATATAAAGCCAAGGAAGAGAAGATCGCGTGAGCACAAGAATCACTCAAACTGGAGCTTGGATGTGGATGTTATACGCGAAACAGTGAGATAGCGCAAGTGTGATTCGACCACGACAGTTTGGTTCGACCAGACCCCTTGGTCGAACCACAGCCATTTTAGTCGAGCTAGAATCCTGAAGTGCGAAAAATTGCTAATTTCGATTCGATTAGGGGTCGAACCCTAGGTCAAACCACATGCCTGGGACGCGTCCGGATCTGATTTTTACACCCCAAGTGCGTGTTTCTGCATATTTTTCAAGAAAAAGCTCATCCAAGGTCCATAAGGAGAGCTTACAAGTATAAAAGGGGGTGTAGATCATATCATTAATCATTATTGAGGGAGAGAAGAGAGCCACAGTCATCCTACACCTCACAAGGGGGGTTCATCCCCCAACCATCATCCACATCTTTTCCTCCATCCATCCATCACTTTGAAGATTCGTTTGTGGAATCTAGAGGAGAACCAAGAGGGATTCAAGACGGAGAAGGACGCGACGACTCCCGCATCTAGGGTTTATTTCGTTTCCTAATTAATCTTGTAATTTTCCAGACATCCGGGTAAAATCTATCCAACACCCATGATTGTTCTTCGTAACATCATGGACTAGAGCCTTTTTGGTAGAACTAGGGTTGTGAAGGTTTTCACGAATTAATTGAACTTTCATGTGTAAACTCCATACAACACTACTTGTGGATTTATTTTATATATGGTTGTGCCTTTTTAATTCATACTCACGGTCATTTTGTGCATCATTAACTATTATGTAGAGTCTGAATATATATCTTGGTTATTGATTGAGTGTGTTCACTGCTGAGCAGGATTCCATATTATGATTCTAAGTGAGGGGACTCCGAAACTTCATTAGAACTATCATATATTAATACTTATTAATTGAATTGAATTCGGGTTATTAAGTAGGATAAATATGATAATTTTATATTATTTATAGAGGGAAATCATATCGGGTTAGAGTACTAATTGGTAAGAGAAATAATTGATACTGATAGTACCTACGAAGGGGGGTGGAATTATATCTCTTGCTCTGAGGTTATTCACACGTGTTACACGCATGTTTACTTATGTCTATAGAGTAGATGTGCATGGTTTAGTGATGCGTCCATATTCCAAAAGGCAGAGTCGGACATCAGCACACGAAAGGGAGATAAATGAGTGAAACTGAATTATCCTAGAGCAACCTATTCTCCTAATTGATCCACTTTCGTATTCTTCTAGTGATATTTATTTTATTTGTTATTTTGATTAATTGTTTATTAGATTATAATTAAATTCCAAAAACTACATTGCCACACTTATCTTAATTAATTAGTAAATAATTAAATTAATAATATGTCGTCCTTTGGGTTCGATATTCACTTGGTCGCTTGCTTAAACTGCAATTGATATCCTTAATACTTGGGAATTAATTTTGCGTGCAAAGAAAACACGCATCAATTACCAGAACGCCATTTCCACCTTAGCTGCAATTGAGCCCACTTGTAATTTTGCTGGCTCACTCATTTGGGGAAACACGTTTTCTTCACTTGGTTTGTAACAAAACAATGACATCATTTTGTCATTTCTTTTTTTTAATTTTAATACATGGAATTATAGCAACACGTGTGGTCGAGGACGTGAAAGAAACAATGACACGTCAGCCACCGGGCAGGCCTCCATCTGCTTGGTGGCTTGATTTGCAATAGGGGCTATGGTAGGATTTCCCATTATGGGCCTTGCTCCTGTTTGTACATTGGGCTTGACAGCCCCATGGCCCATTAAAAGCCCAGGAGTCCTTCCAGGATACGCGAGGATTGGCCGCCTGATGAAGGCCACTAGGCCACTTGATCCAATTGCTCGAGATACGCGAATATCATCCGAGATATTTGCCTAGGGGATATCCTAGATTAAATCCTAAAAAATAATCACATGAGGGTAAAACACATTTAATGCTCGCACTGTATATGATAATCTGCCGAATCACCCGATACGAGTGACGTCAGATTATCCAATATAAATGTGAGAATTCCTCATAGTAATATATTCAACCCTTCACCCTTTAAAGAAAGGCACAAAAATGCCTAAGGGGCAATCCTCTTTTTTATGTTAGCTTAGCATAGATTAATCCTTCTTCATCCCATTACATCCACATTAATCTGCAATTAAGAAGAGATTAAAATCTGACGAGTGACATTTGGCACTAGAGGAAGGGGCTGGCTCGGGGCTTTCGATCGACCGAAACCCTCGAGTCTACTTGAACCTTCAGTTCGTCTCGGCCCAACTGTACGTCCAATGGTAGACGAGCAAGATGAAGCCACTCCTAGTAGAGCCAATGCGACAGCCAGCCGGCGCCAACAAGAGGGCCTTAATCTCCCTCGGATCGTGGAAAAGGAAGTCCCGCCACACGACACGAACGCAGAGAAAGATGATCCGCAAACCAATTTCCGAAAGAAGACTTTGACCTTTTCAGATAGATGAAAGAAAAGCAAACCGCGGAACCAAAGACTGCCAGTCGGAGACTCATTTTCAGCCTCGAAGAAAATTTAACAGAATAAACGAACGAGCGCCAACATGAACGGACTCCGCCCAGAAGGTGCATGAACGGATGGGCCCAAAAGATATACCTAAGGAAGCAAGGAAGGCCCAGAAAGTGGTAGATGAGGGATGCGAACGGAGAAAGATGGCATCTCGTGCGAACTCGGCCGTCAGTTGATCCCCTATACACTCGCTAGATGCATAAGCGCCAAAGATCGACTGGGACCAGATCTCGCGAAGACTCGATGTGAGCAGGTTGGAGAAAGCACAGGAGACGACCCTGTCGCCCGACTCAAGCATCAACATGACGAAGAAATAAACACGCTGAGGAGACGACTCAAGCACTCACAGGGTGATCATGGCGGGCACTATGAAAAAGATACGAATCCCTCAAATCTCCCAATATGCCAGAGAATCTAGCCCAATCTCACACCTCAATAAAAATGTTGGGTGGATGCTGGCACAAGGGTGTTCGGAAGAAGATCATTGCAAGATGTTCCCCTTGACATTGGGTGATAAGGCGCACTTGTGGTTCGAATCACTCCCCGCTAACCTCATCGACTCCTGGGCACAAATCGCTACGACCTTCTCATCCCATTTTGCGTATTTGGGGCAGGGAAAGGGGCCTAAACAAAAATTAGCTTGCATGCTGCAAGGCCCGAAGGAATCCTTGAAAGACTTCATGAAGAGATTCAACGAACAGCGCGCTAAGACGGAAGAAGTGTCGGACAAAACGTCAACCATTCTGGCGATTGTTGCCTTACTCCTGGGGTCTCCCAAGTGGACTAGCTGCCAACAGAAATTGCCCAACAGCTATGCAACTTTCATGGCCGTGGCCTAAGCGTTCATCCACAGTAAAGAAATTCTTGAAGAATATAAGAAGACTAAAGTCGACCCTAAGGAAGGCAACAAGAAAATGAGAAAAGGGGATAAGGATTATAAGACTCCCTCTTCTTTCAAGTCGTTCCCAGACGATGACCAAATTCAAGAGATAACTGAGTTGCTCGAACTCACACCCGAAGACATATTTGGCAAGATACAAGACACCCACTTGTTGAGTCCCCCACCTAGGATACACGCAGATACAGCCAAGCTAAACAAGAAAAAATTTTACAAATATCATAAATCCATCGGCCATGACACCAACAAATGCCGAGATCTATTGACTGAGCTCCTCAGATTATTTGAAGATGGAAAGCTGGACCGACTGGTGGCTGGCCCAAAACGAAGGAAAGAATAACCCCATGCCGTAACCGAATGGCTTAATGGACCAACCCACCTACCAAGATAGGAAGGACTTGGAGATCGTCTGCCCACACCGCCTAGGGATGTATACATGTTTGACGGAAGTTACATGGGGACTTCCCAAGCTTTAACCACTCTGTCACGAAGGAAGCGAAAAGCCGAACTTCGAGAACTCGACAGATATCAACACGTACTTATAGCAAGCCCACGATCGCCTCTATAGGAAGCCAACATCTTCTTCTCTGAAGAAGATCTCGCCAAAATACAAACCCCTCACAATGACCCCTTAGTGATTTCGGCTGTCATCTCAGGGGTAAGGGTGCATCGGTGTCTGGTCGACACAGATGCGTACACGAATATTATATTAAAAAGGGAATTTGAAGCTATAGGGGAGCTTTCTCACCATAAGGCATCTCCGTGCAATGATGAAATTCGAGGTTTCGATAATGCCGTCATCGTCCCTTTGATGCAAACAGATGATAGACGAGAAACAGGCAGTAAAAGCTCAACACGTCCTCGAATTCAAAGTCGTTGACCTTCTATTACCATACAATTGTATCTTAGGACGGACGTCATTCACCAATTCAACTCTGTTCCGTCCACACTTCACCAATGCCTGATGTTTATAACCGCCGATGGCCGAGTCAGTACCATTAAAGGAAGCCAAAGGAAAGCCAGAGAATGTTTGTTCATCGAGAAGGGAGACAGGCTCAACTACCACGATCTAAGTTTCCAGCTGATGATGATGGAACAACAAATCCCTGAAGAGGAAGCAAACCATGAAGAAGCTCCGCCACAAGATGACTCGATGGAGGGAGATGGCCAAAAGTTCCGACCCTTCGACTCCAGAGAGTCTATCTGCCCCTAATAACCGATGAAGACCCAAGATCAGACAAAAAAGGAAAAGGGGGAACCGGCCGAAGAAGCTGAGGCTATAAGGATGGAACAGAGTAACCCAGACTTAGAGTTGTACATCGAATCACAACTAAAGGAGCCCTATAGAACGACTCTGATTGAATTTCTAAAGTCCAACCTAGACGAGTTCACCTAGACATCCAATGACATCCAGGGGATAGACCCAAAACACGCATGCCTCCGACTCCATGCGAACCCATCCTATCGCCCCGTAGAACAAAAGAAAAGGAAGTACAATCCCAAAAAATACAAAATCATCAAGGCGGAAGCCAGAAAATTATTGGCAAACAATTTAGTAAGAGAGGCGTTATTTCCCGCCTGGGTAGCCAACACGGTCCTGGTGCAAAAAGCAAACAAGTCATGGAGATTATGTATTGACTTCACGGATCTCAACAAAGCATGCCCGAAAGACAGTTTCCCATTACCGCATGTTGATCAAATGGTGCATGCCACGGCTGGCCACGAGTTAATGAGTTTCATGAATGCATACTCCGGTTATCACCAGATCCCTATGCACCCAGATGATGTGGAAAAAATGGCTTTCTACACCAAAAGGAATCTAATGTGCTGGTAATGATGCCATTCGGGTTGAAAAATGCAGGTGCCACGTACCAAAGATTAGTGAACAAAATGTTCCGGGAGGAGCTGGGAAAAACCATGGAGGTATATGTGGACGACATGCTAGTTAAGAGTGTAGACACAAACGATCATGTGCGCCACCTAAGTAAAGTATTTGACATCTTGCGACAATACAGGATGAAGCTGAATCCCAAAAAATGCATGTTCGGAGTGTCCGCCGGAAAATTTTTGGGGTACATAGTGAGTAAGAGAGGGATAGAAGCTAACCCAGAGAAAGTAAGAGTTATACAAGACATGGAGCCTCCCAAGCATCCCAAAGAAGTACAAAGGCTAGTCGGAAAAATCGCGTCCCTTAGTCGTTTCCAATCTAGAGCATCCGACAAATGAAAACCCCTTATGGATGTAATCAGAAAAGAAAAGTTTGATTGGACCCCCGCGGCTCAAAAGGCCTTCGAAGAGTTAAAAGACACATTGGCTAATACGAAAACCTTGTCCAAACCGCAGCCAGGTGAGCCTCTCAGCCTATACTTAGCCGCTTCCGAGTCCGCATTAAGTGTTGTACTGGTTCGGACCGAGAAGAAACAACAAGAGCCGATATACTACATAAGTCAGATGCTTCATGATGCTGAACTCGTATATCCCGCAATCAAGAAACTCGCTTACGCCCTGGTCATGAGTTGGAAGACTGATGAAGTGGTCCGTAGAGTTAAGTCAATTCGACATTAAATACGTGCCCCGATTGGCAATTAAGGCACAAGCCCTGACCGAGTTCATAGCGGAACTCACTATCCCTACTTTACCAAGGGACTTCGAAAAATGCTGAACAACTCGGAAGCATCAGCATCATAAAACAAGAAGCCCCAAGCGATCAGGTGATTTAGCAAATCAACAGGGAGGAGACATGGATGACCCCCATTAAAGCCTTTCTAAAAGAAGAAAAAAGCCAGAGGACAAGGCGGAAGCAAAACGACTGAGGCTTCGAGCCTCTAGGTACACCATGATAAATGATGTGTTGAATAAGAAAGGATACCTGATGCTGCTATTGAGGTGCTTGAACAAAGTAGAAGCTGCCAAAGTGTTGATGGAAGTTCACGAAGGGGTCTGTGGAAATCACTCGGGAGGACATGCACTGGCGCTGAAGTTGATCCGACAAGGATATTTCTGGCCTACTCTTAGGAGGGATGCTATCGAATATGCCAGAGCATGTAAGAGCTCCTTCTATATAATTAGTCAGAGCTCCTTCTATAGAATTAGTCACGACGGCGGTGCCCTGACCTTTCTCCAAATGGAGAATCGATCTAATAGGCCCGTACCCGCCCGCTAGAGGAGGCGTCAAGTACGCCGTGGTCGCAGTCGACAACTTGTCAAAATGGTTGGAGGCAGAAGCATTAGCCACAATTAATGAGGCCAACATGAGAACCTTCATATGGAAAAACATCGTTTGCCGCTTCGGAATACCCAACGCAATTGCGACGAATAATGGAAAGTAGTTTGAAGGCATGCAACTCCAAAAGTTTTGTGACGGACTAGGGATAAGGAAGCTATTCTCGAACCCTTATCATCCTCAGTCGAATGGACAAGTTGAGGCGGTAAATAAAATAATTAAGCATACCCTCAAAACCAGACTGGAAAGTCTCAAGAAGAATTGGGCCTCACAACTACCTGGTGTCCTCTGGTCGTACAACACCACCAACAGAACATCGACTGGAGAGACTCCTTCTCGTTAACATAAGGAACGGAGACAATCATACCAACCAAAGTAGCCTGCCCAATGTTCCGTGTGTCCCATGAAGGAGAAGAGACCAATTCAGAAGCCATCAAACTCAACCTGGACCTACTAGAGTAGCTCCGGTTACAAGCACCAGAAAGAAATGCGATATACAAATCAAGGCTGGAATCTCAATACAACAAAAGGTACATAATAGAGATTTTACAGCTGGAAATTTGGTGATAAGGAAAATCTACCAACAAGGTGGAGTGTTCGGGGCAAACTGGGAAGGCCCATACATAGTAAAAAGAAGTTAAGGTAATGGAGCATATGAACTCAGTGGGCTCAGTGGCGAAAGCATCAAGCATCCATGGAATATTCAGAATTTAAAACGCTTCTATGCTTAAGTGTACTTAGGAAAATTTCCATATGAACAAGTTATGCAATAAGGCTACAAAATTATAAAGCCATAACAACCAAAAGGAATGCAAGAAAATACGCATTGTACCACAAAATACCACCACAACGTCAAAAATAAGTCTTATAGCAAAATGAAAATACAAAATAAAGGAGGAGCCTCCATCAGAAACCACTGGGGCCCACACCACAGGGCCCGTACCACCCACACCACTGGGACCCACGCCGCCAGTGCCGCTAGGACCCGCACCATCACCGGCTCCAGAAAAGTTACGAAGGCTCCTCATCCATGCTACCTCCGCCTCTAGTTGGGCAACACGCTCCCTCTCCCGCTCCAACTCATGTTCAGTTAGGAAACGAGCAACCTCCAACTGATGAACCTGGTTCTCGGCCACGCATGCTTTTTCTCTATAAGTCGTGGCCGAGTATTGCAGTAGTAATAAGTTGTTCCACCACCATAGCTTGACGAGTCTCCGCCACTGAAAGAAGCCACTCAGCACTGGTAGAGGCCCCCGTGCTAAGACCGACTCCAGGAGGGATAGATTGCTCAGACTCTGTCACAAGAAGGAAGCGGCACAGAAAAGTCAATGCATGCTCGACACTTACCAAGGCGACGTTCCCAATCTCATGAGAACCCGCACTCTGCAGCCAACGAGACAGCATGGGATTCCATGAATGGGCAGGAACAAAGTCGGCCTCTGAGACGCTCAACTCCGATTCAATAGCCAATCGAGCGTCCCCCATACTTCTCAATCATAACAGCTTATCCAGCGCAACTAGGGGGATGCCCCAACCAATGCCGCTTTCCGTAGCAAAAGCTTCCATGACTGGACAAGGGACCCAAGGACGACCGGCAATGATCGGGTCATCAATCGGACTGATCCGAATACCGGCACCCCGACTAGCCCTACGAGTGGCTTCCAGGATTGTCGTCTCTAAAGGCTCACTTTCCCACATCTCAGTTTCCTCCGTAGGAGCTTTTTCCTTGTCCAATGAGCCAGGGTGCACCGCCTCACTGGCTGAAGCCCCATCCTGAGTTGCACCCATCACCGCCTCTTTAATTTCGTTAGCATGGACAATTACAACACCGCGAAGACCAGTCCTACCCCTCATGGCTGTTGAAGCATCTTCGGCCTCATCCATACCAGGATCGGCTTCTTGACGGGGCCTTTGAGGCAAAGGGAAAATAACCTGATCCGAAAAATACTCGTCAAGAGCGGCATCCCAAGAAGAGAAATTATCACTTACCCTTCCCTCGAAGCTTACCGGCGGAGCCCGAGTCGGATCCTGATAAAGATTCACCCCCAACAGTCTGTCATCAGATAAAAGTGATAAGACATCACGTGGGAGAGTCATATGGTTGATCGCGTCAAAAGCACGATGGAACACTAGGGATAGCTCTTCCTCAGCCGGTCGAAGTGGGGCTACCGAAAAATATGATAAAAAAATGCCTGTGAGTTACAGTAAGAACACAAGAAAGGGGCGACGATAAAACTTACCAGATTCAGGAGTTCAAAATGCACACGGTACGGGAAGATAATTTTTGTGTGGGTCACGACATTCAAAACCCCGCACCCAGAACCACTGCGCCTCCAATGCTGCCCACCGATGGAATTCCTACTGAATATAGGACGAATGCCTCTATACACCTGTAAGTAGTAGTGACCATGACAACCAGGGATGCGGACGTAATGATAGACGTAATCAATATCTCGGGCAGAAAGAGAGGGACACCCGTTCTCATGGAGCAGCACCAATAGACCAATCAAGTTCGCTTAGGTCAAAGGGATTATCTGCATTGGGACAAGACCCCAATTGATAAGTACTCGGCCGATAACGTGGGCCAGAGGTAGCCTAACGCCAGCAGCAAACATGCCAATATTAAAGGCGACATGATCAGGCTCGCCGCTCCAGGGAGGCTCGCGCTGCCCGGGCGTGCCAAACTCGATCCCAAGATAACTATACAAGGCACAGACCCCATCCACGTCCTCGCCCTACATGCTGGTAGGATAACCTCGCAAAGTAGAGTCACTCACTGCACTCCCCCGACTGGAGGGACGATTTGTGCTATTTGGTCCAGCAGAATCTTCCAAGTTAACAAAAGACGGAAAGGCTTGACTTTCAATCTTAGGAACTACGCACTACCGCGACGAACCCTCTACCTGAAGAACATGCTCTTGGGGAACCTCATAACGCAGGGACGGAGGAGCTGAACGACATTCGCTCTGCATCGCAGGTGTGACGGAGGGAGCTCTAACATTACCTGCTTCTTCATCTTCCTCGAAACTGAGAAATTCTTGGGAGAATCGCGAAGCCACCGCCATGAGGGGAGGAAGAAGAACAACAAAAGACAGAAAGAGAAGCGCAAATAACGCAAGAGATAAAGCAATCGCCATTCTTAGGGTAACAAGCTCAACAGAAAGAAGAATTTGCTCTGGATGAAAGTTTAAGTGAAGGCTTAGATTTCAACATGGCCAACTCCTTTTATATGGGGAAACAGAGGAGAAGTGAAGTGGGGCCCAATAATTGCCCCACTCTCTGCCCTACCCCTTGTAATTCGAAGAGTCCACTTATAGGAAAAATCATGGAGCGTACGATCAAGACACATGGGCAAAATCGAGTTTAGAAGATCGGGGGACAGTGATGCTGATGTGATAGTTCGAAAAGAAAAACTGGCGACGAATATATGGGGATCTACCGCATTAAATGTGTGATAAATGCATGTCAGAACCACCATCAAATCCAATCATCGCGATTAAAAAACAAAACTACAAGCCAGGTAAAAATCAATAAAAGAAAATAAAGGGTACAATTCCACCCTAGAAGCTAAGTCCCGTCAGGTGGAGCAGGGGGCAGACCGAGTGGGGGCCACGACGGAAGTCGACGCTGTAGATAGCTGGGATGTCAATCGACTGGGAAAACCTGGGACACAAAAAAGTCCGAGTCCTAACGAAGCCAAATTCATTCCTAGTCTACGCCGACCGGCAGCCCTGAAGCCGCTATACGGGCATGTAGAATTTGACGAAAATTTTCTAAAAGGACAGTTGCGCCGATCCCGTTGGCCAACAGTGTCGAGTGAGCCAAGGCTTTGGCAAAACCCACTATTCTGGCAAATTTTCTCTTGGAATTAATCTGGGAGAAAAAGTCATCCTCATATTTGTGGGGCAATACGGTCACCTTCACTCCCTTGACCTTCAGCTCTTCCTGGGAGTCAGCCAGCTGCCTCTTCGCCTCATCTAACTCTCGAACGAGTCGACTCCTCCCTTCCTCCGACTCTCTTAAAGCTTCCTCAGCGGCCTCGCCGACACCTCACTTGAGAAGGGTTTCCCCTCGATCATTCTCAACTCCTCTAGGAGGGCCTTCAAGGCATCTTTTGAAGCCTTGCTTTGACGGCCCTCCTCCTCTTCAACTATCGCCACCTCTTCCGAGTGCCTCTGCTCCCTTTTTTCCATCTCCTCCCTCAATTAAGTTAGCTCCGCCTCTTTTTGACGAATAAGGACGGCGACTTGAGCCGCCTCCTGACTCTAGCGAGCTAAAAGAAGGGGTGCCTATCTTGAATAACTTAAGGCTCACGCATGGTACCCAGTCGTCGTATAGATGAGATCGTCTAGATTCAAAGCCCCTATAATGTCACTCTCCTCCTAAGTAAAACTGGTGGGGATAGAATCCATATCCTTCAACATATATGCAGGAAGAGTAGGCTGACCGGTGTCATACGGGTTTGACCCGTACAAGCTACGGAGTACAGAAGGCAAAGAACGAACTTCCGAAGTAGAGGAGCCAACCTTAAAACTGAGATAAGGGGTCTTGGTTGAGGGTGCCCTTAAGGCGGCCCCACCGGAGAAGAGGCCATAGTTGTCAACCCTAACCCTCTTGCTTGGGGGCTCGGAAGGCCTGCTGATGGGTGCCAACTTATCGTCCACCGTTATCCCGCTAGAACAGAAGGATGCCGCTGCACCATGCGGACAACTGGAGAAGAGCAACCAGAGTCGTGAAGCATAAAGTCCTCCTCGTGTCCCCCATCTGAAAAGACTACCAAGTCGTCTAAACCCTCTTGAGCCATAGCGCCAACCGACTCGTCACCTGCACCGACATCATCCCCATTAAGTCCTTAGCTCCCGATACTGGAGTGACCATGTCTCCCTGCAAGGCCCGAGGACTCATCTCCAATGGGAAAGACTCATCCACCTCTATTATATCAGTCAAGGCATCAGACCTTGGAATCGCTTGATCATGAGAGGCGGACAACCCTGTAGGATCATCACCACCCCAACAGGGATATTCAAATCAGCGAGGGAGGTCGTCGGGGGCTCCGAATGAGTGACAGCGTGAGCCGCCACGGTCACCGGTACCCTCGAATCCATCATGGGCCCATACTCTTTCAAAAGCTCATCGGTGATGATGTCGGTGCTCCTCACTTGGGTGCTCATTTTGCTGATGACGCCCACCAACTCCAAGAATTCTTTGGAAGGAGGGGGACCAGGACGAGTATCCCTATCTGAGAAAAAAAGAAAAAGAAGAAAAAAAAGTGGGGGACACAATGATTATACCACTCGCACGAAATAGAGGAAGAAAGAGGGAGGAAGACATACCTCCACGAGAATAAATCAATTGGAAGGTTGAAGGAACCCTAATTTGCGGTGGCTTCCATATGCCCGAAGCCCAGCACCACCACTCCTTCCAATTCTTGATAGATGTAGACTTCCTCGAGAGAGTCAACCCTCGAGAGGGGTTGACTCAGTAAAACCCCTTATGCACATTCTCCTCAGAAGGACGACATAAGTAGTTGATTTCCTTGGGGGACAAATAGTGTAACCCTTCTTGCAGAACAAGAGTATGAACCCAATAATCATAGCCTAGGCATTCGAGGAAAGCAGATGAGGAGCCAAATTCTAATAATTAAGGAGCTCCGCTAAACAAGGGTGAAGAGGCAGGCGGAACCCTAATTTTAACATGTGAATGTTCACTGCCACTCGTCCCTGAGTCGGTCTACTCGCCTTCTCATTCTCGACTGGCATGACGAAATTCACTCCTGGCACTGCATACCTCGAAGATAGCTCCTCAAATTAGGAAGGGTATAGTATTATCCTGAAAATGGGCCCACATCCCATAGTGGGCCCCGTCATGAGAAGCAATACGTGCCCGGATATTTTCTGGATCTGGCACGTCCTCCGCAGTAGCAAATGAAGAGGGCAAAGAGCGAGTCACCACCGGGAGCCTTCGACGTGATGAAGAAACCTCTGTCTCTTTCTGTAAATCCTGGAAGGCTCTCTCTAAAGATTTCGATACTGCCTCACCTCCACTCGCTGCTCGAGGAGGGCCCAAATGACAAGTTGACTGACCGCTAAAACTCATGCTTAGGAACAATTGGGGAACATAATAGAAAATCAAGAAAATAAACATAGAACGAGGATGAAAATGTGGCAAGAGAAAAGGCCCTTTTTTAAAGCACATTTTTTGGGTCGACGTGACCCCTACTCAGAGGGTAATTAATGTGAAGCATGTCGAAAACAGCTCGAGTGATGGAAGGCATGTCGAAAATACCGCAAATTTCAAAATGTCACTTCAAGACGTCGTTTCAAATTTAAAATTAAAAAATCGGGACACACGCGTTCTTCAAAAGGTTCTACCTCCACTGACCACTCGCCAGTAACGTTGAAACCTGGGGGCTAATGTGGTAGGATTTCCCATTATGGGCCTTGTTCCTGTTTGTACATTGGGCTTGACAGCCCCATGGCCCGTTAAAAGCCCACTCCCCCCAGAATACGCGAGGAGTGACCACTAGGCCACTTGATCCAATTGCTCCAGATACGCGAATATCCTCCGAGATATTTGCCTAGGGGACATCGTAGATCAAATCCTAAAAAATAATCACATGATGCTAAAACACATTTAATGCTCGCACTGTACATGATAATCTGCCGAATTACCTCGATACGGGTGACGTCAGATTATCCAATATAAATGTGGGAATTCTCCATAGTAATATATTCAACCCTTCACCCCTTAAAGAAAGGCACAAAAATGCCTAAAGAGCAATCCTCTCTTTTTATGTTAGCTTAGCATAGATTAATCCTTCTTTATCCCATTACAACCACATTAATCTGCGATTAAGAAGTGATTGAAATGTGACAAGCGACAGGGGCTTAAGGTCAAGTACTTATTTGTAAATATTCAAAAGTTTGGACTAATTCACAATTAATGAAAATGTTAGGACTTTTAATGTAATTAACTCTTGTCCTCATAGATAATATTTTGCTTTATGATTTATGAAGCTCTTAAAAATAGTTAGAAAAGATATTTTGATTTTGTACAAAAAAATGAGGGTAAAAGATTTTTTGTCTCATTACTTTTTAAACTTTAAATTTTGTCCCAATAAAGATATTTGTATTGACTTTGTCCCATAACTATTTCTTGCAAAAATTGAGGGTTCCGGCAAAAATTGGAAAAAATCAAAATAAAACTTATAGTTATAGGACAATCGATACAAATATCTTTTTTGGGACAAAATTTAAAGTTTTTAATAGTTATGGGATGAATAAACTTTTAACTAATGGAAATGTGGCTCAAAAGAGTATTGGAGGGACTCAAGAGAGTACAACACAACCATAGAAGATGAAAATATCTTAACTTTTTATTTTTTTCTATATGTTCCATAAATTAAAAGCTGGATTATTTATGTACTTTGCAGCAATATCATTTTTCAAATATTAAGTTATGGTTGAAGTTTTACTTGAATCATAGAAAACTTAGATTTTTCCAAACGTTATAAAATGAATAGCTATGTCTAGTACAGAGGGAACTATATGATGTGTAAACACTTGTGTATCTAAATTATCATTATATAAATTATGGGTAAATGATTATTCTGTCATAAGCTTTATGTTAATTTTTTTTATTTTGATGTACAGTATATCTTGTCATTTAAAGTGAAGTAATCTTCATGATATAATCTAATTTATTGTAATTCGTACACATAACTAGAAAAGTGTGCATTGAAAGTTTCAGAATAAATAATGAATGTAACGCCCTGGTATTTCGCTATGGGGTTGGGGCACTACTAGATATAAAATTTCCAATATGATAATAAAGGGACAAGAATGCACATCTGAAATAACATAAAAATCCCCAAAGCGATAATATAATAAAGCAAAAGTTGTATAGAGATTATTACATATTAGTGTCTACTCACCCGAGTAGAGTGAAATATCCAAAATAAGTATGCTAAAATGATATATCTGAAATAAAGTTCTTAATAAAGTACTAAAATATAAGATATAATATAAAGTCCTCTATGAGCTTGGGACATCTGCAGGGGGCTCATCATCTTCTAAGCCTTGTTCTGAAAATCAATATGGGGTGAGCGTTTAAAATACACTAAGTGGGTTAACTTAAATAATTGCACAGTTAAAAATAAATATGCATGCATGCCAAATATACCATAAAATGTGCCATTTTGTAGTCGAGATGACTAATTAAAGAATTTATCGAAACACAGGAAGGAAGGTACTAGGGTCTAAGCGATCTCGTGTTCATCATAGTATTATAGAAATGATCATAAAGGGGAGATAATCAAGAAATGACAACAAAATAAATGGATAACTGAATGAATCAATGGATGAATGAGCCAAGTAGATAGAGAATGAGACTAGCAATACTTAAAGTATGGAAAATCTAGATATCATGCAACGAATTCATATGCGTCATGGGTACAAGACTAAGGGCCAACACTAAGTTCACCTAAACTTCCTCTCGGAATGAATAGGATATGGAATAAAGCTCAATGGATTGGTTCTCACTCAAACAATTCCAATTAGGTACTAAGCTTGAGGTGAGAGTCACTTCACACGATTAATCAACCTCTCGATCAAACCAATCACATATTCTATCAAAGGGTTCTAAACTCTAAAGGATTTCTCAATCTCTTTACAATTTATAATGCACATGAAGTGTTTGATGAAATGATTCACTTAATTATCCTAATGGTTATAAACAATAAGGTTTCAATACAAAGTGTAGATGAAAACTTCCTTGGATGTCTTCAATGGTGATCTTCTTCTTCCCTTTGCAATCCTCCTTTCTTCCTTGCTTCTCTAACTACTTGGATGGAGGATTTGATAGTGGGATGATGATAGATGGGATGGATGAAGAATGGATGAAGATGTAAAATGGAGGAAATGGTGTGTGAGGTAGGTATAAGGGTGAAAACCCTCATTCAATCTAATCAATTGTTGAATTATTGGGTATTTATACCCCTTGGGAAGCTTCTAGAAGGTTTCTGAATTTTCAGCAGCTTTTTACACAGCACGAGTCGTGCTCTGCAATACGGCCACAAGGTGGCCGTGTTGGGTGAATTGATGTCGCTGCACGGCCAAGACTAACAGGGCCGTATTACGCAACACGGTTCATGTGCTGCAACACGGTTCGTGTGCTGTAATACGAGCACAGGGTGGTCATGTTGGATGAATTGATGACAGCACACAACCACTTCTTACAGGCCGTGTTCCGTACACAGTCCGTGTTGGTGCATGCCCCTGTTTCCTTCACTGTTTTAGCTCGTTGCAACTCTGAATTGAGATTCACTTTTTCCTATGTCTTCCTTATCATGTCTAGCATCCAGGTTTAAGCTCATTCACACACATTTCAATAAAAATACAAAATACAACCAAATAGCACATAAATACGGATAAAAATATACGAAAACACAGATAAAAAGACACTAAAATCTATGTGAAAATATCACTAATCATGTAACATATGCCATACAATAAAATATATTACCCATTGTCGTTCGATAACCAAATAAAAATATGTTAGATCGAACCGTCATCCGATATCATGTGTTAGTTAGTATATGTGTATCGAATCGTCATTCAATACGAGTATTAGTAAATTTGAAATATTTTTAGTACCGAACCATCACTCAATAACTTGTGTTAGTTAGTATATGTGCACCGAGTTATCACCCGTACAAGTGTTAGTAAGAAAATATTTGTCATCGAACTAAAAGTACACATAACACATAACACATAACATGACATATAAGTAACACATATCATATTTTAACATAGTAATCATGACATAAAATGTAGTACTCGATGAAGAGTGAAAGTTACCTCACCTTGAACTTTCTAGGAAATAGTAAGTTGGACTACACTTGCTCTTGGGTCCCAAGTATGCTTGCAAGGGTATACTAAGCTGAGTTCTACTATAATTATAATTTCTATTACTTAAGCTAAAATTCAAATATAATATATTTAAAAAGATAAACTAATTATTAACTTAAAAATATAATTAGTAAATCGTTAAATAAAATGAGTTAAAATAAAATATTTATATAAAATAGAAATACATATTTTTTTAAAAAGTTAAAATAATAACTTAACGATCTTTAGTCCACAATTATAGTAATAAATTGTAAAATTAAAAATATAAATACAAATGATATTAATTTTATTAAAAACGGATATTAAATTAAGATTCTATAATTAAAGTAATAATAGTGGTAAAATTATAATTAATATTAAATATAAAAAGTTAAATTAAATAATAAAAATATATATTAAATAAATAATAAAATAAATAATAAATAAATAAATAAAACATGATAATAATAGTTAACATAGTACACACGCACACACACTTAAGTTTCCAATATATGTTATGTACTGCATACATACTGAAACATAAGTTCTAAACTTTAAAATTTATTATTATTAATATATATTTTTATAAATTGCTATCAAATCCCTACATTATATTAAATTCTTATTTAAACTTACCCTAAACTTAAACCTTATTACAAAATGATTCAACTTGAGTTATACAACTCTATTTGAAAATCCAAAAGCACGTATGGAGTCCTCGCAAGGTGAGGATCACATGCATACCAAATTTAAATGGGACAATATTTTAACTCGAAGTGAGTTTCTTCCCATCTTCTTCATTTCACGTCCAAACTCAAAACTAATTATATATTTGTGATTCTCGTGATGAGAGCTTCAAAATGACCTATAATATCAAAGTTATGTCCCAACGAAACAAAATACGCTATTAAAGGGTTAAAACTTCAATGGAGCTTTTCTAACTCATACAAAATCCATTTCACAAAAGAGTTATATATTTTGAATCTACGTATCAAGACGATCATTTTAATATATAACATGATAATGTTTGAAAAATAATAGAAAATTTTTAAAAGCATCAGTTTGTATATACGTATGTGAGTTAATATATATATATATATATATATATATATATATATATATATATATATATATATATATATATATATATATATACTTGCCTATCTTATATAAATATGTATCACTATACATAAAAGAAAAAGAAAGAAAAAAGAAAGGAATTAAGAAATTACCTTCCAATGCAAATTGCAGATTTTTGGAACACCACTCAACTGAACCCACTTACCACTAGTTAAAGATAGAGAAGATGAAGTTTACCCTAACAATCTATTACACCTAATTGGGCATAGGCATTAGGTAGTCCTAATTCACTGAACTTGGGCGTATAAATATATTTTATTATTATAATAAAAAGCATGAGCTATATATGTAATATATATATATATATATATATATATATATATATATATATATATTAGTGGATATTTATTTCATTTGTCGTTTGCCCGTTCTCACGTTGTTTCCTCTTCATTGTGTCTACTCCATTGAACCTTAACTAAAGTAACTTCATGATTCCTTAGCTTATGAACTTTCTTGTCAAGAATGGCGATGGGAAATCCTTTGCACGCTAAGTTGTTATCAATTGCTAACAATAAAAATACAGTATATCAATATAAGAAAATTGTCGAATTCCAACGGCGAAAAATCATTGGAATATGCGAAAATACTATTGGAAACAGATATTCCAACGAACTTTTTTTTGTTGAAAAAGTGGCATTTGGAATATCATTTTTCCAACATCATTTCCAACGCCCCAAAAATCCAAATGTGAATCCAAAGTCATTTTTTTGTTGAAATTTTTTTGATCTAAAAGTGATTCAAACATTTTTCCAACGAAATTATCTCTTAGATTTACCGTTGGAATAAATTCCAACGATCTTCGAACTCCGTTGGAATTTTCAACAATAAAAAATATTTATTCGGATTTGAACCCTTGACCTCTTGAATATATCATCTTATCATTTACCAACTTAACTACTTTATAATTTATGTTATAAATTGACATTTAAATTTATTGAAGTTTCTTTTTTGATGGAATTTTCATTGGAATGTTCCAACGACTTAAGTTTAATTGGAATTTCTATTGAATATTTCCAATGGTTTATCAAACTATTGGAATTAGCATTGGAATTTTTCAACTGTTTAAATTTATATGGGAATTTTCATTGGAACTTTCTAACAGTTTTTGGTTTTATAGGAATTTTCGTTGGAAATTTCCAAAAGTTTATCTGACTATTAGAATAAGTATTGAAAATTTTCAACGGTTAAAATTTCCACGAAAATTTTCGTTGGAATTTTCCAACGGTTTAAAGTTTCATTGGAACTATAAATTTTCCAACGGATTTGCTTTTCGTTGAAAATTTTCTGTTGCCATTTTACAGTTTTCTTATAGTGTATATATATCACATGCTTTTTATAATAATAATAATAAAATATATTTTTACGCCCAAGTTCAGTGAATTAGGACTACAATAGCATATGCATAATCAGATGTAATAGATTGTTAGTATAAATTTCATCTTTTTTTTATCTCTCACAAGTGGTAAGTGGGTTCAGTTGAGTGTGTTCCAAAAATCTGAAGTTAATATGTGAATTGTCTCATAACAAGATTCAAATGAATTATTGGACATAATAATTCAAAACATGAAGCTGACATGCTGCGTGGAATGACTGGATACAAAAATTCAAAACACGAAGCTGAAATGCTACCAGGAATGGCTGGACATAATAATTCAAAACATACATGAAGCTGAAATACTACTGGGATCGAGCAGAGAGAAGGTAATCGATGATGAAATATAGGTTTCTTCTTATTTAAAAGCTAATTTGTTCTACTCAGAAATAACTACTTCTAATTTACCATAATGCCTACAGATACATGAAAAATACAAATGCCCCAATTATACCATATTAGAGCATCAACAATCCATGTTTTCACCAGGAAAAAGGCTCAAACGCCACATTGTCATTACATATTACATACTTGCAACATGTGGAAACATCCTCAACATCTCAAGATTATAGGAAAATCCAAACATCTTTCATCACATGTTTTGGACACCAAATATGCAACTATGTACAATTATACAATTGAGAGATATATTGGAATTGTGTAACTCCTTAGTCCGGGCTAGCACCTCATCAATGAGGTGTTGTTTGCCTAGTATATCTTATCTTAATTTTAATATATTAAAAGTGGCTTGGGGTTGTAAAACATTTTTTTCCTTTTGTCCTCACTCATTTTTGTATACTACTCTTTTAGCCTTAACTTTTTTACTCTTATTTAATATTTTATATATCACATTCAATTAAACTTAATTAATTTACTTAATATAACTTCATGCATGCAACCTTTGGATTTCTAAATTGATGACTCTTGAATTTGGATCTTGAACTCTTGGATTTCTATATGCTTATCTCCTATATATTATCTAAGAGGTTGTCATGATCAAGTCAATTCAATTGCCCTAATCAACACTTCTTTAAAATCGAATGCCTAATTCTTTTTGGAGTTCCATTATTTATTGATCAAAACATAAGTTCTTATACAAAAAAATGATCAATCAACATGATGTTCATCTGTTTCTCCATAATCATACCAGCAGTGGGGCATAAAAAAAAGTCATGGAAGAATTCGTCATGTGTAGATGATCAGCATTTGATTCGTCCTTCAATCTAGATTGTGTGGAAATGGAAAACCTTCCATTGTGGTCAATCATTAAGTTTATCAATGTACATCATGGTCAAAGTCCTAACTTCAGGGTAAATTTTAAAATCAAAATCTTAAATCTCATTATACATTTTGCATATGGTTATTAATAAATTTATTTCATACATACATTTTTTTTATTCGAATTAAAAAAGGTATAATTTGTGGGGTTGTCTTTTATGTTTTATGCTAGAAATTTTTTTTGATGCTTTTAGTTTGAGAGTCAATTATATTTATGTAATTGTGGAAATTTTTTAAGTTATATTATATGCATCATCTAGGTTTTTTATGTTATTCAAAGTTTCAATAAGGTTTTGCTGCATGCATGCACAATCATCCGACACATTCTCATGGTAGATAGATACTATGGGTGTTCAATAATTTCTTAACATGATAAATTTCATGGCAATACAGGTTTAAATTCCTGTGGTTGGGCGAAAAGATGAATAAAGAAGTGAGACAAAGACAGGAAATGCATTTTTTGAGATTCACAAGGCATATATAAATTATTACTCATTTTCCATATATTTGCATTAACAATTAAGATGTTGATTAATATTTTCATAATTCTTTTATTTACAATTTGATATCTTATCATCAACTTATCGTTTATCTTCTTAGAGAAAAAAAAAAGAAAAGAAAGAAAGAAATAATACAATACATTGTATTTTGGCCAATTTATCCTGTAAATTCATTTATTAATTGTGTTGTAGCTTATTATTCCTTCATATTCTTGATTGAGAAGTGATTAAAGTGTGATGTGTTATTGGAATACGTTATCAACAATATATAAAAATAACTTATGAAACCTTAATACATTAATGATTTATGTAAATATATTAATGTGGAAAGTTTTTTATTAAGAGTTAGATAAATTTAATTTAATTAATATTTACTATTCTTAATCTATTGCAATGTATATAGTCACACTCACACTTCTTAAATTTGTACTAATTATCTAAGATTTATTTGGGATATTTTGAAATTTTAAATCTCTTCAGCTTCCACAATATTGTAGCATATTTCATTTAACTAATGTAGTCATACGCATTGAGCAAGGCCTCTCAAACTACTCTTTTATTGAGTTTGAAAAATCAAAATTTTCAATTAGAAGTGTACAATAAGTTCATTTCAAAGTAGCTATATATATTGAGGTCAATAATATTTGTGAATGTGATGAAGGGGTAGGGATGAGTACTTTTCTCAATGAATGAAGACGGTGTGTATGTGTGCAACATGCATAATAAAGGAATAGGTTTAATATTCAATATGTTATTAGCTATAAGCCCTAAAGTGTGTATATTTTTGGTGGAGCGATGAATTTTTGGTTCTTATACCAGTGTTTTCTCCCAAATGTCATGAAAATGAATCTGTCTTCTACGGTTACGCTCTATAAATAGTATCTTTATTCTACTTTCTAATTGAAATTGTTGTGCATAGAGATTCAATGTAATTTTTTATTTATTTTTATTAAAATAATGTGCTTCATTATATTGAAATACTCTTTTTTTTTTTCATTTTAAACAAGTGAATTTTATAAGACAATCCGAAAAAAAGTGAAAACAAATACTTCCTCTTTATATTTATATAGATTAAGAAATATTATTATTTAATGTGTAGTGTATAGTTATATTAGTAGTGTATGTCTCATATTTTAAATGTATTGTGAGTATATGTATGCCCCATATATGAAAAAAAATAAATGAGATCCTTTGAGCAGGACGACAAAAATGAAAAAAATAGATCCTTTAAAGAAGATGGAGAATAAGTATAATATTTAGAATAAAACGTGTTGGTGACGTGCAGTTGCACGTCTAAAAGATCTAGTATATAAAAACAAGAAAGTCTGCCATAAATAGTAAGTGGTATTTTCCCATCAAAAACTCTTATTATAAATAGAATATTAATAAAATAATAAATAAATTTTGCAGATTATTAATAGGCAGAGACGCATGCATTAAAAGAGGCATGTTTATGGGTAACATCTGCAGTAAAAATAAAAGAATATCAGATCATTGCCCATCACCTATTTCTTTTACTTGCATTTATTTTTAAAGTTCAAATCTGATAAAAAATTTATAGTTAATTGTGCAGTGCACTGCGCTGCTTGCAGTAATTATTATTATTATTATTATTATTATTATTATTATTATTATTTTACATTTCATTTCAAATATTTAATTTAATCTAAATCCTAAAATACAGTAATTCATTATTATTTTTATTTATTGTTCTTCCTAAATATTAATTTAATTTTTACTATAATAATATTACAATAATTAATAAATAAAAACAATAAAATTTTAAAAATAATTTTGTAACTTGATTATAATTACCGCCCAATTTAATTGTTGTAAATAATTTGTTTTGGGGACAAATAAGTAGAAATAATTATTTTATGGGAGAGTGAGCCGATGAGAACAGAAAAATTGTAGTTGTGGCTCTTGCCTCTTCATCTCCCCCAAGCCCAACCTGCTTTTATTACATATCTTGAAAAATATGCAAATCTTCTTTAGGAAGCTTTGCGATTGCTATGAATACAATGAGTTTTGGCTACAGACCCACCTACCACTGACTCCAGTATTAAAAATAGCACTGAGCACTGAGTAGCGGAACCGGCGAGTTTGGGTGGCTCATTTGGGTTTCTGATTAGGGACATGAAGTTGCAGACGTTGCGGCAGAATTGGAGAAGGCGACGGAGAATGCAACTATCTTGTACTCTAAGAAAGGTATGGTATCATTGGTATTGACTTATTTAGAGAGGGATAGTGAGTTATGGGTTGGTTTGTTGTTGCAGCCCATTTACATATTGGTGGAGCTCTTTATCAAGTGTTCCGTGCATCAGTTGCTCTACTTTCTTAGTCTCTTTGTCTGATTCTGTTGGAAAAATCACGTTCATAAATGCACAAATCCTAATCATGCACAGAGAGGAGTCTCATACCTCTTACTGTAAGTATATGTTGCATCGGAAGAAAACGTACGAACCGATTGGTACTCATGTTGTTAAACCGTGATCTTTGGACCAAATCTCACAACAAGAGGTTGTAGATTATATTTTCACGATATTGCATTAATGGTAGAATATGATGAACTGAGTTTTCGTTGTGATTTTGGGAGAGAAAAAAACCCGAGAGAGATGTATCCAACGTTCTGCCTCGCGCATGAACATTTCAGCATTCTGTATTATGCTTCTGCGTTCTGTAACGCTTCAGCGTGTTTCAACGTTTGAGCATATCTGACAACTTCCTTACGCAGTCTCTTTTATTCTCAAAAGATGGGAGTTAAGAAACCAACTCTTAACTCCTATCTCTCTCTTGTCCACAATTTCATATGTGGAATATAAATAATATTATTTAATTAATTATTATTTACATCTACCACTCACATATGAAGTCAAAAGTCGCCTTACTCATTTTCTTCATGAATCATATTTTCGTACAGATTAATACATCGAGTGACCCACGAGATATAAGTTTTAATCGCTACACCCCAGAACTCTTGAACATTTAACATAAGTTGACGTATCTCTTTTCAATCCCTGAACATGTTAGAGCATATTCAACCTTTTTGCCAAAAGCTATGTTTTCATAATCAAGACCCTACTTAATTGATTAGTCAATGAATCATAATAGTATATGTTAAATTAAGGCGTTCTTCCCATCTCACTAAGTATCTATAGTCTCCCACTGTAGCTGCTTTCCTAGACATGCACCGCATTGCCGTTATTAATTATAGCTCTTTTGGTAACATGTTAAAGTAGCAACACCAAAGTGAAGACTTAGAATATAGTAGAAAGTCATAAGGGTAACCAATAGATAATGACTCATACTTTTGAGAAAATAGGGATAATTTTCTCAATCATGTTGGGGTCAACTTTGCACATGTCATTTTTCTAAAACACATGTCACAATGTCTTTAACTTTCTTTCAAGAAAGCGTATGTCGTATTTCATTTAATTTAGTCATCGTGTAAATTAGAGTTCAAGTGTGTCCCATACACTTAACCCGGATATCCTCCATCCAATGTATAGGATCTCCATTAATTTAGCTTTACAACAAGTTGGATTAGTTTCGTGGTGAAATCTATCCGATTACATTAATCATCGTAATCTCATCTCTGCGCTCCCACTTAGACAGAGGCGATTGCTCGTATGAGAGAGCCAATCATAACTTGCTGACATACTATCATATATGAACCATCACATATAATTTATAAAACATATATATAGTTAAACCATTAACTATTTCACTAACATACATAAACATATTCAATACATCCATTGGAATTAGTTTGGTAAAAGGATCTGCTAACATCAAACGAGTAGAAATGTAACTAAGAATCACTTTCTAGTTGTCTACAATAACTCTAACAAAATTGAACTTCGTACCAACGTGTTTGATCTTTCCATGATATTTGAAGTCTTTTGTGTAAGCAATAGCTATTTGATTATCACAATTAATTAAAACAGCTCCCACTGGAGTATTTGAGACCTCCAAATGTTTCATGAATCTTCTCAGTCAAATAGACTCTTGAACTGCAGACGCACATGCCACAAACTCAGCTTCCACTGTGGACAGTGCTATGCAAGTTTGTTTCTTGCTACACCATGAGATTGCTCCATTGTTGAGCAAGAAGACATAACCGGGAGTTGATTTATGTTTATCTAAATCACCACTCCAGTCAGCATCTGTATACCCATTCTATGTACTGTTATTCCCTTGATAACAGAGAGAATAATCTGCAGTCAATCACATTGGCATATGGTACTCTAGCCATTTCATTCTTTTTATTTTGAGTTTTGGGACACATCTGTAGACTCAATAACTCGCCTTTCACAATGAGAGTATCTATAGGTTTGCAGGAGTCCATCTTGAATCGTTCTAAAAGTTTCTTGATGTAAGTCTCTTGAGACAAAACCAATAATTTCTTTGAACGATACTTATAGATCTTCACACCAGGTATGTACTATGCTTTACCCATATATTTCATCTCGAAATTTGAAGATAACCATCTTTTTATAGTTTCAAGATATTCTTTGCTATTACCCGCTAGTAGTATGTCATCCACATACGAGGATAGAATTGCAAAACAACCATTGGACCGTTTAACGTAATCACAGTGGTCTTTGTTTATCATAACAAAGTTATATGAGATGATCGTAGTGTGAAACCTCAAATACCACTATTTAGAGGATTGTTTGAGTCCATAGAACGACTTCTTCACTGTACAAACTTTATCCACTTGACCTCGAAGAATAAATCATACAGGCTATTGCATGTAGATTACTTCTTCTAATTCTCCATTGAGAAATGCGGTCTTCACATCCATTTGCTGTAATTCTAAATCCATACTAGCCACTATAGCCAACAGTAGATGAATCAAGGCAAACCTCACTACAGGGGAAAAGGTTTCTTCGTAGTCTATACCCTCTTGTTGAGTATATCCTTTTGCCACCAAGCGAGCTTTATACCTCTCTATTGTGCCATCAGCATTTCTTTTGATATTTGAGAATTCATTTATTCCTAATTGCCTTTAGTCCCTTCGGAAGATCTTCAAGTTCCCAGACTTGATTTGACTTCATAGACTCCATCTCATCTTTCATCGCTTTTATCCATTTCTACTTTGCCGGACAAGTCAGAGCTTCTTTGACATTTCTGGGCTCTTCCTTATCAACAGGAGAAACATCTCAATTTTTTGGTGAAATAAATAAGGCATGTCCTTCAATATCATAATGCCTTTTGGGCACATGTTTCCTATAACTTTTTTTGCATAGCTGATGATGGTCTTCTGTAGACAAAATGCTCTCATTGGGAATCGCCTGATCCTCAATCGGCAAATATTTATCAAGATCCATACCATCAGTTAAACTACTCCCACTTGGATTTTGTAGGTATTGGTTTTCTACTACCTTGAAAATAGGATCAACATCCTTGATGCCCCATCTACTAAGAACTTCAGTTTCTAGAAAATGAGCATTATGTAATTTTGTCTCAATTAAACTCCCATCCTGATCTTCTATGAACACGCGACCCTTAGAATGTTTGCCTCTAGGACCCAACTTTCCATATTGACTCGATGAATCATGTAGATAAGCTGCTAATCCTCAAGCTCTAAGGTTACTCAAGTCAGGTTTTCTACTCATCCAAAATTCATATAGAGTCGAAGCAACTAACTTTGAAGGCACGCGATTAAGCACATTAGTTGCCGTAAGTAACACATTTCGTTAGATTAGATTGTCCCATCATGGATCTAACCATCTCCAACAAAGTCCTATTCCTTCTTTCAGTAACACCATTTTGTTGAGGTGTATAAGGAACAATTAATTTTCGGATTATACCCTTTTCATTACAAAATTCCTTGAATTGTTCTGACAGATATTCACGTCCACTGTCAGTTCTTAAAACTTTGATAGATATGCCTTTTTGATTTTTAACTTCACTCAAGAATCGTCTAAAATAATCCAATGCTTAGGACTTATGAGATATCAAATAGACATCTAAAACGTGAATAATCATCAATGAACGTAATGAAATAGCGAGCTCCATGTCTTGCTCTCACATTTACAAGACCACATATATCGGAATGGATTACTTCTAATGGAGATTCAGACCTAATAGCTTTACCAAAAGGTTTTCTAGTCATTTTTCCAGCAAGATAATGTTCACATTTGGATAATTTGACTAAGAAAGATTCAACAATCCTTCTTTCACAAGTCTATTAATCTTATCTTGCCTAATATGACCTAATCTAGCATGCCAAACATCATCATTCACATTTTCATTACTAGAAGAATGAGCATTTAGCGAATATGAATAATATCATAATAACTAAATGTCATTCTATTACAATTTAAAATCATAAAGCCATCAGTCATATGTCTAGACGCAAAACAAATATCATCAATGCAAATTAACACATGTGCCTTTAGTAAATAATACATCATAAACTGAAACAGAATTTAGATTTTGCGTGATCTCCGGAGCATATAGAACATCATGTAGGATAAAGGACCGACCATCGTCAAGGTCTATTTTTGCAAGTCTCAAGTCTCAAGTCTTCTGACTTCGACTCGAGCATTGTTTCCTACATATATCCATCTAGTCCCCTTTGGAACATGACAAAAATCTACAAAACTTTCTTTGTTTCTCGTCACATGGTCCGTTGCTCCTGAGTCTATAATCCACAAAGGATAAGAATCAAACAACAAGACAATACTCGAGACATTAGTTTCACACAAAACAGAATAAGATGAATCTACCTTATCCCTCTTGGGCTCATGGCATTCACACGCATAATGACCAAGCTTCCTATAATTGAAACATGTCATCTTGCTTTTATCCTTCTTATTCTTTTCGTCACGTTTGTTTTCCTTTTTTCTATTCATCAGTTTTATTGTTGGATTATTGTCTGGTTTACCACTACCACCATCATATCGTCTTTTCTTCTTTTCCTTTTTCAATTTCTTTTCCTTTTGAAGCCCAAAACTCCCCTTGAAGGCCCCAGACGAAGGCTTTGAGGCTCCGAGCCTCTCATCTTCCAGCTCAACATGACGGGCAACATCAAATTTGATGCTTTCATTATGAGTCAAGTTGATTTTGATATATTCCCAATGATCAGGTAAAGAGCGAATTAGGGCTTGGATTTGCTGTTCATCAAAGAGTACATGACCGACAGTCTTAAGTTCGATAATCATATTAGACATCTCCCTAAGATGTTGTCTAATGTTATGATCTTTCTTTTGTAAGTATTGAACTTAATAGTCAACTGCCTAAGCCATGTAACCGATGTACCACCTTCTTCTCACGTAGATACACCTTGATATCATATGCGGTGGGATTCATGAATCATCGCATCGATTACTGAGCTTACAAGAATACCTCATGCAATGGAATTTTCCTTTTCTATGCCAGGTACGCTTCTTGGTCATGCCTCCCTTGGTTTTCAATACTCGCGCCTGGGTCAGCCATCACTTGGTTTATAACATCCAATGTATCTTGTTCATACAATACGTACCAAATTTTAAGTCGCCTTGTGTCATAATTGTCACCATTGAGTTTCTTTGTTCAACTCAGTGACAATATATTTCGATGCTATTTTCTTTGATAGACATTAAAGTGATTCAATATGTTAATAATGTGTTATCTAAATTTTATGTTAAGCTAAACAGAGACATATCAATAAATAACACAAGACTTGATCTTGAAAAATAGTTTGGAGACTACCAATCATCAATCTCATCAAGTGTTATAATACTAGATTCTTATTTCAAAACATAAAACACATTTAAGGTTCAAGTAATTAACAATAACATTGAACAACCACTAATAAATTGAACTTAAACAACCATCCACAATAGCAAAAACACAAAGTCTAACAAGTCATGAACATAAAATTTAAATGAACTCCCAGAGTTTCCAATTAGAAATATAATGGAAATAAAATAGCGATAAATATTGATTATATCTCTTAATTTATCACTAGATTTAAAATAACGTTCCATATCAAATTATTTAGTCCCCACACTAAAGATAGCTAGCCCTAGAGGATCTATATGAGGATTCTTTATCTGACGTTTGTCTCGACCACTCAGTTTCAAAAAATCAGAACGTCGAATCCTTCCCATCCTCAAGCAGGCTGATCTTAGTGCCTGTGTCATATATTCTGCTACAGAAGCATCAACCAAATCAACCATAATGAAATAACCATTAGGTTTCACTTGGTAAGTCTCCCACTTAGCCCAAAAAACTTTTTAAGGTAGAGAGGCAAGGTGTTCGCCCAGGTCTGAGGACTAGTAATTTAAAAATACATATTACTTGGAATCATTTTGCTATAAATCAAATGCATCATCTGGTTGTAGAGTTCAATCAAAACCAATGTGTGGCCCCTTATGTTGTGTGTTGGCTTCATTTTATAATTCAATAATTCATGGAGGACTTCATCCTTAGTCCTAATGTCTTCCTCCGTAATTGCTCCCTATCCTGACATGCCTCTGAGAAATCGAGCAACCAAAAAGAAACACACCAGTATTAGTAGGGATGTCAATCTTGTCCCAGCCCATCCCAACCCACAAGATTTGGGGCGGCCCAGACCTGGCCCGGAACAGAAACGGGGCGGGTCGGCCCGGACCCGTAAGCATACGAGGTGGGTCCGAGTCTTGCTCATATCTCGCCTCGTCCCGTTAAATATAATAATAAATATATTATATTATATATGTTATATAATAGTATATTATATATAATTATATTAATTATTTATTATGATATAGTCTAACCCTAGTTCCTCTTTCCATTTCATTCCCACTGCCTAGCCGTTCACTCCCCTCACTCTCTCTCTTCGTCTCGTCTCTTTCACCATCCACCGGCCACCGCTTGCCAGCCATCGGCTACCGCTCGCTAGCTACCGACGACCGCCCGACATCCACTATCTTCCCCATATTTTCTAAGTCCCGACAGTACTCTCTCGTCTCCCTCATCTGTTCCAAGTTTTAAAGGGCCAGCCACCATCTGCTAGCCACCGTCTGCCAGCTGTTTCTTCGCCGGAATCCCATAATAATCAAGGTAACTATTAATTTTTGAGTTACAATAAATAAATTGGCATCAACTTCTTTGCTCGGTGTACATACAGTTGTGTGTTTTAATTGAGTTCTTTTTTTACCGTACACACATGAAAATGCATTAGTTTCTTTTGTGTTAATTTCTGGTGAACATGCTCCTTTTCTGAAACTTTTTGTTTGAAGCTCATATATTTGTTGTTCTATCATTTATGTCAAATCTAATATGTTCTAGATTCAAGTTTTCAGACATTATCTTTTGTTGTATGTTTAGTTCAATTAAAAAATCAGATAGTTTAAATTTTAAATCGAGATGTGGGAATACCTCTTTATTTTATTGCTTATTAAATCATGGCTACATGTCTATTCTACTCTTCAGTTGTCTTTATTGAAGTTATTATTGTTTCACTGTGATCACTTTGTGTGTGTGTTTAAGATTGTTAATGATGAAATTAAGGAGGAGTAATCGTTTCCTTTAAGTGTTGCTGGTTTAAGGTTTTCAGTTTGTGATTTGCTCCAAGTTTTGCCAATTTGTTCCTTGAAGCTTCACTCTTGTCCCCACTAATCCTATCTCTAATTCATGAGATTATTTATCTAAATGTGTAATAAAATTTTTATCAGAACTTATTTATTTCTTGATTTTTTAAATAATGGTTTGCTTGTTTCACCTTTTTTAATGATAAAGACTAACCCACCAATGAAAGTATAAGAGAAAATAATTATGCTTTAGGAATTTTCACTAAATCCAAAATTAGATGATGAGAAGATCGAGATATTGGTACGTGTAAATTTATTTTTAATATGCTACAAGTTATAAGTAATCTTTAACTTATTTCAAATTTCATTTTATCTATTGTAAAATGTCTAATAGTGAAGAGTATCATGGGAAGACAGATGCTTGAATAAGTGATGACTTATGCTTGAATCAGTGATGACTTATTTTGAGAGTTTATGGATTAATATCTATTTGACTCCTTACTTTTATGACTCAATTTTTGTTTTGAATTTTTTAAATTGTGTGTTTTATATGTTTATGGATTTTAATGCTAGTATATGTGATGTTAGTATATGTTTTTAATCATAGTTTTAAGAATTATGGTGCAAGGAATGAGATTACAGTGTCATTGCTGAGATGTAACATATAATTTTGATGATTGTTTATGGAGATTATTGATTACAGTGTGAGGGTTGTTAAGTGTTGATGGAAATTATATTGTGATAGCGATTATTTTTAATTTAGGTGAATACTGATTTAAAAAAAAGGGGGACGGGGCGGGGCGTGGGCCTGTGAAGTAGACCCGTGAGGGGCACGGGGCGGGTTTGGGGCGGGGAATTTTGAAATTGGCCAGGTCTGGGTAGTTAACTACCTGGCCCAACCTGGCCCGTTGACATCCCTAGGTATTAGTCAAACTATATCACACGAATTTCCTTTTCATATAAAGCATATGGAAAGAACTTTCCAAGATGTAATAGGCATATTCACAAGTGAATCAGTTAAACTCACTTTGGCTCCCACTTTCATAGGCTACAGGAGTTTGAACAATTCTTACATTACTCAATACCATGAATTTAGAATTAAATGACATATAAAGGTGCATTATTATCAAAAATTGCAACCAAATAGCAAACTTATAGGTTCGTATTCAACAAATGTGTCACAAAATGAAGTAAATGTGTTACAAATATATCACAAAATGAAGTAAAACGGCAAACGCTCTCAAAAATGCTCTCGAAGATGACGTCACCATTGGACTCCACGTGTCGAAACACATTGGAATATGTCGGAGAGTCGCTAGAAAACTCAGCCATGTGCCCGCACACGCTGACACGTGCCAACAGAGCCTCCCATGCGCCGCCTGACGTAGCCTCGTGGCTCCCACGCACTGCCATGCGCCCGAGAGCACTCTCACGCGCTGCCACGCTCGACTGTTGCTTGGCTACTGACCGGCGAGTGTACATCACGTTCCACCGTCAGACCAGATGTCAGCCGGCTAGTGTTGTTCACACACCACTACCGGAGTCGTCGGCCACCAGCGCGTGGCTCCCATGCGCCTCCGTCAGAGCTGCCATATGCCGGCGCGTGTATTTCATGCGCCACCGTTGGTCGCTCGACCTCGGATGGCTGTGGTCCCGGTCTGGTCACTCTTGGTCCGCCGGGTCTGACCCGGTTTGGCCTGGTCTTACCCGGTCCAACCCAATTCAGAGCAAATTATGTTTTAATTATGGAAAGGTCCCTGTACTTTCTATAATTTTCAAAAACAGACCCCAAACTTTCTGAAACTTTGCAGATTTGGCCCAATCACAAAAATAACTTCAAAAAATCATAACTTGAGGTTTAGAAGGCCAGAAAATGCAAAAAAATACCGCGGACTCCTCTCGATGAGGCCTATCCAGTGGTCTATCAAAACATGCTTTTACTTACATAAAAAAATGACAAAAAATTCAATCCTTTAACAATTAATGGTGAAGAAAACTTGTCATTTGCACATAGCTACTGGAAAAACATAATCTGCCTTAAACTTACATTAATGACTCATCAATGTCACATAATACTGCAATCATATAACATCAAAAATAGGATCTATAAGCACTTAAATCATAAAGGCAGGAAACTTAAAACCATGAAAAATCAGAGAAAACAAAACACGGAGTACCAACCATTGACTCTGATACCAATGTTGAAAAACTCATGTTCATAACTGCAAAAATCCTAATCATGCACAAAGAGGAATCTCATACCTCTCACCGTAAGTATATGTTGTAGTGGAAGAAAACGTACGAACCGATTGGTATGCATGTTGTTAAACCGTGATCTCTGGATCAAATCTCACAACACGAGGTTGTCGATTATATTTCCACAATATTGCATTAATTATGGAATATGATGACCTGGGTTTCGTTGTGATTTTGGGAGAGAAAAAACACGAGAGAGATGTATTTAGCATTCTGCCTCGCGCATGAACGTTTCAGCATTCTGTATTCTTCTTCTGCGTTCTGTAACGCTTCAGCATGTTTCAACGTTTGAGCGTATCTGACAACTGCCTTGCGCAGTCTCTTTTATTCCTTAAAGATGGTAGTTAAGAAACCAACTCTTAACTCTTATTTCTCTCTTATCCACAATTTCATATTTGGAATATAAATAATATTATTTAATTAATTATTATTTACAAATTCTTTGCAGTTATAATCATCGGAGTTGGTAGATGAGTCGTGACGTATCCTGGTGGTGGAAGAAAGAATCGAACAAGGTGGAAAATGGATGCTAATATACTTTGATTTTAATTGCAAGGAATAGATTGAGAATAATTTCAGTTAACACTGAAAACTGCGAATGAAAGCTTCGTCCAAACAAAATCAGATTACACAAACAAGTTTTGGGAAAAATAATCTCAAAATACAAGGGATCCTCTGCTTTGCAGACATGGAAAGCTGCAGCCAAGAGAAGAGAGCTGCTCTACAACAAACATCTGCACAACATCCTCTTTTTCCCCGATTCCATTTCGTCCTTAAGAATCTTACAACAAAATGGAAATGGGTGACAGCAGCGCTGTTTTCTTGAGGTTGCATCCCTTCTCAACTCCAAACCTGTGGGTAATGAATTTCATATGTAGTTTTGTAATGACTTAGTGATGCATTTGCTCTGGCTGCTTCTGCCTTTTCACACTCATGAAAATACTACTAATGTGAAGCTGCTGCAAATGAGAAATATTGCAAATAAAACATCACCACCTGCCATTTACTTGCTCTTTGCTTTGCTTTGGTATGAAAATTGTTCTGCAAATTTATTAACGAAACAAAAAGTGCATGTATTTTCACTTGACAATATCACATATTCTAACTCCATATTCATCTATGGTTTCACTTCTCAACTCCATATGATCTGTTTCAATATTTTTTTATCAGATGTTGCTGGTGGAAGAAATTTGGTTGCTACTGGCCACCTCACAAAAAAAACTATTGTCAAGGTTACCTTGGTTTTTTCTCAAATATGATAAAAAATGAAACTTCTGTTGTTTCAAAAGTACTCATACATCTTCTTATTTGTCAATTGTATTATTTTAATTATTTTGTTGCAAAATTAAAACTACAACATTAAATCGTAGCCATTTGATACTTGATTATTTAGCCCCAAATAATTTTAGTGTAAGATAAAATCAGCAACAATATAAAAGTCAGATGACTAATTTTTCAAAAAATATAATTAAAGATCAAAATTAATAAAATAAAATGATAAAAGAAGTATTCTAAACACATCATATAACTTCCGTAACGGGGGAGTTAATACATCTCCAGCAATAGTGTTTTCTTGCTGTTGCATGGGAGCATCTAGCAGCAGAAACAAGTGGTTGTGACTTAGTATGACCTAATGCGTGTACTGTGAAAGAGAGTATTACTCTTTAATCTACTTGAACAAAATAAGCATATGTAGGGAATATTATTACTTTCTATTATATTTCTCTCATATTCATATATTTAAAAAATAAATTTGTATTTATATTTTTATTAAGTTTAAAATTCTTTCACAACTTAAATTTTCACCGTCATAAAGTAAACTTATAGCTTAACCAGTAATTTTCACAATATACTTTAATTTTAATATCTCATAACCCAACATTAATATTCAAAAGATTAAATTATCTAAAAAATTAAGTTAAAAGAGTGACTTTTACAATAATATTCAAATGATTAAATTATCTTAAAAATAAGTGAAAAGAGTGACTATTATTTATATTCATGAAAAAATAAATATAAATTTGAAATTAAAACCGAAATGTAGTAAAAACCTTCTCCTATAAGAACTTTCAAGCACGCGCTCAGAATAATACGTGTTCTTATCTCGAAAAGGGTAATTACACGTATTCGCTATGATAACATGTGTCAACCAGCATCTGCATGCCTAGATAACATGTCACACACGTGTTTAGCATGCACCTCCTTGCCCATATAACATGTTGGAATTGTGATTTTCAATACCTGCTCGCCCAAATAACACGTCGCTGGAATTGTTATTTTTGAGAGTTTTATTCTTTACATAATTTTTTTAAAATAAAAAACTTCAATATCCTTAATGAATGTGCAGCAATAGAACAATAGTCATTGAATAATAATATACTAATGTATTATAGAGTAGTTCTTTTTAAACCTCATTATTCCATTAATTAATGTGCAGAAGTAGAACAAATTATCCACTCTTTTTTATTATAATAGAAAAATTTACATTTTTTTTAAATTACAATATAGTCATTATTAAGGTAAGGTCTTTTTTGTCATTTTGAGTATTTTTAAACATATTCTTAAAAAATTGAAGAAAAAATTTAAAAGTATTTGCCCACTTTAAAATTTGATCCATATAAAAAGGTCAATGATTTCAATTTTCAAAAATATATTTATGATTTTAATTATAAATTATTATTGACTTCAATTTTTGAAAATATATTTAAGGTTTAAATTATAAATTATTTTTCTAAAAAATTGTTTTAATCCATTAAATTAAATTAAATATTTAAATGACACAGGTTAAATTTCTGTTCACTTTCATTTCCAATTGAGTTGAGTTGAATGGGCTCAACATATAATTTATGTTTAATAAGAATTAAGTACATAAATGAAAAATATATAATACGAGGCAATTAATTTTTCTGTCTGGAAAGTAAATTCATTAGTACCTCTATCTCATATGTTTCTGTTTGTTTTTTTTTCACATTTTCTTTTTAAATTTTTTGTTCATTTCATTTATCGTGAATAATTTTACAAATGACATTACTTACCTGACTCTATTTTATGTGAGATTATTTTTATAATTTTCATAAAAAATATTATCACATTAAATTTATACCACAAAATTTTTCGTGAAATAATTTGTTGTATAATCATCGCTTATCATTAATCTGAAAATTTTTTTTATTAAAATGTTATATTTCCTTAGTCCCACCCAAACGGTTGTTTTTATTTTTTGCATGTGAATTAAAAAATATTATTATTTAATGTATAACGGATAGTTGTATTAGTGAGAGTGTGGGCCCCTTATTTTAATTGTATTAGAGGGAGAGTGTGTGTGGATCCCATGTGTATAAAAAATGAAAAGAGACTCTTTGAATGAGATGCCCAAAATAGAAAAATGAACTCGTTGGATGGGACAGATGGAGTAGTTTTTTATCCATTCAATGAAAGTATTCCACGATTTCATACAAGTATTTGCCAACAAATTTGTGGAAGGTGCAAAATAAAAGGGTGAAAATTATTGCAAGACAAAAGAAGTATATTATAATAAAATATACTCCATTTATTGAAGAAAATAAATACTAACAATTATCTCTGTAAAAAATTAAATAAATATTTCTAATAATTCTTCTATATTGTCAACTCTCACTCACAATATAGACTTCAATTGATCCAATGATTAATGAAATTTCACTTTTCCATAAAAAAATAATAATAACAAAATAACTGGAACATATACCTCCTTGCAAGATGGAGAGTTAATTCCCTCTTAATTTAAAATATTGAGTGAGTTCTTCAATAAAATATTTTACTTTCCAACTTAAAACCTTTGATTACTAGGACCTCCCATTAGCCACTATAAATAGGTGTGCTTGGCACATGATTAGGCATATCAAAAACCAGTGTCACCATGAGTCAAATTGTGAACAAGTTAACAATTTAAGAGTACGATGGGCAAAAACCAGTGTCAAAATATATAGATACCTTATATTATTTGTTTATACTTTATACAAGTAAAATTGATATTGAAATTGCCGGCATGTTTTACAAGCAATTTCTCATTGATAATAATGGACGGCTGATGAGCGTTTTCTCAACATACAAAATTATCCCCAAGTATAAAGGATATCAATTGTAGTTTCGATAGGCGACCAAGTGATTATCGAATCCAAGGGACGGATTATTATCAATTTAATTATATTCTAATTAACTAAGACTATGTTGGCAAATTTGGTGTGGAAAAGTTGCGAAACTAAATAACATATAATTAAATAGCAGATTAAATAAACAAGTACTAGAGAAAATACGGTGGTGATCAAGTAAGAAATTAGGTAATTCTTCGAATCATCCAGTTTCACTTATTAATTTTCTTTCCATGTGTGTGTCCAACTCTGCCTTGTGATTTATGAACGCATCACTAAACCATGCAAGTTCACTCTATAGACACAAGTAAATATGTGTATGACACGTGTGAATATCCTCGGAGCAAGAGATACAATTCAACCCCCTTTCTAGGTACTATCAGTATCAATTATTTCCCGTGCACTTAGTACTCTAACCCGATATGATCTCCATTTATAGGTACTATGAAGTTATACTCTTTATCCTACTTATTAACCCGAATAAGATTCAATTAACAAGTATCTATATAAGATAGTTCTAATAAGACTTCAGAATCCCTTCACTTAGAATTATAACATGTAATCCTGTTCAGCAGTGAACGCACTCAATCAATAACCAAGATATGTATTCACACTCTACATAACAGTTAATGATGCACAAAACAACCGTGAGTATGAATTAAAAAAAACACAATCTTATATAAAATAAACCACAAGTAGTGTTGTACGGAGTTTACACATGGAAATTCATTTAACTCATAAAACTTTCATAACCCTAGAACTACTGAAGTGGCTCTAGCCCATGATTGATCTAGGAACAATCATGACTTATTATATGATCTTACTTGACGTGCCAGACGAACCTCTCTTCATGACTCCTTCGGATGATGGTAGGGTTTCGATGGTGGATGGATGATGAATGACGTGTGTCCTCTTTCTCCTGCGAAAGCTCTTCTTTTATACTAATGAAACCTCTTTATGGGCTTAGGATGGACTTTTGCTTGAAGCACACGTCAAATTTGGTAAAAAAAATTCACTTTCCTAAATATAGAAGCAACGAGAATCCGTTCGACCAAGCCTTGACTGATCGAGCAAGGCCTTCAACTCGAGCAAGCTCACCGTAAGTTTTTGCACATTTTGTTCAACTTCACTCACCTGCTCGACCAAGATGATTCTGGTCGAGCAACATCTCAAAGTCGAGCAAGCTCTCTGGACGAATCTGCGTATTCTGCTCGACTTGGCCACCTTGTTCGACCAAAGTGTTGATGGTCGAACAAGGTCTTAAGGTCGAACGGCCTTAAAAAATTACCTCAGAAATCGTGTCTTCCAATTCTGAGCCTTTAAAACTTGTTTTCCTGTACAAATATGCTCAAAAAGCCCTTGTACCATCTGATTCGTGCCTTTTTCATAAACAAACCTATTCATATTAATAAAAGACTCAATCGTACTCAATTCCTACACAAATCAGAGTCCAAAATACGTGAATCTACACTCTCATCAAACCCTCAAACTTACATGTTGCTCATCCCGAGGCAACAAATATCAAAACAAATCCAGAGAGTGTATTCACGAGATCAAGCACAACCTATCCTAACATATGTAATCGTATCAACTCAAAATATGCAATCCATCATACCTTTCATTCACGTAAAAACATCAATCAATCACAACACTTCTACAAATGTTAAGTCATCTAGCTCACGGGTAAGTGTTTACTCTCTCTCTCAAGTGTAAAAGATATACACATTATGGTTAGTATCGACACTCAATTTCAATTCATATACTCGCGTGACCATAAGCTTGACAAGGGTCTCAAAAATCCATCTATAACTGTTTCAATACTAGGATCATAAAGGACTTGCATTTAGGATGTAACGTTGGCTTTTTGGTAAAGGTAGGAGAATTTAGATAAGTAACTAAATTACTAGTAAAGAAGTACCTTGGAGAATTGCTTTTCAACAGCTTCCTTCTTTTCTCCTTCGTCCCTCTTATGATCGCTTAAATATATGTTTTCTCCAATCTTCTCTTAGATCAACATCTTTTCTTTCCGGTGTTCTTCAAGCATAAGGGTACCAGTTCGGGCACTACCCTTTTTAGCATTAGGGATATCGGTTTCAGATACTATCCCTTGCAAGATTTAATCACTTGTCTCTTGATTCTTATTACACCAAATCCCTTCTTCATGTTTCTCTTAAAAACTTCATATAACATTCATTTACCTCCACTCTTTACTAGTAATAGGTGTTCAAAGCTCAAAAGGTAAACGACTGTTTATCAAAGGCTTGCCAAAGAAAAAGCTTAAAGGCTCAAAAGGGCTTCCAATGATATCATATAAGGTAGGATAAATTTGCCTAATGACTTAATTAACAACAATGGCCAAAGATTATTTTCTAGTATCTATAAATTATAGACTTCAAACAAGACTCCAAGTCAAGTTCTAGAATACGAGTATACAAACGACTCTCAAGAATAAACTATCATGCTCATAGCATAATTAAAAGCTCAAATCCTCACATGGTTAATAGAATCTTAAGCACTCTTCAAAGCATGCAATCAACATCAATTTTCTTATGAACTACAAGTAAAAATAGAACATGCTCGTCATCAACAAATCAACATGCATCAAAATTAGGCACATGCATAACATAAACAAGTCTCATCACTAAACAATCCAAAGTATATCCAGAGAAACGTATATCTTCCAATCAAATAAATCACCCAAGAATCATCAATATCAAATACATGCCACCCACACATGAATCATACACTACACCCACAAAAATCAAGTCTCCAAATGTAAAGTGTAAAAGAGAATGGGGATGAGAAGAATCAGAAAAGTTAAAAGATTTGGCAACTCTACTCCTCTGGAGCATCATCATCCTCATCTCCACTCATCTCTTCACGCCATCGATCAAACGCTCGATGAAGATCACTGATATTCCTATCCATCACGCGCCCATGATCATACATCTTCCTCAACCGACCATCCATGGCATCATACCACGCATTGAGTGCGGCATAATTAGTATTCGCAAGCGCCAACTGTCTATTCATTTCTTGCTGGTTTGCATTCAGCGTCGCGAAGTGCTCGTGCATCAACCGGAACTGCTCCCGATAAAACTGATCCTGGGTTATCCAATAATCCTGCTGCGGCTGTGGCTGTGGTGGTGGCTCGAAAAACTCCTACTCATGTGGTTGTGGCTTTGGAGGCTGCACCGAGGGCATATCTATCCCTAGATAATCAAAAGCTAGCGGCGGCTGCAGCTCTTCCTCTACAAAGTCGGCAGGATCTCCTATCAAGACATGTCCTCATCTAAGATGATCCCATGAGCCCGCATATTAGCAAGGAGTCTCCAATCTCCTCTTCCCAAGCACGTCTCTGAGATCACCTTGTGCTCCGTGGTATTCATCAATAAATTATTGTTGACCCTAATGGTAGTGAGATCAACAATCACCAATGGAAATCTGAACGTATGAACATCCAAGTATCATCTAGCCGCTCAATCAGCCCCATCCTCACACATGACGTCAGGATCAAGTCCGGTCCCATCGAATAGGCATGTGCCCGCTCAAATCGACTCCATAATACTCAGCTATCATGGTGATGAGTCCTCTGATGTTCACATGCTGAAATCCATAAGTCGTGAACTTGTGAAGCTGATTGAAAAGTACACCGCTACATTGAAGCGAACTCCATGAAGAATGCACTGTAAAACATAAAGCTCTCCTCTCGAAATACAGCTTCATTCGGACCTAGCAAACATCGTGTTGCTCAAAATTCTGTCCATGTAAGCGATCACGGGATTGCAAATGAAGGCAACCATGGAAGTATTCGAATTATATCGCTCTCGCCTCCCCGTAATAGCTCTCCAAAACTCATCCGGTTTGAAGTCATCATGCTCCAAATCCGTCTCATTCTCACAACCAATCAATTTATTAAACTCTCGGGCCCACATCATCTGCTCTTGCCTGCCAATCTGCATCCGAATACCATAAGGAAGGTATCGATCTCCATGCTCAATCCTAAACGTGCATAAGACCTCCGCAGTGATATGAAAATAGGTGTCTCTCTTCATCTCCATGAACTGAGTAATGCCCACTTGACCGAACATCCAATGAATATCATTGATAATATTCATCTCCCTCATTGCATGATCATCCTGATACCACGTCCTTGTGATCTTTTGCGCTATTGCAGCTCAAACTCCTTCTTCTCCTCCCAATTTGGAAATTTGATGCCATAATCGGATGGCCTCCTCTTCTCCATCCACATTTTCTTGACTATCTCTTCAAGCAAAGGCGACCTAGGTCCCATCCTCTTTGATGAAGACGCAATCTCTTTTCTTACAAGAACATTACTTCAATACATACCAAAAGAGATAGATATACTCATCATAGACCAGCATGAATCATACTCAAGACTTCAAATTCATGTGCTTCAATCAACTCAACCTCAAGTGTTCATTCAATCATAATTTGCACTATACATCAACACTTTCAATCAAGAATAATCACTAATCCACACAAACATGCTTTATTCCTCACATAAACTTCAACTAAAATACTAGCATGCTCATCTTCCACCTTCAATTGCACCACAATAACACTTCAATTCAATGAGCCTAACACTTCAATTCAATGAGCCCATATATAAAAATCAAAATTAACCACAAGCCCATACTAACAAGCCCATACTAACACACAATTAATTTCACAAAATTCCACAATTCAACGTAAATCAAACCATGAAAATTCAAGTGCAATTTCAAATAAGAACTTCAACAATACAACAATCAAATACAACCAAAACTAGCATGAATGCTGTCACGCCACGACCCCAGACAGAACGCGACAACCGCCACGTTAACCATAAATTTCGCGAAATGGGTGCACTCCACTCCACAAAGTTTATAGAAAACGTAAGGCTCGCTATCAAGTACCTGTAGAACTGAACAACTGATAACAACGGGTACAACCCGAGGACATCATCTCATAAAGTATCAACAAGGATTTACAAAGGTACAAAATACAACGGTGCAACTTAGTTTAAAGAAAATATACATGAACGATATAACATCGCGAAGGTACAAAAAGAACATCAAGGGGGTCACCAAATATAAACTATACAATCTCGCTAATGAATCCGTCAATTTACATAAAAGAGAAAGTACCCAAAACACTGATTGGAGGACGAGCAAATGATAGGAAAACCTCCAACCAAAACGATATCAACAGCCTGAAAAGGAAAGAATGATGGGGGTGAGCAAAACCACTAGCTCAGTGAGGTGATAAGCCGGTCACCCCGACCCTTATACGAAGCATGTATTCCCACTCGTAGTTTATAACATAAAATCCAACATTTCGTCCCACAATAACTATTTCTCACTCAGTATACATATTAATGAAAATAAAAACCTTAGTGCACATTTACGAATAACACAATTAGTTCAAACGACATGTTATCACATAAAAGACGCGTGGGTAGTCAATATCCTCCTCGAACTGAGCTCTCCGTCTAGAGACAGTCCAAGCCCGTCACTGTTACTCTAGATAATATGCACATTAATATTCTTTCTAACACGCCAAGTGCTAAAGTTCACAATTCAATATCGACGTGAATACTTGAAATGATCAAACATATAAACATATATGACATGCATGTCCCACACCGGTGACGTTGACTGAGCCTATAATAGACTGATCAATCTAACGATCACCCTCCAGAGTATCAGTATTTGGCAAATGGACAGGTGCCCCGTTAGATCTAACTCACCCGGGTTTGCCAAGCAACGGGCAACTTGGTTGTCACTCTAACTCACCCGAACCGCGACAATTCGGGCTACTTAATCAATGCCGCTTCAACTCACCCGAACCGTGACCAATTCGGGCTACTTAACCTTGGTACCAGGCATACATATGTATGTGCATCATAAGATGAATAACGACTCAAGTTAGAGTCTTAATTGGCGCACAAGAATAACCAGAAATCAATTCTCAAATAATTCACAATAAATGCTGTCAGATATCGAGCCGGCAAGGCTCTTCAACATAAGTTAAAATCAATAATACTCATAAAATGGCTAACAGGACTCTAACCTGAGCAATCGAGCCAATCAGACTCTTTACCACATAACACAATACCCAATAATTTTCTTATCAATTAACTAAAACTAAAATAAATGCACATATATCGAGGGTCCACACTCCCCACAAGAGAAGGCGTTCATGAATTATCAACTCACAAGGAAGTGATTAACTCTCTCCGGAATCTGAAGTCGGTCCCTTGCCCTTCGTCGATGGTTCTTTACCTAGAAAGGAGATGAGCAATTAAAGACAAATTAAATTTAACTAACTTTTAGAGGTAACATCCCTTTCATTGCTAAAAACAAATCCTAATCGAGTTCGAACGAGTCGATATTAAATAAAAATGGTATGTAACTCCTTAACATCAGTTCCCAATCCCACATAACCCGTTTCAATACATTAACTAAATGAAACGATAGAAAATAAGTTTGAATTCGACATAAAAATTCTGAAATTTTTCTGCTAGCGGCAGTTTACGAGAAAAATCATAACTAATTGTAGAATAATCGAATTGAGGCGTTTCAAGTGGCTACGGAAAGCTAACGAGTTCAGCTACGTACAGAAATTAATTTTGCAAACTTTCGAGGGCAATAGCTATGTCAAAATCAGTTCGAACAGTCTGCGAATTACCCACATACCAAAAAGAAAAACCCCACAAAATTACAAAACCATGGAAGAAGGAAGCTTAATTCACACACCACTTACCTCAAAACAACTTAGAAACCACCTAGGATGAGGGTTGTAAGGGAGAATTTGATCAACAAGGGTTTCTCCTCTTCACTCTCTTCTTTCCACTCTTTTGTTTTTCTTCTCCCGTTCTTCTCTCTCTTTTTTTAACTTTAGCTTTAATAATTATATATATCAGGCCATTTAAGTGGGTTGAAACTTTGGGCCAAAAAATAAATAAATAAATAAGTTTGGGCTTTCTAAAAAAATTCCAGTTGGGGTAAGATAGGGCTGGCCTTTTGGGCCATAAAAATAAATAAATAGGTTTGGGCTTTCTAAAAAAAAATCTAGTTGGGCTAAGATAGGGCTGACCTTTTGGGCCATAAAAAAAAATAAATAGGTTTTGGGCTTTCTAAAAAAAATCTAGTTAGGCTAAGATATTATAAAGTATCCCCTCCTTTAAAAAGTTTCGTCCTCGAAACATAAATGTACCTAGAGATGAAAAGAGATTTGGATGGTGTTGACGCATGACTGACTCTGGTTCCCATGTTTCTTCTTCAATTTGATCACTTCTCCATAGAATTCTCACCATAGGAATGGATTTGTTACGAAGCATTTTCTCTTGGCGATCTACAATTTGAACAGGTTGTACTTCGTATGATAGATTTTCCTTTAATACAACTGGGGGATATTTGAGCACGTGCGAAGGATCTGGTTCATATTTTCTAAGCATAGAGACATCGAAGACATCGTGAATCTTCGACAATTCCGATGGTAGCTCAAGTCGATACGCGACATGACCAATCCTTTGCACGATCGTAAACGGGCCAATATACCTTGGACTCAACTTTCCTCGACGGCGGAATCGCAACACGCCCTTCCATGGAGAAACTTTCAGAAAAACTTTGTCTCCTTCATTAAACTCCAAATCGCGCCTCCTATTATCTGCATAGCTTTTCTGTCGATCTTGCGCTGCCTTAAGTCTGTCTCGAATAAGTTGTATTTTTGCCTTCGCATCTTCGATAAGCTCTACTTGTTCGATTTGTCTCTCGCCAACCTCATCCCAGAAGAGTAGTGATCGACACTTTCGGCCATACAGAGCTTCGTACGGGGGCATTCCAATGCTTGAATGATAACTGTTGTTATAAGCGAACTCCACCAAAGTCACGTACTTATCCCAACTACCTCCCAAATTCAACACCACTGCACGTAGTATGTCTTCTGTGTCTGTATAGTTCTCTCTGACTGTCCATCAGTCTGTGGATGAAACGAGGTACTAAATAGTAATTTTGTACCTAGCACTTTCTGTATACTAGGCCAAAAACGGGAAGTGAATCTTGGATCACGATCAGATATGATTGACACTGGTACTCCGTGCAATCTCATGATCTCATCGACATATAACTTGGCAAGTTTCTCTAAAGATTCGTTGGTATGCACTAGAAGGAAATGTGCCGATTTCGTCAGACGATCGACAATGACCAAAATTGAGTCATGACCCTTTTGGGTTCGAGGTAAACCAGAAACAAAATCCATTGTGACGTTTTCCCATTTCCACTCAGGAATAGGTAGTGGTTGAAGCATGCCGGCTGGTTTTTGGTGTTCCGCTTTAATCTGTTGGCATGATAAGCACTATGATACAAATTCAGCAATGTCCCGTTTCATACCTGGCCACCTATAATACTCCCGAAGTGTTCTGTACATTTTGGTACTACCAGGATGCATAGCATAGGCTGAAGAATGGGCTTCCTCAAGAATAGCTCTACGAACATCAAGTTCTGATGGAACACAAACACGATTTTTAAAAGTAAGAAGTCCATCATCCCGAATTTGAAATTCTGTTTATTTTCCTTGATTTAGCTTCGCCATCTTCTATTGTAAATGAACATCGTGTGATTGTCTTTCTCGAATTTGCTCGAACAAGGTAGGTCTAACCTCGAATTTGGCGATTAAGGCAGAATCATTAGACTTTTCACAATCGAGCGAAATGTGTAAAGATTTAAATTGCTCCAACATAGGAAGATAAAAAGATTGAATTGAAGCAAGTGAGGTAGAAGACTTTCTACTCAGAGCATCTGCAACAACGTTCGCCTTGCCAGGATGATAATCGATGACTAAGTCATAGTCACTAATCAACTCCATCCATCGCCTTTGCCTGAGGTTGAGCTCCTTTTGCGTGGTGATATACTTTAAGCTCTTGTGATCAGTGAAAACCCGACAAGTTGCACCATACAGATAGTGCCTCCAGATCTTCAATGCAAAGACGATTGCAGCCAACTCTAAATCATGTGTAGGATAATTTTCTTCGTTCTTCTTCAATTGCCTTGAAGCGTAGGCAATAACCTTTCCTTCTTGCATGAGAACGCATCCTAATCCTTGTCTCGAGGCGTCTCTATAAATGGTAAATTCTCCAATCGCTGGGTCTGGCAAAGCAAGAATAGGAGCTGAAACGAGTCGTCTTTTCAATTCTTGAAATGCTTCCTCGCATTCTTCACTCCATTCAAATTTTACCCCTTTTCGAGTCAATTTAGTCAAAGATGAAGCCAATAACGAAAAGTCTTTGACAAACCGTCGATAATATCCAGCTAATCCCAGAAAACTATGAATCTCTGTCACGTTCTTTGGACGCTCCCAATCTTGTATAGCTTGAATCTTCACTGGATCGACGTAGATTCCTTCTTTAGAAATGTGATGACCCAAAAAGCTTACCTCACGAAGCCAAAATTCACACTTCGAGAATTTAGCATAAAGCTGATTTTCTCTGAAAATGTTCAGAGCAATTCTTAGATGATGAGAATACTCATCGTCCGATTTAGAATAAATAAGAATGTCATCAATGAAGATGATGACAAACTTATCTAAGTACGGCCGAAAGACCCGATTCATAAGATCCATAAAAGCTGTAGGAGCATTTGTGAGTCCAAAAGGCATAACACAGAATTCAAAATGACTGTATCTGGTTCGAAAAGCAGACTTAGGGATATCAGATTCCCTAATCTTGAGTTGGTGATAACCGGATCGCAAATCAATTTTTGAGAATACAGTTACTCCTTGCAATTGATCAAACAGATCATCGATTCTTGGAAGAGGATATTTGTTCTTAATTGTCACCTTGTTCAATTGACGGTAGTCGACACATAGGCGAAGTGATCCATCTTTCTTCTTGACAAAAAGAACTGGAGCACCCCACGGAGATGTGCTAAGTCGTATGAACCCCTTCTCCAATAATTCCCCAAGTTGTGTCTGGAGTTCCTTGAGCTCAGCAGGCGACTTTCGATATGGAGTAATCGATATAGGTGTGATTCCAGGAAGTACATCAATAGAAAAATCAATCTCTCGATTCGGAGGTTGTCCTGGTAAGTCTTCGGGAAAGACATCAGGAAATTCATTCACGATCAGGATGTCATCTAGTTTAGTTTCAGAAAGAGAAGTATCGATGACAAATGCCAAGAATGCCTTACAACCCGTACGCATTAATTTATGCGCAGTCAACATTGAAATAAAAGAGAGGGATCTTGTTTGAAGTTTACCTTCAAAAACAAGTTATGAGAATCCTGGTCTACGAAAAATAACAAGCTTCTCGTGGCAATCGAGAATTGCATGATGAGAAGAAAGCCAATCCATGCCAAGAATAACATCAAGATCAATCAAAGGCAATGGTATCAATTCAGCCTCTAAAATGACATCTTTGTTCTTCAATGGACAACCAAGGAATACCGAATCACGAATTAGACACTCTCCAAGGGGGTATGAACGATGATTCCAGGTGACAAATGAGAGATAGGATAATCTAAGCTCGCAGTAAGATCATCCCAGATATAAGACCTATCAGAACCTGGGTCAAATAAAGCGTAGACCTGATGGTCTCCCACAAACACATGGCCTAAAGAAGTAATATTAGGTGAGATTGTGATTTAAAAATTCGAAAAGATAGAATTTCTTACGAATGTTTTATTCGTAATCAAGTGGCATAACAAGGCGGGGTTAGATCTAGCATGTGAAAATACTCAGATTATAAATTACCTGTCACAACCTTCGAATCTGAGCGAGCCTCTTCCTGGGAAATATGAAATGCTCTAGTTTGCTTCCTTCCTTGCATAGGTGATTGAGTACTAGGGCCGCTTGAGGCATCGGGCACTCTGGTAAGTGCAGATCGAGTATCTCTGGGTGTAGAATATGTTAGTTTACCACGAAGCTGACCAAAACCCTGACTGCTCGCTCCCATAAGCTGAGGACAAGAACTTCGCATATGCCCTGACTGTCGACACTGAAAATATACTTGAGGAGCCTTACAGGGGCCGTCGTGATATTTTAAGCAATTCTGGCACTTGCGATTTTAACCAACCGATCCCGAGACATTGCTCCCGCCTCTACTAAACTGCTCTCGAGGTTGAGGAAAACTAATAGATACCGAACTTGGTGCGCCACGCGAAGATTCCACACCCCTATACACCTTCGATGCATTTCCTGAAAAAGTGCTCCCTTGCCTTTTCTTTTGAGATCGTTCTACAAGCTTATGTCTCGCCTGAACTAAACCTTCTACCCTCAGGGCTTCTTCTACGAGATCGTCAAGACTCTCGTACTTGTCTCCGGACTTGATGCGATCTCGAATATTTAAATTAAGACCATCTTCAAATCTCTTGCATAAGTCTCTCGTCGTATATGACTCAGGAGCGAATTCTCGCAATTCCAGAAATTTGCTTTCGTACTCCACGACTGACATAATACCTTGAAAGAGGTTGAAGAACTCCTTTCTCTTCTGATCCTTGATGTACTGAGAGAAGTATCGATCTTTGAATCGTTCCACAAAGATAGCCCACGTAATAGTAACCGAAGATGTCTCTTTTAGATTCTGCCACCATCGTCGTGCATCTGGGCCTAACAGCTTGGTCGCAATGACCACACAATAATATTCTTCAATCATCAAGGTGTCAAAGGTCTCTGTAATCTCCTTTAACCATGCTCCATTTTAGAAGCATCTCTTGCACCGTCAAATTTCGAAGTCCACATGTTTTCAACTGCTTTCACCAAATCAGGTATAAAAAGTGCACCTCGAGAAGTACAACCTCCTAAAGCCATTTCTGGAGTAAAAACTGGTACATTAGTTGTAGGTCGAATCGATTCATTAGCACGAAGAACCTCTTTAGTGACAGTCGTAGTCGTATGAGCCGTTGTAGGTGGTGGAACACCATGTATTCGAATATGATCATAGTACAATTGGTACTGCTCGGGTGTCATCATGTGCTCAACCCGCAACTGGGCCCGTGGTTGCTCTACCTGGGAAACTGGCACCCTATGATCAGAATTTATAGGGTCCGTAACCGTCGGAGGAACGACATAATCAGAAGAAACATGTCCTCGAGGTCCACGAGGAACAGAAGAGAGTAGAGGACTCGAAGGATCACGAGGAGCGTGTCCTCTACCTCGACCTCGACGACGAACTGGAAGTGCCATAATGACCGAAAAAAAGAAAGGAAAGAAAATGTAAGGTCAACGTCAAGGCAATACGATACCTTAGGATGACATAGAAACAAAGTTGGACCCATTGGCTCGACTCAAAAAGAATGAGAATCATAAAACCAGGCTCTGATACCAAGAAAGTTGTCACGCCCCGACCCCAGACAGAACGCGACAACCGCCACGTTAATCATAAATTTCGCGGAATGGGTGCACTCCACTCCACAAAGTTTATAGAAAACGTAAGGCTTGCTATCAAGTACCTGTAGAACTGAACAACTGATAACAACGGGTACAACCCGAGGACATCATCTCATAAAGTATCAACAAGGATTTATAAAGGTACAAAATACAACGGTGCAACTTAGTTTAAAGAAAATATACTTGAACGATATAACATCGCGAAGGTACAAAAAGAACATCAAGGGGGTCACCAAATATAAACTATACAATCTCACCAATGAATCCGTCAATTTACATAAAAGAGAAAGTACCCAAAACGCTGATTGGATGACGAGCAAACGATAGGAAAACCTCCAAACAAAACGATATCAACAGCCTGAAAAGGAAAGAATGATGGGGGTGAGCAAAACCACTAGCTCAGTGAGGTGATAAGCCGGTCACCCCGACCCTTATACGAAGCATGTATTCCCACTCGTGGTTCATAACATAAAATCAAATATTTCGTCCCACAATAACTATTTCTCACTCAGTATACATATTAATGAAAATAAAAACCTTAGTGCACATTTATGAATAACACAATTAATTCAAATGACATGTTATCACATAAAAGACGCGTGGGTAGTCATTATCCTCCTCGAACTGAGCTCTCCGTCGAGAGACAGTCCAAGCCCGTCACTGTAACTCTAGATAAAATGCACATTAATATTCTTTCTCAACACGCCAAGTGCTAAAGTTCACAATTCAATATCGACGTGAATACTTGAAATGATCAAACATATAAACATATATGACATGCATGTCCCACACCGGTGACGTTGACAGAGCCTATAATAGACTGATCAATCTAACGATCACCCTCCAGAGTATCAGTATTTGGCAAATGGACAGGTACCCCGTTAGATCTAACTCACCCGGATTTGCCAATCACGGGCAACTTGGTTGTCACTCTAACTCACCCGAACCGCGACAATTCGGGCTACTTAATCAATGTCGCTCCAACTCACCCGAACCGTGACCAATTCTGGCTACTTAACCTTGGTACCAGGCACACATATACATGTGCAACATAAGATGAATAACGACTCAAGTTAGAGTCTTAATTGGCACACAAGAATAACCAGAAATCAATTCTCAAATAATTCACAATAAATGCTGTCAGATATCGAGCCGGCAAGGCTCTTCAACATAAGTTAAAATCAATAATACTCATAAAATGACTAACAGGACTCTAGCCAGAGCAATCGAGCCAATCAGACTCTTTACCACATAACACAATACCCAATAATTTTCTTATCAATTAACTAAAACTAAAATAAATGCACATATATCGAGGGTCCACACTCCCCACAAGAGAAGGCGTTCCCGAATTATCAACTCACAAGGAAGTGATTAACTCTCTCCGGAATCTAAAGTCGGTCCCTTGCCCTTCGTCGATGGTTCTTTACCTTGAAAGGAGATGAGCAATTAAAGACAAATTAAATTTAACTAACTTTTAGAGGTAACATCCCTTTCATTGCTAAAAACAAATCCTAATCGAGTTCGAACGAGTCGATATTAAATAAAAATGGTATGTAACTCCTTAACATCAGTTCCCAATCCCACATAACCCGTTTCAATACATTAACTAAACGAAACGATAGAAAATAAGTTTGAATTCGACATAAAAATTCTGAAATTTTTCTGCTAGCGGCAGTTTACGAGAAAAATCATAACTAATTGTAGAATAATCGGATTGAGGTGTTTCAAGTGGCTACGGAAAGCTAACGAGTTCAGCTACGTACAGAAATTAATTTTGCAAACTTTAGAGGGCAATAGCTATGTCAAAATCAGTTCGAACAGTCTGCGAATTACCCACATACCAAAAAGAAAAACCCCACAAAATTACAAAACCATGGAAGAAGGAAGCTTAATTCACACACCACTTACCTCAAAACAACTTAGAAACTACCTAGGATAAGGGTTGTAAGGGAGAATTTGATCAACAAGGGTTTCTCCTCTTCACTCTCTTCTTTCCCCTCTTTTGTTTTTCTTCTCCCGTTCTTCTCTGTCTTTTTTTTTAACTTTAGCTTTAATAATTATATATATCAGGCCATTTCAGTGGGCTGAAACTTTGGGCCAAAAAATAAATAAATAAATAAGTTTGGGCTTTCTAAAAAAAATCTAGTTGATGTAAGATAGGGCTGACATTTTGGGCCATAAAATAAATAAATAGGTTTGGGCTTTCTAAAAAAAAAATCTAGTTGGGCTAAGATAGGGCTGGCCTTTTGGGCCATAAAAATAAATAAATAGGTTTTGGGCTTTCTAAAAAAATCTAGTTGGACTAATATATTATAAATGCACTCACGCATTCTTCACTAAGCATTATCACTACAATTCAAGAGTACAAAGTAAGAAGAAATTATACCTTTTTTGAACATTGTATGAGTGTGGTGTAGACAACGAAAACCCCAAAAATTCAAGTGAAAACTCCAAAATCAGACTTGAAAACCCTCGAATTTGGATGTGGAAGTGTGCGGAATAGAGGATTAAGGTGTAGGGAAGAGTTTAGGAAGAAGAACTTACGGTTTGGAATTGGTGCTCAAGAAAAGGTGACGGGTGTATGTCGAACGGAATGAAAACTGGCCTTTTAAAACTGTTTCTGGAGCCCGTTCGACTTCAGCTCGACTTGCATTTTGAAATCGAGCAACCCAGATCTGCCCTTTAAATTGGCATCATTCGACCTCTGTTCGACAAAAATATGTCGTCGAACAAGTGCTGGAAGTTGAGCAAACAGCCTCATCGCGCTCCCTGTTCTCATCTGTCCCATTCGACTTTCGTTCGACTTCAGGTATTTGGTCGAGCAACCCTTGTTTGGTCGAGCAAACTCTCTGTAATTTTTTGCACATTTCATTCGACCTTTGCTCGACTAAGACAACTAGGTCGAACAGCTTGGTCCTGGTCGAACAACCTCTCTAGAAGCATTTGCACATTTCGTTCGACTAGCGCTCGAGTTAGCACTCCTAGTCGAACAACCTCAACTTAGTTGAGCAGAGCTACTGTAAGTTTTATGCATTTTGCTCGAGCTCTTCTTGACTTCATCTCCTTGATCGAGCAATAGTGTAATAGTCGAACAACCTGACATCTTGAAAATTCGTACTCTTCTCGTTTCTCCCTGCAACATTCAAACTCTAGGACAACATCAAGCATCAAGATAATACTTTCTAAGCTTCAGAACCACTTTTAAACCATATAACATCAAGTGTAACTCTACAACAACACTTAAAAACTCAACACCATTAAACACTAGGCAAAATGCAAAAAAATTGATACATCAAAACCGGTTAAAGTTTTAATATACCATAAAAATCAACTCCTCTAGCAAACGTTACAAAGAAAAGATTATACTCTCCGTGCTATGATGAGGTAAGTATATCACACCCCTCCAAACTTAGTAGAAACAATAGTGAAAACTAAGTTTGCAAAGTGTTGTAATTTTCGAATAATACGTACGTTAAATATAAATATTTCTTACCCACACCAATGAAAATAAAGTAGTAAAACGAGAGGGAAAGCCCCCAACAGGCGCTCTTATTTAACGTTAGAGAGTCAATACGGTACCAATCTAGTGCAAGGTATCCTCAAAGACAACGCAAGCATCATCCGACAAGTTGTAATGCTTCAGTGGATGCCCATTCGCCGTGATAATGTCCCCATCTTTGTCCATAAGCTCAAAACTCCCCCCTCCACAAGCTCTATGGATAATGAACGGTCCCATCCACTTCGATTTCAATTTCCCTGCGAAGAGCTTCAAACGAGAGTTAAAAAGTAATACCTCATCACCTTGCTTGAACTCCTTGTATGAGATCTTTGAATCATGCCATTTCTTCATTCTCTCCTTATAGATCTCTGAATTCTTATAAGAACGATTTCTTAATTCGTCCAATTGATTAATATGAGTCATCGTCAACTCCTTTTGATCCTTAAGAGACAAGTTCAAACTCCTCAATGCCCAAAAAGCTCGGTGCTGAATCTCTACAGGTAAGTGGCAAGGCTTCCCATAGATAATTTGATACGGTGACATATCCAACATCGTCTTATAAGCAGTCCGGAACCCCCACAAAACATCATAAAGCTTCATAGCCCATTCCTTCCTGTTGGTTTCGACTACCTTCTCCAAAACTTGCTTCACTTGTTGGTTGGAGATTTCGGCTTGCCCATTCGCTTAAGGGTGATAGGGTGTAATAACCCTATGCTTGACTCCATAATCCTTAAGCACCTTTTCAAGAAGCCTATTGACAAAGTGATTACCTCCATTGCTGACTAGTGCTCTAGGAACTCCATAGAGGTCAAATATATGTTTATTTACGAAAGATAAAACAGTCCTTGATTCATTCACGCTAGTGTTAATAGCTTCTACCCACTTGAAACATAATCCACTGCTAAAAGGACATAGAGAAATCCATTAGATGGGGGAAAAGGCCCCATAAAATTGATCCCACTTACATCGAAGATCTCAATAATAATGCTCGGCTAAAGGGGCATCTCATCTCTCCTACCTATGTTCCCCATCCTTTGACATCTATCGCATGTCGCCACATAGGTCTCACAATCTTTAAACAAAGTAGGCCAATAAATAGCATATTGAAGTACCTTTGCTGCCATCTTTTGAGCTCTGAAGTGCTCCCCGTTAGATTGTGCATAGCAAAAATCAAGAACGCTCTCCATCTCCATCTCAGGCACACACCTAAGGCTATAGAATCCGTACATATCTTGTAGACAAACGAATCATATCATATAAAACTCTCAACATCCTGCTTGAATTTTGCAAGTTGATATCGGTTGAGATCTCTTGAATTTCTCCTACGGCAATGTAATTAACATAATCCGCATACCATAGATCCATCCCTTGGGCACCCACCACACATGCTCTCTCCGCTCCTTCAACAAACACTGCCATTATCTTCTCATCAGGGAATATCTCTTCTATGTAATCGAAAGAATCATCACAGTGCTTCCTTGTCTCCAACCTCGATAGGTGATCCCCCAAAACATTTTATGTATCCTTCTTATCTCGGATCTCCATATCGAATTCCTGCAGAAGAAGGATCCATCAATGATCCTCGGCTTCGTTTCCTTCTTCTCCATCAAATACCATATCGCAGAGTGATCCGGGTACACTATAATCTTCATGCTAACAAAGTACTGTCGAAACTTATTAAATGCATATACTACAGCCAAAAACTCCTTTTCAGTCATCGTGTAGTTCTTTTGTACAACATCGAAAGTCTTACTCGCATAGTAAATGGCACAAAACCTCTTCTCCCTCAACTGCCCAAGCACCACTCTAAGTGTTAAATCACTTGCATCACACATAAGTACAAACGGTTGAGTCCAATCCGGTGTGATCAAGATAGGTGCAATAATAAGCGCCTCTTTCAAAACCTGAAAAGCTGTTAGACATTCTTCATCAAAAACAAAAGGAACATCCTTTTCAAGTAAATGAGATAAGGGCTTAGAGTACTTCGAGAAGTCTTTTATGAATCTTCTATAAAAATCGGCATGTCCTTGGAAAGACCGCACTCCCTTTTCATTAGTAGGTGGAGGAAGCTTCTCAATTGCCACTACCTTTACTCTATCCACCTGCAATCCCTTGGGCGAAATATGATGGCCAAGAACAATCCCATCTCTTACCATGAAGTGGTACTTTTCCTAATTCAAGGCAAGATTAGTTTATTGTCATCTTTTCAAAACAGTAGCAAGGTTAGATAAACAAATATCAAAGGAGCACCCAAACACAAAAAAATCATCCACAAACACCTCCATGATCTTTTCTATCAACCCATCAAATATGGCCATCATGCAACACTGAAATGTAGCAGGCGCATTATCTTTCTAAAGGCAAATGTTCCATAAGGGCAAGTAAAAGTCATCTTTTCTTGATCCTCAGGTGCAATCATCTGATTATAACCCGAGTATCCATCCAAGAAAAATAAAACACATACCCTGCAAGACGATCTAGCACTTGATCCATGAAAGGAAGAGAAAAATGGTTTTTGCATGTATTTTCATTCAGTTTCCTGTAATCTATACACACACGCCATCCTGTAGGAATCCTAGTGGCTAATGTCTCACCATCCTCGGCTTTTACAATAATCATGCCCCCCTTTTTAGCTACTACATGCAATGGACTCACATTGGGGCTATCACTAATGGGATAAATAATTCTTGCATTGAGCCACGTTAGGATTTGCTTCTTAATCACTTCTTGAATATCGGGATTCACCCTCTGCTGATTCTGTATACTACTCTTGGCCTCATCTAACAACCTTATTCTATGCATGTAATATGAAGGACTAATACCTTTTAAATCATCAAGAGACCACCCAATCGCAGACTTATACTTCCTAAGAACATTTAACAATTCCTCAAGGGAAGAAGATACAATTACCGAATATTGTTCATTATCACCTAAGTAGGCATACTTCAAGTGCTCTGGTAGCGGTTTCAACTCATCTTTCTTCTAAACTTGAGGTGCGCTCTCTCTATCCAATGGTAGGTACTACCTATTCCACTTCACTTCTTCCATCTTGGTCCTCTTCGACTCATACTGTCATCACCCAAAGCAAGCAAGTTTATAAGAAATTCAATGCATACCTCATTAGAGTGTTCATCTAGCTCCATAGTGGGAAACGTAAGAGACTCCACTAAACATGTCTCAAGAGGATCCTTCAACAGGGTCAAAGATATGTCTTCCTTCACAATCTCCTCCACCACGTCAATACTATGACATTTCATCTCCATGGACATCTTCATTGTCTTGACAAGGTTGAATAAGACCTCTTCTTTATCCATCCAAAGCCGTAACTCACCCTTCGGCACATCTATCATAGCTCCCGCAGTAGCAAGGAATAGTCTCCCTAAGATAAGAGAGACATTATCCTCGTCATCTTCCATCTCAAGCACAAGAAAGTCTACTGGAAAGACAAGCTTCTCTACTTTGACAAGAACATCTTCAATAACACCCTTCAGAAAGGTCATAGACCTATCCGCCAGTTGTAGAGCCACCGATGTGGGAGTTAACTCCCCCAACCAAGCCTTTTCAAGATTGACAAAGGCATCAAATTGATACTTGCTCCAAGATCGTACAAGGCTCGTCGTGGCGGCCCCTTTCCAATTTCACATAAGATAGTGAAACTTCCCGGATCTTTCAACTTAGCTGGCAGATTCCTTTGTATGATCGAGCTACAATTCTCCGATAGATTCACTGTTTCAAATCCATTCAAGCTTCTCTTCTTCAAAATTATATCCTTCAGAAAATGGGCATAATACGACATCTCCAAGATCGCTTAAGAGAAAGGAATGTTCAAACTTATCTTGTTTATGATATCTGAAAATATCTTGAACTTCTTTTCCAATCTCTTTTAGACAAGCTTGAAAGGAAACAGTGGAGGTATCTTTGTTTTGGGAATCCCCCATTCATCACGTTCAACCTTCTCCACTTTATCCTTTTCGGCTCTCAATCTCTTGGCTCTTTCCTACTTCTTCTCTACTGTAACCTCAATGTTATGCTCTTGAGATAGTACAATAATGTTCTGATCAACGGGTGTAGTATTCGGGATCGAATCGGGCTCTGCACGAAAATGCTCGACCTCTATTCGACCTAGCTAGTTTCGAACAGATTGGGGTTGGTCGAGCAACTTCTCTGATCGCGAGCTCTGTTCCTTCACGTGTTGCTTGGCCACCGTTCGACCAAGATGGTCTAGTCAAACGGAACTGTCTTGGTCGAACCGATTTGCAGATTGAGAAATCCCATTCTCCAGGTGTTGTTAGACCTCTGTTCGACCAAGATGGTATGGTCGAACGGAATGGTGTTAGTCGAACGGCGAGTCTGAAAATAGAGTACCGTAATTTTATTTCTCCAAAGTCTGCTCGACCTCTACTCGACCAGAAGGTCTGGTCGAAAAACTGATGTTTGGTCGAGCAACTCCCCTGCTTCCTTCGTTTTCACTCGCCGTCATCGTCAGACTTCATATTGCGTACCCGACCTCAATGTGATGGCATGGCAAGACTTTGGATTCTCAAAACTTCGAGATTGAAACTTCCCCTCAATAGTTTGAGTCAATTTATTCACGTTTTCGACCATCTCCCCCATCAACAACGTAAGGGCTTTCACTTGTTTAGTTATATCCTCATGATTAGCATCAATTTTCTTTTCTAACTTGGCCTCAAGACGATCCACTCTTGCAATGTTCCTCGCCATGTACCTGTTCACCGTATCCTCAAAACTTGGTTTCCCTTCTTCCACTTTAGCACCCGTATCAACACTGATATGATGTTGAACAGCATTATTCGGATTACTACATGAAAATTCTGGCCTCCTTGGTTGTTGGTAATTACCCGGGGGACCACGATTGTTGTAATTTCCCTGATAATTCCGATTTCCTTGATTTGGTTACCTAGTTCCTTGAATACTTTAACCCATGGCATAGTTTGCCTCTTCGATCTCCTCTTGGCTAGCTCCTTCATAGCTATCATCCTGCTGCATCATTGGTACTCTCTGAGATAAATCCGTGACCTGCTTTTGCTGAGACTCTAGTAACTTGCTAATGTTAGCCAAGCTAGAGACGATCTCATCATCTCTTCCCGACTTCACCATAGTATGCTCAAATTGTGTTACTTTACCAAGGACATAAGTGCCTCTCACTCTATCAGTCGGCCAATCTCTTGAATTCATTGAAATATCCTCGAAAAGCTTCTCGGCCTCAATGGGTAACTTCATAAGCAATGCTCCATTAGAAGAAGCATCAAGTAACACATGAGAATCACAATCCAATCTATTATAGAATATACTGATATATTGAGCTTTAGATAGCCCATGCTGTGGACACTTGCGAAGCATGTCCTTGAATCTGTCCAAAGCTTCATGAAACTTCTCGTTACCATGGATAGCAAATTGATTGATTTCTTTCTTCATCTTGAACACCTTTGAAGGTGCATGTAACGCTCCAAGAATATCACTTTCAACTTCTCCCATGTATCACATTCAGCAGCATCAAGATTATCGTACCAATCTCTCACCTTTTCATTCAGTGAGAACTTAAATAATACGATCTTCCTTGTATCCTCATGAGCTCCTGCATCTTTTTGTGTACTTGCATACCCAAGGAACTTATTTAGATGTTGCTGAGGATCTTCAAAGGTTTCCCAAGTGAAAGGGCTCCTTTCAATCATGGTGATAAGAGTAGGGTGTAAATCAAAATTGGTTCCGGTCTCTTGCTCCTAACAACCCTGCATTGCCTACTCCGTTGTTCTTAAAGACTTCACGGATGACAAGTGTATCAGGATTCGCTGCCATATTGACTGCTTCTACTCCCAAATTAACTTCTATTGTAGCTTTAATCGTTTGTGAATTCAGCACGTCAACTTCAACTCCTAAATCAAGAGCCTCAGTTGTATCTACATTCTTGTTCTTATTCTTCTTCTTCTTTTTCTTCCTCGATGATGCTCCAATCTCCGGGTTATAAGGCTCTAATTCACATATCTTCGATCTAGTGAGCATATACCTAAGAAAATAAAGTGTTAGAAATCAAAGACAAGAATTATAATCTCAATTAAACTAGAAATAATAAACTAATAATCTATGTCGTCCCCGGCAATGGCGCAAAGAACTTGATGAGCGTTTTCTCAATACACAAAATTATCCCCAAGTATAAAGGATATCAATTGTAGTTTCGATAGGCGACCAAGTGATTATCAAACACAAGGGACGGATTATTATCAATTTAATTATATTCTAATTAAGAAAGACTATGTTAGTAAATTTGGTGTGGAAAAGTTGCGAAACTAAATAACATATAATTTAAATAGCAGATTAAATAAATAAGTAATAGAGAAAATACGGTGGTGATCAAGTAAGAAATTAGGTAATTCTTCGGGTCATCCAGTTTCACTTATTAATTTCCTTTCCATGTGTTGATATCCGACTCTGCCTTGTGGTTTATGGACACATCACTAAACAATGCAAGTTCACTCTATAGACACAAGTAAACATGCGTATGACACGTGTGAATATCCTCGGAGCAAGAGATATAATTCATCCCCTTTCTAGGTACTATCAGTATCAATTATTTCCCGTACATTTAGTACTCTAACCCGATATGATCTCCCTTTATAGGTACTATGAAGTTGTACTCTTGATCCTACTTATTAACCCAAATAAAATTCAATTAACAAGTATCTATATAAGATAGTTCTAATAAGACTTTAAAATCCCTTCACTTAGAAATATAACATGTAATCATGCTCAGCAGTGAATGCACTCAATAAATAATCAAGATAAGTATTCAGACTCTACATAGTAGTTAATGATGCACAAAACAACCGTGAGTATGAATTAAAAAACACAATCTTATATAAAATGAACCACAAGTAGTGTTGTACGGAGTTTACACATGGAAATTCGATTAACTCATAAAACTTTCATAACCCTAGAACTACCAGAGTGGCTCTAGTCCATGATTGATCTAGGAACAATCATGGTTGATTGGTATGATCTTACTTGATGCCCCAGACGAATCTCTCTTCATGACTCATTCGGATGATGGTAGGGTTTCGGTGGTGGATGGATGATGAATCACGCGTGTCCTCTTTCTTCTGCGAAAGCTCTTCTTTTATACTCATGGAACCTCCTTATGGGCTTAGGATGAGCTTTTGCTTGAAGCACACGTCAAATTTGGTAAAAGAAATTCGAAATTTCCAAAAATAGAAGTAGTGAGAATCCATTCGACCAAGCCTTAACTGGTCGTGCAAGGCCTTCAACTTGAGCAATGGTCGAGCAAGCTCACATTAAGTTTTTGCACATTTTGTTCGACTTCACTCATCTGTTTGACAAAGATGATTCTGTTCGAGCAACATCTCCAAGTCGAGCAAGCTCTCTAGATGAATCTTCATATTCTGCTTGACTTGGCCACCTTGTTCGACCAAAGTGATGATGGTCGAACAAGGTCTTGAGGTCGAACGACCTTTGAAAATCGCCTCAAAATTCATGTCTTCCGATTCTGAGCCTTTAAGACCTGTTTTCCTGTACAAATATGCTCAAAAAGCCCTTGTACCCTCTGATTCGCGCCTTTTTCATAAACAAACCGATTCATCCTAATAAAAGACTCAATCATACTCAGTTCCCACACAAATCAGAGCCCAAAATACTTGAAACTACGCTCTCATCAATGGTGGTACGTTTGTAGTCATTTGATTCATTTTTTACATGTCTTTACCATTTGATTTATTTTTTACATATATTTACCATAAATATGAACATTCCATTTTCCAGTTCACTTAGCAGACTTGGTTGGCTTGTTGCAATTCTTCCTAAAGTTTCTCATGACAAATTAGACTTTGAATTTATTTCTACTTCATAAATTGAACAAGTTAAGAGTGACAGAAACATAAATATATGAGCACCTATAAGAGAGACAATAATGCACGTACATGAGTTCAAATTAGATAGAGAGACTCTTTAGTATGATACTGCAAAATATCGAGTGAGTTCTTCAATAAAATATTTACTTTCGCAATTTAAAACCTATAATTACTAAAACTTTCTATTACCCACTCGTATTGCCATATGATTACGTAGGCCAAAAACTACTGTGGACACTGACTAATGATGCGCGTTTTCTCAACACACAATTAATCCCCAAGTATGAAGGATAGCAATTGTAATTTCGAAAGGTGACCAAGTGAATATCGAACTCAAGGGACGGCGTATTATCAATTTAATAATTTTCTAAGTTAATTAAGACGATTATGGCAATATAGTTTGAGGTTTAGAATTATTAAACTACTAAACAAGTAATTAAAATAACAAATAAAATAAAGTCACTTGAAGAATACGAAAGTGGATCAAGTAGGAGAATAGATAGCTCTAGGATAATCCAGTTTCACTCATTAATTTCCCTTCCGTGTGTTGATGTCAGAATCTACCTTGTGGAATATGGACGCATCACTAAACCATGCATATCTACTCTATAGACACAAGTAAACATGCGTGTAACATGTGTGAATAACCTCAGAGCAAGAGATATAATTTCACCCCTCTTTCTAGGTACTATCAGTATCAATTATTTCCCCTAGGATTGGTACTCTAACCCGATATGATCTCCCTTTATAGGTAGCTCCTGATTAGCCATAACTTGTAGTTGGGTTGACCAATTCGAGAATTTATTGAACCACATGGAGGAATGTACTAGAGCTTAAGCGATATCATGTTTCTCGCAAATTTATAGAGACGAATCATCAATAGAGTGGTTGTTCAAACAAGTAAATAAAATCAATCAAAGCAAGCAAGCAAGTAATGATCAACAAACAAGATAGATGGATGAATGGTGGTTTTCCAAATTAAGTAAAAAGTGAGATTAACAACAATTATGAAGTGAAAATCCTAAGATCAATACATCAAATTCATATGAATCATGGGTATTAAAAACAATGCACGAAATCTTCTGTGCATCAGTGCAATTGAGATAGGTGAAAATTTTGTCCAACGACCTCAACCATTTCTCAGCTTCCGCAGGGTCCTCCGTTCGGTTGAATCTTGGTGGATTGAAACGTCAGAATTTTAAGATTACCAAGGCTGGTTCATTTCTAGGAGTAGGTTCTGGTGGTGATCGTCGTGCAGAGTTCGCTTGAAATTGTTGAGCCAATCCCCGAAGGGTTGTCCCTAAATTATCTCTTGGGTCGCCATAAACGTTCCACAGATTTTCATTTGTAGGCAGGTTTTATGGTCTTCTTCGACTCATGGTCTGTTCAAAGTTTTTATTCTCGTCATTATTATATGTTGGTATATCATTTAAACATGCTGCAGAAGATGTATAAACACACATATATTATATATATATACACATACATTAGTCATAGCAAAATGGTGTTGTTGGCACTCTGATCGTTATGCATACATATGCATATAAAAGTCATTCTTAGTCTAAAATACTATCAAGAGAGCTTATTTAGTGCGACATCTAGGCTACCTATATACATCACCGAATTATGGGTCAAAAATGTTCCATCTACTGGAACATCTCGCTACTAACTATAGAAAAATTATAATAGGTCTAAGTTAGACTAAGCACTAGCGTGCCCTAATCATCCACCACACCATCAACAATAACCCCATCAATCTCAAAATCACAAGGTATATTAACGAACATCTCCACAGGATCCACTTGTACAGCCATAATACATCATTAGCACACCGAGAAATCCGACAGGGGAGGGAGGTGCGTGACTGTGAAGGAGCCATGTGTGGTACAAGCAGGCATTGAAACCACATAATTCAGCTCGTGCCACGGAGGAGCCACAAACGTCTCGTGATAAATCTGCTGGCAAGCTCAACCCATAAGCCGGGTACGGTATGAATAAGGATGAAGCAATAGTGTAGCCCAATCACCCTCCGTGCTCCGTGAAAGTCCTCATGGTGAATGATAGCCATTAAGGCTATGTGAGTGCCTAAATCATCAACCTCCGTTCTTCCACGAAGTGCGGCTCGATGGGCCCTAACATCATTAATATGCGCGATAGCTAGATCTATCTGGTTTACACAATTTAAAATTACTCTAAAATCATTCAAATACTAAAGAATTTAAAACACTAAAGAATTAAAATAATCACACATAAAAATCATAAAGTGTACTTACAGCGTAGTCATAAAATAGTTAATCCTAGGGTACAATATAAAATTCTAAGTCAGATACTTGAGCAAGTCTTAGATAAACCGCTCTGATACCACGCTGTAACGCCCCAGTATTCACTATGAGGTTGGGACGCTACTAGATATAAAATTCCCAATGTAATAATAAAGGGTCGAGAATGCACTATGTAAATAACATAAAAATCCCCAAAGCGATAATATAATAAAGCAAAGTTGCATAGAGATTATTACATATTAGTGTCTACTCACCCTAGTAGAGTAAAATATCCAAAACAAGTACGTTCGGATGATATATCTAAATTAAAATTCTTAATAAAGTACTAAAATATAAGACATAATATAAAGTTCTCTATGGGCTTGGTACATCTACAGGGGCCTCATCATCTTCTAAGCCTTGTTTTGAAAATCAATATTGGGTGACCGTCTAATATACACTCAGTGGGTTAACTTAAATGATTGCACAGTTAAAAATAAATATGCATGCATGCCAAATATACCATAAAATGTAACATATGTCATTTAATAAAATATTTTACACATTGTCGTTCAATAACAAAATGAAAATATTTTAGACCGAACCGTCATCTGATAACTTATGTTAGTAGGTATACGAACATCGAATCGTCATTCAATATGAGTTTTAGTAAATTTGAAATATTTTTAGTACTGAACTGTTGCCCGATAACATAAATTAGTTGGCATATGTGCAATGAGTCATCACCCCATACAAGTGTTAGTAAGAAAATATTTGTCATCAAACTAAAAGCACACATGACACATAACATGACATATAAGTAACACATATTACATTTTAGCATAGCAATCATGACATAAAATGTAGCACTCGGTGAAGAGAGAAAGTTACCCCACCTTGAACTTTCTAGGAGATAGTAAGCTAGACTACACTTGCTCTTGGGTCTCAGGTATGCCTGCAAGGTATACTAAGTTGACTTCTACTTATAATTATAATTCCTACTACTTAAGCTAAATTTCTTATATAATATAATTAAAAATAAACTAATTATCAATTTAAAAATATAATTAGTAAATCGTTAAATAAAATGAGTTAAAATAAAATATTTATATAAAATAGAAATACATATTTCTTTTAAAAGTTAAAATAGTAACTTAACGATGTTTAGTCCACAACTATAGTAATAAATTGTAACATTAAAAATATGAATACAAATGATATTAATTTTATTAAAAATGAATATTAAATAAAGATTCTATAATTAAAATAATAATAATAGTGGTAAAATTATAATTAATATTAAACTAGGAAAGCCGCACTCACTTTGTGAGGTGTCAGCCCGTGTCTGCGTAAATATACATTTATAATTGTGCTACAATGTATCTGTATATTGGTACACGAATAAATATGGCATTTTCTTTGTAATAACAATCAAAATATAATTTCCTTAAAATTGTTCTTAATTTGTAGCCACACGGCAGATTATGTCCATAATCCAAGGGAACCTACGTCCTCGCAGTTCTCATCATGTGACGATATCTGCCCTTTTTGTATCTTCACTTGCATACTATTCAACTCCCTTTGTGGGACCTTCAAAAACTTCTATACGTCCACCAATTTCTGAATAGAGGTTGAAGAAAATAGAAAAAAAGTGGTTCAAAATGGGGATACAATAACCAAAATTTTTAAATATTATGAAAATTGAAACCTTACCGTTGTGTTCCTTATTATATCTTCATAGTAGAGGATGATATGTTGAGTGTTGTTTAAATACTGCATGGACTTGGTAACTATATCTTCCACTTGCATCAGATTAGGTATGAGCAATGTCGTATTGATAGCTGGCTTGAATTAAGACAGTATCTCCGCCTTCAATAATTAAATGAATTTATCGGTCTCCATATGTGCACTCGTCAATCATGTGTGCGAGAGGGAGGAGAGAGACACACACCTCATTGGTATTATGTACATGAGTTTTGTGAGTCTCATTCAACGACTTCTCATTCTGGTCATAAAAATTTGATAGAATAGAAGCCATCCGGCGCAAAAGATTCCTTTTGAAAAGATAAATGGCCGAGACACCTTTAGTGTTGAAGTATTCAACTATTTCTTCATGGTGTTGCATTAGCCCCTACAACAAGCGAGACAAATAGAACATCATTCTTACTTCACTTTGCTCAGCATACATGCAAATATGCCAAATTATCAAATGAGAAGACTACTTTGAAATGGTAAACCTGCAAGGGCAGCTTGAGGAAAACAACTTAAACATTTTAATGCAAAATGATTTTGATTATCCAATAGCACATAAATGAGTTTCATAAAGCAGAAGATGTTATTAATGGTGGTTATTTTGGACTCTATGGATAGTTATTTGGTCTCTAAGGATTTTTTTGGTTATTAATGCAATCGTCATGAATATATGTTTTTTAGAAACAATGGAGCAAGTAAGTCAAGATAACAACCATGGTTCTTTTACAACAACAAAAACTAAGTTTTATCTCATTATGTTAGGTCAGCTTTAAGGATCACATATCCCTTACCGTTTGAAACTATAATGTAGTAGCAGCATCATTAATGTTAGTGGCCATCATAATTTTGTATATATCCTTTAGTTTGTGGCAAGTCCTTGTCAGATTGCAACCTGTGAAAAGAATTGATAAAAGAAGCAAATGAAGCAAAATCTCAGATTTTCGAATATTGGTCAAAGATTAGATGTGGAAAAGGAGAGAAATCAATTTAAAATGGAGGATTCAATGGAGTATTTGTGCACCATCTCAATCAACACGTCAGGTGACTATAGATATACATGTATCCAAATAACTTATCAATATTGCTACAAGTGTACTTGGTAAGAATTCTTTTCTTTTTCTTTTTTTTCTGAATTCAAAGATTATTTGTCCTACAAATAAATAATGGCATGGAAATCTAATTTTAGATATCACCTCTGCCTAATATGCAACCTAGATTAAGAATCATGGTAACAATAGCTGCACTTTAGACTCTTATTTTGAATATGTCAAACAGCCAAAACATATACATTTCAAACATATTTCAACAAAATTTTTGGTTTATATCAACTATCGAGGCATTAAGCACTATCATCATACTACAATTGATACTGGTACAATAAAATTATGTCAGTCCTCTATACGTGCCTAGTACCAAAAGAATTTCAAGAATTTAAATCTCATCTCTTAATTTTCTAAAGACCACTTATTATCATAAATCTTTTTCAATTCAGATATTGTAGATGTAGTAAAATGAGCATATGACGGATACAAGAACAATGTAAGTGATACCAATATTAGCAAAGTTAAACCCACACATCAACTACATTGCCTGCATTTTGCTTTCTCACAAGGAAATGCGTGCTTAACACAAACTAAACATAAGGAGCCAATAATGATCACATTATTTGTACACAAGAGATGAATGAATTGTAATCAATTTCTATGTAGTGGATGAAGAAATGCAAAAACCAAAAGCGGGACAGACGCAGATGGAGAGGTTACTTTTAAAATCAATAAATTTCTTGAATTTTATTAGCTGCGCTCTAGACTCATACTTTCAATATGTGAAACAATTATAACGTTTATATTTCAAACATATTTCAAGATGATCTTGGATTATATCAACTATCAAGGCATTAAGCATAGTCATCATACTACAATTGGTACTCATAAAATAAAATTATGTGAGTTCTCTATACATGCCTTGTACCAAAAGAATTTCGAGAATTCAAATCTCATTTCTTAATTTTCCAAAGAACCACTTATCACCATAAATCTTTTTCAATTATGGTATTCCAGATGTAGTAAAATGAGCATTGGACGGATAAAGGAATAAAGTAAGTGATAACCAATATTAGCAAAGCTAAAACCACAGGTCAACTATATTGCCTGCATTTTTCTTTCTCACAAGGAAATGCGTGCTTAAGACGAAATAAACATATGGAACAAAAAATTATTACATTATTCGTACACAAGAGACGAATGTACTGTAATCAATTCCTACACAGTGGACGAAGAAATGTTGAAACCAAAAGCAGGATGCACATAAATGGAGAGGTTACCTTTATCACGAAGAATATGGTTGGAAGAATGGGGGCGTCATGCCATACAATATCCCCAACATTTTTTTTTATTTTTTTTGATCAATTGAGGTGAAAGTTGCACGTACCACACCAAATAGTTAATCTGGGGAAGTATTTAACAAAAAAGGAACCAACAAAAATTTTAGCTGATATGTTATTAATAATTGAAATAGAACTTGTATCGAATTTTTTCCTAAGTACCTTGTTTACATTTATGTAAGGTTAGTAGCTTTCAAGTTCTCATGATAAATGATGTTTTTTGTGTGGTTTATTGTTTGTAGTAATGGTGTTGGTGGTCTTATAAGAACTTTTATTTGGCTTGCTTTTTTAGCTCTTGACAGTGCAACGTAAAGTTGACCTTGTGAAAATACGGGCTCTTTTAAATAGATACCGACATAGTCTAATGTTTGGCCTTGTGCTTTATTAATTGTCATTGCATAACATAATCGCACTGGGAAATTCTTTCTTTTAAATGCAATAGATGAGAAGTTCTCATTTGGAGCCTCTTATGTTATTCGTGGAATAAGTACAGGTTTTCCTGAATGTGTGCCTATTGAAATTTCAGAGCAGATGATATTTTTGTCAAAGCCTTTACAAAGAAGGCGTGCTAAATTACAAAGTCCTTTTGTTGGGTGTTGATGTTTCATAGTAACATAATTGGTGCATTTATTTTGAGAGTCAATCTGGGGGGGGGGGGAGCCCGGAGGGGGTTAAAGAGTGAAATAGTTCTGGTTGATCAGGAGTTATGTTTGAACATTGATTGATCGTATATAGTCGGGATGACCAATTAAAGAATATATCGAACCCAAGGGAGGTAGGTACTAGAGTTTAAGCGATCTCAAGTTTATCGTGATTTTATAAGGACGACGGAATGAGAGGATAAGATGCAAATAAATGCAATTAAACTAATGAAAGAAATAAAGATAAGATGAATGAAAAGATAAATATGTTCCAAATGATGCAAGGATGAGATTAGCAACAATCATGGCATAGATAACAAAGTAATCATCCAATTAATTATAATCTATCATGGACATAGCATAGGAGCGATCACTAATTCCACATAAACTCTCTACCAAGATGGATAGGACGTCTCAATAAGGCTCCCAAAAGTACATAAGATCGATACCATAGCGAACACCTCCCACTAGGTACTAATTACTCTACGAGTTCCCTAATTAGGTACTAAATCATAGGCAATATTCCTTTTAAGGTACTATGAATTCATTAAGGGCTTGGGTCTCCTCATCTAATCAACTAATTTCTCGATTAAGCTAATCAAATGTTCTATCAAATAGTTCTAAATCTAGGATATACCTATCTCATTCTAAATTAATGCACATGAAGTGTATGATGAAATGATTCAATGAATTATCCTAAACATATAATTGATTTTCCAATCTAATCACATTCCCATAACAATTAATCACACAAATCAATCATATACATCAAGCAATTTGCATAAAAACTAAATTATCCAACACCAATCATGGAGCTAATATCACAAAGGATATTAGCCTATCATAGTCTTAGAGAAAACAACATATACAATTGTATCTACAAATCCCATGACAAATCTATAAAGATGTTCACAAAAATTAGAATTAGATTCCACCTTCGAATTCCTTCAATGGAGTTTCCCCTTCTTATTCTTGTGATCTTCACTCCCCCTTGCTTCCTTGATCACTTAGATGGTGGATTTGATGGAGGGGATCAAGTGTAGATGGATGGATGGATGGATGGTGAATGGATGAAGATGATGGTGTGAAACTGAGGAATTGGTGTGTGATGTGTGTGTCCAAGTGAAACCCTCGTGATCCTCTCTCCAATCTCTCTTCAAATGTTGAACTTGGGGCTATTTATACCCTCTCCAAGTTGGGTCACGAATTTAACATTAGATGGGCTTTTTACACACACTTGCATGCATTGGAAGGTAAAAATTCGGATTTCTGGCCCAAAAACATGCAACTCGAGTTAGCTTGCCCAACTCGAGTTGCAACATGAGTCAAGTTATGTTCTTTGTAACTCAAGCAAGCATGTTTTGGGGACCACAAAATGTCCAGAATTTATCCAGTGAGCTTACTTGAGTTGCAAGGTCCAACTCGACTTGCAACTCGAGTCGAGGACAGAGCAGCGTCCATGTCTAGTGAGCTTACTCGAGTTGTGATATTAGCTCCATGATTGGTGTTGGATAATTTAGTTTTTATGCAAATTGATTTTAATCTTGAATGGGCTTTGTATTATTTCTATAATTGATTGTTAATTGCTTGATGTATATGATTGGTTTGTGTGATTAATTGTTATAGGCATGTGATTAGATTGGTAAATCAATTATATGTTTAGGATAGTTCATTGAATCATTTCATCTTACACTTCATGTGCATTAATTTAGAATGAGATAGGTATATCCTTATAGATTTAGAACCCTTTGATAGAACATTTGATTAGCTTAATCGAGAGATTAGTTGATTAGATGAGGAGACCCAAGCCATTAGTGAATTCATAGTACCTTAAAAGGAATATTGCCTATGATTTAGTACCTAACTAGGGAACTCATAGAGTAATTAGTACCTAGTGGGAGGTGTTCTCTATTGTGTCGATCTTATGTACTTTAGGTGGAATTAGTGATCGCTCCTATGTCATGTCCATGACGCTCCTTTGGCATCTAAGTCGACTCGAGTTGCAAGTCGAGTAACGACTTGACAACTCGAGTAAGCTTACTGGACATGGACGCTGCTCTGCCCTCAACTCGAATCGAGTTGCAAGTCGAGTTGGACCTTGCAACTCGAGTAAGCTCACTGGACAAATTCTGGACATTTTGTGGTCCTCAACTCAACTCATGTTGTAAGTCAAATTTGGTCTTGCTACTCGAGTTGGGTTTTTCAGCTCGTTTCAACTCCCGTCTCCGTTTTGCTCAATTTTCACCGGTTTTAAACCCGTTTAGGCTCATTCACACAAATTTCCATGAAAACACATTATAATATCTTAGTTCAACTAGATTTTTTTTAGAAAGCCCAAAACCTATTTATTTATTTTATGGCCCAAAAGGCCAGCCCTATCTTAGCCCAACTAGATTTTGTTAGAAAGCCCAAAACCTAATTATTTATTTTTATGGCCCAAAAGACCAGCCCAATTAAGCCCAACTAGATTTTTTTTAGAAAGCCCAAATTTATTTATTTATTTATTTATTTATTTTGTGGCCCAAAGTTTCAGCCCACTTAAATGGCCTGATATATAATTATTAAGGCTAAAGTTAAAAAAAAAAAGAGAGAGAAGAACGGGAGAAGAAAAGCAAAAGAGGGGAAAGAAGAGAGGAAGAGGAGAAACCCTTGTTGATCAAATTCTCCCTTACAACCCTCATCCTAGGTGGTTTTTAAGTTGTTTTGAGGTAAGTGGTGTGTGAATTAAGCTTCCTTCTTCCATGATTTTGTAATTTTGTGGGGTTTTTCTTTTTGGTATGTGGGTAATTTGCAGACTGTTCGAACTGATTTTGACATAGCTATTACCCTTGAAAGTTTGCAAACTTAATTTCTGTACGTAGCTGAACTCGTTAGCTTTCCGTAGCCACTTGAAACGCCTCAATCCGATTATTCTACAATTAGTTATGATTTTTCCCGTAAACTGTCGCTAGGTGGAAAATTTCAGAATTTTATGTCGAATTCAAACTTATTTTCTATCGTTTCGTTTAGTTAATGTATTGAAACGGGTTATGTGGGATTGGGAACTGATGTTAAGGAGTTACATACCATTTTTATTTAATATCGACTCGTTCGAACTCGATTAGGATTTGCTTTTAGCAATGAAAGGGATGTTACCGCTAATAGTTAGTTATATTTAATTTGTCTTTAATTACTCATCTCCTTTCTAGGTAAAGAATCATCGACGAAGGGCAAGGGACCGACTTCAGATTCCGGAGAGAGTTAATCACTTCCTTGTGAGTTGATAATTCGGGAACGCCTTCTCTTGTGGGAAGTGTGGACCCTCGATAAATGTGCATTTATTTTAGTTTTAGTTAATTGATAAGAAAATTATTTGGTATTGTGTTATGTGGTAAAGAGCCTGATTGGCTCGATTGCTCTGGTTAGAGTCATGTTAGCCATTTTATGAGTATTATTGATTTCTGGTTATTCTTGTGTGCCAATTAAGACTCTAACTTGAGTCGTTATTCATCTTATGATGCACATGCATATGTATGCCTGGTACCAAGGTTAAGTAGCCCGAATTGGTCACGGTTCGGGTGAGTTGGAGCGACATTGGTTAAGTAGCCCGAATTGTCGCGGTTCGGGTGAGTTAGAGCGACAACCAAGTTGCCCGGGATTGGCAAACCCGGGTGAGTTAGATCTAACGGGGCACCTGTCCATTTGCCAAATACTGATACTCTGAAGGGTGATCGTTAGATGGATTAGTCTATTATAGACTCAGTCAACGTCACCGGTGTGGGACATGCATGTCATATATGTTTATATGTTTGATCATTTCAAGTATTCACGTCGATATTGAATTGTGAACTTTAGCACTTGGCGTGTTGAGAAAGAATATTAATGTGCATTTTATCTAGAGTAACGGTGACGGGCTTGGACTGTCTCTCGACGGAGAGCTCAGTTCGAGGAGGATATTGACAACCCACGCGTCTTTTATGTGATAACATGTTTGAACTAATTGTGTTATTCGTAAATGTGCACTAAGGTTTTTATTTTCATTAATATGTATACTGAGTGAGAAATAGTTATTGTGGGACGAAATGTGGGATTTTATGTTATGAACCGCAAGTGGAATACATGCTTCGTATAAGGGTCGGGGTGACCGGCTTATCACCTCACTGAGCTAGTGGTTTTGCTCACCCCCATCATTCTTTCCTTTTCAGGCTGTTGATATCGTTTTGGTTGGAGGTTTTCCTATCGTTTGCTCGTCATCCAATTCGTGTTTTGGGTACTTTCTCTTTTATGTAAATTGACGGATTCATTGGCGAGATTGTATAGTTTATATTTGGTGACCCCCTTGATGTTCTTTTTGTACCTTCGCGATGTTATATCGTTCATGTATATTTTCTTTAAACTAAGTTACACCGTTGTATTTTGTACCTTTGTAAATCCTTGTTGATACTTTTTGAGATGATGTCCTCGGGTTGTACCCGTTGTTATCAGTTGTTCAGCTCTACAGGTACTTGATAGCAAGCCTTACGTTTTCTATAAACTTTGTGGAGTGGAGTGCACCCATTCTGCGAAATTTATGGTTAACGTGGCGGTTGTCGCGTTCTGTCTGGGGTCGGGGCGTGACACACATAACACAACCAATATACACATAAAATACGGATAAAATAATAAAAAAAATATAAAAAATAACACAAAATCTAGGTGAAAATAACGACGATCAACCCCCCAAACTTAAAGTGTTGCTCGTCCCCGAGCAACAAAAATGATAGACCAAGAGGAGAAACTTTCACCTAGAAAAAAGACCTAACGAATGTAAGCAATAACAAATTGATAGCAATAATAACTACAAACTATGCTAAGTAATCCTACAACATTAAATTCATGACATAAGGAATTAACAAGTTCAATCCAAAGAAAATAAAGTGTAATATAGTCCCTTTTTAGTCCAAGCCTCACATCAGATATCAATTTCACTCAACACTCTATTATTTAGGTAAAATAACACTCATTAACCGATTGACTCGACTTGCTATAAGCTTGCCCGTGGACTACATTCATAAACCACCAAAGTTTCAATTAGTGATCAGAAAGGTCTTTATATTCGGGTGTAATGATAGGCTCTTTGGTAGGGTAGGAAAAATATGGATAATAGTGACTAATCAAGTGTAAGTAATCGAAGAGGTAGCTATTTTCTTCCATTCCTTCACTTTTCTTTTCTTCCTTTTTATCTTTGATGGTCACAAGCACTATTCATCATCTTTCTCCTTTGTATTAATCTTTTTATGATGCATGCTTCCTTCTTTGGACTTTTGATTTCTTGAGCATCTTGTTGTTGTTTTGCTCCTTCTCTTGTTTAAAGATTGCTTGTACATTCTTGCTTGTGTTCATTTCATCCTTTTTCTTACTTGTTTACCATCTCCTTTCTTCTTTTGTGATCTCATCATACATTTCTAGCCACCATCTTCTCAATCACTCACACAAAAGGGTACATATATAAGTCTAATGTGGGTAATCAAGACATGGAATGTGCTAAATTCACAAGAAATAGGCTTATAGGCTCAAAGTGGTTGACTAGGGATGATGTTCATGGTATGGAAATATTTGGCAATGACTATAAATGACTAGGATGGTCTTAGATCATATCATTAATCTCCACTAATCGGGCTCATTCCTATAGTCCTTGAGCAAGTTCTAACTTATCAAACACAACCTATCCACTCATGAAGAAATACCATGTATGCACGGTTGAGGCTCAAACACTTACTAGCTTATGCTCGGACCTTAAGGAATTTATTACACCAACATTCATCTCAAAATTGAACAAGTTAAATAAAACATGTCATAATTTGAAAATGTAGAGATTCTTAATTATAACTTGTTATCACTTATCACAACAACATGCCAACACACATATTCAAAAATGACTCATGACATTCCAAAAACAAACCACCAAACAACCCTAAAGAAGAATAAAAATACACACAAAACATATAAGAAAAGACTCACCAAACAAGAAACAAGACAAAAACACATAACATGCAAAAATAAAAATCACCACCATAAGACAATTAAGCAAACATTCATAGCATCTAAAACAAATAAGATCATAAACATCCCATCCTTAATTGAAAATGAAATCCTAAATTACTAAAGTAAACCTCCCATAAACATAACACATGAAGTAACATGTTAATCCAACACAATCCAAATCAATATCTATTCATGAAGTGATGAGATGTAGAGTGAACTACCTTAAAAAGGCATTTGATAATAGAAATGGTTGGCACGAGCTTCCAGATATAATGCATCACGACGCTTGACTTGATCTCCGGGTTCAATTCGTACTTCCACTACACTTCATTTAAGTTCAAAAACTTATTCAAAACCATTAGCTCAACAATTACACTCAAATATGAATCATCATGCACTTCAACACAACCAATCGTATTAAAATCATTCCCAAACTCAAGAGAAAAATTTTTAAATTGACCCAATTTTACAAGAATCACACTCAAGTTGTGAGTCACACCACATACTCTCCCCCCAAACATAAATCGAAACAAGATTTGAGAATTAAGTTTGTAAAAAGTTGTGGGACTTACCCTTGTAGTCTCCATCAATGATATTATTGTAAAGAAGCACACGCATCCAAACGAATTGAGTTATGTCCACCATGCACTAGCCCCCCAAACTTAACTCGAGACAAGAGTCAAGAATTAAGTTTGCAATCAAGTGGTGCGACATGCCTACTCGAATCCATGAAGCACTTCTCTTTTCTTCAATGTCCATTTTATCACAAGCACAATCCACCAACATACCAAAATTACAAAACAATATCAAATCCACAATCCTTATTGAAAGCACTAAATAAAGCAATAAAGATAATGATGGGTTGCTATAATATCTTAGCTCAACTAGATTTATTTTAGAAAGCCCAAAACCTATTTATTTATTTTTATGGCCCAAAAGGCCAGCCTTATCTTAGCCCAACTAGATTTTTTTTAGAAAGCCCAAACTTATTTATTTATTTATTTTGTGGCCCAAAGTTTCAGCCCACTTAAATGGCCTGATATATAATTAGTAAGGCTAAAGTTAAAAAAAAGAGAGAGAAGAACGGGAGAAAAAAAGCAAAAGAGGGGAAAGAAGAGAGTGAAAAGGAGAAACCCTTGTTGATCAAATTCTCCCTTACAACCCTCATCCTAGGTGGTTTCTAAGTTGTTTTGAGGTAAGTGGTGTGTGAATTAAGCTTCCTTCTTCCATGATTTTGTAATTTTGTGGGGTTTTTCTTTTTGGTATGTGGTTAATTTGCAGACTGTTCGAACTGATTTTGACATAGCTATTGCCATCGAAACTTTGCAAACTTAATTTTTGTACGTAGCTGAACTCGTTAGCTTTCCGTAGCCACTTGAAACGCCTCAATCCGATTATTCTACAATTAGTTATGATTTTTCTCGTAAACTGCCGCTAGCTGGAAAATTTCAGAAATTTTATGTCGAATTCAAACTTATTTTCTATCGTTTTGTTTAGTTAATGTATTGAAACGGGTTATGTGGGATTGGGACCTGATGTTAAGGAGTTGCATACCATTTTTATTTAATATCGACTCGTTCGAACTCAATTAGGATTTGTTTTTAGCAATGAAAGGAATGTTACCGCTAATAGTTAGTTATATTTAATTTGTCTTTAATTGCTCATCTCCTTTCTAGGTAAAGAACCATCGACGAAGGGCAAGGGACCAACTTCAGATTCCGGAGAGAGTTAATCACTTACTTGTGAGCTGATAATTCGGCAACGCCTTCTCTTGTGGGAAGTGTGGACCCTCGATAAATGTGCATTTATTTTAGTTTTAGTTAATTGATAAGAAAATTATTTGGTATTATGTTATGTGGTAAAGAGCCTGATTGGCTCGATTGCTCTGGTTAGAGTCATGTTAGCCATTTTATGAGTATTATTGATTTCTGGTTATTCTTGTGTGCCAATTAAGACTCTAACTTGAGTCGTTATTCATCTTATGATGCATATGCATATGTATGCCTGGTACCAAGGTTAAGTAGCCCGAATTGGTCACGGTTCGGGTGAGTTGGAGCGACATTGGTTAAGTAGCCCGAATTGTCGCGGTTCGGGTGAGTTAGAGTGACAACCAAGTTGCCCGTGATTGGCAAACCTGGGTGAGTTAGATCTAACGGGGCACCTGTCCATTTGCCAAATACTGATACTCTGGAGGGTGATCGCTAGATGGATCAGTCTATTATAGGCTCAGTCAACGTCACCGGTGTAGGACATGCATGTCATATATGTTTATATGTTTGATCATTTCAAGTATTCACGTAGATATTGAATTGTGAACTTTAGCACTTGGCGTGTTGAGAAAGAATATTAATGTGCATTTTATCTAGAGTAACGGTGACGGGCTTGGACTGTCTCTCTACGGAGAGCTCAGTTCGAGGAGGATATTGACTACCCACGCGTCTTTTATGTGATAACATGTTGTTTGAACTAATTGTGTTATTCGTAAATGTGCACTAAGGTTTTTATTTTCATTAATATGTATACTGAGTGAGAAATAGTTATTGTGGGACGAAATGTGGGATTTTATGTTATGAACCGCGAGTGGAATACATGCTTCGTATAAGGGTCAGGGTGACCGGCTTATCACCTCACTGAGCTAGTGGTTTTGCTCACCCCCATCATTCTTTCCTTTTCAGATTGTTGATATCGTTTTGGTTGGAGGTTTTCTTATTGTTTGCTCGTCATCCAATCCGTATTTTGGGTACTTTCTCTTTTATGTAAATTGACGGATTCATTGGCGAGATTGTATAGTTTATATTTGGTGACCCCCTTGATGTTTTTTTTGTACCTTCGCGATGTTATATCGTTCATGTATATTTTCTTTAAACTAAGTTACACCGTTGTATTTTGTACCTTTGTAAATCCTTGTTGATACTTTTTGAGATGATGTCCTCGGGTTGTACCCGTTGTTATCAGTTGTTCAGCTCTACAGGTACTTGATAGCAAGCCTTACGTTTTTTATAAACTTTGTGGAGTGGAGTGCACCCATTCTGCGAAATTTATGGTTAACGTGGCGGTTGTCGCGTTCTGCTGGGGTCGGGGCGTGACAACTTTCTTGGTATCAGAGCCTGGTTTTATGATTCTCATTCTTTTTGAGTCGAGCCAATGGGTCCAACTTTGTTTCTATGTCATCCTAAGGTATCGTATTGCCTTGACGTTGACCTTGCATTTTCTTTCCTTTCTTCCTTTCAGTCATTATGGCACCTCCAGTTCGTCGTCGAGGTCGAGGTCGAGGACACGCTCCTCGTGATCCTCCGAGTCCTCTACTCTCTTCTGTTTCCTCGTGGACCTCGAGGACATGTTTGTTCTGATCAAGTCGTTCCTCCGACGGTTACGGACCCTATCAATTCTGATCATAGGGTGCCAGTTTCCCAGGCAGAGCAACCACGGGCCCAGTTGCGGGTTGAGCACATGATGACACCCGAGCAGTACCAATTGTATTATGATCACATTCGAATACATGGTGTTTCACCACCTACAACGGCTCATACAACTACGACTGTCACTGAAGAGGTTCTTCGTGCTAATGAATCGATTCGACCTACATCTAATGTACCAGTTTTTACTCTAGAAATGGCTTTAGGAGGTTCTACTTCTCGAGGTGCACTTTTTATAACTGATTTGGTGAAAGCAGTTGAAAACATGGGGACTTCAAAATTTGACGGTGCAAGAGATGTTTCTAAAGCGGGGGCATGGTTAAAGGAGATTACAGAGACCTTTGACACCTTGATGATTGAAGAATGTTATCGTGTGGTCATTGCAACCAAACTGTTAGGCTCAGATGCACGACGATGGTGGCAGAATCTAAAAGAGACATCCTCGATTACTATTACGTAGGCTATCTTTGTGGAACGATTCAAAGATCGATACTTCTCTCAGTACATCAAGGATCAGAAGAGAAAGGAGTTCTTCAACCTCTTTCAAGGCATTATGTCGGTCGTGGAGTACGAAAGTAAATTTTTGGAATTGCGAGAATTCGCTCCTGAGTCATATACGACGAGAGACTTATGCAAGAGATTTGAAGATGGTCTTAATTTAAATATTCGAGATCGCATCAAGTCCGGAGACAAGTACGAGAGTCTTGACGATCTCGTAGAAGAAGCCCTGAGGGTAGAAGGTTTAGTTCAGGCGAGACATAAGCTTGCAGAACGATCTCAAAAGAATAGGCAAGGGAGCGCATTTCCAGGAAATGCATCGAAGGTGTATAGGGGTGTGGGATCTTCGCGTGGCGCACCAAGTTCGGTACCTATTAGTTTTCCTCAACCTCGGGAGCAGTTTAGTAGAGGCGGGAGCAATGTCTCGGGATCGGTTGGTGAAAATCGCAAGTGCCAGAATTGCTTAAAATATCACGACGGCCCCTGTAAGGCTCCTCAAGTATGTTTTCAGTGTCGACAGCCGGGGCATATGCGAAGTTCTTGTCCTCAGCTTATGGGAGCGAGCAGTCAGGGTTCTGGTCAGCTTCGTGGTAAACTAACATATTCTACACCCAGAGATACTCGATCTGCAGTTACCAGAGTGCCCGATGCCTCAAGCGGCCCTAGTACTCAATCACCTATGCAAGGAAGGAAGCAAACTAGAGTATTTCATATTTCCCAGGAAGAGGCTCGCTCAGATCAGAAGGTTGTGATAGGTAATTTATAATCTGAGTATTTTCACATGCTAGATCTAACCCCGCCTTGTTATGCCACTTGATTACGAATAAAACATTCGTAAGAAATTCTATCTTTTCGAATTTTTAAATCACAATCTCACCTAATATTGCTTCTTTAGGCCATGTGTTTGTGGGAGACCATCAGGTCTACGCTTATTTGACCCAAGTTCTGATAGGTCTTATATCCGGGATGATCTTACTGCGATCTTAGATTATCCTATCTCTCATTTGTCACCTGGAATCATCGTTCATACCCCTCTTGGAGAGCGTCTAATTCGTGATTCGGTATTCCTTGGTTGTCCATTGAAGATCAAAGATGTCATTTTAGAGGCTGAATTCATACCATTGCCTTTGATTGATCTTGATGTTATTCTTGGCATGGATTGGCTTTCTTCTCATCATGCAATTCTCGATTGCCACGAGAAGCTTGTTATTTTTCGTAGACCAGGATTCTCAGAACTCGTTTTTGAAGGTAAACTTCAAACGAGATCCCTCTTTTTTATTTCAATCTTGACTGCGCATAAATTAATGCGTAAGGGTTGTGAGGCATTCTTGGCATTTGTCATCGATACTTCTCTTTCTGAAACTAAACTAGATGACATCCCGATCGTGAATGAATTTCCTGATGTCTTTCCCGAAGACTTACCAGGACAACCTCCGAATCGAGAGATTGATTTTTCCATTGACGTACTTCCTGGAATCACACCTATATCGATTACTCCATATCGAATGTCGCCTGCTGAGCTTAAGGAACTCCAGACACAACTTGGGGAATTATTGGAGAAGGGTTTCATACGACCTAGCACATCTCCATGGGGTGCTCCAGTTCTTTTTTTCAAGAAGAAAGATGGATCACTTCGCTTATGTATCGACTACCGTCAATTGAACAAGGTGACAATTAAGAACAAATATCCTCTTCCAAGAATCGATGATCTGTTTGATCAATTACTAGGAGGAACTGTGTTCTCTAAAATTGATTTGCGATCCGGTTATCACCAACTCAAGATTAGGGAATCTGATATCCCTAAGTCTGCTTTTTGAACCAGATACGGTCATTTTGAATTCTGTGTTATGCCTTTTGGACTCACAAATGCTCCTGCAGCTTTTATGGATCTTATGAATCGGGTCTTTCGGCCGTACTTAGATAAGTTTGTCATCATCTTCATTGATGACATTCTTATTTATTCTAAATCGGACGACGAGCATTCTCATCATCTAAGAATTGCTCAGAACATTCTCAGAGAAAATCAGCTTTATGCTAAATTCTTGAAGTGTGAATTTTGGCTTCGTGAGGTAAGCTTTTTGGGTCATCAAATTTCTAAAGAAGGAATCTACGTCGATCCAGTGAAGATTCAAGCTATACTAGATTGGGAGCGTCCAAAGAACGTGACAGAGATTCGTAGTTTTCTGGGATTAGCTGGATATTATCGACAGTTTGTCAAAGACTTTTCGTTATTGGCTTCATCTTTGACTAAATTGACTCGGAAAGGGGTAAAATTTGAATGGAGTGAAGAATGCGAGGAAGCATTTCAAGAATTGAAAAGACGACCCGTTTCAGCTCCTATTCTTGCAGCGATTGGAGAATTTACCATTTATAGCGACGCCTCGAGACAAGGATTAGGATGCGTTCTCATGCAAGAAGGAAAGGTTATTGCCTACGCTTCAAGGCAATTGAAGAAGAACGAAGAAAATTATCCTACACATGATTTAGAGTTGGCTGCAATCGTCTTTGCATTGAAGATATGGAGGCATTATCTGTATGGTGCAACTTGTCGGGTTTTCACTGATCACAAGAGCTTAAAGTATATCACCACGCAAAAGGAGCTCAACCTCAGGCAAAGGCGATGGATGGAGTTGATTAGTGACTATGACTTAGTCATCGATTATCATCCTGGCAAGGCGAACGTTGTTGCAGATGCTCTGAGTAGAAAGTCTTCTACCTCACTTGCTTCGACTCAATCTTTTTATCTTCCTATGTTGGAGCAATTTAAATCTTTATACATTTCGCTCGATTGTGAAAAGTCTAATGATTCTGCCCTAATCGCCAAATTCGAGGTTAAGCCTACCTTGTTCGAGCAAATTCGAGAAAGACAATCACACGATGTTTATTTACAACAGAAGATGGCGAAGCTAAATCAAGGAAAAGAAACAGAATTTCAAATTCGGGATGATGGACTTCTTACTTTTAAAAATCGTGTTTGTGTTCCATCAGAACTTGATGTTCGTAGTGCTATTCTTGAGGAAGCCCATTCTTCAGCCTATGCTATGCATCCTGGTAGTACCAAAATGTACAGAATACTTCAGGAGCATTATTAGTGGCCAGGTATGAAACGGGACATTACTGAATTTGTATCAAAGTGCTTATCATGCCAACAGATTAAAGCGGAACACCAAAAATCAGCCGGCATGCTTCAACCACTACCTATTCCTGAGTGGAAATGGGAAAACGTCACAATGGATTTTGTTTCTGGTTTACCTCGAACCCAAAAGGGTCATGACTCAATTTGGGTCATTGTCGATCGTCTGACGAAATCGGCACATTTTCTTCCAGTGCATACCAACGAATCTTTAGAGAAACTTGCCAAGTTATATGTCGATGAGATCGTGAGATTGCACGGAGTACCAGTGTCAATCATATCTGACCGTGATCCAAGATTCACTTCCCGTTTTTGGCCTAGTCTGCAGAAAGCGCTAGGTACAAAATTACTATTCAGTACCTCGTTTCATCCACAGACTGATGGACAGTCAGAGAGAACTATACAGACACTAGAAGACATGCTACGTGCAGTGGTGTTGAATTTGAGAGGTAGCTGGGATAAGTACGTGACTTTGGTAGAGTTCGCTTATAACAACAGTTATCATTCAAGCATTAGAATGCCCCCGTACGAAGCTCTGTATGGCTGAAAGTGTCGAACACCACTCTTTTGGGATGAGGTTGGCGAGAGACAAATCGAACAAGTAGAGCTTATCGAAGATGCGAAGGCAAAAATACAACTTATTCGAGACAGACTTAAGGTAGCGCAAGATCGACAGAAAAACTACGCAGATAATAGGAGGCGCGATTTGGAGTTTAATGAAGGAGACAAAGTTTTTCTGAAAGTTTCTCCATGGAAGGGCGTGTTGCGATTCCGCCGTCGAGGAAAGTTGAGTCCAAGGTATATTGGCCCTTTTACGATCGTGCAAAGGATTGGTCGTGTCGCGTATCGACTTGAGCTACCATCGGAATTGTCGAAGATTCACGATGTCTTCCATGTCTCTATGCTTAGAAAATATGAACCAGATCCTTCGCACGTGCTCAAAGATCCCCCAGTTGTATTAAAGGAAACTCTATCGTACGAAGTACAACCTGTTCAAATTGTAGATCGCCGAGAGAAAATGCTTCGTAACAAATCCATTACTATGGTGAGAATTCTATGGAGAAGTGATCAAATTGAAGAAGAAACATGGGAACCAGAGTCAGTCATGCGTCAACACCATCCAAATCTCTTTTCATCTCTAGGTACGTTTATGTTTCGAGGACGAAACTTTTTAGAGGAGGGGATATTTTATAATATCTTAGCTCAACTAGATTTATTTTAGAAAGCCCAAAACCTATTTATTTATTTTTATGGCCCAAAAGGTCAGCCCTAACTTAGCCCAACTAGATTTATTTTAGAAAGCCCAAAACCTATTTATTTATTTATATGGCCCAAAAGGCCAGCCTTATCTTAGCCCAACTAGATTTTTTTTAGAAAGCCCAAACTTATTTATTTATTTATTTTGTGGCCCAAAGTTTCAGCCCACTTAAATGGCCTGATATATAATTAGTAAGGCTAAAGTTAAAAAAAAAAGAGAGAAGAACGGGAGAAGAAAAGCAAAAGAGGGGAAAGAAGAGAGTGAAGAGGAGAAACCCTTGTTGATCAAATTCTCCCTTACAACCCTCATCCTAGGTGGTATCTAAGTTGTTTTGAGGTAAGTGGTGTGTGAATTAAGCTTCCTTCTTCTATGATTTTGTAATTTTGTGGGGTTTTTCTTTTTGGTATGTGGGTAATTTGCAGACTGTTCGAACTGATTTTGACATAGCTATTACCATCGAAACTTTGCAAACTTAATTTCTGTACGTAGCTGAACTCGTTAGCTTTCCGTAGCCACTTGAAAAGCCTCAATCCGATTATTCTACAATTAGTTATGATTTTTCTCGTAAACTGCCGCTAGCTGGAAAATTTCAGAAATTTTATGTCGAATTCAAACTTATTTTCTATCGTTTTGTTTAGTTAATGTATTGAAACAGGTTATGTGAGATTGGGAACTGATGTTAAGGAGTTACATACCATTTTTATTTAATATCGACTCGTTCGAACTCAATTAGGATTTGTTTTAACAATGAAAGGGATGTTACCGCTAATAGTTAATTATATTTAATTTGTCTTTAATTGCTCATCTCCTTTCTAGGTAAAGAACCATCGACGAAGGGCAAGGGACCGACTTCAGATTGGAGAGAGTTAATCACTTACTTGTGAGTTGATAATTCGGGAACGCCTTCTCTTGTGGGAAGTGTGGACCCTCGATAAATGTGCATTTATTTTAGTTTTAGTTAATTGATAAGAAAATTATTTGGTATTTTTTTATGTGGTAAAGAGCCTGATTGGATCGATTGCTCTGGTTAGAGTTATGTTAGCCATTTTATGAGTATTATTGATTTCTGGTTATTCTTGTGTGCCAATTAAGACTCTAACTTGAGTCGTTATTCATCTTATGATGCATATGCATATGTATGCCTGGTACCAAGGTTAAGTAGCCCGAATTGGTCACGGTTCGGGTGAGTTGGAGCGACATTGGTTAAGTAGCCCGAATTGTCGCGGTTCGGGTGAGTTAGAGTGACAACCAAGTTGCCCGTGATTGGCAAACCTGGGTGAGTTAGATCTAACGGGGCACCTGTCCATTTGCCAAATACTGATACTCTGGAGGGTGATCGTTAGATGGATCAGTCTATTATAGGCTCAGTTAACGTCACCGGTGTGGGACATACATGTCATATATGTTTATATGTTTGATCATTTCAAGTATTCACGTCGATATTGAATTGTGAACTTTAGCACTTGGCGTATTGAGAAAGAATATTAATGTGCATTTTATCTAGAGTAACGGTGATGGGCTTGGACTGTCTCTCGACGGAGAGCTCAGTTCGAGGAGGATATTGACTACCCACGCGTCTTTTATGTGATAACATATTGTTTGAACTAATTGTGTTATTCATAAATGTGCACTAAGGTTTTTATTTTCATTAATATGTATACTGAGTGAGAAATAGTTATTGTGGGACGAAATGTGGGATTTTATGTTATGAACCGCGAGTGGAATACATGCTTCGTATAAGGTTCGGGGTGACCGGCTTATCACCTCACTGAGCTAGTGGTTTTGCTCACCCCCATCATTCTTTCCTTTTCAGACTGTTGATATCGTTTTGGTTGGAGGTTTTCCTATCGTTTGCTCGTCATCCAATCCGTGTTTTGGGTACTTTCTCTTTTATGTAAATTGACGGATTCATTGGCGAGATTGTATAGTTTATATTTGGTGACCCCCTTGATGTTCTTTTTGTACCTTCGCGATGTTATATCGTTCATGTATATTTTCTTTAAACTAAGTTACACCGTTGTATTTTGTAACTTTGTAAATCCTTGTTGATACTTTTTGAGATGATGTCCTCGGGTTGTACCCGTTGTTATCAGTTGTTTAGCTCTATAGGTACTTGATAGCAAGCCTTACGTTTTCTATAAACTTTGTAGAGTGGAGTGCACCCATTCTGCGAAATTTATGGTTAACGTGGCGGTTGTCACGTTCTGCTGGGGTCGGGGCGTGACAGTTGCCTCCCATCTAGCGCTAAGTTTAACATCTTCAAGCCGGACAATTTTTTCAAGCTCATGGTGGTCTAGAATAGCCCTTAGGCACTGTCATAGGTTTCTTCTTGAATTAGTTCTTTGTGCTCTCTCGCTCAACCACAAGAACGTGTCCTTTCTTGTTGACTAATTCAATCAATTGTTCTCCAAAGGCATTCTTAACTTGGAATAGCCATTTCAACTTGTTTCACTTTTTTCATGGGGCTTTATATGAGTTTTAAACTTCAACCACATCCCCCAGTAAGAATTCGGGCATTGACAATTTTTGGTTCCCTCTTGCAACCTTTTTCCAACAATCACTAAACAAATTTTTATCAATAAAATCATGAAAATTCTTAAGAGAGTTTGAAATTTCAATAGAATGAGAAGGTTTTTTCTTGTGTGGAGTAGAGTCAATGATCTTAGTTCCCGGAGGTTTCTTTTCTTCCGTAAGTGCATGAATCTCTTCTTGATTTCGAAGCTTTACTTTCTCAACCATCACTTCAAGAGACTCGATAAATCTTTCAAATTCCCCCTTCAACTCTTCTTTCAACTCTTTAGCTTTCACCCACTTTGGAACTTTTTCTCTCTTCTCCTTCATAACCTCATCAACCCCCAAACTAGCCTCTTTTCTATACTTAACGACCATGCATTTACTCTTTGTCCCGGAGGTAGAAGGCTTGTTTTTCTCTTCTTGAAGTCTTTCCATGATGGATACAACTTGAGTAACTTGGTGCTCCATGGACTTCAATCTTGCATTGAATGCTACAATTGTATTCGTCATCATTTCACACAAGTTTCCAATTCTATCAATCCACACATCATTAGACTTTCTCCCATCTTCCAAGCGCTCCATAATCATTTCATGCAACTTTTCTCCAAGCATCACTTTTTGGTCACTTCCGTTGGAATAAGAGGTGTTGGACTCTTGAAAATCTCCCCAAAGTTGTGGTTAATTTCTTCTTGATTTCTAGAAAATTTTCTTTGAAAAACATCTTCCACACCTTGAGGGTATACTTGTTGACTCATTTGATGAGGAACTACAAAATCTCCATAACCTTGTTGTTGGAATTGCATATTAGGCACTTGTACTCCAAAATCCGGTTGTAAGTTTGGCTCAAAATTTGGCATTTGAAATCCTTGAAAATTTTCTTGTGTGTTCATAGTGGAATAAGCAATTCTATTCACCATATCTCGAATAATACCATGTAGCTCATATTTTGGGGCTTGTTCTCCTTCTTTTTCCTTCTCAAGGTATGCACCTACAAGAGAAAAAAAATTAGGGTAAAATTTTCTAAAACAAATATAAGATGCAAAAATAAAAATAAATATCCTTATTAAGATCACTCTAAACAATCCTTCGTCAAACCACTAGCAACTGTTACCTCCCCGGCAACAGCACCATTTGATTGACCGTATATAGTCGTGATGACCAATTAAAGAATTTATTGAACCCAAGGAAGGTAGATACTAGAGTTTAAGCGATCTCAAATTTATCATGATTTTATAAGGACGACTGAATGGGAGGATAAGATGCAAATAAATGCAATTAAACTAATGAAAGAAATAAAGATAAGATGAATGCAAAGATAAATGGGTTCCAAATGATGCAAGGATGAGATTAGCAACAATCATGGCATAGATAACAAAGTAATCATGCAATTAATTATAATCTATCATGGAACTGGCATAGGAGCGATCATCAATTCCACCTAAACTCTCTACCATGATGGATAGGATGCAGGCCCTCAATAAGGCTCCCAAAAGTACTTAAGATCGATACCATAGCGAACACCACCCACTAGGTATTAATTACTCTACGAGTTCCCTAATTAGGTACTATGAATTCAGTAATGGCTTGGGTCTCCTCATCTAATAAACTAATCTCTCGATTAAGCTAATTAAATGTTCTATCAAAGGGTTCTAAATCTAGAAGGATATACCTATCTCATTCTAAATTAATGCACATGAAGTGTATTATGAAATGATTTAATGAACTATCCTAAACATATAATTGATTTACCAATCTAATCACATGCCCATAATAATTAATCACAAAAATCAATCATATACGTCAAGCAATTAACAATCAATTATAGAAATAACACAAAGCCCATTCAAGATTAAAATAAATTTGTGTAAAAACTAAATTATCCAACACAAATCATAGAGCTAATCTCACAAAGGAGATTAGTCTATCATAGTCTTAGAGAAAATAACATATACAATTGTATCTACAAATCCCATGACAAAACTATAAAGAAGTTCACAAAAATTAGACTTAAATTCCCTCTTTGAAGTCCTTCAATGGAGTTTCCCCTTCTTCTTCTTGTGATCTTCATTCCCCCTTGCTTCCTTGATCACTTGGATGGTGGATTTGATGGAGGGGATCAAGTGTAGATGGATGGATGGTGAATAGATGAAGATGATGGTGTGAAATGGAGGAAATGGTGTGTGATGTGTGTGTGTCCAAGTGAACCCTTGTGATCCTCACTTCAATCTATCTTCAAATGTTGAACTTGAGGCTATTTATACCCTCTTCAATTTGGGCCACAAATTTAACATTAGTTGGACTTTTTACACACACTTGCACGCACTGGATGGTGAAAATCTGGATTTCTGGCCCAAAAACATTCAACTCGAGTTAGCCTTACCCAACTCGAGTTGCAACAAGAGTCGAGTTGCATTGTGTGTAACTCGAGCTGACCTAGCTCGACTCGTGCACCCACCTGTTTGGTCGTGTTGTGAGGCTCTGAAACTGGAAAACCTTCGGCATCTAACTCGACTCGAGTTGCAAGTCGAGTAACACTTGATAACTCGAGTAAGCTCACTGGACAATTTTTGGACGCTGCTCTGCCCTCAACTCTACTCGAGTTTCAAGTCGAGTTGGACCTTGCAATTAGAGTAAGCTCACTGGACCAATTCTAGAAATTTTGTGGTCCTCAACTCAACTCGAGTTGCAAGTCGAGTTGGGTCTTTTCAGCGCGTTTCTTGCTCGTTTCAGTTCCCATCTCCGTTTTGCTCCGTTTTCACCAATTTTACACACGTTTATGCTCATTCACACACATTTCCATGAAAACACATAACATAACCAATATACACACAAAATACAAATAAATAATACGAAAACACATACAAAAATAATACAAAATCTAGGAGAAAATAACGACGATCAAATATGTGCTTATTACAACTGAAGTATGTTGTTTCTTCTCTAGAGAATCTATTAAGTATGACAATCATTTATTTCATGAACGAACTCATTTCTTGTAGTAAGTATTGTTCTTTTAAAAAATAATGAAAAATCCAATTTTGGGTCATTAATATTTGGAAATACAATGTTTATCAGGTCATCTAATAATGCAGAATCATTGCTGTAAGGAATTAATTGCTGGTGGTATTTGAATTTCATCTATCTTATTTTTTTGTTCAATTCCATCGCCAACTCGCAGCAAATAAGTTGAAAAATTAGGACTGTGCAGTGCTCGCATATTTTGCTAAAGTTTTAATTTCTCAAAATGATTCCATAAAGGTGACATTACAATAGAGGTGTTTATAATATCATTTTTTGACCCTTAACAATGGGTTATGTCTGGCAAAGTCTCCTCTAAACACAATTAGTTTACCACCAAAGTTTATTTGTGAATTCATTATATCTCTTAGCATTTCGTCAAAGATTTCTATAGTACTTCATTTTACCATTGTAGCTTTGTCCCATATTATTAATTTTGCCGCTTTGATCAAATAAGCTAATGTGCTTTGTTTACTAATAGTGCATGATTTCATATCATTTTCATTTAGTGGTAGTTTAAAACGCGAATGTGAAGTTCTTCCTCCTGGGAACGGGGATATTGCCACCCCTGAAGTTATTGTAGCAAGTGCAATATGACCTGCTGATGTTACAATAGAAATAAGAGATTTATATAGGAAACTTTTTCCAGTACCTCCAGGGCCATCAACAAAAAAAAATTTGACAAATTGTTGTTAACATGGTGTAAGATTCGATCATATGCAGTTTTTTGTACTTTGTTTAATTTGTCAACTGCTAATATATCACACTTTGGTATATCTATTTCATGTTCAGCCTGTAATTCTTTGGTCAAGTTATCATAAAAACTTATTGGTAGCTCATCATCTATGGTAAAAAAATCTTCTAGTTTTTCCCATCGAATAAAGATTGTAATCAAGAGCATTTAAGACTTTCTGTTCCATTACATCATAAGTAAAACTATGATTTTGCTTAAAATCTTCAGACAAGAATTCTTCATATTTTAACCACAACTGTTTTGGATTTTTCGGGTTGCAATACACCAGGATAGTTATAAATAGTTGTCGTAAAGCACAAGGAATTAAATATGTTGTAGCTTCTTGAATACATATTTCAGCAGTATTGTCGTCTTCAATTAATCTTAATATTTGTGTTGTCTCTCTATATCTGGAATATGTTTCTCCTTTCATTGTTCTTAAGTATCTAAATAAGGATGATTTCTAATATGCATTAACAAAGCTTTCAAATAGAACAGTTCACCTTGAGATGGTTGACAGCTTGCAAGTTTAGCTATTATTTGTCCTCTATGACGAGATTTCCATTCTTTTAAATCATTATGCCATGTGAAGTGTTCAGGAAATTCAATATATAAGCAATTAAGGCTTTTTGCATAGGCATCTTGTTCATTCATATAGAAGAACAGTTTTAACATAGTTTTATTAGTTTTAAGATTATCAGCAATGCTTGCTAAAGGTTCATCAGCAGGAAAACTGATTGTGTTCATTTTCTAAGTGAATTGGTAAGCATATTACTGGAGGGTTGATGAGAGTGATAATTCACATATTTTATGCTCTGATTTGTGAGGAAATTGAGTACGATTTGGGCAAATCCACGAATCAGAGGCTACTGAGGCTATTTGAGCGCATTTATATAGAAAAACAGGTCGGAATTGCTCAGAATCGGAAAACACAAAGTCTGAGACACCGCTCTACCAGGGGAGGTGCCGCTCGACCAAGAACTTTTGGTCGAGCGAGGGTGGATTTGGTCAAGTGGATGTCTAACAGTATTTCAGCGAACAGGGAGTCCGCTCGACCGTCGCTCGACCAGGACGAGATTCGCTCGACCTGGCCATTTTGGTCGAGCGGGGACACGTGCACTTATTTTTGATAATTCCAAATATCCTGAGCGTGTATTTTCGTATTCTCCAAGAAAAAGCCCAAAAAAGGTCCATAAGGAGAGTCTACAAGTATAAAAAGGGATACCGATCACATCAAAAAGAGAGTAGATTCCACATCCATCCTACACCATATCCAAGCCCTAACTCCATCCTACGGAGCTGTGGAGAGAGATTCTTCTGTCGAATCAAGTGAGAACCAAGTGAAAATTCAAGACGGAGAGAGGCGCGACGGCACCCGCCACCTAGGGTTTACTTCGCATCTTAATTTATCTTGTAATTTTCAAGACTATGGGTAAGATCTATCCATCTACCATGATTGTTCTTCGATCAATCATGGGCTAGAACTGCTTAGGTATTTATAGGGTTTATGATGATTTTACAAGTTAATTGAATTTCCGTGTGTATACTCCATACAACACTACTTGTGGTTTATTTTATATAAGGCTATGCATTTTTAATTCATACTCAGAGTTGTTTTGTGCATCATTAACGGTTATGTAGAGTTTGAATACATATCTAGGTTATTGATTGAGTGCGTTCACTGCTGAGCAGTAACATGTTATGATTATAAGTGAAGGGATTCCGAAGTCTCATTAGAACTATCGTATATAAATATCTATTAATTGAATTTGATTCGGGTTAGTAAGTAGGATAAAGAGTACAATTTCATAGTACCTATAAAGGGAGATCATATCGGGTTAGAGTACTTAGTGCACGAGAAATAATTGATACTGATAGTACCTAGAAAAGGGGGTTAATTACATCTCTTGCTCCAAAGATATTCACACGTGTCAAATGCTTATTTACTTGTGTCTATAGAGTAGATTTTCATAGTTTAGTGATGCATCCATATTCCACAAGGCAGAGTTGGACATTGATACACAGAAGGAAAATTAATTAGTAAAACTGGATGGCCCGAAGGACTACCATCTTCTCAATTATTCACTCTCGTTTAATCTCTACTGTTTATTTACTTTAATTGTTCTTTTGATTATTTGCTATGAGTTACCTAATTATCACAAATCTATTTGCCATAATAGTCTTAGTAAGTTAGAATATAATTAAATTAATAATAATCCATCATATGGGTTCGATAAATACTTGGTAACTTATCAAAACTACAATAGCATCCTTCACACTTGGGGATTAATATTGTGACTTGAGAAAACACTCATCAAGTTCTTAGCACCATTGTCGGGAACGACATTAATTATTAGTTTATTAGTTCTAGTTTAATTTGAGGCTATCTTATTCTTGTCTTAGTTTTCAAATTCTTATTTTCTTAGGTGTATACACACTAGATCAAAGGCAGGAGAGTTAGCAACTTTTAATCCTGAGATCGGTGCATCGTCGAGGAAAAAGAAGAAGAAGAACAGGAACAAGAAAGTAGAACCAACTGAAGCTCTTAATTTAGGAGTTGAAGTTTACGAGCTGAACTCGCAAGCGACTGAAGCTGCAGCCGATTTTATTTGAAAGCAAAATCAGTCAATATGGCAGCGAATCCAGATAATCTTGCCATCCGTGAAGTCTTTAAGAACAACGGAGGAGGCAATGCAGGGTTGTTAGGAGCAAGGGGGGCAGACCTTATTTTGATCTTCACCCTACTCTAATCAGCATGACTGAAAGGAGTCCCTTTTCTGGGGGAACCTTTGAAGATCCTCAACAACATCTGAATAAGTTCTTTGGTTATGCAAGTACACAAAAAGATGCAGGAACTCATGAGGATGAAAGGATGATTATTCTGTTTTAGTTCTCGCTTACTGATGAGCATTTTCTCAACACACAAAATTATCCCCAAGTATGAAGGATGTCAATTGTAGTTTTGATATGCGACCAAGTGATTATTAAACCCAAGGGACGGATTATTTAAACTTAATTATATTCTAATTAACTAAGACTATGTAGGAAAATTTGGTTTGGAAAAGTTGTGAAACTAAATAGCAAATAATTTAAATAGCAAATTAAATAAACAAGCAATAGAGAAAATACAGTAGTGATCAAGTAAGAGATTAGGTAGTTCTTCGGATCATCCACTTTTACTTATTAATTTCCTTTCCATGTGTTATTGTCCGACTCTGCCTTGTGGTTTATGAACGCATCACTAAACCATGCAAGTTCACCATATAGATACAAGTAAACATGCGTATGACACGTGTGAATATCCTCGGAGCAAGAGATATAATTCACCCCCTTTCTAGGTACTATCAGTATCAATTATTTCTCATGCACTTAGTATTCTAACCCGATATGATCTCCCTTTATAGGTACTATGAAGTTATACTCTTTATCCTACTTATTAACCCAAATAAGATTCAATTAACAAGTATCTATATAAGATAGTTCTGATAAAACTTCAGAATCCCTTCACTTAAAATTATAACATGTAATCCTACTCAGCAGTGAACGTACTCAATCAATAACCAAGATATGTATTCAGACTCTATATAACAGTTAATGATGCATAAAACAAATGTGAGTATGAATTAAAAAGGCACAATCTTATATAAAATAAACCACAAGTAGTTTTGTACGGAGTTTACACATGGAAATTCAATTAACTCATGAACTTTCATAATCCTAGAACTACCGGAGTAGCTCTAGCCCATGATTGATCTAGGAACAATCATGGTTGATTGGTATGATCTTACTTGACGCGCCAGACAACCTCTCTTCACGACTCATTCGAATGATTGTAGGGTTTCGGTCGTGGATGGATGATGAATGATGTGTCTCTTTTCTCCTATGAAAGATCTTCTTTTATACTCAAGGAACCTCCTTATGGACTTTGGATGGGCTTTTTCTTGAAGCACACGTCAAATTTGGTAAAAGAAATCCTGAATTTCAAAAAATAGAAGCAACGAGAATCCCTTCGACCAAACCTCGCCTGGTCGAGCAAGGCCTTCAACTCGAGCAATGGTCGAGCAAGCTCACTGTAAGTTTTTGCACATTTCATTCGACTTTACTCATCTGCTCGACCACGATGATTCTAGTCGAGCAGCATTTCAAAGTCGAGCAAGCTCTCTGGACGAATTTGCGTATTCTGCTCGACTTAGCCACCTTGTTCGACCAAAGTGATGCTGGTCGAACAAGGTCTTTAGGTCAAACGGCCTTAAAAAATTGCCTAAAAAATTGTATCTTCCAATTCCGAGCATTTAAGACCTGTTTTCTTGTACAAATATGTTCAAAAAGCCCTTGCACCCTCTGATTCGTGCCTTGTTCATAAACAAATCGATCTGTCTTAATAACAGAATCAATCGTACTCAATTCCCATACAAATCAGAGCCCAAAATACGTAAATTTACACTCTCATCAAACCCCAAACTTACATGTTGCTCGTCCCGAAGCAACAAAAATCAAATGAAATCTAGAGAGTTTATTCACGAGATCAAGCACAACCTATCCTAACACATGTAAATATATCAACTCAAAACATGCAATCCATCATACCTTTCACTCACACAAAAACATCAATCAATCACAATACTTCTACGAGTGCTAAGTCATCTAGCTCACGGGAAAGTGTTTACTCTCTCTCTCAAGTGTAAAAGATGTACACATTATGGTTAGTATCGACACTCAATTTCAATTCATATACTCGCGTGACCATAAGCTTGATAAGGGTCTCAAAAATCCATCTACAACTATATCAATACTAGGATCACAAAGGACTTGAATTTAGGATGTAATGTTAGCTATTTGGTAAAGGTAGGAGTATAATATCTTAGCTCAACTAGATTTTTTTTAGAAATCCCAAAACCTATTTATTTATTTTTATGGCCCAAAAGGCCAGCCCTAACTTAGCCATACTAGATTTTTTTTAGAAAGCCCAAAACCTATTTATTTATTTTTATGGCCCAAAAGGCCAGTCCTATCTTAGCCCAATTACATTTTTTTTAGAAGGCCCAAACTTATTTATTTATTTATTTATTTTGTGGCCCAAAGTTTCAGCCCACTTAAATGGCCTGATATATATAATTATTAAGGCTAAAGTTAAAAAAAAAAAAGAGAAGAAAGGGAGAAGAAAAGCAAAAGAGGGGAAAGAAGAGAGTGAAGAGGAGAAACCCTTGTTGATCAAATTCTCCCTTACAACCCTCATCCTAGGTGGTTTCTAAGTTATTTTGAGGTAAGTGGTGTGTGAATTAAGCTTCCTTTTTCCATGGTTTTGTAATTTTGTGGTGATTTTCTTTTTGGTATGTGGGTAATTCGCAGACTGTTCGAACTGATTTTGACATAGCTATTGCCCTCGAAAGTATGCAAACTTAATTTCTGTATGCTGAACTCGTTAGCTTTCCGTAGCCACTTGAAACGCATCAATCCGATTATTCTATAATTAGTTATGATTTTTCTCGTAAACTGCCGCTAGCAGGAAAATTTCAGAATTTTTATGTCGAATTCAAACTTATTTTCTATGGTTTCGTTTAGTTAATGTATTGAAACGGGTTATGTGGGATTGGGAACTGATGTTAAGGAGTTACATACCATTTTTATTTAATATCGACTCGTTCGAACTCGATTAGGATTTGTTTTTAGCAATGAAAGGGATGTTACCGCTAATAGTTAGTTATATTTAATTTGTCTTTAATTGCTCATCTCCTTTCTAGGTAAAGAACCATCGACGAAGGGCAAGGGACCGACTTCAGATTCCGGAGAGAGTTAATCACTTCTTTGTGAGTTGATAATTTGGGAACGCCTTCTCTTGTGGGAAGTGTGGACCCTCGATAAATGTGCATTTATTTTAATTTTAGTTAATTGATAAGAAAATTATTTGATATTGTGTTCTGTGGTAAAGAGCCTGATTAGCTCGATTGCTCTGGTTAGAGCCCTGTTAGCCATTTTATGAGTATTATTGATTTTAACTTATGTTGAAGAGCCTTGCCGGCTCGATATGTGATAGCATTTATTGTGAATTATTTGAGAATTGATTTCTGGTTATTCTTGTGTGCTATTAAGACTCTAACTTGAGTCGTTATTCATCTTATGTTGCATATGCATATGTATGTCTGGTACCAAGGTTAAGTAGCCCGAATTGGTCATGGTTCGGGTGAGTTGGAGCGACATTGATTAAGTAGCCTGAATTATCGCGGTTCCGGTGAGTTAGAGTGACAACCAAGTTGCCCGTGATTGGCAAACCCGGGTGAGATAGATCTAACGGGGCACCTGTCCATTTGCCAAATACTGATACTCTGGAGGGTGATCTTTAGATGGATCAGTCTATTATAGGCTCAGTCAACGTCACCGGTGTGGGCCATGCATGTCATATATGTTTATATGTTTGATCATTTCAAGTATTCACGTCGATATTGAATTGTGAATTTTAGCACTTAGCGTGTTGAGAAAAAATATTAATGTGCATTTTATCTAGAGTAACGGTGACGGGCTTGGACTGTCTCTCGATGGAGAGCTCAGTTCGAGGAGGATATTGACTACCCACGCGTCTTTTATGTGATAACATGTTGTTTGAACTAATTGTGTTATTCGTGTGCACTAAGGTTTTTATTTTCATTAATATGTACACTGAGTGAGAAATAGTTATTGTGAGACGAAATGTTGGATTTTATATTATGAACCATGAGTGGGAATACATGCTTCGTATAAGGGTCGGGGTGACTGGCTTATCACCTCACTGAGCTAGTGGTTTAGCTCACCCCCATCATTCTTTCCTTTTCAGGCTGTTGATATCGTTTTGGTTGGAGGTTTTCCTATCGTTTGCTCGTCATCAAATTCGTGTTTTGGGTACTTTCTCTTTTATGTAAATTGACGGATTCATTGGCGAGATTGTATAGTTTATATTTGTTGACCCCCTTGATGTTCTTTTTGTACCTTCGCGATGTTATATCGTTCATGTATATTTTCTTTAAACTAAGTTACACCGTTGTATTTTGTAACTTTGTAAATCCTTGTTGATACTTTTTGAGATGATGTCCTCGGGTTGTACCCATTGTTATCAGTTGTTCAGCTCTACAGGTACTTGATAGCAAGCCTTACGTTTTCTATAAACTTTATGGAGTGGAGTGCACTCATTCTGCGAAATTTATGGTTAACGTGGTGGTTGTTGCATTCTATCTGGGGTCGGGGCATGACAACTTTCTTGGTATCAGAGCCTAGTTTTATGATTCTCATTCTTTTTGAGCCGAGCCAATGGGTCCAACTTTGTTTCTATGTCATCCTTAGGTATCGTATTGCCTTGACGTTGACCTTGCATTTTCTTTCCTTTCTTCCATTCAGTCATTATGGCACATCCATTTCGTCGTCGAGGTCGAGGTCGAGGACACGCTCCTCGTGATCCTCCGAGTCCTCTACTCTCTTCTGTTCCTCGTGGACCTCGAGGACATGTTTCTTCTGATCATGTCGTTCCTCTGACGGTTACGGACCCTATCAATTCTGATCATAGGGTGCCAGTTTCCCAGGTAGAGCAATCACGGGCCCAGTTGCGGGCTGAGCACATGATGACACCCAAGCAGTACCAATTGTATTATGATCACATTCGAATACATGATGTTCCACCACCTACAATGGCTCATACGACTACGACTGTCACTGAAGAGGTTCTTCGTGCTAATGAATCGATTCGACCTACACCTAATATACCAATTTTTACTCCAGAAATGGCTTTAGGAGGTTCTACTTCTTGAGGTGCACTTTTTATACCTGATTTGGTGAAAGCAGTTGAAAACATGGGGACTTCGAAATTTGACGGTGCAAGAGATGTTTCTAAAGCGGGGGCATGGTTAAAGGAGATTACAGAGATCTTTGACACTTTGATGATTGAAGAATGTTATCATGTGGTCATTGCAACCAAGCTGTTAGGCCCAGATGCACGACGATGGTGGCAGAATCTAAAAGAGACATCTTCGGTTACTATTACGTGGGCTATCTTTGTGGAACGATTCAAAGATCGATACTTCTCTCAGTACATCAAGGATCAGAAGAGAAAGGAGTTCTTCAACCTCTTTCAAGGCATTATGTCGATCGTGGAGTACGAAAGCAAATTTCTGGAATTGCGAGAATTCGCTCCTGAGTCATATACGACGAGAGACTTATGCAAGAGATTTGAAGATGGTCTTAATTTAAATATTTGAGATCGCATCAAGTCCGGAGACAAGTACGAGAGTGTTGACGATCTCGTAGAAGAAGCCCTGAGAGTAGAAGGTTTAGTTCAGGCGAGACATAAGCTTGCAGAACGATCTCAAAAGAAAAGGCAAGGGAGCGCATTTCCAGGAAATGCATCGAAGGTGTATAGGGGTGTGGGATCTTCGCATGGCGCACCAAGTTCGGTACCTATTAGTTTTCCTCAACCTCGGGAGCAGTTTAGTAGAGGCGGGAGCAATGTCTCGGGATCGGTTGGTGAAAATCGCAAGTGCCAGAATTGCTTAAAATATCACGACGGCCTCCGTAAGGCTCCTCAAGTATGTTTTCAGTGTCGACAGCCGGGGCATATGCGAAGTTGTTGTCCTCAGCTTATGGGAGCGAGCAGTCAGGGTTCTGGTCAGCTTCGTGGTAAACTAACATACTCTACACCTAGAGATAGTCGATCTGCAGTTACCAGAGTGCCCGATGCCTCAAACGGCCCTAGTACTCAATCACCTATGCAAGGAAGGAAGCAAACTAGAGTATTTCGTATTTCCCAGGAAGAGGCTCGCTCAGATCCGAAGGTTGTGACAGGTAATTTATAATCTGAGTATTTTCACATACTAGATCTAACCCCGCCTTGTTATGCCACTTGATTACGAATAAAACATTTGTAAGAAATTCTATCTTTTCGAATTTTTAAATCACAATCTCACCTAATATTACTTCTTTAGGCCATGTGTTTGTGGGAGACCATCAGGTCTACGCTTTATTTGACCCAGGTTCTGATGGGTCTTATATCCGGGATGATCTTACTGCGATCTTAGATTATCCTATCTCTCATTTGTCACATTGTTCATACCCCTCTTGGAGAGCGTCTAATTCGTGATTCGGTATTCCTTGGTTGTCCATTGAAGATCAAAGATGTCATTTTAGAGGCTGAATTGATACCATTGCCTTTGATTGATCTTGATGTTATTCTTGGCATGGATTGGCTTTCTTCTCATCATGCAATTCTCGATTGCCACGAGAAGCTTGTTATTTTTCGTAGACCAGGATTCTCAGAACTTGTTTTTGAAGGTAAACTTCAAACGAGATCCCTCTCTTTTATTTCAATGTTGACTGCGCATAAATTAATGCGTAAGGGTTGTGAGACATTCTTGGCATTTGTCATTGATATTTCTCTTTCTGAAACTAAACTAGATGACATCCCGATCGTGAATGAATTTCCTGATGTCTTTCCCGAAGACTTACTAGGACAACCTCCGAATCGAGAGATTGATTTTTCCATTGACGTACTTCCTGGAATCACACCTATATCGATAACTCCATATCGAATGTCGCCTGCTGAGCTCAAGGAACTCCAGACACAACTTGGTGAATTATTAGAGAAGGGGTTCATACGACCTAGCACATCTCCGTGGGGTGCTCCAGTTCTTTTTGTCAAGAAGAAAGATGGATCATTTCGCCTATGTGTCGACTACCGTCAATTGAACAAGGTGACAATCAAGAACAAATATTCTCTTCCAAGAATCGATGATCTGTTTGATCAATTGCAAGGAGCAACTGTGTTCTCAAAAATTGATTTGCGATCCGATTATCACCAACTCAAGATTAGGGAATCTGATATCCCTAAGTCTGCTTTTCGAACCAGATACGGTCATTTTGAATTCTGTGTTATGCCTTTTGGACTCACAAATGCTTTTGCAGCTTTTATGGATCTTATGAATCGGGTCTTTCAGCCGTACTTAGATAAGTTTGTCATCATCTTCATTGATGACATTGTTATTTATTCTAAATAAGATGACGAGCATTCTCATCATCTAAGAATTGCTCTGAACATTCTCATAGAAAATCAGCTTTATGCTAAATTCTCGAAGTGTGAATTTTGGCTTCGTGAGGTAAGCTTTTTGGGTCATCACATTTCTAAAGAAGGAATCTACATCGATCAAGTGAAGATTCAAGCTATACTAGATTGGGAGCGTCCAAAGAACGTGACAGAGATTCGTAGTTTTATGGGATTAGCTGGATATTATCGACGGTTTGTCAAAGACTTTTCGTTATTGGCTTCTTTGACTAAATTGACTCGGAAAGGGGTAAAATTTGAATGGAGTGAAGAATGCGAGGAAGCATTTCAAGAATTGAAAAGACGACTCGTTTCAGCTCCTATTCTTGCAGCGATTGGAGAATTTACCATTTATAGCGACGCCTCGAGACAAGGATTAGGATGCGTTCTCATGCAAGAAGGAAAGGTTATTGCCTACGCTTCAAGGCAATTGAAGAAGAACGAAGAAAATTATCCTACACATGATTTAGAGTTGGCTGCAATCGTCTTTGCATTGAAGATATGGAGGCACTATCTGTATGGTGCAACTTGTCGGGTTTTCACTGATCACAAGAGCTTAAAGTATATCACCACTCAAAAGGAGCTCAACCTCAGGCAAAGGCGATGGATGGAGTTGATTAGTGACTATGACTTAGTCATCGATTATCATCCTGGCAAGGCGAACGTTGTTGCAGATGCTTTGAGTAGAAAGTCTTCTACCTCACTTGCTTCGATTCAATCTTTTTATCTTCCTATGTTGGAGCAATTTAAATCTTTATACATTTCTCTCGATTGTGAAAAGTCTAATGATTCTGCCTTAATCGCCAAATTCGAGGTTAAGCCTACCTTGTTCGAGCAAATTCGAGAAAGACAATCACACGATGTTTATTTACAACAGAAGATGGCGAAGCTAAATCAAGGAAAAGAAACAGAATTTCAAATTCGGGATGATGGACTTCTTACTTTTAAAAATCGTGTTTGTGTTCCATCAGAACTTGATGTTCGTAGTGCTATTCTTGAGGAAGCCCATTCTTCAGCCTATGCTATGCATCCTGGTAGTACCAAAATGTACAGAATACTTCGGGAGCATTATTGGTGGCCAGGTATGAAACGGGACATTACTGAATTTGTATCAAAGTGCTTATCATGCCAACAGATTAAAGCGGAACACCAAAAATCAGCCGGCATGCTTCAACCACTACCTATTCCTGAGTGGAAATGGGAAAACGTCACAATGGATTTTGTTTTTGGTTTACCTCGAACCCAAAAGGGTCATGACTCAATTTGGGTCATTGTCGATCGTCTGACGAAATCAGCACATTTTCTTCCAGTGCATACCAACGAATCTTTAGAGAAACTTGTCAAGTTATATGTCGATGAGATCGTGAGATTGCACGGAGTACCAGTGTCAATCATATCTGACCGTGATCCAAGATTCACTTCCCGTTTTTGGCCTAGTCTGCAGAAAGCGCTAGGTACAAAATTACTATTCAGTACCTCGTTTCATCCACAGACTGATGGACAGTCAGAGAGAACTATACAGACACTAGAAGACATGCTAGTGCAGTGGTGTTGAATTTGGGAGGTAGCTGGGATAAGTACGTGAATTTGGTGGAGTTCGCTTATAACAACAGTTATCATTCAAGCATTGGAATGCCCCCGTACGAAGCTCTGTATGGCCGAAAGTGTCGAACACCGCTCTTTTGGTATGAGGTTGGCGAGAGACAAATCGAACAAGTAGAGCTTATCGAAGATGCGAAGGCAAAAATACAACTTATTCAAGACAGACTTAAGGCAGCGAAAGATCGACAGAAAAGCTACGTAGATAATAGGAGGGGCGATTTGGAGTTTAATGAAGGAGACAAAGTTTTTCTGAAAGTTTCTCCATGGAAGGGCGTGTTGCGATTCTGCCATCGAGGAAAGTTGAGTCCAAGGTATATTGGCTCGTTTACGATCGTGCAATGGATTGGTCGTGTCGCGTATCGACTTGAGTTACCATCGGAATTGTCGAAGATTCACAATGTCTTCCATGTCTCTATGCTTAGAAAATATGAACCAGATCCTTCGCACGTGCTCAAATATCCCCCAGTTGTATTAAAGAAAAATCTATCGTATGTAGTACAACCTGTTCAAATTGTAGATCGCCGAGAGAAAATGCTTCGTAACAAATTCATTCCTATGGTGAGAATTCTATGGAGAATTGATCAAATTGAAGAAGAAACATGGGAACCAGAGTCAGTCATGCGTCAACACCATCCAAATCTCTTTTCATCTCTAGGTACGTTTATGTTTCGAGGACGAAACTTTTTAAAGGAGGGGATACTTTATAATATCTTAGCTCAACTAGATTATTTTTAGAGAGCCCAAAACCTATTTATTTATTTTTATAGCCCAAAAGGCCAGCGCTAACTTAGCCCTACTAGATTTTTTTAGAAAGCCCAAAACTTATTTATTTATTTTTATGGCCCAAAAGGCTGATCTTAGCCCAACTAGATTTTTTTTTAGAAAGCACAAACTTATTTATTTATTTATTTATTTTATGGCCAAAAGTATCAGCCTACTTAAATGGCCTGATATATATAATTATTAAGGCTAAAGTTAAAAAAAAGAGAGAAGAACGGGGAGAAGAAAAGCAAAAGAGGGGAAAGAAGAGAGTGAAGAGGAGAAACCCTTGTTGATCAAATTCTCCCTTACAACCCTCATCCTAGGTGGTTTCTAAGTTGTTTTGAGGTAAGGTGTGTGAATTAAGCTTCCTTCTTCCATGGTTTTGTAATTTTGTGGTGTTTTTCTTTTAGGTATGTGGGTAATTCGCAGACTGTTCGAACTGATTTTGACATAGCTATTGCCCTCGAAAGTTTGCAAACTTAATTTCTGTACGTAGCTGAACTCGTTAGCTTTCCGTAACCACTTGAAACACCTCAATCCGATTATTCTACAATTAGTTATGATTTTTCTCGTAAACTGCCGCTAGCAGGAAAATTTCAGAATTTTTATGTCGAATTCAAACTTATTTTCTATGGTTTCGTTTAGTTAATGTATTGAAACGGGTTATGCGGGATTGGGAACTGATGTTAAGGTGTTACATACCATTTTTATTTAATATCGACTCGTTCGAACTCGATTAGGATTTGTTTTTAGCAATGAAAGGGATGTTACCGCTAATAGTTAGTTATATTTAATTTGTCTTTAATTGCTCATCTCCTTTCTAGGTAAAGAACCATCGACGAAGGGCAAGGGACCGACTTCAGATTCCGTAGTGAGTTAATCACTTCTTTGTGAGTTGATAATTCGGGAACGCCTTCTCTTGTGGGAAGTGTGGACCCTCGATAAATTTGCATTTATTTTAATTTTAGTTAATTGATAAGAAAATTATTTGATATTGTGTTATGTGGTAAAGAGCCTGATTAGCTCGATTGCTCTGGTTAGAGTCATGTTAGCCATTTTATGAGTATTATTGATTTTAACTTATGTTGAAGAGCCTTGCCGACTCGATATCTGATAGCATTTATTGTGAATTATTTGAGAATTGATTTCTGGTTATTCTTGTGTGCTATTAAGACTCTAACTTGAGTCGTTATTCATCTTATGTTGCATATGCATATGTATGTCTGGTACCAAGGTTAAGTAGCCCGAATTGGTCACGGTTCGGGTGAGTTGGAGCGACATTGATTAAGTAGCCCGAATTATCGCGGTTCGGGTGAGTTAGAGTGACAACCAAGTTGCCCGTGATTGGCAAACCTGGGTGAGTTAGATCTAACGGGGCACCTGTCCATTTGCCAAATACTGATACTCTGGAGGGTGATCGTTAGATGGATCAGTCTATTATAGGCTCAGTCAACGTCACTGGTGTGGAACATGCATGTCATATATGTTTATATGTTTGATCATTTCAAGTATTCACGTCGATATTGAATTGTGAACTTTAGCACTTGGCGTGTTGAGAAAGAATATTAATGTGCATTTTATCTAGAGTAATAGTGACGGGCTTGGACTGTCTCTCGACAGAGAGCTTAGTTCGAGAAGGATATTGACTACCCACGCGTCTTTTATGTGATAACATGTTGTTTGAACTAATTGTGTTATTCGTAAATGTGCACTAAGGTTTTTATTTTCATTAATATGTACACTGAGTGAGAAATTGTTATTGTGAGACGAAATGTTGGATTTTATATTATGAACCGCGAGTGGGAATACATGCTTCGTATAAGGGTCGCGGTGACCTACTTATCACCTCACTGAGCTAGTGGTTTTGCTCACCCCCATCATTCTTTCCTTTTCAGGCTGTTGATATCGTTTTGGTTGGAGGTTTTCCTATCGTTTACTCGTCATCCAATCCGTATTTTGGGTACTTTCTTTTTTATGTAAATTGACGGATTCATTGGCGAGATTTTATAGTTTATATTTGGTGGCCCCCTTGATGTTCTTTTTGTATCTTCGCGATGTTATATCATTCATGTATATTTTCTTTAAACTAAGTTACACCGTTGTATTTTGTAACTTTGTAAATCCTTGTTGATACTTTTTGAGATGATGTCCTCGGGTTGTACCCGTTGTTATCAGTTGTTCAGCTCTACAGGTACTTAATAGCAAGCCTTACGTTTTCTATAAACTTTGTAGAGTGGAGTGCACCCATTCTGCAAAATTTATGGTTAACGTGGCGGTTGTCGCGTTCTGTCTGGGGTCGGGGCGTGACAAGGAGAATTTAGTTAAGTAACTAAATTACTAGTAAAGAAGTACCTTGGATAATTGCTTTTCAACAGCTTCTTCCTTTCTCCTTCGTCCTTCTTATGATCACTTCAATTTGTACTTTCTCCATCTTTACTTGGATCAACATCTCTTCTTCGCAGTAGAATACTAATTCCGGTGTTCTTCAAGTATAAGGGTACCAGTTTTGGGCACTACCCTTTATAGCATTAGGGATACTGGTTTTAAGCACTATCCCTTGCAAGATTTAACCACTTATCTCTTGATTCTCACTACACCAAATTCTCTCCTTCATACTCTTCCTCAAATCTTCATATAGCATTCATTTACCTCCACTCTTTACTAGTAATAGGTGTTCAGGTAAACGGCTATTTATCAAAGGCTTGCCAAAGAAAAAAGCTTAAAGGCTCAAAAGGGCTTCCAATGATAATAATATAATAGGGTAGGGTAAATTTGGCTAAGTTACTTAATCAATAACAATGGCCTATGCTCATTTCCTAGTATCTATCAATTATAGAATTCAAACAAGACTCCAATTCAAGTTCTAGAATACGAGTACACGAACAGCTCTCAAGAATAAACTATCATGCTCATAGCAAGATCAAAAGCTCAAATCCTCACATGGTTAATAGAATCCTAAGCACTCTTCAAAGCACAATATCAATTTTCTTATGAACTACAAGTAAAAATAGAACATGCTCGTCATCAACAATTCAACATGCATCAAAATAAGGCACATGCATAACATGAATAATCCTCATGACTAACAACCCAAAGTAAATTCAGATAAACATCTTCCAACAATCAATCAATCATCATCAATATGAAATACATGCCAACCACACATGAATCAAACACTACATCCACAGCAATCAAGTCTCAACTTGTAAAGTGTAAAAGAGAATGGAGATGAGAAGAATCAGAAAAAGATAAAAGACCTGGCAACTCTACTCCTCTGGAGCATCATCATCCTCATCTCCACTCATCTCTTCACGCCATTGATCAAATGCTCTATGGAGATCACTGATATACCTATCCATCAAGAGCCCATGGTCATACATTTGCCTCAACCGACCACCCATGGCATTATAATGCGCATTGAGTGCGGCATAGTTCGTATTTGTAAGCGCCAACTGCCTATTCATTTCTTGCTGGTTCGCATTAAGTGTAGCGCAATGCTCATGCATCAATCGGAACTGCTCCCATAAAACTAATCCTGGGGTACCCAATAATCCTGCTGTGGCTGCGGCTGTGGTGGTGGCTAAAAAAATTCCTACTCCTGTGGCTGCTAAGGCTGCACAGGAGGAATACCCATCTCTGGATATACAAAAGCAAGCGGTGGTTGCTGCTCTTCCTCTTCAAAGTCGGTCGGATCTCCTATCAGGACCATGTCCTCATCTAGGACGATCCTATGCGCCCGCATATCAGCAAGGAGTCTCCAATATCCTCTTTCCAAGCACGTCTTCGAGATCACTGTGTGCTCCGTGGTATTCATCAATAAATTGTTGTTGGTCCTAAAGGTAGTGAGATCAACAATCACTAGTGGAAATTTGAACGTAATAGGATTCTTTCCTCGGATGAACATCCAAGTATCATCTAGCCGCTCAATCAGCCCCATCCTCACACATGACGTCAATATCAAGTTCGGATCCCCTCGGATAGGTATGTCTGCTCAAATCGACTCTATAGGACTCATCTATCAAGGTAATAAGTCCTCCAATGTTCACGCTCTGAAGTCCACGAGTAGTGAATTTGTGAAGCTAATTGAAAAAGTATGCTGCTACATTAAAGTGAACTCCATGAAGCATGCACCACAAAACATAAAGCTCCCCCTAGGAATACAGCTTCCTTCGGGCCTAGCAAACAGCGTGTTGCTCAAAATTCTGTCCCTGTAAGCGATCATGGGGTTGCGAATGAAGGAAACCTTGGAAGTATTCGAATTATAACGCTCTCGCCTCCCCGTAATAGCTCTCCAAAACTCATCCGGCTTGAAGTCATCATGCTCCACTTCCGTCTCATTCTCACAGCCAATCAATTCATTAAACTCTCAGGCCCACATCATCTGCTCATGCCCGCCAATCTGCATCTGAATACCATAAGAAAGGTATCGGTCTCCACGCTCAATCCTTAATGTGCATATGACCTCTGCAATAATATGAAAGTAGGTCTCTCTCTTCATCTCCATGAACTGAGTAATGCCTACTTGATTGAACATCCAACAAATATCGTTGATAATATTCATCTCCCTCATCGCATGATCAACCTGATACTGCATCCTTGTGATCTTTTGTGCTATTGCAGACCACAGCTCCTTTTTCTCCTCCCAATTTGGAATTTTGATGCCATAATCGGATATCCTCCTCTTCTCCATCCTCATTTTCTTGACTATCTCTCCAAGCAAAGGCGACCTAGGTCCCTTCCTCTTAGATGAAGAAACAATCTCTTTTCCTACAAGAACAATATTCAATGCATACCAAAAGAGATAGATACACTCATCCTATACTAGCATGAATCCTACTCAAGACTTCAAATTCTTGTGCTTCAGTCAACTCAATCTCAAGTGTTCATTCAATCATAATTTGCACTTTACATCAACACTTTCAATCAAGAATAATCACTACTCCACACAAACATTCTTTCTTCATCACATAAACCTAAACTAAAATACTAGCATGTTCATCTTCCACCTTCAATTGCACCACAACAACACTTCAATTCAACGAGCCCATATATAAAAATTAAAATTAACCTCAAGCTCATACTAAACACACCATCAATTTCACAAAAATTCCACAATTCAACATAAATAGAACCATGAAAATTCAAGTGCAATTTCAAATAAGAACTTCAAAAATTCAACAATAAAATCCAACCAAAACTAGCATGAATCCACTCACCCATTCTGTACTAAGCATTATCACTACAATTCAAGAGTAGAAAGTAAGGAGAAATCATAGCCGTGTTGGACATTGTGTGCGTGTGGTGTAGACGACGAAATCCCCTAAAATTCAAGTGGAAAGCCCCAAATCGGACTTGAAAATCCTCGAATTTGAATGTGAAAGTCTGTGGAATGGAGAATTAGGGTGTAGAAAAGAGTTTGGGAAGAAGAACTTATGGTTTGGGATCGGTGCTCGAGAAAGGATGACGGGTGTATGTCGAACGGAATGAAAACTGAGCTTTTAAAACTGTTTCGGAGCCCTTTTGACTTCAGATCGACTTGCATTTTGAAATCGAGCAAGGGTTTTGAATCAAGCAACCCAGATCTGCCCTTTAAATTGGCGTCGTTCGACCTCCGTTCGACCAAAATATGTTGGTCGAACAAGTGTTGGAAGTCGAGCAAACTGCCTAGTCGCGCTCTCTATTCTCCTCTGTTATGTTCAACCTTCGTTCGACTTTACCTTTCTAGTCGAGCAACCATTTCTTGGTCGAACAAACTCTCTGTAAGTTTTTGCACATTTTGTTCGACCAGCGCTCTACCAAAACTCCTTGGTCGAACAACAGTGTATTATCTAACAACCCTTCTGGAAGAATTTGCACATTTTGTTCGACCTCCGTTCGAGTTCCCAATTTAGTCGAACAACCTCAACTTAGACGAGCAGAGCTACTGTAAGTTTTGTGCATTTTGCTCGACCTCTGCTCGACTTCATCTCTTTGGTCGAGCAACAGTGTATTGTTCGAACTACAACCCGAATCTTGAAAATTCGTACTTTTCTTGTTTCTCCCTGCAACAATTAAACTATAGGATAACATCAAATATCAAGATAGCAATTTCTAAGCTCAAGAACCACTTATATACCATATAAAATCAAGTGTAACTCCGCAACGACACTTAAAAACTCTACACCACTAAACACTACGCAAATTGTAAAAAAATCGATACATCAAAACCGATTAAAGTTTTAATATACCGCAAAAAATTAACTCCCATAGCAAACATTACAAAGAAAAGATTATACTCTCCATGCTATGACGTGGTAAATGCATCACACCCCCCCAAACTTAGTAGAAACTATAGTGAAAACTAAGTTTGAAAAGAGATGTAATTTCCGAATAATATGCACGTCGAATATAAAAATTTCTTACTCACACCAATGAAAATAAAGCAGTAAAATGGAATGGGAAAGCCCCCAACAGGTGCTCCTGTTTAATGTCGGAGAGTCACAACGGTACCAATCTAGCGAAGGTATCCTCAAAGACGACGCAAGCATCATTCGGCGACTTGTAATGCTTCAATCGATGCCCATTCGCCACAATAATGTTCCCACCTTTGTCCATAAGCTCAAAACTCCCCCCTCCACAGGCTCTATGGATAATGAACGGCCCTGTCCACTTCGATTTCAATTTCCCTGCGAAGAGCTTCAAACGAGAGTTAAAAAGTAATACTTCATCACCTTGCTTGAACTCCTTGTAAGAGATCTTCGAATCATGCCATTTCTTCATTTTTTCCTTAAAGATCTCTGAATTCTTGTAAACACGATTTTTGAACTCGTTCAATTGATTGATATTAGTCATCCTCAACTACTTTTGATCCTTAAGAGACAAGTTCAAACTCCTCAATGCTCAAAAAGCTCGATTCTTAATCTCTACGGGTAAGTGGCATGGCTTCCCATAAAATAATTTGATATGGTGAGATATCCAACACCGTCTTATACGCAGTCCAGAACCCCCACAAAACATCATCGAGCTTCATAGCCTAATCTTTCCTATTGGTTCCAACTACTTACTCCAAAATTTGCTTCACTTGTCGCTTGGAGACTTCGACTTGCCCATTCGCTTGAGGGTGGTAGGGTGAAGTAACCCTATGCTTGACTCCATAATCCTTGAGAACCTTTTCAAGAAGCTTATTGACGAAGTGAGTACCTCCATAGCTTACTAGTGCTCTAGGAACTCTATAGCGGGCAAAGATATGTTTCTTCAAGAAAGATAAAACCGTCCTTGAATCATTCACGCTAGTGGGAATGGCTTCCACCCACTTAGAAACATAATATACTACTAAAAGGATGTAGAGAAATCCATTAGATGGGGGAAAGGCCCCATAAAATAGATCCCCATACATCGAAGATCTCAATAACAATGCTCGACTGAAGTGGCATCTCATCTCTCCTACTTATGTTCCCCATCCTTTGACATCTATCGCATGTCGCCACATAGGTCTCACAATCTTTAAACAAGGTATGCCAATAAAGAGCAGATTGAAGTACCTTCGTTGCTGTCTTTTGAGCTCCGAAGTGCCCCCCGTTAGGTTGTGCATGACAAAAGTCAAGAACACTGTCCATCTCCATATCAGGCACACACCTACAGACTATGGAATCTGTACATATCTTGTAGATAAACGGATCATTCCATATGAATGTCTCAACATCCCTCTTGAATTTTGCAAGTTGATATCGGTTGAGATCTCTTGGAATTTCTTCTACGGCAATGTAATTCACATAATCCGCATACCATGGATCCATCCATTGGGCAGCCACCACACATGCTATCTCCGCTCCTTCAATGAACACTGCCATTATCTTCTCATCAGGGAACATCTCTTTTATGTATTCGAAAGAATTATCACAGTGCTCCCTTGTCTCCAACCTCGATAGATGATCCGCCAAAACGTTTTCCGTACCCTTCTTATCTCGGATCTCTATATCAAACTCCTAAAGAAGAAGGATCCATTTAATGATCATTGGCTTCGTTTCCTTCTTCTCCATCAAATATCGGATCGCAGAGTGATCCGTGTACACTATCGTCTTCATGCCAATCAAGTACTGTCGAAACTTATTAAATGGATATACGACAACCAAAACTCCTTTTCAGTCACTGTGTAATTCTTTTGTGCAGCAACAAAAGTCTTACTCGCATAGTAAATGGCACAAAACTCCTTATCCCTCAAATGCCCAAGCACCACTCCAAGTGCTAAATCATTTGTATCACACATGAGTACAAATGGCTGAGTTCAATCCGGAGTGATCAAAATAGGTGCAGTAATAAGCACCTCTTTCAAAACCTGAAAAGATGTTAGACATTCTTCATCCAAAATAAAAGGAACATCCTTTTCAAGTAAATGAGATAAGGGCTTGGAGTATTTTGAGAAGTCTTTTATGAATCTTCTATAAAAACCAGCGTGTCCAAGGAAAGACTGCACTCCCTTTTCATTAGTAGGTGGTGGAAGCTTCTCAATCGCCATCACCTTTGCTCTATCCACCTGCAATCCCTTGGCCGAAATATGATGACCAAGAACAATCTCATCTCGTACCATGAAGTGGCACTTCTCTCAATTCAAGACAAGATTAATATCTTGGCATATCTTCAAAATAGTAGAAAGGTTAGATAAATAAATATCGAATGAGGAACCAAACACATAAAAGTCATCCATAAACACCTCCATGATCTTCTCTATCAATCCATTAAATATGGCCATCATGCAATGCTGAAATGTAGCAGGTGCATTACATAATCCAAAAGGCATCTTTCTAAAGGAAAATGTCCCATAAGGGCAAGTGAAAGTCGTCTTTTCTTGATACTCGGGTGTAATAATAATCTGATTATAACCCAAGTACCCATCCAAGAAACAATAATACTCATACCCTGCAAGACGATTGAGCATTTGATCCATGAACGGAAGGGGAAAATGGTCTTTTCATGTATTTTCATTCAGTTCTCTGTAATCCGTACACACACGCCATCCCGTAGGAATCCTAGTAGCTAATGTCTTACCATCCTCAGTTTTCACAATAGTCATGCCCCCTTTCTTAGCTACAACATGCAATGGACTCACATGGGGACTATCACTAATGAGATAAATAATTCCTGCATCAAGCCACGTTAGGATTTGCTTCCAAATCACTTCTTGAATAGCTGTTTTCACCCTCTGCTGATTCTGTATACTACTCTTGGCCTCATCTAACAATCTTATTCTATGTATGCAATATGAAGGGCTAATACCTTTTAAATCATCAAGAGACCACCCAATCGCAGACTTATACATCCTAAGAACATCTAACAATTCCTCAAGTTGATCATCATTGAGGGAAGATGATACAATTACCAGATATTGTTCATTGTCACATAAGTAGGCATACTTTAAGTGTTTCGGTAGCGGTTACAACTCCTCTTTCTTCACTTACTGAGGTGTGCTCTCTCTATCCAATGGTAGGTACTTCCTAGTCTACTTCACTTTTTCAATCTTGGTCCTTTTCGACTCATACCTGTCATCACCCAAAGCAAGCAAGTTTTCAAGAAATTCAATACATACCTTGTTGGAGACTTCATCTAGCTCTGTGGTGGGAAAAGTAAGAGACTCCGGTAAGCATGTCTCAAGAAGAGACTCCGGTAAGCATGTCTCAAGAGGATCCTTTGAAAGGATCAAGGACATGTCTTCCTTCACAATCTCCTCCACCACGTCTATACTATGACATTGTGTCTCCATTAGCATTTGTATTGCTTTGTCCAGGTTAAATAAGACCTCTTCTTTATCCATTCTCAACCGTAGCTCACCCTTCTGCACATCTATCATAGCTCCCGCAGTATCAATGAAGGGTCTCCCTAAGATAAGAGGGACATTATCCCTGACATCTTCCATCTCAAGCACAAGAAAATCCACATGTAAGACAAGCTTCTCTACTTTGACATGAACGTCTTCAATCACACCCTTCAGAAAGGTCATAGACCTATCGGCCAGTTGTAGAGCCACCGATGTGGGAGTTAACTCCCCTAAACCAAACCTTTTAAAGATGGACAAAGGCATCAAATTAATACTTGCCCCAAGATCACACAAGGTTCGTCGTGCCGGTCCCTTTCAAATTTCATATAAGATAGTGAAGCTTCCCGGATATTTTAACTTAGCTGGCAGCTTTCTTTGTATGATCGAGCTGCAATTCTCTGACAGATTCACTGTTTCAATTCCGTTCAAGCTTCTCTTCTTCAAAGGTATATCCTTCAGAAAATTGGCATAATACGGCATTTCCAAGATTGCTTCAGAGAAAGGAATGTTCAAACTTATCTTGTTTATAATGTCTGAAAACCTCTTGAACTTCTCTTCCAATCTCTTTTTGACAATCTTGAAAGGAAACGGTGGAGGTATCTTTGTTTTGGAAATCCCCCATTCATCACGTTCAACCTTCTCTGCTTTATCCTTTTCGGCTCTCAATCTCTTGGCTCTTTCCCACTTCTTCTCTACTGTAACCTCAATGTTCTGCTCTCGAGATGGTACCATAATGTTCTAATCAACGAGTGTAGCATTCGGGATCGAATCGCACTCCACACTGAACTGCTCGACCTCCGTTCGACCTGGCTGGTATGGTCGAACAGATTGGGATAGGTCAAACAACTTATCCAATCGCGAGCTCTATTCATTCAAGTGTTGCTCGACCACTGTTCGACTAACCTGGTCTGGTCGAACGGAACTATCTTGGTCGAGCAACTTGGTAGATCAAGAAATCCCATTTTCCAGGTGTTGTTCGACCTCCGTTTGACTAAGATGACCTGGTGGAATGGCATGGTGTAGGTCAAACGGCGAGTCTGAAAATAGAGTACCATAATTCTGTTTCTGCGGAGTCTGCTCAACTTCTGTTCGACCAGCTGGTCTGGTCGAAAAACTATAGTTTGGTCGAGCAACTCCCCTGCTTCCTTCGTTTTTACTTGTCAGCGTCATCAGACCTTCATATTGCGTTCCCGGCCTCAATGTGATGGCATGGCAAGACTTTAAATTCTCGATACTTTGAGATGGGAACTTCCCCTTCTCAATAGTCTTAGTCAATTTGTTTACGTTTTCGGTCATCTCCCCCATCAACAACGTAAGGTCTTTCACTTATTTAGACAAATCCTCATGATTAACATCAATCTTTTTCTTTAACTTTGCCTCAAGATGATCCACTCTTGCATCGTTCCTCGCCATGTACCTATTCACCATATCTTGGAAACACGACTTCCCTTCTTCTGTCTTAGCTACCGGATCAACACCAATAGGAGGTTGCACCGCATTATTCGGATTACTCCATGAAAATTCCAGCCTCCTTGGTTGTTGTAATTCCCCTGATAATTCCAGTTTTCTTGATTTGGGTACCTAGTTCCTTGAATACTTTGACCCATGGCATAGTTTGCCTCCTCGATCTCCTCTTGGCTAGCTCCTTCATAGCCACTATCCTGCTGCATCATTGGTACTCTCTGAGATAAATCTGTGATCTACTTCTGCTGAGACTTTAATAGCTTGCTAATATTAGCTAAGCTAGAGACGATCTCATCATCTATTCCCGACTTCACCATAGTATGCTCAACATGTGCTACTTTACTCAGGATATATGTGCCTCTAACTCTATCAGTCGGCCAGTCTCTTGAATTCATCAAAATATTCTCAAAAAGCTTCTCGGCCTCAGTGACTTCGTAAGCAATGCTCCATTGGAAGAAGCATCAAGCAACACACGATAATCACAATCCAACCCATTGTAGAATATAATGATATATTGAGCTTTAGATAGCCCATGCTGTGGATACTTGCGAAGCAAGTTCTTGAATCTGTCCCAAGCTTCATGAAACTTTTTGTTACCATGGATAGCAAATTGATTGATTTCTTGCTTCATCTTGAACACCTTTGAAGGTGGCATGTAACGCTCCAAGAATTTCACTTTCAACTTCTCCCATGTATCATATTCAGCAGGATCGAGATTATCGTACCAATCTCTCGCCTTTTCATTCAGCGAGAACTTAAACAAAATTATCTTTCTCGCATCCTCATGAGCTCCTGAATCTTTTTATGTACTTGCATATCTAAGGAAGTTATTTAGATGTTTTTGAGGATCTTCAAAGGTTCCCCCAGAGAAAGGACTCCTTTCAATCATGGTAATAAGAGTAAGGTGTAGAACGAAATCGGTTCCAGCCCCTCTTGCTCCTAAAAACCCCGCATTGCCTCCTCCGTTGTTCTTAAAGACTTCACCGATGGCAAGTGTATCTAGATTCGCTGCCATGTTGACTGCCTCTACCTCCAAATTAACTTCGGTTGCAGCTTCAATCATTTGCGACTTCAGCACGTCAACTTCAACTCCTAAATCAAGAGCCTCAGTTGGGTCTACGTTCTTGTTCTTATTCTTCTTCTTCTTTTTCTTCCTCGACGATGCTCCAATCTACAGATTATAAGGCTCTAATTCACCTGTCTTCAATCTAGTGAGCATACACCTAAGAAAATAAAGTGTTAGAAATCAAGGACAGGAATAATATAATCTCAATTAGACTAGAAATAATAAATTGATAATCTATGCCGTCCCCGGCAACAGTGCCAAGAACTTGATGAGTGTTTTCTCAACACATAAAATTATCCCCAAGTATGAGGGTATCAATTGTAGTTTCGATAGGCAACCAAGTGATTTATGAACGCATCACTAAACCATGCAAGTTCACCCTATAGACACAAGTAAACATGCGTATGACACGTGCGAATATCCTCGGAGCAAGAGATATAATTCACCCCCCTTTCTGGGAACTATCTGTATCAATTATTTCCAATGCACTTAGTACTCTGACCCGATATGATCTCCCTTCATAGTTACTATGACGTTATACTTTTTATCCTACTTATTAACCCGAATAAGATTCAATTAACAAGTATCTATATAAGATAGTTCTAATAAGACTTCAAAATCCCTTCACTTAGAATTATAATATGTAATCCTGCTCAGCAGTGAACACACTCAATCAATAACCAAGATATGTATTTAGACTCTTGAGTATGAAATAAAAAGGCACAATCTTATATAAAATAAACCACAAGTAGTGTTGCATGGAGTTTACACATGGAAATTCAATTAACTCATAAAACATTCATAACCCTAGAACTACCGGAGTGGCTCTAGCCCATGATTGATCTAGGAACAATCATGGTTGATTGGTATGATCTTACTTGACGCGCCAGACGAACCTCTCTTCACGACTCCCTCGGATGATGGTAGGGTTTCGGTGGTGGATGGATGATGAATGATGTGTCTCTTTTCTCCTGCGAAAGCTGTTCTTTTATACTCAAGGAACCTCCTTATGGGCTTTGGATGGGCTTTTTCTTGAAGCAAACGTTAAATTTGGTAAAAGAAATTTGGAATTTCAAAAAATAGAAGTAGCGAGAAATGGTCGAGCAAGCTCACTATAAGTTTTTGCACATTACGTTCGACTTCACTCATCTGCTCGACCACAATGATTCTGGTCGAGCAACATCTCCAAGTCGAGCAAGCTCTCCAGACAAATCTGCGTATTCTGGTCGATTTGGCCACCTTGTTCGACCAAAGTGTTGCTGGTCTAACAAGGTCTTGAGGTCAAACAGCCTTTGAAAATTACCTCAAAAATCCTGTCTTCCAATTCCGAACCTTTAAGACCTATTTCCTGTACAAATATGCTCAAAAAACACTTGTACCCTCTGATTCACGCCTTGTTCATAAACAAACCGATTCGTCTTAATATAAGACTCAATCATACTCAATTCCCATACAAATTAGAGCCCAAAATATATGAATTTACACTCTCATCACTTACTGAAAGGGCGAGAGATTGGAACGATACTCTAAATGCTGCTGAATGCACTACATGGGAGCAATTGAAATTGAAATTCTTGGAGCAATTTAAGATGAAACAATAAATCAATCAATTTGCCATTAATTGTAATGAGAAGTTTTATGAGGCTTGGGACAGATTTAAGGACATGATTCGGAAGTGTCCTCAACATGAGCTATCTAAAGCCCAATACATCAGTATTTTTTACAGTGGATTGGACTGTGATTCTCGAGTTTTACTAGATGTTTCGTCGAATGGAGCATTGCTTACAAAGTCATCTGTTGAGGCCGAAAAGCTCTTTGAGGATATTTCGATGAATTCAAGAGATTGACCGACTGATAGAGTGAGAGGCACTTATGTTCTTAGAAAAGTAGCACATGTTGAGCATACTATGGTGAAGTCGAGTAGAGAAGATGAGATCGTCTCTAGTTTGACTAACATCAATAAGCTACTGGAGTCTCAGCAAAAGCAGATTGCTGACATAGCTCAGCGGGTACCAATTATGCAGCAGGATGTTTGTAATGAAGGAGGTAGCCAAGAGGATATGGAAGAGGTGAATTATGCCATGGGTCAAAGTATTCAAATAACGAGGTTCCAAAATCAAGGAAACCAGAATTATCAAGGGAACTACAACAATCGTGGTCCCTCGGGTAATTATCAACAACCAAGTAGGCCAGAGTTTTCATGGAGAGATCCTAATGCAGCAATACAACCTCTTGCTAGAGTTGATCCGGTGCTAAGGTCGATGAAGGAAAACTTGGTTTTAAGGATACAGTGAACAGGTACATGGCGAGGAATGATGCAAAAGTGGACCGCCTAGAAGTAAAGTTATAATCAAAGATAGATGCTAATCATGAGGATATACCTAAGCAAATGAAGGACTTGACGTTGTTGATGGGCCAGATGTCCGGGAGTGTTAATCAATTGACGGAAATTGTTGAGAAGGGTAAGTTCCCATCTCAATGTATTGCAAACCCGAAGCAGTGCGATACCACACTTTGAGGTCAGAAACACAGTATGAGAGTCCAATGCAACCAGTCAGTGAAAACGGGAAGAACTGGAGCCCACTCGACCAAATCACTTGGTCGAGCTACGGTCAAGCGGCACACAGAGGGTCAAAAAATTCATGATTAGAGAACAGACACCTCGCTCAACCAGAATCCAACTGCTCGACTAGAACTTCCAGGTCGAGTGGAGGTCGAGCGAACACCTGTAACTCTGAACAATCCAGTTCCAACTTCAGACACCCGCTCGACCATTATCTAGATGCTCGACCAATCATAACTGGTCGATCTGCGGTCGAGCAAGGACCGTCAATTCCAATTTTTATACAGAATGCTCAACCTGTTATACAGAACACTCCAGTACCATCAAAAGAGCAAAATACTGAGATTATATCAGAGAAAAAATAAGAAAGAGCAAAGAGATTGAGAGCCGAGAAGGACAAAGCGGAGAAGGTGGAACGTGATGAATGAGAGATTCCCAAAACAAAGAGAAGTTTCCTTTCAAACTCGTCAAGAAGGGTCTAGAAGAGAAGTTCAAGAAATTTTCAGATATCATAAACAACATAAGCTTGAGCATTCTCTTCTCGGAAGCAATCTTAGATATGCCATACTATGCCCGCTTTATATAGGACATACTATTGAAGAAGGGGAACTTGATCATACAGAGGAAGCTGCCATCAAAGCTAAAGGATCCAGGAAGCTTTACTATTCTTTGTGAAATTGGAAAGGGGCTGACACGATGAGCTTTGTGCGATCTTGGAGCAAGTATCAATTTGATGCCATTGTCGATATTTCATAGACTTGTTTTGGGGGAGTTAACTCGCACAACGTTTGCTCTACAATTGGTGGATATGTCTATGACTTTTCAGAAAAAGATGATTGAAGATGTCTTAGTAAAAGTAGAGAACCTGGTTTTTCCAGTGGATTTCCTTGTGCTGGAGATAGAGGATGACAAGGATAATGTCCCTCTTATCTTAGGGAGACCATTCCTTGCTACTACTAGAGCGATGATTGATGTTCAAAAGGGCGAGCTAAGACTGCGTACGAATAAAGAAGAGGTTCTGTTTAACGTTAACAAAGCAATGAAGATGCCAATGGAGATGCAGTGTCACAGCATTGATGTCACGCCCCGACCCCAGACAGAACGCGACAACCGCCACGTTAACCATAAATTTCGCAGAATGGGTGCACTCCACTCCACAAAGTTTATAGAAAACGTAAGGCTTGCTATCAAGTACCTGTAGAACTGAACAACTGATAACAACGGGTACAACCCGAGGACATCATCTCAAAAGTATCAACAAGGATTTACAAAGGTACAAAATACAACGGTGTAACTTAGTTTAAAGAAAATATACATGAACGATATAACATCGCGAAGGTACAAAAAGAACATCAAGGGGGTCACCAAATATAAACTATACAATCTCGCCAATGAATCCGTCAATTTACATAAAAGAGAAAGTACCCAAAACACGGATTGGATGACGAGCAAACGATAGGAAAACCTCCAACCAAAACGATATCAACAGCCTGAAAAGGAAAGAATGATGGGGGTGAGCAAAACCACTAGCTCAGTGAGGTGATAAGCCTGTCACCCGACCCTTATACGAAGCATGTATTCCCACTCGCGGTTCATAACATAAAATCCAACATTTCGTCCCACAATAACTATTTCTCACTCAGTGTACATATTAATGAAAATAAAAACCTTAGTGCACATTTACGTATACACAATTAGTTCAAACAACATGTTATCACATAAAAGACGCGTGGGTAGTCAATATCCTCCTCGAACTGAGCTCTCCATCGAGAGACAGTCCAAGCCCATCACCGTTACTCTAGATCAAATGCACATTAATATTCTTTCTCAACACGCCAAGTGCTAAAGTTCACAATTCAATATCGACGTGAACTTTACCACAGGACTCTAACCAGAGTAATCGAGCCAACCAGGCTCTTTACCACATAACACAATACCAAATAATTTTCTTATCAATTAACTAAAATTAAAATAATGCACATTTATCGAGGGTCCACACTTCCTACAAGAGAAGGCGTTCCCAAATTATCAACTCACAAGGAAGTGATTAACTCTCTCCGGAATCTGAAGTCGGTCCCTTGCCCTTCGTCGATGGTTCTTTACCTAGAAAGGAGATGAGCAATTAAAGACAAATTAAATATAACTAACTATTAGCGGTAACATCCCTTTCATTGCTAAAAAAAATCCTAATCGAGTTCGAACGAGTCGATATTAAATAAAAATGGTATGTAACTACTTAACATCAGTTCCCAATCCCACATAACCCGTTTCAATACATAACTAAACGAAACGATAGAAAATAAGTTTGAATTCGACATAAAAATTCTGAAATTTTCCAGCTAGCGGCAGTTTACGAGAAAAATCATAACTAATTGTAGAATAATCGGATTGAGGCGTTTCAAGTGGCTACGGAAAGCTAACGAGTTCAGCTACATACAGAAATTAAGTTTTCAAACTTTCGAGGGCAATAGCTATGTCAAAATCAGTTCGAACATTCTGCGAATTACCCACATACCAAAAAGAAAAACTCCACAAAATTACAAAACCATGGAAGAAGGAAGATTAATTCACACACCACTTACCTCAAAACAACTTAGAAACCACCTAGGATGAGGGTTGTAAGGGAGAATTTGATCAACAAGGGTTTCTCCTCTTCACTCTCTTCTTTCCCCTCTTTTGTTTTTCTTCTCCCGTTCTTCTCTTTTTTTTTAACTTTAGCCTCAATAATTATATATATCAGGCCATTTAAGTGGGCTGAAACTTTGGGCCACAAAATAAATAATAAATCAGTTTGGGCTTTCTAAAAAAATCTAGTTGGGCTAAGATAAGGCTGACCTTTTGGGCCATAAAAATAAATAAATAGGTTTTGGGCTTTCTAAAAAAAATCTAGTTGGGCTAAGATAGGGCTGGCCTTTTGGGCCATAAAAATAAATAAATAGGTTTTGGGCTTTCTAAAAAAAATCTAGTTGAGCTAAGATATTATAATTGACGTGGTGGAGGAGATTGTGAAGTGATGAGAGTGAATATACGCGTGTTTTAGAGTCCAATTTAATACCTTTATATGGGAATTGATGTTATATATTAGCACGAGTGTCTTATATTTGATATATGTGAGAAAAAGGTGCGTTTGAGGTTTTTTATTGTGTTTTAGGTGGAAAAAGGATCAAATGTGCAAAGTTGGAGAAAAGGTGCAACTTGTGCAATGAATACTGAAAAACGCACGTCCAACTTGTCCAATTTTTCTGTGTTTGTGTGGAGATCAAAACTGATGTTGTGATTCATGGTTGGTAAGCCACTGAAGAGAGGGTCTTTTTGGCATAAAGAACACCCCAATCGGAATCCAAACGTGAAAGTCATTATCAAGATGGTGACGTCGCGCGATCTGTACCGAACAAAACGGCTGCGTCACTTTCCATGGCTTGTTACACCTACAAGAATCACTCAAATTGGAGTACGGATGTGGAAGTTATACGCGAAACAGTGAGACGGCGCAAGTGTGATTCGACCATGACAGTTTGGTTCGACCAGACATGTTGGACGAACCACAGCCATTTTGGTCAAACCAGAAGGCTGAAGTGCAAAAAATTGCTGAATTTGATTCGACCAAACCCTAGGTCAAATGCTAGGTCGAACTAGATGCCTGAGACGCATCCAAATCCGATTTTTACACCCCCTAGTGCGTGTTTTTGCGTATTTTCCAAGAAAAAACCCATCCTAGGTCTATAAGGAGATCTTACAAGTATAAAAGGGGATGTAGATCACACCAAGAAGGCATACAAATTGGATACAACACAACACAACTATCCTATACCCCATAAAGGGGGTTCACTCCCCAACCATCTTCCACATCCTTTCCTCCATCCATCCATCACTTTGAAGATTCGTCTGTGGAATCAAGAGGAGAACTAAGAGGACAATTCAAGATAGAGAAGGACGCGGCGATGCCCATATCTAGGGTTTATTTCATTTTCTAATTTATCATGTAATTTTCCAGACATCCGGGTAAGATCTATCCAACATCCATGATTGTTCTTCGTAACGTCATGAGCTGGAGCCTTTTTAATAGAACTAGGGTTGTGAAGGTTTTTACGAATTAATTAAACTTTCATGTGTAAACTCTATACAACACTACTTGTGGTTTATTGTATATAAGATTGTGCCTTTTTAATTCATACTCACGGTCATTTTGTGCATCATTAATCGTTATGTAGAGTCTGAATACATATCTTGGTTATTGATTGAGTGCGTTCACTGCTGCGAAGGATTACATGTTATAATTCTAAGTGAAGGGATTCCGAAGTCTTATTAGAACTATCTTATATAGATACTTGTTAATTGAATATTATTCGGGTTATTAAGTAGGATAAAGATGATAATTTTATAGTACATATAAAAGGAGATCATATCGGGTTAGAGTACCACTTGGCCAAGGAAATAACTGATACTGATAGTACCTAGAAAGGGAGGTGGAATTATATCTCTTGCTCCGAGGTTATTCACACGTGTTACATGCATGTTTACTTGTGTCTATAGAGTAGATATTCATGGTTTAGTGATGCGTCCATATTCCACAAAGCAGAGTCAGACATCAACAAATGTAAGGGAAATTAATGCGTGAAACTGGATTATCCTAGAGCTATATATTCTCCTACTTTATCCACTTTCTTATTCTTCGAGTGATATTTTATTTTATTTGTTATTTTAATTAATTGATTATTAGTTATTAGATTAAAATCCCAACCTTTATTGTCACTCTTCTTAATTAATTTAGATAATAATTAAATTGATAATACGCCGTCCTTTGAGTTCGATATTCACTTGGTCGCTTGCTTAAGCTGCAATTGATATCGTTAATACTTGGGGATTAATTTTGCGTCCAAAGAAAATGCGCATCAAGTTCTTGGCACCATTGTTGGGGATCGAACCCGGGTCACCCCCGTGACAGACGGGAATACTCACCACTAACTTTCAGGTGCGCAGTTCGACCACGACACACCTGGTTTGACTAACACACCAGGTCAAACCATCTCTTCCAATACCATTTTCCAGGCCGAATGCTTTAAATGATGTTGATGCTATTCCCGTACCATCTAAAGAGTAAAATACTGAGCTTATAGTTGAGAAGAAGTGGGAAAGAGCAAAGAGGTTGAGAGTCGAAAAGCTCAGACTGCAGATGGATAATGGAGATGTGGTTTTCTCTTTTGGTCATGCAATGAAGATGCACATGGAGACTCAATCGTGCAAGAGCATAGATGTAATTTCTAACTTGTTTAATCTTGATTTTAATAGGAAAGATGATTCTGAATTTAAGTGGAAGATTGACAAGGAGGAATCTAGACAGCCATGGGAGGAAGAAAATTCTAAGGATCATATACTTGTGACAAAAAAAGGTGAGGTGCTTGTTAGGCATTTTTGTGCACTCCAATTAAATCCCCAAGTGTAAGGATGTCAATTGTAGAGGCAAGTACCCCAGTTAAAATAAAATATCGTTCCCACTGAGACAGTTAGTTATCCACTTGTTTTACTATTCAATTAGAATTAACGTAACCAATTTCTAGGATTTGAATGAATTAATAACTAAAGAATTTAAATAACAATTAACAAAATAAATAAAAGAAAGGAATATTCGAGATTGAATCAAGAGAGAAGTAACAATTCTAAGGTTTCAGGTGTAGTGTAATTGATTTGGTTTTCTAGACGTCCCATTGTTTATTCATGCTATGTCAATGAAAATACATCATAAGATGATGCGCGAACAGTTTTGAACCTCCTTCCTAGATACTAATAAAGCGAATTTCATAAACATCTGGATGGACAATTCAACTAACATATATTTTCTGAAAGTAATACTCAAACATATTCGCTTCCTACTTGATTTCCTAATAAAATTGTTCCACTAAGAATATCAAGTATCTTATTTACAAGCCCCTAGGATTATTATGTTCACGGGCAAACTACTATAATCCCAAGTAAACAGACAATATTAAATACGTATGCACACAAGCTAACACAACATACCAAGCATCACGGGCAATATCAATAGCATGCTATGAAGATGTTACAAACATATAATATAATCTGAAATAAATCAAATAAATAAGAATCTTAATAGCATGAAATCACAATACTTTGTCTAGGGTTCCAAATCAACTACCCTAACCTTCAATCCTTAGAACTGTAAAGAGTTTTTAGCCCATGATCTCACAAACAACCCTCATGGCTATCAAATACATAACAAAATCACAAAAGAAGAAATTAAGTAAAGAATCAAAACCCTAGTGTCACGTGGCTTGCGTCTTTCCTCCGTCTCTCCGGTTGGATTGCTCTCTCAACTGCCCTTGATTCTTCCTCCCGATCGATTGGATGAATGGATGGATGAATTATGATGTGAATGGATGTGGGTGGATGGAGCGTGAATTGAATTCACGGTGTGTTGCTGTGGTGAATGATCGGTCTCCTCTCAAAGTATTTGATCCCCCTTTTTATACTATGGGCCACGAAAACTGACTTTGCTGTGTTATTTTTCACGTTTGTCACGCACAGGGGATTAAAAATCCTGATTTTCGGCCCAAACTAACGTAACACGAGTTGTAGTGACCAACTCGAGTTGCCAACACGACTCGAGTTGCCTTATGTTGCAACTCGAGTAACCCAACTCGAGTCGTGTTGCCAAGTGCGTCCGCCTGTCAAGTCGAGCTACCATGCTTTGAAACTGATTTTCCTCCGTACACCAACACGAGTCGAGCTGGCAAGTTAGAATCTTCAACACCCATACAAGAAGGTAAATTCGGAGGCTTCAAATATGGATCATCCATGATTCCTTCAACTGAAACATTATCAAACATAACAACAGAGTTAGTAATAGGATAAGTAAGAGATTCGCTTGCTTTGTCGATCCCCTCTACTACGTTAACTCCTTTCTCCTCATATTCAACTTCCTCTACCATAGGTTTACTTCTCTCTTCATCAATAGTGATCATCTTCTTTCGATTTACCATGTCAGCTGTGGTCTTCCTTATCTGTTCATCCCTGGCATCACCTAATGCAAGTAACTTCTCAAGGTAGTCAATACATGCATCGTTGGACAAACTCTCAAACTTTACATCAGACAAGGCAAAGTTCTCATCATACTCCGTGTCCACTACTTCCAGAGACTTGCATTGTTGCTGAGTTGTAGGTCACTGCACCTCCTTATTCAACAAGAATATCACTTCCTTTTCATCGGCTCTAAGCTTCAACTCTCCATTGAATACATCTATTTGGGCTCTTCCAGTAGCAAGAAATGGACACCTTAAGATAAGAGGCACACCATCCTTTTCATCCCCATGTCAAGTACTAGGAAGTCTACAGGAAAAACCAAATCTGATACCTTTACCAGCACATCTTCCACAACCCCCTCGGGGTATGTAAGCGACCTATCAGCTAACTATAAAGTAACAGATGAGGGTTTCAACTCTCCCAAACCAAGTTTCTTGTACACTAATAATGACATCAAGTTTATGCTGGCTCCCAGATCACACAATGCTCTTTTGGATGGTCCCCTTCCAATTTCACAAGGAATTATGAAACTGCCAGGATCCTTCAATTTTTCTGGAAGCTTATTCTAAATAATAGAGCTACAGTTTTCAGTCAGACTCACTGTCTCCACATTGTTCAACTTTCTATTCCTTGAGATGAGTTCCTTAATAAACCTTGCGTAATGTGGCATCTGATCCAATGCCTCTGAAAAGGGAATAGTGACTTGGACATCCCTCATAACTTTATCAAACTTCCTGAACTTCTCATCCAAGCTCTTCGACATCTGCCTTTGAGGAAATGGAAGTGGTACCTTTGTTTTTAGAAGTCCCAAAATATCTCTCTCAAAAACCTCTTCTATTTCTCTTAACCTCTTCGCTCGCTGCCATTTTTTATCATCTATGGCTTGGTCAGATTGGTTCAGAATAGAATTTGGAAGCGCAGGGAACCCAGGAGGTGAGCTTGTATCTAACTGGGGTTGAACGACATCCTGTAACTTTTTCTGATTCGCAGGAACGTCATTTGGCTCAACATGATCACCCCCAATCTTGACTCGGATTGAACAGGGACTGAACTAGTGACCAAGTTACCTTGCTCTTCTTCTATTCAATCCTGCCTCATATCTGTCATGTCCTGCATCAGTTCTTGACTACACTGCTTCCTGGACCTCAAAGTAATCGCATTTGCACTCTCCTTCGGGTTGATTTTTATATCTGAAGGAAATTTTCCCTTCATAATCTACTGCTGCTCCTGATTTACCATGGTAGAGATCTGCCCCATTGAGTATGTCAGACTCTGCAACTGCTTGTTCATTTCCTTATTCTGTTTCGTCATATTGGAGTCCATGAGCACTATACAGTTATTGATCTTGTTGATGTCAACATCATTCTTCTGCATGTATTTTGCCAACACATCATCAATACTTGGCTTCCCCTCTTCAGTTTTGGCTCCATGATCAAAATTAAGAGGGAATTGAACAACATTATTAGGATTTGAATAAGCAAAGCTCTCATGCCTTTGCTGATTCTGCCATCCTCCTTCATTGCTGGGGCCTGCTTGATTGCTGGGACCTCCCCCTTGGTTATTCCTTTGGTTAGAATTTCCTTAGGTACCTATTTCCCTGCCAATTTGGAAGCGCTCTTGAACCTTGGAGACTCTGCCCCATGGCCCAATTTACATCCTCAACCCCTTGAACATTCATGACAACATTATCACTTACTGACCCCTGGTTGCCTCCCCCAGTATTTCCTGATATCAAAGTGACCAGGTGTTTGTTCATCTGCTACAGTTGAGCAATCATCTAATCATTTCTGTCTGCCTCGGAAAACTTCTCTTCAACTTTTGCTATTTTGCCAAGTATATAACTTCCATGGATCCTCTTTGACGGCCAATCTCTAGAGTTTGTGGAAATATCATCGAATAATTTCTCAATAGCATTCGACGTTTTTCCAAAAATTGTTCCTACAGCAGATGCATCCACCAACACCCTCAAGTTATTGTCGAGGCCATTGTAGAAGACACTGATCAGCTGAGACTTTTTGAATCCATGTTGTGGGCATCTTCTCAACAGATCATTAAATCTTTCCCAAGCCTTTCCAAATGATTCATCTCTTCGTTGCCAGAACTTGTTGATCTCTTATTTCAGTAAAAGAATTTGAGCAATTATCTCCTTTGATCTTATCATACCACTCCCTCGCTTTATCTACTAACGAAAACTGGAAAAGCCTCATTTTCCACCTGTCATTGGTGGCATCAGCAGCTTTAACTGTATCCTTGTAGCTATTGAAGCGCTTCAGATGACTATACGGTTCGTCAAAAACTCCTCCTGCGAAGAGTTTTTCTCCACCATATGAATCAGGGCTGGCCTTATGTCGTTTACCTCATCAGCTTGAAGGGCCCCTACAGCGCCTGATCCTCCCAAGTTTGAGGACTTGAACGTCTCTCGGATGACTATGTCATCCTCATGAGTCACTCCCTCTGCCATAGCTGTTTTCTACTATTGTATCTGTTTCAGCTTCTTCTATGACAGTGTGTTCTTCAAACTGCTCTATATCCACCTCTACAACTGCTTTAGGTGCTAATGTTTCCATTTTCTTCTACGAATTCGGTACCTTAACAGCCTTAGGAGGTGCTTTGATCTTCTTTGCTACTTCTCTCCTTTTTCTAGCAGATGCTTCAACCTCCAGATCAAATTCAAGATTTTGAGTTCCCTTTTTTGACCTGGTGTGCATGCAACTTCAAGAAAATTCAAAGTGTAGACAATTAAATCTCAAAGCAAATATCCTAATTAAATAAGTAACAAAAGTAAATAAATAATTTATTGTCCCCGGCAGCACGACACCATAAATTTGTTAGGCATTTTTATGCACTCCAATTAAATCCCCAAGTGTAAGAATGTCAATTGTAGAGGCAAGTACCCCAACTAAAATAAAATATCGTTCCCACTGAGACAGTTAATTATCCACTTAACTTGTATTACTATTCAATTAGAATAACGTAACCAATTTCTAGGATTTGAATGAATTAATAACTAAAGAATTCAAGTAACAATTAACAAAATAAATAAAAGCAAAGAATATTCGATATTAAATCAAGAGAGAAGTAACAGCTCTAAGGTTTCAGGTGTAGTGCAATTGATTTGGTTTTCTAGACGTCCTATTGTTTATTCATGCTCTTTCAATGAAAATACATCATAAGATGATGTGCGAACAGTTTTGAACCTCTTTCCTAGATACTAATAAAGCGAATTTCATAAATCTCCGGATGGCCAATTCGACTAACATATATTTTCTGAAAGTAATACTCAAATTTATTCGCTTCCTACTTGATTTTCTAATTGCATTGTTCCACTAAGAATATCAAGTATCTTATTTACCAGCCCTTAGGATTATTGTGTTCATGGGCAAACTACTATAATCCCTAGCAACTACCCTAACCTTCAATCTTTGTCCAGGGTTCCAAATCAACTACCCTAACCTTCAATCTTTAGAATTGTAAAGAGTTTTTATCCCATGAGGTCACAAACAACCCTCATGGCTATCAAATACATAACAAAATCACAAAAGAAGAAATTAAGAAAAAAAATGAAACCCTAGTGTCACGTGACTTGCGTCTTTCCTCCGTCTCTCTGATTGGATTGCTCTCTCAACCGCCCTTGATTCTTCCTCCGGACCGATGGGATGAATGGATGGATGAATTATGATGTGAGTCGATGTGGTTGGATGGAGCGTGAATTGAATTCACGGTGTTTTGCTGTGATGAATTATCGGTCTCCTCTCAAAGTGTTTGATCCCCCTTTTTACACTATGGGCCACGAAAACTGACTTTGCTGGGCTATTTTTCACGTTTGACACGCACAAGGGATTAAAAATCCCGATTTTTAGCCCAAACTAACGCAACACGAGTCGTGTTGCCAACATATGCGTCCGCCTGTCAAGTCGAACTGCCATGCTCTGAAACTGATTTTCCACTGTACACCAACACGAGTCGAGCTGGCAAGTCAGGCTACTGCCTGTCAACTCGTGTTGGCTCTCTGGACACCATTCGCCGCTACTCTGCCTCATACGACATGCAACTCGGCTTGCCTCAGACGCTACTCGACTCGAGCTACAAGTCGAGTTGCCCAAGATAAGTCGAGTTGACTCAGTGATCAATTCTGACCCTCAACGGCAGGTCAAGCTTGTTGGCATTCTATCGTTTGGTTAACGTGAACCGTTAGGGTTCCATACATTTCTAATTCAGCGGAAGCAAGAAAAGTCAAGAAACTTATTACCTTTCACCAGGGTATGTTGGAGAAGATGCAATCTCGCTGGCAGCTTGCGCAGTGACACCATTTTGGGCATAACTCTCTCATCCTATTTCCGAATGGGATGATCTATGCACTCAGACGATCCACTTTTTCGTGGATTTTCGTCAATAAATTACAAGTTCGATTCCGATATCTGTGAGATTTTAAAAAAATTGTACAATGTGGCGGACAACAGCAGCAAATGACCTTCCGGTCTTCTGCTGTATTCCCAAGTCCAATCTCGACGTCGTGTGGGTGACGATCGTCAAGATCTTCTCAATCTGCTGTTCACTCTCTATCTCACGTATGTTAGGTGGAGAGAATTAGGTTTAGAAGAGTTGAGATGACTTATATATGGGCTACAGCAAGGACCAGGAGGAGAAATTAGAGTTGAGCCTCCATTGGGTTTAAATATCCAAGCTTAGTCCAAAGCTTATACTTAACTCCAATAATAATAATATATACCACTAAAATATTATTACTGCACTACCGTTCTAATCCCAAAATTACGTTTTGGGATCCTTCTTATTATGAGCCCGTTAGTCTCTCCAAGTTTAAGATATACAATGTCCATTAATTAATTAAGTTACTGACAACTCTATTAATTAATATTTCATCCAAGAGTAGTACCACTCAACCTTATTATCATGCCGGAATAAATCCACCTGCAGGGTTTACATGATAATCCTTATGATCTCCTCAAGGGACATCATCAACCTATGACGCACACAGATTCCTTCTACAATCAACATCACACCATAGAGACAACACTACTTCCCAACTCACCAAGTTTGTTGATTTAATTACATGTAAATCTCACCCATTGATAAATAAAAGAAATATATACTGCCCTACATGTCGAGACAAGCTAATACCAAACCACACTACAACCATCCCGATAGAGAGTCCCCGTCGATCTCAGTTATGAGCATCTGTTTATACTTCATAAGGAAACCGATAATATGATCTTCTGCGTGTTGTCGCACAATATATTATCTGCAATATAAAGTAAATGGACTATTGCATCTACATATAAATAAATTATAAGACGCAATCATTTGATCATATGATTCTCATTTCAAATAAATTGTTATAACATTGTTCATACTAAAGCTAGACTTTTAGTATACAATCCAACAATCTCCCACTTATACTAAAAGACTATGCTGTCATGTCTTCTGCCATACATTTGATTTCCACTCCCGCTACACGATCATCAAAAGCTCTCGCTTTAAGGTCCTTGTAAATGGATTTACTAGGTTATCATCCGATGTAATCTAGGCGACAACAACCTTCCCCTCTTCATACGATTTCTCGTAATAGGTGGTACTCACGCTCCATGTGTTTAATTGCCTTATGGACTCGTGATTCCTTCAAGTTTGCAACTGCACCATTATCATCAAAATAAGTTGTGATAATCTTGGGCAAACTTAGAAACACTTCATAGTCCATCATGAAGTTTCTAGAGTCATATAGATACTTTGGCTGCCTCATAGGATCCAATTTGTCATCTTTCCATGATGGAGTCCGGAGTCTGAAATATATTTCTATATAACACTCCTCCATATTATGACTCAACTTCCTATAATTAAACACATAACCTTTGAGGTTGATTTACTGTCGTCCCTAAGAAGCAGTGAATCTGTCCGGTAAGCCCACATATAGTTTCTAGTCCTTTTCAGGTACTTCAAAATTATGTGTTACCACAGTTCAACATTCTTATTTCGGGTTACCTTGATACCCACTGTACATGCCTTTGGCAAAATAGTTAACTATACTCGTGCATAGCATTCCTTAGATTAAGCTTCCTTATTTGCCCAAGCATAAGGAACCGCTTTCATCACCTTTATCTTCTTTTTGTGTCTTAAGACACATTTCCTTAGATAAAGTCACATTCTAAAACAAGGATCGTTTCACTTCATGAAGCTTGAGACAAGCATAACATCCTTTCTTGTGATCCGTATTACCGTGATTAAAAGGATATATTTTACTTTTCTTAAGTCCTTCATTTCATACTGTTTTATCAACCATACCCACATGTTCGATAATTCTCTTTTCATTTTCTCCACTGAGCAATATATCATCTACGTATAGTATATGAAATACCACCACGTTTCCGTCACTCTTTTTCAATACACAAGACACATCCGCGCATTGAATAAATCCATATGCTTGGATTTCCTCATCAAAATGGAAGTTTCATGATCTTGAAGCTTGCTTTAGTTCATCGATGAACACCTTTAAGCTTACACACAAAATGCTCTTAGCCCTTTGCAATGAATCATTCTAGTTGCTTCACATAGATGTTTTCCTCAAGACTTCCAATCAGGAAAGTTGTCTTGACATCTATTTGATATTCCTCATTTTTCATATAAGTAGCAATAGATAAAAGAGTCTGGATCGACATTGGCATAGCTACCGGCGAACAGGTTTCCTCATAATCGAACCCTTTCTTTCTGAGTATACCTTTTCGCAACAAGCTTTGCTTCCAAGGTTTTCACCTTACCATATGATCCTCTTTTATTTTATATGACCACTTCCAATGGCTTTTACACCATATAATGGTTCTACAAGCTCCCAGATCTAATTTAGAATTCATCGATTCTATTTCAACATCATTGCACTTGCTAAGTTATTGCATTTTGATCTTGTAGTGCTTCATCATATCCGTGGGTCCATTCCATGTTTACTAGGGGTCAAGTCTCACGACTCTCCCAAAACATAGAAACTGAAATAAAATTCTTTCTATGAAAATGTACGTAAAGACAATTTTTCATAATCAAACGTTTATTCATATCATAAGATAAATAAACAACTCCCACTACAATAGTCACTACTCTCGTAGTATTACCCATGCATATTACAATCTCATCATCACTTAGTTGTAGGCTTTTAGTGACTCCGGCATCTACACACTACGTGTCAGTAAATGCCATCACTAATCATGCTTCAACGACTAGTCAGTGAGATACTAACCTTGTGCACATCTTGATGAAATTTGATTTCCTTTGCCACATGTTTTGTCAGAAGTTCCCCACCATATACAACCTCTTGTATTTCAGGTAGAACTTGCTCAAAACACCTAGGCAAATTATGGAGAATAAATTGATCTAGGTTCCCCCTTCAATTTCTTCTCGAAGAATTCCCATTTCATTCATCAACTTATCCATGACCTCTTGCCTTTTAATCTCACTCAAGTATCCGAAGAGTTGCATGAGACCATCATATTTCTATGAACCTCTCACCTCTTCACTAGAGATTTTAATAGGTATCATGGGACATCCTTAGTGAGAACACATATTTATATTTTCTTAATCAGTAAAATTTAAAACAAGATTCTTTTTTTTAATCATCTAATTTTGGACAAGTAAATATGTTTCTTTTAGTAAACAATAAGCGAGATAAAACCATTTTGAAAAATTCAGAGAATCATAAATAAATACACCGATCAAATCTTTGAATTTTATCCTTTTATATTGATTCCCTCGAAACAGTAAAAAAATAAAATTCACCGACATCTCAAGCACTGTGAGTCTGCAAGCCACATTAGTGTGGACGTTTACAAACCTGAACATTTATAAGAGAAAGTTATACCCATTAATTTTATTCGTCAACCTAACCTCATGACAAAATAATTAATAGTCGGTTCCTCTTTAGTCATGCAAATAATAGCAGTGACTCCGTTGGGGAGGATACTAATTATTTACATCTAAGTGTACACCACTATTTGATCTCAAGTCCATTGCGTGAGCTTATGTGCCTTACAGTTAGAGAAGTACACACGCGCTCGGATAACTTCCTACAATCATCAATTATACATTTGTACTAGTGAACCGCACATGAACTCATCAGTTAGGGAGGAAGGTCTATGCCAACACGCAAGTTAATGTGCCACATTGCAAACAATAATTATTTAATGAAGTCTGTACCCGTGATCCGTGAATAAACTCATCCGTTAGGGAGGAAGGCCTATTGCCAACACGCAAGTTTACTCACATCACTTACAAACCAATAATGGAGGCCGCGGGAATTAATTCCCAATCCTCTCTCCCACTTAGTTATTTAATACCGAGGGTTTTTACATGCATATAATACTCAAAATAAAATATGCAACCTAGCATGCTCCTGTTAAGACAAATAAGGCAGTAAATCAAGGAGAATCATGCATAACATATTTAACAATAATCAGATAATTAAATTAAATTATTAACAGTTATATATCAGCGAATTTGATTGTTCTCCTCCAAGCACAAATGCGGGCAATGCAAACGGTGATCGACCTCCAGAAGCCGGTCTTCAAGAATTTTCCTCCAAATTCATTGCCTGGCAACCTGTTCCACCACTCCGGCACCCTGCTCGATATCCCCTTGCCAAGCTGCCCATCCACCGTGTTCTACAGAAAACAAGCTCGACTCAAGCAACTCACCAAGCCAAAACTCGACATGAGTTTGCCACCGAGCTCATCTTCATGCTCTCATCCATGCCCCAAACGACGCCTCCGTGTAAGCAGCCCACACATGGCAAAGAAGCCATCACACATGCATGCCTTGACCTGCCATTACGCTTTTTGAGAAGCCTTGTGCAGCAGTCTCTCGCCATTGCCTAGTAGCTAGCTGTGACCTCTTCCAGCCGCACGCCACGCCGCCATTGGATTGTACAGGCACCATCGCTTTGAAGCCACTGATCAGCAGCATCATCCAGCTTCATCGTGCCTTGATAAGGCACCTTTCACGCTGGAAAAACCATGGCTGCCGCTGCAGGTTGCTTCCAGTCGCAACCCGACAGCTCCGCTTGCTATGTGCTCATCCAGCAGCAGCCAAGCAGCACACTCCAATGTAGGCTGCCATGTGAACATTCTACCGTGTCAAATGCCGACTGCAGACTCGATCCTTCCATCGACCTGACTGGCTGGAGATCAGACCCTTATGTAACCCTGTCAAATTCGGTAGGAAGTCCGCTGGTCCTACTTTGAAATGCCGCTGGAAACGTGACGCTAACCTCCAGGATTGCATGCCTGCCTCCATCGATGTCTGTCTCTATTTATGCCGCCACCGAGTTTCTCCCATTTTTGCAATCGTCTTCATCAAGCCTGCCAGAATCTCTTGAGCACCGGCCACCATGGTGTCATTGTTTTCACTGCCCACGCCACCAGTTTGAAGCCCGGCAGTGTGCGCTGGCAGCAACGCACACACATGGTAACCTGTCCAGTGACTCTCTCAAGCAGCTAATTATCCAGCAACCATCAGCATGCAGCGCTGTCACACGGCTCCACTTAGCTTTTTGAAGACCCACTCAGAAAAAGCTAATGACTCGATCGGGAATAGGGGAGACTCGCCCGGATCATTCAATGATTCCACCAGATCGTTGTAGACCCACTCGGAAAGCCATTGGACCAGCCCAAAAAAAGGACGAGACCCGCTCAAAACTACCGTCAGACCAAGTTGGAAACACCTCCAGTCGACAATCTTATTTATCCCTCACGTCAGTCCAACTCGTGTCGTATGCCGAACAGCCTTGCTTCGCCGAACAGCCTTACTCATGCCATCACCTTGTGCTGCTAGCACCGATATCTTAATTCCTCAGCGCCGGCAAAGGTGACTCAAGTGACAAGTGATAGCTGTGTTCGACTTCACGACGCTGCTCAGACGCAACACCGAGATTGTGCCGCATCATGTTGCTCTGCCTGCTCCCATGCGCACGCAGCCGCTTGCTCGCAACTTTCATCATCACCCCACCGAGCCGTCATTCCTATCATTGACCCGTCTTGTGGTGCTCGTGTGCCACCATTTACAATTAGAGTGCACCATTTAAAATTAGAGTATTCAAAAAGAAACTTAATTCTAAACCCTAATTCATGTACACACAATAACCCTAGCCTAACATTTCACGCTTCACCATGAAACTGAAGCTCTGATACCAATTATTGGTGTTCAATCATTAGGTTAAGGTGAACCGTTAGGGTTCCATACATTTCTAATTCAGCGGAAGCAAGAAAAAACAAGAAACGTATTAACTTTCACCAGGGTATGTTGGGGAAGATGCAATCTCGTCGGCAACCTGCGCAGTCACACCATTTTGGGCATAACTCTCTCATCCGATTTTCGATTAGGATGATTTACACGCTCAGATGATCCTCTTTTCCATGGCTTTCCATAAGTATAATACAAGTTCAATTCCGAGGTCTGTGCGATTTTAAAAAAATTGTACAACATGGCGGAAAGCAGCAGCAAATGACCTTCCGGTCTTCTGTTGTATTCCCAAGTCCAATCTCGACGTCGTGTGGGCGACGATCCTCGAGATCTTCTCAATATGTTGTTCACTCTCTATCTCACTTATGTTAAGAATAGAAAATTAGGTTTAGAACAGATGAGATGACTTATATATGGGCTACAGCAGGGACCAGGAGAAGAAATTAGAGTTGGGCCTCCATTGAGCTTAAGTATCCAAGATGAGCCCAAAGCTTATACTTAAGTCCAATAATAATATATACCACTAAAATATTATAACTGCACTACTGTTCTAATCCCAAAATTACGTTTTGGGCTCCTTCTTATTATGAGCTCGTTAGTCTCTCCATGTTTAAGATATACAATGTCCATTAATTAATTAAGTTACTGACAACTTCATTAATTAATATCTCATCCAAGAGTAGTACCACTCAACCTCATTATCATGCCAGAATAAATCCACTCCAGGGTTTATATGATAATCCTTATGAGCTCCTCAAGGGGACATCATCAACCTATGACGGACACGGATTCCCTCTACATCAACAGCACACCATTGAGACAGTATTACTTCTCAACTCACCAAGTTTGATGATTTAATTACATGTAAATCTCACCCATTGATGAATCAAAGAAATACATACTGCCCTACATGGCGAGGTTATTGTATAGGGATTAAGAGCACGAACATCCATAATAACAAAGATGAAGTCCTTCTATAAGTCAGTATAAGTCTAACGATCTCAAGTGGTCCTGCTCAATACACACAAAGTGCACTAATGTGATTCTATAGCCAAAACAAGCTAATACTAAGCCACACTACAACCATCCCGATAGAGAGTCCCCATCTATCTAAGTTGTGAGCATCTGTTTATACTTCATAAGGAAACCGATAATATGATCTTCCGCGTGTTGTCGCACAACATATTATCTACAGTATAAAGTAAGTGGACTATTGCATCTACATATAAATAAATTATAAGATGCAATCACTTGATCATATGATTCTCATTTCAAATAAATTGTTATAACATTGTTCATACTAAAGCTAAACTTTTAGTATACAATCCAACAGAGCTGACCCTTGCAACTCGAGTAAGGCCTATTTAAGCTCGTTTCTTGCTCGTCTTCGGTTTTACTTCATTTTAACCTATTTTACCCTTCAAAACTCCACAAAAACCATTAGAAGCACCATAATCATGTAAAATACATAAGCTACACAATCCAACACGAATATATGGCCTAATTCTAATAAAATCAAGGTATTGTGAGATCAAAAAGACGTAAATTTCCACTCTCATTAGTGCTGAGTGTAGATAAGAAGAGGGAAAGAAATTACTTGAAGGCGAGGATGCGAGATGACCGCCATCTGATCCAGTAGTTCAAAAAGCGGTATTCTATCGTGACTCTTCGACGTTAAACATGAGCGCCTGTTGGGGGCTTGCCCTTCCGTTTTATTGCTTTATTTTTTTGTGTGAGTAAGAAATTTTTATATTTAAGGTGCTTACTGATCATCAATTACATCTCTTTGCAAACTTAGTTTCCACTTACGTTTTTACTAAGTTTGGGGGTGTGATGTTATTACATCATTGCAGCACCAAGAGTTTAATCTTTTCTTTGTAATGTTTGCTAGGGAAGTTGATTTTTTGCGGTATGTTGAAACTTTATCTATTTTGATGTGTCGATTTTCTGCAATTTGCCTAGTGTTCAGTGGTGTTTCTAGTGTGTGGAGTCGATTAGATAATCAATTGAGTCTTTCTTACAGTTCTCCTGTATTATTATTGATGAATCCTTTGATGATGAGGTATGTTGAGCTTTGATGATAGAAAAAGGTAAATTGAGGCTTTGACCTAATATAGTTGAACAACTCGAGGAACTCGTGCATACGTTGAAGAAAAATCAGGTGCTCTCATTTCCTTATTCTAATTTTTATGTGTGCATTTAATTCATGGACTGGAAGGATTGAGTTTTTATTCTTGGTGATACATGTGAGCTTATATTGTTTTAAATTGTACCTGAAATTCATATGCTTTTAAAATTGTTGAAGGAAGTGTACTTGAGTTATATTGTGGTATGAAGTTCTGTGTACTTGTGGGATATTACTTACCATGAAAGTGCTCTGTTACTTGTTAAAAACCCATGTGAGATTTTGAGCCTCGTTGATCATGTTACATATTCACATGATATTTCTTTCTGTTGAGTATCGTTCTTGTGTGTGTATTCTAGAACTTGCCTCTTGTCTTACTTAAAACTACATGTGTGTTAGATGATGGGAGATGATTTTAGGCTATCCTTGAATTTATGAGTCACAGCCAAATAATTCCCTACCGAATGATGTTTATCTGTAGTTAGCCTCGTTGAGCCTAAAAATCACATTCTTTGGCTGCCTACAAGAAAACCACTTTGAGCATCTGAATTTTTTTAGCCTTGATTGTCCGTCTAGAAGAGAATATATGGCTTTTCAAAGTGTGTTGATAGAGTTTTATAACAGTTTGTGAAGGAATGAAATTGGTGTTGAAACAGTGATTGAACTTGAAAATACATCTAAGTAAAATCATGGAGTAGTGCTTCAATCTAGTACTTCATTGAATCAAACACCCTAGGGTAGTGCTTAAATCTAGTACCTATGGAGGATGCGTGAGGTAGTGCCCGAAACTGGTACCTCAAGGAAAAAATAAGAAAAAAAGGGTTGTGCTTGAAGGTGAAAAAGAATGAAAATCATCTGCATTGAAAAGAAAGAGAGGATGAAAGTTGAAATGATCAATCAGCTTTAGTTCTCCACTATTTGAGTCACATTGTCTATATATTTTCTACCTTAACCAGAGAGCCAACATTACATCCAAAAGAAAAGCCCTTTTTGATCCCATCAAGGAATCATACTTTTAGTGGTGGAGAGTTTGAGACGTTTGGCAAGCTTATGGTTACGCATACACTTGAATTGAATTTAAGCGTAAACACCTTAACCCATAAATGTACATCTTTTGAACTTGAGTGCGAGTGATATGTACTTCCCGTGAGAACATGTGAATGGAGCATTTGAATTGGTGGTGATTGTCTTATCTTGTATGCTATGAATTGATTATTACATGTAACGAGAGTTGCATGACCTAAGTTGAGGACAATTGTATTTTGAATGGAGTATTGGTCATAATCCTTGTTTCCCCGCTAATTTTCTTACTCTCTCTTTCTTTATTTTTATTTTGTTGCCTCGGGACGAGCAACGGGTAAGTTTGGGGGAATGATGAGAGTGAATATAAGCGTGTTTTAGTGTCCAATTTAACACCTTTTCATGGGAATTGATGTTATATATTAACACGAGTGTGTCATATTTGATATATGTGAGAAAAAGGTGCGTTTGAGGTGTTTTATTGTGTTTTAGGTGGAAAAAGGATCAAAAGTGCAAAATTGGAGAAAAGGTGCAACTTGTGCAATGAATGCTGAAAAACGCACGTCTAATTTGTGCAATTTTTCTGTGTTTGTATGGAGATCAAAACTGATGTTGTTATACATGGTTGGAAAGTCACAGAAGAGGGGATCGTTTTGGCATAAAAACACCCCAATCGGAATCCAAACGAGAAAGTTATGATCAAGATGGTGACGTTGCGCGATCTGTGCCGAACAGAACGGCTGTCACTTTCCATGGCTTGTTATACCTTCAATTCTTGGATCTTTTGTGAGTTCTTTAAATAGATAGAATACCAAGGAAGAGAGGATCGCGTGAGCACAAGAATCACTCAAATTGGAGTTCGGATGTGGAAGTTATACACGAAACAGTGAGACGACGCAAGTGTGATTCGACCACTACAGTTTGGTTCGACCAGACATGTTGGTCGAATCACAGCCATTTTGGTCGAACCAGAAGCCTGAAGTGCGAAAAATCGCCGATTTCGATTCGACCAAGGTTTGACCAAGTCCTAGGTCTAACCACATGCCTGGGACGCGTCCGAATCAGATTTTTACACCACCTAGTCCGTGTTTTTGCGTATTGTCCAAGAAAAAGCCCATCCTAGGTCCATAAGGAGAGCTTACAAGTATAAAAGGGGATGTAGATAACACCAAGAAGGCATACAAATTGGATACAACACAACACAACTGTCCCACACCCCACAAGGGGGGTTCACCCCCCAACCATCATCCACATCCTTTCCTCCATCCATCCATTACTTTGAAGATTCATCTGTGGAATCAAGAGGAAAACTAAGAGGAGAATTCAAGATGGAGAAGGACACGACGATGCCCACATCTAGGGTTTATTTTGTTTCCTAATTTATCTTGTAATTTTCTAGACATCCGGGTAAGATCTATCCAACACCCATGATTGTTCTTCGTAACATCATGGGCTAGAGTCTTTTTGGTAGAACTAGGGTTGTGAAGGTTTTTACGAATTAATTGTACTTTCATGTATAAACTCCCAACAACACTACTTGTGTTTTATTCTACATAAGATTGTGCCTTTTTAATTCATACTCACGGTCATTTTGTGCATCATTAACCGTTATGTAGAGTATGAATACATATCTTGATTATTGATTGAGTGTGTTCACTGCTGAGAAGGAATACATGTTATAATTCTAAGTGAAGGGATTCCGAAGTCTTATTAGAACTATCTTATATAGATACTTGTTAATTGAATATTATTCGGGTTATTAAGTAGGATAAAGAGGATAATTTTATAGTACATATAAAGGAAAATCATATCAGGTTAGAGTATAAATTGTCCAGGAAATAATTGATACTGATAGTACCTAGAAAGGGATGTGGAATTATATTTCTTGCTCCGAGGTTATGCACACATGTTACACGCATGTTTACTTGTGTCTATAGAGTAGATATGCATGGTTTAGTGATGCGTTCATGATGGCCATATTTGATGGGTTGATAGAAAAGATCATGGAGGTGTTTATGGATGATTTTTCTGTGTTTGGTTCCTCCTTTGATATTTGTTTATCTAACGTGTCTACTGTTCTTGGGCATCATATTTCTACCAAGGGATTCCAGGTGGATAGAGCAAAGGTGGTGGCGATTGAGAAGCTTCCACCACCTACTAATGAGAAGGGAGTGCGGTCTTTTCTTTGACACGGAGGATTTTACAGGAAATTTATTAAAGACTTCTCAAAATACTCCAAACCGTTGTCTCACTTACTTGAAAAGGATGTTCCTTTTATTTTTGATGATGAATGTCTAACAGCTTTTCAGGTTTTGAAGGAGGCACTGATTACTGTACCTATCTTGATCACACCGTATTGGACTCAACCGTTTGTACTTATGTATGATGCAAGTGATCAAGTACTTGGAGTGGTGCTTGAGTAGTTGAGAGAGAAGAAGTTTTGCGTCATTTACTATGAGAGTAAGACTTTTGATGAAGCACAAAAGAACTACACTTTCACTGAAAAGGAGTTTCTAGCTGTTTTGTATGCATTCAATAAGTTTCGACAGTATTTGGTTGACATGAAGACCATTGTGTACATGGATCACTCTGCGATTCGGTACTTGATGGAGAAGAAGGAAGCAAAGCCAAAGATCATTAGACAGATCCTTCTTCTGCAAGAATTTGATATGGAGATCCGAGATAAAAAAAAATTACGGAGAATGTTTTGGCGGATCACCTATCAAGGTTGGAGACAAGGGAGCATTGTGATGATTCTTTTGATTACATAAAAGAAATGTTCCCTAATGAAAAGATCATGGCGGTGTTTCCTGAAGGAGCGGAAAGAGCTTGTGTGGTAGCTGCTCAAGGAATGGATCCATGGTATGCGGATTATGTCAATTACATTGCCGTATGAGAAATTCCAAAAGATCTCAACAGGTATCAACTTGCTAAGTTTAAGAAAGATGTTGAGACTTGCATATGGTATGATCCATTTGTCTACAAGTTTTGTACGGATTCCATTGTCCGTAGGTGTGTACCTGAGATGGAGATGGAGAGTGTTCTTGAATTTCGCAATGCACATCTTAACGGTGGCACTTTGGAGCTCAAAAGACTGCAGCTAAGGTACTTCAATATGCTCTTTATTGGCCTACCTTGTTTAAAGATTGTGAATCCTATGTGCCGACATGCGATAGATATCAAAGGATGAGAAACATAAGTAGAAGAGATGAGATGCCACTTCAGCCGAGCATTGTTGTTGTGATCTTTGATGTTTGGGGAATCGATTTTATGGGACCATTTTCCCCATCTAATGGATTTCTCTACATCCTTCTAGCAGTGGATTATGTTTCTAAGTGGGTGGAGGCTATTCCTACCCGCATGAATGATTCAAAGAATATATTGTCTTTCTTGAAGAAGCATATCTTTGCTCGTTATAGAGTCCCTAGAGCACTAGTAAGTGATGGAGGTTCCCACTTCGTCAATGATATATTGTGGGGGTTCTGAACTGCATAAAAGATGGTGGTTGACATATCACCGCATCAAATCGTCTATGGAAAGCCCTACCACTAACCCGTGGAGATACAACATAGAGCTTTTTGGGCAGTAAGAAGCTTGAACTTGTCTCTTAAAGATCAAAAGGAGTTGAGGATGACTCATATCAATCAATTGGATAAGTTCAAAAATTGAGATTTTAAGAACTCAGAGATCTACAAGGAAAGAATGAGGAAATGGCATGATTCGAAGATCTCTTACAAAGAGTTCAAGCAAGGTGATGAGGTATTACTTTTTAACTCTCGTTTGAAACTTTTCGCAGGAAAATTAAAATCGAAGTGGATGGGGAAGTTTTGAACTCATGGACAAAGATGGGGACATCATAGCGGCGAATGGGCATCGATTGAAGCACTATAAGTCACCGGATGATTCTTTTGTTGTCTTTGAGGATACCTTGCATTCATGTGGTACCGTCATGACTCTCCGATGTTAAACATGAGCACCTGTTGGGGGCTTTCCCACCTATTTTTATTGCTTTAATTATTTCGTGTGAGTAAAAAATTTTATATTTGACGTGCTTACTTGTCGAAAATTACATCTTCTTGCAAACTTAGTTTCGACTATAGTTTCAACTAAGTTTGGGGGGTGTGATGTACTTACCTCATCGTAGCACCGAGAGTATAATCTTTTCGTTGTAATGTTTGCTAGGGGAGTTGATTTTTTGCGATATATTGAAACTTTCACCGGTTTTGATGTATCGATTTTTTTTTCAATTTGCCTAGTGTTCAGTGGTGTGTTTGTTTCAGTGTGAACGGAGATATGTATACTTGATTTTTGGAGTCTAAGTAGTGGTTCTCTAGTTATGGTTTTAGCATGATATGAGGTTTAATATGGTTTTAAAGTCTGAGATTTTGCAGGGATGGAAGAGATCGTGAAAAACTGAAGATTGGGGAACCGCTCGACCAAACTATGCTGGTCGAGTGTAGGTAGTTTTTTATTCAGAAGGTTCAGAGTTCAGGGAGCTAGCTCGCCCAAAGTTGGAGCCACTCGACCAAGCAGTTGATCGAGCTGAGGTCGAACGGATGACTGTGCGGCGGATCCTCGAAAATTCAGATTACAGAGACCCCGCTCAACCAGATGGGTGGCGCTCGAACAAGTATTTTGGTTGAGCAAGAGGTTGAGCGGATGGCAGAGGCAGTTTTTAGAATACAGAGTGACCGCTTGACCAATTCAAGGCGCTCGACCAAACTGCTCGACCCGAGCGAAAGCAAAATTTTGCGAATATAAGGTCAGTTTCTGTGCTACTCGGTTAGTTTCTCACCACCCTTTCCCGAGCGACTACTTCAAACGGTACGATTTTCACCCCAATCACTCCATACACTTTATTCTACCCAAACCACACACTTCACATCGATTTTGAGAGATTCAAGTCAAATTTGGGGCTTTTCTTCTCAATTAGGCCTTTCAACTTCTCGTCACTTTCTTGCACCCATGGCCGGAAACAAAGGTATATTTTCTTAACTTATTTTCCTTGAATTGGATTATATCCTAGGGAATTTAGTTGGGTAAGCATGTTTTGGTTTGAATTTTGATTTAAAATTTGGTGGATTTTGTTGAAATTTATAAGAGTTGCATGAGTTCAATTGAAGTTGGATTGATGAAATTTTGTGAAATTGATGATACATGTGATATAGGCTTGAGTTTAATTGACTAGACGTTGTATGGGCTCGTTGAATTTGAGTGATGAGGAGGATGAATTTGAAGTGTGGAATAGTGTGGATGCTAGGGATTAATTTTGGAATTTTGATTATTTTTAGAAATCCTATTATAGCATGTTGGTTTGATGTTTTCGTGATGCTTAGTGACTTAGAATGTTGAGTTTTTCGTGATTTTATGTGTTAAGTGAACGTATGATTGGTTAATATATGAGACTGTGGAGACATTGTGCTGAAATTGTTGAGCATATGATTTGAAATCTTGAGTAGAATCTATGTGATTATAAGTGCTAGGATTGGTATACTTGTTTCTTGCCTTTACTTGTATTGAAGTATAATTATTGTTGGTAAGGGAATTGCTTCATGTTCCAAATGAAAAGAAGGTGGAATGTCAAAGAAAGGAGATTCGGGAAAGAAGAGTAAGAAAGATGGAAAGATGCCATCGAATTTTGGGCTGAAAATTCCGAATTGGGATGAGAAGAGAGAGCTCTGGGGAGCAATTTCGAGGAAGATAAATAGGACTCGTTATCAGGATGACAAAGCTATGGTGGAGATGCACATCATCAATGACATGAGGTGGATGTTTAACCTATCTGGAATTAGTGGTTTCATGAATTTGAAGAAGGAGACGTACTTCCATATCACTGTGGAGATGCTATGCACTTTGCAGGTAATTTTGGAGAATTCCGTTCTTCTTACATCTGCAAGGTTCCGACTTGGAGGCGAGTTGAGCTACTTATATGCTAGTGAGTTTAACAGAATGTTTGGATGCCCGGAGAATGTGTCTACGCAAGAGGACGAAGTATTTGTTGCTGATGACTTCTGAATGTCGATCACAGGGCTACAAGGAGCTTATGATCCTCAACGATCGAGTTTTTCCTTTATCCGCAACCCAGTCATTGCTTATATGGATAGGATTCTCAGAAACACCATCTTCGCCCTAGCTGAGGGTGGGTGTGTTCCGAGGGGTGAGTTATACGTCCTCTGGTGTATGATGAACGGGGTTCATTTCAATTTGGGGGCATACGTTTTGCAGCAGTTGCATTGGTTCACTACCCACACTTTTCAAAACGTGAATATAGGAGGGTTGATCAGGCCATTGGCCGAGCGTTATAACATTGATTTATCGAGGCACAGGCCAGTCCAAGGTGACCCGGATTTGATTCTGTCTGCGTGTGTGAAGATGAATTTGGCTCATCATGAGAAAGGAGTATGGATGTTCATTCGGGGAAGCAACCCGATCTCTTTTCAGATTCCATTCTACCTGGTTGATCTTACTACAGTTTATATCAACGCGAACTTGTTGATGGACACTCCTCCCCACATCGCTATCTCCACTACTTGTTGTGCTAAGGGAGATTAACGTACCTTGGCAGATATGCACCTTCAGGGTGTATATTTTGATTTGGATATGATTCTCGTGGGAGAGTCGGAGGAGGAGGATGAGTACGCGTCGATGCCACTGCAGCAGTTTGCACCTGAGTAGTAGTACCCGCCGTTTGAGCATCTGATGCCCGATGCACATATGGAGATGCCACATGATTATGATATTTCAGAGGGTGTTCCTCAGATGCATCCACTGCATCCACACCGCAGCCGCAACAGTATAATTTTTGCCAGCTCAGGATCAATTTTATCAAGAGCAGTTCCAGATGATGAACGAGTATTTTGCCACATTGAATGCGAATCAGCAAGAGACTAATCGTCAGCTGGTGTTGGCGAACACCAATTATGCTGCGCTCAACCTCAAGTATGATGCGATGGATAGAATGATTGGGGAGATGCAGGCTAGCAATCGAGAGATTGATAGGAAGCCGTATGAGTTACATAGAGATTTCGACCTATGGCGCATGGATGCGAGCGATGATGATGATGCTCCGGAGGAGTAGTGGCGCTAGGTTTTTCCTTTGTCTACTTCCTCTCATCCCCCTTCTCATTTTATCTTTACAGGTGGAGGTTATTTGGTGGTTGATTTGGGAATAAGATTGATGTGTGAGTGGCATGTACTAAATTGATGATATTGTGGTGATGGTTGTTGGATATTTGTGTTTGATTGATGATCAATGGATGGATATTGACTCGTTAGTATGCTTGTGTATTTTTCTTGTGATTTGTGTTAATTTCGTTGAAGAGAAGCATGTGTTGTTTGTTATTACTTGAAGTTTATGTGGGATTGATGTTGATTGCATGCTTTGAAGAGTGCTTAGGAATCTATTACCCTTGTGAGAATTTGAGCCTATTAATCATGCTACATATGTGCATGATAATTGATCGGTGTCGTTTTCACCTAGATTTTAGTGTCTTTTATTATGTATTTTTATGTGTTTTTATTCATTTTGTATATCATTTGGTGGTGTTATATGAAGATATGGAGATATTATGCTTTGAAATGATAAATGTGTGATTTTCATGATTAAGTGCCTTAAATTGAGCTATATTTGTGAATAATTAGAGAATGGGTAATTTAGTGTAATTTGTGTGATTTTTAGGTAAAAATGGATTCTAGACACGATAAATTATGTGGGAAAAAACGGAGCTCAATTCGGAGTTGAAATGAGGAAGAATGAGCCAAAGCAAAATGCTGAAAAACACAAGTCCAAATTGTGTAATTTTTCTGTATTATTTTGGAGCTCAACACTAGATGTGTGATATATGGTTAGAAAGCCACAGAAGAAAGGATTGCGTAAGCGCAAGAATCACTTGAATCGGGGTTCGGATGTGAAAGTTATACGCGAAATGGTGAGACTGCGGTGCAAGCGATGCATCTACACGCCCCGTGTGCACCTACACGACCTGTGTAGGTGCAAAAGGCAGTTTTATGATATCCACTTGTTCTAGAAGCTTCCATGGGGGGTATAAAACTTGTTTTGACCACAAATTACAAGAGAAATCATTTTGGATCAGTTTTCACACACACAAAACACCTAAATAACATACATTCATCTCTATCTCTTCGATCCTTCATTGCATCTATCTAATCCACTTGATCTTCTCAAATCCATCTATAAATCCATTCATCCACCAATCTAAGAAGAGGAATTCATCATTGGTTGAAGATTTTAGCATGTTCAAGGAGGAGAAAGTTCACATCAAAGGGGAGCCAACTTAACTTTATTTTGTTATTTTCTTCATTATTTGGCTCAAATGGAACATGTAATGGATTGTATTGATTTTATTATGATTTGTAATTGCTAGTCCTCATGTGAGGATAGCAATATGATTGGTTAGGGATTATGTAGATTTTGCACACCACATGTTTGATGAAATGATTGTTACGAATATTTTCTATCATGAATGCTTATTCTCATTTTATGTATGATTTGTGTGATTAAATTCTCTATTCATAGTGTTTGGATGGTCATTCCGATATTGTGCTTAGTGGTTTAATTGAATCATGCATGAGATGAATATGTTAAGTATGTGGAGAGTTTGGCCATAACCTTCATGTGCTTAGAATCTCATGATAGGACATTATTGATAATTACTTGTGAGAGTGTTTGATATGATGAGGGGAACCAAGCTAATTTTCACTTGACCTTAGAAAGGGAACACTAGGAAAACATCCTTGTCTACTAGAGAAAATTTTCGTGATAATATCTCTATATTGGTATATTAATATCCGAAAGTACCTATAGGAAGAGTGAGGATTGGAGAAGCTCTTTGAGTGCCCTTAATATCATAACATGAAAACCATCAATGCATGTGTGTGTGTGAGTCTACATGAGCCTTTTCCGTGAGTGTTGCTTGCCTTGCATACTTCTTAGATTGCTCTACCTTCATCCATCTTCCATCACATTTGTACATGTTTTATCTTTAATTGCTTTTCTAGCTTAGTTTTAGTGTTAAATCAACCCCATTCTGAGGATTGGAGACGCTCTTTGAGTGCCCTTAATATCATAACATGAAAACCATCAATGCATGTGTGTGTGTGAGTCTACATGAGCCTTTTCCGTGAGTGTTGCTTGCCTTGCATACTTCTTAGATTGCTCTACCTTCATCCATCTTCCATCACATTTGTACATGTTTTATCTTTAATTGCTTTTCTAGCTTAGTTTTAGTGTTAAATCAACCCCATTCTTATTGATTAGTCCTACTAGAGAGAAACATCTTTCAAATACGGCTACCCACTTTCACCCTTGGGTTTGATATTATATAAATTTTGCACTTGGTCGCTTACGTGCTACACACGATAGAGTACACTTGCTCTAAATTAATTTAAACCAAAATTGAAACCACGTTCATGGCGCCATTGCTGCGGCGAAAGCCTTCGGTGTAACGTGTTTGAATTTTTTAGCTCTACTTAGGACATTTATTCTTATTTTTGTATCTTATATTTGTTTTGGAAAATTTGTTCTCACTTTTTCTTCTTGATAGGTACGACAACCTTGAAAGAAGGGGAGAAGGAACAAAACAAAAATAGTAAGTGGAGAAGAATTGTAGTAGATCTTGAGAAGAAGAGCAAAGATATGGATCAATGCTATAATAATTAAATATATGCGGGATGACAAAGTGCTTACAATGTGAATACATTCCAACCGTATCAAGGAAACACTTATTCCCTACCAAGTTTTTACAACCAAATGCCTACGGTTACTCCTCTATCGGAAAATAGTGTCTTACTTGAAATGTGTAGAGGATATGCTCATGGGAGCAATGCAAGGCAAAGTGTTCAACTAAGTCTTCGAAGTTAAGGGGCTCAATACTTTCAAAGTATGCCAACATGTTATCCTACGGTACAACAAGAGTGGGTGATGCCCAGTTCTCAAGTAGATAATATGTCTTACATGCAAGGGAGTAATTTTCCAATTGTTGATCAAGGGAATTTTCTCCAAGAACAAAGATGGCAACCACCGAATGAAGAGATAAAGCCATCCGTAGAAGATAGATTTGGTCAACTTATGGAGATGATATATGAGATGATTGAAGAAAGGAAGAAAGAGGAAGAAGAAAATGATAGGAGACTCGAGGTCTTAGAACGTCGGATGAGTCAAATGATAATTGAACGTAACACTCTTCACGAAATGGAAAATTTTGATGAGAAGATTGAAGAAGAGTTAGAGGTAGAAGAGTGTTCGGTGAATAATAAAGACTCGAGTGATGAAGAGCTCTTAAAGGCTAAGGAAGAAAAGAAAGAGATAAGTTTGGTTGAAGAAGAGTGTGTAGAAGGAAAAGAGGTTGAGCGCAAGTCAAAATGGAGAATGAAAAAGAAAGAGTATCGAAAGAAGTAATGCGGGTAGAAAAGTTTGAATGTGATTATTGGGGCATTCCGATTACTCTTGATCCTATTCATTTTCCACAAAGATGTGTTAAAGAAGAAAAGAGAGAAGAGTTTGAGAGTTACATTGCATTGAAAAAGAAGATGGAGGAGAGTAAGGTGAAGGATGAAGAGGTCAAATCTATGCATGAAGAGTGTTCCACGAAAGTGGAGGACCTTGGAAAGGATGTAGTGCTTTTTGAAATAGAAGGAAAATGAACTCTTAATGCAAGGTGTGACTTGGAGATAATTGAAAATTTGATGCCTTATTCTACTTATAGAAGCCTTGACATGGGGGAACTCAAGCCTACCACAATATGTCTTAAGGGTAAAATGGATCTTTTATCCTATCTTTAGGAAAGGTGGAAGACTGGTGGTTAAGGTGAATGAGATGGTCTTTTCGATTGATTTTGTGGTACTTGGTGTGGAAGCGGAGCCTCGAGTCCGCTTACTCTTGAGAAAAATTTCTTTACAACCAAAAGATCTATTGTAGATGAAGAAAAAGAGGAGGTCTCATTGAGCTTAGAGGACGAGAGTGAATTACTATCATGTCATCAAGGAGGAAAGCATGAGTCATATCTTAAGACCCCAAATGTGCCTCCAGATTAGTTTGAAAAGATTGAACAATCTTACTACATATAAGCTTTGAATCCAATTATGGAAAATGTTGTGAAAATTGGAAAGAAATTGAATGAGGAAATAACGAGCATTGTTCCGGATGGTGAAAAAGTTTTGTTTGATGAAAATGTTGAAGAATTGTTGGGAAGTGAAGAGGAGAAGATTATTAGTGATTTCTTGTCCTTGTTTGATGATGAAATTTGTTGCGAAAAGGAGAAAGAGCTAGAACAAGGTCAAAAGGTAGTAAAAGGTGAAGCTTCATTGAAGGCCAAGGACCTCGAAAAATTTGTACTTGCATGTGAAATAGAGTATGGGGGAGACTTCAATGCTATATGTGATCTTGGTTCAAGTGCCAATTTGATGCCTTTGGAAATTTTTGAAAAACTACGCATTGGGAAGTTAAAGGAAACTCTTGTAAAATTTGAAAAGTCTAATCTTTCTTATGTTGAACTTGACAGGAATGAAACTCCGGATATTGAATGGATGCTAAATAAAGAAGAAGATTATTGCTCTTGCAAAAGGAAAAAAGCGTTCGTTGCATGATTCTCCCGGAATGTCAAGTATGGTCAGTAAGAAGGGGGGATACAGTCATAATGGACAAGAAGAGAGCAAAAAGGAAGATTAAAGTGATTATGAAGGCCGATTAGCTAAAGGATTTTTGTGGAGTTTAAATGTTTAATTATGCGTCTAGATTGAAGACGTTAAATTTAGCGCTTGATGCGAGGCAACCCATTTTTAATTGCTTTGATTTAGTTTTCTTACATTTTTGGCAGGTAGGTTGATCGTGCTCGTGAGGAAAATGCATATGGAGATACGAGAAGTGCTCGATTTGAAATATGAAGGTACTTCTCGTCACTTCTTGCAAACTTAAAGTTCAACTCTTGTTTCACATTAAGTTTGGAGGGATATTGCGTGGTGGACGTCCCTTGAATTGTTGTGATGCATATACTTCTCTACAAGAAGCTCATTGTTGGAAACTACAAGGATAAGTCCCACCACTTTTTGCAAACTTAATTCTCAACTTGTTTCGATTTAAGTTTGGGGAGATAGTGCATGGTGTGACACACCACTTGATTGTACTTATTATGTTGATTGAGAGATCTTCTTGTAAAATTGAGTCAATTTTAAAATTTTTTCTCATGAATATTGATTTGATTTTGGATCGTTTGGTGGTGTCGAAGTGCATGCTAGTTTATATTTGTTATAATTGTTGTGCTAATGGTTTTGAGCATATATGAGGTGTGTTGTAAGCATAAAAATAAGGCAAAACAGGTGTGAAGTTTGAAATCAGGAAAAACAGGGTCAACAGCTACACGAGCCATGTTCAGTACACGGTCCTATAAGGATTGGCCGTGTACTGACGTCAGAAAGTGCTTCTCGCCCAGGACCAAGGGCAAGTTCCGAACTCGAGCTGTGTAGGAGACAGAAGCACGGGCCGTGTGCTGCGCACGACCCTGTAACACGAAGTCGTGCTCGAGCATCAGAAATACCTACATGGCCATGACTGTGGCCGTGTACACAACATGAGCCGTGTAGAAGACGAGTACACGAGACGTGTACATGACACGAGCCGTGTCGTGCTCAAAGTTCCAATTTGTCTCGTATGCAGCCCGTTTGTCCATGCTAGCCATTTCCACCTCCGAATGCCTTTTTCAGGGAGTTCACTTTACAATTCATCAATTTCATTTGATTAGCATATACTTGATTTGATTTGGATTATTTTAATTAGTATGATACTTCATTTGTTACGTATCTTGGGAGGATTACTTGCTTTATTTAGGTAGTTTACTTGCTTTGTTAGTTTTTCTTTTTTTTGAATAAGGTGGCAAAATCTTGAGCTTACATGTTATTGGACGATGAGGATATGTGCTTAAATTTCTTTTGATGGATGAAATTTTCATTTTTGCATGTTATGTGTTTTTGTGTTGTTTCTTGCTTGGTGAGTCTTTTCTTATGTGTTTTGTTTGTATTTTATTCTTGTATATGATTGTTTGGTGGTTTGTTTCGGGATGTTGTGAGTCGTTTTCTTGAATATGAGTGATGATATGTTGTTTGTGATAGGTGATGGCGAATTATGTTAGGAATCTCTACTATTTGAAATTGTGACATGTTTTATTTAACTTGTTCAATTTTGAGATGAATTGAGGTGTAATAGGTTCCTAAAGGTCCGAGCAAAAGCTTGTGAGTATTTGAGCATCAACCGTGCCTCCACGGTTAGTTTTTCATGAGTGAATCGATTGAGCCTTGGTAAACTAGAACTTGTTCATGGACTACTAAAATGGGCCCAATTGGTGGAGATTAGTGAGATGATCTTAGGCCATCCTTGTTATATCATAGCCATTGTCATATATTTCCTTACCTTACATCATCCCTAGTTAATCACTTTGAGCCTTAAAGCCTATTTCTTGTGATATTAGCACATTACAAGCTATGATTACCCACTTAAGGCTTTCATATATACCTTTTGTGTGGGTGATTGAGGAGATGATGGTCTATAAGGTTTGATGTAGGAATTGTGCAAGAGAAAGAAGGAAATGATAAACAAGCAAGAAAAGGATGAAAAGAGCTCAATCAAATATGCATGCAACCTTCAAAGTAAAAAAGGAGCAGAACAAGAAAAATATGCTCAAGGAATTCAAAAGTCAAAAGAAAGGAAGCATGCAAATTAAAAGAAGCTCAAGAAATCCAAGGAATGATAATGATTAGTGCTTGAGATTAGAAAAGAAAAGAAAGAAAGATAGAAACGTGAAGAAGTGGAAGAAGCTGATCATCTCTTCGATTACTTACACTCGATGAGTCACTCTTATGCATAATCTCCCTACCCTTACAAAAAAGCCTAACATTACATCCAAAAGTAAAGTCCTTTTTTATCACTAATTGAAGCTACCAGGCTTGTGAATGTAGTCCGTGAGCAAGCCTATGGTGCGTCGAGTTCAATCGATTGATGAGTGAAAATTACCCTACTTCATAGAGTGTTGAGTGCTTTTTGATATCCGATGTGATGTTTGGGCTGGAAGGGACTTTATTACTCTTAATTTTCTTAGACTTGAACTTGTTAATTTTTTATATCATGATTTTAATGTTGTAGTGTGACTTGTTATGATTTGTAGTTCTTGTTACTTATGATGTGTTGTTGCTTATGTTCTTTAGGTCTTTCTCTAGGTGAAAATTCCCCCTCTCGTTTTCTCATTTTCGTTGCTCGAGGACGAGCAACACTTTAAGTTTGGGGAATTGATCGGTGTCATTTTCACCTAGATTTTAGTTTATTTTATTATGTATTTTTGTTTGTTTTTATTCATTTTGTATATCATTTGGTGGTGTTATATAAAGATATGGAGATTTATGCTTTGAAATGATAAATGTGTGATTTTCATGATTAAGTGCCTTAAATTGTGATATATTTGTGAATATTTAGAGAATGGGAAATTTGGTGTAATTTGTATGATTTTTAGGTAAAAATGGATTCTAGATACGATAAAGAAGATGTGGGAAAAAATGGAGCTCAATTCGGAGTTGAAATGAGGAAGAACGAGCCAAAGCAAAATGCTAAAAAATACAAGTCCAAATTGTGTAATTTTTTTGTATTCTTTTGGAGCTCAACAGTAGATGTGTGATATATGGTTGGAAAGCAATGGAAGAGGGGATCCCGTGAGCGCAAGAATAACTCGAATCGGGATTCGAATGTGAAAGTTATGCGTGAAACGGTAAAACTGCTCTGCACGCGATGCACCTACACGCCCTGTGTGCACCTACACGATCCGTATAGGTGCAAAAGGCAGTTTTACGATATCCACTTGTTCTAGAAGCTTCCACGGGGTATAAATGCATGTTTTGATCACAAATTACGAGAGAAATCATTTTGGATCAGTTTCCACACACACTAAACACCTAAATCACACACATTTATCTCCATCTCTTCCATCCTTTACTTCATCTATCTAATCAACTTGATCTTGTCAAACCCATCTATAAATCCATTCATCCACCAATCTAAGAAGAGAAATTCATCATTGGTTGAAGATTTAGCATGATCAAGGAGGAGAAAGTTCACCATCAAAGGGGAGTCAACATACGTTTATTTTGTTATTTTCTTCATTATTTGCCTCAAATGGAGCATGCCATGGATTGTATTGATTTTATTATGATTTCTAGTGGCTAGTCCTCATGTGAGGCTAGTAATATGATTCGCTAGGGATTATATAGATTTTGCACACCATATGTTTGATGAAATGATTGTTATGAATATTTTTTTTTATCATGAATGATTATTCTGATTTTATGTATGATTTGTGTGATTAAATTCTCTATTCATAGTGTTAGGATGACCATTCCAATATTATGCTTAGTGGTTTAATTGAATCATTGATTGCATGAGATGACTATGTTAAGTATGTTGGGAGTTTGGCCATAACCTTCATGTGTTTAGAACCTCATGATAGGACATTATTGATAAGTACTTGTGAAAGTATTTGATATAATGAGGGGAACCAAGCCAATTTTCACTTGACCTTAGAAAGGGAACACTAGGAAAACATCCCTGCCTACTAGAGAAAATTCTTCGTGATAATATCTCTATATTGGTATATTAATATTCATAAGTACCTATAGGAAGAGTGATGATTGGAGACGATCTTTGAGTGCCCTTAATATCATAACATGAAAACCATCAATGCATGTATGTGTGAGTCTACATGAGCCTTTCCATGAGTGTTGCTTGCCTTGCATATTTCTTAGATTACTCTACCTTTATCCATCTTCTACCACATTTGTACATGTTTTATCTTTAATTGCTTTTCTAGCTTTGTTTTTAGTGTTAAATCAACCCCATCTTTATTGATTAGTCCTAATCAACCCCATCTTTATTGATTAGTCCTACTAGAGTGAAACATCTTTCAAATACGGCTACCCACTTTCGCCCTTGGGTTCGATATTATATAAATTTTGCACTTGGTCTCTTACTTGCTACACACGATAGAGTACACTTGATCCAAATCAATTTAAACCAAAATTGAAACCAAGTTCAATAGTTTATTCTTGAGAGAATCGTTAATACATTTGTATTCTAGAACTTGGCTTGGAGTCTTGTTTGAAGTTCATGATTAATAAATATTAGGAGATGATCTTAGGCCACTATTGTTGATTTGAGCCACTTAGCCAAAATTTTACCTACCTTTAGACTAAATATATCATTGGAAGCCCAGTTGGCCGATTATCAAGGAAAGACTATTTGAACGCATTTATGTTGAAAAACATGTCAGAAGTGCTCAGAATCGGAAAACACAAAGTCTGAGACGCCGCTCGACTAGGGAAGGTGCTGCTCGACCAAGACCTTTTAGTCGAGCGAGGGTGGATTTGGTAGAGCGGATGTCTATATAGCATTTTAGCTAACAGAGAGTCCGCTCGACAGCCGCTCGAGCAGGATGAGATATGCTCGACCTGGTCATTTTGGTCACGCGGGGACACACACACTTATTTTTGGTAATTCTGAACCTCCTAAGCGTGTATTGTCGTATTCTCCAAGAAAAAGCCTAGAAAAGGTCCATAAAGAGAGTCTATAAGTATAAAAAGGGATACCGATCACATAAAAAAGAGAGTTAGATTCCACATCCATCCTACACCATATCCAAGCCCTAACTCCATTCTATAGAGCTGTGGAGAGAGATTCGTCTGTCGAATCAAGTGAGAACCATTGCACACCATATGTTTGATGAAATGATTGTTATGAATATTTTTTTATCATGAATGATTATTCTGATTTTATGTATGATTTGTGTGATTAAATTCTCTATTCATAGTGTTAGGATGACCATTCCAATATTATGCTTAGTGGTTTAATTGAATCATTGATTGCATGAGATGACTATGTTAAGTATGTTGGGAGTTTGGCCATAACCTTCATGTGTTTAGAACCTCATGATAGGACATTATTGATAAGTACTTGTGAAAGTGTTTGATATAATGAGGGGAACCAAGCCAATTTTCACTTGACCTTAGAAAGGGAACACTAGGAAAACGTCCCTGCCTACTAGAGAAAATTCTTCGTGATAATATCTCTATATTGGTATATTAATATTCATAAGTACCTATAGGAAGAGTGATGATTGGAGACGATCTTTGAGTGCCCTTAATATCATAACATGAAAACCATCAATGCATGTATGTGTGAGTCTACATGAGCCTTTCCATGAGTTTTGCTTTATAATATCTTAGTTCAACTAGATTTTTTTTAGAAAGCCCAAAACCTATTTATTTATTTTTATAGCCCAAAAGGCCAGCCCAATTAATTCCAACTAGATTTTTTTTTAGAAAGCCCAAAACCTATTTATTTATTTTTATAGCCCAAAAGGCCAGCCCAATTAAGCCAACTAGATTTTTTTATAGCCCATATGTATGCCTGGTACCAAGGTTAAGTAGCCCGAATTGGTCACGGTTCGGGTGAGTTGGAGCGACATTGATTAAGTAGCCCGAATTGTCGCGGTTCGGGTGAGTTAGAGTGACAACCAAGTTGCCCGTGATTGGCAAACCTGGGTGAGTTAGATCTAACGGGGCACCTGTCCATTTGCCAAATACTGATACTCTGGAGGGTGATCGTTAGATGGATCAGTCTATTATAGGCTCAGTCAACGTCACCGGTGTGGGACATGCATGTCATATATGTTTATATGTTTGATCATTTCAAGTATTCACGTCGATATTGAATTGTGAACTTTAGCACTTGGCGTATTGAGAAAGAATATTAATGTGCATTTTATCTAGAGTAACGGTGACGGGCTTGGACTGTCTCTCGACGGAGAGCTCAGTTCGAGGAGGATATTGACTACCCACGCATCTTTTATGTGATAACATGTTGTTTGAACTAATTGTGTTATTCGTAAATGTGCACTAAGGTTTTTATTTTCATTAATATGTATACTGAGTGAGAAATAGTTATTGTGGGACGAAATGTGGGATTTTATGTTATGAACCGCGAGTGGAATACATGCTTCGTATAAGGGTCGGGGTGACCGGCTTATCACCTCACTGAGCTAGTGGTTTTGCTCACTCCCATCATTCTTTCCTTTTCAGGCTGTTGATATCGTTTTGGTTGGAGGTTTTCCTATCGTTTGCTCGTCATCCAATCCGTGTTTTGGGTACTTTCTCTTTTATGTAAATTGACGGATTCATTGGCGAGATTGTATAGTTTATATTTGGTGACCCCCTTGATGTTCTTTTTGTACCTTCGCGATGTTATATCGTTCATGTATATTTTCTTTAAACTAAGTTACACCGTTGTATTTTGTACCTTTGTAAATCCTTGTTGATACTTTTTGAGATGATGTCCTCGGGTTGTACCCGTTGTTATCAGTTGTTCAGCTCTATAGGTACTTGATAGCAAGCCTTACGTTTTCTATAAACTTTGTGGATTGGAGTGCACCCATTCTGCGAAATTTATGGTTAACGTGGCGGTTGTCGCGTTCTGTCTGGGGTCGGGGCGTGACAACTTTCTTGGTATCAGAGCCTGGTTTTATGATTCTCATTCTTTTTGTGTCAAGCCAATGAGTCCAACTTTGTTTCTATGTCATCCTAAGGTATCGTATTGCCTTGACGTTGACCTTGCATTTTCTTTCCTTTCTTCCTTTCAGTCATTATGGCACCTCCAGTTCGTCGTCGAGGTCGAGGTCGAGGTCGAGGTCGAGGTCGAGGACACGCTCATCGTGATCCTCCGAGTCCTCTACTCTCTTCTGTTCCTCGTGGACCTCGAGGACATGTTTCTTCTGATCATGTCATTCCTCCGACGGTTACGGACCCTATCGATTCAGATCATAGGGTGCCAGTTTCCCAGGTAGAGCAACTACGGGCCCAGTTGCGGGTTGAGCACATGATGACACCCGAGCAGTACCAATTGTATTATGATCACATTCGAATACATGGTGTTCCACCACCTACAACGGCTCATACAACTACGACTGTCACTGAAGAGGTTCTTCGTGCTAATGAATCGATTCGACCTACATCTAATGTACCAGTTTTTACTTCAAAAATGGCTTTAGGAGGTTCTGCTTCTCGAGGTGCACTTTTTATACCTGATTTGGTGAAAGCAGTTGAAAACATGGGGACTTCAAAATTTGACGGTGCAAGAGATGCTTCTAAAGCGGGGGCATGGTTAAAGGAGATTACAGAGACCTTTGACACCTTGATGATTGAAGAATGTTATCGTGTGGTCATTGCGACCAAGCTGTTAGGCCCAGATGCACGACGATGGTGGCAAAATCTAAAAGAGACATCTTCGGTTACTATTACGTGGGCTATCTTTGTGGAACGATTCAAAGATCGATACTTCTCTCAGTACATCAAGGATCAGAAGAGAAAGGAGTTCTTCGACCTCTTTCAAGGCATTATGTCGGTCGTTGAGTACGAAAGCAAATTTCTGGAATTGCGAGAATTCGCTCCTGAGTCATATACGACGAGAGACTTATGCAAGAGATTTGAAGATGGTCTTAATTTAAATATTCGAGATCGCATCAAGTCCGGAGACAAGTACGAGAGTCTTGACGATCTCGTAGAAGAAGCCCTGAGGGAAGAAGGTTTAGTTCAGGCGAGACATAAGCTTGCAGAACGATCTCAAAAGAAAAGGCAAGGGAGCACATTTCCAGGAAATGCATCGAAGGTGTATAGGGGTGTGGGATCTTCGCGTGGCGCACCAAGTTCGGCATCTATTAGTTTTCCTCAACCTCGGGAGCAGTTTAGTAGAGGCGGGAGCAATGTCTCGGGATCGGTTGGTGAAAATCGCAAGTGCCAGAATTGCCTAAAATATCATGACGGCCCCTGTAAGGCTCCTCAAGTATGTTTTCAGTGTCGACAGTCGGGGCACATGCGAAGTTCTTGTCCTCAGCTTATGGGAACGAGCAGTCAGGGTTCTGGTCAGCTTCGTGGTAAACTAACATATTCTACACCCAGAGATACTCGATCTGCAGTTACCAGAGTGCCCGATGCCTCAAGCGGCCCTAGTACTCAATCACCTATGCAAGGAAGGAAGCAAACTAGAGTATTTCATATTTCCCAAGAAGAGGCTCGCTCAGATCCGAAGGTTGTGACAGGTAATTTATAATTTGAGTATTTTCACATGCTAAATCTAACCCCGCCTTGTTATGCCACTTGATTACGAATAAAACATTCGTAAGAAATTCTATCTTTTCAAATTTTTAAATCACAATCTCACCTAATATTGCTTCTTTAGGCCATGTGTTTGTGGGAGACCATCAGGTCTACGCTTTATTTGACCCAGGTTCTGATAGGTCTTATATCCGAGATGATCTTACTGCGATCTTAGATTATCCTATCTCTCATTTGTCACCTGGAATCATCGTTCATACCCCTCTTGGAGAGCGTCTAATTCGTGATTCGGTATTCCTTGGTTGTCCATTGAAGATCAAAGATGTCATTTTAGAGGCTGAATTGATACCATTGCCTTTGATTGATCTTGATGTTATTCTTGGCATGGATTGGCTTTCTTCTCATCATGCAATTCTCGATTGCCACGAGAAGCTTGTAATTTTTCGTAGACCAGGATTCTCAGAACTTGTTTTTGAGGGTAAACTTCAAACGAGATCCCTCTCTTTTATTTCAATGTTGACTGCGCATAAATTAATGCGTAAGGGTTGTGAGGCATTCTTGGCATTTGTCATCAATACTTCTCTTTCTGAAACTAAACTAGATGACATCCCAATCGTGAATGAATTTCCTGATATCTTTCCCGAAGACTTACCAGGACAACCTCTGAATCGAGAGATTGATTTTTCCATTGACGTACTTCCTGGAATCACACCTATATCGATTACTCCATATCGAATGTCGCCTGCTGAGCTTAAGGAACTCCAGACACAACTTGGGGAATTATTGGAGAAGGGTTTCATACGACCTAGCACATCTCCATGGGGTGCTCCAGTTCTTTTTGTCAAGAAGAAAGATGGATCACTTCGTCTATGTGTCGACTACCGTCAATTGAACAAGGTGACAATCAAGAACAAATATCGTCTTCCAAGAATCGATGATCTGTTTGATCAATTGCAAGGAGCAACTGTGTTCTCAAAAATTGATTTGCGATCCGGTTATCACCAACTCAAGATTAGGGAATCTGATATCCCTAAGTCTGCTTTTCGAACCAGATACGGTCATTTTGAATTCTGTGTTATGCCTTTTGGACTCACAAATGCTCCTGCAGCTTTTATGGATCTTATGAATCGGGTCTTTCGGCCGTACTTAGATAAGTTTGTCATCATCTTCATTGATGACATTCTTATTTATTCTAAATCGGACGACGAGCATTCTCATCATCTAAGAATTGCTCTGAACATTCTCAGAGAAAATCAGCTTTATGCTAAATTCTCGAAGTGTGAATTTTGGCTTCGCGAGGTAAGCTTTTTGGGTCATCACATTTCTAAAGAAGGAATCTACGTCGATCCAGTGAAGATTCAAGCTATACTAGATTGGGAGCGTCCAAAGAACGTGACATAGATTCGTAGTTTTCTGGGATTAGCTGGATATTATCGACGGTTTGTCAAAGACTTTTCGTTATTGGCTTCATCTTTGACTAAATTGACTCGGAAAGGGGTAAAATTTGAATGGAGTGAAGAATGCGAGGAAGCATTTCAAGAATTGAAAAGACGACTCGTTTCAGCTCCTATTCTTGCTTTGCCAGACCCAGCGATTGGAGAATTTACCATTTATAGCGACGCCTCGAGACAAGGATTAGGATGCGTTCTCATGCAAGAAGGAAAGGTTATTGCCTACGCTTCAAGGCAATTGAAGAAGAACGAAGAAAATTATCCTACACATGATTTAGAGTTGGCTGCAATCATCTTTGCATTGAAGATATGGAGGCACTATCTGTATGGTGCAACTTGTCGGGTTTTCACTGATCACAAGAGCTTAAAGTATATCACCACGCAAAAGGAGCTCAACCTCAGGCAAAGGCGATGGATGGAGTTGATTAGTGACTATGACTTAGTCATCGATTATCATCCTGGCAAGGCGAACGTTGTTGCAGATGCTCTGAGTAGAAAGTCTTCTACCTCACTTGCTTCAATTCAATCTTTTTATCTTCCTATGTTGGAGCAATTTAAATCTTTACACATTTCGTTCGATTGTGAAAAGTCTAATGATTCTGCCTTAATCGCCAAATTCGAGGTTAGACCTACCTTGTTCGAGAAAATTCGAGAAAGACAATCACACGATGTTTATTTACAACAGAAGATGGCGAAGCTAAATCAAGGAAAAGAAACAGAATATCGAATTCGGGATGATGGACTTCTTACTTTTAAAAATCGTGTTTGTGTTCCATCAGAACTTGATGTTCGTAGAGCTATTCTTGAGGAAGCCCATTCTTTAGCCTATGCTATGCATCCTGGTAGTACCAAAATGTATAGAACACTTCAGGAGCATTATTGGTGGCCAGGTATGAAACGGGACACTACTGAATTTGTATCAAAGTACTTATCTTGCCAACAGATTAAAGCGGAACACCAAAAACCAGCCGGCATGCTTCAACCACTACCTATTCCTGAGTGGAAATGGGAAAACATCACAATGGATTATGTTTCTGGTTTACCTCGAACCCAAAAGGGTCATGACTCAATTTGGGTCATTGTCGATCGTCTGACGAAATCGGCACCTTTCCTTCCAGTGCATACCAACGAATCTTTAGAGAAACTTGCCAAGTTATATGTCGATGAGATCGTGAGATTGCACGGAGTACCAGTGTCAATCAAATCTGACCGTGATCCAAGATTCACTTCCCATTTTTGGCCTAGTCTGCAGAAAGCGCTAGGTACAAAATTACTATTTAGTACCTCGTTTCATCCACAGACTGATGGACAGTCAGAGAGAACTATACAGACACTAGAAGACATGTTACGTGCAGTGGTGTTGAATTTGGGAGGTAGCTGGGATAAGTACGTGACTTTGGTGGAGTTCGCTTATAACAACAGTTATCATTCAAGCATTGGAATGCCCCCGTACGAAGCTCAGTATGGCCGAAAGTGTCGAACACCACTCTTTTGGGATGAGGTTGGCGAGAGACAAATCGAACAAGTAGAGCTTATCGAAGATGCGAAGGCAAAAATACAACTTATTCGAGACAGACTTAAGGCAGCGCAAGATCGACAGAAAAGCTACGCAGATAATAGGAGGCGCGATTTGGAGTTTAATGAAGGAGACAAAGTTTTTCTGAAAGTTTCTCCATGGAAAGGCGTGTTGCGATTCCGCCGTCGAGGAAAGTTGAGTCCAAGGTATATTGGCCCGTTTATGATCGTGCAAAGGATTGGTCGTGTCGCTTATCGACTTGAGCTACCATCGGAATTGTCGAAGATTCACGATGTCTTCCATGTCTCTATGCTTAGAAAATATGAACCAGATCCTTCGCACGTGCTCAATGATCCCCCAGTTGTATTAAAGGAAAATCTATCGTACGAAGTACAACCTGTTCAAATTGTAGATCGCCGAGAGAAAATGCTTCGTAATAAATCCATTCCTATGGTGAGAATTCTATGGAGAAGTGATCAAATTGAAGAAGAAACATGGAAACCAGAGTCAGTAATGCGTCAACACCATCCAAATCTCTTTTCATCTCTAGGTACGTTTATGTTTCGAGGACGAAACTTTTTGGAGGAGGGGATACTTTATAATATCTTAGTTCAACTAGATTTTTTTTAGAAAGCCCAAAACCTATTTATTTATTTTTATAGCCCAAAAGGCCAGCCCAATTAAGCCCAACTAGATTTTTTTTAGAAAGCCCAAAACCTATTTATTTATTTTTATAGCCCAAAAGACAGCCCAATTAAGCTCAACTAGATTTTTTTAGAAAGCCCAAACTTATTTATTTATTTATTTTGTGGCCCAAAGTTTCAGCCCACTTAAATGGCCTGATATATAATTAGTAAGACTAAAGTTAAAAAAAAAAAGAGAGAGAAGAACGGGAGAAGAAAAGCAAAAGAGGGGAAAGAAAAGAGTGAAGAGGAGAAACCCTTGTTGATCAAATTCTCCCTTACAACCCTCATCCTAGGTGGTTTCTAAGTTGTTTTGAGGTAAGTGGTGTGTGAATTAAGCTTCCTTCTTCCATGATTTTGTAATTTTGTGGGGTTTTTCTTTTTGGTATGTGGGTAATTTTCAGACTGTTCGAACTGATTTTGACATAGCTATTACCCTTGAAAGTTTGCAAACTTAATTTCTGTACGTAGTTGAACTCGTTAGCTTTCCGTAGCCACTTGAAACGCCTCAATCCGATTATTCTACAATTAGTTATGATTTTTCTCGTAAACTGCCGCTAGCTGGAAAATTTCAGAATTTTTATGTCGAATTCAAACTTATTTTCTATCGTTTCGTTTAGTTAATGTATTGAAACGGGTTATGTGGGATTGGGAACTGATGTTAAGGAGTTACATACCATTTTTATTTAATATCGACTCGTTCGAACTCGATTAGGATTTGTTTTTAGCAATGAAAGGGATGTTACCGCTAATAGTTAGTTATATTTAATTTGTCTTTAATTGCTCATCTCCTTTCTAGGTAAAAGAACCATCGACGAAGGGCAAGGGACCGACTTCAGATTCCAGAGAGAGTTAATCACTTCCTTGTGAGTTGATAATTTGGGAACGCCTTCTCTTGTGGGAAGTGTGGACCCTCGATAAATGTGCATTTATTTTAGTTTTAGTTAATTGATAAGAAAATTATTTGGTATTATGTTATGTGGTAAAGAGCCTGATTGGCTCGATTGCTCTGGTTAGAGTCATGTTAGCAATTTTATGAGTATTATTGATTTCTGGTTATTCTTGTGTGCCAATTAAGACTCTAACTTGAGTCGTTATTCATCTTATGATGCACATGCATATGTATGCCTGGTACCAAGGTTAAGTAGCCCGAATTGGTCACGGTTCGGGTGAGTTGGAGCGACATTGATTAAGTAGCCCGAATTGTCACGGTTCGGGTGAGTTAGAGTGACAACCAAGTTGCCCGTGATTGGCAAACCTGGGTGAGTTAGATCTAACGGGGCACCTGTCCATTTGCCAAATACTGATACTCTGGAGGGTGATCGTTAGATGGATCAGTCTATTATAGGCTCAGTCAACGTCACCGGTGTGGGACATGCATGTCATATATGTTTATATGTTTGATCATTTCAAGTATTCTCGTCGATATTGAATTGTGAACTTTAGCACTTGGCGTATTGAGAAAGAATATTAATGTGCATTTTATCTAGAGTAACGGTGACGGGCTTGGACTATCTCTCGACGGAGAGCTCAGTTCGAGGAGGATATTGACTACCCACGCGTCTTTTATGTGATAACATGTTGTTTGAACTAATTGTGTTATTCGTAAATGTGCACTAAGGTTTTTATTTTCATTAATATGTATACTGAGTGAGAAATAGTTATTGTGGGATGAAATGTGGGATTTTATGTAATGAACCGCGAGTGGAATACATGCTTCGTATAAGGGTCGGGGTGACCGGCTTATCACCTCACTGAGCTAGTGGTTTTGCTCACCCCCATCATTCTTTCCTTTTCAGGCTGTTGATATCGTTTTGGTTGGAGGTTTTCCTATCGTTTGCTCGTCATCCAATCCGTGTTTTGGGTACTTTCTCATTTATGTAAATTGACGGATTCATTGGCGAGATTGTATAGTTTATATTTGGTGACCCCCTTAATGTTCTTTTTGTACCTTCGCGATGTTATATCGTTCATGTATATTTTCTTTAACTAAGTTACACCGTTGTACTTTGTACCTTTGTAAATCCTTGTTGATACTTTTTGAGATGATGTCCTCGGGTTGTACCCGTTGTTATCAGTTGTTCAGCTCTACAAGTACTTGATAGCAAGCCTTACGTTTTCTACAAACTTTGTGGAGTGGAGTGCACCCATTCTGCGAAATTTATGGTTAACGTGGCAGTTGTCGCGTTCTGCCTGGGGTCGGGGCGTGACATGCTTGCCTTGCATATTTCTTAGATTACTCTACCTTCATCCATCTTCTACCACATTTGTACATGTTTTATCTTTAATTGTTTTTCTAGCTTTGTTTTTAGTGTTAAATCAACCCCATCTTTATTGATTAGTCCTACTAGAGTGAAACATCTTTCAAATACGGCTACCCACTTTCACCCTTGGGTTCGATATTATATAAATTTTGCACTTGGTCTCTTACGTGCTACACACGATAGAGTACACTTGATCTAAATCAATTTAAACCAAATTTGAAACCAATTTCAATAGTTTATTCTTGAGAGAATCGTTAATACATTTGTATTCTAGAACTTGGCTTGGAGTCTTGTTTGAAGTTCATGATTAATAAATATTAGGAGATGATCTTAGGCCACTATTGTTGATTTGAGCCACTTAGCCAAAATTTTACCTACCTTTAGACTAAATATATCATTGGAAGCCCAGTTGGCCGATTATCAAGGAAAGACTATTTGAACGCATTTATGTAGAAAAACATGTCAGAAGTGGTCAGAATCGGAAAACACGAAGTCTGAGACGCCGCTCGACTAGGGAAGGTGCTGCTCGACCAAGACCTTTTAGTCGAGCGAGGGTGGATTTGGTAGAGCGGATGTCTATATAGCATTTTAGCTAACAGAGAGTCCGCTCGACAGCCGCTCGAGCAGGATGAGATATGCTCGACCTGGTCATTTTGGTCACGCGGGGACACACACACTTATTTTTGGTAATTCTGAACCTCCTAAGCGTGTATTGTCGTATTCTCCAAGAAAAAGCCTAGAAAAGGTCCATAAAGAGAGTCTATAAGTATAAAAAGGGATACCGATCACATAAAAAAGAAAGTTAGATTCCACATCCATCCTACACCATATCCAAGCCCTAACTCCATTCTACAGAGCTGTGAAGAGAGATTCGTCTGTCGAATCAAGTGAGAACCATTGCACACCATATGTTTGATGAAATGATTGTTATGAATATTTTTTTATCATGAATGATTATTCTGATTTTATGTATGATTTGTGTGATTAAATTCTCTATTCATAGTGTTAGGATGACCATTCCAATATTATGCTTAGTGGTTTAATTGAATCATTGATTGCATGAGATGACTATGTTAAGTATGTTGGGAGTTTGGCCATAACCTTCATGTGTTTAGAACCTCATGATAGGACATTATTGATAAGTACTTGTGAAAGTGTTTGATATAATGAGGGGAACCAAGCCAATTTTCACTTGACCTTAGAAATGGAACACTAGGAAAACGTCCCTGATCGTGATAATATCTCTATATTGGTATATTAATATTCATAAGTACCTATAGGAAGAGTGATGATTGGAGACGATCTTTGAGTGCCCTTAATATCATAACATGAAAACCATCAATGCATGTATGTGTGAGTCTACATGAGCCTTTCCATGAGTGTTGCTTGCCTTGCATATTTCTTAGATTACTCTACCTTCATCCATCTTCTACCACATTTGTACATGTTTTATCTTTAATTGCTTTTCTAGCTTTGTTTATAGTGTTAAATCAACCCCATCTTTATTGATTAGTCCTACTAGAGTGAAACATCTTTCAAATACGGCTACCCACTTTCGCCCTTGGGTTCGATATTATATAAATTTTGCACTTGGTCTCTTACGTGCTACACACGATAGAGTACACTTGATCTAAATCAATTTAAACCAAATTTGAAACCAATTTCAATAGTTTATTCTTGAGAGAATCGTTAATACATTTGTATTCTAGAACTTGGCTTGGAGTCTTGTTTGAAGTTCATGATTAATAAATATTAGGAGATGATCTTAGGCCACTATTGTTGATTTGAGCCACTTAGCCAAAATTTTACCTACCTTTAGACTAAATATATCATTGGAAGCCCAGTTGGCCGATTATCAAGGAAAGACTATTTGAACGCATTTATGTAGAAAAACATGTCAGAAGTGGTCAGAATCGGAAAACACGAAGTCTGAGACGCCGCTCGACTAGGGAAGGTGCTGCTCGACCAAGACCTTTTAGTCGAGCGAGGGTGGATTTGGTAGAGCGGATGTCTATATAGCATTTTAGCTAACAGAGAGTCCGCTCGACAGCCGCTCGAGCAGGATGAGATATGCTCGACCTGGTCATTTTGGTCACGCGGGGACACACACACTTATTTTTGGTAATTCTGAACCTCCTAAGCGTGTATTGTCGTATTCTCCAAGAAAAAGCCTAGAAAAGGTCCATAAAGAGAGTCTATAAGTATAAAAAGGGATACCGATCACATAAAAAAGAGAGTTAGATTCCACATCCATCCTACACCATATCCAAGCCCTAACTCCATTCTACAGAGCTGTGGAGAGAGATTCGTCTGTCGAATCAAGTGAGAACCATTGCACACTATATGTTTGATGAAATGATTGTTATGAATATTTTTTTATCATGAATGATTATTCTGATTTTATGTATGATTTGTGTGATTAAATTCTCTATTCATAGTGTTAGGATGACCATTCCAATATTATGCTTAGTGGTTTAATTGAATCATTGATTGCATGAGATGACTATGTTAAGTATGTTGGGAGTTTGGCCATAACCTTCATGTGTTTAGAACCTCATGATAGGACATTATTGATAAGTACTTGTGAAAGTGTTTGATATAATGAGGGGAACCAAGCCAATTTTCACTTGACCTTAGAAAGGGAACACTAGGAAAACGTTCCTGCCTACTAGAGAAAATTCTTCGTGATAATATCTCTATATTGGTATATTAATATTCATAAGTACCTATAGGAAGAGTGATGATTGGAGACGATCTTTGAGTGCCCTTAATATCATAACATGAAAACCATCAATGCATGTATGTGTGAGTCTACATGAGCCTTTCCATGAGTGTTGCTTGCCTTGCATATTTCTTAGATTACTCTACCTTCATCCATCTTCTACCACATTTGTACATGTTTTATCTTTAATTGCTTTTCTAGCTTTGTTTTTAGTGTTAAATCAACCCCATCTTTATTGATTAGTCCTACTAGAGTGAAACATCTTTCAAATACGACTACCCACTTTCGCCCTTGGGTTCGATATTATATAAATTTTGCACTTGGTCTCTTACGTGCTACACACGATAGAGTATACTTGATCTAAATCAATTTAAACCAAAATTGAAACCAAGTTCAATAGTTTATTCTTGAGAGAATCGTTAATACATTTGTATTCTAGAACTTGGCTTGGAGTCTTGTTTGAAGTTCATGATTAATAAATATTAGGAGATGATCTTAGGCCACTATTGTTGATTTGAGCCACTTAGCCAAAATTTTACCTACCTTTAGACTAAATATATCATTGGAAGCCCAGTTGGCCGATTATCAAGGAAAGACTATTTGAACGCATTTATGTAGAAAAACATGTCAGAATTGCTCAGAATCGGAAAACACGAAGTCTGAGACGCCGCTCGACTAGGGAAGGTGCTGCTCGACCAAGACCTTTTAGTCGAGCGAGGTGGATTTGGTAGAGCGGATGTCTATATAGCATTTTAGCTAACAGAGAGTCCGCTCGACAGCCGCTCGAGCAGGATGAGATATGCTCGACCTGGTCATTTTGGTCACGCGGGGACACACACACTTATTTTTGGTAATTCTGAACCTCCTAAGCGTGTATTGTCGTATGGGAGATCATATCGGGTTAGAGTACTTAGTGCATGGGAAAAAATTGATACTGATAGTACCTAGAAAGGGGGTGAATTATATCTCTTGCTCCAAGGATATTCACACCTGTCAAATGCTTATTTACTTGTGTCTATAGAGTAGTTTTGCATGGTTTAGTGATGCATCCATATTCCACAAGGTAGAGTCGGACATTGTTACACAGAAGGGAAATTAATTAATAAAACTGGATGGCCCGAAGGACTACCACCTTCTCACTTATTCACTCTCATTTAATCTCTATTATTTATTTACTTTAATTGTTCTTTTGATTATTTTCTATTAGTTACCTAATTATCACAACTCTATTTTCCATAATAGTCTTAGTAAGTTAGAATATAATTAAATTAATAATAATCCGTCCTGTGGGTTCGATAAATACTTGGTATCTACAATAGCATCCTTCACACTTGGGAATTAATATTATATTTGAGAAAACGCTCATCAAGGGTATATGTGGCTAAGTTCAAATTTGAAAATACGCCTAACTACTTCAGGTGGAGAAATCCATCTTGCATTTTGGAAATCCTTTATCTCATCAATTATTGGATCCTCATTATTTGCTAGTAGTGTGTAAGAGATTTTATCATGCCCTTTATAAATATATTTGTACATGTATTTTATTGCTTGAATAGTTGAGCAAATTTCAATATTAATGTGACAATTAAATATTGCCATAAGATATGGACTGTAAGGCACAACCCATCTGTTGTCAACCTGTGTACCTCTGATAGTTACACTGCATTTATTATCAATACATTGATAGACGGGATATGAGTTTTTTTTTCAATTTTTGTGATCTCTGAGAATTCTTTAGGGCATCTGAACTTGCAGAAGCCTTTTCTCATAGAAGGACAATCTGGGTTAAGTAGATCACAAGTATCGTGCATCATAGTTTTGTTACTAAAGAAAATAAATATGCATTAGCGGAGGGTAGGAAGTTCTGCACAGACAATTCTGTCAAATGCTTTAGGAGCATACATTTTTTATGATTGATTTAAGATAAATAAAAAGTGAGCATGAGGTAAACCACTTTTTTGGAATTCTATAACATAAGTGCACGCTACAATGTGACTGAAACTTTTTTTGTCAAACAACTCTTTTTTTAAAACCTGAAGTTTTGCATGAAAGATTATGGCTACTAAATCAGGTCTATTTTGTACTTCATCAGAAGGTATGCATAATGCCTTTATTTCTTGCCAATTTGGATTTGAGGTTATTGTTAGGAAAATATCTGGTTTACCGTAGCGTTGGACTAAAGCTATGGCATCCATGTAACTTTTACGCATATCTCTAGGGCCACCAATAAATGATGCAGGTAATATAACACACGAACCAATATTTGAGCCTGTTTTACATCCTTGTTCTATACTGTCTAATAAACCACGATAAATATCATTGCGCAAACGTTTCTACATGTCCATGATTTTGAAAAAATCTAATCTTAATGTTTCAATTTTAATATACATATCTACGACATATTGTTGCAGAATTCTTCTAGTATGTAATAAAAATGAAGTAACATTTTCTCTAATTTGCAGTTTATAACAATAGTATTTGCAACATGATACAACTGACTTGTTGTTGGCCTTCTTTTTAGCCCCTACATAGACAGTAATTTGCATTTAATAAGATTATGTAAATGTAAATATTTTTAGGACACCTAGAAAAAAGTTATTTTAAGTGTACCTTGTATTCACCATCACATGTGGTGTTCATAGTACTCTTTTTTGTCATTGATTTAATTTTTTACTGCCACGATACCAACCAGGTTCTCCATTGGGGAATATTAAAGGATATTGCATGGTAGCAGCCAAAGTATTGCTTAATAATTTGTAAATAGTTGGTGTTTGTATAGACTTGAATATGTGGGCTTATACATTGGTCAATGTTACTTGCTTCAATCCATATTCCAGCAACTCGAGATACAGAAGGTTTATTGAAATTATTTTGGTCAGATAAGGGGTCAGCTTATAAAGCAATTTTGTATTCGTTCAGGTTATGAATATTGTTAAGACTATGGAAGAAATTTCTGTAAGGATTAACTTACAAAACATGAACCAATTTTTCAATAAGATGTTCTCTAAATTTTGAGCTAACTGACAAGCGGCTCAAGCTTTCATGTTCTGTATCAAAAAAATATAATTGCACATTTTTTGAGTTTATGTTGTTTGACGATATTGATGAGTCTAGGAGATGATAAAGTTGGCTTTGCACTCAAAATGTTTGAATTCCAGTGTTTCTTTTAGCCAAAGATTTATCAGAGTGCACACCTAATGATGTGAAGGCAAACATGTTATTATAACTACGAATGTAGTTACAAAATTCTTTTGCAAGTTCAGTGTTGGCAAGGTAAAGCTGAATCAATTCTGAAGACATCTCAGTATGCAGTAATTTTATATTCCCTAAAGAACAACAAAAAATTGGGGACTCCATGTAAGTATGTCTTACATTGCAAAATTTACAATTCGGTATATTAGGCAACAAATTCGGAGTGTTAGGCAGACATTGCAACGGGTCAGTATTTATAGGTAATGTAGTAGATATGGTTTCACGTTGTTTTGACGCACAGATTTTTTACAAGCATTCATTGCCAACCTACGATCATCAAAGCAAGAGTTTGTGGTGTGGGCATCATAGGTGTTGATGTGGTTTTTCTTATCATTATTTGTTTACAGAATAAGTAAGCTTTATAAAGGAAATTGTGAAAAAACTGTACCTATATTAATATTGTTATATAAACGAGTGGTAGTACAATGCACAAAATGGAAGCCTATAAAATATAAAGTTCATAACTGCTAATTAAATTATAATAGAATAACATACCTTTTATATCTGCATGCTCATGGTTTTACCGTCATGTTCATCTTGCAGCTAAGAATGTTATCTACAACATTTTAGGAAAAAGATGAATAATTTGTTGGTTCTACAAAGCATAAGTAATTACTAACATATTCATAACATACAATTTCTTATGAAGCATTAACGGTTGGCTTGAAATGACCCAGTTTGTGAAAGGTAATATATAATATCTTAGCTCAACTAGATTTATTTTAGAAAGCCCAAAACCTATTTATTTATTTTTATGGCCCAAAAGGTCAGCCCTAACTTAGCCCAACTAGATTTATTTTAGAAAGCCCAAAACCTATTTATTTATTTATATGGCCCAAAAGGTCAGCCTTATCTTAGCCCAACTAGATTTTTTTTAGAAAGCCCAAACTTATTTATTTATTTATTTATTTTGTAGCCCAAAGTTTCATCCCACTTAAATGGCCTGATATATAATTAGTAAGGCTAAAGTTAAAAAAAAAAAAAGAGAGAAGAACGGGAGAAGAAAAGCAAAAGAGGGGAAAGAAGAGAGTGAAGAGGAGAAACCCTTGTTGATCAAATTCTCCCTTACAACCCTCATCCTAGGTGGTTTCTAAGTTGTTTTGAGGTAAGTGGTGTGTGAATTAAGCTTCCTTCTTCCATGATTTTGTAATTTTGTGGGGTTTTTCTTTTTGGTATGTGGGTAATTTGCAGACTGTTCGAACTGATTTTGACATAGCTATTGCCATCGAAACTTTGCAAACTTAATTTTTTACGTAGCTGAACTCGTTAGCTTTCCGTAGCCACTTGAAACGCCTCAATCCGATTATTCTACAATTAGTTATGATTTTTCTCGTAAACTGCCGCTAGCTGGAAAATTTCAGAAATTTTATGTCGAATTCAAACTTATTTTCTATCGTTTTGTTTAGTTAATGTATTGAAACGGGTTATGTGAGATTGGGAACTGATGTTAAGGAGTTACATACCATTTTTATTTAATATCGACTCGTTCGAACTCAATTAGGATTTGTTTTTAGCAATGAAAGGGATGTTACCGCTAATAGTTAGTTATATTTAATTTGTCTTTAATTGCTCATCTCCTTTCTAGGTAAAGAACCATCGACGAAGGGCAAGGGACCGACTTCAGATTCCGGAGAGAGTTAATCACTTACTTGTGAGTTGATAATTCGGGAATGCCTTCTCTTGTGGGATTGTGGACCCTCGATAAATGTTCATTTATTTTAGTTTTAGTTAATTGATAAGAAAATTATTTGGTATTATGTTATGTGGTAAAGAGCCTGATTGGCTCGATTGCTCTGGTTAGAGTCATGTTAGCCATTTTATGAGTATTATTGATTTCTGGTTATTCTTGTGTGCCAATTAAGACTCTAACTTGAGTCGTTATTCATCTTATGATGCATATGCATATGTATGCCTGGTACCAAGGTTAAGTAGCCCGAATTGGTCACAGTTCGGGTGAGTTGGAGCAACATTGGTTAAGTAGCCCGAATTGTCGCGGTTCGGGTGAGTTAGAGTGACAACCAAGTTGCCCGTGATTGGCAAACCTGGGTGAGTTAGATCTAACGGGGCACCTGTCCATTTGCCAAATACTGATACTCTGGAGGGTGATCGTTAGATGGATCAGTCTATTATAGGCTCAGTCAACGTCACCGGTGTGGGACATGCATGTCATATATGTTTATATGTTTGATCATTTCAAGTATTCACGTCGATATTGAATTGTGAACTTTAGCACTTGGCGTATTGAGAAAGAATATTAATGTGCATTTTATCTAGAGTAACGGTGACGGGCTTGGACTGTCTCTCGACGGAGAGCTCAGTTCGAGGAGGATATTGACTACTCACGCGTCTTTTATGTGATAACATGTTGTTTGAACTAATTGTGTTATTCGTAAATGTGCACTAAGGTTTTTATTTTCATTAATATGTATACTGAGTGAGAAATAGTTATTGTGGGACGAAATGTGGGATTTTATGTTATGAACCGCGAGTGGAATACATGCTTCGTATAAGGGTCGGGGTGACCGGCTTATCACCTCACTGAGCTAGTGGTTTTGCTCACCCCCATCATTCTTTCCTTTTCAGGCTGTTGATATCGTTTTGGTTGGAGGTTTTCCTATCGTTTGCTCGTCATCCAATCCGTGTTTTGGGTACTTTCTCTTTTATGTAAATTGACGGATTCATTGGCGAGATTGTATAGTTTATATTTGGTGACCCCCTTGATGTTCTTTTTGTACCTTCGCGATGTTATATCGTTCATGTATATTTTCTTTAAACTAAGTTACACCGTTGTATTTTGTACCTTTGTAAATCCTTGTTGATACTTTTTGAGATGATGTCCTCAGGTTGTACCCGTTGTTATCAGTTGTTCAGCTCTACAGGTACTTGATAGCAAGCCTTACGTTTTCTATAAACTTTGTGGAGTGGAGTGCACCCATTCTGCGAAATTTATGGTTAACGTGGCGGTTGTCGCGTTCTGCTGGGGTCGGGGCGTGACAACTTTCTTGGTATCAGAGCCTGGTTTTATGATTCTCATTCTTTTTGAGTCGAGCCAATGGGTCCAATTTTGTTTCTATGTTATCCTAAGGTATCGTATTGCCTTGACGTTGACCTTGCATTTTCTTTCCTTTCTTCCTTTCAGTCATTATGGCACCTCCAGTTCGTCGTCGAGGTCGAGGACACGCTCCTCGTGATCCTCCGAGTCCTCTACTCTCTTCTGTTCCTCGTGGACCTCGAGGACATGTTTCTTCTGATCATGTCGTTCCTCCGACGGTTACGAACCCTATCAATTCTGATCATAGGGTGCCAGTTTCCCAGGTAGAGCAACCACGGGCCCAGTTGCGGGTTGAGCACATGATGACACCCGAGCAGTACCAATTGTATTATGATCACATTCGAATACATGGTGTTTCACCACCTACAACGGCTCATACAACTACGACTGTCACTGAAGAGGTTCTTCGTGCTAATGAATCGATTCGACCTACATCTAATGTACCAATTTTTACTCCAGAAATGGCTTTAGGAGGTTCTACTTCTCGAGGTGCACTTTTTATACCTGATTTGGTGAAAGCAGTTGAAAACATGGGGACTTCAAAATTTGACGGTGCAAGAGATGTTTCTAAAGCGGGGGCATGGTTAAAGGAGATTACAGAGACCTTTGACACCTTGATGATTGAAGAATGTTATCGTGTGGTCATTGCAACCAAACTGTTAGGCCCAGATGCACGACGATGGTGGCAGAATCTAAAAGAGACATCCTCGATTACTATTACGTGGGCTATCTTTGTGGAACGATTCAAAGATCGATACTTCTCTCAGTACATCAAGGATCAGAAGAGAAAGGAGTTCTTCAACCTCTTTCAAGGCATTATGTCGGTCGTGGAGTACTAAAGCAAATTTTTGGAATTGCGAGAATTCGCTCCTGAGTCATATACGACGAGAGACTTATGCAAGAGATTTGAAGATGGTATTAATTTAAATATTCGAGATCGCATCAAGTCCGGAGACAAGTACGAGAGTCTTGACGATCTCGTAGAAGAAGCCCTGAGGGAAGAAGGTTTAGTTCAGGCGAGACATAAGCTTGCAGAACGATCTCAAAAGAAAAGGCAAGGGAGCGCATTTCCAGGAAATGCATCGAAGGTCTATAGGGGTGTGGGATCTTCGCGTGGCGCACCAAGTTCGGTACCTATTAGTTTTCCTCAACCTCGGAAGCAGTTTAGTAGAGGCGGGAGCAATGTCTCGGGATCGGTTGGTGAAAATCGCAAGTGCCAGAATTGCTTAAAATATCACGATGGCCCCTGTAAGGCTCCTCAAGTATGTTTTCAGTGTCGACAGCCGGGGCATATTCGAAGTTCTTGTGCTCAGCTTATGGGAGCGAGCAGTCAGGGTTCTGGTCAGCTTCGTGGTAAACTAACATATTCTACACCCAGAGATACTCGATCTGCAGTTACCAGAGTGCCCGATGCCTCAAGCGGCCCTAGTACTCAATCACCTATGCAAGGAAGGAAGCAAACTAGAGTATTTCATATTTCCCAGGAAGAGGCTCGCTCAGATCCGAAGGTTGTGATAGGTAATTTATAATCTGAGTATTTTCACATGCTAGATCTAACCCCGCCTTGTTATTCCACTTGATTACGAATAAAACATTCGTAAGAAATTCTATCTTTTCGAATTTTTAAATCACAATCTCACCTAATATTGCTTCTTTAGGCCATGTGTTTGTGGGAGACCATCAGGTCTACGCTTTATTTGACCCAGGTTCTGATAGGTCTTATATCCGGGATGATCTTACTGCGATCTTAGATTATCCTATCTCTCATTTGTCACCTGGAATCATCGTTCATACCCCTCTTGGAGAGCGTCTAATTTGTGATTCGGTATTCCTTGGTTGTCCATTGAAGATCAAAGATGTCATTTTAGAGGCTGAATTGATACCATTGCCTTTGATTGATCTTGATGTTATTCTTGGCATGGATTGGCTTTCTTCTCATCATGCAATTCTCGATTGCCACGAGAAGCTTGTTATTTTTCGTAGAGCAGGATTCTCAGAACTCATTTTTGAAGATGACATCCCGATCGTGAATGAATTTCCTGATGTCTTTCCCGAAGACTTACCAGGACAACCTCCGAATCGAGAGATTGATTTTTCCATTGACGTACTTCCTGGAATCACACCTATATCGATTACTCCATATCGAATGTCGCCTGCTGAGCTTAAGGAACTCCAGACACAACTTGGGGAATTATTGGAGAAGGGTTTCATACGACCTAGCACATCTCCATGGGGTGCTCCAGTTCTTTTTGTCAAGAAGAAAGATGGATCACTTCGCTTATGTGTCGACTACCGTCAATTGAACAAGGTGACAATTAAGAACAAATATCCTCTTCCAAGAATCGATGATCTGTTTGATCAATTACAAGGAGGAACTGTGTTCTCAAAAATTGATTTCCGATCCGGTTATCACCAACTCAAGATTAGGGAATCTGATATCCCTAAGTCTGCTTTTCGAACCAGATACGGTCATTTTGAATTCTGTGTTATGCCTTTTGGACTCACAAATGCTCCTGCAGCTTTTATGGATCTTATGAATCGGGTCTTTCGGCCGTACTTAGATAAGTTTGTCATCATCTTCATTGATGACATTCTTATTTATTCTAAATCGGACGACGAGCATTCTCATCATCTAAGAATTGCACTGAACATTCTCAGAGAAAATCAGCTTTATGCTAAATTCTCGAAGTGTGAATTTTGGCTTCGTGAGGTAAGCTTTTTGGGTCATCAAATTTCTAAAGAAGGAATCTAAGTCGATCCAGTGAAGATTCAAGCTATACTAGATTGGGAGCGTCCAAAGAACGTGACAGAGATTCGTAGTTTTCTGGGATTAGCTGGATATTATCGACGGTTTGTCAAAGACTTTTCGTTATTGGCTTCATCTTTGACTAAATTGACTCGGAAAGGGGTAAAATTTGAATGGAGTGAAGAATGCGAGGAAGCATTTCAAGAATTGAAAAGACGACTCGTTTCAGCTCCTATTCTTGCTTTGCCAGACCCAGCGATTGGAGAATTTACCATTTATAGCGACGCCTCGAGACAAGGATTAGGATGCGTTCTCATGCAAGAAGGAAAGGTTATTGCCTACGCTTCAAGGCAATTGAAGAAGAACGAAGAAAATTATCCTACACATGATTTAGAGTTGGCTGCAATCGTCTTTGCATTGAAGATATGGAGGCACTATCTGTATGGTGCAACTTGTCGGGTTTTCACTGATCACAAGAGCTTAAAGTATATCACCACGCAAAAGGAGCTCAACCTCAGGCAAAGGCGATGGATGGAGTTGATTAGTGACTATGACTTAGTCATCGATTATCATCCTGGCAAGGCGAACGTTGTTGCAGATGCTCTGAGTAGAAAGTCTTCTACCTCACTTGCTATGATTCAATCTTTTTATCTTCCTATGTTGGAGCAATTTAAATCTTTATACATTTCGCTCGATTGTGAAAAGTCTAATGATTCTGCCTTAATCGCCAAATTCGAGGTTAAGCCTACCTTGTTCGAGCAAATTCGAGAAAGACAATCACACGATGTTTATTTACAACAGAAGATTGCGAAGCTAAATCAAGGAAAAGAAACAGAATATCAAATTCGGGATGATGGACTTCTTACTTTTAAAAATCGTGTTTGTGTTCCATCAGAACTTGATGTTCGTAGTGCTATTCTTGAGGAAGCCCATTCTTCAGCCTATGCTATGCATCCTGGTAGTACCAAAATGTACAGAATACTTCGGGAGCATTATTGGTGGCCAGGTATGAAATGGGACATTACTGAATTTGTAAGTGGAACACCAAAAACCAGCTGGCATGCTTCAACCACTACCTATTCCTGAGTGGAAATGGGAAAACGTCACAATGGATTTTGTTTCTGGTTTACCTCGAACCCAAAAGGGTCATGACTCAATTTGGGTCATTGTCGATCGTCTGACGAAATCGGCACATTTTCTTCCAGTGCATACCAACGAATCTTTAGAGAAACTTGCCAAGTTATATGTCGATGAGATCGTAAGATTGCACGGAGTACCAGTGTCAATCATATCTGACCATGATCCAAGATTCACTTCCCGTTTTTGGCCTAGTCTGCAGAAAGCGCTAGGTACAAAATTACTATTCAGTACCTCGTTTCATCCACAGACTGATGGACAGTCAGAGAGAACTATACAGACACTAGAAGACATGCTACGTGCAGTGGTGTTGAATTTGGGAGGTAGCTGGGATAAGTACGTGACTTTGGTAGAGTTCGCTTATAACAACAATTATCATTCAAGCATTGGAATGCCCCCGTACGAAGCTCTGTATGGCTGAAAGTGTCGAACACCACTCTTTTGGGATGAGGTTGGCGAGAGACAAATCGAACAAATAGAGCTTATCGAAGATGCGAAGGCAAAAATACAACTTATTCGAGACAGACTTAAGGTAGCGCAAGATCGACAGAAAAGCTACGCAGATAATAGGAGGCGCGATTTGGAGTTTAATGAAGGAGACAAAGTTTTTCTGAAAGTTTCTCCATGGAAGGGCGTGTTGCGATTCCGCCGTCGAGGAAAGTTGAGTCCAAGGTATATTGGCCCTTTTACGATCGTGCAAAGGATTGGTCGTGTCGCGTATCGACTTGAGCTACCATCGGAATTGTCGAAGATTCACGATGTCTTCCATGTCTCTATGCTTAGAAAATATGAACCAGATCCTTCGCACGTGCTCAAAGATCCCCTAGTTGTATTAAAGGAAACTCTATCGTACGAAGTACAACCTGTTCAAATTGTAGATCGCCGAGAGAAAATGCTTCGTAACAAATCCATTCCTATGGTGAGAATTCTATGGAGAAGTGATCAAATTGAAGAAGAAACATGGGAACCAGAGTCAGTCATGCGTCAACACCATCCAAATCTCTTTTCATCTCTAGGTACGCTTATGTTTCGAGGACGAAACTTTTTAGAGGAGGGGATATTTTATAATATCTTAGCTCAACTAGATTTATTTTAGAAAGCCCAAAACCTATTTATTTATTTTTATGGTCCAAAAGGTCAGCCCTAACTTAGCCCAACTAGATTTATTTTAGAATGCCCAAAACCTATTTATTTATTTATATGGCCCAAAAGGCCAGCCTTATCTTAGCCCAACTAGATTTTTTTTAGAAAGCCCAAACTTATTTATTTATTTATTTTGTGGCCCAAAGTTTCAGCCCACTTAAATGGCCTGATATATAATTAGTAAGGCTAAAGTTAAAAAAAAAGAGAGAAGAACGGGAGAAGAAAAGCAAAAGAGGGGAAAGAAGAGAGTGAAGAGGAGAAACCCTTGTTGATCAAATTCTCCCTTATAACCCTCATCCTAGGTGGTTTCTAAGTTGTTTTGAGGTAAGTGGTGTGTGAATTAAGCTTCCTTCTTCCATGATTTTGTAATTTTGTGGGGTTTTTCTTTTTGGTATGTGGGTAATTTGCAGACTGTTCGAACTGATTTTGGCATAGCTATTGCCATCGAAACTTTGCAAACTTAATTTCTGTACGTAGCTGAACTTGTTAGCTTTCCGTAGCCACTTGAAACGCCTCAATCCGATAATTCTACAATTAGTTATGATTTTTCTCGTAAACTGCCGCTAGCTGGAAAATTTAAGAAATTTTATGTCGAATTCAAACTTATTTTCTATCGTTTTGTTTAGTTAATGTATTGAAACGGGTTATGTGAGATTGGGAACTAATGTTAAGGAGTTACATACCATTTTTATTTAATATCGACTCGTTCGAACTCAATTAGGATTTGTTTTTAGCAATGAAAGAAGTTACCGCTAATAGTTAGTTATATTTAATTTGTCTTTAATTGCTCATCTCCTTTCTAGGTAAAGAACCATCGACGAAGGGCAAGGGACCGACTTCAGATTCCGGAGAGAGTTAATCACTTACTTGTGAGTTGATAATTCGGGAACGCCTTCTCTTGTGGGAAGTGTGGACCCTCGATAAATGTGCATTTATTTTAGTTTTAGTTAATTGATAAGAAAATTATTTGGTATTATGTTATGTGGTAAAGAGCCTGATTGGCTCGATTGCTCTGGTTAGAGTCATGTTAGCCATTTTATGAGTATTATTGATTTCTGGTTATTCTTGTGTGCCAATTAAGACTCTAACTTGAGTCGTTATTCATCTTATGATGCATATGCATATGTATGCCTGGTACCAAGGTTAAGTAGCCCTAATTGGTCACGGTTCGGGTGAGTTGGAGCGACATTGGTTAAGTAGCCCGAATTGTCGCGGTTCGGGTGAGTTAGAGTGACAACCAAGTTGCCCGTGATTGGGAAACCTGGGTGAGTTAGATCTAACGGGGCACCTGTCCATTTGCCAAATACTGATACTCTGGAGGGTGATCGTTAGATGGATCAGTCTATTATAGGCTCAGTCAACGTCACCGGTGTGGGACATGCATGTCATATATGTTTATATGTTTGATCATTTCAAGTATTCACGTCGATATTGAATTGTGAACTTTAGCACTTGGCGTATTGAGAAAGAATATTAATGTGCATTTTATCTAGAGTAACGGTGACGGGCTTGGACTGTCTCTCGACGGAGAGCTCAGTTCGAGGAGGATATTGACTACCCACGCGTCTTTTATGTGATAACATGTTGTTTGAACTAATTGTGTTATTCGTAAATGTGCACTAAGGTTTTTATTTTCATTAATATGTATACTGAGTGAGAAATAGTTATTGTGGGACGAAATGTGGGATTTTATGTTATGAACCGCGAGTGGAATACATGCTTCGTATAAGGGTCGGGGTGACCGGCTTATCACCTCACTGAGCTAGTGGTTTTGCTCACCCCCATCATTCTTTCCTTTTCAGGCTGTTGATATCGTTTTGGTTGGAGGTTTTCCTATCGTTTGCTCGTCATCCAATCCGTGTTTTGGGTACTTTCTCTTTTATGTAAATTGACGGATTCATTGGCGAGATTGTATAGTTAATATTTGGTGACCCCCTTGATGTTCTTTTTGTACCTTCGCGATGTTATATCGTTCATGTATATTTTCTTTAAACTAAGTTACACCGTTGTATTTTGTACCTTTGTAAATCCTTGTTGATACTTTTTGAGATGATGTCCTCGGGTTGTACCCGTTGTTATCAGTTGTTCAGCTCTACAGGTACTTGATAGCAAGCCTTACGTTTTCTATAAACTTTGTGGAGTGGAGTGCACCCATTCTGCGAAATTTATGGTTAACGTGGCGGTTGTCGCGTTCTGCTGGGGTCGGGGCGTGACATAATAAAACTCACCTATGTATAATTGAAGAGCAAAATAATTTACCAGGCAAGCCAAGGTCATTACCAAAAAGGTAACTTAAACTTTAAATTTGTGGGGCGGGAGGGAGGAGGGGGGGAAATTAATTGTACACATGAGCACAAAAGGTGATAGCAAGCGTAAATGGGTGGTAAATGGAAATAGAGATTATTAATTCATACCAAGTTGAGTAGCTGTAACAGAATATAAATAAGAAAGATAAATAATATTGACAAGAAGGGTCGAAGATAATCTGAAAGCTAAGAGATCTGTTCTTCTTGCTAAAGGAATGAATTAGAATATGTTAATTTCTTTTATTTAATTCAAATTCAATTTTGTTGTATTGTAGGATAATGTGCCAACATATATATATACACACTCATACAAATACATGTGCAAAGGCGGAAAGAGAATAACTTAGTCAAAGTTTACAAAAACATAAGTATAAAGCCAAAATTAGTCCAAAAATAGAATACTGATATCATATTTGTATATGTTCTGGTAACATACAATATAGGTGATGTTTCTATTAAAAGTTCAATTACAGGTAACACTATATCTCCAACTATTGAAGTTCGGCAAGTAAATATTTTATTGAAGAGTTCACTCAATATTTTATAGTATCACTTTGACAAGACAAAAGACTATTTGTGTCTATCTAAACTCTTATACATTATTGTCTCACTTATAGGGATACACTCAAGTTTCTCTCACTCTTAACTTGCTCACAATTTGAGTCTCACTTATAGGCTAGTCAGGGTCCACACCGGTTTTTGGCCTTCATAATCATATTGCAATAAGAGTGGGTAATGGAAAGTTTTAGTAATTATAGGTTTTAAATTGCGAAAGTAAATATTTTATTGAAGAGCTCACTCGATATTTTACAGTATCACACTAAAGAGTCTTTCTAACTAATTTGAACTCATGTACATTATTGTCTCTCTTAGAGGGTGCTCACATATTTGTCTGTATTCTTATGTTTCTGTCATTCTTAACTTGTTCAGTTTAAGAAGTAGAAATAAATTCAAAGTCTAATTTGTCGTGAGAAATATTAGGAAGAATTGCAACAAGCCAACCAAGTTTGCTAAGTGAACTGGAAATCGGAATGTTCATATTTATGGTAAATATATGTAAAAAATAAATCAAACAGTAAATACATGTAAAAAATGAATAAAATGTCTAGAAACGTACCGCCGTCCATTATTATCAATAAGAAAAGGCTTGTAAAATATGCCGGCAATTTCAATATCAATTTTACTTGTATAAAGTATAAACAAATAATATAATGTAACTATATATTTTGACACTGGTTTTTGCCCTGCTTACTCTTAAATTGTTAACTTATTCACAAGTTGACTCATGGTGACACTGGTTTTTGCTATTATGCCTAATCATATGCCAAGAACACCTATTTATAGTGACTAATGGGAAGTCCTAGTAATCAAAGGTTTTAAGTTGTAAAGTTAATTATTTTGTTGAAGAACTCACTCAATATTTTAAATTAAAAGGGAATTAGCTCCTCCATCTTATAAAGAGGTATCTGTTCCAGTTATTTTGTTATTAATCTTCTTTTCTTATTAAGGGTGTGTGATTTTGTTTGTTTATTCTATCTCCTAGGTAGTTTAAAACTGTGTATGCATCTTCCAAATGCATTCCAACTTGATTTTTGCTTCACTTATGTGGTGTGTCTTTTCTTTATTCTTTTTCTTTGAGCAAATGTCCATTTTAAATATTTAAAGTTTTTATTAAGTGTCTGAATCTCTTTAGGCTTGTTGTTCCTAATTTACTTTAAAATGTAACAGATGGCCATTTTATCTAATACGGTTGACGGAGGTGTAAAGGCATCAATAAATGAGTAAACATCAAGTTTAATCTTTATTAAGAAGAAAGGCGATAACATACACATCTTTGTTTTAATTCAATTACATGAAAGAGTACTCCATGAATAATTCCTTTGACCTCTGTTGCATCAAGAGACTCAGTTCAATGCTTATACAACTAAGATGACTTCACACAACTCCAACGGGAATACACAATACTTCGCACTGGATATCCATGAGCTAAAATCAATGTCCTCCCAATTTTTGACACTTACTATTATACCAGAAGGCACAAACCTTCAGTACAAGGTTAAAAGAAAAAAAAACTTAACAGAATTGCAGATTCATATCTTAGTGTCTATTGAATTGTGATTGGATAGGGGTTAATTTATTTTTACAGTAGATAAAAGATTAGCCAGCAAAAATATAGAAACTATTTAAATATCAAATTAATGTTCTAGCAAGATATCGTAGAGCTGTAGAGAATATTTTGAGCTGTACACGTTGAGAAAATTTTCCATGTAGAGCCATAGAGAATATGTTAATAATGAATAGAAAGCTAACCGATATCGTATGACTGCGGTGCAGAAGTGAAATTTGGGGAAGCCTGTAACTGCAAATGCTGTAAGAGCGGTCGGAAACTTTGTGTACAAAATAAGGGGGGAAAGATTAATGTTTCTTGAGCTGTACAAGTTGGGAAATGAACAAAAATACCTAATTAGAATTGCAATCTAAAAATTGAGATTTTGAAGAGAAAAGGACCGTAGAAAGAAAAATATACCTATAAAGCGGAAACTTTACACGCAGGAAGATTGTAGAAGACGTGAGAAGAAGAGGCAAAAAATAAGAAAACCTAGATGAAGGTGAAGGCAGATTGAGGTAAGGGAGAGTGTGTTATCTGTATCTTCAGGGAAAAGGCAGAGGAGGGCGAAGAGAGATGAAGGCAAAGGGATGGCGCCGCTTGAGGAGTGAGGGTATTTGATTAACCATAACTTGTAGTCGGGTTGACCAATTCAAGAATTTATCGAACCACAGGGAGAAAGGCTCTAGTGCTTAAGTGATCTCACATTTTTCGTAATTTTATAGAGACTCATCATCAATGTATTTGGTTGTAAAACAAGTAAATTGAATTGATTAAACTAAACAAGTAATCAATGATTAACAAACAAGATGGATAAATAAAGAGTGGTTTTCCAAGTTAAACAAAAGTGAGATCAACAACAATTAAGAAGTGGTAATTCTAGGAATTATGTATCCAACTCATATGTTTCATGGATGTATGATTTAGGGCTAACATTAGTTTCTTCTAAACTTTCTCTCGAAATGAATAGAATGTGAATCCAAATAAGAATCCCAAAATAGCTTAATGGATTGGTTCTCACTCAAGAAATTTCATCTAGGTACTAAGTTTAAATGAGAATCCCCTCACACAATCAATCAACCTCTCGATCAAACCAATCGGGTGTCCTATCAAAGGGTTCTAACTCCTAAAGGATATCTCTATCTCTTTAAGACTTGTAATGCACATGAAGTGTATGATGAATTGATTCAATGAACTATCCTAAACATACAATTGATTTCTCAATCAAATCACATGTCTATGACAATTAATCACACAAATCAACAATACAAATCAATCAATTAACAATTAATGATAGAAAATCATAAATCCATTCAAAACATGAATTAAAATACATAGATCCCCAAAATTAACCTACAACTCTTATGTTGCTAATCTTACAAGGGGAGATTAGCCTACCATCTTCATAAGATAATTAACATAGACTTTACAAACCTTACAAATCATGATAATCAAATAGGATTACTACAAAAATGGGATGAAAACTCCCTTGGCTTGGCTCCAATGGTTATTACCTTCCTTTCCTTGTAATTCTCCTCTCTTCCTTGCTTCTTCTCTTCACTTAGATGAAGGATTTATAGTGAGATGATGATGGAGTTAATAGATGGATGGAAATGATGAAGGATATGGTGTAAAATGAAGGAATTGGTGTGTGGGGTGTGTGAGCAGCTAAAAATTCAGATCCAAGATGAACAAATGTTGAATGGAATGGTATTTATACTCTAGAAGGAATCTGGATTTTTTTTTGAATTTTAACACCTACACGGCTCGAGTTTAGTATACGGCCCAAGTCGTGTCTAGGGTTTCTGTCAACGATGAACTTTGGACAGCGCACGGCTCGTATGCGGTACACGACCATAGGGGTGGTCGTGTTGTGTGTTCTGATGTTCGCTCACAGCCTATTCTTACAGGCCCGTGTTCTGTACACTAGCCGTGTGTGCTACACGCCTCGAGTAACAAACACGGCTGGCTGTGTTTGTGCTGCTTTGCTTCCTTCTTTCTCCCGACTATTTTCGCTCCGTTTTCACCTGTTTTAACACGTATAAGTTCATTCTCACACATATCAATAAAAACACTTAACACCACCAAAATACACATAAAAAAAAGATGAAATACTATGAAATTGGATATAAAAAGACACTAAAATCTAGGTGAAAATAACGACAATCACACCCCAAACTTAAAGTGTTGCTCGTCCCCGAACAACGAAAATGATAAATCGAGGGAGAGATTTTCACCTGAAAAACTAAACGAATGTAAGTAATAATACATCAATAGCAATAATAACAACAAATTATGCTAAGCTATCCTACAACATTAGATTCATGATATGAGAAATTAACAAGTTCAATCAAAAGAGAATAAGGTGCAATATAGTCCCTTTTTAGTCTAAGCCTCACCTAAGTTTATCAATTTCATTCTACACTCTTTAAGTAGGGTAAATCAACACTCATCAACCAATTGGTTCGACTCACCATACACTTGCTCGTAGACTCTATTCACAAACCGCCAAAGTTTCAATGGATGATCAAAAAGGTCTTTGATTAAGGATGTAATGATAGGCTCTTTGGTAGGGTAGGAAGAATTTAGATAAAAGTGACTAAACAAGTGTAAGTAATAGAAGAGATATCTACTTTCTTCCATTCTCCACTTTCTTTCTTCCCTTCTTATTCTTTGCAACATTCAAGCACTATTCATCACTTCTCTTTTGATTTTCAACTATTTTTGATTGTATGCTCCCTTCTTTTGATTTTTAGTTTCTTGAGCGTCTTTGTCTCTTTGCTCCCTTTTTTACTTTTAAGGTTACATATGCACTCTTTTTTATGCTCTTTTCATCCTTTTATACTATTTCCTCTTCTTCTTTTGTTATCTCATTATACCTTTCTAGCTACCATATCCTTGATTACTCACACAAAAGGTATATATATATATTAGGCTCATGTGGGTAATCAAGGCTTGTAATGTGCTAAATTCACAAGAAATAGGCTTATAGGCTCAAAAATGGTTAACTAAGGATGATGTTAAAGGTAAGGAAATGTTTGGCAATGACTATACATATCAAAGATGGCCTTTAATTATATCATCAATCTCTACTAATTGGGTTCATTCCTAAAGTCATTTGAGCAAGTATTTAGTTTATCAAAACTCAACCGATCCACTCATGAAAAGATATACCATGTATGCATGGTCGAGGCACAAATTATCACAAGTTTATGCTTGATTTAAAAGGACTTATTGCAACACATTCATCTTTTAATTGAACCAATTAAATAAAACATATCATAATTCGAAAGTGTAGAGATTCTTAATCATGATCCGTTATCACTTATCACCACAATGCATCATCACTCACATTCAAAATGACTCACGACCACCCAAACAAGCCACCAAACAAAACCTTAACAAGAATGAAAATACAAACAAACATACACAAAACAAGAGACAAAACAAGAGCACAAAACACCACATCAAGAAATAAAGAATAAAGTTCACCCCATCCATAATCAATGCAAATTACATCTCATCTCAAACTTAAATGAAAATAAATCCTAAATTACGAAATTAAAACATCCAAAAACAAAACAACTAAAAGTATTAAATCCAACACAATTCAATTCAACTAAAATAAATGAGCTAACGAAGTGACGAGCACTAAAAGTACTCCCTCAATTATCTGGACGATGAGGAGGACGAGGCTGGCATGGTGCCCAACGGATATAAGCATGAGGTGAGGCAAGGAATTGGAAATTAAACATCATCGTGAGCATCTCCTCCATATTGTTTGAATGTGCTCGAACGTTCTCCTCATAATACTCCCTCCTACGTTGTCCCTCGTGGATCTCCCCGATCTGCACCACTTGCCTCTCCTGCTCTTCTCTGATTTCTCTTATTTGCTCTCCATGCAGGTTCTGTGTGTGCCTTATCTCTCAAATCTCCTCTTCAAAGAAATTCCAATTTGAATCTCCTATCCCTTGTCCAATGAACTGCTACTGTTGTTGTTGTTGTTCCTGCTCTTGTTCAAACTGTGGAGGTTTATGAGCATGTTCTTCAAATTCCACATGTTGATGTTGAGGGTCTTCTTCATCCCCCTCTTCCAAAGCTACGGGCTCAGATCTCAAATTTGCTAACTCACGATTTTCTTCAATACGTATATACCTCGGTACTGCTTACACTCCTTCTCGATTCCTTCGATAAAATTCCCTCACGACATTGGAATGTTGCACACTTGCCATTGCAAACTTGGCATTTTTCCTTCGAGAATAAACTATTGTTAGCTCCAGAGAAGGTAAAGGGAATGGAGCTCCCTTGTCTTGCCTCAGGCAATACCTATCTCCTATCAAAGATAAAAACTCCGTCCTCATTAGCTGGTTATAGTTGAGCCCCTTACTAGTCATCCTATTTTCCATTATTCTGAGATCAATCCCTAATCCTTGGGCTATCATTGTAACTATCCCTCCAACCATCACTCCTTGTGAATTATGCCTCTTAGCTACTCTTTTTGCATGGTGGATAAAATGGGCTGCCATATTCAACTCAAGCTCATGATATAAACAATACATAATGTAAAGTTGTTTCTCTCCTACTGATCCACATTCGTAACGAGCCACAACTGTATTTGAGACAATCTTCTCTAGATATCTCATTATGGGATTCCTAATGGACGTACCCTTTGATGCACTAGGGATGTAATCTGCTGGTTCTGTTCAATCATTGACTAGTGTCTTCCACTAACTTTGCTGATTGAAACCCCCTCCTTCATAAAAATGATCATGATTCTCAAATGGTGGACATCCCATAAACTTATTCAACATATAGATGGGTACCTTCTCCCTCAACTCGTTATTCAGCTGGAAAGTTATTGATGTTGGGAAGTCGTTCCCATTCTTCTTCACCTCAAGAGTGCTCAAAAATTCAGCTGTAAGGTGTTGATAGGTAGGAGGTCTCTTGTCAAAGAATTCCTCCATCCCTCTCCTACTGAACATTCTTCTCAAATTAGCTTCTACCCCAAGCCCGGTCATAGTTTCTTGATTCTGAAATCTAGTTGGCCTGATATTCGGGAATATTGCTTGCCACCTCAAGATATACTTTTCCTAACCTTCCTCGAATTCTACTCCAAAGTACGCAGGTTGTATCCCATCTTCCATCAATTGGGCATCTAACTTGGCCATTTCTGCCTCAGTTTCTACAATGATAAAGTCTTCATTGCGTTTTCGTACTCTTCTTTCGGCCATCTGCAATATTCAATATTTTCACATTATACTCAACTTCATCATAAGGGGTAGTTAAGTATAGAATCATCACTAGTTATTAAACTAAATGCTAATCCTAATCTGGCTTTGATGTTCCATGGTAACACCTCCTTTCAAACTACAATCTGCAGCTTAATCATTAAAGAGATGGAACAAGCAACTACATAACATTCTTAATCAATCAAACAAGAGCATCCTTTCATTTTCATGAGTTTCATCATATATTCCCCTCATACTTGAATCATTTATTAAGCAATTTATCATCAATGCTTCATTATTCATGTAAAACCCTAAATTTAACTAAAAAATTCAGTTAAGCATTTCATCGAACACTTGACATGCAATAGTTTCAAAGCAATTTTTTAAAGAATATCAATCAGCCTTATGCTCAAATCCTCAACACCTAAGCTATTTTATAACAATACAATCATCATATAAGCATCATCAATCAATTTATCCCATCACATGCACCAACTTTCATCAAAATCCAAAAAATTTCCAAATTCAAACCACATGAACCCTAACTTTGCAAAATTCCAATCAATTCATCAATTAAACTTACAAAATTAATGTACTAACAGTTTAAACATGCTTCAAACATATTCTCATTAAAATCCAATACAAGAATTTCGAAGTTCAAACCTTCAATTAAAAACTAGGGCAAGAAATTCATACCTTGACTACTCTTGAAAAGAATGGATTGAAATGGGTATAAAGATCTTGGAAACCACACCTACCACCACTCAATCTTACCAAGTTTGAATGTTTACTACCGATTTGTGGGTGGGTTTCAGAGGGGGTATGGATGGAATGAAAGGTATGAGGGAGAATGGAAGTGAGGAGGGCGTGTTCGGGGGTCGGTCTTTTAGTTTCTGACTTCAGACACGACAAGGCCCGTGTCTAGTACACGGCCTCTGAGTGCCCGTGTTCGGTTTTCTGATGACCGTGCACGGCTTTTATAGATAGGCCCGTGCACGGTACATGGACCGTGTAGCTGCGCAGGACACGATTCGTGCGCAGAGCTCGCCCTCGATCAGGGCGTGTGGCATTTTCTGACGGGCCATGTAGCTGTGCCATGTCAATTTTCCAACTTCGAACCTTGCCTTTCCATGTTTATATGCTTCCAATGCTCCCTATTTATGTTCAAAAATTCAATCACAACATAAGCTCAACAATTGGTATCAAAACCAAAAGGATTATCAACTTCCACACTACCAAAACAGACCAAAATTACACCGAACTCATAAGAAAATTTCAAATTTGACCGAAAACACAAGAATACAAGAATTTATGCAAACATAGAGTGTAACATATCATGCCACACCATATCCCCCCAAACTTAAATTGAAACAAGAGTTTCGAGGTAAGTTTGCAAAAAGTGGTAAGATATACTGTTACACATCAAAGAAGCACTCCTTGTGTCTTTAATACATCTTCTTCGCATGTGCACAATCCACCTACAAGACCAAAATAAAACAAAACAAGAAAAATAAATTTTTACAAACCTAAACTACTAAAAGGATATGAGTTTTCAAGAGGTGAAAGTGTCAACATATACCAACTCCCTTTGAGAGGGAGAATGATAATGTTTCACCCTACGACCATTAACCACAAAAACATTTCCATCCAATCCTTCAAGTTTAATAGAACCATCATCTCTCACCTCGATCACCAAGTATGGACCAGTCCATTTCGAATGAAATTTTTTGGGGAATAATTTAAGTCTTGAATTGAACAATAGAACCTTATCCCCCGGAATAAACTCCTTCTTTTTGATCCTTACATCGTGCCATCTTTTGAGCCTTTCCTTCAAAATTCTTGAGCTTAAATAAGCTTCTTCTCTAAACTCTTTTAATTCAACCAATTGGAGACACCTTTTCTTTTCGGATTCTTTCTCATCAAAGTTCAACTTACGAAGGGCCCATAGTGCTTTATGCTCCAACTCCACGGGTAAATGGCATGCCTTTCCATAAACAAGCTTGTATGGGGAAAATCTAAGAGCGGTCTTGTAAGCCGTTCGATAAGCCTATAAAACATTGTCTAGCTTGGAAGACCAATCTTTTCGATTCCTATTGACCGTCTTCTCAAGAATAAGCTTCACTTGCCTATTTAACACCTCCGCCAAGCCATTTGTTTGATGATGGTAAGGTGTGGAAACTTTATGCTTCACTTCATAGCCACTTAAGAGCTTCTCAATAAACTTATTTATAAAGTGCGATCCCCCATCACTAATTATGGCCCTTGGCACCCCAAATCTAGCAAAGATGTTCTTCTTTAAGAAACCCTTGACCACTAGAGCATCATTTGTCCTTGTTTGGATTGCTTCCACCCATTTAGACACATAATCTACCGCAAGCAATATGTAAAGGTAACCTTTGGAAGGCGGAATGGGCCCAAGAAGTCCATCCCCCATACATCGAACACCTCAACTTAAAAAATGTTCCTCATGGGCATCACGTTGCCCTATACTTCCAATCTTTTGGCACCTATCACACCCCTTGATATACTTCTTACAATCTTTGAATAAAGTTGGCCAAAACAACCCCGATTGTAGGGTCTTTGCTCCCGTCTTTTGAAATCCAAAGTGTCCTTCACATGGTGAACTATGACACATCTCCATGACACTTAACTTATCCTTCTCCTGGATACACCTCCTTATGATCCCATCCAGACAATTTTTAAACAAAAGAGGATTATCCCATAAGTACTCCTTGACATCATGATAAAACTTCTTCCTTTGAGATTCGGTGAGATGATCCGGCTTGAGGCCACAAGCTAAATAATTCACGAAATCCGCATACCATGGCCTCCCGGTCTAACACAAGTATACATCCTTTGAAAATCAACTTGAAGAATTTCTTCATCCGGAAATACATCCTTAATGAATTCCATAGTTCCCTCTTCATCAATATTTTCCAAGTGTGACAAGTGGTCGGCTATGACATTTTCGAGTCCCTTCTTATCACGTATCTCCACATCGAATTCCTGCAATAAAAGAACCCAACGAATTAGTCTTGGTTTAGCATCTTTCTTACTCATCAAATACATAATGGCGGCATGATCCGTATAAACAATCATTTTTGTGCCAACTAGGTATGGACGAAATTTTTCAAAAGCATAAACCACGGATAAAAACTCTTTTTCCGTTGTGGTGTAATTCTTTTGATTTGCATTGAATGTCTTGGATGCATAGTAGATGGCCCAAAACTTTTTCTCTCTCACTTTTCCTAGCACTACTCCCAAAGCATTGTCTCTTGCATCACATGGAGCTCAAACAGCGTGCTCCAATCGGGAGATACAAGTGTTGTTGAAGAAATTAAAGCCTCCTTAAGCACACCCTAAAAGCAACAAGACATTCATCATTAAATTCAAACGGAGCATCTTTTTCAAGCAATTTACACAAAGGTTTGGCTATATTAGAAAATCCATTATAAAAAGTCGATAGAACCCGGCGTGGCCAAGGAATGATCTAACCCCTTTTTCATTCTTTGGTGGGGGGAAGATGTTCAATGGCTACAACTTTCACCCTATCAACTCTCAAGCCTTTCTCCGAGATATGATGACCTGCAAGTACGATACCCTCTTGAACCATAAAATGGCATTTTCCCAATTCAAGACTAGGTTCGTATCTTGACATCGCTGCGACACCATAGAAAAATTAGCTAAGCATTTATCAAATGAAGACCCAAACACAGAAAAAATTGTCCATAAACACTTCCATCACATTTTCAATTAATCCTCCAAAGATGGCCATCATGCAACGTTGAAAGGTGGCGGGGGCATTGCACAATCCAAAAGGCAATTTATAGAAAGTAAACGTGTCATACGAACAAGTAAAAGTTGTTTTCTCTTGATCCTCAGGGGATATCATGATTTGGTTGTACCCCGAGTAACCATCTAGAAAACAATAATACTTGTTCCCGCCAACCTATCAGGCAAATGATCAATAAAAGGCAAAGGGAAATGATCATTATGAGTGTTTTCATTAAGCTTCCTATAATGACAATACACTCTCCAACCCGTTTTCACCCTTGTAGCAAGCTCTTCATCAAATTCCGTTTTAACAATGGTTAGACCCCCTTTCTTTGCCACAACATGCAAAGAACTTACATGAGGACTATCACTTATGGCATAAACAATTCCAGCATTCAACCATTTCAAAACTTCTTTCCTAACAACCTCTTGCATAATGGGGTTCAAACGACGTTGAGATTGTATGCATGTTTTAATCTCATCAATCAACCTAATGTGATGTATACAAATAGTGGGACTTATGCCTTTCAAATCATCAAGACTCCATCCTATAGCACTTTTATGATCTCTAAGCACCCTCAATAATTTATCAAGCTCTAGAGGTGAAAGGGATGATGATACAATTATCGGAAAGGTTTTATCATCCCTCAAGTACGCGTACATAAGGTGATCGAGTAATGGCTTCAATTCTTATTTTCCCTTATCAACCTTGAGCTCTTCATTCTTTATCTCCAATGGAAGTTACACCATTTTTCCATAGTACATCATCTTAGCTTCATCATCTTGCATTTCCCTACAAGCATTTAAGTTATGTAAGCAATCATTTATATCATCATCTTCTAGACAATAAAAAGAAGAGTTAGAGTTAAGAGATAAAGTAAGAGAATGGCTTATGCTTGTCTCGAGATGATCTTTAAATAAGAAGAATGGCAAATTCTCTTGAACAACTTCATCAATCATTTCAATCCTTCTATATTCTTCCGTCTCATCCGGATGCCTCATAGCACTCCTTAATGAAAACACCACTTCTTCTTCATTTACTCTCAATGTCAACTCCCCCTTGTGCACATCAATTAAAGATCTTCCCGTGGCCAAAAATTGACGTCCCAAAATCAATGGAACATTTGCATCCTCGTCCATGTCAAGCACTACAAAATCCTCTGGGAATATGAACTTTCCAACTTTAACTAACACATCCTCAACTACTCCCTTAGGGTAAGTTAAAGACCTATCAGCAAGTTGCAATGTAACGGACGTAGGCTTTGATTCCCCTATACCAAGTTTCTTAAAGATAGACATAGGCATCAAATTAATACTAGCCCCAATATCACAAAGAGCATTGTGCACTTCACTCTTACCCATCTCACATGGTATGACAAAACTCCATGGATCTTTGAGCTTTGGGGGCAACTTCTTTTGAATTATGACACTACAATCCTCCGTCAAGTTGACGGTTTAATTTCCACTAAGCTCATTTTTCTAGCCATGATGTCTTTCAAAAACTTGGCATAATGAGACATTTGTCTCAAAGCATCCGCAAAGGGTATATTGATTTGGATTTTCTTGAAGATTTCAAAAAACTTTGCAAATTTTTCATCAAGGCCCTTCTTCAAAAATCTATATGGAAAAGGGATGGGCATTTGAGTTTTTGGTATTCCCCAACTATCCCTTTTCTACTTCAACTTCTTCCTCTTTCTTTTTCAATGCTTTTGTTCTTTCCCATTTCTTCTTAACAACTTCCGACTCAACCACATCCGTTTCATCATTCGCTTTTACTTCAACTTCACTTTCTTCTACAAACTCTTCTTCTACCAAGTTTTCCTCAACCTCCTTTTCTAACTTCTCATTTTCCATAGGCATAGAAGGTCCTTCATAGTTGGTTCCACTCCTCAAAGTGATTGGCTTGCATTGCTCTTTCGGATTTACAATGGTGGTAGAAGGAAATTTTCCTTTTCATTCGCACTCAACGAACTAGCAATTTGACCCAATGAATGCTCCAAAGCTTTGAATCTTCTATCATTAGCTTCATCAATCTTCTTCTTTCTTTATCTTGAGCTTTGTTCGATGCAATCAACTTTTCAATGAGTTCTTTGGTAGCTGCTTTCCCTTCATTATTTGGCGCTTTAGCTCCCAGATGATACCCGGGGGATAAGTAACTGCATTGCTTGGGTTTGAATAAGAGAAGTTATCTTGCCTTCTTTGTTGTTGTGGATATGAGCTTCCACTTCCTTGACTATTGAAGCCTCCTAGCCTTGGTGGGTAGTTTCCTTGGTTGTGGTTGAAATGACCTCTGTAATTTTTTTGACAGTTATCTTGGTAATTCCTTCTTTGCATGTATTGCACATCCTCCACACGTGGTATTGTCATAGCCCATTATTCCCCACTAACACTATTCGAAGGAAGCACACCTTGATCAATTTTGCCTTCAACCATATTAATTCCTTGATTATTCATACCTTGATTCAAGCTCATTTGCCTCTACCTCCGCCTCTATCATCTCAACACTTGGCATACTTGGCTCCACACTAGCACTCTTCACACTAAACTGTTGCCCTTGATCAAAGCTCTCAAAGCCATAACATCCACTAACTCTCTCCGATGGCCATTGGTAGACATTTGTAGCAATCTCATCAAAAATCCTTATAGCCCTTTCCGGAGTCACACCAAGTACGGATCCACCCACAGAAGCATCAACAAGCACTCTTTGACCATTTACCAAACCTTGGTAGAAAAACCCCACTTGTTGATTTTCCAGAAAACCATGTTGTGGACACTTGCGTAGCATATCCTTAAACATTTTCCATGCTTCATAGAAACTCTCTTGAGGCATTTGCTTGAATTGAGTGATCAAGCTCTTCATTTGAAGTGTCTTGGAAGGTGGAAAGTATTTGTTCAAGAACATTTGTGCAAGCTCCTCCCAAGTGTTACACGCACCCGGAGTAATGGTAGATAACCATGTTCGAGCACGATCTCTCAACGAAAATGGAAACAACCTCATCTTGATATAATCCTCACTCAATCCATTCATCTTCACTGTGTTGGCAATCTCAATAAATTGAGCTAGATGAGAATTAGGATCCTCATTCAGAGTTCCACTATATTGTTGTTCTCTCACCATAGAAATCAAGCCCGCCTTAAATTCAAAGTTGTTGGCATTGATCGGTGGACCAATCATTTGTGGCATTGCCCTTGGCATAAAGAAATCCCAGATCACGTTTGGATCTACTTGAGGCCCTCGATGCACTTGACGTAGTGGTGGTGGCGCATAAGCAAGTGGAAAACCTTGTTGAAGCATGGCTTGTTGCACCATTTGTTGAAGTAAAGCTTGATTGTTAAGCTTTCCAAAATTTTGATGAGCTTGTTGAGGAAGATTATTAGCATTGAGTTGGGGTGCTTGTGCGTTGTCTTGCGTATTTTGTACTCTTTCTCCATCATTCCTAACATCAATACGTTCATCTTGATTGTTCTCCATTAGGTCACTTATTTTGTTTTGTTCTCCTTTCTTCTTCTTTGAAAGTGTGTTCGATCTCTAAATCAATAGGTTTAACTTGTTTCCCTTTTGACCTTGTTTTCATACATCTTCAGAATAAGAGAAGTTAGAACAAGATTTTCAAAAGCAAATACAAGTAAATAAAAAAATAAAAATTTCTCTATTAAGATCACCCAAAACGATCATTCTTCAAGCTACTAGCAACCGTTACCTCCCCAGCAACGGCGCCATTTGATTAGCCATAACTTGTAGTCAGGTTGACCAATTCAAGAATTTATCAAACCACATGGAGGAAGGCACGAGTGCTTAAGCGATCTCACGTTTTTCGTAATTTTATAGAGACTCATCATCAATGGATCTGGTTGTAAAACAAGTAAATTGAATTGGTTAAATTAAACAAGTAAGCAATGATCAACAAACAAGATGGATTAATAAAGAGTGGTTTTCCAAGTTAAACAAAAGTGAGATAAAAAACAATTAAGAAGTGGTAACTCTAGGAATTATGTATCCAACTCATATGTTTCATGGATGTATGATTAAAGGCCAACACTAGTTTCTTCTAAACTTTCTCTCGAAATGAATAGAATGAATCCAAATAAGGATCCCAAAATAGCTCAATAGATTGGTTCTCACTCAAGCAATTCCATCAGGGTACTAAGCTTAAATGAGAATCCTCTCACACAATCAATCAACCTCACGATCAAACCAATCGGGTGTCCTATCAAAGGGTTCTAACTCCTAAAGGATATTTCTATCTCTTTAAGACTTGTAATGCACATGAAGTGTATGATGAATTGATTCAATGAACTATCCTAAACATACAATTGATTTCTCAATCAAATCACATGCCTATGACAATTAATCACACAAATCAACAATACAAATCAAGCAATTAACAATCAATGATAGAAAATTATAAATCCATTCAACACATGAATTAAAATACATAGATTCCCAAAATTAACCAACAACTCTCATGTTGCTGATCTCACAAGGGTGATTAGCCTACCATCTTCATAAAATAATTAACATAGACATTAAAAACCTTACAAATCATGATAATCAAATAGGATTACTACAAAAATGGGATGAAAGCTCCCTTGGCTTGGCTCCAATGGCTATTTCCTTCATTTCCTTGAAATTCTCCTCTCTTTCTTACTTATTCTCTTCACTTGGATGAAGGATTTATGGTGAGATGATGATGGAGTGAATAGATGGATGGAAGTGATGAAGGATATGGTTTAAAATGAAGGAATTGGTGTGTGAGGTGTTTGAGCACCTGAAAATTCGGATCCAAGATGATCAAATGTTGAATGGTAGTATTTATACACTAGAAGGAATTTGGAATTTTTCTGAATTTTAACACCTACACAGCTCGAGTTCAGTACACGGTCCGAGTCGTGTCTAGGGTTTCTGGTCAACAATGAACTTCGGACAGCACACGGCCCGTGCACGGTACATGCCCCCAGGGGTGGCCGTGTTGTGTGTTCTGATGTTCGCACACAGCCTATTCTTACAAGTCCTTGTTCAATACACGGGCCGTGTGCGCTACTCACCTCGAGTACCAAACACAGTTGGCCGTGTTTATGCTTCTTTGCTTCCTTCTTTCTCCCGACTCTATTTTCGCTTCGTTTTTCACCTGTTTTAAAACGTATTAGTTCATTCTCACACATATTAATAAAAACACTTAACACCACCAAATACACATAAAAACGGATAAAATACTATGAAATTGGATATAAAAAGATACTAAACTTAGGTTAAAATAACGACAATCATATATCTGACACGTACGTATGCGTAAGGTTATACGACACGTGTAACATTTGGTGAACGGCAATCGTACCGTTACACGCACATTTTGAAACAAAATTTCTTTATATATAGGGTATACATATAAAAAGTTACATTAAATAATAAAAATCCATTAAATAAATAATAAAATAAGACAAATAATAAATAAATAAAGCATGATAATAATAGTTAATATAGTACGCACGCACACACGTAAGTTTCCAGTATATGTATATATATATACTGCATACATACTGAATCGTAAGTTCTAAACTTTAAAATTTATTATTATTAATATATATTTTAATAAATTGCAATCAAGTCCCTGCATATATTAAATTCTCATTTAAGCATACCCTAAACTTCAACCTTATTATAAAATGACCCAACTTGAGTTATACAACTCTTTGAAAATCTGAAAGTACATATGGAGTCCTCGCAAGGTGAGGATCACATGCATACTAATTTTTCTTGAAAATAATGAACTATAAAGGGGGCAAAATTTTAACTCGAAGTGGGTTTCTTCCCATCTTCTTCATTTCACGTTCAAACTCAAAACAAATTATATGTTGTGATCCTCATGAGGAGGGCTTCAAAATGGCCTATAATATTAAAGTTATATCCCAAGGAAACAAAATACGTTATTAAAGGGTTAAAACTTCGACGGAGCTTTTCTAACTCATACGAAATCTATTTCACAAAAGAGTTATATATTTGAAATTTACACATCGAGACGATCATTTCGATATATAACATGATAAGGTTTGAAAAATAATAGAGAAATTTTAAAAGCATCAGTGTGTGTGTGTATGTATATATATATATATATATATATATATATATATATATATATATATATATATATATATATATATATATATATATATATATATATATATATATATATATATATATATACATACTTGCCTATCTTATATAAATATGTATCATTATACATAAAAGAAAAAGAAAGAAAAGAAGAAAGGAAGTAAGAAATTACCTTCCATAGCAAAATGTAGATTTTTGGAACACCACTTAATTGAACCCACTTACCACTAGTTAAAGATAGAGAAGATGAAGTTTATCCTAACAATCTATTACATCTAATTAGGCATAGGCAGTAGGTAGTCCTAATTCACTGAACTTGGGCGTAAAAATACATTTTATTATTATTTTAAAAAGCATGTGCTATATATGTAATATATATGTATATATATACTGTATTTTTCTTATAATAAACATATATATATATATATATATATAAAGTTTTGAAAATTAACTATCAAGATAAAATCTTAACAGAAATTAACTTCAAGCTTCGTTCTTTATAGAACATTGTTCAATATTACAAAATGTAATAGCAACCCTGCTGTTCAACCTTTTTCCCCTTAAAAGGATTACTCACCTACAAGTACACGTGAAATCTTGTGACATGAAGTATGACCAAGTTAAATATCGAACCCACAAGAATAGTGTTTAAACAGTTTACTTGAGATGTATGATTTGTACTACTTTTATAATGACAACCAAATAAGAGGATTTATTATAACTAGGAATTTGAAAATAATAAGAATAAAAAGAACTACTTAGACAGAAATTCAAATAAGTATTTCAAGAGAGAGACATATAATATCCAGTTTCAATCAGTTGAATTAACTTCACTATCGAGTGAATCATATCATACATAAATTTATTGGAGCGATCACAGAATTATACTAAGTTACTCAAGTCAAACTAGTCTTAGTATGATAACAAATAATCAAGCGCCAAAGATCAACAATAAACAATTCCTTTTCCTTTTTTAGGTATTAATGCTATTTACAACTTCCCCTTAGAAAGTAATAATAAATCAACAGATTTTTCCAATAGGTACATGAATAAGATTTATAGACTCCTTTCTTAATATCATAACTTTATGCATATATAACCAGTCACCCAATATTGACAGTTCTAATAACCAAGAGTTATATTGGTCGATCACTCTCAATTATAAGACGTCACAAATATAATCATGAAACACAAAACTAATATCAATCATCATCACTCATAGGCTAATCACATGAATATATAATTAAAAAATTAGATATTTAAAGACAATATATAAGCCTAACAAACATTATTAAAGGAATAAATATTCTGCAAAATCATCATCGTCTATGTCTAGATCTATCAATTCAATAAAATTAAAACCTTTAAAACTCAAGGACTAACAAAAGAAAACTAGCACATGATGTTACAAGAAAAACCCATGACTATGTAATAGTTTTACACATTAGTCTATGACACTATTAAGTAGCAAGGAAAGAGAAGAAAACCCCAAATAGTAGTGTGCTTCTCTGTCATCTCTTCCATCCTCCATAGAAACTCATCCGATCTCTTTCTCAAATAGCAAATACTATCTCTAAATATCTCCAATTGTTGTATGTAAAGCAAAGTGTTAAAAGATTTGGAATGAGTGGGTTAGGGTTGCTTTTATAAGTGGAGGTTGTTGGCATTTAATCGTTTGGTTAACGTGAACCGTTAGGATTCCATATGATTCTATAATCAATGGAAGTAAGAAATATAGAAACATATTACCTTTCACCAGGGTATGTTGGAGAAGATGAATTCTCGTCGATAGCATGTGCAGCGTCACAGTTTTGGGCATAACTTTCTCATTCGATCTTCGATTTGAGTGATCTATGTGCCAAAATAATCCTCTCTTCTATGACGTTCCAATGGTGTATCACACGTCCAGTTCTAAAGTCTACACGATTTTATAAAAATCATGGAAGTTGACAAACAACAGTAGCAAACAACTTTCCAATTAGAGTCGGGCCTCCATTGGGCTTAAGTAATAGCAAACAGCAGTAGTAAAAATCACGGAAGATGACTTATATATGGGCTACAGCAGGGACCAGGAGGAGAAATTAGAGTCGGGCCTCCATTGGGCTTAAGTATCCCAGTTTAGCCCAAAACTTATACTTAAGTCCAATAATAATACATTTCACTAAAATATTATTAATGCACTATTGCTCCAATCCCAAAATTAGGTTCCAATCCCAAAATTAGGTTTTGGGCTCCTTCTTATTATGAGCCAGTTAGTCTACCTATGTTTAAGATATACAATGACTATTAATTAATTAAGTTACTGACAACTCCATTAATTAATATCTCATCCGAGAGTAGTACCACTCAACCTCATTATCATGCCAGAATAAATCACCTGTAGGGTTTACATAATAATCCTTATGAGCTCCTCAAGGGGAAATCATCAACCTATTTAATAGGATAGGATTCCTTCTACAATCAACAACACACCATAGAGACAACATTATTTCCAAACTCACCGAGTTTATTGATTTAATTACATGTAAATCTCACCCATTGATGAATCAAAGAAATACATACTGTCGTACGTGACGAGGTTATTGTATATGGATTAAGAGCTCGAACATCCACAATAACTGAGATCAAGCGGTCCTGCTCAATACACAAAGTGCACTAATGTGATTTTGTAGTCAAGATAAACTAATACAAAATCACACTACAACCATCTCGATATATAGTCCCCGTCTCTATCGGTTGTGAACATCTGTTTTATACTTTATAAGGAAATCGATAATATGATCTTTCACGTGTTGTCGCACAACATATTATCTAAAGTATAAACTAAGTGGACTATTGCATCGAACATATAAATAAATTATAAGACGCAGCCATTTGATCAATGATTCTTATTTCAAATTTGTTAAACATTGTTCATACAAAAAAACTAGGTTTTTAGTATACAATCCAACAATCTCCCACTTATACTAAAAGACTATGCTGCCTTGTCTACTGCCATACATCTGACTCCCACTCCCACTACATGACCATTAAAACTTTTGCCTTAAGGTCCTTGTAAAAGGATTTTACCAAGATATCATCCGATGCAATCTAGGCGACTACAACCTTTCGCTCATCATACGATTTCTTGTATAAGGTGGTACTTGCGCTTAACGTGTTTATTTTCTTATGGGCTTGTGATTCCTTCAAGTTTGTAACTGCACCATTATTATCACAATAAATTGTGATAACCTTGGGCAAACTCAGAAAACACATCCAAGTCCATCATGAAGTCTCTAGAGTCATATAGATACTTTGGTTGCCTCAGAGGCACCATTTTATCATCTTTCCATGGTGGAGTCAGAAATATATTTCTATATAACACTCCTCCGTATTATGACTCAACTTCTTAAAATTAAACACATAACCTTTGAGGTGGATTTACTGCCATCCCTATTTGATTTGAAAAATCTGAATCTACATAACCCACAAGAAGTAGTGAATATGTCCGGTAAGTCCACATATAATTACTACTCCTTTTTAGGCACTTTAAAATTATATGTTACCACAGTTCAACATTCTTGTTTTTGGTTACCTTGATACCCACTGTCTATGCTTTTAGCAAAACAGATATCCATTCTCGTGCATAACATTCCTTAGATTGCGTTTCCTTATTCGCCGAAGCATAAGGAACCACCTTCATCAACTCTATCTTCTTTTGTGTCCTAAGACACATTTTCTTAGATAAAGTCACATGCTAAAACGAGTAAGGGTTGTATCATTACATGAAGCTTGAGATAAGCATAATATTCTATCTTGTGATCACCACAATCGCAAGGATATACTTCACTTCTCTTTAAGTCCTTCATTTCATACTGCTTTATCAACCATACCCAAATGCCCAACAATACTCTTTCATTGTCTCCAATGAGCAAGATACCATCTACATATAGTACAAAAAATACCACCACATTTCCGTCACTCTTTTCCAACACACAAGACCCATCCGAGCATTGATTAAATCCAAGTTACTAGATTTCCTAATCAAAACAGATGTACTTTGAGTTCAAAGCTCGCTTTGGTCCATCAAAGGAGCTTACACTCAAAATGCTCTTCACTCTTTGCAATAAATCAATTTGGTTGCTACACATAGATGTTTTCGTCAAGACTTCCAATCATGAAAGTTGTCTTGACATCTATTTGCTATACCTCATAATTTAATATGAACAACAATAAATAAAAGAATCTGGATCGACTTGATCACAGCTAGCAGCGAACAAGTTTCCTCATAATCAAACATTTTCTTTCTGAGTATACCTTTTCGCAACAAGCTTGCTTCCAAAGTTTTCACCTTACCTTATGATCCTCTTTTATTTCGTATGACCACTTCCAATGGCTTTTGCATTATTTAGTGATTGTACAAGCTCCCAGATTTGATTTAAAATCCATTGATCCTATTCAAAAATCATCGCAGCTTACTAAGATATCGCATTTTATCTTATAGTGCTTAATCATATTTGTGGGTCAATTTCATGTTTACTAGGGACTAAGTCTCACAACTCTTCCAAAATATAAATGTATCCGATTGTAGAACAACCCACCCACTACGACAAGGCGCTACATGCAGTTGTGTATCTGATGTGATACGCGATGCAGTTTACCTTTTGATATATCATCTCATACAATTGGTACTATACTCTGTGTGTTTCCCTCTCACATCTTTTAGAACAATTATACATGGGTATGTGATTTATTACATAGTCCTTTTCTAAAAATCTAGTGTTTGTGTTAACAATCACCCTTCGATCTTATGAACTAAATAAATCACCCTTCATTTTTCTATGACATTCCACAAACATACAAACATCCTTATGACATGCTGTTTTTAGGGGAATACTCATAATATGAATTTAGTAATTCCAAATAATTCATCATCTATCTAATCATTACCATAAGAGTCTTATTTCTTCTTTTCGTCACACCATTCAACTGGGGAGTTAATTTTCAAAGGTTCCTTTCTCTTACTAGATCATAAAACTCGTTATTAATTACCATTTGTTGCATTATGAGAGAACCATGAATCAAGAGTGTATAAATTGTCGTAAACGTACCATAACAGATTATAACTTCATCCCTAATCACTATGACCATGTCATTTAAATGAAATGGAGTATTCATCCGTAAATGCATAGAAATTGAAATGAAATTCTTTCTATGAAAACGTATGTAAAGAAAATTTCCCATAATCAAACGTTATTTCTATCAGAAGATAAATAAACAACTCCCATTGCAATAGCCACTACTCTCGTAGTATTACCAATGTATAAAATAATCTCATCATCACTTAGTTGCAGGTTTTTAGTAATTCCGGTATCTACACATAATGTGTCAGTAGATGCCATCACTAATCATGCTTCAACAACTAGTGAATGAGATACTAGCCTTGTTCATACCTTGACGAAAATGGATTTCCTTCGCCACTTGTTTTGTAAGAAGTTCCCCGCTGATCGGTGTCATTTTTCACCTAGATTTTAGTGTCTCTTTATTAAGTATTTTCTTGTGTTTTTATTCATCTTGTATATCTTTTTGTGGTGTTATATGAAAATATGGAGATTTGTGCTTTGAAATGATAAATGTGTGATTTTCATGATTAAGTGCCTTAAATTGAGTAATATTTGTAAATATTTATAGAATTGGTACTTTGGTGTAATTTGTGCGATTTTTAGGTAGAAATGGATTCCAGACATGATAAGGAAGATGTGGGACAAAACGGAGCTCAATTAGGAGTTGAAACGAGGGAGAACGAGCCAAAGCAAAATGCTGAAAAACGCATGTCCAACTTGTGTAATTTTTATGTACTCTTGTGGAGCTCAAAACTAGAAGTGTGATACATGGTTGGAAAGCCACAGAAGAGTGGATGGTTTTGGCATAAGAAACACCTGAATTGGAGCCGAAACGAGAAAGTTAGGATTAAAATGGTGACGTCGCGCAAGCTCTTCCTACACAGCACGATTGTGCTACTTTGCATGACTTGTTATACCTTCAAATTTTGGAAGCTTTGTCATTTTTTTATATTCATAGAAAGTCAAGGAAAAGAGGATCGCATGAGCACAAGAATCATCAAAATCGGATTTTGGATGTGAAAGTTATATGCGAAACGGTAAGACTGCGCTGCACCAACCCGAACTCGACCCGAGCTCGGCCTGAAGTCAATTTTATGATTAGAACGTGTTCTAGAAGCTTCCAGGGGGTATAAATGTCTATTTTGAGTGTAAAATAAAGGGGGAATCAGTTGGAATCAGCTCCACACACATTTTACACCACATTTTCACACACTAACTCTATTCCATCCATCTCCATACCCTTCATCCATCCAATCCACTTGATCTCCTCAAATCCATCCACCATTTCATCAATCCATCATTCTAAGAAGGGGAATTCATCAAGGAGTGAAGATTGGAGCATGTTGAAGGAAGAGAAGGCCTACTTCGAAAGGGAAGCCAACTTACCTTTAATTTGTGAATTTCTTCATTATTTGGCTCAATTGGAGCATGCCATGGATTGTATAAGATTTGTAATGATTTATTGTGGTTAGTCCTCATGTGAGGCTAGCAATATGATTGGTTAGGGATTATATAGATTTTGCGCACCACATGTTTGATGAAATGATTGTTATGAATATTTTCTATCATGAATGCTTATTCTCATATTATGTATGATTCGTGTGATTAAATTCTCTATTCATAGTGTTAGGGTGGCCATTCCAATATTATGCATAGTGATTTAATTGAATCATTGATTGCATGAGATGACTTAGTTAGTATGAGGGGAGATAAACCATACCCTTCTTGTGCTTAGAACCTCATAATAGGACATTAGTGATGAAGTAGTGAGGGTAACCAAACTTATGATCATAGTACCTTCATGGGAATTGAGAGTAAGAGACAATCCTAGGAGATTTAAACTTGTAAAAGAGTTGAGAATCTAATTGCCTTGGCCGTAGGAATTAGGGGTATATAAGTGATTGTCCTTCAATGCATGCGTGTGTGTGAGTCTACATGAGCCTTTTCCATGATGTTGCTTGCCTTACATACTTCTTAGATTGTTCACCTTCATCCATCATCCATCCCATTTGTACATGTTCTATATTTAATTTCTTTCCTAGTTGTTAATTGTAGTGTTAAACACCCACTCGTTTTATTGATTAGTCCTACTAGAGTAAAGCATTTCTCAAATACGGCTACCCACTTTCGCCCTTGGGTTCGATATTTTTGAATTTTGCACTTGGTCACTACGGTCTACTACGCAATAGAATACGCTTGCTCTAATCAATTAATACCAAAATTGAAACAAAGTTCATGGTGCCGTTGCCAGGGCGAAAGCCTACGGTGTAAGATGTTTGAATTTGTTAGCTCTACTTAGGACATTTTTCTTATTTTTGCATTTTATATTTGCTTTTGAAAATTTGTTCTAACTTATTCTTCTTGATAGGTACGACAACCTTGAAAGAAGGGGAGAAGGAACAAACCAAAAATAGTAAGAGGAGAAGATTATAGTAGATCTTGAGAAGAAGAGCTAAAAATGGATCCATGCTACAATAATGGAATATATGGGGGATGACAAGGAGCTTACAATGTGAATACATTCCAACCGTATCAAGGAAACACTTATTCCGTACAAAGTTCTTACAACAATGAAGTTCTTTCGTTTACTCCTCTAACCGAAAATAATGCCTTGATGGAGTTGCTTGGAAGATATTCTTATGGAAGTGATATGAGGCAAAGTTTTCAATCTAGTCTTCCTAGTTATGGGACTCAAAAGCTTCAATGTATGCCAATTTCTTATCCTACGGTGCAAGAAGAGTGGATGATGCCTAGTTCTCAAGTAGATGATATGTCTTACATGCAAGGGAGTAATTTCCCAAGTGTTGATCAAGAGAATTATCTCCAAGGACAAAGATGGCAACCACCAAGTGAAGAAGTTAAGCCAACCATAGAAGATAGAATGGGGCAACTCATGGAAATGTTGAATGAAATTATTGAAGAAAGAAAGAAAGAGAGAGAAGAAATATGGAAAGAAGATGAGGAAAATGAGAGGAGATTTGAAGCCTTAGAACATCAAATGAGTCAAATGATAAGAGAACGGAACACTCCTCGTGAAATGGTGAATTTTGATGAAAAGATTGAAGAAAAGTTGGAGGTAGAAGAATGTTCGGGGGATGATGAAGACTTAAGAGATGTTGAGCTTATTGAGGATGAGGAACCCAATATAAAAGAAAGCTTAGAGGATGAAAGTGAGAGGAGTAAAGAGCCTAAGTTAGAAGAGAGCTTTGAGGATGAAGAGATTATCCATGATTTCTTTTCTCATGTTGATAAGGAAGATTCGAGTGAAGATGAAGAATCAAGAGAGGAGTATGAATTTGATGAAGTGGAACAAGGTCTAAAAGCACTTGAAGATGAGTTCGAGAATGAAATGAGCATTTCTAAACCTTTAAACTCGTCAAGTTGCATTGAAATTCAAAATATTTTTTATATTGACTTTGTCTTACCTATTGATTCTTCTCAATGCCTTAGGTACAAAAGAGAACTTGAAGAAATGTTGGGAATATATTTGGTAATAAGGAATAAGTGGTGGTCTCGAAAGGTGACGTTAATGGAATGCAATCTTAAACGAGTGGAATTTTTAAAACCAATCTCAAAGGACGCTACTGAGGTCGTTACTTGCCACAAATGCCTAATAGAGGAAGAACCACAAAGATTAAAATTTGTTGGAAAGAACGAACGATATCCTTGGCCATTCCGATGAGTTCTCCATTATCCGTCCGGCTTGAATACGTTAAACTTAGCACTGGATGGGAGGCAACCCATCGTTTTCTTTATTGCTTTCATTTAATTACTTTGATTTAGTTTTCTTGCATTTTGGTATGTAGGTTGATTGTGCTCGTGAGGAGAATACATATTGGATATACGAGAAGTGCTAGATTTAAAGTGTGAAAGTACGTCTCACCAAGTCTTGCAAACTTAAAGTTCAACTCTTGTTTTACTTTATGTTTAGGGGGACAGTGCGTGGTGGACATACCTTGAATAGTTGTGATGCATATACTTCTCTACAAGAAGCTCATTGATGGAAACTACAAGGCTAAGTCCCACTACTTTTTGCAAACTTAATTCTCAACTTGTTTGGATTTAAGTTTGGGGAATAGTGTGTGGTGTGACTCACCACTTGAGTGTGCTTATTATGTTGATTGAGAGATCTTCTTGTAAAATTGGGTCAATTTTAAAATTTTTCTCATGAGTGTTGCTTTGATTTTGATTAGTTTGGTTGTGTTGAAGTGCATGCTAGTTCATTATTTGATAGTAATTGTTGTACTAATGGTTTTGATGAGTTGTTGAGCATAAATGAAGTATAGTGGAAGCATGAATTCAGCCCGGAAATCAATACCGAGATTCGTTGTGCATGCAATCCGAAAGCTCGTGCCAACCATTTCCATTACCAAATGCCTTTTCAGGGAGTTCACTTAACAACTCATTATTTCTATTTGCTTAGCATATACTTGATTTGATTTGGATTGTTTGGATTAGTATGCAACTTCATGTGTTATGTACTTGGGAGGTTTACTTGCTTTATTTTTATTTTTGAAAAAAGTGGCAAAATCTTGAGCTTACATGTTATTGGATGATTGAGGATATGTACTTCGTTTTCTCTTAATGGATGGAATTTTCGTGTTGCGTGTTATGTGTTGTGTCTTGTTTCTTGCTTGGTGAGTCTTTGTGTAGTTGTTTTGTTGGTATTTTTATTCTTGTATAGGGTTGTTTGGTGGTATGTTTTGGGTTGTTGTGACTCATTTTTTTTAATGTAGGTAATGGCATGTTGTTTGTGATAAGTGATGGCGAATTATGTTAAGAATCTCTACTCTTTAAAATTGTGACATGTTCAATTTTGAGATGAATTGAGGAGTAATAGGTTCCTAAAGGTCCGAGTAAAGTTTGTGAGCATTTGAGCCTCAACCATGCCTCCACGGTTAGTTTTTTCATGAGTGGATCGATTGAGTCTTGGTAAACTAGAACTTGCCCATGGACTACAGGAATGAGCCCGATTGGTGGAGGTTAGTGATATGATCTTAGGCCATCCTTGTTAATTCAAAGTCATAGCCATAAATTTCCTTACCCAAACATCATTCTTAGTAAGCCATGTTGAACCTTTAAGCCTATTTGTTGTGATTTGAGCACAATACTAGCCTTGAATATCCACTTAAGCCTTATATATATAACTTTTGTGTGGGTGATTGAGGAGATGATGGTCTACAAGGTTTGATGTGAGAAATGTGCAAAAGAAAGAAGGAAATGGTGAATAAGTAAGAAAAGGATGAAAAGAGCTCAAGCAAAAATGTACATCTGACCTCAAAACAAGAAAAATGATCAAAATTAATAAAAATATGCTCAAGAAAGTCAAAAGTCAAAAGGAAAGTAGCATGAAATCAAGAGAAGCTCAAGAAATCCAAGGAATGATAATGATTAGTGCTTGTGATTAGAAAAGAAAAGAAAAGAAAGGAAGATAGAAACGTGAAGAAGTTGAAGAAGCTAATCATCTCTTCGATTACTTACACTTGATAAGTCACTCTTATGTTCTTTAGGTCTTTCTCTTAAGTTGTAGTGTGACTTGATATGATTTGTAGTCCTTGTTACTTGTGATGTGTTGTTTCTTATGTTCTTTAGGTCTTTCTCTAGGTGAAAATTCCCTCTCTCGTTTTCTCATTTTCATTGCTCGAGGAAGAGCAACACCTTAAGTTTGGATCGGTGTCGTTTTTCGCCTAAATTTTAGTGTCTCTTTATTATGTATTTTCTTGTGTTTTTATTCATCTTGTATATCTTTTGGTGGTGTTATATAAAGATATGGAGATTTGTGCTTTGAAATGATAAATGTGTGATTTTCATGATTAAGTGCCTTAAATTGAGTAATATTTGTAAATATTTAGAGAATTAGTACTTTGATGTAATTTGTGTGATTTTTAGGTAGAAATATATTCTAGACACGATAAGGAAGATGTGGGACAAAACAGAGCTCAAGTAGGAGTTGAAACGAAGGAGAACGAGCCAAAGCAAAATGCAGAAAAATGCACGTCCAACTTGTGTAATTTTTCTGTACTCTTATGGAGCTCAAAAATAGAAGTGTGATACAAGGATTGAAGGCCACAGAAGAGAGGATTGTTTTGGCATACGAAACACCTCAATTGGAGCCCAAACGAGAAAGTTATGATTAACATGGAAACGTCGCGCAAGCTGTTCCTACTCAGCACGATTGTGCTACTTTGCATGACTTGTTACACTTTTAAATGTTGGAAGTTTTGTCACTTCTTTATATTCATAGAATGCCAAGGAAGAGAGGATCACATGAGCGTAAGAATCACCCAAATCGGATTTTGGATGTGAAAGTTATGTGCGAAACGGTGAGACTGCGCTACACCAACCCGAACTCGACCCGAGCTCGGCCCGAAGTCAATTTTATTATTGTAACGTGTTCTAGAAGCTTCCACGGAGTATAAATGTCTATTTTGAGTGTAAAATAAAGAGGGAATCAGTTGGGATCAGCTCCACACACATTTTATACCACATTTTCACATACTAACTCTATTTCATCCATCTCCATACTCTTCATCCATCCAATCCACTTGATCTCCTTAAATCCATCCACCATTCCATCAATCCACCAATCTAAGAAAGGGAATTCATCAAGGAGTGAAGATTGGAGCATGTTGAAGGAAGAGAAGACCTACTTTGAAAGTGAAGCCAACTTACCTTTAATTTGTGAATTTCTTCATTATTTGGCTCAATTGGAGCATGCCATGGATTGTATAAGATTTGTAATGATTTGTTGTGCCTAGTTCTCATGTGAGGCTAGCAATATGATTGGTTAGGGAGTATGTAGATTTTGCACACTACATGTTTGATGAAGTGATTATTATGAATATATTCTATCATGAATGCTAATTCTCATTTTATGTATGATTTGTGTGATTAAATTCTCTATTCATAGTATTAGGACGGCCATTCCAATATTGTGCTTAGTGGTTTAATTGAATCATTGATTGCATGAGATGACTTAGTTAGTATGAGGGGAGGTAAGCCATACCCTTCTTGTGCTTAGAACCTCATGATAGGACATTAGTGATGAACTAGTGAGGGGAACCCAACTCATGATCATACTACCTTCATGAGAATTCAGAGTAAGAGACAATCCTAGGAGATTTAAACTTGTAAAAGAGTTGAGAACCTAATTGCCTTGGCCATAGGAATTAGGGGTACATAGTTGATTACCCTTAATATCATAACATTACGCCCTTCAATGCATGCGTGTAAGTGAGTCTACATGAGCCTTTTCCATGATGTTGCTTGCCTTACATACATACTTCTTAGACTGATCACCTTCATCCATCATTCATCCCATTTGTACAAGTTCTATCTTTAATTGATTTCCTAGTTGTTAATTGTAGTGTTAAACACCCCCTTCTTTTATTGATTAGTCTTACTAGAGTATAGCATTTCTCAAATACGGCTACCCACTTTGGCCCTTGGGTTCGATATTTCTAAATTTTGCACTTGATCACTACGGTCTACTACGCGATAGAGTACGCTTGCTCTAATCAATTAATATCAAAATTGAAACCAAGTTCACCCACCATATACAACCTCTTATAATTCAGGCAGAACTTGCTCAAAACACCTAGGCAAACTACTGAGAATTAAATTGACCTAAGTTTCCCCTTCAATTTCTACTCCAAGTATTTCCAATTCATTCATCAAATTAACCATGACCTCTTGCTTTTCTAACCTCATTCAAGTATCTGAAGAGTTACATGAGACCATCATATTTCTATGAAGCTCTAATCTTTCCACTAGAGACTTAAATAGGTATCAGAGGACATTTTTAGTGAGAACACAATTTTATATTCTTCAGCAGTAAGAATTAAAACAAAGATTCTTTCCTAATCATCTAATATTGGATAAGTAAATATGTTTTCTTTTAGTAAACCATAAGTGAAATAAATTATTCGAAAACATAGGGAATCACAGAAACAAATACATCGATCAAATCTTCGAATTTATCCATTTTATTGATTCTCTCAAAACAATATAAAAATAAAATTCACCAATATCTCAAGCACCATGAGTCTGCATGCCATGTTAGTGTGGACGTATACAAACCCGAATATTTACAAGAGAAGGTTTTACCCATTAATTTCATTCGTCAACCTAACTTCATGACAAAATAATTAATAGTCAATTCCTCTTTAGCCATGCAAATGATAGCAGTGACTCCGTTGGGGAGGATACTTACTATTTACACCTAAGTATACACCATTACTTGATCCCAATTCCATTGCGCAAGCTTATTTGCCTTATAGTTGGAGAAGTACACAGCGCTCGGATAACTTCCTACAATCATCAATTATAAGTTTGTACCAGTGAACCGCATATAAACTCATCCGTTAGGGGCAATGTCTATGCCAACATGCAAGTTCATGTGCGTCACATTACAAACAATAATTATTTAATGATGTCTGTACCAGTGCGTCACATTTAATGAAGGCCTATTGCCAACACGCAAGTTTACTCACATCACTTACAAACCAATAATGGAGGCCGCGGGAATTATTTACCAATCCCCTCTCCCACTTAGTTATTTAACACCGAGGGTTTTTACATGCATATAATATTGAATAATAAAATCCATAACCTAGCATATGCTCCTATTATGGCAAATAAGACAGTAAATCCAGAGAACATGCTTACATATATAATAATAATTAGATAATTAAATATATTATAAATAGTTATATATCGATGAATTTGATTGTTCGGCACCAAGCACAAATATCAACAAAGACTTTCAGATTACCAAATTTTCGAAAATTTTCAAATTATCAAAATTACGAAAACACCGATATCAACTGTCGATATTGTCCAGATTATCAAAATTATCAATATCGATCAGATTATCAAATTTTTAAAAAACTTCCAGATTATTAGAATTTTGAAACTATCGATATCGACCGTCGATATCGTCCAGATTATCAAAATCATCAATATCGACCAACAACCATATATAACAATAATAGATAATTAAATCAATTATGGCAATTATATAACACAAATTAAATGCAAAAAATGTTGAATTGCTAAAACGAGCCCGATTGCCCGGTGAATAAAACCTGCACTACTCGTGTAGGGTATCATCACGAGTCGTGCCTCCACTGAAAGTCTTCTGCCTGTCTGTCATGCATGACACCATGTATGAAGTCATGCACTTTGCCTGCCGTGCGCCAACACTTCCGCGCGCAATGCTTGCCGCGCGCCAACATCGTGTGTGAAGTCGCGTGCTACGTCTGCCGTGCGCAACACTTCCGCGTGCTACGCCTGCCATGAGCCAACACTTCTCACCCGCCAACCATCATGTGTGTCACTTGTCATCCAGAATGCACACTCTTTGATAAAAATCATAACATGACGATTACCCGACGCTGAGTGCTTCAAGAATACCTGCCAATGTGCAACCCACACGGCAGCCAACAAATGTGCCAATGTCCCGGCCTAAAGCTCACCAAGCAACCTGCAACCATGCGTAACATGCCAGATGTCGTGCGACCGTCGAGCGTGCCCTGCTCATCAAGCATGCCCTGCTTGTGGATTTAAGTGGATTAACCTAGATTTTAAGTGAATTTTTGTGGCTCTAAGTCAGTAATTAAGTATGATTTTAACGAAATTGCTATTAATTGCTTGATTATTTGGACAAAGATATTTTTGTTTATTTTTGCAGAAAAATGGGTGTTTTTGAGCTTAAAAGAATGAAGTAAGAAACGGGATTAAAAATGGACGAAGATGAAAAAAAATATGAAAATGGAGAATAGACAATGGATCTATAACAACACATTTCCATAAAAGTGTTGTCTATAAAAGATGGATGGCCATGGGGCTGAAGTAGTTTGTTGGGCTCACATGGTTTGGAGTATTGGGCTTACCTAGACACAATTGGGCCGCTGGAGTGGGCTGATCGTGCATTAGGCCGCTACTGGACCGCTGGGCTGAATCAGTATTTGGGTTAATGGGCTGATGTTGCCCATTTATTTAAAAAAGGAGATTAAGGGCGCGGAGGCAGGGATCGAACTCGTGACCTCCAAATACATGAAGAGGCGATCAACGGCTCAGCCACAAGCTGGTAGTTGTCAAAACTAGCCCATGATTATAGTTCATCATTGTTGCTGGGCTCTAAATATATTAAGGAAAAATATGGAAACCCGGATTCGAGAGGTCAATTAATGGACACTAGAGAGGTTAGATCGAGAGGTCAATTAATCTAGTGAGGGAACCCAACCTTATTGAATTCATATTACCTAGAAAGGGAATATTACCTATGATTTAGTACCTTTTAGGGAACTCGTACATGTAATTAGTACCTATTGGGAGATGTTCGCTGAGGTATCGATCCTATGTGCTATTTTGGAGCCTCTGTAAGGGCCTACATTCTCTTCATCTCGAGAGAGAGTTTATGTCACGCCCCGACCCCAGACAGAACGCGACAACCGCCACGTTAACCATAAATTTTGCGGAATGGGTGCACTCCACTCCACAAAGTTTATAGAAAACGTAAGGCTTACTATCAAGTACTTGTAGAACTGAACAACTGATAACAACGGGTACAACCCGAGGACATCATCTCATAATGTATCAATAAGGATTTACAAAGGTACAAAATACAACGATGTAACTTAGTTTAAAAAAAATATATATGAATGATATAACATCGTGAGAGTACCAAAAAGAACATCAAGGGGTTCACCAAATATAAACTGTAAAATCTCGCCAATGAATCCGTCAATTTACATAAAAGAGAAAGTACCCAAAACACTGATTGGATGACGAGCAAACGATAGGCAAACCTCCAACCAAAACGATATCAACTGCCTGAAAAGGAAAGAATGATGGGGGTGAGCAAAACCACTAGCTCAGTGAGGTGATAAGCCGGTCACCCCGACCCTTATACGAAGCATGTATTCCCACTAGTGATTCATAACATAAAATCCAACATTTCATCCCACAATAACTATTTCTCACTCAGTATACATATTAATGAAAATAAAAACCTTAGTGCACATTTACGAATAACACAATTAGTTCAAACAACATGTTATCACATAAAAGACGCGTGGGTAGTCAATATCCTCCTCGAACTGAGCTCTCCGTCGAGAGACAGTCCAAGCCCGTCACCTTTACTCTAGATAAAATGCACATTAATATTCTTTCTAAACACGCCAAGTGCTAAAGTTTACAATTCAATATCGACGTGAATACTTGAAATGATCAAATATATAAACATATATGACATGCATGTCCCACACCGGTGACGTTGACTGAGCCTATAATAGACTGATCCATCTAACGATCACCCTCCAGAGTATCAGTATTTGGCAAATGGACAGGTGCCCCGTTAGATCTAACTCACCCGGTTTTGCCAAGCAACGGGCAACTTAGTTGTCACTCTAACTCACCCGAACCGCGACAATTCGGGCTACTTAATCAATGTCGCTCCAACTCACCCAAACCGTGACCAATTCGGGCTACTTAGCCTTGGTACCAGGCATACATATGCATATGCATCATAAGATGAATAACGACTCAAGTTAGAGTCTTAATTGGCACACAAGAATAACCAGAAATCAATTCTCAAATAATTCACAATAAATGCTATCAGATATCGAGCCGGCAAGGCTCTTCAACATAAGTTAAAATCAATAATACTCATAAAATGGCTAACAGGACTCTAACCAGAGCAATCGAGCCAATCAGGCTCTTTACCACATAACACAATACCAAATAATTTTTTTATCAATTAACTAAAACTAAAATAAATGCACATTTATCGAGGGTCCACACTTCCCACAAGAGAAGGCGTTCCCGAATTATCAACTCACAAGGAAGTGATTAACTCTCTCCGGAATATTAAAGTCGGTCCCTTGCCCTTCGTCGATGGTTCTTTACATAGAAAGGAGATGAGCAATTAAAGACAAATTAAATATAACTAACTATTAGCGGTAACATCCCTTTCATTGCTAAAAACAAATCCTAATCGAGTTCAAACGAGTCGATATTAAATAAAAATGGTATGTAACTCCTTAACATCAGTTCCCAATCCCACATAACCCGTTTCAATACATTAACTAAACGAAACGATAGAAAATAAGTTTAAATTCGACATAAAAATTCTGAAATTTTCCAGCTAGCAGCAGTTTACGAGAAAAATCATAACTAATTGTAGAATAATCGGATTGAGGCGTTTCAAGTGGCTACGGAAAGCTAACGAGTTCAGCTACGTACAGAAATTAAGTTTGCAAACTTTCGAGGGTAATAGCTACGTCAAAATCAGTTCGAACAGTCTGCTAATTACCCTCATACCAAAAAGAAAAACACCACAAATTACAAAACCATGGAAGGAGGAAGCTTAATTCACACATCACTTACCTCAAAAAAACTTAGAAACCACCTAGGATGAGGGTTGTAAGGGAGAATTTGATCAACAAGGGTTTCTCCTCTTCACTCTCTTCTTTCCCCTCTTTTGTTTTTCTTCTCCCGTTCTTCTCTCTTTTTTTTTAACTTTAGCCTTAATAATTATATATCAGGCCATTTAAGTGGGCTGAAACTTTGGGCCACAAAATAAATAAATAAATAAGTTTGGGCTTTCTAAAAAAAATCTAGTTGGGCTAAGATAGGGCTGGCCTTTTGGGCCATAAAAATAAATAAATAGGTTTGGGCTTTCTAAAGAAAAATATAGTTGGGCTAAGATAGGGCTGGCCTTTTGGGCCATAAAAATAAATAAATAGGTTTTGGGCTTTCTAAAAAAAAAATCTAATTGGGCTAAGATATTATAGTTTAGGTGGAATTTGTGATTGCTCTTACTATGATAGCTTAAATTGGGAGGCAATTAGATGTGTTACATGATTGATCTATTTGAAGTGCATCATGAAAACTTCATTTGCATTGAAAATTCCAAAAATATTGTAATTAGTTTCTTTTCATGCTTTTTATCTCTTCATTTTCGATCGTCCCTAACTAATACGAGGCTATAACTTGTAGGCCATGAATCCTAAATTCCCTTGGGTTTGATAAATTCTTTAATTGGTCATCCCGACTATTAACGACCAATCAAATGGCGCCGTTGCCGGGGAATTTAGTTGTATTTGTGACTTTTAGTTTCATTGAGTGTTAGGATAGGGACATTTTTTTCTTTGATTTTTTTTGTTTTATGGTTGTGTTTGTAGGGACGAAAGCGTGATGTCATGGTATTGGCCTTGAAGAGAAAAGGAGTGGTGCAAAATGAGGTAACAAACATCTTCTCAACTTAAATTAGACTTTGTCTAATTTAAGTTGAGGGTATGTTGCTTTCGTTACTTGACTTTTCTATGGTTTGAATTATATAATTTGCATTTTCATACTCCTACTTGAGCATATTGTACCGGCGCACGTTTTATTCCTTACTCTTTTCTTCGGCACACTTTTTCTCCTTTCTTTGTTTTTGCTTTCAATAAGGAGAAATCTTTCTTGGCTCTCTCGTGCTTCATTGTGAGAAATTTTGAGACTATGATATTTAGTTGGAACTTGCGACGAGATGGATTTTTACCTGTGTACTTTTTGAGTTATGGTTTATGCTTGTTTTGTGTTTCTTTCACTACTATAAGCCCGTGAGCTTTTTGAGCCATAAATCATGAAATTAATTGGTTTTTCCTTTCTTGTGTGTGCATAATTCTTTTGTGTGCACTCTAGAACTTGCCATTGTGTCTTCTTGAAACTACACGTGTGTGACGATTGTTGGAAATAATTTAACGCCATCTTTGAGTTGACAAGTCACTTAGCCAAATTAATCCTACCAAATGAAATTATTCCCCTTGAGCTTATTATCCTTATTTCTTTGGCAACCTACAAATTTAGCCATTTTCTCCATATTGTATATCCTAATCACCTTTGTCGATTAGTAGAAGATTAATGGGGATGAAGTGGTTGAATTGAGCTTACAAGAGAGTTTGGAAAGAGAGAAATGGCGAAAGTGCAATAAAAAAGGGAGAAAAGATGAAAAAGAAAAAAAATGGAGGTTGTGTGAAAAGAAAATTTGAGTGAAGCTTGTACAAAAGAAGCATAAAGGAGCTCTACTAGAAAAATGAAAAGAGAGCCCTTTGAGAAAAAAAGAGAAAAAAAATCAAAAGTGGAAGAAAAGAAAATAAAGGTTCGTTAATGTGTCTGATGGAAGATTACATTTTTCTTGAGGTGAAAAGAGAAAAAGAGAAGATGAGAGTTGAAGTGATCAATCAACTTAAATTCTCAACTAATCTTGAGCTTATTTTTCCTAAATTTTCCTACCCAAGACCAAAAAGCCGACATTACAACGCCATTAAAGACCTTTTTGATTCAATGATTAACACATACAAGTGGGAGAGAGTTTAGACCTTTGGCAAGCATATGGTAATTTTCGGGTGCCCAATGGTGCAAAGTGTGTCTTTGGTACGATGTTGTCCTAAGTTTGGTAACACTTTGACTAAGTATAGAACAAGTTGTAAATCAGCGAAAGACTTAACACACAGATTACTCAATCTTTCCACAAACTTTTGCAAGTATATGGCGGCCTCATGGCACAAATATCACTATTTGAAAATGTGATTACATAAACAGACACTTAGGTATGGAAACAATTCTTTCGCCCTTCGAATACAAAATCGGATCTAAAATCTAAACACGATCCCAAATGGCAGAACCTAGACTTGTTAGAATCTAAGCCTACTTCACATGTGGGCTTCCACTGTCTGTGAACAACGCACAAAAAATGAACGGGAATAACAGTAGACAACTGATGTTGAACCAATTGTTACAACACCAGTACAAACACTATGACAGAAACCTATCTAGGATCTTTTACACTGTATAGTGGGATTGCATTTCGATCACTTGACTTGGCAAATAGCAGCTTCCATTTATAGATGCCTGCAGGCTCTAAATGATGAGTGGCCCACGTAGGAGATGTGGATTCCATCCATGCAGGCTCAAATAACTGCCCACTAAAAGAGGTAGTTATTTTTGCCTTCTAGATCCTTCTAGAGCTTCCAGATCTTTCCAGTTTGTTCCAGGGCCTTCAAGATCTGCATTTGACTAGGTCTTTGCATCCAACATGTTCAGCACTTCAACCGCAAGAACCCTGAAAGCAACATTAAGCACAACACCAATCGAAACAACAAAACAACGTTAGTGGTTAATAAAACAACTGGTGGAGGACAAGTGTGATTCCAGATGTGATGACACTGGTCTCAACACTTCACATCAACAATCTCCCCCAATCACGTCTATCCGCAACCACATAACCTAATGCAAGAAAAAATACAGAGCAAGATATCCAAAGTAATACATCAGATGTAAGTTCGACAGTTGTGCAAAAATAACTAATCATTCTAAAGCATAATTACCAAAGTGATTAAAGATAACCACTTAAGTAACACATAAGTCCAGAGCTTATATCAGAGTTCAAACAGAAAAAAATAAAGTATCCACTCACCATCAGAAAATAAATATCAGTTTAAATCCCATAATCAAATATTTAGAAAAGTTAGTGAGGCAACATCAGCTTTCAGTCATCAGCAACAACAAGCAAGAACACTTTGATCTCTTTGCTGAAATCTCTCTCACCATGTGAACCCCCCCTAAGTTACAGCATTACCAGCAACATCACCAGCATATGACACCTGCATCAGGAATATTTCCAGCAACATTTCCTTCTTCTAGTTCATGAGTGATGTCCTCAACCACAATATCTCCAGAGCCAGAGCTTTCAACTGCAGTAGGTTCAGCAGAAGCAGCAGGTATATCTCCCCCTGTGGGTGTGGATAACAGCTTAACCCAGAACAGAGCTCTTTGTTATAGAATGTCTGCTTGTCTGTTCAGTGCATTGGCTTGGAGTCTGAGGTTCGAGACATGGTGTGCCAGGGCAGCAGCTTGTTGCTCAATGTACTTGCGGTTCAGAGTAATAGAGATAACTTCTCCAGCTTGGCAGAACTATCAGTGCAAACCAAAGTGTTGGCAGTATCAGGAGGAACATTCTGAGCATCAGCAGTAGTAGGGGTAGGAGCAGGGTTCACATAGGGTAGATCAACTACACGGTTACCTTCAAGTAGTGGTTTAGCAATACCAAGGACTAGAGCACTTGAGGAAAGAAAATCACCTTTACCTTTCCTTGCACCTTGACTACTTAACAGACATTGAATCAAAGCAGGATAAGACAACTTACCAACCTTGGAGATATTTCCACCATAACTTATTAGATTCTTGATTTCACTCTACCAAGGTTAAAAGGCAGGTTCTTTCCTATCTTATAGATCAACACAGCATGCTCAGTGGTAACTCTAGTGGAATTGGAGGAAGGCAGCCAATTGTAAACACAAAGCTTGTGCAAAATTGCATGTAAACTAGTCAGACTGAACAACTTCTTAGGTCAACTAACAACTAAACCTCCAGTTATCACAGACATAATCTCATCCATATCATCAATTTCATCATCACTTTCAGCATTCACAGTCCCTAAACACTCATTAATCTTTGTAGGAGAAAAATCATAAATCTCACCCCTAAAGAATATTCTTCCCAATTTGGGACTTGTACTCATAATCATACTAGCGCATATGTGGGCATAAAACTCACATACCCAATTGGTGTAGAATGAGGTAAAGTACCTGAGTGATTTCAACAAGCTTCTATCTTTGAAGAAGTTGATGAGGTTGTGTGGAGTGAGGTCGGCATCCTTCATCTTTCTTTCATGAATTTTGCCCTTATTGGCAAACTTTTTGTATCTGGCCTTGCCATTAGTGAAGTAGAAGTTCCCAACTCAAAAGTTTTCAACATCATAGTCAGAGTCATCAGATATATCATCAGCATCATCAGGGGACTCATCACCATCATCATCTTTGGCTTCATCTTCACCATCAGAACTCTCAACATTTTGAACATCAACATCCTTATCAGATTCATCAGATTCTGCACCTTCGTCAGCATCCTTAAGTGCATCCTCTTTATCATCAGAAGATGAAGATGAATCATGGTCAGGATCAGAGGGTTCTGCATCGGCAACAGTAGGTGTTGGCACTGAGGTGGCAACATCTGTGGCAATATCATCAATCAATTGGTTCAGATCAGCATTTTCCTCGTTAGATTCATCTGGTGTTGCTTCAAGAGCGGTAACATTAGACACAACTTTCTTTCCTCTCCGTCTCTTCTTCAAAGTTTTGCAAAGATCAGCTATAGTAGGATTTTCACCTGTAGCATCTATATCCATAGGAGTAGCTTCATCAGAATCAGAGATAGAGATAGGGGACTTCCCTTTTCAGAGGTGGTTGCATCCTGTGTGCCTTTCTTGCAGAGTCTCACCGACCAACTCTGTGGAAAATTAGTCTAACACTCCTCTCACCCTACAACTATAAATACCACCCTTTTGGAAGCCCACACTAACAATTCTCCACCCATTAAATTTCATTAAATTGAATCATTCCAAGATTCAATTGTCGAGAGGGCTTTTAAGTAAGACCTCCATATTTGAGATCCCTCACCCTTTTGGGGCAAGGGATCCGTAGTTTTAAATGTTTTTCTAGATTAGGAGTTTAATGCTTTTCAAGAAGGTGGGGACACCAAGGAAATGATGAGCTTGGTGGATGTAAAATTTTCATTTGGTGAAATCTAATCCTACTTATTATCTTTTTATTTTCTATGTTTTGGATATTTAATTAATGCTTGAATTATGAATTAATTTGTGATATTGCCTAATTGTATTCCCTGCTTTGACTAGTTTCATTTATGGATGCTTAATTGTTTAATGTATATGTTTGATTTGTGTGGTTAATTATCTAGTGCATATGGTTAGAACGAGAGTTCAATTATGTGTTTTAGAAACTAATTGAATCTTTTCATCATGTGGGTTATGTGAATTAATATGGGAAGAGTTGGAGACGACCTCTCATGTTTAGAACTACATTACTGGACCCTAGAGAGGTTAGATCGAGAGGTCAATTAATCTAGTGAGGGGAACCCAACCTTAGTGAATTCATAGTACCTAGAAAGGGAATATTACCTATGATTTAGTACCTTTTAGGGAACTCGTATGTGTAATTAGTACCTATTGGGAGGTGTTCGCTAAGGTATCGATCCTATGTGCTATTTTAGGGCCTTTGTAAGGGCCTACATCATCTTCATCTCGAGAGAGAGATTAAGTGGAATTTGTGATTGCTCTTATATTGGGGCCTTTGTAAGGGCATTGAAAATTCCAAAAATATTGAAGGCCATGAATCCTAGATTCCCTTGGGTTCAATAAATTCTTTAATTGGTAATCCCAACTATTAACGACCAATCAGGTAGCTTTCTCGAATCGTGCACCCAGCCGTACGCATCACGCCCGACAGTGTGGTCTTCGTCTTCTCCAAGCGTCGTCTTTCACCGTCGTTCGTCGTGAATTTAACGAACATGTACAGTTCAAATCGTTCACCACCTCGACAATACAGGGATTATACAGGCACAATCAAATCATACCAAAACCCTATTTCTCATGTGATTATAATTCATAATTAAACCTCATATTCCACATAAACCCTAGCTAACGTGTCACGCTTCACCACGAAATCGAAGCTCTGATACCAATTATTGGCGTTCGATCATTTGGTTAATGTGAACATTTAGGGTTCCATACGATTTTATAATCAGCGAAAGCAAGAAAACATAGAAATGTATTACCTTTCACCAGGGTATGTTGGAGAAGATGAATTCTCGCTGACAACATGCGTTGCGTCACGATTTTGGGCCAAACTTCCTCATTCAATCTCCGATTCCTCAGGAGTAAACGCACTCAATCAATAACAAAGATATGTATTCAGACTCTACATAACAGTTAATGATACACAAAACGACTGTGAGTATGAATTGAAAAAGCACACTACTTGTGGTTTATTTTATATTAGATTGTGCCTTTTTAATTCATACTCACGGTCGTTTTGTGCATCATTAACTGTTATGTAGAGTGTGAATACATATCTTGGTTATTGATTGAGTGCGTTCATTGCTGTGCAGGATTACATGTTATAATTCTAAGTGAAGGGATCCTGAAGTCTTATTAGAACTATCTTATATAGATACTTGTTAATTGAATCTTATTCGGGTTAATAAGTATGATAAAGAGTATAACGTCATTGTACCTATAAAGGAAGATCATATCGGGTTAGAGTACTAAGTGCATGGGAAATAATTGATACTGATAGTACCTAGAAAGGGGGTGAATTGTATCTCTTGCTCCGAGGATATTCACACATGTCATACGCATGTTTGCATGTGTTTATAGAATGAACTTGCATGGTTTAGCGATGCATCCTTAAACCATAAGGCAGAGTCGGACATCAACACATGGAAAGGAAATTAATGAGTAAAACTGGATGACCCGAAAAACTACCTAATTTCTTACTTGATCACAACTAATTTTCTCTATTGCTTGTCTATTTAATTTGTTATTTAAATTATATGTTATTTAGTTTCGTAACTATTCAAAACCAATTTATCAACATAGTCTTAGTTAACTAGAAAGTAATCAAATTTTAATAATCCGTCTTTCGGGTTCGATAATCACTTGGTTGCCCATCGAAACTACAATTGATATCCTTACACTTGGGGATTAATTTTGTGTGTTGAGAAAAAACTCATCAAGTTCTTGGCGCTGTTGCCGGGGATGGCATTAGTTATTAATTTATTATTTCTAGTTTAATTGAGATTATATAATTCTTGTCGTTAATTTCTAACACTTATTTTTCGTAGGTGTATGCTCACTAGATCAAAGACAGGTGAATTAGCACCTTATAATCTAGAGATTGGAGCGTCGTCGAGGAAGAAAAAGAAGAAGAAGAAGAAGAAGAAGAAGAAGAACAGCAAGAACGTAGACACAACTAAGGCTCTTAACATAGGAGTTGAAGTTGACGTGCTTAATTCACAAACGATTGAAGCTGCAACCGAAGTTAATTTGGAAGTAAAAGCAATCAACATGGTAGTGGATCTTGATACACTTGCCATCTGGGAAGTCTTTAAGAATAACGGAACTGGCAATGCTAGGATGTTAGGGGCAAGAGAAACTGGAGCCGATTTTGATTTGCACCACCCTGCTCTTATCAGCATGATTGAAAGGAGTCCCTTCTCTAGGGAAACTTTGAAGATCCTCAGCAACATCTAAATATGTTACTTGGGTATGCAAGTACACAAAAAGATGCAGGAGCTCATGAGGATGTGAGGAAGATAATTTTGTTTAAGTTCTCGCTGAATGAAAAAGCAAGAGATTGGTACGATAATCTTGATGCTGCTGAATGTGATATATGGGAGAAGTTGAAAGTGAAATTCTTGGAGCGATACATGCCACCTTCAAAGGTGTTAAAGATGAAGCAAGAAATCAATCAGTTTTCTATTCATGGTAATGAGAAGTTTCATGAAGCTTGGGATAGATTCAAGGACATTCTTCACAAGTGTCCACAACATGGGCTATCTAATGCTCAATATATCAGTGTTTTCTACAATGGGTTGGATTGTGATTCTCGTGTTTTACTTGAAGCTTCTTCTAACGGAGCCTTTCTTACGAAGTCACCCAATGAGGCCGAGAAGCTTTTTGAAGATATTTCGATGAATCCAAGAGATTGGCCGACTGATAGAGTGAGAGGCACTTATGTCCTTGGTAAGGTAGCTCAGGTTGAGCATACTATGGTGAAGTCGGGAAGAGATGATGAGATCGTCTCTAGTTTTACTAATATTAGCAAGCTACTAGAGTCTCAGCAAAAGTAGATTACGGATTTATCTCAGAGAATACCAATGATGCAGTAGGATGGTGGCTATGAAGGAGCTAGCCAAGAGGATATCGAGGAGGACAATTACTCCATGGGTCAAAGTATTCAAGGGACTAGGTACCCAAATCAAGGAAACTGGAATTATTAGGGAAATTACAACAATCGTGGTCCCACGGGTAATTACCAACAACCAAGGAGACCGGAGTTTTCATGGAGCAATTTGAATAATACAGTACAACCTCCTATTGGTGTTGATCCGGGAGCTAAGGTGGAAGAAGGGAAACCGGGATTCGAGGATACGATGAACAGGTACATGGCGAGGAACAATGCAAGAGTGGATCGTCTTGAGGCCAAACTCGAAAAGAAGATTGATGCTAACCATGAGGATTTATCTAAGCAAGTTAAGGACCTTACATTGTTGATGGGGGAGATGGCAGGAAACGTGAACAAGTTGACTCAAATTATTGAGAATGGGAAGTTTCCATCGCAAAGTATTGAGAATCCAAAATCTTGTCACGCTATTACATTGAGGTCCGGAACACTGTACGAGGGACCAATGAGGATAGAATCAAAAGTTGAAGTGTCAGGAGCCTGATTCGACCCCAATTCGGCCAACGTTGATGGTCGAACTACACATGGGAGGTCGAACGGGGTACCTGGGTGACATCCGGAAGTAGCTGATGAACAGTTCGACTAAAAATAGCTAAGTTCGACCAACACTACTAGTCGAACAAAGGTCGAACTGCACTGTCTAGAATACTCTGTTTTGTATAAAGCCTTATTCGACCACGATCATTATGGTTCGACCAACCATGTTGGTCGAACCGTGGTCGAACGGCCTGTAAGGGGGAGAATAAACTTTCAGGTGCTCAGTTCGACCATTACTCACCTAGTTTGACCAGCCACCCAGGTCGAACTCAGGTCGAACCCTCTCATTCTGCACTGTTTTCTACGTTGAATACTCCACATGATGTTGATTCTACTCCAGTACCTTCCGAAGAGCAGAATACAGAGATTATAGCAGAAAAGAAGTGGGAAAGAGCCAAGAGATTGAGAGCCAAAAAGGATAAGACGGAGAAGGTTGAACGTGATGAATGGGGAATTCCCAAAACTAAAATACCTCCATCGTTTCCTTACAAGCTAGTCAAGAAGGGATTGGAAGAGAAGTTCAAGAAATTTTCAGAGATCATAAACAAAATAAGCTTGAACATTCCTTTTTCTGAGGCGATATTGGAGATGCCATATTATGCCCATTTTCTGAAGGATATACTTTTGAAGAAGAGAAGCTTGAACATAATTGAAACAGTGAATTTGTCTGAGAATTGCAGCTCGATCATTCAGAGGAAGCTGCCAGCTAAGTTGAAGGATCCGGGAAGCTTCACTATCTTGTGTGAGATTGGAAAGGGGCCAGCACGTAGAGCCTTGTGTGATCTTGGGCAAGCATCAATTTGATGCCTTTGTCTATTTTTCAAAGGCTTGGTTTGGGAGAGTTAACTCCCACAACAGTTGCTCTACAACTAGAGGATAGGTCTATGACTTTTCCGAAGGGTGTTATTGAAGACATTCTTGTCAAAGTAGAGAAGCTAGTCTTTCCTGTGGATTTTCTTGTGCTAGAGATGGAAGATGAAAAGGATAATGTCCCTCTTATTTTAGGGAGACCTTTCCTTGCTACTGTAGGAGCTATGATAGATGTGCAGAAAGGTGAGTTGCTGTTGCGGGTGGATAAAGAAGAGGTTTTATTTAACCTTGACAAAGCAATGAAGATGCAAATGGAGATGCAATGTTACAATATTAATGTAGTGGAGGAGATTGTGAAGGAAGAAATGTCTTTGATATTGTCGAAGGTTCCTCTTGAGACATGCTTGGCAGAGTCTCTTACTTTTCCCACTACGGAGCTAGATGAACTCTCCAATGGGATATGTATTGAATATCTTGAAAACTTGCTTGCTTTGGTTGATGACAGATTATTTATCCCATTAGTGATAGTCCCCATGTGAGTCCATTGTATGTTGTAGCTAAGAAGGGGGCATGACTATTGTGAAAGCCAAGGATGGAGAGACATTAGCCACTAGGATTCCTATGGGATGGCGTGTGTGTTTAGATTACAGGAAACTAAATGAAAATACATGCAAAGACCATTTTCCCCTTCCTTTAATGGATCAAATGCTTGATCATCTTGTAGGGTATAAGTATTATTATTTCTTGGATGGGTACTTGGGTTATAATCAGATTATGATTGCACCCGAGGATCAAGAAAAGACTACTTTTACTTGCCCTTATGGTAATTTTGCCTTTAGAAAGATGCCTTTTGGATTATGTTATGCGCCTACTACATTTCAGCGTTGCATGATGGCCATATATGATGGGTTGATAGAAAAGATCATGGAGGTGTTTATGGATGATTTTTCTGTGTTTGGTTCCTCCTTTGATTTTTTTTATCTAACCTTGCTACTGTTTTAAAGAGATGTCAAGAAACTAATCTTGTCTTGAATTGGGGGAAGTGCCACTTCATGGTAAGAGATGGGGTTGTTCTTGGCCATCATATTTCGGCCAAGGGATTGCAGGTGGATAGAGAAAAGGTGGTGGCAATTGAGAAGCTTCCTCCACCTACTAATGAAAAGGGAGTGCGATCCTTCCTTGGACACGCCGATTTTTAGAGAAGATTCATAAAAGGCTTCTCGAAATACTCCAAGCCCTTATCTCATTTACTTGAAAAGGATGTTCCTTTTGTTTTTGATGAAGAATGTCTAACAGCTTTTCAGGTTTTGAAAGAGGCGCTTATTACTCCACTTATCTTGATCACACTGGATTGGACTCAGTCGTTTGTACGTACATGTGTTGCGAGTGATTTAGCACTTGGAGTGGTGCTTGGGCAGTTGAGAGAAAAGAAGTTCTGCGCCATTTACTATGCGAGTAAGACTTTTGATGCTGCACAAAAGAACTACACGGTGACTGAAAAGGAGTTTCTAGTTGTGGTGTATGCATTCAACAAGTTTTGACAATATTTGGTTGGCATGAGAACGATAGTGTATACGGATCATTCTGCGATCCGATACTTGATGGAGAACAAGGAAACAAAGCCAAGGTTGGAGACAAGGGAGCACTGTGATGATTCTTTCGATTACATAGAAGAGATATTCCCTGATGAGAAGATAATGTCAGTGTTTGTTGAAGGAGCGGAAAGTGCATGTTTGGTGGCTGCCCAAGGGATGGACCATGGTATGCGGATTACGTGAATTACATTGCCGTTGGTGAAATTCCGAAGGATCTCAACCGATATCAACTTGCAAAATTTAAGAGGAATGTTGAGACATTTATATGGTATGATCCGTTTGTCTACAAGATATGTACGAATTTCATAGTCCATAGTGTGTGCCCGAGATGGAGATGGAGAGCGTTCTTAATTTTTTCCATGCAAAACCTAACGGGGGGCACTTTGGAGCTCAAAAGACGGCAGCAAAGGTACTTCAATCTGTTCTTTATTGGCCAACTTTGTTTAAAGATTGTGAAAGCTATGTGGCGACATGTGATAAAAGTCAAAGGATGGTGAACATAAGTCGAAGTGATGAGATGCCACTTCAGCCAAGCATTGTTGCTGAGATATTCGATGTATGGGGGATCGATTTTATGGGGCCTTTTCCTCCATCTAATGGATTTCTGTACATCCTTTTAGCAGTGGATTATGTTTCTAAGTGGGTGGAAGTCATTCCCACTCGCGTGAATGATTCAAGGACTATGTTGTTATTCTTGAAGAAACATATCTTTGCCTGTTATGGAGTTCCTAGAGCACTAGTGAGTGATAGAGGGTCTCACTTCGTCAACAATCTTCTTGAAAAGGTGCTTAAGGATTATGAAGCTAAGCATAGGGTTACTACACCCTATCACCCTCAAGCGAATGGGCAAGCTGAATCTCCAACCAACAAGTGAAACAAATTTGAAAAAGTAGTCGGAACCAATAGGAAGGATTGGGCTATGAAGCTCGATGATGTTTTGTGGGGGGTTCCGGACTACTTATTAGAAGGTGTTGATTATGTCACCGTATCAAATTGTTTATGGGAAGCCGTGCCACCTACCTGTAGAGATTAACATAAATCTTTTTGGGCATTGAGGAGTTTGAACTTGTCTTAAAGGATCAAAAGGAGTTGAGGATGACTCATATTAATCAGTTGATGAGTTCAGGAATCGAGCTTACAAGAATTCGGAGATCTACAAGGAGAGAATGAAGAAATGACATGAGTCAAAGATCTCATACAAGGAATGCAAGCAAGGAGATGAGGTATTACTTTTTAACTCTCGTTTGAAGCTCTTCGTATGAAAATTGAAATCAAAGTGAACGGGGCCGTTCATTATCCATAGAGCCTGCGGAGGGGGGAGTTTTGTGCTTATGGACAAAGATGGAGACATCATAGCGGCGAATGGGCAACTATTGAAGCATTACAAGTCGTTGGATGATGCTTGCGTCGTCTTTGAGGATACTTTAACCTAGATTAGTACTGTCGTGACTCTCCGACGTTAAACAAGAGCGCCTGTTGGGGGATTTTCCTCCCGTTTTATTACATTATTTCTTTCGTGTGAGTAAGAATTTTTTATATTTGAAGTGCTTACTTATCGACAATTACATATCTTTGCAAACTTAGTTTCTGTTATAGTTTCTACTAAGTTTGGGTGGGTGTGATGTACTTACCTCATTAAAGCACCGAGAGTATAATCTTTTCATTGCAACGTTTGTTAGGGGAGTTGATTTTTTGCGGCATGTTGAAACTTTAACCGGTTTTAGTGTGTCATTTTTGGCAATTTGCCTAATGTTTAATATTGTTTTTTAGTGTCGTATGTGGAGTTACACATATTTATTGAGTTTTAGGATTGATTCTCGAGCTAAGTTTGCTCCATTTTGGTACCTAATGTTCGTCTTTGAGCTTGAAGTGTGCAGGGGATGAAGAAAATTTGACTTTGGAGCTTCAGGTGTCCGATTCGACCAGAGGTGTAGGTCGAACTGAGGAGCTCAAGTCGAACTGGAGATAAGAGAAGTTTGTACAGGCCGATTCAACCACGATGGGATTGGTTCGACCAAATGGGAAAGTCGAACCAAGGACGAATCGTGGATCTGAAAGTTTTGAACAGAGGAGTTCGACCAAGGCATTTGGTCGAATCGAGGTCGAACTGAGATGCTGAAGCCTCCAGAAACATGATTCGACCATGACAAACACGTTCGACCACTTTAGCAGGTCAAATCGTACCAGGTAAGTCAGTTTTTAATCCCAATTTTCACCCCCATTCGATCACTTTGCACACCACCTTCACTCAAATTCGCTCCGAATCGAAAGTCCTTACTTCTAAACTTCGATTCTGCCCAATTTTGCTCTGATTAAACCACACTACACACTCTTTACACTCAATTCATCGCATTTTTGGAACAATCTAGTTGCAAAACTAAGGTTTCGTCGCAATTTTGAAGGATTGTCACACTTGTTCATTCTTTAGCCATGGCCGGTTCAAAAGGTACGTTTTCTCGACTCTATTACCCTAGGATTGAAGGTCTAATTGTCGATTGCAAGTGGGAGGTTGATTGAATGAGTTTCTATAGAAATTCATGGTGTATTTTGAGTTTTTGTGTGAGAATTCATATGAATTGATTGTTTAATTATTGTTAAGCCTTGATGTTTATGTGAATTTGGTAGTAATTTGGGATTGTGAAATGAAGCATGTTGGAATATGGGTGCATTGCTTGAATTGTTAATGCATGCTTGTGGTTGGTAGCATCGGTTGTTGATATTATTGCATAATTGATGTTGGAATGAAATTGAGTAAGCATGTGAATTGAATTGTTGAATCATGAGGATGGAACAAGCTTGTTCGGTGTGAATATGCATTGAAAAACTTGTAGTCTTGAATAGAGTTGAATGCTAGTTAAGTATGAATTAGCTTTTGGTTTTCCTTCCTTGTTGTTGGTATTGAAGTATTATTTCAATAAAAGAAAAGGAAGCTGAGGTTTGATCCAAAAAGAGGCAACATAGACCTTCTCGTGAAGATGCTGTGATAAAGAAGTTAAGGCTTTAAGAGAGGTTGCTTATGAATTTCAAGGTTCGGATGAATGATTGGGATGATATCAAGGATAAGTTGTATAATATCTTAGCTCAACTAGATTTTGTTAGAAAGCCCAAAACCTATTTATTTATTTTTATGGCCCAAAAGGCCAGCCCTATCTTAGCCCAACTAGATTTATTTTAGAAAGTCAAAACCTATTTATTTATTTATATGGCCCAAAAGGCCAGCCTTATCTTAGTCCAACTAGATTTTTTTAGAAAGCCCAAACTTATTTATTTATTTATTTTGTGGCCCAAAGTTTCAGCCCACTCAAATGGCCTGATATATAATTATTAAGGCTAAAGTTAAAAAAAAAAGAGAGAAGAATGGGAGAAGAAAAACAAAATAGGGGAAAGAAGAGAGTGAAGAGGAGAAACCCTTGTTGATCAAATTCTCCCTTACAACCCTCATCCTAGGTAGTTTCTAAGTTGTTTTCAGGTAAGTGGTGTGTGAATTAAGCTTCCTTCTTCCATGATTTTGTAATTTTGTGGGGTTTTTCTTTTTGGTATGTGGGTAATTCGCAGAATGTTCGAACTGATTTTGACATAGCTATTGTCCTCGAAAGTTTGCAAACTTAATTTCAGTACGTAGCTGAACTCGTTAGCTTTCCGTAGCCACTTGAAACGCCTCAATCCGATTATTCTACAATTAGTTATGATTTTTCTCGTAAACTGCCGCTAGCTGGAAAATTTCAGAATTTTTATGTCGAATTTAAATTTATTTTCTATCGTTTCGTTTAGTTAATGTATTGAAACGGGTTATGTGGGATTGGGAACTGATGTTAAGGAGTTACATACCATTTTTATTTAATATCGACTCGTTCGAACTCGATTAGGATTTGTTTTTAGCAATGAAAGGGATGTTACCGCTAATAGTTAGTTATATTTAATTTGTCTTTAATTGCTCATCTCCTTTCTAGGTAAAGAACCATCGACGAAGGGCAAGGGACCGGCTTCAGATTCCGGAGAGAGTTAATCACTTCCTTGTGAGTTGATAATTCGGGAACGCCTTCTCTTGTGGGAAGTGTGGACCCTCGATAAATGTGCATTTATTTTAATTTTAGTTAATTGATAAGAAAATTATTTGGTATTGTGTTATGTGTTAAAGAGCCTGATTGGCTCGATTGCTCTGGTTAGAGTCCTGTTAGCCATTTTATGAGTATTATTGATTTTAACTTATGTTGAAGAGCCTTGCCGGCTCGATATCTGATAGCATTTATTGTGAATTATTTGAGAATTGATTTCTGGTTATTCTTGTGTGCTATTAAGACTCTAACTTGAGTCGTTATTCATCTTATGTTGCATATGCATATGTATGCCTGGTACCAAGGTTAAGTAGCCCGAATTGGTCACGGTTCGGGTGAGTTTGAGCGACATTGATTAAGTAGCCCAAATTATCGCGGTTCGGGTGAGTTAGAGTGACAACCAAGTTGCCCGTGATTGGCAAACCCGGGTGAGTTAGATCTAACGGGGCACCTGTCCATTTGCCAAATACTGATACTCTGGAGGGTGATCGTTAGATGGATTAGTCTATTATAGGCTCAGTCAACGTCACCGGTGTGGGACATGCATGTCATATATGTTTATATGTTTGATCATTTCAAGTATTCACGTCGATATTGAATTGTGAACTTTAGCACTTGGCGTGTTGAGAAAGAATATTAATGTGCATTTTATCTATTGTAATGGTGACGGGCTTGGACTGTCTCTCGACGGAGAGCTCAGTTCGAGGAGGATATTGACTACCCACGCGTCTTTTATGTGATAACATGTTGTTTGAACTAATTGTGTTATTCGTAAATGTGCACTAATGTTTTTATTTTCATTAATATTTACACTGAGTGAGAAATATTTATTGTGAGACGAAATGTTGGATTTTATATTATGAACCGCGAGTGGGAATACATGCTTCGTATAAGGGTCGGGGTGACCGGCTTATCACCTCACTGAGCTAGTGGGTTTGCTCACTCCCATCATTCTTTCCTTTTCAGGCTGTTGATATCGTTTTGGTTGGAGGTTTTCCTATCGTTTGCTCGTCATCCAATCAGTGTTTTGGGTACTTTCTCTTTTATGTAAATTGACGAATTTATTAGTGAGATTGTATAGTTTATATTTGATCACCCCCTTGATGTTCTTTTTGTACCTTCGCGATGTTATATCGTTCATGTTTATTTTCTTTAAACTAAGTTACACCGTTGTATTTTGTACCTTTGTAAATCCTTGTTGATACTTTATGAGATGATGTCCTCGGGTTGTACCCGTTGTTATCAGTTGTTCTGTTCTACAGGTACTTGATAGCAAGCCTTACGTTTTCTATAAACTTTGTGGAGTGGAGTGCACCCATTCCGCGAAATTTATGGTTAACGTGGCGGTTGTCGCGTTCTGTCTGGGGTCGGGGCGTGACAAGTTGGGTGAGATATCGGACAAGATTGCTAGAACGAGGTATCCAGATGATGGAGCGATGGTTACAATGCGCATCCGAGATGATATCCTATGGATGATTGATACTTGAGGGTGGAATTGGTTGGATATACTTGTATGGATTGTCATGATATGAGGGTTCTTGGCCGTATTATGTTGCATTCATACTTTACATGTGTTAATTTTTTTTGATGAGAAGCATGTACAACTTGATAAGTATGTGGAGTTCATTGTGAAATTGATCTTGATTATATGCTATGAGGAGTACTTAGGATTCTATTTATCCATGTGAGAGTTTGAGCCATTTGAATCATGGTAGTTCATGATAGTTTATTCTTGAGGGAATCGTTTATATGACCGCATTCTAGAACTTTGCTTGGAGTCTTGTGAAATTTATGATTGATAAATTGCTAGGACATGATCTTAGGCCGTCATTGGTTATTTAAGTCACTTAGCCAAAATTTTACCTCACTTGTTCATATATGTATCATTGTAAGCCCTTTTGAGCCTTAAAAAAAGCTTTTTCTTTGGTAAGCCTTGATAAAAAGCCTTATTAACCCTTTACTCGAGCCTTGTTGAATATCCTATTCATTAGTAGAGAGTTGAGGTGAATAAGTGCTTGTAAGAATTAAAAAGGTAGAAGCTTGGTTGAGAAGTATGAAAAAGGAAGAAGTTTGGTTAAATCTTGTTTAGGGGTAGTGCCTGAAACTTGTACCCCAACTGCTTAGAAGGGTAGTGCCTGAAATTGGTACCCTTGATCAATAATGAAAGATGATGTTGATGCTAAGGAAAAGAAGGAGAATAAAAACCATGAAGATTATGAGAAGAAGATGGAGAAAAAGATGAAGTTGTATGACGAAAAGCAAAACTCCAAGGTAATTCTCTACTAGTGAATTAGTCACTTTATCTAAATTTTCCTACCTTTACCAAAGAGCCAACATTACAACCCGAAACAAGCCCTTTGTGATCCTAGTAATGAATTGATTGTAAGTTGATTTTTGAGACCTTTGCCAAGCTTATGGTTACGCGGAAGTATGAATTGATATGAGCGTATATTAACCTATTGAAGTGTATATCTTTTATACTAGAGAGCGAGAGTAAATACTTATCCTGTGAGCTAGATAACTTAGTACTCCGAATTACATAATAATTGAGTGATGTTTTGCATGATTGATATATATGATGCTAGTAATACTTGTTTTCAATTGATGAAATTGCATGTGTGAATATGAATTGTGTTGGATGTGGTAGATACGTGAATTTTGCACTACTCTTATGGTTTTGATTGCGTTGCCTTGGGACGAGCAAAATGTAAGTTTGGGGTTTGATGAGTGTATAAATTCACGTGTTTCGAGCCCGAATTCGTGCAAGAATGGTGTGTTAGATGGGCGTAATTCGATATGAATCAATATACATGGTGGAAAGTCACGAATCAGGTGTCTTCAAGGCTATTTGAGTTGATTTTCAAAGAAAAACGAGTTGGAAGTGATCGGATCCAGAAAAAAGGAGATTTAGAGGTGGATTTGACCAAACAGGCGGGCAGATCGACCAAGAAAGAAGCCGTTCGACCAGCATCTGTGGTCGAACCAATGGAGAAAAGATGCCAAAAGTGTCGTTCGACCACGACATTGCCGTTTGACCAAGCCAGTTGGTCGAACCGTTGTCAAACCAGAAGCCTAAAGAGATGCACTTGTAGTTCGACTAGAAATTTTGTGATTCAACCAGGATTCTGGTCGAATTTGAGACCCGCAACTGATGTACAGGTCAATTCGACCAGGAGTTTGACCAGCGGAAATCAATTCAACCTAGGCCGTTGGTCGAACTGACGTGCGGAGACTTACCATATTCATATTTTTACACCTTTAATGTGTGTGTTTGCTCAAAAAGCCCATCCAAGGCCCGTAAGGAGAGTTTACAAGTATAAAAGAAGAGCTTTCGCAGGAGAAGAAGGGATTTCATCCATCCACCACCGAAACCCTACCATCATCCGAAGGAGTCATGAAAGAAAGGTTCGCCTGGCGTGTCAAGTAAGATCATTCCAATGAACCATGATTGTTCCTAGATCAATCATGGGCTAGAGCCACTACGGTAGTTCTAGGGTTATGAAAGTTTTATGAGTTAATTGAATTTCCATGTGAAAACTCTGTACAACACTACTTGTGTTTTATTTTATATAAGATTGTGCCTTTTTAGTTCATACTCATGGTCGTTTTGTGCATCATTAACTGTTATGTAGAGTCTGAATACATATCTTGGTTATTGATTGAGTGCGTTCACTGCTGAGAAGGATTACATGTTATAATACTATGTGAAGGGATTCCGAAGTCATATTAGAACTATCTTACATAGATACTTGTTAATTGAATCTTATTCGGGTTAATAAGTAGGATAAAGAGTTTAACGTCATAGTACCTATAGAGGGAGATCATATCGGGTTAGAATACTAAGTGCATAGGAAATAATTGATACTTAAAGTATCTAGAAAGGTGAGTGAATGTATCTCTTGCTCCAAGGATATTCACACGTGTCATACGCATGTTTGTTTGTGTTTATAGAGTGAACTTGCAAGGTTTAGCGATGCGTCCATAAACCAAAGGCAGAGTCGGACATCAACGCATGGAAAGAAAATTAATTAGTAAAACTGAATGACCCGAAGAACTACCTAATTTCTTACTTGATCACAACTGATTTTCTTTATTGCTTGTCTATTTTATTTGCTATTTAAATTATATGTTATTTAGTTTTGTAACTATTCAAAACCAATTTATCAACTGTCTTAGTTAACTAGAAAGTAATCAAATTGATAATAATCCATCTTTTGGGTTCGATAATCACTTGGTTGCCCATCGAAACTATAATTGATATCCTTGCACTTGGGAATTAATTTTGTGTGTTGAGAAAACGCTCATCAAACAGACGAAGAACAAAAACCTGATGCAACCTACTCCTCCAGAGCATCATCATCGCTCGAACCATCCTCATCATCACCATCACTCATCTCCGAGCGCAATCGATCCAAATCTTTATGAAGACTATTCAGCTTCCTATCCAATTTGCGCTCATGAGCATACATTCTCTCCAATCTCCTATCCATCTCCACATAATTATTTTGCTGTGTGTTGTACCTCGCATCCAGCGCTGTATTGTTCGCATTCGCCAAGGCAGCCGCATATTCGTCTCCTGCTGATTCGCATTCAGTGTGGCAAATTGCTCATGAATCAATCGAAACTGCTTTTGAAAATAAGCATCAGGACTAGCCAACTGCTGATGTGGCCATGCTGGAATGGGACGTGGTGGCATCTCATGCGGCTGTGGATCTCCCATCTTCGGATCCACTTGATCCAGTCCATGCTCCTGTTGCTGCTGGGGCTGTAGCCAAGGCTGAAATCGCACTTCGTCTACAATCGTTTGAAGCTCATCATTCATCCCCTCAGCGTACATCTGAGCTACAGTCCTTCAATTACCTTTCATCAAGAAAGTGATGGAGAGAGCATCATGCGCCAACGTTTTCATCAACTTGCTGCCTTCATTTTGGATAGAAGTCAGCTCACTCACATCAAACGGAAACATGAAAGTGAAGGGCTTGGATCCCCTCGTGTAGAACCAATCTCCATCGCGAAGATGAGCAAAGCCACCCTTCACACATCTACTCATCACCAAGTACGGATCCTCAAGGATGGGTGTAATACCGGTGAAGTCCATGTGTTAGTACTCAGCCACAGCAGTCAACAAAACTCCTATATTCACTCTCTGAAATGGAGAGCTTCTGAACCTGTATAGCTGATGAATAAGGTACGATCCCACATTGAACCTCACTCCATTGAGCATACACCAGAGGGCATACAACTCTCCCCTCGACACACAGCTCCCCTCAGATCGAGCAACAGTGTGTTGCTCAACATTTTATCCATATATCGGAGCACATGATTCCGAATCAATGAAGCACGAGCACTACTAGTATTGAAATCCATATCCTTTCTAGAATCTCTCTCCAGAAGTTATTAGTACTTAAGAATTCATTCTCATTCCTAGAGATGCCTCTCGGAGTCGGAAACAGCGCATTCAACTCCTCAGCCGACCACGTCCTCATCTCACCTCCAAGCTGGAATGTACACTCATATGGGAGGTGGCTCGAACCATTCTTAACAGTCATCAAACATAGCACCTCAGCAGTCACATGAAAGTACGCGGCTTCTTCAACTCTATGAAGTGACGAATCCCCACTTGATCAAACATCCACAGGATTTCATCTCGGATGTTCATTGTAACCATCGCCTCATCATCCTGGTACCTTGGTCTAACAATCTTATCCAACATATTACTCCATTTATCCTTGATCTCTTCCCAATCATTCATCCGAATCTAAAAGTTCATAGGCAACCTCTCCTGAAGCCTTAACTTCTTCGTCACTGCATCTTCACGAGACAGCCTATCTTGCCTCTTTTTGGAACAAGCCTCGGATTCCCTTCCTTTTCCTGAAAATAATACTTCAATATCCACAAACAAGAAAAGTAAACCAAGCTAATTCATAGTCAACTAGCATTCAACTCTACTCAAGACTTCAAGTTTTTCAATGCATAGCCACTCCAAACAAGCTTTTTCCATCCTCATGATTCAACAATTCAATTCACATGCTTACTCAATTCCATTCCATCATCAATTATGAAATAAGATCAACTAACGACGCTATCAACCACAATCATGCATTAACAATTCAAGCAACGTACCCATAATCTAACATGCTTCATCTAACACTTCCAAATTACTCTTAAATTCACATAAATATCAAGGTTTGACAAGAATTAAACAATCAAAATCGAACCCATCAATTGTTCATATGAAATTGTACACAAAATCTCACATCCCACCAAAAATTCCTATAGAAACTTGTTCAATCAACTTACCCATTTGTAATCAACAATTAGAACTTCAATCCTAGGGTAATAGAGTTGAGAAAATGTACCTTTTGAACCGGCCATGGCTAAAGAATGAACAAGTGTGACAATCTTTCAAAATCGTGACAAAACCCTAGTTTTGCAACTAGATTATTCTGAAAACGTGACAAATTGAGTGAAAAGATTGTGGAATGTGGTTTAATCGGAGCAAAATCGAGCGGACTTGAAGATTAGAGGGAGGATGAATTCGAGTGAAGGTGATGTGCAAAGTGATCGAATGGGGGTGAAAAATATGTTTAAAACTGACTTACCTGGTACGATTCGACCTACTGGAGTGGTCGAATGGGCTTGTCATGGCGAACCACGTTTCTGGAGGCTTTCAGCATTTCATTTCGACCTTGATTTGACCAAATGACTTGGTAGAATCGTTCGTGGTCGAACTCCTCTGTTTAAAACTTCTATGTAATTCGACCTTGGTTCGACTTTCCATATGGTCGAACCACACCCATCTTGGTCGAATCATCCTGTACAAAATTCTTTGATCTCTAGTTCGACCTCCATCTTGGTCGAAGCCTTGGTTGAACCACCCACTGTGTGGTCGAATCGACCTATAATGGATTCTCTGATCATCAGTTCGACCTGAGCTCTTCTGCTCGACCTGCACATTTGGTCGAATCGGACACACCTGATGCTCCAAAGTCGAATTTTCTTCATCCCCTGCACACTTCAAGCTCAAAAATGAACATTAAGTACCAAAACAGAGCAAAACTAAGTTCAAGAATCAATCATAAAACTATATATTTATGTGTAACTCTGCATACGACACTAAAAAACAACACAAAACACCACTGAACATTAGACAAATTGCAAAAAAATCAACGCACTAAAATCGGTTAAAGTTTCAATATTCTGCAAAAAATCAACTCCCCTAACAAACGTTACAAAGAAAATAATATACTCTCGGTACTTCCATGAGGTAAGTACATCACACCCCCCAAACTTAGCAGAAAATATAATGGAAACTAAGTTTGCAAAGAGATGTAATTGCCGATAAGTAAGCACTTCAAATATAAAAATTTCTTACTGACACCAATGAAAATAAAGCAATAAAACGGGAGGGAAAGCCCCCAACAGGCGCTCTTGTATAACGTCGTAGAGTCACGACGGTACCTATCTAGTGCAAGTATCCTCAAAGACTACGCAAGCATCATCCGGTGACTTGTAATGCTTCAATCGATGCCCATTTGCCGATATGATGTCTCCGTCTTTGTCCGCAGGCTCATTGGATATTGAACGGCCCCATCCACTTCGATTTCAATTTTCCTGCGAAAAGCTTAAAACAAGAGTTAAAAAGTAATACTTTATCACCTTGCTTGAACTCCTTGTAAGAGATCTTTGAATCATGCCATTTTTTCATTCTCTCCTTGTAGATCTCCGAGTTCTTGTAAGCTCGATTTCTAAACTCATCCAATTGATTAATATAAGTCACCCTCAACTCCTTTTGGTCCTTTAAAGACAAGTTCAAACTCTTCAATGCCGAAAAAGCTTTATGCTGAATCTCTACAGGTAAGTGGCACAACTTTCTATAGACAATTTATACGGTGACATATCCAACACCATCTTATAAGCAGTCTGGAACCCCTACAAAACATCATCGAGCTTCATAGCACAATCTTTCCTATTGGTTCCAACTGCCTTCTCCAAAATTTATTTCACTTGTCAGTTGGAGACTTCAGCTTGCCCATTCGCTTGAGGGTGATAGGGTTTAGTAACCCTATGTTTAACTCCACAGTCCTTAAGCACCTTTTCAAGAAGTTTGTTGACGAAGTAAGACCCTCCATCACTTACTAGTGCTCTAGGAACTCCATAGCGGGAAAAGATGTATTTCTTTAAGAAAGACAACACAGTCCTTGAATCATTCACACGAGTGGGAATGGCTTCCACCCACTTAGAATCATAATCCACTACTAAAAGGATGTAGAGAAATTCATTAGATGGGGGAAAAGGCCCCATAAAATTGATCTCCCATACATCGAATATCTCAACAACAATGCGTGGCTGAAGTGGCATCTCATCTCTCCTACTTATGTTCCCCATCCCTTGACATCTGCCGCATGTCGCCACATAGGTTTCACAATCTTTAAACAAAGTAGGCCAATAAAGAGTAGATTGAAGTACCTTCGCTACCGTCTTTTGAGCTCCGAAGTGCCCCCCGATAGGTTGTGCATGGCAAAAATCAAGAACGCTCTCCATCTCCATCTCGGACAAACACCTACGGACTACGGAATCCGTACAAATTTTGTAAACAAACGGATCATACAATATAAAAGTCTCAACATCTCGCTTGAATTTTGCAAGTTGATATCGGTTGAGATCTCTCGAAATTTCTCCTACAGTAATGTAATTCGCATAATCCGCATACCATGAATCCATCCCTTGGGCAGCCACCACACATGCTCTTTCCTCTCCTTCAACAAACACCGCCATGAACTTCTCATCAGGGAACATATATTCTATGTAATCGAAAGAATCATCACAGTGCTCCCTTGTCTCCAACCTTGATAGGTGATCCACCAAAACATTCTCCGTACCCTTCTTATCTCGGATCTCCATATCAAACTCCTGCAGAAGAAGAATCCATCTAATTATCCTTGGCTTCGTTTCCTTCTTCTCCATCAAGTAATAGATCGCAGAATGATCTGTATACACTATAGTCTTCATGCCAACCAAATATTGTCAAAACTTATTAGATGCATACACCACAGCTAGAAACTCCTTTTCAGTCACCGTGTAGTATTTTGTGCAGCATCAAAAGTTTTACTCGCACAGTAAATGGCGCAAAACTTCTTTTCCCTCAACTGCCCAAGCACCACTTTAAGTGCTAAGTTACTTGCATCACACATAAGTACAAACGACTGAGTCCAATCCGGTGTGACCAAGATAGGAGCAGTAATAAGTACCTCTTTCAAAACCTGAAAAGCTATTAGACATTCTTCATCAAAAACAAAAGTAACATCCTTTTCAAGTAAATGAGATAAGGGCCTGGAGTATTTCGAGAAGTCTTTTATGAATCTTCTATAAAAACTAGAGTGTTCAAGGAATGACCGGACTCCCATTTCATTAGTAGGTGGCGGAAGCTTCTCAATTGCCACCACTTTTGCTCTGCAATTTCTTGGCCGAAATATGATGGCCAAGAACGATCCCATCTCTCACCATGAATTGGCACTTCTCCCAATTCAAGACAAGATTAGTATCTTGGCATCTCTTCAAAACAGTAGCAAGGTTAGATAAACATATATCAAAGGAGGAACCAAACACAAAAAAAATCATCCATAAACACCTCCATGATCTTTTCTATCAACCCATCAAATATGGTCATCATGCAACGCTGAAATGTAGCAGGCACATTACATAATCCAAAAAGCATCTCTCTAAAGGCAAAAGTTCCATAAGGGCAAGTGAAAGTAGTCTTTTCTTGATCCTTGGGTGTAATCAAGATTCGATTATAGCCCGAGTACCCATCCAAGAAACAATAAAACTCATACCCTGCAAGACGATCAAGCATTTGATCCATAAAAGGAAAGGGAAAGTGGTCTTTGCATTTATTTTTCATTCAATTTCTTGTAATCCGTACACACACGCCATCCCGTAGGAATCCTAGTGGCTAATGTCTCACCATCATCAGCTTTAACATAGTCATGCCCCCATTCTTAGCTACAACATGGAATGGACTCACATGGGGACTATCACTAATGAGATATATAATTCCTGCATCTAGGCACGTTAGGATTTGTTTCCTAATCACTACTTGAATAACGGGATTCACCCTCCGCTGATTCTGAATGTTATTCTTAGCCTCATCTAACAATCTTATCATATGGACGCAATATGAAGAACTAATAACTTTTAAATCATCAAGAGACCACCCAATCGCAGACTTATACTTTCTAAGCACATCTAACAATTCCTCAAGTTGTTCATCATCAAGGGAAGAAGATAGAATTACCGGATATTTTCCATTGTCACCTAGATAGGAATACTTCGAGTGCTCCGGTAGCGGTTTCAACTCCTCTTTCTTCTCTTCCTGAGGTGCACTCTCTCTGTCCAATGGTAGGTACTTCCTAGTACACTTGACCTCCTCAACCTTTGTTCTTTTCGACTCATACCTGTCATCACCCAAAGTAAGTAAGTATTCAAGAAATAATACATACCTCGTGGGAGAGTTCATCTAGCTCCATAGTGAGAAAAGTAAGAGACTCCACCAAGCATGTCTCAAGAGGATCCTTCGAAAGGATCAAAGACATGTCTTCCTTCAAGATCTCCTCCACCACATCAATACTGTGACATTGCATCTCCATTGTCATCTACATTGCTTTGCCAAGGTTAAATAAGATGTCTTCTTTATCCATCCGCAGCCGTAACTCACCCTTTTACACATCTATCATAGCTCCCGCAGTAGCAAGGAAATGTCTCCTTAAGATAAGAGAGACATTATCCTTGTCATCATCCATCTCCAGCACAAGAAAATCCACATGAAAGACTAGCTTTTCTACTTTTACAAGAACATCTTCAACAACACCCTTTGGAAAAGTCATAGACCTATCCGCTAGTTGTAGAGCAACTGTTGTGGGAGTTAACTCCCCCAAACCAAGCCTTTGAAAAATAGACAATTGCATCAAATTGATGCTTGCCCCAAGATCACACAAGGCTATACGTGCCGACCCCTTTCCAATCTCACATAAGATCGTGAAGCTTCCCGGATCCTTTAACTTAGTTGGCAGCTTCCTCTGAATGATCAAGCTGCAATTCTCAGATAAATTTCACTGTTTCAATTCCTTTCAAACTTCTCTTCTTCAAAAGTACATCCATTAGAAAACGGGCATAATACGACATCTCCAATATCGCCTCAGAAAAAGGAATGTTCAAGCTTATTTTGTTTATGATTTCTGAAAACTTCTTGAACTTCTCTTCCAATTCATCACGTTCAACCTTTTCTGCCTTATCCTTTTCGATTCTCAATCGCTTGTCTCTATCCCACTTCTTTTCTGCTATAATCTCTGTATTTTGCTCTGTACAAGGTACTGGAGTCTCATTCTCATCATGCGGAGCATTCAACGCAGAAAACAGTGCAGAACGGTATGGTTTGACCTATGTTCGACAAGGGTTGCTGGTCGAACTGGGTGAATAATGGTCGAACTGAGCACTTGAAATTCGTTCTCTCCCTCACAGGCTGGTTCGACCATAGTTAGACCAACACGGTTGGTTGAACCATAGTGATCATGGTCGAATCGGGCTTCAGACAAAACAGAGTGCTCTGCACAGTGGAGTTCGACCTGAGCTTTTGGTCGAACTGACTAGTTTTTGGTCGAACTGGACTTCTGCAACTTTTGGATGTCGCCCATGTGCCCAGTTTGACCTCTCCTGTGTAGTTTGACCATCTGTATTGGTCAAATTGGGGTCGAAATAGGCTCCTGTCATTTCAAACTTTGATTCCAACCTCAATGTAATGGCTTGACAAGACTTTGGATTCTCAATACTTTGAGACAGAAACTTCCCTTTCTCAATAGTTTGAGTCAACTTGTTTACGTTTCCTACCATCTCCCCCATAAACAATGTAAAGTCCTTCACTTGCTTAGACAAATCCTCATGATTGGCATTAATCTTCTTTTCTAATTTGGCCTCAAGACGATCCACTCTTGCATCATTCCTCGCCATGTACCTATTCACCGTATCCTCGAAACATGATTTCCATTCTTCCACCTTAGCTCCCTGATCAACACCGATAGGAGGTTGCACTGCATTATTCGGATTGCTCCATGAAAACTCCGACCTCCTTAGTTATTGGTAATTACCTGGGGGACCACGATTGTTGTAATTCCCTTGGTTCCTTTAATACTTTGACCCATGCCATAGTTTGCCTCCTCGATCTCCTCTTGGCTAGCTCCTTCGTAGCCACCATCCTGCTACATCATTGGTACTCTCTGAGATACATCCACAATCTGCTTTTGCTTAGATTCAAGTAACTTGTTGATATTAGGCAAGCTAGAGACGATCTCATCATCTCTTCCGGACTTCACCATAGTATGATCAACCTGTGCTACTTTACCAAGGACATAAGTGCCCCTCACTCTATCAGTCAGCCAATCTCTTGAATTCATTGAAATATCCTCAAAAAGCTTCTCGTTCTCAATGGGTGACTTCGTAAGCAATGCTCCATTAGAAGAAGCATCAAGTAACACACGAGAATCGCAATTCAACCCATTGTAGAAAATACTGATATATTGAATTTTAGATAGCTCATGTTGTGGACACTTTCGAAGCATGTCCTTGAATCTGTCCCAAGCTTCATGAAACTTCTCATTACCATGGATAGCAAATTGATTGATTTCTTGCTTCATCTTGAACACCTTTGAAGGTGACATGTATCTCTTCAAGATTTCACTTTCAACTTCTCCTATGTATCACATTCAGTAGCATTAAGATTATCGTACCAATCTCTCGCTTTTTCATTCAGTGAGAACTTAAACAATATGATCTTCCTCGCATCCTCATGAGCTCCTGCATCCTTTTGTGTACTTGCATACCCAAGGAACTTATTGAGATATTGCTGAGGATCTTCAAAGGTTCCCCAGAGAAGGGAATCCTTTCAATCATGGTAATAAGAGCAGGGTGTAGATCAAAATCGGCTCCGGCCCTCTTGCTCCTAACAACCCAGCATTGCCTCCTCAGTTGTTCTTAAAGACTTCATAGATGACAAGTGTATCAGGATTCACAGCCATGTTGACTGTTTCTGCCTCCAATCCCAAAATTACGTTTTGGGCCCCTTCTTATTATGACCCCGATTTGAGTGATTCTTATGCTCACACGATCCTCTCTTCCTTGGCTTTCTATCCATATGAAGAAATCACAGAAAATATGATATTTGAATGTGTAACAAGTCATGGAAATTGACACAGTTGTTCTGTTCGGCACATCTTGTGTGACGTCAACATTTTGATCATAACTTTCTCGTTTGGAATCTGATTGAGTTGTTCTTTACACCAAAATGACCCTATTTTCTGTGGCTTTCGAATCATGTATCAGACTTCTAGTGTAAAGCTTCACACGAAATCAGAAAAATTGCATAAGTTGGACGTGCATTTTTCAGCATTCTTGCACCTTTTCTCCACCTTTGCACTTTAGATCCTTTTTCCACCTAAAACATAATAAAACACCTCAAGTGCACTTTTTCTAATATATATTAAATATAAGACACTTGTGCTAATATATGAAACCAATTTCCATCATAAAGGTGTTACATTGGACACTAAAACACGCTTATTTTCATTCTCATCAATCTCCCAAAATTACCCATTGCTCATCCCGAGGCAACAAAATAAAAATAAAGAAAAAGAGTGTAAGAAAATTAGGAGGGAAACAAGGACTATGACCAATACCACATTCAAAATATAATTGTCCTCAACTTAGGTCATGCAACTTTCATTACATGTAATAATCATTTCATAGCATACAAGATAAGACAATCACCACCAATCAAATGCTCCATTGACATGTTCTCACATGAAGTATATATCACTCGCACTCAAGTGTAAAAGATGTACACTTATGAGTTAAGGTGTTTACGCTCAAATTCAATTCAAGTGCATGCGTAACCATAAGCTTGTCAAATATCTCAAACTCTCCACCAATAAAAGTATGATTCGACAATGAGATAAAAAGGACTTTAATTTTGGATGTAATATTGGCTCTTTGGTTAAGGTAGGAAATATATGGAAAATATGACTCAAATAGTGGAGAACTAAAGTTGATTGATCAATTCAACTTTCATCCTCTCTTTCTTTTCAATGCAGACGATTTTAGTTCCTTCTTCACCTTTAGGCACAACATTTTTTTCCTTTCTTTTATTTTTATCTCTCCTTTTGTTTTTCCATGAGGTGCCAGTTTTGGGCATTACCTCTCGCATCCTCCAAAGGGTACTAGATTTAAGCACTACTCTAGGGTGTTTTATTCAATTGAGTACTACACTTGGTCGCTTGCTTAAGCTGCAACTGATATCCTTAATACTTGGGGATTAATTTTGCGTGCAAAGAAAACGCGCTTCATTCTTCATGTTAGATTAAGAGCATACTTGTTTGATCTTGAGACATTTACTTGTTTAAATTATTGCAAGATATATTCTGAAGTATTATCTTTACAGAGAGTAGAAGGAATAGGGATGGGCATGCAATGAATCAATTTAAATTGGATATGATGGCTATTAATCGATGGCCTAAACTGTTTGACATGAAGAAGGTTACTTGAGAAAATGAGTGCAATGAAGTTCAGCCAGTATGGGGTATATGTTCGGAGAGATTGCAAAGCACCTATTTTCATAATCATTTGTGCATGGCAAAGCTCGAGTTCACAGAGGATATCAATGCTATGTTTGATAACTATGGTCTGAGATTTCTGATGAGTCGGAGAAGTCCGACAATCTTTCACATCACTGCTCAGGTGATATGCAGTTTAGCAACTCAAAGGCGTAGTAATGAGAGGTATTCGAGGACTTTGTGCTTCATCTTGGAAGGAGACACATTCACAGAATTGTGGACCAACTGAACGAGCTATTGCACATCCCCATAGGTGTGCCTGATGCTAATCATCCAAGGTATGATAGGTTTGAATTCTGAAGGGAGATCATGAATTCTAATGAGATATATATATTCCATAACACTCTAAAAGTTCTCGTATAAGGAATCCGGTGATAAGGTACATGAGCAAGGTGTTGTCTCTGTTTAGTGTGAAAATCTACGTGTTTTAGAGTCCGATTTAGCACCGTTGTGTTGAATTTATATCCATATTTAAGCGTCTTTTGGTTGAATTGTATATATTTGGGTTACATATGCTTGTGAGGTGTTATTTTGTGTTTATAGGTGGAAAACGGGGGTATAAAGGGCAAAATCGAAAGTCGGGGTTGAAACTGGGCGAAAGTAGGATTTGTTACAACATGGCACGACTCGTGCCGGCTAGGAGGCCAGTCCTGCCACCCACTCGTGCCGGCCACATGTGGCACGAGATGCCATCGCCGCCCAGCATTCCCTGAAAGTGCATAACTCGTGCCAGTACTATGCACGACTTGTGCCACACTCAAATGGATGAATTTTCAGGATCTATTTATGTGGCTGGAAATCCAAGAAAGAGAGGATCGCGTGTGCGCAAAAATCACCTCAATCGGAGATCGGATGAAGAAGTTATGAGAAAAACCGTGAGGTCGCGCAGGCTGCCGACCGGTGACACGACCCGTGCCACATTTGGCACGACTCGTGCCGACCACCCAGCAAGCACCCATGCACCCAGCTGCCGAGAAAAGTCGTATGCCATGCCTGGCACGACCCGTCCCAATCGTCGTTTTTCGTCATTTTCTTGGCCCGTTCGTGTTTTTTACGTGAAAAAGCCCACTTTTAAGTCAAAATTCGGGATTTTTGAGTCCTCAACTATAAAAGGGACCCTTGGGGTGTTCGAAACCTTCTATAACTCTTCACACCTTTTCACAATTCACCATCTCATCCACCGGTCCCGGAGAGTTCATCAGTATTGCTTACTTGAGTAGGAGAACGAGGAGGTTCAGAATCACAGTGGAGAGAACAGAGAATCGCACCATATTTAGGGTTATTCTTATTCTTTCTTTCTTAATTTTGGATAATATTTTTTCATACTTAACCATGTGTGTTGCTTGTAACACCATGGGCTAGTACTTCTTGGATAGTGCTAGGTTTAAAGGTTAAATTGATTTGAATTGATAATCTAGATTTAAGGTTGGATACCTGCAATATACTTATTCCTTTATTAATGCGTTGATTTGAGACTTGTATTTTTGTCTTATATGATCTGTCCTTATTCATGCGTATGTCAATGCCTTTTGCATGCTTATGCTTATTTCTTGCGTTATATAAGAACTATATTTGTCAATCTATTAGGGGTAAAGAGGATCTAAACATATAACCTTTATTTATTAGAATAATTAATATAGGACACTTAATATATCTATTAATTACCATTCTAGAGGATTTGATTTCTTAGATTATTAGGTGGAATTGGGGGTTAGTTATGAAGTACCTATAAAGGGAAGTCTAGTGTACTAGCCTTTAATAGAATTTTAAATGAAGTACCTAGAAAGGGAGTAGGAATTATTCTTCTGCATCTGAGGGGCTAAACCAGATTTATATGTTAATCTTACTTTAGAAAAGGGATTTAACATAATTATGTGACTGCTTTCATAAGAACTGCAGGGATTCTAACTGATTGTCTAGTGATTTGATTTGACTAATTTAACCGGATTTCCTAGTTCTGTCTATCTTCTCATTTGAATACTTTTCATATTTAACTATTTGTTGTTCTATTATTTTTAGTAATTATTTTCTGCATAGTTAATTTAGGTAATTCTCTAAACAAACCAGATTTGTCTTAAATTAGATTAAATAATAGATCTATAATTATCCCTTGGGTACGATATTATTTTTACTTGGTCACACGCTCGTCTACAACAGATTCCCTACACTTGGGGACATATGCAAAATAGTGAACAAGCAAATGGCGCCACTGCCGGGGATGATTTTCAGATTTATTTATTTGATTTTTTTGTGATATATTTTATTCCAGGACGTTAAATTTAATTGCTTTTAGTTTTATTTTTAGTTGCATCCAAACTATTCTGATTAGCTGCGTGAGAACAGGTGTATGATAACTAGGTCAAGTGGACTCCCAATTGAACCACTCAACCTAGAACTTGTAGTACTTGTCAGACTAAACAGAAGAAAGAGAAAAAATCCAGCCATACCATTCCTAGCTCGAAGTTGGATAATTACTGTTCATCAGAAGAGGAGGAAGTTGAAGAGACTGAGACAGTAGAGATGGCTGAAGATGAACAAAGGGCCCCGCCTCCCATGCGGGACCAGTATAAGTTTAATCATACCACGAATGCTGGATTGAATGGACCCGCAATCACTGCGGAAAGTTTTGAGCTACCGTTTGGACTGATCCGGATGGTACAAGTATAGCAGTTCAGTGGTAATCCTTTGGAGAGTCCTAGTAAGCATCTGCAATTATTTGATGAATATGCAAGGACGCGGAAGCATATGAATGTTCCAGAGGATGCTATCAGAATGAGGCTTTTTCCATTCTCACTAACGGGGAAAGCCAAAGAGTGGTACAACAACCTTCCTACAGGATGTTGTACTACATGGGAGCAGTTGGCAGATAAGTTCTTGAACAAGTACTTCCCTCCTTCCAAGAGCTTTAAGGTGAAGCAAAAGATAAGACAATTCAGACAAGGAGCCTTGGAAAGTTTCTATGAAGCGTGGGAAAGGTTCAAGAACCTGTTGCGTTGTGGTCCTCAACATGGATTTACAAATGAAACTTACTTAGGCTTGAGGAGTAAATCAAGAGTGTTGGTGGACACAATAGCTGGTGGATCGGTCTTCAAAAAGCCAGCAGAGAAAGCAGAAGAGATCTTTGAGGAGATGGCAGCTAACACGTATGATTGACCTATGGAGAGATCAGATGGAGTCGCTTTTCATAAAGTGGCTAAAGTATAAGTTCAGGTCAACAGCAGTGAGATGTCAGAACTAAAGAATCAACTCAATGAGCTGCATAAGAAAATGGATCGCATGGCATTTGGAAGTAAAGGAGAAGAAGCTGGTAATGAAGGAGATGAAGATCAGATGGAGGATGCGAATTAAGCTATGGGTCAGAGCTTGCACGGGGACTATAGAAATAGACAGAATTTCAGTCATAGTAATCAATAGTGGGGAAGGAATGATCAAGGAAACAACCGGCAAAATCAGCAGGGGTGTTACTAAGGAAATTCCAACTTTAACAATCAAAGGAGGAATGATAATCTGTCTTATGCTAAACCGAGTAATGCAATTTGGCCTCTCCCATGAATTGATCCAGCACATAAACCAGTTGAAGGAAAAGCACCCATGGATGATGAGATAAAACTGTGGATGAAGCAGCAAGGGGGCCAAATGAACTTAATGGTTAAATTGATGGTAACCAATCAAGAACAATCTGAAATCAGACAGAAAGAGAATGAAAGAAAACAAAAGGAGACTGTGATATGTCTCTTTTGAAGAAGCCAGGGTTGTGCAAGCATTTTTTAAGAAGCATATCTTTTCGCGATTTGGAGTACCTAGAGTACTAATTAGCGATGGGGGAATCCATTTTTTCAAAAAGCTTTTGGAGAGGGCATTGAAGGATTATGGTGTTTGGCATAGGGTGGCAACACCTTATCACCCACAGTCGAATGGGTAAACTGAGGTCTCCAATCGCCAGATTAAACAGTTTTAGAGAAGACAGTGAACGTGAGTAGGAAGAATTGAGCGATGAAGCTAGATGATGCATTGTGGACATTCAGAACTGCATACAAGAAGACTATCTTGGAGATGTCTTCATTCCAAATTGTCTATGAAAAATCATGTCATCTTCCTGTGGAGATTGAACATAAGGCATTTTGGGCAGTAAGGAAGATGAATTTAGATATGCAAGAAGCGGGTGGCCTGCAGATGACTCAGATGAACAGACTTAAAGAGTTTAGAAATAGAGCTTATGAGAACTCACGGATCAGTAAGGAAAAAGTAAAAAGATTCATTTTAAGGAGTTCTGTGAGAAGGATGAAGTCTTCTTGTTTAATACTAGACTTAGACTTTTTCCTGGAAAGTTGAACTCTAAGTGGATGGGGCCATTTGTGGTACATAGAGCTATTGGTGGAGGTACATATGAGCTGTTGGATAAGGAGGGAAATAGTTTCGTGGCTAATGGGCATTGGATGAAGCATTATAGGTCGCCACGGGATAATGAAGTCCTTTTTATTGATTATCTCAAGTAGTTATGCTTTTCGTCGAGCTCAATGATATTAAATAAGAGCATTCCATCGTGACTCTCCGACGTTAAACAAGTGCACTTATTGGGGGCTTTTCCTCCTGTTTTATTGGTTTAATATTTTTGTTTGGTGTAGGAAATTTTATTAGGTGCTTCTTCATCTATGGTATACATTTTTTGCAAACTTAGTTTCTCACTTTGTTTGAACTAAGTTTGGTAGGGTGGACGTGCATCCCAATGTGTTGAAGCACCGAGGTAAGTTTTCTTTCACTTGTGTGTGATGCTTGGAGGTTGATTTTTTTAGAATTTTCGGAATTTATTTCGAATGTTCGAATTTTTTTGCAATTATCCAAGTGTTTTGTTTTGTCATGTTTATTTTTCCCAGATTTGGTGTGATTAATTTTGATTGAATTTTTTAGTTTTCTTATAATTTTATTGATGAATTGTGTTTGAGTGGTGATGTAAGAGAAGTGAATTCTATCTAAGGCCTACGCCTCACCGAGTTGGATAACTTGAGGAGCTTGCAGAGGTGAAGGAGAAAAAACAGGTGCATTCGATTCCTTATTATAATTATTATGTGATATTGTGTTGATTCTTGAGTAGTTGAGGTGTTATATTTTAAGTTTCTGGTTATGTGAGTAGTTTGATTTTATTTGTTAGATTTCTGCCATAAATTCGCATGCTCTTAAAATTGATGAAAGAATTGTACTTAAGTTATATTGTGGTATGAAGTTCCATGTGTACTTGTGAGATATTATTTACCATGAAGAGTGCTCTGTTACGTAATAACCCATGTGAGATTTTAAGCCTATTATCATGTACATAAACACATGTTATTTCTTTTCTGGTGAGTATTATTCTAGTGTGTGTATTCTAGAACTTGCCTCTTATCTTGCTTGAGACTACGTGTTGTGTTAGATGATGGGAGATGATATTAGGTCATCTTTGATTTATAACCCATATTTTTTCATACACTTTACCTGAATTCATTAAATCCTTAGTCAGCCCATTGAGACTTTTAAATCCATTATTTTGATAGCCAATAAAGCTTAATTGAAGAGAGTGGTGATTTGTGGGTTGAGAATGATGATGAAGGAAGGATCAAAAGAAATGAAAAAACTCATGGAGTAGTGTTTAAATCTAGTACTTCATGAAACAAACACCCTAGGGTAGTGCCCGAAACTGGTACCCTATGGAGGATGTGTAAGGTAGTGCCCGAAACTGGTACCTTGAGAGAAAAGTAAAAAGAAGAAGAAGAAAAAGAAAAGGAAAAGGAAAAGGAAAAGAGGAATAATATATGTATATGTTGTGCATGGAAGGAAGAGAAAAACTAAAGAGAAAAGGAGGATGATGTGCTTGAATTGAAGTGAGTAAGAAGAATGAAAGATCATGATAGATGGCCACTTGATTGATCCGAGATTTGAGTCACTTATCCATATATTTCCTACCTTTACCAAAGAGCAGATAATAAATCCAAATAAAAGTTCTTTTTGATCTCATTGTCGAATCATACTTTTTAGTGGTGGAGAGTTTGAGACATTTGGCAAGCTTATGGTTACGCATACACTTGAATTGAATTTGAGCGTAAACACCATACCCTATAAGTGTACATCTTTTACACTTGAGTGAGAGTGATATTCTTTCCGTGAGAATAAGTTGATGGAGCATTTTAATTGGTAGTAATTTTCCTAACTTGTATGCTATGAATGAATTATTGCATGTAATGAGAGTGCTTGACCGGAGTTGATAATAATTGTAATTTGAATGGCCTAGTTGTCATGTTACTTGTTCTCCCTTAGATTTTACACACTATCTTTCTTCTTTGTTCGATTTCGTTGTTCAAGGACGAACAACATCTTAAGTTTGGGGGTTTGTTTAGTGTGAAAATCTACGTGTTTTAGAGTCCGATTTAGCACCATTGTGTGGAATTTATATCCATATTTAAGCGTCTTTTGGTTGAATTGCATATATTTGTGTTACAGATGCTTGTGAGGTGTTATTTTGTGTTTTTAGGTGGAAAACGGAGGTAAAAAGAGCAAAATCAGAAATCGGATCAAAATTGGGCGAAAGTAGGATTTGTTACAGCATAGCATGACTCGTGCCGGCTAGGAGGCCAGTTGTGTTGCCCACTCGTGCCGGCCACATGAGGCACGAGATGCCATCGCCACCCAGCACGCCCCAGAAGTGCATGAGTCATGCCACTACTTTGCAAGACTCTTGCCACACTGAGCCTATAAGCCTATTTATTTCTTGGTAACCTATGATGAAATAGCAACTCTAATTCTTATAAGCATTGAATGCCCTACTAGAAGACAATTGAGTTGTTGAGGTGACTTGAAAGCCAGAAAGAGAAGGTGAATCTGGTAAAGTGAAGGAGAGGGTAGTGCCTGAAACTGGTACCCCGAATTAATTCCGAAGTAGTGCCCGAAACTGGTATCTCGAAAGAAAGAAAGGAAGCATGATAAAAGCTTAGAAAAGAAGAGCAAAAAATTCAAAGGAAATAAGCTACGAGATGTGATAGTCGAAAAGGAAGGAAGAATATGGCAAGCTAAAGAAGAAAGCAAGTTGAAGAATGATGAAGAAAATGAAAATATGAATGTATTCTTCTACTTTAATTCTCTCTAGTCTTTGAGTTACTATTTTCATATATTTTCCTTCCCTGTCCAAAGAGCCTAACATTACATCCGTGACAAGCCCTATGTGATCTTATTGTTCTTAATACCTATGTAGTGGATCGTTGAGATGATTGGCAAGCTTATGGTTACACTTGTGTACGGATTGAATTCGAGTGTATATACTTTTACCCAAGCGGTGTACCATTTATACACCCTGAGTGTGAGAGAAACATATATTATTCTTGTGAGTAGGTGAAGTGAGCATTTGAAATGGATATATAATTGATTTGTCATGTGTATTGAGGATTGATTGAATTAGGCATGTTTGAAGCATATGATTTGAATTAACAATAGAGATGTACACATGATTGCTTGATTGTCCCTTAGTGCATGATTTTCCATCTCATTATTTTCTCTTGTTTTGTCGTTTCGTTATTCGTGGACGAACAACAACTTAAGTTTGGGGGGTTTGATTAGAGTGGAAATTCATGATCTTTTAGGTCCGATTTAATACTTCTTTGATGTATTTTGATGTTGTATTTGTGCAAAAAGGTTATGCTCTTGTTGTTACCGAAAAAAGGCGCTCGATAGGTATTTTGTCATGTTTTCAAAAGAAAAGAGGAAGAATCGATTGAGTATTGGAGAATAGTTGAAACGAGCAGAGAAGAAGCCGACTGGACAACAACCTGGAGTGCAATCGGGCACCCTGTTGGGTGTCATGATTTGGAAACCGAGCGCCAGTCTCTTCGCCAGGCGAGCCATCCATTGATGGGATGGAAATCGAGTGCCATGACATGCATGCAATCGTGTTGTCAACCGAGCATGAAGAATGCAAACCACGCAACCCATCGAGCTGCTTACCGGGCAAGCCGTCCGGTTGCTAAGGAAACCAAGCGAGCCGCCTAGTTTCTGAGGAGAAGTCGTGCGACACGCTTGATTTTCAACACCTGTCCCATATCAATAGTGTGTGCGTTAAGTTGGCCCAGTTCATAAGTATAAAAGGGATCAAAATTGACGATAGAGAATTCACACATGCAGCCTCACATTCACATAACCCTGCTTTTACCATATCCTTCCACTGGAGAAACAATCGGAGTTGATACTAGGATCAGAGATGGAGATTCCGACTGAGATTGTGATTGAAGAATCAGAGACCTCAAAAAGGGTTCTTTATTTTTCAGTTATTTATATTTGTTATTTAGAATAATGGTTAGGGTTTATTACATCTTTGTGATTTGCCCTCGTAAATCCATGGGCTAAGTGTCTTTGTTGGTAATGTTAGGGCGTTAAGACAGTTTTGATTATGTGATTTAATTGCCCTAGACTTGGATTGATTATTCTGCAAATTGTTTATTTCCATATTGAAGAAGATATTTTGAGACTTCAATTTATTGTGTTTTTTGGTTTTGATTCCTTTAATTATTCTTGATCATATCACTGATTGATAGTTAATAGGATTCTTTATTTCTGCATAATAATTGTTGTTTCCTGTGGCAGTCTTAGGGGATTGGCCTATAATACCTAAAAGTGTTAGACAATCAATTTGGAATATTAATTACTTGTTAAAACAACATTATTAAATAATTAGTAAGGAGATAAAAGGGGTTAACAATTGCTTACCTAGAAAGGAAGTCTAGTGCTCTAGCCTTTAATGGAATTAGCATGAAGTACCTATAAAGGGAGAGAGAGTTTATTCATTATTGATCCTAGGATTTTCAGCTCATTATAAGTGTTAGATCCTACCCGATCAAGGTGATTTAACTAGGCTTATTGATCCTCTTATAAACGTCTGTAGGTAATTAATTTGGTTCTAGATAAATAAGGCACATAATTAAGCTATTTGCCCGAGCATTACCTATTCTCCATCATTGAACTTTTAAATTGTTTTCTCTTGCGTGATTTATTTTGTTACATAATCAGTTTAATTAATTTAATTCAGTTTTAGTAGTTTAATTAATTATCCTTTAAACACCCCCAGAATTGTCTTGCAATTGAATTATCATTAATAGAATTATTTATTAAATTTATAACTATCTCGTGGGAACGATATTCACTTGGTTAAATGCACTACAGTCGATCCCTTACACTTGAAGGTGAAAGAAATAGCGATCAGGTACCACCTAACGATCTAACCTTTCCATACTTAGTCGATATTTAGGATACCACCTCTAATCACTTCTCCAGTCAATTAAACGACCCTAGATAATATCGTTGGATTTAATTTACCGACCGCATTCAATCTAGAAAGACCCAATTCTAGCCGACAAACGCACATGTAGGTTCATTTAGACTAGGTTGCATATCCCCTATAGTAATAATTAAAAGTGAGGTGCGGACGATTATACTACTTGCCACAAATATTAGAAATAATTAAACAATTACGGATTTAACGTTCTAATTGGCACATATCATTTTCACAAATTGAATAAGTGATCAAGTTAAACAATCCACCAAACAATATAATCAAGCATAGGGATTATACAAATGATGAAGTGAAAGAGTATGAAGATTAGTTAGATCTCACATAATTGTGTTGAACCATGCCTCCAATTATCCGACTAGACGAACGATTTAACAAACCATAGTAATAATTGAATAAAAGTAGAAATGTATCTCTATGGGAATTCTTACAGTCAAAACGTTAAAAATAAAATACATAAAGAGGAATGATAATGATAATGGAAGTTTACGGGAGTTTATCTCCTCTATGAAAACTAATCTTAAAGAACCACCTAAAAACAGGAATTATCTAGATAAGTTAAGAGGTTAATGAATCCCTAAAAGATAGGAATGGATCAGATTTGAATGTTGGAGAACTGATTTGGGCGCTCAAGATTAGATATCCCCATCAGGTCCTTAGGCGTGCCCATGCCTTATCAGCAAAAATGCTTCTGTATATTTTTCTCCACTTCCATATTTCTGTCAGCAACTAAAGCGTGACCACGCCTTATAAAAAATCAGTTTGTCTCTTTGCAGCTCCACTTCATTATCTTCCAAAAGTAGTTCAATTAGCCATTTGCATCAATTAATCCTTTTCATTCCTACAAAATATAAAACTTGATCAAAATGATCATTTAAAGATTAATTGACATCTAAACATGGGGAAAATACGACAATAAAATATGACATTTTAGGAACTTATCAAACCCCCCAAACTTAAGATGTTGTTCATCCCCGAACAACGAAATCGAACTAAGAAGAAAGATAGTGCGAAAAATCTAAGAGAAAGCAAGGATATGACAACTTATAAGCCATTCAGCATACAATTGTCATTAACTCCGGTCATGCACTCTCATTACATGCAATAATTCATTCATAATATGCAAGTTAAGACAATCACCACCAATTAAAATGCTCCATTAACTTATTCTCACGGGAAGTATATCACTCGCACTCAAGTATAGAAGATTTATACTTATATGGTATGGTGTTTACGCTCATATTCAATTCAAGTGCATGCGTAACCATAAGCTTGCTAAATATCTCAAACTCTCCACCAGGATGATTCGACAATGGCATAAAAAAGGACTTTTATTTGGATGTAATGTTGGCTGTATGGTTAAGGTAGGACACATATGGATAAGTGACTCAAAACTCAGATCAATCAAGCGTGCACTCTGTCATGATCTTTCATTCTTCTTGCTCACTTCAATTCAAGCACATCATCCTCCTTTTCTCTTCAATTTTTCTCTTCCACGTACAACATGTACATATATTTTTCCCCTTTTTCTTTTTCTTCTCTTTTTCTTTTTTTCTTCTCAAGGTACCAGTTTTGGGCACTACCTCGCACATCCTCCATAGGTTACCAGTTTCGGGCACTACCCTGGGATGTTTGTTTCATGGAGTACTAGATTTAAGCACTACTCCATGAATTTTTTCCTTCTTTTGATCCTCTTTTCATCATCCTTCTCAACCCACAAATCTCCACTCTATTCAATTAAGCTTTATTAGCTATCAAAAGAATGAATTTAAAAGGCTCAACAGGCTGACTAAGGATTTAATGAATTCAGGTAAAGTTTATGGGAAAATATGGGTTATAAAGCAAAGATGGCCTAATATCATCTCCCATCATCTAACACAACATGTAATCTCAAGAAAGACAAGTGACAAGTTCTAAAATACATTCACAAGAATGATACTCACCAAAAAGAAATATCATGTATTTATGTACATGAATAAGACTTAAAATCTCGCATAGTTTTAACAAGTAACAGAGCACTTTTCATTGTGAGCAATATCTCATAAGTACACATAGAACTTCATATCACAATATAACTTAAGTACACTTCCTTCATCAATTTTAAGAGCACATGAATTTCTGGCAGAAATCTAATAAATAAATCCATACTAATCACACAACCATAAGCTCAAATTTCAACTCCTCAACTACTTAATAATCCACACAATTCATCCTATAAAATTTAAAATAAGGAAACGAAAGCACTTGATTTATAATCTCCTCCACATCTTGCAAGGACCTCGAGTTATCCAACTCAGTTAGGCGTAAACCTCAGAAAGAACTCACTTCTTTTTGCTACTCCGATATCCTTCATAATCATTAAAGTTCAAACACATCTCATCACCAATCAGAACTCATTAGTAAAATCATAGGATAAACTCAAAGATTCAACAAAATATTAACCACACCAAATCTAGGAAACAAACAAGACACACGTCACATGGAAAGTCGCAAAAATAATCGAAAGATCAAAATAAATTTTGAAATTTTAAAAAAAATCAACCTCCAAGCATCACACATAAGTGAAGAAAACTTACCTCGGTGCTTCAAGACATTGGGATGCACATTCAACCCCCCCAAACTTAGTTCAAACTAAGTGAGAAACTAAGTTTGTAAAAAGTGAATTCCATAGACGAAAAAACACCTAATAAAATTTTTCTACACCAAACAAACACATAAAAGCAATAAAATGGAAGGGAAAGCCCCAAACAGGTACTCATGTTTAACGTCGGAGAGTCACGATGGAATGCAAAATCAATAGACTTTAAGCTCATGCATCAACACTCCCTCTTCATCTTTCATCTTTATTATGAAGTGTTGTTTTGCCATCATTCGATCCATCCACAGTAACTCTCCATTCTTGCTCACAAGGATCAACTCATCCGGATCTCCTTCTTCATATGCATCCTTTCTATCAAAATCAAGACAATCAAAAATATAAGAGTTAGTATCATGATAATCATAAAAATGAGAATTAAAGATATCCGGAGGGACCGGTGGAATTTTCAAATAAGGATCATCTCTCTTTCCTTTTCCGCATTTAAATGCGATAACTTTTCCCTCAGAGCTCAATGAGTTTGTCCCTTCTTGCAAGTAAATTTTGGCTCTTCCCGTCGCTAGGAATGGTCTTCCTAGAATTAGCAGAACTGGAGGATCCACTACTTTTTCACATACCATAAAATCAGTCTGGTAAGTCATCTTCTCAACTTCCACAACAATATCTTCAACAACCCCTAAGGGTTTTATTGCATCACCACTAGTACCACGAAATTACCTAGATGTTGGTTTCAACTCTTTTCCTTCAAGTTCCTTAAACATGGCATGAGAATGATATTCATAGTAGATCCTAAATCACTCAGTGCATTCATTTCCTTCTTCCCTTCAATCTCACAAGGGATTATGAATTCCCCGGATCACTCAACTTTTCAGAAGGCTTTTCAGACACTATCTTATTCTTCTTCACCTCATACTTTGATCTTAGAAACTGAACATACTGCTTAAACTCTTCTTTCTTCTCCTATTTTACAATTTTTTGGGGAAAAGAAAGAGGATAAGGAGTAATAGGAATACCCCAGTAATCACATTTAAATTCTTTCTCCTTCGCTCTTTCCTCTCTTTCCTTTTTGCTCTTTGCCACTTCTTTTTAGTCACATGAAGCTTCTCTATCTCTTTTTTGGAGTCCACAGTGATGACATGGTGTGGAGGAACAAAACTCGTCAAAAAACCTAGAGCCGCTTGCCATCGAGCAGGTGTTTGCACAGTATCGGTGTTTTTTTCACTGTCCAGCATCTTTGGTCCTTCAAACTTTGTTCCACTTCTCAAACTTATAGCCATACAACTCTCTTTCGATTAATCTCCAGCTGTGAAGGGAATTTCTCTTGATGCTGTAGCTTCTCAATAGCAGCATTCAACTGTCCAAGACCTATGTCAGTCTCCTTCTACTTCTTTTCAATCTCTTTCTGCCTTATATCAGCTTACTATTGACTAGATACCATCAGCTTCAACATCAGATTCATTTGGTCTCCCTATTGCTTCATCCACAACTTCATCTCATTATCAATGGATGTTCTCTCTTCAACAGGCTTATGGGCTGGATCAAAAAATTGGAGGGTACCCGACTACATTGTTTGGGTCAGAGTACAACAGAGTATCAATCCTCCTCTGATTGTTGAAATTCAAACCACCTTAAAAATTGGTAGGTCTAAATTCTATCTGTTTCTGTACTCCCCATGAAAACTCTGTCGCATAGCATAATCGACATCCTCTATCTGGACTTCTTCTCTCACCATCATCACATTCTCTCTGGATCTGTTTCCTTGTGTGAGAAGATCAAGTTTCTTGTGCAGCTTTGTGAGTTGGTTCTTCAGTTCTGACATCTCATTCTCTTGAATCTGATGCTCCACTTTAGCAATATGATCAAAAGTTGCTCCTCCCCCATCAGTTGTTTCGGATGACCAATCAAAAGTATTTGCAGCCATCTCCTCAAAGATTTCTTCTACTTCATTTGCAGACTTTCTAAAGATTGATCCACCTGTTGTTGCATCCACCAACACTCTTGAATCACCCTTTAAACCTTGATAGAAAAAGCCTAAGTAAGTTGATGAGTGATATTTTCACCTAGATTTTAGTGCCTTTTTATATCCGTTTTTGTATTATTTTATCTGTATTTATGTGTATTTTGATTGTATTTTGTATTTTTATGAAAATATATGTGAATAAGCTTAAACTTATGATTTTCAGGTAAAAATTGATTCTAGATGTGATAAGGAAGATTTAGAAAAAAATGGAGCTTAATTCGAAGTTGAAACGAGAGAGAACGAGTCAAATTAAGAAAAATGCTGAAAAACTCATGTCTAATTTGTGTAATTTTTCTTTACTCTTGTGGAGCTCAAAACTGTAAGTGTGATATATGGTTGGAAAACCACAGAAAAGAGGATATTTTTGGTATAAGAAACACTTAAATCGGAGCCCAAACGAGAGAGTTATAATTAAAATGGTGACGTCGCGCAAGCTGTTCCTACTTAGCATGATTATGCTATTTTGCATGACTTGTTACACCCTCAAATGTTGGAAGTTTTGTCAGATCTTTATATGGATAGAAAGCCAACGAAGAGAGAATTACGTGAGCACAAGAATCACCCAAATTGGATTTCGTATGAGAAAGTTATATGCAAAACGGTGAGACTGCGCTGCACCAACCCGAACTCGACCCGAAGTCAATTTTATGATTTGAATGTGTTGTAGAAGGTTCCAAGGGGTACAAATGCCCATTTTGAGTGTAAAGATCAGTAGGGGATCAGATCCACACCTAATTCACACCATTTTTCACACACTTTTCCTCTCCATTCCATCTACCCTTCATCCCATTCACCCATCCTCATATCCGTCCATCTACACTTGATCTCCTCCATCAAATTCACCATCCAAGTGATCAAGGAAGCAAGGAGAGTGAAGGTCACAAGAGGAAGAAGGAGATCTCCATTGAAGACCTTAAAAGGGGGAATCTAATTCTAAGTTTTGTGAAATTCTTTATAGATTTGTCATGGAATTTGTGGATCCAATTGTCTATGATTGTTTTCTCTAAAACTATGATAGGCTAATCTCCTTTTTGTGAGAATAGCTCCATGATTGGTGTTGGATAATTTAGTTTTTATGCAAATTGATTTTAATCTTGAATGTGCTTTGTGTTATTTCTATCATTGATTGTTAATTGCTTAATTTATATGATGATATGTATGATTAATTGTCATAGGCATATGATTAGATTGATAAATAAATTATGTGTTTAGGATAGTTCATTGAATCATTTCATTATACACTTCATGTGCTTTAATTTAGAATGAGATAGAGATATCCTTCTAGATTTAGAACCCTTTGATATAACACTTAATTGGCTTAATCGAGAGGTTGGTTGATTAGGTGAGGAGACCCAAACCATTAGTGAATTCATAGTACCTTAAAAGGGAATATTGCTTATGATTTAGTACCTTATTAGGGAACTCATAGAGTAATTAGTACCTAGTGGAAGGTGTTTGCTATGGTATTGATCCTAAGTGCTTTTGGGAGTCTTGTTGAGGGCCTACATCCTATCCATCTCGAGAGAGAGTTTAGGTAGAATTAGTGATCGTTTCTATGCCTTGTCCATGAGAGATTAGAATTAATTGCATAATTACTTAATTATCTATGTCATGATTGTTGTTAATATCATCCTTGCATCATTTGGAACCCATTTATTCTTGCATTTATTTTATCTTTATTTCTTGCATTAGTTTAATTGCATTATTTGCATGCTTGTCTATCCTCCTTTTCGATCGTCCTTATAAAATCACGATAAACTTGAGATCGCTTAAACTCTAGTACCTTCCTCCTTGTGGTTCGATAAATTCTTTAATTGGTCATCCCGACTATATTACGACCAATCAAATGGCGCCGTTGTTGGGGAATTTAGTTGTATTTGTGACTTCGGGTTTTGTTAAGTGTTAGGATAGGGACATTTTTTATTTGATTTATTTTTTTGTTTTATGGTTGTGTTTGTAGGGACGAAAGCGTGGAGTCATGGTTATGGCCTTGAAGAGTAAAGGAGTGGTGCAAAATAAGGTAACAAACATCTTCCCATCTTAAATTAGACTTTGTTTATTTAAGTTTGGTGGGATGTTGCTTGCGTTACTTGACTTTTTCTACGGTTTGAATCATAAAACTTTCATTTTTAAACTCCTACTTGAGCATATTGCATTGGCGCACGTTTAAGTTCTTACTCTTTTCTTTGGCACGTATTTTCTTCTTTTTTATTGTTTTCGTTTTTTGTGCTTTTCTTGCTTTATTTTGTTTTTAATAAGGAGAAAATCTTTCTTGGCTCTCTCGTGCTTCACTGTGAGAAAAATTTAAACTATGATATTTAGTTGAAACTTGTGACAAGATGGATGTTTGTTTGTGTACTTGTTGACCTATGGTTTATGCTTGTTCTGTGTCCACTTTCACTATTACAAGCCCGTGAGATTTTGAGCCTTTAAAATCGTAATATCAAATGATTTTCCTTTCTTGTGTGCATCATTCTTTTGTGTGCATTCTAAACTTGTCATTGTGTCTTCTTGAAACTACATGTATGTGAAGATTGTTGGAAATGATTTAAGGTCATCTTTGTTTTGATAAGTTACTTAGCCAAATTGATCCTACCAAATGAAATCATATCGTAGTTTGCCCCTTTGAGCCTTATTATCCTTATTTCTTTGGCAACCTACAAATTTAGACATTTTTATCCATATTTTATATCTTAATTACCTTTGTCGATTAGTAGAGGACTAATGAGGATTAAGTGGTTGAATTGAGCTTACAAAAGAGTTTGGAAAGAGAAAAATGGTGAAAGTGCAAGAAAAGAGGGAGAAAAGATGAAGTAAAGAAAATGGAGGTTGAAAAAAAATTTTGAGTGAAGCTTATATAAAAGAATTATAAAGGAGCTCTACTAGAAAAATGGAAAGAGAACTTTTGGAGAAAAGTGAAAAGAAACTCAATAGTGCTAAGAAAACAAAAAGGTTTGTTAGTGTGTCGGATGGAAGATTATATTTTTCTTAAGGTGAAAAGAGAAAAAGAGAGGATGAGGGTTGAAGTGATCAATCAACTTAAATTCTCTACTAATCTTGAGCTTGCTTTTCCTAAAAATTTTCCTACCCAAGACCAAAGAGCCCACATTACAACCTCATTAAAGACCTTTTTGATTCAATGATTAACACATACAAGTGGTAGAGAGTTTAGACATTTGACAAGTATATGGTAATGACATGCATATGAATTGATTTTTGAGAGTATACACTTCTCCCATATACCTCTTGAGTGTGAGAGTGAAATGCAAAATCTAGAGAGGAGTAGTGGAAGTCTCACTTGCTTGCACATTTCTTAAGCTTAATTTGTATGCATTTAAATTGATGTCTTATCGCTTGTTTTGATTTAATTGAAATGGTTTTGAAATGACTCAATCTTATTGATATCTTGATATAATTCTAGGTGAATTCCCCTCCTCGTTCTTTCTTTTCTTTCGTTACTCAGGGACAAGCAACACTTTAAGTTTGAGGGTTTGATCGGTGTGAAATTCACCTAAATTCTAAGTGGATTTTTGTGGCTTTAATTCAATAATTAAGTATGATTTTAATAAAGTACTATTAATTGCTTAATTAGTTTGAGAAAGGTATTTTTGTTATTTTTGCAGAAAATAGGGTTATTTTGATAAAATGGATTCTACAAGTGAAGAGAAAGATGTGGGAGAAAATTGATCTCGATTTGGAGTTGAAACGGGCAAGAACGGGCCAAAGGAACATTTGCTATAAATCTCATTTTTTATCACATGAGCTAAATTATCCCATATTGATTACCTAACACAAATTCCTCTCACTCTACCACTACATGAACCCACTTGTCCCACATTGGAAACTCACTAAAATTTCTCTCACCCTTACTACTATAAATATCCTCTTCCATGAAAGCCACCATTGAACAATTCTCTACCCATTTAATTCCATTAAATTGAATCATTTCTAGATTCAATAGTTGAGAGGGCTTTTAAGTAAGACCTCCATAATTGAGATCCCTCCCCTTTTCGGGGTGAGGGATCCGTAGTTTTAAATGTTTTTCTAGATTAGGATTTAATGCTTTCCAAGAAGGTGGGGATATCAATGAAAGGATGAACTTGGTGGATGTAAAAACTTCATTCGGTGAAATCTAACCCTACTTATTATCTTTTTATTTTCTTTGTTTTGGATGTTTAAGTGATGCTTGAATTATGGATTAATTTGTGATTTAGTTTAATTGTGTTCCCGGCTTTGATTAGTTTTATTTATGGATGCTTAATTGCTTAATCTATATGTTTGATTTGTGTGGTTAATTATCTAGTACATGTGGTATGAACGAGAGTTCAATTATGTGTCTTAGGAATTAATTGAATAATTTCATCATCTGGGTTATGTGGATTAATGTTGGAAGAGTTGGAGACGACCTCTCATGTTTAGAACTACATAAGTGGATACTAGAGAGGTTAGATCGAGAGGTCAATTAACCTAGTGAAGGGAACCCAACCTTAGTGAATTCATAGTACCTAGAAAGAGAATATTACTTATGAATTAGTACTTTTTAGGGAACTCGTTTGTGTAATTAGTACCTATTGGGAGGTGTTCGTTATGGTATCGATCCTATGTGCTATTTTAGGGTCTTTGTAAGGGCCTACATCTTCTTCATCTCGAGAGAGAGTTTAGGTGGAATCGTGATCGCTCTTACTATGATAGCTTAAATTGGGAGACAATTAGATGTGTTATATGATTTATCCATTTGAATTGCATCATGAAGATTTCCTTTGCATTGAAAATTTCAAAAATATTGTAATTAGTTTCTTTTCTTGTTTCTATTGTCCTCCCTTCTCGGTCGTCCCTAACTAATACGAGACTATAACTTGAAGGCCACGAATCCTAAATTCTCCATGGTTCGATAAATTCTTTAATTAGTCATCCCGACTATAAACGACCAATCATAAGTATCCTTTGAAAATCCATGTTGGGGACTACAGTGGAACAACTCCTTGAATCTCTCCCATGCCTCATTAAAACTCTCCAAGGGTCTTTGCTTGAACTAAGTGATCATCTTCTTCACATAGAAGCTTTTGGTTGGGGGGAAATATTTGTTGAGAAACTTATTTGCTAAGCCTTCCCAAGTAGCGCAACAGCCTGCGGGTAAGTTCTTATACCACTCCTTGGCTTTTCCCGTCAGGGAGAATGAAAAAAGCCTCAACCTAATTGCATCTTCAGGAACTCATCAAAAAACTGCAAATGTTCAGTGGGATTTTCAAGTGGTCCCCCACTGAACTGCTGCCTCTCCGCTAGAGCCGTCGAAACAGGCTGGCGGGGTGGGGCGGGCCAAAACCCACCTCAACCTGCCATTTGGTGGGCCTAGGCGGGTATGGGTTAGAATTGCTAAGCCCAACCCATTTAAAGGTGGGTTGCGAGTTATGGCGTGCCAACCCACCTTTTTTTAATGATATTATTATAATTATCATTATTTGAAATTAATATATTAAAGCGATGGATATTTTTGCAAAATTATAATTATCATTATTTGAAAATAAAATATCTAAATGATGGGTGATCTTGCAAAAACTATAATGTCAATTAGATAATTAAAATATAAATTTGATTTTACAAAATATCTCCATAAAAAATTAAACATAAATAAAGATTATTAATCAAACAACATAAAGTTTACTAATTTTATATTTCTTAAGAATCTCAAATAAAACAATGTAAGTCTAATTAGCCTCAAATAACACAAATTAAATCACAAAAAATTTACTAGTTCTAAAGGCACATCACAAAGTTCAAAACATAATTATAAAGTCTATTCAAAAAGCATCCATCATAATATCATAATATAAACATTTCAATATTCATGTTGATCAATTATATGATTATATCCTTGTCAATCTTCAAAAGATTAGATATATTAAAGGTTTATAACTTGCATTTGCATTTGCTTCCAATCCATATAAATTTATTTATATATTAAAATTTCAAAAATTCAAAATAATGCAAAATCAGGAAAAAATAGGATTCAAAATTATTTACAAATTTTGTATACTAATCTATGGTACAAAATGTTTAGATTTTAGAATTTTCATGTTATGATTTAATTCATTATTAAAAATATTAAAAAATGAATAACAAATATTTGGAATATTAAACGCTTGACCATTAGCCAAAAAAATTATGGCGGGCCCAAACGGGCCTACACGCCCCCGTTTGGGTTTAGCCCGCCTAGGCTCGCCCAATTTTGGGCCAGCCCGTTTAAGCCGCCTCCAAACGGACTGCAAATTTTACGGCCCAATCCACCTTTTTTAGAGGCGGGGAAGGGCTGTCCCGTGGGCCCAACCTGTTTTGACAGCTCTACTCTCCACCATCCGGATCAGTCCGAAGACAACTCAAAATTCTTCGTAGTGATTGCAGGTCCATACAATCCATCATTAATGGTATGCTTCAACCTGTATTGGTCCCGCATAGTCTGCGGGACCTACTGTTTTGTCTCTCCATCATCAACCATCTTACCTAATTTTTTTTTGTGCTCAAGTAGAATGTCAAGAATGCTCACAAACACAATTAAAATAAATAAAATAAAATTTAACGTCCTAAACTAAAATTAATCACAAAAGAATTAAATATAAATCTAAGAACTATCCCCGGCCAACAACGCTTAATTATGTTAAATCCCTCTTTTAAAGTATAATTAACGCATAAATCTGGTTTAAACCCTCAGATGCAGAAGAATAATTTCTACTCTCTTTCTAGGTAGTTCATGCAAAATTTCATTAAAGGTTAGAACACTAGACTTCCCTTTATAGGTACTTAAGAACTAATCCCCAATTCCCACCTAATAATCTATGAAACCAAATTATCTAAAATATTAATTAATATATATATTAAGTGTTCAATATTAATTATTCTAATGAATAAAGGTTGTATGGTTAGGTCCCCTTTACCCATAACAGGTTGACAAAATTAATTCATTTATGGTACAAGCAACAAGCATAAATATGCATAAGACAATGACATATCATGAATGAGGCAGACCATATAAGAGAAAAACATAAGTCTTAATTCAAAGCATTAATAAAGGAATTAGAATACTGCAGAAATCCATAACCTAGTCTAGGTCATTAATTCAAACCAATTCAATTTTTAAACCTAGCACTATCCAAGAAGTACTAGCCCATGGTGTTACAAGAAATACTCATGGTTAAAGATGAAAATAATCTCATTAGTCTATAATTCAAAAGTTTGAAAGATAGAAAAAGAAAAACCCTAGATGTGGTGTGATTCTCCATTCTCTCTTCCGTGATTCTAAACCTTCACGTTCTCCTTCTCAAGTAAGCAACGGTGATGAACTCTCATGGATGGGTGGATAGGTTGGTGAATCTTGATTTTGATATGGGAGCAGGGAAAGGGTATGAAAGAGTATGAAGGTTTGTGGAAAGTTATATTTTGGAACTCCCCAATGGCTTCTTTTATAGTTGAGAGCTAGAAATTTTCGCACTCTCTCTCAAAAGTGGGCTTTTCAACGTCAAAAACACGAACGAGTCGAAAAATGCATTTCGGAGACACGCTTGGGCATGGCACTATTCATGCCGACAATGGCACGGGTCGAGCTGGCCATAGCACGGGTTGTGCCGCCCACTAGTGCCGTACGTCCACAAGAGTCGTGCCATTTGTCGGTAGTCTGCGCGACCTCACAATTTTGGTCATAACTTCTCTATCCGATCTCCAATTGAGTTGATTTTTGTGCTCACGTGATCCTCTCTTCCTTTGATTACCAACCATATCAAGAAATTATCAAAATTCACACATTTGAGAGTGGCACGGGTCTTGCAGGGTCGGCACAACTTACTCGACTTTACCATTTTAATCATAACTTCCTTATCTAAACTCCGATTGAGGTGTTTCTTGAGCCAAAATGACCTTCTCTTCTGTAGCTTTCCAGCCATATATTACATATCAGTTTGGACTTCTATAAAAATACAGAAAAAATATGCAAAGTGGACATGCGTTTTTCAGCATTCTTTCACGATTTCACTCTTCATTCCAACTTTGCATTTTTAATCCATTTTCCACCTAAAAATACGAAATAACACCTCAAATGCACCAATATCTTAAATATATGAAAACTAACCATTTAGTGCTAAAATACAAACATAAATTCCACTAAACAGTGCTAAATCGGACCCTAAAACATGCAGATTTTCACACTAAACACTCAACCTGAGATGTCTGGCGTGAGATGGTCTAGCGGCTCCTTCCTTGGTTAATTTGGACTATGCTTCCAAATCAACTATTTTTCTTTTTAATTTCTGCCTAAAATAAAACAAAACACCTCAAATGCACAAAATTCTTTAATGTATGAAAATTAATGAGACATTGCCACATGCATCAACACTTCCTCTGTCCTGTTAAACATTTACGTTTGCTTTTCTCACAAGAATTAAGAAATATAGTATTTTAATCATGAGTATTGATCAGGTGAGAGATATAATATTTTAATGTATAGTGGATAGTTGTATTAATATAGTGTTGTGGCCCCATAGAGATATTTAAATATTTTGTGTAGGTCTCATTTATTATAAAGAGAAATGTAAATCTTTTTATGGGACGCCCTAAATGAAAATACGTAAATGTTATTATGGGCAGAGGGAGCAATACTCACAAAAAAAAAGTTATAAATCTGACTATAAATCTAATGAATTTCACTCTCAACACCTAACCACAATGCATTAATTTGAATTTTAATTCAACTTTAGATATAACCTTTAAATTGACTACACAATAAAACAATCAAAGAAAAAGGTAAAACTTTAAGCCTATAAACTTATTGTCCATGTTCTTTTTTTAATATGTTCTTTCTACTTTGCATTTTACCTTTCGATATTAGTAATGTACATAATCCTTCCTTTTGCCTATCTCAGCTTCCTTCGACTCTAGACATTTGGAAAGTATTTTTTCCATGATGACCTTACATCTCAATTGCTCCTAAATAAAAAAAATATCACTCCCACGATGTGCATAATATCCTTTATATTTTATTTATTACTTAAAAACTGTAATAATCCAAAATAATAATAAAGTTAGCAAAAAAACATATTTTCTTGAACATATCTACAGTAATATTTAAAATAAATATGAGATAGAGGGAGTATAAGTAATATAAAAATGATGTGTATATTCAATAAATCATGGTGTGTATTTAGTGGCATTCTATAATAAATTTGAAGTCTTAAACTCTAATGGTAAAATAGTAATATTGAAAATCTAATACTTACATCTTTTAATTTTAACTAATAGTTTTAAGAGTCTTAAACCTAATGGTAAAATAGTAATATTGCAAATCTAACATTTTGCTACATCTTTTAATTTTGACTCATAGACAGAGAAAAAAAACCAAAAAATGGTAAATGTAATAATCGTTAAAGATACACTTATGTGAGATTGTTGCACGATGACACCATTTAATTTTTCTTAGTTATTTATAATTTTTTATTAAAGATATTGTTATTTTTTATTATATTCTAAATTATTCATGAATAGTTCAATTGGATGATTATTATATTCCAGGATTTCACGATTCAGAATGTTTTTCCCAAAAATTTACATGCTTTTACTTTCTATCAAGTTTTTAATTATGTATTCATTTTTGCTATTAAATTTTTATATATCATTGAAATCATGATAGAAAATTGAAAAAGAAAATGTCATGTAGACCGATACTTAGATTAATTAGAGATATAAAAGTGAGTTGAGCTAACCTATATCAACTCACTAGAAACCATCATTTGCTGGGTTAGAGTCCGTTAGGTTTGGTAAGGTAGTACATTTGTCAGGTTGATTATTTACAAGGCAGCCATTGGATAATATTTTAGTAGGGCATAACAAGTTGACAACACGCGGTCAAACTCATTTTAATATTTTTATATAGATTTGTTTTTAAATATGAATCTAAAATACAATCAGACAAATATATGTTATCAAAATGGACAATAAATAATTTATAAAAATATTATTTTGTTTATTTATTTTTATATGGTGGGTTATTGGTACGTCGAATTAGAGTACAGACTTTGCATGGGGTAGGTTATATTCAAGTCATAATAATGTGAGTTATTTCTATAACAGATCATTTGCGTGATGGGTCATTCATGGGGCAGGTTGATGGTACATTTTTGTAGGTTGTGCAGGTTTATTCACTGTACTATACTTATTTTGACACCTTTAGTACTATTTATTGAATTTTAAAATTTAATAATTCAATTTAAAAATTTTGGAATATTATGGACTAATTTCAAAAAGTGGCAAACTTAAAGGACTTAAAAATCTAAATTTCTTGCCACATCAGAAGTGCCACGTGGCATTATCGGTTGGATTACCTGCTTCTATTAGTAAATGAACTAAAATGTCGATTTTTGAAAAGTTAATGGACCAATTTAAAAAACTCTAAAACTTGTGGACTAATTTCAAAATTTGATAAATTTAATGAACAAAAAAGTTTATTTATCCTTTTTTTTATTATAAAATGTTATACTCTTTATTGGTTTCACAACTCCTTTTAAAAAAATAATCTCACACGTGTGTGCTTGAAAATAAATTACTGACCCTAATATTCACTTTTATGGTATATAACCCGAAAATATTTTCTGCAAATAATTATGCGAGAATCTCCTGTAAATCGTTTACATAAACTTTTCTTATATAAAAATTTTTAAAGACAATTATATCTTTAAATATTTTAAACCTTTAAAATAAATACCAAATTTTAAAATATATTAAAACACAAACCACAATTCACGTAATGCGTTGCCAATAATGATTGTTTCCTACATATTAAATTTTGTGTATTTAGCATTTGTCAACTTTCATGTTCAAAGTCTTTACTCATTTTTTTGGGATTACTCTTTACCCAACTAAAGTTAAACACATCCTCCAAATGCAACCAAAATGAGGGATAGAGGATTGGAAATAAGTAAAAGTTTAATATTGGGATGGGTCCATAAAGCTAATTTTGTGCCGAATCTTTCTTAGCCATTCTTTTTCAATTTATGGCATTATTTATATTACTAGTTTATGGGATAAAATATGTAGGTAGGTAGCAGCTTCTTGTTAGAATTCCCCCCTTCTTCCATATCCAGAGAGTTGTTGGTTCTTGGTTTAAGTTGTAGTCATATGATTTTGTTTTTATAATATTGAAATTAAAAATAAATAAAAAATTTGTCCCACGATGATTACCTTTTCTCTTAAAAAGTTTAATTAATTTTTTTTTAAATTAAGTGCTTAATTTAGGTTCATCTTACTTGATAAACATAAAAGATGAAATTTAAGATGTTAGCTAATTTTTTGAGGTGAAATCAAAATAGTTTTTAGTTGAGGAATAAAAATGTAATAATTTTATCATAATGGTTGTTGCCTGTTGGTCAAGATTTACGTCATAAAATATATATTAAAAGCTCTATCAAGTAATAGTGTGTGTTGTTCCATCATCAATCTATGCATGACAAGAACATTTTAAATAATATGGTGATCAATTTGTGTTATCTTGTTGATTTCATAATAATGCAATCCCAATCTATAAGTACAAATACACACAATATATATGATAAGAATTTCAGTCAATCATAAAATTTGTAAAGATTTTTGTTTTGTCTTGTTGATTCGATTACGAAAATTTTGTCGTACATAAAATCTTATGTGAATCATAATGTTTTCTCCACTTTCTTTTTAAATATTAACAAACTCAAAATATTCATGTTTTTCTTTACATATTGATGTGTTTCAAGAATAACACGTTTGAGAATATATATATATATATATATATATATATATATATATATATATATATATATATATATATATATATATATATATATATATATATATATATAATTAAAATCTGTAACACTCTAAATTTCTTTATTTACTTTGGAGTATCATGTACTCTTATATCCGTTAGAAATTATTAATAACATGCGTCAACACTACAAGAAAGCGGAGGTTTAGCGGCGGTTTTTTCGCGATTAAAGATTTTTCGTCGCTAATATGAATTGTTTAGCAATGACACTTAAAATTTCGTAGCAAAGTAGATGAATTTCTCAAAATTTGAGTTGTATTTACCTTTAGTTGATCTTTTAATTTTAATATCTTATCGAGTTTTATACTTTTAGTCTTATTTCCATACTTAAATGATTTTTGTTAATATCTTATTGAATATTTACTTTATTTTTCTTCTCTTGACATGTTTCAAGACTTTAAGGATATGGGAAAACATTAGGTTTTTTTTTTTTTTGCCAAGTATGTACAACTACATATAGTTGTAGGCTTAAGCAAATACTTTAGACGGAATTCAAATAATGCCATTTTGTAATATATTTTTGTAAGATTATACGATTTCTATTTTAATATATTTTATGATCGAGAATTTAAAATTTGACATAATACAAATTATATATTTATAATGAATTCATATATTATTTAAAAAATAAAATAATATGATATAATATCTTAGCTCAACTAGATTTTTTTTAGAAAGCCCAAAACATATTTATTTATTTTTATGGCCCAAAAGGCCAGCCCTATCTTAGCCCAACTAGATTTTTTTTAGAAAGCCCAAAACCTATTTATTTACCAACTAGATTTTTTTTAGAAAGCTCAAACTTATTTATTTATTTATTTTGTGGCCCAAAGTTTCAGCCCATTTAAATGGTATGATATATATAATTATTAAGGCTAAAGTTAAAAAAAAAAGAGAGAAGAACGGGAGATGAAAAACAAAAGAGGGGAAAGAAGAGAGTGAAGAGGAGAAACTCTTGTTGATCAAATTCTCCCTTACAACCCTCATCCTAGGTAGTTTCTAAGTTGTTTTGAGGTAAGTGGTGTGTGAATTAAGTTTCCTTCTTCCATGATTTTGTAATTTTGTGGGTTTTTTCTTTTTGGTATGTGGGTAATTCGCAGACTGTTCGAACTGATTTTGACATAGCTATTGCCCTCGAAAATTTGCAAACTTAATTTTTGTACGTAGATGAACTCGTTAATTTCCGTAGCCACTTGAAACGCCTCAATCCGATTATTCTACAATTAGTTATGATTTTTCTCGTAAACTGCCGCTAGCTGGAAAATTTAAGAATTTTTATGTCGAATTCAAACTTATTTTCTATCGTTTCGTTTAGTTAATGTATTGAAACGGGTTATGTGGGATTGAGAACTGATGTTAAGGAGTTACATACCATTTTTATTTAATATCGACTCGTTCGAACTCGATTAGGATTTATTTTTAGCAATGAAAGGGATGTTACCGCTAATAGTTAGTTATATTTAATTTGTCTTTAATTACACATCTCCTTTCTAGGTAAAGAACCATCGACGAAGGGCAAGAGACCGACTTCAGATTCCGGAGAGAGTTAATCACTTCCTTGTGAGTTGATAATTCGGGAACGCCTTTTCTTGTGGGAAGTGTGGACCCTCGATAAATGTGCATTTATTTTAGTTTTAGTTAATTGATAAGAAAATTATTGGGTATTGTGTTATGTGGTAAAGAGCCTGATTGGCTCGATTGCTCTGGTTAGAGTCCTGTTAGCCATTTTATGAGTATTATTGATTTTAACTTATGTTGAAGAGTCTTGCCGGATCGATATCTGATAGCATTTATTATGAATTATTTGAGAATTGATTTCTGGTTATTCTTGTGTGCCAATTAAGACTCTAACTTGAGTCGTTATTCATCTTATGATGCACATGCATATGTATGCCTGGTACCAAGGTTAAGTTGCCCGAATTGGTCACGGTTCGGGTGAGTTGGAGCGAAATTGATTAAGTAGCCCGAATTGTCGCGGTTCGGGTGAGTTGGAGCGACAACCAAGTAGCTCGTTGCTTGGCAAACCCGGGTGAGTTAGATCTAACGGGGCACCTGTCCATTTGCCAAATACTGATACTCTGGAGGGTGATCGTTAGATGGATCAGTCTATTATAGGCTCAGTCAACGTCACCGGTGTGGGACATGCATGTCATATATGTTTATATGTTTGATCATTTCAAGTATTCACGTCGATATTGAATTGTGAACTTTAACACTTGGCGTGTTGAGAAAGAATATTAATTTGCATTTTATCTAGAGTAACGATGACGGGCTTGGACTGTCTCTCGACGGAGAGCTCAGTTCGAGAAGGATATTGACTACGCGTCTTTTATGTGATAACATGTTGTTTAAACTAATTGTGTTATTCGTAAATGTGCACTAAGGATTTTATTTTCATTAATATGTACACTGAGTGAGAAATAGTTATTGTGGAACGAAATATTGGATTTTATGTTATGAACCGCGAGTGGGAATACATACTTCGTATAAGGGTCGGGGTGACCGGCTTATCACCTCACTGAGCTAGTGGTTTTGCTCACCCCCATCATTCTTTCCTTTTCAGGCTATTGATATCGTTTTGATTGGAGGTTTGCCTATCGTTTGCTCGTCATCCAATCAGTGTTTTGGGTACTTTCTCTTTTATGTAAATTGACGGATTCATTGGCGAGATTGTATAGTTTATATTTGGTGACCCCCTTGATGTTCTTTTTGTACCTTCGCGATGTTATATCGTTCATGTATATTTTCTTTAAACTAAGTTACACCGTTGTATTTTGTACCTTTGTAAATCCTTTTTGATACATTATGAGATGATGTCCTCGGGTTGTACTCGTTGTTATCAGTTGTTCAGTTCTACAGGTACTTGATAGCAAGCCTTACGTTTTATATAAACTTTGTGGAGTGGAGTGCACCCATTCCGCGAAATTTATGGTTAACGTGGCGGTTGTCGCGTTCTGTCTGGGGTCGGGGCGTGACATATGAATAGATGAATTCAGTAGTTTAGCGGGGAAAATTAAAATTTGTTGCTAATTTTGCAATGAATTTTAAAATTTTCGTCGTTCAATTTAGCGATGATAATTTGAATTTCATTGCTAAGATTTGCGATGAAAATCGAAATTTCATCGCAAATATTTGCTATGAAAACCGAAATTTCATCGCTAATATTTGCTGCAAATTTTAAATTTTCCTCGTTAATGTTTAGAGATGAAATTTTATTTTCATCGCCAAAGTTGGCTACGAAAAACAAAAATTTCGTCTCAAACCAAGTTAGCTACGCTCCTGTAACGTCGAAGCGTGGCGACGAACATTTTTCGTCGCTAACAGACCTTAGGGACTAAAATCATGGGTTAGCGATGAAAATATTTCATCCCTAAACCTCCGCTTTTTTGTAGTGCAATCGTCTCCACTTTCTATGATTCCTAATAATTTAGTCTTGATCTTCTTAGTAAATTAATAATAAACATTAAAGAAGTACAAGTAATTAGTTGTAACAATGGTGGAGCTACTAAAGACAATTAGAGAATCCATCCATTAATTTACAAACTATCCACACTTATCTTCCTTCTTTTATATTAGTCTACACTTAATTTTATGCTCCAAAAAAAATCAAATCAATTAAAAACGTCAAATCAATTAAAAACGTTAAAAGTTATCTTAATTAAAAAAATACTAATCCCATTTAATACATATAAAGTTGATAAAATAATAACTTCTTTTAAATTGACCACGAATCTATAGTGCAGTATAGTTAAGTGTGAAATGAAATAAACAATAAGATAATTATCATGGATCTTGTATATAAGGTATTTTTTCATGACAGTAACTATACTCGACTTCAAATATTATATTTTAGCGTTATGTATCATTATTCACCTGATGTGGAAGAGGATAGAAAAATCTAAACCATGAACCATTAACATGAGAGTTATACTTTATTTTATAATTTACACTCTATTTATCTGTTACCAGATATAGTTCTAGAGATATAATACCATAACGTAAGACAAAGTAAAGTAAGTTTTTACACAAAGAAAAAAAGAAAAAGAAGTAAAGTGTGTGTTGTTTTGAGCTATACTAGGCCACTTTCAAAAACTGATATTTCTTTTACTCATTAGACATGCTATGTTTGGTCTCCTTTTTGCACCAGTGTTGATCGATGAACGCATCAACTGTCCGCTGGAACTCTTCACTGCTAAGCCTCTCCAGCCGCTCGCCGCTACTCACCGAGTTTCGCCGACTCAGAATTTCCAATCTCCCCAGCTTCGCAGGCATTGTCCTGATCTCCCGCCTAAGTTTCTCCGACTGCGTCCTCTGAAACCTCTTTAATTGTCTCGTCGCCTTCTCGATTGCCGCCGCCACTGCGATTGCCTCCGCCATATCAGCGCATTGTGCAGTTTCCTCTGTGAAAATAACAATCTGCTTCTCCTCATCGCCGCCGCATTCTCCCTCCTCCGACGCCGCGTCCGGCGCAGGAGACGGCGGAGAAATTGCAGCAGTCCCGCGGTGGTGATCCGCCGCCGCAGCCGCCTCACTGTGTTTCATGTAATCACTATACAAATCCCCGCTGGAGAGGCAAACGGCGTCGTTCTGGCGGCAAAGGAGATAGAGCAAGACGATAATGGCGTTTCCGATGAGGAAGACAACGTGGTGGTTGAACAGAGCGGCGGATATCGCCACGAAACAGCCAACCACCGCCTTGAAAACCGCCGGAACACGCACGGATGACCACGAAATCAGACCTAAAACCACCAAAACTTCCAAAATCTGCAACGATTTCGCGATTCTGCGAAAGCAATTGAACCTGGCAATAGCCTTTTCCTTCTCCAACTTGACGATATCAAACATCTGTGATTCCATATTCAAAATTTCGATTTCCTACGACGCTCAAAAACGTAATCTCGGTGTTCGGAGGGAGGCGGCGGCTGCAAGAAGGGCGACAGAGCGTTGAACGCGTCGGAAAAAGCAGAGGGAATCAGAGAGAAGAAAAACAGAGGGGAAATGGAAAAAGGTGTAGAATATAGATGAACAGATATCATATACATAGACTAAAACGAAACTGAGAAAAATCGGATGAACAATGTCTGGATTTTGTTTGAATGTACAGGGTGTGTGTATCTGTGTGAGAGAAAGCGTCTGATTGTGGCTTGAGTGGGTCTTGCAATGGCAATGGAAGAGGAAGGCTGTGCATTCCGTTTAAATAAATTGCAGGGGGTGGGGACAGGTGAACATTTCTTCCATTTTAACAATATTTTATTTATTTTTTTAATATTAAGCATATACTCCCTAACTCCCTTGGTAAGAGTTTCATTTGTTTTTGGACACGTAGATTAAGAAATATTATTATTTAATTTGTAGTTGGTAGTTGTATCAGTGGGTATGTGGGCCCCATGTTTTAATATTATTAGTGGGTATGGGTGGGTCCCATGTGTCCAAATAAGAAAATAGAATTCTTTGAGTGTGACAACCAAAATAGTAAAATGAGACTTATCTAGGGACGGAGGGAGTATTGATTTTGTAATAATAATAATAATAATAATAATAATAATAATAATAATAATAAGTCTAGTGTGGTATGGTCACACGTAAGAGACCGTCCTTCACTTGATGAAACATGATAACATAATTAATGAAAAGTTGACTTGAAAAATTATAATGGTGCAGTAAACTATTGTTTTATGACCAATACTTCCTTCGTCCCGGGCAAATGGTTGATTTTTCTTTTTGCACGTGGATTAAGAAGTATTATTATTTAATGTGTAGTGGGTAGTTGTATTAGTTGAAGTGTATGCCCCATATTTTAATTGTATTAGTGGGTGTGTGGGCCTCATGTGTGTAAAAAAGGAAAAAGAACTTTTTGAGTGGGACGCCCAAAATGGAAAAATAGACTCTTTGGGTTGGACGGAGCGTAAGTGATAAAATTTTATGACGAAAGTGATAATGGTGTTATCAATTTTTATTCATCTCACATTCGAACTTACATGAGACGGTCTTACACAAGTCTTTACCTAATAATAATGCATTTGTTAAGATCCTTTTGGTAATTAGTATATAATAATTAGGTCTTTTAAAAAAACGAATTCAAATAGGGTTTTATTTCGGTTTTACAAGTAAAAAGAGGAATATTTTATTTTATTTTCACGGGGAAATAAAGTATATTAATTAAACAATTTGAGATTTTAATTTCAATTGGAGCAATTGCTACTGGAATGGAATGCGAAAAGAATGAAGAAGAACAAGAAAAAGTAAATTGAGTTAGAGAGTGGGCAACAAAATTCTTAGACCGTCTAACTCAACTACAAGAAAATTAAGAGAAATACTTGCAACAATCCAGGATCTCGTTACCCCAATAAATATAGAAGGTCAAGTTTTGAGATATGAAGAGCAAAGAAGATGATCTACAAATCAGTTTCAATGACGATTCTCTCAATTCCTTCTCTCTAGCTTTGCAAACACCCACACGAATTGTCAAGGCCTCAATCACCTCCACAGATAGTGATGAATCCATCAATTCAGTCAGCGCCCGTATCACAGAACACTTATGATTCCTAAGCACATTACAACCAAGCCCGACATCAACATCACCTTTGCACGCTACATCTGTATTCAACTTCATCATATCGGGTCTAAGCGGGAACCATGAACAATTTCTTTTCATCTAGCCGGGTCTTTGAGGTTTGGTATTTTCAACATTAAAATCAGTAATTAAGGAGGTAGCCAGATTCATAACCCTCTATATGAGGATAAATGCCACTAATGAAACACCAATTCATTCCTTCCAACCTAGATAGCCTACAATATAGTGCAAACAAGATTTTGTTGCTCTTTTGACAAAGTCCTAACTGCGAGCATCACCCAATAATCCACTTCTTCATCAATACTCAAATCAATAGGGATGATACCAACCAAGCTCCAACACTCTACTGCAAAAGGACACTCCTGAAAGACATGTTCCATATATTCAATCTTGTCACCACATCTCCTGCATTTTGGATCCATATATTAACGAATCGAGTAATTAGATTAACGTTAGTTGGACAATCCGTTTAAGGGTTATCCACATGAAAACTTTGACTTTTGGTGTAATGTCCAGACCCCACACCCATTTCCACTTCCGATCTATGACATTTCCATAGTAATGTTTTTTCACCTACATTCATTCAATTTATCCAGATTTGGTTGAGTACACTCCTATTTTCTTATGCCTCCAAATTAGTTTATCTATTCGCACATGAGAAATTAGTATAGCCAGAATTCTAGAAGCATCTTCATGGTTGAAATCTTGATGATCAGGACAGTATTCCAAGTACTCAAATCATCTGATATCAATTCTCGAACCGGCTTCTGAGACAAAAGCTGACCCAGAAACAAAATTATTCTCACAACCCCATGACCATGGCTCATTCCATATCTTTATTAACTGTCCATTTCCAACCTCCCATGTAAAACCAAATTTCAGAACCTCTCTTCCCTTTAAAATGCTTTGCCAAGTTAAACTTGAATTGTAGCCTATGGATGTCATATGAATCAACTGATGATTAGTAATTGTGTACAAGCACCCATCTCTATGCCTCAATAAGGTTCTATCCCTAATGTGAATTTTCAAGAGCAATGGGGACCATCCGAAATGTCTTTCGAGGAGGTTGCCTATATATAAGGGAGAAACTTTCAAGGCAACTATGGGGGGAACTTTCAAGGGAGATATCCACAAAAGAAAGAAGGATTCAATAATGGAGGCTTTGAGAGAAATTATCAACCTCCTAGGAGATTTGATAATCTATTCTATGTAAATTCTAATAATGCTTTGCAAATGACATGGGGAGTTCATCCGGGTGCGAAAGCTCCGAATGATGAAGACAAGCCATCTGTGCAAGACCAACTTACTCTTGGAGATGAAAGTGAGCCAATTGGCTAGTGAACATGGAGGTAAGTTCCCTTCTAATACGGTCTTGAATCATAAAGAGCAATGTTTTTTTTGTTGATGTTCAAATGGACAGAAAGGTTGATGAAGGGTTGGTGGAAGGAAAAAGCATTGTTTTGGAAGATGAAATGGTGTCTTTGGTTGAAGATGAGGACATTTTGTTTGATGAAAGGAAGGTGTTGGAGCAAGATTAAAATATAGTTGATGTAGTCTCGTCGAAGGCTAATGATCCCAGAAAATTCGTATTATCATGTGAAATTGTGAATGGGGGGTATTTCAACGCCATTCGTGATCTCTGTACTAGTGCTAACGTGATGACAAAGAAAATCTATGAAAAGCTTGGATTGGGAGGTTGAAGGCCACTATGAAGGAGATAGAAGTGATGGATGGCTTGGTGATGAAACCCTTGGTTATGTTGAAGATTTAGTGATAAGAGTGGAGAATCTTGTCTTCCGGTGGACTTTATGGTACTTGATGTGAAAGAGGATACTTTGATTCCACTTATTTTGGGAAGGCCATTTTTGGCAATCAGAAGAACAAAATTTGACATGGATAAGGAAGAACTCTCACTTTGATCGTATGGAAATATTGTTGTATATCAAGCAAGAATTTGAAAAGGGAAAATTTTCACTTGAAGCCACCCATTCAACCTTTGGATGATCGAGAAAATTTAGTAAACAAGGTTGTTAATGATATGTTGACTAATTTTTTACTTGAATTTGCAGGTCATAGTCCGAAGAAAAAGATAAGTTTAGGGGAGAAGCATCGAACGACGACTGGAAGATTGACAAAGGATCCTTGAGTTTTTTAAAAGTGAGGAAACGACTTAACGATGCAAGTTCATGTGAGTTGGAATTGAGAAAATGTTGATAAGAAGGTGGTCAAAGAAATGTTCAAAGTGAAGATGACGGGCGATGAAGCCCTAGGGAGTTTTTAATAGTTAAAATGTTTTTGTGCGTCTAGCTTGAGGATTTAAAATTCATCCCTTAATGGGAGGTAACCCATATTTAGTTGTTTTGATTTGATTTTTGTATTTTTGGTATGTAGTTTGTTGTTCTCTTGGTAAGAAGCATTAGAAGATTACGGGAAGTGCTTGATTTGGAAGTGTTGAAGGTATGTCTCACCACTCTTTGCAAACTTAATTCTCAACTTAGGTTTTAATTTAAGTTTGGGGGGATAGTGCGTGGTGTGAATTACCTTGTTTGATTGATGAGTTTATGTTTCTCGTATTTAGGGTGTAATTTTTAAATTTTTCTTAAGAGTATTGGTATGTTTTTGGCATGATGTGTTGAAGTGCATGATATTCCATGATTTTAGTTGCAAATATTGTGCAAATTATTTTTCAGAGTTTTGGAACATATGTGAGGTGTATTGGAGGCATACGAGCTATGTAAAATAGGGCTAGACGTTCAAAGTTTCAAAAATAAGGTGTTGGAACTCAAGTCGAGTTTCGTAGGTTGACGGGAGGCCAAAGTCGACTGCACCCATCAAAAATACGAACTCGACTTCATGGTGTTCGAGGTGAGAACTTGACTTGAGTTCTGTTAGTGGGCACACTTTGAGTTCAGGAAGTCGACAATTAGAGGAAGTTCACTACAACAATCAGAAACCTAGACTCGACCATACCTTGGTCAAGTTCGAAACACATGTTGAGTTGGAGCCTCCATCATGCGCCAAGTTACAAACTCACGTCGAGTTTGGTGAAAACTCCAAAATATATACGCGACTTCCAGTTCAGTCTGCAAGTACCCCAAACAGACTTCACAAACTCGACTATCACCATTGTTCGTACAAGTCCTCCAAACATCGAAATCCGCCTTAATCCTTCAAGTAATTGGCAAGGTTGAATGTTTTAATCCATTCTACATCCATTCCTCACTACAAATTCGCATTCTTCCTTCAAATCACCAAGGTATGTTTTCTAAGCCCTAACTTTTTAATTGGATGTTGTATTGCAAAATTGGAGCATAGGCTTGATAGTATTGATTTATTAGAGTATGGGCATGGATGTTTAACGTACAATTACATGTTCAATTTATGGAATTGAAGTAAATTGTTTCATGAGTATGTTAGGGTTCATGTATAGAATTTGGGGATTTTTGAATGTTAATAAATTGGGTGTTGTTGATGTGTAATGGTGCAATTATTAATGCTGATTAGGCATAGAATTCGTTCGGGTATTGAGAATTTAGGTATTAGCATGTTTAAATATCATTTTGAATATGTGTTGAAATTACATGCGTGCCAAGTGTTTGATAAAATTCCTAAGTGATTTATTCTACAATTTTTTAGCCTTATTTTGAAGATATGTCATGAGAATGCTTTGCTATACATGTGTGAGACCTCCATGTGGATTGAATGATACGTAGAGTGGATTTTTGGGAGCTTATGTGTTTAATGGATATATGTTATACTTGAATTGATGATTGGTTGCATGAATAAGGTAAATGAGTACTTTGTTGAACAACAAGTAGGATTGGGCCTTTATTTGGTATACTTGATGAAGCATGCTTGAAATTAATTGTTGAATGCTTGTGTGATGTAGATGGACAACCGTAGATGTGGAGAAATTTTTTAGGTGGTTGATAGTGGAGAATTCGTTAATATTGATGCTGAATTGATGGTGGAAGGGACGCACCCTGTCGAGTTTGGGTGGATTTGGCTAATGTTTGGCCTTAGTGTGCTACTAGATGGAAAGTCATATGCTTCAAACTGCGCTCGACCAGATCCCAAGATCATCAAACTATGGTTGATCTTGGATTAGTGGAGGATCTTTGGATCATGTTTATGAGAGCAGGCATGGAAGAGTTTTTCTATAGGAGGTCGGCCCGTATAGACATCTAACTGCAGATTTTTTAAGCACACTTAAGGTACTGAAGAACCGGTATTGCTTTCCCTTATCAATTACTTTCTAGCTCAACAATGTGTGGCGCAATGTGGATATTCCTACTCTTAACACCTACTTGGGGTGTCGGCCATATGAGAACCATGTGAGATTCTTCGTAGTTGGGAGGTTTGATCAATACTAGTGGTGGCTTCAGTTGATAAATGATGGAGCCGCACAGCAGCCTACCTTTCAGGCTAGTTTTTCAAAGGGTACATCAATACGGAACCCAGTGATGAGGTATTTAGAGAAAATAGTGTCTAACACTATTTCAGGATGATCAGAGAGTGGGTTCATAAGAGAAAATGAGTTGTACATCATGTTTTGCCTGTTTCGTCAGCTTGAAGTCAACATAGCCGCCCACATCGTACTTTCACCCGGATTTCAGTGTCTTTTTATGTGTCATTTTTGTATTATTTATTTGTTTCTTGTATATTTGGTGGTGTTTAATGTTCATTTGGAGATTATGTGTTGAGATAGAAATCTATAAAAATGATCATAAATATGTGTAAAACAGGTGAAAAACGAAGCAAAATGGAGTTGGGAGCCATAATGGAAGAAATAAGACGAAGGATATCAGAACTCGACTCTATGCCAGAACTCATCTCGAGTTCGTGCCATGAGTCATAGTTGAGCTCTGTAAGTCGACTGCCCATGTCAGAAATATGAACTTGCCTCCCCTGTTCGTTGAGTCCAGAACTTGTGTCGAGTTGTGCCAACACACTGAAACTGTAGAGAAACAATGCCAGCACTCAAGTCAAGCTGCAGAGCTCGAGTCGAGTTCGCTCAATATTTACACATTTAGTCAACAACGTTTCTAGAAGATTCCATGCCTATAAATATCTCATTTGCGTGCTAATTACGGGAGGAATCATAATTTTTGGTAATTACACTCACTCTACACCTAAAATCACACACACATTCTCTCCCATCTTCCATCTACCATTACCGTCCATTTAATCCATCACACATCACCATTCTAAGGAGGAGCAATCAACTTGAAGAGGATTTGGGTATGAGAGAGGGAGATACTTCTCAAGTGACAAGGGAAACCATCAACCTTAAGAATTGTTCATTTCTATTTTGTTGCAACATTGGTTTGTAATCAAATTTTTATGATTTTATGATGAAGTTACAAGGCTAATCTCATTAGTGAGACTAGCAACATGACTGGTTAGGATTTTTAGACTTGTACCCCATGTGTTTGATGAAATGATTGGATATGAATATTTTCTATTATGAATTCTAATTTCTCAATTCATGTAATGATTTGTGTGGTTAATTGTTCACGGCATGTTGATAGAGTGTGAACTTATTCTATGTGATGAATTGTTAATTGTATTATGTTGTTATGTTAATTGTTTATATTATATGTGTGAATTGAGTTTGTGAAGACCAAGACATGCTTAGAGTTGCATGATAGGACATGCAGGAAGAGTTGTGCGTGAACGAGCTTAGACATGAAAGGGATTTTCTATAAGAGCTTTGTACCTCGATAGGGAATAGGAAGGAAGTATATAGAAATTATCCTAGGTGTTTTTTAAGGGTTGTTAGGAAATCTACATCTAAGTTGTGTCTTGTGAAGGAGCTCTTAGTGCGATATATGAGAGCCTTAAGTATCATAATCCATGATGTTCATTACAAATAAGCCATAAAATAAAATAAAGTAAAAGAGTTTAAAGGACCAAAAAAAGATTAAAAACAGGACTGGCGAAGCCTTGTGAAATGGACAGCTTCGACACGAGTGCCACAGGTGGCAAGAAAGCCAAAATACACGGCTGTACATGAAACCTATAAAAAACAGACTGACCAAGTAGGCATAGGAATCCCCAAAAGGCCTCGTTAAAAACCTCTATATGATAAAACCCAGTGGGAAAAAAACCATATAGAGGAAAAAAACCATAATCCATGACATTCATCAATGCATGCTTGTATGAGTCTAGGTGGTCCTTTCCATGTTGTTGTTAGTTTTCCTTGCTACTTAAATTGATCTATCTACATCCATTACATCTCACTTGTTGCTTGTTGATTGCTATTTTTCATTAATTGCTTTTGTTAGTTGATCTTTGTAGTAAAACAGTCATCCAATACTTGATTAGTCCTTCTATAGTGAGCATATTATGGGTACGGATACACTACTGTTTCCTTTGAGTTTGATATTATATGATTACTAGGTCACCGGCACTACACCATGATAGAGTACACTTTCTCTATTCATAAGGAAAGCACCGATCAATGGGCAAATCGAACCAAAATGAGAGAATAAGAAGGATGAGAGACATTGATGCATTCACATTGCTATCAAAATATATGCTAAAGAGGTGTAGCTCAAAGGCCTAGGTCTACTAAGCCACCGGTATACTCGATGGTGTTAGACTATGGAAGGTTCAAAGTCTCAATCTACTTGTGTAGATACATTAGTGTCTTGTGAGGATTGTGTTGTGTGTCTGCATTTCATGGGTACCAAATTCCACTCTTGTGGGGGATTGTTGGGAATTTAATTGATTATTAAGGATTAATTATTAATTAATCATCATTTAAACAATAATTAAAGTGTGTGATATTAGACTCATTTGTAGAGATAATTAAATGTGATTAATGGGGATCTAATCATCCTACATTGAATGAGGAATTTGTCTCATTAATGTTTATTAGTCCAAGCAAATCAAATTAAGTTAATAATGGTGATTACCCAAATCACCACATGCGCGCGCCACTGGTGCCAGCCAACCGATCGTGTGGTGCTTGTGAGTCATGAACTGGGAGTCGTGACTATGGCCTTGGACTTTGAACTAGGCAATTGAACTTTTTGTAGATATTGAGCCTCGAGCCTTGGCCCAATAGTCAATATAACCTTTTGAGAAAAAGTCGGGGCACACTTGGGCTGAAGCCCAATCATGTCGTGCAGCCTGTAAAGCATAGAAAATACGTTGTATTGGAAGTTCAAATCAATAAGCACTTGAGGAATGAATATGGGCGCTGCAGTCAACGTACACGTGGGAATACAATCCTATAATTTTTGCTCATCCCATAATTTGTGCCTACCTTCCATACGAGAGTGGTCTCTGGAGTCTAAATAAGAGAACGTCTGCATGCATTAAAAGCACCACAAAGCATCCTCCATCACACACTACCAAAGTTTAGATAATTCGGTTTTCCTTTTTCTTCGTTCGTCAGAGTTTATGCGATAACGGTGCACCCTCGTTGGAAACACAGAGTTTTTCACCTTTGGGGACATTCCACCAAGAACTGGAGCACCATCGGGTCATTTAACATCTTGCGGGAAGAAATCTATTCTTGACTTGATTCTGCGCTCAGATTTGCTCGAAGACTCTCAAGATCTCTTCCTCTACATTTCTAATAATTTCCTTATTCTTTTTTGTATTCCCACAATTATTATTAGTGATTGGTTGGTACACTATTGTAAACCAGCAAAAATTATATTCAACGATGTATAGAGAGAGATTATGTAACATCCCAGTATTTCTTTATACATATTTTTGCAAGTTTTACAAATAAATAAAATTATTTTAAATATATTAGATCTTAACTATTATGTATTGTTCCTATTTGTTTTTTAATATTTTAATAATAAAAAAGGGAGATTGGGCACCAAAGTTTAATAGTGACGTGTACATTTTTTATGGGTAAGAGTTAATAACGTGGCCTCCAAGTTTTTATAAAGTAAATAAATAAGAATGTATAAGTATAGTAAAGCTTGGCCCCTAAGTTTAATAACATAATATATATCAACCTATTATCTTAGATGATTGGTGAAGGGGCGGCTATTATTTCATCGAGTTGTTTTAATATCCTACTTTTTAAAGATCCTAGCAATGTGGGGAATTTGATTGTCATTTTAACTACTCGTAAGTTACGTAATATGAATATGTAAGGATTGATTGTGATATTTCACAGGTGGTGAGTCGCGATGTCTTACCAATTTAATGTTCAATTGGAATCGTTAAGGGGTTCCAAAAAGTTATGTTTTCACTAACGATTCAAGTATGTGAGTATTTTGTTTCTTGTGTGTGTGCATTTAACACTAGACGAATATTGTTTCCCAGTGAACTGTAGTTCGCTCACTACTTCAACTTCAACTTCCTTTTAAGTTGAGGCTACAACGGCGTACCAGGGTTGGATGCATTGCATTATAGCTTTTTTTATATAATTTTAAAAGAAATTCTTTATAATAATTTTAGAAGATTTATGATATTTTACTCATTTTACTTTTCACTCCCCTCTTGAGGGATAATATTTACAAATAAAATATTGTCTTTTATTTAATGAAATTGGGAAGTGATAAAATGGTATCAAAGCAGGTCTATGTTTTGTAAACTTGTATTTCAAAATAAATATTTTTAATGAAACTCGCTATGCATCTACCTGGTACGCGATGTCAGCTTAAGGTGTATAAGTATTAATTTTATTATTTACATGTTCAGATTCCTCCAATTCTGAAAAATTGATAAGTTTATCTAAATTTTGAGGACGTAATTATTTTTAGGAGGATAGAATGTAACATCCTAATTTTTCTTTGTACATATTTTTATAAGTTTTACAAATAAATAAAACTATTTTAAATATATTATATCATAACTATTATGTATTAGTCCATTTTTTCAATATTTTTAATAATAAAAAAGGGAGAGTGAGCTCCCAAATTTAGTAGTGATCGCATTTTTTATGAGACTTAATAATTTGGCCTCCAAATTTTTATAAAGTAAATAAATAAGAATGGATAAGTATGGCAAAGTTTGGTCCCCAAATTTGATAATATATTATATATATCAACTTATTAACTTAGATGATTGGTGAATGGTGGATATTTGCCGAGAGAAGAGAAAGAGTTTCATCGAACTATTTAATTTCCTACTTTTTAAAATCCTTACAAGTAGGGAATTTTTTTATCATATATTTATACTACCCGTAAATTATGTTATATAAATATGCATAGATTTATTGTAATATTTCATGGGTAGTAAGTCGCGATGTCTTACAAATTAAATGTCCAATTTAATTCGCTAGGTGATGTTTGTTTACGGGTTTGTGGAGTTTGAAAATCATGAATAGTGAGTTATATTTGTTTGGGGGGTTTTGATAAATAAGTTTAAACTTTATATCAAATCAATGTGTAAGAATGTATAATTTATGTAAAAAAATAGATGAGAGAGGATGGATAAATAGAGAAAGTGTATTAATTAAGGTGAGATAATGTATATAGGTATATATAGGGGTGACTTTTAAAACGTGGGTATGGATTTTGAAATCCAATCCCATGATTTTAAAACCAGAAACAAATTTCCCCAGGGTTCCAAAAATGTTATGTTTTCATGAAAGGTTCAAGTATGAGGATATTTCGTTTCTTGTGTGTATGTATATAATATTTGACCAATATTGTTTCCTAATGAGCTGTAGTTTGCTCACTCTCTCCACTTCAACGTTTTTCAGGTTGAGGCTACGATGACGTACTGAGGGCGGATGCGTTGCTTTCAAGATTTTTTTTTATATAATTTTAAATGAAATCTTTTGTAATAATTTTAAAAAATTTATGATATTTTACTCATTACTTATTATTCACACCCCTCTTGAAGGTTAATATTTGCGAATAAAATCTTATATTATATTTAATGAAATTGGGGCATGACATATTATATTCCTCATATCCATATCAGACATTAAAGAAATATCATTAACCGACCTAGCACAACAAACATATCTAAAATCAATTTATGCAATTCTACTTATCAGAAATTTATGACTTTATATAAGACAATAAGTACTAAACTATAGAGAGCTTCCACGTGTCTCAACACTAAAAATTATGGAATGATTCATAAATTGTGAGCCTTATTAAAAATATTCATGAAATGAATGAAATAGAATAATAAGTCAGTATATATAAAAATAAATAAATAAAAAAGACAGATTATAACCCAAAAACCTTAAACCTAGAACATGTATCAATATCAGCTAGGGATATTAACACCATCATCCCATCATTTAACAGAAGTTGAAATCTAAAAATAATTATTACATCAGCGTCCACATGTCACCAAATGAATTCTCAAAATTAAATAAATAAAGATTAATTATCTTATCAACGTCTCCAAGCATCTCGTCCTAAATCATTCTCATTGTCTTCGTGGTCAGATTCGTGAAATTCATCTTTTAAATCATCATCGATCTTCGTCAACAAGGAAGTTAAAACCCCACTTATCACCTTCCCCACAAGTTCAAATGAATCCTCTTCGCTTGGGAGCAAACCACCGAATCCTAAATGAGCCTTCACCAGTCACTCATTCACTCCATCAAATAAGGTTTTTTTTAATGGACAGAGTATTTCAAGAAAGAATGGCACTCAAGTTTGACAGAAGAATGACTAACTTGTTTAAATTTTGAAGTTCCAAAGACAATTGTCAAGTTACATTTTCCAAATGCATAAGTCAGAAATACTCCTTTACCATTTCTTGCTCTTAGTACTACATCAATAGGTACTCAATTTAATCATATGAACTTTATGATATTTATGATGCTGGTAATATGACATAATTAAAAACCTGCTAATGTGGTATGGGAGCCCATTAAGTTGTGCTAATAGTCAACAAATGAACATTTCTGCAACAAGAATTTATACCACAAGCCAAATATACATGCAAAACTCTCCATTGCTCGAAATACTTTTATTTCTCCATTTTTCAAATTTTAACACCGTGTAATTTGGAAAAGTTGCCATCAGTTAACAGAACACTATTCCATGAAATTAAAAAAAAGAAGGAATTTCAATCCAAAGCATGAGAATATCCAACAAGTTATTTTGTAGAGAAAAACTAGCTAATCGTTGTCATTTTGACCTAGATTTTAGTGTCTTTATTTGTGATTTTTGGATATTTTTATCCGTATTTGAGTAATTTTTGGTGGAATTTATATTAATTATGAGAGATGTGTGCACATTGATAAAATTGTGGAAATGAGCTTAAATATATGTAAAACAGGTCAAAAATGGAGCAAAACGGAGTTGGGAGCTGAAATGAAAAGACTGGATAGGACTCGACCACACTCGAGTCGAGCTCTGAAGCTCGATTCAAGCTGCGTGGTCGAGCTCGGGTCGTTGATTAGTTGTATATAGTCGGAATGACCAATTAAAGAATTTATCAAACCACGGGAAGGAAGGTACTAGAGTTTAAGCGATCTCAAGTTTATCATGATTTTATAAGGACGACGGAATGGGATGGATAGCTTGCAAATAAATGCAATTTAACTAATGCAAGAAATAAATGATAAAAAGAATGAAAGATGAATGGGTTCCAAATGATGCAAGGATGAGATTAGCAACAATCATGATATAGATAATAAAGAAATCATACAATTCTAATCTCTCATGGACAAGGCATAGGAGCGATCACTAATTCCATCTAAACTCTCTCTCGAGATGAATAGGATGTAAACCCTCAACAAGGCTCCCAAAAGCACATAGGATCGAGACCAAAATGAACACCTCCTAATAGTTACTAATTACTCTACGAGTTTCCTAATTAGGTACTAAATCATATGCAATATTCCCTTTTAAGGTACTATGAATTCACTAATGGTTTGGGTCCCCTTATCTAATCAACCAATCTCTCAATCAAGCTAATCATATATTCTATCAAAGGGTTCTTAATCTAAAAGGATATCTCTATCTCATTATAAATTAATGCACATGAAGTGTATGATGAAATGATTCAATGAACTATCCTAAACATATAATTGATTTCTTAATCTAATCACATGCCCATGACAATTAATCACACACATCATCATATACATCAAACAATCAACATTCAGTGATAGAAATACACAAAGCCCATTCAAGATTAAAATCAAATTGCATAAGACTAAATTATCCAACACCAATCATGGAGCTAATCTCACAAAGAAGATTAGCCTATCATAGTTTTAGAGAAAACAACATTGACAATTGAATCTACAAATCCCATGAGCAAACTATAAAGAAGTTCACAAAAATTAGAAATAGATTCCCCCTTTGAAGTGCTTCAATGGAGATCTCCTTCTTCTTCTTTCAATCTTCACTCTCCCTTGATTCCTTGATCACTTGGATGGTAGATTTGATGCAAGAGATCAAGTGTGGATGGATGGATGAAGAATGGATGAAGATGATGGTGTAAAATGGAGGAAATGGTGTGTGATCTAGGTGTAGGAGTGAAACCCTTCGAAAATTCTAATCAAATATTGAGGTATTGGGTATTTATACCCCTTGGGAAGCTTCTAGAAGGGTTCTGATATGTTTCTGATCCTGCAGCAATACGACTCGTGTGCTGCAACACGGTCAAAGGGTGGTCGTGTAGGCGTTTTTTATGTCAGAAAATGGCCAAGGCTTACAGGGCCGTGTTGCATAACACGGCTCGTGTACTGTAACACGGCTCGTGTGCTGCAACACGGCCGGCCGTGTTGGTACAACCCTTATTTTTACAATTTTATTTCGGCTCGTTCTCCCTTGTTTCAACTCTGAATTGAGATTCACTTTTTCCTACGTCTTCCTTTTCGCGTCTAGGATCTATTCTTGCCAGAAAATCATACGTTTAAGCTCATTCACACACATGTCCATAAAACACAAAACACAACCAAATAGTACATAAATACAGATAAAATAATACGAAAACAAACATAAAAAGACACTAAAATCTAGGTGAAAATATCACTCATCAGTCGTGTTTCGTACACAGGCCTGTCTGAGGTGGCCATGTGCGAGCGTTAGAAATCACTACACTCCCATGTTGAGGTCGTGCGCAGAACTCGCGTCGAGCTCCGTCAACCACGGAAACCTGCCGAGAAAAGTGCATCGAATCGAGTCGAGCTCTGCTGCTCGAGTCGAGTTGGGTAAAAATCCTGCACAGGTTTTGCACGTGTTCTAGAAGATTTAAAGGGGTATAAATATCCAATTCAGCGTGATTTATGGGAGAGAGTCCCATTTGAACAATTACAAAGATCAAACACACACTTCCACACCATTCCTTCACACACACTCTCTCCTACATCCATAATCCACCAAATTCATCCATTTTACCACTTTGATTTCATAATTCACTCCATACATCCTTCATCCCTACTATCCTTCGAAAGATTTGGAGCTTATTTTGCTTGGAAAGCTTATTAAGGAAGGAGATCAACTCTTATTTTGTATTTCTATTGATTTGAAGTTAGCAATGGCATTTTATGAAAATTGTAAGGTTTGTAAGATGGTTGTTGTTGGCTAGACCTCTTGGGAGGCTAGCCATAATATGAATTGAGGTTAAACTGGATTTGTAGGATTTTTAGTAGTAAATTGAGTTAATGATTGATTTCTTCTTATAAATTGTGATTCATGATTCATTCTATTAATTGCGTGGTTGATTTCTATATACATCATGATATGATGGTCATTCCGATATTATGTGTTAGGGGTGAATTGAATCAATTAGTGGTATGATCATGCATGTTAGTGTGAGGGGATGTAAGACACCCCCTTCTTATGCTTAGAACACTTATAGGGGACATTTGAGTAATTGAATGAGAAGAACCAAATTTAGAATCATAGTACCTTAATGAGAATTGATGATAAGACCAATCTTAGGGGATTTAATCTTGTAAAAGGAATGAGAACCTAGTCACCTTGGCCATAGGGATTAGGGGTACAATTTCGATTGCTTCTAATCCATTGCTATGATGTTCACTACTAGAGTCTTACAAGTCTAGATAGCTTCCTTGATTTTGATTATGGTTAGCCTTGCACTCTTTCTAAGATCAATATCATTAATTCCATCACATCCTTGTTTCTTTGATAATTGTAGTTATTAGTTACTATTCTAGTTAAGCACTTAGCATAATTGTTAGTCTAAAACCAAAACCAAAATTCTATCACTTTTACAAAGCATGATTGAAATCAAATCCGGATACACCTTGATTTTACTTTTCCCTTGGGATGATATACTATAAATTTGGTTACTTGGTCACTACGTTTACAACAGCGATAGAGTTCTCTTACTCTAAATCATTTTTACTAGTTAAAATTGTGACATGAATTACATAATTTGTTCAATTTTGAGAAGTATGAAGGTTAATAAGTTTTCTTTTGGTCCAAGTAAAAGCTTGTGAGAATTGAGCCTCAACTGTACCTCCATAATTAATTCTTGATGAGAGGACCGGTTGAACTTAGACAAACTAGAACTTGCTCATGGACTATAGAAACAATGCCCGAATGGTGGATATTTGTGAAATGATCTTAGGTCATCCTTTATAAATGAGTCATAGCCAGATATTTCCTTACCTAAACATTATCCCAAGTTAGCCATGTTAAGCTTATAAGCATAGTCTTTGTGATTTGAGCACAATACAAGCCTTGAAAATTCACTTAAGCTTTATATATATATATATATATATATATATATATATATATATATATATATATATATATATATATATATATATATATATTTGTGTGGGTAATTGAGGAGATGATGTTCTACAAGGTTTGATGATAGAAATGTGCAAGAAAATGAAGGAAATGGTGAATCAAGAAGAGGGTGAAAGAGCTCAAGCTAAAATGCATATGCAACTTCAACGAAAGGAAAAAGGAGCAAGAACATGAAAATAAGCTCAAGGAGTTCAAAATTTAAAGCACTTGAAGTATGCAATTCAAAAGAAGCTCAATGAATCCATGGTATGATGATGTTTAGTGTTTAAAAATATTGGAAAAAGGGAGGAAGTTAGAAGGTAAAGATGTTGGAGAAAAGAATCATCTTTTTGATTATCGACACATGTATAGTCACTATTATCTAAATTCTTCCTACCCTACCAAAGAGTCTAAACATTACATCCAAATATAAAGACCTTTTTTTATTATTTTTTGAAACTAGGGTGGCTTGTGAACATAGTCCATGAGCAAGCCTATGATGAGTCGGTTCTAACTGGTTGATGAGCGTTGAGTAACAATATTTCATAGAGTGTTGAGTGAATTTCATATCGTATGAGAGGCTTGGATCGAAAGGAATTTGATTACACTTTTTGTTTTCTTAAGATTGAACTTGTTAATTCTTTATGTCATAAGTTTGATGTGGTAGGAGTACTTAATGTAATTTTGTAATCCTTATTACTTGTGATGTGTTATGTTTTATGTTCGTTAGATATTTTTCTAGGTGAATATTACTCCTCTTGATCATTATTTTTCGTTGTTCGAGGACAAACAACACTTTAAATTTGGGGTTTGATCGTTGTCATTTTCACCTACATTTTAGAGTTTTTATTTGTGATTTTTGGATATTTTTATTCGTATTTGTGTAACTTTTAGTAGAGTTTTATGTTAATTAGGAGAAGTGTGATATAGATGGATAAAAGTGTGGAAATGAGCTTAAATGTATATAAAACAGGTTTAAAATGGAGTAAAATGGAATCGGAAGCTAAAATTAAGAAGGAGAACAAGGCATGCACGAACACGCCCCGTGTCCACGCGCACGACCCGTGTGCGGAACACGAGCCTATCTGAGGTGGCCGTGCACGAGCATCCAAAAACACTACATACACAGAAGAAAGTCGAGTGCGGTGCAAGATCCGTGTCCGATAACAAGCAGAACACGCCGAACTGTGTGTGCACTACACGAGCTATATGCTGCTACACGACCCATGTAGGTGCAAAATCCAATTTTTAAGTTGGCAAATGTTCTAGAAGATTCCAAGGGGTATAAAAGCTCAATTTGTACAAAAATTAAGAGAGAGTCCCATTTGAGTAGTTACAAAGATCAAACACACACTTCCACACCATTCCTTCACACACACTATCTCCTACATCCATAATCCACCAAATTCATCCATTTCTACCACTTTGATTCCATAATTCACTCCATACATCCTTTATCCCTACCATCCTTAGAAAGATTTGGAGCTTATTTTGCTTGGAAAGCTTATGAAGGAAGGAGATCAACTCTTAATAGCAAGGGAGGAACTTCTTCTTTCATTTTGTATTTCTATTGATTTGAAGTTAGCAATGGCATTTTATGAACTTTGTAAGGTTTGTAAGATGATTGTTGTTGGCTAGATCTCTTGTGAGGCTAGCCATATGATGAATTGAGGTTAAACTAGATTTATAGGATTTTTAATAGTGAATTGACTTAATGATGGATTTCTTCTTATAAATTGTGATTCATGATTCATTCTATTAATTGTGTGGTTGATTTTTATATACATCATGTTAGGGTGGCCATTCCGATATTATGTGTTAGGGGTGAATTGAATCAATTAGTGGTATGATCATGCATGTTAGTGTGAGGGGAGGTAAGACATACCCTTTTTAGCTTAGAGCACTTATAAGGGGACATTTGAGTAATTGAATAAGAAGAACCAAACTTAAAATCATAGTACCTTAATGGGAATTGATGATAAGACCAATCTTAGGAGATTTAATCTTGTAAAAGGTATGAGAATCTAGTCACCTTGGACATAGGGATTAGGGGTTCAATTGTGATTGCTTCTAATCCATTGTTGATGATGTTCACTACTACAGTCTTACAAGTCTATGTAGCTTCCTTGATTTTGATTATGGTTAGCCTTGCACTCTTTCTAAGATCAATTTCACTCATTCCATCTCATCCTTGTTTCTTTGATAATTGTAGTTATTAGTTACTATTCTAGTTAAGCATTTAGCATAATTGTTAGTCTAAAACCAAAACCAAAATTCTATCACTTTTACAAAGCATGATTGAAATCAAATTCGGATACACCTTGATTTTACTTTTCCCTTGGGACCATATACTATAAATTTCGTTACTTGGTCACTATGTTTACAACAACGATAGAGTTCTCTTACTCTAAATTATTTTTACCAAAAATGAGACTAAGAACACAAGCTCATAAGGTTAAAGTACTCTTCCAAAAAAAAAGAAAAAAAGAAAAAAATATTAGAAATAATAAATAGCGTACTCCATATTTTTTTACTAAAATATGATATGGAGCCAGAATACATATAACAAAATGTCACCGCCATTGCAATTACTATTTCCCAATCTATCTAAATCATTAATGCACAGTATATAGAAAAGAAAAAAAGATAAAGAGAGTTCAAGAAAGTGCTCAGATACCACAGAATTCAAAAAATTATTACAGTATGATAATTACTAACAAGCAGCAATACACTCATCCACTAGTTCATAAACCAAATGTATATTATTCAATCAATCTATATTAAAACAAAGTAAACCAAAATTTGCAGCAAATAACCAAAGCTTACAATTCTCCGATTGAAAACAAAAAAATAGTTTCAAAAAGCCTAAACCCAATACGATTTTAAATAATTGGATTATTCTTCCTTATGCCTATAATCTCCTCCCTATTTGTAAAAGTATCTTGATTTAAGCAGATGCGGGTCTTAATAGCAAGGTTACACCTAACAATAAAATATTATGGGTTAAATTATTTTATTGTAGGATAACAAATTTTATAACAAAATGTAGAAAAGCATACCTACTCATTCTCTATGCTTGACTTTTTATTATGACAAGATCTCTCACACTTACTACACTTGGTCATCCCATATTTTCTCTTAACTTTATGAGGATCTTTCCTTCTAAAGACGATTTATGTCTTTGCTTCTTTGGCCTCTCTGGTGGTCTTCTTAACAGTGGAAGTAGAAGAGGTTCATTAACAGACTTAGGCTAAAAGTCAAAATTGGCCATTTGATTTATTTCATACTCATAGAGTCTAAAAAAGAATTATGTTGTGAAATAATCATTCACATAATTCTCTGGCCTACCTTTAATTGATCTTATACCTGCACAAACAAACACACAAGGTACTCCAATCAACATGAAGTTGAATACCACTTGGTACTTTTTATTATAAAATCATTCAACTTACTTAGTATCTATGGGCATATCATATCACCCTTATGCTTCACCTTTTTTTTCTTTTTTCCTCATAAATGTTATTACCTTAACCTTATTCTATCAATGATGGTATCAATAGGATTATCTCTCCATTTTTTAATGACACCATTAAAAAACTCAACAATGCTACTAAATATAATATGGCACTTAACTTGATTTAAAAGTTTGCTCTACTCCATCTTTCATCATTATGAGAGCGAAAATAAGCGTGTTTTAACATCCGATTTAACGCCTTTTGTAAGAATTATTGTCATATATTAGTATTAGTCTCTTATATTTCTATATATTTAAGAAAAAGGTTCATTTGAGATGTTATATTGTGTTTTAGGTGGAAAAAGGATCAAAATTTCAATGTTTGAATAAAGAGAAAGAATGTTGAAAAACGCACGTCGACATTACATAATTTTTCTGTATTTGTGTAGAAATCCATATTGATCATGTCATATATGGTTGGAAAGCCAAGGCAAAGAGGATCATTTTGCCTCAAGAATCACTTAAATCAGAGTTCAAATGTGGAAGTTATCCTCTAAACAATGAGGTCGAGCGCGCCAATCAACGCCACTCAGGAACCCACTAGGGACCAGCTCAGGCCGAGCTACACACAGAGGGCCAAGTAGGGTGCCGAGTTGAGGTGTTTTTGGGCCCAAAAGTCATGTTTTTACACCCCTATTGTGTGGAGGTGTGATAGAAACGAAATTTACAAAAAAAAATGCAGTTTTGGAGGCCTACATCTATAAAAGGGCTTGTTGAAATGAGAGAAGAAAAGAAGATCCCTAATTCCCACACATCAAGCATTTTGATTCAAATTTTGATGCATATTTACTTCGTTTTGATGCATATTTATTTTATTTTGATGCATATTTACTTTATTACGATCAACATTTCTTTCGTTTCGATGCATATTTACTTCATTTTGATGTATATTTACTATATTACGATCAACACTTCCATCGTTTCGATGCATATTTACTTCATTTTGATGCATATTTACTTCACTACGATCAATATTTCCTTCGTTTCGATGATATTTTCCTTCATTATGATGCATATTTACTTCATTATGATCAACATTTCCTTCGATTCGATGCATATTTCCTTCATTTCGATGCATATTTCCTTCATTTCGATGTATATTTATTTCATTTTGATGCATAATTACTTCCTTTCAATGCATATTTCCTTCATTTTGATGCATATTTACTTCATTAAGATCAACATTTTCTTCATTTTGATTCATATTTCCTTCATTTTGATGCATATTTACTTCACACGATCAATATTTCCTTCATTTCGATGCATATTTACTTTATTTTGATGCATATTTACTCCATTACGATCAACATTTCCTTCATTTTGATGCATATTTACTTTATTTTGATGCATATTTACTTCATTACGATTAATATTTCCTTCGTTTCGATGCTATTTACTTTATTTTGCTGAATATTTACTTCATTACGATCAACATTTCATTCGTTTTGATGCATGTTTACTTCATTTTGATGCATATTTACTTCGTTTCGATGTATGTTTTCTTCGTTTCGCTGCACATTTACTTCATTTTGATGCATATTTACTTCATTACGGTCAACATTACATCCACACTGAAAGATATTCAAGTGTTGTTTAAGAGGAAGATCTGTCAATCGGAGTGACGGAGAATGAACGTGGAACAACTCCAATATTAGGATTTTTCATTTCCTATCTTTACTTTTAGTTTGTCAAGATTACTGGTATGACTTCAATAGCCATGGGAGTTGCCTGTAACCCCTTGGGCTAAATTCGTTTAAATTTTTAGGTTTTGATGGTTAGATATGATTACTTGGATGAACTAGATTGGATTTGTGAATTCATGTGTATTATTATTTTGGTTTATCTTATTCATATTGAGACTCTGAAATCATGCTTCGTAATATCTTCATATTAAATTCATAACATTCATCATGATGCTTGATTCATTATGTTAGCTTGTGTGCGTTTATTAATTGAACTTTCTATTTGTTAGGAATTAAGGTAGTTCCTATAAACAAGTTAATTCTAAGAACTGGTAAATTAGATATTTGAATGATCTAATAGAACAATGCAATTAGACTTTCAAGCAAGTTATTGAATAAAGTTCTGTATTACTTTATTGAGAATTTTTATTAGTCAATCTTGCCATCCGGAGGTATTGTGTTTGCCTTGATAGTATCTATAAAGCGGGTTGGGTCATATTCACACACCATAGGAATTAAATCAGATTAAACTGTTAGATTATAATCAAATCATATTCGATGGGATAATAGGGTTATGTGGTGTGTTTCATAATGTCTGCACAAATGAAAAATTGGATGCCTAGGGATTCAGATTGTTTAATCCGAATTACCTTAGAACTGTTGATCTTATCTTGAATTAATCTTAAATCTTTCTTCTGTGATTTATTTTCTTAGTTATTTAATATTTTCAGTCTCTTAGATTCATAAGTTCTTAAAATCAGAAATTAGTTACTCGTTCTAATTAATTTAGTAATTTTAGAAGTAGATAATTGATTGTCATGTGGGTTCGATAATTTAATTAGCTTGGTCGCTTATCAATTAAATTAATTTTCTTCACACTTGGGGATTAAATTGAAGTTCGTAAAAAACGTGCAACACTTCACCAAGCAGATTATAGATCTCACTTGTTCGTCTTGAGATTTTTTTTTCAAAGTTGTTAAATAAATGTCACATACAAAACGATAATATGGAAAAGGATACAATTCTTCTAATGTTGCTACAAGACCCTATTATTAAAGTGAACAAGGATTGTGAGAAAATTATAAACCATATATTATAAATTATAAATAGATTAGAAGCATTTTTACCTTTTCTTGATCAGACAGATGAAAATTTTCCTATATCATTCAACAAGTTAAAAACCAATGCAAGGTGTCTTTTGTTTCTGATACAACTATAGCATATGCTATGATAAAAAGACCATCTTTGCCATCAAGACCGACTGCAGTAAGAAGTTGTCCACGTATTATGTTAAATGGCATCTGTCTAAAGAAACTAAAGGGTGACATCTGTTGGATTTGTCAAATATAAAATGGAGAATTATTATTCTTGTCCCACATCGGATGAGAGATCAGAAGGGAGGATACTTAATTTCTATTTAACGAGGCCTTTAGTTCTGATGTTAGACGCACCAAAAAGACACTATAATCTTTATACGTGATTCTTATATTCCTTTCTTGTATTCTCTATTTGAGAGTTGGGAGAAAAGTTGAGAATTAGTTAAAGATTTGTAATGGTGTGGTAGTTTTGGGGTCTGAAGACAGAAGCTTCTATGTGATTGTAATATTTTCATATAGTAAGTATTTTCTCGGATCCGTAGTTTTTCTCCGATTTGGAGTTTTCGCGAAAAAATTCCTTGTGTTGTTCTAATTCTTTTCCTTTCTCGTTAATATTTTGTCATTTTTCCTTTAAGACTGAATGCTTTTTCCCAACAAAGTGGTATCAGAGCCCGGTTCGGGCACTTTTAAAAATTCTTAGTATGATTTGTCGTTGCAGTGTAGTCTGATCTTCTACATTAGAAAGAATTTTTAAGAGACGGTTATTCATTAGGCTAGGGTAGGTAAAATATGTCTTCAATTAAGTTTGATGTCGAGAAATTCGATAGTAGAATTAATTTTTAGTTGTCGCAAGTATAAGTGAAGGATATGCTGATACAATCTGGGTTACACAAGGCTCTGAAAGGAAAGTCAGGTTCAACTGAAGGCACATAAAGTTCTAGCAAATACTCTAGAAAGAGTGATGCAGATTAGGAGGACTTGGATTTGCTGGCTACAAGCACAATATGCTTATCATTGGCTAAGAATGTCCTTGCTAATGTGCATGGTATTTCAAACGCCAAGGAGCTATGGAAAAAAATTGAGGAACTATACCAGGCAAAGGGTATTTCAAATCGGTTGTACCTGAAAGAGTAATTTCACACGCTTCGAAAGGAAGAAGGTACACAAATCTCAGATCATCTAAGTACTTTTAATGGCATCATCTCTGAACTAGAGGCAATTGGAGTGAAGAATGAAGATGAGGATAAGGCATTTAGGCTTATCTTGTCTCTGACACGTTCCTATGAGCACATGAAGCCAATTCTGATGTATGGTAAGGAAACCTTAAATTTTTCTGAAGTCACAGGTAAACTTCTTTCTGAGGAAAGGAGGCTGATGAGTGAAGGGTGCACTTCAGAAAAATTCAGTAATGTTGGCAAGTGGCAATAGAGGAAGGAAGAAGGACTCCAAGAATGTGGCTGTTGGAAGTGCGGAGATCCTGGACATACAAAGTGAAATTGTCCACGTGGGGGTGGAGCTGGTCGAGGTGGAGTTGTTACCGAAAATAACTTCAAGTTTAATACTAATGTTGTGGAGTATTTTCTCTAAGGAGAAAATGAACACCCTCATGACATGCCCAGTTGTCATGGAAAAAAGGTGTAGTAATGTTAGCTGGGCCATAAGTTTGCACACATTGACTTCGCAAGAATGTGTGAAGTGAAAAAGTATATCGATGGCTGATGGACTTCCAGGGAGGCCAAGAGTTGGAAGTTGCACTTTAAAATTTCAGCAGTTATTATTCGATATGTGCCGAAAATTCTTAGAATGGATTATTCTAATTGGCTCTACTCATATGGTGGAGTAGGATGATTCTCGGGAGATTGAGAATTGATTGTCGGTAAAGAAAATGTGTATTATTTTATTTTTGGCAAGGTGGAGATTGTTGGATTTGTCAAATATAAAATGAAGAATTATTATTCTTATCCCACATCGGATGAGAGATCAGAAGGGAGGGCACTTAATTGCTATTTAACGAGGCCTTTAGTTCCGATGTTAGACGCACCAAAAAGACATTATAATCTTTATACATGATTCATTTATTTCTTTCTTTTATTCTCTATTTGAGAGTTGGGAAAAAAATTGGGAATTAGTGAAAGATTTGTAATAGTGTGGTAGTTTTGGGGTCAGGAGGGAAAAGCTTCTGTGTGATTGTAAAATTTGGAGTTTCCACGTAAAAATTCTTTGTGTTGTTCTGATTCTTTTCCTTTCTCGTTAATATTTTGTCTTTTTCCCTTTAAGAATGAATGCTTTTTCCTAACAACATCCAGCTAGAATTGCCTTCTTACAAGCATCTATACAAATATACATTCTATCAAATCTTGAACTACCATCTCTACCATTTGAAGCCAATAATTCTACAATAGATCCCGAATTAGTTTCGAGTAACTCCTCAAGATAATCAAAGAACTTGGAATATTGATGAATAACATTGCCATCAAGTGACTGCAGTATACAATCCTTCAATCTATATGCCTTTGCAATACTACTTGTGATGTTGTATTTTTCAACTATTAGAACTTTTAATTCCTCACCATTCATCTTCGGACGCTTTCTGAAATCCTCAATTACCATGTTCCCTAACCACTTGGTATCAGCAAACTTTCATTTCTTCTCTTTGACAGCTATGGCTACTGATGAAGGTTTTTACCTTATATGTTTCTAAATTTCCCATTTTTGAATAATGAATAAGCCACGGACGTCCGTCCACGCACTTCACTCTACATCTTGTCTTATCTTTTTTGACTAACTCTTGTCTATACGTATTGCGAATACCATAATTGTTTTAAATCAATGTAAAAATCATCAATAGATTTGTACAACATCCCCAACCTAAAACTCGTATATCCATGACTAGTTTGATTATGTGCAAAATCAATTTCATCTTCACTACTTGAAGAATCAGAACCATGAATACTTCTCAATTCCATCAAGGATCGTATTGTACCAATTTCATAATTATCACTTACTTCATCTAACTGATTATTAGTGATTGTATGAACCACCAATTGTGAGGAATCACCAAAATAATTATATGTATCTCTGTAATTCTCATAAATATTCCATTTGTCTGATTATGAATGCATCTAAAATAATATATAATTATAAATTGAATAATTATTATGATTATAGGAAACATATTTATTAAACAAATTAAAATATAATAATTCAATTACAATTTATATTAAAACATAAGACAATTCAATTATGAACAAATATCAAAGTGGAGTACTAGAAAGAAAGTGAAACCTTGTGATCAATATTTTGCCGCCTTTTGATAGAAATCATTCACCACAATGGTTATAGTATATATGATTGATGAATGATAATAAAATTATAATTTTTAACGAACACAAAATTACATGAAGATATACAAATAGCATCATAAAATTCATTTAATGATAGAATACAAAATTCAAACTTTACTAGATGAACAGGAGTTGATAAAAAACTTGATAAATTCTAGTCTCAAAATAGAGAGAAAGAATAAAAATTTATAATGAACTTCAAGCTCAGCCTCACCGGGAAAATAAAAATGGAAGAAAAAGAAGAACAAAGAAAAAGATGAAGAACAAAAAGAAGTGGTCTCTTTTGTGTCGTTTGCTCTGCGTTGTTTCCCCTTCTGTTCATAGTTACGAATATAATTTTAAATTAATATTAGAGAATTCATTTGGTGCCACGTAGACCCTATGTGGCAATTATTTTGAGACTTTAGCTTTTGTTAAATAATAGGATGACAGTGTTAATATTCCAAGCCCATTGATACTTTTAAATAAATCATCAAGTTTTGAATTGATAAAAAGAATATTTCAGACCATGTATCGATAGTTAATATATTTTTCAGGTCCTAAATCGATAAAATTCTTACTTATTATTTATCGAACAAATTAATTAAAATTAGTAGGATAAGTACGTGTTGAATCCATATGAAATATTTCTATTTAAATTGAGTTTTAATATCTTTTTAAGAGTAAACAATGGGTTCAAAAGTATAAAAAATATTTTTCCTCCAAAAATTTTTAGACTCTTAAAATCTCATTTTCTTATACAATAATGTAAATCAAGAATCCATAATAACATACTCCACTCATGATATGTAACATACCCAAGTAATCAAAAGCAATCAACACATGATCAATTTCAACAGTGCAAACTATATGATGAAAATATAGGAGAGGGCATGATTAATTTTAATATTGCGCAATGGGAAAAAAAGGTACAGGAAATTGATCTAACATCTTTCGAATAGTTGAATTACATATATTATTTATTCGATCAAGCCACGTGAAGAAGCAAATTGAAGATCATGACAGATATTGAAAATGTGTGTAATATATCAAAATTTTAGAATGATAAAGTAACATTTTTTTAAAAATAATTGGCAAAGACTTTTGTAAGACCATTTCACATAAAGGCTTATGTGAAACGAATAAAAATTGATAACTTTTATAATGAAAAGTGATACTCAATTAATGAAAAGTGATAATGTTATATCATGAATAGTTTATAGTATAAAATGAAAGGGGATCATAACCTTTATAGCAAAAGTGATAATATTTCATAGCGAAAGTGATAACTAATTTAAAAAGTATAAAATGGTCTCACGTTGAGACGATTTCACGCAAGACTTGACCAAAATTACTTTATCAACCCTAATATTTTTAATAAATAGTGAAATCTAATTAAGAAAAAATGATAACTATAAATCGAAATAATTCATGCATGAACAATTTATTTACTCCCTCTGTCCCGCTAAAAGAATTACATTTTACTAATTAGAAGTCTCACCAAAAGATTTATATTTCCTTTTTTATTGTAAATGAGACCCATATAGAACAATTATATTTTACTAATTAGACTGTCCACCCAAAAGAGTTACATTTTTCTTTTTGGTAATTGAAACCCACACAAAAGAATTAATATATATATATATATATATATATATATATATATATATATATATGTATATATATGTATATATTGGTCAATGGCAGCCCTTCTAGTAATTTTAAATTAGAAAGAGGACTTAGACAAGTAGATCCCATATCTATTTTTCTATTCCTTATAACTGCAGAAGGTATTAGCAATATGATGAGTAAAGTTATTGATGAAGGACTGTTTGTTCCAATGGAGGTAGGTATGGAAAAGATACAGGTTTCTCACCTCCAATTTGCTGATGATATCATTTTCTTGGGAGCTGCTAATGATGAAAATATTGTGTTTTTAAAGAGGTGTCCTATCATTTTAGAAATAGCATCGAGTTTGAAAGTTATAAGAACAAATGTGATTTGCTTTATCTGAATATGGGTAAAAATTGAGTTTATCTTAAAGTTGAGATGTTGGAATGTCGTATGGGAAAAATCCCCTTTAATTATTTGGGGATGAAGATCGGTTGTGCTCATAGAATATTTCCAATTGGAATTACATGGTGCATAAGATCAAAGAAAGAGTGCAGAAGTGGGAACGCCTTAAGATATCTATGGGGGGTCCACTAACTCTTGTCAATTCAGTATTATCTTCTATCCTTACTTATCTTTTGTCTGACTATCGTGCACCAAAACAAATATTCTTGAGTGATTTTGTTAAAATTCAGAGAGCTTTTCTTTGGGGGGAGGGGTGAGAGATAGGAATATTTGTTTGGTAAAATGGTCTACTATATGTAATCCGAAAAATCTTGGGGGTTTAGGAGTGAGAGATTTGAAATGCTTTAATTTAGCATTTTTGGGCAAGAGGTTTTGGAGATTTTATAATGAAGGAGAATGATTGTGGTCTAGGGTGATTAAACCTGGGTGGGGAAGGGGTGGAGCAGTGAGGGTAGGTAATATAGATAACAGTAATAGTAAGCTGACTGGTTGGTGAGGTAAGATTTTAAAGGTAGTGAGTAATGAGGAATGTTTTTTTGAAAATATTGAGAGAATACTAATGAGTGATGGGAATAATATTTACTTCTGGGAAGATAGTTGGGCTGGGGAGGGAGGACCATTGGAAATTATATTCAAGAGGCTTTATCAATTGTCATTAGATAAGTCTAAGAAGTGATTGAATTGGGTTCTTGGAGGGATAGGGAATGGAGTTGGAACTTGAGTTGGAGAAGGAAGCTTACAGAGAGAGAGAGAGAAAATGAAATGTTGAATAATCTAACTTCTTTGCATAATATATTTTATCTTAAACAGGAGCCTGTTGATGGATAGAGATGGAAAAATAGAACCGAAGGCAAATATACAACTAAAGAAGTCTACGACATGCTATTGAGAAAGAAGAATGGAGTCTCAGAATCAAAGCAAAATTTCCATTTATTATGGAATAATAAAGGTATACCTAACGTTCAAGTACATGCTTGGAGAGTCTTATGTGAAAGAATTCTGACAATAACTCTACTTCAAAGATCACAAAGGTTATCGGCAAGAGTTATCACTAAATATATGTGTGTTTTGTGACACTCATTCTGAGACAGTTCGACATATTTTCTTTTAGTGTGTTTTTGCTTATAAATTTTGGATGAAGTGTATCCAATGGATGGGTGTTAAAACGATTCTTTCCTTGAATCTCTTGAATAACCTACTTTAATTTAGTAGTCTTATTCTTGGGAAGAAAGGAACAGATCTAACTATATCTATATAGGAATGTGTCATATGGATACTATGAAAACTACAAATATGTTCATTTTTCATGGAGAGAAATACTCGTTGAAGAATCTGGTAGAGGAGATAAAGGTTAGAATTTTAAATTGGTTATATGATCCTTCATTAGTTAGTTCACCAAGGAGATTTCAAGATTAGATGATTAATCCTAGAAGTGTGATCAAGTAGTAAAGACGAATGTACATCTTCTAGGTATCTTTTTACATTTGCAAACTCTTGTGTAATACTTTTGGAGCTAGGTATTTCTCATACCTAACTCTTTTAGATATAATGAATATTTTCATGATATATATATATATATATATATATATATGAGGCTCACACACAACACTAATATAACTACTCACTGTGCATTAAAATATTATATATCTCAACCCACTACACATTAAAATACTATATTTTTTAATATCTGTGCAAATATTAAACGTAACTTTTGTGGTAGGAAGGAGGGAGTATATAATAGAGCAAAAGTGATAATATTTTAACTAAAATATGACAAATGATCAAAGAAAAGTTATAATCATTTAATAAAATAATTTTATTTACAATTTGTGGAATAGATATAAAATGATAACATTATTAATAAAAGGGTTAATTGTAAAACAAATCATGAACTTTATCCCTATTGCAAATTAATCATTAGATTTGAAAATTACATAAAAATCACCACCTTTAAGTATTGTTGCAAAAAAGACCCAAAAAAACCCCTACTTTTATTAAAAAGTTGGATTTTTTTTTGCAACAATACTTAAAGTTGGTGGTTTTTTTTGTAATTTCTCAAAAGTAACAATTAATTTGCAATAGAAATAAAGTTCGTGGTTTTTTTTTTTTTGCAATTAACCCTTAATAAAAATGTGCTATATGATCAAAGGAAAGTGATATTTGTTGAACTATTCTTATGATTAAAAAGTAATATTCCCCGCGTCCATCTTAAATTTCACATTTACTGTTTAGGCGAATATTAATAAAAGTCACTTTCTGACTTACTTTTGGAGACTTATTTTTTAGCAAAAAATAAATTATAATATATGTTATATATATATATATATATATATATATATATATATATATATATATATATATATATATATATATATATATATATATATGTGTGTGTGTGTGTGTTAAAAAGGGAATCTCAATATTGAAATTAAATTGTGCTGTAGAAATAATAGTTAAGTGTCTATTATGGAAAGTGTAAAGTTGAAGTTATTAGTGTGAAGTTGAAACGAAGTAGTATCACTTTGATTTTTTGAAACTATAATTTTAGGGCAAAGAATTGTGTGAGACCGTCTCATTGAAGAGCTAAAAATAAAAACTGATAACATTTTTAATGAAAAGTGTTTCATAATCGATGAAAAATGATAATGGTGCTAGTGAACTATTTAATGAACAATTTATTGTATAAATAAAAGGTGACAATATTTTAAAAGAAAAGTGTAACATTATCAATAAAAAATTATAATTAATTAAAATACGTAAAATAGTCTCATCGTGAGATGATCTCACACATGACTAAGCCTAATTTTAGAATATAATACAATTTTTAAAGATATAATTGTAACTTTATCATATTAAAGAAAAAATTTTTTCCGGTGAGTTATGTTCTATTTTTCTTTTTTATTCTTATTTTATTCTAGAGTTTTTTATTTAAGTATAATTGTCCTTTTAAGTCGGGGCGTTGCACCATATAACCGGCCCACTTTAGCATTCCTATTGTTTTTTTTTTTTTGCCATGTTCTTAGCCAAGCCGCTTATTTATTTATTTATTCAATATTTTCATACTCCCTCCCTTCCATTTTAGTATTTACATATTTATATTTTGAGCGTTCAATTTCAATGTTTATGTTTTCTTTTTTGGAATATAGGACCCACCTAAAACAATTTATATATTATTATGGTCCCTACATCCAACACTAATACACTTGCCCACCTTACATTAAATATTATATTTTTTCACCAACTATCTATTAAAATATTATACTCCTGAATCAACGTACAAAAAACAAAAGTAAACATTGAAATGGGACAGAGTGAGTACTATTTATTTTGAATAGGTGTTGCGTGAGACCGTCACACGTGAGACTATTTTACACTTTTTTAAAAGGTTATCACTTTTGCTATAAAAATATTATCACTTTTCATTTATACTGTAAATTGTTCATAAAATAACATTATAACTTTTCATTAATTTAGCATAACTTTTTCAATATAAAGGTTATGACTTACTTTGCCTTCATTTTGATAGGATTGGATCTTAAAAGAGGTTAAAAAGGCTGGATTAATCCCACAAAATAGATCTTTGAAATGTTTTCACCCGAAATTGCCTTTAAAAAACATGTCACGAGTCATAACATCCAGAATAAGGTTAGGTCTTGTGTGAGATTGTTTCACGAATCCCCTTATGTGAGACGGGTTATTCATGGGTTCAATTAAATATAATTTAAATTAAATTAAATACAAATTAGAATGAAAAAAGGGCTCTGTTTGACCCGTCGTTAATTATGGCGACTCAAAACTTTCGAATTCAATCTATTAGGTGAACTTGTGTCGCTCCCAATGAAAATTTCAGTTTCACCTTCTAAACTTTCCGCGATTTGCACGCAAAGCATTCACGCTTATTAAATTAAAAAATTTCACTTTATATATTTATTATTATTATTAACTATTCAATAATAATATTATTATCAGTATTATTTTTTAATAATTCGATTATTTTATTATTATCACATTATTTTATTTAGGTATCACTAAAAATGTTATCACTTTTTATTTATTATACAAATAGTTTATAAATAATTTAACTAAATAGTTATCACTTTTTGTTTATCATGTTCCATTTTTTAAAAAAAAAATACTATCACTCTTTATTATTTCAGTAAATAATACTTCGTGAAATAATTCAATTAAAACAATATCAATTTTCTTAGATTAGAAATGACTTTCTATTAAAAATATTATCACGTTTTATCAATTCTATAAATTATTTGTAAAATACACTTTGATAATTAGTTATCACTTTTTATTAAAGGTGTTATCACTTTTTATTTAAAATATTATCACTTTTCATTTATATTATAAATTATTCATGTAATAGTTCACAACATTGTTATCATTTTCTATCAATTGAGTATCACATTTTATAATTTTATAATATTTAAATAAAAATTAAATTAAATAAATAACAAATTTAATTAATAAAAATTTTAATAATAAAAATATTATATAAAAGATAATATTATAGGCAAAGACTTGTGTGAAACCGTCTCACGTAAGGGCTTACGTGAGACGGCCAGAAAGTGATAATTTATATAAAAGAAAGTAATAATAAATTAATAAAAAATGATAATGCTAATTCATGAACAATTTATAGTATAAATAAAAAGTGGTGACATTTTATAGCGAAAGTGATAATGTTTTATAGCAAAAGTGATAACTATTTTATAAAGTGAAAAACGGTCTCACGCAAGACCTACCCAATATTATATATAAAAGTCCTAATTAATTTACTTTTATAATTAAATTTTCAATTTTCTAATTTGAGTACAACCAAATAGGGCCCTTAAAAATACTTCCTCCATCTCACTCAAAGAGTCTCTTTTTTCTATTTTGGTCATCCTACCAAAAGAGTCAATTTTCTTTTTTTTACAAACATATGACCCACACGCACCCAATAATACAATTAAAATATGAGACTCATACTCATACTAATACAAAAATATGCATAAGGCCGTCTCACGTGAGACCATTTTACACTTTTTAAAAAAGTTATCACTTTCGAAATAAAATGTTATCACTTTTTATTTATACTATAAATTATTCATGAAATAGTATTATCACTTTTCATTAATTTATTAACATTTTTCCTTTATAAAAATTATCACTTTTTGACCGTCTCACATAAGTCCTTACGTGAGACGGTCTCACACAAGTCTTTGTCTATATTTGGATATACATCACTTTTTGTTAATCAAATACTCATATTACTTTTGATAAAAAAGTTATCACCTTTTATTTTTCTTACAAATTATTTTTAAAATAAATTAATTAGTCTAATATCACTTTTCCTTATTTAATTATTATTTTTTATTAAAAAATATTATCACTTCTTAATTTATGAAAATTTCATAAAATAATTTTATAATGAAGGTATCACTTTTGAATTTTAAACACCCACTTTCAATTATTTTAATGATCAAATTATATTTAAGTGTTATTTGTACATTAATAATTTAAAATTATTAATTTTGAAATGCATAAGAAAGGAAAACAGATATCACGTTATAGGACTTTTTCGTGAATGGATTAGGAGCCAGCCCTTTTGCGTGAAGTTTAAACAGGTTATCGGCTACGACCGCTTTTTATTTTTTTATATCATATTAATTAATTGATGGATAATTCGTCTAACGAAATAAGATCCGTGAGACGGTCTCATACAAGACCTACCCAATAAAAAGTTATATATATAATATTATAATTAAAATATATATTTCATTGATTAAAAGAAATTATAACCATTTAATCAAACATTTAATAATTAAATTTGGGAAAGTGATAGTATTTTAATAAAAATTAATACAGAATAAAAAAAGAAGAAGCAGTCTTCTCCATGGTATTTTGTGAGATAAAATTCAAAATAATAAATGTAATGCATTTACTAATTAGTAGGAAGGAGTTATAATAAATGCATGATGCTCAATTAAAGAAAGGTTTTGTCTTAAACTTAATTAGATTCAAACGATATTATGGAGAAGTTGTAAATTTGATAATCTATAAAATAGATCTGGGGAAGAAATTAAGGAAGTCAATACACGATTTGTAGCATTGATTAAGCGGCATTTAGTTTTTCAAGAAAAAAGTCCATTCTTTCGGCTTGATGATCTTAATGATTAAAGAGTGATTGAGATTAGGTGTAAAGATGATTTTATTGGCATTACCACTGTTAAAAATTAAAAAGAAACATTAGAAAGTTGATTCAATATCTCTGGGTTTTATTTTTGGAGAACCCACCACAAAAATGGATCCACTAAATTACCCATTTCAATCAACAAAATGGTGTGTTTGGTTTTAATATAATACTTTCTTGAAATCATTTTGCTACCCACTCCAGCTCCTCTTTTCTTTCCTTTTCTATTTATTTACAATTTCCTTTTTCCATTTTATAAATATATCCCTGATTTCAGAATTTAAATTATTTTTCATTTTGTTCCGGCTCCAACTCTAATTCCCACCTCAAAGGGAAATTACATTTTAACTCCAAAACACAGTTCAATTTAAAAATTTTCATTATTTTTAAAACGCATAACATATGTTATAATATATTTATTTTATAAAAATACTAAATTATCTTAAAAGTGAATTAAAATAGAGAAAGATTTGTGTATAACCGTTTCATGTAAGTCATGAGACCGATAAAAATGATAATATCATTAATAAAAAGTGATATTTAATCGATGAATAGTGAAAATAATGCAGTGAACTATTTTATGAATAATTTAGAATATATAAAAAGTGATAATATTTTATAATAAAAGTGATAAGTAATTATAAAAAACATAAAATGTTCTCGCTGTAAGAAAATTTAACTTGCCCATTAAAAAAAAACTTTTATCATTTATCCGAACAGTAAATGGTCCTTACTATTAAATAAATATTATAACCCACTATGACTATAACATATATTAAAATAATTTATTACTAATAACTACATAAAATGGGCTAATTATTCTATCAATGATTTCAAATGTGCATCTATAAAAATTAAAATATTCCTTCTCCAGTAGGTATCATAAATTTATATTAATTTAACTTTATTTTCTAATTTAACCTTTTCGGCACACGAAGCCACATGTTCTTTAATCATCATCCTTAAAATTTCCAACATACCGTTATTGTGTGTAGAAATTCCTACATATTTCTCAATAATTATTATATATGTATAAAAATTTATTCAAGTATGTAGATATTTTTGCATATATTTATAACAATTTTGCACATGTATATGTGTGTTTTAGCAATTTATTTTTTAATATACTCCATAAAATTAAGTTGCTTTTAAGAATAAAAAATAATAATTAATTTAAATATTTTTTAATATTATAAGTTAGATTTCACCCTACATATAAACTAGGAAATAGATATCTTTTTTCCATTAACTTTGCCAATTTTTTAAATTAGTTCATAAGTTTTTAAGTTTCTGAAATTGTTTAATAAACTACCCAAACTTCAACAATTTAGTTCATTTATCAGCTATAGCAGGTTACGCAACAGATAATGTAACGTTACAGTTTTGCGATGGTGAGAAAAATAAATTTTTTGTCTTTTATGTTTGACTCTTTTTAAATTAGTCCATTATATCCTAAAATTTTGAAACTATTCCATCAACTTTTAAAATTTAATAAGAAAAAAATTCTAAGTGTCAAAATATACCTAATACTATGAGCTAACCGGCAATCTCCAAGAATTAACCACCAACATGTCCCATGAATGGCTTGATCCACCCTAAAAATAAATCACATTATTATGATTCGCATATACTCTTGCATGCGAGGTCTTTACCTCAATTTGACCTACCATTAACTCACCACATATAAATTAAAAAAAATTACCCATTTTGATCACACATTTTTTTTACTTAATTTTAGGTTCATAATTAAAAAGAAAATTTCATATAAAAATATCAAAATGAGTTTGACATGTTTGCAACTTGCATTCCCCACCAAAATTATCTATTATTCGCCTCGTAGATAATCTGCCCGATTAATGTCCTACCTTATTAATAACCAAACGAACTATAGCCCAACAAATGATGGGTCATTGTTGGTTTGTATTTGTTAATTCAGCATACTTTTATATCTCTATTTGGTCTAAAAATCGGTTTACGTCACATTTGTTTTCAATTATAATTTCAATGATATATATACACCATACTTTCCATCGAAATATATTTATTTTTTCATTTTGATCCATCATATTATAAAATATTCATTTCTTCTTTTAGTAGATGAGACTTACACAAAATAATTAATATATATGGACCAACAATAATAATAAAATACCCACCATAAATTAAAATAAGGTTGCATCCATTCCGATTGCATCCATATCCTTTGAGCAATTTATCTATCTCAAATAAGGTTGCATCCATTATTTCATCATCGTTCATTCTAAAACCTATAGATGAAAAATAAAAAAAATTAATAAATGAACTGAATACATATATTTCATAGTTGCTAATAAAACGAATTAAATATCTAATTCAGTTAAGAAATAAAATTCAATATTTTTTATCACGTTAATAAAGAACTAATTTCATGTATAAATACTTCTAATATTCAAATAATTTTAAAATCAACAATGTTGTTATATAAACTGGTGATGATTACTGTCTGAAAAATAACTAAATTTTTTTATTAAAATAAATAGATTGTTCAATCTATATTTCCATATTTTTATTTGTAATATTCTGGTAGGGGATGAACTAAATTATGAATTAATGATTTAAATACAGGCGTTGGTTAGTAAAAATAATATTCTAAAGTGTTTCTCAATCAATGAAAATTATATAATTCATTTATTTTTCCAACTAAGGTTACTCTGTAATAATGATGCACGTTGAACTTTATGCAGACCAATGTTCACATTATTATATTGTACAAAAGAGATTTATAAAATAAAACATATTAATTTAAATTTTGAAATGTACCTGGAAAATTCATTATCTTTCTCTGTTTATAGCAAATGTCATCAGATAAATGTTTCCAGGACGCCTCGAATAATATCTTTGGACGATTGACTGAGCCGGGCATCAGGTTAGTCACGAATAGTTGTTTGAGTGAGTTTGTTGATGTTGTATGACTTGCTTCTTCAAAGTAGTCTAAGTATTCATAGCACGTTGGACCCTCACAACATTGAGCAATATTCTCCTGAACTTGGTGGAATGTAGCATATCCTTCCAATAGATGTACGTCTTTTCCTAATCATCCACTCCCATTTGTCTTTCTTGTAGACAAAGTACTTTAACAATTTTGCATAAGTTAGTTCACTTGCCTCTAGATATTTTTTGTTAGCTTCAAACCATGCAAGAAACATGCACTCCTTAATGGATCCTTATAGTTATTTAGAACTTCGTTGAGCTGAACGAATTCATCGAATATAACACTCTATTCACCTTCCTAATAAAAACTCAGCCTCTCAGCTGGAGGATAATGATATTGTATTTCATAACATTTTTATATGTGATTGTATACGGCCACAAAAAAAAAGCCATAAACTGATTTGATCTATGATTTAATAACTTCTCTAATTATGATAAAATTCATCAAAAAGATTAAGTTTTGATCTTCCAAAAAATTAAATAAAATTTATGATAATTTTCATGCTTACAATTTGTCGTTGGTCCAGCTGTGTTAGATTCATTGAATTCAAGATCAATAATCACAGATACTTCTTCTTCTACAATATCAATATCTTCCGCTATGAAACCATCATCTTCCTAAGCTGCAAAGCAATATTGTGATAACTATCTTAAAAACTATTGTTCACTTTTTTCTTTCAAAAATATGAATCACATCCTCAAGTATAAATGATCAATTGCAGTATTTAGTAAGTGTGACCAAGTATATATCGAACCCGCGAGTATTATATCTACGAAATAATTCTATTTGTGACGATTTCAAAGTAAGACAATTCCGAGGGTTGTTTTTAAAGGCAAATAATTAAAACTAAACTGAAATTAAATAATGCAAAGAAAAGATAAAATCACGCAAAGAAAACTTTCAAGAATTCAATGGTAGAGAACTTGTACTGCTAAAGCAAGCAGTTTAATTATGTGACAGATTATTCTAAACTCAAATTAATTACCTGCAGTTATTTATAGGAGGTTCGTTAAGCCTAGTTAGACCACTTTGATCTAGTAAGATCTAACACTTATAATGAGTTGGAAATCATAGGATCACTTAGAAATTAATAACTCTCCCTCCCTCTATATGTACTAATGCGACTAATGTGATCCCTTTAAAAGGTACTTACTAATTAATTGATTTTATCTTTCTTGGGTACTAAATTATTAATCATATGTCTCCTTATCAATTACCTAATAATGGTATTGATGAGAGTGAAAATAAGCGTAATTGAGTGTTCAATTTAACACCTTTTTTATGAGTATTGTTGTTATATATTAGCACAAGTATCTTATATTCGATATATATGAGAAAAAGGTGAACTTGAGGTATTTTATTGTGTTTTAGGTTGAAAAATGATCAAAAGTGTCAAGTTGGAGAAAAGGTGGAACTTGTGTAGGAATGCTGAAAAACGCACGTCCAACTTGTGTAATTTTCTGTATTTTTGTGGAGCTCTGAATTGGAAGTGTGATATATTGTTGGAAAGCCACAAAAGAGAGAATCGTTTTGGCATAAGGAACACCTCAATCGGAATTCAAACGAGAAAGTTATGATCCAAATGGTGACATCGCGCAAGCTGTTCCTATTCAGCACTACTGTTTCACTTTGCATGACTATTTATACATTCAAATATTGGATTTTCTGTGAATTCTTTATATGGATAGAAAGCCAAGGAAGATATGATCATGTGAGCGCAAGAATTACTCAAATCGGAGGTCAGATGTGGAAGTTATGCTCAAAATCGTGAAGTCGCGCAGCTGCCAGTGAGAATTTCCGAATTTGTGCATATTTTTTTACACCCCTAGTGTGTGTTTGCATGTATTTTCGTGTTTTCCAAGAAAAAATTCATCTTAGGTTCATAAGGAGAACTTACAAGTATAAAAGGGGATGTAGATCACATCATTATTCATTGGATTGGATTGGAGAGAGAGCAACACAATCACCACAAGGGGGGATCACCCCCCAACCATCATCCACATCATTTCCTCCATCCATCCATCACTTTGATGATTCATTCGTGGAATCAAGAGGAGAACCTAGAGAAGGATTTAAGAAGGAAAAGGACGCGACGACGCCCACATCTAGGGTTATATTCGTTTCATAATTTATCTTGTATTTTCAAAACATAATGGTAAGGTCTATTCAACACCCATGATTATTGTTCGCAACATCATGGGCTAGAACCGTTTTGGTAGATTTAGGGTTTTGAAGGTTTTATAAATTAATTAAACTCTCTTGTGTGTCCTCCGTACAACACCACTTGTGAATTGATTTTATATATGATTGTGCTTTCTTAATCCATATTCACGGTCGTTTTGTGCATCTTCAATTGGTATATAGAGTCTGAATATATACCTTGGTTGTAGATTGAGTGTGTTCACCGCTGAACTGGATTCCATGTTATGATTCTAAGTGAGGGGACTCCAGCTTCATTAGAACTGTCATATATGAATGTTTATTAATTGAATTGAATTCGGGTAAGTAAGCAGAATAAAGAGGGTAATTTTATAGTACTTATAAAGAGAGATCATATCGGGTTAGGTTTCAGACATGGAAAATAATTGGTAGTGATAGTACCTAGAAAGGAGTGTGATATTACGTCTCTTGCTCCGAGGATATTTACACGTGTTACACGCATATTTACTTGTGTCTATAGAGTAGATTTTGCATGGTTTAGTGATGCGTCCATAGTTCACAAGGCAGAGTCGGTCTGCACTTGAGAGATAAGTTAAGGAGTAAAACTGAATTACCCTAGAGCTATCTATTCTCATACTTGATCCACTTTCGTATTCTTCTAGTGCTATTTTATTTTATTTGTTATTTTAATTAATTGTTTATTAGTTAATAGTTAAATCTCAAATTTTATTGCCTTTCGTTTTAATTAATTTAGATAATAATTAAATTAATAATACGCCATCCTTTGGGTTCGATATTTAACTTGGTCGCTTGATTAAGCAGCAACTGATGTCCTTAATACTTGGGGATTAATTTTGTGTGCAAAGAAAACGCGCATCAAGTTCTTAGAGCCGTTGCGGGGGACAGGTGTTATTATTGATTTTATTATTACTAGCTGATTAAGACTTCTATTTGTGATTATATATTTCTATCTAACCTTGAATTTTTCTGAGGTACTTGTGCACTAGGAAAAGGAAAGGAAGGAAATGAAGATATAACACATTGAGCTAAACATGGCCGGAGCAAGGCAGAATCCAGATGATGTTGTCATACGTCAAATTTTCAAGAACTATGGGATTGACAACATGGGGTTGATAGGAGCAAGGGGGAAGATGACGATTTTGAGATACATCCCGCTCTTATTGACATGGTAGAAAAGAATCCCATTTCTGGAGGTTTGTATTGAAGATCCATATCAGTATCTTCGAAAATTTCTTGCTTATGCAAATACTCAGAAAAGTGCTGGAGCTAATGATAATGCTAGGCGGATCGCCCTATTCAAGTTTTCGTTGATTGATAGGACAGAAGCTTGGTATGAGACTCTTGATGCCACAGATTGCATTACATGGGACCAACTGCAGCAGAAGCTCTTGGAGAGATACATGCCACCCTCAAGGATCTTAAGAATGAAGCAAGACATCACTCAATTTGTTATGAATCAGGGTGAAATATTACATGAGGCGTGGGATAGGTTTAAAAACATGCTCAGACGGTGCCCACAACATGGAATGTCTAAAGCTGAGTACATAAGCATCTTCTACTATGGATTGGACGGTGAGTCGCGTATTCTTATTAATGCATCATCAGGTGGAGCGCTGTTATCAAAGACAACACTTGAAGCAGAAAAGTTATTTGAAGACATCTTTATGAATTCATGTGACTGGCCTGTAGAGAGAGTAAGATGATCATATGTACTTGGCAAGGTAACACAGGTTGAACATCAAGTGGTGAAGCCACATAGGGATGATAAGATCGTCTCTAGTTTAGCTAACATCAACAAGCTACTAGAGTCCCAGCAGAGCGAATTACACAGTTGACACAAAGGGGGGCCTAGCATGTAGCAGCAAGAAGTGAAGAGTGTTGAACATACCTTCAATCGATACATGGCTGAGAATGATGCAAGGGTTGATCGCATCGAAGCGAAAATGAATGTTGATCATACAGATTTATCTAAGTAGTTGAAAGACCTTACTTCGATATGGGAAAGATGGCCGTGAATGTGAATTAATTTTCACAAACGTGGGAGAATAATGCCATCACATTGAGGTCCGGGATGCAGTACAAAGGTCCGATGAAGCCGGTGAGCGAAAATGATGAAAACAGGAGAACTATTCGACCAGCACTACCTCATTCGACCAGACCTGATATTTGAACAAAGGTCGAACATCTCTCAAAAAAATAGAGTTATGACGCTCTATTTTCAGTCCCATTTTTTGACCAAGACACCACTGTTCGACCAGATCACTCTGGTCGAACCATGGTCGAACGAGCATCTGTGGAGGAGAAGGATCGCGTTCAGTATGCAGGTCTTTATTCGACCAGACTAATCTTATTCGACCAGACCATTCTGGTCGAACGATGGTCGAACAGGTGCTGAACAAACGGAACCAGCTTACAGAGCCTTCGTTACCACACCACTGTTGTTCGACTAGACCATTCTGGTCGAACAGTGGTCGAACAACTTCACTTACCTCCCTTCTTGATATCGAATGCTACACCCGTTGTTCAGAATACTCCAAAGTCATCACAAGAGCGGAATACTAAGCTAATAGTGGAGAAGAAGTGGGAAAGAGCAAAGAGGTTGAGAGCCGAGAAGCTTAGATGCAAATGGATAAAGAAGATGTGCTTTTCTTTTTTGATCAAGAAATGAAGATGCCCATGGAAACTCAATCATGCAAGAGCATAGATGTGGTTTCTAACTTGTTTAATCTTGATTTTAATAAGACAGATAATTTTGAATTTGAGTGGAAGATTGACGAGGAGGAATCTAGACAGCCTTGTGAGGAAGGTAATTCAAAGGATCATATACTTGTGACCAAGAAAGGTGAGGTGCTGAGTGTAGACAATGAGAGGGAAAGAAAGTACTTGAAGGTGAGGATGCGAGAATACTGCCATCTGATCCAGTAGTTCAAAAAGCAGTACATCCGTTATGACTCTCCGACGTTAAACATGAGCGCCTGTTGGGGGTTTTTCCCTTCCATTTTATTACTTTATTTCTTTCGTGTGAGTGAGGAGTTATTATATTTGAAGTGCTGACGCATCAGCAATTACATCTCTTTTCAAACTTAGTTTCGACTTAAGTTTTTTCTAAGCTTGGGGGGATGTGATGTACTTACCTTGTCTAATGAGCACCAAGGGTATAATTTTTTCTTTCGTTAGTTGTTTGTTTGTTAGGGGGTTAATTTTTTGCGGCATATTAATATTTTAACCAATGTTGATGTGTCGATTTTTTTGCAACTTACCTAATGTTTAGTGTGTTGTGTTGGTGTGTCTTGTGTGTGGAGTCGATTAGATAGTCAATTGAGCCTTTCTCATAGTTCTCATATTTTATTATTGATGAAATCTGTGATGATGAGGTGTGCTTGAGCTTTGATGATAGAAACAGGTAAACTGAGGCTTTGACATGATCGAGTTGAACAACTCAAGGAACTCGTGCATACGTTGAAGAAAAATCAGGTGCCCTCGTTTTCTTATTCTAATTTTTATGTGTGCTTTTAATTCATGGGAGTGAAAGGATTGAGTTTATGGTGATGATTCATGTGAGCTTATATTTTTAAATTGTGCCTAAAATTAATATGCTTTTAAAATTGATGCAGGAAGTGTGCTTGAATAATATTGTAGTATGAAGTTCTATATGTACTTGTGGAATATTGCTAACCATGAAGAGTGCTCTGTTACTTGTTAAAAATCATGTAAGATTTTTTGAGCCTCGTTGATCATGTACATAATCAAATGATATTTCTTTTCTGGTGAGTATCGTTCTTTTGTTTGTATTCTAGAACTTGCCTCTTGTCTTACTTGAAACTACATGTGTGTTAGATGATGGGAAATGATCTAAGGCCATCCTTGAATTTATAAATCACTTAGCCAAATAATCCCCTACCTAATTATGTTTATCCGCAGTTAGCCTCGTTGATCCTAAAACCTCATTCTTTGGAAGCCTACGAGAAATAACCACTTTGAGCTTCTGAATTTTTTTGAGCTTTGATTCTATCATGATGAGAATTAATGACTTTTTAAAATGTGTTGATGGAGTTAGATAATAGTTTGGGAATGAATGAAATTGGTGTTGAAACAGTGACTGAGCTATTGCATATAAAGAAAATCATGGAGTAGCGCATAAATCTAGTACTTCATTAAATCAGACACCCTAGGGTAGTGCTTAAATCTAGTACCCTATGGAGGATATGCGAGGTAGTGCCAGAAACTGGTACCTCAAGGAAAAAAAAGGAGAGAAAAAAAAGAAAAAAAAGTTGTGCTTGAAGGTGAAGAAGGAATGAAAATCGTCTGTATTGAAAAGAAAGAGAGGATGAAAGTTGAAGTGATCAATTAGCTTTAGTTCTCCACTATTTAAGTCACATTGTCCATATATCTCCTACCTTAACTAAAGAGCCAACATTATATCCAAAAGAAAAGTCCTTTTTGATCCAATCGTCGAGTCATTCCTTTAAGTGATGGAGAGTTTGGGATATTTGGCAAGCTTATGGTTACACACGCCAATTTGTGAGTGCGAGTGATATATACTTTTCGTGAGAACATGTGAATGGAGCATTTGAATTGGTGGTGATTGTCTTGACTTGTATGTTATGAATTGATTATTACCTGAAATGAAAGTTGCATGACCTAAGTTGAGGATAATTGTATTGTGAATTGGGTATTTGTCATAATCTTTATTTCCCTGCTAATTTCCTTACTCTCTTTCTCTTTATTTTTATTTTGTTTTCTCGGGATGAGAAACGGGTAAGTTTGGGGGATTGATGAGAGTGAAAATAAGCGTGTTTGAGTGTCCAATTTAACACCTTTTTTATGAGTATTGTTGTTATATATTAGCACAAGTATCTTATATTCATTATATATGAGAAAAGGTGCACTTTTAGGTGGAAAAAGGATCAAAAGTGCCAAGTTGGAGAAAAGGTAGAACTTGTGTAGGAATGCTAAAAAAACGTATGTCCAACTTGTGTAATTTTTTGTGTTTTTGTGGAGCTCTAAATTAGAAGTGTGATATATGGTTAGAAAGCCACAGAAGAGAGGATGGTTTTGGCATAAGGAACCCTCAATCAGAATTCAAACGAAAAAGTTATGATCCAAATGGTGACATCGCGCAAGCTGTTCCTATTCAGCACTACTCTTCCACTTAGCATGGCTTTTTATATACTCAAATGTTAGAGTTTCTGTGATTTCTTCATATGAATAGAAAGCCAAAGAAGAGAGGATAGCGTGAGCGCAAGAATTACTCAAATCAAAGTTTAGATGTGGAAGTTATGCTCAAAATCGTTAAGTCGCACAGCTGCCAGCGAGAATTTCCGAATTTGTGCGTGTTTTTACACCCGTAGTGTGTGTTTGTGTGTATTTTTGTGTTTTCCAGGAAAAGTCCATCCTAGGTTCATAAGGAGAGCTTACAAGTATAAAAGGGGATGTAGATCACATCATTATTCATTGGATTGGATTGGAGAGAGAGCAACACAATCACCACAAGGGGGGATCACCCCCCAACCATCATCCACATCCTTTCCTCCATCCATCCATCACTTTGAAGATTCGTTCGTGGAATCAAGAGGAGAACTAAGAGGAGGATTCAAGACGGAGAAGCACGCGACGATGCCCATATCTAGGGTTTTATTTGTTTCAAAATTTATCTTGTATTTTTCAGACATATGTGTAAGATCTATCCAACACCCATGATTGTTCTTCGCAACATCATGAGCTAGAACTATTTTAGTAGATCTAGGATTTTGAAGGTTTTATGAATTAATTAAATTTTTTTGTGTGTCCTCCATACAACACTACTTGTGAATTGATTTTATATATGATTGTGCTTTCTTAATCCATATTCACGGCCGTTTTGAGTATCTTCAATTGGTATATAGAGTCTGAATATATACCGTGGTTGTAGATTGAGTGCGTTCACCGCTGAACAGGATTCCATGTTATGATTCTAAGTGAGGAGACTCCGAAGCTTCATTAGAACTGTCATATATGAATGTTTATTAATTGAATTGAATTCGGGTTAGTAAGTTGGATAAAGAGGGTAATTTTATAGTACCTATAAAGGGAGAATATTGGGATAGGTTCCAGACGTGGGAAATAATTGATACTGATAGTACCTAGAAAGGGATGTGAAATTACGTCTCTTGCTTCGAGGATATTCACACGTGTTACACGCTTATTTACTTGTGTCTATAGATTAAATTTGCATGGTTTAGTGATGCGTCATAGTCCACAAGGCAGGGGCGGCCTGCACTTGAGAAAGAAGTTAAGTAGTAAAACTGGATTACCCTAGAACTACCTATTCTCCTACTTGATCCACTTTCGTATTTTTTCTAATGCTATTTTATTTTATTTGCTATTTAATTAATTTTTTATTAGTTAATAATTAAATCTCAAAATTTATTGCCTTTTGTTTTAATTAATTTAAATAATAATTAAATTGATAATACGTGGTCCTTTGGGTTCGATATTTAACTTGGTTGCTTGCATAAGCTGCAACTGATATCCTTAATACTTGGGGATTAATTTTGCATGCAAAGAAAACACGCAATAGATATTTTACCAAGTAATTAATATTCCAAATTGATTGTCTAGCGATCTTAGGCTATATTGGTGTACCTCCTAAGACTACCACAGTAAAGTAATAATTATCATACAAAAAAGAGAATCCTATTAACTATCCAATTAGTGCTAATATCATGATAATCAAAGGAATCAAATCTCAAAACACAATAATTAGAAGTTTCAAATCTCTTCTTCAACAAAGAAATAAACATTCTGCAGTATAAGGAATCCAAATTTAGGGCAATCAAATCACATAGTCAAAACTGTCTAAAGCCCTAACATTATCAACAAAAGGCTTAGCCCATTGATTTACGAATGCAAATCACAAAGATGTAATTAATCCTAATCGAAAATAGAATTGAAAAGTAAAGATCCTTAGTGTAGGAGTATGACACCGTCTCTCTTATCTCTGTCTCCTCTAGGATCTCTATTTCCAATCTAAGTAGCAACTCTCGATCTTTATCTCCAATGGATGGATGGATGATAGTGATGATGGATTTGGGCGTGCGGTGGTGTGTTGGATGATTGATGATGTATTTTGGGGTTCCCAAGTCTTCCTTTTATAGTGGGATAAGATATATAGTGAGTGGCCTTAAAGAATATGCTGATATGGGCCAGAAAACACGTCAAATTTAACTTGTCCATATTAGATTAATGTATACTAAAAGCCTAACTTTAGTATGAATAATGTTTTAAAAATATTTTGAAATGAGAATCATTAATCTAATGATTGCATCTTATAATTTGTTTAAATGTCAACGCAATAGTCCATTTACTTTACCTTGTACTCCCTTCATCCCATAAAACTTTTCATACTTTTCTCATTTGTTTTTCCTAATAAACCTTTCACTAGGGGTGGCAATTCTTGTTAACGTGTCGAGTTGCGTATCGACACGATAGTAACATGACACGATAAAGGTAAACCCAAATACGACACGATAAGGATTCGTATGAACACGACACGAACATGAAAAAAAACTGGTTGACACGACACGATAACAACACAATAAGAAAATTAAAAATAAAAATAAAAATAAAAAAATAAATAAAATCAAAGGTGATTCAATCATTGAATCCAGAAGATACATATCTCGATCCCAGGCCATACCTCTTCTGAAATTCACATTCAAATTAGCCAACAAGAACTCCCCTCAAGTCTTGAAGTCAGCATTGAAGCTGCTGGTAGAGCTCTGCCCGTGTGGAGAAGCCGGATCCAGGCGGTGGGAGGCGGCCCCGTCACCGTCCTTATCAGCTCCCCCTCGAAACGACCGATCAGAAGGTTTGTGAGCTGGTGATGACGATGTTGGATCTGTTCTGAGCTTCCTTCGAGGACCGAGCCCAGCTGCTGTGATGGAGCGCCGGATTAGCCAAGAAATCCACAGATCTCGGCGTTCCGCTAATATGATTCTAGATTTGAGAAACATATTTGAAATGAAATACATAAATTTAAAATTTGGTCCGTAAATATTGATTTAGATTATAATTAAATATACAAGTATTGATTTAAATATATTTTAAAATTATTCGTTGGTATTTTTTAACAGGTTATTAACGGATTATGAGTTACTAACAGGTTAGTTGGTCATCTGTTAATATTGATCGTGTTTAATAGGTTGACACGAACCCGACATGAAATGACACGAAATTTCCGTGTTCTTATTTTTTGACCCATTAATAATATGAACCCAATAAGGCCAAACATTAACCCGCAATTATCGTGTCGTGTCGGGAATTGTCACCCCTACCTTTCATACCCAAAAAATATTACTTTATCTAACAACCTCAAAAGTTCCTTTAATTTTAAATTTGTCAGTCCTTTTTTCATACACATATCATTATTTTATACTTTTTTATTATCTAAAAATACCACAATACCCTCCAAAGTCAATAAAGTTGGTCAAAAAGTGCACATTTTCTTAAATAACGTGGAACAGTAAATGTGAAAAGTATTATAGGACAGAGGGAGTAGATAATATGGTGTGTGGCGTAGCACTGATGATCATAATACCAGTTTGTTATAAAGTATAAATAGAGGCTCACAACTGAGATAGACTGAGATAAACTATCGGGATGGTTGTAGTGTGATTTGGTATTAGTTTGTCTTGACTATAAAATTACACTAGTGCACTTTGTGTGTATTGAGCAGGGTCGTGTGAGGTTGTTCGATTTATACTGACTAAATAAAAGAAAAAGACCTCAGTTATTATGGATGTTCGTACTCTTAATTCTTATACACTAACCTCGACACATAATTCAGTATTTATTTGTTTGATTCATCAATGAGTGAGATTTGATTATTAAATTAATATGCTCAGTGAGTTGGGAAAACTGTCTGTATGGTATGCTGTTGATAGTAGAAGGAATATGTGTCCTAATAATTTACGCTGATGTTGTCCCCTTGAGGAGCTTATAAGAATTACTCCCTTCGTCCTGCCCAAAAGGTTGTTTTTACTTTTTGACATGTGGAATAAGGAGTATTATTATTTAATGTGTAGTGGGTAGTTGTATTAATGGGAGTATGGGTCCCATATTTTAATTGTATTAGAGGGGGTGTGTGAGTCCTATGTGTATACTCTTAGATTAGAGATTAATTAATTGAATTGTCAGTAACTCATTTAATTAATGGGCATTGTATTTCTTAAACACGGGGAGTTAAACAGGCTCATAATAAAAATGAGCCTATAACGTAATTTGGGACTTAGTGTGGCAGTGCAGTAATAATTCTTTAGTGGACTGAATTATTATTATTGGGCTTAAGGTGTTTTGGTTAAACTTGAATGCCTAAGTCCAATGGGAGGCCCAACCCTAGTTTTTTCTCATATTCATTGTTCTAGCCTATAAATAAGTCATTTCAACAGTCTAAATATAATTCACATTAATTCTAAAAAAATAAGTGAGGAGAGAGAAAAAAAACTCCTACGACACTTGAAATCTCGAAATCTTAATCTAGATGGAATTCAGCGGCCGGAATTATTTCGTGGGAGACTGTGAATTGAGATTGCATGGACACAATTTCTAGACGAGGCATAGGAATACAGCAGAAAGGTAAATCTTTCTGTTTATTCCACTGTATTAGATTTTCATGGAACCCGAAAGAATTATGTAAGCTATAAGATTCGATCACCACCAATCCAGACCCGGTGCTCGGCACCGAGCGCGTCGCTTGTCGGTTAACAAGTGCCCATCGACAGCCTACGCGACTCCACAATTTTGAGCATAACTTCTTTATTCAAAGTTCGATTTGAGTGATTCTAGCGCTCACGCGATCCTCTCTTTTGTGGATTTCCAACCATATTTCACAAACCAGTTTGGACTTCCACATATACATTGAAAATTATAGAAACTAATCTTCTATTTTCTTGCATGTTGCACAAGTTCACCCTTTATTTTAACTTTGCATTTTTTTATCCTTTTTCCTATCAATATAAAATTAAAATATCTCTCGAGCAACTTTTTAGTCAATAATCATTTAAAGTATTAAGATTTATGCAAAATAATAGCAATTAAGACACTTAAATAGGTATCAAATTTGACCCAAAAGTACATGAATTACCACTCTTATCAACTGCATTGCAAATTTTGCTTGTACATGTAATTTTCATATTTTTCTTGTGAAGGGGTGTTGCACCCAGAATTAGTCTGTTGTCCTGAAACACATATTTTTAGTACAAATTTTCTATTTTACAAAGACGTCTGCATATGATTATAATTGAATAATTGATTTAGTTTGATTGCACAATATATCTTTCAATAACTGACCTTTTTTATTTATTTCAACTCGATCCAATTGAACTTTGCATGTTATCTGAGGTATGAAAGCTACATACTAAATGTTTATATCATGATTGTTAGCCTCATGTGCTTAGTTACTCAACATGTTTAGACCTTTGACTTTTTAGAGCTTAGTTCTTTCAGGTGTGTATGTCCAGAATTTCACTTCAAGATTAAACAAGAATATAGTTAGCAACAAGAAAATAAGCAAACAAATCAGTTAATTTCAACATAAAATGCAAAACTTACAATAGTGTTGCCTGGAGTGTCATAACACTCTGAGCAACATCATGCATGATTCATGGAATGCAAAGTCCAAGATATTTCCTGTGTAAAGAAAACCTCTCGAAATCAAGTGCTTTCGTGAAAATATCAGCAAGTTGTTTCTCAGTGGAAATATAATTCAACTTAACTACCTCATTCTCAACTAAATCTCTTAGAAAATAATGTATAATACTAATATTTTAGTGAGTGAGTATTGCACAAAATTTTTAAAAATGTTTATTGCACTCCTATTATCACAGTAAATCACCAAAATATTTGTCTCAAGCACATAATCATCTTACATATTTTTAAGCCAAAGTAAATAAGTCAACAACTACTAGCAGCTATGAATTCAGACTCAGCAGTGTATTGTGAAATGCACTTTTGCTTTTTACTATGCTAAGAAACAAGATTGTTACCCATGTAAAAGCATCCACCACTTATGCTCTTGATGTCAACACAACGACCAGCACAATCAGCATCACTAAAGCCTACCAATTAGCTATCTGTATCTTTAGTAAACCATAACCCCCCATGCCACTTGTTCCAGCAACATATCTAATAATCCTCTTCACAGCTTTCATGTGTGATTCCTTTGGATTTGCTAGGTACCTAGCACACACACAGACACTATACATGATGTCAAGTATGCTCGAAGTTAAGTACAAAATGCACCAATCATAGATCTATACAGAGTGTGGTCGATGATGAGCGTTTTCTTTGCACGCAAAATTAATCCCCAAGTATTAAGAATATCAATTGCGGCTTAAACAAGCGACCAAGTTAAATATTGAACCCAAAGGACGACGTATTATTAATTTAATTATTTACTAAATTAATTAAGACGAAAGGCAATAAAAGTTGTGGAATTAATTATCAATTACTAAAAAATAATTAAAATAACAAATTAAATAAATTAAATACTAGAAGAATACGAATGTGACTCAAGAATGGTGAATAGCTAGGCCTAGTGTAGTTCAGTTTCACTCATTAATTTTTCTTTCATGTATTAATGTCCGACTCTGCCTTGTGGAATATGGACGCATCACTAAGTCATCCTAATCTACTCTATAGACACTAGTAAATATGTGTGTAACATGTGTGAATAATCTCGGAGCAAGACATATAACTTCACCAACCCCTCTTTCTAGGTACTATCAGTATCAATTATTTAACTGGCCAATTGGTACTCTAACCCGATATGATCTCCCTTTATAGGTGATATAAAATTATCCTCTCTATCCTACTTACTAATCTGAATTCAATTCAATTAATAAGTTTTTATATAAGATAGTTCTAATGAAGCTTCAGAGTCCCCTCACTTAGAATCATACCATGAAATCATGTTCAACTGTGAACGCACTCAATCAAAAACTAAGATATGTATTCAGACTCTACATAACAGTTAATGATGCACAAAACAACTCTGAGTATGAATTAAAAACTCATAGTCTTATATTAAAAAAATTCAAAAGTAGTATTGTACGGAGTATACACACGAAAGTTCAATTAATTCATAAAAATCTTCAAAATCCTAAATCTACAAAAAAAGTTATAGCCCATGATGTTGCGAAGAACAATCATGGGGATTGGATAGATCTTACCCAAATGTCCGGAAAATATAAAATAAATTAGAAAATGAATAAAACCCCTAGATGTGGGCGTCGTCGCGTCCTTTTTCGTCTTGAATCCTCCTCTTGGATCTCCTCTTGGTTCCACAGACGAATCTTCAAAGTGATGGATGGATGGAAAAAGGATGTGGATGATGATTGGGGGTGATCCCCCCTTGTGGGGTGTAGGATGATTGTGTTGTGGTCTTTTCTTGGTGTGATCTACATCCCCTTTTATATTTGTAAGCTCTCCGTAAGGACCTTGGATGGACTTTTTCTTGGAAAACACGAAAATACACGTACTGGGGGTGTAAAACCCAACAAAAATAGATTTACGTGTCCTAGTTCGACCAAAGTAGTTTTGGTCGAATTGCAAGGCCTTGGTTAAACTACAGGTCGAGCTGCATGCGAAGTCTCATTATTTCAAGCATAACTTCCACATCCAAAATTCAATTTCAGTGATTGTTAACTCACGTGATCCTTTCTTCGTTAGCTTTCTATCATATAAAGAACTAAAAAATCTAATATTTGAAGGTGTAAAAAGCCATGAAAAGTAGCATAGCCGTTCTGTTCGGCACGGCTTACGCGACGTCACCATTTTGATCATAACTTTCTAGTTTAGACTCTGATTGAAGTGTTCCTTATGCCAAAACGATCCTCTCTTCTGTGGCTTTCCAACCATATATCACAATTCCAGTTCAGAGCTCCACAAAAATATAAAAAAATACACAAGTCAGACTTACATTTTCAGCATTCTTACACAAGTTGCACATTTTCCCCAACTTTGCTCTTTTGATCCTTTTTCCACCTAAAATCCAATAAAACACCTCAACGCACCTTTTTCTCACATATATCAAATATAAGATACTTGAGCTAATATATGACAACAATTCTCATCAAAAAGATGTTAAATTGGACAACTAAAACATGCTTATTTTCACTCTCATCAATCCCCAAAACTTACTCGTTCCTCGTCCCGAGGCAACAAAATAAAAATAAAGAGAAAGAGAGTAAGAAAATTAGCAGGGAAATAAGTACTACAACAAATACACATTCAAAACACAATTATCCTCAACTTAGGTCTTGCAACTTTCATTACATGTAATAATCAATTCATAGTATACAAGATAAGACAATCACCACCAATTCAAATGCTCCATTGACATATTCTCACTGGAAGTATATATCACTCGCACTCAAGTGTAAAAGATGTACACTTATGAGTTAAGGTGTTTACGCTCAGATTCAATTCAAGTGCATGCGTAACCATAAGCTTGCCAAAAATCTCAAACTCTCCACCACTAAAAGTATGATTCGATCGACAAGGGGATCAAAAAGGACTTTTCTTTTGGATGTAACATTGGCTCTTTGGTTAAGGTATGAAATATATAGATAATGTGACTTAAATAATAGAGAACTAAAGCTGATTGATCACTTCAACTTTCACTCTCTTTCTTTTCAATGCGGACAATTTTCATTCCTTCTTCACCTTCAAGCACAACTTTTTTTTTCTTTCTTCTCTTTTTTTTCTTCTTTCCCTTTTTTTTCTTTCCTCGAGATACCAGTTTCAGGCACTACCTCGCGCATCCTCCATAGGGTACTAAATTTAAGTACTACCCTAGGGTGTTTTATTCCATGAAGTACTAGATTTAAGCACTACTCCATGATTCTCCTTAGATGTATTTTCAAGCTCAATCACTATTTCAATACAAATTTCATTCCTTTCCTAGCTATTATAGATCTTGAAGACCCTGGAACAAACTGCTAAGATCCGGAAGCTCCAGAAGGCGAAAATAACTACCTCTCTTAGTGGGTAGTTATTTGAGCCTGCATGGGTGAAATCCACATCTCCTACGTGAGTCACTCATCATTTGAAGCCTGCAGCCATCTATAAATGGAAGCTGCTAGTTGCCAAGTCAAGTGATCGAAATGTAATCCCACTATACAGTCTAAAAGATCCTAAATAGGTTTCTGTCATAGTGTTTGTACTGGTGTTGTAACACTTGGTTCAACATCAGTTATCTACTGTTATTCCCGTACATTTTGTGTGCGCTGTTCACAGGCAGTGGAAGCCCACATGTGAAGTAGGCTTAGATTCTAACAAGTCTAGGTTCTACCATTTGGGAACTTGTTTGGATTTTAGATCTGATTTTGTATTCGAAGGGTGGAAGAATTGTTTTCATACCTAAGAGTCTGTTTTTGTAATCACATTTTCTAATAATAATATTTGTGCCATGAGGCCGCCACAAACTTGCAAAAGTTTGTGGAAAGATTGAGTAATTTGTGTGTTAAGTCTTCCGCTGATTTACAACTTGTTCTATACTTAGTCAAGTTACATTCTGATACATACAGTGTTTTTCAAAGTGTTACCACACGTAGGACAACATCATACTAAAAACATACTTTGCACCATTGGGCACCTAACAAGTGGCATCAGAGCCAACACTTGACGATACTAAGTGTTGATTCCTGGTGTTAAGTGTTGAGTTATTATAGATTACTCTGCATCCGTCACCCGTTCTCCCATTCTTGATGGAACAAATTATGCCTTGTGGAAAACCCGGATGAGGTCATACATCAAAGCATGTGATGATAAAGCTTAGAAGATTATTTTGTCTGGATGGACACCTCCCACTGAAGAAGATAAAGATGAAGATCAGATTCTTAAAGATGAACTTAATTGGACTGCCGAGGAAAGCAATCTATTTGCACACAACTGCAAGGCTCTTAATGCAATCAGTTCTTCGATTGATCCAGTGATATTCAACTTGATTCAGAACTGCATATCTGCTAAAGATGCATGAAAAAGACTACAATAACACTGTGAAGGTTCTGGTAGTGTCAAAAGAGCAAACGCAAGGCTGCTGAGCACAAAGTTTGAAAGCTTGAGAATGAGAGAAGATGAGACCATCAACTCTTACAATGAAAGGCTGTATGAAGTCGTGAACGAGCTGTAATCACTTGGTGACCTAATTTCTAATTCCAGGTTAGTAAACAAAACACTTCGTACACTTCCTAGGAGATTTAATAGTAAAGTTTGTGCTATAGAAGAAGGTAGGAATAATGATACCTTGAGTCATAAAGAGCTTATGAGCATTCTGAAAACTTATGAAATGGATATGTCTCAACAAGATTCTGCGTATAATAGAAAAGGTGTTGTTGTTTTTAAAAGTAATGCTCCTTCATTTTCTGGAAGGACATCAACTATTACTGAAATTTCACAAGTTGATGAAAATGTTGATGACATTTCAGATGACACTGATAATATTGCTTTACTTGCTAAGAAATTTGAAGCCTATTTCATAAATCAGAAAACAAGTCTAAATCAAATACTCAACCTAGGATAGAACATTCTCCTCATACTCCTCAAAATCGTACTCCTCAAACTCTTACTCGAAGACCCACTCAAAGAAAACTTAAGTATGATCCTGAATTTAGAAAGACCCTCATTTGTAGTGAATGTACTGGTTTAAGTCATTATGCAAATGAATGTGTTAACACTTTTTGAAGAGAATGATGAACTTGAATGTTTCTTTGAGTGATGATGAGTCTGAAGGTGATCAAGAGACAAAGGATGAAGAGTTGGCATTCCTGTCAGAATGTATAAGTGAAAGAATTTCTAGAAATGACTTAGATGTTGAGTTAGATGTGACAAAATCTACTTCGACAACAAGCAAGGTTCAGTCGATTTCTGATTCTGATATGAAATGTACTAATGTTTTTTATACTAGAGCAGGTACATCTGAAGAGCAATTGGAAAGCAAAATTGCTGAACTTTTTAAAGAACTTCAAAAGGTCAACCAAGAGAATGATGGTTTGATTGAAACTATCACAAGACTTGAGGTAAATCTTACTAGAAAGGATGCTGATATTTCAAAACTCCAAGAACAATTGACTGCTTCAACACTAAGTTTCAAAAAATACTCTAACAGTACATCTGTCATGAATGAAGCTTTGTGTGTTGGTAAATCTGATATGAGTGGTCTTGAATTTTCTGAAAGCTCTAACCTTTTAGTTTTGAAAAACCTCTAAATTTTGTGAAACCTAGATCAAAAAGGTTTTCTAAAAATTTTCCAAAACAGAGAGGCAAGAGAACTTTTATCTGCCATTACTGTTCAATTCCTGGTCACATTCGTCCATTTATTTTAAACTGAAAGATGACTTGCTTTCTGAAAAAGTGTTGCCTGAAATGCTGCCACAGAAGTATTCACACACTCCAAAAACTGCTTGGGTCAGAAAACCAAAAGTGCCATCGAATGTGGCTTGTACTTCTTTACAAGTATGCGTACCTGGTTTACAGTATTTTGATAGTGTTTGTTCTAGACATATGACTGGAAATGTTGAATATTTGAAATATTATGAAGCTTTTGATGGTGGTAAGGTTACTTATGGTGGTGGCTCTAAGGGTAACATTGTTGGTAAAGGAACTTTAAATGTTAAAGGTTTCCCAATTTGAAGAATATGCTGCATGTTGAAGGTTTGCGTGCTAATTTGATAAGCATAAGTCAATTATGTGATGATAATCTGCATGTGAAATTTGACAAGAATTCATGTTTTATGTTGAATAAAACTGATGAGTGTGTGATGGTTGGTAATTGATCTATTGATAATTGCTGTCTGATTGATAACAACACTTACTGCAACATCTCACAATATGATGAAAATGTACTTTGGCATAAAAAACTTGGCCATGTCAATTACAGAAATTTACAAAAATTGCTTAAGTTAGAAGCTGTTAAAGGTTTACCTAAGCTCAGTTTCAAAGACCCTTCCATTTGTGGTTCATACCAAAAAGGTAAGCAGGTAAGGTCTTCATACAAAATCACCACTATGTGCACATCTTCAAGATGTTTTGAATTGCTTCACATGGATTTTATGGGTCCTATGGAGACTGAAAGTCTTGGAGGTAAGAAGTACTCTTTGGTTGTGGTTGATGGTTTTTCTAGATTTTCATGGGTTGAATTCATTATAGAAAAATCAGATGTGTTTGAAGTATTTAAAGTTCTTTACAAAAGGTTTAAAAATGCTTTCAATCTTAAAATTTGTAGGATTAGGACTGAACATGGTAGATAATTTGAGAATAACATGTTTTCTGAATTATGTGAAAAGAAAGGTATAGTGCAAGAGTTTTCATCCCCTAAAACCCCACAGCAAAATGGCATAGCTGAAAGAAAAAATAAAACTCTGCAAGAAATGGCTAGAGTCATGCTTACTTCAATGAATGTGTCTAAAAGATTTTGGGTTGAAGCATTGAACACTGCATGTCATGTGTCTAATAGAATTTTGTTTAGACCACGGAGTTCTATTACATCTTATGAGTTGCTGTATAGGAGAAAACTCAACCTGAAATAATTTCATGTGTTTGGATTCATGTGCTATATTCTGAATGATAGAGAGTATCTTTCAAAGTTTGATTCTAAGAGTGATAAAGGTCTTTTCTTAGATTATTCTAAGAATAACAAAGCATACAGAGTCTTTAATCTTAGAACCAGAACTGTTCAAGAATCTGTAAATGTGGTATTTGATGATACATCTAATATTGCAGGTAAAAAGTTGGAAGATGACATCTCTGATCTGATTGAAATTACAGAACCAGTGAACGATGTTGAGCCAAAAGTGATCACATCACCTACAACATCTGAGAATGAGTCTGAAAATGATGAGAATCAGATTCACAGAACTCCCAGAAATTCTCATAACTACATATATAAGAAGGATCACCCTTCCTCATAGATCATAGGAGAATCCTGAGTTGTGTTCAAAACCAAAAGGAAAGGTAAATTCAAAGATGTGGTAAGATCAGTTTGCATGTCCAACATATGCAATCGGGTATGTGCTGAATGTTATTTTTCTTCAGTAGAACCCAAAAATATTTCTGAAGCTTTAAAAGATGAATGTTGGATTCAGGCTATGCATGAAAAACTTGAACAATTCACTAGGAATGATGTTTGGAGTCTAGTCCCTAGTCCCACAAACACTAATGTCATTGGAACTAAGTGGATTTTCAAGAACAAGATTGATGAATCTGGTAATGTAGTAAGAAACAAAGCTGGACTTGTTGCACAAGGATACACACAAGTTGAAGGGATGGATTTTGATGAAACATTTGCATCTGTAGCTAGAATAGAGTCTATTAGGCTTCTTTTGGGTATTGCATGTTTTGTTGGTATCAAACTATTTCAAATGGATGTTAAAGCTGCTTTTTTAAATGGTATTTTAAATGAAGAATCTTTTGTTGAACAACAAAAAGGTTTTGTTGATCTTTTCTATGCTGATCATGTGTATAAATTGAAAAGGGCTTTGTATGGTCTAAAGCAAGCTCCTAGAGCATGGTATGGTAGATTAACTGACTTTTACTTCAATTTGGATTCATTAGAGGTGAGGCTAATAGAACTCTTTTCATTAAGCATGAATCAGATGTTTTCTTGATTGCTCAAATTTATGTTGATGACATTGTATTTACAGCAACATCTCAAGTCATGACAGACAGTTTTGTGAAAGTCATGACTGATAGTTTTGTGAAAGTCATGAGTGACAGTTTTGTGATAGTGGTATTTTCATCTTACAGAGTAAGTATGCTAAAAACTTGGTGAAAAGATTTGGTCTTGAAAAAGCTAAGCCTATGAAAACTCCTATGGGAACATCTCAGAAGCTGTGCAGAGATGATATTGGCCCTGATGTTGACCACACTCTGTATAGATCTATGATTGGTAGCCTTCTGTACTTAACTACTAGTAGACCTGATATTATGTATAGTGTCTGTGTTTATGCTAGATACCAAGCAAATCCCAAGGAATCTCATATGAAAGATGTAAAGAGGATTATCAGATATGTAGCTAGAACTGCTGACATGGGATTATGATTTTCAAAGGACACTATCAGCTCTCTGGTTGGATACAGTGATGTTGATTGGGTTGGTGATTGTGATGATATGAAGAGCACAAGTGGTGGATATTTTTACATGGGTAACAATCTTGTTTCTTGGCATTCTAAAAAATAAAATTGCATATCACAATCCACTGCTGAATCTGAGTATATTGCTGCTGGAAGTTTTTGCACACAGTTGCTTTGGGTAAAAAAGATGCTAGATGATATGTGCTTGAGACTGACACTTTCATGATTTACTGTGATAACATGAGTGCTATAAATATTTTAAAAATCCAGTTCAACACTCACTCACTAAACACATTAGCATTAGACATCATTTTCTAAGAGATTTAGTTGAGAAGGGAGTAGTCAAATTGGAGTATATTTCCACTGAGAAACAACTTGCTGACATATTCACAAAAGCACTTGATTTCGAGAGGTTTTCTTCACTTAGGAATCTCTTGGACTCTACATTCCATAAAGTCATGCATGATGTTGCTTAGAGTGTTTCGACACTCGAGGCAACACTACTGTAAGTTTTGCCATTTTATGTCAAAATTAAGTGATTTAGTGATCTGTTTTGTTACTGCTAACTATATTCTGGTTGAATCTTGAGGTATTACTGGACATACACTAAAAGCACAGTTCTTAAAAAATCAAAGGTCCAAACATATTGAGTAACTAGGCACATGGGGCTGACAACCACGATGTGTTCTTTTCAAAAGGTTGTTTTGGTTTCAAAAAGGGAATAAAGAACACTCTTGAACTGCTACTGAGTAACCAGACACAAGGGGCTGACAAACACGATGCGATCTTTTCAAAACGTAGTATGAAATCTTGGATTAAGTGCATCTAAAATCCACAAAAGGATAAAAGTGTATGTGTGCCTAAATTATTCATCCTTGATTGATTTTTTTCCAGAATGTCTTTAGCCTTAACAAAATTGTTATTAAATTATTTATTTTTAATACATTAAGTGATAAAACTTATAGTATTTATTTGTTTTAATTTCCTGCATATTTGTTTCTCCATATTTGATCATAGCCGATTTTTAAGGAAATATGTGTTAGTGGCCATGAGTTCTCATTATCTACTGCACTGAATATTCTTTCACACATCGTTTGTAGTTTTTAATTAGTGGAAATAACCTCGATCCCACTACTGTTTTCTCTTCCGATATATCTTGGAAAATAATGTTTGAAGTGACATGTTTGTGTGCTTGAGTGTGATCTCCCGTTTCATCTTCTCACTCACGGTTATCAATAAAGCATATCTCTCTCACATATGAAATGGCACCTCCAAAAGCAACCCGTTCCACTTCCAAATCCAAACCCTCTTCCTCACAAAATCCACTCCAAACCCTAGCTGATATGGCCAATAATGTCGCGTCGGATGCTGCACCAGATGTCAATCTGAATGCTGCTACATAATCGAATGCTCCTATTTCTGGAACCCCTCTACCACAGACTATCGTCCTTCCTGCTGGTACACCCGATTCAGTTCTTGAATCTCTTCGAATTCAGTTTCCTGGGTCGAGTGTTACTGTTTCAAGAATTGAAAATCCCCTCCTTGAACCATCCATTCCCTCTAAAGTTCACTCTGAAATTCCCATCGATACTCATAATCCATCCGCTATTGCCCCTTTTGTAAATCCTGAAGAAAGCCTACCCTCAAAAAATGTTGAGACTCAGAACCCTGTTCAAGTCCCTACATCTCCAAATACATCATCTACTCGTGTTGAACAAAATCCACAAGTGTCTTCTACCTCGTCATCACCACCTGTACCACTCAGATCAAAGTTTGCTAAACCATCAGCTCCGAAACGTAAAGCGCCTCCACAGCGTTGGTAGGTCAGACTACGCAAGAAAGGCACACAGGATGCAACCACCTCTGAAAAAGGAAAGTCCCCTATCTCTATTTCTGATTCTGATAAAGCTGCTCCTATGGATGCAGATGCTACAGGTGAAAATTCTACTTATACCTGATCTTTGCAAAGCCTTGAAGAAGAGAAGGAGAGGAAAGAAAGATGTGTCCGATGTTACCGCTCCTGAGGCAACACCAGATGAATCTGATGAGGAAAATGCTGATCTGAACCAGTTGATTAATGATATTGCCATAGATGTTGGGACCTCAGTGCCAACACATACTGTTGCCGATACAGAACCCTCTAATCCTGACCATGATTCATCTTCATCTTCTGATGATGAGGAGGATGCACCTAAGGATGCTGACGAAGGTGCAGAATCTGATGAATCTAATAAGGATACTGATGTTCAAAATGTTGAGAGTTCTGATGGTGAAGATGAAGCCAAAGATGATGATGGTGATGAGTCCCTAATGATGCTGATCATATATCTGATGACTCTGACTATGATGTTGAAAACTTTGGAGTTGGGAACTTCTACTTCACTGATGGCAAGGCCAGATACAAAAAGTTTGTCAAAAAGGACATAATTCATGAAAGAAATATGAAGGATGCCGACCTCACTCCACACAACCTCATCAACTTCTTCAGAGATAGAAACTAACTTAAATCACTCATGTACTCTACCTCATTCTACACCAATTGGGTATGTGAGTTTTATGCCCACATCTGTGCTAGTATGATTAAGAGTACAAGTCCCAAATTTAGAAGAATTTTCTTTAGGGTTGAGATTTATGATTTTTCTCCTACAAAGATTAATGAGTATTTACGGACTGTGAACGCTAAAAGTGATGATGAAATTGATGATATGGATGAGATTGTGTATGTGATAACTGGAGGTTTAATTGTTAGTTAGCCTAAGAAGTTGTTCAGTCTAAGTCTGACCAGTTTACATGCAATTTTGCTCAAACTTTGTGTTTACAATTGGCTGCCTTTCTCCAATACCACTAGAGTTACCACTGAGCATGATGTGTTGATCTATAAGATAGGAAAGAACCTGCCTTTTAACCTTGGTAGAGTGATTTACATGAATCTGATAAGTTATGGTGGAAATATCTCCAAGGTTGGTAAGTTGCCTTATCCTGCTTTGATTCACTGTCTGTTAAGTAGTCAATGTGCTAGGAAAGGTAAAGGTGATTTTCTTTCCTCAAGTGCTGTACTCCTTTGTATTGCTAAACCACTGCTTGTAGGTAACCGTGTAGTTGATCTATCCTATGTGAACCCTGCTCCTGCTACTGTTGATGCTCAGAATGTTGCTCCTGATACTGCCAACACTTCGGTTCGCACTGATACTTTTGCTCAAGCTGGAGAAGTTATCTCTGTTACTCTGAACCACAAGTACATTGAGCAACAAGCTGCTGCCCTAGCACGCCATGTCTCGAACCTCAGACTCCAAGCCAATGCACTGAACAGACAAGCAGACATTCTAGAATAAAGAGCTCAGTTTTGGGGTAAGCTGCTATCCACACCCACAGGGGGAGATATACCCGCTGCTGCTGAACCTACTGCAGTTGAAAGCTCTGACTCTAGAGGAATTGTGATTGAGGACATTACTGATGAACTAGAAGAAGGAAATGTTGCTGGAAATGTTTCTGATGCAGGTGATGCTGCTGGTGATATTGTTGGTAATGCTACAACTTTGGGGGAGTTCACATGGTGAGGGGGAGATCAGCAAAGAGATCAAAGTGTTCTTGATTGTTGCTGTTGATGACTGAAAGCTGCTGCTGTCTCACTAACTTTTCTAACTATTTGATGATGGGATGTTAAACTGATATTTATTTTCTGATGGTGACTGGATACTTTATTTTTTTTTCTATTTGAACTCTGATCTAAGCTCTGGACTTATATGTTACTTAAGTGGTTATCTTTAATCACTTTGGTAATTATGCTTTAGAATGCTTAGTTATTTTTGCACAACTGTCGAACTAACATCTGATGTATTACTTTGGATATCTTGCTCTGCATTGTTTTCTTGCATCAGGTCATGTGGTTGCGAATAGACGTGATTAGGGGAGATTGTTGATGTGAAGTGTTGAGACCAGTGTCATCACATCTGGAATCACACCTGTCCTCCACCAGTTGTTTTATTAACCACTAATGTTGTTTTATTGTTTCGACTGGTATTGTGCTTAATGTTGCTTTCAGGGTTGTTGGGGTTGGAGTGCTGAACATGTTGGATGCAAAGACCAAGTCAAATGCAGATCTTGAAGGCCCTGGAACAAACTGGAAAGATCCGAAAGCTCTAGAAGGATCTAGAAGGCGAAAATAACTACCTCTCTTAGTGGGTGGTTATTTGAGCCTGCATGGCTGGAATCCACATCTCCTACATTAGCCACTCATCATTTGGAGCCTGCAGCCATTTATAAATGGAAACTGCTAGTTGCCAAGTCAAGTGATCGAAATGCAATCCCACTATACAGTGTAAAAGATCCTAGATAGGTTTCTGTCATAATGTTTGTACTGGTGTTGTAACACTTGGTTCAACATCAGTTGTCTACTGTTATTCCCTTACGTTTTGTGTGCACTGTTCACAGGCAGTGGAAGCACACATGTGAAGTAGGCTTAGATTCTAACAAGTCTAGGTTCTGCCATTTGGGAACATGTTTGGATTTTAGATCTGATTTTGTATTCGAAGGGTGGAAGAATTGTTTTCATACCTAATAGTCTGTTTTTGTAATCACATTTTACAATAGTGATATTTGTGCCATGAGGCCACCACAAACTTTCAAAAATTTGTGGAAAGAGTGTGTTAAGTCTTCCGTTGATTTACAACTTGTTCTATACTTAGTCAAGTTACATTCTGATACATACAGTGTTGTTCAAAGTCTTACCACACGTGGGACAACATCGTACCAAAAATACACTTTGCACCATTGGGCACCCGACACACATTGTTTAAAAAGTATTATTATTTTATATAAATTATGTAGTTATATTAGTGGGGAGTGGTTGAGAGTGGTAGGCCATGTATGAGCCATTATGCTAAAAATGAAAAATGGACACTTTAAGAGTGGATGAACCAAAATGGAAAAATAGATAAGTTACGAAGGGAGTATGATCTACAAGATTAGCTTAAAATTAAATAATTTAAATAGGTTGATCGAATATAAAATAAAATTATCAAAATATAAATCTTATATAATAAAATTAAATAAATTAAATTTAATATTGATTGATAATTAGTCAAATATGACAAAAATATCTCCAATATTAACCAAACATATATTATTATAATTAATTAAAAATAAAAAATCTATTATTTACATGAGTATGATCTTCAAGATTACCTTAAAATTAAATAATTTAAATTGATTGGAAGAATATAAAAAAAATTATAAAAATATAAAACTTAATTAAATTAAATGAAATATAATTAATTTAATATGGATATATATATTAATTGAAAATTGATATATTGATTGATAATTTGTCAAATATGTAAGAAATATCTCCAATATTTACCAACTTACATTATTATTATTAATTAAAAAATTATTATTGAGATGAGTATGATTTTAAGATTACCTTAAAATTAAATAATTTAAATAAATTGGAAGAATATAAAAATAATTTTCAAATATAAATCTTATGTAAATTAAATTAAATACAATTAATTAAATATTGATTTATTAGTTGAAAATTAATATATTCATTGATTATTAGTCAAATATGTCAAAAATATCTCCAACAATTACCAAACTTATATTATTATTATTATTATTAATTTAAAATAAAAAAATCCATTATGGACATAAAGAGAGTTAATGGTTTAGATCAAAATTATTAAATAGATGATCAAGATTAAAATTGAATGGTTTCTAAATAACGTAAAATTTTTCTAATACACTAATCTAACGCAAATTTAATCAACAGCATCCAGAAAATTTATCAAATTCAAACATTCATTACAATTCAAAAAGTACAAATCACAGGCTATGTTAGTCATTCTAAATTTCATAAACTCGTCCAAGAATTCAAGATCAAAGACGATTGATTCATTGTATCTTCAATAAAAACCCTCCAAATGTGTGTATAGGTTCTTCCAAGATGGGCAGCTAAGTTTCAAACAGACAAGGTTAGTCATTCAAAATTTCATAAACTCGTCCAGCAATCCAAGATCAAAGATGATGCCTTGTATCTTTAATAAAAACCCTCCGAATGTGTGCATAATAATTCAATCAATGGTATCACTTGGTACTACTAATTTTAAATAGGCAACGATAGCACTAAGATGTGCAACCAAGTTTTCGCACATCCGTATAAAATTATCAACTCTCTTCCACTTGGGGACAAACTTACTGTCAGAGTATTAACTTATAATTTTATTGTAAAATTCTTTAGATTCTCGTTCAACCAACATTTTTCCATCTGTGGAACAGTACTCCATACCTAGATGCTTGATGATTTGAGGATGTAGTTGTCTATGTGAACTAAAGAAGTCATGGACCCATCCTTCATAATTTACGGACAAACTCTTAAAAGCCTGATGAAGCTCTGAACGTTTATTTTTGGACAACAAACACTATTTATCTCTAAGGTTCTTGATGAATGCAAGTCGCTCATGGGGTGGGAGAGCGGCCACGTGGTTTGTTATCAATTCATATTTACTAAGGGAGATAGGTCACCACCTCCCATAGTAGTCTGGATTCTAGAGTCTGTATATGACATAAGCTGGAATATGTAACTAAAGTTGGTGTAATTCTTCAAACATGAAATGTCGTCCCATCCAAGGAAAAAAGTTTAAAAATAGACACTAATTTCTTATAATCCTTTCTCCTCGAGACTAGTGAGCTGGGTTTGTAGAATCTAAGTTTCAAGAACTTCAGTTAGTGGCCTTTCATCACAATATTCTCAATTTTCAAGACTAAGCCTTTGTGGAAAGATATATCTTTGCCATTTAGATGGTCCACGAAACTGAACGTGCATCTTACTAATCCCTTTAATCTTTTCTGCAACTTGAGAAATGAACAGTCTTCTCTGAGGTCATTATGCCTTTCTAGTGTACTCTGAAAAGCCTTATTCTTCACCACATACTCATCTTCAATGTATTTTTTCAAGTATACTTCGAAACTTTCGTATACTAAATTTTCTCTGTCTTTTTGGTTATGAAAGTTCTGACGAAGAAAATTTGAATGATCTAACATGAATGGAATGTTAGCATCTACTCTGGGATGTAGATAGTTCTAGTCTTAATTTACACTTCCCATGTCATTATTCATATTATGCAAATCATCATCTTGTTCATTAGTATACGAGAGGGTGACTTCTTTCTGACGAGTAAGATTAAAAGGATATGAGAGAAATATTTATCACACAAAAATACACGTTTAGGAGGCTTATAATAGAATTCTATCTGATAAAGACTTAAAAGATATTATCCATCTCTGCGATGCCCAAAAAGAATTACTTCCTCCGTCTCGCCCAAACGTCACCGGTTGTTTTTTGTGCGTAGATTAAGGAGTATTATTATTTTATGTGTAGTGGGTAGTTGTATTAGTAGTGAGTGGTGGGCCACATGTGGTACTTTTTACTAAAAGTGGAAAATTAGGATATTTGGATGGGACGCCCAATATAGTAAAATGGTGATCTTTCGGTGGGACGGAGGGAGTATATAATGAATATTTATTTTTTTATTTAAATTATTATTTATTTATTTATCAATATATATATATATATATATATATATATATATATATATTTAGATTTTTGTATTTTATTAATAGACGGTTAATTATTCGGGATATATACTCTAATAATATAATGTAAGTTTTTTTATTTGATATTGTTTTATATTTATCAATTAAATTGTATGGTATGTAAGTTTACTTTTTTATAAAACTAGATATTACCTATCTATGCGTTGCACAAAAAATAATATATTATAATATACAATCTTTTTTTATATCTAAATTTTTATTTTTATGTTAATTATAATATTAATTTATTTATTTATGTATTTAAATGAATTTATGTATTTTACAAATAAAATACTACTTATACATAGTGTATAAATGTAATTTTTTTCTTGTTAATATAACGTAATTTTATATTTATTAATTAAATCGTATAATACTTGCATTTATTTTTTTCATAACATTAATTTTTACTTGTATTTAAGGTAATCAACGCTTCGAAAAATGCTTATTTAATGATATCATTATTTGTTTAAATATTAATTACTTGTATCCATACCCATTCCATTATACACGTCCCAAATTCGTTTATAGATACCCCCAAATCATCTGTATCCATTTAATATTCATTTATTTTACATATTTTAATTTTTAAATGCTCAAATTGATATTATATTAAAAATTATTCTTCACACTCCTAAAATAGTAAAAAGATCATAACCGAGATCATTATTTCCTAGGGTACCGAAAAACATCTGTCTCGTTGTCATCCGTACTTAACTAAATATATTCTCCAAACACTATTACTTGTAAGTACTTTAGCTTGTAGAACTATATCTTATGTTTCTTAATGACCAAACGTGTACTTTTGTATGAACTTTTAATATATAATAGAGTTGGTCTTTTGTCACCCTAGATGCACAAGTTGTAAAATGGTATGGCATTTTTGTTCTAAAAAGTATACACTATTATTGATAAATGGAATAATTTTGTTTTTATTGAAAAAGTAGACTAAAATATGAATAGAATAAATATTTGATTAAATAAATTAATTTTTTATTTTAAAAAAATCAAGTGTATACGTTCTTATACTAAAGGGTACATCATTTAAAACTAAAGTTTACAACTCTAGAAAATCATGGGATTTGGGAGGCACGGTGTCTCTGGTGCACGCAAGTTTTAGTTTCTTTAATATTATATGTTTCCCTCATATCATTTTAGTGCTATTTGTACCCGTCGCGTTCAAAAAATTTAATACGATACATTCAAAACTCATTTATTAATTCTCATGGTCTAAATTAATAATTAAATAGTATACTAAAATTTGATCAATCAAATGAAAATGATATTTTTTCGTAAAATAGATTAATTAAATTAAATTTAGAGGGTATTTTAGAATAAATATTAAATTAAAATATATATACTCCCTCCATCTCAGGAATATATTCGCGTATTCTCTGGCACGGAGTTTAAGAAAAGTAGTTTTTTGGGTAATTGAGTAGAATAAAGTGTATGATATGGTTGACTTTTACTAGATTGTGTGAAAAAAGAAGGTGGTCTTTGTGTAATATTGTAGTATAGTAAGGTTACTGATATTGTGTATTATTTTCATTTTTAAGGGGTGAAAGTATTATTGGGACAGACCAAAATGGAAAGTGCAAATGTATACTTTGGACGAAGGGAGAATAAAATTTAAAATAAATTCAATTAAAAATACTCCCTCCGTCCATCGCAAACGTATTCGTTGCTTTTTGCACATTGATTAAGAAGTATTATTATTTTATATAAATTATGTAGTTATATTAGTGGGTAGTGGTTGGGAGTGTTGGGCCACGTATGAGCCCTTTTGCAAAAAATGTTAACTTTAAAAGTGGATAAACCAAAAATGGAAAAATGGATACGTTAAGAAAGGAGTATGATCTTCAAGATTACCTTAAAATTAAATAATTTAAATAGATTGATCAAATATAAAATAAATTTATCAAAATATAAATCTTATATAATAAATAAAATAAATTAAATATTTATTTATATAGTTGAAAATTAGTATATTGATTGTAAATTAGTCAAATATGCCAAAAATATCTTCAATATTAACCAAAAATATGTTATTATAATTAATTAATAAAAAAAAATCTATTATTTACATGAGTATGATCTTCAAGATTACCTTAAAATTAAATAATTTAAATTGATTGGAAGAATATAAAAAAATTGTCAAAATATAAATCTTATGTATATTAAATAAAATATAATTAATTAAATATTAATTTATATACTAATTGAAAATTGATATATTGATTAATAATTAGTCAAATATGTGAGAAATACCTCCAATATTAACCAACTTATATTATAATTATTAATTAAAAAAACTATTATTGACATGAGTATGATTTTAAGATTACCTTAAAATTCAATAATTTAAATAAATTGGAAGAATATAAAAATAATTATCAAATATAAATCTTATGTAAATTAATTAAAATACAATTAATTAAATATTGATTTACCAAATTATATTATTTTTATTATTAATTAAAAATAAAAAAAATCTATTATGGACATAAATAGAGTTAATGGTTTAGATCAAAATATTAAATAGATGGTCAAGATTAAAAATGAATGATTTCTAAATAACGTAAAATTTCTCAAATACATTAATCTAACGCAAATTTAATCAACAATGTCCAGAAAATTTATCAAATTCAAACATTCATTACAATTCAAAAAGTAAAAATCACAGGCTATGTTAATCATTCTAAATTTCATAAACTCGTCCAACAATTCAAGATCAAAGATGATTGATTCATTGTATTTTTAATAAAAACCCTCCAAATGTGTGCATATATTCTTCCAAGATGGGCCGCCAAGTTTCAAACAGACAAGGTTAGTCATTCAAAATTTCATAAACTCATCCAGCAACCCAAGATCAAGGATGATGCTTTGTATCTTCAATAAAAACCCTCCTAATGTGTGCATAATAATTCCATCAATAGTATAGCTTGGTACTCCTAATTTTGAATCGGCATCGGTAGCACCAAGATGTGCAACCAAGTTTCCACACATCCGTATCAAATTATCAACTCTCTTCTACTTAGGGACACACTTACTATCATAGTATTAACTTATAATTTTATTGTAATATTCTTCAGATTCTCGTTCAACCAACAATTTTCCATCTTTAGATTAGTACTCCATACCAAGAAACTTGATGATTTGAGAATATGGTTGTTTATGTGAACCAAAGATGTCATGGACCTATCCTTCATAATTTAAGGACAAACTTTTAAAAGCCTGATGAAGCTCAGAACGTTTCTTTTCGGACAACAAATATTATTTATCTCTGAGGTTCTTGATGAATGATGAGCGTTTTCTCAACACACAAATTAATCCTCAAGTATAAGGATATCAATTGTAGTCTCGATAGGCGACCAAGTGATTATCGAACCCAAGGGACAGAATATTATCAATTCAATTATATTCTAATTAATTAAGATTATGTTGGTAAATTGGATTTGGTTTGATTATGAAATTAAATAACATATAATTGAAATAGCAATATAAATAACAAGCAAAAGAGAAATTTTGGTTGTGATCAAGTAATTAATAGAGTAGTTAATCAGGTAATCCAGTTTTACTTATTAATTTTCTTTCCATGTGTTGTTGTCCGACTCTGCCTTGTGGTTTATGGATGCATCAATAAACCATGCAAGCGTACTCTATAGACACAAGTAAACAAGCGTATGACACGTGTGAATATACTCAAAGCAAGAGATATACTTCACACCCCTTTTTAGGTACTATCATAATCAATTATTTCCGTACACTTAGTACTCTAACCCGATTTGATCTCTTTTTTTAGGTACTATAAAGTTATACTCTTTATCTTACTTATTAACCCGAATACGATTCAATTAACAAGTATCTATATAAAATAGTGCTGATAAGACTTCGGAATGTCTTCACTTAGAATTATAACATGCAATCCTGCTCAGTGGTGAATGCACTCAATCAATAACCAAGAGATGTATTCAGACTTTACATAACAGTTAAAGATGCACAAAACGATCGTGAGTATGAATTAAAAAGGCACAATCTTATATAGAATAAACCACAAGTAGTGTTGTACGGAGTTTACATATGAAAATTCAATTAACTCATAAAACTTTCATAACCTTAGAACTAACGGAGCGGTTCTAGCCCATGATTGATCTAGGAACAATCATGGCTAGTTGGTATGATCTTACTTGACTCACCAGACGAACCTCTCCTCACGACTCCTTCGGATGTGGTAGGGCTTGGTGAAGGATGGATGATGAATGCTTCTTTTTTCCTCCTGTAAAAACTCTTTTTTTATACTTGTAAACTCTCCTTACGTGCCTTGGATGGGATTTTTGAGCGAATACACGCAATGAAGGTGTAAAAATATAAATTTGGTAAGTTTTCGGACATCAATTCGACCAAATAAATTGGTCGAACTCTTCCCTGCAGGTCGAATCTGTCTGTAACTTGGCCTCTGATTTTGGATTCGACCAGATGTTGGTCGAACCGAATACTTCCTGGTCGAATCGGTACTATATTTGTTTAGGCTTTTAGTTCGACCACGGTTCGACCAAGTGGTTTGGTCGAACTCCCTTGTCGTGGTCAAACAAAACTTTTTCGCTCTCAGTTCGACCAGAAGTGCTGGTTGAACTCTATCCTTCTTGGTCTAATCCGACCCCTGTGTGGTCGAATCGCACACTTATTTCTTCCTCTTTCCCGATCCGATCACTTCCAACTCGTTTCCATCAAAAATTAGCTCAAATAGCCTTGTAGACACCTGATTCGTGATTTTCCACTATGTATACCGATTCACATCGAATTACAACCATTTATTATACCATAAACACACAAATCTAGGCTCGAAAGTAGTGAATTTACACACTCATCAAACCCCTAAACTTACATGTTGTTCGTCCCGAGGCAACGAAATCAAAACCAAGAAGTAATGTAAAATTCACCAACTACCAATACAATTCATACTCACACATGCAATTCATCAATCGCACACAAGTATTACTAGCATCATATGCATCATTCATGCAAAACATCACTCGATTACAATACCTTTCGGAGTACAAAATCATCTAGCTCACAAGATAAATATTTACTCTCACTCTTTTGTGTAAAAGATGTAGACTCTAACAGGTTAGTGTTTACGCTCATATTCAATCCATAGTTCCGCGTAACCATAAGCTTGGCAAGGGTCTCAAAACTCAACTTATAATCAATTCCTTACTAGGATCACAAAGGACTTGCTTTTGGGTTGTAATGTTTGCTCTTTGGTAAAGGTAGGATAATTTCGGTAAAGTGACTAATTCACTAGTTGAGAATTACCTTGGAGTTTTGCTTTTCGTCATATATCTTAGTTTGTTTCTCCATCTTCTTCTCATAAACTTCATAATTTGATTCTCCTTCTTTCTCCAAGCATCAACATCATCTTTCTTCAATGAGCAAGGTTACCAATTTCAGGCACTATCCTTCTAAGCAGTCGGGGTACCAGTTTCAAGCACTACCCCTAAACAAGATTTAATCATATTTCTTTCTTTTTCATAATTCTCAACCAAGCTTCTACCTTTTCATTCTTTCAAGCTCTTATGCACATCAACTCTCTACTAATGAATAGGATATTCAACAAGGTTCAAGTAAAGGTTTAATAAGGCTTTTTATCAAGACTTGCCAAAGAAAAAGCTTTTTAAGGCTCAAAAGGGCTTACAATGATACATATATTCACAGGTAAGGTAAAATTTTGGCTAAGTGACTTCATTACACAATAATGGCCAAAGATCATGTCCTATAAATTCCTCAATCATAAGTTTCACACAAGACGCCAAGCCAAGTTCTAGAATACGGTCATACGAACGATTCTCTCAAGAATAAACTATCATGAACTAGCATGATTTAAATGGCTCAAACTCTCACATGGGTAAATAGATTACTAAGTACTCGTCAAAGTAAATAACCAAGATCAGTTTCACAGTAAATTCACATACTTAATAAGCATACATGCTTCTAATCAGTAAAAATTAACACATGTAACATACGAATGCATCATACCAAGAACCCTTATAGTAATACAATTCATCCAAGTATAACTACTCTCAAGTATCAATCATCACCTCTCAATCTAACATCCAAATACAATATATATACATGCCACTCACACCACAAACACCAATCATGTAAAGAGAAAAAGAGAAGGGATATGAGATGAAACAAACGAAGATAAAAACCTAGTGCATCCTACTCCTCCGAAGCATCATCATTATTGCTCGTACCCTCTTCGTCATCTCTATTCGTCTCCATGCACAATCGATCCACATCGCTATGAAGAGCATTGAGATTTCTATCAATCACGCGCTCATGAGCAATCAACCTCTCCAATCTCTTATCCATCTCCATATAGTTATTCTGCAGCGTGTTGTACTTCCCATCCAATGTTGCGTAGTTTGCATTCACCAACTCCAGCTGCCTATTTGTCTCCTGCTGGTTTGCATTCAGTGTAGCGAATTGCTCATGAATCAATCTAAACTGCTCCTTAAAATAAACATCCGGGCCAGCCCACTGCTGCTGTGGCACCGCTAGAATGGGTCGTGGTGGCCTCTCATGTGGCTGTGGATCTCCCATTTCCGGATCCACCTGATCCTCTCCAAGCTCCTGCTGCTGCTACTGCTGTGGATGTGGCTGAAAACGCCCCTCGTCTATAATCCTCTGCAGCTCCTCCATCATCCCCTCATCATATATCTGAGCGACAGTCCTCCAATTACCCTTTGTCAAACAAGTGATGGAAAGAGCAGTGTGCTCGAGTGTGTTCATCAACATGTTTTCCTCATTCCTGATAGTAGTCAACACACCCAAATCATAAGGAAATATAGAGTAAAGGGCTTCGATCCCCTAGTAAAGAACCAATCACTATCCCTCAGATGTTCGAACCCTCTCTTCACACACGGGCTCATCACTAAATCGGGATCCTCCTGAATAGGTGAAATACCAGTGAAATCCATATGATAGTGCTCAGCTATTGAGGTAAGCAACCCTCCTATGTTCACTCTCTGAAACGGAGAGCACCTGAGCCTGTTCAGCTGATAAATGAGATATGATCCCATATTGAACCTCACTCCATTGAGCATACACCATAGGACATATAACTCTCCATTCGACACACAGCTTCCCTCAGACCGAGCAAACAGTGTGTTGCTCAACACTTTATCCATATATCGAAGCACTGAATTCTGAATCAACGAGGCACGAGCACTGCTAGTCTTATAATCCACATCTTCACCAGAAATCTCTCTCCAGAATCTGTTAGCATTGAAGTACCCATTCTCAGCCCTCGAAATCCCCCTAGGAGTCTGAAACAACGCATACAACTCCTCAGCATTCATCTGAATCTTGAAATTCAAAGGCAACTGCTCTTGAAGCCTTAGCTTCTTTGTCACTGCATCTTCCTTAGACAGTCCATCTTGCCTCTTCTTAGATCGAGCCTCGTCTTCCTTTCCTTTTCCTGAAAACAATACGTCAATACCAACAACCAAGGAAGGAAAACCAAACTAATGCATTTAACTCTACTCAAGACTTCAAGTTTTTCAGTGCACAGTCGAATCAAACAAGCATGTTCCATCCTAATGATCCAACAATTCAATCCACATGCTTATTCATCCTCATTCCAAGCAATAAGATCAACAAGCGATCAAACTAACCACAAGCATGCATTACTACTCAAATTTAAGAAATCTAACATGAAAACTACTCAAACTCAATCACTTTTCTAGCAACTCATCAACTACTCACATTCCTCATAACTTCACATAATCAACATGGTTTAATTCAATTCAATCAAGTAAAATCAAACCCAACAACAATTCATACGAAATTGTACACAAAACTTCAAACAACACCATGAATCCATAGAAAACTTAATTTAATCAACATACCCGCTTATAATCAACGATTAGAACTTCAATCCTAGGGTAAGAGGGTTGAGAAAACATACCTTTTGATCTAGACATGGCTTAGAATGAATGAATGTGATAATTCTCCCAAAATAGCGACGAACCCTAGTTTTTCAACTGGATTGCTCCAAAAACACTATGAATCGAGTGGAATGTGTGTGGATTATGGTTAGAACTGATCAAAATCCACTAATTTTGGAGTATGGAATCCAGGGTTTTCAATTCGAACATAATTCAGATGGAGGTGGTGTGTGAAGTGCTCGAATGAATATGAAAATCGGGATTAAAATCAACTTACCTGGGCTCGATTCAACCAATACGAGTGGTCGAATTGGATTGAGTGGTCGAATCCATGGTCAAACTCCCTTACTGGACAATCCATCATCGCGATTCGACCACCGTTCGACCAAATGCTTTGGTCGAACTCTTTAGTCGTGGACGAACTCGACTGTTCAAAAGTTTCAGGTTCGCCATTCGACCTCGATTCGACCAAGCCGCTTGGTTGAACCGATCATGTTTTGGTCGAACCCGCCTGTACAACTCTCTGATCTCCCGTTTGACTTCCATCTTTGGTCGAACCCCTGGTCGAATGCTCCTCTGCTTTGTTCGAATCGACCTGTAACAAACTCTCTGATCTCCAGTTCGACCTGGGCTCGCCCATTCGACCTGCATGTCTGGTCGAACTCACCTCCTGATACTCGAAACTCGAATTTTTTTCATCCCCTGCACACTTTAAGCTCAAAAACAAACATTAGGTACCAAAATAGATCAAAACTAGCTCGAGAATCAATCTTAAACTTAACATCCATGAGTAACTCCACATATAATACTAAAAAACAACACCAAACACCACAAAATATTAGGCAAATTGCAAAAAATCGACACACCCCAATCGATAAAAGTTTTGATATGCCGTAAAAAATCAACTCCCCTAACAAACGTTACAAAGAAAAGATTATACTCTCAGCGCTTTAATGAGGTAAGTACGTCACACCCTCCCAAACTTAGTAGAAACTATAGTGAAACCAAGTTTGTAAAGAGATGTAAGTGCCAATAATTAAGCACATCGAATATAAAAATTTCTTACCCACACAAAAGAAATAATAAAGCAATAAAACTGGAGGGAAAACCCCCAACAGACACTCATGTTTAACGTCGGAGAGGCACGATGGTACCAATCTAGTGGAAGGTATCCTCAAAGACGATGCAAGCATCATCCAACGACTTGTAATGCTTCAATCGATGCCCATTCGCCGCGATAATGTCCCATCTTTGTCCATAAGCTCAAAACTCCCTCCTCCGCAGGCTCTTTGGATAATGAACGGTCCCGTCCACTTTGATTTCAATTTTCTTGTGAAAAGCTTCAAACGAGAGTTAAAAAGTAATATCTCATCACCTTGCTTGAACTCCTTTGAATCATGTTATTTCTTCTTTCTCTCCTTATAGATCTCCGAGTTCTTGTAAGCTCGATTTCTGAACTCATCCAATTGATTAATATGAGTCAACCTCAACTCTTTTTTATCCTTCTTAGACAAGTTCAAACTCCTCAAAGCCTAAAAAGCTTTGTGCTGAATCTCTACGGGTAAGTGGCATGGCTTCACATAGACGATTTTATACGGTGACATATCCAACACCATCTTGTAAGCAGTCCGGAACCCCCACAAAACATCATCAAACTTCATAGCCCAATCTTTCCTATTGGTTCCGACTACCCTCTCCAAAATTTGCTTCACTTGTCGGTTGGAGACTTCAGCTTGCCCATTCGCTTGAGGGTGGTAGAGTGTAGTGACCCTATGCTTGACTCCATAATCCTTAAGCACCTTTTCAAGAAACTTGTTGACGAAGTGAGACCCTCCATCAATCACTAGTGCACTACGAAATTCATAGCGGGCAAAGATATGTTTCCTCAAGAAAGATAAAACAGTCCTTGAATCATTCACGTGAGTGGGAATGGCTTCCACCCACTTAGAAACATAATCCACTACTAAAAGGATGTAAAGAAATCCATTAGATGGGGGGAAAAGGCCCCATAAAATTGATCCCCCATACATCAAAGATCTCAACGACAATGCTTGGCTGAAGTGGCATCTCATCTCGTCAACTTATGTTCCCCATCCTTTGACATCTATCGCATGTCACAACATAGGTTTCACAATCTTTAAACAAGGTTGGCCAATAAAGAGCAGATTGAAGTACCTTCGCTGCAGTCTTTTGAGCTCCAAAGTGCCCCCCGTTAGGCTGTGCATGATAAAAATCAAGTACACTCTCCATCTCATTCTCCATCTCGGGCACACACCTACGAATAATGGAATCCATACATATCTTGTAGACAAACGGATCATACTATATAAAATGTCTCAACATCCCTCTTGAATTTCACAAGTTGATATCGGTTGAGATCTCTAGGAATTTCACCTACGACAATGTAATTCACATTATCTGCATACCATGGATCCATCCCTTGTGCAGCCACAACACATGCTCTTTCAACTCCTTCAACAAGCACTGTCATTATCTTCTCATCAGGGAATATCTCTTCAATTTAATCGAAAGAATCATCACAGTGTTCCCTTGTCTCCAACCTTGATAGGTGATCCGCCAAAACATTCTCGGTACCTTTCTTATCTCGGATCTTCATATCAAATTCCTGTAGAAGAAGAATCCATCTAATGATCCTTGACTTTGTTTTCTTCTTCTCCATCAAGTACCTAATCGCTGAATGATCCGTGTATACTATCGTTTTCATGCCAGCCAAATACCGTCGAAACTTGTTGAATGGATATACCACAGCTAGAAACTCCTTTTTAGTCACTGTGTAGTTCTTTTGTGCAGCATCAAAAGTCTTACTCGCATAGTAAATGGTGCAGAACTTCTTTTCCCTCAACTGCCCAAGCACCACTCCCAGTGCTAAATCACTAGCATCACACATAAGTACAAACGATTGAGTCCAATCCTGTGTTATCAAGATGGGTGCAGTAATAAGCGCCTCCTTCAAAACCTGAAAAGCTGTTAGACATTCTTCATCAAAAACAAAAAGAACATCCTTTTCAGGTAAATAAGATAAGGACTTGGAGTATTTCGAGAAGTCTTTTATGAATCTTCTATAAAAACTGGTGTGTCCAAGGAAGGACCGCACTCCCCTTTCATTAGTAGGTGGAGGAAGCTTCTCAATTGCCACCACCTTAGCTCTATCCACCTGCAATCCCTTGGCCGAAATATGATGGCCAAGAACAACCCCATCTCTTACCATGAAATGACACTTCTCCCAATTCAAGACAAGATAGTTTCTTGGCATCTCTTCAAAACAGTAGCAAGGTTAGATAAACAAATATCAAAAGAGGAACCAAATACAGAAAAATCATCCATAAACACCTCCATGATCTTTTCTATCAACTCATCAAATATGACCATCATGCAACGCTAAAATGTAGCAGATGCATTACATAATCCAAAAGGCATCTTCATAAAGGCAAAAGTTCTATAAGGGCAAGTAAATGTAGTCTTTTCTTGATCCTCGGGTGCAATCATGATTTAATTATAACCCGAGTACCCATCCAAGAAATAATAATATTCATACCCTGCAAGACGATCAAACATTTGATCCATGAAAGGATGGGAAAAATGGTCTTTGCATGTATTTTTATTCAGTTTCCTATAATCCGTACACATACGCCATCCTGTAGGAATTCTAGTGGTTAAAGTCTCACCATCTTCGGCTTTCACTATAGTCATGCCCCCTTTTTTAGCAACAACATGCAATGGACTCACATGGGGACTATCTGTAACACCCCATAAGTTAAGCCATGGCCCAAATCATCAAAGCCCACTAACTCCAACTCCTTGAAGCCCATTATTTCGAACTCTTAAGAGCTCAGCCCAAACCTTTACTTCTATCAGCAGTGAATTCAAATTTAAACAGAAAAGGATTTCTTGCTCCTTAAGAAAAACTAATCGTGGTCTTCTACGGATATTATTCCCTCTTATCAACTCTTTATCTTCGGGAAGTCTGTTTAGCCTTATGAAGAGATACGTATTAGTTTTCAATTAGCCATGTGAATATAATTCCAATCTTTCCTTTTTCTCTACACACACTGACTTCGCTTCACGTATTCTGCAAACGGAGAGAGTTAAAGTTCTCACTTTTTTCTTTTTTTTTTCTTTTCCTATTCTTTTTTCTTCCTGCGTTTAACGTGGATCCAGCCTGTTTCCTTCTTTCTTTTACTGCTTCAAACCTAAAAACCCTAACCCTACTATTCTTAGTCTGCAACACTTACAAACTCTACAGATTAATTTCTTTTCAATAGTTATATAATTATGTGTAACGATCGGTCATGACTTAATAGGTTTTGAAGGAAGCACTGATCGAGGCGTTTGATATTTGAGACTTAGACTCACACGATGAAAAAGGTGGGGATTTTCTCATCTTATATATGTTGAATTATATTCATATGTGAAAGTTGAAGTTGATTGGAAATTGTTATCACACTGTGATTGTACTTGCACTTACGAAATTATATATAGCATGGGTATGGGCTGCACTAGTGTCATACTATAGCATGGGTATGGGCTGTAATGGTGCCATACATAGCATGGGTAAGGGCTGTGAAGAAGTGCCTTACTAACGAATCGCAATATCGTAAAGTTACATGGATAAGGGTCGAAAGGTGCCTTATTTTGACATGATAAGATTGTATTGTAAGTGAATTAAATTCTCGTACATGATATACTTGACATATGTAAGTATGATAAAGTCTTCACTGAGCTTGTGGTTGCTCACCCCGATAATTAATTTTATCTCAGGTTAAGCGAGGTGAAAGCGTACGAGCGGGGACGCATAGGCGAGGAGACTGAATAAAACATTTTTGATGAACTTCAGTTTATATGATTCATACATTCAAGTTCTTTTATTTAAAATATTGATGTTTATACTTCATAGTATTGGTTTTCTGTATGAGTAATTGTGACTAGCTTGAACGTTGATACGTGAGTCTGATGGATGATTATTTGAATTAAATTGAATTGGAAGTTACATGTTCTTAAAATTGTTAGGTCTTTAATTCGTGATATGTGGTACAGTGGAGTATTTCCTGGGTAAATTTGGGTATATGTGCATTTCTAGTTTCAGGGGAAGTTATCGGATGAAGGTAGTGCATGTTTGTTGTTAAATGATGTTTTATTAATTTGTAGTACAGGCTAGTTTTATATTTTTATTTATTAATTTACTATGACTTTGCTGCTGTAAGTTTTTTTCCCTTTAATTGAGCACATGCATGCTTAAGTTGAATCAGTTTAGGGTCTTTGGGGATCCAAAAACAAAAGGGAAGGGTAAGGGTAAGAAACAGGTGGTGCGCTCTAGTTCTGATTCCGAAGATGAAACTAGTAGACAGGGTGCCATTCCGGTTGAAGTGAACATTTCTTCCAATTATGCTGGTGGTGAGCAATACTGTGGAAGGATAAAGTTGAGGTTGATGATGATACAACATTTGGGGGGGCAACACAGAACTGTGGATGACTTACTACGTGATTTTCATGCCCTCGGAGGGGATGACGAAGATGATGAAGATGAGATTATAGGTGATCAGGATGACACATCTTACAGACCATTTGTGGATTCACCCCCGCGGCCATCTCAGTCTGGTGCAGAGTGTCCCACGCACATGCCTCCTACCCATGACCCCCATACTGCCGTAGTTTCACACCCGCTGATGGCCATTCCTGAGCGTTCATACCCTCCTATCTTTGGACAACCATATTTCCCTTCTGCTGGATTTCAACCACCATCTTACTCTTCTCCTTATGGTGGATATCAGGGACCATATCAGTTTCACTTTGGTGGATTTCAGGGCCCACATCAATCTCATCCTTATGGTAGAAGTGAAGGATCACAGCAGGGTCATTATAATGGGTTTGAAGGATCTGTCTATAGTCAAGGAGGTTTAGGGTATCACGGAGCACAGGGTAGCCCTCCATCTACACAGGATGATTACCATCCTCAATCCATATCAAGTCCACAGTGGGATCACTCTGTGCCTCATCAGCAGAAACAAGACAGTAGGGGTCTGTCTTAAGAACAGCACGATCGGATTATGAGGAGAATGGATGATCATGACCAAAAAATTTCGAACATGACGCCCTACTCATTCAGCTGCAGGATCGAGACGACAGATGGGAGAAGAGGTTTGACACACAGGATACACAGCTAGCTAATATTCATAGGTACAAGGAGGAGGGCCGCGGTTAAATTAAAAGGGCTGCTGGATGGTTGATTGGAGCATAGACCCAGATGCAGTGTAGCCACAAGAGGTCAATTCTTGGCTCGATATACAAAATGTTTAAGGAGGGATTCAAAGGTCAACCACCTGAGCCATCTACCTACGAAACACCAAGTATTCCATCTACATTTGAGGAACAACAGAGTGCTCATACTACACCCCCACAGAGTAGTTATGCAACACAGGTGGCCTCTTTGCCGGAGATGTGGAGCTATTACCAGGTGGCTCAACAAGATTGCCTGAAGTGCCCGGGATCACACAGACAACATGGTTATTCTACTCCCGGAGTCTCAACTCCTATAGGGCCCGGTACAGGATTTCGTGCAGACACAGGTTTCAGTATGGTGTCAGCTGAAAAGCACTTCTAATGTCGTCCGCAATGTCCATAGAGAAAAGCGACGGCAGTCCAATCCCCATACACAACTGTGGATGAAGCCAAGGTCAACAGAGCGTGGGAAAAGTTCATGATATCCCCTGTAACGTAAGAAATGTCCTTAATATGTCATTCTTTTATTATTGGGGCGTAACGAAGTTCATTATTTAAAGGTTGTTACATACATGTGTAGGATGGACGTCGGCATAGGGTTCCAAGTGAAGAATGATTTCTTCGTGAGAATGATCACGCCAAACGTTTGGATGGAGGATGAGGTATGTGATAAACTTAAAATTATTTACACAGCAATCTTATATATCTCATCGTTGAAATGTTTTATTTCTAGCATATTGATGCGTGTTTGGCTATATTGGCACAAGCCCCTGATTACGTCGGTGTTCACCCGGATCATCGAATGCAATCGTATGTTATTCTACCGTGTCAGTTTTCAATAAGTTTTTACATACAATACGGCTTAGGATAAGTCTACGCTGCCAAACTGGATTTTTATTCATATTACAACCTTTTATATTATAATTTTTTCTTTATCAGGCGACTCTAAAAGCAATTTGGGATGAGCATGTTACGGCACATGGAGATAACCCCTCCCAGTTGGTCGAATTACCTCAAAAGAAGCTACAAGTTTTGGATAGGTGGTGGAATGGAGAGCTATCATTTTGGAGGCCTCCGCAATGGACCTGTGGCCATAGAGACTGCGATAAGGTTGAACGGATGAGTATGTCATTATTTTTTAATTTTTTGTGAGAAATATTGGCGTAATTCTGATTTCATTCTACAGCTGCTGTTCGTAGTGCATTCGCATTCGTACCATTTCAATGTGTGTGTTTATATAAGGTCTTTGAAGATCGCTGTCTTCGATTCTTTGTTTCACACGTGGGTAAATACGATGTCTATTGAAGATAGTAGAAAGCATAGCACATTGCACTTGCGAAGGTTGCTTCCTATGATGTTCCATCGAAGGGTGCCCTGTATGACACTCCAGAACAAAAGTTCAAAGCCACTCTGAAGTGGGCTAGACCACTAGCATTCATGTGCTACATTCAAGATGACAGTTGGTGTTGTGGTCAGGCTAGCGTCAGAGAAAAATGGGCACGTGATATATTTGCATACAACCTTTACATGAGAAAGGGTGTGAATACGGACCTTTCTTTTCGTTAGTATGTTCTTTTTTTGCCAGTTGTATTATATGAAATTAGTGTTCGAAAACATTCTCAGAAGGAAAGCAAGGGACATTTCACCTGTTCTTATGATAGATCATACTTAAAACATAAAAACAAAAACCAAGAAAGGAAATGCACTCCAACTTTGCATTTCAATCATTTGATCAACAGTTCCCCCTTGTGTGACACGCTATATTGGTTTGACATTTTACTTTGTTATGTCCCGGCTCTCCGCATCTGCTGCAATGCTGACGTCCCTGAGTACCTCTCGAAGACTCTACAGCAGAACGCAGACGGGTGGTACGAGGTCTGCCTGCCTGTCGATGTGCTGGTGGCTCGTTCACACGGACACTACTCACATGTTCTAGCATTGACCAATCGGATGGATCTGGCACAGGCATAACATCTTTCCATAATGACAGTATAGCCGTTTTATGATACCAAGGTGCAACAAATGCACTAGTCGCAAGTTTGCAATGGCTGTTACACGCACACATTGAGACCGAAGTATTATAAAATAGATAATTAGCATATTAACGCAATTACTGAATATAGATAACATCATTTCAACTTACTCTATCATCTTCAATGCGTGAATGCATGGGTATTGATGGTACTGGAATCTGCCACATGAGCAAGTACAATCCCTTAAATCAACAGAGAATTTTTTTGTGGTGGAAGTAACCTGGAATGTTGTCGTTGTAAGATTTTCCACTTTAAGTTTCCATGCCTCACCATTCAACGCTGCCAACTCTCTGTGCACTCGTGTGCAAAGTATTTCCCGACTATTCTCTGCACTCGTTCTTCTATCATAGAACCATCTCTGAATGAGAGCACGTACAACCTCTAACAAACTACAAATGGGTAGTGTCATGGCCCATAGGATGGCCTTGTTAAAGGTGTCGGCTGCATTCGATGATGTGAACTCGTAATGAGTGACCGGGCAGTGAAACCTCGACCATATATTGTAGCCCCACCCCTCCAGCAAATCCATCAATCGAGCATTATTACGGTTGTGCAGCTTCCCTTCCCATCTGGGTAGTACGATAATGTGATAAATCTAATAAAAATTGAATACTAATACTGAAAAAGTGCCCATACCTCTTGAATTCACGCTTCGTGTATGCCTCCACAGTCATATTGAACTGATGCAACACAACCTTTCCAAATCCTTTGAGCCTTTTCTCCAGATGATAAGAACATAAACCATGGTGTGCCTCAGGATACACACTATGTATAGCGTGTGAGATACTTTTATGCGCGTCGGAAATAATAACTAGCCCATTAGGAGCGTCGTACAATTCCTTCAACCTTTGAAGAAACCAACACCATGACTCATTATTTTCAGTTTCACCTACACCAACAGCTAGGGGAAAAACATTGTGATTGCCATCCTGAGTGACTGCAACGAACACGATCCCACGGTACTTCCCTCTCATGTGTGTACCATCAATGACATTCACGAGATGGCCTGCTCTGGCATAACCCCGTATAGAAGCACCAAGTGCGTAGTAAACATACATGCATCGAAATATTTAGTACACCTTTATACCTCATAATTAATAAAAAGTCTGTATTTACTTACTTGAAACAACTGTCATCTACAGTTGCCAATGTTGTGTACGTGCCTGGATTTTGTAACTTAAGGTGATGCAAGTACGAAGGTAAGGAACTGAATGAAGAACGATGGTCTCCGTATGTGTGTCCCACAGCAATATGTTTTGATTTGAGGCCAAATTATAGAAGATGTCGAAATCAAATTCGTTAAGTATCTCATCTGTCATTCCAGCAGGACACAATAATGTGGTTTTTTTGAACTGTCGAGCTGCAAAGTATCTCCCAACAATTTTTTAACCAATTTGCCTTGGCGCATTAGTGCCTGGATTCAAACGACAGACATGTGGAGGTGAGAACTTGATTACCCTCCATACTCCACCTAGGCCACTGGAATGCATCTCAAACATACAACCCTGCTCCTCTCGGTATTTGCAGACGACGTTGAGCCTGTACCTGTCAGATTTCTTGACCCGTGTCTCAAATTGATTCCGCAAGTTGTACATACCCAAAGCAAACTGGAAATCAACTTTGTTATCGAATACACTTTTTCATGTATCTCCCCTTAAATATTAATACTGTTGTTGTCTTCAACTTCAGCGTCCACAGTACACTATTCCAAGACCCCTGTAAAAAAAATTACTTAATCGTCATTTGGTATTAGAATACAATAAGGTTCAGTAAATTAACGGGTATTATTACGAACACATACCTGGAATGATACATAGACGGCTGAAAGAACTATCTGTATCTTGACTATGATATACCGGTGTGGGCATCTGCATATGTGTCGTAATGGGGTCCAAAAAACTCATTCCGCCTTTCGCTCTGATGTAGGAACACAACCTCTCGAACAGAGCAGTTAAAATATCCTGATCTTCAGCGTTGGGTTGATCACCATCCCGCCCCTCATCTTGCGAAGCCTCATCACCCTCATAGTCCTCACGCTGCTCACCCTCAAAGGAATCATAGACATCGCCTTGCGATCCATCAGACCCATCATCTTGAGAACCAGCAGAACCATCAGACCCATCACCCTCTGAACCCTCATACGCATCACTTTGAGAACATTCATTTGAATTCTCCTCAACTTCATTTTCTTCAGATAAGCACATGTAATCTCCATTCTCCTCCTCTGTCTCAACCTGTTCTTCGCCAATGTACGCACTGTTCAAATCAATATTTGTCGTACGACTCGAAAGGTTCACACATGTACTCCTACTCGGTCCAGCCAAATCTACGGGATTAGGAATATTGACAGATGGAATTTGTGAACGAAGCAAGTCGGTCCAATAACTGCTCCCAAACAACACCGCACTAGGGCAAAAATTATCAACTAATTGCTGTGGTATGGCCTTGACTGTGACAAATAGCATCAGCTCATCAACCTGGTGATACAAGCCCCTAATATCCAAATCATCCTTCACCTTATATTTTGTTATACAACCACCAATGTCCACAAGTGTGTGTATAACATATTTCCAGAGATTCGCATCGGCACGAACTAAACTGTGCACATGCCCAATAACAAAATCCAACTTCAACTGATCTGAATTTAAAACTAAGCTCTTGTATTGGCCACGTACAAACTCTAAACCTTGCCACCAGCCGCCCCACCATATAAAAAAATTTCTCTTTTCCAATCCAAAGCCTAAACCTTTCAACAAAGGACAATTAATTGTTATATTGACACATGATTAACCTTCATTAAAGTATTTTTATGATAGGCGTGTTTATTAGGTACCTAATCACATAAAAATATAAACTTTTATGAATATATAAATAAGTATACACAAATTAAGCCTTAAAGTATCAGCAGACATGCAAGTTAAACATTGAGTCGTATGCGGACAAGCTCAATTAAGCTCCACAAATAGACAGTCAGGTCTATATTACACTAAAAAAATGACTTACATGCTGAGTTATGCTCAAAGTTGATGGACATGCTTAATTAGCCAAATATAATCGAAGGACATTACATATTATGCTTAAAAAATGGCCAAACATGCTCAATTATGCAATACAAATCGGCAGACATGTTCAAAAATAGTAAAAAGTCGGCGGACATCCTCAATTTGGGTCAAATAATCAGTTGACATACTCAATTACGATAAGAATATCGGCGGACAAACTCAATTAGGGCCAAATAATCGGCGGACATGCTCAATTAGCGTGAAAAAATGGCGGACATGATCAATTAGGGTCAAACAATCGGCGAACATGCTCAAATATGGTGAAAAAATCAGCGGTCATCCTCAATTAGGGTAAAATAATCAGCGGACAGGGTCAATTAGGCTATAAAATCGGCGGACATGAGCAACTATGGTTAAATTATCAGCGTACATGCTCATATATGGTCAAATAATTGGCGGACGTGTTCAATTATAGTCAAATTTTTGGCGGACGGGCTCAATTGGGCTACAAATTTCGGTGGACACGCTCACTAAGTAAAAAAATTGGCGGATATGCTCAATTAGGGTCAAATAATAGGCGGACACACTCTATTACGCTATAAAAATCGGCGGACATATTCGAAAAGACTCAAATAATGGGCGGACATGTTCGACAAGGCTCAAATAATGGGCGGGCAAGCATAATTGACTATGCATATCAGCGGTCAAGTCTACAGTGGGTGTATGTAGTGGTATTCATGCATATTACATGCGTAGTTGACCTTTTTCCTCGGCGGACATGCATATTAGATGCATACTTCACCATTTTCTTCAGTGGACGTGCATATTTAGGCAATTCCATAGGAAGACATAGATATATATAATCATTTTACTCAGCGGACATGCATTTTTAAAACTCTAAAATCGTAGAAACCCTAAAATCGATACATTATAACCCACAAATAAATTAACAGCAAGATTGAAAGAACAGTTAAATCACTAAATAAAATACAATGCAAACAGTGTTAGTATCTTACCTTTGGATCTAACTATGGATCCGTCAACAAAAACGGTGGGTAAATAGGGGAATCGATCATCTTTTTATGCTCAAATAATTTTTGGAACAAGAGGAATGAAGTTTGAATCTATTGTCTCCAATTTTGTTGTTTGTTGGTGGTGCAGTTATTTGGTTGGTGGGATAGGTGAGAGTTTAATGAGACAAAAATTTACATAAATGAATTGTTCAAGAACAGTGCCTTAATTTTCACTCCATTAAATGAAGTGTGTTTGAGTGACAGTGGTAGTTAATTAATGCATGTGTTTAATCACCTAATTAGTGCATGTGTTTAATTTAAATATGCCTACTATAATCTAACAATTTAAGGAATTTTAAAATGATATTTGGTGAATTTTAAATAGTTCATGTCCGATTACAATTTCCTTTTTCACTTAATAGATTTATTTATTGGAGGTGATAACTTTTAATAGATTTATTTATTTCTTTTGTACTTAATGTGTCATCCCTTAAAAAATCTTCATATTCCCTGACACATGGATTGTGCCTGCAACTGTACTTCTCAACTCATTCCCAATACAAAAAGGTAAGACATTCTTGAAGGTATTCATGGCATTGCATGTATTTTTAGGGCAAATTAGATGTATTAGAAAATGTAGGGCAAATTAGATGTTGACCAACTCATATAGGTTAACTTGTGGTATTTCCCTTTTTTATATACAAGTAACTGACTTGAGCGGTGGAGGGTTTATATCGGAGATCCTCTCCAACATACTTTTGTAGATTAATTTTATAAGTATACGAGGATTCTTGAAGAACGCTGGACTGAAGAAGGATTGAATGATCAAGCCAAATTTGTATCTTCTTAATCTTTCATATTATTATTTAATTTATATATTATTATTTGATGTAACTCATCTATTTAAGCCCAATTTACTTTACTCTATAACTAATTTTTCAATTTTTTTAATTTCATAACAATAAAATAGTACCTTTTAAAATTATTTAATTGAGCTAATGGATGATTTGTCTCACGTAATAGGATCCGTGAGACGATCTCACTCAAGTTTTTTCTCAAATCTAACACTTCAATATCAAAATGAAACCCGCATAATAAACGCTCTGAAATAATCAAAATAATTGCACACAAGAAAATCACTCGCAAAAGCAGCACAAGAAAACTTCAAAATCAAACTCACAAACATGACCAGTAAATATAAATTAACAGAACCAGTAAATACTTCATTGCATGAAGAGGACAGAATCACCTTGATGATTCAAGTCACCCATAAAATGTCGTGTCTTATTAGATTTATCATAAAGAAACAATGCACAAGAATTTTAAAAATAGACAATGTTGGTGTAACTAACCGTAGATGGGCGTCCATTTTACATTGTATAAGTTTACATATGATTAAACCTCTTTGCCTAAATTGAAAAGTGATCAAATTTGGAGACAGTCCTTGATACCCTTCTCAAAGTTGTTTAGTGAAGATATGGTATCTTTAAGTGCATCTGCAACTTGTTGTCTACTGCACAAACACAAGTGAACCACGTCTCATGTTAAAAATAGCAATCGAACAAATGACACACTCAAATTACAAACTCCAGATTAGTTGCATTAATTTAAGAGCTAGTTCAGCAAGGCATGAAAAATTCATCCCATAATGTCTCTCATACCTGTGTAAAGAAAGTTGACTACTTCTTTCTCGTGCCATATCATTAAGAGTGGAAAACGATCTGCCATAAAAACTAACAGTGAATCCACCTAAATGATTTTTATCAACAACTAGCAGCCCCTCTCGCCCCATGGGGACAATCACATGATTCAGATGAATTCAACAAAGCAAGCTACACCCACTAGCTGACCAAAGGAAACATACCTTATTAGATCATTGAGGTTGGATTCAGCTTCTAACTTGATTGGATCCCTATCATCAAGCAAGGATGATGCATTTTTCACAATCAACCGGAATGTGCACACCTACATTGTAAAATCCAGACTTACGAAACAGTCGAAGGCAAGTAAATTTTTCGGCTCCACGTATTGAGAATATTTGTACTACTGAACTCAGGTATACAGGATACTCCCACTCCAAAAATAACAATTTGACCACTAAAGTGTTACTTAAGCCTCATTAAATTTCTATATCAAGTTAATTATAACTTACCAAACAACATAATTGTGTTTCAACATGACCTACAAATAATAGCAAAAATCTCCTTAAATCTCAAACAGAACAGGTGGAGGCAGCTATTATCCTTAAAACGAATGAATACAAGTGTTTGCAATATGTTATTACCTCAACTCCAGTGCTGGCTTGGAACTCCACGAAAGAATTCCTATCCTGAGGAACACAATCTCTAGCTGCATACACCAACAACTTTTGTGCTTCAACCAAGTCATTTTCACTGAATTCAGATTCAGATTTCACTGCATTAAACATCGATTAGTCGAATAAACCCCAAACTTAAGTAGAGAATCAAATAATTAGGGCGTGGGTACTGAATAAGAGGTAGGCAGATTGAAGGATGTTGCGCGAGGCATCAACCGGAGCCAAGAGAAATTTAGCGGACTTCTTCTTTTGCTCTTTCAGCCATTCCTTTGGTCCTGCTATTGACACCACACACAAATAATTAACAAATTAATCAATTGAAGATGAGAATCTAGGTTAGGTTAACCAAAGCAATTGAATAAACACAAAGATGTGCAGTACAGATGCCGAATGCGTCGGCGATGGGAGGTTGGAGGAGAGTAGGGAAAGCGAGTGAGGAGAGCAAAACGGCAGCGTTCCGCCTGGAGATCAGCGGACATTGTATTTGTGGTGGTCGGGAATGCGTCGGAAATATACATTGCAGAGGAGAGGCTGCTATCAGCGACATGGTTTCGTGGTTGTAATGGGATGGCCTCATACGTCGTCGTAATTTGTTTTGTTTAAAAATAAATTAGAAAAATAATTAAAAAAATTTAGAGATACGGGGGATCGAACCCGTGCCTCTCGCATGCAAAGCTAGTGCTCTACCATTTGAGCTACATCCCCTTTTTGTTTTTGTCTCAACCATTATAATTATTAAGGCGTGACCCGTGCATTGATTTTTAAGTTTTGTAATTATTTTAGGATCCATTACTTATAATACCTATATTACTACTAGATACAACATGAATTTAGGATCTATTATATATAAATACCTATATTACTACTAGATGCAACATGAAAATTATATTACTAATAACTACAAATTGAACACAATAAATATCAATTTTAATCATATTTTAAGTTTAATTGTATTTAAAAATTAATTTACCCACTAATTTCTCCATGAAAATAAAAAATAGATTGGAGATTAGTCAATATGTCAAATCTAATGTTAAAAAATAGGTTTAAGAATCTTGTGTTCAATTTTAATCCCCACTCTTCAAAACTTCCAGTGACTTGGGGGACTCCGCCGCAGGGTGAACCTAGGGCAAAGGCGACAGCGGCGTGAAGAGCTGACCCGGTCGATGTATGTCGTCGTTTTGGGGATGATGGTTTTACATGGTTTTTCAAAATTCAATTTTTTGACTTTCTAATGGATGCATTCTTTACTGTTACAATTTAGGTTTTTTTCTGAATACCATTTTAAGATTTTTCTGAATACTAATTGTTGTTTTTCTATTGTGTGAAGTTCATTCTGTATGATTACAATTTTTATTTTGTTCCGAATGCTATTTTAAGATTTTTCTAAATACTTTGAATACAATGAAAAAAGGGATAAGAGTAAGATTATGTTGGTGGGGTATTTAACTACTAGAGTGAGGCTTGCGTGCGTCTGGGCTCACGGGAACACATTGCGAGCGGCTTTAGAAATTTAGTATTATAGGTAAGGGTACATTGTTTTGGTCTAAAGGGCATACACTTTAATTAATAAAAGGTATACATTTTGTTCTAAATGGTATACACTTTTCATTAATATTTTTTTTTCTTTAGAAAATAAAGGGTACACATTTTTATACTAAAGGGTATACAATTTAACACAAAATTCTAAAGACGCACGGAGTGTTGTCCATGCGTCCAGATACACACAATAATTTTCTTTAGAAAATAAAGGGTACACATCTGTATACTAAAGGGTATACAATTTAACACAAAATTCTAAAGGGGCACGGAATGTGGTCCATGTGCCCGGGTGCATAGGAGTTTTTGCCTAACTACTAAGGCCTAATATAGGCTAATAGATGATATTTTATTAAAAGGTAAATGAAAATAAGATAGGAGAGAGGAAAAAGCCTAAGCAAAAAAAAATTGATCCCAAACAAGGGCCAGTAAAAGCATGGAAGTCAAACAGGTGACCATAACAGAATATGGCTAAACAGGTGCCATAAAATAAAAGGATCTCTAAAAATAATCAATACATGCGCAAGATCATATCAAAACTTGGAGAATTCCGTCGTATATGCCAGAGGGCTAAAATAGTTCTGCAAGCAGATTCTGAATACTAATATTATGTATGAAGGTCTCTGAATACCAAAGCTAACATGTGTGTACTTGCAAGTATGTCCTCAGAACAAAGGCTTAATATGGTTTTTGAATGCCAAAGATTTAGTATTCAAATCGAACTCACATATTAGAAAATTAACAATTGGTGTATATTTAGAAAATTTTTAAAATAGTATTAAGAAAAAAAATAAAAACTGTAGCCTTCATATAGAACTCACACATAAGATTAAAATTAATGAAAATTTTATATACTTTAGTTATTAATGTAACAATTATAAGATTGGGAATAAAATTAAGAACGATGATTCCATTTCTTATTCATTCCCACCTATCAATCATTTGTAAATAAATTAAGAATAAGGATTTCATTCATAATCCATTCCACGTATCAATCATGCCCTTAATACTTGGATTCAAGGCTATTTATAACTTGAATGAATTGATCTGTAGTTTGTTTAAAATGTTGAGTGTCTAGAATATAGAATATAGACAAACAACTTTATTCTTTTATTATAAATTAAAATGGACAAGTGTGCACTAGAATGGTGATATAAAATTTGAGCATAACTAGTGAAGAATCAATTTTACTTTAAAAAATAAAGTATAATCTGTAATCCCCATCATCTCTAATTAATTAATTTTTTGTCCACTCAATTAATGCTATTTTTTATTTTATTTTATTTCTTTTTATTACTCCCCGTCCCAAGTAATGAGGGTCATAGGCCTTAGGTCAATGACCCTCATTACCTGGGTCGGGGGAGTATATTTCAAAGACCATTATACTCTAGACACAAGTGGTGAAATATCTACTAAATAATAAGAGTGAAATTATAGTTATTATCTTAGAATTAACCCTAAACCCAAAGAGTAAAATTTGTCTTTAACACATACAGGTGAAATTAAATTATACCCTTAGAATTAACCTTAAACCCTATGGATAAATTATACCCTAAACCACAAGAATAAAATTACAATTATACTCTAAACCCTATGGATGAAGGGTCTTAACCATAAGGGAGAAATTACAATTATACACTTAGTTTTAACTCTAAACTCTAAAAATAAAATATGTCATCAACTGATGAAAATACAATTATATCTTTAGAATAAACCCTAAATTCTTGGGGTGAAATAGACCTACAAAACCACAAAATTAAAATTATAATTATACTGTAAATACTGAAGGTGAAATATACCTTAAATCATAAAGATAAAATTACAATTATATCATAAACCCTAAGAATGAAATATGTTCTAAATTATAAGAGTGAAATTACAATTATAATCTTAAAATTAACATTAAACCTAAAAAATTAAATAATAAACACTGGAGTAAAATATGCCCTTAAACCACTAAGTAAACTAAATCTTAAATTATTGGCGAATCATAAAGAAAAATTCTGAAATCTTGAAAATATCCATTTTTCCTTAAAAAAATGGATGGAGAGGGAAAAAGATCCAAATTGGATTTCCGCAATTATGAAATATTGATGTAGTATGTAATGTAATAAAGGTTAAATCAACTGAGTATTCCGCTTTTGTTTTGAAAGTCTTTGTAAGAAAAGAAATGATGTATACATAGGAAAAGCCGTGTGCAATGAAAAATGCAAGCACGGCTTGAGGAGGGTTTTTCTTTATTTAATTAACATAACAAAAAGATTATCTACTCCATCCGACTAGTTCCGGGTTCGAATCCCGGGCAACCCGCTGCCATATAGAAAATCTATGTAAAACAATTCTTATTTTCTTTTTGTAACAGTAAAATTATAATTATATCCTTAGAACTAAATTAAAAAAAATAAAAAACACGAAAAACAACATATACTTGAGACCTGACACTGTATTGATTAAAAGAGAATAAAATTGTTCTATTCTAAAAAATGTACTGTATTGATTAAAAGTGTGACTTGGGTGGAACCAGTTCCACAAAATGAATTGGTGGAACCTGTGGTCCCCACATTTTTTAATTAATTTCTCCTTTTATATTAATGTTGTTTTTTATTTTATTTTTAAATTTATTATACTTAAATGATTATTATACCATAAACCCTAAGAATAAATTATATCATAAACCACAAGAATAAAATTACTATTATACTCTAAGTTTTACTATATCTTAGGGATAAATTATACCCTAACCTATAAGGGTAAAATTACAATTATACCCTAAACCTATAAACCCTAGAAATAAATTATACCCTAAACCATAATGATAAAATTACAATTATAGCATAAATTCTAAATCTTATAGATAAATTATACCCTAAACTACTAGGTGAAAATTATAATTATATTATCTCTCTAAAATTAAATTTAAAAAAAAACAGAAAAAAACCAAAATAAAAAAAATAAAACGAAAAAGAAAATATACAAACAGCAATAACCGTAAAAAAAAAAATTAAAAGTGAAGAAGGGAGATTGTAGATTTTGAATTTGATGGACTAACTCCACCCAATTCATCCATTGATTAAAAGAGAAGGGGGCAGTTCTAAACGAAATAGTACAGAACCGTCTCAATGCTAGTGTTTGCCATAAAGTATTGAATTGGTTTTTTTTTTTTTTTTTAGAATTTGTCGCCATTCATTCATGAAAACCGCCAAACAAATCAAACTTTGATATAATAGCATTGCTAAGTTGAAAAAAATCACTTTTCATAAATTTTTATAAGGAAATGTTGTCCGAGGACATAGGTTAAGTGGTAGAGGGGAGGGTGGAAAACCTTCCAATTGAGTTTGGTTGTTGTAGGGTGAGGGTTTGAATCTTGCCTTTGGCATGAATTTGGCCCCTTGCAAGCACAAGTTAATAGACTTGAGGTACATCCTGCGATTTACCTCCTCCACCAATCCTCAGGGCAGGGGGCGGTGGGGTACACCATTAAACCCCTTTCAAGCACAAGTTAAACAGACTTGAAGTACGTCCTTCGATTTACCTTCTCCACCAATCCCCAGGGTAGGGGCGGTGGGGTACACCATTGAAAGGAAATGTTGCATTATTTTTTATTTATGGGTCACACTAAATGCACACCCTCATTTTATTAAATACACACCCCTTAATTATATTAACTAAATTATATATTTTTAAAAAGTCTAAACTACCCTAATTTATTAAATCCACACCCCATATCTTTAAATTTATTTCCAAGTAATCCTCATCTTCCTCGCGCTACTCATTTCTTAATGATTGTAAGCAAGGATCTTTTGAGTGCTTCCGATGTTCCATGTCTTCACCTGCACCATTCTGTTACACAAATATATAACAATCTATTTACATACTCCCATCTTGGCAAATGAAAGAGTGAACAGATATGGATATCTATTTACACCTATAGCTACTTACAAATTATATTCAAATCTATCTTCCCGGGATCGTAGTTGAAAGATTATTACAGTAGATCCAGAACCTGAAATTCGATTCTTGCTCACCATCATGTTCACCTCTTCAATATCTACACTTTACATGGTGTCTCAGTCAGCGGCCCTGAGGGGTGGGAAGGGTGGGCTCCTGCCATGGACCTCAAAATTTTAGGGACCCCAATATTTTAATACTCCTTTATATATGGAGTATTTATTGTGTTGAGTTAAAATTTTAAGTCTAATAACTATTCTTTATATATATTTATTGAGTTTGATTATATTTTAAGCCCAATATATACCATCTATTTATATTTATTGAGTTTAATTAAATTTTAAACCCAACACTTATTAACAAAATAGATTTTAAATTTATTTTGTGTAATACCTATCAAATTAATTTAATGTAAATTTGAATCAATAATTAATGGATTTTTATCATTTATTCCATATCGAAAATACAAAATCACTATTTGTCGGCCTTCTTTTATTTTTTCTTCAAAATGATAATAATAACTACGCATAAACTATACCTAATCATATTTATATTCCTACTCCTATTAATACTGATTTAAAATACTTACATTCACGTTCTAACCTTTAATTCTCTATTATACTAATTCATTTTAATACTATTCGTTTTATATGGTCTGTGTATCAAAGAAGCGGAGGTAAATTATTTCTCATATTAAAATTTTTTCTTGTGATTTTTTTTCACTTTATATTTTAGTATAAATTATATTTTTATTATAAAATTTATTAATATAAAAAAAATTTGGGGACCTCATTTTTTAATGTTGCCACGAGCCCCCAAATTGTCAAGGTCGGCCTTGGTCTCAGTGACTTCGTCGTCGGAGGGTGACCGCCTTTGATCGATAACAAGTCGTTGAACAAAGAGTCAAAGCCCGTAAATGAGCTATTGTTTCTGTCAGCACTATTGCTTCTTAAAATTACAACCATTTCTTGAGCAAACGGGCTGATGAAAATTATCTGATCCGGCAAGTCACATGGATTTTCCGTTTCTTCTTGTGGGGTTGCAGAGTTTAAGACCAAGTAGAAAGGTAAGAAGAAAGAAATATCCATGTTTCTTGAATTTATTAGCATTCGATGAATGAGGTACGTAGCTCGATTGAAGATGATTCTCAAGTCATTCAAAAATCAAAATTTCCAGATTTGACGATGAGAGAGATTGGATACTATGAAAGAAGATGAACAAAAATAAATAATTGATCAAGGATTAAGTAAGAAAAGGTGGGATTTTATGCAAAAGGCGTGTGCCATCAGGAAGTTTGCAGAAAATCAAAAACGTACAGAATGGTTGTTGAGGGAGAAGATGAAAGATTGATTATTGGGTTTCACGCAGTGATTTCAAGAACCGGTTGAATCGGCCGGTTGAACCGAGAAACGGCCTCCAAACCAGTCCAAAATCCCTGTAAAATCGTTTTTTGAACTGAACCGATCAGAACCGGCCAAAACCGAAAAAACTGGAAAAATCGGTTGAACCGATCCAACCGATTTTTTGATTTTTTTTTATTTTTTTAATTTTTCTATTTTTCTTTTTATATTTTTATATCATTAACTTTAATTTTTATTTATTTTAAAATATAATATTTAAATTTTGAATTAAATTATGTAATTTTTCTAGAGTGGTGCACCAAATATAGTAATTTGAGTATAAATTATGTAATATCCTATTGAGAAATATATAAAAATTTGTATAAAATATGAATTATAAACTATAAATATTTTATTTAATCATATTTTCATGTAAATTGAATTTTCTATTTATAAAATAATTTTGGTTAGTATAAATATTTTTAATGAATTGTAAATATTATAAAATATAATTGAAAATATGTAAAATTCAATTTTCCGATTGAACCGGTCCGATCGGTTGAACCTCGAACCGTTGCATCTACCGATTCAGCCTCCGGTCCGATTATGAAAACACTGGTTTCACGTATTAAATCTTAATTTATTTTAGTAATATTGAATTAGGAATTTAAATAGGGTGTATAATTCTAATTTTAAAAGAATATTATTGGAATTTTAAAGGGTGTGCATACAACAAGAATAAGAAATAAAAAATTAAAAGGGGTGTGTATTTAATAGTACTCTTTATTTATATTATTTATAAATTATTTATAAAATAATCACTTTTTCTCGTATCATCGAGCACAAATCGTAATTTCACAATAATTTGGAATCCAACCCTAACTCTCATCCTATTCGTTCCCAATGGGAATCGAACCTGAATCACTCAATTTTGTGAGGAGCCCTGGTCAGGTGAGTTAGCCCACCTGGTTATTTTTTCAGATATATAAATGAAACACATGAGATGCAAATTCAATTAATTAATCAGCTAAAAAGAAGACAACTCGACAACAATTTTGGAGAGGGAAAAATTTTCCATTATAAATCAATAAAATGGCAGCCTATGGTGTGATGCATACCAAAACTAGTTGGAGGGCGATCAGAAGGGAGCTCAAGATGATCCTCAATATAGTTCACACCAAACAGACACAGACCATGAGGAGGAACTGACAATGCATATTTTGCCAATTCCCTGCGATCGCCAGATGCCAAAATCTTTTTAACAATGTCTGCTGGAACTGCTTCTCTCCCCACTTGAAGCAACAAAGCAACCTATATATATCATATATGACAATTCAATCATTGCTCGAATATTTCATATAACAAGGTAGCATTTCACAAGAATCGCAATAATCAAATACAATGTTCCGAACTTGTCTATATAGAAAACCTGATCCTTCCTCTTCAAGCTGCAACAGAGGTCCCTGCAAAACAGGATAGCTTCTAATACTAAAGCTCATTCTTGACAAATCAATAGGGATAGTAAAAATAAGTAGAGAAGAAGAATTCACCTCCTGGAGAGGATTAAGCTAATTAACAAGTAGTCTCATCATGTATTAATTTTAACAAACTTAACCAGTATTTGAATTTGAAGAGACACGCAAAGATGAGTAATCGTCACTAGCTCGATAAGAGGTTGTTTTTTCAAAGAATCAAATCCATAGGCCATTTATTGGAGCGAATCTTATGCATGTTCAGAAGAGAAAAAATATTAGTACAACATTTTGGGCTAGAGTATACCATCTCATTCACATCAAAGCGAAGGATATTCTTCACTGGATTTGGTGTCCTATCATTCCATGAAGTATTTGCAAAAGCAGAGAAGTCGTGCTTCCCTATGAAATGCTGTGCAGCATCCCTCAAGGCCGCTGGATTGAGTTTATATACACTATGGTAAACATAGTGCCTGTCAAATGGATCCATTAGAGTGTCATTGTAAATTTTGTATTTATAAATCTTGCTTTTAACAGAAAAGCGAGCATGAAATTCAGGCAGCACAGCGCTGATTTCTCTAACTCTGATATCAGGGGGCAAGAGACCATTTAAAGCTTTGTGAACGCCCTCCAAGCTGTCATAGTTGAAGGGTGTGACAAAGTGTGCCACCTGTAAACAAGACTTTTTAAAACAATTTAACTTTGGCCAACAATCTTTATTCTTGAGAACGACCAATTGAAAACAGACCTGACCCCATGCATGAACTCCTGCATCTGTTCTGCCTGCGCCGACTACACAAAGTTGATCGCGTTCTAATTTCATAATGCAAGTCAAGGCTTTTTCCACCACACATTGTACGGTTGGGGTTGACTGTTGATATTGCCATTCTATATTACATGTATAAGATCTCAGGTGACATCCACTAAATTAATAAAGATAACAAGCTAAATTTTTATCTCACTAAGTGTTGTTAGCTGCTGCTCTGTTCGTATTCTTTTGTGGGGGGGGGGGGGGGGGTGTGGAAGTCAGGAGAGAAAGTAGAGGTTGGAGAGGTGGCCGTGGCTCAAGTACTAAAATTTGCAATGCAGATACAGAAAACTTTAATAAGAATTGCTCCGTCAGCATCACCATGGAACACATGCAATTTAAATACAGCTCAGGTTCTTCTTAACAAAGGAGGAAAGAGAAACCTAATAGTGAAAGTGAGCAACCCTTATGAAATTCCTACTATAGTATTCTTCATCCTATGACTAGCCTCAAGGTCCAACTCGAATTTCAAAAGCTGAATCAAGCTGATAAAGACCATTAAAGCAGGGGTAACCTGAAAAACGTGTTCCATCATAAGAGATTACCAAGCGCCACTTACAACTTTGAAGCGGAAGCCTGCTGCTATCCTCCACATCATCACTCAAAACCTGTTCAGCATAATATCAGATGCAGAAGCAGAGTATCAAGACATTCAAGAATAAACTTCAGGCAAGGAGGAAAACTTGTATTGCACAATTCTGCCTTTGAGATATCCACCAACGAGTCATTAAAACTTTACAAGTTGGTAGTACAGCTTACTACAAATGTTTTCTCTTTAATAAAATTTTAAAGGTAAAAATCAATCAACCTCTGTTTGTTGTTCACCTTCAGTATTCCCATTGCTCTTTCTCAAAATGATCCCTATAATTTAAGATAATATTATATTAGCATTAGCAAGTCCTAAATCTGGTACAAGACTCGTGACAGAAGTATGGTACTGCTAGACATTAAAATCACTCTTAATTACCTCATCCCATGCTTCCTAGTTTCTATGATTGTCAAAGTCTCACTACCATCTCCAAATATCAACCTTAATTCTCTCTTCAACATTGTGGGAATAGTACATATTTGATCTAGAACTCAAATTCATGGTGGCATCACCACAATATTTGTTAATATAAAGTGTAACTTTCTTGGACAGCACTTTTTGTGGCTAGAATATTGATAAATGAAGGGCTCGGTCATACTTGACAATCTTGTATCAGTGGTGTCAAATGGGTAGCGAAAACAGAGATTACAAATTACATGAATTTGAAATTTTAAGATGGCACTGGCTAGTGTTTTTACTTTGAGATTTCATTATCTTCTTTCAAGAAATAATTTGGAAATAGTAATCATCCTTTCACAGCCCAAAATTTTTAACAAGGGAGCACGCAATTTCTTCAGAACTGTCCAGAAAGAAAACTTGAATTTTAAATATGAGTATTTCTAACTTATACACTAAGAAGAAGATAAATAATCAAGGAAGAATGAACAGACCTTTAGCCCATTTAAACTTGAACATAGAACTGGAAGCCGCGTCATCTTATATTCCTGTAGGCCATGTGAAGCACCTGAGGAAAAGTACAAACATCAAATATTCAGGAGTTAAAATCATGTAAAACTTTAAGTTTCTAGAATGTTCAAGACGGATGCAAAGTTAAGTGAAGTTTATTCATATTTATAGATCTTCCAAGCACCATAATCTATTCAAAGGATTGAATAGAGGAACATACCAACTTTGTCAAATTGAGTTCATGAAGCAAATTTAAAAGCAATAGATGGCGAATGGTGGAGCATCAATCTTGTTCAGCAAAGATACTTCCCTTTTCTCGCTCGCAGAGAAACTAATCTAGACAATGTGAATTCAAAATTTTATTATAGAATGACATTTAAAACCATATTAAAGAAATTACTTGAAAAAAATCTGTTAAAGAATGAGAACGAGTGTAGCAAGAAATATGGATGTGATGACGAATAAATAATGGATATTTAGCAGATGATAAGATTTAACTATACAAGTCCATAGACCTTCATGTCTAAAGGTTAACACAATATTACTTTTAAATATCCAACTAATCCTACAACTTTCAACCATATTTTTTCCTACAAGAAAGCAGAAAGTATTTCTTACACTGTGTCCAGAAAGTAGAAGTTGGCTTTTAGTCTGTACGGAAATGAATTTTTGAATACACAGCCATTCGAAACAAAGCATATTGATGGCATCGAGTGAATTTTTTATGGGATACAGGAAGATTTGACTATATGCTGCTAATCTGTCTGTCCCAAGTAATCTTAGACTCTTAGTCCACACAGTTCCCAATATATATACTGATTGAAAACAAACCTGGCAAACTTTCTATACAGCAGCCAGGAAATTTTAAACAAGGGGAAGAAGAGGAGACAAAAGAGGACAATACAAACTTGTACAAAATACTTTAAGCATCCATAGAACAAAAAACAGCTTCTGCATAATCCAAAAAGGCTTCTCTTCCCCCATCCCCAGTGAAACAAAACAAATGAATTACCAACCCTTCAAGATAGGAAAGAAAACAAATGAAATTATGGTGGCAATGGATTATTTCTTCCAATCATGAATCAGCAGTCGCTCAAATTTTAAATTATCTTTAAAATCTTAGAGGCGATTTTTTGCTAGTTTTCAGCATCTAATACAAGCAAGCAATTAAGTGTTGAGAAGAGTGAGAAGGATAAGGAGCAATAATCGTCCCGAAAATGGAATAAGTGCTTCCTCGATTCTCAAATTACATACACAAAATGGAACTCATTAAAGTGACACTGTCAACAAGAAATGCAATTGCAAATAATAGCATTCACAATCTACAAAGAAAATCATTGTTGAATTATAGTCTACAGAAGCAGAGCGTTCAAATGAACACCCCTTCACTCTATTAGAGAACACAAACACCTCAATACAAAGAATTATTCAGTAAATCGTAAAGATAAACGAAGAACACGAGGAAGTTACCACCTTGGATATGATATCAACGGAATGGGGGGTAATCCACCTCAAAATTGATCACTGAGCCACTTCGTATGTTGAATTAAAATGGGTTCAAATTTTTAGTAGAAAAAAAAGGAGACAGAAATGAAGAGACAAAGGCTATGCGTGGTTTTATTTTTTGGATTATAATTTTTAAATTAATGTAAATTTTGAAGTTACTAGTAATTCTTATTGTCTATAATTTACAAAAAGGGGTTATTCGCACCCCAAATATACTAAACGCACCCCATAAATCATTAATTTAAATTAATTTAAATTGATAAAGATATAAATACCCTTCAATTAATTAATTCTCCTGCAATTAATTTAAGAGTACATAGTCTTTTTGTTCTTCTTCTTCCCGCCCGTGAACATGGTGTTCGCCAGGCTCATGATAGCCATGCTATTTCTTAATTTGGGTTTTCATGGGTCTTTATGCTTGCTACTCCACTACTCTGTCTTTACAAAATGTTTAAAGGAACATAGTGGAAAAGAATCGCTCTCCAAACAGCATTCCTATTCTCAGCCGTTGTATTCGTAGTGTTCTTCGTCCTTAATGCTCTCATATGGGGTCAGAAATCCTCTGGTGCAGTGCCATTCGACATAATGTTTGTCTTGGTCTTCCTGTGGTTCAGCATTTCAGTCTCATTTGTCTTCGTCGACAGCTACGTCTGCTTCCGGAAACCAGCCATGGAAAATCCGGTGAAGACGAATAATATCCGGAGCAGGCGTGGTACATGAACCCGGTCTTCTCCGTTCTGATCGGAGGTATCCTCCCATTCGGAGTAGAGTTCATCGAGTTGTTCTTCATCTTGACATTGATATGGTTGAATCAGTTCTACTACATCTTCGGCTTCTTGTTCATCATCCTCCTCATCACTTGCGCTGAGATTATGATCGTGCTCTGCTATTTCTAGCTGTGTAGCGAGGACTATCAATGGTGGTGGCAATCGTACCTCACGTCCGGCTCGTCGGTGCTGGACGGCTCTTCTTCTTCTTCAATTAATGGTGAGCGTGATTGCTTAAATTAACTACAGGAGAATTAATTAATTAAAGAGTATTTATGTCTTTATCAATTTAGATTAATTTAAATTAATGATTTATAAGGTGCATTTAGTATATTCGGGGTGCGAATAGCCGCCCCCTTTACAAAATTTGTTATTAATTTAATTTAAAATAATATTATATAATGTGTAAGGGTTAAATATGAAATTAATGATAATTAAAAATTGATTTGTTTGTGTAATTGGTTTTAAGGAGAGTAACTTGAAGCATCTCCAAAACCAGCTTTATAATTTGGAGAGCATTTTATGAAAATTAGAGAGAATTATCTTTTTAATAGAAGTTTTTGGCACTCCAAAACTCCATTATATGTGATGAAATGGTACCATAGGGTGAAATGTTGTATCCATAATCAATAATCGAATTTCATAGATGAAATGTGGGAGCAACCTCTTAAAATTAGGGGCACTTTATGTGTAGTGACTAGTGTGCATGGTTTAGTCTCTATAAATCAGTTGAGTCACCATTATTAACCTCTCCATCACTATCAGGCCGGGATATGGGGTCACCATTATTAACCTCTCCATCACTATCAGGTCGGGATATAGGGGCTCCTGGGGTAGGAGATTTTATCTTTTGTATCTAATGTAAAAGTTATTACATATAATATTAAATTGAAGTTGGTTTTTTTAGTTTTTAGTAAGTGTTCAAATATTAAAATATTTTTTTACAATATATAATTACTCATAGAATGTGTGATTGTGAATAATTTTCACTACATGAAAATAAACAAAAATAAATAAATAAATAAATAAATAAGAGGTAGTGCAAGCACATATATTCATATATATTCCTAGTTTATTTTCTAAAAAAAAATGTCTGACTGAAATTGTTAAGAGCACCTGGATTGGTGCCTAAAAAATTGAATTTAAACTAAATAAATATTTAAATCATTGAATGTGGGTATCAGTTTAAATCTATGTTTCGTTATCTCTCTAGCACCTTGACACTTCAATAAAATGAAATTGGGTTCATTGCTATTAAAAATTATAAATGAAATGTGGGGAACATTCTCCAATTAAATGAAGAGTCCATTAGCGTGCACAACAAGTGGAGTGAGAAAGGATTTGTGGTGGGGCCAGCACTTTTAATATTGAAATAAAAATTTTAATGCATTTATTAATATTTACTCCATCCATCCCACCGAAATATCACCATTTTACTATATTGGACATTCCATTCAAATATCCTCATTTCCCACTTTTAGTAAAAAGAAACCACATGTGGCCCACCACTCACTACTAATATAACTACCCACTACACATAAAATAATAATACTTCTTAATCTACGCACAAAAAGCAACCGATGACGTTTGGGCGGGACGGAGGGAGTATACTTTATTCAATGACAAATTCTCTTGTGAGATGCTATTTATATGAGACGGTTTGTGAGACCTGTTAAAGTATGTCTATTTTTTGGATAAAGTATGTTTAATGGTTGTTAAAGTATATTTTCCAAAGTATGCTGAATTATGCATTAAAGTATGATTTCAGCGTGTTATAATATAATTAATTAGTGACATATTTTAACTACAAATAAGCATGCTTTATCTCTACAATAATCATACTTTAATGATGGGTTGACCTGTCTCATACTCGTCTCACAAATAACACGTCTCATAAGAGAGTTTCTCTTATTCAATACACCACCACAGGAATATATTCATCACCACTGCAACATATTCATCCTTTTCAGTTTCCATTATGATCAATATATCTGTTGAGTTTAAAACATTAATGTTAGAATTTTAACAGTAAAATGAACGTTGAGATTGTAACGGTAAAATACTTCAAATTTTGCTATAAATATGTCATTGAACCCAAAAAAAATACATCTCGCCATAATTTATTTATTTCACTGCATCTTTTAGAATATCCACTCTATTTCACTACATCTATTTTTTTATTTTTAAATTTTCTGCTATATTTTTTTTCTTAATTATTGTTGATTCAAAATTCTCTTATGGATAAAAATAATAATGAATTTTTTAAAAAAAAAAAATTGGATTCTCAAAATATATCTAATGAATAATTTTCTTCTATAAATTCACAAGTACCACAAAATTTTTAAAATTTCATATTCAATTCATCCGCTCAATTATTTTCAACCATCATTCCTAAAACTCAATTTTATAACAATCCAACTCAAGTAGAAAATGAAGAGCAAGAGGATGGTGATGCTATAGTAGTCAATTGAAATTGCGATGAAGCATACTAGAAGATGAACTACTCGTATATTCTTTTATTACTATTAGCGATGACTTGACAATCGACAACGATCATAAAGGAGTATTATTTGGGAACGACTTTCAACTTACTACAAAAAAATCGTCATATAAGCTTAGTCAAAAAAAATGCGAGCGTAATGAAATCACATTGGTATACAACAATTAATCGAAAGGTGAATACATTCAATGTTTGCCACAATAGTGTATACAAGGTATATAGCAGTAGTCACAGTGATGCAGATATATTGTCCATGACTTATGCTAGATATGCAGATGAGAATAATGGTGTTGCATTTAATCTCGAGAATGTCTGAAAAATAGTGAAGGATCATCCAATGTATTATCGAAAATAGTGACTACTATAGGACATCAAAGAAAGGGAGGACGCGAAGTTGGATGCAAGAAATACATCATCGAATAGAAATTTTCATCTAAATATTGATCTAAATAATGATGAACCTCCTCCAATTAGACAAAATACAGCAACGTGAAAAGTTAAAAGAAAAGGAAAAGTTGAATCAGGTGAAAACTTGGAAAGATTTGATTATATGTCCATGATATTCTCAAATGTGCTCAAGAGATTTTCAGAATATACAGAAGTGATGAAAAAAGAAATTGAGTTAAAGGACCGCAACATCATGATGAAAGAGTGGGAAAATATTTATGCAGATACGTACATAAAAAATGCTAGAGCTCGTCTTATCTTACATGAGCAACTATGTAAGAAGATTATGGAAAACTTATTTGTAGAATGTTCTTAATGTTTTTGTTTTCTTAATGTCTGTTATTTTCACTAGTTTAATGTAATCTTCTATTTTAAAATATTATTTGTTTGTATTATTAAATTAATATTTTATTATATAAGTTATTTTTTTTTATAGTTGATCGTTAAAAACTTGCCACTGGAATATACCCATTGTAAAACTAACCATTGGAATATAGTTATTGTAAACTAGCCGTTGCAAGGTGAATTTGCTATATATATGTGCTTCATCCATAAAATTGTTGCATTCTCAAATTTTTGTTCTACTCATACAAAGCTTTTCCATCCTAAAATATGTCACTATTCTAATAATAACAACTCTGCCTCATTTAGTGATCAAGAATATGAATTCGAAAATTATGAAAGACCAAATTCGCCAGACGAAGAATTCATATTAATGTTAGTAAATCAAGGGCAACAACTTCTAGAAGCATATTAACAACAATTCGAAGTACCACAACGAAGAAGGTTCATAAAACAAAATCGTGAATTCGGACATGAAAATTTTGTGCATGCTTATTTTTGCATAAATTCTATGTATCTGGGTAATTATTTAGAAGACGATTCCGAATGTGGAGAGAATTGTTCATTCACATAGTAGAAGTATTCGAGAGTCAGTCTCCTTATTACAACAGAAGGTCAATGCTGCAAAGAGACAAGGTTTGACACCACTATAAAAATGTACCGTAGCTATTCGCCAATTAGATTATGGAGTCGTGCCGACCATCTTGATGAGTATCTTCGAATGGGAGAATCAACTGCAATAAGTGCCTTTTTTAATTTTACAAAAATATGGTTGAAATATTTAGTTATCAATACTTGAGAAGACCGACGTATAACGATAATCAACGTCTTGATTGCATGCATTGGGAATGGAAGAATTATCATGTTGAATAGAAAGGTCAATTTACAAGAGGTTAGAGGCGGATGTATATGGGGGCAGTCCCGGGCTCAAGCCCAGGGCTGCCCCACCAAGAGCCCATTATGATATATTTAAATAATTTATTTTTTAATTTTAGCACAGTCTAAACATATTTTAAGCCCACCAAAGAAAGCCTAAAAATATATCTTCTCAAATTGTATATTTTATGAGTTCATTACAATAAATATTAAAATTTAGTCCATTCCCTAACCACCTTTAATTGAGAAGGTGATTCGGTATGTATATATATATATATATATATATATATATATATATATATATATATATATATATATATATATATATATATATATATATATATATATATATATATTAGTTCACCCCATTATGGATTTCTAGATCCGCCACTAAAATAGGTCATGGCTCACCTACGATTATGCTTGAAGTAGTCGCGTCTCAAGATATATGAATATGACATGCATTTTTTGGAGTAGCAAGTTCGCAATGATATTGACGTATTATATGAATCTCTCCTGTTTAATAATGTTTTGCAAGGAAATGCGCCCACTGTTAATTACACCGTGAACGAAATGCAATATATACAAGGATATTATTTAACTGATGGAATCTTTCCAGAGTGGGCGACTTTTGCCAAAGCATTTACATGTCTTCAAGATCCAGAATGAAGATTGTTTAAGGAAAAACAAGAAGCTGCAAGAAAATATGTCGAAAGAGCATCTGGGGTTCTTAAAGCTTGATGGGAAATCTGAGAGGACCAACTCATCTTTTGTATAGAAAGAGATTGAAACTCATAATATTAATTTGCATTATTTAAACAACATAATTGTCAAAGATGACGGGGACATGGTCACAAATTGGTCTAATGACGAAGGTAATGATCCTGTACAACCTATTCAAGGCTCGAATCAAGAGTTCCAAGAATATCTTCGAATGAATTCATAGCAGCGTGATAATCCTGCTCATCACCAACTTCTTGCTGATTTAGTTCAACATATTTGGCAACGCTTTGGTAACAATTAATAATTTTTTATTTTCTCGAATTAGGCATAGTCCTAATTATTGTACTCGTTTATATTTCACATTATGAATTATCTTAATTATTGTACTCATTTATTTTTAATGTTTGAATACATTGTAATTAAATTACTATATATATATATATATATATATATATATATATATATATATCAAGTTTCAATATATAATATAAATATATATTTTTATTTAAAATAAATTAAATTAAGTACAATCATAACTTCTTGTTTAGAGTATTTAATATTTATATAATATTTTAAATGAAAATATAAGAGTATTATATGTAGTTCTATTATGTATTAAAAATATAAAATAGTGGGTCCCATGAATAGTTAGTTTAAATTGAAAAGTGAGTGTGGGTGTTAGTTGAGTTTAATTGGGAATTGTGTAAAAGTGAATTGAAGGGGTATGTTTGAGTTTAAACCGCATGACCATTGCGGATGCTCTAATTGGGAAAATAATGTAATTAAACCCTCTCCTTCTCTCTCTCCCTCTCTCCCTCATTAAGATTTTTTCATTTCGTGTTTTTTCTCTATCTTTTGAAGATTACCCATCACCTTTGATCTCACCCAAGCAATCAACGGTGAGAATATATTTTTATTTTCCATCAGACCTCTCTTACCGATAAAATTAAAGAGAAAGATTATAATATCTTAGATCTATACATCTACTCTCAAACTCCTTTTTAGATCTTTGTAGATTTTTGATCTATTCTCACCTATAATCCCTGTTCATAACTCACATTCAAATTAAATATGTAAGATTTGCTCTTTTATCAACGATATTACAGAAGATTTCGATGAAAAATCCTTTCTCTCATTTTGATGCTATCATCAAGGATTTGAGGAGGATCGAAAATCTTTAGTTATCTGTAAGTGGATTCAAAAAATTATGTATTAGTGTTACGATTTCCAGTCTGTTTCTTTTGTTAAAATAAATCTAACCACTTTTGCTTAGTAATTTATTTATGATTTCTCTTATTTTATTATTATTATTATTATTATTATTATTATTATTATTATTATATATATATACACACACACACTTTGTTCATATTGATAATATGGTCTAATTAAAAGGCCTTTAATTGTTTTTTATGCTAGCTTTCTTTTTTAAATGACCTATACTAAAAATTCATGTTTTTGCTGGAGAAACTTTTTGTTGGAGAACAATATGAAAAATTATGTTTTGTTCCTTCACTAGTTTGTGCATTGCCTATTGTGAGCAGTTGGTTTATGCTATTGGTTTGTGCATTAATTTCTCCACAATGAAAGTTCTTCAAAATTCTGTAACTGGTATATTATGGATGAAATTCTTAAATCTGTTGGTTATTGTTTCGTAGACTTGTTTATTCACGGTCATATCCAAATTCTTAATTTCATATAGTTTTTCTTAGTTAGCCTTTGGGTAAAAGCTTAAAATATCTATGGGTTGCTTTGATTGTTGTATGTGCCCTCTTTTCTACTTGAAAAAAATTAAATGTTTAATCGACATGAGTTTGAATTTTAGGAAAACAATACATGTAATAATAATGTTATTTATACCTCTCCGTAATGAACATTCTACTGTTTCACTAATCTTCTATTTTCAGGAACATGATATTTTCAAGCTGATCCATTAATTAGCCCATTCGTACTTGGAGGAATATTCATAACAACTCTCTTGAAATGTATTCTATATAGCAAGATATTAGTCATTATTTTTATGTAATCTAAATCTGAATTGTGATACAAATAAAATATTAAAGACATATGAATGGCTACCTTCTTTATGTGAATGGGGCTCATAGTTTAATAGCTAGAACATAACTATTTATAATCCTTTTGAGATAGATGAAACGTTTTGTCTACAAAAAAAAATTAAAATTCAAATTATTACAATTTTTTAGAAATGTTTTGTTTTTAGAAAATTTATGACTAAATTGAATAGGGGTGGCATACTCACATTTCCATGTGCAGGGAGGGCGGCCAAGTCATGTATTTCCATGTACAGCTGCAAACATGTACTATATTTAGTTTGCTTTTTATCGTTATTAAATTATAAAACGGTAAAACTACTTAGATAGAATCTATCCAGATAGAGATATTTAATTCTTACTTGACTTTACTATTTTAACCCTATCTTTTTTGTTTGTTAAATAAATGGGTAATTCTTTTTTTTGATCGGACAAATAAATGGGTAATTCATTTGTCTCTCATAATTATCTTTAGCATTAAATATTTTGTATTAAATACATTACATTGATCTAATATATTTATAAAGTAATTAATATTTTTCTGAAAAATACAAATAACAATAACCTATATATGGTGTATTTTATATATATATATATATATATATATATATATATATATATATATATATATATATATATATATTCATAATAAATCCAAATTTAATGTAATTTTTATTTTAAAATCGCTGAAACAAAATAGTGTATAGTGATTAATATTATTAAATAATTTAGTAATAAAAAATATTTTCACTAAATGAAAAATAAAATAAAAATAAAATAAAGACGGCTTTAGAATTTCATAGAAACTACACAAAATCTCTAATTAATATATAAGTTAAAATAATAATAATAATTTTTAAACTTATGTGGATTTCTAACCCAATACAAATTATATAGTTCTAAATTTTTAAAGAATATATATCTTCGAACTCAATTTAATAGGTAAATATTATTATGAAACTACTTCATGTGAAGATTTCTGAAAGATGAAAGAGAGATGATTACTTTAAAATAAGAAAACAATATTCTAATTAATAACAAATGATAATAATATAGTTAATTATTATATGAACAATTAATAATATATAAATATAAAATGATAACAAATTTTACTCGGTTTCTATATATATATTTTAAAATATTTCACTAAGTTGAATAAAATTAATTATTTATTTATAATTAATTTGTATAGTTATAATTGAAATCCTTTTAATACTATCATTTACATGTGATAAAAAAAATTATTTTCACAAAATAGTTCCATGAAACTAATAAAAGCGTTATTTTTTTTATTTTTTATAAAAATGATAGTATTTGATTGAGGGAAAATAAATAAATCAACCAATTAAATAACACTTCATACGATAAAGACAATTTATTGGGTGCAACTAGGTACAAGGCTGCACTCGGATATGACCTATTTTTATGATCCACGGTATAAATATTATGTTTAACCCGTTTTCATTCTTCAGATCCCTGACAAACATACGCTTGCTCCCGCCCCCTTTTTCTCTCTGAAAACCCTAACTTCCTTACACCTCTCTTCTTCATCTTCATTTCTCCATCTGAAACCTTAGGTTCCTCCCGCACTCTATCTTTCCTTCATCATTTCTATCTCCTGTACGAATTGCGGCGGCAGTATTTCGAAGTTCTTCGATTATTCGCGGTAATTATTTTTCTATTTATTTTTTAGTTTTATTTTTTGATTCCAACCGTAGAAGTTCGGCGACAAGTCGTCGCTCTTGGAAAATGATGGCGCACTCAAATAGGTTCATTCTACTTTATATTGTTGCCCCATGATTACTTGTTACAAATATAAACTCAAATTTGTTGCTGCTAAGTTTTCCTATTTCAAAATTTTATGTTTGGTGTTAATGATACTTTAATCAATGAGTATTTGTAACTGTATGTTGATTGATTTGCTGCCTATTCAACTAGAAGTTTGGTTTCATTTTGAAAGACAAGTAATGTTATCATTTTGAACACGTTCTTATTTTCTAATAATTCTAACAAGTTAAAAGAAATTCTCAGTATCACCCAGATATGTGGCCTTCTATTGGCTTTTGGAGATTGCCACTTTATCTTTTATTGTATGTATCATTGTCTCTTCTGTAAGGTTTGGTTTAGTGTGTTTTTCTATTTCTTGTTATTTGTTGTCTAAGCCAAAAAAAACTTCGCCTATATGGTGCTTCACATAAGCAAGTGCTTTTACCTATCTACGTTGTTGCTGAAATCTGTTTGTCCTTTTATTGACCATTCTAAGTTTTTGGCTTTCATGCTTTGAGTGAAGTTGATATTAAGACAGTTTTATCATGAGTTGTTCTTGTGTTGAGAACGAATGTGTCCCTTTCTCAGTTTCAATATAACATGCTTTACTCTTTAACAATTGCATTTAATCCAAATTATAGTGTATTCTTCATATTATTGCGCCCCTCGGTAGGTTTGAAATCCATATGTGTGCACTCACTATTTGCACACACACTCACTATTTCTGCATTTCTCTTGTGTAATTGACGCGCTGCCCATAAAGTATTTATGAAAGTTATCCCTTGTCTTCCTTTTTTTTCATAAGAATTCAAATAAATTGGCAACACTCATTGTACAGTTTTAAATTATCATTTGGGATTAGCAACACTCATAACTAAAATGAGTTATTTTAAGATTTTTCATTAGCAACACTCGCAATTTAATTTGTGATCATTTCAACCAACTAAACATTCAAGGAAACTGTACAGTTTTGTGGTTTGTCTAATTGATCCAGGATTTCAATTCTACTTGGTTTGTCTGTTTGATTTCTCTGATGTATTAATTCCATTGTTTGTGTGTAAATTTTGTATTCATACTTTGACATAATTTTGGGTGCGACTTGCACATAGATTTCGTTGCTCTGTGACTTGCAACATAATAATAAGTATTATTTATTCTTGCTCTTATTGTATTGTAAACAGTCTCCTTTTATAGTGGAAATGTGGTTCTTCTGTATGTATTTTTCTTAACATTTGAAATTTGATTATTCTCTATTAACGTTTTGTGTTTTGATGTTTAGGCATCTATAATGAAGAAGAATAAGAATATTGCTTCTACGTATAAAAGACGGAAAGGCAAGGCAAAGGAGCCTATTGGAATACAGGTTCTTAATAAGGAGCCTATTGGAACACAAGTTCCTGATGAAGAGCTAGACAGTTGTTTATTATCAGGTTTCATTGAAGATGAACCTGTAATGGCTCCTTTTAAAAGAAAACAGTCTAATAGGGCTGATGAAAGTATAAAAAAGAAGAAAAAAACAGGCCTCTGAGGACCTTATTTCTGAAAAGCCTTCATCCAAAGATCTTTCAACTGCACAAGTTATTCCTAAAAAGCCTTCATCTAAAACTGTGTCTTTTAAATCTGCTCCAGTTCCTTCTATTAGTAAATCTTCTCCTAGAAAGTCCCCACCTAAGAAAGCTGCCAAAAAAAAACCCTACAATGAGGATCTATAGGAGATGTAGTCTGATGAAGATTTTGAAGTTGAGGGTCAGCAGGTTGAATATGATGATAGTGATGATCATGTTGATGAAGAGAGGAGTGTTAAGGATTAAGATGTTTGGATCAGAACTAAGAAGAAAAAAAGGTCATTTTTATTTTAATATGTACATATATATTTTTCCAATATTTGTAGTTTTGTATGTTACTTGATTCATGTTTTTCTTTGCAAATCAATGAATTGATGTTTGAATATAAGAAATGGTCTTTAAGTCTACATGTTATACACTTTATTTTTAATTTTCATCAATTCATTTGTGCACAAAAGTTTGCATGATCTTCAAATTGTAGTACCTAATTGATCATTATTGGAGAAAAAAAGTATGCTATTTACAATCAAGTACTTGCGTAAATTATTCTCATCTATGATACTTATTATCTCCCTCTGCAGTTCTTGAAGTATGGGTATCTTATAAAATTTTATGGTGTGCTCTGTTTCTTGTATACATATTTGCATAAAATTGTATATGTTTTAACTTATAGTGTATACGTCTTAACTAAATTTATATTTGTAAATTTGATGTCATAATATTATATCTGTATATTTTGTGTGTTTTTTCAGCTCATTCACTAGTCAGTGTAATCCATGTGGATTGCGCAAAGTATTAGCAAATCTGAATGACAGACAAAGAGCTGATGTTCAAAGTATAGGATTTGGTGGGTTGTTTTGTGTGAATCTGGAAAGGTTCTCAAACCATGAGATGCTTGATTGGTTGGTAAAAATTTTTAATTCAGTTGCTAGGCTATTTGTTATTGATGAGCATAGATTTTCCATGTCACGACTGATGATGTTTATGACATGTTTTGCCTTCCAAGAAACAGTGGTCGGCCTATTTTGAAATATTACAGAAAATAAAAACCTGGTCTTTTGTTTAGGCTTTAATCTGATTATGGCATCAAGCCTTTATCCCCATTGCATATGTTGTCCAATTTGCTTCTAAACCAATTGACATACGCTGGTGAAGATTTTAAGAGAGTTTTTGTGATTTTCAGTTTGATTTGTTTTCTGATCCCCGCCCCTAATCGTGCACTGAGAAATGGGGTGTTTAAATCTTTAGAGAATATAAATGAGATTAAAAACTTTGATTGGTGTGAGCATGTTTTGAAGGATTTGTGTAACAACATTAGCTAATATAAGGGAAAAAATGCAAAGAATATTGGTGGTTGTTTATTGTTTTTACAACTCGTCTACATGCACAAGCTTCTTTGGAAGGGTATACACTTACCACGCACGCTACCTCTTGTGCGACATTGGACAAATGAGAGCATAGATTTGCGGTGTGATGAAGAGGTAGCTGTTGGTGCGTATGGTATTAGGAAGCTAATTGACCAATATTTTCCTATATCTATCAATAGCCATTTGAAGAAATTTGATCAAGCTTCATATATCCCTTTTGAGAGCATGTCCACATCTGATCTGTCTGAACATGTATTAAATTTTCTTATTTTATTTTTTAGAAAAAAATTTCTTTATTTTTTTAGTTAAACTTCAATACTGTATGATATATGACATGTAATTGTATAAGTTTTATGCATATTTGTATACTATATATTTTTGTTTTATGAACTAAACTAATTATTGTATTCTTATATTTTCATTAGGAACTAGAGCTTCTTCTTTTGGAGATGAAAAAGGAGACTATGGCATTATCAGAAAAGTACATGATCAAATTGGAGAAAATTCTAAAAAATCAGATTGTCTTGAAAAAGAATGATGGTGAAGGAACAAGTTCTTCACCGTATATTTCAGATTCAGATAAGTTTTTAAAAGATGAGTGTCAAAGTACATTGACGATGTGGTGAGAAGTTATAAAGTAACAAGACAGATTGTTGATGATATTCCACAATTCAAGTTGATATATTCTGATGATTCACTAACTCCATATGTCCAAGATCATGACTATTAAGCTGATCTTGTAGTAGATGAGGGCGATCCTAAGTTTTCGAAGAAGAATTTAATAATGCATTGAATTCTGTTGGAACCAAGGATGGGTATGTTGGTAAAGATGTTGGGGATGAATTCTGGAATATCAGTGATGAGATTGGGTATCTCTCGAAGTTTGCTTTGAAGAATAAAAATATTTTATCAAAACTTGAAAGATGCCATGTTGAACTATTGGATTTATGCTTTTGTGATACTGAAGGTAGGGGTGTGCACGAATATTGGATATAACCGAAAGCGTACCAAATTAATTTCGAACCGATAAAAAATTATTGACTTTTTGACTTTTTTCAAACCGAACCGAACTGATTTTTCATTTGGTACAGACTTGAATATTTCTCATTTTTTCGTATCGAATATTAGATATAACCGAAACTTACCGAAAAATCGTATTTAAGTTATGCATTAAAATTATATATAACATATTTATCTTATTATTTATAGTTTATACTTTATAGGTCATGAATCAATTAATTTTACTCTACTAATTGTAATGTAATCATAATTAATAAATTAAAATTAGTTGTAATATAATTACAAATAATAATTTAAAAATATATCTAATGCTCTAAATATTTATTTATTACTATATATCAGGAAATATATATTTCATAGTATAATAAATTTCCAAAAAAAAATAGGAAATAAATAAAATAATATGCTCAAAGTTTAAAATATTATTTCAGAGAACATAATGAATAAAGTAAATCATACTATCTCTAAAGTCTAAATTCAGTCATAAAATTATTAAATAATTATTATATTTTATATTTATTTAATGAAGATAAAATGCAAAATTTAATGATAATCCATATTTGTGTCTAAAATATTATTAGATAAACTTTAATTGAAATACACCATAAATTTAAAGTTAAAGGTTTTAAAAAAAAATCCAAAATTATTAATTTTCTTTATCTTAGTACTATTATTTTTTAAGGTAACACATGAGGTCGTCTTATGTAAGACTATTTTGCATTTTCTAAATTATTATCAATTTTTATTAAATATATTATCACTTTTCATTAAAAGTTTATAATTCTTTATTTATAATATGAATTTTGTTTATGAAATAATGCAATGCACCACTCTCACTTTTCATCAATTCGAGTATAACTTTTTATTCAAATATTAAAACTTCAAATTTGTTTAATGATTATTTTGATTGTTCGTTGATTCTTATTTGGATATGGGAAATTTAGTTATTTTATTTAATTGATATTTTTATGTGCAAAACTCCGTTTTTCATGAAAAATCTGATCCACTCCGCATTGTCAAAATCCATTTTCCAGAAAATCCATTCCGAACCAAACAGAATTTCGGTATGAATTCAATATCGAATTTTTTCTTTACGGATTCAATATCGAATTTTTTTAAAAAAAAATCCGATCCAAATTTTGGTACGGATTTTTAAAAAATCCGTATTGAATCCCGATCCGCACACCCCTAGCTGAAGGTGAACATTCAGCGTAAGTATACTTGTTTATCTACTGATTTTTTATAATTATTTTTTAATTTATTTTTTTTCCAATTTCTTATTAGAAAATCATTCTATAGACATGAGCTGTCGCTGTACATTGAAAATTCGAATATTTTATCAATGTATCCAAATGAAGAAAATTTCCTTTGAATTGTTGATGCATGGTGCCTCGAGATAAATAGAGCCGCATCTACTGCTCTCGCGCTGTTTTTTTAACTTAGAGCACAGTGTAAGTATTCTAGTTAACTGAATCACACTTTTTTTAAAACATTTTTATTAATTTGTTATTTTACTCTCTTTTTTTCCTTGTTAGGATATTCTTGAATGCTTATTAAATTATGAAGAAGATTAAAATAGTAATGCTAAAGCTAAAGATTTTAAGGAAGTTATGGATATTTGGAGTAAATGGTTGGACTTTACTGGGGACACTCTCATGTCTAGTGAATTGGTAATGTTTATATAATTTTATTACTTTGGATTCAATATATATATATATATAGATATATATTTTGGAACTTAATATTTGATTATTTTTTGTTACATGTAGATTTTTCTACCATTTGTTTTAAAAAATCATTTGGTTGTTGTTGCAATCAACTTTGTTGATAAAAAGATTCAATATTTGGATAATTAGAAATATGCTGAAGATGAGAAGAGGGATTACTTTGAAGGGGCAGTAGATTCATTGGTTAGTGTTCCTTTTAAGAATAATTTAATTTATCATTTTTAATATATACTTTTAAATTATTAGTGTATTACTTGTTACGCTTAATTATATAACCTTTTTATAAGTTATATTTATTCAATATTTTTTGTAATCTTATGTCGGTTGAAATAATGACTGAATTTTTAAGAAAAAAGGCCATGCCAAAAGTTTTGAATTTGAGAAGTATGAATTTGAGAATGTTTCTTTCAAATGGCAGTGGGCAATGATTCTGGCATCTATTTAATGCACCATTTGAAGTATTTCAATGGTACCATTTACACATCACCCAACTTGAGTAAGGTATTTACTATTTTATTTACATATAATTTGAAATATATGTTTTTAGTATGCTTTTAATCTTAATTTATGTAATTCCTATGGTTTCTATATTTCTTGAAAACTTCTTTGATGTGGTCGACACTTGTATTATGATGGTACTAGTTTAAATGTAGGTTTTTGCCTTGGTATTTATGTTGTTCCTGTCAAGTATATGGGGTTATTAGATTTATTTTTTTGAATATTTTCTTATGCATGATTTCTTCTATAATTGTGTGGAATATTTGTTTGTACTGTACAAGTTTTTGAAACCAACTGTATATGTATCTGTCTAAGTGTTTATGTTTTTACTTTATGGTGCATAGATTCCTAAATTAGTGTATATATTATTGGTTAATATTTTATAATTTTGAATGTCATCTGTATTAATAATTTGTATTTTATTCCAGGCTCAAATTCGTGTTCTGCTAAGAGCTGAGATCTTATTAAATCAGAATGAAATGAGAGGATATGTGATAAAGGAAACTATGAAATTTTATCATGAGAAGCCTAAATTGCTAAAGATGTTAGCAAAGCAAAAGAAAGAGAAGGTTGTGAAGGCTCTTGAGAAAAAGAAAAAAGTTGTTGCACAATTGCTTGAAGAAATCAATAAAGCTGACCGGGGAGAAAAGAGATATTGGTGGGAAGAAGGGAAAGAAGTAATATAACAACTGCTGAATAGTGATGATACTTTGTTTATTTATGAAATGTAACCAGCAAAATTTTTTAGGTTTTTTGGATGTATTTTGCTGATTTTCTCAAGATCTAGTGGTATTTTGAAACTATGGTAGTTATGTTCAAACTATGTGTTATGTGTCATGATGATGTATTAAGATTGAGAGTCTATTAATTGCACCAAAAAGTCTTGAATAGGTGGTGAGATAATGTTTGAGACATTCAATTCCAGATATTTATATTGTTGTACAGTTCGTGCTTTGGCTGCTGTATGAGGCTTTTCCTGGATTCAGTGAAATGCAGCAATCTAGTTCTTCAAGTGATGAAACTTCATCATCGTTTTGAATGATGTTTACCTTGTATGTAGTAATGTACGTGTACTTATGTTACTTGATAAATAGTGAATTCGTATTTGATTAGTTGATATCAGAAGAGTTTAAGGTTTCTTTTATGTTGATTAATTTTTCAAATTTTGAATTTGTGATTAAATAATTTTGTCAGTTACTGATTGATAGTTTAGTTAATTGTAGGTTAATATAGATTAATATGTAAAAAAATATTTTGCTTATCAATGTTCAGCATCACCTTGAAGAAAGAAAAAAGAAAGACTTGTTTGACAAATTAAAATGAAACATAAAAAGTTATAAAACGAGATTTGTTTCGAGTGAAAAGCAAAAATAGAGAAAATATATATAATTAAAATAATTCACCATACAAATCATGCCCATGTAAAATTTACACCATACATATATACGATTAATGGAGATAACATATACAATTAAAATAATCCACCATACAAATCATGTTCATGTACAATTCAGACCGTACATATATACAATTAATGAAGAAAACATATAAAGTAAAGAAAAATCCATCACATCGAATGCTCAATGCTACCAAGATGCCTATCATGACCACGTACAATTCAAAACATACTTATATACACTTAACAGAGAAAACATATACAATTAAAAAGAGATTTGCTTTTTGAGTGAAAAGCAAATATGGGCAATGCTAGTTTTTTATGTGAGAATCCTATATTATATAAACAATAATTTCAAATAATGACGAATATCTCATTAAAGAACAAATTTATGTAACATGAAAGAATGACAAATGTACTAGTAATTGAACAAAATTTCAAGTATTGATACATCACTAAAACAAACGAACATTTGGAGTTTTAGATCCAAATTCTTTCATTAAATCTGATTTTTTTTCCTTTTTGCTCCTTTACTCTTTTCAAAATGACCTTTAACTCTTTTCTTTCTACCTTTTGTAATTGCATGGATGGGATCAAGTACAGTATTTGACAAATCAACTGGTTCTTCCATTGGAAGAGATTTTGCTAACTTCTCCAAGGCTTCAATAGCCATCAAATCTCTTTTGTAGTCTTCATATATAATCTTTCTAGCTTCTTCATTCTCTCCACATTTTAGTAACATATTATAGTAATTCCTAGCTGCTTCATGTCTCCATGGTACACTACTCCTAATACTTGAATTTCTCCCACTGAATTTATCCCATTATCTCAGACTTTGCAAATTTTATCCATCTTTTCTGTATGTAGCTGTCTCGAATTCTTTGCACAGAATTTATGTGAAGCACTCTTAAACAGTGATAGCACAAGATCCCACACACTTCAAATTTCTTACATGTGAAATGAATTAGATTCATATGAATATCAAATACGACATTATCTTTTTTCCCATCATTATCAACAGAGAAGACATCAAAAATCATAGTCGTGTCATGAATTCCTTTAAGTGTAGAACAAGCCATGATACACTTTCTAAATTCATCCTCAAAATGTGAAAAGAGAGATAGCGTGTATACCTCGGAGACATTTTTTAAAATACCTGCAAAAGGCAAAGCACTTTCTACAATTGTTCTTGAGCATTTAAATTCATCAGCTTGTTCATTACTCCTCCACTGCTTTACTACCCTAGAAAAAATACCTTTAAACAAAAATAATATTATTGAATAATAAGTGTATATATTTTTATTCATATCTGTATATAATACATATACAATTTAGAACATATCTATATATAATTAATGGAGAAAACATATACAATTAAAATAATCCACAATAAAACATGCCCACATACAATTCAAAACATACCTATATACAATTAACGGGGAAAACATGTACAATTAAAATAATCCACCACACAAATCATATTCATGTACAATTCAGACCATACATATATACAACTAACGAAGAAAACATGAACAATTAAAATAATCCTCCATACTCATCATGGCCATGTACAATTCAGACCATATCTATATACGATGAACAAAGAAAACATATAAACAATTAAAATATTAGTTCAAGATGATAACTTGTACAGATATACAGTTTTTAGTGGTACATAACTAGATAAAAATCTACACACAGCCATTTTATATTTATTATCAAATATATGTATATAAAACATAAAATCATATGATATATTTATAGTATTTCAGTTAAAAAACATACCATAGAATTTCAGTTAAACTTGTTTTTTCATGGGCTTTAAATCCAATAGCATGAATGGTGCTCTCACTTCTTTGTGTAAATAAGACTCCAACTGAAAAGAAGTTCTTGCTAAGTGTTGTGCACCACCTATCCTTTAAAGTGTACAATCTCTCAAACCAATCATTACCCTGCAGTGCATAGGTTGATATCATATGATTCAACAATCTTCAAACTCCTCTTCGTTGGCATAGTTAGATAAGCACTTGTTGAAGCACTCCTTAAATGAATTATTTGATTTTAATTTAGCATAATTTTTAACAGCATTCTGATGCAGATGCCACAAGCACAACCTATGCCTTGTATTTGGAAAACCTGCAGCATAAAAATAACATATAGTTCAATGTATTAATTTAATATAGTAATGGTAGCAATTTTATAAGTGTTCAGATATTTATCTACGCTAGATCTTTTGTAATAGCATGATCTTGGTCCGTAAAAATTGTTATTGGACTTTTGCCTCCCACATATTTCTTGAATTTTTTAAATAACCACTCGAATGACTTGGTTGTCTCATCACTAATGAAAGCACAAGCAAGCATCACATTCTTTCTATGATTGTTTATCCCAACAATTGGGGGCACAAATTAAGTTATACTTATTTGTTGTGTATGTTGTGTCGAACACCGACATATCCTCATAAGTGTTAAAATCTTCTTTCATCAGGGAATCTCTCCAAAACAGATTATACAATCTTCCTCCCTCACCCAACATCACCTTGTAATAATATTTTTCCTTTTCTTCTTCCTGTTTTTCCATTACTAATATTAGTGTTTGAGCATCCCCACCTTGTATCCTATTCATTTTCCATTGCTTTGCAAAATTTATGTGATCTCTCATTGTATGCCCTACATTTTCTTCTCCTCTAGTAGTATGTAGCATATATCTATAAGAATCGGTAGCTCCACTTCCTGAAGATATCATATCTATTATAACATCACCCTTATCATTGGATATTTGTCTCTCCGAACGATGGAAATAACTCAATTCTCTTCTAGTTAATGGATGATTATGGGTCATCTCATGAACTATCACCTCAAACATCCCTTCATCCTTCCTTTTCAGTCTCATAAGTGTCTTACAATCATTCCTTGTATTACTAACTTTCCTTTTTCATTCATTAGTAATTTCCTTTCTTTTTCCAGCGCATGAGCACACATAAGTTTTTCTTGTCTCAACTGATTTACTTGAAATTCTAGTGGTGGACTTACGTACACTAAATCATAATTCTCTTACATGCTTACAATACAATTTGTGCATCTCCTCAAGCGTGTCTCTTTTTAATCTAACTAGTGAATCTGTCGCTCTCTTATATTCCCTACTTTTCTCATCTTCACTAGAGCATAAAATTTGAATAAAATCTGCATATAATATACATAATTGGTTATTTCTATACTATTAATGATGAATGCATATACAATAAAGAAAAATCTATCACTTCAAATGCACAATGCTACATTATGCTTATCGTGCCCATGTACAAGTTAGAACATATCGATATACAACTTTGGGTTTAGGGTTTAGGGTTTAGTGGTTTACGGGTTTAGGGGTTTAGGGTTTAAGGTTTAGGGGTTTAGGGTTTAGGGGGTTTAGGAGTTTAGAGTTTAGGGTTTAGGGGTTTAGTGAAATTGGTAAATATTATTTCACTGAATACAATTACAAAGTACTTACGTACTGTACGAAGACAAGACTCATCCACACTATCCAACCTACCTAAGTCGTAGACCTAGGGTGAATACAACAAAAATACATCAAAAATTCAAATACAAAGATGTTATCTGAAGTTTGATTCTATCACCTATATGTCTAGGAGATAGCATCCTCGTGCCAAAATGTAGGACATTTCTTTCCATCCATGTGTAGTATATTATGGTAGCAAAGGTGATGAAAAGAAGTCTTCTGGCCTTGTTGTTGCTACTAGTGTCTGCAATTATCTTACGGAAAGCATCCGTAACTGAGGTGATTCTTTCTCTCCGCCATCCCACCCATCTTCTAACCTCCTCCCAGATTAGTTTGGTATAAGGGCAGTGGAAGAAGAGATACGATGTAGTTTCCAGATCGAAACAAAAGCTATATAGTTTATCTTCTTCTGTGCACCAAACTCTATCCTTCGTAGAAACTCTTTCTCTATGAACCAACCATATTCAGAAGCTGTATTTCCTCACAATCCATTTTTGCTAGATCTATTTGTCTGCAAAGCTTGAGTCCTCTGAGTATCTGCTCCTCAGATGTGCATACATGCGACTCACCTTGAAGACTCCATTCTCACAACATTTCTCCATAATACTAACCACTCCTTCCTCTTCTTCTATCTCACTCACAATCACGTTCGTAATGGCTATCAGTGTTCTCCATAACTAAGTAAAATTAGCTCCGGGAGAAATTGTCATCCACTGAGATGATGTTAGGTACACTGAGTGAATCCATTTCACCCATAGAGATAAGGCCTCTCTATGAACATCCCACAGAGCTGCTGACAATAGGGCTTTGTTCCAAGTGGCAATGTTCTTCAATCCTAGCCCCCCTGCATTTTTAGGTTGAAGTATATCCTTTCAGCTCACCAGACTAATTTTCGTACCCCACAAGAATCTATGAATCAATGCCTCCACTTTATGTATCACCACAATAGAAATTCTAACAATTCCACACCAGAATGACAAAATACCATAGATTTATGAAGTGATTAGCTCCAGACATCCCGTGAAAAAGAGTAATTTAGAAAACAAGATTGGATCATGTGGTTGATATCATTCAAGATGGGGGTGAAGTCTTGCATCCCAATTCTTTTGCTACAGATTGGAATACCCAAATATTTAAAAGGAATAGTACCTGTAACAAAATGGAGGATTTAGACAATTTGTTCATGGATTCGGAATGGGACTCCTGATGTAATTAGATTAGATTTTTGGGGATTAGCAAATAGCCCAGAAACATTTGGAAATCCTTTCAAAATCCTATCAATACAATCCGCGATTGCAACATCTCCATAACCCACAATCAGTAGATCATCCATAAAGATTAGATGTGAGACTTCTACACACTTACAAATTCTAGAATAAATCTTTACTCGTGTAGGTCAACTGCCTGAGCCATCAATCTATTAATATATTCCATACAAATAACAAAGAGGAGGGAAGATATTGGATCACTTGTCGAAGACCCCTCTTGCCTTTGAAGAAACCCTCAGGTTTACCATTGATGAGTAAGGAGTAGAATGTAGTTGTAACACACTGTTCTATCCACTTACGGAAAATAGAAGGAAAACTTAATCCCGTAAGCAAATCAAAGAGGAATTTCCAAGAAACAGAATCATAAGCTTTGGAAATGTCTACTTTGACTGTCATCCTAGGAGAGATAGTTCCTTCTCTCCTTCCATAACCCCTAAAAATCTCCTCTGCTAGCATTACACAATCTCTCAACTTCCTTCATTTAATAAATCCAAACTGAGATGAACTTATCAAGGAAGGTAGACAGTTTCTGAGTCAAGCAGCCAAAATTTTAGAGATGATTTATACACCGTGTTGCAACAAGATATTGGTCTAAAATCTTGCACCGTCGGCTCATGAGTTTTTTTCAAAATCAATGACACAAAGGTAGCATTCAACTATTTGAGTATTTTTCCTTTCCGAAAGAATTCTTTAACCGCTACCACAACATCTCCACCAACTACAACCCAAGCAATTTGAAAGAAGGCCGATGTGAATCCATCAGGATCAGGGGATTTGTTTTTGTTGATTGACCACAGTGCATCCTTAATTTCAGTCTCCTCAACTGGCGCCTCTAGATTACCAGCATCCTCAGCCGAGAGTCCAGGTCCTCTGTCTAACACATTCTGCTCCACTAATTCAATAACAGTTCCCTCTTCGCCAAGAATTGATTTATAATAAGAGATGAAGGTATCAATCATTTCCTGGTAGGAAGAGGTAGGGTCATTGACCGTGCTGAGAGAGTGAATACCATTTCTCTCTCCATTGCTTCGAATAAGAGAGTAGAAGTACTTTGTCGAGCGATCCTGGTTTTTAATGTGCTTTTTTTGAGAACATGCATAAGAAAATTAGCTTCACAATCCTCCAAATGTTTCAGTTTGTTGACCTCATTTCCTAGCTCCAAGTGTAGCTCATGGTTCCTCAGATTCGACATAAAAAGAGATTGGAGATGGGCCAAGCGTTCTCTTCCTCTTTTCACTGTTTTTGAAATGTGTTGATTATTTTGCTTATGTATCTCCTTCAAAGGTATTTTTAAGAGATTTCATCTTCTGGCTAAGAGAATATTTCATTGTACCTGCTATGTGTACCTGCCAAAGAGAAGAAACAAGAGCAATAAAATTGTCATGGTTAGTCCAAAAATTACAAAATTTGAAAGGTCTTATATAGTGAGGGCTCGAATTTCAGAAAGATGTGATAGAAGGAAAATGATCCTAATGGATTCCTTGGGGAAGAAAAATGGTGTGTAGATCCCAACCCATACTCCTCAACACTTCGCAAGTCATAACTCTATCTATTTTTGAACACGAAGCTCCATTCGACCAAATGTAGTAACAGTCGGTTGAGTATGTATCCTCTACTCCCAAAATAGAATAATTTTCATTCATTTCTCTAGTCCCCGAGTTTTGAACTTTGCTATTTCTTTCACCTTCAAATCTTACAATTGAAATCCCCCCCAATATCCAAGGTAAGGAATTTGAGTGAAAAAGAGAGATGAGGTGTTGCAACAACGATCTTCTAGCAACATATCAATTGTGGACATAGATCACTATGAGTACAAATTCTCTCAAGGTGGTAAGACATCTAACATTCATTGTAATGACTTGATCAAATAAGATGAAATTTTCCAAATGAAGTCTCATAGCATTCCATACAACAACAATCCTGCTACCATTATAAAGTCGAGATTATGAATACAATTCCAACCAGGGAACACCTTATTTGCAACCTCTTCTACTGTATTGGGGGCTAGTTTAGATTCCACTAGACCCGTAATTGCCACGTCATGCTAACGCACAACATTTTTAAGTGCGTTGTGGGTTGGTGTGTGTCCTATCCCTCCTACATTCCAAATGAGGAGGCTCATTAAGAGTATTCAGAGGAGGGAAACCCCTCCTCTTCAACCTTCTTGCTTAACCAATCTTCATAATCATTCAAATTTCTAATACTATCACCTATGGCAGTCGTCTTGGGCTTCTTGAAGTTCCTTCCAGTGGAACTTGATGATTCACTGCTGCTAAAAATTGGAACCCAAGTTCCTTTTCCTTTCCCCATATTAGAATTGCTGCCACCTGAGGAATATTGGGTGTCTAGTGTCCCCTATTGGATTGATGTGTTGAGTTTGCTGGCCTTTGACTTATTCCTGCACTGGTGGTGGAGTTTGCTGAGCTTGTACTTTTCATGTACATGTGGTTGAGATGGTGTATGTGTTGTTGTCGGTTGCTTCTGTTGATGTTGCTCAAATTCCTGAGGCTGTTGGCATGTTCTTTGGTTTCAGTTTCTGTACCTTTTCTGATAAGCATTTTGGAAAGGTTGTTTATCCAGATGTTGTTTCTCATTGTGCTCACCTTCCTTTTTCCTACACTCATCCGTGATGTGGCCCAAACAGTTACACTCTTTACAATATTTCAGGTAGAACTCATAGATAATCCTCTGCTTGAATCCTTTCGTGGTATTTTTCACCCAAATTTCTTCAACTAGAGCCTTCGATGCATCCACCTCTACGAGAATTCTAGCATAGGAAAAGATAATTTTTGTTGGCAGTGCACCGATCAAGCATCTTCGATTGTCCAATGATAGAGGTGATGATCAGGCTTAGCTTATCAGGGGCCCAATATTTAAGTGGAAGAGAAGGGAAACAAATCCAAATAGGTACAGTGGAGATACCCGATTCATCAAACTGGAAGTCTTCGGGCATCCTTCGTAACATCAAATATTTCAAGTTTCCATCATAGGGACCATTTTGTAGAACTGATTGAGCATCCTCCTCATTGTTCAATTTGAAAATGAGCCATCCACTATCATGGGTGAATATAGAGACTTCCATTCCCCATTTCCTAGTGATCTCTTTTACTACTTGAAATCCCAGATAACGACCTGCAAAGTAACCAATAAGTGTGAATCTTCATTCATCATCCTTGTTCTCATTTGGGGGATCTCAACAAATCCAGGGTTGGGGGGATATATTGAAGTGTATGGATAGGGTTGGGGTTGGGGTTGGGTTTACGGTTGTGGGTAGGATCAGTGGAGGGATGGGGGGCAGAGAGATGTGTAGAAGTATGCGAAGGAGAGGGTTCGAGTTCATGTTTGTGTTATGGATGGTGGGGGTTAGGAAACATTGAGTTGAAAGGATTAAATGGAGTAGATTTAGATGGGAGAGACGAAGGGGGTGGCAGAGAAATTGGAGGAGTGTGAGATGGAGCAGCTAAGATAGTTACTGGAGCAAATTGCGGATGAGTAGTTGAGGTTAGAGGTTTGTTTCTAGGATTGGGGTTGAACGAGGTGAGGGCTAAAAGTCTCTTGCCGGAATCCATGGACGGTGGATTGGCAGTAGAGAGGGTCTGGGTCGGTGGGGGTCTCGAGAAAGCTGGTAAAGGATAAGAGGGTGATTTTTTCCCAATAATTTTTCCATAAAGGTGAAAGAGTTGGAGACTTGCATGTGGTGTTCAGATTGACAAGAAGGAGAAAAAGGTAAAGGATTTGACTTTTTTGATAAAATGTGTTGCTAGGTGTCACACGCCACATCCTTTGCAAGGACATCTACCATAGAGGTGTCTATATCATCAACCACTTTCCTACACTCATTCACATTATCCAATGCCAATATCACATTCGAATTCAAAATATTTGAAGACGTCCTATTAGCTCCATCATTCGATATCGTCGGTTGTATCTTCATCATCAACGACTCCTCTTCAAACTGTTGCGATATTGGGAGCAGCTCCTTCTGCATCATTTTTGGATTATCCAGGGATTCCAGAAGCATCGGAACAGCTGCCAGGGAATCCATGAGCGGTTGCACACTCGCCGGGGACTGCATCAGCGACGGAGCTTCTAGTGACTCCAACAGCTCCGGATCGACTTCCATCTCCTGATGCAGGAAATGATTATCATCACTTTCATCCATCAACTCCATTAAATCACCCCTCTGAGCTTCCAACACATCATCACTTAAATATTCTTCCACCGCTGCAGCTGGAGAAAGGTTTAAAATCGACAAGTGGGTGTTGAGGGAATAGTCCATCTGTGGGGGATTTAACAGGGTAGAGGAAGGAACACCTTTAACCTTCAAGTTTTATTTTTTCTTGCTACATCTTCTACTACCTTTTCCACTGGAGGAGGAGGGAGAATATTTTGATCTCCTGGTTTTCATGCTAACCAAGGAGAAATACAGTAACAAGCTTTGATGGAGATTACACAAGGGTAGTCAGATCACTGACCTCCATCAAACTTGTTGGAGATGAAGAAGAGGAACAACGAAAGGTAGAGAGTCGGGAGAGAAAAAGTTCTTGAGAGAGAAAGTTGTGGTTTTTGGGTTTTTTTGTTTTAGGGTTTAGGAGTTAGGGGATTACAGTTTACGGTTTAGGGGTTTAATGTTTAGTATTTAGGGGTTAGGGTTTAGGTCTAGAGGTTTAGGGTTTAGGGGTTTAGGGTTTTCTTCTTTCACCAAATTTATCTATACTCATGCCTATGTATAATTCAGACCATACCTATATACAATTAATGGAGAAAACATATACAGTAAAGAAAAATTCATCACATCAAATGCATATCATGTCCACATACAATTCAGACCATACATATACACAATTAACGGGAAAAACATATACAATTAAAATAATCCACCATACAAATCATGTCCATATACAATTCAAACCATACTTATATACAATTAACGGAGAAACCATATATAGTAAAGAAAATCCATATCATCAAATGCCTATCATGCCCACATATAATTCAGACCATACGTATATACAATTAATGGGGAAAACATATACAATTAAAATAATCCACCATACAAATTATGTCCACGTACAATTCAGAGCACACTTATATACAATTAACTGAGAAAATATATACAATTAAAAAATCCAATATACAAATCATGCTCATGTACAATTCAAACCATACATATATACAATTAATAGAGGAAACATATATAATAAAGAGACACTATGCCAAACCTGTAGAATAACAACGCTGGAAAAATAACAACGGAGAATTCAAAACCCATTTTTAAAAGAGCAAAAATAAGGTAAAATTTGTCCCCGTTATTATTGCAAAAAAAAGGCACGAATTGACAATGGGGAATTAAGTTTGTTGTTATAACTCCGTTGTCAATCCAACTTATCAATTTTATTTTTATTTTTGAATTATTTTAAATTCTGAAAAATTATTCGTTTAAATTAAGCCCTTAGAATTTTTGACCTCCTTGTCTAAGCTCTTTGCCCTAGCCTTCCAGCCGTCGGCATCTTCCGTTGCCATCGACCAGCCGGTGAATCTCCAACACCACCACCATTTCCGGTCGACAGGAAGTAGGAGAGTGAAAATCCGTATATTCTCATTTTTCACCGCTTATTCATTTCGCATTTCGTCGAACCATCTTTCGACGGCAACAAGGACTAGTCGCCCGGCGTCCCAGGTGATGCTTTAGCTTTTGATTTTGGTTTGAGCCCAGCGAGCGGTGTCTACTCTTTGGGGGCTTCGTACTCGTCGTGTCTAGCGGCGACAACTTATCAACCTGGACCTGCAATAAGCCCTACCAGTTGAGGATTCTCCAGATCCGTCATTGTCCCTTGTTTGCGACAGGACATTAAGAAAGGTATGGTTTCTTATTAGCCTATATATTTGTAGATTTATACGCCAGTTTTGTAGAAATTAATTCATGATTCTTTTTATTTTTTAAAATTTCTTCCACAGTCCTTAACCTCCTTACGATGTGTTCGCTTACCTGAAGTTAGGGTTGAATATTGCTTTCAATTTTCAAAATCTGGCTCATGAATTAAACCAAGATATGTCCATCAGTTTAACAAGCAATTGCCTCCTATTTTCTGTGAATCCGAGTCTATTTTGATTATTTTTTTCCTGTTATGTGTTTTCTTCTGTGTGAGTATTAATGTCCTTACCCAGCATATTCTTCCATTAGCGTAACTGCACAGAGAAGGGGAAGATATGCCCCCAAGTTAAATTCTCATTATTGAATTTATATTCTACCACCTAAATCCAGTACCAGCAGCAAAGCAACACTCAACCACCCGCTCTCCATCTTTCAGGCCACCTCCTTCGATTTCACTTCAGTATTATCGACCTTCTGCCTTCTGCCCTTGTAAGTCTCTGTTTATTCGTTCCAATTGCTCTTCTCAGTCTGTGTTTATTCTCTCCAATTGCTTTCTATTGTGAAATTTCACTTAATTGAATCGGATTTGACTTATCATGATTAAAATGATATAATCTTGGTTCTTTTCATTTGGAAGATGATTAAATATGAGTGAATATGATAATAACTTTGAGATGCTTTCCAATCTTTAGTGCACTCTGAGTTTTTTGCTGCTAGCCACCCAAATTTGTTCTTGTGGAATTCCATTTTTAGGGGTCGGAGTCTGGAGTTAACTTTTCTTATTTCTACATTTCATATTTATTGTTCATGATTGCAGAGACTGAATCTTGCCATTGTTTTGGTTTAGAAAATTATACTTCCTGTATTTTAGTATATATGTAGTAAATAAGAATAAATATTGTTTGTTGAAATATGATTAAAAATTTAGTGGTCTTCAAGCAAGTTCTGAGTTTGAGAGAGATTTATTTAGCAAAAACAGATTACCTGATGGGAGATAGAGAGTAGAGTGATCAAGAAATTAAACCTGAGATATAATCTTTTTACATGTTATGTTGTTGAGTGTGCAAGTCAACTCATTATTCAGGTTTATACTTGGTACGGACAACATGATAATAGCATATAAGAAATCGCTTCATGTCTTATTCCATAAATCTTCACCATCCATTGATTAGAAAAGAAAAAGGTTAGGACACACAACCTAGAAAGCAAAGCAAATAATCAAGTTTACAAGCTTAATTAGTTTGTTACTTGTCCACTACATGCCTTTTTATGCTACTAACATAATCTTTTAAGTCCAGAACTGGAGGGAATAGCTCCATTAAGAATCCTAAAACCTTTAGCTGCTTTGGGTTTCTTTTTCTTAAGTTCTGGTAAAGCTTGCAACTCCACTTTATTCTCCTTTTGTTTTTGTAGAAGTAATGGCTACTAACTCTAATTTATGATAGTTATAAGATTTGAAGTTTTCTTAACTCTTGAATTTTAATAGAATATAAGATAATTAATTAGTGATACATTAGCTATGAGTATATGTGTTATTGTCTTACTATCTGGAAGCTACATGCACTTGGGCCTCTTGGATATTCTTTCGAAACGAGTCTTTTCATTTAGTAATTAATCTTACACTGACATATCTAAGTGCAGAATTTATGAATAAGAATCAGAATATACCAGATCTTAACGAGACATAAAATTGAACAACACACTTAAGGCATCCTTCTCCATCTCTCTTTTTCGCTTTAGAGAGCATAAACTTCTGGTTACTATTTTGAATAATATTTTTAAATTTTTTTTGTCATTTTATGTGTTTAACAGGCTTGCAGCCACGACAACTTACTGGCAACTTGGAGGTTTCTTGATGAGATTAGATTGCGGAGAAGGTTTTTTCTGTTCAAATATTATCTTAAACGTGAAAGAGTGTATTCCATGAAGTGTGCTTTTATATCCGTTATTTTCCAGTTATGTATTGACACCTCAAAGGAATGTTTTGGAACTTCTTTGCTGCTTTGTTTTTGAAAACAATTGGAAAGGTGGCCTTCCTTTTCTCCTACTTCAGTTCTTTTATTTTTTTAAAATTAAACATTGTTTGCGGCATGATATAACTTTCTGCTTTGTTAAAAATTGGATATTATCAATTGATCTGAATACTTCAGCAATGAAAATGAAGACATCTTCATGACATGGTTGCTAATGAATGAAATGTACTGGAGCATAACTTTTTTGGTCAATTTCTGACCATCTCGTTTTTCTACATTAGATTTAACTTGTTTTTCTTCCCCTTTTGATGGCTACTTTATGCTGAGTAGTCTGCACACATGGCAGTTCAGATACTGTCAAATTTTGGTCTTTTCACTTTCCGAGTTTGACAGGGTTCTTCCTTAGATATTAAGACAAAATTTTCTTCTCCTTTTGGCCTGTTCTGTTCAGATACGTGCACGTTGATTTTGCTTTGGTTATTGAGACAAGTTTCTTCTGCATAACCACAATTTGTTTATGCCCAACTTTAGGGTTCAATTAGACATAACCCAACATGAACTTCAATTGTTAAAATTCATAGGCCAATAAAAAGAATAGGTTTTGCAAATCATAATTAAATCCATTAATTGCAAATCAAAATAGCAGCTTGTAGTTCATTTTTTGGTGACAAAGATTAATATGATTTAGTGGGCAAAATCCATAATAAAACTACTTCTTCATCACTACCAAGCCTACAACCCTTCACCAAGCTTAACATAAATACATAATAACTACTTAAAACACATACTATTACCCCCTTTTTTTTTTGTGAAACACATACTATTACTAAACACTTGCAAAGTCACCTAACAATGCCACATTCTCTTATTCATGACTGTATAATCATACATCAAATGTTCACCCATCTTAAACAAGCACAGGACACACATATGACACCCAATTTTATCTTTAACGAAAGTATGAGCATTGCTTTAGCTTGCGATCAGGACAGTCCTTGTCTCCTTTAACTTCAAACATTGATTGACCAAGAACTTATTTTCCCTCTATAATGCAATATATTCTTTTCTTCCAGGCTGTCTGAGGAACACATAATAAAAAGTGTTGGAAAGTCTTCTTTCTCGTTACCAGTGCCAAATTTTCTGGACTAGAAGAATCCTTGAAGGAGATGGAGAGTGAAGGCAATGAAGACTCAATTTCAGGAGTAAAGGAAACAAGGCAGCAGCTTGAAACTCGCGTGGACACCCTGCATACAACACAGCTAGACCTCATTGCATCCCTTCAAACCCTTGTACCAGACCTTGTTTCCTCACTGGACCTCTCTCTCAGAGTCATCTCTACTTGCAACAACAAACCCTTTACTTCCCTCTCACAAATTCTCCCATCCAAACCCCTTATAAGCAAAGCCCACATTCCCAAATTACTGTCAGAGAATCCCAAGCTTGCTGCTTCTGCCCCTGTTTCCAAGCCTTCACCTAGGGAGAGCGAGAGGGCTTTGATTGAGGAGAGTGGTGGCCCACTTTCGGTCGTTAGGTCCATGGTGGCAGTGTGTTTGTTGGAGAGAATACCTTTTAACCCGATTGATTCTTCCACAGTGTTGAGGAAATTGGAGAATGATTCATCAGCTACGGTTGCTGAGAGGGAAGCACTGAGGGAGCTGGGAGGCAAGTCCGGGGCCATTCTTGCTGTGGAGATGGCACTGAGGTCAATGGCAGAGGATAATGGTGGGGTGGACCTAGAAGAGTTCGTGGTGAGTGGTAAGTCGAGAGTAATGGTGATGGCTATTGATAGAACTAGGCTTTTGAAAGAGTTGCCTGAAACTAAGCAGTTAAATGAAGGAAACTACAATGATGGGAATAGAATTAGTGAAGTGGGAAAGAGCGGAGAGAGTATGATTGGTGGAGGGGGTTTTGGAGTTGGGAGGGGTATTCCTATGTGGCCGGGGGGATCAATGATGATGGGTCCAAGGGGGTTGGGGCCAAGAGGAATGGGAATGATGGGGGTGCCTAGAGGTGTAGGGGTGCCCCCCCCAATGCATAGGCAGCTTCCGATGCCTCCCACTGGGCTTCAAGGTGGGGGAGCAGATGTCCTGAAACCAAGGACGGAGGAAGATGATATGAAGGATCTTGAGGCTTTACTGAATAAAAAGAGTTTTAGAGAGATGCAGAAGTCGAAAACTGGAGAGGAGCTTTTGGACCTCATTCACAGGCCTACTGCAAGAGAAACTGCTGTGGCTGCTAAGGTGTGTGCATGTGGTGCTGAGTTTTTTGTAAATTTGTTTATTTAATGATAACATATTCATTCCTTTGTGATGGATTAGAATCAGCTAATATGAAAATATCATCTTGTGATATTCTGGCTTTTTTATTCTTAATTTGTCATCTAGCAGTTTCTAGCTTCCTCTATAATATATGAGCTGTAATTTCTACATAGGATTTTTTTTCTAGCTATTTTTGTGTTTCTTTATTATAAAAAATATAATTGGCATGGACCTTCTTTTATTTCATCTCCTGGACGGAGTGTATACTGGCAAATGGCAATGCCTCCAGCTGTTTGCTAGAATAGACTTCTGTTATCAGTCTAACTACTATTGCGATTACTGCTGATTTTTTTGTAGTTCAAAAGCAAAGGTGGTTCTCAAGTGAAAGAGTACTGCTCAGCATTAACAAAAGAAGATTGCCGAAATCAGTCTGCATACTTTGTTGCTTGTGATAAGGTGAGTGCAAGGGTTGTTCAGTGTCATACTGTAAGGGCCAATGAGAAGTAACTCTCTCTTATATAGAAGATGGTGTCAATTGTATGCCCCTTTAAATAAAATGAGTGTAGAATTACATTTGGTTATTGTGGACCCGCTATGTAATTAATTCACTTCTAAATGTTGTCCAAATACCTTTGATATCATCACATCCAACTAATCTTTCATCTTATGTAGGTTCATTTTAGGCGCATTATTGCTGCGCATACTGATGTAAATTTGGGGGATTGTTCATTTCTTGACACCTGCCGTCACATGAAGGTAGAATCATCATACTTTTTCTTTTAATATGGATATGGATATTTATTTTATAATGCAAAATCATAATGTTAACACTTGTATTAATTTAGACATGCAAGTATGTCCATTATGAGCTGGACTCAACTATTGAAGTATCACCAATGATGATGGGGCAAGCTACTTTACCACCCCCCAAGCCTCTGAAGCCTCAAAGTGCTCACTATTGCTCAGAAGTGGAGCTTGGAGAACCACAATGGATTAACTGTGACATACGCTCATTTAGAATGGACATTTTAGGTCAATTTGGAGTTATAATGGCTGATCCACCTTGGGATATTCATATGGAATTGCCTTATGGAACCATGGCTGATGATGAAATGCGCACTCTCAATGTTCCTGCATTACAAACCGATGGTCTGATATTTCTTTGGGTAACAGGACGTGCAATGGAACTTGGACGTGAATGGTATGCCTATGTTTATCATAAACAAATATAACTTTTAAAAGTTGATTAAAACTGCCGTGTGGCTGATGTTTGTTGATTTTATGCATAAGGTGTTTATTAGTAAATTATAAATCTTGGTTTTGTGAAGTAGTACTTCCATAGTTGTGAAAGGCGCGCCTAGGCTTGCGCCTAGATTGGCCGATTTTTTTGCGCTCAGGCTTTTTTCCTTTTTTTTTTTTTTTTTGAAGTTGGAACTTTTTTGTGAAAGTGCTAAACCTTTTTACAAGGAAAAGGGGCAGCCCACTTATAAAATGTTATATAAATTGAGAATTAGGGTTAGGGTTTTATTATTAGAAATTGATTTTTGGGCTGCCTTAACTTCACCTCCACCACACCATCTGCCGCCGCCTCCGGGATCGCCGCCGCTGCCGCTGCCGCCTGCCGGAAAGTTGGGTTTTTTTAATTTTCTTATTTTTTCTGTTACTGCACTTCAAGTGCTACACCTACAAGTATTAAAAGAAAGGATCAAATGGATAAAGGAAAGAGAAAGGATCAATTGGATAAAGGAAAGAGGGTTAAAGCCTCATCTTTAAGGCTTTTAGATGAAGATGAAGATATTGAAGTTGATCTTGAGTGTGATGTGAATGAAGAGGAAGAATTTAATGAGAAAGATGATCAATTTGAGGAGGAGGAGGAGGAGGATGAAGAATGAGGACTAATTAGTTTGCTAGTAGCTTATCTATTGAAATTTTCATTAACTTACTACTTATTTGTGTGGAAGATTTTAATTTTGAATTTATTTGTGTTTATGTTTTATGTGTTATAATGCTATTATGAGTTATTATGTATCATTATGTGATGTTATGTGATTTTTATGTTAGTTTAGTTAGGTAATATGATTGTAAGTAGGATATATTTGTGTATATATATTATAAATTCAGTTTTGGGCAAAATGTAGCTCAGGCAGGCGCGCTTAGGGGTCCGTGCGCCTAGGTGCGCCTCTCGACTTTAACAACTATGAGTACTTCTGTTTTATAAAATAGGAATTGTGTTCTTGTAGAACAAATGTGCTGCATTCTTATTTTTTTGTGATCATAATTGTGGTAATGTGTATTTAATTTTCTTACACAAGAGACGTATTTTCATGTGGACATATCATTATATGCTTGTGTAGTTTGGAACTTTGGGGTTACAAGCGTGTAGAGGAGATCATCTGGGTTAAGACCAATCAGCTTCAGCGAATCATCCGAACAGGTCGTACAGGCCACTGGCTTAACCACAGCAAGGAGCATTGTCTTGTTGGAGTTAAGGGTAACCCTGAAGTGAATAGAAATATTGACACTGATGTGATTGTTGCTGAAGTTCGTGAAACTAGTCGCAAACCAGATGAGGTTAGTGGCTTGCTCACCCTTCATTTCACAGTTATAATACAACAAATCCCTATAAATAACTCGATTGAGTGCATTTCATTATAGTCTATAGTACACTTTTCCCTCCACTATTGTCAAGTCATACTTTAAATACTTTTAATTCCATTGGCATGTCCATTATAACACCTATAAATATAAATCATTCACTCAGCCCCTATATTCATGGACTTTTTGATATTTAAGGAAGCTGTTCATATGTAATTTCTTATTCCACTGCCCTGAACGAAATATGTAAAATAGTTGGAGTACTTTTTTTTTTTTTAATGATTGTTCTTAAAACCTACTAAGGTTTACTGAAGAAACACTTGGGCATATATACATGTTAAATATATCTATGTAAACCTACGATACATCATGTTTATATTTTTGACTCATTAAGTTTGTACATGTACACTCACATATGTGTGTGTGTAAATGTTTCTCAAAAATACTTTTATCTGTTTGGGTTATATAATATTTTTTTTAAAAAAAAAAAGAAAAGAAAAGTAAACTTCCTACTTATAAGTGCTTTTCACCAACATAAGACAAATTATGCCTTTCCATTTTATAAGAATTTGAATTTTTTCGAAAGTAAAAACTTCGCTGACATCATATTTGATTCCTTCCATCTTTTAAATTGAACCAATCTCACTTTCATAAGCATCTTATCCTTCAAAGTTTAAAAGAATTATAGTTAGAAAATTAAATTTGGCAAAAAGAATAATTTTCCACAAGAACATTAGAGTTGCCTTTTCTGATCAAGCAAATTTATCTGGTGAGAGAAGGAAGCTGAAATAGCCAAATATGATGGAGGGTAAAATACAGAGAACTTTTGAATTAAGAAAAAGAAGGGTAATTTGTTTTGCCCCATATAAGAACATGTCTGCCGCTTTTTTGGTCATGCTCCCTCACAGGCTTTGTACTTTCCTAAGAGCCACTGGTCCCTAGATTGTAACATTAGAGCCCTCAAGAGATGAACACTAGATTGATGGATCATCATCCTGGTATGGGTAGCACCAACAAGTTCTTTTGACCTTTTAGTAATTGTAGTGCACCAGGATCTTTCTTATAACCATGACCAAAGTCCCAACAGTCTCCTCATGGTCTAGCCAAAGGCTTATGTTAATGTTTTCCAACTTACTCCTAAATATGTTCCATCGACAACCTTGCGGATATGTTTGAATGTGATGTTATATATTGAACAAGAAATGGAAGCTCCAATAGCATGTCGTTGGATGCACTTGACTCTTCTAACATCTTGGGCTGATCATTTTCGCAAAGTGATGATGCGTACTAAATAGTTTCTTGCGGAGCCAGTTCTGTTTTGTCAGCGACCCCTGTGTTGCTACTGGCCAATCGGTCGCTACTGGCCAATCGTGTGGCTTTAGCCCACTGGAGGCTCAATAGAACATAATATGTTTCAGTTTATACTGTAAAACTTTAAGAGTTTATTTTGACTTGGTTCTGATAATTCTAGTGAGCTTTGTCTCAATTTCAACCCCTCAATAGACCATTTGTACCTTTGATCACCCAATTTTAATGGTTTTAGAATGGTTTTCAGATGCCTTCTGGGGGATTTTTTTTTTTAAATCTTTATTCATAGTCACTGAAGGCCAAAATGCAAAACATTCTTTTTTTTATAAAGAACTTATCTCATGTATATTTGTCTGAACAGTTGCATGGTTCATTGCAGATGTATGCTATGCTGGAAAGAATAAGTCCAAGGACAAGAAAGTTGGAATTGTTTGCAAGGTTTCACAATGTACAAGCTGGGTATGTTTTCTTGATTTCTTTCCAGATTTTCTATTTAAACGTGCAAGTATTTGTCATTTAAAACAAATGATGTTCATTTTTTTATTTTTTATTTTTGCATTGTGTGGTCGAATTTTAAACAGTTTTTTCCCTGTTCCATTTGGATATGATGCCAGATATACTGATCTTTCTGATCAAGAATATTGAACATCATGATTTAGGAGGATCTGAGCATTGTGCTTTTTGTAGTAGTTAAAGACATGAAAATAAAATGCTTGGCTGCTGCAATTCTTGCCTACATTTAAACTCATAAGTTGCATTTGATGCCCTGACTAATTCTATCTCGAAGTTTTATCAACAACCTTGATCAGATTTTTAGTATGGGCATAGTTATGAAAGGGCGCATGCCTCTTGCCTTGCAGCCTTTGAGTCACACTACCTCAATAATGTGTGTCTCTACGGTCAAAGGCGTGACTTAGGAGTGACACAAGATACGAGAAGGCATGCCTTTATTGAAAAAAAATATATTGGTCTGAATAGAGCTAATAAGTATAGGTTGGGCTTCCTTATATTTGGCTTTATTAGTTAAATTAAAACAAAAGACAGCAGTTCATATTAAAAAGAGAAAAAATGAAGTAAGAGTAGGTTGAAAACCAAGCCTTCGGCATCTATGAGTGAGTGTTCAAATGGATGAATGGTTTTGGTGAAGAGGATGATGGTTAGAGCTGTTATACGAGCCGAGCGAGCCCGAGCAGTTGGTGCTCGAACTCGGCTCGAGTTGTAAACGAGCTCGGCTCGAATAGAATAACGAGCTAATACTTGAGCTCGGCTCGGCTCGAATTTCTTGCATTTGAGCTTGAGCTCGACTCGTTAAAACCCAAACAAACCACACAAATAGGAAAATATTGATTTTCTTTAATCATAAACGGGAATCCAAACATAAAAGCATTCTATAGTGGTAGAAGTAATAAAATGGTTACTAGCACTAGAATTAAAGAATAGTAAACCCCACCCCAAATTTTTTGAAAATTTTTTAAACTGAAAATCAAAATCCTAAAATTATTTCATTAAATAGAAATAGAGAAAAAAAAATAGATGAGAAATCCTTCAGAACGGATGAAACTAGAGAGTGGAGACGGAGAGTTGAACTTGATCTACAGATGGGATGGCGCCCTTCTATCTGATGCAGATCTGGGAGGCTCACAATGATGTGCGCAGATCGGCAACTATGGAAGCAAAATACGGTGTTGGAGGAATTCTTGGAACAGGTAATAGATGGAAGATTGTTGAAACTGATTTGAAAAATTAGAGTTTGGGTAGAGATAGATGGTGGAGTCACGATATTTGAGAAGAAGAACCCTTTAATCAACTCCCATGGCAGCCGGCTGTGGAAGAAAGAAACGGTGGGGAGGAGGCAGGTTAGGAAATATAATGAAGTTAGAAACTAAGGTTATATATATATATATATATATATATATATTAATTAATTATAATATATTATTTAATTTATTAAAATATTCGAGCACTCGCGAGCTTCACGAGCCGAGCCGAGCTCGGCTCGATAACTTAACGAGTATTAAACGGGCTCTAACTCGAGCTCAAACGAACACGAGCCGAGCCGAGCTCGAGCTTTTTCGAGCCGAGCCGAGTAGACGAGCGGCTCGATTTGTATTACAGCACTAATGATGGTGACTAATTGACCATGCAGTTTAGCTTTGTGCTTTAGATTGAAGAAATATTGAGGTCTACAACTTATGTGTGTCTTTTGTGGAGTGCATTTATCTTGAATTTAGAATATGATTTCGTTCATGTTACATTATGCCCCTGGGTAACAGAGGAATTGAAATTTTATTATCATCACAATTGATTGAACTACAAACATTTATTTAATTCATCAATAGAAAGTGAGCTTTATTATTTATGAGTTCCAGGGCTTCCCTATAAAGTATTCTCATTAGTCATTGAAAGGCTTGAAGTAATCATTATTCAACGCTCAAATGTCCTGCTTTCCCCTGAATTTAGATCGACCTGGTGATTTTAGTTTGTTGATTGACCTTGATAAGGACCTCGCATCATTAACATGATTGATTGGCTGATGTAGAAAATCCTCTAATTCATTATATTTGTGAGATTTGCTTCCATTTGATTGTTCATTGTCATTATCTTGATTAGAAGGACAAGTTAATTCAACCTCTGATTTAAAAAAAAAAAGAAAAGGTGGTGGGGGGAGGGTGGATACCTTTTCAATAAAGAATAAGAAAACCCAATAGTCCACAGCCCTGTCAATCAGCGTAAATACCTAGCAGGCTTCATTATGACCTTACATTATAAACATGAGTGTGCCAGTGTCAAGGAATAAGAGTACCACTCCAAATTACTGCTTCAGCATTGCTTATAGCTATGGCTGGGGAAAATATTGAAAATTTTGGTGTATCGCACTTAATATTGAAAAGTACCGATTTCGGTATCGCACTTAGGTATACCAAAATTCTAGATAAAGTATGTTACCATATTGAATATTTTGGTACGATGAGAGTATGCATGATTACAGTATTTCAGTGAGGTATATGTATATACATGCATATATATATATATATATATATACACACACACAAACACACCATTATATAATTCTTGTTAATGTATTATGATTTTTAATTATTTTATTTAGAAACACACACACACACACACATATATATTATTGACCAAACCATTAGATTTAAGGTGATTATGTGGTGCATTTGGTGCACGAATACACCCTAGGGTTTATTGATTAAATATAGGGTGTAATTGTAATTATTATAATTTTTTTTAAAAATTTTGATCAAGAGTATTGATTAACCTAGAATCTAATAGTTTAGATCTTACAGTTTCACCGTTACACCAGGTAAACCAGGGTAAGCCTTTTAAATTTTGTATTTTGTTGGTGTATTTAAATATGAATTTTATTGTTTTCCAATATTGATTGTGATTTGTGGATTATGTACATGTTTGTTTTTATCAATTTCATTGTGGTTTATGTTTGATTATTGGGATTTTATAGTTGTCTTTTATAAATTTATGATGTTTTTAAATGATAACAATTGTATGTAAAATGACATATATAATGTTTGGTATTGACGATATATACCGTAATAATCGGTATGGTAAGGTATACCAAAAAGCTAAGGTATGCAACGCTCCTGTACCGAACACCGAACTTTGGTATACTAAATTTTTCTGTAAGATAGAGGTATTATTTTTCTAATACCAATATTTTCGGTACGGTATAGGGTAATAGCTCAAAATCTTCGGTATACTATATACTTATAGCCTTATAATCGAATAAGTCATCCTTTTTCATCCAAAAAACCACTTCTGCTTTTGTATTTTCCTAAAGTAACTTGTAAAGAACAGGAAGAAGAAGAAACCCCAACTAAAGGGCCAAGTCTTCTCAAAAGGAATCAGTAGCTAAGTAATTGTCAAGCCTGCGTCAAGCAATATTCACACTTATCATTAGACCCATCTACCCTCTTGGAATAACTCCTCTGATTCCAAACTATAAGAGGTATATGACCTTAGGGCTCCAGAACATATACCGTCAAGATTAACTTTAGTCTAACTGGTAATGGAGGACACCAACATGCTGAAATTATGTTTGTGATGAATGTAACACTAATATCCATCAATAATTTTATAAATAAAGTGTTTATACATATTAAAAGGATACAATATGGTCGTCCCATTATTTAATCTCCCTTGATAATATCCATCTTTAGAATTTCCAGCACCCTTGTTAAAATGAACCTGCAAAAGTATGATGGAGAGGATTCCGACATTGATCCTCTGATGCTCATGTCAAATGAAAGATTCAGGCTTGTGATGCCTTACCTTTATCTCAGTCTTTTTTACTTTCTTCTTAAGGCTTCTCTCGTAAATCCCTTGGTTGGTGAGATGGGTAATTTTTATTTAACCCCTCTTAACTAAAATAATCCATTATCTCCACTATATTCATAACTGCCAATAATAAGTACTCCCTCCGTCCCGGAAAAGTTTGCGCCCCCCTTTCCGGCACGGAGATCATAGTTGTGAAAGGCGAGCCTAAGGCGCTCAGGCGATCATGTCAAATGAAAGATTCAGGCTTGTGATGCCTTACCTTCATCTCAGTCTTTTTTACTTTCTTCTTAAGGCTTCTCTCGTAAATCCCTTGGTTGGTGAGATGGGTAATTTTTATTTAACCCCTCTTAACTAAAATAATCCATTATCTCCACTATATTCATAACTGCCAATAATAAGTACTCCCTCCGTCCCGGAAAAGTTTGCGCCCCCCTTTCCAGCACAGAGATCATAGTTGTGAAAGGCGTGCCTAAGGCGCTCAGGCGATCTGGCTTGCGCCTAGATTGGTCGATTTTTTTGCGCTCAGGCTTTTTTCCTTTTTTTTTTTTTTTTGAAGTTGCCTATTTTGTGAAAGTGCAAAACGCCCACTTATAAAATGTTATATAAATTGAGAATTAGGGTTAGGGTTTTATTATTAGAAGTTGATTTTTGGGCTGCCTTCACTTCACCTCCACCACACTATCTTCCGCCGTCTCCAGGATCGCCGCCGCCGCCCAGCTGCCGCCTGCCGAAAAGTTGTGGTTTTTTTAATTTTTTCTTATTTTTTCTGTTACTGCACTTCAAGTGCTACATATAAGTATTAAAAGAAAGGATCAAATGGATAAAGGAAAGAGAAAGGATCAATTGGATAAAGGAAAGAGGGTTAAAGCGTCATCTTTAAGGCTTTTAGATGAAGATGAAGATATTGAAGTTGATCTTAAGTGTGATGTAAATGAAGAGGAAGAATTTAATGAGAAAGATGATCAATATGAGAAGGAGGAGGAGGATGAAGAATGAGGACTAATTAGTTTGCTAGTAGCTTATCTATTGAAATTTTCATTAACTTACTAATTTGTGTGGAAGATTTTAATTTTGAATTTATTTGTGTTTATGTTTTATGTGTTATGATGCTATTATGAGTTATTATGTATCATTATGTGATGTTATGTGATTTTTATGTTAGTTTAGTTAGGTAATATGATTGTAAGTAGGATATATTTGTGTATATATATTATAAATTCAGTTTTGGGCAAAATGTAGCTCAGGCGTGCCTTGTGCCTCGGGCGCGCTTACTATGATGGAGATTAAGAAAGTGATAACTTTTAGGGGTATAATGATATTTTTTTGTAATAAATAAATGATAAAGTATGTTAGGTAGAGATGGTTTTTCTGTAAATATGGTGTATGGGAAGGGGGGTTGTTTTTTACTTTTTGCTTTTTTTGGAAGGTGCAAACTTTTGTGAGACAGCCCAAAATGGAAAGTGTGTCATCTGAAAGGAGACGGAGGGAGTAGAATTTATATTTATTCAGAATCATCTATTTTCTCCCTCATAATATCATACTCCTTCCGTCGCATAATGAAGTTCACAATTACTGTAGATACGAACTTCTAGATTAGTTGCTTCATTATTTATTTTTAGGGGTACTTTGGTATTTTTAGGTAATAAATAAATTATAAACTAAGTTATGTGAGTTGTAAAGGGGTGACAATTTTGAAATTAAAATGTCTTGTAGGGTTATTGGATTGTGTGCTATTTCCTTTTTTGGGGTGTGAACTTGTTTATGGGACGGAAAAAAATAGTAAGTGTGAATTTGTTTAGGTGACGGAGAGTATATTTTTTTCTTTATCAACCAACATCTATGTTTTTTGTTACAATTTGTGTGTTTTTGATTATGGGTGTTCAAGGAACGTGTACCTAGATGAAACATGACTGTTAAGACAGTTCTAGAGAATGACTCGTATGGATATATGGGGTCCAAGTACAGTTTTTAGGGGCCGAATGATGGTTTTGATAGTTTGCTTCCCTTGTGTACAATTGTTTTAAACTTGGAATATTTATTTTGTTTGTCAAGATAAGATGAATAAATAAATTAAATGACTTCCAATTGTAGAGTGATAAAACTTTACTGGAAGAATTTTGCAAACTTTGTGTACTCTTTAACAAAGCATATACTGCTGTGGACAGGTGGATGCAATTTTGGGAATTTTAGTTTTATCTAGAACAGGTAGGGTTGTGTAGAACAGATTGATAAAATCATGTCATCAGGAGGCGATATTAGGATTAATTTTGATTTAAAAATTTAGAAGATAATTGAATAATTTTTCATTTAATAAATATTCTGAAGAATGATCGATGTTGCTTTGTTGGTTCAGGTGGTTATCACTTGGTAATCAGTTACCCGGTGTACGATTGGTAGACGATGGGCTTCGAGCGAGGTTTAGGGCAGCATATCCAGATGTCGATGTGCAGCCATCATCACCACCGAGGACCACAACCCCCATGGAAGTGGATCGTCCTACTCCGGCTCCTACTCCATCAATAAATTCTTTCGGCGACTGTGAAACCAAAGCATCTACTGCTGAGCTCACCACTTCCAGTGCCCAATAGTTGCTCGCTGCGTTTATTTGCTTCTCAAAATCAGTTCGTTTTATTGAGGTTAATGTGATAATATGAACTGATCTAAATTGATTTTTATAAATGAAATTACCAGTAGTAGAAGTTTTCTTGATTTCACATATTCTAGATCATACAAAAGCATGCAGTTAAATATAAACTTTTTATTAAATACACGTCTAATTATGAGCATAATAATTTTTTTTAAATGTCATAATATATCGTTAAATCTATATATATATATATATATATATATATATATATTACCATTCAAATGTTGGCTAAAGATAATTGAATAGAGCACTAATATTTGTCTTATTTAGGCGAGTACATTAAGTTTGAGGCTTGTTGAACTAAAAGAGAATGTTGCTCCGTTCTCCATATCTAACGAATTGCCTTTGTGAGATTCTAATTAATAGGATATATATATTTATATTCACTTGCTACATGTCGAGTAACATCGTGTTATGTAAGATCATTTTATACCTTTTGATTGTTTTGTTATGGGCGATTTGGTTCTAGTTTAAAATCACAGTTTTTCAATTATAATTTATTAATTGATTTTTAGCAGTTTGGTAATTTTAATAATAAGATAGAATATAATTATATTAAATAATATAAAACTTAAGGTAAATATGGGGTGCTCTCAAGTTTATAGGTTAAAATAAGTAGTGAGTAGTTTTTTATTTTTTTAAAATATAATTATTTATTGTTTTTAATGTGGAGATTGAATTGTACATTAACCTAACGGTTAATACAGTGCACTCGGTGCACCCTAATTGGATTCAAAACTTGAATACAGATAAATATACATGTCTCAATAAATATATTTGTAACCCCATGATGATAATTACAAAATGTCTAATTCTAAATTAGTCTAAAATGTTAATTTCTTAATTGTAAGAAGTCATTTTTTATTTTAAATTTATAGTTAAATGTCTTTGTAGAGCTTAAATAATTAATTATCATGATTTTTTTTTAAATTTGTAAGAAAATTTAACAATCATAAAATTTGACAATGAGTAAAGGTTAACAAGAATATATCTGTCCCGCCCAAATGTCATCGGTTGCTTTTTGTGCATAAATTAAGGAGTATTATTATTTTATGTGTAGTGGGTAGTTGTATTAGAAGTGAGTGGTGAGCCACATATTGTACCTTTTTACTAAAAGTGGGAAATTGTGACATTTGAATGGGACGCCCAATATAGTATAATGGTGACCTTTCGGTGGGACGGAGGGAGTAAGTTAAGATTCTAACATTTAAATAAGTTTAAATCTCTCACACACACACATATAAATATATAAAATATGTATAGGCTGTCACTCCCCGACCGCAGATGGAACGTGACAACCGCCACGTTAACCATATATTTTGCAGAATGGGTGCACTCCACTCCTCGAAAATTTATAGAAAACGTAAGGCTTGCTATCAAGTACCTGTAGAATCGAACAATGATAACAACGAGTACAACCCGAGGACATCATTTCATAACGTATCAACGAGGATTTACAAATGTACAAAGTATAACGATGTAACTCAGTTTGAAGAAAATATATATGAGCGATATAACATCACGAACGTACAAAAAGAACATCAAGGGGGTCACCAAATATAAACTATACAATCTCACCAATGGATCCGCCAATTTACACAAAAGAAAAGTACCCAAAGCACTGATCGGATGACGAGCAAACGATAGACAAACCTCCAACCAAAACGATATCAAATGCCTGAAAAGGAAAGGAATGATGGGGGTGAGCAAAACTACTAGCTCAGTGAGGTGATAAGCCGGTCACCCCAACCCTTATACGAAGCATGTACTCCCGCTCGCGGTTCATAACATAAAATCCAACATTTCGTTCCACATCAATTATTTTTTTTACTTAATATACAAATTAACGAAAATAAAACCTATGAACGCATTTACAAATAACACAATTAGTTCAAACAACATGTTATCACATAAAAGACGCGAGGGTAGCCAATATCCTCCTCGAACTGAGCTATCCGTCAAGAGTCAGTCCGAGCCCGTCACCATTACTCTAGATAAAATGCATGTTAATGTTCTTTCTCAAAGCACACCAAGTGCTAAAGTTCACAATTAAATATCGATGTAATCCCTGAAATGATCAAACATATAAACATATATGACATGCATGTCCCACACCGGTGACGTTGACTGATCCATCTAATGATCACCTTCCAAAGTATCAGTATTTGACAAATGGACAGGTGTCCCGTTAGATCTAACTCACCCAGGTTTGCCAAGCCACGGGCGATTTGTTTGTCACTCTAACTCACCTGAACCGCGACAATTCGGGCTACTTAATCAATGTTGCTCCAACTTACCCGAACCGTGACCAATTCGAGCTACTTAACCTCAATACCAGGTATGCATGTGCATCATCAAATGCATAACAAATCAAGTCATAGTCTTAATTAGCACACAAGTCACAAGAATAACAAGAGATCGATTCTCAAATAATTCACAATAAATGATATCAGATATCGAGCCGGTAAGGTCCTACAACATAAATTAAAATCAACAATACCCATAACATATGACCGACAGGACTCTATTTGAAATAATATAAGATAATCAATGAACCAAGTTAGGCCAATCAGGCTCAAACCAAAACAATCGAGCCAATCAGGCTCTTTACCATTTAACACATTACCAATTAACTTTCTTATCAATTAACTAAAAAAATGAATGCAAACTTGTCGAGGGTCCACACTTTCCCACAAGAGAAGGCGTTCCCGAATTATCAACTCACAAGAAAATAATTAACTCTCTCCGGAATCTGAAGCCAGTCCCTTACCCTTCGTCGATGGTTCTTTACCTAAAAAGGAGATAAGAAAATAAATACATATCAATATACATAACTATTAGGCGATAACATCGCCTTTCATCATTAAAAAAAATCTTAATCGAGCTCGAGTGAGTTGATATTAAATAAAATAGCCAGTATCTCCTCAACATCATCTCCCAATCTCACATAACCCGTTTCAGATCATTTCTTAAACGAAACGATAAGAAATAAATTTGAATTTGACATAAAAGTTCTGAAAATTTTCAGTTAGCGGCAGTTTACGAAAAAATCATAACTAATTGTAGAAAAATCGGATTGAGGCGTTTCAAGTGGCTACAGAAAGCTAAAAAATTCAGCTACATACAAAAATTAAGTTTGTAAATTTTTGAGGGCAATAGCTATGTCAAAAGCAGTTCGAACAGTAGCTGCGAATTACCTAGCGGCAGTTTACGAGAAAAATCATAACTAATTATAGAAAAATCGGATTAAGGCGTTTCAAGTGGCTACGGAAAGCTAACAAATTCAAATACATACAAGAATTGATTTGAAAATTTTTGAGAGCAATAGCCATATCAAAAGCAATTCGAATAGTAGCTACGAATTACCCCAATACCAGAAAAATCTCCAACAAAATTACAAAATCGTGGAAAAAGGAAGCTTGATTTATACATAACTTACCTTAACGTACTTAGACACCACCTAGAATGAGAGTTTTAAGGGAGAAATTGATCAGCAAGGGCTTCTCCTCTTCATTCTCTAATTCCCTCTCTGTTTTTTTTTCTTCTCTAGCGTTTTCCTCCTTTTTTTCTTTTTTTTAATGAAATATGATGTAGTTGAGGCTATTTAAGTGGGCTGGCCTTTGGGCCACAAAAATAAATAAATTTTGGGCTAAAAGACATTATAAGGTATCCCCCCTCTAAAAAGTTTCGTCCTCGAAATGTAAACATACCTAGATATGAAAAGAGATTTGGATGTTGTTGACACATGATTGACTTTGGTTTCCACGTTTCTTCTTCAATTCGATCACTTCTCCATAGAACTCTCACCATAGGAATGAATTTATTACGATGCATTTTCTCTCGGCGATCTACAATTTGAACAGGTTGTACTTCGTACGGTAGATTTTTCTTTAATACAACTGGAGGGTATTCGAGCACATGCGAAGGATCTGGTTCATATTTTCTAAGCATAGAGACATGAAAGACATCGTGAATCTTTGACAATTCCAATGGTAGCTCAAGTCGATACGTGACATGACCAATCCTTTGTAAGATCGTAATAGATCAATATACCTCAGACTTAACTTTCCTCGATGCGCGGAATCGAAAAACTCCTTCCACGGAGAAACTTTCAGAAAGACTTTGTCTCCTTCATTAAACTCCAACTCGCGCCTCCTATTATCTGCGTAGCTTTTCTGTCGATCTTGGCTGCTTTAAGTCTGTCTCGAATAAGTTATATTTTTTCCTTCGCATCTTCGATAAGTTCTACTGGTTCGATTTGTCTCTCGCCAACCTCATCCCAAAAGAGTGGTGTTCGACACTTTTGGCCATAGAGAGCTTCGTACGGGGCCATTTCAATGCTTGAATGGTAACTGTTGTTATATGCAAACTCCACCAAAGTTACGTACCTATCCCAGCTACCTCCCAAATTCAACACCACTGCACGTAGCATGTCTTGTAGTGTCTGTATAGTTCTCTCTGATTGTCCATCAGTCTGTGGATGAAATGAGGTACTGAATAGTAATTTTGTACCCAACGCTCTTTGCAGATTAGGCCAAAATAGGAAGTGAATCTTAGATCACGATCAGATATGATTGACACTGGTACTCCATGCAATCTCACGATCTCATCGATATATAACTTGTCAAGTTTCTCTAAAGATTCGTTGGTATGCACTGGAAGAAAATGTGCCGATTTCGTCAAACGATCGACAATGACCCAGATTGAGTCATGACCCTTTTAGGTTCGAGGTAAACTGGAAACAAAATACATCGTGATGTTCTCCCATTTCCACTCAGGAATAGGTAGTGGTTGAAGCATGCCTGCTGGTTTTTGGTGTTCCGCTTTTATCTGTTGGCATGATAAACACTTTGATACGAATTCAACAATGTCCCGTTTCATACCTGGCCACCAATAATGCTCCCGAAGTATTCTGTACATTTGGTACTACCAGGATGCATAACATAGGCTAAGAATGAGCTTCCTCAAGAATAGCTCTACGAATATCAAGTTCTGATGTAACACAAACACGATTTTTAAAAGTAAAGAGTCCGTCATCCTGAATTTGAAATTTTGTTTCTTTTCCTTGATTTAGCTTTACCATCTTCTATTGTAAATGAACATCATGTGATTGTCTTTCTCGAATTTTCTCGAACAAGGTAGGTCTAACCTCGAATTTGGCGATTAAAGCGGAATCATTAGACTTTTCACAATCGAGTGAAATGTGCAAAAATTTAAATTGCTCCAACATAGGAACATAAAAAGATAAAATTGAAGCAAGTGAGGTAGAAGACTTTCTACTCAGAGCATCTGTAATAACGTTCGCCTTGCCAGAATGATAATCGATGAAAAAGTCATAGTCACTAATCAACTCCGTCCATCGCCTTTGCCTGAGGTTGAGCTCCTTTTATATGGTGATATACTTTAAGCTCTTGTGATCAGTGAAAACCCAACAAGTTGCACCATAAAGATAGTGCCTCCATATTTTCAACGCAAAGACGATTGCAGCCAACTCTAAATCATGTGTAAGATAATTTTCTTCGTTTTTCTTCAATTGCCTTGAAGCGTAGGCAATAATCTTTCCTTCTTGCATGAGAACACATCCTTATCCTTGTCTAGAGACGTCACTATAAATGGTAAATTCTCCAATCGCTGGGTCTGGCAAAGCAAGAATAAGAGGTAAAACGAGTCGTCTTTTCAATTCTTGAAATGCTTCCTTGCATTCTTCACTCCATTCAAATTTTACCCTTTTCGAGTCAATTTAGTCAAAGATGAAGCCAACAACGAAAAATCTTTGACAAACCGTCGATAATATCCAGCTAATCCCAGAATACTATGAATATCTGTCACATTCTTTGGACGCTCCAAATTCAGTATAGCTTGAATCTTCACTGGATCGACGTAGATTCCTTCTTTAGAAATGCGATGACCCAAAAAGCTTACCTCACGAGGCCAAAATTCACACTTAGAGAATTTAGCATAAAGCTGATTTTCTCTGAGAATGTTCAGAGCAATTCTTAGATGATGAGAATGCTCTTCGTCTGATTTAGAATAAATAAGAATGTCATCAATGAAGACGATGAAAAACTTATCTAAGTACAATCGAAAGACCCGATTCGTAAGATCCATAAAAGTTGCAGGAGCATTTGTGAGTCCAAAAGGCATAACACAAAAATCGAAATGACCGTATCTGGTTCGAAAAGCAGACTTAGGGATATCAGATTCCCTAATCCTGAGTTGGTGATAACCAGATCGCAAATTAATTTTTGAAAACACAATTGCTCCTTGCAATTGATTAAACAGATCATCAATTCTTGAAAGAGGATATTTGTTCTTGATTGTCACCTTGTTCAATTGACGGTAGTCAACACATAGGCGAAATGATCCATCTTTTTTCTTGACAAAAAGAACTGGAGCACCCACCCCTTCTCTAATAATTCTCCAAGTTGTTTCTGGAGTTCCTTGAGCTCAGGTGGCGACATTCAATATGGAGTAATCGATATAGGTGTGATTTCAGGAAATACGTCAATGGCAAAATTGATCTCTCGATTCGGAGGCTGTCATGGTAAGTCTTCGGGAAAGACATCAGAAAATTCATTCACGATCGGGATGTCATCTAGTTTAGACTCAGAAAGAGAAGTATTGATGACAAATTCCAAGAATGCCTCACAACCCTTAAGCATTAACTTATGCACAGACAACATTGAAATAAAAGATAGCGATCTCGTTTGAAGTTCACCTTCAAAAACAAGTTCTGGGAATCCTGGTCTACGATAAATAACAAGCTTCTCATGGCAGTCGAGAATTTCATGATGAGAAGAAAGCCAATCCATGCCAAGAATAACATCGAGATCGATCAAAGGCAATGGTATCAATTTAGCCTCTAGAATGACATCTTTAATCTTCAATAAAGAACACCGAATCACGAATTAGATGTTCTCCAGAGGGGTATGAACTATGATTCCAGGTGACAAATGAGAGATAGGATAATTTAAGATTGCAGCAAGATCCTCCCGGATATAAGACCTATCAGAACGCGGATCAAATAAAGCATAGACCTGGTGGTCTCCAACAAACACATGGCCTAAAGAAGTAAGATTAGGTGAGATTGTGATTTAAAAGTTCGGAATGATAAAATTTCTTACGAATGTTTTATTCGTAATCAAGTGGCATAACAAGGTGAGGTTAGATCTAGAATGTGAAAATAATCGGATTATAAATTACCTGTCACAACCTTCGGATATGAGCGAGCCTCATCTTGGGAAATATGAAATACCCTAGTTTGATTACTTCCTTGCATAGGTGATCGAGTACTAGGGCCGCTTGTAGCATCAGGCACTCTGGTAGCTGCGGATCGAGTATCTCTAGGTGTAGAATATGTTAGTTTACCATGAGGCTTACCAGAACTCTGACCGCTCGCTCCCATAAGCCGAGGACAGGAACCTCGCATATGCCCTAACTGTCGACACTAAAAACATACATGAGGAGCCTTGCAGGGGCCGTCGTGATATTTTAAGCAATTCTGGCACTTGCGGTTTTCACCAACTGATCCCAAGACATTGCTCCCGCTTCTATTAAACTGCCCCCGAGGCTGAGGAAAACTAATAAATACTGAACTTGGTGCGCTACACAAAGATCCCACACCCCTATACATTTTCGATAACTTTCCTGGAAATGCGCTCCCTTGCCTTTTCTTTTGAGACAGCTCTGCAAGCTTTTGTCTTGCCTGAACTAAACTTTCTACCCTTAGGGCTTCTTCTACGAGCTCGTCAAGACTCACATACTTATCTTCGGACTTGATGCGATCTCGAATATTTAGATTAGACCATCTTCAAATCTCTTGCATAAGTCTATCATCGTATATGACTCAGGAGCAAATTCTCGCAATTCAAAAAACTTACTTTCGTACTCCACAACCGACATAGTGCCTTGAAAGAGGTTGAAGAACTCCTTTATCTTCTAATCCTTGATGTACTGAGAGAAGTATCGATCTTTGAATCGTTCACAAATATTGGCCACGTAATAGTAACAGAAGATGTCTCTTTTAGATTCTGCCACTATCGTCGTGCGTCAGGGCCTAACAGCTTGGTCGCAATGACCATACGATAATATTCTTCAATCATCAAGGTATCAAAGGTCTCTGTAATCTCCTTTAGCCACGCGCCCGCTTTAGAAACATCTCTTTCACCGTCAAATTTTGAAGTTCCCATGCTCTCAACTGCTTTCACCAAATCAGGCATAAAAAGTGCACCTCGAGAAGAAGAACCTCCTAAAGCCATTTCTGGAGCAGAAACTGGTATATTAGATGTAGGTTGAATCGGTTCATTAACGCAAAGAATATCCTCAGTGAAAGTCGTAGTCGTAGAAGCCGTCATAGGTGGTGGAACACCATGTACTCGAATGTGAACATAATACAACTAGTACTGCTCTGCTGTCATCATGTGCTCAAAACACAACTGGGCCCGTGGTTGCTCTACCTTGGTAAACGACACTCTATGATCAGAATTGATAGGGTCCGTAAATGTCGGATGAACGGCATGATCAGAAGAAACATGTCCTCGAAGTTTACGAGGGATAGAAGAGAGTAGAGGACTCGGAGGATCACGAGGAGCGTGTCCTCGATCTCGACCTCGACAATGAACTGGAGGTGCCATAATGACTGAAAGGAAGAAAGAAAGAAAAAAATGCAAGGTCAACATCAAGGTAATAGATACCTTAGAATGACATAGAAATAAAATTGGATCCATTGGCTCGACTCGAAGAGAATGAGAATCATATAAACAGGCTCTGATACCAAGAAAGTTGTCACGCCCTGACCGTAGACGAAACGCGATAATCGCCACGTTAACCATAAATTTTGTAGAATGGGTGCACTCCACTCTCCGAAAATTTATAGAAAACGTAAGACTTGCTATCAAGTACCTGTAGAACTGAACAACTGATAACAATGGGTACAACCCAAGGACATCATTTCGTAACATATCAACGAGGATTTACAAAGGTACAAAATACAACGATGTACCTCAGTATGAAGAAAATATATATGAGCGATATAACATCACGAAAGTACAAAAAGAACATCAAGGGGGTCACCAAACATAAACTATACAATCTCGCCAATGGATCCTCCAATTTAAACAAAAGAAAAGTACCCAAAGTACTGATCGGATGACGAACAAATGATAGGCAAACCTCCAACCAAAATGATATCAACAGCCTGAAAAGGAAAGGAATGATGGGGGTGAGCAAAACCACTAGCTGAGTGAGGTGATAAGCCGGTCACCCCAATCTTTATACGAAGAATGTACTCCCACTCGCGGTTCATAACATAAAATCCAACATTTCGTTCCACATCAATTATTTATTTTTTTTACTTATATAAATTAACAAAAATAAAACCTATGAACGCATTTACAAATAACACAATTAGTTCAAACAACATGTTATCACATAAAAGACGCGTGGGTAGCCAATATCCTCCTCGAACTGAGCAATCCGTCAAGAGTCAGTCCGAGCCCGTCACCATTACTCTAGATAAAATGCATGTTAATGTTCTTTCTCAACGCACACCAAGTGCTAAAGTTCACAATTAAATATCGATGTAATCCCTGAAATGATCAAACATATAAACATATATGACATGCATGTCCCACACCGGTGACGTTGACTGATCCATCTAACGATCACCTTCCAAAGTATCAATATTTGCCAAATGGACAGGTGTCCCGTTAGATCTAACTCACCCAGGTTTGCCAAGTCTCGGGCGATTTATTTGTCACTCTAACTCACCTGAACCGCGATAATTTAGGCTACTTAATCAATGTCGCTCCAACTCACCCGAACCGTGACCAATTTGAGCTACTTAACCTCGGTACCATGTATGCATGTGCATCATCAAATGCATAACAAATCAAGTCATAGTCTTAATTAGCACACAAGTCACAAGAATAACAAGAGATCGATTCTCAAATAATTCACAATAAATGATATCAGATATCGAGCCGGCAAGGCCCTACAACATAAATTAAAATCAACAAGGCCCATGACATATGACCGACAGGACTCTGTTTGAAATAATATAAGATAATCAATGAACCAAGTTAGGCCAATCAGGCTCAAACCAAAACAATCGAGCCAATCAGGCTCTTTACCACTTAACACATTACCAATTAACTTTCTTATCAATTAATAAAAAAAAATGAATGCAAACTTGTCGAGGGTCCACATTTCCCACAAGAGAAGGCATTCCCGAATTATCAACTCACAAGAAAATGATTAACTCTCTCCGGAATCTGAAGTCAGTCCCTTATCCTTCGTTGATGGTTCTTTACCTAAAAAGGAGATAAGCAAATAAATACATATCAATATACATAACTATTAGGCGATAACATCGCCTTTCATCATTAAAATTTTTTTTAATCGAGCTCGAGTAAGTCGATATTAAATAAACAACCCGTATCTCCTCAACATCATCTCCCAATCTCACATAACTCATTTCAGATCATTTCTTAAACGAAACGATAGGAAATATTGAATTCGACATAAAAGTTCTGAAAATTTTCTGTTAGCGGCAGTTTACGATAAAAATCATAACTAATTGTAGAAAAATTGGATTGAGACTTTTTAAGTGGCTACGGAAAGCTAACAAATTCAGATACGTAAAGAAATTAAGTTTTCAAATTTTTGAGGGAAATAGCTATGTCAAAAGCAGTTCGAACATTTGCTGCGAATTATCTAGCGGCAATTTACGAGAAAAATCATAACTAATTGTAGAAAAATCGGATTAAGGCGTTTCAAGTGACTATGGAAAGCTAACAAATTCAGCTACATACAGGAATTGAGGTTGTAAATTTTTGAGAGCAATAGCCATGTAAAAAGCAATTCTAACAGTACCTGCGAATTACTCCAATACCAGAAAAAATCTCCAAAAAATTACAAAATCGTGGAAAAAGGAAGCTTGATTTATACATAACTTGCCTTAACGTACTTAGACACCACCTAGAATGAGAGTTGTAAGGGAGAAATTGATCAGCAAGGGTTTCTCCTCTTCATTCTCTATTTCCCCTCTCTGTTTTTTTCTTCTCTCGCGTTTTCCTCTTTCTTTCTTTCTTTTATTATTATTTTTTTATGAAATATGATGTAGTTGAGGCTATTTTAGTGGGTTGGTCTTAATGATATGTTATGCCATCTAAGTGGGCTGGCCTTTGGGCCACAAAAACAAATAAATTTTGAGCTAAAAAAAATTCTAGTTGGGCTAAGATATTATATAGGAGGTGCGGTGTAATTTTAGTAAAAAATTGAAATTGTACCATTATGGTGGTCCGATTTTCTTTTATATAAATAAACTGCGGTTTATGTAATTATATCAATATGTAGCGGTGTGGCTCAGACGGTTTAAGCGGTTTTAAAAAATTTATGCTCACCCCTATAGCTACTTATCACTTTCGCTATAAAATATTACTCCCTCCATTCCATTTTAATGCTTACGTTTGCTTTTTGCACGTTGATTAAGGAATACAATATTATAATTGATAATGGGTATAAAAATATAATATTTAATGTAAAGTGTGTATGCGTATTAGTATTGGATGTGGGTCCCATGGTGATATATTAATTGTTTTATGTGAGTCCCATATACTAAAAAGGGAAACGTAAAGATTGAAATGAGATGCCCAAAGTAGAATAATGTAAAATTGAAATGAGATGGAGGGAATATCATTTTTCATTTATATTATAATTTTTTCATAAAATAGCATTATCTTTTTATATTAATTATCACATTTTATAATATAAGTTATCACTTTTTATTCGTCTCACGTAAACCCTTACGTGAGTCGGTATCACACACGTCTTTGCCTCTTATTTAAATCAAAATAAATAATTTTTGTCGTATTTTTCTAGTAAGTAAATTCAGATCAAAACCACTCTTAATCATTAACAAAAATTAAAAAATTTCCAATTTCTTCAAGTTATAGAACAACGCCACGAAATTTTTATTTTTTCAACAATATTTAACAAGAAATTAGGTAATAATATGCATTTTCAATTATTTTAACTGTAACTTTTTTAAAAAACATTTTTAATAAAATGGTTATTAAATATTAAAAAAATTGAAATATTCCATAAATATTTTAATCAAATTTAATTAACATAAATAGTCTCTCTACATATATTTTCCACTTAAATAAGATCTTAAATATTCATTATATTTATGTAATTTTAAAAAATCTATTTTAACATTCAATTAAAATATATGAACTTCTTTTATTGGTAGAAACAAATGTACAAGCAAATATCGTTCCCCATTGTTGATGGTCGTTTTTGATGTGTTAAGTTTGGATTATAGATGAGTAGGAGTTGCATTAACAAGGTACCATAAACAAGCACATCAAACAAGGAGAAAGGGAAGAATAGACACAACAAATACTCTCGTTTTTATTGATATAATATCTCAAGAACAACATAAAAGCTTTGCTCTCAACTCTCAAAATATTGTAAGTATCAAGTGAAAAATCTCTCTCTAATTAAAGGAGAGGTTATTTATATGTTCGTCTTTGTGTTGCCTAATTCTCTATCAATGAGATGTCACCGTCTGTGCTGGAGTTGCCAGTAGTGGAGAAGCCAAAAGCTGCTACAAAGGAGGCCGTTGCAGACGCCTTTTGTCCATTGGAGGCTTGCCATTGGTTGAGAGAGGAGAGCATGCTTTGAGAGTGTTGTCCTTGTGAAAGTGATGCGGAGAATGACTTGTTCTTATCCTTTACTTGTGCCTTCTTTATTTGATAATATATTTATTTCAGATTGCTCCCAACATTACAGACTAGATCTACGTTTAGCCTGGGCTGGTTTCCATATGGTCGGTTTGATCGGGAGACGAATAATATGCTAATTCGGGAGTATAGGGTCGGCTTCGTATAATGCTCTGAGCCTAATACAGAGTCGAGAGCTACATCCAGTTGATCTTTAGGGTCGGCTCCAGCCGTGCCCGTTTTTAGGATTGGGGCCTCTAAGTATGGCCTCTATAACTATTCAATATACGAGCCTCGATACTAATTGAGTCTTCACTATTGTACTTGGGCTTGGGCCCAAGGGTTAGGATTTGTTAAGAATAAAAGAAGGGGTTTTCTTTTATTTTTTTTGTCCACCTCGGATGAAGAGTAAAAGGGGAGAAATCCTTATTGCTACATAAGGAGGCCATTGGACTTTATGTCAAGTGCACCAATCAAGTACTCTTTAATCTTTGTGTTTGATTCTAGTTAAATTCTTTTCTTGTATTCTCGATTGTGAGAATGGGGGGAAAGGTGTGAATTAGTCAACGATTTGTAAAAGTGTAAGGATTGGGGTCGGGAGAGAGAAATTCTGTGTGATTGTAAAAATTTTTCACATAGTGGTGTTTTCTCGGTCAGTGATTTTTCTCCGATTTTGAAGTTTTCCACGTAAATTCTTGTGTTATGCTTTTTATGCTCTTCTTTATTTATCCCTTAGGAATGAATGAGAATCTGCTTATCCCAACAAGTGGTATCAGAGCCCGGTTCGAGCGCTTATAAAGTTCTTAGTATGCTCTGTGATTGCAGCATAGTCTGACTTCCACATTAGAAAAAACTTTATGAGAGGGTTATTCATTAAGCTAAGGGTGGCATGAAAGAAGTGGGAAAAGCTAATGGCACAAGAGGGTCAGAAGATCTGCCGGATGTGGAGGCATCTCCTTTCTTGTGGTGAAATACGCTGGACTGTAGTGACAGTGGCGCAGCAAGGAGTAGGATTTGCGAGACAACAGCTTTTGGCGGAGTTCTTGGACCTGCAGCAATGTGAATTGATGGGACTCCCGGTGGTGGAATTGGCTTAACAGAGGTACGAGATTTTCCATGGATGTTGGCTTAAGGAGGTTTGAAAGGAACGAGTTTTACAGTAATGACTGTTGGCGTGGGGAAGCGGCGATTCAACGGGGAAGATGGCAATGTGGTACTTGGTATCGAGGGCGCTAAATCGGTAAAGATAGCAGACTGACAAGTGGAAAAACATCGTGAATTCCAGAGTGTTAGACTCGGTTTCAAATGGCGACACTTTCAGTAGGAAAAGAGTTCGGGCAAACCTGGTGTAGCTTGGCGGTAAAAGGCAGTGACGTCATTCGGTATAATGACGGTTTTTGCTCAAGGTGTAACAATGATGCAGTAATTGCGGCGGAGCAATGGTGACGTTTTTGGTAAAAAAGAGATGGTGCGACAATAGTTTCGAATGTTGAGTTAATATTATTGGGGATCCTTATGACATATTCGGTTGTCATGGAAAATGATGTAATAATATTAGTTGGTCCACAAGTTTACACACAGACATTGACTTAGCAGATGATGTAGGGTGTGAGGTGGATGTATATCGATGGCTGATGGACTTCTAGGGGTAGCCAAGTGCTGGAAGTAGCACTACAAATATCAGCAGGTATTCGATATGTGCCGCAGGAAATTCTTAAAATAATTTATTCTACGTGGTCTACTCATATGGTAGAGTAGGATTCTAAGAATTGAGAATGGATTTTCGGTGAAGACAATGTGTCTTCTTTATTTTGACAAGGTGAAGATTGTTAGGATTTGTCAAGAATAAAAGAAGTGGTTTTCTTTTATTTCTTTGTCCCACATCAGATGAAGAGTAAAAGGGAAGAGATCCTTGGTGCTATATAAGGAGGCCCTTGGACTTTATATAAGTACACCAATCAAGTATACTTTAATCTTTGTGTTTGATTCTAGTTAAATTCTTTTGTTATATTCTCGGTTGTGAGAATGGGGAGAAATGTGTGAATTAATCAAGGATTTGTAAGAGTGTAGGGATTCGGGTCGGGAGAGAGAAATTTTGTGTGATTGTAAAAATTTTTCACATAGTGGTATTTTCTTGATCTGTGGTTTTTCTCCGGTTTTGAACTTTTCCACGTAAATTCTTATGTTGTGCTTTTTATGTTCTTCTTTATTTGTTCCTTAGGAATGAATGTGGATTTGCTTATCCCAACACCGAGGAGGTGGGATATAAATCCCATACCACCCGCAAACATATGATATGATGTACATGCGAAATAGAGACAATATATTTATAATTTAAAGGGTTAATTGCAAAAAAAAATCACGAACTTTACTCTTATTGCAAATTAATCCTCACTTTTGAGAAATTGAAAAATAAAATCACCACCTTTAAGTATTGTTGCAAAATAAACTCAATTTTTTACTAAAGTATGACTTTTTTTTTTGGTTTTTTTTGCAACAATATTTAAAGATAGTTATATTTTTTTTGCAATTTCTTAAAATGAGGATTAATTTAAATATGAGTAAAATTCATGGTTTTTTTTGTAATTAACCCTAATTTAAAATGGTATTATAGGATATAAAGAAGTGTGTATTGAATAATTAAATAAAAGGGGTTTGCATTTAAAATGAGGTATATAATAAAAAGTAACGTGTATTTAGCTGGAAGTTTAAAATAGAACGGTAGCAAGTTTTCCACAAAAACTTGGTAATATTAACCAACTTATCGATCCCTCCACTTTCACTTTTGTATGTGCGAGGCATTCTTCAACTTTTATTAGCAAAAACTTTAAATTCTCTAGGATTGGAGGTAATCTAGGAATAGCACATAATCTTTAGGGCAAAAATCATGTCAAGGATGGATTCCCTCCTAATAAATCAACTAATAGTGATTTCCAATTAGAACAAGATCATAAACATTGCATGTCGCAACTTGTAACATCATTTTAACTTACAAAATTGCTAATCACAATTGCTTTTAGTCTCATCTAAATTCGGTTCATATGTCAATTTGTTGGTGGAAAATTTGGTGAAAATTGAACCCTGTAACATCCACAATCATCCTGCACAGCAATATCAAGGCTAATAGCGTGAACGCGCATAGGGCTGCATCCGGCAAAGTTTCCACTGAGCAATCAGAGTTAGCATCACCTACAATGTTGCTTCTCATGGTCAGAGCCTCAGAGCTGATTTTGCCATTGCAACTGCACCCTCACGGGTTTGGTTTCCACCGATAAACCCACTCATGTGACAAACACACAGCCAGGAATACTGGATTCATTAGAAAGTTGCTCGTCTCTCAGGCCACGCCACTGAGCAGGTAGCGCTTTACGACTCTCAAATCGATCTGGGGCTACTGCTACTGCCTGGATTCACCAACTGTTGCTTCGCTCATCCTAAAACATTCACATAATGTTGTATTAAATTACGCAATACACATAGGCAGATGGGAAATTAAGGGGAAGGCTTCTCTACATTACAAAGTGCTTGTGCTAACAGTCATCACAAACACAAAACGAAACAAAGTGCTCCAATATACATGCCCCTCTATTTTATAAGGACAAATGATAATGTATAATAATCTGAGTGGCAAACCAAAAATTATGAAATAATTACAGGGTAAAGATTGGGAAAAAGAAAATCATATGAAACTTTAAGGATATGAATAACTACCTGGTAAAGCACATATTTAATTGGTGGATTAATCTTCATCTCTTCCTCGAGCTCAAATAAATGAAGTTTCCACTGAAAATAAGGTCTCAATAAAAACCGAAAATAAGGCAGAAATTTATAGCATATTTACTTGCCATAGTACACCATAGGGCCTGTGCTTATATCTAATATTCCCAAAATACACTGATAGAATTACTTGAATAATGAAGGTATTTGAGCACAAAAGGCTGAGATTAAAGTTTACAGATATAAAACTTGATCATGGAAGGATATCAACAACTGCTATCCGTAAAAGTCTTAGCATTGCAGAGATGGATTATGTAAGATAGTAATGCACATTTCATATGTAGCATGTGTTTGTTATTCAGGAGAAATGTTTGATAATTACTCTATATGCTCTTCATAAGATAGATGCATTTAAAAGAAGCAATACACTAAGGCCAATGGATGGAAGATCTAAAATATCACAACAAAAGAGTAGTAACACCAGACTTGGTTGTTGGAGTTTCTACCTTTGGGTAGAATTGGACAAACAATTTAATGCACGCTGGTAATCTAAAAATGGCACTAAGAGTGGGACAGATTCATTGAGCTAATGAAGTGACATGGAGGGAATAGGAATGCATAGATCATGATATTTGGATTAAAAATAATAAAAAAAAATTCTCCCAAAGGTATAATATACACCTAATCTCATGTTTGTTAAATCCTGAATAGAACAAATTAACAACTCTTATGTCAAGGTGGGGACCAAATATTATGTTTTGCAACATGCAGGCAAATTTACGCACTGGGCAAAATCTATTTAAGACCATAAGCTCTCCGCTAGGATCCAGATCGAGTCTAGCCTCAAGGCAGTTCATCACAACTGACCTAGCTGGTAGCCATGACCGAGCAAGAGATCGTACATTCTGAACAATGAAAGCAGTTGTTAGAACTTCCATCACAATAATCTTCATATCAAATCAAGAGCCAAATTTGAAGGGCTTTGTCAAGATAAATTTCAATGATAAAATGATTAACTACCTCTTTAACTGCGATTTTAGGATTAAACCAGTTTTCAAAGAAGTGCTAAAATTACGTAAATAAGAAAGATGACGTTCAGATGTAATTTAGGAACCTTACATCCAAAAACTCACTGCCAGTGAAAGACATTGCCCGTTCAAAGGCTTCATTTTCCTTCTCAGATGACTGATCAGGATCAGTCCAATCCAAGTTTAGTTTTCCAGCTCGTGAAGACAAGTACGTATTATTCACATATTTAGGAGGCTGGTCTGTATCACACTGATTGATTCCATTATCAATGGCATCAATCGCTTGAAATAAAGATTAGGAGTATAATCTGACAACACATACTTTTAGAATATTCTACTCCCTTCGTCTTCTTTCAGATGTCACACTTTCCATTTTGGGTTGTCCCACAAAAGTTTGCACATTCCAAAAAAAGCAAAAAGTAAAAAACAACCACCCTTCCCCATACACTTTATTTACAAAAAAACCATCTCTACCCTTTATCATTTATTTATTACATAAAAATATCATTATACCCCTAAAAGTTATCACTTTCTTAATCTCTGTGCCGAAAAGGGGGGCGCAAACTTTTCCGGGACAGAGGGAGTAATTTACAAGAGATTGGTCAGGAAAAATAATAAATGTAGTCCAGGCAGATATGCATCTTTTGAAGATAAGAGTAATACACCATGCTCAGCATCAACTAAATTATTCTAGGTAATAAAAAAAGATTGGAATGGTTACATGGCCTCTTTTTTGTCACATAAGTATCTTCCTAAAGCTATAGGCTCCTAACAGTATGGTGAAAGATTCCCTGAATTTTTGCTACAGGGTAATGTCTTCTTATCAGAAGCACGGCATAGTGCATTGAATTTAAGGAGAAAGCTAAATTGAAAATAGTGCAGAAAAATTACTGAAAGAAAAGAAAAGGAGTTAGTTCATGCCCAACCTCCATGAAGTTTCTATAAACTGCGATATACAAGCGATCAACATCTGGATGGTCTTCATCAACTTGAAGCTCCTTCGCAATTATCTCCTTCCAAAATGCTACAGGTAAGAAAGCAAGCCATGTTAACTCTAGAAAAAGTTTAGTACATAGGCCCAAATTTAAATAAATGAAAAATTCCAGTGTTGAAAGTAATTTTGTGCTAAATGAAAAAAAGAACTATAGTCCATACTGAAATTATCAAAAGTGTTGGTTGTAGCTCATCCACAGAGAGAATCCATGAGAAGTTCGAGGATAACCATGGCTGATTAAAGAGATCTGGTATCTAATAGAGGTCATTATCTTAGCTTGAGTTAACATATGCTTGTGCCTTAATGGATGGATTATGGAGAGTTCAGTCATAGCTATTGCTTATTAAAATCAATGCAGTTTATAAAGTAGATGTAAAAGCCACAGTTATTAAAGATGCACCTCAAGTGAGGCTCGGGCTTATGCGCATATATTTATTGAGTTTTGGTGAAAATTGGCGATGATCATGAGGCAATTGTCTCCCTGCGCCTATGTGCCCTTATGCTCGAATATACTTGAGTTTTTTTTTAAGTTATCAAACATTTTTTTTATCAGAAAAATTATTTTCTAAGCTCCTCTTAAGTTGGGAGGGGGTGAGGAAAATTGACCTAGAGACTAGAGTTTCCACAAGCACATATTACTAGGGTTTAGAAAAATACTTGAGGCATAAGTAAAGAGTGTTAAATGCTCATCGATGAATTGAAGAGGAAGAATTCAATGAAAATGATGCTCGATTTGATGATAAAGATGACGGAGATGACATCGACCATGATGATTATGATTTATGATTAGTTTTCCAATTACTAATAATTTGACACTTGATAATTTTATAATTTTATTAAACTTGAAGGCATTCAATAATTTACTTATTATCTAATTGTGTTGAATATTTGACTTTTGAAGTTGATTATGACATTATGTATGGATGTTCATTGTGTCATTGAGTTATATGATACAATTTATCAGTTATTATGTATTAGTATGTTATGTGATTTTAATCTTTATTTAGTTAGGTAATTGTAATTATGTGTTAAGTAGGAAATTGTTATGTATACATACATTCTAGGAGGGCCTAGGGCTACAACGAGGCCCTTGCACCTTGTGCGACTCTTGCCTTTAACAACTATGCTGAAAGCACACGTAAACCAATCCTCTTCATCTGGAACGCGAAAGAGTGGCAGATTCCTCCCTACTGCAATACTTTTTTTACCAGACCAGATACATATACTTCAATTTAACACTGGAAAGGCTATATTCTCATATCTATTACAAGAACTGAACTTTTAGTTGCAAGTCATCTTTGTTTTTAGTTAATATACTGACTTGAAAATCTGAGGACCACTCAAGTGGCAGGTCGTCTTAAGGTTGTTTCAATATGTGTATGGTTAACTAGGCAGGCACACACATTACAGATATCTGGCAAGCAATTAACTGCTATCTTTACCTTGTAAACAAGACTAGCACTGCTGAGCTTGGTATTATACCCACGGCTAAAAACCTCCTCAAAGCCTTTCTGGTGATGATAATAGCGGTGATTGAAGGGATTATAAACCCCACCAACATCAAGCACAGTATCGAGTGTTTCCAGCACCTAGACAGTTCAAAGGCAGGCTTCATCAAACAACTCACCTGCACTGCATAGACAAAGATCACAGCGAACAAACTCCCAGAAAAAGGGTGGAAAAGATAATGTACCTGGGGGTCACGGGTGCGGACGATGTGAGCATCGGAGAACTTCTTGGTGAGGCGAATCATGAAGCAGCCGAGGGCTTCATCGCAGTGGAAGCTTCCATTGTGAGTTCCAACTCGAGTAGACATGGAAGCACGGGCAAGGCAGTGGAGGGAATTAGGTTTGAAGGTGAAGAGACAACGATGAATTTCAAATGCTACAGCTTTCAACATGCCTGTCTCAAGGAGTCTTCAACAATCAGTAAACCATCACGCACCGAAAATCATGCCACTCACTGACACAAGCCCACTTCAATCACAGCCCATTTGATTTCCAGCCCAAGTTCACCCCTCTGCTTCTTTTTATTTTTATTAGTTGAGAGGTTCAGCCAATTTGGAATTTTATTTTCATAACAACAATAATGTATTTTTTAAGTTAATAGTGCAGTGCTTTAGCATGTTGATTAATAGAATGATAGAAATAATGTTTTCTTTTTTAGTAATATAAAGTCTAACAGAATTATATTAATAATTTATACATGGTTTAATTATTAACAAAATTATATTACTGTTGGACCTTGAGAACCTATTTTAGTTATTTTTGAAAAAACACGTTACAATCTATTGTTCAAAACCTATTTAAGTTGTTGAAGTAGTATTTGGGTTTTTTACGATTTCAGTTGCAGACTCTAGTAGAAGAGTGAGCTTTGATTCTGCCCAAATCACCATTTGAAGGATGGTGGTCCATTCGGACTATCCAACCTAATATGCAAAGTAAGCATCATCCATACATAGGGTAATATTAGATAGCAGCTTTAGCACAAAATAGAAATAGCACAATCTATCATTATATAATAAAGATACCCTAAACAATTGAGGGTAAATGAATCAGTACTTAATTATAGGAGGTTGGCAGTGTATATTACCCATTTTTAGTAATACACGTTATATAGTCAAGTATATGTCACCTAAATTCATAAAGGAATTTTCTTTTTCCAAATATTTACCTCAAACCTTAACATAATAAAACAACTAGTAAAACCAATAATCACTTTCTTAGTTAAAGCTGCAAACCAAACTAATAAAAACATGACTTTCCATGCTCTGGGGAGGAAATATAAGGTTTAAATCTCTGCAACTGCAAGAGATCGGTGTGGCAACCGTGTATATATTAACATTCCAAATCCTTCTCTTTCTTTAAATGCTTATTATTAAAATGCTATTTTTTTAATCGTTTAGGATTTATCGTTGAGTTTAAATTATAGTAATGGGAGTTTTCGTTTAAAAAAAAAAAAGAGATCATGTTCCATGAATATCTTCAACAACCTAGCATGATGCTGTGACTCCCACCTTATCCAATGATTCATCGAAGTTTCACTTCATAAGTTCCTCAACTGATAGCAGAACCGAGAGACAATTTATAGATCTCTTCTTTCCAATCACTCTCACCCCACGTTCACTCCTAAACACACCACTTTGTTTGAAGCCCATTTTCATTCTCTAGTCCATGCTGCGTATACCATTTGAATATCCTTGCATATCGGTGTTAAAGTCGTCTCGACCGTCTCCGTCTCCTGGTATGTTTCCAGTTAGGAAGACTAAAATTTTACTTTCTTTCTTTCATCTTTCACTCATAGTATGATGAACATTAAGGATATGACGATGGTGGTATAGATTTATGCTCATGTGTTTGCACTATTTCCATGAAAATAAGTGTGTGTAATGTATCATGGATACCAATGGAATCAGTCAATTTAGAATGGCATACATTAGACTTAGTTCGAAATTTTGGTACGAATTCTACAACAGGTAGTTTTATTAGGGTCCCTGCTAGTGTGTTAGGACTTGATCCTTGGAAAAAAAAAAAGAAGAAACTTGCCATGTTTATACAGAAGCACAAATACGTAATTCCTTGATGGAATGTTCACTACTTGAAATATGTTGGCATTAAAGGATTCATGAGTGTCAGCAGTGACGTGATCAGAGATTTAAGAAAGTGGATAGGCATGTGTGAATAGATAGTGTTGGAAAATCATCTCGGGAAAATTAGTAATGGGTAATTAGACTTTGATTTGGAAAATCATTTCCTAATTCCCTGTCGTACACATTTCAAGATCTCAATTACTGGATTTTATTAAACTGTCCATGTACTTATTCAATTTTATTATGACTGTACTTCGTTATTAGGTGACGGTAATTGTGAGCATTAAGATAAAGGACGTGAGCATTAAGATAAAGGACGTGCATATAATCAATCTCAATTTGGGAAATTCTAAAATCTTTTGTCTGTATGTGCTTACGGTGTTTATATTTATTCAATTATTTCACAGTCCCATAGAGTACTCTCGTAGTACTAATACAGTAAACCGGGGCACTTTCAGGTGTCGGGATTCTTAAGTGGTCCTCGGGTAAAGCCCGCAAGGTTCCATGATCGATCATCATAGCCACAAAATGGTAGACGAATATTTCCCACTGAGTCATTGTTTACTCACCCTCTTCAATAAAATTATTTTTCACAGGTTGAGGAGCAAGACGAGGTATGGCCAGTGGAGTGCTCAAATGCTCTTTTAATATGAATTGAGTCCAACATTTTATTTATTAGCACTTGCAAAATAAAAGTTTTGAGAGCATCTATGCTTTAATTATGTAACAGGGTATTTTCGTTTTATTTAAAGAAAGTGGTACGTATAATCCTTCACGTGAAATGGAGTTATTGAGAATTTGTTGTGGGTTAAACTTTGGATTCATTAGTCAAATGTTAGTCCTGCAAGTTTCAATTCAAAGTTTGATAGTTAATAAATTCAGAATTTTTTTTTAAATCGAACATTATATTAATTCGATGGTCAGGTTACTACTTTTATAGAATGAGAGTACTATTGTTTCTGTAAGTTTAGTTTTGTTTCTAAATGTTTGTAAAAAACTTTTTTATTTTCCTTGGAAACTTCTACCTTATTTTGGTTCGTTACATTAGTGGTATCAGAGCAGGTCTATGATTCTGTAGACTTGTCTTTTAAATATAAAATATTATATTTATTTTAAAATAAATTTATTTAAAAGTTTCGAGCATCTACTCTAGTCATACCACGTCGACTCCAAGATGTAATTTACCGTTTACATTGTCACATATATGTTCACAGAAAAATTTTCATGAAGCTTCTCATTTATATATTATGATACATGCATTCCCTTTAGTCCTACAAACTCATATGTATAACGAATCTTATATTTTCTCCATAGAAGCTTTATTACATAGACATTGATCGATATGTATGATGATCATTATATTATTTTATATTTCCTACGCGACGTCTCGATGTGTATACATCTATTAAAGTCATAGTTGCTCCTACTCTAGGGATATGGCTACTCGTGGAAGGCGCCCAAATCAAATACGTAATGCACGAGATGATCAGGCACCCCCTCCAACTCCACATGCTCCCAACCCACTAGCTCCTCATGCCCCTCGAGCTCCACAAGCTCCTCATGCTCTTGCCCCTGCTGATAGTGGGCAAGATCATTTTGATGAGTTCATGGACGCATACTTGGCACAACAGCCAGGAAACAACCAAGCACGGATCGTGGAGCAATTTCATAGGCATAAGCCCCAATATTCAATGGGCGGGAGTGCCTCGAAGTAGTTGAGTAATGGATTGACAGCATTGAGAGAATTCTGGAGTTGATAAATTGTCCCAATGCTGAGCGTGTGACATGTACTAGATTTCAATTGAAAGAAGATGCATATCATTGGTGGGCTGCTTATTGGAGAGTTAGGCCAGTGGAAGAACGGAATGCTCTGACTTGGGAAGGATTCAAAGCTATGATGATTGAGAAGTTCATCCCTCCGTCGTATCGTACCCGTATGGCCATTGAGTTTTTTAATCCAAAATAGAAAAATATGTCTGTGATCGAGTACGAGAGGAAATTTGATCAGATGAGTAGATTTGCAACTCAGTTGGTTGACACAGATGAGAAGAGAGTTCATTTGTTCAGGTGGGGGCTGCGTGAGGATATACATACGAATCTGGCAGGCAGTGGAGAGATGACTTATGCTCAGGCCTTCCGGCGTGCTGATGATGTGATGACCAACAAAGAGTTTGGTGCACCAAAGCCGAATCTATTCGAGGCTAACTCTGGGAAGAGAAAGTGGCATGGTTCAGGACATGCCAGACAGGGGAACCATAATCAGAGGTACAATCAGAAAAAGCAGTCTAGGGGTAGAGATGTTGATGGTCGAAATCGCTCGGACAAGCCGGCTTGCAGAACTTGTGGGAAAAATATTCTTGGTAAGTATCTTGCCTGCCAGAACAAATGCTATAGGTGCAAGAAGCCCGATCACATAGTTCAGAATTGTCCCTTGGCAAACAAGGGTGGTTCAAGAGCATGGAATGGACAGTCAGGTGGGAATGCACGAATGTATGCTCTTACTACGGAGGAAGCTGAGAAGGATCCCAGCACAATGACAGGTATGTTAACAGTTCTTAATGTACCAGCTTTAGTACTATATGACACTAGAGCCACACATTCTTTTATATCTGCAAAATTCTATGCTCTAACTGGTAGTAAGAACATGAGGGTAGATGAGTCACTTGAAATTAGTATTCCTTCGGGGGACTTTTTGGTGGAGTGGAATAAAGAGAGATATTGCGGAGTTCATGAGTAAATGTTTAACATGTCAGCAAGTGAAAGCTGAACATCAGTGGCCATCTTGATTGCTTCAGCCACTTCAGATTCCAGAATGGAAATGTGAGCATATTACAATGGACTTTGTCGTAGGCTTGCCAAAGACAGTCAAGGGTAACAATTCAATATGGGTTGTGGTTGATCGTTTGACAAAATCTGCGCATTTTCTCCCTATTAAGACTACTTATAAAGTGGATCAGTATGCATAGATTTATGTTCGTGAAATAGTGAGGTTATATGGTGTGCCAGTATCTATTGTGTTAGATAGAGACCCTCGTTTTACTTCAAAATTTTGGAAGAGTTTACAAAGAGCTATGGTGACTAAGTTGAGCTTCAGTACAGATTATCATCCTCAAACAGATGGGCAGTCAGAAAGGACTATTCGAACTCTTGAAGACATGTTGAGAGCTTGTGTGCTTGGATAATAGTTGGGAGAACTACCTACCACTGGTTGAGTTTGCATACAACAATAGCTATCACTCAACTCTTCAGATGGCACCTTATGAGGTATTGTATGGAAGAAAATGTTGTTCACCAGTCTATTGAGATGAAGTTGGAGAGAAGAAGTTACTTGGGCCTGAAATGATTGTGAAAATAGTTGAAGTGATTGAGAAGATACGCGAGAAGATTAAAGTGGCCAGAGACAGACAAAAATCCTATGCTGACAAGCATAGAAAAGACTTGCATTTTGAAGTTGGGGATAGAGTGTTCTTGAAAGTAACACCAATTAAAGGAGTTGTAAGGTTCGGGAAGGGAGGGAAGTTGAAGCCGAGATATGGTAGGCCTTTTGAGATTTTTGAGAGAATTGGAGACTTAGCCTACCATTTGGCTTTGCCACCTTATTTCTCTACAATACACAATGTTTTTCATGTAGCTATGTTACGAAGGTATGTGCATGATCCGATTCATGTGGTGGACTACTCGATATTGGAAGTTAATCGAGATTTATCTTATGAGGAAAAACTGTGGAGATACTTGAGAGAAAAGTTCATAGCTTGAGGAATAAAGAAATTATCTTGATCAAAGTTCATTGGAGTCGTCATAGTAAAGAAGAAGCAACGTGAGAACGTGAAGATGAAGTACGAGCCAAATATCCCGAATTTTTCCAACAAGGTTAGAAATTTTAATTTCGAGGACGAAAATTTTCTAACAGGGAAAGGATGTGGCAACTGTATATATATTAACATTCCAAATACTTCTCTTTCTTTAAATGTTTATTATTAAAATGCTATTTTTTAATCGTTTCGGATTTATCGTTGAGTTTAAATTATAGTAATGGGAGATTACGTTTAAAAAAAAGAGAGATCATATTCCATGAATATCTCCAACATCCTAGCATGATGCTGTGACTCCCACCTTATCCATTGATTCATCAAAGTTTTACTCCATAAGTTCCTCAACTGATAGCAGAACCGAGAGACAAGTTATAGATCTCTGCTTTCCAATCACTCTCTTCCCACGTCCACTCCTAAACACACCACTTTGTTTGAAACCCATTTTCATTCTCTAGTCCTTGCTGCATATACCATTTGAATATCCTTGCATATCGGTGTTAAAGTCGTCTCGACAGTCTCCGGCTCTTGGTATGTTTCTAGTTAGAAGGACTAAAATTTTACTTTCTTTCTTTCATCTTTCACTTATAGTATGATGAACATTAAGGATATGACGATAGGTGATATAAATTTATGCTCATGTGTTTGAACTATTTCCATTAAATAAGTGTGCATTATGTATCATGGATACCGATGAAATCAGTCAATTTAGAATGGCATACATTAGACTTAGTTCAAAATTTTGGTATGAATTCTACAACAGGTAGCTTTATTAGGGTCCCTGCTAGTGTGTTAGGACTTGGTCCTTTGGAAAAAAAAAAAGAAGAAACTTGCCATGTTTATACAGAAGTACAAATACGTAATTCCTTATTTATGGAATGTTCACTACTTGAAATATGTTGGCATTAAAGGATTCATGAGTGTCAGTAGTGACGTGATCAGAGATTTAAGAAAGTGGATAGGCATATGTGAATAGATAGTGTCGGAAATCATATCGGGAAAATTAGTAATGGGTAATTAGACTTTGATTTGGAAAATCATTTCCTAATTCCCTATCGTACACATTTCAAGATCTCAAATACTGGTTTTTATTAAACCGTCCATGCACTAGCGCCTTCCTCCTGTGGTTTGATAAATTCTTGAATTGGTCAACCCGACTACAAGTTATGGTTAATCAAATGATGCACTGGACTCGGGCCATGTATGGAACTCGCCCTCAATCTGGGCGTGTTTGGTTTTCTGATGACAGTACACGGCCAACCCTTACAGAGCCGTGTATTGTACACGGGCCGTGCACTTTCACCCTGTTTTCTTCAATTTTTCAACTTCAAACCTAATCTTCCCCTGTTTTTGTACTTCCAATGTTCCCTATATATGCTCAAAAACTCATTCACATCATTAGCTCACAATTGGTATCAAAATTAAAAGGATTATCAACTTCAAGACCACTAAAACGGACCAAAATCACACCGAACTCATGAGAAAATTTTCAAATTTGACTCAAAAACACAAGAATAAATGCCAACATAGATTATAACATAACATACCACACCATATTCCCCCAAACTTAGATTGAAACAAGAGTTTCGAAGTAAGTTTGCAAAAAGTGGTAAGATATACCGTTACACATCAATGAAGCACGCATTGTATCTTCAAAACATCTACTTCTCACAAGCACAATCCACCTACAAGACCAAAAATGCAAAACAAAATAATAAAAAAAATATTTACAACCCTAAACTACTAAAAGGATACGAGCTTTCAAGAGGTGAAAATGTCAACATATACCAACTCCCTTTGAGAGGGAGAATGGTAATGTTTCACCTTATGACCATTATCCACAAAAGCATTTCCATCCGATCCTTCAAGTTTTATCCAACCATCATCTCTAACTTCAATCACCAAGTATGGACCGGTTCATTTCGAACGAAGTTTTTCGAGAAATAATTTATGTCTTGAATTGAACAATAAAACCTTATCCCCCGGAATAAACTCCTTCGTTTTGATCCTTTCATCGTGCTATCTTTTGAGCTTTTCCTTCAAAATCCTTGAGCTTGAATAAGCTTCTTCTCTAAATTCTTCTAATTCAACCAATTGGAGACACCTTTTCTTTCTGGATTCTTTCTCATCAAAGTTCAACTTTCGAAGGGCCCATAGTGTTTTATGCTCCAACTTCACGGGTAAATGGCATGCCTTCCCATAAACAAGCTTGTATGGAGAAAATTCAAGAGCGGTCTTGTAAGCCGTTCGATAAGCCCATAAAGCATCGTCTAGCTTAGAAGACTAATCTTTTCGATTCTCATTGACTGTCTTCTCAAGAACAAGCTTCACTTGCCTATTTGACACCTCCGCCAACCCATTTGTTTGAAGATGATAAGGTGTAGAAATAAGGTGTAGAAACCTTATGCTTCACTCCATAGCCCTTCAAGAGCTTCTCAATAAGCTTGTTGATGAAGTGAGATCCCCCATCACTAATTATGGCCTTTGGCACCCCAAGTCTAGCAAAGATGTTCTTCTTTAAGAAAGCCTTGACTAATAGAGCATCATTTGTCCTTGTTGGGATTGCTTCCACCCATTTAGACAAATAATCTACCACAAGCAATATGTAAAGGTAACCATTGGAAGGCGAAAATGGGCCCATGAAGTCCATCCCTCATACATCGAATACTTCAACTTCAAAAATGTTCCTCATGGGCATTTCATCATGTTGCCCTATACTTCCAATCCTTTGGCACCTATCACACCCCTTGATGTACTCCTTACAATCTTTGAACAAAGTTGGCCAAAATAACCCCGATTGTAGGATCTTTGCTCCCGTCTTTTGAAATCCAAAGTGTCCTCCACATGATGAACTATGACACATCTCCATGACACTTAAATCTCCTCCTTCGGGATACACTTCCTTATGATCCCATCCGGACAATTCTTAAACAAAAGAGGATCATCCCATAAGTACTCCTTGACATCATGATAGAACTTCTTCTTTTGAGATTCGGTGAGATGATCCGGCTTGAGACCACAAGCTAAATAATTCACGAAATCCACATACCACAGCCTCCCGGTCTCACATAAGGTGTACATCCTTTAAAAATCAACTAGAAGGATCTCTTCATCCTGAAATACATCCTTAATGAACTCCATAGTTCCCTCTTCATCAATATTTTCCAAACGTGACAAGTGGTTGGCTATGACATTTTTACTCCCTTCTTGTCACGTATCTCCACATCGAACTCATGCAACAAAGAACCCAACGAATTAGTCTTGGTTTAGCATCTTTCTTACTCATCAAATACCTAATGGTGGCATGATCCGTATAAACAATGGTTTCCATGCCAACTAGGTATGGACGGAATTTTTCAACAGTATAAACCACGGATAAAAACTCTTTTTCCGTTGTAGTGTAATTCTTTTGATTAGCATTGAACGTCTTCGATGCATAGTAGATCGCTCGAAACTTCTTCTCCCTAACTTGACCAAGCACCACTCCCAATGCATTGTCACTTGCATCACAATGGAGCTCAAAAGGCTTACTCCAATTGGGAGAGACGAGGATTGAAGATGGAATTAAGGCTTTCTTGAGCACCCTAAAAGCATCAAGACATTCATCATTAAATTCAAATGGAGCATCTTTTTCAAGTAATTTGCACAAAGGCTTGGCTATGTTAGAAAAATCCTTTATAAAACGTCGATAGAACCCGACGTGGCCAAGAAACAATCTAACCCCTTTTTCATTCTTTGGTGGGGGAAGATGTTCAATGGCTACAACCTTTGCCCTATCAACTCTCAAACCTTTCTTCTATATATGATGCCCAAGTACGATACCCTCTTGAACCATAAAATGACATTTTTCCCAATTCAAGACTAGATTCGTATCATGACATCGCTGCAAAACCATAACAAGATTAGCCAAGTATGTATCAAATGAAGACCCAAACACGGAAACGTCATCTATGAAGACTTCCATTACATTTTCAATCAATCCCTCAAAGATGACTATCATGCAACGTTGAAAGGTGGCGGGGGTATTGCACAACTTAAAGGTTAATTTGTAAAAAGAAAACGTGTCATACGGACAAGTAAAAGTTGTTTTTATTTATCCTCGGGGGCTATCATGATTTGGTTGTACCCCGAGTAACCATTTAGAAAATAATAATACTTATACCCCGCCAACCTATCAAGCATTTGATCAATAAAAGGCAAAGGAAAATTATCTTATGAGTGTTTTCATTAAGCTTCCTAAAATCAGAACAAACTCTCCAACCTGTTTTTACCCTTGTAGCAAGCTCTTCATCAAATTCCGTCTTAAAAATGGTTAAACCCCTTTTCTTAGCCACAACATGCAAAGGACTTACATGAGGACTATCACTTATAGCATAAACAATTCTAGCATCCAACCATTTCAAAATTTTTTTCCTAACAACCTCTTGCATAATGGGGTTTAAACGACGTTGAGGTTGTATGCATGTTTTATTCTCATCAATCAACCTAATATGATGCATACAAATAGTGGGACTTATACCTTTCAAATCATCAAGACTCCACCCTATAGCACTTTTATGATCTCTAAGCACTCTCAACAATTTATCAAGCTCTAAAGGTGAAAGGGATGATGATACAATTACTGAAAAGGTCTTATTGTCCCCCAAATACTCATATATAAGGTGATCGGGTAATGGCTACAATTCTTTCTTTCCCTTATCAACCTTGGGCTCTTCATTCTCTATCTCCAATGGAAGGTTCTCCCTTTTTCCATATTATATCATCTTGGATTCATCTTCTTGCATTTTCCTACAAGCATTCAAGTCATGTAAGCAATCATTTATATCCTCATCTTCTAGACAATAGAAAGAAGAGTTAGAGTTAAGAGATAAAGTAAGAGAATGACTTATGCATGTCTCGAGAGGATCTTTAGATAAGAAGAATGACAAATTCTCTTGAGAACAACTTCATCAATTATTTCAATCCTTCTATATTCTTCCTTCTCATCCGGATGCCTCATAGCATTCCTTAATGAAAACACCACTTCTTCTTCATTTACTCTCAATGTCAACTCTCCCTTGTGCACATCAATTAAAGCTCTTCCCGTGACCAGAAATGGACGTCCCAAAATTAATGAAACATTTGCATCCTCGTCCATGTCAAGCACTACAAAATCCACTGGGAATATGAACTTTTCAACTTTAACTAACACATTCTCAACTACTCCCTTAGGGTAAGTAAAAGACCTATCCGCAAGTTGCAATATAAAGGACGTAGGCTTTACTTCCCCTATACCAAGTTTCTTAAAGATAGACATCGACATCAAATTGATACTAGCCCCAAGATCACAAAGAGCTTTGTGTACTTCACTTTTACCCATCTCACATGGTATGACAAAACTCCCAGGATCTTTGAGCTTTGGAGGTAACTTTTTTTTAATTATGACACTACACTCCTCCATCAAGTTGACGGTTTCGTTCTCCACTAAGATTCTTTTTCTTGTCATGATGTCTTTCAAAAACTTGGCATAATGAGGCATTTGTCTCAAAGCATCCGCAAATGGTATATTGATGTGAATTTTCTTGAAGATCTCCAAAAACTTTGCAAATTTTTCATCAAACTCATTCTTCAAAAATCTATGTAGAAAAGGAATAGACACTTAAGTTTTTGGTATGCCCCAACTATCCCTTTCCAACTCCACTTCATCCTCTTTCTTTTTCATTGCCTTGGTTCTTTTCCATTTCTTCTTAACAACTTCCAGCTCAACCACATCCGTTTCATCATTTTCTTTAGCTTCAACTTCACCTTCTTCCACAAACTCTTCCTCAACCAAGTTTTCCTCAGCCTCCTTCTCTTCTAACTTCTCATTTTCCATAGGCATAGAAGGTCTCTCATAGTTTGTTTCCCTCAAAGTGATTGCCTTGCATTGCTCTTTCGGATTTACAACGGTGGTAGAAGGAAATTTTTCTTTTTCGTTCGCACTCTACGAACTAGCAATTTAACCTACCGAGTGCTTCAAGGCTTTGAACCTTCTATCATTAGCTTCATCAATCTTTCTTCTTGTCTCATCTTGAGCTTTGTTCGATGCAATCAACTTTTCAATGAGTTCTTTGGTAGTTGCCTTCCCTTCATTATTTGGCGCTTTAGCTCCCGAATGATATCATGGGGGATAAATAACTGTATTGCTTGGGTTTGAATAAGAGAAGTTATCTTGCCTCCTTTGTTGTTGTGGTTATGAGCTTTCACTTCCCTGACTATTGAAACTTCCTTGCCTTGGTGGGTAATTTCCTTGGTTGTGGTTGTAATTCCCTTGGTAATTGTTTTGATAGTTACCTTGGTAATTTCTTCCTTGCATGTATTGCACATTCTCCACACGTGGCATTGTCATAGCCCATTGTTCCCCACTAACACTATTCGGAGGAAGCACACCTTGATTAATTTGGCCTTCAACCATATTAACTCCTTGATTATTCACACTTTGATTCAAGCTCATTTGCCTCATTACCTCCGCTGCTATCATCTCAACAATTGACATACTTGGCTCCACACTAGCACTCTTCACACTAAACTGCTGCCCTTGATCGAAGCTCTAAAATCCATAGCATCCACTAACTCTCTCCGATGGCCATTGGTAGACATTTGTATCTATCTCATCAAAAAATCTTATAGCCCTTTCCGGAGTCACACCAAGTACGGATCCACCTGCCGAAGCATCAACAAGAACTCTTTGACCATTTACCAATCCTTAGTAGAAAAACCCCACTTGTTGATTTTCTGAAAAACCATATTGTGGACACTTGCGTAGCATATCTTTAAACCTTTCCCATGCTTCGTAGAAACTCTCTTGAGGCACTTGCTTGAATTGAGTGATCAAGTTCTTCATTTGAAGTGTCTTGAAAGGCGGAAAGTATTTGTTCAAGAACATTTGTGCAAGCTCCTCCCAAGTGTTACACGTACCCGGAGTAATGGTAGATAACCATGTTCGAGCACGATCTCTCAACGAAAATGAAAACAATCTTATCTTGATACAATCCTCGCTCACCCCATTCATCTTCACAGTGTTGGCAATCTCAATAAATTGAGCTAGATGAACATCAGGATCTTCATTCGGAGTCCCAATAAATTGTTGCTCTCTCACCATAGAGATCAAGCCCGCCTTAAATTCAAAGTTGTTGGCATTAATCGGTGGACCCATCATTTGTGGCATTGCCCTTGGCATAAAGAAATCCCGGATCACCCTTGGGATCTACTTGAGGCCCTCGATGCACTGGAGGTGGTGGTGGAGGTGCATAAGCTTGTTGAAACCTTGTTGAAGCATAGCTTGTTTGCACCATTTGTTGAAGCAAAGCTTGATTGTTAAGCTCTCCAAAATTTTGATGAGCTTGTTGAGGAGGATTAGCATTGACTTGTGCATTTTGCATTCCATCTCCATCATTCCTAACATCAACACGTTCGTCTTGATTGTTCTCCATTGGATTACTCTTTTTGGTTTTGTTCTCCTTTCTCCTTCTCCAAAAAGTGTGTTCAATTTCTAAATCAATAGGTTCAACTTGTTTCCCTTTTGACCTTGTTTGCATACACCTTCAAAATAAGAGAAGTTAGAACAAGATTTTCAAAAGCAAATACAAGTAAATAAAGAAAATAAAAATGTCTCTATTAAAATTACTCAAAACGATCCTTCTTCAAGCTACTAGCAACCATTGCCTCCCCTGCAACTGCGCCATTTGATTATTCGTTAATAGTTGGGATGACCAATTAAAGAATTTATCGAACCCAAGAGAGGAACGTGGTAGAGTTTAAGAGATCTCAAGTTTATTGTGATTTTATAAGGACGACAGAATGGAGGATAGATTACAATTAAATGCAAGTAAATCAATGCAAGAACAAGAATAAAATAAATGCTAGAATAAATGGGTTCCAAATGATGCAAGGATGAGATTAACAACAATCATGGAATTAATAACAAAGGAATCATACAACTAATTCTAATATTTCATGGACATGGCATAGAAACGATCACTAATTTCACCTAAACTCTCTCTCGAGATGGATAGGATGTAGGCCCTCAAAAAGGCTCCCAAAAGCACATAGGATCGAGACCAAAGTGAACACCTCCCACTAGGTACTAATTACTCTATGAGTTCCCTAATGAAGTACTAAATCATAGACAATATTCCCTTTTAAATTACTATGAATTCACTAATGACTTGGGTCTTCTCACCTAATCAACTAATCTCTCGATTAAGTCAATTAAATGTTCTATCAATGGGTTCTAAATTTAGAAGGATATCTCTATCTCATTCTAAATTAATGCACATGAAGTGTATGATGAAATGATTCAATGAAATATCCTAAACACATAATTGATTTCTCAATCGAATCACATGCCCATGACAATTAATCTCACATATCATCATATAAATCAAATAATTAAAAATCAATGATAGAAATAACACAAATGCCCAATTAAGATTAAAATCAAATTATATAAAACCTAAATTATCCAACACCAATCATGGAGCTAATCTCACAAAGGAGATTAGCCTAATATAGTATCAAGCATAACAAATAAATTATCCTACAAAATCCCATGATTAAACCCTAGGAAAATTACAAAATTAAATAAATTCTTCCCTTGAAATTCTTCAAATGAAGCATCTATCTTCTCTTGCACTTTTCAACCTCTCTTGCTTCCTTGATCAAATGGAATGGATGACGAAAGGGTTTAGTGAATTAAATGGGTGGAATTTGATGGATGGTGAATTTGGGGAAAGAATGGATGAATAGAGAGATAAAAGGTGGAAGGTTGCTGATGGTCGACTCCCTCCTGCTCAATCCCACAGCTGCTCCTCTTTTTATTAAAGTGAGTGGGCTTTATACTCATTCATCATATTAATGTTGATCAGGTGGACCTATGAACTTTAATGATTCAATTTGTGAGTTGCCAATTCACATAATTGAAAATGGAAATCACAGTGGGCTTTCTCCTCCATATATTGCATGCCTAATGGATCAAGGAAATGTGCTGCTATTGGGCCGAGAATGACAATAAAATGGCCCATTAATTCGCAGCTGAAACAAGCACATTTTCAGCTTGCGCATATTTTTCATTTTTGCTTGTATTTGCTCGTTTTAATTCCGAATCGAGCTCCGTTTTTTCCCACGCCTTCATAATTGAATAAATAAGCTCATTTAAACTCAAAATCCTGCAAATTCCACCAAAAGGTTCCTCTCCACAAAATTAAGGAATTAATGAAATTAAGCACTAAAAGCAACCTTAATTATATAAAACCTAGCTAAAAATGGACCATATTTTCTATCAATTTCTACACTCATCAAGGGGTGGTGCAGGGTGGGGTGCCGACGAACAGGGTGTCGCCGGAGGAACGTTAGCTGACGGTGAAGCCAAAAGGGGTGGTATTGTGGAGGGTGAAGACGAGGTCTGAGCTGGGTGGAAGAGTTGTGGAGGAGTGCGGTGGTGGCGGTGGAGGTGGTCCTCTTCCCAGCGGCGTTGGCGGGGAAGAATGTTGTTCGAGATTTCCCATTGGGATTCTCGGTGACGGTGACCCACAGGCAGTCTCTTGTTTCCAAGTTGGAGAGATGAGATTCCAACCGTTAGATTTTAGATTCAATGGTCAGATATAGTGATGAAGTAATGCTAGAGTTACCTGGCGGTGGCCGGTGAGGGAGAGGAGTGGGATATTGGACCCGAAAACGGAGGAGTGGTCAACGAGCTGAAGAGTAGAAGTCAATGACTTTCAGGTTGGGTTGGTATTGACTGATCGAATAGTGTAGCCATATCCAACAACATCAGATGAAGAAGAAGATAGTAGTAGATTCAATACAGTGAAGATGCGCGAGCAAGGTGTTTCAAAGTGGAGGCGGGTCCTCAGCGAAAGCGATAGAGAAAGCATGGAAGATAGATAGAGAAAGTAGCGAAGATAACAAGAGTGGTGCAAGGCGATCATGTTCCAACCCGAATTTTATGAAAATCCTACCCATTTTGTTTTAAAGGTCTAGTTGTATGAAATTAAAAAAAAAAAACTCTCCTATTCTAATCTTTGTCTTATTAAAGCATTTAAAAAGTATGTTAATAAAATATATAATCTTATAATTTTATTTTAATAAAATCCTTAAATATATATTTTATTGTGCATCGGTATGTAAAACATGTTCAAAATATTATATTTCATTTTAAAGGGAAATTTTAATTTATAAGGATATTATTTTTTATTGAATATACAAAATGTATTAATAATTGATTTTTGTAATTAAAAAAACCAAAGATATAGATTTTTACAATAAAGTTCATTGAAAATTGAATTAATTTATTTTTATTTTAATAAAAAATACTAATAATCAATGGAAAAAAAAACGAATTGTTTTTTAAAACCCACTTTAAAAATTAAAATTGAGATACATTTTTCCAATATTGAAATTAATCCAGTTAAACTAGAAAGAGAAGCAGATGAAAAAAAAAAGAAGCAGATGAAAAAAAAAAAAAGAGAAGCAGTTGAAAAAAAAAGGTTTCTTTGCTTACATGAAAAAAATTGAGGGGTTTTATTGACCATTTTTCATATTTTTTTAAGAATAGGGTCAATTTGATCTCATTAAAATTAAAAAAAAAAAGTTTGAATGAAAAAATAAATAAATGAGGGTCTCTTTAATCTCATGAGATAAAGTTGAAGGGTTTAGTTGAATCCTTTGTCCTTTTTTTTACAAAAAAAAGTTATCAGGCTTTGAACATTTTCTATCATGTGAAATTTATGTAGAATAAGTTTAATGAATTAAGTGATTTTAAAAATTTTGAGTTTAATTAATAAAAATAAAAAATTAATTGTTTAACCGTGATTTTTCATTTTTATTTTTATTAGAATGAGTTTTTAAAATTTTGTTGCTAATGTAAATATTAAGAATTATAATGAAATCTTATTATTTGTTATGTATATAATTTTCATTTATTTTCTAAAATAGTACTATTAAGGGTACTTGCTGTTGAATATATTTAGATTATAATACGTTGACTAATAAAATATGATAGAAAAATATAGGTTTGGATTAATTATTCCCATCATCCCATCAAAAAGGTCTCATTTTACTGTATTGGGCGACCTACTCAAAGGTCCTCATTTTTTATTTTTAGTAAAAGAGCCTCACATATGGCCCACTATTCATTATTAATACAACTACTCACTACACATAAAATAATAATACTCCTTAATCCATATGCAAAAAAGCAAATTGAGACCTTTGCCCTATTTCAAGTGCACATTTAAATAAATTTGTCTCATTGAACTAAATTCGTGGAATCTCCGCTCATCATGATAGAATTACCGTTATAAATATTCTTTAATGTGGGGCCTTCAATTTCATTCCTCTAAAAAATCATAGATTTGATCTTCATTCAATTTTATTATATATCTGTCTTATTCACTTAATATAGTTGTCTTATGTTATAACTATTTTAGCTTTTAGCTAATCATCCCACACTTTAATCCACACTTTAATGTTTACGGGACTCTCCCCACATGATTTCTCTGGTCGGTTGATATAATTGGTATAGAACATTTGGTCAATTGCTTTTAAGTCCAAAAATTTACTGTAATTTAGGTCAATATATCCAAATTACGTACAATAATTAAATTGTATAATTAATTGCATTCTCAACATTATCAAATTTATTTTCTTTTAGAAAAAAATTAACTTTTAATAAGTTATAACTCTTCTCATCAAAAACACAAAATCATCAGATTAAGTACAATATAATTTTAAAAAAAGGTTCAACTTCTCGTGAAGAGATACAATCCTTCACCAATTGAATTTCCAAAAATTCCATTGGAATTCATGATTCCAATTAAATTTCCGATGAAATTCTAGAAAAGGTAGATAGATTCTAGAGAGTAAGTTTAAGGTACAAGAAAATGACAATAAGAGGACTAAGTTGCACAAAATCACAAAAGCTAGCTCCGTAGAGTATACCAAGTTAAGTCCTATCTACATCCCTCATCCAAAATCTGGAATGATAAAAAAGAAAAAAATAATAATAATAAAAAAAAAATCACACCTTAGAAAGCTGCTAAATTACATCAAAATAGCTAAAAATATGTTTTAAATCAACTGCATAACTGAACAGCTAGTAGTCTGCTTCCTTGAGTGGATGCTTGACTTTCAAGAATCAGCAGCTCTCCTCCGAGAAAGGGTGAATGGGAAGTGCTTCCTGCGCAGAATCTGGATGCAGAAAGTCGTGGACCAAGCAGCAGCAATGTGCCTAACTATTACAGAAGCTTGTTGCAATATAAACCAGTAGGAATTAGCAATCAGAACAGATGTACAAACAGAGTAGCTTCACCACAGAACAGTTTCCAGGTTTATGCTCTCATCCAACGGATATAATTAGCAGCTAGATATCCCGTAGCTAGCCGCATAATCATCCTACATAGGAGCAGCAGAATTACAAGAACTCTTCAAAATACCTTAATTCTGATCATCTACAACATCAGAACTAGGCAGTGAAGGGCATAGGCTAACTCAAAGCAATAACCCGCACATAGAAACAATATAAACCACTTAAAAACCAGCAGCGATTCCCGTTAGGAACGAATAGGAGCGAACCGGGGAACTGCCGGTTCTGGAACCGCCAAAAAAAGAACCGAAACCGGTAGGGGAAGGTTCGGTTCCGGTTCCTCATATTTGGGAAACCGGTTTTTTTATTTTTTTTTACTTTTTTACGCTTAAAACCAAAAAAAAAAAAATTAAAACCGGAACCATCGTTTCCGGAACCGAAACCTTCGTACCCCGGTTCGGTTCCCGTTCCCCCTACCTTGGAACCGGAACCGGCGGTTCCGAACCGGGGTGCATGTCTAGCTTGGAGAATAAGGGTGTATGGGTTCTTGGTGAACTAACTATACTAACAACTAACTTTGCCCGATCAAAAAAAAAAAAAAAAACAGCAGCAGAAACCAGTTAACATAGGTGCTTCTGTTCCACCAATACATTCCATCAAACAAAGTATCCAAGTGCAAAAACTCAGAAAATACTCAGCAAAGGAGATTCACATCAATTTACATAAAACAGCCATTTGAAGAATACAACAAACATACATCTTACTATCAGTAAGATAATCATAGAAGCAATTGCCCAAAAAGGCGGGCTAAGATCAACAAGTAACATGAGTTAAAATACACCAGGAAACCAACCACAGCAACCAGCAAGCAAAAAGTACTCAGAATCCAAGAAGCAAAGCTGAGAGGTTGGATTTATGTCCTATTACTGATAGAAACTAGCAGCAGCATATAAATCAGACTAGCAGATCCCAGCAAAGAAAAAACACACAAAACTAGCAAAATCCAATACAGAAGCCAGCAAATAAAACCAGCATCTACAGACACCAAAAGAGATGACCATCAAGCCAGCCAATATCAAGACCAAGAGAAAACCAGCAAACAAAGCACTAAACAAAGTGACACTGGGTAAGGGTGCTCCTTAATCCAGGAATGTAAAAAATAGCAGCAGCAAAAAGCCAATTGGAGTGCTGTTAACAGCAAGTTCTCCTAAATGCGAAGGACAGAATCAATCGAGTAACAGTAGCCGCCAGGGGAGCTTTAGAAAACCAGAATAGCCAACCCAATTGCAAATACTAGCTCAGAAAAATGCTATTCTATCCAGCGACTCGGTTTTTTTTTTTTTTTCGAATCAAATATAGCCACCACCACCCATCCTCACCTCCATTCATCAAAGTAAATAACTACTGCAAACATAGCCATTGCAAGACTCAAACTTGATCCATACAAAGAAAATTAATTACACCCAACAACAGTAATTAAAACGATACAGTTTGTGTTGTTCTGTTAAGGCTGAACTTGCTGAGCTGTATTCAATGCACGAGTTGTTTGAGAAGTAACAAACACCATGTGACGAACCTGTTGCTTCTTGGCGCTGCACTGGATATAGGCCACATTGCACCTATTTGCTTTCTGAGCTCCTCACCTTGGAAATAAGAATGTAGAAATGTTACAATGTGAAGGAAGTATTAGCTTCGTGTGGTTTTAGTACATAGTTGAAGATTGATTGGTTGTATTTTAGGTGCTGTAAATGATTCATTATCTTGTATCTATTGATTCCATTTTCAAGAAATACATTGAACAAAGGATGTTTCGAAGTACGCAAATTAAAGTTTTATTGCATTCTTCAAAACTGGGAGAAGACGTCAAACATGATGAGTTAGCTAAAGTAAAACATGTTCATCAAGACTGTGTACCTATTCAGTGGAAATTGTGCATTCCCCTGGATAGTCCTTCTTGAATTGCTTGTCCTTTCTTAAATATATAATGCAATCAAGAAGTTGTACTTAAGGAAAAGATAAAGCAGAAAGAAGCAAAGAGATGGGACATCATAATCCGAATTTGGAGCCATGCTCAAGTAGAGACATATTTTAAGCATATATGTCCTCCAACATTTGTAATTGACATGATTAATAAAGCTTCACATCTGAACTCAAAATACACCGACAATATATAGATATGATCAGGGGCTCATTAACCTCCTAGTCAATACATGTAATTCAAAGATCAATAGTTACTACGAACTGATTATCAGCCTCACTACTTACACATGTAAACATATTCAATTTAGTATTGTCACGAGTCCTAGCATATAGTCTCATGCAAGCTGTATAGATAGTATTTTTTCTATAATTTTGTGCAAGTAGTTATAATATGGAGTGAACTAAATAAATTTCCAAATCTAGTATCACTAAACTCCATAAATTACTCACTTTGGTTCCGCCATAAAGACATAATAAGCATAAAATGAAAGTAACAAAATGGGGATTCGAAACAAGAAAAGACAAAAGTCACATGGGGAAGTGCTTTTATTAATTGAACATTCAAAAAAATTTGTGGGAACATAGCCGAAATACAAAAACGAAAAGGAGAAGACGGTAAGGGAAAGCAGAGAAACAGGAATTTTTAGTTTCATGTAATCATGTTGGATAAAGAACTCTCACCTAGTTTTGTCCCCACAAGAACAGTGGGTATTGAGGGAGCATGATGTCATAGTTCAGGGACCCACTGCAACAACATAACAAGGAGAAGAAAGGAAAAGAATCCATGAAAATCCCGCAACATGTGAAGCTAACTAGATGCATTTGCATCTAATTTTTTTAATAAACAAAGCGATCAGCTTTACTTGTGATAAACTATATATATGAATTATGATGTAGTGTTGAATCATGCTCGAGGAGGAAACTGGAAATAAAAAATGAAATATTGGCTAGATATTACCTGTATAAAATATTTTATCCCATTTTTTTTCAAGCAATGTAGTCGTAACAGCACCTTCAATAACTTCCACAGCCAAGAAATCCATTACTGCCAAAGAAGTTATGCTAGCACAGTGGATGTTGCAGGGGCTACCACAGATGGCTTCAATACAACAGCATATCCAGCTGCAATAGCCCAAATAACTGGTTCTACTGATAAACACTATTTGAGAGGACAGCAGAATAAAATGGAAAGTAGAAAATAAGTAGTCACATATGGTATAAAAGACTGGTAATGAAAGTAAAATGTACTTAATTTTAAAGACAGTGTATTACAAGTAAAACTCGGATTGATGAAATAAAAAAAGGTACATGAAGCACAAGAAATAGAATGAACATACAGAAAGGGTAGTTCCAGGTTGATAAAACCAATATAACACCCAACGGATCTGAGAGTAATTCAGCCAATGATGGGTAAGTGGACATGCTGGTTTCACCTGCAATCACAAAAATTAAGTACCAAATAATAATAGTAAAACAATCAAAATAATCATTACAACATTTCAAGCCCTAAATTAACTTAAATGTACTTTGTCTGGTTTCACTGGCGTAGTTCCTTCAAAGTTAACTTGCATGCTGATATTACTCCAGCAATCTGCATGAACAAATGAGTACGCTGGATCCAATTAGGCGATAAGTTGAAGATTTGAATTTACTAAATAGTAATTTCAAGAGTGTTCGTATTCCTTATTGCATAAGGTCTTTCACAAGCAGAATGAAAAACAGCTGAAGTAATCTGAAAAAGGATTTAAGCGATTCCTCAAAACTTTGATTTTAGGAGCTGGTATTAAGAATAAAAAATATAATTCAACTATAATTCCTTTCTTTAATTTTTTGTTTTGCTTTAATTTTATGGTCATGTACCAATTTATTTGCAGAACCTTGTCTTTTTAAATTGTTTCTATCTTTACTAGCTCCACACTGAATAATGCTTAGAATTTATCAGTGCTCCCCTGAACACATCAAGAACTATGTCCAACAATATCACTTCTGGCTCACAGCTGACCCTACCAGCTCTGGACACACATACAATGAAATCAACAACACACATGCACATATGCTAACTCTCATGGCTCCATTGATTCAAGAACAATTAAAATAGCATTCATAATCAATTGAATTGGTACATGCAACAATTTTATCCGAATTGATTCATTTAATGTTACGTGAATTCCTTATATCATATATGCTTGAAAGTAAAATGTGAACACACACAAATAGACAAACTAGAAAGCACTATTCCCTAACATAGATAAACAAATTTTATTTAAAAACACTCAAAAGTAAACATTCCTTTTGTATATAAGAAAATCAAATATCCTTTCATCCCTCTCACACAAGCGTACAACCAAAAATAGCATTAAGTACAACTCAAGAACACCAGACTAGTATCGTGTATCCCATCAACTCTTTCTTACTTCTGATGAATCAACAGAAGACAGAAGAAACAATTTACAAAATACAGTGATCAAACAAAAAATTTGGGAACAAGAACTAATCAGCTAGCATTAACAGAAGATTTGATTGATGAAAAAGAACACATTCCAGATTTAGGAAAGAGAAAGGAAAATCAGATACCTCATAACAATGCTCCTGCAAAGAGCTTTCAGCACCAATTGAACACATCACAATGGATTTTGCATAGCATTAAGAAAGTACCAGAGAGGTCCATGTAATACATGTGCATAAGAATAATCAAGCAGCAAGAATTAGCTGGCTTGATGACCAAATAGAATCTATATGATGCAAATTATCCCCAACTACAGCTATTTAACATGTCATTGTTTACTTGTTGATTTGCAATATTCATTAAATATTAGCACAGATAGAAGATGCGTAGTTTATTTCTGCATAGCAGCTGGTCCTAACTGATTTTAGTCACATTTCTTCTCAACCTGAATTAGCAAGCAGGGACAATATTCTCTACATATTATTTAAGAAACGAGATAGCTATGCAGTGATCTTTTATCAGATGTACAGAGCAAGCTAAAGTTGACTCAGAAAACTTAATTACACAATTTGGCCTTACACAATAACTCAGGTAGTATGACAAAGCACGGCCTTGATAGTTGAACCAATTAAATTGATTAAATACTTACAGGCTGGGGCCATTCTCGTCATTGTAGCAGTAAGGAGATACACCAAAAGGTCTAGACTGCATAGGAAAAAGGAAACAGAATTAGAGAGCATAACAGAGTAGTTCAAACTTATATCCGCAGAAAAATACAAAATTGACTGAATCATAGAGAATTTAATATAGTTCTCATATAATTTTCAAAAGAATTGTTCACAAATAAAATTAAAATGGCATGTGCATACATGTACACATATGCATATAAATGCACACTCATCCACGTGAAATATGTGCATTACCAAACATATGCAGCTACTTTTAGTATTTCATGAAGTATTGGTAAAAGGAATGCTAAAATAAACTTAAAAGAACTATATTTTGAGCAACCCATATATTGATACTTGCATCTAGTAAGGCAGAAAACAATAGGCATTAAAAACACATCTCATCGAGGCATAAAATGAGAGAATATGCTCAGAGAGGAAGCTAAAGCATAACCAGTACTCAAATACTAAAATCAAACATCACAAAAACATTTATAATCTAGAACGAGGCAAAAACTTTTGTGAGACGGGAGACGGATAAGAAGTGAAACATTTTACCCGATCAATCAAAAGTGATGATCACCCTATAGAATTATCTCATGAACAATTAGTAAAATAATGAAAAATAACAACTAATTAAGATAGTGAGAAGGTCTTACACAAGACTTGCTCCTAGAATAAATATTAGCACAAAAACCTGCGTTCAAGGACGTTCAAGGACATTAGCACAAAAACCTGCGTTCACGGACATTAGTTAAAAACTCGAGAAAATTCAACATAACCTCACATAAGAGAATCAGTCACAAAAGCAGCACAACTAAACTTAACAACCCAAACTCACTAATCATGAACCAATAAATCGCTTCCATTGCATTAAATCAATCGGAACTATCAATCCACCAATTCATTACAGTTCATCAGAGTAAAAGTAAGCAATTACAAACCAAAAGAACACCAGGAAACACAATCTTTAAACTACTTCTTTTTGGGTTTTCCTGATCTTTTCCTAGGAGGAATTACAATCTCTCCTTTGAGAACAGGAATCTCCATAAATTGATCGAGCCCACTAAATTTCTTTCGGAACTTTTCAACCTGATCGGCGTCAACAAGAAGCTGCGAGCGACTACCGAGGTAAAACGGGTGGTTTCCCGACCAAACATCAACCACGTACTCCTTCTTCGTTCCACCAGTAGTCATAACCAGTTCCCCGTTGCAATAAACCTTGGCATCTTCGTGGAATTCCGGGTGTATGTCCTTCTTCCTGCAGCTCCACTTCATTTGGTTGCTGCCCACTACCTCCTTCACCTGTGAATTTCAAGAAAAATGCATTGAGAAAAAATAAGAATTCGAAATTGAGAATGAGTACAAGAGTGTTTCGTTAATAAGGATTAGTTTTTACCCTGGCGTTGAGAGATGACGAAGGAAGTGCGAGGTTTTTGTGGAGGAAGGGATTGGAGAAGGTGAGCGCCATTTCCGAAATACAATGGTCGGAGGATGAGAGATTGGTCCAGTGAAGTGTTATGGATAGGCATATCTCTCAGTGACACTAAAATTACTTTATTATCCTCATTAATTTATTCATTTATTTTAACATATTACTCTCACATTTTAGATGATTATGCTGGATAACTGGTATACTTGCATAATCTTAAGTGAAATAACAAGTATTTTTATTTTATTTTTTAATTATAATTAGGCAAAGCCTAGAATACAACATGCTTTTTTTTTCAAAATTCATACAATCGGACTTTGTAAAGCAAATGAGTCAGATTTTTAAAAAATACTGGTCAAGCTTGAATTGGATTTCTTTCACGCGCCGTGCAAACAATCTTCTTCACTCCACAACAATCAACTGCAGTTACCGCACCACACTTCCTCACGTAAATTGGCTATTCCGACAAGGGGTGGTGATGGGTTCGCTTTCTGGCGTTGGCCCTGTGACGGTGGCAGAGAAGTGGTAGATCCGCAGCGGAGTGCGTTTGGCGATGAGGACGACGATGGGGCTAGGTGGGATACCCGCTCGGTGTCAGAGAAGTGGTAGATATGCTTTAAGTCGCCACAGTGCAGTAACAGATCCACCGAGCTGTTAGCGCTCCACCCACCACCAGGCGCTGCCAGAATCCTCAAAGTGTCGTCGTCGCCTTCAGCCCCCTCCGAAGCCCATCACTGATTTTCCACCATCCGTCGCTCAATTGAGCACCGGCTGTTGCTCGGTTTGTCGCCATCACCACCGGAGTTTTTCAGCCACAAATCCCTTGGCAAAAAAGGCGCTGCCATCCGCAATCCCGTCGTGAAGAACGCTGCCTCTGCCGGAGTCTGCTTTAAGCCACTTCTTGCAAGTTCGCCACCCATTGCAGAAAATGGGAACCATCTCCTCCCTAACTCAGACTTTGCATCATACGTCGGCTGATTTTTTTTAGAAACTCATGACATTGACCGAAGAAAAGGAATGGAAGTAAATTCGGGAACAAATTCTTGGGTTGAAAAATGAAAAACTCCCTTTATGCTTTCTTATTATAGATAATTTTATGTACCCATAGTGATAAATATTGATGCTACAACGTTAATCACTGATACTGCAACTGCAATATTTGAAGAAGCTGGTGTAGCGCAGCTACTGGAGTTATGACTGTATGTTTAGAGTTTCATATGGAAGAACTAGCATTTTCATTACCTATGTTATCCTGGTTAAGAGAAGCAATGAACAACTTTTAAATTAAATTTTTGGTTGGATAAATGAACCTCTCAGATGTTTTCATGCATTTGATATTTACCAATCTATCTATCATCCTGTTCCTAGTTTTGTTGAGGCTTAACTTCGTATTTCCAAATGAATTTGGAATTAAAGTGAAATCATTTCACAATAGCATCAAGATTCAAGACACATATCTCCTCCAACATAATTAAGATATCATTACCTCCTTCCCAGAGTAATGATTTGCAAAGCCTTAATATCTTTGAATTGTTTGGTTGATCTTGAGTTCGTGTTGTAATAATATGGTTGATCTTTGAAAAATAATGTATTAGTTAATCTTATATTTGCTCCTTCTTGTAATCTTTTGATATGTTATTGTTGATATCTTTATTCACTCTGCTATGGAAATGATTAGGTTCCATTTCAAGAAATCAGGGAACTCTGAATATTTATACACATACAATACCAACTTGGTTTATTATACCTTCACAAAAAGTCGAGGAATAAAAAAATACAATATGGCTTAAGATTTTAATTTGATGATTTTATTTAATCATGTATGAAATTAAAGATTCTTGCATACCTTTAAAATACTCAGTATGAAATTATATAATTTAAGATTCTTTTGTACCTTTTTTAAATTGAACTACAAGATTCTTTTATAGTTGCAGGCTATAATAGTTTACTCTTTTAGGTTATTCTTCTCTATTAATTGTATTACTTTTTTAATAATTTGGGTTATTCTTTAATTTCATATTCGGATTTAAAAAAATAAAATATTATTCTATTTGATTAACATCATTTAGGTTACTCTTTTCTATTAATTAGATTACTCTTTAATTTCATATTCGAATTTCAGAATATAAAATATTGTTCTATTTGGTTAACATCTTTTAGGTTAATCTTTTCTATTGATTGGGTTGCTCTTTTTAATAATTTGGGTTACTCTTTAATTTCATATTTGGATTTCAGAAAATAAAATATTATTTTATTTGGTTAACATCTTTTAGATTACTCTTTATAATGATTTGAGTTACTCTTTAATTGAAAAATTGGAATAAAAACATACTAAAGATTAAACCAGCAACAATGTGGAAGGTGATTAAAGAAAGTGAGGACCAACATCAGGCTAAAGTGATTAAAAAAAATGAGGACTAATATAAGCCTAAATCCATAGCTGACTAGATTACTCTTCGAAATTAATTAACTCACTATTTCGAATAAATAAAACCACTCTATGACGAATTAAGTTATATGCAATCTTTAAGTTGATAGATCACTCTATTAAAAATAATTAGATTACTCTTTTGAATAAGTTGGATCACTCTTTCGAATTAATTGGATCACTCTATTATTTATTATTTTGTAAATTGATAAATCATTCAATTAAACTCATCAGGAAGGCGCGGAACACGATTCATGCCAACACATTAACACAGATTTTATCTACAAAATTGGTGTTGCTTATAACTGATGATGAAGCAAATTCAGTGATTAGAAACTACTTCCTATATTTCGGACATGATCCCAATCAGGTAGCATCTATGTATCAAGATTCACTTCATCATCTCTCATTACATTACAGTACTAAATTTGCTTGAAGATACTGTACGATGAAGTAATAGATTACTTCGAAGAACTGGCCATTCATAAAGTGGGATGCATGAGAATACAAGTAGCCATTGAGAAAACTGAAGGTGCAACAAAAACAAATATTTTGAATTAGATAGTGGACTCTGTTGTAAACCTTGCTAAGGATTAATACAGGTAGAGAGTACTTCACCACACCACCCCACCCTCTATTTCTTTCTCATCAGATCAACCTTGTTTTTTCCAGGACTCATGTCGTTCAGGCGGTTCTCGGTCATTAAGAGATGCCAGCCAGTAAAGAGAATGGGAGAAAATTGGGAGGTCATCTTGTGGAACTAACAAAGAATAAAAAAAGGTGCCATTTTGTGAGGAAATACATGTAGGTTTCGAAGGGTGCAATTGTGAGAGGGGAGGAAATACTCAGCACTCTTGAAACAAATTTGACACAACTTACAGAATATAATGCTAGAAAATCTGTGATTCAAATGGCATTAGATAAGAGTGAGACTAAGGTTACTAAGAAGCTAGTCATATACTCTACTGTATAATCAACACCACAACTTATTAAGATGGTGTATGTTTTCACACCAATCTCCTAATTTTTTAAGTATGGGAAAGCATCAAGAAATTAAACAAAAGATGCTATTACAATAGGTGAATGCGAATCAACATTCTGTAATCATCACAGCATTTGACAGCACAAGTACACAAGCCTCCCCCTTCCCACAACAATTAACCAATCACCAAAAAATATTCATAAACACTCGTACACATGCCCATATTCATAAACACACGTACATATGAAAGAACAAATTTTTGCTCATATCATATTAATGAGAATTCAGTTGTAGCAGCATGATGAGTGTGTAAATTCACTAGTTTCGAGTCCGGATTCGTGTACTTATGGTATGATAAATGGTTGTAATTCGATGTGAATCGGTATACATTGTGGAAAGTCACGAATCAGGTGTTTACAAGGCTATTTGAGTTGATTTTCGATGGAAAACGAGTTGGAAGTGATCAGATCCGGAAAGAGAAAGAAGCAGGCATGCGATTCGACCAAGCAGGGGTCGGATTCGACCAAGAAGGAGGGAGTTCGACCAGCAGTGCTAGTCGAACTGAGCGCGGAAAAGAGTCATTTGACCATGGTAGGAGAGTTCGACCAAACCACTTGATCAAACCATGGTCAAACTCGAAGCATAAACAAAAGCAGTACCGATTCGACCAGGAAGTATCAGGTTCGACCAACACTCTGATCGAATCCGAAATCAGAGGCCGAGTTACAGGCGGATTCGACCTGGAGTTCGACCTGCCTGGGAGAGTTCGACCAACCTATTTGGTCGAACTGGTGTACGAAAACTTACCAAATTCATATTTTTACACCTTCAGTGCGTGTGTTTACTCAAAAAACTCATCCAAGGCCCATAAGAAGAGTTTACAAGTATAAAAGAAGAGCTTTCGCATGAGAAATATGAAGCATTCATCATCCATCCTTCACCTACCCCTACCATTATCCGAAGGAGTCATGAGGAGAGGTTCGTCTGGCAAGTCAAGTAAGATCATACCAACTAGCCATGATTGTTCCTAGATCAATCATGGGCTAGAACCACTCCGCTAGTTCTAGGGTTATGAAAGTTTTATGAGTTAATTGAATTTCCATCTGTAGACTCCGTACAACACTACTTGTGGTTTATTCTATGCAAGATTATGCCTTTTTAAGTCATACTCACAGTCGTTTTGTGCATCTTTAACTGTTATGTAGAGTCTGAATACATCTCTTGGTTATTGATTGAGTGCATTCACCGCTGAGCAGGATTGCATGTTATAATTCTAAGTGAAGGGATTCCCAAAATCTTATTAGAACTATCTTATATAGATACTTGTTAATTGAATCGTATTCGGGTTAATAAGTAGGATAAAGAGTATAACTTTATAGTACCTAAAAAGGAAGATCAAATCAGGTTAGAGTACTAAGTGCACGAGAAAAATTGATTATGATAGTACCTAGAAAGGGGGTAAAGTATACGTCTTGCTCCGAGGATATTCACACGTGTCATATGCTTGCTTACTTGTGTCTATAGAATGCGCTTGCATGGTTTAGTGATGCGTCCATAAATCTCAAGGCAGAGTCAGACATCAACACATGGAAAGGAAATTAACAAGTAAAACTAGATGACCTGAAGAACTACTCTATACTTACTTGATCACAACCGAAATATCTCTATTGCTTGCTTATTTACTTTGCTATTTCAATTATATGTTATTTAGTTTCATAACCAAACCAAATCAAATTATTTGCCAACATAATCTTAGTTAATTAGAATATAATTGAATCGATAACAAACCGTCCCTTGGGTTCGATAATCACTTGGTCGCCTATCGAGACTAAAATTGATATCCTTATACTTGAGGATTAATTTTGTGTGTTGAGAAAACACTCATCAAGTTTTTGACGCCGTTGCCGGGGACGATATTAATTATCTATTGATTAATTTCTAGTTTAATTGAGATTATATTATTCTTGTCTTTGACTTCTAACACTTATTTTTCTTAGGTGAATGCTCACAAGATCAAAGAAAGGTGAATTAGAGCCATATAGTCCAGAGTTTGGAGCATCATCGAGGAAGAAAAAGAAAAAGAAGAGTAAGAACAAGAACAAGAACGTAGACCCAACTAAGGCTCTTAATTTAGGAGTTGAAGTTGACGTGCCGAATCCGCAAACGATTGAAGCTGCAACCGAAGTTAATTGGGACATAGAAGCAATCAACACAGCAGTGAACCTGAACACACTTGCCATCTGAGAAGATTTTAAGAACAACGGAACTGGCAATGCTAGTTGTTAGGAGTAAGAGGGACCGGAACTGATTTTGATTTACACCCTGCTCTTATCAGCATGATTGAAAGAAGTTCCTTCTCTAGGGGAACATTTGAAGATCCTCAGCAACATCTAAATAAGTTCCTTGGGTATGCACGTACACAAAAAGATGCAGGAGCTCATAAGGATGCGAGGAAGATCATATTGTTTAAGTTCTCCTTGAATGAAAAGGAGAGAGATTAGTACGATAACCTTGATGCTGCGGAATGTGATACATGGGAGAAGTTGAAAGTGAAATTTTTGGAGCGATACATGCCACCTTCAAAGGTGTTTAAGATGAAGCAAGAAATCAATCAATTTTTTATCCATGGCAATGAGAATTTTCATGAAGCTTGGGACAGGTTCAAGGACATGCTTCGTAAGTGTCCACAACATGGGCTATCTAAGGCTCAATATATCAGTATTTTCTATAATGGGTTGGATTGTGATTCTCGTATTTTACTTGATGCTTCTTCTAATGGAGCATTTCTGACGAAGTCACCCAATGAGGCCAAAGCTGTTTGAAGATATTTCGATGAATTCAAGAGATTGGCTGACTAATAGAGTGAGAGGCACTTATGTCCTTGGTAAAGTAGCACAGGTTGAGCATACTATGGTGAAGTCGGGAAGAGATGATGAGATCGTCTCTAGCTTGACTAACATTAGCAAGCTACTAGAGTCTCAGCAAAAGTAGATCACGGATTTATCTCAGAGAATACCAATGATGCAGCAGGATGGTGGCTATGAAGGAGCTAGCCAAGAGGAGATCGAGAAGGCAAATTATGCCATGGGTCAAAGTATTCAAGGAACTAGGTACCCAAATCAAGGAAACCGGAACTATCAAGGGAACTACAACAATCGAGGTCCCCCGGGTGGTTATCAACAACCAAAGAGGCCGGAGTTTTCATGTAGCAATCCGAATAATGTGTTGCAGCCTCCTATCAGTGTTGATCCGGGAGCTAAGGTGGAAGAAGGGAAGCCTGGCTTTGAGGATACTGTGAACAGGTACATGGCGAGGAATGATGCAAGAGTAGACCGTCTTGAGGCTAAGTTAGAGAAAAAGATTGATGATCATTATAAGGATTTGTCTACACAAATAAAAGACCTTATGTTGCTAATGGGGGAGATGGCTGGAAATATGAACAAATTGGCTCAAACTATAGAGAAAAGGGAATCTTCCGTCTCAAAGTATTGAGAATCCAAAGTCTTGTCACGCCATTACACTGAGGTCTGGAACGCAGTATAAGGGACTGATAAAGCCAAAATCGAATTGTGAAGCGTCAGGTGCCCGATTCGACTAGCTTTCCAGGTTGAACTGAACAGAGGAGGTCGAACAGGGCACCTGGTGATGCGCATTTTATTTGCATGCAAAATTAATCCCCAAGTATTAAGTATATCAATTGCAGCTTAAGCAAGCGACCAAGTAAATATCGAACCCAAAGGAGGCGTATTATCAATTTAATTATTATCTAAATTAATTAAGACAAGACAATAAAGTTTTGAGGTTTAGAATTATTAATCTACTAAACAATTAATTGAAATAAAAAATAAAATAAAAGCACTTAGAAGAATACGACAGTGGATCAAGTAGGAGAATAGGTAGTTGTAGGAAAATCCAGTTTCATTCATTAATTTCCCTTCCATGTGTTGATGTTCGACTCTGCCTTGTGGAATATGGATGCATCATTAAGCCATGCATATTTACTCTATAGACACAAGCAAACATGCGTATAACACATGTGAATAACCTCGTAGCAAGAGATAAAATTCTACACCCCTTTCTAGGTACTATCAGTATCAATTATTTTCCTAGCCAATTGGTACTCTATCCTGATATGATCTCCCTTTATAGGTACTATAAAATTATTCTCTTTATCCTACTTAATAACCCGAATTCAATTCAATTAATAAGTATTCATATATGATAGTTCTAATGAAGCTTCGGAATCCCCTCACTTAGAATCATAACATGAAATCATGTTCAGTGGTGAACGCACTCAATCTACAACCAAGATATATATTCAGACTCTATATACCAATTGAAGATGCACAAATCGACCGTGAATATGGATTAAGAAAGTACAATCATATATAAAATAAATCCACAAGTAGTGTTGTATGGAGTTTACACATGAAAGTTCAATTAATTCGTAAAAACCTTCACAACCTGAGTTCTACCGAAAAGGCTCTAGCCCATGATGTTACGAAGAATAATCATGGGTGTTGGATAGATCTTACCCGTAGTCCAAAAAATACAAGATAAATTAGGAAACGAATAAACCCTATATTTGGGAGTCGTCGGGTCCTTCTCCGTTTTGAATCCTCCTCTTGGTTCTCTTCTTGATTCCATAGACGAATTTTCAAAGTGATAGATGGATGGAGGAAAGGATGTGGATGATGGTTGGGGGTGATCCCCCCTTGTGGAGTGTAGCATTGTTGTGGCCTCTCTCCAATCCAATATAATTCTATGATGAATAATGATGTGATTTACAACCCATTTTATACTTGTGAGCTCTTCTTATAGGCCTTGGATGGACTTTTACTTGAGAAATATGCCAAATTTGGTAAAAGAAATCTGAAACTACCAAAAATAGAATCCAGCGACATTCTGTTAGACTTGACCTTCTTGGTCGAGCAAGGCCTCCAAGTCGAGCAACTGGTCGAGCAAGCTCTCTGTAAGTTTTTGGTCATTTTGCTCAAGTTTCCCTCTTCCGTTTGACCAAGACAATTCTGGTCGAACGGATCTTCTTTGGTCGAGCAAGCTTGCGCAGTTTCACCGTTTCGCACATAACTTCCACATCCGACCTCCGATTTGAGTATTTCTTACGCTCGCGCGATCCTCTCTTTCTTGGTTTTCTATCCATATAAAGAACTCTCAGAAAATCCAACATTTGATTATGCAAGCCATGGAAAGTAGCACAGCTGTTCTGTTTCGCGCGACGTCACCATTTTGATCATAACTCTCTCGTTTGGAATCCGATTGAGGTGTTCTTTATGCCAAAACGACCCTCTCTTCTGTAGCTTTCCATCCATGTATCACAATTTTAGTTCAGAGCTCCATATGAACACAAAATAATTACATAATTTGGACTTGCGTTTTTCAGCATTCTAGCACAATTTGTACCTTTTCTCCAACTTGGCACTTTTGATCCCTTTTTCCACATAAAACACCTCAAGTGCACCTTTTTCTCACATATATGGAATATAAGACATTTTTGCTAATATATAACAACAATACTCATCAAAAAGGTGTTAAATTGGATACTAAAACACGCTTATTTTCACTCTCATCACCTAGAAGACGTCCTAAGGCGTCAGAAGGTCAGTTTGACCAAAAACAAGTGAGTTCAACCAAAGCCTCTAGTCGAACTGAGGTAGAACGCCACTGTCCAGAGCACTCTATTACGTCTGAAGCCAGATTCGACCATGATCACTTGGATTCGACCAACCTTATTGGTCGAATCATGGTCGAACCGGCCTGTAAGGGGGAGAACGAACTTTCAGGTATTCAGTTCGACCATTATTCACCGAGTTCGACCACCTACCCAGTTTGAACTCAGGTCGAACTCTCCTGTTTGGCGTTGTTTTCTACGTTGAATGCTCCACGTGATGTTGATACGACTTCAGTACCTTCCAAACAGCAGAACACAGAGATTATAGTAGAAAAGAAGTGGGAAAGAGCTAAGAGATTGAGCGCCAAAAAGGATAAGACGGAGAAAGCTGAACGTGATGAATGGGGGATTCCTAAAACTAAGACACCTCCGCCCTTTCCTCTCAAGCTAGTTAAGAAGGGCTTAGAAGAAAAGTTCAAGAAGTTTTTAGAAATCATAAACAAAATAAGCTTGAACATTCCTTTCTCTGAAGCAATATTGGAGATGTCATATTATGTCCGCTTTCTGAAGGATATTCTTTTGAAAAAGAGAAGCTTGAACGGAACTGAGATGGTTAATTTGTCTGAGAACTGTAGCTCGATCATTTAGAGGAAGCTGCCAGCTAAGTTAAAGGATCCTGGAAGCTTCATAATTTTATGTGAAATTGGAAATGGGCCGGCACGTCGAGCCTTGTGTGATCTTGGGGGAAGCATCAACTTGATGTCGTTGTCTACTTTTCAAAGGCTTGGTTTGGAGGAATTAACTCCCACAATAGTGGCTCTACAACTAGAGGATAGGTCTATAACTTTTCCGAATGGTGTGATTGAAGACGTTCTTGTCAAAGTGGAGAAGCTAGTTTTTCCTGTGGATTTTTTGTACTGGAGATGGAAGATGACAAGGATAATGTCCCTCTTATTTTAGGGAGACCTTTCCTTGCTACTGCGGGAGCCATGATAGATGTGCAGAAGGGTGAGTTGTGGCTAAGGATGGATAAAGAAGAGATCCTATTCAACCTTGATAAAGCAATGAAGATGTCAATGAAGATGCAATGTCATAGTATTGATGTAGTGGAGGAGATTGTGAAGGAAGACATGTCTTTGATTTTGTCGAAGGATCCTGTTGAGACATGTTTGGCGGAGTCTCTTACTTTTTCCACTACGGAGCTAGATGAACTCTCCAATGAGGTATGTATTGAATTTCTTGAAAACTTACTTGCTTTGGGTGATGACATGTATGAGTCAAGAAGGACCAACATTGAAGAGGTCAAGTGGACTAGGAAGTACTTGCCATTAGATAGAGAGAGTGCACCTCAAGAAGAGAAGAAAGAGGAGTTGAAACCGTTACCGGAGCACTTGAAGTATGCCTACCTAGGTGACAATGAAAAATAATCGATAATTGTATCTTCTTCCCTTGATGATGATAAACTTGAGGAATTGTTAGATGTGCTTAGAAAGTATAAATCTGCGATCGGTTGGTCTCTTGATGATTTAAAGGGGATTAGTCCTTCCTATTGCATGCATAGAATAAGATTGTTAAATGAGGCCAAGAGTAGCATTCAGAATCAGCGGAGGGTGAATCCCGCTATTCAAGAAGTGATTAGGAAGCAAATCCTAATGTGGCTAGATGTTGGAATTATTTATCCTATTAGTGATAGTCACCATGTGAGTCCATTGCATGTTGTTGCTAAAAAGGGGGCATGACTATAGTGAAAGCCGAAGATGGTGAGACTTTAGCCACTAGGATTCCTACAGGATGGCGTGTGTGTACGAATTACATGAAACTGAATGAAAATACATGCAAAGACCATTTTCCCCTTCCTTTCATAGATCAAATGCTTGATCGTCTTGCAGGGTATGAGTATTATTGTTTCTTGGATGGGTACTCGGGTTATAATCAAATTATGATTGCACCCGAGGATCAGAAAAAATGACTTTTACTTGCCCTTATGGAACTTTTGCTTTTAGAAAGATGCCTTTTGGATTATGTAATGCACATGCTATATTTCAGCGTTGCATGATGGCCATATTTGATGGGTAGATAGAAAAGATCATGGAGGTGTTTATGGATGATTTTTCTGTGTTTGGTTGCTCTTTTGATATTTGTTTATCTAACCTTTCTACTGTTTTGAAGAGATGTCAAGAAACTAATCTTATCTTGAATTGGGAGAAGTGTTACTTTATGGTAAGAGATGAAGTTGTTCTTGGCTATCATATTTCGGCCAGGGGATTGTAGGTGGATAGAGTAAAGGTGGTGGCAATTGAGAAGCTTCCTCCACCTACTAATGAAAGGGGGTGCGGTCCTTCCTTGGACATGCCGGTTTTTATAGAAGATTCATAAAAGACTTCTCGAAATACTCCAAGCCCTTATCTCATTTACTTGAAAAGCATGTTATTTTTATTTTTGATGAAGAATGTCTAACAGCTTTTCAGGTATTGAAAGAGGCGCTTATTATTGCACCTATCTTGATCTTGGACTCAGCCATTTGTACTTATGTGTGATGCGAGTGATTTAGCACTTGGAGTGGTTCTTGGGCAGTTGAAGGAAAAGAAGTTATGCGTCATTTACTATGCGAGTAAGACATTTGATTCTGCACAAAAGAACTACACAGTGACTGAAAAGAAGTGTCTAGACGCATTCAATAAGTTTCGACAGTGTTTGGTTGGCATGAAGACTATAGTGTACACGGATCATTCTGTGATCTGATACTTGATGGAGAAGAAGGAAAAAAGCCAAGGATCATTAGATGGATTCTTCTTCCGTAGGAATTTGCTATGAAGATCCGAGATAAGAAGGGTACCGAGAATATTTTGTCGGATCACCTATCAAGGTTGGAGACAATGGAGCACTGTGATGATTCTTTTGATTACATTGAAGAGATGTTCCCTGATGAGAAGATAATGACAGTGCTTGTTGAAGGAGCAGAAAGAGCATGTGCTGTGGCTGCCCAAGGGATGGATCCATGGTATGCGGATTATGTAAATTACATTGCCGTAGGTGAAATTCCTAGAGATCTCAACCGATATCAACTTGCAAAATTTAAGAGGGATGTTGAGACATTTATATGGTATGATCCGTTTGTCTACAAGAAATGTACGGATTCCATAATCTGTAGGTGTGTGCTCGAGATGAAGATAGAGAGCGTTCTTGATTTTTGCCATGCACAACCTAACGGGGGGCACTTTGGAGCTCAAAAGACGGCAGCAAAGGTACTTCAATCTACTCTTTATTGGCCGACCTTGTTCAAAGATTGTGAAACCTATGTGGCGACATGCGATAGATGTCAAAGGATGGGGAACATAAGTCGACGAGATGAGATGCCACTTCAGCCAAACATTGTTGTTGAGATCTTCGATGTATGAGGGAGGGATTGATTTTATGGGTCCTTTTCCTCCATCTAATGGATTTCTTTACATCCTTTTAGCAGTGGATTATGTTTCTATGTGGGTGGAAGCCATTCCCAATCGTGTGAATGATTCAAGGACGGTTTTATCTTTCTTGAAGAAATATATCTTTGCCCGTTATGGAGTTCCTAGAGCACTAGTGAGTGATGGAGGGTCTCACTTCGTCAACAAACATATTGTAAAGGTGCTTAATGATTATGGATTCAAGCATAGGGTTACTACACCCTATCACCCTCAAGCGAATAGGCAAGCTGAAGTCTCCAACTGACAAGTGAAGCAAATTTTGGAGGAGGTAGTCAGAACCAATAGGAAGGATTGGGCTATGAAGCTTGATGATGTTTTGTGGGGGTTCCGGACTGCTTATAAACGGTGTTGGATATGTCACCGAATCAAATCGTCTATAGAAAGCCATGCCACTTACCCGTAGAGATTCTGCACAAAGCTTTTTGGGCATTGAGGAGTTTGAACTTGTCTTTGAAGGATCAAAAGGAGTTGAGGATGACTCATATTAATAAATTGGACGAGTTCAGAAAGCGAGCTTACAAGAACTCAGAGATCTACAAGAAGAGAATGAAGAAATGACATGATTCAAAGATCTCATACAAGGAGTTCAAGAAAGGTGATGAGGTATTACTTTTTAACTCTCGTTTGAAGCTTTTAGCAGAAAAATTGAAATCAAAGTGGACGTGGCCGTTCATTATCCATAGAGCCTGTGGAGGGGGGGTTTGAACTTATGGACAAAGATGGGGACATTATCGCAGCGAATGGGCATCGATTGAAGCATTACAAGTCGTCGAATGATGCTTGCATCATCTTTGAGGATACCTTACACTAGATTGGTACCGTCGTGACTCTCCGACGTTAAACATGAGCGCCTATTGGGGGCTTTTCCTCCTGTTTTATTGCTTTATTATTTCTTTTGTGTGAGTAAGAAATTTTTATATTTGACGTGCTTAATTATCGGCAATTACATCTCTTTGCAAACTTAGTTTCACTATAGTTTCTACTAAGTTTGGTAAGTTTGGGGGGGGGGGGGTTTGAAGTACTTACCTCATTAAAGCATTAAGAGTATAATATTTTTTTTGTAACGTTTGTTAGGGGAGTTGATTTTTTGCGGCATATCAAAACTTTTATCGATTGCGGTGTGTTGATTTTTTGCAATTTACCTAATGTTTTGTGGTGTTTGGTGTTGTTTTTGAGTATCATATGCGGAGTTACACATGGATGTCAAGTTTAAGATTGGTTCTCGAGTTAATTTTGATCTATTTTGGTACCTAATGTTCGTTCTTGAGCTTAAAGTGTGCAGGGGATGAAAAAAATTCGAGTTTGGAGCATCAGGAGGTCTGTTCAACTAAGCAGTGGAGAGTTCAAACATGGGTTCGACCAAAGAAGTGGAGAGTTCGAACATGGGTTCGACCAAAGAAGGAAGTCGAACTAGAGATCAGAGAGTTATACAGGCAGATTCAACCAGGATGTGATCAGTTCAACCAAACAGTTTGGTCGAATCGAGGTCGAATTGCGAACCTGAAAGTTCTGAACAGTCGAGTTCGATCACGACTAAAGATTTCGACCAAAGCACTTGGTCGAACGGTGGTCGAATCACAATTATGGGTTCTGCAGAAAGGGAGTTCGAGCATGGATTCGACCATGGCATTTTAGTTCAACCACTCGGTTAGGTCAAATCTAGGCCAGGTAAGTTTATTTTAAACCCATTTTTCACCCATTCGATCATGTTTGCATACCACCTTCACCCGAATTCCTCCGTAATCGAAAATCCTCTCCTCCAATCTTTGATTACATGCAATTTCGCTCCGATTATACTACATCATACACTCTTTCCACTCAATTTATCACATTTTTGAAACAATCTAGTTGTAAAACTAGGGTTTGACGCGATTTTTGGAGGATTATCACATTTGTTCATTCTAATCCATTTCCGGTTCAAAAGGTATGTTTTCTCAACCCTCTTACCCTAGGATTGAAGTTCTAATTATTTATTATAAGAGGGTATGTTGATTAAACTAAGTTCTATATGGATTCATGGTGTGGTTTGAATTTCTGTGCATAATTTCGTATGAATTGTTGATGGGTTCAATTTTTATTGTTTGAATTGTATTAAATCCTATTAATTATGTGAAGTTATGAGGAATGTGAGTAGTTTGGGTTGAAGCATGATGAATTTCGGGAAAAGTGTTTGAGTTTGAGTAGTTTTCATGTTGGATTGCTTGAATTTGTGTAGTAATGCATGCTTATGGTTAGTTTAATCGCTTGTTGATCTTATTTATGATTGAAATGAGGATGAATAAGCATGTGGATTGAATTGTTGGATCATTAGGATGGAACATGCTTGTTGGTTCGACTATGCATTGAAAACTTGAAGTCTTGAGTAGAGTTAAATGCATTAGCTTGGTTTTCCTTCCTTGGTTGTTTGTATTGAAGTATTGTTTTCAGGAAAAGGAAAGGAAGCCGAGGCTCGATCCAAGAAAAGGCAAGATAGACCATCTCGAGAAGATGCAATGACAAAGAAACTAAGGCTTTAAAAGTCGTTGCCCTTGAATTTCAAGATTCGACTGAATGAATGGGATGAGATCAAGGAGAAATGGGTAGAAGTGTCAGATAAGATTGCTCAAATGAGGTATCAAGATGATTGAGCGATGGTTACCATGCGCATTCGAGACGATATCCTGTGGATGTTTGATCAAGTTAGTATTCGTCACTTCATGGAGTTGAAAAGGCCTACTTATTTCCATGTGACTGCGGAAGTATTATGTTCAATTACTGTGAAGAAGGGTTCGAGCAACCTTCTGTATGAGTGTTCATTCCATCTCGGAGGCGAGAAGAGGACATAGTCAACAGAGGATTTGAATATCTTGTTTCAGACTCCTAGGGGGATTTCGAGGAATGAGAATGGGTATTTCAATACTAATAGATTCTGTAGAGAGATTTCTGGTAAGGATGTGGATTACAAGACTAGCAGTGCTCGTGCTTCGTTGATTCAGAATCCAGTGCTCTGATACATGGATCGAGTGTTGAACAACACACTGTTTGCTCGGTCTGAGGGAAACTGTGTGTCGAGGGGAGAGTTATATGCCCTATGTTGTATGCTCAATAGAGTGACGTTCAATATAGGATCATACCTCATTTATCAGCTAAACAAGTTCAGGTGCTCTCCGTTTCAAAGAGTGAACATAGGGGTGTTGCTTACTTCGGTGGCTGAGTACTATCATATGGACTTCACGGGCATTTCACCAATTCTGGAGGATCCCGATTTGGTGATGAGTACGTGTGTGAAGGGTGGATTCGCCCATTTGAGTGATGGAGATTGGTTCTTCACAAGGGGATCGAAGCCTTTTACTTTTATGTGTTCTTTTGATGTGGGTGTGTTGACTACTATTCGGAATGAGGGGAATATGTTGATGAACACACTTGGGTACACTGCTCTCACCATCACTTGCTTGACAAAGGGTGATTGGAGGACTGTCACTCAAATGTATACTGAGGGGATGATGGAGGATCTGCAGAGGATTATAGACAAGGGGCATTTTCAGCCATATCCACAGCAGCAGCAGCAGGAGCTTGGAGAGGATTAGGTGGATCCGGAGATGGGAGATCCACAGCCACATGAGAAGCCACCATAACCCATTCCAGCGGTGCCACAGCAGCAGTGGGCTGGTCTGAATGTTTATTTGCAGGAGCAGTTTCGGTTGATTCATGAGCAGTTCGCTACACTGAATGTGAACCAGCAGGAGACGAATAGGCAGCTGGAATTGGCGAGTGCAAACTACGCAACACTGGATGGGAAGTACAACACGCTGCAGAATAACTTTGTATAGATAAATAAGAGATTGAAGAGGTTGTATGCTAATGAGCACATGATGGATAGGAATCTCAATGCTCTTCATAGAAATTTGGATCGATTGCGCATGGAGATGAACGGTGATGACAAAGAGGGTGCGAGCGATGATGATGTCCCTGAGGAGTAGGAAGCACCAGGTTTTTGTTCTTTTTCTATTTCATCTCAGCTCCTTTCTCTTTTTCTCTTTACAGGATTGGTGTTTGTGGTGTGAGTGGCATGTACGTATATTGAATTGATTGGATGTTAGATTGAGAGGTGATGATTGATACTTGAGGGTGATTATACTTGTATGGATTGTCTTGCTATGAGGGTTCTTGGTTTAGTATGATGCATTCGTATTTTACATGTGTTAATTTTTATTGATTAGAAGCATGTATGCTTGATAAGTATGTGGATTTATTGTGAAATTGATCTTGGTTATTTACTTTGAGGAGTACTTAGGAATCTATATACCATGTGAGGATTTGAACCATTTAAATCATGCTAGTTCATGTTAATTTATTCTTGAGAGAATCGTTCGTATGATCGTATTCTAGAACTTGGCTTGGCGTCTTGTGTGAAACTTATGATTGAGGAATTGCTAGGACATGATCTTAGACCATTATTGTGTAATCAAGTCACTTAGCTAAAATTTTACCTTACCTGTTAATATATGTATCATTGTAAGCCCTTTTGAGCCTTAAAAAGTTTTTTCTTTGGCAAGCCTTGATAAAAAGTCTTATTAAACCTTTACTTGAGCCTTGTTGAATATCCTATTCATTAGTAGAGAGTTGAGGTGCGTAAGTGCTTGAAAGAATGAAAAGGTGGAAGCTTGGTTGAGAATTATGAAAAAGAAAGAAGTATGGTTAAATCTTGTTTAGGGGTAGTGCCTGAAACTGGTACCCCGACTGCTTAGAAGGATAGTGCCCGAAATTGGTACCCTTGCTCATTGAAGAAAGATGATGTTGATGCTTGGAGAAAGAAGGAGAATCAAACTATGAAGTTTATGAGAAGAAGATGGAGAAACAAACGAAGCTATATGATGAAAAGCAAAACTCCAAGGTAATTCTCTACTAGTGAATTAGTCACTTTACCTAAATTCTCCTACCTTTACCATAGAGCCAACATTACAATCCAAAAGTAAGTCCTTTGTGATCCTAGTAAGGAATTGATTATAAGTTGAGTTTTAAAACCCTTGCCAAGCTTATTGTTACACGGAAGTATGGATTGAATATGAGCGTAAACACTAACCTGTTAAAGTGTACATATTTTACACTTCAGAGTGTGAGTAAATATTTATCTTACATCTTTTACACTTCAGAGTGAGAGTAAATATTTATCCTGTGAGCTAGATGATTTTTTACTCCGAAATGTAATGTAATCGAGTGATGTTTTACATGAATGATGCATATGATGCTAGTAATACTTGTGTTCGATTGATGAATTGCATGTGTGAGTATGAATTGTATTGGCAGTTGGTGAATTTTACACTACTCGATTTTGATTTCGTTGCCTCGAGACGAGCAACATGCAAGTTTGGGGGTTTGATGAGTGTGTAAATTCACTAGTTTTGAGCCCAGATTCGTGTACTTATGGTATGATAAATAGTTATAATTCGATGTGAATTGGTATACATGGTGGAAAGACACGAATCAGGTGTTTACAAGGCTATTTGAGTTGATTTTCAATGGAAAATGAGTTGGAAGTGATCGGATTCGGAAAGAGGAAGAAGCAGGCATGTGATTCGACCAAGCAGGGGTCGGATTCGACCAAGAAGGAGAGAGTTCAACCAGCAGTGCTGGTCGAACTGAGCGTGGAAAAGTGTCGTTCAACCACAATAGGAGAGTTCGACCAAACCACTTAGCCGAACTGTGGTCAAACTCGAAGCATAAATAGAAGCAGTACCGATTCGACCAAGAAGTATCTGGTTCGACCAACACTCTGGTCGAATCCAGATCAAAGGCCGAGTTACAAGCGGATTTGACCTGGAGTTCGACCTGCCTGGGAGAGTTCGACGAACCTATTTGGTCGAGCTGATGTACGAAAACTTACCAATTTCATATTTATAAACTTTCAGTGCGTGTGTTCGCTCAAAAAACCTATCCAAGGCCCGTAAGGAGAGTTTGAAAGTATAAAAGAAGAGCTTTCGCAGGAGAAATATGAAGCATTCATCATCCATCCTTCACCAACCCCTACCATCATCCGAAGGAGTCGTGAGGAGAGGTTCGGCTGGCGAGTCAAGTAAGATCATACCAACTAGCCATGATTGTTCCTAGATCAATCATGGGCTAGAACCACTCCACTAGTTCTAGGGTTATGAAAGTTTTATGAGTTAATTGAATTTCCATGTGTAAATTCCGTACAATACTACTTGTGGATTATCTATACAAGATTGTGCCTTTTTAATTCATACTCACTGTCGTTTTGTGCATCTTTAACTTTTATGTAGAGTCTGAATACATCTCTTAGTTATTGATTGAGTGCGTTCATCGCTGAGCAAGATTGTATGTTATAATTCTAAGTGAAGGAATTCCGAAGTCTTATTAGAACTATCTTATATATATACTTGTTAATTGAATCGTATTCGGTTTAATAAGTAGGATAAAAAGTATAACTTTATAGTATCTAAAAAGGGAGATCAAATCGGGTTAGAGTACTAAGTGAACAGGAAATAATTGATTATGATAGTACTTAGAAAGAAGGGTGAAGCACACGTCTTGCTCCGAGGATATTCACACGTGTCATACGCTTGCTTACTTGTGTCTATAGAGTGCGCTTGCATGGTTTAGTAATGCGTCCATAAATCACAAGGCAGAGTCGGATATCAACACAGGGAAAGGAAATTAACAAGTAAAACTGGATGATCTGAAGAACTACTCTCTATACTTACTTGATCACAACCAAAATTTCTCTATTGCTTGCTTATTTACTTTGCTATTTCAATTATATGTTATTTAGTTTCATAACCAAACCAAATCAAATTTGCCAACATAATCTTAGTTAATTAGAATATAATTGAATCAAAAATAAACTGTCCCTTTGGTTCGATAATCACTTGGTTGCCTATCGAGACTACAATTGATATTCTTATACTTGAGGATTAATTTTGTGTGTTGAGAAAACGCTCATCACAATAGAAACTCCCAAGCAATATAAAAGCAAGAAACAACAAAATAAAAAAATTAGCCCCATTTTCTTTTGAATACATATAAAAGAAAACCCACCAAATGATAATTCACAAAATCGAAAATTAAAGTTAGGCAGAATTCCTCCGCATACCTACTAAAGTGGTCCTTTGTTCGACCAAGCGTTCATGATCTCCTAGTAATCCAGCTTTAGTGCCACCCGTCGCAGCACCGCCGCCTGCTAGCCAACAATCCACTACAGAGCTCGTCCCTTTCTCTCTTCACCTTCTTCTCAACCACCTCCTTGTAGCACATCCACTTCTTGTTGCTCGAAATCCCGATCTCTGCTCTACTTCGATTTCTATACAATAGCAGCTCACTCCTCCATTAGAGACGCCGACAACGGCGATATATAGTCGACCCTGAATCAAATCCAGTGCCAAATTATAAAGTTAATTCACGTTTGGTCGAACAAAGGACTGTTGAATTTGCATGAATCACGATGGCGTGAGTGGTTTGATTAATCGGCGAAAACTGTGGTGGAGGCTGAAGATTTAGGGCCTTTTGGGCTTCAATTTGCGGGTGGTGGATCGTCGTTTCTTCTTTGGTGACTGGTGAGCCTTGTTATCTGTCACGGACAACACTGTATCAACCCACGAGATTTTCAACAACCAGCGAGATTTTCTTCTCTTGGATCCGGAAAAGAACACGGTGGATGTTCTTAGTCCTATTTTAGGTAAAAATGATTTAGAGTAAGAGAACTCTATCGTTGTTGTAAACGCAGTGAGCAAATAACAAAATTTATAGAATATCTTCCCAAGAAAAAAGTAAAATAAAGGTGTATCCGGATTTGCCTTTAATCATGCTATGTAAAAGTGATAGAATTTGAGGTTTGGTTTTAAACTAACAATTATGCTAAGCACTTAACTAAAATAAAGCAAGTAATAACTACAATTATCAAAGAACAAGGATGAAATGGAATGGGTGTAGTAAATCTTAGAAAGAGTGCAAGGCTAACCATAATCAAAATCAAGGAAGCAACCTAGATATGCAAGATTCTAGTAGCAAACATCATTGACAATGGACTAGAAGTAATCACTAATATACCCCTAATCCCTATGGCTAAGGTGACAAGGTTCTCATCCCTTTTATAAGATTAAATCCCCTTAGATTGGTTTATCATCAATTCCCATGAAGGTACTATGACTCTAAGTTTGGTTCTTCTCATTCAATTACTCAAATGTCCTCTTACAAGTGTTATAAGCATTAGAAGGGTATGACCTACCTCTCCTTATACTAACATGCATGATCATATCACTAGTTGATTCAATTTTCCCCTACACATAATATCAGAATGACCATCCTAACATCATGTATATAGAAATAAATCACACTCCTAATGAATGAAACATGAATCACAATTTATAAGAAGAAATCCATTATCAATTCATTTTATCTACTAATATCCCACAACCTAGTTTATCCTTGATTCATCATATGGCTAGCCTCACAAGAGGTCTAGCCAACAACAATCATCTCACAAACCTTACAAAGTTCATAAAATGTCATTGCTAACTTCAAATCAAGGGAAATACAAAATGAAAGTTAAATCTCTTCCCTTGTGATTAAGAGTTGATCTCCTTCCTTCATGTGCTTTCCATGCAAATAAGCCTCAAATCTTCCTAAGGATGGAATGGATGAAGGATGTATGGAGTGAATTATGGAATGAAAGTAGTAAAAATGGATGAATTTGATGGATCGTGGATGTAGGAGAGAGTGTGTGTAAATGTGGTATGGAATTATTTGTTTTGATATTGTAACTGCTCCAAATGATTTCTCCCTCTTAATTCACGCCAAAATTAGGTATTTATACTCATTGGAATCTTCTAGAACACGTGCACACTAATTCTTATTTTAGCACCTACACGGGTCGTGTATCAGCACACGACTCTTGTAGAGTACACACAGTTCGGCGTGAACTACGTGTTACCGGATACGGCTCGAGTTCTGCACACAGCCTCCCTCCTGGGCGTGTAGCGTTTTCTGATGCTGGCGCACGCTCATCTCGAACAGGACCGTGTTCTGCACACGGTGCGTTTGTCTGAACACGGATCGTGCGCCAGAACACGGGTCTGCTTGAACATGCTCTATTCTCCTTTCTTCGTTTTAGCTCCCGACTCCATTTTGCTTCAATTTTGACCTGTTTTACATACATTTAAATTTATTTACACATTTTTATCAATTTATACCACACTTCTCCTAATTAACGCAAAACTCCACCAAAAGTTACACAAATACGGATACAAACATCCGAAAATCACAAATAAAGATACTAAAATCTAGGTGAAAGTGACGACGATTAGTGGATCCGTGAATTTAATTCTTGTTGCTGTAGGATCCGGTTGCACCACTTAATTCATAGGACTGGTTGTACCCTATTCACTATCTTATAATTTATTATAAGAACGGTAAAAGAATCACGTTTAACCACATATGAGTTGTAGATAAATATTGTCTTTATCTTATGAATACATTTATCTAATTAAGATTATAAAGTTATAAAATATTAACTTTAATTAAAATATATAAGAAATCTACACAATTTAATATATTTAACTTTTTGAAGTTTGAATAAAAAAATTTATTTATCTGATTTAAATAATTAGTTTAGATTTTTTTATTAATTTTAAAATTAAAAAAAAGTATTCATCATCTTCAACTTTAAAATATAATTTTAATCATAATTTATCTTCTCAATTTTGTTTCATAGGAATAATTATTAGCTAGTTTAGTGTTTTTTTTAATTCGAAATTATTTTCATTGTTTATTAATTAATTTACGACAAAGACTTGTGTGAGTTTGTCTCACGTAAATCATTCAGTGATAGATAAAAAGTGATAATATCATTAATGAAAGGTGATACTCAATTGATGATTTGTGATAATGTTGTGCCAAAATATTTCATAAATAATTTATAATATAAATAAAAAGTCATAACATTTTTATAGTGAAAGTGATAACTAACTATAAAAGCGTAAAATTGTCTCACCATGAGACGGTCTCATACAAGACTTGCCTTTAATTAATATTTATACAAAATATTTTACTTATAACTAATTTTTTTAAATGAATTTTATTTTTATTAGGGCACTCTCTTGTAAGATAAGATGGATATATATAAGACAAGTTATGAGGTGGGTTGATTCATTATTAAAGTATGTTTATTATGTAAGAAAAATATGTTTATTGATAGTTAAAGTATTTTTGCAGTGAATCATGTTATAACAGTCTATAATATATTTTTAAAAAAATAATTAATTTCTAATAAGTATATTTTACTTATATAACAATTATATTTTAATGCGTCTCATAACTCGTCTCGCATAGGCAACGCCACACCAGAGACATTGTCTGGTAGTGCACCTATTTGAATTTTATTCATTATTCAAATAAATAATGAGTAGGTCATTTGTGTGGGACATTTTGTTTTTATTAATTAAATATCAATAAATTTTATTAAAATAATATCACTTTTTATTAATAAAATAGTATCATTCCGATACAACAAGCTCTTTACTATTTTCTCATTTGTTTGTTGCACTATAATTTTTACTTTTCAAAAATAGTAAAAGTTTCAAAACAGATAACTTTTCAATACGTCATATTTTCAAAATTATCACTCTCACTTAACACACAACTTACTTTTATCATTTATTTATTAATTAAAATTAGAATATCATAGTAATAGTGAAGAGCTAGACATCATAAATAGAGTATTATTTATCAAATAAATTATGTGAGACCTTTTCACATAAAATTTTGCCGAAATAATTATGAAAATGTAACTTATTTCCTCTATTGCTATAATACATTCTATATTTTTCTCATTTGCTTGTCCACAATACCCTTCACATTCTAAGAAAGAATTTTCCAAAAAATTCAATAATCTCTCAAAATTACATTTTAATATCATTTTCTCAAAATTACATTTTAATATCATTTTTTTTTTATTTCCACATGACCTATATAACATAATTTCAATTTATATGTAACACCAAAAAATATTAAATTAGCTTAAAAAGTAAATACAATTGATATATGGGAGTAATCTTTTTAAAATAATGTCAAACAATAATGAATGTAAATGAATGAAAGAATGTTTTTCTATTAAACTAAGCACTTATAACTTTTAATGAATAAGACTTGTTACTATTTATTTTTTATTTAAAATAATCAAATAAATTTAAATAATAACATTAAATAATTTTAAATATAATAAATTAAGGGGCAATTTTGTGAGACTATTTTTTTTATTTAATTATCACTTTTTATTAAAGATGTTATTTCTTTTCATTAAAAATTTTTGAAAATAGAGAGATATGAATGTTGTATAATAACGTGATTTTCATTCATGTGATCACAAACCATATATATATATATATATATATATATAGTTACAGCAAGGTAGGAAAATAGAAAAACTTACATACAATGGGTTAAGCTATACAAAGGCCCACAAGATATGAAATAATTTATACATATATGCAAATAATACCCCGTAATACTCCCCCTCAAGGTAGAGTGTGAAGGTTACAAATGCCAAACTTGCTCTTAAGAAATTGAAAACGATCAGCTCCAAGGGCCATTGTGAAGATATCAGCGACTTAATGTGCAGTGGAAATAGGAGATGGAGCGATATGACCACTAACAACACGTTCGCAAACAAAGTAACAATCTATTTCAACATGCTTTGTTCTTTCATGGAACACTGGATTAACAACAATATGACGAGCTGCCTGATTATCACTAAAAAAAAGGTGTCGGCCCTGATTGAAGAACACCAAAGTCCTTCAACAACCATCGTAACCAAAGAAGCTCACTAACTGTGAGAGCCATAGCACGTAACTCCGCCTCAGCTGAAGAACGTGAAACTACTAATTGTTTCCTAGTGCGCCAAGAAACTGGGGCACCACCAAAAGTGATAAAATAACCAGAACTGGAACGACGCGTAAAAGAGCAACCCGCCCAATCGGCGTCGCAATATGCCTCCAAAGAAAAACCACCAGCTGCTGGAAGAAAAATACCTTATCCAGGTGTGCTCTTCAAGTATCGAAGAACATGCATCACTGCATCGAAGTGAGACTGATGAGGACAACTAAAAAACTGGCTCAACTGACTAACAGAAAACATAATGTCAGGACATGTGACAGTGAGATAAAGCAAACGTCCAACAAGACGTCGATATGGCGTGGGATCAACACATGGGTATTCATCATCAGGCTTCAATTTTATGTTCTGATCCATGGGAAAAGAAGAAGGCTGACAGGCCTAAAGTCCACTCTCTTCAGGAATGTTGAGGGTGTACTTTCGTTGACTCAAAACAAAACCTTCATCAGAACGGGCAACTTCAATGCCAAGAAAATATTTCAATGCCCTTAAATCTTTAATGCCAAATGTATCATCCAAGAATTGCTTCAAATGCCCAATATGATTTGAGTCGTTACCCTCTAGGAGTACATCATCAACGTAGATGAGAGTAGCCATATATATGGAGCCATCTCAAAAGACAAATAGAGAGTGATCTCCAAGAGACGACTGAAAGCCAATGCCTACAAGAGCTTGAGTAAATTTATGATACCAATTACACGATGCTTGTCGCAAACCATAAAGCAATTTCATCAACTTGCAAACACGATTATCTCCCTCTTTGGCGAAACCTTGCGGAACTCTCATGTAGACATCCTTACTGAGATAGATGTCCATGCAAGAATGCATTATTTAATTCCAACTGATGTACTTCCCATCTCCGTTTAGTTGTGATTGCTAGAATGCAATGTATGGCAACAAGTTTGGCGACAGGTGCAAAAGTCTCATGGAAATCCACCCCTTCTATTTGTGTGAAACCCTTGGAGAAAAGCCGTTCCTTGTATCGATCAACATCCCCACTAGGCTTGTACTTGATCTTGTACACCCATTTTGAATCTACTACTTTCTTTCCTGATGGAAGAGACACTAACTTCCAAGTGCCATTTTTCTCAAGTGCAATGATTTCTTTCTGCATAGCCTAACGCCACAGAGGATTGCACACTACCTATTTGAAATGTTTAGACTCATCACGAGAAGTGATGGCAGCAAAGAAAACTTTATGAGCAGTAGAAAAACGATCATAAGAGATAAAGTGAGATAGAGAATATACCATCGAGTTCACTGAATTAGCAATGGGTTGTGAATGGTCTATAGACAGTGGTAGATCAACATTAAAACATCCAAATGTTTCAGGCACCGACGAACATGCTGACTAGTATGTTGTTTGATCGACGATGCAGGTGGCGAAATAACAACCTGTTCAACAATCTCTTGTTGATGCTCATTTCATTCGCTAGTTCATTAAGTGTTTCTGGCTTAGGTTCTAGAGAGACTGTTTCTGTTTGTGGTGGAGATGTATGGTTAGAGGCATGCTTGAGTATTTCGCGTGTTGCAATGCGCGGTGGGGTAGGTGAGGGAGATGATTTGTTTATTGGGTCAAGATGAACACCGAGAACAAACTTCCTTGCAAGTTCAACAGATTGTGCAAAGAAATTTGAGGGTCGAATAAAGTGGGATTACTTTCTTTGAAAGGGAAAATATTTTCAAAAAAGGTAACATCACGAGAGTTGTAGATATCACATGTGTGTAAGTCAAAAACATTATATACCTTTTGACAAATAGGATAACCAACAAAGATACACGGACTCCTACTGTCACCAAATTTATCCTTACGTTTATTATCATGGGCATACACTATACATCCAAAGGCTCGAAGGTGATCATAGGAAGGTATTTTGCCTAATAAGAGCTCGTGAGGAGTCTTATTCGAGATGACAGTGGAAGGCAGATAATTAATGATATAAATAGAAATGAGAATGCACTCGCCCCAAAAATCAATGGGCAAACCTGCCTCGAATTGCAAAGCACGTGCGATTTCGAGGATGTGTCTATATTTGCGTTCAACAACTCCATTCTACTGAGGGGTATCAATGCAAGAAGTCCCAAGTAAAACACCATGCGTAGCATAAAAAATTAAGCAAAATAACAGACTGAAATTCAACACTATTATCAGCCCTTATACGTTTGATATAACAATTGAATTGAGTATGAACCATGTTGCAAAATTGCATCAAATATTTGGATACCTTAGATTTTGCCTTAAACAAATATACCCAAACACCTCTACTACAATTATCAACAATGATAAGAAAATATCTAGCACCAGAAAACGATTCATGCTTATATCCACCCAAAATGTCACAATAAATCAACTCAAAACAATGCAAAGATCTATTGGTACTAACAGGAAAAGGTAAATGAGTCTGTTTGGCTCGTAGACAAGAATCACAAAAAATGTTTGAACGTTTAAGATTACTAAGATGACTAATATAGTGAAGTTTGCCATCAGAAGCATGATCTAACCAACGATGCCAAGAAATAGGATCCACTGTAGCAGAGAAGGTTGTTCTTCCAGTTGACAACAGTTTCATAAAGTATAGACCATCACGTTGCTTACCCACTCCAATCAGCTTCCTTGAGAGTAAGTCTTGTATAAAAAAAATCCCCGATAAACGTTAGTCCATAATTAAGATCCGATACAAGACGACTGACAGAAAGTAGATTGCAGTGAATTTGTGGGACAATCAAAACACGTGGAAAAAAAGCCCATTAGGTATGCGTATTCCTCCAATGCCAGTAACAGGTATACTTTCACCATTAGATATGCGAACTGGAGGTTCTAAAGAATTGGCAACAACATCATCTAAAGCATCACCTTCTCAAGTGATGTGCTTAGTGGCACCTGAATCGATTATCTATGGCCTGGAAAATGGTAATTTACCTGCCATGTTGACAGTTGGTTCAGCGGAAGAGCTAATGTTATTCATCTGGAACTCAGTTCGCATAAATTGAGTTAGCCAATTAAGCTTCTCAACTGAGAGAGCAGGAATGGATGATTGTTCATTTTTGGTATGTGCAACCCATGGTTGAGCACCAGTGCACTGCCATCCTCGTGAATTTGTTCGGCGTGCATCATTGTTGTTGGTACGCGAATCTCCCCTTATTCGCATCCCTTGGAATCGATTTTCTTGCTTATTAGTCTTTCCCTTTTTATTCCAACCAGGTATATAACTAATGCGTTTGAAGCAAGTCTCATAAGTATGATTCGTTCGACCACAATGGCTGCAATATCGAGATTCTCCCTTCCTTGTGGTGAGATCCGACCTTGACTGTGCCTGAAAAGCGGCGACATCAGGCACTGATTCGCGAGCAGTTGTAATAGAGCGATGCTGCTCATTCTCCGAAACCAGATGATAAGCAGCGATAAGGGTAGGGACTGGACAAGTACCAAGAACCTGAGTCCGTATGGGGCCAAAAGCATCATCTAACCCCATCAGAAAATCGTACAAACGATCTCTATCACGAGATTCAGTGAAGGCCTTTGACAAATTGCAAGTACAGTGCCCACAAGTGCAGTTTGATGGCGGCATCAAAGAGGACATCTCGTCCTAAACCCTGTGTTGCTATCCAGCCTAATCATGCCCAATGTTCGTCGCAATTCATAAGTCTGAGGCGCGTACTCCTTCCCAAAACGCTTCTCAAGATTGCTCTGAATCTCACGAGCCATGCAAAACTTGATGCTTTGACGAATTTCAGACTCCATGCTGCTATATAACCAGCGTTTAACCATCGCGTTGTTGCGTTCCCAATAAGGTAAATATGGTGAATCTGACTTTGGCATTGGAATTTCTCCATTAACAAATCCAAATTTGTTTTTCGCATACAAAGAGTTGGTCATGTCATCAAACCAATCTCCATAATTGCCATCGCGAAGAAGAGTCTTAACAAGAACATAGCCAGGTTTGTCAGATCCATTAAGATAGTACGGGGACATCATGTCGATAATGACGCTGGAAGAAGAAGATGCCTGAATTTTCCTGGACTGATCATCATCAGCGGAATCTTTGATGGACATGATATTCGGTGGTAACAAAGAATAGGCAGACTTAAAAATTAAAGTTTAGATTACCAGGTTTCGTCTCTGGTACCATAAAAATAGAGAGATAGGAATACTGCATAATATCGTGATTTTCATTCATGTGATCACTAACCATATATATACAGGTACAACAAAGTATGAAAATAAAAAAACCTACATACAATGGACTAAGCTATACAAAGGTCCACAAGATATGAAATAATTTATACATATATGAAAATAATATCACGTAATAATTTTGTTACTTTTTTTAGACCATTAATTATTTATGAGAGAGCAATTAGGGTGGAACAGTTTTACCGAATTAAAATTTAGAACCGGATTTTAATAAGGTAAATGGGTCAATTATTATATCCGCGAGTCTCTTTCTTCCAAACAGAAAACGCATAAACAAATAAGCATTTTCTCTCTCCCTCCCTCCCTCCTCTCTCTCTCCTCTTACTCTTTCCACCATCCACCGCTGCCCTGTCTCTACGGCTTCTATTCTCCAAAAATCGACTCATCTGGTACGCCATTGCCCGTGTACCTCAAGAATACATGGAAGTCACCCGGCCCCTATCGCCAATTGTGCGTTGTCATTTCTGTTGCGATCGAATCGAAAGTCAATGTTTAGGGAATTGAAATATGTTCCTGTATCGAAATGTGGAAATTCAAAGGGGTTTGGGGGAATTTGAGGTGGGTTTGTAAAGGGAGAGAGAGAGTGAAGAGGAGAAAGAAAGGTCCGATTTGGGGTGTACTGTAAAAGATAAATTTAACTCCATTGATGATGTATAACGAGGAGGTCCTAATGGGTTATGAGATTGAAATGTTAATTTCAGAACAAATTGGGATACGGAGGTGGTGAAACCACATCCATTCATGAGGTTTTTGCAGGGTTTTAGGGGAATTCAAAAATTATAGATAGAGATGAAAGCGAATTTTTGTGGGAACGAGAGGAGGGGAGCGATGGTTGAGTTGAGAAAGAGTTAAAGAATTGAATTTTCCTCTTCCTCGTATAATTATGCAAATTGTTGTCAATTTCGTAATCACATAGCTTTGATTTGAATATATCTTGTAAAAAATTTGATTTCCTTAATTAACCATCAGCTTCTTTGTTTTTGCTGGTTTTCGCATTAACTGCTAATACTAAAACCATCATTGTGTTTAATATCCAAATTCATAGGCTTTTCAAATTTTAATTACAGCCATTGCCGATACTTTCTTTAAGATGTTGGAATCTTTCAAAAATTGAAAGCTTATTTGTTACTGTTAATTAAAAAGACTAGTATTTTAGACGTGCCATGCACGTCGCATGCATGTTATATTTTGTAATGTGATTTATTCACGGTTTCATGGGTGGAAATGTTATTCATCTCAACAAAAATATAAAAAAATCACAATATATCACAATTGGGTTACTCTTTATAACCAACTAGAGTTTACCCGGCCGCGCGTTGTGCGGACAGGGAAATTTCTGAAATATTTTTATATATACAATTTTTTTTTCTTTTAAGGTTAATAGAATTTTCTTGGAATGCAATGAGTATATTTTTATACCCGGCCGTGCTTTTTTTTTGTATGTTGTAATATTTTTAAAACCATTCAACGTATGTTTCTTTTTTGTATGTAGCACAGGCAGGAATTTTGTCAAACATTTTTTATCTAAAGTTGGACCGTGCTTGGTCTGTGTAGAGATGACAACGGGTAGGATTCCCACTTATTTTGGTGTAGTCGTATCCATATCCGATTAAAAAATATATATAATATTTTAATGTATAATGATTAAGAGATATAATATTTTAATGTATTATGCATAGTTGTTAGGCATGAAAGCGGAAAGGACACCCACTTTTTTTTAGGAGTTCACGTATCTGTTTAAATTTCAATTACCCATACATGTCCCATTTAAAAAAAATTCATTATCAATGCTTGTACCAAACTCATTTATCAATATCCAAAGCTCATTCAAAAACTTAAAACCTTAAACCCTAAACCCTAAAATCTCCTCGTATTTAGGGCTGGAAATGAATAGGGCACCCACCTTTTTAGGGCCCCTGTACCCGTTTAAATAATCAGTACGGGTACTCGTCCTACTAAAAAAAATCGTTATGATACCCGTACCCGTCTCCTGCTAAAAGAATCATTTTGATACCCTTATCTGTCCCGCTAAAAATAATTAATTTGATACTCATACCCGTTCTAAACTTATTTATCCATACCCGTGGATTACCCATACTCATTTGATACTTATAAATTTTATATATATATATATATATATATATATATATATATATATATATATATATATATATATATATATATATATATATATATATATATATATATATATTTTAATCGTATTTTTTAATATTTATATCGATATTTTAATAAACATTGTACTATTATTAACTGAATGTAATATAAATTCTATTATTTTTTCAAATAAATATTAAAATAAAGGCTAATTATACAGTGCAATCTAAAATAGGGTGCAGCCACTTTAAAAAATGTATATAAATATAAACAAAAACATATACAATTATGAACAAAAATATATACAATTTAATTGTTAGTTTTTTTAATGAAAATTTGATATTTATTTCTACCTTCTATTTCTTATAATTTCTTCAAATGTTTTTCATAAAAAGGACCACCATCTTCACGTTCCTACAGCTTTAAAGACATCTTCACAATATGAATTCAAAATGTACAAAAAAAAAATAATAATAAGAATCCTATTTAAAAGATTCCCCAAGAATGTAATACATAAGTAAGAATTAATGACAAATCTCTTTATTTCTCTTTTGATGCTTCAATTATGCATTCAAACTTGAAGACCTGGGATAAAAATGAAAAATAAAATAAAAGAAAATTCCTAATATGACATGTAAGAAAGAATTAATGGCGCCACACATATTTATTTATCTTCTGATGCTACAATTACGCATCAAAACTTGAAATGTTGGGATAAAATCAAATGAAATAAAAGATTAGTTATAACTCAGAAACACAACACTAAATTCTTCCAACAACCTTGCCTTTATTATCTCTAACTTCTTGCATCCATAGCTTAAACATTAGTTATAACAATCAATCAAAAAGGAAAAGAATTGGAGATTCCCATAATTCAATTAACAATTTGTTAAAAATCTCATATGAAAATTTTGATAATCTATTTTCTGTAGAAAACAAAACAACAACAAATGAATAACAAAGTCTTGATATGGATAAATACAACAATTAAAATATTACATGCATAGGTTTCTCATATGAGAAATAAATTTCTGTTTTTGAATGTAGGAAATTTCTTGAACCAGCCATCATGAACATTATAAAAGAGTTCAAGACCATTTACAAAGCATCAAATGAAACATCGGGCGTACCTTAAGTACTGGACTAAAGCAAGACTGAACCTCGTCTCAAATAATGCGTTCACATATTTTACCTAGTCCATGGGAAAATTGAACTTACACAAAGTTGAAGTCAATGCTGCAAGTGAAAAGATATGTAAAATTAGTAACCATTTTGGAATGATTAGGAGAAATTTGGAATGATTATGAGAAATAGAATCTAAAAAACTTGCAACTATTAAACAACAAAAGTGGTAATTATATACTAAATCAGTATCTAAACTTCATCACTCTTCACCTCCACCATCATCCCATCTTTGAATGTTGAACCTGATTCTTCTCACTTTATTTCCTCTTCAAGTTAATTTGTGAACTTCATGGTCAAATCAATCGGAGTCACCTGCAAGTAAAAAATTGTTAATAACAAATTTGAAGGAGAAGTTAATAACATATTTGAAGGAGAAAATATTTAGTGCATGCAAATTACGGAGCTTAAAGTCTAAAAACCATTTATCATCGATCCACTCCTCGATTTAACCCATGAGTCAATTGAGTCGTTAAATAATATATTAAGATTAAATGAACACAAAGCAGAGAAAAGTATGTCGCATGCTGAAGATTGTAGGTGTATTGATCCATAATCAATTAAAGTGTGCGAAACTACAGCAGCAATTTAATAAGTTTACATGATGTAATCGATATCTCAATTCTGTTAGCGTGCCTCTCTTATGTATATGCACTGCAAGAAATTACCATTAGAAGAAAAAACTAACCTTCACATGTGAGGAGCAAGAATGCCAACGAATATCTTCTTGTACCAGAAAATGATAGGTGAAATAAAAATGATGACAGGGTTGAAAAAAAAAATGGATCAGACTAACTGTAATTAATGGTTGAGATTAAATTAAGTTTAGATTAACAAAAATTACGATTTTGAAATTTCTCTAAATTTCTATGCCAACTAAACTTTTATCAGATTTAAAAGGAATACTAAAGCTCACTATAAGACTAAGTAAACTCTTTTGAACTGTATTTTTATTTTTTATAAATGTTTCAATTGATAAATAGCAGCATAAAACATATAAATATAACAAAGGAATGGTCCAATGAATATCCTCCTTTGATTGGTCACGCGGATGACCCTGGTTCGGTCCCCGGCAATGGCGCCATTTGATTGGTCGTAATAGTCGGTATGACCAATTATAGAATTTATCGAACCCAAGGCAGGTAGGTACTAAAGTTTAAGCGATCTTAAGTTTATCGTCATTTTATAAGGACGACGGAATGGAGGATAGATGCAAATGAATGCAATTACACTAATGCAAGAAATAAGAAATAAATGAATGCAAAGATAAAAGGGGTTCCAAATTATGCAAGAATGAGATTAGCAACAATCATGGCATGGATAACAAAGTAATCATGCAATTAATTATAATCTATCATGGACATGGCATAGGAACGATCACTAATTTCATCTAAACTCTCTACCAAGATGGATAGGATGTAGGCCCTCAATAAGGCTCCCAAAAGCACTTAAGATCGATATCATAGCGAACACCTCCCACTAGGTACTAATTACTCTATGAGTTCCCTAATTAGGTACTAAATCATAGGAAATATTCCCTTTTAAGGTACTATGAATTCACTAATAGTTGAGTCTCCTCATCTAATCAACTATCTCTCGATTAAGCTAATCAAATGTTCTATCAAAGGGTTCTAAATCTAGAATGATAGACATATCTCATTCTAAATTAATGCACATGAAGTGTATGATGAAATGATTCAATGAACTATCCTAAACATATAATTGATTTGTCAATCTAATCACATGTCCATGACAATTAATTATATACATCAAGCAATTAACATCAATGATAGAAATAACACAAATGCCCAATTAAGATTAAAGTCCAATTACATAAAACCTAAATTATCCAACACCAATCATGGAGCTAATCTCACAAAGGAGATTAGTTTATCATAGTCTCAAGCAAAACATAATAAATTGTCTTACAAAATTCCATGAATAAACCCTAAGAAAATTACAAAATAAAATAAATGCTTCCTTTAAATTTCTTCAATGAAAGCTCTATATTCTCTTGTAATTTTCAACTTCCCTTGCTTCCTTGATCAAATGGAGTGGATGATGAAAGTATTTAGTGAATTAAATGGGTGGAGATGGATGATTGGTGAATTGAAATGGAAGGAATGGAAGCGAAAGTTGAATGGTGGAATCTGTACAAAAATCGGTTGCCCCCCTCTCTGCTACTGCTTCCAACTTCTTATATGATGGGCCAATGGGCCAATGAGTCTTTCCCAAATTAAATAATGTATCTGTTGGCCCACCATTTGAAACTAAAAATATGAAAGTGATTGTGTGATGGCCCACCATGAAGAAAGCTTGATTCCAACAATTGGTAAACACAAGTGTATTGCACCATTCTTATATGAATTTTCGGTGGGCCCATATCATTTAAAAGTCAAATGGGTTGATGTATATCAAGTGAGCTGCCATTTTGATAGGAAAATGTGGACCAAGGATTAAAAATTAGGCTTGAATGGCTTAATGGGCCTTAAACTCGGAGCTGCAACAGCCCAAATTTCAGCTTGCACGAAGTTTTTATTTTGGCCCGTATTTGCTTGTTTTAAATCCAAATCAAGCCCCGTTTCTTCCCACGCCTTCGTAATTGAATGTAGAAGCTCATTTTATACATAAATCCTGAAAATTCCAACAAATATATCCTCTCCACAAATATTAAGGAATTAAAGAAATTAACCACTAAAAACAACCTTAATTATATAAATCCTAGCTAAAATGGAACCTATTTTCTAGCAATTTCTACACTCATCAGATGTAGCAGCAAAGATATCTTCTCAATCCAAACCCATAATATATAAATTTTTTAAAAACACAAACACGAAAAATGCAAGTGAAACTCAATATTAGTGCTTTTAGGCTGAAGAGAGGAAACCTTACCTGATTATAAGCATTAGTATCAAGAAATTCTTGATGAAGCGTGTGACTGCAATTTGTTGATAGAAGAAAAATATGTGCTGCTGCGTTGTTTGATTGAGATTTGCTTTCCTTGATAATAAAAAGGTCTGAAATGAGAAACGAAATCATAGATTTTGATTAGTAATACATTGGTGGTGAATTAGCAGAGATCGAAAGAATCCATCGATTGGCTAAGAGAAAAAAATAAAAATAAATAATAAAAATTCTTACTCTGTGTTGAAGAGAACAAATCAACCAACTAACCAACTGGAGCATCAGAATAGAATAACAAAACAAAAAATATACACGAAGACATCAATGCATTTCATGTAAATAAACTACATTATCTAGTTTTTTTTTAGCAGGTATCAAGTTCATTAAAATTGTTCTCATAAAAAAACACTGTTATACACACCAACAACAATCCATTTCATTGAAAGAAATTATATCAAATGTTATCCACAACTAAAGTTTAACCAACAACTGACCAAAATAGCATATCTCTAAACATGATTATGCAAAACACGCACTAAAACATAAATTTTTTCACAAACTTAAAATATCAATGTTAAAAAGGTTTCACATCAAACATTTTGAGAAGAAAGGAAAACATGTGTCATATGGGATTCACTACTCGGCTATAAAAAGCAAAACAGATAAGGAATAGCGCAGCCGCAAAACATATCCTAAAAACATACATAAATGGGAAAATGAGGATGATAAACTAAAGGAAAAAATAGAGAATATACAGTAAAGGGAATGAACAAACACAAAGTAATCATCGAGTTATAACATGCAAAACAACTCAAACTTATAATAATTATGTCAAAAAAACTTATTTTAATAAGCATCATGAACTCTACCTCAGAGATTCAAGTAAAACCTTGTTTCAATCTGCCTAGACAGTTTCTACAACAACGTTGTTTTGTATTGATTGCCTGAAGAAAATCAAGCCTCTCTTATAATAAAAATAAAACAAAAGGTAGTATAGAAGGAATACATAGAACATACAATAAATAGATTGTGCACTTAGTGTATCAGAAGTTTTATGTGTAAGAAATGTACATTGATTGATGCATATTTTCTTACCCGTGTGAATCTGAAGCGTGGTAAGTAGATGGATCAATTGGGTCTCGGACTGCAAAGACTTGAATGGAAGAAAAAGAAAATGAATCAGTAGATCTGTAAAATAAACAATAAAAAAACTAAAAAAATAAAAAAAAAAGAAAAAAGATACATAATATCATAACCTCTGATTTTATGTAGCACTACATTAACACAAACTAACTACTCCTCTTAAAAATAAAAGTAAAACAATAAAAGTAAAACAAAACTCACCTTGGTATCATCAGAATCGTTTAATACATAAGTTAACCTTTATCATTAAGATTACGAATTGAATTGGACATGGTGCAGCAACACTAATGCCTCTTCCCGTTCAAAAATTCTATTCTTGATTCTGCTATTAATTAAAGAAAAAACACAAAATTATCTAACTCCCAAAAGTAAAATTCATTGAACCAAATCACCATATAACTTGAAATTTTTCATTGAGGTATTTTTATAAATATTTGGCATGCTTGGGTTTTATTAGTTCAAACTTTGAAGAGCAATGCATCAACTAATCACAAATTACTCAAAAATGACCAAGCCCATTCAATTTCCATTCATTATAAATGTACTAAATTTTCTTACTTAACTCTTGTTATGTTAGAAAAAAAATCATAACAAAAAGAAACAAATCATCTAAACTTCTCTTCCTCATCCAATTTGTAATAAATAGTGAAAAGTCGAAGAAATACCCCCAGTACAATTTATGACGTGCTTTTGGTGCCAGGTTTCTTGTTGCTTTATCTTTTTCAGAAAAGATGTTTCCTCTCTGCTTTCTGGGCTAGAACACTGGTCGAAACACCACCAAGAACTTCTCATTCGCTGACAAAGAGTTCTTATTGGACTTGCCTTTCCCATTACCTCCTGCATATCTTAAACAATTATTAAAACACACAAATAAAAAATATGCCAAGCTCAACAAAGTTAAAAATGCCAAGTTCAACAAAGCTCAACAAAAAATAAATAAATAAATAAAAATACCAAGTTCTTTTTTAAACTCACTCAATGCTTCCAGTATAAGTCATACTATTCAATACACGCACCCAATTTATAAAATTAGCTAAAATTTTAAATACCATGACACCAACATAATAATAATTCATCCATAACTTAAAATAAATAATAATAATAATCAGAATAAGAATAAGAATCATTTTTTTAAACTCACTCAACAAAAATAATGATCCAAAAAAATAAATTCATCCAACAAAAATTTAAACACACTCAATGCTTTCAAAATAAGAACTTTTTTAGTTGATCACTACTAAAAAGAATTTTTTTAAAAAATTGCAACTTGCTAAAGTAGCTTTTGTAGCCACAACAGCCCAAAGACAAATTCACCATTAAATAAAACATAAAAGCTTATGTTTTTGGCAAAAACTTCAATTCTCCTGATCTTTAATATACGAAAAATTCATCATAAAATAAAACATAAATGCTTGTGTTTTTAGATCGAAGTCATCAATAATTCTAGATGAAATAAGCATCACTGTATTATTCAAGCAGTTACATATGATCACAAGTAATAGAAAAATATGCAAAACATTCGAAATGTTAACCTAAGATAAATGACAAAAATACAACTTTAAAATGTATACAAAATAGTATTGTTCGTAAGATATATTGAGCAGGAAAATAAAAGATAAATAGAAAAGCTACTCTACATATAATGACATCGAGAAGTTAAATTCCTCACTCATTTCATCTGTAGGAGAGGCACGGTCTAAGGCATGCAAAGAGTGTGACAGATCAAGAGGTGCAATAGGTTCAAATGAACCTTCTCTAGGGGCTCTCATCCTCATGAGAAGATGCCAGCTGAATTGATATTGAAAAACACAATTTTAGAGACCCTCTACAATAAATAAATTATAATGCGAATTCAATAGTCGAAAATTACCTAAATTAATGGCCAAGTTTTTTAAAGAATCCTTGACCTTCAAGGACACTTTTCGATTCAGGGAAGTGCTTCTTAAAATGCACTTCTTGAGATGGAGAAACCCTCCATCTCTTGATAAAAAAATAATACAAACAGAAATGGAATGAAAACACTAGAAAATTCTTTACATATATAATGGACAAAAAATATGAAGCACAATTAATACATATACAACAGAAAATATGAAGCACAATTAATACATATATAACAGAAAAAATACCTGGGAAAAATACTTGCGCGAGAAGAACAGGGAGAAGTGAGAGGAATGAGTGAAATTAGGGTTTACTAAAGTTTTATTCATACAGAGAAATTGAATGCATACTGATTTGTAAAAATGGGAGAAGGTGACATCTACAGCGGGGAGGCTACGAAGAATGTGGCGGAGGTAGCGAGGGCGGTGGAGGCTACGGATGCGGAGTTCACCAGGAGAATAAGCGAATAAGCATAGGTGAGAAGATGACGGAAATCAGATTGGCAATTAGGGCTGGAAATGAGTTTTGTCAAAGTTTAATGTAATTATAGAACTATCCACATATTTTGTTTAAAATACAAAAAAGACCGAATTATATCCCAAGGCTAATTAAGGGTGGAGATAGATTCTTAAAGAATCAATGGCAAAGATTAAAATTAAAAAATCAAAATTGGTCAAAATTAAAGTCATTCATTTTGCTTTTATATGTTTATAGATTAGTTGACTCTTTAAAATGAGGCTGAAAATGAGGTGAATAATTAAATTGTATTTAATTTGTAAAGTGATTTCTTTATGTTTCTTTTAGGTTATTCTTCTTTATTAATTGATTTACTTTTCATAACAAATTAGATTACGCTTTATAATGAGGTTGTCTTCTGCCATTAAAATTGATTATTTGTTGATATTCTGTTATTTATAATAATCTAATAGAAATAGTGACCTAATTAATTTTATAAATTATTTTTAGAGAAATTCAATTTATTATAAAGAGTAAGCTAGGTAATATAAAAGAGTAACTTAAACAATATTGACGATAAATTACTTTATTTTTAGAGTAACTTAAACAATATTGACGATAAATTACTTTATTTTTAGAGTAACTCAATTTATTATAAAGAGTAATCTAATTAATTTCAAAGAGTAACATAACTATTTTTATAAAGTGATTTAAAAACGTATAAATTGCATATAATTTAATTAATTTCAGAGAGTAATCAAATTAATTTCAAAGAGTGTTTTAATTAATAATAATAATTGGGCTCTTCCTAGATTTAGCTTGTTAATCACATATGCTTCTAAACGAAAAGACAGACATGATCAACACAGAAATATAAATATCAGCAGCCAAGCGATATTTGAGAAGATACGTAAGATGTTCATTAGAGTGAAATAAATTAATTCTAAACCTTTACTGTGATGGCGATAATGCACTTTCTTATATGGAGACAAAAAATTAAAAAAAAAATTGTACATTTAGCAATATTAATGGAGTATTGTAGAACCATATCTAAAATTGATAAAGCAAAGTTCACCAAGTGGTCAAGGAGCTGATCTTGCTTCCATAAAGATGTCAAGGAAACATGCCTTAACCTATAACATACACTTTCCACATGCGTAGCCTTTGATAGTCAGAAGCAATTGCACCTGAGGAGACAGCTGAAATAGAGGATATTTGCCGCTTTATTTCTTTTAAGAGGACTAACATGTCTTCAACCTCATCACGATAAGACGTCATTCCTTGTACGATCGAGTCATCCTCCACCAAAACGCGTTTTCCTTCCAATACTGCCCTCACGGAAGACAGCTTCAGCTTCACTCCAAAGTCCCTAATTTTCTGAGAGGGTTCTACGAACGTCCTCCCAACATAATGGGATCTAATCAACCCCTGTTGGAATGCTACCCCTGCTTCTGCAGCATACCCAACAACTACAACCACTCTGAACCCGACACCACGATCACCACATCACAATCCACCATTGAAATTTCAGCACTTATCTTCTTTCACTTTTAATCGCCAACTTGGTTTCTCACTTGATTTCATATGGAGAGTTTCAAACCCAGCGCATGCATGGGCATCGGGAAGGGGATTCTGGATGGGGCGCGTTCTCTGCCAAGGGATTGGTGGCTGGAAAAACTCTGGTGGTGATGGCAACAAATAAAGTTGCAGTTGGTGCTCGGTTGAGCGATAGATGGTGGAAAATCAGTGACGAGCTTCTGAGAGCAGCTGAAGGCGGTTGCGACACTCTGAAATTTCAGCAGCGTCTGGTGGTGGACGGCACGGTAACGACTCAGTGGATCTATTGTTGGATTGTATACTGAAAGCTTAGTTTTTTATATGAATAATATTTTAACAATTTAATTTATTTGAAATGAGAATCATGTGATCAAATGTTTACAATAATGTTGTTGTAAAAGTTCAATTACTTTATACTGTAGATAATGTGGTGTGCGGCGTCACACGAAAGATCATATTATCGCTCCTTATAAAGTATAAATAGATGTTCACAACCGAGATAGACGGGGACTATCTATCAGTATGGTTGTAGTACGATTTGACATTAGTCTGTCTTGACTATAAAATTGCACTAGTGCACTTTGTGTATTGAACAGGACTGCTGTGAGATCGTTTGGTTTATACTAACTATATAATAGAACTTGTTCTTTGTTATTATGGAAGTTCGTACTCTTAATCTCTATACAATAACCTCGACACGTAAGCCAATATTTATTTCTTTGATTCATCAATGGGTGAGATTTAATAGTTAAATCAATATGCTCGATGAGTTGGGAGATGGTGTTGTCTCTATGGTGTGCTGTTGATTGTAGAAGGAATCTGTGTCCTAACGGAATTGTTTGATGATGTCCCCTTGAGGAGCTCATAATGATTATCATGTAAACCCTGCAGGTGGATTTATTCCGGCATGATAATAAGGTTGGGTGGTACTGCTCTCAGTAAATATATTAATTAATGGAGTTGTCAGTAACTTAATTAATTAATGGACATTGAATCTTAAACACAGGGAGACTAACGGGCTCATAATGAGAAGGAGCCGATAAACATAATTAGGGATTAGGGTGGCAGTGCAATAATACTTCTTTAGTGGACTGATTTATTATTATTGGATTTAAGTATAAGTTTTGGGCTAAACTTGGTACTTAAGCCTAATGGAAGGCTCAAACCCTAATTTCTCCTCCTGGTCCCTATTGTAGCCTATATAACAGTCAGTCTCATCAATCCGGATATATGACAATCACGCCTAAACACATGAAAGATAGATTAGGGTTGTAGACTGAGATCGTCTTGTAGATCGTTGCCCACACAACATCAAGACGTGGCTTAGGAATACAATAGAAGACCGGAAGGTCGTTTGCTATTTCTGTCCGTCAATTTCACTGATTTTTCTAAAGTCTTGTGTAAATCGAAACTGTACGTGTGATAGACCATTGGAAATCCACGGAAGAGAGGGTCGTTTTGGTGTATAGATCACTCGAATCGGAGATTAGACGAGGAAGTTATGACCAAAACCATCAGGCTGCGCAGGCTGTCGGCGAGAATTTTTCTTCTTCAACATACCCTGGTGAAAGGTAATAAGTTTCTATGATTTCTTGCTTTCGCTGATTTATAAATGTATGGAATCCTAACGGTTCACGTTAACCAAAAGATCCAAATGTCAATAATTGGTATCAGAGCATAGGTTCTATGGCTAAACGTGACATGTTGTGCTATGGTTTATGTGAATATGTGATTTAATTTTGAAATAGAATCACATGCCATGATTAGAGTTTTTGTTTTTAATGAATTTTTATTCATGGATATCACTATAACAAACCCTTTGTTAATTATCGGAATATGAAATTATGCTTGAGAACTCTATTTGAAACCTATGTACGCTGGACGCTTGTGGAACATGGTCGCTGGACACACTAAGCCGTGGTGAAAGGGTTTTACGAAAGCAACGATATGCTTATAGGGGCAGCACGGCGTTCGTTGGCTGAACGGTGGCATGACCGGCGCTGAGTCAAACTGAAAGGCGGTGGGTTTGCTGGACATGTGATGGTTGGCGATTGATGTGCAGGTGTTGTCTCAACGAGTGGCCTGAGTCTGGTTCTGGCCGGCGTTGCTGCACAGGCGACGCAAGGTGGTCGGCATGACTTGGTGCTCTCGCGAGAAATGGTGGCACGTCGGAATTGTCTGGTGGCTGGTGCTAAGTTCCGGGCGGGTCTGCAGAATCCTCCGAGCGGGTCGCGGCGTTTTGATCTGAACTAGCGTAGTTCCGGGCGGGTCTCTGGTCCTTTTCGATTGGGTCTGCATGTCTTCCCACCGGGTCTGTCATCTTGGATGGTGAATGCCATGGCTGGATGATGCCAATGGTTGCTCCGGCGCTGGCATGGCAAGATGGCATGTGGTACCGGCGGTGGAGAAGCATGAATGGCGATGGCGTGGCTGGGAGCAGCTTCACATGGCGACGGTGTCTGGGAAGGAAGCTGCTCAATAGCTTCACCAGTAAGATGCCGCGAAGTGGTTGGTACGTCGGGGAGCAGCTATGCACGGCGAATTTTGATGGCGGCGTGGCCTCGCAGGCTGGGAGCCACCATCATGAGCAGACGGCGGTAGATGACTAAAAGGCTGGCATGGATGATTACCGACGGCGAGCCATGCTGTCAGGCAGATTGCTGTCGGAGGAAGTTACCCATGGCATCGCGTGCGAGATCGTTAGTGATTGAGGCTGGGGAGCAGACTGATCTTCAGTCCGACCAGCTACTGTGTCTTTCCGGCGAGATTTGTGGTCGCGAATTTTGCACCTAGCTGACGGTGGGAAGGCAGAAGCTCGCTGGAAACTTGCTGCGCGTGCCGTGGAATCAAGGCTGGGAGCAGACCACCGGCGGGAACTAGGCTAAGTGATGCTGGAAACCGGCGAAGAAAGGCTGAATGACAAGCGGTTGTCTGGGATTTCCGCTGAACGACTGGCCGTTGAGCAAACGGCAGTTCTCTGGCGGCAGATGTTGCAGCGGCCTGCTGTTCGTGGTGTTCGCAGGGCAGTTATGGCACCCGTGCATGAGCGGTTACTGTTTGCATCGAATCCGTGTGTGGGGTGTTTGGATTGGGCCCAAATTTTGTCCAACTTGTTGAGCAAGTCACCCATATTAATTGCTTTGTGTGTTGACCAAGTCAACTTCTTATTTGACAATTATTTTTATTCCCTATATATAATTGTTATAATTGTATTATTTGATTTATTGTCTTATTTGCCGTAATAATAAAATGCTTAATTGCGTATTTTATTTTTAATATTATATACATGCAAAAACTCTCTTGTTAAATAACTAAGTGGGAGAGGGATTGTTCAATTAATCTCGCGGCCTCCATTATTGATTTATTAAGTGATGCAAATAAGCTTATGAGTCGGTTTTAGTGCCTTCCTCCCCAACGGATGAGTTTTATTTGTGGATCACTGGAATAAATTTCATGAAATAATTATTATTTGTATTGTGATGTAAGTAAGCTTATGAGTAGGTTATAGTGTCTTCCTCCCTAACAAATGAGTTTTATTTGCGGATCACTGGTACAAATTAATAATTGATGATTATAGGAAATTATTTAAGCGCGTGTGGACTTCTCCAACTGTAAGGCACACAAGCTTGGGTAACGTACTTAGTATCAAATAATGGTATACACTTAGGTGCAATTAATATGTATCCTCCCCAACGGAGTCACTACTATTAAATTGCATGGCTAAAGGACAACCGACTATTAATCATTGAGTCATAAGATTAATTATGACGTATGGAATTAATGGGTAAAACCTTCTCCTGTAAATGTTAGGGTTTGTATACATCCATACTAACGTGGCATGCAAATTCACGGTGCTTGAGATGTCGGTAAATTTATTTTATATTGTTTATTGAGGAACCAATATAAAATTTAAATTCGAAGTGTTTGATCGTCTTATTTATTTACTTGATTCTCTGAATTTTTGAATAGTTTATTTCACTTATTGTTAACTAAAAGAAAATATATTTACTGGTCCAAAATAAATGATTGATAAGAATCTTGGTTTTAATTTTTACTGCTTAATAAAATAAAAATATGTTCTAACTAAGGATATCCTCTGATGCCTATTTAAACTCTCTAGTGAAGAGGTGAGAGGTTCATAGAAATATGATGGTCTCATGCAACTCCTCGGACACTTGAGAAAGATAAAAAGGCAAGAGGTTATGGTTAAACTTGATGAAAGAATTGGAAATACTTGGAATAGAAATTGAAGGGGAAACCTAGCTTAATTTATTCTTCATAATTTGCCTAGATATTTTGAGCAAGTTCCACCTGAATTTCAAGAGGTTGTGTATAGTGGAAAACTTCTGACAAAACATGTAGCTAATCAAACCTAATTTCATCAAGAAATGAACAAGGTAAGTATCTTATTCACTAGTAGTTGAAGTATGAATAGTGATGGCATCTACTGACACACTGTGTGTAGATACCGAATCATTAAATATTTATAACTAAGTGATGATGAGATTACTGAATACATATGCTACAAAAGTAGTGACTGTTACAGGGGAAATTATTTATTTATCTTATGATAGGAATAAACGTTTGCCTTTGAGAAATTGTCTTTATGTACGTTTTCATAGAAATAATTTCATTTTGGTTTCTATGCATTTATGAATGGATACTCTATTTCTTTTAAATGACGTGGTCATTATAATGAAGGATGGAACTATAATATATTGTGGTACGTTGTTAGATAATTTGCACACTCTTAAATCATAGTAATCCTACAGATGCAATGTTTGGTAATTAATAAGGCATCTTCTAATTTTAATAAGAGAAAGGAACCTTCAGAGATGAACTAAACATACTTTGGCATCTAAGACTAGACCATTTTACTTAAGTGCGATTCGAAAGTTGATAGCTGGTGGACCGTTGGGTTCATCGAAAGTGGAAACTATCGAACTGGTGAATATTACTTGGAAGTAAAAATGATTAATTGTCTTTTCAAGGCAAAGGGGTATAGAGATATGAAAAGATATGTTAAAAATGGTTCATTCTAATTTAAGCGATCATAAGATTATCCTGTCGAGAGGTGGTTATGAATGTTCGTAATTTTGTTAGACGATTATTTTAGAACAAGATATATTTATTTGATGCACTGCAAGTTTGAGTACTATGATTAATTCAAGAAGTACATGGCTGATGCGGTGTAGCATCATGGAAAATATATCAAGTCATTACAATTTAATCGTGATGGTGAGCACCTCTTAGGATAGTTTAGGAGCTGATAATCAGAGGTTGGGATTAAATCCCAAGTTAATTACCCCGGGTAAACCCCAGTTGTATGGTATGTTGGAAAGAAGGAATACGACTCTTATGAAAATTGTTAGATAGATGATGAGTTATTAAATTCATTTTGAGAAATTCTAGAAAAATGAAGGTTGGTTTATTCGTTAGTCCAAAAGATCGAAGGGTGATTGTTAACATAAACACTATATTTTTAGAAAAGGACAATGAAATAAATCACAAACCCAGGTATAAGGAAGTGAGAAAGGAAACACAAGTTTTAGTACCAAAACTACAAGAGGATATACCACAAGTAAACTGCATCACGTGTCACATCTGATACACAATTGCATGTAGTACCTTGTCGTAGTGGGAGAGTTGTTTCACAACATGATAGATTTATATTTTGGGAGAGTCGCGAGACTTGGTCCCTTGAAAACATGAAATCATCCCATGGTATTTCGACAAAGCACTACTAGATCAAAGTACGAAATCTTAGTAAGTTGCAATGAATTTTGAAATAAATCTATGGATTCTAAATCAACTCTGGGAGCTTGTAGAACCATCAAATGGTTTAAAAGTCATTGGATGTAAATGGGTCTACAATGAAGCAACCAAAGTGATTCATTGCATAGAACTAAGAGCATTTCAAGTGTAGGCTTAAAAGTGTCCATCGATGGACTAAAGCAAGCTTCAAAATCATGAAACATCCATTTTAATAAGGAAATCCAGTCGTATGGATTTAATCAATGCTCGGATAGTTCTTGTGTGTTGAAAAGAGTGGCGGAAACGTGGTGGTATTTCTTGTATGTACGTAGATGGTATCTTGCTCATTGGTAACAATGAAAGAGTATTGTCGGGCGTATGAGTATGGTTAATAAAGAAGTATGAAATGAAGGACTTAAGAGAAGCAAAATATATCCTTGCGATTATGGTAATAAAGATCACAAGAAAGGATGTTGTGCTTATCTCAATCTTCATGTAGTGATACAATCCTTACTCGTTTTAACATGTGACTTTATCTAAGGACTTGTGTCTTAAGACACGAAAGTAGACAAAATAAATAAAGGCGGTTCCTCATGCTTCAGCAATAAGGAAGCTTAATCTATGGAATACTATTCACGAGATTGAATATCTATTTTGCCAATGGCATAGTCAGTGGGCATCAAGGTAACCCGGAACAAGAATATTGAATTGTGGTAAGACATATTTGAAGTGCCTGAGAAGGACTGAAAATTATATATAGGCTTACCGGACATATTCATCACTTCTTGATGGTTACTTAGATTCGAATTTTCATATTATGGGGATGGCAGTAAATCCACCTCAAGGTTATGTGTTTAATTTAGGAAGTAGATCCATAGTATGGAGGAGTGTTATATAGAAATATATTTCGGACTCCACCATGGAAATATGGTAATATTGGAGCCTTGTGGCAGCCAAAGTATCTGTGTGGTTCTAGAAACTTCGTAATGGACTTAGATGAGATTCTGAGTTTGCCCAAAATTATCACAATTTATTATGATAATAATGGTGCAGTTGAAAACTTGAGGAATCACGAGCCTATAAGGCACTTAAACTCATTGAGAGCCAGTACTACCTGATATGAGAAATCATATAATGAGGGAAAGGTTGTTGTTGCCTAGATTGCATCGGATGATAACCTAGTAAATCCTTTTACAAGGACCTTAAAGCGAGAGCTTTTAATGGTCAAGTAGTGGGAGAGGGAATCAGATGTATGGCAGCGAATAAGACAACATAGTCTTTTAGTATAAGTGGGAGATTGTTGGATTGTATACTGAAAGTCTAGCTTTTTGTATGAACAATATTTTAATAATTTAATTTATTTAAAATGAGAATCATGTGATCAAATGTTTACAATAATGTTGTTGCAAAAGTCCATTTACTTTATACTGTAGATAATGTGGTGTGCGGCATCACACGGAAGATCATATTATCAGCTCCTTATAAAGTATAAACATATGTTCACAACCGACATAAATGGAGACTATCTATCGGTATGGTTGTAGTGCGATTTGGCATTCATCTGTCATGACTATAAATTTCACTAGTGCACTTTTAATCCCTATACAATAACCTCAACACGTAAGCCAATATTTATTTCTTTGATTCATCAATGGATGAGATTTAATAGTTAAATCAATATGCTCGGTGAGTTAGGCGATGATGTTATCTCTATGGTGTGCTGTTGATTGTAGAAGAAATCTGTGTCCTAGCGGAATTGGTTGATGATGTCCCCTTAAGGAGCTCATAATGATTATCATGTAAACCTTACAGGTGGATTTATTCTGGCATGATAATAAGGTTGAGTGGTACTACTCTTGGTAAATATATTAATTAATGGAGTTGTCAGTAACTTAATTAATTAATGGACATTGAATCTTAAACACGGGGAGACTAACTGGCTCATAATAAGAAGGAGCCCATAAACGTGATTTGGGATTAGGGTGGCAGTGCAATAATACTTCTTTAGTGTACTGATTTATTATTATTGGACTTAAGTATGAGTTTTGGGCTAAACTTGGATACTTAAGCCTAATGGGAGGCCCAAACCCTAATTTCTCCTCCTGGTCCCTGTTTTAGCTTATATAACTCCAATCTTATCAATACAGATATATGACAATCATGCCTAAACACGTGAAAGACAGATTAGGGTTGTAGATTGAGATAGTCATGTAGATCGTTGCCCACACAACGTCAAGACATGGCTTAGGAATACAATAGAAGACCGGAAGGTCATTTGCTGTTTCTGTCCGTCAACTTCATCAATTTTTCTAAATTTGTGTGTAAGTCCAAACTATGCAGTGATATAACGTTGTAAAGCTACAGAAGAGAGGGTCGTTTTGGTGCATAGATCACTCGAATCGAAGATCAGACGAGGAAGTTATGGCCAAAACCATCAGGCTGCGCAGACTGTGGCGATAATCTTTCTTCTTCAACATACCCTAGTGAAAGGTAATACATTTATATGATTTCTTGCTTCCTCTGATTTAGAAAGGCATGGAACCCTAACGATTCACGTTAACCAAAAGATCCAAACGCCAACAACTATTATTGCACTGTGGCGACTTTTAAACAGATCTGCAGTGGGCGTTCTTTTCCTGCAGAAAGAGGAAAGTGAGGATCCATTTTAAATTTTTTTGACCCACAACACTAAAAAGATCCAATTTTAAAAAGTTGGAATAATAAGCCTAGCCCATTCTAGTCTTTGTCTATTTATGAAATACTATATTGCACTATTACCACTTTTCATCAATAATTGAATATAATTTTTCACTAAAATATTCCTCAAACGGTCTCACACAAGTAAACAAGAAATGCATTACCTTTCACCAGGGTATGTTGGAGAAGATGAATTCTCGCCGACAGCCTACACAGTCTCAAGAGAATGGCCATAACTTCCTTGTCCGATCTCCGAACGGGATGATTTATACGCTCAGACGATCTTATTTTCCGTGGCTTTCCGTTAGTATGTTGAATATTTGATTCTAAGGTCTGTACGATTTTATAAAAATTGTACAATGTGGCGGACAGCAGCAGCAAACGATCTTCCGGTCTTCTGCTGTATTCCCAAGTCCAATCTCGACATCGTGTGGGCGACGATCCTCGAGATCTTCTCAATATGCTGTTCACTCTCTATCTCACATATGTTAGGCACAGAGAATTAGGTTTAGAACAGTTGAGATGACTTATATATGGGCTACAGCAGGGACCAGGAGGAGAAATTAGAGTTGGGCTTCCATTGCACTTAAGTATCCAAGTTTAGCCCAAAGCTTATACTTAAGTCCAATAATAATAATATATACCACTAAAATATTATTACTACACTACCGTTCTAATTCTAAAATTACGTTTTGGGCTCCTTCTTATTATGAGTCCGTTAGTCTCCCCATGTTTAAGATATACAATGTCCATTAATTAATTAAGTTACTGACAACTCCATTAATTAATATTTCATCCAAGAGTAGTAATACTCAATCTCGTTATCATGCCAGAATAAATCTACCTTTAGGGTTTACATGATAATCCTTATGAGCTTCTCAAGGGGACATCATCAACCAACAATAGACACAGATTCCTTTTACAATCAACAACACACCATAGAAATAGCACTATTTCCCAACTCACCGAGTTTGTTGATTTAATTACATGTAAATCTCACCCATTGATGAATCAAAGAAATACATACTGACCTACATGTCTAGGTTATTGTATAGGGTTTAAGAGTGCGAACATCCATAATAACAGAGATCAAGTTCTCCTATAAGTCAGTATAAGTCGAACGATCTCAAGCGGTACTGCTCAATACACACAAAGTGAACTAATGTGATTCTATAGCCAAGACAAGCTAATACCAAATCACACTACAACCATCTCGATAGAGAGTCCCCGTCTATTTTGGTTGTGAGCATCTGTTTATACTTTATAAGGAAACCGATAATATGATCTTCCGCGTGTTGTCGCACAACATATTATCTACAATATAAAGTAAGTGGACTATTGCATCGTGCATATAAATAAATTATAAGACACAATCATTTGATCATATGATTCTAATTTCAAATTAATTGTTATAACATTGTTCATACACAAAGCTAGACTTTTAGTATACAATTCAACAATCTACCACTTGTACTAAAAGACTATGCTGTCATGTCTTCTGCCATACATCTGATTCCCACTCCCACTACACGACCCTCAAAAGCTCGCCTAAGGCCCTTGTAAATTGATTTAGTAGGTCATCATCCGATGCAATCTTGGCAACAACAACCTTCCCCTCATCATACGATTTCTCATAACAGGTGGTACTCGCGCTCCATGTGTTTAATTGCCTTATGAGCTCGTGATTCTTTCAAGTTTGTAACTGCACCAATATCATCAAAATAAATTGTGATATCCTTGGGCAAACTTAGAAACACTTCAAAGTCCATCATGAAGTTTCTAGTGTCTTATAGATACTTTGACTGCCTCATAGGCTCCAATTGATCATCTTTCCATGATGGAGTCCGGAGTCTGAAATATATTTCTATATAACACTCCTCCACATTATGACTCTACTTCCTAAAATTAAACACATAACCTTTGAGGTGGATTTACTGATTAAACACATAACCTTTGAGGTGGATCTACTTCCTAAAATTAAACACATAACCTTCCTATAAGAAGCAGTGAATCTGTTCGGTAAGCCCACATATAGTTTCTAGTGATTTTCAGGTACTTCAAAATTATGTGTTACCACAATTCATCATTCTTATTTCGGGTTATCTTGATACCCACTGTTTATGCCATTGGCAATACAGTTATCTATTCTCGTGCATAACATTTCTTAGATTAAGCTTCCTTATTCGCCGAAGCATAAGGAACTACTTTCATCATCTTTATCTTCTATTGTGTCTCAAGACACAATTCTTTAAATAAATTCACATGCTAAATGAGTAAGGATCGTATCATTTTATGAAACTTGAGATAAGCATAACATCCTTTATTGTGATCTATATTACCGTGATCAAAAGGATATATTTTGCTTCTCTTAAGTCCTTCATTTCATACCGCTTTATCAACCATACCCATATGCCCGACAATACTCTTTCATTGTCTCTAATGAGCAAGATACTATATACATATAGTACAAGAAATACCATCATGTTTCCATCATTCTTAATAATACACAAGACACATCCGCGCATTGAATGAATCCATATGTCTGAATTTTCTCATCAAATGGATGTTTCATGACCTTGAAGCTTGCTTTAGTCCATCGATGGACACTTTTAAGCTTACACACAAAATGCTCTTAGCTCTTTGCAATGAATCAATCTGGTTGCTTCACATATATGTTTTCCCTCAAGACTTCCATTCAGGAAAGCTGTCTTGACATCTATTTGCTATTCCTCATATTTCATATGAGTAGCAACAGATAAAAGAGTCCGGATCGACATAGGCATAGCTATCGGCGAATAGGTTTTCTCGTAATTGAACCCTTTCTTTCTGAGCATTCCTTTTCGCAACAAGTTTTGCTTCCAAGGTTTTCACCTTATCCTATGATCCTCTTTTATTATACAGAGCCATTTCCAATGGCTTTCACACCATCCGTGGTTCTACAAGCAGCCAGATCTAATTTAGAATTCATCGATTCTATTTCAACATTCATTGCACTTTGCTAAGATTCCACATTTCTATCTTGTAGTGCTTCGTCGTATCCATGGGTCAATTTCATGTTTACTAGGAACCAAGTCTCACGACTCTCCCAAAACATATATCTTATGGGTTGTCGAAGAACCCTCCCACTACGACAAGACACTACACGCAATTGTGTATTAGACGTGACACGCGTTGCAGTAAACTTTGTGGTATATTCTCTTGTACACTTGGTACTAATACTTAGTGTTTTCCCTCTCACTTCATTTAGAACAATTTATACATGGCTTTAATACATAGTCCTTTTTCAAAAATCTAGTATTTGTGTTAACAATCACCCTTCGATCTTTTGGACTAAATAAATCACCCTTCATTTTTCTAGGATATCCCACAAATAGATAAACATTCATACAAATTACTGTTTCTATGGCATATCCATAAAATGAATTTAATAATTCCAAATAACTCATTATCTATCTAATCATTTCCATAAGAGTCTTTCTCTTATTAAGATTAGAAGACGCGTTATTAATTACTATTTGTTGAACCCGTAGGATAACATGATTTAAGAGTTTACAAATTATCACTAACGTACCACAACAGATTATAATTCCATCCTTCATCACTATGACCATGTCATTTAAATGAAATGGAGTATCCATCCGTAAATGCATAGAAACTGAAATGAAATTCTTTCTATGAAAAAGTACATAAAGACAAAGTCTCATAACCAAAAGTTTATTCCTATCGTAAGATAAATAAACAATTCCCACTACAATAACCACTAATCTCGTAGTTTTACCCATATCCATAATAATCTCATCATCACTAAGTTACACGCTTTTAGTGATTCCGATATCTACACACAACGTGTTAGTAGATGCCATCAGTATTAATGCTTCAACAACTAGTGATTGAGATACTAACTTTGTTCACATCTTGATGAAATTGGATTTCCTTTGCCATATGTTTTGTCAGAAATTCCCCACTATATACAACCTCTTTGTAATTCAGGTGGAACTTGCTCAAAACATCTTGGCAAACAATGAAGAATAAATTAACCTAGGTTTCCCCTTCAATTTCTATTCCAAACATTTCCAATTGATTCATCAAGTTAACCATGACCTCTTGCCTTTTAACCTCACTCAAGTATTCGAAAAGTAGTATGAGACCATCATATTTCTATGAACCTCTCACCTTTCCACTAGAGACATTAATAGGTATCATGTGGCATCCTTAGTGAGAACACATTTATATTTTCCTAAGCATTAAAATTCAAAACCAAGATTCTTTTCTAATTATCTAATTTTGAACCAGTGAATATATTTCTTTTAGTAAACAATAAGCGAGATAAAACCATTTGAAATTACAGAGAATCACAAATAAATATACCGATCAAATCTTTGAATTTTATACATTTATATTGATTCCCTCAAAACAATATAAAAATAAAATTTACCAACATCTTAAGCACCGTGAGTCTGCAAGCCACGATAGTGTAGACGTTTACGAACCCAAACATTTACAAGAGAATGTTTTACCCATTAATTTCATTTGTCAACCTAACCTCATGACAAAATAATTAATAGTCGGTTCCTCTTTAACCATGCAAATAAAAGCAGTGACTCCGATGGGAGGATACTTTTTATTTACATCTAAGTGTACACCATTATTTGACCCCAAGTCTGCGGCCCAAGTTTATGTGCCTTACAGATGGAGAAGTACACACGCGCTCCGATAACTTTCTACAGTCATCAATTATAAGTTTGTACAGTGATCCGCAAATAAACTCATCCGATGGGGAGGAAGGTCTATCCAACACTCAAGTTCATGTGTATCACATTACAAACAATAATTATTTAATAAAGCTTGTACCAGTGATCCGTGAATAAACTCATCCGATTGGGAGGAAGGTCTATGCCAACACGCAAGCTTACTCACATCACTTACAAACCAATAATGGAATCCGCGAGAATTAATTACCAATCCCCTTTCCTACTTAGTTATTTAACACCGAGAGTTTTTACATGCATATAATATTCAAAATAAAATACACAACCTAGCATGCTCCTATTACGGCAAATAAGACAGTAATTCCCAGAGTATCATGCATAGCATATATAACAATAATCAAATAATTAAATCAATTATTAACAGTTATATATCAGCGAATTCGATTGTTCGCCACCAAGCACGAAATTGAGCAATTGTGACTATGCGGGGTTCGACCTCCCCGGTGAGGTTACAGGGATTGAACTGCCTGGTCAGGTCGCGGGGCTCGGGGTAGCGCCCCAAAACCTAATCTGAAAATCGGAAGCCGGTCTTCACAAATTTTCCTTCAGATTCCTTGCCCCGTAGCTTGCTCCACCACTCCGGCACCCTGCCTGACATTTTCATGCCCATTCGCTCTTTCAGCTCGCCCTAAAGCTCGAATTGAATTGTGTCACTTGCCACCAACTCGATACTAGTTTGACACCATACTCGACCATTCGCGTGCCACCAGAAAACCACGCACGGTTAATGTCCTCACTACTCGTGCTGTGAGGTGAGTAGCCCCCGCACGCCATCCTGCCTGGCAGCCGCACGACTCATGCACACCAAGCCCTACAACGTGCACTACTCTTGCGCTCTTGCATGGAGGCAGCCTTGCTATAGTGCACGACTCGTGCCTGCAGTGTGCCCAGCAGCCATTATCTCATACGTTTGCGCCTTCTCGCCAACGTGCAAGCTTTACACGGCATGCTTCAAGCTCTCAATAAGTATCATTGCCCATCAGGCCCGCCCGATACTCAGTATGCTGCCAGCTAACTCTCCACACCAATGAGCAGCACACGCCTGGCAGTTGCTCGCTCATTGCCCGGTACATTACTTGCTTGCTGCTTTTTCCCATGCTAACTAGTACCCCACAGCATCCGGCAGCCCCGTGCAAAAAATTGCCCGCCACATGCTAGCGAACAAGCTTCCACGCTTTGCAGCATCAATCGCCTGGTCAGCCCCACATCGTGTGTACAATTGTGCAAGTAATTTCAGCAAACGAGTGCCATGCTTGCCAAGTTGCTGCTTCACAACGTGCACCATCGCCAATCACCGCCCACATACCATACTCTGCGTCCAGCGAGCCTTCGCCAACACCGCACGCCTGCTGCTCAAGGAATCTTGCCCTACTGCCAGTGTCCACTTTGGGCCACGCCGACTTGCTCCGAACTGATGGCAGACTCGACTTGGAAAATCCAAAGACTCATTCTGGCCTACTAAGAAGACCCGCCCGGAAGTTCATTGCAGAATAGACTGGAGATCTTGTCAGACCCGCCCGGAAGGGGTCTGACTCACCCAGAACTCCGAGCTAACGTGCCTTAGCCACATCGCAGAATTCATCTGGAAAGCTAGTGCGACATCCCATCTGCTATCGACTTCGCCTGTGAGTTTCGCCTCTTCACTAGTCTTCCAGCATCAAGACCTGGCACCCTGCACGATTTCGGGTATCCAGACTTGCCGTTCACGCCACATACAAACATCATTGCAAAACCCTAGGTGCACGGGTCCGCCATGCATCTTTCACCAGGTCTGCCATCAACGTTGTTCACGCCTTCGTGCAGCCTCCAGCCGCGACTCCATCAGTCGCACCATGCCGCCATCACCGTGGATCACCGCAAGCAGCCACCGTGCTATCAATCGCGACATCACCATCGACAACCATCTAGGCGCAATCATCGTGAAACTGATCACGCTTGTTCAGCCACAAACAGCCAGCCCTTAAAACCAGTCACCAGTCGTGACTTTCATCACCGGCAGACATGATACCAGCTACGCAACAGCTTTCATACCATCATCGCTTTCGTCTGATTCTATTACCAGCGTGCAGTATCGAACCCAATCGACAAACAAGTATAGGGTTCCCATGGATAATACAATTATACAAAAAAACCCTAACATACTCTTGTGATTCTAATTCAAAATTAAATCACAAATTCACATACCCTGGCCCAACGTGACACACTTCACCATGAATCCGAAGCTCTGATACCAATTGTTGGCATTCGATTATTTGGCTAACGTGATCTGTTAGGGTTCCATACGTTTCTAATAAGCAGCGGAAGCAAGTAAACAAGAAACGAATTACCTTTCACAGGGGATGTTGGAGAAGATGAATTCTCGCCGGAAGCCTGCGCAGCCTCACAAGAATGGCCATAACTTTCTTGCCCGATCTCCGAACGAGATGATTCACGCGCTCAGACGATTCTCTTTTCCGTGGCTTTCCCTCAGTATATTACACGTTCGATTCTAATATCTGTGAGATTTTATAAAAATTATACAATGTGGCGGACAGCAGCAGCAAACGACCTTCCGGTCTTCTGCTATATTCCCAAGTCCAATCTCGACGTCGTGTGGGTGACGATCCTCGAGATCTTTTCAATCTGTTGTTCACTCTCTATCTCACGTATGTTAGGCGCAGAGAATTAGGTTTAGAACAGTTGAGATGACTTAAGCTATAGCAGGGAGCAAGAGGAGAAATTAGACACTACTAAAAAAAGGCTTTGGCATCAAATAATTTAGTATTCATAAAATAATTGATACTAAAAATAGTGTGTGGTATCTAACTTTTTCGCTCAGATGCAAATTTTATGAACCTAATCTAATTACTATCAGAAAATATATTAAGGATACAATTTTATTTGTAGTATCAAATCATTTTAGATACAATTTTATTTTAGTATCCAATAAATATAATTTCTCCTTTGGTAGAAAACATTTGTGATACTATTATTAGTATCAATTAATTATAGATGCCAATGATGTTATCAGTATTGAAAGTTAACAAATATCATTGTTGTACTAGTTTTCTTATTATATATTTTTTTTGAATCAATAAATTAGTGATGCTAATATCCTTTAGTGTCAAATTATTGTTGATGCTATTATTTGTATCAAAAGCAATATGATAATATGACCAGGAGGAGAAATTAGAGTTGGGTCTTCATTGGGCTTAAGTATCCAAGTTTAGCCCAAAACTTATACTTAAGTTCAATAATAATAATATATATCACTAAAATATTATTACTGCACTACCGTTCTAATCCCAAAATTACGTTTTGAGCTCCTTCTTATTATGAGCTCGTTAGTCTCCACATGTTTAAGATATACAATGTCCATTAATTAATTAAGTTACTGACAACTCCATTAATTAATATCTCATCCAAGAGTAGTACCACTCAACCTCATTATCATGCCGGAATAAATCCACCCGCAGGATTTACATGATAATCCTTATGAGCTCCTCAAGGGGACATCATCAACCAACAACGGACACGGATTCCTTATACCATCAACGCACACCATAGAAACAACACTATTTCCCAACTCACCGAGTTTGTTGATTTAATTACATGTAAATCTCACCCATTGATGAATCAAAAAAATACATACTGACCTACGTGTCGAGGTTATTGTATAGGGATTAAGAGTACGAACATCCATAATAACAGAGATCAAGTTCTCCTATAAGTCAGTATAAGTTGAACGATCTCAAGCGGTCTTGCTCAATACACACAAAGTGCACTAATGTGATTCTATAGCCAAGACAAGGTAATACCAAACCACACTACAACCATCCCGATAGAGATTCCCCGTCTATCTCGCACAACATATTATCTACAGTATAAAGTAAGTGGACTATTGCATCGTGCATATAAATAAATTATAAGACGCAATCATTTGATCATATGATTCTCATTTCAAATTAATTGTTATAACATTGATTTGTGACTTTTAGTGTACAATCCAACACTTTTCCTGCAGAAAGAGGAAAGTGAGGATCCATTTTAAATTTTTTTGACCCACAACACTAAAAAGATCCAGTTTTAAAAGGTTGGAATAATAAGCCTAGCCCATTCTAGTCTTTGTCTATTTATGAAATACTTTATTGCACTATTACCACTTTTCATCAATAATTGAATATCATTTTTCACTAAAATATTCCTCAAACAGTCTCACACAAATTTTTGTCTTAATTATATAATAGAACTATAATATAATTAATATTATACATTAAAATGTTTAAACAATACTTTTTTTTATATAGATAATTATAGTTATGAAAATATATCATATTGTAGATTATTTTAAAAATTTTAATTATGGAAGAAAAAAAAGAAAAAAGAATGTTTAGTATGTATTTATTTTTTTATTAGTTGAAAAGTAAATTAAAATAAAAGGCAAATCTAAATATATTGAAAGTTTAGTTGGATTGTTATTTATTGAGAAAAATAAGTACGGGTTGAAATGTTAGTAAGTTTTAATTTTAGAAAATAGAAATAGAAATTGAAAATTAAACTGTTAAGATTACTTATATTTTAATCTAATAGTTTGAATTATTCGGGTGCATCAGTGTCAAAGGTGCACCCAAGTACAACTCTATATTTTAATGTGTAATTCTAAGTGTATCTGAAGTACCAGTGCACTCAAGATTTATAGATGATTGGTCGTTAATAGTTGGGATGACCAATTAAAATAATTTATCGAACCCAAGGGAGGAACGTACTAGAGATTTCAAGTTTATCGTGATTTTATAAGGACAACTGAATGGGATGGATAGTTTGCAAATAAATGTAATTAAACTAATGGAAGCAAAAAAAGAATAAAATGAATGCAAGAATAAATGAGTTCCAAATAATGCAAGGATGAGATTAGCAACAATCATTGCATATATAATAAAGTAATCATGCAATTAATTATAATCTATCATGGACACACTAATTCTATCTAAACTCTATCTCGAGATTGATAGGATGTAGGCCCTCAATAAGGCACACAAAAGCAAATAGGATCAAGACTAAAATGAACACCTCCAACTAGGTACTAATTACTCAACGATTTCCCTAATTAGGTATTAAATCATAAGCAATATTCCCTTTTAAGGTACTAAGAATTCACTAATGGTTTGGGTCCCCTCATCTAATTAACTAATCTTTCGATTAAACTAATCGAATGTTCTATCAAAAGTTTCTAAATCCAGAAGGATATCTCTATCTCATTCTAAATTAATGCACATGAAGTATATGATGAAATGATTCAATGAACTATCCTAAACACATAATTGATTTCTCAATCTAATTATATGCCCAAGATAATTTATCACACAAATCAAGCATATAAATCAAGCAATTAACATCAATGATAGAAATAACACAAATGCTCAATTAAGATTAAAATCAACTTGCATAAAACTAAATTATCCAACATCAATCATGGAGCTAATCTCACAAAGGAGATTAGCCTATCATAGTATTAGAGAATACAACATAAACAATTGTATCTACAAATTCCATGACAAAACTATAAAGAAGTTCACAAAAATTAGAAATAGATTCCTTCTTTGAAGTCCTCCAATGGAGTTTCTCCTTCTTCTTCTTTTAATCTCCATTCCCACTTGCTTTCTTGATCACTTGAATGGTAGATTTGGTGGATGGATTCAAGTGTAAGTGGATGGAATGAAGGATAGATGGAATGGAGAGGAAAGTGTGTGAAGAATGGTGTGAATTAGGTGTAGATCTTATCCAGAATTAATTCCTGGTTGATTTTTACGCCAAATGATATATTTGTGGGCCTAGAACCTTCTGGAAGACATACTGATCAAAAAATTGACTTTTGACTGAGCTAGGATCGAGTTCAAAACTCAGGTCGAGCTTGGTACTCGGGTCGAGTAGGTGCAGTTTTCAACAATTTTGTTATGGCTCGTTCTCCCTCGTTTCAACTCAGAATTGAGATCGGTTTTTTCTTACGTCTTCCTTTTCACGTCTAGAATCCATTTTACCAAAAAATCATATGTTTAAGTTTATTTTCACACATTTCCATAAAAACACAAAATACCACTAAAATATACACAAAATGCGGATAAAAGACACTAAAATTTAGGTAAAAATAGCGACGATCAATAGAATTAAATGGTGTAGTGGGTAGATTTTTTCTTCTAAAAAATAATTAATTTTATTAATTTATTTATGGTGGGGATTAATTTAAAATAGGTAAGTTTTGCGTGAGACCGTCTCACCTGAGATTATTTTATACTTTTAAAATAGTTATCACTTTCGCTAATAAATGTTATCACTTTCTCTATAAAATGTTATCACTTTTCATTTATACTATAAGGAGTTAATGAAATAACGTTATTACTTTTGATTAATTGAATATCACTTTTCATTATAAAAGTTATTTTTCCCCGTCTCATAGCCAATTAAAAAATAATCTAATAGTTAAGATTGTCCAAGTGCACCGTTGCACCAGACACGCCTTCGTTGCACTCCATTTTAATAATTGGAGTTATATTTATGATTTAATATAGTTACTATTTGCAAGATATTCACATATCTAATCTAAAGGCATCTATTTGCCAATTTTTTTGTTGCTGACTTGGCATGCCTCTCTTTCCTCTTTGATCACATGGCATCATGAGAATGTTTATAGCACTTTCTATAATTTTTTTATAACAACTGTTTTATTTTTTGTCTTTTGTTTCCATTCTTTAGATTTTGTGATTTTATTCTCTCTTCATTCTATTTCTTACGTTTCTTTCCCCATTAATTTATTAATTAATATGCTTTCATTCTCTCTCTCTTCTTTATATTAAAAAAAGAAGAAAAAAACAACATTCTCTATTTATTTTTGTACTTTCATTCTCTCTGTCTTTCTCTCCTTCAACAACAGATTTGTATCAATGGACAATACGTTTTATGGGATTGAGTGGTGGACAATGAAAAAGGAAAGATGTTAACATGAGTATGGGGTAAGGAATGTCTACATACAAATTCATCCATACTTTCTGCTTTCTTTTAAAAATAATTCATTTAGTTTAATTTTTTTCTTCTATATTGTAATTTTGTGGTTTAGGGATTTGGTAAGGTGATGGATGGTTCTTCATCGTGACTCCGAAGAGGAAAGAAACAATTCTACTTTCACTTTGCACATATTGGTGAGATTTTTGTAATGATGAAAAATCTAAGGATTATAAGCTGATTATCTAGAGGTAAATACTATTCTCTAATCTTTGTTGAGATTGTTCCTTTTTTCTCTTCCTCTTATGTTCAACTCATCTATGTTTACTGGATTCATTAATTTTATTTGTTTATTCCCTTAAGGAACTCACTAATTACAAATCTTAAATCATTGTAATTAGCTTTTGTAAATTGGAAATGAGTTGCTCTTTTTTGTGTTTTAGATCTCAAAATATATTTCTTTTTATAATTAATTGTGTTGTTCTGATTACAAATGAATGGAAGAGATAGATTGGATGCTATGGGGGAGAGAGAGATTGGATGCACAGAACCAAATTATATATTTTTTTCTCTTTTAAGCATATTGCAATCATTTATTGTTTTATAAAATATTCCTTAATTATTTTATGATTTTTTTTTCTTTTTCTATCACATTGCAATATATTGCACAATGTAATATTGCTTTTGTTAAGATATTTTTGACATTAAAATAAATTATCAATTTTCTATTTCCAGTATATTATAGTTATTGAAAACATATTATAATATTTAATTTAAAATTTCAAGAAGTACTTTTAGTGCACGTTTTAATAAGTGTAGTATAAAATATAAATTGAGTCTCTTATTTATTAATTCATACTATACTTCAAACTAAATAATTAAAACTAAAATTTTTAAATAATATGTTGTCAAATTAATTCTATTAATTACCTTCCTTATAAGCTATATAATCAAATTTAATTTCATAAATAATTGCGTTCAATTCCTTTAAAAATCTTATCAATTATCTTTCATATAAAGAACTAATAATCATACTCAACTTCAGAAATAATTACTCTGAATCCCTTTAAAACTCTTATAAATTATCTTCCATATAAAGAGATATATAATAAAAAATTCAATTTAGAAAATAATTACTCTCAATTAATTTTAAACTTCTATCAATTATCTTTCATAAAAAAACTATATAATCAAAATTAATTTATATAGGATTTATTACTAATTAGTATTACTAATAAATACAATAGGTAAAAATATTACTAATAAGTACAAAATATCAAAGGAAAATTTCCAAATATAACCTTCTTCATAATTTTCCAAATAACGTGATCGATCGTTTACGGAACGCAATATCAGCATATAATAACAACAATTTTCTTCCTTGATTCCTCTCAGTTTCAGATAGGCTGACACATCCCCTCTCCCTCCCTCGAGACTTCCTTTTTCTCTCCCCCTTCTCTATGCCGCTCTATATATATGCAAATTCGGCCGGCCATGGTCATAGAGGCATTGTATAGTAGGTCGATAATATCTGCTCTTGAACAGAATGCTATTGTGGTGAACATCCACATAATCTTGAAGATTCTGTCAAGCTTGGATTAGGTTGCGAAACTCCAAGGTTTTGGAAGAGAGAATTCTTTTGAGTTTCTCTTCCTCCAAGAAGATCACGACCCCTTTTCTTTCTCAATTATCTTGTGTGTGAGGGGCCAAAAATAGCGGTGGCAGGGTATCCGCGGCGAAGAATTCTCAAGAGAGAGCAAGTAAAGTGTGTGTTTTCATAATGTGCGAGATAGAGAGTGTATGTATATGGTTTGCGTGTCTTCTCTTTTATTATAATGGATTACACTCTTTGGGTTGTGATGAATGTATATGTGGAAGTGGAGATACAAAGAAGATTAAACATGATACATCTCACGCTCTAGTTACATAGGTTGGGAAATTTTTTTTATCACAAACACTATGTGTATGAACTTCGGAATACAATTTTTAGGAAGTAAATCAAGAAAGTTAATTCTTTATGAATACAAATATATTAAACATGAAATACAATTAAACATAAATATTTCTGAATATATAAATTTTATCTTGGTGAATACAAATATATTAAAATAAAATATTTTTAAATACTTAAATTTTAACTTTGTGAATACAATTAAACATAAATATTTTCGAATACAAATATATTAAACATAAAATATTTTTGAATACATAAATTTTGAACAACGTATAACATCGTATCTATTTTATTTTTTAATACAAATTTGAACACAAATATTTCTGCATATAACAGGAGAACTGACGATGTAAGTTCTAGAAGATGGATACGGACTAACTGGTTTGGCGTTCCATGCCAAGCATGGTGCGAAAGATTCTTTAAGACGACTTGTCTTAAGGTGGGATCCTTCATGGGAATTGTAGAGAGATAGAATCAAGAGGAATATTGGACATGGCTAGAGTGAAAATGGTTGTTCCATCCATGAAGCAGATCAACCTCATAATCACAGTTAAGGTTGAAGGGAAAACATAGTTGATCAGAATAGTAGAGGAACAATAGAAAAGATTGGGGGACATGATCATTGATAGATGTTCAGAATTAGATGATGAAGATTTTATTGAATCAATCGATAGTTTGGAAGAAAATCTGATGAGGAGTCATCATCCGGCAAATGTAAGATGGCTGGAGGAACCACGAAAGTCGAGAAACTATAAAAATTGATTTTCCATGTAGGACACGCTACACGAGCTAGATATGGCGGCGACATTAATTGTAGAACCTCCTAAAAGTTATGGGAAAGTGAAAGAGACAAGGCCGAAAGTGGCTAAAAAAGGCAACAATTTGAATCAGAATGCATTAGATAGATTTTAACTTTAGGTGGACCTCATACAGGGTTGGGTGGGCCAAAGCCACACTTGGGCCTTGATGTGGGCCAAGAACAAAACTCTGATTCCTTAATTAGTGGCCCACCTCCTGGTTGGGATGGTCAAACCTTTAAAAATTGGCTTAAATCCTATGAAGAGAAGTTCGAAGTAGGCGTACATGATGGGCTTGTAAAAGAAATTGATGGGTCTGAGAAAACAACCCATGAACTTCCATCTCAAATCTCTAGTGAGGAGAATCAAATTATATCCGAAACTGAACCCTAAATAGAGAAAGAAGATTCAATACAAATATCTGACATTCCAGAGGAAACAAAGTTAAAGGGAGAAGAGGAAAAAAGGCTGAAAATATCCCTGGCGGAGAATAGCGAAGGAGAAGATCGTGACTACAATGTTAAATCAGAATGGAGAAAGAAGAAAAACAAAATCAGAAGTAAAGTTTAATAAGAAAAATTCTTGGCCAATTCCCACTTGCTAGGAGGAAGAAAAGGGTAAAACACTCACGGTTTGACTAAGAATAGAGAGGAAAAATACGCCAAAAAAAGAAGTAGAAAAATTTTAAATTTGGGGAAAGCGATGGGTTTTGTAGATATGTCTTCTGACCAGGATATGATAAACTCAGTAAAAAGAATGGTACTTGAAAGGAATGAATTCAACAAGAATAGGTGCAATGAGAAAAAGTCAGTTAGATGAAGATTTTCTGTTACAACTGTTGTGGCTTGCGTTCGATGAGTAAGAGAGAGAAAATAAGGGAATGGTTAGAATTTTTTTTTGATGTTGGTATGATAAATGAAACGAAGATGGAGGTAGCAGAAGAGAAAGTTTGTGGAGAAATTAGTGGCAGAACAAGCTTGTTTCTTTGTGGAGAAATTAGTGGCAGAACAAGATTGTACAAGAAATAAAGATGGAGGTAGTAGAGGATAAAGTTTGTAGAGAAATTAGTGGCAGAACAAGCTTACTACTCACTTCTAAAGCCTCAAAGGGAAGGTCTGGTGGGATTATAACAATATAGAATCCAAACATTGTAGAATTAAGCACTTAGTGGCATATGGATAGAGCCTTGATAGTAAATGGAAGGTGGATTAACGGCAGGACTGAAGTGTGCCTTATTAATGTCTACGGACCTTGTTCCAGTAGAGAAAAGACAAAATTATGGGAGAGGATTATTCTTATAATTCAGCAGGCTTGTGATTATTGTATTTGTGTAGTTGGATACATCAATGAAGTAAGAAAAGAACAGGCTGTGGATTAGGTGGAAATGGAGTAGATTCTATTTGACGACTTTATCTTAGAAGCTGAGTTAATAGATCTACCTCTTGTCGGAAGAACATTCACATGCTACAGAGCCAATGGGACTTTGTAAGATTAGGTTGGACATGTTTCTTTTGAACAAGAAATGGATGTAAGTATGGCCGGAAGTGTATCAAAGAAGGCTTAAAAGAGGAGCATCAGACCATGTGCCGATCAATTTGGAACAAAAAATGATTAATTGGAGCCCAAAACTATTTCGTAGTTCAAATGCTTAGTTGGATCACGAAGATTTCAAAAGTATAGTGGAAGAGAAATAAAAGAATTATGCAGTAACAGGATGGGGTGGTCATGTGTTAAAAAAAAGTTAAAAAAATTGAAAATGGACCTAAAAGATTGGAGCCAGTAGGTGTATGGTAATTTAGATCAAAGGATTGAAAAGCTGAAAATTTAGGTTTTGAAATTAGATTAGATTAATGATGCAATTGGATTGGAGGAGAAAGAGATTATGGCTAAAAATAGAAAGAAATGTCTTTTACTAAGTGATCTTAAAGCAAAGAGAAGGACATTGAATTAGAAAGCTAAATTCAAATGGCTTAAATATGGAGATTTGAAATCTGTTGTATTTCATCAATATATCAAGTGCAGACAAAAGAAAATAAGATAAGAAGACTATACGTGAATGGTTGTTGGACTCAAGACATGGAACGAGTAAAAAGTACGATCTATGAATCATTCAAGAAACACTACGAGTGCTGACAAGAACTTAAACCTAAAATTGGTTAGGAAGCGATTAAGAGGTTGGTGTCAGTCGAAGAAAATAGACTTCTCATAGGGCCTTTCACAGAGCATGAGGTATTGGAAGTTATCAAGAGTTGCAATGAAGCTAAAAGTACAGGCTCTGATGGAATAAATGTTGCAATCTTCAAAGAGTTGTGGTCGGTGTTTCAGGAGGACTTCATGAGATTCCTGAATGAGTTTTATGCCAAAAAGGACTTAATCACTCATTCATTACACTGATACTGAAGATAGAAAATTCTGAGAAGATCAAGGATTTTAGACCTATTTCTTTGGTAGGGGCCCTATAAAATTAAATCTAAAGTGCTAGCCAACAGGTTGAAAGGGGTGATGAATTCTATTATTTTGGATGAACAATTTACCTTTGTTGAAAAAAAAAACACATATCTGAATGTATTGTGGCATTATAGGGATTGATTGAAAAGCAAAGGAGAAAAATAAGGAAAGGTTTGTGTACAATTATTGATTTCTCCAAAGCTTATGACTCTGTGGAATAGAGCTTTCTTGAAGATATAATGAGAGCTTTTAGCTTTGATGAGAAATGGATTAGATGGATTTTAGCATGAGTTACAACAGCACATACGTCAATTTTAGTCAATAGAAGCCCATCAAGAGATTTTAGATTGGAGAGGGGACTAAGCCAAGGAGATCTATTATCCCCTTTCTTATTCGTCATGGCAGCTGAATGTGTTGGAATTATAGTGTCAAAAGGAATCGAGCAAAATAGTTATGAGCCCTGTGAAATTGGAGATGAAAGGCTTCGACTATCACATATTCAATACGCCGATGGCACAGTAATTGTAGGGAAAATGAATATAAGAAGTGCAATTTTCCTAAAAAGATCCTTATGGATTTTGGAATGGGTGTCATGGTTGAAAATCAATGTGGATAAATGTTTCTAATCGGCTTGGGCAAAAATGAAGGGACGGTAATGGACATGGCAAATATAGTTAGAAAGCTACCGATGAGATACTTGGGGCTATCAGTAGGATCCTCTCACAAAAGAATCAGTGACTGGAATTATGTTGTTGATAAGGTTAGAAGCAAAATTAAGAAGTTGGAGAATTTGAAAATCTCTATGGTAGAAGATTAATATTGGTTAACTTCATTCTTAATTCTATTCCAATCTATACTCAATCAATCTTTCGGGCACCTCTTGGTGTGTTAAAATCCATTGCCACTCTACAAAGGCAATTCTTATAGGGTGGGAGAGTGAATTCAAAGAAAATATTTTGGGTCACATGGAAATTGGTTACTATATCTAAAGATCAAGGAGGACTATGGGTGAGAGAGTTGGAAAGACTTAATAAGACATTTATGGGGAAGTGGGTCTAGAAAGCATTAGAACATTGTATTTTTATAACTGGACTGGAGATCGAATCAATTACCCTAACAGTTCAAGGTTCAATCGGTCGGACCAGCGGTTCAACCGGAAAAAACAAAAATCATCTATTTTTAATAATATTTCATTATTTATATTATTTTACATTAACATATATAATTTATTTCATTTTTCCTAGCCTAATTTATATCAAAGTAATGGCCTATTTTGTGGCAAGAATATTTTAATTGTAGAACCCAACACTTCAACCTAAAAGGCCTGAGTTAGATGTTTCTTTTCAAAATAATCTTTCTCTCTCTTTAAGAATTTGAAAATCTTTCTCCCTATTTAAGAATATTTTAGCTCTCTCCCCCAAAACAAATTTGGAAGTCATTCACAATCGTCACGTTCGCTGCACCGCTCACTTGTAAAACTCACCGTGTTTTGCCCATATCGCACTGCTATCGAGATCAGTCAACCCGTCATCTGAGATATGAATTTTAATTTATTTTATAAGTTCTCTAATATTCTAAATATCTCAGATCTACTCTTTTAAGAAATAAGAAAGGAAAGAGTTTTGAATCTTTTGATCTTTTACTCATTTACTGCTCTTCTACTATGTAAGTCAGTCAAATCCAAAGGCAAAGTAGTGATTTTATTTAAAAAATCGGCGGTTTTTGATTTAGATGGTTCGGCCAGTCTATCCAGTTCTGACCGTTCCAAATCGATTTTTCCCAGTTCAATAGGTTAAACAGTTTTTAGAAAGCTTCTGAATCAATACCGATGCCGGACTGATCGAACCGACAAGTCAGGTCTAGTTCTCAAATCACTGTTAAAACATAACGAGAGTCTTTAGTTTAGAGTCATGAGAGTGAGGAATAAAATGAAGGGAGTAGCGTGTTTCACGAGTAATAGAAAGTCAAGAGGTAAAGGGTGGTGGAGAGAAATCTTAGAGTGCCTAAAAGATGATCGGGAGAATTGGTTGAGCAAAATATTTAAAAGAAGGTAGTTAGTGGTGACAGCACATCTTTTTGGGAGAAAAAGTGGATTGAAGTTGAGTCACTGAAGTCTAGGTACCCTAGGTTATTCTATTTTTGTAAAGATAATATAAAGTTAGTGTCGGAAATGGGTTATTGGGAGGGAGAGTCATGGGTGTGGAAATTGGAGTGGAAGAGAGCATTAAGGACTTATGAGACTAACATTGTGGATGATTTCTTTCTTTGATCAACAAGTATCAAATTCAACATGGGAATGATTGGTGGAGATGGAATGACAACAAACAAAGAATGTATATCGTCGGAGAGGTATGTGATATGCTCGAAGAAAGGAAGAGATGAGAGTCAACAACTATAAAGGAGATTTCAAGGATGATATGGGGTAACGAGGTTACAAAGAAGATCAAAATCCATTTGTGGAGGGTGAACACATGTGAATTTATATAAATTTTAAGCATGTTTAAATTTTGATCAATTCTTAGTTGACCTGGGCTCACACATGATCCAGATCAGAACAAGTTGCAGGTTAAAAGGAGTTAGAAGGACCCACCAGTTATAATATTTTGTTACTTTATTTCATTAATTAATTAATTATCATACATATATTGTGTTTTTTTTATTTATAAAAGGAATATGTATACTTAATTTTTTATAAATTTTATAGTATTATATTATTTTTTTTACATAGTTGTTACAAAATTTATATATTATTAAATAAAATTTTATATAATTAAAATATAATACAAAATACATTCATTATTTATAATATATATATATATATATATATATATATATATATATATATATATATATATATATATATATATATATATATATGATGAAGATTTTTTTTTCGGTTCAAATTTCTTTAATTTTTAATTTTCATTCAATAAAATTTTAATGTTTCAATAATTAATTAAGAAAACTTATCTTAACCTAATTTTATTGAATATTTAATATTAATTTTTTTAATAAAAATTATTTAGTTGCAAATTTTGAGTAATTAAAAGTAGTTATCTTCATCGAAAAATAAAAATAAAAATAATTATGTATTATTTAAGATAATTAATTATTTAAAGTATATTATAATTTTGAAAATTCGGAATGTTTGCTTCCAAGATAGATGTTTTAAACATAATTTGGAAACTTAAATTTAAAGTGATTATTTTATTAAAATTTAAATAAAATAATTATTTTAATAATAATAATTTTATGTGGATGATTTCTTATATTTAGTATATTTGTGTGAAATTGTTTTATCGAATTTGTGTTGTCCTGAAATAAATAAAAAGTGGTAGATAAATATTAAATTTATAAAAAGTGATAATATGTGATAACTTTTATATGAAAAGTGATATTCAATCGACGAAAAGTGATAACATTGTTGTGAATTATTTTATGAACATTTTTTATGATATAAATGAAAAGTGATAACATCTAAAAAAAATAGTGATAACATCTTTAATAAAAAGTGATAACTAATTATGAAAATATATTTGACAAATAATTTATAGAAGAGTGATGTTATTTGCACACTCCTTTTCATTAAATACACTCCTTTTATTAAATACACATTCATTTTAATTTTAATTTTTTAAATTTTATTATAACACACCCCTAAATTTTCAAAGTTAACCTTTTAAAATTAAAATTATACACATCATAATTAACTGTACTACCCCATTCATTGACACATCACGGCATAAACACAAGCTTATCTCTGCAAATCCAATTTGAGACGGTGATTGATTGTTATGCTTCTTTTCTCTATTCAAAAAATTTTCTTTTATTTCAATGTGTATTCCTAAATTTATTGCAGCCACTTTTCAGTTAAAAAAATTGAGGTTCTTCTCTCCAAGACCCAATGATCACAAATCGTCCACACCTATATATTCAATGCATAGAATAAAAAACATATAGTTTATGTAATTTGGTTCAATTCAATGGGGATGGAGAATATCCAATTGAAAACTGCAATGGAAGAAAAAGTGAAAGACAGATTTGGCGCAAAATAACTTTGAGAAATTTGGAAATCATAGAGAAGAATAGTAAGAATCAGAAGAAAAAAAAGTTTAATTTTAATCCGAAATTTGGGTGTATGAGATTAAAAGACGACATTCCGACGGCGGCCCGAAAGGGTTTCAACATGGAGGCCGATTGCAATGGGAGGAATCTCTCACCGACCCATCTGGTTGTTATGGTTAATAGAATTATGGACAAGTATGCAATTAGCAATGTAGAATGAGAGATTTTGAGTTGCAGTTCTTTTTTTTTTTTTTCTAATCATATTATTTTAGTGGGATTATATGTTGTACTACTAGTTTATTTGTTTGATTTAATGTATTTGCAGTGCTCATTTGGAGATATGCTGCTAAGCAATTTGTAAAGGCGTATCCGAATAATAAGGAAACAGCATGTACATTGGAGAAGAAAGAACGCATGTGCATTGGAGAAGAAAGAACATATGCGTGCGTTGCTTTGTTTAATTACATGGGGTGTATATTTATTGAAATAATTAGATATTTTAAATATGTCTATTTTAGTAAAATTATAAGTGATGTGTGTACTCAATAATAATTGGTGTGCAAATAGTGTTATCCTTTATAGAATGAATAAAATGTGATAAATTTTTTTTAATAAAAAGTGATTCTTAATCAAAGAAAAGTAATATCTGTATAATTTAATTATTTTACGAATATCTGTATAATTTAATTATTTTACGAACAATTCACTGCAATAATAAAATGTGATAGTATTTTTAATAAAAGTGATACCTGATATACAAAAAGTGATAACAGTTTAGTTAAATTATTTTATGAACTATTCGTTTGATAAATAAAAAGTGATAATATTTTTAATATAAAGTGATATTCAATCAAAATAAAGTGATAATAGAATAGTTAAACTATTTAAAGAATAATTACTAATAACATTATTATTATTGAATAATTAATAATAATAATAAAATATTAAGAGTAATTTTTATAAAAAGTAAAAATAATTGATGTGAATAACAGAAATGGGTATAGCGGCCGCCGGTTTTTTAATCATGTTTAGTAACCTTAAATCAATTATTAGCGTGTTTTATTTTAATTTTTTTATATTTTATATTTTTATTTTATGTTAATTGATAGGGTTGGATCCGTCTCACATAAAAAGATTCGTGAGGCGGTCTCACCCAAGACATACCCTTATTATTATTACTATTATTATTGTTATTATTATTAAATAAGGTTAAAATTTGTATGCCCGAGGACATCGTGCACTCAAATACCCATTTAATATTGTATCTTTATTAATTAAAGTGTATACGTTTAAAATAAGATGTTGTGCTCTTACACACTTTGTGCAACTGAACACAAGAGATCAATTCATTTAATAAAATTTATTTATAATTAGATCATAGAGATCGTTTTTTGTTTTTCTAAATTTATTGATATTTTTATCTAAATACTTTAATTATTAATATACTAAATAATTTTATTTAATATAATAAATTAATTAAAGAAAATATAAATTAATATTTAATTTCTAATAAGAGTTAAAATAAGTTAACTTTTAAGAAACTAAATAGTTGAAATGGAAAAAAAAATTAAACGACATGGATTAAAATTTAAATATAATATTATAAATAATATTGGAACTAATAAAAAGAAATAAAAAGTGCATAAAATTGAACATGACAAATATGTTACTGAAATAAAAACGAAAATAAAGAAAGGAGCTAAGTATTTTTTTCTAATATAGATAATTATTAACTATTAAAAATATTTTAATGATTAATAAAAAATAATCATATTTCAAATATTTATTATATGATTATATGGATATCAAATTAAAGATCTTAAAAAGACGAATAATTTGATATAATTTTTATTAATAATAGATTTAAAATAAAAAAAATTATAAACATTTGAACTTCTTTACGGGTTCTACTAAATACACACCTCTTTTCATTAAATACACACCCTAATTATTATATATTTAAATTATATATTTTTTAAAAGTCTAAATTACCCCAATTTAATTTAATACACACCCTAATCTTTCAAAAAAACAGATCATCGGCAGATCTACCTTGTGCAAGATTGCAACATCGCATAGCTACTCTTAAGGTTGCCATAGATTCATCTTACGACATAGTACAATGAGCATAACGTCATCATACATAATTGAATTGTTCATTTTTCACTCCTAGCAGAAAGAAAAGCTGCTCACTTGCAAGAATTCGGAAACTGCAGTTGATCGGTCATTCACCCTTCCCGCTGTCATAGCATTGATTCAACACAGTCGTCCATCGCTGAGCTTGCAACCTTGATGCCGCTTCCTTCTCATGGGAAATCACCTCCATCTACCACCTCTCAGCCACCGCACGCCGCCGTCCATAACCCAGCGGGAAAAAATGCACCATCTGCTTCACTTGCGCCGTCATTGATGCTGATCATCCGCCGTCTATTACCAGAGTCTCGCTCTTCACCGCGTTTCGAGCTGGAGAGCGCTGCTTCCTTACAATCGCACGCAGCTGCCGTCAGTCGCATCACCGGAGCACCGCCATTCCAAGTAAGACTACGGAGATTGCAAAAGGCACTCCCTCTTTCCATCGCACATTGCCTTGCCATGGTTTGAAATCGGAGGAGAACCATCACTTCCAGTCGGAAACCAAAAACCACGCACTAACAGTCAAACTTCACCGATCTAGAGCAACCTTTGCTGATTCAAAATTGAATTGTTCATTCTTCAATTCATCTTACTTTACGACAGGATTAATTTCATAAGATTGAGAGAAAAACCAAAATTAATTTCATTATTATTTAAATAAAATAATTAATATTTTTTTAGGGAAAATATTATTGAGGGGTGTGTATAATCTTAAAATTAAAAAGGGTAAATTTGGATTTTTAGGGTGTGTGTATAAAATAAAATTAAGATTTAAAAAATTAATAGGTGGTGTGTATTCAATAAGGGGTGTGTATCCAATAAAAAGGGGTGTGTATTTAACAACATTCCTTTTTTATACAAAGTAAATTTATTAATAGGATGAGATAAAAAAAATTAATGGATATTAATAGACATAAATTATATATTTATTGTGTTGTATCGTAAGATGTGTTTTACTTTTCATGGATGGGTAACCTGCTATATAAGTATCCAATCATCCACTAAAAGATCTAATGGCTGAAATTAAGTCAATCTAATATAATGGTTTAGAAGGTCATGGGTCATGTTTAAATCAGGGTCAGCTAAGTAACTCCCTTAAATTTTATAGGAAATAATTATGAACATTAATAAATCATAAAGATTATTGAGTTACTCCTGAAAAGAAGATACGATTCTTTTTTAGAATTTTTATCGATTAATAGTTACTCTCCCTCCATTGATAGATCAATAGCTCACTTGGTTAGAGTGTGCTTATAGCTTTAATGAGAACATTGATGGAAACATAAAGAAGAAGAGAAGAAAACAATAGAAGAGATAAAAGAGATATTTTATTAACGACATTGGATGTAAATGTATAGAAAATCCTATTATATCTACGAATTAGATATGAATATGTACAAAATCCTATTATTCCTACGATTTATATAGAGAGGAGAAATGTTATAATGGTAAATAAACTCTCTTCCTATTCTAATCCATGATTTCAGAATTGGCCAGAAGTTGTCCGATTCAACTGGGAACCTGCCTGGATGACTCAAAAAATAATAATATTTTTTATGTTGAATCAGATTGAACCTTTTTGAAAAGTTAAACAAGTCAAATCCGAAAAAACCAGTTGAACCAGTCTAATAAGTTTTAATTTTTTTTAATTTTTAAATTATAATATTTCACATATACTTTTACATAATTTATAACACTTCCCATTTAGACGTGTGGTTTCACATCATCAGCATGTTCCATTCTATAATACATTTTTAATTATTTTTCGACCCGTGCGATGCACGGGATTATATTCAACATTTATAAATTTTTTGTCACGCCCCTACCCCAGACAGAACGCGACAATCGCCACGTTAACCATAAATTTCGCGAAATGGGTGCATTCCACTCCACAAAGTTTATAGAAAATGTAAGGCTTGCTATCAAGTACCTGTAGAACTGAACAACTAAAAACAACGGGTACAACTCGAGGACATCATCTCATAAAGTATCAACAAGGATTTACAAAGGTACAAAATACAACGATGTAACTTAGTTTAAAGAAAATATACATGAACGATATAACATCGTGAGAGTACCAAAAAGAACATCAAGGGGGTCACCAAATATAAACTATACAATCTCGCCAATGAATCCGTCAATTTACATAAAAGAGAAAGTACCCAAAACACTGATTGGATGACGAGCAAATGATAGGCAAACCTCCAACCAAAACGATATCAACAGTCTGAAAAGGAAAGAATGATGGGGGTGAGCAAAACCACTAGCTCAGTGAGGTGATAAGCCGGTCACCCCGACCCTTATACAAAGCATGTATTCCCACTCGCGGTTCATAACATAAAATCCAACATTTCGTCTCACAATAACTATTTCTCGCTCAGTATACATATTAATAGAAATAAAAACCTTAGTGCACTTTTACGAATAACACAATTAGTTCAAACAACATGTTATCACATAAAAGACGCGAACTGAGTTCAAACAACATGTTATCAAACAACATGTTAACACAATTAGTTCAAACAACATGTTATCACATAAAAGATGGTAGTCAATATCCTCCTCGAACTGAGCTCTCCGTCGAGAGACAGTCCAAGCCCGTCACTGTTACTCTAGATAAAATGCACATTAATATTCTTTCTCAACACGCCAAGTGCTAAAGTTCACAATTCAATATCGACGTGAATACTTGAAATGATTAAACATATAAACATATATGACATGCATGTCCCACACCGGTGACGTTGACTGAGCCTATAATAGACTGATCCATCTAACGATCACCCTCCAGAGTATCAGTATTTGGCAAATGGACAGGTGCCCCGTTAGATCTAACTCACCCGGTTTTGCCAAGCAACGGGCAACTTGGTTGTCACTCTAACTCACTCGAACCGCGACAATTTGGGCTACTTAATCAATGTTGCTCCAACTCACCCGAACCATGACCAATTCGGGCTACTTAACCTTGGTACTAGGCATACATATGCATATGCATCATAAGATGAATAACGACTCAAGTTAGAGTCTTAATAGCACACAAGAATAACCAGAAATCAATTCTCAAATAATTCACAATAAATGCTATCAGATACCGAGCCGGCAAGGCTCTTCAACATAAGTTAAAATCAATAATACTCATAAAATGGCTAACAGGACTCTAACCAGAGCAATCGAGCCAATCAGACTCTTTACCACATAACACAATACCAAATAATATTTTTATCAATTAACTAAAACTAAAATAAATGCACATTTATCGAGGGTCCACACTTCCCACAAGAGAAGGCGTTCCCAAATTATTAACTCACAAGGAAGTGATTAAATCTCTCCGGAATCTGAAGTCGGTCCCTTGCCCTTCGTCGATGGTTCTTTACCTAGAAAGGAGATGAGCAATTAAAGACAAATTAAATATAACTAACTATTAGCAGTAATATCCCTTTCATTACTAAAAATAAATTCTAATCGAGTTCGAACGAGTCGATATTAAATAAAAATGGTATCTAATTCCTTAACATCAGTTCCCAATCCCACATAACCCGTTTCAATACATTAACTAAATGAAACGATAGAAAATAAGTTTGAATTCGACATAAAAATTTTAAAATTTTCCAGCTAGCGGCAGTTTACGAGAAAAATCATAACTAATTATAGAATAATCGGATTGAGGCATTCAAGTGGCTACGGAAAGCTAACAAGTTCAGCTACGTACAGAAATTAAGTTTACAAACTTTTGAGGGTAATAGCTATGTCAAAATCAGTTCGAACAGTCTGTGAATTACCCACATACCAAAAAGAAAAACCCCACAAAATTACAAAACCATGGATGAAGGAAGCTTAATTCACACACCACTTACCTCAAAACAACTTAGAAACCACCTAGGATGAGGGTTGTAAGGGATAATTTGATCAACAAGGGTTTCTCCTCTTCACTCTCTTCTTTCCCCTCTTTTGTTTTTCTTCTCCCGTTCTTCTCTTTTTTTTAAACTTTAGCCTTAATAATTATATATCAGGCCATTTAAGTGGGCTGAAACTTTGGGCCACAAAATAAATAAATAAGTTTAGGCTTTCTAAAAAAAATCTAGTTGGGCTAAGATAAGGCTGGCCTTTTGGGCCATAAAAATAAATAAATAGGTTTTGAGCTTTCTAAAAAAATCTAGTTGGGCTAAGATAGGGCTGGCCTTTTGGGCCATAAAAATAAATAAATAGGTTTTGGGCTTTCTAAAAAAAAATTTAGTTGAGCTAAGATATTATATTTTTTTATGTTTAATTTTAATTCTCTAAAGACAAATAAAGTTATAGGACGATTCTAAAAAATGCACAATCGTTAAGACTTGTTGATTATCTACATTTGATACTGTGAATATTTAAATTAAATTTTATTTTCTTATTATATTGATACTGTGAATATTTAAATTAAAATTTATTTTCTTATTATATTTGCTTATTTTAAGCGTAATACGTTGAGTTTTTTGGAACGAAGTTATTGTTATGATTTTTAGAATGAAGTTATTCTTATGTTTTAATTTGTTTATATTCATCGTATTTGATATATATAAATTTTATTAAATTGTATTTTCTGTATGTTTCTATGTCCTATATCAATTTTATCAATTTTTAGAATGTCGTATGTTTCAATGCAAATAATTTTATAACTAATATAGCATGTGCATTAAATTTCATACATATTTACTTAAATATAAGAAAAACAGTGTAATTTAACAATTGCAATTTTAATCCATTAAGTTTAATCTTATTCAATACAAATTTACAGTTTCAAGTCAATTAAATAAAAAAATTACACATTCCAGAATACCTCTATGAACATGTAGTTAACCATATACAATATAATACACTTTGATTAACTATATTTTATAGATAGTAGGTGACGCTCCACATGTTTTAGTATCATTCTACAATAAATTCATCAATTACATTCGCATTTCTCATAAAATATAATTCATGCAATTTATGAATAAAGATTTAAGGAAATCAATTAGTGTGATTACCTTAGACATCTGAATTTAAAAAATATATATAATAGAAAACTTTAACCATAGAGAAGTTCGAGAGAAAGTTTGTGGTTCATTATTTATTTGTTATTTTTTCAAATCATAAAAAATTAATTAGTAATTTAACAAATTGCACTCTCATTAAGCAAACACATTTATAAATGGACAGCAGTAACTACACTTAGTTTAAAAACAAACAAAATTGCTAACCCTAAATGTAGAAATAACATTTGTATAATGAAATAATAATAAAAAATAGCTACAAAATACCTACTTTTATAAAAGTGAAACGCAAATAGGCAGCAAAGCAAGAACGCATAGGTATGTTCTTATTCAAATTGCACTCTCAAATACGTTCTGAAAATTCAATTTATGAATAATAACTAAAACATAAAAAAAGTTTGAAGTTTGTGATGAATAAAAGTTCAACTATCAAAGTTTACAAAGACATGTGATTGAATTAATAAATAGGAACTCGTAAATATAATAATGTCACCTATACACAAAAAGAAAGAAGAAGAAATTGTAGCTCATACAATAATGAACCAATGTGTCATCACTCACTTACTGCCTCAAAAAAAAAAAGAAATTCTTAGTTTATGTCTTTCCAATTATGCATATTGATAGAAGGTGATAAGACAAATATTCTACAATAATTATACAATCTACACACGTGTCATTGGAAATGTCTTTCCAACTCGGATTTTCAGCTACAAACTGACGCAAATCTTCATAGCTTCATGTAACTTGAAATTTTAGAATATAAGATATACACATCAAAATTCAAGATAATACATAAGCTCATAGGCCAAAATATAAATTAAAAGAATCAAAATATTGGAGCACAGGCCAACAGAAATAACACTTTTGTTTAAAATAAGCAAAATAAGGCCACAGACTATAATTTCAAACATGTACACAACAAAACCCAATTAAAAATGTAGGCTCAAAGGTTAAATGAAAAAAATAAACCAAGTTTTCAAGAACATAGACCAAAAGTAAACAACCTTTCCCAATTAGCAAAATATGATTAGAAGTCATAATTCCAAACATGACAGCAAAACCCAAGATAACATATAGGCTTAAAAAATAGAAATTATAAACCAAATTTTCGAGCACATAGCTATCAATCACAATCAGACGACCAAATAGTAGATATAAAAAGAAATAAGAATGTCAGCAATTTGGCAGCTAACTTAAATAGCTCATCCAAAACCATATCATTCAGCATTTTGGTTGCTGTGGCAAAGCATTACAATGGCAATACAATTCCAGCAACCAACATCGGTGTTGCTTCCGACCAGTTTTCTAATTCTTCTCCTAAAATTCAAAAATAAAATCCAAAATACAGAAGAATCACATTAAATTAAATTACTACTCATTCACATCATTCATATTCACATCAAAAGTGGAAAATGACAAATTTATACCTCATCATCATCATTTATATCATTAGTTTTGAAATAAAAATGATCACATGCAACATCATGACTAAGACTTGGCAGTTGATTGTCAATATATTTCAATAGTTCTGATCTAATAGTTAAGTTCTATAAGTCTCATCTTCAATGTTATATACATTGATCATCAACAAATTTGAATGGTTATTAAAGTTCTACTTACTTGCTTATCTTGTATTCTTTCCCAATATCCACATTGATGAAATCACCCCCCATTCTCATATTTCACATTTGGGCACTATCTGTAAACCTGTAAAAGAAACATAATAACATTATACGAATTTGATTAAAATAACAGAGAGAAGCAAATAAGGTAACATAAAGTGAGATCTCTAACAGATCTTATAAGAATTTGATTAACATAATAGAGAGAAGCAAATACGATAGCATTAAGTGAGATCTCTAACAGATCTAACTAACATGAAAACTAAAAATTTAAAATTTTGGGGTGCTCACGCTCTTTGAAACATGAAGTGAGTGTTTTTAATCACGTGAGTTCACTTTAGAGAAGAACCCTCTCATCTTCTCCTCTAAGAGAATAGGAATGGTAAACCAAAGTACTACAAACCCCAATCTTGAGCCAAATTGTCAACAGAAATCATAAAGTTCGTGGGATTAATTTGAATATAAGGAGTATGACAAATCATAGAAAATCATTGGAAATTAATCATATCATGCACCTCAAAATCTATGTAGGAGCGACAGGGAATAGTTTGGAGGAACATGCATTGAGACATCAATGGATAAAGCAAAATAATTCAGTTAAGAAATATGTTTGTAGATAAATATTGGAAAGAAAACCTGGACTCTATCTAATTAATGAGACATATTGGACATGCATCTATTATTGATTGGTCGTTAATAGTTGGGATGACCAATTAATTTATCGAACCCAAGAGAGGAACATGCTAGAGTTTAAGCGATCTCAAGTTTATCGTGATTTTATAAGGACGAATGAATGGGATGGATAGCTAACAAATAAATGTTATTAAACTAATGCAAAAAAAACAAGAATAAAATGAATGCAAGAATAAATGGGTTCCAAATGATGCAAGGATGAGATTAGCAACAATCATGGCATAAATAACAAAGGAATCATACAATTAATTATAATCTCTCATGGACATGTCATAGAAGCGATAACTAATTCCATCTAAACTCTCTCTCGAGATGGATAGGATGTAGGCCCTCAATAAGGCTCCTAAAAGCACATAGGATCGAGACCAAAGTGAACACCTCCCACTAGGTACTAATTACTCTACGAGTTCCCTAATGAGGTACTAAATTATAGGCAATATTCCCTTTTAAGGTACTATGAATCCACTAATGGCTTAGGTCTCCTCACCTAATCAACTAATCTCTCGATTAAGCCAATTAAATATTCTATCAAATGGTTCTAAATCTAGAAGGATATCTCTATCTCATTCTAAATTAATGCACATGAAGTGTATGATGAAATGATTCAATGAACTATCCTAAACACATAATTGATTTCTCAATCTAATCACATGTCCATGACAATTAATCACACAAATCATATATATACATCAAGCAATTCACATCAATGATAGAAATAACACAAATGCCCAATTAAGAATAAAATCAAATTGCATAAAACCTAAATTATCCAACACCAATCATGGAGCTAATCTCTCAAAAAAGATTAGCCTATCATGGTATCAAGCAAAATAAAATAAATTATCTTACAAAATTCCATGATTAAACCCAAAGAAAATAACAAAATAAATAAGTGCTTCCCTTTGAATTTTTCACTTGTAGCTTTTATCTTCTTTTGAAATCTTCAATCTCCCTTGCTTCCTTGATCACTTGGGAGTGGATTGATGGAAAATTTTAGTAAATTAAATGGGTGGTGTTTGTGGAATCTTAATGAAGGTGAAATGGGAAGTGAGATGCTCTGTTCTTTTTCCCCAATCAGCTACTGCCCCCATTTTATGTAATACACGGCTCCTTCTCAAATATGGGTCTTCCCATTCTTTTTAAAATTAAGACCCCACCTTTTCTTTATTATTTAATTGATCTTGGGCTGATAGGGAATACTTGTGCATTTGTCAAAATGATGAAAATGGGATGTTCATTCTTCAAGAAAATCTAAGCCCAAAAACACTTGGTCAAAATTAAATTTCTATTTTGACTTCAAAGAAATGGGTTGAATTAAGATAGTAAAGTGGGTATGGACTTATCAAATAATGGGCTAAAATGGCAAGTGGACCGCAGCTATAGAGGCTGAAATTTCATCTTACGCACCATTTTTGTTTTGGCCCGCATTTGTTCATTTTAACTTCGAATCGAGCTCCGTTTCTTCTCACGCCTTTGTAATTGAATTTAGAAGCTCATTTTATGCATAAATCCTGCAAATTCCAACAAAAAATTTCTCTCCACAAAAATTAAGGAATTAATGAAATTAATCAGTAAAAGCAACCTTAATTATATAAAACCTAGCTAGAAATGGACCCTATTTTCTAGCAATTTCTACACTCATCAAACCCCCAAACTTAAAGTGTTGTTCGTCCTCGAACAATAAAAAAAAGATAAAGAATATGAGGGGAGAAATTATATAGAATGGAAGCATGGAGTGAATAAAGAATATAGTCATTCTCAACTATTTAATCAAATCAAATCATATAATCGGATATCAATGAATAAATTCACAAAATCATGGTGGGAAATACAAGCACAATACTCATTCTCACTTAATCCTCTCAAGATGTGTATGCACTCACTCTCAAAATATTTAGAAATTATGGAAGTGTTTGCTCTCAAAATCAATCCACATGCATCCATTACTATAGGCTTGCCACAAGTCTAAACTCTCTACCACTAATCAAGTGTGTCAACAATTGAATCAAATAGGACTTTACATTGGATATAATGAAGGTTCTTTGGCTAGGGAAGGATAAATATAGGATAAATGTAACTAAAAGTGTGGAGAGATCCTATTGTAAGCTTTGTAACCCTCATAAATTTTCTTCTTATATCTTCTCTTATCTTCCTTGCCACCGTTTCTTTTTAAGCATTCTTCTTTCATTTATAACTTCAAACTCCTTTTAAGCTTTTCTTGAACTTGTACTTTTAAAAGATATCATCATGCTAATTCAAGTTCTTTTATGATTTTCTTTTTCTTTCATCCTCTTTTACATCTCATATCCTTCTTTTATAACCATTCTTCTTCATTCCTTCATTCTCTTGCCTTTTCACATTGTCTAGCTACACTTTCTCTAGTCAATCTCCATACATAGGGTTTTTTTTCTTAGTTTCAAATGGTATTTGGCTAGATGATGTGCTTATCAAAGAATATAGGCTATAAAGGCTCAAGTTGGCTAGCAATGGATCATATGTTGAAGAGTAGGGAAAACATGTATTTGGCTCTAACTTCACATATCAAAGGATGGCCTAAGATCATTTTCAAAAGTTTTCACACAAACATAGCCTCGAGTAAGACGAATGGCAAGTTCTAGAACACATACACATGAATGATACACACATGAAAGAATGAATTGTATAACAATTACAAATTCAATGCTCAAAATCTCACGATTCATCAATAGCGTAAAACAAACATTATGCAAGCAAATTCCCAACCACAATATGTTCACAAATTCACATCAATCCAACTACATAATCCAACCTAATCTCATAGCTTTGAACAACTATCAAATAAGCTCCACAAGAGAAGATTGAATGATAAGAAACACAAGGAAAAACAACTAACAACAAGACAATAGGAACAAAAGGTGCGCCGGTGTAAAATGTGCAAACTAAGAAAAAGATGAACGAGTAACAAAATGAGCAAGCTCCCCCAAACTTAAATTTAACTAAGAGTTCAATTTTAGTTTGGAAAGAATTTTGTTACTAAATTAGTTGCACTTTTCTTCACTTCAAGTTTATCACCGGAAAACTCCTTCATATTCCTACAAAAGACAAGAAATAAAATAAAATGAAAACAAACTAAGAAATCAATAAAGATAATGATGGGTTGTCTCCCATCTAGCGCTAAATTTAACGTCTTCAAGCTAGACGAAAGTTTTTTTTAAGCTCATGGTGGTCTTGAATAATCTTTAGGCACTTTCATAGGCTTCTTCTTGAAATAGTGTCTTGTTCTTTCTCGCTCAACCACTAGGAGATCTCCTTTCTTGTTGAACAACTCAAGCAATTCTTTTCCGAAAATATTTTTCACAAGGAATGGGCCTTTTTTCACTTATTCCACTTTTTCCATGGGCCCCCCATGAATTTTGAATTTCAACCATATCTCCGGGAAAGAATTCGGGCAAAGATATGCTCTTCAATGATGAATGTTGATGATCTCTTGCAATCCTTGTCCTAAAATTATCAACAAACAAAATTTTATCAATAAAATTATGAAGAGTCCTAAGAGAATTTGAAAGTTCAAGAAAATGAGAAATTTTTTGTTCATGTGGAGTAAAATCAAAGATCTTAATCTCTGAAGGTTTCTTTTCTTCCATCTTAAGTGCATGAATCTATTCTTGATTTCGAAATTTTTCTTTCTTAAGCATCATCTCAAGAGGCTCAACAAATCTATCGAATTCCTCATTTAACTCTTCTTTCAACTCTTTTGCTTTCACCCATTTAGGAATTCTTTCTCTCTGTTCCTTCATAGCCTCATCGACCCCCTAACTATCTTCTTTTCTAACCTCTTTTTTATCAACCACCTTACATGCCTCCAACCCTTCTTCAACCATTCTTTCCTTACCCTGAGAGTAAAGATCCATGCATTGATCCTTAGTCTCTGATGTAGAAGATTTATTGATTGTTTTTTGTATATTTTTCAAGGCGGTTGAGATTTGCCTAAATGGTGCTCCATAGATTCCATCCTCACCTCCATAGAACTCTTCACATCAAGAACTAACAACTCAATTTTTTCAACTCTCTCTTCACATACTTTCATCCTAACTTCATTATCTTCAATATACTTATGCAACAAATCCTCCAAAGGCGATTTTCTTTCATCATTTGGCAATTTTCCCCCTAGATTGAAAGTTGGTAGAAAAACTACGTCAAACTTAGCTATATTCTCCCAATCATAGCTCCCTTCTATGCTCTCTGTAGACCATTGATAGGTATTCATGGCAATTTTTTCAAAAATTCTTATTGCTCTTTGAGCGGTAATGCCAAAAACAGACCCACCGGATAACGCATCAATGAATAATCGATCTCTTATGTTCAAGCCTTGATAGAAGAATCTCACTTGTTGCTCTTCCGGAAAACCATGATGAGGACACTTCCTCAACATCTCCTTAAACCTCTCCCACAACTCATGAAAGATCTCATGAGGCAATTGCTTAAATTGAGCAATGAGACTTTGCAAATGTAGAGTCTTTAAAGGTGGAAAGTATTTGTAGAGGAAACGTTGAGCAAGATCCTTCCAAGTATTGCATGTCCCAGGAGTGATCGTTCCAAGCCAAGCACGTGCTCTATCCTTTATAGAAAAAGGAAAGAGTCACATATTAATGCAATCTTCACTCACCCCATTCATTTTAATAATATTCGCTATCTCTATGAAGTGGGCAAGGCGGTCATTTGGATTTTCGGTTGGATCTCCACCAAATTGGCTTGATAGAAACATTCGAATCAAACTCGCCTTCAACTCAAAATCATTGGCGTTAATCAGAGGGGCCATAATTTGTTGAACCACCTTCGGTTGGAGATGATCTCTAATAGTCATAATCATCATGCCTTGAGGAACTTGAGGGTGTACATTATGAAGCACTTGAGGATAAATTTGTTGTTGGGGTGCAAAAAGATTCCCATAAACTTACTGAAGAAATTGTAAATTGGGAACTTGAACCCCTTGAGCTATCCTTATATCTCCTTGAGCTTTTCCATTAGGTAGAGCATTTGCATTCATTATGTTTTGAGTATTTTCCATGTAGCTCATATTTATTTGGCTTGTTCACTTTATTCTTCCTTCTTAAGGTGTATACCTACAAGAGAAAGAAAAATTAGAACAAATTTTCTAAAGAAAATATAAGATGCAAAAATAAAAAAATGTCCTTATTAAGACCACTCTAAACAATCCTTCGTCAAACTACTAGCAACCGTTACCTCCCCGGCAATGACGCCATTTGAGTGGTCGTTAATAGTTGAGATAACCAATTAAAGAATTTATCGAATCAAGGGAGGAACATGCTAGAGTTTAAGCGATCTCAAGTTTATCGTGATTTTATAAGGACGAAGGAATGAGATAGATAGCTTGCAAATAAATGCTATTAAACTAATGCAAAAAAAAACAAGAATAAAATGAATGCAAGAATAAATGGGTTCCAAATGATGCAAGGATGAGATTAGCAACAATCATGGCATAAATAACAAAGGATCATACAATTAATTATAATCTCTCATGGACATGGCATAGAAGCGATCACTAATTCAACCTAAACTCTCTCTCGAGATGGATAGGATGTAGGCCCTCAATAAGGCTCAAAAAGAAGATAGGATCGAGACCAAATTGAACACCTCCCACTAGGTACTAATTACTCTACGAGTTCCCTAATGAGGTACTAAATCATAGGTAATATTCTCTTTTAAGGTACTATAAATTCACTAATGGCTTAGATCTCCTCACCTAATCAATTAATCTTTCAATTAAGCCAATTAAATGTTCTATCAAAGGGTTCTAAATCTAGAAGGATATCTCTATCTCATTCTAAATTAATGCACATGAAGTGTATGATGAAATGATTCAATGAACTATCCTAACAAATAATTGATTTCTCAATCTAATCATATGTCCATGACAATTAATCACACAAATCATATATATACATCAAGCAATTCACATCAATGATAAAAAATAACACAAATGCCCAATTAAGAATAAAATCAAGTTGCATAAAACCTAAATTATCCAACACCAATCATGAAGTTAATCTCACAAAGAAGATTAGTCTATCATGGTATCAAGCAAAACAAAATAAATTATCTTACAAAATTTCATGATTAAACCCAAAGAAAATAACAAAATAAATAAGTGCTTCCCTTTGAATTTCTTCACTTGTACCTTTTATCTTCTCTTGAAATTTTCAATCTCTCTTGCTTTCTTGATCACTTGGGAGTGGATTGATGGAAAATTTTAGTAAATTAAATGGGTGGTGTTTGTGGAATCTTAATGAAGGTGAAATGGGAAGTGGGATGCTCTGTTCTTTTTCCCCAATCGGCTAATGCCCCCCATTTTCTGTAACACACGGCTCCTTCTCAAATATAGGTCCTCCCATTCTTTTAAAAATCAAGACCCCACCTTTTTTTTATTAATTAATTGATCTTGGGCTGATGGGGAATACTTGTGTATTTATCAAAATGATGGAAATGGGATGTTCATTCTTCAAGAAAATCTAAGCCCAAAAACCTTGGTCAAAATTGAATTTCTATTTTGACTCCAAATAAATGGGTTGAATTAAGATAGTAAAGTGGGTATGGGCTTATCAAATAATGCGCTAAAATGGCAAGTGGGCCGCAGCTATAGAGGATGAAATTTCAGCTTGCGCACCGTTTTTGTTTTGGCCCGTATTTATTCATTTTAACTCCGAATCGAGCTCCGTTTCTTCCCACACTTTGTAATTGAATGTAGAAGCTCATTTTATGCATAAATCCTGCAAATTCCAACAAAAAATTTCTCTCCACAAAAATTAAGGAATTAAAGAAATTAATCAGTAAAAGCAACCTTAATTATATAAAACTTAGCTAGAAATGGACCCTATTTTCTAGCAATTTCTACACTCATCAATTATAAATTTGCCTTGATTTTCCAAATCCCTTCCAATTATGATCACACAATCAAACGTGAATAATTTCATAGAAAATAGATACTAAGTTACCTTCTCAACAAAACTCTGACATTTTCAAAAATCACATTTGAAACAAAACAGATGATGCAGATACCAAGATACTTCAAAAACAAATGCACATTCGGAATAATGCATCTAAGAAGCAAAATTGTAAATAAAGATTGGGAAAAAAAACATAAGAGTTTGTGCATATGATGAGGTACAAACATATATGAATCCATTAGAAAGTCATTTTGATTTTTCAAATCCCTGCCAATCATAATCAAACAATCAAATGGTAGATATAAAGAGATATATGAATTTCAGCAATTTGGCAACTAACTCAAGTACCTCCTATAAAACCTTATCATTCTACATATTGGTTGCGTTCAGAGTATCAGCTGAAATAATAAATGAGCGTAAATAAATAAATCACAGGAATTTAACAGTCAGGAGAGTACAATAACCTCACAATAATGAATGCAACACTGTCTACTTCACATTTCGCTATGCTTATCATCAACACAAACTACAGATATATCTCAACAACTATCAACCTTTTCAGAAATAAATTATTGAATAATTCCACGAAAATTATCAAGTTATTGAAAATCTAACCTTGAGCACCATTAGGCTGTTGCAGAGCACTAAACCAACAATGCAATTCCAACAACCAACGCCGCTGTTGCTTTCGACCAGTTTGTTAATTCATCACCTAAAATTCAGAAATAAGATCCAAAATACATAAGAATCACATTCACATTAAAGTGCTACTCATTCAAATCAAAAGTAGAAAAATGGCAAATTTATACCTCATCATCTGTTCTGCATGAAAATTTGCGCTTTTCATAGGCCGTTTTCATATGATTATTGCATAATTTTAATATTGTTTGTGGAGTTTATTGTTTATTTTTATATTTTCTATGACTTCACGAATATTGTTAAAATTTTGCAGATTTTAGGCATATTTTAGAGTGAAATTGATGAAATGTATGAGGAGTTGAAAACAGGAAAAGAGCTAGACGATTGACTAGTCGTTACCTGGGTATTATCGATTGTGAGGTGTAATGGAGAAAGAGCCTTGGCGCAAATTGCTCATTATGCTATGCAATTAAATTAGTTGGGCACATGTAATATTCAATTTTTCAATTGATGCCACTTAACATGGCTTGGTGGGCTCCAAGGAGATTTTTCAAGTATTTGAGAAATAATTGCAAAGCTTATGTGGTGTTGACATTCCACCTTCAGCGTATGCCATCCAAAGTGGGCCCAAGTGGATTGGCATGAGAAAGCCCAATGCACCACCTCACATACATAGTGCATATATATGTTCGATCGTGGCTTCGAAGCCAAAACCCGTGACCAGAAGCCGAGCATGTGATTCATCACAGAACACCCATCGCCTTCCATCCAACTTCTACCCTTCACCCGCCTTTCACCAATTACCCTCGCACTCAGTCATGATGTTTGCTATTTGAGAAGGAGAACGGAGGAGAATCAACAAGATGGAAAGAGAAGATGGGGAGTTACGCCGGATCAAGGGTTTTTCTTCTTTCTTTAATTTCCTATTTTTGATTCATAGATTCATGGATAAGGACAATTTTACCATGATTGTTGTTTGTAATACCATGGGCAAGTTTCCTCTTGATAGTTTTATGTTTTGAAAGTTTATTATATTTATTTGAGATTTTAGACATGTTATAATTTTTTGCAGAATATTTATTCCTTATTGACATTTTATTTTAGACTCTTATAATCATGTTTCTTAATTTTCTTGTCAATTATATATTCATGATATTACCCTTGATTGATGTATGATTGAGATTTGAATGTGTTACATGATTATATTTGTTTGTTTCGTGACAGTTAAAGGGGATTGACCAATATATAACCTTTGATTGTTTGACAATCAATATAGGATACCTTATTATCTTTGCATGACTATTGTTAAAGAGAAATAGGGTAAGGAAACCCTAATCCAATTCCTTTAGTACCTAGAAAGGATAGAACTTTTGCATTAGCTTATACGAAATTTTGCATGTGTATCGCCTATAAAGCGAATAAGGAATTGTGGGTATTTAATTTCCTTAGTACCTAGAAAGGGAATAGGGGGTTATCTTATTAATTTGGTCATAGAAATTTATGTTTTTTAAAATTGTTAAATATCACTTGTCCATGAGTTATTTAGCATGCTTAAGTGACCATTCCTATAAAATTCTGCATAATTTGATTCACTTGTTTATTTGTCTTATTTCACATGATAAACTGAATTTTCCTAAAACTATCTTATTCTTATCTCTTGAAACACCTATGATTAAGTGTGATTATTATTTTATTTTATTTATTTTATTTTATATTTATTTTTCTTCAATATTAGTTGTTAATTCCAACTCTCAAAAAAGTTTTTATGTCTTAATTATTAGTGGTGATAAATATTTATTGCGTATCCTGTTCAACTCTAATCTCTTGGGTTCGATATTTTATTTCTTGGTCACTCGTTGTACACAACAGTAGAGTATTCTTCCTCTATAAACATGTAAGCAAAATTACGATCAAGAAAATGCCGCCGTTGCTGGGGATTAGACTGTTTAAATAGGAGATCCCTAAATTATTTGTTATCACTCTTAGTTAGGACATTTTACTTTTTTTTCCTCTTTTTAGCATATTCCGACTCTGATCTTTTTCGAGGTACACAATATGGAAGTCAGATATGATGAATGCACATTCCAACCTCATCATAATTATTCTAAGGATCCACTTGATTTATGCCTAATCAATTTTCTTACTCTTCCTACTTATCTGATTAATGATTTTTCTAATGAACTTTCTCTTGAATTCCTTGAATATTTGCATGAATTAAATGAGTGCAGAGACTTAAAAGGAGAAGCAGCAATAGTAGAGGAATCTAAGTTGAAGAAACATTGCATTCCTCTTATGCGAGAAGTGAGCGAAAAATTGGAGAATGAGTTGGAAGAGTTGAGAATTTTTGAAGAAAAAAAGGACAAGTGGTGGAGTAATATTGAGAAATTGATGAGTTGAGATGAAAACTTGGTTGGCAATTTAAAGACAAATTTTAAGAATGCCAACGAGAGTGTCCCTTGCCACAATTATACAATTGATGAAGAAGCTCAACGCTTAAAGTACGATGGCAAGCATGAAAGATATCCATGGCCATTTCGATGAGCCTATGGATTTTCGTCTGGCTTGAAGACGTTAAAGACAAGTGCTTGCTGGGAGTCACTCTAACACTATCTTTATTGCTTTCCGTATTTTATTTTATTAGTTTAGATTGTCTTTGATTTTTACCTACTCCGTTCTTAGTTCATAAATTATTTTTAATTCAGATAAGTGATTGAATTTATAAGGTTGTGAAGATGCAACAAAGCCGTGTGCAAGGCAAAGCCATTCGAATGCTTGTTGATTTGTAGGTCTAGTTGATCATGCAGAAAGTGGGTATTAGCTATGTGTGAGAAGAAGTGTGGATCGGAGCTGAGTGATTTATTCATGAAGACCCTGTGAATATGTTGGTCTATGCATATCTTATCTTAAGTCCGTGTTGAGCCTCCTAATTATGGAAGGGAATCATCGGCAGCTACTTAAGATTTTTGGTAGAATATTATTGAGAAGAAGCAGGAAGCAGAACAAAGTTGTAACAGAGGGCAGCCCGCTCGATTAACATCAACCGACCAGGTTCAATGTCGAGTAGAATACTGAAAGGGTCCAGAAAGAAAGCTCGTTATCGAGCAGTAGGGACAACAATTGCTCGACTAACATCGAGCAACTATCAGGCATCGTGCAAGTCCAGAAAATCCTCACCCATCTCGATTGTAAACTGCTAAATATCCACCGTTAGCTGCTGCAATGTAGAAAGCAGCTGGAATGGTGGAACACTTGAGCTGCCATGTGGTGAAGAGGAGTGAACTGGAGCCGTCGGTTGCGGAAGAAATCATGAGGGGATCGCTGCACGCGGTGGAAGAGAAGTTGTCGGTGATGACAAGTGTTGGTCTTAAGCTGCTAGGAATGGAAATAAGCGTGAACTGGAATTCATTAATGGTAGCTGCGAATTCCCTTGTCATCGAGAAGAAATATCGGCTGCTATCTTCTGCATATGCGTGAAAGCCGTCAACCTGCTGCTCATTAACTCAAATGAAGGAAAGAGAAAGAAGCTAGCAGTTGTGAAAGAGAAGCTGTCGGTGGTCAGTAAAGAGCAATCATCGTCTTGTGCCGGCCAACTGCAGCTCCTCACTTGAGGGAGAAAGATTTCAGTGGTTAGCAGTCGGTGCACCGTGGCTTGACAGATTGTAGTGGTGAAAATAACAGCAGGTGGGACCGATGGCTAGAAAACTTTTAAAGAGAAAATCTTGTTCATGAGAATTTACAAGTAGGGGGGCATATGATTGAAAATATAAGTTCATGCATATGATTGAAAATATAAGTTCATGCATGCGCTCATAAGTTGCTGGAGAGAAGCTGCAGGATGCCATACCATTGAAATTGGTCGGGCCCATAAATTTGGTGGAGTAATATTGCAGAGTGGAAAATCAACATGTAACTCATGGTGGGACCAAAGCTATTGGAGTATTTGCAAAAGTTATCTGCTGATAACTAATGCCACCGCCCACTGTGGTATTATAATGGGGGCCAGAAGAATTATCTACACAAGCTAAGTGATATATTTATTTGGCATTGTGATGAAATTGGTTTGTTCATGCATAATTCTCGACCCCGCGGAGTCCCATTTTGCCACATGCTTCATCGATGTTAAACTTCCAACTTGTGGAAAAAAAGTGTCGGCTGCCACACAAAGTAAGGAAGCAAGCTGAGGGAGGTAGCCATGCAAGGTATGTTTTCTATTCTCTATTCTCACTTCATTTTTTTATACTTTATATTTTTATATTTCAAGATACCTATACCTTTTCTTAAACTTATTTTGATATTCTATCGAAAATAAGTTTGGGAAGGGGGAGGTCGGTTTCTTGAAATTATTCTTTTATTGTGGAGAGAAAAGAGATTGTCAAGAGAGAATGCAAGTTGAGATAAGTATACTAAACTTTTGAGCTCATGAGTTATGGGTGGAGTTTGCTTGTGGATGAGATATTATTGTAATATGAGAAGCATAATTTTCTGTTGACTGCTCTATGAACTTGGACACTTTTGCTAGAATTTTAGGTATATGACATGATTTGGTTTATGATGAAAATATTTTTATGTTTAACTTGAAAATTTTTTTTAATTGAGTGGATAAAATTGTGTTGTTACAAAAATCATGAATTGCTAGATAGCCTTGGTTATTAGAATTATTTTATACCTAGTGAGCTTTTGAGCCTTTGAAAATCATGAACATTCTACATGATTATTTTTTATTTATTTTTGAGAGTCTCTTGATTAATTGTGACGTGTTTCTAGAACTTGCCCTGAGTCTCCTTTAATATTCGAGAATAGTCTAGTGAATTATGAAATGATTTAAGGCCATCCTTAATTTTATGAGTCACTTAACCAAATAATTTCATACCAAATGATATTTATCCATTGTTAGCCCTTTTGAGCTTTTAAACTTTTTTCTTTGGCAACCTATGAGAATTAGCCACTTTGATTATCTTTCTGAGCCTTTGAATTCCTATATTTAGTGGAGAAGTAATTGCAAGTCGAAGTGTGTTGATTGAGCTTGATAATAAGTTTGGAAAGGAATGAAAGTGGTACTGAAAAAGTGATGAAGTTAGGAAATTCATATAACGAAAAAATTCGTAGAGTAGTGCTTAATCTAGTACTCCATGAAATCATACACCCTAGAGTAGTGCTTAATCTAGTACCATATGGAGGATGTGTGGGGTAGTGCCTAAAACTAGTACCCCACGAGAGAGAAAATGATGAAGATGTTGTGTTGTTTTTTAAAATTAGAGGTGGTGAATAACATTGTTGGAGTTGAAAAGAAAAGAGAGGATGAAAGTTGAAGTGATCAATCAGCTTTAATTCTCCACTATTTGAGTCACAGTATCTATATTTATCATTCCCTAACCAAAGAGCCCTACATTACATCCTAATACTAAGTCCTTTTTGATTCATAATTTTACTAGTTATAAGTAAAAGGAGAGTTGAGACAATAGGCAAGTTTATGGTTAAACACCGCAATTAAATCATGTTTAGCGTTATAATGCCTACATACTAGAGAGCTGAGTGATATACATATCCTAGAGAGTTTCCATGTACCAAAGCAATAATCTAGTTAGTAATGATTTTTGTGATGTATCACATGCTTATCTGCTTTATTAGTCTGAATTTATTTTTCGTAAAAATTTTTGAAACCAATATAATCATATGTCACGTCCTATTTTTCTTTTATTCTTTATGTTGCCACGAACGAGAAACAGTTTAAGTTTGGGGAGTTTGTTCAGCACGAAAATTCGCGCTTTTCATAGGCTATTTTCATATGATTATTGCATAATTTTAATATTGTTTGTGGAGTTTATTGTTTTTTTTTTTTTTCTATGACTTCACGAATATTGTTAAAATTTTGCAGATTTTAGGCATATTTTAGATTGAAATTGATGAAATGTATGAGGAGTTGAAAACGGGAAGAGAAGAGCTAGACGATTGACTAGTCGTTACCTGGGTATTATCGATTGTGAGGTGTAATGGAGAAAGAGCCTTGGTACAAATTGCTCATTATGCTATGCAATTAAATTAATTGGGCACATGTGATATTCAATTTTTCAATTGATGCCACTTAACATGGCTTGGTGGGCTCCAAAGAGATTTTTCAAGTATATGAGAAATAATTGCAAAGCTTATGTGGTGTTGACATTCCACCTTCAGCGTATGCCATCCAGTGGGCCCAAGTGGATTGGCATGAGAAAGCCCAATACACCACCTCACATACAGTACATATATATGATCGATCGTGGCTTCGAAGCCAGAACCCATAACCAGAAATCGAGAATGTGATTCATCACAGAACACCCATCGCCTTCCAATCACCTTCTACCCTTCACCCGCCTTCACCTATTACCCTCGTACTCAGTCACGGTGTTTGCTACTTGAGAAGGAGAACGGAGGAGGATCAACAAGACGAAAAGAGAAGACGAGGAATTACGCCGGACCAAGGGTTTTTCTTCTTTCTTTAATTTCCTATGTTTGATTCATAGACTCATGGGTAAGGACAATTTTGTCATGGTTGTTCCTTGTAACATCATGAGCTAGTTTCCTCTTAATAGTTTTAGGTTTTGAAAGTTTATTATATTTATTTGAGATTTTAGACATGTTATGATTTTTTGCAGAATATTTATTCCTTATTGATATTTTATTTTAGACTCTTATAATCATGTTTCTTAATTTTCTTGTCAATTATATATTCATGATATTACCCTTGATTGATGTATGATTGAGATTTGAATGTGTTGCATGATTATATTTGTTTGTGTCGTGACAGTTAAAGGGGATTGACAAATATATAACATTTGATTGTTTGACCATCAATATAGGATATCTTATTATCTTTGCATGATCATTGTTAAAGAGAAATAGGGTAAGAAAACCCTAATCCAATTCCTTTAATACCTAGAAAGGATAGATCTTTTGCACTAGCCTTTATTAAATTTTGCATGTGTATCACCTATAAAGCAAATAAGGAATTGTGGGTATTTAATTTCCTTAGTACCTAGAAAGGGAATAGGGGGTTATCTTATTAATTTGGTACTAGGAATTTATGTTCTATAAAATTGTTAAATATCACTTGTCCATGAGTGATTTAGCATGCTTAAGTGACAATTCCTATAAAATTCTGCATTATTTGATTCACTTGTTTATTTGTATTATTTCACATGATAAACTGGATTTTCCTAAAACTATTTTATTCTTATCTCTTGAAACACCTGTGATTGAGTGTGACTATTATTTTATTTATTTTATTTTATATTTATTTTTCTGCAATATTAGTTGTTAATTCCAACTCTCAAAAAGGTTTTTATGTCTTAATTATTAGTGGTGATAAGTATTTATTGCGTATCCTGTTTAACTCTAATCTCTTGGGTTCGATATTTTATTTCTTGGTCACTCGTTGTACACAACGGTAGAGTATTCTTGCTCTATAAACACGTAAGCAAAATTACGATCAAGAAAATGGCGCCGTTGCCGGGGATTAGACTGTTAAACAGGAGATCCCTAAATTATTTGTTATCATTCTTAGTTAGGACATTTTACTGCTTTTATTTTTATATTTTTGTTTATAGCATATTCTTACACTGATCTTTTTTTAGGTACATAATATGGAAGTCAGATATGATGAATGCACATTCCAACCTCATCATAATTATTCTAAGGATCCACTTGATTTATGCCTAATCAATTTTCTTACTCTTCCTACTTCTCTGATTAATGATTTTTCTAATGAACTTTCTCTTGAATTCCTTGAATATTTGCATGAATTAAATGAGTGCAGAGACTTAAGAGGAGAAGAAGCAATAGTAGAGGAATCTAAGTTGAAGAAACGTTGCATTCCTCTTATGCGAGAAGTGTGCAAAAAATTGGAGAATGAGTTGGAAGAGTTGAGAATTTTTGAAAAAAAAAAGCATAAGTGGTGGAGTAATATTGAAAAATTGATGAGTTGGAATGAAAACTTGGTTGGCAATTCAAAGACAAATTTTAAGAATGCCAACGAGAGTGTCCCTTGCCACAAGTATACAATTGATGAAATAGCTAGCGCTTATGTACGATGGCAAGGAAATGTTTTTAATCTACAGCTTCCACTAAAAGCCAATCTGAGAGCAGAAGTTGAGTGTTTCAAAAATGTTGTCAATTGAGGTTGGTTTAAAGAAACATGAAAAGTAAATCCAAGATAAATTAGAAATAAGAAAAAAAGGAAGAAATTACATCATGTAAATTATTTAAATAATGAATTATACAAAACCATACTTCAAGCTAATATTCAGCAACCTAGTCCTGGAAATAAACCATACTTATACCTAAGTCCATTGCCCCATGCTTTAAATAAAAGTTGCCAAAGAGTCCAGGTAGTTATTTTGGTTTTTCATAAGCTTCACAGGAGTGGTATAAATTATAGTGCCTAAACCCATAATTAATAGCATTCACATGGGTATAGTTGATGCGCGTTTTCTTTGCACGCAAAATTAATCCCCAAGTATTAAGGATATCAATTGCAACTTAAGCAAGCGACCAAGTGAATATCGAACTCAAAGGATTGCGTATTATCAATTTAATTATTTACTAAATTAATTAAGACAAGTGACAATAAAGATTGAGGATTTTAACTACCAACTACTAAACAATTAATTAAAATAACAAATAAATAAAATATCACTCGAAAAATACGAAAGTGGATCAAGTAGGAGAATAGGTAGCTCTAGGGAAATCCAGTTTCACTCATTAATTTCCCTTCCATGTGTTGATGTCCGACTCTACCTTGTGAAATATGAACGCATCACTAAACCATGCATATATACTCTATAGACACAAGTAAACATGCGCGTAACACGTGTAAATAACCTCAGAGCAAAAGATATATTTCCACCCCCCCTTTCTAGGTACTATCAGTATCAATTATTTCCCTGGCCAATTGGTACTCTAACCCGATATGATTTCCCTTTATATGTACTATAAAATTATCCTCTTTATCCTACTTAATAACCTGAATTCAATTCAATTACTAAGTATTCATATATGATAGTTCTAATGAAGCTTCGGAGTCCCCTCACTTAGAATCATAACATGAAATCATGTTCAGCGGTGAATGCACTCAATTTACAACCAAGATATATATTCAGACTCTATATAACATTTGAAGATGCACAAAACGACCGTGAATATGGATTAAGAAAGCATAATCATATATAAAATAAATCCACAAGTAGTGTTGTACGGAGTTTACCCATGAAAGTTCAATTAATTCGTAAAACCTTCACAACCCTAGTTCTACCAAAAAGACTCTAGCCCATGATGTTACGAAGAACAACCATGGGTGTTGGATAGATCTTACTCGGATGTCTGAAAAATTATAAGATAAATTAATAAACGAAATAAACCCTAGATGCGGGAGTTGCCGCGTCCTTCCCCGTCTTGAATCCTCTTCTTAGTTCTCCTCTAGATTCCACAAACAAATCATCAAAGTGATGGATGGATGGAGGAAGGGATGTAGATGATGGTTGGGGAGTGATCCCTCCTTGTGGGGTGTAATATTATTTGTGGCTTCTCTCCAATCCAATCTAATCTCTATTCTATTGTATTGTCTTCTTGGTGTGATCTACATCCTCTTTTATACTTGTAAGCTCTCCTTATGGACCTAGGATAGGCTTTTTCTTGGAAAGAACAAAAATTCACGAACAGGGGGTAAAAATTCCAATTTTTCGCTGCTCAGCTGCCGGTTCGACCACGACACGTGGTCAAACCGCTAGTGTCGTGGTCGAACTCGGGTCGAACTGCAGTGCGCAGTCTCACCGTTTCGTATATAACTTCCACATTTGAACTTCGATTTGAGTGATTCTTGCACTCACGCGATCCCTCTCTTCCTTGACTTTCTATCCATATAAAGAACTTACAAAAACTCTGAGAATTGAAGGTGTAACAAGCCATGGAAATTGACACAGCCGTTCTATTCGGCACAACTCACGCGACATCACCATTTTGCTCATAACTTCCTCGTTTGGAATCCGGTTGAGGTGTTCTTTACGCCAAAACGATCCTCTCTTCAGTGGCTTTCAAACTGTATATTACACTTCCCGTTCAGAGCTCCACAAGAATATAGAAAAATTACACAAATTGAACGTGCGTTTTTCAGCATCCTTGTACAAATTACACATTTTCTCCAACTTTGCACTTTTGATCCTTTTTCCACCTAAAACACAATAAAACACCTCAAGTGCACCTTTTTCTCACATATATTGAATATAAGATACTTGTACTAATATATAACAACAATTCTCATAAAAAATGTGTTAAATTGGACACTCAAACACGCTAATTTCCACTCTCAACAACCCCCAAAATTACCTGTTGCTCGTCCCGAGGCAACAAAATAAAAATAAGAGAGAGAGTAAAATTAGCGGGGAAACAAGGACTGCCACCCATTCACAATACAATTTTCCTCAACTTAGGTAATGCAACTCTTATTACATGTAATAATCAGTTCATAGCATACAAGTTAAGAAAATCGCCACCAATTCAAATGCTCTATTGACATGTTCTCACGGGAAGTATATATCACTCGCACTTAAGTGTAAAAGATGTACACTTATGGGTTAAAGTGTTTACGCTCAAATTCAATTCAAGTGCATGTGTAACCATAAGCTTGTCTAACCATAAGCTTGCCAAAAGTCTCAAACTCTTCACCACTAAAAGGTATGACTCAATAATGGAATCAAAAATGACTTTTCTTTTGGATGTAATGTTGGCTCTTTGGTTGAGGTAGAAAATATATGGACAATATGACTCAAATAGTAGAGAACTAAAGCTTATTGATCACTTCAACTTTCATCCTCTCTTTCTTTTCAATGCAGACAATTTTCATTCCTTCTCCACCTTCAAGCACATCTATTTTTCTTTCTTCTCTTTATTCCTTCTTCTTTTTTTTCTTTTCTCTCGAGGTACCAGTTTCGGGCACTACCTCGCGCATCCTCCATAGAGTACTAGATTTAAGCACTACCCTAGGGTGTTCGATTCAATGAAGTACTAGATTTAAGCACTACTCCATGATTTTCCTTAGATACATTTTCAAGCTCAATCACTACGTCAACACAAATTCATTCATTCCCAAACTGTTATCAACTCCATCAACACACTTTGAAAAGCCATTAATTCTCTTCTAGAAGGACAATCAAGGCTCAAAAAATTCAGAAGCTCAAAGTGGTTATTTCTCGTAAACTGCCAAAGAATGAGATTCTTAGGCTCAACAGGGCTAACTACGGATAAACATCATTCGGTATGGAATTATTTGGCTAAGTGACTCATAATTTCAAGGATGGCCTAAAATCATCTCTCATCATCTAACACACATGTAGTCTCAAGTAAGACAAGAGACAAGTTCTAGAATACACACACAAGAACGATATTCACCAGAAAAGAAAAATCATGTGATTATGTACATGATCAATAAGGCTCAAATTCTCACATGAGTTTTTAACAAGTAACCGAGTACTTTTCATGGTAAGCAATATCCTACAAGTACACATAGAACTTCATATCGCATTATAACTCAAGTACAATTCCTTCATCAATTTCAAGAGCATATAAATTTTAGGCACAATTTAAACAAAATAAGCTCATCTGGATCACAACCATAAACTTAATCCTTCTACTCCATGAATTTAAAGCACACATAAAATTAGAATAAGGAAACGAGGGCACCTAATTTTTATCCTTCAAAACGATCACGAGCTCCTTGAGTTGTTCAACTCGCTCAGATCAAAGCCTCATTATAGAACTCATCGTGCCACTCTTTTACCTTTTTCTATCATTAAAACTCAAACATTCTCATCATCACAGATTCATCAATAATAATTAACTATCTAATTGACTCCACACACTAGACACACCACTGAACACTAGGCAAATTGAAAAAAATCGACACATCAAAACCGATTAAAAGTTCAACATACCGCAAAAAATCAACTCCCCTAGCAAACATTACAAAGAAAAGATTATACTCTTAGTGCTTCAATGAGGTAATAACATCATACCCCCCAAACTTAGTAAAAACGTAAGTTGAAACTAAGTTTGCAAAGAGATGTAATTGCCGATTAGTAAGCACCTTAAATATAAAATTTTTTTACTCACACAAATGAAATAAAACAATAAAAAGGAAGGGCAAGCCCCCAACAAGCGTTCTTGTTTAATGTCGAAGAGTCACGACGGAATACCGCTTTGTAGACTAATGGATCAGAGGACGGTCTTGTCGCATCCTCACCTTCAAGTACTTTCTTTCCCTCTTCTTGTCTTCACTCAACACCTCACCTTTCTTGGTCACAAAAATATGATCCTTGGAATTTCCTTCCTCTCATGGCTGTCTAGACACCTCCTTGTCAATCTTCCACTCAAATTCAGAATCATCTGTTTTAGAGAAATCAAGATTAAACAAGTTAGGAACCACATCTATGCTCTTCCATGATTGAGTCTCCATGGGAATCTTCATTGCATGATCAAGCGAGAAAACAAAATCTTCATTATTCATCTGCAGTCTAAGCTTCTCGTCTCTCAACCTCTTTGCTCTTTCCCATTTCGTTTATGCTATAAGCTCAGTATTCTGCTCTTGGGATGGCATGGGAGTAGCATTAATATCATGTAAAGCATTCGACATGGAAAACGGTGTAGAACAGAATGATTTGACCTGAGTTTGACCAGGGTTGCTGGTTGAATTGGTTGAATAGTGGTCGAACTGCACCTGAACGTGCATTATCTCCCTTACAGGCCAGTTCGACCATGGTTCGACCAACTGGTTTGGTTAAACAGTAGTGATCGTGGTCGAATCGAGCATCAGACAAAACAGAATGTGTGGGACGGTGTTGTTCGACCTGAATTCGACCAGTAGGGTTGGTCGAACTGGAGTGATCGTGGTCGAATTGAGCTTCAGACAAAACTGAGCAATGCATACAGGCTGGTTCGACCTTAGTTCCATGCCATCAGAGTCTTGAGGACACGACATCAGAGTCTTGAGGACATCAAAGTGGGTTGGTCGAACCATGGCTAGGTTGGTCGAACACGACATCAGAGTCTTGAGGACAGGCTGGTTCGACCTCGGTTCGATCAACAGGATTGGTCGAACCATAATGGTCGAGGTCGAACCGATCAGCTTGAAGCTCTGGAGGTTGCCCAGGTGCTTGGTTCGACCTCCGTGAAGTGATTCGACCAGTTGGCTTGGTCGAATAGAGGTCAAATCGTGCTTCTGGAGCTTCAAAATTCATTTCCGGCTTCATCGGTCCCTCGTACTGTGGTGTGCTGTCGCCGGCACCAAAAAATAAGATTTGTAATTTTTCCTAACAAATCCACTAGAATGTAATAGGGTAAGTAAGGGTCGAACCCAAGGAAATAATCGAATTTAGATTGAATTCAATGTGTTTTCAAGAGAAAGTAACAAGGGGGGGTTTGGATTGAATTCTAAACTACTAGACATGAAAGCATAAATAATTAAAGTTGCAAGAAATATTAAAATAATATAAACAAATAAAATGATCCTAGTCCAAGGATTTGATCCCCTCCCATATCCTTATTCACATGGATAAAATTCCTAACACACCAACAAGTTCATAAACTCAAGTCCTTAGGCTAATGGTATGACCAAATTAACCCGAAATATCCTTAAGTTTAATAACCTAGGGTACGACCTCTAGATTAAACTATTCCCAAGTAACCTTATGGATTCGAACTCGACAATGCATTAAGATTTAGATATTATGACTACTAGGCTATGAAAACAGGGGTAGCGAATCATACAACCTAGATTTCGTGATTTCAAGAGTTACTTCCTCATTTTTCTACTCGATTCACTTATTATAACAATTACGGATTATAATATATAAAATAGCTATTGAACAATCAATCACCTATTAGAGGGGTAGTCTAAACAAGCAATTAAAATGTCATAATTCACATCAAAGCCCATCACAAAATAAATTCATAAAACAAGTTGGTAATTTAATTCATAATCAAACATATAAATTATTCTACGGAGGTTCATAATCCCTGGACTAGAAACGAAATTACATAATTAAAATTAAATAAAATAAATTAAAAAGACTAAACCAATTTTCTAAGTGGTGGAGTTCTTTCCGTCGCCTCCTAATCTGCTTCTAGCGTGAGTATGTAGCCATGATCATGATGTGTTGTGGCGTGAATGATGTTCCAGATTAATATAAAGATCCTGAATTAATTTATCTTTGACCTTCCTTCTTGAATGTGTGTCCAGATTCCTTGTATCTCATCTTTGGTAAGTTTTTATTTATTGTTGATCACCAAATCCTTCTTTTCCTTAATTATCTTGGTAAACTCTTTATTTTCCAGCAATTAAAATTATTGTAACTATCCCACAAAATAAATTATGTGACTGTACAATTTATCTCAATTTTGGCCTGTTTAAATAAGAAATAAAATAATTAAGGTTCAATTATGAAAAATATAAATAAGTCGTACTTATACTAAATAATTCACAACTCACGCGTAAAGAAGTGAATTTCATCCAAAATAATCATGTAAAATTACGACTTATCAAACTGTGTTCCAGACCTTAACGTGATGGCTTTATTCTTAAATTTTTGTGTCAATTGATTCACGTTCGCGGTCATCTGCCCCATAATCAAAGTTAGGTCCTTCAACTGCTTAGATAAATTTGCATGATCAACATTCATTCTAGCTTCGATGTGGTCAACCCTTGTATCGTTCCCAATCATGTATCGATTGAAGTATCTTCAACACTCATCACTTCTTGCTGCTTCATACCTAGAACATGTAAAAATTGGATAATAATTCATGATGTATTTATATCGTTGTTTACACCAGAACTTCAATAATCATTATATTCCTTTTCAATAATTCAAATAGTAGCAGCAAAATCAATGCAAATGATAATTCCACAATAAATTCATGAAAAAGGCTTGTGGGTGCTTCTCAATTCCACATTGGGTGCTTCTGAAAGTAAAGAAATTGAGCATGTCAATGAATGAATCATAAATTCATTGGATTTTTGCGGTTTACGCAATATCCAATTAATAAAAATAAAAATATTTATAAATCAGAAGTAACAACAATACCCTGAAAAAAATTCTAATAATTCTTTCAACTAAGCAATTCCAGAAGTAAAATAAAGGCAAGAAGGGGTGCCAAAAGTCTAATTCAGGAATGCAGATAAAACCCAAGAATAATTTAACACACAAACACCCCCAAAAATAAAAAGATCCACCACGATAAAATTAAATCAAATCCAGCCGTGAAGATAAAATTTAAAGATCATATCTTCCTTAAGAAAAAATAAAATCCAGTTGTGAAACATAATGGCAAAGATCATATTTCACAGCAAGAAATCAAGACGGCCAGAAATATAAACAAATAGAGAAGGGATCTTTGGAATATAAATATCCCTTCGCTCATGTAGCATACGGACAGTGAGTAAATTCGAACATTGACCAACTTACGAATTGTAATAATCATCACGAACAGATATGTTGATTTTGTCGCATCGCACACCGGTAGTGTATTCAACAGACTCGCCTTCAAATCTAGCGGTGGCGATAAGATGCTTTATGCCCTAAGCAGCAGTGGAAACTCAGAATCAGAGAGTAGCGGAAAGCCCTGGGTCGAAGAATTCGGCAAAACAGAAATAGGGCAAAATCCGTGAAAAGCTCTTGAAAAGGCCTCAGGAGAAGACAACCCATTCACACGAATGTGGGTTTGGCTAGGTGTGGTTGCGTCCAGCGATTATGACTGCCGGGAAACACGTCGGCATTAGCCGGAAGCTGCTAGGTAGATAGCGGCTACCAAATTCTATAGAGGAAGTTGAATTAGGAGAGGGTTGATTCAAAGGTTCATATGTATTGAATGATTTTCACAGAGAGAAGAAAAAGGGGGAAAGTTTTGATATGAGAGGATTAATTTGGTGATCAAGTTTTTGATATGAAAGAATTGATTGGGACAGTTGTCCTTGCGGAGGTCACAAAACATTACCTTACAAAACTTGTTACAGATCGGGAAACACAAAGTGCCCCATTAAGGGCTATTATATATATATACGGATGTATTACTAATAAAATTTAAATCTTATTTTAGAAATGAAAAAAATAATTTTATAATATTTTTGTTGATAGAATAATATCTAGGTGATCATGTAATCAAATTTGTGAGTAAAATTTTTGACTAATTATACAGTGCACCTGGTGCACCCCAAGATAGAGTGCATACTTTCAAAATCATATACAAATATAAATAAAAACATATATAATTATGAACAAAAATGTATATAATTTAATTGTTAGTTTTTTTAATAAAAAATTGAGTGTAAAAAAATATACAATTACTAAAAAACATGTATACACTATTGAGTAAAAAGTTAAATACATATGGATGCTAGTTTTTTCAATGAAAAACTTAGTGTGAAAAAAGTATACAATTGTTAAGAAACACGTGTACAAACTAAAATAACATATATACAAAATAAAATAAAAAATTATATACATATGGGTGCACCTAATATCAACTCAAATTTTTTTATCAATAATAATTTTATCAACCAAAATATTTATTATTAATACATTAATTAATAAATAATTTAGCAAAAAAATTTTACTATGTTATTTTTGTTGTGACTATTAATAAACGATTAAATAAGTAAATAGTTGGCCCATAAAAAAATATAGTTTATTGAACTTGTATGGTTAAAAAAAAGAAAAAAATCAAGAGAAAAAAAAGAGAGGATTTTTATAAAAAAAAAAAAGAAAAAAAAGATAGGATTTAATTGTATAAAACCAAAGTTATTTATCATATGCATAAGTCTTTGCTAATTTGAAGAACATATATCAATTCATTTATTAAAATCAACAGTCCAATAATAACAAAAAGAAGAAAAAAATCCCTATAATAATCAATGGAGTAGCTGAATCCGAAAATTCGAGAACAATCTTTTTTGTGACATGTTCATAAAATTATAATTACATAAAAGTAGGAATGGTGGTCAACATTAAAAAATTCTTGAAAAGCACAAGTTAAACATACTTCGTTATTATCTAAACACAATTATAAGTCATACCAAATAAAAAAAAAATTACGCATAAATTGTAAAGGTGAGTATTTATAAAGATATATAAATCGACAATTAAGCCAATTTATTGAAATGATTACTGCAGTAAAGAGTCCTTTTCTCTTCAATCATCTTATCTCTCACATTTGTCTATGCACCGCCGTTTCAAACTTTTCCTTTCTCACAGTTTTCACACGAATCGTCATCAAAAATTGCACTTTAATCTCCTCTGAAACATTAATCCACGCACGTGTTTTTGCTACCAACCATTGCTAATATATATAATAATTTTTAGCGCCGCCATCATAAATTTTTTCATCGTTGTATTTACTCTAAAGTCCATAACACAATTTCATTAACTCCCTTCTTCTTCTGCAACTATTTATAACGTGATATTTCGGATGTGATTAAATGTAAATATAAAAACTATAAACGTTACAATCAAATATAATTTAAAAAATAATTTATTAGTAATTAATTAAGGTAGGAATACAAATAGTTTATGTAATTGGTACGTATAATAGATCTAGGAATACAAATAGTTTAAATAAATAATTTATTAGTAATTATGTTGGGTAAGAATACAAATAGTTTTTTAATGAGTATGAAAATCTAAAGACATCTAAATTCCAGTTTTCTTTGGCTGGGTTGGCGTGCCTCTACGTCCTTCTTGGTGACATGTTTTGGTGGGAGTGTTTCAGCTATTTCTATTTTTAGATTGTCATTATTATTTTTTCCTAATTTATAATTTTTCTTTCTTTTATTTTTTTATTTATGAAATCAAACATTCCTTTCACAATTGAAAATTCAATTTCTAAATCTTTCTTTCTCTCGTGCATATTGAACAGGAGTTTCTCTCTCTACTCTTCTCATACCTTGAAACAGTCGATACTATCTTCTCAAAGATTCACCACCGATGCTCTGAAGCCATGGAGATTTTTCTGCGAATAGATCTACGTGAGATTCTCACTCTTTTTCTCCTCAATCCTTCTAAGTTCTACACACGTTTCTATCTCTAATTCTCTCCTCTATCTTTTGCAGATCTAGACGTTAAGCCACTATGTCAAACTCGATTGGAATTTTAAATATGTGTTTTCCGTACGGCCATGTCGATCTCAGCATGCGGCCTATGACTGGACATGCGGAGGGCTTTTCTTCCGTCGGGCGTATTGAACGATGCCCTTTTCCGCTCATCACCCCGATTGGTAAAGAATAATAATATTTTTGCTTTTTTATTAAAAAAAAAATTGTATAATGTGTATGTTCTACATTTGTTGGAGAGGTTTGATTGACTTTATTTTGGGAGAAAAGAGTTATGCGGAATTACTAAATAAAGATGTGATTTCAAAAGATTTTAATACTTTACGATTTTAATATTCGTAAATGGTTGTGTATTTCTTCTCCTTATTTGTTGTTTTGTTGTGTGATTTGGTCCCACAATTGCACACATTTGAGCACAATTGTGATGGATTAGTTTTTTAGGGGAAGTCGATGTGTTCGAAGAAGCGATTTGTGAGCTTTACTTGATGATTTTTTCAGTCTTCTTGGTTTAAAAGAATGTGTTCTTTACTTTACATTTTGCTTCTTTTATTTACCGAAGTTATGCAATTTCTTTTTCATATTTTTTGAATTTTTTGTTTGTATTGTAGCTTTGATTCCACTGGTGGAGTGGAGTTTCATTAGCTAGAGGTGATGAAGAAATACGACTTGCCAATTGACATTTAAGCTTTCCGCAATATCAAGAACATCGATCTCAGATCTAGCGGTATTTCTTTGATTTTCGATCACTCTCCTCTCTCTACTACTCAGGTGAAATCTATTGGATTGATTTCTTTAGAAATGAAAGTATTCACGCATCCATGTTTGTGTGATTATATGAGTTTCTGTATTAGTGTTTTTCCCAATCAATTTTCTATCGTATTTTGCAGTGCCATTTTGCAGTGCCACAACTCCATGCACTCTAATGTAGCTCATTAATTGAACATTTATGCACTCATAATAATTTATGACAATTCTTATTCTATAAGTTGTATTCCAATAATTGTAATGACCCAAAATACGATATAAAATTTTTAAGGAGAATAATAATTATATATTTTTCAAACTTACCTACGGTGCCTTTTGTTACATTAAATCTCTTTACAGAGAACTTTTAAATAAATAACCTGTTCACATAAAAATCTCAATTGTGAAGTTGCAGAAGCAAACGTCCACTTAAAAATAATGTTAACAAGCTCATGAAATAAATTAATATTGCACCTCGGTTTAGATTTTATAAAAGTAATAACCCACACAACCACACACTAACATACTGGACTAACAAGTTGACTAATGGATTCAAAGTTCAATAAATTTAATCACCCTAATACAATTGAAACAGTACACTAGTTTCTTTAATAAAAGATCATATTTTAATCACTACTATGAAGTCTGCATTATTTCCGATTAAACCACCTAACACACTCATCACCATAAGCAAAGTTTGACATTCCCATGTTCATAACAGAACTAAATTGCCCAAGTCTTTAAATGAAAACAAAAATAACATGTTAAGTAACTGATACCAACACATCACGTTATCATAACAAATTCAATTAGATAATATCCCATTACCCCGCACGAGTTTTAAAATGGAAAGCAACCTATGTACCAAGCTAAACTTACTCGACCAAAATGGGGCGTAAATTTAACTAAGAACCACCTTCCTACACAAACCCCCCACTTATGTATCATTTAACTATAAATAAATAAATCTCCTTCCACTTCTTTTAATTAAACTAACAACATGAAAAGCAGGAGTAAGTTTTTCTATCAAATAAAACTTAACATTTAAAGGTTCTGTCACATAAACAAAATCAAACTAAAACCCAGTCATCCAATATTAATATTTTTAATTAAAACGAAACCTGTTCCAGTTAGAACAATCACGTAGATGTTGTAAATTATTATCTTGTAAATAATAATAAATGAAATGTTCAGACTAAATATGCAATAAAATGAGCAATTGGACTCCACCGGTCATACCTTCGTCTTGCTCCTCAACCTGTGAAAATAATTTTATTGAAAGGGGTGAGTAAACAATGACTCAGTGGGAATCGTCTACGTTAACATGCACACATTCACATAAAATTCACATAAAACCATGAAATTTTCTGAAATTTTCTGTGACTCTGTGAAATAATTCAATAAGTGTAAACATGTAAGTAGACAAAAAGGTTTTAGAATTATATGCACGCCCTTAGTTCTAAGCCTCAAAATTAAAGTCACCTATTAATATGTATAACATAATTAAATATACGAACGTAATAATTACGATATATTTAGAACAATCAAATTAGTGATTGATCGTATCATTAAAAGATATATATTGAAAGTGCATCCTCTCGCAAAGACAAGACAAAATAAAAAAATGGAATGGCAGTAGGCAGAAACAGGATTCTCAAGAGGGGGTCGACTGCATTCTGAATTTTTTACCAATTTTCATTGTACAAATAAAATAATAATGACAGCACATTATAAATGAGCAAAAATTAAAGTGATGGTGATTTAAAGGTTGAAATTTGTTCATGTACTTCCCACGTGTACATGCCTATAATTAACCTAAAATTTATCATTATTAGACAGCTTATTGTTCGCTATCGATAAGAGAAGAAAAAGAATATCAGACCTTCCTATTCCTAAATAAATCACGGTAAACGACTTGGGGACAAGGTGAATTTTTATTAATATTTTTGGTCCAAGAAACTTATGCTTGTCAAGTTAAACATAATTATCAAAAGCATTATCGGCTAAGTGCTTCAAAAGAAGAAGAAAGAATAGTGAAGGAACATCATTCAAGATGATAGTAAATTTAATTCATTACATTAAAATTTTATATGAACCATTTCTCTATAACTCTAATTCCTTGCCAAAGGAGTACATAAATCTGTTAGAAGAAATTAACAGTAAGAGCCATTAAATTACTTCGTAGACAATTCCTAATAAAAGGAATTCAAGGATGAAAGAAATTAATACCGTCAAGCGTGGCTGTGAGAACTCGAGAGAATTGACATGTAGGATGTGGTTGAGAGAGAACACAGAATGAAAAGTAAAACAGAATGAACGTGAAGTAGGAGAGTTATGAACGTGTGTATATATTTTTTTATATCTGTGTATAATCCCTTTATTATCTCATTCTTTGTTGCACCTAACGATTTAAAAGGAGAGATAGGATGGGGTTTTGAATTTGAGAGGATAAGCACCCAATATATCAAATAAAATATAATAACATGTTTAATAAGTATATATATATATATATATATATATATATATATATATATAATATAGCATGGTACGGTCACCACAATAATAATGCTTTCCATGTTATAAATTATTAGTTAATTCTCATGATATGTATTTTGAATCTAATTATTCACTGTAAATTACTACTAATGGGGATTCATATTTCAAATTTTAAATGTAATTTTCAATAATCATTAATCAATAATTAATTAATTAGTTATTAAATTGTCTATATTTTTAATTAATTTCAATCATATTTAGTGTCAATTATTAATTTTCAATAATCATGCAATCTTTAATGGGTTGAATTATTAACTTTCAATCAGATTTAGATTTATTTGACCATTTTACCGAAATATATAATGAATCAGTAAAATTTTAACAAATTATATCATATAAAACAATTATATATATCAATCATTTATTTACTATTCATTCACAATAATATTTAAAATTCTCAATATACACAGCATTTATCTTGATTTACACATAAACTTATACTTAATACTATTCTTTACTTTATCATAAATTTCCATATTTATTGTCTATTATTAATGATCAATAACAATAATATCGTAAATCAATAATTATGATTTAGATACTTAATCTCATTAAATTATGATTGAATATTTACGTCTAACTTATTATATTTGGAAAGCAGAATATAATTTTCAAACATAATCAATCAATACTTAATTATTTTGTATATCAATTAAATTATTTAATTAAAATACATTTATTGTTAAGATGCAATTTGCAATAATCATGTGTAAATTAAAATTATATATTGTGTATAGTTAATATCATCATTAATTAATATATTTTTTCAATAATTTAGTTTAAATTACTTTTGGGATGGTAATGAAATTTTAATCATATACTTCTCCGTTCCACCCAAATAGAGTTTTATGTTTTTTCACGTGAATTAAGGAGTATTATTATTTAATATGTAGTGAATAGTTGTATTAATGTGACTGTGTGCCCCATATTTTAATTGTATTAGTGGGTGTATATGGATCTCACATGTATAAAAAATGAAATGAGACTGTTTGGGTGGGACGCCCAAAATGGAAAAAAGACCCTTTTGAAAGGAGACGAACGGAATATTTAGTAACACACAATTAAATAAATTAATTATTAATCTTCAAATTATATATATATATATATATATATATATATATATATATATATATATATATATATATAAAGTATAACTGTATAAATATGTGTGTATATGTAATGCAGAAAATCTAATGATATTTTTTAAAGGGTAACTCTTGCTTGAGACCGAGACCATTTTATACATTTTAAATTAGTTATCACTTTTGCTATAAAATGTTATCATTTTTGCTATTAAATATTATAAATTTTTATTTATATTATAAATTATTCATGAAATAGAATTATAATTTTTCATTAGTTGAGTATCTTTTTTATTATAAAAGTTATCATTTTTATCCGTCTGACTTAAGTTCTTACGTAATATATCTCACACGAGTTTTTTTTCTTTTTAAAAGTGTATTATTCTAAAATACTATGGAGATTATTTATTATTTTTTATAAACATACCAATATATAATAAACGAATTAACCATTTTAAGATAATAATGTATTACGTAATTGATCGTCATTGAAAATGTTTAAAAAAATCTTCTTAAAATTAGACTAATTATATTAAAAAAAAATTTTGTAAAAGTATACATCCTCCGTCCCACCCAGGAGTCTCTTTTTCTTTTTACACGTGAATTAATGAGTATTATTATTTAATGTGTAATGAGTACGTAGTTATATTAGTGGAAGTGTAGCCCAATATTTTAATTGTATTAGTGAGTGTGTGTAGGATGTGTAAGAATGGATAAAAGTTTCTCTGGGCAGTACGCCTAAAAAAAATAAAAGACCCGAAATGAATGGAGGGAGTATTATTGTTATTTGGAGACCCCTATTTATTAAATACACCATTTTTATTAAATACACATCTTTTTAAATTTTTTGTTTCTTAATTTTTATTATACACACACTTCTAAAATTTCTATTTTACCCTTTTAAATATTAACATTATACACATTCTTTACAATTAGAGATTGTCGATGAACAAGGCGCCATTAAAGCTTGAAACTAATCATCAATGGCGGACTTGGCAAACAGAATACCAGACTCGAAATTATTCATGGATTTTACCGAAGATCCTTCAACCTCACTGAAAGATGCTATAATCACCGCTGCAATTTCACCTGCTTTCTTCTTCATCTCCGCAGAAGCCAACAGCATTGCAGCGGTGGTTTGCAGACCTCCATCTCCTCCGCCAACGGCCACCCAATAATTGGCACCCCTGGAGTTGTAATTTTACATGAAGAAGATTAAGAGGCAGAAAAGAAAGGGTGACGGTCGTAGAATTTTAATGAAAATGTTGCAGTTGTACGTTTTCATTTTGTTTCATCATTTTTACAAGGATGAACGATAGTTTGGATGAGCTTTCAATCTGCTATTTTTAATATTTTTCGTTATAATTCATAATAGGATGACAATTTTCAGAGTTTATTTTTCATTCAAAAAAATCTTTCAATCTTAGTTAAAGACAATCATATGAACAATTCCCTGTAAGAATGATATCACTGATACAATTTTCATAATTAATACTCCACTTTTAAAATTTTCATATAATTTGTAACAATAAAATTTTATGATTGAATAACTATAAAATTAACTTGACAAAACAATTTAATTTACATCGGTAAGGTGTGCTTGCTTATCTTTTTTCATGTCATTATCTTTCTCATCTTTTTCCATCATCATATTTATTTTCTTAATATTTGCATTTTCTTATCTTTGGAGTGTGTATAATTCACAAAGCGTTTTAAAGAATGAAAAATCATGAGATATCAGTGTATGTATAAGATATATAGAGGATGTATAAAATATTGGTGTATAAAAATTATTTAGGGTGTGTATTTAATAAGTTAAAGATAATTTAGACTTTTTAAAAATATTAATTTTATTTTTATAATAATAGGATGTGTACTTAATTATAGGAGGTGTGCAAATAAGATAACCCTTATTATTATTATTACTAGATATTACCCATCCGTGCGTTGAACGGAAAGAATTAAATTTATTACAATTATATATTTTAAATTGGATCATTTTAAATCTAATTGATTTGAGTGGATTTTAAATTCCTTGAAAGGATTTTAAATTTATAATTCAAAAATTATTTTTAAAATAGAATTTTATATATGATAAATTAAAATAATAAAATTTTATTATATTAAATATTAAAATCTAAAATTTTATTAAAAACAATTTTTCGTGGAGGAAACTCTACCACCCAACCTACCCATACCCACCCCCACACTCAAAAGAATTTTTTTTAAATAAAATTTTAGATTTTAATATTTAAATAATAAAAGTATTATCACTCAGCTCTAACCCTTACCCCACCCCCAAAACCCCAGCCACCCCATTCCACCAACGCCCATAATAAAAGAATAATGATACCTCAAATAGAATGATTGAACCTGAAAATAAGATCAAATAAAAGTATAAAAGATCAAATAAATTAAAATATATAAATAAGATTTATAGAATTAAAAAGAAAATAAAAAATCGTAGAGAAACGAAAATAAGATAACAAAAACTAAAAAAGAAGAATGATACTTCAAATTAGATGATTGAACCTGCACATAAGATCAAATATGAGAATGATTGAACATTAAAATAATATCAAATAAAAGTATAAAAGATAAAATAAAGATAACAAAAAATAAAAAAAGAAGAATGATACCTCAAAATGATTGAACATGCATATTAGATCAAATCAAAGTAAAATATATATAAGATCAAATATGAGAATAATTGAACATAAAAATAAAATCAAATAAAAGTATAAAAGATAAAATAAAGATAACAAAAAAAATAATAATGATACCTCAAAATGATTGAACCTGCATAATAGATCAAATCAAAGTAAAATATAAAAGATAAAACAAATTAAAGTAGATTAGAAATAGTATGAAAGTGAAATAGAGAAAAAAATAAGATGAAAAAAAAGAGTAAAATTTTGATTAGGTAATGAAAATGTTTATATAGAATTATTTGAAAGAATAAACGATCGTGATTGAAAGCAATCAACGATATAGGAAAAAAGGTGAAAAATTACCAAAGATGGCGTTGAAAGATTTGATATTAAGAAAATTAGTATATTGATTGACAATTAGTAGAATATATGCCAATAATATTTTTTATATTTATCAAATTTATATTATTGATTAAAAAATAAATAAATAATTTATTATTAGCATAAATAGAATCTATGATTGAGATTAAAAGTAATAGACGGTCAAGATTAAAATGGAAGATAAAAATAGAAATTAAGGTTGTTTATATATATATATATATATATATATATATATATATATATATATATATATATATATATATATATATATATATATATATATATATAAGTATAATTAAGCTTATATATATATTAAGCTTATTTAAAATTAGTCAAATATGCCAAAAATATATCTCATATTTACTAAATTTATATTCTAAAATAAAATAGTAAAATTTAAATAATAAAATCCATTATTAGTATAATTATATTTTATGATTGAAATCAAAGCATTATTTGGACTGTCAATATTAAAATTGAATTATTTCTAAATAGAGTAAAATTGAAAAAAAATTAAAAACAAAAGTAGATGTTTAGGTTTACTTTTATATATGTAAAGATAAATGATTGGACCTTTAAATTTAAGAAGAATGATTGAACCTAATTTATAAATAATATGAAAGTAGAATATGTAAAAGAGAAAAAAAAAGAAGCATTAGAGGAAAAAAACAAAAAGAAGATTATAAGAAAAACAAAAGATAGAATATAAAAATATAAAAATATGGTTCATATAATTATTATAAAGAAAACACAAAAATTGAAGAGAAACAAGATAGACAAAAAAATAAAAAATGATACCTGATTGGACTTACCAATAAGATCAAATATGAGAATGATTGAACCTAAAAATAATATCAAATAAAAGTATAAAAGAATATAAAATAAACTAAAATATAAAAATAAAGTTTATAAAATTATTAAAATAACACAAAAATCGAAGAGAAAAAAATAAGATAACAAAAAATTAAAAAGTATAATGATACTTTTAAGGTGAATTATTGTACCCGCATATAAGATCAGATAAAAGTATAAAAGACAAAACAAATTAGAATATATTATAAATAATATAAATGTAGATCAATAAAAGAGAAGAAAAAGAAGAAGCATTATTTAATTATAAAAATAGGGTTTATAGAATTATTAAAAAAATACAAAAATTGAAGAGAATAAGATAACAAAAAAATTAAAAAATGATACATTTAGGAGAATGATTGAACCTGCAAATAAGATCAAATAAAAATATAAAAGACAAAACAAATTAGAGTTAATTATAAATAATATAAAAGTAGAATCTGTAAAAGAGAATAAAAAAAGGAATTTTACCAATTCATGGCTTGAAAAATTAGTAAATTATCAATTTGGGGCTTGGATTATGTTTTCTATCGATTAGGGGTCTGAATTTTATAAAACTATCAATTCAGGGCCTGAACTTATATACTAAATTGATATAATATGAGATAATATTTGACAAATTCAGGCATTGGATTGATAGTTTTACATATTTCAGGCCTTGGATTGATAGAAAAAATAATTCAGACCCCTAATTGATAGTTTACCCATAATTCAGGTCTTGAATTGATAAAACTCCTAAAAATAAAAAGAATGAGAGAGAGAAAAAAAAATAGGGAGAAAGTAAGAATTTGATTATGATGAAAAGATTTATATATATAATGATTTTAATAAATAAACGACCGTGATTGAAAGCAAATATTTATAGAGACGATTCTAATAAAAATAAAATTGATACTATATTAATTGAAATTAAGCATATATTGATAAAAAAAATTAATCAAATTTATATTGTTAAATTAAATCAATAAAAAAAGTAAAATTTAAATAATAAAAAAATCAATTATTAGTATAATTAAATTTTATGATTGATTGAAATCTTAGGTCCTATGTATAATAAATTAAATTATAATATATGAATATTGATTGATATATTAATTTAAATTAATATATATTGATTAAAAATTAGTTAAGTATGCAAAAAATATCTCTTATATTTACTAAATTTATATTGTTAAATAAAAAAGTAAAATTTAAATAACAAAATCCATTATATTAGTATAATTAGATTAGATTTTATTATTGAAATCAAAAATATTAATTGGACAGTCAAGATTAGATTTTATTATTAAAATCAAAAATATTAATTGGACGGTCAAGATTAAAATTGAATTATTTTTAAATAGAGTAAAATTGAAAAAAAAATTGAAAATAAAAGTGAAAGTTTAGGTTTGTTTATATATATATATATATAGATTATTATTATTATTATTATTATTATTATCATTATTTTATTATTATTATTATATTACATTGCACGGAGTTAATTTTCATACACACTATTTGTATTCATTTCTAATGTAATGTGTTTTTAATTAAATAAATGTAGAGTCGTGCGCCTTTAGAATTTAGTATTATGGATAAATGTATAATATTTTGTTTTAAAAAGAATACATTTTAATTAATAAAGGTACACTATTTTGTTCTAAAGAGTATACTTTTTATTATTATTTTTTAATTTTATTCAGAAAATAAAGGGTACACATCTTTATACTAAAGAGTATACAATTTAACACAAAATTCTAAAGGCACACGGAATGTGCTTCCGTACGCCCGGGCACACACAAGTTTTGCCATAAATGTATTACTAATTTTTAATATTCAGTTGTTCATTAAAAAACTAAATGGAGTATTTTTATTAATGAGTGTATAGATTCATGATGAAAAAAAATATTGGGTGAAGTTTAGTAAACAAATCGAATTTGGTACATATTGAAAAAAAATACTATATGCTATGAATTTCTCACAATACTTAAATTATGTCTAAAATGTTAGATGATTTGAATAATATTTTATTTGCAATATTATAAGAAGTGGGCGTGGATGAGGTCTCTTAAAAAGAGTTAAAACAAAATATGAACAATATGTAGTGATTAAAATATGAAAGACACTACAAATGTGCTTAAATTTTTCATGTAATCATGTTTATCTGATTTAGCAATATTTTTTTTCAATTTTATTTTGAATCGAAGAATGTATTTTTTTAAATATAACATTTTAATAAATTATATTTTTATTCTTAGTAAATATTGATAATGCAATAAAATCTAATTTTATGATAAAGTAATGTTTTTAGTTCTTAAAAAATAAGACAAATTTATTTAGGGTGAAGCTTGCGTGCGCCCGAACGCACGCTGTGCACCTTTAGAATTTAGTATTATGGATAAGAATATATTATTTTATTTTAGAGGGTATCTACTTTAATTAATAAGGGTACACTATTTTGTTCTAAAGGGTATACACTTTTCATTATATTTTTTATTTTTCTTCAGAAAATAAAGGGTACACATCTTTATACTAAAGGTATACAATTTAACACAAAATTCTAAAGACATACGGAGTGTGCTTCCGTGCGCCCGGGAGCACACAAATTTTGTCTTGTAAAATAAAGGGTACACATCTTTATACTAAAAGGTATACAATTTAGCACAAAATTTTAAAGGCACACAGAATGTGCTCCCGTATACCCGGACACACACAAGTTTTTGCCATTTATTTATTGGAAAATCTATTAATTTCATATCTATACATATATAAAAACAAACCTAAACTTCTATTTTTGTTTTCAATTTTTTTCAATTTTACTCTATTTAGAAAATAATTCAATTTTAATCTTGATCGTCCAATTAATATTTTTGATTTCAATAATAAAATCTAATCTAATTATATTAATAATAATGAATTTTGTTATTTAAATTTACTTTTTTATTTAATAATATAAATTTGGTAATATAAGAGATATTTTTGGCATATTTAACTAATTTTTAATCAATATATGTTTAATTTAAATTAATATATAAATCAATATTCATATATTATAATTTAATTTAATATATATAGGACATATATTTTTCTTTAATTTCAATCAATCATAAAATTTAATTATACTAATAATAATTTTTTTATTATTTAAATTTTACTTTTTTATTGATTTAATTTAACAATATAAATTTGATTAATTTTTAATCAATATGTTTAATTTCAATTAATATAGTACCAATTTTATTTTTGTTAGAATCGTCTCTATAATTATTTGCTTTCAACCACACTCGTTCATTCATTAATATCATTTTATATAAATCTTTTCAACCTAATCAAATTCTTTCTTTCTCCCTTTTTTTTTCTCTTTGTAATGTTTTTTTCTTTTTCTTCTCTTTTACAGATTCTAATTTCGTATTATTTATAATCAACTCTAATTTATTTTTAATCAATATATGCTTAATTTAAATTAATATATAAATCAATATTCATATATTATAATTTAATTTAATATATGTAGGAAATATAATTTTCCTTTAATTTCAATCAATCATAAAATTTAATTATACTAATAATAAAATTTTTTATTATTTAAAATTTTCTTTTTTATTGATTTAATTTAACAATATAAATTTGATTAATTTTTAATCAATATATGTTTAATTTCAATTAATATAGTATCAATTTTATTTTTATTTGAATCGTCTCTATAATTATTTACTTTCAACCACAGTCGTTCATTCATTAAAATCATTCTATATAAATCTTTTCAACCTAATCAAATTCTTTCTTTCTCCCTTTTTTTCTCTTTGTAATGTTTTTTTCTTTTTCTTCTCTTTTAAAGATTCTACTTTCATATTATTTATAATCAACTCTAATTTATTTTGTCTTTTATAATTTTATTTGATCTTATATGCAAGTTCAATAATTCTCCTAAAGGTATCATTATACTTTTTAATTTTTTGCTATCTTATTTTTTACTCTTCGATTTTTGTATTTTTTTTATAATTCTATAAACCCTATTTTTATAATTTAATTATTTTATCTTCTTTTATACGTACTTTTATTTAATATTATTTTTAGGTTCAATCATTCTAATATTTGATCTTATTCTTTTTGGTTTTTTTTTTTCTCTAATGCTTCTTATTTTTCTTCTCTTTTACAGATTCTAGTTTCATATTATTTATAATCTACTCTAATTTGTTTTGTTTTTTATACTTTTATTTGATCTTATATATAGATTCAATCATTCTCCTAAAGATATCATTATACTTTTTAATTTTTTATTATCTTATTTTTCTCCCTTCAATTTTTGTGTTTTTTTAATAATTCTATAAACCCTATTTTCATAATTTAATTTAGTTTATTTTCTTTTATACTTAATATTATTTTTAGGTTCAATCATTCTCATATTTGATTTTATTTATAGGTCCAATAATTCTCTTTTTGTTTTTTTTCTCTAATGCTTCTTCTTTTTCTTTTTTTTAGAGATTCTACTTTCATATTATTTATTTATAATATATTCTAATTTATTTTGTATTTTATACTTTTATTTGATCTTATATGCAGGTTCAACAATTCTCCTTAATGATATCATTATTCTTTTTAATTTTTTGTTATCTTATTTTTTTCTCTTCAATTTTTGTATTTTTTTCAATAATTCTATAAACCTTATTTTTATAATTTAATTTATTTTATCTTCTTTTATACTTTTATTTGATATTATATTTAGGTTCAATCATTCTCATATTTGATCTTATTGGTAAGTCCAATCAGGTATCATTATTTTTTTTTCTATCTTTTTTCTTCAATTATTGTGCTTCCTTTATAATAATTATATGCATATTTTATATTTTTTATATTCTATCTTTTGTTCTTCTTTTTAATCTTCTTTTCGTTTTTTTTCCTCTTATGCTTCTTCTTTTTCTTCTCTTTTACAGATTTTACTTTCATATTATTTATAATTTAGGTTCAATCATTCTCCTTAAATTTAAAAGTTCAATCATCTATTCATACATGTATAAAAGCAAACCTAAACTTATAATTTTATTTTTATTTTTTTTCAATTTTTTTCTATTTAGAAATAATTCAATTTTAATCTTGACAGTCCAAATAATGCTTTGGTAAATATGATATATATTTTTGGCATATTTGACTAATATATAATATATATATATATATATATATAAGCAAATTTAATTTCTATTTTTATCTTTAATTTTAATCTTGATAGTTTATTACTTTTGATCTCAATCATAGATTCTATTTATGCTAATAATAAATTATTTATTTATTTTTTAATCAACAATATAAATTTGATAAATATGAAAAATATTATTAGCATATATTCTACTCATTTTCAATCAATATACTAATTTTCATAATATCAAATCTTTCAACGTAATCTTTGGTAATTTTTCACCTTTTTTCTTACGTCGTTGATTCAAATAGTAGAATTCAAATGAATTGATTTAAGTTTCAAGAAATTTAAATTTCACTCATTTTCATATCTATTAGATTTGAAATGACTCAATTCAAACACAACCTAAAAGTATATAATTGAAATATACTTTAATTATTTCCGTGCAATGCACGAATGGGTAATCTCTAGTATAGTATAAACACGATTTCAAATTATATCTTGCTATTAAATAGAATAATTTTGTTTATTTTTTTAATTTATTAAATTAAATTTAATGTGAATAAGTTGATAATTGTGGAGTACAAATGTACTTTTTTAGTATGCTATACGTATCAGGCCAAATATATCACCGTTAATAATTGAAGATAACTTAAAAGAATTGTGTAATATTATAAAACTTTTGAAAATTTAATAATTACATGAAAAAATTTTATAATGAAAATTTTAATAATGTAAAATTTACAAAACTTAGTATTATAATGTATAATAAAATTAATAAATAAATTAAATTTTAATACAAAATTTCACATAATAAAAAAATTAATATATTGAAAAAATTATCAATCCCGTGCATCGCACGGGCTCAAAACTAGTGTATAATAAATCTAGGAATACAAATAATTAAAATTATAATTAGTTAATATCATGAATGTAAAAAGGAAAAATGTATAAGGATAAAATTGGATGTTAACCATGAGGCTAGCCACTTTTAATATATTATAATATAATATAATATGATGATATGATATGATATGATATGATAATATTTAAATTTTGGATTAAATTTTGAATTATAATATTTAGTGTGTATTATAAATTATATACTACATGAAGTATGAATTATAAATAGTTATTTAATTTTTTTTAAATTGAATTTTTAACTTCGTAAAATAATTTTGGTGATTATATATTTTTTTACAAATTGTGTTATATAAAGTATAATTGAAAATAAGGGTTTTAATTTTCTAGTTGAATTTGTCCGACTAGTTGAATCTCGAATAATTATCTTTACAGGTTCAATGTTTGATTCGGTTATAAAAACATTAATTTTAATAGTATAAAGAGTAATGTCAATATATTTAAATAATATATCTAAGGAATTTTATTTTTAAAAATGTCTTCGTCATCTAAAGACGACTTTTTTAACACTTTAGCATTAAAAAAATATGCAAATGTTCAATAATAATAGTAATAGTAATACTCCATGTGTCTCATAAATTTTTTTTTTGGTTTTTTTATATAAAAATACAATTAAGACATAAACTATCCATTAAAATGGAGTAGTTTCAATTTACCTTAAAAAACAAATACTATTATCTCTATTAAGATTTACATTTGTTTTTTTTTTCTCGCAGGTAATATATTAATGGGTAGTAAGTCGAGATATATAATATTTGTACATTTTCTATTTTTTTTCGTTCCAAAAATACTTGCACATATTAAAAATAAAACAATAAACAACATGAATAACATTAAAATAGTACAATATTATAAAAATCTTATCTTCTTTTTACGTACAATCTAGTCAAAGTCAATTATATTATACTCCCTCCGTCCCGAACTTATATTCGCCGATAGTGTAGATAAGGAGTTTAAGAAATATTTTTTAAACAACTTTATTAACTTTTTAGGAGTATTGTGGTATTTTTAGCTAATAAATAAATTATAAACTATGTTGTGTGTGTTAGGTGGGTGTGTTATTTTTAAATTAAGATAATTTTTGAGGTTGTTGGCTAATGTGAAGTTTTTTTTTTTGTGGTGAAGATAAATGTGGGACGGACGAAAACGAAAAGTGTGAATATAAGTGTGGGACATAAGAAGTACATTTTATTCTATTAAATCACCCAAAATATCATTTTTTTTCTTACATCATTACAACAAAAAATTATTTTTTAAATACATGCACGTATTTCTAAAATGAAGGAAGTAATATTTAATGTATAACGTGTAGTTATATTAATGTTGTGTGTGAATCTCATATAAAATAATTAATTATTTTATGTGGATAATTAAAAAAATTTAACTTTAATTTAGACATACTAAAATGGAAAATGCACGGCTAAGTATATCTTTGTTTCGAACTGAGTATATATCAACTTCGGTGACGGAGGCAGTGATATAAATAGACCGTGAATTACTAGTACTAGAAAATTACCCGTGCGACGCACGAAAATTAGTTTTTATAATGCTACTTATATTTAATATAAATTATAAATATTTAAATAGTATTTTTTTAATAATTATTTAGAACTTGAATTAATAAAACACAATTTTTTTCTAGAATCATATTATTTAGAATTTATATGAGTATTATATTTTTTAACTTTATTATTTTTAACATAACCATAAACCTTAACTCCTAAAACCCTAAAGCATAGACCCTAAACCTTATACCCTAAACCTTTTAAACCCTAAACCCTATATCTTAAACCTTTAACCCTATACCCTAAATCTTAAACCCTAAAACCCTAAATCTTAAACCCTAAACCCCTAAGCCTATACCTTAAACGTTAAACCCTAAACCCCCCAAACCCCTAAATTCTTAAACCCTAAATTCTAAACCTTAAAGATCAAGGCAGTAACAATTAACAATCATATTACAAAAATCAATCAAGCATGACTATAATGTCAATTAAAAAATATCACATAAAAACACCATGACAACAATATTTTTCAAGTTCTAGATTCTAGAAATGTGGTGTCATATTGTTGTAAAACATAATTAGAAATGATTGAAATTTCTTTTTTTCCATAAGATCATTATTAATGCTAATTAAGGAAATAATTTTAACACGAATAAACATGATATCACTTCATAACTTGAACGAATAAATAATATTGAAAAATTAGAATTAGAAAAGTTTAAATCTTGAAAAATATACCTACACATGCTCAATAAATATAATCATTCTCATCTTGCAAACTCATATAACCAATAAAATCAAAATAATATTCAATGAAATTATAATACATGATAACTTTGCATAATTAATCACATGAAAATAGCAGAATCACTAATACATTTTAAAAAATAAATTATATAGTGAGATTAATCAACCTAAGAACATGTAATGTTAAAAATGATACGTATACAATACATCTATCACTTCAAACTTTAATGAGTGGTATATACCCACATACATTAATATAAAAGGTCGATTTTTAGCCTTTAATATAAAAAATCACAACAAACGTAACTAAGATCTAAGAAAGCCCAAATGCATAAACAATAATATGATGTAAAACCAAAGGTCAAACAGATTAACAATATTTTTTTTCCTTCAAATAATCAGAGCATATCGAGGAACTATTATAAAATTAATAAAATTACATGAAATTTGAACAAATATGTTATCATGATATACATAATCCTAAAATACAGATATTAGTATATTACAATTATAGATAATCCTAAAAAATTATATACTGTAAAACACTAAATCCTATTTAATTTACTAATTTTAGTAAACCCTAAACCCTAAAGAAACACAAAATATGCTCAAAGATGTATATTAAAGAAATTTATTAAACCAAGTGGTATACTAAACCCCAAACCTAAAGAAAAATATAGATAATAAATTTAATATAATAAAAATATATCTAATAAAATAAAACCCTAAACCCTAAAACCTAAACCTTAAACCCTTAAACCTATTGCTTTAATATAATAAAAAAATTTAGATAAATATAGATAAATATGCTCAAAAAATGTGTACCAAGTGGTATACTAAACCCCAAACCCAAAAAAAAATATAGATAATAAATTTAATATAATAAAAAATATATATAATAAAATAAAGCCCTAAACACTAAACACTAAACTCTTAAACCCTAAAACCTTAAAGAATACTAAATGTTACCATATTAAAAAAAAAACTATTAATAGTATATTATAATAAGATACTATTAATTTGATAGATATTATATATTGATTATATTTTTATATAATGTACACGTAAATAAATAGTAGTCTCTCCGTCCTACATATTTTTACACATTTTTCATTTTGATTTGTCCTACGTATTTTTATCTATTTCAATAATGGTAAAAATATATAATATTTTATCACATACTTTTTACACTTTATTCATCAATCCAAACAACTTTACTTATTTTTTACACTTTCTTCATCATTCCCAACAACTTTATTTACTTTCTTTTAATTACTAATTTATCCATATTTTTTCTTACATTATAGTATATTAAAAAGATAACATGTCTTAAGCTCTTTGTCCATACAAATGGGTAAAAATACACGGGATTGAGGGAGTATATTAATTATTTTATTTATATATTTCTATCGAATATTTAAAAGACTTTCACTATTATGAATATTATAAGGTGAAATATATTTATATAAATCAAGATATGATTATGATTAGAGAATAATAAATAAAAAAAACCTCAAAGAATAAAATAGATAAAAACCTCTATAATATGAATGAATATGCATGCATCCCAAAGTTTATATGAACGTTAAATGGTTAATGAATTAAATTAATTATATAAAAGTGTATTTATAAAAAATTAGACTAATTGTATAGTTGCATTAAATAAATATAAATGTTCATTATTTATATATTTTTTATTTAATGACCAAGATTAATTATAGATAAATTAAAACTTGTGATGGATTTTAAAACTTACTAAATATTATAAAAAAAAATTAGGCGAGATATTAAATAGGATTGTCATTAATTAACCCCTTATTGCTTTTATATATAATATAAAGATTCACCAAAAAATAAAACTCAATTAAGAGAATCAATAAAATATGGAGATGCAACTTGTTAATTTGTGCCTTCAATTTAACAATTTAAATCTTAAATTTTCACGTCAGAATTGTAGGTGCACCTGTAAAACACCTTTATTTAATGATATTTAATTTTGTAAAAACACTTTGGTCTACATGTAAAGAGAAAATGAATATGTAGTTAAATTTCATTCTGACACCATGAATTATGCCTTATATCAAGAAGATTGATAATGATTATGACCATTAATTAATTGATGAATTTGCTCCTTCCATCTAAAAAAAATATTGACCCACCTTTTCTTTTTGAGTTATTCTATAAAAATTAAACTCACTTTATATTATAATATTATTTCTATCACCTCACGATATATTAAAATACTAAATTTCTTAATCTACATATAAAAAACAAACGTAAAGTTTGAAACGGGATGAAGATAGTATATTTTTCTTTTTAAATACATGAGGTTAATACAAAATAATAAACATATATACATGGAGCCCATTAATCACATTAATACAAATATTCACTATATATATTAAAAATTATCTTAATTTTTGTATTGGAATATAGGGAGTATATAAATTATGCACTCCAAAAAATAAAGAAGGGATGATGCAACTTTCCATGTTTCTTTTTTTTAAAATGGTGTACCCATTAGGGGTCCCACTGTCCCTACCCTGGGGATTGGTGGAGGAGGTAAATTGCAGGATGTGCCTCTTCAAGTGGCTTATAGGGAGGGCTCACTGTTAAACTTGTGCTTGCAAGGGACCAAATTCATGCCAAAGGCAGGATTCGAACCCCCACTCTGCAGCAACTAAGCTCATCTGGAATGTCTTTCCACCCTCCCCTCTACCACTTGAGCTATGCCCTGGGGTCATGTTTTTCTTTTTTTTAAGTCATTAAGCAAAGATCAAGAACTAGAAGTGACACTTTTTTACTGTACTACGTACAGTCACAATCATAGGCATAGAAATGGCAACAACATGAAGCTGCAGAAAGAAACATGTGAACTTTCAAGAATCATACAACTATATATGTGTATATATATAGTGAGAGAGAGAGAAAGAAAAGAAGATGAAAGAAGAGATGAAGTTGATCATGTTGTTGCTTGTTTTCTTGATTCATAAACAAAATTGGTATTTCCAGGTGAGAGCTGAAGATGGATTCATGACTACAGCATTTCATGCTAAATGGAGCCCTATTCTATGCAAACGGGTTCAATGCCTACTGGTTAATGGATGTAGCATCAGATCCATCTCAAAGAAACACCACCTCCTCTGCATTTCAACAGGCTGCAAATCACAGCCTGTTCATTGCCAGAACTTGGGCTTTTAAGGATGGTGGATCTTCCCCCCTTCAGCTTTCTCCGGGCTCTTACGACCAACGCATGTTTCAGGTTCCATATCCCACTTTCTCTACTTTGTCCTTTTGAGACGATGTCACTCAAGACTTGCTCTTTTTTTTAATTTTATTGCGCTGTCTCTGAAGGGGTTGGATTTTGTGATCTCTGAAGCTCGAAAACATGGGATTAAACTGATTCTAAGCCTTTCCAACAACTACGACGACTATGGTGGGAAGAAACAGTACGTTAACTGGGCAAAGAATGCAGGGCAGAACATGATTTCTGATGATGATTTCTTCACGAATTCTGTAGTGAAAGGATACTACAAAAATCACATTCGGGTAAGGTTTCATTGGATATTATGATGTATAATAAAATATACTCCTTCCGTCCAGCCAAGCTTTTCACCTCTTTACAAGGGAAATGTGAAAAGCTTGGCGGAAGGAGATAGAGGGAGTAGTATTTAGTTGAAGAAATTGGAGTATTTTGTAGGTAGTTGTTACAAGACAAAACAGCATCACGGGTATTGCTTACACTATAATGGCTTGGGAGCTCATGAACGAGCCAAGATGCCCTTCTGATCCTTCTGGGAATATAATACAGGTTTTACTTCATTTTTTACACTGTGTCTACTAGGTGCTACATCCTTCAAAATATGAGTCTCTAATGTTTGGTTCATATTAAAACAATACTCCCCTTGTTCTACATAATTTTACGTCAACATTGTACATATGAAATTTTAAGAAAAGTTGAATTTGTCTAATTTTATTGAATTTTATAGGATATTTAATCCGTTTAAATAAGAAATAAATTATAAAATATATTATACGCTATTGGTAGCTATTTTGAAATAATTTTGAGATTATGAGATTGAGGAAGTATTTTTTATTTTTATATTTGGTGAAGCAAGTCACCCTACAAAATATAGAAACAGAAATTATGAAGATAATTTAGTGTTAGCATTATTTAATACAGGACACATTAATAATACTTATTTTCTTATAGTCAATTGGTAAAAATCAATAGGTCGGCCAATGGAACTATAAGTTGAGTTAAATGTGTTAATTTATCATATTTAAAATTCTTATTAATTGAATTATTAACTTTATGAACCAAATTACCTCCAAATATACATAGTGCAACTAAAACAGGACAAGTTTTTTCTCAAAAGGAATGGATATCAGAGATCGCCTCCTACTTGAAATCTATAGACCATAATCACCTGCTCGAAGCCGGACTCGAAGGCTTCTACGGCCAATCTGATGGTCACAACCATTGAAAGAATCCGTTCTCTTTTCAAACGGGGATGGATTTCCTAAGACACAATCAGATTCCGGAGATAGACTTCACAACTGTTCACTCGTATCCAGATCAATGGTAACAACACACCCTCAAATGCCAAATCATAATAGTAAAGACTTGTGTGAGACCGTCTCGCGAAATGGATAAAAAGAGTGATAACATCATTATCATTTTTGCTATAAAATGTTATATAATTTTTTATTTATATTATAAATTGTTAATGAAATAGTTCACCACACCATTATCATTTTTCATTGATTTAATATTACTTTTCATTAATGATATTATCATTTTTATCAAATTTCATGTATGTGAGACGTCTCACTTAAGACTTGCTCAATCACAATTGACTACTACTTATCAGCACAGTGACGCCCCGCTATCTACAGGTTAACAAGCCAAAGTGATGATGACCAACTTTTGTTCTTAGATGAATGGCTGAATAGCCATATCAAAGATGCAGAGGGTGTGATCCAGAAGCCACTCCTATTCGCAGAGTTTGGGAAGTCGTCCAAAGATGTTGGGTACGACACGAGCAAGAGAGACGAGCTCTTCGGTGCGGTGTATTCAGCAATCTCCACTTCTGCTATCAGAGGGGGATCGGCTGCAGGTGGCTTGTTCTGGCAACTTTTAACTCAAGGGCTGGACAATTTTCGTGATGGGTATGAGATTGTGTTCAATGAAAGCCTGTCAACAGCAAGAATGATTGAAGAAGAATCACGGAAGCTTTTCAAGACTGGGAAAATGTACAAGAATTATATTCCGATCAATGGATGAGAGAAAAGCAAACAATTAATGCATTGCACAATGATATTCACTGCAGCAGCTTTCAGTCGTAATTCCTAATTTCTTCGAGGAAAAGCACGAGCATACTAAAGGAGAAATTTTGTTTTTGGCGTCCCTATTGCTTCCGAGTCTTAAAAGAAACGTATCGATTTTGTTTGGATTGAATCATTTTAAATCCAATGTATTTGAAAATGAGTGGATTTTAAATTTCTTGTATTTTAAATCAATTCATTTGAATTCCACTGTTTAAATTAATTTCATCTCCTCCCTTCCTTCCAAAAAAAAATTAAAATAATTTTGTTTTGGGTAAGGTGGGGTGGGGTGGATAGGATTGGGTGGTAATATTTTTATTTTTGATGGTGCGAGCGGGGTGGGGTGGGTAAGGGAAAAAGATGAGGTGATAATATTTTTATTATTAAATTGTAAAGTTTTATAAAAAGATTTTTTTTGGTGGGGAGAAGAGAGGGGAGGGGGGAAGGGGGGTGGTGACACTATTTAACTAATAGAAATAGAACTAGTTGAGGGCCCAGGCTAGAATAGAGTCGAAGTCGAAAGTCGACTTATTGGGAAAAAAAAGGAAGAAGATCACTTTGATCTTTTGTTTCGAAGAACTAAATGGCTCAAAGGAAAATGGGTTGGTTGGATGATAGAATTTAAAAAAAAAATTATATATATATATAATTAATTTATTAATTTTATATATTAATTTTATACATTAATATATCAATTATGCAATAGTGGAATGATTTAAATAATATGGTTTTAGTGAGGATTTGAAATTTATTAAAAAATAATTAAAAATTCAAAATTAAATCCATTATTTGAAATCCATTTATTTAAAATTCTAAATTTATAAATTCATTGATTTCAAACAATGATTCTTAAAATTGGTTGGACAGGCCGGTTGAATCGGGAATCGGCCTCCAAACTGGTCCAAAACACATATAAAACCATTTTGTGAGTTGAATCGGATTGAACTTGCCAAAATTGGGAAAATCGGTTGAACCGATCCAATCGGTTTTTAAATTTTTTATTTATTTTTCTATTTTTTTAATATTTTATATTTTTATATTATTTCTTTTATTTTTATTTATTTTAAATTATAATATTTAAGTTTTAAAATAAATTATGTGATTTCCTAGAATGGTCCACCACATGTATAGCAGTTTGAGTATAAATTATGTAATATGGTATTGAAAGGATATATAAAAATATATATAAAGTGTGAATTATAAAACTATAAATATTTTATCTAATTATATTTCTATATGAATTGATTTTTTTCTTTATAAAATAATTTTGGTTATTATAATTTTTTTTAATGAATTGTAATATTATACTCCCTCCGTCCATTGTTAATGTATCCATTTGCGGTTTGGGTGTCAACTCTGTTTGCTTGTAGTACGTGAATTAAGGAGTGTTATTATTTTATGTGTAGTTGGTAGTTGTATTAGTGGAGGGTGTGAGTCACATATTTTAATTGTATTAGTGAGGGTGTGAGTCTCATATGTCTAAAAAATGTATTGAGAGTGTATGGTCCAAATAGTGAAATTGATAGATTAACAGTGGACGGAGTGAGTAATAAAATATACTCCCTCCGTCCCACAAAAGATTGCACCCTTAAGTCCGGCACGGAGATTAAGAAAATGATAATTTTTAGGGGTATAATGGTATTTTTATGTAATAAATAAAGGATAAAGTATGTTAGGTATGAATGATTTTTTTTAAATAAAGTGTATGAGAATGATGATTGTTTTTACTTTTTATTTTTTTTGGAATGTGTAAACTTTTGTGGGACAACCCAAAATAAAAAGTGTGTCATCTTTTGTGGGAGTGTGGGAGTAATTAAAAAAATATGTAAAATTTAATTTTTCAATTGAACCACCGGCTGAACCTGTCCGACCGGTTGAACCTCGAACCGCTACATCCACCAGTTCAGTCTCGGTCCGGTTATGAAAACACTGTTTTCAAGTGTTACCCAAACTTGAGGGAAGGATTTATAAATCCATCTTTAAATCGTTCCATCCAAGCACAACCATAGTGAAAATACTATTCTAATCCTGCTCCCAAGGGCGGAGCTAGAATGATTTTTTAGGGGGGGCTAAAGATAAAATCACGTTGATATTGAAGTCGTCTCGATTTTTTTTGCTAAGATAATGTTGAAACAGAGTTTTAAAATAAATATTTGTAACTAGCTTTATTGATCTTTATAAATAACATAGTTATAATCATAATATATTAAAAGTGACTTAGCAAGTGTTAACATTTTTTTTCAACTTTATCCTCACCTATATTTCTTTACTACATTTTTACTATTATCTATTATAAGTATTATATATTTAATTAATTCATTATTAATAATGCCTTTTCATTTCTTCAATTAAATTTATTTTAATGCAACTTTTAATCTTTTCTCAATTTATTTCATGACTCAATATTCATATCATCTAGAATAATTAGACATTAATTATTTTAACTTTTAAAATACTCATGACTTATTATTTAATGAACAATATTAAATTAAAATATAATAAATACAACATTTTAATATCAATGAATCATAATCAATAAGTAATATGAAGAGGCAAATTGAATAATATAAAATGTCATTTATTAATCGCTGCACATTGTATGATTGCAACTTCCCTCTCATTGTTGTTGCCAATAGCCAAATCAAGGTGTGATTCTTAAAAATGTTCTAATATTCTTTTTTTAATTTATTATTATTATATGATATGAATTATTGTTTTCTAAGTTTCAGATTATTTAATTGCTTCACGATTGATTTGTGAAGCCGGATATATTGCTTCATGATTATTTTTTAAGCTGGATATATTGAATTGGTATAAACAGACGTCATTCTCGTCTTTTTCTTTTCAACGGCGAAAAAGATCAAGGAACCCTGATTCATATATTTTTAAAATATTTGATCTTATATTATTTTAAGTTGTAGAGTTATTGTTTACATGATATTTGATATATTGATGTTTATAGACACCACTCATATTGTTGTAATTCATGGCAAAGATCTCATGTGTAGAAAAGCTTATTGAATATGGTGTCAATATGTATGTTAAGAATTTATCTGCTAACATATATACTAGTTTTATCTTCCGCGTACTACACGGAATCTACTATGTGTGATGTTTTTGTTTTAAAAATATAATTTATAAAAATATTTTTTGTAATTTTATATTTTATTATTAAATGTATATATTTATGTTGTTTTTTTCATCTCACTTTACTATTTAATGTATCTTTTATCTCCGCGTTAAAAAGACGAATATTTTATTAATATTAAAGAATGCGATATGCCATAATATGAATAATATTTTCAATTTAAGGTCTGAAAAATAGGTAAATTATCAATTCAGGCTTTTTCAGGCCGATATTATTATTTTTATCAATTAAGAATTTAAAATATATAAAATTACGCGATGTCAAGAAATATACTTCCTCCGTCCCCTTGAAAGGTATTCGTTTACTTTTTGTACGTGGATTAAGGAGTATAATAATTTAATGTATAATAAAGTGAGAGAAATAATATTTGAATGTGTAGTGGGTAATTGTATTAGTGTTGAGTGTAGGGTCATGTGTAGTGGTTGTGGGTCACATCAATCCAAAAAGGGAAATAGATACTTTGTAATGGAACGGGCCAAAATGAAAAAATCGATACATATCAAAGGGATGGAGGGAATATTTTTTTTCTATTACAACAAAAATACTAAGCTTATTGTTAATAGTAATTAATAATCGAGCTTCACTTTTTATTAATCTTTTACTTTTATTAATTAATGAAATTACTTTATTCCTTTTTCATATTGAATAACCCAACATAAACATTTAATTGTTATAATATATTAAAAATTAATAATATTATTAATTATTTTAAATTATATCGCAAGTTATTAATAGAAGAGACTAAATAAAATAGTAGTTAAAATGTACACGAAAATTTTCAAGTAAGAATGTGATGACGCCACCTACAAAATTATTATTTTTTATAAAATATATATTAATTGAAAGATTAAGATTATTATTAATACGTGAGACTAAATATACAAAAAAATTTTAAGAATGAATGTGATGACTCCACATACACAATTAAGTTTTTTTGAACATATAACAATATTTTTATCAGGATTAAAATAGTAAATTTTCATTAAAAAAACTTAAAATATTCTTATTAGATTATATTAAATCTTAATAAAAATTTACTTAAAATAAAATATTAATTTCAAGATTATAAAATATTAATTACTTATAAATAAAATATTAATTGCATTATTAACATTATTATTAATGAGAGAGATTAAATGAAATAATATTTAAAATATTAAATTACTTAAAATAAAATATTAATTTTAGGATTAACGTGAGAGCACTATGTACACAATTTTTTCAAGAACGAATGTGACGACGCTACATACATAAAGTTTTTCAAGGACAACGTGGCGTCCCCACATACCCAAATTCTAAAACTTTATTTTTGGCAGACATCTAAAAATGAGTGTTATTACTTAGGCTACAGTTTTTGGAATAATATATATATTAGAATAGAAACACAAATAAAAGGTCAATTGTAACATGATAGACTATACATCTCCAAGCACATAAAACACAAAATTTTTCAAATGTCATTAAGAAGCAAAAAAATATATCTTTAAGTACTAATAGTGATATTTTGCACATAACCCTAGTATTTATCACTAATGCCTAAACAATAATTTTTTTATAAAAAAAAAAGGGTTAAAAAGCCAGCATACTTACCAAATCTATAGAATTTTTGTTTGGGTTTCTGTAGTCTTTGTTTGGAATCATGTAATTGATGAGTAAGAATAATCAGATCCCTGCATCATATTCACTAGATTTACATGAGCATGTTATAGGCATATATTTAAACCTCAAAAAAATTTTCAGAGCACCAACCTATAAATGAAAAAAGGTAATATTAATTGCATATTAACATGAGAGCAGCATATATAATTTTTTCAGAAATAAATATGATGATGTTACATATACAAAATTTCTCAGGGAGGAGCGGGTGACACCTCCTACAATTTTTTTTTATTTTATGAAATATTAAGTGAAAGATTAAAATTATTAATAATAAGTGGACTAAATATGCAAAAGTTTTTTAGAACGAATGTGATGACGTCACATACATAATTAAAATTTTTTAAACATATAAAAATAAAATTATTATGATTAAAATAATAAATTTTTATAAAGAAAACTTAAAATATTTTTATTAAATTAAATTAAATTAAATTAAATCTTAATCAAAAAATTACTTAAAATAAAATATTAATTGTAAGATTATAAAATATTAATTACTTTAAATATTAAATTACTAAAATAAATTATTAATTATATTATTAAGATTATTAATAGGAGTGATTAAATAAAAAATATTTAAAATATTAAGCTACTTAAAATAAAATATGTGAGGATTACAACTAGATACACCAAAAAACCCTTAATTACTATGAGATATAAACATATAAAAATATTACTACTAATTACATAAATATATAATGATATTCTAATATTACCCGTACAATGTGTTGCATATAAATGTTTGTGTGCAGTAAAAGTGTGCGCAGTAAAAAAATGTGTTCAGTAAAAAAGTGTGTGCAACAAAAAGTGTGGTGGTCCAGCAGAGCTCCGGCGGAGGTCCGGCGATAAATGAGGGTTTAGGGTTTGTGGTTTAAAAGTGTATGAGTTTAGAGTTATATTTGTTATTTTTCTTTAATCTTTTGTATGTGAGTGTAATTATTTTAAATCAACGTATCTCATAGTAATTAGGGGTACAAAGTGTGTACCTATTGATGAGAGTGTAAATTCACATGTTTTGGGCTTTGTTTGCGTGGAAATGGAGTACTATTTGGTCTTTTATTGAGACGAATTGGTACGTTTAGGGAAAAGTCACGAATCAGAGGGTACAAGAGCTATTTGAGCATATTTGTATAGGAAAAAGGCTCGGAATTGGAAGACACGATTTTGGAGGCGAGATTAAGGGGCTGTTCGACCAGGGTGGCTTGTTCGACCAACAACAGGTGGTCGAACAGAGGGTGACAAGTCGAGCAGATTGCCGAAACCCATTCAGTGAGCTCGTTCGACTTGGAGGTGTTGCTCGACCAACTTTGGCTTGGTCGAGCAGATGTGAGGAAGTCGAGCAAAGTGGAGAAAACTTACAGTGAATCCGTTCGACTTGGAGGTGTTGCTCGACCAAACATCGGCTTGGTCGAGCAAGAGCAGTTTGGTCAAGCAAATGGCGAAAAACGTCCAGAGAGTTTGCTCGACCAGTAGAGCCTTGTTCGACTGGATGCCATGGTCGAACGGCATGTCGCTGATTCTATTTATGGTAATTCCGGATGTCTTTCACCAAATTTGACGTGTGCTTCAAGCAAAGGCCCATCCTAAGCCCATAAAGAGGTCTTATGTGTATAAAAGAAGGGCTTCCGCAGGAGAAAAGGAGGAGAACACAAGACAACACATCTTCCTTCATCCACCAAGCCCTACTATCATGCGAAGGGGTTGAGAGAGAGGTTCGTCTGGCGAGTCAAGTAAGATCATACCAACTAGCCATGAGTGTTCCTAGATCAATCATGGGCTAGAACCACTTTGGTAGTTCTAGGGTTATGAAAGTTTTATGAGTTAATCGAATTTCCATGTGTAAACTCCGTGCAACACTACTTGTGGTTTATTTTATATATGATTGTGTATTTTTAATTCATACTCACAGTCGTTTTGTGCATCATTAACTGTTATGTAGAGTCTGAATACATCTCTTGGTTATTGATTGAGTACGTTCACCGCTGAGCAGGATCACATGTTATAATTCTAAGTGAAGGGATTCCGAAGTCTTAATAGAACTATCTTATATAGATACTTGTTAATTGAATCGTATTCAGGTTAATAAGTAGGATAAAGAGTATAACTTTATAGTACCTAAAAAGGGAGATCAAATCGGGTTAGAGTACTAAGTGCATGGGAAATAATTGATTATAATAGTACCTAGAAAGGGGGTAAAGTATACGTCTTGCTCCAAGGATATTCACACGTGTCATGCGCTTGCTTACTTATGTCTATAGAGTACGCTTGTATGGTTTAGTGATGAGTCCATAAACCACAAAGCAGAGTCGGACATCAACACATGGAAAGGAAATTAACGAATGAAACTGGATTACCTTAAGAACTACTCCATTACTTATTTGATCACAACCAAATTTCTACTCTTACTTGTTTACTTATCTTGCTATTTTCGCTATATGTTATTTAGTTTCTTAATCAAACCAACTCAAATTTATCAACATAATCTTAGTTAATTAGAATATAATTAAATTGATACTAATCCGCCCCTTGGATTCGATATATACTTGATCACCTTTCGAAACTATAATTGATATCCTTATACTTGAGGATTAATTTTGTGTGTTGAGAAAACGCTCATCACCTATAAGTAATTTTTCCATAAAATATTAATTGCTTGATTAACGTGGACTTGTCACGTACACAATTTTTTCAAGAATGAACGTGGCGACGCCACATATACAATTTTTTTCAAGGAGGAGCGTGTTGTCGCTACATACACGAATCCAAAATTTTATTTTTGGCAAATACTTGTAAATTAATAGTATTAAAATGATATATATATATATATATATATATATATATATATATATATATATATTACTCATCTTAATAATTTCAGTCAGTAAATATTAATATAAAGATATGCTCCTTAAATCTAAAATTTAGATCCATATTTCAAACTTAGAAAATGGGTATAGTTAGATTTTTGTATAAAATAAATAAAAATTAATTATTTTTTTTTTACATAAATAGTATTTTTATTTAATTAATATAAAGTTAATAATTACAAAAAAAAAAAAAAACATACATACTATTCCCATGAAGTACTTAATCATTTATTACTAATCACAACTATAATTTTATCACTAAAATTGTTGCTTTAAAGGTAAAAGTATATAAATTCCCGTATTTGATGAGTTAGTCGCAATACATGAAAATCTTTAATATTTAATGGGTAAGATAAATTAACCAAATTATTAATTTATTAAAACCCAAAACATCTTTTACAATATTAAACACACACCTGTATATATCATGAGTAATTAGAGGGACAAGACCCAAATATTGATATATTAAATATCTGACATGTAGAGAAATAAATTTCTTATATATGAAGAGACAATGTTTAATTATTTTTAAATTCATTACAAGACCCAAATATTGATATATTAAATATCTGACATGTAGAGAAATAAATTTCTTATATATGAAGAGACAATGTATAATTATTTTTAAATTCATTACTCCCTCCATCCCATTTAAAGAGAATTTTTTTTTCCATTTTGAAAGTCTCACCCAAAGAGTATCCTTTCCTTTTTTTACACACATAGAACCCACACACCCCCTCTAATACAATTAAAATATGGGGCCCACACCCCCACTAATACTATTAGCCACTACATATCAATAATAATACTACTTAATATACGTACAGAAAAACAAAAAGCCCTCTATTAAAGGGACGAAGGGAGTATTTTGGTGTTAATTAAGAATTTTTACCTTCATTACAAATTCCTATAATGAATTAAACTTTATTTCATATGTATATCTTATATTTTCATTTTTATATTTAATTATGACATAGTATTTTAAAGATTTATAAGAACTATCATTCTTTAACAACATAATTTATGGGCACAAGATGTTCTATTATACTTTTATTACACGTATTACTTGAGTGACAAATGAAAATCTAAATTTTGTCCTTTAAGATTTTTAATTTTTCTTTAGGAAATACTCCTTCCGTCCCACCGTAAGGTCGCCATTTTACTATATTGGGCGTCTCATCCAAATGTCCTCATTTTCCACCTTTAGTAAAAGGGTAACATATGTGGTCCACCACTCACTACTAATACAACTACTCACTGCACATAAAATAATAATACTCTTTAATCTACGCACAAAAAATAACCGGTGACGTTTGGACGGGACAAAAGGAGTAGATTTTAAAAATTTATATCCCACGTGTCATTCATCTATAGATTTCATAATAGAAGACGTAACATCAAAAAATAATAAAAAATCTAATCTGCAATTTATGAGGCCCAATCAATAATACCCCAAAATCATCTAAATATATACCCCAATTTCAAAATACACCTTATATTATTTATTATTTCTTACTAAATACGTATAAATCAAATTTACACTCCAATAATTTTTTTAGCAAGGGTGTTCATTTTGTTATGCCATAAACACAATAATTATAAAAGGTTTTTTTAAGTTAAATGTTCGATGAGTCAATTTTTTTTAACACTTTACTACTCCAGAGGAAACATGAAGAAATTAGGTTGATTAATGGATTTAATAGTCTAAGACTCTAATTATTCACCTTCGAACCTATTGACTGTGAGTCCCTGTTCAATAAAAATTTTATACAATTGTTCTTTTTTTTTTTCTAAGGAAAATAACGGATTAGAATATATTATTCCCAAAAAGTCATCACTAAGGTATCAATTATCAATGGGAGATCAATTTTACGATGATTTTGTTGCTCATTTGCTCAAAGTGAACCCAGATAAGTGACTATCTATATCAGAGGCTTTCAAACATTTGTAGTTACAGTGTTCTTGTTAACCAATCTATCTAAAGTAATATATTAGTAAAGGGAAAAGTCAAAATTGATGTTTTTAATCTACACCCTTGAATTTTATTATTAATCATTATTGAATTTCATGCATTCATCACAACTATTGAATCTCATTCATTCATCATAATTGTGAGATTAGATCTTGACCATTGATTTTTGTTATCATAATGATACCTTATTTAAAATGATATCTTATTTAATTTTTGTCATAATGATATCATATTTAACTAATTTTAATTTAAAGATTTTATGTTTTCCTATTATATTCCCTCAAAATCTATTATATAGTTTTAACAATTAATTCATTATTAAATTATTTTCTTCATTATTAATAATTTTGAATTAATATTATTGGTCCTAACATCTTAATAATTTTAAATGTGTACGAGTACGTAACAATTAAATAATTGTTAAATTATTTTCTTCATTGTTATTAATTTTGAATTAATATTATTGACCCTAACATCTTAATAATTTTATATGAGTATGTGTAATCAATGGGTAATGATAAATGGATTTGGGATGGGTATGATCAACAGGTATTGATAAACGAGTTTGGGACGGGTATGAGTATCATAATATATATTTTTAATTAAACGGGTATGCATTTGAGTAGTTTATATTTAAATGGATCAGAATACGTAACAATTAATTCATTATTAAATTATTTTCTTCATTATAAATAATTTTGAATAAATATTATTGGTCCTAACATCTTAATAATTTTAAATAAATGTGTAATGAACGGGTAATGATAAATGAATTTGGGACGGGTGTGATCAACGGGTGTTGATAAACGAGTTTGGGATGGGTATGCAAGTATCCTACAGAATTAATAAAAATAAGGGTCACTTACTATTGGATACTTAAAATAATGCATAATTGTTATAAACTACATGACTCAAAGTACTATTACTCATAACTACATAATTATGATTGTGATATCTAAATACCTCTATGTATTTGCACAATTTGATTTGCACAATTTGTTTTGCACAATTTTATTTTTGCACATTTTGTGTTCCGGCGGAGATCATGCGGCGGTCCGGCAGTGGTCCGGCATATTGGCTATTGGATCGTTTGGCTCAGCATGATCCGTTAGGAATTCAAATAAATAATTACAGCGGAAGCAACATAAAAGTTTACCTTTCTTCAGGGTTGACGTAGAGGATGAATCGTTACAGAGAACTACCTCTCGTTCTTCTGCTGTATGACCCAAGTCGAATCTTGATGTTGTGTGGGCAATAATCTGCAGGATTCTCTTAATCTACTTCTCTCCTTTTCTCATGTCAAAAACGGCTCATCGTGTTAGGTTTTCAGAAGTTGAGATGACTTATATATTGGGCTACAACAGGGACTAGGAGGAGAAATTGGATTGGGCCTCAATTGGATTTAATTAACCAAGCTTAGCTCAAAGCTTATAATTAAATCCAATAATAATAATATAGTCCACTAAAATATTATTACTACACTACCCATCCAATCCCAAAATTATGTTCTGGGCTCCTTCTTATTATGAGTCCGAAAATCTCTCCATGTTTAAGATATACAATGCTCATTAATTAATTAAGTTACTGACAACTCAAATTAATTAATATCTCATTCTAGAGTAATACCACTCAACCTTATTATCATGCCCGAATTAATCTACTTGCAAGATTTACATGATAAACCTTATGAGCTCCTCAAGAGGACATCATCAACCTATGTTGGATATGGATTCCTTCTACAATCAACAGCACACCATAGATACATCACTACTTCCCAACTCACCGAGTTTGTTGATTTAATACATGTAAATCTCACCCATTGATGAATCAAAGAAATATATACTGCCTTACGTGTCGAGGTTATTGTATAGGGATTAAGAGCACGAACATCCATAATAACTGAGATCAAGTTCTCCTATATAGACAGTACAAGTTGAACGATCTCAAGTGGTCATGCTCAATACACACAAGTGCACTAATGTGATTCTATAGTTAAGACAAGCTAATACCAAACCACATTACAATCATCCCAATAAAGAGTCACCGTCTATCTCGGTTGTGAGCATCTATTTATACTTTATAAGGAAATCGATAATATGATCTTTCGCATGTTGTCGCACAACATATTATTTACAGTATAAAGTAAGTGGAATATTGCATCATGCATATAAATAAGTAATTGTTAGATTTGTATACTAAAAGCCGTGCTTTTGTATTGAACAATGTTTTTAAACGATTTTATTTGAAATGAGAATCATATGATCAAACGTTTTTGCATATTATAAATTGTTTATTTATATGTTTGTGCAAAAGTCCATTTACTTTATATTGTAGATAATATGTTGTGCGACAACACGCAGAAGATCATATTATCGGTTTCCTTATAAAGTATAAATAGATGCTCACAACCGAGATAGACAGGGACTATCTATCGGTATGGTTGTAGTGTGGTTTGGTATTAGTTTGTCTTGACCATAGAACCACATTAGTGCACTGCTTTGTGTATTGAGTAGGACCGCCTGAGATCGTTCGACTTGTACTGTCTATATAGAAGAACTTGATCTCTGTTATTATGGATGTTCGTGCTCTTAATCCCTACACAAAAACCTCGACACGTAAGGGAGTATATATTTCTTTGATTCATCAATGGGTGAGATTTAAATGAATTAAATCGACAAACTTGGTGAGTTGGGAAATAATGATGTCTCTATGGTGTGCTGTTGATTGTAGAAGGAATCCATGTCCGTCATAGGTTGATGATGTCCCCTTGAGGAGCTCATAAAGTTTATCATGTAAATCTTGCAAGTGGATTAATTTCCGACATGATAATGAGGTTGAGTGGTACTACTCTCGGAAGAGATATTAATTAATTTGAGTTGTCAGTAACTTAATTAATTAATGGGCATTGTATATCTTAAACATGGGGAGACTATCAGGCTCATAATAAGAAGGAGCCTAGAACATAATTTTGGGATTGGATGAGTAGTGCAGTAATAATATTTTAGTGGACTATATTATTATTATTGGATTTAATTAAAAGCTTTGGGCTAAGCTTAGTTAATTAAATCTAATTGAGGCCCAGCCCATCCCAATTTCTCCTCGTGATCCCTGCAGTAGTCCAACTATATAAGTTATCTCAGTTACTAATAACCTAAGTATGCGCCACTTACGTAGAAAACAGAAAAGGAACAGATTGAGAACTCTCTGGGGATTGTTGACCACACAACACCAGAGAGTTGACTTTGGGTCATACTGTAGAAGATCAGAGGTGTTCTTCACAGATCTTCATCCTCTACTCCAACCCAGAAGTCAGGTAAATTATTTTTTGCTCCCGCTGATTGTTTACCTGTTTTTTTATAGAATCACGTTAACCAAAACGATCCAATTGCCAACAGTTATAAGATGCAATCATTTGATCATATGATTCTCATTTCAAATAAATTGTTTAAGCATTGTTCATACAAAAAGCTAGACTTTTAGTATACAATCCAACAATCTCCCACTTATACTAAAAGACTATGCTGTCATGTCTTCCGCCATATATCTGATTTCCACTCCCACTACACGACCATTAAAAGCTCTCGCCTTAAAATCCTTGTAAATAGATTTACTAGGTCATCATCCGATGCAATCTAGGCGACAACAACCTTCCCCTCATCATACGATTTTTTATAACAGGTAGTACTCGCGCTCCATGTGTTTAATTGTCTTATAGACTCGTGATTCCTTCAAGTTTGCAACTGTACCAATATCATCAATATAAATTGTGATATTCTTGGGCAAACTTAGAAACACTTCAAAGTCCATCATGAAGTTTATAGAGTCATATAGATACTTTGGCTGCCTCATAGGCTCCAATTTATCATCTTTCCATAATGGAGTCCGGAGTTTGAAATATATTTCTATATAACACTCCTCCACATTATGACCCTACTTCCTAAAATTAAACACATAACCTTTGAGGTGGATTTGCTGCCGTCCCTATCTGATATGAAAAAACTGAATCTACGTAACTCATAAGAAACAGTTAATCTGTCCTGTAAGCCCACATATAATTTATAGTCCTTTTCAGGTACTTCAAAATTATGTGTTATCACAGTTCAATATTCTTATTTCAAGTTACTTTTGATACCCAATGTCTATGCCATTGGCAATACAGTTATCCATTTTCGTGCATAGCATTCCTTAGATTAAGCTTCCTTATTCGCCGAAGCATAACGAACCGCTTTCATCACCTTTATCTTCTTTTTGTGTCTCAAGATACATTCACTTAGATAAATTCACATGCTAAACGAGTATGGATTGTATCAATTTACGAAACTTGAGATAAGCATAACATCATTTTTTTTATCCGTATTACCGTGATCAAAAGGATATATTTTACTTTTATTAAGTCCTTTATATCATACCGCTTTATCAACCATACCCATACGCTCGACAATACTTTTTCATTGTCTCCAATGAGCAAGATACTATCTACGTATAGTACAAGAATTACCACCACGTTTTCGTCACTCTTTACAATACACAAGACACATCCGCTCATTGAATAAATCCATATCTTTAGATTTTCACATCAAAACGGATGTTTTATGATCTTGAAGCTTGGTTTAGTCCATCGATGTACACCTTTAAGCTTACTATTAAAATGCTCTTAGCCCTTTTGCAATGAATTACTTTTATTGCTTCACATAAATGTTTTCCTTAAGACTTCCAATCAGGAAAGCTATCTTGACATCTATTTGTTGTTCCTCATAATTCAATATGAGAAGCAATAAATAAAAAAATCCGGATCAACATAAGCATAGCTACCAGCGAACATGTTTTCTCATAATCGAACTATTTCTTTCTGAGTACACCTTTTCGCAACAAGCTTTGCTTCCAAGGTTTTTACCTTACCGTATGATCATCTTTTATTTTCTATGACCACTTGCAATGGCTTTTACACCATTTAGTAGTCCTACAAGCTCCCAGACTTAATTTAGAATCTGTAGATTCTATTTCAACATTCATTGCATGCTACTAAGATTCGGCATTTTAATCTTGTAGTGCTACGTCGTATCCGTGGGACAATACCATGTTTACTAGGGACCAAGTCTCACGACTCTCCCAAAATATATATTTTACGGTTGTCAAACAACCCTCCCACTACGACAAAGTACTATATGCAATTGTGTATCAGACGTGACATGCGATGCAGTTTACCTTGTGGTATATCCTCTTGTACACTTGGTACTAATACTTAGTGTTTTCCCTCTCACTTCCATTAGAACAACTTATACATGAGTTTGTGATTTATTACATAATCCTTTTCTAAAATTCCGGTGTTTGTGTTAACAGTCACCCTTCAATCTTTTGGACTAAATGAATCACCCTCCATTTTTCTAGGATATCCCACAAACAGACAAACGTTTTACGAATTACTGTTTCTAAGGCATATCCATAAAATGAATTTAATTATTCCAAATAATTCATCATCTATATAAACATCACCATAAGAGTCTTATTCCTTCTTTCCGCCACACCATTCAGCTGGAGTACGCCTGGTGTAGACTACTTGAGATTTAATCTCAACCTCTGATTAATAGCTCCTAACTATCCTAAGAGGTACTCGCCATCACGATTAAATCGTAATGACTTAATATATTTTCCTTGACGCTTCACTGTACCAGCCTTGCAATTCTTGAATTAATCAAAGAACTTAGACATGCAGTGCATCAAATAAATATATCGTTATCTAGAATAATCTTCGAATATTCATAACCACCTCTCGCCTGGATAATATTAGGTCCGCTTGAATCAGAATGAATTAATTCCAACATATATATCTTTGGCTCTATACCCCACAGTCTTGAAAAGGCAGTTAATCATTTTTACTTCCAAGCAAGACTCGCAAGTCTGATAGTTTCCACTTCAGATAAACCTAACAGTCAATCGGCTATCAACTTTTGAATCCTACTCAAGTAAAATGAATTAGTCTTAGACGCCATAGTTTTACCCATGTTATAACAATCTTATCCTTACTTAGTGATAAACATTTAGTGATTTCAGTATCTACATACTTCGTGTCAGTAAATGCCATCACTAATCATGTTTAACCAATTAGTGAATAAGATATTAAACTTGTTCACATTATGATGAAAATGGCTTTTCTTTGCCACATGTTTTGTCAGAAGTTTCTCACCATATACATCCTCTCGTAATTCAGGTGGAACTTACTCAAAACATCTAGGCAATTATGGAGAATAAAATTGACTTAGGTTTCCCCTTCAACTTCTATTCCATGTATTTCCAATTCATTCATCAAATTCTATCATGACCTAGCGCCTTTTAAATTACTCAAGTATCCGAAGAGTTACATAAGACCATCATATTTCTATGAACCTCTCATCTCTTCACTAGAGACTTTAATAGGCATCATGAGACGTCCTTTGTGAGAACACACATGTATTTTCTTAAGCAGTAAAATTCAAAACCAAGATTCTTTTCTAATCATCTAATTTGGAAAAGTAAATATAATTTCTTTTAGTTAACAATTAGTGAAATAAAAGCATTCGAAATTCAGAGAATCACAAATAAATATACCGATCAAATCTTCAAATTTTATCCTTTTATATTGATTCCCTCAAAACAATATAAAAATAAAATTCACCGACATCTCAAGCACCGTGAGTCTGCAAGCCACGTTAGTGTAGACGTTTACAAACCCAAATATTTACAAGAGAAGATTTTACCCATTAATTTCATTTGTCAACCTAACCTTATGACAAAATAATTAATAGTCGGTTCCTCTTTAGCCATGTAAATAATAACATTGACTCCATTGGGGAGGATACTAATTATTCACACCTAAGTGTGCACCATTATTTGATCTCAAGTCCATTGCGCAAGCTTATGTGCCTTACAGTTGAAGAAGTATATACGCGCTCGGATAACTTCCTACAATCATCAATTGTAAGTTTGTACCAGTGAACCGCACACAAACTCATCCGTTAGGGAGGAATGTCTATACCAACACGCAAGTTTATGTGCCACATTACAAATAATAATAATTATTTAATGAAATATGTACTAGTGATCCGTGAATAAACTCATCCGTTAGGGAGGAAGGCCTATTGCCAACACGTAAGTTTACTCACATCACTTACAAACCAATAATGGAGACCGCGGGAATTAATTACCAATCCCCTCTCCCACTTAGTTATTTAACACCGAGGGTTCTTAACATGCATATAATATTTCATTAATAAAATATACATTTTGGCATGCTTCTATTTCAATTAATTTAAAAAAATTAAATCACATAGAACATGCCACATATATAACAATTAATTGTCAAATAAAACAGTTATATATTTAAGGAATTAATTGTATAATTAGTGGATCAATTAAATGGGCCCAAGAGCAAAAAATAAGCACAAAATGAGCAGCAGACTAAATAATTAATCAAGCCCATTAATAAATAAATCAAGCCCATTAACCCTGCCCTTTACTTGGCCCAACACCTATCCCACAATTAATAGAATGAGCCCATTAATTAATTTGTGAAAATTGAGCCCACCAAACCCACTAGAACAAAATGAGCAGCCCAATAATCCACAAAAATTAGGCCCAAATACAAATAGGAGAATGGAGCCCATCTGACCCACTTCTAAAACTGCCAACGCATGAAGAGGTTCAGCTATGCCCTTTTCACCAGCCGCAATCCGATACCACAAGACAGCTGTCACGCGAAGCATTCACCGGCGCTGCTGCTCTCGGCGATTGTCTCGTCAGCCCGTAGGAGTCGCACCGTCAGCCTGCCGCCGTGCAAGCTCTCCCAGCAGCACTCGCCTGCCACGACAACGTCCGTAACCACGCAGCCTGGCCTTAAAAGAACTCGTCTAATCGCAGCCTTCCAGGTAGATTTCCGCCTTTCGCCGCCCTGTTGTCTTTCACAAAACGCCACTATTGACATCTTCATCAACAGTCCAGCGCCGCACACCATGCCTCTAGCCTCGTCTTGTTTCATCACAGACTCGCCCGGAAAGTGCAGTGTACTCAATCGGAATCTCCATGAACTCGCTTGGAATTTGCAGCAGCAACTCAGGTCTTCGACTGGAAAGTTACAGAGACCCGATCAGAAGCAACTTCTGAATCGACCGGGACGTCAAGTTGACTCCCAAAACACCCGTCTGCTTTTGCCGTCATTGTACGCCTTGCCAGATGTACCAGTCAGTGACAGTCACAGCCGCCAGGTCACGACGGGCATCGCCAAGACTCGCTGCGAACCACGCTCTTCCACTAGGAAGTTTAGTTAACAGTGTCGTCCTCCGCATCAGGTGGTTTTGAGTTGACAAAGTGCTACCTTCGATTGACATCATCGTCGTGTTTATTCAGTAACACGTCGGTCTTCTCGATATGATCTGCTTGCTATTTTGCTTTCGGAACATGCGCGACAAACACTCTCGTGTGTATATTGTTCAGTCTTCAGCCCATGATCGCGACCCACTTCCTCCTCCAATTGCTCATGGTGCAAGTGTGTGTGTGATTCTTTCATTGTTCGATCAACAACAATAATACACAGCAGATAGGGATTCATGGACAAAAGGATACTAAATCCTTTCTTGGTCATGCAATTATAACAAGATTAAACATATAATCACTTATGCCCTTTCTTCATGCTATCAATACGACAATCAACGCACTTATGGTTCAAACCCAACCTTACGTCTCACGTTTCACCACGAAACTAACCTCTGATACCAATTATTGGCTATTGGATCGTTTGGCTCAGCGTGATCCATTAGGAATTCAAGTAAACAATTACAGCGGAAGCAAAATAAAAGTTTACTTTTCTTCAGGGTTGATGTAGAGGATGAATCGTTGCAGAGAACTACCTCTCGATCTTCTGCTGTATGACCCAAGTCGAATCCTAATGTTATGTGGGCAACACTCTGCAGGATTCTCTCAATCTGCTTCTCTCCTTATCTCACGTCAAAAACGGCACATCGTGTTAGGTTTCCAGAAGTTGAGATGACTTATATATTGGGCTACAACAGGGACCAGGAGGAGAAATTGGATTAGGACTCAATTGAATTTAATTAACCAAGCTTAGCCCAAAGCTTATAATTAAATCCAATAATAATAATAGAGTCCACTGAAATATAATTACTGCACTACCCATCCAATTCCAAAATTATGTTTTGGGCTCCTTCTTATTATGAGTCCGAAAATCTCCCCATGTTTAAGATATACAATGTCCATTAATTAATTAAGTTACTGACAACTCAAATTAGTTAATATCTCATCCGAGAGTAGTACTACTCAACCTTATTATCATGCCAGAATTAATCCACTTGCAAGATTTACATGATAAATCTTATGAGCTCCTCAAGAGGACGTCATCAACCTAATTTGGACATGGATTCCTTCTACAATCAACAGCACACCATAGAGACAGCACTACTTCCCAACTCACCGAGTTTATTGATTTAATACATGTAAATCTCACTCATTGATGAATCAAAGAAATATATACTACCTTACGTGTCGAGGTTATTGTATAGGGATTAAGAGCACGAACATCTATAATAACTGAGAATAAGTTCTCCTATATAGACAGTACAAGTCGAACGATCTCAACCATAAAGTATGTTGTTTGTGTTAAATAAAATGATGATGTCAATTTTGAAATTAAATTATTTTAAAATGATACTATTAATTAAGTATTTTTTTTATTTATTTAATAAAAACGTAAACATGAAGTTAAAATGAATCAAAACGAAAAATATAAATTAATTAAAATTGGGACCTTGTTAGGCTTGGTACTTGTCCAATTTGGATTGTTACGTGTGTACTTTTGATTGCAGGCATTTTAGTTCGTTAGGTAGTATGATTAAATTTACCATAATCATGAAAGGATAAACCGAAAATTTCAATATAATTAATTACAAGTTGGAGTGAGGAAGTGGTCCTGTTCAATACACACAAGTGCATTAATATGATTCTATAGCCAAGACAAGCTAATATCAAACCACATTACAACCATCCTAATAGAGAGTCCCCGTCTATATAGGTTGTGAGCATCTGTTTATACTTTATAAGAAAACCGATAATATGATCTCCCGTGTGTTGTCGCACAACATATTATCTATAGTATAAAGTAAATGGACTATTGCATCGTGCATATAAATAAATTATAAGATGCAATCATTTGATCATATGATTCTCATTTCAAATAAATTGTTTGAGCATTGTTCATACAAAAAGCTAGACTTTTAGTATACAATCCAACATGGTAGTGGGTGGGTAGGTGAGATGTAAGGTTTATAGTTTAAAAGTGTATGGGTCACTTATTAATTGCAAGATTATAAAATAATTACTTTAAGGGTCACTTATTATTGGGTACATAAAATAATGCATAATTGCTATAAACTACATGACTCAAACTTTGTTTGATAGGCATAACATTATCTGGAAAAGATATAATATCAACATGGGACCCAGGGATCTCAGATGAGGGACCCTGGGGGAGCCGCCGACTCCAACTACCGTCCATGTACTCATAACTACATAATTATAATTGTGATACCATAAATACCCCTATGTATTTGCACAATTTTTTTGCACAAATTTGTTTTTGCACAATTTGATTTGCATAATTTTACTTTGCACAATTTTATTTTTGCACATTTTAAAAATCCGGCGGAGGTTGGCAGTCGGCGGCGGAGGTCAGCGGTGGTCCAGCGACCGACCGGTGGTGGTTCGGCGAGGTCCGGAGGTGGTCCGACGACCGATCGACGGTTCGGCGGTGGTCCGACAGTGGTCCGGGGGGTGGGTGGGTGGGTGAGGGGTAGGGTTTGTGATTTAAAAGTGTATGAGATTATAAGGTTATATTTGGTATTTTACTTTAATATTTTGTATGTGAGAGTAATTATTTGAACTTATTGTATCTCATAGTAATTTAGGGTAAAAGTGTGTATCTATATGTGGTTTTCCCTAAAAATAATTATTAATAAAAATGTTAAAAAAATAATTTTAAATGAGTATGTGTAATCAACAAGTATTGATAAAACATGTTTGAAACGGATATGCGTATCATAATATATTTTTTTAATAAAACGGGTATGAATATGATGAGTTTATATTTAAATGGATACTTAATACGTAACAATTAATTCATTATTAAATTATTTTCTTCGTTATTAATAATTTTGAATTAATATTATTGGTCATAACATCTTAATAATTTTAAGTGGGTATGTTTAATCAATGGGTATTAATAAACGAGTTTTGGACGAATATGAATATCATAATATCTAAAGTAATATAATAGCATAAAAAGTCAAAATTGAGGCAATTTTGAATCTACAATACCATTGATTTTGATTACTAGTTCTAATTATTTTTGAGTCTCATCCATTCATCACATGATTCAATCTCATCCATTAATCACAATTATGAGATTAGATCTTGACCATTTAATTTTTTAGTCATAATAATGATACATTATTTAATTTAAAATGATACCTTATTTGAAAGGATACCTTATCATAATATTAATATCTTATAAAAGTAATGTTATTAGTTTTGTCTCCCGTTCGACGCGGGTTCTATTATGTGTAATATTTTTATTTTAAAAATATATTTTTATAATTTTATATTTTATTATTATATGTATATATATTTGTTCGTTTATTTTTTCATATTACTTTACTATTAAATGTAGTTTTTACCTTCGTATTAAAAGGATTAATATTCAATTAATTTAAAAGGAATGATACATTATAATAAAATATTTTCAATTCAAAATCTGAAAATAAATAAATTATCAATTTTGGGTCTTAATTATTTTTTCTATCAATTAGAGTCTTAAAATATACTATAAAACAATTAAATAGGAAGCGATATGTAATAATAGGATTCTTTTAAATCACAATTATATAACAAAAATATTAAGCTTATTATTAGTTATAAATTTTATTAATCTCTCTCTTTATCTTTTACTTTCATAATATTTTTTTTATTGAATGACCCAACCAAAACATTTAAATGTAAAAATATATTAAAACTCAATGTGTCATATAGGAATATTTTCAATTCAAAACTTAAAAATGGGTAAACTATCAATTTTAAACCTAAATTAATTTTTCTATAAGTTAGAGGGATTAAAATGTATTCCATAAAACTAATATTCTTATTCGATTAAATTAAATCTTCATAAAAGTTACTTAAAATAAAATATTAATTGCAAGATTATAAAATAATTACTTTAAGGGTCACTTATTATTGGGTACATAAAATAATACATAATTGATATAAACTACATGACTCAAAGCACTATTACTCATAACTATACAATTATAATTGTGATACCATAAATACCCCTATGTATTTGCACAATTTTTTTGCACAAATTTATTTTTGCACAATTTTTTTGCACAATTTTATTTTTGAACATTTTGTTTGCACATTTTAAAAATCCGGCGGAGGTTGGCAGTCGGCGGCGGAGGTCAGCGGTGGTCCGGCGACCAACCGACGGTGGTTCGGCGAGGTCCGGCGGAGGTCCGACGACCGATCGGCGGTTCGGCGGTGGTCCGACAGTGGTCCGGTGGGTGGGTGGTGGGTGAGGGGTAGGGTTTGTGATTTAAAAGTGTATGAGATTATAAGGTTATATTTGCTATTTTACTTTAATATTTTGTATTTGATAGTAATTATTTGAACTCCTTGTATCTCATAGTAATTTAGGGTAAAAGTGTGTACCTGAGAGTAGTTTTTCCTTACTTTAAATAATAAATTACTTAGAATAAAATATTAATTGTAATTTTAAGATTATTAATATTTGTTCGTTTGTTTTTTTCATCTTACTTTGCTATTATATGTAGTTTTTACCTTCGTATTATAAAATGGACATCAATTAATATCATAATAGAATAATTTCATTTCAAAACATGAAAATGAATGAATTTTATCAAAGAATAATTGTTAGCACATACACATTATTAAACATTATTGCTCTCAAGTACATTCAACTTAAAACATTACTATGAGATACAAAATAATCTAACCATATGCCTAATATATCCCTAATTATAATTTAAAATTTAAAATAAGAAAATGTGATTTTACTAAAATATCTAACCGTGTTTTTATGAAATTAACTCATCATCTTTTTTTCATTACATAATTTTAATTTACATTCACAAAGTGATTTTTAAAAATACTTTCACATAATAATTTTGCAGTACATAATATTAATTTTTTATGCACAGAAATTTTTATTTTGTACGTAATATTTTTTGTTGTATATAACACTTACGATTCATATAACATTTACATGTTAACAAAATACTTTTTTTTTCACATGGCATTTGCGCTGCATAGAACATTAATAATTCACATAACGTTAAGACTGCACAAAATATTTTTTTTCACATATAAACCACATATCAATATTTACGTTGCATAGAACATTAATGATAACATAATATTTACGCTGCTCATAACTTTTTTTTTGATGATTATTATATTGTACACAAACTTTTATGCTGCATATAACGCTGAACACTAACTATTTTAGTATTATGTTCAGCATAAAAGTTTGTGTACAACGAAATTATTATGCAAATAAAAAAATATTTAAAATAATTTTTAAATATTTGAAATAAGAATGATAGAACTTAAAAAAAAATTCATATTAAATGAAATAATTTTAATAGATATCAGAATTAAATGTGAATTTTCATACTAAAATAATTTTTTATTTTTGGAATGCATATATATAATTGTGTGCAATTTAAATATTCCAAAAAGCATTCCATTTGAGTGTAAAGGGTAAATGTGGTAATCATGTGTATTAAAGTGTAGTTATTAGTATTGTTAGAGTTTTATCTCATGTTAATTATATGTTTTCTTTTGTATCTATTAGTTACTAACCTTATACTATTAGGTACACAAAAAAAATCCTTAATTACTATGAGATACAAATATACAAAAATATTACTACTAACTACATAAATATATAGTGATATTTTAATATTACCTCTACAGTGTGCTGCACATAAATGTTTGTGTGTAGCAAAAGTTCGTGTGCAGCAAAAGTGTGTGCAGTAAAAAAAGTATGTGCAGTAAAAAAAGGGTGTGCAGCAAAAAAGTGTGGTGATCCGGCAGAGCTCAAGGGAAACTTCGGCGGTGACGGTCCGGCGACTTTCCGGGGGTCGATCGGCGGTACCATAGTGCTCCGGTGGTGGCAGTGGCGGTCCGTCAGTGCTTCGGCAGCAGCGGTGGATGAGTGTTTAGAGTTTGTGGTTTAAAAGTGTATGTGTTTAGAGTTTTATTTGGTATTTTACTTTAATATTTTGTATGTGGGAGTAATTTTTTTAAATCATTGTATCTCATAATAATTATGGGTACAAAGTGTGTATTTATGAGTAATTTTTTCATCAATCATCAATTTTTGGTTTTAATTATTTTTCTATCAATTAGAGCCTTAAAATATACTATAAAACAATTAAAAAGGAAAGAATATGCAATAATAGGAACTTTTTTAAATTTTATTAATAATCGAGCATCTCTCTGTTTATCATTTACTTTAATAATATATATTTTTTTATTTATTGAATAATCCAACCAAAATTTTATATATTAAAACCGATACATAATAGGAATTTTTTCAATTCAAAACTTAAGGGATGAGTAAACTATCTAGTTGGGACCTAAATTAATTTTCTATCAATTATGGCCTTAAAATATACTCATAAAACTATATAAAAAAATAAAACAATGTGCCATAATAGAAATATTTTTATTAGATTAAATTAATTTTTCATAAAAATTACTTAAAATAAAATATTAATTGTAAGATTATAAAATATTAATTACTTTAAATAATAAATTATTTAGAATAAAATATCAAATTGTAATTTTAAGATTATTAATGAGAGAGATTAAATAAAATAATATGTAAATATTAAATTACTTAAAATAAAATATTAATTGCAAAATTAATGTGAGAGCGACACGTACACAATTTTTCAAGAATGAACATGACGACGCTACATATACAAAACTTTTCAATGAGCAACGTGGCGCCGCCATCTCACAATTTAAAAAATTTTATTTTTGGCAAGTACTTGTAAATTAATAATTAATGATTTTTCATTAAATTAAATAATTTTAACTACTACTATTTAAATTTGTACAGTTGATTGTTTATGATAAATACATTTTTTAGCGTTTATTTTTAATTCCTAAACTATTTTAATTATTTAATTATTATAACAACTTATAAAAGTTATTTTTTTATTACATTAAATAATTTTAACTATTATCCCTCCGTCCCATAAAGAAGTTCACATTTACTGTAAATACGGAGTTTAAGAAAAAGTTACTTTTGGTATTCTCTCTTTCTCTTTGCACTTCTTTTGTCTCACATGTCCTTCTTTCTTTCTTCTTTATTTGTTTTCTCTCTCTCCATCTTTATTCTTACATATCATCTCTCCACCGTACTTCTTTAATAACTGAATCCGGCGACGGACTGAGGTTAGCGGCCATAAGCAACGAGCTCCAGCAACATTAGCATAGGACAGTGTTGTGGCTGGCCCGACGGTGTGATTTCTGGCGTTAGAAGATCTGGCCCAACAAGCCGGAGGGCTGGCGGGGATAAGCTTCCACAACCAAGAATCCACATGTACAAGAGCACTCTGAAGAATCAACAGACTTCATAATCCTCATCTTCTTCCTTCGATTTATAATTAAAATAAAAAGACCCCCTCATCTTTTTCTTTATTTCACTCCTCTGCTGGATCAAAATTTCTTTTTTAAAGGATACAAATGTGCATACCAGCGACTACTTCACGTGACGATAGTAAATTCTTATTTGATTAGGGAAATATATTTTACATGTGAAAAGTCTTATGTTGAAAATAAAGAAACCTTCTTCCATGCTTTTACTGAAGTTGCTTTATCAATTATGCGTAATCTTTAGCTAATAAAAAGACCCCCTTTTCTTTTCCTTTATAATGAATTCATTTATTGTGAAAAAAATAAATTATATATTTTCATATTAAATGAGTTACTCTTTATAAATAATTAAATTATATTTTATAAAAAATTAGGTTATTTTTTAATTTTAATACTTTAATTTTTTAAAAATGAGATCATTGTGAAATAAATAATTATATTGTATTCTTTCATATTAATTGGGTTACTTTTTATAAGTAAATAGTTTACACTCATTATAAAGAATTAGGTAATTTTTTATAAAAAAATTAGGTTGCTCTTTAAAATTTATTAGGTTACTCTTTATAATGAATTTGATTTTTGATTTGAAATTTTGATTTTTTAACAATAAAGTCTTTTTAATGAATAAATTGGATTACTTCATAAAAATAATTAGATTACTCTTTAAAATTTATTATGTTATTCCTTATAATGAATTAGATTACTCTTTGATTTGAAATTTCGATTTTTTAACAATAAAGTCTTTTTTAATGAAAGAATTGAATTACTTTATAAAAATAATTAGATTACTATTTATAACGAATTGAATAACTCTTTAAGGATGAATAAAGGGAATCAAACCCAATGTTCTTAATGAATAAGGGTAATATCATGTCAACAATTTCAGGCTTCTTAAATGAAAGATTAAGCTCTGCTAACAAATGTATGATGTTCAACGGTATCGGTGGAGCTGTCTGCTTCTCTTTTCCATCCTGATAACACACAAGAATAGCAAAGGAGTAAATAGCAGAATCACTAGAGTGTTTAACCATTACACTAGGGGTGTAAAGAAATGCTCACAAAATAACTGTCCTGGTGATCATTGGTTTTAATTATTAAACACTTAGTAGTTTGTAAACAATTGAGCATGTCTTTACTATAAGAACAACAAGACCTCCGGTTATCCATATTAAGGATTTAATATCTGAGGAAGATTAATTTTCAAGAAGAAGATTAATTTTCAAGAACATGAATAAAACAATGCAAAAAATAATGGTGGAGCTATATTGCCAGAAACATTGTGCTCAAGGCTTTAAAACTGAACAAAAAGTGGATGAAGAGCAACTTGCTGGGCAAAGTTTCCTTTCATTGACTAAATCATCCAAAAGATAAATAATTATTAGATATGTTTCCATGAAGATCATTTTATAAAATAGCAAAGTTAATAATCTATCTAGTTTAATAAATACAATATATTAATCCAAGTTTTTATCAAATCAGCAAAGTTGAATACACTATAGCCAAATGATAAAACATTCAAATACCTTAAAATTCGCTCAATGAAAAGGGATAATTTGTTCATTACACCCCATAATGTCCAATGGATTTCTGTACATTTCCTTCGAATCTGTTGTGACTTAAATCAAGAAACTTTCAGTTTCTTCATCTTCAAGAAAATATCCATTGATATCTCACCTTTAAATATGTTACCTGTGTAAGATCCTCGAGATTTGATAACTAAAAAAACTCTATTGGTAGGCCTCCGGAAACACTATTGCCAGTCAAATGGACCCTTCTCAATCTTCTTAGGTTGCCGATTTTTCCATCCAGCAGTCCAACTAAAGCTAGGTTAATTTTCAATGAAAACCAGCTCTTCCAAGGAAGAAAATAAGGGTGAGAAATCTGGAAACTGTAGATTTTGGTGGGTGAAGCATTTGTAGAAGAAGAGTTTCTTGAGGTGGGAGAGTGGCGCTAATAAAAAAGGTCGAGTGTTGAGTGGGAGTTACAGAAGGGATTGGAGGAATAGTCGGAACATACCCAAAGCTCAGTTCAGTGATATGGGGTGCGGCGGCGGCGGCGGTGACAAAGAAGTAGTTGCGGACGTCGCCGTGTGGGGGGCGACGGAGCAGAGATCATCGAGGTGCGCCATTTGATATCCGGGTTTACGGACTCCAGTATCTGGTACATCAATTGTCGCTCCGCTTTGTTCAGAGAAGACAGTAGGGCGGCGGAGTAGGTGGCGGCTGCTAGAATGAAGAGAAAAGCAAGTAGGTAATAGAAGTGAAAAGACAACGAAGGTGGGTGGGGAAGGAGAGATATCCATGAAAAAATAAAATACCCATTTAGCTCATAAAAGATCTGATCCTAAATTTAAATTGTTAGACCGTTTCTACTATAGTCGTTTTCAAATTATTTATTTTGTTCCAAAGAATATAATTATTTTTGTGATTATAATTATAATGTAGTATTAACAATTATAAGTCATTGTTAAATTATTTTATTCATTGTTAATAAATTAAAATTTTCATTACGAATTTTTTGAAAATATAATGTACTTTGAAAATATAATGTAGTTTTAACAATTAATTTATTTTTAAATTATTTTCTTCATTATTAATAACTTTGAATTACCATTATTGGTCCTAACATCTTAATAATTTTAAATGGGTATGTGTAATCAACGAATAATAATAAACGGATTTGGGACGAGTATAATCAACGGGTATTGATAAACGAATTTGGGACGAGTATGAATATCATAATATATATTTTTAATGAAATTGGTACGAATATGACTAAACAAATACTAGGGATGACAACATGACTGATATTTTCGAATATCTGATTTACCTAAACCCTAAAAAAACAAGTACGGGTGTGCACGTGAATAAATCAGATATCCACAAATATTAAAATTATACAAGATAAAGATTATCTATATTATATAATATGTTATGAAATAATTATATAATTAATTAATAGTTATAACTTTTGTTTGATCATATTAAAAATAATAAAGTTCATATTATATTTAATTTATTTTTAATTAACAATAATACAATTTTTATTAAAATATTAGTTTTAACACTAAAAAATATATATGTATATAAATTAATTTATACATTAATTTAAACACTAAAAAATATAAATACATTATAAATATATATTAATAATTATATTTTATATTTAATCATATTAATTTTAAATATAAATATTTTTTCTAAAATAAATTAGTATTAAATGGGTATGTGAAATCTACCGGTATTGATTAATGGGTTTCACCGATCCCAATATCGATTCAGTTCACCCTTGGGATACATTAACCAATCATACGTGATACAATACAACAATAATATAAATCTCTTGACACGACCCACCTTACATAACTTATAATTGACCACCTTACATAACTTATAATTAACATAAATATCATTATTATAAAAACTGCATATACTTTTTTTTCACATAATATATTTATAATCGAAACCATCACACCAGTTCAACATACGTAACTGATTTCTGACACCACTTCAAACCACACAAATTTGTGATAACACTTATTATATAACAAAATATCAGCGGAAACAAAATAAACCCACGGCCTAGCCCAACAGGTCGTCATCTATGTACATCCGCTCAAAATCCTGTAGGAGCTTCACAGCTTGCAAAATCACATCACAAAACTCAATCATCAACAGACTCACCTACAATGCATAAACTAGTGAGACAAAAATCTCAGTAAGTAAAAATCATGCATGATAGTGCATGAAAATGTATTTAGTTTCTATCGCTTATTTCCTAATCTTTCTAGTTGGTCTATTTTATTAAGAAAATTATTCACGTTGCGGGATCCCCACGACACACTTATGATATGCACCCAAATTAGCTCAATGGGGATGATTTTTCCGAGCCCCGAATATAGTGCCGGGAATGATTTTTCCAAACCCTGGCAGAGTATTGGGGACGATTTTTTGAAACCCCGAATAAAGTTTTGGAAATGATTTTTCTAAACCATAAATAAAGTGTCGGGAACTATTTTTCGAACCCTGACAAGAGTGTATATATAGTGGCCGCACACACCATTAGTATCTTATTAATTTTGAGAAAATATTTTTCATGATTATGCAAGGTATGGAACCAGGGTAATTAAATATGCATCACAAACTATTTTCGACATCAATATCAATATTTAATCACAATAAAGTAACAACTTAATTTCAATTCACACAGATCCACCTCTGAAACAACAACTTCACATCAATCATATAGATCCATTTATAGAATAACAACTTCACCTTGGATCACACTAATCTCTTTTTAGAATAACAACTTCATCTCTGAGTACACAGATCCTTATAAACAATATCTTCTTAGATTATATAGATCTATATTCAATAGTTTTCGATCACACAGATCCATATAGGACGATGATATTATTTTAAATAACATAAATTCACAACTTGTATCGTAAATTTATCACAAATAAGTTACAAATAATATTGTTGAATATGAAACCTACTTTCCTCAAATCACATAAATTCACAACTTATATCACAATTTAATCCCAAATAATTCATAACGTAATCAAACTTAATCATAGATAATTCATAACATAATTATCACATATTAATCACAAATGATTCGCACACAACATATATTTATGCATTGTAGTTGGATTTCTACTTACCTGGACTCAGCAGTAATAATACTATAGATCTCGTGAAGTACTATCACTAATCTCTCATCCCAGCACGCTCTACTTTCTCCCTCTTTTCTCTCTTTTTTTTACTCAATTTGTACGTCCATCCCTATTTTTTTTCCACTCCAAATGGGATTAACCCATATATATATATATATATATATAGTGAGAGTCATGAGAAGGTTAAATCGGCAACCTTTACTCTTTTTTTAACTAATGCATACGTGTTCAATTACTAACCAAAATAATTTATGGTTGACAATTAACCACGACATAGCATTGTGGGCGTTTGGCAAACTTAATTTCTTTCTTTTTTTAAATTATTATTATTATCCATTACGAATATACGTACAATACTTAATAACTAAGATATAATATATTTATAAATTAATATACATAAGTGTACACTATCTTACTACTATTATTATTACGAGAACACGTGTGATACTTAATAATTAAGAAAAGTGTATTTATACTCATAAAATAATTTACTCATATATCCAAATTAGTGCACGTAAATATTTATGCACACCTATATTCACATATTATCAACATTTTCATCACGGATGTCTCAAATAAAATATAAAGATAAATAAAATATAGAAGCAATTATCACATAATTGCCACATTATTATCATATAATTGCCACATAATTGTCACATAATTATAAAATGCACAGAATACAAATTAAATTATATTGACACACGAGTAGTGATAAGCTCGGGCATCACATCCTCCCCACCTTATATAAATTTCGTCTTCGAAATTTACTTACCTGAAGAGTTCTGGATATTTAGCCATCATCTCATCCTCTCTTTCCCAAGTGGCCTCCTCAACTAATTCGTTCCTCCATAACACTTTTACTAATGGTATCTCTTTATTTCTAAACTTCTTCACTTCTCGCCGTAAAATCTCAACCGGTATCTCTTCATAGCTCAAATCTTCTTTCAACTCAACTGGTTCCTGCCTGAGAACATGAGATGGATTCGGAACATACTTCTTCAACACAGACACATGAAACACGTCATGTACTCTAGACATCGGTGCTGGTAACTCCAACTTATAGGCAACACTTCCAACTCTTTCAATGATAGTGAATGGAACAACATATCTTGGACTAAGCTTTCCTTTCTTTTCAAACCGCATTATTCCTTTCATTGGAGATACCTTCAAGAATACCCGATCACCCACTTCAAATTCCAACTCTCTTCTCCGTTTGTCTGCATAACTTTTTTATCGATCTTGGGCAACTTTCATCTTCTCTCTAATCTGTGTTACAGCTTCTGTCATTTCACGGATCAAGTCTGGACCCAAAAGTTTTCTCTCTCCAACTTCATCCCAATGTATTGGAGATCTACAATTTCTCCCGTATAGTGCTTCATATGGTGCCATCCCAATTGTGGATTGATAGTTGTTGTTATACGAGAACTCTATCAGAGACAAAAATTTACTCTACTGTCCTTGAAAATCCAACACACATGCTTTGAGCATATTCTCCAAAATTTGTATCGTACGCTCCGATTGACCATCTGTCTGTGGATGGAATGCCGTGCTGAAAGAAAAATATGTCCCAAACGCCTTATGTAAACTCTTCCAAAAAGCAGACAAGAATCTAGTATCTCTGTTCGACACAATAGTAAGTGGTACTCCATGGAGTCTGACAATTTCTTGTATATATAGCTGGGCATAACAATCTATGGAATACGTAGAGCAAATAGGAAGAAAATGAGCTGACTTAGTCAATCGATCCACGATAACCCAAATGGCATCGTGACCTTTCACTGTTTTCGGTAGTCTGATACAAAATCCATAGTGATATTCTCCTACTTCCACTCTAGAATATATAAAGGCTGTAAAGTTCTTGCTGGTCTCTGATGCTCGGCTTTGACTTGTTAACAAGTCAAACATTGCTCTACATATTGAGTGACATCTCTTTTCATTCCTGGCCACCAATAATGTGACTTCAAATCTCTATACATCTAAGTAGCTCCTAAATGTACAGAGTACAGTGTTGAATGAGCTTCTGTAATCACTTCCTTCCAAATGTTATTTACTTCAGGTAGACATAATTGACCTTTATACTGAATCACACCATCATCTGTTAATTGGAAATCAAAAGACTTTCCAGAGCTAATATTATTCTTTATCTTGTCAAACAACTTATCATCTTGTTGTCCATGTCGAATCTTATCCATCAATGTTGGTCGAAATGTCAGAGCTGCCATCCTTGCTTCCAATGATCCTTCCTGAATTATCTCCTCACACATCTCTTACAAATCAAGCAACTCTGGTTTCTGATTTAGGGTCATAGCAGCTACACTCTGTGCCATCTTTCGGCTCAATGCATCAACGACAACATTGGTTTTGCCTGGATGATAGTTGATAACACAGTCGTAGTCTTTCACTAGTTCTAACCATCTTCTCTGCCTCATGTTCAACTCTTTTTGAGTGAAAAATTACTTCAAACTCTTATGATCAGTGTAAATCTCACAACGCTCCCTATATAGATAATGCTTCCAAATCTTGAGTGCAAACACTACTGCGGCTAATTCTAAATCATGAGTTGGGTAATTCTTTTCGTACTCCTTTAACTGTCTGGATGCATACGCTATTACTTTCCCATTCTGCATCAACACAAATCCAAGACCATTCTTTGAAGCATCACTATAAACCTTGAAGTTTCCCGTCTCCGTAGGAATAGTTAAGATCGATACTGATGTCAATCGTCTCTTCAATGCCTTAAAACTCTGTTCACATGCCTCTGTTCATGTGAAACTCATATTCTCCCTAGTTAATTGTGTTAATGGTGAAGCGATCTTGGAGAATCCTTCAACAAATCTTCGATAATATCCAGCCAATCCAAGAAAGCTATGAACCTCAGTGGGATTTGAGGGTTGTGGCCAATCATGGATTGCTCTAACCATACTTGGATTCACTGAAATTCCTTCTCCTGATACTACGTGTCCTAAGAAAACAACTTAACCAGAACTCACACTTCTTGAACTTTGCATACAACTGCTTCTCTTTCAAAATCTCCAACACCTTTCTCAAGTGCAGAGCGTGATCCTCCTTATTCTTTGGGTAAATCAGAATATCCTCGATAAATACAATCACAAACTTATCGAAGAATTCCTGAAATACTTTATTCATTAAATACATAAATGCTACTGGAGCATTTGTTAAACCAAATGGCATCACTAAGAATTCATAGTGCTTGTACCTTGTACTGAATGTAGTTTTTGAGATATCTTCCTCCTTAATCTTCAACTGATGATACCCCGATCGCAAATCAATCTTCAAAAAGATAGTTGCACTCTGTAGTTGATCGGACAGATCATCAATGCGTGGCAATGGATACTTATTCTTGACTGTAACTTTGTTAAGCTCCCAATAATCAATTCACATCCTCAACGTGCCATCCTTCTTACGAACAAAAAGAACTGGTGCTCCCCAAGGTGAGAAACTAGATTGGATGAATCCTTTGTCTAGCAACTCTTGTAACTGTATCTTCAATTCTTTCAGTTCAGCTGGTGCCGTCCTGTATGGCACTTTAGATATAGGAGCAGTTCCTAGTTGTAGCTCAATAACAAACTCAATTTCCCGATCTGGCGGCAATTCTGGAAACACTTCTGGGTATTCCCGAACTACTGGAAAATCACAAAGAACTAGATATTGTTGTACCTCAACATTCAGGCGTGCGGCACAACCTGCTTTTCCTTGCGGCACGAGTGGCCCTCTTGGCCGGCACGAGTCTTGCCGGCCCTTCCTTCTCCCGACTTCGTTCCGACTTCATTTTTTACTTCCGTTTTTTGCCCATTTTACCTCATTTTCCACCTGAAAACATAAAATAACACCCCACGTGCATCTAGAACACAAATTTATACAATTCAACTACAAGATGCTCAAATACGGATATAAATCCCACAAACCGATGTTAAATCGAACCCTAAAACACGCAAATTTTCACACTAATCAGTCACGCTCACCAGATACCCCTCACAACCACTTTCCAACAACCGTTGTGCTTTTGCTGCTGATATCACAGGAAATTTGAAGCTTTTTTATCCCAACAAAATTGAACGATTCTCCTTCTAATGGCTGAAAAGTAATACTCTTCTTTTAACAATATATTGTGGCAATCCATGCCTAATATGATATCATAATCATTCATACTTAACACAATCAAATCAATGAGGAGTTGTCTTCCTTCAATAGGAATAACACAACCTTGAAGAAGTTAATTGATTTACTTTGATTCACCAGAAGGTATCATCACCTCATAATTAGCTTCTATCAAGTTAGATGTTCCACACAGCTTCCTCACATACTCAGTGGATACAAATGAATATGTTGCTCTATAATCAAATACACATATGTAGAAGTGCCAAAAATAAAAAACTTATCCATGATAACTGAGGGTTTCGCATCGGCCTCCTCCCCCGTCAAAGTGTACACCCTTGCTGGAGCTCTTCCTTGTTGTCCTTGCTTCCCTTGCTTAGGACATGTAGTGGTCACATGCCCTTTCTCTCCACATGTGTAACAAGTCCTAGTAGCAATGTGACACTCTCTGTCATGTGGCTTAGCACATTTAGGACATATAGGTATTTGCGCGGCAAGTGGCACCTTACCCTGATCGAACTTGGGATGCTTGTTCGGTTCTCCTTGTCTCTGTCCTTGTTCCACTTGAATATTTGATTTCAGCCTCTGAAATGGCATCGGCCTCCTATCATCTCTCCCAAATTGTTGCACTGGTTTTTGCTGAAACTGGCGTCTGATAGCCTGCGCTTGCCGGATCCTCATCTCAGCTTGTTCAGCAATCTAGGCCGTTTCTGCAACTTGTGAGTATGTTGCTCCTTGCAGTCCCACCATACTCACTTCTTTGAAAAGTTCAGGCCTTAAGCCTTCCACGAATCTCTCTACTTTCAGTGCCTCCGTACTCACCATGTATTCTGCAAACCTCGACAACTGTTCAAACTTACGAAGGTAATCTGTGACTGACATACCAGCCTGCTTCAGTTGTATGAACTCGTTCATCTTCATTGCTCTCACTGGTGCCATAAAGTATTTGTTTCTGAATAACTCCTTAAATCTTTCCCATGTCATAGTTGTGACATCCTCAATACTTTTAATTATATCCCACTATGGCCAGCACTTCCCCGTAACATGAAAGAAGCACATAACACTCTGTCCTCATCTGGAATTCTACTGTATTGAAACATATTTTCCATTGTGTGTAACCAATCCTCTATATTTTTGGGATCTGCTGCATCCTCAAACATTAGAGGGCTCAGCATTCGAAACCTCTCACAAACGATTTCCACGCATTCTACTTTACGTCTATCCTGATTAACATTACCCTCTGGCTGTCCACCCATATCTCTTTGCTGAATCAGTTGTTGTATCTACTGGGACTGACGCTCTACCTATTCCATCAGTCGAGTAATCACCACATCACGATTATTTCCTTACGTAGGTGCTGCTTGCTCAGCAACTCTATCACCTTCAGAACATTCACTTGTAGTCCTTACTATTTTGTCTACTAACTACGAGTCCTACACCACATGGCCAATATAATTTATAAAACACATAACAACACAGAATGTAAATAACACGTACACGCAAAGCTGCGCTCCCAAGAAATGAGCTCATGTACATAGACAGTCTGCAGGATCTAAACCGTGTTCTGATACCACTCTGACACGACCCACCTTACATAACTTATAATTAACATAAATATCATTATTATAAAAACTGCATATACAATTTTTTTCACATAATATATTTATAACCGAAACCATCACACCAGTTCAACATACATAACTGGTTTCTGACACCACTTCAAACCACACAAATTTGTGATAATACTTATTATATTACATATTAAAATATTAGCGGAAACAAAATAAACTCATGGCCTAGCCCAACAGGTCGTCATCTATGTACATCCGCTCAAAACCCTGTAGGAGCTCCACAGCTTGTGAAATCACATCACAAAACTCAATAATCAACAAGCACACCTACAATGCATAAACTAGTGAGACAAAAATCTCAGTAAGTAGAAATCATGCATGACAGTGCATAAAAATGCATTTAATTTTCGATCGCTTATTTCCTAATCTTTCTAGTTGGTCTCTCTTATTATGAAAATAATTCATGTTGCGGGATCCCCACAACACACTTATGATATGCACCCTAAATGAGCTCAATGGGGATGATTTTTCCGAATCCCGAATATAGTGCCGGGAATAATTTTTCCGAACCCTAGCAGAGTGTTGGAGATGATTTTTCCGAACCCCAAATAATGTTTTGGGGATGATATTTCTGAACCCTAAATAAAGTTTCGGGTGTTGAGAGTGAAAATAAGCGTGTTTTAATATCCAATTTAACACCTGTTTGATCAGAATTGTTGTTTTATATTAGCACAAGTGTCTTATATTAAATATATTTGAAAAAAAGTGCACTTGAGGTGTTTTCTTGTATTTTAGGTGGAAAAAGAATCAAAAGAGCTAAGTTTGAGAAAAGGTGCAATTTGTGCAAGAATGCTGAAAAATGCACGTCCAATTTTTATAATTTTTCTATATTTGTGTGAAGCTCTGAATTGGAAGTGTCATATATGGTTGAAAAGCCACAGGAGAGAGGGTCGTTTTGGAGTAAAGAATACCCCAATCAGATTCCAAACGAGAAAGTTATGATCAAAGTGGTGACATCGCGCAAGCTGTGCCGAACAGAACGGCTGTGCCACTTTGCATGACTTGTTATATATTCAAATGTTGGATTTTCTATGATTTCTGCATATACATAGAAATCCGAGGAAGAGAGGATCGCGTGAGCGTAAGAATCACTCAAATCAGTTTTGAGAGGAAGTTATGCTCAAAATCGTGAAGTCGCGCAGCTGCCAGCGAGAATTTCCGAATTTAAGCGTGTTTTTACACCACTCAGTGTGTGTCGTGTGTTTTACATTCCATTGCATGTATTTTCGTATTTTCCAAAAAAAAAAGTCATTTCTAGGTCCATAAGGTGAGCTTACAAGTATAAAAGGCGATGCAGATCACACCAAGAAGACACAATAGAATAGAGATTGGATTAGAGAGAGCTACATCCATCCTACACCACCCCACAAGGGGGATCACCCCCAACCATCATCCACATCCTTTTCTCCATTCATCCATCACTTTGAAGATTCGTTCGTGGAATCAAGAGGAGAACCAAGAGGAGAATTCAAGATGGAGAAGGACGCGACGACGCCCACATCTAGGGTTTATTTCTTTTTCTAATTTATCTTGTAATTTTGCAGACATCTGGGTAATATCTATCCAACACCCATGATTGTTCCTCGTAACATCATGAGCTAGAGTCTTTTTGGTAGAACTAGTGTTGTGAAGGTTTTTACGAATTAATTAAACTTTCGTGTGTAAACTCCGTACAACACTACTTGTGGATTTATTTTATATATGATTGTGCCTTTTTAATTCATACTCACGATCGTTTTGTGCATAATTAACTGTTATGTAGAGTCTGAATACATATCTTAGTTATTGATTGAGTGCGTTCACTGCTGAGTAGGATTCCATGTTATGATTCTAAGTGAGGGGACTCCGAAGCTTCATTAGAACTATCATATATGAATACTTATTAATTGAATTGAATTCAGGTTATTAAGTAGGATAAAGAGGATAATTTTATAGTACCTATAAAGGGAGATCATATCGGTTTAGAGTACCATTTGGCCAGGGAAATAATTGATACTGATAGTACCTAGAAAGGGGGGTAGAATTATATCTCTTACTCCGAGGTTATTCACACGTGTTACACGCATGTTTACTTGTGTCTATAGAGTAGATATGCATGGTTTAGTGATGCGTCCATATTCCACAAGGCAGAGTCGGACATCAACACATGGAAGGGAAATTAATGCATGAAACAGGATTATCCTATGACTACCTATTCTCCTACTTGATCCACTTTTATATTCTTCGAGTGATATTTTATTTTATATGTTATTTTAATTAATTATTTATTAGTTTAATAATTAAATTCTAAAACTTTATTACCTTTGTCTTAATTAATTTAGTTAATAATTAAATTGATAATACGTCGTCCTTTGGGTTCGATAATTCACTTGGTCGCTTGCTTAAGTTGCAACTGATATCCCTAATACTTGGGTATTAATTTTGCGTGCAAATAAAACACGCATCAAGTTCTTGGCGCTGTTGTCTGGGACGACTATTATTATTGATTTTTTATTATTTCTAGTTTGATTAAGACGTTTATTTGTGATTATTTATTTCTATCTATCCTTTAATTTTTCTGAGGTACTTGTACACTGGGAAAAGGAGAGGAAGGAAAGGAAGAAGTAACATACATTGCTAAACATGGCTGGAGCAAGGCAGAATCTGGATAATATTTCCATACGTTAAATTTTCACGTACAATGGGATTTGCAACATGGGGTTGATAGGAGCAAGGGGGGAAGATGATGATTTTGAGGTACAACCCGCTCTTATTAACATGGTAGAAAAGAATTCCTTTTTTGGAGGTTGTTTTGAAGATCCATATCAGTATCTCCGAAGATTTCTTGGTTATGTAAACACTCAAAAGGGTGCTGGAGATAATGATCATGCTAGGCGGATCGCCTTATTCAAGTTTTCATTAATTAATAATGCGGAAGCTTGGTATGAGACTCTTGATGCAGCAGACTGCACTACATGGGACCAATTGCAGCAGAAGTTCTTGGAGAGATACATGTCACCCTCAAGGATCTTAAGAATGAGGAAAGAGATCACCCAATTTGCTATGAATCAGGGTGAGAAATTTTATGAGGCGTGGGACAGGTTCAAAGACATGCTCAAGAGGTGCCCAAAGCATAGGATGTCAAAGGCTCAATACATAAATATCTTCTACTATGGATTGGATTGTGAGTCGCGTGTTTTTACTGATGCATCATCAGGAGGAGCGTTGTTATCTATAAAAGCACTTGAAGCAGAAAAGTCATTTGAAGACATCTCTATGAATTCACGTGATTGGCCTATGGAAAGTGGAAGAGGATCTTGTGTACTAGGTAAGGTAGCGCAGGTTGAACATCAAGTGGTGAAGCCGAATAGGGATGATGAGATCGTCTCTAGTTTAGCTAACATCAACAAGCTACTAGAGTCCCAGCAGAAGCAGATTACAGAGTTGACACTAAGGGGGCCTTGTAGGCAGCAGCAAGAAGTAAAGAGTGTTAAAGATACCTTCAATCTATACATGACTGAGAATGATGCAAGGATTGATTGTCTTGAGGATACCATGAATGTTGATCATGCAGATTTGTCTAAGCAGTTGAAGGACCTTACCTTGATTATGGGGCAGATGACCGCGAATGTGAATCAAGTGACACAAATATTGGAGAATAATGCCGTCACATTGAGGTTAGACACGCAGTACGAAGGTTCGATGATGCCGGCGAGCGAGAAAAAAGGAAGCAGGGATGTTGATCGACCAACCCAAATCCGTTTGACCAGACCTGATGGTCCAATGGAGGTCGAGCAACCCCTGGAGAAACAGAATTATGATGCTCTATTTCCAGGTACACCATTCGACTTGCACTCTTCCGTTCGACCAGACCACCTTAGTCGAATGGAAGTCAAACAACACCTGGGTAACGAGAGCTCACGATCAAGCAGGTTGATCGACCAAATGCCATCAATTCGACCAGACTACCCAAGTCAAACGGAGGTCGAACAACACATGAAGAATAAAAGTTCGCGATCAGGCAGGTTGCTCGACTAAAACCCATCTGCTTGACCAGTCCCTTTTGGTTGAACAGAGGTCGAGCAACGTGGTGCAGTACCCGATTCGATACCGAATGCTATACCTGTTGTTTAGAACACTCCAGAGACATCCCAAGAGCAGAATAATGAGCTTATAATAGAGAAAAAGTTGGAAAGAGCAAAGAAGTTGAGAGTCGAGAAGCTTAGACTGCAGATGGATAATGAAGATGTGGTTTTCTCTCTTGATCGTGCAATGAAGATTCCCATGGAAATTCAATCGTGCAAGAGCATAGATGCAATTTCTAACTTGTTTAATCTTGATTTTTCTAAGACAGATGATTCTGAATTTAAGTGGAAGATTGATAAGGAGATGTCTAGACAGCCATGGGAGGAAGGATATTCCAATAATCATATATGTGTTACCAATAAAGGTGAGGTGTTGAGTGTAGACAAGAAGAGGAAAAGAAAGTATTTGAAGGTGAGGATGTGAGAAGACCGTCCTCTACCGTCGTGACTCTCCGACGTTAAATATGTGCGCCTGTTGGGGGCTTGCCCTTCCATTTTAATGCTTTATTTATTTCGTGTGAGTAAGAAGTTTTTATATTTAAGGTGCTTACTAATCGGCAATTACATCTCTTTGTAAACTTAGTTTCAACTTATATTTTTACTAAGTTTGGGGTGGATGTTATTACCTCATTGTAGCACCAAGAGTATAATATTTTCTTTGTAATGTTTGCTAGCACCAAGAGTATAATATTTTCTTTGTAATGTTTGCTAGGGGAATTGATTTTTTGCGATATGTTGAAACTTTAATCGGTTTTGATGTGTCGATTTTTTGCAATTTTCCTAGTGTTCAGTGGAGTTTCTAGTGTGTGGAGTTGATTAGATAGTCAATTGAGTCTTTCTTATAGTTCTCCTATTTTATTATTGATGAATCCTGTGATGATGAGTGTGTTTGAGTTTTGATGATAGAAAAGGTAAAAGAGTGGCAAGATGAGTTCTACACTGAGGCTTTGACCTGACAGAGTTGAACAACTCGAGGAGCTCGTGCATACATTGAAGAAAAATCAGGTGCCCTCATTTCCTTATTCTAATTTTTATGTGCGCTTTAAATTCATGGAGTGGAAGGAATGAGTTTATATTTTTGGTGATCCTTGTGATCTTATATTGTTTGAATTGTACTTTAAATTCATATGCTTTTGAAATTGATGAAGTGTACTTGAGTTATAATGTGGTATGAAGTTCTATGTGTATTTGTGAGATATTGCTTACCATGAAAAGTGCTTTGTTACTTGTTAAAAATCCATGTGAGATTTTGAGCCTCGTTGATCATGATACATAATCATATGATATTTCTTTTCTGGTGAGTATCGTTCTTGTGTGTGTATTCTAGAACTTGCCTCTTGTCTTATTTGAGACTACATGTGTGTTAGATGATGAGAGATGACTTAAGGCCATCCTTGAATTTATGAGTCACTTTGTTGAATAATTTCATACTAAATAATTTTATATCCGTAGTTAGCCCTTTTGAGCTTGAAAACCTTATTTCTTTGGCAACCTATGAAGATAGCTACTTTGATATCCTATTTGAGCCTTAAAATTCCTATATTTAGTGGAGAATTAAATGTTGTCAAAGTGTGAAGTTGATTTTGATGGAGTTTGGAAGGAATAAAATATTTGAAGTTGTATAAGTGATTATGAGCTTAAAAATAAATTACTTAGGGGTAGTGCCCGAAACTGGTTCCTTAAGAAAGGAAAAAAAAGAGAAGAAAAAATTGTTGAGCTTGAAGGAAAGGAGAGAAAAAAAAATTAGAAGAGCATGAAGCTGGATAGCTTTGAAATGTAAAAACATGCAGTAGAAAAGATCTCCGATTTTAATTCTCTACTAATTGAGTCACTTTATCCATATGTTTCCTACCCTTACCAAAGAGCCAACAATACATCCAAAAGAAAAGTCCTTTTTGATCCCATTGTCGAATCATACTTTTAGTGATGGAGAGTTTGAGATATTTGGCAAGCTTATGGTTACACATACACTTGAATTGAATTTGAGCGTAAACACCTTAACCTATAAGTGTACATCTTTTACACTTGAGTGCGAGTGATATATACTTCCCGTGAGAATATGTTAATGGAGCATTTGAATTGGTGGTGATTGTCTTAACTTGTATGCTATGAATTGAGTATTACATGTAATGAGAGTTGCATGACCTAAGTTGAGGACAATTGTATTTTGAATGGGGTATTGGTCATAGTTCTTATTTCCTGGCTATTTTTCTTACTCTCTCTTTCTCTTTATTTTTATTTTTTTTGTCTCGGGACGAGCAACGGGTAAGTTTGGAGATTTTTTGAGAGTGAAAATAAATGTATTTTAATATCCAATTTAACACCTGTTTGAAGAGGAAGTTATGCTCAAAATCGTGAAGTCACACAGCTGCCAGCGAGAATTTCCGAGAATTTTCAAATTTGTGCGTGTTTTTACATCACTCAATGTGTGCCACGTGTTTTACATCCTATTGCATGTATTTTCATGTTTTCCAAGAAAAAGTCCTTCCTAGGTCCATAAGGAGAGCTTACAAATATAAAATTGGATGTAGATCACACCAAGAAGATAAAATAGAATAGAGATTGGATTAGAGAGAGCCACATCCATCCTACACTACCCCACAAGGGGGGATTACCCCCAACCATCATCCACATCATTTCCTCCATTCATCCATCACTTTGAAGATTCGTTCGTGGAATCAAGAGGAGAACCAAGAGGAGAATTCAAGACGGAGAAGGACGCGACGACGCCCACATCTAGGGTTTATTTCGTTTCCCAATTTATCTTGTAATTTTCCAGACATCTGGGTAAGATCTATCCAACACCCATGATTGTTCCTCGTAATATCATGGGCTAGAGCCTTTTTGGTAGAACTAGGGTTGTGAATGTTTTTACGAATTAATTGAACTTTCGTGTGTAAACTCCATACAACACTACTTGTGAATTTATTTTATATATGACTGTGCCTTTTTAATTCATACTCACAGTCATTTTGTGCATCATTAACTGTTATGTAGAGTCTGAATACATATCTTGGTTATTGATTGAGTGCGTTCACTGCTAAGCAGGATTCCATGTTATGATTCTAAGTGAGGGGACTCTGAAGATTCATTAGAACTATCATATATGAATACTTATTAATTGAATTGAATTCAAGTTATTTAGTAGGATAAAGAGGATAATTTTATAGTACCTATAAAGGGATATCATATCGGGTTAGAGTACCATTTGACCAGGGAAATAATTGATACTGATAGTACATAGAAATAGGGGTGGAATTATATCTCTTGCTCCGAGGTTATTTACACGGGTTACACGCATGTTTACTTGTGTCTATAGAGTAGATATGCATGGTTTAGTGATGCGTCCATATTCCACAAGGCAGAGTCGGACATCAATACACGGAAGGAAAATTAATGCGTGAAACTAGATTATCCTAGGGCTACCTATTCTCCTATTTGATCCACTTCCGTATTCTTCGAGTGATATTTTATTTTATTTGTTATTTTAATTAATTGTTTATTTGTTTAATAATTAAATCCTAAAACTTTATTACCATTGTCTTAATTAATTTAGTTAATAATTAAATTGATAATACGTCGTCCTTTGGGTTCTATAATTCACTTGGTCGCTTGCTTAAGCTGCAACTGATATCCTTAATACTTTAGGATTAACTTTGCGTGCAAAGAAAATACGCATCATCGGGAACGATTTTTCTGAACCCTAACAAGAGTGCATATATAGTGGCCGCATACACCATTAGTATCTTATTAATTTTGAGAAAACACTTTTTATGATTATGCATGGTATGCAATCAGAGTAATTAAATATGCATCACAAACCATTTACGACATCAATATCAACATTTAATCACGATAAAGTAACAACTTAATTTCAATTCACACTGATCCACTTCTAAAATAACTTTACCTTATTCACATAGATCCGTTTATAGAATAACAACTTCACCTTGGATCACACGGATCCCATTTTAGAATGACAACTTCATTTCTGATCACATAGATCCTTATAAACAATATATTCTCAGATCATATAGATCTATATTCAACAGTTTCCGATCACACAGATCCATATAGGACAATGATATTATTTCAAATCACATAAATTCACAACTTGTATCGCAAATTTATCACAAATAAGTTACAAATAATATTGTTGAATATGAAACCTACTTTCCCCAAATCACATAAATTCACAGGTTGTATCGCAAATTTATCACAAATAATTCATAACGTAATCAAACTTAAACACAGATAATTCATAACATAATTATCATATATTAATAACAAATGATTCACATACAACAATATGTTTATGCATTGTAGTTGGACTTTTACTTATCTGGACTCAGCAGTAATATACTATATATCTCGTGAAGAACTATCACTAATCTCTCGTCCCAGCACACTCTCCTTTCTCCCTCTTTTCTTTCTTTTTTTTTTACTCAATCTGTATGTTCCTCTCTATTTTTTTTCCACTCCAAATGGGATTAACCCATATATATAGTGAGAGTCATGAGAAGGTTAAATCGGCAACCTTTACTCTTTTTTTAAACTAATGCATACGTGTTCAATTACAAACCAAATAATTTATGGTTGACAATTAACCACGACATAGCAATGTGGGCACTTGGCAAACTTACCTTCTTTCTTTTTTTTAAATTATTATTATTATTATCCATTACGAATATACGTGCAATACTTAATAACTAAGATATAATATATTTATAAACTAATACACATAAGTGTACACTATCTTACTATTATTATTATTATGAGAACATGTGTGATACTTAATAATTAAGAAAAGTGTATTTATTCCCATAAAATAATTAACTCATATATCCAAATTAATGCACGTAAATATTTATGCACACCTATATTCACATATTATCACAATTTTCATCACGGATGTCTCAAATAAAATATAAAGATAAATAATATATAGAAACAATTGTCACATAATTGCCACATTATTATCACATAATTGTCACATAATTGTCACATAATCATAAAATGCAAAGAACACAAATTAAATTATATTAACACATGAGTAGTGAGAAGCTCGGGCATCACATCTCTACTTCTATATGCCCCACACTCTTTGCCAATACTTTCTTTCATTATATATTTAAGATGTACCATTTCCTTATCATCTTATTGTTAAAAATGAATATACGTAGCATGATGAGGGATTAATATTTGCCATTATATTTTTCATTATATATATTTAAATACACAATTTGATCTTTTTACTGCTAAAAATAACATACGTAACATGAACGTAATTTTATTATAAAATATTTAAATCCAGATAAATTTAAGTTAAGATATACTTATTTTAGAAAAACGTGTGATCGTACAACGCACGAGATGGGTACTACTAGGCTTCTTCTTCGAGTAGAGTTTAGAATAATTTATCTAAAAGGTATAATTTAACTTTCTCCTTCGGGTTTAATAACATCAGAATAGCTTTGTTCCGTGCATCGCACGGGTTTAAACGCTAGTATCATATGGAAGAATCTGAAATTACTCAAATGGTACAATTCTAAAAGGTCATCGATGAAATTACATTAGAAAAGTTCATTATTAAACTACATTACAAAGTATGATATGCATGCGACGTGCAACACACATTTTTAAAAACTAGTCTTTTTAAAAGGTGAGTGTGTTATTTATAAAATTAAAATGTATGTTAAGGTGTGATATTATTTTTTGGGTGGTGCAAGCTATTATGGGATGAACAAAAATATAAAGTGTGATAATAATTGTGAGATTATGGGAGTACAAAGTAGTGCAATATAAAAACATTACTTACTATCAAAAAAAATTTAGAGATATTTTCGTACAAGTTTCAATGTCTAAAACTAAAAAAATGTATAGATTATTTTTTATTAATAAATAAGAAATTATAAAATTTATAGTAAAAGCGATAAAATATTTTTTTATCAATGTGTAAGGTCAAATTAATTATAAGAATAATTATTAGAAAGTTTGAAGAATTATAATTAAAAAAATAATTAATAATAACTAAAATTATATATATATATATATATATATATATATATATATATATATATATATATATATATACTCAAGAGATTTTGATGGATTTGGGGCCTAAAGGCCCCTCATAGATATATGAGGATATACCCATGCCTGCTCCTAAACTCATATTCCACACCCCCTTTATTACTAAGTACTAACCCTGCCCATCATATTTACTATTCCCATCCCCCACATCATTAATTATCAAGATCTGATCTTAATTTAGGCCATATAATTCAGATGAAACCGTCGTCCATATGGTGGAGAAAGCTCCAGTAAGGGCCGTGCGCCACCACGTCACCTCCTGAAAATAATTTGAAAGTAGCATAATTTGTTCTCAATTCGTGAATTAAAGCAAAAAAATGAGAAAGAAACCAATGGCGGCAACCTGCAAAATTGAATATTGAACAATATATATAACAACATAGTATCATTCATATTCTACTTAATTACTAGTATTAATAATGAGTTTGTTTAATAAACAGTGAACGACCTTCCGATCTTCTGTTGTATTTCTAAGCCTCTCCTTGACATTGTGTGGGCAACGATCACCAAGGAGAACTCAATCTGCTGCTCCTATCACTCTCACGACTCTTAGTCGTGTGGTTATGTGCCGTTATTACAAGTGAAGGGGCTGCTGAGTGTAGCTATATATAGACTACAACAGGGACCAGGAGGAGAAATTAGGGTTTGGGCCTCCCATTGGCTTAAGCATCCAAGTTTAGCCCAAAACTTATACTTAAGTCCAATAATAATAAATCATTCCACTAAAGAAATATTATTGCACTGCCACCTTAATCCCAAATTACGTTTATGGGCTCCTTCTTATTATGAAAATCGTTAATCTCCGTATGTTTAAGATTCAATGCCCATTAATTAATTAAGTTACTGACAACTCAATTAATTAATATATTTACCGAGAGTAGTACCACTCAACCTTATTATCATACTGGAATAAATCCACCTGTAAGGTTTACATGATAATCCTTATGAGCTCCTCAAGGGGACATCATCAACCAATTCCGTTAGGACACGGATTCCTTCTACAATCAACAACACACCATAGAGACAGTACAATCTCCCAATTTACTGAGCATATTGATTTAACTATTAAATCTCACTCATTGATGAATTAAAGAAATAAATACTGGCTTACGTGTCGAAGTTATTGTATAGGGATTAAGAGTACGAACTTCCATAATAATAGAGATCAAGTTCTATTATATAGTCAGTATAAACCGAACGATCTTAGCTTAGTGTAATTTTATAGTCAAGACAGACTAATGCCAGATCACACTACAACCATACCGATAGATAGTCCCCATCTATCTCGATTGTGAATATTTGTTTATACTTTATAAAGAGCCGATAATATGATCTTTCGTGTAACGCCACACACCACATTATCTACAGTATAAAGTAAATGGACTTTTGCAACAACATTATTTTTGCAAACGTTTGATCACACGATTCTGATTTCAAATATTATCATAAACATTGTTCATACCAAAAGCAAGATTTTTAGTATACAATCCAACAATCTTGACTTTAAATTTATCTGAATTTAAATAGGGAAGATTACTACTAGGTAAACAAAAAAAACTTAATTACTATGAGATACAAACATACAAAACTATTACTACTAACTACAGAAATATATAGTGATATTCCAATATTACCCCTACAATGTGCTGCACATAAATATTGTGTGAAGCAAAGTGTGTGCAATAACAAAAGTGTGTGCAGTAAAAAAAAGTGTGGAGCAAAAAAGTGTGGTGGTTCGGCGGTGGTATGGAATTTTCCGGCGACCGACCGCCGACGGTACGGAATTTTCCGGCGACAGGCCGTCTGAGTTCCAACGGTACGGAATTAAGGGTTGACCGGCCGTCGGAGCTCCGACGGTGGCAGTTTTCCTGCGACCGGCCGCCGGTGGTTCAGCGGTGATGGTGGTGGTCCGAAGGTCGGTGGGGGATTAGGATTTGTGGTTTAAAAGTGTATGGATTTAGGGTTATAATTGGTATTTTACTTTAATATTTTATATTAAATAATAATTATTTTAAATCAATATATCTAGTAGTAATTAGTGGTACAAAGTGTGTACCCATTAGTAATTAATCCATTTAAATGTTAGTATATAATAAAATCACTTTAATGCTACGTATGTTACTTTTTAGCAGTAAGAATATCAAACTGTGCATTTCTAATATTTATATTTAAAATAAGGAGTATGATTAAATAAAAAATATAATTATTAATATATATTTATAATGTATTTATATTTTTTAGTGTTAAAATTAATGTATAATTTAATTTATATGTATATGGAGTATATTTTTTAGTGTTAAAATTAATATTGAAATAAAAATTATATTATTGTTAATTAATTATAAATTTAAATATAATATTCACTTTATAATATTTAATACGATCAAATAAAAGTTATAACCATTAATTAATTATATAACATCACATATTCGAAATACCCGTACTCTTAATTATTAATTAATTATATAATTATTTCATAATATATTATATATTAATATAGATAAAATATTTTGTATAATTTTAATATTTATGAATACCTGATCAAATTCTAATGAAATTTTTTGAACTACCCGTACTCGATTTTTTATGTTTGGGTAAATCAGATATTCGAAAATATCCGTCATGTTTTCATTCCTAATGTTTGTTTATTCATATTCGTACTCGTTTCATTAAAAAAATATTATGATACTCATACTCGTAGTTAACCTGTTAATTAATACCCTTGATTACACATACCCATTTAAAATTATTAAGATGTTAGGACGAATAATATTAATTCAAAATTATTATTAATGAAGAAAATAATTTAATAATGAATTAATTGTTACTTACTCGTATCCATTTAAATATAAACTACACATATTCGTACCCGTTTCATTTAAAATATATATTATGATACTCATACACATCCCAAATTCGTATATCATTACCCATTGATTACACATACCCATTTAAAATTATTAAAATATTAGGACCAATAATATTAATTCAAAATTATTATTAATGAAGAAAATAATTTAATAATGAATTAATTGTTACGTACTCGTATCCATTTAAATATAAACTACACATATTCGTACCCGTTTCATTTAAAATATATATCATGATACTCATACACATCCCAAATCCGTTTATCAATACCCGTTGATTACACACACTCATTTAAAATTATTAAGATGTTAAGACAAATAATATTAATTCAAAATTAATAATGAAGAAAATAATTTAATAATGAATTAATTATAAACTACTCATATTCGTACCTGTTTCATTAAAAAAATATATCACTATTCATACCCATCCAAAACTCGTTTATCAATACCCGTTGATCATACCCTTCCCAAACCCGTTTATCATTACTCGTTGATTACACATGCCCATTTAAAATTATTAAGAAGTTAGGACCAGTATTCATAAATTCTTAACTATAAATAATATAATTAAACTGGTTTAGGAATTAAATAAGGTGATTTAATTAAATGGTCAAGATCTTATTTCATAATTGTGATGAATGGATGAGATTAAATCATGTACTGAGTGGTTGAGATTCAAAATGATTTAGTAATCACATCAATGTTGTAAATTAAAAGTTGCTTCAATTTTGACTTTTTCACTTTGTTATCATATTACTATAACTATAGATAGATAGATATATAAACTCCTTCGCCGAACATAAATTCATATAAAATAGATTCCACTAATCCATAATAACGGGTTGCTTGTAATAAAATAATTTAAGAAGATGATTTTAGTGTATTTTAATAGCATATACTCATGTTTCAATATCTCATATTACTTTCTATCTTTTTCATTTGTTTTTTCGTTTTCCTTTTTCAATTTTAGTTCTTTAAATTTATTTAAGCGAACAATAAAATTTAATAATATTTTTAATTAATATGACATAATTTTTTATTTAAAAATATACTAATTTTTTTTAATTAATGACTATTCAAACATTAATTTAATTTAACTCTTTTTAACTATATATATATATATATATATATATATATATTCAAATACTATTGATTATGTTAAAAAAATTAATGAAATGAATATCTAATCTTTTAAAATAATAAAACGTGCATATATAAAACTGTTAAAATGAGATGTGTATCGGGTTGATCCATAACCTATCATTTTGTGGGGCGGATCTATATGAATTTGAGTTATTAGTTATACGGGCCTATATAGATTGGACGTTGGTGGGCGAGGTTCAGCCATGTGAATCAAATCTCATTTTCACATTCTCTACATAAAATTTATTAAAACAAAACTAAAAATAAACATACGTAAACAAAATATCTAATGAACTGATTGAGGAATAGTATAAAAAAATCATAAAAATTAATTACTTTTAAAAATTAAATTTGGTGGATTATTGGTGGGTGGAATGAATCATATATGAAGCATGTCATATAGGGTGGGACATTTGTGGATTGGGCTATTGGTGGATAGGGAAGGGTTGGCCTGCACAAGCCTAACGCATTATGATACCTCCATATATACCACTCATTCAATTGAATTATTGTATAAAAAAATTCATAAGAAGAAATTATGATATAATTTTAATAAAAAGTAATAATTAATAATAATAATAATAAATAAAAATCGTCAAATTAAATTATTAATGAATAATTTGTATGACAAATAAAAGGTGATAATATTTTTAATAAAATGTATTAGCTAATCAAGAAAAAATGTTATATGACCAATTGAGTGTTATTTATTTTATAAACAATTTGTATATAAGGAATATAAATTGATAGCATTTTTAATAAAAATAACACTTGATTAAGAAAAAATTATATCTGTCCAATTGAAATGTTTCCTAAACAATTTTAAAAAAAGTAAAAAGTAATATTTTTAATCAAAACCCTTTCACGCTTAGCGATAAAGAAGAATGCTAAGAAGAATGATAATGTGAATAATGTTCAGGCTCTGGTTGCAGATAAGTCTGTTTACGTGGAATGTTTAGAGTGACATCTAATAAATGAAAAGTGATAATCATTCAATTAAAATGTTTTATGAACTATTTATAGTGGATAAAAAAGAATAATAAAAAATTAATAAAAAAGAATAATTGGTCAAAGAAAAGTGATAGAAATTAATTTATAAATAATTAGGACAAATAAAAACTTTTAATATTTTAATAAAATTTATACTCATCTAATAAATAACAAGTGAAAAATGTCCAATTAAATTACACCCTTCATCCTGTTTATTGAGGATCTTTTGCTTTTTGCATGTAGATTAAAGAGTGTTATTATTTCATGCATAGTGGGTAGTTATTTTAATTGTATTAGAGAGAGTGTGTGGGTCCCATATTTGTAAAAAAAAGAAAGGGGATCCGTTGGGTGGGACGCCCAAAATAGATAAAATACCCTCTTAAATGAGATGGAGGAAGTATTTATAAATAATTCGTAAAATAAATATAATATATTTTAAATAAAAAGGTAAGTTATATAAAATATGAAAAATTACTAGTACAGTACCCCTAATTACTACTAGATACATTGATTTAAAATAATTACTATCACATAAATATTTAAATAAAATATCAAATATAACCCTAAACTCATACACTTTTAAACCACAAATCCTAACCTCCACCCACTGCCGGACCGCCATCGGCCGGTCGCCGGAAACCTGCCGTCGGAAACCGCCGCCGCCACTGCCGGAAAACTGACCTCGCCGGAGCTCCGTCGGTCGGTCGTCGGAGCACTGCCAGACCGCCGCCACCGCCGGAGCTCTGCCAGACCACCGCTGGACCACCACACTTTTTTGTTGCACACACTTTTGTTACTGCACACACTTTGCTGAACACGAACTTTTGCTGCTCACAACATTTATGTAGGGGTAATATTGGAATATCACTATATATTTTTGTAGTTAGTAGTAATATTTTTGTATGTTTGTATCTCATAATAATTAATGGTTTTTTTGTACCCAGTAGTAATCCATAAATAAATGATAATTTTTTATATAAAAAATAATATAAAATAAATAGTTTATTTTAATAATTAATAAAAATATCTATTTTAATTTTATTAAAAAAAATATTACCACTTAATATTGCATAAACAATACTGACGAAAGGTGGAGTATATTTTATAAACTACGGGTAATTCAAATTTTTAATATATATTTTAATTTAAGTTCTACTTGAAGTTCTTAAACGTAGCCTAGGTATTAACTGTTCAGATTTTTAATTTATATTTTAATTTAAGTTCTACTTGAAGTTCTTAAATGCAGCCTAAGCACTAACTGTTTAGCTTGAGGAAATCAATTACAACTCTTTTATTAATAAAATTGCATTTCAAACTAAAATGAAGATGATTTGTGTATTTCTTTGAAACCTCATCTACTATTTTATTTTCAAATATCACAAATTAAAAAATTCCATTGCACCTTTTAGTTTCCACAAGAAGAGCTCGTTGTTCTGGAGTCTAGTCAGTTTGAATATCTATCTAGATGTATACCTGCAGGATACATCAATTTTAGAAGACAAACAGACAAATTACTATCAATTTTCCACCAATATTGGGAGTTGAGATTTTAGTTATTTGCAAAGACTTCTATGAAACATATGAAGGTTGATTAAGAAAAACTAAGAGGCTTCAAAGACTTATTGAAGAAAAACTGTTAACAGAGCGATGAGTTGATTTGTTACCTCCCGAAATTTAAAATTAGGAAACCTCTAATCTCTAATTGTCTAATACTTAATCTTGGATAATCCTTCATCAAAAGAACACCCATCCCACCCCATAGTCTTCTGATGTTCTCTCATCACTAAATGAGTCCCTTGAAAACTTCTTATAATAGATCATGTTAAAAAGTTAAAAAGTAAATATCAGCCACACTGAGCTTATTAATAATCCATTTCATACAAGAAAAATAACTGATACTCTTCAAAATGAAATTAATTTATGGGAAATAAGAAACCACCATTCTTTCCTACCTTTCTCCTAATCCTTGTTACATATGACACATTCATGTATAGGAAATAAGAAACCACCATTCTACGCATAAAAGGTGAAAATGTATATTTTCATCAATCATAACTTTAAATATAAATACACACACAAAGAGTTAACAAAAAGAAATAAGAAAACCTAGTTCAAGTAATGCGATATTGAAAAAAAAAAACCTGAGACGCTATCGTATTTTATGGTTTTAGATCCATATTAGTGGCTGATATCAGATCTTTTATAGTCACCAAAGTCTACTTCAATTAATGATTTAATTCACCTAAACATTATAACGCAGAAAGCAATTAGAAATAACGAAAGTGAAAGGAGACAACACCTAGTACTTCTCATACTAAAATTAAAAGTAGATAGAGCAACTAGTTTTCGATTACATGACAAAGATCCATCTTTATACATGCTACACAGCACAAACATAGCACAATTAGACTATGTATAACCTTCACATGTTAATCTGATCTGATGTGTCGTATTGAGCATTCTTAAGAATTGAGAACATAAACATGATTAAACACAAATTTGAATCGATTTCACAATACCAACCAGGCACATAATGAAATTAACAAATTTTATGGTAGAAAACTTACAAGAGAGAAGAAATAATGGAAAAACACAAAAACATACCTGTTTGAGATATGTTTGAACAAAACGATATATTTCCCAAAAAATTTTGAACTATTCGTTACCCATTAATACCTCTAGTCGGGTTGTGGTAACAATGTCAACAAAGCCAAAAGTGTAGGTTTATAGGCAACCAATCAATCACTATTACAATAATTGGGGTAGAAATGTAGAAGGAGAATACTAAATTGAAAAGTACAAAAAAGAACGAGAGACAGAGGATCTTCTAACTCTACTTACATATCTAGGTCTTGGATCTTGGATTTGGAACATCTTGAGGGATAGATGAAGTCGAGTCCCGTAAAAAGAAACACGCCCCAGTAGCGCTCCGGTCTTGGTGGATCTTCTCCAAAGGTGAAACGACTTCTCATTTCCGGCGAAGCAGTACCGCTAACGCAGAAACTCCGACGAACTAAGGAGGATGGAAAACTGGATCGCTACTAGATGCAAATGCTTTGTATATGCAAATGCTTTGCGGTTTTGGTGTGATTTGAATGAACTACATGGAGCACTCCCCATATGATAGTATTTGCGTTCACTCACACTGATCTGGGTTCACACACTCAAATCTATGTTCACACACATAGATCTGCATTCACACACAAAACTATTGACCAGATAAAATGTATCACATGTTGTATCTGTTGAAGAAGATTCGCGCTTTGTGGGCTCCCTAATCACGATCATTTTATGTCCAAAATTAAATAGACTATTGGGCTAGGCTCAAGGCCCAAAAATCTAATTTACTATATTTAATTCTCTCCACATATGAGACTAATTTCACTCACTTTAATTATTATTTAATTAATGATTAATTTATTAATTAATCATTATTAACCAATTAAATTCCTCAACAAAAAGTAAAACGTTGGCATCAGGAGCAAAATAGCAATATGACAACGTGAATAATGAAGCGGCTCGAAGACGTGGAGTAGCAGGAAATGCGAAAAGAAGAGGTGTACATAACTATTTGATAAATAATTTTTAATAAAAAAAATTACATATTTAATAAAAAAATTATAATGAATTAAGAAAAAATAACAATTCATAATATAAATACAAAAAAATAATTTTATAATAAAAATGAAATTAAAAAAGTGAGTTTGGTGTGAGTCGTGTTTATATGTAAACCATATTTTTATAAAATTATTTTTTAGTACATAATAAATTATTTTTTGAATAACATTTATTTAAAAGAGTAATAATTCATCTATTTGAAAAGTAATTTTTTATGGTTAATCAATAAATCAGGTTGGACAATTTGAAAAACAATTTTTTTCATTTAAAAAGTTAATAATTTATCTTTTAAAAGTGTAATTTTTTATGTATTAAACAGTAAACTAGTGAAATAGGATTCACGTGTGAACTCAGTTCACACAAGTGTTTGACTTAAAAGAAAAAGTATAACACTCTCACATAGTATAATTAAATAGTTGATATACAGTTCACCCTGGTGCAAGAGTGCATCTATATGTGTATAATTTTTTACTCTATATTGTATGCATGTTTCTTAATAATTGTATACTTTTTTCACACTCAATTTTTCATTAACAAATTTTTTTTTATCAATCCAAGGCATGAAAATAGGTAAACTATCAATTAGGGGCCTGAATTATTTTTTCTATCAATTCGGGACCTGAAATATGTAAAACTTGTTAGGAAATTTTTAATTTCCATTATAATCTAATTGTGGATAATATATTATTATGCAATTATATTAGTTATTCAATTATTTTGTGGACTAAATTAAGTGATCTAATTAAGGTTAAAGGTCAATGAGCTATAATATTTTGATATGAGTCAATTGAGTATATACTCAATACTAAATGACTAGGTGATTATAAGTGGCCCAATTGTGTAGTATATAAAGGCTCATATATTATGGTCCCCAGTATATTAAGCTGCACATGATCTTCTCTTCTCCTCATCGGGAGGAATTACTAAGATCCCCATAAGGAATAAGAGGCTTAGTTGAGGAAAGCCATAATACCGATAATACTGATTAATCTTCGGGTTTGCATTCTGCCATAAAAGCTCATTGGATTATGTACGCTTCCACTTTACAATTTAGATCTCATTTAATCTTAATAGGGTTAAGGTTTATGGATTTATTTCGTACAAGTGGTATATAAGTCACTCTATTTATGATTCTTTGAGATCTGATAATATTAAATATATAGTCATCGTTTCAGAATTTGAATTTATTATTTTCGAAATAGCATATGAATTCGTATAAAGGACATAGATACTTGATAAATGTTATGAAATCAAAATGATGGAGAACATTTTTTATTATCATCATTTACGTTGGATTTAATAATATTATTCTTATTATTGTATTGTTCACGAAATTTGAATTGGGATTGTATCACGGCAATATCTTTGATGATATTTTAATCCTAATGTAAATTAAAGAATCCTTATGGACTTTGATTCTGATTTGGAAACTGGCTCAAGGATTTTAGTTTGGTAACTTTAATTAATTTTTAAATCTGTGAATTTATTATGGGACAATAATTATCAATTTACAGATTTGATATTTAGTATGTTAATTATGTACATGAGTATATTACAACTGCGCTCTTCATATGACTTCAATTTTGATGCCACTGAATTTAATTACCTGAGGCATTTAAGTAATTTAGAAAGATTATTGATTAATCAAATAGTTTCATTTTCTTGTCGAGTGGGGTAAAGTTTATTCATGGAGATCAATTTAATTAATTGAGCGCAATTATTGCGTGTATATCATTAAGCCATGAGAGCATTATATTTTGTTTGAGGGAATTATTAATTTAATTTGTGGCATTCATGATAAATTTATATAGACACGTGTACTGCAAAATAAAGTTTTGGGATCAAATTATTAGACATGCCCATATATACACATAATTGAGGATATACATGTACATTATTTAGGTTAATGATGGTGTTATCATATTTGTTCGAAGTAATACTTGTATTGTTGTCATTTGGGTTCATGCTTACCTTGTATATCTATTCTGATGGTAATGCAATAAAGGATAATTGCTTAATTTAATTTATTTTAAATTAGGATTTTGAATTCTTAATTAAGTTAAGAAATCTTTCAATATTTTTTAAATTTGTTTGAATCATCAAATTTGTTTAAATATGTTCAATGAAACATATATGTTTATTTTTAAATATTTGTTTAATTGGTCTAGTAATTTTCAATCTAGTCAATCAAAGCATCATGTTGCTGTAGCAGCCTCTGGATGTGGAGTGTGACTTTATTGAGATTATATAAACGAGTGTGTAATTATTTATGTGTTATGTGTTCAGCTCAAAGGTAGGTACAGTTTGACAGAATAATAACGCACATGTGATGATAAGTATGTGATAATTATTTTGAATTGTTTATTTGAACATCAGTCGGTCCAAAGATAGACTTTTGTTTGACAGAACTTATTATCACTACTTGATTATTACACCAATATTACCTCTTCAGTTAATTTTTGTCCATAGACGAGTTTAATGTTGCACAAGGTATCTTGTGATGGGTCCCAAATTAATAATGTTGTGCAAGTGTATCTTCATGCGGGTATTGATCGGCCCAAGGTAGATTAATATTTGGCCCGAAATACACAAGCACCTATGGTGGTGAATACGTGATAATTATTTGGTTTGACATGTGAGTAAATAAGTCGATCCAAAGAAAGACTATTGCTTGACAGTTCTTATTTTCAGTATTTGACTACTATATAGAGGGTGTCACTTACAATTAAGTATTGTTATCATTAGACTTGATCCAAATGTTGTGCTCGATTCCTCAAAATGATTCTAAATTATTTACTCCCTCCATCCCACTCAAAGGGTCTTTTTTTTCATTTTGGTCGTCTCACCCAAAGGGTCCCATTTTCTTTTTTACACACATGGGATCCACCTACTTCCTCTAATACAATTAAAATATGGGGCTCACACTCCCATTAATACAACTATCCAATTACACATTTAATAATAATACTCATTACTCCACGTGCAAAAAAGAAAAATGCACCCTTTGGATGGGACGGAGGGAGTAAATTTTGAAAGATTTTAAAGTTTCGTGCAAGCATAATAATCATTTTGGACTAATTCTCTGTATAATAAAGAAGTCTGCTAATTAAGTTTAATATATATCAACAACAAAATCAAACATGATGAGAACTTCAACAATAAAGATAAGGCTAGTAAGCTTCAAGAAAATTTTATCTCAATAAAGCATAAGGGTAATAAAAGAATATTCATAAAAAAACCTGCTAAAGACAAAATTAAAGTATAACATTTTGTTTCTCTTAAAGACTTGTGGAATTGTCTTATAATACACCGTATTCAAAATACTAAGTGTGAATGGTGTAGTTAAAAGACATGATTGAACTTGATTGTCATTATTTTCACCTAAATTTTAGTGTCTTTTTGTATCCATTTTTATAGTATTTTATCTATTTTTATGTTCTATTTGGTGGTGTTATATGTTTTTATGGAAATATGTGAGAATGAACTAAAAACCTATTAACGACAGGTGAAAATGGAGAAAAATAGAGTCGGGAAAAGAAGAAAGCATTGTAGCACAAACACGCCCGGCCATGTTAAGTACACGAGGCGTGTCAAGCACACGACCCGTGAACCTTGCACAACCTGTAAGAGATGACCGTGCGCGAGCATCAGAACGACCAACACTCTCATCCCTGCGGCCGTGTGCTGTCTGAAGCTGAACGTTGACCATAAACCCTGACACGACTCGATCCGTGTGCAAGCATACGAGCCGTGTAGGTGTAAAAATAAAAAAAATTACAGAATTCTTCTAGAAGGTCTCCAAGGAGTATAAATACCAATGCATTCAACATTTGATGAAGTATCATCCGAAATTCATCAGTTGCACACACACATCACACACAATTCCTTCCATTTTACACCATCTTCATCTTTTCACCATCCATTCCATCTATCTTCATCCTGCTGGATTGTATACTAAAAGTCTAGCTTTTTGTATGAACAATGTTATAACAATTAATTTGAAATGAGAATCATATGATCAAATGATTGCGTCTTATAATTTATTTATATGCACGATGCAATAATCCACTTACTTTATACTGTAGGTAATATGTTGTGCGACAACACGCGTAAGATCATATTATCGGTTTCCTTATAAAGTATAAACAGATGCTCACAACCGAGATAGACGGGGACTCTCTATCGGGATGGTTGTAGTGTGGTTTGGTATTAGTTTGTCTTGGCTATAGAATCACATTAGTGCACTTATGTGTATTGAGCAGGACCGGTTGAGATCGTTCGACTTATACTGACTTATAGGAGAACTTGATCTCTGTTATTATGAAAGTTCGTGCTCTTAATCCCTATACAATAACCTCGACATGTAGGGCAGTATGTATTTCTTTGATTCATCAATGGGTGAGATTTACATGTAATTAAATCAATAAACTCGATGAGTTGGGAAGTAGTGCTGTCTCTATGGTGTGCTGTTGATTGTAGAAGGAATCCGTGTCCGTCATAGATTGATGATGTCCCCTTGAGGAGCTCATAAGGATTATCATGTAAACCCTGTAGGTGGAATTTATTCCGGCATGATAATGAGGTTGAGTGGTACTACTCTTGGATGAGATATTAATTAATTTAGTTGTCAGTAACTTAAATTAATTAATGGACATTGTATATCTTAAACATGGGGAGACTAACGGGCTCATAATAAGAAGGAGCCCAAAACGTAATTTTGGGATTGGAAAGGCAGTGCAGTAATAATATTTTAGTGGAATATATTATTATTATTGGACTTAAGTATAAGCTTTGGGCTAAGCTTGGATACTTAAGCCCAATGGAGGCCCAACCCAATTTCTCCTCCTGGTCCCTGTTGTAGCCCATGTATATAAGTCACCTCATCTTATCTGGAATCCTAATCTAATCTAATTCATTATTTACGTATGATGAGGGTTAAGAGCAGTTTGAGGGGGTCTCGTAGATCGTCTCCCACACGACGTCATGATCGGACTTGGGACATACGGCAGAAGATCAGAAGGTAGTTTGCTGCTGCTGTCCGTCACCTTACGAAATTAATATAAAATCGTACAGTACTCAGAATTCAATGGTCAATATACTGACGGAAAGCCCTTGAAGGGAGGATCGTCTGAGCATAAAGATTATTCAATTCCGACATCAGATGAGGAAGTTATGGCCATTCTCGTGGGACTGCACAGTCTGCCATCGTGAAACATCTTTCTTCAACATACCCTGGTGAACGGTAATCGTTTCTATGATTTATTGCTTCCGCTGATATTAGAAACAAATGGATCCCTAACAGGTCATGTTAACCAAATGATCCAAGCGTCATCAATTGGTATCAGAGCTTCGGTTTCATGGTGAAGCGTGACACGTTAGGCTAGGGTTTATGTGATTAATTTTTCGAAATTAGGATCGCATGTTTAGGGTTTTGGTTTTACTGCGCAAACCATGAATATCCATATGTAAAATATACCCTATATCATATCTGTTCATCGATGGTTGTGTGTGAGAGGATTCGACGAAAACTGTTCGTCAATTTCACATGGAAGGAAGAAATTGAGAGAAAATCCAGCGCAGTGATATTGCAGAGGCAATAACCGGAGTTTTAACCGTTGGATCAGGCTGTAATTTGGTCAGCCATTTGCATTTTGTGGATGTACATTTTGAACGGTGAAGATCGTATTTGAAGCTTTGTGTTGTCGGGAATACGCCGAAAACAGAAGCAGGTTTTTGGGCGATTTTGTTCTGCGCAGTCGAGGAAATAGAGCCGTTTCTCGCAAATTCACCGTTGGATCGACCTGTAATTTGGACAACATGTTCAAAACTCATAGTAGTAGATTCTGGATGGTGGAAATTGGATTCCCTAGTTCCTACAGTTGCGAACCCTGAACGACAGTAGGTGTAGTTTGATGTTGAGCGCTGGGCTGAACTTGGTACCGTGCAAGTAGGCCCTTGGACGAGCGACAGTTCGAGCGGATTTGCATCAGGTTCGATCGATGTTGCATCAGGTTCGAGCGGATTTGCATAAGGTTCGATTGGTCTGCATCAGGTTCGATCGATGCTGCACCAGGTTCGAGCGGATTTGCATCAGGTTCGATTGGTCTGCATCAGGTTTGATCGATGTTGCACCAGGTTCGAGCGAATTTGCATCAAGTTCGATTGGTCTGCATCAGGTTCGATCAATGCTGCACCAGGTTCGAGCAGATTCACATCAGGTTCGATTGGTCTGCATCAGGTTCGATCGACTCTGCACTAGGTTCGAGCGGGTTTGCATCAAGTTCGACTGGTCTGTATCAGATTCCGCGTGAGTCTTCACAATATGATCGGGCAGGGTGCCGGAGTGGTGGAGCAGGCTGCGGGGAGGTCGATCCCCGTCGCAGTTGTCCGCATTCGTGATTGGTGGCGAACAATCGAATTCGCTGTTATATAACTGTTATAATTGATTTATTAATTGATTATTGTTATATATGTATGCATGATTATCTATGATTTATTGCCTTAAATAGAAGCATGCTAGATTGCATATTATATTTGGTATATTATATGCATGTATGTTGGAGTGTTGATCAAGTCAACTTATTTTTGGCAATTTATTTCCTTATATATAACTTCTATAATTGTTTTATTGGTCAATTATTGTTATATATTTGGAAGTATGAGCATGCTAGGTTGCGTATATTATTCTGAATATTAAATGCATGTAAAAACCCTTGGTTTTAAATAACTAAGTGGGAGAGGGGATTGGTAATTAATTCCCGCGGCCTCCATTATTGGTTTGTTAGTAATGTGAATAAACTTGCGTGTCGGCATTAGAGTCTTCCTCCCCATCGGATGAATTTATTCATAGATTGCTGGAACAGACTTCATTAAAATTATGTCTGTAATGTGATGTACATGAACTTGCGTGTTGGCATAGACCTTCCTCCCTATCGGATGAGTTCATGTGCGGATCACTGTACAGACTTATAATTGATGACTGTAGGAAGTTATCCGAGCGCGTGTGTACTTCTCCATCTGTAAGGCACATAAGCTCGCGCAATGGACTTGGGGTCAAATAATGGTGTACACTTAGGTGTAAATAATAAGTATCCTCCCCATCGGAGTCACTGCTTTTATTTGCATGGCTAAAGAGGAACCGACTATTAATTATTTTGTCATAAAGTTAGGTTGACAAATGAAATTAATGGGTAAAACCTTTTTTGTAAATGTTCGGGTTTGTATACGTCCCACACTATCGTGGCTTGCAAACTCACGGTGCTTGAGATGTCGGTGAATTTATATTTTATATTGTTTTGAGAGAATCAATATAAATGGATAAATTCGAAGATTTGATCGGTGTATTTTTTTATGATTCTCTGAATTTCAAATTGTTTTATTTCACTTATGGTTGACTAAAAGAAATTATATTTACTGGTCCAAAATTAGATGATTAGAAAAAAATCTTAGATTCTAATTTTACTGCTTAAGAAATACATGTGTGTTCTCATAAAAGACTTATCATGATGCATATTAAAGTCTCTGGTGAAGAGATAAGAGATTCATATAAATATGATGGTCTCATGTAACTCTTCGGATACTTGAGTAAGTTAAAAGGCGGTAGGTCATGATTGAATTTGATGAATGAATTGGAAATACATGGAATGGAAGTTGAAGGGGAAACCTAAGTCAATTTTATTCTTCATAATAGCCTAGATGTTTTGAGTAAGTTTCTCCTGAATTACAAGAGGTTGTATATGGTGGGAAACTTCTGACAAAACATGTGATAAAGGAAATACAATTTCATAAAAGGAGTGAACAAGGATAGAATCTTACTTGCTAGTCGTTGAAGCATGATTAGTGATGGCACCTACTGATACCTTGTGTAGATACCGGAATCACTAAATGTTTATTACTAAGTGAGGATAAGATTATTTTATACATGGGTAATACTACGAGAGTAGTGGCTGTTGCAGTGGGAGTTGTTTATTTATCTTACGATATGAATAAACATTTGATTTTGTGAAATTGTCTTTACGTACGTTTTCATAGAAAGAATTTGATTTGGTTTCTATGCATTAATAGATGGATACTCCATTTCATTTAAATGACATGGTCATTATAATAAAGGATAGAGTTGTAATCTGTTATGGTACGTTGGTGAACAATTTGTATACTCTTAAATCATGTATATTCCACAGATGCAATAAATAATAATTAATAATGAATCTTCTGATCTTAGTAAGAGAAAGGAACCTTCGGAGATGAACTAAACATGCATTTAGCGTCTAAGACTAGATCATCTTACTTGGAAGTAAAAATGATTAATTACCTTTTCAAGGTAAAGGGGTGTAGAGCCAATGATATATATGTTGGAATTAGTTCATTCTGATTCAAGAGGACCTAATATTATCCAGGCGAGAGGTGGTAATGAATAATCGAAGATTATTCTAGATACCGATATATTTATTTGATGCACTGCATGTCTAAGTTCTTTGATTTATTCAAGAATTGCAAGGTCGGTACAGTAAAGCATCATGGAAAATATATCAAGTAATGACGATTTAATCATCATTACGAGTACCTCTTAGGATAATTAGGAGCTATTAATTAGAGGTTGAGATTAAATCTCAAGTGGTCTACACCGGGCAAGCCCCAGCTAAATGGTGTGGTGGATAGAAGGAATAAGACTCTTATGGTAATGATTAGATGGATGATGAATTATTTGGAATTACTTAATTCATTTTATGGATAAGCCCTAGAAACAGTAATTCATTTGAATGTTTTTCTGTTTGTGGGATATGCTATAAAAATGAAGGTGATTTATTTATTCTAAAAGATTGAAGGGTGATTGTTAACACAAACACTAGATTTTTGGAAAGGGACTATGTAATAAATCACATACCCATTTATAAGTTGTCCTAAAGGATGTGAGAAGAAAACACAAAGTATTAGTACAAATTGTGCAAAAGGATATACCACAAGGTAAACTGCAATGCATGTCACGTCTGATACACAATTGCATATAATGCCTTGTCGTAGTGGGAGGGATGTTCGACAACCTGTTTGATACATGTTTTGAGAGAGTCGTAAGACTTAATCCCTAGTAAACATGGATTGAACCCACAGATACGACGAAGCACTACAAGATCGAAATGCGATATCTTAGCTAGTGCAATGATGTTGAAATATAATTGATGAATTCTAAATTAAATCTGGGAGTTTGTAAGACCACTAAATGGTGTAAAAGCCATTGGAAGTGGTCATACAAAATAAAAGAGGATCATATGGTAAGGTGAAAACCTTGGAAGCAAAGCTTGTTGCGAAAAAGGTATACTCAGAAAGAAAGGGTTCGATTATGAGATAACCTGTTCGCCGGTAGCTATGCCTAAGTCGATCCGGACTCTTTTACCTGTTGCTACTCATATGGAATATGAGGGATAGCAAATAGATGTCAAGACAATTTTCCTGATTGGAAGTCTTGAGGAAAACATCTATCTTAAGCAACCAGAGTGATTCATTGCAAAGAGCTAAGAGCATTTTGATATTAAGGTTAAAAGTGTCCATCAATGGACTAAAGTAAGCTTCAAAATTATAGAACATCCGTTTTGATGAAGAAATCCAGTGATATGGATTTTATCAATGCTCGGATATGTCTTGTGTATTGAAAAGAGTGACGAAAATGTGGTGGTATTTCTTGTACTATACGTAGATAGTATCTTGCTCATTGGAGACAATGAAAGAGTATTGTCGGGCGTATGGGTATGGTTGATAAAGCGGTATGATATGAAGGACTTAAGAGGAGCAAAAATATCCTTTTGATCACGGTAATACGGATTATAAGAAAGGATATTATGCTTATCTCAAACTTCATAAGATGATACGATCCTTACTTATTTTAGCATGTGAATTTATCTAAGTGAATGTGTCTTGTGACACAAAAGTAGATAAAGAAGATGAAAGCGGTTCCTTATGCTTCGGCAAATGAGGAAGCTTAATCTAAGGAATGTTATGCACGAGATTGGATAACTGTTTTGCCGATGGCATGAACAGTGGGTATCAACGTAACCCGGAACAAGAATGATGAATTGTTGTAAGACATATATGAAGTGCCTGAGAAGGACTGGAAATTATATGTAGGCTTACAGGGCAAATTTACTGCTTCTTGTGGATTACGTAGATTCGTATTTTTTAGTCAGATTGGACTGCAGTAAATCCACCTCAAGGTTATGTGTTTAATTTTAAGAAGTTGAGTCATAGTGTGGAGGAGTGTTATATAGAAATATATTTCAGATTCCGGATTCCATCATAGAAAGATGATAAATTGCAGCCTATGAGGCAGCCAAAGTATCTGTATGACTCTAGAAACTTTATGATGGACCTTGATGTGATTCTAAGTTTGCCCAAGATTATCACAATTTATATTGATGATATTTGTGCAGTTGCAAACTTGAAGGACTCACAAGTCCATAAAGCAATTAAACACATGGAGCGCGAGTACCACCTGTTACGAGAAATCGTATGATGAGGGGAAGGTTGTTGTCACCTAGATTGCATCGGATGATAACCTAGTAAATCCATTTACAAGGACATTAAGGCGAGAGCTTTTGATGGTCGTGTAGTGGGAGTGGAAATCAGATGTATGGCAGAAGACTTGATAGCATAGTCTTTTAGTATAAGTGGAAGATTGTTGGATTGTATTTTAAAAGTCTAGCTTTTTGTATGAACAATGTTATAACAATTAATTTGAAATGAGAATCATATGATCAAGTGATTGTGTCTTATAATTTATTTATATGCACGATGCAATAGTCCACTTACTTTATACTGTAGATAATATGTTGTGCGACAACACGCGGAAGATCATATTATCGGTTTCCTTATAAAGTATAAACATATGCTCACAACCGAGATAGACGGGGACTCTCTATCGGGATGATTGTAGTGTGGTTTGGTATTAGTTTGTCTTGGCTATAGAATCACATTAGTGCACTTGTGTGTATTGAGCAGGACCGCTTGAGATCGTTCGACTTATACTGACTTATAAGAGAACTTGATCTCTGTTATTATGGAAGTTCGTGCTCTTAATCCCTATACAATAACCTCGACACGTAGGGCAGTATGTATTTCTTTGATTCATCAATGGGTGAGATTTACATGTAATTAAATCAACAAACTCGATGAGTTGGGAAGTAGTGTTGTCTCTATGGTGTGCTGTCGATTGTAGAAGGAATCCGTGTCCGTCATAGGTTGATGATGTCCCCTTGAGGAGCTCATAAGGATTATCATGTAAACCCTGCAGGTGGAATTTATTCCGGCATGATAATGAGGTTGAGTGGTACTACTCTTGGATGAAATATTAATTAATTGAGTTGTCAGTAACTTAAATTAATTAATGGACATTGTATATCTTAAACATAGGGAGACTAACGGGCTCATAATAAGAAGGAGCCCAAAACGTAATTTTGGAATTGGAAAGGCAGTGCAGTAATAATATTTTAGTGGAATATATTATTATTATTGGACTTAAGTATAAGCTTTGGGCTAAGCTTGGATACTTAAGCCCAATGGAGGCCCAATCAAATTTCTCCTCCTGGTCTCTGCTGTAGCCCATGTATATAAGTCACCTCAGCTTATCTGGAACCCTAATCTAATCTAATTCATTATTTACGTGTGATGAGGGTTAAGAGCAGTTTGAGGGGATCTCGTAGATCGTCGCCCACACAACGTCGAGATCGGACTTGGGACATACGGCAGAAGATCAGAAGGTAGTTTGCTGCTGCTGTCCTCCGCCTTGCGAAATTGATATAAAATCGTACAGTACTTTGAATTCAATGATCAATATACTGACGGAAAGCCCTTGAAGAGAGGATCGTCTGAGCATAAAGATTATTCAATTTTGACATCAGACGAGAAAGTTATGGCCATTCTCGTGGGACTGCACAGTCTGCCTGCGTGAATCATCTTTCTTCAACATACCCTGGTGAACGGTAATCATTTCTATGATTTATTGCTTCCGCTGATATTAGAAATGTATGGATCCCTAACGGGTCACGTTAATCAAATGATCCAAGCGCCAACACATCCCACCATCAAAATCTTCATCCCAATGAGGAAAAGAAGCAAAGAAGACAGGAAAAGTGCAAGGAGAAGAAGAAGATCACCATTGAAGCACTTCAAGGGAGTTTTCATCCAAACCTTGTATTAAACCTCATAGTTTTATCATGATTTGTAAGGATTTAATTGTCTATGTTAATTTCCTTATGAATTTGGAGGGCTAATCTCCCTTGTGAGATTAGCAACATGAAAGTTGTTGGATAATTTTGGGATTTATGTAGTTAAATTCATGTGTTGATAGGGTAAATGGATTTTCTATCATTGATACTTGAGATCTTGAGCTTTATGATGATTTGTGTGTTTTGTTGTTCTAAATATGTGATTAGATTGAGAAATCAATTATGTGCTTAAGATAATTAAGTGAATCATTTCATCAAACACTTCATGTGCATTATAAATTGTAAAGAGATTGAGAAATCCTTTAAAACCCTTTGATAGGACATGTGATTTGTTAGATCAAGAGATCAATTAATCGTGTGAAGGGACTCTCTAATTGAACTTAGTACCTAGTTGGAATTATTTAATTGATAACCAACTTTAGTGTTATTTTGAGACCTCATAAAGGATCTACATCCTATCCATTCCGAGAGAAAGTTTGGGTGGAATACGTGTTGGCCCTTAATCTTTAACTCTTGACACATGAGTTTAATGCATAAATCCTAGAATTACAACTTCATTAGAGTTGTTAATCTCACTTTTACTCAACTTGAAAAACCACTATCATTCTATCTATCTTGTATGTTTAATTGCTACTTGTATTGAAAACTTTTATTTATTTGTTTTAACAACCAAACCATTGATGATTCGTCTCTATAAAATTACAAGAAACGTGATATCGTTTAAGCTCTAGTACCTTTCTCCCTGTTGTTCGATAAATTCTTGAATTGGTCAACCCGACTACAAGTTATGGCTAATCAAATGGCGCTGTTGACGAGGAGGTAACGGTTGCTAGTAGCTTAAAGAAGGATCATTTTGAGTAATCTTACTAGAGATATTTTTCTATTTTTGTTTACTTTATTTGCTTTTAATTTTTTTTCTAACTTCTCTTATTTTTGAAGGTGTATGCAAACAAGGTCCAAAGGCAAGCAAGTTGAACCAATTGACCTAGAAATTGAGCATACTTTTCGAAGAAGGAGAAATGAGAACAAAACAAAAAAGAGTAACACAATGGAGAACATTCGAGAGGATGAATGTGTTGAGGATGAGTATGATGGAGAAGGTGTACAAAACGTGCAAGACAACGCACAAGCTCCTCAATTCAATGCCAACCATCAACAAGGCTATCCGAATTTTGGAATTCCCAACAACCAAGCCTTACTTCAATAAATGATCCAACAAGCTATAATGCAATAAGGCCTTCAAAAAGCCTTTGTCCCTCCTCAACAACCTTATACGCCACACCACCACCTCCGGTGCATCAAGAGGTAGATCCAAGAGTGATAAGGGACTTCTTCATGCCTAGAGCTATGCCTCAGATGATGGGCCCCACAATCAATGCCAACAACTTTGAAATCAAGGCGTGGCTCATTAACATGGTGAGAGACAAACAATTTGAAGGAGCTCCGAATGAGAATCCTAATGCACATTTGGCTCAATTTGTTAACATTGCCAATATTGTGAAGATGAACGGTGTGAGCGAGGATTGCATTAAGTTTAGGTTGTTCTCATTTTCTTTGAGAGATCGTACTCGAACATGGCTTTCTACTATCACTCTGGGTACGTGCAACACATGGGATGAGCTTGCACAAATGTTCTTGAACAAATATTTTCCATCTTCTAAGACGCTTCAAATGAAGAGCTCGATCACTCAATTCAAGCAAATGCCTCAAGAGAGCTTTTACGAAGCGTGGGAAAGATTTAAGGACATGCTCCTCCGGAAATGTCCACAACATGGTTTTCCAGAGAACCAACAAGTTGGATTTTTCTATCAAGGATTAGTGATATTGGATTGTATACTAAAAGTCTAGCTTTAGTATGAACAATGTTTTAACAATATTTGAAATGAGAATCATTAATCAAATGATTGCGTCTTATGATTTATTTATATGTTCGATGCAGTAGTCCACTTACTTTATACTGTAGATAATATGTCGTGTGACAATACACAGAAGATCATATTATCAGTTTTCTTATAAAGTATAAACAGATGCTCACAATCGAGATAGACAGGGACTCTCTATCAGGATGGTTGTAGTGTGATTTGGTATTAGTTTGTCTTGAGTATAGAATCACATTAGTGCACCTTGTGTATATTGAGCAGGACCACTTGAGATTGTTCGACTTATACTGACTATATAGGAGAACTTGATCTCAGTTATTATGGATGTTTGTGCTCTTAGTCCCTATATAATAACCTCAACACTAAGGCAGTATGTATTTCTTTGATTCATCAATGGGTGATATTTACATGTAATTAAATTAATAAACTCAGTGAGTTGAGAAATAGTGTTGTCTTTATGGTGTGTTGTTGATTGTAGAAGGAATTTGTGTCCTATTAAATAGGTTGATGATGTCCCCTTGAGGAGCTCATAAGGATTGTCATGTAAACCCTGTAGGTGAATTTATTCCAACATGATAATGAGGTTGAGTGGTACTACTCTCGGATTAGATATTAATTAATTAAGTTGTCAGTAGCTTAATTAATTAATAGACATTGTATATCTTTAACACGGGGAGACTAACATGGTCATAATAAGTAGGGCCCATAAACATAGTTATGGGATTAGAGTGGCAGTGCAGTAATAATATTTTAGTGAAATATATTATTATTATTATTGGACTTAAGTATAAGTTTTAGGCTAAACTTGAATACTTAAATCCAATGGAGGCCCAACCCTAATTTCTCCTCATGGTCCCTGCTGTAGCCTATAAATAAGTCACCAACTTATCCGGAACCCTAATTACATGCCACTTCACTTGAGAAATAAGGGAGGAAGCAGATTGAGGAGATCTTTAAGATCGTCGCCCACGCGATGTCAAGATCGGACTTGGGAATACAGCTGAACATCAAGATCGGACTTGAGAATACAATAGAAGATCAAGAGATAATTTTCTGCAGTTGTTCAACCTCTACATCAAACCCTAGTGAAAGGTAATATGTTTATGTCTTATTACTTCCGTTGGATTAGAAACGCATGGAACCCTAACGATTCACGTTAACCAAATGATCAAACGCCAACAATTGGTATCAGAGTTTCAGCTTCGAGGTGAAGCATGACACGTTAGGCTAGGGTTTGTGTTTAATATGTGATTTAATTTCGAATTAGAATCACATGAGAATTAGAGTTTTGATTTTATTACATAATCCATGAATATCCCTATGTGAAATCTGCTCCTGAGACATATCTGTTCGTCGATTGTGATGAAATTCACGAAACTCATTCGTGAATCATCATGCCTAGAGGAAACTTGCTATCGGGCACTGGAGAAGCAAAATTGGGCGACCTGACGAGCTGAAGGTCGGGCGAGCAATCGGGTATGGCGCATGGCAAGGCGCACTGTGATGTGCGTGGCAGGGTGCGCATAATCGAGCACTTGGCTAGGCGAGCAACCGGGCATGGTGTGCGGCAAGGCACACGGTGATGCACGCGGCAGGGTGAATGGTGAATGGTGATGCAGGCAAATACTTGCCCGGGCAAGCAACCAAGCGTGGCACGCGGCAAGGCGTACCGTAATGCGAGAGGCAGGGTGTGCGCGAAAGCGAGAAAATGAGCACTTGGCTGAGCGAGCAACCGGGCGTGGTGCGCTGCCGGGCGCGGTGATGCATGCGGAAGCGAGAAGCAGACGCTCAGAATTAGTCACGAGTGTCACATGGTGCAGGGTGCTCTGCCGAGAGTGCATGGATGGATGCCAAGTGGCTGGTAGCTACTGTCGGTGTATCAGCCAGCAGTGGATGGCGTGGACCGGTGTATCACCGGTAGCGAAGCGATAGGGTTCTGGCGGCAGTGGAAAGGCTAGAGTGGCGCCATTTCAGGTGGTGGGTTTCGAGTTTCTGTGGTTACGTGTATTAGATTACTTAGAGCACAAGATTTACTTCTTGTGCAAGTCATCATTTAATTGCTTGGAGTGTTGACCAAGTCAACCAAATTTTGGCAATTTATTTCCTTATATATAACTGCTGTAATTGGATTATTTGTCTGTTATTGTTTTATATTTAGATGCACATGCTCTTTGATTTACTGTCTTATTTGCCGTAATAGTAGCATGTTAGGTTGCGTATTATTCCTGAATATTATATGCCTCGGTGTTAAATAACTAAGTGGGAGAGGAGATTGGTAAATAATTCTCGCAGCCTCCATTATTGGTTTGTTAGCGATGTGAATAAACTTGCGCGTCGGCATTAGGGCCTTCCTCCCCATCGGATGAGTTTATTCATGGATTGCTGGAACAGACTTCTTTATATAATTATTGTTTGTAATGTGATGCATATGAACTTGCGCATTGGCTATAGTGTCTTCCTCCCCATCGGATGAGTTTATATGCGGTTCACTGGTACAAACTTATAATTTATGATTGTAAAAAGTTATCCGAGCGCGTGTGTACTTCTCCATCTGTAAGGCATATAAGATTGGGCCACGGACTTGGGATCAAATAATGGTGTACACTTAGGTGTAAATAATGGTGTACACTTAGGAGTCACTGTTGTTATTTGCATGGCTAAAGAGGAATCGGCTATTAATTATCTTGTTATGTGTTTAGGTTGACAAATTCAATTAATGTGCAAAACCTTCTCTTGTAAATGTTCGGGTTTGTATACGTCCACACTATCATGGCATGCAAACTCATGGTGCTTGAGATGTCGGTGAATTTACATTTTATATTATTTTGAGGGAATCAATATAAATGGATAAATTCGATGATTTGATCGGTATTTAATTATGATTCTCTGTATTTTTAAATGGTTTTATTCCACTTATTGTTTACTAAAAGAAAACATATTTACTTGTCTATAATTAGATGATTAGAAAAGAATCTTCATTTTGATCTTACTGCTTAGGAAAATATATGTGTTCTCACTAAAGATGTCCTCTAAGTGTCTATTTAAGTCTCTAGTGATTAGATGAGAGATTAATAGAAATATGATGCTCTCATACGACTCTTTGAATACTTGAGTAAGTTAAAAAGACATGAGGTCATGGTTGATTTGATGAATGAATTGGAAATGCTTGGAGTAGAAATTGAAGGGGAAACCTAAGTCAATTTTATTCTCCGTAATTTGCCTGGATGTTTTGAGAAAGTTCTACCTGAAATACGACAGGTGGCATATGGTGGGGAACTTTTGACAAAACATGTGGCGAAGGCAAACCATTTTCATCATAAAGTGAACAATGTTAGTATCTCATTCACTAGTTATTAAATCATGATTAGTGATGGCATCTACTGACACGTTGTGTGTAGATACCGGAATTACTAAAAGTGTGCAAATTGAGTGATGATGAGATTATTAAGTACATGGGTAAGCTACGGAAGTAGTAGCTGTTGCAGTGGGAGTTATTTATTTATCTTCTAATGGGAATAAACATTTGATTATGAGAAATTGTCTTTACGTACGTTTTCATAAAAAGAATTTTATTTCAGTTACTCCATTTCATTTAAATGACATGGTCATAGTGATGAGAGATGGAGCTATAATCTGTTATGGTACGTTGGAGGACAATTTGGACACTCTTAAATCATATTTATTCCACGGATACAATAAATAGTAATGATAACACGTCTTCTAATCTAATAAGAGAAAGGAACCTTCGGATATGAACTAAACATACTTTTGACATCTAAAACTAGGTCTTGATTGTTTTTTCAAGGCAAAGGAGTGTAGAGCCAGAGATATGGTGGAATTGGTTCATTCTGATTTATGCGGTCCTAAGACTATCTAGGCGAGAGGTGGTTAGATATACTTTGATACACCGCAAGTTTTAGTACTATGATTAATTCAAAAGTGCATGGCTCATGCAGTGAAGGATCATCGAAAATATATCAAGTACTTCTTAGGATAGTTTATGAGCTATTTATCAGAGGTTGGGATTGAATCCCAAGTTGTCAACACCGGGCAAACCCCAGCCGACTGGTGTGGCAAAAAGAAGGTATAAGACTCTTATGGAATTGGTTTGATAGATGATGAATTATTTGGAATTACTAAGTTCATTTTATGGATATGCCCTAGAAACATATTTTGTATGAATGCTTATCTGTTTGTGGGATATCTTAGAAAAATGAAGTTTGATTTATTTAGTTCAAAATATCGAAGGGTGATTGTCAACACAAGCACTAGATTTTTAGAAAAGGAATCACAAACTTATGTATAAGTTATTCAAAAAGGTGTGAGAAGGGAAACACATAATATAATACCAATTGTACAAGAGGATATACCACAAGGAAACTACAACGCATAATACGTCTGATACATAATTGCGTGTAGCGCTTTGTTGTAGTGGGAGGGTTGTTCTACAATCTGATAGATTTATGTTTTTGGAGAGTCGTGAGACTTGGTCCCCAGTAAACATGAAATCGGCTCATGGGTCTGATGAAGCACTACAAGATGAAAATGCAGAATCTTAGCAAAGAGCAAACTGAAATAGAATCTATGAATTATAAATTAGATCTGGATGCTTGTAGAATCGTGAAATGGTGTGAAAGCCATTGGAAGTGGTTCTGTAAAATAAAAGAGGATCAGACGGTAAGGTGATACTCTGAAACAAGACTTATTGCGTAAAGGTACACTAAAAAAGAAGGGTGAGTTCGAGTATGAGAAAACCTTTCCACCGGTAGCAAAGTTTAAGTCGATTCGAATTCTTTTATTTTATTTTATTGTTGCTCATATTAAATTATGAGGTATATCAAATAGATGTCAAGAAAGCTTCTGTGATTGGAAGTCTTGAGGAAAACATCTATGAGAAGCAACTAGAGTGAATCATTGAAAAATACTAAGAGCATTTTGATAGTAAGCTTAAAGTGTCCACGATGGACTAATGCAAGCTTTAAACTCAAAGATCATCCGTTTTGATGAGGAAATCCAGTTACATGGATTTATTCAATGCGCGGATGTGTCTTGTGTATTGTGAAGAGCGACGAAAATGTGGTGGTATTTCTTGTGCTATACATAGATGATATCTAGCTTATTGGAGAGAAAGAAAAAGTAATGTCGGGCATATGGGTATGATTGATAAAGCAGTATGAAGTGAAGGACTTAAGAGAAACGAAGTATATCCTTGCGACCATGGTGATCACAAGATAGGATATTATGCTTATCTCAAGCTTCATGAATTGATACAATTCTTTCTTATTTTAGCATGTGACTTTATCTAAGGAAATGTGTCTTAGGACACAAAAGAAGATAAAGGAGATGAAAGTGATTCTTTATGCTTCGGCGAATAAGGAAGCTTAATCAAAGGAATGTTATGCACGAGATTATCCAGGTAACCCGACACAAAAATGATGAACTGTGGTAACCCGACACAAAAATGATGAACTGTGGTAAGACATATACTTATGTACCTAAAAAGGACTAGAAATTATATGTGGACTTACCGGAAAAATTCACTGCTTCTTGTGGGTTACATAGATTCGAGTTTTTCAAATCAGGGACGGCAGTAAATCCACCTCAAGGTTATGTGTTTAATTTTGAAAGTAGAGCCATAATATGGAGGAGTGTTATATAAAAATATATTTCGAACTCCACCATGGATAGATGACAAATTAGAGCCTCTGAGGCAGCCAATGTATTTGTATGACTCTAGAAACTTCGTAATGGACTTGAATATGATTCTAAGTTTGTCCAAGCTTATCACAATTTATTGTGATAATAATGGTGCAGTTGTAAACTTGAAAGAGTCACGAGTCCATAAGCAATTAAACACATTAACAGCAAGTACCACCTTATACGAGAAATCGTATGATAAGGGAAAGGTTGTAGTCGCCAAGATTGCATCAGATGATATCCTAGTAAATTCTTTTACAAGGACCTTAAGGCGAAAACTTTTGATGGTCGTGTAGTGAGAGTGTGAATCAGATGTATGGCAATTGACATGACAGCATAGTCTTTTAGTATAAGTGGGAGATTGTTGGATTGTATACTAAAAGTCAAGCTTTAGTATGAATAATGTTTTAATAATATTTGAATGAGAATCATTGATCAAATGATTGCGTCTTATAATTTATTTATATATTTGATGCAATAGTCCACTTACTTTATACTGTAGATAATATGTTGTGCGACAACACGTGGAAGATCATATTATCGGTTTCTTTATAAAGTATAAACAGATGCTCACATCGAGATAGACGGGGACTCTCTATCGGGATAGTTGTAGTGTGATTTGGTATTAGTTTGTCTTGAATATAGAATCACATTAGTGCACCTTGTGTGTATTGAGCAGTACTGCTTGAGATCGTTCGACTTATACTGATTATATAGGAGAACTTGATCTTAGTTATTATGGATGTTTGTGCTCTTAATCCCTATACAATAACCTCGACACGTGAGACATTATGTATTTCTTTGATTCATCAATGGGTGAGATTTACATGTAATTAAATCAATAAATTCGGTGAGTTGAGAAGTAGTGTTGTCTCTATGGTGTGCTGTTGATTGTATAAGGAATTCGTTTCCTATTAAATAAGTCGATGATGTCCCCTTGAGGAGCTCATAAGGATTGTCATGTAAACACTGCAGGTGGATTTATTACGGCATGATAATGAGGTTGAGTGGTACTACTCTCGGATGAGATATTAATTAATTGAGTTGTCAGTAACTTAATTAATTAATGGACATTGTAGTATATCTTAAACACGGGGAGACTAACGGGCTCATAATAAGTATGGCTCATAAACATAATTATGGGATTAGAGTTGTAGTGCAGTAATAATATTTTAGTGGAATATATTATTATTATTGGACTTAAGTATAAGTTTTGGGCTAAACTTGGATACTTAAACCCAATGGAGACCCGACTCTAATTTCTCCTTCTGATCTCTGCTGTAGCCTATAAATAAGTCACCTTAGCTTATCCAGAACCCCAATTACATGCCACTTCATGTGAGAAATAAGGTAGGAAGCAGATTGAGGAGATCTTGAAGATCGTCGCCCACACTACGTCAAGATCGGACTTAGGGATACAGTAGAAGATCAAGAGGTCATTTTCTGCCGCTGTTCAACCTCTACATCAAACTCTGATGAAAGGTAATACGTTTCTGTCTTATTGCTTCTGCTGGATTAGAAACGCATGTAACCCTAACGGTTCACGTTAACCAAACGATTGAACGCCAACAAGTCAATGGCCAAAGACTGCTTGTTGATACTTCGGCCGGTGGATCCGTACTTGGAGTGACTCCGAAAAAGGATAAGGTTCATTCTGGAGGATAAGGTTCTATTGTTCAATTCAAGACTCAAACTATTTTCCAAAAAACATTGTTCGAAATGGACCGGTCCGTACTTGGTGATTGAGGCTAGAGATAGTGACACGTTAAAACTTGAAGGATCAGATAGAAATGCTTTTGTGGTTAATGGTCAAAGGGTGAAACATTACCATTCTCCCTCTCAAAGGGAGTTGGTATATGTTGATACCTTCATCTCTTAAAAGCTCGTATCCTTTTAGTAGTTTAGGTTTGTAAATATTTCTTTTTTTTGTTTTGCATTTTTGGTCTTGTAGGTGGATTATACTTGTGAGAAGGAGATGTATTGAAGATATAAGGAGTGCTTCATTGACATGTAACGGTATATCTTACCACTTTTGCAAACTTACCTCGAAACAATATGGTGTGGTATGATATATTACACTTTATGTTTATATAAAATTCTTGTATTTTTGAGCCAAATTTGAAAATTTTCTCATAAGTTCGGTGTGATTTTGGTCCGTTTTGGTGGTGTTGAAGTATTTGATAATCCTTGTTTTAATAACATTTGTTGAGCTAATGAAGTTGATGAATTTTTTAGCATGAATAGGGTGTATTTGAAGTACAAAAACAGGGTAAAAACAAGGTTTGAAGTTAAAACTTGAAAAAAAGTAGAGAAGTATCTACACGGCCCGTGTCCAATACACGACCACCTCTTTATGGTTACTAATGGGAGAAATACTCACGATTTCACTTATGGTCTCAATAAAGTTCCAACCAAAGTAGTTGTGAAAACCCTTTATGAGTTTCACATATTGTGATATCCAACTAAGGATAGATCATTTGAATCTACTATAGAAAATTGGACACAAATAGTTATTAACTACTTTATTGATTATGAAAAATATTAAAGTTTATGATCCAATTAATGAGATCATATTTGAGATGGGTAATATGGATTTCTTTGAGGATGTTGATTTGGGGAGAAAAATAATATAAGAGGCATTGTCTAAAAGGAGGAGTAAACAAGATCCCCACTTAGGACTTTTAAGAATATGGAAATTCAGAAGATCGATGGAACAATGTCAATAATTTCTAAGGAATAATACAATCAACAACCTTAAGAATTAATGTCACTAAGGAAACCACTAGAGTTGCGAGAAAGACGATTCGAATGATTTAATAGATCTTCTCCTAAATAAAGAGGACACTATAGAATTAATTAATGGTAGAACATTCAAACAATGTTTATCAAGCCATGCAAGGTCCATATACTCTAAAGTGGGTTAATACTATAAGTTATGAGTTTAAATTAATACAAGATTATTAGGTTTGCATCTTGGTAAAGGATTATACTTAGAAAAAAAGGCATTGTTTTAGGGACTTTATATCTGATTGTTCAGAAAGGTTCTTTTAAGATAATTGTGACATTGGTAGCATATTTTAATCTTGAATCACATTAGATGGATGTAAAGATAAAGTTTCATGATGGTAACTTGATAAAACAATCTCAACGATTTAATAACAAAAAGAAAATCCATCTATGCATTCAAGAAAACTTTCCCATAAAGGAATCACAATCATCATCATGAAGTGATTGTCTCATTGGTTTTGAGATAAATGTAGATGATAGTGTGATTCAGTGAGAGAAAGTTTAAGTTAAATTAAGGGGGATAAGTGCAGTCTCAATTAGTTGCCTTAAAGTTAATCTAAAGATTTAAGAAACGTAAAATATTCCATATGCATTGGTTGTTGGAAGTTGTCCTAAAGGTAATCTAAAGTTTAAGAAATGTAGAAATATTTTATATATATATATATATATATATATATATATATATATATATATATATATATATATATATATATATATATATATATATATATATATATAATGCCTTTAGGACAACTTCCAATAGCCAATGCATATGGAATATTTTACATTTCTTAAATCTTTAGATTAACTTTAGTATATAATTGGAGATTGTTGTATGATGAGGTCTGTATAAGATAATTTTGGCTTCTGTTGTTAATATACTAAGTAGACATTTAAATAATTCTAGTATGGATCTTTATAAAGTATTTATAGAGAACTAAGGATAACATGCTTGCACATCAGGGATCAAATTTGTTAGAGATCATAAGGGATTATGATTCTGGGTATGTTGGATGCCAATACAGTATAAGATCCACTTCAAACTACATCTTTTGTTGGTCTGGAGAGCTATACAAATAAAAGTGTTAAACAAACACTTGTAGCTTCTTAAGCATGACAATCAAATTAGTAGCACACTAAGGGGCATTCAAACATAAAATAAAGGTTGTGAAGCTTTGTCACATAAAGTTTATTGTGACAGTTAGTTTGCAATAAATTATTTGTAGCAACATGAGTTCTTATAAGTCAAACATATTGACATAGAATTCTTGATTATTAAAGATTGTGTTTTGTGTAGATAAAATTTTAAAAGAGCATATTATGATAGACTCTAAATATGGATCCACCAATTATGTATTCAACCCCTTACAATTTTATGAGCTAGCTACTTATGTGGGTGTTATATGGTTTTTAAGACATTTTGATTTGGATAATTTAGTTTTATGCAGAATAAAGTTGATGACTTTGAATTCATTGTCAATTTACTAAAGTTAATTTTTCATTTTGTAATATTTTACATATGGATTGGTCTCACTAAATATTAAAGTTGGACCAGTTGGAAATAGACATGATTTTGATCACGTTGCATGTAATTTCCATGCTACTCATCATATTTGATCTATATCATTGAGTATATTGATATGGTGATTGTCAGGGTTTAACCATAATTTTTAATGTGGTGAATGCCGCAGTAGTTCCATATTAGTATATAAGATGGACCTGATTATTAAGTATAACTTGAAGATGAATAACATAAAATTGCGCAAATAACGACTCTTGATATAATTGCATGGGAACAATATATAGCCCAAGTGGGAGTTAGGAAATTTTTAATTTCCATTATAATCTAATTGTGGGTAATGTATTATTATGCAATTATATTAGCTATTCAATTATTTTATGGACTTACCATGGGCTATAATATTTTGATATGGGCCAATTGAGTAGATACCCAATACTAAATGACTGAGTGATTATGGGTGGCTCTGTTGTGTAGTATATAAAGGTCCACAAGTTATGGTCCCCAATATACTAAGCCGCACATGGTCTTCTTTTTTCTCCCATCGGGAGGGATTACTACAGTCCCCATAAGGAATAAGAGGCTTAGTTGAGGAAGGTGTTGAGAGTGAAAATTAGCGTGTTTTAGTGTCAAATTCAACACCTCTTTTAATGGAAATTGTTGTTATATATTAGCACAAGTGTCTTATATTTGATATATGTGAGAAAAAGTTGCATTTGAGATATTTTATTATGTTTTAGGTGGAAAAATGATCAAAAGTGTAAAGTTGGAGAAAATGTGCAACTTGTGCAAGAATGCTGAAAAACGTACGTCCAACTTGTGTGATTTTTATGTGTTTGTGTGGAGCTCAAAAGTAAATATGTGATATATGATTGGAAAGCCACAGAAGAGAGGATCATTTTATCATAAGAAACACCTTAATCGGAGTCCGAATCGATAGAAAAAAATAATTCAGGCCCCGGATGTATAATTTACCTATTTTTCATGCCTTGAATTGATAAAACTCCTTAAAAAACTAGCATTAATATGTGTATACTTTTTATTCTATAATGTATATATATTTTTTAATAATTGTATATTTTTTTACACTCAATATTTCATTAAAATAACTATCAAAAAAATTATTAACAAAGTGTATATATTTTTTTCATAATTGTATATGTTTTTGTTCATAATTATATATATTTTTTAAAGTGAGTGCACTGTATTATGGGGTGCACCCAGATGCATAGTAGTCACCCGGATTACATCGGTTGATAACTTAGTAAATCCATTTATAAGGACATAGAAGCGAGAGCTTTTGATGGTCGTGTAGTGGGAGTGGGAATCATATGTAGGGTAGAAGACATGGCAGCATAGTCTTTTAGTATAAGTGAGAGATTGTTGGATTATATACTAAAGCCTAGCTTTTGTATGAACAATGTTTTAACAATTTATTTGAAATGAGAATCATTGATCAAATGATTGCGTATTGTGATGCAATAGTCCACTTACTTTATACTGTAGATAATATGTTATGCGACAACACGCGGAAGATCATATTATCGATTTCCTTATAAAGTATAAACAGAGGCTCAAGACCGAGATAGACAGAGACTCTCTATCTGGATGGTAGTAGTATGATTTTGTATTAGTTTGTCTTGGCTATAGAATCACATTAGTGCACCTTGTGAGTATTGAGCAGGACCGCTTGAGATCGTTCGACTTATACTGACTATATAGGAGAACTTGATCTCATTTATTAAGGCAGTATGTGTTTCTTGGATTCATCAATGGGTGAGATTTAGATGCAATTAAATCAATAAATTCAGTGAGTTGGGAAATAATATTGTCTCTATAGTGTGTTGTTGATTGTAAAAGGAATCCGTGTCCCCTATAGGTTGATGATGTCCCCTTGAGGAGCTCATAAGGATTATCATGTAAACCCTGCAGGTGAATTTATTCCAGTATGATAATGAGGTTGAGTGGTACTACTCTCGGATGAGATATTAATTAATTGAGTTGTCAGTAACTTAATTAATTAATGAGCATTGCATATCTTAAACATGAAGAGTGTTAGGCTAATAATAAGAAGGAGCCCATAACGTAATTATGGGATTAGAGCGGCAGTGCAGTAATAATATTTTAGTGGAATATATTATTATTATTGGACTTAAGTATAAGTTTTAGGCTAAACTTGGATACCTAAGCCCAATGGAGGCTCGACTCTAATTTCTCCTCCTGGTCCCTGTTGCAGCCCATATATAAGTCACCTCAACTTATCTGGAACCCTAATCTAATTATTATTCACGTGAGATGGGGGTGGAGAGCAGATTGAGGAGATCTCGAAGATCGTCTCCCACATGACGTCGAGATTGGACTTGGGAATACAGCAGAAGATCAAAAGATCGTTTGCTGCTGCTATCTGCCAACTTGCACCATTTTTATAAAATTGTTCAGAATTTAGACCAGGATGTGTGATATATTGACGGAGATCTACGAAAGAGAGGATCGTTTTGGCGCATAGATCACTCAAATCGGAGATCAGACGAGAGAGTTATGCCCAAAACCGTGACGCTATGCAGGCTGCTGGCTAGAATCCATCTTCTTCAACATACCTTGGTGAAAGGTAATATGTTTTTGTTTTCTTGCTTCCACTGATTGTTAGAAATGTATGGAAGCCTAACGGTTCACGTTAACTGAACGATCGAATGCCAACAGGTTTATGGTACTAAGGTTATATATATTCGAATAAACCAAGGTTAATTATATTCGAATAATACATGTTTAAAACTAAAAAATATATAAATTCAAATAAAAAATATATAAATAAATCTTTTAAATGATTAACATAAAAATATCAACTTAAAAATAAAAGGTAAATAATTGTATTATATTTTTTACCGTGCAATGGACGATACAAGTAAAAATATAATTTTATTTGCCTACAAATTAGATGTGATGGTGTAAAATGTAAAAAAATAATGCATCTTAGAATTGATTTTGTTAAGAGAATATGATAAAGTAAAAGTACATTTTTTTTCTAACAAATTTTTATTATTGAATCAATTTTGGAATCACTAAAAATAAGTTGTTACTTTAAATCAATTTTTGAATTATTAAAAAATTATACTCTATTAGTCCACCTATAAGGTTCCCATTTTTTTTTGCACGTCTATTAAGGAGCATTATTATTTAATGTATAGTGAATAATTGTATTAATGTGGTATATGTGTCTTATATTTTAGTTGTACTAATATTAATGATATGTGTGAGTCTCATATGTTTAAAAAGGAAAATGACAAAATAAGACCTCTGCTGACGAACAGACAAAGTATATATCACAACCTTAAAAGTTCAAAATAACAACTAATAATTATCTTCAAGTACTCCCTCCGTCCCATAAACAAATTCAAATTTTCTATTATTGTCCGTCTCATAAACAATTCACACCACCAAATAAGGAAATACACACAAATTAATAACTTTACAACATATTTTAATTTCAAAATTGCCACCCCTTTAGAACTCACATAACTTACTTTATAATTTATTTATTACCTAAAAATATCTATCTACCCCTAAAAATAATTTTTTTATTAAACTCCGTGTCTACAGTAACTGTGAATTTCTCTTTTGGACGGAGGGAGTATAATTTTAAAATTTTAAAGAAAATACGAATAGTATTGTAGTAACCTAATCCCGTGCAATGCACAAATAAAAAATTTTTTAATTTCTTTTTAATATATAAAGTTATGCAAACCCACTAACATGCAACAAAAGTTTTTATATTTACAAAAAAATTACAAATATTTCTGTCATAATGTCTTCCCGTGCAACGCACAAGTCAAACGCTAGTTTCCATAATACCCTACATTTAGTTTTAAAAATTTTAATGTCCAAAATGACAAAAAAGTCCATAATTCGATTAGTGACTCGATTTAAAAATTATAACCAATCCATAAACATGTTAATCAAATAATAAAAATGTACAACTCAATCATAAAATATATGTATAATAAAGTCATTTATTTCAACCAAGTCATAAATCGAGTTAAGAGTATATCTGTAATATGAGTCATTTTAACATATCTTCTTAAAAATGAGGTAAAATAGAAAAAGTTAAACCAAAATAAAGTCGAGCATTTCTCCTTAATTATATATATATATACTCTCTCCACCTCGCATTAAGACTTACGTTTGCTTTATTTCATGTAATTAAAAGATATATTTTAATTAGTAGTGAGTTAATAGATATAATATTTGAATATTCCCTCCATCCCACAAAAGATTGCACCACAATCCCGACACGAAAATTAAGGGAGTGATAGCTTTAAGGGGTATAATGATATTTTTTTATAATAAATAAATGATAAAATATGTTAGGTAGAGATCTTTTTTTGTAAATAAAATGTATGTGGAAGAGTGGTTGTTTTTTACTTTTTGCATAAAATGTGCTAACTTTTGTGGGACAGCCAAAAATGAAAAGTGTGTCATCTGAAATGGGACGGAAGGACTATATTAGATAGTTATATTAGTATTGTGTGTGAACCTCATGTAGAATAATTGATTAATTTTTGTGGATCCTACTTCCCAAAAAAGAAAATATAAATCTTACTTAGAACTAATAAAAAATATATATCAAAACCTTAATACGAGACGGAGAAAGTATCTCTCATATATATATAAATACACTAGTATGAAATCCGCGTACTATGCGGGATCATTTAATTATTATACTTATTTTTTTAATTAAATAATCTATATCATATAACGATTCAATGCAGCTCATCATAATTTTTCTTACGTTATAAATAAAAAAAGGGTTAATTGAGTTAAATTACACAACTTTTTTTTTTCTCTTTTCTAAATTAATTACAAACTTTATTTAAAACAAAATACATGACCTTTTAATTTTACTCAATTAAATCATGAAATTTCCTTTTACTCCCTCCGTCCGGGAAATACGTATAAGTTTTCTTTTTGCACTGAAATTAAGGAGTATAAAATTTTAATGTAGAGTAAAGTGGGAGAAAAATATTTTTAATGTGTAGTGGGTAGTTGTATTAGTATAGCTGTGGTCTCCACGTGTATATAATAATTGTTTTATGTGGTTCTTATCTACCAAAAAGTGAAATATATACTTTATTTGAGACTGACCAAAATAAAAAATTGCGTACCTACCTAGTAGTGGAATGGAGGGAGTATCAATTAAATACATGATCTTTTTGCATTTTCTAATTTAATCATGAACTTCTTCTTCTTCTTTTTTTTTTTTTTAAATACATGATCTTAATTATTGCATATTTCAATTTAATCACAAACTTTTTCTTCTCTACTCGTATTGATTTTCTTGTTCATCTTGAAAAATACTAATCGATCTTCTTGAAGAAGACTTAAATCGATTCCTCTTATTCTACTTAAAAAATACTTGATTGATTCTTTACTTGAAGAATACTTGAATCGATCGTACTATTGCTCTTGAAAAATACTTGAATTACTATGAGAGTGAGACTCTTGTGTGTCTGGGCACACGGATCTAATTATGTGCGCCAGATCGACCCATGTGCACCCGATGTACCCACAAGAAAATGGGCCATATATAAATAAAAAGGGTGATTTCAAAACACATTCTTCACCTTCAATTGTGTGATTTGAGCAGCGCTGGAAGGGCAATGATTGGGGACTCTTCATCATGTAATTTCACATCTTAATTATTGCCTCAACACGAAGCGATTGTTGTACGAAATCGAGGGTTGAACTTTGAAATCTTCTGAGTCGAGATGAGAGCAAAGGTAAGCGTAAACAAATTTGCATTTTCTTCCATTCACTCATTGTCTGAAGAAATCTGTACGCTGCAATTTTTTTAATTTCTGCTATGCTGGTAATCATATTTTGTACATTGGTTGGTGATAACTGTGTTAATCCTTAGGGTTCTTAAACTCTTAGCTATGGTGGAAAGTAAGGTTATTCAGTGTTTTAAACTTGATGTTGCCGCAAGTGTTTTCTGTATGATGGATTCTTTTTTACCGCTCTTTTTTCTGATTGTGTTGATTGTAAATAAATTTTTATCTGGCTTTTCTCTTGTATTGATCTATATAATCTGATTATTCAAGCTCGTAGTTTAATTACGTATACACATTGATCTTCATAGGGCACTTCTTTTGTGAGTTTAGATTTGAACATAATTAAGTTTCATTTAACAGTTAAAAATGGAAAACAATTAGCTCGTTGAATTTGTGATGATTAGAGAGTCATTGAAGAAACTAAGGTTTGATTCTTGCTTTTTCTTTGAGGCATAATACCATAACAATTTTAAAGGTTCTTAGAAATTTGTCTCATTCTAATCTGGTGAGGCTGTTGGGCTACTATTGGGAAGATAAGGAGTTGCTTCTTGTTTACGAATTCATGCAAAAAGGCAGCTTAGAGAACAATCTCTTTGAAAGTAAGGATTAAATTCACATCATACAAAGACATTTTCTTCTACAATATAGTACTAGACATTGAATTGCTCTGAGTTTGTTTCTTAGGGGGTTCGTTTGTTCAACTGCTTCCTTGGGATATCAAAGTAATTCTTTGTTTTTAGGTTGGTACAATTGCTGATAGAATTACAAATCCAATTTAAAATTGGGTGTGGACTTGCTTAGTTTAGTGACTTCATAATTTTTACCCACTTATAAAATTATTAGTTTAAATATACAACTTATTGTCAACATGGCTTTACAGTCCTCGTCGTAGACTTAGTCAGATTTTGTTTCTTGCTATCAATGCATGGAACTTATAAATTTGCATTGTCCTTTTTAATTGATTTTCTTACCTTTTGTTGTTCAGTATTAAACCATTTTCTGATAAATTGGGGATTCTTTACCTTATATTGTGTGATTTCAGCGCTAGAGGGGCGATAATCTGGAGTGTGGAAGACGGAGTGCGGAGGTGAGTGAAAATTTTTATACCTTACGCACGTATATGTTTGAGTTCGATTGATCTTCTATTACATTTGAATTTTACTTAGTTTATTGAAATCAATGGTTCCATTCAAAACCTAACGCTTTCTTTGTTTTCTGTGTGCGATTTATTCTATTACTTCAATTTGTTTTTATGTGGAATGGCTCCTTTCATCACAGAATTTGAGACTTGAGAGCATTACTCTTTGACATTTTGCTTGCTACGTGTTTTCATCTTCTACCTGTTGTTTTTTCAGTTTTTTGCTTTGAAGAGGCAGGGTGGGACCTTGTACAGTTTCGGTGGTCAGTTTGGAGTTTCATTTCAGGTTATTTTTGTGTATTTGGGAGGAACATTGTATACGATCAATATATGATTCAGTTAGGATGACTAGGGCATGTGGATAGTGTAGGAGCGTCGTAAACAAACAAACCCTAAGTTTAGTAAGGAAGACAAATAGGGATGGTATATAGTTCGAATACACAAGATTTTTTTAGGCGAAGTTAGGCTCAACCTTCTCAGCTTGCTTCATTTAATGAGGTACTCCAATGACCCATTGATGTTAGCTCCCCTGTGGATCACATTAGTCCCCAAGTTTCAATAGAATTCTTCTACACATTCATCTACAGATTAACACATCCATTATTATATTGTTGTTTACATCACCAATTAGAGTGTTATAAATTGACATCGTTGATCATATACACTAATACATACAACACAACATAGAATTGATTATGTATTGACAATGTTGAGGTTGTCGAAGAGGGTGTTGAAGTCATTGACAGAGTGATCATTGAATAACACTTGGAATTCCATTTTTTCTTCATCAAAGTACTTCTTTTCAACTGGTTCCATCAGATTTTGCATAGCGAACGAAGTATCAAATCCGATTGAGCACCCACTTCCATCAGATTTTACATAGCGAACGAAGTATTGGGTCCAATTGAGCACCCAAAATCTGCCGACCAAACTGAGTTGCACCCTGCAGGATGTAACTCCAATTTTTCTAAAATGGCCTTTTCGATTACCTCCTTTAATTGTGGAATCTGAAGCTTGTTCTGTGTTAAAATTCGAATTTTAGGATTACGAAAAATAATTTTCTTTAAAGAGAATTTTTTTTCTTTTTTTTTTGTTTAAAGAGTAATTATTTGTGTCTCTAAAGAGCCATTTTTGGCTAGTCTTAACGAATAATTACGCTAAAGAGTAATTCTAGATATATCTAAGCAGTGATTTTTTTTTGTCATATTCTAAAGAGTAATTCTTGACTTATCTAAAGAGTGATTATTTTTGTTTAAAGAGTAATTATTGCTATATTTAAAGAGTAATTATTTTATCTTTGAAGAGTAATTATTTTTCTCTGAAGAGTAATTTTTTTTGTTTAAAGAGTAATTATTTTTTACCTAAAGTGTAATTATTTTTATCTAAAGAATAATTATTTAAAGAGTAATTATTTTTGCTTTAAGAGTAATTTATTTTTGTCTAAAGAATAATTATTTTTTGCCTAAAGATTAATTTATAATGTGTGTAAAGAATAAAGAGTAACTATTTGTGTTTAAAGAGTAATTATTGCAATATTTAAAGAGCAATTTTTTTAAAAGAGTAATTAATATTTTGCCTAAAGAGTAATTTTTTTATCTAAAGAATAATTATTTAAAGAGTATTTATCTTTAAGAATAATTTATTTTTATCTAAAGAGTAATTATTTTTTGTCTAAAGATTAATTTATAATGTGTCTAAAGAATAAATAGTAACCATTTGTATTTAAAGAGTAATTATTGCATATTTAAAAAGTAATATTTTTTTAATCCAAAGAGTAATTATTTATGTCTTTTAAGAGTAACAATTGACTTATCTAAAAAATATTTTTTTAAAAGAGTAATTATTGATATATTTAAAGAGTAATTATTTTATCCTTGAAGTGTAATTATTTATAATGTGTCAAAAGAGTAAATCTTGATATATTTAATGTAATTATATTTTCTTCAAAGAGTAGTTTTTTGCCTAAAGAGTTTTTTTTTTAAAGAGTAATTTTTTTTTGTCCAAAGAATAATTATTTTTGTTTCTAAAGAGTAATTCTTGACTTATCTAAAGATTAATTATTTGTGTTTAAAAAGTAATTATTGCTATATTTAAAGATTATTTTTTTTGTCATACTCTAAAGAGTAATTATTGACTTATCCAAGGAGTTATTATTTTATTGAAGGAGTAATTATTTTTGTTGAGGGAGTAATTATTGCTATATTTAAAGAGTAATTATTTTATCCTTGAAGAGTAATTATTTTTTCTTAAAGAGTCATTTATAAAGTGTCAAAAGAGTAAATCTCGATATATTTAATTAGTAATTATATTTTCTTTAAGAAGCAATTTATTTTTATCTAAAGAGTAATTATTTTTTGCCTAAAGAATAATTTATAATGTGTCTAGAGTAAATATAGATATATTTAAAGAGTACACCCTTCCTCATACACTTTATTTACAAAAAAACCTTCTCTACTTAACATGCTTTATCATTTATTTATTATAAAAATACCATTATACCCCTAAAAGTTATTACTTTCTTAATCTCCGTGCCGAAATTAAGGGTGCAATATTTTATGGGATGGAGGGAGTATGTCTCTAAAGAATTTTTCTTGACTTATCTAAAGACTAATTATTTGTATTTAAAAAGTAATTATCGTTATATTTAAAAAGTAATTTTTTTTGTTCGAATTGTCTCTAAAGAGTAATTCTTAACTTATCTAAAGAGTAATTATTTTTGTTGAGGGAGTAATTTTTCTATATTTAAAGAGTAATTTTTTTTTTCTTTATAGAGTAATTTGTAATGTGTCAAAAGATTTATAATTAGTATTTATATCTCTAAAGAGTAATTCTTGACGGGTGAGGATCCTCTCCAGTAATTGGAGGGAATTTCCTCTCACATGAACAATTATTTCACTGTTCACATGAACAGTGAAATCATTTTTCATGTGAAAGGAAATTGACTCCCGTACGAGAAAGGATCCAAGTCCAATTCATGACTTATCTAAAGTGTAATTATTTGTGTTTAAAAAGTAATTATGGCTACATTGAAAGAGTAATTTTTTTTGTCATACTCTGATGAGTAATTCTTAACTTATCTAAAGAGTAATTATTTTTTGTTTAAAGAGTACTCCCTCCGTCCCGCCCAAATAGTATCATTTTACTATATTGGACGTCTCATTCAAATTGCATCATTTTTCTTTTTTAGTAAAAAGGCTCCACCAATTGCCACCACTATGATGAATGTTTTCTTTGCACGCAAAATTGTCCCCAAGTATTAAGGATATCAATTGTAGCTTAAGCAAGCGACCAAGTTAAACGTCGAACCCAAAGTACGGCGTATTATCAATTTAATTATTTACTAAATTAATTAAGATGAATTGTGGCAATAAGGTTGAGGTATATAATTATTAACTACTAAAAAATTAATTAAATATAGTAATTAAATAAAATAAATACTAGAAGAATACGAAAGTATTTCAAGTACTAGAATATGTAGCTTTAGGATCATCCAGTTTCACTCATTAATCTCTCTTTTGTGTATCATTGTCCGACTCTACCTTGTAGAATATGGACGCATCAATAAGCCATGCAAATCTACTCTATAGATACAAGTAAATATGCATGTAACACGTGTGAATAACCTTGGAGCAAGAGATATAATTTCACCCCTCCCTTCTAGGTACTATCAGTATCAATTATTTCCCCGTAGGATTGGTACTCTAACCCGATATGATCTCCCTTTATAGGTACTATGCAATTATCCCCTTTATCCTACTTATTAATTTGAATTCAATTAAATTAATAAGTATTTATATAAGATAGTTCTAATGAAATTTCGGAGTCCCCTCACGTAGAATCAAAACATGGAATCTTGCTAAGCAGTGAACGCGCTCAATCAATAACCAACATATGTATTCAGACTCTATATAACAGTTAATGATGCAAAAAATAACTTTGAGTATGAATTAAAAACGTATAATCTTATATAAAATAAACCACAAGTAGTGTTGTACGAAGTATACAAACGAAAGTTCAATTAATTAATAAAAACCTTCGAAATCCTTAATCTACCAAAATAGCTCTAACTCATGATGTTGCGAAGAACAATCATGGGAGACCTTACCCATATGTCAGGAAAAATAAAAGATAAATTAGAAGACGAATAAAACCCTAGATGCGGGAGTTATAGCGTCCTTCTCCGTCTTGAATCCTCCTCTTTGATTCTCCTCTTGATTCCATAGACGAATCTTCAAAGTGATAAATGGATGGAGGAAAGGATATGGATGATGGTTGGGGAGTGATCCCCCCTTGTGGGGTGTAGTATTGTTGTGGCATCTCTCCAATCAATAATGATAAGATCTACATCCCCTTTTATACTTGTAAGCTCTCCTTATGGACTTTGGATGAGCTTTTTATTGGAATACAGAAAAACACACGCACAGGGGGTGTAAAACCCATCGGAATCAAAATTCCGCGTTCCCGTTCAGTTAGATTGTATGCTAAAAGTCTTGTTTTTGTATTAACAATATTTTAACAATTTATTTGAAATGAGAATCATGAGATCAAACTTTTTGCATAATTTTTTATTCTTGCAAAAGTCCTTTTACTTTATACTATAGATAATGTGGTCTGCGGCGTCACACGTAAGATGACTCCTTGTAAAGTATAAATAGATATTCACAGCCGAGATAGATGGGGACTATCTATCGGTATAATTGTAGTGTGATTTGACATTAGTCTATCTTGACTATTAAATTGCACTAGTGCGCTTTGTGTGTATTGAATAGGACCGCCGTTGAGATCGTTATACTGACTATATAAAGAACTTCATCTCTATTATTATGGATGTTCGTACTCTTAATCCCTATATAATAACCTCGACACTTAAGCCAGTATTTATTTTCTTAATTCATCAATGGGTGAGATTTAATTATTAAATCAATATGCTTAGTGAGTTGGGATATGGTGCTCTCTCTATGGTTTGCTGTTGATTGTAGAAGGAGTCTGTGTCCTTACGGAATTGGTTGATAATGTCCCCTTGAGGAGTTCATAATGATTATCATATAAACCCTGCAGGTTGATTTATTCCGACATTGTAATAAGGTTGAATGATACTACTCTCGGTATATATATTAATTAATGGAGTTGTCAGTAACTTAATTAATTAATGGGAATTGAATCTTAAACACGGGGAGACTAACAGACTCATGATAAGAAGGAACCCATAACGTAATTTGAGATTAGGATGACAGTTTAATAATATTTCTTTAGTGGACTAATTTATTATTATTTGACTTAAGTATAAATTTTAGGCTAAACTTGAATGCTTAAGCCCAATGGGAGGCCCAAACCCTAATTCTCCTTCTGTTCCCTGTTTAGCATATAAATAGCCAATCTCAACAACCCGGTAACTTAGAACACACGACAAAAAAATCATGAGATTAGAGGGAGCTGCAGATTGAGTTCACCTTGGTGATCGTAGTCTTCACAACGTCAAGGCTTGGCTTTGGAATACAACAAAAGATCGGAACGTTGTTCATTCTTGCTGTTCATCCTCTACATCAAACCCGGTGAAAGGTAATTCAATTACGCTCTTATGCTTCCACTGCAGTAGAATTACACGGAACCTTAACGGTTCACGTTAATCAAAAGATTCAAACGCCAATAATTGGTAACAGAGTGTAGGTTCTAAGGCTAAACGAGACACGTTGGGCTAGGGTTTGAGTGGTATATGTGATATTAGAGTTTAGGGTTTAATTGCTTGAACTTGTTAAAACCCTAATTGAACACTACATACACTGTTCACCGGTGATCGGTGAAAGGCGCTGGGTGGTGAAGGCTGCACGCCGACAACAGCAGCCTGGTGAATGACCATCATCATCAGAATGGCGTTAGAACAACCAAAGTATATCGCTGGCGTAACAACGTTGGCTGGCTGACTGAAGTAATCGACACGACCAAACGGCTTGAATCGTGACTATGGAGGAACGCCTGAGATGGCGAGTACAATCATGTCGGATGCTGTTGGCAAGCGGTCGACGTTATGATAGGCTTGGAGGATTTCGGAGCGGTTCAGCTTGTGTTGAGTCCACTGCGTGGCGTGGCTGACTTTCTGACGACTGACGGTAGGTGGCCTGGTCTATGCTGGACAATAGTGGAGTTGTATATAGATCAAGCTGTAGTAGGCATCGGGTTTCGATGGAGGAGGGTCACGAGCGAGTATGCAAAGTCTTTGAACGTGATGATGGTGACACTACAGGAAATCATACATTTTGTGACGAAAATTTTTACGACGCAAGAATTTCGTCATATTTAGTTATTCAAAAGTGACGAATTTTACTTTCATCACTAAAACGTATCTATTAGTGACGAATTTTTTTATTGTCATATATGTAATTTTATTTGTCACTAAATAGTCTATTTCATGACAAAATTGATAAAGACGTTACATTATTTTAAAAAAAAATATTTTTATTGAAAACAATATTTCAGGGTAATTCTTTAATGACAAATTTATAGGAATTAGTGACGACACATATTGTCATGAATAAAATATGATTTCATGACGATAATAAATTTGTCAAGAAATATTTAAACAATTAGTGACATCATATATTGTCAAAAATATCTAACTATAGTGATGATAATAGAAACAGTCACATTAATGACATTATCATTAAATGAGTTATACTTTAATGCGACAAATGATTTTCGTTATTATGTGACATTTAAATTTTATTTTTCTTTTGATAAAAAATTTGTTGTTTACATCATTTTCTTCCTCACTAATTATTACATTTCATGACAATATTAACAATTTTCACAATTAAGGTAATTTAAAATAAATTAATAAATCAAAGTGTAATATTACTAAAAATGGTAAATATATTCTAGAAATAACTGTACAAGTATAATAGGTCATAAGCACCTTTGTGCAAGAAATACAAAATCTATCCATTTGAAGACTAATTTTATGCCCTGTAAATTGCTGAATGCACAAAAGAAACTAGCAACCACTACAAAAGAAATAATATAGCTTACAGAAAAGTGCTATAAATAAAAAAGAGGCAGAATCAAGGAAATTAGATTGGATAAAGCTTACAGAAAAGTGCTATAAATAAAAAAGAGGCAGAATCAAGTAAATTATATTTTTTATCCAAGATCAATCTTCACATTGAATATAGTTAAAAGGAGCTTAAGAACTTGACATTCGAACCAGGAAGACTGTAGCGTGAAATGCTTGGTCGTAAGTCTGCAATCTCTAGCTGATAGGAATGCCAACATCACATCCTCACTAGCAAAACAGCAGGGCAGTATATTAATCGGTATACCAAATCAACAACAACAACCAATTTGCTGCAATTGCATACTAAAACAGCAGTAGATCTAACCCAAAACATTGTTATATTTGGAACCATAGATTTCTGTACAAGCATAGAAAAATCATAGTATGTATATACCCAGCAAGAAGGAATACCAACAGCAAACAATGCTGAATAACCAAGAATATTGTAGAAAACCAGGACCAAATGATCCAGCAGATGACCTTTGGCAACAAAAAATCAGCAAGCAAATAAGTCAGCAAATTGTAGCAGCATAAAAAACAACAGTGAGGCAAACTATCAAAAATTTAGCAAAAAACCAGGAACAATGCAAATCACAATAGCAAGCATCAGAAATATGCAGTTAAGGCAGCAACATAAACCATCATGGTACAACTTGTCACAACAATCTAAAAGAGATTTCAAAGTATGCAAAAACCCCGAAACTAGCAGCCATCCAAGTAGATAAAAGGGGGGCGCCATAAAGCAAGGTAATTTTTGGCGAAGGAAGATTTATACCAGAAAACATCAACAATACTAACAAAAAGTACCAGCAAAAATATACCCTCAAAATCAACAAAAATCACATAAAGCAGCAAAATTCTTCCAACCATCGAGCACCAATATCAACCCAAAAAAACAAACCAGTAGCCATCAGTAGTTCACAATAGAAAGCACCAAACAACAAATAATTTATAGTGACATCCATTAGCTATTAACAATACACTGTAGTTCATAACAAATAACCAACAGGTATCATAAACCACAAATGTCCAACCACCATGAAACCAGATCAAATTCCAGCAAATAAGCAAAGACCACAACCGAGATTAGAGCTGGCAAGAAGGGCTCCTAACAAGATGATCAGTTATTAGCACATACCTAACATTTAAGTAAACTCCAGTCGGCAATAGCATGTACATGAACCAGCACAAAACCAGCAAACAACATAAAATAAAAAATATAGCAAAAAACTATCCTACATAACCAACGTAAACAAAGTAGCGAGAAGCACAACCTAGGCTGCCATTACTCGTACAACACTACAGAAACAGAGTGGAGTTCAAACAGTAGAAACACAAGTCGCAGGACGTCACAAACAATAAGAATAATCCAGTAAAATCGAAGTGGAATATTTTAACTACTAACTTGAGTAAATTAAAAGCAGATAATTTCAATCACATGTGTTAAAGACCAATTAATCTAAAATCATGTTTCTTAAGTGCACTTCAATTTCTGATAAAAATATGATTACTAAAAACTAAGTTGATAGTCAACAAATATTACCTTAGAAGGAACTCTTCCCCCTCATGGATTTCTTGAGCCAAGAACCATAAAACTGCAAGGCACCAACTTAAATCTTATGTATATTTATCTTCATGAAAACCTTAAAAGGTAAATAAAAAACATATGAGAAAGTAACACTCTAAAATAAAATGAGTCAATTATGAATCCTAACTCACATATTGAAACTAACACTGCTCAAAACAATAGCACCTAAAGAGAATCCTATTTTTTACTTTATTTTTAATGAAAAGATATTTTAAATCTCCTATCAATTGAAACTAAAAAAGGACAGCAAAAAAAAAAAAACAAATTATACCCCTCATGCACAAACAGAATGTCTAGAATATGTTGATTTTAACTTTCCCTCAATAATGTGATATCTGTGAAAAAAAAAAAAAAAACTCATGATAATGCATTTCCGAACTTGTACTACAACCTGTTTGTTAGCATACTATTCATATCCACTTTTCTTAAGATCTTTAAGAAATCCTTTAACTCCTTCAATATTGGAGTACAATTGCCTCATTAAGTATTTCAGCTCTTCAAGTAATTAGTCAGATAACTCATGTTAGTAACTCCAAACTAAATAACACACATTTTTATAAGCAATAATTAGTTGTGAGTATAAAATATTTATCTAAATGTAATATGTATAGTATTTCATATAGGGTATTATTTACTTTACTCTTAACAACCATTCATATGGTATAGAAATATACATATGTATAACATAAAATTGATTGTGGATATTGATAGCCTTAACTGATAAATCATGTTTAAGCTCATTCAAAGTTTAATCTAAGTGATGCATATGGCTTTGTCATCTCACCTTGATGTCATCCATAAATGTCTATATCTAAGAACAAAAAAGAAATTCTATTGAATATTCTCATATAGATGATTACTACGAGAACGGGCATGGAATAATCATATTAATGGAAGGGTTGATCAATCGAAAGTCTAATACTGGTAAAACTTCTCCGAAGTACAGCAAACATAGTCGTAACTATTAATACCATTAATGTACTACCTTCGTTAAGTTATTAGGTAGCTATGATCCTACATTCAAGATTACCAACAACAAATTTATAGAACAACATAATCCTCCATTATAAGGAGCAATTTCTAAACCACCTTTATAGAAGTATATCAAAATGTAGTAAAGAATTATAACAACCCCTATTTCTCTCGAACTGTCCCCCAAATGAAATAACTTGTTAAGCAGAAGACTAGGAGCCAATATTTGATATTAACGACAAAAACACACCAAAGGAATCACAAATTTCATATGCATAAAAAACAATGTTCATTAAATAAAAATGAAACTCATTGATAAGAAAATAATAAGTTGAGTGCATTACCTGAAACTGGTCTTTATTCCACCAGCAAGATTTTGCTGGTAAAAAACCATCCTCAAATGATTGTCATTCTTTCCCCTACAAAAGGGAAACTAGTGTTTCTTGATTTTCAAATTGGAGCTTCGAAATTCTTTTCTTTTTTAATTAAATTCATACATAGAGAAGAGAATAAGAGGAATAAAGAGAATTATATATATATATATATATATATATATATATATATATATATATATATATATATATATATATATATATATATATAACTGTGAATTTGTTTCAGCGAAATAATAAACTTGTGAAATTTCTTGGTGGGGATGTGTCAGTGGGATTTCATTCGGTAACATAGGCACGAGGATAACTTCAAAAACAATGGGTGAAATCAAATATGTGCGAGCAGGGATAAGGACAAACATATCGAGATAGCATCAGAATGCCATCGTTGATAACGCCGCAGAGAAGTCAAAAAATGTCTCAAGAATAATGTCAATCAACAATAAAAAACAATAAGGTACCAGTAATAGAAGGCCTTTTGAGATTTGGATCAGCGAAATTGAAGAAACGCAGTGCTGAAATATTTTGTTCAGGTGGGGGTAAACTCTAGCTGCCAGTTCTTCTGATTTCTCACTCTTGCACAATTCATACAACCTTTTGACCTACACAATCCACACAACATCAACATTTGGAGGAAATTGAGAAAGATAGGAAGGGAATTATATTAAGAGTGGAAGGAGAAATCAACGGAGTTAAGAAGAGAATGATCGGAAATAGGTCAGTGGCGAAATTGGATTCTCTGGCGGTGGATGACAAAGATCGGAGATGGAATTCCCATTCTTTGCCTATATCTCCAATTTCCCTCCCGATTCACAACCTTCTTTCAATTGTAATCTAATTAATCCATTTTTCTCAATCAAACGAAGGGATTAGGGGAAAGATTAATATGCATGAAATTTTAGAATTTGGAAAATTTTAAGAATTGCGGGAAATTTTGGCGGTTCCTCTTTCTACTTAAAGCGCTTCCTTTTCTAATTTTTTTTTAATTAATCATGCTGCCTTTTATTTGTCTAATAAACTTTGACAAAGTCTCTTATGAGACGGGTTATTTGCGAGACGTGTCGACCCATCACTAAAATATGCTTATTATATACATAAAGTATGTTAAATGATTGTTAAAGTATGTTTTCTAAAATATGCTAAATTATGCATTAAAATATGATTTTAATGTGTTATAATATAATTTATTATTAACATACTTTAACTATAAATAAGCTTACTTTAACTAAACAATAAGCATACTTTAGTGATGGATCGACACGTTTCACAAATAAACTATCTCACAAGAGAGTCTCTCATAAATTTTTTTTCTTTATAATTATTTATAATATAACTTTATCCATATGTTAAGTTAATTATATATACATACACATGGGATAATAACTTAAAACAATATAAATATATACATATTTTATTGGTCTAAATATATAAGTTTTCCACGTTTAATTTTAGTATAACGCTAACAAAATATAATGAGATCACTAATTTTATTTACCTATCTCATTTACTATTTAATTTTTAAATTTTGCTCAATATTACAACCATTGTATAAATTACCACCAAGTGCAAGAATTTAACGTCTCTTCTTAAGGTGTAGTTTTTTGGGGTTTTTTTTAACATATTATGAAACATAAAAGTGAAACATGTAATTTTTTTTTCGGTTCTAAAATTTAAATTTATTAATTAAATATCACTTCAGTGTTTGATTTTTGAATTATCATATGCTCACATATCTTTTACACAAATCACATTCTACTCGTTCCTCTCATACACAATACTCTTGTACTCCTATACATTGATTTAATATAAAGATAAAGTTTACCCTATTATTAAAAATTTTAAAACAAACATAAATTAACACTATTTATTTAATTTACTAAATCCACTTACTCCTAAATTTGATTTTCTTATTATTACTTACACCCAAAACAAACAACTTTTTATAGAATATAGATCAAGGAAAGAAAAAAAAATCACTAGATTATAAAAGCTAACAATTGTCTAAAATAGATAAGCATTTTTTTTTAAAAAAATAAGTATAACTTTTTTTGTAAATTTATATTATACAAGTTTTTTATTAATAATGATATCACATTTTACAAATTGTTCATAAAAGTAATTTATTTAAACACTTAACACTTTTCATCTATCATGTAGCATTTGTTGTTAAAATGTTATAATTCATTATTCATCTCACAAAACAAACATATTATGTGAGATGTCTCATTTGATATTTACATTTTTAAAAAATTATATTTTTTTGTTTGTTGATTTTTTTCGTTAGTTTAGATATTTTTTTGGTAATTTTTTCTTGTTAGTTTATGATATTATAATATCTTAAAACTTTAAATATAATCTTAATTTTTTATTCTGTGGGACAGTCTCACGAAAAAATTTTCATGAGACGAATAAAAAGTAATACTTAATGAAATTGTTTCAGAATAGTCCTTACAAATTTCATGAATAAGTATAGTTTAAATAAAATAATACTCTCCCAATTCATCGGTCTTAATATTTGCTTTTTTATACGTAAATTAAAAACTATTATAATTATTTTATATAAAGTGAGTAATTTTATTAATACCGGTGAATAGTGAGACATGTGTGACACTCTTTTGCTAAAACGAAAAATAAATACCTTTAAATGAACGACTAAAAGACAAAATGAATATCTTATCAACGATGGAGTGAGTAACATATTTATTGAAAAATGATAATAAATGTAGCTAAAAATTAAATATGTAAGGTATACTCAAATAATTATTTTGTTTAAATTATAAAGTCGTTATTTAATATTTTATTAGTATTTTTAAGTCAATTAAACAATATTTTTCATTTAAAATGATTTTATTCAAATTATTAAAACAAATTAATAAATAACTTTGGTTCAATTCTATAATATTTTCGTTGATATCAAAATTTTCTTTTTTGAGAAATTTAATTATTACTTTCTTATTGCAATACTAGTACTAAATATTTTTTTTTGATTAAATACTAAATAACCACATAACTCTGCACAAATTGGAGAATCCCACTAATCTCAATTATTCAAATTCATTTTTCTGAATAAAAAGCCCTAACTCATTATCGTTCTCATTACTCATTCCTCTCCTCTCCCTTCCATCACTCAAGATGACGGCTCTCTCTTTCCACCTTGTTTATCGTTGTTTCGACGACAGTCTTTCTTTCCTAATCACACATCTTGTGAATTTCACAAGTCTGGAAAGCGCATCCTCATTTTTCTATCAGATTGTGGTAAGAATTTCACAATTGTTTTAAATAGTTATAAGCCTTCTACGATGATTTAATTTTGCTGTCATATATTGCCCAATTAAGGATAATAAATGTACGGTAGATTTTCAATAATAAGTTCATGGAATAGGTCGTTTGAAGTGAGTCTTTCTTGGCTGATCCTTGGGTTCAGAAGAGGGGAATTCATTTAAAGGTGTGGTATAGCATCTTCTATATACTTCATCTTATTGTTCATATATTTACATACTGTAGGCTACTGAATTTTGAGTTGATTGTATGGTCACACTCCCTCTCGCTCTACTGCTCTAGAATGCCTAGTGAATGTCAATTTGTATCAATTATTTTTTTGGTTGACACTTCACTTGATGCATTTTGCTGATATCATTTAGACTGAACTATGATTCTGCACTATAGAATTCGTTTGTACTTTGTGTTCTTCAAGTGTCAACTATTTCTAGTTGAGTATACATTTTACAAATTAAACTTAGTATTTGTACAAGCTTTAAAATTAGTGTTGTCTGATTGTCAATTAAATTTCAGTAATATGTATTTTCTCTTTAAATTGATTGTAAAATATATTGTATTAATCCTGCTCACATGTCAAGTATCAGTCCAAGATGCATTGTAGAAATATTCTTTAAATTTAGCCTGTTTGGTGGGTCAAATTTGTTTTACACAATGCCCAATGAATTTTCCTGCGATGTAGCTTAAAATAATATAATTAGTAATTCGAAAAAGCTATATAAAGACATTTCAATCATAACTTAAGGTTCTATTTATGTTAAATGTGTTGCTTTTTTGTTTGTTTAGCTTGCTTTGGCATATGTATCAAGTTAAAAAAATGAAATACTTTTAAGATATGGGGTAGTTGTGCATCCATCAACTTTAATTTGGTGTTCTTTCTTAGCCGTCAATTTTCTTCATTTATGATTGGTTAGACTATTAGCATAAGGTTTTTTCCATGGATATTGGATAGTAATTAAATAATATGTACCATAATTGTTTTACCTTTAAAGAATGTGATTGGTAATGTTTGTCTTGGTTGCTATTGGCTTTCTTAATTAATAAAAGGCATTTTGCAATTCCCAAATAATGTTACCTGCTAGTGTTGTTGATTCTTTCCAAGTTGTGATCCCCTTGTTCCTTGATGATACATATATTTTCTTAATATGAACTCACTATTTAGGACTTAGGAGAAGAGCATGGACAATATTCTATAATATTAAAATTAATTAAAATGGCATGTGACATCATGGATTCAGAATATGGTGAATGTTATTTCTTCTATTTATCATAATATTGCTTTAAATTTATGATGATTTACATGTGCATTTTTAGGCGAAATAAAGAGTGGATGATATATATATATGCACACGCACAATACACAAACAAACAATATTGATTTGTGTTTCAATTCTTTGCTCCTGTATCTAAGAAACCTAATGTTTTAGGAATTAAATTGAAAGCTAGATAGACATAATTTTGTTTATCTTCCAACCATAGTTTCAGCTTTTGAATATTTTTGTGCAGCTTGCAGTTGTAGAAGCTCTTGATTGGAAGCTCATGCATGAATCAAATTGCACAAAGAGTTAGGTAAGAATTTTTAACTATAAGCTCTTGACTGGCTTTCCTATTTTTATCTCTTTTTTTGTTTTGTGGTATAAGAAAGATACTAAACGTACATGAATGAAAAACTAACTCCTTTGTATGGATTCCTTGTGGAATTTATAGTTTTTTTTTGTTGTGCTCATGTAGTCTATTGCTCTTGTGCTTAGATGCTTGCAGATTTTTTTGTGCGTGCTTTACTAGAATTTGGGTTGATTGGATATTTTGCTGGTTTTGTAAGATTGTTCTTTCAGCTATTGATATTTTTTTGTGTTTTTGCCTTTTGTACTAGGATTTCCAATTCTTATGTTGGAATTTTGAAGCTTTGTGTTTTGATGGATTTAAAACTTGGATAGATGTGAGTGGCATAGCTGGAAGGTTGGATGCATTGCAGCCTATTTCAAACTCTTACTTTTTTTTAAACTGTCCACCACTCCATTGAGCTTGGAAGGCAAGTAATGATGCTGGGATTATACTACAGATAACTATATTCTTATATAAAAGTTGTCGTTGGCTGTTTTATTGTGTGACATACTGTAGTTTGTTTTGTATTGCTCATACAACTAATTTTAGTTGCTTGAGCCTAGAGTAGATATAATCGTAGTTCTCACTAAGGAGATTATTTGTGTGATACCTTTTACTTTTGTAATCTGAATGTATTGCATTTTGTACAGTAAAATTTTGAAATATATTTATTATTTTCATGATGTAGTGAGTAAAAGTAACCAAAAATGCCACTAAATATTTATTTGTTTATTAATTCAATATTGAAAAATAAATAAATTTATCAATAAATATATTTATTTCTTGACAACTCATACTGTCATTAAAATATTAGTTTAATGAGCTTATATTTTTCTTATAAAAAAATTACTTTATAATGTGACAAAATATTTCGTCATCATAAGATTAATTAATAATATGACAAACATAATTTGTCAACATATATTATTAACAGTGACAAAATTTTTCGTTATCGTATTTAAATATTTTAATGATAATTTTTCGTATAGTCATTAATAATATATATTCTCGACAAAAATAAGTTGTCACCATTTCTACACATTTTAATGACTATAAAAATTGTCTTAATATCTTACTATATAGTGACGAATTATGTCGTCATTATATAAGACTTTCATTTTGTCATTGTTGTTTAAAGTTTTTGTGACGAAATTTTTGAGAGATGACAAAATAGTTTGTTTAAATGTGACAATAAAAACGTCATAGATAATTGATGGGATTGATACTATAGAGAAAAGCGTCACAATAATTCAACATATTAGTGACAATAAACATTATCGTCATGATAAATTCAACTTTAAGTGACGAAATAATTCATTTTACGATGAAAATGGGATGATAATTGTGACGACTTAATCGTCACAATAGGCTAAAACAATGGTGACGAAAAGTATTTTTGTCATCAAAACATAACATTTGGTGACAAATTCAAATATTATTGAATAATACCTAATACGACGCACATACCGTGACGATCTTTATGACGCTCAAATTTCGTTATTAAAATTTTTTTATGACGAAGAAATCAATTTTCATGACGAATTTTGTCGTCGCCTTTTATCAAATTTCTTGTAGTGTGAACTGGCATGGGCACTCGGAGATCGAGCAGTGCGCACAGCATATTGTCGATGGCAGCAAGGCTTGGCCGCTGGGCGGTGGAAGCGCTCGTTAATTGCAGGCAGTCAGTCACGATCGATAGCATGCGGATGCTGTCATACGTGGCGGAACTCCGGGGACATTTTCGAGAAGCAGATCTAACATGGATAGCTAGCTGTGCGACCGGAAGCCACTGTCGGCATGACTGCTGACAGTGGATGAAGCAAGCGATTGTAGGTAGAGGCCCCGACATGTGTGGATTGTGTTACCCGCGAGAATTCTGCTGAGTTATTATGACACCTACACGCGGTAAAATTAGAGCAGCCACGGTGTTGTAGTTGGTAGTGGTCGCTAGTTCCGGTGGTTGTGCGATGGCATTCCGGCGAAGGATAATTTTTTTTCTGTAGGTGTGCCATGGCTGGAGCGGCGCTAGATGGTGGTTTCCGGGCAGCTATGGATCCACGAGTGCTAGAGCTTAGGGCATAAGTTTCCTTCTTGCCCAAGTCATGTTTTAATTGCTAGATTTGTTGACCAAGTCAATTTTTTTATTTGGCAATTTTTTTTATTTATTTCCCTATATATAACTGCTATAATTGGATTATGTGTCTATTATTGTTATATATTTGTATGCATGTGCTATTTTATTTACTGCCTTAAATAATAGTATGCTAAGTTGTATATTATATATATGGAATATATTGTATGCATGTAAAAACAGTCTTGCTAAGTAACTAAGTGGGAGAGGATTGGTTAATAAATCACTTGGCCTCCATTATTGATTTATTGTGTGATGCAAATAAGCTTATGAGTTGGCTATAGTGTTGGATTGTATAGTATAAGTCTAACTTTAGTATAAACAATGTTTTTACAATATTTGAAATGAGAATCATTGATTAAATGATTGCGTCTTATAATTTATTTATATGTAGATGCAATAGTCCACTTACTTTATAATGTAGATAATATGTTATGTGATAGCACGCGGAATATCATATTATCGATTTTCTTATAAAGTATAAACAGATGCTCACAACCGAGATAGACGGGGATTCTCTATCAGGATGGTTGTAGTGTGATTTGGTATTAGTTTGTCTTGACTATAGAATCACATTAGTGCAACTTATGTGTATTGAGCAGGATCACTTGAGATCGTTCGATTTATACTGACTATATAGGAGAATTTGATCTCAGTTATATGGATGCATTATGGATGTTCATGCCCTTAATCACATACAATAACCTCGACACGTAAGGAAGTATGGATTTCTTTGATTCATCAATATGTGAGATTTACATGTATTAAATCAACATACTCGGTGAGTTGGAAAATAATGTTGTCTCTATGGTGTATTGTTGATTGTAGAAGGAATCCGTGTCCTATTAAATAGGTTGATGATGTTCCCTTGAGGAGCTCATAAGGATTATCATGTAAACCCTGAAGGTGGATTTTATCCGGTGTGATAATAAGGTTGAGTGGTATAACTCTCGGATGAGATATTAATTAATGGAGTCATCAGTAACTTAATTAATTAATAAGCATTGCATATCTTAAATACCGAAAGACTAACGGGCTCATAATAAGAAGAAGACCATAAATGTAATTATGGGATTAGAGCAGCAGTGCAGTAATAATATTTTAGTGGCTCATAATAAGTATAAGTTTTAGGCTAAACTTTGATATTTAAGCCCAATGGAGGCCCGACTCTAATTTCTCCTCCTAGTCCGTTCTGTAGCCTATATATAAGTCACCTCAACTTATCCGGATCTCTAATAATTCACGCCACGTTACGTGCGAAATAAAGGAGGAAACAGATTGAGGAAATCTTAAAGATCGTCGCTGATGAGATTGAAAATAAGCGTGTCTTTGTGTCCAATCTAAAACTTTTTTATAGAAATTGATATTATATATTAGCACGAGTGTTTTATATTTAATATATTTGAAAAAAGGAGCACTTGAGATGTTTTATTGTGTTTTAGGTGGAAAAAGAGATCAAAAGTGCAAAGTTGGAGAAAATGTGCAATTTGTGCTAGAATACTGAAAAACGCACGTTCAACTTGTGTAATTTTTCTGTATTTTTTGGAGCTTTGAATTATAATTGTGATATATGGCTGGAAAGCCACAGAAAATAGGGTCGTTTTGGCGTAAAGAACACCTCAATCGGATTTCAAACGAGAAAGTTATGATCAAAGTGGTGACATCGCGCAAGCTGTGCCGGACAGAACGTCTGTGCCACTTTTCTTGACTTTTTATACATTAAAATGTTTGATTTTCTATGAGTTCTTTATATTTATAGAAATCCAAGGAAAAGAGGATTGCGTGAGTGCAAGAATCACTCAAATCAGAGCTTGGATGAAGAAGTTATGCTAAAAAAAGGTCGTGTAGCTGCCGGCGAAAATTTTTGAGAATTTCCGAAAATTTTGAGAATTTCCAAAAATTTTCGAAAATCACCTGAGCACGATTGATCTACTTATCATATAATCCTCCGTGATTCACCCATATCTTTTATTTCCTTATTTAATTTCCTTCTCACACACACACACACATATATATATATATATATATATATATATATATATATATATATATATATATATATATATATATATATATATATATATATATATATATATTTTACATCATCATTCATGTGAGAAGACAAGCAACACAATCATCTTACACCCTATAAGGGGGATTACCCCCCAACCATCATCCACATCCTTTCCTTTATCCATCCATCACGGTAAAAATTCGTCTGTGGATTCAAGAAGGAGAATCAAGAGGATTTAAAGAGACGGAAGAGAGAAGGAAGGAGACTTCTACACCAAGGGTTTTCCTAATTCTTTTCTTCTATTTTCTAATTTTCCAGACTATGGGGTAAGATCTATCCAACACCCATGTTTGTTCTTCGCAACATCATGGACTAGAACCGTTTTGGTAGATCTAGGTTTATGAAGATTTTATGAATTAATTAAACTCTCTTGTGTCCTCCGTGCAACACTACTTGTGAATTTATTTTATATATGATTGTGCTTTCTTAATCCATATTCATGGTCGTTTTGTGTTATAGAGTCTGAATATATATCTTAATTGTAGATTGAGAGCGTTCACCGCTGAACATGATTCCATGTTATGATTCTAAGTGAGGGGACTCCGAAGCTTCATTAGAACTATCACATATGTATGCTTATTAATTGAATTGAATTCGGGTTAGTGAGCAGGATAAAAAGGGTAATTTTATAGTACCTATAAAGGGAGATCATATCGGGTTAGATTCTAGACGTGGGAAATAATTGATACTGATAGTACCTAGAAAGGGGGTGAAATTATGTCTCTTGCTCCGAGGTTACACGTATATTTACTTGTGTCTATAGAGTAGATTTGCATGGTTTAGTGATGCGTCCATAGTCCACAAGGCAGAGTCAGCCAGCACATGATTGGGAAGTTAAGTAGTAAAACCTGATTACCCTAGAGCTACCTATTCTCCTACTTGATCAATTTTCGTATTCCTCTAGTCCTGTTTTATTTTATTTATTATTTAATTTTAATATTTAGTTAATTAGATAATCAAACTTCAAACTTAATTCTCTTTCGTCTTAATTAATTAGTGAATAATTAAATTGATAATACGTCATCATTTGGGTTCGATATTTCACTTGGTCGCTTGCTTAAGCTGAAACTGACATCCTTAATACTTGGGGATTAATTTTGTGTGCAAAGAAAACGCGCATCAAGTTCTTGGCGCCGTTGTCGGGGACGGCTATTATTATTTATTTATTATTTTTAATTTTATTAAGATTTTTACCGTCGTGACTCTCCTACGTTTAACATGAGCGCCTGTTGGGGGCTTGTCTCCATTTTACTGCTTTATTTATTTTGTGTGAGTAAGAAATTTTTATATTTGAGGTTCTTACTAATCGACAATTACATCCTTTTGCAAACTTAGTTTCAACTTACGTTTTAACTAAGTTAGGAGGGGTGTGATGTTCTTACCTCATTGAAGCACCAAGAGTATAATCTTTTCTTTGTAATGTTTGCTGGGGGAGTTGATTTTTTGAAGTATGTTGAAACTTTAACCGATTTTGATGTGTCGATTTTTTTGCAATTTGCCTTGTGTTCAGTGGTGTTTCTAGTGTGTGGAGTCGATTAGATAGTCAATGGAATCTTTCTTATAGTTCTCCCATTTTATTATTAATGAATCATGTGATGATGAGGTGTGCTTGAGCTTTGATGATAGAAAATGTACTAGAGTGGCGAGATGACCGAGTTGAAAAATTCGAGGAGCTCGTGCATACGTTTTGAAGGAGAAAAATCAGGTGTCCTCATTTCCTCATTCTACTTTTTGTGCGCTTTGAAAGGATTGAGTTTGATTTTGGTGATCCATGTGAGCTGATATTTTCAAAATTGTTCCTAAAATTCATATGCTCTTGAAATTGATGAAGGAAGTGTACTTGAGTTATATTGTAGTATTAAGTTCTATGTGTACTTGTGAGATATTACTTAACATGAAAAATGCTCTATTACTTGTTAAATACCTATGTGAGATTTTGAAACTTGTTGATCATGTACATAATCACATGATAATTTCTTTTTCTGGTGAGTATCGTTCTTATGCGTGTATTCTAGAACTTGTCTTGAGTCTCCTTAAATATTCAAGATTAGTCTAGCGGATTACGAAAATGATATTAGACCATCTTTGAATAGCCCAACTTTTCCCATATGCTTTATCTGAATTCATTAAATCCCTAGTCAGCCCGTTTGAGCCTTTTTAAATCCATTCATTTGATAGTCAATAAAGCTTAATTGAATAAAGTAGTGATTTGAGGGATGATAAGGATGATGAAAGAATAGTCTTAAGGATTAAAAGGAAAATTCTTGGAGTAATGCTTAAATCTAGTACTCCATGGAAACAAACACCATAGGGTAGTGCTTAAATCTAGTACCCTATGAAGGATGTGAGAGGTAATGCCTGTAACTGATACCTCAAAAGAAAGAAAAAAAAGGATGAAGAAAAGGAGAATGATGGAGTTGAAAAGCTAGAAAAGTTGAAAAAAAATGTTGTGCTTGAATGGGAGAGATGGGAGAGTTTGAAGAGAATGTTGTGCTTGATTAAAGTTATGAGGAAGAATGAAAGATCGAGAGAGACTGCAGCTTGATTGATCTGAGTTTTGAGTCACTTATCCATAAATTTCCTACCTTTTCCAAAGAGCCAATATTACAACCAAATAGGAAGACCTTTTTGATCCATGATTTGTTAGCTACAAATAAAATGAGAGTTTAGACTTTCGGCAAGCTTATGGTTACGCATGCACTTGAATTGAATCTGAACGTAAACACTTTAACCCATAAGTGTACATCTTTTACACTTGAGTGCAAGTGATATATACTTTCCGTGAGAACTTGTCAATGGAGCATTTGAATTGGTGGTTGTTGTCTTATCTCATATGCTATGAATTGATTATTACATGTAATGAGAGTTGCATGACCTAAGTTGAGGATAATTGTATTTTGAATGGGGTATTTGTCATAGTCCTTATTTCCCTGCTAATTTTCATACTCTCTCTTTCTTTTTATTTTTATTTTGTTACCTCGGGACGAGCAAAGGTTAAGTTTGGGGGATTGACGAGAGTAAAAATAAGCGTGTTTTACTATCCAATCTAACACCCTTTTGATAGAAATTGATATTATATATTAGCAGAGTGTTTCATATTCAATATATTTAAGAAAAATGTGCACTTGAGGTGTTTTATTTTGTTTTACGTGGAAAAAGGGATCAAAAGTGCAAAGTTGGAGAAAAAGTGCAATTTGTACAAGAATGCTGAAAAACGCACGTCCAACTTGTGTAATCTTTTTTGTATTTTTTGGAGCTTTGAATTAGAATTTTGATATATGGTTGGAAAGCCACAGAAGACAGGGACTTTTTAGCGTAAACAACACCTCAATCGGATTTCAAACGAGAAAGTTATGATAAAGTGTTGACGTCGCGCAAGCTATGCCGAACAGAACGGCTGTGCCACTTTTCCTGATATTTTATACATTCAAATGTTGGAGTTTCTATTAGTTTTTTAAATGGATAGAAATCTAAAGAAAAGAGGATCGCGTGAGCGCAAGAATCACTCAAATCGGAGCTTGGATGATGAAGTTATGCTCAAAATCGTGAGGTCGTGTAGCTGCCGGCGAGAATTTCAGAGAATTTTAGAAAATTCAGAGAATTTCCGAAAAAAATTTCCAAAATTACCTATTTCTTGGAGCACAATTAATCTCCTTATCACATAATCCTCCAGGATTCACCCATATATTTTATTTCCTTATTTAATTTCCTTCTCACACCTATATATATTTTACATAATCATTCATGTGAGAAGACAAGCAACACAATCATCCTACACCCCATAAGGGGGATCACCCCCCAACCATCGTCCACATCATTTTCTTCATCCATCTATTACGGTGAAGATTCGTCTGTGGATCCAAGAAGGAGAATCAAGAGGATTTGAAGAGACGGAAGAGAGAAGGAAGGAGACTTCTACACCAAGGGTTTTCCTAATTCTTTTCTTCTATTTTCTAATTTTCCAGACTATGGGCAAGATCTATCCAACACCCATGTTTATTCTTCGCAACATCATGGGCTAGAACCATTTTAGTAGATCTAGGTTTACGAAGGTTTTATGAATTAATTAAACTCTCTTGTGTCCTCCGTACAACACTACTTGTGGATTTATTTTATATATGATTGTGCTTTCTTAATCCATATTCACGGTCGTTTTGTGCATCTTCAATTGGTATATAGAGTCTAATATATATCTTGGTTGTAGATTGAGTGCGTTCACCGCTGAACAGGATTCCATGTTATGATTCAAAGTGAGGGGACTCCGAAGCTTCATTAGAACTGTAATATATGAATATTTATTAATTGAATTGAATTCGGGTTAGTAAGCAGGATAAATGGGTAATTTTATAGTACTTATAAAGGGAGATCATATCAGATTAGATTCTAGACGTGAAAAATAATTGATATTGATAGTACCTAGAAAGGGGGTGAAATTACATCTCTTGCTCCGAGGTTATTCACACGTATTACATGCATATTAACTTGTGTCTATAGAGTAGATTTGTGTGGTTTAGTGATGCGCCCATAGTCCACAAGGCAGAGTCGGCCAGCACATGAGAGGAAAGTTAAGTAGTAAAATCGGATTACCATAGAGCTATATTCTACTACTTGATCTACTTTTATATTCTTCTAGTGCTATTTTATTTTATTTGTTATTTAATTTTAGTATTTAGTTAATTAGATAATCAAACTTCAAACTTAATTATCCCCCACACGACGTCAAGATCAGACTTGGGAATACAACATAAGATAAAGAGGTTATTTTTGCAGCTGTTCTTCCTCAACATACCCTGGGGAAAGGTAATACGATTCTACTCTTATGCTTCCACTGCAATAGAATTGCATGGAACCCTAACAGTTCACGTTAACCAAACGATCGAACGCCAACAATTAGTATCAGAGCTTTGGTTTTGTGGAAGACGTGACACGTTAGGCTAGGATTTAAGTGAATATGTGATTTAATTATGAATTAGAATCGCATGAGGATTAGGGTTTTGGTTTTATTGTGTAATCCATGAATATCCCTAGATGAATCTTGTATCGTTGATTATCATCGATGGTGGCTGAACCGTGGTGAGAGAATCAACGAAATATGTTTATCAAATTTCTACCTAGTGAAAGACAAAGATTTGCACACGTTGCTTTTCGGTGAAGCGCACGAGCAGTGCACGAAACCAAGTATGCGGCCGTGTGACAAGTCACGTTGTCGGGCGTGATGGAGCGATGTAGTGCGCTACTGGTGGGCGTGGTTTCTTGAAGCCTGGTGGCATTTGTGTGATGGGTATGGTGCGCACGGAAGATGCCTGGTGGCTTCTGTAAGTGGGCGAGTCGACGAGCATGAAGTCGTGCATAGAGTTTAGTGAAGGCGCCCGGAGTCTTACATGATGGCAGGCTGGCACGCACGATGGGGTCCGAGCAAGCAGATTGCCAGTAAGGGGAGCCCTGAAGCGTGGTGATGGAGGACGCACAGTGTTCAACTTCAGGCGCTCATTGACGTGCGAGCAAGCACGAGAGTGAGCGAGCACCGAATAATGCTTAATGGTGGCTCACACGTCGGTGGGATGGCACACACAATGGATGCCGGGTGAAAGCAGACTGGTACACGAAAGGCTACACGATGACGAGCTGGCATGCACGGAGGCTCACACGGAGGTGGTCGTGCGCAGAAGGATTGGTGCACAGTTCCAAGTGCTGGTCGTGCACGGAAGAATTGGTGCACGGTTCCAAATGCACATTTCAGGAAGGAGTTCCAGCAAGGGTGTACACTTTAACGCGGGAGGAGGCTAATGCGAATCCCTCAGTTTTCACGAGTAAGTTTTCTATTTTTGGCACTTCTACATATGTGCTATTTGATCTTGAGCAACACATTCATTTGTATCCATTGAGTATGTGAGGAAGTTGGATGGAACATCTAACTTGATAGAAGCTAATTATGGGTGATGATACCTTCTGGTGAGTCAAAGCAAACAAATCAACTTATTCGAGGTTATGTTATTCCTATTGAAGGAACACAACTCCTCGCTGATTTGATTGTGTTATGTATGAATGACTATGATATCATATTGGGGGATGGATTGGCTAACGAAGTACGGTGCTATAATAGATTGTCAAAAGAAGAGTATTGCATTTCAGCCATTGGGGAGAGAACCATTCACTTTTGTTGGGATCAAGAAGAACTTCGGATTTCCTGTTATATCAGCAACAAAAGCACAGCGGTTGTTGAAAAGTGGTTGTGAAGGGTATCTGGTGAGTGTGATGAATGTTGAAGGATAATACTGTCCAGTTCTCGATGATGTACCAATAGTTCGGGAATACCCGGAGGTTTTTCTAGATGATCTTCCAGGATTGGCACCAGACCGGGAAATTGAGTTTGTTATTGAGCTGCAACTGGGAATTGCTCTTATATCTAAAGCGCCATATAGAATGGCGCCAGCTGAACTGAAAGAATTAAAGATACAATTGCAAGAGTTGCTAGACAAAGGTTTTATCCAACCTAGTTTCTCACCTTGGGGAGCACCAGTTCTGTTTGTTCAAAAAAAGGATGGCATGTTGAGAATGTGCATTGATTACCGGAAGCTTATCAAAGTTACGGTCAAGAATAAGTATCCATTGCCTCGAATTGATGATCTGTTCTATCAACTACAGGGGGCAGCTATCATTTCGAAGATTGATTTGTGATCAGGATATCATTAGTTGAAGATTAAGGAGGAGGATATTCTGAAAACTGCATTCAGTACAAGGAACAGGCATTATGAGTTTTTGGTGATGCTGTTCGGTTTGACAAATGCTCCGGCAGCATTTATGGATTTGATGAATAGAGTATTTCAGGAATTCCTCGATAAGTTTGTGATTGTGTTTATCGACGATATTCTGATTTACTCTAAGAATAAGGAGGATCATGCCCTGCACTTGAGAAAGGTGTTGGAAATTTGAAAGAGAAGCAATTGTATGCAAATTTTAAGAAGTGTGAGTTCTGGTTAGACCAAGTTGTTTTCTTGGGACACGTAGTATCGGGAGAAGGAATTTCAGTGGATCCAAGTAAGGTTAAAGCAATCCATGATTGGCCACAACCCTCAAATCCCACTGAGGTTCGTAGTTTTCTTGGATTGGTTGGATATTATCGAAGGTTTGTTGAAGGATTTTCCAAGATCGCTTCACCATTAACACAATTGACCAGGAAGAATGTGAAATTCATATGGACAGAGGCATGTGAACAGAGTTTTCAGAAATTTAAGAGACGGTTACGTTTCAAGGATAAAATAATTTTTCTTTCAATATAGTAATAATTACTCTCTTAGTCCTGGGCAAACAACACCATTTGCTTTTTGCACGTAGATCAAGGAGTATTATTACATTATGAAAAATGGGTAGGTGTATTAGAGAGATGTGATGGGTAGTGATGAGAGTGAAACTAAGTATGTTTTAGTGTCCAATGTAATACCTTTCTTATAAGAATTATTATTATATATTAGCACAAGTGTCTTATATTTGATATATGTGAGAAAAAGGTGCGTCCGAGGTGTTTTATTGTGATTTAGGTAGAAAAAGGATCAGTGCCAAGTTGGAGAAAAGGTGCAATTTGTGCAGGAATATTGAAAAATGCACGTCCAATATGTGTAATTTTTTCTGTCTTCTTGTGGAGCTCTGAATTGGAAGTGTGATATATGGTTGGAAAACGTCAATCGGATTTCCAACGAAAAAGTTATGATTAAAATGGTGACATCGTGCAAGTTGTGCTGAACGGAACAGAGGTGCTACTTTTCATGGCTTGTTACACCTTCAAATGTTAGATTTTCTATGATGTCTTTATTTGGACAGAGAGTGAAGGAAAAGAGGATCGAGTGAGCGCAAGAATTACTCAAATCGGAGTTCGAATGTGTAAGTTATGCACGAAACGCGAGACTGCGCATGCAACTTGACCTGCCATTTGATCAAAGACACAAGTTGGTGAACCTTTAAATGCTTGATCTCAGAAATTTCATATAGTTGAAAGACTGGATCGACTAAGGCGGACAGGAGCATGAAAGTATTTCTTCACAGTCCAGGACATTACGTGGCACCCTTATGTTATGTGTGCTTCGCCCTCTCAACATTGCCGCCCTCACATCCGTTTGACCAAGTGAAGCCAAGTTGAACGGCGAAAGTCTAGTCTAACTGGAAATTTCAACTTATAGACATTCCGTTCGACCAATGCCTCCAGTTCGACCAGAACCACTTTGGTCGAACATGTTGGCGTTTGGATCTTTTGGTTAACATGAACCATTAGGGTTCCATGCAATTCTACTGCAGCGGAAGCATAATAGTAGAATTAAATTACCTTTCACCGGGTTTGATGACGAGGATGAACAGCAAGAACGAACAACCTTCTGGTCTTCTGTTGTATTCCTAAGCCACGCCTTGACGTTGTGTGGGCAACAATCACCAGCTCCCTCTAATCTCATGTTTTTTTATCTTGTGTTCTAAGTTACCGGGCTACTGAGATAGGCTATTTATAGGCCACAACTAGGACCAGAAGGAGAAATTAGGGTTTGGGCCTCCCATTGGACTTAAGAATCCAAGTTTAGCACAAAACTTATACTTAAGTCCAATAATAATAATTTAGTCTACTAAAGAAATATTATTGAATTGTCACCCTAATCCCAAATTACATTATGTGCTCCTTCTTATTATGAGTCCGTTAATCTCCCTTATTTAAGATTCAATGCCCATTAATTAACTAAGTTACTGACAACTCCATTAATTAATATATATACCGAGAGTAGTACCACTCAACCTTATTATCATGTCGGAATAAATCTACCTGCAGAGTTTACATGATAATCATTATAAGCTCCTCAAAGGGACATCATCAACCAATTCTGTTAGGACACAGATTCCTTCTACAATCAACAGCACACTATAGAGACAACACCATATCCCAATTCACCAAGCATATTGATTTAATAATTAAATCTCACCATTAATGAATTAAGGAAATAAATACTGGCTTACATGTCGAGGTTATTGTATAAGGATTAATAATACGAACATCCATAATAACAGAGATCAAGTTCTATTATATAGTCAATATAAATCGAACGATATCAACGACGGTCTTATTCAATACACACAAAGTGCACTATCGCAATTTTATAGTCAAGATAGACTAATGTCAAATCACACTACACCATACTGGTAAATAGTCCCTGATGGGCGTTTTCTCAACACACAAAATAATCCCCAAGTATGAAGAATATTAATTGTAGTCTCGATAGGCGACCAAGTGATTATCGTACCCAAGAGATTGATTATTATTAATTTAATTATATTCTAATTGACTAAGACTATGTTCGTCAATTGTTTTGAATAGTTATGAATTTAAATAGCAACTAACTTAAATAGAAAATTAAATAGACAAGCAATTGAGATAATACGACTGTGATTAAGTGAGAAATTAAGTAGTTCTTCAGGTCATCCAGTTTTACTTATTAATTTCCTTTCCATGCGTTGATGTCCGACTCTGGCTTGTGGTCTATAGACGCATCACTAAACCATGCAAATTCACTTTATAGAGACAAGTAAATATGCATTTGACACGTGTGAATATCCTCGGAGCAAGAGATATAATTCACCCCCTTTCTAAGTAATATCAGTATCAATTATTTCCCATGCACTTAGTACTCTAACCCGATATGATCTCCCTTTAAAGGTACTATGAAGTTATACTCTTCATCCTACTTATTAACCCAAATATTATTCAATTAAATAGTATTCATATAAGAGTTTTAATAAGACTTCAGAATCCCTTCACCTAGAATAATAACATGTAATCCTGCTCAGCAATGAATGCACTCAATCAATGACCTAGATATGTATTCAGACTCTACATAACAGTTAATGATGCACAAAACAACTCTGAGTATGAATTTAAAGGCCGCAATCTTATATAAAATAAACCACAAGTAGTGTTGTACGGAGTTTTCACATGGAAATTCAATTAACTCATAAAACTTTCATAACCCTAGAACTACCGAATCGTCTATAGCCCATGATTGATCTAGGAACAATAATGGTTAATTGGTATGATCTTACTTGACTCCCCAGACGAACCTCTCTTCACGAGTCCTTCGGATGATGATAAGGTTTTAGTGGTCAATGGATGATGATGTGCGTCGTCCCTTCCTCATATGAAAAGATCTTCTTTTATACTCGTGGGACCTCCTCATGGGCTTTGGACGGGCTTTACTTGAGACATACATCAAATTTGGTAAAAAGAAATCCAGAATTGCCAAAAATAACATCAGCGGAAATCTGCTCGACCAAATCTGGACTGGTCGAGCAAGGCCTTCAACTCGAGTAATAGTCGAGCAAGCTCTCTGTAACTTTTGCACATTTTTCTCGACCTTCACTCATTTGTTCTACCAAAGTGATGCTGGTCGAACAAGGTGATTATGATCGAACAAGGCCTTGAGGTCGAACAACGTTCCTAATCGTGTCTTCCATTTCCAAACCTTTAAGACCTGTTTTCCTATACAAATATGCTCAAAAAGCCTTACTAACCTTTGATTCGTGGATTCTTCATAAACAATCTGATTTGTCTTAATAATGGACCTAATCATACTCTCTTTCCACACAAATCAATCCCCATCTATCTCGATTGTGAATATCTGTTTATACTTTACAAGGAGTCAATAATATGATCTTCCGTGTGATGCCATACACCACATTATCTACAGTATAAAGTAGAAGGACTTTTGTAAGAATATAATCATTATGCAAAATGTTTGATCTCATGATTCTCATTTCAAATAAATTGCTAAAACATTGTTTATACAAAAAGTAAGACCTTTTAATATACAATCTAATGATCTCCCACTTATACTAAAAGACTATGATGCCATATCTGCTGACATGCATCTAATCCCCATTCCTTCAACATGCCCTTAAAAATCTTTCGTCGGAAGGCCCTTAATGAAAGAATTAGCTAGGTTATCCTCCGATGCAATCTTAGTGACAATAATCTCCACTCTTTTCACGATGTCTCGTATTAGGTGGTACTTGCGCTCAATGTGTTTACTCGCCTTATGGGCTCGTGTTTCCTTCGAGTTTGCAATTGCTCCGCTGTTATCACAATGAATTGTGATTGACTTGGCAAACCAGGAATCACATTTAAGTCCATTAAGAAGTTCCTGAGCCATACAACTTCCATAGCTGCTTCAAAGGCTCCTACATATTCAATTTCCATGGAGAAGTCAGAAATGCATTTCTGCTTAATACTCCTCCAAACTATGGCTCCTCCTCCAATTGTTAACATATAATCCGAGGTGGATTTACTGCTATCCTTGTCCAACTGGAAATTCGAATCCGTGTAACCCACAGGTACCAAAGAATTTGCCTGGTAAACCAACATATAATTCCTAATCCTTCTATGGTACTTCAAAATATGTTTTAACACAGTCCAATGCCCCTCTCCGGGACTACTTTGATACTTACTGACTATGCCCATGACAAAATAGATATCCGGTCTCTTATATAGCATAGCATACGTGAGGCTTTCTATTGCCGAAGCATAAGGAACCGCCTTCATGTCATCTATTTCCTTTTGTGTCTTTGGACACATTTCCTTGGATAGATGTATTCCATGTCTAAAAGGTAGAAAATCTTTCTTGGAATCTTGCATATGAAAACGAGTAAGGATAGTATCAATGTATGAAGTTGGGATAAGTGTGGGGTTTGTCAAGAATAAAAGAAGGGGTTTTCTTTTATTTTCTTTGTCCCACATCGGATGAAGAGTAAAAGAGGAGGGATTTCTTAGGCTATATAAGGAGGCCCTTGGAATTGATGTCAAGTGCACCAATCAAGTACACTTTAATCTTTGTGTTTGATTCTAGTTAAAATTCCTTTCTTGGATTGTCGGTTGTAAAAATAGGGAGAAAGGTGTGAATTAGTCATAGATTTGTAAGAGTTTAGGGATTGGGGTCGAGAGAGAGAAATTCTGTGTGATTATAAAATTTTTTCACATAGTGATATTTTCTCGTTCTGTGGTTTTTCTCCAGTTTTTTGGAAATTTCCACATAAATTCTTGTGTTGTGCTTTTTATGTTCTTCTTTATTTGTCCATAAGGAATGAATGAGATCTGCCTATCCCAATAAGTGGTATCAGAACCAGGCCCCATACTTAACCTACCCGGCCCGGGATTGGTTGGAAGTTCGGACCTCAGACTAGATGATCTAGCTGTGGGACTTTGTTTGAGGGGGAAATGTTTGTTGGATGTCAACCAAAGTCCCACATCAGTTAGACCTGGGAAAGGCTGTGGGTTTATAAGTGTGAGAGAGTCTCTCCCTAGCATGAGGCCTTTTGGGCATGATGCCCAGAGTGGTAAAACCTTGCGGGCCAGTGGGCGGCCCAAAGCGGACAATATCATACCAGTTGATTAAGTGGGCCCGACCCTACATCAGCCTAGATAAACCAAATAAGTGGATCAGAGCCCGGTTCGAGCGCTTCTAAAGTTCTTAGTATGCTCTGTGGTTGCGGCATAGTCTGAAATAAGTGGGAAAGGCTAGTGGGACAAGGGGGTCAGAAGATCAGTCGGATTCAGTGACATCTCCTCGCTTATGGTGAAATGACCCGAGACTGTGGCGATAGTGGCGTGGCAAGGGGTAAGATTTGTAGGTCAGCAGTTTTAGGCGGTGTTCTTGGATCTGAAATAATGTGAATTGCTGGGACTCCCAGTGATGGAGTTGGTTTAACAGCATCATGGGATTTTTTCTGGAGTCGGTTCAAGGAGGTTTGAAAGGAATGGGATTTCCGGCAATGAATGGTGGAGTGGTAAGTGGCGATTCAACGGGAAAGATGGCAATGTGGCTTGGTATCGGGTTGCGCTAGATAGGTAAAGAATAGCGTGTATCCAATCGACAAGTGGGGAAAAGCATCATGAATTTCAGAGGGTTAGAATCTACTTCAAGTGATGACACTTTCAGTAAGAAAAGAGTTGGACGAACCTAGTGTAGCTTGGCGGTAAAAGGCAACGACATCATGTTGGTACAGATGATTTTTGCTCAAGGTTGAGCAATGGTGCGGTAATTGCGGTGGAGCAATGACACGCTAATTGCTTACGGTGGAGTAATGGTGACCTTGTTGGTCAAGGAGGAGCTGGTGTGGCAACAGTTCCGAATGTTGAGTTAATATTATTGGGAATCCTTATGACATGTTCAGTTTTCATGGAAAAGGTGTAATAATATTAGCTAGTCCACAAGTTTGCAAACGAACATTGACTTGGCAGGTGATGTAGGGTGTGTGGTGGATGTATATCGATGGCTGATGAAATTTCAAGGGTAGCCAAGTGCTGGAAGTAGAACCATAAATATCAACATGTATTTTTCGATATGTGCCGCAGAAAATTCTTAGAATGGTTTATTCTAAGTAGTCTACGCATATGGTGGAGTAGGATTCTCGGGATTGAGAATGGATTGTTAGTGAAGAAAATGATTCTTAGAATGGTTTATTCTTACGGATTCTCGGGGTTGAGAATGATTGTCAGTGAAGACAATGTGTCTTCTTTTATTTTGACAAGGTTGAGATTGTTGGGTTTGTTAAGGATAAAAGAAGGGGTTTTCTTTTATTTTCTTTGTCCCACATCAGATAAAGAGTAAAAGGGGAGGGATTTCTTAGGCTATATAAGGAGGCCCTTGGACTTGATGTTAAGTGCGCCAATCAAGTACACCTTAATCTTTGTGTTTGATTCTAGTTAAAATTCCTTTCTTGGATTCTCTGTTGTGAGAATGGGGAGAAAGATGTGAATTAGTTAAATATTTGTAAGAGTGTAGGGATTGGGGTTGGGAGAGAGAAATTCTGTTTGATTGTAAAAAAATTTCACATATTGACATTTTCTCGGTCTATAGTTTTTCTCCAGTTTTGATTTTTCCACGTAAATTCTTGTGTTTTGCTTTTTATGCACTTCTTTATTTGTCCCTTGGGAATAAATGGGGATTTGTCTATCCCAACAATAAGCACAATATTCTTTTCTTGCTATTTCTTATCATTTTGATACCTAGAATGTGCCCGGCTTTCCCTAAGTCCTTCATTTCAAACTGCTTAGATAGTCATACCCTTTAGCCCGACAATACCTTTACATTGTTTTCAATGAGCAGGATATCATCCATGTAAAGTACAAAGAAATATCACCACATTACCGTCACACCTTTTGTATGCACAAGACCCATCCGGACATTGAATGAATCCATATGACTGGATTACCTCATCAAAACAGATGTTCCAAGATCTTGAAGCTTGAATAAGTCCATAAATGGACTTATTAAGATTACACAAAAGATGCACTTTACCCTTTTCAATGAATCATTTTGGTTGCTTCATATGAATGTTTTCCTCATGACTTCCATTTAGGAAAGCTGTCTTGACATCCATTTATCATACCTCATAATCCATATGAGCAGTAATATACAAAAGAATTCGGATCGACTTAAGCATGACCACAGGCAAAAAGGTTTTCTCATAATCGATTCCCTCTTTCTGAGTATACCCTTTCGCAACAAGTCTCGCTTTAAAGGTTTCCACCTTACTGTCAGATCCTCTTTTTCTTTTGTAAAGCCACTTACATCCAATGACTTTTACACCATTTGGTGGTTCTACAAGCTCCTAGACTTGGTTAGAATACATGAATTCTATCTCCAAATTCATTGCTTTTACCAAGAATCTACATCTTTATCTTGCAGTGCTTCATTGTAACTCTATGGGTCGACTTCATTTTCACCAGGGACAAAGTCTGACGACTCTCTCAAAAATATGAATCTTTCCGATTGTCTCAAAACCCTCCCACTGCGACGAGGCACCACAGAAAATTATGTGTCAGATGTGACACGTGTTACAGTTTCTTGTGGTATATCCTCTTGTACATTTAGAATTATATTAGGTGTTTCCCCTCTAACTTCTTCGAGAATAATTTTACTCATGGGTTTGTGATTCATTATATAATCCTCTTCTAAGAATCTAGCATTCGTGCTAACGATCACTCTTTGACTTTTAGGATCATAAAATAAACCACCATTCGTTCCTATAGGATATACCACAAACAGACAAACATTAGTACGTGATTCTAACTTATCAGCATCTCCTCTCAACACGTGCCAGAGCACCCCAAATCCGAATGTGCTTAAGACTAGGCTTTCGCCCAGCCCACAATTCTGAGGTTGTAGAGGATACTGATTTAGAAGGTACTAAATTCAGAATGTAAGCCGCTGTTTCCAAGACATATCCCCAAAACGAATTTGGCAATTAAGAATATCTCATCATTGATTTAACCATTTCCATAAGAGTCATATTTCTTCGTTCCGCTACACCATTCTGATGGGGTGTGCCTGGTGCAGGTAATTGGGATTCACTCCCTTCTCTTGATAAGTAGTCTCTAAACTCTCCCAAGAGGTATTCACCACCACGTTCAGATCGTAGTGTCTTGATACATTTTCCATGATGCTTCTCCACATCAGTCTTGTACTCTTTGAATTTATCAACGCACTCAGACTTGTGGCACATCAAATAATTATATCCATATCTTGAATAGTTGTCAATGAATGTGACGAAATATTCAAAACCACCTCTTGCATGGATAGACATAGGACCACATAAATCAGAATGAACCAATTCCAACACATCTTTAGCTCTATACCCTTCTCCTTAAAAGGCCTTTTAGTCATTTTCCCTTCTAAGCATGATTCGTAAGTTGGAAAGTTTTCGAGTTCTAATGAACCTAAAGGTCCATCCTCGACCAACTTTTGAATCCTACTTAAGTTAATATGACCAAGTCTTAGATGCCAAAGATATGTTTGATTCATCTTCGAATGTTCTTTTCTCTTATTTTGATTAGTAGATGCATTATTAATTTCTATTTGTTGCAATGCAGGAGATGCATGATATCTCAAAATAAGAGTTTTATTCCTATCGAACGATATATAAAAATCTCCTCTCCATCACTTAGCTGTCGAGTTGGTTGGAACCCCAGCAAAGAACTGCAGACATGATCAGTGGGTCCCGTGTTAGCTGCTGGCTTTCCTTGCTACTTCTTCTTCCTACCGCCTCTCGGCTTAGGATGAGCAACATTCTTAGTAACATTCACTTGAGGACATTGACGAATAAGCCCTTTCGCCGCCACAAGTTCTGTCAGCAGTTCCGCCAATGAATACAACCCTTCGATTCATGTTGTAGTTCAAGCGAAACTGTTCAAAACTACTAGGCAAGCTTTGGAGGATGAAGTCAACTTAGGTTTCCCCATCAATTTCAACTCATAAGACTTCCAATTCATTGAGTTGGCCCATCATTTTGAGAATGTGATCCCTCGCAGAAGCACCCTCAGCCATTTTGGAATTCGTTAATGCAACCATGGCCTATTGCCTAGCAGCCCTACTTTGATGTCCAAAGAGTTCCCTGAGATTTAGCATTATGGCCGAGGCAATCTCCATGGCATGATGATGATGTTGCAATACATTTGACATGGATGCCAAAATGTAATACCGCGCCATCTCATCAGCCTTGGTCCACTTTCTATGTGTAGCAATCTCAGCTTCAGTGGACTCAGCGGTAGGGGCTTGAGGACATGGAACATTGAGCACAAACTTATATTCCTCAGCAGTAAGAACAATATCTGGATTTTGTTTCCAATCAATACAAATAGGACCAGTAAGTTTGTTTCTTTAAGTCTTACAACAAGTGGATTGAAAGCCACTTGAAAATCCTGAGAATCAAGTAAATAAATAACTTCGAATTTAAAATTTATATTGATTCCCTCAATAAAGAATATAAAATAAATTCAACGACATCTCAAGCATCGTGAATTTGCATGCCACGTTAGTGTGGACGTATACAAACCCTAACATTCGCAAGAGAAGGTTTTACCCATTAATTCTATTTGTCAAATTAACCTTATGACCCAATGATTAATAGTCAGTTAAGCTTTAGCCATGCAATTAATAGTAGTGACTCCATTAGGGAGGATATATATTAATTGCACCTAAGTGTATACTATTATTTGATATTAAGTACGTTAATTGAGTTTGTGTGTCTTACAGTTGGAGAAGTCCACACGCCCTCAAATAATTTCTTATAATCATCAATTATTAATTTGTACTAATGAACTGCAAATAAAACTCATCGTTGGGATGAAGGCACTATAGCCGACTTATAAGTTCATGTGCATCATATTACAAATAATAATTATTTAATAAAATTAATTCCAGTGATCTACAAATAAAACTCATCCGTTAGGGAACTTATTTAATTTCATTTGTATTAAAACAAAAATTTTAAGGAATAATTTATGAAATGGTTGATAAAATACATGTGTATTATTATATTTCATTTCATCGAATGCAATTTATTAGATTATTAAATTCTAAATAAAAATTGCTCCACAAATCAAGTTTTTTTTTTAATCTTTATATTATATATTATATGTGTACAATCAATTTTAGTTTACTCTTTCATTTTGATCTTTTTCCTGTAAAGTTATATCGTCTCCATGATTTAATTTTATTTCTGAAATAATATAGGATAATAAGACATTATGTATTAAGGTTAAGGTTGTGAAGCGATGGGATACATATGAAGATTGTATTAGTGGACAACATGATTTATTTGACTTGATTTTAATTGATGAGCATGAATTCTTGATTTTAAATAAAATCTATTTTAATTATTTTTCTGTTCCAATTTTATTAATTTTGTTTTAATAAAATTAGGGAAATACAATTCAAGCTACGATACGTAAGAATTGGTGACAACACTGGCAAATTGATGATGACATCTCATCCTTTAAAGCGAAGCTTCCATACAATTACACCGTGCTTAAACAATTAGAAGATTTTATTTTATATAAGAGTGATCACATATTTGTTAATTTTCTCTACAGTAATTCTCCGAGCACTGATAATTATAAACTGTTGATCGGTATTTCAATATTACAATTTCTTTATTATCTGTTTTTATTATATATATATATGAATATATTTTAATTAAATAAATAAATTAAATATTTTTTTATTAAATATGTTATTTAAATACCCAACATTTTTTTTTGGGAAATGGTATTTAGATTTGATAGGAATTATCACCGACATTGGAAAGACTACAAATGTTGATGTGAAAGGCAAACTAACAGACAAGATTTCTATTACATTTGAAGATGAAGAGCACGATATTTTATAACTATAGTCAGCTCAATATACTCCTTCCATTCCGTTTTAATGATTACGTTTGCTTTTTGCACCAGGATTAAGGAAATATAATATTTTAATGTGTATTAAGATAAGAGAAATAATATTTTGATATATGTGGGAAGTTGTATTAGTATTGTAGGTGGGTCACATGGAAATATTTTAATTATTTTGTGTGTCCATATACCAAAAAAGGAAATGTAATCATTAGGATAAGACGCCCAAAAAGAAAATATGTAACCATTAGAATGGGATGAAGGGAGTAATTTTTAATGTATTTTAATTTTTACGTGTGGGTTCCATATACTAAAAAAAAAAATGTAATTATTAGGATAAGACACCCAAAAATAAAATATGTAACCATTAGAATGTGATGGAGGGAGTACTTTTTTAATGCATACACATGTTTTTATTAAAATTATTGTTTGTGTTTTAGCAACATGGACATATCTTGCCCTTTATGGAGTCAATACTCATGCCAATTTGGGACATACATTGATTGTAGTGATGGAGAGGACATTTGTTAAAAGAGGAGATAAAGATAATTGTATATTTTTTTATCGGTAAATGTTATTATATCTAGTGGTTGGTTCATTAAACACTCATACTTTTCCCTTGGGAATCGAACCTAGGTCACCCAAATTAGTGAGAAGCCCAGTGGCCGTTAAAGATAATTGTATACTGATTTCATATTATTTTATCTTTGACGTATAATTATATTCAACATCATAATTGACACAGCCCACTTTATAAGACTTATAATTCAAATACTAATTAACATAAACTTCATCATTATAAAAAAAACCTGCATATATTTTTTTCCACATAATGTATTTATAACCAAAATCATTAAACCAGTTCAACATACGTAACTGGTTTCTGATACCACTTCAAACCACACAAAATTGTGACAATACTTATTATATTACATAACAAAATATCAGTGAAAACAAAATGAATCCACGACCTAGCCCAACAGGTCGTCATCTATGTACATCTGCTCAAAACTCTGAAGGATCTCCACAGCTTACATAAAACACCTCATAATTCAATCATCAGCAGGCTCACCTACAATGCATAAACTAATGAGACAAAAATCTCAGTAAGTAGAAATCATGCATGTTAGTGCATGAAAATGCATTTAGTTCTCTATCGCCTATTTCCTAGTCTTTCTAGTTGGTCTCTTTTATTTTGAAAACTGTTCACGTTGTGGGATCACCACGACACACTTATGATATGCACCCCAAATGAGCTCAATGGGGACGATTTTTCTGAACACTGAATATGGCGCCGAAAATAATTTTTTCGAACCCTGGCAGAGTGTTGGGGACGATTTTTCCGAACTCCAAATAAAGTTTTGGGAATGATTTTTTCGAACCCAAAATAAATTGTCGAGAATGATTTTTCCGAACCCTGACAAGAGTGCATATATAGTGGCCGCACACACCATTAGTATCTTATTAATTTTGAGAAAAAACTCTTTTCATTATTACGCATGGTATGCAATCAGGGAAATTAAATATGCATCATAAATCATTTACGATATCAATATCAAAATTTAATCACAATAAAACAACAACTTAACTTCAATTCACACAGATCTACTTCTAGAATAACAATTTCACCTCAATCACATAGATCCATTTATAGAATAACCACTTCACTTTGGATCACACGTTTCCCTTTTTGGAATAGCAACTTCATCTCGAATTACACAGATCCTTATAATCAATATCTTCTCAAATCATATGGATATATTTTCAACAGTTTTCAATCACACAGATCTATATAGGACAATGATATTATTTCGAATCACATAAGTTCACAACTTGTATTGCAAATTTATCACAAATAATTTACAAATAATATTATTGAATATGAACCCTACTTTACCCAAATCACATAAATCCACACCTTGTATCACAAATTAATCCCAAATAATTCATAACGTAATTAAACTAACTACAGATAATCCATAACATTATTATCACATATTAATCACAAATAATTAACAAACAACATGTTTATGCATTGTAGTTGGACTTCTACTTACCTGAACTCCGACAGTAATAATACCACAGACCTCGTGAGAACTGTAACTACCTATCTCTCGTCTCGGCACACTCTCCTTTTCATCTCTCTTTTTTCTTCTCTCTTCTTTCCTTTATCTACACTCTTTTTTTTAAATACTATCTGACTCACTGCTTTTCCTCCACCCAAAATGGGTGATAATAACCCATATATATATATATATATATATATATATATATATATATATATATATATATATATATATATATATATATATATATGGGTGTAGGTCCGCAATACACTCTCTCTAATTTAATTTCTTAACTAAACAAAAATGGGGTGAGTTACGTATATACAAATCAAACCACTTAAATCGTGTGGTTCTCATTTAGGACACGTAACATGTACGGCTGTAAATTATAAATTTTAATTTATTATTATTATTATTATCCATTACAAATATACGTGCAATACTTAATAACTATGATATAACACATTTATAAATTAATACACATGCGTATACATTGTCTTATCACTATTATTAATACGAAAACACGTATGATACTTAATAATTTAAAAAATATATTTATACAAATAAGACAATTTAATTTTATATATCCTAATTAATGTACGTAAAGATTTATCCACATATTTATTCACATATTGTCATCATTTTTATCACGGATGTCTCAAAAAATTGTAGAAACAATTACCATATAATTGCCACATTATTATCATATAATTGCCACATAATTATCACATAATTATAAAATGCACATAACAAAAATTAAATTTTATTGGCACATGAGTAGTGAGAAACTCAGGTATCACATACTCCCCACCTTATAAAAATTTCATCCTCGAAATTTACTTACCTGAAGAGTTCTGGATACTTGGCCATCATCTCATCTTCTCTTTTCCAAGTGGCCTCCTCAACTAATTGGTTCCTCTTTAAAACCTTTACTAACTGTATCTCTTTATTCCTGAGCTTCTTCACTTTTCGCCGCAAAATCTCAACTGGTATTTCCTCATAACTCAAATTTTCTTTCAACTCAATTGGTTCCTGTCTTAGAATATGAGATGGATTCGCAAAATACTTCCTCAACACAGACACATGAAACACGTCATGTACTCTAGAGATCGATGCTGGTAACTCCAACTTATAGGCAACATTTCTAACTCTTTCAATGATAGTGAATGGACCAACATATGTTGGACTGTGTTTCCCATTCTTTCCAAACTGCATCCCTTCATTGGAGATACCTTCAAGAATACCTGAACACCCACTTTAAATTTCAACTCTCTTCTCCATTTGTCTGCATAACTCTTTTGTCGATTTAGAGCAACTTTCATCTTCTCTCGAATATGGGTAACGGCTTCTGACATTTCATGAATCAAGTCTGGACCCAAAAGTTTTCTTTCTCCAACTTCATCCTAATGTACTAGAGACCTACACTTCCTCCCGTACAGTGCCTCATATGGTGCCATCCCAATAGAGGACTGGTAGTTGTTGTTGTACGAGAACTCTATCAAAGGCAAAGATTTACTCCAATGCCCTTGAAAATCCAACACACATGCTCTAAGCATATCCTCTAAAATTTGTATTGTACGCTCTGATTGACCATCTGGAATGATGTGCTAAAAGATAAATGTGTCCCCAACGCCTTATGCAAACTCTTCTAGAAAGCAGATAAGAATCTCGTATCTCTGTCTGACACAATAATAAGTGGTACTCCATGGAGTCTGACGATCTCTTGCATATACAGTTGAGAATAACAATCCATGGAATACGTAGAGAATATAGGAAAAAAATGAGCTGACTTAGTCAATCGATCCGCGATAACCCATATGGCATTGTGACCTTTCACTGTCTTCGGTAGCCCAATAACAAAATCCATCATGATATTCTCCCACTTCCACTCTGGAATAAATAAAGGCTGTAAAGTTCCTGCTATAGAATCACATTAGTGCACTTAGCGTGTGGTTTGGTATTAGTTTGTCTTGACTATAGAATCACGTTAGTGCACTTAGCGTGTATTGAGCAAGACCGCTTGAGATCGTTCGACTTGTACTGTCTATATAGAAGAATTTGATCTCATTTATTATGAATGTTTGTGCTCTTAATCCCTATACAATAACCTCGCTTAAGGTAGTATATATTTCTTTGATTAATCAATGGGTGACATTTACATGTATTAAATCAACAAACTCGGTGACTTGGGAAGTAGTACTGTCTCTATGGTGTACTGTTGATTGTAGAAGGTATCCATGACCGACATAGGTTGATGATGTCCCCTTGAGGAGCTCATAAGGTTTATCATGTAAATCTTGCAAGTGGATTAATTCCGGCATGATAATAAGGTTGAGTGGTACTACTCTCAGATGAGATATTAATTAATTTGAGTTGTCAGTAACTTAATTAATTAATGGGCATTGTATATCTTAAACATGGGGGGATTTTCGGGCTCATAATAAGAAGGAGCCCATAACGTAATTGTGGGATTGGAAAGGCAGTGCAGTAATAATATTTTAGTGGACTATATTATTATTATTGAACTTAAGTATAAGCTTTGGGCTAAGCCTGGATACTTAAGTCCAATGGAGGCCCAACCCAATTTGTCCTCCTGGTCCCTGCTGTAGCTCAATATATAAGTCATTTCAACTTCCTACAACCCGAAGTCTGCGTCACTTTTGAAGTGAGAAGATGGAAGAAAGCAGATTGAGAAATTCTGTAGATTGTTGACCACACAACATCAGGATTAGACTTGGGTCATACAACAGATGATGAAGAGGTAGTTCTCTGCAACTATTCATGCTCTACATGAACCCTGAAGAAAGGTAAACTTTAATAATTGCTTTCGCTGTTATTGTTTACTATTTTCCTAACGGATCACGCTGAGCCAAACGATCCAAAAGCCAACACTCTTTTAATTGGAAGTCAGAAGATTTTCCAGAGCTATATCATTCCTTATTTTTTCAAACTATTTATCCACCTCTTGTCCCTGTCGAATCTTATCCATCAAAGTTGGTCGAAGTGTCAGAGCTGCCATCTTTGCTTCCAACGTTCCTTCCTAAATGATCGCCACACCCATCCTTTACAAATCAAGTAACTCTAGTTTCTGATTAGGGTCATAACAGCTACACTCTGTATTGCCTTTCGGCTCAATGCATTAGCAACCACATTGGCTTTACTCGGATGATAATTGATAACACAGTCGTAGTCCTTTACCAGTTCCAACCATCTTCTTTGCCTCATGTTCAACTCTTTCTGAGTGAAGAAGTATTTCAAACTCTTATGATCAGTATAGATCTCACAATGTTCCCCATACAGATAATGCCTCCAAATTTATAGTGCAAACACTAATACAGCTAACGCCAAATCAAGAGTTGGGTAGTTTTTCTCGTACTCCCTTAACTATTTAGATGCATATACTATCACTTTCCCATTCTGCATCAGTACACACCCAAGACCATTCTTTGAAGCATCACTGTAAACCTTGAAGTTTCTTGTCTCTGTAGGAATAGTTAAGATAGATGTTGATGTCAACTGTCTCTTCAATTCTTGAAAACTTTGTTCACATGCCTTCGTCCATGTGAACTTCACATTCTTCCTGGTCAACTATGTTAATGGTGAAGCGATCTTAGAAAATCCTTCAACAAACCTTCGATAATATCCCGCCAATCCAAGAAAGCTACGAACCTCAGTGGGATTTGAGGGTTGTGGCCAATCATGGATTGCTTTAACCTTGTTTAGATCCACTGAAATTCCTTTTCTCGATACTACGTGTCCCAAGAAAGCAACTTGGTCTAACTAGAACTCACATTTCTTGAACTTTGCATATAACTGCTTCTCCTTCAAAATCTCCAACACCTTTCTTAAGTGAAGAGCATGATCCTCCCTGTTCTTAGACTAAATCAAAATATCATTGATAAACACAATCACAAATTTATTGAGAAAATCCTGAAATACTCTATTCATCAAGTCCATAAATGCTGCCGGAGCATTCGTCAAAACGAACAACATCACCAAAAATTCATAGTATCTGTACATTGTACTGAATGTAGTCTTCGGAATATCCTCCTCCATTATCTTCAACTAAAGATACCCCGATCACAAATCAATCTTTGAAAAGATAGTTGCACCTTGTAGTTGATCGAACAGATCATCAATGTGAGGCAATGGATACTTATTCTTAACCGTAACTTTGTTAAGCTCTCGGTAATCGATGCACATTCTCAACATGCCATCCTTCTTTTGAACAAACAGAACTGTATCTTCAATTCTTTCAGTTCAGCTGGTGCCATTCTATAGGTGCTTTAGATATAGGAGTAGTTCCCGATTGCAGCTCAATAACAAACTCAATTTCCCAGTTTGGTGGCAACCCTGGAAGATCCTCTTGAAACACCTCCGGGTATTCCCGAACTACTGGTACATCACCGAGAACTGGACAATGCTGTCCTTCAACATTCATCACACTCACCAAATACCCCTCACAACCACTTTCCAATAACCGCTGTGCTTTTACCTTTAATATCACAGGAAATCTGAAATTCTTTTTTATCCCAACAAAAGTGAATGGTTCTCCTCCCAATGGCTGAAAAGTGATACTCTTCTTCTGACAATCTATTGTAGCACCGTACTTTGACAGACAATCCATGCCTAATGTGATATCATAATTATTCATACTTAACACAATCAAATCAGCGAGGAAATGTCTACCTTCAATAGGAATAACACAACCTCGAAGAAGTTGATTGGTTTGCTTTGATTCACCAGAAGGTATCATCATCTCATAATTAGCTTCTATCAAGTTAGATGTTCCACCCAGCTTCCTCACATACTCAGTGGATACAAATGAATGTGTTGCTCCAGAATCAAATAACACATATGTAGAAGTGCCAAAAATAGAAAACTTACCCGTGACAACAGAGTGATTCACATCTGCCTCCTCCCGCGTCAAAGTGTACAACCTTTCTTGAGCTCTTCCTTGTTGTCCCTGCTTCCCTTTCTTAGGACAAGTATTAGTCACATGTCGTTTCTCCTCGAATGTGTAACACGTTCTCAGAGAAATGTGACACTCCCCACCATGTGATCTAAGATAATTAGGACATATAGGTAGTGGCAGTGCTGATGGCACCTTAGCCTTATCGAACTTGGGACGCTTGTTTGGTTCTCCTTGTCTTTGTCCTTGCTCCACTTGAACATTAGATTTCAGCCTCTGAAATGACATCTGCCTCCTATCATCTCTCCCAAACTGCTGCACTAGTTTATGTTGAAATTGACGTTTGATAGCCTTCGCTTGTATGATCCTCATCTCTGCTTGTTCAGCAATCTGGGCTCTTTCTGCAACTTGTGAGTATGTTGCTCCATGTAGTCCCGCCATACTCACATCTATAAAAAGTTCAGGCCTTAAGCCTTCCACGAACCTCTCCACTTTCAGTTGCTCCATACTCACCATGTGTTCTGCAAGCCTCGAAAATTGCTCAAACTTTCGAAGGTAATATGTAATTGACATGCCACCCTGCTTCAACTGTATGAACTCGTTTATCTTTATTGCCCTCACTGGTGTCGTAAAGTACTTATTTCTGAAAAGCTCCTTAAACATTTCCCATATCATAGTCGTGACATACTTGATACTTTTAATTGTATCCCACCAGTGGCCTGCACTTTCTCGTAACATAAAAGATGCACACAATACTCTGTCCCCATCTGGAATTATACTACATTGAAATATGTTTTCCACCGTGCATAACCAATCCTCTTATGTGGGGTTTACTGCATCCTCAAATATCGGAGGGCTCAGCTTTCGAAACCTCTCACAAACCATTTCCACACGTTCTCCTGACGTCGATCTTGATTAACATTAACCTCTGACTGTCCACCCATATCTGTCTGCCGAATCAGTTGTTGTATCTGTTGGGACTGGCGCTCTACCAGTTCCATCAGTCGAGTAATCACCGCATTATGATTATTTCCTTCTGTAGGTGTGGCTTGCGTAGCAGCTCTATCACCTTCAGAACTTTCACATGTAGTCCTTACAATTTTGTTCACTAACTACGAGTCCTACACCATATGACCAGTATAATTTATAAAACACATAATAGCACAGAATGAAAATAACACTTACACTCATGTACATAGACAGTCTGCAGGACCCAAACCGTGCTCTGATACCACTCTGTCACGACCAACCTATATAACTTATAATTCAAATACTAATTAACATAAACATCATCATTATAAAAAAACCTGCATATTATTTTTTCCACATAATGTATATATAACCAAAACCATTACACCAGTTCAACATACGTAACTAGTTTCTGATACCACTTCAGACCACACAAATTTGTGACAATACTTATTATATTACATAATAAAATATCAGTGGAAACAAAATAAATTGACGGCCTGGCCCAACAGGTCTTCATCTATATACATCAGCTCAAAACCCTGAAGGAGCTCCACAGCTTGCACAAAACACCACATAATTCAATCATCAGCAGGCTCACCTACAATGCATAAACTAGTGAGACAAAAATTTCAGTAAGTAGAAATCATGCATGTCAGTGCATGAAAATGCATTTAGTTCTCTATCGCTTATTTCCTAGTCTTTCTAGTTGGTAACTTTTATTTTAAAAACTGTTCACGTTGTGGGAACTCCACGACACACTTATGATATGCACCCCAAATGAGCTCAATGTGGATGATTTTTCAAAACACCGAATATAGTACCGAGAATAATTTTTTTGAACCCTGGAAGAGTGTTGGGGATAATTTTTTTGGACCCTGAATAAAGTTTTTGGAATGATTTTTTCGAACCCAAAATAAAGTGTCGGGAACGATTTTTTCGGACCCAAACAAGAGTACATATATAGTGGCGGCACAAACTATTAGTATCTTATTAATTTTGGGAAAAACACTTTTAATGTAATTCATGGTATGCAACCAGGGCAATTAAATATGCATCATAAACCATTTACAATATCAATATCGACATTTAATCACAATAAAACAACAACTTAACTTCAATTCACACAGATCTACTTCTGGAATAACAATTTCACCTCAATCACATAGATCCATTTATAAAATAACCACTTCACCTTGGATCACACGGATCCCTTTTTGGAATAACAACTTCATCTCGAATCACACAGATCCTTATAACCAATATCTTCTCAAATCGTATGGATATATTTTCAACATTTTTTAATCACACAGATCTATATAGGACAATGATATTATTTCGAATCACATAAGTCCACAACTTGTACTGTAAATTTATCACAAATAATTTACAAATAATATTGTTGAATATAAACCCTACTTTTCCCAAATCACATAAATCCACAGCTTGTATCACAAATTAATACCAAATAATTCATAACGTAATTAAACTAATTATAGACAATCCATAACATAATTATCACATATTAATCACAAATAATTCACAAGCAGCATGTTTATGCATTGTAGTTGGACTTTTACTTACCTGAACTCCGACAGTAATAATACCACAGACCTCGTGAGAACTGTAACTACCTATCTCTCTTCTCGGCACACTCTCTTTTTCCTCTCTCCTTTTTCTTCTTTCTTCTTTCTTTTCTTTACACTCTTTTTTTTACTACTATCAGACTCGCTGCTTTTCCTCCACCCAAAATGGGTGGTAATACCCCATATATATTGATGGGTGTAGGTCGGCAATACACCCTCTCTAATTTAATCTTTTTAACTAAACTAAAATGGTGAGAGTTACGTATATACAAGTCAAACCACTCAAATCATGTTGTACTCAATTAGGACACGTAACATATACGGTTGTAAATTTTAAAATTTAATTTATTATTATTATTATCCATTATGAATATACGTGCAATACTTAATGACTAAGATATAACACATTTATAAATAAATACACATGCGTGTAAATTTTCTTATCACTATTATTAATACAAAAACACGTGTGATACTTAATAATTAAGAAAAGTGTATTTATACAAATAAGATAATTTACTTATATATATATCCAAATTAATGTACGTAAATATTTATCCATATATTTATTCACATATTGTCACCATTTTTTTCACGGATGTCTCAAAAAAATTTTGAAATAATTACCACATAATTGCTACATTATTATCACATAATTGCCATATAATTATCACATAATTATAAAATGAACATAACACAAATTAAATTATATTGGCACATGAGTAGTGAGAAGCTCGGGTATTACAGTAATACTTTGTAAACTTTTTATATAGTCATCATACAATAATTTTTATGTCGATACAGAATTAGTTTGTCTCGACGACATAAATGGCAATATTGAGGTAAATTAGTCAATTTATATATTCACGTTAAGTTATCTTGATTTGGATTTGATTCAATGCTCAAATTTTATATTATAACATGATTTAATATCTTAGTAGTTAATTGAATTCTACAAAGGTTTGGAGCATGATTATATGAAAATAAATTATGTTATTTGGTGAATTGGCCATTTACGGGTAGAGCTGTCATCCTAAAATCATGTCATACAATAATGTCATTTATCAATTTATTTAAAATATATATTTTATTTTCTTAGACTCTCTCTCTCTCTATATATAGTAAATTTTATGTTGCATAAAATATAGTATCTTTTTATATAATAAGAACATTTATTAAATGCATATATGTTTAAAGATAAGGAAGTAAATAAAATTTAGTAAAAATTCTATTTTTGGAGATTTAATTTCATTTCACACTTAAATAATCTAATTTATAAGAATGTCACTGTGTAGTGATTCTAACTCCTAGAAAGCTTCAAACTATGCATGGTTGGTTTTATAATGGTTGTGGGAAAAGTAGTAAGAAGTTTATCAAATATTCCAGTGGCTATTTTTGTAGAAAGTGCGATATCAATGTTGAGAAGGGTATTCCTAATTACTCCCTCTGTCCCACTCAAAGAGTCTCTTTTTGCCATTTTGGGCGTTCCACCCAAAGAGTCCTCCTTCTTTATTTACACACATGGGACCCCTACACACCCACTAACATAGTTAAAATATGGTGCCTACACTCCCAATAATACAACTACCCACTATACATTAATAATAATACTCCTTAGTTCATGTGCAAAAAGCAAAAACAACCCTTTGCCCGGGACGAAGGGAGTATGTACTTATTCTCATTTCTTTTTAATTCATTGAATTTATTACTGATGAATACACACTTTAATAGCTTATTTACAATGAGATATAATGATGGAAAAAAACTACCAGATACACAATTTGACAATAAAGGGATAAAATTACCCTTTTCTTTTTTAATTTAAAAAGAGATTGTTATAATCCCTTCAATGAACTCTTTCTACTTCCTCTCTCTCTAGAATAAATCCAAATGTATGAATTTGTCGAAGCCATCACCGGCAAGCGGTCCTCGGTGGAAAACGACGAACTCCATTTAGTAGCGGTAAAAATATAGCAATCCTACAACAGCAATGACAATCAACGGATCTGTGGCAATCACCGGCAGTAACGACTTTAGCATAATTCAGTTCGTAGCGGAAGGCGGCTGATAGGCGGTTGGTGCTCGTGATTTCCGATAGTAAGAGGCAGATCTAGCATGATCCGATAGCAGCAAAGACGATCAACTGGCCTTTAGTGCTAATGATTGATGAGCGTTTTCTCAACACACAATATTAATCCCCAGGTGTGAAGGATGCTATTGTAGCTTTGATAAGCGACCAAGTGATTATCGAACCCAAAGGACGTATTAGTATCAATTTAATTATATTCTAACTTATTAAGACTAGTATGGCAAAATTGTCGCGTGATTAAGTAACCAATAAAAATAATTAACAGAACAATTAAATAAATAGCAATAGAGATTAAACGAAAGTGAATAAGTGAGAGATTAGGTTGTCCTTCGGGCCATCTAGTTTTACTCATTAATTTTCCTTCAGTGTATCAATGTCTGACTCTGCCTAGTGGAGTATGGACGCATAACTAAACCATGTAAATCTACTCTATAGACACAAGTAAATAAGCGTATGACACATGTGAATATCCTTGGAGCAAGAGATATAATTTGCCCCCTTTTCTAGGTACTATCACTATCAATTATTTCCCATGCACTAAATACTCTAACCCGATATGATCTCCCTTTATAGGTACTATGACGTTATACTCTTTATCCTACTTACTAACCCGAATAATATTCAATTAACAAGTATTTATATAAGATAGTTCTAATTAAACTTCGGAGTCCCCTCACTTATAATCATAACATGGAATCCTTTTCAACAATGAACGCACTCAATCAATAACCAAGATATTTATTCAGAATCTACATAACAGTTAATGATGCACAAAACAACAGAGTCTGAAATTAAAAACGCATTGTCTTATATAAAATAAACCATAAGTAGTGTTGTACAGAGCATACACATGGAAGTTCAATCAACTCATAAAACCTTCATCAACCCTAGAACTACCGAAGTGGTTCTAGCCCATGATTGATCGAAGAACGATCGTGATGGTTGGATAGATCTTACCCATAGTCTTGAAAATTATAAGATAAATTAAGAAGTGAAGTAAACCTTAGATGCGTGCACCGTCGCGTCTCTCTATCTTGAATCTTCACTTAATTCTCACATGATTCGACAGACAAATCTATCTCCACTGCTCCATGGATGGTGGTAGGATTTTGGATGTTGTGTAGAATGAAGGTGGTGGTGAATGTCCTTTTTCCCTTGCGTTATGTCTTCCTTTTATACTTGTGAGCTCTCCTTATGGACCTAGGATGGGCTTTTTGAGAAAAAACATGCATTAAAAGTGTAAAAATGGATCTGGATGTTTCTCACGCATTAGTTCGACCACGACACCTGGTCGAATCAACCAAGGCCGAGTCGAACCGGCCTATAATGCATTGGCAGGTTCATGGTTCGACCTGAACGGCTGGTCAAATAATATGCATCGTGGTCGAATCACCAACTGCTTCTCTTTAGGCTTCTGGTTTGACCATGGTTCGACCACCATGCTTGGTCGAACCATAGTGTTGTGTTCGAACCACACTTATGCTGACTTCTTGCGCCTGGTTCCACCATGGGTTCTGCTCTAATATCCCCCTGTTGGTCAAACCGGGTGCCTACAACACCCTTTCTCCACTTCCAATCATTTCTATCGAGTTTTCCTTTCGAAAATCCACTCAAACAGGCATAAACACACCTGATTCATTACTTTCCACTATACATCTTAATTTATCTTGACTTAAGATCAAATCACACATCATTATCACACGAATCATAGCTCAAAACATGTGAATTTACACACTCATCAATGATTTCTTACATCGGCATGACGACAGTCGTTGTTGGTGGTGGTAACTCTGACAAGGAGCAGCAAAAGGCAGCCGACAGTTACAGGACGAGAACGACCTTTAGTGAAGGATCCGATCGCTACTATAGGCTATGGGTACTCGGATCTGCAATGGTTAGTATTGATACTTGAATGTCGCTGTTCTTACTAATTGTTACTTTTCATCTGCTACAGATTGGTTCGGCCTCTTATTGCTGTTGTCTCTAAATGTCACTTAAGTGCTTTGTATCGTCATGAAAAGGGAAAAGGTTTTGCACATTTGGTTCAATACTATGAAGGTTTTGAGAATGATGGTCATCAAGGTAGACAAATGACTGATGATGAAGTGCTTCATGCTCATTACCAGCGTTTCCAGTGATGGATTGTATACTAAAAGCCTAGCTTTAGTATGAACAATGTTTTAACAATTTTTGAAATGAGAATCATTGATCAAATTATTACATCTTATAATTTATTTGTATGTTCGATGCAATAGTACACTTACTTTATACTGTAGATAATATGTTGTGCAACAACACACAGAAGATCATATTATCGATTTCCTTATAAAGTATAAACAGATGCTCACAACCGATATGGACGGGACTCTATATGGGATGGTTGTACTATGATTTGGTATTAGTTTATCTTGACTATAGAATCACATTAGTGCACTTTGTGTGTATTGAGCAGGACCGCTTGTGATCGTTCGACTTATACTGACTATAAAAGAGAACTTGATCTCAGTTATTATGGTTGTTCTACTCTTAATCCCTATACAATAACCTAGACACGTAAGACAATATTTATCTCTTTGATTCATCAATGGGTGATATTTATATATTAAATCAATAAACTCGGTGAGTTGGGAATTATTATTGTCTCAATGGTGTGCTGTTGATTCTAAAAGGAATCCGTGTCCATTATAGGTTGATGATGTCCCCTTGAGGAGCTCATAAGGATTATCATGTAAACCCTGCAGGTGGATTTATTTCGGCATGATAATGAGTTTAAGTGGTACTACTCTCGGATGAGATATTAATTAATGGAGTTGTAAGTAACTTAATTAATTAATGAGCATTGTATATCTTAAACATGGGGAGACTAATTGGCTCAAAATAAGAAGGAGCCCATAACGTAATTATGGGATTAGAATGGTAGTGCAGTAATAATATTTTAGTGGTATATATTATTATTATTATCATTGGACTAAGTATAAGTTTTGTAATAAACTTGGATACTTAAGCCCAAAGGAGGCCCAACTCTAATTTCTCCTCCTGGTCCCTGCTGTAGCCCATATATAAGTCATCTCAACTGTCCAGAAACCCTAACTAATCGCTTCTAACCATGAGTAGGGAGAGAGAATAGCAGATTGAGAAGATCTTGAAGATCGTCGCCCACACGACCTCAAGATTGGAGTTGGAAATACAGTAAAAAATTGGATGAGAGATTTATATCCAAAACAGTGAAGCTGTGCGTGCTGCCGGAGAGAATTCATTCTCTTCTTCAACAGTCCCTGGTAAAAGGTAATATGATTTTATGTTCTTGCTTTCGTTGATATAGAATCATATGGAACCCTAACGGTTCATGTTAACCAAATGACTGAACGCCAACAATTGGTATCGGAGCTTCGGTTTCTTGGTGAAGCGTGACGCGTTAGGCTAGGGTTTGTGTTGAATATGTATATGTTAGGGTTTCAGAACTTGTTTTCTTGATGGATACCCTAAATGTAGACGACACACGTACACCACGCGATGGGTTGACGGGGCTGAATGATGGCATCATTGAGCGGTGGTGGCATGGTGAAAGATGGACCGTGATGGCGGTGCTGAACACAAGGGCCTCACGTCTTACACATCATGTGCATGACTAACATGTGGGGCGATACACGGTGCTGCATGAAGCATGGCAGCTTAAGGGATTCACGGCAACAGGTGAGCGCCACTTGGCAGTGCAATCGTTAGCGCCTGGTGCAAGCCAGACACACGGTAGCGGCTCGACGCTACGTGATCGCTGGTGCACAGACTGTGGAAGATGGTGGCTTGCAGCACAAGTCGGGGATGGCGCATAAATAGTGTACGGTCAGAGCCTGGTGGTGCATGATAATTGCTTAGTGCGCGACATGGCCCAGGCACACCGGTTTTGAGCGAGTCCCCATGGCGTACTGGATAAGCCCAAGCCGTTCCGAGCAGGTCTGAAGTGTGTTCTGGGCGAGTCTAGCGTTGATTCTGGTCGGGTCTCACCTATTTCAGGTTGGGTCTGAAGGAATTCTGGGTGAGTCTTCAAGCTTCCCGGGCGAGTCTTCATGCATTCCAGCACAGATGCAGCCTGTGATGAATCAGGCAGGCACGGATATGCTGGAGTCTTGGAGCATGTTAAACGGCAGGACGGTACCCGCAGGCGCGCAGAAGGGCTGATTGCTCATATCGCTGGGCGCTGCACTTGTGTGTTGGTTGGACGATACAGTCAGGGGCACTGGCCATCCGTTGGGCGCTAATTGCTTGTTTCCGAGGCCTCGGGCACAAGTCATAGCACAACGCGTGGGAAGTTGACGGGCGACATGATGCTGCTGCGTGGTCGGCACGACTCCAAGGCATAACGCTCTAAATTGGAAGCTTGGCGTGGCATGTTGTTAGCACACCGCACTGCTGCCTGGCGGGCATAAGGCAGTGTGGGATGCTTGGTGCATGTGTTTGGTGAGCTTTTGTTGGGTATGTTGCCCGAGCATGGCATGGGTACTTGCTGAGCACGGCGCGCATGGAAGAGCACACGGCGGTTGAGCTGGCGGGCGGGCAACATGCGTCGCTGCTCGTGTTGAGCTTTGCCGATGTGGAAGCTCGAGTCGAGCTTTGGCCTGAGGATTAGCTCGAGTCGAGCGGCAGTTCTGGTGTTGGATTCAAATTTTCCTTCGGCACGTAGCCCTGCACCCCGCGACCTCAGCGGGAGGTCGAACCCCATCTGCGTTCCCTGCATTCATGCTAGCAGGCGAACAATCGAATTTGCATGTATATAACTGCATTAGTTGATTTAATTTTCTATTATTGTTATATATGTATGCATGTTCTGTTTGATTTACTGCCTTATTTGCCGTAATAGTGGCATGCTAGGTTGTGTATTTTATTATGGAATATTATATGTATGTAAAAACTCTCAGTGTTAAATAATTAAGTGGGAGAGGGGATCGGTAAATAATTCCCACAGCCTCCATTATTGGTTTGGAAGTAATGTGAATAAACTTGCGCGTCGGCTATAGTGCCTTCCTCCCTGATGAATGAGTTTATTCACGGATCACTGGTACAGACTTCTTTAAATAATTATTGTTTGTAATGTAATGCATATGAACTTGCGCGTTGGCTATAGTGCCTTCCTCCCTAGTGGATGAGTTTATATGCAGTTCACTGTCACAAACTTATAATTCATGATTGTATGAAGTTATCTGAGCGCATGTGTACTTCTCCAATAGTAAGGCATATAAGCTTGGGCAATAGACTTGGGATCAAATAATGGTGTTCACTTAGGTGTAAATAATAAGTATCCACCCCAACGGAGTCACTGCTATTATTTGCATGGCTAAAGAGGAATCGGCTATTAATTATTTTGTCATAAAGTTAGTTTGACGAATGAAATTAATGGGTAAAATATTCTTTTGTAAATGTTCGGGTTTATATACATCCACTTTAACGTGGCATGCAGACTCACGGTTCTTGAGGTGTTGGTGATTTTATTTTTGTTTTGTTTTGAGGAAATTAATATAAATGGATAAATTTGAAGATTTGATCAGTGTATATATTTATGTGATTCTCTGTATTTTCAAATGGTTTAATTTCACTTATTCTTTGCTAAGAGAAAATATATTTATTGGTCCAAAATTAGATGATTAGAAAAGAATCTTGGTTTTAATTTTTATTGCTTAGGAAAACATATGTGTTTTCACTAAGGATGTCCCATGATACCTATTAAAGTCTTTAGTGGAGAGGTGAGAGGTTCATAAAAATATGATGGTCTCATGCATCTCTTTGGATACCCGATTAAGGTTAATTGGCAGGAGGTCATGGTTGAATTGATGAATGAATTGGAAAAACATGGAGTGGAAATTGAAAGGGAAACCTAAGTCAATTTTATTCTCCATAGTTTGCCTAGATGTTTTGAACAAGTTCTATCTGAAATATAAGAGGTTGCATATGTTGGAGAACTTCTAACAAAACATGTGGTGAAGGAAATCAATTTTCATCAAGATATGAACAAAGTCAGTATCTCATTCACTAGTCGTTGAAGCATGATTAGTGGTGGCATCTACTGACACATTGTGTGTATAGATACAGAAATCACTAAAATCTTGCAACTAAGTGATGATGAGATTATTGAGTACATGGGTAATCTACGAGAGTAGTGGCTGTTGCAGTGGGAGTTGTTTATTTATCTTATGATAGGAATAAACGTTTGATTTTGAGAAATTGTCTTTATGTATGTTTTCATAGAAAGAATTTCATTTCAGTTCTATGCATTTACGGATGGATACTCCATTTCATTTAAATGACATGGTCATAGAGTTGAGGGATAGAGTTATAATCTGTTATGGTACGTTATGACAATTTGTACACTCTTAAATCATGTGTCACTCATAATGCAACAAATAGTAATTAATAATGCATCTTCTAATCTTAGTAAGAGAAAGGAACCTTCGGAGATGAACTAAACATACTTTTGGCATCTAAGACAAGATCAATTTTACTTGAGTATGATTCGAAAGTTGTTAGCCGATGGACCGTTGGATTAATCTGAAGTGAAAACTATCTGACTTGCGAGTCTTACTTGGAGGTAAAATGATTAAAGGCCTTTTAAGGAAAAGGGGTATAGAGCCATGCAAAGATATGTTGGAATTGGTTCATTCTGATTTAAGCGATCCTAAGACTATTCCGACAAGAGGTGGTCATTACGATTTAATCATGGTGGCGAGTACCTCTTAGGATAGTTTAGGAACTATTTATCAGAGGTTGAGATTAAATCTCAAGTTGTTTGCACCGGGCCTACCCCAGCTTAATGGTGTGGCAGATAAAAGGAATAAGACTCTTATGGTAATAGTTAGATAGATGATGAGTTATTAAATTCATTTTATGGATATACCTTAATTTGTTTGTTTGTGGGATATCTTATAAAAATGAAAGGTGATTTATTTAGTTCATAAGATCAAAGGGTGATTGTTAACACAAACACTAGTTTTTTGGAAATGGACTATGTAATAAATCACATACCCATGTATAAATTATTTTAAAGGAAGTGAGAGGGAAGACACAAAGTATAGTACCAATTGTACAAGAGGATATACCACAAGTAAACTGCATCGCGTGTCACATTTTATACACAATTGTATGTAGTGACTTGTCGTAGTGGGATGGTTGTTTTACAACCTGACAGATTTATATTTTGGGAGAGTCGTGAGACTTGGTCCCTAGTAAACATGGAATTGATCCATGAATACGATGAATCACTACAAGATAAAACTACGATATCTTAGCAAGTTGCAATGTTTTCTAAAATAGAATCGAAGGATTCTAAATTGGATATGGCTGCTTGTAGGACCACTAAATGGTGTAAAAATCGTTGGAAGTGGTCAAACAAAATAAAAGAGGATCATACGGTAAGGTGAAAACCTTGGAAGCAAAGCTTATTGCGAAAAGGTATACTCAGAAAGAAAGGGTTCTATTATGAGAAAACCTATTTCGCCAGCTGCTCTACCTATGTCGATCTAGATTCTTTTGTTACTAATTATATGAAATATGAGGAATAGCAAATAGATGTCAAGACGGCTTTCCTGATTGGAAGTTCTGAGGAAAACAACTATGTGAAACAACCAGAGTGATTCATTACAAAAGGCTAAGAACAATTAGAGCATGAGGTAAAATTGTCCGTTGACGGACTAAAGCAAGCTTTAAACTCAAAGTACATCTACTTGAATGAGCTAATCCAATCATATGGATTTATTCAATAAACAGATGTGTCTTATGTATTGAAAAGAGTGACAGTAACGTGGAGGTATGTCTTATACTGTATGTAGATGATATATCGCACATTGGAGACAATGAAAGAGTATTGTTAGATGTATGGGTATGGTTGATAAAGCAGTATGAAATGAAGGACTTGAGAGAAGCAAAATATATCCTTGCGATCATGGTGATCAGAAGATAGGATGTTGTACTTATCTCAAGCTTCATTAAAGGACACAATCCTTACTCGTTTTATCATGTGACTTTATATAAGGAAATGTGTCTTATGACACAAAAGAAGATAAAGGTGATGAAGAAGGTTCCTTTTGCTTCGGCGAATAATGAACACTAATCTATGGAATGCTATGCACGAGAACGGATATCTGCATTGTCAATGGCCTGATCAGTGAGTATCAAAGTAACCCAAAATAATAATGTTGAACTGTGGTAAGACAAATACTTATGTACTTGAAAAGGACCAGAAATTATATGTGGACTTACCGAACATATTCATTGTTTCTTGTCGGTTATGTAGATTTGGATTTTCTAATCAGATAGGGACGTTAGTAAATCTACCTCAAGGTTATGTGTTTAATTTTGGAAGTTGAGTCATAATATAGAGGAGTGTTATGTAGAAATATATTTTGGACTCCACCATGGAAAGATGCTGAATTGGATCCTTTGAGGTAACCAATGTATTTGTATGACTCTAGAAACTTCGTAATGGACTTTGACATGATTCTGAGTTTGCCCATGGTTATCACAATTTATTGTGATAATAATGGTGCAGTTGCAAACTTGAAGAAATCACGAGCCCATAAGCAATTAAACACTTTAAGAGCAAGTACCGCCTTTTACGAGAAATTGTATGATGAGGGAAAGGTTTGTAGTCGTCTAGATTGCGTCGGATGATAACATGGTAAATCCTTTTACAAGGACCTTAAAGCGAAAGCTTTTAATGTTCATGTAGTGGGAGTGGGAATCAGATGTATGGTAGAAGACATAGCAGCATAGTCTTTTAGTATAAGTGGGAGATTGGTGGATTGTATACTAAAAGCCTATCTTTAGTATGAACAATGTTTTAACAATATTTGAAATGAAACTCATTGATCAAATGAATGCATCTTATAATTTATTTATATGTCCGTTGCAATATCCACTTACTTTATAATGTGGATGATATATTGTGCGACAACACGCGGAAGATCATATTATCGATTTTTTTATAAAGTATAAACAAATGCTCACAACTGATATAGATGGGAATTCTTTATCGGGATGTTGTAATGTGATTTGATATTAGTTTGTATTGATTATGGAATCACATTAGTGCACTTTGTGTGTATTGAGCAGGACCGCGTGATATTGTTCGACTTATACTGACTATATAGGAGAACTTGATATCAGTTATTATGGATGTTCATGCCCTTAAACCCTATACAAAACCTCGACACATAAGGCAGTATTTATCTCTTTGATTCATCAATGGATGAGATTTATATATTAATTAATCAATAAACTCGGCAAGTTGGGAAATAGTATTGTCTTTATGGTATGTTGTTGATTGTAGAAGGAATCCGTGTCCGCTATAGGTTGATGGTGTCCCCTTGAGAAGCTCATAAGGATTTTCATTAAAACCTTGCAGGTGGATTTATTCCGGCATGATAATGAGTTTGAGCGGTACTACTCTCAGACGAGATATTAATTAATGGAGTTGTCAGTAACATAATTAATTAATGGGCATTGTGTATCTTAAACATGGGGAGATTAACGGGCTCATAATAAGAAGGAGCCCATAACATAATTATGGGATTAGAACGGCAGTGCAGTAATACTATTTTAGTGGTATATATTATTATTATTGGACTTAAGTATAAGTTTTGGGCTAAACTTGGATAATTAAGCCCAACGGAGACCCAACTCTAATTTCTCCTCATTGTCCCTGCTGTGGCCAATATATAAGTCATCTCAACTATTCGAAAATCCTAATTGATCGCGCCTAACCGTGAGTACGGAGAAAGAACAGCAGATTGAGAAGACCTTGAGGATCGTCACCTCACGACGTCCAGATTGGACTTGGAAATACAGCAGAAGATCGGAAGGTTGTTGGCTGCTGTAGTTTATTAATTTCTACAATTTTATAAAATCTTGTAGAATTTAGAACTGAATGTGTGACACACTGTTGGAAAGCCATGGAAGAGAGGAGCGTTTTAGCTCATAGATCACTCAAATTGGAGATTGGATGAGAGAGTTATTCCCAAAATAGTGAAACTGCGCGTGCTTCCCGCGAAAACTCATTCACTTCTTCAACATGCCCTGGTGAAAGGTAATATGGTTTTATGTTCTTGCTTCCGCTGATATAGAATCGTATGGAACTCTAACAATTCACGTTTACTAAACAATCAAATGCCAACATCCAGGTTTTCCAACTTCTTGCATTTAGAAAGGTTCCAATGGTATGCACAGTGACTAGAATTCAAAATTTCGTGACATTGAGTATTAGTTTCTGTTGGGTTTTTTTTGGTTATGTTCATTCATTGAAAAATAGATCTTAAAATGCTTCTGTTTTCATCCTTTGCAGTTGCGAGAAGTTGCATTGGCTAATATTGGTGCAATGCTGATCTGGCCAAACGTTCCATTTGTATTTTTTTCTTATGGTGGGAGTATTGTGCAAGGTGTTTGTAACATTGCCTGTGAGAGTTGCTGAGAGAAAAAATGAGATGGATGGGAGTTTTGATTTATTTATTTTAGAAAATGTGTTTGTAAATACCTCGATTCATATCTTTATAAACTGCTCATATCTTTATAATTTTTAAATATTGTATTTGCAGAAATTTTAATTGACTTCGTGCAAGAATTTTAATTCACATGGAAAATCTGCATTTTGTGCAGAAAAATTAACTAACCCCCCAAAAATCTCTGCATTTCTTAAGCAGAATCTGCATTTCGTGCAGAAATATCAACTAAAACCCAAATATTTGCATTATTTAACCCAAATCTGCATTTCGTGTAAAAAATCTGTATTCCGTATAATTTCGTACAGTTGCGGGATTTGAGGGAAAAATGCCATCAATTATGGGAATTGGGAAAGAAATCGAATTTGGGGAAAATATACATTTAGTGCATTTAATTAAAATAAGGGTAAAATTGGCAATTAACAATGAAAATTATTAGTGCAATTAACATTTAGTGCATTTAGTACATTTATCCAGATCTTTCCTTAAATTTAACAGAACAAAATATACTAGATTATATTATCCTAAATGTAAAGACACATGGTTATAATTATGCCTCAGGATCTGAAATTATTTGTATATGTTACAGAATTTGTCATAAATTATGAAAGACACTAAATCCTATGTGTATAATGAGAGATAATAAATATAATAATTAAAGAAACTGTTGTTATAGAATCAAAATTTGAAAAATAAAATATTACTACTAGAAGACCTATAAAATGGGAGGAAATAGTATTTCCTGAAAAATGGACTATAGAAAATATTGTATCAATAAAATCCATTGCCAATGAGTTAAAGAAATAAGACAGATAAACAGTAAAGTAGATGTAGAATTTTCAAGACTTGTACATTCTTCATCATACAATTCTACAAGATCTTATACTATTACCTTTTGATTATGAAGTAGAATTACCAGAGTCATCCATAGCTTTTACCTCATATGTAAGAGATTCGAATAATGATTGGTCTGATGAAGTTAGTAAAGTAAAAGTAAGTAAGAAACATATTGTGCATGGATTTCAAGGAATTAAAATTCGTGAAAATGATAACATTCAAATATGAGTTTCCCTTAATTTTATGGATTACAAAAAAAAATTGATTTTTTAAAAGGCTCTCTTGTTAGAAAGGAGATTAATGATGAAATTCAAAAATCAAAATAGACTCTTTTTAGAAAGTAAGAATACCTTGATTATATCAGAAAAAGTTTTTATAAATATTGTCAAGAAAAAAATAAAAAAATACATTTTGTTTTTTGGGTTATGAAAATATTTATTATTGAAGAAATCAATACTCATGAAAGAGAGTATACACCATCTATGGAGAACTTTTAAATTGAATATATCTACCTAGAGATAAATTTCTTATGGAAAGAGGTAATAAATTTTTAAGTTTTAATGGTTTTTCTAAATTTATAGAATAGAACAATATTAATTTAAATTTTCAACATCTAAATCAACTTTTGGAAAAGCAAAACTATACAAATTTATATTTAATTATTATTAGAGAATAAATATCTTCTTTACACAATAGAATTGAAAGAATAATAAAAAATAGAAAAAATAAAAAAACAAATGAGAAAATAAGAATATTAATCGGACATTTTCCTCATCTGATGAAACAGGATCATCTTCTTTAAAGATAGCTTCTGCATCCTTTGAACTTACACTTGTTATCAAAGACTTTAAATAATCTTCTAAAGTTGATTAGTTAAGAAGTCTTTCAAAAGAAAAATTAAATATTTCCATCTTAGACCAAATTAATAATAATAAGGATGAGATTAATAAAATAAAATAAAATAGAATGGAAGCCTATAACAGGAAAATTTTATTACAGAAGACCTACTCCTATGCATATTATTCATGAGGAAACTGATTATTTGATTAATAATAGTTATAATGGAAAAAGTATATATGAATGGAATATAAATGCATTTCCTGATAATCAAATCTATAATACTGTAGATAGAATGCTTATATATATAGTCAAGTTTGCAGATATGCAAGTAATTGTGATACTAATATTGCAAAAATGATAGTAGCATGTTTTATTGGTTAATTAAAAGGCTAGTGGTATCACTATTTATCTTAATTAAATAAAGCATAAATTTTTAGATCAATAAAAATGGAAGATGGACAACCTTGTGAAAATGTTGTTCATTGTTTACTGTGTACTATTATTGAACATTTTGCAGAAAGATATACTAATAATGAATTTATAATGAATTATAATCTTGTAATTCATAGACTCTGGATAAGAATGTATCTTTAACCATCTAATATCTATAAGGGTTTTGCAATTTAAGTTAGAAAGGAGTGTTCTAATTTTCTCACTATTATCAGTATATCTTCCTGTAAAATGTTCAATAATACTCCCTCCGTCCCAGGTAAAGAGGGTCATTTTTCCATTTTGGTCGTCCCACCCAAAGAGTCTCATTTCCTTTTTATATATATGGGTGTTGGCGTTCGATCATTTGGTTAACGTGAACAGTTAGGGTTCCATGCTTTTTTAAGTCAGTGGAAGCAAGAAATATAGAAATGTATTACCTTTCACCAGGGTATGTTGAAGAAGATGAAGAATTCTCGCCGACAGCCTGCGCAGCCTCACCATTTTGGGCATAACTCTCTCATCTGATGTTCAATTTGAGTGTTCTATGCGCCAAATTGATCCTCTCTTCTGTGGCTTTCTGTCAATCCAGTTTGGAGAACTACACGATTTTATAAAAGTCATGGAACTTGATGAACAGCAACAACAAACAACCTTCCGATCTTTTCCTGCATTCCCAAGTCCAATCTCGACATCATGTAGGCGACGAACTTCGAGATCTTCTCAATCTGCTATTCCGTCTATCCTATTCACATGTTAGGCGTGTCTCATCTAGGGTTAGAACAGATGAGATGACATATATATGGGCTACAGCAGGGACCAGGAGGAGAAATAAGAGTTGGGCCTCCATTAGGTTTAAGGATCCAAGCTTAGCCCAAAGCTTATACTTAAGTCCAATAATAATAATATATACCACTAAAATATTATTACTGCACTACCGTTCTAATCCCATAATTATGTTAAGGGCTCCTTCTTATTATGAACCCGACAGTCTCTCCTTGTTTAAGATATACAATGCCCATTAATTAATTAAGTTACTGACAACTCCATTAAATAATATCTTATCCGAGAGTTGTACCACTCAAACTTATTATCATGCCGGAATAAATCTACTTGCAGGGTTTACATGATAATCCTTATGAGCTTCTCAAGGGGACATCATCAACCTTATCGGACATGGATTCCTTCTACAATCAACAGCACATCATAGAGACAGCACTATTTCCCAACTCACCGAGTTTGTTGATTTAATACATGTAAATCTCACCCATTGATGAATCAAAAAAATTCATACTGCCTTATGTGTCGAGGTTATTGTATAGGGATTAAGACCACGAACATCCATAATAACTGAGATCAAGTTCTCCTATGTAGTAAGTACAAGTCGAACGATCTCAAGCGGTCCTACTCAATACACACAAAGTGTACTAATGTGATTCTATAGCCAAGACAAGCTAATACCAATCCATACTACAACCATCCCAATAGAGAGTCCCTGTCTATCTCGGTTGTGAGCATCTTTTTATACTTTAAAAGGAAACTGATAATATGATCTTCCGCGTGTTGTCACACAACATATTATCTACAGTATAAAGTAAGTTAACTATTGCATCGTGCACATAAATAAATTATAAGATGCAATCATTTAATCATATGATTCTCATTTCAAATAAATTGTTATAACATTGTTCATACAAAAAGCTAGACTTTTAGTATACAATCCAACAATCTCCCACTTATACTAAAAGACTATGCTGTCATGTCTTCTGCCATACATCTGATTCCCACTCCCACTACATGACCATCAAAAGCTCTCGCCTTAAGATTCTTGTAAATAGATTTACTAGGTTATCATATGATGCAATCTAGGCAACAACAACCTTCCCCTCATCATAAGATTTCTCGTAACAGGTGGTACTGCGCTCCATGTGTTTAATTGCTTATGGGCTCGTGATTCCTTCAAGTTTGGAATTGCACCATTTTTATCACAATAAATTGTGATAACCTTGGGCTAACTTAAAAACACTTCGAAGTCCATCATGAAGTTTCTAGAGTCATATAAATACTTTGGCTGCCTCATAGGCTCCAATTTATCATCTTTCCATGATGGAGTCCGGAGTCTGAAATATATTTCTATATAACACTTCTCCACATTATTGCTCTGCTTCCTAAAATTAAGCACATAACCTCTGAGGTGGATTTATTGTCGTTCCTATCTGATTTGAAAGATCTGAATCTATGTAACTCATAAGAAGCAGTGAATCTGCCCAGTAAGTCCACATATAATTTTTAGTCCTTTTTCAGGTACACAAATATACGTCTTACCACAGGTCAACATTCTTATTTTGGGTTACCTTGATACCCACTGACAATGTCATTGGCAAAACAGATACTCATTCTCGTGCATAGCATTCCTTAAATTAAGCTTCCTTATTCGCCGAAGAATTAGGAACCGCCTTGATCACCTTTATCTTCTTTTGTGTCCTAAGACACATTTTCTTACATAAAGTCACATGCTAAAACGAGTAAGGATTGTATCATTTCATGAAGTTTCAGACAAGCATAACATCCTTTCTTGTGATCCGCATTACCGTGAACAAAAGGATATATTTTGTTTTTCTTAAGTCCTTCATTTCATACTGCTTTATCAACCATGCTCATACGCCCGACAATACTTTTTCATTGTCTCCAAAGAGCAATATATCATCTAAGTACAATACAAGAAATACCACCACATTTTTGTCATTCTTTTTCAATACACAAGACACATCCGCGCATTGATTAAAATCATATGATTGGAGTACCTCATCAAAATAGATGTTTCATGCTCTTGATACTTACTTTAATCCATCAATGGAAAATTTTTAACTTACACTCAAAATGCTCTTAGCCCTTTGCAATGAATCATTCTGGTTGCTTCATATAGATGTTTTCCTCAAGACTAACAATTAGGAAAGCTATCTTGACATCTATTTACTATTCCTCATAATCAATATGATTAGCAACAGATAAAAGAATCTAGATCAACTTAGGCATAGCTACCAGTAAAAAAGTTTCCTCATAATCGAACCCTTTCTTTCTGAGTATACCTTTTCGCAGCAAGCTTTGCTTCCAAGGTTTTCACCTTACCGTATGATCCTTTTTTATTTTGTATGACCACTTCCAATGGCTTCTACACCATTTAGTGGTTTTGTTGGCTCCCAGACTAGATTTAGAATCTATAGATCCTATTCTAGAATTCATTGCATCTTGCTAAGATATCGCATTTTTATCTTGTAGTGCTTCCTCGTATCCGTGGTCAATTCCTTGTTCATTAGAGACCAAGTCTCACGACTTTCCCGAAACATAAATTTATCCAGTTGTAGAATAACCCTCCCACTACGACAAGGCACTACATGCAATTGTATATCAGATGTGACACACTATGCAGTTTACTTGTGGAATCTCATCTTGTACAATTGGTAATAATACTTTGTGATTTTCCTTCTCACTTCCTTCAGAACAATTTATGCATAGGTTTGTGATTTATTACATAGTCCATTTCCAAAAATCTAGTGTTTGTATTAACAATCACCCTATGATCTTTTAGACAAATAAATCAATCTTCATTTTTCTAGGATATCCCACAAACAGACAAACATTCATACGAATTACTATTTTTAGGGCATATCCATAAAATGAATTTAATAATTCCAAATAACTCATCATCTATCTAACCATTTCCATAAGAGTATTTCTCTTATTATGATTATAAGACGCGTTATTAATTCAATTTGTTGCATCCGTGAGATAAACATCATTTAAGAGTGTACAAATTGTCACCAACGTACCATAACTGATTATAGCTCCATCCTTCATTACTATGACCATGTCATTTAAATAAATGGAGTATCCATCCGTAAATGCATAGAAACTGAAATTAAATTCTTTATATGAAAAACGTAAGATAAATAAACAACTCCCACTTAGTTATTTAACATGATAATCCTTATAAGCTCCTCAAGGGGACATCATCGACCTATATCGGACATGGATTCCTTTTACAATCAACAACACACCATAGAGACAGCACTATTTCCCAACTCACCGAGTTTGTTGATTTAATACATGTAAATCTCACCCCTTGATGAATCAAAGAAATACATACTGCCTTACGTGTCGAGGTTAATGTATAGGGATTATGAGTACGGACATCCATAATAACTGAGCTCAAGTCTCCTATGTAGTCAGTATAAGTCGAATGATCTCAAGCGGTCCTACTCAATACACACAAAGTGCACTAATGTGATTCTATAGCCAAGACAAGCTAATACCAAACCACACTATAACCATCCCGATAGAGAGTCCCCGTCTATCTCGGTTGTGAGCATCTTTTTATACTTTATAAGGAAACCGATAATATAATCTTCCGCGTGTTGTCACACAATATATTATCTACAATATAAAGTAAGTGGACTATTGCATCGAGCACATAAATAAATTATAAGACGTAATCATTTGATCATATGATTCTCATTTCAAATAAATTGTTATAACATTGTTCATACAAAAAGCTAGACTTTTAGTATAAATCCAACAATGGGACCCACACACCCCCTCTGATACAATTAAAATATGGGACCCACACTCCCACTGATACACATTAAATAATAATACTCTTAATCTACGTGCAAAAAAGTAAATGGCCCTCTTACATCGGGAGGGAAGGAGTAGTACTCAGTAAACAATGAACAATATTTTCACAAGGTTACCAATCTTCCCTTCTTACTGATCCTAGAATTTCTACTTTATTTAATGAATCGAAGATAAATAGTGATCCCACCAGCCATTTAATTGACCAGTAAAACTTGCTATTATCATTTTTGCAATACTAGCATCATTATTACCTGCATTTCTACAAACTTGACTATACATATGCATTCTATGTATAGTACTATAGATCTGATTATCAGGGAATGTTCATATATACTTTTTCCATTACAACTATTATTAATCAAATAATCAGTTTCCTCATGAATAATATCCATAGGAATATGTCTTCTATAATAAAAATTTCATGTTATAGGCTTTCCATTCTATTTTATTTATTAATCTCATCTGACTATTATTAATTTGGTCTAATGTGGAATTATTTAATTTTTATTTTAAAAGGCTTCTAAACTCATCAATTTTAGAAGAGCATTTAAAGTCTGTAATAATAAGTGGAAGTTGAAAGGATGCAGAAGCTATCTGTAAAGAAGAGGATCATGTTTCATTAAATGAGGAAGATGCCGGATTTATATTCTTCTTTTCTTCTATGTTTTTTTTATTTTTCTGTTGTTTCTACTATTCTTTCAATTCTATTGTGTAAAGAAGATATTTTTTCTCCAATATAATAATTAAATACAAATTTGTACAGTTTTGTTTTTCCAAAAGTTGATTTAGATGTTTAATAGTTAATTACATCTTTTTATATGAAATTTATTTATTGGTGGATATATTCCTTTTAAAAGTTCTCCATTAGAAAATGTATACTCTCTTTCAACTATATTGATTTCTTCAATAATAAATATTTTAATATTCCAAGAAACAAAATGTGTTTTTTTATTTTGTTCTTCACAGTATTCATAAAACTTTTTCTGATATAATCGAGGTGTTCTTGAAAATTTTAAAAATACTCTTTTATAAAAAGAGACCATTCTGGTTTTTGAAATTCATCATTAAGCTCCTTTTTGGCAGGAGAACCTTTTGAAAAATTAATTTTTTCATAGTCCATAAAAATAAGGGAATCTCATATCTGACATGCAGTTATTTTCACGAATTTTAATTCCTTGAAATTCATGTACAATATGTTTCTTACTTACTTTTACTTTACTAACTTCATCAGAACAATCATTATTCGAATTTCTTACATGTGAGGTAAAAGCTCTGGATGACTATGTTAATTTTACTTCATAATCAAAAGATAATATATAAGATCTTATAGACTTGTATGATGAAGAATGTAAAAGTCTTGAAAATTCTACATCTACTTTACCGTTTATCTGTCTTATTTTTTTAAATCATTATTAATGGGTTTTATTGGTACAACATTTTCTATAGTCCATTTTTCAGGAAATACTATTTCCTCACATTTTATATGTCTTCAAGTAGTAATATTTGATTTTTCAAAATTTGATTCTATAAGAACAATTTCTTTATTATTATTATTATTATTATTATTATTATCTCTTATTATATACATAGGATTTAGTGTCTTTAATAATTTTTTACCGGTAACATAGACATAATTTCAGATCCTGGGCATAATTATAACCTTGTGTTTTTACATTTAGGATAATAGTATCTAGTATATTTTTTTCTGTTAAATTTAAAGAAAGATCTGGATAAACATTAAAATAGACTGGACCATGAGCCAAGCTAGACTGTATTATTCCCATCATAAATTTTTTCCAATTTAAATTTCTTCCATATTGAAGAGCAGCAAGAAAACTTTCTAGCAAACCTTTTACAGTTAATGGTCTAAATTTTTTTGTATTAATCCAATATGTAATCAGTTATATGCTTTTATATAAGGTGCAATATACGTTCACTGTACCAGTTATCATTAAATCCATTTTAATAAGGAAGAGAAACAATATGTTTTTCCAATCCCATAATGCATTTGGAAGATCACTGCATATATTTAAAGTAAAATTATTATAAATTAATTTTATTTTTTCTTGTAATTTGGGATTATTGTTATTTTCATCAGTAGTCAATGTATTAATCTCATCTTTTAAAACAATTATTTGAGAATTTCTTCTTCTTAAAGTATCATGTAGTTCATTCAGAATTTTTAGAACAAGCTTAGTAACAAATTCAAAAAATATTTATTTTCCTTCAAAAATACTCGGTAAACCATTTGTATTAATAGAGTTTATAGGATATATTTTGTTTATGAATGGTAATCCAAGAATAAATTAGCTAGAAAGCATGAACATCTATGGCATTGCACAATTCATTATTTAAAATGTATTCAATAATATTTTTTATTATATGTATTTGGGTGTGAAAGATTTAATTATTACCTACAAAAGTACTTTAAAGAAATTTTATGGAATAATATAATAGGTTTAGAGTTTACTTGACAGTGGATGACGAGACTGGTAGTTGTTCATTGTTGATTTTTGATAGGGATGTTGTGCTGATGGTTGGAACATCAGCATGTAATTTAATAGAAAATTAATTAAAGGTACATTTTAATATTATACATACAAATATATATATATATATATATATATATATATATATATATATATATATATATATATATATATATATATATATATATATATATGTATATTTGTATGTATAATCCGTGAGACGATCTCACCCGAGACCTACCCATAAAATAGTTAAAATAGAATTACTATTATATAATTAAATAAAAATACTTAATATTATCATAAATAAAAAATAAAATAAATTAGTTGAATTATCCATAAATAAAATATATATACTTAAATATTATTTATATTTTGATATTTTTAAAAAATTTATAATATTTATTTTAATTTAATTTAAAAATATTTAAGGTTTACCTTAAATAAATAATAAAAATTAATTAATTAATATTTTAATAATTATTTATGTTAAATGTTATACTATAATTTTTTAATATATCTTAATGTAACATATATTTGAAAAGAAAAATAATCAATTAAAATATTTTAATAATTATTTTGTAACTTATAATTGTAGAATGTTTGAAATTTATTTTGTATATATATATATATATATATATATATATATATATATATGTCGGATTGTATACTAAAAGTCTAGCTTTTGTATGTGTTTAGACAATATTTGAGATAAGAATCATGTGATCAAACGTTTGCAAGTATAATGTTGCAAAAGTCCATTTACTTTACAAAGAAGATCATATTATCGACTCCTTATAAAGTATAAACAGATGTTCATGATCGAGATAGACGGGAACTACATATCGGTATGGTTGTGGTTTGATTGTGCATTAGACTGTCTTGACTATAAAATTGCACTAGTGCACTTTGTGTTTATTAGAAACGACCCACTTGAGATCGTTTAGTTTATACTGATTATATAATAGAACTTGATTACTGTTAGTATGGATGTTCGTGCTCTTAATCCCCATACAATATCCTCGACACGTAAGCCAGTATTTATTTATTTGATTCATCAATGGGTAAATATTAAATCAATAAGCTCGGTGAGTTGGAAGATGTTACTGTCTCTATGGTGTGCTGTTGATTGTAGAAGGAATCCGTGTCCTAACAGAATTGGTTGATGATGTCCCCTTGAGGAGCTCATAATATTATCATGTAAACCCTGTAGGTGTATTTATTCTGACATGATAATAAGGTTGAGTGGTACTACTCTCAGTAAATATATTAGTTAATGGAGTTGTCAGAAACTTAATTAATTAATGGGCATTGAATCTTAAACACGGGGAGATTAACATGCTCATAATAAGAAGGAACCCATAACGTAATTTGGGATTAGGGTGGCAGTGCAATAATATTTCTTTAGTGGACTGATTTATTATTTTTGGACTTAAGTATAAGTTTTGATCTAAACTTGGATGCTTAAGCCCAATGGGAGGCCCAACTCTAATTTTTTCCTCCTAGTCCCTGTTGTAGCCTATAAATAGCCAATCTCAGCAGTCCGAATAATCTGTTTTCACACGCCTAAAACGTAAGCAAGTGAGATTGACTGCAGATTGAGTTTGTCTTGGAGATTGTTGCCCACACAACGTCAAGAAGAGGCTTAAGAATACAATAAAAGATCGGAAGGTCGTTTGATCATGTTGTTCAACGTCTACATCAACAAACCCTGGAGAAAGGTAATATGATTCTACCCTTATGCTTCCGCTGTGGTAGAATTGTGTGGAAACCTAACGGTTCACGTTAACCAAAAGATCCAAACACCAAAAATTGGTATCAGAGCATAGGTTATTTGGCTAAACTTGACATGTTACGCTAGGGTTTGAGTGGAATATGTGATATTAAGGTTTAGAACTTGATTCTTGTTGGAAACCCTAACTGTACATGGCACACATATTGCACCATCTACAGAGATCATCTAACGATGATGCAACTGGACCCGCGGCTGGTGAAAGCGCATGCATCACGGCTTGACTGCTTTGGCGTGATCGGCAAAGAAGGCGTGAGCGATGGCGTGTTAGCTGACAGCATGGAGAAAGCTAATCCTGGCGGGACTTAGCGATAGGGCTGGACGGCAGACAGGCACTGAAAGTCACTGGGCAGGTCACGGCTGGCTGCGTGGTTGGCGATGCATGCATCCAGTCCTCCAACTGGCGGCAACATGTTCGACGATGGCTCGATCAGTGGGTGTTGATGTCTCAGCAGTACTACATGACTGGACCAGCGTGTTTCCGAGTGATCACAAGCAAGTTCCGTACAGTTCTACTCCAATTTCCGATCGGGTCACATGGATTTCTGGTTGGGTCAGGTGTGGACTGGGTCGAGTCTGCGGATTTCTTGTGTATAGCTGGTGACATGAGCGGCACACGTGATGGCTTGGCAAGCACAATACGGGCCAAAGGCTAAGGTGCCAAGGCTCTTCATGGATAGTTTGCGGCACACGACAACGTGCTTGGCCTTCATGGCATTGCGGCATGCGTATGGTACTAGCAGATGACGCAAATGACAGCTAGCTTGATGCCCAAGTCAACGTGCTACTGACACTCGGTGGGAACACAGAGATGTCCAGGGCAAGTCTGTGGCCGTTCCAAGCAAGTCACATCAAGTTTCTGGGCGAGTCACACCTGCTGGCCGGGTCGAGTCTGTTATTAACCCGGTCGAGCATGCAGGTGGTTGGCTTGAATCTGCTGTAGGCTAGCGTTGGGTGCTGCTGGGCGCGAATGCTCAGAAACAAGCAGGGTGCCATGCCAGTCGCTGGGCTTTGAGTGCAAGAAAGCATGGCGATATGGCGTGCTTAGGTATTCGGCAGCCTGCAAAGGAGTATCCTGCTTGGAGAGCTGCTGGACAAGTACATGGGCACGATGGCGTATGGATAGCCTGTTTTGGAGCTTATGGTGCCCATTGGCATACATTGTGCTTGGCGTGCGTGGTGTCACACTGGCACACGATGTCTTGCACGGGTCGTGCGTGGACAGGACAGCGGGCAAGGAACTGGAAGAAATTCGGCATCAAATTCTTCTGGAATTTCAACGGGTGGTCGAACCCCGCTACCTCACTGAGGAGGTCGATCCCCATCTGCGTTGCCCTTATTCGTGTTTGGTGGCGAACAATTGAATTCGCTGATATATAACTTCCATAATTGATTTATTATTTGATTATTGTTATATATGGATGCATGTTCTATTTGATTTACTGTCTTATTTGTTGTAATAGAAGCATGCTAGGTTGCGTATTATACCTGGAATATTATATGCATGTAAAAATCCTCTTGTTAAATAACTAAGTGGGAGAGGGATTGGTTAATAAATCCCATGGCCTATATTATTGGTTTGTTATGTGATGCAAATAAGTTTATGAGTTGGCTATAATTCCTTCTTCCCCAGCAGATGAGTTTTGTTTGTGGATCACTGGATCAAATTTCTTTAAATAATTATTATTTATAATGTGATGCACATAAACTTATGAGTCGGCTATAGTGCCTTCATCCTCAACTGATGAGTTTATTTGCGGAACTTATAATTGATGATTGTAGGAAGTTATCTGAGCGCGTGTGAACTTGTCCAACTATAAGGCACAGAAGCTTGGGCAACGTACTTAATATCAAATAATGATATACACTTTAGTGCAATTAATATATATCCTCCCCAAACGGAGTCACTGCTATTAAATTGCATGGCTAAAGATCAACCCGACTATTAATTATTGGGTCATATGGTTAATTTGATAAATGGAATTAATGGGTAAAACCTTCTCTTGCGAATGTTAGAGTTTGTATACATCTACACTAACGTAGCATGCAAACTCACGGTGCTTGAGATGTCGGTGAATTTATTTACTTGATTCTCAGAATTTACAAATAATTTATTTCACTTATTGTTAACTAAAATAAAACATACTTACAAGTTCAAAATAAATGATTGATAAGAATCTTAGTTTTAATTATTACTGATTAGGAAAATACATGTGTGTTCTCACTAAGGATGCCCTCTAGTGCCTATTAAAGTCTCTACTGAAGAGGTAAGAGGCTCATAGAAATATGGTTGATCTCATGTGATTCTTCGGATACTTGAGAAAGGCAAAAAGGAAAGAGGTCATGGTTAAACTTGATGAATTAATTGGAAATTTTTGGAGTAGAAATTGAAGGGGAAACCTAGGTCAATTATATTTTCCATAATTTGCCTAGATATTTTGAGTAAGTTCTACTTGAAATGCAAAAAGTTGTATATAGTGGGAAACTTCTGACAAAACATATGGCAAAGGAAAACCAATTATCGTCATGATGTGAACAAGGTTAGTATCTTATTCACTAGTTGTTGAAGCATGATTAGTGATGGCGTTTACTAACACGTGTGTAGAACCGGAATCACTAAATGTCTACAGTGGCTGTTGTAGTGGGAGTTGTTTATTTATCTTATGATAGAAATAAACGTTTAATTTTGAGAAATTATTTTTACGTATGTTTTCATAGAAAGAATTTCATTTCAGTTTCCATATTTTATGGATTAATATTCTATTGCATTTAAATGACAGTCATTATAATGAAGAATGCTGCTATAATCTGTTATGGTACGTTGGTGACAATTTGTACAATCTTAGATCATGTTTATCCCATGGATGCAACAAATAGTAATTAATAATGTATGTTCTTAATCTTAGTAAGGGAAAGGAACCTTCGAATATAAACCAAACATACTTTTGGTATCTAAGACTATATCATTTTACTGAAGTACGATTCAGAAGTTGATAGCCGATAAACCGTTAGGTTTATTGGAAGTGAAAACTATCGAACTTGTGAGTCTTACTTAGAAGTGAATATGATAAATTGCCTCTACAAGGCAAAGGGGTATAGAGCCATGTAAAGATATGTTGAAAATGGTTCATGCTGATTTGAGCGGTCCTAAGATTATCTCGGCGAGAGGTGTTTATAAAATTCATCACTTTGTTTAATGATTATTCTAGAAACAAGATATATTTATTTGATACATTGCAAGTTTGAGTACTATGATTAAATAAGAAGTGCAAGGCTGATGCGATGAAGCGTCATAGAAAATATATCAAGTCATTACGATTTAATCGTGGTGGCGTGAACCTCTTAGGATAGTTAGGAGCTAATTATCAGAGGTTGGGATTGAATCCCAAGTTGACACCGGGCAAACCCCAGCTGAATTGTGTGAAAAAAGGAAGGAATAGGACTCTTATAGAAATAGTTAGATAGATGTTGAGTTATTTGGAATTACTAAATTCATTTTATGGGTAAGCCCAAGAAAAAGCATGTCATATGAGTGTTTGTCTGTTTGTGGGATATCCTAGAAAAATTAAGGGTGGTTTATTAGTCCAAAAGATCAAAGGGTGATTGTTAACACAATCACTAGATTTTTGGAAATGGACTATGTAATAAATCATAAAGCCATGTATACAATATTCTAAAAAGTGAGAGGGATATATCATAAGTGAACTGCATCGCGTGTCAAATCGGATACATAATTGCATGTAGTGCCTTGTCGTAGTGGGAGAGTTGTTTACAACCCGACATATATATCTTTTGGAAAAGTCATGAGACTTGATCCCTAGTAAACATGAAATCAGCCCATAGATATGACGAAGCATTTCAAGATCGAAATGCGGAATCTTAGTAAGTTGTAATGAATTTTGAAATAAAATCTATGGATTCTAAATCAAATCTAGGAGTTTATAGGACCACTAAATGGTGTAAAGGCTGTTGGAAGTGGTCATACAAAATATAAAAGAGGATCATACAGTAAGGTGAAAACCTTGGAAGCAAAACTTGCTGCTAAAAGGTATACTCAGAAAGAAAGGGTTCGATTATGAGAAAACCTGTTCGCCAATAGCTATGTTTATGTATATCCAGACGCTTTTATCTGTTGCTGCTCATTTTTATTATGAGGTACAACAAATATATGTCAAGACGGCATTTCTGATTGGAAGTCTTGATGAAAACATCTATATGAAGTAACCAGAGGAATTTGTTGCAAAGAGCTAAAGTGCATTTTGAGTGTAAGCTTAAAAGTGTCCATCGATGGACAAAAGCAAGATTCAAGATCATGAAACATCTATTTTGATAAGGAAATCTAGTCATATGGATTTAATCAATGCACGAATGTGTTTTGTGTATTGAAAAGAATGACGAAAACGTGTTGGTATTCTTGTACGTACGTAGATAGTATCTTTCTAATTGGAGACAATGAAAGAGTTTTTTCGGGCATATGGTATGGTTAATAAAGTAGTATGAAATTAAGGACTTACGAGAAGCAAAATATATTCTTGCGATCTTGGTTATAAGGATCACATGAAAGAATGTTGTGCTTATCTCAAGCTTCATGTATGGATTGTTGGCGTTTGATCATTTGGTTAACGTGAACCGTTAGGGTTCCATACGTTTCTAATTCAGCGGAAGCAAGAAATCAAAGAAACATATTACCATTCACCAGGGTATGTTGAAGAAGATGGATTCTCGCCGGCAGCCTGCGCAGCCTCACCATTTTGGGCATAACTCTCTCGTCTAATCTCCGATTTGAGTGATCTATGTGCCAAAATGATTCTCTCTTCTGTGGCATTCTGTCAATATATCACATGTCTAGTTTGGACGTCTGTACAATTTTATAAAGATCATAGAAGTTGGCGGACAACAGCAGCAAACAACCTTTCGGTCTTCTGCTGTATTCCCAAGTCCAATCTCGACGTCGTGTGGGCGACGATCTTCAAGATCTTCTCAATCTACCCTCTCCACGTGTTAGGCTTGTCTCTCAAGGGTTAGAAAAATTGAGATGACTCATATATGGGCTAAAATAGGGACCAGAAGGAGAAATTAGAGTTGGGCCTCCATTGGGCTTAAGTATCCAAGCTTAGCCCAAAGCTTTTACTTAAGTCCAATAATAATAATATATACTACTAAAATATTATTACTGCACTACCTTTCGCATCCCATAACTATGTTAAGGACTCCTTCTTATTATGAGCCCGACAATAGTACCACTCAACCTCATTATCATGCCGGAATAATTCTACTTGTAGGGTTTACATGATGATCCTTATGAGCTCCTCAAGGGGACATCATCAACCTATGTCGGACACGGATTCCTTCTACAATCAACAGCACACCATAGAGACATCACTATTTCCCAACTCACCGATTTTGTTGATTTAATACATGTAAATCTCACCCATTTATGAATCAAAGAAATACATAATGTCTTAGGTGTCGAGGTTATTATATAGGGAGTAAGAGCACGGACATCCATAATAATTGAGATCAAGTTTTCTTATTTAGTCAGTATAAGTCAAACGATTTCAAGCGGTCCTGGTCAATACACACAAAGTGCACTAATGTGATTTTATAGCCAAGACAAGCTAATACCAAACCACACTACAACCATTCCGATAGAGAGTCCCCGTCTATCTCGGTTGTGAGCATCTGTTTATACTTTATAAGAAAATTAATAATATGATCTTTCGCGTGTTGTCTAATAACATATTATCTACAGTATAAAGTAAGTGGACTATTGCATTGAACATTTAAATAAATTATAAGACGCAATCATTTGATCATATGATTCTCATTTCAAATAAATTGTTATAATATTGTTCATACAAAAAGCTAGACTTTTAATATACAATCCAACATTGATACAATCCTTACTCATTTTTGCATGTAACTCCTAGAAAGGTTTTGAATTTTTAAGAAACGGGGTAAGTTTATCTAAGGAAGTGTGTCTTGAGACACAAAAAGGAGATAAAGAAGATATAGGCGGTTCCCTATGCTTCTGCAAATAAGGAAGCCTATGTTGGCGCTTGGATCATTTGGTTAACGTGACCCGTTAGGGATCCATACATTTCTAATATCAGCGGAAGTAATAAATCATAGAAACGATTACCGTTCACCATGGTATGTAGAAGATGAAGGATTCTCGATGACAGATTGTGCAGTCCCAGGAGAATGGCCATAACTTCCTCGTCTCATATCGGAATTGAATGATCTTTGTGCTCAGACGATCATCTCTTCAACGAATTTCCGTCAATATATTGATCATCGAATTCTGATCATTGTCCGATTTTATATAAATTTCGCAAGGTGGCGGACAGCAGCAGTATACTACATTCTGATCTTCTGTCGTATGTCCCAAGTCCGATCTCGACGTCGTGTGGGCGACGATCTACGAGACCTCCTCAATCTGCTCTCAACCCTCATCACACATGAATAATGAATTAGATTAGAGTTCCAGATAAGCTGAGGTGACTTATATACATGGGCTACAGCAGGGACCAGGAGGAGAAATTGGGTTGGGCCTCCATTTGGGCTTAAGTATCCAAGCTTAGCCCAAAGCTTATACTTAAGTCCAATAATAATAATATATTCCACTAAAATATTATTACTGCACTGCCTTTCCAATCCCAAAATTACGTTTTGGGCTCCTTCTTATTATGAGCCCGTTAGTCTCCCCATGTTTAAGATATACAATGTCCATTAATTAATTTAAGTTACTGACAACTCAATTAATTAATATCTCATCCAAGAGTAGTACCACTCAACCTCATTATCATGCCGGAATAAATTCCACCTGCAGGGTTTACATGATAATCCTTATGAGCTCCTCAAGGGGACATCATCAACCTATGACGGACACGAATTCCTTTTACAATCAACAACACACCATAGAGACAGCATTACTTCCCTACTCACCGAGTTTGTTGATTTAATTATATGTAAATCTCACTCATTGATGAATCAAAGAAATACATACTGCTCTACGTGTCGAGGTTATTGTATAGGGATTAAGAGCACGAACTTCCATAATAACTGAGATCAAGTTCTCCTATAAGTCAGTATAAGTCGAACGATCTCAAGCGGTCCTGCTCAATACACACAAGTGCACTAATGTGATTCTATAGCCAAGACAAGCTAATACCAAACCATACTACAACCATCACAATAGAGAATCCCCGTCTATCTCGGTTGTGAGCATCTGTTTATACTTTATAAGGAAACCGATAATATGATCTTCCGCGTGTTGTCGCACAACATATTATCTACAGTATAAAGTAAGTAGACTATTGCATCGTGCATATAAATAAATTATAAGACACAATCATTTGATCATATGATTCTCATTTCAAATTAATTGTTATAACATTGTTCATATAAAAAGTTAGACTTTTAGTATATAATCCAACATCCTAATCCATGCGATGCTAAACACGAGATTTGATATCTGTATTGCCAATAGCATAATCAGTGGGTATCAATGTAGCCCGGAATAAGAATATTGAACCGTGGTAAGACATATTTGAAGTGCCTGAAAAGGACTAGAAATTATATGTAGTCTTACCGAGCAAATTCATTATTCTCAACGGTTACTTAAATTTGGATTTTCAAATCATGGGGATGGCAGTAAATCCACCTCAAGGTTATATGTTCAAATAGGGAAGTAGATCCATAGTATGGAGGAGTGTTATATAGAAATATATTTCGGACTTCACCATGAAAAAAGGATAATATTGGAGCCTTGTGCCAACTAAGGTATCTATATGGTTCTAGAAACTTCGTAATGGACTTAGATGTGATTCTTAGTTTGCCCAAGGTTATCATAATTTATTGTGATAATAATGGTGCAGTTGCAAATTTGAAGGAATCACGAGCCCATAAGGCAATAAAATGCATTGAGAGCGAGTACTACCTAATACGAGAAATTGTATAATGAGGGAAATGTGGTTGTCGCCTAGATGGCATCGGATGATAACCTAGTAAATCCTTTTACAAGGACATTAAGGCGAAAGCTTTTGGTGGTCATGTCGTGGGAGTGGGAATCAGATGTATGGCAGCAAATATGGCTGCAGAGTCTTTTAGTATAAGTGGGATATTGTTGGACTGTATACTAAAAGTCTAGCTTTTGTATGAACAATGTTTAGACAATATTTGAGATGAGAATCATGTGATCAACATTTTTAATTATAATATTGCAAAAGTTCATTTACTTTATATTGTAGATAATGTGGTGTGCGGCATTACACAAAAGAACATATTATCGGCTCCTTACAAAGTATAAACAGATGTTCACAATCGAGATAGACGGGGACAATCTATCGATATGATTCTAGTGTGATTTAGCATTAGTCTGTCTTGACTATAAAATTGCATTAGTGCGCTTTGCGTATATCGAGCAGGACCGTCTTGAGATCGTTTGGTATATACTGACTATATAATAGAACTTGATTTCTGTTATTATGTATGTTCGTACTCTTAATTCCCATACAATAACATCAACATGGAAGCCATTATTCATTTCTTTGATTCATCAATAGGTAAATATTAAATCAATAAGCTAGGTGAGTTAGGAATGGTGCTGTCTCTATGGTGTGCAGTTGATTGTAGAAGAAATCTGTGTCCTAACAAAATCAGTTGATGATGTCCCCTTGAGGAGCTCATAATGATTATCACGTGAACCCGGTAGGTGGATTTATTCTGGCATGATAATAAGGTTGAGTGATACTACTCTCGGTAAATATATTAATTAATAGAGTTGTCAGTAACTTAATTAATTAATGGGCATTGAATCTTAAACACGGGGAGATTAATAGGCTCTTAATAAAGAGCCCGTAACGTAATTTGAGATTAGGGTGGCAGTGCAATAATATTTCTTTAGTGGACTGATTTATTATTATTGGACTTAAGTTAAGTTTTGGGCGAAACTTGGATGTTTAAGCCCAATGGGATGCCCAACCCTAATTTCTCCTCCTGGTCTCGTTGTAGCCTATAAATAGCCAATCTCAGCAGTCAGAATAATCTATTTTCACACGCTTAAAACCGTGAGCAAGCGAGATTGACTGCAGATTAAGTTCGTCTTGGAGATCGATGCCCACACAATATCAAGACGCGGCTTAGGAATACAACTGAATATCAAATGGTCGTTTGTTCATGTTGTTCAAGTCTACATCAACAAACCTTGGTGAAAGGTAATATGTTCTACCCTTATGCTTCCACTATGGTAGAATTGCATGGAACCCTAACGGTTCACGTTAACCAAAATATCCTAACGCCAACAATATATATTGCACAGTTTCATTTCTTTATTTCATTATAAATTAATAATATAAATTAGTTTAAAAATATTTATTACTTCTATAAACACACAATTTATGTTGATTAAATATTTATTTAATTAAATTGTTAATTTATATAATTGCTTGTATTTTTTATTTTACCCCATGAGCTACATAAATTCTTTATTCTTTTATTTTTTATTTATAAAATTAAATTAATAAAACAATATTTTATATATAGTATATAATTATAAATAGTCTAATATTTATATTAAATAAATGTTTTATAAACGTTATTAATTTTTAGATGAAGCTTTATGGTAATTAAATATAAATAATTAATTTTCAAATGTAGTTTTACCATGAAAACTATGAGTATATAAAAAAAATGTGGCTAATTTTTTTATTCAATAGTATATTATAATTTTTGAGTAATTATATTTTTGAAATAATAAATTAAATAAAAACTTATAAATATTTTATAGTTAAGAATAAATATTTTTTAGATATATGATAGCGATATAATTATAAATTTTAATATATAATAGTAAAAAATAAAAATAGAAAGATTGTATATGTGATATTACACACACACATACACACACACACACACACACACATATATATATATATATATATATATATATATATATATATATATATATATATATATATATATATATATAATTAATGATTAACCACGTCGCAACACATCATATTTTTAAGGAATTATATATAGCTGCGTATTCGCAATTAGTATATATAAAATTTATATGTATTCGAGTTGAATCTTTTACACTTTTAATTTTTATATTATACTTTAATACTTTATTATGTTATCTATTAAAAATCTTGATATGATTGCAGCATTTATGGAGGAATTTAATTGTTTGATTGGAATGAAGATGATTTTTAGGTTTCAGGTGACTAAACTTAAAAGTGATTATGTTATGACCCGACTTAAATAAACAATATTTTTTAAATATATATAGAAATATATATATAATGACAACTGTAGCGGAATGTTATTTAAATATTGCATCTATGAATTTGATATATTATTACAACTAAAAGAAGTCTCTAACAAATTTAAACTTTTATTTGGCCTGTCATCCTGGATCAACCGTCCATCCCGAGATCCTGCATACAATATTTAATAAGAGTGAGTGTGTGAAATACACTAAGTGAGAACAACCTCATGATTGTATAAATTAAATTATCAATAATGTAAAGTAATATAACTGTAATGATGACTGAGCAAAACTGACCACAATATGATCTGTCAACATAAATGGGTTGGTGAAGTCAAACTTCACATAATAACGGGGTTGGAGAGGCAAACTCCACATATTAATTGGGTTGGCTGACCCATACTCTGCATAATAATTAGATTTGCATAGCTAAACTCCATAAAATAATAATGGTGCTGGCATAGCTAAACTAATCAATTATTCTGAGAGTGCAAGCTGAGACCTACACATATTATATACATAATAAAACTTAATTAGGTAAATCATAACTTGAAAAGTTTAAACTTGGTGAAGAGTTAAAGTAAATTTCCACCTTTTTTTGGTTGTAGTAACCTACAATAAATGTATAAAAATTAAGTAGAATGTGAGAATAATGTTACGCCCTAACAGAGGAGATCTTATTCATAATTCTATGAAAATATAAACCCTCAAGAGAGGCGTGAGCAAGAAATAAAATTAATAAAATATCAAAAATCATTTAAAATTATTGCAAAATATATCATTTAAAATTACGTAAAAAGTTTCTTGTGCAATGCATCCGCCCAATACGCCGTCATGGCCTCTACGTGAAAAGAATTTACAGTGAAAATAGTGAGAAAATCACCACTCAGTATGAGTGACTTCAATGATTCCATTTGCTAATATATATAAGTAAGGAAAATGTATAAAATAAAATAACTTGGCAGTCGATAAATATGTGTTAGCGATGGCTCAAAGTCCACAAACATGTCAATTAGCACCGGCTCCGACTGCGTCCAGCAATATATCAATTAGTATCGAACTGCAATGTAGAAATATATTCCATTGTATATACATATCTATTACTTACACATATTAATAGTAGCAATCATAGACATGAAATGTAATAATACTTGGTGAAGAGTAGAAACTATCCCTACCTCAAATATTATACTGACGAAGTATATAATTAGGATTGCTTGCTGTATCGAAATCCTTCTTTCTCTTTTCTCTCTAATTTTATTTTCTCTATTTATTTATTTTGACACATTAACCATAATGGGTTAACAACCCATATATATAGATAATGATTTGCTGTGAGTATGGTGGAGGGAGTAGCCATGTAAACTCATTTTAACCACTAAAAGTGTAGGCTAACGATTAACCACATCTACCAAGTAATTTTATTTATTTATTTTATTATTATATTATATTAATATATTATTTATTATTATCGATAAAAATCATCTAATCTCATCCATTTATTGTACATAGACATCATCCAATCTTATCCATTATTATAATGAACTTAAAGATGATAAGGACAAATATCACGAGGATTAACATCAAGAAGAGGAGGAAATGGATGATGATGGACATGATAACAAGTGCAGTGAAAATGAGGGTTTTGAAAATAAGGAAGAGGCGGAAGATATCCTTGATGATCATGAAGCAAGGGATGGTGATTCTGATCATGATCAAGCCCTTTTTTACAAGAGCAAGAAACGATTCCTATTTTGGTCTACAGTTAAGGAGTTACCCAAAAACTTTAGCCCCATCAAAAGACAAGGGTGTGGTGCCTCTATTGGCGCAGAAAAGTCCCCTCTCGGTACCCAGGAGTGTTAAAGAATTTGTATATACGGATGTCCCTATGACTAGATCGAGAACATCTGGGGTCAAGCATGTGGAGCCGTCGAAGCACCATTTCCAAAGAGTGGTCTATCATTTCCAAGAATGCATCCGATAAGCTACCGAAGCACGACCATGCCCCTCGTAAAAATAAAAATACTATTTTGAAAATTTGTGGGATAGAAAATACCTCTTCCCGAGCGGTTCTTAAAGAGCTTTGTTCCCGTCACAATCCTTTGTCGCTGGCAATAGTGGAACCTAAGGTATTGCTTTCTTCTATTCACTTACACTATAAGCGCAGCATGCGTCTTTCTTTTGTTGCCTCTAATATTAAGGATGGTCTTCTTGCTTATTTATGGATTTTTTGCAACTCTACTCATATCTCTAATGTAAAGTTGGCTTTTTCTTCCAGTCAAATTATGATTTATGATTTCATATTTCAATCCAAACCATTGCGTATTAGATTTGTTCATGCTCACACTAAGTATATGTTTCAGGGGGAACTATCGTTAGATATTATCTCCCATATGAATAACTCCATGATGATAATGGGAGACTTCAACGCCACCCTTGGCTCACATGAGAGGCTTGGTTCAGCCTGCAATGGATACATTGCCACTATTGAATTTGGGGGTTTTTGGACAGTACTATTCTGCATGACATAGATCTTCATGGAGCTCATTATACTTGGGTGAGCAAATTGGCTAGACGTAACATGAGAGCCTCCAAAATTGAATGAATCCTTGTTTTCAATGATTTTCTTGATAACTGGTACTCTATCAATTCTACTGCTTTAGCTTGGCATAGTTCAGGGCATAATCCTCATGCTCTCTTGTGGAAGCAACAATACCTTTCTCAAGCCATATCGATTCCAGAATATGTGGTTGGAGGATCCTAGGTTCTTCATCTTGGCAGAAACCTCGTGGTATAAGCCACTTTCCTCAATAAACCCTATCTTAGGATTTGCGGCTAAACTTAGAAAACTTAAACTTGAAATCAAGTGCTGGAACTTCAGGAATTTTGGCAATATATTTGATGAAGTTGATGAAGCTTTAAACACTCTTCGGGACATCCAAGGCAGGATTGATGCAGGGGTTGACAACATGGAGCCTTTTTGCCGAGAAAGTTGATGCTCACGTGGACCTCAACAAAAAATTAATCCAGAAACATAAATTCTATGCACACGGGAGACAGAAACTTCGATTTTTTCCATCAGACTCAATCGATTTCCGAATCAAAGTCTAATATTAAGACTTTAATTATCAATGGTACACTTTTTGATGATCCTCAAACTATTGCAGATCACATTGTTCACTATTACTCAGACCACTTTAAGAATCCATCTGATTCTTTGGACTTTAGTAACCTAAATTTTATTGAAAGAGTGGTAGAAGATGATGATAACATATCCCTCACTCTTCTTCCCTTTGAGGATGAAATTAAAGAAACTGTTATGAACCTTTTGGCAAATAGCGCTCCAAGCCCTGATGGTTTTGGTTGGAGTTTTTATCATAGATGTTGGCACATTATTGGAGCTGATTTAACCTTGGCCGTTCATTATTTATTTGCTCAAGCAATCATTCCTTCTAGAATATATTGCAACATTGTAGTGCTTGTACCTAAGGTTGATAATGCTAGTAAAGTGGAGGATTTTAGACCTATCAATCTCTGCAATTTCTTGTTCAGGATCTTCACTAAGATTATTGCTGAAAGGATGGGACTGATCCTCAACAGATTGCTGCATCCCCACCAATATGGGTTTATACCTAGTCGTAATATTCCCCATTACATTACAACAGCCTCAGAAAGCTTCAACTGCCTTGATATTTCTTTGAAGGGGTGGCATTTATAATATACATCAGGAAGGCTTTTGACACACTACGATGAGATTTTATCATCGAGGTACTTAAGTGCATTGGGTTTTGTCCCGAAGTTGTCAAATACATCTTGGCTATATTTTCTTCTACTAAGGTCTCCATCTTGATTAATGATATCTCGAAGGGATTCTTTGACTGTGGAAGGGGAGTCCACCAGGGGGATCCCCTCTCACCTTTACTTTTTTGCATTACAGAAAAGATTCTCAGCCTTTGGATCCATAAGCTTACACGGGAGGGATCAATTTCGCAGGCTTCGGTTGGGCGTAACTGCCCCCACCCATCCTATCTTTTTTTATGCAGATAATAATTGATATTTCACCAGGCTGAGGAGGTTTCTATTACTGGGTTGCATCAGTTTCTTACAAAATATGCAAACTTATCAGGTCAGTCTTTTAATCCACAAAAGTAGAGAGTTTTCTATGGCAAGCATGTATGCGGAGCTGTTAAAAGGAGAATCAGAAATGACCTTCTCATTCCTAAGGGGAGCTTTCCTTGAAAGTACCTTGGAGTTCCCATTTTTAATGGAGCACCAAAGATTAATCAGTTTCGTGAAGCAATGGATACCATTCTAGCAAATTTCAAGAGATGGAAAGGCAACACCCTATCTATGGCTGGCAGAATATGCTTGGTAAACTCAGTCATCATCTCTTTCGCAGTGCATGCAATGATGGTCTATTGTTGGCCTCGACACCATATAAAAAGAATTAAGGCAGCATGCAGGAACTTTATTTGGATGGGAGACACCTCCAAAATACACCACATCATTGTTGCTTGGAGAAGAATTTACAGCCCAACATCTGAAGGGGATTTGGGAATTAGATCACTTAAAGCGTGAAATGAAGCTTATTTAATGAAGCTTGCATGGGATGTCCTTAATGAGCACAACTCTTTATCTTTATTAAGGAACCGATGGTTCAGAGGAAGTAAACTGAAGAATACTTATACACAATACTCAATTCGAATAGCCAGTAGCATCCATATTCTATGATTAATGGAGGAAGAAGTGTAGATTGTAGGTTATAATACCAACATGCTCTTTTGGCTAGATAATTGGATAGGGGCACCTAATATTATAGATTTAGTGAAAATTCCGATGGAATATCGGCATTACTTTGATCAAAAGATTGGATATTACTTATTTGATGGGGATTAACACTTTATAAGGGACTTCATTGATACTTTACTTCATATTGTAGATATTATTCTTGCTAATCGTATGTCACCTAACCTTGTTGATCGCAGGGTATGGAAGAAATCAATGCAAGGAGAAGTAACCTCCATGTTGGCATACATACAGCTTCGCCCCAGTTTCCTTAAAACAAATTAGGTTGCACAGATATAGGCTGACTTTATTCCTGCACATCAGTCTATTACAACCTAGAAACTAATCAGAGGGGTTCTCACAACATGGAAGGTGTTTACCAAACAGAGGTTTTCTTGGTCCATCATGATGTTATCTAGGTAAAAGGAATTCAGAATCAAATGATCGTTTATTCTTGCAATGCCTAGTATATTCGGAGGTAATAAGATAAATTATAACATGTTTTGGCTTTATTAAAAAAATTCCACTTGATCATAAATTTGTGGGAATTCTGTTACATGCAATGAGGATGGAGGGGAGTGAGCAACTGATATCATTATGGAGGGTTGTTATAGATCATCTGGAATACTAGAAACGAGTTAATGAATGATGGTCTAGATGAGCATGGACAATTTTGGATCGGCTCCATGAGCAATGAAAGATCTAGCCGTCCAGATATTTTTTGGAGTTAAAGGGGTACACAGGAAAGCACTAAACATTATTTCTGTACGATCGCAGCCATCTTCCATAGGTTGGATTAAGGTCAATACTGATGGACATGCCACGAGATCTCTAGGGAATATATATGGAAGGGGATATTTTGAACAAGCAGGGGATTTGCTAGAGGCTATTTTACATGTGGTTATGGAACAAGTTTGCTTTTGAGGCAAAACTAGCAAAGGCATGCACGGCTGTAGAGTTGGCACACTACAACAAAAAGGTATTAAGACACTACTAAATACACTACATATATTAGAAATATGTGTAGTTGTATGCTTTATATATGTAATCTTAAATATATATGTTGCCTTAAACTTTTTTGCATGCACAAAGACAACACATATTGACTTGTGGTGTCTTATTGTGGTGTCATATATGTTATTTTTCAAGGTAATTTATTATAAGACAACATATATGACAACATATTATTGTAATAATTTTTTCTTATAAACTACATAGTACTATATGACAATATTATATGTTTTGTATAATATAATATATTTTCTAATTAATTTATTTTGAGGAAACATATATAATTTGAATATGTTATAACTCATAAATTTGTGACTTTTTTAAAAAACTAATTGAACATAACAATAAATTCTTTAATTTTAAATAAATATGAAATAATTATAAAAAAATAATTATAAAATTAAAGATTCAAATTTCAAAATATATTGTTTTAAAAAAACCTATGTTGTAGGTGATGAGATAAATTTAATTAAAATAAAATTTTTAAAATTAAAATTATTCATTTAAAATTATAAAAGTAATTTAAGTAGCAGTTTTATAAAAAATTCAAAATACAGTAAAAGCAATTTCAAGGAGCTGTCGTTTCAGAACCTCTCACCACTGGGAACCGCCAACAGCCTAGGGAAACTCCTTCTCTATCAACCCCCCACGGAATCCGTCCTGGTGGATTAAATCTCAATCGCTACCTAGAGCAGCCTACAATTCATCTCTTCCGCCTTAATTACATATGTGTTCCTGCTTATTCATCACCGGCATGTCCCTTCTCGTCGATGTGCTTTCCCGCCATTATCTCTATTATCATCGTCACTTTGGCCTTGTGTCTATCACGCTCAACAACGCCCTATTTAGGGCTTTTCTCCAATTTTATGGGAAAGTGTGGTCTTCATTATGGCTTGAAACGGACTCCACATTTTTAGTATACGCTTTTAAAGATAAGGATATGAAAATTCCTTGGAGGCTCCTTTCAAGATGGAGGAGAGGCAAGGATATTATTGAGAGCATGAATTTTCATACGTCACATATATACAGAGAGGGCAACACTACGGCGGATATATTATCTAGCATTGTAGGGGATCTTACATGGAATAATTTGGTGTGTACTTTCCTTAACAATTTTCTTCACAATGACATGAATCAGGAATATTATAGATTAAAATAGCAATCAGGTCTTTCATGACCATCGTTGTTTTGTGGCACTTTATATCATTTTATAAAAAAATTTTGGATTCATTTTTATTATAATCTTACCTATTTACCCATTTATATTATATAGTTGTAGATAAATATGTAATACTAAATAATTAAAACATAATACATTTAATTATAAAAATTAATTTTATTTAAAAGTAAAATTTAAGAAAATATAGATTAGGAAATACTGAGTGTTACATTCTACCCTCCTAAAAATTATTTTATCCTCGAAATTCAGACAAGCTAATCGCTTGGAGGTGAAAATAAACACTTTGTACCTAATGAAGCAGACGCCATGTACCAGGTGGATGCTTAGAGATTATCATTATTAAAATATTTCTTTCGAATATGCAAGTCTAAAGAAACTTAGACCTACTCTAATACCATTCTGTCATGCCCCAATTTCATTAAATAAAAGAGAAGATCTTATTCATAATTATTTGAAAATATAAACTCTCAAGAGAGGCGTGAGCAATAAATAAATTAATAAAACATAAAAAATAATCTAAAGCTATTACAAAAGATATCATTTAAAATTATGCAAAAAGTTTCTTGCGTAACACATCCCCAGTACGCCATCATAGCCTCTACTTTAAAAGAATTTAGAGTGAAAATAGTGAGCAAACCACCACTCATTAGGAGTGACTTCAATGATTGCATTTGCTAATATATAATAAGTAAAAAAATGTATAAAATAAAATAACGTGGTAGTTGATAAGTATGTGTCTGCGACGGCTCAAAGTCAGCCAACATGTCAATTAGCGTCGTCTCCGACTGCATTTGGCAATATATCAATTAGTATCGAACTGCAATGTGGAAATATATTCCAATAGTATATACACATCTGCTACGTACCTATATTAACAGTAACAATCATAAACATAGAATGTAATAGTACTTGGTGAAGAATAGAAGTTACTCCAACCTTAAATATTATACTAACGAAGTATAGAATTAGGATTATTTGATGGTATCGGAATCCTTCTTTCTGTTTTCTCTATTTATTTATTTTGACGTATTAACCCAAATGGGTTAACAACCCATATATATATATAGAGAATTATTGGTTGTGAATATGGTGGAGGGAGTAGCCATGTACATTCATTTTAACCACTAAAGTGTAAGCTAACGATTAACCACATAATTTTATTAATTTATTTATTATATTATATTAATATATTATTATAATATATATTTTTCTATTATCTTTTATTATGGATAAATATCATCTAATCTCATCCATTTATTATACATAGACATCATCCAATCTTATCCATTATTATAAATGATAATAACCAATTTATTTTATATTATTGTAGATAAATATGTAATACTAAATAATTAAAACATAATACACTTAGTTATATGAAGGAATTTTATTTAAAAGTAAAATTTAAGAAACTAAAGATTAGGAAATACTAGTGTTACAAATAAAATGTCACTTAAATTAATAAACGTGTAGTGTTTATAAACTAATAATATTTATTTGGATTTATTTGGACGATAAACGAAATTTTTACGAGAAATTGAATAAAATAACAATGTATTAAATAATATAATTATAATAATATTATAAATTTGAATTAAAGAAAACGTATATCAACTTAAGATTTTTGAAACGTGAGTTACTTTTATAATTTTATTATATTTTCACTTTAGTCCTTACTATTTATCTAATTTTCATTTTACATTCCCTAAGATTTAGACTTGTTGTAAATTGTCCCAACTAAACTTATATAACTTCTATTGAAAATTCGGAAGTATTGTTGGGCTCATAATAAAAATTAACAAACAAAAGTCATGAAATTTTACTTAAATAGGCTTGTTTGTTGTCCTATTCCGACGTCCAAACTCAAAATTAAATATATGGTTGTGATCCTAATGTGGAGTACTTCAAAATAGTGTATAATGCAAGGTACCATGTTTACTGAGACGAAAGTTGATATTAAAGCATCAAAACTTCAACAGAAAATATCTAACATTTAAGACATCGAAAGAATAAATGACTTTAGTGTTTGGAATCTATGCTACGAGACGAACATTTTAAGATATAACACTATAAGATATTATATCCGTCGGTGGAATGTCAGAACATGTGAGCTTATAGGGAGATATATCTAAATAATAAAAAATCAAGGCAATATGGCTTTAATGTTTGGAGTCTACGTGACGAGAGGATCATTTCAACATATAATGTGATAAAAATCAATAGTATGGATAAACATCATCCAACCTTATTCATTTATTACGGATAAATATGTAATATTTAATAACTAAGATATAATATGTTCATTTAATATCCTTGTATAATGTAAAACTTATGAGAATATAGATGAAGAAATATTTGAGTGTTACATTCTACCCCCTAAAAGTAATTTTGTCCTCAAAATTCGACTTACATGGCTAATGAAGGCTTGGGTAATTTGCTAGTATCTCATCTTCTCGTTCCCACATGGATTCTTCAGTTCCATGTCTGCTCCATTGAACTTTTATCCGGGTGATGTCTCGATTTCGTAGCTTATAAATTTTCCTATCAAAAATAGCTATTGGAACTTCTTCATATGATAGGTCAAGGTTAACATCTATTGCTCCTGGTTAACTATATGACTTGGATCGTGCACGTATTTCCACAACATGATACATGAAATACGTTGTCTATTCCAGCTAGTTTAGGTAAAAGCGGTAGTCTATATGCCAAGTCTCTTACTCGTTCTAGTATTTTGTAAGGTCTAAATTATGGTTTCAATTTTTTTCGCTTCCCAAATCTGGTGATATAATTTGTAGGGGATACTTTTAAGGATACTTTATCTCCGATCTCAAACTTTAACTCCTAGTGTCTCTTATAATCTGCACAAGTGATGTGCATTTTCTTTGCACGCAAAATTAATTCCTAAGTATTAAAGATATCAGTTACAGCTTAAGCAAGCGACCAAGTGAAATATCAAACTCAAAGGACGTCGTATTATCAATTTAATTATTTACTAAATTAATTAAGACAAGTTGGCGATAATATTTAAGGTATAGAATTATTAATCTACTACATAATTTATTAAAATAACAATTAAAATAAAATAAACACTAGAATAATAAGAAAGTGGCTCAAGAGCGGAGAATAGGTAGCTTTAGGGTAATCCAGTTTTACTATTCAACTTCCCTCTCAAGTGCAGGCAGATTCTGCTTTATGAACTATGGAGAATAGGAAGCCCTGCACGTTGTGTAGGTGCTTCACATCTGGCAGCTGGGCTCGTTTTATGCTATTTGATATTTTCTGTGTTTAATTCGTGATATATAACTGCATTAATTGTCTATTATTATTATATATATGAATGCATGTTCTATTTGATTTATTGTAAATAATAGAAGCATGATAGTATGTGATGCGCATTTCCTTTGCACGCAAAATTAATCCCCAAGTATTAAGGATATCAATTGCAGCTTAAGCAAGCGACCAAGTGAATATCGAACCCAAAGGACGGCGTATTATTAATTTAATTATTTACTAATTTAATCAAGACAAGTGTGGCAATATAGTTTTTAGAATATAATTACAATCTACTAAATAATTAATTAAAATAACGAATAAAATAAAATATCACTAGAAGAATACGAAACTGGATCAAGTAGGAGAATAGGTAGCTCCAGGGAAATCCAGTTTTACTACTTAACTTCCCTTCCGTGTGTTGGTGTCCGACTCTGTCTTGTGGAATATGGACGTATCACTAAACCATTGAAATCTACTCTATAGACACAAGTAAATATGCGTGTAACACGTGTGAATTAACCTCTGAGCAAGAGACATAATTTCACCTCCTTTCTAGGTACTATCAGCATCAATTATTTCCCACGTCTGGAATCTAATCAGATATGATCTCCTTTTATATGTACTATAAAATTATCCTCTTTATCCTGCTTACTAACCCGAATTCAATTTAATTGATATACATTCATATATGATAGTTCTAATGAAGCTTCGTAGTCCCTCACTTAGAATCATAGCATGTAATCCTGTTCAGCGGTAAACGCACTCAATTTACAACCAAGATATATTCAGACTCTATATACCAATTGAAAATGCACAAAACGACCGTGAATATGGATTAAGAAGAACAATCATATATAAAATAAATCCACAAGTATTGTTGTACGGAGGACACACAATAGAGTTTAATTAATTCATAAAACTTTTAAAACCCTGAATCTACCAAAACGGTTCTAGCACATGATGTTGCGATAAACATTCATCGGTGTTGGATAAATCTTACCCATATGTTTGGAAAATATAAGATAAATTAGGAAACGAATAAAACCCTTGATGCGGGTTCATCGCTTGAATCCTCATCTTGGTTCTCTTCTTGATTCCACAAATAAATCTTCAAAGTGATGGATAAATGGAGGAAAGGATGTGATGATGGATGGGGGATGATCCCCCTTATGGGGTGTAGGATTGTTGTGTTATGACCTTTCTCACATGAATAATGATGTAAAATATATATAGATGTGAAAAGGAAATTTAATAAGGAAATAAAAGATATAGGTGAATCATGGAGGATTATGTGATAAGGAGATTAATTGTGCTCCAAGAATTCAGAAATTTTCGTAAATTTTTGGAAATTCTCGGAAATTCTTGCCGGCAGCTTTGAGACCTCACGATTTTGAGCATAATTTCCTCGTCCAAATTCCGATTTGAGTAATTTTTGCACTCACGCGATCCTCTCTTCCTTGCCTTTCTATTAATATAAATAACTTACTTAAATTCTAATATTTAAAAATTTCACAAGTCATGTAATGTAGAATAGTCGTGTTGAGTAGAAACAGATTGCGCTATGTCACCATTTCGATTATAACTTTCACATTTGGATTCTGATTGAGGTGTTCCTTACGCCAAAACGATCCCCTCTTCTATGGGTTTCCAACTATGTATCATACTTCCATTTTTGAGCTCCAAAAGAATATTGAAAAATTACACAATTTGGACGTGCATTTTTCAGCATTCTTACACAAGTTGCACCTTTTCTCCAACTTTGCACTTTTGATCCTTTTTTTTTACCTAAAACACAATAAAATACCTCAAATGCGCCTTTTATCACATATATTAAATATAAGATACTTGTGCTAATATATAACAATAATTTTTATCAAAAAGGTGTTAAATTGGACACTAAAACACACTTATTTTCACTCTCATCAATTCCCCAAACTTAACTATTGCTCGTCCCGAGGCAACAAGATAAAAATAAAGAGTAGGAGAGTAGAAAAATTAGTGGGGAAACAAGGACTATGAAAAATACCCCATTCAAAATACAATTGTCCTCAACTTAGGTTATGTAACTCTTATTACATATAATAATCAATTCATAGCATACAAGATAAGACAATCACCATCAATTCAAATGCTCCATTAACATGTTCTCACGGGAAGTATATATCACTCGCACTCAAGTATAAAAGATGTACACTTATGTGTTATAGTGTTTACGCTCAGATTCAATTCAAGTGCATGTGTAATTATAAGCTTGCTCTCAAACTCTCCACCACTAAAAGTATGATTCGACAATAGGATCAAAAATGACTTTTCTTTTGGATGTAATGTTGGCTCTTTGGTTAAGGTTTAAGGTAGGAAATATATGGACAATGTGACTCAAATAGTAGAGAACTAAAGTTGATTAATCACTTCAACTTTCATCCTCTCTTTCTTTTCAATGCAGACGATTTTCATTCCATCTTAACCTTCAAGCATAACATTTTTTCCTTTCTTTTCTCTTGTTTTTTTCTCTCAACATACAAGTTTCGGGCACTACGTCTCTCATCCTCTATAGGGTACTAGATTTAAGCACTACCTTATGGTGTTTAATTCCATGGAGTACAAGATTTAAGCACTGCTCCATGATGTTCCTTAGATGTATTATCAAGCTCAATCACTATTTTAACACCAATTTCATTCCTTCCCAAATTGTTATCAAGCTCCATCAACACACTTTGAAAAGCCATTAATCCTCCACTAGATAAAGGGCAATCAAGGCTAAAAAAATTCAGATGATCAAAGTGGTTATTTCTCGTAAGCTGCCAAAGAATGAGATTTTTAGGCTCAACAGGGCTAACTACGGATAAACATCATTCGGTAGGGAATTATTTGGCTAAGTGACTTATAAATTCAAGGATGGCCTAAAATCATCTCCCATCATCTAATCACACATGTAGTTTCAAGTAACACAAGAGGCAAGTTCTAAAATACACACACAAGAACGATAATCACCAGAAAAGAAATATCATGTGATTATGTAACACGATCAACAAGTCCCAAAATCTCACATAGGTATTTAACAAGTAATAGAGCACTTTTCATGGTAAGCAATATCCCACAAGTACACATAGAACTTCATACTACAAAATAACTCAAATACACTTCCTTCATCAATTTCAAGAACATATGAATTTCAGCACAATTTAAACAATATAAGCTCACATGGATCACCAAAAATATAAACTCAATCCTTCCACTCCATGAATTTAAAGCACACATAAAAATTAGAAAATGAAAATGAGGGCACCAGATTTTTCTTCAACGTATGCACGAGCTCCTTGAGTTGTTCAACTCAATCAGGTCAAGTCTTAGCGTAGAACTCATCTTGCCACCTAGTTACCTCTTTCTATTATCAAAGATCAAACATATTCATCATCACAAGATTCATCAATAATAAAATATGAGATACCAGGAAAATCAACAAGATGAAAAATTAAAAACACAACTACTAACACTAGAAAACACAGAAAAACAACACACAAAACAATAGGTAAGTTGCAAAAAATTGACATACCAACATCGGTTAAAGTATTAATATGCCGTGAAAAATCAACCTCCTAACAAACAAACAACTAACGAAAGGAAAAATCATACCCTTAGTGCTCATAAGTCGAGGTAAGTACATCACACACCCCAAACTTAGTAAAAACGTAAGTCGAAACTAAGTTTGAAAAGAAATATAATTGCCAAAATGTGAGCACCTTAAATATAATAACTCCTCACTCACACGAAAGAAATAAAACAATAAAATGGAAGGGCAAGCCCGAACAGGCGCTCATGTTTAATGTCGAAAAGTCACGATGGAATATCGCTTGTTGAACTACTAGATCAGATGGCGGTCTTCTTGCATTCTCTGCTTCAAATACTTACTTTCCCTCTTTTTGTCTACACTCAGCACCTCACCTTTCTTAGTCACAAGTATATGATCCTTGGAATTTCCTTCTTCCCATGGCTATCTCGATACCTTCTTGTTAATCTTCCACTTAAATTCAGAATCATATGTCCTGTTAAAATCAAGATTAAACAAGTTAGAAATCACATCTATTATCTTGCATGATTGATTCTCCATGGGCATCTTCATTGCTTGATCAAGAGAGAAAACCACATCTTCATTGTCCATCTGCAGTCTAAGCTTCTCGGCTCTCAACCTCTTTGTTCTCTCCCACTTCTTTTCCACTATAAGCTTAGTATTCTGCTCATAGGATAGCACTGGAGTTGCATTAACATCAGGTAAAGCATTCTGCGAAAAAAATGGTACGGGATGAGACGGTTTGATCTCGGTTCCACCATGAGTGCTGGTCAAACCAGGTGTGTCATGGTCGAACTGAGCTTCAGAAAGTATGGCATCTCCCGGGCAGGTCGGTTCAACCATAGTTCGACCAACAGAGTTGGTCGAACCAGGGTTGGATTGGTCGAACCCGACTTCAAAAAAAATAGAGGGTCACGAAAAGACTAGTTCTACTGTGGTTTGACCTTTAGGGATGGTCAAACCACTGTGTTGTTAGTCGAATCGGCCTTGCGGATGCTCTGGAGGTTGCCCATGTGCTTAGTTCGACCTCCAAGATGTGGTTCGACCTGCTTGCTTGTTCAAACCTAATCAAATCGAGCTCTTGGAGCTTCAGGATTCGTTTCCAACATCATCACTCCCTCACACTGTGTTTCTAGACCTTAACGTGATGGCGTGGCACTCTTTCGGGTTCATTATGCCTTTAGACGGGAACATTCTTTTCTCCAACATTTGTGTCATTTGATTCACGTTTCTGGCCATCTGCCCCATTATCAAAGTAAGGTCCTTCAGCTGCTTAGACAAATTTTTATGATTAACATTCATAGTAAACTCAAGACGATAAACTCTTGCATCATTCCTTGCTATGTATCGATTGAAGGTATCTTCAACACTCATCATTTCTTGTTGCTGCACAATAGGCTCTCTTTTTGCAAACTCCGTATTCTACTTCTGCTAGGATTCTAGTAGATTGTTGATATTAGCTAAACTAGAGACGATATCATCATCCCTAATCGGCTTCACTGTTTGATGTTCAACATGCGCCTACCTTCCCAAGTACATAAGATCCTATAACTCTCTCCATATGCCAATCACGTGAATTCATAGAGATGTCTTCAAACAACTTTTCTACTTCAAATGATGTCTTAAATGATAGCTCTCCTCCTGATAATGCATCAATACGAACATTTGACTCACAATCCAATCCATAGTAGAAGATGCTTATATACAGAGCCTTAGACATTCTATGCTACGGGCAGCGCCTGAGCATATCTTTGAACCTATCCCACGCCTCATGAAATTTCTCACTCTGATTCATAACAAATTAGGTGATTTGTTGCTTCATTCTTAAGACCCTTAAGGGTTACATGTATCTCTCTAAAACTTCTGTTGCGGTTGGTCCAATGTAGTGCATTATGTGGCGTCAAGTTTTCATACCAAGTTCTGCCCTATCAATCAAAGAGAACTTGAATAGGGCGATCCTCTAGCATTATCATGAGCTCCAACACCTTTTTGAGGGTTTGCATAACCAAGGAATCTTTTAAGATGCTGATATGGATCTTCAAAATAACCTCAAGAAAATGGATTCTTCTCTACCATGTTGATAAGAGCAGGATGAAACTCAAAATCATCATCTTCCCCCTTGCTCCAATCAACCCCATGTTGCCAATACCATAGTACTTGACAATTTAACGTATGGCAACATCATTCGGATTCTGCATTGGCCCGGCCATGTTTAACTCAGTGTGTTATTCCTTTATTTCCTTCCTCTACTTTTCCTAGTGCACAAGTACCTCAGAAAAATTAAAGGTTATATAGAAATAAATAATCACAAATAAAATTCTTAATCAACTAGAAATAATAAATTAATAATAACTGCCATCCCCGGCAACGGCACCAAGTTTTTGATGCACGTTTTCTTTGCACGCAAAAAATTAATCCCCTAGTATTAAGGATATCAGTTGCAGCTTAAGCAAGCGAACAAATGAAATATCGAACGCAAAGGACGACGTACTATCAATTTAATTATTTACTAAATTAATTAAGACAAGTTGGCGATAATATTTAATGTATATAATTATTAATCTACTATACAATTAATTAAAATGACAATTAAAATAAAATTAACACTAGAAAAATACGAAAGTGGCTCAAGAACGGTGAATAGGTAGCTCTAGGGTAATCCAGTTTTACTACTTAACTTCCCTCTAAAGTGAAGGCAGACTCTGCCTTGTGGACTATGGACGCATCACTAAACCATGCAAATCTACTCTATAAACACAAGTAAATATGTGTGTAACATGTGTGAATAACCTTGGAGTAAGAGACATAATTTCACCCCATTTCTAGGTACTATCAGCATCAATTATTTCCCACGTCTGGAATCTAACCCAATATGATCTCCCTTTATAGGTACTATAAATTATCCTCTTTATTCTGCTTACTAATCTGAATTCAATTTAATTAATAAACATTCGCATATAATAGTTCTAACGAAGCTTCGGAGTCCCCACACTTAAAATCATAACATGTAATCCAGTTCAGCGGTGAACGCACTCAATCTACAACAAAGATATATATATTCAAACTCCATATACCAATTGAAGATGCATAAAACGTCTATGAATATAGATTAAGAAGCCGCAATCATATATAAAATAAGTCCACAAGTAGTGTTGTACGATGGATACACAAGAGAGTTTAATTAATTCATTAAACTTTCAAAATCCTAGATCTACCAAAATGGTTCTAGCCCATGACGTGGCGAAGAACAATCATGGGTGTCGGATAGATCATGCCCATATGTCTGAAAAATACAAGATAAATTAGGAAACGAATAAAACCCTAAATGTGGGGGTCATCGCGTCCTTCTCCGTCTTGAATCTTCCTCTTGGTTCTCCTCTTGATTCCACAAACAAATCTTCAAAGTGATGGATGGAAGAAAAGATGTGGATGATGGTTGGGGGTGATCCCCCCCTTGTGGGGTGTAGGATGGTTGTGTTATGTCCTTACTCACATGAATAATGATGTAAAACATATATAGGTGTGAGAAGGGAATTAAATAAGAAAATAAAATATATGGGTGAATAATGAAGGATTATATGATAAGGAGATTAATTGTGCTCCAAGGAATAGGTAATTTTCAGAAATTTTCGGAAATTCTCAGAAATTCTCGCCGACAGCAATGCGACCTCACGATTTTGAGCATAACTTCCTCGTCCAAATTCTGATTTGAGTAATTCTTGCACTCATGCGATCCTCTCTTACTTGGCTTTCTATTCATATAAAGATATTACCAAAAGTCCGACATTTCCAAATTTCACAAGTCATATAAAGTGGAACAGTTGTGCTGAGTAGAAACAATTTGCGCGACGTTACTATTTCGATCATAACTTTCACATTTGGATTCTGATTGAGGTGTTCCTTATGCCAAAACGATCCTCTCTTCTGTGTCTTTCCAATCATTTATTACACATATATTTTTGAGCTCCAAAAGAACACAGAAAAATTACACAAGTTGGACGTCTATTTTTCAGCATTCTTACACAAGTTGCACATTTTCTTCAACTTTGGTCTTTTTATCCTTTTTCACCTAAAACAAAATAAAACACCTCAAATGCACATTTTTATCACTTATATTAAATATAAGATACTTGTGCTATTATATAACAACAATTCATATCAAAAAGGTGTTGAATTGGACATTAAAACACGTTTATTTTCACTCTTATCAATAGGATTTTTGCCTATCTTGAGCTTCATGAATTCTTTCTCTAATCTTTCTTATTGTTCTGTCCATTTCTTCTACTAAATTGAGGGCCAAGATTCTTCATTCTCTGACTTCTGCCCAATATAGCCGTGACCTGTATTTTCTTTCATAGAGTGCTTCGTAATGTGCCATTCCAATCCTTGCTTGATAACTATTGTTATAAGTAAATTCAACCAAGGGTAGGAATTTTCCTAGTTGCTTTCAAAGTCGAGTGTGCATGCTCTCAACATGTCTTCAAGTGTTTGAATAGTCCTCTCTAACTATCCATCTATCTGAGGGTGAAATACCATGCTAAAGTTTAGCTTGGTGCCCCATGCATTCTACGGACCATGCCAAAACATTGATGTGAAACATGTATCTATATCAGATACTATAGAGATAGGTACCCCATGCAATCTAACAAACTCCTTTAAGTATATTTGAGCTAACTTATCCAGCCATTCATCATCTTGATTGGTAAAAGTGTAAAGATTTAATTATGCGGTCAATTATTACTCATATAACATAATTACCTCTAATTGATTTTAGTAATCCAACTACGAAAGTCCATAGCTATATGTTCCCATTTTCATTCTGAAATCTCAAGGAGTTGAAGTAGCCCTGATGGCCTTTGGTGCTCTATTTTACTTCTTGGCAAGTCATGCATCTTTGAACAAATGATCCAATATTTTATTTCATGATCTTCTACCAAAATATCTTTTTCAAGTCCTCGTATATTTTTGTTCCTCCAGGATGAGCAGTGTATGGCGTATAATGGTCTTCTTCTAAGATTTTCTTTCTTAGTGCCTCATTCTTTGGAACACAAAGCCTCCCTTAAAAACTAATGTATTTCCATCTATTAGGGAGAAATTTTTTATTTTTCCATCACTAACTTTCCTCTTGATTTTTTTTATAAACTTGTCTCCTTGTTGGGCTTCAATGATTCTTTCCTTCAGAGTAGGTTTTGCCATTATTATTGCAAGGATTTTCCTAATGGTGTTGGGGGCTCACCACTTCTGATTCTCACTCCTACTACATAACCATAAAATCTTTCACCTAAAGGTCCTGTAAAAGGATCTACTAGGTTATCATATGATGCAATCTCTATGCGACAACAACCTTCCCCTCATCATACTCTTTCTCGTATTAGGTAGTACTTGGGCTCAATATGTCTAATTGCCTGATGGGCTCGTGATTCCTTCAAGTTTGCAACTGCACCATTATTATCACAATAAATTGTGATAACCATGGGTAAACTCAGAATCACATCTAAGTCAATTACGAAGATTCTAGAACCATATAGATATTTTGGTTTCCACAAGGCTCCAATTTATCATCTTTCCATGGTTGAGTTCGAAATATATTTCTATATAAGACTCCTCCATTTTATGGATCTACTTCCCAAATTAAACACACAACCTTGAGGAGGATTTACTGTCGTCCCTGTGATTTGAAAAACTGAATCTAAGTAACCATTAAGAAGCAATGAATATGTCCGGTAAGCTTACATAATTTAATATTCTTGTTCCGGGTTACCTTGATACTCATTGTCTAAGCCATTGGCAAAACAGATATCCATTCTCATACATAGCATTCCATAGATTAAGCTTCCTTATTGCCGAAGCATAGGGAACTGCCTTTATCTATTTTATCTTCTTTTGTATCTAAAGACACAAATCCTTAGATAAAGTCACATGCTAAAACAAGTAAGGATTGAATCAATTTATGAAGCTTGAGACAAGCACAACATCTTATCTTGTGATCTTTATTACTTTGATCGCGATGATATATTTTGCTTCTCTTAAGTCCGTCATTACATACTGTTTTATTAACCATACCCATAAACCCGACAATACTCTTTAATTATCTCCAATGAACAAGATATTATCTACGTACATACAAGAAATACCACCACATTTCCGTCACTCTTTTTAATACACAAGACCCATCCGAGAATTGATTAAATCTATATGACTGGATTTGCTCATCAAAACGGATGCTCCATGCACTTGAAGCTTGCTTTAGTCCATCGATGGACACTTTTAAGCTTACATTCAAAATGCTCTTAGCTCTTTGCAATGAATCACCTTGGTTGCTTCACATAGATGTTCTTCAAGACTTCCAATCAGGAAAGCTGTCTTGACATTTATTTATTATTCCTCATAATCAAAATGAACAACAACAGACAAAGAATCCAGATCGATTTAGGCATCCAAGGTTTTCACCTTACCGTATGATCCTATTTTATTTTGTATGACCACTTCCAACGGCTTTTACACCATTTAGTGGTCCTACAAGATCCCAGACTTGATTTAGAATCGATAGATTTTATATCAAAACTCATTGCAACTTACTAAGATTCCACATTTCAATCTTGTAGTGCTTCGTCGTGTCCATGGACCAATTTCATGTTTACTATGGACCAAGTCTCACGACTTTCCCAAACATAAATCTATCGTGTTGTTAAACAACCCTCCCACTAAGACAAGACACTACATGCAATTGTGTATCAGATGTTACACGCGATGCAGTTTACTTGTTGTATATCCTCTTGTAGTCTTGGTACTAAAATTTATGCTTCCCTTCTCACAGCCTTAAAATATTTTATACATGGTCTTGTAATTTATTACATCGTCCTTTCCAAAAATCTAGTGTTCATGTTAACAATTACCTTCTGATTTTTTTGGACTTTTAAATAAACCACCCTTCATTTTTCTAGGATATCGACATGTTTCTAGGGCATACCCATAAAATGAATTTAGTAATTCCAAATAATTCATCATCCATCTAATCATTTCCATAAGAGTGCATTCCTTCTTTCTGCCACACCATACAGCTGGGGTTTGCCCAGTGTAGTCAACATGGGTTTTAAATCCCAAGTTCTGGTTAACAGCTCCTAGACTATTCTAAGAGGTTCTCGCCACTACGATCAGATCGCAGTGACTGGATATATTTTCCATGACGCTTCACCGCATCAGCCATGCACTTCTTGATTTAATCATAGTACTCAGACTTGCAGTGCATCAAATAAATATATCTTGTTTCTAGAATATTCGTGAAATATTCATAACCACCTCTCGACAAGATAATCTCAGGATTGCTTAAATCAGAATGAACCCTTTCCAACATATCTTTACATGGCTCTACACCCCTTTTCCTTAGAAGGACTTTTAATCATTTTTACTTTCAAGCAAGACTCGCAAGTCCGATAGTTTCCACTTCCAATAAACGTTACGATTTACCAACAATCAACTTTTGAATCCTACCCAAGTAAAATAATATAGTCTTAGATACCAAAAATATGTTTAGTTCATCTTCGAAGGTTCCTTTCTCTTATTAAAATTAGAAGATGCCTTATTAATTACTATTTATTGCATTCGTAGGATAAATATAATTTAATAGTGTAATAATTGTCACCAACGTACCAAAAGAAATTATAACTTCACCCCTCATTATAATGACCGTGTCATTTAAATGAAATAGAGTATCCATCCCTTAAATGCATAGAAATTGAAATCAAATTCTTTCTATGAAATGTACGTAAAGACAATTTCTCAAAATCAAATGTTTTTTCATATCATAAGATAAATAAACAACTCCCACTGCAATAGCCACTACTCTTGTAGAATTTACCCATGTATACAGTAATCTCATCTCCACTCAGTTGTAGACATATAGTGATTCTGGTATCTACACACAACGTGTCAGTAAACGTCATCACTAATCATGCTTCAAGAACTAGTGAATGAGATACTAACTTTATTCATATCTTGATGAAAATTGATTTCCTTCACCACTTGTTTTATCAGCAGTTTCCCACTATATACAACTTTTTATAATTTAGGTGAAATTTGCTCAAAACAACTAGGCAATTGTGGAGAATAAATTGAACTAGGTTTCCTTTCAATTTCTACTCCAAGTATTTTTAATTCATTCATCAAGTTTAACCATGACCTCTTGCCCTTTCACTATTTCTCAAGTATTCGAAGAGAAAATGAGACCATCATATTTCTATGAATCTCTCACCTCTTCACTAGGGAGTTTAATAGGCATCAGAGGACATCTTAAGTGAGAACAAAAATTTATTTTCCTAAGCAATAAAAATCAAGATTCTTTTCTAATTATTTATTACGGACCAGTGAATTTTATTTCTTTTAGTTAACAATAAGTGATATAAACTATTTGAAAATTCAGAGAATTAAGTAAATAAATGAGACGATCAAACACTTCGAATCTAAATTTTATATTGATTCCCTCAATAAACAATATAAAATAAATTCACAGATATCTCAAGTACCGTGAATTTGCATACCACGTTAGTATGGATGTATACAAACCCTAACATTCGCAAGAGAAGATTTTACCATTAATTCCATACGTCATAATTAACCTCATGATTCAATGATTAATAGTCGGTTGTACTTTAGCCATGCAATTTAATAGCAGTGACTCCATTGGGGAGGATACATATTAATTGCACGTAAATGTATACCATTATTTGACACTAAGTACGTTACCCAAGCTTGTGTGCCTCACAGTTGGAGAAGTCCACACGAGCTCAAATAATTTTCTATAACCATCAATTATTAATTTGTACCAGTAATCCGCAAATAAAACTCATCCGTTGGAGAGAAAGACACTATAACTGACTCATAAGCTTACTTGCATCACATTACAAATAATAATTATTTCATGAAATTTATTCCAGTGATCCACATATAAAACTCATCAGTTGGGAGGAATGCACTAAAACCGACTCATAAGCTTATTTGCATCACTTAATAAATCAACAATGGAGGCCGCGGGATTATTATCCAATCCCTCTCCCACTTAGTTATTTAACAAGAGTGTTTTGCATGCATACGATATATATATCAAATATAAAATATGCAAACAAACATGCTATTATTACGGCAAATAAGGCAGTAAATCAAATAGCACATGCAATCCAAATATATAGTAATTGACAAATAAAACAATTATAGCAATTATATATAAGTTAATTTTTAATAAATATTAACCAAGAATAAGGTGACTTAGTCAACATCCCTACTAACTAATAAGGAGACTTGCACGTGAAGTTGGATAAATGTTGGGCCATAAGCAATCTCAAATCCCACAATCTTACAACTATCAGAAACGGCCACTGCCCAGGCGAATCGCCATCAGTTGCCTCTTCAAGCCTCTGCTGAACAGTGTGCCCAGGAAATTTCCAGAGCACAACGGCCCTCCCGCCATCGGCCAGTTACAACTCTCGCTACCAAAAACCTCGCCGCCAACCGTGCTGAGAAAGCCCTGCTGCTTGTCGACGATGATCAGACAATCAGCGCGCAGCACTGCCCTTACAGAATCAGTCGCCTTTCTCATTCATTTTTCTAGTCGCCGGTCATGCTCGCTACCGCCGTGTATGGAGTTTCAAGTATTGATCGCCGGCTCCATCCGCCATATGCTGATGCAGAAGGATTGCATCTTCGTGCAGACCCGATAAAAACACATCCAGACTCGCCCTAGAAATGAGGAGACCCGACCAAAGCACCTGTGACCCGCTCGAAAGTTCGCCGCAGACCCACCACCAAGAACTCGGTCGAAAAATTGAGAGACCCGACCTGAATCACCAGGCCCTGATGGAAATGACACCAGGCCAGATCGAAATGCCTACTGGTTCGATCGCAACCTCTCCCAGCCCGTTATGAAGCTCCGCCGAATAACTGTCTCCGTCGTCTGCTTCCGGCTTCCTCACTGACAGCAGCTTTCGGCTGACAGCAAGGAGACTCGCTCGGGAAAAATGTGCAGACCCATCGATCACTATCAAACTCGACCAGAAATTGGATGAGACCCGCTCGGAACCATTATCATACCCGGTGGGATACCTTGAATACCCGATCGGAGCTCCACTGCATAGTCGCTCGCTGACTCTTTTAGAGATTTTCTAGGCCTCTTCCCGTCGCATGCCATCAGGAGAGACCCACCAGACACGCCCTGAAAACAAGCTGGTACAGCCATGTACTCCGTTTTCCACGTCGCTGGCTCACAACATGTCAACTGCTATCGAATTCCATCAAGGTGCACGACCGTGGGTAGTCAACAACCACTCACCAGTCGCACCAATAATACTTTTGAAAACAGTCGCCAACCTTAACGTTGCTGCTTTTCGTCGCTGTCGATCATCAAATTTTCCAAAAATAGCGGTGATCGACGTCGAGCCTTTTCATCTTGTAAAGACCTAGGAAGTCGCCACCAGTTCACCAGTCGTCATGCGGCGTGATCCGTCGTGAATGCGGTATAGGGTTCACATGGCAATATAGGGTTTCATCAGTAATATGTAACAATAAAAACCCTAACCCTTATGCAATTCTTATTCAAGAATAATTCACATAATTCACATTAAACCCTAGCCCAACGTGTCACGTTTAGCCATAGAACATACGCCCTGATATCAATTGTTGGCGTTTTGAATCTTTTAGTTAGTTTGAACCGTTAGGGTTTCATGCAATTCTACTGCAGCGAAAGCATAAACATAGAATTGATAACCTTTCACCAGAGTTAATGTAGAGGTTGATCATTAGCAGCTGGAACAAACGACCTTCCGATTTTCTGTTCTAATCCTAAGCCAAATGACCTTTCGATCTTCTGTTGTATTCCTAAGCCACGTCTTGACGTTATGTGGGCAACAATCTATAAGACGAACTCAATATGCAATCCCTAATCTGCTTATTCACGTGTTTAGGCGTGAATCAAAATTAATTACTGGACTATTGAGATTAGTTATATATAAGCTACAACAGGGACCAGGAGGAGAAATTAGGGCTTGGGCCTCCATTGGGCTAAATCATCCAAGTTTAGCCAAAAACTTATACTTAAGTCCAATAATAATAAATCAGTCCACTAAAGAAATATTATTGCACTGCCACCCTAATTCCAAATTACGTTTACGAGCTCCTTCTTATTATGAGCCGTTAGTCTCCTCGTGTTTAAGATTCAATGCCCATTAATTAATTAAGTTACTGGCTACTCTATCAATTAATATATTCACCGAGAGTAATACCACTCAACCTTACTATCACGCTGGAATAAATCCACTTGCAGGATTTACATGATAATCATTATGAGCTCCTCAAGGGGACATCATCAACCAATTCCGTTGGGACACGAATTCCTTCTATAATCAACATCACACCATAGAGACATCACCATCTCCCAACTCACCAAGCATATTGATTTAATATTTAAATCTCACCCACTGATGAATCAAAGAAATAAATAATGTCTTACGTGTCGAGGTAATTATATAGGGATTAAGAGTAAGAACATCCATAATAACAGAGATCAGGTTCTGTTATATAGTCAGTATAAACCGAACGATCTCAATGCGGTCCCGTTCATTACACACAAAGTGCACTAGTGTAATTTTATAGTCAAGACAGACTAATGCCAAATCACACTACAACCATACTGATATATATCTCCGTCTATCTCGATTGTGACCATCTGTTTATACTTTATAAGGAGCCGATAATATGACCTAATGTGTGACGCCGCACACCACATTATCTACAGTATAAAGTAAATTGACTTTTGTAATAATTCAATTGCAAACGTTTGATCACATGATTCTCATTTCAAATATTTTCTAAAAATTGTTCATACTAATAGCTTGACTTTTAGTATTCAATCCAATAGTCGGGGACTCACCACTTCTAGTCTTATTTTTGCAAAGTCTTCTACTAATTTATTTTGATTGGTGATCGTGCAAGATACTCTACTCATATCCTTTTTGCTTAGTGCATCGACAACGACATTTGCCTTTCCATTGTGGTATAGTATTGTGCAATCATAATCTTTGACCATATCTAGCCATCTCTTTTGTCTCATGATCAACTCTTTCTGCTTGAAGAAATATATGAGGCTTTAAACTCTTTCCCCCCGTATAGGTAGTGTCTCCATATTCTTAAAGCATAAACTATTGTAGCCAACTCAATGTCGTGAGTGGTGTAGTTTTTTGGTGTGTCCTAAGTTGTCTTGATGTGTAGGCCTTTCCCTTTAGCATTAGAACGCTTTCCAACCCTTGCTTTGAGGCATTGCTGTAAATAATAAATCCTTCTGATCCATCTAGAATAGTTAGTACATGAGCTGTTATTAGCTTTTGCTTTAACCTCTAGAAATTGCTTTCACATTCTTGCATTAACTGAAACTTTACTATCTTTCGTGTTAATTGTGTTAATGGCCTTGCAATCTTCGAGAACCCTTCGAAAAATCATCTATAATATCCTGCCAATCCCAAAAAGATTCGTATTTCATTTAAATTTGTTGGAACTTTCCATTCTTTGACGGCCTCTACTTTTGTTGGATCTACTTCTATCCCACGAGCTGAGACAATGTGGTTATGAAAGTTGCTCGATCTAGCCAAAATTCGCATTTCTTGAATTTGTCATACAACTTTTCCTTTCGCAGTAACTCTAGGATAATTCCGAGGTGCTCTTCATGTTGTTTATTATCATTAGAGTATACAAGGATATAATCAATAAAAACGATCACGAACTATTCTAAGTACAAATGAAATACTTGATTAATCAGTTCCATGAAATTGTTGGTGTGTTGCTAAGTCCAAATGGCATCACCATAAACTCATAATGATCGTAGCGCATTTGAAAAGTTATTTTTGGGGCATCTTCTTCCTTAATCTTCACTTGGTGATATCCAGACCGCATATCAAGTTTTGTGAATATGCTAGCTCCCTTCAATTAGTCAACTAGATCTTTGATTCTTGGTAAGGGGTACTTATTCTTGATGGTAATCTTTGTTGAGTTCTCTGTAGTCAATGCATAGCCTGATTGTTCCATCTTTCTTCTTCATGAACAATAATGGAGCTCCCCAAGGAGAAACACTAGGTCGGATGGATCCTTTATCAAGAAGTTCTTGCAATTGTACCTTCAATTCCTATAATTCCTTTGGTGCCATCCTATATGGTGCTTAATTTGAAAATTGGTGATTCTCCAGAAATAAAGTCAATTGAAAATTCTACGGCGCGACTGGATGGTAGACCTAGTTGATCTTCTGGAAAGACATCCTTTTATTCTTGTATAACAAGTACATTCTCGATCAATTTGTTTTATGGTTCGGATCCTATGATATTTACCATAAAACCGTGCAGCCTCCTTTCTTCAAGAGTTTCATTGCTTTCATTTTCAAATATAATTTGCAATGGTGCTCCCGTCTTGGTTGGACGTCCTTTTTTTCTTGTATAAACAAGTACATTCTCAATCTATTTGTTTTATGGTTCGGATCCTACGATGTTTACCATAAAACCCATGCAACCTTCTTTCTTCAAGAGTTTCATTGCTTTCATTTGCAGATATAATTCGCAATGGTGCTCCTGTCTTGACACCGCAACAGGTATATTCCTTATTTTCTATGTTTTAAAATGAAATTTCTTTCTTGTGACACGAGATGATGGCTTGGTTGGGCGTGAGCCAATCCATTCCAAGATTACATCAAAGTCATTCATGTTGATAATGTTTTGGTTAGCTTTCAATATATATATATTTCATATCATTATTCATAAATTGGGGGAAATTAGAATAGATTGAATTGGAGAGAGCCACAACAATACACCACCCCTCAAGTGGGGATCATCCCCCAACCATCATCGACATCCTTTCCTCCATCCATCCATCACTTTGAAGATTCATTTGTGGAATCAAGAGGAGAACCAAGAGGAGAATTTAAGACGGAGAAGGACGTGACGACGCCCACATCTATGGTTTTATTTATTTTTTAATTTATCTTGTATTTTCTGAACATCCGGGTAAGATCTATCCAACACCCATGATTATTCTTCGTAACATCATGGGCTAGAGCCTTTTTGGTAGAACTATGGTTGTGAAGGTTTTTACCAATTAATTGAACTTTCGTGTGCAAACTCCGTACAACACTACTTGTGGATTTATTTTATATATGATTGCGTTTTTGTAATCCATACTCACGGTCGTTTTGTGCATCATTAACTGTTATGTAGAGTCTGAATACATATCTTTGCTGAGCAGGATTCCATGTTATGATTCTAAGTGAGGGGACTCCGAAGCTTCATTAGAACTATCATATATGAATACTTATTAATTGAATTAAATTCGGGTTAGTAAGTAGGATAAAGAGGATAATTTTATAGTACATATAAAGGGAGATCATATCGGGTTAGAGTACGAATTGTCCAGGGAAATAATTAATACTGATAGTACCTAGAAAGGGGGGTAGAATTATATCTCTTACTCCGAGGTTATTCACACGTGTTACACACATCTTTACTTGTGTCTATAGAGTAGTTATGCATGGTTTAGTGATACGTACATATTCCACAAGGCAGAGTCGGACATCAACACACGAAAGGAAAAATTAATGCATGAAACTGGATTATCCTAAGGCTACCTATTCTCCTACTTGATCCACTTTTGTATTCTTCGAGTGATATTTTATTTAATTTGTTATTTTACTTAATTATTTATTAGTTTAATAATTAAATATCAACTTTTATTGCCATTCATCTTAATTAATTTAGTAAATAATTAAATTGATAATGTGTCTTCCTTTGGGTTCGATATTTACTTGGTCGCTTGCTTAAGCTGCAATTGATATCCTTAATACTTGGGGAATAATTTTGCGTGCAAAGAAAATGCGCATCAGAAAGCTCTTCTTTTATACTTGTAAACTCTCCTTACGGGCTTTGGATGGGCTTTTTGAACAAACATACGCACTGAAGGTGTAAAATATGAATTTCGTAAGTTTTCGGATATCAATTCGACCAAACAAGTTGGTCGAACTCTCCCTGCTGGTCGAATCCCAGGTTGAATCCGTCTGTAACTTGGCCACTGATTCCAGATTTGACAAGATTGTTGGTCGAACTGAATACTTCCTAGTTGAACCGGTACTGCTTCTATTTAGGCTTTTCGTTCGACCACGGTTCGACCAAGTGGTTTGGTCGAACTCCCTTGTCGTGGTCGAACGCAATTTTCTGCTCCCAGTTTGACCAGAAGTGTTGGTTGAACTCTCTCCTTCTTGGTCGAATCTGACCCCTGCGTGGTCGAATCGCACATCTGTTTCTTCCTCTTTCCAGATTCGATCACTTCCAACTCGTTTCCATCAAAAATCAGCTCAAATAGCCTTATAAACACCTAATTCGTGACTTTCACTATATATACCGATTAACATCGAATTACAACTATTGCCGAGATAACGGCTTACTTCTTCATATTTACCGTGTAATGCATGCAGTTATTGATAGGCAGAAGAATCATGGTATGCACTTCCGTGTACTAACTAAAGCGCTATGTATATCCGGTGGAGATCATATTCACGCCGGTACCGTAGTAGGTAAACTTGAAGGAGAAAGAGAAATTACTTTAGGCTTTGTTGATTTACTACGTGATGATTTTATTAAAGAAGATCGTAAGCGCATTATTTATTTTACTCAAGATTGGGTCTCTCTACCAGGTGTTATTCCTGTGGCTTCAGGGGGTATATTAACCATAAATACACGAATCCGGGCTTGAAATTAGTGAATTTACACACTCATCAGTTAATTTGCTAGAAACTTTTAACAACTATTTGGAACTATTAACTTTTAACACAATATTATCAGTCTATTTCTAATACGTAGTATATTTTTTAAAAATTTCAACAAATTAAATTATGCAATCGAAATCTAATATATTTAAAATTAGATTTTTGTGTTCCCATGTTTAAATTCCCAGTCTTTCCATGATCTGAAGGAATCAGAATTCATTCAACTCAAACAAGGGATGATGAAAGTATTTGAATATGAAAGAAAATTCAGTCAACTTAGCAGATACATTCCTCACCCAGTGGACACAGAGTTCTAGAACTCTAGAAGATTCAAGAAAAATCCACGCCCAGAAATTAACAGTGTACTTGCTGGACAAGGGGCAATGAAATATGATGAGTTCTTTTCGAAAACATAAGAAATTGCATCTTGGCTAAAACTTGAAGAACCAATAGGAAAGGCGCCAGATTTCCAAAACAAAAGAAAATGGGTGAATCCAAAACCAGGGAAGGATAACTATCACAAAAAATACGTTCGAGGAGGGAACAACATGAATCAAAACTATCCAAGGACTATACCGAGAGTGTCCAAAGTATGGGAAGAACCATTTCGGGCAATGTTTATACGGGATGGGTGTGTAAGGAACTAGGTCATAATTTAAACATATGTTCTTCGCGTAAGATTAAAGGAGTGGGAAAAGGAGGCCTTGCTAGTGTATTTGCATAACTCAGCAAGAAGCCACCAACAACTCTGGCACAACGACAGGTATGTTAAACATTTCTGATATACCTGCACTCGTACTATTTGAGACGGGAGCTACATACTCATATGTTTCTAATAAAATGTTTTAGAAAATAAGGGAAAAGAGCCAACAATAGAATGTTTTTCCTTGGAGGTGAGAAGGGAATTAAATAAGGAAAATATATATATGGGTGAATCATGGAGGATTATGTGATAAGGAGATAAATTAGGTAATTTTCAGAAATTCCCAGAAATTCTCGGTGGCAGCTGCGCGATTTCACGATTTTAAGCATAACTTCCTCATCCCATCTCCGATTTTAGTGATTTTTGTGCTCACGCGATTCTCTTTTCCTTGGCTTTCTATGAATATAAAGATATCACAAAAAGTACAACATTTGAAGACGTAACAAGACATGTAAAGTGGAATAGTCGTGCTGAGAAGAAAACAGCCTGCGCGACGTCACAATTTCGATCATAACTTTCTCCTTTGGAATCCGATTGGGGTGTTCTTTACGCCAAAACGACTCTCTCTTCTGTGAATTTCCAACCAAGTATCACACTTCCAATTCAAATCTCCACACAAACATAGAAAAATTACGAAAGTTGGACGTGCATTTTTTCAGCATTCATGCACAAGTTGCACCTTTTCTCCAACTTTGCACTTTTGATCCTTTTTCCACCTAAAACATAATAAAACACTTCAAGTGCACCTTTTTCTCACATATATTGAATATAAGATAAGACAATCACCACCAAATCAAATGCTGCATTGACATGTTCTCACGGGAATTATATATCACATGTACTTAATTGTAAAAGATGTACACTCATGGGATAAGGTGTTTACGCTCAAATTCAATTCAAGTGCATGCGTAACCATAAGCTTTCCAAACATGTCAAACTCTCCACCACTAAAAGTATGATTCGACACTATGATCAAAAAAGACTTTTGTTTGGACGTAATGTTGGCTCTTTGGTTAAGGTATGAAATATATGGATAAAGTGACTCAATTAGTAGAGAATTAAAACCGAAGATCTTTTGTACTGCAGATTCTTACACTTCAAGGCTATCCTGTTTCATGCTCTTCTAATTTTCTTTTCTCTTCTTTCCTTCAAACTCAACATACTTTTCTTTCCTTCTTTTTTTTCTCGAGGTACCAGTTTCGTGCACTACCTCTAACATCTCGGGGTACTAGTTTTGGGCACTACCCCTCATCAACTTATTTTAAGCTCATAATCACTTGTAAAAAAAAGGAGTCATTCCGCATGCAAAATTTTTCGGAACCCTAGTTCCAAAAATTCACTCCTTAGCTTCTTGCGCAAGATACCCTGCGGCTGCTGGAGCCTCTCGCCCGCGGCCTCGGTGTACATCGGCACTCACTGTTCGGCGTCGTCTGACCACTCCCAACGCTATCGGCACCTCTCGCCGGCGGCAGCTGATTGATCTCACCGCTCCCCACGGCGGTGAAAGAGTCTCCTCTCTTGTTCATATGATTCGCCTATATCAATTCTCTTATGGGGATGAAATCTAGGAGTCAAACGCCCTCAAAAGTGTTGCCGGATGTGCGTGTGAGTGAGGAAACATTCAAATCGGTGAAGTATGCGGTATTGGCAGAGAACCCGTAATTGGGCGACGGCGCCACCTTGGCGCGCTCTATTACGGTGGATCGTACAGAGATGGAGACAAAAATTATCGTCGGGTCCTTGGCCCTTGTCATGGCCAACATGCCGGATGTGGCCATGGATGACTCGACCCCGGTGGTGCCCATCGTGCGCAACCCAACCACCAAGTGTAAACCCTCAACGGAGCGGCGGCTCAGCACCACCCCAGGCACTCGGCGTCAGCTGGACGTGGCGACCCCCTGCCTCTCCCTCTCGACAGGTGGGCGGGGAGTCTCAGCAGGTCGACGACATGCCTCGGCAGGGACAGGGGATAGAGGAAGGGTCTCGGAAGGGCGCCAAGACTTCAGGCAGCGTCGAGAACTCTCGGCAGGCGCAGGGCGCTACTCGCCAGCGTAGCCCGGGGCGCGCGTCCAGCTCTCCATCTCGGCAGACTGCACCGAGCGTAGACGCCAGCGCTGGGCAAGGCACAGGTGGCACAGGGCAGCGCAGGGGCGAGGCGGCAGGCCCTCGGCAGCAAGGCGGGCAATGCGACCAGTGTACGCTGCAGGGTGATTCGGGTGGAGGTTCCGCTCCCAAGGAACCAGTTGACTATGACAAGTTTGTCAACAAAAATAATATTGATCCGGATAGGAAACTCGAATACATTGCACCATGCGATGGAGTGGCCTATCTTGATCTGAAGGATGATTCTGATGCATGAAAATACACATTGGTGGGATATTTTTCAGGGCGGTTCCCGGGTATGCAAGCCCTTCATGCCATCTGCCGAGCATGGGGAGTCAAGTATACCATTGTCATGCATCAGTCGGGGTGGATTATCTTTCGGGTTTGCTCGGAGGATCACGTGAGAAAGGTGTTGGACGGTGCTCCCCACTCCATATGGGAACATTATCTTATGCTTAAAAGGCTCCCACGAGCTTTTCAGTTTGATGATCGGGAAATCTCCCATGTTCCGGTCTGGATTAGGCTACCTTCATTCCCTTTGGAGCAGTGGTCAAAGAATCACATCAGTAAAGTGGCTTTACTGATTGGTAGACCTATCATGGTGGATGATACTTCCGTTAAGACGGATAAGGTATCGTTTGTGCGTGCGAGTGGATATTGATGTCTCGCAGGATCTCCCGAATGAGGTCACATTCAACTACCGAGGGGCCAACTTCACCCAAACTGTACTGTATGAACACCTTCCGATGTATTGTACTAAGTGCAGGAAGTTCGGTCACCTAGTTAGTGATTGTGACGATCATGTTAGGGGTGATAAGGGGGAGAAAGGGATGTAGCAGCCTCCGGAGACCGCACGTGCGGAAGATACGGTTGATGAGGAGGGGTTCCAGCAAGTTGGCGATAAGAACACGAGGCTGAGGAAGAAGAGGAATAAAAATGGGAAGAAAAAGGCCGCGGGACCTAAACTTACTCAGGTGCAGCGTGAGAAGGTCATGTCTGGAAATACCAAATCCTAGACGCCCTTGATCCTGATGATTGGAGGATCAACAGACAAGAGGGTAAACAACCCGCCCAAGTGAATACTAGGAAAACTTGAGCGTCGGAAATGGAGGAGGAGGTTGATGAGGCCGCTGGCCGCTCGGGACGCTCCCCACCTCCCACTATCACCCACAGGGCGGACGACACTAAGAGAAGCACTGGAATCATCATCCAGGAGCCGCAAGGCAGGTAGGGTAACGGACCAGGACGAGGCGGGGGCTCCTCCCCCAATGTTCGTCAATGAGGTGTCTAGCATGGAACATACGAGGGCTTTCACCACTCGTGCAGTGAGCAGCCCGTAGGTTAGTTCGTAAGAATAAAGTATGCTTAGTGGGTTTTCTTGAAACTAGCTTGTCTGTTGATAATGTGGTGGATGTTGTGGGTAGAATTGTTCCCAGTTGGAATAGTGTGAATAATTTTGATATTGTTGATGGAGGTCGTATTGTGGTTGCGTGGTATTCCACTTTGATTGCTGTTAGTAATGTTGTGCTCCATGAGCAATGTATTTCTGGTTTGGTTCGTTGTTTGATTTCTCAGCAGGAGTTCCTCATCAGTGTTGTGTACGCCCATAATAACGTAGTTGATAGGCACAGACTATGGTATCATCTCTCTTTGGTTGTCCCCGCAGTTAACTATCCCTGGATGCTCCTTGGAGACTTTAATTGCGTTAGGAAACCAGAAGAGCAATCTGAAATTGTTCCGTCTCATCAGAACTGGTACAGAGTGGATTTTGAGGAGTTTTGTGTTGATCGGGGGTTGGATGAAGCTTAATCCAAGGGGTGCATTTTCACCTGGTCGAATGGAAGAGTTTGGAGCCATATTGATCGGGTATTGGTGAACTCGAACTGGGACATCACCTCAGGAGTAGTAGAGTCGAAGTTTCTGCACATGGGGGCCACTTCGGATCACTGCCCTATCCTAGTTTCTGTGTTTCATGTCGAGTACTCGAAGGGGAGACCATTCAGGTATGTGAATATGTGGAAGACTAACGAGGGATTCCTGGATACTGTGCAAGAGGTGTGGGACTCGCAAGTGTGGGGTATGGCTCAGTTCAGTGTTTGTCGTAGGCTGAAGCTACTCAAGCCAAAACTATGTCAGCTTGGCAAGAGGGACTTCAGCCACATAGCCGAGAGAGCAGAGAGGGCTAGAGCGGAGCTAGACAGTTTGCAGCTAGAGAGTCATGCTGATCCTGGTAATGTTGAGATATGGGACAGGGTTCGGGAGGCAGCCAAGAGGGTCGACTTCTTGTGTCACGCCGAAGATCTCTTCTTCTCTCAGATGGCCAGAGCCGATTACTTGATCAGTCAGGACAAACCCATGAAATTCTTCTACAAGAAGATCAAGTCCAATAGTGTGAGGAATATCATCCCCTCCATACGTACGGAATCCGAGCATACTACCTCTCGTGATGAAGTCGTTGGAGAGTTCCTCTCATTCTATAAAGACTTGTTGGGTACTGCGGGGGAGTGTGAGGAGATAAATGACAGTGCGTTTGAATGGGGAGTCGTGTTGAGTGATGAACAGGCGTAGCAGCTTGTGATGCCTATCACGGCCAAGGAAGTGAAGGGAGTGGTGTGGAGCATGAACGGGGATAAGGCCCCCGGTCTGAATGGGTTCACGGCCGCTTTCTTTCGGGATGCGTCGGATGTGGTCGGGTCGGATGTTGTGGGGCCTATCCAGGAATTCTTCCACTCTGGGCAGCTACTGCGGCAGATGAACGCCATGTTTATTACACTAATCCCGAAGGGTAAACATGATCCCACTGTCAGGGACTTCCACCCGATTTCGTGTTGCAATGTGATCTACAAAATCATATCCCGTATCATTGTGACACGAATGACGGACCTGATGGAGGATTTGGTGGCGGAGAATCACTTCGGTTTTGTTAAGAACCAAAGAATGAGGGACTGTGTGATGCTAGCCCAGGAGATAGTGAAGAATTACGGGTGGACTAGGCATCGTCAGTACAGGAGAATGGCGATCAAAGTGGATATAAAGAAGGCGTACGATTCGGTGGATTGGGGGGTTTATGCGTGGAGTGCTTACAGGTTTGAAATTTCCTCAGCATATGATTGGGTGGATCATGGAATGTGTCACCACCACCTCATTCTCCATCCTTATCAACGGCTCACCTGAGGGATATTTCGATGGTAAGAGAGGCTTGCGTCAGGGTGATCCGTTGTCGTCCTTATTGTTTATCTTGTGCATGGATTACTTCTCCCATCTCTTCAGGAGAATGACTGTGATGGACAATTATAAGTATCACTCTAGGCACTGTGCAAAGGTGGGAGTTACTCATCTGGCGTTTGCGGACGACTTGATTATCTTTGCTTATGGCAATCGATCTTCGGCAGAGGTGGTAGCCAGGGCACTTAATATTTTCGCTCGTATGTCAGGTTTGGAGGTTAGTGCAGACAAGTCTCACTTGTTTATGGCAGGATTCCGGAGGATGAGGAGCAGACTATCCGTGAAGTACTGCCTTTTCAGGAAGGCACCTTTCCTGTACGTTATTTGGGAGTACCGTTACAGGGAAGCAAGCTCCTAGAGTCTGCGTTTGAGCCGCTCATCACGCAGGTTACTAATCTGATTAGGGGGTGGTCCATGCATCTTCTCTCGTATGCAGGCCGATTGGAACTTATTAGATCGGTAGTGTACGGGTTGATGAATTTCTAGACGTCGATGGTGAAGATCCCCAAGGGAGTTGTGGACAGAATTGAGAGGATGATGCGGAAATTCCTTTGGGGAGCCTCAAGAGGTGCAGATCGTTGGGAGGAGGTCATTCTCCCCAAGGAACAGGGCGGCCTGGGACTTAGGGGACTTGACCTGCTGAACGATGCAGCTCTTTGTGGCATGTTGTGGGATGTGCATCAAGAGAAGAGGTCGCTGTGGATCAAATGGATTAATGCCATTTACCTGCAGTCCTCTTCTTGCTGGGATGTTGAGGTGAACTACAGCGCCTCAATTGTGTGTAAGGACATCCTCCGTGCGAGGGATAGGGTCAGAGCACGGATTGGTGGGGACATGGTTTCCACCTTAGCCTCGTCTTCGGAGATGGGAAGGCTTCGTATGGGTAAGTTGTATCGGATCATTTCAGACTTCATGCCGGTGCAGCCTATCACAAGAAGTTATGGAGTTCGTGGGTTCCTCAAAAGCATTCGTTCAGGATGTGGATCACTGTGAGGAACCGCCTGCTTACCATGGACGGATGGAGACACTACGAAGGCCCGGTTGAATGCGTGTTGTGCGTGGGGACCCCCGAATCGAGAGATCACCTTTTCATCGGGTGTCCGTTCATAAAGCATGTATGGAACCTGGTTAGATACGAAGTGAAGTGGAGTGGAGGAGACATGTTACCACGTTGAAGGCCGACTTCAAGTGGCTCAGCAAGGATCGGCGAGTGCATGTACGCGATAGGAGGAGGTGGACGCTCGCTCTCTATGGAAGCGTCTTCCTTATATGGAAGGCTCGGAACGAAGCACTCTTAGAGGTTGCCCGACCTTCTCCGGACGGCTTGATCAATTCCATACTTATGCATGTAATTAGATTCGAGTATTTGTTATCTAGATAGGCGTATTTTCCTTTGGTTGCTTCGTTTTGGAGTTGTAATTATATGTAATTGTGACTTTGGCTTCGGCCTCTCGTTTTTGAATAATTAACATAACGTTCATAGCTCATAATCACTTGTACAGCTCCAAATATTTTATTCCTTCCAAACTCCATCAAAATCAACTTCACACACTTTGACAACATTTAATTCTCCACTAAATATAGGAATTTAAGGCTCAAAGAGGATATCAAAGTGACTATCTTCGTATGTTGCCAAAGAAATAAGGCTTTTAAGCTCAAAAGGGCTAGCTACGGATATAAAATTATTTGGTAGAAAATTATTTGGCTAAGTGACTCATAATTATCAAAGATGGCCTAAAATCATCTCCCATTATCTAACACACATGTAGTTTCAAGTAAGACAAGAGGCAAGTTCTAGAATACACACACAAGAATGATACTCACCAAAAAGAAATATCATGTGTTTATGTAACATGATCAACGAGCCTCAAAATCTCACATGGATTTTTAACAAGTAACAGAGCACTCTTCACGGTAAGCAATATCCCACAAGTACACATAGAACATCACATTACAATATAACTCAAATACACTTCGTTCATCAATTTCAAGAGCATATGAATTACATGCACAATTCAAAATATAAGCTCATGTGGATCATCAACATCAGAAACTCATCCTTTCACTCCCATGAATTAAAAGCACATATAAAAATTAGAATAAGAAAACGAGGGCACTTGATTTCTCCTTCAAAGCCTTAGTGTAGAACTCGTCTTGCCACTCTAGTTACCTTTTTATCATCAAAGCTCAAACACACTTCATCATCATAGATTCATCAATAATAAAATAAGAGAACTATAAGAAAGACTCAATTAACTATCTAATCGACTCCACACACTAGAAACACCACTGAACACTAGGCAAATTGCAAAAAATCGACACATCAAAACCTATTAAAGTTTCAATATACTGCAAAAAATCAACTCCCCTAGCAACCTTAACAAATAAAAGATTATACTCTTTGTGCTTCAATGAGGTAAGAGCATCACACCCCCCAAACTTAGGAAAAACATAAGTCAAAACTAAGTTTGAAAAGAGATGTAATTGCCAATTAGTAAGCACTTTAAATATAAAAATATCTTACACACACGAAAGAAATAATAAAGTAATAAAACGGGAGGGAAAGCCCATAACAGGTGCTCAAGTTTAACATCGGAGAGTCACGACGGAGTACCGCTTTGTAGATTACTAGATCAGAGGACGATCTTCTCGCATCCTCACCTTCAAATACTTTTTTCCCTCTTCATGTCTATACTCAACACCTCACCTTTCTTGGTAACAAGTATATGATCCTCATAATTTCCTTCCTCCCATGGCTATCTAGACTCCTCCTTATCAATCTTCCACTTAAATTTAAAATCATTTGTCTTATTAAAATCAAGATTAAACAAGTTATAAACCACATATATGCTCTTGCATGATTGAGTCTCCATTGGCATCTTATTTCCTTGATCGAGAGAGAAAACCACATCTTCATTATCCATCTGCAGTCTAAGCTTCTCGGCTCTCAACCTCTTTGCTCTTTCTCACTTCTTCTAACTATAAGCTCAGTATTCTATCCTTGGGATGGTACTGGAGTAGCATTAACATCATGTGGAGCATTCAACGCAAAAAACAGTGCCGAACAGGAGAGTTCAACCTGAGTTCGACCTGTGTAGATGGTCAAACTCGGTGAATAATGGTCGAACTGAATGCCTGAAAGTTCGTTCTCCTCCTTACAGGCCGGTTCGACCAGGGTTTGTCCAATAGGGTTGGTCGAATCCAAGTGATTATAGTCGAATCAGGCTTCAGATAAAATAGAGTGCTCTGGACAGTATTGTTTGACCTGGGTTCTACCAGTAGGGTTGGTCGAACTGGAGTGATCGTGGTCGAATCGGGCATCAGACAAAATAGAGCTTCCTAAGTAGTGGCGTTCGACTGAGTTCAACCAGAGCTTTTGGTCGAATCGACCTGTTTTTGGTCGAACAGACCCTCTGCTTATTTCAAATGTCGCCCAGGTGCCTGGTTTGACCTCACCTGCTAAATTGGACCACCTGTGCTGGTCGAATCAGGGTCGAACCAGGCTTTTCTCACTTTAGATTTTAATTCTGGCTTCATTTGTCCCTCGTACTACGTCCCGAACCTCAATGTGATGGCATTATACTCCAACTTTTGTGTTAATTGATTCACATTCGCGGCCATATGCCCCATAATTTAAGTAAGGTCCTTCAACTGCTTAGATAAATCTGCATGATCAACATTCATGGTGTCCTCAAGACGATCAATCCTTGCATCATTCTCAGCCATGTGTCGATTGAAAGTATCTTCAACACTATTCACTTCATGCTGCTGCATACTAGACCCCCCTTAGTGTCAACTCTGTAATCTGCCTCTGCTGGGACTCTAGTAGCTTATTGATGTTAGCTAAACTAGAGATGATCTCATCATCCCTATTCGGATTCACTTGATGTTCAACCTGCGCCACCTTGTCAAGTAAATATGATCCTCTTACTCTTACCGTAAGCCAGTCAGGTGAATTCATAGAGATGTCTTTAAATAACTTTTCTGCTTCAAGTGCTGTCTTAGATAACAGCGCTCCACCTGATGATACATCAATAAAAACATCTTACTCATAATCAAATCCATAGTAGAAGATACTTATGTATTGAGCCTTTGACATTCCATGATGTGGGCACCTCCTGAGCATGTCTTTAAACCTATCCCACGCCTCATAAAATTTCTCACCCTGATTCATAACAAATTGGGTGATCTCTTGCTTCATTCTTAAGATCCTTGAGGGTGGCATGTATCTCTCTAAGAACTTTTGCTGCAGTTGGTCCCATGTAGTGTAATCTGTGGCATCAAGAGTCTCATACCAAGCTTTCGCCTTATCAATCACAGAAAACTGGAATAGGGCGATCCGTCTAGCATTATCATGAGCTCAAGCACCCTTTTGAGTATTTGCATAACCAAAAAATCTTCGGAGATGCTGATATAGATCTTCAAAACAACCTCCAGAAAAAGGGATTCTTCTCTACCACGTTAATAAGAGCGGGACGTATCTCAAAATCATCATCTTCCCCCTTGCTCATATCAATCCCATGTTACTAATCCCATTGTATGTGAAAATTTCACGTATTGCAACATTATCCGGATTCTGCCTTGCTCCGGCCATATTTAGCACTGTGTGTTATTCTTTTTTTTCCTTCCTCTACTTTTCCTAATGCACAAGTACCTCAGAAATATTTAAGGTTAGATAGAAATAAATAATCACAAATAAAAGTCTTAATCAAACTAGAAATAATAAAATCAATAATAACAATTGTCCCCGGCAACGGCGCCAAGAACTTGATGCGCATTTTCTTTGCATGCAAAATTAATCCCCAAGTATTAAGAATATCAATTGCAGCTTAAGCAAGCGACCAAGTGAATATCGAACCCAAAGGACGGCGTATTATCAATTTTATTATTTACTAAATTAATTAAGAAGAATGGCAATAAAAGTTGAGATTTAATTATTAAACTAATAAATAATTAAGTAAAATAAAAAATTAAATAAAATATCACTCGAAGAATACGAAAGTGGATCAAGTAAAAAAATAGGTAGCCCTAGGATAATCCAATTTCACGTATTAATTTTCCTTTCATGTGTTGATGTCCGACTCTGCCCTGTGGAATATGTACGCATCACTAAACCATGCATATCTACTCTATAGACACAAGTAAACATGTGTGTAACACGTGTGAATAACCTCGGATTAAGAGATATAATTCTACCCCCTTTCTAGGTACTATCAGTATTAATTATTTCCCTGACCAATTGGTACTCTAACCCGATATGATCTCCCTTTATAGGTACTATAAAATTATCCTCTTTATCCTACTTACTAACCCGAATTTAATTCAATTAATAAGTATTCATATATGATAGTTCTAATGAAGCTTCGGAGTCCCCTCACTTAGAATCATAACATGGAATTCTTCTTAGCAGTGAACGCACTCAACCAATAACCAAGATATGTATTCAGACTCTATATATCAGTTAATGATGCACAAAATGACCGTGAGTATGGATTAAGAAAACACAACCCTAGTTATACCAAAAAGGCTCTAGCCCATGATGTTACGAAGAACAATCATGGGTGTTGGATAGATTTTACCCGGATGTCTGGAAAATACAAGATAAATTAGGAAATGAATAAAACCCTAGATGTGGGCATCATCGCGTCCTTCTCCATCTTGAATTCTCCTCTTGATTCCACGAACGAATCTTCAAAGTGATGGATGGATGAAGGAAAGGATGTGGATGATGGTTGGGGGTGATCCCTCCTCTTGTGGGGTGGTGTATTGTTGTGGCCTCTCTCCAATTCATTCTATTCTAATCTCCCCCAGTTTATGAATAATGATGTGAAATATATATATATAGGCGTGAGAAGGAAATTAAATAAGAAAATAAATATATATGGGTGAATCATGGAGGATTATGTGATAAGGAGATAAATTAGGTAATTTTCGGAAATTCTCAGAAATTCTCGCTGAATATATATCTTGGTTGTAGATTGAGTGCGTTCACCGCTGAATATGATTCCATGTTATGATTCTAAGGGAGGGGACTCCGAAGATTCATTAGAACTATCATATATGAATACTTATTAATTGAATTGAAATCGGGTTATTAAGTAGGATAAAGAAGATAATTTTATAGTACCAAAAAAGGAAGATCAAATCGGTTTAGAGTACTAAGTGCACGAAAAATAATTGATTATGATAGTACCTAGAAAGGGGGGGTGGAGTTTATCTCTTGCTCAAAGGATATTCACACATGCCCTATGCTTACTTACTTGTGTCTATAGAGTACGCTTGCATGGTTTAATGATGCGTCTGTAAACCACAAGGCAGAGTCGGACATCAACACATGGAAAAGAAATTAATAAGTAAAACTGGATTACCTGATGAACTACTCTATTAATTACTTGATCTCAATCGAAATTTCTCTTGTGCTTGTTATTTATCTTGCTATTTCAATTATATGTTATTTAATTTCATAATCGAACCAAATCCAATTTACCAACAAAATCTTAGTTAATTAGAATATAATTGAATTGATAATAATCTGACCTTTGGGTTTGATAATCACTTAGTCGCCTATCGAGACTACAATTGATATCCTTATACTTAAGGATTAATTTGTGTGTTGAGAAAATGCTCATCAAGTTCTTGGCGTCATTGCCGGGAACGGAATTAATTATCCATTGATTATTTCTAATTTAGTTGAGATTATTATTCTTATTTTTTATTTCTAATACTTATTTTTCTTAGGTGTATGCTCACAAGACCAAAGAAAGATAAAATAGAGCCATATAATCCAGAAATCGGAGCATCGTCAAGGAAGAAAAAGAAGAAGAATAAGAACAAAAAAGTTGATCCAACTAAAGCTCTTGATTTAGAAGTTGACGTGCTAAATCCTCAAAGGATTGAAGTTACAATCGAAGTTAATTTGGACGTAGAAGCAATCAACATGGCGGCAGATCCTGATACACTTGCCATCCGGAAAGTCTTTAAGAACAATGGAATAGGCAATGTTGGGTTGTTAGGAGCAAGAGGAACTAGAGCTGATTTTGATTTACACCCTGCTCTTATCACCATGATTCAAAGGAATCCCTTCTCTGGGGGAACATTCGAAGATCCTCAACAACATCTGAATAAGTTCCTTGGGTATGCAAGTACACAAAAAGATGCAGGAGCTCATAAGGATGCGAGGAAGATTATACTGTTTAAGTTCTCGCTGAATGAAAAAGCGAGAGATTGGTACGACAATCTTGATGCTGCTGAATGTGATACATGGGATAAGTTGAAAGTGAAATTCTTGGAGCGATACATGCCACCTTCAAAGGTGTTCAAGATGAAGCAAGAAATCAATCAATTTTCTATCCATGGCAAAGAGAAGTTTCATGTAGCTTGGGACAGGTTCAAGGACATGCTTCAGAAGTGTCTTCAGTATGAGTTATCTAATGCTCAGTATATCAGTATTTTCTACAATGGTTGGACTGCGATTCTCGTGTTTTACTTGATGCTTCTTCTAATGGAGCATTGCTGAGAAAGATACCCAATGAGACTGAAAGGCTTTTTGAAGATATTTCAATGAATTCTAGAGATTGGCCGACTGATAGATTGAGAGGCACTTATGTCCTTGGTAAAGTAGCACAGGTTGAGCATACTATGGTGAAGTTGAGAAGAGATGATGAGATCGTCTCTAGCTTGACTAACATTAGCAAGCTACTAGAATCTCAGCAAAAGCAGATCACGGATTTATCTCAGAGAGTACCAATAATGCAGCAGGATGGTGCCTATGAAGGAGCTAGCCAAGAGGAGATCGAGAAGGCAAATTACGCCATGGGTCAAATTATTCAAGGAACTAGGTAACCAAATCAAAGAAATCGGAACTATCAAGGGAACTATAATAATCGTGGTTCCCCGGGTGGTTATCAACAACCAAGGAGGCCGGAGTTTTCATGGAGCAATCCGAATAATGCGATGAAACCTCCTATCGGTGTTGATCCAGGAGCTAAGGTGGAAGAAGGGAATCCTGGCTTTGTAGATACTGTGAACAGATACATGGCGAGGAATGATGCAAGAGTAGACTGTCTTGATGCCAATCTAGAGAAAAAGATTGATGATCATCATAAGGATTTGTCTACACAAGTAAAGGACCTTACGTTGTTAATGGGGGAGATGGCTAGAAATGTGAACAAATTGACTCAAACTATAGAGAAATAAAGCTTCCATCTCAAAGTATTGAGAATTCAATGTCTTGTCATGCCATTACAGTGAGGTCTGGAACGCAGTATGAGGGACCGATGAAACTGGAATTGAATTCTAAAGCGTCAGGAGCCCGATTTGACCCTGATTCGACCTGACATGTAGGTCGAACTGAATAAGAGAGGTTGAACAAGGCACCTGGGTGACGTTAGGAGGAGTCAGAAGATCAGTTCGACCAAAAATAGATCGATTCGACTAGAGCCTCTGGTAGAACTGAGGTCAAACTCTATTGCCAGAGCACTCTATTTTGTCTGAAGCCTGATTCGACCACGATCGTTTGAACTCAACCAACCCCATTGGTTGAACTGTGGTTGAATCTGACTGTACGAGGGAGAATGAACTTTCTGGTGTTCATTTCGACCATTACTCACCGAGTTCGACCACCTACCCAGGTCGAACTCAGGTCAAACTCTCCTGTTCTACGCTGTTTTCCGCTTTGAATGCTCCACATGATGTTGATGCGACTTCAGTACCTTATAAACAGCAGAATACAGAGATTATAGTAGAAAAGAAGTGGGAAAGAGCTAAGAGATTGAGAGCCGAAAAGAATAAAGCGGAGAAGGCAGAACATGATGAATGGGGGATTCCCAAAACAAAGATACCTTCGCCCTTTCCTCTCAAGCTAGTTAAGAAGGGATTGGAAGAGAAGTTCAAGAAGTTTTCAGAAATCATAAATAAAATAAGCTTGAATATTCCTTTCTCTGAAGCAATATTGGAGATGCCGTATTATGCCCGCTTTCTGAAGGATATTCTTTTGAAGAAGAGAAGCTTGAACGGAATTGAGATGGTGAATTTGTCAGAGAACTGCAGTTAGATCATTCAGAGGAAGCTGTCAGCTAAGCTTAAGGATCCGAAAAGCTTCACAATTTTATGCGAAATTAGAAAGGAGTCGGCACGTCGAGCCTTGTGTGATCTTGGGGCAAGCATCAACTTGATGTCGTTGTCTACTTTTCAAAGGCTTGGTTAGGGAAAGTTTACCCCCACGATAGTTGCTCTACAACTAGTGGATAGGTCTATGACTTTTCCGAAGGAAGTGATCGAAGATGTTCTTGTCAAAGTAGAGAAGTTAGTCTTTCCTGTGGATTTTTTGGTGCTGGAGATGGAAGATGACACGGATAATGTCCCTCTTATTTTAGGGAGACCTTTCCTTGCTACTGTGGGAGCCATGTTAGATATGCAGAAGGGTGAGTTGCGGCTAAGGATGGATAAAGAAGAAGTCCTATTTAACCTTGACAAAGCAATGAAAATGCCAATGGAGATGCAATGTCACAGTATTGATATAGCGGAGGAGATTGTGAAGGAAGACATGTCTTTGATTCTGTCGAAGGATCCTTTAGAGACATGTTTGGCGGAGTCTCTTACTTTTCCCACTATTGAGCTTGATGAACTCTCCAATGAGGTATGTATTGAATTTCTTGAAAACTTACTTGCTTTGGGTGATGATAGGTATGAGTCGACAAAGACCAACATTGAAGAGGTCAAGTGGACTAGGAAGTACTTGCCATTGGATCGAGAGAGTGCACCTCAAGAAGAGAAGAAAGAGGAGTTGAAATTGTTTCCTGAACACTTGAAGTATGCCTACCTAGGTGACAATGAAAAATATTCTGTAATTATATCTTCTTCCATTGATGATTATCAACTTGAGGAATTGTTTAGATGTGCTTTGAAAGTATAAATCTGCGATTGGTTGGTCTCTTGATGATTTAAAGGGGATTAGTCCTTCCTATTGCATGCATAGAATAAGATTGTTAGATGAGGCCAAGAGTAGCATTCAGAATCAGCGGAGGGTGAATCCCGCTATTCAAGAAGTGATTAGGAAGCAAATCCTAACGTGGCTAGATGCAGGAATTATTTATCCTATTAGTGATAGTCCCCATGTGAGTCCATTGCACGTTGTTGCTAAAAGGGGGACATGATTAGAGTAAAAGCCTAAGATGATGTGACTTTAGCCACTAGAATTCCTACGGGATGGCGTGTGTGTATGGATTACAGGAAGCTGAATGAAAATACATGCAAAGACCATTTTTCCCTTCCTTTCATGGATCAAATGCTTGATCGTCTTGCAGGGTATGAGTATTATTATTTCTTAGATGGGTACTCGGGTTATAATCAAATCATGATTACACCCGAGGATCAAGAAAAGACTACTTTTAATTGTCCTTATAGAACTTTTGCCTTTAGGAAGATACCTTTTGGATTATGTAATGCACCTGCTATATTTCAGCATTTCATGATAGCCATATTTGATGGGTTGATAGAAAAGATCATGGAGGTATTTATGGATGATATTTCTGTATTTGGTTCCTCTTTTGATATTTGTTTAACTAACATTGCAACTGTTTTGAAGAGATGCCAAGAAACTAATCTTGTCTTGAATTGGGAGAAGTGTCATTTCATGTTAAGAGATGGGATTGTTCTTGGCCATCATATTTTGGCCAAGGGATTGCAGGTGGATAGAGCTAAGGTGGTGGCAATTGAGAAGCTTTCTTCATCTACTAATGAAAGGGGAGTGCGGTCCTTCCTTGGACACGCTGGTTTTTATAGAAGATTCATAAAAGACTTCTCGAAATACTCCGAGCCCTTATCTCATTTAATTGAAAAGGATGTTCCTTTTATTTTTGATGAAGAATATCTAACAGTTTTTCACGTTTTGAAGTAGGCGCTTATTACTGCACCCATCTTGATCACACCGGATTGGACTCAGTCGTTTGTACTTATGTGTGATGTAAAAGATTTAGCACTTGGAAAAGAAGTTCTGCGTCATTTACTATGCGAGTAAGACTTTTGATGCTGCAAAAAAGAACTACACAGTGATTGAAAAGGAGTTTCTAGCTGTGGTGTATGCATTCAACAAGTTTCGACAGTATTTGAGTGGCATGAAGACGATAGTGTACACGGATCATTCTGCGATCCAGTACTTGATGGAGAAGAAGGAAACAAAGCCAAGGATCATTAGATGGATTTTTCTTCTGCAGGAATTTGATATGGAGATCCGAGATAAGAAGGGTAAGGAGAATGTTTTGGCGGATTACCTATCAAGGTTGGAGACAAGGGAGCACTGTGATGATTCTTTCGATTACATTGAAGAGATATTCCCTGATGAGAAGATAATGGCAGTGCTTGTTGAAGGAGCTGAAAGAGCATGTGTTGTGGCTGCACAAGGGATAGATCCATGGTATGCGGATTATGTGAATTACATTGCCGTAGGTGAAATTCCAAGAGATCTCAACCAATATCAACTTGCTAAATTCAAGAGGGATGTTGAGACATTTATATGGTATGATCCGTTTGTCTACAAGATACGTACGGATTCCATTATCCGTAGGTGTGTGCCCGAGATGGAGATGGAGAGTGTACTTGTTTTTCGTCATGCACAACCTAACGGGGGCACTTCGGAGCTCAGAAGACTGCAGCGAAGGTACTTCAATCTGCTCTTTATTAGCCGACCTTGTTTAAAGAATTGAAACCTATGTGGCGACATGCGATAGATATCAAAGGATGGGGAACATAAGTCGACGAGATGAGATGCCACTTCATCCAAGCATTGTTGTTGAGATCTTTGATGTATGAGGGATCGATTTTATGGGGCCTTTTCCCCCATCTAATTGATTTTTTTACATCCTTTTAGCAGTGGATTATGTTTCTAAGTGGGTGGAAGCCGTTCCCACTCGTGTGAATGATTCGAGGACTATTTTATCTTTCTTGAAGAAACATATCATTGCCCGCTATGGAGTTCCTAGAGCACTAGTGAGTGATGGAGGGTCTCACTTCATCAACAAGCTTCTTGAAAATGTGCTTAAGGATTATGGAGTCAAGCATAGGGTCACTACACCCTATCACCCTCAAGCGAATGGGTAAGCTGAAGTCTCCAACCGACAAGTGAAGAAAATTTTGGAGAAGGTAGTCGGAACCAATAGGAAGGATTGGGCTACGAAGCTTAATGATGTTTTGTGGGGGTTCCGGACTGCTTACAAGATGGTGTTGGATATGTCAACGTATCAAATCGTCTATGGGAAGCCGTGCCACTTACCCATTGAGAATCAACACAAAGCTTTTTAGGCTTTGAAGAGTTTGAACTTGTCTAAAAAGGATCCAAAGGAGTTGAGGTTGACTCATATTAATCAATTGGATGAGTTAATGAAGAAATGGCATGATTCAAAGATCTCATACAAGGAGTTCATGTAAGGTGATGAGGTATTACTTTTTAACTCTCGTTTGAAGCTTTTCACAGAAAAATTGAAATCAAAGTGGATGGGGCCGTTCATTATCCATAGAGCCGGCGGAGGGGGGAGTTTTGAGCTTATGGACAAAGATGTGGACATTATCGCAGCGAATGGGAATCGATTGAAGCATTACAAGTCGCCGAATGATGCTTGTGTCGTCTTTGAGGATACCTTGCACTAGATTGGTACCGTCGTGCCTCTCCGACGTTAAACATGAGCTCTTGTTGGGGGCTTCCCTCCTATTTTATTGCTTTATTATTTCTTTTGTGTGGGTAAGAAGTTTTTATATTCGATGTGCTTAATTATCGGCAATTACATCTCTTTGCAAACTTAGTTTTACTATATTATCTACTAAATTTGGAGGGGTGTGATGTACTTACCTCATTGACGCGCTGAGAGTATAATCTTTTCTTTGTAACATTTGTTAGGGGAGTTGATTTTTTGTGGCATATCAAAATAATTATCGATTGCGGTGTGTCAATTTTTTACAATTTGCCTAATGTTTTGTGGTGTTTGGTGTTGATTTTGAGTATTATATGTGGAGTTACTCATGGATGTCAAGTTTAAGATTGATTCTCGAGCTAATTTTGATCTATTTTGGTACTTAATGTTCATTTTTGAGCTTAAAGTGTGCAGGGAATGAAAAAATTTGAGTTTGGAGCATCAAGAGGTGAGTTCGACTAGACATTCAGGTCGAACGTGCGAGCCCTATTCGAACTGGAGATCAGAGAGTTTGTTACAGGTTGATTCGACCAAGCAGAGGAGAGTTCGACCAAGGGTTCAACCAAAGACGGAAGTCGAACTATCAATCAGAGAGTTGTACAGATAGGTTCGACCAAAACGTGATCAGTTCGACCAAGCAGCTTGGTTGAATCGAGGTCGAATGACGAACCTGAAAGTTTTGAAAAATCGAGTTCGACCATGGCTAAAGAGTTCGACCAAAGTACTTGGTCGAACGGTGGTCGAATCGCGATGATGGATTGTCCAGTAAGGGAGTTCGACCATGGATTCGACAACATCAATCCAATTCGATCACTCAGATTGGTCAAATCGAGCCCAAGTGAGTTGATTTTAACCCCAATTTTCATATTCACTCAAGCACTTCACACACCACCTCCACCTGAATTCCATCCGAATCGAAAACCCTGCCTTCCAAACTCTAAAATTAGTGGATTTTGATCAGTTCTAACCACAATCCACACATATTCCACTCGATTCAGTGCGTTTTTGGAGTAATCCAGTTGAAAAACTAGGGTTCGTCACGATTTTGGGAGAATTATCACATTCATTCATTCTAAGCTATGTCTGGATCAAAAGGTATGTTTTCTCAACCCTCTTTCCCTAGGATTGAATTTATAATCGTTGATTACAAGCGGGTATCTTGATTAAACTAAGTTTTCTATGGATTCATGGTGTTGTTTGAAGTTTTGTGCACAATTTCGTATGAATTGTTGTTGGTTTGATTTTGCTTGATTGAATTGAATTTAACCATGTTGATTATGAGAAGTTATTAGGAATGTGAGTAGTTTGGGATGAAGCATGATGAATTGCTAGAAAAGTGCTTGAGTTTGAGTAGTTTTCATGTTAGATTGCTTGAATTTGAGTAGTAATGCATGCTTGTGGTTAGTTTGATCGCTTGTTGATCTTATTGCTTGGAATTAGATGAATAAGCATGTGGATTGAATTGTTGGATCATTAGGATGGAACATGCTTGTTTATTTCGACTATGCACTGAAAAACTTGAAGTCTTGAGTAGAGTTAAATGCATTAGTTTGGTTTTCCTTCCTTGGTTGTTGGTGTTGAAGTGTTGTTTTCAGGAAAAGGAAAGAAAGCCGAGGCTTGATCTAAGAAGAGGCAAGATAGACCGTCTTGGGAAGATGCAGTGACAAAGAAGCTAAGGCTTCAAGAGCGGTTGTCTTTGAATTTCAAGATTCGGATGAATGATTGGGATGAGATCAAGGAGAAATGGGTAGATGTGTCAGATAAGATTGCTCGAATGAGGTATCAAGATGATGGAGCGATGATTACAATGCACATTCGAGATGCTATCCTGTGGATGTTTGATCAAGTTGATATTCGTCACTTCATGGAGTTGAAAAAGCCTACTTATTTCCATGTGACTGCGGAAGTTTTAAGTTCTTTTACTGTGAAGAAGGGAACGAGCAATCTTCTGTATGAGTGTACGTTCCAGCTCTGAGGTGAGCATAGGACATGGTCATTAGAGGATTTGAACATGTTGTTTCAGACTCCTATAGAGATTTCGAGGGCTGAGAATGGGTAGTTCAATGCTAACAGATTCTGGAGAGAGATTTCTGGTGAGGATGTGGATTATAAGACTAGCAGTGCTCGTGCCTCGTTGATTCAGAATCCAGTGCTCTGATACATGGATCGAGTGTTGAGCAACACACTGTTTGCTCAGTCTGAGGGAAGTTGTGTATCGAGGGGAGAGTTATAAGTCCTCTGTTGTATGCTCAATGGAGTGAGGTTCAATATGGGATCATATATCATTTATCAGCTGAACAGGTTCAGGTGCTCTCCGTTTCAGTGAGTGAACATAGGAGGGTTGCTTACCGCCATAGCTGAGCACTATATATGGATTTCACCGGCATTTCACCTATTCAGGAGGATCCCAATTTAGTGATGAGCACATGTGTGTAGGGAGGATTCGCCCATCTGAGGGATGTAGATTGGTTTTTTACTAGGGGATCGAAGCCCTTCACTTTCATGTTTCCTTATGATTTGGGTGTGTTGACTACTATCAGGAATGAGGGAAACATGTTGATGAACACACTCGGGCACACTGCTATTTCCATAACTTTTTTGACAAAGGGTGATTGGAGGACTGTCGCTCAGATGTATGCTGAGGGAATGATGGAGGAGCTGTCGAGGATTGTAGACGAGGGGCGTTTTTAGCCACATCCACAGTAGCAGCAACAGCAGGAGCTTGGAGATCAAGTGGATTCGGAGATGAGAGATCCACAGCCGCATGAGAGTCAACCACGACCCATTCCAGCAGTGCCACAGCAGCAGTCGGCTGGCCCGGATGCTTATTTACAAGAGGAGTTTAGATTAATTCATGAGCAGTTTGCTACACTGAATGTGAACCAGTAGGAGACAAATAGGCAGTCGGAATTGGCGAATGCAAACTATGCAGCACTGGATGAGAAATACAACATGCTGCAGAATAATTATGTGGAGATGGATAGGAGATTGGAGAGGATGTATGCTCATGAGCACGAGTTGGATAGAAAGCTAAACAATCTTCATAGAGATTTGGATCGATTGCGCATGGAGATGGGTGATGGAGATGATAAAGTGGGTGCGAATGGTGATGATGCTCCGGAGGAGTAGGAAACACGAGGTTTTATCTTCGTCTGTTTCATCTCATCTCCCTTCTCTTTTTCTCTTTATAGGATTATTGTTTGTGCTGTTAGTGGCATGTATTGATATATTTGGATGTTATATTGAGAGGTGATGATTGATGCTTGAGGGTAGTTATACTTCGATGAATTGTATTGCTATAAGGATTCTTGGTATGATGCATTCGTATGTTACATGTGTTAATTTTTATTGATTAGAAGCATGTGTGCTTGATAAGTATGTGAATTTATTGTGAAATTGATCTTGGTTATTTACTTTGAGGAGTACTTAGGAATCTATTTACCCGAGTTAAAATCAATTTTAGTCCCATAACTATAGGAAATTTTTGATTCCGTCCCAAAAAAGATAAAATTTCAATTTCGTCCCATAACTCTTGAATTGGGCCAATTTTGATCCCAAACTCGCCGGAAATTGGTTTTTTGGTCGGAAATTCTCACGTGCACCCTCACATGAACACTTTTGGTGCTTTCCGGCGGTTGAATCCAACGACACATAATCCTTCTTTTCATGCATGTGTTCCAGTATGACAGACAGCTTATGAGCTAGATTTAATATCTTCCACGACACAGAAGTAGAGGTGTTAAATCTGATCAACAACAGGAATATTAATTTCATTTCTGTTTAATTTATTAAACATTAACCAAGGGAGTAGGATACATACTCATGACCACCATCGATGAGACTGAGGTGTGTTGATGCACAGGCAAGGAGAACCCTTATGCACTTGTGGACGGCGGTGGGGATGTGGGCGGTGGCGGCAGTTATCTCCAGTGATTGAGGGCTGATGTACATGGGGGGAAGCTCTTTGAACTCTATGATGCAGTGAGTTACCTTGAGTATAGCATTCAAGATATCGAGAACAATCTCGAACTGCTTTCTTAACTTGTTCGACTGCGCCATGATCTCGGGTAAATCCATAAGGATTGCAATGTTCTTAGCCAGAGGGTTCTGTGTGCGGTGATGCTCCACCAGCCAAAACTCACCGTAGTGGATGGAGAAGGCGGCGAAGGCGATCACCACCTTGGCATCCCATGTGAATAGCTGGACAGCGATTTAAGGATGTCCATTGTTACCAGATGTGATTCCCATGTGTAGTTGGATTCAACTGTGAGAAAATCCCAATTGAAGTGATCATGTGTGGTGCTAGTTTGAATTTCCGGCCAAAAAACCAAAGGTGATTTTAGGACCAAAATTGGCTCAATTCAAGAGTTATGGGACGAAATTAAAAACTTTTTTTTTGGGACGGAATCAAAAATTTTCAATAGTTATGGGACGAAAAGTGATTTTAGCCATTAAATCATGCTAGTTCATGATAGTTTATTCTTGAGAGAATCGTTCGTATGACCGTATTCTAGAACTTGGCTTGGCGTCTTGTGTGAAACTTATGATTGAGGAATTTCTAGGGCATGATCTTAGGCCATTATTGTGTAATCAAGTCACTTAGCCAAAATTTTACCTTACCTATTAATATATGTATCATTGTAAGCCCTTTTGAGCCTTAAAAGCTTTTTCTTTGACAAGCCTTGATAAAAAGACTTATTAAACCTTTACTTGAGCCTTGTTGAATATCATATTCATTAGTAGAGAGTTGAGGTGCATAAGAGCTTGAAAGAATGAAAAGGTAGAAGCTTGGTTGAGAATTATGAAACAGAAAGAAGTATGGTTAAATCTGGTCTAAGGGTAGTGCCTGAAACTAGTACCCTGACTGCTTAGAAGGGTAGTGCCCGAAATTGGTACCCGTGCTCAGTGAAGAAAGATGATGTTGATGCTTGGAGAATGAAGGAGAATCAAATTATGAAGTTTATGAGAAGAAGATGGAGAAACAAACGAAGATATATGACGAAAAGCAAAACTCCAAGGTAATTCTCTACTAGTGAATTAGTCACTTTACCTAAATTCTCCTACATTTACCAAAGAGCCAACATTACAACCTAAAATCAAGTCCTTTGTGATCCTAGCGAGGAATTGATTATAAGTTAAGTTTTGAGACCCTTGCCAAGCTTATGGTTACGCGAAAGTATGGATTGAATATGAGCGTAAACACTAACCTGTTAGAGTGTACATCTTTTACACTTAAGAGTGAGAGTAAATATTTATCTTGTGAGCTAGATGATTTTGTACTCCGAAAGGTATTGTAATTGAGTGATGTTTTGCATGAATGATGTATATGATGCTAGTAATACTTGTGTTCGACCATCACTTCTGGTCGAACTGAAATCGGAAAAGTACCATTCAACCACGACAAGAGAGTTCGACCAAACCTCTTGGTCGAACCGTATTCGAACGAAAAGTTTAAGCAGAAGTAGTGCCGGTTCGACCAGGAAGTATTCAGTTCGACCAACACTCTAGTCGAATCCGGAATCAGAGGCCAAGTTACAGACAGATTCGACCAGCAGGGAAGAGTTCGACCAACTTGTTTGGTTGAATTGATGTCCGGAAACTTACCAAATTCATATTTTTACACCTTTAGTACATGTGTTCATTCAAAAAGCCCATCCAAAGCCCATAAGGAGAGTTTACAAGCATAAAAGAAGAGTTTTCACAGGAGGAAAAGAAAGCATTCATCATACATCCTTCACTAAGCCCTACCACCATCCGAAGGAGTCGTGAGGAGAGGTTCGTCTGGCGAGTTAAGTAAGATCATACCATCTAGCCATGATTGTTCCTAGATCAATCATGGGCTAGAACCGCTCCGGTAGTTCTAAGGTTATGAAAGTCTTATGAGTTAATTGAATTTCCATGAGTAAACTCCGTACAACACTACTTGTGGATTTATTTTATATATGATTGTGCTTTCTTAATCCATATTCGTGGTCGTTTTGTGCATCTTCAATTGGTATATAGAGTATGAATAAATATCTTAGTTGTAGATTGAGTACGTTCACCGCTGAACAGGATTGCATATTATGATTCTAAGTGAGGGGACTCTGAAGATTCATTAGAACTATCATATATGAATACTTATTAATTGAATTGAATTCGCATTATTAAGTAGGATAAAGATGATAACTTTATAGTATCTAAAAAGGAAGATCAAATCGGGTTAGAGTACTAAGTGCACGGAAAATAATTGATTATGATAGTACCTAGAAAGGGGGGTGAAGTATATCTCTTGCTCAAAGGATATTCACACGTATCATACGCTTGCTTACTTGTGTCTATAGAGTACGCTTGCATGGTTTAGTGGTGCGTCCATAAACCACAAGGCAGAGTCGGACATCAACACATGGAAAGGAAATTAATAAGTAAAACTGGATTACCTGATGAACTACTCTATTAGTTACTTGATCTCAACCGAAATTTCTCTTTTGCTTGTTATTTATCTTGCTATTTCAATTATATGTTATTTAATTTCATAATCAAACCAAATTCAATTTACCAACATAATCTTAGTTAATTAGAATATAATTGAATTGATAATAATATGTCCTTAGGGTTCGATAATCACTTGGTCGCCTATCGAGACTACAATTGATATATTATACTTGAGTATTAATTTGTATGTTGAGAAAATGTTCATCATTCACATAATATATTTATTAAAATTTCATTTTTATTTTATTTTTTACAATTTTAGAATTTATTTGAAAAATGAAAAAGTGATAATTAAATTGAAATTTATTTATTCACCTTTAAAACCCAAAAACATACACTTGAAATTTATTTATTTTGTGTTAAAAGTAAGAATTTCTAGCTAATATCTTTATTAATATTAGCTTTAAATACTTACAAATGATAATTGGTATATTTTTTATTATCTAAAATATTTTATTTTCTTCTTGTATAGATCTTAATCTTAGTGTTGAGGTTTTGAAGAACTTGACTGAGATTGAGAGGAATCTCAATTGAATGGGAAGTCTTAATATGAACCAATAAAAAAGAAGTGTCTTTTCCTAATCTTGAAATTGCTAAGGATGGTCATAATGAACTCATTCAAGAAGAGTTGTCTTATAATGTGGATGAGATGAATGAGATGCATGACCGGTTGGTGGCTTTGATGATGGACGCCATAGAAATATGTATGACTGACTCGATTATCGCTTCAGTGAGTAAAAGTGAAGGCAAATCTTTTTTCCTTTACGGGATTGGAGGAATTGGTAAGACATTTGTTTGGAACGTATGTTTTGTTGGATTACGTTCCAAATGCCATATCTTCCTTAATTTTGCATCAAGTAGAATTGCAGCACTTCTTCTGGGTGGGCACACTACGCATTCTAGATTTGCAATACCATTAAATGTAAATGAGGACTCTATGTGTTAAATAAAGCTTGGAATAGAGTTGGCTGGAATATTGCTTGCAAAGACAAAACTCATAATATTGGATGAAGCTATAATGGTTAAAAGATATTTCATTGAGGCATTTGATAGAAGTTAACATGATATTATGTGTGCTACAAACCCAAGGGCAGAGGATTTACCATTTGGAGAATTAAAGATTGTATTTGGAGGAGACTTTCAACAAATCTTTCATGTTGTTAACAAATGTATGCGTGAAGATATGTCACTGCTGCAATTAATTCTTCACCTCTATGGAAGCATTAAAAGGTATTACACATGGCAAAAGAATGAGATTGAGTGATGCTAATGAGAGCTCCATAGATGAGATAACAATTTTCAAATTAGATCTTAAAGATTGGTAATGGGGTATTGGGAGAAGAAAATAGTGAAGAATCTTATATTGAAATTCCTCCTAATATATTGTTGGTGGATGATATTGATACAGTTCTATTGATGGTAGAATACATATACCCATCATTAACCATTAATCATTCAATGCCTGGATAATTTTAACATAGAGCCATGTTAGCACTAACACATAAGTATTGGAGACTATGAATGAACACGTGTTGTCCATTTTCCCAGCGTGGAGAGACATATTACATATCAAATAGCATTTGTCAAACAGAGAAACATTCTGATAGTAATTGTAGTCTATATTATATTGAATTCTTGAATTCAACTAAGTACTCTGATTTGCCAAATCACTTATTGAGACTCAAAGTATGTGTTCCAATCATGCTTCTTAAAAACATGGATCAGAGTGTCGGGTTATGCAATGACACGAGGTTGATAGTGACAAAATCATGTAATTGAGGCTAATATATTGTTAGGAAAATTGTTGGGATTTAGTCTTCATACCTCGAATGATACTCAATCTCTATAAAGAATCTATTCCTATAAAATTTCAGAGAAGACAAATCCCAATTCAAGTTTTCTTTCATATGACCATTAATAAAAGTTAGTAACAATCTTTTGAAGTGTTGGTGTATTATTTACGAGGCCTTTTTCACACATGGACAGCTCTATGTAGCAGTTTCTAAATTGAAGAACAAAAGAGAATTGAAGATACTTTGTCTTGATGATGAAGGAAAATCAATAAATAAGTCCCTCAACGTGGTGTATAGATGATGAGAGTAATAATTCACGTATTTTAAGCTCTAATTTATGTAGAAATCGAGTTCGATTTGGTCTAGTATCAAGGGAAATCAGTATGCTTATGAGAAATCCACGAATCAGAGGCTATTGAGGCTATATGAGCATATTTATGTAGAAAAACAGGCCAGAAGTGCTCGGAATTGGAAAACACGAAGTCCAAGACAACGCTTGACCTCAAGAGGAGCCGCTCAACCAAGACTTTTTGGTCGAGCAGGTTTTAAGTTGGTCGAGCGGATGTCTGTATAAAGTTTCAGCGAACGGGAAGTTCTCTCGACCACCGCTCACCAGGACGAAATCTGCTCGACCTAGCCAGTTTGGTTGAGCGGGGACATGCGCGCCTACTTTTGGTAATTCCGACCCTCCTATGCGTGTATTTTCGTATTCTCCAAGAAAAAGCCCAGTAAAGGTCCGTTAGGAGAGTTCTACAAGTATAAAAAAAGATGTCGATCACATCAAAAAAGAGAGTTAGATTCCACATCCATCCTACACCACATCCTAACCATAACTCCATCCTATGGAGCTATAGAGAGAGTTGTGCAGCGAATCAAGTGAGAACCAAGTGAAGATTCAAGATGGAGCGAGAAGCGACGGCGCCCACATTTAGGGTATACTTCACAACTTTATCTTTCTTGTAATTTTCAGGACTATGGGTAAGATCTATCCAAACACCATGAACGTTCTTCGAATCGTCATGGGTTAGAACTGCTTTGGTAGTTCTAGGGTTATGAAGGTTTTATCTAGTTAATTGAACTTTCATGTGTATACTCCGTACAACACTACTTGTGGATTTATTTTATATAAGACAATGATTTATTAATTCATACTCATAGTTGTTTTGTGCATCTTCAACTGTTATGTAGAGTTTGAATACATATCTTGGTTATAGATTGAGTGCGTTCACTATTGAACAGGATTTTATGTTATGATTCTAAGTGACGGGACTCCGAAACTTACTTATTAATTGAATTGAATTCGGGTAAATAAGTAGAATGAAGAGGATGATTATATAGTACCTATAAAGAGAGATCATATATGGTTAGAGTACTTAGTGCACGGGAAATAATTGATATTGATAGTACCTAAAAAAGGGGTTATAATTATGTTCTTGTTCCGAGGTGATTCACATGTAATACAAGCATATTTACTTGTGTCTATAGATTAGATTTGTATGGCTTAGTTATACGTCCATAATCCACAAGGCAGAGTTGGACATTAACATACGGAAGGAAAATTAATTAGTGAAACTTGATGACCCGAAAAACTATCTAACTTCTCACTTGTTAACTCTCGTTATTCTCTACTGTTCTATTTTATTTGTCATTTTATTATTCTATTAATTAAATTAATCTCTATTCTCCGCTTAAATTGCCAAATAATAGTTTCACTTAACTTAAATAATAATAAATTGATAACCATCGTCCTTTGGGTTCGATAAATATAACTTGGTCGCTTATCTAAGCTACGATTGATATCCTTCATACTTGGTCGCATATTTAACTCAAAATACGTGAATTATCACTCTAATCAAACCCCAAAACTTACATGTTGCTCATCCCGAGGCAACGAAATCAAAATAAAGGTAAGAGTGTGTCATTCACAAGGTCCTTATATATGCACAACTTAATCATACATGCAATTTATCAAATCAAAACATGCAGCCAACATACTTTTCATCCATGCAAGAACATCAATCAATCACAGTACTCCGACGAGTGCTAAGTCATCTAGCTCACTAAATAGGTGTTTTAATCTCACACTCAAGTGTAAAAGATGTACAGTTTAAAGGTTAGTATGTATACTCATATTCAATTCGTACATCCGCATAACCATAAGCTTGGCAAAGGTCTCAAAAATCAATTCATGATCAACACAATACTAGGATCACAAAGGACTTGTCTTATGGGTTATAACGTTGGCTCTTTAGTTAAGGTAGGAGAATTTAGATAAAGTGACTTAATTCACTAGTGGAAAGTACCTTGGAGTTTAGCTTTTCATCAAACAACTTCATTCCTCTCCATCATCATTCTCATGATCTTTGCAATCATGGCCTCCTTCTTTTCCTTGGAATCAAAATCTTTTTCCTTCAAAGTAAAAGGGTACCAATTTCGGGCACTACCCTTCTAAGCAATCAGGGTACCGGTTTAGGCACTACCTCTAGACATGATATAACCATAATTTCTTCACTACTCACTTAGCACAACTTCTTCCATTCTTTCCTCAATTCATCACTCAGCAATTTTTTCACCTTAACTCTCCACTAGTAAATAAGATATTCAAAGGTTTAAACAAAGGTAATAAGAGCTATTTATCACAGGCTAGTCAAATAAAAAGCTTTTAAAGGCTCAACGGGGCTTCCAATGATATACACATTTTAAGGTAGGATAACTTGTTGGATTGTATACAAAAAGTCTAGCTTTTTGTATGAACAATTTATTTGAAATGAGAATCATATTATCAAATGATTGCATCTTATAATTAATTTATATGTACCATGCAATAGTCCACTTACTTTATACATAATATGTTGTGCAACAATACGCGGAAGATCATATTATTGGTTTCCTTATAAAGTATAAACAGATGCTCACAACTGTGATAGATGGGGACTCTATATCAGAATGGTTGTAGTGTGGTTTCGTATTAGCTTGCCTTGGATATAAAATCACATTAGTGCACTTTGTGTGTATTGAGCAGGACCAATTGAGATTGTTCGACTTATACTGAGTTATAGAAGAACTTGATTTCTGTTATTATGGATGTTCGTACTCTTTATCCCTATACAATAACCTCGACACGTAAGGCCGTATGTATTTCTTTGATTCATCAATGGGTGAGATTTACATGTAATTAAAATAATAAACTCGGTGAGTTGGGAAATACGGTTGTCTCTATGGTGTGCTGTTGATTGTAGAAGGAATTCGTGTCCAACATATGTTGATGATGTCCCCTTGAAGAGCTCATAAGGATTATCATGTAAACCCTACAGGGGGATTTATTCTGGCATGATAATGAGGTTGAGTGCTACGACTCTCGGATAAGATATTAATTAATAGAGTTGTCAGTAACTTAATTAATTAATGGGCATTGTATATCTTAAATATGGGGAGACTGTTGGGCTCATAATAAGAAGGAGCCCATAACGTAATTATGGGATTAGAACGGTAGAGCAGTAATAATATTTTAGTGGAATATATTATTATTATTGGACTTAACTGTAAGCTTTGGGCTAAGCTTGGAAACTTAAGCCCAATGGAGGCTCAACTCTAATTTCTCCTCCTGGTCCCTGTTGTAACCTATAAATAAGTCACCTAAGCTTATCTAGAACCCTAATCCTACGCTTAAAACACGTTGAAAATTAGGGAGAAAGAAGATTGAGGAGATCTTGAAGATCGTCGCCCACACGACGTCATGATCGTACTTGGGAATACAGCAGAAGATCGGAAGGTTTTTTACTGCTGCTGATCATCCTCTACATCAACCCTGGTGAAAGGTAATACGATTCTACTCTTATGCTTCCACTGCAGTAGAATTGCATGAAACTCTAATGGTTCACATTAACCAAACAATTGAACGCCAACAATTGGTATCAGAGCTTCAGTTTCATGGTGAAGAGTGACACCTTAGGCTAGGGTTTATGTGGATTATGTGATTAATTTTCGAATTAGAATTGCATGAGATTAGGTTTTTGGATTGATTTTATTATACCTGTATACACCCTATATCTATATCGTTGTTGTTAGTGTATTACGACTGGAACCTGGTGAAAGTCACCCGTAGGTTTGCACGGTGAGGGCTGTCAGCGGGTGATGAGCCAGGAACTGAAAGAGCAGAAACTGGGCGCGCTGGCGTGCACATCACCGTGTGATGTTGCCGGACGCCGAGCGCCTTGGCGAGTGAAGTGGCGAGCATTACGCTCGTTGTCACGCACAGTAAGTTGCATGTTTTGGAGCAGGCTTTGGGTGATGTTCCGGGTGAGTCCAACGTGATTCCGAGCGGGAATGCTAGTGTTCCAGACATGCAAACGAGCGTGGGTCGCATATTTCTGAGCAGTGCGGCGTACGGCTGGCGAGTGAAGACAAGCAATCCGTCGGACGACCTGGCGGCTTGAGGGCCTGGTGGACAGCACAGCTGGGTTTCCGATAGACCATAAAAATAGGCTGATAGCTGAACGACTTACTCGAAGTCTAGCGCACTGCCGCGTGATGGCACACGATGTCGTGTGAAGGAGTAATCGTGCCGGGCAAGTCACCTGAGAACCGGGCTAGATAACAAGCGTGTGAAGCATGATTCCAGGTAGTGTGGCGAGCGTCCTGGCGGGAAGGCTAGCGAGTGAAAAGCTGGGCGGAGCGCTCGACGTGGTGCCCGGTGGCGTGCACGATTGAAATGCATAGGCGTACAATTGTTGGTAGTTGATGAGTGGAGTGGATTTTTATGCTCATTCTAACCCACGGAGATGCGCACGGTGGCGTACGAGGTGGTAGTACAATTGTTGGTAGTTGATAGGCGGGCTTGATGTCTTGTGAGGCGCACGGGGGCACGCATAATTGCTGTGTAGTGGTGCCCAAATCGTGTAGGGTGTCGGGCAGATGGGCATAAGCACTCGGATTGAGCATATGCATTTTAGGCAGCTCGGGTCGAGTTGCGTTACTGGATCCCAGATTTTGCTTCGGGGCACTGCCCCGCACCCCACGACCTGTCCAGGCAGGTCGATCCTCGCGTGCGTTGCCCGCAATCATGCTTGGAGCACAAACAATCGAATTCGCTGATATATAACTATTAAAATTTAATTTAATTATCTGATTATTGTTATGTATGCTTTGCATGATTCTCTGTGATTTACTGCCTTATGTGCCATAATAGGAACATGCTAGGATTGCGTATTTTATTATTGAATATTATATGTATATAAAAACCCTCGGTGTTAAATAACTAAGTGGGAGAGGGGATTGGTAAATAATTCATGCGGCCTCCATTATTGGTTTGTTAGTAATGTGAATAAATTTGTGCGTCGGCATTAAGGTCTTCCTCCCCATCGGATGAGTTTATTCATGGATTGCTGGAACAGGCTACTTTAAATAATTATTGTTTTTAATATGAAGCATATGAACTTGTGCATTGGCTACAGTGCCTTCCTCCCCATCGGATGAGTTTATATGCAGTTCACTGGTACAAACTTATAATTGATGATTGTAGAAAGTCATCCGAGCGCATGTGTACTTCTCCATCTATAAGGCACACAAGCTTGGGCTGCGGACTTGGGGTCAAATAATGGTGTACACTTAGATATAAATAATAAGTATCCTCCACATCGAAGTCACTGCTTTTATTTGGATGGCTAAAGAGGAACTGACTATTAATTATTTTGTCATGAGGTTAGGTTGACAAATGAAATTAATGGGTAAAACCTTCTCTTTTAAATGTTCAGGTTTGTAAACGTCTACACTATCATGGCTTGCAGACTCACGGTGCTTGAGATGTTGGTGAATTTTATTTTTATATTGTTTTGAGGGAATCAATATAAATGGATAAATTCAAAGATTTGATCGGTATATTTATGTGATTCTCTGAATTTTTAAAATTGTTTTATCTCGCTTATTGTTTACTGAAAGAAATTATATTTACTGGTCCAAAATTAGATGATTAGAAAAGAATCTTGGTTTCAAATTTTACTACTTAGGAAAATATAAGTGTGTTCTCACTAAGGATATCCCATGATACCCTTTAAAGTCTCTAGTGAAGAGGTGAGTGGTTCACAGAAATATGATGGTCTCATGCGACACTTTTAGATACTTGAGTGAGGTTTGAAAGGTAAGAGATCATGGATAGATTGATGAATGAATTGGGAATGCTTGGAGTAGAAATTGAAGAGGAAACCTAAATCAATTTATTCTCCATAATTTGTCTAGATGTTTTGAGCAAGTTCCACCTGAATTACAAGAGGATGTATTCGGTGGGAAACTTCTGACAAAACGTGTGGCGAAGGATAGCCATTTTCATCAAGGAGTGAACAAGGTGAGAATCTTATTTGCTAATTGTTGAAGCATGATTAGTGATGGTGTTTTCTAACACGTTGTGTGTAGATACGGAATCACAAAATGACTGTAATTAAGTGATGATGAGATTATTATAGACATGGTTAATACTACTAAAGTAGTGGTATTGCAGTGGGAGTTATTTATTTATCTTCTGATAGGAATAATCGTTAGATTATGAGATATTGTCTTTATGTACATTTTCATAGAAAGAATTTCATTTCAATTTCTATGCATTTGCAGATGGATACTCCATTTCATTTAAATGACATGGTCATAGTAATGAAAGATGGAGCTATAATCGGTTATGGTACTTTGGTGGACAATTTGGATACTCTTAAATCATGTTTATCCCGCGGATGCAACAAATTATAATGATAACGCGTCTTCTAATCTAAATAAGAGAAAGAAACGTTTGGATATGAACCAAACATACCTTTTGGCATCTTAAACTAGGTCATGATTGCTTTTTAAAGTAAAGGGGTGAAGAGCCAAAGATATGTTGGGATTGGTTCATTCTGATTTATGCGGTCCTAAGATTATTCCTATGAGAGGTAGTGAGATATAATTTTGATGCACCGCAAGTCTAAGTACTATGATTATTTCATAAGTGCATGACACATGCGGTGAAGGGTCATCAAAAATATATCAAGTCATTTATGATTTAATCGTGGTGGCGTGTACCTCTTAAGATAGTTTAGGAGCTGTTGATCAAAGGTTGTGATTGAATCCTAAGGTGTCAACACCGGGCAAACCCCAACCAACTGGTGTGGCAGAAAGAAGGTATAGGACTCTTATGGAAATGGTTAGATAGATGATGAGTTATTTGGAATTACTAAATTCATTTTATGGGTATTCCATAGAAACACCATGCCGTGAGGATGTATGTCTGTTTGTGGGATACCCTAAAAAATGAAGGGTGATTTATTTAGTCCAATAGATCAAAGGGTGATTGTTAACACAAACACTAGATTTTTGGAAAAGGACTATGTAATAAATCACAAAACCATGTTCAAATTCTTCTAAAGGAAGTGAGAGGGAAAAAACACATAGTATAGTACCGATTATACAAGAGGATATACCACAAGAAAATTGCATCGCGTGATACGTTTGATATAATGGTTGCTTGTAGCGCTTTATCTTAGCGGGAGGGTTGTTATACAACCTGATAGATTTATATTTTGGGAGAGTCGTGAGACTTGGTCCCTAGTAAACATGGAATTGACCCACGGATACGACGAAGCACTACAAGTTAAAATGTGATATCTTAGCAAGTTGCAATGATTTTTAAAATCAATGGATTCTAGATTAAGTCTGGGTGCTTGTAGAACCACGTAATGGTGTGAAAGCCATTGGAGGTGGTTTTACAAAATAAAAGAGGATCAGACGGTAAGGTGATACTTTGAAATAAGGCTTGTTGCGTAAGGGTACACTCAGAAAGAAGGGTGAGTTTGAGTAAGTCGATCCAGATTCTTTTATTTATTGCTGCTCATGTTGAATTATGAGATATAGCAAATAGATGTCAAGACAGCTTTCTTGATTGGAAGCCTTGAGGAAAATATCTATATGCAGTAACCAAAATGATTCATTGCAAAGTGCGAATAGCATTTTGAGTGTAAGATTAAAAGTGTCCATCGATGGACCAAAGCAAGCTTTAACTCAAATTACATCTGTTTTGATTAGAAAATCTAGTAACATGGATTTAATCAATGATCGGATGTGTCTTACGTATTATGAAGAGTGACGGAAACATGGTAGTATTTCTTGTACTATACATAGATAGTATCTTGCTCATTGGAGACAATGAAAGAGTATTGTTGGGCTTATGGGTATGGTTCATAAAGCAGTATGAAATGAAGGACTTAAGAGAAGCAAAAAATATCCTTTTGAGGTAATACGGATCATAAGAAAGGATGTTACGCCTGTCTCAAGCTTTGTGAAATGATACAATCCTTACTCGTTTTAGAATAAGACTTTATCTAATGAAATTGTGTCTTCTGACACAAAAGAAGATAAAGATGATGAAGGCGGTTCTTTATGCTTCGGTGAATAAAGGAAGCTTAATCTAAGGACTGCTATGCACTAGATTGGTTATCTGTTTTGTTAAACGCATAGTCAGTATATATCAAGGTAACCCAAAACAAGAATGTTGAACTGTGGTAAGACATATATTTATGTACCTGAAAAGGACTAGAAATTATATGTGGCCTTACCAGACAGATTCACTGCTTCTTGTGAGTAACATAGATTTGGTTTTTTCAAATCAGATAGGGACGGCATTAAATTCACCTCAAAGGTTATGTGTTTAATTTTAGGAAGTAGAGCCATAATATGGAGGAGAGTTATATGGAAATATATTTTGGACTCCACCATAGAAAGATGATAAATAAGAGCCTCTGGAACAACCTAAGTATTTGTATGACTCTAGAGACTTCATGATGGACTTTGATGTGTTTTCTGAGTTTGCCTAGGGTTATTACAATTTATTGTGATAATAATGGTGCAGTTGCAAACTTGAAGGAATGACAAGTCCATAGGCAATTAAACACATTAAGAGCAAGTACCACCTTATACGAGAAATCATATAATGAGGGAAAAGTTGTTATTGCCTATATTGCATCGGATGATAACCTAGTAAATCCATTTACAATGACCGTAAGGCGAAAGCCTTTGATGGTTGTGTAGAGGGAGTGGGAATTAGATGTATGGCAGTGGTTCTGACAACATAGTCTTTCAGTATAAGTGGGAGATTGTTGGATTATATACTAAAAGTCTAGCTTTTTGTGTGAACAATTTATTTGAAATGAGAATCAAATGATCAAATGATTGCGTCTTATAATTTATTTATATGCACGATGCAATAGTACACTTACTTTACACTATAGATAATATGTTGTGCGACAACACGTGGAAGATCATATTATCGATTTTCTTATAAAGCATAAACAGATGCTCACAACCGAGATAGACGGGGACTCTCTATCAGGATGGTTGTAGTGTGGTTTGGTATTAGCTTGTCTTGGTTATAGAATCACATTAGTGCACTTTGTGTGTATTGAGCAGAAATGCTTGAGATCGTTTGACTTATACTTACTTATAGACTAACATGATCTCTATTATTATGGATGTTCATGCTCTTAAACCCTATACAATAACCTCGACACGTAAGGCAGTATGTATTTCTTTGATTCATCAATGTGTGAGATTTACATGTTATTAAATCAATAAACTCGGTGAGTTGGGAAATAGTGTTGTCTCTATGGTGTGCTGTTGATTGTAGAAGGAATTCGTGTCAGACATAGGTTGATGGTGTCCCATTGAGGAGCTCATAAGAATTATCATGTAAACCCTGCAGGTGGATTTATTCCGGCATGATAATGAGGTTGAGTGGTACTACTCTCTGCTGAGATATTAATTAATGGAGTTGTCAGTAACTTAATTAATTAATGGGGATTATATATCTTAACCATGGGGAGACTGTCGAGCTTATAATAAGAAGGAGCCCATAACGTAATTATAGGATTAGAACGATAGTGCAGTAATAATATTTTAGTGGAATATATTATTATTATTGGACTTAAGTATAAGCTTTGCGCTATGCTTAGATACTTAAGCCAAATGGAGGCCCAACTCTAATTTCTCCTCCTGGTCCCTGCTGTAGCCTATAAATAAGTCACCTCAGCTTATTCGAAACCCTAATCATGCTCCTAAAACACGTTGAAAATTAGGGAGGAAGCAGATTGAGGAGATCTAAAGATAGTCGCCCACACAACGTCAAGATCGGACTTGGGAATACAGCAAAAGATTGGAAGGTTGTTTGCTGCTGATGATCATCCTCTACATCAACCCTAGTGAAAGGTAATACGATTCTACTCTTATGCTTTCACTGCAGTAGAATTGAATGGAACCCTAACGATTCACTTTAACCAAACAATTGAACGCCAACATAACTTTTAGCTAAGTGTCTCAATTATCAATAGTGGCCTAAGATAATTTCCTAGCATCTATCAATAATGAATTTCAAACAAGACTCCAAGCCAACTTTTAGAATAAACTATCATGCATAAATTATCATGATTAAAAGGCTCAAAATTCTTACAAGGGTAATAGATTTCCGAAGCACTCTTCAAAGCATGAAATCAATATCAATTCCCACATAAACTACAATTAATAACAAATAACACATGTTTCTTTTAAACAAAATAACATATATCACAAGTATAACGCACATGCATACCAAAGAGTCAATATCAATCCATCGATCATCAATCAAATGCACAAATATCCATCACACCATCAATCCTAACAATATCATCAATACAGTACATGCCACTCACGCATCAATCTCATAATACTCAAATCAAACATCCATACGCCTCAACCTGTAAAGGGAAAAAGAGAAGGGAGATGAGAGGAATCAGACAAAAAGAAAACTTGACACAATCTACTCCTCTGGAGCATCATCATCATCGCTTATCTCCATGCACCACAAATCAAAATCTCTCTGAAGAACCCAAAGCTTCCTATCAACCTTTCGATAGTTTGCTTGCATCTCTCCCAGCCTTCTATCTGTCGCATTATACCTCAAATTGAGCGCAGCATAGTTTATGTTTGCTAAAGCAAGTTGGTGGTTCGTCTCTTGCTGGTCCGTATTCAATGCGGCAAAGTGCTCATTCATCATTTGAAATTGCTCTAGATAAAAGTGATCCTGAGCCTGCCAGAAATCATATTGTTATTGCTGCTGCTGCTACTGTTGTGGTGGTGGCTGCATCGGAGGAATACCCATTTCTGGAATGTCGTGAGGTATCTCCATATGCTTCTCAGGAATTGGATGCTCAAACGGTGGCGGCTGCTCATGCCAAAACTGTTGTTGCTGCTGAAATGGCTCATACTCCTCGTACTCCTCCAGCTCTCCCAATAAAATCATATCCAAGTCGAGATACACACCATCGAGGTGCATATCTACCAAAGTTTTCCAATCTCCCTTAGCACAACAAGTAGTGGAGATCGCGATGTGGGGAGGAGTGTTCATCAACAGATTTTCATTAACCTGAACTGTAGTAAGGTCAATGAAAGAAAAGGGCATTTGAAAAGAAATTGAATTACTCCCTTGGATGAACATCCTTACACCGTCTTCATGTCGAGCCAAATTCATCCTCACACATGCCGAAAGAATCAAGTTTGGCTCACCAATCACCGGCCGATGTCTAGATAAATCCACGTTATAATGCTCAGCTAACGATGTGATCAAGCCTCTAATATTCACTTTCTAATACGTGTGAGTGGTGAACCAGTACAGCTACTGCAAAACATATTCTCCCAATTTAAAGTGGACCCTATTCATCATACACCATAAGACGTACAGCTCCCCTCTTGGAACACATCCGCCCTCAACTCGGGCAAAGATGGTGTTCCCAAGTATCCTATCCATATATGCGATCAATGGATTCTGGATGAAAGCAGTCCTCGATCACTGTGGATCATAAGCTCCTTGCAATCCCGTGATCGACCTCCAGAAATAATCAGGAATAAAGCCTGCATACTCTTGGGCAGACACATCCTCCGGGCACCAAAACATCCTGTTAAACTTGTTGGATTGTATATTAAAAGCCTAGCTTTTGTATGAACTTGTTGGATTGTGTTTTAAAAGCTGAGAAAGACGGGGACTCTCTATCGGGATGGTTGTAATGTGATTTAGTATTAGTTTGTCTTGACTATAAAATCACATTAGTGTACTTTGTGTATTGAGCAGGACCACTTGAGATCGTTTGATTTATACTGACTATATAGGAGAACTTGATCTCAGTTATTATGGATGTTCGTGCTTTTAACAACCCCTATACAATAACCTCGACACGTATGGCAGTATGTATTTCTTTGATTCATCAATGGGTGAGATTTACATGTAATTAAATCAACAAACTCGGTGAGTTGGGAAGTAGTGTTGTCTCTATGGTGTACTGTTGATTGTAGAAGGAATCCGTGTCCGCTATAGGTTGATGATGTCCCCTTGAGAAGCTTATAAGGTTATCATGTACTACTCTGGGATGAGATATTAATTAATGGAGTTGTTAGTAACTTAATTAATTAATGGGGATTGTATATCTTAAACATGGGGAGACCAACGAGCTCATAATAAGAAGGAGCCCAAAATGTAATTTTCGGATTAGAGCGGCAGTGTAGTAATAATATTTTGGATGAATATATTATTATTATTATTGGACTTAAATATAAGTTTTGGGCTAAACTTGGATACTTATGTCCAATGGAGGCCCTACTCTATTTTCTCCTCCTGGTCCCTGCTGTAGCCTATAAATAAGTCACCTCAACTTATCTGGAACCCTAATCTAGCATCTAATTCACGTGTTAGATGAGGGAGGAAGTAGATTGAGGAAATCTTACAACAGAAGATCAAGAGGTCGTTTGCTGCTGTTGTTCGTCAACTTTTATGATTTTTATAAAATTGTGATAGAATAGGACGTGTGAAACACTGTTGGAAAGTCAAAAAAGAGAGGATCGTTTTAGCATGTAGATCACTCAAATCGATGAACGGATGAGAGAATTATGCCCAAAATGGTGTGGCTGCGCAGGCTGCCGGAGAGAATCTTTCTTCTTCAACATACCCTGGTGAAAGGTAATACGTTTCTTATTTTCTTGCTTCTGCTGATTATAGAATCGTATGGAACCCTAACGGTTCATGTTAACCAAATGATCAAACGCCAAGAAAACTGGCTAGCATACAAGTATCTTAACTCGCCTCCAAGTCGGAACCATGCTGAGGTAGGAAGAACGGAATCCTCCCGGATCATCTCAAAAGTACATAGCATCTCCACGGTGATATGGAAGTATGTCTCCCTCTTCAAGTCCATAAATCCACTGATTCCTACTTGGTTGAACATCTATCTGATATCATTGATTATACTCATCTCCAACATGGCTTCATCATCTTGGTATCAAGTCCGAGCAATCTTCCTAGAAATAGCTCCCCATAGCTCTCACTTCTCATCCGAATTTGTTACTTGCAAACCAAAATCCAATGGCATCTTTCCATCTTTCGTACTTTTTTACCCGTATCTCCTTTCTTTGGTATTCCAACTTTATTCTTCGAACAAGAAGCAATTCCCTTACCTTTATCTCCAACCATGGAAGCGAGAAAGTGAAGAGAAGGAAGTCCCAAAATTCAACTTGAATTTTCCCAATTTGATGTGGAATGTGTGTGGTTTGGGTAAAGAAAAAGTGTTCTAAGTGTTTTGGTTGAGAATCGTACCGTTCGAGGTTGTTGCTCGAGAAAGGATGGTGAGAAAATGGTCAAGCAGCGCTGAAACTGACCTTATATCGTGAAAACTGCTCCTTCGTTAGGGCCAAGCGGTTTGGTCGAGCGACCCTTGAGTTGGTCGAGTGGCTACCCTATAAGCTGAAACCTACTCTTGAACTCCGCTCGACCTCTAGCTCGACCCGATGTCTTGGTCGAGCGGCTCCTATTAGGTCGAGCGGGTACCCTGTACTCTGAAAACTTCAAGATCTGCTTTACAGTGGTCCGCTTGACCACCGCTCAACATCCATGACTTGGTCGAGCATAATACTTTTGGTCGAGCGACCTCCCGACGCTCTACTTTCTCGTGATCTCTTCATCCCCAGTAACTCAGACTCAAAAACAACTTTAATCATCATATTAAGCCAAAACACTAACTAGAGAACCATTACTTAGACTATATAATAAAGCATATATAACTCCGCTCACACTATAAACAAAACACCACTAAACACTAGGCAAATTACAAAAAAATGACACATCAAAACTGGTTAGAGTTTCAATATACCATAAAAGATCAACTCCCTTAGCAAACGTTACAAAGAAAAGATTATACTCTTGGTACTTCACTAAGGTAAGAACATCACACACCCCCCAAACTTAGTAAAAACATAGTCGAAACTAAGTTTGCAAAGAGATGTAATTGCCGATTTGTAAGCACCATAAATAAAAATTTCTTACTCACACGAAATAAATAAAGCAATAAAACAGGAGGGTAAGCCCCAATAGGCGCTCATGTTTAACGTCAGAGAGTCACAACGGTACCACTTCAATGCAAGGTATCTTCAAAGACAATGCAAGCATCATCCGGCGACTTAAAATGCTTCAATCAATACCCATTCGCCGCTATGATGTCTCCATCTTTGTCTATGATCTCGAAACTCCCCTCTCCACAGAATCTATGTATTATGAACTGCCCTGTCCACTTTGATTTTAATTTTCCTGCAAAAAGCTTCAATCGAGAGTGAAAGAGCAAAACCTCATCTCCTTCTTTGAACTCTTTGAACGTGATCTTCGAATCATGCCATTTCTTCATTCTTTCTTTATAGATCACCGAGTTCTTGAAAGCTTGAATTCTAAACTCATCCAATTGATTAATGTGAGTCAACCTCAATTCCTTAACCTCTTTAATGGATAAGTTCAAACTTCTTACTGCCAAAAAAAACTTATGCTGAATCTCTACGGGTAAGTGGCACGATTTCACATAGACTATTTGATAAGATGACATTCCTAGCATAGTCTTGTATGAAGTTCGGAACCCCCATAAGACGTCATTGAGCTTCATATCCCAATCTTTCCTATTGGTTCCAACCACCTTCTCCAGGATTTACTTCACTTGCCGGTTATAAACTTCCCCTTGCCCAATCGCTTGATGATGTAGGGTGTAGTAACCCTATGCTTTACACCATAATCCTTGAGAACTTTTTCAATAAGTTTGTTGACAAAGTGGGAACCTGCATCACTTACTAGCGCACTTGAAACTCCATAGCGGACAAAAATATATTTCTTCACGAATGACAAGACAGTCTTTGCATCATTCATACGGGTAGGAATGGCCTCCACCCACTTAGAAACATAATCAACGGCTAATAAGATGTATAGGAATCCATTAGATGGGGAAAATGGCCCCATAAAATCAATTCCCCATACATAAAAAATCTCATCTACAATGCTTGGCTGATGTGGCATCTCATCCCTCTTCCCTATGTTTCCCATCCTTTGACATCTATCGCATGTCGCCACATATGATGCACAATCCTTAAACAAGGTAGGCAAATATAGAGTGGATTGTAGTACCTTAGCTTCAGTATTTTTGAGCTCCGAAGTGCCCCCCTTTAGGTTGTGAATGGAAAAAATCAAGAACACTTTCTTTCTTCATCTCAGGCACACACTTACGGACGATAGAATACGTACAAAGTTTGTAAACAAACGGATCATACCATATGAAGGTCTCAACATCTCTCTTGAATTTCACAAGTTGATATCTATTGAGATCTTTTGGAATTTCACCTACAATAATGTAGTTAACATAATCTGCATACCATGGATTCATTCCTTGAGCAGCTACTAGACAAGCTTTCTCCGCTCCTTCAGCAAGTATAGCCATTATCTTCTTATTCGGGAACATTTCTTCTATGTACTCAAACGGCTCATCACAATGCTCCCTTATTTCTAACCTTGATAGGTGATCCGCCAAAACATTCTTTGTTCCTTTCTTATCTCAGATCTCCATATCAAATTCTTGCAGAAGAAGGATCCATCGGATAATCCTTGGCTTTGGTTCCTTCTTCTCCATCAAGTACCAGATCGCAGAATGATTCGCATACACTATAGTCTTTTTGCCAACCAAATACTGTCAAAACTTGTTGAAAGCATACATAACAGCTAGAAACTCCTTTTCAGCAACAGTGTAGTTCTTTTGTGCTACATCAAAAGTTTTTCTCACATAGTAGATAGCGCAGAACTTCTTTTCCTTCAACTGCCCAAGCACCACTCCAAGTGCTAGATCACTTGCATCACACATTAGTACAAACGGCTGAGTCCAATCCGGTGTGATCAAGATAGGTGCAGTAATAAGAGCCTCTTTCAAAACCTGAAAAAGCTGCTAGACATTTTTCATCAAAAATAAAAGGAACATCCTTTTCAAGTAAGTAAGATAAGGGCTTAGAGTATTTTGAGAAGTCTTTGTTGAATCAAATTCGGCGTGTCCAAGGAAAGACCGCACTCTTTTCTTATTAGTAGGTGGTGGAAGCTTCTCAATTGCCACCACCTTTGCTCTATCAACCTGCAATCCCTTAGTCAAAATATGATACCCAAGAATAATCCCATCTCTCACCATGAAGTGGCACTTTTCCCAATTCAAGACAAGATTAGTTTCTTGACATCTCTTCAAAACAATATATAGGTTAGACAAACAAATATCAAAGGAGGAACCAAACACAGAAAAATCATCCATAAACACCACCTCCATGATCTTCTCTATCAACCCATTGAATAAGGCCATCATGCAACGCTGAAATGTAGCAGACGCATTACATAATCCAAAAGACATCTTCCTAAAAGCAAAGGTTCCATATGGGCAAGTACAAGTGGTATTTTCCTGATCCTTGAGTTCAATCATGATTTGATTATAACCCGAGTATCCATCCAAGAAATAATAAAACTCATACCCTGCTGGATGGTCAAGCATTTGATCCATGAAAGGAAGAGGGAAATGGTCTTTGCATGTATTTTCATTCAATTTCCTATAACCAGTACACACATGTCATCCCGTAGGAATCTCAATGGCTAAGGTCTTACCATCATCGGCTTTCACAATAATCAAGCCCCCCTTTTTAGCTACAACATGCAATGGACTCACAAGGGGACTATCACTAATGGGATATATAATTCCTGCATCTAACCACGTTAAGATCTACTTCCTAATTACTTCTTGAATCGCGAGGTTAGCCCTCCACTAATTCTGAATACATCCTTTAGCTTCATCTAACAAATTTATTTTATGCATGCAATATAATGGACTAATACATTTCAAATCATCAAGAGACCATCCAATAGCAAACTTATACTTCCTAAGCACATCCAATAAATCTTCAAGTTGATCATTAGTAAGAGAAGAGAATATAATTACCGGATATGTTTCATTGTCGCCTAAGAAGGCATACTTTAAGTATTCTTGTAGCGGTTTCAACTCCTTCTTTTCTTCTTTTTGTGTGCTCTCTCTATCTAAGGGTAGGTACTGCCTAGTCCACTTCACTTCTTCAAACTTGGTCCTTTGTGATTCATACCTGTCATCACCCAAAGCAAGTAAATTTTCAAGAAATTCAATACATACCTCGTTGGAGAGCTCGTCTAGCTCTGTAGTGGGAAAAGTAAGAGATTCTGCCAAGCATGTCTCCAATGGATCCTTTGAGAGAATCAAGGACATATCATCCTTCACGATCTCCTCCATCACATCAATGCTATAGCATTGTGTCTCCATAGGCATCTTCATTACTTTGTCGAGGTTGAACAGAATCTCTTCATTATCCATGTGAAGTCTAAGCTCTCCCTTTTTAACATCGGTCATAGCTCCAGCTTTGGCAAGGAATTGCCTCCCTAAGATAAGAGTGACATTATCCTTATCATCATCCATCTCTAGCACAGGAAACTCCACATTAAAGATAAGCTTTTCTACTTTCACAAGTACATCTTCTACCAACCCATTAGGAAAAGTCATTGACCTATCCGTCAATTGTAGAGCCACAGTTGTAGGAGAAAGCTCCCCCAAACCTAGATTTTTTAAATATAGATAAGGGAATTAAGTTGATACTTGCAATAAGATCGCACAATGCTTTTCGTGCCGGCCCCCTTACAATTTCACATAAAATAGTGATCGAGCTGCAGTTCTTGGATATATTAACAGTTTCAGCTCCATACAAGCTCCACTTCTTCAGTATGATATCCTTAATATATCGGGCATAGTATGGCATCTCCATGATTGCTTCGAAGAAAGGAATGTTCAAGCTTATCTTGTTCATGATATCCGAAAATCCCTTGAACTTTTCTTCCAATCCCTTCTTGACTATTCTGAGAGGAAACAGATGAGGTATCTTTGTCTTAGGAATCCCCATTCGTCATGTTTAACCTTCTTCGCTTTATCCTTCTCGGCTCTCAATCTCTTGACTCTTTCCCACTTCTTCTCAACTATCAGCTCAGTATTTTACTCTTGTAATGGTATTGGAGTATTCTGAACTACAGGTGTAACATCCTGTACGAAAATCAATGATGCAGTACCTTGCTCAACCTTCACTCGACTAAGAGGTCTTAGTCGAGTGAGTTGGTAATAGTCGAGTGAGGTACCTGTATTCTGACTTTGGTTGCTCAGGTGTACAATAGTTCGCTCGGCCTCTGCTCGACCAGAAGGGTCAGGTCGAATGGCTGTGTTTTGGTTGAGCGGGGTATCTGTACTCTGATCTTGACTTCTTTGAGAAGGAAATTTACCTTTCTCAACTGTTTGCGTAAGCTTGTTCATATTTCCCGCCATCTCTCCCATCAATAACGTAAGGTCCTTCTTCTTCTTGGATAATTCCTCATGATTTGAGTCTATCTTTACTTCCAAAAGATCCACCCTTGCATCATTCCTAGCCATGTATCAGTTCACAGTATCCTCCAAACCAGGTTTTCCTTCTTTGACCTTAGCACCCGGATCGGCACTCATAGGAGGTTTTACTGCTGCATTCGGATTGTACTATGAAAATTTTGGCCTCCTTTGTTGTTGATAATTACCCAGGGGACCACGATTGTTGTAGTTCCCTTGGTAATTCCAGTTTCCTTGATTTTGAAACCTAGTTCTTTGTATACTTTGACCCATGGCATAGTTTGCTTCTTCAAATTCATCTTGAGTTGGTCTTTCTTCACCAACATAATGTTGCTTCATCATTGGTACTTTCTGTGACATCTCCATTATTTGTTTTTTGTTGGGATTCAAATAGCTTGTTGATGTTTGCCAAACTAGAGATGATCTCATCTTCTGTACTTGACTTTACCGTAGTGTGTTCAACCTGCGCTACCTTCCAAGTACATAGGTTCTTCTCACTCTATCAGTTGGTCAATCTCTTGAATTCATAGAAATATCCTCAAAAAGTTTTTCGGCCTCAACGAGTGTCATTGTAATAATACTCCATTAGATGAAACATCTAATAACACACGAGAATCACAGTCCAACCCGTTGTAAAATATACTAATATATTGAGCTTTAGATAATCTATGTTTTGGATACTTCTGAAGCATATCCTCGAATCTATCCCAAGCTTCATGAAATTTCTCTCTACTACCGATGGCAAATTGATTAATTTCTTGCTTCATTCTAAGCACCTTTGAAGGTGACATGTATCGCTCCAAGAAATTCACTTTCAATTGTTCCCAGGTAGTGCATTCAGCAGTACTAAGACTGATGTACCAATATCTCGCTCTTTCAGTAAGCTAGAATTTAAACAGTATTATCCTCTTTGCATCTTCATGAGTTCCTGCATCTTTTTGTGTACTTGCATAACTAAGGAACTTATTCAGATGTTGCTGAGGATCTTCGAAAGTTCCCCCAGAGAAGGAGTTCTTTTCCATCATGCTGATAAGAGTGGGGTGAAAATCAAAATCTACATCGGCTCCTCGCGCTCCTAACACGTTGCCCCCTCCGCTATTCTTAAAGACTTCACGGATAGCAACATTGTCGGGATTTTCCCTTTCTTGGGCCATGTTGATTGCTTCTGCTTTCGATTTATCTCTGGTTACAGCTTCAATCACTTCCGAGTTCAGCACTTCAACTTCTACTCCTAGATTAAGAGCTTCGGTTGCTTCCACGTTCTTGTTTTTTCTTTGCCTTCTTCTTCCTTGATGATGCTCCAATGTTCGAATCAAAAGGCGCTAGTGCTCCTGCCTTTGATCTAGTGTGCATACACCTATGAGATTTAAGCTTTAGAAATTAAAGACAAGTATGGAGTAGTTCCAATTAAAATAAAAACAATAAAATTGATAAGGCCAACCGTCCCCGACAACGGCGCCAGAAACTTGATGGACATTTTCTCAACACATAATTAATCCCCAAGTATGAAGGATATCAATCGTAGCTTAGATAAGCGACCAAGTTATATTTATCGTACCCAAAGGACGATGGTTATCAATTTATTATTATTTAAGCTAAGAGAAACTATTATTTGGCAATTTAAGTGGAGAATAGTGATTAATCTAATTAACATAATAATAAAATAACAAATAAAATAGAATAGTAGAGAATAACGAGAGTTAACAAGTGAGAAGATAGGTAGTTCTTCGGGCAATCAATAGAGAGGCTTTTCAAATTTTGATTTAAATATTTCATTGTTTACCATTTCATTTTTTGAGCTACACAATTAATTCCTTAATAAGAGTTTGTATGATGTTGAACATCTAACTGAATTTTATTTAATAATAACAAGTAGTACGCCCGTAGATTTATTTATTTTTATTAATATAGGTAGCCTTGAATTTAATATGTCATACTATTAAAATTATTATTTTATTTTGTGCATAGAATGAAATTAAAATACATTTCTATAAGTCCATCTTCATCACTTTACACCAGTTTGCAGCGCATTCAACACAAAAATGATGTGGAAACAGTAATTCATCTATAGCAGATTGCACTACTTTTTACACTGAAAAATGAAATTTTCATTTAATCCTAATTTAAATTTTTTCCTCATAATTAAAATTATTATACCTTTTAATTTTGATATTTATCTCGATGAAATTAATATAGCTTAAATATTTAGAAAATTACAAACTCTCTTGCGAGACGTTACATATGTGAGATGGTTCGTGAAACATGTTAATGTATGCTTATTATATAAATAAAGTAAGCTTAATGATTGTTAAAGTACGTTTTCTAAAATATGATAAATGATTAATCAAAGTATGATTTTATGGTGTTATAATATGATTCATTATTAACATACTTTAACTACAAATAAACATACTTTACCTATATAATAAACATAATAACACTACATAGCATTATCACGCAAAAGAAACGAGGCAGGCCAAAAAGGGTTTTTATCATCTGATAACTAAGCCCAACACTCGTTTACAAGCAAAGTTCAATACTCCAAAGTTGAACAAGTATGAGCTTATGAGTATTCCAGGTCTTAAAAAAATGCGAGAAGAGTTAGATGATATGCGAAAAGGGTTCGATGATTTAGATTAGATTCATTTATGGGTCCACCTGTTTGACCCTTTCTTTCACCCGCTATTGGCTTTTCACTGATTGTATCAGTCTTTTAAATATCTTTACCTTTCCTGTCTCCCCTCCCTCTTCTTTTTTTTTATAATATATCATCTATTAACCAATATAATAAACATACTTTAGTAATGGGTCGACCCGTCTCACAACCATCTCTAAAAAAATCCATCTCACAAGAGAGTAACTCTTAGAAAATATTCATTAATTAATAAAACACTTGAAAATTATATTACAATACAATCAAGGTCTTAAATAGCTAAACTTCTGAGTTGGAATACTTCATCCATATATGATCAGTTAATGTAATTTTTGTTAGATTGTATAATAAAAGCCTAGGTTTTGTATTGAATAATGTTTTAACAATTTTATTTGAAATGAGAATCATATGATCAAACGTTTTGCACATTATAAATTGTTTATTTATATGTTTGTGCAAAAGTCCATTTTCTTTATACTATAGATAATATGTTATACGACAACACGCGTAAGATCATATTATCGGTTTCCTTATAAAGTATAAACAGATGCTCACAACCGAGATAGATGGGGACTATCTATCGGGATGGCTGTAGTGTGATTTGGTGTTAGTTTGTCTTGACTATAGAATCACATTAGTGCACATTGTGTGTATTGAGCAGGACCGCTTGAGATCATTCGACTTGTACTGTCTATATAGGAGAACTTGATCTCAGTTATTATGGATGTTCGTGCTCTTAATCCCTATACAATAACCTCATCATGTAAGACAGTATATATTTCTTTGATTCATCAATGGGTGAGATTTACATGTATTAAATCAATAAACTCGGTGAGTTGGGAAATAGTATTGTCTGTATGGTGTGCTGTTGATTGTAGAAGGAATCCATGTCTGACATAGGTTGATGATGTCCCCTTGAGGAGCTCATAAGGTTTATCATGTAAATCTTGCAAGTGGATTAATTCCGGCATGATAATAAGATTGAGTGGTACTACTCTCGGAAGATATATTAATTAATTTGAGTTGTCAGTAACTTAATTAATTAATGGGTATTGTATATCTTAAACATGAGGAGATTATTGAGCTCATAATAAGAAAGATCTCATAACGTAATTATGGGATTGGAAAGGCAGTGCAGTAATAATATTTTAGTGGACTATATTATTATTATTGGACTTAAGTATAAGCTTTGGGCTAAGCTTGGATACTTAAGCCCAATGAAGGTCCAACCCAATTTCCCCTCCTAGTCCATGATGTAGCCCAATATATAAGTCATCTCAGCTTCCTGGAACCCTAAGTCTGCGCCACTTTTGACGTGAGAAGAGGGAAGAAAGCTGATTGAGAAATCTTGTAGATATCTGCCCACACAACATCAGGATTGGACTTGGGTCAGACAGCAGAAGATCAAGAGGTAGTTCTCTGCAACTATTCATCCCTTACATCAATTCTGAAGAAAGGTAAACTTTAATCATTGCTTCCGCTGTTATTGTTTACATGGATTCCTAACGGATCACGCTGAGCCAAACGATCGATTGTCAACAATTGGTATCAGAGCGTCAGTTTCATGGTGAAACGTGACACGTTAGGTTAAAGTTTGAGCCATACGTGTGTTAATTGTCAAATTGAAAGCATGTATGAAAGGGCTTAAGTGATTATGTGATATAATCTGATAATAATCGCCTGAGAATATTGGGGTTCCGTATTATTATTGTTTTATACAAAAACCCCTATCTGCTATGTGTGATTATTGCTTTTGATATCGAAAGACACGATACACACATCGCTGCACCCTGTATGACTTGGCTGTTGTCGTACGACTGCGACGGGCTGGAGGCCTGATGGCTATCGGGCCAACGATGATGGCGAGCAGACAGATAAAATCGTGGAGATCGACGCGTTGCTGAACAAGCGCGATGATGCTGTCTATCGGAGGCAGCACTTTGCCCACTCGAAACACCAGCTGCGAAGGACGGCGCTGTTGACGGAAACTTCCTGGTGGAAAAGCGTGGTTCACGGCGAGTCTCTGCCAGTTCCGGGTGGGCCCATAACTGTTCTGGGCGGGTCTGTTACCACTGCCACTCACTGATTCAACGACAAAATCTGGTGTGGGATGGCGTGTCGGCGCGGCTTCACGTGTGAGACACCGATGCGGTAGCAGGCGGCGAGTCGAAGTAGACTGGAATCAAACTTGTAGCAGCGTCGGAGGTGTATTAGCAACGTTCCGGTCGAGTCCAAGTTGATTATGGAGCCAGTCCTTCGGCGACCAGGTCGGGTCTGAAGCCTCTTTCGAGAGTCTTCATGCTGGTTGGGTCGTGTCTGTTGGATGCTAGGCGAGTCGACGGCTTGGGCTTGCTGGATGTGCTCGGCGACGCTGATGGACAGAGGCTGCGGATGCGTGTTTTTGGACAAGTTTGGTGATGATGGGAGTGGCAGACGACCAGGACCGGTGGGCAGCAATGCGGCATCAGGACCTCAGTCAGCAACTCAGTCACCGGCGGCATGTCTGATGGCGGTGCCGGCAAGACAACCCTGCGGCATGTCTGACGGCGTGAAAGGGGTGGGAGAAAACTTGCTGCTGCACGATCAAGATAGGCTGTTTTTCTTCCACATTGGCGTATTTTGGCAGGCAATGGGCCTTGATGCCTTGTTGGGCCAAGTTTTCTCAATGGGCTGAATATTTCTTGCCAGATTAATTAATAATGTTGATAATGGGCTTCTCCTTTGTTATTGCTGCCTTATGGGCCAGCTGGGCCCATTTCCTTGTTTTCTCCATTTATGCTCTTAATTCAATATATATAACTGCTTTAATTGTTTTAATTTGACATTAATTGTTATATATGTGGCATGTTCTATGTGATTTTTTTTAAATTAAATTATTTAATAATAGAAGCATGCTTAGGATGTATATTTTATTATTGAAATATTATATGCATGTTAAAACTCTCGGTGTTAAATAACTAAGTGGGAGAGGGGATTGGTAATTAATTCCCGCGGTCTCCAGTATTAGTTCGTAAGTGATGTGAATAAACTTGAGTGTTGGCATAGACTTCCTCCCCATCGGATGAGTTTATTCACAGATCACATGTACGAACTTCTTTATGATGATCGTAGGAAGTTATCCGAGCGGGTGTGTACTTCACCATCTGTAAGACACACAAGCTTGGGCCGCGGACTTGGGATCAAATAATGGTGTACACTTATATGTAAATGATAAGTATCCTCCCCATCCCTGTTATTTGCATGGCTAAAGAGAAACCGACTATTAATTATTTTGTCAAAAAGTTAGGTTGACAAATGAAATTATTGGATAAAACCTTCTCTTGTAAATGTTCGGGTTTGTATACGTCCACACTATCGTGGCATGCTGGCCCACGGTGCTTGAGATGTTGGTGAATTTTATTTTATATTGTTATGAGGGATTCAATATAAATTGATAAATTCGAAGTGTTTGATTTGTTTATTATTTATGATTCTCAGGATTTTCAAATGGCACTCAACTCACTTTCTGTTATACTTAAAGAGCATAAATTTACAGGCATTAATTATGTTGACTGGAAACGAAACATGAACATTATTTTAACTACTGAAGATTATATCTTTGTTCTCACTGAAGAATGTCTTCCGGCACCTACCGATGCCTCTACCGAAGAGCAAAGAGTTGCTTATAATAGGTGGGTCAAAGCTGATAGGATGGCTAAGTGCTATATTTTGGCTTCTATGTCAAATGTGCTTCAGACTCAGCATCAAGCCATGCAGACCGCCTATGATATGATGCATAATCTTAGGGAACTCTTCGGGCATCAGAGTCATCCTGCTAGGTCGAAGGACATGTCTGTTCTAATGAACACCAAAATGGCTGAGGGCACTTTCATGAGGGAGCATGTCCTTAGGATGATGGGCTAGCTCAATGAGTTTGAAGTTCTTAGAGCTGAAATCGATGGGGAAACCCAGGTCGATATCATACTCCAAAGCTTGCCTAGGAGTTTTGAGCAGTTTCGTCTGAACTATAGTATGAACAAATATTTATACACATTGGTGGAACTTCTAACATAACTTATGGTGGCGGAAGAACTATTTTGTTGACCGCCTTAAGTTTATGTTGCTGAAAATGTTGCTCATCCTAGGCCGAAAGGCGGTAGGAATAAAAAGAAGCAAGGAAATTCAGCACCGGTGAACCAAATGAAAGTAAAGGCTGGTGCGGTCATGAAGCCTAAAGGCAAGTGCTTCAAATGCAAGCAGCCGGGACACTACAAGGCTGACTGCCCTCTTCTGAAGGGGAACAAGAATGGTAAGTTGTTTATACTAGTTGTTGAATCGTGTTTAGCGGCTGTATCTGCTGACACTTGGTGTGTAGATACGGGAGTCACTGACCATGTCTGCAATTCTTTGCAAAGGTTCCATCAAACCCTATAGCTTAGTGATGGGGAGATTACCATACTCATGGGGAATGCTACAAGAGTAGCGGCTGTTGCAGTGGGAGATGTCTATTTATCTTTTAATAAGAACAAAATTCTTGTTTTGAGGAAATGTCTTTATGTACCTCATTTTAAAAAGAATTTAATTTCGGTTTCTAAATTGTTTTTGGATGGGGATTCTGTTTCTTTTAATGACAAGGTTGTTTTATGGGAAAATGGAATTTTTATCTGTGATGGTGCATTGATAGATAATTTGTATATTCTTAATCCAATTTCTCCCACGGTGCAACAAATTGAAATGAATGATACCTCTACTAATAAAAGAAAAGAACCTTCTAAAATGAACCAAACATATCTTTGGCATCTAAGACTAGGTCATATTAACTTGAGTAGGATTCAAAGGTTGATAGATGATGGACCTCTAAGGTCATTAGTAGTAGAAAATTATCCAACTTCTGAATCCTACTTGGAAGGAAAAATGACAAAAAGGCCTTTTAAGGCAAAGGGGTATAGAAACAAGGATTTGTTGGAATTGGTTCATTCTGATTTATGTGGTCTTATGTCTGTCCAGGCAATAGGGGTTATGAATACTTCGTCACTTTCATTGACGATTATTCTAGATACGAATATATTTATTTAATGCGCCGCAAGTCTGAGTGCTTTGATAAATTCAATGAGTACAAGGATGATGTGGAAAAGCAACTTGGAAAATATATCAAACACTACGATCTAATCGTGGTGGCGAATACCTCTTGCGAGAGTTTAGAAATTATTTATCGGAGCAAGCGATTGAATCCCAATTGTTTGCACCGGGCACACCCCAGCAGAATGGTTTAGCGGAAAGAAGGAATAAGACTCTTATGGAAATGGTAAGATCAATAATGAGTTATTCGGAACTACCATATTCGTTCTGGGGACATGCCTTAGAAACAGCAACTTACATTTTGAACTTAGTACCTTCTATCGGTATCCTCCATACCCATAGAACTATGGACCGGGCGAAAGCCTATTCTGAAACATGTTCGGATTTGGGGTGCCCCAGCACATGTGTTAAAGGCAGATGCTGATAAGTTAGAATCACGTACTGAAGTTTAACTGTTTATAGGATATCCTAGAGGAACGAAAGATGGCTTGTTTTATAATCCAAAAGACCAAAAGAGGATCGTTAGCACAAACGCTAGATTTTTGGAAGAAGATTATATTATGAACCACAAATCCATGAGTAAAATTGTTCTAGATGAAGTAAGAGAAGAAACACCAAACATTATACCTAATGTACAAGAGGATATATCACAAGACATTGCACCGCGTGTCACACCTGATACACAATTGCCTGCGGAGCCTCGTTGTATTTGAAGGGTTGTGAGACAACCGGATAGATTCATGAGATTGGGAGAGTCTTCTGACTTTGTCCCCGGTGAACGTGAAATTGACCCATGGAATTACAACGAGGCACTGCAAGATAAAGATGCTCAATTATGGCAAAACGCAATTGAAATCTGAAATAGAATCCATGTATTCTAATCAAGTATGGTGTAAAAGCTATTGGATGCAAGTGGATCTATAAAAGAAAAAGAAGATCTGACGGTAAGGTGGAAACCTTTAAAGCAAGGCTTGTGGCTAAAGGATATACACAGAAATAAGGAATCGATTATGAAGAAACCTTCTAGCCTGTGGCCATGCTTAAGTCAATCTGGATTCCTTTGTCTATTGCTGCTCATATGGATTATGAGGTATGGCAGATGGATGTCAAGACAGCTTTCCTGAATGAAAGTCTTGAGGAAAACATCTATATGAAGCAACCAGAAGGATTCATTGCGAAGGGTGAAGAGTATCTTGTGTGTAAGCTTAAAAGGTCCATTTATGGATTGAAACAAGCTTCAAGATCATGGAACATCTGTTTTGATGAAGTAAACCAGTTATATGATTTATTCAATGTGCGGATGAATCATGTGTGTACAAGAAGTGTGACGGAAATGTAGTGGTATTTCTTGTACTCTACGTGGTTAGTATTCTGCTCATTGGATAAAATGTAAAGGTATTGTCGGGCGTAAGGGTATGGCTGTCCAAGCAGTTTGAAATGAAGGACTTAGGAGAGGCGGACACATTCTTGGGATCAAATTAATAAGGGATCGCAAGAAAAGAATGTTGTGCTTATCCCAAGCTTCATATATTGATACAATCCTGACTCGTTTTAGCATGCAAGATTCCAATAAAGATTTTATACCTTTCAGACATGGAATACCTCTATCTAAGGAAATGTGTCCAAAGACACAACAAGAAATAAAGGCAATGAAGCGGTCCCTTATGCTTCGGCAGTAGGAAGCCTCATGTATGCTATGCTATGTACGAGACCGAATATCTGTTATGTCGTGGGCATGGTCAGTATGTATCAAAGTACCAGGACAAGGGCATTGGACTGCGGTAAAGCATATTTTGAAGTACCTACGAAGGACTAGGTATTATGTGCTGGTTTACTGGGAAAATACTTTGTTACCTTTGGGTTATACTGATTCAGATTTCCAGTCAGATTGAGATGCTAGTAAATCCACCTCGGGTTATGTGTATACTCTTGGAGGAGGAGCCATAATATGGAGGAGTGTAAAGCAAAAATCGTTGCTGACTCCACCATGAAAGCTGAATATGTAGCAGCCTCTGAGGCAGCTAAAGAAGCAGTATGGCTTAGAAACTTCTTAATGGACTTGGATGTGATTCCTGGTTTGCCCAAAGCGATCACAATTTATTGTGATAACAGTGGTGCAGTAGAAAACTCGAAGGAACCACGAGCCCATAAGGTGAGTAAACACATTGAGTGCAAGTACCACCTGATATGAGATATCGTTAAAAGAGGGGAGGTCGTTGTCACTAAGATTGCATCGGAGGATAACCTGGCTGATCCTTTTACTAAGAGCCTTCGAGCGAAAGCGTTCAATGGGCATGTAGAAGGAATGGGGATTAGATGTGTGTCAGCAGATATGGCAGAGTAGTCTTTTAGTATAAGTGGGAGATTGTTAGATTGTATACTAAAAGTCTAGCTTTTGTATTGAACAATGTTTTAACAATTTTATTTGAAATGAGAATCATATGATCAAACATTTTGCATATTATAAATTGTTTATTTATATGTTTGTGTAAAAGTCCATTTACTTTATACTGTAGATAATATGTTGTGCGACAACACGTGGAAGATCATATTATCGGTTTCCTTATAAAGTATAAACAAATGCTCACAACCGATATAGACGGGGACTATCTATCGGGATGGTTGTAGTGTGATTTGGTATTAGTTTGTCTTGACTATAGAATCACATTAGTGCACCTTGTGTGTATTGAGCAGGACCATTTGAGATCGTTCGACTTGTACTGTCTATATAGGAGAACTTGATCTCAGTTATTATGGATGTTCGTGCTCTTAATCCCTATACAATAACCTCGACACATAAGACAATATATATATTTTTGACATCAATGGGTGAGATTTACATGTATTAAATCAATAAACTCGGTGAGTTGGGAAATAGTATTTTCTCTATGGTGTGTTGTTGATTGTAGAAGAAATCCATGTCCGACATATGTTGATGATGTCGCCTTGAGGAGCTAATAAGGTTTATCTTGTAAATCTTGTAAGTGGATTAATTCCGGCAAGATAATAAGATTGAGTGGTACTACTCTCGGAAGAGATATTAATTAATTTGAGTTTTCAGTAACTTAATTAATTAATGGGCATTGTATATCTTAAACATGAGGAGATTTTTGGGCTCATAATAAGAAGAAGCCCATAACGTAATTGTGGGATTGGAAAAGCAGTGCAGTAATAATATTTTAGTGGACTATATTATTATTATTTGACTTAAGTATAAGCTTTGGGCTAAGCTTGGATACTTAAGCCCAATGGAGGCCCAACCCAATTTCTCCTCCTGGTCCCTGCTGTAGCCCAATATATAAGTCATCTTAGCTTTCTGGAACCCTAAGTCTGCACCACTTTTGACGTGAGAAGAGGGAAGAAAGCATATTGAGAAATCTTGTAGATTGTTGCCCACACAACATCAGGATTGGACTTGGGTCATACAGCAGAAGATCAAGAGGTAGTTCTCTGCAACTATTCATCCTCTAGATGGATTCCTAACGGATCACGCTGAGCCAAACGATCGATTGCCAATAATTTTGTGTAATGTGTAATGTAATTTTAACTATGATTGTGTAATATAATTTTAATTTTATGATTAAATCTCATATTTATTTCAATAAATCTATAAAAAATACTTTTTTAAATAGTGTAGCCCAACAATAAATAAATAAATTTATAATTAACTCATTCTATAATTAACTAAAATAGAATAAAAATTAAAAATAAAAAATAAAATGTGAACTTTTTCACGGCAAACCCACATCAAATTAATGGGAATATATCACTCCACTCAAAAATGCCGTAAAAATGAGGGCATCGCTAGAGCGCATTCTGCACACAATTTTAGGATTTCACCCATTATGGGGTGCTATTGGAGATGGCCTAACAACATGAAAATTATCTATGAAAAATGATAAATGTGTCTACATAAATTATGAAAAACTTACAACGTATTAACATGAAATAAATAATGAATACATGTTTTTTACTCAATTGAAATTATATTCCTTCTACATTTTTTTTAGGTAAAACAAAAAATTATAATTATAATTATCCCAAATCAATATGATTAATTTTTATTAAATAAATATAATTTAAAATAACCCGCGATACACATCGAATCTTACTAGTTTTTATTTTTTTGTTTTGTTTTTTTATTTAATTTTTTAATAAAAAATGATGCATAATTAATGCAAAATGATAACCAACAATTGAAATATTACATGCATGAATAATTTGTATAACACATAAAAGTTATATACTTGATAAAAAAAATCATATTCACCCAATTGAATATTTCATAAAACAATTCATATGATATGTACAAAGATATAATATTTTTAATAAAAATTGATAGTTAATCAAGGAAAAGTGACATCCGTCAATTAAATTATTTTATGCATAAAAAATTTTTAAGATAGAATAAAAATGATTATATTTTTAAATATAGTGATTCACGATCATGGAAAAGAGATAATTGTCCAATTAAACTATTATTTCATGAATTGATAATATATCAGATAGATAAAAAAATAATAACATTTTAAATAAAATGTGATTTACATTCATGAAAAAGTGATAATTGTCCAATTAAACTACTATTTCATAAACAATTTGTAAACGAATAAAAACTAATAAAAGTTTTAATAAAAAGTTATTCACGATCATGCATAGCTACAACATAAGTATCATTATGTAACATCTTATAGTAGCACTTTTAATTTATTTAACAAAAGTTGAAAATACTTTTTAAATTATTATAATATGTAAAACATTTGTAATAACTTTTATAAGTAACATATATGAGTAACAATATCAGTTCCTAGGCACACTTACTAAACCTTCTAGACTCATGGTTAGGAATCTTATGAATCATTCTTTGTCTAGATCAAGTGCTCCTCCTACAATTTTTTTTGCAGTTATCAATCAACAACTCCTTGTTTCTGAAGTCCAAAGTGTCGAGATTTAGGATTAGCTAGTATGAATTTATGGGTTCAAGATGTGACCTTCCACATGGGGTAAGATACTCCCTCCGTCCCGCTCAAAGGGTTATTTTTACTTTTTGGCACGTGGATTAAGGAGTATTATTATTTAATGTGTGGTGAGTAGTTGTATTAGTGGGAGTATGGGTCCCATATTTTAATTGTATTAGAGGGGGTTTGTGGGTCCCATGTGTGTAAAAAAGGAAATGAGACCCTTTGAGTGAGACGATCAAAATGGCAAAAAGGAACCCTTTGAGTGAGACGGAGGGAGTATAAATTTGTTCCCCGAACTTGACTCTCACTAGTAGACCACCCATTGCTCTTACTTTGAGACCATTTTGGTGCGACATTGTCTCATCTCAAGTGGTTTCCCTTGTCTCCTAGGTCACATAAGAACCAGAAGTTCCTTCATTTTCCTGTGATAGTTGTTGAGAAGCCACGTGCTCCTTCCAATGAGTATTTTGAGTTTATCTTTAGATCTACAGACTTGGTCCCTGAATGTATAAATTTTGTACTTTATCAAGACTTGCTTTTTCCATCTGACATTTAGAATCTCCTTGAAGGACTGCAATCATCATCTCACTCCTTCTCTTTGGTCTAGTGACCACCGTATTTTTTTCCTTTTAATTAGTGTAAGAGGGGCTCTTTTTCGTAGGAAGGTGGCAGCACTGTTTCAAACTCGATGATGTTGATCTAGCCTCTAGGGACTTTACCCATCCTTGGACACCCTTAGTTATCTCAATTTGTTGCCTCTACATCTTCACGATCTTATCCATCTTAAGTTGGATTTCGTATATTCTTGAAGTTACAAACCAACTTTATTCTTTCGATATTTCTCTAAAATCATGACCTATCTCACAGGTTCCTGCATTGATCTCATTACACTCCATCATGATTTCCAGTAGAAGAGATATGACTTGCGGATCTCGTTTGGCACTTGGTTGGGACATCTTCTCCATTCTTCGTGTTTGGGGATTCGTCCATGGATCTCGATGAAGTAGAGAATTTCAAATTCATTTTTAGAAACCTCTTTAGAATATCTCATTTCAGCATCTCGAAAGTGCTCTTGATACTCCTCTCTTGTCCAACTCGTGGAATTGGAGTACAACTTCTTATGTTCTTCACATCTTTACTTTCAATTTCCGCTTTTAAGATAACCTTTTCGCATTTATTAGATATTTGTCTTCTCAGAATCTTAGAATATTCTAAGATCTCCTCTGGAACAGGATTCGTACTACTGCTACAATCGGATTTCTCACTCTTGTTCGCTCCGTATATCTTTTAAATTCTTCTCTCGTTTGATCCATATATCTTTTAAATTCTCTTCTCATTCGGATCCATATTTCTTTTATATTCTCCTCTCGTTTGGATCCATAATTTTTTTAAAATTCTCCTCGCGTTAAGTAATACAAGTTTATAATATAATTTTTCTTTCGTAAATAAATAAATATGGAGCTCTGATACCATTTTGAAAGAAAATCAGAATATAGATATTGATATAACTTCTATTAAAATCCAATGACATTTTAAATATTTTGAATTAGCTAGAAAAATTGATTTATCTATAAGATTGCGTTTATATTGAGGTTACTGAGGGTTATCCCCTAGTTAACCCTAGTTCAATTCAATTTACTTTGCAGGTTATAAAAAAGGGATAAACCTTGGGCCGACAAAGCCTGGCAGTTAAATTTGATGTGGCGAGATATGGTTGAGTTATGCTGACCCCCAAAAATTGAGGGATTATTTCTTACCCGGGCGTTTATCTTAGGAAATTATCATTTTGCCCTTCCTTTATTTAGAAAATATCATAATAGATTCTTCTATCAATTATTCATAGGTCATTTTCTTTTGTCAATCAATTGACAAAATACCCATATTTTAGGTTCATAATTTGGGAAAATGTAGTTCAGAAGATTTGCTGAATTATGAAAATAATGAGAAACTTCCTTCGACTCATCTTTAGATCGAGAGACAAATGTGGTCTCATTTATTTGTTGATTTTTCCGATGGGAAGAAGCGTGAGTGTGCTTCCGTTTACATTACCCACCACTGGAGCTGGAAATAAGAAAAGAAGCAGCGGCGAAAACAAGAGACCCAGGGTTCGCTGACCAGACAACGGCGTTGGAGGAGACTTTGAGGAACAAAAAGAAGAAAGTATCGCTGTGGAGTTGGGGAGGGAGGAGATATCCAGTGGCGAAGATGGAGTTGGGAAAGAGGAGAATCTTGTTGTGGTGGTGCGTCATGGGGAGTTTGAGGGGGAGAAAATGGAGATGTTGGTTTTGATGTTGGGTGTTGGATTGTATACTAAAAGTCTAGTTTTAGTATGAATAATGTTTTAACAATATTTGAAATGAGAATCATTGATCAAATGATTGCGTCTTATAATTTATTTATATGTCCGATGCAATAGACCACTTACTTTATACTGTAGATAATATGTTGTGCAACAACACGCGGAAGATCATATTATCGGTTTCCTTATAAAGTATAAACAGATGCTCAAAACCAAGATAGACGAGGACTCTCTATCGGGATGGTTGTAGTGTGATTTTGTATTAGTTTGTCTTGACTGTAGAATCACATTAGTGCACTTTGTGTGTATTGAGGAGGACCGTTTGAGATCGTTCAACTTATACTTACTATATAAGAGAACTTGATCTCAGTTAATATGGATGTTCGTGCTCTTAATCCCTATACAATAACCTCGACACGTAAGGCATTATGTATTTCTTTGATTCATCAATGTGTGAGATTTACATGTAACTAAATTAACAAACTCGGTGAGTTGTGAAATAGTGTTGTCTCTATGGTGTGCTGTTGATTGTAGAAGGAATCTATGTCCTATTAAATAGGTTGATGATGTCCCCTTGAGGAGCTCATAAGGATTATCATGTAAACCCTGCTGGTAGATTTATTCCGGCATGATAATGAGGTTGAGTGATACTACTCTCGGATGAGATATTAATTAATAGAGTTGTCAGTAACTTAATTAATTAATGGACATTGTATATCTTAAACATAGGGAGACTGTTGGGCTCATAATAAGAAGGAGCCCCTAATGTAATTATGATATTAGAGTGGCAGTGCAGTAATAATATTTTAATGGAATATATTATTATTATTATTGGACATAAGTATAAGTTTTGGACTAAACTTGGATACTTAAGTGGAGACCCAACTCTAATTTCTCCTCCTGGTCCCTGTTGTAGCCCATATAAAAGTCATCTCAGCTGTCCGAACACCCTAATTAGACACGCCTAACCGTGAGTAGGGAAGGAGAATAGTAGATTGAGAAGATCCTAAAGATCATTGCCCACACGACGTCAAGTTGGACTTGGGAATACAGCAGAAGATCAAGAGGTTGTTTGCTTCTGTTGTTTGCCAATTTCTATGATTTTTCTAAAATCGTGTAGAACTCAGAACTGGACTTGTGATACACCATTGGAAAGTCACGGAAGAGAGGATCGTTTTGGCGCGAAGGTCACTCAAATCGGAGATCGAATGAGGAAGTTATGCTCAAAACGGTAAGACTGCGCATGCCGCCGGCGATAATATTTCTTCTTCAACATATCTTGGTGAAAGGTAATACGTTTCTATTTTTACTTGCTTCCGCTTATATAGAATCGTATGGAACCCTAACGTTTCACGTTAACCAAACAATGGAACACTAACAAGGTTTAATGGGGGATCCAGCGTTGGATTTTGGGCTTCAATTTTGGCGATGAAATCTGCTTCGATGCAAATCTGTCAGATTTATTTAATTTCTTAATATATGTACTCCCTCCATCCCATAGAAATAGTTACATTTACTGCTTGCACGGAGATTAAGAAATATAGTATTTTAATATGTAGTGGGTTGAGAGATATAATAATTTAATGTATAGTGGGTAGTTGTATTAGTGTTGTGTGTGGACTCCATGATGATAAAGTGATTGATTTATGTGGGTTACATTTATTAAAAAAAGAAAATGTAACTCTTATAGCGGGACGCCCTAATTAGTAAAATGTAACTCTTGTTGCGAGATGGAATGAGTACTACTTATACAATGATATTATTGTAAAATATTTAAATTTAAGCATGCAAAGTAAATAATATCGGGAAATCTTAACTAAAGTGACTAATTTTAAATAATACCGGAAATCTTAACTAAAAGTGACTAATCTCAACCAAGATTTCCGGGCGGACCATTAAGATTGGCGGGTGGAAGAAACTACCTTTTTGCACAACCTGACCGTAACCCCAACCTACACTTACAGGACCATTTTGCTATTAAAATTAATAAAGTATAAATAAAATACTACTCCATCAAATAGTCTTGATTAAGTATGCAAGTCGAGGGGGGTGTCCCAAAATCTTTTGAGAGCGATGAGAGAGGAGAGAGAAGAAGAGGGGCTTATGCTGAATGGGTTGATCGGGGGAGTGCCTGTTTTCCTAAAGGAGCTAATTGCGGGTGGGCTTGCTGGTGGATTTGCCAAAACTGTTGTTGCTCCTCTTGAACGCGTCAAAATCTTGTTCCAGGTAATGACCAAGTAGTACAACATTTCATTTCTTTGAATAATTGTTCTGATTTTGGACGATCGTCCGTGTTTATATCTTGGTTGTTAGGATTTTTGAACGAATTTGTTATAGACTTCAATCTTGTCCATTTTTTCTCTGAAATTGGAGTGGAGTTAAGGGGTTGGATAATTATATCTGCCTTCCAGTAGTTTTACTCGTGTAGAAGACTCGAAGTTGATGATTTTAATTTCTCAATCGTGATGCTTCATTTTCTTAGAGCTTATCATCTAACTGTCCTCATATTTTGGAATTCTTGAGTTGAAATTTGCAATCCATGGTGTTCTAAATCCACTTGGGATTGCCTATTCCAAACGGTGTTCCATCTGTTGTTCCAATAACACTAAATTTTAAAAAGTGTGAGGTGTCATCCATCTGGTGTTGTTGGAACACCAGATTGAACACAATTTGGAATAGGGAATTCACACGTTCAAAATTAGCGTGCTCCTGAATGGTCACAGATATAAAAAAGTGTAAATGTAGTAATTTCTTGATGAAGTAATTCTTTGCATAACTGATACAGGGAATGTCAAACTTTAGATGCAACTTGGGAAACAGTGTTGTTACTTTGATATCCGATGGTGAGAGTGTGGGAGGGTTATTTTGCATTCGTGAGTTACTTGGATCAGATGCACCCACCTCTCTAGTTATTTATTTGGTTTAACAGGTGATTGCTCTATATAACGTGATATATGTAATGATTAGGCCTTAGTTGCATGTTGCGATATTATCTTGCTTGGTTCTTACTTTAGCTGTTGGCCCTTCTTGAATGTAAGCAGGCCCTAAAAGAGATAAACTCGATCTCTGTAAATGAATCCTATATTGGGCTGCAATTAGGAATTACTGAGAATGTTAACTTTCTTTCTCAATTTTCAGTCCTCACATAGAATGTCTCGGATAAAATAGAGATAACTTTTTATTAGAAATTTCTCTCTCATTGATATCATGCCAATGCAGGAAATGCATTATTGCCTGGATAATGCGTTAATTATGGTGATTATTCAATGATTTTCGAGTGTAGCAGTAACTTATTACATTAGAATAATACTTTTTTTGTTGGTAAGCTGTACAGAACTAATGGTATCATAGATGTATGCTTGTTAATTGTCAAGTTTGAGTTTTCCATTTTTATGTCAAAATATGTCACTTTGAACTAATGTGCGTTTTTGTGGGTATCAAATGTGTCAAGTATAAAGCAAAAGGTTACTGCTCTAATATAGTATTCATGTTTATAATATGGCAACAACTCACCAGTTTCTGTTTTATTTGTTATATGTAGCTCAAGCTCAGAACCTTATACAGTTATACTACTGAAAAAAACTCTCATGCGCCTCAACATGTGCATTGCATGTCTGATAGTTGAGTTTCGTTATATAAGTAGAATTTTAATATGGTTACTGACAACAAAGTACAACTGTTACCTGTGCTTCTCATGAATCTTTGATTTATAAACCAAACTGGCCCTAAATAGATAAAAAGAAAACAAAGACATTTAGTAACTCTTTCAACCAAACTGCTAAATATCAGAAGATTGCTAGATTCTTTGGTTTCACTTTTCTCTATTTTATTTATTTCTTTGTCTCACTTTTCCTTTCCTCCGGAGAACTTAGCAATCTAAAAATCAGTATTCTTCTGTTGATGTAGCTTCACATGATTGAAGCAGTTTGAGATGGATGGGCGCTTGTCTCTATTGTTATAGCAACTTTTGATCAAATATTTGTTCTTATGTCCAACTTGTTGACAGAAAAGCTTCTGATGTGAAAATCTATAAGAAAAAGGCTGATGATATCTTAATTTGAATTTCGAATTTTTCACTAATTTATGCTTATCACAAAAAACATGTTATTGAAATTCTTCCATGGGCTGAGCTAATTGAAATTGATTCCAAGATTATCAAACTGTTTGCCAAAGATGAAAATATGTGTTCTTGGATATGGTGTTGAGGAAACAAAATTATGTTTTTATTATTCATTATCTTGCCAGACCAGAAGATCTGAGTTCCATAGTATTGGTCTGTTGGGATCCTTCTCAAAAATTGCAAAAACAGAAGGGGTGCTCGGTTTCTATAGGTAGAACATTATCTTACATGTTTCAATTTTAGCTAATTTAATAGTTCATTTTTCTCATTTTATCATTTCATTAATCACATCAGACTAATGATGTTATTTATTATTCTTAGAGGGAATGGAGCTAGTGTTGCTCGTATTGTGCCTTATGCAGCATTACATTACATGGCCTATGAAGAATACCGAAGATGGATCATCTTGGGTTTTCCAAACGTTGGAAGAGGCCCTGTTCTTGATCTTGTAGCTGGATCATTTGCTGGAGGAACAGCTGTGCTTTTTACTTATCCACTCGATTTAGTTCGGACTAAATTGGCTTATCAGGCAAGTACCAAAGCGACGTGTGTCAAGACTACCTAAAACATAAACTCCCTCTCCCTCTCACCATAAATTGAGGAAAAATGTATACCATAATGAATGCATATAGTACAGTGCAGATAGTTGACCCTTCAAAACACGTCGTTAAAGGGCATGCTCAGAATAAATTAGTCTTTAAAGGAATTAGAGATTGCTTCTCCAAGATATATGGAGAGGCTGGTATGAGAGGTCTCTACAGAGGAGTAGGTAAGTTTCTAAGGTCCTACTTTTATAATATAATTGAAAGTTTGTTGTGGCTTCTTTACTCACTTTTATGTTCTTTTTCAGCTCCATCACTTTATGGAATCTTCCCTTATGCTGGATTGAAATTTTATTTCTATGAGGAAATGAAGAGGCATGTCCCTGAAAATCACAAAAAGGATATTTCTGTTAAACTTGTTTGCGGCTCCATTGCAGGTTTACTGGGTCAAACTTTCACTTACCCTCTTGATGTCGTTAGGCGACAAATGCAGGTTATTACTTCTGATTTAGTATCGCTTATTATGTCCTTATAAAATTGTCTGTAATAGCTATTATTTTTAGCTTTATGTTCCCTAATGTGACAACTTTTGTATTCCAGTTTGTCATTTTTTTCTTTTTACTTTTGTTTCTTTACTTGTGCCTGTTACTTTATACTACCATTTTCTGTCTTCTTTAGTTGAAAGTGCAGTGTCAGAAATGTACATTGTTTAAATTAAAGTACATTGAGCAAAAATGGAAAAGGAAAATTGTGTAGAGAAAAATTAAAGAATGTTAAAAATACAGATTGAACAGTGGGCAAAGTATTCATCTTTTCTGTTGTGCCTAAGCTCTGTGGAATCACAGGTGCAACGACTTGTGATATCCGACAGTAGTCAGATGAAAGGGACTATGGAAACTTTTATTGCGATACTCCAAACTCAAGGATGGAAGCAATTATTTTCAGGGCTTAGCATCAACTACCTCAAGGTGAATACTAATCTCTCATGACTCATTAATATCCGGCTCGATTTCATTACTCAAAGATTGAATGCCATTATTTGTTATTTTCAGGTTGTACCTTCAGTAGCAATTGGATTTACTGTTTATGATGTTATGAAGGCATATCTGCAAGTTCCACCAAGAGATGATGAAGGGGTGGTGGAAGTTGCGATTGGCCAACAAAATAGTCAGCCATTGGCTCTTTCTTCTTCACCATCGTCATTATCTCAAACTCAAAAATAACTCTCATTCTTTGCCAATATGGTATTGCATTCAATTCTTGTTACTACATAATAGCAATCTCTGGTATCAGATTATTTTACTTTAAACTTGTGATATAATATAGGCATACTAAATTCCGATAAACCTGTTTGCGGAAGGTGGTTCAACCTTCAGAAGTGAATATAACCTGGGTTATTGAAAAATAGTGAATGATTCCATTCTCCGTTTGTCAACATGATAAGCTCCGTTTATTTCTTCCCATTGGCTTCTTCAGTTCTTTTTCTTTTCTATCATATTAATGCAGGGATCCATTAATGCACTAGTTTGGCTAGGTTACCTACTACGTTAAGGGAATCGGATTCCACTCTTTAGTATTCTTGAAGGCTTGCTGATGGTCTCAGACTTGACCTGAAATTTTAAGTTAATACTTAATAGTATTCCCTCCGTCCCGTTAATGTAGATTCGTAGTTTATTGTTTATATCAATTTTATTGACTTTTTAGGGGTATTATGGTATTTCTAAGTAATATAAGGTATGTTGTATGTATTAGGTGATAGTGATATTTTTTAAATTAAAATAATTTTAGAGGTTATTGGTTGATGTGAAGTTTCCTTTTTTGGGTGGTGAAGATAAGTGTTGTAGGGGCGAAAACAAAAGTGTGGGACAGAGGAAGTATATTTTAATAATGGCATTTTTTATAGGGTTCCCCTAAATGCACACTTTTTTTTATAAAATACATACCTCTATTATTATATATTTAAATTCTACATTTTTTAAAAGTCTAAATTATCTCATTTTATTTAGTGCACATCCCAACACACCCTAGTCTCTTACTTCGTCACGTTTCATTTAGCTGTATATTTCACTCTACAACAACAATACTACGTGTGATATTTGCATACCAAAAGATCGAAAGAACGACTGTCTTTTCTCAACTCTTGCTTTGAAGCATAGCCAATGTACTCTTTTTTTATCTTCCAAAACAATTATCCGCTTACAGTGAGTGAAGCAGAGAAGTTCATTTTGTCCACCAAGTCAATAAATATCATCATTGGAGCTTGATATTTATATTAAATTTTCAGCATAAACAAAATTTATGAATTCATTTTCAACACAAAAAAAATTCATAAACAAAATCCGCACAACGTCGGACCAGCGAGGTGTACAGGAAAGCTTTCCACACATACTTGGGGTGGCCATGGAAGAAGTACTCAAAGAACATTAAATATATTATTTGTTAACTTTTGAATTTTCACTACCTCCTTTCTCTCTTACGATGGAATCATACATATCCAACAACGATGGAATCATACATATCCAACAACATACCAATCATATCCAAAACCCTTCTGTCTCTGCATTTTCATCTTATGCATCTTTCTCTGAATTGAACAAATCCTCCTAAAATTATGGCTTCCAATTATCAATGGCTGCCTACTTGCTTCAAATTGTTAGCATTGCCGACGACAATGAGCTCTCCTTGCTCTATGTCACACTCTTAAGGACTGACGCCACAAAAATCAACGCCATCCTCGTCGATAATTACAGTCGCAGATCCAAACCGGCAATGAAGTGTAGATCCTTCTTGGACTCTAGAAAGTTCTCTATTTTTTTTCTCTTTTTCACGAGTAAAAGAAAATTTATAAGGTGTGTATGCAATAAAATTAAGTGTAATTTTGGAGTTTTAAGGGGTGTGTATTTAATAAAATATAAAAATAAAAAATTAAAAGGGGGTGTGTATTTAATAAATGATGTGTATTTAATAAAATGAGGTGTTTATTTAACAGTACTTTTTTTTTTATATTTTGTGTTGCACATTGCGAGATTCATTCCCCTTTCATTCGACACCAAAATTTTGGAAAGAGTTGTATGAGACTATCTCACGTAAGGACTTACGTGAGACGGATAAAAAGTAATACTTTTTATAATGAAAAGTGTACGAAATTAATGAAAAGTAATAATGTTATTTCATAAACAATTTATAGTATGAATGGAATTAATAACATTTTATAGTGAAAGTGATAACTAATTTAAAAAGTATAAAATGATCTTATGTGAGACGGTGTCATACAAAACTTACACTAAAGTTTTACATTAAATTTACCTTTTGATGCGTTAAATACTTTGAAAATTCAACAGTTATGTTATACTCCTCTTTAATGATGTTATACTTTGAATATTTATATTGTTTAAGAAAAGTTATTTTTTATTGACCAACTTTGTTGATTTTGAAGAGTATTATTGTATTTTTAAGTAACAAAAAAGTATGAAGTAATGGTATGCGTGTGAAAAGGAGTGATTAGATAAAGTAAAATTTTATTTTTTATAGTGTGAAGAATTTTGTAGGACAAACAAATGAGAAAAATGTGAAGAGTTTTATGGGACGAAGGGAGTAGTTCACAATTTTAAGGTAATGGTATCTTAACTTATACATTATAATTTCTTTTACTTATATGAGCTAGATACGTGCAAGATTGTCTTATAGTGACTATTTCATTTTTTTTTAATTATTTACTCTCCGTCCCATAATAATTTTCACACTTTCCTCATTTATTTGTTTCACAATAACTTTCACACACACAAAAAAACTTTATCCACTAACCTCAAAATTTACTTTATTTTCAAAATTTTCACTTCTTTTTCACACTCAAAATATTACTTTACATTGTATTTATTACCTAAAAAATACTAAAATACCCTTAAAATTTTTTATGTAAAATACAATTTTTATGCATTAACTTTCTCCAATTTTGAAATTGGTCTATCGGTTTCACACTTTTTAAAAATTGGCCCATTAAGTTTACAAAATTTGAAACCCGCAGCCACTGATGAGAGTGAAAATAAGCGTGTTTTAATGTCCAATTTAACACCTTTTTAATTGATATTGCTGTCATATATTAGCACAACTGTCTTATATTCAATATATGTGAGAAAAAGGTGCACTTGAGGTGTTTTATTGTGTTTTAGATCGAAAAAGGAATCAAAAGTGCAAAGTTGGAGAAAATGTGCAATTTGTGTATGAATGTTGAAAAACGCACGTCCAACTTGTATAATTTTTTTGTGTTCTTGTGGAGCTCTGAACAGGAATTCTGATACATGGTTGGAAAGCCACATAAGAGATTATCGTTTTGGCGTAAAGAACACCTCAATCGGATTTCAAACGAGAAAGTTATGATCAAAGTGGTGATGCGTCACGCGCAAGCTGTGCCGAACAGAACTGCTGTGCCACTTTGCATGACTTGTTACATATTAAAATGTAGGATTTTCTATAGTTTCTTTATATGGATAGAAAGACAAGGAGGAGTGGATCGCGTGAGCACAAGAATCACTCAAATCAGAGTTTTGAAGAGGAAGTTATGCTCAAAATCATGAAGTCGCGCAGCTGCTAGCGAAAATTTCTGAATTTGTACGTGTTTTTACACCACTCTATGTGTGTCGCGTGTTTTACATCCCATTGCATGTATTTTCATGTTTTCCAAGAAAAAGTCCTTCATAGGCCCATAAGGAGAGCTTACAAGTATAAAAGGGAATGTAGATCACATCATTATTCATATTGCCGAAGATTGGATTGGAGAGAGGCCACAACAATACTAAACCCCACAAGGGGGGATCACCCCTCAACTATCATCCATATCCTTCCTCCATCCATCCATCACTTTGAAGATTCGTCTGTGGAATCAAGAGGAGAATTAAGAGGAGAATTCAAGATGGAGAAGGACACGACGACGCCACATCTAGGGTTTATTTCGTTTTCTAATTTATCTTGTAATTTTTCAGACATCCGGGTAAGATCTATCCAACACCCATGATTGTTCTTCATAACATCATGTGCTAGAGCCTTTTTGGTAGAACTAGGGTTGTGAAGATTTTTACGAATTATTGAACTTTCGTGTGTAAACTCCATACAAAACTACTTTTGGATTTATTTTATATATGATTTTGCTTTCTTAATCCATATTCACAGTCGTTTTGTTCATCTTCAATTGGTATATAGACTCTGAATATATATCTTGGTCTTAGATTGAGTGCGTTCACCGCTGAACAGGATTGCATGTTATGATTCTAAGTGAGGGGACTCCAAAGCTTTATTAGAACTATTATATCTGAATACTTATTAATTAAATTGAATTCGAGTTATTAAATAGGATAAAGAGGATAATTTTATAGTACCTATAAAATAAGATCATATCGGGTTAGAGTACCAATTGACCAGGAAAATAATTGATACTAATAGTACCTACAAAGGGGGGTAGAATTATATCTCTTGCTCCGAGGTTATTCACACGTATTACACACATGTTTACTTGTGTCTATAGAGTAGATATGCATGATTTAGTGATGCGTCCATATTCCACAAGGTAGAGTCGAACATCAACACACGGAAGGAAAATTAATGCGTGAAACTGGATTATCCTAGGGCTATCTATTTTCCTACTTGATCCACTTTCGTAATTCTTCTAGTGTTTATTTTATTTTAATTGTTATTTTATATTTTTGTTAGTAGATTAATAATTCAATCCTTAAACTTTTATTATCTTACGTCTTAATTAATTTAGTAAATAATTAAATTGAAAATACGCCTCCTTTGGGTTCGATAATTCACTTGGTCGCTTGCTTAAGCTGCAACTAATGTCCTTAATACTTGGGGATTAATTTTGCGTGCAAAGTAAACGCGCATCAGCCACTCCATCTCCATCCTCCTTCTAGAGAAGCCCTTCTTCTAGCTTAGCCACCACAATCTCCACCCCAGCCTCATCACCTTCCATCTCGTCTCTATCCCCCACCTCGTCTCCGTCGGAGAGGTTTCGTAATTTATGAATTAGATTCTACTCTTCATTATTTACATTAATGGCGGTAGAATGCACCTATCGACACATTTGCACATATATATCCCACAACTGTGTGAGAAAGTGAGTGAGTGAGAGAAACCAGTCATAAGATGGCTAAAACCACACTCTGCCAATTTGTGTCCTCTCTCCACTCTGACATTCCTCCACAGAGCCGCCCACATTTATGCCGACTGCCTTTCCCTTGTCCACAATTGCACCACCTACACTTGGTGCCAAATCTACACCAGTTGCCAGAGAGCCGCTTCCGCCATTGCCTCCCTCGGAATTCATACGCCGCCGTCATTATTGAAGCAAATCAAATTTCTCTCTTACTCTTTTCAGATGCCATCACCACTCTATCTAGGCACTTGAATGAGCGTATCACCTTCAGGGCAACTTCTTAGTAAGAAAATGCTACCTCTACTGGAGAAACAAGAAACCCAAAAAGACAAGTGAGGCGGCGGTGGTGGCGGATCTTAAAGATGGGTCCTTTATGAGAAATGGGTGGGCTTTGTTTGCCGATCGGAGAGTTCTTGAAGTTGTGGATGTAAATAATAAGTAATATTATTTATTTATTATTCCACATATGAATGATGTGGCATGCATGCAAGAGGGAGTTAGGTAACTCCCGCAATTTTCTTACAGTTTTATAATTTGATTTGAAAACGGAAATAGAAGAGAACGTCGACATAATATGCTCAAACAAATAATGTAGAGTGAGTTCTGAGGCATTATCTATCTGGTTATTCTTCCTTATTTTCTTCATCCAGTTTTATATAGACATTCGTGAAAAACTTATCTTTCAACCCCGTGTTGAAGATTGGATCCAGAGACATCAACGTGAGTGTCAATCGGTTCATAGTTTTCTTCCGCTGCAACACAATCCTTTGGTGAGACGTAAGAAATTCCTCTCCATGCATGCTTAGGATTTATTCATTTAGGAATGTAAGTTTCCAACATTGGTATCAGAGTCAATAATTGGTACTCCGTATTTATATTGTCTCTTTAATCATGGGTTTAAAGTGTTTCTGCTTTTATGATTTACATGTCTTGCATGGTTCATATTTTATGTTATATGTGAATTGTATTATGTGAAATTGATGAGTCATAAATATAATTTTGAAGCAGATTATCTTTGTTTCCAGTGAATATGTGTACATGACGTTGTGATTCACCATGTAACTTGAAGGTGTGATTTTTTCGTCATATTTTTGTACAAGCAAAAGCATGTTTTGCTTATATTACTGGACATGTCTCATCGAGAGGAGTCCGTCAGTATTTTTTGTGCATTTTTTGGTCTTCTAAAACTCTAGTTACGATTTTTTGAAGTTTTCACGAAATTGGGCTATATTTGCAAAGTTGCAGAAACTTTGGGGTCGTTTTTTAAAAATTAGAAACAGTTAAGGAACCTTTTTGTAATATATATAAAAGCATCTGAAATGGGTCGGACCGGGCCAGACCCTGAACCGGGTCAAACCATGTGGGGCAGCCCGGGTCCGAAGCCCACCAGAGGTTAGACTACAGGAGGATCCGGCGGTGGCGCGTGGACATCACGCATCGGCAAACGGTGGATCCGACGGTGACACATGGACATCACATGCTGGAAACCAGCAGCTTCGGTGTGGTACGTGTGGTTCACGCGTTGGCAGACACCATCTCCTGTGGTGGCGCGTGTAGTAAACGCGCCGGACAGAAGCATAGAGGCAACTGCGTGTGGCGGCTCCAGGCGGTGCGTGGGCGGCACGTGGCGGCTCCAGGTGGCGCGTGATAGTGCGTCATGACATTTTTGGCATTTGTCTGGGGTATTATGATGTGTTTCGATGCGTGGATTCCAATGGTGATGTTTTCAAGAGCGTTTGACATCATCTTTAGTGTGTATGCGTGCTTTTACTTCATTTTATGACATATTTTTGAATAAAAACATTTATGGTAGCTATTTGATTGCATTTTATGTTGATTATGCACCTTATAATGTCATTTAATCATAAATTCATTGTAACATTGAATTGTTTAAACTCGTGGAGCCTATGAAAGTGGGAGCCAAAGAGAGTTGAACTCATTCACTTGTGAATATGCCTATTGCATCTTGTAAATTTGTTTCCATATGCATTATATGGAGTGGAAATTCATAAGATATAGTTTGACTAACACTGGTGTGTTTTGTTTTGGTTGCTCATTTTCTCATAGGCATGACATCAAGAATGAGAACAGTTTCAACAAGGGACATTAGGACCAAATGGATAGTCCTTAATGAATTTCTGAACTACATAATGAAGCCACAACATAACGTTAGGGACCATACGTTGGAACTATTTGAACTCTACAATCATTTGTTGTTCTTAATCAATAAGAAGCTTCTCCCAACTAGTGTGTATAATCAAATTTCTTGTTATGAGACCTGGTCTAACACTTTACCTTCCTACTTACAAAAGGAGTTTTGGGCTCATAGGAAGACTTATAGTGTGGAGCCAAATGGTCGTCATTTGATGTTTGATTTGATGATTGCTTCTTTAGAAGAAGATAAAAGACAGACACTAAGATCAGTTTGCTTAAGTATGGGTGGGGTTCGACGCTCTGATTTTCTAAGACTGAGAAGTCGAAGAAAGAGTTCTATGAAGAATCCTCTTATAGATCCTTTGGCACGAGCTATCTATAGTGTGGGGACTAGAGATTTTGATTATGGTCCTTATTTGGAATCAAGTGGCGTATATAGAGGTTCTATCCGTAGATATCCTTAATTGTATTTTCTAAATGGAAACTCGAGGAGTTCATTAGAATTTATGTGTTGTCAGACTTGATTTATTTACAATTATGAATGGTAGTTGATGTTCTATTTATTAGTGGCAGTTCATTGTTATTGTTGATTACTTGAACCTTAAATGTGTTTTACGTTTTGAAACAAGTATATAGTGTTAAGACACTTGATGAGATTGATGATTAGTAGTCTCCGAGCTATTTTTCGAGATTATGTCTTGTGTTATTAATTCAAATGTTTCTATTTAGCTTAACGTAAAAGTTAATAAAATATTATTAACATATTGAATCACTTTAATCCCTAATAAAGATCATGGCATCAAAATCAATTGTCGCTGAGTTAAACAAAGGAGAAAAACTCAATGGTGACAACTATGACACATGTCGTCATAAGATTTGGTAAGTGTTGGATGAACAAGATGCATTGGATGCTATAAACCAAGTCATGGCTGATCCAGGTGTGGGAAATGAAACTCAAGGGAGACGTGATCAAGATGCACACCAGGCATGGAAAAAGAAAATTTCATTGCACGTGGTATCCTTGTAAGCTCTGTAATCAATCTGATGATTCATGAATGTTAGCAACACCCTACTACACATGACATCTGGGTATATCTGTGTGAGAAGTATGGTGGTATATGATTAGACATTTTGTAGTAAGGATGACCAATTAAAATAATTTATCGAACCACAGGTTGGTCGACGCTAGAGCTTAATCGAGATCACGTTTATCGCAATTTTATAGAGACGAATCATCAATGGGTAGTTTGATCAAACAAGAAATTAAATCAATCAAAGCAAGCAAGCAAGCAATGATTAGCAAACAAGATGGATGGACGGAAAGTGGTTTTCCAAATTGAATAAAAGTGAGATTAACAACAATTAAGAAGTAGAAATCCTAGGATAAATGCATCAAATTCATATGATCATGGGTTTAGACTAACGGCCAACATTAAGTTCACCTAAACTCCCTCTCACGATAGATAGGATATGGTTCTAAAAATAGCTCAATGAGTTGGTTCCCACTCAAACAATTCCAACTAGGTACTAAGCTTGAGGCGAGAGTCCCTTCACACAATTAATCAACCTCTCGATCAAACCAATCACATGTTCTATTAAAGGGTTCTAAACTCTAATAGATTTCTCAATCTCTTTACAATTTATAATGCACATGAAGTGTTTGATGAAATGATTCACTCAATTATCCTAAGCACATAATTGATTTCTTATTCTAATCACATATTTAGAACAACTAAACACACAAATCATCAATACAAATCAAGCAATTAATAATCAATGATAGAAAACCATAGATACAATCAACATATGAATTCAAATACACAAATCCCAAAATTATCCAACAACTCTCATGTTGCTAATCTCACAAGGGAGATTAGTCTACCATATTCATAAAGAAATCAACATAGACATTAAGATCCTTACAAAACATGATGGAACTATAAGGTTTAACAACAAAGTAATGATGGAAACTTCCTTGAAGTACTTCAATGCTGATCTCCTTCATTCCCTTGTAATTCTCCTCTCTTCCTTGCTTCTTTCTTCAATTGGATGAAGGTTTTGATGATGGGATGATGGTAGATCTAATGGATGGTGAATGGATGAAGATGATAGTGTGAAATGGAGAAAATGGTGTGTGATGTGTGTGTGCAGGGCCAGAGAACCGAATCTCCCTTCAAATGTTGAATAAATGAGTGATATTTATACCCCTTGGAAAGCTTCTAGAAGTTTCTGGATATTTTCTGATCCCAACACCTACACGGCTCGTGTGCAGCACACGGCCACAAGTGTGGCCGTGTTGTGTTTTCTGATGCTCGCACACGGCCCTTCTGGACAGGGCCGTGTTTGGTACACGGCCCGTGTTACTGCCCACGGCCCGTGTTCTGCACACGGCTACAAGGATGGCCGTGTAGGGTCTTCTGGCGATGGAGCACGGCCAATTCCGATAGGGCCATGTTCTGTACACGGCCCGTGTACTTGCTGCCCTGTTTTCTTCACTGTTTTAGCTCGTTCTCCCTCATTTCAACTCCGAATTGAGATCCATTTTTTCCTACTTTTTCCTTATCAAGTCTAGCATCCATTAAGCTCATTCACACAAATTTCAATGAAAACACATAAAAAAACCAAATACACATAAAATATGGATAAAATACTACGAAAACGGACATAAAAAGACACTAAAATATAGGTGAAAATATCACTCATCATACCCTCAAACTTAAAGTGTTGTGCGTCCCCGAACAACGAAAATGATAAAACAAGGGGAGAGAGATTTTCACCTGGGAAAAGATTAAATGAACATAAGTAATAACACATCAATAGCAATAAGAATCACAATTTATGCTAAGTCATCCTACAACATTAGATTCATGACATGAGAAATTAACAAGTTCAATCAAAAGAAAATAGTAGTGTAATATAGTCCCTTTTAGTCCAAGTCTCACATAGGTTATATACGTCACTCAACACTCTTTAAAGTAGGGTAGATCATCACTCATTAACCGATTGGCTCGACTCACTATAAGCTTGCTCGTGGACTACATTCACAAGAAATAGGCTTATAGGCTCAAAGTGGTTGACTAGAGATGATGTTCAAGGTAGGAAAATATATGGCAATGACTTCAAATAACAAGGATGGTCTTAGATCATGTCACTAATCTCCACTAATCGGGCTCGTTCCTCTAGTCCTTTAGCAAGTTCTAGCTTATCAACACTCAATCGATCCACTCATGAAGAAATACCATGTATGCATGGTTGAGGCTCAAATTATCACAAACTTATGCATTGGACCTTAAGAAGCTTATTACACCACATTCATCTAAAAAATTGAACAAGTTAAATAAAACATGTCACAATTTGAAAGTGTAGAGATTCTTAATCATAACTTGTCATCGCTTATCACAACAACATATCATCACTCACATTCAAAAATGACTCACAACATCCCGAAACAAACCACCAAACTTACCAAGACAAAAATAAAAATTCACACAAAACAAAAACAAAGATTCACCAAAAAAGAAACAAACAAAACACATAACATGCAAAAATAAACATCACCATCAATAGAAAATGAAACACACATTCCTATCATCCATAATCAATTAAGCTCACAAACATCCTCATCTTTGATTGAAAAGTAAACTTCCCAAAAACATAACACATAAAGTAGCATGCTAATCCATTCAATCCAAATCAAAATCAATTAGAAGTGATAAGGTGTAGAGTATTCCCTCAAAAGGAATTTGGTAAGGAAAGCATTCGCTCCAAGCTCCATTCGTGCTTCCACTACCCTTCATAGGTTTAAGCTCATTCACACACATTTCAATGAAAACACATAACACAACCAAATAGATATAAAATACGGATAACATACTATAAAAATAGACATAAAAAATACTAAAATCTAAGTGAAAATATTACTCATCATATCCTCAAACTTAAAGTATTGTGCGTCCCCGAACAACGAAAATGATAAAACAAGGGGAGAGAGATTTTCACCTAGGAAAAGACTAAACGAACATAAGTAATAACACATCAATAGCAATAAGAATCACAATTTATGCTAAGTCATCCTAGATTCATGACATTAGAAATTAACAAGTTCAATCAAAAGAAAATAGTAGTGTAATATAGTCCCTTTTAGTCCAAGCCTCACATAGGTTATAAACGTCACTCAACACTCTTTAAATTAGGGTAGATCATCACTCATTAACCGATTGGCTCGACTCGCTATAAGTTTGCTCGTGGACTACATTCACAAACCATCAAAGTTTCCATTAGTGATCAAAAATATCTTTAATTAAGGATATAATAATAGGCTCTTTGGTAGGGTAGGAAGAATATGGATACAAGTGACTAATCAAGTGTAAGTAATTGAAGAGGTAGCTACTTTCTTCCATTCCTCCACTTTCTTTCTTCCTTTCTCAATTTTGGTAATCACAAGCACTAGTCATCAACTTCCTTGAATTGAACTTCTTTATAAATCATGCTTCCTTCTTTGAATTTTTATTTTCTTGAGCATCTTGTTGTTCCTTTGCTCATTCTCTTGTGTTAAGGTTGCATGTTCATTCTTGTTTTTGCTCTTTTCATCCTTTTTCTTACTTGTTACCATTTCCTTTCTTCATTTTGCTTTCTCATCAAACCTTTCTAGCTATCATCAACCTAAATTACACACACAAAAGGTATATATATAAGGCTCATGTGGGTAATCATGGCTTGTAATGTGCTAAATTAACAAGAAATATGCTTATAGGCTCAAAGTGTTTGACTAGGGATGATTTTCAAGGTAGAAAAATATATGGCAATGACTTCAAATAACAAGGATGGCCTTAGGTCATGTCACTAATCTCTACTAATCGGGCTCGTTCCTGTAGTCCTTGAGCAAGTTCTAGCTTATCAACACTCAATCAATCCACTCATGAAGAAATACCATGTATGCATGGTTGAGGCTCAAATTCTCACAAACTTATACATTGGCCCTTAAGAAGCTTATTATACAACATTCATCTAAAAAATTGAACAAGTTAAATAAAACATGTCACAATTTGAAAGTGTAGAGATTCTTAATATAACTTGTCATCACTTATCACAACAATATATCATCACTCACATTCAAAAATGACTCACAACATCCCAAAACAAACCACCAAACATACCAAGACAAAAATAAAAATTCACCCAAAACAAAAACAAAGACTCACCAAACAAGAAACAAAAAAAACACATAACATGCAAAAATAAACATCACCATCAAAAGAAAATTAAGCACATATTCCTATCATCCATAATCAATTAAGCTCATAAATATCCCTATCTTTGATTGCATAGTAAACTTCCTAAAAACAAAACTCATAAAGTAGCATGCTAATCCATTCAATCCAAATCAAAATCAATTAGAAGTGATAAGGTGTAGAGTACTCCCTCAATAGGCATTTGGTAAGGAAAGCATTCGCTCCAAGCTCCATTCGTGCTTCCACTACCCTTCATAGGTTTAAGCTCATTCACACACATTTCAATGAAAACACATAACACAACCAAATACACATAAAATATGAATAAAATACTACGAAAACGGACATAAAAAGACATTAAAATCTAGGTGAAAATATCACTCATCAGTACATCGGTTACAAGGCTTAGACAGCTGATTATTGAGTTTAACACATACAAGAAGAAACCTGATCATAACATTAGACAACATCTTGGAGATGTCTAATATGATAATCGAACTTAAGACTGCTGGTCACATTCTCTCTGATGAGCAACAAATCCAAGCACTGATCCGCTCTTTACCTGATCGTTGGGAACATCTGAAGGTTAACTTGACTCATAATGAAATTATTAAAACTTTCAACAATGCTGCTCGTCATGTTGAGTTAGAAAATGAGAGGCTCGAAGCCTCAAAGCAGACTTCTAGGGCCTTCTATGTGGGTTCTACTTCCAAAGGAGCTTCGGGCTTCAAAAGGAAAAGGAATTGGAAGAAGGGGAAAAAGGGGAAATGATCTGATGGTAAAAAGCATGACAATAACCCAGCGACGAAAACTGATGAACAGAAGAAGAAAAAGGAGCATAAAAAAAGAATAAGAAAGATAAGAGCAAAATGCCACATTATAATTGTGGTAAGCTTTGTCACTTTGTACGTGAATGTCCTGAGCCCAGGAGGGACAAGGTAGATTCATCTTATTCTATTCGTGTGAAAGTAATATCTCAAGTACTGTCTTGCTAACTGATTCTTATCCATTATGGATTATAGACTCAGGAGCAACAGACCGTGTGACGAGAGACAGGGGAGCTTTTGTAGATTTTCGTCGTGTTCCTAAGGGGACTAGGTGGATATATGCGGGAAAAAATGCTAGAGTCAAAGTCAAAGGACTTGGGACTTGCAAACTAGACCTTGACAATGGTCAGACCTTTGTTCTACAAGATGTTCTCTATGCTCCAGAAATCACGCGAAATCTAATCTCTGTTTCAGTTTTAGTTAATTTGGGTTATGATGTATTATTTACTAGAAATATTGTGGTAATTAGCATTGATTGTACTTGTTATGCATCTGGACATATGAATGATGGTTTTATGGTTTTAAATTATAATGGAATGACTTTAGTTATTATGATGATTATTCATATTTACTAAACGTTTGTTCTTCTAGTAATGTAAATGTGAATGATAATGTTTGGCATGCTAGATGGGTGATATTGGGCAAGATAGGATAAATAGACTTGTAAAAGAAGGATGGTTGAGTCTTTCTTCAAAATTTGAATTATTCAAATGCGAACATTGTCTTGCTGGAAAAATGACTAGAAAACGTTTTTGGTAAAACCATTAGAGCTGAATATCCATTAAAAGTAATCCATTCCGTTATATGTGGTCCTATAAATGTGAGAGCATGATATGGAGCTCATTATTTCATTATGTTCATTGATGATTATTCATGTTTTGGATATGTTTATTTGATATCTCATAAAACTGAAGCATTGGATTGTTTTAGACGATTCTTGAGTGAAGTTGAAAATTAAAAGGACAAATCTATCAATGTTTTAAGAATTGATAGAGGACGTGAATATCTATCAGAACAATTCAAGGAATTTTAAAATGATAAGGGAATAATCCGACAATTAACCATTCCTTATACGCCTCAACAAAATAGTGTTGCTAAAGGAAGGAATAGGACTTTGTTGGAGATGGTGAGATCCATGATGGCACAAGCTAATTTACCGATATCTTTTTGAGGAGATGCATTACTCACGGCAGCTTATGTGCTTAATCGAGTGCCTTCCAAGTCAGTTGCTTCGACTCCATATGAACTTTGGATGGGTATAAAACCTGACTTAAGTAATCTTAGAGCTTGGGGATCAGTAGCTTACATACATGATTCATGAAGTCAGTATAGAAATTTGGGTTCCAAAGTAAAGAAGTATATCTTCATAAGATACTGCGGACATTCTAAGGGTTACGTTTTCATAGGATATCAGGATGGAAGTTTAACTAAGACAGAATCACGTAATGCTCATTTTCTAGAAATGGAATTTTCTAATAGAGGGGGCATCAAGGATGCTGAACCTATTTTTGAGGTGGTAGAAAACCAATATCTACAAGATCTAAGTGGGAGTAGTAGTTTAGATGATGTTTTTGTAATATATATAAAAGCATCTGAAATGGGTCGGACCGGGTCAGACCCTGAATCGGGTCAAACCATGCGGGTCAGCCCGGGTCCGAAGCCCAACGGAGGGTGAACTACAGGTGGAGGCGCGTGTAGGTCACTTGCCGGCAAATGGCGGATCCGGCGGTGGTGCATGGACATCACGCGCCGGCAACCAGTGGCTCCAGCAGTGTCGTGTATGGTTCACGCACCGACAGACACCATCTCCAGCGGTGGCACGTGTAGTACACGCGCCGAAAAGAAGCCTAGCAGCAGCTGCGCACGCGGTGCATGAGAGCGCGTACAGGCGAGTGGATGGCGCATGGTCGCTCCAAGCGGCGCGTGGATGGCACTTGCCGGCTCCAAGCTAGGCATCACAGCATTTTCCAGCATCTGTCCGGGGTATTCTAACATGTTTCAATGCGTGGAGTCCAATGGTGATGTTTTCGAGAGTGTTTGACGTCATCTTTAGTGTGTATGCGTGGTTTTACTTCGTTTTATGATATATTTGTTGAATAAAAACCTTTATGGTAGCTATTTGGTTGCATTTTATGTTGATTATGTACCTTATAATGTCATTTAATCATAAATTCATTGTAGCATTGAATTGTTCAAACTCTTATAGCCTATGAAAGTGTGAGCCAAAGAGAGTTGAACTCATTCACTTGAGAATATGCCTATTGCATCTTGGAAATTTGTTTCCTTATGCTTTATATGGAGAGGAAATTCATGTGATATAGTTTGACTGACACTGGTGTGTTTTGTTTTGCTTGCTCATTTTCTCAAAGGCATGGCATCAAGAAGGAGAACGGTTTCAACAAGGGACATCAGGACCAAACGGATAGTCCTTAATGAATATCTGAACTACAAAATGAAGCCACAACACAATGTTAGAGACCATGCGTAGGAATTATTTGAACTCTTCAACCATTTGTTGTTCTTAATCAATAAGAAGCTTCTCCCAACTAGTGTGTATAATCGAGACCTGGGCTAACACTTTACCTTCCAACTTACAAATGGAGTTTTAGGCTCATAGGAACATTTATAGTGTGGAGCCAAATGGTCGTCATTTGATGTTTGATTTAATGTTTGCTTCTTTAGAGGAAGATAAAAGACAAGCACTAAGATCAGCTTGCTTAAGTATGGGTGGGGTTCGACGCTCTGACTTTTTAAGACTGAGAATTCGAAGAAAGAGTCAGATGAAGAATTCTCTTATAGATCCTTTGGCACGAGCTATCTATAGTGTGGACTAGGGATTTTGATTAGGGTCATTATTTGGAATCAAGTGACGTATATAGAGGTTCTATCAGTAGATATCCTTAATTATATTTTTTTTTATTGGAAACTCGAAGAGTTCATTAGAATTTATATGTTGTCAGACTTGATTTATTTACAATTATGAATGGTTGTTGATGTTCTATTTATTAGTGGCAGTTCAATGTTATTGTTGATTACTTGAACCTTAAATGTGTTTTACGTTTTGAATCAAGTATCTAGTGTTATGACACTTGATGAGATTGATGATTAGTAGTCTCCGAGCTATTTTTTGAGATTTAGTCTTGTGTTACTAATTCAGATGTTTCTGTTTAGCTTTATGTAAAATTTGATAAAATATTATTAACATATTGAATCACTTTAATCTCTAATAAAGATCATGCATCAAAATCAATTATCGCTTAATCTCTAATAAAGATCATGCATCGAAATCAATTATCGCTGAGTTAAGCAAAGGAGAAAAACTCAATGGTGACAACTATGACACATGTCGTCATAAGATTTCGTACGTGTTGGATGAACAAGATGCATTGGATGTTGTAAACCAAGTCATGGCTGATCCAAGTACGGGAAATGGAACTCAAGGGAGACGTGATCAAGATGCATACCATGCATCGAAAAAGAAAAATTCTATTTCACGTGGTATCCTTGTAAGCTCTGTAATCGATCTGATGATTCATGAATGTGAGCAACACCCTACTGCACATAATATCTTGGTGTATCTACGTGAGAAGTATGGTGGTATATTGGTTACAAAGCTTAAGTAGCTGACTATTAAGTCTGACACATACAAGAAGAAACCTGATCATAACATTAGACAACATCTCAGGGAGATGTTTAATATGATAATCGAACTTAAGACTGCTGGTCACATTCTCTCTGATGAGCAAAAAATCCAAGAACTGATCCACTTTTTACCTGATCGTTGGGAACATCTACATGTTAATTTACCCATAATGAAAGTATTAAAACTTTCAACGATGCTGCTCATTATGTTGAGCTAGAAGATGAGAGGCTCTGAGCCTCAAAGGCAACTTATTTGGCCTTCTATGCCGGTTCTACTTCCAAAGAAGCTTTGGGCTTCAAAAGGAAAAGGAATTGGAAGAAGGGAAGAAGGTGAAATGATCTGATGGTGAAAAGCATAACAATAACCCAGCGACCAAAACAGATGAACAGAAGAAGAAAAAGAAGAATAACAAAAAGAATAAGAAAGATAAGAGTAAAATGCCATGTTACAATTGTGATAAGCTTGGTCACTTTGCACATGAATGTCCTGAGCCCAGGAGGGACATGGTAAATTCATCTTATTCTGTTTAGTATGAAATTAATGTCTTGCTAACTGTTACGTGTGAGCAACAAATTCAAGTACTGTCTTGCTAACTGATTCTTATCCATTGTGGATTATAAACTCAGGAGCAACGGACCATGTGATGAGAGAAAGGGGAGCTTTTGTTGATTTTCGTCGTGTTCCAAAGTGGACTAGGTGGATATATGTGGGAAACAATGCTTGAGTCAAAGTCAAAGACTTGAGACTTGCAAACTAGACCTTGACAATGGTCGGGCCTTTATTCTACATGATGTTCTCTATGCTCCAGAAATCACGTGAAACCTAATCTCAGTTTCAGTTTTTTTAGTCAATTTGAGTTATGATGTATTATTTACTAGAAATAATATTGTAATTAGCATTGTTGGTACTTGTTATGCATCTGGACATATGAATGATGGTTTTATGGTTTTAAATTGAAATAGAATGACTTTTAGTTATTATGATGATTACTCATGTTTACTAAATGCTTGTTCTTCTAGTAATGCAAATGTGAATGATAATATTTGGCATGCTAGATTGGGTCATATTGGGCAAGATAGGATGAATAGACTTGTAAAAGAAGGATTGTTGAGTCTTTCTTCAAAAGTTTAATTATCCAAATTCGAACATTGTCTTGCTGGAAAAATGACTAGAAACCTGTTTGGTAAAGCCATTAGAGCTGAATCTCCATTAGAAGTAATCCATTCTTATATATGTGGTCCTGTAAATGTGAGAGCACGACATGGAGCTCATTATTTCATTACGTTAATTGATGATTATTCATGTTTTGGATATGTTTATTTGATATCTCATAAGTCTGAAGCATTAGATTGTTTTTGACGATTCTTGAGTGAAGTTGAAAATCAAAAGGACAAATCTATCAAAGTTTTAAGAACTGATAGAGGACGTGAATATCTATCAGAACAATTAAAGGAATTTTGTAATAAAAAGGGAATAGTCCGACAATTAACCATTCCTTATACTCCTCAACAAAATGGTGATGCTAAAAGAAGGAATAGGACTTTGTTGGAGATGGTGAGATCCATAATGGCACAAGCTAATTTACCGATTTCTTTTTGGGGAGATGCGTTACTCATGGCATCTTATGTGTTTAATTGAGTGTCTTCCAAATCAGTTGCTTCGACTCCATATGAACTTTGAACGGGTAGAGACCTGACTTAAGTAGTCTTAGAGCTTGGAGATCAGCAGCTTACGTACATTCTAAGGGGTTACGTGTTGATAGGAGATTAGGATGGGAGTTTAACTGAGATAGAATCACGTAATGCTCATTTTCTGGAAACAGAATTTCTAAATAGAGGGGGCATTAAGGATGCTGAACCTATTTTTGAGGTGGTAGAAAACCAATATCTACAAGATCCAAATGGGAGTAGTAGTTTAGCTGATGGTATGGATCTTAATAGATATTTGCCAATTGAGGATCAAACGATTCCCAATGAGAGCATTTTGTCTAAAGAAGATCATCAATAGCTATCTCGAAAAAGTTCTAGGAAATGTGTGCCTAAAAGGCATTATGATATTGAAGGGCATCCCTTCTTTGTTTCACCAGAAAATGAAGATGTTTCTCCTATTGATGAGGAAGAGCCTAGAAATGTTAAAGAAGCTCTAACTTGTCCGGCGAAGTAGAAATGGATGAAAGCGATGAAAGAAGAGATGTAGTCTATGAAGTCAAATCATGTTTGGGAACTTATAGATCTTCCAAAGGGATGAAAGGGCAATGGGAATAAATGGATTCTCAAAATCAAAAGAAAGTCTGATGGCTCAATAGAGAGGTATAAGGCTCGTTTGGTGGAAAAAGATTATACTCAACAAGAGGGTATAGACTACAAAGAAACTTTTTCGCCTTTAGTGAGATTTGCTTCGATTCGTCTACTGTTGGATATAGTGGTTAGTATGGATTTAGAATTACACCAAATGGATGTTAAGACCGCATTTCCCAATGGAGAATTAGAAGAAGAAATCTACATGCAACAGCCTATAAGATTTATTCTTCAAGGTTAAGAGGATAAAGTTTATAGATTGAAAAAGTCGATCTAAGGACTCAAACAATCCTCTAGACAGTGGTATTTGAGGTTTCACACTACAATAATCTCATATAGCTTCATTATGATAAACGAAGACCAATGTGTTTACGTTAAACAGTCCAATGGTAGTTTTGTGATTCCATCTTTGTATGTGGATGACATACTACTAGCGGGTAATAACAAAGAATATCTTGAAACCATTAAAATGTGGTTATCTTCAAACTTTGAAATGAAAGATATGGGTGAGGCAGAATACATACTTGGTGTGAAGATCCATAGGGATCGTTCAAAGAAATTATTGGATTTGTCTAAAGAGACTTACATAAAGAAACTTTTAGAACGGTTTAAGATGGAAACTTGCAGGCCCATAAATACTCCCATTGTAAAAGGCAAATCATTGAGTCAACAAATGTGTCCCATGACTCCAGATGAAATCATTGAAATGTCCAAAGTGCCGTATGCCAATGCAATCGGAAGTCTTATGTACGCAATGCTATGTACAAGACAGACATTTTCTATGCCGTTGGTCTGGTAAGCAGGTATCAATCCAATCTGGGGAAGAAGCATTGGATGGATGTTAAAAGAATTTTCAGATACCTGAAAGGGACTGTAGATTATTCTCTTTGTTATCAAGGGAATAACAGTACACTGAATGAGTATTCCGACGCTGACTGGAGTGGAGATTTAGATGAACGTAAATTAACTTCTGGTTATGTCTTCTTGCTCAACAATGGAGCAATCTCATGGTGTAGCAAGAAACAGACTTGCATCGCATTGTCCACAATGGAAGCTGAGTTTGTGGCATGTGCGTCTGCAGTTCAAGAGGCTATCTAGTTGAGAAGGTTCATGAAACACTTGGAGGTCTTAAACACTTTAGTGGGAGTTGTTTTAATCAATTGTGATAATCAAGATGCCATTGCTTACACAAAAGACTCCAAATATCATGGAAAGACCAAACACATTGATACTAAATTCAACTTTGTTAGAGATATTAAAGAAAAGAAGAAAGTGATTCTTAAATACATTTCTACTCGTTTAATGTTAGCAGATCCTTTTACCAAACCAATTCCCAGAGATGTTTTCATAGGACATGTAAAAGGATTAGGTTTGCGAAGGATTTAAAACGATGTATTGAATATGTTTATGTATGTTAAAGAAATGGTTAACGACTTAACTATATGTATATGTTTTATAAATTATATGTGATGGTTCATATATAATAGTGTGTCGGCAAGTTATGATTGGCTCTCCCATATGAGAAATCACCTCTGGCTAAGTGGGAGCACAGAGATGAGATTATGATAATTAATGTTATAGGGATAGATTTTGCCACAAATCTAATCCAACTTGTTGTAAAGCTAAATCGATAGAGAGAGGATATCCGGGTTAAGTGTATGGGACACAGTTGAACTTTGATTTATATGATGTCTATATTGAATACACTATACGCTTTCGTGGAAGGAAGTTAAAGACATTGTGAAAAGTGTTTTAGGAAAACAACCTATGCAAAGTTAACCCCAATAGGATTGAGAAAATGATCCCCATTTCCTCAAAAGTATGAGTCTTCATCTATTTGTTACCTTTATGACTTTCTACTATATTCTAAGTCTACAATTTAGTGTTGCCACTTTAGCTTGTTACTAAAAGAGCTATGATTAATTAACGGCAATGCGATGCATGTCTAGGAAAGCTGCTATAGTGGGAGACTGTAAATACTTAGTGAAATGAGAAGAATGTCTTAATTTAACATGTATTATTGCGATTCATTGACTAGTCAATCAAGCAGGGTCTTGATTATGAATATATAGTTTTTGCAAAAGAGATGAATATGCTCTTACAAATTAAGGGATTGAAAAGAGATATGTCAACTTAAGTTAAATATTTAAGAGTTTTGGGGTATAGCGAGCTTGTTGTGTTTCTTCAAAAAAATGGTTGAGTTGCTATATATCTCTAACAAGTGTACAGCAGTTAAAACTCATATCATGTGGGTCATACAATGTATTAATCTGGATAAGAATATGATTCATAAAGAAAATGAATCAGGAGAATTTTGATTTCATATCTGAGTGGAAGATGTATATAATAAGAAATATTATTTATTTTTTATTCCACATATGAATGATGTGGTATGCATGCAAGAGGGAGTTAGGTAACTCCCGCAATTTTCTTACAGTTTTCTAATTTAATTTGAAAATGGAAACTGAAGAGAACGTCGACATAAAATAAACAAACACATAACGTAGAGTGAGTTCTGAGGCGTAATCTCTCTGGTTATTCTTCCTCATTTTCTTCACCCTTTTTATATACACATTTGTGGAAAACTTATCTTTCAACCCCATGTTGAAGATTGGATCCAGAGACATCAACGTGAGTGTCAATCTGTTCTTAGTTTTCTTCCAATGCATCACAATCCTACGATGAGAGGTAAGAGATTCCTCTCCATGCATGCTTAGGATTTATTCTTATAGGAATGTAAGTTTCCAACATTGGGTAGTAGTTTAGCTGATGATGTGGATCTTGATAGATATTTGTCAATTGAGGATCAAGCGATTCCCAATGAGGGCATTTTGTCTATAGAAGATCATCAACTATCTCGAAAAAGTTCTAGTAAACATGTGCCCAAAAGGCATTATGATATTGAAGGGCATGCCTTCTTTGTTTCACCAGAAAATAGAGATGTTTTTACAATTGAGGAGGAAGAGCCCAGAAATGTTAAAGAAACTCTGACTTGTCCGGCAAAGGAGAAATGGATGAAAGCGATGAAAGAGGAGATGGAGTCTATGAAGTCAAATCAAGTTTGGGAACTTGTAGGTCTTCCGAAGGAACGAAAGGCTATTCGGAATAAATGAATTCTCAAAATCAAAAGAAACTCTAATGGCTCAATAGAGAGGTATAAGGCTCGTTTGGTGGCAAGAGGTTGTACTCAACAAGAGGGTATAGACTACGAAGAAACTTTTTCGCCTATAGTGAGGTTTGCCTCGATTTGTCTACTGTTGGCTATAGTTGCTATAATGGATTTAGAATTACACTAAATATATTTTAAGACTGCATTTCTTAATGGAGAATTAGACGAAGAAATCCTAATGCAACAGCCTGTAGGATTTATTCTTCAAGGTCAAGAAGATAAAGTTTGTAGATTAAAGAAGTCGATCTACGGACTCAAACAATCCTCTAGACATTGGTATTTGAGGTTTCACACTATAATAATCTCATATAAGTTCGTTATGATAAATGTAGACCATTGTATTTATGTTAAACAGTCCAATGGTAGTTTTGTGATTCTATCTTTGTATGTGCATTACATACTACTAGCGGGTAATAACAAAGAGTATCTTGAAACCATTAAAAGGTGGTTATCTTCAAACTTCGAAATGCAAGATATGGGTGAGGCAGAATACATACTCGCTGTGAAGATCCATAAGGATCGTTAAAAGAAATTATTGGGTTTGTCTCAAGAGACTTACATCAAGAAACTTTTAGAACGGTTCAAGATGGAAACGTGCAAGCCCATAGATACTCCTATTGTAAAAGACGAATCATTGAATCAATAAATGTGTCCCAAGACTCCAGACAAAATCAATGAAATGTTCAAAGTGCCATATGCCAATGCGATTAGAAGTCTTATGTACGCAATGCTGTGTACAGGACCAGACATTTGCTATGCCGTTGGTCTGGTTAGCAGGTATCAATCCAAACTGGAGAAGAAGTATTGGATTGCTGTTAAAAGAATTTTCAGATACCTGAAAGGAACTACAAATTATTCTCTTTGTTATCAAGGGAATAACAATACCCTGAATGAGTATTCAGACGCTGACTGGAGTGGAGATTTAGATGAACATAAATCAACTTCTGGTTATGTCTTCTTACTCAACAATGTAGCAATCTCATAGTGTAGCACGAAACAGACTTGCATCGCATTGTCCACAATGGAAGCTGAGTTTGTGGCATGTGTGTCTGCAGTTCAAGAGGCTATCTGGTTGAGAAGGTTCATGAAACACTTGGAGGTCTTAAACACTTCAGTGGGACCTGTTTTAATCAATTGTGATAATGAAGCAGCCATTGCTTACACAAAAGACCCCAAATATCATGGAAAGACCAAACACAGTTATACTAAATTCAACTTTGTTAGAGATATTATAGAAAAGAATAAAGTGATTCTTAAATACATTTCTACTCGTTTAATGTTAGTAGATCCTTTTACCAAACTAATTCCCAGAGATATTTTTAAAAGGATTAGGTTTGCAAAGGATATGAAACGATGTATTGAATATGTTTATCTATGTTAATGGAATGGTTAATGGCTTAACTATATGTATATGTTTTATAAATTATATGAGATGATTCATATATAATAATATGTTGACAAGTTATGATTGGCTCTCTCATATGAGCAATCACCTCTAGATAAGTGGGAACACATAGATGAGATTATGATAATTAATGTTATCGGAATAGATTTTGCCACAAATCTAATCCAACTTGTTGTAAAGCTAAATTGACGGAGATCCTATACGTTGGAGGGAGGCCATCCGAGTTAAGTGTGTGGGACACACTTGAACTTTGATTTTCATGATGTCTAAAACGCTTTCATGGAAGGAAGTTAAAGATATTATGACAAGTGTTTTAGGACAACGACTAGTGCTAAGTTGACCCCAACTGGATTGAGAAAATGATCCCCATTTCCTCAAAAGTATGAGTCCTCATCTATTTGTTACCCTTATGACTTTCTACTATATTCTAAGTCTACATTTTAGTGTTGCTACTTTAGCATGTTACCAAAAGAGCTATGGTTAATAACGGCAATGCGCTGCATGTCTAGAAAAGCAGCTAGAGTGGGAGATTGAAGATACTTAATGAGATGGGAAGAACGTCTTAATTTAACATATATTATTATAATTCATTAACTAGTCAATCAAGCAGGGTATTGATTATGAATGAATAGTTTTTGCAAAAGAGTTGAATATGCTCTTACAAATTAAGGGATTGATAGAGATATGTCAACTTATGTTAAATATTCAAGAGTTCTGGGGTATAGCGAGCTTGTTGAGTTTCTTCGAAAAACTGGTTGAGTTGCTATATATCTCTAACAAGTGTATAGCAATTAAAACTTATATCTCGTGGGTCATACGATGTATTAATCTGGACAAGAATATGATTCATGAAGAAAATAAATCAGGAGAATTTTGATTTCATATGTGAATGGGAGATGTAAATAATAAGTAATATTATTTATTTATTATTCCACATATGAATGATGTGGCATGCATGCAAGAGGGAGTTAGGTAACTCCCGCAGTTCTTTTACAGTTTTCTAATTTGATTTGAGAACTGAAACAGAAGAGAACATCGACATAATATGCACAAACACATAACATAGAGTGAGTTCTGAGGCGTAATCTCTCTGGTATTCTTCCTCATTTTCTTCATCCAGTTTATATACACATTCGTGGAAAACTTATCTTTCAACCCCGTGTTGAAGATTGGATCCAGAGACATCAACGTGAGTGTCAATCGATTATTAGTTTTCTTCCGCTGCAACACAATCCTACGGTGAGAGGTAAAAGATTCCTTTCCATGCATGCTTAGGATTTATTCTTTTAGGAATGTAAGTTTCCAACAGTGGAAGAGTGCGGCGGCCGGACTATGTAGATTTTTGTCTCGGGGGTGGGTTAATATACAAGTTGGTTTTCATTGATTTTATCTTTTTATTGCTTTTTTGCAATTTTGTTTTTCCTTTAATTCTAATTCTTTAATTGTTTATTTATCTATCGTCCATTGTCTGCCTTCGTCGTTCATCTGTCGTCCAATAGTTGTTCGCCATCAGCTATGCCTTCCGACAGCCGTTCGAATGACTAGCTCCAATTTTCCCGCCTCAAGCATACCGTGAGAGGTAACTATTATTCCCAATCCAATTCTTACTATGTCTTTACCACCTACTCTAGTAGTTAAACTCTACACGGAAAAATTATGCAATGTGGATTTTCGTGGAGGGGAGTTCGTGGACATGGGGATGGAGACAAGGTTGAAGGTGATGAGTTTGGGGTGGAGATTGTGGTGGCCGAGCTTGTTGGAAAATTTTAGGTGAATGGAAAAGTCACCTTAAAATGGTGTCTATTAGTGTTTTAAGAACAAGACACTTGTGTCGTAGATGTCCAATAAAATTCATAGTGTATTTCTATATCGTCCAACCCCTAAGGTGAGTTCATAATACCTTTTGGTTCGTCGTATCTTGTGATTTGTAGTGCTACTATCATATCAAACTAGGCAATATTATTAAAGGTAAATGAAAATAAAGAAAAGGGAACAGAGGATAAAGATGTTGTGGGGATGACAAAGCCAAAAAGAGTCAAACAAGCGGCCCGAAAAGCTCTTGTAAAGAGCATTAACAGAAATAGAGCTAAGCTAAAAATAAGTATTATTTTTCTTTGTAAGTGTGCTCCAATCTTGGTTACTTGCACCATCCCAAATATCCGGAGGTTCACTCTGTTTCTTTGCTGTTTGGGAACGTGTAACCGGTTTAAAGGGCGGAATATAAGTAATGCCTTTTCTTCTTGTTTTTCCTCCTTTTAATCTCATATTACTATTATCAAGCGTAGGAAAATCAACCTTACAGTTCATAGTAACAGTTGCATCACTTTTAACAAAATCACCAATCTGATTATCCAACTCATTTAGAGTAGATTCCGAACCATCATCATCCAACGTGCAAAAATTATTCGAAAGAAAAAGTGAGGGGGATTTCAGAGAGTATTGTGAATAATGACGCTACTGTGCCTCTTCGTTTGTCAAATCCCACTAACAGAATCAGAAGAAATCTGATGAGGAGGGGCAACTTTTTATTAAAAGGGAGATCTTGAGAATTTTTAAATGAACAAAGGTATGCAACTTTTTATTTTAGAAATATTAATCTGCATGCATTGGATAATATTCTATGAAAATTGAAATTTATTTGAATAATAAATGGAAGTGGAAAAAAATTATTGTCATGTTAATTAAATTGACAGATGAAACGGCAATGATAAATTATTACATCGTATGTTTGGTTTTGGTTAATTCATTTTTGAATTAAATAAATATACTATGTGATTGATCGAGTTTTTGTCATGCAATTTGCGACAACTTGTGTTAACAGACCTCAAATTTGAATTTTGCATGGATTGATTAAATGAAAAGTTTTGTCTTAATCAAATGAATTTTGCGTATCAATTTAAAAAAAAAATTCAGAAAATATTTAAGTTGATTTTCTTCTAGTTTGGATTCTAGTAATTATTGCTGAAAATATATTTTAGTGTTTTATAACCGTTAAGTGGAATACCGATTGGATACATTGCAACCGTTCATCATATGCATATTGCGTAGAGCATATATATTGGCCATTTATCTTTTCCATATTTATAGAGAGAGAAAAACTTGCATCAGTTTCTTAACTAATGTGTGGATCAAACAAGAACCACTTCAAACATTCAAATGAATCGAATACAACTCATGATGGTGGAAAATATAATCTGTACATAAACATGTTTTTAAGTTTGAGAATTATTAAAGATGAACATATGTGATGAGATGGGCTTAGTGGAAACTGTTTTGATGAGTGCAATCTCGCTCAGTTCGGATCTCCTGTTTCATTTTGGTGTTACATCTCCTGTTACAAATTGTTGGATGATTGACATACCCTAGCAATCAACCCTAAGGGGAAAGACTGAAATTTTCCTCTCCGCATATGTGTCACTCATCTAATGAGTGTAATAAGAGATGTAACACCAAAATATAACAGGACATCCATGATCATTCTCGCTGGGCATACATGTGGCAGTAGAAAGAAGGTTTCCTTTAATTTTGTAAATTGATTAAATGAAATAAAATCACTCTATATTATTCATTGTGATAATTCTTTGTGGTTATAATATATGCTTGTGGTTGTTGTGTTACGCATAAATCATGATTTTCTTGATTATGGATAAATGTCCATTAGTAAAAATTCTGTCTCTTTGATAAAGGGTAATATCCCTTGATGAAGGGACATGTTTATTGGTAAAGAGGTATCTTCTCGTGAAGAGATGTATTTCTTAAAGAAGAGTGTATTTCTTCATTAAAAGTTGTGTCATAATTAAATAATATATCTCTTCGGGAGAGATAAAAAATAAGATGACTTTTGGGGAGAAGTTAGAAAAGAAATGAACTAATGGTTCAAATAATTATCAATCAATTGATTAATTATTACAAAAGGCCAATCGACCCAAATATAGGGGAGGTTCCCGTAAATATTTAAATGTGGGGAGAACCCCGTAGACATTTAAATGTGGGGTAAGGGCGTAGCTCCTAAATTGAAAATTGTATTGGCCTAAGACAACTGATCTCAAGTGAATTAAACGGATTCGTAACAAAATTGAATGGAGATCAAATATGTTGCATATCTGAGAGGAATGAAATAAAAATCCATACATTAAAGAACATATATAGCGGTAACTCAACCATGATGAGTGGAGATCCCACAAACTTGGCTCAATGAGACAACTCAGTTATATTTGTTCAAGTGTGCACTTGAAATAAATTAATTCTTTCCTAGAGACAAATCAAGTGAAAATGAACATGTTGACGTGTGGTAAGGATAAGCATAAAAGCTTTTAATGACTCTTATACCTAATAAAGGTGGGGTATGACATGATACTCCTGATGAAAGGTCACCTATGTAAGTGCGAGGACGGGCCATCTCAATAAAGCGCTTATAAATCCAAGATATGGTTTACGGCCGAAATGGACACAGCCATGAGAACAAACGGTATTAGGAGAGGTATTATATATGTTGGTAATGTTGTCTTGGCATATAAAAAAGCGGAATAGTTCAAGGCATCGCGTCCACTAAACTGCGAGTATGTCCGATAGTATTCAACTAGGGAAGGTTCATAGCCAGAAGCTACCTATCCCAATATAATATCTTTTCATTTGAACTCACTTTACTGTTAGTGTCCCGTGTCATGTGGGGATTGTTGGAAAAGTTTAGGTGAATGGAAAAGTCACCTTAAAATGGTGTCTATTAGATTAAAGTGTGTCAATGAAGATGTGTGATCAAATGTTGTGATTGTTGAATAATTATGTCTTTTCAAGAAGGACATTTAAGTTTGGATTCAAAATCAAATCTAATAGTCACATTAATTCACGTAAAGACACCTTTAAATCTATAAATAAGTCCTCCCATTACATAATCCTTCAATCCAAAGAACTCCGAACTCGAATGTCACTTGAGTTTCTTAAGCACTAGACACGTGTCGTAGATGTCCAATGAAATTCGTAGTGTATTTTTGTATTGTCCTACTCCTAAGATGAGTTCATAATATCGATTGGTTCGCCGTATTTTGTAATTTGTAGTGCTACTATCACAAGATGCGATTCGTTGTATCTTGGAGATGATTGTCGTCGAACCGTAAGCACCAAAGCGGGGCAATTACGTCTTAAAGAGAAATAGTGTAATTCTTAACTCGACTCAAATTCCGTTCTTATTATTTCTGTCATATTTTTCTTGTCAACATATTATATCGAAACCTAAATATACCCAACAGAGCTAGAAGAAGGGCTTCTCAGGGAGGAGGACGGAGATGGAGTGGCTGCTGGCAGCGAGTTTGTTAATGTGAAGTTGAAACACATGTTTGTTAAATAAAAAAATTAATAAAAAAAATAATTATTCCACGTCAGCAGTAACATGGTGAGTAACACACTTAGGGATGACAATGGGTAGGGTAGGGTACGGGTATGGCAAACCCACATACTGCCCTATACCCTACCCTACCTACCCATACCTACCCTATTACCCTAAAATAAAGTTTCAGGCAGGGTACGGGTATATTTATCAGGTACACGGATAATCTGCAGGTAAATGTATACCCGCAATCTTAGTAGATTTTACGAATAATTTGTGGATACCCAAATCCACCTGACCCTACCCGACCCAATTTTTAAAACTATAATCCACCAAAAAATATTAATTATAATATAATAATAAATAACCTAAAATAAAACATGCAAGTTAGAAAATAAAGTCAACAACAATAACGTCTAAGTCCATCTGCATTAATAAGAAACATCATAAATTCATAGTTAATCAAATAAAATCATAAAACAAACATCATAATCCAACAATTGCTTCAAAGTCCTTCTAAGTCCAAGGTTTAAGTATGACAACTTCAAAATCTCGCATCTCCTTTTCAAATAATATAGTTTCTTCACGAAACGGTCTCAAACAGGACAGTTCCTTTCTTTAATAGCTATTACCACTTTGCATCAAATATATTAATATTATTTTTTATTAAAAATTATTTTACATTTTATTTATATGCATAGATTATTCATAACATAATTCACAGTACCACTATCATTTTTATTAATTCAAATATCATTTTATTGTTAAAATATTAAAAAAATAATTATAATTTTAAAAAATAATTATAAATAACACATAATATTATAACATAGAACAAGATTTATTATAATTTTTAAAAATTATTTATATTTATATTAGGACAAGAATATAAATTTTAATTAAAAATATTAAACATATTATAATAAATAAATATTAAATACATCATAAATTTTACATCAACAATATTATTATACTAAAAATGAAATATTAGATTTAGACATTTAATTAATTATATGATACTATTATTAAATATACACACGCACACACATATACGTTCGGATAATTTTTGGATCGGGTTTGGGTAAATATAAAGGAACCCGTAACCAACCATTACCCGCATAGTTCTCCTACGGGTTCGGATACTACCCGACCCGTTATCCAATTTTATCAGATTTTTCTATACCTACTATGCGGGTACCCGATGGGTAATCCGACCCGATGGGTAAAATTGTCATCCCTAAACCCACTACAGCCGGTTAGAGGACGAATTTGTTGAATTTTGTAAACCTAATGGACTTTCAAAAGGTGTGAAACCGGTGGACCAATTTCAAAATCAGAGAAAGTTAATGGATAAAATAGTGTATTTACCTAATTTTTTTATGATTATTATTTTTATTATGTTGCATTTTATTGATTTCTTATGGAATTGGTATCCCAAGTGAGGAAATTGTTAGATTGAATACTAAAAGTCTAACTTTTTGTATGAACAATGTTTTAACAATACTTTGAAATGTGAATCATTCTATCAAATGTTTGCATATTATAATCTGTTTATATATTTTTGCAAATGTCCATTTACTTTATATTGTAGATTATATGATGTGTGGCATTGCATGAAAGATCATATTATAAGTTCCTTATAAAGTATAAATAGACTTCACACCAAGATAGATTTGGACAAATTATCGGAATAATTGTAGTGTAATTTGGTATTAGTTTGTCTTAACTATAAAATTACATTTATGCACTTTGTGTTTATTGAGAAAGACCGCGTGAGGTTGTTCAATTTATACTGACTATATAAAAGAATAAGACCTCAGTTATTATGGATGTTCGAACTCTTAATCCCTAAACAATAATCTCGACACATAATTCAATATTTATTTCTTTAATTTACCATTGGGTGAGATTTATTTATTTATTAAATCAATATGCTCACTGAGTTGGGAGATAGTACTGTCTGTATGGTGTGTTTTTGATTGTAGAATGAATCTGTATCCTAATAATTTAAGCTAATGATGTCCCCTTAAGGAGTTTAGGATTATCATGTACCCTATAAGTTGATTTTTTCCGCCATGTTAATAAGGTTGAGTGGAACTACTCTTGGATTAAAGATTAATTAATTGAGTTGTCAGTAACTCATTTAATTAGTGGGTATTGTATATCTTAAACACGAAGAGTTAAACAGGTTCATAATAAGGAGGATCACATAACGTAATTTGAGATTAGGATGGTAGTACAATAATAATTATTTAGTTGACGGAATTATTATTATTTGGCTTAAGGTATAAATTTAGGGCTAAACGTGGATGCCTAGGCCCCAATGAGAGGCCCAACCCTAAGTTCTCTTTTTAGTCCCAATTATAATCTACCAAAAAGCTATCTCAGCAGTCTTAGAATCATAATTCATGCCTACTTCATAATACACGTGAGAAATCAAATTTCTCACCAAAAAAGAAAAAACGTTAGAAATAGAGATACTACGAATTGAGATCGCTTAGAGGATAATCTTCAACACGATGTCTAGACGAGGTATAGAAATAAAACAGAAGATTGCAAGGTTGTTTTTGTAGTTCTTCTCTCTTACATACGCAGTCTTCGATGAAAGCTATCACTTTTTATTCATTCCACTACATTAGAATTGCGTGGATCCCGAACAGATTACGTATGACATAAGATCTGATCATCATCAGATATGAGTTTACATATTTCATTAAGGAATCAAAATTTTTATTTTATTTTATAAGATATTATTTTCACTTTTTTTTAATTTTACAATATAATCTTTTACTTTCAAGTTAGTAGTCTCTTCAGTCTCTATCCCATAAATAAATTCACAGCTATAGTAAATTCAGCATTTCAAAAAAGTTATATTTTTCAAAATATATTTTTAGGGGTAGTTTGGTATTTTTTGTATAATATATAAATCGTAAAGTATGTTACTTGTGTTAGGTGAGAATGATAATTTTAAAATTAAAGTGTAATATGGAGTTATTGAGTTGGATTTTGATTTCTTTTTTGGAAGTATAAAGATCATTTTGGAATAAAAAATATAAGAAAAGTGTGAATTTATTTATGAGAATAAGTGAGTTATACATTCATTAAAAGATTATATTTTAGGAGTTGTGTATTGAGAGTGAAAATTCATGCGTTTTTATGGCCCAATTTTACACTTTTAGTGAGGTTTATTGTCATATTATATTCAAATATTACTTCCTCTATCCATCCTTAAGTATATCATTTATTTTTTTGCAGGTTGATTAAAGAGTGTTATTATTTAATATGTAGCAAGTTATATTAGTGGGGTGTGTGGATTTCCATAATTTAGTTGTATTAGTGATGTGTGTGAGTCCCATATTTTTAAACAAGGAAAATGGTACATTTTGAAATAGAGCCCAATATGAAAAAATTATATTCTTAGGGGCGGAGTATTACTTTGCATATTTGTTTTGAATAGATGCATCTGAAGTGTTTTAACGTGTTTTAGACAAAAAACAAGTAGAAAAGTATAAAAGAAAGTAGAGTCAAAATTGACCAAGGAAACAACCGCTTGACCAGGTTGAGCTAGGTGGCTTGAGTCGAGTGGGCGCAAGTGAGACATCAAAATATCAGAATGTGCTATTAGATCAGGTCGAGTGGGACCACTCGAGTTGAGTGGGGTCGAAAAATCTTCCAGAGAGTTAGCTTGAGCTGCAGACTAATGGCTCGAGGCATCACTCGAGTAAAGTGAGGGGGTCGAGTGTGGACGTTCAACTCGAGCGAGAACAAAAAGTGGGCCAAACGCGGGTTTTCACCTTCTAGTGCATGTTTTCTATGAAAAAAACCCTGTTTTGATCAACCACCACATATAAAAGCAATTATAGCCTCTATAATTCAGAAGAATTCCATACTCTACACTTCACAGCACTCAGAGAGGATTCAAACACGTATTTACTTACTTGAGAAGGAGATAGGGATTCTATCAAGGATAGAAGTGAATATGAAGGACTATGTCGGATCAAGGGTTTTTCTTCTCTTTACTTTCTACATCTTAGTCTTATAGACTCATGGGTGAAAACTATTTCATAGCCATTGTTGTTGCTTGTAACACTATGGTCTAAAATCCTTTTGGTAGTTTTAGGGGTTTGAAGATTTTAATCATGTTGAATTTTAGACATCGATGATGATTGTTTTGTAGAATGTTTATATCTTTATTGAAGTTTTGATTTAAACTTATATGACTATATTTCCTTATCCTTATTTTTTATTATATTCATATCATGCTCATTGAATGATATATGATTAAGAATGATTATGTTTTTAAGCATTATTTTTGTTATACTTTTATAATTAGGGGGATTGATAATTATATCTCTTAATTTTTAGAATTTTCAATATTGGATACCTTATATTCCTTGCATGATCAATAATTCTTAGGAAATTTGGTAAGGAGACCATAGATTTTGTTAATGTGAGTGTTGAGGCCAATGTTTTCACATCTGGAATCACACTAATCCTCCAGAGATTTTTATTAACCACTAACACTTTTATGTTGTTTGACCTGCATTGTGTTTAATTATTAATGTTGCTTTCAGGTTTGTAGCAATCAAAAACTGGTATGTGTTAGAAGTTGATTCAAAGTCAACACAAATCTGGAAAGTCATGGAAGTTGAGTGGAGGTTACCCAAGTAGTTAGATCTAATAATCTAGGTTTTCTATTGGAAACTTATTTGGATTTTATCCGAAGAAATGTTTCCATCTCTTGAATTTATTTTTGTAATCACTTTTTCCAAGTAGAGATATTTATGACATGAGGCCGCCACAAAACAAAAGTTTATGGAAATATTGAGTAATCTATCAAGTCTTTCAATGTTTAAACTTGCAATTCATTTTTCAAGTTTTATATTCTGATACAAGTCAGCATTGTACGTAGTGTCAACAACACTTAGGACAACATTTCTATTGAAAATACAATTATACCTACTGGGCACCCGACAAGTGGCATTAGAGCCAACACTTGACGATACTAAGTGTGAAGTTGTAATGGATTAGGGTGTTCGGTACTGGAAATGGTACAGTTTTTTTTAAAATCCATATTGAAAGTTTGGTACAGATTTTTATAAATATAAGGGTAAATATCAAAATTTGGATTCATTACTTCTTGACGGTTACTTAGATTCAAATTTTCAAATCATATGGACAGCAGTAAATCCACCTCAAGATTATGTGTTTATTTTGGAAGTTGAGACATAATATGGAGGAGTGATTATATAGAAATATATTACGGACTCCACCATGGAAAATGATAATATTGGAGCCTTGAGGCTGCCAAAGTATCTGTATGGTTCTAGAAACTTCGTAATGGACTTAGATGTGATTCTGAGTTTGTCCAAGGCCATCACAATTTATTGTGATAATAATGGTACAGTTGCAAACTTGGAGGAATCACGAGCCCATAAGGCACTTAAACACATTGAACGCAAGTACTAACTGATACAAGAAATTGTATGAAGGGGAAGGTTGTTGTCGCCTAGATTGCGTCAGATGATTACCTAGTAAATCCTTTTACAAGGACCTTAAGGCTGACGCTTTTAATGTTCATGTAGTGGGAGTGGGAATCAGATGTATGACAGCGAATATGGTAGCATAGTCTTTTAGTATAAGTGGGAGATTGTTGGATTGTATACTAAAAGTCTAGATTTTTATATAAACAATGTTTTGACAGTATTTGAAAGAGAATCATGTGATCAAACGTTTGCAATTATATTATTGCGAAAGTCCATTAACTTTATACTGTAAATAATATGGAGTGCGGCGTCACACGGAAGATCATATTATTGGCTCCTTATAAAGTATAAATAGATATACAAAACCGAGATAGACGGGGACTACCTATTGGTATGCTTGTAGTGTGATTTAGCATTAGTCTGTCTTGACTATAAAACTGCACTAGTTCATTTTGTGTGTATTGAATAGGACCGTCGTTGAGATCGTTCGGTTTATACTGACTATATAATAGAACTTGATCTCTGTTATTATGGATGTTCATGCTCTTAATCCCTATACAATAACATTGAACACATAAGCTAGTATTTATTTCCTTGATTCATCTATAGGTGAGATTTAATTATTAAATCAATATGCTTTGTGAGTCGGGAGATTATACTGTCTCTATGGTGTGCTGTTGATTGTAGAAGGAATCTGTGTCCTAATGGAATTGGTTGATGATGTCCCCTTGAGAAGCTCATAATGTTTATCATGTAAACCCTGCAGGTGGATTTATTCCGGCATGATAATAAGGTTGAGTGGTACTACTCTCGGTAAATATATTAATTAATTAAGTTGTCAGTAACTTAATTAATTAATGGGCATTAAATCTTAAACACGGGGAGACTAACCGGCTCATAATAAGGACCCCAAAACATAATTTAGGATTAGGGTGGCAGTGCAATAATATTTCTTTAGTGGACTAATTTATTATTATTGGACTTAAGTTTAAGTTTTAGGCTAAACTTGGATACTTAAGCTCAATGGGAGGCCCAAACCCTAATTTTTCCTTCTGGTCCCTGTTGTAGTCTATAAATAGCCAATCCCAGCATTCCGGTAATAGGGTATCACACGCATAAAATCGTGAAAATCAGATTAGGATTGTAGATTAAGATCGTCTTGTAGATCGTTACCCACACAATGTCAAGACGTGGCTTAGGAATACAATAGAAGATCGGAAGGTCGTTTGCTTTTGCTGCTGCTGTTCAACCTCTACATCAAACCCTGGTGAAAATTAATTCAATTCTATGTTTATGCTTCCGCTGCTGTAGAATTGCATGGAACCCTAAAGGTTCACATCAACCAAAAGATCCAAACGCCAACAATTGGTTGTCAATACTCTTGTAGCTTTACTCACGTACACGGTAATATCATCATCACTTAGTTACATGCTTTTAGTGATTCCGGTGTCTGAACACAACCATCACTAATCATGCTTTAACAACTAGTGAATGAGATACTAACCTTGTTCATACCTTGATGAAAATTGCTTTCCTTCACCACATGTATTGTCAGATGTTCCCCACCATATACAACCTCTCATATTTCAGGTAGAACTTGCTCAAAATATCTAGGCAAATTATGAAGAATAAATTGATCTAGGTTTCCCCTTCAATTTCTACTCTAAGCATTTCCAATTTATTCATCAAGTTATCCATGACCTCTTGCCTTTCTAACTTACTCAAGTATCTGAAGAGTCGCATGAGACCATCATATTTCTATGAACCTCTCACCTCTCCACTAGAGACTTAAATAGACACTAGAGGATATCCTTAGTGAGAACACATTTTTAATTTCCTAAGCAGTAATAATTAAAACCAAGATTCTTTTCTAATCAATTAATATTGGACCAGTAAATATGATTTCCTTTAGTTAACAATAAGTGAAATAAACCACTCGAAAATCCAAAGAATAAATACAATGATAAAACATTTTTAATTTAAATTTTATATTGATTCCCTCAATAAATAATATAAAATAAATTTACCAACTTCTCAAGCAATGTGAATTTGCATGCCACGTTAGTGTGGACGCATACAAACCCGAATATTTCCAAGAAAAGGTTTACCCATTAATTCCATACGTCATAATTAACCTTATGACTCAATGATTATTAGTCGATTGTCTTTTAGCCATGCAATTTAGTGGCAGTGACTCCGTTGGGGAGGAAGACACTATAGCCGGCTCATAAGCTTACTTGCATAACATTACAAATAATAATTATTTAATGAAAATTATTCCAGTGATCCACAAATAAAACTCATCCGTTGGGAGGAAGGAACTATAGCCAACTCATAAGCTTACTTGCATCACACAATAAATCAACAATGGAGGCCGCGGGATCTATTGACCAATCCCTCTCCCACTTAGTTATTTAACAAGAGAGTTTTTGCATGCATGTAATATATACCAAATATAAAATACACAACTTAGCATTCTACAATTTGAAGCAGTAAATCAAATAGCACATGCATCCAAATATATAACAATAATTAACAAATAAAACAATTATAGTAATTATATATAAGGAATAAAAAAATTATAAAAATATAAAAGGTTGACTTGGTCAACAATATAGAAATTAAACCAAAGTAACTGGAAATCACCGAGAAAGTTTTTTTGGGCCCCAAGTCTATTTCCCCACGGTTTCACAGCAACTGGAAACCACCGAGAAAAATAGCACTTCTCCAGCTATCTCTCTGTCCGCCGGAAAATAGCTTTCGCCGTCCACTGTCGGCATCCTCACCGATAGTAGCTACTGGTCATCCGTCCTCAATAAATAGCCTGGCTTCTCTGGGCAACATCATACAGTTACAATGGAATGGAGGACACGCAGCTTTGTTTCCAGCCATGTGTGACCTGCTCGGAACTCGATCATGCCTATGTGCCACAACGCGCCTAGCAGCATTGTTTCTTGCATGCAGCTGTCACTCCAAGACAACAGCCACGCCGGCGAGTCAAGTCGTCATCGACTCCAAGAACACTAGGTTTTGGTTATCGGCATACACATAACTGGCCATCGGCTAGGTCCTTATCATGCGACCACGTTCCTCACCAGATAGACAAACCAACCGGTCGGACTTGAGCCCAGTCCGCTCCCCAGCCTTGTCGGAATCCTGTTGCCAACCAACGCATAGCAGGAGCCAATCGCCGAGCCTCAGCTGAACAACAATGGCCTGCTGCGCCTCCCGGCAACATGCTTGCCCAGCACGTCAAGAAGACCCGCTCCAAACACATTGAGACTCTACCCGACTATCGAGCAGACCCGCTCGAAAACACGTTAGACTCAAAGACCCGATTGATCAAAATATGGGGCAAACCCACCGGGGACCTGCTTATGACCCACTCGAAAAAATACCATGGACGATTGAAACTCTACCTGGTTCAATCGCGTGCTCATCCCGCCAACCGTGAAACTCGGCTAGAAACGTCGCGAGCCACCAGGATTCCTTCTCTTGCTGTCCAATGTCTACAATACTCAACGGTCATCGCGCCAGCCAGGAGAGTCATCTGGTCGCCCCGCTATGGAATTCCTTCGTTGTTCCCTTCCAGCGTCGACCAACATCCATGCCATCAGTAAGCGGGCATGAAGTCGCATTTAAGGCGAGACATCGCTATGTAGAGTTTTCCATCAGGAGACATCCGCCATCGCCGAACCCTAGCCGCTGCAAGCAAGCCACGCCGAGGCGTCTCCCTTGAGATGTCATGCTATTTCCAGTTCTGAACGTTTAACTACTTTCACCACTAATCGGTACAGCAGTCCACGACCGATCACTACCAGCCATCGTCGAAACAACATATCGTGTAGTGTATATATGCCGTGTCCAGTTAGGATGTTCATCAAGAAATAATTCTAAAATCCTAATATCACATATTCCTCTCAAACCCTAGCCTAACGTGTCACGTTTAGCCATAGAACTTAGCTCTGATACTAATTATTGACGTTTAGATCTTTTGGTTAACGTTAACCGTTAGGGTTTCATGCAATTTTACAGCAACGAAAGCATAAACATAGAATTAAATTACCTTTCACCAGGATTTGATGTAGAGGTTGAACAGTAGCAGCAAGAACAAACGACCTTCCAATCTTTTGTTGTATTCCTAAGCCATGTCTTGACGTTGTATGGGCAACGATCTACAAGACGATCTCAATTTAGAATCCTAATCTGATTTTCATGATTTTATGCATGTGATACCCTTTTACTGGACTGCTGAGATTGACTATTTATAGGCTACAAAAGGGACCAGAAGGAGAAATTAGGATTTGGGCTTCCCATTGAGCTTAAGTATCCAAGTTTAGCCCAACACTTATACTTAAGTCCAATAAATAATAAATCAGTCCACTAAAGAAATAATATTGCACTGCCACCCTAATCCCAAATTATGTTTTGGGCTCCTTCTTATTATGAGCCCGTTAGTCTCCATATATTTAAGATTCAAATGCCCATTAATTATTAAGTTACTGACAACTTAATTAAATAATATATTTACCAAGATTAGTACCACTCAAACTTATTATCATGCTGGAATAAATCCACCTGCAGAGTTTACATGATAAATATTATGAGCTCCTCAAGGGGACATCATCAACCAATTCAGTTAGGGCACAGATTCTTTCTACAATCAAAAGCACACCATAGAGATAGTATCATCTCCCGACTCACCAAGCATATTGATTTAATAATTAAATCTCACTCATTGATGAATCAAGGAAATAAATACTGGCTTTCGTGTCGAGATTATTGTATAGGAATTAAGAGCACGACATCCATAATAACAGAGATCAAGTTCTATTATATAGTCAGTATAAACCGAACGATCTCAACTACGGTCCTATTCAATACACACAAAATGCACTAATGCAATTTTATAGTCAAGATAGACTAATTTCAAATCACACTACAACCACACCAATAGATAGTCCCCGTCTATCTCGGTTGTGTATATATATTTATACTTTATAAGGAGCCGATAATATAATCTTTCGTGTGACGTCGCACACCACATTATCTACAGTATAAAGTAAATAAACTTTTCCAACAATATACTTGCAAATATTTGATCACATGATTCTCATTTCTAATTTTGCCAAAACATTGTTCATACAAAAAGTAGACTTTGAGTATAAAAGCCAACACCTGCAACATGGGATGTCTAAGGCGCAGTACATAAGTATCTTCTACTATGGATTGGATTGTGAGTCGCGTATTCTTATTGATGCATCATCAGGTGGAGCGCTATTATCTAAAACAGCACTTGAAGAAAAAAAGTTATTTAAAGACATCTCTATGAATTCACATGACTGGCCTATGGAAGGAGTTAGAGGAACTTATGTACTAGGTAAGGTAGCACAAGTTGAACATCAAGCAGTGAAGCCGAATAGGGATAATGAGATTGTCTCTAGTTTAGCTAACATCAACAAGCTACTAGAGTCCAGCAGAGGCAGATTACAGAGTTGACACAAAGGGGGTCTAGTCTGCAACAGCAAGAAGTGAAGAGTATTGAAGATATCTTCAACGGATACATGGCTAAGAATAATGCTAGAGTTGATCATCTTGAGGCTACTATGAATGCTAATCATGCAAATTTATCTAAGCAGTTGAAGGACCTTACTCTATTTATGGGGCAGATGGCACGTGAATCACTTGACACAAACTTTAGAAAAATGAATGTTCTCGTCTCAAGGCATAACGAAAACGAGTGCAAAGCCATCATGTTGAGGTCTGGAACGCAGTACGAATGTCTGATGATGCTAGTTGGTAAAAAAGGAGGCAAATTTAGCCCACTCGACCACCGCTCGTCCAAACTTATTGGTCGAGCAATGGTTGAGCAACACGTAATGAAATAGAGAAATAATGCTCTATTTTTGGTCCTTTGCTCGACTAGAACTGTCTCGCTCAATTAAATCACTTTGGTTGAGCAGAGGCCGAGTAGCCCACTGTGAATCTGAAAATTGCTAATTAGCGTACAGGTCCCTTGCTCGACCAAAATAGTGATGCTCAACCAGAACTTCTTGGTCGAGTTGAGATCGAGCAGCCTTTGTTCAGGACTGTACAGTGCAAATCCACGAAGAGGTACCTCGCACGACCAAAATACCCTTGCTCCACAAGACCCTTCTGGTCGAGTAGTGGTCGAGCAACATCATCTGGCTCCCATTTCTATGCAGTCACACCCAGGAGGTCCATTCGACCAGCCATTTATGTTCAGCAATCAAGCAATGAAGATGTCCATGGAGACTCAATCATGCAAGAGCATATATGTGATTTCTACTTGTTTAATCTTGATTTTAATAGGAAAGATGATTCTAAATTTGAGTGGAAGATTGACAAGGAGGTGTTTAGATAGCCATGGGAGGAAGGTAATTCCAATGATCATATTTTTGTGACCAAGAAATGTGAGGTTCTGAGTGTAGACAAGAAGAGGAAGAGAAAGTACTCGAAGGTGAGGATGTGAGAAGACCGCACCATCTAATCCAGTAGTTTAAAAAAGCGTTAATCCATCGTGACTCTCTGACGTTAAATATGGGCACCTGTTGGGGCTTTCCCTTCCGTTTTATTGCTTCATTATTTCATTTGTGTGAGTGTGGAGTTGTTATATTTGAAGTGCTCACACATCGACAATTACATCTCTTTTCAAACTTAGTTTCCACTTACATTTTTAATAAGTTTGGGGGGTGTAATGTACTTACATCGTCTTATGAGCACCAGGGGTATAATTTTTTCTTTCGTTGGTTATTTGTTTGTTAGGGGATTGATTTTTGGCGGCGTATTAATACTTCAACCGGTGTTGGTGTGTCAACTTTTTTGAAACTTACCTAATATTTAGTGAGTTGTTTTGTGTTTTCCCTAGTGTCAGTAGTCGAGTTCTTCTATTTTTCAATTTCTCTGGTATCTCCTATTTTATTATTAATGAATCCTGTGATGATGAGGTGTGCTTGAACTTTGATGATAGAAAAGGTAAAAGCGTGGCAAGATGAGTTCTATGCTGAGGATTTGACCTGATCGAGTTGAACAACTCGAGGAGCTCGTGCATATGTTGAAGAGAAATCAAGTGCCCTCATTTCCTTATTCTAATTCTTATGCGTACTTTTAACTCATGGGAAAGAAAGATTTGATTTTGATGTTGTGATTCATGTGAGCTTATATTTTTAAATTATGCTTGAAATTCAAATGTTCTTGAAATTGATGAAGGAAGTGTACTTGAGTTATATTATGGTATGAAGTTCTATGTATACTTGTGAGATATTACTTAGCATGAAAAGTACTCTATTACTTGTTAAAAACCCATGTGAGAATTTGAGCCTTGTTGATCATGATACATAATCACATGATAATTCTTTTCTAGTGAGTATCGTTCTTGTGCGTGTATTCTAGAACATGCCTTAAGTCTCCTTGAATATTTAAGATTAGTCTAGCGGATTATGGAAATGATATTAGGCCATCTTGGATATTTAGACCAACTTTTCCCATATACTTTACCTTAATGTATTAAATCCTTTGTCAGCCTGTTTGAGCTTTTTTAAATCCATTCTTTTGATAGCCAACAAAGCTTAATTGAAGAGAATGGTGATTTGAGGGATAATGAAAAAAGAATCTTAAGGATCAAAAGGAAATTTCCTGGAGCTCAAATCTAGTACTCAATGGTAACAAACACCCTAAGGTAGTGCTTAAATCTAGTACCCTATGGAGGATATGAGAGGTATTCTCCAAAACTGGTACTTCGAGAGAAGAAAAAAAAGGTGAAATAAAAAGAAGAATGATGGAGTTGAAGAGCTAGAAAAAGTTGGAAAAAAAATATGTTGTGCTTGAAGGAGAAATATTGGAGAGTTTGATGAGAATGTTGTGGTTGAATAGAAGGTGATGAGGGAAAAAATAAAGATTGAGAGTGACGGCCGCTTGATCGATCTAAGTTTTAAGTCACTTAGTCATATGTTTCCTACCTTTTCCAAAGAGCCAATATTAAAACCAAATAAAAAGATCTTTTTGATTCATGATTTGCTAGCTACAAGTAAAAACTAAAAGGAAAGTTGAGACAATAGGCAAGCTTATGGTTACGCATGCACTTGAATTGTATCTGAGCGTAAACACCTTAACCCATAAGTGTACATCTTTTACACTTGAGTGCGAGTGATATATACTTCCCGTGAAAACATGTCAATGGAGCATTTGAATTGGTGGTGATTGCCTTATCTTGTATGCTATGAATTGATTATTATATGTAAAAAAAGTTGCATGAACTAAGTTGAGGACAATTGTATTTTGAATGGGGTATTTGTCATAGTCCTTGTTTCCCCACTAATTTTCCTATTCTCTTTCTCTTTATTTTTATTTTGTTGTCTCGGGACGAGCAACGGGTACGTTTGGGGGTTTGATGAGAGTGAAAATAAACATGTTTAGTGTTCAATTTAATACCTTTTTGTTTGGAATTGTTTTTATATATTAGAAAAATTGACTTATATTCAATATATGTTAGAAAAAGGTACGTTTGAGGTGTTTTATTGTATTTTTGGTGGAAAAAGGATCAATACTGTAAAGTTGGAGAAAATGTGTAACTTGTGCAAGAATGCTGAAAAACGCACGTCCAACATGTGTAATTTTTTGGTTATTTGTGTGGAGATAAAAACTAGAAGTTGGATATATGGTTGGAAAGCCAAAGAAAAGAAGATCGTTTTGGGGTAAAGAATACCTCAATCGGAATTCAAATGAGAAAGTTATGATCAAAATGGTGACGTCGCGCAAGCCATTTCTACTCAGCACGATTATTCCATTTTACATGACTTGTTACATCATCAAATGTTGGACTTATGGTGAGATCTTTATATGGATAGAAATCAAGGGAAAATAGGATAGCATGAGCATAAGAATCACTAAAATTGGAGTTTGGACGAGGAAGTTATGCTTAAAATCGTGAAGTCGCGCAGCTGCCAGCGAGAATTTCAAAGAATTTTCGGAAATTTTTGAAGCTTACTTATTTCATGGAGCACAATTAATCTCCTTATCACATAATCCTCCATGATTCACCCATATCTTTTATTTCCTTATTTAATTCCCTTCTCACACCTATATATATTTTACATCATTATTCATGTGAGAAGGCACCACAACACAATCATCCTACACCCACAAGGGGTGATTACCGTTACACCATTATCCACATCCATCCCTTTATCCATCCATCACTTTGAAGATTCTTCTGTGGAATCAAGAAGGAGAATCAAGAGGATTTTAAGAGACGGGAGAGAGAAGGAAGGAGGCTTCTACACCTAGCGTTTTCCTAATTCTTTTCTTCTATTTTTAATTTTCCAGACATATGAGTAAGATATATCCAACCCCCATGATTGCTCTTCGCAACATCATGGACTAGAACCATTTTGGTAGATCTAGGTTTTGAAAGTTTTATGAATTAATTGAACTTTCGTATGTATACTCCGTACAACACTACTTGTGGAATTATTTTATATATGATTATGCGCTTTTAATTCATATTCACGGTCGTTTTGTGCGTTTTCAACTGTTATACAGATTCTGAATATAAATTTTGGTTGTTGATTGAGCGCGTTCACTGCTGAACAGGATTCATGTTATGATTCTTTGTGAGGGGACTCCGAAGCTTCATTAGAACTGTCATCTATAAATGTTTATTAATTGAATCAAATTCGGGTTAATAAGTAGGATAAAGAGGTTAATTTTATAGTACCTATTAAGGGAGATCATATCGGGTTAGAGTACCAATCCTAGGGGGAAATAATTGATATTGATAGTACCTAGAATGGGGGTGAAATAGTATTTCTTGCTCCAAGGTTATTCACACGTGTTACACGCATATTTACTTATGTCTATAAAGTAGATTTGCATGGCTTAGTGATGCGTCCACATTCCACAAGGCAGAGTCGAACTTTGATACATGAAAGAGAAATTAATGAGTAAAACTAGATTACCCTAGGGCTACATATTCTCCATTCTTAAGACACTTTTGTATTCTTCTAGTGTTATTTATTTTTTTGTTATTTAATAATTTTGTTTAGTAGTTGATAATTAAATCCAAACTTTTATTGCTATCTTGTCTTAATTAATTTAGTAAATAATTAAATTGATAATACGCCATCCTTTGGGTTCGATATTTAACTCGGTCGCTTGCTTAAACTGCAACTGATATCCTTAATACTTGTAGATTAATTTTTCGTGCAAAGAAAACGCGCATCAATAACACTGACAGTATTGCTTACTAAGAAATTTGAAGCTTATTTAAGAAAAAAGAAAAACAAGTCTAATGCAAAAATTCAGCTTAGATAGAGATAGATAATTTCCCGCAAACTTAAGCTTGTAAACCATTAAAATTTAAGTATGATCCTGAGTTTAGAAAAAAGATCATTTGTGATGAATGTATTGATTTTGGTCATTATGAAAATGAATGTACTAACACTCCTCTGAAGAAAATGTTGAGGTTAACTGTTTCCTTTAGTGATGATGATTCTTGTTGAAAGTGAAAATTAACGTGTTTTAGTGTCCGATTTAATATCTTTTTGTGAGAATTATAGTCATATATTAGCCCAAGTCTCTTACATGTTCATATATTTGATAAAAAAAATTATTTGAGGTGTTTTATTGTGTTTTAGATGGAAAATAGATCAAAAGTTCAAAGTTGGAATAAAGAGTGAAACTGTGAAGGAATGATAAAAACACACGTCAACATTGAATAATCTTTTTTGTCTTTGTGTGGAAATCTAAATTAATCATGTGATATATTTCTGGAAAAACATATAAGAGAGGATTGTATGGTGTAAGAATCACTCAAATCAAAATTTAGATGTAGAAGTTATGCGCAGAATGGTGAGGTCACACATCCAGCTCAGGAGCAGCTCGGGTCGAGCTGGGCAGTGAGCCATCGAGTGGGGTACCGAGCTAGGGTAATTTTTGGCCCAATATTTATGTTTTAAACACTCCTTATTGTGTGGAGGTGTGTGAAGGATGAAATTTAGGAAAAAAAATGGCAGTTTTAGAGGCTTACATCTATAAAAGGGCTTGAAAGGAGAGGAATAAAAAGAGAATCCTAATTCAACACATCAAAAGGATCGCTCCTCCCGTCTCTTACACTCTTTCTCATCCATCTTTCACTTCATCCACATCTTTCCCATCATCCATCCACACCGAAGGAGATTCAAGTGCTATTCAAGAGGTAGATCAGTCAATTGGAGAGACGAGAAGGAATCTGAGACAACGCTGACACTAGGATTTTTCTATTCATTTCTTATCTTTACGTTTGTCAAGATTTATGATATGAATTTGATAGCAATGAGTGTTGCTTGTAACCTCATGAGCTAATTTTGTTTACATTTTTAAGGCTCTAAGGATAGACGTAATTGATTTGACTAGACTGAATTATTGAATACATGTGGATTATTATTCTAGTTTATTTGATTCATCTTGAAACTATGAAATCATGCTTTGTGATGTCTTCATAGTAAATTTATGACATCCATCATAATGTTTGATTTATTGTATTAGCTTGTGTGCGTTCGTGAATTGAATTGTCCACTTGTTAGGAACTAAAGTAGTTCATTATAAAAACGTTATTTCTCAGAACTGATAAATCAGATGTTATAATGATCTAGTGGAACAATACAATTAGACTCTCAAGTAGGATATTGAATAGAGCTCAATTTCCAGAGAATTCATGTTAGTCAATCTTGGCATCCGGAGGTATTGTCTTTGCCATGATATAATCTAAAAAGGGGGCAGAGTCGTATTCACGCACCTTAGGAATTAAATCATATTAAACTGTTAGCTTTAATCGGATCATATTTGGTGGGATAACAGGGTTATATGGTGTATTTTCATAAAGTCTGCATGAATGAACAATTGGATGTCTAGGGATTCAGATTAATTAGTATAAACCGAATCACCTTAGAACTGTTGATTCTCTCTTGAATTAATCTCTAATCTTTCTTTTGTGATTTTATTATATTAGTTATTTAATATTTTAGTCTCTTACATAATAAGTTCGCAAAATACTTGGAAATTGGTTACCTGTCTTGATTAATCTAGTAATTTTAGAAGTAGATAATTTGTTATCCTTTGGGTTTGATAATTTACCTTGGTCGCTTGTCCAGTAAAATTGATATCCTTCACACTTGGGAATTAAATTGAACTGCATAGAAAACGCGCAAAAATTCTAATGGACTCTGGAAACAAATGATGAAGAACTTGCATTTATCACAGAATGTGTGAATGAAGATCTTCCTAGGAGTGATTCAGATGTTGAGTATGGTGTGACAACATCGGCAACGACATCAAACAAATTTTAGTCGTCTTTTGATTCTAATGTGAACCGTACAAATGCTTTCTCTTCTAGAGCAGGTACCTTACAAGTACCTTTAGAGATAAAGATTACTGAACTTTCTAAATGAACTTAAAGCTATTAACCAAGAGAATGGTGGACTGATTGAGACCATTACAAGAATTGAGGTAAGTCTTACCAAAAAGGATGCTGAAATTTCTAAACTCCAAGGTTAGTTGATTATTTCAACTTTATGTTTCAAAAAGTACTCCAAATATATATATGTTCTAAATGAAGCTTTGTCTGTCGGAAAAACATACAAGTATGGTCTTGGATATTCTGAAAATTCCATTCCTTTTAGTTTTGATAAACTTGTTACATTCGTTAAACATAGACCAAAAGGATTTTTTAAAAACTTTCCCTAACAAAATGGCAGAAGGACTTTTATTTGTCACTACTATTCTGTGCCTGCACACATTCGTCCTTATTGTTTTAAACTAAATGATGATCTACTTTCTGAAAAAGTGTTGCCTGGAGTGTTACCACACAAGTATTCACATACATCAAAATCTGCTTGGTCAAAAAACCAAAAGTTCTATGTAATGTGGTTTGTACTTCTTTACAAGCATGCGTACCTGATTTATGGTATGTTGATAGTAGTTGTTCTAGACATATGACTGGAAATATTGAATACTTGAACGAATTTGAAACTTTTAATGGTGGTAAAGTTACATGTGGTGGTGTCTCTAAAGGGAATATTGTTCGTAAGGGAACTCTAAATGTTAAAGGTTTACCAAATCTGAAAAATGTGCTTCATGTTGAAGGTTTGTGTGCTAATCTGATAAGCATAAGTCAGTTATGTGATGATAATTTGCATGTGAAATTTGACAAGAATTCATGTTATGTGCTGAAGAAACTGATGACTGTGTGATAGTTGGTAATCGGTCTGTTGATAATTGTTATCTGATAGGTAACAACACTTACTACAATATCTTACAATATGATGAAAGTGTTCTTTGGCATAAAAAACTTGACCACGAAAATTCTAGAAATTTATAGAAACTGGTTAAGTTAGAGGCTAATAAAGGACTACTAAGCTCAATTTCAGAAACTAACCTATTTGTGGTTCATGCCAAAGAGGTAAGCAGGTAAAGTCTTCACATAAAATCACTTCACTATGCATGACTACTAGATGCTTTGAACTTCTTCACATGTATCTTATGGGTCCTATAAAGACTGAAAGTATTGATGGTAAGAGGTATTCTTTGGTTGTTATTGATGATTCTTCTAGGTTTTCATGGGTTGAATTCATAAGGGCAAAATCTAATGCATTAGATATTTTCAAAGTTCTTGCTTTTAACCTTAGGGTTTGTAGGATTAAAATTAATCATGGTAGGGAATTTGAAATGACATGTTTGCTGATTTATGCGAAAATAAAGGTATTAAGAAAGAGTTTTCCTCACCTAAAAGCCCACAACAGAATGGCATTGGTGAAAGAAAGATAACACTATAAGAAATGCCTAGGGTAATGCTTACATGAATGAATGTGTTTAAAACATTATGGGCTGAAGCATTGAATCCTACATGCATGTGTCTAATAGAATCTTCTTTAAGCTAAGCTATTATTTCACTTCGTATGAGCTGCTGTATAAAAGGAAACCAAACCTGAAATATTTTCATGTATTTGGCTGCATGTGCTACATTATAAATGATAGAGAGTATATTTCAAAGTTTAATTCTAAGAGTTATAAAGGTCTCCTTTTAGGATATTTTAAGAATAGAAAAGCTTACAAAGTCTTTAATCTAAGAACCAGATCTGTGCAAGAGTCTGTCAATGTTGTGTTTGATTATACATCCAGTATTGCAGGTAAAAATGATGAGAGTGAAAATAAACATGTTTTAGTATCCAATCTAAAACCTTTCGATGAGAATTGTTGTCATATATTAGCACAAGTATCTTATATTCAATATATATGATAAAAAAGTGCACTTGAGGTGTAATTTGCACGAGGATGCTCTGACACGCACGTCCAAGTTGTGTAATTATTCTGTATTCATGTGGAGCTCTGAATTGGATCTGTGATGTTCGACTTCTGAAGGCTTGGTCGAACAGAATTGCGCTGATTCTATTTTTGGTAGTTTTGGATTTCTTTTACCAAATTTGGCGTATGTCTCAAGTAAAAGCCCATCCAAGGCCTATAAGGTAAGCTTACAAGTATAAAAGGGGGCGTAGATCACATCATTATTGATCATAGAGATCATATTAGATTAGAGAGAGACCACAACATTACTACACCCCACAAGAGGAACCACCCCCAACCATCACCCACATCCTTTCCTCCATCTAACCATCACTTTGAAGATTCATTTGTGGAATAAAAAAGAGAACCAAAAGGAGGATTCAAGATGGAAAAGGACTTGACGACTCTCAAATCTAGGGTTTATTTCGTTTCCTAATTTATCTTGTAATTTTTCAGACATCCGGGTAAGATATATCCAACACCAACACCCATGATTGTTCTTCGTAACATCATGGGCTAGAGCCTTTTTGGTAGAACTAGGGTTGTGAAGGTTTTTACGAATTAATTGAACTTTCGTGTGTAAACTCCGTACAACACTACTTGTGGATTTATTTTAATTAATTAGTAAATAATTAAATTGAAAATACGCCGTCCTTTGGGTTTCATATTCACTTGGTCGATTGCTTAAGTTGCAATTGATATCCTTCATACTTGGGGATTAATTTTGCGTGTAAAGAAAACGCGCATCAAGTTCTTGGTGCCGTTGCTGGGGACTGCTGTTATTATTGATTTTATTATTTATAGTTGATTAAGACTTTTATTTGTGATTATTTATTTCTATCTAACCTTAAATTTTTCTGTGGTACTTGTGCACTAGGAAAAGGAAAGGAAGGAAAGAAAGAATAACACACAGTGCTAAACATGGCTGGAGCAATGCAGAATTCAGATAATATTGCCATACATGAAATTTTCACGAATTATGGTATTGGCAACATGGGGTTGATTGGAGCAAGGGGGAAGATGATGATTTTGAGATACATCCCGCTCTTATTAACATGATAGAGAAGAATCCCTTTTGTGGAGTTTGTTTTGAAGATCAATATCAGCATCTCAAAAGATTCCTTGATTATGCAAACACTTAAGAGGGTGCTGGAGTTAATGATAATGCTAGACGGATCGCCCTGTTCAAGTTCTCTTTGATTGATAGGGCAGAAGCATGGTATGAGACTCTTGATGCCACATATTGCACTACATGGGACTAACTGCAGCCGAAGTTCTTGGAGAGATACATGCCACCCTCAAGGATCTTTAGAATAAGGCAAGAAATCACCTAATTTGTTATGAATCTGGGTGAGAAATTTCATAAGGCATGGCATAGGTTTAAAGACATGCTTAGGAGGTACACATAGCATGGGATGTCTAAGGCTGAATACATAAGTATGTTCTACTATGGATTGGATTGTGAGTCGCTTATTCTTATTGATGCATCATCAGGAGGAGCGTTGTTATCTAACACATCACTACTTCAAAGTTGTTTGAAAACATCTTTATGAATTCACGTGACTGGCCTATGGAAAGAGAAAGAGGATCATATGTACTTGGTAAGGTGGCACAGATTGAACATCAAGTGGTAAAGCCGAATAGAGATGATGAGATTGTCTCTAGTCCAGCTAATATCAACAAGCTACTAGAATCCCAGCAGAAGCAGATCACAAAGTTGACACAAAGATTGTCAATCGATACATGGCTGAGAATGATGCGAGGATTGATTGTCTTGAGGATACCATGAATGCTGATTATGTAGATTTATCTAAGCAGTTGAAGGACCTTACTTCGATTATAGGACAGATGGCCGTGAATGTGAATCAATTGACACAAACGTTGGAGAATAGTGCCATCACATTGAGGTCCGGCACGCAGTACAAAGGTCCGATAATGTCGGCGAGCAAGAACAAAGGAAACAGGAGAGTTGCTCAACCAAACCACATCAGCTCGACCAGACCTGATGGTCGAGCTTAGGTCGAACAAACTCCGGGAGATCAGAATTACGATGCTCTATTTTCTGACAATCCATTCGACTTACACTCTACTGCTCGACTAGATCACCCTGGTCGAATAGAGGTTGAACAACAACAGGGGGACGAGAGCTCACGATCAAACAGGTTGCTCGACCAAAACCCATCTGCTCGACCAGTCCCTTTTGATCAAGCTGAGGTCGAGCAACACAGTTCAGTGCTTGTTTTGATACCGAATGTTACACTTGTTGTTCAGAACACTCCAGTACCATCACAAGAGCAAGAAAAAAAGCTCAGAATGCAGATGGATAATGAAGATGTGGTTTTCTCTCTTGACCATGCAATAAAGATGCCCATGGAAAATCAATCATGCAAGAGCGTAGATGTGATTTCTAACTTGTTTAATCTTAATTTTTCCAAGAAAGTTGATTCTGAATTCAAGTGGAAGATTGACAGGGAGGTGTCTAGACAATCATAAGATGAAGGAAATTTCAAGGATCATATTCTTGTTACCAAGAAAGGTGAGGTGTTGAGTGTAGACAAGAAGAGGGAAAGAAAGTATTTAAAGGTGAGGGTGCGAGAAGACCGTCCTCTACCGTTGTGACTCTTCGACGTTAAACATGAGCAAATGTTGGGGGTTTGCCCTTCCATTTTATTGCTTTATTTCTTTCGTGTGAGTAAGAAATTTTTATATTTAAGGTGCTTACTAATTGGAAATTACATCTCTTTGCAAACTTAGTTTCGACTTACGTTTTTACTAAGTTTGGGGGGGTGTGATGTACTTACCTCATTAAATCACCAAGAGTATAATCTTTTCTTTGTAATGTTTTCTAGGGGAGTTGATTTTTTGCGATATGTTGAAACTTTAATCGGTTTTGATGTGTCGATTTTTTGAAATTTGCCTAGTGTTCTGTGGTGTTTCTACTGTGTGGAGTCGATTAGATAGTCAATTGATTCTTTCTTATAGTTTTCCTATTTTATTATTGATGAATCCTGTGATGATGAGTGTTTGAGCTTTGATGATAGAAAAAGGTAGAAGAGTGGCAAGACGAGTTCTACACTAAGACTATGGCTCGAGGAGCTCGTGCGTTTTGAAGGAGAAATCAGGTGCACTAGTTTCCTTTTTCTAAATATTTGTGTGATCTTAATTCATGAGAGTGGAAGGATTGATTTTATACTTATGATCCATGTGAGCTTATATTTCTAGAATTGTGTCTGAAATTCATATGCTCTTGAAATTGATGAAGAAAGTGTACTTGAGTTATATTGTGATATGAAGTTCTATGTGTACTTGTGGGTTATTGCTTACCATGAAAATTTCTCTATTACTTGTTAAAAACCCATGTGAGATTTTGAGCCTCGTTGATCATGTTACATAATCACATGATATTTCTTTCTGGTGAGTATCGTTCTTGTGTGTGTATTCTAAAACTTACCTCTTGTCTTACTTGAAACTACATGTGTGTTAGATGATGGGAGATGATTTTAGACCATCCTTGAATTTATAAGTCACTTAGCCAAATAATTTCCTACCGAATGATGTGTATCCGTAGTTAGCCCGTTGAGCCTTAAAACCTTATTAAAGAATCACTTTGAGCATCTGAATATTTTTTTAGCCTTGATTGTCCTTCTAGAAGAGAATTAATGACTTTTCAAAGTGTGTTGATGGGTTTGATCACAATTTGGGAAGGAATGAAATTGGTGTTGAAAACAGTGATTGAGCTTGAAAATGTATTGAAGGAAAATCATGGAGTAGTGCTTAAATCTAGTACTCCATGGAATCAAACACCCTAGGATAGTGCTTAAATCTAGTACCCTATGGAGGATGTGCGAGGTAGTGCCCGAAACTGGTACCTCGAGAGAAACAAGAGAGAAGGAAAAAAAAAGAAAAGGGAAAAAATGTTGTGCTTGAAAAAAAAATGAAAGAGTTAAGGAGGAGGATGTGCTTAATTGAAGTGAATAGGATGAACAAAAGATCGAGAGAGACTGCAGGCTTGATTTATCCAAATTTTAAGTCACTTATCCATATATTTCCTACCTTAACCAAAGAGCCAACATTACATCCAAAACAAAAGTCCTTTTTGATCTCATTGTCAAATCATACTTTTAGTGTTGGAGAGTTTGAGACATCTGACAAGTTTATGGTTACGCATGCATTTGAATCGAATTTGATCGTAAACACCTTTACCCATAAGTGTACATCTTTTACACTTGAGTGTGAGTGATATATACTTCCAGTGAGAACATGTCAATGGAGCATTTGAATTTGTGGTGATTGTCTTAACTTGTATGCTATGAATTGATTATTGCATGTAATGAGAGTTGCATGAACTAAGTTGAGGACAATTGCATTATGGGTATTGGTCATAGTCCTTGTTTCCCCGCTAATTTTCTTACTCTCTTTCTCTTTATTTTTATTTTGTTGCCTCGGGATGAACAACGAATAAGTTTGGGGGATTGATGAGGGTGAAAATAAGCGTGTTTTAGTGTCCAATCTAACACCTTTTAATGAGAATTATTGTCATATGTTAGCACAAGTATCTTATATTCAATATATGTGAGAAAAAGGTACACTTGAGGTGTTTTATTGTGTTTTAGGTGGAAAAAGGGATCAAAAGTGTCAAGTTGGAGAAAAGTTGCAATTTGCGCGAGGATGCTCTGAAATGCATGTCCAACTTGTGTAATTATTCTATAGTCATGTGGAGCTCTGAATTAGATGTGTGATGTTCTAAGATGAGTACGTAAATTCACTAGTTTCGAGCCTGGATTTGTGTACTTATGGTATGATAAATGGTTGTAATCGATGTGAATCGGTATACATGGTGGAAAGTCACGAGTCAGGTGTATACAAGGCTATTTGAGTTGATTTTCGAAGGAAAATAAGTTGTAAGTGATCAGATCTGGAAAGAGAAAGAAGCAGCCATGTGATCCCACCAAGCAGGGGTTGGATTCGACCATGAAGGAGAGAGTTTGACCAGCACTACTGGACGAACTTAGTGCGAAAAATTATTGTTCTACCACGACAGAATAGTTCGAACAAACCACTTGTTCGAACCGTGGTCGAACTCGAAGCATAAACAGAAGCAGTACCGGTTCGACCAGGATTCGAACAGGACTCTGGTCGAATCCGGGATCTGAGGCCAAGTTACAGGCAAGTTCGACCTAGAGTTCGACCTGCCTGGGCGAGTTCGACCAACCTGTTTGGTCAAACTGATGTACGAACACTTACCAAATTCGTATTTTTACACCTTCAGTGCGTGTGTTCACTCAAAAAGCCCATCCAAGACCGTTAAGGAGGGTTTACAAGTATAAAAGAAGAGCTTTCACAGGAGAAAAGGGGGATCATTCATCAAGAATTCATCATCCATCCATCACCAACCCTACCATCATCCGAAGGAGTCGTAAGTAGAGGTTCGTCTAGCAAGTTTAGTAAGATCATACAAACTAGCCATGATTGCTCCTAGATCAATCATGGGCTAGAACCGCTCCAGTAGTTCTAGGGTTATGAAAGTTTTATGAGTTAATTGAATTTCCATGTGTAAACTCCGTACAACACTACTTGTGGTTTATTCTATATAAGATTGTGTTTTTTCAATTCATACTCATGGTCATTTTGTGCATCTTTAACTGTTATGTAGAGTCTGAATACATCTCTTAGTTATTGATTGAGTGCGTTCACCGCTGAGTAGGATTACATGTTATAATTCTAAGTGAAGGGATTTCGAAGTCTTATTAGAACTATCTTATATAGATACTTGTTAATTGAATCATATTCGGGTTAATAAGTAGTATAAAGAGTATAACTTTATAGTACCTAAAAAGGGAGATCAGATCGGGTTAGAGTACTAAATGCACAGGAAATAATTGATTATGATAGTACTTAGAAAGAGGGGTGAAGTATACTTCTTGCTCCAAGGATTTTCACATGTGTCATACGCTTGCTTACTTGTGTCTATAGAGCACGCTTGCATGGTTTAGTGATGCGTCCATATTCCACAAGGCAGAGTCAAACATCAACACATGGAAAGAAAATTAATAAGTAAAACTGGATGACCTGAAGAACTACTTAATTACTTACTTGATCACAACCGAAATTTCTCTATTGCTTGCTTATTTACCTTGCCATTTTAATTATATGTTATTTAGTTTTGTAACCAAACCAAAACAAATTGCCAGCATAATCTTAGTTAATTAGAACATAATTAAATTGATAATCATCCATCCCTTGGGTTCGATAATCACTTGGTTGCCTATCAAAACTACAATTGATATACTTATACTTGAGGATCAATTTTGTGTGTTGAGAAAACGTTCGTCAAGTTTTTGGCGTGGTTGCCGGGGATGGCATAGATTATTAGTTTATTATTTCTAGTTTAATTGAGATTATATTATTCTTGTCTTTGATTTCTTAACTCTTATTTTTCTTAGGTATATGCTCACAAGATCAGAGAAAGGTGAATTAGCACCATATAATCTAGAGATCGGAGCATCATCAAAGAAGAAAAAGAAGAAGAATAAGAACAAGAAAGTTTACCCAACTTAAGCTCTTGAATTAGGAGTTGAAGTTGACGTGCTGAATTCTCAAACGATTGAAGTTGCAACTGAAGTTAATTTGGACATAGAAGTAATCAACATGGCAGCGGACCCGAACACACTTGCCATCCGAGAAGTTTTTAGGAACAACGGAACTGGCAATGATAGGTTTTTAGGAGCAAGAGAGACCAGAGCTGATTTTGATCTACACCCTACCCTTATCACCATGATTGAAAGGAGTCCCTTCTCTGGGGGAACATTTGAAGATCCTCAACAACATCTAAATAAGTTCCTTGGGTATGCAAGCATACAAAAAGATGCAGGAGCTTATGAGAATGCGAGGAAGATCATATTGTTTAAATTCTCGCAGAGCGAAAAAGCGAGAGATTGGTACGATAATTTTGATGCTGCTGAATATGATACATGGGAGAAGTTGAAAGTGAAATTCTTGGAGCGATACATGCCACCTTCAAAGGTGTTCAAGATGAAACATGAAATCAATCAATTTTCTATCCATGGTAATGAGAAGTTTCATGAAGCTTGGGACAGATTCAAGGACATGCTTCGGAAGTGTCCTCAGCATGGGCTATCTAAAGCTCAATATATCAGTATTTTCTATAATGGATTGGATAGCAATTCTCGTGTTTTACTAGGTGCTTCTTCTAATGGAGCATTGCTGATGAAGTCACCTAATGAGGCCGAGAAGCTTTTTGAAGATATTTCGATGAATTCAAGAGATTGGCCGACTGATAGAGTGAGAGACACTTATGTCCTTGGTAAAGTAGCACAAGTTGAGCATACTATGGTGAAGTCGGGAAGAGAAGATGAGATCGTCTCTAGTCTGACTAACATAGCAAGTTACTAGAGTCTCAGCAAAAGCAGATCACGGATTTATCTCAGAGAGTACCAATGATGCAGCAGGATGGTGGCTATGAAGGAGCTAGCCAAAAGGAGATCGAGGAGGCAAATTACGCCATGGGTCAAAACATTCAAGGAACTAGGTACCCAAATCAAGGAAACTGGAACTATCAAGGGAACTACAACAATCGTGGTCCCCCGGGTGGTTATCAACAACCAAGGAGGCTAGAGTTTTCATGGAGTAATCCGAATAATGCGTTGCAGCCTCCTATCGCTGTTGATCCGGGAGCTAAGGTGGAAGAAGGGATGCCTGGATTTGAGGATACGGTGAATAGGTACATGGCGAGGAATGATACAAGAATAGACCGTCTTGAGGCCAAGTTAGAGAAGAAGATTGATGATCATCATAAGGATTTGTCTACACAAGTAAAGGACCTTAAGTTGTTGATGGGGGAGATGGTTGGAAATATGAACAAATTGTCTCAAACTATTGAAAAGGAGAAGCTTCCGTCTCAAAGTATTGAGAATTCAAAGTCTTGTCACGCATTACACTGAGGTCTGGAATGTAATATGAGGTATCGATAAAGTTGGAATTGAATTCTAAAGTGTCAGCAGCCAGATTCGACCCCGATTCGATCAGCTATCCAGGTCGAACTCAGGACGAACTCTCATGTTCAGCACCGTTTTCCGTATTGAATGCTCCACGTGATGTTGATGTGACTTCAGTACCTTCGAAAGAGCAGAATATAGATATTATAGAAGAAAAGAAGTGGGAAAGAGCTACGAGATTGAGAGCCGAAATAAATAAGGCGAAGAAGGCTGAACGTGATGAATGGGGGATTTCCAAAACTATGATACCTTCGTCCTTTCCTCTCAAGCTAGTTAAGAAGGGATTGGAGGAAAAGTTCAAGAAGTTTTCAGAAATCATAAACAAAATAAGCTTGAACATTCCTTTCTCTGAAGCAATATTGGAGATGCCGTATTATGCCCGCTTTCTAAAGGATATTCTTTTGAAGAAGAGAAGCTTGAACGAAATTGAATGATGAATTTGTCTGAGAACTGTAGTTCGATCATTCAGAGGAAGCTACCAGCTAAGTTAAAGGATTCGGGAAGCTTCACAATGTTATGTGAAATTTGAAAGGGGCCGGCACGTCGAGCCTTATGTGATCATGGGGCAAGCATCAACTTGATGCCGTTGTCCACTTTTCAAAGGCTTGGTTTGGGGGAATTAACTCCCACAACAGTTGCTCTACAATTACCGGATAAGTCTATGACTTTTCCGAAGGGTATGATTGAAGACGTTCTTGTCAAAGTAGAGAAGTTAGTCTTTCCTGTGGATTTTCTTGTATTGGAGATGGAAGATGACAAGGATAATGTCCCTCTTATCTTAGGGAGACCTTTCCCTGCTACTGCGGGAGCCATGATAGATGTTCAGAAGGGTGAGTTGCGGCTAAGGATGGATAAAGAAGAGGTCATATTTAACCTTGACAAAGCAATGAAGATGCCAATGGAGATGCAATGTCACAGTATTGATGTAGTGGAAGAGATTGCGAAGGAGGACATGTCTTTGATTCTATCGAAGGATCCTCTTGAGACATGTTTGGCGGAGTCTCTTACTTTTCCCACTACTGAACTAGATGAACTCTCCAATGAGGTATGTACTGAATTTCTTGAAAACTTGTTTGCTTTGGGTGATGATAGGTATGAGTCGACAAGGACCAAAATTGAAGAGGTCAAGTGGACTAGGAAGTACTTGCCATTGGATAGAGAGAGTGCACCTCAAGAAGAGAAGAAAGAGGAGTTGAAACCACTACCGGAGCACTTGAAGTATGCCTACCTAGGTGACAATGAAAAATATCCGGTAATTGTATCTTCTTCCCTTGATGATGATCAACTTGAGGAATTGTTTGATGTGCTTAGAAAGTATAAATCTGCTATTGGTTGGTCTCTTGATGATTTAAAGGGGATTAGTCCTTCCTATTGCATGCATAGAATAAGATTGTTAGATGAGGCCAAGAGTAGTACTCAGAATCAGCGGAGGGTGAATCCTGCTATTCAAGAAGTGATTAGGAAGCAAATCTTAATGTGGCTTGATGCAGAAATTATTTATCCTATTAGTGATAGTCCTTATGTGAGTCCATTGCATGTTGTTGCTAAAAAAGGGGCATGACTATAGTGAAAGTCGAAGATAGTGAGACATTAGCCACGAGGATTCCTACGGGATGGCGTGTGTGTACGGATTACAAGAAACTGAATGAAAATACATGCCAAGACCATTTTTCCCTTCCTTTCATGGATCAAATGCTTGATTGTCTTCCAGGGTATGAGTATTATTATTTCTTGGATGGGTACTCGGGTTATATTCAAATCATGATTGCATCGAGGATCAGGAAAAGACGACTTTTACTTGCCCTTATGGAACTTTTGCCTTTAGAAAGATGCCTTTTGGTTTGTGTAATGCGCCTGCTACATTTCAGCGTTGCATGATGGCCATATTTGATGGGTTGATAGAAAAGATCATGAAGGTGTTTATGGATGATTTTTTGTGTTTGGTTCCTCTTTTGATGTTTGTTTATCTAACATTGCTGCTGTTTTGAAGAGATGCCAAGAAACTAATCTTGTCTTGAATTGGGAGAAGTGCCACTTCATGGTAAGAGATGGGGTTGTTCTTGGCAATCATATTTTGGCCAAGGGATTGCAGGTGGATAGAGCAAAGGTGGTGGCAATCGAGAAGCTTCCACCGCCTACTAATGAAAAGGGAGTGCGGTCTTTCCTTGGACACGCCGGTTTTTATAGAAGATTCATAGAAGACCTCTCGAAATACTCCAAGCCCTTATCTCATTTACTTGAAAAGGATGTTCCATTTGTTTTTGATGAAGAGTGTCTAACAATTTTTTAGGTTTTGAAAGAGGCGCTTATTACTGCACCTATCTTAATCACACCGGATTGGACTCAGCCGTTTGTACTCATGTGTGATGCGAGTGATTTAGCACTTGGAGTGGTGCTTGGGCAGTTGAAGGGAAAGAAGTTCTGCGCCATTTACAATGCGAGTAAGACTTTTGATGTTGTACAAAAGAACTACACAGTGACTAAAAAGGAGTTTCTAGCTGTGGTGTACACATTCAATAAGTTTCGACAGTGTTTGGTTGGCATGAAGACTAGAGTGTACATGGATCACTCTACGATTCGGTACTTGATGGAGAAGAAGGAAACAAAGCCAAGGATCATTAGATGGATTCTTCTTCTGCAGGAATTCGACATCCGAGATAAGAAAGGAACTGAGAACGTGTTGGCGGATCACCTATCAAGGTTGGAGACAAGGGAGCACTGTGATTATTCTTTCGATTACATAGAAGAGATGTTCCCTGATAAGAAGATCATGGCGGTGTTTGTTGAAGGGGCTAAAAGAGCATGTGTTCTGTCTAGGGGTGGCAATTTGTGTTAATGGATTGGGTTTCCTGTGACACGACACGATAAGGGCAAACCTGAACACGACAGGATAAGGATTCATTCCAACATGACACTAACACGAAAAATAACGGGTTGACACGACACGACACGATAACAACATGATAAGAAAATAAAAAATAAAAAAATAAAAAATACTAATTAAAATAAATAAAATTTTAAATTAATATATTTTGAAATTATTATTAAATATTTTTATCATATATTTTTCTAATTTTATATTTATTGGGTTGTTAACAGGTTATTGGATTGTTAACGGGTTAATGGGTCATCTGTTAATATTAATCGTTCTTAACGGGTTGACACAAACCCGACACGAACACGACATGAAATTTTCGTGTCCTTATTGGGTTGACATGATAATGACCCGAACCTAATAAGGCAAAACACTAACCCGTAATTATCGTGTCGTGCTCATGTCATGCTATGGTGTCGTGTCGGGAATTGCCACCCCTAGTTGTGGCTGCCCAAGGGATGGATCCATGGTATGCGGATTATGTAAATTACTTTGCCGTAGGTTAAATTCCAAGAGATCTCAACAGATATCAACTTGCAAAATTCAAGAGGGATGTTGAGATATATATATATGGTATGATCCGTTTGTCTACAAGATATATAATATCTTAGCCCAACTAGATTTTTTTTAGAAAGCCCAAAACCTATTTATTTATTTTTATGGCCCAAAAGGCCAGCCCTATCTTAGCCCAACTAGATTTTTTTTTAGAAAGCCCAAACCTATTTATTTATTTTTATGGCCCAAAAGGCCAACCCTATCTTACCCCAACTAGATTTTTTTTAGAAATCTCAAACTTATTTATTTATTTATTTTTTGGGCCAAAGTTTCAGCCCACTTAAATGTTCTGATATATATAATTATTAAAGCTAAAGTTAAAAAAAAAAGAGAGAAGAACAGGAGAAGAAAAACAAAAGAGAGTAAAGAAGAGAGTGAAGAGGAGAAACCCTTGTTGATCAAATTCTCCCTTACAACCCTCATCCTAGGTAGTTTCTAAGTTGTTTTGAGGTAAGTGATGTGTGAATTAAGCTTTCTTCTTCCATGGTTTTGTAATTTTGTGGGGTTTTTCTTTTTGGTATGTGGGTAATTCGCAGACTGTTCGAACTGATTTTGACATAGCTATTGCCCTTGAAAGTTTTCAAACTTAATTTCTGTACGTAGCTGAACTCGTTAGCTTTCCGTAGCCACTTGAAACGCCTCAATCTGAGTATTCTACAATTAGTTATGATTTTTCTCGTAAACTGCCGCTAGCAGGAAAATTTCAGAATTTTTATGTCGAATTCAAACTTATTTTCTATCATTTCGTTTAGTTAATGTATTGAAACGAGTTATGTGGGATTGGGAACTGATGTTAAGGAGTTACATACCATTTTTATTTAATATCGACTCGTTCGAACTCGATTAGGATTTATTTTTAACAATGAAAGGGATGTTACCGCTAATAGTTAGTTATATTTAATTTGTCTTTAATTGCTCATCTCCTTTCTAGGTAAAGAGCCATCGACGAAGGGCAAGGGACCGACTTCAGTTCCGGAGAGAGTTAATCACTTCCTTGTGAGTTGATAATTCGGGAACGTCTTCTTTTGTGGGAAATGTGGACCCTCGATAAATGTGCATTTATTTTAGTTTTAGTTAATAGATAAGAAAATTATTTGGTATTGTGTTATGTGGTAAAGAGCCTGATTGGCTCGATTGCTCTAGTTAGAGTCTTGTTAGCCATTTTATGAGTATTATTGATTTTAACTTATGTTGAAGAGCCTTGCCGGCTCGGTATCTGATAGCATTTATTGTGAATTATTTGAGAATTGATTTCTGGTTATTCTTGTGTGCTATTAAGACTCTAATTTGAGTCGTTATTCATCTTATGATGCATATGCTTATGTATGCCTGCTACCAAGGTTAAGTAGCCCGAATTGGTCACGGTTCGGGTGAGTTGGAGCGATATTGATTAAGTAGCCCGAATTGTCGCGGTTCGGGTGAGTTAGAGTGACAACCAAGTTGCCCGCTGCTTGGCAAACCCGGGTGAGTTAGATCTAACGGGGCACCTGTCCATTTGCAAAATACTGATACTCTGGAGGGTGATCGTTAGATGGATCAGTCTATTATAAGCTCAGTCAACGTCACCGGTGTGGGACATGCATGTCATATATGTTTATATGTTTGATCATTTCAAGTATTCACGTCGATATTGAATTGTGAACTTTAGCACTTGGCGTGTTGAGAAAGAATATTAATGTGCATTTTATCTAGAGTAACGGTGACGGGCTTGGACTGTCTCTCGACGGAGAGCTCAGTTCGAGGAGGATATTGACTACCCACGCGTCTTTTATGTGATAACATGTTGTTTGAACTAATTGTGTTATTCATAAATGTGCACTAAGGTTTTTATTTCCATTAATATGTATACTGAGCAAGAAATAGTTATTGTGGGACGAAATGTTGGATTTTTTATTATGAATCGCGAGTGGGAATGCATACTTCGTATAAGGGTGGGGGTGACAGGCTTATCACCTCACTGAGCTAGTGGTTTTGCTCACCCCCATCATTCTTTCCTTTTCAGGCTGTTGATATCGTTTTGGTTGGAGGTTTGCCTATCGTTTGATCATCATCCAATCAGTATTTTGGGTACTTTCTCTTTTATGTAAATTGACGAATTCATTGGCGAGACTGTATAATTTATATTTGGTGACTATTGATGTTCTTTTTGTACCTTCGTGATGTTATATCGTTCATGTATATTTTCTTTAAACTAAGTTACACCGTTGTATTTTGTAACTTTGTAAATCCTTGTTGATATTTTATGAGATGATGTCCTCGGGTTGTACCCGTTGTTATCAGTTGTTCAGTTCTACAGGTACTTGATAGCAAGCCTTACGTTTTCTATAAACTTTGTGGAGTGGAGTGCACCCATTCCGCGAAATTTATGGTTAAAGTGGTTGTTGTCGCGTTCTGTCTGGGGTCGGGGCGTGACAACTTTCTTGGTATCAGAGCCTGGTTTTGTGATTCTCATTCTTTTTGAGTCGAGCCAATGGGTCCAACTTTGTTTCTATGTCATCCTAAGGTATAGTATTGCCTTGATGTTGACCTTGCATTTTCTTTCCTTTCTTCCTTTCAGCCATTATGGCACCTCCAGTTCATCGTCGAGGTCAAGGTCGAGGACACGCTCCTCGTGATCCTCCGAGTCCTCCACTCTCTTCTTTTCCTCGTGGACCTCGAGGACATGTTTTTTCTGATCATGCCGTTCCTCTGACGGCTACGGACCCTATCAATTCTGATCATAGGGTGCCAGTTTTCCAGGTAGAGCAACCACGGGCCCAATTGCGGGTTGAGCACATGATGACACCCGAGCAGTACCAATTGTATTATGATCACATTCGAATACATGGTGTTCCACCACCTACAACGACTCATACGACTACGACTGTCACTGAAGAGGTTCTTCGTGCTAATGAATCGATTCGACCTACAACTAATGTACCAGTTTTTACTCCAGAAATGGCTTTAGGAGGTTCTACTTCTCGAGGTGCACTTTTCACACCTGATTTGGTGAAAGCAGTTAAAAACATGGGGACTTCGAAATTTGACGGTGCAAGAGATGCTTCTAAAGCGGGGGCATGGTTAAAGGAGATTACAGAGACCTTTGACACCTTGATGATTGAAGAATGTTATCGTGTGGTCATTGCAACCAAGCTGTTAGGCCCAGATGCACGACGATGGTGGCAGAATCTAAAAGAGACATCTTTGGTTACTATTACATGGGCTATCTTTGTGGAACAATTCAAAGATCGATACTTCTCTCAGTACATCAAGGATTAGAAGAGAAAGGAGTTCTTCAACCTCTTTCAAGGAATTATGTCGGTCGTGGAGTACGAAAGCAAATTTCTGGAATTGCGAGAATTCGCTCCTGAGTCATATACGACGAGAGACTTACGCAAGAGATTTGAAGATGGCCTTAATTTAAATATTCGAGATCGCATCAAGTCCGGAGACAAGTACGAGAGTCTTGACGATCTCGTAGATGAAGCCCTGAGGGTAGAAGGTTTAGTTCAGGCGAGACATAAGCTTGCAGAACGATCTCAAAAGAAAAGTCAAGGGAGCGCATTTCCAGAAAATGCATAGAAGGTGTATAGAGGTGTGGGATCTTCGCGTGGCGCACCAAGTTTGGTATCTATTAGTTTTCCTCAACCTCGGGAGCAGTTTAGTAGAGGCGGGAGCAATGTCTCGGGATCGGTTGGTGAAAATCGCAAGTGCCAGAATTGTTTAAAATATCACGACGGCCCCTGTAAGGCTCCTCATGTATGTTTTCAGTGTCGACAGCCGGGGCATAAGCAAAGTTCTTGTCCTCAGCTTATGGGAGCAAGCTGTCAGGGTTCTGGTCAGCTTCGTGGTAAACTAACATATTCTACACCCAGAGATACTCGATCTGCAGCTACCAGAGTGCCCGATGCCTCAAGCGGCCCTAGTACTCAATCACATATGCAAGGAAGGAAGCAAACTAGAGTATTTCATATTTCCCAGGAAGAGGCTCGCTCAGATCCGAAGGTTGTGACAGGTAATTTATAATCTGAGTATTTTCACATGCTAGATCTAACCCTGCCTTGTTATGCCACTTGATTACGAATAAAACATTCGTAAGAAATTCTATCTTTTCGAATTTTTAAATCACAATCTCACCTAATATTACTTCTTTAGGCCATGTGTTTGTGGGAGACCATCAGGTCTACGCTTTATTTGATCCAGGTTCTGATAGGTCTTATATCTGGGCTGATCTTACTGCGATCTTAGATTATCTTATCTCTCATTGTCACCTGGAATCATCGTTCATACCCCTCTTGGAGAGCGTCTAATTCGTGATTTGGTATTCCTTGGTTGTCCATTGAAGATCAAAGATGTCATTTTAGAGGCTGAATTGATACCATTGCCTTTGATTGATCTTGATGTTATTCTTGGCATGGATTGGCTTTCTTCTCATCATGCAATTCTCGATTGCCACGAGAAGCTTGTTATTTTTTGTAGACCAGGATTCTCAGAACTTGTTTTTGAAGGTGAACTTCAAACGAGATCCCTCTCTTTTATTTCAATGTTAATTGCGCATAAATTAATGCGTAAGAGTTGTGAGGCATTCTTGGCATTTGTCATCGATACTTCTCTTTCTGAAACTAAACTAGATGACATCCCGATCGTGAATGAATTTCCAGATGTCTTTCCCGAAGACTTACCAGGACAACTTCCGAATCGAGAGATTGATTTTTCCATTGACGTACTTCCTAGAATCACACCTATATCGATTACTCCATATCGAATGTCGCCTGCTGAGCTCAAGGAACTCCAGATACAACTTGGGGAATTATTGGAGAAGGGGTTCATACGACTTAGCATATCTCTGTGGGGTGCTCCAGTTCTTTTTGTCAAGAAGAAAGATGGATCACTTCGCCTATGTGTCAACTACCGTCAATTGAACAAGGTGACAATTAAGAACAAATATCCTCTTCCAAGAATCGATGATCTGTTTGATCAATTGCAAGGAGCAACTGTGTTCTCAAAAATTGATTTGCGATCCGGTTATCACCAACTCAAGATTAGGGAATCTAATATCCCTAAGTCTGCTTTTCGAACCAGATACGGTCATTTTGAATTCTGTGTTATGCCTTTTGGACTCACAAATGCTCCTGCAGCTTTTATGGATCTTATGAATCGGGTTTTTCGGCCGTACTTAGATAAGTTTGTCATCATCTTCATTGATGACATTCTTATTTATTTTAAATCGGACGATGAGCATTCTCAACATCTAAGAATTGCTCTGAACATTCTTAGAGAAAATCAGCTTTATGCTAAATTCTCGAAGTGTGAATTTTGGCTTCGTGAGGTAAGCTTTTTGGGTCATCACATTTCTAAAGAAGGAATCTACGTCGATCCAGTGAAGATTCAAGCTATACTAGATTGGGAGCGTCCAAAGAACGTGACAGTGATTCGTAGTTTTCTGGGATTAGCTGGATATTATTGACGGTTTGTCAAAGACTTTTTGTTATTGGCTTCATATTTGACTAAATTGACTCGAAAAGGGGTAAAATTTGAATGGAGTGAAGAATGCAAGGAAGCATTTCAAGAATTGAAAAGACCACTCGTTTCAGCTTCTATTCTTACTTTGCTAGACCTAGCGATTGGAGAATTTATCATTTATAGCGACGCCTCGAGACAAGGATTAGGATGCGTTCTAATGAAAGAAGGAAAGGTTATTGCCTACGCTTCAAGGCAATTGAAGAAGAATGAAGAAAATTATCCTACACATGATTTAGAGTTGGCTGCAATCGTCTTTGCATTGAAGATCTGGAGGCACTATCTGTATGGTGCAACTTGTCGGGTTTTCACTGATCACAAGAGCTTAAAGTATAACACCACGCAAAAGGAGCTCAACCTCAGGCAAAGGCGATGGATGGAGTTGATTAGTGAATATGACTTAGTCATCGATTATCATCCTGGCAAGGCGAACGTTGTTGCAGATGCTCTGAGTAGAAAATCTTCTACCTCACTTGCTTCGATTCAATCTTTTTATCTTCGTATGTTGGAGCAATTTAAATCTTTACACATTTTGCTCGATTGTGAAAAGTCTAATGATTCTGCCTTAATCGCCAAATTCGAGGTTAGACCTATCTTGTTCGAGAAAATTCGAGAAAGACAATCACACGATGTTCATTTATTACAGAAGATGGCGAAGCTAAATCAAGGAAAAAAATAAAATTTTAAATTCGGGATGATGGACTTCTTACTTTTAAAAATCGTGTTTGTTTTCCATCAGAACTTGATGTTCGTAGAGCTATTCTTGAGGAAGCCCATTCTTCAGCCTATGCTATGCATCCTGGTAGTACCAAAATGTACAGAACACTTCGGGAGCATTATTGGTGGCCAGGTATGAAACGGGATATTGCTGAATTTGTATCAAAGTGCTTATCATGCCAACAGATTAAAGCGGAACACCAAAAACCAGCCGACATGCTTCAACCACTCCCTATTCCTGAGTGGAAATGGAAAAACATCACAATGGATTTTGTTTCTGGTTTATCTCGAACCCAAAAGGGTCATGACTCAATTTGGGTCATTGTCGATCGTCTGACGAAATCGGCACATTTTCTTCCAGTGCATACCAACGAATCTTTAGAGAAACTCGCCAAGTTATATGTCGATGAGATCGTGAGATTGCACGGAGTACCAGAATCAATCATATCTGACCGTGATCCAAGATTCACTTCCCGTTTTTGGCCTAGTCTGCAGAAAGCACTAGGTACAAAATTACTATTCAGTATCTCGTTTCATCCACAGACTGATGGACAGTCAGAGAGAACTATACAAACACTAGAAGACATGCTACGTGCAGTGGTGTTGAATTTGGGAGGTAGCTGGGATAAGTGCGTGACTTTGGTGGAGTTCGCTTATAACAACAGTTATCATTCAAGCATTGGAATGCCCCCGTACGAAGCTCTGTATGGACGAAAGTGTCGAACACCGCTCTTTTGGTATGAGGTTGGCGAGAGACAAATCGAACAAGTAGAGCTTATCGATGATGCGAAGGCAAAAATACAACTTATTTGAGACAGACTTAAGGCAGCGCAAGATCGACAGAAAAGCTAGCAGATTATAGGAGGCGCGATTTGGAGTTTAATGAAGGAGACAAAGTTTTTCTAAAAGTTTCTCCATGGAAGGGCGTGTTGCTATTCCACCATCGAGGAAAGTTGAGTCCAAGGTATATTGGCCCGTTTACGATCGTGAAAAGAATTGGTCGTGTCGCGTATCGACTTGAGCTGCCATCGGAATTGTCGAAGATTCACGATGTCTTCCATGTCTCTATGCTTAGAAAATATGAACCAGATCCTTCACACGTGCTCAAATATCCCCCAGTTGTATTAAAGAAAAATCTATCGAACGAAGTACAACCTGTTCAAATTGTAGATCGTCGAGAGAAAATGCTTCGCAACAAATCCATTCCTATGGTGAGAATTCTATGGAGAAGTGATCAAATTGAAGAAGAAACATGGGAACCAGAGTCAGTCATGCGTCAACACCATCCAAATCTCTTTTCATCTCTAGGTACGTTTATGTTTCGAGGACGAAACTTTTTAGAAGAGGGGATACTTTATAATATCTTAGCCCAACTAGATTTTTTTTAGAAAGCCCAAAACCTATTTAGTTATTTTTATGGCCCAAAAGGCCAGCCCTATCTTAGCCCAACTAGATTTTTTTTTAGAAAACCCAAACCTATTTATTTATTTTTATGGCCCAAAAGGCCAGCCCTATCTTACCCAACTAGATTTTTTTTAGAAAGCCCAAACTTATTTATTTATTTATTTTTTGGCCCAAAGTTTCAGCCCACTTAAATGGCCTGATATATATAATTATTAAAGCTAAAGTTAAAAAAAAAAAAGAGAAGAACGGGAGAAGAAAAACAAAAGAGGGGAAAGAAGAGAGTGAAGAGGAGAAACCCTTGTTGATCAAATTCTCCCTTACAAACTTCATCCAAGGTGGCTTCTAAGTTGTTTTGAGGTAAGTGATGTGTGAATTAAGCTTCCTTCTTCCATGGTTTTGTAATTTTGTGGGGTTTTTCTTTTTGGTATGTGGGTAATTCGCAGACTGTTCGAACTGATTTTGACATAGCTATTGCCCTCGAAAGTTTGCAAACTTAATTTTTTACGTAGCTGAACTCGTTGCTTTCCGTAGCCACTTGAAACGCCTCAATCCGATTATTCTACAATTAGTTATGATTTTTCTCGTAAACTGCCGCTAGCAGGAAAATTTCAGAATTTTTATGTCGAATTCAAACTTATTTTCTATCGTTTTGTTTAGTTAATGTATTGAAACGGGTTATGTGGGATTGGGAACTGATGTTAAGGAGTTACATACCATTTTTAATTAATATTGACTCGTTCAAACTCGATTAGGATTTGTTTTTAGCAATGAAAGGGATGTTACCGCTAATAGTTAGTTATATTTAATTTGTCTTTAATTGCTCATCTCCTTTCTAGGTAAAGAACCATCGACGAAGGGCAAGGGACCGACTTCAGATTTTGGAGAGAGTTAATCACTTCCTTATGAGTTGATAATTCGGGAACGTCTTCTCTTGTGAGAAGTGTGGACCCTCGATAAATGTGCATTTATTTTAGTTTTAGTTAATAGATAAGAAAATTATTTGGTATTGTGTTATGTGGTAAAAAGCCTGATTGGCTCGATTGCTCTGGTTAGAGTCTTGTTAGCCATTTAATGAGTATTATTGATTTTAACTTATGTTGAAGAGTCTTGCCGGCTCGGTATCTGATAGCATTTATTGTGAATTATTTTAGAATTGATTTCTGGTTATTCTTGTGTGCTATTAAGACTCTAACTTGAGTCGTTATTCATATTATGATGCATATGCTTATGTATGCCTGCTACCAAGGTTAAGTAGCCCGATTTTGGTCATAGTTCGGGTGAGTTGGAGGGACATTGATTAAGTAGCCCGATTTGTCGCGGTTCGGATGAGTTAGAGTGACAACCAAGTTGCCCGTTGCTTGGCAAACCAGGTGAGTTAGATCTAACGGGGCACCTGTCTATTTGCCAAATACTGATACTCTAGAGGGTGATCGTTAGATGGATCAGTCTATTATAGGCTCAGTCAACGTCACCGGTGTGGGACATGCATGTCATATATGTTTATATGTTTGATCATTTCAAGTATTCACGTCGATATTGAATTGTGAACTTTAGCACTTGGCGTGTTGAAAAAGAATATTAATGTGCATTTTATCTAGAGTAACGGTGACGGGCTTGGACTGTCTCTCGACGGAGAGCTCAGTTCGAGGAGGATATTGACTACCCACGCGTCTTTTATGTGATAACATGTTGTTTGAACTAATTGTGTTATTCGTGATGTGCACTAAGGTTTTTATTTCCATTAATATGTATACTAAGCAAGAAATAGTTATTATGGGACGATATGTTGGATTTTATGTTATGAACCGCGAGTGGGAATACATACTTCGTATAAGGGTCGGGGTGACAGGCTTATCACCTCACTGAGCTAGTGGTTTTGCTCACCCCCATCATTCTTTCCTTTTCAGGCTGTTGATATCGTTTTGGTTAGAGGTTTGCCTATTGTTTGCTCGTCATCCAATCAGTGTTTTGGGTACTTTTTCTTTTATGTAAATTGACGAATTCATTGGCGAGATTGTATAGTTTATATTTGGTGACCCCATTGATGTTCTTTTTGTACCTTCGTGATGTTATATCGTTCATGTATATTTTCTTTAAACTAAGTTACACCGTTGTATTTTGTACCTTTGTAAATCCTTGTTGATACTTTATGAGATGATGTCCTCGGGTTGTACCCGTTGTTATCAGTTGTTCAGTTCTACAGGTACTTGATAGCAAGCCTTACGTTTTCTATAAAATTTGTGGAGTAGAGTGCACCCATTCCTCGAAATTTATGGTTAACGTGGCGGTTGTCGCGTTCTGTCTGGGGTCGGGGCGTGACAAGATATGTACGGATTCCATAATCCGTAGGTGTGTGCCTGAGATGGAGATGGAGAGTGTTCTTGATTTTTTCCATGCACAACCTAACGGGGGGCACTTCGGAGCTCAAAAGACTGTAGCGAAGGTACTTCAATCTGCTCTTTATTGGCCTACCTTGTTTAAAGATTGTGAAACCTATGTGGTGACATGCGATAGATGTCAAAGGATGGGGAACATAAGTCAACGAGATGAGATGTCACTTCAACCAAGCATTGTTGTTGAGATCTTTGATGTATGGGGGATCGATTTTATGAGGCCTTTTCCTCCATATAATGGATTTCTTTACATCCTTTTAGCAGTGGATTATGTTTCTAAGTGGATGGAAGTCATTCTCACTCGTGTGAATGATTCAAGGACTAGTTTATCTTTATTAAAGAAACATATTTTTGCCTGCTATGAAGTTCCTAGAGCACTAGTGAGTGATGGAGGGTCTCACTTTGTCAATAAGCTTCTTGAATAAGTGCTTAAGGATTATGGAGTCAAGCATAGGGTTACTGCACCCTATCACCCTCAAGCAAATGGGCAAGCTGCAGTTTTCAACCGACAAGTGAAGCAAATTTTGGAGAAGGTAGTCGGAACCAATCGGAAGGATTGGGCTATGAAGCTTGATGATGTTTTTGTTGGATTGTATACTAAAAGTCTAGCATTAGTATGAACAATATTATAACAATTTATTTAAAGTGAGAATCATATGATCAAATGATTGCGTCTTATAATTTATTTATATGTCCGATGCAATAGTCCGCTTACTTTATATACTGTAGATAATATGTTGTGCGACAACACGTGGAAGATCATATTATCGGTTTCCTTATAAAGTATAAACAGATGCTCACAACCAAGATAGACGGGGACTCTCTATCAAGATGGTTGTAGTGTGGTTTGGTATTAGCTTATCTTGGCTATAGAATCACATTAGTGAACTTTGTGTGTATTGAGCGGGACCGCTTGAGATCGTTCGACCTATACTGACTTATAAGAGAACTTGATCTCAGTTATTATGGATATTCGTGCTCTTAATCCCTATATAATAACCTCGACACGTAGGACAGTATGTATTTCTTTGATTCATCAATGGGTGAGATTTACATGTAATTAAAGCAAGAAACTCGGTGAGTTGGGAAGTAGTGCTGTCTCAATAGTGTGCTGTTGATTGTAGAATGAATCCGCGTCCAACATAGGTTGATGATGTCCCCTTAAGGAGCTCATAAGGATTATCATGTAAACCCTGTAGGTGGATTTATTCTGGCATGATAATGAGGTTGAGTGGTACTACTCTTGGATGAGATATTAATTAATGGAGTTGTCAACTTAATTAATTAATAAGCATTGTATATCTTAAACATGAGGAGACTAACGGGCTCATAATAAGAAGAAGCTCATAACCTAATCATGGGATTAGAACGGTAGTGCAGTAATAATATTTTAGTGGTATATATTATTATTATTGGACTTAAGTATAAGCTTTGGACTAAGCTTGGATACTTAAGCCCAATGGAGGCCCAACTCTAATTTCTTCTCCTGGTCCCTGTTGTAGCCCATATATAAGTCAACTCAGCTATCCGAAAACCCTAATATATGAGATAATTCATGCCTGACACGGTGAAGGGGGTTAGGGAACAACAGATTGAGAAGATCTCGAAGATCGTCGCCCACACGACGTCGAGATTGGACTTGGGAATACAGCAGAAGACTGGAAGGTTGTTTGCTGCTGCTGTCCACCACTTTCTATGATTTTTATAAAATCATACATATTTTAGAACAGGACGTATGATATATTGACGAAGCTACGGAAGAGGCGATTATTTTGGTACATATATCACTCAAATCCGATATTGAATGAGAGAGTTATGTTTAAAATGGTGAGGATGCGCAGGCTGATGGCGAGAATTCATCGTCTTCAACATACCCTGGTGAAAGGTAATACGTTTCTTTGGTTTTCTTGCTTTCGCTGAATTAGATATGTATAGAACCCTAACGGGTCATGTTAACCAAAAGGTCAAACGCCAACAATTGGTATCAGAGCTTTGGTTTCGTGGTGAAGCGTGAAACGTTAGGCTATGGTTTGTGTGAATATGTGGATTAGGGTTTAGAGAATCATGTTTACTTGATTAATACCCTATCTCTATGTGTGAACGTTGATGGACGTTGAGCGACGCTGGCACGGCGGTGAGCGTCGGAAGGAGGCCCAACGATGGCTAGTTGTTGGCGCACGATAGCGCAACCAGGTGCACGATGGTGGTATTACTGTGCACTGCGGTGGCGCTGTTTATCAAAGAAACGATGGTGGCTGCTGGGCGAACTAACGAGCGCTGATCGGGATCACTTTTGGCAATATGTCGCCGCGTCGACGTTTGAGGTTGGACATCGCAAGGCAGTCATGTGGGGCCACCCATTGGGCACTGTTTGCTTGCTGTCAGTGCCTAGGAAACTAGTCTATGGGCGGCACAAGGTTGAAGCGTGGTCTATACGGTGGAAGCGGTGGCTGCACGACAAGGACAGATGGCCACACTGCTGAAAGAAGGATTGCAGTGGGCGAGTCAAGCGTCGATTTTTTAGTAAATTAACCATGCGTTCTGGGCAGGATGACAAGGTTTCTTTTCTGATCGGGTCTCACGTTGATCAGGACGGGTCTATATGGTTCCTGGAGTTTTAGGTAGAGCTTTCGAGCGAGTCTTCACTTTTCTAATCAGGTAACACCAACTTTCCGAGCGAGTCAGCAGACTGGAGAGCAGGCTGGCGGTGGTTGCTTGGCGTTGATGAATCACTGGATGATTCTTCTCTGACGTGGCTAGCGCTAATGGCGGGCTGGGTGTGCGGTTCACATGCAGTAGGCGCCTACGTATATATATACTGCTGCTGGGTGCTATTGCCGCACGGATGCTCAGCAAGATCGCACGGAGGCTGGCTTCGACGCAGGATGATGAGCGTGATGCTATCCAGCAGCATGTGCAACTGTCGTGTGATGGTGCTGATGTCATGACTGTCGGCGGCTGGCGCGAGTCAGACGCTTCAGCAGCGTGCAGCAGGAACGAAGGCATAGTGGCCAAGTTAGCAGATACTATGTGGCACGGGAGTATGCTTAGGTGCTTGTCGAGCTTTATTTGCACCGAAAAGCACACGGAGGCATGCACGAGATTGTGTATATGTCCGAGTATATCATGTGGTGGGCGTTCTGTGCAAGGGGACTGCAGGGTGTTGGTGGGCTGGCACTCGGATTCGTACACGGAGGCACACAAGTTGGCACGACCAGGAGGTGTAGGCTGGCACGACTGATAGCTATTGTATGCAGGTGTCGTGCAGGTTTTCTGGCACCTGGGCGTGAGGCTGGACGAGCACGATGGCGTGTATGGCTGCAATATGGGGCGGCACGAATCGTGCTAGTGCTTGACACGAGTCGTGCCAGTGTTTATAATGGTCAGGGTGCCAGAATGGTGGATCAGGCTGCGGTACAAGGAATCTGGAGGAAAATTTATTAACCCCGCATAGTCGCAGCTGCTAATATTCGTGCTTGATGATAAACAATCGAATTCGCCATGATATATAACTGTTAATAATTGATTTAACTATTTGATTATTGTTATATATGTATGCATGATTCTCCGTGATTTACTGCTTTATTAGACGTAATAGGAACATGCTAAGTTGCGTATTTTATTTTGAATATTATATACGTGTAAAAACCCTTGGTGTTAAATAACTAAGTGGGAGAGGGGATTAGTAATTAATTCTCGTGGCCTCTAATACTGGTTTGTAAGTGATGTGAGTAAACTTGCGTGTTGACAATAGGCCTTCCTCCCTAACGTATGAGTTTATTCACGGATCACTGGTTCAGACTTCATTAAATAATTATTGTTTGTAATGTGGCACATAAACTTGCGTGTTGGCATAGACCTTCCTCCCTAACGGATGAGTTTATGTGCGGTTCACTGGTACAAATATATAATCGATGATTGTAGGAAGTTATCCGAGCGTGAGTGTACTTCTCCAACTATAAGACACATAAGCTTGGGTCGCAGACTTGGGATCAAATAATGGTGTACACTTAAATATAAATAATTAGTATCCTCCCCAACGGAGTCACTGCTATTATTTGCATGGCTAAAGAGGAACCGATTATTAATTATTTTGTCATGATATTTGGCTGACGAATGAAATTAATGGGTAAAATCTTCTCTTGTAAATGTTCGGGTTTGTAAACGTCCACCCTAACGTGGCTTGCAGACTCACGGTGCTTGAGATATCGGTGAATTTTAATTTTATATTATTTTGAGGGAATTAATATAAATGGATAAATTTGAAGATTTGATCGGTGTATTTATTTATGATTCTCTAAATTTTCAAAATGGTTTTATCTCGCTTATTGTTTACTGAATGAAATTATATTTACTGGTCCGAAATTAGATGATTAGAAAAGAATCTTGGTTTTGAATTTTAGTGCTTAGGAAAATATAAGTGTGTTCTCACTAAGGATATCCCATGATGCCTTTTAAAGTCTCTAGTGAAGAGGTCAGAGGTTCATAGAAATATGATGGTCTCATGCGGCTCTTCAGATACATGAGTAAGTTATAAAGGCAAGAGGTCATGGTTGACTTGATGAATGAATTGAAAAACATGGATAAAAAAATTGAAAGGGAAACCTAGGTCAATTTTATTCTCTATAATTTGCCTATATGTTTTGAGTAAGTTCCATCTGAATTATAAGAGGTTGTATTCCATGGGAAACTTCTGACAAAACAAGTGGCAAAGGAAATCTAATTTCATCAAGAAGTGAACAAGGTTAATATCTCATTCACTAGTTGTTGAAGCAAGATTAGTGATGACATTTACTGACACGTTGTGTGTAAATACCAGAATCACTAAAAGCCTGCAACTAAGTGATGATGAGATTATAATATACATGGGCAATACTACGAGAGTAGTGGCTGTTGCAGTGGGAGTAGTTTATTTATCTTTCGATATGAATAAACATTTGGTTTAGAGAAATTGCCTTTACGTACGTTTTTCATAGAAAGAATTTCATTTCAGTTTCTATGCATTTACGGATGGATACTCTATTTTATTTAAATGACATAGTCATAGTAATGAAGGATGGATCTATAATCTGTTGTTGTATGTTGGCAACAATTTGTTCACTCTTATATCATGTTTATCCCATGGATACAACAAATAGTAATTAATAACACATTTTTCTAATCTTAATAAGAGAAAGACTCTTAAGGAAATGGTTAGATAGATGATGAGTTATTTAGAATTATTAAATTCATTTTATGAATATGCCCTAGAAACAGTAATTCGTATGAACATTTGTTTGTTTGTGGGATATCCTAGGAAAATGAAGGGTGATGATTTATTTAGTCCAAAAGATCGAAGGGTGATTGTTAAAACAAACACTAAATTTTTTGAAAAGGACTATGTATTAAATCATAAACCCATGTATAAATTTTTCTAAAGGAAGTGAGTGGGAAAACACAAAGTATTAGTACCAATTGTACAAGAGGATATATCACAAGGTAAACTGCAACGCGTGTCACGTCTGATACACAATTGCGTATAATGCCTTGTCGTAGTGGGATGGTTGTTCGACAACCTATAAAAAATATATGTTTTGGGTGAGTTGTGAGACTTGGTCCCTAGTAACCCACGGATACGACGAGGCACTACAAGATAGAAATACGGAATCTTAGCAAAGGGCAATGAATGTTGAAATAGAATCGATGAATTCTAAATTAGATCTAGCTGCTTGTAAAACCACGGATGGTGAGAAAGCCATTGGAAGTGGCTCTGTAAAATAAAAGAGGATCATAGGATAAGGTGAAAACCTTGGAAGCAAAACTTGTTGCGAAAAGGTATACTCAAAAATAAATGGTTCGATTATGTGAAAACCTGATTTGCCGGTAGTTATGCCTTTGTCGATCCAGATTCTTTTATCTGTTTCTACTAATATGAAATATGAGGGACAACAAATAGATGTCAAGACAGCTTTCCTGATTGGAAGTCTTGATGAAAACATCTATGTGAATCAACCGGAGAGATTCATTACAAAGGGATAAGACCATTGTGATAGTAAGCTTAAAAGTATCCAACGATGGACTAAAACAAGCTTCAAGATCATGAAAATCCATTTTGATGAGAAAATCCGGTCATATAGATTTATTCAATGCGCGGATGTGTCTTGTGTATTGAAAAGAGTGATCGAAACTTGATGGCATTTCTTGTACTGTACATAGATGATATATTGCACATTGGAGATAATGAAAGAGTATTTTCGGGCGTATGGGTATGGTTGATAAAGCGGTATGAGATGAAGGACTTAAAAGGAGCAAAAATATCCTTTTGATCACGGTAATACGGATCATAAGAAAGGATGTTACGCTTGTCTCAAGCTTAATGAGATGATACGATCCTTATTTGTTTTAGTATGTGACTTTATCTTAGGAAATGTGTCTTGAGACACAAAAAGAAGATAAAGATGATGAAAGCAGTTCCTTATGCTTCGGCGAATAAGGAAGCTTAATCTTAAGAATGATATGCACGCGAATGGAGATCTGTTTTGCCAAAGGCATGAACAGTGGGTATCAAGGTACCTGAAAAGGACTAGAAATTATGTGTGGACTTACTGAACAGATTCAATTCTTCTTAGAGGTTACATAGATTCAGATTTTTCAAATCATATATGGAAGGCAATAAATCCACCTCAAAGGTTATGTGTTTAATTTTAAGAAGTAGAGTCATAATGTGGAGGAGTGTTATATAGAAATATATTTCAGACTACGGACTCCATCAAGGAAAGATGATAAAGTGGAGCCTATGAGGCGGCCAAAGTATCTGTGTGACTCTAGAAACTTCATGATGGACTTTGAAGTGGTTCTAAGTTTGCCTAATGTTATCACAATTTATTTTGATGATAATGGTGCAGTTGCAAACTAGAAGGAATCATGGGCCCATAAGGTAATTAAAGACATGGAGCGCGAGTACCACCTGTTACGAGAAATCGTATGATGAGGGGAAGGTTGTTGTTGCCTAGATTGCATCGGATGATAACCTGTAATCCATTTACAAGGACCTTAAGGCGAGAACTTTTGATGATCGTGTAGTGGGAGTAGGAATCAGATGTATGGCAGAAGACATGACATCATAGTCTTTTAGTATAAGTGGGAGATTGTTGGATTGTATACTAAAAGTCTAGCATTAGTATAAATAATATTATAATAATTTATTTAAAATGAGAATCATATGATCTAATGATTGCGTCTTATAATTTATTTATATGTGAGATGCAATAGTTCACTTACTTTATACTGTAGATAATATGTTGTGCGACAACACGCGGAAGATCATATTATTAGTTTTCTTATTAAGTATAAATAGATGTTCACAACCAAGATAGACGGGGATTCTCTATTGGGATGGTTATAGTGTGGTTTGGTATTAGCTTATCTTGGCTATAGAATCACATTAGTGCACTTTGTGTGTATTGAGTGGGACCGCTTTAGATCATTCGACTTATACTAACTTATAGGATAACTTGATCCCAATTATTATGGATGTACATGCTCTTAATCCCTATACAATAACTTCGAAATGTAGGGCAGTATGTATTTCTTTGATTCATCAATGGGTGAGATTTACATATAATTAAATCAATAAACTCGGTGAGTTGGGAAGTAGTGTTGTCTCTATGGTGTGCTGTTGATTGTAGAAGGAATCCGTGTCCGACATAGGTTGATGATGTTCCCTTGAGGAGCTCATAAGGATTATCATGAAAACCCTGCAGGTAGATTTATTCCAGCATGATAATGAGGTTGAGTGGTACTACTCTTGGATGAGATATTAATTAATGGAGTTGTCAGTAACTTAATTAATTAATGGGCATTGTATATCTTAAACATGGGGAGACTAACGGGCACATAATAAGAAGAAGCCCATAACGTAATTATGGGATTAGAACGGTAGTGCAGTAATAATATTTTAGTGGTATATATTATTATTATTGAACTTAAGTATAAGCTTTAGGCTAAGCTTGGATACTTAAGCCCAATGGAGGCCCAACTCAAATTTCTCCTCCTGGTCCCTGTTGCAACCCATATATAAGTCATCTCAGCTGTCCAAAAACCCTAATCTATGAGATAATTCACGCCTAACATGGAGAAGGGGGTAAGGGAACAATATATTGAGAAGATCTCGAAGATCGTCGCCCATACGACGTCGAGATTGGACTTGGAAATACAACAGAAGACTGGAAGGTTGTTTGCTGCTGCTGTTCGCCTCCTTCTATGATTTTTTTAATATCATACAGACTTTAGAATAGAAAAAGTTATATAATGACGGAAAGCCACGGAAGATAGGATCGTTTTGGTACATACATCACTCAAATTCGATATCGAATGAGAGAGTTATGTCCAAAATGGTGAGGCTGCGCAGGCTGGTGGCGAGAATTCATCGTCTTCAACATACCCTGGTGAAAGGTAATACGTTTCTTTGGTTTTGTTGCTTCCGCTGAATTAGAAATGTATGGAATCCTAACAGGTCACGTTAACCAAATGATCGAATGCCAACAGTTTCGTGGGGGTTTCAGACTGCTTATAAGACGGTGTTGGATATGTCACCGTACCAAATCGTCTATGGGAAGCCGTGTCACTTACCCGTAGAGGTTCAACACAAAGCTTTTTGAGCATTGAGGAGTTTGAACTTGTCTTTAAAGGATCATAAGTAGTTTAGGATAACTCATATTAATCTATTGGATGAGTTCAGAAATTGAGCTTACAAGAACTCGGAGATCTACAAAGAGAGGATGAGGAAATGGCATGATTCAAAGATCTCATGCAAGGAGTTCAAGCAAGGTGATGAGGCATTACTTTTTAACTCTTGTTTGAAGCTTTTCGCAGGAAAATTGAAATCAAAGTAGATGGGGCCGTTCATTATCCATAGAGCCTGCAGAGGGGGGAGTTTTGAACTTATGGATAAAGATGGGGACATTATCGTAGTGAATGGGCATCGATTGAAGCATTACAAGTCGCCGGATGATGCTTGTGTCATCTTTGAGGATACCTTGCACTAGATTGGTACAGTCGTGACTCTCCGATGTTAAACATGAGCGCCTGTTGGGGGCTTTCCCTCCCGTTTTATTGCTTTATTATTTCTTTTATGTGAGTAAGAAATTTTTATATTTGACTTGTTTAATTATCGGCTATTACATCCCTTTACAAACTTAGTTTCCACTATAGTTTCTACTAAGTTTGGGGGGGTGTGATGTACTTACCTCATTGAAGCACTGAGAGTATAATCTTTTCTTTGTGACGTTTGTTAGGGGAGTTGATTTTTGTGGCATATCAGAACTTTACTGGTTGCGGTGTGTCAATATTTTGCAATTTGCATAATGTTTTGTAGTGTTTGGTGTTGTTTTTTAGTGTCATATACGGAGTTACTCATGGATGTAAGGTTTAAGGTTGATTCTCGAGCTAATTTTGATCTATTTTGGTACCTAATGTTCGTTTTTGAGCTTAAAGTGTGCAGAGGATGAAGAAAATTCGAGTTTGGAGCATCTGGAGGTCAGTTCGACCAGTCATGTAGGTCGAATGTGGAAGCTCTAGTCGAACTGGAGATCAGAGAGTTTATTACAGGTCTATTCGGCCAAGCAGAGGAGAGTTCGACCAGAGGTTCGACCAAGAAGGAAGTCGAACAGGAGATCAGAGAGTTGTACTGGCAGATTCAACCTAAATGTGATCGGTTCCACCATACAGTTTGGTCGAATTACGAACCTAAAAGTTCTGAACAGGCGAGTTCGACCACGACTATAGAGTTCGACCAAAGCACTTGGTCGAACGGTCGTCGAATAGTGATGATGGGTTGTCCAGAAAGGAATTTCAACCACGCATTCGATCACAACAATCCAATTCGACCATGAGGTTAGGTCGAATCTGGGCCAGGTAAGTCTATTTTAAACCCGTTTTTCACCCATTCGATCAAGATTGCACACCACCTTCACCCGAATTCCTCTCGAATCGGAAATCCTCTCCTCCAATCTTTGATTACACGTGATTTCGCTCCAATTAAACCACATCACACACTCTTTCCACTCAGTTCTTCGCGTTTTTGGAACACTCTAGTTGCAAAACTAGGGTTTGACGTGATTTTTGGAGGATTATCACACTTGTTCATTCTTTAGCCATGGCCAGTTCAAAATGTATGTTTCCTTAACTCTATTACCCTAGGATTGAAGTTCTAGTTGTCGATTGCAAGTGGGTAAGTTGATTGAATGAGTTTTCATAGAAATTCATGGTGTATTTTGAAGTTAGTGTGCGCAAATTCATGTGAACACTCGATAGGGTTGTTTTGATTGTTCAATTGTTGTCAAACATTGATGTTTATGTGAATTTGGGAGTAATTGAGGAGTGTGAGATGAAGCATGTTGAATTGTGAGTAAAGTGTTTGGGTTTGAGTAGTTTTCATGTTGGATTGCTTGAACTTGAGTAGTAATGCATGCTTGTGTTATTTGAATCGCTTGTTGATCTTATTTACGATTGGAATGAGGTTGAATAAGCATATGGATTGAATTGTTGGATCATGAGAATGGAACATGTTTGTTTGGTTTGATTATGCATTGAAAAACTTGCAGTCTTGAGTAGAGTTAAATGCATTAGCTTGGTTTTCCTTTCTTGGTTGTTGGTATTGAAGTATTGTTTTCAGGAAAAGGAATGGAAGCCGAGGTTCGTTCTAAGAAAAGGCAAGATAGCCCATCTTGTGAAGATGCAGTGACAAAGAAGCTAAGGCTTCAAGAGCGGTTACCTTTGAATTTCAAGATTTGGATAAATGAATGGGATGAGATCAAGGAGAAATGGGGATATGTGTCAGATAAGATTGCTCAAATGAGGTATCAAGATGATGGGGGCGATAATTACAATGCACATTCGAGATGATATTCTGTGGATGTTTTATCAAGTTGGTATTCGTCACTTCATGGAGTTGAAAAAGCCTACTTATTTTCACGTGACTGCGGAATTATTATGTTCGTTTACTGTGAAGAAGGGGTCGAGCAATCTTCTGTATGAGTGTTCGTTCAGCTCGGAGGTAAGCATAGGACATGGTTAGCAGAGGATTTGAACATCTTGTTTCAGACTCCTTTCTTATAGTTAGACAATTTATTCAATCAATGTAAAGAATTTGCAACAAATTATAACATTCGACTTTTGATAATATAATGTATAACTAAATCATGTAAAAAGTTGATAGTATACATGTACATATATTCTAATTATTGGAAAGAATTTTGACTTGTATTATTGAAAACTATTTATTACTCCCCTTTGTCTCTAAAAAAATGTGCAGCAATTTTGTCACTTTGCTGTATATTTATATAGTTTTTAGTATTTCATTTATATAGTTGTTATTATTTCATTTAGTATTTCAATGCTAATAGATTATGGTGAGGATATGGATTACAAGACCAGTAGTTCTCGTACTTCGTTGATTCAGAATCCAGTGATCCGCTATATGGATAGAATATTGAGCAATACTTTGTTCGCCCGTTCTGGAGGAAGTTGTGTGGCGAGGGGAGAGTTGTATGCTCTCTGGTGCATGTTCAATGGAGTGAGGTTCAACGTGGGCTCTTACTTTATTAATCAGCTATGGAGGTTCAGATGCTCTCCGTTTCAGAGAGTGATCATAGGAGGGTTGCTTACTTTGATAGCTGAATACTATCATATGGACTTCACCGGCATTTAACCTATCCTGAAAGATCTCGACTTGGTGATGAGTACGTGTGTGAAGGGTGGAATCGCCCATCTGAGGGATGGAGATTGGTTCTTCACGAGTGGATTGAAGCCCTTTACTTTCATGTTTCCTTTTGATTTGGATGTGTTGACTACTATTCGAAGTGAGGGGAACATGTTGATGAACACACTAGGGCACATTGCTCTCTCAATCACTTGCTTGACAAAGGGTGATTGGAGGACTGTAGCTCAAATGTATGCTGAGGGGATGATGGAGGAGCTTCATAAGATTGTAGACGATGGGCATTTTCAGCCACATCCGCTGCAGCAGCAGCAGCAGCAGCAGGAGCTTGGAGAGGATCAGGTGGATCCAGAGATGGGAGATCCACAGCCGCACGAGATTCCACCACGGCCCATTCCAGCGGTACCACAGCAACAGTGGGCTGGTCCTGATGCTTACTATTAGGAGCATTTTTGGTTGATTCATGAGCAGTTCGCCACACTGAATGCGAACCAACAGAAGACAAATAGGCAGCTGGCCTTGGAGAATGCGAACTACGCAGCACTGGATGGGAAGTACAGCACGCTGCAGAATAACTATGTGGAGATGGATAAGAGATTGGAGAGGTTGTATGCCCATGAGCGCGAGTTGAATTTGAAGTTAAATAGTCATCGGAGAGATTTGGATCGATTGCGCATGGAGATGGGTGATAGAGATGATGAAGAGGGTGCGAGCGATAATGATGCTCCGGAGGAGAAGTGTGCACTAGGTTTTTGTTCTTTGTCTGTTTCATCTCATCTCCCTTCTCTTTTTCTCTTTACAGGATGGGTATGTGAGGTGTGAATGGCATGTACGTATATTGAATTGATTGGATGCTAGATTGAGAGGTGATGTTGATACTTGAGGGTGGTTACACTTGTATGGATTGTCTTGCTATAAGGGTTCTTAGTTTAGTATGATGCATTCGTATTTTACGTGTATTGATTTTTATTGGTTAGAAGCATGTATGCTTGATAAGTATGTGAATTTATTGTGAAATTGATCTTGGTTATTTACTTTGAGGAGTACTTAGGAATCTATTTACCCATGTGAGGATTTGAGCCAGTTAAATCGTGCTAGTTCATGATAATTTATTCTTGAGGGAATCGTTCGTATGACCGTATTCTAGAACTTGGCTTGGCATCTTGTGTGAGATTAATGATTGAGGAATTGCTTGGACATGATCTTAGGCCATTATTGTGTAATCAAGTCACTTAGCCAAAATTTAAACTTACTTGTTAATATATGTATCATTTTAAGCCCTTTTGAGCCTTAAAAAAACCTTATTAAACCTTTACTTGAGCTTGTTGAATATCCTATTCATTAGTAGAGAGTTAAGGTGCATAAGAACTTGAAAGAATGACAAGGTAGAAGCTTGGTTGAGAATTATGAAACAGAAAGAGGTATGGTTAAATATGGTCTAAGGGTAGTGCCTGAAACTGGGACCCCGACTGCTTAGAAGGGTAGTGCCCGAAATTGGTACCCGTGCTCAGTGAAGAAAGATGATGTTGATGCATGGGGAAAGAAGGAGAATCAAATTATGAAGTTTATGAGAAGAAGATAGAGAAACAAATAAGATATCTGATGAAAAGCAAAACTCCAAGGTAATTCTCTACTAGTGAATTAGTTACTTTAGTTAAATTCTCCTAACTTTACTAAAGAGCCAACATTACAACCCAAAAGCAAGTCATTTGTTATCCTAGTAAGAAATTGATTATAAGTTGAGTTTTGAGACCCTTGCCAAGCTTATGGTTACGTGGAAGTATGGATTGAATATGAGCGTAAACAATAACCTGTTAGAGTATACATCTTTTACATTTAAGAGTGAGAGTAAATATTTTTCTTGTGAGCTAGATGATTTTGTACTCCGAAAGGTATTGTAATTGAGTGATGTTTTGCATGAATGATGCATATGATGCTAGTAATACTTGTGTTCGATTGATGAATTGCATGTGTTAGTATGAATTGTATTGGTAGTTGGTGAATTTTACACTACTCTTGGGTTTTGATTTCATTGCCTCGGGACGAGCAACATGTAAGTCTGGGGGTTTGATGAGTGTGTAAATTCACTAGTTTCGAGCCCGGATTCTTGTACTTATGGTATGATAAATGGTTGTAATTGATGTAAATCAGTATACATGGTGAAAAGTCACGAGTCAGGTGTCTACAACGCTATTTGAGTTGATTTTCGAAGGAAAACGAGTTGAAAGTGGTCGAACCGTGGTCGAACTCGAAGCATAAACAGAAGCAGTACCGATTTGACCATGAAGTATCCAGTTCGACCAGGGCTCTGGTCGAATCCGGGATCTGAGGCCAAGTTACAGGCGAGTTCGACCTGGAGTTCGACCTGATGTATGGACACTTACCAAATTCGTGTTTTTACACCTTCAGTGCATGTGTTTGCTCAAAAAGCCCATCCAATGCCCGTAATGAGAGTTTACAAGTATAAAGAAGAGCTTTCGCAGAAGAAAAGGAGGATTATTCATCAAGAATTCATCATCCATCCATCACCAACCCTACCATCATCCGAATGAGTCGTGAGGAGAGGTTCGTCTAGCGAGTCAAGTAAGATCAGACAAACTAGCCATGATTGTTCCTAGATCAATCATGGGCTAGAACTACTCTGGTAGTTCTAGGGTTATGAAAGTTTTATGAGATAATTGAATTTCCATGTGTAAACTCCGTACAACACTACTTGTGGTTTATTCTATATAAGATTATGCCTTTTCAATTCATACTCACGGTCGTTTTGTGCATCTTTAGCTATTATGTAGAGTCTGAATACATCTCTTAGTTATTGTTTGAGTGCATTCACCGCTGAGCAGGATTACATGTTATAATTCTAAGTGAAGGGATTCCGAAGTCTTATTAGAACTATCTTATATAGATACTTGTTAATTGAATCATATTCGGGTTAATAAGTAGGATAAAGAATATAAATTTATAGTACCTAAATAGAAAGATCAAATCGGGTTAGAGTACTAAGTGCACGGGAAATAATTGATTATGATAGTACCTAGAAAGGGGCGTGAAGTATACTTCTTGCTCCGAGGATATTCACACGTTTCATACACTTGTTTGCTTGTGTCTATAGAGTACGCATGCATGGTTTAGTGATACGTCCATATTCCACAAGGCAGAGTCGGACATCAACGCATATAAAGAAAATTAATAAGTAAAACTGGATGACCTGAAGAACTACTTAATTACTTACTTGATCACAACTGAAATTTCTCTATTGCTTGCTTAATTACCTTGCCATTTTAATTATATGTTATTTAGTTTCGTAACCAAACCAAATCCAATTGCCAGCATAATCTTAGTTAATTAGAACATAATTAAATTGATAATCATCCGTCCCTTGGGTTCGATAATCACTTGGTTTCCTATCAAAACTATAATTGATATCCTTATACTTAAGAATTAATTTTGTGTATTGAGAAAACACTCGTCATTCGACTTCTGAAGGCTTGGTTGAACAGAATTAAGCTGATTCTATTTTTGGTAGTTTTGGATTTCTTTTACCAAATTTGGCATATGCCTCAAGTAAAAGCCCATCCAAGGCCTATTAGGAGAGCTTACAAGTATAAAAGGGGGTGTAGATCGCATCATTATTCATCATAGAGATCATATTGGATTGGAGAGAGGCCACAACAATACTACACCCCACAAGGGGGGATCACCCCCCAACCATCATCCACATCCTTTCCTCCATCCATCCATCACTTTGAAGATTCGTTTATGGAATCAAGAGGAGAACCAAGAGGAGTATTCAAGATGGAGAAGGACGCGACGACTCCCAAATCTAGAGTTTATTTCATTTCATAATTTATCTTTTAATTTTCCAGACATCCGGGTAAGACCTATCCAACACCCATGATTGTTTTTCGTAACATCATGGACTAGAGCCTTTTTGGTAGAACTAGGGTTGTGAACGTTTTTACGAATTAGTTGAACTTTCGTGTGTAAACTCCGTACAACACTACTTGTGGATTTATTTTATATATGATTGGGCTTTCTTAATCCATATTCACGGTCGTATTGTGCATCTTCAATTGGTATATAGAGTCTGAATATATATCTTGGTTGTAGATTGAATGCGTTCACCACTGAACATGATTCCATGTTGTGATTCTAAGTAAGAGGACTCTGAAGCTTCATTAGAGCTATCATATATGAATACTTATTAATTGAATTGAATTCGGGTTATTAAGTAGGATAAAGAGGATAATTTTATAGTACCTATAAAGGGAGATCATATCGGGTTAGAGTATCAATTGGCCAGGGAAATAATTGATACTGATAGTACCTAGAAAGAGGGGTGAAATTATATCTCTTGCTCTGAGGTTATTCACACGTGTTGCACGCATGTTTACTTATGTCTATAGAGTAGATATGCATGGTTTAGTGATGCGTCCATATTCCAAAAGGCAGATTAGGACATCAACACACGAAAGGGAGATTAATAAGTGAAACTGGATTATCCTAGAGCTACCTATTTTTCTACTTGATCAACTATCGTATTCTTCTAGTGATATTTTATTTTATTTGTTATTTTAATTAATTGTTTAGTAGATTATAATTAAATTCCAAAAACTATATGTCACACTTGTCTTAATTAATTAGTAAATAATTAAATTGATAATACGCCGTCCTTTGGGTTCGATATTCACTTGGTCGCTTGCTAAAGCTACAATTGATATCCTTCATATTTGGGGATTAATTTTGTATGCAAAGAAAACGCGCATAAAAAAATATAGAAGATGATATCCTTGATCTGATTGAAATCACAAGTTCCATAGAACCAGTAAAGAATATTGAGCCGAATGTGATCACTGATCACATCTCCTACAACATTGAGTGTGGAATCGTAAGAGCTCCACAGAAATCCATGAAATATCATTGTTCATAGATACAAGAAGGATCACCCTTCATCATAGATTATTGGTGAATTCTCTGCAGGTGTTCTTACCAAAAGAAAAGGTAAAATGAGAGAAGTAGTGCAATCAGTTTGCATGACTAATCTATAAAATCAGGTATGTGCTCAATGCTATTTTTCTCTGTTGAACCCAAGAATGTGTGACGTTTTAAAAAATGAATGTTGGATAGAAGTTATGCAAGAAGAACTTGAACAATTCACTAGGAATGATGTTAGGAGTCTAGTACCTATACTTACAAAAACTAATATGATTAGAACTAAGTGAATTTTCAAGAAAAAAAATTGATGAATTATGTAACATAATAAGAAATAAAGTCAGGCTTGTTGCACAATGATATACATTGATTGAAGGAATAGATTTTGATGAAACATTTGCTCCCATAGCTAGAATAGACTGCATTACACTTCTCTTAGTTATTGCATGTTTTGTTGGAATTAAATTATTTTAAATGGATGTTAAAGCAGCTTTTCTGTATGTTATATTACTTGAAGAGGTTTTTTTTAACAACCAAAAGGATTTGTTGATCCATTTCATCCCGAGCATGTGTATAAATTGAAAAAAGCTTTGTATGGTCTAAAACAAGCTCTTAGATCATAGTGTGGTAGATTTACTAATTTCTTACATCATTTTGGATTTATTGGAGGTGAAGAACTCTTAACTTTTTATTAAGTATGAATATGATAGTTTCTTGATTGCAAAAATAAATGTTGAAAAAGATTGTACTTGAAGCAACATTTTAGGTCATGATGAACAACTTCATGAAGGCAATGACCACCACAGTTGAGATGAGCATGGTTGGTGACCTAAATAATTTTTAGGACTACAGATCAAGTAAGGTGATAGTCGTATTATTTCACAGAGTATGCAAAAAACCTAGTGAAAAGATTCAGTCTTGAAAATATTAAGTCTATGAAAACTTCTATGGGAGGTTCACAGAAGCTGTGCACAGATGATGTTGGCCCAAATGTTGACCACACTCTATATAGATCTATGATTGGTAGCCTTCTGTACATAACTTAAAGTAGACCTGACATCATATATAGTGTCTTTGTATGTGCTAGGTACTAGGATTATTTTTACCAAATCAAGGAATAATATGCCCATACTTTATATATATATATATATATATATATATATATATATATATATATATATATATATATATATATATATATTATAGTTTTAATCATCATTAATTCAATAAAAAATTTAATTTTTAAAATTCTCATTTTAGTAAGCATATACTATTATCATTATTTAAACAAATTAATCAAGATTCTATCAATTATAATCGAAGCCACTCAATTTCCTTAGCACCTAGTAGTTGGAGGTGTTAAAAGTAGGTTGGAGATTTATTTAGTGGGTTGAGGTGAGTATAGATATCATTGCTTAGTTGATTACAATGATTATAGTATCAATTAAAATCCATACCCTTGTATTATCATGGGTAGATTGTACCAATTAATAATCCTATCTTAGTTGGAGTGAATTTAGCTATTGATGTGCGGATATTTTTTGGGGCAGGCTTTGGGTGAAGCGGTGTCTGGAAAACAATTTTAATAAAACTAGTAAATAGCGAATATTTCTTCACGTAAACTCCGCATAAACACTGAAAAAATGTATTTTTTGTTAGGAAATCGTAATATAGAAAGATTATTTTAAAAAGAATAAAAGTAAAATGAATAGTAGAGTATAATATTAATTAAAAAAACTTTTTAACAAAACTTTCCTTTGCTTTATTTTATTTTATGTTTAGGATAAAGTAAATTTAAACTTTATGTCAGGCCATAATCGATAAGAAAAGAGTTAAGAAAGAAGATGTAAAGAAAAAAAAGAGTATTAATGGAATAGAAAAGACTCACGAATTTTAATTGTAGTTATAAGTGTATATAGTTTGGAATTTTAAATTTTAAGTGTGTTCCAAAAATAAAAATCTAATCTCAAAACTCAAATCAAACATCGTCTAAAAAATGTATTTTTTTATACGACATTGTTAGATAAAGTGTATAGAGAGTAAAATATTGTTTTGGAAAAAATGTGCACCTTTTAAACCTTTATGCTCGACTCTCTTATTTGCATAGAAATAAGCATGACTAGTGGAGTATTTATTTTTATTAATGATAGTTATAATGAATGTTTAAAATAAAGTCCTAGAGATGACAATCTTATTATAATTAAAATAAATAAAAATGAATTAAATATAGTTTGTTATTAGTCGGCTGGACATTTGAGGTGAGGACTCAATGTAATTGGTTACCTATGGTGCTGATCTTTGATGGGACGGTATGGCTTATTTAAGTGGGCCATTGGTTAATAAGAATTAGAGGAGGATTATGACTGGTGTAGTTTAGATGATATTTGTTTTGGATGTAAGTAGAAATAAGTTGGATTAAGGATTGGTTAGATTTAGTAAATAAAAAATTATATTTGTCTTGGAGGGATTTAAGCAGGGTAGATTTTAATTGTCAAATCAATTGTAAAAGTAGGGGGTGATAATGTGTGTGAGATAATAGAATGTGATGCATGTAACAGGTAAGTGAAGTTTATATAACTCGAATTTGCTAAAACTCAACTAGAACAATGAATGTAATACCTTATTACGTTCACAAACTTTTATTATGAGCACCTAAAATTTTGAAAAAAAAAACTCTATGCAAATACAATTTATTCCCACTAGAAACATAATTCAAAATTACATACCTTTTTGACACCCCCAATATCAACCACCCATATCACTACACGCTAAACACACATCAAACTTCCAATTTTTGAAAGTAAAAAAGAGAAGTAATTAGTTGGTCAAATGACTAGAGAAAATAGTTGAATTTATTCATTTTATACCTGCTTTCATCCATGAACCCTAAATCTTCTTCTCCACCAATAAATAAATAAATACTCCCTCCATCCCAAACTCGTTGTCTTGCTTTCCTTTTTTAATATGTCCCAAACAAATTGTCTTATTCCAAAAAAGGAAACTTCACATCAACCGATAATCTCAAAAGTTTATCTTAATTTCAAAAATAACATTCCCACCTAACACACATAACATACTTTATAATTTATTTATTACCTAAAAATACCACAATACCTTTAAAAAGTCAATAAAGTTAGTCAAAAAACAACTTTTCTTAAACTCTGTATTTACAGTAACTAACACACCGAGTTTGGGACGGAGGGAATATAATTTTTGTTCAGAGAAAACTCTTACTTCATTTTGGTGATCAAAGAGACCAACGAGTTGTTGCAATATAGAGTCCGAACAAGATTATTACTTGTTATTTAATTAGAAATATTACTAGTCTTGAAAAACCAAAAGCCAATATAACACAGCATTTTTTTATCTTTATTTTTTATTTTTTTAATATTCTCATCGTTTTTTATGCAAAAAATTTGAATCGAAACGCAAGCATCATAATTTATTAAATTATTATCATTCTTTCTTGTCACCACACCCACCACGAGTAAATTACAGCCATGGTAACCTGAAAGAGAAAATAGTTTTGGGGCGAGCAACCACTGCTAAGTGGAAACAACACACTACTACCTTTTAAGCAATTCAACGTATGAAAAATATAAACACTTACAACTTAAATTTTATCATATTCGTAAGGCAACTCGCGGTCCAAAACCCGTAATTTTTTTTATTAAGACATCGCGATTCGTTATCCGTAAATATATTTGGCATGGAACACTAATTTGATTGGAACTAAGTGGATATTCAAGAATAAAACTGATAAATCTTGTAACATAGTAAGAAACAAAGCCAGGCTTTGATGAGTAATATTTTCACCTAGTTTTTAGTGTCTTTTTATATGTGTTTTCGTATTATTTAATCCGTATTTATGTGTTATTTGGTTGTATTTTTTTATGAAAATATGTCAAAATGAATTAAATGTATGATTTTCAGGTAAAATGGATTCTAGACGCGAAAAGGAAGACGTATGAAAAAATGGAGCTCAATTCGGAGTCCAAACGAGGAAGTTATGATTAAAATAGTGTGCCACTTTGCATTACTTATTACACTTTCAAATTTTAGACTTTTTGTCAGCTATTTATATGGATAGAAAGCCAAGGAAGAGAGGAATGCATGAGCATAAGAATCACTCAAATCGGATTTCGAATGTGGAAGTTATGTACGAAACATTGAGACTGCGCTGCACCAGCTTGACCCGTGTACCGAGCTCGCCTTACCGAGCTTGACCCGTGTACAGAACATGACCCGTGTTCGGTCAAAAGTATATTTTTGGATCTGTACGTCTTCCAGAAGGTTCTAGGCCCACAAATATATCATTTGGCGTGAAAAAAAGGCAGAAATCGTTCCTGGATCCAATCTACACATAATTCACACCATTTTTCACATACTTTCCTCTCTATTCCATCTACCCTTCATCCCATTCACCCATCCATCCAATCCACCATCCAAGTAGTTAGAGAAGTAAGGGGGGTGAAGATTAAAAGAAGAAGATGGAGAAGCTCCATTGTAGACATTCAAAGGGGGATTCTATTTCTAATTTTTGTAGACTTCTTTATAGTTTGATCATGGATTTTAGTGATACAATTATCTATGTTTTTTTCTTTGAGACAATGAAAGGCTAATCTACTTTGTGAGATTAGCAATATGAATTGTGTTGGATAATTTTGGGTATTTTGCAATTGAATTCATATGTTGATTGGATTTGTTAATTTTCTATCATTGATTGTTAATTGTTTGATTTGTATTGTTGATTTGTGCGATTAATTTTCATGGGCATGTGATTAGATTGAGAAATCAATTATATGTTTAGTATAGTTCATTGAATCATTTAATCATATACTTCATGTGCATTATAAGTTTTAGAGAGATTGAGAAATCCTTTGGAATTTAGAACCATTTGATAGAATATGTGATTTGTTAGATCGAGAGGTCAATTGATCATGTGAAGGGACTCTCTAATTGAACTTAGTATCTAGTTGGTGTTGGATTGTATATTAAAAGTCTAGCTTTTTGTATGAACAATGTTTAAACAATTTATTTGAAATGAGAATCATATGATCAAATAATTGCATCTTATAATTTATTAATATGTACGATGCAATAGTCCACTTACTTTATACTGTAGATAATATGTTGTGCGACAACACGCGGAAGATAATATTATCGATTTTCTTATAAAGTATAAATAGATGCTTACAACGGAGATAGGCGGGGACTCTCTATCGGGATGGTTGTAGTGTGGTTTGGTATTAACTTGTCTTGGCTATAGAATCACATTAGTGCACTCTGTTTGTATTGAGCAGGACCACTTGACATCGTTCGACTTATAGAAGAACTTGATCTCTATTATTATGGATGTTCGTGCTCTTAATCCCTATATAATAACCTCGACATGTAGGACAGTATGTATTTCTTTGATTCATCAATGGGTGAGATTTACATGTAATTAAATCAACAAACTCGGTGAGTTGGGAAGTAGTGTTGTCTCTATGGTGTGCTGTTGATTGTAGAAGGAATCCGTGTCCGACATAGGTTGATGATGTCCCCTTGAGGAGCTCATAAGGATTATCATGTAAACCCTGCAGGTGAATTTATTCCGGAATGATAATGAGGTTGAGTGATACTACTCTTGGATGAGATATTACTTAATTGAGTTGTCAGAAACTTAATTAATTAATGGGCATTGTATATCTTAAACATGGGAAGACTAACAGGCCCATAATAAGAAGGAACCCATAACGTAATTATGGGATTAGAACGGTAGTGCAGTAATAATATTTTAGTGGTATATATTATTATTATTGGACTTAATTATAAGCTTTGGGCAAAACTTGGATATTTAAGCCTAATGGAGGTCCAACTTTAATTTCTCCTCCTAGTCCCTACTATAGCCCATATATAACTAATCTCAGCTATCCGGAAGCCCTAATCTATGAGATTAATCACGCCTAACACTGTGAGGAGGGTGAGAAAATAGCAGACTGAGAATATCTCGAGGATCGTCGCCCACACGACGTCGAGATTGGACTTGGGAATATAGCATAAGACTGGAAGGTTGTTTGCTGCTGTTGTCCGCTATTTTCTATGATTTTTATAAACTTTTATAGACTTCAGTACAAGTCAAGTGATATACTGACGAAAAGCCATGGAAGAGAGGATCGTTTTAGCATGTAGATCACTCAAATCCGACATCGGATGAGAGAGTTATATCCAAAACGGCAAGGATACGCAGGCTAGTGGCGAGAATTCATCGTCTTCAACATTCCCTGGTGAAAGATAATACGTTTCTTTGATTTTCTTGCTTCCTCTGAATTAAAAACGTATGGAACCCTAACAGGTCACGTTAACCAAAGAATCGAACGCTAACAATTGTGTACATGAATTAGGGTTTAGAATTAAATTTCTTGTTGAACACTCTAATTGTACATGACATACATTTTCATGGCTGCACCACGATGATGTACGTGATTTGTGATGGGTAATCAATGGTGGCGTGGAACGGTTCTGGTGAAAGGGAAGACCTTTATCGCCAGTGGAAGTCACGGTCTGTACCCACCAGTGGCGTGACTTGCAACACGTGCATGCATGTTCAGAAGCCACGATCCCACGGCGAGATGATGACAGCTGGATGCGCTTGATAGTGGCGGTGGTCGGCAGTGGCCAAGTTGTGAGAGTGACTGCATGGCATTGGCGTGACACCAATGTAAGCCGGCGGCATATCATGGGTCGCTCAGTGCTGATGGGAGCATTCCAGGTTCCGGACGGGTCTGACCAACATTCTGAACGAGTCGGATGACATCTGGGGCGCACTTGGTGGTTGTTCTGGGTTGCTTCCGCCCGAGTTTTCTGGGCGGTCGGAAGTGTGCAGGACTGGCAGGCATGTTATTAGGGTCGAGTCTGTTGACGGCGTGAGATAGCAGGCAGATGTGGGTGTGTTGGGCAAGCTCGATGCCGGTAGCGTGGTAGGCTTCCGGCACTTCAGATGTCCATGAGCAAAATGGCCAGACTAAGACTTATCACAAGTCCGTCGGTGATGGCGGCATCGGTGGGCACTTGGGCATTGCGTGAAAGATTTAGGGCGGGTCTAGTTTTCTTTCTGAGCGTGTTAGATCGTTCTCTGTTCGAGCCTGCACAGCCGGGTGTCGATGCTAAAAGACGAGCGAAATGTCGGGCTGCAGCACGGAGTGACGCACGACTATGAGCATAAGCTGGGAGTGGGGCACTCGTGACGGGCGAGAAGATCAGGCTACCGTGTATACAGACGGGTGGTCTTTCACGTTTGTTTTCGGGCTAGGCAATGACTGTCGGGTGTGCTGTCGGGCTCGTTGCCCTGCGGATGAGTGTGCTACCGGACTAGTTGCTGTGTGGTCAAGCGTGTGCGTACACATTGCGGGCTATTTTTTTGGGCGAACAGGAGGCACGACATGGCACATGGCGGCGGACTCATGGACAAGTGGGTTTCCGAGCGTGTACAGTTTGCATGGTGCTCGTTGGCTTGTTGGTTGCTGAGCCAACTACCGAGTGACGAGGTAGCGTGCCGGGCGAGCAGATGACGTGTATCCCGTGAGTGCCAAGTAGTCACCGGGAGTATCAACGGGCGAGTAGTTTGCATGGTAAGCAACTATTCTTGTTGGCGGGCGACCATGGGGCTGCTTGTGCTGGCGTGGGTTACTGGTGGCACGCGGATAGGCAAGGTGAGACACGCACGAGTCATGAGAGCATGGGTGTGAATCACGTCGGGTTTGCACGGTGAATGGGCGGCTAGGTGTGAGGATGTCGGGCAGGGTGCCAGAGTGGTGGAGTAGGTTGGCGGACAAGGAATTGGAGGAATTTTCTATATAAGATTCTTCCGGAATTTTGTTAGGTTTCGGGGTGCTACCCCGAACCCCACCACCTGACCAGGCAGGTCGAACCCCGCATAGTTGTAGTTGCTCAATTTTGTGATTGGTGGCGAACAATCGAAATTGCTAATATATAACTATTTTTAATTGATTTAATTATCTGATTATTGTTATATATGTATGCTTGTTTCTCCTTGATTCACTGCCTTATTTGCCGTAATAGGAGCATGCTTGGTTGCGTATTTTATTTTGAATATTATATGCATGTTAAAAATCTTCGGTGTTAAATTACTAAGTGAGAAAGGGGATTGGTAAATAATTCCCGCGGCCTCCATTATTGGTTTGTAAGTGATGTGAGTAAACTTGCATGTTGGCAATAGGCCTTCCTCCCTAACGGATGAGTTTATTCACGGATCATTGGTACAGAATTCATTAAATAATTATTGTTTGTAATGTGGCACGTTAACTTGCATGTTGGCATTGACCTTCCTTCCTAACGGATGAGTTTATGTGCGGTTTACTGGTACAAACATATAATCGATGATTGTAGGAAGTTATCCGAGCGCGTGTGTACTTCTCTAACTGTAAGACACATAAGCTTGGGCCGCGGACTTGGGATCAAGTAATGGTGTACACTTAGGTGTAAATAATTAGCATTCTCTCCAACAGAGTCACTGCTATTATTTGCATGGATAAAAAGAAACCGACTATTAATTATTTTGTCATGAGGTTAGGTTGACGAATGAAATTAACGGGTAAAACCTTCTCTTGTAAATATTTGGGTTTGTAAACGTACACACTAACGTGGCTTGCAGACTCACGGTGCTTGAGATGTCGGTGAGTTTTAATTTTATATTGTTTTGAGGGAATCAATATAAATGGATAAAATTCGAAGATTTGATCGGTGTATTTATTTATGATTCTCTAAATTTTCAAAATAGTTTTATCTCGCTTTGTTTACTGAAAGAAATTATATTTACTGGTCCAAAATTAGATGATTAGAAAAGAATCTTGGTTTCTAATTTTACTGCTTAGGAATATATAAGTGTGTTCTCATTAAGGATGTCTCATGATGCCTTTTAAAGTGTATAGTGAATAGGTGAGAGGTTCATAGAAATATAATGATCTCATGCGACTCTTCAGATACTTGAGTAAGTTATAAAGGCAAGAGGTCATGGTTAACTTAATGAATGAATTGAAAAACATGGATGAAAATTGAAAGGGAAACCTAGGTCAATTTTATTCTCCATAATTTGCCTAGATGTTTTGAGTAAGTTCCATCTGAATTACAAGAGATTGTATGCGATGGGAAACTTCTGACAAAATAACTGGCAAAGGAAATAAACTTTCATCAAGATATGAACAAGGTTAGTATCTCATTCACTAGTTGATGAAGCATGATTAGTGATGGAATCTACTGACACGTTGTGTGTAGATATCGGAATTACTAAAAGTGTGTAACTAAGTGATGATGAGATAATTGAATACATGGGTATACTACGAGAGTAGTGGCTGTTGAAGTGGGAGTTGTTTATTTATCTTTTGATATGAATAAACGTTAGGTTTTGAGAAATTGTCTTTACATATGTTTTTCATAGAAAGAATTTCATTTCTGTTTCTATGCATTTACGGATGGATACTTCATTTCATTTAAATAACATAGTCATAGCAATGAAGGATGAAACTATAATCTATTGTTGTATGTTGGCAACAATTTGTTCACTCTTAAATCATGTTTATCCCACGGATGCAACAAATAGTAATTAATAACACATCTTCTAATCTTAATAAGAGAAAGACTCTTAAGGAAATGGTTAGATAGATGATGAGTTATTTGGAATATTTAAATTCATTTTATGGATATTCCCTAGAAACAGTAATTCTTATGAACGCTTGTCTATTTGTGGGATATCCTAGGAAAATAAAAGGTGATTTATTTAGTCCAAAAGATCGAAGGGTGTTTGTTAACACAAACACTAGATTATGGAAAAGGACTATGTATTAAATCATCAACCCATGTGTAAATTGTTCTAAAGGAAGTGAGAGGGAAAAACACAAAGTATTAGTACCAAGTGTACAAGAGGATATACCACAAGGTAAACTGCAATGTGTGTCACGTCTGATACACAATTTCATGTAGTGCCTACTAGTAGTGGGAGGGTTGTTCGACAACCTGTAAGATATATATGTTTCGGGAGAGTCATGAGACTGGTCCCTAGTAAACATGGAATGGACCCACGGATACGACGAAGCACTACAAGATTGAAATGTGAATCTTAACAAAGTGCAATGATTTCTGAAATAGAATCGATGGATTCTAAATTAGATCTGGCTACTTGTAGAACCACGGATGGTGTGAAAGCCATTGGAAGTGGCTCTGTAAAATAAAAGAGGATCATAGGATAAGGTGAAAACCTTGGAAGCAAAGCTTGTTGCGAAAAGATATAATCAGAAAGAAAAGGTTCGATTATGAGGAAACCTGTTCGCCGATAGCTGTGCCTATGTTGATCTGGACTCTTTTTTCTGTTATTACTCATATGAAATATGAGGGATAGCAAATAGATGTCAAGACAGCTTTCCTGATTGGAAGTCTTGAGGAAAACATTTATGTGAAGTAACCAGAGTGATTCATTGCAAAGGGCTAAGAGCATTGTGATAGTAAGCTTGAAAGTGTCCATCGATGGACTAAAGCAAGATTCAAAAACATGAAACATCTGTTTTGATGAGGTAATCCAGTCATATGGATTTAATCAATGCGCGGATGTGTCTTGTGTATTGAAAAAGAGTGACGGAATGTGGTGGTATTTCTTGTACTATACGTAGATGATATATTACTCATTGGAGACAATGAAAGAGTATTATCGGGCGTGTGTGTATGGTTGATAAAGCAGTATGAAATGAAGGACTTAAGAAAAGAAAAATATATCCTTTTGATCACGGTAATACGGATCACAAGAAATGATATTATGCTTGTCTCAAGCTTCATGAAATGATACGATCCTTACTTATTTTAGCATGTGAGTTTATCTAAGGAAATGTGTCTTGAGATACAAAAGAAGATAATGGTGATGAAAGCGGTTCCTTATGCTTCGGCGAATAAGGAACCTTAATTTAAGGAATGCTATGCACGAGAATGGATATCTATTTTGCTGAACGCATAGACAATGGGTATCAAAGGTAACCCGAAATAAGAATGTTGAACTTTAGTAACACATAATTTTGAAATACCTGAAAAGGTAGAAATTATATGTGGACTTACCGAACAGATTCACTCCTTCTTATGGGTTACATAGATTCAGATTTTTCAAATCAAATAGGGACGACAGTAAATCCACCTCAAGGTCATGTGTTTAATTTTAGGAAGTAGAGTCATAATGTGGAGGAGGGTTATATAGAAATATATTTCAAACTCCGAACTCCATCATGGAAAGATGATAAATTGGAGTCTATAAGGCAGCCAAAGTATCTGTATGACTCTAAAAACTTCATGATGGACTTTTAAGTGATTCTAAATTTGCCCAAGGTTATCAAAATTTATTCTGGTGATAATGGTGCAGTTATAAATTTGAAGGAATCACGAGCCCATAAGGCAATTAAACACATGGAGCGTGAGTACCACCTGTTACAAGAAATCGTATGATGAGGGAAAGGTTGTTGTCGCCTAGGTTGCATCGGATGATAACCTAGTAAATCCATTTACAAGGACTTTAAGGCGAGAGCTTTTGATGGTCGTGTAGTGGGAGTGGGAATCAGATGTATGGCATAATACATGCATGAATAGTCTTTTAGTATAAGTGGGAGATTATTGGATTGTATACTAAAAGTCTAGCTTTTTGTATGAACAATGTTTAAACAATTTATTTGAAATGAGAATCATATGATCAAATGATTGCGCCTTATAATTTATTTATATGTACGATGCAATAGTCCACTTACTTTATACTGTAGATAATATGTTGTGCGACAACACGCGGAAGATCATATTATCGGTTTCCTTATAAAGTATAAATAGATGCTCACAACCGAGATAGATGGGGACTCTCTATCGGGATGATTGTAGTGTGATTTGGTATTAGCTTGTCTTGTCTATAGAATCACATTAGTGCACTATGTGTGTATTGAGCAGGACCGCTTAAGATCGTTCGACTTATACTGACTTATAGAAGAACTTGATCTCTATTATTATGGATGTTCGTGCTCTTAATCCTTATATAATAACCTCGACACGTTGGACAGTATGTATTTCTTTGATTCATCAATGGGTGAGATTTACATGTAATTAAATCAACAAACTCGGTGAGTTGGGAAGTAGTGCTGTCTCTATGGTGTGCTGTTGATTGTAGAAGAAATCCGTGTCCGACATAGGTTGATGATGTCCCCTTCAGGAGCTCATAAGGATTATCATGTAAACCCTGCAGGTGAATTTATTCCGGAATGAAAATGAGGTTGAGTGATACTACTCTTAGATGAGATATTACTTAATTGAGTTGTCAGTAACTTAATTAATTAATGGGCATTATATATCTTAAACATGGGAAGACTAACGGGCCCATAATAAGAAGGAACCCATAACGTAATTATGGAATTAGAACGGTAGTAAAGTAATAATATTTTAGTGGTATATATTATTATTATTGGACTTAATTATAAGCTTTAGGCAAAGCTTGGATACTTAAGCCCAATGGAGGCCCAACTCTAATTTCTCCTCCTGGTCCCTGTTGTAGCTCATATATAAGTTATCTCAGCTGTCCGAAAACCCTAATCTATGAGATTAATCATGCCTAACACTGTGAGGAGGGTGAGGAAACAGCAGACTGAGAAGATCTCGAGGATCGTTGCCCACACAACATCGAGATTGGACTTGGGAATACAGCAGAAGACTGGAAGGTTGTTTGTTGCTGCTGTCCGCTACCTTCTACGATTTTTATATAATTGTACACTTTATAACAGGGCGTTGATATACTGATGGAAAAACATGGAAGAGAGGATCGTTTTGACACGTAGATCACTCAAATTCGACATCGAATGAGAGAGTTATGTCAAAAACGGCGAGGCTGCGCAAGCTTTGGCGAGAATTCATCGTCTTCAACATACCCTGTAAAAGGTAATACATTTCTTTGGTTTTCTTACTTCCGCTGAATTAGAAACGTATCGAACCCTAACGGGTCACGTTAATCAAATGATCGAACGCTAACAGTTGAAATTGTTTGATTGAGAACCAACCTTAGAGCCTTTTTGAGACCTTGTAAAGGATCTACATCCTATCCATTTCGAGAGAGAGTTTAGGTGGAATTCGTGTTGAATCAATGGCACATAGGAATTCGTTTCATGATACCTAGATTTTCCGTGCTTTAAGTATTGCTAGTCTCATTCTCTATCTATTAGCTCATTCATCCATCTTCCATTCATCTATCCCTTTGTTTATCTTGGCATTTAATGTTTAATTGTCATTTCTTGGTTAATCATATCCCTTTATGATCATATCTATAAAACTATGACAAACACGAGATCTCTTAAACCCTAATACCTTCCTCTCTGTGGTTCGATAAATTATTTAATTAGTCATCCCGACTACAAATGCCTAATCAAATGGCACCGCTGCCGGAGAGGTAACGGTTGCTAGTGGTTTGACGAATGAGTGTTTTGATAAGTATTACTAGAGATATTTTTATTGCTTTTTATTATTTGCTTTGGAAAATTTTTGATCTCACTTTTTCGTTTTGATAGGTACTTGAAACTATCCTAAGAGAAGAAGAAGGGGGATCGAAGCCAGAAATAGAATGTTTGAAGAATAATTGTAGTAAGCCTTGAGAAGAGCATTTAAATGGATGGTTGGAACCAATTCACAAATATCTTTGGGAATCAAATTGCAAGGGTTCCACCTCCACAATCAAGTGGCTACATGAATGAGAGCAACTATGGATATATTTCCAAATGGATCAAGATGGCTCTCAATACTACAATCAAGGAAGAAATGGAGAATGGCAACAAGCTTACAATGCAAATACATTCCATCCGTATCAAGAATACTTTTATTCTCCACCAAATCCCAACACCAACACTTTGCCTCCGTTCCAAAACTACGCCTTATTGGAATTATATAGAAGATGTGCTCAAGGAAGTGATGAAGACCAAAATCTTCAATCAAGTTTTCTTCGAAACTCCGAGACAATTACCCACGCCACCTTAGAATTGATAAGACAAATAAGGATGATGAATCAAGGTTCTTATGGTCAAGTCTTGCCTAGTTCAAGTTTGGAGGTGCTCAAAAAGTGCAAGGTGTGTCGATTCATAGTACTATGGAGCAAGAAAAGTGGAGGATGCCTACCCATCAAGTAGGAGATGTTTCTTTCATGGGAGTGGATGATTTCCAAGGAAATTTTCCAAACAACTATGAGGGAAGTTTTCATGGGAATTATCCACCAATTCAAGGATGGAATATTGACAACCAAGAGGGATGAGATTTTTAACAAGTTGAGGAAGAAAAAGTCATCTTTAGAAGTCTTGATTGAAATGAATGAAGCAAGCTTTGAAGAGTAGAAGAAAAGAAATGAGGCAACTGAGAAGAGTTTAGAAGCTTTGGAGTATCAAGTAAGCCAAATTGTAAATGCTTTGACCGATTTTCAACACGTTGAAGAACTTGAAGAGGAGGGAAATGTTAAAAAAAAGTTGGATGAAGAAAAGAATTTGAGAGATGAAGAATCAAATATGGTATTTGAAGATCATATTGAGGTAAATGATGTTGATAAAGAGGAACAAAGTCGAGAAACAAATGATGATGACTTGAAGAGTGAAATGAGCATATCTAAACCTTTAAGCTCTTTAAGTCGCTTTGAATTTGGTAATATTGTTTACATTGACTTTGTCTTACCCATTGATTCTTCTCACATCCTTAGGAACAAAAGAGAACTCGTAGAGATGTTGGGAGTTTACTTGGAAAGAAGAAACAAATGGTGTTCAAGAATAGAGAGGGCAATGGAGTGTAAGCTCAAGAGAGTCAAATTTTTAAAGCCATGCTCGAAGGATGCAACGGAGGTTGTTACATGCCACAAGTGCCTAATAGAGGAAGAAGCAAAATGGTTAAAATTCGATGGCAAGGACGAAAGATATCCATGGCCATTCCGATGAGTTCCCCATATCCCGTCCGGCATAAAGACGTTAAACTTAGCTCTAGATTTGAGGCAACCCATCATTATCTTTACTGCTTTATTTGTTGCTTACAATAAGGATGCTTGTTGTGTTTTTTGCATTTTGATCTTATAGGTAAATTGTGCTTGTGAGAAAAAGGCGTATTGAAGATACGGGAAGTGCTTCATGGATTAGAGTAAGCATGTATCACCACTTGTTGCAAACTTAAGTCTCGACTCTTGTCTCGAGTTAAGTTTGGGGAGAGAGTGCGTGGTGAACATAACTCAATTCGTTAGATGCGTATGCTTCTCTACAAGAAGATCATTGATGGAAACTAAAAGGGTAAGTCCCACCACTTTGTGCAAACTTAATTCTCAACTTGTCTCGAGTTACGTTTGGGGGGAGAGAGTGTGGTGTGACTCACCACTTGAGTGTGCTTTATATGATGATGATTATGAGAGGTCTACTTGTAAAATTGGGTCAAATTTTAAAATTTTTCTCATGAGTGTAGTTTTATTTTGGTCCATTTGGTTGTGTTGAAGTGCATGATAGTCCTTATTTTTATTACAATTGTTGAGCTAATGATGTTGATGAGTTTTTGAGCATGTATAAGGAGTAGTGGAAGCATAAAAATAGGGGAAAACAAGGTTTGAAGTTAAAAAAAAAAAGTGAAAACCAGAGATGCTGGAACACGAGCCTTGTCCAGTACACGACCTTATAAGAGGTGGCCGTGTACTGGCATCAAAAACAGCTACTTGCCCAAGAAGAAGCCATGTTCAGTACACGACCCATGTAGAGTACAGGAACATGTCTTGTGTACCGTGCACGGCCCTGTAAGAGGTGGCTGTGTGCCAACATCAGAAACACCTACACGGCCATGTCATGGCCGTGTACAGAACATGAGGTGTGTAGATGGTGGCAACACGAGTCGAGCTCAGTGCATGATTTTTGCAAAGTTCAAACTCGTTGAGCCTGCTGTCCAGATGTAGTGCCAACACTTCCACTATCAAATGCCTATTCAGGGAGTTCACTTTACACTTATTCACTTCTATTTGCTTAGCATAACTTGATTTGGATATGAATTGTTGGATTAGCATGCTACTTCATTTGTTTTGTTTTGTGATGTTTTAATTTCGTAATTTAAAATTTCTTTTCAATTAAGGATGAGATGAGATGTGACTTGCATTGATCATGGATGGGGAGAACTTTATGCTTTTTTTCTTTATGTGGTGATTTTTGTTCTTGCATGTTATGTGTTTTTGTTTCGTTTCTTGTTTGTTATGTCTTTTATTTTATGTTTTGTGTGTTTTCTTATTCTTTTTTATGAGTCGTTTTGGTGGAATATTTTTGGAAAGTTGTGAGTCGTTTTGAATGTGAGTGATGATTCATTGTTGTGATAAGTGATAACAAGTTATGATTAAGAATCTCTACACTTTCGAAATATGACATGTTTTATTTAACTTGTTCAATTTTGAGATGAATGTGGCGTAATAAGTTCCGTAGGTCCGAGCATAAACTTTTGAGAATTTGAGTCTCAACCGTGCATACATGGTATATCTTTTCATGAGTGGATCAGTTGTGTTTTAATAATCTAAATACTTGGTCAAGGATTATAGGAATGAATCCGATTAGTAGAGATTGATGATATAATTTAAGGTCATCCTTGTCATGAAAAGTCATTGCCAGAAATTTCCATACCATGAACATCAAACCTAGTCAACCACTTTGAGTCTATAAGCCTATTTCCTATGAATTTAGCACATTACAAGCATTGATTACCCACATAAGCCATATATATACCCTTTTGTGTGAGTGATTGAGGAGATGGTAGCTAGGAAGGAATGATAAAAAGAAGAAAAGGAAATGGTAACAAGTAAGAAAAAGGATGAAAAGAGTATGAACAAAAGATGCATATGCAACCTTAAAATAAAAAGAAAAGTGAAGCAACAAAGACGCTTTAGAAACGAAAAATCAAAAGAAGAGAGCATACAATCAAAAATAGTTGAAAATGAAAGTAAAGTGATGATTAGTGCTTGAATGTTGCAAAGAATAAGAAAGAAAGAAAGAAAGAAAGTGGAGGAATGGAAGAAATTAGCTACATCTTCGATTACTTACACTTGTTTAGTCACTTTTATCTAAATTTTTCCTACCCTACCAAAGAGCCTATCATTACATCCTTAATGAAAGACCTTTTTGATCATTGATTGAAACTTGGTGGTTTGTGAATGTAGTCCACGAGCAAGTCTATAGTGAGTCGAGCCAATCGATTGATGAGTGTTGACTTACCCTACTTAAAAGAGTGTTGAGTGAAATTGATAACCTATGTGAGGCTTGGACCAAAAAGGGACTATATTACAACTTATTCTCTTTCGATAGAACTTGTTAATTCTTCATATCATGATTTTAATGTTGTAGGATGACTTAGCATAGTTTGTGGTTCTTATTGCTATTGATTTGTTATTACTTATTTTCGTTTAGTCTTTTCCTAGGTGAAAATCTTTCCTCTTGGTTTATCATTTTCTTTGTTCGAGGACGAACATCAATTTAAGTTTGGGGTGTGATGAGTGATATTTTCACCTAGATTTTAGTGTATTTTTATATATGTTTTCGTATTATTTTATTGGTATTTATGTGCTATTTGGTTGTATTTTATTTTTTTGGAAATGTGTGAAAATAAATTTAAACGTATGATTTTCAGGTAAAAATGGATTCTAGACGCGAAAAGGAAGACGTAGGAAAAAATGGAGCTCAATTCGGAGTCCAAATGAGGAAGTTATGATTAAAATGGGGTGCCACTTTGCATGACTTGTTACACTTCCAAATGTTGGAGTTTTTATCAGATCTTTATATGGATAGAAAGTCAAGGAAGAGAGGATCACATGAGCACAAGAATCAGTCAAATCGAATTTCGAACGTGGAAGTTATGCACGAAACGGTGAGACTGCGCTGCACCTGCTCGACCCGTGTATCGAGCTAGCCCTACCGAGCCCGACCCGTGTACCGAACATGACCCATGTTTGGTCAAAAGTCAATTTTTGGATCTGTACATTTTCCAGAAGGTTCTAGGCCACAAATACATCATTTGGCGTGAAAATAAGGCAGAAATCGTTCCAGGACCCAATCTACACCTAATTCACACCATTTTTCACACACTTTCCTCTCCATTCCATCTGCCCTTCATCCCATTCACCCATCCTTGAATCCGTCTATCCAATCCACCATCCAATTAGTTAGAGAACTAAGGGGGAGTGAAGATTACAAGAAGAAGAAGGAGAAGCTCCATTGAAGACATTCAAAGGGGGATTCTATTTCTAATTTTTATAGAGTTCTTTATAGTTTGGTCATGGGTTTTAGAGATACAATTGTCTATGTTGTTTTCTTTGAGACAATGAAAGGCTAATTTCCTTTGTGAGATTAGCATTATGAATTGTGTTGGATAATTTTGGGTATTTTGCAATTTAATTCATATGTTGATTGGATTTGTTAATTTTCTATCATTGATTGTTAATTGTTTGATTTGTATTGTTGATTTGTGTGATTAATTGTCATGGACATGTGATTAGATTGATAAATCAATTATATGTTTATTATAGTTCATTGAGATATGATAAGTATTACTAGAGATATTTATATTGCTTTTTATTATTTGCTTTAGAAAATTTTTGATCTCACTTTTTCGTTTTGATAGGAACTTGAAACTATCATAAGAGAAGAAGAAAGGGGATCAAAGCCAAAAATAGAACGTTTGAAGAAGAATTGTAGTAAGGGTTCCACCTCCACAATCAAGTGGCTACATGAATGAGAGCAACTATGAATATAATTTTCAAATGGATCAAGATAGCTCTCAATACTACAATCAAGGGAGAAATGGAGAATGACAACAAGCTTACAATGCAAATACATTCCATCCGTATCAAGCATACATTTATTCTCCACCAAATCCCAACACCAACACTTCTCCTCCGTTCCAAAACTACGCCTTATTGGAATTATACAGAAGATGTGCTCAAGGAAGTGATGAAGACCAAAATCTTCAATCAAGTTTTCTTCGAAATAAATCCTCCGAGACAATTACCCACGCCACCTTTGAATTGACATGACAAATAAGAATGGTGAATCAAGGTGCTTTTGATAAAGTCTTGCCTAGTTCAAGTTTTGGGGGTGCTCAGAATATGCAGGGTGTGTCGATTCATAGTCCTATGGAGCAAGAAGAGTGGAGGATGCCTACCCATCAAGTAGGAGATATTTCTTTCATAGGAGTGGATGATTTCCAAGGAAATTTTCCAAACAACTACGATGGAAGTTTTCATGGGAATTATCCACCAATTCAATGATGGAATATTGACAACCAAGATGGAGGAGATTTTCAACAAGTTGAGGAAGAAAAAGTCATCTTTAGAAGTCTTGAATGAAATGAATAAAGCAAGCTTTAAAGAGTGGAAGAAAAGAAATGAGGCAACTGAGAAGAAGTTAGAAGCTTTGGAGTATCAAGTAAGTCAAATTGTAAGTGTTTTGACTGATTTTCAACACGTTGAAGAACTTGAAGAGGAGAGTAAAGTTGAAGAAAAGTTGGATGAAGAAAAGAATTTGAGAGATGAAGAATCAAATGAGGTATTTGAAGAGCATTATAATATTTTAGCCCAACTAGATTTTTTTTTAGAAAGCCCAAAACCTATTTATTTATTTTTATAGCCCAAAAGGCCAGCCCTATCTTAGCCCAACTAGATTTTTTTTAGAAAGCCAAACCTATTTATTTATTTTTATGGCCCAAAAGGCCAGCCCTATCTTAGCCCAACTAGATTTTTTTAGAAAGCCCAAACTTATTTATTTATTTATTTATTTTGTGGCCCAAAGTTTCAGCCCACTTAAATGGTCTGATATATATAATTATTAAGGCTAAAGTTTAAAAAAAAGAGAAGAACTGGAGAAGAAAAGCAAAAGAGGGGAAAGAAGAGAGTGAAGAGAAGAAACCCTTGTTGATCAAATTCTCCCTTACAACCCTCATCCTAGGTGGTTTCTAAGTTGTTTTGAGGTAAGTGGTGTGTGAATTAAGCTTCCTTCTTCCATGGTTTTGTAATTTTGTGGTGTTTTTCTTTTTGGTATGTGGGTAATTCGCAGACTGTTCGAACTGATTTTGACAAAGCTATTACCCTCGAAAGTTTGCAAACTTAATTTTTTTTACATAGCTGAACTCGTTAGCTTTCCGTAGCCACTTGAAACGCCTCAATCCGATTATTCTACAATTAGTTATGATTTTTCTCGTAAACTGCCGCTAGCTGAAAATTTTCAGAATTTTTATGTCGAATTCAAACTTATTTTATATCGTTTCATTTAGTTAATGTATTGAAACGGGTTATGTGGGATTGGGAACTGATGTTAAGGAGTTACAAACCATTTTTATTTAATATCGACTCGTTCGAACTCGATTAGGATTTGTTTTTAGCAATGAAAGAGATGTTACTGCTAATAGTTATTATATTTGTTTGTCTTTAATTGCTCATCTCCTTTCTAGGTAAAGAACCATCGACGAAGGGCAAGGGACCGACTTCAGATTCCGGAGAGAGTTAATCACTTCCTTGTGAGTTGATAATTCGGGAACGCCTTCTCTTGTGGGAAGTGTTGACCCTCGATAAATGTGCATTTATTTTTATTTTAGTTAATTGATAAGAAAATTATTTGATATTGTGTTATGTGGTAAAGAGCCTGATTGGCTCGATTGCTCTGGTTAAAGTCCTGTTAGCCATTTTATGAGTATTATTGATTTTAACTTATGTTGAAGAGCCTTGCCGGCTCGATATCTGACAGCATTTATTGTGAATTATTTGAGAATTGATTTTTGGTTATTCTTGTGTGCCAATCAATACTCTAACTTGAGTCGTTATTCATCATATGATGCATATGCATATGTATGCCTGGTACCAAAGTTAAGTAGCCCGAATTGGTCACGGTTCGGGTGAGTTGGAGCGACATTGATTAAGTAGCCTGAATTGTCGCGGTTCGGGTGAGTTAGAGTGACAACCAAGTTGTTCGTTGCTTGGCAAACCCGGGTGAGTTAGATCTAGCGGGGCACCTGTCCATTTGCCAAATACTGATATTCTGGAGGGTGATCTTTAGATGGATCAGTCTATTATAGGCTCAGTCGACGTCACCGGTGTGGGACATGCATGTTATATATGTTTATATGTTCGATCATTTCAAGTATTCACGTCGATATTGAATTGTGAACTTTAGCACTTGGCGTGTTGAGAAAAAATATTAATGTGCATTTTATCAAGAGTAACGGTGACGGGCTTGGACTGTCTCTCGACGGAGAGCTCAGTTCGAGAAGGATATTGACTACCCACGCGTCTTTTATGTGATAACATGTTGTTTGAACTAATTATGTTATTTGTAAATGTGCACTAAGGTTTTTATTTCCAATAATATGTATACTGAGCGAGAAATAGTTATTGTGAGATGAAATGTTGGATTTTTATGTTATGAACCGCGAGTGGGAATACAGGCTTCGTATAAGGGTCGGGGTGACCGCCTTATCACCTCACTGAGCTAGTGGTTTTGCTTACCCCCATCATTCTTTCCTTTTCAGGCTGTTGATATCGTTTTGGTTGGAGGTTTGCCTAACGTTTGCTCGTCATCCAATCAGTGTTTTGGGTATATTCTCTTTTATGTAAATTGACGGATTCATTGGTGAGATTGTATAGTTTATATTTGGTGACCCCCTTGATGTTCTTTTTGTATCTTCGCGATGGTATATCGTTCATGTATATTTTCTTTAAACTAAGTTACACCGTTGTATTTTGTACCTTTGTAAATCCTTGTTGATACTTTATGAGATGATGTCCTCGGGTTGTACCCGTTGTTATCAGTTGTTCAGTTCTACAGGTACTTGATAGCAAGCCTTACGTTTTCTATAAACTTTGTGGAGTGGAGTGCACCCATTCCGCGAAATTTATGGTTAACGTGGCGGTTGTCGCGTTCTGTTTGGGGTCGGGGCGTGACAACTTTCTTGGTATCAGAGCCTGGTTTTATGATTCTCATTCTTTTTGAGTCGAGCCAATGGGTCCAACTTTGTTTCTATGTCATCCTAAGGTATTGTATTGCCTTGACGTTGACCTTACATTTTCTTTCCTTTCTTCCTTTTAGTCATTATGGCACCTCCAGTTCGTCGTCGAGGTCGAGATCAAGGACACGCTCCTCATGATCCTCCGAGCCCTCTACTCTCTTCTGTTCCTCGTGTACCTTGAGGACATGTTTCTTCTGATCATGTCGTTCCTCCGACGGTTACGGACCCTATCAATTCTGATCATAGGGTGCCAGTTTCCCAGGTAGAGCAACCACGGGCCCAGTTGCGGGTTGAGCACATGATGACACCCGAGCAGTACCTATTGTATTATGATCACATTCGAATACATGGTGTTCCACCACCTACAACGGCTCATACGACTACGACTGTCACTGAAGAGGTTCTTCGTGCTAATGAACCGATTCGACCTACAACTAATGTACCAATTTTTACTCCACAAATGGCTTTAGGAGGATCTACTTCTCAAGGTGCACTTTTTATACCTGATTTGATGAAAGCAGTTGAAAACATGGGGACTTCGAAATTTGACGGTGCAAGAGATGCTTCTAAAGCGGGGGCATGGTTAAAGGAGATTACAGAGACCTTTGACACCTTGATGATTGAAGAATGTTATCGTGTGTTAATTGCGACCAAGCTGTTACGCCCAGATGAACGACGATGGTGGCAGAATTTAAAAGAGACATCTTCGGTTATTATTACGTGGGCTATCTTTGTGGAACGATTCAAAGATCGATACTTCTCTCAGTACATCAAGGATCAGAAGAGAAAGGAGTTCTTCAACCTCTTTCAAGGCATTATGTCGGTCGTGGAGTACGAAAGTAAATTTCTGGAATTGCGAGAATTCGTTCCTGAGTCATATACGACAAGAGACTTATGCAAGAGATTTGAAGATGGTCTTAATTTAAAAATTCGAGATCTCATCAAGTCCGGAGACAAGTACGAGAGTCTTAACGATCTCGTAGAAGAAGCCCTGAGGGGGAGAAGGTTTAGTTCAGGCGAGACATAAGCTTACAGAACGATCTCAAAAGAAAAGGCAAGAGAGCGCATTTCCAGGAAATGCATCGAAGGTGTATAGGGGTGTAGGATCTTCGCGTGGCGCACCAAGTTCGGTACCTATTAGTTTTCCTCAACCTCAGGAGCAGTTTAGTAGAGGCGGGAGCAATGTCTCGGGATCGGTTGGTAAAAATCGCAAGTGCCAGAATTGCTTAAAATATCACGACTGCTCCTGTAAGGATCCTCAAGTATGTTTTCAGTGTCGACAGCCGGGGCATATGCGAAGTTCTTGTCCTCAGCTTATGGGAGCGAGCAGTCAGGGTTCTGGTCAGCTTCGTGGTAAACTAACATATTCTACACCCAGAGATACTCGATCTGCAGCTACCAGAGTTCCCGATGCCTCAAGCGGCCCTAGTACTCAATCACATATGCAAGGAAGGAAGCAAACTAGAGTATTTCATATTTCCCAGGAAGAGGCTCGCTCAGATCCGAAGGTTGTGACAGATAATTTATAATCTGAGTATTTTCACATGCTAGATCTAACCCCGCCTTGTTATGCCACTTGATTACGAATAAAACATTCGTAAGAAATTCTATCTATCCAAAAATTTAAATCACAATCTCACCTAATATTGCTTCTTTAGGCCATGTGTTTGTGGGAGACCATCAGGTCTACGCTTTATTTGACCTAGGTTCTGATAGGTCTTATATCCGAGATGATCTTACTGCGATCTTAGATTATCCTATCTCTCATTTGTCAACTGGAATCATCGTTCATACCCCTCTTGGAGAGCGTCTAATTCGTGATTCAGTATTCCTTGGTTGTCCATTGAAGATCAAAGATGTCATTTTAGAGGCTGAATTGATACCATTGCCTTTGATTGATCTTGATGTTATTCTTGGCATGGATTGACTTTCTTCTCATCATGCAATTCTCGATTGCCACGAGAAGCTTGTTATTTTCGTAGACCAGGATTCTCAGAACTTATTTTTGAAGGTAAACTTCAAATGAGATCCATCTATTTTATTTCATTGTTGACTGCGCATAAATTAATGCGTAAGGGTTGTGAGGCATTCTTGCCATTTGTCATCGATACGTCTCTTTCTGAAACTAAACTAGATGACATCCCTATCGTGAATGAATTTCCTAATGTCTTTCCCGAAGACTTACCAGGACAACCTCCGAATTGAGAGATTGATTTTTCCATTGACGTACTTCCTGGAATCACACCTATATCGATTACTCCATATCGAATGTCGCCTGCTGAGCTCAAGGAACTCCAGACACAACTTGGGGAATTATTGGAGAAGGGGTTCATACGACCTAGCACATCTCCGTGGGGTGCTCCAGTTCTTTTTGTCAAGAAGAAAGATGGATCACTTCGCCTATGTGTCGATTACCGTCAATTGAACAAGGTGATAATTAAGAACAAATATCCTCTTCCAAGAATCGATGATCTGTTTGATCAATTGCAAGGAGCAACTGTGTTCTCAAAAATTGATTTGCGATCTGGTTATCACCAACTCAAGATTAGGGAATCTGATATCCCTAAGTCTGCTTTTCGAACCAGATACGGTCATTTTGAATTATGTGTTATGCTTTTGGACTCACAAATGCTCCTGTAGCTTTTATGGATCTTATGAATCGGGTCTTTCGACCGTACTTAGATAAGTTTGTCATCATCTTCATTGATGACATTCTTATTTATTCTAAATCGGACGACGAGCATTCTCATCATCTAAGAATTGCTCTGAACATTCTCAGAGAAAATCAGCTTTATGCTAAATTCTCAAAGTGTGAATTTTGGCCTCGTGAGGTAAGCTTTTTGGGTCATCACATTTCTAAAGAAGGAATCTATGTCGATCCAGTGAAGATTCAAGCTATACTAGATTGGGAGCGTCCAAAAAATGTGACAGAGATTCGTAGTTTTCTGGGATTAGCTGGATATTATCGACGGTTTGTCAAAGACTTATGTTATTGGCTTCATCTTTGACTAAATTGACTCGGAAAGGGGTAAAATTTGAATGGAGTGAAGAATACGAGGAAGCATTTCAAGAATTGAAAAGACGACTCGTTTCAGCTCCTATTCTTACTTTGCCAGACCCAGCGATTGAAGAATTTACCATTTATAGCGACGCCTCGAGACAAGGATTAGGATGCGTTCTCGTGCAAGAAGTAAAGGTTATTGCCTACGCTTCAAGGCAATTGAAGAAGAACGAAGAAAATTATCCTACACATGATTTAGAGTTGGCTGCAATCGTCTTTGCATTGAAGATCTGGAGGCACTATCTGTATGGTGCAACTTGTCAGGTTTTCACTGAGCACAAGAGCTTAAAGTATATCACCACGCAAAAGGAGCTCAACCTCAGGCAAAGGCGATGGATGGAGTTGATTAGTGACTATGACTTAGTCATCGATTATCATCCTGGCAAGGCGAACGTTGTTGCAGATGCTCTGAGTAGAAAGTCTTCTACCTCATTTGCTTTGATTCAATCTTTTTATCTTCCTATGTTGGAGCAATTTAAATCTTTACACATTTCGCTCGATTGTGAAAAGTCTAATGAATCTGCCTTAATCGCCAAATTCGAGGTTAGACCTACCTTGTTCGAGCAAATTCAAGAAAGACAATCACACGATGTTCATTTACAACAGAAGATGGCGAAGCTAAATCAGGGAAAAGAAACAAAATTTCAAATTCGGGATGATGGACTTCTTACTTTTAAAAATCGTGTTTGTGTTCCATCAGAACTTGATGTTCGTAGAGCTATTCTTGAGGAAGCCCATTCTTCACCCTATGCTATGCATCCTGGTAGTACCAAAATATACAGAACACTTCGGGAGCATTATTTGTGGCCAGGTATGAAACGGGACACTACTGAATTTGTATCAAAGTGCTTATCATGCCAACAGATTAAAGCGGAATACCAAAAACCAGCCGGAATGCTTCAACCACTACCTATTCCTGAGTGGAAATGGGAAAACGTCACAATGGATTTTGTTTCTGGTTTACCTCGAACCCAAAAGGGTCATGACTTAATTTGGGTCATTGTCGATCGTCTGACGATATTGGCACATTTCCTTCCAGTGCATACCAACGAATCTTTAGAGAAACTTGCCAAGTTATATGTCGATGAGATCGTGAGATTGCACGGAGTATCAGTGTCAATCATATCTGACCGTGATCCAAGATTCACTTCCCATTTTTGGCCTAGTCTACAGAAAACGCTAGGTACAAAATTACTATTCAGTACCTCGTTTCATCCACAGACTGATGGATAGTCAGAGAGAACTATACAGACACTAGAAGACATGCTACGTGCAGTGGTGTTGAATTTTGGAGGTAGCTGGGATAAGTACGTGACTTTGGTGGAGTTCGCTTATAACAACAGTTATCATTCAAGCATTGGAATGCCCTCGTACGAAGCTCTGTATGGCCAAAAGTGTCGAACACCGCTCTTTTGGGATGAGGTTGGCGAGAGACAAATCGAACAAGTAGAGCTTATCGAAGATGCGAAGGCAAAAATACAACTTATTCGAGACAGACTTAAGGCAGCGCAAGATCGACAGAAAAGCTACGCAGATAATAGGAGGCGCGATTTGGAGTTTAATGAAGGAGACAAAGTTTTTCTGAAAGTTTCTCCATGGAAGGGCGTGTTATGATTCCGCCGTCGAGGAAAGTTGAGTCCAAGGTATATTGGTCCGTTTACGATCGTGCAAAGGATTAGTCGTGTTGCGTATCGACTTGAGCTACCATCGGAATTGTCGAAGATTCACGATGTCTTCCATGTCTCTATGCTTAGAAAATATGAACCAGATCCTTCGCACGTGCTCAAATATCCCCCAGTTGTATTAAAGGAAAATCTAGTGTACGAAGTACAACCTGTTCAAATTGTAGATCAGCGAGAGAAAATGCTTCGTAACAAATCCATTCCTATGATGATAATTCTATGGAGAAGTGATCAAATTGAAGAAGAAACATGGGAACCAGAGTCAGTCATGCGTCAACACCATCCAAATCTCTTTTCATCTCTAGGTACGTTTATGTTACGAGGACGAAACTTTTTAGAGGAGGGGATACTTTATAATATCTTAGCCCAACTAGATTTTTCTTAGAAAGCCCAAAACCTATTTATTTATTTTTATGGCCCAAAAGGCCAGCCCTATCTTAGCCCAACTAGATTTTTTTAGAAAGCCCAAACCTATTTATTTATTTTTATGGCCCAAAAGGTCAGCCCTATCTTATCCCAACTAGATTTTTTTTAGAAAGCCCAAACTTATTTATTTATTTATTTATTTTGTGGCCCAAAGTTTCAGCCCACTTAAATGGCCTGATATATATAATTATTAAGGCTAAAGTTAAAAAAAAAGAGAGAAGAACGGGAGAAGAAAAGCAAAAGAGGGGAAAGAAGAGAGTGAAGAGGAGAAACCCTTGTTGATCAAATTCTCCCTTACAACCCTCATCCTGGGTGGTTTCTAAGTTGTTTTGAGGTAAGTGGTGTGTGAATTAAGCTTCCTTCTTCCATGGTTTTGTAATTTTGTGGTGTTTTTCTTTTTGGTATGTGGGTAATTCGCAGACTGTTCGAACTGATTTTGACATAGCTATTGCCCTCGAAAGTTTGCAAACTTAATTTCTGAACGTAGCTGAACTCGTTAGCTTTCCGTAGCCACTTGAAACGCCTCAATCCGATTATTCTACAATTAGTTATGATTTTTTCGTAAACTGCCGCTAGCTGGAAAATTTCAGAATTTTTGTGTCGAATTCAAACTTATTTTCTATCGTTTCGTTTAGTTAATGTAGTGAAAAACGGGTTATGTGGGATTGGGAACTGATGTTAAGGAGTTACAAGCCATTTTTATTTAATATCGACTCGTTCGAACTCGATTAGGATTTATTTTTAGCAATGAAAGGGATGTTACTGCTAATAGTTAGTTATATTTGATTTGTCTTTAATTGCTCATCTCCTTTCTTGGTAAAGAACCATCGACGAAGGGCAAGGGACCGACTTCAGATTCCGGAGAGAGTTAATCACTTCCTTGTGAGTTGATAATTCGGGAACGCCTTCTCTTGTGGGAAGTGTTGACCCTCGATAAATGTGCATTTATTTTAATTTTAGTTAATTGATAAGAAAATTATTTGATATTGTGTTATGTGGTAAAGAGCCTGATTGGCTCGATTGCTCTGGTTAGAGTCCTGTTAGCCATTTTATGAGTATTATTGATTTTAACTTATGTGGAAGAGCTTTGCCGGCTCGATATCTGACAGCATTTATTGTGAATTATTTGAGAATTGATTTCTGGTTATTCTTGTGTGCCAATCAAGACTCTAACTTGAGTCGTTATTCATCTTATGATGCATATGCATATGTATGCCTGTTACCAAGGTTAAGTAGCCCGAATTGGTCACGGTTCGGGTAAGTTGGAGCGACATTGATTAAGTAGCCCGAATTGTCACGGTTCGGGTGAGTTAGAGTGACAACCAAGTTGCCCGTTGCTTGGCAAACCCGGGTGAGTTAGATCTAACGGGGCACCTGTTTTTTTCCAAATACTGATACTCTGGAGGGTGATCGTTAGATGGATCAGTCTATTATAGGCTCAGTCGACGTCACCGGTGTGGGACATGCATGTCATATATGTTTATATGTTTGATCATTAAGTATTCACGTCGATATTGAATTGTGAACTTTAGCTCTTGGCGTGTTGAGAAAGAATATTAATGTGCATTTTATCTAGAGTAACGGTGACGGGCTTGGACTGTCTCTCGATGGAGAGCTCAGTTCGAGAAGGATATTGACTACCCACGCGTCTTTTATGTGATAACATGTTGTTTGAACTAATTGTGTTATTCGTAATTGTGCACTAAGATTTTTATTTCCAATAATATGTATACTGAGCGAGAAATAGTTATTGTGGGATGAAATGTTGGATTTTATGTTATGAACTGCGAGTGGGAATACAGGCTTCGTATAAGGGTCGGGGTGACCGTCTTATCACCTCACTAAGCTAGTGGTTTTGCTCACCCCCATCATTTTTTCCTTTTCAGGCTGTTGATATCGTTTTGGTTGGAGGTTTGCCTATCTTTTGCTCGTCATCCAATCAGTGTTTTGGGTACTTTCTCTTTTATGTAAATTGACGGATTTATTGGCGAGATTGAATAGTTTATATTTGGTGACCCCCTTGATGTTCTTTTTGTACCTTCGCGATGTTATATCGTTCAGGTATATTTTCTTTAAACTAAGTTACATCGTTGTATTTTGTACCTTTGTAAATCCTTGTTGATACTTTATGAGATGATGTCCTCGGGTTATACCCGTTGTTATCAGTTGTTCAGTTCTACAGGTACTTGATAGCAAGCCTTACGTTTTCTATAAACTTTATGGAGTGGAGTGCACCCATTCCGCAAAATTTATGGTTAACGTGGCGGTTGTCGCGTTCTGTCTGGGGTCGGGGCGTGACAAGCATATTGAGGCAAATGATGATGATGAAGAGGAACAAAGTCGAGAAACAAATGATGATGACTTGAAGAGTGAAATGAGTATTTCAAAATCTTTAAGCTCTTTAAGTCGCTTTGAATTTGATAATATTATTTACATTAACTTTGTCTTACCCATTGATTCTTCTCACATCCATTGGAACAAAAGAGAACTCGAAGAGATGTTAGGAGTTTACTTGGAAAGAAGAAATAAGTTGTGTTCAAGAATGTAGAGGGTAATGGAGTGTAAGATCAAGAGAGTCGAATTTTTAAAGCCATTCTTGAAGAATGCAATGGAGGTCGTTACTTGCCACAAATGCTTAATAGTGGAAGAAGCAAAACGGTTAAAATTCGATGGCAAGGACGAAAGATATTCATGGCCATTCCGATGAGTTCTCCATATCCCATCTGACTTGAAGACGTTAAACTTAACTCTAGATTTGAGGCAACCCATCATTATCTTTACTGCTTTATTTATTGCTTTCAATAAGGATGCTTGTTGTGTTGTTTGCATTTTGGTCTTGTAGGTGAATTGTGCTTGTGAGAAAAAGACACATTGAAGATACGGGAAGTGCTTCATGGATTAGAGTAAGCATGTATCACCACTTGTTGCAAACTTAAGTCTCAACTCTTGTCTTTAGTTAAGTTTGGGGGGAGAGTGTGTGGTGGACATAACTCAATTCATTGGATGCGTATTTTCTATCATGGCCCAATCCTTAAAGCCCACTATATCTAACTTTTTGAAGCCCGTTCCTTACTTCAATTCACCGTAAGATGAAAATAGAAGCAGATTTCTTACTCTTCAAGAAATCAAATTGTAATCTTCATTAGAGAAAATATCTTCCCTCTTATCAACTTCCCGATTTTAGGGAATTCTATTTAAAACCTATGAGATGATACGCACTGTCATTGTGATCAGTGTATCAATATAAGTCCAATCCTATTATCTTTCTTCTTGTTTTTCTACGCACGCTGAACTCGTTGCAAACCAATAGAGGTAAACTTTTCCTTCCCTTCTTTTACCTTTCCTTTTCTTTCTTTCTCCGGCGTTCATCGTGAAAATCGAAATCCCATTTCCTTCCTTTCTTTTCAGCTTCTAACCATAAGCCCTAACTTTAATACTGCAACCCTTGCGTAAAAATTCTGCAGATCAATTTACGATAATTGATATGTATTGGTAACGATCAGTTTTAAACTTATAGGTTTCGAAGGTGACAAGGAGCGTGACGTTTAGTATACACGTATAAACTTCACAAGTAATTAAGGTGGGGTTTTTCTCATCTTATGCATGTTGAATTCTTTCATATGTGATATTTGATGTGAATTGAAATATGTGAACTGTAAATTCATTGCAAGTTTGGACCGTGTAGTGGTGCCTTACTCTCATTGCAAGTTTGGACTTTAAATAGTGCCTTACTTTCATTGCAAGTTTGGACTTTAAATAGTGTCTTAGTCTCATTACAAAATGAATCGCGATATCGTAAAATATGGCAGGATTGTACTGTAAGTGAAATTTAATTTCTCGCACATGGATTATTTGATGTATGTAAGCATGTTTAAAGCTTCACTGAGCATGTGGTTGCTCACTTCGATAACTTATCTTATCGCAGGTTGAGCGTGGCAAAGCATACGAGTGGGGAAGTGTAGGCGAGGAGACTGAATAAAAAGTTTTAATAAATAGCAGCTTCTAGGCTGCATACTTTCATATTTAATTTAGAAGTTGTGTTAATTCGAATTTCTATGTTTGATGCTTGGAATATTTGTTATGGGAACTATTTGGAATAATTGTGAATTCGGTTGCTCTTAGTATTGATTAAAGTTGGTGGTCGTTTGGAATGGTTGGCATTGAAACAAATCTGATTTTTTTTTGCATGTTTTATTGAGTGGTCTTGAAATAAATGCCAGAGGCGTATTCAAGGTTTTAGAAGAGTCTTGGCTGCAGGTTGCGAGATGTTAATTCTACCGAGTTTAAAATTGTTGCCTCTGGTCATCTCATGCTCTGCATAAATTATGGTTGGTTTGTGGTCACTTACTTGATTATTGTCCTGCCATTTATTATCTTTATGATCTTCTTAGAAGAGAATTTCCCTTCATGCCAAGTGGAAGGGTCTGAATAAGTGTTTGTCGGTGGGGAGTTGGAACTAAACTTGCCACGTGTTATTTAATTAATTATGCATGGTTATAGGTTAGTGGTAAGTTTGGTGTTTTGCATAGCTTAAGTAAATGTCTCTGCACAGTTATTAGTGAGTCGGCTTTTACATTTGAGTACAATCTTCTTATGCATGTGTCTTTAAATAAAATAGTAAGGTCATCCCTTGATGAAGAGGGTTCTGAAGGAGTCATACTTGTACTTTTATGTACATATTATACTTATAATTAGTATTTTGTAATTGTTTTGTTGCATTCATTTAAAAAAAGGTGGTTTATTAATAAACTGATTTATAGACATGGCTGCAAGGTCCACGTCCTATGAGTTTAAGTTAAAGTATTTTATGGGTATTTCTTTTACTAAAGTGATCAATGACTACTTGATTGTTGACCTACAAGGAGCTATTAAAAACTTTCAGTATGTTATTGTCTTAGGCCGACAGTTTGGTCACATTCGACTATTAATAATGAGACTAGTTCAAACTTAAGGAACTTAATCATTACTTAACTTTTTTTTACTTTGCATTAAATGTTTAAGGTTTGTTTGAAATTTATAGGACTATTTCAAACTTAAGGAACTTAATCCTTACTTATTATTTATTTATTAAAGTAAATTTTTGGTCATGTCCTATTTAGGAATATATGTGGAAATCTTTATATTATGAAAATTTTAGGGCGTGACAGAAACACACCTTACCTGAGAATTCATTTTACTTACACGGCGTCAAATCAACCGACAGGACAAGGAGAAGCCCTAAGCGGCGCTGGATCTGCCGATGAAGACATCCTAGCGAAGAGAAAGCATGGGTTCCTAGCAAAGAACACCAGAGGAGGCACTGATTAAGGCTCTGCTGGAGCACATCGTAGACTGGGGCGGTGGCTAGAAGATGGGATTTGTGTAGCCCACTGTTCGATAATGCGTGAGAGGCCTCAGGAACCTAGCGGAGGAAGATAATCCATCAACGGAGGTAGCAGGAAAGAGGGACCAATCCCCCGAGGGAAAGGCCGGAGTGAATCACTCAAAGCGATGGTAAGGGGCGCTGAATCTGGGAAAGAATTTCCCCAGATCGAATTGAGAGGAAAACTGCGACCGGAGTCCCTGAGTTGAAGCGCAAGCAATGGGCAGCGGTGAATTAGGGGCTGCCCTAGGCAGCCAATTCGAAGGCTTTGCCATCACCACATGTAGGTAGTATTGAAGTTGTGTATAGCCTGTTGTTGGAAGGATGAAGCCGCCAAGCTGGTCCCATCGATTTGTCATCGATGCGGCGGCGATTTGGAATACACAGGAATTTCAACGAGAGTTCACTGAAGAAGATGGTTCATTGAGGGTGTTTATTTTTTGAAGAAAAAGAAAATACATAAATGCAAATAAATAAATAAAATTTTCACCCCAATAATGAGAGAAAGTGAAATTATACGTAAATAATAAGAGGATTTTTAACAACTATGAGAGGAATAGAATTCTCTCATTATTATGGTCCATTTTTTTTATTTTTCTTTTCTTTAATATAAAAAATTACCTTTAATGACAGGATTTTGATCCTCTCATTAAAATTTCATCATTATTGCCTAGTTTTCTTGTAGTGAACCTATCATTACATCCTTAATCAAAGACTTTTTTTTTATCATTGATTGAAACTTTGGTGGTTTGTGAATATAGTCCACGAGCAAGTCTATAGTGAGTCGAGCCAATCGATTGATAAGTGTTGATTTACCCTACTTAAAAGAGTGTTGAGTGAAATTGATAACCTATGTGAGACTTGGACCAAAAAGGGACTATATTACAACTTATTCTCTTTTGGTTGAACTTGTTAATTCTTCATATCATGATTTTAATGTTGTAGGATGACTTAGCATAGTTTGTGGTTCTTATTGTTATTGATGTGTTATTACTTATTTTCGTTTAGTCTTTTCCTAGGTGAAAATCTTCTCTCTTGGTTTATCATTTTCGTTGTTAGGGGACAAAGAATAATTTAAGTTTGGGGTGTGATGAGTGATATTTTCACCTAGATTTTAGTGTCTTTTTATATGTGTTTTCATATTATTTTATCTGTATTTATGTGTTATTTAGTTGTATTTTGTTTTTTTGGAAATGTGCGAAAATGAATTTAAATATATGATTTTCAGGTAAAAATAGATTCTAGATGTTAAAAGGAAGACGTAGGAAAAAACAGAGCTCAATTCGGAGTCCAAACGAGGAAGTTATGATTAAAATGGTGTGCCACTTTGCATGACTTGTTACACTTTCAAATGATAGACTTTTTGTTAGATCTTTATATGTATAGAAAACCAAGGAAGAGTGGATCACATGAGCACAAGAATCACTCAAATCGGATTTCGAATGTGGAAGTTACGCATGAAACGGTGAGATTGCGCTGCACCTGCTCGACCTGAGTACCGAGCTCGCCTTACCGAGCTCGACCCATTTTCGGTCAAAAGTCAGTTTTTGGATCTGTACGTCTTCCAGAAGTTCTTGGCCCACAAATACATCATTTGGCGTGAAAATAAGGCAGAAATCGTTCCTGGATCCAATCTACACCTAATTCACACCATTTTTCACACACTTTCCTCTCCATTCCATCTAAACTTCATCCCATTCACCCGTCCTTTAATCCATCCATCAAATCCACCATCCAAATAGTTAGAGAAGTAAGGGAGAGTGAAGATTACAAGAAGAAGAAGGAGAAGCTCCATTGAAGACATTCAAAGGGGGATTCTACTTTTAATTTTTGTAGACTTCATTATAGTTTGATCATGGGTTTTAGAGATACAATTGTCTATGTTGTTTTCTTTGAGACAATGAAAGGCTAATCTCCTTGTGAGATTAGCAATATGAATTATATTGGATAATTTTGGGTATTTTGCAATTGAATTCATATGTTGATTGGATTTGTCAATTTTCTATCATTGATTGTCAATTGCTTGATTTGTATTGTTGATTTGTGTGATTAATTGTAATGGGCATGTGATTAGATTGAGAAATCAATTATATGTTTAGTATAGTTCATTGAATCATTTCATCATACACTTCAGGTGCATTATAAGTTTTAGAGAGATTGAGAAATCCTTTGGAATTTAGAACCCTTTGATAGAACATGTGATTTGTTAGATCGAGAGGTCAATTGATCATATGAAGGGACTCTCTAATTGAACATAGTACCTAGGTGGAATTGTTTGATTGAGAACCAACCTTAGAGCCTTTTTGAGACCTTGTAAAGGATCTACATCATATTCATCTCGAGAGGGAGTTTAGGTGGAATTCGTGTTGGCCCTTAGTTATTAATCCATGACACATATGAATTCGTTGCATGATACCTAGAATTTACAAGCTTTAAGTATTGCTAGTCTCATTCTCTATCTACTTGGCTCATTCATCCATCTTCCATTCATCTATCTCTTTGTTTATCTTGGTATTTAATTGTTTAATTGTCATTTCTTAGTTAATCTTACCCCTTTATGATCATCTCTATAAAACTATGACAAACACGAGATCACATAAACCCTAGTACCTTCCTCCCTGTGGTTCGATAAATTCTTTAATTAGTTTTCCCGACTATGGTTAATCAGGCTTGTTACACAAGGATACACACTAGTTGAAGGAATAGATTTGATGAAACATTTACTCCCATAGCTAGAATTGAGTACATTAGACTTCTCTTAGCTATTGCATGTTCCGTTGGAATTACATTGTTTCAAATGGACGTTAATGCTACTTTTCTGAATGAAATATTACTTGAAGAAATTTTTTTGAATAACCAAATGTATATGTTGATCCATTTCATCCCAAATATGTGTATTAATTAAAAAAGGCTTTGCATGGTTTAAAACAAGCTCCTAGAGTATGGTATGGTATAATTACTAATTTCTTACATCATTTTGGATTCATTATAGGTGAAACTGATAGAACTCTAGCTTTTCTTTATGCATGAATATGATGGTTTCTTGATTGCACAAATAAATGTTGATGACATTGTATTTGAAGCAAAATTTTAGGTCATGATGGACAATTTGGTAAAGGTAATGACCACCATATTTGAGATGAGCATGGGTGATGACCTAAATTATTTTTTAGGGCTCCAAATCAAGTAAGGTTGTAGTGGTATTTTTATTTCATAAAGTAGTAAGTATGCTAAAAACTTGGAGAAAAGATTCAGTCTTGAAAATACTAACCTATCAAAAATTTTATTGGAACTTTACAAAAAATGTGCATAGATGATGTTGGCCCAAATGTTGACCACACTTTATATAGATCTATGATTGGTAGCCTTCTTTTTAGTAAACATATACATACTATTATCATTATTTAAACAAATTAATCAAGATTTTATCAATTAAAATTGAAGCCACTGTCAAATCATTTTTCTTAGCACCTAGTAGGTTGAGGTGTTAAAAGTAGGTTGGTAGTTTATTTAGTGGGTTGAGGTGAGTATAGATATCATTGCTTAGTTGATTATAATGATTATAGAATCAATTAAAATCGATACTCTTGATATTATCATGGGTAGATTGTACCAATAATTCGATCTTAGTTGGAGTGAATTTAGTCATTAGTGTGCAGATATTTTTTTGGGGCAGACTTTGGGTGGAGTGGTGCCTTGGGCAAACAATTTTAATTTCACTAGTATTTAGCGAATATTTCTTCACGTATACTCCGCATAAACACTGAAAAAAAAATGTATTTTTTATATGAAATTGTAATATAGAAAGGTTATTTTAAAATGAATAACAGTAAAATGTATAAGGAAAGTACAATATTAATTAAAAAATCCTTTTTAACAAAACTTTCATTTGCTTTGTTTTAAGTTTTGGATAAAGTAAATTTAAACTTTATGTCAAGTCATAGTGGTAAGAAAAGAGTTAAGAAAGAAGAGGTTTGGATTAATGGAATAGAAAAGACTCGTGAAATTTAAGTGTAGTTGTAGGTGTATATAGTTGGGAATTTTAAATTTTAAGTATGTTTTAAAAACCAAAATCTAATTTCAAAACTTTAATAAAAAATATTCTAAAAATGTATTTTTTTTATATGACATTGTAAGATAAAGAAGTGGTATTTAAAAAAAAAAAGTAAAGTGTATAGAGAGTAAAATATTATTTTGGAAAAAATGTGCACCTTTTAACCTTTGTGATCAACTCTCTTATTTGCATAAAAATAAGCGTGACAATTGGAGTATTTATTTTTATGAATAATAATTATAATGGAAGTTTAAAATTAAGTCATAGAGATGACAAACTGATTATAATTAAAAATGAATTAATAATAGTTTGTTATTAGTCGGCTATACGTTTGAGATGAAGACTCAATGTAATTGGTTACATATGGTGCTAATTTTTGATGGGACGATATGGCTTATTTAAGTGGGCCATTGAGTAATAAGAATTCGAGGAGGAATATGACAAGCATAGCTTAGATGATGTTTGTTTAGGATGTAAATAGAAATAAGTTGGATTTAGGATTAGTTAGATTTAGTAAATTCAAATCTATAATTGTTTTGGAGAGATTTAAGTAGGGTAGATTTTCATTGTCAAATCAATTGTAAAAGTAGGGAGATAATAGAATGCGATGTATGTAAGAGGTAGGTGAGGTTTATATAATCCGAATTTACCAAAATTCAACTAGAACAAAGAATGCAATACCTTATTACCTTTACAAAATTTTATTATGAGCACCAAAATATTTTTAAAAAAAGAATTCTACGAAAATACAATTTAACCCTCCTTCTCCAAACATACCTCAAAATTAAATATCTTTTAAGCACACCCAATAATAACCACCCATATCACTAGATGCCAAACCCATATCAAACTTTCAATTTGAAAGAGTAAAAAAGAGAAGAAATTAGTTGGTCAATGACTCAGGAAAATAGTTGAATTTGTTCATTTTATATCTACCATCATCCATGAATCCTAAATTTTCTTCTCTGCCAAAAAATAAATAAATAGAATTCATGTAAAAAATAAACTCTCATATATCATTTTGGTCATCAAAGAGACCAATAAGTTGTTGAACAAGAGTCCGAACATGATTATTACTTATTGTTTAATTAGAACTACTACTAGTCTTGAAAAATCAAAAGCTAATATAACACAGAATTTTCTTGTTAATTTTTTGAACATTCTTATCGTTTTTTATGCAAAAAAATTGATGCGAAATGCGGACATCATAATTTATTGAATTATTATCATCCTTTCTTGCTACCACACCTGCCACGAGTACACTACCGTCACGGTAACCTGAAAGGAAAAATAGTTTTGGGGTGAGCAACCACGACTCAGTTGAAACAACACACCGCTATCTTTTAAGCAATTCTACGTATGAAAGAAGATAAATAATTACAATTAAGTTTCATCATATTGGTAATGTTAGATTGTATACTAAAAGTCTTGCTTTTTGTATGAACAATGTTTAAATAATTTATTTGAATTGAGAATCATGTGATAAAACGTTTTGCATAATTATTTATTCTTGCAAGAGTCTATTTACTTTATATTGTAGATAATATGGTGTGCGGCGTCACATGCAAGATCATATTATCAGCTCCTTGTAAGGTATAAACAGATATTCACAACCGAGATAGACGGGGACTATCTATCGGTATAGTTATAGTGTGGTTTGGCATTAGTGTTTCTTAACTATAAAATTGCACTAGTGCACTTTGAGTGTATTGAATATGACCACCGCTGAGGTCGTTCGGTTTATACTGACTATATAATAGAACTTGATCTCTGTTATTATGGATATTCGTACTCTTAATCCCTATACAATAACCTCGACACGTAAGCCAGTATTTATTTCCTTGATTCATCAATGGGTGAGATTTAATTATTAAATCAATATGCTTGGTGAGTCGGGAGATGATATTATCTCTATGGTGTGCTGTTGATTGTAGAAGGAATCTGTGTCCTATTGAGGAGCTCATAATGATTATCATGTAAACCCTGCAGGTGGATTTATTCTGGCATGATAATAAGGTTGAGTGGTACTACTCTCGGTAAATATATTAATTAATGGAGTTGTTAGTAACTTAATTAATTAATGAGCATTGAATCTTAAATACGAGAAGATTAACGGGCTCATAATAAGAAGGAGCTCATAACGTAATTTGGGATTAGGGTGGCAGTGCAATAATATTTCTTTAGTGGACTGATTTATTATTATTGGACTTAAGTATAAGTTTTGGGCTAAACTTGGATGCTTAAGCCCAATAGGAGGCCCAAACCCTAATTTCTCCTCCTGGTCCTTATTGTAGCCTATAAATAGCCAATCTCAGCAGCCCTGTGACTTACAACACACGACAAAAATTGTGAGAGTGAGAGGAACTGCACATTGAGTTCTCCTTGGTGATCGTTGCCCACACAATGTCAAGGAGAGGCTTAGGAATACAACAGAAGACTGGAAGACCGTTCACTGTTCATCCTCTACATCAAACCCAGTGAAAGGTAATTCTGCTCTTATGCTTCCGCTGCATTAGAGTTGTATGAACCCTAACGGTTCACGCTAACCTAAAGATCCAAACGCTTACAATTGATATCAGAGCGTAGGTTATAAAGCTAAACGTGACACGTTAGGCCAGGGTTTGATTGCTTAATGTGGTACTTGAATTTAGGGTAAAGGGTTTAATATGAATTATTGTTAAATAATAATCGCATGAGGGTATTTGTTTGTTTTTTCTTCGGTGAAAACAATTTGTCCCTATCTCTTTTATCGGCTGTTGATCCCTAATTGCACAACACCACACACATACAATCACCGCATGGCTTCATGGTGATGCTGGGAGGCTTTGTCGTCGCTGGAAGATTGGTGGTAGGATGGTGAACGCCGGTCTTAGGTTCAACAATGATAGGTTGTGTAAACTATGAAAGAGAGTGCCTGAAAGATCATGATAAGACCGATGAATGGACGGTGTTCATATCAAGGCGTGGCGTGGTAGTGCAAACCATGTACAGAAACAGCCTGGTGGTTGATGAAACTAACCGACGATGGGTGAAACGGACTGTTGTCGGCATTTATCCGATCACGGTGGTGTGAGACAGTCGATGCTGGCGAGTGATTCCTGACCTGTTGAACACGGTGATAGCACTGTAAACTGGCGCGATGATAACATGAGTAGGCTTGGAAGGATGACAAGTAAACATTGGTGTGTGAAGCAAGTCCTCCGATGGGCGCTGGTCACGCAGACATCTGGGCATTGCCGAGCACGAGCGTTGCCACGACTATTGCTGCTTAGTGCAGAAAATGACACAACTAGATTATTGCTAGTCCTTCGTCAGCTGGCGTTGGTGTCACAAGAGATCGCTGCGGCACTTTATGTATGATTCCGGGCGAGTCTTAAACGATTCCGAGCGGGTCTGCTTAGTGTTCTTGCCGAGTCACTCCAGAATTTTGGGCGGGTCTTCAACTGTCCAAGCGAGCCTTTCCCTAGTTTTCAATCTGATCAGCAAGGGCCAGGGCTGGAGGCTAGCGATGGCATGGGACGCTGCAACGGCTCATCAGCGGCTGTCTGCAGCTGGTGTGTTGCGGCAAGCGATGGTGGCATGAAGTCGGGTTTGTTGGTTCATGGTTGTTCGCTGGCGAAATGTTCAACAGTCGGTAGCTACTGCCCATGTGATATCCAGCAGTGGACAGTGTATAGTGTGGAATACCGATGGATGGGTGATAGGCTTCTGGCGATGTCAGTTTCCGGCGAATGAATTTTTTCCTGAAGTGATGACATTGCAGGCTGGTGGTGGCACCGTTGCATGAACGTTTTCCTATTTCCAGCGATCCGTGTGATGGGTGATGTGGCAAGGGTGGATAAAGGCATGACTTGAGCGGTTTTTAACTTATCTTGTGAAATCGTGAATCTAATTGCTTCTGGGCCAAGTTTGCCTATTACCCAAGTCACGTGTTTTAATTGCTTGCTCATCGTTTATTTGGCAATTATTTTATTTTCTTATACATAATTATTATAATTGTTTTATTTATCAATTATTATTATATGCTTGGAATGCATGCTATTTGATTTACTGCTTTAAATAGTATCATGCTAATTTTGCATAATTATATATGTTATATTGTATGCATGTAAAAACCATCTTGTTAAATTACTAAATGAGAGTGGGATTGGTTAATAAATCTCGCGGCCTCCATTATTGATTTATCCTGTGATGCAAATAAGCTTATGAGTCGGCTATAGTGTCTTCCTCCCCAACGGATGAGTTTTATTTGTGGATCACTTGATTAAATTTCATTAAATAATTATTATTTGTAATGTGATGCAAGTAATCTTATAAGTCGGCTATAGTGTCTTCCTCCCCAACGGATGAGTTTTATTTGCAGATCACTGGTACAAATTAATAATAGATGATTGTAGGAAATTATTGAGGGTGTGTGGACTTCTCTAACTGTAAGACACACAAACTTGAGTGACAACTTATATCAAATAATGGTATACACTTAGGTGCAATTAATATGTATCCTCCCCAACGGAGTCACTGCTACTAATTGCATGGCTAAAGTATAACTGACTATTAATCATTGGGTCATAAGGTTAATTTGATAAATGAAATTAATGGGTAAAACCTTCTCTTGCGATTGTTAGGGTTTGTATACGTCCATATTAACGTAGCATGCAAATTCACGGTTCTTGAGATGTCAGTGAATTTATTTTATATTGTTATTGAGGGAATCAATATAAATTTTAAATTCGAAGTGTTTGATCATTTATATTCATTTATTTGAGTCTCAGGATTTTCAAATGGTTTTTAATCCACTTCTTATGATACTTAAAGATAACAAACTTACTGGTCCTAACTATATTGATTGGAAAAGAAACCTGGATATTATTCTTACTGCTGAGGAATATAGGTTTATGATTAATGTTCCATGTCCTCAAGCACCTACTGCTAAATCCACTGAAGTTGATATTGCTGCTCATGAGAGGTGGGTCAAGGCTGATGAGATGGCGCGGTGTTACATTTTAGTTTCTATGTCAAATGTATTGCAACATCAGCATCATGCCATGGAGACTGCCTCGGCCATAATGCTAAATCTCAGGGAACTCTTTGGACATCAAAGTAGGGCTGCTAGACAACAGGCCATGGTTGCGTTAACGAATTCCAAAATGGCTGAGGGTGCTTCTGTGAGGGATCACGTCCTCAAGATGATGGGCCAACTCAATGAGTTGCAAGTCCTTTGACCTGAAATCGATGGGGAAACCCAAGTCGATTCCATTCTCCAAAGCTTTCCTAGGAATTTTGAGCAGTTTCGCTTGAACTACAACATGAATCAAAGGTTGTATTTATTGGCAGAACTTCTGACAGAACTTGTGGCGGCGGAAGGGCTTATTCGTCAATGGTCTCAAGTAAATATTGTTGAAAATATTGCTCGTCCTAAGCCGAAAGGTGTTAGGAAGAATAAACAGCAAGGAAAGCAAGCAGCTAACACGGGAGGAGGAGCACAAGGTGGTGTGGTCAAGAAGCCTAAAGGCAAGTGCTTCAAATGCAAGTAGCCGGGTCATTACAAGGCTGGCTGCCCTCTACTAATGGGGAACAAGCAAGGTATGTCTCATTTACTTGTTGTTGAATCGTATTTAGCGGCTGTATCTGCTGACACTTGGTGTGTAGATACGGGAGCCACTGATCATGTCTGCAATTCTTTGCAGGGGTTCCATCCAACCCTACAGCTAAGTGATGGAGAGATTTCCATATTCATGGGAGATGCTACGAAAGTGGCGGCTGTTGCAGTGGGAGATTTTTATTTATCGTTTGATACGAATAAAACTCTTATTTTGAGAGATTGTCTTTACGTACCTTCTTTTAGAAAGAATTTAATTTCGGTTTCTAAATTATTTATGGATGGATATTCTGTTTCTTTTAATGACAAGGTTATTATTGAGAAGAATGGAATTATTATCTGTCGTGGTATGTTGAATGATAATCTGTATACTCTTAATCCTATATCTCCTGCAATGCAACAAATGAAAATTAATAATCATCTACTAATCATAATAAGAGAAAAGAGCCTTCAAAAATGAATCAAACATATCTTTGGCATCTAAGACTTGGTCATATTAACTTGAGTAGGATTCAAAAGTTGATCGAGGATGGACATTTAAGTTCATTGGAACTCGAAAATTTTCCAACTTGTGAATCATGCTTGGAAGGTAAAATGACTAAAAGGCCTTTTAAGGCGAAGGGGTATAGAGCCAAAGATGTGTTGGAATTGGTTCATCCTGATTTATGTGGTCCTATGTCTATCCAAGCAAGAGGTGGATTTGAATATTTTGTCATATTCATTGACGATAATTCAAGATATGGATATATTTATTTGATGCGCTGCAAGTCTGAGTGCTTTGATAAATTCAAAGAGTACAAGGCTGATGTGGAGAAGCGTAAATGAAAAATGTATCAAAACACTACGATCTGATCGTGGTGGTGAATCCTCTTAGGAAAGTTTAGAGACTACTTATCAGAGGAAGGGATTGAATCCCAATTGTCTACACCGGGCACACCCACCAGAATGGTGTAGCGGAAAGAAGGAATAGAACTCTTTTTGAAATGGTTAGATCAATGATGAGTTATTCTGAATTACCAAATTCATTTTGGGGATATGCCTTGGAAATAGCGACTTACATTTTGAATTTAGTACCTTCTAAATTGGTATCCTCTACACCCTCAGAATTGTGGACCAGGCGAAAGCATAGTCTAAAGCATATTCGGATTTGGGGTGCTCCGGCACATGTGTTGAAGGGAGATGCAGATAAGTTAGAATCGCGTACTAATGTTTATCTATTTGTGGGATATCCTATAGGAACAAAGGGTGGTTTATTTTATGATCCTAAGAGCCAAAGAGTAATTGTTAGCACGAATGCTAGATTCTTGGAAGAGGATTATGTAATGAATCACAAACCCATGAGTAAAATTGTTCTAGAAGAAGCTAGAGGGGAAACACCTAATTTAATACCAAATGTACAAGAGTATACACCACAAGAAATTGCAACGCATGTCACATCTGATACACAATTGTCTGTGGTGCCTCGTCGCAGTGGGAGGGTTGTGAGACAACCAGAAAGATTCAAGTTTTTGGAAGAGTCGATTGACTTTGTCTCTAGTGAACATGAAATTGACCCATGGAGTTACGACGAAGCATTACAAGATAAGGATGCAGACTCTTGGCAAAAAGCAATGAATTCAGAAATAGAATCCATGTATTCTAATCATGTTTGGGGGCTTGTAGAGCCACCAAATGGTATAAAAGCCATTAGATGTAAGTGGGTCTACAAAAGAAAAAGAGGATCTAACGGTAAGGTGGAAACCTTTAAAGCAAGGCTTGTTGCGAAATGATATACTCAGAAAGAGGGAATCGATTATGAGGAAACTTTTTCGCCTGTGGCCATGCTTAAGTCGATCTGGATTCTTTTGTCTATTTCTGCTCATATGGATTATGAGGTTTGGCAAATGGATGTCAAGACGGCTTTCCTGAATGGAAGTCTTGAGGAAATCATCCATATGAAGCAACCAGAAGGATTCATTGAAAAGGGCAAAGAGCATCTTTTGTGCAAGCTTGATAGGTCCATTAATGGACTTAAACAAGCTTCAAGATCTTGGAACATCCGATTTGATGAAGTAATCCAATCATATGGATTTATTCAATGTCCGGATGAATCTTGTGTGTACAAAAGTGTGACGAAAATGTGGTGGTATTTCTTGTACTTTTCATGGATGATATCCTGCTCATTAGAAACAATGTAAAGGTTTTGTCAGGCGTAAGGGTATGGTTGTCTAAACAGTTTGAGATGAAGGACTTAGGAAAAGCCATACACATTCTAAGAATCAAAGTGATATGAAATCACAAGAAAAGAATATTGTGCTTATCCCAAGCTTCATACATTGATACTATCCTTACTCGCTTTCATATGCAAGATTCCAAGAAAGGTTTTCTACCTTTTAGACATGGAATACATTTATCGAAGGAAATGTGTCCAAAGACACAAAAGGAAATAGATGACATGAAGGCGGTTCCTTACGCTTCGGCAATAGGAAGCCTCATGTATACTATGCTGTGTACTAGACTGGATATTTATTTTGTCGTGGGCATAGTCAGTGGTATCAAAGTAATCCCGGAGAGGAGCATTGGACTGCTATAAAACATATTTTGAAGTACCTGAGAAGGACTAGGAATTATATGTTGGTTTACCGGGATGATTCTTTGCTACCTGTGGGTTACACGGATTTGGATTTCCAATCGGACAAGGACAACAGTAAATCCACCTCGGGTTATGTGTTTACTCTTGGAGGAGGAGCCATAGTATGGAGGAGTATTAAGCAGAAATGCATTTCTGACTCCACCATGGGAGCTGAATATGTAGCATCCTCTGAGGCGGCTAAATAAGCAGTATGGCTTAGGAACTTCTTGATGGACTTAGATGTGATACCTGGTTTGCCCAAGTCAATCACAATTTATTGTGATAACAGTGGTGCTGTTGCAAACTCGAAGGAACCACGAGCCCATAAGTCGAGTAAACACATTGAGCGCAAGTACCACCTGATACGAGACATCATGAAAAGAGGGGAGGTCGTTATTGCTAAGATTGCATCTGAGGATAACCTAGCTGATCCTTTAACTAAGGGCCTTCCGATGAATGCTTTTGAGGGACATGTTGAAGGAATGGGGCTAAGATGCATGTCAGCAGATATGGCAGCAGAGTCTTTTAGTATAAGTGGGAGATAACATCACGCCACCTTCGCCTGCCGCAACACGCCAGTTGAAGACAGCCGCTGACGATCCGTTGCAGCATCCCATGCCATCGCTAACCTCCAGCCCTGGCCCTTGCAGATCAGATCAAAAACTAGGGAAAGGCTTGGTTGGACAGTTGAAGACCCGCCCGTAATTCTGGAGTGACTCGGCCGTAACTCTATGCTGACTGCTCGGAATCGCTTAAGACTTGCTCAAAATCATACATAAAGTGCAGCAGTGACCTCTTGTGATGACAACGCGAACCGACGAAGGACCAGCGATAATCTGGTTGCATCATTTTCGGCACTAGGCAGCAACAGTCGCGGCAACTCTCGTGCTTGGCAATGCCCAGACGTCTGCGCGACTAGTGCCCGTCGGAGGACTTGCTTCACACACCAAGGATGACTGGCAAACATTGGTAAGCATTTTCTCAACACACAAGTTCTTGGTGAGCATTTTCTCAACACACAAAATAATCCCCAAATATGAGGATATCAATTGTAGTCTATATTGGCGACCAAGGGATTATCGAACCCAAAGGACGGATTATTATCAATTTAATTATATTCTAATAAACTAAGACTATGTTGGTAAATTGATTTGTAGTTATTAATTAACTAAATAACAAGTAATTAAAATAACAAGTAAACTAAACAAGCAATAGAGATAATGCGACTGTGATCAAGTGAGAAATTAGGTAGCTCTTCGGTTCATCCAATTTTACTTATTAATCTCTCTTCCATGCGTTGATGTCCGACTCTGCCTTGTGGTCTATGGACGCATCACTAAACCATACAGTTCACTCTATAGACACAAGTAAACATGCGTATGACACGTGTGAATATCCTCGGAGCAAGAAATATAATTCACCCCCCTTTCTAGGTACTATCAGTATCAATTATTTCCCTTACACTTAGTACTCTAACTCAATATGATCTCCCTTTATAGGTACTATGAAGTTATACTCTTTATCCTACTATTAACCCAAATATTATTCTATTAACAAGTATTTATATATGATAGTTCTAATAAGACTTCTGAATCCCTTCACTTAGAATTATAACATGTAATCCTACTCAGCAGTGAATGCACTCAATCAATAATCAAGATATGTATTCAGACTCTACATAACAGTTAATGATGCACAAAACGACTGTGAGTATGAATTTAAAAAGTGTAATCTTATATAAAATAAATTACAAGTAGTGTTGTACGGAGTTTACACATGAAAGACAAATTAACTCATAAAACCTTCATAACCCTATAACTACCGAAGCAGTTCTACCCCATGATTGATCTAGGATCAATCATGGTAGTTGGTAGGATCTTACCCATGGTCTAAAAAATTACAAGATAAATTAAGAAGCAAAGCAAACCCTAGATGCGGGTGCCATCACGACTCTCTTTGTCTTGAATCTTTACTAGATTCTCATGTGGTTCGACAGACGAACCTCTCTCCACAGCTCCTTCGAATGGTGGTAGGGTTTTGATGATGAAGTGGTGTGCGTCTACTGGGAAAGCTCTTCTTTTATACTTGTAAACTCTCCTTATGGGCCTTGGATGGGCTTCTTGAGCGAACACACATATTAAAGGTGTAAAAATATGAATATGGTAAGTTTCTGTGCCTCAGTTCGACCAACAGGCCAGTTCGAATCACTCTCAACTTGTCGAACTCCAGGTCGAATCGACCTGTAAATTGATTGCAAATTCCATATTCGACTAGTATTCTGGTCAAACCACATACTCTCTGGTCGAACTGCAGCTGCTCCCCATCAGGCTTCTGGTTCAATCGTGGTTCGACCAAATGGCTTAGTCGAACGGCAATGTCGTGGTCAAACGGCACTATAGGCACTTCCTCTCCATCGGTTCGACCACAGGTGCTGGTCGAACCATCTCCTTCTTGGTCGAACCAAGCACCTGCTAGGTCGAATGCACCTCTGAATCTCCCTTTTTCCGAATCCGATCACTTCTAACTCGTTTTCCTTCGAAAATCAACACAAATAGCCTTGAAGACACCTGATTTGTGACTTTCCACAACATACATCGATTCATATCAAATTATAATTATCTAACACACAATTATTACATGAATCCGGGCTTTAAACACGTGAATTTACATACTCATCAAACCCCCAAACTTACATGTTGCTCGTCCCGAGGCAACGAAATCAAAAACCATAGAGTAGTGTAAAATTCACTCAGCTACCACATTCAATACAATTCATATTCACACATGCAATTCCATCAATCAAAACAAGTATCACTAGCATAATATATATCATTCATGCAAAACATCACTCAATTATAATGCAATTCGGAGTACTAAGTCATCTTCCTCACATGATAAGTATTTATTCTCACTCTCTAGTGTAAAATATGGACACTTCAACAGGTTAGTGTATACATTCATATTTAATTCATACTTCCGCGTAACCATAAGCTTGGCAAGGGTCTCAAAAATCAACTTATAATCGCTTCATTACTAGGATCACAAAGGGCTTATTTTTTGGTTGTATTGTTGGCTCTTTGGTAAAGGTAGGAAAATTTAGGTAAAGTGACTAATTCACTAGTAGAGAATTACCTTAGAATTTTGCTTTCCGTCATACAACTTCATCTTTTCTCCAATATCTTCTCATGCTCTTCATAATTGAATTCTTCTTCTTTTCCTTTGCATCAACATCATCTTTCTTCAATAAGCAAGGATACCAATTTAGGGCACTACCCTTCTACGCAGTCGGGGTACCAATTTCAGGTACTACCCCTAAACAAGATTTAACCATACTTTTCCCTTTTGCATGCTTCTCAACCAATCTTGTACCTTCTTCATTCTTGCTAATACTTATTCACCTCAACTCTCTTTTAATGAATAGGGTATTCAACAAGGCTCAAGTAAAGGTTAAATAAGGTTTTTTAATCAAGGCTTACCAAAGAAAAACTTTTTAAGGCTCAAAAGGGCTTCCAACGATAAAAATATATATAACGGAAGGTAAATTTTTGGCTAAGTGACTCAATTAAACAATAATGGCCTAAGATCATGTCCTAATAACTCATCAATCATAAGTCTCACACAAGACTCCAAGCTAAGTTTTAGAATACGGTCATATGAATGATTCTCATAAAGAATAAATTATCATGATCAGGCATGATTCATACGGCTCAAATTCTCACATGGGTAAATAGAATCCTAAGTACTCCTCATAGCATATAATCAATATCAATTTCACAATGAACTCCACATACTTATCAAGTTGTACATGCTTCTCATCAATAAAAATTAACATATATAAAATATAAATGCAACATACTAATGCCAAGAGTCCACATATCATGACAATCCATACAAGTATCTCCAACCAATTCCACCCTCAAGTATCAATCATCACTCAATCTAACATCAAATCATACTTCCAATATACGTACATGTCACTCACACCACAAATACCCATCCTGTAAAGAGAAAAAGAAAAAGGAGATACGATGAAACAGACTAAGAAAAAAACTGATGCAACCTACTCCTCCGGAGCATCATCAACGCTCACATCCTCTTCGTCATCACCATCACTCATCTCCGAGCGCAATCGATCCAAATCTCTATGAAGACTATTAAGCTTCCTATCCAACTCGCGGTCATCGGCAAGCATCCTCCCTAATCTGCTATCTATCTCCACATAATTATTCTACAGTGTGTTGTACCTCGCATCCAGTGCTGCATAGTTCGCATTCATCAATGCCAGCTACCTATTTGTCTCCTGCTGATTCGCATTCAGTATGGCGAAATGCTCATGAATCAATCAAAACTGCTGCTAATAATAAGCATTAGGACTAGCCCACTGCTGCTGTGGCACTGCAGGAATGGGTCGTGGTGGCATCTCGTGCGGCTGTGGAACTTCCATATCTGGATTCACCTGATCCGCTCCTGGTGCTGCTACTACTGTGGCTGTGGCTGAAGCCGCCCTTTTTCTACAATCCTCTGAAGCTCCTCATTCATCCCCTCAATGTACATCTGAGTTACAATCCTCCAATCACCTTTCGTCAAGCAAGTGATGGAAAGATCATCATGTGCCAACGTGTTCATCAACTTGATACCCTCAGGCCAGATGGTAGTCAGCTCACTCACATCAAACGGAAACATGAAAGTAAAGGGCTTAGATCCCCTCGTGTAGAACCAATCTCCCTCACGAAGATGAGCGAATCCACCCTTCACACATGTACTCATAACCAAGTTTGGATCCTCAAGAATGGGTGAAATACCGGCGAAGTCATATAGTAGTGCTCAGCCACAGTAGAAAGCAAACCTCTGATATTAACTCTCTAAAATGGAGAGCTCCTAAACCTGTATAGCTAATGAATAAGGTATGATTCCACATTGAACCTCACTCCATTGAGCATACACCAAAGAGCATATAGCTCACCCCTCGACACACAGCTCCCCTCAGATCAGGCAAACAGTGTGTTGCTCAACACTCGATCTATATATTGGAGTACAGGGTTTCGAATCAATGAAGCACAAGCACCACTAGTCTTAAAATCCATATCCTCTCCAGAAATTTCTCTCCAGAAGTTATTTCCATTGAAGTGTCCATACTCATTCCTAGAAATCCCTCTCGGAGTCTGAAACAGCGCGTTGAACTCCTCAACCGACCACGTCCTCATCTCACCTCCAAGCTGGAATGTACACTCATACGCGAGATGGCTTGAACCTTTCTTAACAGTCATAGAACACAATACCTCAGCAGTCACATGGAAGTACGTCAGCTTCTTCAATTCCATAAAGTGACGAATTCCCACTTGATCAAACATCCACAGGATATCATTTCGGATGCGCATTGTAACCATCGCCTCATCATCCTGATACCTTGTTCAAGCAATCTTATCTAACATATCACCCCATTTATCCTTTATCTCTTCCCCATCATTAATCTGAATCTTAAAATTTATAGGCAACCTCTCCTAAAGCCTTAACTTCTTTGTCACTACATCTTCACGAGACGGCCTATCATCTCGGCTTCCTTTCCTTTTCCTGAAATCAATACTTCAATGCTAACAAAACAAGAAAAGCAAACCAAACTAATTCATAATAACTAAGCATTCAACTCAACTCAAGACTTCAAGTTTTTCAATGCATAGTCACTCCAAACAAGCATATTTCATTCCCATAAATCAATAATTCAACTTCATGCTTACTCAATTCCATTCTAACATCGATTATGTAATAAGAAAAACCAACAATGCTATCAACCACTAGCATGCTTTAACAATTCAAGCAATTTACTCAAAATCCAACATGCTAAATCTCACACTACTCAAATTACTCATAACTTCACATAAACATCAAAGTTTGACAATAATTTATCAATCAAAATCAAACCCATCAATTGTTCATATGAAATTGTACACAAAAATTCAAATTACATCATGAATTTCTATATAAACTAGTTCAATCAACTTACCCACTGTAATCAACAATTAGAACTTCAATCCAAGGGTACTAGAGTCGAGAAAACATACCTTTTGAACTGGCCATGGCTTAAGATGAACAAATATGAAAAATTCTCAAATTCACTTCAAAACCCTAGTTTTGCAACTAGATTGTTCCAAAATCACGACAAATTGAGTGAAAAGAGTGTGGAATGTGGTTTAATCGAAGAGAAATTAAGTGAAATTGAAGATTAGAAGGAAGGGTTTTGATTCGGGAAGAATTCGAGTAAAGGTGGTGTGCAAAGTGATCGAATGTGGATGAAAAACACGTTTAAAAACTGACTTACCTGGTACGATTCAACCTACTGGAGTGGTTGAATAGAATTTTCGTGGTGGAACCGCATTTCTGGAGGCTATCAGCATCTCAGTTCGACCACAGTTCGACCAAATGGCTTGGTCGAACCACAATGTCGTGGTCGAACTCCTCTGTTCAAACTTTTAGGTCTACAATTCGATGACAGTTTGACTTACTATTTGATCGAACCAAATCCTTCTTGGTCGAATCGGCCTGTATAAAATTCTCTGGTCTTCAGTTCGACTTCATCTTGGTCAAAGCCTTTGTGTAACCACCCCCTGTGTGGTTGAATCGACCTATAACGAAGTCTCTGATCACCAGTTCAACTTGAGCTCCATAGTTCGACATGCACCTTTGGTCGAACCGAACACCTGATTCTCCAAAGTCGAATTATCTTCATCCCCTTCACACTTCAAGCTCAAAAATGAACATTAAGTACCAAAACAGAGCAAAACTTAGCTCGAAAATCAATCTTAAACTCAATATTTATGTGTAACTCCGCATACGACACTAAAAAACAACACAAAATACCACTAAACATTAGGCAAATTGTAAAAAATTGACGAACCAAATCTGGTTAAAGTTTCAATATGCCACAAAAAATCAACACCCCTAACAAACGTTACAAAGAAAAGATTATACTCTTGGTGCTTCAATGAGGTAAGTACATCACACTACCCAAACTTAGTAGAAACTATAGTCGAAACTAAGTTTGCAAAGAGATGTAATTTCCGATAAGTAAGCACTTCAAATATAAAAATTTCTTACTCACACTAAAGAAATAAAGCAATAAAACGGAAGGAAAAGCCCCCAACAGGCACTCTTGTTTAATGTCGGAGAGTCATGATGGTACCAATCTAGTGCAAGGTATCCTCAAAAACGACACAAGCATCATCCGGCGACTTGTAATGCTTCAATCGATGCCCATTCGCCGCTATGATGTCTCTATCTTTGTCCGTAAGCTCAAAACTTCCCCCTCCATAGGCTCTATGGATAATGAACGGCCACATCCACTTCGATTTCAATTTCCCTGCGAAAAGCTTCAAATGAGAGTTAAAAAGTAATACCTCATCACCTTGCTTGAACTCCTTATAAGAGATCTTCGAATCATGCCATTTCTTCAATCTTTCCTTGTATCTCCAAGTTCTTGTAAGCTCAATTTCTGAACTCATCCAATTGATTGATATGAGAATCCTTTGATGGGTGTTATCTCAACACACAAAATTAATCCTCAAGTATAAGGATATTAATTGTAGTTTCGATAGGTGACCAAGTGATTATCGTACCCAAGAAACAGATTATTATCAGTTTTATTATGTTCTAATTTATTAAGATTATGTTTGGCAAATTGGTTTTGAATTGTTACGAAATTAAATAGAAATTGACTTAAATAGCAAATCAAATAAACAAACAAGCAATAGAAAATACGGTTGTGATCAAGTAAGAGATTAGGTAGTTCTTAGGACATCCAGTTTTACTTATTAATTTCCTTTCCATGCGTTATTGTCCGACTCTACTTTGTGGTTTATGGATGCATCACTAAACCCTGCAAGTTCACTCTATAGACACAAGTAAACATGCATTTGACACGTGTAAATATCCTCATAGCAAGAGATATAATTCTCCCCCATTTCTATGTACTATCATTATCAATTATTTCTCGTGCACTTAGTACTCTAACCCGATATGATCTCCCTTTATAGGTACTATGACGTTATACTCTTAATTCTACTTATTAACCCGAATAATATTCAATTAACAAGTATCTATATAAGATAGTTCCAATAAGACTTCGAAATCCCTTCACTTAGAATTATAACATGTAATCCTGCTCAGCGGTGAACGCACTCAATCATTAACCAAGATATGCATTCAGACTCTACATAACAGTTAATGATGCACGAAACGACCGTGAGTATGAAGTGAAAAAGCACAATCTTATATAAAATAAATCAAAAGTAGTGTTGTACGGGGTTTACACATGAAAATTCAATTAACTCATAAAACTTTCATAACCCTAGAACTATCGGAGCGGTTCCAGCCCATGATTAATCTACGAACAATCATGGTTGTTTGGTTTGATCTTACTTGACACGCCAGACGAACCTCTCTTCACGACCCTTTCGGACGATGGTAGGGTTTTGGTGGTGGATGGATGATGAATGATGTGTGTCCTTTCTTCTGCGAAAGCTCTTCTTTTATAGTGGTGGAACTTCCTTATGGGCTTAGGATGGGCTTTTGCTTGAAGCACACGTCAAATTTGATAAAAGACATCCGAAATTACCATAAATAGCATCAGCGAGAATCCGTTCGACCAAGCTTGGACTGGTCGATCAAGGCCTCCAACTCGAGCAATGGTCGAGCAAAATCTCTGTAAGTTTTCGCACATTTTGTTCGACTTCCCTCATCTTCTCGACCAAGATGATTCTGTCGAGCAACCTCTCCAAGTCGAGAAAGCTCTCTGGATGAATCTGCATATTCTGCTCGACTTGGCCATCTTGTTCAACCTACGTGATAATGGTCGAACAAGGTCTTGAAGTCGAACAGCCTTCGAAAATCGCTTCAAAAATCATGTCTTCTAATTTCGAGCCCTTCCTAGCTGTTTTCCTGTACAAATATGCTCAAAAGGCTCTTTTACCCTCTAATTCGTGACTTTTCCATAAACGTACCGATTTATCTCAATAAAAGACTCAATCGTACTCAATTTCCTCGCAAATCAGAGCCCAAAATACGTGAATTTACACTCTCATCATTCCTCAACTCTTTTTGATCCTTAAAGACAAGTTCAAACTCCTCAATGCCTAAAAAGCTTTATGTTGAATCTCTACGGGTAAGTGGCACAGCTTTCCATAGACAATTTGGTACGGTGACATATCCAACACCATCTTATAAGCAGTCTGGAACCCCCACAAAACATCATCGAGCTTCATAGCCCAATCCTTCCTATTGGTTCTGACTACCTTTTCCAAAACTTGCTTCACTTGTCGGTTGGAAACTTCAGCCTGCCCATTCGGTTGAGGGTGGTAGGGTGTAGTAACCCTATACTTAACTCTATAATCCTTAAGCACTTTTTCAAGAAGCTTATTAACAAAGTGGGTACCTCCATCACTTACTAGTGCTCTAGGAACTCCATAGCGGGCAAATATATGTTTCTTCAAGAAAGATAAAACAGTCCTTGAATCATTCACGCGAGTGAAAACGACTTCCACCCACTTAGAAACATAATCTATTGCTAAAAGGATGTAGAGAAATCCATTAGATGGGGGAAAAGGCCCCATAAAATAGATCCCCCATACATCGAATATCTCAACAACAATGCGTGGTTGAAGTGGCATCTCATCTCTCCTACTTATGTTCCCCATCCTTTGACATCTATCGCATGTCGCCACATAGGTTTCACAATCTTTAAACAAAGTAAGCTAATAAAGAGCAAATTGAAGTACCTTCACTGCCGTCTTTTGAGCTCCGAGGTGCCCCCCGTTAGGTTGTGCATGGCAAAAATCAAATACGCTCTCCATCTCCATCTCGGGCACACACCTATGGACGATAGAATCTGTACATATCTTGTAGATGAATGGATCATACCATATAAACATTTCAACATCCCGCTTGAATTTTGCAAGTTGATATCGGTTGAGATCTCTTGGAATTTCTCCTACGGCAATGTATTTCACATAATCCGCATACCATGGATCCATCCCTTGGGCAGCCACCACACATGCTCTTTCCGCTCCTTCAACAAACACCGCCATGATCTTCTCATCAGAGAACATCTCTTCTATGTAATCGAAAAAACCATCACAGTGCTCCCTTGTCTCCAACCTTGATAGGTGATTCGCAAAAACATTCTCTGTACCTTTCTTATCTCTAATCTCCATATCAAAATCCTACAGAAAAAGAATCCATCTTATGATCCTTGGCTTCGTTTCCTTCTTCTCCATCAAGTGTCAGACCGCAGAATAATCCGTATACACTATAGTCTTCATGCTAACCAAATACTGTCAAAACTTATTGAATGCATACACTACAGCTAGAAACTCCTTTTGCGTCACCATGTAGTTATTTTGTGCAACATCAAAAGTCTTACTTGCATAGTAAATGGCGCAAAACTTCTTTTCCCTCAACTGCCTAAGCACCACTCCAAGTGCTAAATCACTTGCATCACACATAAGTACAAACGGCTAAGTCCAATCCGATTTGATCAAGATAGGTGCAGTAATAAGCGCCTCTTTCAAAACTTGAAAAGCTGTTAGACATTCTTCATCAAAAACAAAAGGAACATCCTTTTCAAGTAAATGAGAGAAGGGCTTGGAGTATTTTGAGAAGCCTTTTATGAATCTTCTATAAAAACCGACGTGTCCAAGGAAGGACCGCACTCCCTTTTCATTAGTAGGTGGTGGAAGCTTCTCAATTGACACCACTTTTGCTCTATCTACCTGCAATCCCTTGGCTAAAATATGATAGCCAAGAACAATCCCATCTCTAACCATGAAGTGGCACTTCTCCCAATTTAATATAAGATTATTTTCTTAGCATCTCTTCAAAACAATAGCAAGGTTAGATAAAAAAATATCAAAGGAGGAACTAAACACAGAAAAATCATCCATAAATACCTCCATGATCTTTTCTATCAAACCGTCAAATATAGCCATCATGCAACGCTGAAATGTAGCAGGTGCATTACATAATCCAAAAGACATCTTTCTAAAAGGAAAAGTTTCATAAGGGCAAGTGAAAATAGTCTTTTCTTGATCATCGGGTGCAATCATGATCTTATTATAACCCGAGTACCCATCCAAGAAATAATAAAACTCATACCCTGTAAGACGATCAAGCATTTGATCCATGAAAGGAAAGGAAAAATGGTCTTTGTAATTTCCTTAATCCATACACACACGCCATCCCATAGGAATCCTAGTGGCTAATGTCTCTCCATCCTCGGCTTTCACAATAGTCATGCCCCCCTTCTTAGCTACTACATGCAATGGACTCACATGGGGACTATCACTAATGGGATAAATAATTCCAGCATCTAGCCACGTTAGGATTTGCTTCCTAATCACTTCTTGAATAGCGGGATTCACCCTCCGCTGATTTTGTATACTACTCTTGGCGTCATCTAACAATCTTATTCTATGCATGCAATATGAAGGATTAATGCTTTTTAAATCATCAAGAGACCAACCAATCGCAGACTTATACTTCCTAAGCACATCTAACAATTCATCAAGTTGATCATCATTAAGAGAGGAAGATACAATTACCGGATATTTTCTATTGTCACCTAGATAGACATACTTCAAGTGCTCTGGTAGCGGTTTCAACTCCTCTTTCTTTTTTCTTGAGGTGCACTATTGCTATCCAAAGGCAAGTATTTCCTAGTCCACTTCACCTCTTCAATCTTGGTCCTTTTCGACTCATACCTGTCAAAACCCAAAGCAAGTAAGTTTTCAAGAAATTTAATACATACCTCGTTGGAGAGCTCATCTAGCTCCGTAGTGGGAAAAGCAATAGACTCCGCCAAGCATGTCTCAAGAGGCTCCTTTGAAAGGATTAAGGACATATATTCCTCCACGATCTCCTCCACCACATCTATACTATGACATTGCGTCTCCATGGGCATCTTCATTGCTTTATCAAGGTTAAATAAGATCTATTCTTTATCCATCCTCAGCCATAGATCACCCTTCTGCACATCAATCATTACTCCTGCAGTAGCAAGGAAAGGTCTCCCTAAGATAAGAGGGATATTATCCTTGTCATCTTCCATCTCAAGTACCAGAAAATCCACAGGAAAGACAAGTTTCTCTACTTTTACAAGAACATCTTCAATAACACCCTTCGAAAAAGTCATAGACCTATCCGCCAATTGTAGGGCAACTGTTGTGAGAGTTAACTCCCCCAAACCAAGCCATTGAAATATCGACAATGGCATCAAATTAATGCTTGCCCCAAGATCACACAAGGCTCGACGTGCCGGCCCCTTTCCAATCTCACACAAGATGGTGAAGCTTCTCGGATCCTTCAACTTAGCTGGTAGCTTCCTCTGAATGATCGAGTTGTAATTTTCAGACAAATTCACTGTTTCAATTTAGTTCAAGCTTCTCTTCTTCAAAAGTATATCCTTCAGAAAACGGGCATAATACGGCATCTCCAATATCGCTTCAGAGAAAGGAATGTTCAAGCTTATTTTGTTTATGATATCTTAAAACTTCTTGAACTTCTCTTCCAATCCCTTCTTAACTAGCTTGTAAGGAAATGACGGAGGTATCTTTGTTTTGGAAATCTTCCATTCATCGCGTTCAACCTTCTCCGCATTATTCTTTTCGGCTCTTAATCTCTTGGCTCTTTCGCACTTTTTTTCCATTATAATCTCAGTATTATGCTCTTTGGAAGGTAATGGAATCTCATCATCATCATGCTAATGCGGAAAATAGTACAGAACGGTATGGTTCTACCTGGGTTCGACCAGGGTTGCTGGTCGAACTGGGTGAGTAATGGTCAAACTGAGCACCTGAAAGTTTGTTCTCCTCCTTACAGGCCAATTCGACCACGGTTTGACCAATAGGTTTGGTCAAACCATAGTGATCGTAGTCGAATCGGGTTTCAGACAAAATAGAGTGCTCTAGACAGTGGGATTCGACCTAAGTTCGACCAGAGATTTTGGTCGAACCGATCTGTTTTTGGTTGAACTGTTCTTCTGCAATCTCCAGATGTCGCCCAGGTGTCTGGTTCGACCTCCTCTATGTAGTTCGACCATCAGTGTTGGTCGAATAAGGGTCGAATTGGGCTCTTGTCGATTCAAATTTTAATTCCGGCCTCATTGGTCTCTCGTACTGCATTCCAGACCTCAGTGTAATGGCATGACAAGATTTTGAATTCTCAATACTTTGAGACGAAAACTTCCTTTTCTCTATAGTTTGAGTAAATTTATTTACGTTTCTTGTTATCTCCCCCATCAATAATGTAAGGTCCTTAACTTGTTTAGACAAATCCTCATGATTGGCATCAATCGTCTTTTCTAACTTGGCCTCAACACGATCTACTCTTGCATCGTTCCTCACCATGTACCTGTTCACCGTATCCTCAAAACCGTGTTTCCCTTCTTAAACTTAAGCACCCGGATCAACACCAATAGGAGGTTGCACCGCATAGGATTACTCCATGAAAACTCTGGCCTCCTCGATTGTTGATAATTACCTGGTGGACCACGATTATTGCAGTTTCCCTGATAATTCCAATTTTCTTGATTTTGGAACCTCGTTCCTTGAATACTTTGACCCATGGCGTAGTTAGCCTCCTCGATTTTCTCTTGGCTAGCTCCTTCATAGCCACCATCCAGCTGCATCATTGGTGCTCTCTGAGATATATCCATAATTTGCTTTTGATGAGACTCAAGTAACTTGTTGATATTAGCCAAGCTAGAGACGATCTCATCATCTCTTCCCAACTTCACCATAGTATGCTCAACATGTGCTACTTTACCAAAGACATAAGTGTCTCTCACTCTATCAGTCGGCCAATTTCTTGAATTCATCGAAATATCCTAAAAAAGCTTCTCGACCTCAATGGGTTACTTTGTAAGCAATGCTCCGTTGGATGAAGCATCAAGTAACACACAGGAATCACAATCCAACCCATTGTAGAATATACTAATATATTGAGCTTTAGATAGCCCATGCTGTGGACACTTACGAAGCATGTCTTTGAATCTGTCCCAAGCTTCATGAAACTTCTCATTACCATGGATAGCAAATTGATTGATTTCTTGCTTCATCTTGAACACCTTCGAAGGTGGCATGTATCGCTCCAAGAATTTCACTTTCAACTTCTCTCATGTATCACATTCAGCACCGCTCAAAGTATCGTACCAATCTCTCACTGTTTCATTCAGCGAGAACTTAAACAAGATGATCTTCCTCGCATCCTCATGAGCTCCTGCATCTTTTTATGTACTTTCATACCCAAGGAACTTTATTTAGATATTCTGAGGATCTTCAAAGGTTCCCCAGAGAAGGGACTCATTTCAATCATGCTGATAAGAGCAGGGTGTAGATCAAAATCGGCTCTGGCCCCTCTTGTTTCTAACAGCCTCGCATTGCCTCCTCCGTTGTTCTTAAAGACTTCACGTATGGCAAGTGTATCAGGATTCGCTGCCATGTTGACTACTTCTGCTTCAAAGTTAACTTCGGTTGTAGCTTCAATCATTTGCGAATTCAGCACGTCAACTTCAACTCCTAAATTAATATCCTTAGTTGGGTCTATGTTCTTGTTCTTGTTCGTCTTCTTTTTTTTCCTCGACGATACTCCAATCTCCGGATTATAAGACTCTAATTCATCTATCTTCGATCTAGTGAGCATACACCTAAGAAAATAAGTGTTAGAAATTAAAGATAAGAATAAGATAATCTCAATTAAACTAGAAATAATAAAGTAATAATCTATGTCGTCCCCAGCAACGACGCCAAGAACTTGATGAGCGTTTTCTCAACAATAACATTTTCCTTTTAGTAAGCATATATTATTATCATTACTTAAACAAATTTATCAAGATTCTATCAATTAAAATTGAAGACATTATCAAATCATTTTCCTTAGCACCTAGTAGTTGGAGTTGTTAAAAGTGGGTTGGTGGTTTATTTAGTGGATAGAGGTGAGTGTAGATATCATTGCTTAGTTGATTACAATGATTATAATATCAATTAAAGTCTATACCCTTGATATTATCATGGGTTAGATTGTATTATACAGTCTTTGTTAGACTTAATTTGGCTTTTGTTGTTAATATATTAAGCAGATACTTAAGAAACTCTAGTATGGATCTTTATAAAGTATTTAAAGAGAATTAAAGATAACATGCTTTCACATTAGATATCAAAATTAATAGATCATAGACTATTCTGATTCTGAGCTTGTTGGATGTCAATATGGTATAAGATCCACTTCAGGCTACATAATCTGTTGGTCCGGGAGAGTTTCTTATGTAATAATGTTAAGAAAACAATTGTAGTTTCTTAACCATGACAACAGAATTAGTAGCACATTAAATGTCATTCAATCATGAAAAAAAGGCTATGATTTTTTGTCATATGAAGTTTATCAGATAGTTAATTCGCAAAAAAGTAATTTAATAATAACTAGAGTACTTATATGTCAAGCATATTGGCATAGAATTCTTGGTTGTTAAAAAAAGTATTTTGTGTGGATAAAATTTTGTTAGAGTATATTACGATAGAAATAAGGATTCACTGATTGTATTTAACACCTTGGAATTTTAATAAGCTAACTACTTATGTGAGTGTTATATAGTTTTAGAATAAATTGATATAGTGAGAGTATATATTTGTTACTCTTTAAAATTTTCATGACACTTTGATTTGGAGAGTATATATTTGTTACACCTTGTAATATTTTACATTATGGATTGATCTCACTAAAGATTAAAGTTGGACTAGTTGGAAATAGACATGATGATGATCACATTACATGTAATTTCCATTATACTCACCATATTTGATCTATGTCATTGAGTGTGCCGATATGGTGATTGTCGGGGTTTAACCACGATTTGTAATGTGGTGAATGCCGCGGTAGTTTCTTTTTTTAGTATATGAGATGGACAAGATTGTTAATGATGGCCTGAAGAGGAATATCATAAATTTGTGCAACTAAAGACTCGAATATGATTGTTTTGGGAAAAAATGTATAGCCTAAGTGGGAGATTGTTAGGATTCCTATGTAATCTAATTATGAGCAATATATAATTATACAATTATATTTGTTATTCAATTATTTTATAGATTTAATTAAGTGATCTAATTAAGAGTAAAAGTCCATGGGCAATTGAGTAGATATCCAATATTACATGACTAGGTGATTATTGGTAGTCTAACCATATATTTAAGTAGTATATAAATGTTTCTAGGTTATGGTCCTCAATATACAAAATCGTACGCAATCTTCTCTTCTTCCCAAAAGAATGGATTACAACGGTCCCATAAATGAGTAAGGAGGTTTAGTTGAGGAAGATCATAATACCAATTGATCTTCCGCCTCATAAACTCAATGGATCATGGTACACTTCCGCTTTACGGTTTAGATCTCGTTTATCATAATACGATTTAAGGTTTTATGAATCTATGGATTTATTTCATACATCATTCTCTTCATATATTTTTCCTACACCTCTTGCTTCCATCTTTGTCTCTCTTCCTCTAAAATACACACTTTTCTCTTTATACATACAATTGGGCATAATATATGTACATATATTTATCGATATATAAAATAAGTTAATTCATAAAAAATTAAAGAGCGAGAAAGATCAAAATTACTTGAAAGATGAATGATAGAGTGTACCCATTAGCGAAGCCAACCACTAATGGAGCAACGCCACTCCAGCAGCAAACAACGATGCTAATTAGATGTTTTAAGCTAATAACGTGTAGCTCTATAACATCAGGCATCGAACCTACCTCCCATAGCCTCTTTCATGGTGGCATCATCGCCGCTGCTGGTGGTTGTGCTGCCTCTGGACAACTTTCCCAAATTCTATTACTTCTTCTCATCCTCGCTATCGCTGGCGTAGCATTTTATGTGCTCTACCGCCCTTCCTTATTCATCAATTCTCTCAAGCTCTCCAAAAAAATTACCCTAAATTTAGGCTCTTTTGACAACATCTTTGAATCGGTGTAAAAGGTGTCGAATAGCAAGTCATCGTACAACGACCATACAGAATTTGGGATGGAATCAGCGGGTTCATGGTCACGAGTACTGGAAGAAGCGACCTCTTCTTCGGATATGCAGTAATTCTCATCGGGCCTGAATTCGCCCTCAAGCCCAAAATTTGTGTTCTCAAGGAGGACACCAGCATAGAGAAGCCTAAGGCAATAGACACTGATTTTACAGAGTACAGCCCAAACATCGGTGGCGACAGCATTGGTAGGGGGATAGAAACAACGGGGATTGATTCCCAGCATTTTGTCTTACAACTCACACTTCAGATTAAAGAGGAGAATTTTGGCGAGACACAGAATATTCGAGCCCAATTTCGGGGATTTTCTTCTAGTATATCGAGAATATTGAGAATAACGTCATCTGAGAGCTTTGAGAACACACTTTCAGCCATTTCTTCTAAGATCAAAATACTGATATTCTCACAAAATCTTCAATTTCGAATATAAAATTTGTGAATTTGTTGGTTAAAAATGGAGAGAATGCGATTTTTTAGGAGGGAGGATTGCATACAGGAAAACTTGTAATTTGTTACAATGGCGATTGAGATCGAATATAAACGGCACACTTCCCAAAATTTAAGATTTTTTGCCTTTTACTGGATTCCTCAATGCTTTTGTACTCTTTCAGGAATTTGTTTAGGGAATTGAGGAGATCGAGCGTCCATTTTTAGAGAATTTAACTCCTTCAATTGCCTTTATGTCGGCCGTTGATGATGAGGTTTGGCGAGGATTGCCCAAACATGTTCGTTCACGCTTAAGGTGGATGATAGAATAACAGGTGATTCATGTCCGGTGAGAGAATGTGAATTATGAGAGATGATTATGTTTGATGTTGTGATAACAATGGATGAATTCAAATGTGATGATTTAGTTTCCTAAATCTTCGGTGTTACCAAGAAGAGAATAATGGAGATTTAGTGCATTAATTCATAAATAAAAGTAAATATAGGTTACCGATTTCATTTTTATTTACTTTAATTAAAATTTTTGAAATGATCCAACAAATTAAAATAATTCCATCCTAATAAAATGGAAAAGACTTGTGTTAGACCATTTTACGCTTACGTAATTAGTTATCACTTTCGTTATAACATGTTATAATTTCTTATTTATACTATAAATAAATTGTTCATGAAATAACATTATTACTTTTCATTAATTGAATAATATTTATCACTTTTCATTATAAAAACTAGGGGCAAACTATTCGAACCCTCAAAATTACTTAATGTACCCCCAATCTCTATTTATACCCCAATATATTTTACTAATATGTATAAACATTACTAAAAGCACTCCAATTAAGACAATTATAACCTCCTTTTATTTATTTATTTTTTTTAAATAGACAAGAAAAGAAAATTATTCATCTTTACAACTCATCTCTGGCGTGACAATATATTTGAGCCATGCCGAAGATAGATGATTAAAGCATTTCTTGAGCGATGCCTAAGATAGATGATCAAAGTTCAATTTCCAAATCTTTGAAATGTTTGTTTTCATATCTGAGAGGCATTTTTCCTTTATAGAGTTCCACACGTCTCGAGACTTATCATGCAGCATTCCTCCAACCGCGGCGGCAACTAACGACAAACCTCCACATCTTCTAACGATGATTCTTCCAATGTCTTCGAATCCCGATGGAATATCTCCTCTTTAAAAAGCCCTCCCTTTGATTATGGACCAGCATTCCTCCACTGATAAGCCATTTAAGTTTCTTGTAAAAAAAAGCCATTTAAGTTATGAACACCATGTGTCTTCACGATTAAACCAACCTCCGCACTCCTCGTAGTGACGACAATTAGATATGTTTTGGCACCCAAAGCTTTTTCAATTTTCTCCAAAAAACTTTCCCTGATATCGTGCTCAACAATTTTCGTTCTCAACTTTGTAAGAACCTTTTATGTTGGGAAGGCTAGACATCGTTTAGTTTATTCAAATGCGTGAAATGCATGGGAAATATAACAATCTTGACGATGAAATTTTGATTGTCTATGGAAGAGTGGATTGCTGGTTTGCTGTGAAGTGATGAGTGAAGGTGGAGTATGAGGGTGACTTGGTAGGAGGTGCCCGATCTTCCAAAATTTAGATTTTTTTTTGTTGCAAGTATAATTATTAAATTTTAAAAGGGATATTTATGTTTTATTGTATGGGATATTTTAGTCCTTAACAGATATAGTTATGTTAAGTAATTTCGTGGGTGCAAATAGTCACGAGTTGGTCTCTTGTGTCTCCAGTTACACGAAGTATGTAAGGGTACACTATTTTGTTTAAAAGGATATACATTTTAATTAATAAGGGTACACCATTTTGTTCTAAAGGGTGTACACTTTTCATTAATTTTTTTTATTTTTTTCAGAAAACAAATAATATACATCTTTATATTAAAGAGTATAATTTAATACAAAGGATATGAGCGCATGGTAGGCGCACGGCGTGCCTTAGGGGCACACAAGTTTTTGCTTATAGCCACACTTTAAAATTATCACTTTTTATATGTGTTACATAAACTCGTGAACTCATAAGGTATTTGCCACGACTGGATTTCTAAAACCAAAATTTAAACTAGGAACAACTGAATATTTGAAATTGGTTGGAGGGAATGAGCATAAGGTATTATTATGGAGGCTGACGTTTTTCCAGGGGAGGAGAATCAAAAGCGCTTCAAAAGGGGCATGAATACTAATGGATCTTCGGCTACAGAATACTGCGTTGAAGAGGAGAATGGGAATAGTAAGCCAAGGAAGCGGAATCTCGTAATAAAGCAACTGGTCTAAGGAAGGTTGAGAATGACGAGGATCCGCGATGTCCATCCGGAGATAACAGGAAACCACCAAATGGATCAACTCCAAGAGCTAGAGTGATGACAAGGGATGAGAATGTAAGTGGTTGACATATTTGTTATATATATGGGAATATTTATTGTCAGTTCCCATATCGAAGCATCTGTTGTTTATGTATTTTTGTTTCGATTTTGAAGAGATTTTTGTTTTGATGTTTTCAGGAATTGTTTGTGTACTTCGTTTTGATGCTTACTTAGGGCTTGCTTGTTTATTTTTGTTTTTGATGTTTAAAAAGATTGTTTGTGTGTTTTTATTTTGATGTTTACAGGGCTTCCTTTTGTCGCTGATGTGTCACCAGTGTCAAAGAAATGATAAAGGGTCGGTTATACGGTGCACTAAATGTAAGACAAAGCGATATTGTGAACCCTGCTTCAAAGCATGGTATGCCAGTCTTTCATAACCATATATATAGAGAATTTGATAATCTTTGCTTGCATTTGGCTACTGGTTATTTACTTTTATTGCAAGAAAAAATTTTTTGTTTTGCATATTGTTGTTTATTTTATGTGTAAATAGTTTCTTAATATGATATGTGGTGAAGATTATAGGCTTGCTATGCATTTCAAAGTGATAGTGTGCATGTCTTGTCTTGAAGACACAGAAATGTCACCTGATCCAAAATTACTCTCGAGTTTTTATCGACAACTTGACTACAACTTTTATACTTTCATTCTGAAATTCTCATTTGCCTACGTTTCTTGTGCAATTCTAGGTACCCTAAGATGCCTTAAGAAGCCATTGCAGAGTCCTGTCCTGTTTGTAGACTGAACTGAAATTGCAAAGCATGCTTGTGCTTGGATGTTCGGGTCAATGTTTGTTTTCTATAAGTCACTGCGGGCTTTAATTGCTTTATAATTTTTATATTAGTTTCCTTATGCATAAAATGCATTGTATGTAGGATCGACTGGAGATTCAAAAGAAGTCAGAATTTCAAATTACTGATGATCAAAAGACTCAGTATGTGTAACAACAAATTTTGTATTTATAATGAAATAAATACAAAAGAATTACAATAATAATCCATACGGATTGAACTTGATAATTTAGGAAACAATCTCTATCAATCCTCTGATTCTTCTATCGAACCAATTTGAACTTTGACTTTGACTTGAGTGTGTTGCGCTGACTATGTTGACTGCGCTGACTGTGTATGTTGAGTCGGATCTTCAGTTGAAGCTTGTCCGAACTCGAGCTGGGGGCTTTGTAACGTTAACCTAGAGGCGTCGAGCCTTTGTTTGGATTAATCGTGTTTGCTGTGAAAAACACTCGATCTGGGGGGCTTAGCACCTTAATCCCGGGTCGTATGTTGTTCTTGGCTCGAAGAACACTGAAGAACTTAGTGTATGGAAAACACTCGATCTGGGGGGCTTAGCACCTTAATCCCGGGTCGTATGTCGTTCTTGCCTTGAAGATCTTGAGGAGCGTTGCTCGTGTTTCAATCTCTTCAAAGTGTTGTCGTCTTCGGATGCTTCAGTCTGTCCTGAATGAATAAAGAAGGACTCCTTTATATAGGTGAGAGGTGAAGACCCCCTCATAAATGACTTGCATTCTGATTGGTCCAGAGTTATTTGGTCATATCCTGCGGGCTTGGGCCTCCACTTGTTTGGGCTGTAATCAGGCCTATTTTACTTGGGCTTGATTTAATTTGTATGAGCTTGTTTGACTTAAGTCTGGCCTCATTTTACTTGGGCTTGCTTGACTTGGATCAGGCCTCACTTAATTTGGACTTGTTTCACTTGAGTCAGACCTCATTTAATTTGAACTTGTTTGACTTTGGTCAGACCTCATTTAATTTAAGCCATATTTAATTTGTTGGACTTAAATTAATTATCAATTTTTATTAATCTATTTTTAGGAATTAATTTATTTAAATTCCAAAATAAATTAGAAATTGATATTTAATTCAGAAAATCTACGTGTCGTCATTTAATTGGATCGTAAAAGTTTCCTTTTTTTTCAACCTCTGTAACAATTTTTTCCCCTTGATCTCTTGGCCCAACCTTTTTATTTCTCGTGTGACCCAATTTATTTATTTCTCAAGTGGTCCAATTTATCTTCTCAGGTTCAAATCAACTTCTTTTCCTGCTTAATTTCAAAATTACGGGAAGCAGGAAACCATAATTTCCAAATCAACTTCTTCTCAAGCTTATTCCATAATTTGCTGCAATCTCTCCACTATATAAGAAGGATCCGATGCGTTTGATTTCTTCATCAACAAACTGTAATACATTTACAGTTCTGATTTTCTTTTTTTTTTCTTCAATTTTTTTTTCGAAGAGCACCGTCTCCTTTGCCTTGCAGATTCCTTCATCAAGCATTGTCTACTATCAGAGTAAGCCCTCAATCCATATATATATATTTTTTAGATCTGCTTCTTTATTTATTTATTATGTGAGCAATTTATTAATAATCTGTAAAGCATATTTCATTTCTTTTCATGTTAAACAACTACTATATATATATTTTTATATATATCCTGCATGATTGCTATATATTTGTAATCTTCCTGTCAATCCTCGTTGCTCTTCCTTTTCGAAGGAATGTCTGACGAGCCTCGTCCATTAGCGATTGTCCTTTTAACGTTTGTCCCTCGGTTGTCCCTTGGTTATCCCTTTACGGAATGAACCACTGTCCCTTGGTTGCCCCTTGGCAACAATTGCGTGTGGCGCAGGAAATGGTGGTTGCTGGCAGCGACCTAGGAACCTGAGAGGTAGTCGAAGATGAAAGCGCAGCAGCGTTGAGAAACTGGAGATTTCCGAGAGCAGCGACAATCTGACCTTTTGGCAACGTGCGGCGATTGCGGTCTTCGAAGGAATGACTGACGAGCCTCGTCCCTAAACGATTGTCCCTTGATAATGCTTAGTGGTGCAGTGTGTGCGTGGCCTTTCAGTGGCAACATGGAACGAGGTCGATGGTGCTTCACAACAGCGAGCGGTCAGAGGCAGCAAACTGGTGGTGGATTTCGAGCGAGAGAGATGGTTTGCTCTCCGGTGGGTGTGCTCGGCGGTTGACGATGAGCATTTACGTGCAGGTGGTGATGGGCAGCGGCTGTTGCCTCGTCCCTTAACGGTTGTCCCTTTAACGTTTGTCCCTCAATTGTCCCTCGGTTGTCCCTTTTGAACGGTTGTCCCTCCATTGTCCCTTTTAATAGAACCAACAGTGATCAGTTCCGTGACTGTGGATGGGCAGCACTCGGCTAAGTGGCAGGCAGTTAGCGGTCAGTGGTGGTGAGTCCATGGATACTGGAGACGGTTTGGTGCTTGTGCCATTCGGCAGCGACGGCATTGGGGCTCGAGATTTCATCGGCTGATTGGTGATGAGCTAATGAGACTCTCCAACGGGGCTCTCGATTGCGATCAGACCGGCTGGTCGGGCAGTGGTCACCAGGTTGCAGCGATGGAAAGATCAAAACATCGGGGTCGCTGATGTGGGCATCGAGCTTCGCCGATAGAGAATCATCATTGTTCTGGTTTTGAACTTCCCAACAGGAGGAGTGGCGGAACGGCGAGGACAGCGAGAGAGACGGCGGCAGAGCGTGGTTCTCTACCAGGAGATCGGCGTCTGTCGGGCGCTAGCGGCACCTGGCAGTGTGGTGTGCAAGGGCTTGTGGTAGTGGTCGTCGGTGGCTGGTGCTTCGCCTTTGACGAGGCTGACGGGTGGCAAAGGAACAACGACGGAGTGCGATGGTGGCGGCGAGCATAGCCTCGCGTTTGTGCCTCCACGGCGGATCTGGGCGCGAGCAAAGATGGCTGGAGTCCGCTTCTGGCGGCTGATGGGCGCGTGATTACCGGCAGGCTCCGATGGTGATCGACAACGAACAACTTCTTCTTTGGTTGAGTCGCGATTTTCCGGCGGCTCGCGCATGTGAAGATGGGTCTCGAGGGCGAGCGATGCTCGGCCGGGCCGGGCCGGGTCGCGAATTCGGCTGCATTGGCGGTGATTTTACGCGAAGGCAACAGCGAGCCGTGAACTCTCCGATTGAAAGGCAGCGGCACGAGCAGCGAATTTCAGGCGGCTGGGTACGTGACCATCGGAGGTGCGAAGTGAGTCCCTGGTGATGTTAACGGGTTCCGATGGCTGTGGGTGACTTGAGCTTTCGTCAATCTGGGGAACTTTCCCGTTCAATTCTGGAAGAAGACAATCTCTTCATGGGAAAGCTAATAAACTTTTCAATTTTGACTTTCTTTCTCCAATTTTGACCAACAAAATGGGCTCAATATGTTTGCTGGGCTTCAGAATTAGCTTGGGCCAATTATTAAATTTTCCTTGGCATTAATTTGGGCCGGCTATTTATTTATTTTTTTTTTTTCAAGGATTTGGGCTCCAATTTTCAAGAGCTAATTAAATTCATGATTTGAATCAAATTAATCCATCACAAATTAATTTAGTGGCTCCCTTCAATATTTAGGTCCTTCCCTCGTATGTTTAATTTATAATTTCGAATTTAATAATTAATTGACCCATGAATTTATTTTGGGCCTTTTAATTAATTAAATCCACAAATATAAATTAATTTGAACCCCTTTTGTTGATAGTTTCTCATATATTTTCTTGCAGTTCAATTTCAAGATGGTTTACTTTGATAGCATGTTCATAGACTCCAATAAGCGTCAATTGGTGATTCTTGACACTAAGAACTCACCATCAGATGCAACAACTCATCTTCCGATTGAGAGACCCTTGATTGGTGCACTTATCGAGAAACTTCCTCGCGAGAGTAGCGAATTTGGTCTAGAGACTTATCTAGACACCTGGACTTGGGTGAAACCAAAGTTGCAGCTTTGAGGGCGGCCAACCATATTAAAGAAAGAAACAATGACCCTTTGCCCACATTAGGGCGCCAAATAATCAATGGCGATGCGGCGTGGGGCAAGTCAGAGTGAACTTTCTTGGGGAATTCAATTACACTCACGAATATTGGGAGTGGACTGAAGTTGTACTCAGCAGATATCGCTCTGATCTTGAAAAAACAAGGATTTATGACCCTATTTTCGCATCTTTATTTACCTATGATTGCAGTCGTGAACTTATCAAAGCCTTTTGTGAAGCGTGGTGCCCCGTTACCAATACCTTACTCACTTTCTTTGGAGAAATGTCGATTTCTCTATGGAATTTGTATAACTGGACGGGATTGCAGCTTGCTAGTCACTTGTATGCAGAAGTTGCGACTGACAAGCCCGAACTCTTCAATGAGCATGACACCACTGGCTTACGCATTCCATCTAGCTGCAGACATTTGCTTCATGCTTACCATAAACTTCGTAGTCTTGACGGTAGTAGTATTGTTTCACTTACTCGATGGGTAGACTTTTGTTTTATCGGCCTATAACATACAAGAAACCCCCTGCAAATGTATAGAAGAGGAGGAAGAACCGCTGCAAAAGGACACATAATCCCAAGGGAACCATTGGCGATCACAAGAAATGGACCTCTGCAGAGATAGAACCATTTAAAGTGCTTGGTAATGATGCTACACAACAAGACGAGATGTATATGGCTGCTCATCTGGCTTGCTGGCTCTGCTCTTTCGTACTCCCTACCGATGAAGTAGATTTGATACGTCCTGGTACCTTTAAGGTGGCGAGTTTGATGGCTGCAGGAAAATCAGTTGGACTTTTCGTTCTAGTTTTGACAAGCATCTATAGAGGATTGAATAAGATTTCAAAAGAGCTTAGACCCTCTGAAGTGAAGTCAACATTTCTGGTACATTTTGTTTATACATGGTTGGCTCACTACTTCAATACTCATCATTCGAATCCTCATGAATTGAAAGTTTCTTTAATGGTGATGTATTCGGGCGAGAAGGGAGCTAAGTATTTTACTCTAGCTAATGCTCGCAAGAAGCTTCAAAACGGAAATGATGATTCCTTGTTTTGCAACGTTCGCCGAAGAAAGGACCTAGTGAGGTATGTTGACACTGACCAAGCACTTTGGCGCGACTGGAGTTTCTTCATTGCTATTCGTACACATTATCTTCCCTGTGTCAGAATGTGGGATTTCTCATTGAACCTTACAGCCCACATTGATTTAGCCACCAATTTGGCTTTTATCAATCAGATACTCCAGGGAGACTGAAAACGGACATTCGAGAAACTACTTTAGAGCAAGGGTTTCAGTTTTAGAAATAATGTATCTTACGTAATTCTCACTCGATAGTGACTTTTTCATGTGCCCCTTCAAAGTTCAAAGGCTTCTGTTCATCATAATACAATCAACGGTCCTCTCAGACTCATGGAACTTATTTTGTAGATCATGTGGTAGATCTAATTAAAATTGTTCCAAGCCATGTCGTAGAAGAAGAAGTTGACATTACTGGCAATTCAGGTAATGTCGAGGCTGATGAGGCAGTTGTATTGTTAGAGGACCCGCTTCCTCGAAAGGTGATTGTAGGGACGTCTGGTGGAGTAGAAAAGAGAAAGAGTGATCTCTCTCATTCAAATGATAGTAACACAGACCGAAACTGGAAGAGGACTAAGAGAGCCAAATCTCCGGTGCCTATCCTGACAACTCAAGCCAAAGTTTCAATCACCCTTTAATTATGAGTTACATACTTCCATGCCTGTAATTATTTTCTAACATCTTTTCTTCTTGTAGCATTTGCATACTGTATTGGGTTCTGATTATGGTGAATTTGAGGAAGGATCAGCTTCTGTTGCAGCCCCAGAAGACTTAGCTGATGATGGCTTCCCGGATCATGTTTTTCCCATCGTATCTGAATCTCATCCTCTAATTACTATGGCTGAAGATCCAGAAGTTACAGATTTTAACTTTGATGTCGTGATCATGGATGCTAGGAAACTAGTTAATATGGAAGTGTGGAAATGCTTTCGAGATAAACTGAAGAGGACTCCTGTCAGCTCCTTATTTTCTATGAGGAATGAGGGACTTAAGATGGTGAACAATTTTAAGAGCACTCCAGGGATTGACGGGTCTGCTTTAGAAGAATCATTCAATTTCTTACTTTCTTAAGCTGATGCGTATGACTTTGTGAAGATAAAACTTGCTGATAGGATGCCTAGAAGAGACGTCGAAAAGCTTCTGACTGATGCAAGGAAGTGTGCTCATGACTTCAAAGGTAAAGAGGCCACAGATATCAAACAACTACAAGAATCTGAAACTAGGTTGAAGCAGATTGCGGAAGAAATTGAGACCCTGTTGAAGGAGAAGGAAGCAATGTCTCAAACGGTTGAACGTCTTCGTGAGTCTGTTTAAAGTGCAAAGCTTAGAGCCCAAACTGTTGTCAAGGATATTGGTGTGCTAAAGAAAACACCCATTCTAGAAGATTCCATTACTGATGAATTAAGGAGTGTTACACAAGCTTTGGAAGCCGCTCGAGAGGAGTTATCCATTATGAATATTTTTCATTAGTTTGTATTGAATCCATTTCATTTCAATGTCTCTCTTTCCTCTGAACAGTAATGACATTATCAATAAAGTTCATCTTCTTCATTACTTCTTCATCGTTGCATTTTTAATTTGCTTTATTGCATTTTGATTTTTTTACTTGCTGATTTCATACTTTAATTTATTTCTTGTTTCACAAACTTGATGCGAACAAACCAAAACATGACTGAACTTAACAAAATGTTAAGCTGCCTATGTATCTCTTTAAAGAGAATCAAGTCATAACGTAGTTCAAAGGTACATGGTTTTGAATGGGGAGGTGCCGTGCACAGTTTATACTCATGCGGGCCAGGAGTGTGTTGTACACAGTTTATACTCATGCGGACCTGGAGTTTGTCGTATACAGTTTATACTCATGCGGACCAAGAGTTTGTCGTACACAGTTTATACTCATGCGGACCAAGAGTTTGTCGTACACAGTTTATACTCATGCGGACCAAGAGTAACATGCAGTTTAGGCTCGTGCGTCAAGGAGTGTGCATCTTTGTATTTGTTTACGCGTAATAGCATTTCAAGAATTTCCCATTTATGGGGCCAATGTTCATGCCATCTTCCAAGATCAGTTTTTAAGCGCCATTTGTGTAGGATTCTTTCACAATATGAGGGTCGTCTCATTTGGGTAGAAATTTATTCCCAACTCGATGTGTGACCACAATAGGTCTCTTCACGGCAAGTACCAAGTCGCCAACTTAAAATGAACGTACTTTCACCCTTTTGTTGAACATTCTGGATAGGCGAGATTGATAGCACTAGAGTCTTTGTTGTGCCTCTAGTCTCTTCTCATCTAATGCCTATAACTCTTGAAGGCGCAACTTTGCATTTTCCTCTTCGGTTAAGCCTTCTTGTATGGCCATCCTCAAAGATGGGATCTGCTTTTCGAGAGGTATCACAACTTCAACACCATAAACCAAAAAATACGGAGTAGCCTGAGTGGGCGTTCTATAAGTGGTTCGGTACGCCCATAAAGCTTCGTTTATTCTTTCGTGCCAATCCCATTTCAACTTGGAGAAAACTTTCTTTAACAAATTGCACAAGGTTTTGTTGAATGCTTTGGCCAGACCATTGGCAGCTGCGTTATACATTGACGACTTTCTTTGTTTGAAGTCGAACTTCTTGCACAACTTATCGATCCAACTGTTGCTGAATGACTTCCCATTATCTGTGATGATGTAGCGAGGAACACCATATCTGTAAATGATGTTGATTCTAATGAAATCAGCAACATTTTCTTTCTTCACTTCCCTTAAAGGCACAGCTTGGCTCATTTGGAAAAGTAATCGGTGGCAGCAAGGATGTAGAGATGACCACCAGAAGATTTTGTGAGAAGCCCCACCACATCTAATCCCCACGCATCAAAAGGCCATGAAGAGACCGTTGGGTGCAGAGGCTCCGAAGGTTGATGGATCAAATTCCCATCGAACTGGCAGACTTGACATTTTTATGCATACTCCATGCAATCTTTTACCATTATGGTCTAATAGTGACCCATTCTCTTGATTCTGAAATGTAACTTCGGCCCAGACTGATGGGCGCCGCAAATTTTGAAATGAGCTTCTTCCAATGCTTGAGTAGCTTCTTCTTTACTCAGACATCTCAAGAAAAATCCATCAAAAGATCTTCTATAAAGTGTCCCTTTAAAATAGATGAAACGAGGTGCATGACGCCGAATATCAATCCTTTGGCGTAGATCACTGGCATACTTCAGATAATCCATGAGTGGTTGGCGCCAATTCTCTTCTTCAATTTCGAAGACTTCCACCACATGATTTTCAACTTCTTCATAATCATCATCCTCGAAGATTGGTGGTACAATCCAACTTTTACACACTGGGATTTGAATTTGCGCCTCTGGCATAGCTATAGTTGATGCTAGCTTAGCAAGGGCGTCAGCTTGCTTATTCTCTCTTATAGACAGATGTTCGATATCAACATCACCGAGCCAACCCATCAGCTTCTGAGCATACTTGTGGTATGGGAGCAACTCAGGCTTCCTTACTTCATACACTCCAAGTAGTTGGTTTATCACAAGCAGCGAATCACCATACACCCTAAGGTGTAATTGCTTTATTTCGACGGCCATCTCTAAACCAAGTATGAGTGCTTGATACTCAGCCACATTGTTATAGCAATTTTTTGTTAAGGAAAATGAATATGGTAGAACTTCAACACTGGATGTTACAAACACGACTCTAGCACCGGCTCCTTCTCTATGAGATGCTCCATCAAAGTACATTTTCCAAGGAGAAGCTACCTCCACAGCGAAAGCATCTTCATCAAGGAGTTCATCAGATAATTCCCATTCAGCAAGCGTTGGATGATCAGCTAGAAAATCTGCCAACACTTGTTCCTTTACGGCCTTTTGTGGGACGTATACAATCTCAAACTTTTGGAGTTGGAGATACCACCTTGCAAGCCGATCAGAGAGTACTGGCTTTGACATGATAAACTTTAGTGGGTTGGCTTTCGAGACTAGCCGAACTGTATGAGCTTGGAAGTAATGTTTCAACTTCTGAATCACGAAGATAAGGGTTAAATAGATCTTCTCAATTGGTGAATATTTCAACTCATTTGGAGTCATGGATCTACTCAGATAGTAAAGGGCAGTTTCTTTGCCATCATCATTCTCTTGTGTAAGTAAAGCTCCAACAGAACGCTTTTGAGCAGCTAGGTAGAGAATTAATGGACGTCCAGGTATTGATGCACACAACACTGGTACCTTCATCAAGTATTCCTTAATGCTATTGAAAGCATTATTGCAAGCTTCATCCCATTCAAATCTAGACCTGACATTTCTTTATGCGACCATGCGAAGACATCTCTGAATTCTCGCAAAAGGCTGATATATTGTTCTTCTTCCTCAACACTTAGCAGGACACTTATGTAGATAGGACGTGGGTCGCTTTCATCACCTAAGTTGATTTCTTTCAACTCATCAACAGTAGCTTTCACACCCTCCTCAAATTGTGGAGAGGCATAATCGGCATCCACTTCCTCCACTTGAGAATCCTCAAGAGCAGTGATATGGTTGGTGGAAGCTACACTTTCTTTATCATCATCATTGTCTTCTTTAGTAAAGATAATTGTCTGCATCTTGGCCTTCAACACTCTTCCACATGAGACTGTCCAGATATTTCTCCTCTTCATGCGAGAAGGGATTCGACTTCGGAGTTTTGGAAAGATAGGAGACTTGAAATTACTTTTCTTCCCACACTTGTTCTTTTCACACGGTCCGAGCCTTTCGAAAACACTTCCAAGCCTTTCGAAGATAGAGCTTTTCTTGATTTTCCTTCCTCCTTCATCAAACATGTCTTTTGTGGACGAAGCTTCTCCCTCTGTGATATAATTTGCATTTGCTATTCTAATTGCTATGCGGACTGGCTTTTGAGGGACATATCCCAAACCTGGCTTAGCATTCTTGACAGTGTGGCCACTATTTTTCAATATTTTCTGAGTAGCATTGAGCCCATGTTCAGATGGGTTGATAGTCTCTTAAGGTAACTTGCTTGTCATCAGTTTCTCCTTCGGTTCATAACCAGCCTTCTTGAGGAGTTTAAAAGCTTGTGGGCCATATGACTTGGCTATTTCTGTTTCAAATACTTTACCGTATTCGGTCCTTGCTCCTTCAACAGGAAGTACGAATCCTTTGAGTGGAGGAGAATAAGTCTTACCTTCATTAATTTTACTTAAAGGCAATGGCAACTCTTCCAAGTACTCAAACTTCTCCTTGTTCTTCTTGAGAGCGGTGGATGATGTGCCACCTTCATCCTTTACTTGTTTACTGCCCCCATCATCTTGTGCTGGGGCTTCTTCGCGCTTCACTTTCTTTGTATTCTTGAAGAAATACTTAGCATCTGCAAAGTAAGCTTCAGCTTCAGTAAATGGCTTATCATCACCGAATACCCTTTTCACGTTGTTGCCTTAGCTATATTTGTAGCACTAGTGTAATGTAGGATGGATTACACAATTCTCATACAGCCATGGGCGCCCCAAGAGCATATTGTATGAAGTTTTTGCATCGATAACATGTAAGAGCACTATTGATTTCATCTCATCGATCATCAAATCAAGAACAATCGTGCCGAGAGTTCTTTGCCCTTCATGGTTAAACCCTTGGATCATCAACCGGCTATGATTAAGTTCATCCGTTGGTATTTCTAACTTCTTCAACATCCTTAAAGACATGATGTTCACTGCTGAGCCTCCGTCAACAAGTATACGCTTTACTTGCAGCCCTTGTATATAACCAGTTACAAATAGAGGTCGGTTATGAGGCTGTGAACCCAACAACATGTCTTCATCTGTAAAGGTCACCTTCATAGAGTAAACCTTTTCCTTATCCTCAACTCGTTCAACTCCACTGCCCTCCTCACTCACCACGTGACATGAGCTTTCATCATGAATTTCTTTTACGGAAGTGAAGTTTGCGGCTGCTTCATCTTCCAACACAATTTTCCCCTCATTGGCCAGTTGCATGATCTTTTCCGTGAAGATGAAGCAATCATGAATGGGATGGCCCACCAATCTATGGTATTTGTAATATTTTGGGTCATTAGTTCGATTGTCTTCCTCTGGGCGTTTCATCTTAGGGAGTTCGATGAGTTTGTCTTTCATCAGATCATCGAATATGCCAGAAACATTGGAGTTCAGGAATGGATACTCTTTTTCTTACATCTCCTTCAGGGTTAACATTCTTTGTCCCCACTCTTGAGCAACTTGTTTCCCTTTGTCTTTCTTGTCATCTCCATTCTTTTGAACCTTGATAGTAGCAGTGTTTGTGACCATTGATTCTGGCATAAGGGTTGCCCCCTTTCTTAACTTCTTGTCTATCTTTGGACTTGTAAGAATCCGACATTGGCGAGTGCTTGATTCCACTGGCAGCCATGCTCAATTCCATATCATGTGCTCTCGTAGCCAACTCTTCAAAATCCTTTGGTTGAATCCCTTTGAGGATGTAGAGTAAATTCCATTCCATCCCTTGGATGCACATTTCGATAGCAGACTCTCCGGATAATCAGTCCTTGTAGTTTAAACTCAAATTTCTCCATCGATTGATATAATCAATCACAGGCTCTTCCTTCAATTGACGAGTATTAGTTAGCTCAGTCATGTTAACGGTTCTCCTCGTGTTGTAGAAACGATTGAGAAATTCATGCTCCATTTGTGCCCAATTGTCAATGGATTCAGGCAGTAAGTCGATATACCAGTCAAAGGCATTTCCTTTGAGAGAGTGAACGAATTGCCTCACCATATGGTCTTCATAAGTACCAGCGTCATTGCATGTCTCAATGAAGTGTTCCACATGTTGTCTTGAGTTTCCCTTGCCATCAAATTGTTGAAATTTAGGAGGCTGATAATCAGCTGACATCTTTAAGTTATTCACTCTTTTTGTGTATGGCTTGACAGAAGTGAAGGTAGGTTTGGAAGTCTCCTCAAACATTTCTTTTATTGTTCCAAGTATAATATCTTTGGGTTGATCAACTTGGAGTATTCCATCAGCCGAAAGTTGCACTCCTCTTTCAGTTTGCTCATTTTCCATAGTCTGGCGCCTTGTGACCTCTTCCACCTCACTATCATCCAAAATTCCTTTTCCGTTTGCACGGCTAGTCTCCGCGATGTCTCTTTTTTTCATCAATTGGGAGATCTTCGTGTCATGAGCTTCTATATGTTTTGTGAGCCCTTCTATAGCTTTCATCATATTTGCTAGTTGCTCCTCAATAGTTGTAGTGCCTGCCATCATTACTGGAGCTGCACTTGAATCAGACGAAGAGCTTGAAGATGAATGGGGGTGTGAGCATGCAGAGTCTTCATCACTATCCTCCTTCACGGGTGGCTGTTTTCTCGAAGCCACTTCGACCGAAGAGTTAGATCCAGAGGAGGCCTCCGACTGAGCTTTCTTTGACATACTCCTTGTGACAACAGAAACATATTCATTCAATGAATCGGAGAGCTTGGAAGCAGCAGTCCTTTCCACTGTGATCTTGACAGGAGTCATTTTATGTTTTCAAAGTTGTAGAGAGAAGAGATGAGAGGTAGAGATTGTCCCACTGGGCGTGCCAAAATTTGTAACAACAAATTTTTTATTTATAATGAATTAAATACAAAAGAATTATAATAATAATCCAGACGGATTGAACTTGATAATTTAGGAAACAATCTCTATCAATCCTCTGATTCTTCTCTCGAACCAATTTGGACTTTGACTTTGACATGAGTGTGTTGCGCTGACTATGTTGACTGCGCTGACTGTATATGTTGAGTCGGATCTTCAGTTGAAGCTTGTCCGAACTCGAGCTGGGGGCTTTGTAACGTTAACCTAGAGGCGTCGAGCCTTTGTTCGGATTAAACATATTTGCTGTGAAAAACACTAGGTCTGGGGGGTTTAGCACCTTAATCCAGGGTCGTATGCTGTTCTTGGCTCGAAGAACACTGAAGAACTTAGTGTATGGAAAACGCTCGATCTGGGGGGCTTAGCACCTTAATCCCGGGTCGTATGTCGTTCTTGACTTGAAGATCTTGAGGTCAGACCTAATTTAATTTAAGCCCTATTTAATTTGTTGTGCTTAAATTAATTATCAATTATTTATTAATCTATTTTTAGGAATTAATTTATTTAAATTTCAAAATAAATTAATAATTGATATTTAATTTAGAAAATTAATGTGTCGCTATTTAATTGAATCGTAAATTTTAACTGCTTATAGTATGCTAAATACTTAATTAAAGCTCTTCTACCATTTCTTGAACAGATCAACACGGAGCAAGGGATGGAGAGGGAACTTGAGGCCAAGATTCAAGGTTCTACTTTTCATCTCATTTCTCTTTCCCGACATGTTTAAGAGATGGTCGATATGAGGCATAAAAAATTCTCATTCTGAAGCATCTTCGTCCCTGGTTGATACTAGTCTTGTATATATAATATATTTGATGAGCTTTTAGGTAACTTGTGGATTTTGTAAATTACTGGGGTATGCTGACACATGATTGCTACATGAAAAGGAGGAAATGCTTTTAAAGCATTCCCAGTGTGATTTGATCACTAATATTTTAATCTTGAAACATCTCATTCATCTTTGGCAGGAGTATCAGCTTTGGAAGTCAAACTTGAGAAAGAATGTTGTAATGTGAACGAGCTTATTTATTGGTAGGTTTTGAGAAAAAAATTGCATTCATGGTCTGATATAACAGGATTTGAGGTGAGTTTGTTCATGATGATGCAGTGACAACTGCCGAACTTCTATTGTTGATTATCACCGAAGTTGCCCTCATTGTTCCTATGATCTATGTCTTAGTTGTTGCCAAGAACTTAGGGATAGCCACCTTCTGGGAGGTGAAAAAGGACCTCCTTTTGGATATCTTGACTATGGCTCCAAATATCTGCATGGTGGTGAGAAGAAAATTCCACAGTGTCTGTCATCAAACTTCAACAATTGAGGAAAACTCAGAGGATAATGTTTCTCCATCTGAATGGAAAGCAAATGCAGATGGCACCATTCCATGCCCACCAAAAGATAAGGGAGGTTGTGGTAAAGCTGTTTTGAAATTGAATTACTTATTTCCAAATTAATGCGTTTCAAAATTGCTGCTCCAAGCAAAGGGAATTTTTGACAGACTTGAGCTTGGGTGTGTGCCTGAGTTTTCCGAGGAATGCTGTTCCTGTTCTAATCACATGGCTCATGATGGTATCATGAGTCAAAAGTTACTTAAAGCGGCCTCCCTAGAAGATTCTAGTGACAATGCTCTCTACTGTCCATCAGCTGTAGACATTAAACATGAAGACCTGAAACACTTTCAGTGGCATTGGTCGAAGGGGGAGCCAGTAGTAGTTACTAATGTGCTTGAAACGACTCTTGGCTTGAGCTGGGAACCTATGGTCATGTGGCGTGCCTTTAGACACATAAAAAATTTCGATCATGATCAACTTCTTGAAGTGACTGCAATAAATTGCCTAGACTGGTGTGAGGTCTGTCTATGCCTGTTCTTGCAATTCAGTTTTCTGAATCAGGTGTTCTGATGTTAAAATTGGTTTCATAAATTTGTTCTGTAAATTATAAGGTTCGAACATAGTATACATTTCTATGGGTTTCATGTCCTATGTCTCACAAAATTTTGTTCCTTGGCATTGGTTGGATTTTGAATTTAGCTCATCAATATTTATACCTGCATATTATTAATTTTTTATTTTTTGTGGGGAGAGGGTTGATATCACATAAATACTATTCTGTTTGGCCCATTTAATTTAATCTTATGCTTTATATATGTGTGATCATGCAACTTATCATGTTCTTTTCTTTTTGGTGAGATGCAGATTGATTTGAATGTCCACCGGTTTTTTAAGGGTATTCTGAGGGTCAATTTGACAAAGAAGGGTGGCCAGAAATTCTGAAATTGAAAGATTGGCCAGCATCTACTTCATTTGGTCAGCGGTTACCTCGCCATAATGCTGAGTTTATCAGTTGCTTACTTTTAAAGATATACACATCCTGGCAGTGGATGCTTAAATCTCGCAGCAAAGCTTCCTGAGAAATCTTTGAAACCTGATATGGGGCCGAAAATGTATATAGCTTATGGGTTTAATGAAGAGCTAGGGCGTGGAGATTCTGTTACAAAACTTCATTGTGATTGTCTGATGTGGTAATCCTCTGGGTTTAATTTTCAGTAGCATAGACTTCTACATTTCGATCAAATTTTAGTGTTTTTATGTTCTTATAGGCCCATAAGTTAATAGCTCTAGTATTTTTTTCTTCGTATTCTTAGCTAGTCTTTGTGATTTTGAACCTATACTAAATTATTGATTTTAAATACATGGACAGGTAGATGTTGGAGTGTCTGTAATTGAAGATTACAATAATAGGAGGAGATCTTATATACTTGGTTTATGTCCTTCTCTATTTAAATGCATCATCAAATTATGTTCTTATTTTTGAAACGTGAATCTGTCCTGCACTAGAAGTGGATTGTCCAAAACTGTACTTATTCTACGTTCAATGTCATTAGTAAACAGCTTGACACATGTGAAAGCAGCTGGATTCTCACCTGATAAAATTGAGAAGCTACAAAACATTCCAGCTTTGAAAGCAAAACATGCTATCCAAGATCATATTGAGATTTTTGGAGCTCAAATGGCAAGTGTAGAAGAAGTTAAAGCTTCTGAACTGGCCAACAAGCTCGTGCCTGACTTGGATGTTGGTTCCAATATATGCATTGGTAGTACTGATGATGGTGATAGTGGAGCTCTTTGGGACACCTTTTTACAAAAAGATGTTCCTAAACTGGAGGAGTATCTCAAAAGGCACTCTAAAGAGTTCAGGCATATACACTGTAATCTGCTGCCGGAGGTAATTTAATATCTTAAATTCAATCTTTTTCCCTTTTCTTTTCCCTTATTATTGTATTTTTAGTTATTTTTATTAAAATCAACAGAAAAATTTTCTAGTAAGTGTTAGTTTATCTGTTTATGTATTTAATCAGGGTGTTATTCTCTCCCTATTTTGGAGTAATTAGTTTATATTCAGGGTGTTTTTCTCGTCTTATTTTGGAGTAATTAGTTTATTTTCCTATTTTCTTGGATTCCTATTTACTGGAATCTTTTTTCCTTTTTATTTTTTTCCCAGTGGACTGGATTGCCACCCACACTTTGCTTATATTATTAGGATGTACATATCTCATATCTCTTTAGAAATAGGATTCAGAATAATCTATGCTATCAAGTCCTATCTATGAACCGTACTTCTCCAGTGAGTTGTCTTCTACCTCTAGCCATTTCTTCACCATGACCAAATGTGGCATGGCTTCACAAACCTCCTCGTTAGAAGTCATTTCTAGATCCGAGCTTTTGTCCCTAATTTTTCTTCGCATCTCTTCACAAACTGTAAACTCCCTAGACATAATTTCTTCATATGTGCCAAACTCCTTGCTCCATTCACCAAGGAGCAAATTGAAATATTGCAGAAATCTCTAAGTTAAGCGTCTAGTTTTTGATAAATGTCTTCATTCTTTTTCAAGGAGCATACTAGCCTCCTTGCAAACCAGGTATCTTGCGCCAGATATCCTGTCCTTTCTCACATGTCTCAAATAACACTTCAAGACTGTGGATAGTAGATTCAATGGCCTCTGATCGCATGATTGGGGACAAACATTCTTTGTAGTTACGAGCCATGCACTGGTCACTCTGGAGTCTGGATTGTTGATGGTTCAATTTCACCTGTGGCAGGAACTGGATGAAAAAGGATTTAATCCTTTCTCTGCTGTTTATGTTCCTTAATTGAACTGCAATCTACTTTCCATTAGCCCACATCACTCACTCATAATTTATTATGTGTGGCCAAATTTTATTCCAAACTTTGTGCTTTTCAGGCACTTGATTCAGGGAAGGTGATTGGCAGTGCTGAGATGCATCTGCCAACTCAAGTTTCCCCCTTGAGTCTTGTACAAAATGTCTGCTGTTTTGAATTCTATATCTGTTGAGGGTAAAAGTTATGTTATGGCGTTATCAATTTGGTTATCCAAACCTTTGCTTATCTTGAGAAGATGTTCCCCCATCCATTCATTTATAAAAGTACTTAAATTCTTATCAATGTGAATTTCTCAGTTATGAGACATACTGAGTTTGCTATGCAAACCTTCGGATCTCTTCTCGGTTATTCATAGCGATAGTTGGGTACTTCACCTCGAGAAATATATCAATGTGGCTTTGTGGTTTGCAACATTCATGGACTTTCACAAAAGAACATCTTGGACTTACGAAAGAAAAATTGTAATCAACCTCTATATTATTCACTCCATTTATTCTATGACCTCCAGCCAATTCCGAAGCAGCTCATAAATTCTAGACAATGCCAATGATTATTTCAATTCCACCCCCCCAAGGGTTATTTCAATTCCATCTTTGAATCTTATCTGTCCAGACATCAAGTCATTTATGCAAGTTCTTGTGTTGATCCTACTTAATATAATAACAATGCTCGAGTAAAAAACCGACTTGAGATTTTGAGATTTAGCTTTATGCAAAATTAATGTGCAAAAACATAGATTTGGAAATTTGTTGGAAAGTGAAAGGGTTTATTGAGGTTTTTAAACTATGGAATGGGAATCTGGTTTGTGATGTAATGATGCGATATTATTATATTGTTGAGTTTGATTGTAATGATTGTAAGATAATGAATGACCATATAATGACAATTATTAGAGTATTCATATGGTTAAATTCACTTGGTTTTTGAGAATCGAATTTAAACTAATCTAAAATGTTCTTTGGATTTTTATTATGGAAACAAAAATAATCTTAGGGGTGATTGGTTTAAATTCTACGATGATAATGATAGTAGGTATAATTGAATATTTAATGGGTTTGATTGATGAGGTAGAGTGGTTAATAGAAGTAAGAGAATGATTTTGAAATTGGATCCTGTAAAACCCACCCATACAAACAAATACTCTCTTCGTCCTATAGAAGTTGACACACTTTCTTTTTTGGTTTGTCCCACTAAAGTTGACACATTTCCTTTTTAATACATGAGACCTATATATAAACAATTAATCTACTCTCATGGGCCCTACATATCACCTCTAATACAACTACCCACTACACATTAAATATTATTTCTCTCACTTTACTTACTTCACTTTACATTAAATTATTATATTACTTAATCTCCGTGCCAAAAAAAAAATTATACCAACTTTAATGAGACGGAGGGAGTAAGTATAAATTTTATTACAATATTAACCCACCTGCCTTTTGTGCATTCTCTCCTATATTTTCTCATCTCTTTGTCAGCCCCCTCTCATTTATTCTCTCTAGTCAAGTAATAATAATGTTATAATACCCACTTACAATCTTATTTTCACTACTTGCACATTGATTATACAAATTATATATATATATATATATATATATATATATATATATATATATATATATATATATATATATAAAAGATCGATTTTCACTCTTTACATGATTTTCTGCCACCATTATTGTTTGGACATCGTAACTTTTACTAATACGTACTGTAATCATCTTTTACTTTCAGGTTACCCATCCAATTCATGACCAAACAATTTACTTAACTTCAGTGCATAAAAAAAGTCTCAAGAAGGAATATGGTTTGTTGTTTCCTTTTTTTTTTTCTACTTTCTTTCCTCTGCTAAATCATTTGCAGGGTTTCTTGATAATGTCATGTTTGTATGTGTATTGTGAACAGGAATTGAACCATGGTCATTTGTACAGAAATTAGGGGATGCTGTCTTTATACCAGCAGGCTGCCCTCATCAAGTTCGGAACTTAAAGGTACAATAATTCATTTTGTTATATACTTCCTTTTTCATTGCAATTTGTTAAGGCTCTTGACCTTATAATGATAATTCTAGATAAGATATTTACTTGAAATGTTCTTGAAATCCATTTTGTTTTTATATCTTTGCCTCTTTGGATTTCAGAACACTTGTAGTTATTTTCAATTTCTTTTCTTAAAGTCCAAAACTATATTACAGTGGTCTCTGTATTATAATCGAAGCTGCTGTACTGACAAGGTAAAGGAGTGTTCGAAAATTGATGGAGAATCCTTTATTCACCCCTCCCTCATCTTTGTTCTGCCTTTAACTGTTATGAAGTTTGTACCCATTAAAATTTTATAAAATGCTGTTAAATATGAACAGAAAGTTGCAAGTGCCTATGCTTCCTTCCTTACAAAGATCAAGCCTTAAACCTAGCTATGGGGTCATCAAGTCTGGTTCATTTTGGTTAATTTGATGTTGAAAAACTGGCTTACATGGATATTGTTATGTGTAACACCTCACAATTCTATACGTGATTTTTTTTTTTGTGGCCCAACTCATAGAGGCCCAATACAAACAAAATGTAGTCCAACCCGCATGGTTGCTTTCCAAACCGCGTGAATGGAAGAGAAATCAGAATTTTATACACTTCCTTTATTTAACAAATTTCTTCCAGTCCAAGAAAATATCATCATATCTCTTTAATTCTTTAAAGAGATATTCCCCTGCTATCACTTCCAAATTTATTTCTCTTGCTAAGGAAAGTTTGACTCCCTTACGCGTTAAATTATTTTTGAGATTTGGCCCAGCCATTCAAGTATAAGAGGTTGATCATTCCTTCGTTCCTTCACATACAACTTTTATATTTTTTTTATTTCTTCTTTCACGGCTGTTTTTCTTCGAAGAGAGGAGAGTTTTCGACGGGGCTGATTACGACATTCAACTCTCGAATCCGAGGTTTTTACGTGATCGATAGGTGAGATTTATTATGTGTTATTTATGTATTTAAAACCTATATGATGTGATTATACATGAACATGCTATGTTATCCATGAATTATTAAGTACAAGTCAAGGGTATTGAATCGCGATGCTTGCCAACATGGGTATTGAACCGAAAGGTGCTTGCCAACATAGGTATTGAACCGAAAGGTGCTTACCAACATGATTTTAAATTTCAAGTTACAAGTGTAAGAATTTCAGTTTCACTCGTGGTAGCGTTTGAATGATAAATAGTGCGTAATTTATTTCACTGAGCGGTGGTTTGCTCACTCCCAATCAATCTCCCCCTTTCAGGTTAGCGTGGCGGTAGCGTACAAGTGATGGTGCGTTGGCAAAGGGAGACTAAATAAAAACTTCAATAAGTTGCAGTCTATGTTTTTATTTATATTTTGATTTGTTTGAACATGGAAAAATTTCATGAGGATTTTACTGTTTTGATTTACATGGTAACTGCAAGCAATTCCGTACTTCGATTATTTTTTTTGATGAAATAAGATGCACTTTATTTTATTTGAAATATTCTGTAAGTTGTTGTAGTGGATCTGAAAATTTGTATTGTTATTTTTTGTTTCTATGCAATGCCGGTTTGTTGACACTTGACACTATCGTGGTGTTATCTATTATAACATGACAAAGGTAAATTTTTTTCTGCCCTTGTGAAAGATCACTTGGTTAGGCAGGCCTAGGGCAGGGAGTTTTATTTGCATCATCATTTATTTGACTTTATGATCATGATGTTACTTATGGCCCTATTCTACCACGTGCCATGTAGTGAAGGTTTGTAACAGACTTCAATAGGGACTATGAAACTGACATTGATTGAGTGCTTTCTAAAATCTGGATTTACAAATTTCTGAACTATTTATGGTGACAAAAAAAAAATCTTCAGTACTAAGAGGAATTCCTTTTCGGAAGTGGATGAAATTGTTGGAAAGCCAACCCAATTTGTTTTTAAAAAAAAATAATTGTGAAAATTCTTTTTATTTAGAAAATTTGGGGTGTGACAGATTGGTATCAGAGCAGGTATGCGATTCTGCATACTTGTTCAAAAATTATTTTATTTTTATTTTTCCGCATATGTAAATGATTTATTTGCTATGAAAATATACATGAATAATTAAGTCTCTTGCTACGCATCCACCGAGTACGATGCCCATGCCAAACATGGTTTGAATAATTTAAAATTTTCAACTATGTTTACATGTGAAATTATGTGCAAGTTAGGTTTTATTATTCCATGTGGATAAATTTATGAATTTCTATGCAAGATAGTTTGTTCTTACGTGATAAGAGGAACCGTGTTATGGTAGATGGACAATATAGCTAGACAACAAGCTTACAGAAATTATCAGCGCGATCCGCGCCATGATCTGGCAACACACATCGCTATAATGTTGCAAGAATGGAGAGAAGTTCGAGGTTATGGAGATAGAATTACCAACTATTGGGCTTGTATGAAGCTGATTAACACGCTACCCCTAGCATGGAGGGAGGTCGCATATCCTATTTTCACGGCCGGGCTGCGACACAATATGACTCAAGAGGTTCCACGAACAAGCTATCTTGTGTTCACTGCACAGTTGTTCGAGAGAGTGGTTCGCTTCCAACCACCACCTCCTGGACACATCGTAGATACTCAGGAGAATGCTCTCACCGAGGGATTGTATGGAATTCCTGATGCAGAAGAACCCGAAGAAGACCTTGAAGAGGATCCTGAGGAGGACGTTGAATAAATTAATACCAGCAATTATTCTAACTTCTAGTATTATTTATTATTAACCTTATGATGGGAAATTTGACTTTTGCTTTCAGTATTTGACATCTATGATATTCATTTTGAGACAATTCATTATTTACGGCACGAATGGAATTTTTATTATGAATTTATTTAGTTGTCCTTCTAAATTACGTGCCTCTATCATTTAAAATATATTTTTTTAGATAATGTTTACTATTGACCATCATCCTGAGCTAGTATTAATTATTGGTGCATTGATGATTTAAGGATGCCTCCGAGAAGAGCACCTCATTTTAACAACATTCAGGTTAACAACAACCAAGCGAATGAGAACCAAGCGAATGCAAACCAAGCGAATGAGAACCAAGCGAATGCAAACCAAGCGAACGAGAACTAATATAATAACAATTCGCAACCCGCAGTGAATGAAGAAGCTTATGCCAGGGTGATGCAGCAGTTCCGGTCCTACACGCCGCCTATCTTCAAGGGACGTGAGGGACCCGAGTATATGGAAGAGTGGTTGAGATCACTCGAAAAGACTTTCCGAGCCATGAGGTGCAACGAACACTTTCGCGTCTACTGTGCGCAATACCAATTTGCAGAAGATGCAGATCATTGGTGGGATTCATACTGGAGAATGAGACCTGATGAGGACCCTGAAGCTATCACATGGGAGACATTTAAGAGGATAGTGCTAGAGAACTACTATCCGTGGACCTACCGAGCTAAAGTAGAGCGCGAGTTATACGATTTCAAGCAAGGAAATCAGACAGTGGTTGAATACGAGCGCCGATTCAATCAAATGAGTCGGGCAGCACCGCAACTAGTCGATACTGAAGATAAACGAGCTCAGAAGTTGGTAGACGGCCTGCGCAAGACATTCAGGATGCTATGGCTTCTCTGCCTGAGATGGGATATGCTGATACGTTTCAGTGGGCTCAAAAGATAGAAGCTTGTTTTGAGAGGGGACGTACTAATCGTAGGTCGATGGAGAACTCGGGCAAAAGAAAGTGGGAGGACTCCAGCTCTGGAAGGAACAACAACAACAAACAGTCAAGGGCCAACACTAATTCGCCCCCAAATACCCAGAGCACAAAACGGCTTTGCCCGAAATGTGAGAAGATACACGATGGTGAATGCCTTAGAGGTCAGGGAAGATGCTTCAGATGCCACGAGGTCGGGCATAGAATCCAAGATTGCACCAAACCACGTAACTATGTGCCGGATCGAAGGGGACTGCCCGCAAGAGGGAATCAAAGACAAGCTACCGGAGGTCAAGGAAGAGTCTTCGCCATGAACCAGAATGAAGAGGATAAGGAACAATGAGTCACTACAGGTACTTTATCAGTGGGTAACTCCCGAGCTTTCACATTGTTTGATACTGGTGCATCACATTCATTCATATCTGCTAAGTATTGTCGTAAGATTCGTTGCGAACTAATCAAGAGTGACGAGCCTCTTGAGATTAGTCTGCCTTCGGGAGAGAAGATTCTCACGTATTTATCAGTGGATAGCCTCGACGTATACATAGAAGGAATCAACTTTAGCACCAAACCCTACGTTATAGACATGCATGGGTTCGATTTGATACTAGGAATGAATTGGCTTACACACCATCGAGCCATATTCAGGTGCAAGGAGCGAGAAGTGATCTTAACGGTGGCAGAATCCAAGGAATAAATCATCCACAAGATTAAAAGTGGTGTGATACCCCGAGTTTTGTCTGCTACGAAAGCATCAAAGATGCTTAAGAAGAAGTCGTGTCAAGGATATTTAGTGAACATTATGGACTCTAAGATCTCGGAAGTGTCACCCAGCAACATACCAGTAGTGCAAAACTTTCTAGATGTCTTTCCGGAGGAATTGCTAGGGATACCACCGAACCGCCAAGTAGAATTTTCGATAGACCTACTTCCTGGATCAGCACCAGTTTCCAAGGCCCCTTACAGAATGGCACCCATGGAGCTACAAGAGCTGAAGATTCAACTGCAAGAGCTTCTGAACTTGGGATTTATTCGCCCAAGCGTATCACCATGGGGAGCACCAATTCTATTTGTCAAGAAGAAGGATGGTTCGATGAGAATGTGTATTGATTACCGTGAACTCAATAGACTGACAGTGAAGAACAAGTATCCCTTACCGAGAATTGAAGACCTATTTGATCAACTTGAAGGAGCTAATACCTTTTCCAAGATTGACTTGAGATCTGGATACCACCAATTGAGGGTGAAGGAGACAGATATTTCTAAGACGGCTTTTAGGACTCGGTATGGACATTACGAGTTCGTTGTAATGCCATTTGGCTTAAGTAATGCACCTGCTGTGTTTATAGACCTGATGAATCGAGTTTTCCACCAATATCTTGATCAGTTTGTCATAGTCTTCATCGATGACATTCTTGTCTACTCGAAGGACGAAGCACAACATGAGGAACACTTGAGATTAGTATTCGAAACACTTTGCAAGGAGAAGCTGTACGCGAAGTTTAAGAAATGTGAATTTTGGTTGAACCAAGTCGTCTTTCTTGGACATGTGGTGACATCGCAATGAATCGAGGAGGATCCATCGAAGATAGAAACTGTGAATCAATGGAGGACGCCGTCAAATGTACAAGAAATTCGGAGTTTCTTAGGACTAGCGGGCTATTATCGGAGATTTATTGAAGGATTTACAAAGATAGCCGGTCCTTTGACGCGCTTGACTCGAAAAGGCGAAAAGTTTGTTTGGTCTGAGAAGTGTGAAGAGAGTTTCCAAAAATTGAAACATGACTTGACCACAGCGCCAGTATTGACGATACCTAACCCAAACGAAGAATTCACTGTCTACAGTGATGCATCAAAACAAGGACTTGGATGTGTTTTGATGCAACATGGGAAGGTTATTGAATACACTTCTAGACAGTTGAGGCCGCACGAGGTGAACTACCCTACACACGATTTGGAGTTGGCAGCAGTTGTGCATGCCTTGAAGGTTTGGCGACACTACCTATATGGAGGAAGATGTGTGATCTTCACGGACCATAAGAGTCTGAAATATCTTTTCACTCAAAAGGAGCTCAACATGAGACAGCGAAGATGGTTAAAGTTGGTGAAGGACTATGATTGCTCAATTGAGTACCATCCAGGTAAGGCTAATGTGGTAGCTGATGCATTGAGCCGGAAAACAAAAATGGACCTTAGTAGTCTACACACCGAGCGTGAGGAGTTGATCAAGGAATTCGCCAAGATGCAAATCGAGTTGGTGACATCACCCCCGGCATAAGAGCGACCTTTGCATCATTGGAGATACTGCCGAGTTTGAAAATGGAAATAAGGGGATCTAGATCACTTTTTGCAAGGAATGAGGAAGAAGGCACAAGGAAGCGAATACAATGGCTTCAAAGTGGATGACGAGGGAGTGTTGACTCTAACGGAAGAAAATGCATTCCAATGGTTGAAGAATTAAGAGAGAAGATTTTAGGAGAGGCACATGGAGCTCCATACACCGCTCATCCGGGAGGAACAAAGATGTATCAAGATTTGAAAGAAAGGTTTTGGTAGAGAAATATGAAGCGAGATATTGGATATTTCGTTGAGAGATGTTTAACTTGCCAACAAGTTAAAATTGAACATCAGCGACCAGCCGGAAAGCTTAAACCACTCGAGATTCCCGAGTGGAAATGGGAACAAATTGCCATGGATTTCGTTGTGGGACTACCCAGATCATCAAAGGGGAACCACGCCATTTGGGTCATTGTTGATCGATTGACGAAATCGGCGCACTTCTTACCAGTGAAGATGACATCCAAGATGGAGCAGTTCGCTCAGTTATATGTTCAAGAAATAGTAAAACTTCATGGTATCCCAATTTCAATAGTGTCCGATAGAGATGCACGCTTTACTTCAAGGTTTTGGGAAAGTTTGCATAAGCCATGTGAACAAGATTAAACTTCAGCACCGCCTATCATCCGCAAACCGATGGGCAATCCAAAAGAACAATCTAAATTTTGGAGGATATGTTAAGAGCGTGCACACTCGACTTTGACGATGCATGGGAAAAGTTCCTACCTCTAGTCGAGTTTGCCTACAACAATAGTTATCAAGCGACCATCAAGATGGCCCCTTATGAAGCACTTTATGGAAGGAAGTGTAGATCGCCATTATATTGGGACGATGTTGGTGAGAAGGCTGTCCTAGGCCCCAAAATGATAAAAGAAGCAGTGGACAAGATTAGAGTCATTCGAGAAAGAATTAAGTCTGCTCAAGATAGACAAAAGTCTTATGCTGATCAAAGAAGGAGAGATCTACAATTTCAAATCGGAGAACATGTCTTCTTAAAGGTTGCACCCACGAAGGGTGTTATACGATTCGGAAGAAAGGAAAAGCTTAAGCCTCGTTTTGTCGGGCCATTTGAAATTCTTGAAAGAATAGGAGTACTAGCTTATTGCTTGGCTTTGCCGCATGAATTTTCTACAGTTCATAATGTCTTTCATGTGTCAACGTTAAGGAAGTATATTCATGATCTAAGTCATGTGGTGAACTTCTCAACACTCAAGATTAGCAAGGACCTAACATATGAAGAAGAACCTGAGGCAGTCTTAGAAAGGAAGATCATAAGAGCTCGAACTCATGACGTGCCATTCATTAAAGTGCAATGGAGTCGGCACACTCAAGATGAGGCTACATGGGAACGAGAGGATGAAATACAAACAAGATACCCCTCTTTCTTCACGAGTAAGATATATGTCTTTACGATTAGAATTTCGAGGACGAAATTTTTATTAGTAGGGAGGGATGTAACACCTCACAATTCTATACGTGATTTTTTCTTTGTGGCCCAACTCATAGAGGCCCAATACAAACAAAACGTAGTCCAATCCGCATGGTTGCTTTCCAAACCGCGTGAATGGAAGAGAAATCAGAATTTTATACACTTCCCTTATTTAACAAATTTCTTCCTGTCCAAGAAAATATCATCATATCTCATTAATTCTTTAAAGAGATATTCCCCTGCTATCACTTCCAAATTTATTTCTCTTGTTAAAGAAAGTTTGACTCCCTTACGCGTTAAATTATTTTTGAGATTTGGCCCAGCCATTCAAGTATAAGAGGTTGATCATTCCTTCGTTCCTTCACATACAACTTTTATATTTTTTTTATTTCTTCTTTCACGGCTGTTTTTCTTCGAAGAGAGGAGGGTTTTCGACGGGGCTGATTACGACATTCAACTCTCGAATCCGAGGTTTTTACGTGATTGATAGGTGAGATTTATTATGTGTTATTTATGTATTTAAAACCTATATGATGTGATTATACATGAACATGCTATGTTATCCATGAATTATTAAGTACAAGTCAAGGGTATTGAATCGCGATGCTTGCCAACATGGGTATTGAACCGAAAGGTGCTTGCCAACATGGGTATTGAACCGAAAGGTGCTTACCAACATGATTTTAAATTTCAAGTTACAAGTGTAAGAATTTCAGTTTCACTCGTGGTAGCGTTTGAATGATAAATAGTGCGTAATTTATTTCACTGAGCGGTGGTTTGCTCACTCCCAATCAATCTCCCCCTTTCAGGTTAGCGTGGCGGTAGCGTACAAGTGATGGTGCGTTGGCAAAGGGAGACTAAATAAAAACTTCAATAAGTTGCAGTCTATGTTTTTATTTATATTTTGATTTGTTTGAACATGGAAAAATTTCATGAGGATTTTACTGTTTTGATTTACATGGTAACTGCAAGCAATTCCGTACTTCGATTATTTTTTTTGATGAAATAAGATGCACTTTATTTTATTTGAAATATTCTGTAAGTTGCTGTAGTGGATCTGAAAATTTGTATTTGTTATTTTTTGTTTCTATGCAATGCCGGTTTGTTGACACTTGACACTATCGTGGTGTTATCTATTATAACATGACAAAGGTAAATTTTTTTCTGCCCTTGTGAAAGATCACTTGGTTAGGCAGGCCTACGACAGGGAGTTTTATTTGCATCATCATTTATTTGACTTTATGATCATGATGTTACTTATGGCCCTCTTCTACCACGTGCCATGTAGTGAAGGTTTGTAACAGACTTCAATAGGGACTATGAAACTGACATTGATTGAGTGCTTTCTAAAATCTGGATTTACAAATTTCTGAACTATTTATGGTGACAAAAAAAAAATCTTCAGTACTAAGAGGAATTCCTTTTCGGAAGTGGATGAAATTGTTGGAAAGCCAACCCAATTTATTTTTAAAAAAAAAATAATTGTGGAAATTCTTCTTATTTAGAAAATTTGGGATGTGACATAATGTGCCTACTCTAGTGCGCAAATGCACACACATGTAGTTGTCTGTAGAATATTTCATGAACATGTATTGTAGCCTGGTGCTAGAATATAATGATTCTTCCACTAACTGCTAATCAAATTATGAATTCTTCTACCAAATATTCAGTATTATTTTTCAACTAGATATTTGGGAATAAGGAAGCTGTAAAAACTCAACATTTTCATGTATATCCTGCCTTATCTTTTCCTTTGTCTCTCATTTTGATTAACTTTTTTGTTGTATTTTCTTTCTTTTTCTACTTTCTTGAACCTTAGTTGCTTCTCTCAATCTACCATAAAATTTAGTTTGTTTATTGCTATATCTGGAAATGGGAAGCTTCTACGTACATCTAGAACTGTGTACATAAATAAGATGTGTACTGCAATTATTCCTATGTCTGAATTTCCTGAAATGATATCTAATTAAACTTGCTTTTGTGTTTTATCTTGTGCAGTCATGCATCAAAGTTGCACTTGATTTTGTGTCGCCTGAAAGTATTCCCTCATGCTTCCAACTGACTAAGGAATTTCGCTTGCTACCCCTAAATCATAAGGCTAAGGAAGACAAACTAGAGGTTTGATTTTCCTTAATTTTGTAGTTTTGATGGGTAGCAACTATCTTGGAATATTTATATGATTATTAGGATCTTTCCTATTTTAGTTTCCTGTTCTATAGTAGTTTTCTAGATGGCATAGCTTCCTTATTTTGTTAGTCAAACTTGTTATCATTTTTTTTAGTGGACATAGGGATTGTAAATCCTATCTCACGTTGTTCTTCTGAATGTTATATGAATAATAGCAAACATATATAGTATCAGAGCCAGATTCCGACCTATGGGTTATGAACTCACCATGCTTCTTTTTAAGTAATTATGTATGCTGACTAATATTTTAGAACTCCTTGTTCTTGTTTGTGCCATCGTATGAATCTGTGAAGAATGTCTCAGTTGATTCACTTTGTTGGTACGATGTGAATATGGTTGGTTTTCTCAGTTCTGTGTTAGCTATTACGCTGTTAGATTTCAAGTGCAAGCTTGTCCTTCCTCTCTATAGTTTGAATTTGAATTTGAATTTTCATATAAATATCTGAAATGCTCATTCTTTGTTCAGTTGCAGAATATGATAATTCATGCAATGCAAGAGGCTGTTTCAAATCTCAATGCTGAAAAAGAAGAAAAAAATTGTAATAATCATTTCTTTACCTTTTTTTTTTTTAAGTGATTATGAAGGATTCTTGTTCTGCTTTATATACTCTTTGGTTACTTGTCTTTCATTCTTTTTCATTATTGTTTGGGGTTTGGTAAATAAATATTTCCCTGATTATAAGAGTAAACAGGCAAACGCAGGAAAAAAAGCTAACAAAAGAAGACAAAGGGTGATGCAAGTCCAGTGAGCAAAGCACCAAGTAGAATCAAATGACCTAAGGTAAGCAACAAGCAAGTGAGCCATACAAGACCTAGTGCATACTTCAAACATTATGTTCCCATTATTATTTTTTTAAAATTTTATTCTAATCACTATTACTTTTTATGTTATGTGTGGTCATACTTTATAATTATGCTACTATTTAAACTATAATGTTTGGTGACTAAAGTTTTGATGCTGTGTTCTTGTTGATTGTGTCGTTGGATTAATTCGTAATGCTTTAGTTTTGATATTTTCATTTTGTAGGCAGATTAAAAATGCATAGCTTTTAGGTTTTGATCAATCTCTGCGGGTTAGGTTTCCTTGTTCTTCCCTCTCAAATCTTTAAATTTGAATTCAAAAGTCTGATTATATCAGGAACTTTTTGACTTTTGTCAGGTTAAGAAAATGCTAACTCATGCAGTGAGGGTTGAAGTCAATGAATTTAGTCAACACCCAAGTGAGACTTGTAATAGTTTTCTTTCTTAATTATATTTATTATTTCATATATATGATCACAATTGGTTGTAAATATGGGAGAATTCCTGGAAAGTTACTATGGTTATGTCTTTCATCTTCATATTTATTATTTCATACATATGATCACAGTAATTATTTGTTGCAAATAAGAGAAAATTCCTAGAAAGTTACTCTGATTATGTCGTTCATCTTCATTTTGTAGTGTAGTGTAGTCATTGAGTCATTCTTAAGTGTTATTTATATTGTTACAGAGAGTTCTTTTGTTAAAGTTTATTTATGATATGTTACCTCTAATGATTTCTTGAAATGTTAACTTCAGGTGGTATGGTTTTGGAATGGTACTTGTTCTAGTTACTTCTAAACCTTTTGTGCTGTGGAGGAAGACCCTCTGACTCGGTTATCATTTTATACATTCTAAACTTCAAATTTAACCTGCCATCTTTGTTATATGGTGTTGATCAACTAATTTTCATTTAATGACTTGTGTCAGAATTTTATTTCTGAATATTTTGTACCAATTGTACACGGATGATTAATGTGGCATTATAAAGTATTAATTAGATTTGGCAGCTTTGGGTTATTGATCTTTAATGCAGGTGTTCTTATGCTTTTCAATATAAATTGTTTTATCCGTCGAGTTGTTTTAGTTATGAAATTATCATTAGTATATGCATGAATTTTCTTATAGTGATCATAAATTAAGTGCACCTACTTTAATAAATTCTGTGGTGTAGTTGATGACATTACTTTTTGGATCCTAAAATTCAACTCGATATTACCTTATTTATTTCTTTTATCTTGTGTCACACCCCAATTTTATTGAGGGTCACCCGTTAATATATAATTAATATTAATATATATTTTAAAAGTTTAAATTGTCTTACATCTCCCATGTTTATACTAATCTAATAAGCTCTAACTTGATAACTCCCATCTATATTTTTTACTTTTTCATATTCTTCAATTGCAGTGTTATATCTTCTTGCATAAATCAAGAAGAAAAAGAGCATCCCATAATAAATGTTAGAGAAATAATGACAAAAAGATGAGGAAAAAGGCAGCAAAAAAAGCTGAAAGAAAGAGCCTAGCGGAATTCCTAAAAGATCTCTCATCCCCTTCAGAAAGACTGCCAAACAGAAACTATCCAAGAGGCAATATGGGTCAGAGAAAAGCAGATTTCAGATGACGTAAAGAGGCGGAATAGGTATGGAAATTGGGTATAAATCTTGGGTTTAATTCCAAATCTTCTGATGCAGTTATGATAGATTGCATTGATAGTGTTTTGAGAGAAAAAGAAATAGAATCTCATATGACTGGGGATGTTGAAAATAATCTATCTCAATGAAGATGCTCAGTTATAACATGAGAGGCTTGGGGACAAAAACAAAACGTGGAGAAGTCTGGGAATGGGTCAACAAGAGGGGAATGAATTTCTGCATGATTCAAGAGACAAAATTAACTTAGTGTGATGAAAGTTTATTTGGTGAACTAAGTGGCAAGGCGAAATTCAAATGGATCATCAGAAATGCACAAGGGAGATTAGGGGGATTATTTACAGGTTGGAACACGGAGAAATTCTTAGCACGAAGTTGGTGGGATATGGAGGGTGCTAGTATAATTAATGGAGTGTGGCTTGATGGATTGATTAAATGTGTTCTTGTAAATATTTATGCTCCATGCGTGGCATCTGAAAAACGAGAACTCTGGGAAAGATTGGAATGGATTGTACAGCAAAATGAGAATATGTGCATATGTCTGATAGGAGATTTCAACTCAGTAAGAAAAGCTTCTGAAAGGGTAGGCAGAGGGAGAAACTTTAGTCGTAGTGAAGCAGCAGCATTCGAAGAATTCATCTCAAGAAACGGGCTCATGGATCTACCTTTGAATGGAAGAAGTTTTACGTTTTATGATTTATCAGAGAACATTGTTTGGGGTCCACGCCATTTTCGAAGCCTTAATGCTTGATTCTCTCATCATAATTTCAGACAGTTCGTGTATGAAAAATGGAACAACTACAAAGTGCAAGGATGGGCAGGTTTTGTATTAAAGGAGAAAATGAAAATGTTGAAGATAGATCTCAAATAATGGAATAGGGAGGTGTTTTGTTTAATTGATCACAGAATATAGGATCGGAAACTCAAAATTCATCAATTCGATATGATTGATGATACTCTTGGGCTTGAGGAAGAAGAAGTGATTGAAAGAAACAAGGAGCAAGCACTTTTGCTGTGTGATTTAAGGAACAAGAAAAGTATGCTTGGGCAGAAAGAAAAAATAAAACCGATAAAATCAGGGGATGTAAATTCGAAAGTCTTCCATCGACATATCAATGGAAGAAGGAAATTGACAGAAATCAAAGGGCTAATGGTCGACAATGTTTGGGTTCAAGAGGTAGGAGGGATAAAGGAACATATCAAAAATATGTTCAACAATCATTTCAAATCTTGAAATATTCTTAGGCCTTGGATAGGAGAAAATTTTGTATTTGAGAAGATTCAACCAGAAGAAAATGCTCAACTTACTAGAACATTCTCGGAGGAAGAGGTATTGGAGGCATTGAACAGTTTTAGTCAAGATAAAAGCCCGGTCCAAATGGGTTTAACCTATTGTTATTCAAAGAATGCTAGAATGCGATCAAATCCGACTTCATGAGCTTCTTGAATGAATTCCACAGTAATGGCAGGTTAGTTCGAGGCCTCAATCACACATTCATATCCCTCATTTCGAAAGCAAGTGGCTCAGTTGAACTCAAAGATTTCCGACCCATAGCCTTGATTGGAGCTCCTTACAAAATTCTTTCTTAGATCCTTGCTAAAAGACTAAGCCTGGTATTGGACAGAATTATATCGGATAATCAGTAAGCTTTCATAAAAGGGAGACAAAGCACTAACAGCATCATCATTCTCAATGAAGTTTTGGAGGAACTGAAAATAAAAAAAATAGAAGGATTTTGCTTCAAAATTGATTTTGAAAAGGCATATGACTCAGTCGATTGGAATTACCTTTGTGATAAGATGGCTGCATTCGAATTCGATACAAAGTGGATTAAATGGATTAGTGAATGCATCTCTACAGCACGTGCTTCAGTTTTATTGAACGAAAGTCATACGGGGAAGTTTGATTTGGAATGAGGTATCGACAAGATGACCCATTATCACCTTTCTTGTTCTTAATTGCTGCAGAATGCATTAGCACAATGATGAGAAGAGCTAACGAGTTGGGATTATATGATCCAGTGGAAATAGGAGACAGCAGTGCGCGCATCTCTCAAATCCAATTTGTGGACGATACTCTGTTCTTGGGCAAGGCCTCGTTGAAAAATGCAATCTTTCTTAAAAGAATGCTGTTGTTATTGGAGATGGTTGCAGGCCTCAAATTCAACATCAATAAATGCAATATTGTGGGATTAAATGTAGAGGGAGGCAAGATGAGAGACATAGCAGACATACTCAAATGAAAAATAGACAAGCTTCCATTCAAGTATCTCGGAGTGCAAGCTGGATGTTCACACAGAAAAAGCTCGGATTGGGAGTACATTGTGGAGAAAATTCGAAACAGATAATAAATGGAGTGGGTTGAAGGTGTCGATTGGAGGACGTCTAACCTGGGTCAATTCTGTCCTAGCCTCCATACCAACTTATACTTTCTCGCTATTTCGTGCGCCGTCTTGTGTGTTAAAAAAATTATTAGATTGCAAAGATCTTTTCTTTGGGGGGGGGGGAGTGTGAATGTTAGGAAAAACTTCATGGACCAAATGGTCCAATGTCACTCGCCACAAACTTAATGGGGGATTGGGAGTTCGAGATATCAATGATTATAACTTGTCACTGTTAGGAAAATGGGCTTGGCGAGCACCGAATGAAGAGGGGAAATTATGGGTTAGGATTCTACAGGCTAGAAGAGGAAAATATCTTGGGCTTGGGGGGAGGGAAGAAGGGGTGAGTTCGGTTGTACTCAATAGGGGATGGTGGGGATCAGTCTTAAAAGCAATTAGGGATCAATATGGTGAATGGTTTGATGAGAAGTTAGAGGGGTGGTTGGAAATGGTAAAGAAACAATATTTTGGGAAGATAGATGGTTAGATCGAGTCCCTCTTAGGTCTCAATATCTACGTCTATATGCTTTAAGTCTTACAAAAGGTCAAATGGTGTCTAACATGGGGAGTTGGGCTGAAATTGGGTGGGAATGGCAGTGGCAATGGAGACGAGAGTTTAGGTCTAGGGAGTCTGAATTTTTTAACATGTTGTTTACTGATATTGACAGGATTACCATTCAAAAAGAAATGGAGGACAGATGGAGCTGGAAATACGAAGGAGAAGAGGAATATTCCGTTAAAACGGCTTACAATCTGTTGCAGGAGAGAAAGTTAGGAGGAGAAGTTAGCAATAAAGAAACATCTCAACTTCTTTGGAAATCTCAGGCGATTCTCAAAGCAAAAGTGCACTCGTGGCGGATACTAAACAATGCTCTTCCAACCTTGAAGAATTTAAAGAGAAGAAATTGTCTGCAGGGGAATCAAACGACCTTATGCGCTCTGTGTCAAAATGAAGAAGAATCGACGGAACATGTTATAATAAATTATCCGAAAAGCTCAGCGATATGGTCAAAAATTTTATCATGCTGGAACATTTCTACTGCTCTACCAGCCAGCATTCATTAACATTTCTTGTCATTTTGCAGCCTCATTACAGGTAAAAAAGGGAGAAGCATTATGTCAAGTGTATGGATTTGTTGTGCGTGGCTGATATGGAGCTCGAGAAACTCCATTTTTCAAAATGGCTTATGGGAACAAGAGAGAATCATGGAGAAAATAAAGAGTAGAGTTTGGAGTTGGATCATCCATGTCAAAGGAGGTACGTTAAAAGATATAAATTTTAGGACTTGGTCGATTAAATCAAGTTTATGCATTGAATTGTGATTATGAATCTAGGTTGAGAATTGGTTAAAATTAGGTTATAGAAGCTCAAGAAATTGTAGCATTATTTTCATTATCTTTATGTGGTACTTGTAAATTGGGGCAATTCTCATGCCTTCTAATAAATTTTTCCTTATCCAAAAAAAAATGTTAGAGAAATTGCCAGAGACTTAACAAACAAAGAAACTTGTAAATAGAAGTCCTATAATAATTAGAAATTCCAAATCTTGAAAGGCTTGATTGTGAAGATGAGATACAATTATAATCATTTTGAAAATTGTCCTTTAATTATGATACGTACAATTCTCTTTGCTAGAATTTATCTTAGAATAAAATCCGAAAGAAGTTGCAGGTTCACAAAGTTCTGTTTGGTAGAATATATCTTAGAATAAAATCCGAAAAAAGTTGCAGGTTCACAAAGTTATCGATGATCCAGTAACAGAAACATGCTGTACCATGAGATTCTTTTTCAAAAAAATTTCAATTCACTTCCGTAGTTGGTAACTAACTTTTATTTGCTTTGATTTGGCTTGCTTTACTTTGCAGAGAGACAAACCAAACCACCGTGGATGCTTTTATATATCAATCAATGACAAACTGAAACATGTACTCTGTTCTTGGTCAAGCGTGATATCATGTTTTCTTGATGGAGGACGCAGTGGTACTTCTCTAAACTGGCAAAAGCCTGGCCACCACAGCATCCCGCCGCGAGAGCATTTCCTCTCTAATGATATTTATGCATTCAACAAAAGAAAAAGTGAGTGGGAAATATTTGTAGGGAATAGGAGAAGGCCTACTTCCGTTCATAAAGTGAGTTCAGATTGAAGATTACTAGTATAACAAGTATTTTGATTTTTCCTTCTCTTCTATATAATGCTCACTTGTTTTGCAGAATGTTGAACAAAAGCCGTTTCCTGATAGTCATATATATTGTTGAAGAAGAGGGCTCAAATAAATATCGAGGGTGTGTATCATTTTAAAATTTAAAAGGATAAATTTGAGTTTTTAATGGGTGTGTATTTAATAAAATTAAGATTTAAAAAATTAAAAGGGGGTGTTTGTCATATCTTATCTTAATATATTAAAAGAGATAAGTAATTAAGAAACTTTTTTTCCACTTTGTCCCTTTACTATTTTAATATTTACTTTTATTGACCTTATTACTTATTTTTATTTCAAAAATTGAAAACTCTTAAAATTCAAAGTCTATTGAACTTCTAGAAATCAATAACTTTATAATGGAGACTACTGTCTCCCCAACACCACCCTTCAACCTTCTAAATGAAGAACTCCTCCTCTTCCATCTATATAGAGTCCATTCCTCTTGCCAGAAAGGTTAAAATCAAATTGCAGTGACTAAATCATGTGTATAATATTGTTGTTTTTGCCATGTTGGTTTGTGTTTGTTGAAAATTTATTGTGGGGAATATCATATGCATATATTCCGGAGAAGTAGATTTCTCGAACTACATTTTGAGTAATGTTGCGTGGTTTCACTTTTCTGCATAATTTATACTCGGATTGGAAATAATTTTTTCTATTCTTTTTTATTTTTCACCTTCTTCCCTCTCCAAAGTTTAGTATTAATATAATATTTCGTATGTGTGGAATTAAGGTAGACAGAAGATTATTCTGGAAAGTTCATTTCATTGATTTTTTTATTGATTAACGATTACGTATGGAGGAATAATGTTTCAACCATTCTTTTGGATCTCCTTCCTCAAAAACACCACATGATTATTCTCTAAAATTGGTGATCTCGCTACAGGACCTTCAAACTTCTATAGAGATTTCATTCTTGTTTGCAACTTCTCAATTCAATTTATACTAGATGAAGCTCAAGAATTCAAATCCTCAAAAACCAAGGGCCGTAATCATGCTTAAAAGGAAAGAAGAAAAGAAATGTCTCTTGAACAACAATGAGTGTGAGAGTTGGGAAGTAAAGCGAAGAACAAATACAGTACTATTCGTATTATTTTTATGTGCCTATGAGTATGTATTTTATTAGCTAATATTGTTTGTAGTATGTGTTTATTTTACGGACCACTCCATTAGTAAGTCAAGCAGATTAATTACAGGAAAAATAACGTGAAAAGTTTTGCATAAATAAAATACAATGATAAGTTTTTTGTGTTCAGTTGGGGTAGACAACCAGAAGAATCAAGCTTCTTACACTAGAGAGTGGAGAAAACACTCTTTGCTATTTTGCAAAGTACAAGGGGATCGGTCATTTGGTGACTTAGTTACATTAGAGAAGTAGACAGTGTATTTATACAATTTGGAATTTTCAATATAAACAGGACAATGTAATTGACCTCTGAGAGTTCTTTTTCTCAAATTGTTTAAATATATACTTCTCATAATCAATAATGTGAGAAAGGTTTGGCTAGATTTGTTGTAATAGTCAATATTGGATGCTTTTGCTATCAAACCCAATAACAAGAGCACCACTTCACTTGATATCCAAGCAATTAATATTAAGATGTAACTCTTAACTTTCATTTTAAATTTCATAACTATTAACATAAAATTGTCTACCAATATTAATTAGAAAAACTTTAAAAAATGAAAAAGGTTTTCTTTAAAATTTAATATTTTATTTCTTCAAACAAATTAGGTAATTTCGTTGACTTGAAAATTTTTAATGAAGCAGACACGTGAGTGTTGTAAAAATAGTATAGTGAAGCGAATGATCGATTTTTATTAAAAATTATTTTATTCATATAAAAGATTTTAAGAAAAATATAAATGATCAAAACAAAAATTAAGATACTCAATATTAGAATTTAAAATATAAACCGTCCTATATCTTTTCAATTTATCCGAAAAAGCCTAAAATAATTAAACATTCATCAAACCTTTTAATTTTGCTTTGATTTCATCCCAAAATAATATTCTCTACCAATTCTGTCTCATACTTTCTAAAAGTATTAATTCAGTAGCGTCCAATAAAATTAGTGAAAAAAAGATTCAAAGTAGGGTAAAATCAAGAAACAAAAATAGAGGTAAAAAATGATACACACAAAATTACCTATTTAATACTTTATTGATTACTGACAAAACCAAATGATAATGTCAATTGAAAATATTGTAAATAAAGAAGTTTTGATGTAATTAATATTTTTATTATGAAATTAAAAGATTCATTATAATATTGAAAAATAACCTTTCGAAATAATAAAAAAGAAGAACAAAAGAAAATTAAAAGGAAAACATACACATTACAAAGTATGACGTGTATGCGATGTGTAACACACGTTTTAAGTTCTAGGTTAATAAAGGTGTGTATTTAATAAAAAGGTGTGTGTAACAACACTCTTTTATTAAATACGATTTATATGTGAAAATTTCTAATATAAGCTTCTTAATGGGAATGAACAATTAAATAACGTAAATATTTATATGAGATTTTTCACGAATTTTATTTTGAGAGAAGGATTCACTTTTAATCCATTTGAGACATATTTAGTTATAAATATTACATGTCACATTTTTTCCAAATCGAAGACCTACTCATACATGACGTCACATGATCAAATCAGTCGATGGCGCACCCATATTTTATTTTTAATAATTTGAATTTAATTATTTTTTTATATCATAACCAACCAATAAAAATGAATTTATTACTAGGAGATACACACTTTAAAGCTTATTTACACTTAAATATAATAAAAAAAAGGAAACACTATCAGGTATATAAGTAAGCAGCAAAGAGACAAAATTACCCTCCAAGAAAATTTACTCTCTCTTTGTTCTGCCATAATTCCATTTATCTGAAACTTCTCTCTCTCTTAACCGTCGAATTGAGAAGGAAACAATTTATAATCCTCTCTCTTGGGTCTCGTGCCTAAGGTGAGTTTTTCTTCCATTACGGATCTCCCCATGGTATATTCTCACAGCCTTAATTCTTAAGTCTGCGCATCCCTTTCCTTCGGTGAACTTGCTATCCCTTTTACTCTTTTCTACCACTATCCAGGGAACCTTCAGTTAGCTTGAATGGAGAGAGATATTCACAACACTATAGAACAAGATATTGTTGGATTGTATACTAAAAGTCTAATTTAGTATAAACAATGTTTTAACAATATTTTAAAATGAGAATCATTGATCAAATGATTGCATCTTATAATTTATTTATATGTTGATGAAATTGTCATTTACTTATATTGTAAATAATATGGTTTATGGTGTTGCACGTAAGATCATATTATCAGTTCCATATAAAGTATAAACGAATGCTCATATCCGAGATAGATTGGGACACACTTCGGAATGATTATAGTGTGATTTGGTACTAGTTTGTCTTGACTATAAAATTACACTAGTGAATTTTGTGTGTATTGAGCAGGACCGCTTGAGGTTGTTCGATTTATAATGACTATATAAAAGACAAGACCTCAGTTATTATGGATGATCGTACTTTAAATCCTTATACAATAACCTCGACATATAATTCAATATTTATTTATTTGATTCATCAATTGGTGACATTTAATTGTTAATCAATATGCTCGGTGAGTGGGAGACATTATTTTCTGTATGGTGTGCTTTTGATTGTAGAAGAAATCCTGTCCTAATTATTTAGGTTGATGATGTCCTCTTGAGGAGCTCATAAGAATTATCATGTAAATCTTGCAGGTGGATTTATTCCGGCATGATAATAAGGTTGAGTGGTTCTACTCTTGGATTATAGATTAATTAATTGAGTTGTCAGTAACTCATTTATTTAATGACCATTATACATCTTAAACACGGGGAGTTAAACGGGCTCATAATAAGGAACCCATAATGTAATTTGAAATTAGGGTGGTAGTGCAATAATAATTATTTAGAGAACCAAATTATTATTATTGGGCTTAAGGTATAAGTTTACGGCTAAACTTTGATGTCTAGGCCCAATGTGAGGCCTAACACTAATTTTTTCTCCTGGTCTTTGCCATGTTGTAACCTATAAATAAGTAATTTCAGCAGTCTCAGATAACAGTTTCACACGCCTAATTCTTAATACACTTCAGAAATCATATTTCTCATCAAAAAAAATATAGTGAGAAACACGAGAGACTGCAAATTCAGATCGCTTGGAGAATCATCACACACATGATGTCTAAACGAGGCATAGAAATGCAACAAAAGATTGTGAAATCGTTTATGCAGTTCTTCAATTCTGCACACGTAGTCTTCGGTGAAGGTAATACATTCTATTTGTTCTACTGTGTTAGAATTGCATGGATCTCGAACGGATTACGTAGGTTATAAGATCCAATCGCCATTAGCTATACTTCGCGAAAGAATAGACAAAGAACATAATTTTGGACCAAGATTCTATTGAGTGATCAATGGATAGAAGCACCCTCTGTCTTGTAGGCCGTTTCCTCATACCATAATCAACAAAGGCCAGAGATTTAGGGACAACTTTCAAAAGAATCTGGAGAGTGCAGGGGGGCTGGAGGTGTCCAGTTCAGGCACAAATCTGTTTATTTTTTGTCTGTGTCTTTTAGCCCTCCAAAGATTGAATGGTCATAAGCTTGCAAAGGACATTAGCATAATAGAAGTTCCTTTTTGGGTACAATTTCATGGGCTTCCTGTAGGATATATGAATGAGCGAGTGGGTCAGTCAGTGGGTAAAGGCATTGGAAGGGTTGTTGAAGTAGATTTAGGAGAAAATGAAGTTTCACAGGTAAGGTGCCTACGAGTAAGAGTTTGGCTTGACATTTCAAAACCATTAAATAGAGTCACCAAAATTACATTAACTAATTGAGAGTCACTGGTAGTCGGATTCCGTTATGAAAGATTGTCTGATTTCTATTTTACCTGTGATACACTGAATCATATTGAAAATGATAGCTTAACTATGTGGATTGTATATTAAAAGCCTAGCTTTAGTATGAACGATGTTTTAACAATATTTGAAATGAGAATCATTGATCAAATGATTGCATCTTATAATTCATTTATATGTCCGATGCAATAGTCCACTTACTTTCTACAGTAGATAATATGTTGTGCGACAACACGCAGAAGATCATATTATCGGTTTCCTTATAAAGTATAAACAGATGCTCACAACCGAGATAGACGGTAACTCTCTATCGGGATGGTTGTAGTGTGATTTGATAGTAGTATTTCTTGACTATAATATCACATTAGTGCACTTTGTGTGTATTGAGCAAGACCCCTTCAGATCGTTCAACTTATACTGACTATATAGGAAAACTTGATCTCAGTTATTATGGATGTTCGTACTCTTAATCCCTATACAATAACCTCGACATGTAAGACAGTATGTATTTTATTGATACATCAATAGATGAGATTTACATGTAATTAAATCAACAAACTCGGTGAGTTGAGAAATAATGTTATCTCTATGATGTGCTGTTAATTGTAGAAGGAATTAATGTCCTATTAAATAGGTAGATGATGTCACCTTGAGGAGCTCATAAGGATTATCATGTAAACCCTGCAGGTGGATTTATTCCGGCATGATAATGAGCTTGAGTGGTACTACTCTCGGATGAGATATTAATTAATGGAGTTGTCAGTAACTTAATTAATTAATGGGCTTTGTATATCTTAAACGCGGGGAGACTAACGGGCTCATAATAAGAAGGAGCCCAAAACATAATTTGGGATTAGAGCGGCAGTGCAGTAGTAATATTTTAGTGGAATATATTTTCATAATTGGACTTAAGTATAAGTTTTGGGCTAAACTTGGATACTTAAGCTTAATGAAGGCCCAACTCTAATTTCTCCTCCCGGTCCCTGCTGTAGCCTATATATAAGTCATCTCATGCTATCCGGAAACTCTAAGAATACACGCCTAACCGTGAGTAGGGAAGAGAGAATAACAGATTGAGAGGATCTTGAGGATCGTCGTCCACACGACGTCAAAATTGGACTTGAGAATACAACAGAAGATCAAGAGGTTGTTTTTAGACCTCTGATTGTCAACTTTTACGAGTTTTCTAAATTTTTATAGAACTCAAAACTGGTCATGTGACACACCTTTGGAAAGCTATAGAAGAGATGATCGTTTTGGCATAAAAATCACTCAAATCGGATATTGGATGAGGAAGTTATGCCCAAAGTCGTGAGGTTGCGCAAGCTATCTGCTAGAATTCATTTTCTTCAACATACCCTGATGAAAGGTAATATGATTTTATGTTCTTACTTCCGCTGATGTAGAAAGGTATGGAACCCTAACGGTTTACGTTAACCAAATGATCAAACGCTAATAAACTAGACAACGTTCACTAGAAGAAGGAGTTGAAATAGAATGCAATTATGGTCTTTAGCTCAGAGCAGAAGGACGTGAGCCTCTCTCGAAAGCTTTAGAAGTGAATTCATTCTTGCAAACACCCCCAAGTATGAATTAGGAAAAATGCAGTAGCCCCCTAAAGTTGTGAAAGATACTAAAGAAATGCTCAATGGGTTGATTGAAATACCTTATGAGGATATCATTGTCACTCAACAATGAAAACCAGGAGATAAAGGTAAGCAAATTGCTAAGGATGAGATAAAATCTTCACATCTTGAAGTTTCTACTGAAGAGAATACTAAGAGTGAGAAAGTTGACACTCCTAAGTCTGGGGAATGTGCCGAATTACAAGAAACACTCTAGAATACTAATAAGGTAGTCTTTAATATCTCACATCCAATTGCCACCCTAATGGTCTCTCCACTCATTGAAGGTGATTTAGAAAATCTTCGCTCTCCACAAGTAATTCACAAAAGACAAAAGATGAAAATGAAGACCAACATGAATCCATCACCCAAAAACTTGTTATATGTTTTCTTTGCATATAAAATTAATCCCCAAGTATTAAGGATATCAATTGCAGCTTAGACAAGCGAAGAAGTTAAATATCAAACCCACAGGATGGAGTATTATCAATTAAATTATTAACTAAATTAATTAAGACGAAAGACAATAAGATTGTGGTATCTAATTATTAATCTACTAATAAAATTATTAAATAACAATTTAAATAAAATAGCACTCGAAGAATATGAAAGTGTCTCAAGAATGGAGAATATGTATCTTCAGGGTAATCCAGTTTTACTAATTAATATCCCTCTCAAATATACTGGCCGACTCTACCATGTGGACTATGGACGCATCACTAAACCATGAAAATCTACTCTATAGATACTAGTAAATATGTGTGTAATATGAGTGAATTACCTTGGAGCAAGAGAATAATTTCACCCCCTTTCTAGGTACTATTAGTATCAATTATTTCTCGATCTCTCTTTATAGGTACTATAAAATAAATCCCTTAATCATGCTTATTAACCCAAAATTAATTCAATTAATAAACATTCATATAAGACAGTTCTAATGAAGCTTCGGAGTCCTCTCACATAGAATCATAACGTAAAACCCTGTTCAGTAGTGAGCGCACTCAATCAACAACTAGATATATATTCAGACTCTATATAACAGTTTAAGGTGCATAAAACAACTGTGAATATGAATTAAAAAGGTTCAATCAAATATGAAATAAATCCACAAGTAGTGTTGTCAGAGGATACACAAGAGAGTTCAATTAATTCATAAAAATTTCATAATCCCTTGAACTACCAAAATGGTTCTAACCCATGGTGTTACAAACAACACTCATGGGGGTTGGATAGATCCTACTCATAGTCCGGAAAATCAGATAATAGAAAAAAAGAATTAGGAAAATCCTTTGTGTAGCAATCTCCTTACTTCTTTCTTCTATCTCTTCAAATTCTCTTGGTTCGCCTTCTTGTTTCAACATACGAATCTTCATAGTGATAGATGGATGGAGGAAGAGATGTGAAAGATGGTGTGGGGGGTGATCCCCCATGGTAGGTGGAGTAGGATGATGATATCTCACATGAATGATGATGTAAAATATATATAGGTATGGGAAGGGCATCAAATAAGGAAAAAAATATGGTGAATTATGGAGGATTATGTGATAAGAAAATTATTGTGCTCCAAGGAAATTGGAAAGATGAGCTAATTTTCGGAAAATTTCAGAAATTCCTGTTGGCAGTTGCGTGATCTCACAATTTTGAGCATAACTTCCTCGTCCGAACTCTGATTTAAGAGATTCTTGTGCCAAAACGATCCTCTCATCTTTGTCTTTCCAAATATATATCACACCACCAGTTTTAAGATCCAAACAAATACAGAAAAAATTATGCAATATGAGCGTGTGTTTTTCAGCATTCTAATGACTTTGTACTTTGAATCATTTTTCTACCTAAAATACAATAAAATACCTCAAATGCACATTTTTCTATAATATATTGAATATAAAACACTTGTACTGATGTATGACAACAATTTCTAATAAAAAAGTGTAAAATTGGACACTAAAACACGTTGATTTTCACTCTCAGCTATCACCCACCATCATGTCAGTGCTATTTAAACGGAATGTTTCAAAACGTGATGAAGATTAAGCTACTGCAAAAGAGTATAAGATAACTATTATGAATACTGATTCATTTCAAACGAAGACGGCAGTTGAGTTATCTCAACCCCACCAAGCATTATGAATTATATTGCTTGGAATGCACGGGGGATGGGGAACCAACGTGCATTCCTTGAATTACCCAACTGATGCTAGAAAATGACACATCTTTACTATTTATTAGTGAAACAAAAATCTTTGGCTTCCATAAATCTTATTGGCGTTGTTTATTAAATTTTGCAGGCATATTGTTTTGTGTTGACTTGTGGGTAGCAAAGGTGGCCTTATACTTTTTTGAAAAGATAATATTGGCGTATCTATAAAATCATATTCATCTGGACATATTGATTGTACTATCTTTTGGGACTCTTTATTTTGGAGATTCATTGGATTTTATGGAAGTCCTTATTCCAACATGAAATCTCAGTCTTATTGTTGAGAAGATTGGCCTCAATGCAATAACTTCGCAAGTTACTTTGGCTTGTTGGGGGTGACTTCAATGAGATTATGTATGACCCAGAAAAATATGGGGATAAGTCAAGCATCCAACTCAAATGGATGAGTTTAGGCTTGCCTTGGATTGCTCCCTCCATATTCTTGTTGCTAATCTCACAAGGGAGATTAGTCTACCATATTAACAAGGAAATTAACATAGATAATAAGATCCTTACAAAACATGATGAACAATAAGGTTTCAGTGCTAGGGGGAGTCTACATCTGGTACAATAATAGAGCTGGTGACCAAGCTATTCTTGAGCGTCTAGATCATTTTTCAGTAATCAGCAATTGAAAGATCTATTCCCTACATAAGTCATGAATACACTGGATTTTTATAGATCAGGTCATTGGGTTATTTCTATCTCCTACAATCGGGTTACTCCTCTTTTTTAAGTTAAGAGCTCTTGGTTCTTTTTAGAAAATAAATGGTTGACTGATGAGTATTTTGAGAGTGATTTCAACATTTTCTAGAGTTCTACTTCAAATGTAGGAGAATTAAGCAGCAAACTAGCACTAGCCAATTATTGTTTTACAAATTAGGCCAAGACTCGGTACCATAACTCTAAGAATGAAATTAAGAAGATATACAAAGTGATTAAGGAGATGGTCTAACCTGGGAATAGACATATTAAATTAGAAAAAAGTGAAGTCTCTGTAAAGAAAATTAGAAGCCCTTAAAAGTAAGGAAGAAATTCATTGGGAGCAAAGGTCTCGAGTGTCTTGGCTAAGCTTGGGAAATCGGAATACTAAGTTTTTCCTCAAATACACATCAGCTCTTAAGAAGAATAACACTATAATGGGGCTTACTAGTTCGCACGGTGATTGGTACACATTTGAGACAGGGATGGCTGAAATTATGGTGCAATATTTCAATGAACTATTCTTATCTTCTTCACCACCTATTGTTATTCCCCCCACTGAGCCTGATGATGACTTGGTCCATGTCCTATTGTTATTCCCCCCCCCCCCCCCCCCCCCACTGAGCTTGCTATCCCTGACCCACCAAGTCCTGAAGGACCTCAACTGGACCATGCCGAGCTACTGCCTGCTCATGTGCCCACTCACCCGATGATTACACGTGCTAAGTCTGGGGTTTTCAAACCTTGTTACTCAGTTGATCTTATTGTTGGATTGTATACTAAAAGTCTAGCTTTTGTATGAACAATGTTTTAACAATTTATCTGAAATGAGAATCATATGATCAAATGATTGCATCTTATAATTCATTTATGTGCACGATGCAATAGTCCACTTACTTTATACTGTAGATAATATGTTGTGTGACAACACGCGGAAGATCATATTATCCGCGGTTTCCTTATAAAGTATAAACAGATGCTCACAAGCAAGATAGACAGGGACTCTCTATCGGGATGGTTATAGTGTGGTTTGGTATTAGATTGTCTTGACTATAGAATTACATTAGTGCACTTTGTGTGTATTGTGTAGGACCACTTGAGATCGTTCGACTTATACTAACTATATAGGAGAACTTGATCTCAGTTATAATGGATGTCAGTGCTCCTAATCCCTATACAACAACCTCGACACGTAAGGCAGTATGTATTTCTTTGATTCATCAATGGGTGAGATTTACATGTATTAAATCAACAAACTCGGTGAGTTGGGAAATAGTGTTGTCTCTATGGTGTGTTATTGATTGTAGAAGGAATCCGTATCCGACATAGGTTAATGATGTACTCTTGAGGAGCTCATAAGGATTATCATGTAAACCCTAGAGGTAGATTTATTCCGGCATGATAATGAGGTTGAGTGGTACTACTCTCGGATGAGATATTAATTAATGGAGTGGTCAGTAACTTAATTAATTAATGGGCATTGTATATCTTAAACATGGGGAGATTATCGGGCTCATAATAAGAAGGAGCCCATAACGTAATTATGGGATTAGAACGGTAGTACAATAATAATATTTTAGTGGTATATATTATTATTATTGGACGTAAGTATAAGCTTTGGGCTAAGCTTGGATACTTAAGCCCAATGGAGGCCCAACTCTAATTTCTCCTCCTAGTCCCTGCTGTAGCCCATATATAAGTCATCTTAGCTATTCTAATCCTAGATGAGATATGCCTAACATGTGAAGAGGGTAGACGGAACAACAAATTGAGAAGATCTCGAAGATCGTCGGTCACACGACGTCGAGATTGGACTTGGGAATACAGCAGAAGACCGGAAGGTTATTTGCAGCTATTGTCCATCAACTTGAACGATTTTATAAAATCTTACAGAAGTCAGAATTCTACGTGTGATATATTAAAGGAAAGCCACTGAAGAAAGAATTATTTTATCGTATAGATCACTCAAATCAGAGATTAGACGAGAGAGTTATGCCCAAAACAGTGAGGCTGTGCAGGCTGCCAGCGAGAATCCATCTTCTTCAACATACCCTAGTGAAAGGTAATACGTTTCTTTGATTTCTTGCTTCTGCTGAATTAGAAATGTATGGAACCCTAGCGGTTCACATTTGCCAAATAATCAAATGCCAACAATTGGTATCAGAGCTTCGGTTTCATGGTGAAGCGTGAAACGTTAGGCTAGGGTTTATGTGACATACATGATTAGGGTATAGAATTTGTTTCTTGTTGGACACCCTATGTTGTACACAATAGCACACACTTCCATGCTTGGTGATACGGCTGGATCACGGTGGCTTGATGCCGACAAGGGCTGTCGGATGGCACTTCGTGTCGGAGATTGTAGACTGAAACCCTAGGAGTGTCGGATGTATAAAAGAGCATGGTGAAAGAGCGCTGGATTGTGGTGACTGCTTCCGGTGATTCATGACGGTGAAAGTGACATGGATGTTGCTGGCCGTCGGCGGTGTTGTGCACGATGAAAAGGCAGACTGCTAGGCGTGATGCCGTAGGCTTCAGGGTGCCGTGCGAAGTACCGGGCATGAAGCCCATTTATGTTCTTGACGCGCATGGTTGCAGGCTGGAGGTTGATCACATGGCCGGGCATGATGCCGGGCTTGGCACACGGTGGCAGCTGTGGAGGCTTGCACGAATCTTGGCTGCATGGTGGAATGCGAGCGGCGCGACGACGAATGGCTGACGGGCGGCGCACGCATGTTGGTTGGCTGGGCACAGGTGATCTGGCCGCCAAGGGCGGTGCGGCTGGAGGCTCGTAGCAGGCACATGGTTCCGGGCACGTCAAACTGGCATTCCGGGCGAGTCTTCCCGGCGTTCCAATCAAGACTTCATGTAGTTCCGGACAAGTCTTCATGCCATTTGATGCACGTTTTCTTTGCACGCAAAATTAATCCCCAAGTATTGAGGATATCAGTTGCAGCTTAAGCAAGCGACCAAGTGAATATCGAACCCAAAGGACGGCGTATTATCAATTTAATGATTTACTAAATTAATTTAAGTCAAATTTTGGCAAGAAGGTTGAGGTATGGAATTATTAACTATTAAGCAAATTAATTAAATAACAATTAAATAAATTAAGCACTAGAAGAATACGAAAGTGGATCAAGTAGGAGAATAGGCAGCTCTAGGATAATCCAGTTTTACTCATTAATTTTTCTTCCTTGTGTTGATGTCCGACTCTGCCTTGTGGAATATGGACTCATCACTAAACCATGAATTTCTACTCTATAGATACAAGTAAACAAGCGTGTAACACGTGTGAATAACCTCGGAGCAAGAGATATAATTCCACTCCCTTTCTAGGTACTATCAGTATCAATTATTTCCCTGGCCAATTGGTACTTTAACCCAATATGATATCTCTTTATAGGTACTATAAAATTATCATATTTATCCTACTTAATAACCCGAATTTAATTCAATTAATAAACATTCATATATGATAGTTCTAATGAAGCTTCAGAGTCCCCTCACTTAGATTTATAACATGGAATCATGTTCAGTGGTGAACGCACTCAATCTACAACCAATATATATTCAGACTTTATATACCAATTGAAGATGCACAAAACGACCGTGAATATGGATTAAGAAAGCACAATCATATATAAAATAAATCCACAAGTAGTGTTGTATGGAGTTTACACATGAAAGTTCAATTGATTCGTATAAACCTTCACAACCCTAGTTCTATCAAAAAGGCTCTAGCCCATGATGTTACGAAGAATAATCATGGGTGTTGGATAGATCTTACCCGGATGTCTGGAAAATTACAAGATAAATTAGGAAACGAATTAAATCCTAGATGTGGCGTCATCACGTCCTTCTCCATCTTGAATTCTCCTCTCATTTCTCCTCTTGATTCCACAGACAAATCTTCAAAGTGATGGATGGATGGAGAAAAGGATGTGGATGATGGTTATGAGGTGATCCCCCTTGTGGGGTGTAGTATTATTGTGGCCTCTCTCCAATCCAATATGACTAATCTAATATGATGAATAATGATGTGATCTACATCCCCTTTTATACTTGTAAGCTCTCCTTATAGGCCTTGGATGAGCTTTTACTTGAGACATACGCCAAATTTGGTAAAAGAAACCCGAAAGTACCAAAAATAGCATTAGCGACATTCCGTTCGACCAAACCTTCCTTGGTCGAGCAAAGCCTCCTGGTTGAGCAATGGTCGAGAAAACCTTCTGTAAGAATTTGTTCATTTTGCTCGACCAAACTTCATCCTCTTGACCAAGATGTTTTTGGTTGAGCGGACTCCCGTGGTCGAGCAAGATTGTGTCGTCTCACTGTTTCGCACATAACTTCCACATCCGATCTCCGATTTGAGTAATTCTTGTGCTCACGTGATCCTCTCTTCCTTAATTTTCATCCATATAAAGAACTTACAGAAACTCTAACATTTGAATGTATAAAAAGTCACAAAAAGTGGCACAGCCATTCTGTTCAGCACAGCTTGAGCGACGTCACCACTTTAATCATAACTTTCTCGTTTGGAATCCTATTGGGGAATTCTTTATGCCAAAACGACCCTCTCTTCTATCGCTTTTCAACATGTATCACAATTTCAATTCAGAGATCCATATGAACATAGAAAAATTACACAAGTTGGACGTGCGTTTTTCAGCATTCTTGCAAAAATTGCACCTTTACTCCAACTTGGCATTTTTTATCCTTTTTCCACCTAAAACACAACAAAACACCTCCAGTGCATATTTTTCTCACATATATTGTATATAAGACACTTGTGCTAACATATAACAAAATACTCATCAATAAGGTGTCACGCCCCGACCCCAGACAGAACGCGACAACCGCCACGTTAACCATAAATTTCACAGAATGGGTGCACTCCACTCCACAAAGTTTATAGAAAACGTAAGGCTTGCTATCAAGCACCTGTAGAGCTGAACAACTGATAACAACGGGTAAAACCCGAGGACATCATCTCAAAAAGTATCAACAAGGATTTACAAAGGTACAAAATACAACGGTGTAACTTAGTTTAAAGAAAATATACATGAACGATATAACATCGCGAAGGTACAAAAAGAACATCAAGGGGGTCACCAAATATAAACTATACAATCTCGCCAATGAATCCGTCAATTTACATAAAAGAGAAAGTACCCAAAACACGGATTGGATGACGAGCAAACGATAGGAAAACCTCCAACCAAAACGATATCAACAGCCTGAAAAGGAAAGAATGATGGGGGTGAGCAAAACCACTAGCTCAGTGAGGTGATAAGCCGGTCACCCCAACCCTTATACGAAGCATGTATTCCACTCGCTGTTCATAACATAAAATCCCACATTTCGTCCCACAATAACTATTTCTCACTCAGTATACATATTAATGAAAATAAAAACCTTAGTGCACATTTACGAATAACACACTTAGTTCAAACAACATGTTATCATATAAAAGACGCGTGGGTAGTCAATATCCTCCTCGAACTGAGCTCTCCGTCGAGAGACAGTCCAAGCCCGTCACCGTTACTCTAGATAAAATGCACATTAATATTCTTTCTCAATACGCCAAGTTCTAAAGTTCACAATTCAATATCGACGTGAATACTTGAAATGATCAAACATATAAACATATATGACATGCATGTCCCACACCGGTGACGTTGACTGAGCCTATAATAGACTGATCCATCTAACGATCACCCTCCAGAGTATCAGTATTTGGCAAATGGACAGGGTGCCCCGTTAGACCTAACTCACCCAGGTTTGCCAATCACGGGCAACTTGGTTGTCACTCTAACTCACCCGAACCGCGACAATTCGGGCTACTTAACCAATGTCGCTCCAACTCACCCGAACCGTGACCAATTCGGGCTACTTAACCTTGGTACCAGGCATACATATGCATATGCATCATAAGATGAATAACGACTCAGGTTAGAGTCTTAATTGGCACACAAGAATAACCAGAAATCAATAATACTCATAAAATGGCTAACATGACTCTAACAAGAGCAATCGAGCCAATCAGGCTCTTTACCACATAACATAATACCAAATAATTTTCTTATCAATTAACTAAAACTAAAATAAATGCACATTTATCGAGGGTCCACACTTCCCACAAGAGAAGGCGTTCCCGAATTATCAACTCACAAGGAAGTGATTAACTCTCTCCGGAATCTGAAGTCGGTCCCTTGCCCTTCGTCGATGGTTCTTTACCTAGAAAGGAGATGAGCAATTAAAGACAAATTAAATATAACTAACTATTAGCGTTAACATCCCTTTCATTGCTAAAAACAAATCCTAATCGAGTTCGAACGAGTCGATATTAAATAAAAATGGCATGTAACTCCTTAACATCAGTTCCCAATCCCATATAACCGTTTCAATACATTAACTAAACGAAACGATAAAAAAATAAGTTTGAATTCGACATAAAAATTCTGAAATTTTCCAGCTAGCAGCAGTTTACGAGAAAAATCATAACTAATTGTAGAATAATCGGATTGAGGCGTTTCAAGTGGCTACGGAAAGCTAACGAGTTCAGCTACGTACAGAAATTAATTTTGCAAACTTTCAAGGGTAATAGCTATGTCAAAATCAGTTCGAACAGTTTGCAAATTACCCACATACCAAAAAGAAAAACCCCACAAAATTACAAAATCATGGAAGAAGGAAGCTTAATTCACATACCACTTACCTCAAAACCACTTAGAAACCACCTAGGATGAGGGTTGTAAGGGAGAATTTGATCAACAAGGGTTTCTCCTCTTCACTCTTTTCTTTCCCCTCTTTTGCTTTTCTTCTCCCGTTCTTCTCTCTTTTTTTTTAACTTTAGTCTTACTAATTATATATCAGGCCATTTAAGTGGGCTGAAACTTTGGGCCACAAAATAAATAAATAAATAAGTTTGGACTTTCTAAAAAAAATCTAGTTGGGCTTAATTGGGCTGGCCTTTTGGGCTATAAAAATAAATAAATAAGTTTTGGGCTTTCTAAAAAAAATCTAGTTGGGCTTAATTGGGCTGACCTTTTTGGCTATAAAAATAAATAAATAGGTTTTGGGCTTTCTAAAAAAAATCTAGTTGAACTAAGATATTATAAAGTATCCCCTCCTCCAAAAAGTTTCGTCCTCGAAACATAAACGTACCTAGAGATGAAAAGAGATTTGGATGGTGTTGACGCATGACTGACTCTGGTTCCCATGTTTCTTCTTCAATTTGATCACTTCTCCATAGAATTCTCACCATAGGAATGGATTTGTCACGAAGCATTTTCTCTCGGCGATCTACAATTTGAACAGGTTGTACTTCGTACGATAGATTTTCCTTTAATACAACTGGGGGATCTTTGAGCACGTGCGAAGGATCTGGTTCATATTTTCTAAGCATAGAGACATGGAAGACATCGTGAATCTTCGACAATTCCGATGGTAACTCAAGTCGATACGCGACACGACCAATCCTTTGCACGATCGTAAATGGGCCAATATACCTTGGACTCAACTTTCCTCGACGGCGGAATCGCAACACGCCCTTCCATGGAGAAACTTTCAGAAAAACTTTGTCTCCTTCATTAAACTCCAAATCGCGCCTCCTATTATCTGCGTAACTTTTCTGTCGATCTTGCGCTGCCTTAAGTCTGTCTCGAATAAGTTGTATTTTTGCCTTCGCATCTTCGATAAGCTCTACTTGTTCTATTTGTCTCTCACCAACCTCATCCCAAAAGAGTGGTGTTCGACACTTTTGGCCATATAGAGCTTCGTACGGGGGCATTCCAATGCTTGAATGATAACCGTTGTTATAAGCGAACTCCACCAAAGTCACGTACTTATCCCAGCTACCTCCCAAATTCAACACCACTGCATGTAACATGTCTTCTAGTGTCTGTATAGTTCTCTCTGACTGTCCATCAGTCTGTGGATGAAACGAGGTACTGAATAGTAATTTTGTACCTAGCGCTTTCTGCAGACTAGGCCAAAAACGGGAAGTGAATCTTGGATCACGGTCAGATATGATTGACACTGGTACTCCGTGCAATCTCACGATCTCATCGACATATAACTTGGCAAGTTTCTCTAAAGATTCGTTGGTATGCACTGGAAGGAAATGTGCCGATTTCGTCAGACGATCGACAATGACCCAAATTGAGTCATGACCCTTTTGGGTTCGAGGTAAACCAGAAACAAAATCCATTGTGACGTTTTCCCATTTCCACTTAGGAATAGGTAGTGGTTGAAGCATGCCGGCTGGTTTTTGGTGTTCCGCTTTAATCTGTTGGCAAGATAAGCACTTTGATACAAATTCAGTAGTGTCCCGTTTCATACCTGGCCACCAATAATGCTCCCGAAGTGTTCTATACATTTTGGTACTACCAGGATGCATAGCATAGGCTGAAGAATGGGCTTCCTCAAGAATAGCTCTACGAACATCAAGTTCTGATGGAACACAAACACGATTTTTAAAAGTAAGAAGTCCATTATCCCGAATTTGATATTCTGTTTCTTTTCCTTGATTTAGCTTCGCCATCTTCTGTTGTAAATAAACATAGTGTGATTGTCTTTCTCGAATTTTCTCGAACAAGGTAGGTCTAACCTCGAATTTGGCGATTAAGGCAGAATCATTAGACTTTTCACAATCGAGCGAAATGTGTAAATATTTAAATTGCTCCAACATAGGAAGATAAAAAGATTGAATTGAAGCAAGTGAGGTAGAAGACTTTCTACTCAGAGCATCTGCAACAACGTTCGCCTTGCCAGGATGATAATCGATGACTAAGTCATAGTCACTAATCAACTCCATCCATCGCCTTTGCCTGAGGTTGAGCTCCTTTTGTGTGGTGATATACTTTAAGCTCTTGTGATCAGTGAAAACCCGACAAGTTGCACCATACAGATAGTGCCTCCATATCTTCAATGCAAAGACGATTGCAGCCAACTCTAAATCATGTGTAGGATAATTTTCTTCGTTCTTCTTCAATTGCCTTGAAGCGTAGGCAATAACCTTTCCTTCTTGCATGAGAACGCATCCTAATCCTTGTCTCGAGGCGTCGCTATAAATGGTAAATTCTCCAATCGCTGGGTCTGGCAAAGCAAGAATAGGAGCTGAAACGAGTCGTCTTTTTAATTCTTGAAATGCTTCCTCGCATTCTTCACTCCGTTCAAATTTTACCCCTTTCCGAGTCAATTTAGTCAAAGATGAAGCCAATAACGAAAAGTCTTTGACAAACCGTCGATAATATCCAGCTAATCCCAGAAAACTACGAATCTCTGTCACGTTCTTTGGACGCTCCCAATCTAGTATAGCTTGAATCTTCACTGGATCGACGTAGATTCCTTCTTTAGAAATGTGATGACCCAAAAAGCTTACCTCGCGAAGCCAAAATTCACACTTCGAGAATTTAGCATAAAGCTGATTTTCTCTGAGAATGTTCAGAGCAATTCTTAGATGATGAGAATGCTCGTCGTCCGATTTAGAATAAATAAGAATGTCATCAATGAAGATGATGACAAACTTATCTAAGTACGGTCGAAAGACCCGATTCATAAGATCCATAAAAGCTGTAGGAGCATTTGTGAGTCCAAAAGGCATAACACAGAATTCAAAATGACCGTATCTGGTTCGAAAAGCAGACTTAGGGATATCAGATTCCCTAATCTTGAGTTGGTGATAACCGGATCGCAAATCAATTTTTGAGAACACAGTTGCTCCTTGCAATTGATCAAACAGATCATCGATTCTTGGAAGAGGATATTTGTTCTTGATTGTCACCTTGTTCAATTGACGGTAGTCGACACATAGACGAAGTGATCCATCTTTCTTCTTGACAAAAAGAACTGGAGCACCCCATGGAGATGTGCTAGGTCGTATGAAACCCTTCTCCAATAATTCCCCAAGTTGTGTCTGGAGTTCCTTAAGCTCAGCAGGCGACATTCGATATGGAGTAATCGATATAGGTGTGATTCCAGGAAGTACGTCAATGGAAAAATCAATCTCTCAATTCGGAGGTTGTCCTGGTAAGTCTTTGGGAAAGACATCAGGAAATTCATTCACGATTGGGATGTCATCTAGTTTAGTTTCAGAAAGAGAAGTAGCGATGACAAATGCCAAGAATGCCTCACAACCCTTATGCATTAATTTATGCGCAGTCAACATTGAAATAAAAGAGAGGGATCTCGTTTGAAGTTTACCCTCAAAAACAAGTTCTGAGAATCCTGGTCTACGAAAAATAACAAGCTTCTCGTGGCAATCGAGAATTGCATGATGAGAAGAAAGCCAATCCATGCCAAGAATAACATCAAGATCAATCAAAGGCAATGGTATCAATTCAGCCTCTAAAATGACATCTTTGATCTTCAATGGACAACCAAGGAATACCGAATCACGAATTAGACGCTCTCCTAGAGGGGTATGAACGATGATTCCAGGTGACAAATGAGAGATAGGATAATCTAAGATCGCAGTAAGATCATCTCGGATATAAGACCTATCAGAACCTGGGTCAAATAAAGCGTAGACCTGATGGTCTCCCAAAAACACATGGCCTAAAGAAGCAATATTAGGTGAGATTGTGATTTAAAAATTTGAAAAGATAGAATTTCTTACGAATGTTTTATTCGTAATCAAGTGGCATAACAAGGCGGGGTTAGATTTAGCATGTGAAAATACTCAAATTATAAATTACCTGTCACAACCTTCGGATCTGAGCGAGCCTCTTCTTGGGAAATATGAAATACTCTAGTTTGCTTCCTTCCTTGCATAGGTGATTGAGTACTAGGGCCGCTTGAGGCATCGGGCACTCTAGTAACTGCAGATCGAGTATCTCTGGGTGTAGAATATGTTAGTTTACCACGAAGCTGACTAGAACCCTGACTGCTCATTCCCATAAGCTGAGGACAAGAACTTCGCATATGCCCCGGCTGTCGACACTGAAAACATACTTGAGGAGCCTTACAGGGGCCGTCATGATATTTTAGGCAATTCTGGCACTTGCGATTTTCACCAACCGATCCCGAGACATTGCTCCCGCCTCTACTAAACTGCTCCCGAGGTTGAGAAAAACTAATAGATGCCGAACTTGGTGCGCCACGCGAAGATCCCACACCCCTATACACCTTCGATGCATTTCCTGGAAATGCGCTCCCTTGCCTTTTCTTTTGAGATCGTTCTGCAAGCTTATGTCTCGCCTGAACTAAACCTTCTACCCTTAGGGCTTCTTCTACGAGATCGTCAAGACTCTCGTACTTGTCTCCGGACTTGATGCGATCTCGAATATTTAAATTAAGACCATCTTCAAATCTCTTGCATAAGTCTCTCGTCGTATATGACTCAGGAGCGAATTCTCGCAATTCCAGAAATTTGCTTTCGTACTCAACGACCGACATAATGCCTTGAAAGAGGTTGAAGAACTCCTTTCTCTTCTGATCCTTGATGTACTGAGAGAAGTATCGATCTTTGAATCATTCCACAAAGATAGCCCACGTAATAGTAACCGAAGATGTCTCTTTTAGATTCTGCCACCATCGTCGTGCATCTGGGCCTAACAGCTTGGTCGCAATGACCACACGATAACATTCTTCAATCATCAAGGTGTCAAAGGTCTCTGTAATCTCCTTTAACCATGCCCCCGCTTTAGAAGCATCTCTTGCACCGTCAAATTTCGAAGTCCCCATGTTTTCAACTGCTTTCACCAAATCAGGTATAAAAAGTGCACCTCGAGAAGCAGAACCTCCTAAAGCCATTTCTGGAGTAAAAACTGGTACATTAGATGTAGGTCGAATCGATTCATTAGCACGAAGAACCTCTTCAGTGACAGTCGTAGTTGTATGAGCCGTTGTAGGTGGTGGAACACCATGTATTCGAATGTGATCATAATACAATTGGTACTGCTCGGGTGTCATCATGTGCTCAACCCGCAACTGGGCCCGTGGTTGCTCTACCTGGGAAACTGGCACCCTATGATCAGAATCGATAGGGTCTGTAACCGTCGGAGGAATGACATGATCAGAAGAAACATGTCCTCGAGGTCCACGAGGAATAGAAGATAGTAGAGGACTCGGAGGATCACGAGGAGCGTGTCCTCGACCTCGACGACGAACTGGAGGTGCCATAATGACTGAAAGGAAGAAAGGAAATAAAATGCAAGGTCAACGTCAAGGCAATACGATACCTTAGGATGACATAGAAACAAAGTTGGACTCATTGGCTTGACACAAAAAGAATGAGAATCATAAAACCAGGCTCTGATACCAAGAAAGTTGTCACGCCCCGACCCCAGACAGAACGCGACAACCGCAACGTTAACCATAAATTTTGCAGAATGGGTGCACTCCACTCCACAAAGTTTATAGAAAACGTAAGGCTTGCTATCAAGTACCTGTAGAGCTGAACAACTGATAACAACGGGTACAACCCGAGGACATCATCTCAAAAAGTATCAACAAGGATTTACAAAGGTACAAAATACAACGGTGTAACTTAGTTTAAAGAAAATATACATGAACGATATAACATCGCGAAGGTACAAAAAGAACATCAAGGGGGTCACCAAATATAAACTATACAATCTCGCCAATGAATCCGTCAATTTACATAAAAGAGAAAGTACCCAAAACACGGATTGGATGACGAGCAAACGATAGGAAAACCTCCAACCAAAACGATATCAACAGCCTGAAAAGGAAAGAATGATGGGGGTGAGCAAAACCACTAGCTCAGTGAGGTGATAAGCCGGTCACCCCGACCCTTATACGAAACATGTATTCCACTCGCGGTTCATAACATAAAATCCCACATACCAAAAAGAAAAACCCCACAAAATTTCAAAATCATGGAAGAAGGTAGCTTAATTCACACACCACTTACCTCAAAACCACTTAGAAACCACCTAGGATGAGGGTTGTAAGGGAGAATTTGATCAACAAGGGTTTCTCCTCTTCACTCTTTTCTTTCCCCTTTTTTGCTTTTCTTCTCCCGTTCTTCTCTTTTTTTTTAACTTTAGCCTTACTAATTATATATCAGGCCATTTAAGTGGGCTGAAACTTTGGGCCACAAAATAAATAAATAAATAAGTTTGGGCTTTCTAAAAAAAATGTAGTTGGGCTTAATTGGGCTGGCCTTTTGGCTATAAAAATAAATAAATAGGTTTTGGGCTTTCTAAAAAAAATCTAGTTGGGCTTAATTGGGCTGGCCTTTTGGGCTATAAAAATAAATAAATAGGTTTTGGGCTTTCTAAAAAAAATCTAGTTTAAGGTGTTAAATTGGACACTAAAATATGTCTATTTTCACTCTCAACACCGTTCAGGGCGAGTCTTCCTAAGGTTCGAGCAAGTCTATTTTGATTTACTCCTACGAGTTCCGATCGTGTCTACACAGCTTTTCGAGTGAGTCAGCATGTCTTGTCGAGCAAGTCGGTCAGATAGGCAGGCTGGTGCACGATTGGCGCTAGGTTCATAGCGGTGTTGGTCGTTGGCAAGAATGACACTTGGAGACGCATGAACGAGAGTGATTGGCACACATTTTCATACTTGGGTGCCAGCAGATGTAGGATACAGGACCTCCTTGGCATGCACGTTAGGCGGGCAAGGGCGCACGCTTGTAGGTTACTGCGCAAGCGGGTGGTACGGCGAGTCGCACGACACCAGGCATGCTGGCGTGTGGACCGCCAGGTGTGCTGTCGCACAAGGTATGTGCTGCTCGGATGTTGGCGTGTAAGCATAAACATGGGAAAGCAGATGCGCTTGTTGGCACGCACAGTGATGTGCAGTCGGGGCAGGGCAGGCAGTTGGCGCGCATGTTTTAGTGACTCAAGGGCGTACGGGTCATGCTGGTTGTAGGTGGTGGATCAGGGTGCCGGGCTGGTGGAGCAGATTATCGGGCAAGGAATCTGGAGGAAAATTTGTGAAGACCGGCTTCCAATTTTCAGATAAGGTTCTGGGGAGGTCGAATCTCGCATAGTCGCAGTTGTCCACATTCGTGCTTGGTGGCGAACAATCGAATTCGCCATAATATATAACTATTTTTAATTGATTATCTGATTATTGTTATATGTGTATGCATGTACTCTGTGATTTACTGCCTTATGTGCTATAATATGAGCATGCTAGGTTGCGTATCTTATTTTGAATATTATATGCATGTAAAAACCTTGGAGTTAAATAACTAAGTGGGAGAAGAGATTGGTAATCAATTCCCGCGGCCTCCATTATTGGTTTGTAATGTGATGCAAGTATACTTGCATGTTGGCTATAATGCCTTCCTCTCCATCTGATGAGTAATTTGTGGATCACTGTTACAGACTTCATTAAATAATTATTGTTTGTAATGTGATGTACATGAACTTGCGTGTTGGCTATAGTGACTTCCTCGCCATCGGATGAGTTTATTTGCGGATCACTATACAAACTTATAATTGATGACTGTAGGAAGTTATTCGAGCGCGTGTGCACTTCTCCATCTGTAAGGCACATAAGCTTCAGTAATGGACTTGGAGTCAAATAATGGTGTACACTTTGGTGTAAATAATAAGTATCCTCCCCATCAGAGTCACTGCTATTATTTGCATGGCTAAAGAGGAACCGACTATTTATTATTTTGTCATGAGGTTAGGTTGACAAATGAAATTAATGGGTAAAAACTTCTCTTGTAAATGTTCGGGTTTGTAAACGTCCACACTATCGTGGCTTGCAGACTCATGGTGCTTGAGATGTTGGTGAATTTTATTTTTATATTAATTTGAGGGAATCAATATAAATGGATAAATTTGAAGATTTAATCTATATATTTGTTTACGTGATTCTCTGTAATTTCAAATGGTTTTATCTCACTTATTATTTACTGAAAGAAATTATATTTACTGGTCCAAAATTAGATGATTAGAAAAGAATCTTGGTTTTAGTTCTTACTGCTTAGAAAATAAAAATGTGTTACTAAGGATGTTCTGTGATGCCTATCAAAGTCTTCAGTGGAGAGGTGAGAGGTTCATAGAAATATGATGGTCTCATGCAACTCTTCAAATACTTGAGTAAGTTAGAAAGGCGAGAGATCATGGATAGCTTGATGAATGAATTGGAAATGCTTGGAGTAGAAATTGAAGGGCAAACCTAGATCAATTTATTCTCCATAGTTTTCCTAGATGTTTTGAGCAAGTTTTACCTGAAATACAAGAGGTTGCATATGGTGGGGAACTTCTAACAAAATATGTGGCGAAAGAAATCAATTTCATCGAGATATGAACAATGTTAGTATCTCATTCACTAGTTATTGAAGCATGATTACATATGGCATCTACTGACACGTTCTGTGTAGATACTAGAATCACTAAATGTCTACAATTAAGTGATGATGAGATTATTATAGACATGTGTAAAACTACGAGAGTAGTGGCTGTTGCAGTGGGAGTTGTTTATATATCTTCTGATAGGAATAAACATTTGATTATGTGAAATTGTCTTTACGTACGTTTTCATAGAAAGAATTTCATTTCTATTTCTATGCATTTACGGATGGATATTCTATTTCATTTAAATGACATGGTCATTATAAAGAAGGATGAAGCTATAATCTGTTATGGCATGTTAGTGACAATTTGTACACTCTTAAATCATGTTTATCCCACGGATGCAACAAAATGAAATTAATAATGCATTTTCTAAACCTAATAAGAGAAGGACTCTTATGGAAGTGGTTAGATAGATGATGAGTTATTTATATTTATTAAATTCATTTTATGGATATGCCCTAAGAAACAGTATTTCGTATGAATGTTTGTCTGTTCGAGGGATATCCTAGAAAAATGAAGGGTGATTTATTAGTCCAAAAGATCAGAGGGTGATTGTAAACACAAACACTAGATTTTTGGAAAGGGACTATGTAATAAATCACAAACCTATGTATAAGTTGTTCTAAAGAAAGTGAGAGGAAAAACACAAAGTATAGTACCAAGTGTACAAGAGGATATACCACAAGGTAAACTATATCGTATGTCATGTTTGATACACCATTACGTATAGTGCCTTGTCGTTGTGGGAGGCTTGTTCGACAACCCATAAGATATATGTTTTGGGAGAGTCGTGAGACTTGGTCCCTAGTAAACATGATATTGACCCACAAATACGACGAAGCACTACAAGATAAATATGCAATATCTTAGAAAGATGCAATAAATTCTGTAATAGGATCTATGCATTCTAAATCTAGTCTGGGAACATGTAGAACTACTAAATGGTGTAGAAACCATTGGAAGTGGTCATACAAAATAAAAGAGGATCAAACGGTAAGGTGAAAACCTTAGAAGCAAAGCTTGTTGCGAAAAGATATACACAGAAAGAAAGGGTTGGATTATGAGAAAACCTATTCACCGGTAGCTATGCCTATGTCGATATGGATTCTTTTATCTGTTGTTGTTCATATTGAATATGGGTACAAGAAATAGATGTCAAGATAGCTTTCCTGATTGGAAATCTTGAGGAAAACATCTATGTGAAGCAACAAGAATGATTCATTACAAAGGGCTAAGAGCATTTTGTGTGTAAGCTCGAAAGTGTTCATTAATGAACTAAAGCAAGCTTCAAGAACATGAAACATCTATTTTGATGAGGTAATCCAGTCATATGGATTTAATCAATGCGAGGATGTGTCTTGTGTATTGAAAAAGAGTGACGAAAATGTGGTGGTGTTTCTTGTACTGTACGTAGATGATATATTGCTCATTGGAGACAATGAAAAAGTATTGTCGGGCTTATGGATATGGCTGATAAAACAGTATGAAATGAATGACTTAAGAAAAGCAAAATATATTCTTTTGATCACGGTAATACGGATCACAAGAAAGGATGTTATGCTTGTCTCAAGCTTCATGAAATGATACAATCCTTACTCGTTTTAGCATGTGACTTTATCTAAGGAAATGGGTCTTGACACAAAAGAAGATAAAGGAGATGAAAGTGGTTCCTTATGCTTCGGCGAATAAGGAAACTTAATCTAAAGAATGCTATGCACGAGATCGGATATCTTTTTTTGCGAAGACATGAACAGTGGGTATCAAGGTAACCCGAAACAAGAATGTTGAACAGTGGTAAGACATATACTTATATACCTGAAAAGGACCAGAAACTATATGTGCACTTACCGAACAGATTCACTGCTTCTTTTGGGTTACATAGATTCAGATTTTTCAAATCAGATAGGGACGACAGCAAATCCACCTCAATGGTTATGTGTTTAATTTTAGGAAGTTGAGCCATAATGTGGAGGAGTGTTATATAGGAATATATTTCAGACTCCGGACTCCATCATGGAAAGATGATAAATTGGAGCCTCTGAGGCAACCAAAGTAACTGTATGACTCTAGAAACTTTATGATGGTCTTGAATGTGATTTTGAGTTTGCCCAAGGTTATCACAATTTATTGTGATAAAAATGGTGCAGTTGCAAACTTGAAGGAATCACAAGCCCATAAGTAATTAAACACATGGAGCGCGAGTACCACATGTTACGAGAAATCTTATGATTAGGGAAAGGTTGTTGTCGCGTAGATTGCATCGGATGATAACCTAGTAAATCTATTTACAAGGGCCTTAAGGCGAGAGCTTTTGATGGTCGTGTAGTGGGAGAGAGAATTAGATGTATGGCAGAAGACATGACAGCATAGTCTTTTAGTATAAGTGGGAGATTGTTGGATTGTATACTAAAAGTCTAGCATTTTATATGAACAATGTTATAACAATTTATTTGAAATGAGAAACATATGATCAAATGATTGCGTCTTATAATTTATTCATATGCACGATGCAATAGTCCACTTACTTTATACTGTAGATAATATGTTGTGCAACAACACGCGGAAGATCATATTATTGGTTTCCTTATAAAGTATAAACAGATGCTCACAACCGAGATATACGGGGACTCTCTATCGGGATGGTTATAGTGTGGTTTGGTATTAGCTTGTCTTGGCTATAGAATCACATTAGTGCACTTTGTGTGTATTGAGCAGGACCGCTTGAGATCATTCGACTTATACTAACTATATAGGAGAACTTGATCTCAATTATTATGGATGTCCGTACTCTTAATCCCTATATAATATCCTCGACACATAAGGCAATATGTATTTCTTTGATTCATCAATAGGTGAGATTTTGATGTATTAAATCAACAAACTTGGTGAGTTGGGAAATAGTGCTGTCTCTATAGTGTGCTGTTGATTGTAGAAGGAATCCGTATCCGACATAGGTTGATGATGTCCCCTTGAGGAGCTCATAAGGATTATCATGTAAACCCTGCAGGTGGATTTATTTCGGCATGATAATGAGGTTGAGTGGTACTACTCTCGCATGAGATATTAATTAATGGAGTTGTCAGTAACTTAATTAATTATTGGGCATTGTATATCTTAAACATAGGGAGACTGTTGGGCTCATAATAAAAAGGAACCCATAACACAATTATGGAATTAGAACGGTAGTGTAGTAATAATATTTTAGTGGTATATATTATTATTATTGGACTTAAGTATAAGCTTCGGCTAAGCTTGGATACTTAAGCTTCTCCTCCTGGTCCTTACTATAGCCCATATATAAGTCATCTCAGATGTTCTAACCCTAAATGAGACACGCCTAACACGCCTAACCCTAGATGAGACACGCCTAACACATACATGTCTGCGACAAGCTCCTCTTGCTTAGTTTAGTTAGCACTTCAGCACTTATCTTCTCAGTTAGGGGTTTTTTCAGAGTCTTTGTGACTCATCGTCATTTTACTTTTCACGAGGTATGTCTATCATTTTCCTTTTGTTATACGTGGATGACATAACTGTGACAGGAAATGATCCTACCAAGCTTCGAGACTTTATTTCTAGAACTCATCAAGAATTTTCCATCAAGGACCTTGGGCGGCTTAACTATTTTCTTGATCTTGATGTCTCCTACACTTGGAAAGGTTTATTTGTCGTGTAGGCAAAGTACTCTCATGATATCTTAGACCGTGCAGAGTTGGTTGAATCCAAACCAGTCCTTCTATGGTAGCTGGTGAGTTTCTTGTTAGTCATGGCTCACCGTTTCGAGATCCAACTCTATATCATTCTCTGGTCGGTACTTTTCAATATTTGACTATCACTCATCCCGATTTATCTTATTATGTGAATCTTGTGACCTAGTTCCTACACTTTTATACGGATGATCACTTCCTCGTTGTGAAGAGGATTCTTCGCTATGTGAAAGGAACTATTCATTACGACCTCTCTTTTTGAAAGCATCCAGAGAATTCTAATGTGGGTTACTCTGATGCTAATAGGGCACGTTGCACAGAGACACATCCTTCTTCAAGAGCTTCGCATGTTGCCTTCCTCACAGCCCCTATTACTTTGTGACAACTAAAGACCCATCTTTTTAAGCTAAAACCCGGTTGCTCACAAGAGGGCTAAACATAGTGACCTCGATTATCATTTTGTTCGTTAATTAGTGTCTTATGGGAAGCTTGAAACTCGTTTTATTCCATCTCATCTTTAAATGGCGGATATTTTCACGAAGAGCTTACCTCGTCTATGGATTTTGAATTCTTAAGCTCCAAGCTTTGTGTTTGCTTGCACGCCACGTAATGCTTGATGGAGGGTATTAAGGAAACTGGAAATTAGCTATCATATATCTTATAATTTATTATTTGATTTAGTCTTCCATACCCTCTCCCTCAAATTGTGGGATGTTGTTGTAATCTGTAAAATCCAAATCCTATTAATATAAGTTTTACACACATCACCTATCATCTGTTATTTCATAATCATCTTCATAAAAATCAATGGAAGATTGCGGTTGTTCTTGCAGCCGCCTTAATTGTGGCCAATGCCAATAAAATGACACACTTGAGCGGGATTAAAATCGCTTTAGTCTCATAACTTTCCTATGGTCTTTTATAGTCCCAAGAAAAATATGTTTGTCAAATTAGTCCCACTGGTGAAAAATAGGGAAAAACCTCTTATTTTCGCTGGAAATGGCACGTGATTGTCATGTAATGGCCGGAATCGCTGATTTCCAACCGAGGCAATGGCGTGGCGCGGTGAGTCAATATTAAAATATTTTTTTAATTGCAACATGACATTTATTTTTCTTTATGAATTTTAAATAATTAAAAAACTAAAATTAAAATAAAAATCAATTAAATTAAATATGTTAAAAACTTAAAAACTAAAACCCATTCAGTATAAAAAACGTGAAATATAGAAGACAGAATTAATTCTTCCCACCGCTTCAATTCCAATCTAAGAACCCTAAATTGATTGTCCCCAAATCTTCCAACCCGCTCACTCCATCGCGTTTAGGGTTCTTACGAAGATTGATGTAGGATTGTTATGAAGATGGTATTCGTGTGGAAGAAAGGGGCAAAGGACTGGGATAACCCAGTATACAATAAGATTTTTGTTTTTTTATTGTGTTATTTCCATCCTTTGTTGTGTCATCTTTCTTTTTTCTTATGTTTGGATACATTTATGGTGAGGGTTCCATATTTACAAAGGGTCATTGTGGTGCCTGGGCTGTGTAAATGGGTGGAGAGTGGGGACATACATGTCGGGTGTGGGGTTTAGGGAATCTTTCATTGTTTATATGTGTATGTTTTACACTTTTCCTCCTTACTTTATTGCAAACATTGACTGGAATGCTTTATTTTTAAACTTTTTTAAAAAAATTTACAGCTTCTGAAAGTGACTACTTGACTGTGGAATTTAATTTTGGAGGTGAATTTGTGCATATGTCGATGATAGAGTACAGTGGAGGGGGTAGAATACTCATTAACTTGGTTAAGGCTAAAGAGATTAAGTATTTTGATTTGGATACGTATAGTGATGATGAGAGTGTAAATTCATATAACTTTGGGCAATGATTTGTGTGAGAATTGAGTACGATTGAGTCTTTTATTAGAGGAATCAGTAGGTTTATGAAAAATGCACGAATCAGAGAGTACAAGAGCTTCTTGAGCATATTTGTACAGGAAAACAAGTCGTAAAGGCTTGGAATTGGAAGACACAATTTTTAAGGCAATTTTCGAAGGTCGTTCGACTTCAGGACCATTTCGACCATCATCACTTAGGTCGAACCAGGTGGCCAAGTCAAGCATAATATGCAGCAATGTACAGTGAGCTTGCTCGACTTAGAGATGTGGCTCAATCAGAATCATCTTGGTCGAGCAGATGAAGGAAGGTCGAACAAAATATGCAAAAATTATAGTAAGCTTGCTCAACTATTGCCCGAGTTGAAGGCCTTGCTCGACCAGTCAATGCTTGGTCGAATGGATTCTCACTGCTTCTACTTTTGGAAATTTCAGATTTCTTTTACCAAATTTGACGTGTGCTTCAAGAAAAAGCCCATCCTAAGCCCATAAGGAGGTTCCATGAGTATAAAAGAAGAGCTTTCGCAAGAGAAAAGAGGACACACATCATTCATCATCAATCCACCACCGAAACCCTACCACCATCTCAAGGAGTCGTGAAGAGAGGTTCGTATGGCGAGTCAAGTAAGATCATACCAATCGACCATGATTGTTCCTAGATCAATCATGGGCTAGAGCCACTCCGGCAGTTTTAGGATTATGGAAGTTTTATAAATTAATTGAATTTTCCATGTGTAAACTCCGTATAACACTACTTGTGGTTTATTTTATATAAGATTGCGCTTTTTAAATTCATACTCACAGTCATTTTGTGCATCATTAACTGTTATGTAGAGTCTGAATACATATCTTGGTTATTGATTGAGTGTGTTCACTGCTGAGCTGTATTACATGTTATAATTCTAAGTGAAGGGATTCTGAAGTCTTATTAGAACTATCTTATATAAATACTTGTTAATTGAATAATATTCGAGTTAGTAAGTAGGATAAAGAGTATAACTTCATAGAACCTATAAAGGGAGATCATATCGGGTTAGAGTACTAAGTTCACGGGAAATAATTGATAATGATAGTACCTAGAAAGGGGGGTGAATTATATCTCTTGCTCCGAGGATATTCACACGTGTCATATGTATGTTTACTTGTGTCTATAGGGTGAACTTGCATGGTTTAGTGATGTATCCATAAACCACAAGGCAGAGTCGGATATCAACGCATGGAAAAAAAATTAATAAGTAAAACTGGATGACCCAAAGAACTACCTAATTTCTTATTTGATCACAGTCGTATTTTCTCTATTGCTTGTTTATTTAATTTGCTATCTAAATTATTCGTTATTTAGTTTCGTAACTACTCCAAACAAATTTGCCAACATAGTCTTAGTTAATTAGAACATAACAAAATTGATAATCATCCGTTCATTGGGTTAGATAATCACTTGGTCTCCTATCGAAACTACAATTGATATCTTTCATACTTGGGGATAATTTTGTGTGTGTAGAAAACACTCATCAAGTTCTTGGCACCATTTCCGGGGATGGCATAGATTATTAGTTTATTATTTCTAGTTTAATTGAGATTATTCTTGTCTTTGATTTCTAACACTTATTCTTCTTAGGTGTATGCTCACTAGATCGAAGACATGTGAATTAGAGCCATATAATCTAGAGATTGGAGCATCGTCTAGGAAGAAAAAGAAGAATAACAATAAGAACAAGAACGTAGACCCAACTGAAGCTCTTGATTTAGGAGTTAAAGTTTACGTGCTGAATTCGCAAACGATTGAAGCTGCAACCGAAGTTAATTTGGAAGTAGAGGTAGTCAATATGGCAGCGAATCTTGATACACTTGCCATCCGTGAAGTCTTTAAGAACAACAGAGGAGGCAATGCGGGGTTGTTAGGAGCAAGAGGGACCAGAGCCGATTTTAATTTACACTCTGCTCTTATCACCATGATTGAAAGGAGTCCCTTCTCTGGGAGAACCTTTGAAGATCCTCAGCAACATCTAAATAAGTTCCTTGGGTATGCAAGTACATAAAAAGATGCATGAGCTCATGAGTATGCGAGGATGATCATATTGTTTAAGTTCTCACTGAATGAAAAGGCGAGAGATTGATACGATAATCTTGATGCGGCTGAATGTGATACCTGGGAGAAGTTGAAAGTGAAATTCTTGGAGCGATACATGCCACCTTCAAAGGTGTTCAAGATGAAGCAAGAAATCAATTAATTTGCCATCCATGGTAATGAGAATTTTCATGAAGCTTGGGACAGATTCAAGGACATGCTTCGAAAGTGCCCACAACATGGGCTATCTAAAGCTCAATATATCAGTATTTTCTACAATGGGTTGGATTGTAATTCTCGTGTGTTACTAGATGCTTCTTCCAATGGAGCATTGCTTACGAAGTCACCCATTGAGGTCGAGAAGCTTTTTGAGGATATTTCGATGAATTCAAGAGATTGGCCGACTGATAAACTTAGAGGCACTTATGTCCTTGGTAAAGTAGCACATGTTGAGCATACTATGGTGAAGTCAGGAAGAGATGATGAGATCATCTCTAACTTGGCTAATATCAACAAGTTACTTGAGTCTCAACAAAAGCAGATCACAGATATATCTCAGAGAGTACCAATGATGCAGTAGGATGGTTGCTATGACGGAGCTAGCCAAGAGGAGATCGAGGGGGCAAACTATGCCATGGGTCAAAGTATTTAAGGAACTAGGTACCCAAATCAAGGAAACCAGAATTATCAGAGGAATTACAACAATTGTGATCCCCCAGGTAATTACCAACAACCAAGGAGGACAAAATTTTCATTGAGTAATCCGAATAATGCGATACAATCTCCTATCGGTGTTGATCCGGCAGCTAAGGTGGAAGAAGGGAAGCCGATTTTTGAGGATACGGTGAACAAGTACATGGTAAGGAACGATACAAGAGTAGATCATCTAGAGGCCAAGTTAGAAAAAAAGATTGATGCTAATCATGAGGATTTGTCTAAACAAGTGAAATACCTTACATTGTTGATGGGGGAGATGGCAGGAAACGTAAATATATTGACTCAAACTATTGAGAAAGGGAAGTTCCCATCTCAAAGTATTGAGAATCCAAAGTTTTGCCATGCCATCACATTGTGGTCAGGAACACAATACGCAGGTTCGATGATGCCAGCGAGCGAGAACGAAGGTAGCAGGGGAGTTGCTCGACCAAACTTCAATTGTTCGACTAGACCTACTGGTCGAACAGAGGTTGAGCAAACTCTGGAGAAATAGAATTACAACACTCAGTTTTTAAATTCTCCGTTCGACCAACACCAATCAGTTCGACCAGACCATCTTGGTCAAATGGAGGTCGAACAACACCTGGAGAAGGGGATTTCTCGATCTGCAAAGTTGTTCGACTAAGACAGTTCTGTTCGACCAGACCATCTTGGTCGAATGGTGGTCGAGTAATACTTGAAGGAACAGAGTTCGCGATCAGAGAAGTTGCTCGACCAACCCTAATCTGTTCGACCAAATCAGCTAGGTCGAATAGAGGTCGAGCTATTTAGTGCAGAGCCCGATTCGATCTCGAATGCTACACCTATTGATCAGAACATTATGGTACCATCTCAAGAGCATAACATTGAGGTTACAGTAGAGAAGAAGTGGAAAAGAGCCAAGAGATTGAGAGCCGAAAAGGATAATGCGGAGAAGGTTGAACGTGATGAATGGGGATTCCCAAAACAAAGATACCTCCACCGTTTCCTTTCAAGCTTGTCAAAAAGGGATTGGAAGAAAAGTTTAAGAGGTTCTCAGACATCATAAACAAGATAAGTTTGAACATTTCCTTCTCTAAAGCGATCTTGGAGATGCCCTATTATGCCCGTTTTCTAAAGGATATACTTTAGAAGAAGAGAAGCTTGAATGGAATTGAAACAATGAATTTGTCGGAGAATTGCAGCTCGATCATACAAAGGAAGCTGCTAGCTAAGTTGAAAGATCCGGAAAGCTTCACTATCTTGTGTGAAATTGGAAAAGTGCCGGCACGACGAGCCTTGTGCGATCTTGGGGTAAGCATTAATTTGATGCCTTTGTCCACTTTAAAAGGCTTGGTTTGGAAGAGTTAAGTCCCACATCGCTTTCTCTATAATTGGCGGATAGGTCTATGACCTTTCCGAAGGGTGTTATCGAAGATATTCTTGTCAAAGTAGAGAAGCTTGTCTTTCCTATGGGCTTTCTTGTGCTTGAGATGGAAGATAACAAGGATAATATCCCAGTTATCTTAGGGAGACCTTTCCTTGCTACTATGGGAACTATGATAGATGTGCAGAAAGGTCAGTTGCGGCTGCGGAAGGATAAAGAAGAGATCTTATTTAATCTTAACAAAGAAATGAAGATGCCAATGGAGACACAATGTCAGAGTATTGATGTGGTGGAGGAGATTGTGAAAGAAGATATGTCCTTGATCCTTTTAAAGGATCCTCTTGAGACAAGCTTGGCGGAGTCTCTTACTTTTCCCACTACGGAGCTAGATGAACTCTCCAATGAAATATGTATTGAATTTCTTGAAAACTTGCTTGGTTTGGGTGATGACAGGTATGAATCAGAGAGGAAAAAGGTTGAAGTGGTCAAGTGGACTAGGAAGTAATTACAATTGGATAGAGAGAGCGCACCTCAAGAAGAGAAGAAAGAGTAGTTGAAACCATGGTATGCAGATTATGTGAATTACATTGCCGTAGGAGAAATTCCGAGAGATCTCAACCGATATCAACTTGCAAAATTCAAGAGGGATGTTGGGACTTTTATATGGTATGATCCATTCGTCTACAAGATATGTATAGATTCTATCATCCGTAGGTGTGTGCCCGAGATAGAGATAGAGAGTGTTCTTGATTTTTGCCATGCACAACATAACAGGGGGCACTTTGGAGCTCAAAAGATGGCAGCAAAGGTCCTTTAATCTCTCTTTATTGGCCTACTTTGTTTAAAGATTGTGAAACCTATGTGGCGACATGCGATAAATATCAAAGGATGGGAAACATATGTAGGAGAAATAAGATACCACTTCTGCCAAGCATTGTGGTTGAGATCTTCGATGTATGGGGGATCGATTTTATGGGACCTTTTTCCCCATCTAATGGATTTCTCAAAATCCTTGTAGCAGTGAATTATGTTTCTAAGTGGGTGGAAGACATTCCCACTCACGTGAATGATTCAAGGACTGTTTTATCTTTCTTGAAGAAACATATCTTTGTCCGCTATGGAGTTCCTAGAGCACTAGTAAGCGATGGAGGTACTCAGTTCATCAATAAGCTTCTTGAAAAGGTTCTCAAGGATTATGGAGTCAAGCATAGGATTACTACACCCTATCACCCTCAAGCGAATGGACAGGCTGAAGTCTCCAACCGCCAAGTGAAACAAATTTTGGAGAAGGTAGTCGGAACTAATAGGAAGGACTGGGCTATGAAGCTCGATGATATTTTGTGGGGTTCCAGACTGCATATAAGACGGCGTTGGATATGTCACCGTATCAAATTGTCTATGGGAAGCCGTGCCACTCACACGTAGAAATTCAGCACCGAGCATTTTGGGCATTGAGGAGTTTGAACTTGTCTCTTATGGATCAAAAGGAGTTTAGGATGACTCATTTAAATCAATTGGACGAGTTCAGAAATTGTGCTTACAAGAATTTTGAGATCTTTAAGGAGAGAATGAAGAAGTTGCATGATTCAAAGATCTCTTATAAGGAGTTCAAGCAAGGTGATGAGGTATTACTTTTTAACTCTCGATTGAAGCTCTTCGCAGGAAAATTGAAATAGAATGGACGGGGCCGTTCATTATCCATAGAGCTTGCGTAGGAGGGAGTTTTGAGCTTATGGACAAAGATGGAGACATCATAGCAGCGAATGGGCATTGATTGAAGCATTACAAGTTACCAGATGATGCTTGCATTGAATTTGAGGATACCTTGCACTAAATTGGTACCGTCGTGACTCTACGACGTTAAACAAAAGCGCTTGTTATGGGCTTTCCCTTCCATTTTATTTAGTGTGAGTAAGAAATTTTTATATTCGACATGCGTATTATTCTGAAATTACATCTCTTTGCAAAAGGTTTCACTATAGTTTCTACTAAGTTTGGGGGGGTGTGATGTACTTAACTCATCATAGCACAGAGAGTACAATCTTTTCTTTATAACGTTTTCTAGGGGAGTTGATTTTTTGCGGTATATTAAAACTTTAACCGATTTTGATGTTTTGATTTTTTGCAATTTGCCTAGTGTTTAGTGGTGTTTTTGTTTTTGAGTGTCATTGTGGAGTTACACTTGATTTTATATGGTTTAAAAGTGGTTCTCGAGATTAGAAATTGTTATCTTGATACTTGATGTTGTCCTATAGTTTAATTGTTGCAGGAAAATGCCAGCAGAGTACGACTCGGGTTGTTGTTCGACCAATACACTATCGCTTAATCAAGGAGAGGAAGTTAAGCAGAGGTCGAGCGAAATGTACAAAACTTACAGTAGTTCTGCTCGAATAAGTGGGGTTGTTCGACCAGGAAGGCCAAATCGAACTCTGGTTGAGCAACATGTGAAATCTGTCCAGAAGGGTTGTTCGACTTGGGCCTTGTTGCTCGACCTAGTTGTCGTGGTCGAGCAAAGGTCGAACAAAATGTGCAAAACTTATAGAGTGTTTTTTCAACCAAGCAATGGTTGCTCAACCAGAAATTAAAAGTCGAGCTGAAGTCGAATAGAACAGAGAAGAACATGGTCGCGATTTCGTATGTTGTTCGACTTCCATACCTTGTTCGACCACTAAAACACAAGTTGAACCGAAGTCAAGCTAGGCCAATTCAAAGGCAAATCTGGATTGCTCGATTTAGAACCCTTGCTTAATTTCTACACTCAAGTCGAGCTGATGTCGAACTGGGTTCGAAATCAGTTTTAAAGGTAAAATTTTCATTTCGTTCGACATACACCCATCACTCTCTCTCGAGCACCAATTCTAAACCGTAAGTCCTTCTTCCCAAACTCTTTCCTACACTTTAATACTCCATTCCACACACTTCCACATTCGAATTCGAGGGTTCTCATGTTCGATTTAGGGCTTTTTACTTGAATTTTGGGTGTTTCCATCGTCAACACCACACGCACATAATGTCCAACAAAGGTATGATTTCTCCTCACTTTTTACTCTTGAATTGTAGTGATAATTCTTAGTGAAGAATGGGTGAGTGGATTCATGCTAGTTTTGGTTGGATTTGATCATTAAATTGTTGAAGTTCTTATTTGAAATTGCACTTGAATTGTCATGGTTCGATTTACGTTGAATTGTGGAATTTTTTGTGAAATTGATGGTATGTTTAGTATGGGCTTGAAGTTAATTTTGATTTATATATATGGGCTCATTGAATTGAAAGTGTTGTTGTGGTGCAATTGAAGGTGGAAGATGAACATGCTATTATTTTGGTTGAAGTTTATGTGATGTAGAAAACATATTTGTGTGGAGTAGCGATAAGACTAAGAGAGTTTCCATTGTTCTTGATTGAAAGTGTTGATGTATAGTGCAAATTATGATTGAATGAACACTTGAGGTTGAGTTGATTGAAGCACATGAATTTAAAGTGTTGAGTAGGGTTCATGATAGTCTTAGAATGAGTATATCTACCTCTTTGGAATGTATTAAAGTATTGTTCTTGTAAGAACATGGATTGCTTCTTCATCCAAGAGGAAGGGACCTAGGTCTCCTTCGCTTGGAGAGATAGTCAATGAAATAAGGATGGAGAAGAGGACGCCATCCGATTACGGAATATAAATTGCAAATTGGGAGGAGAAGGAGCTATGGACTGCAATAGCATAAAAGATCACGAGGACGCAGTATCAGGATGATGATGCGATGATGGAGATGAACATTATTGACGATATTCGTTGGATGTTCGATCGAGTGGGCATTACGCGGTTCATGGAGATGAAGAAAAAGACTTATTTTCACATAACTGCGGAGATCTTATGCACATTAAGGATTGAGCATGGAGTCCCATATCTTCCGTATGGTATTCAGATGCAGATTGGCGGGCAAGAGCAGATGATGTGTGCCCGAGAATTTAATGAATTGAATGGCTGTGAGAATGAAGTTGATGTGGAGCATGATGATTTTTAGCCGGATGAGTTTTGGAGAGCTATTACGGGGAGGCGAGAACGATATAATTTGAATACTTCCAAGGTTGCCTTCATTCGTAATCCCATGATTCCTTACATGGAAAGAATTTTGAGCAACACACTGTTTGCTAGGTTCGAAGGAAGCTGTATTCCAAGGGGAGAGCTTTATGTTTTATGGTTCATGCTTCATGGAGTTTGCTTCAATGTAGCAGCATACTTTTCAATCAGCTTCACAAGTTCACGACTCATGGATTTCAGTGCGTGAACATCGGAGGACTCATCACCTTGATAGCTGAGTACTATAGAGTCGATTTGAGCAGGTACAAGCCTATCTGAGGGGATCCAAACTTTATTTTGACGTCAGTGTGAGGATGGGGCTGATTGAGAGGCTAGATGATACTTGGATGTTTATCCAAGGAAAGAATCCTAGTACGTTCAGATTTCCACTGGCGATTGTTGATCTCACTACCATTAGAGTCAACAACAATTTATTGATGAATACCACAGAGCATAAGGTGATCTCGGAGACTTGCTTGGGAAGAGGAGATTGGAGATTACTTTCCGAGATGCGCGCTCAGGGGATTGTCTTAGATAAGGACATGGTCCTAATAGTAGATCCGGCCGACTTTATAGAGGAAGAGCTGCAGCCGCCACCAGCTTTTGATTATTCGGGGATAGATATGCCCCCGGTTCAGCCTCAGCAGCCATAGGAGCAGGAGTTTTTTGAGCCACCACTACAGCCACAGCCACAGCAGGATTATTGGGTAGCCCAGGATCAGTTTTATCGGGAGCAATTCCGGTTGATGCATGAGCATTTCGCCACACTCAATGCGAACTAGCAAGAAACAAATAGACAGCTGGCACTTGTGAATGCTAACTATGCCGCACTCAATGCACGCTATAAAGCGATGGATGGTCGGTTGAGACAGATGTATGATCATGGGTGCATGATGGATAGGAATATCAGTGATCTCCATAGAGCGTTTGATCGATGGCGTGCAGAGATGAGTGGAGATGAGGATGATGATTCTCCGGAGGAGTAGAGCTGCCAGGTCTTTTATCTTTTTTAATTCTTCTCATCTCCATTCTCTTTTACACTTTACAGGTGGAGACTTGATTGCTTTGGGTGTAGTGTATGATTCATGTGTTGGTGGCATGTATTTGATATTGATGTTATTCTTGGGAGATTGATTGTTGGAAGATGTTTAATTGGTTTGTTTTGGATTGTTTAGTGATGAGGATTTTTCATGTTATGCATGTGCCTTATTTTGATGCATGTTGATTTGTTGATGATGAGCATGTTCTATTTTTACTTGTAATTCATAGAAAATTGATATTGATTGCATGCTTTGAAGAGTGATTAGGATTCTATTACTCATGTAAGGATTTGAGCCTTTTAATGGTGCTATAAGCATGATATTTTATTCTTGAGAGTCATTTGTATACTCGTATTCTAGAACTTGACTTGGAGTCTTGTTTGAAGTCTATAATTGATAGATGCTAGGAGATGATCTTAGGCCATTATTGTTGATTAAGTCACTTAGCCAAATTTATCCTACCTTATTACATGATTATCATTGGAAGCCCTTTTGAGCCTTTAAGTTTTTCTTTAGCAAGCCTTTGATGTCATTTACCTTGTTGAGCCTTGAACATCTATTACTAGTAAAGAGTAGAAGTAAACAAATGCTATATGAAATTTTGAAGAAAAATAGAAAGGAGGGATTTGGTGAAATAAGAATCTAGAGACAAGAGGTTAAATCTTGCAAAGGATAGTGCCTGGAACCGGTATCCCTAATGCTAGAAAGGGTAGTGCCCGAAACTGGTACCCTTATACTTGAAGAACACCGGAATTAGTATTCTACTGCAAAGAAAAGATATTGATCTAAGAGAAGATGGAGAAGCGTGTATCGAAGTGATCATAAGAAGGACGAAGGAGAAATGAAGGAAGCTATTGAAAAGCAAATCTCCAAGGTACTTCTTTACTAGTAATTTAGTTACTTTTCTATATTCTCCTACCTTGACCAAAGAGCCAACGTTACAACCTAAATGCAAGTCCTTTGTGATCCTAGTATTGAAATAGTTATGGATGGATTTTTGAGATCCTTGTCAAGCTTATGGTTACGCAAGTATATGAATTGAAATTGAGTGTCGATACCAACCCATGAAGTATACATCTTTTACACTAGAGAGAGAGAGAGTAAACACTTATCCGTGAGCTAGATGATTTAGCACTCGTAGAAGTATTATGATTGATTGATGTCATTTATGAATGAAAGGCATGATGGATTGCATGTTTTGAATTGATATAATTACATGTGTTAGGATAGGTTGTGCTTGATCTCGTGATTACACTCTCTGGATTTGTTTTAATTTTTATTGCCTCGGGACGAGCAACATGTAAGTTTGGAGGTTTGAAGAGAGAGTAAATTCATGTATTTTTGGGCTAAGATTTGTGTGGAAATTGAGTACGATTAAGTCATTTATTGAGACGAATCGATAGGTATATGGAAAAGGCACGAATCAAAGGGTACAAGGGCTTCTTGAGTATATTTGTACAGGAAAATAGGTCGTAAAGGCTCAGAATTGGAAGACAAAATTTTTGAGGCAATTTTCAAAGGCTATTCGACTTAAGGACAGTGTTAGACCATCATCACTTAGGTCGAACAAGGTGGCCAAGTCGAGCAAAATATGCAGCAACGTACATGGAGCATGCTCGACTTGGAGATGTTGCTCGACCAGAATCATCTTAGTCGAGCATATGAAGGAAGGTCGAACAAAATGTGTAAAACTTACAGTGAGCTTGCTCGACCATTGCTCGAGTTGAAGGCCTTGCTCGACCAGTCAAGGCTTGGTCAAACGGATTCTCACTACTTCTATTTTTGGAAATTTCAGATTTCTTTTATCAAATTTGACGTGTGCTTCAAGCAAAAGCTCATCCTAAGCCCATAAGGAGGTTATATGAGTATAAAAGAAGAGCTTTCGCAGGAGAAAAGGGGACACACATCATTCATCATCCATCCACCACCGAAACCCTACCACTATCTCAAGGAGTCGTGAAGAGAGGTTCGTCTGGCGAGTCAAGTAAGACCATACCAATTTAACCATGATTGTTCCTAGATCAATCATGGGCTAGAGCCGCTCCGGTAGTTCTAGGGTTATGAAAGTTTTATAAGTTAATTGAATTTTCATGTGTAAACTCCATACAACACTACTTGTGGTTTATTTTATATAAGATTATGCTTTTTAAATTCATACTCACAGTCGTTTTGTGCATCATTAACTGTTATGTAGAGTCTGAATACATATCTTGGTTATTGATTGAGTGCGTTCACTGCTGAGCTGGATTACATGTTATAATTCTAAGTGAAGGGATTCCGAAGTCTTATTAGAACTATCTTATATAAATACTTGTTAATTGAATAATATTCGGGTTAATAAATAGGATAAAGAGTATAACTTATAGTACCTATAAGGGAGATCATATCGGGTTAGAGTACTAAGTGCACAGGAAATAATTGATAATGATAGTATCTAGAAAGGGGGGTGAATTATATCTCTTGCTCCAAGGATATTCACATGCGTCATACGCTTGTTTACTTGTGCCTATAGGGTGAACTTGCATGGTTTAGGGACGCGTCCATAAACCACAAGGCAGAGTCAGACATCAACGTATGGAAAGGAAATTAATAAGTAAAACTGGATGACCCGAAGAACTACCTAATTTCTTATTTGATCACAGTCATATTTTCTCTATTGCTTGTTTATTTAATTTGCTATCTAAATTATTCGTTATTTATTTTCGTAACTACTCCAAACAAATTTGCCAACATAGTCTTAGTTAATTAGAACATAACTAAATTGATAATCATTTGTCCCTAGGGTTCGATAATCACTTGATCGCCTATCAAAACTACAATTGATATCCTTCATACTTAGGGATAATTTTGTATGTTGAGAAAATGCTCGTCAAGTGAGAAGGCTGGGGTTAAAGGTAACAAAAGATACCATTTAATGCTTGGAGATAAGAGTTTTAAGATGATTATTGATGATGAGGACCTACGAAATTGGGCAGCATAGTATCTAGTTGAAAGAATAATAAAGATCTATGTGGAATTGGAAGTGGAGAATGATATTCAAATTGATAATAACACAATTGCTGGGGATGATGAAGTGACGTAAATGGATGATGGAGATCGGATCTTATGGTCCACATGATTAATTTGGTTTCCATGTAATTCTATTGCAGCAGAAACGAATAGAATAAATTACCTTTCACTATGGATTGCGTGTGTAGTGAATGGACAACAGGAGTAAACAACCTTCCGGACTTCTGCTGTATTCCTATGCCTAGTCTTTTTGGATGAACAATGTCATAACAATTTATTTGAAAAGAGAATCATATGATCAAATGATTGTGTCTTATAATTTATTTATATGTACGATGCAATAGTCCACTTACTTTATACAATAGATAATATGTTTGCGACAACACACGGAAGATCATATTATCGGTTTCTTTATAAAGTATAAACAGATGCTCACAACCGAGATAGACAGGGGCTCTCTATCGGGATGGTTGTAGTGTGGTTTGGTATTAGCTTGTCTTGGCAATAAAATCACATTAGTGGACTTTGTGTGTATTGAGCAGGACCGCTTGAGATCTTTCGACTTATACTGACTATATAGGAGAACTTGATCTAAGTTATTATGGATGTTCGTGCTTTTAATCCCTATACAATAACCTCGACACGTAAGGCAATATGTATTTCTTTGATTCATCAATGGTTGAGATTTACATGTTATTAAATCAACAAACTCGGTGAGTTGGAAAATAGTGTTGTCTCTATGGTGTGTTGTTGATTGTAGAAGGAATCTGTGTCTGAAATAAGTTGATGATATCCCTTGATGAGCTCATAAGGACTATTATATAAACCCTGCAGGTGGGTTTATTCCGTCATGATAATGAGGTTGAGTGGTACTACTCTCGGATGAGATATTAATTAACGGAGTTGTCAGTAACTTATTTAATTAATGGGCATTGTATATCTTTACCATGAGGAGACTAACGGGATCATAATAAGAAGGAGCCCATAACGTAATTATGGGATTAGAACGGTAGTGCAGTAATAATATTTTAGTGGTATATATTATTATTATTGGACTTAAGTATAAGCTTTGGGCTAAGCTTAGATACTTAAGCCCAATGGAGGCCCCACTCTAATTTCTCCTCTTGGTCCCTGCTGTAGTCCATATATAAGTCATCTCAACTATCTGAAAACCCTAATTTAACTGATTAATCATGCCTAACATGTGAGGAGGGTTAGGGAACAGAAGATTGAGAAGATTTCGAATATCGTCGCCCACACGACGTCGAGATTGGACTTAGGAATACAACAGAAGGCCTAAAGGTTTTTTGCTTCTGCTCTCCGCCAACTTGCATGAATTTTATAAAATAGTACAGAACTCAAAATTGTTCATGTAAATATACTTACGAAAAGCAACTGAAGAGAGGATCATTTTGGCGCGTAGATCACTCAAATCGGAGATCAGACGAGGGAGTTATGCCCAAAACGGTGAGACTGCGTAGGCTGTCGGCGAGAATTCATCTTCTCCAACATAACCTGGTGAAAGGTAATATGTTTATATGTTTTCTTGCTTCCACTAATTGTTACAAACTTATGGAACCCTAACGGTTCATGTTAACCAAACGATCGAACGCCAAAAATTGGTATCGGAGCTTCGGTTTCGTGGTGAAGCGTGAAATGTTAGGCTTGATCGATACCTTAACTATACACGGCACACACGTACACTGCACCATGGCTTGACGGGGCTGGGCGACGGTGGTGTTGAGCGGCGATGGCACGGTGGAGATTCGGTGATAGATCACGAGTGGTTGGATGTGCCTAGGGTTAGCGAAACCCACACGATGAACAGCGGCACCATAATCACATCGTGATGACGGCGGGCGATTTCCAGCGGAAGGCGTGTGTCATGCCTGTCGATGGTGTGCTGTGCGGGTGGGGAGCCGAGTCCTGCATGCAACTTCACGTCTGATTGGAGGCTAGGGTTTGGTGTAACCCGCACGGTTGGAGCCTGCCGTGCGGGGTTGGTGGATGTCTCATGACGGTAACCTCTGGACAGTGAAGACTCCCCATGAACATGACTCCATGAACGCTTGCTGAAGACACGACTGTTGATCGACGCTGGCAGAGACTGACGATGGAATTCTATAGTGGGGCAGCCCGGCGAAACTCGCGGTTAATATGACGCTGGCGAGTACAACCTCCAGTGAGCGAAGCCGCTGGACAGATCGCTAAGTGGTCGTCTCTAAGCGATACGAAGAGGCTTGCCGGCAATGGATGGTACTGATCGTTGCTGCACAGTCGATCATAGGAGTGGCGTTACAAGTTGCTGACATTGGACAGCGAGTAAGTGAAATCTAGGTGGCTTACGATGGGTTTTCGACGAGTTTTCATGGCAGGCCAAATGAAATCACGATTGAACCAGACGTGTTTCGATTGGCTCTGGTCCTATTCCGAGCGAGTCAGCAGGGGTTTCACGATCGGGCTTGGGGCTTATCCGAGCGAGTCCTCGAGGTTCCGGGCGCGTCAACAGGATTTTTGGGCGAGCTAAGCAGTATTTCGATCGAGTCTTCTTGGTTCTGGGTCGAGTCTATTGTGGTTCAGGGCCTAGTCTTCATGTGGGAGTGCAGCAGGCGCTTTTTAGGTCAATACAAGTGACTTTCTGAGCGTAGGCAGAATGATCAGCTGGACGTGTGAAGTGCCAACGGTTGGTGGGTGCTTGCTGAGCATGGCAATACACGTTGCTGGGCAGGTGGCATTGACGTGTCGCTGGATAATTCTTCTCCAGTGAGGCGTACGTTGGGTGGCTGTAGGCAGTACAAATTAACCTGCTGGAGAAAAGCGGCGCCAATAGCATGTCCTACCTGTAGAATGGCTAGCTACAGCTTGCACGACATGGCACGAGCAACGTTTTATGTAGTTGTGGTTTCCAGGTTGCTGTGGGTACGTGTGTGAGATGACTTGGGGCGCAAGAAATTTGACTTGTTGCGCAAGTCATCATCTTTATTGCTTGAAGTGATGATCAGTATAGAACACGGTGGATGGGCAGCTTGGCATGTGGATGTCGAGCAGGGTGCCAGAGTGGTGGACCAGGCAGACCGATCCCTGCGACCTCACCGGGGAGGTCGATCTCCGTCTGCATTGGTGAACAATCGAATTCACTGATATGTAACTGTTCATAATTGATTTAATTATTTAATTATTGTTATATATGCTATGCATGATTCTTTATGATTTACTGCCTTATATGCCGTAATAGGAGCATGCTAGGTTGCGTATTTTATTTTTGAATATTATATAAATGTAAAATCCCTCGGTGTTAAATAACGAAGTGGGAGAGGGGATTGGTAATTAATTCTCGTGGCCTCCATTCTTGGTTTGTAAAGTGATGTGAATAAACTTGCGCATCGATTATAGTGTCTTCCTCCCTAACGGATGAGTTTATTCACGAATCACTGGTACAAACTTCTTTAAATAATTATTGTTTGTAATGTGGTGCAGATGGACTTGCGCGTTGGCTATAGTGCCTTCCTCCCTAACGGATGAGTTTATATGTGGTTCACTGGTACAAACTTATATAATTGATGGTTGTAGAAAGTTATCTAAGCGCGTGTGTACTTCTCCAACAGTAAGGCATATAAGCTTGGGCAGCGGACTTGGGATAAAATAATGGTGTACACTTAGGTGTAAATAATTAGTATCCTCCCCAACGGAGTCACTGCTATTATTTGCATGGCTAAAGAGGAACCGACTTTTAATTATTTTATTATGAGGTTAGGTTGACAAATAAAATTAATCGGTAAAACCTTCTCTTGTAATTGTTTGGGTTTGTAAACGTCCACACTATCGTGGCTTGCAGACTCACGGTGCTTGAGATGTCGGTGAATTTTATTTTTATATTGTTTTGAGTGAATCAATATAAATGGATAAATTCGAAGATTTGATCGGTGTATTTAATTATGATTCTCTGAATTTTTAAATGGTTTTATTTCACTTATTGTTTACTAAAAGAAACATATTTACTTGTCCAAAATTAGATGATTAGAAAAGAATCTTGACTTTAATTATTACTGCTTAGGAAAATAAAAATGTGTTCTCATTAAGGATGTTCTATGATGCCTATTAAAGTCTCTAGTGAAGAGGTCAGAGATTCATAGAAATATGATGGTCTCATGCGACTCTTCAGATACTTGAGTAAGTTATAAAGGCAAGAGGTCATGGATAAGTTGATGAATGAATTGGGAATGCTTGGAGTAGAAATTGAATGGGAAACCTAAATCAATTTATTCTCCATAATTTGCATGGATGTTTTAAGCAAGTTCTACCTGAAATACGAGAGGTTGTATATAGTGGGAAACTTCTAAAAAAACATGTGATGAAGGAAAGCTATTTTCATCATGATGTGAACAAGGTTAGTATCTCATTCAATAGTCGTTGAAGCATGATTAGTGATGGCATTTACTGACACGTTGTGTGTAGATACCAGAGTCACTAAAAGCCTGCAACTAAGTGATGATGAGATTGTAATATACATGAGCAATACCACGAGAGTAGTGGCTGTTGCAGTGGGAGTTGTTTGTTTATCTTACGATATGAATAAATGTTTGGTTTTGAGAAATTATCTTTACGTACGTTTTCCATAGAAATAATTTGATTTCAGTTTATATGCATTTAAGGAATGCATACTCCATTTCATTTAAATGGCATGGTCATAGTGATGAGGGATGGAGCTATAATATGTTGTTGTACGTTGGTGGATAAATTTGCACTCTTAAATCATGTTTATCCAATGGATGCAACAAATAGTAATTAATAATGCGTCTTCTAATCCTGATAAGAGGAAGACTCTTATGGACATAATTAGATAGATGACGAATTATTTGGAATTACTAAATTCATTTTATGGGTATGACCTAGAAACAACATGTCATTTAACGTTTGTCTGTTTGTGGGATATTCTAGAAAAATGGAGGGTGTTGATTTATATAGTCTAAAAGATCGAAGGGTTATTGTTAACACAAATACTAGATTTTGGAAAAGGACTATGTAATAAATCACAAACCCATGTGTAAATTGTTCTAAAGGAAGTGAGAAGGAAAACACAAAGTATTAGTACCAATTGTACAAGAGGAGATACCACAAGGTAAACTACAACTCGTGTCATGTCTGTTACACAATTGCGTGTAGTGTCTTGTCGTAGTGGGAGGGTTGCTCAATAATCCGTAAGATTTATATTTTGGGAGAGTCGTGAGACTTTGTTCCTAGTAAACATGGAATTGACCCACGGATACGACGAAGTACTACAAGATAGAAATGTAAATCTTAGCAAAGTGCAATGATTTTTTAAATAGAATCGATAGATTCTAAATCAAGTGTGGGAGCTTGTAGAACCACGGATGGTGTGAAAGCCATTGGAAGTGGCTCTGTAAAATTAAAGAGGATCATAGGATAAAGTGAAAACCTTGGAAGCAAAACTTGTTGCGAAAAGGTATAATCAGAAAGAAAAGGTTCGATTATGAGGAAACTTGTTCGCCGATAGATATGCCTATGTTGATCTAGACTCTTTTATCATTTGCTACTCATATGAAATATGAGGGATAACAAATAGATGTCAAGACAGCTTTCCTGAATGGAAGTCTTGAGGAAAACATATATGTGAAGCAACCAGAGTGATTCATTGCAAAGGGCTAAGAGCATTGTGATAGTAAGTTTAAAAGTGTTCATCGATGGACTAAAGCAAGCTTCAAGATCTTGGAACATTCATTTAAATGAGGTAATCTAGTGACATTGATTTATTCAATGCGCGGATGTGTCTTGTGTATTGAAAAGAGTGATGGAAACGTGGTAGTATTTCTTGTACTGTACGTTGATGATATATTGCTCATTGGAGATAATAAAAGAGTATTTTCGGGCATATGGGTATGGTTGATAAAACGGTATGAGATGAAGGACTTAAGAGAAGCAAAAATATCCTTTTGATCACGGTAATACGGGTCACAAGAAAGGTGTTACGCTTGTCTCAAGCTTCATGAGTTGATACGATCCTTACTCGTTTAGGGTGTAACTTTATCTAAGGAAATGTGTCTTAAGACACAAAAGAAGATAAAGGAGATGAAGGTGGTTCCTTATGCTTCGGCAAATAAGGAAGCTTAATACATGGAATGCTATGCACGAGAATGGATTTCTGTATTACCAATGGCATGGTCAGTGGGTATCAAGGTAACCAAAAAAAAATAATGTTAAACTGTGGTAAGACATATACTTATGTACCTGAAAAGGACAGAAATTATATGTGGGCTTACCGAACAGATTCACTCAGATTTTCAAATTGGATAGGGACGGCAGTAAATCCACCTCGAATGTTATATGTGTAATTTTAGGAAGTACAACCATAATGTGGAGGAGTGTTATACAGAAATATATTTCAGACTCCGGACTCCAAAGATGATAAATTGGAGCCTCTGAGGCAGCCAAAGTATCTGTATGACTCTAGAAACTTCATGTTGGACTTCGAAGTGTTTCTAAGTTTGCCAAAGGTTATCACAATTTATTGTGATAATAATGGTGCAGTTGCAAACTTGAAGGAATCATGAGCCCATAAGGCATTTAAACACATGGAGCGCAAGGACCACCTGTTACGAGAAATCATATGATGAGGGGAAGGTTGTTGTCGCCAAGATTGCCTCGGATGATGACCTAGTAAATCCATTTACAAGGACTTTAAAGCGAATACTTTTGATGGTCGTGTAGTGGGAGTGGGAATCAGATGTGTGGCAGAAGACATGACAGTATAGTCTTTTAGTATAAGTGGGAGATTGTTGGATTGTATACTAAAAGTCTAGTTTTTTTGTATGAACAATGTTATAACAATTTATTTAAAATGAGAATCATATGATCAAATGATTGCATCTTATAATTTATTTATATGTACGATGCAATAGTCCACTTACTTTATACTGTATATAATATGTTGTGCGACAACACACGGAAGATCATATTATTGGTTCCCTTATAAAGTATAAACAGATGCTCACAACCGAGATAGACGGGGACTCTCTATCGGGATGGTTGTAGTGTGGTTTGGTATTAGCTTGTCTTGGCTATAGAATCAAATTAGTGCACTTTGTGAGTATTGAGCATGACTACTTGAGATCGTTCGACTTATACTGACTATATAGGAGAACTTGATCTCAATTATTATGAAAGTTCATGCTCTTAATCCCTATATAATAATCTCGACACATAAGGTAGTATGTATTTCTTTGATTCAACAGTGGGTGAGATTTACATGTTATTAAATGAACAAACTCGGTGAGTTGAGAAATAGTGTTGTCTCTATAGTGTGTTGTTGATTGTAGAAGGAATCCGTGTCAGAAATAGGTTCATGATGTCCCCTTGAGGAGCTCATAAGGATTATCATGTAAACTCTGCAGGTGGATTTATTCTAGCATGATAATGAGGTTGAGTGGTACTACTCTCGGATGAGATATTAATTAATGGAGTTGTCAATAACTAATTAATTAATGGGCATTATATATCTTTTAACATGGGGAGACTAACGGGCTCATAATAAGAAGGAGTCCATAACGTAATTATCTGATTAGAATGGTAGTGCAGTAATAATATTTTAGTGATATATATTATTATTATTGAATTTAAGTATAAGCTTTGGGCTAAGCAATTGGATACTTAAGTCCAATGGAGGCCAACTCGAATGTCTCCTCCTGGTCCCTGCTGTACCCCATATATAAGTCATTTCAGCTAACCGAAAACTCTAATCTAACTTATTAATCACACCTAAGATGTGAGGGGAGTTAGGGAATAGCAGATTGATAAGATCTCGAAGATCGTCGACCACACGACGTCGAGATTGGACTTGGAAATACAGCAGAAGACCAGAAGGTTGATTGTTGCTACTGTCCACCAACTTGCACGATTTTTATAAAATTTTATAGAACTCAGAACTATTTGTATGATATACTGACGAAAAGCCACTGAAGAGAGAATCGTTTTGGCACATAGATCACTCAAATCTGAGATCACACGAGAGAGTTATGCCCAAAACGGTGAGACTGCGCAGGTTGTCGGTGTTAACTCATACCTGTCATCACCCAAATCAAGTAAATTTTCAAGGAACTCGATACATAACTCATTGGAGAGTTCATCTAGCTCCGTAGTGGGAAAGTAAGAGACTCCACCAAGCATGTCTCAAGAGGATCCTTTGAAAGGATCAAGGACATATCTTCTTTCACAATCTCCTCCACCACATCAATACTCTGACATTATGTCTCCATTGGCATCTTCATTGCTTTTTCAAGGTTAAATAAGATGTCTTCTTTATCCTTCCGCAGCCGCAACTCACCCTTCTGCACATCTATCATAGCTCCCATAGTAGCAAGAAAAGGTCTCCCTAAGATAAGTGGGATATTATCCTTGTCATCTTCCATCTCAAGCACAAGAAAGCCCACAGGAAAGACAAGCTTCTCTACTTTGACAAGAACATCTTCGATAACACCCTTCGGAAAGTTCATAGACCTATCCGCCAATTGTAGAGAAAGTGATGTGGGAGTTAACTCTTCCAAACCAAGCCTTTTAAAATGGACAAAGGCATCAAATTAATGCTTGCCCCAAGATCGCACAAGGCTCGTCGTGCCGGCCCCTTTCTAATTTCACATAAGATGGTGAAGCTACCCAGATCCTTTAACTTAGCTGGCAGCTTCCTCTGAATGATCGAGCTACAATTCTCCGACATATTCACTGTTTCAATCCCGTGCAAGCTTCTCTTCTTCAAAAGTATATCCTTTAGGAAACGGGCCTAATACGACATCTCCATGATCACTTCAGAGAAAGGAATGTTCAAACTTATCTTGTTTATGATGTTTAAAAACCTCTTGAACTTTTCTTTCAATCCCTTTTTGACAAGCTTGAAATGAAACGGTGGAGGTATCTTTTCGGCTCTCAATCTCTTGGCTCTTTCCTACTTCTTCTCTACTGTAACCTCAATGTTATGCTCTTGAGATGGTACCATGATGTTCTGATCAACGGGTGTAGCATTCAGGATAGAGACGGGTGTGAAACAGGGTTGCTCGACCTCCGTTCGATTTGGGTACGTTGGTCGAGAAACTTGTCCTTGAACGAATGACGTAGGAACGAATGACGTAGGCGATCGCGACCTACTCTCCTTCATGTGCTGCTCGACTTCTGCTCAAATTAGGTGGTCTGGTCGAGCAACATGGTCCAAGTCGAGCAAACCTCCCGATCGAGAGCTACCCGTGGCCCGGTGCTGCTCAACTTCTGCTTGACTTGGATGGTCTGATTGAGCGGAAAGGTGCTGGTCGAGCGGTAAACCTGAAAATAGAGTGTCGTAATTCTATTTTTCCGGTGCTTGCTCAACCTAAGTTCAATTTGCAAATGTGGTCGAACGGGATTGTGTTGGTCGAGCAACTCCCCTGTTTCCTTCATTTTTGCTCACCGGCATCATCGGACCTTCATATTGCGTTCCCGACCTCAATGTGATGGCATGGTAAGACTTTGGATTCTCAGTACTTTGAGATGGAAACTTCCCCTTCTAAATAGTTTGAGTCAATTTGTTTACATTTCTGGCCATCTCCCCCATCAACAACTTAAGGTCTTTCACTTGTGTAGACAAATCATTATGATTATAATCAATCTTCTTTTCTAACTTGGCCCCTAGACGATCCACTCTTGCATCATTCCTTGCCATGTACATGTTTATCGTATCCTCAAAACTCGGCTTTTCTTCTTCCATCTTAGCTCCCGGATCAACACCAATAGGAGGTTGTACCGCATTATTCGAATTACTCCATGAAAACTCCGACCTCCTTGGTTGTTGGTAATTACCCAGGGGACTACGATTGTTGTAATTCCCCTGATAATTCCAGTTTCCTTGATTTGGGTTCCTAGTTCCTTGAATACTTTGACTCATGGAGTAATTTGCCTCCTCGATCTCTTCTTAGCTAGCTCCTTCATAGCCACCATCCTGCTGCATCATTGGTACTCTCTGAGATAAATCCGTGATCTGCTTTTGCTGAGACTCAAGTAGCTTGCTAGTGTTTGCCAAGCTAGAGACGATCTCATCATCTCTTCCCGACATCACCAAAGTATGCTCAACTTGTGCTACTTTACCAAGGACATAAGTGCCTCTCACTCTATCAGTCGGTCAATCTCTTGAATTCATCGAAATATCCTTGAAAAGCTTCTCGACCTCAATGGGTGACTTCGTAAGCAACGCTCCATTAGATGAAGCATCAAGCAACACGCGAGAATCGCAATCCAACCCATTTTAGAACATTCTAATATATTAAGCTTTAGATAGCCCATGTTGTGGACACTTACGAAGCATGTCCTTGAACCTGTCCCAAGCTTCATGAAACTTTTCGTTACCATGGATAGCAAATTGATTGATTTCTTGTTTCATCTTGAACACCTTTGAAGGTGGCATGTATCGCTCCAAGAATTTCACTTTCAACTTCTTCCATGTATCATATTCAGCAGCATCGAGATTATCGTGCCAATCTCTCGCCTTTTCATTCAGCGAGAACTTAAACAAAATTATCTTTCTCGCATCCTCATGAGCTCCTGCATCTTTTTGTGTACTTTCATACCCAAGGAACTTATTTAGATGTTGCTGAGGATCTGTTGGATTGTATACTAAAAGTTTAGCTTTTTGTATGAACAATGTTATAACAATTTATTTGATAAGAGAATCATATGATCAAATCATTGCATCTTATAATTTATTTATATGCATGATGCAATAGTCCACTTACTTTACACTGTAGATAATATGTTGTGAGACAACACAAGAAAGATCATATTATCGGTTTTCTTATAAAGTATAAACAGATGCTCACAACCGAGATAGATGGGGACTCTCTATCGGAATGATTGTAGTGTGGTTTGGTATTAGTTTGTCTTGACTATAGAATCATATTATTGCACTTTGTGTATATTGAGCAGGACCACTTGAGATCGTTTGACTCGTACTATCTATATAGAAGAACTTGATCTCTGTTATTATGGATGTTCGTGCTCTTATTCCCTATACAATAACCTCGACATATAGGGCAGTATGTATCTTTTTTATTCATCAATGGGTGAGATTTACATGTAATTAAATCAACAAACTCGGTGAGTTGGGAAACACTGTTGTCTCTATAGTGTGCTGTTGATTGTAGAAGGAATCCGTGTCCATTATAGGTTGATGATGTCCCCTTGAGGAACTCATAAGGATTATCATGTAAACCCTGCAGGTGGATTTATTCCGGCATGATAATGAGGTTGAGTGGTACTACTCTCGGATGAGATATTAATTAATTAAGTTGTCAGTAACTTAATTAATTAATGGAAATTGTATATCTTAAACATGGGGAGACTAACGGGCTCATAATAAGAAGGAGCTCATAACATAATTATGGGATTAGAACAGTAGTGCAGTAATAATATTTTAGTAGAATATATTATTATTATTGGACTTAAGTATAAGTTTGGGCTAAGCTTGGATACTTAAGCCCAATGGAGGCCCAACTCTAATTTCTCCTCCTGATCCCTGCCGTAGCCCATATATAAGTCATCTCAACTGTTCTAACCCTAAAATGACACATGCTTAACACATGAAGAAGGTAGACGGAACAATAGATTGAGAAGATATTGAGGATCGTTTCCCACACGACGTCGAGATTGGACTTGAGAATACATCAGAAGACCGGAAGGTTGTTTGCTTCTATAATCCGCCAGCTTTCATGATTTTTATAAAATCTTACAAAGTTTAGAATTTAATGTGTGATATACTGATGGAAAGCCACTGAAGAGAGGATCATTTTGATGCATAGATCACTCAAATCTGATATCGGATGAGAGGGTTATTCCCAAAACAGTGAGGCAGCGCAGGCTGCTGGCGAGAATTCAACTTCTCCAACATACCCTGGTGAAAGGTAATACGTTTCTTGTTTTCTTGCTTCCGCTGACTGTTATAAATGTATGGAACCCTAACAGTTCACGTTAATCAAACAATCGAACACCAATAGGATCTTCAAATGTTACCCCAGAGAAGTGACTCCTTTCAATCATGGTGATAAGAGCAGGGTGTAAATCGAAATCGGCTCTGGTCCCTCTTGCACCTAACAACCCCACATTGCCCCCTCCGTTATTCTTAAAGACTTCACGGATGGCAAGTACATCAGGATTCGTGGCCATGTTGACTGCCTCTACTTCCAAATTAACTTCGGTTGCAGTTTCAATCGTTTGTGAATTCTGCACTTCAACTCCTAAATCAAGAGCCTCAGTTGGGTCTATGTTCTTGTTCATATTCTTCTTCTTCTTTTTCTTCCTCAACGATGCTCTAATCTCCAGATTATAAGGCTCTAGTTCACCTGTTTTAGATCTCGTGAGCATACACCTAAGAAGAATAAGTGTTAGAAATCAAAAACAAGAATAATAATCTCAATTAAACTAGATATAATAAACTGATAATTTATGTCGTCCCCGGCAATGGCGCCAAGAACTTTATGAGCGTTTTCTCAACACACAAAATTATCCCCAAGTATTAAGGATATCAATTGTAGTTTCGATAGGCGACCAAGTGATTATCGAACCCAAGGGACGGATGATTGTCAATCTAATTATATTCTAATTAACAAAGACTGTTGGCAAATTTTTTTTGGAATAATTACGAAACTAAATAACATATACTTATATATCAAATTAAATAAACAAGCAAATAGAGAAAATATGGTTGTGATCAAGTAAGAAATTTGGTAGTTCGTTGGGTCATCTCCTTTCCATGTGTTATTATCCGACTCTGCCTTGCGGTGTATGCACGCATCACTAAACCATGCAAGTTCAATCTATAGACACAAGTAAATATGCGTATGATACGTGTGAATATCCTCGGAGCAAGAGATATAATCCACCCCTTTCTAGGTACTATCAATATCAATTATTTTCCGTGCACTTAGTACTCTAACCCGATATGATCTCCCTTTATATGTACTATGACGTTATACTCTTTATCCTACTTATTAACATGAATAAGATTCAATTAACAAGTATCTATATAAGATAGTTCTAATAAGACTTTGGAATCCCTTCACTTAGAATTATAACATGTAACTCTGCTCAGCAGTGAACGCACTCAATCAATAACCAAGATATGTATTCAGACTGTACATAACAGTTAATGATGCACAAAACGACCGTGAGTATGAATTAAAAAAGCACAATCTTATATAAAATAAACCACAAGTAGTGTTGTACGGAATTTATACATGAAAATTCAATTAACTCATAAAACTTTCATAACCCTAGAACTACCGGAGCGGCTCTAGCCCATGATTGATCTAGGAACAATCATGGTTGATTGGTATGATCTTACTTGACACGCCAGACGAACCTCTTCAAAATTCCTTCGGATGATGGTAGGGTTTCGGTAGTGGATGGATGATGAATGATGTGTCGTCTTTTTTCTCCTGCGAAAGCTCTTCTTTTATACTCATGGAACCTCCTTATGGGCTTAGGATAGGATTTTTCTTGAAGCATACGTCAAATTTGGTAAGGAAACTCCGGAATTACCATAAATAAAAGCAGCGAGAATCCGCTCGACCACACCTAGACAAGTAGAGCAAGGCTTTCAAATCGAGAAATGGTCGAGCAAACTCTCTGTACAAGTTTGCACATTTTGCACGATTCGACCTCATCTGCTCTACCAGAGTGATGCTGGTCGGGCAACATCTCCAAGTCGAGCAAGCTTTCTGTAAGAATTGTGCATCTGCTCGACTTGACCACCTTTGCTCGACCAAAGTAATGTTGGTCCAGCAATGCCTGGAAGTCCAGCAATCCTCGAAAATTGTCTCAAAAATCGTGTTTTCCAATTTTGAGCCTTTCGATCCATTTTTCTGTATAAATACACTCAAAAAGCCCTTGTATTCTCTGATTCGTGGTTTTTCTGAAAACATTCCAATTCATTTCAATAAAAGACTCAATCGTACTCAATTTCCACATAAATCAAGTCCAAAATACGTGAATTTACACTCTCATCAGTGCCCCAACAGTCTCCGCCATGTACAACAGATGTGTCTCTTTTTCCATAAGTCTAGTGCAACTTCGGAACGCAGAACTCATAGGTCTTAGGGTTCATCGTGGTTTAGTGATTATAATGATGGGGTACATTTATAAATCTAATTGGGGTGCATTTAGAAATTTAATTATACTTATCTTATTTAATTTTTATAAAAGGGTATTTGCGTCTTCTCCATAAACTTATTTTAAATCTTTAAATTAATGGGGTTCGTTTAGTAGATCCGGGGGTGCAAATAGCCGCCCCTATTAGTTATTAGATAATCAACCTCAAAATCTTATTATCTTGTCTTAATTAATTTAGTAAATAACTAAATTAATAATACGTCGTCATTTGGGTTCGATATTTCACTTGGTCGTTTGCTTAAGCTACAACTAATATCCTTAATACTTTGGGATTAATTTTGCATGCAAAGAAAATGCGCATCACCTACTAATGCTAATATTGTGGGTTAATTACATACTTGCAAAGTTATATATGTATTATGTTCTGACTCATAATTTTTCTTTGACTTGTTTATTTTTTATTTTTAGATTGCCCAGTAAAGTTTGTTACTGAAGTAAATATAACTCCTGCTACTCAAGACAGAGGTGTTGTTGAAGTTAATGTAGCTCCAGCTACTCAAAAGAATGGTGTCACTACAGTGAGATGGTACAAGACACCTTCTACACCTCAAGTATTGCAAGGGTCATCCATGTATGAACAGCTTCATATGAGCCAACCATCTTGGCATCCGAGGATCCTATTCAGAGCACCTCCACCTATGGGAGAAGGTCATTTCTCCTATAAGAGAACTAGTTCAATACAACCTGAATCTAGAAGATGAATTGTTCGGGAGGATGGGCAGAAATTCATAGAGTTGTCCAAATAAAGCAGTGGCTCACTTGGAAAGGGAAAAAAATAAAGTCACCTAGAATGTTATGGTTTACCTACCTGTTTTGTGGTCCTGATTGAAAAACTATTGGATTGTGAGGATTTTTTTTGTACTTCTTAAACATGATGAGAAGTTGTGATTCTGTTGTGAACATTGTTTCAGTTGTTTTCTAGTTTTGTTATTATGATGTTGCTTGCAATATGTAGATTTGGTAATGATGGATTTGGTAATGATGAATCTGGTATTATGCTAGTATTTGTTTTGAATGTTGGTTGATGGTTCTTTTGAATATTTCTTTTGATTATTTATGTATTGATGGTTGCTGCTAGCAGTATGATATGGTTCCATTTTAGTGTTCCAATAAATTGTGCAGAAATATATTTTCATTTGATTTCATGTTCTCTTTCTGCTACTTCTATTAAAATTTGATGTACCATTGGCTAAGTTATGCTGGTATGTATTTATGTTATTGGCTTTCTTTCTATGCAATACCAATGTGGTTTCAATGATCATCCAAATATTCAGATGCAGGGCTAAAACATGGATTTGGTGAGGAAAAACATAAGCTTGCATCTCACCTTCCACCATTCACATCCTCATCTCATTCTTTGTATATTTATTTTGCTTCTTTACATCTTCTGCTGAACAATTTCACACACCACACTTTTTATGAATATGATTTTACTTACTGATAAAAAAATCTTACTTTGTGCCCTGCCATGAGATTACATAATATAAAAAGTTTTGATTCTTTAAAACCTCAATTAATATATCAATAGGGAAAATATCACATTTGGTCCCATAAGAATTCCTTCAGTTTAATTATAGTCCTGCAGGAATACACTGGTCCTATGGCAAGCGGTTTTGGTCCCTTAAGAATATTATAATCATAATTTTCAAAAATTTTCGTCCCAAATTAACTTATATTATTATAAACTATCAGATTTATATTATTTTCTATCTTTCAAAATAGACACAGTCCATTTCGTCTTATTAATGGTTCAGAATATTTCGTCAACTATTAATAAATTTTGATGAAAATTTCCTATGGGACTGAATCTGCCAGTTTTGGGGTCTTTTTAGCATTGAGCAATTCTTATGGGACTAAATTTGAAATTATCCCTATATCAATATCAATGGAAAATCAAAACCAGAGTTCTTAATAGGAGTGACATCCACGTCCTTTATTGCAGAAAAATTATACCAACAATTTCATTCATTCTTTTAATAATAATTTCATATTCTGCAAATGATTGGCGAGATTTTCATCTAAAATTTAGTATCTTTTTATATTTATTTTCGTATTATTTTATCTGTATTTATGTGTATTTTGGTTGTATTTTATGTTTTTATGGAAATGTATGAAAATGAGTTTAAATGAATGATTTTTAGGTAAAAACAGATCCTAGACGCAAAAAGGAATACATGAAAAAAATAGATCTCAATGTGGAGTTGAAACGAGGGAGAACGGGCCAAAACGAAAGAAGAAGAACAGGGGTAGCACAAACACTACCAGTGTGCAGAACACGCCCCTGTAAGCCAAGCTCGTGCGCGAACACCTGAAACACCTACATGACACTTATGAATTTAATGCATTAATCCTAGAATTATCACTTCCTTAGTGTTGTTAGTCTCACCTTTACTTAACTTGGAAAACCACTCTCATTTTATCTATTTTGTTTGGTTGATCATTACTTGTATTGAATACCTTTATTTACTTGTTTGAACAACCAAACCATTGATGATTTGTCTCTATAAAGTTACAAGAAATGTTAGATCGCTTAAATTCTAGTACCTAGTACCTACCTCCCTTGGGTTCGATAAATTCTTTAATTAGTCATCCCTACTACAAAAAATGGTTAATCAGCAAACATAACAAAGAATAATATGCTGCAAAAAAATCAATAACATTTTCATATTCATTCATTTCATATAAAAATTAGTATGGACTTACAATGTTTGCTTCAAAATACACATACTAAACACAATCCATCATGACTACAAATAGCCTACAAGCCTTCACCAAACCGAACACAAACCATCATAACTAAATAATACTAGCAATACCAACAAACACTAGCAAAACGAACTAACTACCCAACATTCTCTTATTAATAGTTACTTGATCATGCATCAAATATTCACCCACATTAACCAAACACCAACAAACACATGCTAGTCCTAGAATCTTGAAAAACAATTTTAGCATCACTTTCAAATTACGAACATGAGAATCCTTTTGCTCTTTCAACTTCAAACACTGATCTAATATGAACTTATTATACCTCTTCAGTACAGTGTTTTCTTCTTTCAACTCTTGGTTTAATCCCTCATCTCATTAACTCTTTCTAGTATCCAAAGAATTATGTGCTTTGACCACAAGCACATTGGTAGATCAATCCATTGGAAAAAATTGCAATAGCCCGGATCCTATATGTATAAAAACATAAAAAAATATGCATAAATAAATGTTAATGAAATATAATTATAGAGCAAATGAAATATAATATCTTACAGGATATCATCCACACCCCATGAACCTTCAATCACAATTATCCTCTTTTCAAACGTTGCTATCGGAGCTCGTAGGTGACAAAAGCATTGAGTCTATGAAGTTCCTTCCGACATCATGACACCAAAAGGGTTCTCTGAGCTCTTGGTTCATAACGGGATTGGGTCTCTGATCTTCTTCTTCATGAATTTGTTTTTGCAAATTGGGGCTTAAGGTTCTTCTTCTTCTTCATCGATTTTAATTTATAAAACTTGAATTCCTAAATCGTATTTCCATGTTTCACATTTTTTTGTTAGATTGTGTTTTAGTTTTTAGGTTTTTAAAATATTAAAGTCAATTGATTTTTGTTTTAATTTTAGTTTTTTAATTATTTAAAATTTGAAAAGAAAAATAAATGCTATGTTGGCATTAAAAAAATATTTTTATGTTGACTCACTGCGCCACATCATTGCCCTGGCTGGAAATCGGTGATTTCGGCCATCACGTGACAATCGCGTGTCTTTTTTTGGTGATGTCACAATGTTCCAGTGAAAATAAGACATAATTTAACAAACTTATCTTTTTTGGGATTGAAAAAGACCATGAGGAAAATTAAGGGACTAAAACAGTTTTAATCCCCTTGAGCAAGATATTAAAGAGCTAATAAGTATGTTCCAATCTAATCCAACATGGGCAACAATTCTTCAAGATGTTCTTCACATGGATTGGAAGCTCATCCTTCTAATAGAATTTGCGGCCAAAATAGAAAAATATTAGAATCCATCAACCAATAACACACGTCAACTCTAAAATTTCACACTATAATAAAAGGTTTCACTTTAAATTATGATGCTCTTATGTATCTCACTTCTAATAAATGAGATTTTTCTTTCCAAAAAAATCAAATATATATTGAACTAAATATTTATATCATTTTTATGCTAATACAACTCGCATACTCCCCCGAGTACAAAATCCAGCTCACCTTTTGATTAACCACTTCAAGAACGGATTTAACTTTAATTGCGATACATTTATGTATCCTACTTTCATTCTTATGATAATACAAATAACATACTCCTTGCATGCAAAATCTAGCTCACATTCCGAGCACCCACCTCTAGAATTGAGGTGTCTCAAATAACTAAGTAATACATAAGCATGCCATATTTTAAGCCATTAATATTCATAATAGTAATTTTGTTTGCAATATTTATACTTTATATATTTATTTAATTAAAATATTTTCAATAATTTAACTTATTGAAGTTGCTTGACGCAATTGTAAATAATTTATAAAAGTATTTAGAAGATATCATTAATTTTTAAGTATACTTTAAAATTTTCATTTGTCATAACTTTGTTTAGTTATAAATTAAGATATTAATTATAAAGTTAAAATTAAATAGACAAAAGTAATGTTTTATTAAATTAAATTAAATTAATATAAATGAACATATTTATTTCTACACATATACGATGGAGCATATGAAAACTATTTATAATAATTAATAATATTAAAAATAAGGATGAATAAAAATCAAAGAGTAGATCTAATGTGCAAGTGTTTAACATACAACAGATCCATATTTACAAAATGAATCAGGTATATAATTCTGAAATACCCGCATTGATTATTTCTTCTCAATGTCGCACTTTTCGCATGCGCTCTCTTCTCTCCCTACACTCGACAGTTGAATATAACTCCTCCCTGCACTACTCTGCCGCCTCTCCTTTATGCGTATTTTCTTTACACGCAAAATTAATCCCCAAGTATTAAGGATACCAGTTGCAGCTTAAGCAAGCAACCAAGTTAAATATCGAATCCAAAGGACATGTATTATCAATTTAATTATTTACTAGATTAATTAAGACGAAAGGCAATTAAGTTTGAGAATTTAATTATTAAACTATGAACAAAAATAAATAACAATTAAAATAAAAGCACTTAGAAGAATACGGAAGTGAATCAAGTAGGAGAATAGGTAGCCCTAGGGTAATATGGTTTCACTCATTAATTTCGCTTTCAAGTATCAATGTCCGACTCTGCCTTGTGGAATATGACGCATAACTAAGCTATGCTAATCTACTCTATTGACACAAGTAAATATGCATGTAACACGTGTGAATAACTTTTTAGCAAGGGATATAATTTCACCCCCCCTTACTAAGTACTATCAGTATCAATTATTTCCCTGGCCAATTGGTACTCTAACCCGATTGATCTCCCTTTATAGGTACTATAAAATTATCCTCTTTATCCTACTTATCAACCCGAATCTAATTCAATTAATAAGTATTTATACATGATAGTTCTAATGAAGCTTCGGAGTCCCCTCACTTAGAATCATAACATGGAATCTTGTTCAGTAGTGAATGCGCTCAATCAACATCTAAGATATATATTCAGACTCTATATAACAATTGGAGATGTACAAAATGATTCTGAATATGGATTAAGAAAGCATAGTCTTATATAAAATAAATCACAAGTAGTGTTGTACAGAGTATACAAACGAAAGTTCAATTAATTCATAAAACCTTCAAAATCCTAGATCTACCAAAAAGGCTCTAGCCCATGATGTTACGAAGAATAGTCCTGGGTGTTGGATAGATCTTACCCAGATGTCCAGAGAATTACAAGATAAATTAGAAAATGATAAAAACCCTAGATGTGGGCGTCGTCGCATCCTTCTCCATCTTGAATCTTCCTCTTGATTCCACAGATGAATCTTCAAAGTGATGGATGTATAGAGGAAAGGATGTGGATGATGGTTGGGGTGATTTCCCCTTGTGAGGTGTATGATGATTGTGTTGCTCTTTTTCTCCTTGGTGTGATCTACATCCTCTTTTATACTTGTAAGCTCTCCTTATGGACCTTGGATGGTTTTTTTCTTGGAAAACATGAAAATACACGCACCAGGGGTGTAAAAATACGGATCTGGAGTTATCTCGCATGGTTGTTCGACTTATGGGCTTGGTCGAACCATGGTCGAACCAATGTCGGCGATTTAATGTAATTTCAGGCATTTGGTTCGAGCATGGTTCGACCTTCATGGCGTCGTGGTCAAACCACACTGTAACAATTTCTAGGTTTCTGGTTTGACCAAAACCAGTGGTCGAACCAGCTTGCGCAGTCTCACCATTTCGCATATAACTTCAACATCCAAACTCCGATTTGAGTGATTCTTGCGCTCTCGCGATCATCTCTTCCTTGGCTTTCTATTCATATGAAGAACTTAAAAAAAGTCTAAGATTTGGAGGTTGAAAAATCCGTGAAAATTTGCACAGCCGTTTTGTTTAGCACAGCTCGTGCGACGTCACCATTTTGATCAAAACTTTCTCGTTTGGACTCCGATTGAGGTGTTCCTTACGCCAAAACAATCCACTCTTCTATGGCTTTCCAATCATGTATTATACTTTAAGTATTGAGCTCCACATAAATACAGAAAAATTACACAAGTTGGACGTGCATTTTTCAGCATTCTTGCACAAGTTCCACCTTTTCTCCAACTTTGCACTTTTGATCATTTTACCACATTAAATACAATAAAACACTTCAAATGAACATTTTCTCACATATATTGAATATAAGACACTTGTGCTAATCTATCACAACAGTTCTCATAAAAAAGGTGTTAAATTGGACACTAAAACGCTTATTTTCACTCTCATCAATCCTCCAAACTTACCCGTTGCTCGTCCCAAGGCAACAAATAAAAATAAAGAGAAAAGAGAGTAAGAAAATTAGTGGGAAAAAAAGGACTATGACAAATACCCCATTCAAAATACAATTGTCCTCAACTTAGGTCATGCAACTCTCCTTACATGTAATAATCAATTCATAGCATACAAGATAAGACAATCACCACCATTTCAAATGCTCCATTGATATGTGTTGGCATTTGGATCTTTTAGTTAACGTGAACCGTTAGGGTTCTATGGGTTCCTCCATTGAAGAAGGAGGATTCTCGTTGGCAGCTTGCGCAGCCTCACCGTTTTGGCCATAACTCCATCATCTGATCTCCGATTGGAATGATCTATACGCCAAAACGATTCTCTTTTCCTTAGCTTTCCATCAGTATATCACATGTCCAGATTGGACTTCTATATGATTTTATAAAATCATTGAAGTTGGTGGATAGAAACAGCAAACGACCTTCCGTTCTTCTGTTGTATTCCTAAGTCACGTCTTGATGTCAGTATGGGCAACGATCTACAAGACAACTCAATATACAACCCGAATCTGCCTTTCATGTGTGTTATGTGTGTGATTCTGATTTTGGATTGATGAGATTGGCTACTAAATAGGCCAAAACAGGGACCAGAAGGAGAAATTAGGGTTTGGGCCTCCATTGGGATTAAGCATCCAAGTTTTGCCCAAAACTTATACTTAAGTCCAATAATAATACAAAATCATTCCACTAAAGAAATATTATTGCACTGCCACCCTAATCCCAAATTATGTTTATGGGCTCCTACTTATTATGAGTCCGTTAATCTCCCCGTGTTTAAGATTCAATGTCTATTAATTAATTAAGTTACTGACAACTCCATTAATTAATATATTTACCGAGAGTAGTACCACTCAACCTTATTGTCATGTTGAAATAAATCAACCTGTAAGGTTTACATGATAATCATTATGAGCTCCTCAAGGGGACATCATCAACCAATTCCGTTAGGACATGGATTCCTTCTACAATCAACAGCACACCATAGAGACATCAACATCTACCAACTCACCAAGCATATTGATTTAACTATTAAATCTCACCCATTGATGAATTAAAGAAATAAATATTGGCTTACGTGTCAAGGTTATTGTATAGGGATTAAGAGTACGAACATCCATAATAACATAGATCAAGTATTATATAGTCAGTACAAATCGAACGATCTCACCGCGGTCCTGCTCAATGCACTCAAAGTGCACTTGTGTAATTTATAGTCAAGATAGACTAATGCCAAATCATACTAGAACCATACCGATAGATAGTCCCCATCTATCTCGGTTGTGAACACTGTTTATACTTTATATGAAACCGAAAATATGATCTTTCGTGTGATGCCGCACACCATATTATCTACAGTATAAAGTAAATGGACTTTTGCAACGATAAATAATTGCAAACGTTTGATCACATGATTCTCATTTCAAATATTGTCTGAGCATAGTTCATACAAAAAGCTAGACTTTTAGTATACAATCCAACATGTTCTCACATGAATTATATATCACTTGCACTCAAGCGTAAAAGATGTACACTTATGAGTTAAGGTGTTTACGCTCAAATTCAATTCAAGTGCATGCGTAACCATAAGCTTGTCAAATGTCTCAAACTCTCCATTACTTAAAAGGTATGACTCAATAATGGGATAAAAAAAGGCTTTTCTTTTGGATGTAATGTTGGCTCTTTAGTCAAGGTAGGAAATATATGGATAAGTGACTCAAAACTCGGATTAATCAAGCGCTCCTACCATAACCTTTCATTCTTCCTCTTCACTTCAATTAAGCACAACATCCTCCTCAACTCTTTAACTTTTTTTTTCTTTTCAAGCACAACATTTTTTCCTTCTTCTTTTCTTCTTTTTTTCTTTTTTTCATTGAGGTACCAGTTTGGGCAATACCTCTCGCATCCTCAATAGGGTACTAGATTTAAGCACTACCCTTGGGTGTTTGATTCCATGGAGTACTAGATTTAATCACTACTCCACGATTTTCCTTAGATGCATTTTCAAGCTCAATCACTGTTTCAACACCAATTTCATTCCTTCCCAAGCTGTTATAAAACTCTATCAACACACTTTGAAAAGCCATTAATTTTCTTCTAGAATGACATTCAAGGCTAAAAAATTCAGATGCTCAAAGTGGTTCTTTCATGTAAGCTACCAAAGAATATGGTTTTTAGGCTCAATGGGGCTAACTACGGATAAACATCATTTGGTAGGGAATTATTTGGCTAAGTGACTCATAAATTCAATGATGGCCAAAAATTATCTCTTATCTTCTAACAGACATGTAGTTTCAAGTAAGATAAAAGGCAAGTTCTAGGATACACACACAAGAACGATACTCACCAGAAAAGAAACATCATATGATTATGTACATGATAAATGAGGCTCAAAATCTCACATGGATTTTTAACATGTAACAGAGCATTTTTCACGGTAAGCAATATCTCATAAGTACATATAGAACTTCAGATCACAATATAACTTAAGTACACTTCCTTCATCAATTTCAAAAGCATATAAATTCTAAACACGATTTAAACATATAGCTTATGTGGATCACCAAAACAAAAAACTCAATCCTTCCACTCTATGAATTTAAAACACACCTAAAAATTAGAATAAGGAAATGAGGGCACTTGATATATCCTTCAACATATGTATGAGCTCCTCGAGTTGTTCAACTCGATCTGGTCAAAGCCTCAATATAGAACTCGTCTTGCCACTCTTTTACCTTCTTCTATCATCAAAGTTCCAGCACACCTCATCATCACAGATTCATCAATAATAAAATAGGAGATACCAGAAAAATCGAAAAATAGAAGAACTCGACCACTAACACTAGGGAACACATAAAAACAACACATTAAATATTAGGTAAGTTGCAAAAAATCGACATACCAACACTGGTTAAAATATTAATATGCCGCAAAAAATCAACCTCCTAACAAACAAACAACCAACGAAAGGAAAAATTATACCCTTAGTGCTCATAAGATGAGGTAGGTACATCACACCCCCAAACTTTGTCAAAACGTAAGTCGAAACTAAGTTTGAAAAGAGATGTAATTATCGAAACGTGAGCACCTCAAATATAATAACTCCTCACTCACACAAAAGAAATAAAGCAATAAAATGGAGGGGACAAGCCCCCAACAAGCGCTCATATTTAAAGTCGGAGAGTCACGATGGAATACCGCTTTGAACTACTGGATCAGAGGATGGTCTTTTCGCATCTTCACATTCAAATACTTTCTTTCCCTCTTCTTGTCTACACTCAGCACCTCACCTTTCTTGGTAACAAGTATGTGATCCTTGGAATTTCCTTCCTCCTATGGCTGTCTAGATTCCTCTTTGTCAATCGTCCACTCAAATTCAGAATCATTTGTCCTATTAAAATCAACATTAAACAAGTTAGAAACTACATCTATGCTCTTGCATGATTGAGTCTTCATGGGCATCTTTATTGCTTGATCAAGAGAGAAAACCATATCTTCATTGTCCATGTGCAGCCTAAGCTTATCGGCTCTCAACCTCTTTGCTCTTTCCCACTTTTCGCAATTATAAGCTCAGTATTCTGCTCATGGGATGGTACTGGAGTACTCCGAACATCAGGTAAGGCATTCTGTGCAAGAAACGGTGTTGGATAGGAGAGTTTGACTTTGGTTCGACCTTGAATATTGGTCGAACCAGATATGTAATGGTCGAAACGACCATCAGAAAGTTCAAGCTCCTCAGTATAGGCTGATTCGACTATGGTTCGACCAAGGGGTTTGGTCGAACCATGACTGTCATGGTCTAATCAATCTTTAAAAAATTTAGCATCTCTCGTATAGTCTGGTTCGACCGTGGTTCGACCAAGAGGTTTGGTTGAACCTGCCTTTAGAAAGCTCCAGAAGTTGCCCAGGTGCTTAGTTTGATCGAATTGAGTTGGTTCGACCAATGGTTCTTATCGAACCATGGTCGAATCGAGCTCTTAAAGCTTCAGACTCTATTTTTGGCATCATCAGTCCCTCATACTATGTTTCAGACCTTAACGTGATAACATGGCTCTCTTTCGGGTTCGTTATGCTTTGAGACGGGAACATTCTTTTCTCTAATATTTGCATCAATTATTCAAGTTCCCCGCCATCTGTCCCATCAACAGTGTTAACTGCTTAGATAAATTTGAATGCTTAGCATTCATAGTAGCCTCAATGCGTTCAATCCTTGCATCATTCCTAGCAATGTATCGATTGAAGGTATATTCAACACTCTTCACTTCTTGCTGCTGCATACTAGGCTCCCTTTATGTCAATTCTGTAATCTGCCTTTGCTGGGCTTCTAGTATCTTGTTGATGTTAGCTAGAGTAGAGACAATCTCATCATTCCTATTCGGCTTCACCACTTAATGTTCAATCTGCGCCACTTTACCTAGTAAATAAGATCCTCTAATCCTCTCTGTAATCCAGTCATGTGAATTCATAGAGATGTCTTCAAACAACTTTTCTACTTCAAGTGTTGTCTTAGATAACAGCGCACCTCCTGATGATGCATCTATAAGAATACGCGACTCACAATCCAATCCATAGTAGAAGATACTTATATACTGAGCCTTTAACATCCCATGTTGTGGGCACCGCCTGAGCATATATTTGAACCTATCCCACGCCTCGTGAAATTTCTCACCCTGATATACAACAAATTGGGTGATGTCTTGCTTCATTCTAAACACCCTTGAGGGTTATCTCTCTAAGAACTTCTGCTGCAGTTGGTCCCATGTGGTGCAGTCTGTGGCATTAAGAATTTCATACCAATGTTCAGCCCCATCAATTAAAGAAAACTTGAATAGGACGATCCGTCTAGCATTATCATGAGCTCCAACACCCTTTTGAGTGTTTCCATAATCAGTGAATCTTCTGAGATGCTGATATGGATATTCAAAACAACCTCCAAAAAGGGATTCTTTTCCACCATGTTGATAAGAGCGGGATGTATTTCAAAATCATCATCTTCCCACCTTGTTCCTATCAAACCCATGTTGCCAATCCCATAGTTCGTGAAAATTTAATGTATGGAAATATTATCTGGATTTTGCCTTACTTCGGCCATGTTCAGCTCAATGTGTTATTCATTCCTTTCTTTCCTTTCATTTTCCTAATGCACAAGTACCTCAGAAAAATTCAAGGTTAGATAGAATTAAATATTCACAAATAAAAGTCTTAATCAAACTAGAAATAATAAACTAATAATACAGTCATCCCCGGCAACGGCGCCAAAAACTTGATGCGAGTTTTCTTTGCACGCAAAATTAATCCCCAAGTATTAAGGATATCAGTTGCAGTTTAAGCAAGCGACCAAGTTAAATATCAAACCCAAAGGACGACATATTATCAATTTAATTACGTACTAAATTAATTAAGATGAAAGGCAATTAAGTTTGAGAATATAATTATTAAACAATGAACAAAAATATTTAATAACAATAAAAATAAAAGCACTTAGAATAATACGGAAGTGAATCAAGTAGGAGAATAGGTAGCCCTAGGGTAATCTGGTTTCACTTATTAATTTCCCTTTCATGTATCAATTTTCGACTCTACTTTGTGGAATATGGACGCATCACTAAACCATGCAAATCTACTCTATAGACACAAGTAAATATGCGTGTAACATGTGTGAATAACCTTGGAGCAAAAGATATAATTTCACCCCCTTTCTAGGTACTATCAGTATCAATTATTTCCCTGGCCAATTGGTACTCTAACATGATATGATCTCCCTTTATATGTAATATAAAATTATAATCCATAGTAGAAGATACTTATATACTGAGCCTTTGACATCCCATATTGTGGGCACCGCCTGTGCATATATTTGAACCTATTCCACGCCTCGTGAAATTTCTCACCCTGATATACAACAAATTGGGTGATGTCTTGCTTCATTCTAAACACCTTGAGGGTTATCTCTCTAAGAACTTCTGCTGCAGTTGGTCCCATGTAGTGCAGTCTGTGGCATTAAGAGTTTCATTCCAATGTTCAGCTCCATCAATTAAAGAGAACTTGAATAGGACGATCCGTCTAGCAATATCATGAGCTCCAACACCCTTTTGAGTGTTTCCATAACCAGTTAATCTTCTGAGATGCTGATATGGATCTTCAAAACAACTTCCACAAAAGGGATTCTTTTCCACCATGTTGATAAGAGCGGGATGCATTTCAAAATCATCATCTTCCCCCCTTGCTCCTATCAAACCCATGTTGCCAATCCCATAGTTCGTGAAAATTTCACGTATGGAAATATTATCCAGATTTTGCCTTGCTCCGGCCATGTTCAGCTCAATGTGTTATTCCTTCCTTTCTTTCCTTTCATTTTCCTAATGCATAAGTACCTTAGAAAAATTCAAGGTTAGATTGAATTAAATAATCACAAATAAAAGTCTTAATCAAAATAGAAATAATAAACTAATAATAACAGCCGTCCCCGGCAATAGCGCCAAAAACTTAATGCGCATTTTCTTTGCACGCAAAATTAATCTCAAAGTATTAAGGATATCAATTGCGGCTTAAGCAAGCGACCAAGTTAAATATCGAACCCAAATGACGACATATTATCAATTTAATTATTTACTAAATTAATTAAGATGAAAGGCAATTAAGTTTGAGAATATAATTATTAAAAAATAAACAAAAATATTAAATAACAATAAAAATAAAAGCACTTAGAATAATACGGAATTGAATCATGTAGGAGAATAGGTAGCCCTAGGGTAATCTGGTTTCACTCATTAATTTTTCTTTCATGTATCAATTTCTGACTCTACTTTGTGGAATATGGATGCATCACTAAGCCATGCAAATCTACTCTATAGACACAAGTAAATATGCATGTAACATGTGTGAATAACCTTGGAGCAAGAGATATAATTTCACCCCCTTTCCAGGTACTATCAGTATCAATTATTTCTCTGGCCAATTGGTACTCTAAACTGATATGATCTCCCTTTATAGGTACTATAAAATTACCTTCTTTATCCTATTTATCAACCTGAATCTAATTAAATTAATAAATATTTATACATGTGATAAGTCGTAATTTTACACAATTATTATTTTGGATAAAATTCACTTCTTTACGCGTGAGTTGTGAGTTATTACATGTTAATTATGACTTATTTCTATTTTAAACATTTGAATTTTGATTATTTAAATTGTTACTGTAGTAGGCCAAAATGAGATAAATTTCGCAGCCACGACACTGAAGGCGTTAGTGTCCAGTGAAGTAGATTTTTGGGGGAGTTACAAAATGTGTTCAGCCTTTCATCACTCTTTTTGGCTGTTACAAATCATCATTATTGAAAAATTAAAGTGGGGTTGACCAACCTAAAGGAGAAAAGGAGTGATTTGATGGGGAATATCAGAAACTTACCAAATGGGGAGAGGAGAAGAAAGGAAATTATTAAAAGGGGGAGATTCATCCCCCTTGGACATTCTGGGATCCCACGGTTCATCACACACTCACAACAGGAGGTAGATTGGAGAATAGGGCAGCCATTTGGAGCACTCCACATCAAAGAACATTGGTTTTATCATTTTAATTTTATAGATTTAATTATGTAGTTTCGTTTACTAGTCCACGGGTTGTGAACTTCCTGTTGAAGAATTTACATTTTTTTTATGATTAAAGTTATCAACTTGCTTATGAATTTATTTTGTGATTAGCTTTGATAAAATTATGATTTTAATTATTGAATTGGATTGGTCATCTTAATTTTGATTAAATTGTTCATTAGCTATTTTAAAACTTGTAATCCGTAATTGTTACATGTTTGTGAATCGAGTAGGAAAGTGAGGGAGTACCTCTTGAAGTCATGAGATCTAGGTTATATGATTCACTACCCCCGCTTTCATATTCTAGTAGTTTTAATATCTAAATCCTAATGCACTCTTAGGTTTAAACTTCTTTAGGTCACTTGAGAGTATTTTAATCTAGAGGTCGTACCCTAGGTTATTAATCTTTAGGATATTTTGGGTTTAATTTGGTCGTACCATTAGCCTAGGGACTTAAGTTTATGAATTTGTTGAGATTTTAGGAATTTGATTCATGTAAATTAGGATATGGGAAGGGATCAAATCCTTGGACTAGGTTTCAATTTTATTTTTCCTTTCAATTTTATTTGTTCTTCCAATTTTATTCTTCTTGTTATTTCAATTATTTCCTGTACTTTCCATGCTTGTTAGTTGTTAGTCTCAATCCAATCCCCCCTCCGGTTACTTTAGAAACATGATTGATTCAACTAAAATTCAATTACTCCCTTGGGTTCGATCCGTACTCATCCTACTATATTTTAGTGAATTTGTTCGGAAATTTTATAAGTAATATTTTTGGGTGCTGGCGACAGCACACCAACATGATAGTTCTAATGAACCTTCGGAGTCCCCTCACTTAGAATTATAACATGAAATCCTGTTCAGAAGTGAATACGGTCAATCAACAACCAAGATATATATTCAGACTCTATATAACAGTTGAAGATGCACAAAACGACTTTGAATATGGATTAAGAAAGCATAGCCTTATATAAAAGAAACCACAAGTAGTGTTGTACGGAGTATACACACTAAAGTTCAATTAATTCATAAAATCTTCAAAACCCTAGATCTACCAAAAAGGCTCTAGCTCATGTTGTTGTAAGAAACACACATGGGGTTAGATAGATCTTATCCATAGTCTGGAAAATACAAGATAAATTAGGAAACGATAAAAATACTAGATGTGGGCGTCGCGCATCCTTCTCCATAATGAACCCTCCTCTTGATTCTACAGATAAATCTTCAAAGTGATAGATGGATGGAGGAAAGGATGTGAATGATGGTTGGGGTGATCCCCTCTTGTGGGGTGTAGGATGATTGTGTTTCTTTTCTTTTCCTTGGTGTGATCTACATCCCCTTTTATACTTGTAAGCTCTCCTTATGGATCTTGGATGGGCTTTTTCTTGGAAAACACGAAAATACATGCATCAGGGGTGTAAATATACAGATCTGGAGCTCTCCCACATGGTGGTTCGACTTATGGGCTTGGTCGAACCATGGTCGAATCAATATCGACGATTTAATACAATTTTAGGCATTTGGTTTGACCATGGTTCACCTTCATGGCTGGTTCGAACCACAGTGTAACAATTTTCAGGTTGCTGGTTCGACCCGAACCAGTGGTCGATCCACATCAGAGAGGTCGAACCATCTTGTGCAGTCTAACCATTTCGCATATAACTTCCACATCCAAACTCAGATTTGAATGATTCTTATGCTCTCGCGATCATCTCTTCCTTGGATTTATATTCATATAAAGAAATCACAAAAATTTTAGGATTTGAAGGTGTAACAAGCTATTCAAAATTGCATAGCCGTTCTATTCGGCACAGCTCGCGCAACGTCACTATTTTGATCATAACTTTCTCGCTCGGACTCTGATTGAGGTGTTCCTTACGCCAAAATAATCCTATCTTTTGTTGCTTTCCAATCATGTATCACACTGTTAGTTTTGAACTCCACATGAATACAAAAACTATACAAGTTGAACATGCGTTTTTCAGCATTTTTGCACAAGTTACATCTTTTCTCCAATTTTGTACTTTTGATCCTTTTTCCACCTAAAACACAATAAAACACCTCAAATGCACCTTTTTCTCATATATGTTGAATATAAGACACTTGTGCTAATCTGTCACAATAGTTTTCATAAAAAAGGTGTTAAATTGGACACTCAAACACGCTTATTTTCACTCTCATCACTCCTCTGCTCTCAACCGCCTCTGCTCGGCTCTACCTACTCTTCTCTTCATGTCGCCCACTCCGCTATCCTGCTCGCCTTCGATCCGTGCGTCGTCTCACCTTTGTCCTCTTAGATCTATTTGTTCTACATCGTGCCAGCCACCATTCTTTTATATCTCAACCTTCATTCATCATTTCGTCCGTCGTCTGTTGCGCAACCTCCGTCCCCTCAAATTTTAACTTCTATCTTTTTTATAACTTTGAATCAAAATCAATTATAAATGTTGGTTGATGTAAAATTGAGGTACTGGATTATGGATTGGGTTGGTTGGTTGGAATTTGAAATTGGATTTAGTTGTTGATTGATTGGACTAGTGGAGGAAGAAAGAAAGGAAAGAAGTAAGGGAAGGGTCCATTTGCATGAATTGTTGGCGGACAATTTTGGACCTGGAGCTGTAATTGAGATTTAGAATATATTGTATAAATTTTTATAAACAAATGTATTCTTTATATTAAATATAAAATTAAAAAATGGGTAAATATAAAATATTGATACAGACTCATATTTTATGAGTAAAAATTAGTAAAAATTTCCATATAGTATTAATTTAACTACTTATAGTATGTATTTGTTTACATAAATGTACTCTTTATACATGATGTAAAATTAAAAATAAATGTATATATTAATAAAAAAAATCTTTATTATAAAAATATACGTTAATGAGTTACAATATACCCCGTTAGTAAGTTACAACTAAGAGTTGGTCTCTTGTATCCCTAGGTGCACAAAGTGTGTAAGAGTACAATATTTGTTCTAAAAGGTATACACTTTAATTAGTAAGGGTACAATATTTTGTTCTAAAAGGTATACATTTTCATTAAGTTTTTATGTTTTTTTCATAAAATAAAGGGTACATGTCCCTATACTAAAGGGTATACAAATTAGTACTAAAAGGTATTTTGGTATTAAAGGGTATTAATGGTGGAGATTAGATTAAAAATGAATCTAACGGTTAAGGTCGTCTAGGTACACCGGTGCACCACAATTGGACTCTAAAATAATATACATTTATTAATAGATGTCATTTATATACATTATTGAATAAAAAGTATACATTTATCAATAAAACTTATTACATTGAAATTTTAAGAAGTGTAAAATCATTAACAAAAAATAATACACTTGAATATTCAAACTTATACCATATTCAATAGAAGTTACACGTTTCGTTTAAATTTCACTACACTAAAATTTTTAAAAGGTGTACAATAAATAATAAAAATTAGTACAACGATTCATTTAAACTTATACACTTTCTTAATATAAATTATACATTTCATTTCTTAAATAGTTTTCTTCTAGTTGATCTTCAAAACCCAGTTCATCAATGCTTTTTAGATACCGCTTCACAATAATCCTAAAAATCCAAAAATATCAATGCCTTTCAATTTATTCCAAAAGCTGCTTCGGAGCAATGTTAAATCAAACAGAATACAAATTAATTGACAATAACTCAAATGAATTGTGAGTAGAAAAAATACATTATCTCATTGAATACAATATATTGATTCAATCCAATTTATGTATCAATTTAACATAGAATCAATACAATACAACTAGGTGAGTGTATACAATTCGTCTCCACATAGAAATCTACAAAATTAAAGTGGTAAATGGAGAAATAGAGCAAAATTATAAAAATTAGGGGAAACTACCAAAAAATTAGGTTGAATCACATAACGGGTAGATGAGAAAACAGTGGGGGGAGAGATCGGAAAGTGAAAGAGTGGTGGGGAGAGAGCAGAGACAGATAATCAACCACATTGGCGGTGGAACTACAGTATGGAGAGAAGAGTGGAAGAGAGCAACAGTAATGGCGAAGTGGAGCGGTGGAGAGACGTTGGAGAGAGAGCAGAGTGATGTAGATGGTGGAGCGGCGCTTGAGAGATGAGAAGAATAGGAGAGAACGGAAATAAATGGCGGTGGGAAAAAAAGAGGAGGTTGTGGAGAAAGAACACAACGAGAGGGCGAGAGGGGAGCTGCGTGGAGAGAGGGGAGATTGTGGAGAGAGAAAACAACGACTCTCCCTAATAACTCTTTAATAAAATCTGATACAAGTATCAGGTTAAAATTTCCAAAAATCAAATCATGTGGGTGAATGAATTTTCTGTAGATTTAATAAAGTCAAATTTTTATCATATATAGGTTGATTACAATAAAAATGTATTAAACGTGTAATTTAATCTACCATCACTAAATTAATCTCTATATTTATTATTATATATATAAAGAAACATATATTTTTATTTTTGTTTTTAATTTTTCTCTCTCATTTCAATTTTACGGCATTTAGAAACTATTCAATTTTAATATTGATCGTGTATTTACTTTTAATTCCAATCAATAACCTAATTCATACCAATAATAGTTTTTTTTTTCTTTTGATTGACATAATAAACTTGATAAATATGAGGTATTTTTTCCCATTTGACTTTTTTCAATCAAAGTACAGTAAAATCTCCATAAAATAATATACTTGATAAATTAATAATCTCGATAAAACTAATAATTTGTTCGGTACCAACTCGTGACCAATGCAAATTTAGGTACTTAAATGATATAGGGTTAAAATTAATCCTCACCTTTGAGAAATTGCAAAAAAAGATCAACACTTTAATGTATTTTTGCAAAACCACCCAAATTGTGACTAAAAGTGTGGTTCTTTTTTAGGCATTTGGTGGTTCTGCAACAATTCTTAAAGGTGGTTTTCTTTTTTTCAATTTCTCAAAAGTGAGGATTAATTTACAAGTAAAGAATAATCATGTCTTTAAATTAAAAACATCACAATCCGATAAAAAATAAAGAACGAAACCAAGCCACACTTATAATCTCAATACAAAAACATAACTTTAAGTTACACAGTACACTTAGCACTTGACTTCCTTCAAACCATGAGTGAAGTAGAGGAACGTCGGATCGACAGCACCTTCTTTGTAGTAAGCAAAGACCAGAGTGCCCTCCTCAATCACGCTCTCACCCACAAAAAATTGGAGATCTTTGAGTTTGGAAACCAAGTAATTGGTAGCTCCCTCAATTTTTTTCTTAAAATTCTCTTATTGTTCCGGGTTGAGCTTAGGGGTCAGCAATTTGATGTATTTCTTAATGAAAGTAACGAATTACTTCTTGTCGAAAGGAGGTTGTTCCTGAAGCCTAAAAGTGTCAACATCGTCGACAACTTTGACAGCTTGGTCATCGCAATCTTCATCCTCCTCACCACCTCCAGTAGACGGGTTAGCACCAATATCTACGTCGACGGCACCCCCAACAATCCACTTTCTGCAGACCTCCCATAGAGCTCCATTCTCAATTTCTTTGTAGGGAAAAGAATCTGAAAGAAGCTCATCACCTGTGATGAAATCTTGATCGACCAACATGATGATTGCTCCTCGTATCACTTCTCTAAAAAGTATAAAGCTACTTTATAAGACAGAAGGAGAGAGCGAGAGAGGATTTTCAATATGACTAAAGTTAGTAGTTTTTTTACATACAATTAACCCATTAATAATATAAGATTTTTTTTAAATCATATAAAGTCTGTATAAAGTTATAAGTCAAAGACTTGGGTGAGATCGTCTCATGGATCCTCTTATGTGAGATGGATTTTTCATGATCCCATTGAATAATTTTGAAGGGCCTGTTTGATTATTACTCCCTCCGTCCCAAAAATACTTGCACACTTTCTATTTTTGTTTGTCCCAAAAATAATTGCACACCCTAAAAATGAAAACAATACACAATATTATTAACCTCACAATACTACAATATTACGAAAATGTCATCTTCTTTTTACACAAAATCTAGTCAAATCAAAGTCAACTATATCATACACTTTATTCTACTCAATTATCCAAAATACCCCTATCTTTCTTACATCACACTAACAAAAAGTTTCTTTTCTTAAACCCCATGCCAACAAATACGCAAATGTATTCCTGGAATGGAGGGAGTATCAAATTAGAAATTTAAAAATTAAATGTATAATAAAATTAATTGGGTCTAAATAAATTTAAATGGACTTGTTGGATTGATATAAATTAAAAATTTAAAAATTAATTATGAAACGAAAATTAATTAGGTCTTACACACACACAATATATACATACTACTTTTTTATTTTGAAAATGTAATAATTTAAAATTTATTATAAATTTAATTTATTTTTAATTTAAATATTATAAATTAATAAATGTGATAATATTTTAAAAATTAGTAATTTTTTAAATAAAAAAATTTATATATATATAATAAAACCGATAACTTTCCATTTGAATTATATTATGAATAATTAAAACTAGTATGGAACCATCTTACAGAATGATTTTTGTAAAAAGGATAAGAAGTGATAACATTTAGAATAACTAGTGATCTAATCGTGCTTTGTGCATTGCTTGCACGTTGTACTTTTTTATAAAGTATTTTGCAGCATATATAACTGTAATAACAAGTTGAGATATCATGTTTTTATTAATATCCAAATTATATATAGGGTATGTATTAAATAATCCAAAATTAATATTTGAGGTATATCTAATGTTGTTATACTGTGATTCTTGTTTATGTGTGTAATTGTGTGTAACAAACGAATTATGGCCATAAAGAAACTTTAAGTTCTTCTTCAAGTTTGGTGGTGGAAGAATTGCTTTCGGCATTGCTAGTGGTGGTGGATGGAATTACTGGGACAACTTCTTCATCTTTACATATATCATTTGTAGATTTACTTTCTGCAAGTACAAAATGGTAAGTGGTAACAATATGATACCGTCCAATTCAACATAGTACATTTATGCATTAAAACAAAAAAGTCATTTGATAATTACATAAGAAGGCTTTTATACAAAAGACACACTAAAAGGGAGCACCTTTCATGTATAGATTCGCAAATGAGCTTAATATGAAGTATCCATCCAAAATCAAGGGTAAATCACCTTGAAATGAACATGCAAACGGAAATAAGCATATGAAACTAAAAGTATTACCCCCAATGAACATAACTTCAATCTTTGCGAACACTACACTATTAATACTGATAGACATTGGCTAAAAACCGATGTCTATTTCAACAGCCACCTGATTCTGAAGCCCGTGATGTTGAAAGTAGGCACTGATAAACAACGGTTAAAAACTGATGTCTTTTCCGTTGTACAGACATCAGTTGCATCCTTTGACATCGATTATCCACTGATGTCTTTCAACAAAAAGACATCGGTTGGCATATATAAGACATCATTTATTCACCGATGTCTTTATTAGAAAAGGCATCGGTGATGAGACATTAGACATCAGTTATTAACTAATGTCTATCCACTTAAATACATCGGTTGTCACCTATTTGACATCATTTTCCACCGATGAAAAGACGTCGGTTTAACACTAAAATACATTATTTTTCCATCGATGTCTTTCCTAGCATAGGCATCAATTTTACACCAATAGACATCAGTTAATACATGATATTTTATAATTTATTTTTATTTTTATTTAATACATACATAGATTAATACTTATTTTTAAAATAAGATTAAAAGAAATTATGCTATATAACTCAAAACTTATGAATTTTTTACAAGAATTTCAAATATTTAATTCCAAATACACATAAAGTTATCCTCTAAATCAAAAAATACTAGAATATCCTAACTAATTACATCTAAACTTCAATTTTACATAGATAATAACTAAAATTTATGTTAAAACCTCATGAGGAGCATAATACATTGAGCATTTTCTTGACTTGCATGATATATTTACTTTATCTTCTTGCTCTCCATTATATAATATCTTTATCTTCTTGTTATCTCACTGCAATTACCTGAGATACAACAAAAATTTAGCACTTAATCATATGACTAAGAGAGACAAATTTGTTGAGTAATAAATAGACATGAACTCTTAAATGAAACTTCACAGAAGCTTTATAAGCACCCAAATCCATGAAAGTGTGGGTTTTGTTCAGCAATAGAAATATAGAGGTGCCAAAAATACTTCTAAACTATTTCAATAACTCTAAAAGTGATGCAATCCAACCATAAAAATTAATTAGAAGTACTAACTGTACTAAAACAAATAAAATGATAATTGGTGATTGTGTTTTTCAAAAAATCCAATTTGATTGATATGCATGAATTAATGAGAATTAGTCTATTAGATTTTAGTAAAAAAATTGCTCACCATACGAGAAGCAACTTATAAGGTTGAAACTTTCAAGGAGAAAGTAAATTTTACAACATTCCTATAAGTGAAAAGTGCAATCAATGACTTATAACAAAAAGTACTAACATTCATCTATGAGTATGAGGACTAGCAGAAAAAGAAAATAGATGGTGTGAAGATTTTCATACATGAGAATGAATGCATCGTACCTTCTTATCAGCCAATGATAAACCTTACGAGCTCTCCAAAGGAACATCATCAACCTATGACGGACATGAATTCCTTCTACAATCAACAACACACCATAGAGACAACACTACTTCCCAACTCACCGAGTTTGTTGATTTAATTACATGCAAATCTCACCCATTGATGAATCAAAGAAATACATAATGTCCTACGTGTTGAGATTATTGTATAGGAATTAAGAGCACGAACATCCATAATAACTGAGACCAAGTTCTTCTATAAGTCAGTATAATTCGAACGATCTCAAGCGGTCCCGCTCAATACACACAAAGTGCACTAATGTGATTCTATAGCCAATACAAGATAATACCAAACCACATTACAACCATCCCAATAGAGAGTTCTCGTCTATCTCGGTTGTGAGCATCTATTTATACTTTATAAGAAAATCGATAATATGATCTTGCGCGTATTGTCGCACAACATATTATCTATAGTATAAAGTAAGTGGATTATTGCATCGTGCATATAAATAAATTATAAGACGCAATCATTTGATCATATGATTCTCATTTCAAATAAATTGTTATAACATTGTTCATACTAAAGCTAGACTTTTAGTATACAATCCAACATTCTCCCACTTATACTAAAAGACTATGATGTCATTTCTTCTGCCATACATTTGATTCCCACTCCCACTACACGACCATCAAAGCTATCGCTTTAAGGTCCTTGTAAAGGATTTTCTAGGTTATCATCTGATGCAATCTAGGTGACAACAACCTTCCCCTCATCATATGATTTCTCGTAACATGTGGTACTCGTTCTCTATATGTTTAATTGCTTTATGGGCTCGTTATTCCTTCAAGTTTGTAACTTCACCATTATCATCAAATAAATTGTGATAACTTTGGACAAACTTAAAAATACTTTAAAGTCCATCCTGAAGTTTCTAGAGTCATACAGATACTTTAGCTGCCTCATAGGCTCCAATTTATCATCTTTCAATGATGGAATCCGGAGTCTGAAATATATTTCTATATAATACTCCTCCACATTATGACTCATCTTCCTAAAATTAAACACATAATTTTTGAGGTGGATTTACTGCCGTCTCTATCTGATTTAAAAAATCTAAATCTACGTAACTCATAAGAAGCAGCGAATCTGTCCGGTAAGCCAACATATAATTTCTAGTCCTTTTCAGGTACATAAATATATGTCTTACAATAGTTCAATATTCTTATTTCTGTACCCACTGACCATGCCTTCGGCAAAACAGATATATATTCTCATGCATAGCATTCCTTAGATTAAACTTCCTAATTCGCCGAAGCATAAGGAACCGCTTTCATCACCTTTATCTTCTTTTGTGTCCTAAGACACATATCCTTAGATAAAGTCTCATGCTAAAACAAGTAAGGATCGTATCATCTCATGAAGCTTGAGACAAGCATAATATCCTTTCTTGTGATCCGTATTACCGTGTTCAAAAGGATATTTTTGCTTCTCTTAAGTCCTTCATCTCATACCACTTTATTAACCATACCCATACGCCCGACAATACTCTTTCATTATCTCCAATGAGCAATATATCATCTACGTATAGTACAAGATATACCACCACGTTTCCATCACTCTTTTCAATACACAAGACACATCCGCGCATTGAATAAATCCATATGCTTGGATTTCCTCATCAAAACGGATGTTTCATGATCTTGAAGCTTGCTTTAGTCCATCGATGGACACTTTTAAGCTTACTATCACAATGCTCTTAGCCCTTTGCAATGAATCACTCTAGTTGCTTTACATAGATGCTTTCCTCAAGACTTCCAATTCAGGAAAGCTGTCTTGACATCTTTTTGCTATTCCTCATATTTCATATGAGTAGCAATAGATAAAAGAATCTGGATCGACAAAGGCATAGCTATCGGCAAATCAGGTTTTCTCATATTCGAACCCTTTTTTCTGAGTATACCTCTTCGCAACAAACTTTCCTTCCAAGGTTTTCACATTACCGTATGATCATCTTTTATTTTGTATGACTACTTCCAATGGCTTTTACACCATTTAGTGGTCCTACAAGCTCCCAGACTTGATTTAAAATTCATCGATTCTATTTCAACATCATTGCAGTTTCTAAGAAGTATTTTGATCTTGTAGTGCTTCGTCGTATCCGTGGGTCAACTCCATATTTACTAGGGACCAAATCTCACGACTCTCCCAAAACATATATCTTATCGGTTGTCGAACAACCCTCCAACTACGACAAGGCACTACTTGCGATTGTGTATCAGACGTGACACGCGTTGCAGTTTACCTTGTGATATATCCTCTTGTATAATTGGTACTAATACTTTGTGTTTTCCCTCTCACTTCCTTTAAAACAATTTATACTTGGGTTTATGATTTAATACATAGTCCTTTCCAAAAAATCTAGTGTTTGTGTTAATATTCACCCTTCGATCTTTTGGACTAAATAAATCATCACCCTTCATTTTTCTAGGATATTCCACAAACAGACAAAAGTTATACGATATGCTGTTTTTAGGGCATACCCATAAAATGAATTTAATAATTCCAAATAACTCATCATCTTTCTAACATTTTCCATAAGAGTCTTATTGCTTCTTTCCGCCACACCATTCAGCTGGGGTATACCCGGTGTAGACAACTTGAGATTTTAATCTCATTCTCTGATAAATAGCTCCTAAACTATCCTAAGAGGTACTTGTCACCATGATTAAATCGTAATGACCACCTCTCGTCAGTTTAGTTTTAGGACCACTTAAATCAGTATGAACTATTTCCAACATATCTTTGCATGGCTCTATACTCTTTTGCCTTGAAAGGCCTTTAATCATTTTACTTTCAAGCAAGACTCGCAAGTCAGATAGTTTCCACTTCAGATAAACCCAACGGTCCATCGGCTATGAACCTTTGAATCCTACTCAAGTAAAATTGATCTCGTCTTAGATGCCAAAAGTATGTTTAGTTCATCTCTGAAGGTTCCTTTCTCTTATTAAGATTAGAAGATGCATTATTAATTACTATTTGTTGCATCCGTGGTATAAACATGATTTAAGAGTGTACAAATTGTCCGCCAATGTACCACAACAGATTATAACTCCATCCTTCATTACTATGACCATGTCATTTAAATAAAATGGAGTATCCATCCATAAATGTATAGAAACTGAAATGAAATTCTTTCTACAAAAATGTACGTAAAGACAATTTCTCAAAATCAAACGTTTATTCATATCGAAATATAAATAAACAACTCCACTACTCTCGTAGTATTACCCATGTCCATAATAATAATCTCATCATCACTTAGTTACACGCTTTTAGTGATTCTGATTTCTACACACAACGTGTCAGTAGATACCATCAGTAATCGTGATTCAACAACTAGTGAATGAGATACTAACTTTGTTCACATCTTGATGAAATTGGATTTCTTTTGCCACATGTTTTGTTAGAAGTTTCCCACCATATACAACCTCTTGTATTTCAGGTAGAACTTACTCAAAATATACAGGCAAATTATGGAGAATAAATTGATTTAGGTTTCCCCTTCAATTTGTACTTCAAGCATTCCCAATTCATTCATCAACTTATTCATGACCTTTTGCCTTTATAACTGTTGAGAGTAAAAATAAGTATGTTTTAGTGTTCAATTTAACACCTTTTTGATTGATATTGTTGTCATATATTAGCACAAGTATCTATATTCAATATATTTGAGAAAAAGGTGCACTTGAGGTGTTTTATTGTGTTTTAGGTGGAAAAAAGGTGAACAAGACTCGGAATTGGAAGACACAATTTTGGAGACGAGATTAGAGCGACTTGTCACCCTCTGTTCGACCAAACTGATATTGGTCGAACAGGCTATCTTGGTCGAACAAAGTGGACAAAACATACAGTGAACTCATTTGACTTGAAGGGCTTGCTCGACCAAGCATCAATATGGTCGAGCAAGAGCAGTTTGGTCAAACAGAATGCTAATAGAGCTTGCTCGACTAGTAGCCCTTGTTCGACTAGTATGCCTTGGTCAAACGGCGTGTCGCTGATGCTATTTATGGTAATTCCGAATGTCTTTTACTAAATTTGACGTGTGCTTCAAGCAAAGGCCCATCCTAAGCCCATAAGGAGGTCCTATGAGTATAAAAGAAGAGCTTTTGCAGGAGGAAAAGAGAACAATAGAATACGGATTGGATACAACACAACACAACCATCCTACACCCCCACAAGGGGAGTTCACCCCCAACCATCATCCACATCCATTCCTCCATCCATCCATCACTTTGAAGATTCGTTTGTGGAATTAAAAGGAGAACCAAGAGGAGAATTCAAGACGGAGAAGGACGCGACGACACCCACATCTAGGGTTTATTCATTTCCTAATTTATCTTGTATTTTCCAGACATCCGGGTAAGATCTATCCAACACCCATGATTGTTCTTCGAAACATCATGGGCTAGAGCCTTTTTCGTAGGACTAGGGTTGTGAAGGTTTTTACTAATTAATTGAACTTTAATATGTAAACTCCTTACAACACTACTTGTGGATTTATTTTATATATGATTGTGCCTTTTTAATTCATACTCACGGTCGTTTTGTGCATCATTAATGGTTATTGTTAGGCACATAAGCTATGGAGCCCTAACTTCACCGAAAACCATGACTGAAGGTGTAGGGTTGACCCCCACTTATATGCCTTTCCCCACTTGTGCGTGGAATCGATGTGGGACATCATAACAATCCATCCCCCTTTGAACCGAATGTCGATAGATGGCACACTCCGGGTGGCAACCCCTGGGCCCACACATCGGGTAGCCCTTTCCCATGGCCCGTCCGGATCTGACAGGTCGGACCAATTGATAAGAACAAAAAAATAAAAGAAAAAGAAAATCAAACAGTAATACTGTTTGCCCAATCAAACGAAAGACTCCATTTGCCCAAAAGCCTCCAGGCTTCTTAATCTAATAATAATTTGATATCCATCCATAAACCGTAAGTACACCTTAAATACTACTACTCACAAATACCAAAAAGGAAAGAAACCAAAACCCTAAGGACCTAAACAAAAACATAATAAATAATGGGCCCAAGTCCTAAACATAAAGATAATTAAAATAAATAAGATCAGCCCACGGAAGTGGACCCAAGCACGCCCCCGTCGACCCGGAACCCTATTTTGCTTCATATCAATTTCATCCTCCTTCGAAACAACCTTGTCATCAAGGTTGCAGTCAGGTAACCGCCATAGAGTAAACATGAAACCCACGCCTCTCCTCAAAAAGCTCTTCCTCTCCATCCATTAACTCTCTCCCTGTCACCTTGCAATACTCGTACTATTTAAGGCCCAACTCCTCATCCTCCTCAGCCAACAACATTCTCAGTTGTTTGAATGGGCAGTCATGCCAAGGTGTAAAGGGTTTCTTACCCCTAAAGCACAATGTTTTTGCTTTAAAGTCCTCCAAGGCTCTCGGTGGAAGATGAGTAAATCAGGAATGAGCAGTAAACTGCACGGACAGCCCTAAATTCATCCCCGAGGGATCTGCAGTCGGCTTAGAGAAACTACAGGTTGACCCAACCTGCACACTACTGCCCCCTACTACCATATTACTTACCACAGATAGCCTTGAACAACCAATAGGGTCAGATCCATTGAAGGACGGAAGTTGCACCGAACATATTTGCAGTGGAGGGTGAATCGCCAGCGGTAGAGTCATCGTTTCTGTCTCCGTAGTGGTTACATCCTTGCGATGCATATCTGTTGCTGATTGTTGCGATCCCGAGAGTTTCAGAATCACCTTCGAAAGTTCACCCATAGTAGCTAAAATTTCAGCTATCGTCTTCTTCATATCTGACTGATCAGCCTTGAGTTTATCCATCGTCTTCTTCATCTCCGCCTGATCAGCCTCGAGTTTATCCAATCTCTTCCCATTAGAACATGTTGTTTCCATGTCAACAGGAATGGGATCTGGCAGGTCAGACCAATTGATAGGCACATAAGCTAGGGAGTCCTAACTTCACCGAAAACCATGGCTGAAGGTGAAGGGTTGACCCCCATTTATATGTCTTTCTACACTTGTGTGTGGAACCGATGTGAGATATCATAACAGTTATGTAGAGTCTGAATACATATCTTGGTTGTAGATTGAGTGCGTTCACCGCTGAATAGGATTCCATGTTATGATTCTAAGTGAGGGGACTCCGAAGCTTCATTAGAACTATTATATATGAATACTTATTAATTGAATTGAATTCAGGTTATTAAGTAGGATAAACAAGATAATTTTATAGTACCTATAAAGGGAGATCATATCGAGTTAGAGTACCAATTGGCCAGGGAAATAATTGATACTGATAGTACCTAGAAAGGGGGTGGAATTATATCTTTTGCTCCGAGGTTATTCACATGTGTTACACGCATGTTTACTTGTGTTTATAGAGTAGATATTTATGGTTTAGTGATGCGTCCATATTCCACAAGACAGAGTCGGACATCCATAGACGAAAGGGAGATTAATGAGTGAAACTGGATCATCATAGAGCTACCTATTCTCCTACTTGATCCACTTTCGTATTCTTCTAGTGATATTTTATTTTATTTGTTATTTTAATTAATTGTTTAGTAGATTAATAATTCTAAACCTCAAACTATATTGTCATAATCGTCTTAATTAATTTTGATAATAATTAAATTGATAATACACCATTCTTTGGTTCGATATTCACTTGGTCGCTTGCTTAAGCTGCAATTGATATCTTTAATACTTGGGGATTAATTTTGCGTGCAAAGAAAAGGCGCATCAAGTTCTTGGCGCCATTGCCGAGGACAGCTGTTATTATTAATTTATTATTTCTAGTTGAACCTTAAATTTTTCTGAGGCACTTGTGCACTAGAAAAAGGAGAGGAAGGAAAAGAAGGAGTAACACATTAAGCTAAACATGACCGGAGTAAGGCAAAATCCGGATAATATTGCCATACATGAAATTTTCACAAACTATGGGATTGTCAACACGGGGTTGATAGGAGCAAGGGGGAAGATGATGATTTTGAGATACATCCCGCTCTTATTAACATGGTGAAAACGAATCCCTTTTCTGGAGGTTGTGTTGAAGATCCATATCAGCATCTCAAAAGATTACTTGGTTATGCAAACACTCAAAAGGGTGCTGGAGCTATTGATAATACTAGAAGAATCGCCCTATTCAAGTTCTCTTTGATTGATGGAGCAGAAGCTTGGTATGAGACTATTGGTGCAGCAGATTGTACTACATGGGACCAACTGCAGTAAAAGTTCTTGGAGAGATACATGTCACCCTCAAGGATCTTAAGGATGAAGCAAGAGATCACCGATTTGCTATGAATCAGGGTGAGAAATTTCATGAGGCATGGGATAGGTTTAAAGACATGCTTAGGAGGTGTCCACAACATAGGATGGCTAAGGCTGAGTACGTAAGCATCTTCTACTATGGATTGGATTGTGAGTCGCGTATTTTTATTGATGCATCATCAGGAGGAGCGCTGTTATCTAACACAACACTTGAAGCAGAAAAGTTATTTGAAGACATCTCTATGAATTCACGTGACTGGCCTATGGAGAGAATAGAGAATCATATTTACTTGTAAAGGTAGCGCAGGTTGAACATCAAGTGAAGCCGAATAGGGATGATGAGATCGTCTCTAGTTTAGCTAATATCAACAAGCTACTAGAATCCCAGCAAAGATAGATTATAGAGTTGACACTAAGGGGGCCTAGTATGAAGCAGCAAGAAGTGAAGAGTGTTGAAGATACCTTCATTCGACACATGGCTGAAAATGATACAAGGGTTGACCACATCGAAGCTACCATGAATGTTGATCATGCAGATTTATCTAAGCAGCTGAAGGACCTTACTTCGATTATGAGGCATATGACCGTGACTGTGAATCAATTGACACAAATATTGGAGAATAAAACCATCACCTTAGGGTCTGGAAAGTAGTACGAGGGACTTATGAAGACAGAATCGAATTTTATAGCGACAGCAGCCCGATTCGACCCCCATTTGACCAACACTGATGGTCGAACTGCACAGGAGACGTCGAACAGGACACCTGGACGACGTCCGAAGGAGTCAGAAGGTCAGTTCAACCAAAAATAGGTCAGTTCGACCAAGAGCTCTAGTCGAACTCAGGTCGAACCAGCCTGTCCTCAAGACTCTGATGTCTGGTTCGAGCAACCTAGCTATAGTTCGACCAATAGTTCGACCAACCCAGTTGGTCGAACTAAGGTTGAACCAGCCTGTATGCATTGCTCTATTTTTTCTGAAGCCCGATTCAACCACGATCACTCAGGTTCGACCAAAGCCTCTGGTCGAACGCTACTATCCAGAGTGCTCTATTTCGTCTTAATCCCGATTTGACCATGATTACTTGGATTCGACCAGCACACTTGGTCGAACCCTGGTCGAACCGGACAGTAAGGGGGAGAATGAACTTTCAAGTATTCAGTTCGACCACTATTCACCGAGTTCGACCACCTACCCAGGTCGAACTCAGGTCGAACTCTCATGTTCGGTGCCATTTTTGCGTTGAATGCTCCACATGATATTAATGCTACTTCAGTACCTTCCAAAGAGCAGAATACAGAGACTACAGCACAGAAGAAGTGGGAAAGAGCAAAGAGGTTGAGAGACGAGAAGTTTAGACTACAGATGAATAATGAAGATGTGGTTTTCTCTTTTGATCAAGCAATGAAGATGCCCATGGAGATTCATTCATGTGAGAGCATAGATGTGATTTTTAACTTGTTTAATCTTGATTTTTCTAAGACAGATGATTCTAAATTTAAATGGAAGATTGACAAGGAGGTGTCTAGACACCCATGGGAGGAAGGAAATTCTGAGGATCATATACTTGTTACCAAGAAAGGTAAGGTGTTGAGTGTACACAAGAAGAGGGAAAGAAAGTACTTAAAGGTGAGGATGCGAGAAGACCGTCCTCTGATCCAGTAGTTTAAAGGTTACTTCTGTTGTGACGCTCCGACGTTAAATATGAGCGCCTGTTGGGGGCTTGCCCTTCATTTTTATTGCTTTATTTATTTTGTGTGAGTAAGAAATTTTTATATTTAAGGTGCTTACTAATCGGCAATTACATCTCTTTGTAAACTTAGTTTCAACTTACGTTTTTACTAAGTTTGCGGGGGTGTGTGATGTTATTACCTCATTGAAACACCAAGAGTATAATCTTTTCTTTGTAATGTTTGCTAGGGGAGTTATTTTTTTGCGGTATGTTGAAACTTTAATAAGTTTTGATGTATCGATTTTTTACAATTTGCATAGTGTTCAGTGGTGTGTCTAGTGTGTGGAGTCAACTTGATAGTCAATTAAGTCTTTCTTTTAGTTCTCCTATATTATTATTTATGAATCATGTGATGATGAGTGTGTTTGAGCTTTGATGATAGAAAAAGGTAACTAGCGCGGCAAGATGAGTTTTACACTAAGGCTTTCACTTAAGGAGCTCGTGCATTTTGAAGGAGAAATCAGGTGCACTCGTTTCCTTTTTCTAAATTTTTTTTGTGTGCTTATAATTCATGAGAGTGGAAGGATTGCATTTATATTTTTGGTGATCCATGTAAATTGTGCCTTAAATTCATATGCTTTTGAAATTGATGAAGAAAGTGTACTTTAGTTATATTGTGATATGAAGTTCTATGTGTACTTGTGGGATATTAGTTACCATGAAAAGTGCTCTGTTACTTGTTAAAAACCTATGTGAGATTTTGATCCTCGTTGATCATGTTACATAATCACATGATATTTCTTTCTGGTGACTATCATTCTTGTGTGTGTATTCTAGAACTTGTCTCTTGTCTTACTTGAAACTACATGTGTGTTAGATGATAGGAGACGATCTAAGGTCATCCTTGAATTTATGAGTCACTTAGTCAAATAATTCCTACCAAATAATTATATATCCATAGTTAGCCTTTTTGAGCCTGAAAGCCTTATTTCTTTGGCAATCTATGAAGATAGCAACTTTGAAAATTTTAAAAATATCCAGATTGTCAAAATTTTAAAAATATCCAAATTTTAAAAATTTTCCAGATTATCAAAATTTCAAAAATTTTCAGATTATCAAATTTTCAAAAATTTCCAGATTATCAAAATTTTGAAAATATCCAGATTGTCAAAATTTTGAAATTTCCAGATTATCAAATTTTCAAAAATTTCTAGATTATCAAATTATCGAAAATATCTAGATTATGAAAATTTCAAAATTTTCAGATTATCAAATTTTCGAAAATATCCAGATTATCAAATTTTCAAAATTATCCAGATTATCGAAATTTCAAAAATTTCCAGATTGTCAAATTTTCAAAATTTCCAGATTATCAAATTTTCAAAAATTTTCAAATTATCAATTTTCGAAAATATCCAGATTATCAAATTTTCAAAATTTCCAGATTATCAAATTTTCAAGAATATCCAGATTATCAAATTTTTAAAAATTTCCAGATTATCAAAATTTTAAAAATTTCTAGATTATCAAATTTTCGAAAATATTCAGATTATCAAAATTTCCCGTCAAACGTATAGAGTATTCAACAAGAAACAATAATTTCTAAACTCTAGTCCACATTTGACACAGGTATATGGTATCTAAATAGGGTATACTAGCATAACATGAATACTTAAATCCTTTCACCTTTTGACATAAACCATAGCCTAACGTTTCACGCTTCACCACGAAACCGAAGCTCTGATTCCAATTATTGGCGTTTGATCATTTGGTTAACGTGACCCGTTAGAGTTCCATACGTTTCTAATTCAGCGGAAGCAAGAAAACCAAAGAAAGATATTACCTTTCACCAGGGTATGTTGAAGACGATGAATTCTCGCCACCAGCCTGTGCAGCCTCACCGTTTTGGACATAACTCTCTCATCCGATGTCGGATTTGAGTGATCTACGGGCCAAAACGATCATCTCTTTCATGGCTTTCCGCCAGTATATCACACGTCCTGTTCTGAAGTATGTACGGTTTTATAAAAATCGTAGAAGGTAGCGGACAGCAGCAGCACACAACCTTCTAGTCTTCTGCTGTATTTCCAAGTCCAATCTCGACGTCGTGCGACGATCCTCGAGGTCTTCTCAATCTGCTGTTTCCTCACCCTCCTCACAGTGTTAGGCGTGATTAATCTCATAGATTTGGATTTTCGAACAGTTGAGATGACTTATATATGAGCTATAGCAGTGACCAGGAGGAGAAATTAGAGTTGGGCCTCCATTGGGTTTAAGTATCCAAGCTTAGCCCAAAGCTTATACTTAAGTCCAATAATAATAATATATACCACTAAAATATTATTACTGCACTACCGTTCTAATCCCATAATTACGTTATGGGCTCTTTCTTATTATGAGCTCGTTAGTCACCCCATGTTTAAGATATATAATGTCCATTAATTAATTAAGTTACTGAAAACTCCATTAATTAATATCTCATCCAAGAGTAGTATCACTCAACCTCATTATCATGCCGGAATAAATTCACCTATAGGGTTTACATGATAATCCTTACGAGCTCCCCAAGGGGACATCATCAACCTATGACGGACATGGATTCTTTCTACAATCAACAGCACACCATAGAGACATCACTACTTCCCAACTCACCGAGTTTGTTGATTTAATTACATGTAAATCTCACCCATTGATGAATCAAAGAAATACACACTACTCTAGGTGTCGAGGTTATTGTATAGGGATTAAGAGCACGAACATCCATAATAACTGAGATCAAATTCTCCTATAAGTCTGTATAAGTCGAACGATCTCAAGCGGTCCCGCTGAATACACACAAAATGCACTAATGTGATTCTATAGCCAAGACAAGCTAATACCAAACAACGCTACAAACATCCCGATAGAGAGTCCCTGTCTATCTCGATTGTGAGCATCTATTTATACTTTATAAGAAAATCGATAATATGATCTTCCGCGTGTTGTCGCACAACATATTATCTACAGTATAAAGTAAGTGGACTATTGCATCGTGCATATAAATAAATTATAAAACGCAATCATTTGATCATATGATTCTCATTTCAAATAAATTGTTATAACATTGTTCATACTAAAGCTAGACTTTTAGTATACAATCCAACAATTGAGATGGTGTTTGAAGGGAACTCCAATTTGGATCCTTTGTACGAAGTATATAATCCTAGGTTGTGTTGGAAGACCTAGAACTGTCAGAACGGGCCGCCGGCGCGGGCCGACCCAAAATCCGCCTCATCCCGCCATTTTGCGGGCTTAGGCGGGGCGGGCCTAGGTGGTTGCGGGCCTGAAATATGAAACCCAACCAATTTAGATCGGATTGCGAGTTATGGCGGGCCAACCAACCTTTTTTTTTATTTTCCTTACGATGTTAGTATAATTATCATTATTTGAAAATGAAATATTTAAATGATAGAAGCTCTTACAAAATACTATAATGTCAATTAGATAATTAAAATATAAATATTGATTCTACAAAATAGCCCCATGAACAACTAAATATAAACAAAGATCATTAATCAAATAATATAAAATTTACTAACTATATATAAGTAAAATAATATAAGTCTAATTATCCTCAAATAACACAAATTAAATCACAAAGGTCAATCACAAAGCTTAAAACATAATTATAAAGTTTTTTCAAAACTCATCCATCATAACATCATAATATAAACATTTCAATCTTTATGTTGATTAATTATATTATCGTCAATCTTCAAAGGATTAGATGTCTTAAATATTTATCATTTGCATTTGTTTCTAATCCATATACATACATTTATATATTAAAATTTCAAAAATAAAAAATAAATTCAAATCATGAAAATTATGATTTAAAATTATTTACGAATTTTTTGTATACTAATCTATGGTACAAAATACTTAGACTATTCATCTTATAATTTAATTCATTATTTCAACATATGATTAAATGAAGGAACAACAAATATTTGAAATATTAAATACTAGACCATTAGTTAAAACAAAAACATAGGCGGGCCCAACGGGCCAAACCCCGTTTGGATTTAGCCTGCCTAGGCCCGCCCTCGTTTGGGCCAATCCGTTTAGACCCGCCTCCAAACAGACTGTAAATTTTACAATCCAACCCATCTTTTATCGAGGCGGGGCGGGGCCTAGTCCGTTTTGACGGCTGTAGACCTCACACACCGAGTAATCTTCATTGTTGGAGTCACTCCTAACATTTAATTTTTTTTCTCTCACATCTCACTTTCGTCTTCTTCGTGTTGTCTGACTCTGCAGAATCATTTTCAGCACAGACAAGAGCCACAGTGCTTCACCCAACTCCAAGAACCAAAAGCATAAAAAGTATAGTGTAATTTAAACCCTAGCTTCTTCACACGTACGACTACAAAAGCTTCTCTTCTTCCATTTCCATGGAGTCACTGTCCCGACCTCCGCACAGGAGGAAGCATTCCATCGCAAATGTCTTCTCATCGTCTTTCTCCTTCAAGAGCCCCTACGACGACGTTTTACTGGCCAATGGAGGTGAAAGGAAATCGTTAGAAACCCACGAGTACTCCGAGATTTTTTCCGGATCTTCTTCTATCCCGGTGCTTGATTTTCCGGGCCTGGATGAGCGGGTCGAATTTCGCAACACTAAGCTCGATTACTCCAGCATTTTCGGTGGCTTTAGGAATGACGACGTCTGCGTGCCGTACGAGGAGTTGCTTAATGGCTCCGCCAAGAAAACTAAACAGCGGTGAGCCTCTCTTGTTTAATTTCGCAACATATTACGAATTTTGCCCTTGTTGCTCTTTGAAATGTGTTCTCGAGTTTAAATAACTTATTATCTGCAGAAGCACTTTTCTTGTTTGGTTATATCTCCATGATGTGCCTGCTTATTCTTCTATTAATCTGGAGGTGGGATAGTCTAGTTTCATTGTTATTTGTGTTAACTGTGAAGAAAAACTGAAGCTCCTCTATCTAGGCGTTTTCTCATCGGGCCATGGTTTGCTTTGTTAATTGTCAAAAGATGGTGACTTTACATTTGAAATTACTTGAACAATCATGTCTTAAATCATAAATGCTGTAGGTAATTGTTCAAATCTACTACCAAATTATTTAAAATGGTTTTGCTTATTCGGTTATTCCTTTCTGTTGCTTCTATTCTGCCTCTAAAAAATTTGAACATTTTTAGACATTATCTGATCCTGGATTTCTTTTACACATTCAATGATATGATTTAGAAGAGTTGATGGAAAAAAAAAATCTAGTCTACTCGCTCCCTTTAGGAAATGCAAGAACATACGAAACACATTTTTCGACTAGGCTCATGCTTGCTTGTATCTGCATTGCGCTTGTCTTCTCACACTGCAACCTGTATCCTCTGTTCTTAGAAATGGAAAACTAATTAAAGTTACTAGATGATAATGATTGAAGCCATGTTTCAACTTCTGAACATTAATTCATTTTCTAGATCATCCTTCCCATCTATAAATAAAACTATCAGAGTTGACATTGATAAAACTATTAGGGGATGTTGGTTTGAGGTCTTCGTGGGGTTTGAAATTCATAAATAGTGATAATCTATGTTTGTTTTTTATTTTTGTAAGACCGTTTTTTAATTTTATGTCAAATCAATGTGTTAGAGTTGAGTGGTGATATGTGTAAGAGAGTATTATTGATGTAAGAGAAGAGAGGACAGAGGAGAAATAAAGAGAAAAAGAATATTGAATGGGGGAGAGATAATGTATGGTATGTGGGTAAGTTAAGAATTAATAGAGTTTTGTAGGTGTATATAGGGGTAATTTTTTAAATTTAGATGTGGTTTTGAAAACCCAAAATAAACATTCACTTAGTTAACTGACTTGTGTTCAGGAATTTGTGGATATTATATAATTTATTTCATATGATATGTAAAATCTAAATCTCATTATGAACAGTACAACATCTAGCCTTCTAAATTTTATGATGATTAACGTAGCATCTGGACTTAGCTATTAAAATGATGCAATCTGTCCCTTGGCCATTGGAAGGACAAGGCAAATAAGATCACCAATGCTGAGAATTCTTAATCTGTAATAGGAAAGTTAAACTAAAGAAATCTCTTTCTTTAGTGAGATTTCCCTGCAATAGCACTGATTTATTAATTGAAAAGGAAAGAAATTTTGTAAGATTGCATAACACTCATATGTGCAAAAGCTACTGAAAACCGGGCCAAAATTGGTAAAATGTCGAGTGTATTTAGCATATTCTATTCTGAAATAAATAAATAAAGGTTCCATTCAATAGGGGATATTTCATAATTTTTTTGTCTGTTAGCTGCTACCAAATGTTATCCACAGCATTTTTTGTTTATATGCTAATTATGATGTTAAGCTCTTTAGTTTCCCCATTTCCTTTGTTTAGAGGGTGGCAAATCACCTATTTGAAACAGAAAACAAAAAGATATTTTGTCATATTTCTTGTTTTCACTGTGCATCTCTTGAATCGTTTAATATTACCTGAAAGAGTAGTTTCATTTTCTCTTTAAAACTGATACAGGATTCCAGCTGAGGTGCACCCTTGTTTGCAAGAATCAGGTTCTCTTCATCCCTCAAGAAAGACGAAAAGGTCTTCTGTTGAGGCATCTGATCAGTGTGATGATGGAGTTAAACAGCTGTTTAACGTACCTTTCAATAGGACCAACCAGAAGATGAAAAGGTCTTCTGTTGAGGCATCTGATTTGTCTGTTAATGGAGTTAAACAGCAGTTTAATATATCTTTCAATAGGACCAACCAGAGAAATAGTGAAGCGGCAGATGAAAAAATGCACATAGCACAGCTCCAAGCTGTTCCTGGATTTACTCATTTTGTTGATGGAACTCCTTTGCCAGATAAAACAAAAGGTGATCTACCTTCTTTGAAGCGTGAAGTTAGTCGCACCTGGAGTTTCAGTGCTGAAGTGGAACCTGTCAAAGACAAAAGTGGATCAAGTTGTGAGACATCAGAAAGACACGATAAGTCGCACAATGAGAATGACGTTAATCCCAAATCAAAATTCTCAGAAGTTCCTCCACCTCTAAGTTATCCATCAAATCAGAATGATAACAAGGATCCTGGTCAATCAAGGGTTTCAAATTTTGATTCTAAAGATGATGCTTCCCAAAATAATGCTGGTAAATGTTCACCACCTTTACTTGGTGAGGAATTCGATGAGAACTCAGTTGATGCTGTATCTGCTGCTGCTTTGAAGAAAGCAATAGAGCAGGCCCAAGAGAGCATAAGAATAGCCAAAATGATAATGGAGAGGAAAAGGGAAGGTTATCGTGAGGCTTATGGTTCAAAATACAACAATGCTAATGGAAAGCATGAAGAATTAGATCATATATTCAATGAACTTGCTGGGATTAATAAGAAATTTACTCCAACCCGCAGTCACACTGATCTAATTATCAATGCTGCAAGTTCTGAGATCAAAAGTGCATGTGAGAATGTTGAAACTGATAAAGAACAAGTAGAGGTATATAAGGGAAAGAGTAATTTACTTACTCCATTAGGCAGTCAGATTGACAAATTTCATCATAATGAGCATGTTAAATTAGAGAAGTTCGAGAGAAAAGTTGAAGCAGCTGAATCACAGAGTGATGTGCTAAACTTTCCTGGTGCAGTAGCCAAAGAAACATGTGGAACTGTAGATTTGGATCCTGAGAATGCAAGGAACTTTACTAGCGTAATTCCCTCGACAGCTAGCTTTGGAGAGATGGAAACTGGCAAAAAGGATTATGGAAAGATAACCATTCATCATACAAAAGGATCTGAAGTTGTTCCTGAACTTGTAGAAAGGCCTAATGAAATATCCCATAGAATGCAAGGGTTGGAGAAGAGTGTGGAGGAAGATGAATTGTGTCAGGCTACAGTTAATCATGCCAAAGAACCTGAACACGTGGTGGAAAAGGATCACAATACATCTGATGCGACAAATGGGAAGGAGAAAATTACGGATAAAAAAGATATGGAAAAGAGTGTGAAGCAACTTGATGATCATGAAGAAATGCTTAATGAGGAAAACTTCACACTGAGCGCAGAATTTGAAAATGTTCTAGATGAATCATCTAATGTGATTGGGATGGTAAGTCTGGAGCATGAAAAGCCAACGAGGCTTGAAAATGTTTCTGTTCAGAAAGAGGACCAACATGGAAAATATCATGATGAGGAAATTAGTGGGGTTGGGCCAGAAGAGGCTTACCTATGGATTGAAAGTAAGGAGCAGCTGAAGGAAACCTTGCTGAAAGAAATGAACAAGGGTGAACCCAAGATCCCCAGAGAAATAGTAGAAAATGAAATGAATGTTCATGTGGGTTATGAGCCAGAAATTGTTGATAAGAAACAGGATTGCACTGATGATTTGGATGAGCAAATATTAACCGATAAGCTTATGCAGAATATGATTGAAGAGGAGCAAGTCAATACTACTGAATATGAAGCTTCTTGGACCATAATGAAGGAAGCTCCCCAATGTGCTGTAACTCAAGTGAGAGGAAGCTTCTGTAATGCTGAGGAAATAGGCAACACTCTTGGAGGAGAAGGGAGAATTGAAGGTGATCTTGACAAGTGTGAGTTTCAGGAGGCTGCTTGTGAAGAGGATGTTGATGATATTAAATTGAGCTGTAGCAATGCTAGCACCAACTTTGATGAGGCTCACACTAATGATACTATCACCAGCGGTGTTGAGTGTCTTGAGACTCTAGATGCGTGTAATGCTGACTCAAACAAAAAAGTTGAAGAGCATATGAAAACTGCCAGAAATTGTGAAGAGAATAATATGGTGCCCCAAGTAAATGATAGAATTTCTGGATTTGACGAGAATGAGAAGGCAGAACTGTTTCTCCACCTGCAGCATGATAAAATATTTAATACCAACACCATGCACCGAAGTGCCTCTGAGGAGATTTTTGTTGCCAGTGAACTGCATGATTCTTTTGAAGGTCTTTCTTCTGATCGCAAGGTGGAAAAAATTGGTGTGATGGATGCAGATCATGAAGAGAACCTGCCAAATGATGAAGATTTATCAAATTTAACTAGGGTTGTTCATGATACTGCTCAAGAATATGTCTCTAAGATCAATGGAAAAAATTTATCCAAGGGTCTTGCATCTGATATTGAAACAGCAGAATTTAACTCTTCAGATTTAAGCCAGGTATTGAAACAAACTTCGGAGTGTGATGAAGCATCTGTATCAGCCTCGAGCTCTGAAAGTAATAATGGGTTTTCGGCTAATGAATCTGAAGAAAGTGCAGAAAATGCGAAGGATGAGACTATAGATAAGGAAGGGCATAAAGATGAAAATGAAATGATTTCTGATGATAGGATGTGTACTGAGGAATTAATTGAAGAGTTGTACTCCCAGTTACACAGTGAGCCCAAGGAAATGGGTAAATTCAAGGAAGTTGAAAGAGATGAAGAGGGAGATCTAAAAATGAAAGTGAATGAGGAAAGTTCTTCTGGAACTACTCCCACAGAAGAAAAAGGTGCCAAAGAAAGTGTGCAACAATTTGACAGCAATGATCAACAGCAACGAATAGAAGCCATTAAGAGGGGAAGAGAGCGGGAAAAGGATAGAATAGCTGTGGAAAGGGCAATTCGTGAAGCTCGTGAGAGAGCATTTGCTGAAGCTCGAGAAAGGGCAGAGAGAGCTGCTGTTGAAAGAGCAACAGCTGAAGCTCGTCAAAGGGTTATGGCTGAGGCGAGGGAGAAGGTAGAGAAGGCTAATGTAGTAAAGCAACCAGTTGATAAGGCTTCAATAGAAGCCAAGCTCAAGGCTGAACGAGCTGCAGTAGAAAGAGCCACTGCAGAGGCTCGTGAGCGTGCTCTAGAGAAAGCAATGTCCCAGAAAATTCCTACAGATGTAGGAACACCAGCTGATCGGCATCTTTCAGAAAGGGTTTCAAATTCTTCCCGAAAGAATGTACTCAAGCACAGCTTTTCATCATCGGTGAGTACAGTTGAAGTTTATTACATTCCACAAGATAATGTCCACTTGTATTTCTAATGATGGATCAAACTTTCCTACAGGATCTGGAGAGTGGAATGAATACTGAATCAGCACAGAGGCGTAAAGCAAGATTAGAGAGGCATCAGAGGATAATGGAACGAGCAGTATGGAATCCTGTGTTTTATCTAACTCATTGCTATAGCTAATGGCATTTTATATTATTTTCTTTTTCTTATTATTTATTTTTTTTCAGGCAAAAGCACTTGCTGAGAAGAATATGCGCGACCTTCTTGCCCAGAAAGAGCAGGCTGAGAGAAATGTAATATCTATTACAAGAAGTTTGAATTTACAGCTATTGCCAAAATGTGTGTATTTGCTTAAGTGAAAAATTGGATCCGCGCTGTTAACAAGGGGTCTATTTTTTATTGTAGAGACTTGCTGAATCTCTTGATGCTGATATCAAAAGATGGGCCACTGGAAAAGAGAGGAACTTGCGTGCCCTTCTCTCGACATTGCAATATGTATGTAATGACTCCCAGTATCCCACCAATTTTGCTATCAAATAATTAATCAATGCTTTATGTATTTGGCATGTATTAGCTTATCATTTCCAGATCAATATTTGAAAATGTCTTTATTGGAGCCTTTTAAGTACAAATTCTAATATTGAAGCCAATTAGGCATTTTAGCAATATTTATCTTGATTTATTTTGAATTGTAGCTCCTTGGGCCAGACAGTGGTTGGCAACCTATTCCTCTGACAGAGATCATTACAACTGCTGCTGTAAAGAAGGCTTACAGAAAGGCAACTCTTTTGGTACATCCTGACAAGCTGCAACAGAGAGGAGCAAGTGTTCAGCAAAAATACATCTGCGAAAAGGTTTTTGATCTTCTCAAGGTACGTTGTTGTTTTCCCTTAATTTCACCAATGATGGGTGCTTTTTAGTCTTTAGGACATGGTCATTAGAGGCTCTGTGTATTTGGATAAATCCACTCTAAACATAGAGCTAAATCACGCCGTCTGTGTTTGGAGAGTGTATCTGCCTCTTCCTTGTGTGATTCAGTAAGTTTTCTTTCAAGTTTAGCTATGTATTGCATCTGACTTGATGCTTCGTTATTAATCATTAGATATCGAGGGCTAAATGGTATACTTTTAATCATTAGATTTAGAACTTTCAAAATATACGAAATAAATTAAATAACATCTTCACATCCTGGACTCAAGACCATTAAATATAATAATATACACCAATGCACTCGACAACTATTAGCATAATATTTATACTGCACATTTCAGTTGCGCGTTCCTTGTTAGATTCTTCAACTGAGTAGTCTTCTTTCTGGTTTGGCTTCGTATTGCGTCGACTTGATGCTATTGCTCTGTCTATTTCAGGCAGCATGGAACAGGTTCAACTCTGATGAGAGGTGACTAACCATGCAGCGTTGATTGCTGTGTATGTATTTCGATATTTATTTTTCCTTTGGGTGTAGTTTCATACCATCACCCAGTAGATATTGAGTGGGAAGAAGTGGAAATATGTAATGTTGTTGGAAACTGGCTTATATCTAGATGCAATATTGTAGTTCTACGACTTGTCTAGTTAAGTAAATTTTGCAAGGTTCAAACTTCAAATATCTTCTACTATGCTACTGAATGGAAATTGGTCAATTATCAAATTGCATATCTTTTGATGTAACTTATCAACCACATATCAAGTATCATCATATGCTATAATCAACTATATCATTATGTGCCAACAAATGTCATGTAACAAAGGTAACACAATCGAATCCATATTGATGAACTAACTAGATTAAAAATTAACTTTGTCCGATAAAAAAAAACTCACCTTTATAGGAAGTCCCCGAGTTCTATGCTCCTCTGTAATCCAGGCATGCTCTTTAATTTTGCGCTTGTCACATCTTTTCCCATTAAACATTGCCATAATAAATGTCTATTGAATGAATTTCCTTTTCTGAGTGTTGGCCCTATTATAACCTTCAATATTTTGTTGTTGGTTATTTCTTCGTGAAGCTCATCCCTCTTGTTCCAAAGAAACGTCACAACCTCTTGGTTATCCATTTCCAGATTAGTAGTTATTGGAGTCATCTGCACAGTGCACCAATTAGATTGCATAATTATGTTTTGGAAAGTCTTGGGTGAGACTATTTTACGGATCCTAAATTGTGATAAGGATTATTTATTGACCCAAGAATTATGTTTTAAATCAAATTAAAAATTAATTAGAAAGAAAGAAAGAACCATATTTGGTTGCTATCAAATAGGAAATTCATAAATTAATTATGCACAAAAAAAAAGAGAGACTCTCTTATGAGACGAGTTATTTGTGAGACGGGTCGATCCATTACTAAAGTATGCTTATTGTATATATAAAATATGTTTATTTATAGTTAAAGTATGTGAATAATAAATAAATTATATTATAAGACACTAAATTATACTTTAATACATAATCCATCATACTTTAACAATCATTAAACATACTTTATCTATACAATAAGCATATTTTAGTAATGTGTCAATCCTCACAAGAGACTGTCAAAAAAAAGAAAAAGTTTTGATTAGAGACAAAAATTAGTAATGGCAAATTAGCCGTCTCTACTTAAGATGGTTTTTGATACGGATTTTTAAATTAGAGACGGCTTTTTCGTTGACCGATTCAACGATAACAAATTTACCTTTTAGATTATATTAGAGACGATTTCAAATTGAAAAGTATTAGAGACGGTTTATGTTGTTTCACTTAGAGACGGTTTTTGTCGTCTCTAATTTGAGATGGTATTAGAGATGATTTTATAGTTGAGACGATACTAGAGATAATTTCGGAGACGGAATGTGTCGGCGAGCTAGAGAACCGAATAGTTTAATTTAGAGACGGATTTTGACCTTTTCAATTTTATACAGATGGAATATTGTCTCAATTTGAGACGGTATTAGAGATAGTTTCAAATTGAGACGATATTAGAGACGGTTTTTTATGTCTCAATTAGAGACGATTTTTTGCCGTTTCTAATCTTTAGAGTGTTTTGAATTGAGACGGATTTTTTTTGCCATTTCTAATCTTTAGAGGGTTTTGAATTGAGACGGTATTAGTGATGGTTTTCTTCCGTCTAAATTATAGAAAGTTTTTTGCTATCTTTATTTGAAACGATTTTGGAGACGGAATGTGTCGGTGGGCTAGAGAATCAGATCGGGTAATTTTAGAGACAACTTTGATCATTTTAATTTGAGACGGATGCAAATAGTCTCAATCTGAGGCGATATTAGAAATGACTTTTTTTGTCGTTTCCAAATTGAGACGGTATTATCGACGATTTTGAGTTGAAACAGTATTAGAGACGATTTTTTGTCCTCTCTAACCATTAAATTTGCCAAAATGAACGGATCGAGGTTCGAATCATTGGCAACCATGCCACCGTTAAGCCTCGAGACCACCAAACCAACATCATATAAGGAAACTCTGTACAAAATTTTAATAAATATGTTTAATAAAAATTTAAATACAAAGGAAACTTTGTCAAAATTTAAATAAATATAGGTACAAAAGAAGTAAACCCTAAATCATGACGCAATCTTTATATACTAAGTACAAAGGAAACTCTGTCAAAATTTAAATAAATATAAACACTGATATAATATGCTTATATAATTGTCCTTTAAAGTAATCTTTATAGAGTGAGACTCTTGTGTCCCGGAGAGACGGAACATGAGATTTTTCTATCTTTATATAATACTCTCTCCATCTTATTGAAATATGAGCGTTTGTTTTTTGCACGTAAATTAAGAGATATAATATTTTAATTTGTAGTGATGTGAAAGAAATAATATTTTAATATAAAGTGTGGATATAATATTTTAATTTGTAGTGAAGTGAAATAAATAATATTCAATGTAAAGTATATAGGTGTATTATGATGTGTGGACATATAAAGAGATATATAATTAATTAGTGCGGGTCTATTTACCAAAAAAGAAATGCAAGTAAATTAAGAAATATAATATTTTAATTTGTAGTGATGTGAGAAAAATAATACTTTAACGTAAAGTATGGATATAATATTTTAATTTGTAGTGAAGTGAAAGAAATAATATTTAATGTAAAGTGTGTAGGTGTATTATGATGTGTGAGCATATAAAGAGATATAAAATTAATTAGTGCGGGTCTATTTACCAAAAAAAGAAATACATACTTTGTATTAAGACAGACCAAAATGAAAAAATATATACATTTCAATGGGATGGAGAGAGTACACGTTTATGTGTGAAAAACTGATGAGGTGCAAAACGATTAAATACAAACTATTACTTAAAGTAACAAAAAAGATTACGTGCAAATTGTAATTCAACAATTATCTACAAACCATTAAAAAAAAACACAAAGTATTCTAGGTATATATGCATCACATAAATTGAGCGTGACAACTTTGAACTTAATTAATATTTATATTCAAAATAAAATATTGACAAGATCATATATATATATATACTACGCGGGATCATTTAATTATTATTCTTAGTTTTTATAATTAAATAATCCATGTCATATAACGATTCAATATTAATTAGAGAGTTTTTTTAATAGCTAGACAATTTTATTCATCAATGTAAAGAATTTGCATCAAATTATAACGATTCAATTTTATTCATCAATGTAAAAAGTTACTTCATCTGCCCGCTTCTAAGGTGTCCATTTTTGGCATTCGGTTCAAAGATATTCATTTTTTATATTTAGTAAAAAAGTACATAATATGATCCAGCACTTCCCTCTGATATAACTACTCATCTTTACATATAATAATAATACTCCTTAATTCACGTGCAAAAAGCAAAAGGACACCTTAGAACCAGATGGAGAGGGTAATATATATATATATATATATATATATGCATATATATTATAATTTTTCGAAAGAATCTTAACTTGTATTTTTTTAAATGTTACCTTATAATATAATACAACTGAAAACAATTTATTCTTCCATCTGTCTCTCTAAAAAATGTGCAACCAAATAGGGACATTATTTTTTTTCATTATATTTTAGTGCAATAATGGTCAAAGTATATACCTCCTAGTAATAAATTATGTGGCAACTCTTGCATGAGACCGTCTCACGTAATGACTTACGTGAGTGAATCACATTTTTCTTTGCACGCAAAATTAATCCCCAAGTATTAAAGATATCAATTGCAACTTAGGTAAGCGACCAAATTAAATATCGAACCCAAAGAACGGCGCATTATCAATTTAATTATTTACTAAATTAATTAAGATAAGGTAATAAATTTTGAGGTTTGATTATCAACTACTAAACAATTAATTAAAATAAAAAATAAAATAAATAACACTGGAAGAATACGAAAGTAGCTCAAGAATGGAGAATAGGTAGCTCTAAGGTAATCTAGTTTTACTACTTAACTTCCTCTCAAGTGCAGGCCGACTCTGCCTTGTGGACTATGGGCGCAACTAAACCATACAAATCTAGTCTACATATACAAGTAAATATGCGTGTAACACCTATGAATAATCTTAGAGTAAGGGATATAATTTCAAACCCCCTTTCTCGGCACTATCAGTATCGATTATTTTCCACGTCTGAAATCTAACCCGATATAATATTCCTTTATAGGTACTATAAAATTACCTTTTTTATCCTACTTACTAACTCAAATTCAATTAAATTAATAAACATTCATATATGATAGTTCTAATGAAGTTTCGGAGTCCCCTCACCTAAAATCATAACATGGAATCCTATTCAGCGGTGAACGCACTCAATCTACAACCAAGATATATATTCAAACTCTATATACCAATTGAAGATGCACAAAATGATCGTGAATATGGATTAAGAAAGCACAATCATATATAAAATCAATCCACAAGTAGTGGTGTACGGAAGACACACAAGAGAGTTTAATTAATTCATAAAACTTTCAAAACCCTCACTACAAGAAATTTGATAAATGGCGATGACAAAATTCGTCATGAAAATTAATTTTTTCGTTATAATAAATTTTTAATAGCGTCACAAAGATCGTCACGGTATGTGCATCGTAATAGGTATATTTGACGAAACTTTAATTTGTCACCAAATGTTATGTTTTGATGACAAAAATAATTTTTGTCACTACATGTTTAGGCCTACAGTGACGCATAAGTCATCACTATTTCATCTCATATTCATTGTGAAATGTATTATTTCGTCACTTAAAAGTCAAATTTAATATGACGGTGATGCTTATTATCGCTAAAAAGTTAAATTATTGTGACGATTTTCTCTATAGTATCAATCTCATCAGTTATTCATTACGTTTTTATTGTCACATTTATATCAAATATATTGTCATCTCTAAAATATTTCGTCATGAAAAGTTAAACAATAATGACGAAATGAAAGCTTGATATAACGACAACATAATTTGTCATTATAGAGTAATATATTGAGATAAAATTTATTGTCTTTAAAATGTATGGAAATAGTGACAACTTATTTTCGTTATGAATACATATTATTAGTTATGTATGGAAATTTGTCATTAAAAAGATTAAATATTGTAAGAAAAAAAGTTTGTCATTATTATTAATATATGATAACAAATTATATTTGTCATGTCATTAATTAATAATATGATGACAAAATATTCTGTCGCATTAAAAATTAATATTCTTATTAGAAAAATATATGCTCATTAAATTAATATTTTAATAACGAATGAATCGTCATGAAATAAATAATTTATTGTCGAATTTATTTATTTTTCAATATTAAATTAATAAATAAATATACATTTAATGCCATTTTGAGTTACGTCCACTCACAACTTTATAAAAAAATTGTAAATTTATTTTAAAATTTAACTATACAAAGTATAATACATCCAAAGTACAGAAGTACAAGAAACCACAAAAGTCATAAGCAACTAAATTGTATGAGAAGTATAATAACCTAGCAACCTGTAGCATATAAAAAGTAGAGCAATCTACACATCATAATCTAGCAGTCTGTTGTATAATTTTGAGTCAGTTGACAGTTGTCGATAAGAACATCCTTAGTTAACAAAAGGAGTGTCATTACAAGCCCTCCAAACACAGTGAAGTGGTGGACAGTGCCAAAAAAGTAGGAGTTTGAAACCAGCTATAATAGATCCAACATTCCAGCTCGTCACTTGTAAGTATTCAGGTTTATAATTTAGCAAACAAAAATCCTCGAAATTCCAGCATAAGAATTGAAAATACAAGTACAAAAGCCCAAAACATAAAAAGAAATTCAAATATGAAAAGAACTAGCTCACAAAATATGCAAAATATCCGATCTACCCAACTTTTAGTAAAGCTCACACAAAAAAAAAACTGCAAGCAATCAGCTCAAGAGCAATAGACTACCCTAACACACAGAAGAAACTATCAAATTCCAGCAAGGAATCCATATCATAAACAAAGGGTATAGTTTTTCAATCATGTATCTTTCTTACATCACAAAAAAAGAAAAGAGATACGAATAGAAAACCATGGAAAAAAATACCGATAGATTTGTTTCAGCATCAGAGTAACCACAAGGTGTTGAAATCAATGTGAATATTGACACTTGGATTGAGAAGAGGAAAAATCTGCAAATGAGCAAGTAAGATTAGAGGAGAGAACATGTGAGAAGAGAGAAAGAACCCTTTTACTAAAGTTTTAATGTAACTAGGCAGGGTAGTACCTTACTTCGTGAGGTGTTAGCTCGTTATTTATGTGCATGAAGGATTAAGAAAAATGCTTTGATACTAGTATAACAAAGGGAATCTTAGTAATTAAGAAACCTCCACAAATTTGAAATAGAATTTTTTATTTACTATAAATAATGTGAAACGATTAACATTCTAATCTCGAAATAAAATAAATATTTTTCACAAATAGAGAGATAATACAAAAGACAAAATATTTTGCATTATAATCTGTTAAAGTCTAATAAATATCATCGGCACTACATAATCAACAAACACAAAAATAATATTTAAGCATAAACACAACTGCATGACCATAACTTTTATAAGTAGTTAGATATCAAGCTAAGAAATTAAGATGCCCCTTTTAAAGTCAACATGCAACTTTAGAAGTAAAACATGCATAACATCTGCCTTGTCACTACCTATTAGAAAGTTAGATTTATATAGAAGTTCTTGATGCCAGATTAAATCACCATTGACTATCACAAAGCATTCTATTCCTTTTTTCTTTTCATACTACTACACATGTTCATCAATGGAGTAACATCATATTTAGAATCACCAACTCCAAATATAGAGTTGGTATCGGTAATTTGACAACCATGATCATTTAATTTATTATAATAGAACAGTTTTCGAGAGAGAAACATTGGACAAAAGCTAAGTAAGTTTACTTATTCACCTATAAGCATTATCAACATTAAGAGAAATAACGTGGGTGAGTGTCAAAGCCATTTTCCATTATTAACATAATTGAAACTTGAAGAGATCTACCTGCCTAAAAGTTAACGCCTCTGAAACAGAGAATAATGTATCGACTAACACCAATTGGCTCTCGTTTTTTAGATCTACAAGTTCAAGATGAAACTGTCTAACATCCATAACAGAGTCCTCAAAGGCTCAACTGCAAAATAAAATTAATTGAAGCAATAAAACAGACATTCAAAGAGAATCACATGCTTAAAGCACTAGCCCAATACTTAATAATGAGAGTGATAATTCACGTATTTAGAGCTCTGATTTGTGAGGAAATTGAGTATGATTTGGACGATTATCAAGGCAAATCGGTATGTTTATGGGAAATCCACGAATCAGAGACTACTGAGGCTAGTTGAGCACATTTATGTAGAAAAACATGTCAGAAGTGCACAAAATCGAAAAACACGTAGTCCGAGATGCTGCTCGACCAGAGGAGGAACCACTAAACCAAGACCTTTTGGTTGAGCGAGGTTAGATTTGGGTGAGCGGATGTCTACAGAATTTCAACGAACGGGGAGTCTGTCGACCAGGACGGAAATTGCTCACATAAAAAAAAGAGTTAGATTTCAGATCCATCCTACATCACATCCAGCCATAACTCCATTGTACAGAGCTATAGAGAGCGATTTGTTTATCGAATCAAGTGAGAATCAAGTAAAGTATCAAGACGGAGAGAGACGCGATGACGCCCGCATCTAGGGTTTACTTCGCTTCTTAATTTATTTTGTAATTGAAGACTATGAGTAAGATCTATCAAACCACTATGATTGTTCTTATATCAATCATGGGCAAGAACCGCTTAGGTAGTTCTAGGGTTTATGAAGGTTTTACTAGTTAATTAAACATTCGTGTGTATACTCCGTACAACACTACTTGTGGTTTATTTTATATAAGACAATTCATTTTTAATTCATACTCAGAGTTATTTTGTGCATCATTAAGTGTTATGTGTAGTCTGAATACATATCTAGGTTATTGATTGAGTGCGTTCACTGCTGAGTAGGATTCTATGTTATGATTCTAAGTGAGGGGACTCCAAAGTCTCGTTAGAACTATCTTATATAAATACTTATTAATTAAATATTATTCGGGTTAATAAGTAGGATAAAAGTATAACATCATAGTACCTATAAAGGGGGATCATATCAGGTTAGAGTACTTAGTGCACGGAAAATAATTGATACTGATAGTACCTAGAAAGGGGGTGAATTATATGTCTTGCTCCAAGGATATTCACACGTATCATATGCTTATTTACTTGTGTCTATAGAGTAGATTTACATGGTTTAGTGATGCGTCCATACTCCACAAGGCAGAGTCAGACATTGATACACGGAAGGAAAATTAATTAGTAAAACGGGATGGCCCGAAGGACTACCATCTTCTCACTTATTCACTTTTATTTAATCTCTACTGCTTATTTATTTTAATTGTTCTTTTCATTACGTGTTTATTAGTCACTTGAACAATCAAACTTTATTACCATACTTGTCTTAAGTAAGTTAGAATATAATTAAATTGATAATAATCAGTCCTTTGGGTTCGATAATCACTTGGTCACTTATCAAAGCTACAATAACATCCTTCACACTTGGGGATTAATATTGTGTATTGAGAAAATGCTCATCAAGTTCTTGGCGCCGTTGTTGGGGACGACATTAATTATTAGTTTATAATTTCTAGTTTAATTGAGACAACTTTATTCTTATCTTTATTTTCTAACGCTTATTTTTCTTAGGTATATGCACACTAGATCAAACGCAGGAGAGTTAGCACCTTTTAATCCTGAGATCGGTGCATCGTCGAGGAAGAATAAGAAGAAGAACATGAACAAGAATGTAGAACCAACTGCAGCTCTTAATCTAGGAGTTGAAGTTGGAGGGCAGAACTTGTAAACGATTGAAGCTACAACTGGAAACAACTTAGAAGTAGAAGCAATCAATATGGCTGCGAATCTGGATAATCTTGCCATCTGTGAAGTCTTTAAGAACAACAGAGGAGGCAATACGGGGTTGTTAGGAGCAAGAGGGGTTGGAGCTGATTTTGATCTTCACCCTGCTCTGATCAGCATGATTAAAAGGAGTCCCTTCTCTGGGGGAACCTTTGAAGATCCTCAGCAACATCTGAATATGTTCCTTGGTTATGCATGTACAGAAAAAGATGCAGGAACTCATGAGGATGCATGGAGGATTATATTGTTTAATTTCTCGTTTACTGAAATGGCGAGAGATTGGTACGATACTCTTGATTCTGCTGAATGCACTACCTGGGTGCAGTTGAAATTGAAATTCTTGGAGAGATACATGCCACCTTCAAAGGTGTTTAAGATAAAATAAGAAATCAATCAATTTGCTATCAATGGTAATGAGAAGTTTCATGAGGCTTGGGACACATTCAAGGACATGCTTAGAAGGTGTCCACAACATGGGCTATCTTAAGCTCAATATATCAACATTTTCTATAGCAGATTGGACTGTGATTCTCGAGTTTTACTTGATAGTCATCTAATGGAGCACTGCTTACAAAGTCATCTGTTGAGGATATTTTGATGAATTCAAGAGATTGGCCAATTGATAGAGTGAGAGGCACTTATGTTCTTGGAAAAGTAGCGCAAGTTGAGCATACTATGGTGAAGTCGAGTAGAGAAGATGAGATCCTCTTTAGTTTGGTTAATATCAACAAGCTACTTGAATCTCAGCAAAAGCAGATTACAGATATAGCACATCGAGTACCGGTGATCCAGCAGGAATGTGGTGAAGAGAGATCAATCCAAGAAGAAACTGAGGAGGAAAACTATGTCATGGGTCAAAGTATTCAAAGAACGAGGTTTCAAAATCAAGGAAACTAAAATTATCAAGGGAACTACAATAATCGTGGCCCCCCAGTAATTATTAACAACCAAGGAGGCCGGAGTTTTCATGGAGTAATCCAAATACAGCATACAACCTCCCAGTGGTGTTGATCCGGGTGTTAAGATCGAAGAAAGAAAATCTGGTTTTGAGGATACTGTGAGCAAGTACATGGCAAAGAATGATGTGAGGGTGGATCGTTTAGAGGCAAAACTTGAGTAAAAAATTGATGCAAATCATGAGGATCTATCTAAAAAGATGAAGGACTTGACACTTTTGATTGGACAGATGGCCGGGAACGTGAATTAGTTAACACAAACGATAGAGAAAGAGAAGTTTTTGTCTCAGAGCATAACGAACCTGAAGTGCCATGCCATCACTTTGAGGTCAGGAATGCAGTATGAGGGTCCAATGATTCTAGTCGGTGAAAACAGAGAGAACGGGTGCCCGATCGACCACCGCTCGACCAAGACACTTGGTCGAGCTACGGTCGAGCGACACTCAAAGGTTTTAAAAAATCACGATTAGATTACAGGTACCTCGCTCGACCAGAATGAAACCGCTCGACCAGATATTCCAGGTCGAGCGGAGGTTAAGCGAACACCTGTACGTCTGAACAGTCAAGTTTCGATTTTAGTTACCCTGCTCGACTATTATCAGGCCGCTCGACCAAACCTATCTGGTCGAGCAGAGGTCGAGCAAGGTCCGTCGATTCTGATTTCCACGCAGAACATTTTACGTATTATTCAGAACACTTTAATAACATTACAAGAGAAGAATACTGAGCTTATAGTAGAAAAGAAGTGAGAAAGAGCAAAAAGATTGAGAGCCGAGAAGGATAAGGCAGAGAAGGTTGAACGAGATGAATGGAGAATTCCAAAGACAAAGATACCTCATCCGTTTTCTTTCAGGTTAGTAAAGAAGGGATTAGAAGAAAAGTTCAAGAAGTTCTCAGATATCATAAACAAGATAAGCTTGAATATTCCTTTCTCTGAAGCAATCTTGGAAATGCCGTATTATGCCCGCTTTCTGAAGGATATACTTTTGAAGAAGAGAAGTTTGAACAGAGTGGAAACAGTGAATCTAACTGAGAACTGCAACTCAATCATTCAGAGGAATCTACCAGCAAAGTTGAAGGATCCGGGAAGCTTCACTATCTTGTGTGAAATTAGAAAGGGGTCGGCACGTCGAGCCTTGTGTGATCTTGGGGCAAGCATCAATTTGATGCCTTTGTGTATTTTTAAAAGGCTTGGTTTGGGGGAGTTAACTCCCACAACAGTTGCTCTATAATTGGCGTCTATGACTTTTCTGAAGGGTGTGATCGAAGACGTACTAGTAAAAGTAGAGAAACTGGTCTTTCATGTGGACTTTTTAGTGCTCGAGATGGAGGATGATAAGGATAATGTTCCTCTTATTCTAGGGAGGCCATTCTTGGCTATTGCTGGAGCTATGATAGATGTTCAAAAGGGTGAGCATCAATTTCGGATGGATAAGGAGGAGATTGTTTTCAACCTTGACAAAGCAATGAAAATGCCTATGGAGACGCAATGCAATTTGTGATTGAAGATATGTCTTTGATCTTTTCCAAGGATCCTCTTGAGACATGCTTGGTGGAGTCTCTTACTTTTCCCACTACTGAGCTAGATGATCTCTCCAATTAGGTATGTATCGAATTTCTTAAAAATATACTTGCTTTGGGTGATGACAGGTATGAGCATAAAATAACGAAGATCGAAGAGATCTAGTGGACTATGAAGTATTTGTCGTTGGATAGAGAGAGCAAACCTCAAGAAAAAATGAGGAGTTGAAATCACTATCGGAGAACTTAAAAATATGCATATTTAGGTGATCATGAAACATATCCAGTAATTGTATCTTCTTCCCTTACTGATGACCAACTTGAAGAATTAATAGATGTGCTTAGAAAGTATAAGTCTGCTATAGGTTGGTCTCTTGATGATTTGAAAGGTATTAGTCCATCATATTACATGCATAGGATAAGATTGTTAGATGAAGCTAAGAGTATTATTCAGAATCAGCGGAGGGTAAATCTCGCTATTCAAGAAGTGATTAGGAAGCAAATACTAACGTGATTATATGCAGAAATTATATATCCAATTAGTGATAGTCCCCATGTGAGTCCACTGCATGTTGTAGCTAAAAAGGGGGCATGACTATTGTTAAGGCCAATGATGGTGAGATGCTAGCCACTAGGATTCCTACGCGATGACGTGTGTGTACGGATTACATGAAACCAAATGAAAATATACGCAAAGACCATTTTCCCCTTCCTTTCATGGATCAAATGCTAGATCGTCTTGCAGGGCATGAGTCCTATTGTTTCTTGGATAAATACTTGTATTATAATCAAATCATGATTGCACCCAAGGATCAAGAAAATACTACTTTTATTTGCCCATATGGGACCTTTGCCTTTAGGAAGATGTCTTTTGGATTGTGTAATGCACCTGCTACATTTCAGATATGCATGATGACCATATTTGATGGGTTGATAGAAAAGATCATTGAGGTTTTTATGGATGATTTTTCTATTTTTGGTTCCTCCTTTGATATATGTTCATCTAACTTATCTACTGTTTTGAAGAGATGCCAAGAAAATAATCTTGTCTTGAATTGAGAGAAGTTCCACTTTATGGTAAGAGATGAGATTGTTCTTGGGCATCATGTTTCTGCCAAGGGATTGTAGGTTGATCGTGCAAAGGTGGTGACCATTGAGAAGCTTCCACCACCTACTAATGAAAGGGGAGTGCGTCCTTTCTTGGACACGTCGGCTTTTATAGAAGATTCATTAAAGACTTCTCGAAATACTCCAAGCCTCTCTCTTACTTACTTGAAAATGATGTTCCTTTTAATTTTGAAGATGAATGTCTAATAGCTTTTCAGATTTTGAAAGAGGCGCTTATTACTGCACCTATCTTGATCACACCAGATTGGACTCAGCCGTTTGTACTTATGTGTGATGCACGTGTCCTAGCACTTGAGTGGTGCTCGGACAGTTGAGAGAGAAGAAGTTTTGCACCATCTACTGTGCGAGTAAGACTTTTGATGCAACACAAAAAACTACACTATTACTGAAAAGGAGTATTTAGCGGTGGTGTACGCTTTCAACAAGTTTCGACAGTATTTGGTTGGTATAAAGACCATTATGTACACGGATCACTCTGGAATTCGTTATTTGATGGAGAAGAAGAAAGCGAAGCCAAGGATCATTAGATGGATCCTTCTTTTATAAGAGTTTGATATGAGATCCGAGATAAGAAGAGAACGGAGAATGTTTAAGCGGATCACCTATCAAGGTTGGAGACATGAGAGCACTGTGATGATTCTTTTGATTAAATAGAAGAGATGTTCCCTGATGAGAAGATCATGGCGGTGTTTGCTAAAGGAGTGGAGAGAGCTTGTGTGGTCGCTGCTTAAGGAATAGATCCATGGTATGCTGATTATGTGAATTATATTGTTGTAGATGAGATTCCTAAAGGTCTCAATAGGTATCAACTTGCTAAGTTTAAGAGAGATGCTGAGAACTTCATATGGTACGATCCGTTTGTCTATAAGATTTTTATAGATTCTATCGTCCATAGGTGTGTGCCTGAGATAGAGATGGAGAGTGTTCTTGAATTTTGCAATGTACATCCTAATGGGGGCACTTCGGAGCCAAAAGACTGCAGCTAAGGTATTACAATCTGCTCTTTATTGACTTACTTTATTTAAAGATTGTGAATCCTATGTGGCGACGTGCGATAGATGTCAAAGGATGGGAAAATAAGTAAAAGAGATGAGATGCCACTTCAGCCGAGCATTGTTGTTGAAATCTTCTATGTATGGGGAATCGATTTTATGAGGCCTTTTTCCCCATCTAATGGATTTCTCTACATCCTTCTAGCTGTGGACTATGTTTCCAAGTGGTTGGAGGCCATTCCTACCCGTATAAATGATTCAAAGACCGTGCTATCTTTCTTGAAGAAGCATATTTTTGACTGCTATGGAGTCCCTAGAGCACTTGTACGTGATGGAGGTTCCCACTTCGTCAATAAGCTTCTTGAGAGAGTACCCAACGATTACGGTGTGAAGCATAGGATTACTACACCCTATCATCCTCAAGCTAATGGGCAAGCCGAGGTCTCTAACTGACAAGTTAAGCAAATTTTGGAGAAAGTATTCTGAACTAATAGAAAGGATTGGACAATGAAGCTCGATGATGTTATAGAGGGGTTCTGAACTGCGTACAAGTCGGTGCTAGACATGTCACTGTGTCAAATTGTGTATGGGAAGTCATGCCACTTATACGTAAAGATTCAACATAGGGCGTTTTGGGCATTGAAAAGCTTGAACTTGTCTCTTAAAGATCAAAAAAAGTTAAGGACAACTCATATCAATCAATTGGATGAGTTCAGGAATCAAACTTTTAAGAACTCGGAGATCTACAAGGAAAGAATGAAGAAGTGGCATGATTCGAAGATTTCTTACAAAGAGTTCAAGCAAGGTGACAAGATACTTCTTTTTAACTCTCGTTTGAAGCTTTTTGCAGTAAAATTGAAATCGAAGTAGACGGGGCCGTTCATTATCCATATAGCTTGCAGAGGAGGTAGTTTCGAGATCATAGGCAAGGATGGAGACATCATTCCAGCGAATGGGCATCGATTGAAGCATTATAAGTCACCGGATGATTCTTGCATCGTCTTTGAGGATACCTTGCGTTAGAATGGTACCGTCGTGACTCTCTGACGTTAAACATGAGCACATGTTGGGGACTTTTCCTCCTATTTTATTGCTTTAATTATTTCGTGTGCGTAAGAAATTTTTATATTCAAGGGGCTTACTATTCGGTAATTACATCTCTTTGCAAACTTAGTCTCGACTATAGTTTCTACTAAGTTTGGGGGGTGTGATGTTCTTACCTCATTGAAGCACTAAGAGTATAATCTTTTCTTTGTACCGTTTGCTAGGAGAGTCGATTTTTTGCGATATATTGAAACTTTCACTGGTTTATATGTATCAATTTTTTACAATTTGCCTAGTGTTCGGTGGTGTATTTGTTTTAATGTGAACGGAGTTATATATACTTTATTTTTGGAGTCTAAGTAGTGGTTCTCTGGTTATTATTTAATATTACTTTAGAGTCTGAGTTTTGCAGGGATGGAAGAGATCGTGAAAATTTGAGGATCGGGATTCCGCTCGACTAAATTCCATGCCTCTCGACCAAGCTCTGATGGTCGAGGGTGGTCAAGTGGCACACACGGTGTCTGATTTAGAATGTTCGGAGTTCGGGAAGCTCGCTTGACTAATGTTTGAGTCGTTCGACCAAGTCACTGAGGTCGAGCGGTGGTTGAGCGGACTACTGTATGGCGGATCCTCGAAGTTTCAGAATACAGAGTGGTCGCTCGATCATTTCAAGTCCGCTCGACCAAGTCGCTCGACCCAAGCGAAGTCAAATTTTCGCGAATATAAGGTCAGTTTTCTGCGCTTCTCAGTCAGTTTATCACCACCCTTTCTCGAGCCAACATCCAGAATGGTAAAATTTTCACCCCAATCACTCCATACACTTTGTTTTACCCAAACCACACATTCCACATCAATATTGGGAGATTCAAGTCAAATTTGGGGCTTTTCTTCTCAATTTTGCATTTTCACTTTCCGTCACTTTTACGCACCTATGGCTGGAGATAAAGGTATGTTTTCTTAATTTCTTTCCCTTGAATTGGATTTTGTGATATTTTGTTTAGTGGGGTAGTTGATTAAGCATGTTTTTGATTTAAGTTGTGATATGAATTTAGGTGTGATTATTGGAATTTTACATGGGTTTGCATGAGTTTAATTGTACGTTGGATTGATGGAATTTTGTGGAATTGATGATGCATATGATATGGGCTTGAGTTTAATTGTTAAATTTTTGCACGGGCTTGTTGATTTTGGTGTGAATTGTTGAGTTGCTATTACATGTGGAATCGTGGAAAGTTGAACTCGAACTGTTGGGCATATGATTTGAAGTCCTGAGTATGATATATGTGATTAATAGTCCTAAGGTATCCACACTTGTTCTTTACCTGTGTTTTGTATTGAAATATAAATTTTGTAGGTAAAGGCATTGCCGCATGTTCTAAGCGTAAAGACAGTGGGGTACCGAAGAAGGGGAAAACGAACAAGAAATTAAAGCAAAACAATAAGGGGCCGTCCTGCTTTGGGATTAAAATACCGAACAAGAATGAGAAAAAAGAGCTATGGGGAGCAGTTGGAAGAAAGATGAATTGGACTCGTTATCAGGACGATCAAGCTATGGTGGAAATGCACATAATTAATGACATAAGATGGATGTTCAATCAGGTTGGAATTAGTGGTTTCATGGACTTGAAGAGGGAGACGTATTTCCATATCACAGCTGAGATGTTATGCACGTTACAGGTGGTTCGAGAGGATTCGGTCTTCCTACATCAGCGTTGTTTCGACTTGGAGGAGAGCTGAGGTATTTGTATGCTAGTGAGTTCAACTGGATGTTTGGATGCCTGGAGAATGTGTCGACACAGGAGGATGAAGGGTTCATTGCTGATGACTTTTGGAGGTCAATTACTAAGCTACAAAGAGCTTACGATCCTCAGCGATCAAGGGATGCTTTCGTTCGCAACCCGATTATCGCTTACATGGATAGGATCTTTGGAAACACCATCTTTGCTCGAGCTGAGGGCGGGTGTATTCCGAGAGGAGAGTTATATGTCCTTTGGTGTATGATGAATGGGGTCCATTTCAGCCTTGGGGATTATGTCCTACAACAGCTGCATTGTTTCACTTCACACATATTTCAGAAGGTGAACATCTAAGGATTGATCACAGCATTAGCCGAGCATTATAATGTGGATCTATCGAGGTATAGGCTGGTTCAAGGTGATCCCGATTAGATTATGTCGGTGTGCATGAGGATGTAGTTAGCTTGTCATGAACAAGGGGTGTGAATGTTCCTCCGAGAAAGCAATCAGGTTTCTTTTCAGATGCCCTTCTATCTCGTTGATCGTACTATGATTCAGATCAATGCAAATTTGTTGATGAACACTCCTCCTCACATCGTGATCTTGACTACTTGTTTCGCTAAGGGAGATTGGCAAACTTTAGTAGATATGCACCTTTAGGGTATATATCTCGATCTTGATATGATTTTAGTCTGAGATCCGGTGTACGAGGAGGAGGGCGAGGCCGAGCTACCGCAGCAGCAGCGGTTTAGACCACAACAACTATAGCCGTTTGAGTATCCGATGTCTGATGCACAATGGAGATGCATCATGACATTCTGGAGATGGGTATCCCTCTGATGCAGCCACCGCTGTAGTAGCAGCAGTATGATTTTTGGCAGGCTCAAGATTACTTTTAGAGAGTAGTACCGGATGACGAATGAGTATTTTGCCACATTGAACGCGAACCAGTAAGAGACTAATCGTCAGCTTGCTTTGGCGAACACGAATTACGCTGCGCTCAACCTTAGATATGAGGCGATGGATAAAAGGATAGGAGAGATGTGGCTAGCTCACGAGAGATTGATAGGAAATTAAATCATCTTCATAAGGATTTTGATTGTTGGCACATGGAGATGAGTGATGATAGCAATGATGATGATGCTCTAGAGGAGTAGAGCGCGCTAGGTTTTTTCCTTTGTCAGTTTCCTCTCATCTCCCTTCTCTTTTGCTCTTTACAAGTTGAGGTTTATTTTGTGGTTGATTTGGGTATTATAAGATTGATGTGTGATTGGTACTGTATTGATAATATTGTTGAGATGGATATTCGTTCTTTTTTATTAATGATCGATGAATTAATATTGATTATTTGGTATGCATGTGCGTTGTACTTGTGATGCATATTGATTTTGTTAAAGAGAGGCATATATTATTTGTTATTACTTGTAGTTTATGTGGAATTGCATATTTGTAACAATAAAATTTATGTATTTATACAAAAAGAATTACAATAATAATCCAGCTGGATTAAACTTGATAATTTTGGAAACAATCTCTATTTACCCTCTGATTCTTCTCTCAAACCAATTTGGATTTTGACTTTAATTTGTGTGTTGACTGCGTTGACTTTGACTTGAGTATGTTGAGTTGGATCTTCGGATGAAGCTTGTCCAAACTCGGCTTAGTGGATTTATAACATTAATCTGGAGGCTATGCCTTTACTTGAATTAAACGTTCATCCTTGAAGCTTATAACGTTAATGCGGAGGGGTCGAGCCTTTGTTCATATTAAAACGTTATTCTTGAAGCTTTCTGCGATGAACCCCGAAGAACTTTGAATTAAATAATGCTGGATCGGAGGGGTTTGACTCCTTGATTTCCAATCGGTGGCTATTACTTCGAAGAACTCCGGATCGAAGTGGTGTAGAACCTTGATCTCCAATTGGTGGCTATTACTTTTGAAGAATGCCGGATCGAAGGGGTTTAGAACCTTACTCTTCGATTTGGCGGTTGTTCTTTGCTTGAAGATGCTTGAAGTATTCAAGGAAGCACTGCTCGTATTCTTGATCTCTTCAGAGCTTTTATCTTCAGATATTTTGGTGTGTCTGGAATGAATGAAGGGGAGCTCCTTATATAGGTGAAGGATGAGGATGCCCCATAAATAACTCGTAAACTGATTAGTCCAAGGCTGATTTGACCTGATTCTGTGTGCTTGGGCCTTTCACTTACTTAGCCTTTAAGTCATACTTATTTGACTGGATCTGGCCTAATTATCAATTATTTACTCATTTATTTTAGGAATAGATTTATTTAAATCCCTTAATAAATAAATAATTAATTGATAATTATTGCATTAATTTGCCACATATTTTCCTTTAATAGGCAATAAAATTCAAGTACCTACAAATGCCCCCTCCCATTTTGTTCATGGACGCCTTTATGTTGAAGTGAACAAATTGCGATAATCCATTCTTGATCAACATGATTGAATTTTATTGCTTGCCTCACCAACTTGATATGAATAGCCTGAATTGTGACTGAACTTAGTGAAGTGCTAAGCTGCCTACGTACCTCTTTGAAGAGAATCAAGTCATAACATAGTTCAAAGGAACATTATTTGGTTTGGATTGGGGGGTGTCGTACACATTTTATACTCATGCGGGCCAGGAGTAACATACAGTTTAGACTCATGCGTCATGGAGCGTTGAACTTGAATTTGCTGACAATTTATACTCGTGCCAATAAGTCTTGAATTGGAACTTGTAAACAGTTTATGCTCGTGTCAAGGAGCCTTGTGTGGACATTTTTCACTCGTGTCGAGGAGCATTGTGTGGACAGTTTTCTCTCATGTCGAGGAGCATTGTGTGGATAATTTTCTCTCATATCAAGGAGCTTTATGTGTAGAGAGTTTTTTTCTCTTCCCAAGGAGATTTGATTTGATGTGTATATAGTTTATTCTCATATCAAGGAGCGTAACTTGAGGATTTTAGATAGTTTAAACTTGTATCAAGGAGTATTGTGTGGATATTTTTAGCTCGTGTCGAGGAACATAACATGTAGAGAGTTTCGTCTCTTCTCAAGGAGATTTGATTTTATGTGTAGATAGTTTATACTCATATCAAGGAGCGTAACTTGAGGATTTTAGATAGTTTAAGCTCATATCAAGGAGCGTAGTGTGACAGTTTTCGCTCGTGTCAATGAGCTTTAACTTGAGGATTTGAGATAGTTTAAGCTCATATCAAGGAGCTTAATGTAGACAATTTTCGCTCGTGTCAGTGAGTGTGATGTAGACAGTTTTAGCTCGTGTCAAGTAGTTTTGTCTTGATTTATCAACAGTTTATTACCCTCAATCTTGGGCTGCACTATTTTCTCTTACTTCAACTTCATTTTTGTTAATCTTTATAAAAATGGCAGACTTTGTTTGTGGTTCCCCTTCCAAGGGCTCATCAAAGGACATGTATTCAAACCCGTAAGAGTCTTGAATAGAGGGCCATTCGATGTCATTTGATGTCAAGCTTAACTCCATGTCGTGAGCTCTTGAAGCCAACTCTTCAAAAGTTTTAGGCCGAATTCCTTGGAGTATGTAGCTAAGATTCCATTGCATCCCTTGAATGCACATTTTTATAGTTGAAGTTTTTGGTAGTTTTTCTTTGCAATTAAGGCTTAGACTCCTCCATCTATTGATGTAGTTGAGGACATATTCTTCATCACTTTGACGAATATTTGTTAGCTCCATCATGCTAACAGTTCTTCGTGTGCTATAGAAGCGGTTGAGGAATATTTTTTCCATTTGCCCCCAACTATCAATGGAGTTAGCTTCCAAGTCGATGTACCAATCGAAGGCATTTCCTTTTAGAGATCAGACAAATTGTCTCACCATGTGATCTTAGTAGGTCCCAGCATCATTGCATGTCTCGACGAAGTGCGTCATATGTTGTCTTGGATTGCCTTTGCCATCGAATTATTGAAACTTGGGAGGTTGGTAGTCAGTTAGCATCCTCAAGTTGTCAATCCTCTTTGTATATTGCTTGACGTAGGTTGAAGAAGATTTAGAGCTCCCTTCAAACTTATCTTTTATCGTATTTATCACGATGTTCTTTAGTTGGTTGATAGGAAATGTTCCGTCAGTTGAAACTTGTATCTTATCCTCAACTGGCTTTTCTTCAGATAGATGATGCTTCGTTGAGCCTTCCTCCCCGTGCTCATTCTCAACTTGTTTATTATTTGTACGGCTTGTCTCCGCATTCTCCATTTTCTTCATAAGTTTGGAGATTTTTAAATCTTGAGCTTCCATGTGCTTGTTGAGTCCTTCAATGGCTTTCATCATACTTGCGAGTTGATCCTCAATAGTCATAGCACTTGTTGTCATCACTGCAGCTTCAATTTAGGCAGGTGGTGAGCTTGGCGTGGAGCGAGGAGTTGAGTAGATAGAGTCATCTCCACCATCTTTGTCGCTGTGCAATGGCTTATTGAGAGTAATCCCCACCATACGATTTGTCTTTGAGGAGCCCTCAAACATACTTCTTGTAACGACTTCAACCTTTTCAGTTTGCAACTCTAGAGGCTTTGATGCAATAGTCCTTCGTATCGCAATCTTTAGTGGAGTCATAACTTGCGTCTTCACAGCTTGTAGCTCTAAAGACATTGAGGTAGATGGCCTTTTTATCGCGATCCTACGAGGAGTCATACTTTGTATCTTTGTTGAGAGAAGAGATGAGAGGTAGAGACTGTTCCACTGAGCGTGCCAAAATTTGTAACAACAAAATTTATGTATTTATACAAAAAGAATTACAATAATAATCCAGCTGGATTAAACTTGATAATTAAGGAAACAATCTCTATCTATCCTCTGATTCTTCTCTCGAACCAGTTTGGATTTTGACTTTGATTTGTGTGTTGACTGCGTTGAGTTTGACTTGAGTATGTTGAGTTGGATCTTCGGATGAAGCTTGTCCAAACTCGGCTTCGTGGATTTATAACATTAATTCAGAGGCTGTGTCTTTACTTGAATTAAACATTGATCCTTGAAGCTTATAACGTTAATTCGGAGGGGTCGAGACTTTATTCGGATTAAAATGTTATTCTTGAAGCTTTTTGTGAAGAACGACGAAAAAATTTGAATTAAATAACGCCGGATCGGAAGGGTTTAGCTCCTTGATTTTCAATCAGTGGCTTTTACTTCGAAGAACGCCGGATCGAAGGGGTGTAGAACCTTGATCTCCAATTGGTGGCTATTACTTTTGAAGAACGCCAGATCGAAGGGGTTTAGAACCTTACTCTTCGATTTGGCAGATGTTCTTCGCTGGAAGATGCTTGAAGTATTCAAGAGAGCACTGCTCGTATTCTTGATCTCTTCAGAGCTTTTGTCTTCAGATATTTTGGTGTGTCTGGAATGAATGAAGGAGAGCTCCTTATATAGGTTAAGGATGAGGATGCCCCATAAATAACTCGCAATCTTATTGGTCCAAGGCTGATTTCACCTGATTCTTTGGGCTTGGGCCTTTCACTTACTTAGGCTTTAAGTCAGACTTATTTGACTGGATCTCCAAACACAATAGGAAAATCGGATTTTCATGAGATTTTCCTTGAACGTTAACCTTGGACCTTTTCAACCTGGTTCCACAGCTTGCTTTTCTGCTGGCCAGAGAAGTTGGAGCTGATGAAGCTCTTGGTCGGAGCTTCATACTACCGCCAGAAACAAGGAGACAACACAAGTGGATGGAGACTACACGAGGATAGCCAGAACATTGGCCTCCATCTACTTTGCTGGCGAAAATAACAATGGAGTTAGAGAGAAGGCAGAGAACAAGTTGTAGCGAGAGAAAGGGGGTGGGGTCGTTAACAGGCTTACATACTACTTATATGTAAAAGAAACTATCTATTTTTATATTACTTGAAAATAGAAAGAAACCCTTTACACTGAATTAGAAATGATGCTCTCTCTCTCTCACTGAATTTCCTGGGAGTAAATACTCTTCCCTTTATTTAATAGAAATTGTATTACCCGTAAATTTCAATGAAATAATTTCTTTGAAAATTTCGATCACCGTCTGCCACCATCGCTGACCACTGACAACCGTCTATCATGCAGCCACCAGTTAATTAACAACTGCAACTACCATCATATAGAAGAGTTATTAGGTAAAGTTTCAACTCTTGCCATAGTTTTCTTAATTTTTAGTAATTGATTCAAATTCCCTAAATTTGAAGGAAGCGTCTGGCGCGCGGCACCTGTTGGCGCATTTGAAACTCAATTTCAGATGACCTATATGTATGTTGCTGACTTGGATTTAAAAGTGACCGACTCTCTGCTCTACAATATGTTCAATAAGATCAGGTTGGTTATGTCGGGTTGGGTTTGCCAAGATCTTTGCTCTCGCAACAGCCTTGGCTTTGGCTATATTAACTTAAACAATCCAAAAATGGTTAGTACTTGAAGTTATTTAAGATTCTAATGCTAAATTTTCAAAAGGATTGCATGTGAGTAGATTAATTTTGCATTTAAAAGAATCAATTAGTTTATGAAATTGTTATATGCTTGTGATATCTAATTAGTTTTATCTTGGTGTTGGAATTCGAAGGGAATATAGAAATGATCTACTATTATTTAATCCATATTCAATTAATATTTTCGGAGAATTATCATTTAGTTGTTAGTTCACAGTGGTAATTTGAATAGAATTCGATTTGAAAAGAAGATTTTCTGAAAGAATATAATGAAAAATGCATGTATTTGTGTATGGTAAAGAGAATATGTCTATTTGTGTATGGTAAAGAGAGTATACGTTAGAAGCACGGATTATTTGCCAATCATTGCCAATTGTCACGATTCATAATTTTCTCCAGGCTGGATTAACTATGAAATGGATATTCGATCCAGGAAGGAGAACAAGCAATGTTGATGTATCGAATGACTGCTCAATCATTCTCTGGGTAATATGGCCGCATATTTCTTAATCATTTTCTTATTTTATTATTAGTTTCTTATTCTAAATAATTACATTAGGTTATCTTATTATTGGGGGCGAAACTTCTCGATAAACTTATTGTACCTTTAAATTGCTAGTGGGAAAATTCTTTTCTTCAAGATATACTATTTCTTTCAAAAACTATTATTGCGCTAGCAAGTTATAATACCATGATCCTAACACTTTTTACCCCTAATTTTGTTCTTAACTATTTTTCTGAAGGCTAAAACTATCATTTGAAGAAATGATGAAGCCATTCAATAGTTTAAAACTGTGAGCGATTAGCCATGAGGATTTTGTATTCATGTTATAAACTTTTTTTTATAAACAGTAATTGTAGAAAATCCATACTTGATTACGTACATGGATGAGTATGTAATGCTTCAAAGCTGAAGTCAAATTTTCCCAACTTAAATAAATTAGTTCATGATATTTTGAATATTAATCCTACAAAACCTGAAGTTTTATTGGCCTTAGTTGTTCTTTGGGACAAGAAAGATGAATGAGGAGATTTGTCTACCTTAACTAATTTTATTACTTTCTCTCAATGAACAACACTCATAAAACCCTCCCAATTACAAGTGTAATGTCAAGTATGAGAATGAGTAACTTACCTCTCTCATGTGAGAGAGGCTATTTATATTATTCGTAAACTATAGTCGAGAGCGAATCTCCTTGTGCCGCCTGGATGAAGACAAGCAGTCATTAATGAAGTCGACTAGTACACCGACCAAGATGGGGAACGAGCTGGGTGCTACGGGGTGCCTTTGCAGGATGTTGCAGACTGCCCTTGTCCTTTGCTTGCTCCATATTGTTGATTGTAGAGGAAGGCGCTAGTTACCGTTGTCCTCTAGCTAAGATTGTTGCCCAAGACATCCTTTCTTACTGTTAACCTTGTCTTCTAGCCTGCTGTGATTATCAGTCTTCATAATGGTGTCTGCGCTTCGCCCAACAGCTCTTGCCATCCTTCTGGTCTTCGGAATAGTCGGCCTTTGAGGCTATGCTACTCGTCCTAGCTCTTGGACGCTCCCCTCGGCTATAAGGTTGAGGTGGTCTGCCGAGGGGGTTTCGGCCCCCTTTCCCTTTATTGGGCTCCTTCCCAGTCCTTTCCTAAGTAGTATCTTTGGGTTGGGGATGATCTTCTTGGGCCGCCCTAGTTGACAATTCGCTACTCTTTCCTATTTAGGTCTCTTTATAGTTGGGTATTCATCACTGAGTATTTTTAGTTGTTGGGCTTCAGGCCCATTTAGCATGGGGGACATAATACCAATAACATTAGCCCCTCGAGCCTGGATAATCTAACGATTTGAGAATATTTAGGGTTGACTCAGATTTCGCATGTTATATCCCTCATGCTTTAGCACGTGTGATTTTTGCATTTTCGCCTCAGTTTCTTATTTCTTTCCCCTATTATTCCCATCGCCAAATTACCGGGGTTGTTGAGATACTTCCGTGAGGTTGGGGGTATTTCTGGTATTTTGGTGTAACTGTTGATTTAAATTTTGAAATTTGAAAATTATGTCGGTTTACTTTTTCTTCCCCTTCTTTTCATTCCTTTGATTTTATTGACGGTTGGCATCCCTCTTATACTGTAGGCTCTCTCTTCCCCTCCAGGTATCACTTCTCTCCTGTTATTTTCTTTCTATCTCTGATTTACTTTTCCCGGGGCTTCTAAATTCTTCGTGTCTGAAACTTCTGTCATTCTACCCCATTCTCCCCTTTCTCACTTATTGCCATCTAGGGTTCCTTTTCTCTATTTCCTCCGCACAACCTTCCTCTTCTTTTTAGCTTGGCAAATTATGGATCATGAGGGCTCTCTCTCTCTCTTAATCCCCATCATGTACTATTGATTCTTTACTTGGTAGTGCTGGGTCTCCTCCTCCTCGCCCAGAAGAGGGCTCGGGTTCCCACTCCCTCTCTAAGTCTGCCTTTGATCTTTTCCATTACCAGAGGGATGGCAAGAGCTATTGGGCGAAGCGCAAATACCATTATGAAGACTGATAATCGCAACAGGCTAGAAGATAAGGTTAACAGTAAGAAAGGATGTCTTGAGCAACAATCTAAACTAGAGGACAATGGTAATTGGCGCCTTCCTCTACAATCACCAATAGGGAGCAAGCAAAGGACAAGGGCAGTCTGCAACTTGTGTGTTTATTATGTTTGGTGGTGATCGTTCTTAACTCAGTTAGCTGTTTCATTCCCTCTTTTATCCTTTAATTAGCTAGTTAAGAACACACCATCAACAAAACCTAATCTTAATTAGTCTTTATAATGACACACAATGCCGTTTTCAATTTTCAAGTTCAGCTTTAGGTTGGAGTTTTTTTACCTTAATACTCTGAGTTTACAAGGGAATCTTTTCTTGTCATTGAATCGTCCAAATGCTTTTGTGGTTTCCTTTAGGAAAGCTCAAGAATTAAGGCCTCATCTTCGTACATATCAAGGTCTTTTAAGATATTTTCAATAGTGTTGCCTTGGTTCATAATATTTTTTAAAAATTTATTTTTATGATTCATGCAAGACGTACATATCAAGGTCTTTTAAGATATATTTCATTAGTGTTGCCTTGGTTCATAATATGTTTTAAAAATTTATTTTTATGATTCATGCAAGATGCGAGAGGGCATGACATGAATGCAACTTCAAAAGTATTGCAGGCTTAATTGTTCTTATTTATCCCTTTCAAAGGTAAAGAAAGATTTATATGTCGCAAGAGAGGGAATGAAGGAAATTCCCCAATCTACAAAGGCTCTAAAACTAGTGTGGGATGTATATGCTAGTAATACCAATGGTAGAGAAAAGGTATGCATGATTCTAAAGTTCTTGGTAAAATTTCGATATGGTGCCGAGGTATTTAATGATATATCCGTGGCATTGTACGAGGTTAAAGTAAACTCCGTAGAATATGCATTAGTGTGTGGGATGTAAGGACTAAGAAGGCATGCAATTAAGTAAAGACTTTGTTATAGTATAGGAAATGTAAACAATATTACATTTTTATCTTGTTTTACAATTATTTAGACTTCAGAAGTTAAGTTTCTTTATCTTTGATCATTCGCTGGTTGTTTGAGTTAGGGATACCTTCTATGATATAGTGGGTATCTGCTTAGTTTTAATTGTGGTTGCAGCAGTAGAAGTTTTTTAGCTGTTGGATCACTCTATTTTGTTACTGGTAATCATGCTTTTCCATTGTATTTGCCAAGTAGCCAGAATGTACTCGGATGGTTACTGATGGTCTGTTAGTTTTTCTGCCTAGGTATTTGCCAAGTAGCCAGAATGTACTCGGATGGTTACCGATAGTCTGTTAGTTTTTCTGCCTAGTTGATGGATATTCTACTATCTTGTCGTTTATCTTCTGGGTGATTGTAAATGTTGTGTTGGATTTTCTTTTGTGGGTCTGCTTAGTTATTGGATACTCTACTAGATGCTGGTTTTTTTCTTATTTTTGCTGGTTTCTAGGTTGCTAGATTTCTGCTGCTTGACTACTATATTTTCATGTCAACATCACTTTTGTCTGGTTTTTCTCGTCTGGTCGTGGACTTCTGTAATTACATTAGGAAGCTAGCATCTTGCTTATATTTTTTATGATTTTTTCAATTATGTAGTAGGTAGTTGCTGTTTTTTCATTTCTACTGTTATTTTTTGCTACTGGAATTTTGTTGTGCATGACCTAAGGCTGCTGGTATCTGTTGCTGCAATTTTGGCCACTATGAAGCAGGGAACTAGCATCTTGCTGGTTTTTTTTGTTCGATTATATAGCAGGTACTGCTATTTTTTTGTTTGTACTGTGATTTCTTTTTAGTAGAATTTCACCTATGCATGATCTAAGATTGCTGGTTTCTGTTGTTATTTTGGCCACTATTAATTATTTCTTTTGTTTTTCTGGCACATGCTACATTGGAATTTCTGCTATTCATGCTACAACCTGTTGAATTGTATTATGGTGGTTGTTTGCTATTTAAGGAACTAATATTTCCTTTTTCTTTTTTAATTCTGCATTACTTTTAATACTTAACTATATGCTTATGGATAATGCCATAAAAAGTAGCATGATGGTCGATTGCGTGTACGCATTTTTTCATATAGTGTTGTGTAAATCCATTTTAATATAAATATGATTTGTATAATGTTTAGAAGTTGGTACTTGCAATTTTCTTTAAAAAATGATATTGGAGTGAATAGTTGTTATCTCTTAGCTGCAATGTTGTTGGATATACGGCAAATTAATTATACACATTTTTTTTCTAATGTGTGTCACATTTTATTTTTGCAGCGTTCAATGCTTGCTGGTTTCTATTGCTGAATCTACAGTTTCTGTTTGTTGTAGCTTTGATTTTTCGTTAAGATTTGAAGCTGCAGTTAGCTAGTTTGTATTCCTTTTTATTGTAATTTAGCTACGTGCTAGATAGATGATCCTAATGTATTGGTTGGTTTTTTTTCTAGATAGAAGTTAGTTTTAACTTCACTAAAAAGTTAATTTTTGGCAATGCACAATTTGTCTTCGATGTATTGTAAGATATATATTCTAAATTGTACAAATTCTAAAATAATAATAATAGTTATTAAAAAAAATTATTATTAAAATATTTTTATTATTAATTATTAATAATTTAATGTAATTATTATTAATTAATAATAGTTTATTATTATATAATAAAATATTTATTATTATTATTATTATCAAATATTGCATAATAATTAAAATCCATTAAAAATGTTAACACATGTGTTATAATTATTTTACAAATGTGTTACATTTATTCTTTAAAGTGATACAATTATTATGTAATTAATGTTACATTATGTTCATAAGTGTTATCAAAACAATGTAGTTAATGTTATGTTATATTAAAAGTGTTAGCAAAATAATGTAGTTAGTGTTACGTTATATACAAAAGTGTTAAAAAAATAATGTAATTAGTGTTACTTTATATTTAAATGTGTTAGCAAAATAATACTCCCTCCGTCCAGTGCAATGTAATCGTTTACTTTTTACATGTTGATTAAGGGGTATTGATATTATATGTGTAGTGGGTAGTTAGAGTGTGTAGTTTTACCTATTTACCCTCCAGTTTAAATTTGCGTAATCACCGCAAACTGTATTAATTATAACAAAATCACACATCCTCCCTTCCAAATTGAAAATCATACAAACTGTATTGATCAGAACAAAATCACACATGTTTACATCCAAATCAAAATAGATTGTAAAAAATTAATCCCTTCCCTAACAAATTAATCCAATCAAACTTATCCCCCAGGAAAATGAGAGCGAATCCGAAGCTAACATTGACTTAATTTGTGAGGAATTTGGAGAATCTACTTGATGCAGAAGAATTTGAAGATGGTGAAGTGGATTATTATGAGCCTAAGCATGATAGCTGTTAAGGAATAAAAAATGAGAATGCGCCCCTTTGAGATTCATGCAGAAGAAATTGAAGGCGCCTATTTACTCAGCGATTAAAATTGAGAAGGTCCCCATGGTTTATTCGAAGCAAAAAAAAGGCATGAATACATGTATGAATTTATCAGCACATTATAATTTCTTCTTACTTTTACACTCCATATCACTCAACAGATCTGCAAAAGATTAAGAACACCATCACTTAAACCTTGAAGAAAGCGAAGCTGATCCATATGAGCGTCGTTAACTAACTTGGTTTAGTTGTGGAATAACATGGTTCATTCTTAATAGGTTCATAAAATCTTTGTCGAATTAGAGTTAGAGTTAGTGTTTGATGTCTGATGAACAATTAAGTGATCTACTTCTTTCATGGAGATTCGGATAATTACACCAAAATATTATTTGCTGTTAATTATACAATAATATATGTTGTGTATATTAAATAAAAATATGTGTATTTAAAGCGAGCTATTTGAAAATATAAGTGTAATTTATATGACAAAAACTTGTGTGTGCCCGGGAACACATTTTGTGTGTCTTTAAAATTTTGTATTAAATTGTATACATTTTAGTATAAAGATATATATATCTATGGCAAAAACTTGTGTGTGTCTAGGTGCACGGGAAAACATTCCGTGTGCCTTTGAAATTCTGTGTAAAATTTTATATTCTTTAGTATAAATATATATACCCCTTATTTTTTGAAGAAAAATAAGAAATATTAATAAAAGTGTATACCCTTTAAAACAAAATGGTGTACCTTTATTATTTAAAGTGTATACTCTTTAGAACAAAATAATGTACTCTTACCCATAATACTAAATTCTAAAGATGCATGGTGTGCGCCCGGCACACGCAAGCTTCACTCAAATTATATTGACAAAAGCTTGTGTGGTACTAGTACACTATCCCCAAATCTCAAGATTTTTTTAAAATTGTACATTTTGTTGCACGTATAACAATTTATATCCTTAATTTTCTTAACATTTTTTTAATAAATATTTATATTATTCATATTTCAGCCAATCAAAAAATTTATACTCCTATAAATTAAAATCTATACCTTTTAAAATAAGTTTTACCCTCATGCATCTTGTGCACTTGGGGACACAAGAAATTTACTCATTTAGATATTGATAAAAACTTGCGTAACACCATCTCACAAATCCTACTTTATGAGATGGATTATCCATTAACCCAATTAAATAATTTTAAAGGCCCTTATTTGGTTGTTATCAAAATTAGAAAATTGAAAATTAATTATAAAAAAAATCATTAAATAATTTTAAATGACCTTTGGAGTTACATTAGAAAATTAATAATTAATTATGAAAGTAAATTAATTAGACATCTATATATATTTTTATTTTTTCTTAATTAATTTATACTTTTATTATTTAAAAATTTAATAAATTAAATTTTTTTATTTTTTTAATTTATTTTTAAATTTAAATATTATAAATTGATAAAGACAAACTCGCTTATGAGACGTTATAAATATAAAATGGTTTGTGAGACGTGATAAAATATGTCTATTATATAGACAAAGTATGCTTAGAGGTTGTTAAAATATGTTTTCAAAAGTATGATCGATAATGAATTAAAGTATTATTTTAAGGTATTATAATATAATTCATTATTGACATGCTGTAACAATAATTAAACATACTTTACATATATAATAAGCATAATTTAATATTAGATCGATCCGTCTCACAACTCTCTCACCAAAAATCCGTCTCACGAGAGAGCTTCTCATTTATAAAATGTCATAATATTTTTAAAAGTTTTTTTAAATTTTTTTAATAAAAAATTACTGATCAAATAAAAGTGATGATTTTCATTTGAATTTATGTCATGAATAATTTGTAATGTCAAAAACTCGTGTGGACCTATTTTACGAAATGACCTCCGTAAGAAGAACACGAAACGATAACCTTTATAAGAAAAATTGATACCCAAATAATGAAAAGTGATAATGATTTGTAAACTATTTTATAAACAGTTAATTGTATATAAATAAAAAGTTATAATATTTTAAAAGAAATCAACAATTTCCTTAATAAAAGTGATAACTTATTATAAAAGTATATTTCAAGAGAAATTATAGAATGAAGTAAATTTGATAATAATTTTAGTAAAAAGTTATTCCGAATAAAAAAATGGGTTTGTTACTCACAACTACTCCCTCCGTCCCGATCAAACTGTAACGTTTAACTACATAAAAAGTTTACACTTTTCAACATATTTGCTTTCGGATACAAGGAAAAAAATTAATCACGATCAGATACACAAAGTAATGTTAAAGGGACAAAAATACCCTCCTTAAACATAGTTTACTCAATTATTGTGTTTCCAATTTTTATTCTCCTCTCCACTTTCTCTCTCTAATTTCCTCCCGAACAAAACCCTGTCCTCAAAAAATGGCTAGAAGCCATACCTGAATCACTTGTCTCCGGAGATGGCCGTCCTGCCGACGGAGATGAAGTAAGCTAAGACGAGGACCAAAGCAGGGAGTACAGCATGCCAATTGCAAATTATGATAACATGGCTAGTGCGTGGCTCTAATGACCCCCAATTTATTTTCTCCTTCGCAATATGCTGTGAGAGTTCACATTTTGGGAGGTAACGGTGGATCAGAACACGCTGATAAGATCTATTCTCCAAGTGGTGAAGGTAGAGGTGGATCGACCGGATCGGGTTGGTGGACTCCGCCTACGTTGAGTACCAGTACCGGCTACTTCGACAGCGGCAGACCGCCGATTCACCTGATCATGGTGCCGAGGGGGAGGTGGATCTCGGAATGGAGACGTCGCGGAAGTGTCTTCCCCCGCCGGAGCTGGAATTGGAGTCAAACTATCATGCCCGTAAGCTCTCGCGCCTCTCGCTGATTAACAATTTCTTATTCAACTTATTTTTACGATTTGAATATGCATTTCACCAGATCCAAGATTTAGAGTTGTTGATTTACAATAAATTATTATTTTGTTTGCTGGATATAGTTTCAGTATGCGAATTGTTTCTTTAATTTGGCGTGATGGTTTGATTAATTAGCAGGTTGATTCAGTTCAGTAAAGCTGTAGTGTTGGAGGTTGAACCTCCTAGCGTGGTGAGGTATTTGATCGGAGCTGTGATCATGATGTTGGGAGTGGTGTTGCTAGTGAATATATGATATTTCGCAACAAAAGAATCCCTCATTCTTCTTCTTACTCCAAACAGACGTAGCTCTGCCTTTCTCATATTATTGCAAATAATCCATTTTGGAGGAATTTGTCTTATGTACTGCATTTGTTTCTGATTGGATTGTGGGCCTGTTCTTTCAATTGGTGAAATTAGTTCTTATATGTTTGATTTCTTTTTCTCTTACCTTTTGTTTGGAGGCATATGTTGCATTTGTTTTGGGATTGGATTGTGGATTTGTTCTTTCAATTGGTGAGATTAGTTTTTCAAAATTACGGGGAAAGTTAAAGAGTCCTGAGCATCGATGGCGGTGGCTCCACCGACGACATTCTTGACGCCAAGACTCTTCTCCATCTGCAAACCATCCTACAGCGCAAATCCGGTCTCCCCACAGCGCACATCACTGATTTCTTCAACGTGGCCACAGGAGCTGGCACAAGAGGTGTCCTGGTGGCACTGCTGTTCACATGCAGCCCAGACAGCGGTCCCATGTTCACCGCGGAGGAGTCCCTGAAATTCGTAGTGGATAACTATCTTATATGGTGTATGACAAGAGTAAGAAATCACTTGTAGAGATTCATGATGACCTTCCGCCAACTATCTTTAAGCTTCATGCCTTCAAACATGTAGTAAATCTGCTTTTGCTTTGACACAAATACAATTACTTATGTAGTGATTCTGCTAACTCATCTTAATGGTGAAATGTGATTACTACTTTCACCTTCATCTTAATGTGAATATCTTATCTTTTACTGCAAATATCAATGCTTAAAACATTTGTAAAACAAAAACTAGGTGGTCCATTTCAGGATTAAATCGGTGCATAAACTTCTAGAGAACAAATGTATGAAGTATTCTTACTACTATTTCCATAAGGTTTTATCAAGAACTATTTTGTGGTCCAAGGAAATTGGGCGTTGTACATTGTTCTTGCAGCTCTGCATCAAGATCACGGTCGTAAGTTTTGTGTTCTGTATCTCTAATTTGTCTCACTTTTTACTTGCTCAGCCTAACGTTATTTTTTAATTTTGTAATATCTGATCTTCCTTATTTATTGCAGGATCATGTGCGAGTATCTTCCTGATTGAGGGGATATAAGTTATTCTTTTATTACATTGTTGCTATCTAACCTCAACCAAAAATTCATCTCCGTACCATCATTACTTTGTTGAATATATTACTTAGGATACGGATTTATAGCCTGCCGGAGATCTTATATTTATATGCTCCCAACCCCCAATTTACATTTATTAATTCTCCTTGCATACAAAATTGTGTCGAGTTTGAACATGCACAGGCTCACATTATTCTGTTGTTTGAGATTGATTTTTGCTTTTTTTTTTTTTTTCTATTTGGTTTTTAGCAGGCGGCTCTTGTTATAAATATTGGAAATTTTGGTGTATATAATCCCCCTGTATTTGCTTGTAAGAATAGTGTAGTCATTATAACTTAAAACAGCATTTTCTGTGAAAATGATTCTGATTCCTTATTGATGTTATAAGTATTTATTTTTTTGACAAAAAATTGCCTTGAAGCTGCCTGAGCACTTTAATATATTATGCCTTTTATTTTCCATTGCAATAATCTATGTTGTCTCCTCATTCTAAGTTGGAGATGTTTTCGTGACATGAGAGAAGCCAGAGTATATATATATATATATGAGAATTTGTGCAAAAGAAATTGTGCAAAATAAAATGTGCAAACATATTAGACCTTCGCTGGCCGGCCGTCGGGCCTCCACCGGACCGCCGCCGGCACTTAAAATGTGCAAACAAAATGCGCCGGACCGACGCCTGACCTCCTTCAGAACTTAAAATGTGCAAACAAAATGTGAAAAAACAAATTGGGCAAAAAAATTCGCCGGACCACAGCCTGACCTCCGCCGAAATTTAAAATGTTCAAACGAAATGTGCAAACAAATTGTGCAAATAATATTTTCCGGACCTCTGCCGAAACATAAAGTGTGCAGACAAAATGTGCAAAAATAAATTGTACAAAACAAATTGTGCAAACACATAGGGGTATTTATGGTATCACAATCATAATTGTGTAGTTATGTGTAATAGTGCTTTGATTGATGTAGTTTATAACAATTATGCATTATTTTATGTATCCAATAGTAAGTGACCCAAAAAAAATATATCTGTTTAATTAAATTATTTCACGAATAACTCACTGGAATAATAAAAGTAATAACATTTTTAATAAAAAGCGATACTCCTTCCGTCCCGTTTCAAACTGTACGTTTGCTTTTTGCACGTAGATTAATGAATGTAGTATTTTAATGTGTAGTATGGTGAGAGAAATAATATTTTAATTTAAAGTGGGTATGTGTATTACTGTGAAGTGTGGGGTTATGGAGAGAGAAAATGTTAATTTGTATGAGTCTCATTTACCAAAAAGGGAAATGTAAAGATTGGAATATGACGCCCAAATTGAAAATATATAAAGATTGAAATGAGATGAATGAAGTATATGATAAATAATGAATATAAAAAAATGATAATCGTTTTAATTATATTATTTTATGATGAATTCGTAAATTAATAAAAAGTTATAAAATTCTTAAGGCTTTCTCCAACCCTCTACCTGAAAAAACAGGTTTTTTGGTTGCCACATCAGCGCTACCTTAAAATCTAAAAATATCTACCCTAAAATAACATTTCTCCCCAACAATAAACCCGAAAAGTAGGTTTTTTTTTTGGAAGGACTCACTCCAATTTCATTTAATTTACATTTAATTTATCAACTACATTTATCTAGTTTCCAAAATAAATTATACATAATTATATTTTCAAATTATTTAATTTTATAAATTTAAGAAAAATGGAAAAATATATTATTTAATTTTTTTCATTACGTAAAACAAAAAAACACAAATTTAAAGGACATACATTAAAAAATAATAATAAGTTACGTTTATTTACAATGTAAAATGAAATAAGGTTGAACAATGATAGGTTAACGTTTTGTCTCAGAAGATAGATTAACATTTTAGAAGATAGATTAACAATTCAGAAGGTATGTTAATATTTCAGAAGATAGATTAACGTTTCAGAAGATATATTAATATTTTAGAAGATATATTAACGTTTCAAAAAATAAGGTAACATTTCAAAAGATAGATTAATGTTTCAAAAAATATGTTTACAAAATAATAATGAAAAAGAAAAAAAAATGAAGTAACTTTAAATCTTTAACGGTAATATAAGAAGAAAAAAAAGGAATAAAAAGTAATTAAAAAAACATATGGTTAAAAATCTTTTAATTAAATTATACATATTAAAATTTAAAGAAAATCTTTTTAGTATTAAAAAATTTATATTAAAATCTGGTTAATTTTTTTACAGAAATGTAGTATTTAAAAAAAACGTTAATAATAAAAAGAAAATAAAAAATAAAGAGTATGTAGGTTGTGTGTTGAAAAGAGCAGCAATGAACAAAAAATAATAATAAATATATTATCTTCTTTTCCTCTGCAGCGTGGGCCCCACGTCACAAGAGCGTGCTAGGATATTCAACCGTGTTTACTACTCTCTCTTTTTCTACTCTCAAAATTTATAAAACCTGAGTAGTGATCAGAAAACCTCACAAAAAACCTCATCATACTATCAACGCAAAAAAAAATCTATTTTTTTAGATTTTTTCCCTCTGACACGTTGGCAAAAAACCTCCTATTGGGAAAGGCCTAATATAATGTAATAACCATTTAAAGTATAATGATAACATAACCGTTCAAAAACAATAAATAAAGAATGAGTCTAGCACGAGATCGTCTTATGAATCCTCTTATATGAAATGGATCCTCACTTTATTTATTAAAACAAACGCATACGTTGGAAATAATTATTCAAAGCACATACCTTGGAAATACGTTGCAAGAGTATACTAGTGAAATGTCGTTTAATTAGCTGTGGTGATAATTTTTTTCTTTTTTTAATTAAAAAAAAAATATATATATATATATATATATATATATTATTTTACTAAATAATTTTTAAATTTTTTATTGTTTATAATTAAATTTAAAGTTAATAATGAAATAAATTTGTATTCATTTTACAAATTACTTATAGAATAATATAATTCTTTTATTAAAAATATGGCCAATACTACTTTGCACCTGGGTGCACTCCATGATATGGTGCACCTACTTTCAGAAATGTATACAATAATGAAATATATACAATTATGAATAAAAATGTATACACTTTGTTAGAGAATTTTTGTTAGTTTTTTTTAATAAAAAATTGAGGGTAAAAAAAATACTCTCTCCGTCCCACCCAAATAGTTTCTTTTTGTCATTTTGATCGTCCCACCCAAAGGATCCTCTTTCATTTTTTACACAAATTGACCCACACATCCCCTCTAATACAATTAAAATATGGGGTCACACTCCCACTAATATAACTATCCACTGCACATTAAATAATAATACTCCTTGATACACATTCCAAAAAGCAAAAACAACCATTTGGGTGGGACGGATGGAGTATACAATTAAAAAACATATATACATTATTGAATAAAAAGTTATACACATATGGATACTAGTTTTTTTAATGAAAAATTGAATGTGAAAAAAATATATAATTATTAAGAAATATGTATATAATTTAGAATAAATAGTTATACACATATGGGTGCACTCTTACACCCCGATGCACTGAATATCAACTCATAAAATATTGTTATTTTTTATAATAAAGATACACTCTTCTGAAATTGGTAAATTATATTTCAGAACTATCGATTACAATCGCTTACGCTCATACCATATAGGAAAAAAATCAGCAGAATAATCTTCCTTGGTGATTTCACTGTTGCTCTTTGTTGAGATATAATATTCTTATTCGTTATATGAATTGTTTATAGAATAGTTTAATTGGATTATTATCACTTTTGATTGATAAAATATCACTTTTTATTACAAATGTTATCACTTTTTTATTAATCTTATTAATTGGTCATGAAATAGTTTAATTGGTCGATTATCACTTTTCATCGAAAAATGTATCATTTTTATTTCAAATGTTATCACTTTTTATTCATCATATGAATTGTTCATAAAATAATTAAATTGAATGGTTATCACTTTTCCTTTATTGCGTATCACTTTTATTAAAAATATTATCACTTTTTTTGCTTTCAATTACAGATTGGTCATGAAATAGTTTTATTGGTCAATTATCACTTTTCTTCAAAAAATATTTTATTTTTATTACAAATGTTATAACTTTTTACTTATCATACTAATTGTTCATAGAGTAATTAAATTGAACAGTTGTCACTTTTCCTTTATAGGGTATCACTTTTATTCAAAATATTATTATCTTTTATGCTTCCAACAAATTGGTTATAAAATGTGTCAATTGAACATATATATTTTTCTCATCATGCGTCATTTTATTTTATATAATCTAAGTATCACTTTACATTCAAAATTATTATTATATTAAAAATAATCATATTTTTAATAAATGATCAATAAATTTTTATTAAGATAATTTTATAATTTTAATAAATAAGTAACACTCTTCATTCAAATTATTACTACTTTTATAAAAAATTTATCACTTTTTTAATAAACAATTACTTTTTGCACATGATAATATTGGTCAGTGGATAAAAGAAAAAATATAGTATACTTATTTTTATTTTATTATTTTTGAAAAATACATACTACTTATGTGTACATATGCATACTTAACGATTAAAAAAAATTACGTGGCATACAATTCATTATATATACTTGGGTTATACCCATCTCAAATTTACTCTATGTATAGGGTTAAACCCTCATTTGAGATAAATTCTCAAGAACATCAGTAACATTAAAAAAATAGTGAGAGAAAGAAAAGAAAAGAAAAGAGAGAGAGAGAGAGAGGAAAGGAGAGGGACAGAGAAGGGGAGGAAGGAAGAAAGAAAAGAGTATTTGTTTTGGACGAGAAAGAGGAGCGTGTCGGGATGAAAGATGTGTAGTTACAATTCTTCACGAGATCTAGTGTATTATCACTATTTGGAGTCTAGGTAAGTAGAAGCCTAACTACAATGTATAAACATGTTGTGTGTGAATTATTTGTGATTAATATGTGATAATTATATTATGAATTATTTGTGACTAATTTAATTACGTTATGAATTATTTGAGATTAATTTGTGATACAAGCTATGAATTTATGTGATTTGGGAAAGGTATGTTTTATATTCAACAACATTATTTGCAAATTATTTGTATAAATTTGCGATACAAGTTGTGAATCTATATGATTTGAAATAATATCATTGTCCTATATAGATATGAGTGATAGGAAACTGTTGAAAGTATCTCTGTATGTTTTGTTAAGATATTGGTTATAAGGATCTGTGTGATCCGAGATGAAGTTGTTACTCTAAAAAGGGATCCGTGTGATCCAAGGTGAAGTTGTTGTTTCAGAAGAGGATCTGTGTGAATTGAAGTTAAGCTGTTGATTTATTGTGATTAAATATTGATATTGATGTCGTAAATAGTTTATGATACATATTTAATTGCTCTGGTTGCATACCATGCATATGAATGAAAAATATTTTTCCTAAAATTAATAAGATACTAATGGTGTGTGCGGCCACTATATATGCACTCTTTCAGGGACTGCCGAAAGTCGTTCCGAGTCATGTGTTGACTCACCTTATGTAGGGATCGTGGGGCAATCCAAGTCATGTGTTGGATCAACGAGTCGATTGTTAGCTCACTTTTATTCAGGGATCACGGGTGATTCGAGTCATATGTTGACTCAACGTGTCGTTTATCAGCTCATCTTTATTCGGGGTTCGGAAAAATCGTCCCCAATACTTTATTCAGGGATAAAAAAATAGATCCGACACTAAGTGTGTCTATTGAGCTCAATTGGGGTGCATATCATAAATGTGTCGTGGGGATCTCACAATGTGAACAATTTTCAAAATAAAAGAGACAAACTTGAAAGACAAGAAAATAAGCGATATAAAACTGAATACATTATCATGCACGAACATGCATGATTTCTACTTACTGAGATTTTTGGTCTCACTAATTTATGAATTGTAGGTGAGCCTGATGACAATAAAATATGTCTCGTGTTGTGCATGCTGTGGAGCTTCTTCAGGGTTTTGAGCGGATGTATATAGATGATGACCTGTTGGGCTAGGCCGTGGATTTATTTTATTTCCACTGAAGTTTTTTTAAGTAATATAATAAGTATTGTCACAAGTTTGTGTGGTTTGAAGTGGTGTTTGAAATCAGTTAGGTATGTTGAATTGGTGAATGGTGTTGGTTATAAATATATTATGTGGACGGTGTTGGTTATAAATATATTATGTAAAAAAATACATGTTGGGTTTTATAATAATGTATAAGTTAAAATAGTATTTGAATTATTAGTTATGTAAGGTGGGTCGTGGCAAAGTGGTATCAGAGCACGATTTGGGTCCTGCAAATTATCTATGTACACGAGTTTATTCCTTGGGAGCGCAACTTTGCATGTAAGTATTATATTCATTCTGTTTTGTTATGTATTTTATAAATTATATTGGCCATGTGGTGTAGGACTCGTAGTTAGTAGACAAAATTGTAAGGGCTACATGTGAAAGTTCTGAGGGTGATAGAGCTGCTGAGCAAGCAACACCTACTTAACGAAATAATCGTGATGCTGTGATTACTCGACTGATGGAATTGGTAGAATGCCAGTCCCAACAAATACAATAACTTATTCAACAAAGAGACATGGGTGGACAATCAGAGGTTAATGCTAATCAAGATAGACGTCAAGTAGAACGTGTGGAAATGGTTTGTGAGAGGTTCCGAAAGCTGAGCCCTCCGATATTTGAGGATGCAGCAGACCCCACAGATGCAGAGGATTGGTTACGCACGGAGGAAAATATGTTCAATAGAGTAGAATTCCCTCAGTTGTCACGGGCAAATTTTTTATTTTTGGCACTTCTACATATGTGCTATTTGATTCTGTAGGAACATATTCATTTGTATCCACTGAGTATGTTAGGAAGCTAGGTGGAACATCTAACTTGATAGAAGCTAATTATGAGGTGATGATACATTCTGGCGAGTCAAAGCAAACCAATCAACTTCTTCGAGGTTGTGTTATTCCTATTGAAGGAACACAACTCCTCGCTGATTTGATTGTGTTATGTATGAATGACTATGATATCATATTTGGCATGGATTGGCTATCAAAGTACGGTGCTACAATAGATTGTCAAAAGAAGAGTATTGCATTTCAGCCGTCGGGGGGAGAACCATTCACTTTTGTTGGGATCAAGAAGAACTTCAAATTTCCTGTTATATCAGCAACAAAAGCACAACGGTTGTTGAAAAGTGGTTGTGAAGGGCATCTGGCGAGTGTGATGAATGTTGAAGGACAACACTGTCCAGTTATCGGTGATGTACCAGTAGTTTGGGAATACCCGGAGGTATTTCCAAATGATCTTCCAGGATTGCCACCAGACCGGGAAATTAAGTTTGTTATTAAGCTGTAACCGAAAACTGCTCCTATATCTAAAGAACCATAAGGAATGGCGCCAGCTGAACTGAAAGAATTGAAGATACAGTTGCAAGAGTTGCTAGACAAAGGTTTTATCCAACCTAGTTTCTCACCTTGGGGAGCACCAGTTCTATTTTTTCGAAAGAAGGATGACACGTTGAGAATATGCATTGATTACCGGGAGCTTAACAAAGTTACGGTCAAGAATAAGTATCCATTGCCTCGCATTGATGATCTGTTCGATCAACTACAGGGGGAAACTATCTTTTCGAAGATTGATTTGTGATCAGGATATCATCATTTGAAGATTAAGGTGGAGGATGTTCTGAAAATAGCATTCAGTACAATGTATGGGCATTATGAGTTTTTAATGATGCCGTTCGATTTGACGAATGCTCCGGCAACATTTATGGATTCGATTATAAGTATGTGATTGTGTTTATCGACAATATTCTGATTTACTCTAAGAATAAGGAGGATCATGCCCTGCGCTTAAGAAAGGTGTTGGAAATTTTGAAAGAGACCAAGTTGTTTTCTTGGGACACGTAGTATCAGGATAAGGAATTTTAGTGTATCCATGTAAGGTTAAAGCAATCCAAGATTGGCCACAACCTTCAAATCCCACTGAGGTTCGTAGCTTCCTTGGATTGGCTGGATATTATCGAAGGTTTGTTGAAGGATTCTCCAAGATCGTTTCACCATTAAAACAATTGACCAAGAAAAATGTGAAATTCATATGGACAGTGGCATGTGAACAGAGTTTTGTGGAATTTAAGAGACGGTTGACATCAGCAACGATCTTAACTATCCCTACGGAGATATGAAACTTCAAGGTTTACAGTGATGCTTCAAAGAATGGTCTTGGATGTGTGTTGATGCAGAATAGGAAAGTAATAGCGTATGCATCCAGACAGTTAAGGGAGTACGAGAAGAATTACCTAACTCATGATTTAGAATTAGCCGCAGTAGTGTTTGCACTCAAGATTTGGAAGCATTATCTATATGGGGAGCATTGTGAGATTTACACTGATTATAAGAGTTTGAAGTACTTTTTCACTCAGAAAAAGTTGAACAAGAGGCAGAGAAGATGGTTAGAACTGGTGAATGACTACGAATGTGTTATCAATTATCATCCAGACAAAGCCAATGTTGTCGCTGATGAATTGAGCCAAAAGACGGCACAGAGTGTAGCTGCTATGACCCTAAATTAGAAACCAGAGTTGCTTGATTTTCAAGGGATGGGTGTGGAGATCATTCAGGAAGGATCATTGGAAGTAAGGATGGCAGATCTAACACTTCGACCAACCATGGACAACAAGATGATAAACTGTTTGACAAGATAAAGAAAAGTATTTGCTCTAGAAAGTCTTCTGATTTCCAATTAACAGATGATGGCGTGATTCAGTATAAAGGTCGGTTATGTCTACCTGAAGTAGACAACATTCAGAAGGAAGTGATGACAGAAGCTTATTCAACATCGTACTCTGTACATCCAGGAGCTACTATGATGTATAGAGATTTGAAATCACATTATTGGTGGCCAGGAATGAAGAGAGATGTCGCTCAATATGTGGGGCAATGTTTGACTTATCAGCAAGTCAAAGCCGAGCATCAGAGACCAGCAGGAACTTTACAGCCTTTATTTATTCCAGGGTGGAATTGGGAGAATATCACTATGAATTTTATTATCGAGCTACAGAAGATAGTGAAGGGTCATGATGCCATTTGGGTTATCGTGGATCGATTGACTAAGTCAACATTGACTAAGTCAACTCATTTTCTTCCTATTTGTTCTACATATTCCATGGATCGTTATGCCCAACTATACATACAAGAGATTGTCAGACTCCATGGAGTACCACTTACTATTGTGTCGGATAGAGATACGAGATTCTTGTTTGCTTTTTGGAAGAGTTTACATAAACTGTTGGGGACACAGTTATCTTTTAGTACAACATTCCATCCACAGACAAATGGTCAATCAGAGCGTACGATACAGATTTTGGAGGATATGCTCAGAGCATGTGTGTTGGATTTTCAGGGTCAGTGGAGTAAATTTTTGCCTCTGATAGAGTTCTCGTACAACAACAGCTACCAGTCCACTATTGGGATGACACTATATGAAGCACTGTACGGGAGAAAGTGTAGGTCTCCGGTACATTCGGATGAAATTGGAGAGAGAAAACTTTTGGGTCCAGACTTGATTTGTAAAGTGACAGAAGCTGTAACACAGATTAGAGAGAAGATGAAAGTTGCCCAAGATCGACAGAAAAGTTATGCAGACAAATGGAAAGAGAGTTGGAATTTGAAGTGTGTGATCAGGTATTCTTAAAGGTATCTCCAATGAAAGGAATAATGCGGTTTGGAAAGAAATGGAAGCTCAGTCCAAGATATGTTGGTCCATTTACTATCACTGAGAGAGTTGGAAGTGTTGCTTATAAGTTGGAGTTACCAGCATCGATGTCTAGAGTACATGACGTATTTCATGCGTCTGTGTTGAGGAAGTATGTTCTGAATCCATCTCATGTTCTTAGAAAAGAACCAGTTGAGTTGAAAGAAGATTTTAGTTATGAGGAAATACCAATTGAGATCTTACGTCGAGAAGTGAAGAAACTCATAAATAAAGAGATACCATTAGTAAAGGTGCTATGGATGAACCAACTAGTTGAGGAGGCTACTTGGGAAAGACTGGATGAGATGATGGCTAAGTATCCAGAACTTTTTAAGTAAGTAAATTTCGAGGACGAAATTTTTATAAGGTGGGGAAGATGTGATACCCGAGCTTCTCACTACTCATGTGCCAATATAATTTAATTTGTGTTATGTGCATTTTATAATCATGTGACAATTATGTGATAATTATGTGATAATTATGTGGTAAATATCTTTACATTTTATTTATCTTTATATTTTATTTGATACATTTCTGACAAAAATGGTGACAATATGTGAATATATATGTGTGCATAAATATTTACGTGCATTAATTTGGATATATATATAATTAAATTGTTTTATTATTATTTCTTAATTATTAAGTATCACACGTGTTCTCATAATAATAATAGTGGTAAATATATTCATGTATGTGTATTAATTCATAAATGTATCGTATCTTAGTCATTAAGTATTGCATGTATATTTGTAATGGATAACAATAATAATAATAATAATATAATAACAAAATATATGATATTAACGTTGCTACTACGTGGTTAATGGACAATACAAGTAATATGTGGTTAATAAGTGTACACATGCATACTTAACGATTAAAAAAAATTACGTGGCATACATTTCCACCATATACTTAGGTTAAAATTTACTCTATATATAGGATTAAACCCTCACCTGGGATAAATTCTCAAGAACATTAGTAACATTAAAAAAAATAGTGAGAGAAGAAAATAAGAGAGAGAGAGAGAGAGAGAGAGAGGAAAGGAGAGGGAGAGAGAAGGGAAAGAAAGAAAAGAGTGTTTGTTCGAGACGAGAAAGAGGAGCGTATCAGAACGAAAGATAGTTAGTTACAATTCTTCACAAGATCTAGTGTATTATCACTATTTGGAGTCGAGGTAAGTAGAAGTCCAACTACAATGCATAAACATATTGTGAGTGAATTATTTGTGACTAATATGTGATAATTATGTTATGAATTATTTGTGACTGTTGAGAGTGTAAATTCACGTGCTATGGACTCTGATTTGTGTGGAAAGCGGGTACGATTTGGTCTATTATCGAGACAAATCGGATTGTTTACGGAGAATCCATGAATCAGAGGCTATTGAGGTCTTTGGAGCATATTTGTACAGGAAAACAGGTCTTAAAGGCTTGTAATTGGAAGACACGATTTTCAAGACAATTTTCAAAAGTTGTTCGACCAAGAGAACTTTTTCCAACAACATCACTTTGGTTGAACAAAAAGGTCCAAGTCGAGCAAGATGTGCAAAAATGTTCAGGAGCGTTGCTCGACCAAACGAGGTCATTCGACCAGCATCATTTTAGTCGAACATAGGAGCCTAAGTTAAATAAAATGTACAAACATACAGAGAGTTTGCTCGACTATTGCTCGACCAAGAGGCCTTGCTCGACTTATCGAGGCTTGGTCGAGCAGAATATCGCTGATTCTATTTTTGGCAATTTCGGGATTCTTTTACCAAATTTGACGTATGTCTCAATTAAAATCAATTCCAAGGCCCATAAGGAGGTTTAACAAGTATAAAAGGAGAGCTTTCGTAGGAGAAAAAGGACACCATCATCCATTCACTACCAAAATCCTACCGCCATTCGAAGGAGCTGTGGAGCGAGGTCCGTCTGTCTAACCAGGTGAGAATCAAGTGAAGATTCAAGACGGAGAGAGACGCGACGGCACCCACATCTAGGGTTTGCTTTGCTTCTTAATTTATCTCTTAAGTTTTTTAGACTATGGGTAAGATCCAATCAACCAACATGATTGTTCTTCGATCAATCATGGGCTAGAGCCGCTTCGGTAGATCAAGGGTTATGAAGATTTTATAAGTTAATTTGTCTTTCATGCGTGAACTCCGTACAACACTACTTGTTGTATATTTTATATAAGATTGTGCTTTTTAATTTCATACTCACAGTCGTTTTGTGCATCATTAACTGTTACGTAGAGTATGAATACATATCTTGGTTATTGATTGAGTGTGTTCACTGGTTAGCAGGATTACATATTATAAGTCTAAGAAAAGAGATTCTGAAGTCTTATTAGAACTATCTTATATAAATATTTATTAGTTGAATCTTATTCGGGTTAATAAGTATTATAGAGAGTATAATCTCATAGTACCTAAAAATGGAGATCATATCAGGTTGGAGTACCAATCCTAGAGGGAAATAATTGATACTGATAGTACCTAGAAAGAGTGAATTATATCTCTTGCTCCAAGGACATTCACATGTGTCATATGTTTGTTTACTTATGCCTATAGAGTGAACTTGTATGGTTTAGTTATGCATCCATAAACCACAAGACAGATTTGGACATCAACATATAGAAAAACTGGATGACCTGAAGAACTATCTAATTTCTTACTTGATCACAGTCGTATTATCTCTATTGCTTATTTATTTATTTACTGTTTTTTCAATTCTTGTTAATTAGTCACTCAAATTATCGCAACTTAATTGCTACATTAGTTTTAGTAAATTGAATTTAATTAACTTAATAATAATCCGTCCCTTGGGTTTGATAATCACTTGGTTACCTATCGAGATTACAATTAATATCCTTCATACTTGGGAATTATTTTATGTATTGAGAAAACGCTCATCAAGTTCTTGGCGCTGTTGCCGGGGATGACAAGTTATTATTAGTTTATTATTTCTAGTTTAATTAGGACTACTTTCTTCTCGTTTCTTTATTTTTTAATTGTGAATCTTTCTCAGGTGTATGCACACTAGATCGAAGGGAACTAATCTAGAACCTTTTGATCCGGAAATAGAAACATCAGCAAGAAGGAGGAGCACTAAGAAGGGGAAGAACAAGAAAAAGACCATGGAATCAACTGAAACTCTTAATTCAGGAGTCGAGGTTGTCGAGCAGAATCCAGAAGTGATTGAAGCTGAAACAGAAGTTAATTTGGACACAAAAGCAATCACCATGGCCGGAGCAGTAAATTAAGACGAGGCTGCAATCTGTGAACTCTTCAAGAATAACAGGGGGGCACTGTGGGTCTGTTAGGAGCGCGTACAACTGCATCGGATTTCGATCTTCATCCCGCTCTTATCAGCATGATAGAAAGAAACTCCTTTTCAGAAGGGACTTTCGAGGATCCTCAACAACATCTTTATAAGTTCCTCGATTATGCTAGTAATACAGGAACTCAAGAAGATGCAAGGAAGATCCTATTGTTTAAATTCTCGCTTACTGAAAGAGCGAGAGATTGGTACGATACTCTTAGTTCTGGTGAGTGTGATACGTGGGACAAATTGAAGTTGAAATTCTTGGAGAGATATATGCCACCTTCTAAGGTGTTTAAATTGAAGCAAGCAATTCATCAGTTTATGATTAATAATGGAGAGTAGTTCCATGAAGCTTGGGATAGATTCAAGGACATGCTCAGAAGATGTCCTCAACATGGGTTGATAAAGTCACAGTATATCAGTATTTTCTATGACAGATTGGATAGTGATTCTAGAGTCCTACTCGACATGTCATCGAATGGAGCTCTACTTGCAAAGACATCCGTTGAGGCCGAGAAGCTTTTTGAGGATATATCGATGAATTTTAGAGATCGGCCTACTGATAGATTGAGGGGCGCCTATGTCCTTGGGAAGGTAGCACAAGTTGAACACACAATGGTGAAGTCAAGTAAGGAAGGTGAGATCGTCTCTACCTTGGTAGGTATAATTAAGCTACTTGAATCTCAGCAGAAGTAGATCACCAATTTGTCACAGAAAATACCAATCATGATGCAGCAGGATGAAGGAGTAAGCCAAGAGGATACAGAAGAGGCGAACTATGCTATGGGTCAAAGTATTCGAGAAAACTAGGTTCCGAAATCAAGAAGACCAGAATTATCAAGGGAACTATAACAATCGTGGTCCCCCGGGTACTTACCAACAACCAAGGAGGCCTTAGTTTTCATGGAATAATCCAAATTATGCGGTGCAACCTCCGATTGGTGTTGATCTTGGAGCTAAGGTTGAATAAGGAAAATCTGGGTTCGAGGATACAGTGAACAGATATATGGCGAGGAATGATGCAAGGGTGGATCGTCTCGAGGCCAAGTGGGAAAAGAAGATTGATGCAAACCATGATGATATATCTAAGCAAGTAAAAGACCTTACATTATTGATGGGGGAGAAGGAAGAAAACGTGAACAAATTGACTCAAACTATTGAGAAGGGAAAGTTTCCGTCTCAAAGTATTCAGAACCCTAAATCTTGTCATGCCATCACATTGAGGTCGGGTATGCAGTACGAGGGCCAATGATGCCGGCGAGTGGAAAAGAAGAAAGCAGGGACTCTGCTCGACCAACCTAGATCCATTAGACAAAACTTGATGGTCGAACGGAAGTCGAGCAACTTTTGGAAGAACAGAATTTCGATGCTCTGTTTCCAATTCAACCGTTCAACCATAACACAACCGTTCGACCATACCACCATGGTCGAATGGTGGTCAAACAACAACAGGAGAATGAGAGTTCACGATCAGGTAGGTTGCTTGACCAAACTCAATCTGTTCGACCAGTCTTTTTTGGTCAAACAGAGGTCTAACAACATGGTTAATTCATTACCGGATTCGATACCGAATGCTACGCTGTTGATCGGAACACTCCATCTATACCTCAAGAGCAGAATACTAAGCTTACAGTAGTAGAGAAGAAGTGGGAAAGAGCCAAGAGATTGAGAGCCGAGAAGGTTAAAGCGGAGAAGATAGAACGTGATGAATGAGGGATTCCCAAGACTAAGATACCACCTTCGTTTCCTCTCAATCAAGTTAAGAAGGGTTTGGAAGAGAAATTCAAAAATTTTCAGATAAAATGAACAAGATAAGCTTGAGCATTCCATTCTCTGAAGCAATCTTGGAGATGCCATACTAAGCCCTTTTTCTAAAGGATATACTTTTGAAGAAGAGGAGCTTGAACGGAATTGACACGGTGAATCTATCAGAAAATTGCAGCTCGATCATCCAGGGAAAGCTACCACAAAAGTTGAAGGATCCGGGGAGCTTTGTTTAGTGTGAAAATCTGCATATTTTATGGTCCGATTTAGCACTGTTTTGTGGGATTTATATTCATATTTTAGCACTAAATGGTTCATTTTTATATATTTAAGATATTGGTGCATTTGAGGTGTTATTTTGTGTTTTTAGGTGGAAAACAGATTAAAAGTGTAAAGTTGGAATGAAGAGTGAATTTGTGCAAGATGTCAAGGAAACAGAGGACTATATTCCATAATTTTTCTGTATTTCTATAGAAGTCCAAACTAGTTGAGTGATACATGGTTAGAAATCTACGGAAGAGAGGGTAGCGTGAGACCAAAAATCAATTCAATCTGAGCTTGGATGAAGAAGTTATGCTCAAAACCATGAGGTTACGCAGCTGCCGGCGAGAATTCCGAAAATTCACGAAAATTACCATCTATTTCCTATTTTGTTGGTGGCTAAGTTATTTCCTAATTTAATATCTCTGCATATCTTCCATAATTATATTTTTCCTAATTTTTCAAGATTTACTCCTTATTTTATTCAATTCTCACACCTATATATACTCATTCTCATCACCACATAATGTGTGGAGAAACCGTATAATCTACTACCACCACATCACCTAGGGTTTTTAACCCTAATCCACCATATCCGCCTTTCATCTTCTACCCTTCACCCGCCTTTAATCCATCATCTCACACACTCGATCACGGTATTTGCTACTTGAGAAGGTGAACGGAGGAGGATCATCAAGACGGAAAAATGAGACGGAGAATTATTCAGGACAAGAGTTTTTCTTCCTTCTTTAATTTTTTATTGTTGATTTATAGACTCATGGGTAAGTTTCTTTTCATTGATATAGTTGTTGTTTGTAACACAATGGGCTAGTTTCCTCTTGATAGTTTTAAGGTTTGAAAGTTTATCATGCTGATTTGAGATTTTAGACATTTATGCTGATAATTTTTGCAAAATATTTATTCCTTATTGATATTTTATTTTAAACTTATATAATCAGGTTTCTTAATTCTTATGATATTATCATTCATTAATATATGATTGAGTTTGAATGTGTTCCATGATTATATTTGTTATTTCTTGACAATTGAAGGGGATTGACTAATATATTGCCTTTGATTGTTTGACCATCAATATAGGATACCTTATTATCTTTGCATGACCATTGTTAAAGAGAAATATGGTAAGGAAGCTCTAATCCAATTTATTTAGTACCTATACAAGATAAATCTCTTGCACTAGCCTATATGGAATTTTGCATGTGAATCGTCTAGAAAGCAAATAAGGGGGTTTGGGTGTTTAATTTCCTTAGTACCTAAAGGGAATAGGGAATTATCTTATTAATTTAGTCCTAGGAATTTATGTTCTTTAAAATTGTTAAATCTCACTTGTCCATTAGTGGTTTAGCATGCTTAAGTGATCATTCCTATAAAATTTTGCATGATTTAATTCATTTGTCTATTTGTCTTATTTCGCATGATAAATTTGATTTTCCTAAAACTATCTTGTTCTTGTCTCTTGAAACACCTGTGATTGAGTGTGGCTTCTATTTATTTATTTATTTATTTTATTTAGTATTTATTTTCTGCAATATTAGTTATTAATTCTAATTCACAAAAGGTTTTTATGTCTTAATTATTAGTGGTGACAATTAGTTAGTGTGTATCTTGTTTAACTCTAATCCCTTGGGTTCGATAATAGACTTGGTCACACGCTTATCTGCAACTGATTCTTTACACTTGGGGACACGTAAAAAGGTGAACAAGCTTCACTATCTTTTGTGAAATTGGAAAGGGGCCGACACGTCGAGCCTTGTGTGATCTTGGGCCAAGCATCAATTTGATGCATTTGTCTATTTTTAAAAGTCTTAGTTTGGGAGAGTTAACTCCTACAACAGTTGCTCTACAATTGGTGGATAGGTTTATGACTTTTCCAAAGAGAATGATTGAAGATGTTTTGGTGAAAGTGGAGAAACTAGTTTTTCCCGTAGATTTTTTGGTGCTAGAGATGGGGGATAACAAGGATAATTTCCTCTTATCTTAGGGAGACCATTCCTTTCTACTGCTGGAGCAATGATTGATTTGCAGAAGGGGAAGCTAAAGCTTCGGATGGATAAAGAAGAGGTCTTGTTTAACCTGGACAAAGCAATGAAGATGCCGATGGAGACACAGTGTAATAGCATTGATGTGATGGAGGAGATTGTGAAGGAAGATATCTCTCTGATTCTTTCTAAGGATCCTCTTGAGACATGCTTGATGGAATCTCTTACATTTCCTACCACGGAGCTAGATGAACTCTCCAATGAGGTATGTATTGAATTCTTTGAAAACTTACTTGTTTTGGGTGATGGCAGGTATGAATCGAAGAGTACAATGATCGAGAAAGTCAAGTGGACTAGGAAGTACTTGCCATTGGATAGAGAGAATGTACCTCGAGAAGAGAAGAAAGAGGTGTTGAAACTGCTACTAGAGCACTTGAAGTATGCTTACCTAGGTGATAATGAAAAATATCATGTAATTGTATTTTCTTCTCTTAATGATGATCAACTTGAGGAGTTGTTAGATGTCCTTAGGAAGTATAAGTCTGCGATTGGATGGACTCTTGATAATTTGAAAGGTATTAATCCCTCATATTGCATGCATAGAATAAGGTTGTTAGATGAGGCCAAGAGTATGATTCAGAATCATCGGTGGGTGAATCCCGCTATTCAAGAAATGATTAGGAAGCAAATCCTAACGTGGTTAGATGCAGGAATTATTTATCCCATTAGTGATAGTCCCTATGTGAGTCCATTGCACGTTGTTACTAAGAAGGGAGGCAGGACTATTGTGAAAGCTGAAGATGGAGAGACGATAGCCACTAGGATTCATATCTGATGGCGTGTGTGTACGGATTACAGGAAACTAAATGAAAATACATGCAGAGACCATTTTCCCTTCCTTTCATAGATTAAATGCTTGATCGTCTTGTAGGGTATGAGTTTTATTCTTTCTTGGATGGGTACTCGGGTTATAATCAAATCATGATTGCGCTCGAGGATCAGGAAAAGACTACTTTTACTTGCCCTTATGGAACTTTTGCTTTTACGAAGATGCCTTTTGATTTGTATAATGCACCTGCTACATTTCAGAGATACATGATGGCTATATTTGATGGGTTGATAGAAAAGATCATGGAGGTGTTTATGGATGCTTTTTCTGTGTTTGATTTCTCGTTTGATATTTGTTTGTCTAACCAAGCTACTGTTTTGAAGAGATATCAAGAAACTAATCTTGTCTTGAACTGGGAGAAGTGCGACTTCATGGTAAGAGACGGGATTGTTCTTGGGCATCATATTTCGGCCAAATCATTATCTCCTTTCTTGGACATGTTAGATTTTATTAAAGATTCATAAAAGACTTCTCGAAATACTCCAAACCATTATCTCATTTACTTGAAAAGGATGTTCCTTTTGTTTTTGATGAAAAATGCCTAATTGCTTTCAGGTTTTGAAGGAGGCACTTATTACTGCACATATCTTGATCACACCGGATTGGACTCAGCCATTTGTACTTATGTGTGATGCAAGTGATTTAGCACTTAGAGTGATGCTTGGGTAGATGAGGGAGAAAAAGTTCTGTGACATTTACTATGCAAGTAAAACTTTTGATGCAGCACAAAAGAATTACACTGTCACTGAAAAGGAGTTTTTAGTTTTGGTGTATGCATTCAATAAGTTTCGACAGTATTTAGTTGGCATGAAAATTATAGTATATACAGATCATTCTGTGATTCAGTACCTGATGGAGAAGAAGGAAATAAATCCGAGGATTATAAGATGGATTCTTCTTCTGCAGGAATTTGATATGGAGATCCGGGACAAGAAAGGAACTGAGAATGTGTTGGTGGATTACCTATCAAGGTTGGAGATGAGGGAGCATTGTGATGATTCTTTTGATTATATTGAAGAGATGTTCCCTGATGAGAAGATGAGGCGGTGTTTGCTGAAGGAGCGGAAAGAGCATGTGTGGTGGCTGCTCAAGGAATGGATCCATGGTATGTGGTTTATGCAATTGCATTGCTGTTAGGAAAATTCTAAGAGATTTTAATAGATATCAGCTTGCTAAATTCAAGAGGGATGTTGAGTTGTTTATATGTTATGATCGTTTGTTTACAAGATTTGTACGGATTCTATCATCCGTAGGTGTGTGCCCGAGATGGAGATGGAGAGTGTTCTTGAATTTTTCCATGCACAACCTAACGGGGGGCATATCGGAGCTCAAAAGACGGTAGCTAAGGTACTTCAATCTTCTCTTTATTAGCATTTCAGTATTATATCTCTTTACAAACTTAGTTTCTACTATAGTTTATACTTAGTTTGGGGGTGTGATGTTCTTACCTCATTGAAGCACTGAGAATATAATCTTTTCCTTGTAACGTTTGTTCGGCGAGTTGATTTTTTGTGGCATATTGAAACTTTAACCGATTTTGATGTGTCGATTTTTTACAATTTGCCTAATGTTTAATGGTGTTTTGTTTTTAAAATGTCATATGCAGAGTTATACATGATTTTATATGGTCTAAAAGTGGTTCTCTAGCTTAATTTTTGGCTATCTTGATACTTGATGTTGTCCCAGAGTTTGAACGTTACAGGGAGAGACGAGACGAGTACGAATTTTTGAGAATTCAGGTAGTTGTTCGACCAAAACGCTATTGTTCGACCAAGGAGAAGTGGTCAAGCACTGGTCGAGCAAAATGTACAAAACTTACAGTAGCGTTGTTTGACCAAGTGGGAGTTGTTCGACCAGGATTGACAAGTCAAGCACTGGTCGAACGAAATGTGAAATTTGTCCAGTAGGGTTGTTCAACTTGGACCATGTTGTTCGACCAATGTGTCTTGATCGAGCACTGGTCGAACAAAATGTGAAAAAATTACAAAGAGTTTGTTCGACCAAGCACTGGTTGTTCGACCAGAAACTTTAAGTTGAACAACAATCGAACGAAATAGAGAAGAACAGGGGTCACGACTTCATAAGTTGTTCGACTTCCAGAACTTGCTCGACCAGAAAAATCAAGTCGAACGAGGCCAATTTTAAAGGTAAATCTGATTTGTTTGACTTAAAACCCTTGCTCGACCACTCTGAGAAAATCGAACGGAGTCCCAGAGCAGTTTTTAAAGGTGAGATTTACCATTCCGTTCGACATATTCCCATCACCCTCTCTCAAACACCGATTCCAACCCGTAAGTCTTCTTCCCAAAATCCTTTCCACACTCTCGTCTACCCTTCCACACACTTTTACATCCAAATTTGAGGGTTTCCAAGTCTGATTTTGGGCTTTTCACTCAAATTTTTGGGGTTCGTTGTTCAACACCACAAGCACACAATGGCCAACAAAGGTATGTTTTCCCTTACGTTTTACACTTGAATTGTAGTGAATGTGCCTAATGAAGATTGGGTGAGTGGATTTAACATAGTTTTGGTTGGATTTGATTGTTGAATTATTGGAGTTTTTGCTCGAAATTTCACTTGAACTTACATAGTTTGATTTTCGTTGGATTGGTGAGTTTTTGTGAAATTGATGTTGTATATAGCATGGGCTTGAGGTTAATTACGGATTATATGAATGGGCTCATTGAATTTGAGTGTTATTGTGGTGTAATTGAGGATGAAAGATGAACATGTTGAAGGTTTTTGTTGAAATTATGAGTTAAATTGAAAGCATGTTTGTGTGGAGTATAGTTAAGTCTAAAAATTTCATTGTTCTTGATTGAAAGTGTGAGTTAGAATTGCTATTATGATTGGATGAACCTTAAAGTTGAGAATGGTTTGAGCATATGAATTTGAAGTCTTGAGTAGGATTCATGTTAGACTTATGATTGGTACTTTTTTTTTATCTCTTTTTGTAATACATTGAAGTATAATTTTTGCAGGAAAAGAGATTGCTTCTTCTTCGAAGAGGAAGGTTACTAAATCCCATTCGAAGAGTGAGGTGGCGAAGAAGATGAAGATGGATAAAAAGAGGCCATCTGATTTTGGTATCAAGCTTGGAGATTGGGAGGAGAAAAATGATCTTTGGGCAGCTATAGCACAGAAAATAAGGAGGACTAGGTATCAGGATGATCGTGCTATGATGGATATGAACATTATCAACGACATTCGTTAGATGTTCAATCAGGTGGGCATTACAAGATTCATGGAGATGAAGAAAGAGGCCTATTTTCATATCACTGCGGAGGTCTTATGCACACTGAGGATTGAGCATGGAGACCAATACCATCCTTATGGTATTCAGATGCAATTTGGTGGGTAGGAGCAGATGATGTGGGCTCGAGAGTTCAATGATTTGATTGACTGTGAGAACGTGACTGATTTGGAGCATGATGACTTCAAGCCTGATGAGTTCTGAAGAGCTATTATGGGGAGGCGAGAGAGATATAATTCGAACACTTCCAAGATTACTTTCATCCGCAACCCTGTGATTGCTTATATGGAATGAATTTTAAGCAACACTGTTTGCTAGGTGATGGGTGTTTTCTTAACACACAATTTAATCCCCAAGTATGAAGGATATCAATTGTAGTTTCAAAGGTGACCAAGTTATATATCGAACCCAAGGGACAGATAAATATCAATTGAATTATGTTCTAGTAAATTATTAATATGTTGGAAAATATAATGGTTTTGATTTGAATTAAGTAACAACTAATAACAAGTAAAGATAACAAGAAGAAAAGATAGTAGGTTGTGATCAAGTAAGATGATAGGTAGTTCGTCTGGTCATCCAGTTCCACTTATTAATTCATACTTTTGTGTAACGGTGTCCGACTCTGCCTTGTGGTTTATGGACGTATCACTAAACCATGCAAATTCACTCTGTAGACACAAGTAAATATGAGTATGACACGTATAAATATCCTCGGAGCAAGAGATATAATTCACCCCCCCTTTCTAGGTATTATCATAATCAATTATTTCCCGTGCACTTAGTACTCTAACTCGATTTGATATCCCTTTATAGGTACTATGAAATTATACTCTTTATCCTACTTATTAACCCGCATATGATACAATTAACAAGTATTCATATAAGATAGTTCTAATAAGATTTCGGAATCTCTTCACTTAGAATTATAACATTAAAACCCTGCTCAGCTGTGAACGCACTCAACCAATAACCACATTATGTATTCAGACTCTACACAACAAGTATTGATGCACAAAACGACTGTGAGTATGGATTAAAAATGCGCAATCTTATATAAAATATACCACAAGTATTGTTGTATGGAGTTTACACACGAAAGATAAATTAACTTATGAAACTTTCATAACCCTAGAACTACCGAAGCGGCTCTAGCTCATGATTGACCTAAGAGCAATCATGGTTAGATGGACCGATCTTACTTGAATCTACAGCGGAACCTCTGTCACAGCCCCTGCGAATGATGGAAGATCACTTCTCTCTCCAATCACGTCCTCTTGCCTCTTGTATGATTCTCGTGATGATCAAAAGTCTCCCTCCAGTACTACATGAGCCTCCTTTTATACTTGTAATCACGTCTTTAGGGCTTGGAATGGGCTTTTCAAGTGATCACACGCGTTTAGGCCTAAAAAATTCGGATATGGTAAGTTTTCGTACATCGGTTTGACCTCAACAGCAAGTCGAACCACTCATCACAGATCTAACCACAGGTCGAACCAAGCTACTGAAAGTCCCCAGCATCCGGTTCAACCAACTGGACAGGTCAAACCACAGCGACGTGGTAGAACCAGCTCCCCTGCGAATCGATTTGACCACGGTTCGACTTGTTGCCCAGGTCAAACCCTCCCATCGTGGTGAATCAGCCCTCTGTACAAATTGTGTCATCGGTTAGACCTGTTGGACAGGTCGAATTGGCCTTCTTCAGGTTGAACCGAGCCTCCTCTTTACCTATACGGATAGCTTCGACTTCGTCTCTTCAATTCTTGACACTTACAATCCAATTTCACTAGTAAAACCACTTAAATAGCTCCAACAACACCTGATTCCTGCTCTTTCACAATATATATAGGTTTTCCACCTATTTTACCCTTCAAACTCTCCAAAATAGCATAAATTCCGGTGCTAGACTCGTGAATTTACAAACTTATCAAACCCCAAACTTGCATGTTGCTCGTCCCAAGGCAACACAATCAAACCAAGGAGTCGTGTTAATTCACAAGAATCACCAAGCACAAAACATATTACACATGCAACTTCATCAATTTAAAAACAAGTATATCCTGTATCATACATATCATTCATGCAAAACATCACTCAATCACAATGTCATTCGTAGTACTAAGTCATCCAGCTCACAAGATAAGTGTTTACTCTCTCACTTAAGTGCTAATCGCACTTAATAGGTTAGTGTATACGCTCATACTCAATCCATAATCACGCGTAACCATAAGCTTGGCAAAGGTCTCAAAAATCAACTCACAATCAACTAATAACTAGGATCAAAGGACTTGTCTTTGGGTTGTAATGTTGGCTATTTGGAAAGGGTAGGAAAATTTAAATAAGTGACTCAAACACTAGTAGAGAGTTACCTTGGAGGTTCTTTCTTTCTTCATTTGGCTTCATATTCTCCTCCAATTCTTCTCTTGCAATTGCACTTGCAATTTTCAAATTTTCTTCTCTTTCTTGCATCAACATCATTCTTCTTTTGATAACTCGGGTACTAGTTGTAGGCACTACCCTTTTTGAACAGCAACCGGGGTACCAGTTTCAGACACTATCCCTAAACAATATTTAACCATGTACTCTTCTTACTCTACTCAACCTCATTCCATCTTCCTTTTTCTTCTTGCAACACTTATTCACCTCAACTCTCTCTAGCAATGAATATGGTATTTACAAAGCTCAAGTAAAGGTAAAATAAGGCTCTTTTATTTGGCTTGCCAAAGAAAAAGCTTTTAACGGCTCAAACAGGGCTACCAAAGGTTTATAACTAATAGGAAGGTAAATTTTGGCTAAGTAATTCAATTAATCAAGAATGGTCTAAGATCATGTCCTAGCAATTCACCAATTGTAAGTTTCACACAAGACTCCAAGCCAAGTTCTAGAATACGTTCATATGAATGATTCTCTCAAGAATAAACTATCATGATCAAGCATGAGTAAAAGACTCAAATCCTCACATAGGTAAATAGAATCCTAAGTACTCATCATAGCACGTAATCAAGATCAATTCCACACGAATTCTACATACTTATCAAATTACACATGCTTCTCATCAATGGAAATTAACACATGAACATATGAATGCACAAAAATCCACCAAACCCATATACCAAATCAAATCATACAAGTATCTCTACAATCCCCACCTATGCAACATAGTCTATCCTCACCATCCACATCCAAGATCAAGTATATCAATTTAGTACATGCCACTCACACAAGAACACACCCTTACCTGTAAAGAGAAAAAGAAGAATGGAGATGAGATGAATCGGAGATCATAAAACCCTGCAGCTCTACTCCTCCGGAGCATCGTCATCCTCATCACCATCAACCTCACTCATCTCATCAAACCTTCGCTCTACAATCTGGTGCAGATCACCGATGTGTCTATCCAAGTAGTCAACACGATCACTCAGCTTACCCACCCGTTCATTCATGGCATTATATCTATCATTGAGCGTGGCATAGTTGGCATTAGCGAGCGCGAGCTGCCTGTTGATCTCCTGCTGACTAGCACTGATCACGGCCAGCTGCTCATGAATAAGGCGAAGCTGCTCTCGTGTATTATCCGGAATAGACCGTTGCTGCTGCGGCGCTGCTGGAACATGCTGAGGCGCATCGTGCTGATCCGGGATCTCCATATCCTGCTACTCAACTCCTCGGTGCTCAACTTCAGGCTGCGGTGGCGGCTATGGCTGCTGCGGCGCTGCTAGTCGGAACTCTCCTTGGTCAACAATCTGCCTCAGCTCCGCTATCCTACCATCCTCATACATCCGCGCCACTGTCCTCCAATCCCCATTCTTCCTCACTGTCACGGATAGGGCGGTGTGTCCGAGGGAGTCCATCAGCTTGTTTCTTTCTTCCCGAATAGTCATCAAGTTGCTCATGTCGAAGGGAAACATGAAATCGAAGGGTTTGAGACCCCTCGTGAAGAACCAATCTCCATCCCTGAAATGAGAGAATCCACCCTTCACGCACGTGAACATAATTAATTGGTCTCTCCTCCAATAGGTGTGATGCCGGTGAAATCCAAGTTATAGTGCTCGGCTATAATCGTCAGCAACCCTCCAATATTGACCTTTTGAAATCCCGCGGTCCTGAACCGGTTCAGCTGAGCGATGAAGTAAGTTCCAATGTCGAATTTCACCCTGCTCAACATACACCAAAGAGCATACAACTCCTCTTGAGACACACAGCTCCCCTCTGAGCAGGCAAACAGTGTGTTGCCTAACACCCTATCCATGTACCTCAATACCGGGTTCTTGATCGATGGCGCACGAGCTTTCTTGATCTTGTAAACTCCAATCTCTCCAGAGATCTCCCTCCAAAAGCTATTAGCATCAAAATAACTATTCTCCACACGAGAAATCTCCAAAGGCATCTGAAATAGCTCATTGAAGTCCTCAACAGTCCATCTCCTCCGAACACCTCTAAGCTGAAACCAACACTGATAAGCGTACCCAGAGGGTCCTTATCCATCTCAAAAGAACAAATTACCTCCGCTGTGACGTGGAAGTAGGTCGGGCTCTTCAACTCCATGAGCCTACGGATCCCTACTTGGTCGAACATCCAGAAAATATCATCACGGATGTTCATCATCCTCATGGCATAATTATATTGGTATCTCGTCCGAGCTATCTTGTCCGAGACTTCTTCCCACTTTTTTTTGATCTCATCCCATTCTTTCATCTGAAGTTCAAAGTTTTCAGGTAGACGTTGCTGTAACCTAAGCTTGTTCGTCACATTGTCCACTTTCGAGGGCCTATCTTGTCTCTTCTTCGATCTCACTTCCACTTCTTTCCCCTTTCCCTTATCTTTACTCGTTCATTGTCCTATACCTGAAAACCATACTTCAATAATAACAATCAAGACAAGAAAACAAGTAATTGACTAGCATCTCATACACTCTACTCAAGACTTCAAGCGTCAATGCATAATCAACCAACAAATCAAACTCATTCAACTACCATCTCCATCCAAAACCACTTGCTTATTCAACATGCTCAAACCACACCAATCACACCTTCTAACACCAACTAAAAAGCATGCATCAATTTATCCAAGCAATTCAACAAGCAATACAATACGCTTACTCAATGAACTACTTCAATTCTAACAATTTCAAACCAAATCAACATTCTCATCAATCAAACTCCCTTTATCTTCAAACAATTCACATGAAACTCAAGATTCATCAACAGTTAAGCAATCTCAACTCAATAAACAAGAATTCCTAAGAATCAATTCAAAAACATCAGCTATCACCATTAATTTCAAACAAAATCAATCTCAATCAACTTACCCACAATAATTTGTATACATTAAACCTCAATCCTAGAGAAATTGAATTGAGAGAACATACCTTTAGTCTTTCCCATGGTGAAAATCGAACAAGTGCACAATACAACTATGATTCGCGACTACAGCCCAAATTTGCGATGAATTTCACCCAAATTCGCGACAGAGTCAAGAATTAAGAGTGTAGTGTGGTGTAATCGGTACAAAATCAAGTGTAATTGAAGAATTGTTGCACGGGTGTTCCGATTTGGAGATGATTCCGGTGAGGGTGGAGTGAAAAGTGATCGAATCAACTCAAAAATCGAACTTAAAACATACTTACCTGGCTTGGTTCGACCTATTTAACAGGTCAAACCGTAGATGACGAGGTCGAACCAACCTTCAGGACAAGTGCTCCTTTCGGTTCGACTTGAGTTCGACCTGCAATTCAGGTCAAACCAGAACAGCTTAGGTCGAACCACCCTACTGTAAGTTTCATGCCATCGATTCGACCTTGATTCGACTTCCTCTGTTGGGTTCGACCTGCTGGCTTGGTTAAACTGACCCCCTGAAGCTTCAGAATCGAGTGTTCTTCCATCCCTACACACTTCAAGCTTCAAAATGAATCATTAGGTACCAAATATAGTTCAACTTCATCAAAAATTGTTTCTGAAAAATAACATTCATAAGTAAATCCGTATAAAAAACAACAAAACACCAGTAAACATTAGGCAAGTTGCAAAAAAAATCGACACATCAAAACCGGTTAAAAATTTAAATATGCAGCAAAAATCAACTTCCCTAACAAACGATACAAAGAAAAGATATACATCCGGTGCTTATTGAGGTAAGTACATCACACCTCCCCAAACTTAGTAGAAATGATAAGTGAAACTAAGTTTGCAAAGAGATGTAATTGCCGATAAGTATGCACTTCAAATATAAAAATTTCTTACTCACATAAAAGAAATAAAGCAATAAACGGAAGGGAAAGCCCCCAACAAACGCTCATATATAACGTCGAAGAGTCACGAAGGTACCAAATCAGATCAAGGTATCTTCAAAGATGACGCAAGCATCATCCAGCGACTTGTAATGCTTCAAGCGATGCCCATTCGCCGCGATAATGTCTCCATCTTTGTCAATAAGCTCAAAACTCCCCCCTCCACAGGCTTTATGAATCATGAACAGTCCTGTCCACTTCGGCTTCAATTTTCCTGTGAAAAACTTCAAACGAGAGTTAAAGAGTAATACCTCATCACCTTGCTTGAACTCTTTGTATGAGATCTTAGAATCATGCCACTTCTTCATCCTTTCCTTGTAAATTTTCGAATTCTTGTAAGCACGACTCCTAAACTCATCAAGTTGATTAATGTGAGTTATCCTCGACTCTCTCACATCCTTAAGAGACAAGTTCAAGCTCCTCAAAGCCCAAAAAGCTTTGTGTTGGATCTCCACAGGCAAGTGGCACGACTTCTCATATACAATTTGGTTCGGTGACATATCCAACACTGTCTTATAAGCAGTATGGAACCCCCATATCACATCATCGAGCTTCATAGCCCAATCTTTCCTATTGGTTCCTACTACCTCTCCAAGATTTGCTTCACTTGATGGTTAGAGACCTCTGCTTGCCTATTCGCTTGAGGATGATAGGGTGTAGTGACCCTATGCTTGACACCATAATCATTAAGCACCTTTTCTAGAAATTTATTGATGAAGTGAGAACATCCATCACTCACTAGTGCTCTAGGAACTCCAAAGCGAACAAAGATATGGTTTTTCAAAAATGATATGACAGTCCTTGAATCATTCAAGCGAGTAGGAATGACTTCCACCCACTTAGAAACATAATCCACAGCTAAAAGGATGTAGAGAAATCCATTAGATACAGGAAAAGGCCCCATAAAATCGATCCCCCACACATTGAAGATCTCCACAACAATGCTCGGCTGAAGCGGCATCTCGTCTCTTCTACTTATAATCCCCATACGCTGACATCTATCGCATGACGCCACATAGGTTTCACAATCTTTAAACAAAGTAGGCCAATAGAGAGCGGACTGAAGTACCTTGGCTGCTGTCTTTTGAGCTCCGAAGTGCCCTCCGTTCTGTTGTGCATGGCAAAACTATAGAACACTCTCCATCTTCATCTCGGGCACACACCTACGGATGATAGAATCCGTACATATTTTGTAAACAAATAGATCATACCATATAAAAGTCTCAACATCTCTTTTGAATTTGGTAAGTTGATACCGGTTGTGATCTCTCGAAATTTCACCCACGGCAATGTAAATGACATAATCCGCATACCATGGATCTACCCCTTGTGCAGCAACCACACATGCTCGTTCAGTCCCTTCAACGAACACAGCTATAATCTTTTCATCTGGGAACATCTCCTCAATATACTCAAAAGAATCATCACAATGCTCCCTTGTCTCTAACCTCGATAAGTGATCAACAATACGTTCTCCGTACCTTTCTTATCTTGAATCTCAAAATCAAACTCTTGAAGTAGAAGAATCCATCTTATGATTCTCGACTTTGTCTCCTTCTTCTCCATCAAGTATCGAATCACAGAATGATCCATGTATACTATAGTTTTCATGCAAACCAAATACTGTCGAAACTTGTTGAATGCATACACCACAGCCAATAACTCCTTTTCAGTCATAGTGTAGTTCTTTTGTGCTGCATCAAACGTCTTACTCGCATAGTAGATGGCGCAGAACTTCTTCTCCCTCTGCTGCCCAAGCACCACTCCAAGTGCTACATCACTTGCATCACACATAATTACAAATGGCTGAGTCCAATCCGGTGTGATCAAGATATGTGCAGTAGTAAGCGCCTCTTTCAAAACCTGAAAAGCTGTTAAACATTCATCATCAAACACAAAAGGAACATCCTTTTCAAGTAAATGAGACAAGGGCTTGGAGTATTTTGAGAAGTTTTTGATAAATCTTCTATGGAATCCGGCGTGTCCAAGGAAGGACCGCACTCCTCTTTCATTGGTCGGTGGTGGAAGCTTCTCAATTGCCACCACTTTAGCTCTATCCACCTGCAATCCCTTGGCAGAAACATGATGCCCAAGAACAATCTCATCTATCACCATAAAGTGCCACTTCTCCCAATTCAAGACAAGATTCGTTTCTTGACATCTTTTCAACACAGTAGCTAGGTTAGATAAACAAATATCAAATGAGGAACCAAATATAGAAAAATCATCCATGAACACCTCCATGATCTTCTCTGTCAACCCATCAAAGATTGTCATCATGCATCTCTGTAAAGTAGCAGGTGCATTACACAATCCAAATGACATCTTTCTAAAAGCAAAGGTCCCGTAAGGGCAAGTGAAGGTCATCTTTTCCTGATCCTCGGGAGAAATCATGATTTGATTATACCTCGAGTACCTATCCAAGAAACAATAGAACTCATACCCTGCGAGACGATCAAGCATTTGATCCATGAATGAAAGGGAAAAGTGGTCTATGCATGTATTTTCATTCAGTTTTCTGTAATTGGTACATACACGCCATCCCGTTGGAATCCTAGTAGCTATTGCCTCACCATCTTCAGTTTTCTTAATATTCATGTCCCCCTTCTTAGCTACAACATGCAATTGACTCACATGGGGACTATCACCAATAGGATATATAATACCGGCATCTAACCACGCTAGGATTTGCTTCCTAATCACCTCTTGAATCGCGAGATTCACCCTCTACTATTTTTGGATACTACTCTTTGCCTCATCAAACAACCTTATTCGATGCATGCAATATGAAGGATTAATAACTTTTAAATCATCAAGAGACCACCCAATTGCAGACTTGTACTTCCTAAGAACATCTAACAACTCCTCAAGTTGATCATTATCAAGGGAAGAAGATACTATTACTGGATATTTTCCATTGTCACCAAGGAAAGGATACTTCAAGTGTTCCGGTAACGGTTTCATCTTCTTTTTCCTTTCTTCAATCGGAGTGCTCTCTCGATCCAACGGCACTACCTAGTCCGCTTCACTTCCTCAACTTTAAACTTCTCCAATTCATACCGGACATCACCCAAAGCAAGTAAGTTTTCAAGAAATTCAATACATACCTCATTAGAAAGATCGTCAAGCTCCGTAGTGGGATAAGTAAGAGACTCCATCAAGCATGTCTCAAAAGGATCCATAGACATGATCAGAGACATATCTTCCTTCACAATCTCCTCCACCAAATCAATACTATGACATTGTGACTCCATAGGCATCTTCATTGCTTTTCCAAGGTTGAATAAGACCTCTTCTTTATCCATTCGCAACCTAAGCTCCCCCTTTTTAACATCAATCATGGCCTCAGAAGTAGCAAGGAAAGGTCTCCCCAAGATAAGAGGGATATTATCCTTGTCATCGTCCATCTCAAGTACAAGAAAATCCACAGGAAAGACTAGTTTCTCCACTTTGACAAGAACGTCTTCAATGATACCTTTCAGAAACGTCATTGACATGTCCGCCAATCGTAGAGTAACGATTGTAGGAGTTAACTCCCCCAAACCAAGCCTTTGAAATATAGAAAATGGCATCAAATTGATGCTTGCCCCAAGATCGCACAAGGCTCGTCGTGCCGGTCCTTTTCCAATCTCACACAAGATAGTAAAGCTTCCCGAATCCTTCATCTTCTGTGGCAGCTTTTTTTGGATAATCGAGCTACAATTCTCAGACAAATTCACAGTTTCAACTCCATTCAAACTCCTCTTCTTCAACAATATGTCCTTAAGAAATCGGGCATAGTATGACATCTCTAATATTGCTTCCGAAAAAGGAATGCTCAAACTTATCTTGTTTATGATCTCTGAAAACTTCTTCAACTTCTCTTCCAATCCCTTCTTCACGAGCTTGTAAGGAAACGACGGAAGTATCTTTGTTTTGGGGATGCCCCATTCATCACGTTCAACCTTCTCCGCTTTATCCTTTTCAGCTCTCAATCGCTTGGCTCTCTCCCACTTCTTCTCTGCTATAATATCTGTAATTTGTTCAATTTGAACCACTAGAGTAGCATCCACATCATAGAGAGTATTTGGTGCGAAAACAGGTATGTTTCGGCAGTGTTCGACCTTGGTTCGACCTGTTTGACAGGTCGAATCAGGTGCATAGTGGTTGAATCGATCATCTGGAACTCTGCTCTCTCTCTGAATTTGCATTTGATCTGGATTCGACCAGATGGCTTGATCGAACAAATGTCCCCCAAGTCGAATCGGCTCACTGTATAATTTCTGGCCTCCGATTTGACCTGGGTTTGACCAGATGGCTTGGTCGAACCAATTATGTCATGGTCGAATCATTGCCGCGATGAAACAGGGTACTTCACAGAGTGCAGTTTGACCTCTGTTTGACCTGATGACCAGGTCGAATTAATGTTGCTTTGGATGGTCTGGTTCGACCAGGGTTCGACCTGTGGGCCAGGTCAAATCAGCAAGAAATTGGTCGAACCGATGTTGATTTGCTTCCTGATCATGTCCAGAGCTCCGATTCGATCTACCCTATGTGGTTTGACCTGTTGTGTGGGTCGAATCGAGGCCTAGACGTGTCCAAATTTGATTCTGGCTTCATCGGTCCCTCGTACTACGTTCCTGACCTCAGTGTGATGGCATTGCACGACTTTAGATTCTCAATACTCTGAGACGGAGCTTTCCCTTCTCTACAGATTGAGTCAATGTATTCACATTCTCTGCTATTGTTCCCATCAATAACGTAAGATCTCTAACTTGAGTAGATAAATCCTTGTGATGATCATCGATCTTCTTCTCAAGTTTGGCCTCAAGGCGGTTCACTCTTTCATCATTCCTTGCCATGTACCTGTTCATCGTATCCTCGAAACCCAGCTTCCCTTCTTTCACTTTCGCACCCGGATCAACACCCATCGGAGGTTGAACTGCATTGTTCGGATTGCTCCATGAAAACTCCGGCCTCCTAGGTTGTTGATAGTTACCCGGGGGACCACGATTGTTGTAGTTCCCTTGATAGTTCTGGTTTCCTTGATTAGGGTACCTAGTTCCTTGAATACTTCGACCCATGGCGTAGTTTGCCTCTTCCTACTCCTCTTGGATTGTTCCATCATTCATTACTTCCTGCTGCATGATTGGTACGCGCTGAGATATATCGCTGATTTGCTTTTGTTGCGACTTAAATAGCTTGTTGATATTCGACAAGCAAGAGATGATCTCATCTTCTCTACTTGTTTTCACCATAGCATGTTCAACCTTAGCCACTTTTCCAAGGATGTAAGTACCTCTAACTCTATCAGTTGGCCAATCTCTCGAGTTCATCGAAATATCTTCAAACAACTTCTCGGCCTCTACTGATGACTTAGTAAGCAATGCTCCATTAGAAGAAGCATCCAATAACACACGTGAATCACAATCCAATCAATTGTAGAATATGCTGATATATTGAGCTTTAGATAGCCCATGTTGAGGACACTTACGAAGCATGTCCTTGAATCTGTCCCACGCTTCATGAAACTTCTCTCCTCCACAGATAGCAAATTGGTCAATGTCTTGCTTCATCTTGAACACCTTTGAAGGTGGCATGTATCTCTCCAAGAACCTTAACTTCAACTGCTCCCAAGTGGTGCACTCAGCTGCGTTTATAGTATCGTACCAATCTCTCGCCTTTTCAGTAAGCGAGAATTAGAACAAAAGGATCTTCCTAGCATCTTCATGTTCTCCTGTGTCTTTTTGAGTACTTGCATAGCCAACGAACTTGTTTAGATGTTGCTGCGAATCCTCGAAAGGCCCTCCTGAAAAGGAATTCCTTTCTATCATGCTAATAAGAGAGGGATGAAGATCGAAGTCTGCATTAGCCCCCCTCGCTCCTAGAAGCCAAAGTGTCCAGCCCCGTTATTCTTGAAGACTTCATGGATGGCCAGATTATCCGGATTGGCCCTTTTGTTGGCCATGTTGACTTCCTCTGCTGTTGCGTTTGGATCAACCACAGTTTCAGTCACTTCATAGTTCGGTTCTCCCACTTCAACTCCAAAATTAAGAGTTCTTCTTCTTCTTCTTCTTCTTCTTCTTCTTCTTCTTCTTCCTCGATGATGCTCCAATCTCAGGATTATATGGTTTTAATTCACCTTTCTTTAATATCATGAGCATACACCTGAAAAGAATAAGAGTTAAAACAGTAAAACAAGAAAAATAGTCCTAATAAACTAGAAATAACAAAAAGATATTTTAAGCCGTCCCCGGCAACGGCGCCAGAAACTTGATGGGTGTTTTCTCAACATGCAATTTAATCCCCAAGTATGAAGGATATCAATTTTAGTTTCAAAGGTGACCAAGTTATATATCGAACCCATGGGACGGATAAATATCAATTGAATTATGTTCTAGTAAATTATTACTATGTTGGAAAATATAATGGTTTTGATTTGAATTAAGTAACAACTAATAACAAGGAAAGATAACAAGAAGAAAAGATAGTAAGTTGTGATCAAGTAAGATGATAGGTAGTTCGTCAGGTCATCCAGTTCCACTTATTAATTCATACTTTCGTGTGACGGTGTCCGACTCTGCCTTGTGGTTTATGGACGCATCACTGGACCATGCAAATTCACTCTATAGACACAATTAAATATGTGTATGACACGTGTGAATATCCTCGAAACAAGAGATATAATTCACCCCCTTTCTAGGTACTATCATAATCAATTATTTCCCGTGCACTCAGTACTCTAACCCGATTTGATATCCCTTTATAGGTACTATAAAATTATACTCTTTATCTTACTTATTAACCCGAATTTAATTCAATTAACAAGTATTCATATAAGATAGTTCTAATAAGACTTCGGAATCCCTTCACTTAAAATTATAAAATTAAAACCCTGCTCAGCAGTGAACACAGTCAACCAATAACCACGTTATGTATTCAGAATCTACACAACAAGTATTGATGCACAAAATGACCGTGAGTATGGATTAAAACACGCAATCTTATATAAAATATACAAGTAGTGTTGTATGGAGTTTACACACGAAAGATAAATTAACTTATGAAACTTTCATAACCCTAGAACTACCGAAGCGGCTCTAGCCCATGATTGATCTAAGAGCAATCATGGTTAGATGGACTGATCTTACTTGAATCTCCAGCGGAACCTCTGTCACAGCCCCTCCGAATGATTAAAGATCACTCCTCTCTCCAATCACGTCCTCTTGTCTCTTGTATGATTCTCGTGATGATCAAAAGTCTCACTCCTGTACTGCATGAGCCTCCTTTTATACTTGTAATCACGTCTTTAGGGCTTGGAATGGACTTTTCAAATGATCACATGTGTTTAGGCCTCGAAAATCCAGATATGGTAAGTTTCCGCACATCGGTTCGACCTCAGTAGCAAGTCGAACCACTCATCAAAGATCTAACCACAGGTCAAACCAAGCTACTAGAAGTCTCCAGCATCCGATTCGACCAACTAGATAGGTCAAACCGCAGCGACGTGGTTGAACCAGCTCCCCTGCGAATCGATTCGACCACTGTTCGACCTGTTGACCGGTCGAACCCTCCTATCATGGTCGAATCAGCCCTCTGTAAAAATTGTGTCATCATTTTGACCTGTTGGACAGGTCGAATTGACCTTCTTCAGGTCAAACAGAGCCTCCTCTTCACTTATACAGATGGCTTCGACTTCGTCTCTTCAATTCTTGACACTTACACTCCAATTTCACTAGTAAAACTACTCAAATAACTCCAACAACACCTGATTCCTGCTCTTTCACAATATATATAGGTTTTTCACCTATTTCACCCTTCAAACTCTCTAAAATAGCATAAATTCCGGTACTAGACTCGTGAATTTACACACTCATCACTAGGTCCGAGGGAAGCTGTATTCCGAGAGGGGAGTTGTACGTTCTATGGTGCATGCTTAATGGAGTTCGCTTCAGTGTAACGGCTTACTTTTTCCAGCAGCTTCACAAGTTCACTACCCATGGATTCAAGTGTGTGAACATCGGAGGGCTCATCACTACTATAGTAGAGTACTACAGAGTCGATTTGAGCAGGCACAGACCTATTCGAGGGAATCCAAATTTGACTCTAACATCATGCGTAAGGATGGGGTTGATTGAGCGAATAGATGAAACTTGGATGTTCATCCGTGGGAAGAATCCGAGTACATTCAGATTTCCAATGTTAATTTTTGATCTTACTACTGTTAGGGTAAACAATAATTTATTGATGGATACCTCGGAGCACAAGGCTATCTCGGGGACTTGCTTGGGAAGAAGAAACTGGAGACTTCTTGCTGATATGCATGCACAGGGAATCGTCATAGATGAAGACATGATTTTGATTGGAGATCCAGCTGACTTTAAAGAGGAGGAGCAGCTGCTGCCACTGGCTTTCGAGTTCCAGGATGTGGATATGCCTCTGATGCAGCCTCCACAGCCACAAGAGCATGAGTTTTTCGAGCCATCGCCACAGCTGCAACAGGATTTTTGGGTAGCCCAGGATCAGTTTTTCCGAGAGCAGTTCCGGTTGATGCATGAGCATTTTACCACGCTCAATGCGAACCAGCAGGAGACAAATAGACAGCTGGCGCTTACAAATGCTAACTATGATGCACTCAATGCACGCTATGATGCCATAGATGGTCAGTTGAGGCAGATGGATGATCATGGGCGCGAGATGGATAGGAATATCAATAATCTCCATAGAGTGTTTGATCAATGGCGTGCAGAGATGAGTGATGATGAGGATGATGATGATTCTCCAGAGGTGTAGATGTGCAGGTCTTTTATCTTTTTCTGATTCTTCTCATCTCCATTCTCTATTACAATTTACAGGTGGAGACTTGATTGCTGTGGGTGTAGTGTATGATTCATGAGTGGGTGGTCTGTATTTGATATTTATGATGTTCTTGGGTGATTGAGGATTTGAGGATGAATTCATTGATGTGTTTAGTGTCGATGATTGTTCATGACTATGCATGTGCACTTGTTTTGATGTATGTTGGTTGTGTTGATGATGAGCATGTTCTATTTTTGCTTGTAGTTTATGCAGAAATTGATGTTGATTGCATGTTTTGTAGAGTGCTTAGAATTCTATTACCCATGTGAGGATTTGAGCATATTAATCATGCTAAGAGCATGATAGTTTATTCTTGAGAGTCATTTATATACTCATATTCTAGAACTTGACTTGGAGTCTTGTTTGAAATTTATGATTGAAAGACACTAGCACATGATCTTAGGCCATTTTTGTTGATTAAGTCACTTAGCCAAATTTTCTCTATCTTATTATATGATTATCATTGGAAGCCCTTTTGAGCCTTTTAAGCTTTTTCTTTGGTAAGCCTGTGATCAAGAGCCCTTGTTACCTATTTGAGCTTGAAAACCTTTTTACTAGTAAAGAGTTAGGTAAATAAATGCTGGCTAGAGCTATGATGAAGAATGGGAAGGGAAAGTTGGAATAATGAAGTAAAAAATATAAGAAGTCAGTTAAATCTTGCTGAGAGATAGTACCTGAAACTGGTATCCCTGTTGCTTAAGGGTAGTGTCCTAAATTGGTACCCTTACACTTGAAGAACACCAAAATTATATTCTTGAAGAGAATAAGTTGATCCAAGTAAAGATGGAGGAATCACATTTGGAAGTGATCGTTAAAGAAGATGAAGAAGTAAAGAAGGAAGCGGTTGAAAATTGAAATACTAAGGTAATTCTTTACTAGAAAAGTTAGTCACTTTTCTATATTCTCTCACCTTTACCAAAGAGCCAACATTACAACCTTAAAGCAAGTCCTTTGTGATCCTAGTATTGAAACAATTATAGATGGATTTTTGAGACCCTTTCCAAGCTTATAGTTACGTAAGTATATGAATTGAATTTAAGTGTATATACTAACATGTGAAGTGTACATTTTTTACACTTGAGAGAGAGAGAGAGTAAACAATTACCCGTGAGTTAGATGAATTAGCACTCGTAGAAGTATTGTGATTGATTGATATTTTTGCATGAATGAAAGGTATGATAGATGGCATGTCTTGATTTGACACAATTGTATGTGTTATAATAGGTTCTGCATGTTATAAGGACCTTGTGATTACACTCTGAATTTGATTTGATTGGCGTTGCCTCGGGACGAGTAACATGTAAGTTTGGGAGCTTGTTAAGAGTGTAAATTCATGTGCTATGGACTCTGATTTGTATGGAAAGCGGGTACGATTTGGTCTATTGTCGAGATAAATTGGATTGTTTACCGAGAATCCATGAATCAGAGGCTATTGAGGTTTTTGGAGCATATTTGTATAGGAAAATAGGTGTTAAAGACTCGGAATTAGAAGACACTATTTTCAAGGCAATTTTCGAAGGTTGTTCAACCAAGAGGACTTGTTCGACCATCATCACTTTGGTCAAACAAGAAGGTCCAGTCGAGCAAGATGTGCAAAAACGTTCAGGAGCCTTGCTCGACCAAACGAGACCGTTCGACTAGCATTATTTTGATCGAGCGGAGGAGGTCAAGTCGAACAAAATGTATAAAAACTTACAAAGAGTTTTCTCGACCAAGAGGCTTGCAGGACTTGTCGAGCAGAATATTGCTGATTCTATTTTGGCAATTTTGGGATTCTTTTACCAAATTTGACGTATGTCTCAATTAAGATCCATTCCAAGGCCCATAAGGAGGTATAAAAAGTATAAAAGGAGAGCTTTTGCAAGAGAAAAAGGACACCATCATCCATTCACCACCAAAACCCTACCGTCATCCGAAGGAGCTGTGGAGAGAGGTTCGTCTGTCGAACCAAGTGAAGATTCAAGACGGAGATAGACCTGACGACATCCACATCTAGGGTTTGCTTTACTTCTTAATTTATCTTTTAATTTTCAAGACTATGGGTAAGATCCAATCAATCACCATGATTGTTCTTCGATCAATCATGAGCTAGAGCTACTTCGGTAGATCTAGGGTTATGAAGGTTTTTTGAATTAATTTGTCTTTCATGTGTAAACTCCATACAACACTACTTGTAGTTTATTTTATATAAAATTATACTTTTTAAATTCATACTCGCAGTCGTTTTGTGCATCATTAACTGTTATGTAGAGTCTGAATACATATCTTGGTTATTGATTGAGTGTGTTCACTGCTGAGCAGATTTACATATTATAAGTCTAAGAGAAGGGATTTCGAAGTCTTATTAGAACTATCTTATATAAGTATTTGTTAGTTGAATCTTATTCGGGTTAATAAGTATGATAAAAAGTAACTTCATAGTACCTAAAAAGGGAGATCATATTGGGTTAGAGTACCAATCATAGGGGGAAATAATTGATACTGATAGTACCTAGAAAGGGGGGTGAATTATATCTCTTGCTCTAAGGATATTCACACGTGTCATACACTTGTTTGCTTGTGTCAATAGAGTGAACTTGCATGGTTTAGTGATGCATCCATAAACTACAAGACAGAGTCAGACATCAACACATAAAAAGGAAATAATAAGTAAAACTAGATAACTCGAAGAACTACCCAATTTCTCACTTGATCACAGTCGTATTATCTCTATTACTTATTTATTTATTTACTGTTATGTCAATTCTTTGTTAATTAGTTACTCAAATTATCACAACTTAGTTGCTACATTACTCTTAGTAAATTAGATTTTAATTAACTTAATAATAATCCGTCCTTTGGGCTCGATTATCACTTGGTTGCCTATCGAGACTAATATCCTTCATACTTGGGAATTATTTTTTGTGTTAAGAAAACGCTCATCAGTTAATTATTTTATGAATTATTTGAGAGTAATTTGTGACAATAGCTGTAGATTTATGTGATTTTGGGAAGGTAGGTTTTATATTCAACAATATTATTTGCAAATTATTTGTATAAATTTGCGATACAAGTTGTGAATCTATGTGATTTGAAATATAGATCTGAGTGAAAGAAAACTGCTAAAAATATATCTGTATGATTTGATAAGATATTGGTTTATAAGGATCTATGTGATCCGAGATGAAGTTGTTACTCTAAAAAGGGATCCGTGTGATCTAATGTGAAGTTGTTGTTTCAGAAGTGGATTTGTGTGAATTGAAGTTCAGCTGTTGATTTATTGTGATTAAATGTTGATAGCGATTTCATAAATGGTTTATGATGCATATTTAATTACTCTGGTTGCATACCATGCATAATCATGAAAAATATTTTTCAAAATTAATAAGATACTAATGATGTGTGCGGCCACTATATATGCACTCTTTCAGGGATCGCAAAAAGTCAGTCCGAGTCATGTGTTGACTCACCTTATTCAGGGATCGCGGGCGATCCGAGTCATGTGTTGACTCAACGAGTCACTTGTTGGATCACTTTTATTCAAGGATCACGGGGTGATCCGAGTCATGTGTTGACTCAACGTGTCGTTTATCGGCCTCATCTTTATTCAGGGTTCAGAAAAATTATCCCCAATACTTTATTCAGGGATCGAAAAAATTGATCTGACACTAAGTGTGTCTATTGAGCTCAATTGGGGTGCATATCATAAGTGTGTCGTGGGGATCCCGCAATGTGAGCAGTTTTCAAAATAAAAGAGATCAACTAGAAAGATTAGGAAATAAACTATATAAAACTGAATGCATTTTCATGCATGGACATGCAAGATTTCTACTTACTGAGATTTTTTATCTCACTAGTTTATACATTGTAGGTGAGCCTGATGACGATTGAGTATGTGCTGTGTTGTGCAAGCTGTGGAGCTTTTTCAGGGTTTTGAGCGGATGTACATAGATGACGACCTGTTGGGCTAGGCCGTGGATTTATTTTATTTCCGCTGAAGTTTTTTTATGTAATATAATAAGTATTGTCACAAGTTTGTGTGGTTTGAAGTGATATTTGAAATTGATTAGGTATGTTGAATTTGTGTGATGGTATTGGTTATAAATATATATTATGTGGACGGTGTCAGTTATAAATATGTTATGTAAAAAAATATATTCAGGGTTTTACAATAATATTTATGTTAAAATAGTATTTGAATTATAAGTTATGTAAGGTGGGTCGTGTCAACTTAATTTAAGTTGATTTTATTAAATGATCAATAAATTTTTATTTAGACAATGTTATCATTTTTATAAATAAATAACACTCTTTATTCAAATTATTACTACTTTTATAAAAAAATATTATCACTTTTTTAATAAACGATCACTTTTTGCACATGATAATATTGGTCAGTAGATAAAAGGAAAAATATAAAATACTTAAAATGTTATCACTTTTTTATGCTTCCGATTACAGATTGCTCATGAAATAATTTAATTAGTTGATTATCACATTTCATCAAAAAATGTTTCATTTTTATTACAAATGTCATCACTTTTTATTTATCATATTAATTCTTCATAAAATAATTAAATTGAACGGTTGTCACTTTTTCTTTATCGGGTATCACAATAAAAATGTTATTACTTTTTTATGCTTCCAACAAATTGATCATAAAATGTTTCAATTGAACATATATATTTTTCTCTTGCTCATGCATCATTTTATTTTATATAATCTAAGTATCACTTTACATTCAAAATTATTATTATCATTTTATTGAAAGTAATCACATTTTAAATAAATGATCTATAAATTTTTATTAAGACAATGTTATCATTTTAGTAACACTCTTCATTCAAATTATTACTACTTTTATAAAAAATCTTATCACTTTTTAAATAAACGATCACTTCTTCCACGTGATAATATTGGTCAGTAGATAAAATTTTATTATATTTTTTAAAAATACATACTATTTAATTTAAGTTGATTTTTAATAAATGATCAATAAATTTTTGTTAAGACAGTGTTATCATTTTTATAAATAAGTTACACTCTTCATTCAAATTATTACTACTTTTGAAAAAAAATCTTATCATTTTTTTAATAAACGATTACTTTTTGTCAGTGATCAGTAGATAAAAGAAAAAATATAGTATACTTATTTTTATTTTATTTTTTTTGAAAAATAGTTGATTTTAAAATAATAAATGAATAAATATTAAATTTAAAATGAAAAAAAAAATTAAATAATTATTAAACTAGAAAAAGGAAACAAAAAGAAAAAGTAAAGTATAGCACTTAATAAGGATTCGAATTGAAGATGGCTGGAATGAACTATGATCACCTGCGCCACTTAACAAATTGTTAATGGATGAGGCCGTATCACAAATCTCTTTATGTGAGACCTATCTCCACAGCTCTAGTATATATATATATATATATATATATATATATATATATATATATATATATATATATATGCTTAATGCGCTCCAAAGCCTAGCCGTGTAAATGCTTTTATGCTCCCTCCATATAATCCATTCAATTTTCTAACGCTACCCGCCTAATCCATGCATTAAGTTTTTTTTTTCTTTTTATTATTGTTTTTTCAAAGGCCTTACGTGATAGTAAGAAAGTGATAACTTTTGTAAAATGAAGTGATAATAAATTAATGAAAAGTGATAATAATATTTGATGAACAATTTATATCCCCAAAATAAGAAATATTTTCAATATTGTACCTGAAAGATAGGTAAACTATCAATAAGGGACCCCGAAAGATTTTTACTATCAATTCAGGATCTGGAAGGTATGAAACTACCTAAAATCATAGAAATAATAAAAATAAAATAATAAAAATACATTACAATTCCATGATTTCAGGTCTTCTATTGATAGTTTCGTACCTTCCAGGTCCTGAATTAATAGTAAAAATCTTTCGGGTCCTTATTAATAGTTTAACTATTTTTCAGGTCCTGTATTGAAAAACTCTAAAAAGTAAAAAGTGATAACATTTTATAGTGAAAATAAAAACGTTTTATTGCGAAAGTGATACATATTTTTAATAGCGAAAAATAGTCTCACGTGAGACTGTCTCATGCAATACCTATCCTTTTTTTTTCTCTTTTTAGTTTTTTTAATTACATAAATTAATTCATTTCTTTAATAAGAATATAAATGAATTATTTAAATAAAAACTAAAGTTAATCAAAATATTGTTTAATACTAAAACTCTTGTGTTCATATGGGGACACGGTGTATCCTCGGTGCATAAAAGCCTCACTCATAAAAAGGAAACTATGCGTGTTAACAGCATTTTTTTTACTCAAATTACATCACAAAAATATTAAACGTATTATTATTATTTGTAAATCAATTAAGAAGTGAGCACACTTTTTTTATCTTTTACTTTAATTTTTTTTTACTGATTAATCCAACCAAAATATTTAAAATTTTTTAAATGTAAAAGTATATTAAACCTTATTATTATTATTAATTATTTTAATATTATTTGTACATTATTAATATAAGAGATTCAATAAAATATTAGTTGAAATGTTAAATTACTTAAAATGAAATATTAATTATAAAATTAATATAAGAATGTTACATATACAATTTTTTTTCAGTAATGAACGAGAGATGTCACATACAAAGAATTTTTCTAGGAGTAACGTGGTGACACTACCTATAAAATTATTTTAAAAAAAAAATATATTAATTTAAAGATTATGATTGAATATTAATAATAGGTACAAAATAATTTTAGAAAATGAATGTGACGATGCTACATACACAATTAAAAATTTTTTAAAATATTTTAAGTGTATAATTTTTTTTTATGACGACGTTATATACACAATTTTTTTAAAGCAGGAGCGTGGCCCCACCACATACACAATTCCAAAATTAATTTTGGAAAGCACTTGCAATTCCAAAATGACAAAGTCTCTTGTGAGACTATATTTATGTGAGATGAATTGTGAGACAAGTCGATCCAAGGTTAAAGTACATTGTTATATAAGGTAAAATATGCATATTGTTAGTTAAAGTATGTTTTATTAAAATATGATAAATAATGAATTAAGTATATTTTTAAGAAGTTATAGTATGATTCACTTTAAACATACTTTAACTATCAATAAACATAGTTTACTTATATATCCAATATACTTTAATAATGGATCGACCCATCTCATATTACCCGTCTCATAAGAGAGTAGCTCTTCCAATTTTTGTTGGCAAGCACATATAAAATAATTATTATTTTAATTTATTAATCCAACCAAAACATTTAAATGTAATATATTTTACAATTATTTTTTTTTAATTATTTTAAATATTATTTGCACGTTATTAATAGGAGAGACTAAATAAAACATTAGTTGAAATGTTAAATTAATTAAATAAAATATTAATTGCAACATTAACATAAGGGCGCCATATATATATATATATATATATATATATATATATATATATATATATATATATATATATATATATATATATATTCAAGAATGAACGTAGAGACGTCACATACTCCGAAATTTTCAAGGAGTAATGTGGTAACGCCACCTACAAATTTAAATTTTTTTAAAATATTAATTTAAAGATTAAGAATATTAATAATAGATGAAACTAAATATACATTTTTTTAAGAACGAATGTGATGACGTCACATACACAATTAAAAAAATTTAAAAATATTTTAAATATATAAAAATATTTTTATCAGGATTAAAATAATAATTTTTTATAAAAAAATTACGTAAAATATTCTTATTAGATTATATTAAATTTTCATGAAAAATTACTTTCAATTGTAAAATATTAATTACTTTAAATATTAAATTACTTAAAAGAAAATATTATCTACATTATTAAAAATATTAATAAGAGAGATTAAATAAAACAAAATTTAAATATTAATATACTTAAAATAAAACATTAATTGTAAAATCAACGTGAGAGCGCCACATAAACAACTTTTACAAGAACGAACGTGAAGATGCCACATACACAAATCTTTTTAAGAAGTAGCATGGCGCCGCTACATACACAATTCTAAAATTTTATTTTTAGCAAGCACTTATAAATTAATAGTATTAATGATGATATATTTTTTATTATATATATTTTTTTGAGTTGGTCTATCATACAAGAGTATACCTTAACAACTGCCCCGCATTATAGAAACGGGTCACATATATAAACCTAAATAGCCTAATAGGTCATTTTATTCTATCTCACTTTATCGATCCTCCTGCTCTAGCGCTCTGCCAGTTTCTTCTTCGTTGCTCCACTTCAACTTTGCACTCATGCTCCGCCGCCGCCGCTCGTCTCTCCTACCTCCACACTGATGCTTAGCCACTCGCCTCTCCTTCCTCCACCTTCCCTTTTGCTGCTCTCAACTTCTCCCCAAACTCCGCGTCATTGCATGTCCACCTTCCTCACTTTCTCTTAACTTCTCCCTAGGCTCCGGGTCCATTGTATACCTACCATCAAATCGCAAATTGCTACAAGTGAAATCAGAGCTTGGATCATCGAATTTTTTTTGCACAATTTCTAATTTCTCGAAATTTCTCCTTTTCTCTTTTTCTATAAATTTTTCCCTTTCTTTGCACTTCATTTTCTTTCACTGATTTTCCCCTTCTCTCTCTATTGATTTTGTTGCAAATACGGCCTCTTTTCCTGTTTCATTTTCTTTAGGCTTTTTTCCCTCTTTCAATTCATCAATCCTTGATTTCTACTTTCTTCTAATTTAATTTTTTGTTATATCTTTGTGTTTTGATTTTTCATTTTGATTATGAGCACCACGAGTTCATAATCTGAAATTCTATTTAAAAGGCTAACCTATTGTTTTGTTTTGTTATTCCTCCATCACTATGGGCCAATCCTTCAAGATAAAAGAAAAAGATCAAAATCAAACATGTTAATTTTGATTCCATTCTTAAGATTATGTATCTTAAAATTAGTGTATTAATTTTTATTCATATTATGTATCTTAAAATTAATGTATTAATTTTTATTCATCATGAATGTACGTCTTTGTTAATATAAATGTATTCTTCTCTAAAAGAGAGATGTCTTTGGTGGGGATCTCTGTATGTATACAAAACTTAGGCAATGTTCGTTTTCGTATTTTAAACCCAGGTTTTGATTTTCAAAACCAACATCAAGATTTTAAAATCACCTCTATATATACCTATTATTGGATTGTATACTAAAAGCCTATTTTTAGTATGAACAATGTTTTAACAATATTCGAAATAAGAATTGTTGATCAAATGATGACATCTTATTATTTATTTATATGTCGATATAATAGTCCATTTACTTTATATTGTAGATAATATGGTGTGTGGCGTCGCACGGAAGATCACATTATCATCTCCTTATAAAATATAAACAGTTACTCACAACCTAGATAGACGTGGACAATCTATCGGGATGGCTGTAGCGTAAGTACACTTTATATGTATTGAGCAGGACTGCATGAGGTTGTTCGATTTATACTGACTATATAAGAGAACTAGACCTCAGTTATTATGAATATTCGTACTCTTAATCCCTATACAATAACCTCGACACATAATTAAGTATTTATTTCTTTGATTCATCAATGGGTGAGATTTAATTGTAAATCAATATGCTCGATGAGTTGGGAGATGGTACTGTATCTATGATGTGCTGTTGATTGTAGAAAGAATCTGTGTCCTAATAAATTAGGTTGATGATGTAACCTTGAGGAGCTCATAAGGATTATCATGTAAACCCTATAGGTCGATTTATTCTGGCATGATAATAAGGTTGAGTGGTACTACTCTTGGATAAGAGATTAATTAATTGAGTTGTAAGTAACTCATTTAATTAATGAGCATTATATATCTTAAACACGGGGAATTAACGAGCTCATAATAAGAAGGATCTCATAACGTAGCTTGGGATTGGGGTGGCAGTGCAATAATGATTCTTTAGTGGACTGATTTATTATTATTGGGCTTAAGTATAAATTTTGGGCTAAATTTGGATGCTTAAGCCTAATAGGAGGCCCAATCCTAATTTTTGCTCCTGATCCCTGCTATAGTCTATAAATAAGTCATCCCAGCAGTCCAGTCACTAATAATGATTTACGCCACTTCACTTCTAATCTAAGAAATCAGATTTCTCATCAGATAAAGAGATAGAATGTGAGATATGAGGGAGACTGCGGATTGGGATTGCCTAGAGGATCATCGTCTAGACATAGGAATACACTAGAAGATCACGAGGTCGTTTCTGTAGTTGATTCAGAATTCTCCACTGTCTTTAGTAAAAGGTAAACCTTTCTATTTTTTCGCGGCGTTAGATGTGCATGGAACCCGAACGGATAACGTAGACCATAAGATCCGATCACCATCACATACTACATTCTCTCTTTTCAATTAATACACTTTCTCTATTTATCTCTCCTCTCTCATCTAACTTTTTAAATAAATTAATGCATTGATTTGACATAAAGTTAAAATCTACTCTACCTAAAATCCAAAACAAACATAGAATAGCTATTCATGGTTTTCAAACCCCAAATAACCCCAAAACAAACATCACCTTAAAGAATTTAAGTGATTATGAAGTGTGGATCCGGTTTCACTGATATGCTTCTAAACATATTTTTGTGAGAAATGACACATTGGCAATGATCATAGCTATGGGTTGTTCATGGAATATTTATTTTTCAGTTCAATAGAATTTGAACAACTATAGAATTGAAACTCTTAGATTATTTGTTTACATTTACCTATGAGTTATACATTTTATATTAAAGTATAACATAATAAATAAAAAAAATACACTTATTAAGAAAAACTTATACGCTATTAAATTATAAGTTATACATCAATACATGTTTGATTTTATATATTACATATTATTTTTTTTTGTTCAATCTACTAATTAACCACGGGATGTAATAATTAACTTTACAAATAAAAATCATATCATGTTAGTTTTTAAATACATATTAAATATTTAAATAAATTATATTTAATCCACTAAAGTACATATATCTATAAGAACTGTATTAGATCTTATACTGAAATGTATAACATTTTATGCTAATTTATATAACTAAAATTAGAGTTCAACTAGAGTACACAGGGTGCACCGGTGCACTTGGACAATGTTAACCGTTAGATTTATATACAATTTAATCTCTATCATTAAAAAATAAAATTATTTATTTATTTTAAAATAAAAAAAACTACCCACTACTTATTTTACACTATGAACTTGGGGTGCATGGGTGCACCTGATGCACCCCAGAATAACCCCTAAAATTAATAAATATATTGATAAAACATTGATATAAATATAACATCAACATTATATTTTTGAAAAAAACAATACATTTATTGAAAAAAATAAATACATTCTTAAATTACAATTACTCCACATTTAATTATGAAAATGCATATAAAAAATCAATTAAATTTAATAATTTTTTTTGTATAAGTTTAATGATACATTTAAGAGTTAAACGTAATATATTTATATGATAAAATGTACACAAAAACAAATTAAAACAACGCAATCTCCATCCAGCAGAAAATAAATTTAATAATACTTTTAGTAATCCATTTATTTAACTTAACATATACACCAATGATTAAAAAGGAACTATAGTTTCAGACTTCATATCTAAAATATAATAGAGTTTAATGCAATTTTCATATGTAAAATCAATAGTACACTTAAGAATGTAATACACTAAAGATTAAAATGAAAATATTTGTTTCACACTTCATTTCTTCTTTCTCTAGTATGCTTCATTTTCCTGATTCTATATAAGCATGTACTTACAATAATAAAAGAAAACAACAACACAAATTTAAACTATGTAACTAGCAAGAACAACATCAAATTTAGTACATTATGCTAATTCAGGATTTAAACAACTAAAATTCTAAAACCAAATCACAAATTTCAATGTATCAATAAATAAGAGGATAAAAATATTTCAATTCAAAGTCTTAATTATCCAATTCAAAGTAATAATCGTAGAATCATAGAAAATTAAAAATTAGGGAAAACTAATTTAGGGTAATCATAGCATATAGACAGAATGATGAAGAATGAAAAAGTGAGTTAATCGGTGGGAAAAGAGATCGAAGAGTGAATCAGCGGTAGCCGTGAGAGAATCAGTGGCGGCGGTGGAGCGAATTTTTTTATACACATCTTCAGATCTAATCATGGCGTCATCTTCTGATCTATTCATGGATGGAGCTGTTAGAGCAACCGCAATGAAGACACGAAGAGAAGAGGCAAGTGAGAAAAGTGGAGGCGGAAGAGATCTAGGGGAGGAAGTATGGTGCGGTGGAGGCGGTGCAGATTTGAAAGAGGAAGAATTAGATTAGAGAGAGAGAGAGCACATGAGAGTTAGACGAAACAATGGATTTAATGACTCATTTGGCTCAAATTCATATAAATTTTTTGGGTTATGGGTTGTATTTGACCCGATTGTATAGAGAATTTGAGTGAATCACATTTTATTTATGAGAGATACAATCTATATATACAATTACAAAAAGGATTCTTATCTAATACTAACCGATGTGGGATATACAACTTATATACATAATATTCCTAACACACCCCCTCAAGATGAAGGGCGATTATGCACACCAATCTTGGAAGCGGGAGATGAAGACGCGGTCGAGATAGACCCTTTGTGAGAGCATCAGATAACTGATCAGCAAAGGAGACGTGAGAGACACGAAGTTGAGAAGTCTTCACAAGGTCTCGCACAAAGTGAAATTCAATGGAGATATGTTTCATTCTTGAATGGAAAATCGGATTTGATGAAAGATATGTTGCACCAATGTTCTCACAATAGATAGTAGGAGTCATAAAAAGCGAAAGATGCAATTCAGAGAGAAGCGAACGAAGCCACTATAGCTCGGCTGCAGCAGAGGCAACGACTCTGTATTCCGCCTCGGTAGAAGATCTGGCAATAGTTTTTATTTTTGGGACTGCCACGAGATAGGATTAGAGCCCAGAAAAAGAATAAATGCCTCTGTAGATGTTCGATCATCTGAATCATCAATCCAGTTTGCATCAGTAAAACAATGTAAAGAAAGTGGAGAGTATCGACGAAGATGTAAAGCATGATTATGGGTTCCATTAAGATAGCGAAGTAGGCGTTTGACAGCTCCCCAATGTAGTTCAGTAGGGGCATGCATGAATTGAGAGAGCTTATTCAATGCAAAGGCAATGTCAGGCATAGTCATTAAAAGATATTGTATGCTTCCAAGCACTGGTTTGTAAATAGTAGGATCTATAGGAGGACTGCCATCATGAAGAGAGAACCGGGCATCGGATACTAAATGGGTTTGGACTGGTTGAGCATTTAGCATATTCTGATGAGCTAGAATATCTGTAATGTATTTGTGCTGAGATAGCTGACAGCCGGAAGAAGATCGATGGACCTCAATACCTAAAAAGTAGGAAAGAGGGCCTAGATCCTTCACTGAAAATCGAGTGGCTAGATCAGAGATGAATTGTGTGAGAAATTTATCGTCACTACTTGTGAGGATAAGGTTATCAACATAAACTAGGAAATACGCAATGACACCCTGACGATTGTACACAAATAATGATTTATCTGACCGACTGCAACAGAAACCCACAGATGTAAGAAAGGAACGCAGAGCATTAACCAGGTGCGGGGGCCTGTTTAAGGCCATAAATAGACTTTTGAAGCGTACAGACATATGCGTGATGGTCAGGATCAATGAACCCAGGTGGCTGAGACATGAAGACAATTTCAGGAAGAGTTCCCTGAAAAGAAATGCATTGTTGACATGAAATTGGCGAAGTGGCCACCCTCGGGAGATGGCAATGCTGAGAACAACACGAATTGTTGCAGGTTTAACTACGGGACTAAAGGTCTTGAAAAAATCAATCCTTGGCCGCTGATGGAAGCCCTTAGCCATAAGTCGAGCTTTAGATCGTTCAACAGAACCATCTAGATGACGTTTAATCCGAAACACCCATTTGTAGCCAACGATATTTTGAGAATCATCAGGAGGAACAAGTTTCCATGTTCTATTGGTGAGTAAGGCATTGAACTCGACAGACATAGCATCACACCACTGAGGATCTTTTATTGCCTGCGAAACAGACATTGGCTCAATAAGAGAAGAAACAAAGGAGTGAAGACAATACCTCAGGTTAGGTTTAACAATCTTGTTGTGAGCTCGAGTGATCATGGGATGGCGGGTGGGTTGTGGAGATTTCGGTGGTATAGGAGAGTGTTGTGGGGACGTTGCTGGGGACCATAAGGATGATGGTGTCGGATCGGGTGAGGCTGTGGAGGACTGGATTGGTGGAGGAGATGGAATGATAGTAAGAGCAGGACTATCATATAGTGGAGTAACTGAAGAGTGTATAGGTATAATGGGTGATGAGTGGAAAGGAAATATATGCTAGACAAAATTAACATGGCGTGATGCATAGATACGGTTTGATTCAGTATCAAGGCAAAGGTAGGCACTCTGAATAAGAGAGTATAGGACAAAGGCACAAGGTTTTGACCGAGGAGATAGTTTATAAGAAACATACGGTCGGAGCCAGGGCAAGCATTGACACCCAAAAACACGTAATTTGGAGAGATTGGGTGGCTTGTGGAATAATTTTTCATAAGAAGAGAGCATATTGAGGTTGTCTTTGGGAAGGCAGTTGATGATATAAGTGGCTGTAGAGATAGCATATGGCCAGTATGAAAGGGGCAAGGATGCATGATGGAGAAGAACCAAAGCAGTATCAACAATGTGCCTATGATGTCCTTCAATGAGACCATTGTATTCAGGAGTATGAGGGGGGTAGTGAGATGGGTGATACCGTTAGAGCATAGAAATTATCTAAGGGTAAGGCACTCACCTACATTATGATAGTATAACATTTTGATTGGAGTGGAGAAGTGCTTTTCAACCAGGGCTTTAAAGGCAGGAAAAGTTGTGAGAACATCATATTTATGTTTAAATGGATATAGCCATATATACTTGTGAAATGATCAACAAATAACACATAATATTTGCAGCCATCAATAGATAAAACTGGGAAGGTCCAAACATCAGAATATATAAGTTCAAGAGGTGCAGAGGAAATTAAGATAGATTCAGCAAATGATAATTTTTGATTCTTAATGCACTCACAGAACTCACAACTAAAATCTGAAGAGTTCAACGAACGTAAATGATGACTGGATAAAGTATGATGTAGGATTTTCAGGGAGGGGTGACCAGTTCGGGCATGCCAGAGTGTAGTAGATTGAGGAACTATAGTGAAAACAGAAGGCATGGATGAGGTAGGCTATAGATAGAGACCATCAACCTGAGGGCCCCGAAGCAAAGCATCCCCCGTGCGACCGTCCTTCACCTGAAAAGCATCAGAAGAAAAGGAAATAATGATGTTATTTTGGCTGCAAAGTTGAGACACAGATAGAAAGTTGCGAGAAATATAAGGAACAACTAGGTATTATGGAAGTGAGTGTAAGAATAATGAAAGAATGTAGACTACCTGTATGTGTGATGGGAAGAGTGGAACCATCACCAACAAGAACCTGATCCTGACCATGGTATGGCTCATGAAGTTCAAGGTTGGGAAGGTCCGTGGTAATGTTGTGAGAAGCACCAGAGTCAAGGATCCATCCAGAATTCGGTAGTTCAGAAGTGGCGGTATGAGCATATGGTATGCCATAGGTGGGCTGAGCAGATTGACAACGTAATTAGGAGTTGGTGAGAGCCGATATTTTGGGGCAACGACGAGCAGAGTGGCCCATTATTCCACAGTATTGGCAACATCCTCGGTATCCAGGACGAGACTAATTTATGGAGCCCATGACAGTAGGTGGTCGTTGCTAACCAAAACGCTGGTTGTTGCGTCCAACAGAAAAAGTAGGCCGAAGTGAATTTTGTTGGGCATTGAAGGCAATGGTAGGCATAGCAAACTGGGCAGACTGGCAAGTAGCAAGTTGGGCTTCCATGACAAGCAATTTATCGTGGAGTTCGTCAAAAGAAATAGGTGTCTTACGGGCTTGTATTGCATTACAGATCTTTGTAAGAATCATCCAAACCATGAAGAATTTTTAGTACAGGGTAATCTGTATCGGTCATAACTCCGAACAAAGATAGTTCATCAACAATGCCTTTAATTTCAAGCATGAAATCAGTAATAGTTTGGTTACCTTTAACCATACTAAGCAGCCTATTCTTGAGAGCAAGGATACGCCCCCTGGAGGATTTCCCAAATGTGTTTGACAGAATCTGACATGCCTCATATGATGTTTTGGCTTTAGCAATAAAGGGGATTAATGTTGGACTAATCGATCGAACAAGAGCGCTAAGAGTAAGTTGGTCTTAGCAAACCCAATATGCGTACATAGGGTTCGGAGTTTCCTTACCATCAACAGAAATCATTGGCGATGGGCATGGGTAAGAGCCATCGACGAAACGAGATAAATCGTACCCGAATAACAAGGTTCGGAGTTGAAAACTCCAAGCAACATATTTGAGCTACGTCAGTTTTAACAGCGCTTGAGAGGCGGTATTAAAAGCAACAAGAGTTGGGGAAAACTCACTAGTGGCAGATGATGTGATTCTAGTGATGGAAGAAATAACACCAGTAGCAGATAGATCGGAGGCAAAAGAGGTGAGCATGGTGGCTGAATAAATTGATTTATTGGAGAGTTGACGTAGGCAACAGATTTTATGATGGCTAAATAAAATCAGAATGAGATCAGAATGAGATGAAGGAATTAATATATGGAAAATTGACTGAAGGGAGCGGCTTTGGATGGAATTGATATTTGGCAGGAAGGGATTTTTATCGAATTGATTTGTGGGTGGGAATTGAATTGATTTTTGGTGGAGATTTTCCAGAAGGAAGCGAGATAGAGATACAAGCTATATATAGAATTACAAAAAGGATTCTTATCTAACAGTAACCATATATGGGATATACAACTTATATACATAATTTCCTAACAGATTGGACATTAACGAACGTGTACTTTAAATAGTCTCTGCTTTTTTTTTTGTTTACTAAATGTGATTACTTTAATTTTTTATTTTTCAAAATTGGTGTGTCAAGAGCTTGCGTCCAAATACTGAGTTTCAAAATTCGGAGTTTCTTTTATTTTTTAGGTTTATTCTTGATAGATACGGGTTCTAATAACCTAATTTGTAGGAAATACAAAATTATATTTAATTATTTAGAGATACATTAGATATTTTCTTTTTCCAAGTTTACCCTTAATATTCCATATATAATTAATCACACTTTGACTTTCAACAAAGATAGGATATATAAATTATTGTACATTGATCTATTTAATTTTCATAAAGATAGGATACGTTATGTCTCGACATATGATGTTAAATAATTTAAATGTTCAATAATAAATATTGTCCTTATCTATTTTCTTGTACACCAATATGAAAGTGTACACCAACGTTAACTTTTTTTTTTTTTTTTTGTCAAAGATGCTCATTAATTCCGTTCAGAGAATGGCATTTAGAGATGATTAAGTTTGTCGAAGATTCACATTGGCATTTAGATATTATTCATTATTAGATACAAAGCATAGAAAATTCATTATTATTTACTATTAGATATTTAAGGATGTTTATTATTCAAGAATGCATACTAATTTATTGTACAATATTTTTGGTAATTTAATTGAATATTTTTCTTTTAAGAAATGCATACTGATCCATATTAGCGTAAATATTGTGATCACAATTTAATAGCGTGTTTTTGTTTCTCCCTCCAATATTTATTTCTATTTGAAAAATGCAGGAGAGATTTTAGGATAATTGTAACATTCATTTTACATAAATTATGCTTAGCGTTAACATGACAGTTTGGGAAATAGAGAATATAATTTTGTATCTCATAGTATTTCTCGTATTACATAATAATTACGTAATTAATTTTGTACCTCTTAGTCTGTGATCTTTTTTCTAAAAATATCTTAAATTTTGATTTAAAACATATTAATGGAAGCTCACGATGATTCATGAGATACTCTCACCAAAAAAAAAAGTTGATATCCTGTATACCTGGGTGCACGCGTGCACCCATATGTATAATTTTTTATTTAATAGTGTATACTCCTTCCGTCTCCTTTAAAGTGTCCTCTTTATCTTTTGCACATGAAGTAAGAAGTATTATTATTTAATATGCAGTGGTTGTGTGTAGGTCTCATGTATGTAAAAATTGAAATATGATCTTTGAGGAAGACGACGAAAATGGAAAAAAAAAGACTTTTAAAGGGGACGAAGGGAGTATATATTTTTTAATAATTATATAGTTTTTTTACATTTAATTTTTCATTAAAAGAAACTAATAAAAAAATTGCTAACAGAGTGTATACTTTTACTTTCATTGCGTCAACATTTTTATTTATTAGTGCATAAGTTTCTAAAAGTGGATGACCGGTGTTGGAAATTATTAATTTTCATTATAATCTAATTGTGGGCAATATATTATTATGCAATTATATTAGCTATTCAATTATATTATGGACTTAATTAAGTGATTCAATTAAGGTTAAAGGTCCATGAGCTATAATAATAAATGATATGGGTTTATTGAGTAGATACCCAATACTACATGATTAGGTGATTATGAGTGGTCTAGTCAAGTAGTATATAAAGGTTACCAGGTTATGGTCCCCAATATACTAAGCCGCACATGGTCTTCCCTTCTCCCCATCGGGAGAGATTACTACGATCCCCATAAGGAATAAGGAGGCTTAGTTGAGGAAGGCCATATAACCACTGATCTTGAGTTCATGTTCCGCCTAAAGACTCATTGGATAAGGTACGCTTCCGCTTTATGGTATAGATATCAGTTTATCATGATAGGGTCTCAAGTTCAAGGATTTATTTCCTACAAGTGGTATCAAAGCTACCCTATGTATGATTCTCTGAAATTTGTAAAGATGTTAACATTCAAATATTTGTGTTTGAATCTTTGCATGATGGTTCATAGACTTTAGTTTCGGTTTAGTATATGAACCCTTGAATTATTTTGAGTGCTATATAATGCACCAGATTCGTTTAGGCAAATTATAAAAATTCACGAATTTATATATGCTGAGTATACGTATATTCATTTGGACATTTTCTTTAAGTCTTAAGTTTGTGTTGAATTGATTCAGCAAAATTGTGGAACATGAAAAATACACATCAATGGCTTGCGCCAGTAGTGGAATTGAAGAATATACATATTGAAATACTCATTTGTGACTTTATTTAATTATCATGTTGCTTAATATTGTTAATTTAATAATTGATATTGAAGGATCCCTGTTGTCATGTTATTCCCATTTTTTTTGGATTGATTGGTTTACAGTTCAATTTGAGCATTTAATTTTAAATTAAAATTTTGGAGCAATAGTTTCATTAATTTGTTTTATGAGTTTAGTGGTAATTGGGATTCTTATTTTGGATTGAATTTGCTTATGGGTATCAAATCAATTTTTTTTATTCGATATACACGGCTACCACGGATCATGACAAGTAAATATTATGTTTTCCAATTTTGAATTTTACTCATAATGTATTATGAATGATATTTTTGAGTATCTAAAATAATTATGGTATTGTGTAATTTTGGTAATGAATGGTTGGATGATAAATTTATATTTGTCATTACATGTGGATTCCAATTAAAATTGGATTTTAATTATTTTGAATCCGCAAATTAGCATGGCATACATGTTATGTCTGACTCAATATTTATATTAAGTTGGAATTTGGAATCCATATTTAAGTTAATAAATCTTTCAATCATTTTTAAGTTGGTATGAATCATAAAATATTCCCATTTGATTAGTGGAATAAAATAAAATTAAATTGGGGAGACAGTTAAATGTCGTTTAATTAAATTAAATATTTCAATATTTATTTAATTAGTCTAGTAAACCTTCAATCTAGTCAATCGAAGCACCATGTTGCCACAACAATATCGTGTGTGGAGAAAAGCTTTATTGAAATTACATAGATGGGTGTGGTATTATTTATGTGTTCTGTGTTCGGCCCACAGGTAGGCACAGTTTGACAGAATAATAATACACATGTGATAATAAGTATGTGATAATTATTTGGATTATTCATGTGAACATGAGTCGGTCCACAGATAGACTCTTGTTTGACAGAACTTATTGTCAATACTTGATTGTTACACCAAGATTACCCCTGCAGTTAATTTTTGTCCACAGATGAGGTTAATGTTGCATAAGGTGTCTTGTGATGGGTCCCTAATTAATAATGTTTTGCAAGTGTATCTTCATGCGGGTATTGATCGGCCCATAGGTAGATTAATATTTGGCAGAAATACATAAGCACCTGTGGTGGTAAACATGTGACGATTATTTGTTTAACATGTGAGTAATAAGTCGGCCCAAAGGAAGGCTATTGCTTGACAGTTTTATTGTCAGTATTTGACTACTACGTAGAGAGTGTTACTTACAAGTTGATATTGATACTAATAATGTGATAGATTCCTTGAGATGATTCTAAACTATTTAAATTTGAAAGATTATAAAGTTTAGTACAAGCATGATAATCATTTTGGATTAATTCTCTGTACAATTAAGAAGTCTGTTAATTAAGTTTAACTATGTCAACAACAAAATTATACATGATGAGAACTTCAACAATAAGAATGAACTAATAAGTTTCTAACAAACTCTGTCTCAAAAAGTATAAGGGCAACAAAGAAAAACCCATTTGGAAAGCTGTTAAAAAAAACTAAAGTAACCTTTCGTTTTCTCCTAAAGGCTTGTGGAATTGTTTTATAATACACCACATTAAGACTACTTAGTATGAATGGTGTTGTGGTGTAGTTAAAAGACAAAAATAGTACTCCACAATATATGATTACTAATTGGAGAAATACTAAAGATTGCATCAATAAAGTTCCAACCAAAGTAGTTGTGAGAACTCTTTGAGTTTCACATATGGTGATATCCAACTAAGGCTAGATCATTGGGATCTACTAAAGAAAATTGGATTCAAATAGATACAAGTTACTTTATTGGTATTAAATAAATATAATAAGTTTATGATCCAATTGATCGGATCATATTTGAGACGGGTAATATGGTATTATGTGAGGATGTTGATTTTGGGGGAAGAATAATATTAGAGACATTGTCATTAAGGGGAGTCGATTCGATCCACTTATGCTTTAAAGAATTGGTGTAAATTCAGAATAACGATATGACAATGTCAATAATATTTAAGGAATAAAAAATTCAACAACCTCAAGAATTAATGTCACTAAGGAAACCACTAGAGTTGGGTGAAAGACAATTCGAATGATTATGTAGTTTTTTCTCTTAAATAATAAGGACACTATAGAATTAATGGTAGAACATTCAAACAATGTTCATCAAACCATGAAAGGTCCAATTACTCCAAAGTGTGTTAATGCTATAAGTTATGAGTATAAATCAATACAAGATGATTAGGTTTGCATCTTGATATAGGATTATAATCAAAAGGGAAGGAAGACATTATTATAAGATAATCGTGACATTAGTAACACATTTTGATCTTGAATCATATTTGATGGATGTAAAGATAAAGTTCCTTGATCGCAACACTGATGATACGATCTAAATGGTTTAAGAACTAATAGGAAATTCATCTATGCATTCAAGCAATTTTTTTTCTTAAAAGAATCACATGTATCATCATGAAGTAAGTGTCTCATTTGATTTTGAGACAAATGTAGATGATTATGTGATTCAGTGGGAGAATGTTTAAATTAAACTAAGGGAGACAAATGCAGTCTCAATCAGGTGCCCTAAAGTTAAACTAAAGATTTAAGAAATGTAGAAACATTCCATATTCATTGGTTGTTGGAAGTTGTTGTATGATGAGGTCTCTACAAGACCTAATTTGGCTTATGTTGGTGGTATATTAAGTAGACATTTAAGTAACTCTAGTATGGATCTTTATAAAGTATGTATAGAGAACTAACAATAATATGCTTGTACATCAGGGATCAGATTTGTTAGAGATCATGAGGAATTCTGATTCTGAGTTTGTTGGATGTCAATACAGCATAAGATCCACTTCAGGCTATATTTTCTGTTGGTCGGAAAGCTATACAAGTAAAAGTCTTAAGCAAACACTTTAGCTCATTAACCATGACAACAGAATTAGTAGCACGCTAAGGGCATTCAAACATGAAATAAAGGTTGCGAAACTTTGTCACATAAAGTTTATTGTGACAGTTAATTCGCAGTAAAGTATTTATGACAAGAATACTTATAAGTCAAGCATATTGACATAGAATTCTTGGTTGTTAAAGAAAGTGTTTTTTGTAGATAAAATTTTAGAAGAACATATTATGATAGACTCTAAATATGGATCCACCAATTATGTATTCAACGCCCTGTAATTTTATGAGCTAGCTAATCATGTGGGTGTTATATGGTTTTAGAATACATTAGTTCAGTGGGAGTCTATATTTATTGTTCTTTAAAGTTTTCAAAACACTTTGATTTGGATAATTCAGTTTTCTGCAGAATAAAGTTCATGGCTTTGAATTCATTGTGAATTCACTTAAGTAATTTCATTTTGTAACATTTTACATTATGGATTGGTCTCACTAAAGTTTAAAATTGGACCAGTTGGAAATAGACATGATGTTGATCACATTTGACATGTAATTTTCATGCTACTCACCATATTTGATCTATGTCATTGAGTATATTGGTAGAGTGATTGTCGGGGTTTAATCACGATTTATAATGTGGTGAATGCCGCAGTAGTTCCATATTAGTATATGAGATGGACCAGATTGTTAAGTATAGCCCGAAGAGGAATAGCATAAAGTTGCGTAACTAAGGACTCTTGATATAATTGCTAACGGAAAATATATAGCCCAAGTAGGAGATTGTTGGAAATTATTAATTTCCATTATAATCTAACTGTGGGCAATATATTATTATGCAATTATATTAGCTATTCAATTATATTATGGACTTAATTAAGTGATTCAATTAAGGTTAAAGGTCCATGGGCTATAATAATAAATGATATGGGATTATTGAGTAGATACCCAATACTACATGATTAGGTGATTATGGGTGGTCTAGTCAAGTAGTATATAAAGTTTACTAGGTTATGGTCCCCAATATACTAAGCCGCACATGGTTTTCCCTTCTTCCCATCGGGAGGGATTACTACGGTCCCCATAAGGAATAAGGAGGCTTAGTTGAGGAAGGCCATATAACCACTGATCCTGAGTTCATGTTCCGCCTAGAGACTCGTTGGATAAGGTACGCTTTCGCTTTATGGTGTAGATCTCAGTTTATCATGATAGGGTCTCAAGTTCAAGGATTTATTTCCTACAACCGGTGCATCCAAGTACACCCATAATTTGCCACAAAATTTATTTTTAAGGCAAAGACTTGTGTGAGACCATCTCAAGTAAGGACTTATATGAGACGAATAAAAAATGATAACTTCATTATCACTTTCGCTAATTATTACTTTCGCTATAAAATATTATAATTTTTTATTTATTTATATTATAAATTGTTCATGAATAGTTCACTGTACAATTATCACTTTTTATCAATATCACATAAGTACTTATGTACATAAGACTGTTTCACACAAAACTTGCCGTATTTTTAATTATTAACATTCAATTTAAAAATCATAACTTAAATAAATATTATTAGACATCCGAACTTTAATCTAAAACAAAAACCACATATAATTCAGTGAGACTATCTCATGTAAATTTATTTATTTATTTATATATATATATATATATATATATATATATATATATATTTCTTAAACACTCCCTCCATCTCTCAAGATGCTTCATTTTTATTGTACTACGAATATTAAGATTTGACTGACTTTATTAACTTTTAGAAAGATAATTTAGTATTTTTAGGTAATAAATAAAGTATATAATATGTTATATGTGGAAAGAAGTGATAACATTTTTTTAATTAATATATGTATTTTCAGCTGTTAGATTGAAATGATATTTTCTTCTTTGGGGAGTAAACAATTATGGGACAAACAAATAAGAAAAGAATGAACATATTTTTTTAAAATACTCCCTCAATCCCCCAATATGGTTCACCTTTACTGTACTACAGTTACTAAGAAAAATTATTTTTGACTGAGTTTATTGACTTTTAGAGGGGTAATATATTTTTATATATAAATAAAGTATGAAAATATATTATGGGTGTAAAGAAGTGACGATATTTTTTAAATTAATATGTACTTTTGAGGTTTTAAATTAGAATGATATTTTCCTTTTTTGGGAAGTGAACAGTGGGATGAACAAATAATGAAAGAGTGAACGATCTTCATAAACGGTGGGAGTAATTATAAATTTTTATCAAAAATATTATCATTCATTAAAATAAAAATATTATCACTTTTTATTCATAAAAATATTACTCACTCCATCCCAAATTCAACTTCATATTTACTATAGATATGAAGTTTAAGAAAATTAACTTTTTGATTTACTTTTGGGGGTTTTATAATATTTTTGCTTAATAAATACTAAATGATGAATTATGTTATGTGTGTTAAAAAGGTGATGGTAAATTTGAAATTAAAAATATATTACAGAGATATAAATTAGTTATTTTTTCCTTTTATAGGAGTGTAAAGTTGAATTTTGGATCAAAACGGAAAGTGTAAAGTTGAAGTTGGTAGTGAAGGAGTAATTCATTTCACCACTATTATTTTTTATTAATTTGAGCATCACTCTTCATTAAAATTTTATCACTTCATTTTATTTACATGAAAGTATATACTCACTTCGTCCGACTGAAAGAGGATCTTTTACTTTTATACACGTTGATTAAGGAGTATTATTATTTAATGTATAGTGGATAGTTGTATTAGTGAGAGTGTGAGTCCTATATTTGAAAAGAAAAATGATTTACTCGGTCCCCAAAAAAAAATGGTGAGTATCATGTTGTACATACATATATACTCCCTCCATCTTAAGTGAAGATTTATATTTTTCATTTTGATTTATCCTAATTAAAAGTTTATATTTTTTTATCAGGTGGACCCACATAAAATAATTAATTATTCAATGTATGCCCACACACAATACTATAATACAACTACTCACTTACTATATATTAAATATATTACTAATAGCAGGATGCCCACATACGACGCGGGTTATCCTGTTTGTTATATATTTATTATTGTTTTTAAATTTATATTTGTAAATAGAAATCAATCATAGATCTGAAATAATTGAAAATATAATTTTTTGATTGTTCAAAAAAATAATGCCTTAAGTTATATAAATTCAATCGAGTGAAATATGCATTCTCTATTTATGTTATATTAATATATTGCAATTTATTTTTCACATGTTATTTTTTACTTTAAGTCTAATTTTCATGGTGTTTCTAAAATTTATTATTTTATTTTATACACATTGTTATGAGTATTATATCTCCATGCTTGTTAGGCCCAAAAGCCCAATAATACTTGAAGAGAAAGGCCCAACCCCTCAGAGGCCCAAACGGTAGACAGAAGTGAAAAGGAAATCGAGGCAGCTCAAAGGCCCAGTCGAGGAAAGAACAAAGAGGAACCCGCTAAACAAGGCCGAAGCCAGAAAGCACACTAAGCAGGAAACTTCGGCGACGTCCGTCCTCTGCCTGAGAGCTCGGACGAACACCACAGCACCGAAAGTCAGTCTGTCCGAAGACCAAAGGGAGCAGCAAAAGTGGGACAGTGACGAACAGACACCATCATGAGGATAAACAAGTACCGCAGACTAGTGGACAAGACTAACAGGAAGAAGAGGTGTCTTGGACAACAATCCTAACTAGAAGACAACGATTGACTGGCGCACCTCATTCTAACAACCAATGGGAAACCAACAAAGGACAGAGGCACTCTGCGAAACCCTGCAAAAGCAACCAACGGAGCCCAAACTTCTTCTGCAGCTGGTCGGCGTACCAGATAGCTTCATTAAAGGCGACTTGTCTCCTCCCAAGTGGCGCAAGGAGATTGGTCCTGTATTAGGGTTTCTAGATAGTATAAATAGCCTCTCTCTTGTGCCTCTCTCATAAGAGAGAGGCAGGTCACTCATACTCACTTTAGACATTACACTTGTAAGGATCGGCGATAAAAAATAGTGTTGTTCTACGGGGTAGTAATAAAATCGGTTGAGTTCTTTGATGGGAATGGAATCTTCTATTGGTCTTGATCACTTTTATTTATTGTTTTGTTATATTTGATTGTATTTGTTGTTGGTTTTGTTATCAAATATCCCTATCTCCTAAGCATTAACTAACGATCCAAGAACAGCCATAAACATCTGGCGCCGCCTGTGGGAAAGCTACGATTAGCCATTCCCTCATTTTGTTTTTCTTAGATCTTCAACTTAATTCCGTGAGAAAAATCCCGGAACCCCTACTCTATTTCTCTGAATCGGGATGGGTGAAGGATTTACAACCTACGGTAATGATAAAATGGGAGAATGTTCCAGAGCCCAGCAGAACGTTACGAGAAGCGAAAATAATGTCCATGTCAGCGCGCGAGTCCTAAAGGTACCCACCCCGGCGAAGTCTATTCTTGTCCTAAATCTGAGCGATCTCGTGAAGACAAAATAAATGAATGAAAAAATTCAAAGGGTGATCTATGAGTACGCCATGGGAGCTCTCCCAGTTCAGCCGGCGAGGTTGAGCTTCAACGGCCCTCACAGAGGAAGCCACGGTGATCTAGGAGAGAGACTCGAAAGGAGGAAAGATGCCAGAAAGGAACATAGCAGAGGGGATGCCAGAGAAACTATAAACTTCATATGGAGGAGGAACGTTGGAGAGAGGGAAAGCATGGACGAGACTCCGGTAGAAGGCAGACACAATGAATACCTTCGTTGCCTAGAAGCGGGAGCTTAAAGGCAGCCACAACAAGGAAGGAATCCAGAGAGGAGGAACCCCCCACCACCAGAAGTGCCAGGGGGAATGGTATTCGAACATAACCATGGCCTAGACATGATCAATAAGCTGAGAACCATCCACCGAGGGAGAGGCCGAGAGGAGATGGATCTCGCCAACTTCCCTCACAAAACCAAAGGGGAGGCCGGCCCGAAACTCAAGAAATACCAGCGAAGGACGAGGTCCCATGAAGAACTCCATCTGTCTCTCAAAGAAGGCATAACAGATGTAGGAGACCAATAAATCAGAGATCCCTCTCATCTTCGGTACCATACTCGCAGGAGAGCCGAGACCCCTTCATGGGAAGATCTGCCTACTACTGAGTTATCTTTACCTCGGACCAGAGAGAACGGGAGGTCTGCCTCACGAAAAGGGACGAGACGAAGGGAGACCTAGACAGAAGTGTGGTCAGAGAACAGGGAGGCATTTCTGAATGCCCCGACCAGAGATCTACAATCCCTGATAAACGAAGAAGTGAACAAATTATTCATGGATCTGGAAAAGAAGATGTCTGGAACATGAGGGATCCTCCAATCCTTGGTAGCTCCTTCATCCTTCACGACGGGAATCAGCAATGCTCCGCGGCAACGAGAAATCAAGTTCCCCCTGGCTTGATCTTTGATTGTGATTATGACCTATATTCTCACATTAAAAAATATCTGATGTGGATGAGAGCGCAAGGTGCAAATGAGATCACGCTATGCCGAATATTCCCGCTAACTCTAGGAAACAAGGCCCACGTCTGGTTTAGGGCAGTTCCAGCAGCCTCCTTCAAAAGCTGGAGAGAGAGCTGATGGAGGTCTTCCTGATGCAATACTCGTATCTGGGGGCACCAAATGAACCAAAGCACAAGCTAGCTAACATCTGCCAAGGTTCGACAGAAAGCTTACGAGATTTTCTAAAAAGATTCAATGAGCAGAGATCGATGGGGGAAGTCATGGGTGACGAGGCCTGCCTCATCATGATGATGGGAGCACTCCACCCGTAGATTAGTTTGTGGAAAGCGGTACAGCTTAAGCTACCCATATCCAATGCGGCCTCCATGGTCATGGCGAACGAATACATCCAGACAGAAGATATCTCCAAAATGGCAAAGAAGGCAAGCAACTAGAGCGCCTCGATGAAACCGAGCAAAAAGAGAGTCAGCATAGGAGGAACAAAGGAATACAAAATGCCTGTCACTTTCAAACCATTTACAGAGTATACCAATGTACAACAGATATACGAGGAGCTGAAGTCAGTAACCAACTTGAATATTATCAAGGTTTTCTACTAAGTTAAAGATCAGCAAGTTCTCCGGACGCCGAGGTCAGTCCTACGAACCTCAAAGCTCACGAACCCTCGAAAGTGCTGCATGTTCCATGAGACGCGTGGACATAATACCGACCAATGCCGAGATCTTATCACGGAGTTGTGAAAGTTATTTAAGGAAGGGAAGTTAAGAGGGATGCTGCAGGCTCCAAGGCCGATGGTGTACATGAGAGACGTTAATCTTCCCCCTCTCCCGGGTCGACAAAGGTCCCGGGTAGACACCGGGGCGTATGCCAGCATAATCTTTAAAGAGGTATTTGAAAATTTGGGAGGAGAACGTCATCACAAGGTAAGGCCTTGTAATGACGAGATCAAAGGGTTCGACAATGCATTGACTAGGCCAACTATGGAGGTTGATCTATCAGTTCAGCTGGAGGATTCGGATGGGAAAACTCGGATGCAGAAACAGTTGACATTCAAGGTTGTGGACCAAGCCTCCACTTACAACTTATACTAGGGCGCCCATTGATCCACGCCTTTGGAGCTATCCCATCTACTCTTCACCATTGCCTCAAATTTATCACAGCTGACGGTGGGTTGCAACGATAATAGGGAACCAAAGAAGGGCAAGAGAATGTTCATTCATGGAAAAGGTAGAAGGTTTGAGTTATCATGACATGGATTACGAGACGTTAAGTTTTGAAGATATCATGAAAAAATGAGAGGCCCTGGAAGCGCCAATAGAAACTGAAGAACCACCAGAAGGAGAGCAAAGGAGGGAAAAGCCCGATGCGATCCTGGTTGTGGCTGAAGGAGAAGGAACAGCGAAACAAGGGGATAACGTGCTATTGGCAACAACAGAAATACATCCAAATCCGATTGCCCAGAGAATGAAAGAGAAAGAAGCAGTGGCAAAGGTGCCGAGATGAAAGCAAGTAGTACCTGATGATGATCCAAGAACGAAAATAAGGGAAGGAGCCACGGTGGTAGGAAAAACAGAGGTGGTACAACTGGATCCGGAGGATGCGGATATCAAAGTCAAATTGGAACATAATGGGAAAGAAAATTCAAGGAAGAGTTAACCCAGTTACTGAAGGAGAACTTGGATGTGTTTGCCTGGAACCCGAATGAAATACCAGGAGTACACCCAAAATATTTGGTCAGCTCAAGGAGTATCGAGATGAACCCAGAAAATATAGAAGCGATCCTAAAGATGGACTCACTGAGGCACATTAAGGAGGTTTCAAATCTGATGGGTAGATTGGTCGCCTTAAACAGATTCATGTCAAAAGCATCAGATAAATGTAAACCCTTCTTTGACACCATCAAAAAGGCTAAATTCGAATGGACGGAAGAGTGTCAAAAGGCATTCGAAGAAATTAAAAAGGAGCTATCAGACCCCAAAATTCTCTCTAAACCCTCGTCGGGTGAGACACTGCAGCTGTATCTGGCAGCATCAGGAACAGTAATCAGTTCAGTATTGGTCAAAATGGAGGAAAAGAATCAGAAGCCAGTATACTTCGTCAGCCAATCCCTCAGAGATACAAAGCTTAAATACCCGGTAATGGAAAAGATAGCGTATACCTTTGTCATGAGCTCGAGGAAGCTGAGGTCTTATTTCATGGAGCATAGCATCGAAGTGCTAACGATGTTCCCTTTGAGGCAAGTAATCCAGAGGCAAGACGTAGCAGAGAGACTGCTGAAATGGTCCGTCGAACTGGGACAGTTCGATATAGTATACCTACTGAGAAACGCAATCAATGGGCAAGTCATGGTAGACTTTATAGTGAAATTTACTTTCCCTATGCCAACCAGTAAAGAAAAAGAAAACCTTAGGTCATGCACGTGGACGGTTCGGCAACGGCAGTGGCATCAGGAGCCGGAATCATCATCCAAACTCCATCTGGAGAGACCTTTTCAATCGCAATCCGATTTGTCTTTTTGGCTACCAATAATGAGGTAGAATATGAGGCCTTGCTGAACGATTTGAGAATGTCGTTGGCCATGGAAGCAGACGAGCTGATGATATATAGCGACTCACAGTTGGTGGTGAACCAGATGAAAGGAGAATATGAGGCCAAGGATGGGCATATGAGCCACAATAGAGGATTGGTTGCAGGCATACTGCAGAAGTTCAAACAAGTGTTCTTAGAATGCATCAACAGGAAAGACAATATGGGAGTCGACGCATTGGCTAAGCTGGCCACAACGTCGAACGCCGAAGATCAGGAAAATCCCTCGGACACCACCATATGGGTTTTAAATGACCAACCGACAGGAGAGTCATGGGTGACCCCGATCAGGGCGTATCTGGAAAAAGGAAAGGTACCCACAGATATGGACAAGGCTCGGCAAGTAGGCTTCGATCGGCGAGGTATGTCTTGATGGAAGGAAAATTATACAAGAGAGGATACTCATTACCACTCTTGAAATGCCTAACTCCTGAAGAAGCGAACTATGTATTAGCGGAGATACATGAAATCATATGCGGGAACCATACCGATGGGATCGCTCTAGCACACAAAGTGATCAGGTAAGGTTATTTCTGGCAAACACTAAAAAAAGACGTCACTCAATACGCGAGGGCATGCGCAACTTGTCAAAGACTGGCTCCGATAGTTAGAGCGCCCTTGGAACAACTGATCTTGGTGTTCAGCCTGTAGCCCTTCGCGAAGTGGTGGATTGATTTAATCGGACCACTTCCTACCAAAAAAGGAGGAAACAAATTTTCTATTGTGTCTGTGGATTATTTCACGAAGTGGGCAGATGTAGAACCCCTCTTGACGATCATCGAGGCTCGGGTCGAGAAGTTCATCTGGGAAAATATCATATGCCAGTTCGGGATACCATTTGCCATAGTTACCGACAATGGCAAGCAGTTTGACAACGCCAAACTCATAAAATTTTGCAAGGATTACAACATTAAGAAGTGGTCCTCCACGCCATATCACCCACAGTCTAATGGGCAAGTCGAGGCAGTGAACAAGATCATCAAACATACTTTGAAAGCCAGGTTGGAAAAGCTAGATGGGAAATGGCATGAGGAACTGCCGGGAGTCCTGTGGTCATACAAAACAACGATGAGAACCTCCACTAATGAGACCCCATTCTCTATGGCCCTCGGTAGTCCCAGCCCTAGGGTCGTTCTCCACCAAGAAGGGACAAATGATGAATGGATCCAAGAGAGTCTAGACCTATTGGAGGAAAAGAGATTGAATGTGGAATTGCATAATGCGGTCTACAAACAGATAGCAGAGAGATTCTATAACACCAAGATAAAGCTGAGGAGGTTCAAATGTGGAGAACTGGTGCTGCAGAAAGTATTGGACCAAATGGCGCAGGGTAACGGCCAAAATTAGGAAGGCCCTTATGTAATCAAGAGAGTTCTGGAAGGAGAAGCGTACAAGTTGGAAGAAGAGGATAGAAAAAAGATACCGCACCCGTGGAATGCACAGCATCTGAAGAAATATTACCAGTCAAGTGGAAAGCAGGATGAACGAGCTTGGTGACACGGTTTCTGTTATAACTGTTAATCAAGGCACTAGGCCATACCATATAGGAATGCACATTGTATGAAAATCTTTTCAATGATATATGATTAAGGATATCAGTATGTCTATCACAAACAGTAAAAATTATTTGTGGAGATATCGTGGTTTTGGGAATATCGGCAGGATCGTATATGGTTAAGGATGTTAATACACTCATCACAAACGGTAAAGGTTACTTATTTGTGGGAATACCATGACTTTGGGGAGAATCAATACGTAAACATCATCCAATAAACCGATAAAGAATACTGCAAGCATAAATAAAAGGATTACGAAATAACAATGGCAAAAAAGAAGTCGAGGCTCAAGGATAAGAGATATCGAAGGGAAGTAACCAAAAAGGGGGCAATCCAGAATAGAAAGGCAGAATCGAACTAGGAATAAAGGGCGAAACTATCAAATTCAGAGAAAGTGGAACAAAGATGCCGAGGCATCGGACTAGGAAGTCAAAACTAAGTTATCGGATTAAAACTAAAAGGCTAGTTGAAGGAACCTCGGTATAATGGAATTGGATCACCTCGGGTATAAATTGGAGTAACGGAGCCTGAATGAAGGGGCAACAACAGACCTTGGAACGGCGTCAGAAAAGGGGGCAGATATGTGTATATACCGAATATATACAATAATCGGAACATCAAGCTCGGAGTAAAAGGAACTCCTCTTCGGGACTTCGTGGGAAAACAAACGTAAACATGTACACCTAACGGATGTATAGGAAGGTCAGAATATAAAAACTGGAATAAAGGGAAAGAAGTTTGGAACATCATCAGGGATGAAGCGAAAGCGCCAGGAGACACCGAGGTTGGGTTGGAACCTCAGAATTTCAAACAAGTAAGTGTAAACATGGGGTACATCAAATGAAAGCATAAATACCTGCACAGAAGAGGAATAAACAAGCAAAGATGCACAGTAGTTGATGAATGTACACCAAGATGCACCAAAAAGTACACATCAACAATAAATAGTCGGCGTTTCTCAAACAGTAACACCAGACAAAAATATAAAGAGAAGCAATCAGCGGTTAAATCCTACAAACCATCATAGTAAGTAAGGTTACGAACAACATCAGAATCAGTGCAAAATAAAGATCAACCAGCAAAAGATGAAGGGGGAGACGGAGGGGATCAGTCTTTCTTTCTGCTGCTGAAGGAATGGAAAATACTAGTCATTTTATCTTCCATCTATTTTAGCTGAGCATCTGCACGAACGACCCTCTCTTCTGCCAAATCGGGATGAGGAATACGCTGCTTCAGGGCTCGAATACGAGCCTCGACTTCAACAACCTAGCACGCACCTCCACAACCTCAACCCGCCCAACATCTCTGGCAATCTCGGTCTCGGTTAAACTCGCCTCCACATTCTCGAGAGTGGCCCACCCAACATCAATCTCGAATTCTAAAACCGCTAATCATTCTCTCTGGTGCGCAACAATAGAGGTCAGCTCAGCATTCTCGACCTCCAAGGCATGCAATCTTTCCTCTAAGTCGGTAGAAGATCCCTCAGAATGGTCAACAAGCCGGCAGGTGAACGAGCGGCATTGGTCCATAAAGTGCAGAGAAGAGATGAGGGAGACAACAGCAACTCCAGCTTTCACGGCTAAACCGAAAGAATCATGGGAAAAAGAACTAGGGACAACGGTTGGCGAAGCTCGATGAGGTGCCCGACGAGAGGCACCGGCAATAAAACCTTGGATTCCTAACTCCCGTAACTCGGCCAGGTCAGGCTCATCATCTTTCTCAACTATACTTTTTCCACGTGCACGAGCCCTCTCAGCGGCCAACCTGGCGGCTTCAGCATCAGCATCGATATGATCAATTGTTGCGACAACAACTATGAGGCTCGGATTGGGTAGATGAATTGTTGGAGAGACCTGAGAGGGTGAAGAAGCAGAACCAATATCAACTCGGGAGCAGAATTCACCCTCGGCCTAACCATCATGTCATAGTCCTCGGTTTCGAAACCGCTTCCATCCCCAACTTCGGGAGCTTCCACCAGCTTAAGATCCTCATCTGTGTCCTCCTTGAGATCTTCCTTGGGATCCTCTTCTGCCTCCTCCTCTAAACCTTCCTCATGATCTTCTATGGATCCTCCTCGAAACTTACCCCAACCTCTGGCTCGACGGTGGGAGGATCTGCAAAAGAACACCATGGGTGAGAATACAACGAGCACGGGAAGGATAAGGAAGCACGAATGGAGGTAATTATCCCCCTTAACCTTTTAGAGAGAAGGTCAAACTCACCAACGGAGAGGGATGGACTAGACACATAGCCAATTCCAGCTGACCGAGAGGGCCCACCATGCTTATAAACACTCCTTTCTCTCTTTCCAAGCAAGGAAGCAGAGACATATCCAGAGCCGGGGACAGGAAGAACACCAGAAGGGTTAGCGTAGGAACGACGCAACTGTTGACAGGGAGGAGACAAAAGGAGCAAAACCCTTTCTTCGGTAAGCTGTACAACCAGCAAATCTTCACCAAGCCTCAAGTCTCCAGACCCAACGGACAGGTCATCCATTTCTTCATCTTCATCACGAGAAGAGGATCGGCTTGAGTATTCAGGATCAGTCTCCTCATCAGAGAATTCATACACATACTTATGAGGGGTTAGGGACAAACCAGCCACATAAATGGTCGATTCTACGGGAGATAAAAAAGGCACCCCAAAGCTCATCTGTAGAACAAGAGAGAGAGGTCAAGTACAAAATCAAAGCAGTTGAAGCAAACAAAGAAAACATCGAAGGATCAGGAAATGTAATACCAGTTGTCGCGCTCTGGCCAAGAGCAGAAAACCCAGCAGAAACCAAAATAGGCTCCGAAAGCAATGGGGAGACACAATAGGTATTGTCCTCGCGGGTTAATATCTCATAGACACTACGGAAACCAGCAGTCAGCCGCTCGAGAGGACGATGAGAAGGACCTTCAGAATGGGTAAAATAATGTTAGGAACCACAATAAACAATATAGAGCCCAGAGGAGGGGAAAGAATCATACACTTACTCAGGGGGAGAAATCGGGTGAAAAAAGTTACATAAACACCATTTACATGGACACGATAATCACCACCCAACCAGAACCAATCCTACTCCCATCTCCTACTGATAACGTCAGAAGCCCCCACGAAATGATGATTGTTGCGAGGGAGTAAGTGGTAGAAACCCCAGAGCGACCAGAGAAAGCATAATAGAAAATAAACTCAAGCTCAGAAGGATCTCGGATGGTATGACCCAGCACATGAAAATGCACAATAGTAGATATCAAACGTAGCCAAGAAGAGGGCAACAACTGACCAATAGCCATATCCCACCTCTGTAATAGCAAACCAATAACAAGAGGGACATGAAGACGTAGACCGGCAAGAAAGAGAGAATAGTAAAAACCAGTAAAACCCGAAGAGGGATCAGAAATAGGAACACCATTCTAGGGAAGTTTGATGGTAACATTGGAATTACCATACAACCGGTGGAGTTCTTCCAGAGCCCTTGGGGACAACCTAGAGGACGGTACCCAATCGAGCCTCTGTACCATCCCTCGAAGAGTGGCCCCCAAGTCGCCGATATCCCGGCGACCAGGAAGGCAATCCCCCACGTTCAGAGAGAGTACGATACCTAAATCCGTGTTGATGAATATTGCCGCGCCACTAACACCCACGGTCGGAACAACAGAGACCAGCTGCTTGGTCGGAGAAGGAATGGGAGCTAGGTTGCCACCCGAGGAGGAAGAAGTAGACAAATCCCTTAGGTTGGGACGCGTCATCCTGTGGAGGCGATTGGAACTACGAACACCAGGCCGCATGTGGCGTACCAGCGTGCTATCAGAAGTATGCACCTCTTGGACATCAGGCGGAGTTGGAGTACCCTCACCAGACATTTTCCACTAGCCAAAGAGTTCAAGAACTAGGGTTTGGCAAAAAGGAAGACAGAGAGGAGCGAGATTTCAGAAATGACAAATATAGCGAGATTTTAAGAAATCGAAAGATATTGGGAGAATTCGGTTAAGTAAATACAAAAATATGCAGGAAGGATACGAGAGATTTGAATTTTGAAAAACCAAAATGGAAACTATCTGACAAGATGAAGGGCGACAGGTATCATCATTGCAAATCATGGAGCAAAAAATGGCTAAGATCCAACGGTTAGGATGTAAAGACCTTACAACTCCCAAACAGAAGGGAGGGTCCAGATTGATCCATGCAGCACCTGACCAAAGACGTGACAACCACGACAGAAAAACGACGGTTATGTTTTAAATTAAAGATAAATTACCAAAAAACCCTCACGAGATTTACGAACAGGAAAGGAAAATGCTTCATTCATAAATGGTGAATTAGCATTAGGAATCCTGTTATCCGACAAAATAAAGAAAATACAAGGGTGAGGCAGGGAAACTCCAAATAGAAAAGATACATTCGATTCCTAATAAGGAAAACGCATTTAAATTCAGCACTAGAGGCTCATGAACACTTCATAAATTAGCTCGGGAGACTTCGGAATCAGCCACACCTGCAGACGGTGGCTCCCCCTCCCTGGGCAGTACAGCTTCGGAGATACCCGGAGAAGGCTCGGAGGTCACTAGCCTCAATGAAGTGTTGACTTCTCTAGTACCGCCCGAAGTGAGATCAGTTTCTGGGATCGATGGAATTAAGGAATCTTTAGCAACCTCAGAAGGTAGAGATTCGGAGACCTCGTCGATAATGACTTGACTGGGGATGTGTGCATCATCAAAAAGGGAAAGTCCAGCTTCAAAGTCTCCTAGGAGGCATTTTTCCTCACTAATGGCTTGACGAAGAATACCATGCATGTCATCGAAATAATCCGGATAGGGCTTCCGAGCAGAGGCTTGAGCAAAAGCAGAAGAACAAGAGCAGAAACAGTGAATCCAAATTTTCGGAAGGATAACTTCGCTATAGCATAGATTTTCTGATAGAAGAAAAGCATCCTTCACACGCTTCACTTCAACTAAGGCCCCATCACGTTCCTTTAAGACCTCAGAAACAACATCCTCGGACGTCTTGATCTTCTAGGTGTAAAAAACCTCTGACGCTTCCTTTTCCTACCGCACCCTTTCAAGCTCCTATTCAAAAGACATTCGAAAGGCATGAAGATTATTCTGAATTCGGGATAACTCGGCTTGGAACTGATTCTCTTTCGCCGTGATCTCTTCTTGGTGTTTAACCTCCAAGGACGCAATCTTGCCCGAAAGCACCTGGTTCTGAAACTCTAGAGCGCTCCTCTCTTCCTCAGATTTGGCTAACAGGCTGTCATACCGAGCACGAAGGGTCTCGAAAGTTTCCTGGGGCTCTACTTTCTTGTCCTACTCGATCCTCAACTGACCCCTGATTAGAGCCTCAGCTGCACCCACTTCGGATTCTTTTCTTTCAAAATCCTTTACCTTTTGAACTAGCGAGGCAACCTCGTCTTGCAAGCAAGAGTTGCTTTTTCAAGCTCAGAAATACGATGCAAGGCATTTACGGCATGGAGCGCTTGTCGACCTAGATAGCTAGAGATATTGTGGAGAGAATCTTTAGTAGACACATTCTCCATATGGCCGAGGAGCTCTCTAGTACAACCTTTAAAGGGAAAGGTGGCGGCACGAGCCAAACATGCCAGAATGTCGAAGTCAAACAGAAGCTCTTGAGTTCGAAGGAATGTCTTCACAACCTCATCCAAGTAACCGTACCTTTGTAAAAGCTCCTGGTCGGCTACCGGATCTTTTGGAAGAAAAGGAGTGGCATCATCCAACAAAGGCAGAACAGATGAGGCACCCTCAAGAGAAGACCTGCTGTGTGACCAAAAACACAAGGGAATTTTCCCCCGGTAATACCGCCGCATCTCAGAAGGGGAACAACGAGACGCCAGGTCACAGAAAGTACCACCAGGGGTCTGCTGAAGGTCGGACGGAATGGTACCACCCGATTGGCCGAAAGTGACAAAAGGAGATCGGGCGAAGCCTTCGGGGGATGGAGAAGAGCTGATATTGCAGACTTCGACGGTTTCCCTAGAAGCAGCATTAGAAGCGGTTGAGGAACCACCAACAACAACACTCGCATCATCATCCCTGATTTTCTTCGAAGGACGCACGATAAGAGCAGTACTGTCATGAGTACCTTCCTCGGAGGTCTCATCCACCAACTTATACTTCCGTTTCGGAGCAACGGACTTGGTGGCTGCGGTCTCAGACACCCCTTTCTTTGGCTTCGGGGCTTGGGGGGCTTTCCTAGAAACTTTCTCCTGAGGACCCACAGCAGACACCTGGATAAAGAAGCAAGAAGATTGGGATGACAGGCGGTCCCTTCGACGGAAGAAGCAAGAAAATTGGGATGACAGGCACCAAATAATAATATCCCTTTGCCCTATTATTTGAGGTAAGCTGGTATAAGAAGTTAATTTTGGCAGTAGTAAAAAAGGAATACTTCTGCTGATGGAAGAGAACCAAAACCTCCATCAAAGCCGCCCAGCCATTCGGGCCCAACTGAGCAGGGGCTATCCCCAAAACTCAAAAATATATCGGATACAAGGGTGGAGAGGAAATCAAAGACCGAGCTCTATTTAGTGTCAAAATTTGCATAAATTTAGAGTTGTTATCGTGTGGTTTTTGTGTGTTTTTTCTTGTGTTTTGAGTCTTTTATTTTTGTATTTTATTGGATCTATGTTGTTTGTAAAATGTTGTGATATGTGTGAAATTCTAAGAGGAAATGACACTAAAATGATCAAACTTGAAGAGGAGTACATCAAAAAATTTGGGAAAATCGCTAAAAAATGTAAAAATGCAAAAATTGAGAATTTCGACCCTAATTTCACATACTCGGGTCGAATATCTGAGAAGAAAAATTCCTTCCGAATATTTCAGCTTGACGGAATACAGGGCGCTAGTCCAGGAGAGAAAATTCGACCATGGCTTGAAATTTCGCCCGAATTTCTGAGTGTGGCAGAATATAGGGGCACTTGTCCAGGATGAGAAATTCGACCATGGCTTGAAATTCCGATCGAATTTCATGGAAAAGTGAGATTCTACATTTTTTGTCAAAAGCATTAACACGCTTTTTCAGAAATTTCGGCCGAATATTTGATATTCCAGTCGAATTTTTTTGTAAAACTTGCTACCTCAAGAGTTTCCCTAATATTCCATTAGCAGCCACTCCACACCATATAAATAGCAGGAATATGAACTTGGAGGCAACCAGAACAGAGCACACCCACTCCTTAGGAGATTTTGAGCATTTTTCCACACTTTCACTTCATAATTTCCATCCATTTTCCATACCTTTCATCTTTTGGTGTTGAAGAACTAAAGGAAGTCAAGAGCTAGAGGAGGAGATCAAAGGAGTGTTGAAGATTCTCTACAAGCTAGGAAAGATTTACATCCCTTTTGTTTTTCTTTTGGATTTAAGACTACGGGTGTTTGTAATGAATCATTTATCTGTTTTGTTACTAAAATCTTGTTAGGCTAATCCCTCTAGTGGGATTAGGGACATGAAGAGCACATTAGGTTTATATTATCTTGTGAATTAAATTGGTTTTTGACTTAAGTGATGATGGTTTCTATTCAAGGGCTTTAATTGTTTTGATGTTGTGATAACATGGTTTGTTATTCATGAATGATTATTGGTTTAATGGATTATTGATCAATGGATGATTTATGGTAATTAAATGCTATTATAATGTTCATGTGTATATTGCTTGGAGTGAGATGGTGACGACCCTCTTAAGTATTAGAAATGCATGAATAGACATCGAATTTGGGTTTGACCGAGAGGATATTTGAACTCGATGAGGGGAACAAATCCATTCGTTAGCTTTAGTACACAAAAAGGGAGATTTAATTATAATAAGTAGCTTCTAAGGGAGAATTGGGAATTAATTAGTACCTAGATGGAAGAGGTTAATGTTGGGCTTTGATCTTAATTGCTTTTGGGAGTCTTTAGTGGATCAACAATCTTTGTAACCCGAAAGGGAGCTTTGGATATATTGTGATCACCCTTAATCTACATCAATTTAGTTGAATTCCTTTTCCATGATAATATGAATTGAGTGTGCTTGGGTGTTTCTAATCCCATGTTTTCCCTACTTGAACTTTAGAACCTATTCTTTTTTATTTTTATTCATCTTTACTTGTCAGTTCTCTTATTTGTTATTTTATTTACTTGTTAATTTGCTTTAGTTGGTGATTTCAAAGTCAAACTCAAAACCCATATCATCCTTACAAAATTAATATAAACATGAGCTCACGTATTTTATTAATCCAAACTTAACTTCTTTGTGGTTCGATAATTTTATTTCTTGGGATATACTTCTACAACGATCGAGTATTCTTGCTCGTGAGTATAAAATATTCAAACAAGAAATTGGCGTCGTTGCCAAGGGTGTTTAACGGATTAGTAGAATACTGTTTTATTATTTTAGTTCTTCTTGATAAGGATACTTTTTATTTTATTTTATTTTAATTACTATTTTTGTTTGTGATCTCATTCTTTGAATTTTCGTAGGTGTTTTATGATCACAAGATCAAAGGAAAACCAATTGATCATTCCTTTGAATTTGGAGATAGAAAAGACCGCACGACAAAGGAAACAAGAGAGATAAAAAGCTAGAAAAGAAAAGATGGAGAATCAACGTGGAGATAATGTTAACCATGACCCACCCCAAGATCCATTACAAGATCAAAGGGTGGTACAAGAAGGAGTGCAAGAGAATCAAGTAGAGATGTTTAGGAATTTCATTGCTCAAAATCAAGACTACATGCAATTGCTTGCAAATCAAGACGCTCAAAGGATACTCCAACAACAAGAGTTGCAAAGGCCTAGAGCAATTCGGGATTACTTCCAACCGAGAGTCATGCATAATATGATTCCTCCGGTTCAAGCCAATAATTTTGAAATTAAGACCGAATTGATCAACATGGTCAAAACAAATCAGTTTGGGGGAGGTCCTCTTGAAGACCCGAACACTCATCTAGCTATTTTCTTGGAGGTTGCAAATACCGTAAAGATGAATGGAGTGTCGGAAGATGCTATTCGAATGAGGTTGTTCTCTTTTTCTTTAAGAGACAAGGCTAAAGCATGGTATAATATAATTCCTTTGGGAAGTTGTAATACATGGGAAGATCTTGAGCAAATGTTCCTAAACAAGTACTTTCCTCCTTCGAAGACTCTCCAATTGAAAAGCCTTATCACTCAATTTAGGCAACTTCCGAATGAGAGCTTCTATGAAGCATGGAAACACTACAAAGAGATGCTACGAAAGTGCCCTCAACATGACTTTCATGAGAATCAACAAGTGGCCTTCTTCTATCAAGGGTTGAGTGAACAAAATCGGATGCATGTAGATGCCTCATCCGGAGGGTCTATATTTGGAGTGGATGCTATGAAAGCTATGGATATTTTTGAAGACATTGCAATGAATGCTTATCAATGGCCTTCCGAAAGAGTAATGGGAGGTTATGCATTTGGAAAGGTAGCTCAAGTGGAAAGTGTTAATGAAGTGAAGAGAGATATGTTCCAAAGTGAAGGCATGAAAGAATTTAATGAGGTCATCCATGCTTTAACAAAGCAACTGAATTTGATCACTCAAGGAGTAAGTCAAGGGGGAAGTACAAGTGCTAATTTGAATGAAGAAGGTAATGATATGCAAAATGTAGAGGATGTCGCCTATTTAGATAGGAGAAATTACCAAGGGAATTTCCAACATCAAGGGAATTTCCAAGGTAATTATCCTTCTAACCAAGGTAATTTTCAAGGAGGATATCAAGGGCAAGCTCGGGGGAATAGTTTTAATCAATCTAGTGGAGGAAATTATCAAGCTCCGAGGAAGCATGAAAATCTTTCTTACTCCAATACTCAAGCCGCTGTTGTATTTCCTCAAGGAATGGATCCGAGTGCTAAGCTACCCAATGGAGAAGGAAAGTCATCATTGGAAGATACATTGCTAGCGTTCATGAAAGATACAAGGACTTATATGGAAAAGAGAGATGCTAAGCTTGAGGCTAGAATGGAGGAAAATGAAAAGAAATCCAACAATAAGATGAGAGCTTTTGAATATCAAATGGGGCAAATTGCTTCTTCGTTGGATCTCAACACCAACAAGGAAAATTCCCATCTACCACGGTAACTAATCCTAAAGAAGATTGCAAAGCTATCACTCTTAGGAGTGGAAAAGAGTATAAGGAGTCTCCTATGCCTCAAGAGAATAGTGTTGTTGTTGAAGGGGAAGTGGAAAGAACGGTGGAAAAAGGGGGTTGGTACAAGAGGAGATTGCAGTGGAAGAGGTGAGCAAGAAAGAAGAAGTTGTAGAACAAAAGAAAGATGAAGAGAAGATAGAGAGAGTTCCAAAGTGAAAGAAAGCAAAAGAACTTAGAGAAAAGGAAGTTGAAGTTGAAAGAGATAGTTGGGGAATACCCAAAACTCAAGTACCGATTCCTTTTCCTCAAAGGTTCTTGAAGAAGGGTTTAGATGAGAGGTTCAAAAAGTTTTTTGAAATCTTTAAGAAGGTTCAAATCAATATCCCTTTCGTCGATGCTTTGGAGAAAATGCCTCATTATGCTCATTTCTTGAAGGACATCATGGAAAAGAAAAGAAGTCTTGTGGAAAATGAAACGGTCAATCTAACTGAAGAGTGTAGTGCCATTCTACAAAGGAAACTTCCACAAAAATTGAAGGATCCGGGTAGTTTCACTATACCATGTGAAATTGGAAAAAGCAAGAAGAACAAGGCTCTTTGTGATCTAGGTGCAAGCATTAATCTAATGCCTCTTTCTATATTTAAGAAGCTTGGGTAAGGTGAAGTGAAGCCAACTTCTATCACACTTCAATTGGCGGATAGATCTATGACACACCCAAAAGGAGTAATTGAAGACGTGTTGGTTAAGGTGGATACGTTCGTTTTTCCGATGGACTTTGTTGTTCTAGATATGGAGGAGGATGAAAATGTGTCATTAATTCTTAGGAGACCATCTTATTGATGTCTACAAAGGAGAGTTGAAATTGAGAGTGAATGATGAGGACGTAGTATTTTCTCTACACAAGGCCATGCAATATCCAATGAATGATGAAGAGTGTAAAAGTGTGGATGTTGTGAAGGGAAGTATTGAGGAAAGTTGGCCTTCAATTATATCCAAAGATCCACTTGAACTTTGCTTGAGCAATTCTCTATCTCTTTCAACTATGTCTACTACTTCTCTTGACTTAAATGATGAATTGATTAATTGTTTGCTTGATCTAGGTGATTGTATTGAAGCTCAAGTAGTTACAGCTGCTATCTTGAGGGGAAATGGAAAGTTCTTACCACTTAGAGATCCACTCAATCAAGAAGAGAAAAATGAAAAGAAGGTAAAGTTGAAGCCTTTACCCGATCATCTTGCTTTTGCATTCCTTGGTGAAAATGAGACATATCCAGTAATTGTATCATCTTCTCTAACTTCTAGTCAACTTGATAAATTGCTTAATGTCCTTAAGGAGAATAAGTCGGCTAAAGGGTGGTGTATTGATGATTTGAAGGGAATTAGCCCAACAATTTGCATGCATAAGATAAGACTTGAGGTTGAAGGGAAAGCTTGTGTTCAAAACCAAAGAAGACTTAATCCTATCATGCAAGAAGTGATAAAAAAGGAGGTTCTTAAGTGGCTAGACACCGATATGATCTTTCCTATTAGTGATAGTCCCTATGTGAGCCCTTTACATGTGGTATCCAAGAGGGGGGGTATGACTATAGTGAAGACCGAGGAGAATGAGACCATAGCCACTAGAACGGTGGCGGGGTGGCATGTTTGTGTTGATTATAGAAAACTTAATGAGAACACACGGAAAGACCATTTTCCCTTACCTTTCTTGGACCAATGTTGGATAGGTTAGCGGGGTATGAGTTTTATTGCTTTCTTGATGGGTATTCCGGGTATAACCAAATTCTCATAGCACCCGAAGACCAAGAAAAGACCGCTTTCACTTGTCCTTATGGAATATTTGCTTTTCGAAGATTGCCATTTGGACTTTGCAATGCACCGGCCACCTTTCAAAGGTGTATGATGGCAAACTTTGAAGGTTTGATTGAGAATATCATGGAAGTTTTCATGGATGAGTTTTCGGTGTTTGGCTCTTCTTTTGATATTTGTTTGTCTAATTTTACTATTATTTTGAAGCGATGTCAAAACACTAATCTAGTGTTGAATTGGGAGAAGTGCCACTTCATGGTAAATGATGGCATTATACTTGGACATCACATCTCTTCAAAGGGATTGCAAGTAGATCGAGCTAAAGTTGTTGCTATTGAGAAGCTTCTACCACCAACAAATGAGAAGGGAGTACGATCGTTCCTTGGCCGTGCCGAGTTCTATCGTCGATTCATAAAGGATTTTTCAGCATTTTCTAAACCTCTTTCTCATCTCCTTGAAAAAGATTTTCCATTTAAGTTTGATGAAAATTGTCTAAATGCTTTTCAGGTGCTAAAGGAAGCTTTGATTTCATCGCCCATCTTGATCACCCCGATTGGAAGGAGCCCTCTATATTGATGTGCAATGCAAGTGATGTAGCTCTTGGAGTAGTTTTAGGGCAATTAAGAGAGAAAAGATTCCTGGCCATTTACTATGCAAGCAAGACATTTGATGCGGCTCAACGGAACTACACTACTACCGGAAAAAAGTTCATGGTGGTGGTATACACATTTGATAAGTTTTGTCCATATTTGGTGTGAACGAAGACTATTGTATACACCGGCCATTCCGCCATCAAGTATCTTATGGCGAAAAAGGATGCAAAGCCAAGGGTGATAAGATGGGTGCTACTTCTTCAAGAATTTGACATTGAAGTAAGAGATAAGAAGGGCACGGAGAATGTGGTAGCCGATCATCTTTCAAGGCTAGAGTCGAGGGAGCATTGTGAGAGCACTTATGAGTTAATCAAGGAGGTGTTTCCCGATGAAGAAATCTTGAGGTGTGATTGCTATCAAATTGAGGTTTTAGTGGAGCAAAAAGGAAGCCCGTGTTACGCGGATTATGTGAATTACTTGGCAAGTGGAAGGAAGCCTTATGAGCTTAACAAGTATCAATCCAAGAAATTCTTTCATGATGTTAGAAGCTACTTGTGGGATGATCCATTCTTGTACAAGATGTGCAATGATTCTCTTATAAGAAGATGTGTGCCCGAGGAAGAATGGAGTAGTTTGTTGGAGTTTTGACATTCTTAACCTAGTGGAGGCCATTTTGGAGCACATAAGACCGCTGCAAAAGTCTTACAATCGGGGTTGTATTGGCCTTCATTGTTCAAGAGTTGTAAGAAATTTGTAGAGGGTTGAGATCGGTGTCAAAGGATGGGGGGAATCTCCAAGTGGGATGAGATGCCCCTTAAGAGCTTTCAAGAAGTGGAGATATTCAATGTGTGGGGCATTGATTTCATGGGACTGTTTCCTCAATCTAACGGATTTCTATATATCTTGATGGCGGTCGACTATGTTTCTAAGTGGGTTGGGACTATACCTTCAAGAACAAATGATGCAAGAGTGGTAATTGGATTTCTAAAGAAGCATATTTTTACAAGATTTGGGGTGCCAAGGATGTTGGTAAGTGATGGGGGTAGTCACTTCATAAATAAGCTCACGGGGAACATTCTCAAGACTTATGGAGTGAAGCAACGAGTGTCTACTCCGTATCACCCTCAAATGAATGGTCAAGCTAAAATTTCTAACCGACAAATTAAGCAAGTTTTGGAGAAAATAGTAAGTGTAAGTAGGAAAGATTGGTCAACTAAGCTTGATGATGCTTTATGGGCCTTTCGGACCGCATTCGAGACTACTCTTGGCATGTCTCCGTTTCAAATTGTCTATGGCAAGTCTTGCCATCTTCTCGTGGAGCTAGAGCACAAGGCTTATTGGGCTATTAAGAAGTTGAATTTTAACATGAAAGATTCGAAGAAGACAAGATTCTCGAAATTGAATGAACTTTGAGGAATTTCGAGAAAATTCTTATGAAAATTCTTATGAAAATTCAAGGATTTTTAAGGAGAAAACCAAGAGGTGGCATGATGCTTGTTTGAGGAAGAAAAGCTTTGAAAAGGGGGAACAAGTATTGATCTTCAATTCTCGACTAAGATTTTTTCCAGGCAAGTTGAAGTCCAAATGGAGAAGGCTCTATGTGGTGAAGGAAGATCTTGATGGGGGAGCTCTAAAAGTTATGAACGAGAACGGGGGAGAGTTCTTGGTCAATGGCCATCGAGTGAAGCATTACTTGGATCCATCACAAAGGGAGACACTCTTTGTCTCCCTTTGTGGATACTTTGTTTGAAAGATGATCTTACACTCCGTCTAGCTTGAAGATGTTAAACTAAGTGCTTAATGGGAGGCAACCCATTCGTTTACTTCTTGCTTGAATAAGTTCTTCACCTCTTGCTCTTGATCGATAATTGTTCTTATCGTATTTCTTGTTAATTTTATTTCACTTTTGTAGTGTTTTTGGATGATGGTGCAAAGCGGTGTTGATTTGGAGCACATTGGATTACGAGAAGAGCTACGAGGGATGCTTCAAAAAGAGTACCTATTCTTTTGGTCAAAACTTAATTCTAGCCTTAACTACGAATTAAGTTTGGGGGTTTTATTTTTATATGCTCTTGTAGATTCTCTCGTAATATGAACATTTGCACCGGTGCACACTATTTCCTTGTGTCTTGGGTTTGTTGTGGTGTTTTTCTTTTAATCTTTTTATTCTTGTGCTTGTGTTTATTTGATGTGCCTTTGTTTGTGTATTTGTGAGTATTATGGATACTGATTTGTGATTTAGTAGGTTATTGATTAGTAAGGATGATAAACTACGCAGTGGTGACAATGGCTTTTAAATTGTTGAATAGGAAAAGATGATGCATAATTGTACTTTAGGTCTTAAAATAATCAACCGTGAGATTTGAGCTTAACCGTACATTACGAACGGTTTCATTTCTTTGTGAGAGGACTGATTAATTATGTATAAGCTAGAACTTGCCTTTCGACTTTTCAAGAAAATTCGTTAATGGACATTTAAGAGATGATAAGAGGCCATTTTTTTCTATTATAGCCTATAGCCTTAAATACAATCTTCCCTACCTTTCACATAATCCATTGCTAGCCAAGTTGAGCCTACTAAACTCATATTCTTTCATGAGCACATCATATAGCCAATTACCATTTTAAAGCTAAGAAAGAACCTTACGTGTGAAAATTTACTAAAGAAAGAGTAATCTAGCAATGTGAAGATGAGACAATCAAAAAAAAAAGAAAGGACAAGAAAAAAAATTCATAAAAGTTGATGAGCATAAAAGAAATTGCAAACAAGGGAGCTATAATAAAAGAAAAATGTGAAGGAAATGAGCATGGAGAGAAAATAAAAAGAATGCTAGAAGACTACATTGCTACAAAGAAAATTTCTTAAAAATTGGCTCATTAAAGGATGTTGTGCAAAGAAAAAGTGGAAGGAAAAGTTCTTAGAATTTGAAAAGTGACAAGAGAAGATGAGGAAGAATATCATAAGAAAGGCATGAAGGAATTACTCTTTCAATAGGATCTTTCTACACTTTTAAGTCACTTATATCCATATTTATCCCTTTCTTAACCAAAAAGCCTTACATTACATCCAAATGAAATACCTCTTTGATCTTTTATGAATATTGATTGAGTTTTTGAGAGTGAGTCGTTTTGCAAGCTTATGGCAAGTACACTTTAATCGGTTGATGAGAGCTTATGTACATGTCCTTCTAGAAAATGAGTGAGAGTGAAACACATCTTGTGAGGTTAGGGCATTAAGGTGCAATTATGCAAAAGTCTTTTGGCTATTGAACTTGTTAAATGCTAATTCTAATTATTTTCTATGCCTTGAGTTATAATTTTGTTGATGATCATTAAGTCACTATTTGATATAGATTATACTTTTGTGTTCAACTCTAATATTTATGCAAATTTGCCCCTTGTTCTTTCATTTTCTTTTTCATTGCTTGGGGACAAGCAACACTCTAAGTTTGGGGGGTTTGTTTAGTGTCAAAATTTGCATAAATTTAGAGTTGTTTTCGTATGGTTTTTGTGTGTGTTTTTTTTGTGTTTTGTGTCTTTTATTTTTTTATTTTATTGGATCTATGTTGGTTGGAAAATGTTGTGATATGTGTGAAATTCTTACAAGAGATGACACTAAAATGATCAAACTTGAAGAGGAGTACATCAAGAAATTTGGGAAAAATTGCTGAAAAATATAAAAATGCAAAAAAATAAGAAATTCGACCCGAATTTCACATATTCGGGTCGAATATCTGAGAAGAAAATTTTTGCCCGAATATTTCAGCTTGACGGAATACAGGGCGCTGGTCTAGGACGGAAAATTCGACCATGGCTTGAAATTCCGCCGGAATTTCTGAGTGTGGCGGAATACAGGGGCACTTGTCCAGGATGAGAAATTCGACCATGGCTTGAAATTCCGATCGAATTTCATGGAAAAGTGAGATTCTGTATTTTTTATCAAAAGCGTTAACACGCTTTTCAGAAATTCCGGCCGAATATTAGATATTCGATTGAATTTTTTTGAAAAACCTGTTACCTCGAGAGTTGCCCTAATATTCCATTAGCAGCCACTCCACACCATATATATAGCAGGAATATGAACTTGGAGGCAACCAAAACAGAGCACCCCCACTCCTTAGGAGATTTTGAGCATTTTTCCACACTTTCACTCCATAATTTCTATCCATATTCCATACCTTTCATCTTTTGGTGTTGAAGAACTCAAGGAAGTCAAGAGCTAGAGGAGGAGATCAAAGGAGTGTCGAAGATTCTCTACAAGCTAGGAAAGAGTTACATCCCTTTTGTTTTTCTTTTGGATTTAAGACTATGGGTGTTTGTAATGAATCATTTATGTGTTTTGTTACTAAAATCATGTTAGGCTAATCCCTCTAGTGGAATTAGGGACATGAAGAGCACATTAGGTTTATATTATCTTGTGAATTAAATTGGTTTTTGACTTAAGTGATGATGGTTTCTATTCATGTGCTTTAATTATTTTAATGTTGTGATAGCATGGTTTGTTATTCATGAATGATTATTGGTTTAATGGATTATTGATCAATGGATGATTTATGGTAATTAAATGCTATTATAATGTTCATGTGTATATTGCTTGGAGTGAGACGGAGACGACCCTCTTAAGTATTAGAAATGCATTAATAGACATCGAGTTTGGGTTTGACCGAGAGGATATTTGAACTCGATGAGGGAAACTAATCCATTCGTTAGCTTTAGTACACAAAAAGGGAGATTTAATTCTAATTAGTACATTCTAAGGGAGAATTGGGAATTAATTAGTACATAGATGGAAGATATTAATGTTAGACTTTGATCTTAAGTGCTTTTGGGAGTCTTTAGTGGATCAACAACTTTTGTAACTCGAAAGGGAGCTTTGGATACATTTGTGATCACCCTTATTCTACATCAATTGAGTTGAATTCCTTTTGCATGATAATATGAATTGAGTGTGCTTGGATGTTTCTAATCCCATGTTTTTCCCTACTTGAACTTTAACATCTATTCTCTTTTTTTTTAATTCATCTTTACTTATCATTTCTCTTATTGTTATTTTATTTACTTGTTACTTTGCTTTAGTTGGTAATTTCAAAGTCAAACTCAAAACCCATATTATCCTTATAAAAGTGACATAAACATGAGCTCACGTATTTTATTAATCCAAACTTAACTCCTTTGTGGTTCGATAATTTTATTTCTTGGGATATACTTCTACAACGATCGAGTATTCCTGCTCGTGAGTATAAAATATTCAAACAAGCTCGACCTGCAACTCATAAACAGCATCAGCGTTCGGCGAAACATAACACATATGGCCATCGGCAGAAGAAAGGAAGAAATCGATACCCAAGCTACATTGGAACTTGCTGAGAGCAATTGTAGTGCTTTTTTTAGCCAAGAATCATTAATAGCAGAAGAAACCTCGGCAGCGGAAAAAAAGACACCCCTATCCCATCACGGAAGCTCTCCAAGATGGGCCAATAACCCGGGACCAGCATCGGCAATTTTGAGATTGTGCTCTAAAGTAAAAGCAGAAACGAAGTCGATAAACCTCTGATTAAAATCGATTCGAGAAGGAGATACAGAACCCGAACACTCCTCTGAAGATGAAGAGGAGGACCCTGAACTTCCAAGCGAAGAATAGGTCGAGCGAGAAAGGGTTATAGGGGATCTAAGAAGAGAAGAAGAGCCCTCGCAAGCCATATTGTGCAGATTGCAGCAAAAGGATAGAACGCGGAAAGATGAAGAGAAGGAAACCCTAATCTACGGTGGCGAAAAACTCAGAGACGCGAAAGGAAATACTCAAGGAAAGAAAGGAAAAGCGAGAGGGAGAATAATACCTGGAGGAAGAGGATGAGATGAGCGCACTGAATAAAAGGAACGTCAACCGCCTACATGATCAAAAGGAGAAAAAAGAGGAAGAAGAGAAAGGGGAACTATCAAGAAAAGGTTTAAATTTCAAATTTCAAATCAACAGTTGCACCTAAATGCCAGAAATATCCCCTGCCTGGGCAAAAATATCTCAAAGATGCCGCATAGAACCCGATAAAACAGGAGCTTATCAAGACAAAGATAGAGAACGGAAACAATAAAGAGCCAAGACGGGAGGAAGCCTGGTATCGCAAGTACCAAAGCATGAGGGATATAGCTTAGAAATACAATTCGACCTTGAACAATCTCAAGTCATGAAATTATTCAGGCTCTAGGGGCTAATGTTATGGGTATTATATCCCCCATGCTTGTTAGGCCCAAAAGCCCAATAACCTCTATTATACTTGAAGAGAAAGGCCCAACCCCTCAGCGGTCCAAACGGTAGACAGAAGTGAAAAGGAAATCGAGGCAGCTCGAAGGCCCAGTCAAGAAAAGAACAAAGAGGAACCCTCCAAACAAGGCCAAAGCCAGAAAACACCCTTGGTAAGAAACCTCGGCGATGTCCGTCCTCTGCTTGAGAGCTCGGACGAACACCACATCACCGAAAGCCAGTTTGTCCGAAGACCAAAGGGAGCAGCGAAAGCGGGACAGTGAAGAACATACACCATCATGAGGACAAACAACTACCGTAGACTAGAGGACAAGACTAACGGGAAGAAGAGGTGTCTTGGGCAGCAATCCTAACTAGAAGACAACGATTGACTGGAGCACCTCATTCTAACAACCAATGTGAAACCGGCAAAGGACAGAGGCACTCTGCGAAACCCTACAAAAGCAACCAATGGCGCCCAGACTTCTTCTGCAGCTGGTCGGCGTACCAGATAGCTTCATTAAAGGCGGCTTGTCTCCTTCCAAGTGGCGCAAGGAGATTGGTTCTGGATTAGGGTTTCTGAATAGTATAAATAACCTCTCTCACAAGAGAGAGACAGGTCGCTCATACTCACTTTAGACATTACACTTGTAAGAATCAGCGGTAAAAAAGAGTGCTGTTTTAAGGGGGAGTAATAAAATTGATTGAATTCTTTGGTGGGAACGGAATCTTCTATTGGTCTTGATCTCTTTTATTTATAGTTTTATTTTGTTTGATTGTGTTCGTTCTTAGTTTCGTTATCAAATATTCCTATCTCCTAAGCATTACTTAACGAGCCAAGAACAGCCATCAACACACATAATAAATTAAAATTTCTAATAATTTATATATTAAATTCAAAACTTCCCATATTAATAAAAATAAATAAAAATGATTCCACATGTATACAGACATTTATATAAAAATTAATAGTATACTTCAAAAAGTAAAATAATATCTAATTAAGTATTTAAATCAAATTTTGAAAAATCTCTCTACACACCATGTTGAGTCTTATTTGTTAATTTTCATTCATCGTCAAGACAAAGTATCTTCAATCATCTTTTTCTTTTCACTCTGAAAACTGCTACGAACAGTTGTCCATGTTTGAAAACATGTCTCCTCAATAATACACACACATGATAGAGATTGTCCTTAACTTTTATTAATAGTCATATCATAGCAAACCTTAATAGGGAATCATTTTCTCTAGAATTTTAATGGAACAGATTTATCAAACCGATAATATCATTCTAGGTATGAATCCTAAATCTCCAACATTATTTTCCAACAATATTTTGGCTCTCAATAACATGATTTTTCATTCTTGTATGCATTAGAAAAATATAATTTTTAATGATTATTATTATTATAAAATATCGTACTCTTCATCTTCAAGTTCAATAGAAATTCTCTCTATTGAATTGTTTTTGACATCAACATTTGTCATATTTTTAATTTAGATGACAATTCCAATTATAACTAAATATCATATTTCAAAAAATAATAGGTATTTTAAATAATTTATTTAATAAATATATATATATATATATAATTAATTTATTTACTAAATAAAAAAATACTTTTATGATACTGTCTCACGAATTACAACGGGTCAAATCCATCCAAGAACTCGCGGATCCATTATTAACTTAAAACTTAAAACCTTGCTTATCAGCTAACTGTACACATTATAAGCCCACCCAACTTATTAATTTTATTTTTTTGCGATTTTACTTTTTTTCTTTTTAAAAAGTTGAGTTATGCTTTATTTAATTTTATTTTATACTTTATAAGAACAAATACTTCGAATACAATTAATGCAAATAATGTCAAAATAATATATAATTGACAAAAAATTGAATAATAATTTCGCTTTTTATTTATTAGTTACCATTTTTTTATTATATTAATAGTTAATGAAATAGTTCATTTAAATAATTATCACTTTTTTTATATCAAGTATCACTTTTTATTAAAAATGTTATCACTTTTTATATATGTAATAAAATATACTCCATTCATTAAATAATTTAATTGGACATTTGTTACTTTTCTTTGATTAGGTATTACTTTTATTAAAAATGTTACTTCCTCCGTCCCACGTATTTTTACCCACTTTTCATTTTGGGGTGTCCCACGTATTTTTACTCATTCCATATTTGGCAAATATACAAAATATTTTATTACCTATTTTTTACTATTCCAACAACTTTAATTACTTTTTTACACTTTATTCATCATTCCCAACAACTTTATTTACTTTTTCTTTTTAAATTACTAATTTATCCCTACTTTATCTTACATTATATATTAAAAAAATAAAACGTCTTAATCTTCGTGCCCGTACAAACAGGTAAAAATACCTGGGACGGAGGGAGTACCATTTTTTATCGATCCTATAAATTTTCATAAAATAATATAATTGGATGTATATCATCACTATTTTTCTTAATTAAATATCATTTTGTATTGTAGGTGTTATCACTTTTTATTAAAAATGTTATCACTTTTTATCTGTCTATAAATTTATAACGGGATGTGTAACACTTTTCCTTAATCAAATATCACTTTTTATTAAACATGTTATGACCTTTTGTTTTCATTAAAACTTATTTTTGAAATAATTTAATTTACTCGATTATCACTTTTTCTTATTTAAATATTATTTTTTATTAAAAATATTATTACTTTTTTCTTTTATGAAATTTTTTATAAAATAGTTTAATAATATGTGTATCACTTTTAGATTTTAAATACAGACTTTCAATTTTTTTGGTTAATAATCAATTTATATTTTAAGTATTATTTAGTACTTTAATAATTTAAAACCAATCATTTTTAAATGTATAATAATAATTGAAGGAATACCATCCTTAATTAAACTAAGGGCAAAGGGTCGGAGAGGCCCTCCATCTTATCTCACATGATCAAATTGGCCCACCATCGTTCTTTTTCATCATTTAAATCCTTTTTATTTGTTAATTAGATCAACTAGGCCCTTCATGTTTTTAAAATAAAACATTTATACCCTTCAATTCAAAATCAATCAACGGTGTTAAAGTGAAGGAGAGAACAGTTAGTTGGTGGAGAATTGAGTCTAGGTGTCCAAAACTTTAACCACGTGTCAATCTATTAGTTTCTGTTCTTTCTTCATCACTTTTGATTTACTTATCTCTTATTCACGTACATACTAATCCATCTGTCCAATCCAATATATATATATATATAGGAAGAATCCATGGAAGCAGACGATTATTGTAGGAAAAGTCAGGTATCCAAAAAAACGCACCAGATATCCACCCTCCGTGAGGAAAGCCTCTCTGAGTCGCAGGTTCATCAACACCGCCAAAGCCAGAGGGAGATTGCGAACGCATTGCATCTCCGCAGTTCATCGAAGTCTGCGGTTCTGTAGGTTCTTCTAGAAGCTAATGCCCGAATCAGTTGATGGACTCCATTCTGAAGCCGGAGCCCACGTGGTCCACCACGACGCCTACGAATGTGTCGGTGTCGTGCCTCCAGGTCTCAGAAGCATTTCGTTTATGTCTTCTGCTTTATATCTCCAAGCTATCAGTTTCTGATGAAGAATGATCAAGAATATGCTTCAAAGAAGAGGCTTTTTCGAGGAGGGATTCCAATTGTTGTTTGTTATGATCAAGAATTGAGCGATTTTTATTTGGGTTCAGGATTCCATATAGGATCGTATTGTAAGCCATTATCTTGATCTCTTCACTCTTAAAAACAAGAAAACAAATAAGGCTAAACGCGTGCGTTGATTAACTGGTGGATTGAATATCGACTAACACGAGTTTGGAGCAGCTGTGCTGGAGTAAGTTGAAGATGTGGTTAGTGTAACACCTCAAAAAATTCTCTACGTGAGTATTCCTTATGGCCCAACTCATAGAGGCCCAATACAAACAAAACGTAGTTCAACCCGCATGTTGCTTTCCAAACCGAGTGAATGGAAGAGAAATCAGAATTTTATACACTTCCCTTATTTAACAAATTTCTTCATGTCCAAGAAAATATCATCATATCTCTTTAATTCTTTAAAGAGATATTCCCCTGCTATCACTTCCAAATTTATTTCTCTTGCTAAGGAAAGTTTAACTCCCTTACGCGTTAAATTTTTTTTGAGATTTGGCTCAGCCATTCAAGCATAAGAAGTTGATTCATTCCTTCGTTCCTTCACATACAACTTTTAAAATTTTTTCTTCTTAACGGCTGCTCTTTTACGAAGAGAGGAGGGTTTTGACGGGGCTGATTACGACGTTCAACACACGAATCCGAGGTTTTTACGTGATCGATAGGTGGGATTTATTATGTGTTGTTTATGTATTTAAAACCCTACATGATGTGATGATACATGAACATGCTATGTTATCCATGAATTATTAAGTACAAGTCAAGGGTATTGAATCGCGATGCTTGCCAACATGGGTATTGAACCGAAAGGTGCTTGCCAACTTGGGTATTGAACCGAAAGGTGCTTACCAACATGATTTTAAATTTCAAGTTACAAGTGTAAGAATTTCAGTTTCACTCGTAGTAGCGTTTGAATGATAAATAGTGCGTAATTTATTTCACTGAGCGGTGGTTTGCTCACTCCCAATCAATCTCCCCCTTTCAGGTTAGCGTGGTGGTAGCGTACGAGCGGAGGGTGTGGTGGCAAGAGAGTTGAATAAACTTAATAATGCAAATTTATATTTTCATGTTTTAGTTCTTGCCATGAATTTTAAATGTCTGAGATTCTGTTTTTATTTCATTCTTGAATTAAAAATGCTTTATGTAGTTCATGTGGGATGAGGTTTTTGAATGATGTTTTTATACGGGTGTAAGTTGTGTGAAAATATATGTGTTGATTCGGTAAGGGTGTAGTCGAAATTGGATTTCAAACGCATATTATAATTTGGTCTTTCGAATTGATAGTGTGTGTCGTGTTGCAATAGGAATTTAGTGTTACTAAGTGTTATTGAATTAAGTAATTGTGGTGGTGCTTAGTTAGTGTTGATAATATGAATTAATAATTAATTCTGTTGTGGTCGGTAGTTGTAAGGTGATGTGCTAATCTTGCTGCAAATTCCAGTTTTTGATAAATAGTAGGGCAAGTTGGAGTATGGATTGATAATTGAGGTGTACTTAGGGGTACAACACAAATATGCATGTTTTTGAAATTAAGAAATTATAGGATGTAGTGGAGATGTTGTATAACAGAGGTGTCCTTTCAGAGTTGATTTTTATTTTTATTTATTTATTTATTTATTTATTTCAATAGCATGAAATGTTGGTCTGCACTTGTGTAAGCCTGCATGATATGAGTCTGGTTTTGGCTTGAACAGAGTTACCACTAGAAAAATGGGGCAGTTTTACCATTTGTTTAACATAAATGAAAGAAAAGTTTGAAAAAAAAAAATATATATATATATAATATATATATATATATATAATTGTGGAAATTCTTTTTATTTTGAAAATTTTGGGTGTGACAGATTGGTATCAGAGCAGGTATGTGATTCTGCATACTTGTTCAAAAATTATTTTATTTTTATTTTTCCGCATATGCATATGTAAATGATTTATTTGTTATGAAAATATACATGAATAATTTAATAATAATTAAGTCTCTTGCTACGCATCCACCGAGTACGAGCCCACGCCAAACAAGGTTTGAAAGATTTAAAATTTTCAACTATGTTTACATGTGAAATTATGTGCAAGTTAGGTTTTATTATTCCATGTGGATAAATTTATGAATTTCTATGCAAGATAGTTTTTTCTTACGTGATAAGAGGAACCGTGTTATGGTAGATGGACATTATAGCTAGACAACAAGCTTACAGAAATTATCAGCGCGATCCGCGTCATGATTTGGCAACACACATCGCTATAATGCTGCAAGAATAGAGAGAAGTTCGAGGTTATGGAGATGGAATTACCAACTATTGGGCTTGTATGAAGCTGATTAATACGCTACCCCTGGCATGGAGGGAGGCCGCATATCCTATTTTCACGGCTGGGCTGCAACACAATATGACTCAAGAGGTTCCACGAACAAGCTATCCTGTGTTCACTGCATAGTTGTTCGAGAGAGTGGTTCGCTTCCAACCACCACCTCCTGGACACATCGTAGATGCTCAGGAGAATGCTCTCACTGAGGGATTGTATGGAATTCCTAATGCAGAAGAACCCGAAGAAGACCTTGAAGAGGATCCTGAGGAGGACGTTGAATAAATTAATACCAGCAATTATCCTAACTTCTAGTATTATTTATTATTAACCTTATGATGGAAAATTTGACTTTTGCTTTCAGTATTTGACATCTATGATATTCATTTTGAGACAATTCATTATTTACGGCACGAATGGAATTTTTATTATAAATTTATTTAGTTGTCCTTCTAAATTACGTGCCTCTATCATTTAAAATATATTTTTAGACAATGTTTACTATTGCCATCATCCTGAGCTAGTATTAATTATTGGTGCATTTATGATTTAAGGATGCCTCCGAGAAGAGCGCCTCAGTTTAACAACGTTCAGGTTAACAACAACCAAGCGAATGAGAACCAAGCAAATGAGAACCAAGATAATAACAATCCACAACCTGCAGGGAATGAAGAAGCTTATGCCAGGGTGATGCAGCAGTTCCGGTCCTACACGCCGCCTATCTTCAAGGGACGTGAGGGACTCGAGTATGTGGAAGAGTGGTTGAGATTACTCAAAAAGACTTTCCGAGCCATGAGGTACAACGAACGTTTCCGCGTCTACTGTGCGCAATACCAATTCGCAGAAGATGCAGATCATTGGTGGGATTCATACTGGAGAATGAGACCTGATGAGGATCCTGAAGCTATCACATGGGAGGCATTTAAGAGGATAGTGCTAGAGAACTACTATCCGCGGACCCACCGAGCTAAAGTAGAGCGCGAGTTCTACAATTTCATTCAAGGAAATCAGACCGTGGTTGAATACGAGTGCCGATTCAATCAAATGAGCCGAGCAGCACCACAGCTAGTAGATACTGAAGAGAAATGAGCTCAGAAGTTGGTGGACGGCCTGCGCCAAGACATTCAGGATGCTATGGCTTCTCTACCTGAGATGGGATATACTGATACGTTTCAGAGGGCTCAAAAGATAGAAGCTTGTTTTGAGAGGGGACGTTCTAATAGTAGGTCGATGGAGAACTCGAGCAAAAGAAAGTGGGAGGACTCCAGCTCTGGAAGGAACAACAACAACAAACAGTCAAGGGCCAACAATAATCCGTCCCCAAATACCCAGAACATAAAACCGCTTTGCCCGAAATGTGAGAAGAGACACGATGGTGAATGCCTTAGAGGTCAGGGAAGATGCTTCAGATGCCACGAGGTCTGGCATAGAATTCAAGATTGCACCAAACCACGTAACTATGTGCCGGATCGAAGGGGACTGCCCTCAAGAGGGAATCAAAGACAAGCTACCGGAGGTCAAGAAAGAGTCTTCGCCATGAACCAGAATGAAAAGGATAAGGAACAAGGAGTCACTACAGGTACTTTATCAGTGGGTAACTCCCGAGCTTTCATATTGTTTGATACTGGTGCATCACATTCTTTCATATCTGCTAAGTATTATCATAAGATTCATTGCGAACTAATCAAGAGTGACGAGCCTCTTGAGATTAGTATGCCTTCGGGAGAAAATATTCTCACGTATTTATCAGTGGATAGCCTCGACGTATACATAGAAGGAATCAACTTTAGCGCCAAACCCTACGTTATAGACATGCATGTGTTCGATTTGATACTAGGAATGGATTGGCTTACACTCCATCGAGCCATATTCAGGTGCAAGGAGCGAGAAGTGATCTTAACGGTGCCAGAATCCAAGGAAGAAATCATCCACAAGATCAAAAGTGGTGTGATGCCCCGAGTTTTGTCTGCTGCGAAAGCATCAAAGATGCTTAAGAAGAAGTCGTGTCAAGGATATTTAGTGAACATTATGGACTCTAAGATCTCGGAAGTGTCACCCAGCAACATACCAGTAGTGCAAAACTTTCTAAATGTCTTTCCGGAGGAATTGCCAGGGATACCACCGAACCGCCAAGTAGAATTTTCGATAGACCTACTTCCTGGATCAGCACCAGTTTCCAAGGCCCCTTACAGAATGGCACCCATGGAGCTACAAGAGTTGAAGATTCAACTGCAAGAGCTTCTGAACTTGGGATTTATTCGCCCAAGCGTATCACCATGGGGAGCACCAGTTCTATTTGTCAAGAAGAAGGACGGTTCGATGAGAATGTGTATTGATTTCCGTGAACTCAATAGACATACAGTGAAGAACAAGTATCCCTTACCGAGAATCGAAGACCTATTTGATCAACTTGAAGGAGCCAGTACCTTTACCAAGATTGACTTGAGATCTGGATACCACCAATTGAAGGTGAAGGAGAAGATATTTCTAAGGCGGCTTTTAGGACTCGGTATGGACATTACGAGTTCGTTTTAATGCCATTTGGCTTAAGTAATGTACCTGCTGTGTTTATAGACCTGATGAATCGAGTTTTCCACCAATATCTCGATCAGTTTGTCATAGTCTTCATCGATGACATTCTTGTCTACTCGAAGGACGAAGCACAACATGAGGAACACTTGAGATTAGTATTCGAAACACTTCGCAAGGATAAGTTGTACGCGAAGTTTAAGAAGTGTGAATTTTGGTTGAACCAAGTCGCCTTTCTTGGACACGTGGTGACATCGCAAGGAATCGAGGTGGATCCATCGAAGATTGAAGCTGTGAATCAATGGAGGACGCCATCAAATGTACAAGAAATTCGGAGTTTCTTAGGACTAGCGGGCTATTATCAGAGATTTATTGAATGATTTTCAAAGATAGCCGGTCCTTTGACGCGCTTGACTCGAAAAGGCGAAAATTTTTTTTGGTCTGAGAAGTGTGAAGAGAGTTTCCAAAAATTAAAACATGACTTGACCACAGCGCCAGTATTGACTATACCTAACCCAAACGAAGAATTCACTGTCTACAGTGATGCATCAAAATAAGGACTTGGATGTGTTTTGATGCAACATGGGAAGGTTATTGCATACGCTTCTAGACAATTGAGGCCGCACGAGGTAAACTACCCTACACAAGATTTGGAGTTGGCAGCAGTTGTGCATGCCTTGAAGATTTGGCGACACAACCTATATGGAGGAAGATGTGTGATCTTCACGGACCATAAGAGTCTGAAATATCTTTTCACTCAAAAGGAGCTCAACATGAGACAGCGAAGATGGTTAGAGTTGGTGAAGGACTATGATTGCTCAATTGAATACCATCCGGGCAAGGCTAACGTGGTAGCTGATGCATTGAGTTGGAAAACAAAAATGGAGCTTAGTAGTCTATACACCGAGCGTGAGGAGTTGATCAAGGAATTCGCCAAGATGCAAATCGAGTTGGTGACATCACCCCCCGGCACAAGAGCGACTTTTGCATCGTTGGAGATACTGCCGAGTTTGAAAATGGAGATAAAGGGAGCTCAAGAGCAAGATCACTTTTTGCAAGGAATGAGGAAGAAGGCACAAGGAGGCGAATACAATGGCTTCAAGGTGGATGACGAGGGAGTGTTGACTCTAAATGGAAGAATATGTGTTCCAATGGTTGAAGAATTAAGAGAGAAGATTTTAGGAGAAGCACATGGAGCTCCATAAACCGCTCATCCGGGAGGAACAAAGATGTATCAAGATTTGAAAGAAAGGTTTTAGTGGAGAAGTATGAAGCGAGATATTGGATATTTCGTTGAAAGATGTTTAACTTGCCAACAAGTTAAGATTGAACATCAGCGACCAGCCGGAAAGCTTAAACCACTCGAGATTCCCGAGTGGAAATGGGAACAAATTGCCATGGATTTCGTTGTGGGACTACCAAGATCATCAAAGGGAAACCACACCATTTGGGTCATTGTTGATCGATTGACTAAATCGGCGCACTTCTTACCAGTGAAGATGACATTCAAGATGGAGCAGTTTGCTCAGTTATATGTTCAAGAAATAGTAAAACTTCATGGTGTCCCAATTTCAATAGTGTCCGATAGAGATGCGCGCTTTACTTCAAGATTTTGAGATAGTTTGCATAAGGCCATGGGAACAAGATTAAACTTCAGCATCGCCTATCACCCGCAAACCGATGGATAATCCGAAAGAACAATCCAAATTTTGGAGGATATGTTAAGAGCATGCACACTCGACTTTGACGATGCATGGGAAAAGTTCCTACCTCTAGTCGAGTTTGCCTACAACAATAGTTATCAAGCGACTATCAAGATGGCCTCTTATGAAGCGTTTTATGGAAGGAAGTGTAGATCACCATTATATTGGGACGATGTTGGTGAGAAGGCTGTCCTAGGCCCCAAAATGATAGAAGAAGCAGTGGACAAGATTAGAGTCATTCGAGAAAGAATTAAGTCTGCTCAAGATAGACAAAAGTCTTATGCTGATCAAAGAAGGAGAGATCTACAATTTGAAATTGGAGAACATGTCTTCTTAAAGGTTGCACCCACGAAGGGTGTTATACGATTCGGAAGAAAGGGAAAGCTTAAGCATCGTTTTGTCGGGCAATTTGAAATTCTTGAAAAAATAGGAGTACTAGCTTATCGCTTGGCTTTGCCGCCTGAATTTTCTACGGTTCATAATGTCTTTCATGTGTCAATGTTAAGGAAGTATATTCATGATCCAAGTCATGTGGTGAACTTCTCAACACTCAAGATTAGCAAGGACCTAACATACGAAGAAGAACCTGAGGCAGTCTTAGAAAGGAAGATCATAAGAGCCCGAAATCATGACGAGCCATTCATTAAAGTGCAATGGAGCGGGCACACTCAAGATGAGGCTACGTGGGAACGAGAGGATGAAATACAAGCAAGATACCCCTCTTTCTTCACGGGTAAGATTTATGTCTTTACGATTAGAATTTCAAGAACGAAATTTTTATTAATAGGGAAGGATGTAACACCTCAAAAAATTCTCTACGTGAGTTTTCCTTGTGGCCCAACTCATAGAGGCCCAATACAAACAAAACGTAGTCAAACCCGCATGTTGCTTTCCAAACCGAGTGAATGGAAGAGAAATCAGAATTTTATACACTTCCCTTATTTAACAAATTTCTTCCTGTCCAAGAAAATATCATCATATCTCTTTAATTCTTTAAAGAGATATTCCCCTGCTATCACTTCCAAATTTATTTCTCTTGCTAAGGAAAGTTTGACTCCCTTACGCGTTAAATTTTTTTGAGATTTGGCCCAGCCATTCAAGCATAAGAAGTTGTTCATTCCTTCGTTCCTTCACATACAACTTTTAAAAAAAAATTTCTTCACGGCTGCTCTTTTACGAAGAGAGGAGGGTTTCGACGGGGCTGATTACGACGTTCAACACACGAATTCGAGGTTTTTACGTGATCGATAGATGGGATTTATTATGTGTTGTTTATGTATTTAAAACCCTACATGATGTGATGATACATGAACATGCTATGTTATCCATGAATTATTAAGTACAAGTCAAGGGTATTGAATCGCGATGCTTGCCAACATGGGTATTGAACCGAAAGGTGCTTGCCAACATGGGTATTGAACCGAAAGGTGCTTACCAACATGATTTTAAATTTCAAGTTACAAGTGTAAGAATTTTAGTTTCACTCGTAGTAGCGTTTGAATGATAATTAGTGCGTAATTTATTTCACTGAGCGGTGGTTTGCTCACTCCCAATCAATCTCCCCCTTTCAGGTTAGCGTGATGGTAGCATACGAGCGGAGGGTGTGGTGGCAAGAGAGTTGAATAAACTTAATAATGCCAATTTATATTTTCATGTTTTAGTTCTTGCCATGAATTTTAAATGTCTGAGATTTTGTTTTTATTTCATTCTTGAATTAAAAATGCTTTATGTAGTTCATGTGGGATGAGGTTTTTGAATGATGTTTTTATACGGGTGTAAGTTGTGTGAAAATATATGTGTTGATTCGGTAAGGGTGTATCGAAATTGGATTTCAAACGCATATTATAATTTGGTCTTTCGAACTGATAGTGTCTGTCATGTTGCAATAGGAATTTAGTGTTGCTAAGTGTTATTGAATTAAATAATTGTGGTGGTGCTTAGTTAGTGTTGATAATATGAATTAATAATTAATTCTGTTGTGGTCGGTAGTTGTAAGGTGATGTGCTAATCTTGCTGCAAATTCCAGTTTTTGATAAATAGTAGGGCAAGTTGGAGTATGGATTGATAATTGAGGTGTACTAAGGGGTACAACACAAATATGCATGTTTTTGAAATTAAGAAATTATAGGATGTAGTGGAGATGTTGTATAACAGAGGTGTCCTTTCAGAGTTGATTTTTATTTTTATTTATTTATTTCAATAGCATGAAATGTTGGTCTGTACTTGTGTAAGCCTGCATGATATGAGTCGGGTTTTGGCTTGAACAGAGTTACCACAAGAAAAATGGGGCAGTTTTACCATTTGTTTAACATAAGTGAAAGAAAAGTTTGAAAAAAAAATATATATATAATTGTGGAAATTCTTTTTATTTTGAAAATTTGGGGTGTGACAGATTGATATCAGAGCAGGTATGCGATTCTGCATACTTGTTCAAAAATTATTTTATTTTTATTTTTCCGCATATGCATATGTAAATGATTTATTTGCTATGAAAATATACATGAATAATTTAATAATAATTAAGTCTCTTGCTGCGCTTCCCCCGAGTACGAGCCCACGCCAAACAAGGTTTGAAATATTTAAAATTTTCAACTATGTTTATATGTGAAATTATGTGCAAGTTAGGTTTTATTATTCCATGTGGATAAATTTATGAATTTCTAGGCAAGATAGTTTGTTCTTACGTGATAAGAGGAACCGTGTTATGGTAGATGGACATTATAGCTAGACAACAAGCTTACAGAAATTATCAGCGCGATCCGCACCATGATTTGGCAACACACATCGCTATAATGCTGCAAGAATTGAGAGAAGTTCGAGGTTATGGAGATGGAATTACCAACTATTGGGCTTGTATGAAGCTGATTAACACGCTACCCCTGGCATGGAGGGAGGTCGCGTATCCTATTTTCACGGCCGGGCTGCGACAATATGACTCAAGAGGTTCCATGAACAAGCTATCCTGTGTTCACTGCACAGTTGTTCGAGATAGTGGTTCGCTTCCAACCACCACCTCCTGGACACCATCGTAGACGATCAGGAGAATGCTTTCACCGAGGGATTATATGGAATTCCTGATGCAGAAGAACCCGAAGAAGACCCTGAAGAGGATCCTGAGGAGGACGTTGAATAAATTAATACCAGCAATTATCCTAACTTCTAGTATTATTTATTATTAATCTTATGATGGGAAATTTGACTTTTGCTTTCAGTATTTGACATCTATGATATTCATTTTGAGACAATTCATTATTTACGGCACGAATGGAATTTTTATTATAAATTTATTTAGTTGTCCTTCTAAATTACGTGCCTCTATCATTTAAAATATATTTTTAGACAATGTTTACTATTGACCATCATCCTGAGCTAGTATTAATTATTGGTGCATTGATGATTTAAGGATGCCTCCGAGAAGAGCGTCTCAGTTTAACAACGTTCAGGTTAACAACAACCAAGCGAATGAGAACAAGAGAACGAGAACCAAGATAATAACAATCCGCAACCTGCAGGGAATGAAGGAGCTTATACCAGGGTGATGCAGCAGTTCCGGTCCTACACGCCGCCTATCTTCAAGGGACGTGAGGGACCCGAGTATGTGGAAGAGTGGTTGAGATCACTCGAAAAGACTTTCCGAGCCATGAGGTGCAACGAACGTTTCCGCGTCTACTGTGAGCAATACCAATTCGCAGAAGATGCAGATCATTGGTGGGATTCATACTGGAGAATGAGACCAGATGAGGATCCTGAAGTTATCACATGGGAGGCATTTAAGAGGATAGTGCTGGAGAACTACTATTTGCGGACCCACCGAGCTAAAGTAGAGCGCGAGTTCTACAATTTCAAGCAAGAAAATCAGACCGTGGTTGAATACGAGCGCCGATTCAATCAAATGAGCAGAGCAGCACCACAGCTAGTAGATACTGAAGAGAAACGAGCTCAGAAGTTGGTGGACGGCCTGTGCCAAGATATTCAGAATGCTATGGCTTCTCTGCCTGAGATGGGATATGCTGATACGTTTCAGAGGGCTCAAAAGATAGAAGATTGTTTTGAGAGGGGACGTTCTAATCGTAGGTCGATGGAGAACTCGGGCAAAAGAAAGTGGGAGGACTCCAGCTCTGGAAGGAACAACAACAACAAACAGTCAAGGGCCAACACTAATCCGCCCCCAAATACCCAAAACATAAAACCGCTTTGCCCGAAATGTGAGAAGAGACACGATGGTGAATACCTTAGAGGTCAGGGAAGATGCTTCAGATGCCACGAGGTCGGGCATAGAATTCAAGATTGCACCAAACCCCGTAACTATATGCCGGATCGAAGGGGACTGCCCGTAAGAGGGAATCAAAGACAAGCTACCGGAGGTCAAGGAAGAGTCTTCGCTATGAACCAGAATGAAGAGGATAAGGAACAAGGAGTCACTACATTTGATACTGGTGGATCACATTCTTTCATATCTTCTAAGTATTATCGTATGATTCGTTGCGAACTAATCAAGAGTGACGAGCCTCTTGAGATTAGTATGCCTTCGGGAGAAAATATTCTCACGTATTTATCAGTGGATAGCCTCGACGTATACATAGAAGGAATCAACTTTAGCGCCAAACCCTACGTTATAGACATGCATGTGTTCGATTTGATACTAGGAATGGATTGGCTTACACTCCATCGAGCCATATTCAGGTGCAAGGAGCGAGAAGTGATCTTAACGGTGCCAGAATCCAAGGAAGAAATCATCCACAAGATCAAAAGTGGTGTGATGCCCCGAGTTTTGTCTGCTGCGAAAGCATCAAAGATGCTTAAGAAGAAGTTGTGTCAAGGATATTTAGTGAACATTATGGACTCTAAGATCTCGGAAGTGTCACCCAGCAACATGCCAGTAGTGCAAAACTTTCTAGATGTCTTTCCGGAGGAATTGCCAGGGATACCACCGAACCGCCAAGTAGAATTTTCGATAGACCTACTTCCTGGATCAGCACCAGTTTCCAAGGCCCCTTACAGAATGGCACCCATGGAGCTACAAGAGCTGAAGATTCAACTGTAAGAGCTTCTGAATTTGGGATTTATTCGCCCAAGCGTATCACCATGGGGAGCACCAGTTCTATTTGTCAAGAAGAAGGACGGTTCGATGAGAATGTGTATTGATTACCGTGAACTCAATAGACTGACAGTGAAGAACAAGTATCCCTTGCCGAGAATCGAAGACCTATTTGATCAACTTGAAGGAGCTAGTACATTTACCAAGATTGACTTGAGATCTGGATACCACCAATTGAGGGTGAAGGAGATAGATATTTCTAAGATGGCTTTTAGGACTCGGTATGGACATTACGAGTTCGTTGTAATGCCATTTGGCTTAAATAATGCACCTGTTGTGTTTATGAACCTTATGAATCGAGTTTTCCACCAATATCTCGATCAGTTTGTCATAGTCTTCATCGATGACATTCTTGTCTACTCGAAGGACGAAGCACAACATGAGGAACACTTGAGATTAGTATTCAAAACACTTCGCAAGGAGAAGTTGTACGCGAAGTTTAAGAAATGTGAATTTTGGTTGAACCAAGTCGCCTTTCTTGGACACGTGGTGACATCGCAAGGAATCGAGGTGGATCCATCGAAGATTGAAGCTGTGAATCAATAGAGGACGTCATCAAATGTACAAGAAATTCGTAGTTTCTTAGGAGCGGGCTATTATCGGAGATTTATTGAAGGATTTTCAAAGATAGCCGGTCCTTTGACGCGCTTGACTCGAAAAGGCAAAAATTTTGTTTGGTCTGAGAAGTGTGAAGAGAGTTTCCAAAAATTAAAACATGACTTTACCACAGCGCCAGTATTGACGATACCTAACCCAAATGAAGAATTCACTGTCTACAGTCATGCATCAAAACAAGGACTTGGATGTGTTTTGATGCAACATGGGAAGGTTATTGCATACGCTTCTAGACAATTGAGGCCGCACGAAGTAAACTACCCTACACAAGATTTGGAGTTGGCAGCAGTTGTGCATGCCTTGAAGATTTGGCGACACAACCTATATGGAGGAAGATGTGTGATCTTCACGGACCATAAGAATCTGAAATATCTTTTCACTCAAAAGGAGCTCAACATGAGACAGCGAAGATGGTTAGAGTTGGTGAAGGACTATGATTGCTCAATTGAATACCATCCAGGCAAGGCTAACGTGGTAGCTGATGCATTGAGTTGGAAAACAAAAATGGAGCTTAGTAGTCTATACACCGAGCGTGAGGAGTTGATCAAGGAATTCGCCAAGATGCAAATCGAGTTGGTGACATCACCCCCCGGCACAAGAGCGACTTTTGCATCGTTGGAGATACTGCCGAGTTTGAAAATGGAGATAAAGGGAGCTCAAGAGCAAGATCACTTTTTGCAAGGAATGAGGAAGAAGGCACAAGGAGGCGAATACAATGGCTTCAAGGTGGATGACGAGGGAGTGTTGACTCTAAATGGAAGAATATGTGTTCCAATGGTTGAAGAATTAAGAGAGAAGATTTTAGGAGAAGCACATGGAGCTCCATAAACCGCTCATCCGGGAGGAACAAAGATGTATCAAGATTTGAAAGAAAGGTTTTAGTGGAGAAGTATGAAGCGAGATATTGGATATTTCGTTGAAAGATGTTTAACTTGCCAACAAGTTAAGATTGAACATCAGCGACCAGCCGGAAAGCTTAAACCACTCGAGATTCCCGAGTGGAAATGGGAACAAATTGCCATGGATTTCGTTGTGGGACTACCAAGATCATCAAAGGGAAACCACACCATTTGGGTCATTGTTGATCGATTGACTAAATCGGCGCACTTCTTACCAGTGAAGATGACATTCAAGATGGAGCAGTTTGCTCAGTTATATGTTCAAGAAATAGTAAAACTTCATGGTGTCCCAATTTCAATAGTGTCCGATAGAGATGCGCGCTTTACTTCAAGATTTTGAGATAGTTTGCATAAGGCCATGGGAACAAGATTAAACTTCAGCATCGCCTATCACCCGCAAACCGATGGATAATCCGAAAGAACAATCCAAATTTTGGAGGATATGTTAAGAGCATGCACACTCGACTTTGACGATGCATGGGAAAAGTTCCTACCTCTAGTCGAGTTTGCCTACAACAATAGTTATCAAGCGACTATCAAGATGGCCTCTTATGAAGCGTTTTATGGAAGGAAGTGTAGATCACCATTATATTGGGACGATGTTGGTGAGAAGGCTGTCCTAGGCCCCAAAATGATAGAAGAAGCAGTGGACAAGATTAGAGTCATTCGAGAAAGAATTAAGTCTGCTCAAGATAGACAAAAGTCTTATGCTGATCAAAGAAGGAGAGATCTACAATTTGAAATTGGAGAACATGTCTTCTTAAAGGTTGCACCCACGAAGGGTGTTATACGATTCGGAAGAAAGGGAAAGCTTAAGCATCGTTTTGTCGGGCAATTTGAAATTCTTGAAAAAATAGGAGTACTAGCTTATCGCTTGGCTTTGCCGCCTGAATTTTCTACGGTTCATAATGTCTTTCATGTGTCAATGTTAAGGAAGTATATTCATGATCCAAGTCATGTGGTGAACTTCTCAACACTCAAGATTAGCAAGGACCTAACATACGAAGAAGAACCTGAGGCAGTCTTAGAAAGGAAGATCATAAGAGCCCGAAATCATGACGAGCCATTCATTAAAGTGCAATGGAGCGGGCACACTCAAGATGAGGCTACGTGGGAACGAGAGGATGAAATACAAGCAAGATACCCCTCTTTCTTCACGGGTAAGATTTATGTCTTTACGATTAGAATTTCAAGAACGAAATTTTTATTAATAGGGAAGGATGTAACACCTCAAAAAATTCTCTACGTGAGTTTTCCTTGTGGCCCAACTCATAGAGGCCCAATACAAACAAAACGTAGTCAAACCCGCATGTTGCTTTCCAAACCGAGTGAATGGAAGAGAAATCAGAATTTTATACACTTCCCTTATTTAACAAATTTCTTCCTGTCCAAGAAAATATCATCATATCTCTTTAATTCTTTAAAGAGATATTCCCCTGCTATCACTTCCAAATTTATTTCTCTTGCTAAGGAAAGTTTGACTCCCTTACGCGTTAAATTTTTTTTGAGATTTGGCCCAACCATTCAAGCATAATAAGTTGATCATTCCTTCGTTCCTTCACATACAACTTTTAAAATTTTTTCTTCTTCACGGCTGCTCTTTTACGAAGAGATGAGGGTTTCGACGGGGCTGATTACGACGTTCAACACACGAATCCGAGGTTTTTACGTGATCGATAGGTGGAATTTATTATGTGTTGTTTATGTATTTAAAACCCTACATGATGTGATTATACATGAACATGCTATGTTATCCATGAATTATTAAGTACAAGTCAAGGGTATTGAATCGCGATGCTTGCAAACATGGGTATTGAACGGAAAGGTGCTTGCCAACATGGGTATTGAACCGAAAGGTGCTTACCAACATGATTTTAAATTTCAAGTTACAAGTGTAAGAATTTCAGTTTCACTCGTAGTAGCGTTTGAATGACAAATAGTGCGTAATTTATTTCACTGAGCGATGGTTTGCTCACTCCCAATCAATCTCCCCCTTTCAGGTTAGCGTGGTGGTAGCTTACGAGCGGAGGGTGTGGTGGCAAGAGAGTTGAATAAACTTAATAATGCCAATTTATATTTTCATGTTTTAGTTCTTGCCATGAATTTTAAATGTCTGAGATTATGTTTTTATTTCATTCTTGAATTAAAAATGCTTTATGTAGTTCATGTGGGATGAGGTTTTTGAATGATGTTTTTATAAGGGTGTAAGTTGTGTGAAAATATGTGTTGATTCGGTAAGGGTGTAGTCGAAATTGGATTTCAAACGCATATTATAATTTGGTCTTTCGAATTGATAGTGTGTGTCGTGTTGCAATAGGAATTTAGTGTTACTAAGTGTTATTGAATTAAGTAATTGTGGTGGTGCTTAGTTAGTATTGATAATATGAATTAATAATTAATTCTGTTGTGGTCGGTAGTTGTAAGGTGATGTGCTAATCTTGCTGCAAATTTCAGTTTTTGATAAATAGTAGGGCAAGTTGGAGTTTGGATTGATAATTGAGGTGTACTTAGGGGTACAACACAAATATGCATGTTTTTGAAATTAAGAAATTATAGGATGTAGTGGAGATGTTGTATAACAGAGGTATCCTTTCAGAGTTGATTTTTATTTTTATTTATTTATTTATTTATTTATTTCAATAGCATGAAATGTTGGTCTGCACTTGTGTAAGCCTGCATGATATGAGTCGGGTTTTGGCTTGAACAGAGTTACCACTAGAAAAATGAGGCAGTTTTACCATTTGTTTAACATAAGTGAAAGAAAAGTTTGAAAATAAAATATATATATATAATTGTGGAAATTCTTTTTATTTTGAAAATTTGGGGTGTGACAGTTAGTGTCGAGTCGATGGTTGATATTGTTCAGCACTGCTCCCGCCATTGAATATAGCCTCTGTAAGTTGCAACTCCATCATTCTCCTCAGCAATCTGATCATTGATCACAATAGATGCTATTGAGGAGTCCTTAGAGAAGTGGAGCCTCACCAAATACCTAAATCTCAAATCCACTGGTATGTTCCATGTAAGATTACAGGTGTTCAATTTGTTAGGTTGTTTTCTAACCGAGGTGTGCACGTGTTTTATTTTAAGAAAATGATGTGCTTAATTGATCTAAATAAGAAAGTAAAAGGGCTTGGATGATCAGAAAAAAAGTGGAGGGCTCATTTGATCTAGAGAGATAAGTTAGAGGGTTTATTAGACACTTTGCAGCAGACATTTTCCGGGTAACCGGCTTAGGCCGCTTCTTAATTATTTATAATATATTAATTAATGAATGGATAATCTCTCTCACGAAATGAGATCATCTCTCACGAAATGAGATCCGTGAGACGGTCTCGCACAAGACCTACTCATAAATATATGTATCATATATAATAAAAATAGTAAATTATTCAATAAAAATCATGTTTAGATATATAATAAAAATAGTGACAATTTCCATCAAATAAACACCATTTATTTTTTAAAATTATAATAGTATTCATTTAACTTTATTATGTCACTTTTTACAAAAATCATAAATAATCATTTAACTAATGACACCTCACATTTTTATAAAAATCATAAATACATAATTCACTTTATCATGACACATCACATTTTTTAAAAAATTATAAATACAAAATTCACCTTATCATAACACATTACATTTTTCAAAATCTAATTTAAGTAATTTATTTTATTTTAATATATAAGAATATATACTTCTTAATCCCTAAAAAATAGTAAACAAGCAAACTTTATAAACGAGGGAGGGAGAGAGGGAGTATAATTAACCGAACCATTACTTCAAACCAGTGTTTCGAAAATTGGACCGAAACCGGAGCCAAATCTGATCCGAAACACCCTATACAACCGCTTTTATGATTAAACCGAGAAAAACCGCGTTGAAACGGTTAAAATTGTAAAACCGGTAAATCGGTAGAATCGGTGAGCCGCCGGTTTTGTTTCATAATCTGAAGGGTTTCCATACATCTCAAAATACACATTCGAATTCCATATCTACATATATCCGATTGTAATTCAAAATTCCAATAAAACAAAAAAAAATGTTGAAAACCTCCTTCGACTGAAGTGAATCTACAATGTTCCTTCGGAATGAAGTGGATCTACAATGCCTCTAGTGTGAAAGCTCCGCTGCAGATTGAAGTCTTCATCGGAATGAACTGAGAGAGATATGGGAAGAGAGAAAACGGCGCTGAGAGTGAGGGGGTGAATACAAACGCTCCCAACGAAGGCCGTCATTTTCTCGCCGTAAAAGCCTCCTACGACACCATCATCCGCCGTCGCAAAAAAAAAAAACAAATCAAACTACAACTTACGATCAAAGAGAGGGTGGGGGGAGAAACTGCGCTGAGTGAGAAAGAATGAGTTGAATAGAGGAAACCCTAGTACTAAAAACACGCTAATGAAGTGGGTTTGTACTAAATGGGCCATTTGAAAAAAGAAATGGTTATTTTAAATGGGCTGAAGTATATATGTGTTGGGCTGAACTAAATGGACTTAAGTATATATGTGTTTGGTTAAATAATTTTATTCATTATATATTTCTTTAATAGTTATTATAAAATATAATTAAAAAATATGTGATTTTCGTTTTTCCGGTTGAACCATCCGATCCGATTGATTGGATCGGTCGGACCTTGAACCGTTAGAGTCACCGGTTTGGCTTCCGGTCCGATATTCTAATCAGTGCTTCAAACTCTCAAAGCTGCATTACTTGATGTAAATAAATTAAGAAAAAGTTGGCCAAGAAATCAACAACATTACAATTGTGTGCCAAACACTTGACAGCTAGCATCAACTTTGGTGAAGTAAAAAAAAAAAGTTATTAATTTAAGTTTATTGTAAGGACATATGATGATATAAAAAAGTGGATATGTAGAATGAGTGAACTAAGATTGGTTCCTGCGTCGTTCATTGATGTCGAAGAGCATTTTCATGTAGAAATCAGATCTACTTCGATGGTAATCAATCCAAACCCAGAGCTGTCTTATGGCCTCTCTCTTCTCCTCTTGAAGGCCCAACATTCCATCCTCCTTCTTTTTCATCATCTTCTCCAGCTCCCTCGTCTTGTGCTCCCACCTCCACACCTTCTCTCGGTACGCCAGTATTTCCGCCTCCTTATGGTCCAGCTGCACCAGCACCCCCTCCAAGTCCTGCTTCACGTGCCGCAGCGCCGTGTTCTTCCGTCCCGCCCACTCCTTTGCGAACTTGAGCTCGCACGATGCCTTTGATATCCGGTTCAAGAAGTTGGCGGTGCACTCCTCAAGCCGCAGCGACATCGACTCCAGCGCCACCATCATCTCACCGGCCATCACCGACGACTCCTTGATGTTCTCCACCACCTCCTCCATCTCCTTCTTTTCATGTTCGTGTACCTCTTTTGTCCGGCGGTGCAGCTCTTTTGTCTCCACATGGAGCTGCTCCGCCACCCTGATTCGTCGGCTCAGCAGTCGGTATTTGTCCTCGAACTGCTTTCTTAGATCTTCTGCCATCTCTTCCACCTTACGCTCCAGTACTTGGAAATTGGGTTTGGAGTCGAGGAACCTAGCTTGCGCCAGGGCTTTTTCATTTTCGGATTTTAGTTTGGTTACGGCGTCTCCAAGCTCCAGTAACGTCTTCTGCTGATCGGCTATCTTGTTTGTGAGTTCGGTGTTTTTTCTCTCCGTCCTACACTTGCTCATCATCAGTTCTTGTTTCTCCCTTTCGATGGCCGTTAGCCGCCGTTTCTTTTCGCCTTTGAGGTCCTCCAGCTTCACCTGCAGACTGTCTCTTTCATTCTGCACTGCTTCAACTCTGCTTTCCAGGTTCTTCATCTTTCCACACACTTCGTTGTATTTCTTTTCATTTGCTGAGGTCTCTTTCTCACTCTCCAAAAGGGATGTTTGTAGGTGAGATATCTTCCGTTGCAGCTCAAGATTCTCTTCCAAGCTTTTCTTGTTGAGTTCCAACTCCAACTCAACTCGTTCCATTACATCCTTCAATCTTACTTCCATCTCCTCCTTTTCAGCATTCAGAGCTTCACTGGCTCCTTCAAGATCCGCAACACGGCCTTCTAAAGACGACCTCTTCTCGTTCATCTCCACAGCCTCGTTTTCGCAGTGCTGTTTCAGCGAAGAGAGTGCCTCCGTCTCGAGCTTCAGACGCGCCAGCTCCAACTCCAATTCCTTCACTCTAGCCCAACTTTGAGTTGTTTCCTTCACTTCGCTGGAACTTGTCAGTTTATCCTTGAGAATGGTTTTGTCATCCACATCTGATGTTCCAGAATAATCTTGGTTATCATGATCACTTTGCAGCATGCTTGAAGTTGATTCATTGCTGCTTCTTTTGGGGGTCGTTTCCACCGGAGAATAATAGGACTCTGAATCCGAAGGCGAAGAAGAACCACCATCGCGTATGTTGTTCTTCAACTCGCCTCTTAAATCATCGTACTGGGAGTAGAGTGATTCGTAGTGCTTCTGTAAATCTTCAATCAGATGAATTATTTCGGACTTTTTCTTCAGGTTTCCATCTTTGTTGCCATTTATACCTTTGGCCAGCTTTAAAATCTTTTTCAATTTGTTCTCTACCTCTGCACCACACAATTTATTCTCAGCCTCTTGAATCTAAATAATTGTTCTCAAAATTAGTTATTATTTTTTTTTAGCAAGTCGATTCATATAAGAAATTTGTGATCAATACATTATTGGGAAATTTTTCAATGTTAATACATTATTATAGGATGAATAGCAAAGAAAAATAAGTGTAAATATGAAAATATGCAACCACAATTGAAAATGAAAATGAATATAAAAGTTACATCTGGACACTAGTTGTACGAAATCTTTGATCCGAGCAACTGTTAGCTATAACTGATCACATTTCATTTGGAGGAAAACTATTATGCCATATAAGTAAAAGTATTGTGCCAAACTGGAAAATATAAAATTTTAGGAGTTCACTTGACTACTCAATCAATTTATGGATAAGTATTGCAAAATGTACCCAAAAATATGTTATATGTATAACTTGTACATATGTGAGAGTATTTAACTCTCTATATATAAGTAAAATTACACAGTCTGTCCATATGTTTCATCTACATAACTTTTAAGAAAAAATACTTTTTAACTAAATTTATTAATTTTTTAGAGTAACTTTCGAGAGTAATGGTATGTATGGATCGAAAGAAGAGATGACATGTTTTCAATTAATATGTGCCTGCGAGGTTTTGGATTAGATAGGTACTCCCTCCGTCTCAGTATTTTATACATACTTCCTTTGTAAAAATCGGAATGAAAGTAGTATTTTCTTTATTGAATGGTGAACCATTTTATGAGACAATTTGATATTTTAACGTGTACTTTTTGTCTTCAGTTAAAGAATTCAAATAAGGTACTTACACAAATCTAATATGTATAAGTAACGCTATCAAATCTTCAATTTTTTTTAGTGAATACACTCACATTAGTCACATATATTGCACAGATACTATCATATAAATCTTCAATATATATAGCAAACTGTATTCAACAAAAATTGTATATTTACCTATTTTTGCCGATTTCAGTTGCTCTTCTTTCTCGGGGTCAATGTGGTTCCGAAAGGACTTCATTGGTCCCTCCTATGGTTGATTTGTAGCTTCAACCTGTAAATAACCTCTTCTACTTGGACCCAACCAAAATGCATAATCTGCAAATTGTAGTTGTAGTTTATACTCTTGTCATTCTCTAATTTTAAAATCCTAGTAATATGATCTACTAGTGTTAATCATGATTGACAAACTGTTGTTTCTTAGACATGCATGGAAAGATATGCAATTAATGATGTCAAATAAAACTTTCAAAAGAAAAATTAATAATCAACATTCCCCAAGAAATAATCACTGAATTAAGATTAAACAAAGGGTTATTGTAACAATCCGATTAACAAATAAATAAAGAAAGACGATTATACAGACATTGTTTTTCTGTTGGAGATCCAGAAAAAATACATGGTGTTATATATATAATTTATTAATTCGAATTTAATTTAAATCAATAAAATAAAATCATTATAACCCTATTTGGACCACTCATGATGAATTTGATCTCACAAAATCACATGGATTCCATACATTCACTTTTAAATCTTCACTGGAAAGAGATGACCTAGCAAGTACCTCAAAATTGCAGAGATAAGAAATAAGATCCAAATCCCAAGGAAGAAGTATTTAAAAGAGTAGTTAAATTAGTTACTCTATTTTTTAACTTTCATTTTTTTTTAATTACTAATTTTTATAAGACGTGCTCGGATTATTGTAACATGTATGAGTTCGATATTACACGTACTCATGTATAACTATTTATTTTATATTGTATATATTGTATTTTTAATTAATAACTATATATTATTTTTCCAACTTTTTAGAACCTGATCATTTTGATGAGGTGGCGGATCTTTTTAGTGTGGTGGGTAAAAAAAATTAAAATGGGTCCTCACTTTCCTTTTTCTTCCAGAAAAGAACGACGTTGCAGATATGCTTCAAGTTGCCGCAGTGCAGCAACAGATCCACACCGAGACGTTACTGCGCCACCCACCACTAGGCGGTGCCGGAATCTCAGAGTGTCTCCGCCGCCTTCAGCCACCCTCCGAATACTGATTTTCCACCATTTGTTGCTCAATCGCACCGGCTGCAGCTCGATTTGTCGCCATCACCACCGGAGTTTTTCCAGCCCACCAATCTCAGAGAGGAGGGCGGGTGTGGAGTTACTATCATAATTTGCGATTTTGATAATAGTTGGAACTGTTAGATGGAACTATTTGATGGACCAGAGCCGGAAAAGATGGTAGTTGGTCTGAGAGTTGGCATCGCGTTTGCTTCAGAGGCGTATGTAAATGCATTATGCAGATTTGCCATTGCTGATTCACCTTGGATAAGTGCACCTAAGAACACACTCTGGCCTCTCTAGCTAGCTACCTCAACTTACTTAATGGTGTACCGGGCCCCACCGCCCTTGCCCTCAAGATTGGTGGAGAAGGTAAATAGCAGGATATGACTTATAGAGAGAGTTCACTGTTAAACTCAGGCCTCAACTTACTTCATTATATATGAAAGAAACTATGTGGATGTTGTTTCTATGACATGACAAACATCAATATTACTTGACCTTTTTGTAATTTGGATATTATATATATATATATCCAGTTGCAGTAACTCTTAAATAATTTTTCTAGCTATATGAGGATAATTCCTGAAAAACAATAAAATTACATATTAGTGAAATTGGAGGTGGACCATCGAATATCAACAAACTAATTGGTTAAGCAGATTTCTTTTTCTCTTTGAGTATCATACTATGATTTCAGTTTATTGTACCTTGATTTTAAGTAAAATTGAGGTGGAATTTTTAAAATTTATTTTTAGGATGAATTATATATTATTCGATCTATAAGGTAAACATTTTGTAGTTTACTCTTTTTTTTAAAATCTTTATAATTAATTATTACAAGTTTTTGGATTACCTTTTATATTGATTCGATTATGTTCACTTCTATTCGATTAACAATGTTACTTTTTCATGTTAATTATGTTACTCTTCATAATAAATTGGGTTACTCTTCAATCTGAGACTTTGATTTCTAAATTTGCTTCTGTTTGATTAATAAGGTTACTTTTTCATGTTAATTAGGTTACTCTTTATAATAATTGAGTTACTCTTTAATTTGAGACTTTGATTTTCTAAGTTCACTTATGTTTGGTTAACAATGTTATTTTTCCATGTTAATTAGGTTACTCTTTATAATAAATTGGGTTACTTTTTTACTTGAGACTTTGATTTTCTAAGTTCACTTCTATTTGGTTAACAAGGTTACTTTTTCATATTAATTAGGTTACTCTTTATAACAAATTGAGATACTCTTTGATTTGAGACTTTGATTGTTTAAGTTCACTTCTATTTGGTTAACAATGTTACTTTTTCATGTTAATTAGACTACTCTTTATAATAAATTGAGTTACTCTTTTACTTGAAACTTTAATTTTTTAAAAAATAATGAAAATTACAATTTACTTATCATAACAATCAATTTTATCTCTCCATCTGTTTGAAATATAAGGTGTGTGTAAAAGTAAAAAAAATCAAAAGGGAGAAAATACACACCTTCTTGATGGAAAGGCCTATTTGATTTTTTTTTTTTAAACATGATAATGTCCCACTTAATATATCGAATTGAAAAGTTAAAATCTATGGTTCAGTTCCTAATTACCAATTTTCTTTTACCATTATGTGATACACTCATTCATCAGTTACATTCCTAGTAGGAAAAAAAAAACTCACCACTCACAAGGCACCTGCCACACCCCTCTCTCTCTCTCCCCTGCACACACAGTACACACCACCACCATACCCCTTTGACTCATCTCATAAAATTAATAGCAATAATGAATAATGAAAAAGCTACTCCATTAACCCCCTATTTTTTTTCCATCTCTACAAATAGATCATCAAGCTCAAAGAAATTATCTCAAAGAAAATGAATTTTTGGTAAGATTAGAAAGAAGAAATCGAGAACATAGAATTCCACAAAAGTAGTTGAATTCTTGTAAAGACAAAGACTCGGTGGGCATCGGCGCCCACGCCGTGGACGGTTGCAGCGAGTTCAATGTGGCGGGGCCCTGGAGTCACTCGAATGAATGCCTGAAAAGAAGTAGAGAAGTAGATAAGCCATTTTTAATTTTCAGAGAAGGCGACGACGTTGTGCGGACCTCTGACAGCAACTGGCCGGTAGCAGCAGATCTGGAGACGAGTCCAACGGTGAATAGGGCCGGCGAGGACAGCAATAGTGGGTTCCGGCAAAGAAGACGGCTTCGATTTTAAGGTCAGAGTGAAGGAATCGGAAGTTTGAGAAATCCTATTCAATTTTGGGAGTGTTCTTCGTGACTTTTGAAATGTATTTTGACTTCTTCAAATTGAACGATTTGAAGATCCAACTGTAAAGAAGGGATCCGGTTCCACCAATTTTTCATGAAACCGGTCTCACTCTAGTGGTCCTCATGTATAAAACTTTTTATTCAATAGTGTATACATGTATTTTTAATAATTGTATATTTTTTTACACTCAATTTTTCATTTAAAAAACTAACAAAAAATTTACTAATTAAATTATATATTATCCATTAATAAAATAATAATTAATATTAATTTATGAAATATACATACTTTACCATATACTTTAAAAATATAAAATATGTTGGATTAGAGTTTATTATTTAATACCATAAAGTATACTTTTAGTAATATAAAATATGTTATTGTTCAATACTATAAAGCATGTAAATATTCTGTACGTTAGTTTTAGGGTTAAATATGTTGATTTTGTTTTAAGATATATCTAAGGGCGATGGATAAATGACGGAGAAGACAGATTACGTAATTTGATTTTTTAGGTGATATTTAATTGACTTTCTTAATCCAAGTATAAACTCTTATCCATTCAGATATTAATTATGACATCACGATTATTTAATATGTGAAATAGAAAATGAAAAAAATTATAAAGTAAGTGACTATTTAAATATAATAAGTAATATTTATATAGATAATCTTTTTATAAATAAATAAAATTAATCTTCATTATATAGAATTTTTTTTGAATAAAGACAAAGACTTATATGAGATAGATGAATAAAGAGTGATAATATTTTAGTGAAAAAATGATACTTAATTTATGAAAATTAATAATGATACAGTACATTATTCTAGAGTGTTATAATACACTACAAACATATTTTAACTACCAAAAGACAAACTTTATCTATATAATAAATATAGTTTAACTTTTAGAAAATCTAGTCCAATGCATACCTAGAAGAAGAGGAGATTCTTACTAGCTTTCTAAAATGATATTATTCTTAGCAAAGAGAACAAGCTCGTGTAGTACTTTATTATAAGAGCGATCAACCCAACAAAAATCAAATGTAATTTTCAAATAAGAGAAGAGCTTGGATGTAAAAAAAAAATAGCAGAAATAGCTGAGGGCATTTAGCAACATCTTTAAGAAATGTAAATTAACGTATAAACATACAGGGTAATGTGTATGATGAAAAAGACTTGTGCGAGACCAACTCATATATCTCATTTCGTGAGACGGGTCAAATAAAAATCATATTAGAAATCGCAGATCTGTGACTGACTTATTACCTGTTAACATGTGATGTCCACTTAATTTAACTAGTAATCCATTTTGCGGTTAGACTCTTTCTTTCTTTATTTTATTTATCTATTTATTTATTTTTATTGAGTTAGGCTTTTTTTTTTATTTAGAACATTATTCATTATTATATCTATATTATTCTTAAATAAAGTAAAAAAAACATTTTCTTTAGAAACACCATTAATGTTAATCGTGTCAAAATAATACATAATTGAAAGAAAAAAAATCACTTTTTATTACTTAGTTATCACTTTTTATTTATTATAATAATGATTCATGAAAAAGTTCATTTAAATGATTATCACTTTTTCTTTGTTAGTTATCATTAATTATTGAAAATATTATCAAATTTTTGTTAAAAAATAGTCTTTATTAAATAATTTAATTGGACATTAATCACTTTTCTTTGATCAGATATCACTTTTTTATTAAAAATGTTATCATTTTTTATCTGTTCTATAAAATTTTTATTAAATAGTTTAAATCCTTACCTTCCTTGGTAGGATTGATTAACCAATAGTGTTTGGATGTGTATCACTTTTTCTTAATCAAGTATCACTCTTGATTGAAAATGTTATCACTTTCTTACAATTTATTTATGAAATAATTTAATTAGTCGAGTATCATTTTTCTATGTTCAAATATTACTTTTTCTTAAAAATAATATCACTTTTTAATTTATAAAATTTTCATCAAATATTCAATAATAAGTGTATCACTTTTTTTTAATATCACTTTTGTATTTTCAATCGTCACTTTTAATTTTCTTATTGATCACATTAAGTATAATAGTATTAATTATAATTTTAATAATTAATAAATTTTTAAAATGTATAAGAAAACAAAAAAGATTTTCACAATTAATTTACACTGCACAGCCGTCAATTGCATTAATAGAGTCTGTCAGTTGCATGAATGGGTTAATTCGATCCGATAAGTTATGCATGATGGGTGACCGGCCGCGCCACTTTTTTTCTTTATTTTAGATTTTATGCTTATAGATTAATAGATAGTCCGTGTCATAAAAAGAAATTCGTGAGACGGTCTCTCACAAGACTCACCGTGTATGATAAGGTAGGGATAATATATATGAGGGAGTAGGATGTTATAAAAATATGTGGGATTTAGATAATTAAAATAAAATTTAGGAAATTTCTTATTCTTAAATCTGAATTATAAAATCAGAAACAACCAAGCCTAACCGAAGGTGAAATATGCATTTTTCATAATAACACCAATTCTGCACAATTACAATATCTCCTAGAATTAGAATATTAATAGTATGTCCAAATATAAAAAAAATACCCAAAATGCAATGCAAAATTTTAATTTTGCCGATCCTTAAAAAAAGTTATTAATTCTACCCAATTGTCAGTTTTCGAACAGTTTTGTCCTTCAAAAAAAATATTGAAAAGTCATATTGTCAACCGATCAAACGGGTCAATTGGTCAAAATTTTCACTTATCAGTACTTGTCGATAACCATGTCGGTAGCCATATAGGTGATTATGCAGGTAACCATATAGGTAATCATGTTGGTATATCCTACATCACAGCTTTATTTCAACTTAATTTTCCTCATATTCCTCACGCTTCAAAATGGTATCAGAGCCTATAAAGAGTTTCGATCCTCTGCTGTGCGACGTTGAACTTCACAATAATACTACAATATTTTGTATAGGCAACAAGCCGAAAGAAGGAAGAGGCCGCCGACCGTTTTTGGGAGGTTCTTGACCGAAGATGGAAACTGGCAAAAGCCCATGCCAACTGCACCGAGGAGAACATTTGGAGAAAAGTCACCAGATGGAAATAAGATACTCTAAAGAAGTATCAAAAAATATAGTGGAACTCCAAAGTTTCACCGAGATCCATGGACATGTCCCCAGACACGAACAATGGAGAAGACGACCAAACCAAGGTCCAAGAGAGATCTGCAAGCCTTATCACTTTTTATGGTGGTCAAAATGACAGAGTGGAGAGAGATCGAGCCTGATAACTCTAAGATAAACCAAGATCTTAGATATTTACAGAAGACTGTGAAATTCTTTGGAGAATATTGCCAAAACATGTCTAAGATTATATTTGAGATCAACCTCAAGATAGATAAGGTGGAAACGTTGCAAAACAAGCAACTCAACCTCGTTAAGAAGTTGATAAAACAAGTAGAGTCCCTGGAAACCAAGGTGACAGGGAGAAGGCCAGGAGGAAGGTTACCACCATCCTTCGAAATAGAACCCTTTTACACCAAAAGGGAAAAACGATGGAGGTCACAAGACCAAAGACGGAGAGTGAGAAAATGATCGCTATCCTTTGAGGAGAATCTACATTACCGGATGGAAAGAGCGAATCTTGAAGATCTACAAGATCTATATGAGTCCTTCCAGGGACTAACTATCGTAGATCTAAAGATGAATGTTGCAGAAACTTCAAACTTTCAACAGCAGTCTCAGGCTCCTCCGACACAATATGATCGGAGCAAAAATGAAGGAATCTCTGGATCACATGGAGTCCATGAAGCAAGACAAGAAGAGACATCCCAAACTCAAGGAAATTTCAACATGAAGGCGATTGGAATGTCAACTGGAGCAAGCCGAGTTCGAGGATCTAATCTACACAATACCCCATATGGTCGGTCTCACCTTGAATCGATGAATCTATACGGGTTGATCTAAACCTCGATACTCTAGACTTCAAGAACAGAGAGACCTTGATCGACGAGTAGACCAATGCTATGAAGATTGCAAGAGGTGCACTTGAGTTGGATAAAAAAAGGTTCATAAGATTCCTAACTATGAGCCTAGAAGGATCTGTAAAGTGCACCTGGGAGGTACTCTCAGACGAAGTCAAGAAGGAGACAGTGGAAGGAGAAGACCTTGGCAACATTGTGGATCGCATGGCCAAGATCTTCAAGATCCATTTCATCAGAGTAGGTTACTTCGAAGGAATGGAAGAATAGAAGAAGAAGAAGAAGTATATGAATGTCCTATACAGTCTGGAACTACTTGACATCTCTATGTAGATGAGTACATCAAGCTCTTCATAGAGTATAGATGGAAATCGAAATCAAGGAGGAGGAAGTATTCCATCTGTTCTTTGCCAAGATTCCAAGCCCATGGAAAGAAATGTTGATCAAAGACTGTTCTTTGCCAAGATTCCAAGCTCATGGAAAGAAATGTTGATCAAATAATATGAACCATGTGAGCTAGATTTAATAGCAAGGAGAATGTCTTTCCTCAAAGCCAAGATTGCGGAATGGTGTCATCAGGCATCACTATATAAAAACTACAAGAGATTAAGGGGAATCAATAAGACAATACCCTTATGCTACAAGAGTAACGATCTTCCAACAATCATTGGAAGAAATCCAAGAAAACAAAAAAATATTAAGAAAAGTCATCCTTACACACAAAGAAGCGGATGATGGAGGTCCAGAAGACCAAGATTCTTTTTGTTCTAAACAAAAAGCCCGAAGCTATAAATCAGGGTAAAGGTCTGGACCATCAAGATGAAGTTCAAGAAGTCAAGCCTTATCCTCAGGATCAAACCTGAGGAGTACAGGAAGAACTCCCACAAGAAAAACATTCCGAAGAGCAGCTATAAGAGCTAATGAAAGATTCAAAGATTGTAACTACTACAGTTGTGGAGCTAGAGGGCATATCTCACCTGATTGCCTGGAGAACCAAAAGTGGAGAGTGCAACAGTTCGAAACAACCCAGAAATAGAGAAAGTTGTTTACTTCCAAGATCTGGTACATGTATATCAATTTGAGGATATACCCTCAGATGAGAGCATCTATGAAGAAGAATTCTTCAGTGAAGACAAATCTTCCGAAGATGATTCGGAGAGAAGAAGAGAACTTCAGACAGGAGATGCGAGAGGACATGTTTGACTTCTTTCCTAGACATTCATTTCTCATAAGACTCTTATGAAAATCATGAAGGAGGATCCAAGACTCAATCTATTCGACGAATTCACCGTGGAAAGATTAGAGCGGTTCCTTAGCTTCAAAAAGAGAAACCACAACACCATATATAACGTAACCGAAGGGAAAATTGCCATCCCTATGGAACTTACGGGAAATATGATGGAAATAAGCTGGTTCCTTATGAGGAGATCAAGAGGGAACTCAGTAAACTCCCGAAAAAAGGTATCTAAGACTATGTTTTGGGTCCATATCGTAGCCATTCAAATCCTCATCAAAGCAACATTCAAAGAAGGAATCGATACAACAATCGATATTGCTATATTTGATTAGAGGATCAAGAATACGAAAGAGGCATGCCTAGGAGGACTCTCGGGAAACCTGTACGCAGGGAAGGTGGCATCCTACATTTATCTGAGAATTGCCTACAATCTGGCAGACTGAGACTTCAATAGGGCACTCACCCTTCATCAAGATTTCAAAAACAAAGACTTGATGAGAGAAGGGAATAGGCCTTACTCTATCACATACAGTATCTCTTATGCTCTATCCAACACTCATCATTCGGATCTATTCTAAATAAAAGAGTACATTGAGATACCAAAAGTGTTCGAGAAAGTTGCATACGCAACTAGGCCAGAGATAATGGAGCTACCGTCAATCCACGATATGAATTTATGGATCGAGGATAAGCCGGTCTGGAATAGGCAAAATAGCCTCAAATTTGAACAGAGGAGGATTTCTTTCCAAGAAGATAGAATGGTCAGTGAAAAATGGGAAAAGAAACCGATCGTGGAGGTAATCTAGGAACCAGAGAAGTTCACAACCACAGGTGAACTAAATTGCCCAAAAGGATGGAGATAATCGAATTGATATTCGACATCACTAAAAAGGAAAACTCTATTCCTTGTGATGTCTTGTATTATCTCCAACAACCAACAACTGGGAGATACCGAGGATCGCTCAAACTTGGAGAACTTGAGCTGGTGATCGAAGGAGTAGCAGAAAGGTTCCCAGAGCAACTAGTGTTGGGAGTAGAATTTCTCGAGGACCACAAACCATGGGAAAGATTACAAGAGGGAATGGAATTCACAGTCAAAGGGAAAAGATATAAGGTTTAATAACAAGAAGCTCAGGATTATAAGCTCTGATCTACCCATAACAACAAGTCCATTTTCGATATACATCACCGTCGGGATGATATATATGGAGCACCATGCAGAGTATTTTGCAGCACACATCGATTTGGGAGTTGGTATCTGCATAGCAATGGAATGAGTCTTTCCTAAAGACTCAGGCGAAGATTTGCCAGCAGTACTAGGGAAAGATTTCTCACAAAGGGTACTAATCCTTAAAAGAGGAATCAAGCAAGCGGTGATCGTGATCGGAGGAGCGGATCATACCCTATGGTACAAGGTAAAAACTCCACCGATATATTTTGATGATGCTGGAGCAGATATTCTATTGAGAAATAATTTCCTACAGACATTAAAGCGTTTAACCCAAGAAAACGCAACAAAAAGGCTTATTTTCACAACTCTTTGTGAACATAAGATCATCGCACCAAGACTGCGTAATGCATTTCAGAGAAAAATATCAATCAGATTTCACAGCAAGTGTGGTGATAATGAAGGAAAACCTAGCCATCCAAAGATGAATAATCAAAGGAAATATGGCGAAGCAGTCCTTTAGATGAGAACCGAGACTAGAGGAGGGTGGAAGATGGAGAAACTAAAACAGAAAATAATCCACCTTCTCAAAGCAAGCTTGGGAGAAAACCTACAGAGAGACATCACAATCGAAGAATAAACATCTTTCAAGGACGTCAAGAAGAAGATTTAGAGGAACTTCAATAATGATCCACTAAACTGGTGGGATAAAAACGAGCTCAAAGCTTCACTCAAAGTAAAAGAAGGAAAGGAACATGAGTTCTTAAGATACAATCCTATCCGGATGAGTCAAGAGGATCGAAAGGATATGAATTTAATACTTAAGGAACATTTGGACCTTAAGTTGATATCACCAGGAGTATCTCCATACAGCAGTCCAGGATTTCTGGTTTGAAATCATGAAGAAGTCAAGTGGGGGAAGCCGAGACTTGCGATTAACTACAAAGGGATCATCAACATCTTGGAGTTTGATGGATACTACATTCCAAGTAGGTAACACTTGGTCAACTGTATCAAGATTGCCAAGGTATTCTCAAAGTTCGATTGCAAATCTGGGTTCTATCAGATTATGATGGAAGAAGGAAGCAAGAAGTTCACAGCCTTCTCCACACCACAAGGCCATAATGTCATACCTATGGGCTTAGCGAACGCACCCCAGATATACCAGAGAAAGATGGATAATCTTTTCAAAGATTATTTCTCATTCATTTTTGTCTATATAGATGATATCTCTTTTCAAAGATTATTTCTCATTCATTTTTGTCTATATAGATGATATCCTCAAAGCTTCAAAGAACATGAAGAAGCATCTGGATGCATTCTCAGAAGCATGTCACAAGGAGGGTTAGTGCTTTCTGAAAAGAAGGCAGTAATTGCATCAAAACAGATCGAGTTTCTTGGAGTAGAGATTGATGAGTCTGGGATTATTCTACAACCACACATTGTAAAAAAGGTTCAAGGATTTCCTGAAGATCTCAAGGACAAGAAAAAACTCCAGAGCTTCTTAGGAGTTGTCAACTTCGCTAGAATGTTCATCAACAATCTAGTACAATACAGGAAGGTGTTCAGTCCTCTATTAAAGAAAGATGCAGAATTCAAATGGGAGGAATCACACCGAGAGATGGTTAAAAAACTAAGGAGGTTTGCAAAAAACTCCCAAAGCTAGTCATTCCAAACGATGAGGATGAGCTGGTACTATATAGAGATGCCAGTGACTATTGGTGGGCAGCGGTTCTAACTCTGTCCACACCGAAAGGAGAGGTGCCATGCAGATATTGTAGTGGACTCTTTGCAGAGAATGAGGCAAAGAGATGGCACATCAATGAAAAAGAGTTCTTTGCGATTCGGAAGGCGTTCAAAAAATGGCCGCTATTTCTTCTCGCAAAGAAATTTATCCATAAAATTGATAACACGAGTGTCAAAACCTTTTTGAAAAATAAAATTGAATCAAAACCAGAAAAGGCTAGACTATTAAGATGGCAAGGTGAATGTTAACATTACGATTTTAATATTGTCATAATTAAATCTGTTGAAAATATTTTGGCAAATTTCCTGACGAGAGATGGAAGGAGCTGAGATAGACTTCATCCTGACCATTTCAAAGCACCTGATGGACAACCTTGAGTTGCTTAAAAGGGAATTTGAAAATCTGGCACTCAATACAACGCGTGCTGCAAAATTATAAGAGAGTAATCGGACTAAAGTGTCCAATCGCATACGAGATTATATTCGCAATAATGCGAGTCTCTTCGAGTCATTACGAGTGCCACTCCTTCGGGCTGTTGATAGAAATCAACAAAAGGAGAGTATTCGAGAATGGGGCTCTAAACCCGAAGCAAGGGATTCAAGAACCCTTAGCACGAGTCCTGGATTGGAACTTCCAAAGGAAGAACTGGTCCAAGGAAAAATCGAGACTCTGGAGTCACATCTAGAGTCGTCAAGTCAACTCAGCACCTCTGGGGTTAAAGAGGAAGAGATTAGTCTTAGGCCTATGACGGGCACTGTTAAGGCTGGTACTAACATATCTGATTTTTCTCATTGGCAAGAATATCAATCTAGCTGGGAAAAATTATATACAAGACAAGGAATCCTCCTGGAGAAATGCTGGGTAGATGTATCGGGGCTATACCCCCGAGTTTGGATGAGAGAGGGCTCAAGTTCAAACGATGTAAAACAATGGTATAATTTTGAGGCACTAGCCTCGATATATACTATCGCACCAAGCTTCCTGAAACTTTCAAAATTGCTAGATTGGCTAAGAAAAGTAGTTGTGAAGGCCTGGGAAAACAACCCGACTTTGTCCATGGGAGATGTATTAGAGCTTTACTTCACTAGTGCGGCTCTAGAACCAGTTGGGAAAGGCTGTCACGAAGCCTTTCATTTTATCAAACTAAGAAGGCCAGATGTAGAAGACTCAAACTGAATCAAAGAGTCTTCTAGAAAGGAACAAGTCTTGGTTTCTACATATTCAGAGGATCAAATCTCTACGAGACGAGCGAGGGGTTTGTACGCCTGCATTCAGGCCATGGATCAAGTAAAGTTTCCGTTTAAATTCGAGCACAAAACAATGAACGGGTCCTTCCTGTTGAACACTTTAACGGGAAGGAAAACACAATTTGTGGAGGATGCTCTCCAAGATAAGCTAGAGCTTCTTTGGGATAATAAGTAAACAAACCCATCGAAAATATTGTAACATGGTCCACTTTGGGCAATGGACAGAAAAAGTATGCTCAAGCTGCTCCACCCAAAAGGAATCAGAATTTGGGAAAGGAGTAAGATTAGGCATAGGAATAAGAAGGATGGCTGGACCCTCTCCAGCAAATGAAGGAACACGTGGAAAGAAGAGAACAAAATCTCTTCGAGGCACAAAAGAGCTGGATACCAAAGGAGAAAAATTTCTCTTAAAAAAACAAGAGTTGGATGACTTTTTCAAAGGGGAAAGGAGCCATGTGATTCCTGCAAAAGCCAAAAGAAGGATGAACCAGACAAGGGCATCCAATGAAGAGAAGAGAACCAGCCAGCCAAAAGTTGAAATCCAATGGGAATGACGTAAGCGCTGACATAAGAATAATGACCTAGGTGGTGACATCACCGAAAATAAAAAGGACCAGAAATCTGAATTTCACGTCCAGGAGACTCTATAAATAAGGGAGTTTGAGGAAGCAGAAGACATCAACCATTCCTTTATATTTTCTCTCATTCAATAAGCATTGTATTTTCTTTTCTTTTTTGTATGAGTGTTTCTATTTCAGCTATCATAGGTAGCTAGAGGAGTCTTCTTCTCTTGCTTAAGTAGTATGAGTGTGTAATAATATTTTCATTACATAAATAAATAATCTTGGGCTACTGCCCGCAGTATGTAACCTTTCATTATATTCTGCAACCTTAATCTCCATATTCTCTGGCGAGAAAGAGTAGAAGCATCCTGTACACCCGGTGTAGGAAATGAACCAGGGTTATGCTGAGGTCCGCTGAAGGAACGAGATTGAACCATCACACTGCGGGGCGAGTGGTTGGCTGTGAGGATCAGCTGTAAAACCTCCCGGATACCCGATGGATTAACGGTCAAAAAAATATTGTTACTATTTTAAGTAGGTTAATTACGAGATTAATATTATTTAATTAATATACGGAAGCATGTTGTGCCTAATATGGTCGTAATAGATTATGTCTATTTTGAGGAAAAGGAAAATGTCAAAATTGAGTTAAAATGAGTTGAAAACCGACAAGGATGTCATGCCGGCAGCCATGTAGGCCACCACAATGGTAGCCGACATGGTTACTGACACAAGGGTATTATTGTCCAAAAAAGTTACTATTCATAGGAGAGAGAAAAAGTGGTGGTATTAATTTAAAATTTTAAATTTTGGGTATTTTAAGTTTTCTCCCTAATAGTATTTGATTATATAACATTTTAAATTATATATTCATAAAAGTATTAATTTTAAATTTTAATACTCCCTTCATCTGGTTCTAAGGTGTCCGTTTGCTTTTTGCACGTGGATTAAAGAGTATAATTATATGTAAAGTGGGTAGTTGTATTACTTTTTCACTAAATAGGGAAAATGTATACCTTCAAAGCGGACACCAAAAATAGTAAATTGGACGCCTTAGAAGCGGATGAAGGGAGTATATGAATTTTAACCGATAAAAATAAAGTTTATAGAACCTCCAAAAAAACTAAGGAATTAGTAAGGATAATATTTAAAACATACTCCCTCCCCATAAACAAATTCATACTTTCTATTTTTATTCGTCCCATAAACAAGTTCACACCCCCAAATAAAGAAATACACAAATCAATAACTCCACAACACACTTTAATTTCAAAATTGGCACCCCTTTACAACTCACATAACTTACTTTATAATTTATTTATTAACTAAAAATACCAAACTACCCCTAAAGTAAAGCAAAAAGTAATTTTTTCTTAAACTCCGTATCTACAGTACCGGGAACTTGTCTTTGGGATGGAGGGAGTACTCCATTACTAAATTGATGGGTAATATAATATTTACTCATTAAGTCTCTTGTGAGACGGGTAGATCCATTGTTAAAGTATACTACCTCCGTCCCAGGCAAATAGGTGTATTTGTTTATGGCATGTAAATTAATGAGTATTATTATTTTATGTAAAGTGGGTAGGTGTATTAGAGAGATGTGATGGGCAGTGCTGGGTCATTGGTTGACCCTTTTTACTAAAAGAGAAAAATGGTGCAATTTGGACGGGACGTTCAATATAGTAAAATTGTTCTATTAGGGTGGGACGGAGGGAGTAATTGTTATCTATATATACTCCCTCCATCCCGCCCAAAATGTGCATTTTATTTTTTGCACGTGGATTAAGGAGTATTATTATTTAATGTGTAGTGGGTAGTTGTATTAGTATGAGTGTGGTACCATATTTTAATTGTATTAGTGGATGTGCGTAGGACCCATGTGTGTAAAAAAAAAGGGAACTCTTTGAGTGGGACACCCATAATGAAAAAAAAGTGACCCTTTGGATGGAGGGAGTATATATAAAAACATATAGGAACAACTTATTTTTCCCGCTTAAAATTTTTAGTCAAAATATCTTTTCTATTTCTATTCAATTTCTCTTAATCTCTCACATTAACATTAGGGATATGTCTTGTGCAAGATCGTCTCACGAATCTTCTTGTATAAGACGGATTATACATATATTAATTAGTAAAATACAAAAAATAAAAAATATAAAAAAAGGCCGCTGTTGCCGGTCACCTGTCAAACTCCACGGAAATGGCACATTGACGGAAATGGCTTGTTGATGAATGTCATACTATGCAATTAATTACTCCCTCCGTCCCTTTGATACGTATCTATTTTTCCATTTTAGTCCGTCCCATTATAAAGTATCAATTTCCTTTTTTAGATTGATGTAGCCTCTCATGACCTCACACTTAACAGTAATACAACTACTCACTTTACTTTAAAATATTATTTCTCTCACCTCAAAATACATTAAATTATTATATTTCTTAATCCACGTGCAAAAAGCAAACGGTTACGTTTCAAGGGGATGGAGGGAATACTAATTAACTGTAATGTCTTTTTATTTTTTACACATTTGAAAACAATTGATATTATTAATTATAAAAATTACAACTAATGCTTAAAAGTATAATATGATCATTAAGAAAATTAAATGTGATAATTGAAAATTTAAAAGTGATACTTAAAAAAAAAGTGACACACTTATTATGCAGCTATTTCATTAAAATTTTATAAATTAAAAAGTTATAATATTTTTTAATAAAAAGTAATATATGAACATGGAAAAGTGATACTCAACTAATCTAATTATTTTATAAATAAATAATTTATAAGAAAGAAAAAAGTGACAATATTTTCAATCAAAAGTGATACTTGGTAAAGAAAAAGTTATACAAATCTAATTAAACTATTTAATGAAAAATTTAATTGGACGAATAAAAAATAATAAAATTTTTAATAAAAATGATATCTAATCAAAGAAAAGTGATAAACGTCCAATTATTTTTTTTTTAAAAAAGTGATTTCATTTTTAATAAAAATGATACCTAATAAAGGAAAAATGATAATCATTTAAATAAAATTTTCATTAACTATTAATTAATATAATAAATAAAAAATTATAAATGATTGATAAAAAAATAAAATTATTAATTACATTAATTGTGTTCCTAAAAAAATATTTTCTTACTTTATTTACGAATAATACCATAGATGCAATAATTAAGGGTAGGTATAGGTTCTAATAAATTATAATTAAATAAATAATTCAATTGCTAAAAAAAATCAAATGGCAGAAAAAAAATTAGTTAAATTGAGTGACCTTATGTGTGTTTAGCGATAATAAGGTAACAAGTTCCCTGTAGATCCGCTACTTCTTAATCGGTTTATACTTAACCTGTCTCATGGATGAGATCCGACAATGTTGCACAAGTCTTTGTATAACATTAGATGTTTACTTTCTAATTAATTTTTTTTATTAATTCTAACTTTCCTTCTTTATATCCTCACATCACAACATTTAATTATTTCAATTGTATTCTTAATTGCGTAATAATAATTGTTTATCTTCTGCCTTAAATAATATACATCCATATTTTCTAATTTAACTTTGTGGTGATTTCATATATATATGTGAATCATCTTCCCCATAATTACACATCCATTTTCTTCATATTTCCATATAAATTTGAGTCAGTAATATTATCATCTCACTTAACTGTAAAATAATAATAGAATTTATGAGTTATATATAAGAATCTCAAACTATTTAGTCTATATAGTACTATTATAAAATTGACAAAAACTTTAATACAATAGGCTTTTTTTTCAAATATGTACAACCAATCTTTATTTAAAAATTGGATCAAATATTTGAAAATACGGATATTTAATTGTGATGTGATATGTCTAATGCGATTCGAATCTCCTGTTATATTTTGGTATTACATCTCCTGTTATAAACCGTTGGATGATTGACACGTAGGATAAACTATTCTATACTCTAACAATCAACCCTAAGGGGAAAGGTTGGAATTATCCTCTCCGCATACGTGTCACTCATTTAACGCGTGTAACAGGAGATGTAACACCAAAGTGTAACAGGACATCCAAGATCGTCTAATGAACCCACTAATATCCATCCTCTCATAACCTCTCTCTCCCTTCATTATTGTGCTTCCTTCTTTCTCACCTGTACTCTCACTCTAGAGTCACCTATTGAAAATTTCTTCAACGATGAAGACAAGGTAGTGGCGCACTTCGACTCGAACCGCGGCAACTTGGCGACGGGAAACGAAAGCCTGCTAATGGCATAGGTTGAACTTCGTGAGGCAGCGGGAATCAGCGACGGCAGACGGAACTCGGTGGCTCAGCGTTTGTGGCTGATGGCGGGCAGATACGGCGACGGACTGAGGTGGCAGCAAATGGAACTCGGTGGTGACATCAACGTCAGCGAGGGGCAGTGTTGTGGCTGGGCTTGATGGTGTGCTTTCTAGTGCGAGAAGATCTGAACGGCGTGTATAAGATCTGAACGGATCTTATACTTATACACTTCTTTAGTTTTACAATTGTGGCCATCAATGAGATTTCAATCTTAATATAGTACTATTATTTTTTTTTTCCAAAATTTATATTTGGAATTTTTGTCCTTGTATTGTATTATAGTATGCATCTAATTATTTATTCTTGAAATTGTCTAATTTGTTATTGGGAGTATAGAAATTTTAGAAGCAAACATATACCAAAGAATTCAAAAGCCACTAGCAGCGTCGAAAAAATAATTATGTAGTAATAAATAAATACATAATGCAATAACATTCCTTATTATGTTGTATTATAATAACGATTATTTTTATTTGAGAAGAACTATAATTCCAATTCAATATAAAACTATGTTTTTGATTTTTTTGGCAGTGGATAGTTGGCTGTTTGTTTGACATATTTTGAAGGGGCATTATAAGAATTCAAAGATTGATGGAAAAACAAATGTAGAGGGAGAGAGTTATGTTTTAGGAATTGAAAACTAAGAATTAGATTGAAGGATGTTAATATGGTTTGTGGATCATTGTTTCATTCTTCTTATCCATGAAATTAGAAAACAGAAACTTGGAGTATATCATTTTCGTTAGTTTTTTTCTCTCATTTATTTATTTATTTTAATTTCGAAGGGTAATTTAATTATTTATATACAGTAATCTAATTGATTCAAAAGAGTAATCTGATTACTTCTATAAAGTGATACATTAACTTAGCGTGATATTTATATTGTTTTATTTGGTCAATATTTTTAGGTTACTATTTCTTATTAATTGGCTTATTCTTTATAATTATTTAATTAGGTTACTATTTAATTTAGGTTATATATATATTTTTGTCAATATTTTTTAGGTTACCCTATAAAAATAATTAGATTACTCTTTATAATGAGTTGGATTACTCTTTCATTTAAGACTCCAATTTTCTAACAATAAAATCTTTTTTATAACGAATTAATTTGACTACTCTATATAAATAATTAGGTTACTCTTTGTAATTTATTAGGTTACTCTCTATAATGAATTGAATTACTCTTTGATTTGAGACTCCAATTTTCTAACAGTAAAGTCTTTTTTATAATGACTTAATTGGATTGCTCAGTAAAAATAATTAGGTTACTCTTTGGAATATATTAAATTTCTCTTTATAATAGAAATTAAATTACTCTTTTATTTAAGATTTCGATTTTCTAACAATAAAGTCTTTTTCATAATGAATTAATTGGACTACTCTATAAAGATAAAAATTAATGAAAATAAGTATAGTATAATCCCAAAAAATAAATTTCTTACGCTCACATTACCTTCTTTTCATAAGAAATAGTAGAACAAAATTAAAATTAGTACGATAGTTAAAAGAAAACATAATGTCTAGGGAACTGCCAGAAAGGAATGCACTCTCCTACGTCTAAAAACATAGTCAACTAAAAGCCATAACATGTCATAAAGTTTTACGTAACAACTCGTAAAATTTCTATTTGTCTAGGAACAAAATAGTTTTTTTTTTCCCCTTTTTCTTCGCACATTTTTACTGCAATCTTACACTCTAATAATGGGGTGTGTGTTTCTCTCTCTCTCTCACAGTTTTCACTCATAAGTTTCACTACAATCTCTACATTTTCAAGAACCAGCAAGCTTTCTCTCTCTGCAACTTCTCTCAAGCTACAATCTTGACAAACCCCACCTCCTCTGTTTGCACTGTAAGTTCTAAAGCCACCCCATTTTTTCTGTCTCAATTTCTTCTTTCATATGAATCTTGAAATAAACAAAACCACAAGATATGTTGTCTAATTATATGTTGTCTTTTAATTGAAGTGGCATACATCGCGTGTTGGATTCTTCTACTTCTCTTTCTACAATGGCTCGAACGCGTGTTTGCGAGCTAGAAACTGGCGGTGAAGGTCATCCTGCCTGCGCCGGCGTCCTCCCCGGAGGCGCCGCCGCAATTGGTGGTGCCGAGTCATAGCTCCGGCTGAGTTGTGTTGCATTACTACCTTGTCGAGCGCGCATCTGCCGTCCGCTGCTGCCGAAGAATGCAAGGCTTAAATGGAGAGAGAAGAAGGGCTTCAGTACTTGAGAGAGAGAAGAAGGGGTGTGGAAGAGAGAAGAAAGGGAGCGATGGGATAGAGAAGAGAGGTTTTGATTAGGTCGCTGCCTGGACCCGTGAGATTTAATTTGGTTGTGATTTAGATCCGGTTGCACCAATTAATCTATAGGACTGGTTGTACTCTAGTCCTTCTCAGTGGTGAACGCAGGATTTATGTTCAAGGGGACCCGAAATATACTTCATTCGTCTCACAACATAGTTTATTTTGCGATTTTATAGTGTTTTAGGCTCACAACACAGTTCATTTTTTAGGTTTTATAGTGTTTTAGGGAAATTATTTTATTATTGATTTTTAGGGTATTCTTACATTAAAAAATAATCTTAATATGTAAATTATATTATGTGTTAGGTGTGAGTGATAATTTTAAAATTAAAAATTTCTGAGATTATGGGATAAAGACGTAATTTTTCTTTTAAGAGAGTGAAAATAATGTTATAAAACAAAAGAATGAAGAAAATATAAAAGAATTATGCTATACATATAGTAAATTATTACTATATTACTTATTATAATAATAAAATTTACATATTTTTTTTATATAAAGAAAGATATAATATCAATTACTAAAGAGAAAAAATAAAATAAGAATTAAAATTATGAGATTATGGGATAAAGACGTAATTTTTCTTTTAAGAGAGTGAAAATAATGTTATAAAACAAAAGAATGAAGAAAATATAAAAGAATTATGCTATACATATGGTAAATTATTACTATATTACTTATTATAATAATAAAATTTACATATTTTTTTATATAAAGAAAGATATAATATCAATTACTAAAGAGAAAAAATAAAATAAGAATTAAAATTATACATAAAAAATAGAAATAATTAATTATAATTATGATATAGTATAATTTAAATTAGTTTGGATATAAAAGAGGAAAGAAAATATAAAAAATAAATAAATACTAATAAATTGAAAGCAGGAAACAAGAAGGCAAGGAGTAGAATCGAACCCTTGACCTCGAACACATTCTATGATGACATCCACAACTTGACCACTTCAATATTTTATAATAAATAATACATATATACCAAATATTTACAAAACTTCAGAGGGCCCAGTGCCCCAGGGCCAAGTGTGCGTCCGCCACTGTATATACTACTAATTGTTTATGAAATAATTTATTGTATCACTATACTTTACATTAATTTGAGTATCTCTTTATTAAATTTTATTACTTCTTATCCAAAGTGTGGAACGTTTAGCTTGCATCGCCAACATAAAACTATGTATTTTGAGTGTGGGTTTAAATTATTTTTTAATAAAGCATGTATTTGTTATAATAATACACTAAAATTCATCGTGATCCAGCACAACAATTTAAAATTTAATGGGTTCACTGGCTTGAAATCTATTATTTCTATTGTAGGCACCGATCATATTTGCAAATGTATATTTCTACTATAGATTACGTAATGAAATATTGTAAATATTAAAGAAATTTTCAAAATGGTTCATTTTTTATACTTACATTAATTTATTATACATAAAACGTGAATAAAGATGGTCTAATGTCGATTCAACTAAAAATAATTTAATTTTTACATAAAAAAATTAAATATACATACCATCACAACATAAAATATGCATATAAATATATGTAGTTATAGGTGTGTGTTTGTGTGTACACGTCAGGTGTGTATATAATTACATTGACTACTCCCTCCATCCCGAGTTAACGTTTATGTTTGTTTTTTGAACGTAGATTAAGAAATATAATATTTTAATGTGTAGTAATATCAGAAAAATAATATTTAATTTGAAGGGAGTAGTTGTATTAGTTTGCTTTTGGCACGTAGAATAAAATATATAATATTTTAATGTGTACTGAAGTAAGAAAAATAATATTTAATATGAATGTAGTAGTTGTATTAGTGTTGACTTGAGGCCCTACATGCGGTGTTATTGCCACCCGAGACTTTATTAAAGCACCCGTATTGAAGACGAAAAATGTGTGAAATATTAATTATATCCCTACTCTAATTTATAAACCCTAGCCTATTTCTTAAATTAGAGTAGGGATATAATTGACTTTTCAAATATTTTTCGTCTTTAATACGGGTGTGATGAGAGTGTAAATTCATATATTTTGGGGGTCCAATTTGATACCGCTTTGAGTGTATAATTGATATTATTTGCACAAATCTTATTACTTATAATTATTATTGACTAAAAGGTGCATGAGAGGTATTTTGTTGTGTTTTGATAGAAAAAATAATCAAAAATATAAAGTTGGAATGAAGTGTGAATTTGTGCAATGTACAAGAAAATAGAAGACCACTTTCTATAATTTTTATTTGTTCTTGTGGAGGCTCAAAGTGGTAGTGTGATACATGATTGGAAAGTCACGGAAGAGAGAAACGCGTGGCGAAAAAATCACCTCCATAGAAATTCGGATGAAGAAAGTTATGATCAAAACAGTGAGGTCGCACAGTTGTCGACGAAATTTTCGAAACTTTTCGAATTTTGGCTATTAACAAAAGTTTGATGCCACGTGTACTAATACCATCGAATGCATGGAGTTCACACCCAATTTGATGCCACATCATCACGCAATTGTGGATTGTTTCCGTGAACTCTAATTAATAGGTGGGCCCAACTTGGTTATTGAATTAAGAGGTAAAGCTTATGAGTTTATAAATTGCAGGGAGCCGCAATTTCGCTACGTGGGTCCAAGAGGGATATATGATAGGCCATGCAATTCAATTCAATGTTGGATGATTGGCCACGTATATATGATTTATTTATTTATTCCTAGCCCATTTCAGATTCCAACTATAAATTGGTGGTGAACATCACAGCTTACGGACCAAATCCTTCTGGCGAAACAGAGCATTGTCCACACAACACGCTCCCATCACCTTTGTGCCCTAATTCCACTTTCACCCATCATTTTCATCCGCCCATCGTTAAAAATAGTAATTAAAGAGAAGGAGTCCTTTAAAAGGATTTTTTATTTTTAGGTATTTATCTTTATTATTTTAGCACAATGATTAGGGTTTATTATATCTTTGTGATTTGCCCTTGTAAATCCATGAGCTAAGTTCTTTGTTGATAATATTAGGGATTTAAACAATTTTGACTATGTGATTTGATTGTCCTATACTTGGATTTATTACTCTACAGAATGTTTATTTCCTTATTGAAGAGAATATTTTGAAAGTTCATATTATAGTCTCTTTGGGTTTTGATCCCTTTAATTATTCTTGACGGTATCATTGATTGATAATTAATAGAATTATTTATTTCTGCATAATAATTGTTGTTTTTTGTGGCAGTCTTAGGGGATTGATTTATAATACCTAAGAGTAATAGACAATCAATTTGGAATATTAATTGCTTGGTAAAACATCATTATTAGGTAATTGGTAAGGAGACAAAAGGGGTTAATAATTGCGTACCTAGAAAGGGAAGTCTAGTACTCTAGCCTTTATTGGAATTTAGCATGAAGCACCAATAGAGGGAGAAAGAGTTAATTTCTTATCGATAAATGTTAGATCCTACCCGATCAAGGTGATTTAACTAGGCTTAGTGATTCTCTTATAAACGTTTGCAAGTAATTAATTTGGGTCTAGATAAATTAGTCACATAGTAAACTGTTTGCCCGATCATCACCAATTCTCCATTTTTGAATCTTAAATCATTTTCTCTTGCGTGATTTATTTTATTTCATAGTGAGTTATTTAATTTAGTTAATTAATTATCCTTTAAAAAACCCCAGTTTTGTCTTGCAACTTAATTATCATATAGAATTATCTATTAAATTTATAACTATCTCGTGGGAACGATATTCACTTGGTCAAGCGCACTACAATCGATCTCTTATACTTGAGGGTGAAAGAAAATAGCGATCAAGGTGCCTTAAGTAAAATCTCGGGTGACAACACTGCCGCCCAATAATTAATTAATTTTTGTAGGAATTTGATAAAAAATAGGAAATGTAAACTTTAACTTGGAACAAACCAAAATAAAAAACGCAAATCTTAACACGGAAAGAAGGGAGTATTACACAACATTATATTTATATAATTTATTTTTTAATACCTATTCCCGTGCAATGCGGGTTTAAATTCGAGTATAAATAAAGTATACTAATTTAAAATTAAAGTATTTTTTTAAGTATGATAAATTATAAACTAAAATATATATTTTAAAATTTTTATAATATGTTCAACTACATACACACTTTAACAATAAAAAAACATATTTTACCTGTATTACTTTAATAATGACCCACCTGTTTCATAATCCTTTTCTTGTACATATTCCTACCCAAAATGTTTTACTCAAACTTGCATTTTATTTTACTCCAAATTATTAACTCTTGAACTCCTATCAATTCCATTGCATTATTATTACTAAAATTATATACCCAAATTATCCACTAACTCAAAATTCCTATTACTCATCATTTCACTTTATTATCAACTCTTCAACTCCATTTTAATTCCAACGTGACATTACTCGAAAAAATGTATACCTCAATCAGCCAGGCTGATGAGAGCGATAATTCACGTATTTTGGGCTCTAATTTGTGTGAAAATTGAGTACGATTTGGGCTATTATCAAGACAAATTTGTATGTTTAAGGAAAATTCACGAATCAGATGCTACTGAGGCTATGTGAGCATATTTATATAGGAAAACAGGTCAGAATTACTCAGAATTGAAAAATACGAAGTTCGAGATGCCGCTCAACCTCGGGAAGAGTCGCTCGACCTGCACACTTTGGTCGAGCGGGGTAGAAGTTGGTCGACCGGATGTCTAAACAGAGTTTCAGCGAACAAGGAGGCCGTTCGACCACGGCTCGACCTGGCCGAAGTCCACTCGACCTTGCCAGTTTGGTCGAGCGGGGACACGCGCGCCTATTTCTAGTAATTCCGACCTTCCTGTGCGTGAATTGACGTGTTTTCCAAGAAAAAGCACAGTAAAGGTCCATAAAGAGAGTTTTACAAGTATAAAAAGGGATGTTGATCACATCAAGAGGAGAGTTAGATTCCACATCCATCTTACACCACATCCAAACCCTAACTCATCTTACGAAGTTGTAGAGACAGATTCGTGCAGCAAATCAATTGAGAATCAAGTGAAGATTCAAGACGGAGCGAGAAGCGACGGCGCCCACATCTATAGTTTACTTCGCAACTTAACCTTTCTTGTAATTTTCAAGACTATGAGTAAGATCTATCCAAACACCATGAACGTTCTTCGAAGCGTCATGGGCTAGAGCCGCTTTGTTAGTTCTAGGGTTATGAAGATTTTATCTAGTTAATTGAACTTTCGTGTGTATACTCCGTACAACACTACTTATGGATTATTTTATATAAGACTATGCTTTATTAATTCATACTCTGAGTTGCTTTGTTCATCTTTAACTGTTATGTAGAGTCTGAATACATATCTTGGTTATTGATTGAGTGTGTTCACTGCTGAGCAGGATTTGATGTTATGATTCTAAGTGAGGGCTTCGAGGCTTCATTAGAACTATCTTATATGGATACTAATTAATTGAATTGAATTTGAGTTAGTAAGTAGGATAAAGAGGATAATTATGTAGTACCTATAAGGGGAGATCATATCGGGTTAGAGTACTTAGTGCATGAGAAATAATTGATACTGATAGTACCTAGAAGGGGGTATAATTATGTTCTTGATCCAAGTTGATTTACATGTAATACACATATATTTACTTATGTCCATAGAGTAGATTTGTATGGCTTAGTGATGCGTCCATAGTCCACAAGGTAGAGTCGGACATTGATACACGGAAGAGAGGTTAGCTGGTGTAACTGGATGGCTCAAAGAGCTACCTATCTTCTCATTTGATCATTCTTATTTATCTCTATTATCTATATTTTATTTTTGAATTATTATTTCTGTTTAGTAGATTAATAACCATTGCATTACTAAAATTACTAATAATACTTTCTTCTAATTTAAATAATAATAAATTGATAACCATCGTCCTTTAGGTTTGATAAATATAATTTCGTTGCTTATCAAAGCTACAATCACATCCTTCATACTTGGGGATTAAATTGTGTGTTGAGAAAACGCCCATCAAGTTTCTGGCGCCGTTTCCGGGGACGGTTGGTTTATTAATTTTATTATTTTTATTTTAATTGAAACTATTCCATACTTGTCTTTAATTTCCAATAATTAATTTGTCATAGGTGTATGCACACTAGATCAAAGGCTGGAACATTAGCGCCTTTTGATCAGAAAATTGGAGCATCGTCAAGAGAGAAGAAGGTAAAGAATAAGAAGAAAAAGAACGTGGAAGCAACTGAAGCTCTTAATCTAGGAGTTGAAGTTGAAGTACCGAACTCGGAAGCGATTGAAGCTGCAACCGGAGACAAATCGGAAGCAGAATAAGTCAACATGGCTTAAGATAGGGTAAATCCGGACAATGTTATCATCCGTGAAGTCTTTAAGAAAAACAGAATGGGTAACGTGGGGCTGTTAGGAGCTCGTGGAGCTGATGCAGATTTTGATCTTCACCTTGCTCTTATCAGCATGATAGAAAGGAACTCCTTCTTTGGGGGAACTTTCGAGGATCCTTAACAACATTTGAATAAGTTCCTTGGTTATGCAAGTACATAAATTAATGCAGGAACTCATGAAGATGCAAGGAGGATCTTACTATTTAAATTCTCGCTTACTGAAAGAGCGAGAGATTGGTATGAACACACTATGGTAAAGTCAAGTAGAGAAGATGAAATCGTCTCTAGCTTGGCGAATATCAACAAGCTACTTGAATCCCAATAAAAGTAAATAACCGAGATGTCGCAGAGAGTACAAATGATGATGCAGCAGGATGTTGGTGAAGAAAGACCGATCCAAGAAGAATTTAAAGAAGCAAATTATGTCACGTGTCAAAGTATTCAAGGAACTAGGTTTAAAAATCAAGAAAACCAGAATTACCAAGGGAACTACAACAATCATGGTTCCACGGGTAATTATCAAAAACAAAAGAGGCTGAAATTTTCATGGAGTAATCCGAATGCAGCAGTGAAACCTCCTATCGATGTTGATTTGGGCGCTAAGATCGAGGAAGGAAAACCTAGTTTAGAAGATACTGTGAACCGATACGTGACTAGGAATGATGCAATGGTGGATTGTTTGGAAACAAAGATAGACTTAAATCATAACGAGTTGTCTAAATAGATAAAATATATTACATTGTTAATGGGAGAGATGACGGGGAATATGAATAAGCTTACGCAGACAGTTTAGAAAGGAAAACTTCCTTCTCAAAGCATAACTATCCCGAAATCTTATCATGCCATCACTTTGAGGTCAGGAACGTAGTATGAAGGTCCAATGCTACCAGTTATAGAAAACAGAGACGGCTTGTCACCACTCTACCATCGCTCGACCAAGCCACTTGGTCAAGCTGAGGTCGAGCAGCATTCTGAGGTCTGAAAAAGTTACGATCAGAGTACAGACACACCGCTCGACCAGACCTTTCTAGTTGAGCTGAGGTCAAACGGACTACTGTACACTTGAACAGTCAAAGTCAGATTACAGGTACCTCGCTCGACCATTATCAGGTCGTTTGGCCAAACCCTGTTGGTCAAGCAGAGGTCGAGCAGGGTGTTGTGATGCTAATTTCCGTACAGGACGTTACACTTGCAGTTCAGAATACTTCAGTACCATCCCAAGAGCAAAATACGGAACATATAGTAGAGAAGAAGTGGGAAGAGCCAAGAGATTGAGAACCGAGAAGGACAAAGTAAAGGAGGTCAAACACGATGAGTGGGGAATCCCCAAAACTAAGATACCTCCTCCGTTTCCTTACAGGTTAGTGAAAAAGGGATTAGAGGAGAAGTTTAAGAGGTTTCAGATATCATGAACAAGATAAGCTTGAACATTCATTTTTCCGAAGCAATTCTAGAGAGGCCATACTATGCCCGAATTTTTTAAGGATATCATATTGAAGAAGAGGAGCTTGAACGGAGTTGAAACAATCAATCTATCTGAGAACTGTAGCTCGATCATTCAAAGGAAGCTGCCAGCCAAGTTGAAGGTTCCAAGAAGCTTCACGATGCTGTGTGAAATTGGAAAGGGTGCCGGCACGAAAAGTTTTGTGCGATCTTGGTGCAAGCATCAACTTGATGCCCTTATCCATATTTAAGAAGCTAGGTTTGAGAGAGCTTTCTCCCACAACAGTGGCACTACAATTGGTGGATAGGTCCATGACTTTTTCTAAAGGGGTGATAGAAGATGTACTTGTAAAAGTAGAGAAGCTTATCTTTCCTGTGGATTTTCTGGTGTTAGAGATAGAAGATGACAAGAATAATGTCCCTCTTATCTTGGGGAGATCATTCCTTGCCACAGCTGGAGCTATGATCGATGTTAAGAAGGGGGCTTAGACTTCGCATGGATAAGGAAGAGGTTCTTTTCAACCATGACAGAGCAATGAAGATGCCTATGGAGACATTGTGTTACAGCATTGATGTGGTGGAGGAGATCGTGAAGGAAGACATGTCCTTGATTCTTTCAAAGGATCCCTTGGAGACATGCTTGGCAGAATCTCTTACTTTTCCCACTACGGAGCTAGATGAGCTCTCCAATGAGGTATGCATTGAATTTTATGAAAACTTACTTGCTTTGGGTGATGATTGGTATGAATCGAAAAGAACCAAGTTAAAAGAAGTGAAGTGGACTACTGATGAGAGTGAAAATAAGCGTGTTAGACTGTCCAATTTAATACCTTTTTTATAGGAATTATTGTTATATATTAGCACAAGTGTCTAATATTCATTATATTTGAGAAAAAGGTACACTTGAGGTTTTTTATTGTGTTTTAGGTGGAAAAAGGGACAAAAAGTGCAAAGTTGGAGAATAGGTGCAATTTGTGCAACGATGCTAAAAAACGCATGTCCAACTTGTGTAATTTTTCAGTATTCGTGTGGAACTTTCAATTAGATGTGTGATATATAGCTTTAAAGACACATAAAAGAGGATCGTTTTGGCATAAAGAACACCTCAATCAGATTGCAAACGAGAGAGTTATGATCAAAATAGAGACGTCGCGCAAGCTGTGCCGAGCAGAACGTCTGTTTCACTTTTTGTGACTTGTTATACATTTAAATGTTAGAGTTTCTGTAAGATTTTATATGTATAGAAATCCAAATAATAGAGGATCGCGTGAGCACAAGAATTATGCAAATCTGAGGTTGGATGTGGAAGTTATGTGCAAAACGGTGAAACGGCATAAGCTTGTTCGACCAGTGGAGGTTGTTCGATCAGAATCTGCATGGTCGAATGAGAGATGTTTAGTCAAACAAAATGCATGTTGACTTACAGAAGGGTTGTTTGACGGGCGTTCGACTAGGAGGTCTTACTCGACCACGGAAGGTTTGGTCGAACAAAATTGCGCTTGTGATATTTTTGGTAATTCCGAGTTTCCTTAGCCAAATTTGATATAGGTCTCAAGAAAAAGCCCATCCAAGGCCTATAAGGAGAGCTTGCAAGTATAAAAGGGGGTGTAGATCACATCATTATTGATTAGATTGAATTGGATTGGAGAGACAACACAATCATCCTACATCCCACAAGGGGGGATCATCCCCCAACCATCATCCACATCCTTTCCTCCATCCATCAATGATTTTGAAGATTCGTTTGTGGAATTAAGAGGAGAACCAAGAGGAGGAGTGGGGGTGGGGGTATATGGGGATGAGTGGATAGGGTGGTAGGATTGAGTGATAATATTTTTATTATTTAAATATTAAAATCTAAAATTTTATATAATTTTTTTTTGGGTGGGGGGTGGTGTTGGGTTGGGGGTGGGTAGGGGTAGGGATGGGTCGTAATATTTTTTTATTATTCAGATATTAAAAATCTAAAATTTTATAAAAAAAAAATTATTTTTGGGGTGTGGGGTGGGGTTGGAGGGGGGTAGGTTGGGTGGTAGAGTTCCCTCCAAAAAAAATTATTTTTAATAAAATTTTAGATTTTAATATTTAAAATTATAAAATTTTATTATTTTTATTTATCATATGTAAAATTATATTTTAAAAATAATTTTGAATTATGAATTTGAAATCCTTTCAAAGATCCATAATTTATCCAAACAATGGAATTCAAATGAATTGATTTAAAATGCAAGGAATTTAAAATCCACTCATTTTCAAATCCATTGGATTTGAAATGACTCAATCCAAACACAACCCAAGGTAATTCTCTACTAGTATATTGGTCACTTTATCTAAATTTTTCTACATTACCAAAGAGCCAACATTACAACCCATAAGACAAGTCCTTTGTGATCCAAGTATTGAAATAATTATGAATTGATATTTGAGACCTTTGCCAAACTTATGGTTATGCGAATTTATTAATTGATTATGAGCATATATAAAAACCCTTTAAGTGTACATCTTTTACACTTGAGAGCGAGAGTAAACACTTACTTAGTGAGCTAGATGACTTAGCACTCGTAGAAGTATTGTGATTGATTGATGTTCTTACATAGATGAAAGGTATGATGAATGCATGTTTCGAATTGATGAAACTGCGTGTGTTATTAAGTTACGCATGTATGAGGATCTTTTGAATCACACTCTCTTACCTTTGTTTTGATTTCGTTGCCTCAAAACGAGCAAAATGTAAGTTTGGGGGTTTGATGAGAGTGATAATTCACGTATTTTGGGCTCTGATTTGTGTGAAAATTTAGTACGATTTGGGCTATTATCAAGAAAAATCGGTATGTTTATAAAAATTCACGAATCAGATGCTACTGAGGCTATTTGAGTATATTTATACAGAAAAATAGGTCAGAAGTTCTCAGAATCGAAAAACACAAAGTTTGAGATGCCGCTCAACCTCGAGAAGAGCTGGTCGACCAGCACACTTTGGTCGAGCGGGGTAGAAGTTGGTCGAGCGAATGTCTGTACAGAGTTTCAGCAAACAGGGAGGCCGCTCGACCACCGCTCAACCTGGCCGAAGTCCACTCGACCTCGCCTGTTTGGTCGAGCGGGGACACGCGCGCCTATTTTTGGTAATTCCGACCCTCCTGTACGTGAATTGACGTATTTTCCAAGAAAAAGCCCAGTAAAGGTCCATAAAGAGAGTTTTACAAGTATAAAAAGGGATGTTGATCACATCAAGAGGAGAGTTAGATTCTACATCCATCTTACACCACATCAAAACCCTAACTCATCTTACGAAGTTGTAGAGACAGATTCGTGCAGCAAATCAATTGAGAATCAAGTGAAGATTCAAGACGGAGCGAGAAGCGACGGCGCCCACATCTATGGTTTACTTCGCAACTTAACCTTTCTTGTAATTTTGAAGACTATGGGTAAGGTCTATCCAAACACCATGAACGTTCTAGGGTTATGAAGATTTTATCTAGTTAATTGAACTTCCGTGTGTATACTTTTACAACACTACTTATGGATTATTTTATATAAGAGTATGCTTTATTAATTCATACTCTGAGTTGCTTTGTTCATCTTTAACTGTTATGTAGAGTCTGAATACATATCTTGGTTATTGATTGAGTGTGTTCACTGCTGAGCAGGATTTGATGTTATGATTCTAAGTGAGGGGATTCCGAAGCTTCATTAGAACTGTCTTATATGGATACTAATTAATTGAATTGAATTCGGGTTGGTAAGTGATGAGTGTTTTCTTTGCACGCAAAATTAATCAACAAGTATTAAAGATATCAATTGCAGCTTAAGCAAGCGACCAAGTGAATATCTAACCAAAAGAACATCATATTATCAATTTAATTATTTACTAAATTAATTAAGACAAGACAATAACAGTTGAGTATAGGATTATTAAACTACTAAACAATTAATTAAAATAACAATTAAAGTAAAAACACTTAGAAAAATACGACTGTGGATCAAGAGAAAGAATAGGTAGCTCTAGGGTTATCCAATTTCACTCATTAATTTCCCTTTCATGTATCAATGTCCTACTCTACCTTGTGAAATATGGACGTATCACTAAGCCATGCATATTTACTCTATAGACACAAGCAAACATGTGTATAACACGTGTGAATAACCTTGGAGCAAGAGATATTACTTTACCCCCTTTCTAGGTACTATCAGTATCAATTATTTCTCTGGCCAATTGATACTCTAACCCGATATGATCTCCCTTTATAGGTACTATAAAAATTATCCTATTTATCCTACTTACTAACCCGAATTCAATTCAATTAATAAGTATTCATATAAGATAGTTCTAATGAAGTTTTGAAGTCCCCTCACTTAGAATCAAAACATAGAATCCTGCTCAGCAGTGAACACACTCAATCAATAACCAAGATATGTATTCAGACTCTACATAACAGTTAATGATGCACAAGTAGTGTTGTACAGAGTATACACACAAAGGTTCAATTAATTCATAAAACTTTCATAAACCCTAGATCTACCAAAACGGTTCTAGCCCATGATGTTACGAAGAACAATCATGAGGGTTGGATAGATCTTACCCATATGTCCAGAAAATACAAGATAAAGTGATGGGCGTCGTCGCGTCCTTCTCCATCTTGAATCCTCCTCTTAGTTCTCCTCTTGATTCCACAAACGAATCTTCAAAGTGATGGATGGATGAAGGAAAGATGTGGATGATGGTTGGGTGGTGATCCCCCCTTGTGGGGTGTAGGATGATTGTGTTGTCTCTCTAATCCAATTCAATTACCTAATAAATAATGGTGTGATCTACATCCCCTTTTATAATTGTAAACTTTCCTTATGAACTTAGGATAGACTTTTTCTTGAAAAACACGAAAATTCAAGAATAGGGGGTGAAAATCCTATCAAAATCACATCTGCAATTCCCCATTCAACCAAAGTGGTTCTGATCGAACAATGGTTGAACGGGAGGCATTTGTAGAATGGCTGGTCGAGCTGCATGTGCAGTCTTACCGTTTTGCACACAACTTCCACATCCGAGCTCCAATTTGAGTGATTCTTACGCTCACATAATTCTCTTTTCCTTGGCTTTCAATCCATATCTAGAAATCACAGAAACACCAATATTTAAATGTGTAACAAGTCATGCAAAGTGGCACATCTGTTCTATTCAATACAGCTTGCGCGACATCACCATTTTGATCATAACTCTCTTGTTTAGACTCCGATTGAAGTGTTCTTTATGCCAAAATGATCCTCTCTTTTGTGGATTTCCAATCATATATCACACTTCCAATTAAAAGCTCTAAAATAACACCGATAAACTATAAAAGTTGAGCATGTGTTTTTCAGCACTCCTTCACAAGTGGCATTTTTTCTCCAACTTGACACTTTTGATTCTTTTTCCACCTAAAACATAATAAAACACCTCAACTGCACCTTTTTCTTACATATATTGAATATAAGACACTTGTGCGAATATATGACAACAATTCCCATATTAAAGATATTAAATTGGACACTAAAACATGCTTATTTTCACTCTCATCAATCCCCCAAACTTACCCGTTGCTCGTCCCGAGGTAACAAAATAAAAATAAAGATAAAGAGAGTAGGAAAATTAGCGGGGAAACAAGGACTATGACAAACACCCCATTCAAAATACAATTGTCCTCAACTTAGGTCATGCAACTCTCATTACATGTAATAATCAATTCATAGCATACCGGATAAGACAATCGCCACCAATTCAAATGCTCCATTAACATGCTCTCACTGGAAGTATATATCACTCACTCAAGTATAAAAGATGTACACTTATGGGTTAAGGTGTTTACGTTCAAATTCAATTCAAGTGCATGCGTAACCATAAGCTTATCTATTGTCTCCAACTCTCCTTTTACTTGTACCTAGCAAATCATGGATCAAAAAGGTCTTTTATTTGGTTGTAATGTAGGCTCTTTGGAAAAGGTAGGAAATATATGGCTAAGTGACTCAAAACTCGGATCGATCAAGCGACCGTCTCTCTCAAACTTTATTTTTTTCTCATCACTTCAATTAAGCACAACACTCTTCCATCTTTCTTCTTCAAGCACAACATATTTGTCTCTAACTTTTTCTAGCACTTTAACTCCATCATTCTCCTTTTCTTTTCTTTCGAGTTACCAGTTTCGGGCACTACCTCTCACATCCTCCATAGTAACTAGATTTAAGCACTACCCTAGAGTGTTTGTTTCCATAGAGTACTGGATTTAAGCTCTATTCCACGAATTTTACTTTTCATCCTTAAGACTCTTCTTTCATCATACTTATCGTCCCTCAAATCACCACTCTCTTCAATTAAGATTTATTGGCTATCAAAAGAATGGATTTAAAAAGGTTCAAACGAGATGACAAAGGATTTAATGAATTCAGGTAAAGTATATGGGAAAAATATAGGTTAAATATCAAAGATGGCCTAATATCATTTACAAAATCCGCTAGACTAATCTTGAATATTTAAGGAGACTCAAGGCAAGTTCTAGAATACACGCACAAGAACGATACTCACCAGAAAAGAAAATATCATGTGATTATGTAACATGATCAATAATGCTCAAAATCTTGCATGAGTTTTTAACAAGTAAAAGAGCACTTTTCATGGTAAGCAATATCCCACAAGTACATAAAAACCTTCATACCACAATATATATCAAGTACACTTCCTTGATAAATTTCAAGAACATATGAATTTCAAAAGCATATGAATTTCAGGCACAATTTAAAAATACTATAAGCTCAAGTGGATCACCACCACCCAAAATCAAAGCACACATAAATATTAGAATAAGGAAATGAGGGCACCTGATATATCCTTCAATGTATGCACGAGCTCCTCGAGTTGTTCAACTCGGTTAGATCAAAGCTTCAGTGTAGCACTCATCTTTCCTCCTCTTTTACCTTTTCTATCATCAAAGCTCAATGACACCTCATCATCACATGATTCATCATTAATAATATTGGAGAACTATAAGAAAAACTCAATTGACTATCTAATTGACTCCGCACACTAGAAACACCAACACAACACACTAAACATTAGGTAAGTTGCAAAAAAATTGACATATCAACAACGGTTAAAGCAATAAAATAGAAGGGATGAGGTAAAAATTATACCCTTGGTGCAAACAAACAACCAACGAAAGAAAAAATTATACCCTTGGTGCTCATAAGATGAGGTAAGTACATCACACCCCCCAAACTTAGTAAAATTGTAAGTCGAAACTAAGTTTGAAAAGAGATGTAATTGCCGAAACGTGAGCACCTCAAATATAATAACTCTTCACTCACACGAAAGGAATAATAAAGCAATAAAACAGAAGGGCAATCCCCCAACAGGTGCTCATGATTAATGTCGGAGAGTCGTGACGGAATACCACTTTTTAAGCTACTGGATAGGAGGACAGTCTTCTCGCATCCTCACCTTCAAATACTTTCTTTTCCTCTTCTTGTCTACACTCACCACCTCACCTTTTTGGTCACAAGTATATGATCCTCAGAATTACCTTCCTCCTATGGCTGTCTAGACACCTCCTTGTCAATCCTCCACTCAAATTCAGAATCATTTTTCTTAGAAAAATTAAGATTAAACAAGTTAGATACCACATCTATGCTCTTGCATGATTGAGTCTCCATGGGCATCTTCATTGCACGATCAAGAGAGAAAACCACATCTTCATTATCCATCTGCAGTCTAAGCTTCTTAGCTCTCAACCTCTAAATATTTAGGTATAGCATTCGGTACAGAAATGGGACATGAGTATGGTCGAACGAGGTCTCTAAAATCGGGTGCAACCTGTCTACTGCCAGTTCGACCATAGTTCGATCAGAATGTTCTAGTCGAACGGGATTAGTCTGATCGAATGGAGACCCTGTAAATTGAACGCGATTATTCTTCTCCACAGGTGCCTGTTCGACCATGGTTCGACCAGAGTGTTCTGGTCGAATAGTGGTGTCTTGGTCGAACAGCGGGGCAGAAAATAGAGCATCGAAACTCTACTTTTCTTAAAGCTATTCAACCTCAGTTCGACCATCAAGTCTGATCGAACTGAGTAGTGCTAGTTGAACGTGCTCCTTCTTTCTTTGCTTTCGCTCACCGGCTTCATCTGACCTTCGTACTGCGTTACGATCCTCAATGTGATGGCATTGCACTCTTTCGGGTTCATTATGCTTTGAGATGGAAACATTCCTTTCTCCAACATTTGCATCAATTTATTTACATTCCCGAACATCTACCCCATTATAAAGGTAAGGTCCTTCAACTGCTTAGATAAATATGCATGATTAGCATTCATACTTGCTTCGACGTGGTCAACCTTTGCGTCATTCCTTACCATGTATCGATTGAAGGTATATTCAACACTCTTCACTTCGTGCTGCTTCATACTAGGCCGCCTTTATGTCAATTATGTAATATGCTTCTGCTGGGATCTAGTAGCTTGTTGATGTTAGCTAGACTAGAGACGATTTCATCATCCCTATTTGACTTCACAACTTGATGTTCAACCTGAGCCACCTTGTCAAGTACATATGATCCTCTTACTCTTTCCGTAGGCCTGTCATATGAGTTCATAGAGATTTCTTTAAACAACTTTTCTCTTCAATCATTTTCTTTGATAACAACACTCCACCTGATGATGCATCAATAAGAATACGCAACTCACAATTCAATCCATAGTAGAAGATGCTTATGTACTGAGCCTTAGACATTTCATACTATGGACACCTCCTGAGCATGTCTTTAAACCTGTCCCACGCCTCATGAAATTTTTCACCCTGATTCATAACAAATTGGGTGATGTCTTGCCTCATTCTACAGATCTTTGAGGTTGGCATGTATCTCTCTAAGAACTTCTTTTGCAGTTGGTCCCATGTAGTGCAATCTGTGGTATCAAGAGTCTCATACCAAACTTCAGCCCTATCAATCAAAGAGAACTTAAATAGAGCGATCTGCCTAGCATTATCATTAGCTCCAGCACCCTTTTGAGTGTTTGCATAACAAAGGAATCTTCTGAGGTGCTGATATGGATCTTCAAAACAACCTCCAGAAAAGGGATTCTTCTCTACCATGCTGATAAGAGTGGGGTGTATCTCAAAATCATTATCTTCCCCCTTGCTCATATTGATTAGTCGTTAATAGTTGGGATGACTAATTAAAGAATTTATCGAACCACATGGAGGAAGATACTAGGGTCTAAGCGATCTCGTGTTCATCATAGTATTATAGAAATGATCATAAAAGGGAGATAATCAATAAATGACAATAAAATAAATGGATAGATTAATGAATAAATGGATGAATGAGCCACGTAGATAGAGAATGAGAATAACAATGCTTAAAGTATGGAAAATCTAGGTATCATGCAACGAATTCATATATGTCATGGATTAATAACTAAGGGCCAACACGAATTCCACTTAAACTCCCTCTCGAGATGGATAGGATGTAGATCCTCACAAATGTCTCAAAATAGCTCAAAGGTTGGTTCTCAATCAAACAATTCCAACTAGGTACTAAGTTCAATTAGAGAGCCCCTTCACACGATCAATTGACCTCTTGATCTAATAAATCACATGTTCTAAATTCCAAAAGATTTCTCATTCTCTCTAAAACTTATAATGCCCATGAAGTGTATAATGAAATGATTCAATAAATTATCCTAAACATATAATTGGTTTCTCAATGTAATCACATGCCCATGATAATTAATCATACAAATCAACAATACAAATCAAGCAATTAACAATCAATGATAGAAAATTAACAAATCCAATCCACATATGAATTCAATTACAAAATACCCAAAATTATCCAACACAATTCATATTGCTAATCTCACAAGGGAGATTAGCCTCTCATATTCATAAGAAAATTAACATAGACATTTAAATCCTTACAAAACATGATAAACGATAAGGTTTTAATATAAAGTTTGGATGAAAACTCCTTTGGATGTCTCCAATGGTGATCTTCTTCTTCCTCTTGGACGAAGGATTTGATGGTGGGATGAAGGTATATGATATAGATGAAGAATGGAGGAAATGGATGGTGAAAAATGGAGGGGATGGTGTGTGATGTGTGTGCAGGGGTGAAGCCCACGAAAAAATCTCCTCAAATATTGAACAATTGGGTATTTATACCCCTTGAGAAGATTCTAGAAGTTTTTTGATTTTTCTTACTGATCAGACACCTACACGACTCATGTGCTGCAACACGCCTCGAGTCATGTCAGGGTTTCTGGGTCAATGCGAATTTACGACTGCACACGAGTCGTGTGTCGTAACACGGACAAGGGATGGTCGTGTTGTGCATTTGATGTCGTCGCACAGCCATCTCTTACAAGCTCGTTTGCAGTACACGGCTCGAGTAGCACGACACGGCTCGTGTACTTGAAACTACTGGCCGTGTTCTTGTTGTCCTATTTTTTCTTTCTTCTTTCATCTCCCTTCTCCATATTTGCTCCGATTTCACCTGTTTTGCATACGATTAAGTTCATTCACACTCAATTCCATAAAAACACATTACTCCACCAAATTGCACATAAATACGGATAAAAAATATGAAAATACACATAAAAAGATACTAAAATCTAGGTGAAAATATCACTCATCATACCCCCAAACTTAAAGTGTTGTTCGTACCCGAACAACGAAAATGATAAACCAAGAGAAGTGATTTTCACCTACGAAAAGACTAAATGAACACAAGTAATAACTCATCAATAGCAATAAGAATTACAAACTATGCTAAGGCATCCTACATCAATAAAACCATAACATGCAAATATTAACAAGTTCAATCAAAAGAGAATAAAAGTGTAATATAGTCCCCTTTTAGTCCAAGCCTCACATATGTTATAAATTTCATTTAACACTCTATGAAGGTAAGGTAAATCAACACTCATTAACTGATTGACTTGACTTGCTATAAGCTTGCTTGTGGACTATATTTACAAACCACCAAAGTTTTCATTAGTGATCAAAAAGGTCTTTCATTAAGGAAGTAATGATAGGCTCTTTGGTAGGGTAGGAAAAATATGGATAATAGTGACTAATCATGTGTAAGTAATCGAAGAGGTGACCAATTTCTCCAACTTCTCCACTTTTCTTTCTTCCTTTCTTGTCTGTAATGTTCACAAGCACTAATCATCAACTTTCCTTGGATTTTTGAGCTTCTTTTGATTCATGCTTCATTCTTTGGACTTTTAATTACTTGAGCATATTGTTGTTGCTTTGCTCATTTTCTTGTTTTAAGGTTGCATGTACATTCGTGTTCGTGCTCTTTGTATCCCTTTTCTTGCTTGTTTACCATTTTCTTTCTTTTTTAGTTATCTCATCAAATATTTCTAGTCACCATCTCCTCAATCACTCACACAAAAGGGTAAATATATAAGGCTCACGTGGTAATTAAGGCTTGTAATGTGCTTATATCACAATAAATAGGCTTAAAGGCTCAAAGTGGTTGACTAGAGATGATGTTCATGGTAGGGAAATATATGGCAATGACTATAAATAACAAGGATGACCTTAAATCATGTCATTAACCTCTACTAATCGGGTTCATTCCTATAGTCCTTGAGCATGTTCTAACTTATCAAACACAACCAATCCACTCATGAAGAAAAAATACCATGTATGCACGGTTAAGGCTCAAATATTCACAAGGTTATGCTTAAACTTTGAGTTACTTATTACTCCACATTCATCTCAAAATTGAACAAGTTAAATAAAACATGTCACAATTTGAAAGTGTAGAGATTCTTAATCATAACTTGTCATCACTTATTACCACAACATATCGTCACTCATGTTCAAAAATGACTCACAACATCTCAAAACAAACCACCAAACAATCTTTAAACAAGAATAAGAAAACACACAAACATAAAATAAAGACACAACAAACAAGAAACAACACAAAAATACATAACAAGCAAAAACAAAAATCACCCATCAGTAGACAATGAAAAACACATTCTATATCATCCATGAAAATTAAGCTCACAATCATCCCAACCTTGATTGAAAAGGAAACTTCCCAAAAATATCACACATGAAGTAGTATGCTAATCACATCAATCCAACTCATATCAAATTATGTTAAACACATAAAAGTAGTAGGGTGTAGAATGAACTCCTTCAATAAGCATTTGGTAGTAGAAGTTGTTAGCTCCGATCTCAATTCGTGCCTCAAATACCCTTCATACATGCTTAACAAAGCCATTAGCTCAACAATTTCATTGAAAATATGGATCATCATGCACCTCAACACAACCAATCGGACCAAAATCCATCCCAAACTCATGAGAAAAATTTTTAAATTGCCCCAAAAATACCAAAAGTATATGCCTTCAAAATAAAATGCCATACCATGCCATATCCCCCCAAACTTAAATTGAAACAAGAGTTTCGAGTTAAGTTTGCAAAAAGTGGTGTGACATACCTTTACACTTCAAATCAAGCACCCTTCGCATCTTCAACACGCATCTTCCTCACGAGCACAATCAACCTTCATACCAAAAAATTGCAAGAAACAACATCAAATACATCATCCTTATTGAAAGCATTAAATAAAGTAATAAAAGATAATGATGGGTTACCTCCCATCTAGCGCTAAGTTTAACGTCTTCAAACGGGAAGGTATATGGAGAACTCATCGGAATGGCCACGGATATCTTTCGTCCTTGCCATCAAATTTTAACCGTTGTGCTTCTTCTATTAGGCATTTATGGCAAGTGATGGCCTCCATTGCATCCTTTGAGCATGGCTTCAAAAATTCGACTCTCTTGAGCTTACACTCCATTGCCCTTTCCATTCTCAAACACCACTTATTTCTTCTTACCAAATAGATCCCCAACATCTCTTCGAGTTCTTCTTTGTTCCTAAGGATATGAGAAAAATCAATGGGTAAGACAAAGTCAATGTAAACAATATTATCAAATTCAAGACAACTTAAAGAGTTTAAATGTTTAGAAATGCTAATTTCACTCTTCAAGTCATCATCATTTGCTTCTCGACTTTGTTCCTCTATCCCAACATCATTACCTCAATAGGTTCTTAAAATACCTCATTTGATTCTTCATCTCCCAAATTCTTTTCTTCCTCCAACTCTTCTTCAACTTTACTCTCCTCTTCAATTTCTTCAACTTGTTGAAAATTGATCAAAGCACTTACAATTTGGCTTACTTGATACTCCAAAGCTTCTAACCTCTTCTCAGTTGCCTCATTTCTTTACATCCACTCTTCAAAGCTTGCTTCATTCATTTCAATCAAGACTTCTAAAGATGATTTTTATTCCTTAACTTGTTGAAAGTTTCTTCCTTCTTGGTTGTCAAAATTCCATCCTTGAATTGACGGATAATTCCCTTGAAAATGTCTTTCATAGTTGTTTAGAAAATTTTCTTGGAAATCATCCACTCCCATGAAAGAAGTATCTCCTACTTGATGGTTAGGCATCCTCCACTCTTTTTGCTCCATAATGCTAGGAATCGACGCACCTTGCACATTTACCACCCCCCAAACTTGAACTAGGCAAAACTTGACATAAGCACTTTGATTCATCATCCTTATTTGTGTTGTCAATTCTAAAGTAGCTGGGGTAATTATCTAGGAGGATTCATTTTGAAGAAATCTTGATTGAGGATTTTGACTTGCATAACTTCTTTGAGCACATCTTCTATATAAGTCCAATAAAGCGTAATTTTGGAACGGAGGATTGGTGTTGGGATTTGGCGAAGAATAAGCACATGCTTGATAAGGGTGGAATGTATTTGCATTGTAAGCTTGTTGCCATTCTCCATTTCTTCTTTGATTGTAGTATTGAGAGCTATCTTGATTCCTTTGGAAATTGTAACCATAGTTGCTCTCATTCATGTAGCCTCTTGATTGTGGAGGTGGAATCCTTGAACTTTGATCCCCCAAGAAATCGCTCAAGTATTGGTTCCAACCTTCCATTTAAATGTTCTTCTCAAGACTTACTACAATTTTACTTCAAACTTGCTATTTTTGGCTTTGATCCCCCTTCCTCTTCACTCAAGGTAGTTTCTACGTACCTATCAAAACGAAAAAGTGAGATCAAAATTTTCAACACAAATAATAAAAGCAATAAAAATATCTCTAGTAATACCAATCGAACACTCCTTCGTTAAACCACTAGCAACCGTTACCTCCCCGGCAATGACGCCATTTGATTAGTCATTAATAGTTGGGATGACTAATTAAAGAATTTATCGAACCACAGTGAGGAAAGTACTAGGGTCTATGCAATCTCGTGTTCATAATAGTATTACAGAATTGATCATAAAGGGGAGATAATCAAGAAATGACAATAAAATAAATGGATAGATTAATGAATCAATGGATGAATGAGCCAAGTAGATAGAGAATGAGACTAGCAATACATAAAGTATGAAAAATCTAGGTATCATGCAACGAATTCATATATGTCATGGATTAATAACTAACGGCCAACATGAATTCCACCTAAACTCTCTCTCGAGATGGATTTGATGTAGATCTTCACAAAGGTATCAAAATAGCTCAAAGGTCGGTTTTCAATCAAACAATTCCAACTAGGTACTAAGTTCAATTGGAGAGCCTCTTCACACGATCAATTGACCTCTCGATCTAATAAATCACATGTTCTATCAAAGGGTTCTAAATTCCAAAAGATTTTTCAATCTCTCTAAAAGTTATAATGCACATGAAGTGTATAATAAATTAATTCAATGAATTATCCTAAACATATAATTGGTTTCTCAATCTAATCACATGTCCATGATAATTAATCATACAAATCAACAATACAAATCAAGCAATTAACAATCAATGATAGAAAATTAACAAATCCAATCAACATATGAATTCAATTACAAAATACCCAAAATTATCCAACACAATTCATATTGCTAATCTCACAAGGGAGATTAGCCTCTCATATTCATAAGAAAATTAACATAGACATTAAAATTCTTATAAAACATGATAAACAATAAGGTTTCAATACAAAGTTTGGATGAAAACTCCCATGGATGTCTCCAATGGTGGTCTTCTTCTTCCCCTTGCAATTCACCTCTCTTCCTTGCTTCTCTAACTACTTGGATGAAGGATTTGATGGTGGGATGAAGGTAGATGATATGGATGAAGAATGGAGGAAATGAATGGTGAAAAATGGAGGAAATGGTATGTAATGTGTGTGCAGGGGTGAAATCCAAGAAAAAATCTCCACAAATATTGAACAATTGGGTATTTATACCCTTTGGGGAATATTATAGAAGTTTTTTTATTTTTCTTATTGATCAGGCACCTACATGACTCGTGTGCTGCAACACGCCTCGAGTCGTGTTAGGTTTTCTGGGTCAACGCGAATTTACAACGGCACATGAGTCATGTACCGCAATACGACTAAGGGATGGTCGTGTTGTGCATTCTGATGTCGTCGCACGGCTATCTCTTACAGGCCCGTGTAGCATGACACGGCTCGTGTACTTGAAATGGCTGGCCGTGTTCTTGCTGCCATGTTTTCTTCTTTCTTCTTTCGTCTCCCTTCTCTATTTTTGCTCCGATTTACCTGTTTTACATACGATTAAGTTCATTCAATCTCATAGTTCATGAAAATTTTACGGATTTCAACATTATCCGGATTCTGCTTTTCTCCGGCCATATTAAGCTTAGTGTGTTATTCCTTCCTTTCTTTCCTTTCTTTTTCCTAGTGCACAAGTATCTCAGAAAAATTCAAGGTTAGATATAATTGAATAATCACAAATAAAAGTCTTAATCAACTAGAAATAATGAAATCAATATTAACAGCTGTCCCCGGCAATGGTGCCAAGAACTTGATGCACTTTTTATTTGAACTCAAAATTAATCCCCAAGTATTAAGGATATCAATTGCAGTTTAAGCAAGCGACCAAGTGAATATCGAACCCAAAGGACGGTGTATTATCAATTTAATTATTTACTAAATTAATTAAGACAAGGTAATAACAATTGAGTATTGGATTATTAAACTACTAAACAATTAATTAAAATAACAATTAAAATAAAAGCACTTAGAAAAATACGGAAGTGGATCAAGAGAGAGAATAGGTAGCTCTAGGGTAATCCAGTTTTACTCATTAATTTCTCTTTCGTGTATCAATATCCAACTCTGCCTTGTGGAATATGGACGCATCACTAAGCCATGCATATTTACTCTATACACACAAGCAAACATGCGTATAACACGTGTGAATAACCTTGAAGCAAGTGATATAACTTCACCCCCCTTTCTAGGTACTATCAGTATTAATTATTTCCCTTGCCAATTAGAAAAACACTCACACAAAAATCGAAGAGAAAAAATAAGATAATAATAAATTACTAAAAAGTATAATGATACATTTAAAGAGAATGATTTAACTCGCATATAAGGTCAAATAAAAGTATAAAAGATAAATAAATTAGAGTAAATTATAAATAATATGAAAATAAAATCTGTAAAACAGAAGAAAAAGAAGAAGTATTAAAGAAAAAAAAAAGGAATAAAAAGAAGAACAAAAGATAAAATATTAAAATATAAAAATAGGGTTCATAGATTTATTTATTAAAAAACAACCACAAAAATTAAAGAAAGAAAAAAGATAAACAAAAAAAAGTGAATATTACCTCAAATAAGAATGATTGACCTACAAATAAGATTAAATATATTAATAATTAAACCTAAAATAATATCAATCAAATAAAAGTATAAAAGAAGATAAAATAAACTAAATTATAAAATAGGGTTTATACAGTTATTAAAAAACACACACAAAAATCGAAGAGATAAAAAATAAAATAACAAAAAAATAAAAATTATAATAATACATTTAAGGAGAATAGTTGAACCTACATATAAGATCATATAAAAGTACAAAAGACAAAATAAATTAGAGTATATTATAAATAATATAAAAGTAAAATTTATAAAAGAGAAAAAAAAGAAGTATTAGAGAAAAATAATAATAATAATATGATTAAAAAGAAGAACAAAAGAAATAATATTAAAATAGGGTTCATAGAATTTTTATAAAGCAAACACAAAAAATTAAAGTGAAAAAAGATAGACAAAAAAAGAGAATATACCTCAAATAAAAATGATTGAACCTATAAATAAGATCAAATATGATAATAATTAAACCTAAAAATAATATCAATCAAATAAAAGTAGAAAAGAAGATAAAATAAATTAAATTATAAAAATAGAGTTTATAGAATTATTATTAAAAAACACAAAAATTGAAGAGAAAAAAAATATGACAACAAAAAATTAAAAAATATAATGATACCTTTAAGGAGAATGATTGAACCTACATATAAGATCATATAAAAATATAAAAGATAAAATAAATTAAAGTAGAATATAAATAATATGAAAGTAGAATCTATAAAAGATAAGCAAAAGAAGAAGCATTAAAGAAAATAATAATAAAAAGATAATTAAAAAGAAGAACAAAAGATAGAATATTAAAATATAAATATAGGGTTCATATAATTATTATAAAGAAAACACAAAAATTGAAGAAAAAAAAAGATAGAAAAAAAAAATGATACCTCAAAAGAGAATGATAGGGCATACAAATAAGATCAATTATGAGAATTATTAAACCTAAAAATAATATCAAATAAAAGTATAAAAGAAGATAAAATAAATTAAATTATAAAATTAAATTTATAGAATTATTAACAAAAGTCGAAGAGAAAATAAATAAGATAACAAAAAATTAAAAAAAAAATATAATGATACCTTTAAGAAGAATGATTGAACCTGCATATAAGATCAAATAAAAGTATAAAAGATAAAACAAATTAGAGTAGATTATAAATAATATGAAAGTAGAATTTGTAAAAGAGAAGAAAAAGAAGAAGCATTAGAGAAAAAAAAACAAAAAAAGAACAAAGGAAAAAAATTAAAAAGTATAATGATATCTTTACAGAGAACGATTGAACCTGCATATATGATCATATAAAAGTATAAAAGATAAAACAAATTATAGTAGATTATGAATAATATGAAAGTAGAATTGGTCAAAGAGAAGAAAAATAAGAAAAAAAAGGAGTGATAGAGTAAGAATTTGATTAGGTAATGAAAAATTTTATATGACATGATTTTAAAGAATGAACGATCGTGATTGAAAGAAAATATTTATAGAAACGATTATAATGAAAATAAAGTTGATATATTAATTCAAATTAAGCATATATTGATTTAAGATTAATCAAATTTGAAAAAATATTTTCTATTCATATTTATCAAATTTATAGTATGATTTAAAGACATTACTCGAAATTATAACTCAGAATTATCACTCCTCTCCTCGAAATAAAAAATTAGACAGACATTATTCAAAATTATTTATAACTCCTCTACTCAAAAATTAAAATTAATACTCGAAGGCTAATTATACTGTGCACTCGGGTGTACTCCATGATACGGTGCATCCACTTTAAAAATGTATACAATTATTAACAAAAACATATACAAATATGAATAAAAATGTATACAATTTATTTGTTTTTTTTTTAATGAAAATTTGAGTGTAAAAAATTTACAACTACTAAAAAATATGTATAGACTATTAAATAAAAAGTTATACACTAGTTTTTTAATAAAAAACTGTGTGTGAAAAATATATACAATTATTGAGAAATATATATATATACAAAATAAAATAATATGTATAAAAAAGTTATACACATATGTAAGTAAAGTAAATTGCTATTATCTGCAGGGCACTGCGTTAATATTCCCACAAATAACGCACCTAAATTTACCTCACAAGTAGGGGTGGACATTTATTTTCGGGTTTCGGGTACCCGATCTGACCCGAAAAATTTACCCGAAAAACTCAATTTTTTCGAGTAATTTTGGGTTTATTCGAACCCAAAGTTATAACTTCGGTTCGAGTTGCGGGTATTGAAAATGTACCCGAATTACCCGATCGGGTACCCGAAGTTTTTTTTTTTTTATATACTTTTATGTTAGTTATAAAAAATAATTTGATTCATGAAATATTAAAATTTTGATGCATTCTTAATTTTTTAATCATAAAATATATTTATTATCATTTAAACATTACTTAATTAAATTTATTTATTTTTAAATTATCAATTATTTTTACATAATAAAAATACAATTTTGTATTATTACATCCTTATCTTATCAAATTTAAATTTGAATTCTCCTTATATTATTAATTTTAATATGATTTATGTTATCATATACTTTAATGTATAAATATTTTAATTAATTAGATAAAAATAACATATAAAAATATACTTATAAATTTAAATATCTCACAACATAATTAAAATATGCTATCTAAATCCTAACAATAGTATAAAAATTAATATTATTATGATGTGATATGAATTTATTATATTTTTTAAAAACGAAGAAAAAAATGATAAAAGAGATCAAATAAAATATTGCCTCAAAGAGTAAACATTAAATTTTTTATTTAAATCACACCTAATAATTTATTATAACAATACTTAAAAAAAGAGGTATTTTCGGGTACCCGAATAGGGTACCCAATATTTTTCGGGTACCCGAAATTTTGGGTACCCGATCTGAAAATCCAAAATACCCGAAACCCGATCCGATGCCCACTCCTACTCATTTGGATGAGACTGTTTTACGACAGTCAAACCAGGTGGATTGGAGACGTGAGACGGGATTCGTTCTGAAGGAGCCTGATCATATCTATGGCAGGGATCAAGATAGAGAGAAGATTGTTGATGTGTTGGTCAACCAAGTCAAAGATCGGAAGCAACTCTCTGTGCTGCCTATTGTAGGTGTTGTATTTGTAGCCTGCATGCATGGTGTGTGTGGTTTCATATAGCAAGACAGGTGGAAGATGGTGATTGGGTGATGAAGTGTTGATAAGGATCAACAAAGATCAGCTGTATGAAGTATAAGAACCATTGGATTGAGAATCAATCTCAACCATGCATTGAAAGGGAATCAAGTTAGTTATGTGGTTAGTTGGTTAGTTGTTGAGCTAGCTAGAAGCTTCCACGTGAGATTCCAATTTGCAGCTGCATCGATTAGTTTACTGATGTTCATATGAGCCTTATGAATGGCAGTTCAAGTGATGATTAGAACCAACACATTAGTTTACAAGTTTAGAAAGCACATTAGAGTTTATGTGCATAAGTTCATCTTCATCTTCTTTAAGTTGTAAGTTTACCATCATCATATAGTGAAATCTTCTCCTTAGGAAAGTGAATGTAGGCTTACGCCGAACCACTATAATCCCTCGTGTTCATCTTCGTTTATTTCTTGTTCAATCAACAAATCAAACGTGATCGATTAGAGAGGGTTTATGAGTGAGTTCTTGAGTGAATTAATACAAGATCTTATTAAGTTTTATAAGAAGTGGAGCCGTATGTGGGAAAGAGAAACAGCCACAAGTAATCAGATCAGAGAGAAAAATCATGGTTACAGCCAAGTTTGATGTGGAGAAGTTCATAGAGAAAGTTGATTTCAGTTTGTGGAGGATGAAGATGGAGGCTAAACTGACTCAATAAGGCCTTGCTGATGCTGTTAAACCTCTTCCAAAAAATCTAGCAGCTGTTGTTGATGTAGTTGCACAAGCAGCAGATCAAGATCAACAATCATAGGCCAGAAGTACAATCATACTATGCCTAGGTGACAAAGCTTTAAGAGAAGTTTCAAAAGAAGCAACTACAAGGACATGTGGAAGAAGCTTGAAGATCTTTACATGGTGAAGACTTTGGCAAACCGGCTGTATACCAAGCAAAAGCTCTATTCCTTCAGGGTATCAGAAGATAAGTCTATTTTAAGTCAATTAGATGATTTCAATAAGATCATAGATGATTTGGAAAATATTGATGTAGCTCTGACAAGTGAGGATAAAGTTGCAATACTAATGTCAGCTTTTCCTAAATCTTTTGAAGGATTGAGAGATACACTCTTGTATGGGAATGTTGAATCAATCATCCTAGTACAAGTGCTGCTGACAATAAGAGCAAAGGTGCTTCACAAGATATCAGATAGCATTTTTGCAGGAGGTCTTGTTGCCAACAAACAGAATAAGTGGAACAAGAATGATAAGAAAGTTGGTACTGATAAGAAGAGATAAGAAAAGGGAAATCAGTGTACACCAGCAGATGAAGAGAACAATAATTGCTTTCATTGCAATAAGTCTGGTTATTTTAAGAAGTAATGTCAGAAGTGGAAAGCTATGGTGGCAAGAAAGATTGCAGAGAAGGGTGGAAACCAAAGAATTCATTCTAATCAGGTAACTAAAAATAAATGTAATAAGGATCAAGATTATATTGAGGCTTTGGTTGTTGTTTCTGGTCCTGTGTCAGATCAGTAGGTATTAGATTCAGGTTGTACATTCCATATGACATCAGTTAAGGATTGGTTTAAAGAATTGAAACCATATAAATAAGGATCAGTCTTATTAGGCAATGATCAGGCCGTCAAGATTGAAGGGATTGATTCTGTCAAACTCAGGGGTGTGAATGCAACTTGAAAGGAGGTATACTCACCATCATGAAAGGAAATTTAGTGGTAATGAAAGGTGTTAAGAGCTCTGATCTTTACTTCCTTGAAGGATCAGTAGTCTCTGGATAGTTGAACACTTCACAAGATCAAGAATATGCTCATGTAAGTGAGAGAGGGTTTCAAGAACTAGCAAGATAGAAACTATTATATATAAGTTCAACCTGTAAGTTGGATCAATGTGAAGATTGTATCCTGAGCAAGGCAAAGAGGTTGAAGTTTGGTTTTGGAGAACATACTTCATCCGAAAAGCTTCAGTATGTTCATACAAACTTATGTGGACCATCAAGAAATCCAACAATGGGAGGAGGAAGATATTTCATATCCTTTATAGATGATTATTTTAGGAAGGTATGGGTGAAGATCCTAAAATCAAAGGATCAGACATTTGCTGCATTTAAAGATTGGCTTGCTGAGGTGGAGAATCAAACAGGGAAGAGGCTGAAATGCTTAAGATCAGATAATGGACTAGAGTTTGTTTAAGAGGAATTCAGTAATTTTTGCAGGGAGAAAGGAATTAAGAGGCACAAGACTACACCTGAAACTCCACAACAAAACGGTGTTGCAGAAAGGATGAATCAAACACTACTTGAGAGAGTAAGATGTATGGTCAGTAGTGGAGGATTCACAAAAGGATTTTGGGATGAACTTGTGACTACAACAACCTATCTAATCAACCTATGTCCATCAGCAGCCTTAAAGTTTAAACCACCTGAAGAGATGTGGTCAGGAAGGGCTCCAAATTACAGTCATTTGAGAGTAATTAGTTGCCAAGTATACTCTCATGTGAAGCAAGATAAGTTGGAACCAAGAGCAGTGAAATGTGTAATGGTTGGATACCCCAAAGAAGTTAAAGGATACAGGCTGTGGTGTTATGAAGCTAACAATTTCATTGTTAGCAGAGATGTCACATTCAATGAAAGGAAGATGTCATTGGTTGAAAGGAATTATGTAGTATTGATTAGTATGAAAATCTGCGTGTTATAGAGTCTAATTTAGCACCGTTTTGTAGGATTTATTTTCGTATTTGAGCATCTTGTGGTAAAATTGTATAAATTTGTGTTTCAGATGCACGTGAGGTGTTATTTCATATTTTTAGATAGAAAACGAGGTGAAAAGAGCAAAAGCGAAAGTCGGAAACAAAGTTGGAATGTAGTCGGGAGAAGGAAGAGCCGCCACGACTCGTGCCGGCCAGGAGGAGTAGGTTGTGCTACACGGCATGTCAGGTCGTGCCGCAAGCATTGCAGAGAGGGGCCGCATATGCCGTCGAGTGCTATCGAGCACGAGTGTCGGGTGATGCCGAGATGCACGCGTCATGCCGCACAGCTGCTGCCGAGGAATACCGCCATCCTGCGCCCACACGAGTCGTGCCAGGACGACTCGTGCCACACCTTGCATGACTCGTGCGGCATCCCAGCGAGCCCAAATTCGTCGTTTTGTCATTTTTTCGGCTCGTTCGTATTTTTAACATGAAAAAGCCCACTTTTAAGTCATAATTCGGGAAGGATCAGTACTAGACAACAAAAGGAGTCCTTGGGGGGTTCCAAACCCCAACTCTTGACACTGTTTCATAATTCACCTTCCCATCCATCCATCCCGGAGAGTTCATCAGTATTACTTACTTGGGAAGGAGAACAAGGAGGTTCAGAATCATGGAGGAGAGAACGGAGAATCACACTATATTTAGGGTTATTCTTACTTTTTCTTTCTTAATTTTGGATAATATGATTTCATACCTGACCATGTGTGTTGCCTGTAACACTATGGGCTAGTACTCCTTGGATAGCGCTAGGTTTGAAAGTTAAATTGATTTGAATTGATGATCTAGATTTAAGGTTGGATACCTGCAGTATACTTATTCCTTTATTAATGCTTTGATTTGAGACTAATATTTTGTCTTATATGGTCTATCCTTATTCATGCGTATGTCAATACCTTTTGCATGCTTATGCTTATTGCTTGCATTATATAAGAATTATATTTGTCAACTTGTTATGGGTCAAGGGGATCTAAACATATACTCTTTATTCATTAGAATAATTAATATAGGACACTTAATATATCTATTAATTATATTATAGAAGATTTGATTTCTTAGATTATTAAGTGGGAATTGTGGATTAATTCTTAAGTACCTATAAAGGGAAGTCTAGTGCTCTAAGCTTTAATGAAATTTTGCATGAAGTACCTAGAAAGGAAGTAGGAATTATTCTTCTGCATCTGAGGAGCTAAACCAGATTTATGTGTTAAGTTTACTTTAGACAATGGGTTTAACATAATTAAGTGATTTCTTTCATAAGAACTGCAGGGATTCTAACTGATAGTCTAGTGATTTGATTTGACCAACTTAACTGGATTTCCTAGTGCTATCTGCCTTCTCTCTTGAATACTTTCCATATTTAATTATTTGCTATTTTATTATTTTTAGTAATTATTTTCTGCATAGTTAATTTAGGTAATTCTCTTTAAAAATCAGATTTGTCTTAAATTAGAATACTCATAATTAGATTAAATAGTAGACCTATAATTATCCCTTGGGTATGATATTATTTTTACTTGGTCACACGTGGAACTACAATTGATTCCCTACACTTGGGGACACATACAAAATTGTGAACAAACAAATGGCGCCATTGTCGGGGATAATTCCCTAGGCTTTACTATTTAACTCTTTTGTGATTTATTTTAATTTAGGACATTAAATTTTTAATTGCTTATATTTTTATTTTATTTAGATCCAAAACTATTCTAATCAGCTACCTGAGCACAGGTAAAATTAGCTAAGATGACTGACGATTAGGCCCCAACTCCAATGCGGGACCAGTATAAGCTGAAGCATACCACGAATGCTGGATTGAATGGACCTGCAATCACCACGGAGAGTTTTGAGCTACCGTTTGAACTGATTCGGATGGTACAAGCACAACAGTTCACTGGTAATCCTTCGGAGAGTCCTAGTGAGCATCTACAATTATTTGATGAGTATGTGAGGACCCAGAAGCATAGGAATGTCCCAGAGGATGCTATCAGAATGAGGCTTTTCCCATTCTCACTAACGGGGAAAGCCAAAGAGTGGTACAACAACCTTCCTGCTGGATACTGTACTATATGGGAGCAGCTGGTAGATAAGTTCTTGAACAAGTACTTCCCTCCTTCCAAGACCTTTAAGGTGAAGCAAAAGATCGCACTATTTAAACAAGGAGCCTTGGAGAGTTTCTGTGAAGTGTTGGAAAGGTTCAAGGACCTGTTACGTTGTGGTCCACAATATGGATTTACAAAAGACACTTACTTAGGCTTTTTCTATCTAGGCCTAAGGAGTGAATCAAGAGTGTTGATGGACGCGACAACAGAAGGATCAATCTTCAAAAAGTCAGCAGATGAAGCAGAAGAGATCTTTGAGGAGATGGCATCTAACACGTACGGTTGGCCTATGGAAAGATCAGATGGAGTCGCTTTTGATAAAGTGGCGAAAGTAGAAGTTCAGGTCAACAACGGTGAGCTATCAGAATTAAATAGTCAACTCAGTGAGCTACAAAAGAAGATGGATCGTCTCGGACTAGGAAACAGAGGAGAGGAAGCTAGAATGAATGGAGATGAAGATCATATGGAGGAAGCGAATTATGCTATGGGTCAGAATTTTCAAGGGGATTACAAAAATAGATAGAATTTCAGACCTAGTAAGCAGCAATAGGGAAGGAACGACCAAGGAAATTCCAACTTCAACAATCAGAGAAGGAATGATAATTTTTCTTATGGAAACCTGAGTAATGCAGTAGCACCTCCTCCAGGAATTGATCCAGCCCATAAGCCTGTTGAAGAAAAAGCATCCATGGATGATGAGTTGAAAGTGTTATTGAAGAATCAAGGGGATTAGATAAACTTGATGGTCAAGCTGATGATAACTAATAAAGAGCAAGCTGAAATCAAACAGAATGAGAATGAGAAAAAGCAGAAAGAAACTGATATTGCTCTTGGAAAGTTGTATGCTGCAGTAGGAAGATTATAGCAGCAAGGTAAGTTCCCTTCTCAAACGGTGATGAACCCAAAAGAGCAAGTTATGGGTATCACCTTGAGGAGTGGAACGCAGTACGTGGGCTTGAAAATTCTATCGGAACAGTCTAGAGTCAAAACGAAGGTAAAAAATCGAACGGGAACAAACATGTCGGCACTGACAAGCCGCACGACTCGTGCAGCCATGAAATCAGCACACCCAACACATTGTGCCATCTAACAGGAGAGGAAAACTGCCACACTACTAGTGCAGAAGGCCGACACGACTCCTGCCAGGGCTAACCACTGCCGTTGATGCTGCGCGTGTTGCGGCACGAGTCACAAACTGCCAGTATGACCCGTGCACCTGGCCGACACGACTCGTGTACCCCTTCGGCAGAAACGTCGAAAATTCATCCTGATTCTCGTGTTGTCGAACTCGTCCAGAATGATCCCAGGTCCCGGAAGCTGCAGAAAAGTCGAAAGAACCTGAGTTAAGTTGAAAATGTGGCAAAAATCTAAGGCAGAGACATCTGAAAAAGAAAAAGGAGAGGTGTTTGAGAAGGATATTTGGGGCATTCCAAAGACAAAGCATCCAATTCTGTTTCCACAGCAATTCTTTAAGAAAGGATTGGATGAAAAGTTTCAAAAGTTTTTGGAGATATTCAAGAAAATCCATATCAATATTCCTTCTGCAGAAGCCTTAGAGGAGATGCCAAACTATGCAAGGTTCTTGAAAGACATCATGTCTAAGAAGAGGAGTTTGACTGGAGGCGAGTCAGTGAATAAGATAGAGAGCTGCAGTTTTATGATACAAAAAAAATTTCCTAAGAAGTTTAAAGATCCGGGGAGATTTACCATACCATGTGAAATTGGAAAATGACAAGCTTAGAGAGCCTTATGTGATTTGGGGCTAGCATTAATCTGATGCCTTATTTCGTATTCATCAAGCTTGGTTTGGGGGAGCTGAAGACGAAATCTGTAGCATTGCAGCTTGCTGATAGATCCTTGACCTACCCAAAGGGGGTAGTTGAAGATTTTTTAATGAAAGTTGTAAAGTTTATATTTCCAGTGGACTTCATTGTGCTAGACATGGAAGAAGACAAAGATGACAGAGTTCCTCTAATTTTGGGAAGGCTATTCCTTGCGACTGCAGAAGCGAACATAGATATGAAGAAGGAGGAACTTAAGTTGTAAGTTAATGATGAAGAAGTCATCTTTTCACTTGAGAGAGTAATGAAGTGGCCTACTGATATGCAAGAGTGTAGAAGCATCAAAGAAGTAGAGGAAGCCATGGAGGAAAGCTTGCCTTTGATCCTGTCTAAGGATCCTGTTGAAAAATGCTGAAGCAAACTTCTTGCTTTTCTTTCTACTGATTTTGATGACAGGTATGATGAACTTTCTAATGGATACATTGAATACTTACATAAATCTGATTGCAGGGATTTAGCAAGAAAGTTTAAGCCGACTACTGCGAGCTTCAAGGTTGCAAGTGCAAGAGAAACACCATCTTTGAAGGTGGCAGAGAATGTAGTAGTTAAGGTTGAGAAGAAGGATGTAGACAAAGGAAGAGAAGATGATGCCTACTTAAAGCCTCCTAACTTACCACCGGATACCCACAAATTTGAAAGTCCTTTCTCTCTTTCTTTATTTTGTGATCAATTTTATCCCAACTTTGATCTTGATGGTGATAGGAGTGATTCTGAAATTGAGTGGAAGATTGTCAGGAATGAGACGAGAAAGCTTGAGAAAGGAGATTCTACTAATCAAGTATCAATCAATACAGATACTTCTGAGCCTCAGGTGGAGCAAGTAAGAAAAGAAGTACAACAAGATAATGAACAGAACAACAACTCTGATCAAAGTATGGAAGTGAGCTCACCTGGCTCATCAAGTTCAAGGTATGATCTAAGAACCTATCAACTTGTCAGAGATAGGTTGAGAAGACAGATGAAAGCTCTAGCAGATATATGGAGGCAGATATAGTATCATATGCACTGTTAGTTGCATCTGCAATAGAGAATTATGAGCCAAGATCATATGAAGAAGCTATATATCAGGAAACTAAGAATAGGAAATGGACAGTTGCTATGGAAGAAGACCTACTGTCATTACATAAGAATAATAATTGGCAGATTGTTGAAAGACCAAAGAATAAGAAGTTAGTAAGTTGTAAATGGATTTACAAGAAAAAGCATGTTATAAGCAAAGAAGGAGGTATAAGATATAAGGCAAGGCTTGTGGCAAGAGGTTTTTCACAAAAGGAAGGAGTGGATTACAATGAAATATTCTCTCCTGTTGTCAAGCACTGTTCCATTAGAATATTGTTAGCTTTGGTGACTCAATTTGATCTTGAACTGCATCAGATGGATGTCACTATAACATTTTTGCATGGAAACCTGGAAGAAGACATTTACATGAAAATCCCTGAGAGTGTAAGTGTTGAAGATACTGATAATGAGGCATGCTTACTGTTGAAATCCTTATATGGATTGAAGCATAGCCCAACACAATGGTATTTGAAGTTTGATGATTATATTACATCAAATGGATTTAGTAGGAGTCTATATGACAGCTGTGATACAAAAAATTTAAGGAAGGATGCTATACATACTTGTTGTATGTAGGTGACATTCTTATAACTTGTAAGGATTAAGCTAGAATAGATGAAGTAAAGAGAATACTCAAGCTGGAGTTTGATATGAAGGATCTAGGGGAAGCTAAGACGATCCTTGGCATGCAGATTAAGAGAGACAGATCAGTTGGTGAGTTAAAGTTGTTTCAAGAATCATACTTGGATAAAGGTTTAAAGATATATTATGAATTTCTATAAGATAATAACAACACCAGCAAAGCAAGGTGTGAATCTTTCATTACTTCAAGCTCCTCAAACATATAAAGAGAAGATAGAGATGAGCAACCTTATGTAATTGTTGTTGACATTTTGATGTATGCTATGGTATGTTGTAGGCCAGACTTGTCTTATGTGATGAGTATGATCAGTAGGTTTATGAGTAATCCAGGCCAACTACATTGGGATTCAGTGAAGTGGGCACTCAGATATGTGAAAGGGACCATCACAACAGGTTTAAAGTTTCAGAAAATGGAAATATGGGATAAGACAGTAGTTGGATATGTTGATGCTGATTATGTAGCAAATTTTGATACTAGAAAGTCACTTATTAGACATGTATTCAATCTATTTGGTATTGCAGTAAGTTGGAAGGCAACACATCAACATATAGTTGCCCTATCAACAACAGAAGCTGAATTTGTTGCTCTTGCAATCAAAGAAGGAGTATGGTTGATTGGAATATTAAGTGAGTTTGGTGTCTAACAAGAAGGGATTGAGGTGTATTGTGACAATCAAAGTGCAGTGCATCTCTCCAAGCATCAGGGGTACCATGAAAGGACCAAGCACATTGATGTGAGGTTATATTTTATAAGGGACATGATAGACAAGGAAGTAGTTGCTGTCAAGAAGATCAAAACTACAGAAAATCGGACTGACATGTTCACTAAAGCCTTACCATTCAGAAGTATGAGCTATGTAAGTAATTGATTCATCTGAATTAAGTAAGAAAGGAATGGTGGCTGAAACCTTTAAATGGCAGCAAGGTGGAGGAGATTACAGCTAGTGATAATGCAGTCTAAGGTGGAGTATTGTTGTATTGGAAGCCTTCATGCATGGTGTGTGTGGTTCCATATAGCAAGACAGGCGGAAGATGGTGATTGGGCGATGAAGTGTTGATAAGGATCAACAAAGATCAGCTGCATGAAGTATAAGAACCATTGGATCGAGAATCAATCTCAACCATGCATTGGAAGGGAATCTAGTTAGGTAGGTGGTTAGTTGGTTAGTTGTTGAGCTAGCTAGAAGCTTCCACGTGAGATTTCAATTTGCAGCTGCATCAGTTGGTTTGCTGATGTTCATATAAGCCTTATGAATGGCAGTTCAAGTGATGATTAGAAGCAACACATCAGTTTACAAGTTTAGAAAGCACATTAGGGTTTATCTACATAAGTTCATCTTCATTAAGTTGTAAGTTTACCATCATCATATAGTGAAATCTTCTCCTTAGGAAAGTGGATGTAGGCTTACGCCGAACCACTATAATCCCTCGTGTTCATCTTCGTTTATTTCTTGTTCAATCAAAAATTCAAAAGTGAGTGATTAGAGAGGGTTTAAGAGTGAGTTGTTGAGTGAATCAATTCAAGATCTTATTAAGTTTCATAAGAGTCATAAGAGTTGGTATGGGGAGAACGGGCAAGACTACAATTGCCATTTTTGTGTACGGTGACGAGAGGGTGGAGCTGAACTTTGATACTAAGTTATGGGTTTGTGTGTTTGATAATTTTAATTTGAAGGCCATTCTTAGAGCTATGATACGAGACAAATCTAATTTGGAGGATTTGAACTCTTTGCAGCTGCGCCTCCATCAAGAATTGAGTGGGAAGAAGTACTTGTTGATATTAGATGACGTGTGGAATAACGATCAAGAAGATTGGTTTCAGTTAAAAAGCATACTGGCATGTGGCTCAATGGGAGCTTCCATTGTAGTTTGTGGGAACACTTTTGAATAAGAGAGCGAGCACTGTGTTGCTAACTTGGAAAGCATAGGGAGGCGAATCGTGAAGAAATGTCGTGGTGTTCCTTTGGCTGCTAAGGCTCTCGGAGGTCTTCTACGATTCAAAAAAGAAGAAGGAATGGGTTCGCATAGAAGAGAGTGAGATGTGGCATATTTCAGGAACAGATTATTCAATACTGGCAGTGCTGAGATTGAGTTACCGTAATCTGCCTTTTGTATTGAAGAGGTGTTTTATTCATTGTGCGCTCTTTTCAGAGGATTATTGATTTGAGAAGACGAAATTGATGTTTCACTGGATGGCTCATGGATGCATTTCATCGGACAGAAAGCGACAAGTGGAGGAAGTTGGTGATGACACATGGAATGAGTTGGCATTGAGATCCTTCTTTCAAGAAATTGATACGAGTGGAGGAGAAATTAGATTTAAAATGCATTATTTTGTTCACGATCTTGCTGAATCCATCATGGAGAACAGAGCTCAAGGGGCAAAGAGTAGTTGTTCAAGTATTGTAGTAGAGGTGTCCAAATTAACCACCATTATCAACTACTATCGCTTGAGAAGTCTAAACCTATCATGGTTAGGGATGGAAGAGTTGCCAGTACAATAGGCAAGTTGAAACAGTTGGGTGCTTAAACCTGGAACATTGTGGATATCTTTGTAGTCTTCGTACATTGTGCTCCCTCTATAATCTGCAAGTTTTAATTATGAATGATTGTAATAAACTCGAGAGTTTGCCCAAGAACATTAGATATATGAGTAGTCTCCATCATATTTTATTAAATGGATGTTCTTCATTGAAAGATATGCCCTGTGGAATAGGGGAGTTAAATTGTCTAAAGTCATTAAGTTTGTTCATAGTGGGGGATAAAAAGGGCAATCAACTTGATGAATTGGAGCACTTGGACCTCGGACGCAGGCTTGAAATCAAGCATTTGGAGAGGGTTCACGACCAAATGAATGCCAAGAAAGAAAATCTTATTGGGAAACAAAGCCTCAAGGATTTGGTGTTACATTGGGAAGGTGGTGGCACAACATCCGATCCTATGAAAATAAAGGATGCTGAGAGTTAACGGTATTCAGGATATGGGATATGAGGTTGGTAGTATTTAGGATAGAAGATTTATATGTGACTGGTTAGTAATTTAGGATAGAGGTTTGAATTAGTGAATGTAGGAAATAGGTGTTTAGGAGAATAGGGGAGTTGAAAGGCTATGGAGATTTGGATGAATGTTTGTTATTTTTCATTCACAAAATGCCATACATCACAACCTATTTATACTAGGTATTAGTAGGTTCTAGATTGCTCATGGCTTTTCTTTCCTAGACTAATCTAGATTATAATGGATAGGTTACATTGACTAGATAATTCTAGAATACATTTTGCTAATTAGTTTTGCTTTTCTAGAATTATCATCCTACACTCTTCTATATTATTCTAGAATATGCAACAGATACTTTAATACTTCTCCTTGGTGCATATTTCTTGAACTCCGATAAGCTCTCGTAATGTCTCAAACTTTCCTCGCGATAGTGCTTTTGTGAATTAATCCGCTAGCTACTCTTCTGTCTTGCAATGCTTCAACTCGATTTCTTTATTGACTTCTGCTTCTCTGATGAAGTGATACTTTATCTTGATGTGCTTTGATCTGTTGTGGAATAATGGATTTTTTGTTATAGCAATTGCTGATTTACTGTCACAGTAGATGTTTGTAGCTTCTTCTTGTGGCTCTCCCATATATTCAAGTATTCGCTTTAACCATATTGCTTGGCTCGTAGTCATTGCCGCCGCTATGTACTCTGCTTCGGCTGATGATTGTGCGACTGTAGCTTGCTTCTTAGATGCCTAGGAAAATATTCCTGAACCCATTGTGAATGCGTAGCCAGATGTGCTTCGCATGTCATCAACTGAACCTGCCCAATCATTATCCGTATAGCCTGTTAGTTTAGAGTCAGGAGTTGATGCATACCAGATGCTGTAGTTCTTTGTTCCTTGAAGATATCAGAGCATTTTCTTTGCTGCTCCGTAGTGAGTCTGACTTGGATCCTGCATGAATCTTGAGAGGAAGCTTGTTGTGTACATTATATCTGGTTGAGTCACCGTCAAGTAGAGTAGGCTTCCAATCAGGTTTCAAAATGTTGAGTTGTCTGCTTTTGGAGAGCCATCTTCTTTCTGTACAGCTTTAGTGTTATCGAGTGGAGTTGCTACGGTCTTGCAACCCTCCATCTTGAACTTCTTCAGCAGGCTTTCTGCGAGAAAATATTGCATCAAGCCCAAATCCATTATCTCGAACTTCTTCATCATGTCTTCTTTGAACTCCTTGATCATTGTCTCGTTGTTCCCTGTGTATATTAGATCATCAACGTATAGAGAGACAATAAGTGTGTTTTCTGTACCTTGGGTCTTGATGTATAGTGTTGGCTCACTCATGCTCCTCCTGAATCCAAGTTCAGTGAAGTAGTCATCAATTCAGCTATACCAGGCTCGTGGGGCTTGCTTCAATCCATATAGTGCTTTCTTTAATGTGAGGACTTTATCTTCTTGCCCTTGTATCACGAACCTTTGAGGTTGCTCTACATATATCTCTTCATCAAGATATCAATTAAGAAATGCTGATTTGATGTTGAGCTGGTAGATTTTCCACCTCTTTTGTGCTGCTAGCGCGATCAGTGCTCATACTGTGTCAAGTCTGGCAACTGGAGCGAATGTCTCATTGTAGTCGATTCCATATTGTTGTGCGTATCCCTTAGCGACAAGCCTTGCATTGTGTCTTTGTATTGAACCATCAGAGTTAAGTTTCGTTTTGTAGACCCACTTAACTCTTATGGCTTCTTTGTCTTTGGGAAGGTCTGTGAGCTCCCATGTCTCGTTCTTCTTGATCATTCGTATCTTCACCTCCATTTCTTTTCTCCAAACATCTTCTCTAGAAGCTTCTTCATAGGTGTTTGGCTCCACGGTTGTAAAATTGCATCTTTTATAGATCTCTGTCAATGATCAAAACTTTCTTGGAATGGACTCTGGAGATGCGGCTGCGTCTTCAGTTGTGGGTTGTCTCAGCACATCCTGTGGGTCGGCTTCATCTTCTTGTTGTTGGGCTGGCGCTGGTAAGTAGATGTTTTTTCTCTCAATTTGATCTGTCTCCCAGTTGTAAGCAGCATTTTCATCGAACATCACGTCCCAACTGATGATTAACTTTCTATTTTCCAAGCTATAGACTCGATAACCTTTTTATTGAGTACTATAGCCCAGAAAAATTCCTTTCTCTGTCTTCTCGTCGAGCTTGCTCCTTTTCTCCTTAGGGATGTGGATATAGAAAATGCAATCGAAGACTCTTAGATGCTTCACCGATGGTTTCCGTCCACTCCATGTTTCAACTGGTGTCTTTTGTTGTACTGCCTTAGTTGGACATCTGTTGAGGAGATAGACAGCAGCACTCACGGCCTCTGCCCAGTACGTCTTTGGAAGACCCTTCTCCATTAGCATAGATCTTTCCATCTCCATCACGGTCCTATTTTTTCTTTCAGATACGCCATTTTGTTCTGGAGCGTATCCGACTGTGAGTTGGTGCTCCACGCCTTCATCTTCATAGAACTTTGTGAATTGGTTGAAAGTGTATTCTTTTCCACGATCGCTTCGAAACGTCTTGATCTTGTACCCTCTTTGTTTTTCAACTTAGGTCTTGAATTTTTTGAAAATATCGAAAACTTGCGATTTTTCTCGTGAAAATAGACCCATGTCATTCTTTTATAATCATCAATAAATAGGATGAAGTACCTAATTTTATCGTGTGATAGAGTGTGCATTGGACCATATATGTCAGTGTGCACGAGCTCCCATGGCTTCTTCGCTCTCCAAGATATTCCAGATGAGAATGGTAGTCGATGTTGTTCCCCGAGCATGCACTCTTCACTGACTCCGTTGAGCTCTTTAATTGATGGCAAGTCCCGCATCATATTTTTCATGTTAAGAAACTTCAATCCTTGTAGATTGAAATACCTGAACCTTCTATGCCACAGCCAGACATCATCCACTTGAGCTTTCATTACAACGTTGTTTGCATATCTCCATTGGATGGGAAAACATCTATTGTCGCTCATTTGGACTGTAGTTATTATGAGGAATTTGTCCTTCTTATCATAGATTGTGCAAGTATTTCCCTCAAAGTGTAGCGAGTAGCCTTTCTCAATCATTTGTCCCACACTTAGTAGGTTTTGTTCTATTGTTGGGACTAGGAGGACTTCACTTATGTATCTTTTCCCTTTATTTGTATCTATGACAATGGTTCCCTTACTAGTTACCTCCATAAAAGCACCATTTCCTAGTTTTACTTTTGTGTTAACTTTTTCAAGTTCACAAAAGATATCCTTATTTTTATTCATGTGGTTGCTACAACCACTATCCAAATACCAAGTGTCTTTTTCTTCTTTAGATGCAGCTTGACAGACATAAAACATATAATCTCCATTTTCTGAACTTTCGGAGAAATTAGCTTGGTGTTTATGATTATATCGATAGACCTTTACTCCATGTCCAAATTTCTTTTGATTTTTTGGTTTGTCCTTAAACCAACAATCTTTTTCTAAATGATTTCTTCTTTTATAAATACCACATGGTGGGAACTTGTTATTGTCATCCTTAATGTTTTCTTCATTCTTCTTATTATTCTGAGACTGCAAATTTACTTTAGATTGAAAGGCATTATCTATGTCCTTTTCATAACGCCTTTCTAATCTTTTTTCATGAGTTTCTAAAGATTCCATTAATTCTGTGGCTGTTAATTTTGTTATGTCCTTAGACTCCTCAATAGCTTCTATTGTGGGATCATATTTTTCTGTGCAAGTTATTAAAATTTTAGCAACTATTTTGTTATCAGGAAAATCTTCTCCATAGGATCGTAGTTGAGTAACTACTTCATTTACTCTAGCATAATAGTCCTTAGCAGTCTCAGAATCTAGCATCTTCAAATTCTCAAACTTTCTTCTCAAAGTTTGAAGTTTAGTAGCGCGTACATTTTCATTGCCTTGAAACTCCTCCTTCAACTTATCCCACGCTTCTTTAGATATTTTTGCTCCCATAGTCCTCGGAAAGTATTCTTCTGCCAAGCTCATCTGTAGAGCTAGAAGTGCTTGAGAATCCCTCTTTTGATTCTCCTTAATTTCCTTTCTTTGTAACTCATTCAATGTGGAGATATCTTTTGGTCTTGAATATCGAACATCAACGATATCCCACAAATCTTGAGCACAAAGATAGGTCTTCATTTTAATCTCTCAAAAGTCCTAGTTGTCACCACGAAAAATTGAAATTGGAATAGTTGAGCAGAATGTGTCGGCCATAGTGACGCCCGATTGTATCGAACGAGGCTTTGATGCCACTGACGGTATTTAGGATATGCGATATGAGGTTGGTAGTATATAGGATGGAAGGTTTATATGTGAGTGGTTAGTAATTTATGATAGAGGTTTGGATTAGTGAATGTAGGAAATAGGTGTTTAGGAGAATAGGAGAGTTGAAAGACTATGGAGATTTGGATGATTGTTTGTTATTTTTCATTCACCAAATGTCATACATCACAACCTATTTATACTAGGTATTAGTAGGTTCTAGATTGCTCATGACTTTTCTTTTCTAGACTAATCGAGATTACAATGGATAGGTTCTAGATTACATTTTGCTAATTAATTTTGCTTTTCTAGAATTATCATCCTACACTCTTCTATATTATTCTAGAATATGCAACACATACTTTAATAAGAGTGTACTGGAAGCTCTAGAGTCTCCCATAAATTTGGAAACTTTGAAGATAAATGGGTTCCAAGGTGTTGAGTTTTCAATTTGGATGAAAAGCATGAAGAATCTAACCAACATAGTTATAGAAAATTGCAGAAAATGCAGGGTTCTTCTTTCACATGGGAATTTTCCTCTTCTCAAGTCATTGGAGTTGAAAAATGTAGATGGGTTGGAGTATATTGATGTGGAAGAGGGTGAGAATCGAGTAAGGACAAAGTTTCCGTCTTTGGAGAAGCTTCAATTGTAAGGTTTAGCAAGTCTGAAAGGCTTGTTAAAAGAGGAGCAAGTGGGAGATATCTATTTTACAAATCTGAAACGAGTTAGTTGCTATTGCAAGATTCTGCCTTCATTCCCTTTCAAGCTTCCCAATTTATCATCTCTTTCTCTTAGTTTTTGGGTGATGGATGACTCAACAGAAAGATGGAATAATATTGCACTGGAAGGCCTTTGTAATCTCAGAGAATTGAGCATGTGGAATGCAATGAATCAACTTGTTCCAGAGAAATGGTTAAGAGGTGTTTGTAGTTGTGTTAGAGTATTGAGTATATATAATTGCAAGATAGGGAGTTTTTTCGGGGAGGGATGGTTGCGCCACTTCACCGCTTTGGAGAAGCTAACGATATGCAATTGCAGTGATTTGGGCGATGTGGCACAAGAGATGATACACCTCCGTCTCCTTAAACAACTCTATATGGAACGCATGGATGAAATTGAATCCGTACCACAAGCCTTACAAAGTCTCCCCTCACTGCAATCTCTGAGCCTAATAAGACTCCGTCAACTAAATAGTTTGCCGGATTGGCTGTCTCGTCTTCACTCTCTCACCCGCTTGGAATTGAAGGCTTAGTCATTCCATCACTCCCATCAACCATACAACAAATGAAAAATCTCCGGTCGCTTTAGATTTGGCATTTTCCGCAGCTCTCAAGCCGATATGATCCCAAGGAAAATGGTGAGGATTGCTACATGGTAGCCCACATCCCCCACCTGGACATTCGGTTTGGTTGATGCAAACCTTCACCAAAACATATATATACTCCCAACTCACTCTTGCTTTGTAATCTATTTCACCTTCCACATTCCTTGTTAGTACCAGTATGCATGTATTGCTTCTTTTTATTATTCTTTTCTCTATATTGTTTCATTTTAAGAAAATGTATTCTATGCAACATATATAATGTTGAATTGCTTAAAAATATCATATTTTAATGCACTTAAAAACATTATAATTGAATACTTTGTTGAGTTAGAGATTTTTTTTGTTGCTAAATGTTACGGTCTAAATGCTTAACTATTGACTCTACTTGTTTGGATGGGTATTCACCAAAGTGTTCTCGAACTGCATGCATACATCACCAAGTAACTTAGTATTGAACTTGGAAAATTTCATTGAGATGAATCAGCAAAGGAAAGGAAACGAGGTCAACATCTTGGGGGTGCTTGGTTGGGGGTATTGGGTGGGGTTAATGAGAATGGAGGTACATTGATTTCCTTGATGCTTGTTTGATCTAATTGGAATCAAAATTAATTCCTCAACCACTCCCATTAATTCAATAAAGTGAAGTAAAGGCTCCAGTGTATAGAGAAGACCTCGCCGTTTAAGAAGTAACCATAAAACGATGAAACTCACTATGTCTTTATCGATTTCATTTTGTGAAACTCCCTAAAAAAGAAAAAATCGTGGTCGGGGAGGTTATAGTAGCCAAAGCCATAGGAATTTGTATTTTATACATTGGACAAATCCGTTTGGTTATTAATAGACTAGGGCGGGTAAAAGAATTACTGAAAGAAAGGAAATCAATTAGTTATTTGTCAAAATTGGATTTAATTTATTCAATGACCAGAATTAAACGCGGATATAACTATTCTCCAACATTCAATCATTTTCCATTCCATTGTAATTGAGCTCCTTTATAAAATTCATTGTCATTCTAATTGTTGAATTCGAACTAAAGCAGCCCCTTAATCTATTTTGAGAGATTTTTATTAGATTTTTTTACCGTCTTCTTTAAAAAATCTTATGGTGAACTGCGTTCACTCACTCCAAAAACTAACACAATTTAATTATATGAGAAAACAATGTTAAAAATCTTCTATCATATGTTCTCTAATATTAATTTAATTTTTTACACATCCACCCTCTATATACAATAAAAAAATACTCATTCCGTCCCAGGGGCTTTTGTTTTTTCACATAGATTAAGTAGTATTATTATTTAATGCGTAAATGGAAGTTGTATTAGTGGGAGTGTAGACTTCATATTTTAATTTATTACTGGGTGCCGATGTGTCCCATTTGTGTAAAAAATGGAATGGAATTTTTTGGATGTGATGCCCAAACTTGAAAAAAGACCCTCTTTGAAAGGGACGAGAGGATTATATCTAGCATTTTTTATCAATTTAATATTTTATTGGTAAAAGCCTTAATTTGGTTTACTAATGGATTACGAACAAAATTTGTTGGTAATTTTTTATTGGTAAAATGATGGTTCGTAAACATTTAACAATAAAAATTCAATTATGTTGGTAAATAATTACGTTAGTAATTAGTTGCTAATGATTCCATTGGTAAAAATTAGAATTCCTTTGCTAAAAGAAAATTAATAATTTTTGTTGATAATCCATTAATAAATTATATATTTTGAAAAAATTCTTTTTTTAGTGATAACATAAAAAAATTATTATATAAAATATTCAAAATAAATATAAATTATCTGATTTTATAGTATAGACCTTAAATAGTGGAAAATGTGTTGGTTAAAAAAAAACTACGAACTTTACTCATATGACAATGTAATTCTCACTTTTGAAAAATTGTAGAAATAAACTTCACTTTTTAATATTGTTGCAAAATGCATTAATTTTTTAAAAAGAACCTCACTTTTAGCTACACATTTGACGTGTTTTGCAATTATTTATAGGTGGTGTTATTTTTTACGTTTTCACATAGGTGGAGATTAATTCGCAATAAGAGTAAAGTTCGTATTTTTTTTTTTCAAATTAACCCTTACATTTTTCACTTATAAAATCATATAATTTATGCTTATTTTGAATAATTTATATAATAAATGTTTATTTTATGGTACCCTAATTAAAATTATTTTGTTCTACTCATAATTGTACGGATAAACCTTTTCCTACCACAAATAATAGTCTCTACCTAATTATACTTGTGTTTTTGCTATGATCATGTGTATTCGCATTTGATAAAGCTTACTTTGAGTTTCAGAAAAGAAGAGAGAATGTAACTTCATTCAGATCGTAAAAGAACAAATTATTAAGAGAAACATATTATACTTTGCAATGTCTTGTCTTAGACAAGCTATGAATTACGTCATATTGTTAACATTCATTCATTTCCACATTTTTACTCTTTACTCAACAAATCATAATAGAAGAAAAATAATAGAAAAGCAATCGTTGTTTGAGTTTTTTTGTTATGAGTCCCAATTGTATTTTTAATAGGGACATCATGTACGGAATAATGTGCGCATATCCTTGGTGTTTTGCGGGAATTCTCCATCGTGTATGCAAGCCCTTAAACAAGCTCTTGATGAGTACTGCAACATTTCTAGGCAATACTACATTTAATTTCCTCAGTGGTAAGAAACTAATTTAGGGCAAAAGACTTATGTGAGACTGTCTCACGTAAGGACTTATGTGAGACGGATAAAAAGCGATAATTTTTATAATAAAAAATTATACTCAATTAATGAAAAGTGATAATACAATTTCATTAACAACTTATAATATAAATAAAAAATGATAACATTTTATAACAAAAGTACTGATAACTATTTTAAAAAGTGTAAAATAGTCTCACGTTATACACGCATACCTTACCCTAATTTAGCATGTTGGTAAACTTTTCTTTTGACTTTTTTAATATTATAATACTCCATCCGTCCCGAAAAACTTTTCATCTTTGATGTTCCACGTTGTTTAAGAAAAGTTGAACTTTGGCAAACTTTATTGACTTTGGAGGGTACTATATTATTTTTAGATAATAAAAAGTATAAAGTAATGATATGTGTGTGAAAAGGGAGTGACAAATTTGAAATTAAAGTAACTTTTGAGGTTGTTGGATAAAGTGGTGTTTCCTTTTTTGGGGGGTAAAAGGTTTTGTGGGACAAACAAATAAGGAAAGTGAGAAAAGTATTATGGGATGGAAGGAGTAACACATAAACTATTAAGAACCGTAGACATGAAAATCTTCTTTTTGATATTTTTAGATAATAAATAAATTATAAAGGGGGGTATGCGAGTTGTAAAGGATAATAATTTTGAAATTAAAATATTGTGAAGTTGTTGGTTTGTAAGTATTTTCTTATTTGGGGACAAACTTGTTTATGTGTAAATTTGTTAGTTTTACGGATAAAGTATTATTTATTAGGGTAGGTCTTGCATGAGACCGTCTCACGTGAGATCATTTTTCACTTTTTAAAATAGTTATCGATTTCGCTATAAAATATTATCACTTTTTATTTATACAATAAATTATTCATAAAATAATATTATCACTTTTCGTTAGTTTATTATCAATTTCCTATATTAAAGTTATTACTTTCTGACCGTCTCACGTAAGCCTTTACGTGAGACGGTCTCACCCAAGTCTTTGCCTATTTATTATGGAATAGATAGAGTAATTTTATTTATACAATTAAATTATAACATATTTTAAATGTGTGTAATATAAGATTAAAGGCTAATATATATATATATATATATATATATATATATATATATATATATATATATATATATATATATATATATATATCTAATTAATGTGTCGTTTCCAGAACGCTCCACAGTGACGTATAATTTTCTCAGTTTTTTAATTTTTAATATTTTTCTAAAATTTTCCTTATTTACTTTCAATTAACTTCCTTATTTAATATTTTCATAATATGTTTCTTATTTTTAATAATGATTAAATTTTTAATATTTTATTTATTTATTTGGTATCTGATGGACGTTTTCTCCACACACAATTTAATTCCTAACTATGAAAGATATCACTGTAGTTTAGATAAGCAATCAAGTTATATTTATTGAATCTAAAGGACGTTGGTTATCAATTTATTATTATTTATATTAAGAGAAACTATTGTTTGGCAATTCAAGTTGTGAATGATTTCTAATTTAATAAACAGAAATAATAAATAACAAATAAAATAGAGATAGTAGAGATAAACGAGAGTGATCAAATGAGAAGATTGGTAGTTCTTCGGGCAATCCAATTTCACTAGTTAACTTACCTTCCGTATGTCAATGTCCGACTCTGCCTTGTGGAATATGAACGCATTACTAAGTCATGCAAGTGTACTCCATAGACACAAGTAGATATGCGTGTATTACATGTGAATCACCTTGGAGCAAGAACATAATTATACCCTCCTTTCTAGGTACTATCAGTATCAATTATTTCCCGTGCACTTAGTACTATAACAAGATATGATCTCCTTTTATAGGTACTATATAATTATCCTCTTTATCCTACTTACTAACCCTAATTCAATTCAATTAATAAGTATTCATATAAGATAGTTCTAATGAAGTTTCGAAATCCCCTCATTTATAATCATAACATAAAATCCTGCTCAACAATGAACGCCCTCAATCGATAATCAAGATATGTATTCAGACTCTACATAATGTTTAAAGATGCATAAAATAACTATGAGTATGAATTAATAAGCACAGTCTTTTATAAAATAATCAACAAGTAGTGTTGTACGGAGTATACACATGGAAGGTTAATTAAATAGATAAAACCTTCATAAACCCTAGAACTACCAAAGTGGTTCTAGACGCTTCGAAGAACGCTCATGGTATTTGGATAGATCTTGATCAAACTAGGGAGGTCGAGCAGACTTCATCTAGGTCGAGCGGACTTCTCTTTCGCTGAAACTGTGTACAGACTTCCGCTCGACCAACTTCTACCCCGCTCAACCAAAGTGTGATGGTCGAGCGGCTCTTCCTGAGGTTGTGCAGTGTCTCAGACTTCGTGTTTTCTGATTCTGAGCACTTCTGACCTGTTTTTCTGCATAAATGTGCTCAAATAGCCTCAGTAGCATCTGATTTATCAATTTCTCATAATCATACCGATTTACTTTGATAATAGCCTAAAATCGTACTCAATTTTCACACAAATCAGAGCCTAAAATACGTGAATTATCACTCTCATCAAATCCCCAAACTTACATGTTGCTAGTCCTGAGGCAACTAAATCGAAACAAAAATAAGAGAGTGTCATTCACAAGATCCTCATATATGCATAACTTAAGAACACATGCAATTTCATCAAATCAAAATATGTATTCATCATACCTTTCATGTATGTAAGAACATCAATCAATTACAATACCTCTACGAGTGTTTAGTCATCTAGCTCACTAGGTAAATGTTTACTCTCGCACTCAAGTGTAAAAGATGTACACTTTAAAGGTTAGTATATACGCTCATAATCAATTCATACATCAATGTAACCATAAGCTTGACAAATGTCTCAAAAATCAATTCATAACCATTTCAATACTAGGATCACAAAGGACTTGTATTATGGGTTGTAATGTTGGCTCTTTGGTGAAGGTAGAAGAATTTATATAAAGTGACTTGATTCACCAGTAGAAAATTACCTTGGAGTTTTGCTTTTCATCAAACAGCTTCATTCTTTCCCTCCATTATCATTCCCATTAGCCTTGCAATTCATGTCCTCCTTCTTTTCCTTGGAATCAACACCTTCTTTCTTCAAAGAACAAAGGTACTAATTTCGAGCACTACCTCTAGACATGATTTAACCATAATATTCCTTCTTCACTAGAAAAATTTTCCTTACTTCTTTTCTTCTCTTCTATCACTTAGTAATTTATTCACCTCAATTCTCTACTAGTAAATAGGATTCAAAGTTAAATTAAAGGTAATAAAGGAAATTTATCACAGGCTGGCCAAAGAAAAAGCTTTTAAAGGTTCAACAAGACTTCCAATGATATTCACATAATCAAGTAGGATAACTTTTTGGCTAGGTGGCTCAATTATAAAAAATGGCCTAAGATCATCTCCTAGTATCTATCAATCATGAATTTCAAACAAGACTCCAAGACAAGTTCTAGAATACAAACGTATGAACGATTCTCTAGAGAATAAACTATCATGCACTGATGGAGCATGATTAAAGGGCTCAAATTCTCACAAGGGTAATGATTCTTAAGCACTCTTCAAAGCATGCAATCAATATCCAATTCTACATAAACTACAAGTAATAACAAACAATACATGCCCCTCTTCAACAAAATCAACATGCATTGAAAATAAATGCATATGCATACCAAAGAGTCACATCAATCCCTCGATCATCAATCAATGCACAAATATCCAGTAACGCCATCAATCTCAACAATATCATCAATACAGTACATGCCACTCATGCATCAATCTCATAACACTCAAATCAACCACCATCTCCACTCAATCAGAACCCAACCTGTAAAGTGAAAAAGAGAAGGGAGATGAGAGGAATCAGATAAAGAGAAAAACCTGGCACACTCTACTCCTCCAGAGCATCATCATCATCATTAATCTCTATGCGCCATAAGTCAAAATCTCTCTGAAGAACCCAAAGCTTCCTATCAACCTCTCGATAGTTTGCTAACATCTCTCCCAGCCTTCTATCCATAGTATCGTACCTCAAGTTGAGCGCATCATAGTTTGTGTTCGCCAAAGTAAGTTGGCGGTTTGTCTCCTGTTACTTTGTATTCAACGTGGCAAAGTGCTCATTCATCATTTGGAATTCCTCTCTATAAAAGAGATCCTGAGCCTGCCAAAAATCATATGGTTGCTGCTACTGTGGCTGAGGTGGTGGCTGCATCGGAGGAATACCCATCTCCAGAATGCCATGAGGCATCTCCATATGTACCTCAGGAATCGGATGCTCGAAAAGTGGTGGCTGCTGCTGTCCAAACTGCTACTGCTGCTGAAATGTCTCGTCCTCCTCATACTCCTCTGGCTCTCCCACTAAATCATATCCAAGTCGAGATATACACCTTCGAGATACATCTACTAAAGTTTGCCAATCTCCATTAGCACAACAAGTAGTGGAAATCACGATGTGGGGAGGAGTGTTCATCAACAGATTCGCATTGACCTGAACCGTAGTAAGACCAATGAGTGAGAAAGGCATCTTAAATAAAATTGGATTACTCTCTCGAATGAACATACACACGCCGTCTTCATGTCGAGCCAAGTTCATCCTCACACACGCTGAAAGAATCAAGTTCGGCTCACCCATCACCAGCCAATCTCTAAACAAATCCACATTATAATGCTCAGCCAATGGTGTGATCAAGCCTCCAATGCTCACCTTTTGAAACGTGCGAATGGTGAACCAGTACAGCTGCTGCAAAACCTATGCCCCTAGGTTGAAATGGACTTCATTCATCATGCACCATAGTACGTATAGCTCTCCTCTCGGAACACATCCTCCCTCAGCTCAGGCAAATATGGTGTTTCGAAGGATCATATCCATGTATGCGATCACCGAGTTTCAAATGAAAGCAGCCCTCGATCGCTGCGGATCATAAGCACCTTGTAAACCATGAACGACCTCCAGAATTCATCAGCAATAAATCTGTATCCTCTTGAGTTGACACATCCTCCTAGCATCCGAACATCCTGTTAAACTAGCTTGCATACATACATCTTAGCTCACATCCAAGCCGGAACCATGCTGAGGTAGGAAGAATATAATCCTCTCGAATCACTTCTAAAGTACATAACATCTCCGCTATGATATGGAAATACATCTCCCTCTTCAAGTCCATAAATCCATTGATTCCTACTTGGTTGAACGTCCATCTGATATCATTGATCATGCTCATCTCCATCATGGCTTCATCATCTTAGTAACGAGTCCGAGCAATCTTCCTTGAAATAGCTCCCCATAATTCTCTCTTCTCATTCCAATGCGATATTCGCAACCTAAAATCCGAAGGCATCTTCCCATGTTTCTTGCTTTTCTTATGTATTCCTCATTCATTGGTACACCACTGTCTTTTCTCTTCGAACAAACAGCTAGTCCCTACCTACAAGAATTATACTTCAAAACAAGGCATAGGCAAATAAACAAGTATACCAATCCTAAGACTTATCATTACATATATTCTACTCAAGACTTTAAATCATATGCTCTACAATTTTGTACTTGATTCATCCACAACCTCCTATGTTAAACTAACCATACGTTTAACTTAACACATTAAACTATGGACAAATCAACATTCCAAGTCCCTAGGTATCATAAAAGGATTTAGAATACCAACATCTTTCAATAGGATTTCCCACAATACTAAAAAATTCAAACTCAATCCTAAACATCAACAGTACTCCACACTTCAAATTCATCAACAATATCTCTCCAAATCAACGAGCCTACATGAAAATTTATCAATTAAACTCAAGCCCGTGACATATGCATCATCAATTTCACAAAATTCCATCAATCCAATATAAAATTGAACTTATGCAACTCCGAGTGAAATTTCAACAATAACACCCAAATTCATAACAAAATTCAAATCATAAGCATGCTTAATCAACTTACCCAACTAAACTTCATAGGATATAATCTAATTCAATGAAAATAAGTTGAGAAAACATACCTTTATCTCCAGCCATGAGTGCGAGAAAGTGACAAGAAGTGAAATGCAAAGTTTTGAGAATAAAGTCCCAAATTTGAACTTGAATCTCCTCAATTTGATGTGGAAGGTGTGTGGTTTAGGTAAAGAAAAATGTTCTAAGTGTTTGGAGAGAGAATCGTACCATTTGGAGTAGTTGCTCGAGAAAGGGTAGTTAGAAAATGGTCGAGCAGTGCGGAAACTGACCTTATATCACGAAAACTGATCCTCTACTCAGATCGAGCAGTTTGGTCGAGCAACCCTTGGAAGGTCTACTGGTGACTCTGTAAGCTGATCCCGACTCTATACTCTGCTCGACCTCTCGCTCAACCTGATGTTTTGGTCGAGCGACCCCCTATTTAGTCTAGCGGGAACTTTGAACTCTAAAAATTACAGGATCCGCTTACAGTGGTCCGCTCAACCGCTGCTCAACCTCTATAACTTGGTCGAGCAGTATATAGTTGGTCGAGCGGCCTTCCGACGCTCTGTTTTCGCGTGATTGCTTCAACCCCTGTAAAACTCAGACTCACAAACAACTTTAATCATCATATCAAGCCAAAACACTATCTAGAAAACCATTACTTAGACTTTTAAAAATAAGTATATAACTCCGCTCATACTATAAACAAAGCACCACTGAACAATAGGTAAATTATAAAAAAAGCGAAACATCAAAACCGGTTAAAGTTTCAATATACTGCAAAAAAATAACTCTCTCAGCAAACGTTACCAAGAAAAGATTATACTCTTGGTGTTTCAATGAGGTAAGAACATCACACACCCAAATTTAGTAGAAACATAGTCAAAACTAAGTTTACAAAGAGATGTAATTGCCGATTAATAAGCACCTTAAATATAAAAATTTCTTATGCACACTAAATAAATAAAGCAATAAAACGCGAGGGTAAGCCCCCAACAGGCACTCATGTTTAACGTTAGAGAGGCACGACTGTACCACTTCAATGCATGGTAGATAAAATAATGCAAACATCATCCGGCGACTTAAAGTGCTTCAATTGATGCTAATTTTCCGATATGATGTCTCTGTCTTTGTCCATGATCTCAAAACTCCCCCTCCATAAGATCTATGTATATTGAATGGTCCCGTCCACTTTGCTTTCAATTTTCCTACAAAAAGCTTTAATCGAGAGTTAAAGAGTAATACCTCATCTCCTTCTTTGAACTTCTTGAACGTGATCTTTTAATCATGTCATTTCTTCATTCTCTCCCTATAAATCACTGAGTTCTTGAAAGTTTAACTTCTAAACTCATCCAATTGATTGATGTGAGTTAACCTTAAGTCCTTAACCTACTTAATGGATAAGTTCAAACTTTTTATTGCCCAAAAAGATTTATACTGAATCTCCACGGGTAAATGGCAAGGTTTTCCATAGACGATTTGATAAGGTGCCATTCCTAGCACAGTCTTGTACGAAGTTCGAAACCCCCATAGGACATCATCAAGCTTCATAGCCCAATCCTTCCTATTGGTTCCAACCACTTTCTCTAAGATTTTCTTCACTTGCCGGTTAGAAACTTCTGCTTGCCCATTCGCTTGAGGATGATAGGGTGTAGTAACCCTATGCTTAACTCCATAATCCTTGAGAACTTTTTCAATAAGCTTGTTGATGAAGTGCGACCCTCCATCACTTACTAGTGCTCTAGGAACTCCATAGTGGGCAAAAATATGCTTCTTCAAGAATGACAAAATAGTCTTTGCATCATTCATGCGAGTAGGAATGACTTCCACCCACTTAGAAACATAATCCACGGCTAGTAAGATGTATAGGAACCTATTAGATGGGGAAAACGGCCCCATAAAATCAATTCCCATACATCGAAGATCTCTACAACAATGCTTGGCTGAAGTGGCATCTCGTCTCTCTTGCTTATGTTTTCCATTCGTTGACATCTATCACATGTCGCGACATAGGATTCAAAATCTTTAAACAAAGTAAACCAATATAAAGCGGATTGTAGTACCTTTTCTGCAGTCATTTGAGCTCTGAAGTGCCCCCGTTAGGTTGTGCATGACAAAAATCAAGAACACTCTCCATCTCTATCTTGGACACACACCTACGACTATAAAATCCGTACAAATCTTGTATACAAACGGATCATACCATATGTAAGTGTTAACATATCTTTCGAATTTAGCAAGTTGATATCTATTGAGACCCTTAGGAATTTCACCAACAACAATGTAGTTAACATAATCTGCATACCATGGATCCATTCCTTGAGAAGCTACTACACAAGCTTTCTCCGCTCCTTTAGCGAATACCACCATAATCTTCGCATCAGGGAACATCTCTTCTATATATTCAAGCAGCTCATCGCAATGTTTCCTTGTTTCTAACCTTGATAGGTGATCCGCTAAAACATTCTATGTTCCTTTCTTATCTCGGATCTCCATGTCAAACTCTTGTAGAAGAAGGATTCATCTAATAATCCTTAGCTTTGCTTCCTTCATCTCCATCAAGTACCGGATCGCAGAATGATCCGTGTACACTATAGTCTTCATGTCAACCAAATATTGTCGAAACTTATTGAAAGCATACACAACAACTAGAAATTCCTTTTCAGTTACAGTGTAGTTCTTTTGTGCTGCATCAAAAGTTTTATTTGCATAGTATATGGCGCAGAACTTCTTTTCCTTCAATTACCCAAGTACCACTCCAAGTGCTAGATCACTTGCATCACACATAAGTACAAAAGGTTGAGTCTAATCCGGTGTGATCAAGATAGGTGCAGTAATAAGCACCTCCTTCGAAACCTAAAAAGGTGTTAGACATTCATCATCAAAACAAAAGGAACATCCTTTTCAAGAAAGTGAGATAAGGGCTTGGAGTATTTTGAGAAGTTTTTGATAAATCTTTTATAGAGTCGGGCGTGTCCAAGGAAGGACCGCAATCCTTTCTAATTAGTGGGTGGTGGAAGCTTCTTGATTAGCCATTTGTAGTCGGGATGACTAATTAAAGAATTTTTCGAACCACAGGGAGGAATGTACTAGGGTCTAAGCGATCTCGTGTTCATCATAGTATTATAGAGATGATCATAAAGGGGTTGGATTAATCAAGAAATGACAATAAAACAATTAAATGACAAGATAAACAATGGGATAGATGAATGGAAGATGGATAAATGAGCCAAGTAGATAGAGAATGAGACTAATAATACTTAAAGTATGAAAAATTTAGATATCATACAACGAATTCATGTGTCATGGCTTAATAACTAAGGGCCAACACGAATTCTACCTAAACTCCCTCTCGAGATGGATATGATGTAGATCTTTAAAAAGGTCTCAAAATAGCTTAAAGGTTGGTTCTCAATCAAACAATTCCAACTAGGTACTAAGTTCAATTGGGGAGACCCTTCACACGATTAATCAACCTCTTGATCAAATCAATTGGATGTTCTATCAAAGGGTTCTAAATTCTAAAGGATTTCTCAATCTCTTTACAATTTATAATGCACATGAGGTGTTTGATGAAATAATTCACTTAATTATCCTAATCACATAATAGATTTATCATTCTAATCACATATTTAGAATAACAAAACATATAAATCATCATAAATCTCAAGATCTTAAACATCAATGATAGAAAATCAATATACCCAATCAACATAATCATTCAATTGCAAAATACCCAAAATTATCCAACACCATTCATATTGCTAATCTCACAAAGGAGATTAGCCTTTCATAGTTTCAAAGAAAACAACATAGACAATTGTATCTTCAAAACATATGATTGAACTACAAAGAAGACTACAAAAATTGGAATTAAAACTCCCTTGAATATCTTCAATGGTGCTTCTCTTCCTCTTCTTGCAATTTCCACTCCCTCTTGCTTCTCTAACTACTTGGATGGTGGATATGGTGGGATGAAGGTAGATGATATGGATGAAGAATGGATGAAGATGATGGTGTAAAATGGAAGAAATGGTGTGTGAGCAGCTGGAATTTCGTGCCTCTCTCTTCAAAGGTTGAATGGATGGGTATTTATACTCATTGGGGGCCTTCTAGAAGAAATCTAATTTTTTTACTGATCAGGCACCTACACAACTCGCGTGCTGCAACATGCCTCGAGTCGTGTTAGGATTTCTGGGTCAACTTGATCTTACGGCGGCACACAAGTCGTGTGCTGCAACACAGTCAATGGATGGTCGTGTTGTACATTTTGATGTCGTCGCACGACCATCTCTTACAGGACCGTTTACTGTACACGGCTCGTGTAGCACGACACGGCTCATGTACTTGAAACGGCTGGTCGTGTTCGTGCTGTCCTATTTTCTTCTTCCTTCTTTCATCTCCCTTCTCCATTTTTGTTTCGATTTCACCTGTTTTATATATGATTAAGTTCATTCACACTCAATTCCATAAAAACACATAACTCCACCAAATAGCACATAAATACAGATAAAAATATACGAAAACACACATAAAAAGACACTAAAATCTAGGTAAAAATATCACTCATCACACGCCCAAACATAAAGTGTTATTCGTCCCCGAACAACAAAAATGATAACCCAAGAGGAGTGATTTTCACCTAGGAAAAGACTAAATGAACACAAGTAATAACACATCAATAGAAATAAGAATTACAAATTATGCTAAGGCATCCTACATCAATAAAACCATAAAATGCAAATATTAACAAGTTCAATTAAAAGAGAATAAAAATGTAATATAGTCCCCTTTTAGTCCAAGCCTCACATATGTCATAAATTTCATTTAACATTCTATAAAGTAAGGTAAAACAACACTCATCAATTGATTGACTCGACTTGCTATAAACTTGCTCGCGGACTACATTCACAAACCACCAAAGTGTTAGTTAATGATCAAAAAGGTCTTTCATTAAAGATGAAATGATAGGCTCTTTGGTAGGGTAGGAAAACTATGGATAATAGTGACTAATCATGTATAAGTAATCGAAGAGGTAACTACTTTCTTCCATTTCTTAACATTTTCTTTCTTCCTTTCTTTCCTTAATTGATCACAAGCACTATAATCAAATTTCCTTGAATTGAGCTTCTTTTTTAATGCATGCCTCCTTTCTTAGATTTTCATGATTTCCTTGACCATTTTGTTACTTTGCTCATTTTTTTGTTATGAGGTTGCATATTCATTTTTGCTTATGTTCTTTTCATCATTTTTTCTTTCTTTTCTTTTACCATTTCCTTTTCTTCTTTTTCTTCCGTATAAAACCTTCCTAGCTACAATCTCCTCAATCACTCACACAAAGATGGTGAATATATAAGGCTCATGTGGGTAATTAAGGCTTGTAATGTGCTAAATTCACAAGAAAACGACTTAAATGCTCAAAGTGGCTAACTAGGGATGATGTTCATGGTAGGAAAATATATGACAATGACTTTTAATAACAAGGATGGCCTTAGATCATGTCATTAACCTCTACTAATTAGGTTTATTCCTATAGTTCTTAAGCAAGTTCTAGCTTATCAAACACAATCAATCCACTCATGAAGGAAAAATACCATGTATGCACGGTTAAGGCTCAAATATTCACAAGGTTATGCTTAGACTTTAATGAACTTATTACGCCACATTCATTTCAAAATTGAACAAGTTAATTAAAACATGCCATAATTTGAAAATGTAGAGATTCTTAATCATATCTTGTCATCACTCATTACCACAACATATCATCACTTGTTGTTCAAAAAAATGACTCACAACCTCCCTAAACAAATCACCATCACATTCCCCAAACAACAATAAAAAAACACATAAACATATAAGAAAAGACTCACCAAACAAGACACAAACAAAAACACATAACATGCAAAAACAAAAATCACCATCAATAAACAATGAAGCACACATTCATATCATTCATGACAATTAAACTCACAAACATCCCAACCTTAATTGAAAAGTAAATCCTAAATTACAAAAGTAAACCTCCAAAAAATATAACAAATGAAGCAACATCTTAATCACACCAATCCAAATAAAATAAATTCATGTCAAGCAAAACTAGAAGTGGTAGAGTATATAACGAATTCAAATAAAATAAATTCATGTCAATAGGCATGTGATAGTGAAAATGGTTGGCACTAGCTTCCGTATTGAATACATAACGAATCTCAACTTGATCTCCGGGCTCAATTCGTGCTTCCACTACACTTCATTCATGCTCAACAACTCGTCAAAAAAATTAGCTCTGATGTCAATCGATCGTTTGGCTCAGCGTGATCCGTTAGGAATCCATGTAAACTGTAACAACAGAAGCAATGATTAAAGTTTACCTTTCTTCAGGGTTGATGTAGAGGATCAATGGTTGTAGAGAACTACCTCTTGATCTTCTGCTGTATAACCCAAGTCCAATCCTGATGTTGTGTGGGCAACAATCTTTAGGATTTCTCAATCTGCTTTCTTTCCTCTTCTCACGTCAAAAGTGGTGCAGACTTAGGGTTCCAGGAAGCTGAGATGACTTATATATTGTACTACAGCAGGGACCAGGAGGAGAAATTGAGTTGGGCATCCATTAGGCTTAAGTATCCAAGCTTAACCCAAAGCTCATACGTAAGTCCAATAATAATAATATAGTCCACTAAAATATTATTACTGCACTGCCTTTCCAATCCCACAATTACGTTATGGGCTCCTTCTTATTATGAGCCCGACAGTCTCCCCATGTTTAAAATATACAATGTCCATTAATTAATTAAGTTACTGACAACTCCATTAATTAATATCTCATCCGAGAGTAGTACCACTCAACCTTATTATCATGCCGGAATTAATTCACTTGCAAGATTTACAAGATAAACCTTATGAGCTCCTCAAGGGGACATAATCAACCTATGTCGGACATGAATTCCTTCTAAAATCAACAGCACACCATAGAGACAATACTATTTCTCAACTCACCGAGTTTGTTGATTTAATACACGTAAATCTCAACCATTGATGAATCAAAGAAATATATAATGCCTTACGTGTCGAGGTTATTGTATAGAGATTAAGAGCACGAACATCCACAATAACTGAGATCAAATTCTCTTATATAGACAGTACAAGTCGAACGATCTCAAGCAGTCCTGCTCAATACACATAAGGTGCACTAATATGATTCTATAGTCAAGACAAACTAATACCAAATCACACTAAAATCATCCCGATATATAGTCCCCGTCTATCTCGGTTGTGAGCATCTGTTTATACTTTATATGAAAACTGAAAATATGATCTTCTGCGTGTTGTCGCATAACATATTATCTATAGTATAAAGTAAATGGACTTTTGCACAAACATATAAATAAATTATAATATGCAAAACGTTTGATCATATGATTCTCATTTCAAATAAAATTGTTAAAACATTGTTCAATACAAAAGCTAGACTTTTAGTATACAATCTAACAATCTCTCACTTATACTAAAAGACTATGCTGCCATATCTGCTAACACACATCTAATCCCCATTCCCTCTACATGCCCATCAAACGCTTTCGCTGGAAGGCTCTTAGTAAAAGGATCAGTCAGGTTATCCTCTGATCCAATCTTAGCGACAACGACCTCCCCTCTTTTAACGATGTCTCGTATCAGGTGGTACTTGCGCTCAATATGTTTACTCGCCTTATGGGCTCGTGGTTCCTTCGAGTTTGCTACTGCACCATTGTTATCACAATAAATTGTGATCACTTTGGGCAAACCAGGAATCACATCCAAGTCCATTAAGAAGTTCTTAAGCCATACTGCTTCTTTATCTGCCTTGGAGGCTGCTACATATTCAGCGTCCATGGTGGAGTCAGCAACGCATTTCTACTTTACACTCCTCCATATTATGGCTCTTCCTCCAAGAGTATACACATAACCCGAGGTGGATTTACTAGCATCTCTATCTGACTGGAAGTCCAAATCAGTATAACCCAAAGGTAACAAAGTATCTGCCCGGTAAACCAGCACATAATCCCTAGTCCTTCGCAGGTACTTCAAAATATGCTTTACCGCAATTCAATGCCCTAATCCTGGATTACTTTGATACCTACTGACCATGCCCACGACATAACAGATATCCAGTCTCGTACATAGCATAGCATACATAAGGCTTCCTACTGTCGAAGCATAAGGGACCAACTTCATTGCCTCTATTTCCTATTGTGTCTTTGGACACATTTCCTTAGATAGAGGTATTCCATGTCTGAAAGGTAGAAAACCTTTCTTAGAATCTTGCATGCTAAAATGAGTCAGGATTGTATCAATATATGAAGCTTGGGATAAGCACAACATTCTTTTCTTGCGATCCCTTATTAATTTTATCCCAAGAATGTGTCCGGCCTCTCCTAAGTCTTACATTCCAAACTGCTTGGACAGCCATACACTTACGCCCGACAATACCTTTACATTGTTTCCAATAAGCAAAATATCATCCACGTAGAGTACAAGAAATACCACTACATTTCTGTCACACTTCTTGTACACACATGATTCATCTGGATATTGAATAAATCCATATGACTGGATTACTTCATTAAAATGGATGTTCCATGATCTTGAAGTTTGGTTCAATCCATAAATGGACCTTTTAAGCTTACACATTAGATGCTCTTCGCCCTTTACAATCCTTCTGGTTGCTTCATATAGATGTTTTCCTCAAGACTTCCATTCAGGAAAGCTGTCTTGACATCCATCTGTCATACCTCATAATCTATATGAGCAGCAATAGATAAAAGAATCCGGATTGACTTAAGCATGGCCACATGCGAGAAGGTTTCCTCATAATCGATTCCTTCTTTCTGAGTATATCATTTAGCCACAAGCCTTGCTTTAAAGGTTTCCACCTTACCATCATATCCTCTTTTTCTTTTATAGATCCACTTACATCCAATAGCTTTTACACCATCGGGTGGGTCTACAAGCTCCCATACTTGATTAGAATACATGGATTCTATTTCAGATTTCATTGCGTTTTGCCTTAATTGAGCATCATTATCTTGCAGTGCCTCGTTATAATTCCATGGGTCAATTTCATGTTCACCAAGGACAAAGTCAGAAGACTCTCCCAATCCCATGAATCTATCCAGTTGTCTCACAACCCTCCCACTATGATGAGGCTCCGCAGACAATTGTGTATCAGGTGTGACACACGGCGCAGTGTCCTGTGGTATAATCTCTCTTACATTTGGTATGATGTTTGGTGTTCCTCTCTTACTTCATCTAGAACAATTTTACTCATGGATTTGTGGTTCATTACATAATCCTCTTCTAAAAATCTGGCGTTCGTATTAACGATCACATTTTGGTCCTTACGACTATAAAATAAACCACCCTTTGTCCCTCTAGGATACCCTACAAACAGACAAACATCAGTACGAGATTCTAACTTATCAGCATCTGCCTTCAACAAATGTGCCGGAGCACCCCAAATCCGAACATGTTTCAGACTAGGCTTTCGCCCAGTCCACAGTCCTGTGGGTGTGAAGGCTACCGATTTAGAAGGTACTAATTTTAAAATGTAAGTCGTTGTTTCTAAAGCATGTCCCCAAAATGAATTTGGTAATTCCGAATAACTTATCATTGATCTTACCATTTCCATAAGAGTCATATTCCTTCTTTTCGCTACACCATTCTGCTGGGGTCTGCCCGGTGCAGACAATTAGGATTCAATCCCTTGCTCCGATAAATAATTCCTAAACTCTCCCAAGAGGTATTTTCCACCACGATAAGATCTTAGTGTCTTGATATATTTTCAAAGTTGCTTTTCCACATCAGCCTTTTACTCTTTGAATTTATCAAAGCACTCAGACTTGTGGCGCATCAAATATATATATCCATATCTAGAATAATCATCAATGAAAGTGACGAAATATTCATAACCCCCTCTTGCCTGGGCAGACATAGGACCACATAAATCAGAATGAACCAATTCCAACAAACCCTTGGCTCTATACCCCTTTGCCTTAATAGGCCTTTTTGTCATTTTTCCTTCCAAGTAGGATTCGTAGGTTAGATAATTTTTCACTACTAATGAACTCAGAGGTCCATCAGCTATCAACCTTTGAATTCTACTCGAGATAATATGACCTAGTCTTAGATGCCAAAGATATGTTTGGTTCATTTTCGAAGGTTCTTTTCTCTTATTAGTAGATGTATCATTCGTTTTAATTTGTTGCACCGTGGGAGAAATTGGATTAAGAGTATACAAATTATCTATCAATGCAACATTACAGATAATAATTCTATCTTTCCTTATAACAACTTTGTCATTAAAAGAAACAGTATCAATTCATAAACAATTTAGAAACCAAAATTAAATTCTTTCTAAAATGAGGTACATAAAGACAATTCCTCAAAACAGTAGTTTTATTCTTATTGAAAGATAAATAAACATCTCCCACTGCGATAGCTGCTACTCTTGTAGCATTCCCTATGAGTATGGTAATCTCCCCATCACTAAGCTGTCGGGTTTGGTGGAACCCTTGCAAAGAATTGCAGACATGGTCAGTGGCTCACGTATCTACACACCATGTGTCAGCAGATTCATCCGCTAAACACGATTCAACAACCAGTATATAAGACTTACCATTCTTGTTCCCCTTCAGAAGAGGGCAGTCAGCCTTGTAGTGTCTCAGCTGCTTGCATTTGAAGCACTTGTCTTTAGGCTTCTTGACCGCACCAGTCTTTGCTTTCACTTGGTTCACCGGTGCTGAATATCCTTGCTTCTTCTTATTCCTACCGTCTTTCGGCCTAGGATGAGCAGCATTTTCAGCAACATAAACCTGAGGAGGTTTACGAAACTGCTCTTCCACCGCCACAAGTTCTGTCAGATGTTCTGCCAACGTGTACAAATATTTGTTCATACCATAGTTCAGGCGAAACTGCTCAAAACTCCTAGGCAAGCTTTGGAGTATGATATCGACCTGGGTTTCCCCATCGATTTCAGCTCCAAGAACTTTCAACTCATTGAGCTGGCCCATCATCCTAAGGACATGCTCCCTTATGGAAATGCCCTCAGCCATATTAGTGTTCATTAGAACAGACATGCCATTCGACCTAGCAGGACGACTCTGATGCCCGAAGAGTTCCCTAAGATTATGCATCATATCATAGGCGATCTCCACAGCTTGATGCTGAGTCTGAAGCACATTTGACATAGAAGCCAAAATATAACACTTAGTCATCCTATCAGCTTTGATCCACCAATTATAAGCAACTATTTGCTCTTTGGTTGAGGCATCAGTAGGTGTCAGAGGACATTTCTCAGTAAGAACAAAGATATAATCTTCAGCAGTTAAAACAATGTCCATGTTTCATTTCCACTCAACATAATTAGTACCAGTAAGTTTGTGCTCTTTAAGTATAACAGAAAGTGAGTTGAATGCCATTTGAAAATCCTGAGAATCATAAATAAATAAACAGGTCAAACACTTCAAAATTATCAATTTATATTGAATCCCTCAAAACAATATAAAATAAAATTTACTAACATCTCAAGCACCGTGATCTGCATGCTATGATAGTGTGGACGTATACAAACCCGAACATTTATAAGAGAAGGTTTTACCCAATAATTTCATTTGTCAACCTAACTTTATGACAAAATAATTAATAGTCCGTTTCTCTTTAGCCATGCAAATAATAGCAGTGACTCCGATGGGGAGGATACTTATTATTTGCATCTAAGTGTACACCATTATTTGAGCCCAAGTCCATTGCGCAAGCTTATGTGCCTTACAGATAGAGAAGTACACGCGCGCTCGGATAACTTCCTACAGTCATTTTAAAGAAGTTTGACCCAGTGATCTGTGAATAAACTCATCCGATAGGGAGGAAGGCTCTATTGCCAACGCGCAAGTTTACTAACATCACTTATAAACCAATAATGGAGGCCGTGGGGATTAATTATCAATCCCCTCTCTCACTTAGTTATTTAAACACTGAGGGTTTTTAACATGCATATAATATTTAGTAATAAAATATACATTCTAGCATGCTTCTATTTTAAGTAATTCTAAAAATAAATCACATAAAAATATGCCACAACAATTAATCATCAAAATAAAACAATTAAATCAGTTATATATTTATATTAGGAATTAAGGCAAAAACGGTTGGATCAAGTAAATGGGCCAAAAAGCAGCAATTCCAAAATCAAGAAAATGGGCCCATTATCCATAATACTTATATGCTCAATAAAGAAAATGAGCCCATTAGCCAGCAATTAGGTTCAGCAACCCTGTCCCTTTTCTTCTAGCCGTGACAAGCTATAATACGTTTCAACCCGAGCCAAGTCGTCTCCAGCATTCCCAGTGCCATGCTCCATCGGAGGTGCCCGCTGCTCCCGGCGGCCATCTCGATAGCCCATCGGAATCGAGGCCAACTGGCGAGCAACCATCCAACACGTCCGACAACAAATGCCAGCCATCTGCCGATCAGTGCTGCTGAATGCATCCAGCAAGCCCAAGCCGTCTCCTTCTTTATCTGCCAGGTACGACTCTACCCTGCAAGTTGCACGACTCTTCTTACCAGCAGCCACCAGCAGTTATTCCCCACGCCTCCTTCCAGACCCGATCAACAGAAGTAGCAGAATCTATCGCCGCTGTGATGTGACGCCACCGCTGCGCAGCCGCCAGCCTTTGACTCGCCATCCAACGTAGCCGACTGGAGTCGCCGCTTCAGCCATCACCATTGACTATTACTATTAGCAGCCCATACCAGCCCCGCTGTGCACCGCTTCACGCGCTCACGCTGTGTGTTGCCAACTCCACGATCAACCTTGCAGCCGACCAAGCCGTCTGGAAAATTCATAACACCCCAGTAGCCGCGACTTCATCCTCCAGCCGATCCACATCGAGGCTCGTCGTTGCCAGCCGCGAAGATCCAGCGATAAGCATTGTTCACTGGATGTTTTAGACAAGCATCGCCTTTCATAGCTTTCATCGTTCAGCCCAGTCAACGTGTTTCTCCCGACAAGGTCGCTGCAACTTTATATCGATCTTACACCAGGCCCGTCGCGATCGAAGGACAGCAGTTCAGACTTTCTTCTAACGATATCACGCATCAGAGTGACAATCGTGTGTGTGTGGTCTACGTGTACAATCAACAAGATAACACGCTAATAACTTCGACAAAGCATAAAGGATTTAATGATAATTCACACATATAAAACACTAATTTCATGCTTTCTATGCGACGACAAATACACGTATGGAACATACCTTAACCTAACGTATCATGTTTCACCACGAAACCAACGCTCTGATACCAATAGTTGGCAATCGATCGTTTGGCTCAGCGTGATCCGTTAGGAATCCATGTAAACAATAATAGCGAAAGCAATGATTAAAGTTTACCTTTCTTCAGAGTTGATGTAGAGGATCAATGGTTGCAGAGAACTACCTCTTGATCTTCTGCTGTATGACCCAAGTCCAATCCTGATGTTGTGTGGGCAACAACCTTTAGGATTTCTCAATCTGCTTTCTTCCTTCTTCTCACGTCAAAAGTGGCACAGACTTAGGGTTCCAGGAAGCTGAGATGACTTATATATTGGGCTACAGCAGGGACCAGGAGGAGAAATTGGGTTGGGTCTCCATTGGGCTTAAGTATCCATGTTTAACCCAAAGCTTATACTTAAGTCCAATAATAATAATATAGTCCACTAAAATATTATTACTGCACAGCCTTTCCAATCCCACAATTACGTTATGGGCTCCTTATTATGAGCCCGACAGTCTCCCCATGTTTAAGATATACAATGTCCATTAATTAATTAAGTTACTGACAACTCCATTAATTAATATCTCATCCGAGAGTAGTACCACTCAACCTTATTATCATGCCGAAATTAATCCACTTGCAAGATTTACATGATAAACCTTATGAGCTACTCAAGGGGACATCATCAACCTATGCCGGACATGGATTACTTTTACAATCAACAGCACACCATAGAGACAATACTATTTCTCAACTCACCGAGTTTGTTAATTTAATACATGTAAATCTCACCCATTGATGAATCAAAGAAATATATACTGTCTTACGTGTCGAGGTTATTGTATAGGGATTAAGAGCACGAACATCCATAATAACTGAGATCAAGTTCTCTTATATAGACAGTACAAGTCGAACGATATCAAGCGGTCCTGCTCAATACACACAAGGTGAACTAATATGATTCTATAGTCAAGACAAACTAATACCAAATCACACTACAACCATCCCGATAAATAGTCCACATCTATCTCGGTTGTGAGCATATGTTTATACTTTATAAGGAAATCGATAATATGATCTTCCTCGTGTTGTCGCACAACATATTATCTACAATATAAAGTAAATGGACTTTTGCACAAACATATAAATAAATTATAATATGCAAAACGTTTGATCATATGATTCTCATTTCAAATAAAATTGTTAAAACATTGTTCAATGCAAAAGCCCGGCTTTTAGTATACAATCTAACAAGCTGAACAATATCATTAAAAATATGGATTATCATGTATTTCAACACAACCAAACGTACCAAAATCATTCCAATACTCATGAGAAAAATTTTAAAATTAGCCCAAAAGCACGAAAAGTAAACGCTTTCAAAAAAAAGTATGTCACACCACGCCATATCCCTCCAAACTTGAATTGAAACAAGAGTTTCGAGTTAAGTTTGCAAAAAGTGGTGTGACGTACCTACACACTTCAAATCAAGCACTTCTTGTATCTCCAATACGCATTCTCCTCACAAGCACAATCAACCTACATACCAAAATTGCAAAACAAAATCAAATCCACAATCCTTATTGAAAGCATTAATTAAAGCAATAAAGATAATGATGGGTTGTCTCCCATCTAGCGCTAAGTTTAACGTCTTCAACCCGGACGATAGTCTTTAGCTCATGGTGGTCTTGAATAGTCCTTAGGCACTATCATAGGTTTCTTCTTCAAGTAGTGTCTTGTGTCCTCACGCTCAACCATAAGAACGTTTCCTTTCTTGTTGAATAATTCAAGCAATTGTTCTCCGAAGGCGTTCTTCACAAGGAATGGCCCTTTCCACTTGTTCCACTTTTTCTGAACTTCAACCACATCCCCTGGTAAGAATTTGGGCATTGACAAATGTTGGTGCCCTCTTGCAACCTTTTTCCTACAATCACCAAATAAATTTTTATCAATAAAATCATGGAAGTTCTTAAGAGAATTTGAAATTTCAATAGAATAAGAAGGTTTTGGCTTGTGGGGAGTAGCATCCATGATCTTAGTTTCCGGAGGCTTCTTTTCTTCCAGAAGGGCATGAATCTCTTCTTGGTTTCGAATCTTGACTTTCTCTACCATCTCTTCAAGAGACTCGACGAATCTATCGAATTCCCCCTTCAAATCTTCTTTCAACTCTTTGGCTTTCACCCACTTAGGCACCCTTTCTCTTCTTTCCTTCATAACCTCATCAACCCCCAAACTATCCTCTTTCCTATCTTTAATGACCATGCATTCACTCTTTGTTCCGGAAGTAGAAGGCTTGTTGTTTTCTTCTTGAAGTCTTTCCACGGTGGACATAACTTTACTTACTTGGTGCTCAATTGAGTTTATCCTAGCACCGAATGCTACGATTGCACTTGTCACCATGTCACACCAATTTTCGATTCGATCCATCCATGCATCATTAGACTTCCTATCATCTTCAATGCGTGCTATCATCTTTTCAAGCAACTCTTCTTTAGCCTTTCTTTGTGGTCACTTTGGATGGAATGTGAGGTGTTGGAGTCTTGAAAATTTTCCCATAGGTGTGGTTGATTTCCTTCTTGATGTCAAGAAAAATTTTCTTGAAAAACATCTTTCACACCTTGAGGATATACTTGTTGATGCATTTGATGAGGGACTCCAAAATCTTCATAACCTTGTTGGAATTGCATATTAGGAACTTGTACTCCGAAATCCGGTTACAAATTAGGCCCAAAATTTGGCATTTGAAATTCTTGAAAATTTCCTTGTGTGTTCATAGTGGAATGAGCTCTTCTATTCACTAAATCACGAAGAATATCCATGGAGCTCATATTTTTGGGCTTGTTCACCTTCTTCTTCCTTCTTCTAAAGCAAATAAGATGCAAAAATAAAAAAATATCCTTATTAAAACCACTCTAAACAATCCTTCGTCAAACTTCTAGCGGCCCTTACCTCCCCGGCAATGGAGCCATTTGATTGGTCGTATATAGTCGGGATAACCAATTAAAGAATTTATCAAACCACTGGGAGAAAGGTACTAGAGTTTAAGCGATCTCAAGTTTATCGTGATTTTATAAGGACGACAGAATAGGATGGTGGATAAGTGTTCAAATGAATGCACTTAAACTAATGCAAGAAATAAGATAAAAGCAAAGATAAATGATGGGTTTCAAATGATGCAAGGATGAGATTAGCAACAATCATGGCATAGATAATAAAGTAATCATGCAATTAATTATAATCTATCATGGACATAGCATAGGAGCGATGACTAATTCCACTTAAACTCTCTCTCGAGATAGATAAGATGTAAACCCTCAACAAGGCTCCCAAAAGCACATAGGATCGAGACCAAAATGAACACATCCCAATAGGTACTAATTACTCTACGAGTTCCCTAATTAGGTACTAAATCATAGACAATATTTCTTTTTATGGTACTATGAATTCACTAATTGTTGGGTCCCCTCATCTAATCAACCAATCTCTCGATCAAGCTAATCAAATGTTCTATCAAAGGGTTCTAAATCTAGAAGGATATCTTTTTCTCATTCTAGATTAATGCACACGAAGTATATGATGAAATGATTCAATGAACTATTCTAAGCACATAATTGATTTCTCAATCTAATCACATGCCCATGACAATTAATCACACATATCATCATATACATCAAGCAATTCATATTCAATGATAGAAATACACAAAGCTCATTCAAGATTAAAATCAAATTGCATAAAAACTAAATTATCCAACACCAATCATGGAGCTAATCTCACAAAGGAGATTAGCCTCTCATAGTCACAAGTAATTCAATATAGACATTAAAATCCATACAAACCATGATCAATCTATAAAGAAATGCACAAAAATTAGAATTAGATTCCCCTTTTGAAGTGCTTCTATTGAGATCTCCTTCTTCTTCTTGTGATCTCACTCTCACTTGCTTCCTTGAACACTTGGACGGTAGATTTGATGGAGGAGATCAAGTGTGGATGGATGGATAAAGAATGTATGAAGATGATGGAGTAAAATTGAGGAAATGGTGTGTGATCTAGGTGTAAGAGTGAAACCCTTCGAAAATTCTGATCAAATATTGAAGTATTGGGTATTTATACCCCTTGGGAAGCTTCTAGAAGAAATCTGATTTTTTTACTGATCAGGAACCTACACGACTCGTGTGCTGCAACACCCCTTGAGTCCTGTAAGGGTTTCTGGGTCAACGCAAACTTACGACGGCACACGAGTCGTGTGCCGCAACACGGCGTAACACGGCCAAGGGATGGTCGTGTTGTGCATTCTGATGTCATCGTACGGCCATCTCTTACAGGCTCGTTTGCAGTACACGGCTCGTGTAGCACGACACGGCTTGTGTACTTAAAACGGCTGGCCGTGTTCTTGCTGCCCTATTTTCTTCTTCCTTCTTTCGTCTCCTTCTCCATTTTTGCTCCGATTTCACCTGTTTTACATACGATTAAGTTCATTCACACTCAATTCCATAAAAACACAACTCCACCAAATAGCACATAAATATAGATAAAAATATACGAAAACACACATAAAAAGACACTAAAATCTAGGTGAAAATATCACTCATCACTTCTCAATCGCCACCACCATTGCTCTATCATCCTGCAATCCCTTAGCTGAAATATGATGCCCAATAACAATCACATCTCTTACCATGAAGTGACACTTCTCCCAATTCAAGACAAGATTAGTTTCTTGAAATCTTTTCAAAATAGTAGATAGGTTAGACAAACAAATATCAAAGGAGGAACCAAACACAGAAAAATCATCCATAAATACCTCCATAATTTTCTCTATCAACCCGTCAAATATGGCCATCATGTAGCGCTGAAATATAGCAGGCGGATTGCACAATTCAAACGGCATTTTCCTAAAAGCAAAGGTTCCATATGGGCAGGTTAAAGTGGACTTTTTCTAATCCTCGGGTGCAATCATGATTTGATTATAACTCGAATATCCAGCTAAGAAATAATAAAATTCATACCCTGCTAGACGATCCAATATTTGATAGATTAAAGGAAGAGTAAAATGGTCTTTGCATGTATTTTCATTTAGTTTCCTGTAATCCGTACACACACACTATCCCATAGGAATCCTAGTGGCTAAGGTCTCGACATCCTCAACTTTCACAATGGTCATGCCCCCTTTTTAGCTACAACATGCAATGGACTCGTGTGGGGACTATCACTAATAGGATATATAATTCCTACATCTAACCATGTTAAGACCTGCTCCCTAATTACTCCTTGAATTGCGGGGTTAACCCTCCACTGATTCTGAATACAACCGTTAGCTTCATCTAGCAACCTTATTTTATGCATGTAATATGATGAACTAATACCTTTCAAATCATCAAGAGACCACCCAATAGCAGACTTATATTTTCTAAGATTATCCAATAAATCTTCAAGTTGCTCATTAGTAAGAGAAGAAGATATAATTACCAGATATGTTTCATTGTCTCATAAGAAGGCATACTTCAAACCTTCCGGTAGTAGTTTCAACTCCTCCTTCTTTTCTTCTTTTGGTGCGCTTTCTCTATCCAAAGGTAGGTATTGCCTAATCCACTTCACCTCTTCAAATTTGGTTCTTTTTTGTTCATACCTATCATCACATAAAGCAATTAAGTTTTTAAGAAATTCAATACATACCTTATTGGAGAGCTCGTCTAGCTATATAGTGGGAAAAGTAAGAGATTCTATCAAGCATGTCTCAAAAGGATCCATTGAAAGAATCAAGGACATGCCTTCTTTCACAATCTCCTCCACCATATCATTGCTGTAACATTGTGTCTCCATAGACATCTTCATTGTAGAGCCTTTTCATTGGCCATGTGAAGTCTAAGCTCTCCCTTTTTGGACATCGATCGTAGCTCTAGCTGTGACAAGGAATGGCCTCCCTAAGATAAGAGGGAAATTATCCTTGTCATCTTTCATCTCTATCACAAGAAAGTCCGCCGGAGAGACAAGCTTCTCTACTTTCACAAGTACATCCTCTATAATCCCTTTTCGGAAAAGTCATGGACCTATCCGCCAATTGTAGAGCCACTGTTGTTGGAGCGAGCTCCCCCAAACTTAGCTTTTTAATTATAGACAAGGGCATCAAGTTAAGGCTTGCACCAAGATCGCAAAAAGCTTTTCGTGTCTGCCCTTTTCCTATTTCACATAGAATAGTGAAGCTTCCCGGATCCTTCAACTTTGCAGGCAGCTTCCTCTGAATGATAGAGCTGCAATTCTCATATAGTTTAATTGTTTCTACTCCGTTCAAGCTCCTCTTCTTTAATATGATATCTTTTAAAACTGGGCATAATATGGCATCTCCATGATTGCTTAGGAGAAAGAAATATTCAAACTTATCTTGTTCATGATATCTGAAAACCTTTTGAACTTTTCTTCTAATCCCTTCTTCACTAACCTATATGGAAATGGAGGAGGTATCTTTGTTTTGGGGATTCCCCACTCATCATGTTCAACCTTCTTCGCTTTATCCTTTTCGGCTCTCAATCTCTTGGCTCTTTCCCACTTCTTTTCAATTATCAGCTCCGTATTCTGCTCTTGAGATGGTCCTTAAGTATTCTAAATGGCAGATATAATATCCTGTACGGAAGTCAGCATCGTCACACCTTGCTCGACCTCCACTCGACCAAAAGCTCTTGGTCGAGTGAGCTTGTAATGGTCGAGCGAAGTATTTGTATTCTGACTTTAGCTGTTTAGGTATATAGTATTCTGCTCAACCATTGCTCGACCAGAAGGGTCTGGTCGATCGGCAGTGTTTGGTCGAGCGGTATGTCTGTACTCTGATCTTGATATCTTCGGCCCTCAGAATGCCGCTCAACCTCAGCTTGACCAAATGACTTGGTCGAGCGAAGACAAGACCTCTCCGTTTTCTGTGAGTGGTAGCATTGGACATTCATACTACGTTTCTGACCTCAAAGTGATGGCATTATAAGATTTTGGGTTAGTTATGGGATGAGCATTTTATCAACACACAAAATTATCCCCAAGTATGAAGGATATCAATTGTAGTTTAAATAGGTGCCAAGTGATTATTGAACCCAAGGGACGGATGATTATCAATTTAGTTATGTTCTAATTAACTAAGACTATGTTGGCAAATTTGTTTGGAGTAGTTACGAAACTAAATAACGAATAATTTAGATAGCAAATTAAATAAACAAGTAATAGAGAAAATATGACTATGATCAAATAAGAAATTAGGTAGTTCTTCGGGTCATCCAGTTTTACTTATTAATTTTCTTTCCATGCATTGATGTCCGACTCTGCCTTGTGGTTTATGCACGCATCACTAAACCATGCAAGTTCACCCCATAGACACAAGTAAACATGCGTATGACACGTGTGAATATCCTCAGAGCAAGAGACATAATTCACCATCCTTTCTAAGTACTATCATTATCAATTATTTCCCGTGCTCTTAGTACTCTAACCCGATGTGATATCCCTTTATTGTTCTAATAAGACTTCGGAATCCCTTCACTTAGAATTATAACATGTAATCCTGCTCAGTAGTGAATGCACTCAATCAATAACCAAGATATGTATCAGACTCTACATAACAGTCAATGATGCACAAAATGATTGTGAGTATGAATTTAAAAAGTGCAATCTTATATAAAATAAACCACAAGTAGTGTTGTATGGAGTTTACACATGAAAATTCAATTAACTTATAAAACTTTCATAACACTAGAACTACCGGAGCAACTCTGGCCCATGATTGATCTAAGAACAATCATGGTTGATTGGTATGATCTTACTTGACTCACCAGACAAACCTCTTTTCACGACTCCTTGAGATGATGGTAGGGTTTCGGTGGTGGATGGATAATGAATGATGTGTGTCCCCTTTTCTCCTACGAAAGCTCTTCTTTTATACTCATGGAACCTCCTTATGGGCTTAGGATGAGCTTTTTCTTGAAGCATACGTCAAATTTGGTAAAAAAATCTAGAATTTCCAAAAATAAAAGCAGCGAGAATCCGTTCGACCAAGCCTTGACTGGTTAAGCAAGGCCTTCAACTCGAGCAATGGTCGAGCAAGCTCACTGTAAGTTTTGTACATTTTTTTCAACCTTCCATCATCTGCTCGACTAAGATGATTCTGGTCTAGCAACATCTCCAAGTCGAGCAAGCTCCCTGTACGTTGCTGCATATTCTTCTCGACTTGGCCACCTTGTTCGACCTAAATGATGATGGTCGAACATGGTCCTGAAGTCGAACAGCCTTCGAAAATTGCCTCAAAAATCATGTCTTCCAATTCCGAGTCTTTACGACCTGTTTTTCTGTACAAATATGCTTAAGAAGCACTTGCACCCTCTGATTCGTGCCTTTTCCATAAACCTACCGATTCGTCTCAATAAAAGAGTCAATCGTACTCAATTCCCACACAAATCATAGCCCAAAAATACATGAATTTACACTCTCATCAAACCCCCAAACTTACATGTTGCTCATCCCGAGGAAACAAAAATCAAAACAAATACAGAGAGTGTAATCACAAGATCAAGCACAACCTTTCCTAACACATGTAATTATATCAATTCAAAACATGCAATCCATCATACCTTTCATTCATAAAAGACATCAATCAATCACAATACTTCGACGAGTGCTAAGTCATCTAGCTCATGAATAAGTGTTTACTCTCTCTCTCCAGTGTAAAAGAGATATTAGTCAAATTAGAGACTATTTCATCGTCTCTACCCGACGTAAGCATAGTATGCTCAACCTGCGCTACATTTCCAAGAACATAAGTGCCTCTCACTCTATCAGTCGGTCAGTCTCTTGTATTCATCAAAATATCCTCAAAGAGCTTTTCGGCCTCAACGGATAACTTTGTAAGCAGTGCTCCATTCGATGAAATATCAAGTAAAACTCTAGAATCACAGTCTAATCCGCTGTAGAATATGCTGATGTAATGAGCTTTAGATAGCCCATGCTGAGGACACTTCCGAAGCATGTCCTTGAATCTGTCCCAAGCTTCATGAAACTTCTCATTACCATTGATAGAAAATTGATTGATTTCTTGTTTCATCTTAAACACCTTTGAAGATGGCATGTAACGCTCCAAGAATTTCAACTTCAATTGCTCCCATGTAGTGCATTCAGCAGCATCTAGATATCGTACCAATTTTTCGCCCTTTCAGTAAGCAAGAATTTAAGCAGAATAATCCTCCTTGCATCCTCATGAGCTCCTGCATCTTTTTGTGTACTTGCATAATCAAGGAACTTATTAAAATGTTGTTAAGGATCTTCAAAGGTTCCCCCAGAAAAGGGACTCCTTTCAATCATGCTGATTAGTGCAGGGTGATCAAAAACAGCTCCGGCCCCCTAGCTCCTAACAGCCCTGCATTGCCCCTCTGTTATTCTTAAAGACTTCACTGATGGCAAGAGTATCTGGATTCGCTGCCATGTTGACTCCTTCTGCTTCCAAACTACCGTCTGTTGCAGCTTCAGTCGCTTGTGAGTTCAGCTCCTCAACTTCAACTCCTAGATCAAGAGCTTCAGTTGGTTCTACTTTCTTATTCTGTTCTTCTTCTTCTTTCTCAATGATGCACCGATCTCAGGATTATAAGGCACTAACTCTCCTGCCTTTGATCTAGTGTGCATACACCTAAGAAAAATAAGCATTAGAAAATGAAGACTAGAATAAGATAGTCTCAATTAAACTAGAAATAATAAACTAATAATCAATGTAGTCCCCGACAACGGCGCCAAAAACTTGATGGGCATTTTCTCAACACACAATTTTAATCCCCAAGTGTGAAGGATACTATTGTAGCTTTGAAAAGCGACAAAGTATTTATCAAACCGACAAGATAGATTATTATCAGTTTAATTATATTCTAAAGTATTTAAGATTATTGTGGCAAAAAAGTTGAAAATTACAAGATAAATTAAGATGCGAAGTAAACCCTAGATGCGGGCGCCGTCGCGTCTCTCTCCGTCTTGAATCTTCACTTGGTTATCACTTGATTCAACAGACGAATCCCTCTCCACAACTCCATAAGATGGAGTTAGGGCTTGGATATGGTGTAGGACGGATGTGGAATCTAACTCTCTTCTTAATATGATCGGCATCTCTTTTTATACTTGTAGACTCTCTTTACGGACCTTTTTTGAGCTTTTTCTTGGAGAATATGAAATACACGCTCCGGAGGTTTGGAATTACCAAAAATAAGTGCGAATGGTCAGTCAAGCGGTTTCAATCCTGGTCGAGCGGTGGTCGAGCAAACTCTCCGTTTGCTGAAACGCTGTACAGACATCCGCTTGACCAAATCCTCCCTCACTCGACCAAAAGGTCTTGGTCGAGTGGCACCTCCCCTGGTCGAGCAGCATCTCGGACCTCGTATTTTCTGATTCTGAACACTTCTGACCTATTTTTATACATACATGTGCTCGAATAGCCTCAGTAACCTCGAATTCGTGGATTTCCCATAAACGTACCGATTTGCCTTGATAATCGCTCAAATCGTACTCGATCTCCTCACAAATTCGAGTTTAAATACATGAATTATCACACTCATCATCTGCCTCACTCGACTTGTTACACGGCTTAGAACAGACGTAACATGACTCGTGTTGCACATTGTGTTACACCATGCCAAGTTGTGTTGCACGGTTTTAAATTCTGATCATCTACGCCATTCAACACGACTCGAGTAAGCAAATCGTGTTAAGTCATGCAACTCTTGTTGGCCCTTTTTGTGCTCGTTTCTTGCCTGTCTTTGGTTTTGCTTCATTTTAACCTGTTTTAACCTTCAAAACTCAACAAAACACCTTAGTAGCACCATAATCATGCAAAATACGTAAACCACGTTATCCCACATGAATATATGGACTTATTCTAACAAAAATAGTGTATTGTGAGACCGAAAAATTGTAAATTTCCACTCTCATCACATATTCAACCAATAAGATCAGAGCTTAGTTCAGAGCAAAAAGTTGGTTAAACTAAATTTACTAAGAATCTAACAAAATCAGCAACCTAATTTCAATAAGTTCAGAGCAATAAAGAAACTAAACTAAAAGAGTAAGTATCTAACAAATTAAGTAGGAAAAATATATCTATTTAACAATCCAAACTTCTAATAGTTAGAGGGTTAGAGATTTAGAGCAGCAACAACACCAATTTTTCATTCATTGTAATCTGCATCAGGCTTTCTAATCTGCTAATCTCCCCTTTACTCTATGAACTCCCATAAGTTGCAGCAGCATCACCAGCAGCATCTGTAACAGGACTTGCAGCACCAACATTTGCATTTTCTTCTTCAGTGATGTCCTTGATCACAACTCCCCCTGAGCTTGAGCTTTTCAACAGTAGCAGCATTTTGAGCAGCATCAGGAACCTCTCCCCCCTATGGGTGTGGATAGCAAACCAATCCAGAGCTGAGCCCTTTATTCTAGCCAGTCAAATTGCCTATTCAAAGGAGATACTTGGAGTCTAAGATGAGACACTTGGTGTGCAAGGGCAGCAGCTCGCTCTTCTATGTACCTGCGATGCACAATAATAGAAACAATTTCTCTTGATTGAGCAAGAGCATCCGTACGAACAATGGTGTTGCCAGCATCAGGGGCAACATTCTGAGTTCTAGGTTCAGGAGCAGGGGAAAGAGCAGGGTTCACATAGGGTAGCTCAACAATATGATTACCTTCATGTAGGGGTTTTGCAATACCTAACACATGAGCAATTAGAGACAAGAAATCACCCTTACCTTTCTGAACACCTTGATTCGACAACAAAAGATGGATCAGGACAGGGTATGGTAACTTCCTAACCTTGGAAATATTTCCACCATAACTAATCAAGTTCTTATAAATCACTTCACCAAGGTTAAAAGGGATGTTGTTCCCTATCTTGTAAATTAACACGACATGCTCAATAGTAACTCTAGTGATGTTAGATATAGGAAACAATTTGTAGACACAAAGCTTTTGCAACACAGTGTATAAACTTGTTAAGCTCGGACTGAACAACTTTTTAGGCCAACTAGTAATCAGACCACCAGTAATAACAGACACAATCTCATCCATATCATCAATTTCATCAACACTCTCAGCATGTATAGTCCCTAACAAGTGATAATGCATTTATCTTTGCAGGAAAAAAAACATGAACACTCCTAAAGTAAATGTTTCCAAACTTGGGACTAGTACTCATAATCATGCTTGAACTAATGTTTGCATAGAACTCACAAATTGAATTCCTGTAGAATGAGCAAGAATACCTGAAGGATTTGAGCAAACTTCATTCTTCAAAGAATTGAATGAGGTTGTGTAAAATGAGTTCTGCATCTTTCATTTTCCTTTCATGAATGACATCTTTCTTGGCAAACTTCTTGTATCTGTCTTTACCATCATTAAAATAAAATCGACATGTACCAAAGTTTTCAACATCATAGTCAGACTCGTCATCATCTTCATCAGCGTCTCATCAACCGATTCATCATCGTCTTCTTATAGAGCAACTTCATCAATAAGAGCATGTACATCCTCATCAAAATCTGAGTCTGCACCTTTATCAGAATCCTCGGTTGCATTCTCTTTATCATCAGGCGATGAATCAGGGTCATGATCAGAGGGATCCGCATTCGCAACAAGAGGTGTTGCTTTATCAGTGAAAACAACAACGGCAATATCATTAATTAGCTGGTCCAAATCATCATCAACTTCTTCTTAAGGTATTGCAACAGGTGTGGCAACATCAAAGATAGCTTTCTTGCCTTTTCTCCTCTTCTGTAGGGCTTTCCAGAATTCAACCATTGTGGGGTTCTCACCTGGTATATCTACATCTATAGGAGCATATTCATCATCAGAATCAAATAGGGAAATAGGAGACTTTCCTTTAGCAGTCCTAGGAACATCCAGTGAAGCAACAGTGGTGCACTTCTTCCTGATTCGCATAGACCATCGCATAAGTGAATCATTGCATTTTACAGCAGTAGTTTTGCTCACCTTCGACCTAATGGACACCAGTGGTGATGACGAGGGAGAAGACACAAGCGTATTTGGCTCAATGTGGATAGGAGAAGCAATGGGTGATGATAGGAACGGAACTTGAACAGGGTTTGAAGGTTAGTAACTCTGTTCAGGCAGTGATTCAATGAGAATATAAGGCGAAGGGATAGAAGTTTGAGTGGGAATATTAGTTGATGGAGCGGGAATTTCAAATTTAACATTAGGGATAGGTGAATCAGCGATTGGAACTTCGATTGGTGAGACAATCACATTCGTGTCAGCGAACTGAGCACGAAGAGATTCAAGAACAGAATTGAGAGTTCCTTGAGGAAGCACAATCTGATGAGGAATGGAAGTCTCAAAAATAGGTCATGACGGTGGTGCAGCAGAGGCTTCTCAGTCATCGAAGCTATGGTTTGGAGTGGAGTAGGATTGCGGGAGGAAGATGAATTTTTTGTGCTGGAAAGAGGGTTTTGCTTTGGAAGATGAAATGTCTGTCTTTAGAGGAGACATAGATATATGTGAGTGAGACAAATTTGAATTTGAAAACAAAAGTATGTGAGAGAGTATGCTGTATAATGGTTAAGTATACGAAATCTTCACATCATATCAATTCACACAACATTCATCGGGAATTTAAAGAGAAGGGAAGACAGAGAGAATTGGAAGTTTATTTCCACTAATTGATAACTGTTAAACGTGTAATACAGAGGAAATGCAGCAGTTATATGATCATGGCCCATTATCTATTTTATGAAAAAATCGACCATAATTAAAATAATAAAGAGAAACAATATGTACAATTAATAAATATATCCTATAAATTTCACCACTAAATGTATTAAAAATAATTAATTTAATAACACACTTTCATGAGCTAAAAAGATTCTGGAAAAATCAATCAAGGTTGATTTGTTATGCAGACACACATACACATTCTAGCCTTTTATGGATTTTTATGCACTTTTCAATCTCAATGAACTTACCACCATTTGAAAAGATCACATCGTGGTTGTCAGCCCCTTGTGTTTGGTTACTCCGTGATAATCCAAGACTGTTCTTATTCATTTTTTAAACTAACAGCCTTTAGAAAAGAACATGTCATGGTTGTCAGCCCCGTGTGCCTAGTTACTCATCATGTTTAGAATTTTGATTTTTTAGAACTAGTGTTTTCACCTGTGTATGTCCAGAATTGCACCTCAAGATTAAACCAGAATATAGTTAGCAACAAGAAAATAAGCTATCAAATCAGTTAATTTCGACATAAAAATGATGAAACTTACAGTAGTGTCACTTAGAGTGTCGAGACACTCTAAGCAACATCATGCATGACTCATGGAATGCAGAGACCAAGGACTTTCCTAAGTGTATATGTTAGCAAATTATTTGTGAAGACTTAATTACATTGTTAGCAAATTGTTTCAGTGGAAATATACATCAACTTAACTACATTCTTCTCAACTAAATCTCTTAAAAATTTATGTCTAATACTAGTATGTTTAGTGAGTGAGTGATGTACTGGATTTTCGAAATGTTTGTAGCACTCATATTATCATTATAAATTACTAAAGTATCTATCTCAAGCACATAATCATCTAACATATTTTGCAACCAAAGCATTTGTATGCAATAAATTTCAGAAGCAAAATATTCAGATTCAACAATGGATTGGGATATGCATTTTTGTTTTTTACTATGCCAAGAAACAAGATTATTACCCATGTAAAAGCATCAACGACTTGTGCTCTTCTTATCATCACAATCACTAGCCCAATCAGCATCGCTGTATCCAACCAGAGAGCTGTTTGTATCCTTTGAAAACCATAGTCCCATCTCACTTATTCCAGTAACATATCGAATGATCCTCTTCTCTTCTTTCATATGAGATTCCTTGGGATTTGCTTGGTACCTAGCACATACAAAGACACTGTACATAATGTGATGTCCTCTCAAAGTTAAGTACAGAAGGCTACCAATCATTGATCTATACAGAGTATGGTCAACATCTAGGCCAACATCATCTCCGCAAAGTTTCAGGTGTCATCATTGGCTTGGAATTTCTAAGGCCAAATCATTTCACTAAATTCTTTGCATACTTAATTTTTGAGATAAAGATACCATTTTCACCTTGTTTTATTTGGAGCCCTAAAAGTAATTTAAGTCACTAACCATACTCATCTCAAATGTGGTAGTCATTGCCTTCACAAAGTTGTCTATCATGACATGCAATGTTGCTCCAAATACGATATCATCAACACATATTTGTGTAATCAAGAACCATTCATATTCATGCTTAATGAAAAGAGTTCTATCAGCCTCGCCTCTAATGAATGCAAACTGAAGTAAGAAATCAGTTAGTCTGCCATACCATGTTCTAGGAGCTTGTTTTAAACCATACAAAGCCTTTTTCAGTTTATACATATGATCATGGTGAAATGTCTCATAAAAACCTTTTCTATTGTTCAGCAAAAGCTTTTTCAAGTAATATACCATTTAAGAAAGCAGCTTTAACATCCATTTGAAATAGTTTGATACCAACAAAGCATGCAATAGCTAAGAGAAGTCTAATAGACTCTATTCTAGCTACGGGTGCAAATGTTTCATCCAAATCTATTCCTTCAACCTGTATGTAACCTTGTGCAACAAGTCTAGCTTTGTTTCTTACTATGTTACCAGATTTCTCAGTTTTGTTCTTGAAAATCCACTTTGTTCCAATCACGTTAGTGTTTGTAGGACTAGGTATTAGACTCTAAACATCATTCCTAGTTAATTGTTCAAGTTCTTCTTGCATAGCCTGAATCCAATGTTCATCTTTTAAAGCTTCATTGACATTCTTGGGTTCAACAAAAGAGAAATAACATTTAGCACATACTTGATTGCATATGTTAGACATGCAAACCGATCGTACTACATCTATAAATTTACCTTTTCTTCTAGTTTGAACACTTACAAAGGATTCACCAATGATCTGTGATGAAGGGTGATCCTTCTTATATCTGTGAGCAAGAGTATTTCTTAGAGCTCTGTGAAGTTGGTTCTCATCTTTTTCTGAATCAACAATTAACGTTGTAGGCGATGTAATCAAATTCAACTCTACATTATTTACTGGTTCTGTAGTCTTGACCACATCAGAGATATCATCTTCCATTTTTTCACCTGGAATATTGGATGAATCATCAAACACAACATTGACAAATTCTTAAATAGTTCTGGTTCTAAGATCAAAGATTCTGTAAGCTTTGCTATTCTTAGAATATCCTAAGAAAAGACCTCTATCACACTTAGAATCAAACTTTGAAAGATACTCTCTATTATTCAAAATGTAGCACATGCAATCGAATACATGAAAATATTTCAGGTTTGGTTTCCTCCTATATATTAGCTAATAAGAAGTAATTGAGCAACATGGTCTAAATAGAATTCTATTAAACACATGACATACAGTATTCTATGCTTCAGCACATATTCATTGAAGTAAGCATGACTTTAGCTATTTCTTGCAAAGTTCTATTCTTTCTTTCAGCAATTCCATTTTGCTGTGGTATTTTAGGAAAGGAAAACTCTTGCATAATGCCTTTCTTTTCACAAAAATCAGCAAACATGTTGTTTTCAAATTCTTTACCATGATCAGTTCTTATTCTAATACTCTAAGATTGAATGCAAATTTTGAACCTTTTGAAAAGAACTTTGAATTCATTAAATGTATCAAATTTTTCTTTAATGAATTCTACCCATAAAAACTTCAAAAAGTCATCAACAACCGAGGAGTACCTCTTACCAATAAGACTTTCAGTCTCCATAGAACCTATAAGATCCATGAGAAGCAATTCAAACCACCTTGAGGATGTGCACCTAGAAGTGATTTTGTGCGAGGATCTTACCTGCTTACATTTTTGGCATGAACCTCATATAGGTGGATCTCTTAAACTGAGCTTAGGCAATCCTTTAACAGCCTCAAACTTAACCGAATTCTGTAATTTACATGGCCAAGTTTTTTTATGTCAAAGTACACTTTCATCATGTTGTGTGATGTTGCAGTAAGTGTTGTTACCAATCAGATAACAATTATCAGCGGATCGACTACCAACCATCACACAGTCATCAGTATCATTCAGCACGAAACATGAATTCTTGTCAAATTTCACATGCAAATTATCATCACATAATTGACTTGTGCGTATCAAATTAGTACGTAATCCTTCAACATGAAGTACATTCTTCAAATTTGAAAAACCTTTAACATTTAAAGTTCATTTACCAACAATGTTACCCTTAGAGCTACCACCATAAGTCACTTTACCACCATCAAAAGTTTCATAATCTTTCAAGTATTCAACAATACCAGTCATATGTCCAGAACAACCACTATCAAAATACCATGAACAAGGTACGCATGATTGTAAAGAAGTACAGACAACATTATAAAGCACTTTAGGTTTTCTGACCCAAGCAGATCTAGGTGTGTATGAATACTTGTGTGACAACACTCCAGGAAACACTTTTCCAGATAGCAGATCATCTTTCAGTACAATAAGGACGAATATGTCCGTAAACTGAATAGTAATGTCAAACAAAAGTCCTTTTGACTCTTTGTTTAGGAATCTTTTTAGAAAATTCTTTTGAATCAGGTTTCACAAATTTAACAGGATTTTCAAAACTAAAAGGCATGCAATCTTCAGTATATCCAAGACCAAATTTATCAGATTCACCAACAAATAAGGCTTCATTCAAAACAGATATACTTAAGTGAAATTCTTGAATCTTAACGTGGAAGTAGCTAACTGACCTTGGAGTTTAAAAATCTCAGTATCCTTTTTGGTAAGGTTTACCTCAAGTCTTGTTATGGTCTCAATCAATCCATCATTCTCTGGGTTGACAACTTTAAGTTCTTTCAGAAGTTCAGAAATCTTTATCTCCAGAGGTTATTACAAAGTACATACTCTAGAATAGAAAGCATTAGTATAGTTAATATCATAATCAGAAGTAGACATAAACCCGCATGATGTTGTTTCCGATGTTAGCACACCAGACTCCACATCTTAGTCACTCCTAGAGAAATCTTCCTTTACACATTCAGATTAGAAAGCGAGTTCTTCTTCATTTGCATCTGGATCTTCTTGAAAATCATCATCACTCAAAGAAACATTTAAGTTCATCATTTTCTTCAGAAGAATGTTAGCACATCATTTGCATAATGATTAAAACCAGTACATTCATCACAAATGATATTTTTCCTAAACTCGGGATCATACTTAAACTTTCTTCTTTGAATGGGTTTATGAACATGAGTATGAGGGCAATTTTCTACCTTAGGATGAATGTTTGTTTTATACTTGTTCTTCTTTTGTGTAAGATAAGACTCAAATTTCTTAGCAAGTAAAGCAATACTATCAGTATCTTCAGGAATGTTGTCAACATTTTTTTTAACTTGTTTAATATTAGTTACGGTAGACGTCTTACTAGAACTAGAACAAGAAGTTTCACCTTTAAAAACGACAGCACCTTTTCTATCATATGTAGAATCTTGTTGAGAAAAATTCATTTCATAAGTTTTCAGGATACTTATCAGTTCATTATGACTCAACAGATCAGTATTCCTAAATTCTTATATAGCACATATCTTACTATTAAATCTCCTAGAAAGCGTACGTAGAGTTTTGTTTACTAACCTGATGTTGGAGATTAGATCCCTAAGTGACTATAGCTCATTCACCGTCTTGTAGAGTCACTCATTATATGATGAGATTATCTTGTCTTCCTTCATTCTCAAGCTCTTGAACTATGCGTTCAACATCCTTGCCTTTGCCCTTTTTACACTTCCAGATCCTTCGTAGTGCTCTTGAAGCCTTTCCCAAGTATTTTTTGGTGATGTATAGTTCTAGATTAGGTTGAACATAACTGTATCAACCGCTGAGTTGATTGCATTGAGTGCTCTATAGTTCAGCATATATTGGTTGTTCTCCTCAGTAGTCCATTCAAACTCATTCTTGATGATGTGATCTCCATCTATGTCTTGAACTGTGGGGGTGTCCAGCCTACCATAATGGTTCATCTAAGGAATTGATGTAACTCCTCATTTGGCTCTTGCACAAGGCATAACTGGTTCTATCAAGTATGGGAGGATGGTTGATCGATCCAGCAGAGTAATTTATGACACTTCAACACTTAACACTAGGAATCAACACTTAGTACCTTCAAGTGTTAGCTCTGATGCCACTTGTCTGGTGCCCAGCGGGTGTAAGTGTATTTTACGTCAGTGATGTTGTCTTAAGTGTGGCGACACTTCGTACAACACCGACTCTAATTAGAATAATAAACTTGAATACGATATTGCAAGTTTGTAGATTACTTGATCTTACCACAAACTGAAAACTAAGTTTGTGGCGGCCTCATGGCATAAATATCACTAACTTTGAAAAAGTGATTACAAAAAAAATTATTCTAAGAGAATGAAACATTTCTTCCACTCTTCGAATACAAAATTGAATATAAAGCCAAACAAGTCCCAAATGGTAAAACCTAGATTGTTCGATCTAAGTCTTACTTCATGTATGCACTTCCACTGCCTATGAATAGTACACACAAAACATAAAGGAAAACAGTATACACGTAATGTTGAACAGAATATTACAACATTAGTGAAAATATTACATGAGAAACCTAAAGACAAACTCTAACTCTGGCGTCTCTCTATGTGTAGGATCTCTCCAAGTTTTTTCTGCAGAGATTCAAGATCTGATAGCTTATATTTATAGGCGTGGATCATGTTGCAGCCTTGTTCATATGAGTGGTCCACTAAGAGATATAAAATCACCCATGATTCAGCAAATAACTATCACACTACTTTGGATAGTTATTTTCAACTTCTAGAATCTTCTAGACTTCTAGAACTTTCCAAATTGCTCTCCAGTCTTGTGGGTCCCTTTCTGCACGTTCATCATTCAACTATCACCACCCTGAAAGCAACATTAAGCACAACGCCACGCGAATATGTTAGTGATTAAATAATAATTGATGGAGGATCAGTGTGATTCCAGATGTGATGAGACTAGTCTCAACACTTCATATCAACAAAGTGAATTATTTGTGATAGTTATTGTTCAAAATGCTTCTTTCCAAAATTCTGAATCTTTTACAAGTACCATTTAGATCTTCAACATTTTCATCTTCAGCTGGTTGTACAACATGACAATGTATCATGCGGCTTGTCTCATTTTGAACGAGTTTGAAAATCGAATTAGTGTATACATTTTGAAATTGCATCTCCCAAGCAAACATCGTTATACATTTTGTAACCTTATTCTTGCATTGAAAATCAACTATAAACTCTTTTTGAATTTTATTTCCCATTGCAATGTCGTATTGTTCCAAGAAATGTTTGGCAGTACTTCTTGAATGAACAAATTCATCAAAGTATGCATGCATACCCTCACTCCTTTGTGTAGAAATCATCCCTGCCCAAAGGTATGATTCAAGTATACAGGAACCCATTATTGTCTTACGTCATACAACTCTTTCAGCCAAGCATTGTTCTCCAAATGAAATTTCACCAAAAACTAAGACCACTTCATCTCAAAGTTTTCAACCATAAGACTATCATATACAAGCCCTTTAAATTCAACACAACAATTATTAAAATCAGCCACACCTCTTAATTTGATAGGTAACTTTGTAAGAATATACCAAATACAAAAATGATGAATAGTATTAAGCATCAAATCTCTTATTTCATTCCTAATACTTTCACATCAGCCTGTAATAATGGCATTTGGATGGATGCCGCCATTTCTAGCAGCCAATTCTCAAATAACCAATCAAATGAATCAGTATCTAATGCACATCCTAACAAGATTGAATGTCCGTAATGATTAACGCCCAAAATTGATGTAAAAGGAATTTTGTACCTATTTGGACAAAAGAAAATTTATTTTTGTTTGTGTGTCAACATTTACAATAGGAAAAATAAAAAGTATGAGAAAAAGTAGAAAGAATAATGACACTAATTAGGATTATAAGTATAAAGATAAAACAAAAACAGTAATAGACTCCAAAAATATAAGTATATTTATCGCTCAATATAAGAAGGATAGGATATATAGGAATTCACGGTAAACATATTCAAATTCAATTATACTTCCCTACGCCTAAGAAAATTTCAATGATGATGATAAGAATGAACAACGAAGCCAAAAACTTATTAATAAAATATTGGGTCACTATGGTGAATGTTTAGAGGAGAGAGAAAGAATTTTCCAAGAAAAGCATGCATATCAGCCATGTTTCACAAAAATATAAATAAGATTTGTTACAAATAACATAATATTAATTTTGCGTACCTATTCACAAGGTATGTTGTGTCAAAACTCACGACATCATGAAATTATTCTTATGCTGCTCTACTTCTCGGATGAATCCATAAAACTTTACATAATCTGCCTTCAGAATCTGCATCAATCATATAAAAGAAATTTGGATCTTTCAATTGAAGTATAGTAAACATCCTCGAATGGCTTCTGCATCTCCCTCACCTAATCTTAACCTCCTCCTGTCAATATGGTTCCGACAATCTTTTGTTAGGCATCCCAAATTTTGAAGTCCGTCACATTGAACTTCACATAATCTTATATTCTTACATGGTCTTAAACTCATAATGTCATTCGCTTCTAATTGTCTTTTAAAGTTCACAGTCAATTGTCTATGATTTGGCATTAATTATGAAAATACAGGATCAATTTCATGTGTGTTCATTCACCATCGATGTAACTATACAAGTTCCATCTTCTAGTTTTTTTGCATTCAATCAAGTCTTGCAACCACCTTTCTTGAACTTTTGTGCACTTTGGAGGTACCACTTATATCACAGACCATTAGAGCATATTTCTCATTCTTTGTTCTCTTCACGATACTAAAACCCTTAACTCTTGCATGTTCTTGATAAGCTTCATATAACCTTTCAACACTACTAAAACTTATACCTGGTGTAACTGAAGTCATTCTATTTTCTGGCAAAATATTTTCATTTGGAATATTTTCATCGTCATTTAAATCATCCTCTATGACGTTGTTATCAAACTCTTCCCCACTAGCATCTTCTATATCATTGTTATCAAACTCTTCCCCACAAGCATTACCAAATACTTCATCATTTGCAAGTAGATCACAAACAATTTCATGGTCGGATCATCTCCAAACAAATCAAACATTATAGAGGATATTGACATGTTATAGTTATTTATCTAACTATAATAAAATAATGAAAAAGATTACAAAACTTAAACTCCATTACACCACTCGCCACTAATCAACTTGAAAAAAAAAGAGGTAATGTTTCGCGCAAATAATATTAATAAACTGTCATGGACGTTTAAAATATATGTACTCAATTACTTAAAAAAAAAAGGGATGTTTCACGCAAATAATATTAATAAACCGCCATGGACGTTTAAAATATATCTATTAATTTTTGGGTAATGAATTTTTTTTTTTAATCTTTGTGATCAATTAAATATAAATATGATCAATTAAATTAAAATAAATTTATATGAATGCTTTTACATATAAAATATATAATATTTACAAAAAAGAATATTTAAGTTATCTTAGAAATAGCATATAACCCGCGTTCTACGTGGGGTAATTAAGTATTTATTTGATTAAAAATAAAATTAATATTATAAATAATTTTATTGAATTATATTCCCTGAAATTAATTGCATCAACCCTTTAATACAGAGTTTAGAATTTTTTTTATTACTAATTACATTGTTTTTTAGGTGATAAAATATTTTAATATAATAAATAAAATGTAAAGCATATTATGTGTATTATGTGAATGTGACATTTTAAAATTAAAATGTAATTTTTTGTTATTGAATTGGTGTATTATTTTCTTTATTAATGAGTTGTGAAAATTATTATGGGATTGATGAAAATAGAAATAATGGAGGAAATATGGAGTATTATTTTTATTTATATAAAAAAAATTATTACACCTCCAAGAACCCTCTACAAATAGTATCATATTATAAAAATCACATTTTTCATTACACTATATCTAATATATTATTTAAATATTTTTATTATATATTTTATAAATATTTATCATTTGTTTTCTAATAAAAATTAATTTAAAAAAACTTTTAAAATTTATGTTAATCATAAAATCATTCAAATTATTCATAACCAGCTTAAAAAATATTGTTTTATAAATGTTAAAATCATTATTAATTTCTAACATATTATTTAGCGTATATATAAAGAATCAAAATTAGTATGTTAAATCTTTCTCTGACAATTTTATTTTAATATTTTACTAAAAATTTTAATGGTTGCATTAATGACTAACATATCATTCACTCTACAAATGAACAATCAAATATACGAAGAATAATTTACGTGAATTTAAAATGTAAATGATATTAATCATATTAATCAAAAGAGTGAGGCTTGCGTGCGACCAAGTACACACCGTGCGCCTTTAAAATTTAGTATTATGGATAAGAGTATATTATTATGTTCTAAATGGTATACACTTTAATTAATAAAGGCACACCATTTTATACACTTTTCATTAATATTTTTATTTTTCTTCAGAAAATAAAGGGTACACATCTTTATACTAAAGAGTATATAATTTAGCACAAAATTCTAAAGGCGTATGGAATGTGCTCCCGTGCGCACACAAGTTTTTGCCTAATCAAAATTCTTATCAACAGAATAAATGAAAATAACAATAAATTTAGGTAGACTACCCATCAAAACAACTACATAATATAGACGCTTACCTACAGAAAAGAATTCTTAATTAAAATTTAGATACCATTAGTTAGGACTCAGTCTGTAGTTATTTATTGCATGTATAGATAAGAAAGGTTACAGTAGGTCATATCTCACATTTAAGATGTGAATGTTTTTCATGGTTGGATGTGATTCAAATAGTTTATAATTAACATTTCGGCAAAACACGACAAATAGTATTCTAAACGTTAATTACTGATTCGTTCTCCCCGTCATTATTTACTGAAGCTAAGTTTAACATATGCATATAATTACCATATAATATCAATATAATCAAACTACACTCAGACAATCTGCAAAAGTTATACCATTTGTGCTATTAAATTTCTACAGAATATGAATGGACTTGAGCTATTAGACAGAAATTGATACAGGGTGTTGTGTGATAAAATCTTTATCAACATTGCTATTAGACAGAAAGTGATACAGGGTGTTATGTGATAAAATCTTTATCAACATTGATACAAATAGTAGCCATGTATGATCAAGACAAAATTTACACACCTTCTGTGATAATCCAAGAGCTGAATCATCTTGAGAGAGAGGACATTATCTCTAAAGGATTCTTGGAACCGATAGACCAGCAATATAGCAAGGGACAAACCAACCAATAAGACGAAGCATACAATAAATTTTCAAGGAACATATACACAAAAGAGAAAAGTAAGTTGGAATATTTACCAATCTGAAGCTCCTTGTTCCAACAGGTGATACAATTTTTCTTTTAGACAAACCAATATGGCCCCTTCCCAAGTGCAACTGAGAAACAGCACATGAATCAGGTTACAAAAATGCGTTAATAAAATTTTGTAGAAATAGCAATGGAGAATAATCTGTAGGGACTTCAATATTAGACCAATATTAGTATAATATACAAACATACTGAAAAATATTGCTATAAGATATATTAGTAATTATATTACATGTCATGTAGAGTCCTTAATATAATACTCACTCGATAATTGAGAATTAGTATTAAAGGTGATAAAATAGCACCGAAACAAATCACTTCACATCCATACAATGAACTCAAATTACACGCAGATTCCTCAATATAATACTCAATCGATAGTTGAGAATCAGTATTAAAGGTGATAGACAATAGCACTGAAACAAATCACTTCACACCCATACGTTGAGAACTCAAATCACATATTTGATCATTTTCTTAATTAATAAAAGAAAATTAGATTTGTTTCTGTATTTGATGTGTAAACTAACCTATAAACAACAATACCCTTTTATCCATTAAAAAGATGGATCAAACACAGCAAGAAACCAATTGAAACATATTCAATAATAGAAACCTAAAAAATGTTAACAGAAGTTAGGAATAAATTCAAAGATAAATGAATAATACGCTTCATATTCAATAAAAAAAACCCACAAAAATGTTAACAAAAATTAGGAAGCACCCAAAATTCTTGGCGAAAGAATAAATAGAGCAGCTAAACAAAGGTCATAAATATTACGTACCTCCATTGATTTACAATTTTACTGTATAAGTTTTTTATGTAGGTTAATAGATATAAATTTCAAAAAGAACAGAATTTTCTATGTCTTACATTATTCTATCATGTACATACTTGAATGAGATAAAATTTGGCTACTGCAAAATGTCATTACAGGAATCAATTGTGGAACCTCAATAAGTAAACACTTCATGTGATACTCTTGCAATAATATATTTGCCTCCTTTTTTTGTTGTTACAGAGGCCAGCATAAACAAAATATTATACAAAAATAGTCAATTAATTAGATTACTCGGCCATTCGGTGAACCTAATCCTGAATATGTACTATATTTATTGCAAGTCGAAGAACTGTAATATTCAAAGGAAATGAAAAAATCATGAAGTAACAGACCATCAATAAATTAAAGAAATAAAATTAGAGCTATGCGAACCCGAAATGCTTGGCGATGGCTCAAAGTACATACCTTTCTCCCGAAACTTTGTATGAGCAAGAAAACAGCAAGAGGCACGTTTTCAAAAGAAATTGGAGTTGGTGAGAAGACGATTTGCCATTAACATCCTATAATAATATGATTCCTGCATGAAGTATCTGTTGATGAACGTAATAGAAAGGTTAATCATTTTTTATTGCAGAATTTGGCAAAAACAGGATTGGTAATATGTAGAATACACTTTTAGATAATTCTTTTTTTCTATGAAAAGAAGGTATTACAATTAAAAGGTAAGAAACATTAATCTCCACATAGACTGAGAACAAATGAAAATTTGACAGACGAGAGTTTTTTGACATTATTGAACTTTAGTAAGAGCAATCCGAAATCAAATACATAAATTTTCAAGAAAATAAAATAAAAACACCACTTGATAGTTCTCAGGTAAAAGCGAGAAACATTTGAATAAACCATATACTCCCTCCTTCCCACAAAAGATTGCACCCCAATTCTGGCACAGAGATTAAGAAAGTGATAACTTTTAGGGGTATAATAGCAAAGAAAGTGATAACTTTTAGGGGTATAATAGTATTTTTATATAATAAATAAATGATAAAGTATGTTAGGTAGAGATGGTTTTTTTATAAATAAAGTGTATGGGCAAGGGTGGTTGTTTTTTCCTTTTTGCTTTTTTTTGGAATGTGCAAACTTTTGTGGGATAGTCCAAAATGAAAAGTGTGTCATAAGGTTTCAGAAGTTCTGCACAAAATACACTTATCAAATAAGTGTGTCTGAAGTAAGGTTAAGCATAGATGCAGTAGAAAGGCATTTACCAAAAGGGAGAAAATAGAATGAATGAAGGCAAATCTGGAAGATCATCTTCGCGCACTTCTTTTGTTAGTCCAAGCTCAACACTTTTTAAGTCTTATTCAGTATTCTAAGTATTCTAAGCCGATGAACCTACTAAATACAAAATCGTATTCATAAGATGGTGTTTAAATGATGAAATACTCCAACAATTATCCAATCTTTTGTCAAATACTAACCTCCTCCATTTGCAAAAAAAAAAATATCTTATTTCCTCGACTCTTAATAATGCCCTGAATTTCCTGTAACTCGATCTTCCAAAATTCGGGACTGTCTCAGGCCCATCTATTTAATCTATTATTCCAAATCTGCAAAAATCAACACTACATCCATTATTAAATAAAAATAATAAAAATAATTCAACGCAATTCCAAAACCCAAATTATAGACGCAGTTTAAATCCCTTTCGGTTCAAGAATCATATCATCGGATAAATCGGAAGCCAAAGTGGCGGAGATATGAGGATATGTCTGAACAATCCTAGATGACAGTCTGAATTGAAAGATATGAGGATCTCCTTAATAATAATTAACATCCATGAGATGGTGAGGGAAGATGAAGAAACGTAGGGTAATGGGTTGTGAGCGTTATAGAGAGAACATGAAAAGGCTTAGGTTAAAAAGAGAGAAAAGCACAATCAAAATTCAAAATTCTAAGAAATTGTAAGGAGATAAAGAGTCTTGTTTAGTCTAAGAACTTGACACGTTAGAAGCTATAAACTCTTGTTTAGTACTCCCTTCGTCCCTATGTAAGAGTCTCATTTTACCATTTTGGTTGTCTCACCTAAATGATTTCATTTCTTTTATTGGACACATGTCACCCACTCATACTCACTAATATAATTAAAACATGGGGTCACACACCCACTAATATAGCTATCTACTCCACATTAAATAATAATGCTCCTTAATACACGTGTCCAAAAGCAAATGAGACTCTTACCAAGGGACGGTTATAAAAATAAAGATGTAAACTCCATTATAATATTTTAAAATTTTATTTTAAAATTCATGGTATTATAAAAGTTTCATTAATATTATAATTTTATCACGTATATATTTGTATATAGAGCAAATTTAACTGTAATTTTAATTGGTTTTATTACTGAGGGATACACAATTTAGAGGTTAATTACATCCCAATACAATGAAAAATAAAAATAACTCTCAGATACACAAATTCACGCTAATCTCCCTAAAATACCCATACTCAACACAGTACAATTGCACCCCTTTCGATTTCTTCCATTGGCGTCCACTCCCGATTCACAGGGCTGCGCCGACCATCTTCAATCAACGTTGTACCCCTTTTGATTTGGGCATCGCATCCTTTCACCGCCATCGAATGATTTCCCAGAAGCATGTCCTCACACCTCCAGTTGCTGTTTAGGGCAGCGTGTCATTGCGCCGCAGAATCTGATGCCTGACCTGTTCATGTTAGGTTGGTACTGCAGTATGCAGTACACCCATTATAATTTTGTTCTCTCTGGGTCAAGATTACACCCATTACTCCTGAAATAACACACTCTTTTCCCTTACCTCTCTCCCTCCGCGTTTCTGAATGGAGAAGAAGTGGTCACCATTGGAAGAATGCTCGCAATACATTCACGGTATGATAAATCGCTACCTGGACAAGTTTGATTAGGAAGATAAAGAATTTGGCGGACGAGAATGACAAAGAAAGGTACGAATACAACCCCATTGTCCTGAAGAAATTCGTTAAATTTTGATTCAGTCATTAACTCATCCAATTTTAATTGAACTGATTATTTGAATTATTTAATTCCTATTTCTCATTCAATTGAAATGGTGTTGTAAATTAGGGTTGCGATGTGGATTGCCAGCCTCCCTCATTTTTCTACTCATATTCGTCGTTAGATCCATGTCTTTTGCAGGCTCATTGTTGTGAGATGGTGGGGAATTTGAGTAAGGCTAAGGACTTGTTCAAGAATATTCTCAAGCAGAAACCTCTTGCTCGGAGCACTGCATGTATAGTGTCTCTAGCTTGTTTTAGTTTATTTGATGAGTGATTCATTGATTGCTTGGTATAATTTATGTCTGCTATTTGAAGTTAGATTTCTGTTATTGCCTTTCTTATGATCCATGACTTTATGAGTTGGTGTATCTTTATCATGAATAGTGAGTCTTTCTTTTAAATTGTTCTTTAAAGTCTAACAATGGTGATGCATCTTGTTTTAATTTATGTGCATTTTGTTAATTTCGACTATTTAAATCATTGGTTGATAGACTGATATTATTATATCTGTTGTGTCTAGCTATAATTCTATGATCCATTGCTATTTTAGTTGTTGTTTCTTTATAATGATTGGTGAGAATAGTTTTTTAATTGTTCTTTAGGGTCTGGCAATGGTATGTTATTGTGGGTAGAAAAGTTATTGTCATTAGTTTTTTAATTGTTCTTTAGTACTTGGACTTGTGTCATGTTAAGAAAGTATGCTTTCCAACTACTTTTACCTATATTAATGTCTGATATAAAATTATTAAAATTTTTTTGTAGTAAATGGAAGATCGATATGACAACAAATAGTGAGGTTTTCGGTATTTGACTATCTTCTTGCAGTTTTTAATGCTATTCTCATTAGTGCTAACTTATGCATTTATGATATTGATCTTTGCCTTTTCGTGCCTTTTGTTTTAGCATTATTGATAAAAGATCATCATTAGCATCAAATATGCATTTAGTATGTCAATATTTCTTTGTCCATATCCTTTTGTATTAGATATGTTAATAGAAGATCATCACTAGCAGCAACTTATGCATTTAAAATGTTGATTGTTCCTTTTCCATGTCTTATGTTTCCAACATTTTTCATCTTGCAGCAATTCTTCCACTAGTCGTGGTGCACAACTTAGAGAACCTTTTCACCAATGTTGGTCTGGGAAAGTTTTTGTTTCATTTACTCACACAATTAAGGAAATGGACCTTTTCTTCTCAGTTGCCCTTTCTACAATGTTTCTTGGGGAGTTTCCTACACAACGGGTAGTTTCATCTCTCGTACCAGTGGTTGGTGGAGTTGCTTTGGCATCAACGACTGAGGCCTCTTTCAATTGGGCCAGTTTTTGGAGTGCAATGGCCTCAAATTTGACAAATCAGTCTAAAACCCTAATCTGCCTTTCACGTGTTTAAGCATATGATTTAGATTCCAAATTGATGAGATTGGCTATTATATAGACTACAAAAGGGACAAGGAGGAGAAATTAGGGTTTGGGCCTCTCATTGGGCTTAAGCATCCAAGTTTAGCCCAAAACTTATACTTAAGTCAAATAATAATAAATCATTCTACTAAAGAAATATTATTGCACTGCCACCCTAATCCCAAATTACGTTTATGGGCTCCTTCTTATTATGAGCTCGTTAATCTCCTCGTGTTTAAGATTCAATGCCCATTTATTAATTAAGTTACTGACAACTCCAATAATTAATATAATTACCAAGAGTAGTACCACTCAACCTTATTATTATGCCAGAATAAATCCACCTGCAGAGTTTACATGATAATCATTATGAGTTCCTCAAGGAGACATCATCAACCAATTCCATTAGGACATGAATTCCTTCTACAATCAACGGCACACCATAGAGACAGCACCATCTCCTAACTCACAGAGCATATTGATTTAACTATTAAATCTCACTCATTGATGAATTAAAGAAATAAATAATGGTTTATGTATCGAGGTTATTGTATAGGGATTAAGAGTATACAAACATGTATCTATGAGTATACATTAATGTTAATATGGGTAGTTTGGGTAATTCGAGTAGTAATTATATTAGATCAATGTATCTATGATTAATTAGACTATACAAACATGTATCTATTAATAATAAACTTATAGGGGAAATAGATATCAGTGTTAAATAAATAAATAGGAGGCCTTTTTCGAGACGTTTAAGCATAGGTTACCAGCTACGACCCTTTTTTTATTTTTTATATTATACTCCCTCTGTCTCATCGAAAGTTGGCCGTTTATCTTTTGTGTGTAAATTAAGGAGTTTTATTATTTTATATATAGTAGGTAGTAGTTGTATTAGTAGTGAGTGGTGGGTCATATGTGAGTCCCTTTTACTAAAAATACAAAATTAAGACCTTCGAGTGAGACACTCAATATAGTAAATGTGGACCTTTTAGTGGAACGGAGGAGGTATTAATTAATTGATGGATAATTCATCTTACAAAATGAGATCCGTGAGACGATCTCATACAAGACCTACCCATTTTTATTTGACTAATAATTTGAAAAGTTTGTATTGTATTGATTCTAGCAAATAAATTTGTATATACGATATTATGATGGACTAAATATTTTGTGCACGGATTTTAAATTGTATGCACACATTCAATTCGTAAATACTTTTTAACATAAATATATACACTAATGAATAAAGAGATATTATATAATTTGTTAGTGAATTTTAACTAACGAATTTTCTGTTAAATTTTAATGAACAGTTGAATAAAAATAATACAATTATTAAGAAACATATACATTATTGAATAAAGGTAAGTTTTATGTGAGACCGTCTCACATAAGACCATTTTACACTTTTTTAAATTAGTTATCACATTCGCTATAAAATATTATAACTTTTCATTTATACTATAGATTATTCATAAAATAGCATTATCATTTTTTATTATACTCCCTCCGTCCCGGGGAAAAATTGTGCATTTGTTCTTTGCACGTAGCTTAAGTAGTATTATTATTTTATATAAAGTGGGTAGGTATATTAGAGAGATGTGATGGGTAGTGGTGTGCCATTGGTGGACCCTTTTTACTAAAAGAGGAAAATTGTGCAATTTGAATTAAATAATTCCAGAAACCCTAATTGTCCCATGCGATTAATACAGAATAAAACAAATAATCACACATAGCCCAACATCGATTAAGGATTATACGGGTATAATCAAAATACTAAAACCCTAATCAAACATGTGATTCTATTCCAAAAGAAAAACACATAATCATATAAACCCTAGCCTAACGTTTCACGCTTCACCATGAAACCTCGCTCTGATACCAATTGTTGGTATTCGATCGTTTAGTTAACGTGAACCGTTAGGGTTCCATATGTTTCTAACAAGTAGCGGAAGCATGAAGACAAGAAACGCATTACCTTTCACCAGGGTATGTTGGAGAAGATAAATTCTCGTCGGCAGCCTGCGCAGCCTTACGAGAATGGCCATAACTTCCTCATTCGATCTTCGATTGGGATGATCTATGCACTCAGACGATTCTCTTTTCCGTCGCTTTCTGCCAGTATATTACACGTTTGATTTCGAGGTCTGTGTGATTTTATAAAAATTATACAACGTGGCTGACAGCAGCAGCAAATGACCTTCCGGCCTTCTGCTATATTCTCAAGTCCAATCTCGACGTCGTGTGGGCGACAATCCTCGAGATCTTCTCAATCTGCTGTTCATTCTCTATCTCACGTATGTTAGGCGCAAAGATTTAGATTTAGAACAACTGAGATAACTTATATATGGGCTATAGCAGGGACCAGGAGGAGAAACTAGAGTTGGGTCTCCATTGGGCTTAAGTATCCAAATTTAGCCCAAAGCTTATACTTAAGTCCAATAATAATAATATATACCACTAAAATATTATTACTGCACTGTCATTCTAATCCCAAAATTACGTTTTGGACTCCTTCTTATTATGAGCTCGTTAGTCTCCCCATGTTTAAAATATACAATGTCCATTAATTAATTAAGCTACTGACAACTCCATTAATTAATATATCATCCAAGAGTAGTACCACTCAACCTCATTATCATGCCGGAATAAATCCACATACAGAGTTTACATGATAATCCTTATGAGCTCCTCATGGGGACATCATCAACCTATGACGGATACGGATTCCTTGTACAATCAACAGCACACAATAGAAACAACAATACTTCCCAACTCACCGAGTTTGTTGATTTAATTACATGTAAATCTTACCCATTGATGAATAAAAGAAATACATACTGCCCTACGTGTCGAGGTTAATGTTTAGGGATTAAGAGCACGGACATCCATAATAACTGAGATCAAGTTCTCCTATAAATCAGTATAAGTCGAACGATCTCAAACGGTCATGCTCAATACACACAAAGTGCACTAATGTGATTCTATAGCCAAGACAAGCTAATACCAAACCACACTACAACCATCTCGATAGAGAGTCCCCGTTTATCTCGGTTGTGAGCATATGTTTATACTTTATAAGGAAAACCGATATATGATCTTCCCCGTGTTGTCGCACAATATATTATCTACAGTATAAAGTAAGTGGACTATTGCATTGTGCATATAAATAAATTATAAGACGCAATCATTTGATCATATGATTCTCATTTCAAATTAATTATTATGACATTGTCCATACACAAAGCTTGACTTTTAGTATATAATCCAACAGTAATATCACGAACATTAATCAAACATGAACCATCTCCCGTTGCATGATTGGAAGCGCCGGTATCAATAATCCAAGAAATATTAGAAAACTCACCATGTAAACCATAAGTACAGAATTGAGTTTTACCAAATATCGATGATATTGTTTGCCATTGTGAGGGTGTAGATGAGGTTTCAGCCATTATCGTCGTGTATCTTGGCCGCGTGGCTCTGATACCATGTAAATAACAATGATATTGATATAATAAATTGCCGTGAAAAACTGTACATGATTGGTATATGTTTCTATTACATATATACAAGAAGAATTGATCTTTAAAAGATTAGAAATCAGGAAATTAAAAGATGCAAATTTAATCTAATTAATTCCTTCCTAAAATTATGCAAGATACTTAAGGAAACAATATATGAAATTTTAATCTAATTCCTATGTCAATAATATCTAAATATATCTCAATAATCGAGCAGGTTTTCAGCTGCCCGGTGGCTTAATTTGCAAAATGGACTAAAGGTCAAGAACTTATTTGTAAATATTAAAAAGTTTGGACCAATGCGCAATTCGCGAAAAGGTTGAGACTTTTAGCATAATTAACCCTTAATTGTATTTCTAAATAAAATATTCTCTTATTTTATTTATGAATAATAATATAAATGTAATAAACAATAGTATATGTTCTAATAAATTATAAAATAAAATATAAAAAAAGCGTAACTAAATATTTTATAAAAAAAAGAAAAGTGAAAAGTAATACAGCAAAAAGAAAAGAGAATTAAGTTGAGACTTATTGTGTATACCTGATAATACTCGGTTGAGCATGGATTCGCGATTTTTTCATTGGTTTGTATTTGACCCATCTCACAAAATGGGATTCGTTTCATGGGATAGTCTCATATAAGTCTTTACCAAGTCTCATGCAAATTGGTTTTACTTGTAAATTTTATTTTTTAAAATTAATTTTTAGTATATAAAAATTACTCTTTGAAAAGTAATAATTTTTATACAAAAGAGTAATAATTCATATTTTTAAAGAGTAATTTTTCATGTACTAAAAGGTAATCGATAAATCAGGATTTACACGAATTTGAAGAGTATTTTTAATTTAAAAGAGTAACAATTTATGTACTAAGCAATTTTTTATGTGGTAAAAAGTACTTCCTCTGTACAAAGGGAGTGTGACTCTTTCTACGTGAGGGAGGGAGGGTAAAGGGTTTAAATATTAATGTATGTAAACCCGATTTACACAAGTAGGGATGTAATCGAGCCGAGCCGAGCCAAACATCGTCAAGCTCGAGCTCGGCTCGAATTTTTTTTAAGGGACTCGTGCTCGATTTGAATTTTATTTTTTAGGCTCGAGCTCAGCTCGTGTGTAAAATATATAGCTCACGAACAGTTCGCGAGCTCGGCTTGAAATATTTTTACTGAATAAAAAAAATCAAACTCGAGCTCGAGCTCGAATTCGGCTCGATAAAAACTAATCATTAGTTCGAGCTCGAGCTCGTTAAGCTGAAATTATTCATCTTTTAATTTTTTAATTTGTAAAGGCTTGAGTGAGATCGTCACACGAATAATAAAATTTTATTATTATAATTTTTTTATAAAAAGCGGTATCTAGAGTTATTATCAATTTATTAATTATTAGTAGTACTAATTATTAATTAAAATATATTTTAATAATATAACAAAGGATTTTTTTAATTTAACATTTATAAGTATATGGAGTATATATTTACTTTAAAATTTGGGGTAGGTTTTGTGTGAAATCGTCTCACGTAAATCCTAACATGAGACGAATAAAAGTGATAATATTATTAATGAAAAGTGATATTCAATATATAAAAAGTAATAATGATGCAGTGAACTATTTTATGGACAATTTATAGTATAAACAAAAATTGATAACATTTTATATGTAAAGTGATAACATTTTATATGTAAAGTGATAACATTTTATAGCAAAAGTGATAACATTACATGAACTTTTTACCTATCTCACGTGAGGGGTTACGTGAAACGGTCTTACACAAGTCTTTGCCTAAAATTTGAATGTATCTTTGTGTTATCCCATTAACTACACTAATAATAATAATAAAAGGCAAATACAAGTGTATATAAATTCGAAAATTTCTCCTATATATAAAATTATATTAAAATATAAATAAATAATTATATTAAATTAATTTATTTTTAAATTGTAATTATATATATATATATATTATGAGGTGTCGACTTTAAAATTATTAACAATTTTGTTAATTACTATTAATTTAAATTTAATGTATATAAATACATATATTTATTTAAAATTTAAATATAAATAAATGAAAATTAAATCCTATATGGAGATAGAAAACATCTTTAAACCCATTATAAATATAACTCTCAATTCATTATTTAGAATTAATAACATTCATTCTTATTTTAATTTTATTTTTAGTAATTATGTTATAATAATTTCATTATTTTCATTGTCATACTTTAAAATTTTTCTTTAATTTAAAGTATATACTATATTTTTAAAATTATACATTTATATCCCTTATAAATTATATTGGTACAAGAATATATATATATATATATATAATTTAAATTTTATTTATGTAAAGTTTTTAAATTCTAAAATTACCATATTTAAAATAACTTATATTAAATAATAATAATAATGAAGAAATAATAATAAGATTGAGCCTATTGACTATAGTGTTCGAGCCTAGTAACGAGCACTATTCGAGCACACTGTCGAACATGTTTGCGTTCACGAGCCTATAAACGAACACGTTCGCGATCTTTCGAGCCAAACACACCCAGGCTCGAGTTCGGCTCGAAAATCAAGCTCGGCTCGTTTAGTTTCGCGAACGAACTCGAACGAATTTTTTCGAATCGAGACACGAATAGCTCACGAACGGTTTGATTCGTTTACATCCCTATACACAAGTGTGTTAAAATTCAATGCTCAAATATGAGACCTTATTTAGTTACATTGTTTATAATAAATTAGAATGAAGCCAAGTAAGAAAGCACCAACATTCAGAACAATTATAAGAAATGAAGTTGCAAAATATTAAAAAAAAAAAAAAAAAAAAGACAAGAAGGCAAATCATTATATTGCAAAGGCTATACATATATAATTCTTGAATGAAATTATCATATGTGCCTTCCGCTGTAACAAAAGATCAAATTAAAACTATTAATAATTTGCTAACTAATAATTGAATTGAGCTAAATATTAATCTCGAACACAGAAACATGATCTTTGATTCACTTTGTAAGAAAAAAAATCATCAAGTAATTAAAAGCATTACAACTTTAGCATCAAATCATCTTTTTACATAGATAATTCCATGAGTCTGCATAGATAACAATGATGCTCAATCTCATATTCATCCTAGTCAACAATAGTGTCCACTTATTAATAAAAGAAATAAGTAGCCATTGAACGAATGGTAATGGACAAATCAAAGAGGAAGAGTCTTACATCTATGACAAACACACCTCCAAAATATAATTAGCTTGGCTAGCTATATCATTTAAATTGGCTACTGGGAGATGAACCTTTGTGCCATTCTCGCTCTGAAATACACCACCACTTGCAACTACTCGCCTCAATAATTACTGTCTTCTCCCTTTCTGGGGAGTTCTGCAGAGCAAGCCAATAACTTAAACATGAAACCATGCAGAACCATGTTCCTCAATTAGAAGGAACTAAAAGATGGGATGTAATAGGCGATTTAACGGTAGAATTGGTAAATTTTCTTATGTGAAGTGGGCATTTTTCCATAAGATGAAATAATACAACCTTCAAGAGATATTTTGATAAGAGCAAAAACAGAAAATCAACAGTGAAACACTGTTGTCCAAAGCTGCAAGGCTATTCTCAAATTAATCTTTGATAATCCAAAATAAACCCTAATTAGGTATTTAAATACCCTACTAATTATTTGCCAAAAATAGAAAACATAAACAACTTAAAGAACATAAATTAAATCCCTCCAGCCAACGGAAAACAGCCCACGGACAGTGGACTCAATCCCGTCCCCACCTTCGCCATCGATAAACCAATAAGGGCCTTGACCCCTCCTCCAAGCCAAGCCCCTGCTCTCTGTCAACTCCATCCCCCTTCGAAACAACCTTGTCCTCAAGGTTGAAATCCGGAAATTGGCTTTGAAAAGTGGCTTTGCTCATCCAAGTAGCATCATCAACCGGCTGCCCACCCACTTAATCAACAATTGCTCCTCCTCCACCCCTTTCTCACGTCCATTCCGCCATGCTAGCACCTCCTCAGGGTCAAACACTGGCCGTACTGGCAACTCCAAACTCTCAGGCAACTCCGCCTCCACGGGATGGTTTTCCACAACCCGACGCAGCTGCAACATATGAAAAATAGGGTATATGCGGCTAGCGGGCGGGAAGGACAGCCTATATGCTGCTGAGCCTATGCGTGCTTCCACCAAAAATGGTCCATAGAACATGGGTGACAGCTTATGGAAAGGCTGATGAAAAATCGTAGATTGCCGATGCGGTCGAACCTTTAAGAATACCTTATCACTAACCTGAAATTCAACCTCTCGACGATGTTTGTTGGCCTGCTTGACCATATTATGTTGTGCTCTATACAGATTACACTTCAAGTGCACCATCATGGCATCTCGACTGCCTAAAACATCAACCACGACAACCACCCTACTTTCACCGGGTAGAAATCGGCGAATTATAGAGGGTGATTGACCATAAACAACCTCAAATGGGGTAACTCGGTCAGCCGTCTGAAACGCAGTATTATACCAATATTCAGCCCACGGAAGCCACCTTAACCACTGCTTCGGTTGCTCACAAATAAAACAACGCAAATAAGTCTCCACACCCGATTTAACATCTCCGTTTTGACCATCCGTCTTCGGGTGGTAAGTCGAGCTAAACTTCAGCTGTGTTCCAGATAATGCAAACAACTCCTTCCAAAATGCACTGACAAACAAAGAGTCACGATCACGGACAATCGATCGCAGAATCTCATGCAATCGCACTACTTCCTTAACAAATACTTCGGCCACAGAACGTGCTGTAACGGGCGGCTTGAGTGCTATAAAATGCCCATTCATGGACAAGCGGTCCACAACCACCAAAATCGATGTATACCCCTTCGATTTAGGCAAGCAGGTAACAAAGTCCATCGAAATATCCTCCCAGATCAGATCAAAAATGGGCAACGGCCGCAGTAGCCCAGCTGGCGACATCGCTTCGTACTTGGTCTTTTGGCAAACCATGCATTGGGCGACATAATTCTGTACTCGACGAAACATCCCTCTCCAATACACATTCAATGCCAATCTCCTATAGGTGCAAAAAGCACCTGCATGCCCCTCTTCCGGGGTGTTATGAAACTCCTCTAACAATAGCAGAAGCCACTTGGACTCAGAGGTCAGCACCAAGCATCCTTTAAAGAACAAACGACCCCCTACCAACTCAAAACCCGACTTTCTAGTTGGATCCTTCTCCAACGCTCGCACCATGCCTTGCACAAACTCATCCTGCTATTGTTCTTCACCCACATCAGTCAATCCTAACCATTTCAGGCCACTAATTGTAGCTAATGAAGTTTCTTCCGCCCTTCTTGAAAGGGCATTCGCTGCGGCATTTGAGATGCCTGTCTTATACTCAATCACAAAATCATACCCCAACAACTTTGTCACCCAAACCTGTTGTGATGGCGTTGCTATGCGCTGAGTGAGAAGGTGTTTGAGACTGCGATGATTAGTGCGCACCACAAATCGCCGCCCAATCAAATATGGCCGCCAGTGCTGCACGGCTAGGGCCAACCCTATTGTTTCTCGCTCATAGGCTGATTTGTAGAGGGTGCGATCAGCTAAGGACTTGTTGAAATATGCTATAGGTCACCGCTCCTGCATAAGCACCGCCCCAATGCCATGCCCAACGCATCACATTCCACCAAGAATTGACGATCAAACTGAGGCATAGCCAACACGGGTGCTTCGGTTAATGCCTTTTTAAGGCGTTGGAATGCCTCCTCCGCTTCTGGTGGCCATACAAACCGAACCAAAGCCTCCTTCAAAGGGTTTATAACTGGCGAGCAATAAGGCCATATTCCCTCACAAACCTCCTATAATATCCCGTCAGCCCCAAAAACCCTCGGACCTCACGAGCTGATCGAGGCCTCGGTCAATCCACCACAGCACTAACTTTTTCTGGGTCTATCGCAGTTCCGGCTTGAGATATAATATGCCCCAAATATTCTACCTCCAGACATCAAAAGGCACACTTCTTCTGATTAGCCTTGAACTGATTTTATTCGGATGTTTCACTAGGGATGAGCATAAAATTTTTAAAACCGTTTAAATCTCCCGAGCCGCACCGAATTGCACCGCCACTAACGATATCGTTGTGTAAACTACGGTTTATTTATATTAGATAAAACCAAACCGCCATAACGGTGCAATTTCAATTTTTTCCTAAAATTGCACCGCACCGCCTTATATATACTCCATATATTTACATGTATATGTACGTGATTTAAAATTATTTAAATTTTAAAATTTCAACTTGTTATATTCTTTAAATATATGTTCTTTGTCAATTTTATAATTATCAAAATTTCTAACAAATAGTGATGGTTTTAGAAAACATTTATGATAATTATTTTTAAAATATATAGTGACATTTCAATTTGTAATTAGAATGAGATATTATAAGTATAAAATAGCAAACAAGTTATTACTATTAGAAAATTATTTTGTAGACTATTCTAGAATAATATATCATGCATGTAATTATCATTATGGTTTTATATTATTTGTATTGTTATACTCTATGTTATTAGAAAAATCGCTAAACCGCCAACACCGACCGCCAAATCGTAAAAAACCGCATGATAAATTATAATGGAAAAATCGTGGTTTAAAAGTAAACATTAAACCGAACCGCCTAAACCAAGACAATTTAAATTTTATCGAAAAACCGACCAAACTGCACCGTGATCACCCCTATGTTCCACCCAAGACCGACTGTAGACTAATATGTCGTCAAAGAAGACCAACACAAACTTTCGGAAATAAGGCCAAAATAAGTCGTTCATGGTGGATTGAAATGTAGTTAGGGCATTAGTTAATCCAAAAGCATTACGAGAAATTCGTAATGCCCACTATGTGTTCTGAATGCAGTCTTGTGGACGTCCGATCCAGCCACCCTGATTTGATGGTAATCGGAGCACAAATCTATCTTTAGAAAAACCACCGCTCTTGCCAATTCATCCAACATCTCTTGTATCATCGGATACTTGTCGGGCACAGTAGACTTATCAGCTCATGGTAGTCAACACAGAATCGTCAACTGCCATCCTTTTTCTTGACCAACAAGTCCGGGCTCGAGAAGGGGCTCGAACTCGGTTGTATTATGCCCGCTTGCAACATCTGTTCGAGTAATCTCTCTATCTAATCCTTTTGCATGTGGCTATATCGATAAGGCCGAACGGACACCGGCTTTGTCCCCAGGGCCAACTCTATTCGGTGGTCCGTCGAACGACAGGGGGCAATCCCCGTGCCTCCTCAAACACCTCTGCATACTGCCCCAGAATATCATCTAAGTTCCCTATCGCAACATCAGGCCGAATTCTGGGTTCACAGAGAAGTATAACCGCTCAGAACTCGATATTAGTGGTCTTAAGCAAGGTGCGAAGGCTCACCATGTTCCGGTACAACAACGGATTGCCCCACAACTCCATTCGGCCTCCTCTCCACTTGAAACTCATGGTTAGCGTCTCCCAATTCGTGATAACTTCCCCTAGCGTGGCGAGCCACGCGACTCCAAGAATTATGTCGACCCCGCCAGTGCAAACACATAACAATCAGCCTTGATAGCACACCCTGGCAATGAGATAGATAACTTTCTGCACATTCCTTCTAACTCATGTCTATGTCCGTCTCCCAACTGCACTCCGAATCTTCCCGTCTCATTCGGATTCAGTCGAAGTGTGGAAACTAAAGATGAGGAAATAAAATTGTTGCTCGCGCCACTATAAATCAATATTGTCACCGTGCATCCTCCTACCACACCTCGAAGTCTCATAATACGGGAGCTAAAAATTCCGCCCATGGAATACACTGGCAGATCACCACCCTCTCCATCGAATTCCCCATCATCTTCCTGAACCTCCTCTTGCCCCGTCACTTCGCAATACTCATACTGTTGGAGGCCTAAATACTCGTCCTCGTCAGCCAACATTACCCTCAGTTGTTTGAATGGGCAGTCATGCCCAGGTGTAAATGGTTTCTTACACCTAAAGGACAACCCCTTTTCTCTCAAGTACTCTAAGACTCTCGGTGAGAGTCGAGTATACCTAGAACGAGCAGTAGACTGTTCGGACTGCCCCAAATTCATCCCTAGCAGCCTTGAATTCATTCTGAACAGCCCCAAATTCATCCCTGAAAATTGTCCAGACAATTTAGTGAAGCTGCCAGTCGACCCCCGCGCATTTTCGCCTTCTGCTGCGACGATACCCCCACCGGGCAGCCTCGAAAAACCGTTTGTACGCACCCCAAAACCGTTGAAAGTGTGACTTCCCCTACCTACATTCTGAAAGGATAGATTATCCTCGATATGCCTCACTAATTCCATTGCTATCTCCAAGTCATTTGGACGAAGCAACTGTAATGAGCCCCAAATCGGACCATTCAACCCATTCATAAAATAGCCCAAATAATGTGCTTAAGACAATCCCGGAACCTGACCCGCCAATTGGACAAAAAGTGAGATATAATCTTCCACGGTTCTAGATTGCTTGACTCCAGATAGACATTCAAACCTACTTCCTATAAACCATGTATTGAAACGCGCCACCAGCGCCTCCTTAAACTCTCCCCACGACATTGCAGGCTTCCTTGCCTTCATCCACGCCAACCAATGCAAGGCTGAACCATACATGGCAACCCCAGTCGCTGCCACCTTTATTTCCAATGGAGTTCCGTTCAAATCAAATTACTGTTCAGCCCTCACTATCCACCCGATCGAATCCTCCCCTTCAAATGACGGCAGAGGCGCCAAGGCACCATCCTTACGCGTCGAATCATCAACAGACGATGCCATCGTAGATATGACGGATGTCGTCGCCTCCTTTCAGGTCGTGCCCTCCGCAGATTTCCCTTCTGACGAGGGTTGCAGAATCGCCTTAGACAACACAGCCAGGGACGCTACGATCTCCGTCAATTGTGCCCCATGCGTCTCCAAAACCACCGACTGTGCCTCTAGTTTCTCCTTCATCTTCGTCTGATCCTCCTCTAATCTTTCCAACCTCTCTCCACTGGAACGCGTTGTCGCCATCTCGATGGGAACGGGATCCAGCAGGTCTGACCAATTGATAAGAGCAGAAACAAAAAATCAACAGTGAAACACTGTTGCCCAAAGCCGCAAGGCTATTCTCAAATTAATCTTTGATAATCAAAATAAACCCTAATTAGGTATTTAAATACCCAACTAATTATTTGCCAAAAATAGAAAACATAAACAACTTAAGAACATAAATTAAATCTCTCCAGTCCATGAACAACAGCCCACGGACAGTGGACTCAATCCCATCCCCGCCTTCGCCTTCAATAAACCAATAAGGGCCTTGACCCCTCCTCCAAGCCAAGCCCCTACTCCTACTCTGTATCAGATTTCCTCTGAAAATGATGAGAGGATAAACATGTCAATTATAGTTGAATAGATATTAAGCTTCAAGATGTCATTTAAAATAGAGCAGACAAATGAATTCAAATATGTTACATGATATGAGAACTAATCTGTTTTAGAAGCCTAATGCTCCTCTACTAATAAAAGGTCTACTATCCCCATCATCAGAGTGAGAGTTAAAATAGAGAGCTTTGTGTACTTAAGAAATCATTAAATTGTGGTGGCAAAAGTTAGTGGTGCCACATTATCACTTTTATCAATAAGATGGTTAATAGTTTGCAAAATCAATATAGAAAATGAATCTCCAAATGATCTACCAAACTGTTTTTTTAATTATTATTAAGACATAATTTACCTCCTGATAATTTAAATCAAAAGCAGCATAAACACACATCACAACTTTAAAATAATAGAATAAATCTTATTCAAACTCATTATATCAATAAGATGGTTAATGGCTTGCATACCTTATACAGTTTCCATGTATGAATGATTGCTGTAGATAATCACTACCCTATCAACCACTGCATTAGATTTACTAAGAAAATTGTTCTTTGTTGCCTATTAAGAATAAATATTTCCCGTCTTGGCATCCACTCAGCTGTTTAAATTCTTTGTTACATAAAACTCAAGTCATGTTATGACATTTATAAAACAAAAGCACATAGAAAATTGATGAATTGGGTATATTTCTAATAAATATCTTGCTTTCTTTCCAAAAGGTATCTTACCAATAGAAAACAAGCTGCAATGCATACAGCCAACTTAGTAAATGAAGGCATCCCAAACAATCTTAAAAATATAAAGTTGAGACAAATTCCAATGCCAGACTTCTTCTATGGTTTTGGGTTTTAACTAAATATTTTTTAAAGTACTCTATAGATCTTTTTCTATTGATTTTATTAGCATTTAATAACCAACCTGGATTTCTGCTAGCATCTAATAACTACCATTTACAGAAATTGTGAAAATGAAGTTTTTTTCTTTTTAATTGTAAAAAATATAGATATTGTGCTACAGCAGTGGCCATCAGCTTTTTCTTTTTAATTTAATTAACCAAATCAATTAAAAAATGCAAACTACTCTATTGACTATCAATAAATAAGGCTGCCCACTTAGACACATACAAAATCAAATATACAGATAATTATTGGCAGAGAATTCATATGGAGAGGGAAGAACATACTCTCTCAATATTTTCTCTTATAGCATATTTGCAAGCCCTCTGACAAATTTCCGTGATATCTACTCCACTAAATCCTTAAGAGTATACTTGGCAAGAGCTCGGAGATAAACATCTTTGACAAGTGGTGATTTTCGTAGACATGCTTTGAATATCTGGAGGCGTAATTCCTCATCAGGCATGGAATTCAACCAGGATGTAGAAGTGTTCGATCAATAATGTCGGGCCTGTTGGTAGCCCCAATAATAAAACTGTTACATCCACTTCAGTAAGTAGCTGATTGAGAATTCGGTCAGCAGCGCCACCAGCATCCCCAACACTGCTTCCTCTCCGCAATAATACCATGAAGCTACTAAAATGTGCAAGGTGTCTAAACTGTGAAGTATTATTAAAATGAATTATTGTTAACACAAAATTTTTAATTCTTCAGAAGATGGTACTATGTTTATTAAACAACTGTGGGTATAACTGTGTGGTAATTGAGTCGAGCTCATCGAAGAATAAACACATGGAGCAAATTGTCTAGCCTTATCAAATATTTCACGATCATATGCTTCACTCTCCAAACAACATGGTGAGTAATTCAAGTCCTTAAACACCAATGAAATTTTCTTGGCATTCATTTGCAATGCCCTTGGCTAGTAAAGTTTCTCCAAATCCAGGAGAACCATAGAAAAGAACACCCTTTTGAAGGTGACATACCAAATTTCTTGAACTTCACCAGTTGTTCGACAGGATATTGAACAGTCTACAACATAGAAAAAGGATAGGTGAGATTTGTATAATACAGCAAGCAAGCCAAATAACAGGTCAAATCCACTTTAAATTTTATATCACCTCTTGAAGCTCCCTCTTGACATTTTCAAGCCTTCCAATATTTTCCCAGCTGACATTAGGCACCTCAACAACCTATTCAGAATTTATGAGAATAAAATGAACAATTTTTCAAACGATTAAGTAAAACAATTAACAGGCCATTCCAGTCAGACATGCTTTCACCTACCATCTCGCGCAAAGCAGAAGGGTTGAATCCAATCTTACAAATTGAAAAATAAAAATTATAAAAAAAAAATAAGTTACCTCATTGATAATTAAAAAATATAAATAAGTTACCCTGATGGTGTCGTAGGGTTACATCTGACTTCATACGAGAGTTTGTAACTTGCAAAATAATCAGTTAACTGCACCATGCATATAAAATCATTACTCAATAGAGAACTAAGAAAAGAATAAGAAGACAAATTTCAAAATAACCCTTTACCTGGATCAATTACTTCAAGCAATTTGTTTTGGTATTTGCATGAATTCTTCACCAAAGAATACAACAACAATGCTGAAGGATCTTTCTTCATGTAACCTGTTAAAATGTATAGCAGGTTTGAGTCGTTTGATTCTTCAATACAAATTCTCTACTTTTTATTGCAATATATGTTACAATTGCAGATAAAACACCGGGAATATCATGAAACTGGAGGAATATCTTGGTCCATTTCACAAAATTTCTTCCATTCAAATGCAATATATTTAGTCGGGCAATTCATCAAGCAGAAATCCCAGAAATTAAAAATACCAAAATAGGCTACATGAATTAGAATCCCATTTCACTTATAATCTTTAATCTACTAAACAAAGGTTTCTATTTGCTGGTGTGGCAGGTTCTCAATCATTTGAATCAGACATGGCAAGCTCCTGTGCTTTGTAATTTTTTTAATCTTCATTTATATTCTTTAGACAGTCATTTCTAATTTATTCCTAATTAAACCATTATCGGATAAACAGTGGTTGATTGATGTGCTAGTCATCACGCCTAACAAATCATAATAATTAGAAGAAAGAAGACTAATAGAACTCTAATCAAGTACATCCTGGTAAGAGATCTTGAACCAGCTTGGCGGGGTTCTATTGTATGGCAGTGTTGTCGCTGACATACCCTCACTGCAGAAGTTGAGAAAATGCACCATCAACAATCAGAATACACAAATCATAAGAGAAAAAAAGAGAGATGGCGAGAAAGCAGACTCTTGGTTGTGCAGACGACCCATGGAAATGCACCATCAATAATCAGAATACACAAATCATAAGAGAAAAAAAAAGAGATGGCGAGAAAGGTGGGTGGCTGAAGCGCGGAGGCTAGTGGAGCTCTGCGGCGGCGCTTCTATTGGATAAGGAACTGCTGTAGCGTATAGGAGAATCAGCGGTACGAATTGGACAAGAAGGGGGTGTTTGTGGCCAACACTAGCATAGGTTTACAAAAGAAAATGCAAGGAGCCTTCAATAGGTAAGAACGATGAGAATGCTAGCACTGAGAAAGTACAATGGTACAAATCAATGACTTAGAGTTATAAGTAAAGATTGACAAATATAAACTAAGAATTGGAGAATCCCATTTATGAAATAATATGAACTTGAAATTTTAGTTCACAAATCAGTTATCCAAATCATTCGGTTTTTGTATTAATAATTAAACTTGGAATGTGAATTATTCATGTACCTTGTAAAAATGATAGAACACACATAAAGAACAGAATGAAAAAATATATGAACACACGGAAATAATCCCTCGATGGGGGCCACAAAGAATGAAAAAATATATGAACACACGGAAATAATCCCTCGAAGAGGGCCACAAAGTTACACTCTGCCACAAACCAATTAAGGCTGCAATTTCAATATATTTCTTCTCTGCATCTACCGTAGAATAAGGTAGAATATTTAAAGTGGCACAAGCCCAACAATCACGCTCTAATTCTAATTACCATTATTACGATAGGAATATAAAATAGGAAACTAAATAATCTAATTTAAGAAAATTATTGACTTAATAAAATACTAAAATAACTTATGCCTTCGTGCTCTATCAATGCCTCCGTCTCCAAACAGCTTTGACCCCAAGGCTGCAATATGAAAAAAAAATGCCCCAATGATCAGCCATATTCATCTTTTTCAATGGAGTCCTTTCCAATGCCTCCGTCTCCAAACAGCCTTGACCCCAAGGCTGCAATATGAAAAAAAAATGCCCCAATGATCAGCCATATTCCTCTTTTTCAATGGAGTCCGGAAAGGATGGCTGGACCTCTTCATTGAGTTCCTCCATCTCGGGAAGGAGCAGGATGCGCAACTGTTTGGCAGCACACCTATGCATTGGCCCCCAAGGTTGGCCGCATCTGTTACATATTCCCTTAGCACGGTAGTCGCGGGCCTTCTCTGCTTTTTAGTGGCGTATTCCTATGCTACAGTGGCCCGGATTGGCTTGGGGATCCAATTGCTGGGCTGGTAGAGAGGTTTTGGAGGCTGAAATTAGCTGAGTATTGGGCTGATCATAAGTTTGAAAAATAGGAAGGGTGCGGTTGTGGTTAGTAGCCTGAAATGATGGCTTGTTGGAGTAAGGCGAGGGTTCCGATTACCAATTTATGCGCCTAGCTGCCGCGATGGCTGAATGAACATCAATGGACTCCGAATCAGATATGCGTTCCCAAATCGCAGGTTTGAGGCCCCCTAAAAACATCCCCAGTTACTGATCGGATGGCAAACTCGGAAGTTGCGCCACCAGCTCCTCAAACAAAGCCAAGTAGTCTTCTAACGAACCTGTCTGCCGGGTCGCGCGCATTGCCTCATACGCGTTTCTGGCAGATGAGTCACCAAAACGTTCAATTAACTCCCGAGTAAACTGCTCCCAGATGATTGTTGGTGAAATACGCATTGTCCATTGGGCCTAATACATAGCTCGGCCTGACACCGCGATTAGGGTTAAGGGAACCCTCTCATTTGTTGTCGTCTTGTAAACTAGAAAATATTGTTCCGCCTGGGCTATCCAGGCCAGTGGACCAGACCCATCAAACATGGGTAATTCCCAACTCTTCACCGCAAAAATTCCTGGGAAAAATTGTTGCCCAGGCGCAGCGCCACTGCCAAGTGTTAATCCGGTCACCACAGTGTCGGATGGAGGAACATGTGATAACGTTCCGGTGTCCTGATGGCCTTCCAAGACTGTTGTAAGATGTGCGAGTTGTTCGGACAACTCAGTTAAGGATGCCTGTTGTGACGCGATCTAATTCGTCACGATGGACTGAAACTCGTTTAGTGAGTTCTCCACTGATTCAAGTCTCTCTCTCTCTGTCATGGAGCGGGTGTTCGTCACTGAGGCGAAAAAAGGGCAGGTCGGACCAATTGATAGAACACACATAAAGAACAGAATGAAAAGAATGAAAAGGTATATGAACACACGAAAATAATCCCTCGAAGAGGGCCTCAGAGTTACACTCTGCCACAAATCAATTAAGGTTGCAATTTCAATATATTTCTTCTCTGACTCTACCGTAGAATAAGGTAGAGTATTTAAAGTGGCACAAGGCCCACAATCACAGCTCTAATTTTAATTACCATTATTATGATAGGAATACAATACGAAACTAAATAATCTATTTTAAGGAAATTATTGACTTAATAAAATACTAAAATAACTTATGTCTTCGTGCTCTATCAAAAAAGCAATTGACCTTTAAAACCTATACATGCATAAGAAACAATTGAAGCCATAATGTGATAAAAGATTATTTGTAAATACTTCATACTGCAAGTCACTAAAAGCACAAATATAGCTTTTGATGGGTTGGCCTAGATAGTTCATACCTAGATTTATTGGTTAGCCTAAAATTACATAATAACAGAACATGGATAGTTTATAACTAGATTTATTGGTTAGCCTAAAATACTTACAGTGAACATCCATGTTCACATCAGAATTTTGATGTGTGGTACCAAAGTAATCTCACACGCAGACTTAAGGAGAATGGGTAATCTGAGGAATAAGATGGATGATTAACAGATTCTAAATATTTTTTTTTTAAAAAAATTATTGGCACAAAGTAAGATTACACGTTACCTGTTCTCATGAAAGGAAAAGAATCATGAAGTATTACTTGAACTCCTATCTCCTTAAAAACATCGACAGCCGCGAATCTTGACAACCCCTCGCTCCATCCATATCAAACAACATTGCGGAAAACCTTCCCCCATTCTTTTCCAATTTCTGATGCCATTGTCTCCTCCAACTTCACACACACCATCACCAATTTTCTTTCTACTCTCCTCCTTCCAGATAAATTATTTGATCTTGGAAATTTATTCTCAAGAAACCTTGATCTTGAGTTCCACAAAAGCAAACTTCTGGTTCTTGAATAGCAAATTGAGAAATTCAAAAGTCACGGACTCAAGGCCTTTGATCATAAGAGTGAAAGAGAAAGAAGGGAGTGTTACGTTACGTCATTAAGCATAGGGTTTTAAGAGATACACATTTTTATAATTACAATCAAGTCCCAATAATAATGAATATAACACTAAGACTGGCTCACCGAGTAATTGGCCTCGGCGACGATCCGATCGAAGTGGGATTCGCTGTGAATGGGCTCCAACTCCATCGAAAGAGGCATGTTTCTGAGAACTGAATGGGTAATCGACCGCTTTCAATATAATCCTTAAAACCACTTTCAGGCGTTTTTTATTTGGAGAGAAGAATTCCAGTAATTGGGATTTGCTTCAACTTCAGAAATTGACAAATAAGAAAATTTGTGAATGAAAACGTGAGAATAGATAGAAAAGACAAAAAGCTAGTGACAGAGAGAGCAGCAGCGGTGCATCTGATGGACGGGCGGCTGCAAGGATTCTGGCAACAATTCCCGGCGCCATTTGGTACTGTAATTAATTTGCAGACTTGAAGAAAAAATGAGATTAGGATTTCCGTTATGTAATGCCCTCATACTTTAATTATGAATAAGGGAAAACAACAGAAAAACTTTAAAAAATTAGATGCTGCCAAATCAGCCGTGGATTAAGGAGGAGATAACACTTAGGAGGAAGAAAACATTCCTTTAAATAAGTAAAGATTGTGTGCAAATTTGTTATTTATTTGGAGGTAGTTAAAGGATCCACAAAATTTTAAATTAAACTTGAAAAAATACTGCTAAGAAACTATAACCAAAAAGAGACGATACATATAGGTTTAGATTGATGTATCCATGACACTGTATAGTATAGGCCAAATGAAGATTCAGAGGAATAAATTGGCTAAAAATCTAATCAAAGTGGCACACCAGCAGTAATGACTACAATCAGAAATATATTCTACCATTCAATTACTTTTAACTTTTTCACCGCACATAAATATCTGTCTGGTAAAAAACTACTGTAACAAATGATAATAATAAAAGCTAAAACTAAATTAAATAAACTCTGAACATGTACTTACTTCATTTTTGAATTGAATAATGTCTGCTCCAATAGAGTAATCTCTGAGGGTTTTCTGTAATAAAAGAACAAAATATTAGTCCCCATTATCCTCGACGACCGAGAACATGATGGTACAATGTGTGTGAAAACCAAGAGGTTTTTTTTTTTATCTTAACAAGGGAAATACAACACATTCAGCAACTTCATTGGCAGAGAGCAAAACATCCTTCATTGTGGCATTTTATGCTGTTTATGACAGGCTGATGATATCGACACAAATATAGTATCTATCTTAAGAGACAAAACGAGAGCAACTCATACATTTTGCCAAGAGTATGTCATACAATCTATCCCAACTACAATATTTACAGGTTATGCTGATTAACTTATTTCTATATATCAATTTACAATGATATGAGGTACATGTTCTTTTGAAAAATTCCACGGGAGTACAGTAGTCCACCACACCCATGTGCAGCTCTAAACTCAGTCTTTTGTTGAACCACTAGTGCTTGCAGCAGATCTTTTACCAGCATACCTCTGTTTCAATGCAAATAAAACATACATAAAACATTATTATATTCAGCGATATTCAGAGTGAAATACGGTATAAAGATATATAAAAGAAACTAAGGCAAATGATAAATGCAATAACTGAAACATTTTAAATGAATTCATTAAATAAAATAAAGTAAGCAAGTAAGACAAAGGACTGGTACCTGCTTCCTGAAGTTGAATGGGACATATCTATATTTGATCATATGAGTAATTTGCCTCTTCATTGTGAGGAAAAACAGAAAAACCCAGTAGAAGAACAAAATGGGCCAGAATACTGGGACATCAAATACAGAGATGAAGGTCATAAGGAAGGCAACACAAAAAGCTTTTGTTATTGCATACCTGAAATTATAAGGCAATACATAGTTAATAGTCACATATATAAAAGCCAAAAGCAAATTCATTAAATTTCTAAATTCTAATGAATTTCCCGCAATAATCAACAAGTCCTTTTTATCATAAAACAAAGCATGCTAAGTGTAACAGCAGAATAAAACATTCAACACCAGAAGAGGGATCCCGCCTTGCTGAAAATCAGAGAGTGGCTAAGTATGGTATGATTTCATATCATGAGGACCAAAACCAAATGAAATAATTATGACAAGTGAAAGAACGAATTATAAATATCATGAATTTCTTCTTTAGTATGTCAAACAAGAAAAATAAGCAGACAACAAAACAAAAACATGGGAAACGAGAAAGTCAAACAAGGGGAGAACCACAACAGATTAGTCCAATCACATAAGTACTGCACAAACTCAATATCAGCAAAAAAGGAAGCAACATGCTATCCCCAATTTATATTCATTCAATACATTCAAATGCTCATTATAATGATGTAACTGAGAAAAAGGTAACATATTGGACAACTCTCAAACACTGCTAAAATACCTCAAGAGTTACTAAACATATGCAGCATCAAATAAGTTAATTCCAGTAGTCAAAGGACTGGTATTCCTGATTTTCTAACAAATTTACTGATGAAAGTAGAAAAATCAACAATTCACATTTATCGCACCAGAACTTGAATTCAGGAAGGCGGCGAACAAAGGGTTTAAATTCCTCAGAGTCTTTGTTTGGAAAAGAAGGACTATCTATGACATCTAGCTCTGGATCAACTTTTGGAGATATAAACCCAATCAACAAATTCAAGATGTAGATTCCCAAACTATATGAGATAACGTAAAACCCGTGCACATAATAAACTCGCAAGATGTAGATAGCTGCTGCTGCAAGTGTTACAAGCCACCTATTAACTATACGAGGAGCAGATCTATCCAAATAATACTGAAACTTCCTGGAAAAATCGTTACTCCACTTCGCTAATGGTGAAACTGGAGCAGTATCATCACTCCCAACCTCTTCCATTTTCTGCACAGTTTACGACTACAAAGTCACATAAATGATTAGTAAAAGCCATCAAAACTCAACTATGTAAAAGAGTGAACCCAGAATTAAAAATTGTTTCACAAGTATTGCCTTTGCACAAGCACCAATAATACTAACAAGGATGAATTTTCTTTTAGCGAATTTCTGGATTTCAGTAGATTACACAGCAAAACATTAATGCTTCATCAATTGCTTAATCGTTCAAAATTGAAAATTAACTTTTTTTTTAAAAATCCTAAAATCAAGTTGGAGTAACAGTCCAATAACCTTTCTGTGCAGTACAGAGAAAAGATTTATTGTCGCTTTAACCGTAATTGACCCAATTGATCCATTAAAATAAATAAAATACACCTTCTACAAATTAAAATTAGTACTCTTAAGAGTTAAGAGTAATTAAGCTGTAAACTATTATACATGTTAATATGAACTTCAAAATCAGATTTAGCCAAAGCCGAATCGCTATACTTCAAACATGAAAGGAAAACAAACATACATACATGGAGGATAAAGTTAATCACGGCTCGAAACGTAATTCCCCTCTTTACTAAACGTCTTGTTCGCAGAGGCAAGTCTCAATTTTGGTCAAAGGACTGTGCTGTCTGTCTCTGGTAATTTTTGTTTTGGGCTTATTATTCAAGTTTAGGCTTGGGCAAAGGACTGTCCTGCGTCTTTTGGTAATTTTTGTTTTGGGCTTATTATTCAAAAAATCCAACCGCTGCTGTTTCGGGTTTTTTTTTTCACTTATTTTTAATTCTTTTCCTTTTACTTTAATTTAACTAGATATTATCATCTGTGCATGGTACGGAAAAGTATTATGTAAAATTATTCACTTTTAGCAAATACTTGTGTGAGAACGGTCTCTTATAAGGACTTTGAGACGATTAGAAAGTGATAATTTTTATAATCAAGAGTGATAATAAATTAATAAAAAGTGATAATATAATTTCATAAACAATTTATAATATAAATGAAAAAGTGATACTAATATTTTATAATGAAAGTGATAACGTTTTATAGCGAAAGTGATAACTATTTTAAAAAGTGTAAAATGATCTCACGTGAAACGGTCTCACGCAAGACCTACCCTTCACTTTTTATATTAAAATTTTTATTTTCATTTTAATCATATATATATATATATATATATATAATTATTTATTTATCTATTTAAATTTAGCCTATAGTGTGCACTCGGGTGCACCCCTAATATAAACAAAAACATATACAATTATGAGCAAAAATGTATACAATTTAACTGTTAGTTTTTTTAATAAAAAATTGAGCGTAAAAAAATATACAATTATTACAAAATACGTATACAAAATAGAATGAAATGTATAGAAAATAGAATAAAAAATCATCACATATGAGTGCATCCTTTAACCTGTTGCATTTATATATTTTATTTTATAAATAAACTACTCGTAAAAATAGTTAAATTCTAAAATGATCTTTTTATTAGTATAATTAGTACCGTCAATAACTAACGGCATTTGGCATAGGAGAATCACATGCGCCGTTAAGTGGGTGGACCGTGGATTAAGGGAATTGATTTCATTATCCTTTCTAGATTAACTCCAGCCCTAATTTCTTAATTCTTATGCTTGACATTTCTCTCTCTAGCGGCGCGCTGATCCTTCTTCCTCACCGCTACTCATCGTAAAATTTAGTGAAATATAGGAATTATATGCAACTGGGTAGTGGCCATTTTGAATTTCGGCCTACCCATATGTTTTCTTTGTATTTTATCCTTTAAATAGGTGAAATGTCCATGTTGTCCTTTGATTATTTTTTATAAAAAATAAAAATAAAAACTAAAAATGCACTTCTTCACCCAAGGAGCTGTCCTAATTTGGCGGACTCCATGGATTCAAAATTCATTTTGAATTCAAAATTTATTTCGTAGAGATAGTTTTTTTATTGAGAATAAAACTCATTTCTGATCACTCAGAGCATGGAGTACAAGAAATTGAAGAAGCTGGTATGTGGAGCAAGTTGTGGCGCTGAAGAGAACTTGATTGGAAATGGAAGAGGAAGCGTCCCTGCCCAACGGTAAGCCTTCTCCTCTTACATTCCTCACCCCACTTCTCCTCGTTTCATATTGATATTTCAGGAGAAAATTTTCAAAATCGACGTTGCACTCTCGCTAGAAACTCGAGGTGTAGGAGATGGGAAAGGCCGTCAGAGACGAAAACCAAACAGGGTGGGTGGAAAGAAGATACGGAAGGGCAAGAGATATGAAATCTTTTGTGAAATAATTTCTCCGTCGTCTTCGGGATGGGTACTTCGGAATTCTCAAAAAGCGGTTGCCTCTCGCTGTGAATGCTCTGATTTCTTGTGAAAGATAATCCAACAGTCCTTCTGTGCATGTTCAAATTTATGAGAAATGGAGAAATGCCCTAATAATCAATCATCTGATAATCCCCTCTCATGGTCTGCCGTGAGTGCTAGATTTGAAGTACTCTCTATTACTTTGTATGAATACAACGATGTGAGTTTTCTTTCGATGTGCAACTTCTCTCTTCTTCTACCATGAATCTTCTTATCATAAATCTTTTACCTTCTTCTAATTGATTCAATGGAGTTCTTCTTCTAGTATGATTTTCTTTCTAGCTTATGAAGGAGAATTTTGCTCCGATTATATCGTTACGGATTTGCGATTATTTTTCAGTTTTGAGGTGGATTGGGTACAGAGGATTGGAGAAGAATTTTGTGCGAACGCAGAAGAAGAGGGATGGAATGTTGCAGGGTTTGATTGATGAGTTCCGGGAGAAAAACGACGTCGTTGAAGGGGTAAGGAAGAACACTTTGGTTGGAACTTTGTTAAATCTGCAAGCATCACAGCCGGAATACTACACCGACGATATCATCAAAAGTCTTATACTGGTAAAAAATCAGCTCATCTGCAAATATCTTTCTGCAATTCCCCCAAATTTAATCAACCAATGACACTTTAACGATTTGAAAGTATGAATCCGAAATTCATACTGTTATGTAAAATCTCTTAGTTTTCATTGGGCACGGATTGTCCAATCTTTGATTTGACATTTCAACGAATGTCCAAGAGTCCTGTGCGTAGTTCAAATTTATGAGAAATGGAAAAATGCCCGTATAATCAATCATCTGATAATCCCCTCTCATGGTCTGCTGTGAGTGCTAGATCTGCAGCTCTGTCGACCCAATCACCGTCACGTCACGGTTACCATGCATCCTCTGCCACCACACCTGTCCGTATGCTTCCACGTACGCATCTGTTTTTCCCTTATTACGGAGATTTTTATTTTCCTGATATCAATTTGCATTTGAGTTGCTTCATAAGTAATATGAAATGTTGGTTTTATGAAATGCAAGACCAACGAAGAAAGGAATTTGGTATTTGGATTTGTCGCTTTTGATTAATTTGAGGTTTGCCTCGATGCTCTGGTTTTTTGGATGTTAAAGGCTAGCCTTTCCTGCCCCCGAAATTCCCCCAATTCCCTATGCCCTTTGTGCAGGCCTCAGACAATTCCTGAAGAAAGATCTCATAGTTACCCTTCTCAGCAGTTTAGGTTAGCTTATGTAGCTCCTAAGACCAGAGTTGCCAGATCTGGAGACTTAATTGATGACCCTCAAATGATTGCCAAAAACTTTTTCTTTGGACGGTTTTTCATCGATCTCATTGTTGCACTGCCCCTCCCACGGGTAATCTTGTGAGTACATATGCTGCTTGAGTATGTTTTTGTCAGTTATAATTATTAGTTGAAATGCAATGCTCCACTCTAAACCCGAATCATTCTCTATGTGCAGATTATCATATTCACCATCTTTCCAGGATCTACTGCAGCATATAATCCAAATACATATCTTGGAGCAGTAATTCTTATACAACTTTTCCCAAGGCTATGCAGATTCTTCCCTTTGGTTTCTGACTCATCATAACCGACTGGCTTCATCTTCGAGTCAGCTTGGTAAGATTTTGTTCTGGTCATTTTGTTCTATAAAATATCGAGCCCTGTCTTGGGTCGTTGTTATCCAAATTTACGTGTACGTAGAGGGTCAACAAATGCCTTGTTGAAGGCCTTTTCAAAAAGCTACACAACTTCAAGATGCAGGGAATTCATTTATGGAAGATTCGAAAACAATCCAACATGGGAGTTGTGGAAAAACAACACAAAGGCAAAAGCTTGTTTTAAGTTTCCATCTTATTAAATTTTCCTTTACAAATTTTTTGAAACTATAAAGTAGTTTTAAGTTTTAAAAATTAATTTATAATTAAATTATTTTCTTCATTTTTTTTTCATCGCATATTTTCTTCATTATTAATAATTTTAAATTAATATTATGGGTCCTAACATTTTAATTATAATAATTTTAAGTGAGTATGTATAATCAACGAGTATTGATAAATGAGTTTGGAATTGGTATGAGTATCATAATATATTTTTTTAATGAAATGGGTACGAATATTACTATTATTGGTCGTAACAGTTTAATAATTTTAAATGGATATGTGTAATCAACGGGTATTGATAAACGAGTTTAAGACGGGTATGAGTATTATAATATATTTTATATATTAAGAAATTTATATATTTAATAAAAAATTGTAAATTTTTCTATCATATTTTTTTTGATAGAATTATATTAAATTTATTTTATATTTAATTAGTAACGGTATAAGTTGATTTAAAATATTAATTTTAATCAATAAAAAAGTACTTAAAAAATATTATTAAATAGGTATGAGTAATTTACGGGTCAATATAAATGACTTTGGGACTGATACAAATATTGTAATGAATTAATAAAATATTAATTTTTAAATGATATTTATTTATAAACAGGTACGAGTATTACGAAATAAGCAAGTATCTTATATACTCCCTCTGTCCACCCCAAAGGTGGACATTTGCTTTTTGCACATGGATTAATGAGTATTATTATTATTGTGTAGTTGGTAGTTGTATTAGTGGGGTGTATGGGTCCCATAAATTATTTGTATTAGTGATGTGTGTGGGTCCCATGTCTTTAAAAAGGGTAATGTGGACCTTTGGTGCGGACGCCCAAAATGGTAAAATGTCCGCCTTTCGGGCGGATGAAGGGAGTAATTAATAAACATAATTATTTATTATGTTAAAAAAAATTTAATAGGTATGTGTAATCAACGAGTATTGATAAATTAGTTTAGGATGAGTATGAGTATCATAATATATTTTTTTAATGAAACGGGTACGAATATGAGTATTTTATATTTAAATTGATACGAGTATTTAATAATTAATTTATTATTAAATTATTTTCTTCATTATTAATAATTTTGAATTAATATTATTAGTCCTAATATCTTAATAATTTTAAATGGGTATGTCTAATCAACAGGTATTGATAAACGGGTTTAAAATTATTTATTTATACATGGGTACGAGTATTACGAAATAAGCAAGTATCTTACATAATTAATAAATATAATTATTTATTATGTTAAAAAATATAATTATTTTATAAAAAACGCTCAATATTTACCATTATTTTCTTTTGTTATATATTTAAAATACACTTTTTCTTAATCTTCTTATGCTAAAAAGAAACATACTAGCATGGATTGAGTGATTGTAGTATATAAAAATTCCAATTCAGATAAATTATATGTAAAGATATACTTATTTTTATAAAAACGTAGATATAGAATGATCTATTTATCTAAAAGGCATGATTTAAGCTTCTCCTTTTGTGATTTAAATAATATCAGAACACAAGGCATGATTTAAGCTTCTCCTTTTGTGATTTAAATAATATCAGAACACTTAAGTCTCGTGCAACACAAGGGTTCAAACGCTAGTTCAAATAATAACAAGCAACCCCAAGGGCAACATCAAGAAAAAAGATATAGGTCTAAAATTGAATAAAAAAATGATTAAACTTGAAAAATTAAAGAGTTATAGGACTAAAATTGATTAATTAATTATTTTAATTTTATTCATTTAAAGTAGGCATTAATTAAATATGGCTAATTATAGTGTTCACCCATATACAAAATAAACAAAAACATATACAATTATGAGCAAAAATGTATATAATTTAATTGTTAGTTTTTTTAATAAAAAATTGAGTGTAAAAAAAATACAATTATTAAAAAAATATGTATACACTATTGAATAAAAATTTATATACATATGAATGTTAGTTTTTTTTAATGAAAAAACTTAGTATGAAAAAATATACAATTATTACAAAACACGTATACAAAAAAGAATAACATATATACAAAATAGAATAAAAAGTCATACACATATGGGTGCACCCTTGCATCCGGGTGCACCCAATATACACTCATTAGATATAAATCAAATAATTTTATAACACTTAATTTTCTTCCATTGATCTTCAAAAAATTAATTATCCTTAAATCAAACAAAATTGATGACTAAACATATATAAATAAAAGTGATGACTAAACATATTATATTGAAGAGATGCTCTATAAATAAAAGTGAATTGTAAATTATGCTCCACCAAGGCACCAACAGTCCAACACAACACAATACTACTATTCTCTAAAGCAAACGTTGGGGAGACGCTTTCTTCAAACTTTTAAGGACTAGATTTTTAAAACATGCGTTGCACGTTACATTTAATGATTTTCATACTCTACACATTTCTGATCTTATCCAACTGACTTGCATTCTTTTGCAATTTATTGTTTGATGAAAATATATCTGCTCTGGATGGCTCTTTGCTTGTAATTTGTTTCATTTCAGTTCCCATGTCCCTCAAACAAATGGATCTCACAACTGATTTAGAGCTGTGAATCACACCCTTGTTATTGCTTCTCCAAACAGACTCTTCGCACTCCACATTCTTCGTCTCAACAACACACTTGACTGTTATGGCTCTTTGCTTGCAATTGGTGTCATTTCAGTTCCCATGTCCCTCCTCCTCGTATTTCTTTTTTGGCACCGGAGCAATCAGTCTGCAGTCGTCAGCTTTGAATTACGTGGTGACGCCTTAGATCGATTCTTTTTCCCTCTGGACAGATTCACCAGCCATTTCTGAGCATCATCCCATTTCGAGGGAGTTGGCTTGCCTAACGGAGTTCGATGGTGATGAGAAGAGGCTCGATTCATCATACTTTTATTCGGGAACTCAAAATTCATAGGATTTTCTTCTGTGGGGCAATTATTCAAACACCCTTTGTCCTCAATGGATTTTTTTTCCTCTCAATTGTAACTATCAGGATTCAAGCATACTAAATCATCATCATCACCTCCACCACACAAAGCTGAAATTGAAATCAAACATAAACAGAAACACTCGATTGATTTCAAATCCACTCAATGACAATTACATGAAGACAAAAAAAATATATGAAAAGGCAAAAACACAGGCATCGTATGAGAGAGAGAGAGAGAGAGAGAGAGAGAGAGAGAGAGAGAGAGAGAGAGAGAGAGAGAGAGAGAGAGAGAGAGTTCATTTAGGCCATTGGATTCATCTTAAGAGCAAACCAAGCAGAGCAGTGCTGGGAATAAACAACCTTGAAACTTTTGAAATGGCAGATAAAAGTAATAGAAGTTGAGATCCAAGCAGTGGTGGAATAGAAACAGCTATAATACTACTTCACATATACCAATGGTAAATAAAAGAAAGCAGCAGCAGCATATTATAGGCTTATAGCAGGTAAATTATAAATAAGCAGTGCAATACTTGACTCCAATGATGATTTGCATGCAATATAATTTTTATATGTAAACCTCATTCTTTTCAAACAGATGACACTCATTTTAATTTAACTCTTACTCACCACCAAATCTCCATCATTGTAATGAAGTACTTTCTCTTCTTTATCCAACACACTGAATTTCCCTTCATGCATCACATTTTTCCCAAAAAAAAAAATGCATACTGAGATGCATCAAACATCACTTCACCTGCATTAGCAAACAAAATTAAAACCAAATCAAAACCCGCAGAGATAACATTCAGCATAAATCGAGGTAAAGTAGAAATAAAATGCTCAACCATGATCAAGCAACACAACATCAGTTGAGTGAAACTGCCAATCGAATACTTCAATGGTCATGAACCTTAAAACACAAAATTCTCTTAAACATCAAACTGTAAGAGGGGAAAAAGAGTTGAGATTGCTCATGTTACACTTTTCATGACAATGCTCATACATGTGTGCTTAGTTCTTCAAGACGTGCTTGTTTTGGGGGGAAAAAAAAGGAACAATTAGACAGAAGAATTTAGTAAAATGCATTAGAATCATTAAGTGCTAAAATTTAGATAACATTTGAGGACAACTTATTCCTCTTAAGCTGCAAGCCCACCATTTTCTCAAGAACATTTTGTATTCCGCTTTAACATTGCTTCGAAAATTTAAACTCAATGACATTGCTGAACTTCTAACGCCTACAACCATTGCACAAAGCCACTACCAGCACAATTCCAAGAACAGTCTTATTAAATCAACAACCCATCAAGTACCCTTCAGCAAGTTATTACCTACTGCATGAAAAGCTATGGGAGAAGCATTCAAGAACCCCACGAGATCGCTGCACCTGGGTTTTCCATTAATCTGAACTTCTCTTCTCTTTCTCTTCAAGCTTTCACAGAGAAGTTTTACTTTCTATTTGTAGGCGAGCAAAACATAGGCAGGGCAGGGCATTATTTGCAGTCAGCCCTCGTCTAACAAATTTTAGGCCAAAACCTCGGCTTACAATACTTCATTTTAACAAGCACTTAGTTTACCTAGAATTCAAGCATCTTATTTCTGAACTTCTTCTTCTATGCCCTGTATGCAATCATAACAGCACGATTACATTCCATTTTATATTCTTATATTCATTCAATGAAGTATAACTTTCATATGGTCTAAAGTGCAATGCAAAGCACACAAGGCCACGCGATATCTCAGAAGTGTTGAGTTTTCCATATTGTTTTTATATCTCTTCAACCTATACAACGCAGAATAAGAAGCAACTGAATTTTAGTTTAAAAAAAAATAGGATGAGCACCAAGATTTGATACTATATCTCTTCACAATCATCACATATAACATATTCACATAGGCACCTAATTAAAAAAGTTATGTAAGCTAGTTGACCCAGCAGCAATCAAGCCCAGTACACGTATCAAAAACCCAATTCCTCAATTAAACAGTTAACAGCAGATGACTACTTTTAAAACCGTAATCAAAATGGTCCACTATAAAGTTTCTCATTACCTTAATCTTTAATGGCGTAGCCTGCGGCGTCGTTCAGCCACAACGGCCACCTATCATTGGAGAGTCCCCTTTTTAACTCAAAGCTATTGCAAATCTTCAATCCCTTTCGCCTTTCCTCTTTCCACAGATCATTGCCGTCCTGATGACAGTCTCCAAGTTCCACATTTGGTCAGTTCTCTTCTCCGATGACCTTTCGTTTCTCCAGCCGCTCTGGTTTAGAGAAGAGATTCAAAGTGCATCGTCAATTTTGAAAATATTTCAAAATTTTCAATATCAATTGAGCGGGCCCTAGGTTTTGGAAGTAGGGTGAGGAAGGTAAGGGAAAAGGGCTACCGGGTGGCTAAGACGCAGTCGATTGGTCACTTTGAAGGGACAGCATGGTAATTTTACTTGCCTAAGAGTGTACCCAAATTCATGTTTTGGGTTATAATACAAAGTAAAAATTTGAGGTGGCCAAAATACAAATATGCCAGCTGAAATTTGTATAAAAAAATATTTACCCTAAAATTTATGGTATCTATTCAGGCAGCTGTCCATCGCACTTGCCAGCTCCCGTCGCTAATGGATAACTAATCGCGAATCGACCTCCATCGAATGATAAGTCGTATGCTTGGATCACATCCTGCTCCACGCTCTCCGATATCTCCCACATAAACCATCCACCAATGTTCGTACATTCCCAGCACCGCCACCACAATCTCCGGGAAGAACATCGTGTCGTCGTCCCTCATCCCGAACCACCTCATGTTCGGCACCCCTGCCCTGAACAAATCCACAATCACCCGTGCTATCCTCACCGCCGATTTCGACCCGCCACTCTTACGACGCGCGGTGCTGGATTTCGAATCGGCTCGCCCGCTCTGGCTCCTTCTCCAGGAACTCGTACCCCCGCGTCGCCTTCGTTTTCCACCATAGATCCAAGTAGCTGGCCTGGGTTTTCCCAAGTGCCGGTGGAGCCGCCGATGCTGAAGACAATGTACGAGATGTTGGTGGCGGAATGGAGGAATTAGGTGGGGGCGTTTGGCTGAGAGAATTTCAATTTACATCCTTTATCTTTTCCATAATCCAATTTTGGTCCTTTTTTCTTAATTTTCTCATTTTTTGTCCTGTCCAATTTTAGTCATTTCTTCTATTTCCATTTTAATTTATATTATTATCAAGTTTCTACTATTATATGCCCCATTCTATGTTATCATTTATTTTAAATCTGATTTTCACCCCTTTTCTTCAAAATAGAAATAGTCCATTACGACCATATCAGGCCCAACATGCTTCCGTACATAATTTAAACTCGTAATTAATTGGTTTGAAACAGTAACAGTACATTTCTTGACCGTTAATTCACCGGGTATCCAAGAGGTTTTACGACTGCTCCTCACAGCCAACCACTCGCCCCGCAGTGTGATGGATGAATCCTGTTCCTTCAGTGGATCTCAGCACAACCCTGATTCGTTTCCTACTCCGGGTGTACATGATGCTGCTACTGTTTCTCGCCTTAAAATATGAAGGTTTAAAGTTGCATAAAATTTGAAAGGCTACATGCGGGCAGAAGCCCAAGATTATTTATTTATTGAATGAAGAATTTATTACACACTCATCCTCACTGAACAAGAGGAGATAACTCCTTTAACTACCTATTGTAGCTGCACTCAGAACACTCGTACAAAGAAAGAAAGATACAATGTTTATTTAGAAAGAGAAAACAGAGGGGAATGGTTGATGTCTTCTGCTTCCTCTAAACTCTTATTTATAGAGACTTTCGGATTTGAAATCCGGATTTCAAAGCCTCTTTACTTTTGCTGACGTCACTGCTTACTTCATTGTGCTGACGTCACTACTTACATTTTTCTCATTGGATTCCAACTTTAACAGCTGGCTGGTCCCATGTTTTATTGGATGCCAATTTTTGTGGTTGGCTGGTCCTTTTCCATTATTGGATTCCCCTTTGTGGGTCATCTTCCCTGTCAGTCACATGTCTCTCACCCTTTTGCAAAGGTCACTTGGCTCTTGCTTTTTTGAGGAATCATTTGTCCTCTTTGGTGCCTGATGATTCTCCCGACTTGTGTATTCCGAAGAGGTTTCACCCTCTTCTTTCCACGTATCTCCTTTGTTGGGAGTGGATCAGCAGTTCTGATCGTCCCTATGCCCAATCTTATCTCTTTCCCAAATTCTGATTCTGTTTGGGCGGAACAGCTTGTGCATACCTTGTTCCTCCATTGACCAAAATGGGTCATGTTGCAATATCTCCGATGAGTGTTTACTCACCGGAATCTTGTTTCTCCAGAGAAGTTCTTGTTTTTCTTGGAACGTCTTCTCCGCAAATACTGTTTTTTTCCTGTTAAAGTATTTAATAAGAAAGATCCATTCGAAGACTTGTGCTTGAACTTCAATGGGAATTTTTCCTCTACCATTGCTTTGATGCAGGCGTACAAACCCCTTGCTCTTCGCGTAGAGATCTGCTCTTCAGAAAATGTAGAAACCAAAACTGATTCCTTTCCAGAAGACTCTTTGATCTTATTTGACGCTGAGATATCGGGTCTTCTTAGCTTGATGAAATGGAAGGCCTCGTGGTTGCCTTTCCCGACTGGTTCTGGGGCCGCACTGGTGAAGTGTAGCTCCAATACATCGCCTCTAGATAGAGACGAGTTGTTTTTCCATGTCTTGAAAACCTTTTCTCCCAGCCAGTCTGGAAGTTTTGCAAGTTCTGGGAAGCCTAGTGCAACAGTATAGATTGAAGCTAGTGCTCCAAAATCGTACCATTGTTTCACATCATTTGGATTTGAGCCTTCTCGCATCCAAACTCGAGGATATTCCCCAGATATATCCACCCGGCATTTCTCCGGTCAGATTCCTTGTTTGGTATTCAATTTCTCCCAGCTGGCCTAGTATTCCTGCCAATAAGAGAAATCAACAAAGTTAATGCCAACCTTAGCCGTGCCTGTCATAGGCCTAAGGTTGATCTCTCCCTCTTAACCCCAGAGGTGCTGGGTTGACTCGTCGACTCTAGATGTGACTCCAGGTCTTCGATTTTTCCTTCGACCAGTTCTTCTTTTGGAGGTTCCAATCTAGGACTTGTGCTAAGGGTACTTGAATCCCTTGCTCCGGGTTTAGAGCCCCATTCTCGACTACTTTCTTTTTGTTGTTTGCAATTGCTATCAACAGCCCGGAGGAGTGCCTCTCGTGTTGCTTCGAACAGACTTGCGCCGTTTCGAATGCAGTCTCGTATGCGATTAGACACTTTTGTTTGATCACTTTCTTGTATTCTTTCGGCACGCCTTGCATTGAGTGCCAGATTCTCGAATTTCCTCTGAAGCAACTTGAGGTTGTCCATTAGGTGCCTTGAAACAGCCAAGATGGAGTCTATCTCAGCTCCTTCCATCTCTTGTCAGGAAATCTGCCAAAACATTATCACAGATTTAATAATGACAATATTAAAATCATAATATTGTCATTCTGCTTGCCATCTTAGTAGTCTAGCCTTTTCTGATTTAGATTCGATTTTATTTTTCAAAAAAGCTTTGACGTTTGTATTATCAATCTTAAGGATGAATTTCTTCGTGAGAAGAAATAGCGGCCATTTCTTGAACGCCTTCCGAACTGCAAAGAACTCCTTTTCATTGATGTGTCATCTATTTGCTTCGTTCTCCGTAAAAAGTCCGCTACAGTATCTGCATGTCATTTCTCCTTCTGTTGTGGACTTTTTAAGAACCGCTGCCCACCAATGATCACTGGCATCTGTATATAGTACCAGATCATCCTCGTCATTAGGAATGACTAATTTGGGGGGCTTTTTGCAAACCTCCTTTAGTTGTTTAACCATTGCTCGGTGTGAATCATCCCATTTGAATTCAACATCCTTTTTCAACAAATGACTGAACACTTTCCTGTATTGCGCCAGATTGTTGATGAACATTCCAGCAAAGTTAACCACTCCTAAGAAACTTTGGAGTTGTTTCTTGTCTTTGAAATCTTCAGGAAATCCTTGGACCTTTTCTACAATATGTAGTTGTAGAATAATTCCGGATTCGTCGATCTCTACTCCAAGAAACTCGATCTGCCTTGTTGCTATTACTGCTTTCTTTTCAAAAAGTACTAATCCTTCCTTGTGGCATACTTATGAAAATATTTCCAGATGTGCCAAATGTTCTTTCATGTTCTTTGAGTCTATGAGAATGTCATCCACATAGACAAACATGAATGAGAAATAATCTTTGAAAAGATTATTCATCTTCCTTTGGTATATCTGGGGTGCGTTCGCCAAACCCATAGGCATAAGATTCCAGATATAATGTCCTTGTGGTGTAGAGAAAGTTGTGAACTTCTTGCTTCCTTCTTCCATCATAATCTGGTAAAACTCAGATTTGTAATCAAACTTTGAGAATACCTTGGCATTCTTGATACAGTTGACCAAGTGTTCCCTACTTGGTATGTAGTATTCATCGAACTCCAAGATGTTGCTGATCCCTTTGTAGTTGATCACAAGTCTCGGCTTTCCCCGCTTGACTCCTCCATGATTTCGAACCAGAAATCCTAGACTGCTGTATGGTGATACTCCTAGAGATATCAACTTAAGGTCTAGATGTTCCTTAAGTATTGTTGGATATCCTTCTGATCTTCTTGATTCATTAGGATATGCTTGTATCTCACGAACTCATGCTCCTTTCCTTCTTTTATTTTGAGTGAGGCTTTGAGCTCGTTCTTGTCCCACCAGGCTAGAGGATCTTAACTGAAGTTCCTCTGTATCTTCTTTTTGACGTTCTCCAAAGATATTTGTTCTTCGATTGTGACGTCTTTCTGTAGACTTTTTCTCAAGCTTGCTTTGAGAAGGTGGATTGTATCTTCTTTTAGTTTCTCCATTTTCCATCCTCCTCTTGTCTCGGTTCTCATCTGAAGGACTGCTTTGCCATACTTCCTACGATCATTCATCTTTGGATGGCTAAGTTTTCCTTTACCATGCTTGCTGTGAAATTTGATTGGCATTTTTCTTTGAAATGCATTACGCAGTCTTGGTGCGATGATCTTATGTTCACAAAGGATTGTGAAAATAAGCCTCCTTGTTGCATTTTCTTAGGTAAAACGCTTGAATGTCTGTAGGAAATTATTTTTTAACAGAATATCTGTTCCGTTGTCGTGGAAATATATCGGTGGAGTTTTCACCTTATACCACAGGGTACGATCTACTCCTCCGATCATGATTTCCACCTGCTTGATTCATCTGTTAAGGATTAGCACCCTTTGAGAGAAATCTTTTCCTAGTACTGTTGGCAATTCTTCACCTGAGTCCTTCGGAAAGACTCCTTCCTTTGTTGTGCAGATCCCGGCTGCTGAATCAATATATGCCGCAAAATACTCTGCACGATGTTCCTTATATATCATCCCTACGGTGATATATATCGAAAATGGACTGGTGGCCATGGCTGGATCAGAGCTTAAAACTCTGAGCCTCTACTAGTAAACTTTGTATCTTTTTCCCTTGACCGTAAACTCCATTCCATCTTGTAGCCTTTCCCAAGGTTTATGGTCCTCGAGAAACTCCAATCCCAGTACTAGTTGTTTTAGGAATCTTCCTGCAACTCCTTCGATTATCAGCTCTAGATCGCTGAGTTTGAGTTGTCCTTGGTATCTCCCAGCTGTTAGTTGTTGGAGATAATACAAGACATCACAAGGAATAGAGTTTTCCTTTTTAGTGATATCGAATATTACTTCTACTCCTCTCAATCCTTTTGGGCATTTTAGTTCACCTTTAGTTGTGAACTTTTCCGGTTCCTGGATCACCTCCACGATTAGTTTCTTTTCCCATTCTCGCTGGTCATTCTATCTTCTTGGAAAGAAATCCTCCTTTGTTCGAATCTGAGGCTGTTTTATCTACTCCAGACCGGCTTGTTCCTGATCCGCAAATCCATATCATGAATTGGCGGTAGCTCCATTATTTCTGGCCTAGTTGCACATGCAACTTTCTCGAACACTTCAGGTATATCAATATACTCCTTCATTTGGAATAAATCCGAATGATGAGTATTGGAGAGGGCATACGAGATACTATATGCGATAGAGTAAGACCTGTTCCCTTTCTTCATCAAGTCTTTGTTTTTGAAATCTTGATGAAGGGTGAGTGCCCTGTTGAAATCTCGGTCTGCCAGATTGTACGCGATCCTTGGTTAAATGTAGGATGCTACTTTTCTTGCATATAGATTTTTCGAGAGTATTTCTAGGCATGCTTCTCTTGTGCTCTTGATTATCTTATCAAAGACAGCAATATCGATTGGAGTATCGATTCCTTCTTTGAATGTAGCTTTGATGAGAATCTGAATAGCTTCGATATGGACCCAAGACATAGTCTTGGACATCCTCTCCGGGAGTTTACTTAGTTCCTTCTTGATTTCTTCATAAGGAACCAATTGCATTTCCATCATATTTCCTGTGAGCTCCATTGGGATGACAATCTCCCCTTCGGTTACTTTTGTATATGATGTTGTGTTTCCTCTTTTTGAAACTTGGAAAGAATTTTTCCAATTTCCCCACAGTGAATCCATCATATAGGCTGAGCCTTGGATCCTCCTTCATGATTCTCATAAGGGTTTTATGAGAAATAGATGTCTGGGATAAGAACCCAGACATATCTTCTTGCATCTCTTTCCTGAAGAATTATTCTTCACTCCGACTCATCTTCGAAAGATTTATCTTGGTTAAAGAATTCTTCTTCACAGATGCTCTCGTCCGAGGGTATATCTTCGAACTGATATACCTGTACTAGATCTTGGAAGTAAACATCCTCCTCCATTTCTGAAGTTGTCTCATACTGTCGTACTCCTCTCTTTTGATTTTCTGGACAATCTGGTGAGATATGCCCTCTGGCTCCGCACGTGTAGCAGTTGCAATCCTTGAATCTTTCATTGACTCGTGTGGCTGCTCTTCGGAACGTCTTTCTTGTGGGAGTTCTTCCTGTGCTCCTCTAGTTTGACCCTGAGGATGAGGCTTGACTTCTTGAACTCCATCTTGATGGTCCAGATCTTTGCCCTGATTTATAGCTTCGGGTCTTCTGTTTAGACCAAAATGATCTTGGTCTTCTGGATCTCCATCCTTCGCTCCTTTGATTATAAGGATGATTCTTCTTCATCCTTTTCTTCTTTGGGTTTCTTCCAATGATAGTTGGAAGATCATTTCTTTCGCAACATAAGGGGACTGTCTTGTTGATTCCCCTTAATCTCTTGTAGTTCTTGTGTAGTACCGCTTGATGACACCACTCTGCAATCTTGGCTTTGAGGAAGGACATTCTCCTTGCTATCGAATCCTGCTCGCATGTTTCATACACTTTGATCAGTATTTCTCTCCATGGGCTCGGGATCTTGGCAAAGAATAGATGGAATACTTCTTCCTCTTTGACCTTAGATTTCCATCTATACTACTCTGTGAAGAGTTTGATGTACTCATCTACGTGACAAATGTCAAGTAGTTCTAGGTTGTATAGGGCATTCTTATACTTCTTTTTCTTTTCTTCTTCCATTCCTTCGAAGTATCCTACTCTGATGAAATGGATCTTGAAGATCTTGGCCATTCGATCAACAATATTACCTAGATCTTCACCTTCTATAGCCTCCTTTTTTACTTCGTCTGAGAGCTCCTCCCAGGCGCATTTTACGGATCCTTCCAAGCTCATAGTTAGGAATCGTATGAACCCTTCTTTGCCCAGCTCCAATGCACCACCTGCGATCTTCATGGAATTTGTCCATTCATCAATCAAGTCTTCTCTATTCTTGAAGTCTAGAGTGTCGAGGTTTAAAATCAACCCGTATGAATTTATTGGTTCAAGGTGAGACCGGCCATATAGGGTATTGTGTATATTAGATCCTCGAACTCGGCTTGCTCCTGTTGACATTCCTATGGCCTTCATTTTGAAGTTTCCTGGTTGTTGGAATGTATCTTCTTGTCTTGCCCCATGGACTCCGTGTGATCCAGAGGTTCCTTTATCTTGGCTCCGATCCTGTTGGGTCTGATGAGCCTGGGACTGTTGTTGAGAACTAGATGACTCTCCAACGTTCATCTTTAGATCTACAATTGATAGTCCTTGGAAGGACTCATATAGATCTTGTAGATCTTCAAGATTTGATCTTGCCATCCGGGGATGTGGATTCTCCTCGAAGGATAGCGATCATATTCTCGCTTTTCGACTTTGGCCTTATGACCTCCATCGTTTTTCCCTTTTGGTGTAAAAGGGGTTCTGTTCCGAAGGTTAGTGGTAACCTTCCTCCTGACCTTCTTCCTATCACCTTAGTATCCAGGGATTTTACTTGTTCTGTCAACTTTATGATGAGATCGAGTTGCTTGTTCTGCAATTTCTCCACTTGCTTGTTCTGCAATATCTCCACTTGTCCATTTTTAGGCTGATCTCGAACATTATCTTGGACATGCTTTGGCAATATTCTCCAAAGAATCTCACCGTGTTCTGCAATTCTCTAAGATCTTGGTTCATCTTAGAGTTATCTTCCTCAATCTCCTTCCACTCTGTCATTCCATCCAGTGAGAAGTGATAGGGCTTGCCGATCTCTCTTGGACCTTGATTTGGTCGTCTCCTCCATTGCTCTTGTTTGAGGATACGTCCATGGATCTCGATGAAACTTTGGATTTCCATGATGTTTCTTGGTACCTCTTTCGAGTACCTTATCTTCATCTAGCGTAGTTCCTCTAGAGATTCCTCTTTGGTGTGGTTAGCACGGGCTTCCACCAATTTACACCTTCAATCGAGGTTATCCCAAAATCGATCGGTGTTCTCGTATTCTTTCTCTGCGTATTGTCTATACAATACACAATAATATTATTGTATAGAACTGCTTGTCTCGTCGTAGTTAACAGGCCAGAAGTCCCTGTTGCTCCAGCTTGGAACATGGCTGATAGTCCTGTCACTCTCGGATGTCGAACTTTCGTTTGGATCCATATCACTTTGAAACTCTCCTCTCGTTAAGTGATATAATTTTATAATAAAATTTTCTATTTATAAATAAATAAAACCTGGCTCTGATACCATTTTGAGCGGAGTAGGATGAAAATCAGCCTTTAGAAATAAGTATATTGATGTTTAAAAGTTTAGTGGCACTTTCGTAAATAGCATGGTGGAAATTAGGTTTGGCAATAGCAAAAGGACCAATTTTGAGCTAAAAAGGACTAAAATTGAGAATACTAAAAATTACAAGATTAAAATTGAATTTGATAAAAGATATAGGACCAAAATTGATATTTTCTCGCGTTTGGCTCTTCTTATTTCTTTTCATTGGTAATTGTTATAGAAATTTTGAATTGACATAATTGATTGATTTGTGGTCTCAAGAGTCTCAAGTTCTATCCGTTCCACAAAAGATTGCACCCTCAATTCCGGCATGGAGATTAAGAAAGTGATAATTTTTAGGGGTATAATGTTATTTTTATGTAATAAATAAATGATAAAATATGTTAGGTAAAGATGATTTTTTGTAAATAAAGTGTATGAGGAAGGGTGGTTGTTTTTTACCTTTTGCTTTTTTTGAAATGTGTAAACTTTTGTGGAACAACCCAAAATGAAAAGTGTGTCATCTAAAAGGAAACGGAGGGAGTATATGCAGTTAGAGATTGAGAGTAACGGGAAGAAATTGGTAGTTATTAGATGGGGGGATTCTTATGAAGTAATTCGGTGGATAAACTTATTAATTGGTAGAGGTAATGATAGTGAATGGTTTCCATTAAAATATTAGGGTAAATTATCAAAACCCCTCGAATTTTGTCCAAATTACCAAATAAACTTCGTGGTTTGAAAATTTATCAATTACCCCTTTTAAAGATATTTTTTTAAAAAAAAATAGTGAAATTTAAAAATAAATATATGGGACATGATGTCATTTCCATCCTTTTTTATATTTAAGAAAAAGTGTATTTTTATTAATGTTCAAATAAAAAACAAGTTAAAGGGGTTAATTGGTAATTTTTCAAACCACGGGGTTTATTTGGTAATTTGGACAAATCTCTAGGGGGTTTTGGTAATTTACCCAAAATATTAAGTTTTAGGACCGGTTGGACTATTTTTACTCCTTCCATCTCGAACTTATGTACGGAGTTTAAAAAAGTTGAAGGGAAAGTTTCATGGTTCTTTCTGCCGCTCTACTGATGCATTGATATAACACTTTCGCTTTTTAATCAACTTTATTGACTTTTTAAGGGTATCATGGTATTTTTAGTAATAAATAAATTATAAAATATGTTATGTGGGTTATGTGAGTGTGGTATTTTTTAAATTAAGATAACTTTTGAAATATTTTTTTTTGTTGAAGGTTTTTTTTTTTGTGGTGAAGATAAGTGTAAGATAGACGAAAACGAAAAGTGTGAAGATAGGTATACACAAAGGGAGTATATTTTAACAATTCACATGGGATTAAAAGTGAATTTTCCCATTATTTATATATACTATATAAATGTATTTTTCTAACGTAACATAAATTTATATTTATTAATTAAATCGTATGATATGTTGTATTTTTATTTTCTGTAACACACCAATATTTATGTACAATCGAATACACGTGCATACTCGATGAATATAATCGCACCGTGCAAACTATAATAAGTTTTTCATAAATTACCCATACCCCATTTCAAACTTAAAACTATTCGTACCCGTCCCAATATGGTTGTTGAACGGTATCGAAAAATACACATCGTTGTCATCTATAACAATTATGTTCTTCATCACTATTACTTGTAACTTGTAAGTACTTTGACCTATAAAACTCTATCTCACGTCTCATAATGATCAAACATGTACTTTTGCATAACATTTTACATGATATATTTATTTCAATTATCCTTCAGTCCTAATGACCAAATGTATACTTTTGCATAAACTCTTATATAATACTATGAGTCACTCTCTTGTGAGACGGGTGTGAGACGGGTCAACCTATCACTAAAGTATGCTTATTGTATAGATATAATATGCTTATTTGTACTTAAAGTATGTCAATAATAAATCATATTATAACACGTTTAAAATCATATTTTAATGCATAATCCAGTATACTTTAGCAAACATACTTTAATAACCATTAAACATACTTTATTTAAATAATAGACATGCTTTAACACGTCTCACAAGCCGTCTCACATAAGTAATGTCTCACAAGAGACTTTGCTAATACTATATATTTCTCCCATATCATTTTCATACCTATTATGTTCAAAAAAATTATTACGATACATTTCAAACCCTTTTATTATATTCATGTATTAAAATTAACAATAAAAAAATTTACTGAAATCAATCAATTAAATGAAGATGATATTTTAACGTAAAATAGATTAATTAAATTATATTAAGATGGTATTTTAGAGTAAATATTAAATAAAATTATATATCAAAATTAAGATAAATATAATAAAAAATATGATCTCTAAAATTAAATTAAAATTAAATAATTTTAATAGATTAGTTGAATATTAAGAAATTTTTTTTACCAAAATATAAATCTTATGCAAATTAAATTAAATTATTTAAATATTGATTTACATTGATTGAAAACTAATATTATATTTATATGCCAAAAATTTCTTCAATATTTACCAAACTTATATTGTTAATTAAAAGATTAAAAATATATATTATTGGAATAAATAGGATTAATGATTGAGATCAAAAGTATTAAATAGATGGTCAAGATTAAAATTGAATAGTTTCTAAAATACTGTAAAATTGAAAAAATGGAGAGAATTTGAAGATAAAAATAAAATTTCAGGTTTGCTTTCCAAACCCTTTTATTATATTTATGGGTAAAAATTAAAAGGGAAAAAGTAACAATTAAAAGTGTAAAGAAATTGATTAATTTAATGAAGATAATATTTTATCGTAAAATAGATTAATTAAATTATATAAAGAGGGTATTTTAGAGTAAATATTAAATTAAAAATATATATCAAAATAAAAATAAATTTAATACAAAAATATGATCTCTAAAATTAAAAAGTTTTAATAGATTAGTTGAATAGTATGAAAAAAAATTACCAAAATATAAAAAATTACCAAAATATAAATCTTATGCAAATTAAATTAAATTAAATTATTTAAATATTGATTTATATATTAATTGAAAACTAATATATTCATACGCCAAAAAATCTTCAATATTTATCAAACTTATATTGTTAACTAAAAGATTAAAAAAGATTAAAAAATATATATTATTGGAATAAATAGGATTAATGGATGAGATAAAAGTATTAAATTGACTGTCAATATTAAAATTTAATAGTTTCTAAATATAGTAAAATTGAAAAGATGGGAAAAAATTGAAGATATAAATAAAAATTCAAGTTATCTTTTATAGATTATAGATATAGATAGATAAATAGATAGATAGATTTTAAAGATATAATTGTCATTTTACCCTTATGGTATATATACTTTTTAGGGAAAAAAACGCAGTGCCCTGCAGACTATAACAAATTACTTTCTTAACTTATATTTAAGAATATATTTTTTTATGCTCGAATTTACAAAAATACTCATTAGTTGAATATTCGAGTAAAACATTTGATTAATATTTCGAGTAAAACTAAGTAAATATCTAAAAATGAAGTAAAATTTTTTGAGTAATAATTCGAGTAATATTTTCTAATAATAATTTTAAATAATGTTTCTTTAATTTTTTAGTTTTTGAGTAAGGAGTAATGATTAGAGTAATAACTTCGAGTAATAATTTCGAGGAATTATGTTTGTTTAATTTTTTATTTTTTGTGTAGAGGAGTAATAATACGAGTAATAATTTCGAGAAATATTTGTTTAATTTTTTAATTTTTGAGTAAAGTAGTAATCATTCGAGTAATAATTTCGAGTAAAAGAAATTCTCTTGTGAGATGGGTCGACCCATTACTAAAGTATGCTTATTGTATAGATAAAATATTCTTATTTATAATAATTAAAGTATGTTAATAACAAATCATATTATAACATGTTAAAAGCATACTTTTATGCATACTCAAGCATACTTTAAAAAACATAGTTTAATAACCATCAAACATACTTTATTTATACAATAAGCATACTTTAATGATGGGTCGACCTATCTCACATATAATCCGTCCCACAAGAGACTTTATCTTGAAGTAATCTTTTTTTTTTCGAGTAGAGGAATAATAATTCGAGTAATAATTTCGAGTAAAAGAATAATAATTCGAGTAATAATATCAAATTACCAATTCGAGTAATGTGTGTGTAATTCTAAATTTCGAGTAGAGGAGTAATAATTTGTCTTATTATTATTATAAATTCAAGTAATGTGAACGCGAGTAAAAAATGAAGAGTAATAGTCAAATTGAATAATGTGCAAATTTGAGTAAATAGATAATGGAGATATACATGTTTGAGTAATGTCACTTTATTATAATTAAAATAGGAGTATGAATTAAAATTGTAGGATTGCAAATGAAATCAAGTAAAAATTTCGAGGAAATGAATTTCTTGAATTTAAATATTTTCGAGTAAATCAATTAGACTGAATATTATCACATTTAATTTAATTTAATATCTATATATTACCAATCAATTTACTATTCTGTTTTATAATTATCCTTGCTAATTCCTATGTATTTTCGAGCAAACATTTTTTTCCCTCATCAAATTTTACTCGAATTATTTTTACTCAAATTAAAATTAATTTTGAGTTAAATGTTGTTAATTTTTAAATTTTCGAATAAATGAGTAATAGCTCGAGTTATAATTTTAGTAACGTTTGATTATTTTTTTTTTTGAATTTAGAGTTGAGTAATAATTCAAGTTATAATTTTTCGAGTAATATTTGTATAATTTTTAATTTTCGAATAGATGAGTAATAATATCGAGTGATGTTTGATTTAATGTTGAGCAATGGACAAATTCGAGTAAATAAATGAGTCAAATAATGCGGAGCTGCATTTTTAGTAATGTACAAATTCGAGTAAATCAAATAAGCTTTTTTTTAAAAGAAAAAATTAATAGCTCTTGTAATTTTTAGTTCGAGTAAATAATCCCAATAATATATTGTAGAGTTTATGTTATTATTATGAATCAATAGATTAGCATAAATTAATTAAATTATTATTAAAAGGTATTTTAGAGTAAATATTAAATTAAAAATATTTAACAAAGTTAAAATAAATTTAACATAAATTTTGAACTCTAAAATTAAATTAAATAAAACAATTCAAATAGATTAGTTGAATATTAAAAAAAAATTACCAAAATATAAGTATTATATAAATTAAATTAAAACTAGGTTAAGGACACCTCACAAACCCGTTGTAAATTTCTTTACGTGCGAATAGAGTACGAATACTCTACCGTTGTGTAATACAAAGTGACCAAGTAATACAAATTATCGAACCCAAGGAGGAATGTACTAGAATTTAAGTGATCTCGCGTTCATCGTAATTTTATAGAAATGATTCGAAGATTGATTTGGATTAAACAAGTAATAAAATATCTAACAATTACCAACAATTAGGCAAGCGAATGAAAATAAACTAATATAAAGGATGAACCAAGTTAAGCAAAAGTGAGACTAACAAAGGATGTGGAAATTCTAGGATTAATGCATCAAACTTGCATGTATCATGGGCTAACAATTAAAGGCAATCACTAAGGGCATGATTGATAATATGGAATGGTGGTGGGAATGAAATCGTTATTCCTAATTCTATTCTCATTCCTGTGATTGGTATGATTTTAGTAATAGAAATCACGATTCCAAAGGAATGTGTATGCCCTTACATGTGGGAATGAACATTCCTCTCACCCCCATAGTATTGCCCATTCAATTCCCTCATTCTCCCCACCCCACCCCACCCCACCCCACCCTACCCTACATTCACACTCACACTCACACACATATATTATAATTATAATTATAAATAATATTTTTTTAATTTATACAACATTTATTTATATAATTATAAATATGTTACTATTTTTCTACTTAACGTGTAAATTATTAAAATCATTTGTATTAAATTATTTAATAAAAGATAAAATAATAAATCATTTAAAATCTAAATAAAAAAATTAAATACTATTTTATATACTCAAATCGGTATAAAATATATAATTAAATTAAATTATTAAAATTTTTAAATATAAATGTATATAATTATTTTAATATTTATTCAAAATAAAATTAATAAACTATATATAAAAAATTAATATTATTAATTAAATTGAATATATACATGTAATATAAATATAAATATAATTTTTTATACATAGTTTAATATTTTTTAATATATATAAATTTTTTATTTGTATTTTAAATTTTATTTATATTTTAAAAATATTAATATTTTATTTTATTTTATTTATAATTTAATATTTTTCTATAATTATAAAATATATAAAATCTTCATTAAAAATTTAATTAATTTAATATTTTAAATAAATTAAATTTAAATATAATATTATAAAAATATTATTAATGAGATTGAAATTATTAAGGAATACAAATTCCATTACTTGAGTTATTCATGAACGATACCAATCATCATAAAAAAATTTTTAATCATTCCATTCCCATTACTATTCTATTCATAAGTTAATTTCATTCCCCTGACATACCAATCTAGCAGTAATTCCACCTAAACTCTCTTTCGAGATGGACAGAATGTAGATCCTTACAATGTTCTCTAAATGACTCATAGGATTGAGTCTCAACGAACACCTCCGACTAGGTACTATGATCATTTGAGTTGGTTCCCCTCACCCGATCAACACACCTCTCGATCTAGCCAATCAAATGTCCTATCAAAACGTTTTAAATCCAAAATGATATCTCTATCTCATTTTAGATTAATGCACATGAAGTGTATGACAAAATGATTCAATTAATTATCCTAAACACATAATTGATTTATTAATCTAATCACATGCTTAAAACAATAAACCGCACAAATCATCATAAACACCAAGATCTACAACATCAATGATAGAAAATCAATAAACCCAATCAACATATAAATTTAAATGCATAAATCCCAAAATTATGCAACACCATTCACGTTGGCAATCTTACAAAGGAGATTAGCCTACCATAATCCTAAAGAAAACAACATAGGCTATTTTATCTCCACAAATCATGGCAAAACTATAAAGCTCAATACAAGAATTGGATGAAAACTCCCTTGAATTGCTTCAATGGTATCTCCTTCATTTCCTTGTAATTTTCCTCTCTCTCTTACTTCTTTTTTCTCACTTAGATGGTGGTTTTGATGGAAGGATGATAGATATATGGTATCATGGGATTGTATACTAAAAGTCTAGCTTTAGTATGAACAATGTTTTAACCATATTTGAAATGAGAATCATTGATCAAATGATTGCGTCTTAAAAATTTTTATATGTTTGATGCAATATTCCACTTACTTTATACTGCAGATAAAATGTTATGCGACAACACGCGGAAGATCATATTATCAGTTTCCTTATAAAGTATAAACAGAGGCTCACAATCGAGATAGACGGGGACTCTCTATCGGGATGGTTGTAGTGTGATTTGGTATTAGTTTGTCTTGACTATATGATCACATTAGTGCACTTTTTGTACTGAGCAGGACCGCCTGAGATCGTTCGACTTATACTGACTATATAGGAGAACTTGATCTCAGTTATTATGGAAGTTCGTGCTCTTAATCCCTATACAATAACCTCGACACGTAAGACAATATGTATTTTTTAATTCATCAATGGGTGAGATTTACATGTAATTAAATCAATAAACTCGGTGATTTGGAAAATAGTATTGTCTCTATGATGTGCTGTTGATTGTAGAAGAAATCCGTGTCCGCTATAAGTTGATGATGTCTCCTTGAGGAGTTCATAAGGATTATCATGTAAACCCTATAGGTGGATTTATTCTGGCATGATAATGAGGTTGAGTGATACTACTCTCGGATGAGATATTAATTAATGGAATTGTCAGTAACTTAATTAATTAATGGGCATTGTATATCTTAAACATGGGGAGATTAACAGACTCATAATAAGAAGGAGCCCAACACGTAATTTTAGAATTGGAGCAGCAGTGTAGTAATAATATTTTAGTGGAATATATTATTATTATTGGACTTAAGTATAAGTTTTGGGCTAAACTTGGATACTTAAGCCCAATGGAGGCCTGACTCTAATTTCTCCTCTTGGTCTCTGCTGTAGCCCATATATAAGTCATCTCAGCTGTTCAAACCCTAATACACATGCTTAACACTGTGAGGAGGGTGAGAGAACAACAAATTGAGAAGATCTTGAGGATCTTCGCCCACACGACGTCAAGATTGGACTTGGGAATACAGCAGAAGATCGAAACATTATTTGCTGCTGCTATTTTTCAATTCCACGATTTATATAAAATTATGTAGAATTTAGAACAAGATGTGTAATATACTGCTAGAAAGCCACGGAAGAAAGGGTCATTTTGGCGTATAGATCACTCAAATAGGAGATCAGACGAGAGAGTTATGCCTAAAACCATGAGACTGCGCATGCTGCTAGTGATAATTCATCTTCTCCAAAATACCCTGATGTAAGGTAATACGTTACTATGTTTTCTTACTTCCGCTGATCTTAGAAACGTATGGAACCCTAATGGTTAACCAAATGATCGAATGCTAATAATTGGTATCAGAGCTTCAGTTTTTTGTGGTGAAGCGTGAAACGTTAGGCTAGGTTTCATGTGTCATACATGATTAGGGTTTAGAATTAAGTTTCTTGTTGAATACTCTAATTGTACACGATGGCACACGAGTACCGCACGACCACCCGATGGGGCTACCAGAAGGTAGCGATGGGGGCCGACGATATGGTGGCGGCAGAACGATGCCTGGTGGTTGAAGCACCGGCGCGACATGGCTGTGAAAGTTGTAGCAGGACATGGTGATGGCAGCGCTATGTGCTGGCGATGTTGGATCGCAACTCCAGACATACGTTGGTGGCTAGGCATGAGGTGCATGTCATCGTGTGTGCTGACGGGCATTTGGCATGATGGCGTGCTGACAGCGCAAGGTAGGAGCATAGCCGGCGTGGTTCCAGGCGGGCAGCGCGGTTGCAGGCGGACAAGGCTACTAGGGTTGTGCTGCTCAAGTCGGGCCTAGGACACGTGTCGCCAGATGATCACGGCTAGCGAGGGATGCGTGCGGTTGGCACATGCCGGCACACAGGAGTCAACTCTACGTAGCACGGTTGCACACTGGTGGCGCATGAGCAGGGCGTGGCTGGGTATAGTTGGCGCGACATGTTGTACGGTGGGTGTACACACGCGACGAGTGTAGGGTGCCGCACAGGACAGTGTGCTTGCGGCATACATCAGGGTGCTTGGTATGCACGGTAGGGTGCTTGACGCGCAAGGCAGCGTGGCTTGGCAGCGAGCGTGTGCGTGGATTAGCGTACGGATGATTGCACAAAGATAAGTGGCAGTCATGCTGACTGCACGAGAGCATGCTGCACACTCGTAGGCATGCACGAGGACGTGTTTCAGCACACGGAAGTGCACTAGTCAGTGGCTGAGCATGGAGTCTGCAGCACTGCACGGTGTTAAATCTGGAAGAAAATCGTAAAGGCTCGCATCTGATTTTCAGATTTTGTAAGTTGCCTGCATTCATGCTTGGTGGCGAACAGTCAAATTCGCCAATATATAACTGTTTTATAATTGATTTAATTATCTGATTATTGTTATATATGTATGCATGTTCTTTGTGATTTGCTGCCTTATGTGCCGTAATAGGAGCATGCTAGGATTGCTATTTTATTTTTGAATATTACATGCATATAAAAACCCTCGGTGTTAAATAAATAAGTTCGAGAGAGGATTGATAAATAATTCCCGCGGCCTCTATTATTGATTTGTAAGTGATGTAAATGAGCTTGCGCATCGGCATTAGGGCCTTCCTCCCCATCGGATGAGTTTATTCACAGATCACTGGTACAGACCTTTTTAAATAATTATTGTTTGTAATGTGATGCATATGAACTTATGCTTTGGCTATAGTACCTTCTTCCCCATCGGATGAGTTCATATGCGGATCACTGGTGCAAACTTATAATTGATGATTGTATAAAGTTATCCGAGCACGTGTGTTCTTCACAATCTGTAAGGCACATAAGCTTGTGCCGTGGACTTGGGATCAAATAATGGTGTACACTTAGATATAAATAATAAGTATCCTCCCCATCAGAGTCACTGCTATTATTTGCATGGCTAAAACGGAACCGACTATTAATTATTTTGTCATGAGGTTAGGTTGACAAATAAAATTAATGGGTAAAATTTTCTCTTGTAAATGTTTGGGTTTGTATACGTCCACACTATCGTGGCATGCAGACTCACGATGCTTGAGATGTCAGTGAATTTTATTTTTATATTGTTTTGAGAGAATCAATATAAATGGATATATTCAAATATTTGATCGGTGTATATATTTATGTGATTCTCTGAATTTTCAAATGGTTTTATCTCGCTTATTGTTTACTAAAAGAAACATATTTACTTGTCCAAAATTAGATGATTAGAAAATGATCTTGGATTTAATTCTTACTGCTTAGGAAAATAAATGTGTTCTCACTAAGGATGATCTCTGATGCTTATTTAAGTCTCTAGTGGAGAGGTGAGAGGTTCATAGAAATATGATGATCTCATACGACTCTTCAGATACTTGAGTAAGTTAGAAAGTCAAGAGATCAGGGATAACTTGATGAATGAATTGGAAAAACGTGGAGTGGAAATTGAAAGGGAAACCTATTCTCCATAATTTGCCTGGATGTTTTGAGCAAGTTCTACCTGAAATACGAGAGGTTGTATATGATGGGGAACTTCTGAGAAAACACGTGGCGAAGGAAAGTCAATTTCATCAAGATGTGAACAAGGTTAGTATCTCATTCACTAGTTGTTGAAGTATGATTAGTGATGTCATCTACCGACACATTGTGTGTAAATACCGGAATCACTAAAAACCTGCAACTTAGTGATGATGAGATTACTGTGGACATGGGTAATGCTACGAGAGTAGTGGCTGTTGCAGTGGGAGTTGTTTATTAATCATTTGATAGGAATAAATGTTTGATTATGAGAAATTGTCTTTACGTACATTTTAATAGAAAGAATTTAATTTCAGTTTCTATGCACGTACATATAGATACTCTATTTCATTTAAATGACATGGTCATAGTGATGAGGGATGGAGCTATAATCTGTTGTGGTACGTTGGTGGATAATTTGTACACTCTTAAATTATGATTATCCCATGGATGCAATACAAATAGTAATGATAATGCGTCTTCTAATCTAATAAGAGAAAGGAACATTCGGATATGAACCAAACATACCTTCTAGCATCTTAAACTAGGTCATGATTGCTTTTTAAGGCAAAGGGGTGTAGAGCCAAAGATATGTTGGGATTGGTTCATTCTGATTCATGCGGTCCTAAGATTATCCCTATGAGAGGTTGTTAGATATAATTTTGATGCACCGTAAGTCTAAGTACTATGATTAATTCAAAAGTTCATGACACATGCGGTGAAGTTTCATTGAAAATATATCAAGTCATTTACGATTTAATCGTGGAGGCGAGTACCTCTTAGGATAGTTTAAGAGCTGTTTATCAGAGGTTGGGATTGAAACCCAAATTGTCAACACCGAGCAAACCCCAGCCGACTGGTGTGGCGAAGAGAAGGTATAGGACTTTTTTGGAAATGGTTAGATAGATGATGAGTTATTTGGAGTTATTAAATTTATTTTATGGGTATGCCCTAGAAACAACATGTGATAAGAATGTTTGTTTGTTTGTGGGATATCCTGAAAAAATGAAGGGTGATTATTTAGTCCAAAAGATCAAAGGGTGATTGTTAACACAAACACTAGATTTTTTGAAAAGGACTATGTAATAAATCACAAAGTCATGTATAAATTGTTCTAAAGGATGTGAGAGAAGAAAACATAAAGTATAGTACTAATTATACAAGACGATATACCACAAGAAAACTGCATTGCGTGTTACGTCTGATACACAATTGCATGTAGTGCTTTATCATAGTGGGAAGGTTGTTCTACAACCTAATAGATTTATGTTTTGGGAGAGTCGTGAGACTTGGTCCCCAGTAAACATGAAATCGACTCATGGTTACGACAAAGCACTACAAGATAAAAATGCGATATCTTAGCAAGTTGCAATGATTTTTGAAATGGGATCTTTGGATTCTAAATTAGGTCTGGGTGCTTGTAGAATCACGAAATGGTATGAAAGCCATTGGAAGTGGTTTTATAAAATAAAAGAGGACTAGACGGTAAGGTGATACTTTGAAACAAGGCTTGTTGCGTAAAGGTACACTCAAAAAGAAGGGTGAGTTCGAGTATGAGGGAACCTTTTTCAACAGTAGCTAAGTTTAAGTTGATCCAAATTCTTTACTTTATTGCTGCTCATATTGAATTATGAGGTATAGCAAATAGATGTCAAGACAGCTTCCGTAATTGAAAGACTTGAGGAAAACATCAATGTGAAGCAACCAGAGTGATTCATTGCAAAGTGCTAAGAGCATTTTGAGTGTAAGTTTAAAAGTATCCATTTATGGACTAAAGCGAGCTTTAAACTCAAAGTACATCTGTTTTGATGAGGAAATCCAGTGATACGGATTTAATCAATGTTCGGATGGGGCTTGTGTATTGAAAAGAGTGATGAAAATGTGGTGGTATTTCTTATAGTATACGTAGATGATATATTGCTCATTGGAGACAATGAAAGAGTATTGTCGAGTATATGGGTATTGTTGACAAAACAGTATGAAATGAAGGACTTAAGAGAAGCTAAATACATCCTTGCGATCATGGTGATCACAAGATAGGATGTTATACTTGTCTCAAGCTTCATGAAATGATACAATCCTTACTTGTTTTAGCATATGACTTTATCTAAGGAAATGTGTCTTATGACACAAAAGAAGATAAAGGTGATGAAGGCAGTTCCTTATGCTTCGGCGAATAAGAAGCTTAATCTAAGGAAAGCTATACACGAGAATGGATACCTATTTTGCTAAACGCGTGGATAGTGGGTATCATGGTAACCCAAAATAAGAATATTGAACTGTGGTATGACATATATTTAATTTCTTGAAAAGGACAATAAATTATATGTGGACTTACCGGACATATTTATTGTTTCTTGTGGGTTACATAGATTCGGATTTTTCAAATTAGATAGGGACGACAATAAATCCACCTCAAGGTTATGTGTTTAATTTTGAAAGTTGAGACATAATATGAAGGAGTGTTGTGTAGAAATATATTTCGGACTCCACCATGGAAAGATGATGAATTGGAGCCTTTGAGGTAGCCAAAGTATCTGTATGACTCTAGAAACTTCATGATGGACTTGGAAGTATTTCTAAGTTTGCCCATGGTTATCACAATTTATTGTGATGATAAAGGTGCAGTTGCAAACTCGAAGGAATCACGAGTCTATAAGCAATTAAATACATTAAGTGCAAGTATCACCTGTTACGAGAAATCGTATGATATGGGGAAGGTTGTTGTCGCCTAGATTGCATCGGATGATAACCTAGTAAATCCATCTACAAGGACCTTAAGGCGAGAGCTTTTGATGGTCAAGTAGTGATAAGTCATAATTTTACCATATTATTTCAGATGAATTCATATTTATTTTTATGTGACTTGTGAATTATTTAGTGTAATTACGACTGATTTATATTTTCTACACTTGAGCTTTAATTGTTTTATTTCTTATTGAAACAGGCTAAAATTATGATAAATTGTACGGCCATAATAGTTTATTTTGTGACTGCTACAATTATCATTACTGTTGAAAATAAAGAGTTGACCAAGTAAATTAGGAAGTGATTTGATTTGAAGAGATAAAGAAACTTACCAAAAAGATTGGAGATGTAATGAATCTGGACGCTCTTCAAGAAGGAAAGAAATCAATTAGGTTTCTTGGGGGACTCAGCACGGATAGAGGAGAAGGCAGATTGGGAGAGCAGGAGACGCAACACTCACAAAGAACAATATCGATTCTTTTATTTTATATTTTTAATTTAGTTTTTATTACGTAATTACGTTTCTAGTCCGAGGATTGTGAACCTCCCATGAATTATTTATTTGATTGTTAGGATTTTTATGTCACAAACTTTTATATGAATTTATCTTATTGCATGCACTGAATTGATTTCATAGTAATTTGATAAATATTTTAGACTGGCCATCTAAATTAATTGTTAAATTGTTTATTGCTATTTCATGATCCATGATCCGTAATTATTGTGAGGATTGAATTGAATAGCGAAATAGAGGAAGGCCCTCTAGGTGTAATAAGATCTAGGTTGTATGATTCCTAGCCGGTTTTCATAGCTAGTAATTCTAATATTTGGTGTCATAATACATTTGCAAGTTCGAATCCATAGGGTCACTCGTAAATAGTGTAATTTAGTGGTCGTACCCTAAATTGCTAAACATAAGAACATTTCGTGTTAATTTGGTCGTACCATTAGCCTAAGGATTTGAGTTTGTATAATTGTTGGCATGTTTAATTCGTGCAATTTTATGAATTAGGATATGGGAGGGGATCAAATCCTTGGACTAGGTTTTCAATTTTATTTGTTTATTTTATTTTTATATTTTTTTGCAATTTTAATTATTTACTATCATGTTTTTTAGTTGTTAGATTCAATCCATCCCCCCTTGTTACTTTCTTAAAAACACGATTAATTTAATTTAAATTCGATGACTCCCTGTGGGTTCGACCCGTACTTATCCTACTACACTCTAGTGTGGATTTGTTTGGAAAATTACAAATCTTATTTTTTGGTGCCGGCGACAGCACACTAAATTTTGGCGCCGTTGCCGGGGAGTAATCCCAAATTTTTATTAAATTTTTTGAGTTTTTACTTTACTTATTTTCAAAATTTTTCCCAACAGAATACTGACACTGAACCCTTCAGTGTCAGGTTTGCTCCTGTTTCGTTTTTCTGATTTTTCTTGGTTAATCACTTTCTCCCCTTGTAGGCTTGCTTCTAATGGATCGATATCATGGTTATTATGGTCAGAATATTGAACCATGTAGATTTGTGCAACCACACTCCATTACACTCATGATTATCCATCCTTGATTGATAGATTAGCGGTTAGAAGAAGAGATGAATATTGGAGTGCTAATCAACAAAGGCATTGGAATGATCAACCATATGTCAACACTTGCAATCAAGGGTGGCATAACCCCTTATAATTCTCGATATGTGGACAACTCATATGATCAACCTTACAGCTTTCAAAGGCATGGCTATTATGAGCAAAGACCACAGTCCTTCAATAATAGTGAATGCTATTATGAAGATGATGAGTATTATGGCCATGAACAAAGTTTGAAGGCTTCATTAGAATCCTTGGTGAAATGGATGGAAATAATAATTTGAATCTTCAACAAGAAACCCAATTGAGTATTTAGAGTTTGGAGCGCCAATGTAGCCAATTAAGGACCGAGGTTGAACGTTTGGTGGCACAACAAAGTGAAAGTAATGAGGAATGTGCCATGGAGTCCACCAATAATGTGAAAGTCGAGATGAAGATCGAAATTGAAGAGGATGAATATGCTGAAAATTCTGCAGATTTAGTGTAGAAAATTCTGGTAGCAGAAACTGACACTGAAGCCTTCAGTGTCAGTTCTGTTGGAAACGAAAATGAGGTAAAGCTGCCCGAATTAATATTTACTAATTCTGATTCATTTTCATCTTCATACAGGTTGCCAAAGGTTGAAGATCCTCAAGAAAATGAGATGGTTGAAGTGTTTCGCATTGATGAGATTAAAAATCCTTTTCTTGAGGCGATCAAACAAAACTCTGTGGAGCTTCGTTTAAAAGCTTGACCAAGAACCATATAATTTTGAAGAGAGAGAACACTTCTCGCAAACCAATAAGATCATTATATTTGTTTGAATATTTTACTCCTATTACGTGAAAGGGAAGTGAATGTCGAGCCAACAACGTTAAGAAAATGCGCTTGTTGGGAGGCAACCCAACATAGGTTCTTATTTTTATTTTTAATTTTATTTTCTTAATAAATAATCTTGTTCTTTTGGTGTGTGCTTAATTATATGCTATAGAGTGAAGCGATAATGTGTGGATGATATTTTTGGAGGAGAAAAAAAATCCCAACGTGTGGTCAATTAAATGGAGCTTAACCCGGTGACTACTTTCCACTCTTGCACTTTTTCCTTGAATTTTATTGTGTTTGTTTTCTTGAGAGCAAGCTAATGATTAGGTGTGGGTAGGTTTGGTGTATTAAGTGGTATTTGACAATATTTTTTGTTAGTGAATGTGCATATAATATTTCATTTGATATCATATTTTACACTTGTGCACATGTGAAATTGGTTTTAGATTTATGGTGAGATTGTGTCTTTGATATGTGATATTTTTGGCATAGCAAAGAGTTGAATTTGATGTACCGATACTTATGAGTTATTGGATTTGTCTTATTGTTTATGTGACAAATGTGGAATAATTTTTGTTTGAGAGTTCATGGCAAAATTACCCTATTTTGTGAGCTTTGATCCTTGAAGAGCTACCATCTATGTAAGCTCTATATTTTTCTTGATTGAGTGCAAATTGGACTTGGTATGTACATTCTAGAACTTGCTCCTTGAATGCATTTTGAGATCTTACATTTGGACATGTGTACTTAAATGATAAAGGCAACTAGGCAACTGATCATTTAGCTTTCTTTTTACCTACCCGATCTTGTTAAACTTTTAGGAGAGCCACTTTGAGCCTAGCATTTTCTTTGATGAATGAGCATATCAATTAGCCATGTTCCATTTCTTTCTTGAACTCCTCCAATTGAACCCCTTACTATTTTACAATTTGTGAAAATCATTGAAAGTATTTGTTGAGATTGGATTGAAGATGAAGGGGAGTTGATGTGAAAAAAATAATGGAGAAAGAAAAGAAGAAAAGAAAGGAAGAATGGATGATAGAAAAAAACAGTTGAAAAAGAAAGAAAAGAAAAGAAGGAAAAAATCTGAGCGTGAAAAACATAGAAGAGAAGCTGAAAATTGCTGCAGAATATTTCTGAATAGTTCAGACACTGAACCCTTCAGTGTTACCCCTATTTTTTCGAAAATATGCAAAAAAAAAAAAAAAATAAAACAGGTGTGGGAAGGGGATGTGTTGATGAAAATCAGATTTTATTAAAAGAAAATGAAGGAGTGGATGTGGAAAAAATGAGAATGTCAAGATGTATCCCTTTGATGTACGTTTCATATGATTAATACAATTTGCAAAGTAGTAAATTTAGCTTTTTTAATCCTTTCTATCCCACCTTATCCCAAGACCCATTACAACCATTTTAAAAGCCTTTTTGATATTTTAACAATTCCCATTGAACTTGGTGGAGATTTGATTTGGGAGCAAGCATATGGTAATGTCTTGTCTTGTTTAATTTTGAGTGTTTTGCTACGCAACACATATACTTGAGCGTTATTTAGCGAAACCATTATGAGGCCATGAATTCTTAAATTCCTTTATTCTACATAAGTTGTAAGATTTTTGTTAGACATCCTATTACTCATTTGTATTTGGTGTATTTATTTTATTCTGTTGAAAGTGTCATTGTTTTGCTATCACTTGGATATGATTTTTATTTTTCATATACTTTGTCTTGGTCTTGTTTTGCTTGAGGACAAGCAGAGGTTTAGGTGTGGGTAGTTTGATAAGTCATAATTTTACCTCATTATTTTAGATGAATTCATATTTATTTTTATGCGATTTGTGAATTATTTAGTGTAATTACGACTGATTTATATTTTCTACACTTGAGCTTTAATTATTTTATTTCTTATTGAAACAGGGTAAAATTGTGATAAATTGTACGACCATAATAATTTATTTTTTGACTGCTACAATTATCATTATTGCTGAAAATAAAGAGTTGACCAAGTAAATTAGGAAGGAATTTGATTTGAAGAGATAAAGAAACTTACTAAAAAGATTGAAGATGTAATGAATCTGGACACTCTTTAAGAAGGAAAAAAATTAATTAGGTTTTTGGGGGACTCAGCACGGATAGAGGAGAAGGCAGATTGGGAGAGCAGGAGACGCACCACTCATGAAGAACAATATCGGTTCTTTTATTTTATATTTTTGATTTAGTTTTTATTATGCAATAACGCTTCTAGTCTGAGGGTTGTGAACCTCCCATGAGTTATTTATTTGATTGTTAGGAATTTTATGTCGCAAACTTTTATATGAATTTATCTTATTGCATGCACTGGATTGATTTTATATTAATTTGATAAATATTTTAGACTGGCCATCTAGATTAATTGTTAAATTATTTATTGTTATTTCATGATACATGATCCGTAATTGTTGTGAGGATTGAATTGAGTAGTGAAATCGAGAAAGGCCCTCTAGGTGTAATAAGATCTAGGTTGTATGATTCATAGCCAGTTTTCATAGCCTAGTAATTCTAATGTTTGGTGTCGTAATGCATTTGCAAGTTCGAATCCATAGGGTCACTTGTAAATATTGTAATTTAGTGGTCATACCCTAAATTGCTAGACATTAGAACATTTCGAGTTAATTTGGTCATATCATTAGCTTAAGGATTTGAGTTTGTATAATTGTTGGCATGTTTAATTTGTGCAATTTTATGAATTAGGATATGGGAGGGGATCAAATCCTTGGACTAGGTTTTCAATTTTTTTTATCTTATTTTTATATTTTCTTGCAATTTTAATTATTTACTTTCATGTTTATTAGTTGTTAGATTCAATCCATCCCCCCTTTTTACTTTCTTAAAAACACGATTAATTTAATTTAAATTCGATTACTCCCTGTGGGGTCGTCCAATACTTATCCTACTATACTCTAATATGGATTTGTTCGGAAAATTATAAATCTTATTTTTGGATGCTGACGACAACACACCAAGTAGTGGGAGTGGGAATCAGATGTGTGACAGTGGTTTTGACAGCATAGTCTTTTAGTATAAGTGGGAGATAGTTGGATTTTATACTAAAAGCCTAGCTTTAGTATGAATAATGTTTTAACAATATTTGAAATGAGAATATTTGATCAAATGATTGTGTCTTATAATTTATTTATATGTTCGATGCAATAGTCCACTTACTTTATATTGTAGATAATATATGCTGTGACAACACGCGGAAGATCATATTATCGATTTCCTTATAAAGTATAAACAGAGTCTCACAATCGAGATTGACGGGGACCTCTATCGGGATGGTTGTAGTGTGATTTGGTATTAGTTTGTCTTGACTATAGAATCACATTAGTGCACTTTGTGTATTGAGCAGGACCGCTTGAGATCGTTCGACTTATACTGACTATATAGGAGAACTTGATCTCAGTTATTATGGAAGCTTGTGCTCTTAATCCCTATACAATAACCTCGACACGTAAGGCAAGATGTATTTTTTTATTCATCAATGGGTGAGATTTACATGTAATTAAATCAATAAACTCGGTGAGTTGGAAAATAGTATTGTCTCTATGGTGTGCTGTTAATTGTAGAAGGAATCCGTGTCCGCTATAGGTTGATGATGTCCCCTTGAGGAGCTCGTAAAGATTATCATGTAAACCCTGCAGGTGGATTTATTTCGGCATGATAATGAGGTTGAGTGGTACTACTCTCGGATGAGATATTAATTAATGGAGTTATCAGTAACTTAATTAATTAATGAGTATTGTATATCTTAAACATGGGGAGACTAACGAGCTCATAATAAGAAGGAGCCTAAAACGTAATTTTGGGATTGGAGCGGCAGTACAGTAATAATATTTTAGTGGAATATATTATTAATATTGGACTTAAGTATAAGTTTTGGGCTAAACTTGGATACTTAAGTCCAATGGAGGCCCGACTCTAATTTCTCCTCCTGGTCTCTACTGTAACCTATATATAAGTCATCTCAACTATTCAAACCCTAATACACATGCCTAACACTATGAGGAGGGTAAGAGAACAGTAGATTGAGAAGATCTTGAGGATCATCGCCCACACAATGTCAAGATTGGACTTGAGAATACAATAGAAGATCAAAAGATTGTTTGCTGCTGCTGTTCGTCAATTTCCATAATTTTTATAAAATTGTGTAGACTTCATAACTGAACATGTAATATACTTCTAGAAAGCCACGGAAGAGAGGATCGTTTTGGCGCATAGATCACTCAAATCGGAGACTAGACGAGAGAGTTATGCCAAAACCATGAGTCTGCACAGGCTGCCGGCGAGAATTCATCTTCTCCAACATACCCTGGTGAAAGGTAATACATTTCTATATTTTCTTTCTTCCGCTGATCTTAGAAACGCATGGAATCCTAACGGTTTATGTTAACCAAATGATCAAACGCCAACAGGTATGGATGAAGAATGGATGAAGATGATGGTGTAAAATGACAAAAATGATATGTGATGTGTGTGAGCAGCCAAAACCCTGTGAATCCTGGTGGAAATATTGAAATTGGGGATATTTATACCCCTTGTGTCACGTCCCAATTTATTCATATGTAGAAATAGCTAAATTTATAAATGAAGGATTTTTTTTGAAAGTTTAAAATGAAACTATCGGGTCTTAAATCCGTAATTGTAATAAAGTAGAGTTTAACTAATCCATAGTTAGAATTGAAACAAGTATCTTAGAATTTAAGTAGCAGAAGTCTTCGGTGAATTATGTGCAGTGACAATTCCTAAGTCATTGTTCACATTTTAAACACTTATTAAATAAACTACATAGTGCTTCAAGCTGCAGCCAACTTCTTGAACTCATCACCCGCCATGTCGGCTATGCCACATCATCTGTAGAAGGGAAAATATGGTGAGGTGAGCACACGAGAATGTACTCAATGGGAGATTTATGGTTAGATTTTACAATTGAAAATGGCTTTGTCTCTTGAGAAATAAACTTTATGAACTTTTAAAAGTAAAGGGGATTAACCCATAGTCAAGTCGCTTGAAGCGCTCATTATTTAATACGTCAGGTCGCCTGAAGGTGCTCATTATTTAATACGTCAAGTCACTCGAAGGTGCTCATTATTTAATACGTCAAAAGTCATGCAAATGCGTCTGTTTTTCTTTATTGGTAATAATGACATCTGTACGTACAGATTCCTGGCCCACCTATCTTACGTAAAGTTTTTATGCATATTCATCACATCAATTACGTAAATCATGTTCAATATAAAAATCATAAAAGTAAGCCCACATTTTTAAAGACGAATCACGCAAAGATAAAATTTCAAGGTAAAGGTTGAGGATGAGAGTTGTCCTTGCTAGATTTTCTCGTAACCTCAATGCCTTCAAATTTTTAAAGTTTCTCTTAGCATATGATTAAGTATATTTCTCTAGAAATAGATCACAATGGATCATACTTAGGGTTTTCTTGTAGTTGTTTATAATTTGGAAAGTTGGGTATAACTCTTAAACTATTTATTAATCTTAAAAATTGTTTGAAAGGAAAATATTAGACATTTTGGTGAACAATTCCATGTATACTCCTTTCCGTAAATATTTCGTTTCAATGGCCAACGAAAATATAAAGTTTAGTTTGAGGTTTCCCGTATGCAGTTCTACCACAATTTAGTGAATCGACTATAACTTTTATTTGGGTGAATACTTTTTAAAGATATTTTATAGTAATATAGTAGACACATAGACGAACAAGTTTCGTATCACAGTTTGGTTGATTCATCCATTTTAATAGAGTAAATAGAGCAACATATTTCTGCAGTAACATACTTTATTTTCACTCCTAAGTATTCTCTTTTTAAAATATTGATAGATATGTTTATCATATCAAAAATAAAAATTATATCAAGTTGTAATATATATATATATATACACATACATATATATATGAAATTTACATCTACTGTTTACAGTTCGTAGTACCTTAATAGTGTTACAAAAAAATTAGTTTAATACCCAGTAGATAAGAAAAGAAACATAAATTCTTATAGTGAATAAGAAAAGATACATAATTATTATTATTATTTGTTATTGATTATTATTATTTTTTATATATATTTAACTTTTGAAAGTAAGACTCGTTGTTAAATAAAGTACTACTTATATTCTAACTTTTGAAAATAAGACCTATTTTTAAATCAAGCATACGTCAAAATTTCAGCAAGTTTATAAAAACATGTTTATGAAAAAAAAGAACTTATAAACATATTCCAGAATCGTATCGTGCATGTTTATAAATAAAACCAAAATTTCAGCTTGGTTATAAAAATAATGATCTTATAAACATATTCCAGAATCATATCATGCATTTTCGTAGAGACAAAGAACTTATAAACATATTCTAGAATCGTATCATAAGACATTTTTATATAAAACACTCATCTAAAGAACTCAATCAACATCACCGCATTATCTTTATATAAGACAGAATAAGTAAAAACAAGAACTCAAACATGTTCATAAGAAAAGCAAAGAACTCCACCAAGAACTCAGACATATAAACATAAGGAAGTCAAGTATTTCTTTAATAAAAAGGAAAAGTAAGATATTTACCTCTGTATCTTAGATAAAAATGAACTTAAAATGGATTCTTGGTAATGAGATTTCCTAAAGAAAAACATGTATAAAAAATACTCTTAACCAACAGTGGACAGAAGTAAATAAATATACATATATATATATATATATATATATATATATATATATATATATATATATATATATATATTCAATGGAGAAAGTTAATAAAATTTTACCTAAAGTTAGGAGATCTTCCGATACCAACTTGGGGATGGTTAATTGTTCCTAGAGCCTTAGATAATTTTCTTGGAGTATCGAGCATTTTCGGTGGTAATGGGATGATGAAGATTTGTGACAATCTAGAAGGAAATGTAGGAACGTAATTAGTTTTTATTCTCAAAATGTTGTTGTGAACGGGGAACGTCTCTTCAACAGGTAGGTTGCTGTGAAGGTGGTACGTCTCTCAAGACAGGTTGCTGTGAAGGGAAGGTTGGAGAGATTGTAAATCTTCTGGTGTTTCAGAGAATATTTGAAGACTATATTCGGATATTTGAAGAATGTTTTGAAAGTTCTTGTGAAGATTTGGAGACGCATTTCAAAGATATGCGTCTGCATACGTTTAGAATTCTCATGCGTTTAATGATTGACCTCTCCTGCCTGATTGGTTAAGGCCACTGCCTTACACATGGCCTCTCTATCATCACCACCTCATTACGTGTTTAGCTCATGAATTGTCTTTCTTAATATTTCATATCTAATTACAGTTTTAAATATCATCAACATAATAATAATAATAATAATAATAATATTATTATTATGTTTGTATAGATATAGATATCTATACATGACTATTACATCCTCCCCAACTAAAATTAATTTCATCATCGAAATTTAATTCACATCTAATATTCATAATCCTAAGATTATATCATCGAACTGGATAAAAATACTGACTCGAAAAGAGGTACCTTCTAGTTTAAATGGGGATATTTGGCCAAGATTTGGTCTTTATGTTCCCAAGTAGCTTCTTCACTTCCATGTCTATTCCACAACACTTTTACTAACATGATAGTTTTGTTTCTTAGTTTTTCTTCCTTGCAATCCAGAATGGCAATAGGCCCTTCTTCATATGTTAAGTCATTGTGTAGTGTGACATCTTGATGATTGATCACATGGCTTTGATCATTTATGTAAGGCCGTAGCATTAACATGTGAAAGACATTATGAATTCCGGACAAATAGGTGGTAAAGTTAACTTGTAGGCTATTTTTTCAATAGTTTCCAGGATTTCATATGGCCCAAGAAATCTTGGCTTATGTTTCCATCTCTTCCCAAAATGCGTAACACCCTTTATTGGTGTTACCTTTAGGAAACCTTGTCCCCTGGTTGATACTTTTGATTTTTACGTTTCTTGTCAGCGTAAGCTTTTTGTCGGAATTGTGCTATTTTCATTCTTTCTCTAATCTAGCTTATACTCTTTTTATGGACAATTTTGAGTCCCAACAACTTTTTTTCTCCAACCTCATCCCAATGAAGTGGAGACCTATATTTTCTTCCATAGAGAGCCTCATATAGAGCCATGCGAATTGTCGCTTGGTAACTGTTGTTGTAGGCAAACTCTATCAAAGGTATGTAATCTTCCCAACTTTCCCTAAAATCCAGGATATTCGATTGTTTGGTTAGTTATCTCTGTTTGCCCATCTATTTGAAGGTGATATGTTGTACTTAACTTCAACTGAGTCCCCATTGCATCTTGTAGCTTGCGCCAGATGTTAGAAGTAAAACGAGTATCCCTGTCGGACATTATTGAGACTGGTACACCATGCAACCTCTTTATTACCTCAAGATAGATTTGAGCCAATTTCTCCATAGTATAGTTCATCTTGATAGGTAGAAAATGTGATGTCTTTGTCAATCTATCGACAATCACCCAAAATCCATGATTTCCACGCAGAGTTCGGGGTAATCCATCAATGAAATCCATCTTGACATGTTCCCATTTCCATTCTGGTATTTCCAAAGGCTCTAATAGGCCTGAGGGTCTTCGATGTTCTGCCTTAATTTTTTGGCATGTCAAGCATCTCCGAACAAAATCTGCAATGCAACCCTTCATGTTTCTCCACAAGAATAGTTTCTTCAAGTCTTTGTACATCTTGGTTCCTCTTGGATGAACCGTGTATGGGGTACAATGTGCTTCTGTTAAGATTTTATTTCTTAACTCCTCATTCTTGGGCACACATATCCTTCCTTGAAATAGAAAAGCACTATTATGATCCTTGGAGAAACCTCTCGTGTTTTCGCTTTCCGCCAATGAACGCATCTTGTTTAGAAACTCATCTTCCTTCTGAGCTTCAATGATTCGTTCCTTTAGGGTTGGTAGTACGGTCAATGCTGCTAGCATAGCACATACATCTTGTGGAGACGTCGCTATGGTAATTTTCAATTTTGCAAGCTCATTACTTAACTCTTCTTGATCAGTAATTTTGTAAGGCGAAGACCTTTTTTCATTTCTGCAAAGTGCATCAGCTACCATATTTGCCTTCCCTAGATGATAGTTGATAGTGCAATCATAGTCCTTTACAAGTTTTAACCATCTTCTTTGTCTCATGTTGAGTTCTTTTTGCTCAAAGAAATACTTCAAGCTTTTATGGTCGGTGTATATCTCGCATTTTCCCCCATAGAGGTAGTGCCTCCAAATCTTCATGGCGTGAACCACTGCAGCTAGCTCTAGATCATGAGTGGGATAGTTTTGCTCATGGACCTTTAATTGTCTAGAGGCATAAGCAATCACCTTACCGTGTTGCATTAGGACGCATCCCAAACCAAGTTTTGATGCATCAGTATAGATCACGAATTCCTTTGAGCCGCTAGGAATTGTTATCACAGGGGCCGTGATCAACCTTTGCTTTAATTCTTGGAAGCTTTGTTCATATTTATCCGTCCATTGGAATTTAACATCTTTCTTTGTCAGTCATGTTAGTGGGCCAGCTATATTTGGAAATCCCTCAATGAACTTTCTGTAATATCCAGCTAATCCAAGAAAGGTTCTTACCTCATGCATATTTTTTTGGGGCCTCCCATTCACTTACAGCTTGTACATTACATGGGTTTACTTCCAAACCTTATGCAGAAATGATGTGTCCAAGAAACACAACATGGTTTAGCCAAAACTCGCACTTATTGAATTTGGAATATAGTTTCTCCCTCCGGAGTGTTTCCATCACTATCCTCAAATGTCCTGCATGTTGTTCTTCATTCCTAGAGTAGATCAGAATGTCATCAATGAATACAATTACAAACTGATCCAAGTATGGATGAAACACTCGGTTCATCAAATCCATGAATACCCCAGGGGCATTGCTAAGTTCGAAAGGAAATACGACAAACTCGTAATGACCATAACGAGTTTCGAAAGCTGTTTTGGGGATATCTTGTTCTTTAATCTTCAATTGATGATACCTAGAGCGAAGATCTATTTTTGAGAACACACTAGCTCCACTCAATTGGTTAAATAGAACTTCAGTGCACGGTAGAGGATATTTTTTCTTGATTGTAAGCTTGTTTAGTTCACTGTAGTTTATGCACATACGCATGGTTCGATCATTCTTCTTCTTCCCAAACAGAACTGGAGCTCCCCAGGGGGATACATTAGGTCTTATAAAGCCCAAGTCCAGCAACCCTTGTAGTTGTACCTTCAATTCTCATAGCTCTGCAGGCTCTCTCTGATAGGGTGCTCTTGATACTGGCGCCGAACCAGGTATCAAGTCGATTGTGAACTCAATTTGTCTATCAGGTTAAACCCCTGGAAGGTTTTCTAGAAACACATCTTTGTATTCACATGTAACTGGCACTTCACTCACCTCCACCGGTGTCGTCTTGCTATTCATCACATACACTAGAAATGCCTCGGCATTTTATTGTGAACCTCTTTCATCGCCTTCATAGTAATCAAGATTTTTGGTGCGGTTCTGGTCTTCACTCCATGGAAAGTAAAACTCCCCACTTCGTTCTCTCGAAAGATGATTTCTTTCTTATGGCATTTAATTGTTGACAGTTTCCATAAACCAGTCCATTCCAAGGATAACGTCAAAATCCTTAAGGCTAATGACATCTAAGATAGCTTTAACTTATCTTCAAATTTCACGTCCACATACCTCAACAACCTTTCCACCTTCATAGATATTCCAGATGTCATACTTACTTTTAAGGCATTACTTTCACTTCTACATTTAGTTTCTATTTTCGTTGCTAAACGAGAAGAAATAAAAGAATGCATAGCACAAGTATCAAATAAAATAATAGCAGGAATATCTTGAATTGGTAGGATACCTATAATTGTTTCTGGATTTTGGGCCGCTTCAAACTCGAGCCTTCCCGACAGATCCTGACCCTGTTTTACCTTTTTGTGGGTTCCTTTTTGGGAATTGCCAGTAATTGTGCCCCAGATCCTTACACCAATAATATACACCCTTTCCCATCAAACATGGACATGGGTGGTTCTTTCCACAAGTGTTGTAAGCATTTCCTGTTGACTGATTGTTAGCACCCTGGCGGATAGATGCTCTTTTGGATGGAGGCTGATGGACAGGTTTGTTTGGTGTCCATGTCCCCTTGTGTTTTCCCATGTTGATAGATGGTTTTTCTTTGGTATGGCCTGAATCTAGGCGCGCTTCAGCCTCTAAGGCATTCTCCACAGCAATTGCGTAAACCTGGTTCCTTTACACTGCAAGATGCTGCTTATCTCCTTCCTTAAGCCTAATTTAAACCTCCTTGTCTTTTGATCTTCAGTGCTCACTAAATGGGTGCATACCGAGATAGCTGATTGTACTTCCATTCATACTCCATAACGTACAAGCCCCCTTGCTTCAGATTCTGAAACTCATCTGCTTTCTTTTCTTGATAAGTCAACAGAAGGTAATTGCGGAAGACTATTGTCTTAAACTCTTCCTAAGTCATCGCCAACATTTGCTCCGGGGTCTGTGTACATCCTAATGCCTCCCACCATTATCATGCATCTCCTGTGAGTTGGAAAGCTACACAAGAGACCTTTTCAGCGTCAGTGCAGATCAAATGGTTGAATATCCTATCAAGTGCTCAGATCCATTCATCCACAAATGCTGGGTCCCCAAGACCATTGAAGGTAGGTGGATTGTATTACCGGAAGTGTTCAAGTATGGGTTCGTGCCGTGTCGTGGTACGACTGGGTTTGCAGTTGTGGTAAAGTGTTGCTCAAGGCCCTCGAGCACAGTGGTGAGATGAGCTAAAGGGTCATTCACTGGGGGGTTTGGAGCTTGAGAGGACGGTGCTCCGAGTGCAGGTCCTTGAGGTAGGCCTGGCATGGTTCCACGAGTTCATCGCCCTTCAGCCATTTCCTATGGGATTTATTATGTTAAGTTTTTATGTATATATTAAAGGAAAAGAAAAGGAATGAAAAATATATGATAATCAAAATATTTCTTTTCGTTGATAATAGCAATTTTTGACATAATTGGGTTCCACAATCAAAACGATGATGAAAATTAAGTGGACCCTAGATCTCCAAGCCTCATGATGGCTTTTAGGGATGTGCATAAAATCCTAACATATAATAGTCAACATAAACATAATAAAATAGCTAACAAGGAAAAGGTAAATGAACGACAACACAAACTCGTAAGTTATAAACTTTACGAGTCGTGATCAATATATAACAAACGTCATAGTCCTACACCCATCACCCTAATCGTACATCACCATCTCCCCACCACTAGAACCGTAAGTGCCGCCACGGCTGCTCGACTCCTCTGGGATAAGATGGGAAAAACCCAAATCTAGAAGAATATCGTAGATGCTCGGTGGGGTTATCACAAAGGGAACCCCAATGGGAGGAAGGTCAGAGGAAGATAGGTGCTGAGCCACTAAAGTGAGCTGAATACCCTCAGTCATCATTGTAGGGTAAGCGTCAGTGTTGAAGAAGTCAAGGTCTGAGGTACCAAAAGAGTCATTAGGAAAATAAGAGGGTCCCTGATTTGGCTCATACATCCACTCAGGCTGCTTAGGGAAAAAGGGATGTGCAATAAAGGTACCTCTCCCAAGGTGGAATAGGGGAAATCAGCGTGCTCCTGCCACATCATCCATAGTCGAGCCATGAATGGTCGAAACTCGAGACAGAGCACATCACTGTCTATCGAAATTCATGCAAACTCTGGAATAGCCTCCCATCTTAAGTATCTTCACCAGACCGATAGAGAATCCACAACTATTCAAGCGGCCTCAAATTCCTCCCAAGGAGGAGTCTCCCCCATGATGTCCCATGACGTCCACATTCGAGTAATGTGGATGCCAACGAACTCGGAGAGGTCATGGTCAATGCTCTCATAGTAGGTAAATCGATCGGTCAAGGACTCATAATGCATTGTATAAGGCTCAGTCCTACGGTGATACATCTGCTAACAGTAAATCCTCAGTAACTAGCCATTTTAGCTATGGTTAATAGTTTAAATATTATTTCATTTCAAGCCCATTTATTCTACCAAGGTTCAAGTAGAGCATCTAACTCATGCAACAACATTTCACAATTCCATAAATAATTTAAAGTATAAATTCATAAATCAACTAATCATGTAATAACATTTCATAAATTCACAAATCAATTAAATTATGCATCAATAATTTACCATGTTTGCGTAGCCGGCGGCGCGGATGAGTAGGGGGTTGGAAGTTATGTTTCATAATTCAAAAATTTTAAAAATATAAGTTTGCTTATTTTATAAATGCAAGTCTACAGAACCATAGACCTGATCAAATACCACTCTGTCACGTTCCAATTTATTTATATGGAAAATAGTTAAATTTATAAATGAAAGATTTTTTTTAAAGGTTAAAATGAAACAATCGGGTCTAAAATCCATAATACTGATAAAGTAGAGTATAACTAATCCATAGTTAGAATTGAAACAAGCAACTTAGAATTTAAGTAGCGGAAGTCTTTGGTGAATTGTGTGCAGTGACAATTCCTAAGTCATTGTTCACATTTTAAAACTTATTAAATAAACTACATAGTGTTTCAAGCAGCAGCCAACCCCTTGAACTCATCACCTGCTGAACTTGGTTTCAGTTTTGGTATAAATTGATAAGAACAAGTGTACTCTGTCGCGTAGTAGACCGTAGTGACCAAGTGCAGAATTTAGAAATATCGAACCCAAGAGCGAAAGTCAATGTATCCGTGTTTGAGAAATGCTTTACTCTAGTAGGATTAATCAATAAAGGAGGGGTTGATTAACACTAAAAACTAACTACAAAAGAAAGTAAAGATAGAACATGTACAAATGCGGTGGATGATGGATGAAGGTGAACAATCTAAGAAGTATGCAAGGCAAGCATTGTTCATGGAAAAGGCTTATGTAGACTCACACACACACATGCGTCAATGAACATCATGCTATGATATTAAGGGCAATCACTATTGTACCCCTAGTCCCTATGGCCTAGGTGACTAGGTTCTCATCCCTTTTACAAGATTAAAGCTCCTAGGATTGTCTCTTACTCTTAATTCTCATGAATGTACTATGATCATAAGTTTGGTTCCCCTCACTAGTTCATCACTAATGTCCTATCATGAGGTTTTAAGCACTTGAAGGGCATGTCTTACCTCTTCTCATGCAATCAATGATTCAATTAAACCACTAAACATAATGTTGGAATGACCATCCTAACACTTGATTAGTGAATTCAACCACACAAATCATAAATAAAATGAGAATAAGCATTCATGATAGAAAATATTCATAACAATCATTTCATCAAACATGTGGTGTGTAAAATCTACATAATCCCTAACCAATCATATTGCTATCCTCACATGAGAACTAGCCACTACAAATTATAGTAAAATCAATACAATCCATGGCTTGCTCCAATTGAGCCAAATAATGAAGAAAATAACAAAATAAATGTAAGTTGGCTCCCCTTTGATGGTGAACTTCTTCCTCCTTGATCATGCTAAAATCTTCAACTAATGTTGAATTCCTCTTCTTAGATTGGTGGATAGATGGATTAATGGATAGATTTGAGGAGATCAAGTTGATTGGATGGATGATGGTGTCTAGTGTGTGTGGAAACTGATCTAAAATGATTCCTCTCTTAATTTGTGGTCAAAACATGTATTTATACCCCCTGGAAGCTTCTAGAACACGTGGAAATCATAAAATTGACTTTTGTCAGAACACGAGTCGTGTGCGTGCACACTGGTCGTGTGAATGCATACGGCTCGTGTGTTGCACACGACCACGAGTGTGGACGTGTAGGTGTTTCGGATGCTTGTGCACTGCCTTAGCTTACAGGGGTGTGTTCAGCACACTGGTCGTGTGAGTGCACATGGCTCATGTTCGTGCACACTGGTCGTGTTTGTGCATCGCGCAGCGTATTCTCACCGTTTCGTGCATAACTTTCTCGTTCGAACTCCGATTTGAGTGATTCTTACGCTCACGCGATCCTCTCTTTCGTGACTTTCCAACCATTTATGACGTGTCCAGTTTTGAGCTAGACAAGAATATAGAAAAATTACGCACGTTGGACGTGCATTTTTTAGCATTTTGCTTTGACTCGTTCTACCTCATTTCAACTCCGAATTGAGCTCCATTTTTCCCACATCTTCCTTATCGTGTCTAGAATCTATTTTCATATGAAAATCATACTAATTACACCAAAGTACTGATTCTCTAAGTATTCACAAATATAGCACAATTTAAGGCACTTAATCATGAAAATCACACATTTATCATTTCAAAGTACAAATCTCCATATCTTCATATAACACCACCAAATGATATACAAAATGAATAAAAACACACAAAAATATATAATAAAAAGACACTAAAATTTAGGTGAAAATGACACCGATCAACCCCCCAAACTTAACGTGTTGTTCGTCCTCGAGCAACGAAAATGAGAAAACGAGAGGGAAATTTTCACTTAGAAAAAAACTTAAAGAACATAAGCAATAACACATCATAAATAACAAGGACTACAAACCATATCAAGTAATCCTACAACATTAAAATCGTGACATGAAAAATTAACAAGTTCAATTCTATGAAAATTAATGTTAATAAAGCCCCTTCCGGTCCAAACCTCATATCGGATATCAAAATGTACTCAACACTCTCTGAAATAGGGTTGAAAGCAATAAAAATTCACAGTGCAATCAAATGGTGACATGGGGATTTTATTGATTAAATATCAATTTTAATTTATTATATTTTATTTTGGGATTTTAATAAATTAATTCCTAAAACAGATTAATAATAATTGATAATTAATTTAAAACCCCAACAAATTAAGAGGGGTTTAAATTAAGTAAAGCTTGACTTCCGAGTCAAATAAAGCATGTAAGGTTCCAGAATCAGGTCAAATCAACCATTGACCAATCAAACTGTGTTATATAGAAAGGCCCAAGCCCGCAGAATCAGGTCAAATCTGTCATTGACCAATTACATTGCGAGTTATTTATGGGGCATCCTCTGCCTTCACCTATATAAGGAGCCCCCCTCCATTCATTCCAGACACACTAAAACATCTGAAGACAAAACGCTCTGAAGAGATTGAAACACGAGCAACGCCCCTTGAGATCTTCAAGCATCTTCAAGTCAAGAACGACAAACGATTCGGGATCAAGGTGTGGATTCCCCCAAATCAAGCGTTCTTCATACACTAAGTTCTTCGGTGTTCTTCGCACCAAGTACATCATACGACTCGGAATTAAGGTGCTAAGCCCCCCATATCGAGTGTTCTTTGGATCAAGAACGTTTAATCCAAATAAAGGCTCGACGCCTCTGGAATAATGTTATAAAATCCCAAATTTGAGTTCGGACAAGCTTCAACTGAAGATCCAACTCAACACATAGTCAGCACAGTCAACAAGTAAAGTCAAAGGCCAAATTGGTTGGAGAGAAGAATCAGAGATAGATAGAGATTGTTTCCTAAATTATCAAGTTTAATCCTTTGGATTATTATTGTAATTCTTTTGTGTTTATTTTATTATAAATATAAAATTTGTTGTTACAAAATTTGGCACGCCCAGTGGGACCATCTCTACCTCTCATCTTTTCTCTCTACAAGCTCGAAAGTACAAAATGACTCCTGTCAAGATTACTATAGGAAGGACTGCTGCTTCTAAGCTCTCAGAGTCATTAAATGAATATGTTGTTGTTGTTACAAGGAGCATTTCAGAGAAAGCTCGTTTGGAAGCCTCATCTTGATCCAACCCTTCAGTTGAGGAGGCTTCGAGAAAACAACTACCTATAAAAGAGGATAGTGATGAAGATTCCGCATCTTCAAGCTCTTCATCTGACTCAGTTGCAACTCTAGTAATGATGGCAGACGCCTCCACTATTGAAGAGCAGTTAGCAAGTATGATGAAAGCTATCGAATGGCTCATAAAACACATAGAAGCTCAAGACACAAAGATCTCCCAATTGATGGAAAAAAGAGACATCACGGAGACTAGCCAAGCAAACAGAAAAGGGGTTGTGGATGATAGTAAAGTGGAAGAGGTCACAAGGCGCCAGACTATGAAAAATGAGCAAACTGAATGAGGAGTGCAACTTTCGGCTGATGGAATGCTCCATGTGGATCAGCTCAAGGATATTATACTTGGAATAATAAAAGAAAGGTTTGAGGAGAATTCCAAGCCTACCGTTACTTATGTCAAGCCATACACGAAAACAGTGGACAGCTTGAAGTTGCCACCTGGCTACCAACCTCCCAAGTTCCAACAATTTGATGGCAAGGGAAACCCGAGGCACCACATAGCACACTTTATTGAGACTTGCCATGACGCTGGTACTTATGGAGACCATGTGGTGAGGCAGTTCGTTCGTTCTCTCAAAGGAAATGTCTTTGAATGGTATATCGACTTGCAAGCTGAATCTATTGATAGTTGGGCACAAATGGAACATGAGTTCCTTAACCGTTTCTATAGCACGAGAAGAACCGTTAGCATGACTGAGTTAACTAATACTCGCTAATTGAAGGAAGGGCTTGTGATTGATTATATCAATCGATGGATAAATTTGAGTTTAAACTGTATTGACCGATTATCCAGATAGTCTGCTATCGAAATGTGTATCCAAGGGATAGAATGGAATCTCCTTTATATACTCAAAGGAATTCAACCTAAGACTTTCGAAGAGTTGGCTACTAGAGCCCATGTCATGGAAATAAGCATGGCTGCTAGTGGAATCAAGCATTCACCAATGTTGGACTCCTACAAGTCCAAAGACAAACAAGATTTCAAAAAAAAGGGCAAGCCCTATGCTAGAAATTCCAACAAAGAATCAATGTCCACAAATACTATGACGGTAAAAATTCGAAAGAACGGAGATGATAAGAAAGATAAAGGTAAACAAGTTGCTCAAGAATGGGGGCAAAGAAGATTAACTCTGAAAGAGATGCAAGAAAAAAGTATCCATTTCTGAACTCAGACATTTCTGGCATATTTGATGATCTAATGAAAAATAAGCTCCTTGACCTGCCTGAGATGAAACGTCCAGAGGAAGCCGGCCGAATTAATGACCCAAAATACTGCAAGTATCATAGGTTGGTGGGTCATCCAATTTAGGATTATTTCATCCTCAAGGAAAAAATCATGTAGTTGGCCAAGGAAGAAAAAATCATGTTAGAAGATGAGGCAGCCATGAACTTCACTTCTGTAAAGGAAAGTTATAATGAAGGCTCATGTCATGTTGTGAACGAGGAGGACAATAAAAGTGAACAATCTGAAACTAAGGGTAAAGATTACTCCATGAAGGTGACCTTCACTGATGAAGATATGCTTTTGGGTTTGCAATCTCATAATCGACCACTATTTGTGACTGGCTATATTAAAGGGATGCGAGTGAATCACATACTTGTTGATGGAGGTTCGGCAGTGAACATTCTGTCATTGAGAATGTTGAAAAAGCTAGAAATAACAGTGGATGAACTCAATGATAGCCGATTGATGATTCAAGGGTTCAACCTTGAGGGGCAAAGAACTCTCGGCACAATAGTTCTTGATTTGCTAATTGATGAGATGAAATCAAGAGTCCTCTTCCATGTTATTAATGCAAAAACTTCGTACAACATGCTTTTGGGGCGCCCATGGCTACATGAGAATGGTTTGATTCCTTCCACATTACACCAGTGTATTTGGCTACGATAAGCCGTTTACTGAAGTTGAAGCTTACTTTGTAGATTCTAAATATTTCTTCAAGAGTGAAAAGGAAGTGAAACGTTAAGAAGCCCCAGTGCAAGATAATGGGGGCAGTAAACAAATAGAAGATGAGAAGGGATGCACATCATCTGCCACTTTCAAGGAAAAAGCAAAGGGCTTGAGACCTCGGAAGAGTTGACATTGCCTCTGACAAAAATTGATGCAAATAAGCCTTCTTCTCTACCACTCAAAGGATTCACACATCCTGTTGAGGGTGCAAAGACCGAACACTGTGAAGTGTTTGAAGCCGAAATAACCAAGTTGTATAGTCCACAAGCTTATAAAGTCCTTGTGAAGGCTGGTTACGAACCGAAAGAAAAGCCGATGGCGGGTAAGTTACATCAAGAGACCATTAATCAACCGGAATATGGGCTTAACGCTACTCATAAAATGTTGAAAAATAGGGGCCCTACTTTCAAGAATGCTAAGATAGGTTTGGGATATGTCCCTCAAAAGCCAGTCCGCATTGCAATTAGAAGAGCAAGTACAAAATATATCACCGAAGGAAAAGCTTCAGCCACGGATGATATATTTAATGAAGGCGATAGTAAAATCAAGAGAGTCTCTATTTTCGAAAGACTTGGAAGTGTCTTCGAAAGACTTGGACCCTGTGAAAGAAGCAAATATGAGAGACAAAATAATGTCAATTCTCATACCTTCAAGAAGCTTCGAAGTCGAATTCCTTCTCGCATGAAGCGGCGAAATATCTTGACTGTCTCATGTGGAAGAGTGTTGAAAGCTAAGATGCAAACAATCATCTTTACTAAAGATGATAGTGATGATGATGGAGAAAGTGTAGCTTCTACCAACTATATCACTGCTCTTGATGATTTTCACATGGATGAGGTAGATGTTGAAGATGCTCCTCCATAATTTGAAGAAGGAGTGAAAGCCACTGTTGATGAGTTGAAAGAAATCAACTTAGGTGATGAAAATGATCCACGTCCTACCTACATAAGTGCTCTACTAAATGTTGAGGAAGAAGAAAAATATTAGCATTTTCCGAGAATTCAGAGACGTCTTTGCATGGTCATATAAAGAAATGCCAGGTTTGGATCCGAAAATCGCAGTGCACCACTTGTCCATTAAAAAGGGAACTCGACCAGTAAAGAAAATGCAGCATCGATTTCGACCAGAATTAATTCTTTTGATTGAGGACGAGGTTAATAAGCTTCTTGAAATAGGCAAGATCCGAGAAGTCAAATATCCTACATAGATTCCTAACATTGTGCCGGTGAGAAAGAAGAATGGGCAGCTCAGAGTATGTGTTGATTTCCGAGATTTGAACATGTCATGTCCAAAAGATGACTTTCCACTGCCAATTGCTGAACTTCATGATTGATGCACCAATGGGGTATGAGGTCCTTTCATTTATGGATGAGTCATCTGGCTACAATCAAATTGGTCTGGCTCCTGAGGATCAAAAGAAGACAGCCTTTCATACTCCGAAAGGAATATATTGCTACAATGTCATGCCATTTGGCTTGAAGAATGCTGGTGCCACTTATCAGCGAGCCATGTAAAAGATATTTGATGACATGCTTCATAAAATTGTTGAGTGCTGTGGTGATGATAGTGTGGTGAAATCAAAGGAAAAGAAAGATCGTCTCCATAATCTAAGGTGAGTGTTTGAACGATCAAGAGAACACCAACTTAAAATGAATCCACTCAACTGTGCATTTGGAGTTTCATCCGGAAAATTCCTTGGATTTATTGTCCGCCGTCGAGGAATCGAGATTGAGAAAGCAAAGATTGACGCAATCATATGAAGATGCATGTGCCTCGGAACATTCATGAACTCAAAAGTCTGCAAGGAAAGTTGCATACTTGAGAAGATTCATATCAAACTTAGCTGGCCGATTCCAACCATTTAGTCATCTCATGAAGAAAGACATCATATTCGAATGGGATTTATATTCGAATGGGATGAAGCTTGTAATAATTCTTTCAATAGCATTAAAGAATACTTGATGAAGGCACCAGTGTTGGGTGCTCCAATACCCGGATGCCCCTTAATTCTTTATTTAGCTGCTCAAGAGCATTCTGTTGGAGCTTTGCTTGCATAAGAAAACGATGATGGCAAAGAAAAAGCTCTATACTACCTGAGTAGAACCATGACTCCAAACGAGCTGAAGTATTCACCCATTGAGAAGATATGCATATATCTTATCTTCGTGATTCAAAAGTTGAAGCATTACTTTCAAGCTCATACAGTCCGTTTGGTTTCGAAAGCCAACCCACTAAAGTTTGTCATTACAAAGACAATACTTTCTGATCGGCTTGCAAGATGGTATCTCCAACTTCAACAGTTTGAAATCATGTACATTCTCCAAAAGGTCGTAAAAGGACAAGTATTGGCAGATTTTCTAGCTGATCACCCAATGCCTGCTGAATGGGAACTATCTGATGAATTCCCAGATGAAGATGCTTTCACTGTGGAAATAACTTCTCCTTGGAAGATGTATTTCGATGGAGCATCTCACAGAGAAGGAGCCAGTGCGGGAATCGTGTTTGTAACATCCAGTGGTGAAGTTTTACCCTTCTCATTTTCCTTAACGGAAAGTTGCTCCAACAATGTGGCTGAGTATCAAGCACTCATACTTGGTTTAGAGATGGATGTCGATATAAAGCAGCTACACCTTAGGGTGTATGGTGATTCGCTATTGGTGATAAATCAACTCCTTGGAGTGTACGAAGTAAAAAAGCCTGAGTTACTCCCGTACCACAAGTATGCTCAGAAGCTTATGGGTTATCTTGGTGATGTTGACAATAAGCATCTGTCTAGAAGAGAGAATAAGCAAGCTGACGCCCTGCTAAGTTAGCTTCAACTATAGCCATGCCAGAAATGAAAATTCAAATACCAGTGTGTAGAAGTTGGGTTGTACCACCAATCTTTGAAGATGATGATTATGAAGAAGTTGAAAATCATGTGGTGGAGGTTTTTGAAATTGAAGAAGAAGATTGGCACCAACCACTTGTGGATTATTTGAAATATGATAAGTTGCCTAACGATCCACGACAAAGGGTTGATATTCGGCGTCGGGCACCTTGGTTCATCTATTTCAAGGGTATACTTTATAGAAGATCATTTGATGGAATCTTCTTGAAATGCTTGGGTAAAGAAGAAGCTATTCAAGCGATGGAGGAGGTTCACTCTGGAATTTTCAGTGCTCATCAATTTGGGCCAAAGTTACATTTCAGGATAAAAAGAATGAGCTACTATTGGCCAACAATGGTAAAAGATTGCATGGATTATGCACAAAGATGTCAAGCTTGCCAATTCTCTGGAAATTTGATTCATCAGCCTTCGGAGCCTTTGCATCCAACAGCCGCTTCATGGTCTTTTGATGCTTGGGGTTTAGATGTGGTGGGGCCGCTTAAAATGTCTTCTGGTGGTCATCTCTACATTCTAGCTACAACCGATTACTTTTCAAAGTGGGCCGAAGCTGTACCTCTAAGGGAAGTGAAGAAAGAAAATGTTGTTGATTTCATTCGGATCAACATCATTTACAGATATGGTGTTCCACGCTACACCATCACTGATAATGGAAAGCAGTTCAGCAACAGTTGGATTGGTAAGCTATGTGAGAAGTTCGATTTCAAGCAAAGGAAGTCTTCAATGTATAACGCAGCTGCTAATGGTCTTGCCGAATCTTTAATAAAACCTTATGCAGCCTGCTAAAGAAAGTGGTGTTCAAGTCGAAAAGAGATTGGCATGAAAGAATAAATGAAGCTTTATGGGCGTACCGCACCACTTATAGAACACCTACGCAAGCCACTCTGTATTCTTTGGTGTATGGTATTGAGGTTGTTGTGCCTCTTGAAAAACAAATCCCTTCTTTGAGGATGGCTATACAAGAAGGCCTCACCGAAGAAGAAAATGCAAAGTTGCGCCTTTAAGAGTTGGAAGTATTAGATGAGAAGAGGTTGGATGTACAACAAAGAAAGTCTCGCCTTTCTAGAACGTTCAACAAGAAAGTGAAGATACATTCTTTTCAAGTTGGCGATTTGGTACTTGCTGTGAGAAGGCCTATAGTAATCACTCATCGTGTTGGAAATAAATTTTTACCCAAATGGGATGGCCCTCATATTTCGAATGAAGCCTATACAAATGGCGCCTACAAATTGATCTCAGAAGATGGCGCGAACATTGGCCCTATAAATGAGAAGTTCTTGAAACACTACTACGCATAAAATAAATACATGCAGAATGCTCCATGACGCATGAGCCTAAACTGCATGTTACTCCTGGTCTGTATGAGTATAAACTGCGTACGATAAACTCCTAGTTCACATGAGTATAAACTGTGCACGACACCCACCAAAGGTAATTATATTTGGTTAAACTATTAATTCACCCCACTCAGATATTTTAAGTGGTTAAATCATTAAATATCCTACTTTGTCTAAAGTGGTTAAAGAATAGTCACTCCTGGCCCGCACGAGTATAAACTGTGTACGATACCCCGATTCAAACCAAAACATGCCCCTTTGAACTACGAAATGACTTGATCATCTGCGAAGAGGTACGTAGGCAACTTAACACTTTGCTAAGTTCAGTCATGTCTTTGGTCTATTGACATCAAGTTTGTGAAGCAAACAATAAATTGGAGCATGAAATCAGCAAATAAATATGAAAGACAAGAAAGCAAATTAAAGATGTAACATAAAGGAGAAGTAAGGGAGCAAACTAAAAGAAAAAATTATCTTATACTAAGTGAGAAAGTTATCAGAGAGTATACTTTGTAGAACATACTTCAGAGCTGTCTTCTCTCCATTTTGCAGATTAGCCATTTCTTTGCTTAACAACTCCAACTCTGCCCAGGTGGTCCTTAGTTTGTTTGTCTCTATCGTATGATTGTCCTTACAATTCTGAAGATGACCTTTGATGTCGGCCCAGCATTTTGCATAGTTCCCTGTGGATGCTGCTTCATTAGACTTTAATTTTGCTGTAGTATAAGCATCAGCCTTGTTAAATAAAGGATCCAGGGCTTCCTCTAAAGGAGAACAGTCGATTCTAAGAACCTTCACTTCCTTTATCAAGGAAAATGTTTCTTCTCAGATTTGATAAAAACTCAAAAGGAGTTCGTTTAAGTTTTCTTCTTATTTTTCTCCATGCACTCCGAGCAAACTTCCCTTTAAGATCATGAGTAATCTTCTTAGATACAAATTATGATATCACTGGACATGCCTTTGAAGGAGAATTCACCCCTGTGGTAGATGCATCACTTTCAGTAGAGTCATCACTCTCATCAGAATCATCACAGCCATTAGAACTTGAAGAGATACCTATGATTTGATAAGAAGATAAGTGTGATAATGTGAAAGAAAAGGGAAGTATAACGTAAAATATGATAAGAAAAAGGAGGCAACCTCATCTGCCAAATCTTTTAGAACCAAAAATCATCGGTGCAACATACAATAATAAAGAAATGTTCATAAAAAGGGAAATAAAGAAAGAGGAAGAAAGAAAAAATCCTCATTATTTTGTTTCTCAGTGTGAACAACAGATTTCTTCCTCTTCCAATGAGGTTCAGTAGAGGCGCTACGACTTTCTATAGAATGGGGGGAACTTTTCTTCCTTTTATGCACTGTAGGTTATAAAACTTCATCATACACCGGAGAAATATCCTGAACTTCTTGATTATCATCATCAAGGTCATTAATGATGTCCACTCCTTCCTCCATAGGCTCTGAAACTAGGGTAGTCAAAGCCTTGATATGATCAGATAAACAAGTTCCATGGACTTGCTTCCACCACTCCTTATATTCAAGCATGGAGTAATTTTTAGGAGCTGGGGTTGCTCATGGAAAGTAAGCTTCAGAGGTAGAGTATACGAAGTGCAATGCCTTCAATGGTTGAATCATTCTTCTAAAGATGCTTTCCGAAGGTTGGTTCTAAGCATCTTAGGAACATCTTGTAGGAAGCTAAATTGACGAGCAAACCTGTGAGGGGAGTAAGGCTCCATCATAAAATGACTACCCTGTCGCAAAGTGAGATAGCTAGTACTGATAGCCACTAGATGGGCCCAATTATCCCATTTCTTATTTCCATCATCCGTGTAGTGGATCGCTTTGTCTTTTGAAGAAATATTGCAAGTCCATAAGGCATTATCAGCTGTCTGGATTCATTTGCGAGCGTCTTCAGCATCAAAGTATCTTGCTCCCTGCTCACCAGAGTATGTCACCATTCAAGGATATGCTAACTTACTTCCAACCGGAAAATGAGTTTTAAAGTAGTGAGCCAGCCAAGCATGAACGAAATGAACCAGAAAGGTTGATTTAATTTTAAATAAATTCAATGATTTTGAAATTGCATTCAAGCCATGGTAAATGTTTGCCAAAACTGGAATAGCAAGACTCACTTTTTTTCCTGCAGCCATCAAGCTTGCCACTTTAAAGGTACTCGATCGTATCAAGCCTACTTCGTCACCGGAAGTGCAAACGCACAAAGCCAGCAAGTTAAGTAAGCAGCTAGTTAGGTCTCTTCCTGATCAGTTTGAGAAATGCCCAACTTTTTAAATTGATCTATATCAGCAGACGTCTATGGTTGGTGACTCGAAATAACACCAGTCGGGTTATAAGTTTTTTTAGGCCGAGAAGTCATCTTTCTTTCAACACGTGTAGGAGGTTCAAGGTATGTTATAGCCTTCTTAGACCAAAAATCTACCCACCGGTCAATGGTTACACCTCTTCTGTTAGCACCCTTGCAGAGTACTTGATAGGCGCCAAGTAAAGATCTACAGCTGCGCGGGATACGTAAACCATCCTTCATGGAAATCAATTCTTCTACACATGGCACAACTTCATCATACACATAACCCGCTATGGGTAGTCCCATCAAGTTTTATAAGTCCCATACAGAAAGAACATTTTCCCGAATTTGGTAAGTGAAGTGTTGGTGAAAAACACCAAGCTTCACGGAAGACCTTCATAATTTCACAGTTGCAATCATAGCTAAAGAGAGATGCAAAGACAACATCATAAAGTTTTGTGTTTCAAAGAATGGATCCGCATCGGCTTAAAATATCTTCAGTCCATTCCCAATAGCCCTTGATATAGTGGAAGTCTCCAAGAAACTTGATGGGTTCTCCCCATGATGCTTTTCCTTTTGCAATGCGGCGTCCCAAAGAAAGTAAAGGTACCGAATTGATTTTTGGCTCAACGTCAGCTCCCTTCAAGGTCCAACTTATGTTATTTTTACTTGAAGAAGATTCATGAGACCAACATGCCAAGAAAAATTCATTCTTGCTTCTTGGAGGGACATAAACACAGTTCCCTAACAAAGATTGCCCGGGTAAAAGACGAGTTCCTTGGGGCAAAGGTTGATTTGCATCTTCAAGAATAACCAGGTAGCTTGCGCCGAACTTTCCCATTACAGTTTTGAAGAAAACCATGTTGAAAGTTGAGTTAACTGCAAAATAAACAAGGGAATGTTAGAAAACAAGAAAATGGGCATGAAGATAATTTTAAATTTATGGATAAAGTTCAAAGTTGTTGAAAGGGGTAGCTAAATTATTTACTATTAAATTTTGAAATCGTGAATTTAATTAGTCTTTTAGAGATTGCAGTCCAAATTAATGGGACAAGTCATTATTTAAGTCCAAATTATTGTTTGGATTAAAGGGAATGGCCCAAACTCATAAATAGAGTTTGATGCAAGCCCAACTTTACTAAAGTGCAGTGGATTTAATAATTTAAGGCCCAAACAATAAATTAGCAGTTGGACTGGTGAATTTTGGGGCAAAAGTCACGCGATTGAAGTTAGGATTAGATAGAGAATTGATTTCTCTTTCCTTTTCTAGAATCTGTCATATTCTCTCTTCAAAAAAAATATCGAGAATAAGAGATGCAGGTTGAAGAAATTCTTCCACCAACAATTAGCCTCCATAAATTGGGGTCGAGATTGTTGCCAGAGCCCGACGAGCCATCTTTGGAGACGGAAATGCGAAGCCTTGCCAAGTCGCCACCGGATCTGAGTCCCATCATTATTAACATGTTCTCTTCGTGTCTCTTGATGGAAGCGCAATGCCGACAGTTTGCCACCGCTTACCGCCATTGCTCGTCACAACACTGAGTTGCACGATCGAATCTCTTTCATATCTTCGCCACAAATGTCGTCGGATATGTGAGCCCACAAGCAACCACCATGAGTAGTCCGCTGTTGACTACTCTTCATCCCAACGTCATCAGAGATGTGAGCCCAACAAGCAACCACCATGGGTAGTCTACCGTTGACTGCTCCCCATCTCATGGTACGAGCCCGACAAGCAACCACCATGGGTGGTCCGCCGTCGACTGCTCTTCACCTCGACGATGTTGGTACGACTTGAGCCATTGAAAGTCTTCTCTTCTTTTTTTTCTCTTCTTCGTGGAGATGTAAAAAAAAGGAAAAGAGCAGAAGAGGTACAAAAGTATATATAAGAACATAAGTAAACATGTTTATGCAAAAGAAAAAAGCAAACGATGGTTTGGTGAAGAAGTATGAGAATAAAAAAGGACAACCGAAGGATGACTGTAAAAGGGTACAATCGTTAAGGGACAGTCGTTAAGGGACAAAGCTCATCTATGATTCCTTCACAAAGGAAGGATGACGAGGTAGATAGAAAGATCACAAATGTGCAGGTATTTCAATTCGTAAAGACGAAGTAATAGTATCTTGTTACATGATATTAAATTGATCGTTTGGATGAAGAAGCAAACATACAGTAGCAAAGAAAAAAAAGAGCAGATTAAAGAAGAGTAAATTGAGGGCTTACACTTATGAATTGAATTCTTCAGACGATGTGTTTTGTTGGTGTGCTTTGTCTTGGCAACAACCTTTTGAAGCAAAGCTGAGAAAAAAAAGGAATGCATTAGGAACACTTCATGCTGCACTTTGAAAAAAAAAAAGTTCAACAAAGAGAAAGAACCAAGGATTGAAGTGATATTGTGGTGCGTTTGATATCTCAATGGAGAAATTGAGTCCATTATATAGTAATGGATTTAAGAATAATTATGGAAACTATTTGTAAGGAGGTGCAATCTCTACCAAATTTGAAGGGATTCTTTACTACAAAAAAGTTAATTAGGCCATCAAAATATTGAGACTGGATAAGCAAAAAAAAAAAAGTTAATTAGGCCATCAAAATATTGAGGAATTGAGTCAAAAGAAGGAAAATTATTTACCCTATTTGATCAAAAGAATTTTATAAATTATTTTTCAAGCTCAAATGCTTTGTAAATTCAAAGCTTTAGAAAAAAATTGCTCTAGTTTTGCGATTCCTTCACATCAAGACACATTTTCCGTGACTAAATCGCATGGGGGCATTTGTAAGCAATAAAAATTCACAGTCCAAAATGGTGACACGTGGATTTTATTGATTAAATATCAATTTTAATTTATTATATTTTATTTTGGGATTTTAATAAATTAATTACTAAAATGGATTAATAATAATTGATAATTAATTTAAAACCCCAACAAATTAAGAGGGGTTTAAATTAAGTAAAGCTTGACTCCCAAGTCAAATAAAGCATGGAAGGTTCCAGAATCAGATCAAATCAAGTAATGGCCAATCAAACTGTGTTATATATGGAAAGGCCCAAGCCCGCAGAATCAGGTCAAATCTGTCATTGACCAATCAGATTACGAGTTATTTTTGGGGCATCCTCTGTCTTCACCTATATAAGGAGCCCTTCTACATTCATTCTAGACACACTAAAACATCTGAAGATAAAAACGCTCTGAAGAGATTGAAACACGAGCAACGCCCCTTGAGATCTTCAAGCATCTTCAAGTCAAGAACGGCAAACGATTCTGGATCAAGGTGCGGAGTCCCCAAATCAAGCGTTCTTCATACACTAAGTTCTTCGGTGTTCTTCGTGCCAAGAACAGCATACGACCTGGGATTAAGGTGCTAAGCCCCCCAGATCGAGTGTTCTTTGGATCAAGTAAGTTTAATCCAAATAAAGTCTCAATGCCTCTGGATTTACGTTATAAAATCCCAAATCCGAGTTCGAACAAGCTTCAACTGAAGATCCGACTCAACACACAGTCAGCGCAGTCAACAAGTAAAGTCAAAGGCCAAATTGGTTCGAGAGAAGAATCAGAGGATAGATAGAGATTGTTTCCTAAATTATCAAGTTTAATCATTTGGATTATTATTGTAATTCTTTTGAGTTTATTTTATTATAAATACAAAATTTGTTGTTACAAGGGTAATTTTCACTCATCAATCGATTGAACCCGACGCACCATAAGCTTGTTCACGGACTACATTCAGAATCCACCATAGTTTTAATTAGTGATCAAAAAGGTCTTTATCTTTTGACGTAATGTTAGGCTCTTTGATAAGGTAGGAAAATTTGGATAAAAGTGACTATTCAAGTGGAGGTAATCGAAGAGATAATCAGCTTCTTCAACTTCTTCACGTTTCTATCTTCCTTTATTTTCTTCTCTAATCACAAGCACTAATCATTATCATTCCTTTGATTTCTTGAGCTTCTTTTGATTTTCATGCTTCCTTTCTTTTGACTTTTGAATTCCTTGAGCCTATTTTTGTTGATTTTCTCCTTTTTCTTATGTTAAGGTTGCATGTACATTTTGCTTGAGCTCTTTTCATCATTTTCTTGCTTGTTCACCATTTCCTTCTTTCTCTTGCATAACTTCACCATCAAACCTTATAAACCATCATCTCCTCAATCACCCACACAAAGCTTATATATATAAAGCTTAAGTGGGTATTCAAGGTTTGTATTGTGCTCAAATCACAAGAAATAGGCTTAAAGGCTCAAAGTGGCAAACTATGGATGATGTATAAGGTAAGGATAATTATGGCAATGACTATGAGATAGCAAGGATGACCTAAGATCATCTCACTAACCTCAACCAATCGAGCTCATTCACGTAGTTCATGAGCAAGTTCTAGTTTACCAAGGCTCAATCGATCCACTCATGAAGAAATTAACCATGGATGCACGATTGAGGCTCAAACACTCACAAGCTTTTGCTCGAACCTTTAGGCACTCATTACACCTCAATTTATCTCAAAATTGAATAAGTTAAATAGAACACGTCACAATTTTAAAGAGTAGAGATTCCTAACATAATTCGCCATCACCTATCACAAACAACATATCATCGCTCATATTCAAAAAAATGACTCACAACATCCCGAAAACAAACCACCATACCCTCCTATATAAGAATAAAAATCACAAACAAAACACATGAGCAAAGACTCACCAAACAAGAAACAAGACAACATCACAAAACATCAAAAATGAACATTCCATCTGTCAAAAGAAAATCAAGCACATATGCTCATCATCCAATGTCATTTAAGCTCAAGATTTTACCACCTTATTCAAAAATAAGAAAAACTATTAAAGCAAGTAAACCTCTCAAGTACATAACACATGAAGTTGCATACTAATCCTAACAATCTAAAGCAAATCAAGTATATGCTAAGCAAATAGAAATGATGAGCAGTAAAGTGAACTCCCTGAAGAGGCATTTGGTAATGGAAATGGTTGACACGGGCTTCCGAGTTGCAAGCACAACGAATCTCAACTTGATTTTCGGGCTCAATTCGTGCTTCCACTACACTTCATTTATGCTCAACAACTCATCAAAACTATTAGCATAACAATTACTATCAAATAATGAACTAGCATGCACTTCAACACAACTAAACTAACCAAAATCAATGCAATACTCATGAGAAAAATTTTAAAATAACCAATTTTACAAGAAAACCTCTCACTCAACATAATAAGCACATTCAAGTGGTGAGTCACACCACGCACTCTCCCCCAAACTTAAATCGAAACATGTTGAGAATTAAATTTGCAAAAAGTATTGGGACTTACCCTTGTAGTTTTCAACAATGAGCTTCTTATAGAGAAGTATATGCATCACAACAATTCTAGGTACGGCACACCATTCACTATCCCCCCAAACTTAAAGTGAAACAAGAGTTGAACTTTAAGTTTGTAAAAAATGGTGAGACGTACCTTCACAATTCAAATCAAGTACTTCTCATATTTCTAATACGCATTCTCCTCCATGAGCACAATCAACCTATATACCAAAATGCAAAAACTAAATCAAAGCAATTAAATTAAAGCAATAGAGTAAATGATGGGTTGCCGCCCATACAGCGCTAAGTTTAACGTCTTCAAGCCAAACAGATTGTGGAGAACTCATCGAAATGGCCAAGGATATCATTCGTTCTTGCCATCAAATTTTAATATTTGTGCTTCTTCCTCTATTAGGAATTTGTGGCAAGTAATGACCTCGGTAGCATCCTTCAAGATTGCTTTAGAAATTCAACTGCTTGAGCTTGCATTCCATTAACTGCTCTTTTCTCGACCACCATTTATTCCTTTTTATCGAGTAAGTTCCCAACACTTCTTCAAATTATCTTTTGTACCTAAGGCTTTGAGAAGAATCAATAGGTAAAACAAAGTCAATATAAAAAATATTTTGAAAATCGATGCAACTTGGAGAGTTAAAAGGTGTAGAAATGCTCATTTCACTTCCGAACTCATCATCAAGTGCTTCTAGACCTTGTTCCACTTCATCAAATTCATAATCCTCTCCCAATTCTTCATCTTCTCTTAAATTTTTCTCATCACCAAGAGACAAAATCATAAATAATCTCTTCATCCTCAAAGCTGTCTTCTACCTTAGACTCTTTACTCCTCACTTTCCTCCTTTAAGCTTTCTTTTACCTTGTCTTCCTTATCCTCAATAAGCTCAACATCTCTTGAGTTTTCTTCATTATCCCCCGAACACTCTTCTACATCTAACTCTTCTTCAATCTTTTCATCAAAATTCTCCAATTCATGAAGAGTGTTCCATATTTGTGTCATTTGACGTTCAATGGCCTCAAATCTCCTCTCCTTTTCCTCTTGCTCTTTCTTTCTTCTTCTCTTCCTTCTTAAACATTTTTATCATTTGACTTAATTGATCTTGCAAGGAAGATCTCCCATCATCATATGGTGGACACTCTTCTCGGAAATTCCCTTGGACATACCCGTTTTGCATACATATTTCATTCCCCATTTGGTAACTAGGTATGTTCCACTCTTGTCCCCCATTAAATTTGGAAGTAGGCATTTTGAGGCTTATAGCTTGAAAGACTTGGTTGAAAACTTTGCCTTGCATTGCTCCCTTGAGCATATCTTCTACACAATTCCATTAAGGCGTTATTTTCAGATAGAGGAGTAACCGTAGGAACTTGATTGTTGTAAGAACTTGGTACTTAATAAGTATTTCCTTGATATGATTGGAATGTATTCACATTGTAAGCTCCTTGTCATCCCCCATATATTCCATTATTATAGCATTGATCCAGTTTTGCTCTTCTTCTCAAGATCTACTACAATTATTCTCCACTAACTATTTTTGGTTTGTTCCTTCTCCCCTTCTTTCAAGGTTGATGTCCCTATCAAGAAGAACAAGCTAGAACAAGATTTTTCAAAACAAATATAGATGCAAAAATAAGAAAAATGTCCTAACTAGAGCTAACAAATTCAAACACGTTACACGAAAGGCTTTCGCCCCGGCAACGACACCATGAACTTGGTTTCAATTTTGGTATAAATTGATAAGAGCAAGTGCACTCTATCACGTAGTAGACCATAGTGACCAAGTGCAAATTTAGAAATATCGAACCCAAGGGCGAAAGTCAATGTATCCCTGTTTGAGAAATGCTTCACTCTAGTAGGACTAATCAATAAAGGAGGGGTTGATTAACACTAAAAACTAACTACAAAAGCAAGTAAATATAGAACATGTACAAATGAGGTGGATGATGGATGAAGGTGAGCAATTTAAGAAGTATGCAAGTCAAGCAATGTTTATGGAAAAGCCTTATCTAGACTCACACACACACATGCATCAATGAACATCATGCTATGATATTAAGGGCAATCACTGTTGTACCCCTAGTCCCTATGGCCAAGGTGACTAGGTTCTCATCCCTTTTACAAGATTAAAGCTCCTAGGATTGTGTCTTACTCTCAATTCCCATGAAGGTACTATGATCATAAGTTTGGTTCCCCTCACTAGTTCATCACTAATGTCCTATCATGAGGTTCTAAGCACTTGAAGGGTATGACTTACCTCTCCTCATGCTAACTAAGTCATCTCATGCAATCAATGATTCAATTAAACCACTAAACATAATGTTGGAATGGCCATCCTAACACTATGATTAGAGAATTCAACCACACAAATCATACATAAAATGAGAATAAGCATTTATGATAGAAAATATTCATAACAATCATTTCATCAAACATGTGGTGTACAAAATCTACATAATCCCTAAGCAATCATATTACTAGCCTTACATGAGGACTAGCCACCACAAATCACAGTGAAATCAATACAATCCATGGCTTACTCCAATTGAGCCAAATAATGAAGAAAATAACAAAATAAAGGTAAGTTGGCTCTCCTTTATGGTGAACTTCCTCCTCCTTGATCATTGCTAAAATCTTCAACCAATGATGAATTCCCCTTCTTAGATTGGTGGATAGATGGATTAATGGATGGATTTGAGGAGATCAAGTGAATTGGATGGATGAAGTGAAGAATGGAAGAGACAGAGATGAATGTGTGTGATTTTGGTGTCTAGTGTGTGTGGAAACTGATCCAAAATTATTCCTCTCTTAATTTTTGGTCAAAATATGTATTTATACCCCCTGGAAGCTTCTAGAACACGTGGAAATCATAAAATTGACTTTTATCAGAACACGGGTCGTGTGCGTGCACATTGGTCATGTGCATGCACACGGCTCGTATGCTGCACACGGCCATGGGTGTGGGCGTGTAGGTGTTTCGGATTCTCGAGCATGGCCTTGGCTTACAGGGGCGTGTCGGCACACTGGTCGTGTGAGTGCACACGACTCGTGTTCATGCACACTGGTTGTGTTTGTGCATCGCGCAGCGCAATCTCACCGTTTCGTGCATAATTTTCTCGTTCGAACTCCGGTTTGAGTGATTCTTGCGCTCACGCGATCCTCTCTTCCGTGGCTTTCCAACCATGTATGACATGTCTAGTTTTGAGCTCCACACGAATATAGAAAAATTATACACATTGGATGTGCATTTTTCAGCATTTTATTTTTACTCGTTCTCTCTCGTTTCAACTCCGAATTGAGCTCCATTTTTTCCCACATCTTCCTTATCGTGTCTAGAATCCATTTTCACCTAAAAATCACACAAATTACACCAAAGTACTGATTCTCTAAATATTTAAAAATATAGCACAATTTGAGGCACTTAATCATGAAATCACACATTTATCATTTCAAAGCACAAATCTCCGTATCTTCATATAAAACAACTAAATGATATACAAAATGAATAAAAACACGCAAAAACACATAATAAAAAGATACTAAAATTTAGGTGAAAATGACATCGACCACCCACCACGTCGGCTATGTCATATTATCTGTAGAAGGAAAAATATGGTGGGGTGAGTGTTGGATTGTATACTAAAAGTCTAGTTTTTTGTATGAATAATGTTTAACAATGATTTTGAAATGAGAATCATATGATCAAATGATTGCATCTTATAATTTATTTTTATGTCGATGCAATAGTCCACTTACTTTATACTGTAGATAATATGTTGTGCGACAACACGCGGAAGATCATATTATTGGTTTCCTTATAAAGTATAAACAAAGGCTCATAACCAAGATAGGCGGGGACTCTCTATCGGGATGGTAGTAGTATGATTTGGTATTAGTTTGTCTTGACTATAAAATTACATTAGTGCACATTGGGTGTATTGAGCAGGAACGCTAGAGATCGTTCAATATATACTGACTATATAAGAGAACTTGATCTCAGTTATTATGGATGTTTATGCTCTTAATTCCTATACAATAACCTCAACATGTAAAGCAATATGTATTTCTTTGATTCATCAATGGGTGAGATTTACATGTAATTAAATCAACAAACTCGGTGAGTTGGGAAATAGTGATGTCTCTATGGTGTGCTGTTGATTGTAAAAGGAATCTGTGTCGCTATAGGTTGATGATGTCCCCTTGAGAAGCTTATAAGGATTATCATGTAAACCCTACAGGTGGATTTATTTCGGCATGATAATGAGGTGGAGTGGTACTACTCTCGGATGAGATATTAATTAATGGAGTTGTCAGTAACTTAATTAATTAATAGGCATTATATATCTTAAACATGGGGAGACTGTCGGGCTCATAATAAGAAGGAGCCCAAAATATAATTTTTGGATTAGAGCGACAGAGCAGTAATAATATTTTAGTAGAATATATTATTATTATTGGACTTAAGTATAAGTTTTGGGCTAAACTGCACGACTTTAATTTTTCCTCATGGTCCCTGCTGTAGCCTATAAATAAGTCACCTTAACTTATCCAGATCCCTAAAGAGATGCCAAAACACATTAGAATAAGGGAGGTAAGCAGATTGAGGAGATCTTGAGGATCATCACCCACACAACATCAAGATTGAACTTGGGAATATGCAAAAGATGTGGGCGACAAGATTGGACTTGAGAATATAACAGAAGCTCAAGTGGTCGTTTGATTCAGCTGTTCAACCTCTACATCAAACCCTGGTGAAAGGCAATATGATTATACTCTTATAATTTCGCTGCTGTAGAATTGCATGGAACCCTAATGGTTCACGTTAACCAAACGATCGAACGCCAACAATTGGCATCAGAGCTTTAATTTCATGGAAGACGTGCAACGTTAGGCTAGGGTTTATGTGTAATATGCGATTTAATTATGAATTAGAATCGCATGAGAATTAGGGTTTTGGTTTATTGCGTAATCCATGAATATCCCTATGTGAAACACTATATCTGTTCGTCGATAGAGATGGAATTCACGAAACTGTTTAGGAAATTATTCATGCTTGGAAGAGAAAAATGATAAGAGCACGATGCTGGGCGACATGCCGAGCACATGGCTGGGCATGCTGCCGGGCCTAGCACTCGTCCACTAGCTTTCCAGGAGACTTGGTGCTCGTAAATGAGCATGTTGTCGGGCAGATGGGCTTGTTTGGTGAACGAGCAGAACCTGGCGAGAGGGATGCCAGAAGCACCACTGAGCGAGATGGCAGACGCTGTCGCCCTTTTGCATGGACAGGTGGAAGCTAAGCGAGCAGGCTGCCGGGCGGATAGACGAGCATGGCGCTTGTTAGGGAGCATGGCAAGGTGCTTGGTTAAGCACACGTATCTGGGAAAGGCAGCCAGCTAACGGGCATAGAATCTCGCAAGCGGGCGTGAATACGGGCCAGGTGTCGGGCTGGCTGCATGAAGGCGTGCGTATGGCCAGGCGATTTGCTGAGCAGCTTGCCGAGTTGAGGCTGGGCATGGTGCACGTTTGCAAGGAAGGCTGGCGTAGGCACCCATCGGCGCGTACATTTTGGGTAGACGTGCTTGGCACCATTTGTTGGTGCTTGATGCCGGGCAATGTGACGAGCATGGGTGGCATGTTTTCGAGCAGTGTGGCGTGCGGCTAGCCGGGTGGCATGGTTGAAGACAGGCATGTTGCTGAGCAGGTTGCCGGGTGATGCATATGTTGGGGCGCTTGCTAGCTAGGAGTCGTGTGTGCTGCCGGGTGAGTAGATTGAATATAGGGTAGAGTGAAGGGCGGCGTGCCGGGCAGTGTGCTGGGCGAGACACATGGTTGTTGGCGTGATTGGCTACATAATTACGTGTTTCAGCGCTCAAAGTCACGCACGGAGGCACGCACAAAAGCATGAAAGTAGGCGCACGGGGATTGTTTTGGTGCACAGAAGCACACACGATGCGTGCCTGGTGGCGCGCATATGCCGGGTGCTGGGCGCTCGGAGCTGGCCGTGAGTGGGCGCTCTAAGAATTTGTGCTGCTCGTGTCGAGCTCACTTCGATCCCCATCTACGTTACCCAAATTCGTGCTTGGTGGCGAACAATCGAATTCGCTGATATATAACTGCTATAATTGATTTAATTATTTAATTATTATTATATATGTTATGCATGATTCTCTGTGATTTATTATCTTATTTTCTGTAATAGGAGCATGCAAAGTCGCCTCCATTATTGGTTTGTAAGTGATGTGAATAAACTTGCGCGTCGGCTATAGTGTCTTCCTCCCTAACGGTTTATTCACGGATCACTGGTACAGGCTTCTTTAAATAATTATTGTTTGTAATGTGATGCATATGAACTTGTGCGTTGGCTATAGTGCCTTCCTCCCTAACGGATGAGTTTATATGCGGTTCACTGGAACAAACTTATAATTGATGATTGTAGGAAGTTATCTGAGCTCGTGTGTACTTCTTCAACAATATGACACATAAGCTTGGGCAATGGACATGGGATCAAATAATGGTGTACACTTAGATGTAAATAATAAGTATCCCCCCAATGGAGTCACTACTATTATTTGTATGGCTAAAGAGGAACCGACTATGAATTATTTTGTCATAAAGTTAGGTTGACAAATGAAATTAATGGATAAAACCTTCTCTTGTAAATGATCAGATTTGTATACGTCCACCCTAACGTAGCATGCAGATTCATGATGCTTGAGATGTCGGTGAATTTTATTTTATATTATTTTGAGGGAATCAATATAAACGGATAAATTCGAAGATTTGATTGGTGTATTTATTTATGATTCTCTGAATTTTCAAATGGTATTATCTCACTAATTGTTTATTAAAAGAAATTATATTTACTTCTCCAAATTAGATGATTAGAAATGAATCTTAGTGTTAATTTTTACTGCTTAGGAAAGTATAAATGTGTTCTCACTAAGGATGTTCTCTGATGTCCATTTAAGTCTCTAGTGAAGAGATGAGAGGCTCATAAAAATATGATGGTCTCATACGACTCTTCAGATACTTTAGTAAGATAGAAAGGCAAGAGGTCATGGATAAGTTGATGAATGAATTGGGATTGCTTGGAGTAAAAATTGAAAGGGAAACCTATGTCAATTTTATTCTCCATAGTTTGCCTAGACGTTTTGAGAAGTTCTACATAAAATACGAAAGGTTGTATATGGTGGGGATCTTCTGACAAAACATGTGGCGAAGGAAAGCCATTTTCATCAAGGTATGAACAAGGTTAATATCTCATTCACTAGTCGTTGAAGCATGATTAGTGATGGCATCTACTGACACGTTGTGTGTAGATATCGGAATCACTAAAGCCTGTAACTAAGTGATGATGAGATTATTGAGTACATGGGTAAGCTATAAAAATAGTGGGTATTGCAGTGGGAGTTGTTTATTTATCTTCTGATATAAATAAATGTTTGATTTTGAGAAATTGTCTTTACATACGTTTTCGTAGAAATAATTTAATTTTCAGTTTTTATGCATTTACGGATGGATACTCCATTTCATTTAACTGACATGGTCATAGTGATGAGGGATGGAGCTATAATCTGTGATGGTACGTTGTGGACAATTTGTACACTCTTAAATCATGTTTATCTCATGGATGCAACAAATAGTAATTAATAACGCATCTTCTAATCTTAATAAGAGAAATAACCTTCGGAGATGAACTAAATATACTTTTGGCATCTAAGACTAGATTAATTTTACTTGAGTAGGATTCAAAGGTTTATAGCCAATGAACCGTTAGGTTTATCTGAAGTGGAAACTATCTGGCTTGCGTGTCTTGCTTGGAAGTAAAATGATAAAAGGCCTTTTAAGGCAAAGGGGTATAAAGCCATGCAAAGATATGTTGGGAATGGTTCATTTTGATTTATGCAATCCTAAGATTATTCTGGCGAGAGGTGGTTATGAGTATTTGTCAATTTATTGATGATTATTCTAGATACCGATATATTTAATTAATGCACTGCGTGCCTAAGTTCTTTGATTAATTCAAGAATCACAAGGCTGGTATGGTGTAGCGTCATGGAAAATATATCAAGTCATTACGATTTAATCGTGGTGGTGAGTAACTCTTCAAATAGTTTAGGAGCTATTTATCAGAGGATGAGAATAAATCTCAAGTTATCTACACCGTGCATACCCCAACTGAGTGGTGTGGTGAAAAGAAGGAATAAGACTCTTATGGAAATGATTAGATAGATGATGAATTATTTGGAATTACAAAATTTATTTTGGGAAATCCTAGATAAATGAAAGGTGATTTATTTATTCCAAAAGATCGAAGGGTGATTGTTAACACAAACACTAGATTTTTGTAAAAGGACTATGTAATAAATCACATACCCATGTATAAGTTGTTCTAAAGGAAGTGAGAGGGAAGACACAAAGTATAGTACCAATTGTACAAGAGGATATACCACAAGTAAAGTGCATCGCGTGTCACATCTGATACACAATTACATGTAGTGCCTTGTCGTAGTAGGAGGGTTGTTTTACAACCTGATAGTTATATATTTTGGGAAAGTTGTGAAACTTGGTCCCAAGTAAATATTAAATTGACCCACGGATACGACAAAGCACTATAAGATAAAAATGCGATATCTTATCAGGTTGAAATGAATTTTTGAAATAGAATCTATGGACCACTAAATAGTATGAAAACCTTGGAAGCGGTCATATAAAATAAAAGAGGATCATATGGAAAGGTGAAAATCTTGGTAGCAAAGCTTGTTGTAAAAAGGTATACTCATAAAGAAAAGGTTCGATTATGAGGAAACCTGTTCACCTGTAGCTATGCGTATATCGATCCAGACTCTTTTATATGTTGCTGCTCATATTGATTATGAGGTATAGTAAATAGATGTCAAGACAACTTTCCTGATTGGAAGTCTTGAGGAAAACATTTATGTGAAGCAACCATAGTAATTCATAGTAAAGGGCTAAGAGCATTTTGAGTATGAGCTTAAAATTATCCATCGATGGGCTAAAGCAAGCCTTGTACTCAAAATACATCCGTTTTGATGAGAAAATCTAGTGATATGAATTTATTCAGTGCGCGGATGTGTCTTGTGTATTGAAGAAAGTGACGGAAATGTGGTGGTATTTGTTGTACAGTACGTAAATGATATATTGTGCATTGGAGAGAATGAAAGAGTATTGTCGGGCGTACGGGTATGGTTGATAAAGCGGTATGAAATGAAGGACTTAAGAGAAGCAAAATATATCCTTGTGATCATGGTAATCACAAGATAGGGTAATCACAAAATATATCCTTGCAATCATGGTAATCACCGGTGTTATGCTTATCTTAAGTTTCATGAAATGATACAATCCTTACTCATTTTAGCATGTGAATTTATCTAAGGAAATGTGTCTTGTGACACAAAAGAAGATAAAAGTGATGAAGGTAGTTCCTTATGCTTCAGCGAATAAGGAAGCTTAATTTAATGAATGCTATGCACGAGAATAAATATCAATTTTACCGAAGGCATGAACAGTGGATATCAAGGTAACCCGAAATAAGAATGCTGAGCAGTGGTAAGACATATACTTAGGTACCTGAAAAGGACTAGTAATTATATGTGGACTTACCAGATAGATTCACTGCTTCTTGTGGGTTACGTAGATTTGGATTTTTCAAATCAGATAGGGACAACAGTAAATCCACCCTAAAAGTTATGTGTTTAACTTTAAAAAGTTAAGTAATAATATGGAGGAGTGTTATATAGAAATATATTTCGGATCCCACCATGGAAAGATGATAAATTGGAGCCTCTGAGGCAGCCAAAGTATTTGTATGACTCTATAAACTTCATGATGGACTTGAATGTGATTCTAAGTTTTCCCAAAGGTTATTACAATTTATTGTGATAATAATAGTGCAGTTGCAAACTTGAAGGAATTACGAGTCAATAAGCAATTAAACACATTAAGAGCAAGTACTACCTTATACAAAAAATCATATAATGAGAGGAAAGTTGTTGTTGCCAAGATTGCATCGGATGATAACCCAATAAATCCTTTTACAAGTACTTTAAAGCGAAAGCTTTTGATGGTCATGTAGTGGGAGTGGGAATCAGATGTATGGCAGTGGTCTTGACAGCATAGTATTTTAGTATAAGTGGGAGATTGTTGGATTGTATACCAAAAGCCTTGCTTTTTGTATGAACATGTTTAACAATGATTTTGAAATGAGAATCATATGATCAAATGATTACGTTATATAATTTATTTATGTGTCGATGCAATAGTCCACTTGCTTTATACTGTAGATAATATGTTATGCGACAACACGCGGAAGATCATATTATCGATTTCTTTATAAATTATAAACAGAGGCTCACAATCGAGAGAGATGGGGACTCTCTATCGGGATGGTTGTAGTGTGATTTGGTATTAATTTGTCTTGACTATAGAATCACATTAGTGCACCTTGTGTGTATTGAGTAGGACCACTTGAGATCGTTCAACTTAGACTATATAGAAAAACTTGATCTCAGTTATTATGGATGTACGTGCTCTTAATCCCTATACAATAACCTCGACACGTAAGTCAGTATGTATTTATTTGATTCATCAATGAGTGAGATTTACATGTAATTAAATTAATAAATTCGGTGAGTTGGAAAATATTGATGTCTCTATGGTGTGCTGTTGATTGTTGAAGGAATCCGTATTTGCTATAGGTGATGATGTCCCCTTGAGGAGCTCATAAGAATTATCATGTAAACCCTGCAGGTAGATTTATTCCGGCATGATAATGAGGTTGAGTTGTACTACTCTCGGATGAGATATTAATTAATGGAGTTGTCAGTAACTTAATTAATTAATGGGCATTGTATATCTTAACATGGGAAGACTGTCGGGCTCATAATAAGGAGCCCAAAACGTAAGTTTGGGATTAGAGCAGCAGTGCAGTAATAATATTTTAGTGGAATATATTATTATTATTATTGTTGGACTTAAGTATAAGTTTTGGGCTAAACTTGGTTACTTAAACCCCATGGAGGCCCGACTCTAATTTCTCCTCCTGGTCCCTGCTGTAGCCTATAAATAAGTTTCCTCAGCTTATTCGGATCCCTAATGAGATGCCAAAACACGTTAGAATAAGGGAGGAAAGCAGATTGAGGAGATCTTTAGGTTCGTCACCCACACGACGTCAAGATTGGACTTGGGAATACAGTAGAAGATGTGGGCGACAAGATTGGACTTGGGAATACAGCAGAAGATCAAGAGGTCGTTTGATGCAGCTGTTCAACTTCTACATAAAACCCTGATGAAAGGTAATACGATTTTACTCTTATGCTTCCACTGCTGTAGAATTACATAGAACCATAATGGTTTACATTAATCAAACGATCGAACGCCAATAGTGAGCACATTAGAATGTACTCTGTGGGGAATTTACAGTTAGATTTTACAATTGAAAATGGCTTCGTCTCTTGAGAAATGAACTTCATGAACTTTTAAAAGGAAAGGAGATTAACTCATAGTCAAGTCACTAGAAGCGCTCATTATTTAATACATCAGGTCACCTGAAGGTGCTCATTATTTAATACGTCAAGTCACCTGAAGATGCTCATTATTTAATACGTCAAAAGTTATGTGAACACGTTCGTCTTTCCTTATTGGCAATAATGAATCTATACGTACAGATTCCTGGCCCACAGGTCTAAGGTAAAGTTTTCATGCATATAAATCACGTTTAATATAGAAATTATAACAGTAAGGCCACATTTTTAAAGACGAATCACGCAAAGATAAAATTTCAAGGTAAAGGTTGAGGATGAGCGTTGTCCTTGCTAGTTTTCTTCGTAACCTCGATGCCTTCAAAATTTTAAAGTTTCTCTTGGCATATGATTAAGTGTATTTCTCTAGAAATAGATCACAATGGATCATACTTAGGGTTTTCTTATAATTTATAATTTGGAAAGTTGGGTAACTCTTAAACTATTTATTAATCTTAAAAACTGTTTTAAAGGAAAATATTAGATATTTTGGTGAACAATTCCATGTATACTCCTTTCCATAAATATTTTGTTTCAATGGCCAACGAAAATATAAAGTCTAGTTTGAGGTTTCCCGTAGGCAGTTCTGCCACAGTTTAGTAAATCAACTATAACTTTTATTTGGGTGAATATTTTTCAAAGATATTTTACAGTAATATACTAGACACATAGACAAACAAGTTTTATATTTAACATTTTGCAGACTCATCCATTTTAATGGAGTAAATAGAGCAAAACATTTCTATAGTAACATACTTTTATTTTCACTCCTAAATGTTCTCTTTTTAAAATATTGATAGGTATGTTTATCATATCAAAAATAAAAGTTATATCAAGTTGTATATATATATATATATATATATATATATATATATATATATATATATATATATATATATATATATATATATATATATATATATATATATATATATATTCGGCAAAGACTTGCACATGATCGTCTCACTGACTCATTCCATGAGACGGGTCAAATATAAACTTACTTAAAATCGCGGATCCTCAGGTAATTTAGTACCTTGATTATCAGTTAATTAACGCAACTACCCTCAACTTAATTATCGCATCTTCCCTTCAATTTAATTAATTCTCTTTTCTCTTAGCTGTCTAACTTTCACTTTCTTCATTTTTTTTTTAATTTGAGTGACGCCTTTTTATTTTATTTATAATTTATTAGAAAATATTGTTTATTATATTTAAATTATTATTTGTAAATAAAATAAGTAAACTTTTAAGGAATACCATTAATATAAATCGTGTGAAAATAAAAAAGTAGATGATAATTTTATTTTATTTATTTATTTATTATTAGTTATCACTTTTATTTATATTAATAGTCAATGAAATAAGTTCATTAAATAAATATCACTTCTTCTCTATTATCACTTCTTCTCTGTCAAGTGTCACTTCTTATTAAAAATATTATTACGCTTCATCTGTATGATAAAATATATTCAATAAGTAATTTAACTGAAAGTTTATCACTTTTCTTTAATAAATATATCACTTTTTATTAAAAATGTTATCACTTTTTATCCGTCCTATAAAATTTTCTTAAATAATATAATTGGATGTGTATCACTTTTTCTTAATTAAATATCACTTTTGAATGAAAATGTTATCACTTTTTATCCGTCAAACAAAATTTTCAGTAAATAATACAATTGGATGTGTATCATTTTTTCTTAATTAAATATCACTTTTGATTGAAAATATTATCACTTTTTATTAAAATATTTATCACTTTTTATTCTTTCTATAAAATTTTCATTAAATAATATAATTGGATGTATATCACTTTCTTTTAATCAAATATTACTTTTAATTAAAAATGTTATCACCTTTTATTTTTCTTACAAATTACTTTTGAAATAATTTTATTTTTTGAATATCACTTTTTTTCTTAATTAAAATTTCAGCATGTTTATAAAAACAAAAACTTATAAACATATTCCAGAATCGTATCATGCATATTCGTAGAGACAAAGAACTTATAAACATATTCTAGAATCGTATCATAAGACATTTATATATAAAACACTCATCTAAAGAACTCTATCTACATCACCGTATTATCTTTATATAAGACAGATTAAGTAAAAACAAGAACTCAAACATGTTCATAAGAAAAACAAGGAACTCCACCAAGAACTCAGACATATAAACATAAGGAAATCAAGTATTTCTTTAATAAAATGGAAAAGTAAGATATTTACCTCTATGTCTTAGATAAGAATGAACTTAAAATGGCTTCTTGGTAATGAGATTTCCTAAAGAAAAACATGTATAACAAACACTCTTAACCAACAGTGGACATAAGTAAAAAAAAAATATATATATATATATATATATATATATATATATATATATATATATATATATATATATATATATATATATATATATATATATATATATATATATATATATATATTCAACAGAGAAAGTTAATAAAATTTTACCTAAAGTTAGGAGATCTACCGATACCAACTTGGGGATGGTTAATTGTCCCTAGAGCCTTAGATAATTTTCTTGAAGTATCGAGTATTTTCGGTGGTAATGGGATGGTGAAGATTTGTGACAATCTGGAAGGAAATATAGGAACGTAATGACTTCTTATTCTCAAAAGGTTGTTGTGAATATGGAACGTCTCTTCAACATGCAGGTTGTTGTGAAAGGGGTACGTCTCTCAAGGCAAGTTGCTGTGAAGGGTTGGAGAGATTTTAAATCTTCTGGCGTTTCAGAGAATATTTGAAGACTGTTTTCGAAGATTTGAAGAATGTTTTGAAAGATTATATGGAAGATTTTGAGACGCCTTTCAGAGATATGCATCTGCATACATTTAGAATTCTCATGTGTTTAATGATTGACTCCTCCTGCCTGATTGGTTAAGGCCACCGCCTTGGACATGGTCTCTCATTGGTTATCATCACCGCCTCATTACGTGTTTAGCACGTGAATCTTCTTTCTTATTATTATTATTATTATTATTATTATTATTATTATTATTATTATTATTATGTTTATGTTTGTATAGATATAGATATTTATACATGACTATTACACCTTGGGACCTTCTATAAATATGCTGTTTTAATTTTAAGAAATTTGCTGAACTTGACTCGAGCTCGGCAGTTCCACTCAAGCCGGAACAACACTTCTCGGCAGGTTGCGGCATTTGATGGAGCTCGACTCGAGTGAGCTGGTTGACGCGTTTTTTTCACATGATCTTGACTCGTGCTTTAAAGCTCGGGCATAGGGTATGTAAAGCAGACTTCTCTTATATGTACAATCAACCACGATAGTTGAGCTTGCCCAGCTCGACACGGGCTTCAAGACGCCACTTGACTCTATTGGATTGTATACTAAAAGTCTAGCTTTTTATATGAACAATGCTTTGATAATATTTGAAATGAGAATCATGTGATCAAACGTTTGCAATAGAGTTGTTGCTAAAGTCCATTTACTTTATACTGTAGATAATGTGGTGTATGGCGTCACGCGGAAGATCATATTATCGGCTCTTTATAAAGTATAAAAATATTCACAACCAAGATAGACTGGGACTATCTATCGATATAGTTGTAGTGTGATTTGGTATTAGTCTGTCTTGACTATAAAATTGTACTAGTGCACTTTGTAAATTGAACAAGACCGCGTTGAGATCATTCGGTTTATACTAACTATATAATAGAACTTGACTATGTTATTATGGATGTTCGTACTCTTAATCCCTATACTATAACCTTGACACGTAAGGCAGTATTTATTTCTTTGATTCATCAATGGATGAGATTTAAAGGATAAATCAATATGCCCGGTGAGTTGGGAAATGATGTTGTCTCTATGGTATGCTGTTGATTGTAGAAGGAATTCATGTCCTAACGGAATTGGTTGATGATGTCCCATTGAGGAGCTCATAATGATTATCATGTAAACCCTGCAGGTGGATTTATTCCGGCATGATAATAAGGTTGAGTGGTACTACTATCGGTAAATATATTAATTAATGGAGTTGTTAGTAACTTAATTAATTAATTGGCATTGAATCTTAAACACGGGGAGACTAACGGGCTCATAATAAGAAGGAGCCCATAAACGTAATTTGGGATTAGGATGGCAGTGCAATAATATTTCTTTAGTGGAATGATTTATTATTATTGGACTTAAGTATAAGTTTTGGGCTAAACTTAGATGCTTAAGCCCAATGGGAGGCCCAAACCCTAATTTCTCCTCATGATCCCTGTTGTAGCCTATATAATAGTCAATCTCAGTAGTACAGATATCATAACACACACTTAAACTTGAGAGAGAGAGTAGGATTGTATATTTAGTTCGTCTTGTAGATCGTTACCCACACCAACGTCAAGACGTGGCTTATGAATACAATAGAAGACCAGAAGGTCATTTGCTATTTCTGTCCGTCAACTTCACTGATTTATCTAAACTATTGTATAAGTCTAAACTGCACGTGTGATACACCTTTGGAAAGCCACGGAAGAGATGATCATTTTGGCATGTAGATCACTCGAATCGGAGATCATATAAGGAAGTTATGGCCAAAACCGTGAAGCCGCATAGTCTGCTAGCGAAAATCCTTCTTCTTCAACATACCCTGGTGAAAAGTAATCAATTCTATGTTTATGCTTTCGCTGTGATAGAATTGCATGGAACCCTAACAGCTCACGTTAACCAAAAGATCCATACGCCAACATTTGGTATCAAAGCGTAGGTTCTAAGAATAAACGTGGCATGTTAGGCTTGTGCATATGTGATTTATTTGATAATTGAATCGCATGTGGCTAGTTAGGTTGTTGGATTTTTGAATTAATTCGTGGATATTCCAATATTCAAACCCTATGCATAATTATCGGCTGTGAATGGGAATTATTGTCAAAACCTTTAATATTTTACACCGTGAAAGTTCATGGAAAACCCTACGTGTATCGGATGGTGAGATTGAATTATTGTCAAAGACTGTTTTGTGTTGTTCACGCCTGATGAATCATGAATCCCTAATTGTACACACACTTTACCGCATGGTTTCACGCCGACGACATGGGTTGAGCCGCTGACGGGAGCGCGGTGGCGGATAGCTGTGAATTGACAGCGATGATGGATGTTGGATAACGACCTACATCACGGCGTCAGTGATGGTTACATGAACCATTATCAGATAGGGCCTGTTGGTTGATCAATCTAGCTGGTGAAAGAGATATCGCGACATGGTTCAGCGGCCCTGAACGGTGAAAGCACGATGGATGACGTAGGCTGGGGCACCGTGACGGACGACACCATTGTGATTTCTGGTGGATGATAGCATGACCTGGCGATGGTGTAAATGGTGAAAGGACGCGCGATGCCATGCTGGGATGATGAAGCTAATGTTTGCACACGCTAGGGTTTCACGAAACCTATATGGTTGACACCACGATCCATGTTCTGTCGGCGGTGAACGATCGATGGATGGGGTTGCGACGAGCATAAGCAGGTGATGAGTGATATTTTCACCTATATTTTAGTGTCTTTTTATGTGTGTTTTCATATAATTTTATCTGTATTTATGTGTATTTTGGTTGTGTTATGTATTTTTATGGAAATGTGTGAAAATGGCGGTGAACGATTGATGGATGGGGTTGCGACGAGCATAAGCAGGTGATGAGTGATAATTTTACCTATATTTTAGTGTCTTTTTATGTGTGTTTTCATATAATTTTATCTGTATTTATGTGTATTTTGGTTGTGTTATGTATTTTTATGGAAATGAGTGAAAATGAGCTTAAACGTATGAAAAATAGGTGAAAACAGAGCAAACATGGAGACAAAATCAAAAATGCAAGGAAGGTTCAAAAACTCGGTCGAATTTATTAAACTCGATCGAGTTTCTCTTACAGAAAAGTTTGCACAAAAACTCGATCGAGTTTCTCTTACATAAAAATTTGGAAACAGGAGACATCATGAAAACTCGATCGAATTTCAGAAAATTCGGTCGAATTTTTAATCATTTTGGAATTGTAATATATGGTTGGAAAGCCACGGAAGAGAGGATCGTGTGAGCGTAAGAATAAACCAAATCAGATTTCGTATGAGAATGTCATGTGCGAAACGATGAGACTGCGCTGCACCAACCCGAACTCTGCCCGAAGTCAATTTTATTATTAGAATGTATTCTAGAAGGTTTCAAGGGGTACAAATACCCATTTTGAGTGTAAAAATCAGGGGAATCATTTTTGGGATCAATTACACACACCTTACTCATCATTTTCTCCATTTCACACCATCTTCTTCATCCATTCACCATCTATTGGATCTACCATCATCCCACCATCAAAAACTTCATCTAATTGAGGAAAAGAAGCAAGGAAGAGAGGAAGATTGCAAGGGGAAGAAGAAGATCACCATTGGAGGCATCCAAGGGAGTTTTCATCCAACTTTTGTATTGAAACCTTATTGTTCATCATATTTTTTTAGGATCTTAATGTCTATGTTAATTTCCTTGTTAATATAGTAGGCTAATCTCCCTTGTGAGATTAGCAACATGAGAGTTGTTGAATAATTTTAGGATTTGTGCATTTGAATTCATATGTTGATTGGATCTATGATTTTCTATCATTGATTATTAATTGCTTGATTTGTATTGTTGATTTGTGTGGTTAATTGTCATGAACATGTCATTAGATTGAGAAATCAATTATACGTTTAGGATAATTCATTGAATCATTTCATCAAACACTTCATGTGCATTATAAATTTTAAAGAGATTAAGAAATCCTTTAGAATTTAGAACCCCTTGATAGAACATGTGATTGGTTTGATCGAGAAGTTGATTAATTGTGTGAAGGGACTCTCATTTCAAGCTTAGTACCTAGTTGGAATTGTTTGAGTGAGAACCAATCTGTTGAGCTAATTGAGATTCATATCATATCCATCTCGAGAGGGAGCTTAGGTGAACTTAGTGTTGGCCCTTAGTCTTCAATCCATGATTCATTTGAATTCGATGCATTTATCCTAGGATTTTCACTTCTTAATTGTTGTTAATCTCACTTTTGCTTAATTTGGAAAATCACTCATCATCTCATTTTTCCCAGCAATCCTCCTGATGGCCGGATGGGTATCCACGTTTTTTAGTTTGCTGACCGTGTCTTCACAGCTTGGGATGGAGGCGAACAATCAGAAAAGTGTGGGCCTAGCATCCTCTTGAGTGTTTGGTGATGAGGATTCTGGAGTGCATCAGTATGGCTCAATCGATGGCAGATTGTCGATGTTTATCGGTGCGATGGCAATTAACTCGGCTTCATGATGGAATTTCTGCAATAGCTGTTTTCCGGCGGACTCTTGCATGGACTGGAAAAGGCACTGGTGGCGTTTTGGCTGGGCAATGGGTTCTGATAAAAGTAATTTTCCAGTGAAAACTCGGCCGTGCCGTTAAAGGTGGTCGGTTGTTGTGGCTGGAAATTCGTGTGTTGGGATGATCGGAGGATGGGCAGTTATGGGGCTGAACATGAGCGGTTCATGTCTGCAGCAAAATACGTGTGATGGTGATGACTTGGAGCACAAGTTCATCCAACTTGTTGAGCAAGCCACATGCTTCATGCTTGTTGACCAAGTCAACTTATATTTGGCTATTATTCTCTTTCCTTATATATAATTGCTATAATTGTTTTATTTGCCAATTATTATTATATATTTGGATTGCATATGTTATTTGATTTACTGCCTAATTTTCCATAATAATAGCATGTTTATTTGCATAATTATATCTGTTATACTACATGCATGCAAAAACCCTCTTGTTAAATAACGAAGTGGGAGAGGGATTAGTCATGATCTCACGGCCTCCATTATTGATTTATTAAGTGATGCAAATAAACTTATGAGTCGGTTTTAGCGCCTTCTTCCCAATTGGATGAGTTTTATTTGTGGATCACTGGAATAAATTTCATGAAATAATTATTATTTATAATGTGATGCAAATAAGCTTATGAGTTAGTTATAGTGTCTTCCTCCCCAAGGGATGAGTTTTATTTGCGGATCACATGTACAAATTAATAAATGATGGTTATTGGAAATTATTTGAGCGCGTGTGAACTTCTCCAACTGTAAGGCACACAAGCTTGGGTAACGTACTTATTATCAAATAATGGTATACACTTAGGTGCAATTAATATGTATCCTCCCCAACGGAGTCACTCCTCTTAAATTTCATGGATAAAGGACAACCGACTATTAATCATTGAGTCATAAGGTTAATTATGACGTATGAAATTAATGGGTAAAATCTTCTCTTGCAAATGTTCGGGTTTGTATACGTCCACACTTACGTGGCATGCAAATTCACAGTGCTTGAGATGTCGGTGAATTTATTTTATATATCAATATAAAACTTAAATTCAAAGTGTTTGATCATCGTATTTATTTACTTGATTCTCTGATTTTTTGAATAGTTATTTCACTTATTGTTAACTAAAAGAAAATAAATTTACTTATCCAAAATAAATGATTAGAAAAGAATCTTGATTTTAATTCTTACTGCTTAGGAAAATTAAAATGTGTTTTCACTAAGAATGCCCTCTAGTGCTTGTTTAAGTCTTTAGTGAAGAGCTGGGACATTCATAGAAATATGATGGTCTCATGCGACTCTTCAAATACTTGAATAATTAGAAAGGCAAGAGGTCATGGTTAACTTGATGAATGAATTGGAAATACTTGGAATAGAAATTGAAGGGGAAACTTAGCTCTATTTATTTTCATGGTTTGTATTATCGTTTTGAGCAAGTTTCACCTGAATTACAAAAGGTTGTATAAGATAGGAAGACTTCTGATAAAACGTACGGCGAAGGAAAACCAATTTCATCAAGAGGTGAACAAGGATAGTATCTTATTCACTAGTTGTTGAAGCGTGATTAGTTATGGCGTTTACTGACACGTTGTGTGTAAATACCGAAATCACTAGCCTGCAACTAAGTGATGATGAGATTACTAAGTACATGGGTAAAACTACAAGAGTAATGGCTATTGCAGTGGGAGTTGTTTATTTATCTTTTGATAGGAATAAACGTTTGATTTTGAGAAATTATCTTCACGTAGTTTTCGTAAAAAGAATTTCATTTTGGTTTCTATGCATTAATGGATAATAATCTGTTATGGTACGATAGTGACAATTTGTACAATCTTAAATCATGTTTATCCTACGGATGTAATAAATAGTAATTAATAATGCATATTCTAATCTTAGTAAAAGAAAGGAACCTTCGGAGATGAACTAAACATACTTTTGGCATCTAAGACTAGATTATTTTACTTAAGTACGATTCGAAAGCGAGTCTTACTAGGAAGTGAATATGATTAATTACCTTTCCAAGGCAAAAGGGGTACAGAGCCATGTGAAGATATGTTGGAAATTGTTCATTCTAATTAATGCGATCCTAAGATTATCCTGTCGAGAGGTGGTTATGAATGTTCATCATTTTGTTTGATGATTATTCTAGAAATAGGATATATTTATTTGATGCAATGCAAGTCTGAGTACTATGATTAAATTCATGGAGTACATGACTGATGCGTTGAAGCATCATGGAAAATATTTCAGGTCTTTACGATTTAATCGTGATGGCGAGCACCTCTTAGGATAGTTAGGAGCTCATAATCAGAGGTTGGGATTAAATCCCAAATTAATTAAATGATTAGATAGATGATGAATTATATGGAATTACTAAATTTATTTTATGGGCAAGCCCTAGAAACAACATGGCATATGATGTTTGTCTGTTTGTGGGATATCTTAGTAAAATAAAGAGTGATTTATTTAATAGTCTAAAATATCGAAGGGTGATTGTTCACACGAACACTAGATTTTTGGAAAGGACTATATAATAAACTACAAATCCATGTATAAATTGTTCAAAAAAAAGGGAGAAGAAAAACACAAATTTTAATACCAATAATACAAGAGGATATACCACAAGTAAACTGTATCGCGTGTCATATCTGATACACAATTTCATGTAGTGTCTTGTCGTAGTGGGAGGTTGTTAAACAACTGAATATATTTATGTTTTTGGAGAGTCGTGAGACTTGGTCCATAGTGAACATGAAATCGTCCCATGGAATTATGTCGAAGCACTACAAGATCAAAATGTGGAATCTTAGCAAGTTGCAATATTTTTCTGAAATTAAATCTGGAAGCTTGTAGGACAACTAAATAGTGTAAAAACCATTGGAAGTAGGTCTACAAAATTAAAAAAGGATCGATCACATTATGTCGATCCAAATTCTTTTATTTATTGCCGCTCATATTAAGTATAAGGTAAGATAAATAGATGTTAAAACAACTTTCTTGATTGGAAGTTTTGAGAAAAACATCTATGTGAAGCAACCAGAGTGATTCATTGCATAGAGCTAAGGGCATTTTGAGTATAAGCTTAAAAGTGTCCATCATTAGACTAAAGCAAGCTTCAATATCATGCAACATCCATTTTGATTAGGAGACCTAGTAATATGGATTTATCAATGCTCGGATGGGTCTTGTGTATTGAAAAGAGTGACGGAAACATGGTGGTATTTCTTGTGTGTACGTAGATGATATCTTGCTCATTGGAGATAATAAAAGAGTATTGTCGAGCGTATGGGTATGGTTAATAAAGCAGTATGAAATGAAGGATTTAAGAGAAGCAAAGTATATCCTTGCGATCAGTGATAATGATCACAAGATAGGATGTTGTTCTTATCTCAAGCTTTGTATAATTGATACAATCTTTTCTCGTTTTAGCATGTGACTTTATCTAAGGATTTATTTCTTAAGACACAAAAGAAGATAAAATAGATAAAGGAGGTTCCCTATGCTTGGCAATAAGGAAGCTTAATCTATGGAATGCTAAGATTGGATATTTGTATTGCCAAAGGCATAGTCAGTGAGTATCAAGGTAACCCGGAATAAGAATATTGAATTATGGTAAGACATATTTGAAGTGCCTGAAGAGGACTGGAAATTATATGTAAGCATACCAGAATAATTCATTACTTCTTAACGGTTACTTAGATTCGAATTTTGAAATCATAGAGACGGCAATAAATCCACCTCAAGGTTATGTGTTTAATTGAAGTAGATCCATAGTATGGAGGAGTGTCATATAGAAATATATTTCGGACTCCACCATGGAAAGAGGATAATATTGGAGCCTTGTGGCTGCCAAAAGTATCTGTACGGTTCTAGAAACTTCGTAATGGACTTAGATATGATTCTGAGTTTGCCCAAGGATATCACAATTTATTGTGATAATAATGGTGCAGTTGCAAACTTAAAGAAATCATGAGTCCATAAGGAAATTAAACACATTGATAGCTAGTACTACCTGATACGAGAAATCGTATAATGAGGGGAAGGTTGTTGTCTCCAAGATTACATCGGAGGATAACCTAGTAATCCTTTTGTAAGGACCTTAAGGCGAAAACATTTAATGGTCAAGTAGTGGGAGTGGCAATCAGATGTATGGCAGCATAGTCTTTTAGTATAAGTGAGAGATTGTTGGATTGTATAATAAAAGTCTAGCTTTTTGTTTGAACAATGCTTTGATAATATTTGAAATGAGAATCATGTGATAAAACGTTTGCAATAGAGTTGTTGCAAAAGTCCACTTACTTTATACTGTAGATAATGTGGTATGCGGCGTCACACGTAAGATCATATTATCGGCTCCTTATAAAGTATAAACAGATGTTCATAACCGAGATAGACGGGAACTATCTATCAGTATGGTTGTAGTGTGATTTGGTATTAGCCTGTCATGACTATAAAATTGCACTAGTGTACTTTGTGTATTGAATAGGACCGCGTTGAGATTGTTCGGTTTATACTGACTATAGTGATCTCTGTTATTATGGATATTCATACTCTTAATCCCTATACAATAACCTCGACACGTAAGACAATATTTATTTCTTTGATTCATTATTGGGTAAGATTTAAAGGGTAAATCAATATGCCCGGTGAGTTGGGAAATGATGTTGTCTCTATGGTGTGCTGTTGATTGTAGAGGGAATCTGTGTCCTAACTGAATTGGTTGATGATGTCCCCTTGAGGAGCTCATAATGATTATCATGTAAACCCTACAGGTGGATTTATTACGGTATGATAATAAGATTGAGTGGTACTACTCTCGGTAAATATATTAATTAATGGAGTTGTCAGTAACTTAATTAATTAATTGACATTGAATCTTAAACATGGGGAGACTAACGGGCTCATAATAAGGAGCCCATAAACGTAATTTGGGATTAGGGTGGCAGTGCAATAATATTTCTTTAGTGGAATGATTTATTATTATTGGACTTAAGTATAAGTTTTGGGCTAAACTTGGATGCTTAAGCCCAATGGGAGGCTCAAACCCTAATTTCTTCTTCTGGTCCCTGTTGTAGCCTATATAATAGCCAATCTCAGAAGTACGGATATCATAACACACGCTTAAACTCGTGAGAGAGATTAGGACTGTAGATTGAGTTCTTCTTGTAGATCGTTGCCCACACCAATGTCAAGACGTGGCTTAGGAATACAATAGAAGACCGGAAGGTCGTTTGTTATTTCTCTCCTTCAACTTTACTAATTTTTCTAAAATCGTGTGTAAGTCTAAACTGCATGTGTGATACACCATTGGAAAGCCACGGAAGAGAGAATCGTTTTGGCATGTAGATCACTTGAATCGGAGATCATATAAGTTATAGCAAAAATCGTGAGACCGCGCAGGCTGCAGGCGAGAATCCTTCTTCTTCAACATACCCTGGTGAAAGGTAATCAATTCTATGTTTATGCTTCCGCTGTGATATAATTGCATGGAACACTAACGGTTCATGTTAACCAAAATATCCAAACTCCAACATACTCGAGTGCATGACTCGACCCGAGGTTGAGTCGAGTTCTCCACTCTTCTTCCCGTTTCGGCTTTCATCTCCGTTTTACTCTGTTTTCACACCATTTTCATATGTTTAAGTTCATACACACACATTTATATAATAACATACAACACTACCTAAAGATACACAAATACGGATAAAATAATATGAAAAAATACACATAAAAAGACACTAAAATTTAGGTGAAAATAGCGATGATCAACCCGCCAAACTTAAAGTGTTGTTCATACCACAAGCTATATCAAGTCACCCTACAATATTAAACTCATAACATGCAAAAAATATTAACGAGTTCAATTCAAATACAATAAAGAGTAATATAGTCTCTTCTGGTCCAAACCTCCAACAGTTATCAATTTTACTCAATGTTCTATAAAGTGGGGTAAATCAACACTCATCAATCGATTAGCCCGATGAGTTATATGCTCGCTCGCGTACTACATTCACAAATCATCATAGCTTTGATCATTGATGTTAAAAAGGTCTTTATATTTGGATGTAATGATAGGCTTTTTGTAAACATAGGAAAAATATGGATAAGAGTGACTATTCAAGTGTAAGTAATCAAAGAGATGACCAACTTCCTCCATTTCTTAACTTCTCTTTCTTACTTTCTTATCTTTGTTGTTCACAAGCACTAATCATTATCCTTCTTCTTTGAGCTTCTTTTAATTGTATACTTCCTTCTTTTGACGTTTTGATTTTCTTGAGCATATGGTTTTTGGTTGTGCTCCTTTTTCTTATTTTGAGAGTTGCATGTACATTCTTGCTTAAGATCTTTTCACCCTTTTCTTTGCTTGTTTCCTATTTCCTTTCTTCTTTTACACAATCTCATCAACCCTTACTAAACACCACAATCTCATCAACACTTGCTAAACACCATCTCCTCGATCGCCCACACCAAAGGTATATATATAAGACCTAAATGGATAATCATTGTTTGTAATATGTTTATATCACAAGAAATATGCTTATAGGCTCAAGATGACTAACTAGGGATGATGTATACAATATGAAAATATATGGCAATGACTATAAATAACAAGGGTGATATGAGATCATCTCACTAATCTACACTAATCGGGCTCTTTCCCATAATCCTTGAACAAGTTCTAACTTATCAAAGCTCAATCGATCCTCTCATTAAGAAATAACCATGAATGCATGGTTGAGGCTCAAAATTTCACAAGCTTATATTCAGACCTTTAGGAACTAATTACACCAATATTCATCTCAAAATTGAATAAGTTAAGTAAAACATGTTACAATTTTAAAAAGTAAAAGTTCTTAATCATAATTTGTCATCACTAATCACAACAACATGTCATTACTCATATTAAAAAAGGACTCATAACATCCGAAACAAACCACCAAACAACCTTAAACAAAAATGAAAATACAAACAAAACACTTAACAAAGACACACCAAACAAGAAACAATACAAAAACACATAAAATGCAAAAATAAAAATTTCATCCATCAATAGAAAACGAAGCACACATTCATAACATCCATAATCAAGTAAGCTCAACATATATCCCATCTTATTCGAAAATTGAAATCCTAACTTGAGATAGTTAACCTCCCGAAGACATAACACATGAAGTGGCATACGAATCCAACAATCCAAATTAAAATCAAGTTGTGCTAAGCAAATGGAAGTGATTAGGAAATATAAAGTGAACTTCTTGAAAGGCATTTGGTAGTGGTAGTGGCAGTTGTTAGCACGTACAACCAGACTACATGCACGATGAGCTAGAATCTGCAAAAACTCTAGACTGAACTCGACCCGTGTCCGGCTCTCGAATCGTATTTTCTGGCAGCGCTCGACTCGAGTTTCAAACTCGACCTAGACAAGGTCGAGTTGATGTCTTTGATGTTAATTCTCGCTTTATGTAAAGGCCTGAGTGCGGCGCATGAGTCGAGTACTGACACTCAGCTCGAGTCAAGTTCCACACTCGACTTCGGTCTAGTCTAGTAAACTTCTCTGATGCTCGAGCTCGATTTCTTGTACAGGGCCGAGTCCTGGACTCGGCTTGAGCTTAGACGACCTTGTTTTGAATTTTCTGAACTTCCAGCCCTGTTTTTCCTTGCTTACTTGCTTCTAATACTCCTCATAAATGCTCAAAAATATATCGAAACCATTAGCTCAACAAATTCTAACAAATAACATATTTGAATGCACTTCAACACAACCAACCAAACCAAAATCACACCAAACTCATGAGAAATTTTTAAAATTAACCCCTAAAATACGAGAAGCATATGCATCATAATAAAAAAGTATGTCATACCACGCAACACCCCCCCAAACTTAAATTGAAATAAGAGTTGAGAATTAAGTTTGCAAGAAGTGGTGAGATATACCTAGCACTCCTCGTATCTCCAATATGCATTTTTCTCACGAGCACAATCAACCTACATTCCGAAATTCCAAAACAATTAAAATAAAATATTTACAATCCTAAGCTACGAAGAAGAAGTGAGAGTTTAAGAAGTAAAGGTATCCACATATACTAACTCCCTTTGAGAGGGAGAATAGTAATGCTTAACCCTTTGACCATTAACAACAAACTAGCTTCCATTCGATCCTTCAAGCTTAATCGCTCCATCATTTCTTGCTTCTACCACCATGAATGAGCCGGTCGACTTTGAACGGAGATTTTCGGGGAATAGTTTTAGTCTTGAGTTAATCAATAGAACTTTATCCTGGAATAAATTCTTTCTTCTTGATCTGCTCTTCATGCCACCTTTTAAGCTTCTCTTTTAAGATCTGTGAGCTTGAATATGCTTCCTCTCTAAACTCTTCTAGTTCAACCAATTTGAGACATCTTTTCTTTTCGGATTCTTTCTCATCCAAATTCTACTTTCTAAGGGCCCACATTGCCTTATGCTCCAACTCCACGGGTAAATGACATATTTTTCCATAAACAAGCTTGTACAGAGAGAATTGTCAAGCTTAGAAGACCAATCTTTCGATTTTCATTCACCGTTTTCTCTAGTACAAGCTTCACTTGCCTATTAGAAACTTCCGCCAAGCCGTTCGTTTGAGGTTGATAGGGTGTAGAGACCCTATGCTTCACTCCATATCCAATCAGAAGCTTCACAATAAGATTGTTTATAAAGTGTGATCTCCATTACTTATCATTGCCCTTAGAATTTCAAATCTAGAAAAAATATTTTTCTTCGAATATGTCTTGACCACTAGAGCATCATTTGTTCTTTTCGGGATTGCCTCCACCCATTTTGAAACATAATCCATCACGAGCAATATGTAAATGTATTCATTGGAAGGTGGAAATGGCCCCATGAAGTCTATCCCCCATACATCAATCACTTCAACCTCAAAAATGTTCCTTATGGGCATCTCATTCGTTTGACCTATACTTCTTATCCTTTGGCACCTATCACAATTATTGATGTAATCCTTGCAATCATTGAACAAAGTTGGCAAAAACAAATCCGATTATAGATTCTTAACCCCTGTCTTTTGAAATCCGAAGTGTCCTCCACATGGTGAGCTATGACACATCTCCATTACGCTTGTCTTTTCTTCCTCTGGGATACACCTTTGTATGATCTATCCGGACAATTCTTGAACAAGAGAGGGTCATCCCACAAGTACTCCTTGACATCATGATATAACTTCTTCATCCGATACTCGGGAAGGTGGTCCAGCTTGAGCCCACAAGCTAAGTAATTTACAAAATCTACGCACCAAGGTCTTCTGGTCTCACACAACGTGTATATTCTTTGAAAATCAACTTGAAGAATATCTTCATCCGGAAAGACATCTTTAATAAACTCCATGGTACCTTCTGCATCAACATTTTTCAAACGTGACAAGTGATTGATTATGATATTTTCAACCCTCTTCTTGTCATGTATCTCCAAATCAAACTTCTGCAATAAAAGAACCTAACGAATTAGTTTTGGTTTAGCATCTTTCTTGTTCATAAAATACCTTATGACCGCATGATCCATATAGACTATAGTTTTTGTGTCAACTAGGTAAGGACGAAATTCTTTCAAAAGCATAAACCACTGATAGAAACTCTTTCTTCATTGTGGTGTAGTTTTTTTATTAGTATTGAATGTCTTTGATGGACAGTAAATAGGGGTGAGTATTCGGTCGGTTCAGTCGGTTTTCGTATATTTTTGGGCCGAACCGAACAAATCGAATTTCTATTTCCACCCACCAAAATCGAACAGATGTTTAAAGTTATCGAACCGACTGAACCGAAATTATTATTTTGGTTTTTTGGTTTTTTTGATTTTTTTTGGGTTTTTTTTAGTTTTCCAATACCCTCTGATCGAACCTGCTAAATAAATATTTTTATAATCAATCTGTTCAATCCAAACCACAGTAAGAAGTCTGATGCAGTGGAATGAAATGTAAGACCAAAAAAGAGCATCAAGAAAAAGAGGTGTTACCTATGGCAGAGCAATTAAATCCGAGCGTGGGGTGAAAAACTTGTTGCACACAATTAGGGAAGAGGAAAGTTAGCGTTTGAGGCGAAACTCCTATGTCTGATGCAGTGGAAGTGAAATGTAAGACCAAAAAAGTACATCATCGGAGGCTCCAACAGGAGGGATTTAGACCAGGAGCGACGCGTCGGAGCCTAGAGAGATCCAATCGAATGGAAAATGGCCATGGACCGCCGATAGTGGAGGAGTCGGACCAAATAATGAGTCGGCAATCGATGGGACCCTAGGTCTCGCAGCCCTAAAATCAAAACCTGGGCGTCGCCAACAGCCACTGGGTTCGGCAGCGCCGATCTGAGAGCACAATCACCGGATTGGGGATTGGGGATTGAGGTGTTGTTCCTCCGGATCGTGAAAAATGAAGAATGGAGAGTAGACTATGGAGTTGGAGCCTAGAGGCGCTGCTTCTATTATAGGGTTCCCAAAATAAAGGGGTCGTGTTAGGTTACAGGAAGAGGGTTAGTTTATTATATTAAAATATATAATATTTATTTAATTTTAATAAAAATATTAGTTTTTTCGGTTTACTCGGTTTTTTATCCCCTAAACTGAACCGAAACTGAAATTAAATACCGATTTTTTATATTTTTATAACCGAAACCAAAATTTAATGAAGAAAATCGAGCCAAATTAACCAAAATTCATCGGTTCGGTTCGAAAAATCAGTTTTATTGGATTTCTGCTCACCCCTAATAGTAAATAGCTCTAAACTTCTTCTCCATCACTTGTTCGAGCATGACTCCCAACTCACTATCACTTGCATCGCAATGGAGTTCGAAGGGCTCACTCTAATCAGAAGAGACAAGTATTGGTAAGGAAATTAAAGCTTCCTTAAACACCCTTAAAGCATCAAGACATTCATCATCAAATTCAAATGGAGCATCTTTTCAAGTAACTTACATAAAGGTTTGGCTATCTTAGAAAAGTCTTCAATAAAATGTTGATAGAACCCGGTGTGGTCAAGAAACGATTTAACCCCTTTTTTATTTTTTGGTGGGAAAAGATGTTCAATGGCTGCAACCTTCGCCCTATCGAATCTCAAACCTATTTCCGATATATGATGCCTATGGACGATACCCTCTTGAACCATAAAATGACATTTTTCCTAATTCAACACTAGATTCGTATCTTGACAATGCTGCAACACCATAGAAAGATTAGACAAGCATATATCAAATGAAGATCCAAAGATGAAAAATCGTCAATAAAAACCTCCATTATATTCTCAATCAACCCACTAAAGGTAAGGGGAAATGAGTATCTTAATTGTACCCCGAGTAACCATCTAGAAAATAATAATACTTGTACCCCGCCAACCTATCAAGCATTTGATCAATAAAAGGTAAGGGGAAATGAGTATTTTCATTAAGCTTTCAGTAATCACAGCATACTCTCCAACCATTTTCACCCTTGTAGCAAGCATTTCATCATATTCCGTTTGAACAATGGTTAACCTCTTTTCTTAGCCACAACATGCAAAGGACTTACATGAGGACTATTACTTATAGCAAAATAATCCCGGTGTCTAACCATTTTAAAATTTCTTTACGAATAACATCTTGCATAATAGGATTTAAACAACGTTGATGTTGCACACATGCTTTATCCTCATCAATCAACCTAATATGATGCATACAAATAGTAGGACTTATACCCTTCAAATTATCAATACTCCAGCCAATAGCACTCTTATGTTCTCTAAGCATTCTCAATAATTTTTCAAGCTCTAAAGGTGAAAGAGATGACGATACAATTACCGGAAAGGTATTGTTGTCCCCCAAGTAAGCATATATGAGATGATCAGGTAATGGCTTCAATTCATCCTTCTCTTTTTCTACCTTTGCTTCTTCACTTGCCACCTCCAATGGAAGATATTGCTTATTTCCATAGAACATCATCTTGACTTCATCTTCTTGCATTTCTCTGCAAGCATTTAAATCATGTAAGCAATCATTAAAATCATCTTCTTCTAAGCAACATAAAGAAGAATTAGAGCTAAAAGAGAAAGTAAGAGAATGACTTATGTTTGTCTCAAGGGGATCCTTAGACAAGAAGAAGGGTAGATTCTCTTGAACAATTTCATCGATCATTTCAATTCTTCTACATTCTTTCCCTTTCATCCGGATGCCTCATAGATCTCTTCAAAGAAAACACCACTTTTTCTTCATTTACTATAAATGTTAACTTTCCTTTATGAACATCAATCAAAGCTATCCCCGTAGCCAAGAATAGACGACCCAAATTAAAGTGACATTTGTATCTTCATCCATATCAAGATCTATGAAATCCACTTGGAATATGAACTTTCCGACCTTCATGAGCACATCTTCAACTACTCCCTTAGAGTAAGTCAAACACCTATCCGCAAGTTGCAACATGACGGAAGTGGGCTTAACTTCTCCTATGCCAAGCTTTTTGAATATAGACATGGGCATCAAATTGATACTCGCTCCAAGGTCACAAAGAGCTTTATGTACCTCACTTTTTCCCATCTCATATGGAATCACAAAACTCCTCGGATCCTTGACCTTCAGAGGAGCTTCTTTTGAATGATAGCACTACATTCCTCCGTCAAGTTAACAGTCTCATTTTCCACTAAGTTCCTCTTTCTTGACATGATATATTTAAAAAACATGGCATAGTTAGGCATTTGCATCAAAGCATCGTTAAAGGGTATGTTGATGTGGATCTTCTTGAAGATCTCTAAGAACTTTGCAAACTTTTCATCAAGACCTTTCTTCAAGAACCTATGTAGGAAGGGAACATGCACTTGAGTCTTGGGAATGCCCCAACTATTCCTTTCCAACTCCACTTCATCTTCTTTCTTTTTCATTGCCTTAGTCCTTTTCCACTTCTTTTCACCAAGTTCCTTTTCAACCAATTCCTGCTCAGCATTTGTTCTTACTTCAATATCAATTTCTTCCACTAACTCTTCTTCAACCAAAATTTCCTTATTCACATTCTCTTCTACCTCCTCACTCTCCACAGGCATAAAAGGCGCTTCATAATTTGTTCCACTTCTTAAAGTAATTGTCTTACATTGCACTTTTGGATTGACCACGGTAGTAAAGGGGAACTTTCCTTTTTCATTTACACTCAAAGCATTAGCAACTTTCCCCATTTGATATTCCAAGGCTTTGAACGTTTTATCATTAACTTCATCCGTCTTTCTCCTTTATTCGTCTCGAGCCTTGTTCAATGCGATCAACTTTTCAATTTGCTCATTGGTTGATGCTTTTCCTTCTTGATTTGTTGCCTTAGCACCCGGATGGTACCCCGGAGGATAAGTGATGGCATTGGGGTTGGAGTAAGAAAGGTTGTCTTGCCTCCTTTGTTGTGAGAAAGAATTTCCACCGCTTTGATTGTTGAAGCCTCTTCCTTGTCTAGGTGGGTAATTTTCTTGATTTTGATTGAAATTGCCTTGTTAATTAACTTGGTAACCCCTCCGTTGCATGTAGAGAACATCTTCTATCCTTGGCATCGACATCATCCATTGCTCTCCACTCACACTACTTGAAGGAAGCATCCCTTGATCAACTTGCCCTTCAAAATTATTAACCCCTTGATTGCTCATAACTTGACTTAAATTCATTTGTCTTACGACCTCTGCCACAATCATTTCAATACTTGGCTCAACATTTACACTCTTGATGCTAAATTGTTGCCTTTGATCAACGTGCTCCAAACCATACATCCACTAACTCTCTCCGATGGCCATTGATAGGCATTTGTAGCAATTTCATCAAAAATCCTCATAGTCCTTTCCGAAGTAACTCCAAGAACTGATCCACTGGCCGACGCATCCACAAGAACCCTTGCACCCTTTGCCAAACCTAGGTAGAAAAACCCCACTTGTTGATTTTCCAAAAATCTACATTGTTGGCACTATCGAAGCATATCTTTGAACCTTTCCCACGCTTCATAGAAACTTTCTTGAGGCATTTTCTTGAGAGTAATAGTAGAAAGCAAAGTTCGAGCACGATCTTTCAATGAGAATAAAAATAACCTCATTTTGATGCAATCATCGCTCACCCCATTCATCTTCACGGTGTTGGCTATCTCAATAAACTGAACTAAGTGAGAATTTGGATCCTCATTTGGTCCTCCACCAAATTGCTTGTCTCTCACCATTTAAATTAAGCCCACCTTAATCTCAAAATTATTGGCATTGATTGGTGGAGCCATCATTTGTGGCATGGCCCTTGGCATGAAGAAATTCCGGATCACCCTTTGATCGATTTGAGGTCCTTGTTGCACCGGAGGAGATGGTGGTGGTGCTACATAAGCTTGTTGATGAGGGATATAAGCTTGTTGAAAGCCTTGTTGAAGTAAAGCTTGTTGAATCATCCCTTGAAGTAAAGCTTGATTGTTTTAAACTCCAAAATTTAGATAGGCTTGTTGAGGGTTGGCAATGAATTGTTGCTCTTGTACATTATCTTGCAAATGCACATTTTGTACACCTTCCCCATCACACTCCCTATCCATACGTCATCACCTTGATTGTTCTCCATTGTACTACTATTTTTTGGATTTATTCACCTTCCTCCTTTTTCGAAAAGTATGTTCAATCTCCAAATCAATAAGTTTAACTTGCTTCCCTTTTGAACTAGTTTGCATGCACCTTCAAAAACAAGAAGAGTTAGAACAAGAATTTTCTAAAATAAATAAAATTAAGAAATAAAAGTATCTCCAGTAAGATTACTTAAAACGCTCATTGTTTAAACGACTAGTACTGTTACCTCCCCAGCAATGGTGCCAATTTCATTATCGTAAATTTCTTTACGTGCGAATAGAGACTCTACCGCTGTGTAATACGAAGTGACCAAGTAATACAAATTATCGAACCCTAGGGAGGAACATACTAGAATTTAAGCGATCTCGCGTTCATCGTAATTTTATAGAAACGATTCAAAGATGGATTTGGATTAAACAAGTAATAATATATCTAACAATTACCAACAATTAAGCAAGAGAATGAAAATAAACTAATATGAAGAATGTACCAAGTTAAGTAAAAGTGAGAATAACAAAGGATGTGGAAATTCTAGGATTAATGCATCAAACTTACATGTATCATTGGTTAACAATTAAGGAAAATCACTAAATCCAGCCAAACTCTCCCTCGAGATCTATAGGATGTAGATCCTTACAAGGGCCTCTAAATGGCTTATAGGATTGAGTCTCAACGAACACCTCCAACTAGGTACTATGCTCATTTGAGTTGGTTCCCCTCACCCAATCAACCGACCTCTCGATTTAGCCAATCAAATGTCCTATCAAAGAGTTCTAAATCCAAAAGGATATCTCTATCTCATTTTAGATTAATGCACATGAAGTGTACGACAAAATGATTTAATTAATTATCCTAAACACATAACTGATTCTCAATCTAATCGCATGCTTAAAATAACAAACCACACAAATCATCATAAATATCAAGATCTACAACATCAATGATAGAAAATTAATAAACCCAATCAACATATAAATTTAAATGCATAAATTCCAAAATTATTCAACCCCATTCATGTTGCTAATCTCACAAAGGAGATTAGCCTACCATAAACCTAAAGAAAAACACATAAACCATTGTATCTCCACAAATCATGGTAAAATAATAAGGTTCAATACAAGAATTGGATGAAAACTCCCTTGAATTACTTCCATGGTGATCTCCTTCATTTCCTTGTAATTTTCCTCTCTCTCTTACTTCTTTTATTCACTTAGATGGTGGTTAGATAGATGGTATGGATGAAGATGATGGTGTAAAATGACCAAAATGATATATGATGTGTGTGAGCAGCCAAAACATTGCGAATTCTGGTGGAAATTTTGAAAGGGGGTATTTATACCCCTTGGGACCTTCTAGAAGCATACTATTTTAATTTCAGGAAATTTTCCAAACTCGACCCGAGCTCGGCAGCTCGACTCTAGTCGGGACAACATTTCTCGACAGGTTGCGGCGTTTGATGGAGCTCGACTTGAGTGAGCTGCTCGACGCGTGCTCTTCACATGAGCTCAACTCGAGCTTCAGAGCTCGGGCACAGGGTATGTCGAGCAGGCTTCTCTGATGTATACAGTCGACCACGATGGTCGAGCTTGCCCAGCTCGACATGGGCTTCGAGACGCCACTCGACTTGAGTGCGTGAATCGACCCGAGGTCGAGTTTTGTACTCTTCTTCCCATTTTGGCTTCCATCTCCGTTTTGTTCCATTTTTACATGATTTTCATACGTTCATGTTCATTTTACACATCTATACATATATAAAAGCAAATCTAAAATTCTACTTTTGTTTTTAATTTTTTTTCAATTTTACTCTATTTAGAAATAATTTAATTTTAATCTTGACCGTACAATTAATCTTTTTGATTTCAATAATAAAATCTAATCTAATTATACTAATAATAATAGATTATGTTATTTAAATTTTATTTTTTTATTTAACAATATAAATTTGATAAATATAAGAGATATTTTTGGCATATTTAACTAAGTTTTAATAAATATATAATTAATTTAAATTAATATATCAATCAATATTCATATATTATAATTTAATTTAATATACATAGAACATATGATTTTCCTTTGATTTCAATCAATCATACAATTTAATTATACTAATAAAAAAAAATTTATTATTTAAATTTTACTTTTTTATTGATTTAATTTAACAATATAAAATTGATTAATTTTTAATCAACATATGCTTAATTTCAATGAATATAGTATCAGTTTTATTTTTATTAGATTCGTCTCTATGTATAGATTTGCTTAAAATCACGATCATTCATTCATTCATTAAATTCATTATATATAAATGTTTTCAACCTAATCAAATTCTTACTTTCTCCCTTTTTTTTCTCTCTCTCTAATCCCTTTTATTTTTTCTCTTTTACAGATTCTACTTTCGTATTATTTATAATCAACTCTAATTTGTTTTGTCTTTTATATTTTTATTTGATCTTATTTGCAGGTTTAATCATTCTCCTAAATGTATCATTATACTATTAATTTTTTGTTACTTATTTTTTTCTCTTCGATTTTTGTGTTTTTTAATAATTCTATAAACCCTGTTTTTATAATTAATTTATTTTATCTTCATTTATACGTGCTTTAATTTGATATTATTTTTAGATTCAATCATTCTCATATTTGATCATATTCTTTGTGTTTCTTTTCTCTAATACTTATTCTTTTCCTTCTCTTTTATAGTTTCTACTTTCATATTATTTATAATCTACTCTAATTTGTTTTGTTTTATACTTTTATTTGATCTTATATACAAGTTTAATCATTCTCCTAAAGGTATCATTATACTTTTTAATTTTTTGTTATCTTATTTTTTCCCTTCGATTTTTGTTTTTTTAAATAATTCTATAAACTCTATTTTCATAATTTAATTTATTTTATCTTCTATTATACTTTGATATTATTTTTAGTTTAAATCATTTTCATATTTGATCTTATTTGTAGGTCTAATCATTCTCTTTTTGTTTTTTCTCTAATGATTTTTCTTTTTCTTCTCTTTTACAAATTCTACTTTCGTATTATTTATAATATATTCTAATTTGTTTTGTCTTTTTACTTTTATTTAATCTTATATGCAGGTTCAATTATTCTACTTAAAGGTATCATTATACTATTTAATTTTTTGTTATCTTATTTTTTTCTTCGATTTTTGTATTTTTTTAATAATTCTATAAACCTTATTTTTTATAATTTAATGTATTTTATATTCTTTTATACTTTTATTTGATATTATTTTTAGTTTCAATCATTCTCATATTTGATCTTATTGGTAAGTCCAATCAGGTATCACCCTCTAATTCTTCTTCTTTTTCTTCTCTTTTACAGTTCATATTATTTATTATCTATGTTCAATCATTCTCCTTAAATTTAAAGGTTCAATTATCTATCTATACATATATAAAAGCAAACTTAAACTTCTTCTTTTATTTTTAATTTTTTATTTAAAGATTCTATCATCTATCTATACATATATAAAAGCAAACTTAAACTTATACTTTAATTTTTTTTCAATTTTACTCTATTTAGAAAAAAAATCAATTTTAATCTTGACCACTCAAATTATGCTTTTATTTCAATCATAAAATTTAATTATACTAATAATGGATTTATTGTCTAAATTTTACTTTTTTATTTTATAATATAAATTTGGTAAATATGAGATATATTTTTGGCATATTTGACTAATTTTAATAAGCTTAATATATATATATATATATATATATATATATATATATATATATATATATATATATATATATATATATATATATATATATATATATATATATATATATATAAACAAACATAATTTCTATTTTTATCTTCAATTTTAATCTTGATCATCTATTACTTTTGATCTCAATCATAGATTCTATTTATGCTAACAATAAATTATTTATTAATTTTTTAATCAAAAATATAAATTTGATAAATATGAAAAATATTATTGACATATCATCATTATTTTTAATACTATTAATTTACAAGTACTTGCCAAAAATATTATTTTTAAATTGTGAGGTGACGGCTCCACATTGATCCTTGAAAAATTTTATGTATGTGGCGCTCCCACGTTGATCCCGCAATTAATTTATATTTAATTTAATTTAATTTAAAATAATTAATATTTTGTAATCCTACCATTAATACATCTTAATTTAAATATTTAATAATCTTACCATTAATACATAATAATATTACTTTAAGTTTATATAAGTAATTTAATTTAATACTTTAAATATTTTTTTATTTAATCCATAAATTTTGTGTGAATTTTAAATTATTTATTTTCATATTTAACATATACATTTTAATTAAGGTATGGTACAATCGTTATAATGTTTTGATAAATTTATAGTATTATGTAATAATATTATTTTAAATAATTTTCTTAATATTATTTTAAGTAATTTTCTTATGAAAGTTTATGTTAGTAGTTAAATTTAATACTTTAAATATTTTTAATTTAATCTATAAATTTGGTGTGTATTTTAAATTATTTATTTCCATATTTAGCATATAAATTTTAATTAAGGCATAGTACAATCAAATCAATTAGTTATAAAGTTTGATAATTTTTAAAATTTGTGTATGTGGCAATCTCAATCTCACATTAATCTTATAATTAATATTTTATTTAAATAATTTATTATTTTAAATATTAATTTTTATATTCTCTTATTTATTAAAATTTAATAACATAACTAATATTTTATATTAAGTAATTTAATATGAATACCATAGTAAAAAAATTCATATTGCATTATTTAATATTTATTTAACCATAATTAAAATTTATTGGTGACACTAAATATAGAAAATATATTTTAAGAAAAGATTCGATTAAAATTATTTCTGATATGCAATCACTATTATTTTGGTAAAGGATATAATAATACTATAATAAATGGTTTGTTTCGAAATTTAAAATATGTGAGATTAGATATATTCATATTTAACAGAATAATGATGAAGAATCACTCAAAAACTGACAGCGGACGCCATATGAAAAAACAAATATTGAAGGAAAAATGAAATCTTTCTTCATCCAGAGGCAACACTTATTACAACAATTACACATTCACGTACTTACAAAATTTGAAGAAAATTAATTGTAACTTGGAAAACTATGTTGTAATTTACAATTTTTTTATACTTCATACAAATCAGGTAAGAGCAACATCTGTAGAGACAGTATTTCCAAGACCCAACAATTAAATTGTGAAGTATTTACAATGAAAAGTGCTTCATGTTTCAGAAGAATTTTGTACAAAAGGCACACATGCTACGTATATTTGTATTGTTATTAATATTAGGCAATAGCAACAATAAATATAAAGTTCTTAATTGCAGACTTGGAGGACGAAATGCTTGATGATTCATGCAATCTTTATGAAAGCAAGAAAACAGCAATAGCACACTTAAACAGAAAAATTATTATCCAGGAGAAAAAAAAGGTTTATGGTCAATTCATTCTTATTAAAGTCCTTTTCTCATAATTTTTTTTAATAATACTTACATTACGAAAAGATTTTTAAAAAAAAAATTGATCAGTAACCGCAATATATCCGACGAGTTCAGCTCTTCGAACAAACAATTGAGGTTTGAAGTAGCAGGAATGGGAGGTACTTTGAGTTTGAATGTCGCTGAAGGTATAAGATTGTGGTGATAAATCTAAATCTAAATTAACTAATATTTTTTAATTTTTATGAATAAGATCCTAAAATATTGATTAAAGTCAATATAACTTTTAACTTTTCAAAATTTAGTAATATAAGATAAATTTTAATCATGTAAATTTTTATATTTGAATTCCGAACCGTAGACTTTGAGGACGAAATGTTGATTGATGAATCGAAGGATCAAAATTTTGCGGCTAAAGAGAGCAGTGCATATGATACAGAAAAAATTGATTTGAACATAGAAGATTTGTTAGGTTTGTCATACTTTTATTATTTATATTTATTACATTTAAATTTTAATGCTATAAATTTGTGATTTACATTGCGATAAATAACTTTTGATTTCTCAGACTTTGAAGATGACATGAATATTATGATTCTGATGATATGCATGATTCATGTATTCTTATTTTTCAACCATATATATATTCTTTATCATATTCATATGGAATTATAAGTATTTATTAAATTGAAACATAGATCGCTGAAGAAATAATAATGGACAATATTTCGGATGAACAGAGGAGTGGTAATTGTAAAAAACAAAACAATCCATATTCTCACACACAAATAGGTAAGTAAAATTTCAAATTTTATCAATTTTGTTTCAAAATGATTTTTTTTCAATGCTAATACAGTGAATATGTATTAATAACTCTGCACATTGTTTTTAATATGTTATTATCTAAATTTGCATGGTAAGGTTCAGTTGCCATCGTTGCAGGATCCACCTGAATACTTAAAAAATCTTTACTTCGCTGGTGATCAAAAGAGTAAACATTTCTTAAAGAATATCCGAGCATATAACATGATGTTTAGTTTTACTTCTATGGGAGGAAAGATAAATAAGACTGTAAATAAGGGAAAGGGACCATATATATTCAAGATTCAAGGATCTAATCACCATTACATTGGAAGTTTATTGCCTGGTGAAGGAAAACCTCCAAAATTCTCACAGTTATACGTTTGCGACACTGACAATGAGATCGTTAACAGGATCACGACAGTAAGGTAACGTGATTGCTTCTTTATTCGTTTAAATTAATTTTAATATAAAATATATTGGCAACCATGTGCTTTTCAATTATTTATTTATGTTATTATATCTTTATTTTAAATTGATAATGCATTTATGAATTCCTGTATAAATTTTAACAGTAATGGGAAAACAAAGGCAAAAAATTCATTGGATAGTGAAATTGTCAGCAAAATAAGTAAACCACTAGATGAGGTTAACCCATTAACCAAGGCCTTCGTATGGCAAGAGATCGTTTCCAATTTGAAGAGAGTGAGAATGCAACCTTGATGTTGGGAGCTGCCAGGGGAAAAGACGGCAGTACATTCAATCTTCCATCAGCATCTGAGGTTGCTATGTTAATTGTTGGTGATAGTGAAAATAATTTCCAAACTAGAGATATCTTAGTCCATACAAAAGATGCAGGATTACAGAGAATAAGTGAATTACATTCATCTTACCTTGTTTACAGTATCCACTACTATTCCCTTATGCACAGAATGGATTCCATCTTGGCATTAATCACAGAGACACGACATCAACATCTAGAAAACAAGTCCAGCTCACTATTCGTCAATTCTTTTCTTACAGAATGCAGGAAAGATCATATGATTCGAAATCACTATTACATTCCAGATGGTTATTTCAACAGTTTTTGGTGGATGGATACACGATGATTGAGTGACAAAGATTGTCTTATCTCAGAAATAATCAGCGAAATTAAGGGTAGATAATTATACAAATATGAAAGAAGTACTACAAAGGAATGATATAAGAACATCAACTACAGGTAAACATATTATGACATCATCATTCTTAGGAGGTCCACGATATATGGTAGAGAATTATCTTGATGCCTTGGCTATTTGTAAATGGTATGGCTATCCAGATTTGTTTATCACACTTACGTGCAATCCAAAATTTCCAGAAATTTCAAGGCATCTTATGAAGAATGGACTTAATTCTGAGGATAGATCAGATATTTTGTGTAGAGTTTTCAAGATGAAACTTGACCAATTGATCGAGGACTTCAAACAACATCAAACATTTGGAAAAGTACAAGCAGGTATATAAATTATTTGTTAATATTATTAAAAATTTGTTTCAATTAAGATCACATATATTTGATAGCAAATATGTTTCAGAATAGATGTTGTGAATATATTGAATGCCATGACCTCGAAAATCATGATTCCCAATTAATTTGCCTCCAATGATATTCTATAATTGTAAAACACATTTGTCTACACGGTTGAATTTCAAAAGCGAGTCCTACCACATGCGCACATTCTACTATTTTTGCATCGAGATGAGAAAATACTAACTCCAAGTGGCGTGGGTAGTGTTATATCAGCAGAGATTCCAGACCAAAGTAAATCACCGCATCTACACAAATTGGTTAGTGAATATATGATGAACGGTCCATGTGGAGTACATAATATAAGTTCCCCTTGCATGGTGAATAAGAAATGCGTGAAGAAATTTTCAAAAAAATTTAATGAAAAAACTACAGTGGACGAGGATAGATTTCCTTTATATAGAAGGAGCATTAGTGGTTCTACAGTTACGAAAATAGAATTGAATTGGATAATAGGTACGTAGTTCCATATAATGAATTATTGTTGACAAGGTAACAGACGCATCTTAATGTCGAATGGTGCAACCAGCATAAGTCTATCTAGTACTTATTTAAGTATATAAACAAAGTCACATATAGGGTGAGAGCAAGGATAACTCAGACACCAGATGATCATGAGAAGCCAATCGATGAGATAAAAGACTGGCTCACATGTCGTTACATCTCTCCAAGTGAAGCTGTTTGGAGAACTTTAGGATTTGAACTTCAGTATAAAACGCCACCAGTTCAAAGGTTAAGTTTTTATCTACCAAATGAGTAAAGTATTGTTTTTGAGGATGAAGATATAATTGAGGAAGTGCTGGATAAGGCTGAATTACAGCGTTTGATGTTCCTTGCTTGGTTTGAATGTAATAAGAAATATGAAGAGGCTCGAACATTGACATATGCTGAGCTACCAATAAAATTTGTATGGCATCAGAAAGAAAGAGAGTGGACACCAAGGAAGAGGGACACCTCACTAGGAAGGTTGTATAACGTTTCACCAAAGTTAGGAGAGCTATACCACTTAAAGATTTTGTTGAACCATAGCCAAAAATATATTTTTTAATTGTGAGGTGGCCGCTCCACATTGTTCCTTGAAAATTTTGTGTATGTGGCGCTCCTACGTTGATCCCGCAATTAATGTATATTTAATTTAATTTAATTTAAAATAATTAATATTTTGTAATTCTACCACTAATACATCTTAATTTAAATATTTAATAATTCTACCATTAATACATAATAATATAATTTTAAGTTTATATAAGTAATTTAATTTAATACTTTAAATATTTTTTTATTTAATTCATAAATTTTGTGTGAATTTATATTATTTATTTTCATATTTAGCATATATATTTTAATTAAAGTATGCACAATCGATTAGTTATAAAGTTTTGGTAAATTATTTATTTTCATTGGATTTTAAATTATTTTTTTTCATATTTAGAATATACATTTTAATTAATGTATGGTATAATCATTATAAAGTTTTGGTAAATTTATAGTATTATGTAATAATATTATTTTAAGTAATTTTCTTAATATTATTTTAAGTAATTTTCTTATAAAAGTTTATGTAAGTAGTTAAATTTAATACTTTAAATATTTTTGATTTAATCAGTAAATTTGGTGTGTATTTTAAATTATTTATTTCCATATTTAGCATATAAATTTTAATTAAGGCATAGTACAATCGAATCAATTAGTTATAAAGTTTTGGTAACTTTATAGTATTATGTAATAATATTATTTTAAGTAATTTTCTTAATATTATTTCAAGTAATTTTCTTATAAAAGTTTATGTAAGTAATTAAATTTAATACTTTAAATATTTTTGATTTAATCTGTAAATTTTGTGTGTATTTTAAATTATTTATTTCCATTGGATTTTAAATTATTTATTTCCATATTTAGCATATAAATTTTAATTAAGGCATAGTACAATCGATTAGTTATAAATTTTTGGTAAATTTATGAAGAAACAAAAAACTTTTGTTGTTGTTTGATTATTTAAATTAAGTTTTAATAATTTTAGGAAAGATGGAGTATATTATTAAAATTTAATATTTTTGAAGTAATTTTGGTGTTGATTTTAAATTATTTATTACCATATTTGTCATATAAATTCATTGTATATAAGTATATGACATAATACAATCGATCAATATTCATCTATAGTGAAATTTTTTTTACCTCCATTGCAATCTTTATACGGTTTCTTTTTCCTTTATTAAATCATGTCATCAATTTATGATCCTGTGTCTAAAATTACTATGCAAAAAGAGACTTGGCGAATTAAAGTTAAATGTTTGAGCTTTGGATATCATACCTTGATAATAGAGACAAAAAAAATATCTGGATATGATTATGATGGATGAAAAGGTAAATTTTAGTTGATTATAATGATTAAATATTTTTTAAGTATACGGAATATTTTATATTTTCACAACTTTTAGATAATTAACATGATAAGTTTTTTATTTAATTATTGTTATATTATATGTTTAGGGTTCAAAGATTCAAGCAACAATTCGACATAATCACATCTCAAAATTTGAGAAATTGTTAAGTGAGGGGGCAACATATATTATATCAAATTTTCGTGTTGCTGAAAATATTTGGTCGGTCCTTATTACAAATCATGAATTCAAGTTAAACATCTATAATTACACGTTGGTGCGATTGACTTTGCAATTGGAAACCAACAAAACTGGCTTGAATTTTATTGATTTGGATACAATCAATTCTCAAGACAACAATAGAGATATAGTACTCATAGGTATGTTTTAAAAGTTTATTATTATTTTTTTAATAGAAACTAATTATACTTTTAAAAAAAATTGATTCTATTTTTTCTTACAATGACAATATCCACCAACATAATTGCTTTGGTGGTAAAAGTAGGAGATATAATTTGTGTTAGTGCAAGGGGCAAGCCTACAGATAAAATTGATATTGAGCACGAAGATATTGATATTGATTCTATTTAATGTTTTTTAATTAAAATTTTAACATCAATTTAAGACACACAATCATGAATTGATCATTGTGGGGAGAATATGCAAGACAATTAATGCAATACAAGAAGAACAATCCAAATCAAACACTTATTATTGTTCTTAAGTATGCCAAAATCAACAATAAATATAGAGGCAGATTTTTTTTTTAAACTCATTATATTTATGTATAATTCTATATGTATTTAGATATCATTAGAAGTTTATTCTAACATATTTAGCCATTAATCGTATATTATTTGTCCTCTAATTTCTTATATATGTTTTAACAATAATAACAATTATTATTATATAAAAAGTTAATCATATTTTCTTTGAAATATGTTATAGAAAAAACATATCAAATTCTTGGAATGCAACAAGAATAACAATTAATGAAGATATAAAAGAAGTTCATGATTTTCGAAAGAGGTACGCGCTCAATCTATACATTACATTTAGTGATTTTTTCTTTTAAAAAACATATATATCTATAAATTTTAATATTTATGCATTTGGAAATGTAGCATGGGTTTAATAGGTCATGATAGATTGTCTGGACAGTCTCATATAAATCATATTGGTAGAAGCTTCGTCTTTGAAGAATTTACACCAGATGTAGAAGTGATCTATCTTGCAGAAATTCAAGACATCAATGATGTAAATATTCCATTATAATTTTTTTGTTTTAAAATACTTTTGTTACAAAGATTACAATGCATTACAATTATTGTATAACTTATGTTAATTTATATTTTCATCATGGATTTTTAGGAAAGTTATTGCATTGTTGTTGAAAATGCTCAAAGGATCCAAACTCAATATAGATGGTACTATAATGGATGTAACAAATGCACCAATAAAGTTATTGATAAATTCGGAGTCCCTTACTGTGAGAAGTGTAAGCAGGACATACCAGTGTCTGTGCCACAGTAAATTTTATTTTTTTCTTTGAAAGTTTAACATATTTTTTTAATTTACTATTTTCTTTTGAAAATGACAAATAAAATTTTATTAAGTTATTTTGCATTTCAACAGATATAAAATTCATCTCAAGGTTGCTGATGAAACTGGGAGTACTTCATTTATAGTATTTGATAGAGAAATTAGGTTAATCATTGGAAAAACAGCAGCCGAACTCATTGAAAATCTTGAGAAGGTATTTTATAATTTTCATATACTGACATCTATAAAGAATAGAATTGCATTAATCAAATTTCACATATTACAAATTTTCACATGACTGAAAGATATGACATAAATTAGAATTTAGTTTGCAAAATACAACATACCTGTTACATATTTGAATCATAATCTACATCAACTTCATAAGTTAAAATGCGGACATATCATTTTAACATAAAATATCAATTGTTTAAAGTGCATATAAAATATTATTTACAACCTTTAACAGAATCTCTTTTTTCCCTTCTTCGAAGATTTCCATATCTCAGAGGATCAATTGAAGAATTACAACTTGATTGAGTTAGAAAAACTATTGCTGAAACATGACAGTAGTCTAAAAAGGTTTAGTTGTATGTCATTTCCAGATTTTAATGCCGCGATGGATGGACGAAATAAGCTCATTCTGGAAGAGACATGTTATGATAGAGCAGAGATGAATCAAACCCATAACAGATTATAATAATCTTTAACGGATGAGCAATGTACCGTGTATGAAACTATGATGAGAGCAGTTAACAGCAATAATGGAGGAATGTTCTTTCTTTATGGATTCGGAGGAATAGGAAAAACTTTTATTTGGAATACCTTTGAAGGTGAATGAAAACTCCACGTGCAATATTAAGCTCGGAACTGAATTGTGCACATTGCTTCAAAAAAGTAGTATCATTATATGGGATGAAACGCCAATGGTAAAGAGGTACTGTTTTGAGGCTCTTGATAGGAGTTTGAGAGACATTATGAGGTTGATTAACCCTATTCTAGAAGAAAAACCATTTGGAGGGAAAACTGTAGTTTTTGGTGGAGATTTTAGACAAATTTTGCCTGTGGTTACAAAAGGCACCCGCGAGGATATAATATCAGCAACAATCAACTCTTCGAGCATATGGGATGATTGTACGGTGCTAACACTCACAAAAAATATGAGGCTACGTTCTGAAAGTGATGATCTTCAAAATAATGAACATGATATTGCTGAGTTCTCTGATTGGATATTGAATGTTGGTAATGGTGATGTTGGGGAAGGTAATGATGAAGAGTACACAATTGAGATCCCTTCGGACCTACTAATATTGAACGACGAGAACCCAGTGGATGCTATTGTTAACAGTATATATCCATCATTATTGGAAAATTGCAATACACCAAGATATTTTGAGGATAGAGCAATTCTAGCTCCTACACATAGAATGGTAGAGAGTGTCAATGACCACATGCTAAATATGTTTCCTGGGGAAGTAAGAGAATATCTTAGTTCAGATAAAATCTATCCAAATGATAGATCACCCAACACTAATAGTCTATATTTGGAAGATTTTTTTAATTCTCTTAAGTGTTATGGACTCCCTAATCATGTTTTGGTAATTAAGGTAGGGGTTCCAATAATGCTCCTCAAAAACATTGATCTAGCTTCAGGATTATGCAATGGAAATAGATTGATAGTAACAAAATTGGGGATTCATGTTATTGAAGCGAAGATACTAGGTGGTAAAAATAAAGAAAGCTTGGTGTTAATTCCTATAATGATTTTGAGCCCAACGGACAACACACTACCAGTTATGTTTCAAAGGAGACAGTTTCCAGTGTTGGTATGTTTTGCGATGACTATAAACAAGAGTCAGGGGCAATCATTATCGAGTGTTAGGGTTTTCCTAACGAAATATATTTTTACACATGGTCAGTTATATGTAGCGCTCTCCAGGGTTAAGAGTAGGGCATGCCTAAAAATACTTTGTCTGGATGAAGAAGGGAAAGCAAGCAACAACACAGTTAATATTGTGTTTGGTGAGGTTTTTAGAAATTTACAGTAATTAATGTTACAGATAATATAAATATGATTATATTTCACTTTTTATTTATTTCAATTCAATTACATAATATACCATTTACAGGTAAACATCATAATTACAATAAATAAATATAAATATATACGAACATGAAAAATAGAACGAAAATAGCATTATATCAAAACATATCGAAATTAACATAATAAAGTAAAGATCATTTAAAAAAGTTATATTATAAAAAATATAACCCGTGTAATACACGGTTAAACATACTAGTATTTTACTAATTATCAATCAACTCTTTTACAAATTCTACGTTCATATTATTTATAATATATTCTAATTTATTTTGTCTTTTATACTTTTATTTGATCTTATATACAGGTTCAATCACTCTCCTTAAAGGTATCATTATACTTTTTAATTTTTTGTTATCTTATTTTTTTCTCTTTGATTTTTGTGTTTTTTAATAATTCTATAAACCTTATTTTTATAATTTAATTATTTTATCTTCTTTTATACTTTTATTTGAAATTATTTTTAGGTTCAATCATTCTCATATTTGATCTTATTGATAAGTCCAATTAGGTATAATTCTTTTTTTATTTTGTCTATCTTATTTCTCTTCAATTTTTGTGTTTCATTTTTAATAATTATATGAATTATATTTTTATATTTTAATATTCTATCTTTTGTTCTTTTTTTAATTTTCTTTCTGCTTTTTTTTTTCCTCTGATGCTTCTTCTTTTTCAATATCTTTTACAGATTCTACTTTCATATTATTTATTTATAATCTAGGTTCAATCATTCTCCTTAAATTTAAAGGTTCAATCATCTATCTATCTATCTATCTATCTATCTATCTATCTTTAAAAGCAAACATAAACTTCGACTTTTGTTTTCAATTTTTTTTTAATTTTACTCTATTTAGAAATAATTTAATTTAAATCTTGACTGTCCAAATAATGTTTTGATTTCAATCATAAAATTTAATTATTCAAATAATGGATTTTATTATTTAAATTATATTATTTTATTTTACAATATAAATTTGGTTAATATGTGATATATTTTTGGCATATTTGACTAATTTTTAATAAGCTTTATATATCTATTACTATATATAAAGAGAGTTCACGAAAGAATGCGCTTGTAACCGTATGGTTCCTGGTTATCAATATGTGCACGTGACAACTTCTCTTTCGTGAGTGGCTTACACAATCCGCGCTCACCATCCACCTCCATCTCTCCCACCTACATCTGTTTTCTCTCATTTCTTTGACCGTCTATTACTTTTGATCTCAATAATAGATTCTATTTATGCTAATAATAAATTATTTATTTATTTTTAATCAACAATATAAATTTGATTAATATGAAAAATATTATTGGCATATATTTTACTAATTGTCAATCAATATACTAATTTTCATAATATCAAATCTTTCAACGCTATCTTTGGTAAGTTTCCACCTTTTTTCCTACATCGTTGATTGCTTTCAATCACGATCATTTATTCTTTTAAATCATTCTATATAAACCTTTTCATTTACTAATCAAATTCTTATTCTTTTTCTTCTTCATCTTTTTCTTCTCTATTTCACTTTCATACTATTTCTAAAATACTTTAATTTATTTTATCTTTTATATTTTATTTTGATTTGATCTAATGTGCAGGTTCAACCATTTTGAGGTGACATTCTTCTTTTTTTATTTTTTGTTATCTTTATTTTATCTTTTATAATTTTATTTGATCTAATTTTTATGTTCAATCATTCTCATATTTGATTTTATGTATATTTTACTTTGATTTGATCTAATGTGCATGTTCAATTATTTTGTGTTATCATTCTTCCTTTTTTTATTTTTTATTATCTTTATTTTATCTTTTATACTTTTATTTGATCTTATTTTTATTTTCGATCATTCTCATATTTGATCTTATGTGCAGGTTCAATCATTCTCCTTTGAAGTATCATTCTTCTTTTTTAGTTTTTTTATCTTATTTTCGTTTCTTTATGATTTTTTATTTTCTTTTTAATTCTATAAACCTTATTTTTATACTTTAATTTATTTGATCTTTTATACTTTTATTTGATCTTATTTTCAGGTTCAATCATTTCATTTGAGGTATCATTCTTCTTTTATTATGGGTGTGGGTGGAATGGGGTGGCGGGGGGTTTGGCGGTAGGTAAGGGGTAGGATCGAGTGGTAATAATTTTATTATTTAAATATTAAAATCTAAAATCTTATTTAAAATTAATCTTTGTGGGGGTGGGTAGGGATAGGATGGTTGTAGGGTTTTCTCCACAAAAAATTATTTTTAATAAAATTTTAGATTTTAATATTTAATATAATAAAATTATATTATTTTTATTTATCATATATAAAATTCTATTTAAAAAATAATTTTTGAATTATGAATTTGAAATCCTTTCAAAAATCCACAATTTATTTAAATGGTAAAATTCAAATGAATTGATTTAAAATTCAAGAAACTTAAAATCCACTCATTTTCAAATTCATTGGATTTGAAATGACTCAATTCAAACACAATCTAAAGTATATAATTGTAATATACTTTAATTCTTTTCGTGCAACGGACGGATGTGTAATATCTAGTTTACATAATAATATAAAACACTACCGAAAGATGCACAAATACGGATAAAATAATATGAAAATATACATAAAAAGACACTAAAATCCAGATGAAAATATCGACGATCATCCATCCATTGTAGTGATATTTAATTATCTATTGCAGTTGTATTTGTAGTAAAAATTATGTAGTTTACATTAGTGTTTATTGCTTGTGAAATTCTAGATATGTGGGATATATGCTGTTACGGTAGAGTAGACAAAATATGGCTTCAGTTGTACAACAAAATGGACACTTCCAATGGCACCCTATAACATAATCCCTCTATCCTACTCAAATGGTTCATTTTCTACATTTTGATCATCCTACCCGAAGGGTCCTTTTTCCTTTTTTATGCACATGGGTCCCACACATATCCACTAATACAATAAAAATATGGGGTCCACACTGCTACTAATACAACTATCCACTACACATTAAATAATAATACTTCTTAATTCACGTCCAAAAAAGCAAAATGTACTCTTTGGGCAGGACGGAGGGAATAGTTGTTTGTTCTAAGCCAACAAAAATGAGGTTCCTGCAAATATCTTTTACAATTTAGATCTATGAAAGACAGCATAAAAACCTAGTAATATATTAAATAACTAAAATCAACTACCATCTATCTTCTTTAACCCTTCAAAAAATTTGACATTTTTAGCTATACAATGTACAGGCTAGCTTCATCTTCAACATAAATGAGTCACCCGCATCTGTTACACAAATAGAGTGGCGACAACAGCAGCTAATTAGCCTACAAGTGTGCGTCATTTATACTGGTGAAAGTTTTGAGCAACAATACAGATGACAACAACAGCTAACAAGGCCTACAAGTCTGTGGCCAATTACGCTCACTATTATATATAACAACGTAGGGAAACATGAGATAGAGGAAAGATCTGTTGCATGCGACGTAAAAAAGAAATATAAGTAGCATGAAAGTGATAATAAAATATCTAAGACAGCCCCAATTTAGTATCCGGTGTCTTCTATTTAGACTACGGAAAAAACAGTCGAAAACTACTATAACATAAAACACTGAAGCAGCAGCTTGTATGAAAACAATGGGTATAAATTCATTGGGCTCTTAGCTCATAAACTTCCAGGTTTTCTTTGTTTTTTCCTATCAAATTAACCTGTAGCTATCTTAAAATCCCGAAGGCGATTTAATCAATATATTACTCAATAATGCTTTTATTTATCAAGGTTTCAACATAGTGACACAATATCTGTACTCGCTTACTCTGTCAACTATCTCAACTTTATATAGTAGTCATAGAGGCTAGCAGATGTAACAAATCTGGTCACTATTGATAAGCTATGGAAGAAAATTGAAAATTTTAAATGTCTCATCTTACCAATTGACACTAAAGTTTCGCCACTTCGGTTAAAAATAGTTTCTAGCATGCCATCTCAAATGGCTTTCATGCAAAGTATTCAAGAACATTAAAAAAGAACTTGTAATACTATAGGTCCTAGACATCAAGATGTTGACAATACAGTAACTAATAGAAGACCAATGACAAAAATGCAATGTTCAAGTATGTTTAATTTCTATCAAAGTGAAACGTTGTACAATTCATCAAATAAGATTAATGAATGGAATTCAAACAGCAGAAGTGTGATGTAAGACTCATAGGCTGCTATGTAATATTTGTAGCATAATACCATATGCCCCAATCTAGACACTCTCGGGGATGCCAAATTAGAGTTGGACCAGTAGCTACCCTTGTCTCTTTTTTTTTTTTACATATTTTTCCTCCTTTGAAAGAAGTTAAATAGGCAATTAAAGAACAAATTATACTGGATGAGACCAGTAGCTCCCAAGTTGTATTGTATTCTTCAAATACAAAATGAAAATCATAAATCACATAGGGAGGCACTTGCAAAGGCTAATAACACGAAAATATGAAGAGTGGCTATGATGTACATGGTAAAAGAAGGGTGGGATTTCTCCAGGTGAAACCCTTCATTTCATTATTAGTGTTGATCATAAACTTGCATTTAACTATTTTCTTGATGATGCTAATAGAGGTAAAGTTAGGTCATCAAATGATCTTGGGGTCTATCAATATCGGCAATCTCAATGTTACTAAACAATAAGAATGGGAAGGTAATTATGAGATGGTAAATATTTTTAGAATTTATTAGTTAGAAAAAATCTAAAAAAATAAAACTCACATTAGCAGTAGCAAAACCAATTCAAAAGAAAACACCCTAGCAAGCAATTGAACAAGAAGTTTGACCTATGTAACATGGAGTCTAAAACTAGCAAATGAAGTGCCAGCAAGAAACAACAAAAGCAAGGAAAATTCAAGTTGTAGTGGAGAAGGCTAGAAATTAGGGGTTCCGTAGCAATGCGGGTTCGACGAAATTGAGGGCAAAGAGAACGTAATTAGAGCTTTGATTTCATAATCAAGAAACTAAAGGGTAAGCGTACGCGGGCGTAAAGAATATAAATTACCTTGATTAATGAAGGAAGCCTGATTGTAACAGCGTAAGAAATAAAGGAATCAAAGTTAATTAATTGGAGATCAAAGAAGCATACTGGGATGGGGCGAAGGTACTGGCAATGGAGCGACAACGAGGGTGAGAAAAGTGTGGTGATGAAAGTAAACTTTGAATGGAAGAGGAGTGGACATGCGGTCTCTCTATTGGACACATAGGGAGAGGGAAGGCAAGAGGGGTGGAAATGCTGAAGTGGCCCATTTTGAAACATTCCCCCCTTTTATATATATAAGTATAGATATATTAATTAAATATTAATTAATATATTGATTGAAAATTAATATATTAATGGAAAAATAGTCAAATATGCTAAATCTTTCATATTTAAAAAATTTATACTGTTATTTTAAAAAATTATTATTAGCATTAATAAAATCTGAGATAAAAGAATATTAAACAGATGGTTCAGATTAAAATTTTGAATAGTTTCTAAATGTAGTAAAGTTGGAAAGAGAGAAAAATTGAAGATAAAAATAAAAATATAGGTTTTTTTTATATCTTAAATACACTATAGCAAAACTTTTTTCTGCCTACGTGTGTGTCGTCTCCAGAACGTTCTAAAGTTGCGTGTAAATTTTTCTCTTTTTTTTTAAAAGCAATTATTTATTTTAATATTTTCCTTATTAACTTATACTCCATCTGTTTGTCCCAAAGGGGTGCATTTATTTTTTGCACATGGATTAAGGTGTATTATTATTTAATGAGTAGTTAGGTATTAGTGTGTGTATGAGCCTCATATTTTAGTTGTATTAGTGGGGGTATATGGGTCCATGTGTGTGAAAAAAGAAATGAGACCCTTAAGGGCAGATACGCAAAATGGAAAAATGAGACTCTTTAGAGCGGAAGGTGGGAATATAATTTTCTTATTTAATATTTTATTTTTTAAATAATATATATATATATATATTTTTTATTAATGAATCTTTATTAGGTATTAAATTTAAAAAATATTTATAGAAAGTAAGAAAAAAATATTAATTAAAAATATATTTATTTGATTGTTAATATATAGTATATGGTAACAAATCAAAATAAATACTCCCTCCGTCCCCTTGAAATGTAGCGGTTTGTTTTTTGCACGTGGATTAAGAAGTATACTAATTTAATGTATTTTGAGGTGAGAGAAATCATATTTTAAAGTGTAGTGGGTAGTTGTATTAGTGTTGAGTGTGGGGTCATGTGTGGTCACATCATTCTGAAAAGGAAAATGAATATTTTGTTATGGGACGGACCAAAATAGCAATATGAATACATATCAAGAGGATGAAGTTAGTATGTATATAAGTTAGAACAAAACTTTTAATTAAAAACCCATATTAAAATATTAATTAATTTTTTTTCTTATTCGTGGCAGCGCCTCATCGATTAACGACCTACACGGCAGCACCTCATTAAATTATCAAAGTTAATCGTCCTATGAAAAAAGTTATATTTATTGTTTGCACGAAAATTAAAAAATATAATATTTTAATGTGTATTGAGTTGAAATATATAATAATTTAGAGTAAATTACTAACACCCCCTCGAGGTTTGTCCAAACTACCAAATAAACCTTGTGATTTGAAAACTACTGACTACCCCATTTGACTTATATTTGATTTTAACATTTAAATATGATTTTTTTTAGAAAATTATTTATAATCTTCTTTTGAATTAAATTATTTTTAATATGTGATTTAATTAATTTCTCCTCTATAAAAATTAAAGATGTATTCATTATAAATACCCACAAAATTATTTAAATAAATAATTTACTCCCTCTGTCCCATTTCAATCTTTACATATTTTCATTTTTGGCATCCCATTTCATTCTCTACATTTCCTTTTTCTAGTAAATGGACTCATACAAATTAATTATTTGTCTCTCCATGGACCCACACATCAGACTAATACATATACCCACTTTACATTGAAATATTCTCTCACTTCACTACAAATTAAAATACTACATTCATTAACGTACGTGCACAAAGCAAACGTAAAGTTTAAAACAGGACGGAGGGAGTATATAGTATTAATAGTTAATTTACTATAAAAAAAATTATTATATAGCTTGATTAGAAATAAAAATAAATAAATAAATCAAACAATCAAATAAATAGTTGTATATTTAATTTTTTTAAATGTAAAAGCTTATTCTATATATCTAATATTTTATATATATTTAATTATGAAAACAACATCAGTATATATTAAAAATATTTATTTATTCATATCAAAATTTAACATAAATGAAATTTAATAATATTTATTTTTTCAATATATATTTTTTATAAATAAAAAATTTTAATATTTTGTAATTTAAATATAATAAATTTTTATTTATATGCAATATAAATACAAATCAAATACAAATATTTAGACAATTTGGACAAATTAAAGAGGGTAATGCGTAGTTTCTCAAACTACATGATTTATTTGGTAGTTTGGACAAAACTCGAGAGGATTATTTGTAATTTTACCCAATAATTTAATATATAATGTGTAATTGTATTCGTATTGTATGTGGGGACAGATGATAAAGTGCTTGATTTATGTGGATCTCATCTACTAAAAAAGAAAATGAAACTCCAGTAATGGGACACCTTAATTAGAAAAATGTAACTCTTATGGCGGGACGGAGGGAGTATTTTCTTTAATTATTTTTTATTTTGATTGATAACTAATTAAATTTTAAATATTTTATTTTAATTTGGTATAATTGATTAATTACAAAATCATTTAATGCAAATAAATTAAATAATATCAAATTATATCTATCTATGCACATATATAAAAACAAACCTAATTTTTTATTTTTATCTTCAATTTTTATCCATCTTATCAATTTTACTAAATTTAGTAACCATTCATTTTAATCTTTACTGTCCATTTAATTCTTTTGATGATTTATTTATGCCAATAATATTTTACTTATTTGTTTATTTATTTACAATATAAATTTAGCATTAACTAATCAAATTCTTTTTTTTTCTTTTTCTTGTGCTTCTTCGTTTTCTTCTCTTCTATAGTTTCTATTTTCATACTATTTCTAAACTACTTTAATTTATTTTATCTTTTATACTTTACTTTTATTTGATCTAATGTGTAAGTTCAATAATTCTCATTCGAGGTATTATTCCTCTTTTTATTTTTTATTTTTCTCTTTGTTTATTATGCTTTTTTTTAATAATTTTATAAACCTTATTTTCTTTATATATAATTCTATAAACCTTATATTTATACTTTAATTTATTTTATCTTTTATATTTTTATTTGATATTATTTTCAGGTTCAATAATTCTCATTTGAGGTATCATTCTTTTTTTCGTTTATCTTATGATTTGTATTTTTTTCTTCTTTTTTTGTATTTTCTTTATATTCTATAACCCTTTTTTATAGTGTTTTTTATGGTGATCGGATCTTGTAGTCTACGTAATCCGATCGGGTTCCATGCACATCTAACGCAGCGAAATAATTTGAAAGATTACCTTTCACCGAAGACTTGTGGAGAAGTCTAAATCAGCTGCAGAAACGACCTCTTGATCTTCTGTTGTATTCCTATGCCTCGTCTAGAAGTCGTGTGTGCGACGATCCTCTAGGCGATCCCAATCCGTAGTCTCCCTCATATTTCTCACGTTCTCTCTTATCCGATGAGAAATCTTTAGGCGTGAATATTCATATCCAGAGACTGTTGGGATTTCTTATTTATAGGCTACATTAGGGATCAGAAGGAGAAATTAAGGTTGGACCTCTCATTGGGATTAGGCATCCAAGTTTAGCCCAAAACTTATACTTAAATCCAATAATAATTCAGTCCACTAGAGACTTATTATTGCACTACCACCCTATTAATCCCAAATTACGTTATGGGCTCATTCTTATTATGAGCCCGTTTAAGTCCCCATGTTTAAGATATACAATGTTCATTAATTAAATGAGTTACTGATAACTCAATTAATTAATCTCTAATCCAAGAGTAGTACCACTCAATCTTATTATCATCCCGGATCAAATACGTCTGCAGGGTTAACATGATAATCCTTATGAGCTCCTCAAGGGGACATCATCAACCTAATTTATTATGACACAGATTTCTTCTACAATCAACAGCATACCATAGAGACAGTACAACCTCCCAACTCACCGACATATCGATTTACAATTAAATCTCACCTATTAATGAATCAAAGAAATAAATTCTGAATTACGTGTCGAGGTTAATATATAGGGATTAAGAGTATGAACATTCATAATAATTGAGGTCTAGTTCTCTTATATAGTCAGTATAAATCGAACAACCTCACGCGATCCTATTCAATACGCTCAAAGTGCACTAGTGTAATTTTTAGTTAAGACAAACTATTACCAAATCACACTACAAGTATCCTGATAGATTGTATCCGTCTATCTTGGTTGTGAGCATCTGTTTATACTTTATAAGGAGCTGATAATATGATCTCTCGTGCGACGCCACATACCATACTATCTACAATATAAAGTAAATGGACTATTGCCTTCGACATGCAATCATTTGATCAATGATTCTCATTTCAAATATTGTTATAACATTATTCATACTAAAGCTAGACTTTTAGTATATAATCCAACATTTTTAATCTTGTTGTTCTTACTTTTATTTAATCTTATTTGCAGTTTCAATCATTAAAAAAAGTCATTAATGTTTGGAGTGATGAGTTTAGATAAATCAAGAATAAATTTTAATTAGAATGTTTTATAGACCCTGTACATTAAATACCTTAGTGATTTAATTTATCTTATATATTTTTATTTGATCTTATTTTCAGGTATAATCATTCTCATTTGAGGTATTATTGATTTTTTTTAGAATTTTTAGCTTATATTCTGATTTATGTTTTTTCTTCGTTTTTTTGGTTTTCTTTATAATTCAGAAACCCTATTTTTATAATTATTTTCAATATTATTGTTCTTATTTTACTAATATAACTACCCAATTCACATTAAATATTATTTCTTTTCACTCATTATACATTAAAATATAATATATTTTAATTTACGTGCAAAAAACAAACGTAAATACTCTATTAATGATGAATGGAGGGAGTATTTATTAAGAAATTTAATATTCTAAATGGAAATACATTTCTTGCGGTGGATTCACCTTTCACTTTAGTGATTAGAGTATATTGTATTGTGTTCGATTTGTAATAAAAATTTAAATTTAAGATTACTTGTATATAATAACAAATTTAATAAATGGTGTTAAAGGAGGATTTACCAAGAATTCATTATGTATATAAAAAAGGATTATGAAGAATTCACCGTATTCCATGAAGATTCTTGGAAAAATTATACTTTTGGTCTCGTAAGAATTGCTCAATGCTAAAAAGGTCCCAAAATTGACAGATTTAGTCCCTTAGGAATTTTTCATCAAAATCTGTTAATAGTTAACGAAATATTTTGAACCGTTAACAAGACCAAAATGGCAACTTGTAGATTTGATTCCATAATTTGCAAAAATAATCCTCAAAGAAAACAAATACTCCCTCCGTCCTAAATTCAAGTTCACATTTACTGTAGATACGGAGTTTAAAAAAAGTCACTTTTTGACTTACTTTTGAGGGTAGTATGATATTTTTGGGTAATAAATAAATAATAAAGTATGTTATATGTGTTAAAAAGGTGATGACAAATTTGAAATTAAAGTATGTTAGAGTGATATTAGTTTGTTGATTTTTCCTTTTATGGAAGTGTGAAGTTGAATTTGGGACGGACCAAAACAGAAAGTGTGAAGTTGAAGTTGGGACGGAGGGAGTACAATGTTTATTGAGAGAAAAAACAGAGGGAAATTGTCGTAATGGACTATGTCTATGTTGAAAAATATAAAATAATATAAATCTGATAGTTTATAATAATATAAATTAATTTGGGATGAAAATTTTTGAAAAATATGGTTATAAAATTTTTATGGGACCAAAACCACTAACTATGAGACTAGTGAATTCCTACAGGACTAAAATTGAATTGAATGAATTCCTATGGAATGTTATTTTCTCAAAAATTCTTATAGGAGATTAACTCTTTCACCGATTAGGAACAAATGGTAATAACAAATACTTTAAAAGACAATAATTTTTATTTATTCTTTAAAATCTCATTAAAATGAATTAAATTTAATATAGGGCGGATAAGTATATAATTTTAATAGTAAAATGTATCGTGGAACATTAATTTAGTTATAGATTAAAAAACAAGCAGCAAAGTGTAGAGTTTAATTTGCTGCTAATATTAATTATGAATGTTTATTTCACGTCGCTAATATGAATTTGGTTATTATTTTTATTTTAATAAATACTCCCTACGTCTTATAAAACGCTTCGCGTTCATTGTTTCACGTTGTTTAAGAAAATTTATACTTTCATTATCAGTTTATTAACTTCAGAGGGTATTATAGTATTTTTTAGATAATAAAAATATATAAAAAATGAAATGTGCATAATAAAATAGTGGAAATTTTTAAAATTTAAGTAATTTTTGAGATTGTCTCATAAAGTGATATTTCCTTTTTGGGTGAGAATGATTTTATGAGACAAATAAATAAGAAAAATGTGAAAAGTTTTATGAGAAAGAGGGAGTAATTATTTTGGCGAAAAAATATACAACGATGAATTAAAATTTGATAGCAAATTCAAAAAAGAACAACAACGTACGGAGATTTGTAGTTAATATTAACGACGAATATTATTTGATATCACTAATATAAATTTAATTCGTATTTTTATTTTAATAAATAATATGCAATTCACCAAATATAAAAAGGTAGTAGTAAAATTTAGCGATAAAATTTAATTTCGTCGCAAATTTTAAAATTAGCAACAAATTGCTGGAAGTTGTAGCTCATTAATTAATTTTCATGAGTTCGTCTCTAATATTATTCACGAATATTTAGTTGACGTCGCAAAGATTACTTTAATTTTATTTATACTCTAACACATACTCCCTCTTTACTATCAAAAAGAGACTTTTTCATTTTGGTTATTTCACCTAAAAAGTTCTATTTTTTACACATAATTCATGTGCAAAAAGTAAAATATCCTCTTTAAGTGGGACGAAAGGGCTAATAATTTTAGTGATTATATATATGACTTGGTAACAAAATTATCTAATGAAATTTAATTTGGCTACAAATGTAAATATTAGTAACAACGGGTTGGAATTCGTCTCTAATATTAATAACGAATATTAATTGGATGTCGCTATTATTAAAGCATATTTTACTTATATTTAGAGAAATAATCATTATAACCAACAAATATAAATATAGTACTCCCTTCGTCCCCGATATGTTTCATACTTTCTTTTTTCATTAGTCACAAAAAGTATTTTATATTTTACTTTTATTAAAAGTGGTTAAAAATACAATATAATAATACTCACTCTTTACACAAATTCAACACAATACTCACTTTTTGGCATATCCCAATAATTTTACACATTTTTTTCATTAAATTAACTTAACTATTTCTTTTCTCTCTTACTTTATATATACAAAAATAAAAATTTCAAAAAATCATCGCACAACAATATCTGAAGTACTTTGGGGGACGATGAGAGTAATTGGTAGCAAAATTCTATCATAAAAAAGTGAGGCTTACGTGCGTCAGGTGCACACCATGCGTCTTTAAAATTTAGTATTATAGATAAGAGTACGTTATTTTGTTCTAAACGATATACACTTTAATTAATAAGGATACGTCATTTTGTTCTAAACGATATATATTTTTCATTAATATTTTTTATTTTTCTTCAAAAAATAAAGGGTACACATCTTTATACTAAAGGGTATATAATTTAACACAAAATTTTAAGGCACACACAAGTTTTTGCCATCATAAAATTTATTGGGTTGGATCAAATTGATCCAGCTCAATAGGTCTAAAATGATCAATTTCGCACCATTAACATTATCTTAAGTCAAAAATACCTTATGTTGATAGTTAATTTTTTATTCAATTTTAATATGATTATCTATTTGAATTTATTACCTATATATTGAATCTCTACATCATATATTGTGTATAATTTATGAAGTATTTTAAATCACTTAATATTAAAAGAATCTCATATATTATATTCACCGGATTATTCATTTTATATTTCTCGTCTAAAATTAAATACATTAGTCGGTGTATATAATTAACTTAATAAAAAAATATTTTATAAAGTAATTAAATTAATATAAAAAAATATTACCAAGTAAAAAAAATTATAGAGAAATGACTTATCAATTAAAATAAATTAAATTCTCTTTTTCTTTCCAGTAAAACGTTTTGAAATTATGTTATGTTTCTCTTTTCAATAAAACGTTTTAAAATTACTAATTTTGTTGATTAACTTAAATTATTAAAATCAATTAAAATGGTTTAATATTTTATTGTTCCTTTTAATTATTCATGAAATAATTGTATCGAGTATATATTACTTCTATACATATATAAAAACAAATTTAAACTTCTACTTCTGTTTCAATTTTTGTTTCAATTTTACTCTATTTAGAAATAATTCAATTTTAATATTGATCGTTAAATTAATGCTTTTGATTTCAATCATAAAATTTAATTATACTAATAATGGATTTTATTGTTTAAATTTTACTTTTTTTTTACAATATAAATCTGGTAAATATGAGAAATAAATTAACAATATAAAGTTGGTAAATATGAAAAATATTATTGGCATATAATCTACTCATTGTCAATCAATATACTAATTTTAAATCAATATATATACCAGTAATATATTTTAATTTTATATATATATATATATATATATATATATATATATATATATATATATATATATATATATATATATATATATATATATATATATATTATCAAATCTTTCAATGCAATCTTTGATAAATTTTCACCATTTTCCGTACGTTGTTGATTACTTTCAATCACAATTGTTCAGTATTTCAAATCATTCTATATAAACTTTTTCAATACCTAATCAAATCCTTTTTTTTCTTTTTAGTGCTTCTTCTTTTTCTTCTCCATTTCACTTTCGTATTATTTTTAATCTACTTTAAATTATTTTATTCTTTATATTAATTTTAATTTGTTCTATCTTTTATATTTACTTTTATTTGATCTTGCAGATTCATTCTCTGATGTATCATTCTCCTTTTTTGTTTTTTGTTATTTTTTTCTCTCTTCTATTTGTTATTTTATTTTATTTATAATTCTCTTCGATTTTTTAATTTTCTTTATAATTCTATAAACTTAATTTGTATACTTTAACTTATTTTATCTTATATATTTTTATTTGATCTTATTTTCAGGTTCAATCATTCTGTTTGAGGTATCATTCTTCTTTTATATTTCACGTTTATTTTATGATTTCTATTTTTCTTTCTTCGATTTTTGTGTATTCATCATATTCTATAAACCCTGTTTTTAAAAATTTTTAATCTTATTGATTTTATTCTTATTTGATCTTATTTTCAGATTCAATCATTCTCTTTGAGATATCTTTTTTTTTTCATTTATCTTATTATTTATGGTTTTTCCTTCATTTTTAGTATTTTCTTTATATTTTATAAAATTTATTTTTATAAATTTTTAAAACTTATTGTTCTTCTTTTTATTTGATCTTATTTGTTGCTTCAATCATAAAAAAAAAATCTTCAGTGTTTGGAGTGATGAATTTGGAGAATCTAAAATTAATTTTAGAAATTTTAAAATTGGAGATTCAAATCACGGGTCAAATATATTTTTAATTTAATCTTTTGGATTAATATATGAAGCTTATTTTTGAAATTTTCTATTTTATTTTAATTTTTCATTCAATTATATTTCCATTAGGATCGTCTCTATAAATATTCTTTTAATTTAATCTTTAGGATTAACGTTTAAAATTTTAATTTAATTATACTAATAATGGATTTTATTATTTAAATTTTACTTTTTTATTTTACAATATAAATTTGATAAATATGAGAAATATTTTTGACATATTTGACTAATTTTTAATCAATATATATTTAATCTATATATACATATATAAAAACACACTTAAAACAAATTGAATTTCAATTTTTATTTTCAATTTTTCTTTTTTAATAAATTTAGTAATCAATCAATATTAATCTTGACCGTCCATTTTATAATTTATTTATTTATTTTTAAATTAACAATATAAATAAATTTGATAAATATGAAAAATATTATTGACATATATTCTAGTCATTGTCAATCAATATTCTAATTTTAAATCAATAACTAAGTAATATATTTTAATTTAATCTATATATAATATCAAATCTTTCAATGCAATATTTGGTAATTTTTCACCCATTTCTGTATGTCGTTGATTGCTTTCAATCATAATCGTTCATTCTTTCAAATCATTTTATATAAACCTTTTTTAATTTAATCTATATATAATATCAAATCTTTCAATGCAATCTTTGATAATTTTCCACCCATTTTCGTTTGTCGTTGATTGCTTTCAATCACGATCGTTCATTCTTTCAAATTATTTTATATAACCTTTTCAGTACCTAATCAAATCATTTTTTCTTGTTGGTGCTTCTTCTTTTTCTTCTCTATTTCATTTTCATACTATTTCAAATTTACTTTAATTTATTTTATCTTTTATATTTATTTTAATTTTTTTATCTTTTATATTTAGTTTTATTTGATCTTGTAGCTTCATTATCTGAGGTATCGTTCTTTCATTTTTATTTTTTTTGTTTTTTTTTTCTCTTCTATTTTGTTATTTTATTTTAGAGTTTATTACTTTCAAATATGCATATTTACTCTAGAATACAAAGAAAAAAAATACTGTCAGCCACGCAAATTAGTTGCAGTGACACTAAATTAGGCTTCATTGAACAAGGAAATAAAGCAGATGGCCATAGATGGTGCACTCACACGAATCCCTAATCGGAGCCCTAGGCTTGCGCCAAATCTGAAGCCTTGTTCTCCATGTTCTTCTGCCGCCGCCGCCGTCCCGTATGCCCTTGCTGACCGCTGCTGGAGAGTCCCTGACTAAGAGATTGGCCTTTTAATAGCAGATCCCCTTGGGATTTCGCTTATATCGATGACCCAGCCATTGTCTTTGTATAAGTCTGTCGTTTTTTCCAAATTCGCACTTCTTCTCTACACAAGGATCCCACCTGCCCATCGCTCAAGCCATTATTGGGTTCCTAAATTTGTTTGCGAAGGAAGATCTCGCCGCTGTCGGTTGCTGCCGCTCGTGATTTTCAGATGCCGGAGTTCGCTCTGGATTTTGACTATTGCGATTTGTTTTCTCCAGATCCTTCAGAACTATTGGCGGCTAGTTGTGTCAAATCGGCTGCCGGATTTCATCCCTGGGACTGCTTCGTGGCTGTCACCGATGCCGGTCTACCCTCGTGGGGTTGGTACCTCTTCTCTGTCGATTAGGGCAGATCCTCAATTCGCAGCCGGGCAGGTTTTTTGGAGTTAGCAATGTGGTAGTATTTCTCAGTCATCTCCCACCATGCTGCCACTGAGGGGAGGATTTGCGCCGCCGCGGATGGCGAGAGAGAAGTGATGAAATCAGCGACGATACCCCTCTGAGATGGTTTGAATTTGCCGTACCAGATGAGGTTGATGGAGATTTTGCCTTGGAGAAGAGGCCCATTGTGATAAAATATTTGATCTTTGGATATTGGTCTTGAAGAAACTCAGAGAGTGAGTAGAGAAAAGAAAGCTAAGAACTTGACAATCCCCAAAGAAGAAGCCATTCTGCTGTCTTTAAAGGTGAGATGATTAGTTTTGGAATCTTGTGGTGAAGATGGTTGAAGTGAAGAGAGGGATAAAGAAAGTTGCTGAAAAGAGAATACAGTTTCATTAATACGAGAGTAGAGTGGATGGGAGGTGGTTTTGGTTACAGCTTAATCCACCATAATTTATCACACGCCTACTTATAAGTTAATTTAATTAATTGGAGCTAGCTGTTTTCATTTTGCTGAAATAGTATATTGTATAGAAAACCAATTCAAAGTTTGTTGTATACCCGAAAAGTATTTTATAAAATATAAATCGTTTGTATTAGTATAGATTAATAGTGTTTTCAACAAAGTGTTAAATGGATCAATGGATTAGGTTAGGCTCATAACTTACTAAAATTCATTGATTGTGTAAGTTAAGGTACGTTGATTTATTAGTTATAAGATTGGTCACACAAGGTGGGTCGAAGGTGAGTTGACATAAGGGGGAAAAAAGTTTTTCATTCAAAATTAAGATATTGTAAAAAAAAATGTGCAAAAATAATTGTGCCAAAAAAATGTGAAAACTAAAATGTGCAAAAAAAAATTGAAAAGCAAAATTGTAAAAATAAAATGTGAAAAAAAGTGCAAAATAAAAAATGCAAAACAAAATATGCAAAAACAAAATTTTAAAAACAAAATTGTGCAAAAGCTGGACCTCCGCCAGCCGGTAGTCGGACATCCGCCGGATTGCCGCCTGACCTCCGCCGGAATTTAAAAGTACAAACAAAATGTGCAAAAATAAAATTGTGCAAACACATAGGTGTATTTATAGTATCACAATCATAATTGTGTAGTTATGAGTATTAGTGCTTTGAATCATGAGGTTTATAACAATTATGCATTATTTTTTGTATCCAATAGTAAGTGACCCAAATTAATTATATATATATATATATATATTACATTAGTTTCTTACCAATATTAATTAATGGAAATATAATAATTATTATATAACTAATTAAGAAATACTAAACCATAATCATGAGTAAAAAGTAGAACTCTAGTTAAATATGATTTATAATATTACATATATTTTAAATATATATATATATATATATATAGAAACTAATAAAAATATTTTAGTAATTTTTTTAATTAATTATAAAGTGTTTGACCTTATTTTTCATAAATAATCAATATAATTCATAAATAAATCATTCAATATAAATAAATTAATTAGTATCAAATCAAATCATGTATTAAAAAAAAATAAATTGTGATATATATATATATATATATAATATTCCCTCCGTCCCAAGTATTTTTTCGTACTTTTCATTTTAGGGTGTCCCGGGTATTATTCATATTTCATTAATAGTAAAAGTATATTATACATCTCACATACTTTTATACTTTATTCATCAATCCCAATAATTTTATTCACTTTTTTACACTTCATTCATCATTCCCAATAACTTTATTTACCTTTTCTCTTTAATTTATCAATATTTCCCTATATTTTCTTACATTCTAGTATGTTAAAAAAATATTTCTTAATCTTCGTGCCCGTATAAACATGAACAAATACGTGAGAACAAAGAGAGTATTTATTTTAGACACATAGTAAAATTAAGGATTTATTACTAAGAGTTACAAACTTTGATCATAATTGCACTTAAATACAATGAAAAATAAAATACTAACAAATATATAAATATACAGTAAATAGAAAAAATTGCCCCTGTATAGTTCCATATTTTTTAGAGACAGTGGGAACAATAAATAGTTTTCAATTGAATTATAATACGAAGTAAGATGTAAAAAAAAAAAACAAGTCAAGATTCTTTCAAATAATTAGAATATATATACATATATCTTAGCTTTTTACATGATTTAGTTATATATAATACGGATTATTTAATTATAAAAATAAGAATAATAATTAAATGATCCCACATTATACGCGGGTTTATATATATATATATATATATATATATTTAATATACTAAATGAGAGTTTAATTTTGATGATGTGTCGTCACAAGAATTATTCTCAATTTTTTTATTTTTTTATTCTTTATTTTAACAATTAATTTATGAACATATTTTAATTAATATATTTATTTATTTTAATTAGTACGTGCACTAATAATTATTAATTTCATATCTTAATTAGTATATTTATTTTAATTAGTAGAGGATATCTTTTCATATATATATATATATATATATATAATATTGCTAATATTATTTACATTAATTATTATTATTTGATTAGGAGATAAAAGAGATTATATATATATATATATATATATATATATATATATATATATATATATATATATATATATATATATATATATATATTTATATATATATGATGACAAAGTTCTTTTACATCCAAAACTACGATCAATATATTTTTAGTGAAATTATGTGGAATTAACTTTCGTTTATATATATTTTTTCTTATAAGATTAATTATCGTTTATATTCTCTAATCTTTTTCATCATCTTCTACTTTTTATTTTATTTATTTATTGTATAGCATTGCAGATGTTAAACTTTATAAGGAGATGAAGACTATGAGAGTTGCGGTTATTGGTCAATGATCGATTCCATGTCGAACTAATTATGAGTAGGTATTTGTAAAATTATATAAATTCGTATTGATTATTTTATAATTTTATTATTAATTTCAATCTATATTTACTTCTTTTTTTTTTTATTTCAAAGTGTCATATGGTTCAAGTGGTTCAAAGATAGAGGGAATTGCCAATTATAAGAAAGCAATCTATAGAAGACATGTTCAAAATTAAACTGACAAAAAAACAATTGGGATCACCTATTCCACTCCCATATTTGATCACCTATTCCACTCTCATATTTCATCTCCTATTCTATTTATTAAATATTTTCCACGTGTATTAATCAAGGTTTAAAATACAACATATACCCCAAGGGGTCATTAACTAGGGTATGGTATTTATATGGAAAACAAGTTATGAAATAGGGAGTGAAACACGATTGTGAAATAGAGATTCGAATTGAAAAAAAAAAGAGTAATTTTCATGACTAAACATGTTATTTTCTTATATTCCATGAATATACTTTTGATTGGACCATGCAATACAATTAACATCCCTTCACATAATTTTGACTTTGTTTCGATCGATTCAATAATACACAAAATAAGGTTGAGAAATCTATCTGGGTTGTTATGTTATTTTGTAATATATTTTTCACTTTAATTTTATGTTATTTTTTTTAATTATAATTGGTTTCTTAATTTTCATGTTGTTATTGCTGATCAGATTAAATGAATTGGTGAAATCAGATACTCTTCGAAAATCCCCACCCAAAAAGAGTATCACTTTATATTTCATTGATTTTAAGTATCATTAGAGTATGTTTAATTATTTTTTAAAAGTTAAATTAATTTATTTTCTTATTATTTAATTGACTTTTTATTTTTTTATATATGAGCACTAATTCAATTTTTTTAATTATTTAATAAATAATAAAAACAACAAATATAATTAAAATGAGTAAACAGGTAGGCGGGGGTATTTGTTATATGGCAAAAGTTCATGTGCCTCGGGGACACGGATGGATACTCTGTGTCTCCATGTTCTTAATCGCATTTCTTGTAAAAATGTGTAAGAGTAAGAGACTCATCGTTGAGTAAATGCGTGACCAAGTACAAAATTTATAATAATGTCGTCCCAAGGGAAAGTAAACTCATGCTTGCATCCGAATTTTCCATTGATTTATGCTTTGTAAGGATGACAGTTTGAATGTTTTATATATAAAACTACTACTTAATTCTCTACTTAATCAACTAGAATTTAAAATAACAAAGTAATGGATCAAACAACAAACAAGTGATGAATGGAATGGAGATAGAATTCACTTGAAAAGAGAGCAAGGCTAATCATAATCATGGTTAAGACTTGAGCTAGGTATGCAAAACTCTTGATGATGAATTTCATTAATTTGTGAACTAAAAGCAATCACGATTTTACCCCTAATCCCTATGGCCAAGACAATTAGGTTCTCGACTCTTTTACAAGTCTAAGTCTCCTAGAATTGGTCTTAATCTCAATTCCCTTAAGGTACTATGATCATAAGTTGGTTCTTTTCACTCAATTTCTTAAGTGACCCTCTATGAATGCTCTAAGCCTATGGAGGGTATGACTTACCTCCCCTTATACTAACATGCATGCACATTTCAATATATGATTCAATTAAACATCCACTCACAATATTGGAATGGTTATCCTAACACTATGAATAGAGAATTTAATCACACATATATTGAAATGAAACATGATTAATATATCATAAAAGGAAATCCACAATTTAATTCAAATCACTACTCAAGTTCTACACATCTAACTCTTCAACTCAACCATTCATATGATTGCCCTACTATAGGACTAGCCACTAAACATTGTGTTTATACCATAAAAATCAATCTTTGCTCCATTTGAGCCAAAATAAGAAGAAAATCAACAATTGAAAAGTAGATTAGCTTCCCTTTCATGGAGAAACCTTCATTCTCTTCAATATGCTAACTCCTTCAATCCTTGATGCTTTCCTCTTCTCAAATGGTGGATGGATGGATTGGATGATGGATTTATAGATTGATTGCGGAGATCAAATGGAAATTGGATATATCTAATGGATAGAGATAGATTATGGATCTAGTGTGTGAGAAAATATGGTGTGGAGTGTGTGTAACTGCTCTGAAAATGATCTCCCCTCTCAAATTTCGCACAAGTCACCCTTTATATCACTAATGGACTTTCTAGAAGCTTCCAGAACATTCTGAAAATTGCACAGGTTTTTGCATCTACACGGACCGTGTAGCAGCGCACGGCCCATATACGGCACACCTACTTCGGCGTGTTGTGCGTGCCTTCGGACACGGCTCGAGCTGTGCTACAAGGCCTCAGTCATGGGCATGTAGTATTTTCTAAGACAATACATGGCTTATTCTTACAGGGCCGTGTTCCGCACACGGGGTGTGCAGCAACGTACGGCCCGTGCACCAACACACGACCTTCCTCCTGGGCGAGCAGTAATTTCTGATGACAATACACGGCCACTTGTTTCAGGGCCGTGTTCCGTACATGGCCCGTGCACAAGTATGCATTGTTCCTCTGTCTCCGTTTCGTTGCCGACTCAGTTTTTATCCATTTCTTTACCTGTTTTACACATATTTAAGCTCATTTACACAATTCTATCAATTCATACCACATTTCTCAAAACAACAATAACTTTACCAAAAATCACACAAATACGGATAAAAACATCCAAAAATCCACGAACAAATAAACTAAAATCTAGGTGAAAATGACAACGATCAACCCCCCAAACTTAAAGTATCGTTCGTCCTCGAACAATGAAAAATGATAAACAAGAGGAGTAATTTTCACCTAGAAAAACACCTAATGAACATAAACCACAACGCAGCACAAGTAATAAGGACTACAAAATTATATTAAGTATCCCTACATCATCAAATTTATAACATGAAAGATTAACAAGTTCAATCCTAAGAATGACAAAAGAGTAATCAAACCCCTTTCAATCAAAGTCTCTCATAGGATATCAAATTCACTCAACACTCTATAGAGTAGGGTTTTGAACATCACTCATCAACCGGTTAGAACCGACTCACCATAGGCTTGCTCATGGACTATGTTTATAAGCCACCCTAGTTTCAATAAGTGATCAAAAAGGTCTTTATCTTAGGATGTAATGTTTAGGCTCTTTGGTAAGATAAGGAACTTTGGATAATAATTACTATTCTAGTGTGGATAATCGAAGAGATAATTCTTTTCTCCATCTCCCTCACTTTCAAGCTTCCTTTGTTTTCTCCTTTAATCACAAGCACTAATCATTATCATTCCTTGGGTTTCTTGAGCTTCTTTTAATTTGAATGCTTCATTTATTTCGACTTTTGAATTTTCTTGAGCATATTTTTATTGATTTTGCCCCTTTTTCTCGATTTGAGGTTGCATGTTCATTTTGCGTGAGCCCTTTTCATCCTTCTTTTGCTTGTTTATCATTTCCTTTCTTCTCTAGCACAATTATCATATCAAACCTTGCAAACCATCATCTCCTCAATTACCCACACATAGGTTATATATATAAGGCTCAAGTGAGTTTTAAAGGCTTGTATTGTGCTCAAATTACAAAGAAAAAGGCTCATAGGCTCAAAGTGGCTTACTATGGATCATGTTTTTAGTAAGGAATTTTATGGCTATGACTTCATTTAACAAGGATGACCTAAGATCATTTCACAAATCTCAACCATTCGGGCTTCGTTCCTATAGTCCATGAGCAAGTTCTAGTTGTCTAAGTATAACCGGTCCTCTCATCAAGAATTAACCATGGAGGCACGGTTGAAGCTCAATTTTTCACAAGCTTTTGCTTGGACCAAAAGAAACCTAATTACCCTTCATACTTCTCAAATTGAACAAATTAAGTAGTTCATGTCACAATTTCAACAAGCAGAAACCATTAACATACTTGCCATCACTCATCACAAACAATGCATCATAGCTCACATTCAAAACACTCAACACCTTCCCAAGAACAAACCACCAAACAATCCTTACAAGAATAAAAATTCACAAATAAAGCACAATAATCAAAGACTCTCCAAACAACATAACAAGCACATAACATGCATGAACAAAATCATCCATCTCAAAATATCAAACACGTCAATTCGCATCCATAACAATTAAAATTAAATTCCCGTCACATCCAAATAATGAAAATCAAACCAAAATACCAAAAATAATAAAAAATAAATCTCATAAAACTAAAATAAAATCCCAAAGTAAAGGAAACCTAAAAAAAATAATTTAAGTACAATCCAATCTACCAAATCAAATCAAATTCAAGAATCCTTCAAAAAGTCTAATCATAGCTAAGATGAATGAATGGAAGTGCCTAGTACTCAAAGTACTCCCTTCATGGCTCTGGAGGTGGAGGTGGATGATAGACATTCCATGTAATGTATGCACGAGGAGATCCAGGAAACTGGAAGTTGAACATCATCATCATCATTACCTCCATGTTGTTGGAGTGCACCCGTGACCGCTCTTCGTAATACTCCCTCCGACGCTGTCTAGCTCTTAACTCCTGAATGTGCACTCCGTGCTCCTGCTGGACCTCTCAAATCTCCCTTATCTGTGCTCCATATGTCTACTGCACATGCCTCATATCTCTCACCTCATCCATCATATAGTTCAATCGATCATTACTCTGTTCCGGGCCCATAGGAGGCAGCTGCTCTTCTTCCTCAAACTGTGGCGGATTAGGGGCTTGCTCATCAAACTCCACCTGCTCCAGTGGTGCATCCTGCTCAATATCCTTCCATAGGCACTGGCTCCGCTCTCAAATTAGCTAGCTCAAGGTTCTCTTCAACTCTCATCTGTCTGAGAACCTCTTCAACTTCATCTCTATTCTTTCTGTAAAAGTTTTTACAACCCTTGAGTGGTTAACACTAGCCATTGCCAAAATTGGCATACTTCCTTCGAGTGTAAACCCTAGTGAGCTCTGGAGCTGGCAAAGGAAATGGTGCTCCCTTTTCTTGCCTCAAACAGTATTGATTCCCAACCACAGACAAGAACTCCATCCTCATCAACTGCTGATAATTCAAGCCATCACTAACCATCATATTCTCCTTTCCAGCAAGGTTAATTCCCAACCTTTGAGCGATCATGGTGATCATGCCTCCAGCATCAAACCCTAAGTTGATTGTCTCTTGGCGACTCGCTCTGCATATTGCACAAAATATGCTGCAACATTCAACGGTCACTCATTGTAGATGCAGAACATGATATACAACTGTTTTTCTCCTACTGCTCCATCCTCGAATCTTCCTAAGATGGTGTTAGAAACAATCTTCTCTAGGTATCTCATAACACTGGGAACATAACCTGGTTGTTCCGTCCCATCATTCACTAAGCTTTTCCACCATTCTTGTTGATTGAAACCACCTCCTTCATAGAAACTCTAGCGGTTTTCACATGGTGGGCATCCAAAGCACTCGCTCCACACAGGTAGTAGAATCTTTTCTCTCAACACATTATCCAGCTAAAATGTCACCCAAATAGGGAAACCATTTTGATCCTTCTTCACTTGCGACGTGCTCATAAACTCAGCAGTTAGATGGTAATAAGTAGGTGGCCTTTTGTCAAAGAAAGCCTTCAATTGTGAAAATCTGAATAGCTTCCTCAAATCCTTCTCGATTCCTAACCCTCTCATCGTTTCTATGTCTTGGCCCGTGTAGCACTGCACGGCCTCAAGTGAGGCCGCGTAGTGTGTTATGATATTCCTGCATGGCTACACGTTATAAGGCCGTGCTCCGCACATGGCCCGTGTACCTGCTCTCCTGCACGGCTCGAGCTCAGAGCTCGGCCTTCCTCCTGGCCGAGTGGCTTGTTCTGATGATAGTACATGACCTGTCCTTACAGGACCGTGTACTGAGCTCGGCCTGTTGGCAATTGGATCATTTTGGTTAACGTGATTCGATAAAAAAAATAGGTAAACAATCAGCGGAAGCAAAAAATAATTTACCTGACTTCTGGGTTGGAGTAGAGGATGAAGATCTGTGAAGAACACCTCTGATCTTCTACAGTATGACCCAAAGTCAACTCTCTGTGTTGTGTGGTCAACAATCCCCAGAGAGTTCTCAATCTATTCCTTTTATGTTTTCTACGTAAGTGGCGCAGACTTAGGTTATTAGGAACTGAGATAACTTATATAGTTGGGCTACTGAAGGGACCAGGAGGAGAAATTGGGCTGGGTATATCTTCTTGTACATTTGGTATTATATTTGGTGTTTCCCCTCTAACTTCCTCTAGAACAATTTTACTCATGGGTTTGTGATCCATTATATAATCCTCTTCCAAAAATCTGGCGTTCGTGCTCACGATCACCTTTTGGTCCTTGGGACTATAAAATAAATCACCCTTCGTTCCTCTAGGATACCCTATAAACAGGCAAACATCAGTACATGATTCTAACTTATCAGCATCTGCCTTTAACACGTGTGCCGGAGCACCCCAAATTCAAACATGTTTCAGACTAGGCTTGCGCCCGGTCCACAGTTCTGTGGGTGTGGAGGCTACCGATTTAGAAGGTACTAAGTTTAGAATGTAAGCCGCTGTTTTTAAGGCGTGTCCCCAAAACGAATTTGGTAATTCCGATTAACTCTTCATTAATCTTACCATTTCCATAAGAGTCTTATTCCTTCTTTTCGCTACACCATTCTGCTGGGGTGTACCCGGTGCAGACAATTGGGATTCAATCTTATTTTTCGATAAATAATTCCTAAACTCTCCCAAGAGGTATTCACCACCACGATCAGATCGTAGTGTTTTGATATATTTACCAAGTTACTTTTCCACATCAACCTTGAATTCTTTGAATTTATTAAAGCATTCAGACTTGCGGCGCATCAAATAAATATATCCGTATCTTGAATAATCGTCAATGAAAGTGACAAAAAATTCAAAACTCCCTCTTGTCTGGACAGACATAGGACCACATAAATCGGAATGAACCAATTCCAACAAATCTTTAGCTCTATACCCCTTTGCCTTAAAAGGCCTTTTAGTCATTTTTCCTTCCAAGCAGGATTCGCAAGTTGGATAATTTTCACTACTAATGAACTCAGAGGTCCATCAGCTATCAACCTTTGAATCCTACTTAAGTTAATGTGACCCAGTCTTAGATGCCAATGATATGTTTGGTTCATTTTTTAAGGTTCTTTTCTCTTATTAGTAGATGTATCTTTCCTTATAATAACCTTGTCATTAAAAGAAACAGAATATCCATCCATAAACAATTTAGAAACTGAAATTAAATTCTTTCTAAAATGCAGTACATAAAGACAATTCCTCAAAACAAGAGTTTTACTCTTATTGGAAAAAAAATAAACGTCTCCCACTGCGACAGCTGCTACTCTTGTAGCATTCCCCATGAGTATGGTAATCTCTCCATCACTGAGCTGTCGGGTTTGGTGGAATCCCTGCAAAGAATTGCAGACATGGTCAGTGGCTCCCGTATCTACACACCAAGTGTCAGTAGATACAGCCGCTAAACACGATTCAACAACTAGTATATAAGACTTACCATTCCTGTTTCCCTTCAGAAGAGGGCAGTCTGCCTTGTAGTGTCCCGACTGCTTGCATTTGAAACACTTGCCTTTAGGCTTCTTGACCGCACCAGTCTTTGCTTTCACTTGGTTCACCGGTGCTGAATTTTCTTGCTTCTTTTTCTTCTTACCGCCCTTCGGCCTAGGATGAGCAGCATTTTTAGCAACATGAACCTGAGGAAGTCTACAAAACAGTTCTTCCGCCGCAACAAGTTCTGTCAGAAGTTCCGCCAACGTGTACATATGTTTGTTCATACCATAGTTCAGGCAGAACTACTCAAAACTGCTAAGCAAGCTTTGAAGTATGATATCGAGCTGGGTTTTCCCATCGATTTCAGCTCCAAGAATTTTCAACTCATTTAGTTGACCCATCATCCTAAGGACATGTTCCCTTATGGGATTGCCCTCAGCCATTTTGGTGTTCATCAAGACCGACATGCCCTTCGACCTAGCAGGACAACTCTGATATCCGAAGAGTTACCTAAGATTATGCATCATATCATAGGCGGATCTCCATGGCTTGATGCTGAGTCTGAAGCACATTTGACATAGACGCCAAAATGTAGCATTTAGCCATCCTATCAGCCTTGACCCACCTATTATAAGCATTTCTTTGCTCTTCGGTAGAGGCATCAGTAGGTGCCGGAGGACATTCCTCAGAAAGTACAAAGATATAATCTTCAGCAGTTAACAATGTCCATGTTTCGCTTCCAGTCAACATAGTTAGTGCCAGTAAGTTTATGATCTTTAAGTATAACAGAAAGTGAGTTGAGTGCTATATTAAAATCCTGAGAATCATAAATAATTAAACAAATCAAACACTTCGAATTTATCAATTTATATTGAATCCCTCAAAACAATATAAAATAAAATTCACCAACATCTCAAGCACCGTGAATTTGCATGCCACGATAGTGTGGACGTATGCAAACCCGAACATTTACAAGAGAATGTTTTACCCAATAATCTCATTTGTCAACCTATCTTTATGACAAAATAATTAATAGTCGGTTTTCTTTAGCCATGCAAATAACAGCAGTGACTCCGATGGGGAGGATACTAATTATTTGCATATAAGTGTACACCATTATTTGACCCCAAGTCCATTGCGCAAGCTTATGTGCCTTACAGATAGAGAAGTACACACATGCTTGGATAATTTCCTACAGTCATTTTAAAGAAGTTTGTACCAATGATCCGTGAATAAACTCATCCGATGGGGAGGAAGGCTCTAATGCTAACGCGCAAGCTTATTCACATCACTTACAAACTAATAATGAAGGCCATGGGAATTTATTTACCAATACCCTCTCCCAATTAGTTATTTAAACACCGAGGGTTTTTATTTAACATGCATATAATATTTCATAATAAAATATACATGCTAGCATGCTTCTATTATAAGTAATTTAAAATTAAATGAATCACATAGAACATGCCTCATATATAACAATTAATTGTCAAGTTAAACAATTTAATCAATTATATATCAAAAGGGTTAAGCCACTAAATAAATCAAGTAAATGGGCTTATTAATCCAGCTAATAAATAAAACTGGAGCCAAAAGAGCCCAACAAGCCCATTATATTAGCCAATTAATCCTGCCAGCCCAAAACAAATACAAGAATTATAGCCCTGTTCCAATTCCTTATATCACGGCCCATTAGACAAAGAATTAAACTGAGCCCAACAACCCAACATCCCAAAAAAGGACATAAGCCCATTAGCAATACAAAAACACATCTGTGCTACTCTAGAATAACACCCAGCCGCAACAACCAGACGGACATCTCACACCAACAGTCGCATGGCGCCGCTGCACGTGGCGGTCATGCCATCACCTCGCTGGCAACGCACTGCCGACCATACGGTAATGAGCCGTCATTCCATCGGAGTCTCCCCGTCCACTCCTATTGTCGGAACCAAGCCGTCAGATCGCCGTCATGCTAGGCCGCAGTCGCGTCTGCCTCCGATCGTCAGCATAATATGCAGACAATCTAGCGCCGCTGCGCGCTACTCCATACCATCCAGCTGCGCCGTCGCCTGCAATCGTGCTGGTATCAGGCAGCCACCAGCCACCGGTTGTCCAGAATTAATGCCGATGTTTCGCCTGAAGACATCCACACCGGTGCAACCAGACGCCGTTGTCGCTGGCGGCCGCTCCAGCAGCCACCGTCAGTAAAGAGCCAACAGCCCACTCTCCAGCGAATTACAGTCAGTGCCGGTCAGCCGCGCGACCACTCTAGCACCGCCAGATGCGCGACGGTATGATCTGGCCCGACCCGACCTGAGACAGGTTGGACTCACCTGAATCCTTGTCGGAACACCACCAATCGCAGTCACAATCAACTCACACCGCTGGATCTGCATGGACTCGACCAGAGTCAGCGTGAACGCACCGCCATCGTTCACGATTCATCACTCGCCGCCATCAATCGTACCGTTCGCCATTGATATCGATCCAGTCGAAGCCTCTCGTCTTTTCAGCGCCGCCGTGACATATCTGGTCCGATCGAAGCCACCAGCCATCGATTGTCGGTGCCGGTCAGACCCGCCGTCACCTCCAACGTTCACCCGCCGCCGGATACACACTCATCGAGCAGGGTGTGCGTGTGTGATAGAAATTCTTTGATTAATTTTCTAATAAATAATAATTATTTTAGCAACAAATATCAATTTTTTATAGCAAAATTTAGCGATAATCAATAGCCACAAATGTTAATTTTAACAAAAAAAATTTAAAAACTCCTCGGAAATATTAGTCAAGATATTAATTTTATGTCGCGAAAATGAATAACTATTTTAATTATTAACAATTATTAATTTTGCAACGAAAAATGACAATTCGTCGTTAATAAAATGAAGAGTTAGTATCTTGTATGTCCGGGGTATGGACTTGACCCGTACACCCAACCTGCCACATTTGTTAATCGGGTCATTTATAAGTTAAAAAAAAGTAAAAAAATTCAATATAGGCAGGGTCAGATTTGAGCGCTCGGGTCTAAATTCATGCGCCGGGAGCACAAAAGTTTTTGCCTAAAATGAATTTGTAATGAAATCTTAATTCGCAAGTAATTTTGGTTGCCATATCTCTTTTTTTTAGTAAAAGACATCCAGTCACCTTCGGCCACACACTTCCCCCAAAAAAAAAATTAAAAATGGCACACTTTTAATTTATTTCATATACCAAAGAAGTCTTATTTTTTTAATTTTTTAAAATTTAATTTAATATATACTCCCTCCATCCCATTTCAAATGGCACACTTTTCATTTTTTATTGTTACATAAAAGTTTACACATTCCTAAAAAAGTAAAAAGTTAAACACAATCACCCTTCCCTCATATACTTTATTTACAAAAAAATCACCCTTACCTAACACACTTAACATACTTTATCATTATTTAATACCAAAAAATATCATAATACCCTAAAAATTATTATTTTTCTTAACCTCTGTATCGGAAGAGGCATGCAAACTTTTGTGGGATGGAGGGAGTAATTAATTTGGTCCATGAATAATCTGGTCGTTCACAAATTAGGATACGTGAAACAATTTCACCTAAAACCGTCCCAAAGATAAAATTGTCTCTCCATCTCGAATTTATCTTCACATTTATTATTTACACGAATATTAATAAAAATTACTTTTCAACTTTTTATTTTTATTTTTTAGGTAATAAAAAATGATCAAGTATTATATGTGTGCCAAAAATATAATGATGCAAAACCTATGTGAAATTAACTATTATATACATATTATTTTAATATTTACTACTAACTACACAAATTATTAGATTCCCCATTTAGCCCCATTTCTGCATTTCCTTAAAATACGTTTCACAACCACTTCTAAAATTAAATCCTATATTTTCCATAACTTGGCAACTATGAAATTCAAGTCAAAAATTAAATCTCACACTTTCCATAAATTGCGCAAACAACGTGAGAAACCCAATTACAAAATTAAATCTCACATTTTTCATAAATTGTGCAATAAACTTTTACTCTAAATGAAATGCAGAAGTTTCTGAACGAAATACAAATTCTACTTAAAATTCGTCCAGATTCTTCTTAAGAACGAAATGTAGAAATTTTTGTACGAAATTCGAATTTTTTAGGGGAAAGTGAAGGAGTATTTTATGGTTCATAAAATGCTCCTTGAGCAATTATTGCATATGGTGCATGAACAATAGTTATTATAGAATAAATGCAGAAATTTTGTTGAGGGTAGGTGAATAAGCATTTTATAGTTCCATAAACTGCACCTTGTGCAATAATTGCATTAATGAAGTTTTTTTTTTTTTAAAGAAAGGTGTAGGAGCATTTTATGGAAATATGATTAAGGAAAGTTTAGAAATCCCAAACATCAGACGTGTGAAATGTGGAACAGATTTTTTGATAATATTTATTATAATTAAGGGTATAGTGGGTATTGCAAACTTTAATATTGTACTTAAAAGTAATTTATTTTGGGTATTGTATCTGAAAATAATTATATATAGAAAGAGTGTATCTAACAGTAATAATTTCTTGAAAGAAATGTGTGTTAGAGGATATTAATTAGTTGATTTTGTGTTTTATGAAAGTGTGAAGTTGAAATTGAGACGGAACAAAACAGAAAATGTGAAAGTTATAGTTGGGGCGAAGGGAGTAATTAGTTACTCCCTCCATCCCGTTGATAGGTATTTGTATGCTTTTTGCACATAGATTAAACAATATAATATTTTAATGTGTAATAAGGTGATAAAAATAATGTTAATACATAAATAGTGGGCAATTTTATTATTATTGAACCCATGTGCAGTGGGTTGAGTATAGTAATATTATTTTGTGTGTGACATCAACAAAAAAAAGAATACTTTGTATAAATGGCAAAATGAAAACGTATTACGGGGATGAAGGGAGTATTAAATAATATTAAATTAATAATTAAAGGTAATAATATTTAAAAAAACAAATATTTGCGGGCATGTTCGAGCGACAATTAGACATTGGAGCTTTCATTCATCCAACATAACAAACCATGTGTAAGCAATTAAAATTTACGGTCCAATTAAAATGGTGACATGTGGATTTTTTGTATTAAATATCAATTATTAATTTATTTTGAAATTTAAATAAATGAATTCCTAGAAAAAAATAGATGATAATTAATTTAAGCTCAACAAATTAAATGGGGCTTAAATTAAATGAAGCTTTGCCCAAGTCAAATGAAGCCTGACTTAAGTCAAACAAGCCCATACGAATTAAATCAGACCCAAGTAAAATAGTTCCAATTATGGTTCAATCAAGTTGGAGGCCCAACCCCGTGGAGCAAGGCCCAAATAGTCATGGACTTCATCTCTCACCTATATAAAGGAGTCTTCTCCATTCATTCTGGATATACACACACATTCAAGCACCCGAAGACAAGATGCTCCTGAAGAGATTGAGAACACGAGTAGCGTTCCCTCAAATCTTCAAGTAAAGAACAAGCGAGAATCTTCAAATCTTCAAGCCTTCAAAGCTTCAAGCGAAGAACACGGGAGGATCTTCAAGTCTTCAAAGCTTCAAGAGAGGACCTTCAAGTCTTCAAGTCTTTAAGCTTAAGATCTTCAAGTCTTCAAGTTCATGTCTTCAAAGGTTCAAGAGAGGACCTTCAAGTCTTCAAGCTCAAGATCTTCAAGTCTTCAAGTTCAAGTCTTCAAGTCTTCAAGCTCTAGATCTTCAAGTCTTCAAGCCCAAGATCTTCAAGTCTTCAAATTCAAGTTTCAAGTCTTCAAAACTTCAAGTGTAGAACAAGTCGAAGATCTTCAAACAATCTTTAAGTCTCAAGATCTTCAAGCTTCAAGTGAAGAACAAGTTCAAGCATCTTCAAGCTCAAGTCAAGATCTTCTTCAAGTCCCAAAATTTTCAAGCTTCAAGCAAAGAACAAGTTCAAGCATCTTCAAGCTCCAAGTCAAGAACGACCTTCGATCTTCAAACTTCAAGTCAAGAAAAGCTCAAGATCATCTTCAAAGTAACTTCAAGTCAAGAGTGGCCTCCAATCCGGGATCAAGGCTCTAAGTCCCCCAGATCAAGCGTTCTAAGCAGAAAGCTCTCTAGTCAACGTTAAATCGAAACAAAGGCTCAACACCTCCGGAACAACGTTACAAGACTACACATCCGAGCTCAGACAAGCTTTATTTGAAGATCCAGCTCAACACATACGCTTTCAACACAGTCAACATACACTCCGACTATAGTTTCCACTAAGTTTGGGGGGTGTGACATACTTACCTCGATAAGCACCGATAGTATAATCTTTTCTTTGTGACGTTTGTTAGGGGAGTTAATTTTTTGTGGCATATTAAAACTTTAACCGGTTTTTATGTGTCGATTTTTTTATAACTTGCCTAATGTTTAGTGGTGTTTTTTTCCGTGTTTTAAGATGTTTGAGGAGTTACTCATGAATGTTAAGTTTTAGGATTGATTCTTGATGAAGTTATGCTCTATTTTGGTACATAATGTTCGTTTTTAAGCTTGAAGTGTGTAGGGGATGAAGAAAACTTGATTTTAGAGCATCAGGGAGCCAATTTGACCAGGGAGCATGGTCGAATCCAAGCACATAGCCTAATTTGACCTGAGGGATGGTAATTCGACCTGAGGCCCTGGTCGAATCGAGGTCGAATTGGAGTGTGTAATCTTCCAGTGAGCCGATTCGACCACGACTGCTTCAATTCGACCAGCAGCTCAAGTCGAATGGAGGTCGAATCGAAGGAGAAAGTTTTCCAGAAGGTCGATTCGACCACGATGAAGTTGATTTGACCTCGTTGACAGGTAAGTCGAATCGAGGTCAAATTGGGTCAGGTAAGTGTGTTCTTAACCCCATTTCTCAAACCATTCGATCACTTTTGCACACCACGTCCACTCGAATTCACCCCTAATCGAAGAACCTTTCCTCCAAGCTTCAATCCTACTCATTTTTCGCATTGATTACAACCCACTCCACCCTTAATTCCTTCAATTCGTCGCGTTTTTGGGCGAATTCAGTCGTAGTTAGGGTTTGTTCGCGAATTGTGTTGGTTCATTCGCCTGTTCAATTTAAGCCATGGGAAGAACAAAAGGTACGTTTTCTCAACTCAATTACTCTAGGATTGATGTTCTATATGTTGATTTTGGTATGGGTGAGTTGATTAAACTTGTTTATTTGAGAATTCATGGTGATAGTTGAATGTTGTGAACAAATTTATATGAATACGTGATTGGTTCGATTTGATTGCTTAATTGATGATAGAACCTTGAGTTTTATGTGAATTGTTAGATGATTAGAGGGTGTGATTGATGAGCATGTTGATTATGGATTGGAATTATTGAATTTGAAGTAGTTCATGGTGATTGTTCATGTTGAATTGCTTGAATTAATGATGCATGCTTGTTGTTGATTATGATTGATTGATTACTATGCTTGATCGGTGTTAGAATTATTGTGAATAAGCAAGAGAGGGTTAAGTATTGGATGTGAATGGAATAAGTTTGGCTTGGTTGATGATGCATTGAAACTTGAAGTCTTGAGTAGAGTTGGATGCTATGCTAGTCAATTACTTGGTTTGTTTTTCCTTGTTGGTTGTTATTGAAGTATTGTTTTCAGGTCAAGGAAAAGACAAGGGAAAGGAGGTAGAGGTTCGATATAAGAAGAGACAGGATAAGCCTTCTCGGGAGGATAATGTGACAAAGAAATTGAGGCTGAAGGAGAGATTGCCTGCGAACTTCAATATCCGAATGAATGAGTGGGATGAGATAAAGGAAAAATGGGCAGAAGTTTCAGAGAAGATAGCACGGACGAGGTACCAAGATGAGGATGCTATGCTCACTATGAGGATCCGAGATGATATATTGTGGATGTTTGATCAAGTTGGGATCCGGCAGTTTATGGATCTGAAGAAACCAACATATTTCTATGTGACGGCTAAAGTTTTGTGCTCGATCCAGATTGCAAAGGATCTGATGGGGTTTCCTTATGAGTGTACTTTCTAGCTAGGATGAGTGATGAGGACATGGTCGGTGGAGGAGTTCAATATGTTGTTTCAGACTCCTACAGAGATTGCTCGGATGGAGAATGAATTTTTCAATGCCAACAGGTTTTGGTGAGAGATTTCTGGGGAGGATGTCGACTATAAGACGCAGGACGCTCGTGCTTTTATGATCAAGAATCCCGTGCTCCGGTACATGGATAGAGTATTGAGCAACACGCTGTTTACCCGCTCTGAGGGAAGCTGCGTGTCGAGAGGAGAGCTCTATGCTCTATGGTACATGCTGAATGGGGTGAAGTTCAATATGGGTTCGTATTTTATCTATCAGCTGAATCGGTTTAGAGTCTACGGGTTTCAGAAAGTGAATATTGGAGGATTGCTCACGACCATGGCTGAGCATTATCACATGGACTTCACCGACATCACACTTATCCTAGGAGAGCCCGATTCATAATGTTCTCATGCGTGAAGGGAGGTTTTACGCATTTCAGAGATAGAGATTGGTTCTTCACGAGGGGCCCTAAGCCTTTCGACTTCATGTTTCCCTTTGATGTGAGTGACATGACTACCATTCCTGAGGAGAGGAACAGGTTGATGAGCTCATTGGGACACACTGCCTTGTCAGTTACTGTTCGGACGAGAGGAGATTGGAGGACGGTGACCCAGATGTGTGTAGCCGGTATGATTGAGGAGCTGCAGCGGATTGCTGATAAGGAGAGTTCCAACCACCACCGCTACAGCAGCCACCGCAACAGTAGCCACATGGAGACGAGGATGAGTATCAGGAGATGGACATCCCAGAGCAGCAAGAGAGGGTTCCTCGCCCCATTCCAGTAGTGCCACGGCAGCAGCTGTGGGCTGGACCAGATGATTATACACAGGAGCAGTTCTATCTGTTGAATGAGCACTTGGCTACGATCAGCGCGAATCAGCAGGAGATGAATAGGCAGCTTGAGCTCGCGAATGCCAACTACGCCACGCTTAATGATCGGTACACGGGCATGAATGAGCGGGTTGGTAAGCTAAGTGATCGTGTTGATTATTTGGAAAGACACATCAGTGACTTGCACCGGATCGTGGAGAGGAGATTTGATGAGATGAATGAGGATGATGATGATGAGGATGATAATGCTCTGGAGGAGTAGAGCTGCAGGTTTTTTGTGTTCTCTGATTCATCTCATCTCCATTCTTCTTTTTCTCTTTACAGGATGGGTGTGTCTTGCGTGAGTGGCATGTACTTAATTGTTATATTTGATCATCTTGGATATGGATGATGAGGGTAGACTATGTTGCATGAGTGGGGATTGTAGAAATACTTGTATGATTGATTTGATATATGGGTTTAATGGATTTTGTGCATTCATATGTTCATGTGTTAATTTTCATTGATGAGAAGTATGTATAATTTGATAAGTATGTAAAGTTCTTGCGAAATTGATCTTGATTATGTGCTATGAGGAGTACTTAGGATTCTATTTACCTATGTGAGGATTTGAGTCTTTTAATCATGCTTGATCATGATAATTTATTTTTGAGAAAATCATTCATATGAAAATATTCTAGAACTTGGCTTGGAGTCTTGTGTGAGACTTACAATTGGTGAATTTCTAGGACATGATCTTAGGCCATTCTTGATTAATTGAGTTACTTAACCAAATTTTACCTTTTCCGTTGGTTATGTATACCTTTGGTAGCCCCGTTTGAGCCTTTAAAAAGCTTTTTCTTTGGCAAGCCGAATAAAAGAGCCTTATTTAACCTTTACTCGAGCTTTGTTTAAATACCCTATTCATTGGTAGAGAGTTGAGGTGAATAAGTGTTGCAAGAAGAAGAAGGAAGATAGAAGGTGGTTGAGTAAAGTAAAAGAAGTGTATGGTTAAATCTTGTTTAGGAGTAGTGCCTGAAACTGGTACTTCGATTGCTGTTAAAAAGGGTAGTGCCTACAATCGGTACCCGAGTTATAAAAAGAAGAATGATGTTGTTGCAAGAAAGAGAAGAAAAGTTCAAAAATTGCAAGTGCAAGAGAAGAAATTGGAGGAGAATATGTAGCCGAATGAAGAAAGTAAGAACCTCCAAGGTAACTTTCTACTAGTGTTTGAGTCACTTATCTAAATTTTCCTACCCTTTCCAAAGAGCCAACATTACAACCCAAAGACAAGTCCTTTGTGATCCTAGTCATTAGTTGATTGTGAGTTAATTTTTGAGACCCTTGCAGAGCTTATGGTTATGCATTCGTATGGATTGAGTATGAGTGTATACACTAACCTGTTAAGTGCGATTAACTCTTGAGTGAGAGAGTAAACACTTAACTTGTGAGCTAGATGACTTAGTACTCCGAATGGTAATATGATTGGGTGATGTTTTGCATGAATGATATGTATGATGCAGGAATACTTGTTTTTAATTGATGAAGTTGCATGTGTAATATGTTTTGTACTTGGTGATTCTTGTTAATTAGACACGACTCCTTGGTTAGATAGCGTTGTCTCGGGACGAGCAACATGTAAGTTTGGGGGTTTGATGAGTGTGTTAATTCATGAATCTGGCGCCTGGGTTTGTGCTATTATGGTGTGTTTAAAGGATGAAATCAATTGTAAACCGATATATATTGTATGAAGTTACGAATCAGGTGTTGTTGGAGCTATTTGAGTGGTTTTTTGAAGGAAATCGGAGTGAAAGTGTTGAAAATTGAGGAAAGGAAGTCGAAGTCATCCGTTGGGCAAAACAAGAGTGCAATTTGACCTGAAAGAGATCAATTCGACCAGCACTTCAGGTCGGATTGGCAGCACACATGAGCAGAAGATGGATTCAACCACGACAGGGGCGATTCGAGGTTAAATCGGTTGGCGGAGATGCCAATTCGACCTCGTCACTTCGATTTGACCAGGGCAGTTGGTCGAATCGAGCATTTGGGACTTACAATGTGCTGATTCAACCTGCGATTCGACTTGGAGGGGTCAATTCGACCTATTGCTGAAGTCGAATTGAGGCTCGAGAACTTACCATATTTGTATTATTACACCGTCAATGCATATGATCACTTAAAAAGCCCATTCCAAGCCCAGGAGACGTAATTACAAGTATAAAAGAAGGCTTATGCAGTAGTAGAGAGGGGCTATCATATAAAAAGACGTGGAGACGTAGAGTTGGGAGGAGATCGATCGTCCGTCATCTGGAGGGGCTGTAACAGAGGTTCCGCTGGAGATTCAAGTAAGATTGGTCCAACTAATCATGATTGTTCTTAGATCAATCATGGGCTAGAGCTGCTTCTGTAGTTCTAGGGTTATGAAGGTTTCATGAGTTAATTTGTCTGTCGTGTGTAAACTCCGTACAACACTATTTGTGGTTTGTTTTATATAAGAATGCACGTTTTTAATCCATACTCACGATCGTTTTGTGCATCAATAATTATTGTGTAGAGTCTGAATACATAACGTGGTTATTGGTTGAGTGCGTTTACTGCTGAGCAGGGTTTTATGTTATAATTCTAAGTGAAGGGATTCTGAAGTCATATTAGAACTATCTTATATGAATACTTGTTAATTGAATCATATTCGGGTTAATAAGTAGGATAAAGAGTATAATTTCATAGTAACTATAAAGGGAGATCAAATCGGGTTAGAGTACTAAGTGCATGGGAAATAATTGATTGTGATAGTACCTAGAAAGGGGGTGAATTATATCTCTTACTCTGAGGATATTCACACGTGTCATACGCATATTTACTTGTGTCTATAGAGTGAATTTGCATGGTTTAGTGATGCGTCCAGAAACCATAAGGCAGAGTCGGACACCGTCACACGGAAGATGAATTAATAAGTGGAGCTGGATGACCTGACGAACTACCTACTATCTTACTTGATCACAACTCACTTATCTCTTCTCTTATTATTTTTACTTGATATTTCAATTAATATTTGTTACTTAATTTCAATACCATAACCATTATATTTCCATCATAGTCTTAGTTTACTAGAATATAATTAAATTGATATTTATCCGTCCCTTGGGTTCGATTATATGTCTGTACCTGATCGTAGTCATTTTCACTTAAATTTTAGTATCTTTATTTATGGATTATCGGATGTTTTTATTCGTATTTGTCTGACTTTGGTGGAGTTATTGTTATAATGTGAAAGGTGGTATGAATTGATAGAATTGTGTAAATGAGCTTAAACATGTGTAAAACAGGTCAAGAAATGAAGAAAAATGGAGTCTGGAGCAAAATGGAGACGGAAGTACAGGGCACGCTCGGACACAGGCCGTGTGCGGAACACGGGCCTATCCAAGGTGGCCATGTACCATCATCAGAACACAGAGCTCACCCAGGAGGAAGGCCATTTTCTGGCGCATGAGTCGTGCGCTGCTGCACGCCCCGTGTGCAGAACACGGGCCTGTAAGAAGAAGTCATGTAATGTCATCAGAAAATGCTATACGGCCATGACCAAAGCCGTGTAGCACAGCTCGAGCCATGTCCGGAAGTACGCACAACACGCCGAAGTAGTGTGCCCCTACACGGGCCGTGCGCTGCTACACGGGCCGTGTAGGTGCAAAAATCTGTGCAGTTTTCAGAATGTTCCAAAAGCTTCTAGAAGGTCCATTAGTGATATAAAAGGTGACTTGTGCGAAATTTGAAGGGAGATCAGAATTGAGAGTAGTTACACACACTCCACACCATATTTTCACATACTAGATCCATAAATCCACCTCTATCCATTAGATCCATCCAATTCCATTTGTTCTTCCACAATCAATCCATAAATCCATAACCCAATTTATTCATCCACTATTTTGAGAAGAGGAAAGGATCAAGGATTGAAGGAGTTAGCATATTGAAGAGATGAAGGTTTCTCCATGAAAGGGAAGTCAATCTACTTTTCATTTGTTGATTTTCTTCTTATTTTGGCTCAAATGGAGCAAAGATTGATTTGTATTGATCTAAACCCAATGTGTAGTGGCCGTCCTATAGTAGGGCTAATCATATGAATGATTGAGATGAAAGCTAGATGTGTAGAACTTGAGAAGTGAATGTAGTTAAATTGTGGATTTCCTTTTATAATATATGAATCATGTTTCATTTCAATACTTGTGTGATTAGATTTTCTATTCATAGTATTAGGATGGTCATTCCAATTTTATGAGTGGATGTTTAATTGAATCATATATTAAAATGTGCATGCATGTTAGTGTGAGGGGAGGTAAGACATACCCTTCTTATAATTAGAACATTTATAGAGGGACACTTAAGAAATTGAGTGAAAAAAACCAACTTATGATCATAGTACCTTAAGGGAATTGAGATGAAGATCAATCTTAGGAGATTTAGGCTCATAAAAGAGTCGAGAACCTAATTGCCTTGGCCATAGGGATTAGGGGTAAAATCGTGATTGCTTTTAGTCCACAAATTAATGAAGTTCACCATCAAAAGTTATACATATCGGGCTAGAGTCTTAACCATGATTATGATTAGCTTTGTTCTCTTCTCAAGTGAATTCTACCTCCATTCCAATCATCATTTGTGTGTTGTTTGAATCATTACTTTGTTAGTTCAAATTCTTAGTTAATTGAGTAGAACAATAATTATTAGCTTAAACAATCAAACCTTCAATCTATCATTCTTACAAAGTATAAATCAATGAAAAATCCGGATACAATCATGAGTTTTCTTTCCATTGGGATGACATTATTATAAATTTTGTACTTGGTCACACGTTTACTCGATGATAGAGTCTCTTACTCTTACATATTTTTACAAGAAATGCGACTAAGAACATGGCGTAGCTTGCCGGGGAAATGTTAAACTTTTGGTTGTAACGAGTTTGAAGTTGATTAGTTTTGATAAGGATATTTCTTTTATTTGTTTACTTGTTTACTTGTCTTGGTTACTTGGAGACCTAATTTGGAAATTCTTATAGGTACATGCGAACTCGTTCAAGGTCTCAATTTATTGAACCTTTGAACTTGGAATTGGAAGCTACTTTAAGAAGACAAAGAAGAGGAGTATTAGAGCCTACGGAGGAAAATATGGAAGAAGTAAGGGATAATGCAAACATGGTTGATGCAGAAGGCAATATAAGGAATTTTCATGGAGTTGTTAATATTAGAGGAGGTTATAATAATTGGAAATTTGTGCCACAAACGTATGCTCAACAAATGCACTTGCAAAACCAACAAATGCAAGCTATTATTCAAAGCTTGATGGTACAACAAGAAGCAAGGAATAATCCTCCGGTGGTGCAAATCAACCCCGAAGAAATGGAAACAATAGAGTGGGAATGAATGTCCGTGATCATTTCCAACCGCAATATGGGAATTATGGAATGGGCCCGCCACTGAATGTGAATAATTTTGAGATCAAGACGGGATTGATCAACATCGTACAAGCAAATCAATTTGGTGGTGGAGCTATGAAGGATCCAAATGCTCACTTAGCCCAATTTACGGAGTTAGCCAACACGATAAAGATAAATGAGGTAAGTGAGGATGTTGTTAAAATAAAGCTTTTCTCGTTTTTATTAAGAGATAGAGCTAAGACTTGGTATCATATTATACCACCGGGATCCTACACCACATGGAGAGAGTTGACACAAAGGTTCTTGAGCAAGTATTTTCCACCTTCAAAGATGTTGCATCTTAAAGGGCAAATCTTTCAATTCAAGCAATTGCCACTTGAGACATTTATTGAATCATGGGACCGATTCAAAGAGATGCTAAGGAAGTCTCCACAACACGGATTCCCCGAAGAACAACAAATAGGATTTTTCTATATCGGTTTACACGAAAGTGAGAGGATGCTTATTGATGCTTCGGCGGGAGGTTCGATATTAGGGCAAACTCCGGAAAGAGCAATTGCCATATGTGAGGAAGTAGCTTTGAATATGGGTCAATGGCCCATGGATCATGCACCAGGAATGTATGAAAGGGAGAGAATTGCTAAGATGGAAGAAGTGTGCTTGCAACAAGTGAAAAAGGTAGAAATGCCTAAGGAAGATATGACCGACAAGGCGATCGTAGAGATATTAAAGAGGATGAATGCTAACATGCAAGTGTCTCCAAATTCTACACCGGTGGTGAATCAACAAGTGCTTGCAAGTCCTCAATAAGGTATGTCATTGCCTTTGATGAATCAACAAGTATTTCCAAATCCTCAACAAGGCATGACTATGCCTAATATGGGTCAATCTTCTCAAAGTTGTCAAATGTCTACATCCATACCTCAACAAGGTATGTCCTCTAATTTAGGAATTCAAGATACATGTGTCCACCGGAGATGACGCTTGAGGAAGTTGCCTTCATAAAAGAAAGGAACTTCCAAGGAAATTATGGTGGTAACTTTGAAAATCATGGAGGGGGATATCCACAAAGATAAGGAGGATGGGGGCAAGGTATCTTTCAAGGAAATTTCAATCAACTTCGTAGGTATGAAAATTTGTCATATGGAAATCAAAGGAATGCCCTTACTTTACCACCGGGTATTAATCCGGGAGAGAAAGCTCTAAATGGTAAAGGAAAGTCTACATTGGAGGATCAAATAACTAAGATGTTTGACTAATTGAAGCAAAGAGATGAGGTGAATGATAAGAGAATTAAAGCCTTGGAGACACAAATGAGTCAAATGGCAAGTGAAAGAGAGGATATTCATTATCAAGGGAAGTTTCCATCTACAACCATTACTAATCTGAAAGAGCAACGTAAGGCTATTGAACTTCATTATGGAACAAAATACGAAGGACCTTATTTGCCAACGGAAGTAGAGGAGGTAACGTGTGAAGTTGAGTCTATGGAAAGAGTGGATGAAGAAGGGAAAGAGAAAGAAGTTGAAATTGTTGAAAAAGATGAAAGTGCCCCTACACTTGAAGAAGAAAAGGTGAAGTCTCCAAAGAAGTGAGAAAGGTATAGAGAAGCAAAACGAAAAGAGAGAGATGAGAAGTTTGAAATGGATGAATGGGGAATTCCTAAATTGCTCGTTGTAATCCCGTTTCCACAAAGATGTTTGAAAAAGGGATTAGAAGAAAAATTTGCCAAGTTTGTTGAAATGTTGAAGAAGATACATATGAATATTCCTTTTATGGAAGTTTTACTACAAATGCCCAATTACTCCAAGTTCTTGAAAGATATTTTGTCAAAGAAAAGAAGCTTGGGAGAGTTTGAAATGGTGAACTTAACAGAGGAATGTAGTGCGATCTTGCAAAAGAAACTTCCCCCTAAATTGAAAGATCCGGGGAGTTTTACAATTCCATGTGAGATGGGAGAGCATGAGAATTACAAAGCCTTATGTGATTTGGGGGCTAGTATTAACTTGATGCCCTTGTCAATTTTCAAGAAGTTGGGCATTGGTGAGGTCAAACCAACGTCGGTTACACTTCAATTAGCCGATCGGTCGTTGACATGTCCAAAGAGAATTGTGGAAGATGTTTTGATCAAAGTTGGCAAGTTTGTATTTCCCATTGATTTTGTGGTACTAGACATGGATGAGGATTCAAATGTTCCATTAATACTTGGTCGTCCATTTCTTGCCACGGGAAAGGCATTGATAGATGTGGAGAAAGGAGAGCTCTCTTTGAGGGTGAATGAAGAAGATGTGATATTTTCTTTAAGAGAGACTATGAGGTATCCTAAGAATAAGGAGGAATGTCGAAGAGTGGAGGTGGTGGACAACATTGTTGAAGAGCATATGTATCATCTTCACTCTAAGGATCCATTGGAAATTATCATAAGCCATTCTTACTCTATTGAATCTCTTAAATCTAAATCTTCTTTTTGTTTAGAGAATGATGAAATGATTGATGAATTGCATGGTTTAAATGCTTGTAGGGAACTCACAAGTGAGGAGGCAAAGGAAGCAAAAGTGGAGAGACTTGATGAAGAACCAAAAGAGAAAGTGCAAGAGAAGAAGAAGGTAGAGTTGAAACCATTGCCGGAGCATTTGAAGTATGCTTACTTAGAAGAGAATTAAACGTATCCGATGTGTGAAGAGTCAAATCTTGTGCTAAATTGGGAAAAATATCATTTTATGGTGACCGATGGGATAGTCTTGGGGCACCATATTTCAAAGCATGGGTTAAAAGTGGATAGAGCTAAAGTGATAGCCATAGAACGTCTTCCTCCTCCTACTAGTGAGAAGGGGGTGAGATCGTTCTTAGGCCATGCGGGCTTCTATAGACGCTTCATTAAGGATTTTTCCAAAATTGCTAAACCTCTTTGTAAATTGCTTGAAAAAGATCGTCCATTTAACTTTGATGATGAATGTTGTGTATCATTTCAGGTTCTTAAGGATGCTCTCACTTCATCACTAATACTCGTCACACCGGATTGGAGTTTGCAATTTGAACTACATTGTGATGCTAGCGATCAATCCATCGGAGTGGTGTTGGGCCTAACAAAGAAAAAGAAGTTTAGAGCAACCTATTATGCCTCGAAGATATTAAATTCGTGCCAAGTCAATTGCACCACAATGGAGAAGGAGTTTTTAGCTGTCGTGTATGCTTTTGAGAAGTTTCGACCATACTTAGTTGGAACCCAAATGGTTATTTACACGGATCACGCGGCTATAAAATACCTCATGAGTAAGAAAGATGTTAAACCTCGTTTAATCCGTTGGGTGTTGCTTTTGTAGGAATTTGATGTGGTCATCAAGTATAAGAAAGGCGTGGAGAATGTGATCGCGGTTTATTTGTCAAGGTTGGAAAATAGAGGTGAGAATGAAGACATGAAGTCAATTGGAGATGAGTTCCCGGATGAGGAAATTTTGCTAGTAGAAGTTGAGCAAGTGTGTACTCTCATGGTGAATGTGCCGCCATGGTATGCCGATTATGTCAACTTCATTGTGTGTGGAATCAAGCCCACATTGCTTAATGAGTACAAGGAAAAGAGGTTTCATGTTGAAGTGAAGAAGTACTTGTGGGATGAGCCATATTTGTTTAAAATTTGCAATGATGGAGTAATAAGGAGATGTGTGGCCGAGGAAGAAGTCATGGGAATTATTGAGTTATGCCATTCGTCTATGTGTGGAGGTCACTTTGCTCATCAAAAGACAGGGGCTAAGATATTACAATCGGGTTTTTATTAGCCAACATTGTTTAAAGATGCAAAGAAGTTTGTGGCAAAGTGTGATAAATGCCAAAGAATAGGGGGAATAAGTAAGCGAGACGAGATGCCCATGAGCTTGAGGATTGATGTGGAAATATTTGATGTATGGGGAATTGATTTCATGGGACTGTGTGTACATCTTGCTAGCTGTGGATTATGTGTCGAAGTGGGTGAAGGAAATCCCCACTAAGATAAATGATGCTTTGATTGTGCAAAGGTTCTTGAAAAAGAATATTTTTGCTAGGTTTGGAGTTCCACGAGTTTAGTGAGTGATTGAGAATCACACTTTGTAAATAAGTTGATGGAGAGCTTGTCAATGAGATATGGAGTGAAGTATCGAGTGGCTACACCTTACCATCCTCAAGCAAATGGTTTGGCGGACTCAAACCGCCAAATCAAGTTAGTTTTGGAGAAGACCATCAATGGAGAGAGGAAGGATTGGTCGGACAAGCTTGATGATACCTTATGGGCCTATCGGATGGCTTTTAAGACCATTCTTGGTGTGTCACCGTATCAATTGGTCTATGGTAAAGCTTGTCATCTTCCCGTGGAGTTGGAACACCGAGCATTGTGGGCTATCAAACGCCTTAACATGGATGAAAGGGAGAGTGGTCAAGCAAGGTTGTTGAAGTTAGTAGAATTGGAGGAGTTTAGAGGAAGAACATTTGATAACTCAATCATTTACAAGAAGAATATGAAGAGATGGCATGATGCTAAACTGAAGGAGAAGACGTTTGCTCCTGAGGACAAAGTTCTTATATTCAATTCGAGGCTCAAGTTGTTTCCAGGAAAGCTTAAGTCTAAATGGATGAGGCCATATGAAGTGGTTGAATTATTGAGTGGACATACGTTGAAGCTTAAGGGTCCTAATAATGAGTTTGTGGTAAATGGTCATCAGGTGAAGCATTATCTATCTTCTTCTCAAAAGGAGATAGTTATGTGGATACTCTCTCTTCTAGAACTTCTTTGATTGTGTAGTAGTGTACCTTTAATTTTCTTTTTGTTTGATAGTTTTCTTATAGATTTGGTATGTAGAGGGTGAAGCACATGGAGAAAAGTGCATACAATGGAAGCCAAGAGTGCAAATGGTGAAATGATGATGTATGCCACATCACTCTTTACACACTTAAATTTTGATACATGTGTTAATTTAAGTTTGGGGGGAGGTTGCGTGGTGGATATACTTGATCATATGTAGATTATAGAAGATACACATGAAGCATCATGAGGGAAGTTCATGAAGAGCATTGTGGAAACGACAAGGGTACGTCTCACCACTTTTTGCAAACCTAATTCGCAACTTGTTCTGATTTAAGTTTGGGGCTAGAGTGCATGGTGTGACTTATATCTTGTGTATGCTTTGGTGTATGATGAATCATGTATGTTGTTATATTGTCTTGTGGCAAAAGTGGGTCAATATTGAAAATTTTCTCATGAGTTAGGATAGTTTTGGCATGTTTGGTGGTGTTTAAGTACATGATAATCCATTATTTGATTATATTTGTGATGTGAATGATGTTTTGAAGTATTTTTGAGCATGAATAGGGTGTATAAGAAGTGCAAAAACAGGGCAAAAATAAGGTGAAGTGTGAAGTTGAAAAACAGCGAAAAATCACTGCACGGGCCGAGCTCAGTACACGGCTCTGTGTGGAAAGGTCGTGTACTGACATCTGAACACGCTACTCGCCCATGAAGAAGGTCGAGCTTTGAGCTCGAGCCGTACAGGAAAGCAGGAACACGGGCCTTGTGCGGAGCACGGCCCTGTAACACGAGGTCATGCGCGAATGTCAGAAAGTGCTACACGGCCATACTTGAGGCCGTGCAGCGCTACACGGGCCATGCAGGGTTAAATTCCAATTTTTAAAAGGGCCAATCCGTACTCACTTCCACACATATAAACCTTTCCGTACACACTCTTTTCACTCCAAATTCATCTCCTAAGTGTGATAATCGACTGCAAATGTTAGTTTTGAGGGATTTTGAGTAAGTTTCTTCAATTGTGCACTCAAAAGAACACTTCTCCACATCCAAGTGAAAGGTATGAACTATTTGAACCCTAACTTGTGAATTTTGATAGAAATTAGATACAATAATGCATGGGCTTTGTGGTATTGTGTGTTTTGAATGAATTTGTGAGTGATGAACATACATTTGTCACTTTGATTTGTGAATTGGGAATAGAATTAGGGTTCATGAGAGGTTAAATTAGGGGATTGTGTAAGAATGATGAGATTGATTGAATGTGTTGTGCAAATTGAGTGATCATCCTTGTGTAATGTTTAAATTGTGACAAATAGACTTAGATGTTGAAGATTTTGGCATGAGAGTATGTGAATTGTATTTTGAAAAAAGTATTGAAACGTTATGCATGTCAAGTGTTCGATGAAATGTCTAAGTGAAGATTTTGATTGATTTGAGATCATAGGTTCTTAGTACTTCGTGAAAATATATTTTGGAACTTATGTGTGCAAGGATGCTTAGAAATTGAGATAGGAATCATGGTTAGTTGAGATGAATGATGGTGAAGTGCATATTGTGATTAAGTTTGAAGTTCTAATGATGAGAATAAATGTTGTTGATGCATAATATATTTCACACTAAGTTGAATGACTAGGGTGGAATCTAACTTAGTGCATTAACATTTTTATTGATGAAATTGAATATAATTTGAGCATTGTTGAATTGTAGATGGCCGAAAGGAGAGTTAGACTAAGAAATGAGGATTTAATTGTCATTACCGATCTAGGGGAGTTGGCTAATCTTGATGCAAAGCTAATGGAAGATGGGATCTATCCAGGTTATTTTGGAGTGGAATTTGAAGGCTATTGGGGTTAGTATATGCTCCGTTAACAAACGTTAGCCCCAAAGATCAAACCAACTCGATTCCAAGATACAGAAACGATGAAAGGGCTAGGAATTGAGGAAGATTTGAGGAATCTATTTAGATTTGCACAAATGGAAGCTTTCTTTGATAAAAGACCACCTACTTATTACCATCTTACTGCTAAGTTCATGAGCACATTGCATGTGAAGAAAGATCGGAATGGGTTTTCTCTTTCAATGACATTTCAGCTTGACAATGTGTTAAGAGAAAAGATTCTTTTGCCTATGTTGAATGAATTCTTTGGGTGCCCACCATACGGATATCATCGGAGCTTTTATGAAGGAGACACTTTCAACCAACAGGAATGGTGGAAGAGCTTAGTGAATGATGGGACGGAACAAGCAGGATATGTTCCCAGTGCTTCAAAGGGAACTGCAATACGGAACCCAATGATGAGATACCTAGAGAAGATTGTTTCGAATACCATCTTAGGTAGGTTTGAAGGTGGAGCTGTGGGAGAGAAGCAGCTCTATATTACGTATTGCATATACAAAGAGCTACCACTGAACGTTGCAGCACATTTTGTTCAACATGTGGAGAGAGTTGCCAAGAGATAGACTTCTCAAGGTTTGATGTTGGGAGGTATGATCACCATGATCGCTTAAGGCTTGGGAATCAATCTTGCTGGTATGGAGAATAGGATGGTGAGTGAGGGGTTGAACTACCAACAGTTGATGAGGATGGAGTTCTTGTCCATGGTTGGGAATCAATACTGTCTGAGGCAAGAAAAGGGAGCTCCATTTCCCTTGCCAACTCCAGAGCTCACTACAGTGTACACTAGAAGGAGGCATGCTAATTTGGCAATGGGTAGTGTGAACCATTCCAGGGTTGTGAGAGCTTTTTACAAAAGAAACAGACTTTATGGAAGAGGTCCTCAGACAGATGAGGGTTGAAGAGAACGAAGAGCTGGCTAATTTGAGAGCGGAGCCTGTGCTCATGGAGGGTGATGAGTAGGATGCACCACCGGAGCAGTTGGAGTTTGAGGAGCAAGCCCATGATCCGCCACAGTTCGAGGAAGAAGAGCAGCAGCCACCAATGGGCCCAGAATAGGGTAATAATCGATGGAACTATATGATGGATGAGGTGAGAGATATGAGGCATGTGCAGCAGACATATGGAGCACAGATAAGGGAGATTCGAGAGGTCCAGCAGGAGCATGAAGTGCATATTCAGGAGTTAAGAGCTTGATAGTGTCGGAGGAAGTATTACGAGGAGCGGTCAAGGGTGCTCTCCAACAATATGGAGGAGATGATGACGATGATGTTCAACTTCCAGTTCCCCGGATCTCCTCGTGCATACATTCCATGGAATGCCTATCATCCACCTCCACCTCCAGAGTCATGAAGGGAGTACTTTTAGTGCTAGGCACTTCCATTAGTTCATTTTAGCCATGATTAGACATTTGATTTGATTTGTTAGGATTTGATCGGATTGTACTTAAATTGTTGGTTTTTGGGAGGTTTTACTTTGGGATTTTATTTTCAATTTTATGCGATTTTCTTTTCGTTATTTTTGGTATTTTGATTTGATTTTCATTATTTGGAAGTGATGGGAATTTGATCTTAATTGTTATGGATATGAATTGGTATGTTTATCTTGAGATGGATGATTTTGTTCATGCATGTTATATGTTTGTTGTGTTGTTTAGGTGGTCTTTGATTATTGAGTTATGTTTGTGATATTTTTATTCTTGTAGGAATGGTTTGATGGTATGTTTTAGGAAGGTGTTGAGTGTTTTTGAATGTGAGCTATGATGCATTATTTGTGAAGAGTGATGGCGTACATATTCATGTTTTCTACTTATTGAAATTGTAACATGTATTACATAAGTTGTTCAATTTTGAGAAGTATAAAGTGTAATTAGGTTTTTTTTGGTCCAAGCAAAAACTTGTGAGAATTGAGCCTCAATCGTGACTCCATGGTTAATCCTTGATGAGAGGACCGGTTGTACTTAGACAAACTAGAATTTTCTCATGGACTATAGGAACGAAGCCCGAATGGTTGAAATTTATGATATGATCTTAGGTCATCCTTGTTAAATGAAGTCATAGCCATAAAGTCCTTACCAAAAATATTATCCCGAGTGAACCACTTTGAGCCTATAAGCCTTTTTCTTTGTGATTTGAGTACAATACAAGCCTTGATAATCCACTTGAGCCTTATATATAACCTATGTGTGGATAATTGAGGATGATGATGGTTTACAAGGGAAGATGAAAAGTGTATAAGTAAATGGAAGAAAGGTTGAGTCAAGAAAAAAGATGAAAGAGCTCAAGATAAAGAGCAAGTGCAACTTCAACAAAAGTGAAAAAGAGAGCAAAAAATAAAAATGCGCTCGAGGACACAAAAATCAAAGAAAAGAAGCATGTCATTCAAAAGAAGCTCAATGAAATTCATGGTATATTGATGTTTAGTGCTTTTGAATAATTGACAAAGGAAGGAAGTTTCAAAGTGAGGAAGTTGGAAAATGGAATCATATATTCGATTATCCACACTTGAATAGTCACTATTATCCAAAAATTTCTTACCTTACCAAATAGCCTAAATATTACATCCTAAGATAAAGACCTTTTGATCACTTGTTGAAACTAGGGTGGCTTGTGAATATAGTCCATGAGCAAGCCTATGGTGAGTCAGTTCTAACCGGTTGATGAGTGATGTTAAAAACCCTACTCTATAGAATGTTGGGTGAATTTGATATCCTATGAGAGGCTTGGATTGAAAGGGATTTGATTACTCTTTTGTCATTCTTAAGATTGAACTTATTAATCTTTCATGTTCTAAGTTTGATGATGTAGGGATACTTAATGTGATTTTAAAGTCCTTATTACTTGTTATGTGTTGTGGTTTATGTTCGTTAGGTGTTTTCCTAGGTGAAAATTACTCCTCTTGTTTATCATTTTTCATTGTTCGAGGACGAACAATACTTTAAGTTTGGGGGGTTGATCGTAGTTATTTTCACCTAGATTTTAGTGTCTTTATTTGTGGATTTTCGAATATTTTTATCCCTATTTGTGTGACTTTTGGTGGAGTTATTGTTATAATGTGAAATGTGGTATTAATTGATAGAATTGTGTAATGAGCTTAAACATGTGTAAAACAGGTCAAGAAATGAAGAAAAATGGAGTCGGGAGCAAAACAGAGAAGGAAGTACAGGGCACGCTTGGACATAGGCCGTGTGCGGAATGCGGGCCTGTCCGAGGTGGCCGAGTACCATCATCAAAACACAGAGCTCGCCCAGGAGGAAGGCCGTTTTCTGGCGCACGAGCCGTGCGCTGCTGCACTTACCCCGTGTGCAGAACACGGGCCTATAAGAAGAAGCCATGTAATGTCATCAGAAAATGCTACACGGCCATGACCAAAGCCGTGTAGCGCTGCTCGAGCCGTGTCTGAAAGTATGAACAACACGCCAAAGTAGGTGTACCCTACACGGATCGTGCGCTGCTACACGGGCCGTGTAGGTGCAAAAACCTATGCAGTTTTCAGAATGTTCCACAAGCTTCTAGAAGGTCCATTAGTTATATAAAAGGGTGACCTATGCGAAATTTGAAGGGAGATCAGAATTGAGAGCAGTTACACACACTCCACACCATATTTTCACATACTAGATCCATAAATCCACCTCTATCCATTAGATCCATCCAATTCCATTTTTTCTTCCACAATCAATCCATAAATCCATCACCCAATCCATTCATCTACCATTTTGAGAAGAGGAAAGTTTCAAAGATTGAAGGAGTTAGCATATTGAAGAGAGGAAGGTTTCTCCATGAAAGGGAAGCCAATCTACTTTTCATTTGTTGATTTTCTTCTTATTTTGGCTCAAATGGAGCAAAGCTTGATTTGTATTAATCTAAACACAAAATAGTGGCTAGTCCTATAGTAGGGCTAATCATATGAATGGTTGAGATGAAAGCTAGATGTGTAGAACTTGAAAAGTGAATGTAGTTAAATTGTGGATTTCCTTTTATGATATATAAATTATGTTTCATTTCAATACTTGTGTGATTAGATTTTCTATTCATAGTATTATGATGGTCATTCCAATGTTATGAGTGGATGTTTAATTGAATCATATATTAAAATGTGCATGCATGTTAGTGTGAGGGGAGGTAAGCCATATCCTTCTTATGCTTAGAACATTCATAGAGGGACACTTAAGAAATTGAGTGAAAAGAACCAACTTATGATTATAGTACCTTAAGGAAATTGAGATTAAGATCAATCTTAGGAGATTTAGGCTCGTAAAATCGTGATTTCTTTTAGTTCACAAATTAATGAAGTTCACCATCAAAAGTTATACATATCGGGCTAGAGTCTTAACCATGATTATGATTAGTCTTGCCCTCTTCTCAAGTGAATTTTACCTCTATTCCAATCATCATTTGTGTTGTTTGAATCATTACTCTGTTAGTTCAAATTTTTAGTTAATTGAGTAGAACAATAATTAGTAGCCTAAACAATCAAACCTTCAATCTATCATTCTTACAAAGCATAAATCAATGGAAAATCCGGATACAATCATGAGTTTACTTTCCCTTAGGACGACATTATTATAAATTTTGTACTTGGTCACACGTTTACTCGACAATAGAGTCTCTTACTCTTACACATTTTTACAAGAAATGCGACTAAGAACAGTACCAGCGAACCGCATATAAACTCATCCGTTAAGGAGGAAGGTCTATGCCAACATACAAGTTTATGTGCCACATTACAAACAATAATTATTTAATGAAGTCTATACCAGTGATCCGTGAATAAACTCGTCCATTGTGGAGTAAGGCCTATCGCCAACACACAAGTTTACTCACATCACTTACAAACCAATAATGGAGGCCGCGGGAATTAAATTACTAATCCCCTCTCCCACTTAGTAATTTAACAATGAGAGTTTTTACGTGCATATAATATTCAAAATAAAATATGCAACCTAGCATGCTTCTATATTCAGCAATTTAAAGCAGTAAATCACATAGAACATGCATTCATATATAATAATAATCAGATAATTAAATCAAATTATGAAAAGTTATATGTCAGTGAATTCGATTGTTCGCCACCAATCACGAATGTCGGCAAAGATCTCCAGATTATCAAATTTTCGAAAATATTCAGATTATCAAAATTTTGAAGCCATCGATATCGAACATCAATATCATCTAGATTTTTTTAAAATCATCGATATCAACCAGATTATTAAATTTTCAAAACTATCGATATCGACCGTCGGTATCGTCTAGATTATCGAAATCATCGATATCGACAAGCAACCATATATAACAATAATAGATATTTAAATCAATTATGACAGTTATATATTAGGAATTAATTCGACATCCATATATTACAATAATAGATAATCTATTACGACAGTTATATATTGGAAATTAATTTGCCAAAAATAAGATGTCTTGTCCAACACTCCAGCGATACATGCATATAATATACCAAATAATATGCAACCTAGCATGCTTCTATTTAATACGGTAGATCAAATAGAACATGTATATACATATATAACAATAAAAGATAATTAAATTAATTAATACCGTTATATATCACAAAATAAAATGCAGAAAACATGCTAGGTTGCCTGACGGAAAGTATCTCCATGACTCCTACATCATGTGTTTTTCTGTGCACCCACGTCAGTCACCCGACCGCATCCGTGCATCAGAACTTCCGCACACTGCGCTCGTCGTGCACCAAGCCTTCCGCGCGCTGCGCCTGCCGTGGGCCAAGCCTTCTGCGCAATGCGCCCGCCGTGCGTCATGATCTCGCATGCCAAGCCTCCCGTGCACTGCACCTGCCGTGTGCCAATGTCTGCCATGCACAGCTTCTGTCGTGGGCCACAAGCATCCTCGCACTGCCGTATGCCAAGCCTCCGTGCACGACTCCTACCGTGCGCCACGTCTGCCGCGTACGGCTCCTGCCACCGTGTGTACAATCGAGAGTAACATTGGACATTCAGAATGCATATTCGTTCATGAAGATCTTCACACTGCGATCACCCGACACTTAACGTGCGCGCCTCCTTGCCACGCATGCGCCATCGTGTGAGAGTTCCTCCTCACATGGCAGTCTCCGTGCTCCTTATGCTTGTCTTATCGTGCCACATGTCGTGTGCCTTTCTTGGCCAACTGTACGCCATCATCGTGCTTGCACGAAAGCCAGTGGGCCCTGCATTCTGCTTGCCCAGCAACAACCATGTGCAAGCATGCCAGCCCTCCAGGTACCGCGCACGTCCTCGTGTGTACTTTGCCCAGCAGATAGCATGCCACTGTGCGCTGATTGCACATTACCATCCACACATCGCATCGCTGCAGATCTCCTTCGCCCAGTAGACGAGCACGACATCGTGCATAATCTGCTTTGCAACAGGCGATTAACTCGGCCATAGGCATGCCTCTGTGCACACTTCTGAGCATCACCAAACGCCACCGTGTGAACCATATCGTCCCTTTTAGGCATGAATTCGACGAACAGGTTCTGTCGATTCTCCCACACAACCAAAGACAATAATATAGGGAATATACAGGCACAATCAAATTACACAAAAAAACTTTATCCTCATGCGATTCTATTTCGAAAGAAAAAACAATAATCACATAAACCCTAGCCTAACATGTCATGCTTCACTACAAAATCGAAGCTCAGATACGATTGTTGGCGTTCGATCATTTGGTTAACGTGAACTGTTAGGGTTCCATACATTTCTAATCCAGCGGAAGCAAGAAAACAAAGAAACGTATTACCTTTCACCAGGGTATGTTGAATAAGAAACATTCTCGCAGGGCAGCCTGTGTAGCCACACCGTTGTGGTCATAACTCTCTCATCTGATATCCGATTTGAGTGATCTACGTGCCAAAATGATCCTTTCTTCAGTGGCTTTCCGTCAGTATGTCACACATTGAATTGTGACTTATGTAAGATTATATAAAAATCATCCAAGTTGACAGACAGCAGCAGCAAACAACCTTCCGATCTTCTGCTGTATTCCCAAGTCTAATCTCGACGTCGTGTGGGCGATGATCTTCGAGATCTTCTCAATCTGCTATTCCCTCACCCTCCTCACAGTGTTAGGTATGAATGATCAGTTAGATTAGGATTTTTGGATAGCTGAGATGACTTATATATGGGTTACAATAGGGACCAGGAGTAGAAATTAGAGTTGAGCCTCCATTGGACTTAAGTATTCGATTTTAGCCCAAAGCTTATACTTAAGTCCAATAATAATAATATATAACACTAAAATATTATTACTGCACTACCGTTCTAATCCAATAATTACGTTATGGACTCCTTCTTATTTTGAGCCCGTTAGTCTCCCCATGTTTAAGATATACAATGTCCATTGATTAATTAAGTTACTGATAACTCCATTAATTAATATCTCATCCAAGAGTAGTACCACTCAACCTCATTATCATGCCGGAATAAATCCACCTGTAGGGTTTGCATGATAATCCTTATGAGCTCCTCAGGGGACATCATCAACCTATATCGGACAAGGATTCCTTCTACAATCAACAGCACAACTTCCCAACTCACCGAGTTTGTTAATTTAATACATGTAAATTTCACCCATTGATGAATCAAAGAAATACATACTGCCTTACGTGTCGAGGTTATTGTATAGGGATTAAGAGCACAGACATCCATAATAATTGAGATCAAGTTCCCCTATATAGACAATATAAGTCGAACGATCTCAAGCGGTCCCGCTCAGTACAATATAAAGTAAGTGGACTATTGCATCGTACATATAAATAAATTATAAGACACAATCATTTGATCATATGATTCTCCCTTCAAATAAATTGTTATAATATTGTTCATACAAAAAGCAAGACTTTTAGTATACAATCTAACAGATATTACTCTCAACAAGCCATTGTACGGAGACAGGAGTGGTGAAAATATTTCTGCATGCTCAACTCCTCATTCAATGCCAAAGTTCACCATCTGCCTCAACTGCAGCTACAGTGATGACAACAAATGCTATGAGCATTGAGGAACAACTCGCAAGTATGATGAGAGCCATTGAAGGACTCAACAAGCATATGAAAGCTCAAGAAGTAAAGATCTCTGTACTTGTGAAGAAAATAGATAGTGCAGAGACAAGCCATGTAAATAAGAAACAAGTTGAGGATGAGTGATGCGCATTTTCTTTGCACGCAAAATTAATCCCAAAGTATTAAGGATACCAATTGCAGCTTAAGCAAGCGACCAAGTGAATTATCGAACCCAAAGGACGGTGTATTATCAATTTAATTATTTACTATATTAATTAAGACAAGATGGCAATAAGATTCGAGATTTAATTATTAAGCTACTAAACAATTAATTAAAAAAGCAAATAAAATAAATATCACTCGAAGAATACGAAAGTAGATCAAGTAGGAGAATAGTTAGCCCTAGGATAATCCAGTTTCACGCATTAATTTCCCTTTCGTGTGTTGATGTCCAACTCTGCCTTGTGGAGTATGGACGCATCACTAAACTATGCATATTTATTCTATAGACATAAGTAAACATACGTGTAACACGTGTGAATAATCTCGGATCAAGAGATATAATTCCACCCCTTTCTAGGTACTATCAGTATCAATTATTTCCTTGGCCAGTTGGTACTCTAACCCGATATGATATCCCTTTATAGGTACTATAAAATTATCTTTTTTATCCTACTTAATAACCCGAATTCAATTCAATTAATAAGTATTCATATACGATAGTTCTAATGAAGCTTCGGAGTCCCCTCACTTAGAATCATAATATGGAATCCTGTTCAGCGGTGAACGCACTCAATTTACGACCAAGATATATATTCAGACTCTATAGACCAATTGAAGATGCATAAAATGACCGTGAATATGGATTAAGAAAGAACAATCATATATAAAATAAATCCACAAGTAGTGTTGTACGGAGTTTACACACGAAAGTTCAATTAATTCGTAAAAACCTTCATAACCCTAGTTCTACCAAAAATACTCTAGCCCATGATATTGCGAAGAACAATCACGAGTGTTGGATAGATCTTACCCACATGTCTGGAAAATACAAGTTAAATTAGGAAACGATTAAAACTCTAGATACGGGAGTCGTCGCTTCCTTCTCCGTCTTGAATCCTCCTCTTGGTTCTTCTCTTTATTCCACAGACAAATCTTCAAAGTGATGGATGGATGGAGGAAAGGGTATCCCCCTTATGGGATGTAGTATTATGTTGTGGCTCTCCTTCACAATGAATAATGATGTATAATATATATAGGTGTGAGACGGGAATTAAATAAGAAAATAAAATATATGCGTAAATCATGGAGGATTATGTGATAAGGAGATTAATTGTGCTCCAAGAAATAGGTAATTTTCGGAAATTTTCGAAAATTCTCAGAAATTCTCGTCGGCAGCTCGCAACCTCACGATTTTGAAAATAACTTCTTTGTCCGATCTCCGATTTGGGTGATTATTATGCTCACGTGATCCTCAATTCCTTAGCTTTCTATCCTCATAGAGAACTCATAGAAAAACCAATATTTGAATATATAAAATGTCATGCAACGTGGAACAGTCGTGATTAACAGGAACTGCTTGTGCGACGTCAACATTTGGATCATAACTTTCTCGTTTGGAATCCCATTGAGGTGTACTTTATGCCAAAATAATCCTCTCTTCTGTGGCTTTCCAATCATGTATCACATCCCCAATTCAGAGCTATACACAAACACAAAATATTTACACAATTTGGACATGCATTTTTCAGCAATGTCGCACAAGTTGCACCTTTTCTCCAACTTTGCACTTTTAATCATTTTTCCACCTAAAATATAATAAAACACCTCAAGTGCACTTTTTTATTACATATATCAAATATAAGACACTTGTACTAATATATGATAATAATTCCTATCAAAGAGGTGTTAAATTGGACACTCAAACACGCTTATTTTCACTCTCATCAATCCCCCAAACTTTTCCGTTGCTCGTCCCGAGGCAACAAAATAAAAATAAAGAGAAAGAGAGTAAGAAAATTAGCAGAGAAATGAGGACTATAACAAATACCACATTCACAATACAATTGTCATCAACTTCGGTCATGCAACTCTTATTACATGTAATAATCAATTCATAGCATACAAGATAAGATAATCACCACCAATTCAAATGCTCCATTGACATGTTCTCAAGGGAAGTATATATCACTCTCACTCAAGTGTAAAAGATGTACACTTATGGGTTAAGGTGTTAAAGCCTCAAATTTGATTCAAGTGCATGCATAACCATAAGCTTGCCAATTATCTCAACTCTCCTTTTACTTGTATCTAGCAAACATGGATCAGAAAGGTCTTTCATTTGTTTGTAATGTAGGCTTTTTGGAATAGGTGGGAAATATATGGATAAGTGACTCAAAACTCGAATCAATCAAGCTGCAGTCTCTCTCGATCTTTCATTCTTCTTCATCACTTCAATCAAGCACAATATTCTCTTCAAACTCTCCCATCGTTCTCCTTCAAGCACAATATTTTTTTTCAACTTTTTCTAACTCTTCAACTCCATCATTTTCCTTCTCTTCACCTTTTTTTTTCTTTCATTTGAGGTGCCAGTTTCGGGCACCACCTCTCACATCCTCCATAGGGTACAAGATTTAAGCACTACCCTAGGGTAATTGTTTACATGAAGTACTAGATTTGAGCACTACTCCATAATTTTTATTTTCATCCTTAAGACTCCTCCTTCATCATCCCTCAAATCACCACTCTCTTCAATTAAGCTTTATTAGCTATCAAAATAATGAATTTAAAAAGGCTCAAACGGGATGACAAAGGATTTAATGAATTCAGGTAAAGTATATGGGAAAAGATGGGCTATTCATTAAAGATGACATAATATCATTTTCATAATCCGCTATACTAATCTTGAATATTCTAGGAGACTCAAGGCAAGTTCTAGAATACATGTAAAAGAACGATACTCACCAGAAAAGAAATATCATGTGTTTATGTAACATGATCAACGAGGCTCAAAATCTCACATTTGTAATAAGTAACAGAGCACTTTTCATAGTAAGTAATATCCCAGAAATACACATAGAACTTCATATCACAATATAACTTAAGTACACTTCCTTCATCAATTTCAAAAGCATATGCATTTTAGGCACGATATAAATAAAATAAGCTCATGAATTAAAAGCACACATAAAAATTAGTATAAGGAAACAAGGGCACCTGATTTTCATCCTTCAAAACGATCACAAGCTCCTCGAGTTGTTCAACTGAGTCAGGTCAAAGCCTCAGTGTAGAACTCGTCTTGCCACTCTTTTACCTTTTCTATCATCAAAGCTCAAACACACATCATCATCATCACATGATTCATCATAATAAAATTGGAGAACTCAATTGACTATTTAATCGACTCCACACACTAGATACACTGACACAACACACTAAACATTAGGTAAGTTGCAAAAAATTGACATACCAACACTGGCTAAAGTATCAATATGCCGCAAAAAATCAACCCCCTAACAAACAAACAACCAACGAAAGAAAAAATTATACCATCGGTGCTCATAAAATGAGGTAAGTAAATCACACCCCCAAACTTAGTAATAACGTAAGTCGAAACTAAGTTTGAAAAGAGATGTAATTGCCGAAACGTGAGTACTTCAAATATAATAACTCCTCACTCACATAAAAGAAATACAAAAGTAATAAAATTGAAGGAAAAAGCCCCCAACAGGCGCTCATGTTTAACGTCGGAGAGTCACGACAATAAAGTCTTAATCAACTAAAAATAATAAAATCAATAATAGCTGTCGTCCTGGCAACGGTGCCAAGAACTTTATGCGCGTTTTCTTTGCACGCAAAATTAATCCCCAAGTATTAAGGATATCAATTGCAGCTTAAGCAAGCGACCAAGTGAATTATCAAACCCAAAGGACGGCGTATTATCAATTTAATTATTTACTAAATTAATTAAAACTAGATGATAATAAGATTTGAGATTTAATTATTAAGCTACTAAACAAGTAATTAAAATAGCAAATAAAATAAAATATCACTCAAAGAATACGAAAGTGGATCAAGTAGGAGAATAGGTAGCCCTAGGATAATTCAGTTTCATGCATTAATTTTCCTTCCGTGTGTTAATGTCCGACTCTGCCTTGTGGAATATGGACGCATCACTAAACCATTCATATTTACTCTATAGACACAAGTAAATATGCGTGTAACATGTGTGAATAACCTCGGAGAAAGAGATATAATTCTAACCCCTTTCTAGTACTATCAGTATCAATTATTTCCCTGACCAATTGGTACTCTAACCCGATATGATCTCCCTTTATAGGTACTATAAAATTATCCTCTTTATCCTACTTAATAACCCGAATTCAATTCAATTAATAAGTATTCATATACGATAGTTTTAATGAATCTTCGGAGTCCCCTCACTTAGAATCATAACATGGAATCCTGTTTAGCGGTGAACACATTCAATCTATAACCAAGATATATATTCAGACTCTATATACCAATTGAAGATGCACAAAACGACCGTGAATATGGATTAAGAAAGCACAATCATATATATAATAAATCCACAAGTAGTGTTGTATGGAGTTTACATACGAAAGTTCAATTAATTCGTACAAACCTTCACAACCCTAGTTCTACCAAAAAGACTCTAGCCCATGATGTTGCGAAGAACAATCACCGGTGTTGGATAGATCTTCCCATATGTCTGAAAATACAAGTTAATTTAGGAAATAAATAAAACCGTAGATACGAGTGTCATCGCGTCCTTCTCCATCTTGAATTCTCCTCTTGGTTCTCCTCTTGATTCCATAGATGAATCTTTAAAGTGATGAATGAATGGAGGAAAGAATTTGGATGATGGTTGGGGGGTGATCCCCCTTGTGGGGTGTAGTATTGAGTTGTGGCTCTCATTCACAATGAATAATGATGTATAATATATATAGGTGTGAGAGGGGAATTAAATAAGGAAATAAAAGATATTGGTGAATCATAGAGGATTATGTGATAAGGAGATTAATTGTGCTCCAAGAAATAGGTAAATTTTGAAAATATATAGTTGTGGCTCTCCTCACGATTTTGAGCATAACTTCCTCGTTCGATCTCCGATTTGAGTGATTCTTATGCTCACGTGATCCTCTTTTCATTGGCTTTCTATCCACATATAGAACTCATAGAAACACCAATATTTGTATATTTAAAAATTCATGCAACTTAGAACAGTCGTGCTGAACAGGAACAACTTGTTCGACATCACCATCTAGATTATACCTTTCTCGTTTGGAATCTGATTGAGGAGTACTTTATGCCAAAACAATCCTCTCTTTTGTGGCTTTCTAATCATGTATCACACTCCTAATTCAGAGTTCCACACAAACACAAAACAATTACACAAGTTGGACATGCGTTTTTCAGCATTGTCGCACAAGTTGCACCTTTTCTTCAACTTTGCACTTTTGATCATTTTTCCACCTAAACACAATAACACACCTCAAGTACACCTTTTTCTCACATATATCAAATATAAGACACTTGTGCTATATATGACAACAATTTCTATCCAAAAGGTGTTAAATTGGATACTCAAACACGCTTATTTTCACTCTCATCAATGAGCATGAGGAGGAAGACTCGAAGAAACATCATCTGTTTGAAGAGAAGCCAAGTGTGAAAAAATGCAAATTTCACCTGACAAAATACTTCCTGCCAACCAACTAAAGGCCATTGTGTTGGAGACGATAAAAGATAAGTTTGAAGGGAGCTCCAAATATTTTGTTTCCTACAAAAGGCCTTATACAAAGAAAATTGACAACTTGAAGATGCCAACTGACTACCAACCTCCCAAGTTTCAACAATTCGATGGCAAAGGCAACCCGAGACAGCATGTGGCCCATTTCGTCGAGACATGCCATGATGCTGGAACCTACAGAGATCACATGGTGAGGCAATTCAGCCGATCTATAAAGAAAATACCTTCAATTGGTACATCAATTTGAAAAAGAATTCCTCAACCATTTCTATAGCACGCGAAGAACTGTTAGCATGATGGAGCTAACAAATACTCGGCAAAGTAATAAAGAAATATGTCCTCGATTACATCAACAGATGGAGGAGCATAAGCATCAATTGCAAAGAAAAGTTGTCAGAAACTTTAGCTATTGAAATGTGCATTCAAGGGATGCAGTGGAATGTTCACTACATACTCCAAGGAATTCAACCCAAAACCTTTGAAGAGTTGGCTACAAGAGCTCACGACATGGAGTTGAGCTTGACATCAAATGATATCGAACGGCCCTCAATTCAAGATTCTTATGAGTTTAAAGACATATCTTTCGATGAGCCCGTGGAGGAAGAACCGCAAATAAAAATTGCGGTGTCCATAAAGATTCTTAGAAATGAAGTTGAAACAAGGAAAAACAATGCTTCCCAATATTGGGGGTAATGAATTGTCGATAAATAAGACAAGCTCCTCAACATGAGCGTAAACTGTCCACATGAAAATCTTGATACGAGTTTAAACTATCTAAAAAAGCCACAAGCAACGCTCCTCGGCACGAGCAAAAACTGTCCACATAACGCTCCTTGATATGAGCTAAAAATGTCCACACAATACTCCTTGATATGAGTTTGTCCACACAATACTCCTCGACATGAGTAAAAAATGTCCACACAAATCTCCCTGACACGAGTATAAACTATCTACAAATTCAAATAGAAAACTTATTGACATGAGTATAACTTGTCAGCAAATTCAAATTCAACGCTCTATGACTCACAAGCCTAAACTGCATGTTACTCCTGGTTCATACAAATATAAATTGTGTACGACAAACTCCTGGTCCGCATGATTATAAAATGTGTATAACAAACTCCTGGTCCGCATGAGTATAAAATATGTACGACGCACTCCTGGCCCGCATGAGTATAAATTGTGCACGGCACCCCCCTCAAATCAAATCATGTCCCTTTGAACTATGTTATGACTTGATTCTTTATAAAGAGATACGTAGGCAGCATAGAATCCAACTAAGTTCAGTCATTACATAAGTTATTTTGTGTAAAATCATGTGGCAGTTGAAGAAGTTAATGAATTACAGTGGTGAAGTAATGAAGTTACATTCCAACGATGAGCCACTGAAGTTCGCAAATGCTTCATATTACTCCCCTTGTTAACAACCGCCATGCATCGTCAAACAATCACCAAAATGGAAAAGAAGCATAAATGCCACCTTAAAGGAAGAGAGACGAGGCCGATGTTGCTCTGTCGATTCCATCTCAAGAAAGAGTGGCGATGTTGATGTTGCTTTGTCGATTCCATCTCAAGGAAGAGTGGCGATTTTGATGTTGCTCTGTTGGTTACATCTCAAAGAAGAATGACGATGTTGATGTTGCTCTGTCAATTCCATCTCAAGGAATAGTGGCGATGTTTATGTTGCTCCGTCGGTAACATCTCAAAGAAGAATGGCAATATTGATGTTTCTCTGTCGATTCCATCTCAAGGAAGAGTGGTGATGTTGATGTTACTCTGTCAATTCCATCTCAAGAAAGAGTGGCAATGTTGATATATTGATGTTGCTCTGTCGATTCCATCTCAAGGAAGAGTGGTGATGTTGATGTTGCACTGTCGATTCTATCTCAAGGAAGAGTGGTGATGTTGATGTTGTTCCATGATGAGGCCAATATTGCACCATCGATTAAAAAAAGGTGTAAATTAATTTAAATTTATGGATTTAATTAATTAAGAGACCCAAAATAAATTTATGCAATCAATTAATTATTAATTTCAAAATTATAAGTAAAATATGAGAGGTGGAATCAACAAGATCACTTAAATTAATTCATGTTTTGGGTTTAATTAAAACATGAATTGAATTAAGCAAATATGAAGTGTTAGTCAAGTGTGCTAGGCACAAAACATTGCAAGAGAACAATTACGGTCCCAAGTTAATTAGTGGATGTAGTTGTTAAGGCCCAAAGATTAATTAATAAAAGAATTATAAGCCCATTTAATAAGGTCAAAATGGAGGTTATGAGTCAAAGTGGGATATTGAGTGCATGTCCAAGACAAGCCACGTGAATTGCTTTTCTATTCAAGAAAAACTTCTCTCTCCTGGCAGATCACATGGGTATGGATTATCATAGATATTCAAATCAAGTTTCTCTCCTCTCATGTCAAACGTGGATAAGCTCCTCTTTTATTTGAAAGGAAATTTTCTTCTCCCTTTGAAAAGGAAATCAAATCTGCCTATTCTCTATCCTCCTTCCCAAAATTGAGAGACTATGCCTTTCTGCTCTAATTGAGAGACTATGCCTTTCTGCTCTAAAATAGTCGTGCAGCTTTCACCACGTGAAGCTTCCTTTCCCGAAGCGCCGTTCGCTGCCGAGAAGACCACCGCCAGCCATTGGCTTCTCACCAGGAAGCGCTGTCCGTCGCGTCGAGTATCAACAGCCACAATCCGTGAATCGCCAGCCATGCCGCCGATCCCCGGATCGCCGCGCCATCAAGCATGCTGTTTCCGCTGGGATCTGACCTCCAGCTCATCAGCCGCCAAGTCTCACCACACCGGCCGCTGCAAATCCAGATGATTGCCGAAGTCGTGACCACCATACACAGCCGCGCCACGCCGACTGCAAAGACCACCCACCAACCTACACTGTTTGCCATCGCCGTGAACCGCCATTGCTCGAGGCACCCCACCAGCCCGGTCATTAAAGCCGGATCTGTTGATGCACGTTGCCGTCGGAAGTCGCGAGCTTAGCTGCCAGTTCTGCCCCACCAGCCGTTGATTTCCGCCCACCGAAGATGCCCCTTCGCCGACTGCCAGTACTAACAGCCGACACCATCGTCTGTTGTTGCTGCTTATTGCCAACGATCGCTGCTTCCATTGGTTCTGATGAACACGTCCACCACCGAGACCACTAGTTTTATCTTGGGAGAAGCCCTTCGCCGACTGTCAGTATTGACAGCCGCCACCATCGTCTGCTGTTGCTGCTCGTTGCCAATGATCGCTGCTTCCATCGACCACCGAGTAGCTGCCATCAGCGAATGCCGCTCGAACTCTTTTCCGGAAACAGCCGCCAACACTGCGCTGTTTGCCATCATCACAAACTATCGTAGCACCACCATCAGCCCGATCAGTCCTGCTGGATCTGCCGCAAGTTCTGTCACCGGAGAGCTGGATCTGCCGTTGCTTGAAGCACCACCACAACCACCGCAATAGCGACCACCGCTGCAGGAAGCTGTCACCGAGGCACGGCCGACAGCCGTTCATGTTTGAGTTTCTTCCTCACGTCGACCACTCGGCCTCAACGAATCGCCGTTGCACCCGTCCACCGACCGATCGCCATTGTTGCTCCACCAGTCACGGTGGTTATCATGACTGCCTCCGTTTCTTTTGTGCCATCAGTCGCATAAAGTGTCGAGAGTCAATGATGGAGGTCGATGCGGTTGTTGCTCTACCAGTCATGACGGTTATCGTGACTGTCTCCGTTTCTTTTGTGCCATCAGCCGTCCAAAGTGTTGAGAATCAATGATGGAGGTCGATGCGGTTGTTGCGCCACCAATAACGACGGTTATCGTGACTGCCTCCATGTCTTTGTGCCATCAACCCAAAGTCGATCATCACCGTCCCTTGCCGGAGTTTCACACTGCAGTAGCTTTCGACGCCGTAGATCGCCTCCATCAATCGCCGCTCAATCTCCGCCACTTGCCACCAATCACGACGTGGTATCGTGACTGCCTCCATGTCTTCGTGCCATCAACCCAAAGCGTCTTTGCCACCAATCACGATGTGGTATCGTGACTGCCCCCATTTCTTTGTACCATCAACCCAAAGTGTCGAGATCAAATCTGCAAGGAAAATCTGCAAGGGACAGAGAAAAGGCATTAGACTTGTACAGAGCTATATTATTAAAAAGAAAATTGAAGAAAAGTGAAGAAACAAGAAGTGAAATCTTACAGTTTGTGGACGAAGAAATCACATTCATTGAGCCTCTTATTATATAGTGAGGAGACTGCAACAAACTATGGAAGTTATTTGTACAATTAAAATCTCTACGAATAAGATTGATTGATTTAAATGAGATTTGCAAATCATCAATAGGAGACAAATATGTTCCAAAAGTTGATTTGAGTTTAAGAAAATAAATTGAGGCACTTGAGAAATTAAAATTCAGGCAAAGGAAAATATTATTACTTTATTGGATAAAGTAATTTCTCAAACCCAAAATTACAAATGTAAAAAGAAAGGAAGGGATTTTTTGCGATTCCTTCACTCTAAGACATGGAGTCCGTGAACAAATCTCAAGGGAACATTTGTAAGAAATTAAAATTTACGGTCCAATTAAAATGGTGACATGTGGATTTTCTAGATTAAATATCAATTATTAATTTATTTTGGAATTTAAATAAAAGAATTCCTAGAAAAAAATAGATTAATAAATAATTGATAATTAATTTAAGCCCAACAAATTAAATGAGACTTAAATTAAATGAGATTTGACCCAAGTCAAACAAGCTCAAGTCAAATGAGGCCTGACTTATGTCAAACAAGCCCATACGAATTAAATAAAGCCCAAGTAAATAGGCCCGATTATGGTCCAATCAAGTTGGAGGCCCAAGCCCGTGGAGTAAGGCTAAATAGCCATGGACTTCACCTCTCACCTATATAAAGGAATCTCCTCCATTCATTTTGGATATAAACACACATTAAAGCACCCGAAGACGAGATGCTTCTGAAGAGATCGAGAACACGAGCAGCTTTCCCTCATATTTTCAAGCAAAGAACAAGCGAGGATCTTCAAGTCTTCAAGCCCTCAAAGCTTCAAGCGAAGAACACGGGATGATCTTCAAGTCTTCAAAGCTTTAAGAGAGGACCTTCAAGTCTTCAAGTCTTCAAGCTCAAGATCTTCAAGTCTTCAAGTTCATGTCTTCAAAGCTTCAAGAGAGAACCTTCAAGTGTTCAAGTATTCAAGCTCAAGATCTTCAAGTCTTCAAGCTCCAGATCTTCAAGTCTTCAAGACAAGATCTTCAAGTCTTCAAATCCAAGTCTTCAAGTCTTCAAAGCTTCAAGTGTAGAACAAGTCGAAGATCTTCAAGCAATCTTTAAGTCTCAAGATCTTCAAGCTTCAAGTGAAGAACAAGTTCAAGCATCTTCAAGCTCAAGTCAAGATCTTCTTCAAGTCTCAATATCTTCAAGCTTCAAGCAAAGGATAAGTTCAAGCATCTTCAAGCTCTAAGTCAAGAACGACCTTCAATCTTCAAGCTTCAAGTAAAGAAAAGCTCAAGATCATCTTCAAAGTAACTTCATGTCAAGAGTAGCCTCCAATCCGAGATCAAGGCTCTAAGTCCCCCAGATCAAGCGTTCTTAGCGGAAAGCTCTCTAGTCAATATTAAATCCGAACAAAGGCTCAACACCTCCGGAGCAACGTTACAAGACTATACATCCGAGCTCGAACAAGCTTCATTTGAAGATCCAACTCAACACACACGCTGTCAACACAGTCAGCATACACTCTAGTCAATTCAACACATAAGTCAAGACAAGTCAAGTCAACACACAAGTCAAGACAAGTCAAGACAAACCAAATTGGTTCGATAGAAGAATCAAATGATTGATTGAGATTGTAACCCGCTTACATCTTCTTCAAATTATTTCCATCTGAAATTATCTTTGTACTCAATTTCTATATTTATTTTGTCATAAGTACAAAATTTGTTGTTACACCATGCATTCAAATTGGTTAATAGCTGTCTTATATGCTGGTTAGAGTACATAAAATGAAGTCCTTTTCACAGAATGATGAGATTTTCATGATTTCACCCTAAGTTTCTCTCCAAATAATGAGATTCATCAAATGGTTTTATCCAAATATTTTTTCAAATATACACACCTAGTATGTACTATATTAATAGTGGATTCATTAACTTTTACGAATAAAACTACATCTCACGGAATGAGATTTGCAAGACGATCTCACGTCACTATATGCGTATGGGCCGCAGCTAAAGCTTCTTACGTCAGTCTTCAATGTTGGATCGAATCTCCAACTTTGTGTGCATGACTTTATTAATAAATTTTATTGTGTGTGCTGTAACTAAATCTCATTATTTTGGTAAAAAAAAAGAATAAAAAAAGAGCAAGTGTTGTAAAATAATCTTACAGTGAGATCATTTTAGAATATACTTTTTCTCCATTCCGTGTTAATAGGTTTACTTTTTGCTTATAAATTAGATTGAGGTTCCTATGCACTCGGGCGCACGGAGCACATTCCGTGCGTCTTTGAAAATTTTGTGCCCCTTTAAAATTTAAACCCCTAGCTATACATGGGTTTAAATAGAATATAAGGGAGAGAGTTGTGTTCACATGGTACACGGAGTATCCCTCCATTCCCAGGGGCGCAGAAACTTTTGCCTATAAATTAAGAGATATAATAATATTTTAATAGATAGTTAGTTGATAAATATATAATATTTTAATAGATAGTTGATTGATAAATATAATATTTTATGTGTAGTTGGTAGTTGTATTAGTGTTGTGCGTGAACCCTATGTAGAATAATTAATTATTTTGTGTGGATCCCATTTGACAAAAAAAAAATATAAATCTTAATACCGGATGGAGAGTAATATATTAGATATAACTTGTCATTAATTAAATAAATTATAATATTTTATTTATTATATGAATCGTTCAATTAAATTATCACTATTTGTTTTAATTATTATTCTCTTCGTCCTGAATAAAATTTTAGACTTTTCATTTTCATTTGTTTCAAATTAAGTTTCACCATCCTAAAAAAAACACCACATCAATTTACAATCTTAAAAGTATACTCTCTCCATCCTCTTGAAATGTATCCGTTTACTTTTCACGTGGATTAAGGAGTATAATAATTTAATGTATTTTGAGGTTAGAGAAATAATATTTTAAAGTGTAGTGGGTAGTTGTATTAGTGTTGAGTGTGGGGTCATGTGTGGTCACATCAATCTAAAAAATGAAATTGATACTTTGTAATGAGATTGATCAAAATGGCAAAATAGATACGTATCAAAGGGACGTAGGGAGTATATAATTACAAATTTATCATTCTCACACAACACACATAAAAAACTTTATAATTTATTTATTACCTAAAAATAAGTATATAATCCTTCGAAAGTCAATAAAATTAATTTAATTTTTTTTTAAAACTTCGTATTTACATTAATAACCCAAGCTAAACTAGTTAGTGTAGTTTTTATTAAAAATATTAGTCCATTACTTTTTATCTGTCCTTCAAAACTTTTTACAAAGCTTCATTATTAAAACGGTCCATACAAAGTTTTATCAAAATTGTTGCTTGTAAAAGAATAAATTTTTTTTTATTTTTTTTATCAAATGATAGGATTTCATTTACTAGTCAACTTACTATAAGGGTCTGTATGGTGAAACACACTAAGAGAACTGAGCCCCATGTAAAGGGATACAACAACTCCATATAGGAAAAATAACACCTCAATAAAATGAGGACCCCGATACTCCCCAAGGGAGACAACATGACAAAATATCACAACCTAAAACAATCAAGCAAATAAATAAAACATCTACAAATCTAATAGAGGTAAACTATTGACTTAGCAACCTATGCGATTTAGATCGATATGCGAATTCACCTAAAATACAGGACTAATCTAAAAGCGACCGACATAAAAAACAAAACGAAGAGAAAAAGAAAAGACGATGAAAGAAACGAAAATGGAGGCCTCCTCTCGCCCCATACACCATGCCAGCCTGCATCAACCGCCGGATCCAAGCCCCTGCACAAAATCATTCAAATCCCTCCAACCCCCCAGATCTGTATCCTCTCGCAAAGAAGAGAATCCCCCCACTCTGAAGCCTATCAAGTCTCCACAACCAACACCAGAGATGCTCAGATTTAAGGTCCCCGTAGCGAATGGGTCAAGAACTCCATGGCAAGAAAGAGTCTAAGGAGAAAGAGGATGAAAGAAAGAAGAAAGTGAAGGGGACATAGGATTCCCGTGGACGGCCTACCGGCCGCCGACAGGAGTGGCTGTAGCAGGTAGGGGATTTGGGGGAGAGGGGAACGACTAGGGTTTAACCAAGGGGTGGAGAGAAAAAAAGTAGAGAGAGAAAGTTATCAAAATAGGATTATTTAAAGTGTATATTGGGTGCACTAGGGTGCAATGGTGCACCTATATGTGTTTACCTTTGTATTCTATTTTGTATATATGTTATTCTATTTTGAATTACGTGTTTTGTAATAATTGTATACTTTTTCACACTAAGTTTTTCATTAAAAAAAATAGCATTCATATGTGTATCTTTTTATTCAATAGTGTATACATATTTTTTAGTAATTGTATATTTTTTACACTCAATTTTTCATTAAAAAAATAACAATTAAATTATATACATTTTTACTCATAATTGTATATCTTTTTGTATATATTTATATATAGGTACACTCTATCTTAGTGTGCACCGGTTGCACACTATAATTAACCTTATTTGAAAAAATAAAAAAAAAGAATAGATTAATAGGATGCCATTTGAACCATCCAACCCATGTGAAAGAATTAATCATAATAAAGCCGATTAGTTGAATCTGGATTCCTCATATCCTACAATAAATCACAGCACTCAATTGATGTAGAGTATAGGTGTATACATTCGTGTTTTATAAACTCTATTCTTGTTTCATTATTGTTAGTGGAGGCCGGAATCTTTGAAAGCACGCTAAATGGAGACGTAATTGGCCTGACTATTTATACATTAAAAGGCCAAAGATTAGCCACTCCTGTGATTTCAGCTTTGTCTCTTTCCCTTTAAGCGAATTTACGATTTCTTTCATTTTTCTTTTTATCATATTATATAATATTACCTCCGTCTCACGAATACATTCACGTATTCTCTGGCACGAAGTTTAAGAAAAGTAACTTTTTGGTGGTGTGATGTAAGAAAGAGAAGGGGTATTTTGGGTAATTGAATAGAATAAAGTTTATGATATAGTTCACTTTGATTAGATTGTGTGTAAAAAGAAGGTGACATTTTTGTAATATTATAGTATTGTAAGATTATTGATATTGTGTATTATTCCTATTTTTAGGGGTGAATGCATTCTTGGAATGAATTAAAATGGAAAGTGCGAATGTATTTTTGGGATGGAGGGAGTATGTTATTTTAAAAAATGAAAATTATTGTGAGGGTCCCCCAATCATATTCCACTGCCACTTACTTTTTATGCAATATTCCCTCCGTCTCAAGCAAATAGCAATATTTATTTTTTGTACGTAGATTAAGAAGTATTATTATTTTATGTAAAGTGGGTAAGTGTATTAGAGATATGTGATTGGTAGTGGTGGGCCATTGGTGGGCCATTTTTATTAAAAGAGAAAAATAATACAATTTGAACAAAACGTCCAATATAATAAAATTGTGCTATTTGGGTGGGACAGAGGGAGTATCTCCTTTGGATCTTGAATCCCTTTCCTCTGCAGTGTTATATTTCACAATCATACAATTTTTTTTCACTAGACCATGTAGTTTTTCTTTTAAACGATAACCGACATGTTTTGAAAAGCCATGTGCACGTTTTTTGGAAAAACTTATGTTATGATAATTATTCTCTCCATTCCATTAAAGGAGTCAATTTTTTTTTCCATTTTGATCGTCCCACCTAAAGAGTTAACTTTCATTTTTTACATACATGGGACCCATACACACCCACAAATACAATTAAAATATGGGACTCATACTCCCACTAATACAACTACCTACTACATATTAAATAATAATATTCATTAATCCATGTGCCAAAAAACAAATATTACCCTTAGTGTGGGACGTAGGGATTAGAGATAATATTATTTGAAAAACGGCTTGGTAGCTCAATTCCGTCCAACCCATATAAAGCTCTGAGTTAAGATTATAAATGTTATTATACTGAAATGCTTCATAGATCGCGTTTGGTAGTGGCAGACTCAAAAATTTCGATTAGGAGGCCCGATTTTTTAGTATCGTAATAATTAGAATTATTAATTATTTCATCCGTTTTATTTTCAAATACGCATTGTTTATGCGAATATTAGTAAAAGGAACTCTTTAACTTATCTTTTTACTTACTTTTTGTACTTTGATATTTTTGCATGTTATGAAAATATAAGTTAAATGTTATTTAAAAAAATAATAATAAAAGCTCAAGAGTATTGAAGAAACCATTACAATATTAAAATTAGAAAACAAAGGAAAGAATTTTATCACAAAAGAAAAAAAAATAATAATGAATTTGCTCACTAAATGGGGAAAAAATAATAGGAAAGGTTGCGCTCAAGAATTGTCGAACCCAAAATTATTAGGAATGAGAAGGAGGGCATCTTCCACAAGACTAAGTTGTATAGCAATTTTCGCCATGTATATGCTAATTATTAATATATTATTAGGGGCGGTCCCCAAACCCTACATCCCATGTACGTCCGCCTCTGACGGTTGGACTCCATAAAGGTTGAGTTTAGCTTGCCAAGTGACCATTTTGAGCTAGAATTCAAGCTTATAATGCTAGTTAAGTCAGTTTGACTCTCTATTATAATAATAATAATAATAATAATAATAATAATAATGGTTCATAATTAATCAAAACAAAATATATTTTAAAATTATTATCCAATACATTGAGTTTAAAGAATCACTATTAGATATAAAATTATATTCTCTATTATCCAAACTTCCAGTATTAATGCCAACAAGCAAAAGTTATTTTAAAGAGAGATTACGATAATCCTAAAATCCCTACTAAATTCTCTAAAAAGTTGTTGCGTACACACTATTCATTCCCATTTGTTAGATGCACACTCAATTATAAAACACTCACCAATAGTTCCAAAATAGTATTGTGACCGTGAGATACACGATAAGTTATATTTAAAATTTTCTTTAAATTAGTTTGGTAGAGTAAAGTTTTTTGAATTATTAATTTTTTTAACATACAGGTTATGTAAAGTTTTCTCATTTAATTCGTGTAATATCATTGTTAATACATTACCTTTATTTTATTTGAATTATTATAATAAAAAATATATTTTCTCCGTCCCACCGAAAGGTCACCATTTACTATATTAGGAGTCTCATTCAAATGTCACCATTTTTCCCTTTTAGTAAAAGACCCCACCTATGGCCCATCACTCACTACTAATACAACTACTCACTTTACATAAAATAATAACACTCCTTAATCCACGTGCAAAAAATAAACGATGACTTTTGGTCGGGACGGAGGGAGTATATATTTTTAATAACTAAATTATTACTATTTTAATAAAATAAAATTTGCTATTACCTTTTCATTATTTATACATTAAGTATCAGTCCATATGCATATGAGAAAGAATTAATTTATTATTTACACATTAAGTATTTGTCTATATGCATTGTGCATGTATATTTTTGTATGAGAACGAATTAATTTAATTAATATTACATAATATGTATAATTAATGTGTAATAAATGTATAATATGCAAGATGATATAAAGTATTTACATATTGAATTATTGACTCTCATTTAATGATTCTGTAAGTCCCTCCTCTTTGTGTAGGCTAGTTTAGCGTCTTTATCCATTACACGTTGTACTTCTAAGATATGAGCAATATATATATATATATATTCACTACAGACATAAATAACATTAAATAACACATCATAGTAACACTTTAAATTTATTTAACATAAAATAGTAACACTTCTTAAATTATTATGATATGTAACATTTTTTAACACTTTCTATATAAGTAACACATACATCTAACACTAGTCTAATATGTAACACATGCATATAACACTTTTATATATATAAAACATTTTATGTAAAACTTTTACAAAGGTAACATTATAATATAATACTTATACATAAGAAACATTTTTAAGTAACACTTCTACGTATATAAATGATTTACACAACATTTGAAATGGAGTGGTCTTTTTAATACTTCATATTTATAAGATGAATATTAATTAAAACGTTTCTCTCTCTCACACACGCGCGCGCGCACACACACACACACATACATATATATATATATATATACATATATATATATATATACATATATATATATATATATATTACCCATATTTAAAAAAATATAACATAGTTTGTAATATATTTTTTTTAAAAAATAAATAAATTATTTTAATGTAATTATATAATACAAAATATATATAATTCGTTATACAAAATAAATTTTATTTTAATATATATTATTTAAAATTAAATTATAAAATAAAAAATAATACTATTATTCAAGAAAAAATATTTTAAAATATATTTACTTACCTTTTATGTTAATGGATAACATATTAAACTGCAAAAAATTTATTTAAAAAGGGAAAAAGACTAAAAATATTTAAATATTTAATAAATATTAAGATTGATGGACTAGCTAAGTTCGTAAAGGAAGTGCATTGTAACACATAGGTTATAGGATCAAATCCAAGTAATTTCAATTTTATTTTTTTATTTTATAAAGTGCTACATAAACATTTTGTTGTAACTTTTATAATAAAGTGTTACTAAAGTAAATGTAACATTTTTTAAGTGTTACTATATTAAGAAAAGTGTTACATAAGACAATAAGTAATTCGGGCAACATCGACACCCCTAAAAGTGTTATCTATCGTCTATAATAACACATGTAAACTATTAGATAACATTTTTTTACGTGTTATGTAAAGTCATTTATGTTGTAGTGTTTATAGCATTAAAGTCAATACTTGCATAAAAATATCAATAATAATAATATTAAAAATATATTGAATTATGTCAAAATTATGCACATGCACCATCCACTATTAATTGTAGACATAAATAAATATCTAATTATAAAGATCGTGACTATTCGTACCATCCATTTTAATAAATATATCCAACAAAAATTAAAAGATATACTCCCTCCATCCTATTTCAATCTTTACATATTTTCAGTTTGGGCATCCCATTTCAATCTTTACTTTTCTCTTTTTGATAGATGGGACCCACACAAATTAACTTTTTATCTCCGTAACTCCACAATTCACACTAATATACCTACCAACTTTACATTAAAATATTATTTTTCTCACGTCACTACACATTAAAATACTACATTCCTTAATCTATGTACAAAAAGCAAACGTAAAGTTTGAAACGGGACGGAGGGAGTATATATAAATTATTAAATATACTCCGTTTTAAATCATTTTACCTTTTTAATTAAGGGCACAACTATTCGTACCCCATTTATTTCTTAACATACCACATTAATTAAATAAACTCCAATAAAATAGAAAAAGAAAGAGATTTTTACTTAATGTACCTTAAAAGACACTGTTTAAGTTGGGAATTAGGGTTCTTATAATTCTTCTTCAATTTGCTATGGAGTTTCGGGAAAAACTATTTATATTTCCACTAATAAATTTGGCTCCACAAATCCCGTGAGAGGTAAAGAGACTCAAGATGACAATGATAATTCTACTGGGTGTATCAAGCATCTACCTATTATTTTCAATATGTCAAGAGCTTTTATTACTTGCATGACTATGTGAAGAAAGAAATTATTCAATCATAATTTTACACGATTTATTAAAAAAATTAAAATTTTTGTAATTCATTGGAATATTGGCCCATTTATTCAATTTATGGAGAAAATAGAAAGAGTAGCAGAATATATTTTAATCGAATTTCATTACTGAACCACTTCGATTCCTCTACCTTTAATTAAACAAGCGACCAAGTTAAATATCGAACTCAAAGGATGACGAATTATCAATTTAATTATTATCTAAATTAATTAAGATGAATTGGCAATAAAGTTGTAAATTTATTATAAACTACTAAACAATTAATTAAAATAACAAATAAATTAAGCACTGAAGAATATAAAAATGACTCAAGAATGGAGAATAAGTAGCCTTAGGGATATCTGATTTCACTAATTAATTTTCCTTTCGTGAATTATACCCCGACTCTGCCTTGTTGAATATAGATGCATCACTAAGCTATGCAAATCTACTCTATAGATACAAGTAAATATGCGTTTAGTACGTGTGAATAACCATGGAGTAAGAGATATAATTTGACCCCCCATTCTAGGTACTACCTGTATCATTTATTTTCCCCTAGGATTGGTACTCTAACCCGATATAATCTCTCTTTATACGTACTATAAAATTACACTCTTTATCCTGCTTACTAACCCGAATTCAATTCAATTAATAAAAATTCATATATGATAGTTTTAATGAAGTTTCGGAGTCCCCTCACTTAGATCATAACATGGAATCTTGTTCAGCTGTGAACGCGCTCAGTCAACAATTAAGACATATATTCAGACTCTATATAGCAGTCGAAGATGCACAAAACGACTGTGAATATTAATTAAAAATGCATAATCATATGTAAAATAATTCCACGGAGTATATATACGAAAGTTCAATTAATTCATAAAAATCTTCAAAACCCTAGATCTACCAAAATGGTTCTAGCCTATAACGAAGAACAATCATGGGGGTTGGATAGATCTTACTCATATGTCTAAAAATTACAAGATAAATTAGTTAACGATAAATAACCTAGATTTGGGTGTCATCGTGTCCTTCTCCTTCTTGAATCCTCCTCTTGATTTTTCTCTGGATTCAGCAGACGAATCTTCAAAATGATGGATGAATTGAGGAAGAAATGGATGTGGATGATGGTGTGGGGGGAATCCCTCTCTTGTGGGGTGTAGGATGATTTTCGCCCCTTCTTTGGTGTGATCTGCATCCCCTTTTATACTTGTAAGCTCTCTTTATGGACCTCGGATGGGCTTTTTCGTGGAAAATACGAACATACATGCACTGGAGGTGAAATCCCAACGATTCGGAGCTGACGTGTCCCAACTCGACCAAACAGCTCTTGGTCGAGCGAGTTGGCCTTGGTCGAGTGGAGGTCGAGCGGCATTGCGCAGTCTCACTGTTTCTCACATAACTTTGACATCCAAACTCTTATTTGAGTGATTCTTGCGCTCACGCGATCCCTCTTCCTTCGGTTTATATTCATATAAAGAATACACAAAAAATCTTATATTTTAAGATATAACAATTCATGAAAAGTGGCACAATCGTGCTGAGTAGGAACAGCTTACCATGACGTTTAATCATAACTTTCTTGTTTAGACTCCAATTGACTCCAATTGAGGTGTTTCTTACGTCAAAACGATTCAATCTTCTGTGGCTTACCAACCATGTATCACACTTCTAGTTTTGAGCTCCACACAAACATAGAAAAATTACATAAGTTGAACGTGCATTTTTCAGCATTTCTCTTATTACTTTATTTTGATCATTTTTCCACTTAAAACATAATAAAACACCTCAAACGCATATTTTTCTCAAATAAATTGAATATAAGACTCTTGTGCTAATATATGATAACAATTTCCACAAAAGAGTGTTAAATTGGGCACTAAAATACGTTTATTTTTACTCTTATCAAACCTCCAAACTTACCCATTGCTCGTCCCGATGCAACAAAATAAAAATAAAGAGAGGGAGAGAGAGTAAATTAGCGGGGAAACAAGGACTATGACAGATACCCCATTCAAAATACAATTATCCTCAACTTAGGCCATGCAATTTTTATTATATGTAATAATCAATTCATAGCATACAAGATAAGACCATTACCACCAATTCAGATGCTCCATTGACATGTTCTCACGTGATGTATATATCACTCGTACTCAAGTGTAAAATATGTACACTTATGAGTTAAGGTGTTTACGCTCAAATTCAATTCAAATGCATGCGTAACCATAAGCTTGTCAAATGTCTCAAACTCTCCACTACTAAAAGTATGATTTGACAATAGGATCAAAAAAGACTTTTTATAGATGTAATGTTGGCTCTTTGGTTAAGGTAAGAAGTATATGGATAAGTGACTCAAAACTCAGATCAATCAAGCGCGCATATCATAACCTTTCATTCTTTCTTTTCACTTCAATTAAGCACAATATCCTCCTCAACTCTTTCCCTTTTTTTTTTCATTCTAGCACAACTTTTTTTTCCTTCTCTTTTTCTTCTTTTTTTTCTTAAGGTACCAGTTTTGGGCACCACCTCTCGCATCCTCCATAGGGTACTAGAGTTAAGCACCATCCTAGAGTGTTTGTTTCCATGGAGTACTAGATTTAAGCACTACTCAATGGTTTTCCTTAGATGATTTTCAAGATCCATCCCTATTTCCACACCAATTTCATTCCTTCCAAAACTGTTATCAAACTCCATCAAAACACTTTGAAAATCCATTAGTTCACTTTTAGAAGGACAATCATGGAACAAAAAATTCAGATGCTCAAAGTGGTTATTTCTCATAGGCTACTAAAGAATGAGGATTTTAGGCTCAATGGGGCTAACTACGGATAAACATTATTTGGTAGGAAATTATTAGGTTTAATGACTCATAAATTAAAGGATGACCTTAAATCATCTCCCATCATCTAACACACATATAGTTTCAACCAAGACAAGAGGCAAGTTATAGAATACACGCACAAGAACGATACTCACCAGAAAAGAAATATTATGTGATTATGTACATGATCAACAAAGCTCAAAATCTCACATGGATTTTTTACAAGTAATAGAGCACCTTTCATGGTAAGCAATGTCTCACAAGTACACATAGAACATCATACCATAATATAACTCAAGTACACTTCCTTCATCAATTTCAAAAGCATATGAATTTTAGGCAAAATTAAAAATATAAGCTCACATGGATCACCAAAACCAAAAACTCAATCCTTCTACTCTCATTAATTAAATGGACAGATAAAAATTAGAATAAAGAAACGAGGGCACCTGGTTTCACCATTTAAAACGATCATGAGTTCCTCGAGTTGTTAAACTCGGTCAGGTCAAAGCCTCAGTGTAACTCATCTTGCCACTCTTTTATCTTTTCTATCATCAAAGCTCAAGCAAAATCATATATTCATGAATAATAAAATAGGAGATACCAGAAAAATTGAAAAGATAAAAAATTAAAAACTCGACCACTAATACTAGGAAACACACAAAAGCAACACACAAAATACTAGGTAAGTTGAAAAAATCAACATATCAACACCGGTTGAAGTAATACGCAGCAAAAAATCAACCCCCTAAAACACAAACAATAAACGAAAGGAAAAATTACACCCTTAGTGCTCATAAGACAAGGTAAGTACATCAAACCCCCCAAACTTAATAAAAACATAAGTCAAAACTAAGTTTGAAAGAGATGTAATTGCTGAAGTGTGAGTACTTCAAATATAATAACTCATCACTCACACAAAAGAAACAAGAAAGTAATAAAAACGGAAGGAAAAGCTCCCTACAGACGCTCATGTTTAACATCGGAGAGTCACGATGGTGTGCAGCCTTTTGAACTGCTGGATCAGATGGTGGTCTTCTCGCATCCTCACCTTTAAGTACTTCTTTTCCCTCTTCTTGTCTACACTAAGCACCTCATATTTCTTGTTCACAAAAATACGAACCTTGGAATTTTCTTCCTCGCATGGTTATCTAGACTCCTCCTTGTCAATCTTCCACTCAAATTCAGAATCATATGTCCTGTTAAAATCAAGATTAAATAAGTTGGAAACCACATCTATGCTCTCGCATGATTGAGTCTCCATGGGCATCTTCATTGCTTTATCAAGAGAGAAAACCACATCTCCATTGTACATCCGCAGTCTAAGCTTTCCTTTCTAAACATCTATCATGCTCCAGTAGTTGCAAGGAACGGTCACCCTAAAATAAGGGGGATGTCATCCTTATCATCTTCCATCTCAAGTACAAGAAAATCCTCGGGAAAGACAAACTTATTCACTTTCACTAAAACATCTTCAATTAAACCATTTAGAAAAGTTATGAATCTATCCGCCAACTGAAAAACAATTGTCGTGGGTGTAAGCTCCCCTAAACCAAGCCTTTTAAATATGGTCAAAGTCATCTAGTTGATGCTTTCCCCAAGATCGCACAAGGCTTTACATGCCGGCCCTTTTCCAATGTCACAAAGAATAGTGAAGCTTCCCGAATCCTTCGACAGCTTTCTCTGAATGATCGAGCTGTAATTCTCTGACCGATTCACCATCTACACTCTGTTCAAACTTCTCTTCATTGATATAATATCCTTGAGGAACCAGGCATAGTGTGGCATCTCCATGATTGCTTCAGAGAAAGGAATGTTCAAACTTATCTTGTTCATGACATCTTGAAACCTCTTGAACTTTTCTTCTAATCCCTCATTTACTAACCTCATAGGAAAAGGAGGAGGTACCTTAGTCTTAGGTCTTTTCCACTCATCTCTTTCAACCTCCTTCAGTTTATCCTTTTCTGCTCTCAACCTATTTGCTCTTTCCCACTTTTTTTCAACTATAAGCTCTTTATTCTATTCTTGTGATGGACTGGAGTGTTTTGAACTCTAAGAATAGCATCCTGTATGGAAATGGGAGTCGAACGGCATTTTTTGACCTCAACTTGACCAGAATGGTCTAGTGGAGCAAGGTGAAACTGGTCGAGCAAGGTCCCTGTCGAACGACTCCTTCTTGGTCAAGCGAGGCTCTATAAACTAAACGTGACTTTTCGGCTCAAGTGTGTTGCTCAACCATTGCTCGAACAAAGGGTTTGGTCAAGCGATCGTCGAGCGAGGACCAGAAAATAGAGCATCGTTTCTCTATTATTCTGAGATGTGTTGCTCGACCAAGAGGTTTGGTTGAGTTGCGGTCGAGCGGGGACATTCCATCTCCATTTTTTCCCATGGGCATCATTGAATCTTCGTATTATATTCTAGACCTTAACGTGATGGCTTTTACACTCTTTCGAGTTCGTTGTGCCGTAAGACGGGAATATTCCTTTCTCCAATGTTTGTGTCAATTGATTTACATTCCCGGCCATCTGCCCCATCATCAAAGTAAGGTCCTTCAACTGCATAGACAAATCTGTATGGGTAAAATTCATAGTAGCCTCAAGACGATCAACCCTTGCATCATTCTTAGCCATGTACCGATTGAAGGTATCTTCAACATTAGCATTCCCTTCTTGCTGCTGCATACTAGGCCCCCTTTGTGTCAACTCTGTAATCTACTTCTGCTTAGATTCTAGTAGCTTGTTGATGTTAGCTAAATTAGAGACAATCTCATCATCCCTATTTGGCTTGACCGCTTGATGTTCAACTAGTGCTACCTTGCCAAGTACATATAATCCTTATACTCTTTACGTAGGCCAGTCACGTGAATTAATAGAGATGTCTTCAAACAACTTTTCTGCTACAAGTGATGTCTTAGATAATGATGAGAGTGTAAATTCACGTATTTTGGGCTCTGATTTGCGTGGAAATTGAGTACGATTGAGTCTTTTATTGAGATGAATCGTTACATTTATGGAAAAGTCACGAATCAGAGGGTACAAGGGTTTTGTGAGAATATTTATATAGGAAAATGCTAGAAAAGGCTCGAAATTGGAAGACATAATTTTCAAAGGCCGTTTGACGTCAAGACCTTGTTCGACCATTATCACGTAGATCGAACAAGATGGCCAAGTCGAGCAGAATATGCAGATTCGTCCAGAGAGCTTGCTCGACTTGGAGAGGTTGCTCGACCAGAATCATCTTGGCCGAGCAGATGAGGAAAGTTGAACAAAATGTGCGAAAACTTACAGAGAGCTAGCTCGACCATTGCTCGAGTTGGAGGCCTTGCTCGACCAGTCCAAGCTTGGTCGAACGGATTCTCGCTGATACTATTTATGGTAATTCCAGATGTCTTTTATCAAATTTGACGTGTGCTTAAAGAAAAAGCCCATTTTAAGTCCATAAGGAGGTTCCACCACTATAAAATAAGAGCTTTCGCAGAAGAAAGGACACACATCATTCATCATCCATCCACCACCGAAACCCTACCATCATCCGAAAGGATCGCGAAGAGAGGTTCGTCTGGCACGTCAAGTAAGATCATACCAAACAACCATGATTGTTCTTAGATCAATCATGGGCTAGAACAACTCCGGTAGTTCTAGGGTTATGAAAGTTTTATAGTTAATTGAATTTTCATGTGTAAACTCTGTACAACACTATTTGTGGTTTGTTTTATATAAGATTGCGCCTTTTCAATTCATACTCATGGTCGTTTTGTGCATCATTAACTATTATGCAGAGTCCGAATGCATATCTTGTTTAATGATTGAGTGTGTTCACCGCTGAGCAGGACTGCATGTTATAATTCTAAGTGAAGGATTCTAAAGTCTTATTGGAACTATCTTATATAGATACTTGTTAATTGAATATTATTCGGGTTAATAAGTACGATTAAGAGTATAACGTCATAGTAACTATAAAGGGAGATCATATCAGGTTAGAGTACTAAGTGCACGAGAAGTAATTGATAATGATAGTACCTAGAAAGGGGGGTGAATTATATCTCTTGCTCTGAGGATATTCACACGTGTCAAACGCATGTTTACTTGTGTCTATAGAGCGACTTGCATGGTTTAGTGATGCGTCCATAAACCACAAGGCAGAGTTGAACAATAACGCATGGAAAGGAAATTAATAAGTAAAACCAGATGCCCGAAGAACTACCTAATCTCTTACTTGATCACAACCATATTTTCTATTGCTTGTTTATTTATTTGATTTGCTATTTAAGTCAATTTCTATTTAATTTCGTAACAATTCAAAACCAATTTACCAAAAATGATCTTAATAAATTAGAGAATAATAAAACTGATAATAATTTGTCTCTTGGGTACGATAATCATTTGGTCACCAATCGAAACTACAATTGATATCCTTATACTTGAGGATTAATTTTGTGTGTTGAGAAAATGCCCATCAAGTTCTAGGCGCCGTTGCCAGGGACAGAATTAATTATTAGTTATTATTTCTAGTTTAATTGATATTATATTATTCTTGTCTTTAATTTCTAACACTTACTCTTCTTAGGTGTATGCTCACGAGATCTAAAACAGGTATATTAGAGCCTTATAATCCGGAGATTGGAGCATCGTCGAGGAAGAAAAAGAAGAAGAAGAATAAGAACAAGAACATAGACCCAACTGAGGCTCTTGATTTAAGAGTTGAAGTTGATGTGCTGAATTTGAAAACTATTAAAGATGCAATCAAAGATAATTTGGAAGTAAAGTCAGTCAACATGGCTGCAAATCCTGATACACTTGCCATCCGTGATGTCTTTAAGAACAACGGAGGGGGCAATGCTGGGTTCTTAGGAGCAAGAGGGACCGAAGCTGATTTCGATTTACACCCTGCTCTTATCACCATGATAGAAAGGAGTCCCTTATCTAGGGGGAACCTTTGAAGATCCTCAACATCTAAATAAGTTCCTTGGATATGCAAGTACACAAAAAGATGCAAGAGCTCATGAGGATGCGAGGAAGATAATATTGTTTAAGGTCTCGTTGAATGAAAAGACGAGAGATTGGTACGATAATCTTGATGTTGCTGAATGTGATACGCGGAAGAAGTTGAAAGTGAAATTCTTGGAGCGATACATGCCACCTTCAAAGGTGTTCAAGATGAAGCAAGAGATCAATCAATTTGCTATCCATGGTAATAAGAAATTTCATGAAGCTTGGGACAGGTTCAAGGACATGCTTCATAAGTGTCCACAGCATGGGCTATCTAAAGCTCAATATATCAGTATATTGTACAATGGGTTAGATTGCAATTCTCGAGTGTTACTTGATGCTTCTTCTAATGGAGCATTGCTTACGAAATCACCCATTGAGGCCGAGAAACTTTTCGAGGATATTTCGATGAATTCAAGGGATTGGCCGACTGATAGAGTGAGAGACACTTATGTCCTTGGTAAAGTAGCATAAGTTGAGCATACTATGGTGAAGTCGGGAAGAGATGATGAGATCGTCTCTAGCTTGGCTAATATTATTAAGTTACTAGAGTCTCAGCAAAAACAGATCACTGATTTATCTCAGAGAGTACTAATGAAGCAGCATGATAGTGGCTATGAAGGAGCTAGCCAAGAGGAGATCGATGAGGTAAACTATGCCATGGGTCAAAGTATTCAAGGAACTAGGTACCCGAATCAAGGAAACTGGAATTATCAGGGGAATTACAACAACCGTGGTCCCCCGGGTAATTACCAACAACCAAGGAGGCCAGAGTTTCATGGAGAAATCCGAATAACGCTATGTAGCCTCCTATCATTGTTGATCCGGGAGCAAAGGTGAAAGAAGGGAAGCCTGGCTTTGAGGATATAGTAAACAAGTACATGACGAGGAATGATGTGAGAGTAGACCGTCTTGAGGCCAAGTTAGAGAAGAAGATTGATGATAATCAAAAGGATATGTCTACACAAGTGAAAGACTTTATGTTATTGATGGGGGAGATGACTGGAAATGTAAACAAATTGACTCAAACTATTGAGAAAGCGAAGTTTCTATCTCAAAGTATTGAGAATCCAAAGTCTTGCCATGTTATCACATTGAGGTTGGGAACGCAATATGAAGGTCCAATGATGCCGACAAGTGAAAGTGAAGGGACTAGAGAAGTTGCTCGACCAGACTAGATTTGCTCGACAAGATTATCTGGTCGAGCAGAGGTCGAACAACTTCTGAAGAAATATAATTATGATACTCTATTTTCTGACCAGCCGTTCGACTTGCACAGCACCGTTCGACCAGAACACCCAGGTCGAATGGAAGTCGAACAACAGCAGTGTGACGAGAGCTCACGATCAAGTAAGTTGTTCGACCAAAACTTATTTGCTCGACCAAACCATCTTGGTCGAGCAGAGGTCGAGTAACACGTCCAGGAACAGAGTACACGATCAGGCAATCTGTTCGACCAAAACCTATCTACTCGACCAAACCACCTTGGTCGAGCTGAGACCGAGCAGCACAGTTCAGAGTCCGATTCGATACCAAATGCAACACCTGCTGATCGGAATACTCCAGCTACATCTCTAGAGCAGAATACCGAGCTTACAATAGTAGAAAAAAGTGGGAAAGAGCCAAGAGATTGAGAGCCGAGAAGGATAAAGCGAAGAAGGTTGAACGTGATGAATGGGGGATTCCCAAAACAAAGATACCTCCACCGTTTCCTTTCAAGCTTGTCAAGAAGGGATTGGAAGAAAAGTTCATGAGGTTTTCAGATATCATAAACAAGATAAGTTTGAACATTCCTTTCTCTGAAGCAATCTTGGAAATGCCGTATTATGCCTATTTTCTAAAGGATATATTTTTGAAGAAGAGAAGCTTGAACGGAATTGAAACTTTGAATCTGTCGGAGAATTGCAGTTCAATCATACAAAGGAAGCTGCCAGCTAAGTTGAAAGATCCGGGAAGCTTCACTATCTTATGTGAAATTGGAAAGGGGCCAACACGACTAGCCTTATGCGATCTTGGAGAAAGTATCAATTTGATGTCATTGTCTATCTTTAAAAGGCTTGGTTTGGGGGAGTTAACTCCCACATCAGTGATCTTACAACTAGCGGATAGGTCTATGACCTTTCCAAGGGTGTGATTGAAGATGTACTTGTCAAAGTAGAGAAGCTTGTCTTTCCTGTGGATTTTCTTGTGCTTGAGATGGAAGATGACAAGGATGATACTCCTCTAATCTTGGGGAGACCTTTCCTTGCTACTGCGAGAGCTATGATCGATGTGCAAAAGGGTGAACTAAGGCTGAGAATGGATAAAGAAGAGATCTTATTCAACCTCGATAAACCAATGAAGATGTCGATGGAGATGAAGTGTAACAATATTGATGTGGTGGAGGGGATTGTTAATGAAGAAATGTCCCTGATTCTCTCTAAGGATCCTATTGAGACATGCTTGATGAAATCTCTTACTTTTCCCACCACGGAGCTAGATGAACTCTCCAACGAGGTACACATTGATTTACTTGAAAACTTGCTTGCTTTGGGTGATGATAGGTATCAATCGGAAAGGACAAAGTTGAAGAGGTCAGGTGGACTAGGAAGTACTTACCATTGGATAGAGAGAGTGCCCCTCAAGAAGAGAAGAAAGAGGAGTTGAAACCGCTATCGGAACACTTGAAGGATACCTATCTTGGTGACAATGGAAAATATCCGGTAATTGTATCTTTTCCCTTGATGTTGATCAACTTAGGGAATTGTTAGATGTGCTTAGGAAGTATAAGTCTGCGATTGGATGGTCTCTTGATGATTTGAAAGGTATTAGTCCTTCATATTGCATGAATAGAATAAGGTTGTTAGATAAGGCCAAGAGTAGTATTCAGAATCAGCGGAGGATGAATCCCGCTATTCAAGAAGTGATTAGGAAGCAAATCCCAACGTGGCTAGATGCTGGAATTATTTATCCTATTAGTGATAGTCCCCATGTGAGTCCATTGCATGTAGTATCTAAAAATGGGGCATGACTATTGTGAAAGGCGAGGATGGAGAGAAATTAGCCACTAGGATTCCTACGGGATGGTGTGTGTGTATGGATTACAGGAAACTGAATGAAAATACATGCAAAGACCACTTTCCCCTTCCTTTCATGGATCAAATGCTTGATCGTCTTACAGGGTATGAGTATTATTATTTTATGGGTTGATAGAAAAGATCATGGAGGTGTTTATGGACTATTTTTCTATGTTTGGTTCCTCTTTTGATATTTGTTTATTTAATCTTGCTACTGTGTTGAAGAGATGCCAAAAACTAATCTTGTCTTGAAATGGGAGAAGTGTCACTTCATAGTAAGAGATGGGATTGTTCTTGGCCATCATATTTCGGCCAAAGGATTGCAGGTAGATAGAGCAAATGTGGTGGTGATCGAGAAGCATCCACCGCTTACTAATGAAAAGGGAGTGCGGTCCTTCCTTGGACACGCCGGCTTTTATATGAGATTCATAAAAAACTTCTCGAAATACTCCAAGCCCTTATCTCATTTACTTGAAAAGGATGTCCCTTTTGTTTTTGATGACGAGTGTCTAACAGCTTTTGGTTTTGAAAGAGGAGCTTATTACTGCACCTATCTTGATCACACTGGATTAGACTCAGCCGTTTGTACTTAACTTGGAGTGGTGCTTGGGCAGTTGAGGGAAAAAAGTTCTACGCCATTTACTATGCGAGTAAGACTTTTGATGATGTACAAAAGAACTACACGGTGATAGAAAAGGAGTTTTTGGATGTGGTGTACGCGTTCAATAAGTTTCAACAGTATTTGGTTGGCATGAGGACGATTGTGTATACAGATCATTCTGCGATCCGATATTTGATAAAGAAGAAGTAAACGAAGCCAAGGATTATTAGATGGATCCTTATGGAGATCAGAGATAAGAAAGGTAGGGAGAACGTGTTGGCGGATCACTTATCGAGGTTGGAGACAAGGGAGCACTGTGATGATTATTTTGATTACATTGAAGAGATGTTCCCCGATAAGAAGATAATGACAGTGTTTGTTGAAGGACCGGAAAGAGCATGTGTGGTGGCTGCCCAAGGGATGGATCCATGGTATACGGATTATGTGAATTACATTGCCGTAGGAAAAATTTCGAGAGATCTCAACTGATATCAACTTGTAAAACTTAAGAGGGATGTTGAGACGTTTATATGGTATGAGCCATTTGTCTACAAGATATGTACGAATTCCATAGTCCGTAGGTGTGTTTCTGAGATGGAGATGGAGAGCGTTCTTGATTTTTGTCATGCACAACCTAACGGGGGGTACTTCGGGGCTCAAAAGACAGCAGCAAAGGTACTTCAATATGCTCTATATTGCCCTACTTTGTTTAAAGATTGTGAGACCTATGTGGCGTCATGTGATAGATGTCAAAGAATGGGGAACATAAGTAGGAGAGATGAGATGCCACTTAGCAAAGCATTGTTGTTGAGATCTTCGATGTATGGGGGATCTATTTTATGGGGACTTTTCCCCCATCTAATGGGATTCTCTACATTCTTTAGAGTGGATTATGTTTCTAAGTGGGTGGAAGCCATTCCCACTCGCGTGAATGATTCAAGGGCTATTTTATCGTTCTTGAAGAAACATATCTTTGCCCGCTATAGAGTTCCTAGAGCATTAGTAAGTGATGGAGGTACTCACTTCGTCAATAAGCTTCTTAAAAAGGTGCTTAAGGATTATGGAGTCAAGCATAGGGTTACCACACCCTATCACCCTCAAGCGAATGGGCAAGCTGAAGTATCCAACCGCCAAGTGAAGCAAGTTTTGGAAAAAGTAGTCAGGGCCAATAGGAAGGATTGGGCTATGAAGCTCGATGATGTTTGGTGGGGGTTCCGAACTGCTTATAAGACGGTGTTGGATATGTCACCGTACCAAATTGTCTATTGAAAATCGTGCCACTTACCCGTAGAGATTCAGCACAAAGCTTTTTGGGCATTGAGGAGTTTGAACTTGTCTCTCAAAGATCAAAAAGTGTTGAGAATGACATATCAATCTATTGGACGAGTTTAGAAATCGTGCTTATAGAACTCGGAGATCTTTAAGGAGAGAATGGAGAAATGACATGATTCAAAGATATCATACAAGGAGTTCAAGCAAGGTGATGAGGTATTACTCTTTAACTCTCATTTGATGCTTTTCACAGGAAAATTAAAATATAAGTGGACGGGGTCGTTCATTATCCATAGAGCCTGCGGAGGGGGAGTTTCAAGTTGATGGACAAAGATGGAGACATCATAGTGGCGAATGGGCTTCGATTGAAGCATTACAAGTTTGTCGGATGATGCTTGCGTCATCTTTGAAGATACCTTGCGCTAAATTGTTACCATCGTGACTCTCCGATGTTAAACATGAGCGCCTGTTGGGGGCTTTCCCTCCCGTTTTATTGCTTTATTTTTCATTGATGTGAGTAAGAAATTTTCATATTTGACGTCCTTATCATTAGGAAATTTTCATATTTGATGTGATGTACTTACCTCATATAGTGCGGAGAATATGGTCTTTCCTTTGTAATGTTTGCTAGGAGAGTTGATTTTTTGCGGTATATTAAAATTTTAGCCGGTTTTGATGCATCAATTTTTTTGCAATTTGCCTAGTGTTTAGTGATATTTTATTTTGTTTTTTTAGTGTCATTGCGGATTTACACTTGATGTTATTTGGTATGAAAGTGGTTCTCGAGCTTAGAAATTGTGATCTTGATACTTGATGTTGTCTTATAGTTTCATTGTTGCAGGGAAATATAAGAAAGTTATGACGTTTATGAAGTTCTAGGTATCGTTTGACTTTCAGGAGGATTGTTCGATCATGCTGTTTGATCGAGCAATGGTCGAACGAAATGTGTAAATCTTCCAGTAGGGTTGTTCGACCTGGACAGGGTTTGTTCGACTATATTGGTATGTCGAACAGAAGTCGAACAAAATGTGCAAATTCTTCTAGAGAGTTTATTCGACTTGGACTTTGCTGCTCGACCAAGATGCCGTAGTGGAGCAACGGTCGAACAAAATGTACAAATTCTTACAAAGAGTTTGTTCGACCACGCCGCTGTTGCTCGACCATAAGTGTGAAGTCGAACGAAGGTCGAGTGGGACAGAGGAGAACAGGGAGCGCGACTGGGCAGTTTGCTCGACTTCCATCACCTGTTCGACAAATATATTTTTATCGAACAGAAGTTGAATAATGCCAATTTTAAAGGTGAATTTCAAGTGGCTCGACTTTAAACCCATGTTCGACTAAGTCCTCTCAAGTCGAACAGAGTCAGTTTTAAAAAGTCAGTTTTCATTCCGTTCGACATACAACCGTAACCTTTCTCGAGCACCAATCCATAACCGTATGTCCTTCGTTCCAAATTCTTTTCTACACCTAAATTCTCCATTCCATACACTTCCACATCCAAATTCGAGGGATTCCAAATCCAATCTAGGTTTTTTCACTTGAGTTTTTGGGTTTCTTGTTGCCAATCACCACACGCACACCATGTCAAGTAAAGGAAAAGAGATTGCTTCATCATCCAAGAGGAAGGGACCTAGGTCGCCTTCGCTTGGAGAAATAGTCAAGAAATTGAGGATGGAGAAGAGGAGGCCATCCGACTATGGGTTAAAAATTCCAAATTGGGAGGAAAAGAAGAATCTTTGGACTGCAATAGAGCAAAGATAATAAGGACGCGGTATCAGGATGATCATGCTATGAGAGAAATGGATATTCTCACTGACATTCGTTGGATTTTTGAATAGGTGGGCATCACCCGGTTTATGGAGAAGAAGAAAGAGGCCTATTTCCACATAACTGTGGAGGTCTTGTGCGCGTTAAGGATTGAGCGTGGAGATTGATACCTTTATTATGGTATTCGGATGCAGATTGATGGGCATGAGCAGACGATGTGGGCCTAGGAATTTAATGAATTGATTGGCTGTGAGAATGAGTCTTATGTGGAGCATGATGACTTCAATCCGAAAAAGTTATGTGAGAGCTATTTCGGAAAGGCAAGAGCGTTATAATTCGAACACTTCCAAGGTTTCCTTCATTCGTAACCCCATGATTGCTTGCATGGATAGAATTTTGAGCAACACATTGTTTACTAGGTCAGAAGGAAGTTGCATTCCGAGGGGGGAGCTTTATGTGTTGTGGTGCATGCTTCACAGAGTTCGTTTCAACGTAACAACGTACTTTTTCAATCAGTTGCACAAGTTTACGACTCTTGGATTTCAGCACGTGAATATCAGAGGGCTCATCACCTTGATCACTGAGTACTATAGAGTTGATTTGAGCTGGCACAAGCCTATCCGAGGGGATCCAGATTTGATCTTATCATGTGTGAGGATAGGGTTGATTGAGAGGCAAGATGATATGTGGATGTTCGTTCGAGGAAAGAATCCTAGTACATTCAGTTTTCCATTGGTAATTATTAATCTCACTACGGTTAGGGTGAACAGCAATTTATTGATGAATACCATGGAGCACATGGTTATCTCGTAGATGTGCTTGGGAAGAGGAGACTGGAGACTCCTAGCTGATATGCGAGCTCATGGCATTGAGTTAGATGAGGATATGGTTATAATAGGAGATATGGGTGACTTTGTAGATGAGGAGACGTAGCCACCACCTGCTTTTGATTATCCGGGAATAGATATGCCTCCGGTGTAGCCTCATCAACCAATTGAGCAAGAGATTTTCGAGCCACCACCACAGCCACAGCCACAACCACAGTAAAACTATTGGGTAGCTCATGATCAGTTTTATCTGGAGCAATTCCGATTGATGCACGAGCACTTCGCCACACTCAATGCAAACCAGCAAGAAACAAACAGGCAGTTGGCGCTTGCGAATACCAACTACGCCACACTTAATGAACGCAATGATGCGATAGATGGTCAGTTGAGGCAGATGCAAGACCGTGAACGCTTGATGGATCGGAATATCAGTGACCTCCATAGAGCATTTGATCAGTGGCGAGCGGACAGGAGCGATGATGACAATGAGGAATATGATGGTGATGCTCCAGAGGAGTAGAGCTGCTAGGTCTTTTATTTTTCTGATTCTTCTCATCCCCATTCTCTTTTACACTTTACAGGTGAAGGCTTGATTGTTGTGGGTGTAGTGTGTGATTCATGTGTGAGTGGCATGTATCTGATAGTGATGATGATTGACTGATTGTTGGAAGTTGTTTGCTTTGGATTGTTAATGATGAGGATTATTCATGTTATGCATGTGCTCTTATTTAGATGCATGTTGATTTGTTGATGACGAGAATGTTCTATTTTACTTGTAGTTCATAGAAAAATTGATATTGATTACATGCTTTGAAGAGTGCTTAGGATTCTATTACCCATGTGAGGATTTGAGCCTTTTGATCATGCTATACGCATGATGGTTTATTCTTGAGAGTCGTTTGTATACTCGTATTCTAGAACTTGACTTGTAGTCTTGTTTGAAGTCTATAATTGATAGATACTAGGAAATGATCTTAGGCCATTGTTGTCAATTGAGTTACTTAGCCAAATTTATCCTACTTTATTATATGATTATCATTGGAAGCCCTTCTGAGCCTTTAAGTTTTTTCTTTGGCAAGCCGTTGATAAATAGCCATTTACCTTCTTAAGCCTTGACACCTATTACTAGTATAGAGTGGAGGTAAATTAATGCTATATGAAGTTTGAAGAGGAAAATGAAGGACGGGATTGGTGAAATATAAATCGAATGACAAAAGGTAAATCTTGCATGGGATAGTGCCTGAAACTGGTATCCCTAATGCTAAAAAGGGTAGTGCCCGAAACTGGTACCCTTATACTTGAAGAACACCAGAATTGGTATTCTACTGCGAAGAAAAAAATTATTGTTGATCCAAGTAAAGATGGAGGAAGCATGTATTGGAGTGATCATAAGAAAGACGAAGGAGAAAAGAAGGAAGAGCGAATCTCCAAGGTACTTCTTTGCTAGTAATTTAGTTACTTATCTATATTCTCCTACCTTTACCAAAGAGCCAACATTACAACCTATATGCAAGTCCTTTGTGATCCTAGTATTGAAGTAGTTGTAGATGGATTTTTGAGACTCTTGTCAAGCTTATGGTTATGCGAGTATATGAATTAAAATTGAGTGTCGATACTAACCATAAAGTGTACATCTTTTACACATGAGAGAGAGAGTAAATACTTACCCGTGAATTAGATGACTTAGCATCCGTAGAAGTATTGTGATTGATTGATGTTTTTATGTGAATGAAAGGTATGATGGATTGCATGTTTTGAATTGATATAATAACATGTGTTAGGATAGGTTGTGCGTGATATCGTGATTACACTCTCTAATTTGTTTTAATTGTCGTTGCCTTGGGACGAGCAATATGTATGTTTGGGAGTTTGATGAGAGTGTAAATTCACATATTTTGGGCTCTGATTTGCGTGGAAATTGAGTACGATTGAGTCTTTACTGAGACGAATTGGTACGTTAATGGAAAAGTCACGAATCAGAGGGTACAAGGGCTTTTTGAGCATATTTGTACATGAAAACAGCTAGAAAGGACTCGGAATTGGAAGACAGGATTTTTGAAGCAATTTTCGAAAACCGTTCGACTTCAAGACCTTGTTCGACCATTATCACGTAGGTCGAACAAGATGGCCAAGTCGAGCAGAATATGCAGATTTGTCCAAAGAGCTTGCTCAACTTGGAGAGGTTGCTCGACCAGAATCATCTTGGTTGAGCAGATGAGGGAAGTCGAACAAAATATGCGAAAACTTATAGAGAATTAGCTCGACCATTGCTCGAGTTGGAGGCCTTGCTCGACTAGTCTAAGCTTGGTCGAACGGATTCTCACTGATGCTATTTATGGTAATTCCAGATGTCTTTTATCAAATTTGACGTGTGCTTCAAGCAAAAACACATCCTAAGCCCATAAGGAGGTTCCACCACTATAAAAGAAGAGCTTTCGCAGAAGAAAGGTCACACATCATTCATCATCCATCCACCACCGAAACCCTACCATCATCCGAAAGGGTCGCGAAGAGAGGTTCATCTAGCGCGTCAAGTAAGATCATACCAAACAACCATGATTGTTCCTTGCTCAATCATGGGCTAGAACCGCTCCGGTAGTTCTAGGGTTATGAAAGTTTTATGAATTAATTGAATTTCCATGTGTAAACTCCGTACAACACTACTTGTGGTTTGTTTTATATAAGATTGCGCCTTTCAATTCATACTCACGGTCGTTTTGTGCATCATTAACTAATATATAGAGTCTGAATGCATATCTTGGTTAATGATTGAGTGTGTTCACCGCTGAGCAGGATTACATGTTATAATTCTAAGTGAAGGGATTCTGAAGTCTTATTGAAACAATCTTATATAGATACTTGTTAATTGAATATTATTCGGGTTAATAGGTAGGATTAAGAGTATAATATCATAGTACCTATAAAGGGAGATCATATCGGGTTAGAGTACTAAGTACATGAGAAATAATTGATAATGATAGTACCTAGAAAGGGGGGTGAATTATATGTCTTGCTCCGAGGATATTCACACGTGTCGAATGCATGTTTACTTGTGTCTATAGAGCGAACTTGCATAGTTTAGTGATGCGTCCATAAACCACAAGGTAGAGTCGGACAATAACGCATGGAAAGAAAATTAATAAGTAAAACCGGATGCCCGAAGAACTACCTAATCTCTTACTTGATCACAACCGTATTTTCTATTGCTTGTTTGTTTATTTGATTTGCTTTTAAGTTAATTTCTATTTAATTTCGTAACAATTCAAAACCAACTTGCCAAACATAATCTTAATAAATTAGAGCATAATATAACTGACAATAATCTGTCTCTTGGGTACGATAATCACTTGGTCACCTATCAAAACTACAATTGATATCCTTATATTTGAGGATTAATTTTGTGTATTGAGAAAACTCCCATCAGATAACAGCGCTCCACCTAAGGATGCATCAATAAGAACACGCGACTCACAATTCAATCTGTAGTAGAAGATGCTTATGTACTGAGCCTTAGACATCCATGCTATGGGCAGCGCCTGAGCATGTCTTTAACCCTGTCCCACGCCTCATGAAATTCCCCACCCTGATTCAAAACAAATTAGGTGATGTCTTGCTTCATTCTTAAGATCCTTGAGGGTGGCATGTATCTATTCAAGAATTTCTGCTGCAGTTGGTCCCATGTAATGCAGTCTGTGACATCAAGAGTCTCATACCAAGCATCTGCCCTATGAATCAAAGAGAACTTAAATAGGGTGATCCGTCTAGCATTGTCATTAGCTCCTGCACCCTTCTGTTTGTTTGCATAACTAAGGAATTTTTTGAGATGCTAATATGGATCTTTAAATGAACTCCTAGAGAAAGGGGGTTCTTCTCCACCATGTTGATAAGAGTGGGATATATCTCAAAATCATCATCTGCCTCCCTTGCTCATATAAACCCCATGTTGTCAATCCCATTATTCATGAAAAATTTCACTTATGACAACATTATTCGGATTCTGCCTTACTACGGCCATGTTTAGCACTGTGTGTTACTTCTTCCTTTCATTCCTCTCGTTTTCCTAGTGTACAAGTATCTTAGAAAAATTCAAGGTTAGATAGAAATAAATAACACAAATAAAAGTCTTAATGAAACTAGAAATAATAAATTAATAATGACAACCGTCCCCGGGAACGATGCCAAAAACTTGATGAGCGTTTTCATTGCCCGCAAAATTAATCTCCAAGTATTAAGGATATCAATTGCAGCCTAAGCAGACAACCAAGTTAAATATTGAACCCAAAGGACGACGTATTTTCAATTTAATTATTTTTTTAATTAATTAAGACGAATTAGAAATAAAGTTGTGAATTTATTATATATAAACTACTAAACAATTAATTAAAATAACAAATAAATTGAGTACTAGAAGAATATGAAAGTGACTCAAGAATGGAGAATAGGTAGCCCTAGGGTAATCCGGTTTCACTCATTAATTTTCCTTTCGTGAATTAATGTCTGACTCTGCCTTGTGGAATATGACGCATCAGTAAGCTTTGCAAATATACTCTATAGACACAAGTAAATATTCGTGTAACATGTGTGAATAACCTTGGAGTAAGAGATTAATTTCACCCCTTTTCTAGGTACTATCAGTATCAATTATTTTCCCTAGGATTGGTACTCTAACCCGATATGATCTTTCTTTATAGGTACTATAAAATTACCCTCTTTATCCTGCTTACTAACCCGAATTCAATTTAATTAATAAATATTCATATATGATAGTTCTAATAAAGCTCCGGAGTCCCATCACTTAGAATTATAACATAGAATGTTCAATAGTGAACGCGCTCAGACAACAACCAAGATATATATTCAGATTCTATATAACAGTTGAAGATGCACAAAACGACGGGGAATATGAATTAAAAATGCATAATCTTATATAAAATAATTCCAGAAGTAGTGTTGTGCGAAGTATACTCACGAAAGTTCAATTATTCCATAAAAACTTTAAAACCCTGATCTACCAAAACAGTACTAGCCCATGATGTTATGAAGAACAATCATGGGGGGTTGGATAGATCTTACCCATATGTCGTGAAAATATAAGATAAAATGGTAAACAATAAAAAACCTAGATTTGGGCCTCTCGCGTCCTTCTCCGTCTTGAATCCTTCTTGGTTCTACTCTCGATTTAGCAGACGAATCTTCAAAGTGATGGATGAATGGAGGAAGGAATGAATGTGGATGATGGTGTAGGGGGTAATCCCCCTTGTGGGATGTAGGATGATTGTCGCCCCTTCTTTGGTGTGTTTTGCATCCCTTTTATACTTGCTAGCTCTCCTTATGAACCTTGGATGAGCTTTTTCGTGGAAAATACGAACATACATGCACAGGAGGTAAAATCCCAATGATTCGGAGGTGACGTGTCCCAGCTCGACCAAACAGCTCTTGGTCGAGCGGAGTCTGCCTTGGTCAAGCAGAGGTCAAGTGGAATTACACAGTCTCACTGTTTCACGCATAACTTCGATATCTGAACTCCGATTTGAGTGATTCTTGTGCTCACGCGATCCTATCTTCCTCAGCTTTCTATCCATATAAAGAAATCACAAAAATTCCTATATTTGAAGGTGTAACAAGTCATCAAAAATTGCACAATCGTGCTGAGTAGGAACTGCTTACGCGACGTCACAATTTTTATCATAACTTTCTCGTTTGGACTCCGATATAGATGTTTTTTACGCCAAAACGTTTCTATCCTCTGTGCTAATATATGACAATAATTCCCATAAAAAATTTTGAATTGAACACTAAAACACACTTACTTTCACTTTCATCAAAGAACTACCTTGGTAGTTGAATAAGATAGAATTATTTAGGGATGAACATAATTTGATTGTATTTATGTTGTATAAATATATTAATTAATTTAGAAGAATTTTAGTCTTACTATATTAGAATACTTTAACTTGAAAATTATGGTGTGCATTAAGATAATTTAGGGTATGAATAGGTGCATGTTAAAAAAATGATATTTGATATGTTTTAACTTAAAAGTATATTTTAGTCTTATGTTAATTAAGAATATTTTTAATCTACATTATTTATGAATATGTTTAACATTATAGGGGTGTAAATAGCCAATCCAATTATAAATGACCAATAATTATGCTTTAATTATGTGCAATGAAACCACAAACATGAATAAAGAATGGGTAAATTACCAAAATCCCTATTGCGGTTTGTCTAAATTACCAAATAAACCCCATGGTTTGAAAAAATATCAATTACCCCCTTTAAAAAATAATTTTTTTGAAAAATAGTGAAATTTAAAAATACAATGTTAAATATATGGGTCTTGATGTCAATTTCATCCTTCTTTATTTTAAGAAAAATATATTTTTATTAATTTTCAAATAAAAAACAAGTTAAAGGGGGTAATTGGTAATTTTTCAAATCACGGAGTTTATATGGTAGTTTGGACAAACCTCAAAGGGGGTTTTGGTAATTTACCCATAAAGAATAATAATTATATTAATTGTAATTATTTTAATTTTTATTTTCCACAATTTATGCTAAATGGGATATTGAATATATTAACTAATGCTAAAGATTTTAATTAAATACATATTGAGTGGAATAATTAGAGCAAATAACTGGTGCATTTCCAAATTCACGGGGTCTTTTTATTATATGCATAAATTTTTCGTAAATTAAATTAAACATTTTTTATGCATTAAGTGAGCTTTTAGTAAAATATAAAGTTATTAATTTAGAGTGTATATTGGGTGCACCCATATGTGTATGTCTTTTTATTGTATTTTGTATACATATTATTCTATTTTGTATACATGTTTTGTAATAATTGTATACTTTTTTCACATTAAATTTTCATTAAAAAAAACTAACATCCATATGTGTATAAGTTTTTATTGAATATTATATACAAATTTTCATTAAAAAAATTAACAATTAAATTGTATACATTTTTACTCTTAATTGTATATGTTTTTGTTCATATTTGTATATGAGTGCACCCTATCTTTAGGTGCACCCGGATGCACACTATAAATTGTCATTAATTTAATATACTTTCTCCATCTTATTTCAATATATTTACATATCTTTAATTTGGATGTCTTATGTGGTAAAAAGAGATTCACAAAAAATTATTAATATATATTTATAGACTCACACATAAAACTAATATAACTATTCACTATCATTAGAATATTTTATTTTATGGATATGTTTAGCATTTTGTGGTGTAAATATGTGTTCCAATTATAAATGATCAATAATTATACTTTCAATTTTTTTCTATTAAAATCACAAACATAAATAAAGAATAATAATTATATTAATTATAATTATTTATATTTTTATATTCCACAATTAATTATGCTAAATTAAGGATATTGAATATATTAACTAATGCTAAAGAATTTTAATTAAATGCATATTGAGTGAAATAATTAGAGCATAACTGGTGCATTTCCAAAATTTACGGGGGTGTTTTTACTATGTGCATAAATTCTTCATATTTTAAATTAACACTTTTTTGTGCATTAACTGAGCTTTTATTAGTAAAATATAAAGTTTAAATTTAATATACTTTCTCCGCCTTATTTCAATATTTACATATTTTTTATTTAAACGTGTTATGTAGTAAAAGGAAACCCACAAAAAATAATTAATATATATTCATAGACTAATACATAAAACTAATACAACTGTTCACTATCATTAGATATTATTATATTCTTAAATCACAATATATTAAAATAATATATTTATTAATTTACGTAAGAAAGGCAAGAGGCTGGGAGTAACGTGTTTTTCATGGCTCAATGCATTACTTGTCTTAATATAAATGTCTTAAAATGATTTACGGGTTAAACAGTAGTTGACTAATTTTTCAAATCATAATCAAACAAACATTAATGTTAATTAATTATTAACTTAATTTACCATTTAAACATTTAATTGACTTGATAATAAACTTTTTAATTCCATAATAAAAATTGGTGAATCATACCATAAATTAATTATTAATAATAGAATATAAATTAATCAAATATAATTATTCCATAAAATTAAAACCTTTCGATTTGAAGTTGTCTACTATTTTTTAATCAAAATTTTTAGTATGATAAATTTAGAGTTAATTTTATTTTTCAATATTGTTAACTATTGGAAAGTAAGATTATTTTGTTATGAAAATTAAGAACGTTAATGATATAATTATTATGATTTTTTTTTTTGGAAATTTTCAAAATTAATCATCATTTAATTAAATATAAATAAGAGAGAATCGTGGAGCAATAAACACATAATGATGCAATTATTATGATTTTCTTTATGGAAATTTTCAAAATCAATAATCAATTAATTAAATATAAATAATAGAAAATCGCGGATCAATAAACACATCAATATAAAATCATTAATGATGTAATTATTATGAATTTTTTTATGAAAATTTTCAAAATCAATCATCAATTAATTAAATACAAATAAGAGAGAATCACGGATCAATAAACAAATCAAATATATAACAAACTTTGAAACTTTTAAAGTTTGTCAAGGAGTATAAACTCTTACTATTATTCATTATCTTATAGTAATATAGACTGCATTCTTAAATCACTATGTATAGTGATTAGTAGGAAAGCGGCTGAGAATGTCAAGAACTTCACAATCAGTTGGGAGGTCATAATTCTTCGTCAACTTTGGCTCACGAAACACCAGCAATGGAATCAAAGTTACAAAATTGATACAAACAATAAAAAAAATGATAACTCAATAAATGGAAGCTGCAAAACTTCAGAAACACGTGTATTCCTAATTAGAAAATTAGAGTAATATACTAAAACTTAAAATGCTGCATCTTTAAGCCGAAAAAGGAGTGAGATAATGTACCAATTTCACAACTTCTAAAACAAATGCTACATATTTAACCCAAAAAAAGTAGTGAGATAATGTACTAATTTCACAACTTCTAAACAATAATAGATATCTAATTTTTCACAAAATAAGTGTACTCAGGATAAATATAGTATAAAGACACACGATTAATATAATAAACAATGGAGTTCTATGGTGACACAATTAGCCATTGGACTAAATTTATAATATAGAATCATGCTTACCACATCAAATATTTAATTAAAAATAAATAATACAAAAAATTAATGTAAAAAGTAAACATGAAGAAGAATCACCAAATTTATGAAGAAGAAGAACAGACCGAAGAGAGCGTAGCCGTGACTTTCTTATGGCTTCTCTCCATAGCCACGTCCTATACGTCTTTGCCATTGTGCTTTGGTTGCCATAGACTAATTGCAGTTACCATAAAGAAAAAAATGATAAAAATAATCTAATTAAAAAAAATTTGAAGAGAGATGGTGGATTTAGGGGAACGAACACGGCAATGCATAACTTTGTGGATGAAATATTGAGTGTTTCCCATAACGCAGAGCATCAGAGGAGGATGTGAAGGCCCTATAGAAATAGGGGCGAAGACATGGTTAGGACGACGATTTTGAGAGAGAACACGCTGATGATCAGAGTTGTTTCGGTGAAAGGAGAGAGAAATAAGAAAGATAAACAAAGAAAGATAACATAAAGAAATGAGATAGAAAATAAGAAGTGAGAGAGAAAACTGTGGAAAGAATGATAAAAATAAGGAATGAGAAAGGAATAAATAAACTAAAGAAAGAGAAAAATAACATAAGAAAAAAACGCAAGAAAAAAAAGAATGAAAAAAATGAAAGTGCTATAAATTTTAAATTTGGTGTATCAGCTTTCTTTGGAGCGACCTTCATTAGCATATCTTTTTCAAGTTCATAATTTACTCTGGGGTAGAATCAGGATTATTCTATGAACACAATACATTAATGAAAATTCTGTACGTATTTTAGTTGTTGCATGCGAATAAAAAAAATTGTTGAGAAGAAAATATGTATCATTAACACATACATGTACGGTGGTTACATAACAGATTAGTCGTCTTCTTAATTAAATTCTTGCAAATAGAATTGATCTAAGTGAAATACACTTAGATTTTTTTGGCTTAATTGCATGAATTTACTTGAATTTATGAGGCTTTAATTCAATAATTAAGCATGATTTTCATAAAAATGTTATTAATTGCTTGATTATTTGGAGAGATGTATTTTTGTTTATTTTTTTTTACAAAAAATGTGTTTTTGAGCTTAAAAGAGTGAAGGGAGAAATGAGATTGAAAATTGGAAGAAGATGAGAATATATAAAAATGGAAGATAGACAACAAAACTACGACACTTTTCTTAAAAAGTTTTGGGGCAAGTTCATGTCATTGGGAGTAGCGCCGTGAAATGCGAGAAACAGGTGCCCTGCTCCCCGCAACTGCCGACGTCTGCCCTATTTTGCCTAGAAATGGTGACAAGTTGCCGATGGATGTGTGCTTGGTCGATGGCTGTCGAGAAGTCACGTCAGCTGCTGATGCGCGTTTTCTTTGCACAAAAAATTAATCCCCAAGTATTAAGGATATTAGTTACAGCCTAAGCAAGTGACCAAGTTAAATATCGAACCCAAAGAACGGCGTATTATCAATTTAATTATTTACTAAATTAATTAAGACGAATTGTGGCAACAAAGTTGAGGTATAGAATTATTAACTACTAAATAATTAATTAAATAACAAATAAAATAAATTAAACACTAGAAGAATACGAAAGTGAATCAAGTATGTTGAATAGGTAACCCTAGGGTAATCCAGTTTCACTCACTAATTTCCCTTTCGTGTATCAATGCCCGACTCTGTCTTGTGGAATATGGATACATCACTAAGCCATGAAAATCTACTCTATAGACACAAGTAAATATGAGTGTAACACGTGTGAATAACCTCGGGGCAAGAGATGTAATTTCACCCCCTTCTAAGAATTATCAATATTAATTATTCCCCACGTCTAAAATCTAACCCGATATGATCTCCCTTTATAGGTACTATAAAATTAATCTATTTATCCTACTTATTAGTCTGAATTCAATAAAATTAATAAACATTCATATATGACAGTTTTAATGAAGTTTCGAAGTCCCCTCACTTAGAATCATAACATGGAATTCTATTCGGCAGTGAACATGCTCAATCAACAACCAAGATATATATTCAGACTCTATATAATAGTTGAAGATGCACAAAACGACTGTGAATATGAATTAAAAATGCATAATCACATATAAAATAATTTCACAAGTAGTGTTGTACGGAGTATAAATACGAAAGTTCAATTAATTCATAAAATCCTTCAAAACCCTAGATCTACCAAAAAGGCTCTAGCCCATGATGTTGCGAAGAACAATCATGGGTGTTGGATAGATCTTACCCATATGTCTTGAACATAAAAGATAAATTAGGAAACGATAAAAATCCTAGATGTAGCATTCGTCGCGTCCTTCTCCGTCTTGAATCCTCATCCTGGTTCTCCTCTTGATTCAATAGACGAATATTCACAATGATGGATGAATGGAGGAAAGGATGGATGTGATGGTGTGAGGGGTAATCCCTCATTGTGGGGTGGTGTAGAATGATTGTTGCCTTCTCACATGAATAATGATGTAAAATATATATAGGTGTGAGAAGGGAATGAAACAAGGAAATAAAAGATATGGGTGAATCATGGAGGATTATGTGATAAGGAGATTAATTGTCCTCCAAGAAATAGAAAATATTGGCTAATTTTCGGAAATTTTAGGAAATTCTCAGAAATTCTCTCCTGCAGTCGCGCGACCTCACGAATTTGAGCATAACGTCCTTGTCCAAACTCCGATTTGAGTGATTTTTATGCTAAAACGATCCTATCTTTCGTGGCTTTCTAACCATGTATAACTCTATCAGTTTTAAGCTCCACACAAATAAGGAAAAATTATGGAACTTTAACGTGCGTTTTTCAGCATTTCTATAACTTTGTACTTTTGATAATTTTTCCACCTAAAACACACTAAAACACTTCAAACGCACCTTTTACTCAAATATATTGAATATAAGACACTTGTGCTAATATATGACAATAATTTCAATTAAAAAGGTGTTAAATTGAACATTAAAGTACGCTTATTTTCACTCACATCAATGCCCTAAACTTACTTGTTGCTCATCCCGAGGCAACAAAATAAAAATAAAAATAAACAGAGATAGAGTAAGAAAATTAATAGGTCGGGAAACAAGGACTACAACAAATACCCCATTCAAAATTTAATTATCCTCAACTTAGGTTGTGAAACTTTAATTACATGTAATAATCAATTCATAGCATACAAGATAAGACAATCACCACCAATTCAAATGCTCTATTGATATGTTCTCACGGGAAGTATATATTACTCGCACTCAAGTGTAAAAGATATACATTTATGTGTTAAGGTGTTTACGCTCAGATTCAATTCAAGTGCATGCGTAAGCATAAGCTTGCCAAATATCGCCAACTTTCCACCCCTAAAAGTATGATTCTACAATAGGATCAAAACAGACGTTTCTTTTAGAAGTAATGTTGGCTCTTTGGTTAGGTAGGAAATATATGGATAAGGAATTAAAACTTGGATCAATCAAGTCGCGTTCCATCATGATCTTTCATTCTTCTTACTCACTTCAATTAAGCACAATATCCTCCTCGACTTTTCACTTTATTTTTCAAGCACAACAATTTTTTTCCTTCTCTTTTTCTTTTTTCTTTTTTCTTCTTTCTTTTGAGGTACCAGTTTCGGGCACTACCTCGCACATCCTCCATAGGGTACTAGATTTAAGCACTACCTTAAGAAGTTTGATTCCAAGGAATACTAGATTTATGCACTACTTTGATTTTCCTTAGATGCATTTTCAAGTTCAATCACTATTTCAACACCAATTTTATTCTTTCCCAAACTGTTATAAAAGTCCATCAACACACTTTGAAAAGCCATTAGTTCTCTTTATAACTAACAATCAAGGCTTAAAAAATTCAGATGCTCAAAGTGATTATTTCTCGTAGGCTGCCAAAGAATGATGTTTTTAGGCTCAACGGGGCTAACTACAGATAAGCTTCATTCGGTAGTGAATTATTTGGCTAAGTGACTTATAAATTCAAGGATGACTTAAAATCATCTCCCATCATCTAACACACATGTAGTTTCAAGTAAGATAAGAGGCAATTTCTAGAATACTTACACTAGAGATAATCACCAGAAAAGAAATATCATGTAATTATGTACATGATCAACGAGGCTCAAAATCTCACATGAGTTTTTAACAAGTAACAGAGAACTCTTCATGGTAAGTAATATTTCACAAGTACACATAGAACTTCATACCACAATAATAATAGCCATCCGTGGAAATGGCGCCAAAAACTTAATGCCCGTTTTTTTTTTGCACGCATAATTAATCCCCAAGTATTAAAGATATCAGTTGCAGCTTAAGCAAGCGACCAAATTAAATATCGAACCCAAAGGATGACGTATTATCAATTTAATTATTTACTAAATTAATTAAGACGAATTGTAGCAATAAAGTTAAGGTATAGAATTATTAACTACTAAAAAATCGATTAAAATAACATATAAAATAAATTTAACACTAGAAGAATATGAAAGTGAATCAAGTATGGAGAATAGATAGCCCTAGGGTAATCCGGTTTCACTTATTAATTTTACTTTTGTGTATCAATGTCCGACTCTACCTTGTGGTATATGGACGCATTAGTAAGCCATTCAAATCTACTCTATAAACACAAGTAAATATTCGTGCAACACGTGTGAATAACCTCGGAGCAAGAGACGTAATATCACCCCCTTTTTAGGTACTATCAGTATAAATTATTTTTCACGTCTAGAATCTAACCCGATATGATCTCTCTTTTTATGTACTATAAAATTAACCTCTTAATCTTACTTATTAACTCGAATTCAATTCAATTAATAAATATTCATATATGACAGTTCTAATGAAGCTTCGGAGTCTCCTCATTTAGAATCATAACATGGAATCATGTTCAGCAGTGAACGCGCTCAATCAACAACCAATATATATATTCAGACTCTATATAACAGCTGAAGATGGAAAAAATGACCGTGAATATGAATTAAAAATGCATAATCATACATAAAATAATTTACAAGTAGTGTTGTATGTAGTATACACACGAAAGTTCAATTAATTCATAAAAACCCTCAAAACCCTAGATCTACCAAAAAGGCTCTAGCCCATGATGTTGCTTAAAACTATCATGGGTGTTTGACATATCTTACCCATATGTCTTTAAAATACATGACAAATTAGGAAACGATAAAAATCCTTGATTTAGGCGTCGTCGCGATATTCTCCATCTTGAATCCTCCTCTTGGTTCTCCTATTGAATATGATAAAAACCCTAGATGTGGGCGTCGTCGCGTCCTTCTCTGTCTTGAATCCTCCTTTTGGTTCTCCTCTTAATTCAATATACGAATTTTCATAGTGATGGATGGATGTAAGAAATGATGGATGTGATGGTGTGCGGGGTAATCCCCCTTGTGGGGTGGTGTAGAATGATTGTTGCCTTCTCATATAAATATGATGTAAAATATATATAGGTGTGAGAAAGGAATGAAATAAGGAAATAAAAGATATAGGTGAATCATGGAGGACTATGTGATAATGAGATTAATTGTGCTTCAAAAAAATTGGAATTATGGGCTAATTTTCGAAAAAAAAATTGGAAATTCTCAGAAATTCTTGCCGGCAGTTGCGCGATCTCATGATTTTATGCATAACTTCTTTGTCTGAACTCTGATTTCAGTGATTCTTAACCCAAAACGATCCTATCTTCTGTGGCTTTCCAACCATAATTTTTATATTTTTTAACATTCCTCAAACTTTGTACTTTTGATCATTTTTCCACCTAAAATACAATAAAACACCTCAAACGCACATTTTACTCAAATATATTGAGTATAAGATACTTGTGCTAATATATGATAATGATTCCCATTAAAAAGTGTTAAATTAAACTCTAAACACACTTATTTTCACTCTCATCAACTATCTTATTTTCGCGCCGCAATTCTTTGTTTTGCGCGCAGGTGCGCTCGTGCTGATGCCCTGCCACTTACCGAGAAAAATAATGCGGAGGATAAGATTTGATACCGTGACCTCGTGATCTAGGCGAGTGTTTTGAGCTAATTAGCGAACCGATGTGCGACACACTTTTATGTTATCTAGTTTGCTTCGAAAATGAACTCAAACTGTGATGCTGGCGCAAATTAAAATGAAGAAAAATGAATGCAACTGGATTTAAAACCCGTTCCATTAGTCAAGCCCGATATTTATGCCTAGCGTCTTAATATTCCGGTCAAACATTCTTGGGACCGGTTCATCCCGGTTTTATGCTTAAATTACTGTTCTAGAACCGGTTTACCTTCCAAAATATAATATAAATTCCATCATTGTCCCATGAGCCAAAGTATCCCAGATTGGAAAATTATCCCACGATTCCTCTAACCCTACAACTATAAATACCTCTCATTTGAAAGCCTCACTAACCAATATTCATCATATATCCATTAAATTCCCCTATAGTTGAGATCCCTCCCCCTTTTTAGGGTGATAGATCCATTTTTAAAAATATTTTTCTAGATTAGAATTTAATTATTTTTCGAGAAGATTGGGACACCAAGGAGAGGATGATCCTCATGGATGTAAACTTCATTTAGGTGAAATTTATTCCTACTTATTATCTTAATTGCTTTGGTGGGTGATTAATGCATAATTATGTTTCTTGATTGAATTTCTGACTATGATTAGGTTTCATTTACGAAATATGTATGCAAGCTTAAAATTGGGATTAATGCCTTTGGTATTAATGCAATTGTGATTAGGTTGTGTATTGTATCAACATGTCATTTTTTTCCTATTATTGCATGAGGATTAATATGGGGGAGTTTGTAAAGACTAACCCATGTTAAGAACTACATAAATGAACACTAGATAGATTAACTTTTGGATTTGTTGTGATGTATAGAAGGGATTATGTGTATTTTCTATCATGAATGCTTATCTCTTAATTGTTGAGATGATATGTTTAGTTAATTGTTCACAGCATGTATAAGGAGTGTGAACTTGTGTGTTTGTGGTGAATGGATAATTATCATGTTCTTATATGAATTATTATTTATACTATAAGTGTGAAGTGAGTTTATGAAGACCATGACATACTTAGAGCCTCATGATAGGACTGTTGGATTATATACTAAAAGTCTAGATTTTTGTATGGACAATGTTTAACAATTTATTTGAAATGAGAATTATATTGATCAAGTGATTGTGTCTTATAATTTATTTATAAGTCATATGCAATAGTCCACTTACTTTATACTATAGATAATATGTTGTGCGACAACTCACGGAAGATCATAATATCAGTTTCCTTATAAAGTATAAACAGATGCTCACAACTAAGATAGACCTGGACTCTCTATCGGGATGGTTGTAGTGTGATTTGGTATTAATTTGTCTTGACTATAGAATCACATTAGTGCATTTTATGTATTGTGCAGGACCGCTTGAAATCGTTCGACTTATACTGACTATATAGGAGAACTTGATCTCAGTTATTATGGATGTTCGTGCTCTTAATCCCTATACAATAACCTCGACACATAAGGTAGTTGTATTTCTTTGATTCATCAATGAGTGAGATTTACATGTAATTAAATCAATAAACTCGGTGAGTTGGGAAATAGTGTTGTGTCTATGGTATGCTGTTGATTTTAGAAGGAATCCGTATCTGCTATAGGTTGATGATGTCCCCTTGAGGAGCTCATAAGGATTATCATGTAAATCCTGCAGGTGAATTTATTTCGGTATGATAATGAGATTGAGTGGTACTACTCTCGAATGAGATATTAATTAATTGAGTTGTTAGTAATTTAATTAATTAATAGGCATTGTATATCTTAAACATGGGGGGACTAACGGGCTCATAATAAGAAGGAGCCCAAAATATAATTTTGGCATTAGAGCGGTAGTGCAGTAATAATATTTTAATAGAATATATTATTATTATTGGACTTAAGTATAAGTTTTAGGCTAAACTTGGATACTTAAGTCCAATGGAGACCCGACTCTAATTTCTCCTCCTGGGCCCTGCTGTAGCCCATAAATAAGTCATCTCAGCTATTCAGAACCCTAATTAATTTGTGCCTAACATACAACAGAAAGGAAGGAGAGTAGATTGAGAAGATCTTGAGGATCGTCGCCCACATGATGTCAAGATTAGACTTGGGAATACAGCAGAAGATCGGAAGGTTGTTTGCTGCTGCTTTTTGTTAACTTTCATGAGTTTTATAAAATTATATGGAAGTTAGAACTGGACTTGTGATATACTTTTTGAAAGCCACGGAAGAGAAGATCGTTTTGGCGCATAGATCACTCCAATCGGAGATTAGATGAGAATGTTATGACCAAAACCGTGAGGCTGCGCAGGCTGCCTTGAGAATCTTTCTTCTTCAACATACCCTGGTGAAAGGTAATATGTTTCTATGTTTTCTTACTACCGCTGATATAGAATCCTATGAAACCCTAACGGTTCACGTTAATCAAATGATCGAACGCCAACAAGGACATGTATGAAGAGCAGCATATGAACGTGCTTGGATAACGTAACAAGACTTCTCTTTAGGACTCTAGTACCTAATGAGGGAATGAGAAGCATAGTTAAATTCTCCTAGATGCCATCTCGGGATTATATAGGTGCTAAGTGAACACATCTTTGAGTATCTTGTGAAGGAGCTCTTAGTTCGAATATTGAGAGCCTTTAATATCATATTCTTAGATATTCATCATAATCTGTTCATAGGTAATCGAACTAGCGATAGAACCATCAATAGGATCTTAGTACCTTGAAAAAGAATGGTGAACATTGGAATCGATCCCATGTGCTATTTTAATTTGCATTCTTCTTCTCACCTAGGCAATGGGGATTAGATGTAGGTTTGAATCATGATCGTTCTTACCATGATTAGTTTGAAAATGGGAATCAATTAATGATGTATAATGATTGATTAAGCGCATCAAGAAACTACTTGCATAAAAATTATTGTAATTAGATTAATTTTCCTTGCATTTTATTTTCATTTATTCCTTCCATTTCAATCGTCCCTAACTAATCACTATGCCACACCTACAGGCCACAAATTCTAAATTCCCATGATTTGATAATTTAACTTGGTTTTCCATGCTTACACGACAACAGTACACCTGCTCTTTATTTCGCATAAAGAAAAGTGCGATCAATAATCCCATACCACAAAAAAATTATTTTTCGGTAGAGTCCATAACCAGAATGGTAAGCATATACCTATTTTAAGAATTAATAACGTTAGGTCCACTAAGTTTTTAACAATCCAATATTCAAAATTAGTTATCCAAAATAATGCACAAATAATAAAATAAAAATGAAGAGTTGATAGAAATAAATTAAGTTGAACAACACATCTTTTAGTTCCATTAACAACACTTTTCTTGCACCTGTAACAGTAAAGCTTACTATCAACTTCCTTAATCTAGCGTTCACAATTTTTACAGGACATATACCACCAATTTGTGACATTTTCAATCTGTAACATCTTGCAAAGTGTCTGGTATGTTCCCTACATTATATTTCAATTATAAAATATTCAAACTACCAAATTAAATTGTATATTTTGATAAAATAAAGATCCAAAAATATAATTTTTTTTAAACCTCATTTTATATTAAGAACTCTACCATTGTAATAGGCACAAAATCTCCAGATTCAAGTTCATTAGAGTGATTAGTAAATATGATCATAGAGTCGGTAGTAACTGAACTGAAACCTCCATCCGAAATGAGTATGTATTACATATCTAATGAGAGTGAAAATAAGTACGTTTTAGTGTCAATTTAACACCTTTTTGATGGAAATTATTGGTATATATTAGCACAAGTGTCTTATATTCGATATATTTGAGAAAAAGATGAGTTTGAGCTGTTTTATTATTGTTTTAGGTGGAAAAAGGATTAAAAGTCCAAAGTTGGAGAAAATGTGTAACTTGTGCAAGAATGCTGAAAAATGCATGTCCAACTTGTGTAATTTCTAGTGTTTGTGTGGAGCTCAAAACTAAAAGTGTGAAATATGGTTGGAAAGCCATAGAAGAGAGGATCGTTTTTGCGTAAGAAACACCTCAATCGGAGTCAAAACGAGAAAATTATGATCAAAATTGTGATGTCGCACAAGCTATTCCTACTCAGCATGATTGTGTCACTTTGCATGACTTTTTGAACCTTCAACTATTAGAGTTTTTTAATTTTTTATGTGGATAGAAGCGAATAAGATTGAATCGTGTGAGTGCAAGAATCACTCAAATCAAAGTTTGGATGTGGAAGTTTTACGCGAAACGGTGAGATTGTGCAATACTGCTCGACCGAAGAAGGTGCCGCTCAACCAAGACCATTAAGTCGAGTGACGGTCGAACGAGACACCGGATGAAGTTTCAGCTTATGGACATGCCTCTTGACCTCCGCTCGACCAAGACCATTCTGGTCGAGCTTAGAGACATGATCATATTTTTAGTAATTTCATACATCCCGTACGTGTTTCTGCGTACTTTCATGTAAAAAGCACATCCAAGATCCGTAAGGAGAGTTTACAAGTATGAAAGGGGATTTAGATCACACAAAAAGAGAGGAAACAATTATCATATACCTCACAAGGGGGATTATTCCTACACCATCACTATGAAGATTCATATATGGAATCAAGAGAAGAACAAAGAGGAGGATTCAAGATGGAGAAAGACGCAACGATGTCCACATCTAGGATTTTATTCGTTTCCTATTTTATCTTGTATTTTTCAGACATTTGGGTAAGATCTACACAAGCCCCATGATTTTTCTTCGCAACATAATGGGCTAGAACCGTTTTGGTAGATCTAGGATTTTGAAGGTTTTAAAGAATTGAACTTTCATGTGTATATTCCGTATAACACTACTCATGGATTATTTTATATATGATTATGCATTTTTAATTCATATTCATGAACGTTTTGTTCATCTTCAACTGTTATACAAAATCTGAATATATATCTTGATTGTTGATTGAGCACGTTCACTGCTGAACATGGATTATTATTATGATTCTAAGTGAGGGGACTCCGAAGCTTCATTAGAACTGTCATGTATGAATGTTTATTAATTGAATCGAATTCATGTTAATAAGAAGGATAAAGAGGTTAATTATATAGTACCTATAAAAGGAGATCATATCGGGTTAGAGTACCAATCCTAAGGGGAAATAATTGATACTACTAGTACCTAGAAAGGAGGGTGAAATTATATCTTTTGCTCCAAGGTTATTCACACGTGTTACACACATATTTATTTGTATCTACAGAGTATATTTGCATGGCTTAGTGATGTGTCCATATTCCACAAGATAGAGTCAGACATTGATACACGAAAGAGAAATTAATGAGTGAACTGGATTACCATAAGACTACCTATTCTCCATTCTTGAGTCATATTTGTATTCTTCTAGTGCTTAGTTTATTTTAATTGTTATTTAATTTTTAGTAATTTAATTAATTAGTTAATAATCCTTAAACTTTATTGTCATCTTCATCTTCCTTTGGGTGCGATATTTAACTTAGTCGCTTACTTAAGCTGCAATTGATAATATCTTTTTTTGCGTAATAGATCCTAGGTTAAAAGAAAAAAATGTTGATTGTGTATACAAAATATTCACATCTTCAAAGTATAAACATATTTATTTACCATAACATAAATTTAACAAAATAAAATAAGTTCTTTACCTTGTCTTGTGTTGTTCTATAGCCTCACAATGTTCGAATGATATAATCCTTGATGAAGTAAAAGATATTGTCATGGATATCTCACCAGCTACTTTTAGTTCGAATAAATTTAAAAAATAATATAAATATTTAGTTCAAATATCAAAAAAAGTTTGTGCACGGTTAAAAAAATTAATATATAAATTTATTAAACTAAGATATCTATATTTCTCTTTATTTTAAACATCTGAAGAATGATGACTGTGCAAGTTGATTCAGACATACTATTCTTGATGGCTTTAATCATGTCCATACATTCATCTTCCCATATTACCACTTTTATGATCTACCCCTGAATTTATGTATTTAGTTAAAAGATATAAAATGTTTTTTTTAACTTAATGTAATATAACAACATAAAAATAATTTAGATAAGATATTACTCAATATCTACAAGATTGATCTCCAAGACGTTTTTCAGATGTCATTGATGAGCATTTTCTTTGCACGCAAAATTAGTCCTCAAGTATTAAGGAATCAATTGCAGTTTAGGCAAGTGACCAAGTTAAATATCGAACCCAAAGGACGACGTATTATCAATTTAATTATTAACTAAAATAATTAAGACAAGGCAATTAAGTTTGAGGTTTGTAATCTAATTAATTAAAATACTAAAAATTAAATAACAATTAAAATAAAATAAACACTAGAAGTATACGAAAATGACTCAAGGATGAAGAATTGGTAGCTCTAGGATAATCCAGTTTCACTCCTTAATTTCTCTTTTAAGTATATCGTCCAACTCTGCCTTATGGACTATTGATGCAACACTAAGTCATTCAAATCTATTCCATAGACACAAGTAAATATGTGTTGTGAATAACCTTAGGGCAAGAAATATAATTTCAAACCCCTTTCTAGGTAATATCAATATCAATTATTTCCCCCTAGGATTGTACTCTAACTCGATATGATCTTCAAATCCTCTTGGTTCTCCTCCTTGATTCCACAGACGAATCTTCACAGTCATGGATGGAGGAAGGGATAGATACTGAGGATGGTGTATGTGTGGGGGGTGGTAGGCATTTTTTATTCACTTCAATTTAATCTCCCAAGTGTGAAGGATATCGATTGTAGTGGCAAGCGGCCAAGTTTAATTATCAAACCCACGAGATAGCTAATTATCTATTTCTAAAATTACTAATTTAATCAGAATAAGTAACCAATTTTCAGTTGTATGAGTACAATTATTAATCTAAAGAATAGAAATTAAATAACTAATTAAAATAAATCACAGAAGATAGATTAAAGATTGATTCAGGAGAAGATTAACAGTTCTAAGGTAGTACGGTATAGACTAATTAATCTGAATCCCTAGACATCCAATTGTTCATTCATACAAACTTTATGAAAATATACCACATAACCCTGTTATCTCATCGCATATGATCCGATTCCAAACTAACAGTATAATCTGCTTTAAATCCTAAGGTGCATGAATATTACCAAGCCTCCTTCCTAGATACTAATCAACGCAAATAACAATACCTGCGGATGGCAAGTTTGACTAAGAAGATATTTTCTGAAAGTACTACAAGGCTACTTTCTATTTGAAAGTCTAATTGCATTTTTCCACTAAACAGTTCAAGTATCTGATTTGTCAGTTCTTAGAATTAATGTGTTCATGGGCAAACTATCTTAATCCCCAACAGATAGACAATTCAATTCATGAACGCACACAAGCTAACATAATAAATCAAGCATCATGAGAAATGTCATGAATTTAATATGAAGACGTTACAAAGCATGATTTCAAAGTCTCAAGACGAATCAAATAAATCAAAATAATAATTAGCATGAATTCAAAAAAATCAGTCTAATTCATCAAACCAATTATGTCTATCTTTCAAACCTTAAAATTGTAAACTAAATTAGCCCATGGGGTTACAAGAAACTCCCATGACTATCAAATTCATACCAGAAGTCTTAAATAATAAAAATAAAAGAAAGGAATAGAAAAATCCTAGTGTCGGTGTTATTCCATTTTCCTTCTCCATCTCTCCGATTGACTGATCTCCCTCTTGAATAGCCCTTAAATCTCCTTCGGTGTGAATGGATGATGGATGGTAGGGGGTGATCCCCTTGTGAAGGGTGATGCCTCTTATGAATAATGATGTGAAATATATAGGGAGGATTACTACTAGGTATACAAAAAATCCTTAATTACTATGAGATACAAACATACAAAAATATTACTACTAACTACATAAATATATAGTGATATTCCAATATTACTCCTACAATATGCTGCACATAAATGTTTGTGTGTAGCAAAAGTGTGTGCAGTAAAAAAAGTATGTGCAGCAAAAAAGTATGGTGGTCCGGCAGAGCTCCGGCGTCAGTCCGACGACTTTTCGGCAACCGACCGGCAGTCCGGCAGTGATCTGATGACTGGCCAGCGAAGCTCCGGCGGCGACAGCGGTGGTCCAGAGACTTTTCAGCGATCGGCCGGCAGTTGGGCAATGCTCCGACGATTGGAAGGCGGAGCTCCAGCGGCGGCAACGGCGATCCGTCGACTTTTCGGCAGTCCGCCTGTGGTTCAGCTACCGATCGGCGGCGACGGTCCGGCAGTGGGTGAGGGTTTAGAGTTTGTGATTTAAAAGTATATGAGTTTAGAGTTATATTTGGTATTTTAATTTAATATTTTGTATGTGAAAATAATTATTTTAAATCAATGTATCTCATAGTAATTAGGGTATAAAGTGTGTACCTATGAGTAATTTTTCCAAATATATATAAGTGTGAGAAGGGAATGAGATAAGGAAATTAATTATTATCTAAGAAATTGAAAAAATAGGCTAATTTTCTCAAATTTTTGGAAATTCCCATCGGCAGCTGCGCGACCTCGCCGTTTCGAGCATAACTTCCTCATACAGACTCTGATTTGAGTGATTATTACACCAAAATGATCCTCTCTTTCATTTCTTTCCAACCATATATCTCAAATCAATTTGTTCTTGATGAGTGATATTTTCAACTAAATTTTAGCAGCTTTTTATGTGTGTTTTTGTATTATTTTATTTGTATTTATGTGTATTTTGGTTGTGTTTTGTGTTTTTATGGAGATGTGTGTGAATAAGCTTAAATAGATCTTAGACGTGAAAAGGAAGAAGTAGGAAAAAGTGGATCTCAATTCGGAGTTGAAACGAGTGAGATCGAGCTGAAATAAAATTATAAAAATAGGGATTGCACCAACACAGTCGGCCGTGTTGCAGCACACGGCCCGTGTTACGCAACACGTCCCTGTAAGCCTTGGCCATTTTCTGACATCAATTCATCCAACACGGCCACCCTGTGGCCGTGTTGCAGCACACGACCCGTGTTGCTGCAGGATCACAAACACATTAGAACCTTCTAGAAGCTTCCCAAGGGTTATAAATAGCCAATACTTCAATATTTGAGGAGATTTTTTCGGTGGTTTTGCCCTGCACACACACATCACACACCATTTCCTTCATTTTACACCATCATCTTCATCTATACTATCTACCATCATCCCACCATCAAAACCTTCATCCAATTGAGGAAAAGAAGGAAGGAAGAGAGGAGAATTGCAAGGGAAGGAAGGAGATCACCATTGAAGCACTTCAAGGGAGTTTTCATCCATACTTTGTAGTGAAACCTTATAGTTTATCATGTTTTGTAAGGATCTTAATGTCTATGTTAATTTCCTTGTTAATATGGTAGACTAATCTCCCTTGTGAGATTTGCAACATGAGAGTTGTTGGGTAATTTTAGGATTTGTGTTTTTGAATTCATATGTTGATGATTTTCTATCATTGATTATTAATTGCTCGATTTGTATTATTGATTTCTGTGTTTAGTTGTTCAAAATATGTGATTAGATTGAGAAATCAATTATATACTTAGGATAATTGAGTGAATCATTTCATCAAACACTTCATGTGCATTATAAATTATAAAGAGATTGAGAAATCCTTTAGAATTTAGAACCCATTGATAGAACATGTGATTGGTTTGATCGAGAGGTTGATTAATTGTGTGAAGGGACTCTCATTTCAAGCTTAGTACCTAGTTGGAATTGTTTGAGTGAGAACCAATCCGTTGAGCTAATTGAGATCCATATCCTATCCATCTCGAGAGGGAGTTTAGGTGAATTTAGTGTTGGCCCTTAGTCTTATACCCATGATCATATGAATTTAATGGTCTTGTTGAGCGTGTATGAAGGATATCGGAAGCACGAATTGAGCTCGGAGTTAACAACTTCTACTACCAAATGCCTTTTGAGGGAGTTCATTCTATACCCTACCACTTCTATGTGTTTAGCATAATTTGATTTGATGTGATTAGAAAGCTACTTCATTTGTTATGTTTTGGGAGGTTTACTTTTCGTAATTTAGGATTTCCTTTTCCATCAAGGTTGGGATGTTTGTGAGCTTAATTGTCATGGATGATATGAATGTGTGCTTCATTGTTTATTGATGGTGATTTTTATTTTTGCATGTTATGTGTTTTTGTTTGTGTCTTGTTTGGTGAGTCTTTTCTTTTATGTTTTGTGTGTATTTTATTTTTGTCTTTGTATGTTTGGTGGTTTATTTTTAGGGAGATTGTGAGTCATTTTTGAATGTGAGTGATGACATGTTGTGGTGATAAGTGATGATAAGTTATGATTAATAATTTCTACACTTTCGATTAGGGGAGATTAGTGATATGATCTAAGGCCATCCTTGTTATCCATAGTCATTGCCATATATTTCCATACCATGAACATCATCCCTAGTTAACCACTTTGAGCCATTAAGCCTTTTTCTTGTTAATTTAGCACATTACAAGCCTTAATTACTCACATGAGACTTATATATTCATCATCTTTGTGTGAATGATTGAGGAGATGGTAGCTAGAAAGGTTTGATACGGGAAAAAAAGAAGAAAAGGAAATGGTAAAATAAAAGAAAGAAAAAAGGATGAAAAAAACATAAACAAAAATGAATATGCATCCTCATAACAAGAAAATGAGCGAAATAACAAAATGCTCAAGGAAATCATGAAATTCCAAGAAGGAAACATGATTTATAAAGAAACTCAATTCAAGGAAGTTGATGATTAGTGCTTGTGATTACCAAAGATGAGAACAGGAGAAAGATAAGTGAAAGTATGGAAGAAAGTAGCTACCTCTTCGATTGCTTACACATGATTAGTCACTACTATCCATATTCTTCCTACCCTAACCAAAGAGCCTATCATTACATCCTTAATTAAAGACCTTTTTGATCACTAATGGAAACTTTGGTGGTTTGTGAATGTAGTCCACGAGCAAGCTTATAGCGAGTCGAGCCAATCGATTAATGATTGTTGTTCTACCACTTTAAAGAGTGTTGAGTGACATTTATAACCTATGTGAGGCTTGGACTAAAAGGGACTATATTACACTATTATTCTCTTGTGATTGAACTTGTTAATATTTTTTGTATGTATGGTTTTAATGTTGTAGGTTGACTTAGCATAAATTGTGATTCTTATTGCTATTGATGTGTTATTGCTTGTGTTTATTTAGTCATTTCCTAGGTGAAAATCACTCCTCTTGGTTTATCATTTTCGTTGTTTGGGGACGAACGACACTTTAAGTTTGGGGGTGTGATGAGTGATATTTTCACCTACATTTTAGTGTCTTTTATGTGTGTTTTCGTATTATTTTATCCATATTTATGTGTATTTTGGTTGTATTTTGTGTTTTAATGGATATGTGTGTGAATGAACTTAAACGTATAATTATCAGGTAAAAATAGATCCTAGACACAAAAAAGAAGACTTAGGAAAAAGCGGATCTCAATTCGGAGTTGAAACGAGGGAGAACGAGCCGAAACAAAATTGTAAAAATAGGGTTTGCACCAACATGGTCGGCCATGTTGCAGCATACGACCCGTTTTACGCAACACGGCCCTATAAGCCTTGGCCATTTTCTGACATCAATTCATCCAACATGGCCACTCTGTGGCCATGTTACAGCACACGACCCGTGTTGCTGCAGTATCAGAAACACATCAGAATCCTTCTAGAAGCTTCTCAAGGGGTATACATACCCAATACTTCAATATTTGAGGATATTTTTCGGTGTTTTGCCCTGCATACACACATCACACAGCATTTCCTCCATTTTACACCATCATCTTCATCCATACCATCTACCATCAAAACCTTCATCCAATTAAGGAAAAGAAACAAGGAATAGAGGAGAATTGCAAGGGAAGGAAGGAGATCACCATTGAAGAACTTCAAGGGAGTTTTCATCCATACTTTGTAGTGAAACCTTATTGTTTATCATGTTTTGTAAGGATCTTAATGTCTATGTTAATTTCCTTGTTAATATGATAGGCTAATCTCCCTTGTGAGATTAGCAACATGAGAGTTGTTGGATAATTTTAGGATTTGTGTATTTGAATTCATATGTTAATTGGATTTATGATTTTCTATCAATGATTATTATATGTTTGATTTGTATTGTTGATTTCTGTGTTTAGTTGTTCTAAATATGTGATTAGATTGAGAAATCAACTATATACTTAGGATAATTGAGTGAATCATTTTAGCGAAGACTTCATGTGCATTATAAATTATAAAGAGATTGAGAAATCCTTTAGAATTTAGAACCCTTTGATAGAACATATGATTGGTTTGATCGAGAGGTTGATTAATTGTGTGAAGGGACTCTCATTTCAAGCTTAGCACGTAGTTGAAATTATTTGAGTGAGAACCAATCCGTTGAGCTAATTGAGGTCCATATCATATCTATCTCGAGAGGGAGTTTAGGTGAATTTAGTATTGGCCCTTAGTCTTATACCCATGATCATATGAATTTGATGCATTTATCCTAAGATTTTCATTCTTAATTGTTATTAATCTCACTTTTACTGAACTTGAAAAACCACTCATCCATTTATCTATCTTGTTTGTTGATCATTGCTTGCTTGCTTACTTTGATTTTATTACTTGTTTGAACACCTATCCATTGATGATTCGTCTCTATAAAATTACAAGAAACGTGAGATCGCTTAAGCAGTAGTACCTACCTCCCTGTGGTTCGATAAATTATTTTAATTGGTCATCTCTACTACAAAATGGCTAATCAGTTCTTCCACACAAACTCAAAAAAAGTTTTCAATGTGGACGTGTGTTTTTCAGCATTCCTTCACACTTTCACTCTTCATTCCAACTTTGAACTTTTGATCCTGTTTTTCCCTTCAAAACTCTACGAAACACCTTAGTAGCATTTTATTTACGCAATATATGAAAACCACGCAATTCTGCACAAAATCATGGCCACATTCTATCAAAAACAGTGTAATATGAGACCTAAAACACGTGAAATTTCATTCTCAACAAACCCCCAAACTTACATGTTGCTTGTCCCGAGGCAACGACATAGAAAACCAATCTAGTAATTGAGAGGAAATTTCACAGCATAACACATCCAAGACAATATAAAAATTCGAAAATCATACTTTAAATATTAAGATAACCATCCATCTAAGAAAATACAATTCGAATCAACTACTTCACCTTTTCGGAATGTTCATCACTCAAGTGTGAGATATACACTTTAGGTAATGTGTTTACACTCATAATCAATTCAAACACATGCGTAACCATAAGCTTGTCAATCATCTCAACTCTTGACTAAAGGAATAATTTCGCCAATAGGATCACAGAGGTCTTGCATTAGGGTGTAATGTTGGCTCTTTGGAAAGGTAGAAAATATAAGGATTAAGTGACTAATTCACTAGTGGAGAATCAAAGAAAACTTACAGCTTTTCAACAAACAGCTTCACTTTCTTCTTTCTCTTTCAATGCTCTTCAACTTTTCTTGCAATTCAATTCCACCTTCACTTTCAAGCTCAACTTCCTTACTTGAATCTTTCTTTTTTTTTCAAATAAGGGTACAAGTTTCAGGCACTACCCTTTTTTGTGGGGTACCAGTTTCGGGCACTACCCCTTCATGCAAGTTTTAACCACTCTCTTCTACAATGTTCATCACTTCCAAATTACTTCCCCTTATATCTTCATCTTAAGACACCAAATTGACTCCTTCAACTCTCTACTAGGTAGGAATTTTTTAAAGGCTAGTAAATTAATCAATTGTCTAATCACATAGGCCTTCAACAAATAAGGCATTTAGGCTCAAAAGGGTTGACTACGGACAATTTTATTAGGTATTTAGGCTCAACAAATAAGACATTTAGGCTTCCAAAAGGGTTGACTACAGACAATTTCATTAGGTAGGATAATAATTTGGCTAGTGACTAATAAATAACAAAGATGGCCTAAGATCATTTCATATTGTCTAATCAAACACGTAGTTTTAAGAAAGATACAAATCCAAGTTCTAGAATACGTGTGTATGAACGATACTCACAAGAATAAACTGAATCATGCAACAAGTCATGATTTCAAAAGGCTCAAATCTCACATTGGCTAGAGGAATGAACAAGCAATCCTAATAAAGCTACAGAGATAATCTTCCATGCATATAATTAAATTTCAAGTATATATCTTAATATCAAAGCACAATCTCAAATTGCTTCTCAAACACAATCACACATATAATATCATCAAGTGCTAAGAAAAATCAGAAAATCATCCTAGAGAACTAAAAATTAACTATACCAGCACTTGGATCAACAAACGACAAACAAAACAAACACGAAACCTTGAAAATCGCAAAAAACGAACACTCAACATACTTGAATAAATCAAAAAAATCAAAAATTCGCTAAAAATCGACCCTCCAAGCAACAATGCAATGTAAAAATTCTATTTCAATGTTGCTAGACAAGGTATGTACTTAACTTCCCCCCAAACTTAGATCAAACAAAGTGAGACACTAAGTTTGCAAAGAACTATATACAACAGCCAAGCAACATCTAATAAAATTCCTACACCACACAAACACATAAAAGCAATTAAAATGGGAGGGACAACTCCCAACAAGCGCTCATATTTTACGTCGGAGAGTCACGGCGGGATACCTCTTTTCGAACTATTTGATCAGAGGACAGTTTTCTCGCATTCTAACTTTCAAGTACTTCCATCCTCTCTTGTTCGCGCCAACCACCTCACATTTCCTTGTCACCGAAATAGGAACCTTTGAATTCATTTCCTCCCATGACTTTCTTGATTCCTTCCTGTCAATCCTCCACTCAATTGAAGAGTCAAACTTTCTAGAAAAATGAGGATTAAACCAGTTAGAATCATCAACACCAATATAATAATATAAATCATGAGGTAAGTTCGGAGGCTTTAGATATAGATCATCACTTCGTCCTACAACCAAAAGATTATCAAACATCACATTGGAGTTAGTAGTAGGAAAAGTAAGAGATCCACTTGCTTCTACGATCTCCTCTACCACTTCAACTCTCTTATCCTCTTATTTCTCCTTGGTAACAGGTTTCATCACCTCTTCAACAGTGGCCTTCTTAGTGCGACTCACCATTTCAGCAGTGGTCATCCTTCTTTGTACATCCCTAGAATCACTCAATGCAAGTAAATTCTCAAGATAATCTATACATGCATAATTGGATAACCCCTCAAACTCTGCATCAGACAAGGCGAAGTTCTCCCCTACTTCCACAGACTTGCATTGCTATTGATCTGCAGGCCACTTCATCTCCTTATTCATAAAGAAGATGACTAAATGATTCTCAACACAATTATATATCCTAATTAAATTAGCAATAAAAGAAAAATGAAATATTAAACTATCCTCGGCACATGGCGCCATAAACTTGATAGGCATTTTTTACGAACTTCAATTTAATCCCCAAGTGTGAAGAATATCGATGGTAGTGGCAAGAGACCAAGTTTAATTATCTAACCCACGTGACAACTAATTATCTACTTCTAAATTTACTAATTTAATCAGAACAAGTAACCAATTTCAAGTTGTATGAGAATAATTATTAATCTAAAAAATAGAAAATTAAATAACTAATAAAAATAAATCACAGAAGATTGATTAAAAATTGATTCAGGAGAAGATCAACAGTTCTAATTAGGTAATCCAGTATAGACTAATTAATCTGAATCCCAAGACATCCAATTGTTCATTCATGCAAACTTTATGAAAATACACCAGATAACCCTGTTATCCCATCGAATATGATCCGATTCCAAGCTAATAGTATTATTTGCTTAAATCCTAAGGTGCGTGAATATTACCAAGCCTCCTTCCCTGATACTAATCAATGCGAACAACAATACCTCCGGATGGCAAGTTTGACTAACAAGATATTTTTTGAAAGTACTGTAAGGATTTATTCACTTCCTACTAGAAAGTCTAATTGCATTGTTCCACTAAACAGTTCAAGTATCTGATTTACCAGTTCTTAGAATTAATGTGTTCATGGGCAAACTACCTTAATCCCCAACAGATAGACAATTCAATTCATGAACGCACACAAGCTAACATAATAAATCTAGCATCACGGAAAATGTCATAAATTTAATATTAAGATGTTACGAAGCATGATATCCAAGTCTCAAGACGAATCAAATAAATCAAAATAATAATTAGCATGAATTCACAAAAATCAGTCTAATTCATCAATCCGATTATGTATATCTTTTAAACCTTAAGACTGTAAATGAAATCAGCCCATGGGGTTACAAGCAACTCCCATGGCTATCAAATTCATACCACAAGTCTTAATAAACGAAAAGAAAAGAAAGGAATAGAAAAACCCTAGTATCGGCGTTATTCCATTTTCTTTCTCTATCTCTCCAAATTGACTGATTTCCCTCTTGAATAGCTTTTGAATCTCCTTTGGTGTGAATGAATGATGGGATGGATGTGGATGATTGTGGATGGCGGATGGTAGGGGGTGATCCCCTTGTGGAGGGTGATGCCTCTATTGAATAATGATGTGAAATATATATAGGGGTGAGAAGGAAATGAGATAAGAAAATTAATTGTGCTCCAAAAAATAGGAAATATGGGCTAATTTTAGGAAATTCCCGTCAGCAGCTGCGCGACCTCACCGTATTGAGCCTAACTTTCTCATACGGACTCCGATTTGAGTGATTTTTGCTCCAAAATTATCCATTTTTCCGTGGCTTTTCAACAATGTGTCAAATGTTAAATTTGGTCTTCTACAAAAACACAGAAAAAATATTCAATATGGACATGTGTTTTTCTGCATTCCTTCACACTTTCACTCTTCATTCCAACTTTGAACTTTTTATCTTGTTTTACCCTTCAAAACTCAACAAAACACCTCGGTAGCATCTTATTTACACAAGATATTAAAATCACGCAATTCTACACAAAATTATGGCCACATTCTATCAAAAACGATGTAATATGAGACCTAAAAGATGTGAAATTCCACTCTCAACCGGGGATCATGTAATACCCCTATAGGGTGGTTAGGATGGATTGATCTCTTACATGAATGATGATGTAAAATATATATAGATGTGATAAAGGAATGAAATACGGAAATAAATGATATGGGTGAATCATGGAGGATTATGTGATAAGGAATTAATTGTGCTCCAAGAAACAGGAAAGACTGGCTAATTTTTGGAAATTTTCGAAAATTTCCTTCGGCAGCTGCGCGACTTCATTATTTTGAGCTTAACTTCCTCGTCCATACTTCGATTTGAGTGATTCTTATACCAAAATAATCCTCTCCTCTGTGGCTTTCCAACCATTTATCATACCATTAGTTTTGAGTTCCACATAAACACAGAAAATTATGGACGTTGAGCGTGCATTTTACAGCATTCCTCAAACTTTGTACTTTTGATCATTTTTCTAACTAAAACACAATAAAATGCCTCAAATGCACCTTTTCTCAAATATATTGAATATAAGACACTTGTGCTAATATATTATAATTGTTCTCATAAAAAAGGTGTTAAATTGGACACTAAAACGTGTTTATTATCACTCTCATCAAACCCCAAAATTTACCTGTTGCTCGTCACGAGACAACAAAATAAAAACAAAGTAAGAGAGAGTAAGAAAATTAGCTGGGAAAAAAGATTACGACAAATGCGCCATTCACAATACAATTGTCCTCAACTTAGGTCATGCAACTCTCATTACATGTAATAATCAATTCATAGCATACAAGATAAAACCATTACCACCAATTCAAATGCTCCATTGACATGTTCTCACGAGAAGTATATATCACTCTCACTCAAGTGTAAAAGATGTACACTTATGGGTTAAGGTGTTTACGCTCAGATTGAATTCAAATGCATGCATAACCATAATCTTGCCAAATATCTCAAACTCTCCACCAATAAAAGTATGATTCAACAATGGGATCAAAAAGGACATTTCTTTTGGATGTAATATTGGCGCTTTGGTTAAGGCAGGAAATATATGGATAAGTGACTCAACATTTGGATCAATCAAAGCCTGCAGTCTCTCTCGATCTTTCATTCTTCCTCATCACTTCAATTAAGCACAACATCCTTCTCAACTTTATCACTTTTTTTTCAGGCACGATAATTTTTTTCTTCTTTTTTCCTTTTCTTTTTTCCTTGAGGTACCAGTTTTGGGCACTACCCCTCGCATCCTTCACAGGGTACTAGATTTAAGTACTACCTTAGGGTGTTTGATTAAATGCAGTATTAGATTTAAGCACTTCCATGATTCTCCTTAGATGTAATTTCAAGCTTAATCACTGCTTCAACACCAATTTTATTCACTCCCAAACTGTTATAAAACCCCCATGAACACACTTTGAAAAGCCATTAATTCACTTCATGACAGACAATCATTGCTAAAAAAAATTAAAATACTCAAAGTGGTTATTTCTCGTAGGCTACAAAAGAATGAGATTTTTAGGCTCAACGGGGCTAACTACGGATTAACATCATTTGGTAGGGAATTATTTGACTAAGTGACTCATAAATTCAAGGATGGCCTAAAATCATCTCCCATCATTTAACATTCTACAATAACATGTGATTAGATAACATGATCAGTAAGGCTCAAAATCTCACATGAGTTTTTAACAAGTAACAAAGCAGTTTCATGGTAATCGATATCCCACATATATAGGTAGAACTTCATACCACAATATAACTCATGTACACTTCCTTTATCAATTTCAAAAGCATAAGAATTTTAGGCACAATTTAAAAATATAAGTACACATGTCCACGACAAAAAAACTCAATTCTTTTGCTTCAATGAATTAAAAGCTCACAAAATAATTAGAATAAGAAAATGAAGGCACCTATTTTTTCTTCAACGTATGCACGAGTTCCTCAAGTTGTTTAACTCGATCAGGTCAAAGCCTAAGCGTAGAACTCGTCTTGCCACCTAATAACCTTTTTCTATCATCAAGGCTCAAGTACACTTCATGATCACTTGATTAATCAATAATAATATAGGATATACTAGAAATAAAAAAATCGAAAAGATAAAAAAAATCAAAAAACTCGACCACCGAACAGTAAGGAACGCACAAACACAACATACAAAACATTATGTAAGTTGCAAAAAATCGACATACTAACACTAATTAAAATATTAATATGCCGCAAAAAATCAACATCCTAATAAACGAACAACAAGACGTAAGAAAAAATTATACCCTTAGTGCTCAAAAGACAAGATAAGTACATCACACCCTCCGAAACTTAGTAAAAATGTATGTCGAAACTTAGTTTGCAAAGAGATGTAATTTCCTAGGCTTGAGCACCTTAAATAAAATAACTTCTCACTCACACAAAAAAACACGAAAGCAATAAAATGGAAGGGCAAGCCCCTACTTGCGCTCATGTTTAACGTCGAAAAGTCACGACGGTACCAGCTTTTGAACTATTGGATCAGAGGGCGGTCTTCTCGCATCCTCACCTTCAAATACTTCCTTTCAATCTTCTTGTCTACAGTCAGCACCTCACCTTTCTTGGTCACAAAAATATTATCCTTAGAATATCCTTCCTCCCATGGTTGTCTAGACTCCTCCTTGACAATCTTCCACTCAATTTCAGAATCATCTGTCCTATTAAAATCAAGATTAAACAAGTTAAAAATTAAATCTATGCTCTTGAATGATTGAGTCTCCATAAACATCATCATTGCTTTATTGTTCGACCCGAACGGTTGGTTGAACGGCTCTCTTGGGCATGACTGCGCAATCATATGGTTTTGAGCATAACTTTTCTATCCGAACTCAAATTGAGGTAATTCTTTGTAAAAATAATCCTCTCTTCCATGGCTTTGTGATTGACCCCCATAAAGCTGGTTCGACCATGCGGCTTGGTCAAACTTGGTGTGTAATGGTCGAACTGACTTCAGAGAGCACTACATCATTGTACAGAGCTGTTTTGACTTGATGGCTTGGTCGAACTGGCTATGCAGTGGTCAAACTGGCCATCAACAATCTCTGGAACGTTCCTAGGTGCCTGGTTCGACTTATTATGGGTGGTTCGACCAAGGACCTTGGTTGAACCGGGGTCGAACTGGCTCCCTGAAGATTTTGAATCCACTACTGGCATCATTGGACCATCGTACGACATTCTGTACCTCAACATGATGGCTTTGCACTCTTTCGGGTTCATTATGCCTTAAGACGGGAACTTTCCTTCTCCAACGTCTGCATAAGCAGATTCACATTCCCGACCATCTGACCCATCAACAAGGTAAGCTCCTTTATATGCTTAGACAAATATTCTAGGTTGGAATTCATAGTAGCCTTAACACGATCCACTCTTGCATCATTCCTTGCCATGTATCGATTGAAGGTATCTTCAACACTAGCCATTACTTCTTGTTGTTGCAGACTAGACCCCCTTTGTGCCAACTCTCTTATCTACTTCTGCTGGGATTCTAGTAGCTTGTTGATGTTAGCTAAATTAGAGGCGACCTCATCATCCCTATCGACTTCACCACTTGCTGTTCAACTAGAGCCACCTCACTCTCTACGTAAGTTTCTCTAACTCTCTGTAAGCCAGTCACGTGAATTCATAGAAATGTTGTCAAAAAACTTTTTTGCTTCAAATTTATCTTAAATAATAACGCTCCACCAGAGAATGCATCAATAAGAACACGCGACTCACAATCCAATCCATAGTAGAAGATGCTTATGTATTGAGCCTTAGACATCACATGTTGTGGGCACCTCCTGAGCATATCTATTAGCCTATTGCATGCCTCATAAAAATTTTCACCCTTATTCATAACAAATTGGGTGATGTCTTGCTTCATTCTAAACATCTTAGAGGGTGGCATGTATATCTCAAAGAACTTCTGCTGCAGTTGGTCTCATGTAGTGCAGTCTGCTGCATCAAGAGTCTCATACCAATCTTCTGCCCTATCAATTAAAGAGAACTTGAATAGCGCAATCCGGTGATGAATGACATTTTCACCTAGATTTTAGTGTCTTTTATGTGTGTTTTTATATATTTTTATTCGTATTTATATGCTTTTTGATAGAGTTATGTGTTTTTATGGAATTGAGTATGATTGAACTTAATCGTATTTAAAACAGGTAAAATCGGAGCGAAAATGGAGAAGGAAGACGAAAGAAAGAAGAAGAAAATAGGGCAGCAAGAACACAGTCAGCCGTTTCAAATACACAAGCCGTGTCGTGCTACACGAGCCATGTACTGCAAACGGGCCTGTAAGAGATGGCCGTGCGATGATATCAGAATGCACAAACACGACCATCCCTTAGCCGTGTTGCGGCACACAACTCGTGTGCCATCGTAAGTTCGCATTGACCTAGAAATCCTGACACGACTTGAGGCGTATTGCAGCACACGAGTTGTGTAGTGCCTAATCACTAAAAAAAAGAATCCTTTTAGAAGCTTCCCAAGGGGTATAAATACCCAATACTTCAATATTTCATCAGATTTTCGGTGGTTTTACCCTGCACACACACATCACACACCATTTCCTCCATTTTACACCTTTATCTTCATCCATTATTCATCTATACCATCTACCATCATTCCACCATCAAAACCTTCATCCAATTGAGGAAAAGAAGCAAGGAAGAGAGGAAAATTGCAAGGGAAGGAAGGAGATCACCATTGAAGCACTTCAAGGGAGTTTTCATCCATACTTTGTAGTGAAACCTTATTGTTTATCATGTTTTGTAAGGATCTTAATGTCTATGTTGATTTACTTTTGAATATGGTAGGCTAATCTCCATTGTGAGATTAGCAACATGAGAGTTGTTGAATAATTTTTGGATTTGTGTATTTGAATTCATATGTTGATTGGGTAAATGGATTTTCTGTCATTGATGTTTAAGATCTTGAGGTTTATAATGATTTGTGTGTTTAGTTGTTCTATATATGTGATTAGATTGAGAAATCAATTATGTGCTTAGGATAATTGAGTGAATCATTTTATCAAACACTTCATGTGCATTATAAATTTTAAAGAGATTGAGAAATCCTTTGGAATTTAGAACCCTTTGATGGAACATGCAATTGGTTTGATCGAGAGGTTGATTAATTGTGTGAAGGGACTCTCATTTTAAGCTTAATACCTAGTTAGAATTGTTTGAGTGAGAACCAATCCGTTGAGCTAATTGAGATTCATATCCTATCCATCTCGAGAGGGAGCTTAGGTGAATTTAGTGTTGGGCCTTAGTCTTATACCCATGATCATATGAATTTGATGCATTTATCCTAGGATTTCCACTTCTTAATTGTTGTTAATCTCACTTTTACTTAACTTGAAAAACCACTCATCCATTTATCTATCTTGTTTGCTTGCTTGCTTTGATTGATTTTATTACTTATTTGAACACCTATTCATTGATGATTTATCTCTAAAAAATTACTAGAAACGTGAGATCGCTTAAGCACTAGTGCCTTCCTCTCTGTGGTTCGATAAATTCTTGAATCGGTCAACCCGACTACAAGTTATGGCTAATCAAATGGCACCATTGCCGGGAAGGCAACGGTTGCTAGTAGCTTGAAGAAGGATAGTTTCGAGTGATTCATACTAGAGATATTTTTATTTTCTTTATTTACTTGTATTTTCTTTTGAAAATCTTGTTCTAACTTCTCTTATTTGAAGGTGTATGCAAACAAGGCCAAAAGGAAAACAAGTTGAACCTATTGATTTAGAGATTGAACACACTTTTCGAAGAAGGAGAAAGGAAAACAAAACCAAAAAGAGTAATCTAATGGAGAATTTTCAAGGTGATAATCGTGTGGAGAAAGAGCATGATGGGGAAGGAGGACAACATGTGAACATCCAAGACAATGAACCTCAAGTCAATGTTAATCCTCCTCAACAAGCTCATCAAAATCGTGGAGCTTTCAACAACCAAGCATTGCTTCCACAAATGGTGCAACAAGCTTTACTTCAACAAGGATATCCACAAGCTTTTGCTCCTCCTCAACAAGCGTATGTGCCACCACCACCACCTCTGGTGCAACATGGAGTTCACAATAATCCAAGGGTAATCCGTGATTTCTTTATGCCAAGGGCAATGCCACAGATAATGGGTCCACTAATCAATGCCAATAACTTTGAATTTAAAGCGAGCTTGATTTCTATGGTGAGAGAACAACAATTTAGTGGAACCCCGAATGAAGATCCCAATGCTCATGTAGCTCAATTCATTGAGATTGCAAACACCGTGAAGATGAATCGGGTGAGTGAGGATTGTATAAGAATAAAGTTGTTTCCGTTTTTGTTGAGGGATAGAGCTCGAACATGGCTATCTACCATTACACCCGGTACGTGCAACACATGGGATGAACTTGCACAAATATTCTTGAACAAGTACTTTCCACCTTCTAAGACGCTTCAAATGAAGAGCTTGATCACTCAATTCAAGCAAATGGCTCAAGAGAGTTTTTATGAAGCGTGGGAAAGGTTTAAGGATATGATTCACAAGTGTTCACAACATGGCTTCCCAGAGAATGAACAAGTTGGATTTTTCTATCAAGGATTAGTGAATGGTAAAAGAGTTCTTGTTGATGCTTCGACGGGTGGATCCGTACTTGTTGTGACTCTGGAAAGGGCCATAAGGATATTTGATGAGATTGCTACAAATGTGTACCAATGGTCATCGGAGCGAGTAATTGGATGCTATGGTTTTGAGAGTTTTGATCAAGGTTAACAATTTAGTGTGAAGAGTGCTAGTGTTGATCCAAGTATACCAAGCATGAAAAAGATAGTGGTGGCGGTCATGAAACAAATGAGCTTGAACCAATGTATGAATAATCAAGGAGCAAATATGGTTGAAGGGCTACAAATTGAGCAAGGTGCGCCACCTCCGAATGTTGTGAGTGGGGAACAATGGGCCAACTCTATGCCACGTGTGGAAGATGTGTTATACATGCAATGAAGAAACTACCAAGGGAATTACCAAAATAATTTCCAAGGTAGTTTCAACCAAAGTCAAGGGAATTATCCACCAAGGCAAGGAGTCTTTAATAGTCAAGGTAGTGGAAGCTCATACCAACAACAAAGGCAAGGGAACTTCTCCTACTCTAATCCGAGCAATGCGTTTGCTTATCCTCTGGGATATCAACCGGGGGCCAAAGCACCAAACAATAAGGGAAGAGCATCGATTGATGAGCTACTTGAACAATTGATCGCATCTAACAAAGCTCGAGATGAAGCTTTGAAAAAGGCGGAAAAAGCAAATGAAAAAAGGATCAAAGCTTTGGAGTATAATGTGAGACAAATTACAAGTACCTTGAGTGCTCAACAAAAAGGGAGGTTTTTGGCCACACCCAAGGTTAATCCAAAAGCCCAATGTTTGTCTGTTGATATGGAAGAGGAACGAAAGGTTGAAGAAAGGTTGGTGGAAAGTAAAGTTGGTAAAGAAAATGAAGAGCTAAGTAAGAAAGAAGAGAAGGGGCCTAAATGGATACCTAGATGGAAAAGGGTGCAAGAGGAAAAGAAAGTGAAGGAGAAGGTGAAAGAAGAGGAGTACAAACGTGATTATTGGGGTATTCCGATCACTCCATTCCTTATTCTCTATCCATAAATGTTTGTAAAAGAGGGGAAGAAAAAGGAATTTAAGGAACATGTGAAGAATCTCAAGAAAAAGTATGAGGAGAAAAGGAAAGAAGAACCACCCAAAGTAAGTGAATCGGTGCATAAGGAGAGGCCTACAAAGGTTGGTGATCCAGGGTAGATCATAATTTCTTGTGATTTTGATGGGAAATGTACTCTTGATGCATTGTGTGACTTGGGGGCAAGCGTCAATGTGATGTCTCATGCCACGTTCAAAGACCTTGAAATTGGAGAGCTAAAGCCTACTACTATTCATCTTGAAGTGGTAAATGGAGAAGTTGTGAAGCCACTAGGGATTTTTTAAGACGTAGAGGTGAAAGTGAAAGGGCTAACTTTCCCGGTCGACTTCATGGTGTTAGAAGTGAAGGCGGACCCTCGAGTTCCACTCATTTTGGGAAGGCCATTTCTAGCTACCGGAAGAGCAAAAATTGATGTTGGAAGAGAAGAGTTATCCTTAAGCTCAAAAGGAAAAAGTGTCACATTCTTGTGCAATAAGGAAAAAGGAGTCAAGTCTCATTTGAAGCCTCCGGATGATCTTATGGATCATGACTCTATTCTCTTTGACAATTTAAACTCATTTCTTCATGATTATACGAAAATGTCAAATTCTAACTTATCTTCTATTGATGTTGATAGGATGAAAGTATCGGAGCTTGATTGGAAAATAGACAAAGGAGAAAGAGAAAGTTCACTAGAATCTCTCCTTGAAGATGACTTGATGCTTGTAAGCAAGAATGGTGAAGTGGAGCTAGTAGACAAAAAGATGGCCAAGCAAATGTTCAAAGTGAGGATGCGAGGAGAAAGTGTGGTGGACCACCATTTGGTCCAATGATTGTGAAATTCCATTCGGCTTGAAGACGTTAAACTTAGCGCTAAATGGGAGGCAACCCATTCTTTTTATCTTTTGATGCTTGTTTGTATTTTGGTCTTGTAGGTGGATTGTACTTGTGAGAAAGACATATTGAAGAAAAAGAGAAGTGCTTCATGGATTCGAGTATATATGTCACACCACTTGTTGCAAACTTAATTCTCTACTCTTGTCTCGAGTTAAGTTTGGGGGACTAGTGCGTGGTGAACATTGCTCAATTCGTTGGATGCATTTGCTCCTCCACAAGAAGATCATCAATGGAAACTACAAGGGTAAGTCCCACCACTTTTTGCAAACTTAACTCGAAACTCTTGTTTTAATTTAAGTTTGGGGGGAGAGTGTGTGGTGTGACTCACCACTTGGGTGTGATTCTTGTAAAATTGGGTCAATTTTAAAATTTTTCTCCTAAGTTTGGTATGATTTTAGTCCGTTTGGTTGTGTTGAAGTGCATGATGATCCATATTTTTAATGAAATTGTTGAGCTAATGGTTTTGTTGAGCATGTATGAAGGTATTGGAAGCACGAATTGAGCTTGAAGCAAACAACTTCTACTACCAAATGCCTATTGAGGGAGTTCATTCTACACCCTACCACTTCTATGTGTTTAGCATAATTTGATTTGATTTGGATTGATGTGATTACCATGTTACTTTATTTGTTATGTTTGTGGGAGGTTTACTTTCGTAATTTAGGATTTCCTTTTCAATCAAGGTTGGGATGTTTGTGAGCTTAATTGTCATGGATTATATGAATGTGTGCTTCATTGTTTATTGATGGTGATTTTTTTTTTGCATGTTATGTGTTTTTGTTTGTGTCTTGTTTGGTGAGTCTTTTCTTCTATGTTTTGTGTGTATTTTATTTTTTTCTTGGTATGTTTGGTGGTTTGTTTTTAGGGAGGTTGTGAGTCATTTTTGAATGTGAGTGATGACATGTTGTGGTGATAAGTGATGACAAGTTATGATTAAGAATTTCTACACTTTCGAATTGTGACATGTTCTATTTAACTTGTTCAATTTTGAGATGGATGTGGTGTAATAAGTTCCTTAAGGTTCGAGCACAAGCTTGTGAGCATTTGAGCCTCAACCGTGCATACACGGTTTTCTTCATGAGTGGATTGGTTGTGTTTGATAAGTTAGAACTTGCTCAAGGACTATAAGAACGAACCTGATTTGTGGAGATTAGTGAAATAATCTAAGGCCATCCTTGTTATTAATAGTCATTGCCATATATTTCCTTATCATGAACATCATTCCCTAGTCAACCACTTTGAGCCTTAAAGCCTATTTATTGTGATATAAGAACATTACAAGCCTTGATTACCCATGTTAGCCTTATATATTCACCCTTTTGTGTGAGTGATTAAGTAGATGATAGCTAGAAAGAATTGATTGAATAACAAGAGAATGAAAGGAAATGGTAAACAAGTAAGAAAAAGGATGAAAGAGCACAAACAAGAGTGAACATGCAACCTCAAAACAAGAAAAATGAGCGAAACAACAACAAGATGCTCAAGAAAATAAAAATTCAAAGAAGGAAGCATGATTTATAAAGAAGCTCAATTCAATGAAGTTGATGATTAATGCTTGTGATTACCAAAGTTGAGAAGGGAAGAAAGATAAGTGAAAGTATGGAAGAAAGTAGCTACCTCTTCGATTACTTTCACATGATTAGTCATTCTTACCTATATTCTTCCTACCCTACCAAAGAGTCTATAATTAAATCCAAATGAAAAGATATTTTTTATCACTAATGGAAACTTTGGTGGTTTGTGAATGTAGTCCACGAGCAAGCTTATAGCAAGTCGAACCAATTGGTTGATGAGTGTTGATTTACCTTACCTTCATAGAGTGTTGAGTGAAATTGATAATCTATGTGAGGCTTGGACTAAAAGGGGACTATATTACACTTTTATTCTCTTTTGATTGAACTTGTTAATATTTGCATGTTATGGTTTTATTGATGTAGGATGTCTTAGCATAATTTGTAATTCTTATTGCTATTGATGTGTTATTACTTGTGTTCATTTAGTCTTTTTCTATGTGAAAATCACTCCTCTTGGTTAATCATTTTCGTTGTTTGGCGACGACAACACTTTAAGTTTGGGGGTGTGATGAGTGATATTTTCACCTAGATTTTAGTATCTTTTTATGTGTGTTTTCGTATATTTTTATCCGTCTTTATGTGCTTTTTAGTGAAGTTATGTGTTTTTATGAAATTGAGTGTGAATGAACTTAATCGTATGTAAAATAGGTGAAATCGGAGCGAAAATGGAGAAGGGAGACTAAATAAGGAAGAAGAAAATATGGCAGCAAGAACAGGGCCAGCCATTTCAAGTACACGAGCTGTGTCATGCTACACGAGCCGTGTACTGCAAATGGGCCTATAAGAGATGGCTGTGCGACGACATCAGAACGCACAACACGACCATCACTTGGCCGTGTTCTGACAAACGACTGGTGTGCCGTCATAAGTTTGCGTTGACCCAGAAACCCTGACACGATTCGAGGTGTGTTGCAGCACACGAGTCGTGTAGGTGCCTGATCAGTAAAAAAATCAGAATCCTCCTAGAAGCTTCCCAAGGGGTATAAATACCCAATATTTCAATATTTCATCAGATTTTTGGTGGTTTTGCCCTGCACACACACATCACACACCATTTTCTCCATTTTACACCATCATCTTCATCCATTCTTCATCCATACCATCTAGCATCATCCCACCATCAAAACCTTCATCCAATTGAGGAAAAGAAGCAAAGAAGAGAGGAGAATTGCAAGGGAAGGAAGGAGATCACCATTGAAGCACTTCAAGGGAGTTTTCGTCCATACTTTGTAGTGAAACCTTATTGTTATCATGTTTTGTAATGATCTTAATGTCTATGTTGATTTTCTTTTGAATATGGTAGGCTAATCTCCCTTGTGATATTAGCAACATGAAAGTTGTTGGATAATTTTTGGATTTGTGTATTTGAATTCATATGTTGATTAAGTAAATGGATTTTCTATCATTGATATTTAAGATCTTGAGGTATATGATGATTTGCGTGTTTAGTTGTTCTAAATTTGTGATTAGATTGAGAAATCAATTATGTGCTTAGGATAATTGAGTGAATCATTTCATCAAACACTTCATATGCATTATAAATTGTAAAGAGATTGAGAAATCCTTTGGAATTTAGAATCCTTTGATGGAACATGCGATTGGTTGGATCGAGATGTTGATTAATTGTGTGAAGGGACTCTCATTTCAAGCTTAGTACCTAGTTGGAATTGTTTGAGTGGACCAATTCGTTGAGCTAATTGAGATTCATATCTTATCCATCTCGAGAGGGAGCTTAGGTGAACTTAGTGTTGGCCCTTAGTCTTATACCCATGATCATATGAATTTGATGCATTTATCCTAGGATTTCCACTTCTTAATTGTTGTTAATCTTACTTTTACTTAACTTGGAAAACCACTCATCCATTTATCTATCTTGTTTGTTGATCATTGCTTGCTTGCTTGCTTTGATTGATTTTATTACTTGTTTGAACACCTATCCATTATTGATTCGTCTCTATAAAATTACAAGAAACGTGAGATCTCTTAAACACTAGTGTCTTCCTCCCTGTGGTTTGAGAAATTCTTGAATTGGTCAACCCGACTACAAGCTATGGCTAATCATCCGCCTACCATTGTCATGAGCTCCAGCACCCTTTTGAGTGTGTGCATATCCAAGAAATTTTTTGAGATGCTGAAATGAATCTTCAAATGGACCTCCTGAAAAAGGGATTCTTCTCCACCATGTTGATAAGAGTGGGATGTATCTCAAAATCATCATCTGCCCCCCTGCTCCTATCAACCCCATGTTACAAATCCCATTGTTCTTAAAAATTTCACGTATGGAAATATTATCCGAATTCTGTCTTGCTCTGGCCATGTCTATCTCAGTGTGTTATTCGCTCCTTTCCTTTATCTCATTTTCCTAGTACACAAGTACCTCAGAAAAATTTAAGGTTAGATGGAAATAAATAATCACAAGCAAAAGTCTTAATCAAACTAGAAATAATAAAATCAATAATAACATTTTTCCCCGGTAACGGAGCCAAAAATTTGATGAGCGTATTCTTTGCATACAAAATTAATCCTGAATTATTAAGGATATCAACTGCAGCTTAGGCAAGCGACAAAGTTATATATCGAACCCAAATGACTGCGTATTATTAATTTAATTATTAACTAAATTAATTAAGATAAGACAATTATATTTTAGGATTGTAATCTAATTAATTAAAATTCTAAAATTAAATAACAATTAAAATAAAATAAACACTAGAAGTATACGAAAGTGACTCAAGGATGGAGAATAGGTAGCTCAAAATTTGCACTTTTGATCCTTTTTCCACCTAAAACACAATAAAACTCCTCAAATACACATTTTTCTCAAATATATTGATATAAGACACTTGTGGTAATCTATTACAACAGTTTTTACTAAAAAGGTGTTAAATTGAACACTAAAACACGCTTATTCTCACTCTCAGCAGTCATTGACTTGCACCATCAGAGATCGATACGCATCCCCCAACCATCCAATCACATCTACAGAAATTGGGTATAAAAAATATTATTTCTTTAAGGATTATAAATGATCGTTCTATCCTTAATTAATAACATAATTTTAGAAATTCTTATACACAAATACAGTATATGTGACAAAGTAATAGATATTTGAATGAATTTGAATGAAATTATAAACATTTTATATATTGTATAATAACGAAATTACAAACATAAAAGAATGCTATCATTTGAGGATAAAAATATGTTTTGCCCCATAAGTTTGATCATGTACAATTTTTGCCCCGGAAAAAAATAAAATTTGGGCATTTATCCCAATATCTATTTATTTGTGCCAATGTTGCCCCTGTTTCGTTGAAAATTGATAATTTAACCAGAATCGAACATGTTCATGTCATGTGACCATCAGATTTCAGCTATTTTTAGCAAAAATTAGGCAGCATTGGTGCAATAAAAAAGATAGGGGACAAATGCTCAAAACTTATCTTTTTGGAATAAAAATTGACCACGAACAATCTTATAGGACGAAAATAGTTTTTATCTCCATTTTTTTATTACGTCCGCCCCAACTGTAGTTCACGCCCTTTGAAAAGAAATTACATTTAACCAACAATATCACAATACACTTTAATTTTATAAAAAAATATCATTTCTAATTTATAAACGTAACATATTTTACAATTTATTTATTACCCAAAAGATTAAATTTTCCACAAAAATAAAGCAAAAAAATATTTTTATTATTATCATACAAATAATAAATGTGAATTTGAGATTGACATAGTATATATTATATGTAATTTTTTTTTTGGGTAAAAAAATATGATAGATACACGATAAACTTGAATTTTCTTGTTGTTTTTGCATTGTCATGTCATGTCTAAAATTGCCTGAATCTATCTTCAAAAGTAAAAAAGTAAATTGTTCAAATTCATAATAGGAATGATTTGTAGGACTAAAAGAATATATAATCCCAAAAATGAATTGTAGTGAAATATAGGATTATATTGATTACATATCACGTCATTTCACTTTTAAAGATTCAATAACAATATAACAATTATATTAATAAATTAATAAATACTCAAGTAAAATGGATAAATAATCGAACAACAAATTAAAAAATATCATGGAGATAATATTAATTTTAGTCTTATAATTTTGATAGAATTAGATTTTTAGTCTATAACTTTTCATTATTTCAATATTAGTTCTTTATGTCAATTTTAGGGGTGTGATTTTGGGGTGCATCGGTATGCCCTATGGTTGATAGATTAAAAATAGAGAGTAGTGGGTAGTTATTTTTTCAAAATTTTAATTATTTATTATATTTAATAGTGAAAACTAAATTAAAATTCAATCTTACGATTAAGATTATCCAGGCGCACCCGGTGCATAGCAGTTGGACAAAGATAAAAATTATTTTTCCCCATAAGTTTGGTCATGTACAATTTTTATTCCAAAAATGAATTAGTATTGGGCATTTGTCCCACTATTTATCTGATTGCAACAATGTTGCCCCCTTTTCACCGAAAAATGCCAAATGTGATGGTTACGTGACATGCACATGCTTGATTCCGATAAAATTATAAATTTTTGGCAAAAATGGGGCAACATTGTCACAAATAGAAAAATATTAGGGAAAATGCCCAAAACTTATCTTTTATGGGGTAAAAATTGTACATGGCCAAAATTACGGGCAAAAATGGTTTTTAACCCCTATCATCTGAGACCCCTTCTGATAAGGGCACGGGATGTCCTATGACATTTTGGTGTGACATCTCCTATAACATCTTCTTATTGAATGACATGTGGTGCTGTGGGTAAATCCAATCACTTGCCCCAAGGGTTGACTGGTTGACTTAGGTATAATTTCCCTTATCTCTCTTACGTGTCACTCATCCAACGGAGTGGCACAAGAGATGTCACATCAAAGTGGCACAGAAGATCCAGACCCTCTGATAAGATGTCATCAATGGTAAAAAATCAATATGTCTTTTGTGGAAAGAAGTCATCATAGACTTCAATTATATTTGTGGAAGGTATTAAGTAAACCCAGTAAATGCAAGATGTAATCTAGTAGCTGGCCTAGTTGTAAGAAACGCAAAATTTATGTCTATCGTACACACAACTCTCATTCAATTTTGGTTGAGATTTGGATATATGACTACTCAGGACAGTAACTTGGACACGACTCATCTAAATACAACTAATAAATCTATATTAATATTCTATACTAAAGTTAAATTCTAAGAACCACAAAAAATATATATTAAACATGATTATATATGATAGAACTAGAAAATTCAAACATCACTATCATAGTAAACACCCTCAAGAGTTGGGGAACCACCCTTGAACCTTGATTCGAAAAGCTGAACACACCTTACTTTGATTGACAAGTTGGTGTTATTTTTTACCAAGTTTTTTTTATCAATGTGTGATGTGGAGCAATTTAGAATGATTGAAAGCAAAAGGATAACTTATGTTTTTGTTTCTCTTAATATAATACCTAAATAAGATAAAACAGACGATTAAATAATGTATGTTTCATGGCTTGAAAACAATTGTGTAATCATGAAATCATTATAATTAGTTAAGTCTTTCCAAAATTAATATTACTTAATGAGTTATATTGATCAATTAAAACAAAATAAATAATTGCTAAAAATAATCTTGAAGTTTTTTGTGAAATCAGTAATGGAACAACAATTAAGGTTTAACTGTGTCTGTTAAATGACTAATTGAGGAACAATTTTTTGGATTGTATATTTAAAAAAACCTAGCTTTAGTATGAATAATGTTATTACAATACTTGAAATGAGAATCATTGATCATATGATTGCATGTCGATGCAATAGTCCATTTAATTGTGTGCGACGTCGCACAGAAGATCATATTATCGGCACTTTATAAAGTATAAACAGATGCTCACAATCGAGATAAATAGGGACAATCTATCGGTTTGGTTGTAGTGTGATTTGATATTAGTTTTTCTTTACTATAAAATCACATTATGGCGCTTTGTGTATTAAGTAGAACCGCGTGAGGTCGTTCGATTTATACTGACTATATAAGAAAACTGGACCTCAGTTATTATGGATGTTCGTGCTCTTAATTCCTATAGAATAACCGCGACATTTAACTCAGTATTTGTCTCTTTGATTCATACAAGGGTGAGATTTATTCATTAAATCAATATACTCAGTGAGTTAGGAGATAATGTTGTCTCTATGGTGTGTTGTTGATTGTAGAAGGAATCTGTATCCTATTAAATAGGCTGATGATTTTCCCTCGAGGAGCTCATAAGTATTATCATGTAAACCCTACAAGTGGATTTATTTCGGTATGATAACAAGGTTGACTGGTACTACTCTCGGATGAGATATTACTTAATGGAGTTGTCAGTAACTTAATTAAATAATGTGCATTGTATATCTTAAACACTAGGAGATTAATGGGCTCATAATAAGAGATTAATTAATTGAGTTGTCAGTAACTAGTTTAATTAGTTGGTATTGTATATCTTAAACACGGGGAGATTGACGGACTCATAATAAGAAGGAGCTCACAACGTAATTTGGGATTAGAGTGGTAGTGCAATAATAATATTTTAGTGGACTATATTATTATTATTGGACTTAAGTTTAAGTTTTGGGCTAAACTTGGATACTTAAGCCCAATGGGAGGCCCAACTCTAATTTCTCCTCCTGGTCCCAGTTGTAGCCCACAAATAAGTCATCTCATCAATTGGGAACCATAATCACACGCCTAATACCGTGAAGAGAGATGGGAGGATTGAACATTGAGTGTGTCTTGTAGATCGTCGTCCACACGATGTGAAGACTAGGCTTGGGAATACAGCAGAAGATCGAAAAGGTCGTTTGTGTCAACCTAATTGAGTTCTTCATCTTCAACCCTTGGTGAAAGGTAAAACAATTCAATATTCTGCTTTCGTTGCTATAAAATTGCATGAAACCCGAACGAGTTATATAGGCCATAAGTCGATCGCCATCAATTAGTATCAGAGCTGACAGTTTCTTGGTCGCACATGAAACATTTCGGCTAGGCTTTATGTGATTATATGTTTTTTAATAGTATCGCATGAGTTTGTTAAGGTTTGGTATAATTGCTTTATCTATAAAAACCCTATATCTGTTCGTCGATTGAATTCAGTCATCGCGATGTCGCTGGAAGAGACGAGAACCACTTGACATGCATGGGATCGGGCAAACATGTGTGCAATGTGTGAGTGTGCCCGTCGGCATTCTTGGCATGCATGGAAGCATGGACAACACGCACGATGGTGTGCTAGGCACGCACAACTGCATGGGTTACGCACACGACAAGGTATTCAGTGCACTCGGTGGCGTGTGGTTGGCGTGCAGAAGGAGCATGGTACTGGGCTTGGGAGTATGTGGCTGAGCAACGTGGTGGGCGGTGGACTCAAAAGGCACCAGGCGTATCGTCCAATGGAAGTCGGGCGTGGCGCGTGGGGAACAAGGCTTCCGTGCAGTGGGCACGATGGCACGCTCGTTGTAGAGCCCAGCGGTGTGCAGAAGACGAGTGGTGAGCCAAGAGTGCTAGTGTGTCGTCCGGCGGACAGCCGAGTGGCGCGCACGTTAGCATGCTTGGAGGCAGGCAGACTGCCGCGCGATTACGCATATTGGCGAATGAGAGGTGCCTGGTGGCATGCATGGATCTTGACAAGCGGCACAGAGCAGAAATCATGTGGGACGCTCGGAGACATGCATGGGTCGTGCACTGTGTCGGGCGGAAAGGCATGCAGACTGACGGGCATGCAAAAGGGTAGGGGCTCCTGCACGTTGGCGAGCTTGGCATGAGGCTGGCAAGCGTGTGCGCTCGGATCGAGTAGAGGAGATTGAGGTTGCTCGAGTCTATGTTTCTGGATCTCAGATTTTGTTTTTCATATTCATGCTTGGTGGCGAACAATCAAATTCGCTGATATATAACTATTTATAATTGATAGACTATCTGATTATTATTATATGTTTGATTCTCAGTGATTTACTGCCTTATGTGCTGTAATAGGAGCATACTAGGTTGCGTATTTTATTTTTTAATATTATATGTATGTAAAAACATTCTTTTTAGATAGCTAAGTGGGAGAGGGATTGGTTAATAATTCCCGCGGCCTCCATTATTGGTTTGTAATGTGATGCAAGTATAAGTGCGTGTTGGCTATAATGCCTTCCTTCCCATCGGATGAACATAGTTTTGGATCACTTGTACAGACTTATAATTGATGATTATAGGATGTTATTTGGGCGCGTGTGATCTTCTCCATCTGAAGGGGCACAATCTTGGGTAATGGATTTAGCATCAAATAATGGTGTACACTTAGGTGCAAATAATATGTATCCTCCCCGTCGGAGTCACTGCTATTATTTGCATGGCTATGAGGAACCGAATTTTAATTGTTTGTCATAAGATTAATTGATAAACGTAATTAATGGGTAAAACCTTCTCATGTAAATGTTAGGGTTTGTATACCTCCACACTATCGTGGCATGCAAATTCACGGTGCTTGAGATGTCGGTGAATTTAAATTATATTATTTTTAGGGAATCAATATAAATTTTAAATTCGAAGTATTTTATCGGTATATTTATTTACGAGATTCTCTGTGTTTTCAAATGATTTTATTTCACTTATTGTTAACTAAAAGAAATTAAACTTACTAGTCAAATATTAGATGATTAAAAAATAATCTTGTTTTAATTCTTACTGCTTAAGAAAACATATGTGTTCTCACTAAGGATGTCATCTAGTGTCTATTAAAACTCTCTAGTGGAGAGGTGAGAGGTTCATAGATATATGATGGTTAATCTCATGCGACTCTTTAGATACTTGAGTGAGGTTAAAAGGCGGGAGGTCACGGTTAACTTGATGAATGAATAGGAAATCCTTGGAATAGAAATTGAAGGAAAAACATACGTCAATTTTATTCTCCATTATTTGCCAAGATATTTTGAGTAAGTTCCACCTGAGTTACGAGAGGTTGTACAAACTTCTGACAAAACATATAGCGAAGAAAAGCTATTTTCATCAAGGAGTGAACAAGGTTGGTATCATATTCACTAGTTGTTGAAGCATGATTAGTGATGTCATTTACTAACACGTTGTGTGTAGATATCAAAATCACTAAATGTCAACAACTAAGTGATAATGAGATTATTATGTACATGGGTAATGCTACAAAAGTAGTGGAAGTTGTTTAGTTATCTTATGATAGGAATAAACATTTGATTTTGAGAAATTTTCTTTACCTACGTTTTCATAGAAAGAATTTGATTTTAGTTCTATGCATACGGATGCATACTCTATTGCATTTAAATGACATGATCATTATAATGAAGGATGGAGCTATAATCTATTTTGGTGCGTTGGTGGACAATTTGTACACTCTTAAATCATGTTTATCCCACGGTGCAACAAATAGTAATTAATAACTCGTCTTCTAACCATAATAAGAGAAAGGAACCTTCGAAAATGAATCAAACATAACTTTAGCTTCAAAAGTAGATAGCCAATGGACCGTTAGGTTTATTAGAAGTGGAAACTATCTGACTTGCGAGTCTTGCTTGTAAGTAAAAATGATTAAAAGGCCTTTTAAGGTAATGGGGTGGAGATCCAATGATATGTTAGAAATGGTTCATTCTGATTTAAGCAATCCTAAGACTATCCAGGCGAGAGATGGTTATGAATAATCGTCATTTTAATTGATGATTATTCTAGATACCGATATTCATTTAATGCATCGCATATCTGGGTACTTTGATTAAATCAAGTAGTACATGGGTAATGCGGTGAAGCGTCATGGAAAATATATCATGTCACTATGATATGATCGTAATGGCAAGTACCTCTTAGGATAGTTAGGAGCTATTTATCAGAGGTTGTGATTGAATCCCAAAATTGACTACACCGAGCAAACCTTAGTAGAATGGTGTAGCGGAAAGAAGGAATAGGACTCTTATGGAAAGGATTAGATATATGAATTCATTTTATGGGTATGCTTTAGAAACAGCATGTCGTGTGGATGTTTTACTGTTTGTGGGATATATCCTAGAGAAATGAAAGGTGCTTTATTTAATAGTCCAAAAGATAAAGAGAGTGCTTGTTAACACGAAAACTAGATTTTTGGAAAAGGACTATGTAATAAATCACAAACCCATTAATAAAATATTCTAAAAGGTGTGAGAAGGGAAACACAAGTTTAGTACCAATTGTACAAGAGGATATACCACAAATAAACTGGATCACGTGTCACATCTGATACATAATTGCCTGTAGATTCGGATTTTATAATGGGTAAATATCAAAATTGGTCCTATAAGTATGACATTTTCCAACTTTAGTCTTTTATCATTTGCTATTCTCAAATTTGGTCCTTTTTTCCCACTTTTAGTCCTTTTTTTCCAAATATAGTCCTTTTTGTCCAAATTTAGTCCTTTATATTAAAATGTCCAAAAATGGTCTGAAAGTGTATACATTTAGGATCAATAGTGGACCAAAAAAGGACAAAATTTTGAAAAAATGACCAAAACTAGACCAAAAGGACTAAAACTGGACCAAAAGACTAAAATTTGACAAAAAATGACCAAAATTGAGAATTGCAATTGATAAAGGACTAAAGTTGGAAAATGACATACTTAGAAGACTAATGTTGATATTTACCCTTTTATAATCAGAGAGGGATGACAGTAAATCCACCTCAAGGTTTGTGTTTATTTTTGGAAGTAGATCCATAATATAGAGAAGTGTTATATAAAAATATATTTCGAACTGCACCATGGAAAAATGACAATATTAGAGTCTTGTGGCAGCCAAAGTATCTGTATGGCTCTAGAAACTTCATAATAGACTTAGATGTGATTCTGAGTTTGCCCAAGATTATCATAATTTATTGTGATAATAATGGTACAATTGCAAACTTGAAGGAATCACGAGCCCGTAAGGCAACTAAACGAATAGAGAACAAGTACCACCTGATACGAGAAATCATATGATGAGAGAAAGGTTGTTGTCGCCAAGATTGCATTGGAAGATAACTTGATAGATCTTTTTGCGTGGACCTTGGCGAAAGCTTTTAATGGTCATATATAAGGAATGGGAGTCAGATATATGGCAGTTGACATGGCAGCATAGTCTTTTAGTATAACTGGGAGATTGTTGGATTGTATACTAAAAGCCTAGCTTTAGTATGAACAATGTTAAAACAATATTTGAAATGAGAATAATTGATCAAATGATTGCATGTTGATGCAATAGTCCATTTACTTTATACTGCAGATAATATGGTGCGCGGCGTCGGATAGAAGATCATATTGTCGGCTCCTTATAAAGTATAAACATATGCTCACAACCGAGATACACAAGGATAATCTATTGGGATGTTTTAGTGTGATTTTATATTAGTTTATCTTAACTATAAAATCACATTAGTGTGTTTTGTCTGTATTGAATAGGACCGTGTGAGGTCATTTGATTTATACTAACTATATAAAAGAACTGGACATCAGTTATTATGGATGTTCGTACTCTTAATCCCTATACAATAATCTCAACACATAAGTCATTATTTATCTCTTTGTTTCATCAAAGGGTGAGATTTATTCATTAAATCAATATACTCGGTGAGTTGGGAGATAGTGTTGTCTTTATAGTGAGCTATTGATTGTAAAGGAATCCCAGTCCAAATAATTAGGCTGATGATGTACCCTTGAGGAGCTCATAAGGATTATCATGTAAACCCTACAGGTGGATTTATTTCGGCATAATAATGAGGTTGAGTGGTACTACTCTTGGATAAGAGATTTAATTAATTGAGTTGTCAGTAACTTAATTAATGGGCATTGTATATCTTAAACACGGGGAGATTAATGGGCTCATAATAAGGAAACCATAACTTAATTTGGGAATATAATGGCAGCGCAATAATAATATTTTAGTGGACTATATAATTATTGGATTTAAGTATACTCCCTCCGTCCTAGAGTAAGGGGGCCATTGACCTTATGTTAAACATAAGGTCAATGACCCTTATTACCTGGATGGAGGGAGTAAGTTTTAGGCTAAACTTGGATACTTAAGCCCAGTGGGAGGCCCAACTCTAATTTCTCCTCATGTCCCTATTGTAGCCCATAAATAAGTCATCTCATCAATCTGGAAACCCTAATGACATGCCTAATACCGTGATGAGAGATGGGAGATTGAAGATTGAGTGTGACTTGAAGATCGTCTCCCACACAACTTTAAGATTAGCCTTGGGAATGCACTAGAATATCGGAGAGGTTGTTTGTGTCAACCTGATCAAGTTTTTCGTCTTCAACCCTTGGTGAAAGGTAATATAATTCTAAATTCTACTTTTGTTGCAATAGAATTGCATGGAACCCGAATGAATCATGTGGTCCATAAGATCCGATCGCCATCACAATTAAGGTGTAATGAGACAATTTCTAACCTCCACTAGTTCTTCTTTAATGTTATTATATTATGGTATGTTTGACAAATCATTTCCTTTAAATGAAAATGAGAATGATCTTTAAGACAATGAACAAAATTAGAGATTATAATAAAAATAACTACACATGTTAGAGTATATTTTTTGGTTAACGTGAATCTTTAGGATTCCATACAATTCTATAATCAGCGGAAGTAAGAAAACATAGAAACGTATTATCTTTCACAAAGGTATGTTGGAGAAGATGAATTCTCCTTGGCAGCCTGCGTAGCCTCACGGTTTTGGGCATAACTCTCTCCTCTGATCTTTGATTTGAGTTATCTATACGCCAAAACGATCCCCTCTTCAGTGGCTTTTCAACATTATACCACACGTACAGTTCTAAAATTTACACGATTTTATAAAAATCATGGAAATTGACGGACTGTAGCAGCAAATAATATTTCGATCTTCTGCTATATTTCCAAGTCCAATCTCAACGTCGTGTGGGCGACGATCTTTAAGATCTTCTCAATCTACTGTCCTCTCTATTTCCAACATGTTAGGCTTTTATTGATTAGGGTTCCGGATAGCTGAGATGACTTATATATGGGTTACAATAGGGACCAGGAGAAGAAATTAGAGTCGGGCTTCCATTGGGCTTAAGTATCCAAGTTTAGCCCAAAACTTATACTTAAGTCAAATAATAATAATATATTCCACTAAAATATTATTACTGCACTGTCGCTCCAATCCCAAAATTATGTTTTTGGCTCCTTCTTATTATGAGCCCGTTAGTTTCCTCATGTTTAATATATACAATGCTCATTAATTAATTAAGTTACTGACAACTCCATTAATTAATATCTCATCCGAGAGTAGTACCACTCAATCTCATTATCATACCAGAATAAATCCACCTGCAGGGTTTACATGAAAATCCTTATGAACTCCTCAAGGGGACATCATCAACATATTTAACAGGACACAGATTCCTTCTACAATCAACAGCACATCATAGAGACAACATTGTTCCCAACTCACCGAGTTTGTTGATTTTAAACCTGTAAATCTCACTCATTGATGAATCAAAGAAATACACACTGCCTTACGTGTCGAGGTTATTGTATAGGGATTAAGAGCACGAACATCCATAATAACTGAGATCAAGTTCTCCTATATAGTTAGTATAAGTCCACAATCTCAAACGATCCTGCTCAATACACATGAAGTGCACTAATGTGATTCTATAGTCAAGACAAACTAATACCAAATCACACTACAACCATCCCGATAGAAAGTCCCCGTTTATCTCGGTTGCGAGCATCTATTTATATTTTATAAGAAAACCGATAATATGATCTTCCGTGTGTTGTCGCACAACATATTATCTACAGTATAAAGTAAGTTGACTATTGCATCGGACATATAAATAGATTATAAGACGCAATCATATGATCAATGATTCTCATTTCAAATTTTGTTAAAATATTGTTCATATTAAAGCTGGGCTTTTAGTATACAATCTAACAATAACGAAATTGGATTTGAAGGTTAAAATAAAATTATATGCTAGAATTAAAATTAAATAACAAGATAGAGGATGTATGGATCTGAAAATAAATAAAGTTTGGAGAAATAAGAATAAAAAATTTAAATTTTAAAAAATCTTAAAAAATGTTTATCTTTGGGATAATAGTCATTGGACAATTAACCCATATTTCTGGAAATTATTTTAATAGTGCATAATCAATATCGAATAGCATTTTCTTAATTGACTCACAGAAATATTGTGCTACTAGTTTTTTTTTCAATATAAAGATTATGAAGAGATTGAATTTTTATGATACATGGGATAGTCATATATAAATGTTAATTACTTGATACAGAAGAAAAATAAAAGCTTATTAGAATGTTAATCATACTTAATTACAAATTTATCACATCAAGTAATCTCTAAAAAATTATAGGATGAGAAATACCACAGTTTAGTAACTTTAGTCTGTCCTAAATAAAAGAAAAAAATAAAATAATTGTTCATATATTAAAACTAATATTTAATATATGAAATTATATGTCAGTCGATCAGATATAGTCATTGACATCAGCGACACAGAAGACAACAAAGAAATGGAGAGAAGTTCAAAGACATAGCAATCACCAAGTTTTGAATTTAACTCTCTCCGCAACCCCTTTATGCCTTGCGTTATGACAAAAAAATATTCTCATCTTTCAGACATTATAGTCCAAACATGATCTTCATATATAAGCTTAATCTCGCAATGTTTAAAAGTGATATATCCATTAAGATCTTAGAAAATGAGATTGGAAGGACTTGAATCAAATTTATAAGTCATAGTACAAACTGTCAAAAAAATAAAGTTCGAATACACTTTTTAATATGATTAAAAAGATAGTAAACAAAGAAAAAATCAAATGGAATGAGACTACACCCAAATCATCAGCGCAAATAGTATACTTAAAATAATTGGACGACACAACATCAAATTATTGTGCATTTAAGGGGAGTAGATCACTCATACATATATCGATTGATGGAATATTTTATATGACACTATCTATCATATTTTGAAGATAAAGAATGATTAGATTACTTGATCATATTTACTAAAGTGGAAAGTCCAAGACAAAGATTTTTTTTTTAATTCAACATTTAAATAGACCTTGGAAAAGAATACACGATCCAATAGAACAAAACATAATAAAACACCTCAAATGCACCTTTTTCTCAAATATATGGAATATTAAAGACATGCTAATATATGGCAATAATTCTCACCAAAAAGATGTTAAATTGGACACTAAAACACACAAACTTTCACTCTTAACAAACCCCCAAACTTACCTAATGATCGTCTTAAGGCAACAAAAAAATAAAGAGAAAGAGAGAGTGAGAAAATTAGCATGGAAACAAGGACTATGACAAATACCCCATTCACAATGCAATTGTCCTCAACTTAGGTCATACAACTCTCATTACATGTAATAATCAATTTATAGCATACAAAATAAGATAATCACCACCAATCAAATTATCCATTGATATGTTCTCATAGGATGTATATATCACTCGTACTCAAGTATAAAAGATGTATACTTATTAGTTAAGGTGTCTACGCTCAGATAAAATTCAATTACATGCGCAACCATCAGTTTGTCTATTGTCTCAAATCTCCTTTTACTTGGAGATAGTAAATCATGGATCAAAAAGATCTTTTTATTTTGTTGTAATGTGGGCTCTTTGGTTAAGGTAGGAAATAAATGGATAAGTAACTCAAAACTTGGATCATATAAGTGCGCTTTCCATCATGATCTTTCATTCTTTTTACTCACTTCAATTAATCACAACGTCCTCCTCAATGATGAGAGTGAAAATTCACGTAATTTGAGCTTTGATTTCTGTAATAATTGTGTATGATTTGATCTTAAATCGAGGCGAATCAAGATATGAAGTGAAAAGTCAAGAATCAGATGCTACTAAGGTCGTTTGAGCTTATTTTCCCAGGAAAATAGGATAGAAGTGCTTAGAATCAGAAGGGGAGGATTTCATAAGTCCGTTCCACCAGATGGAGAATTGTTTGACTAGGACCTTTTGGTCGAACGGAGTTGATCAGATCTGTAAGTCCGTATGGAGCTTGTTTGAGGTCCGTTCGACTAGAAAAAAGGTTGTTCGACCAAGTAAAGTTGGTCGAACAGATGTATGGGACTTCTTTAAATCCGTACTTTTACACCTCCAGTGCATGTATGTGCGTGTTTTCACTTAAAAAACCCAATAAAGATCCAATGGAAGAGTCTGAAATATAAAAGAAATGCAATTAACATCCAGAAAAAGAGACCACATTCACCTTAGAGCAAAATTACATCCTACATCCATTCTATCATCCGCCAGAGTTAAGATTCGTCTGTCGAATTAAGTGGAAAAGTGAGAGGAAGATTTAAGATGGAGAAGGAAGCGACAACTCCTGCATCTAAGTTTTTTCATTTCCAAATTTATCTTGTAATTTTTCAAACTATAGGTAAGATCTATCCAACTCCTATGATTATTCTTCCCAACATCATAGGCTAGAACCATTGTCGTAGTTATAGGAATATGAAGGTTTTATGATTTAACTGAAATCTTTTGTGTATCCTCCGTACAACACTACTTGTGGATTTGTTTTATACATGATTATAAGTTTCTAACTCATAGTCAAAGTCATTTTATGCATCTTCAATTGTTATATAGAGTCTGAATGTATAAATGGTTGTCGATTGAGTGCGTTCACCGCTGAACAGGGTCTTATGATTTGATTCTAAGTGAAGGGACTCCGAAACTTCATTAGAACTGTCATATATGAATCTTTATTTATTGAATTGAATTCTAATTAATAAGCAGGATAAAGAGGTAAATTTTATAGTACTTATAAAGGGAGATCATATCGGGTTAGAGTACTAAGTGCAGGGGAACTAATTGATACTGATAGTACCTAGAAATGGGGGGTGAAATTATATCTCTTACTCCAAGGTTATTCACATGTGTTACATGCATGTTTACTTGTGTCTATAAAGTATATATGCTTGTCTTAATAATGCGTCCATAGTTCACAAGGTAGAGTCGAACAGTAAACTCTAGTGTGAAATTAAATTAGATTATCCTAGATCTACTTATTCTCTTATTTGATTCACTTTTGTAATTTTCTATTGCTTGATTTACTTTATTTTCTATTTTAAATTATTTTTATAGTAGTTGATAATTAAATTCACAAACTTAATTGCCAATTCAAATCTTAATAAAATTAGCTTATAATTAAATTGATAATATTTCGTCCCTTGAATTCTAATATTAAACTTGGTCACTTACCAAAGCTACAGTTACATCCTTAATACTTGGGGATTAAATTGTGTGTTAAGAAAATGCCCAACACACAAATCTTTCACCTTTCTCTTTCAAGCACAACATTTTTTTTCTTTTTATTTTCTTGTGGTACTAATTTTGGGCACTACCTCTCGCATCCTCCATAAGGTAATAGATTTAAGCATTATTCTAGGGTTTTTGATTACATGTATTACTAGATTTAAGTACTACTCCATGATTCTCCTCAGATGCATTTTCAAGCTCAATCACTGTTTCAACATCAATTTCATTCCTTCCCTAGTTGTTTTCAAGCTTTATCAACACACTTTGGAAAGCCTTTAATTCTCTTCATGATGGACAATTAAATCTAAAAATTTCAAATGCTCAAAGTAGTTAATTCTCTGTAATGATGAGGTGTTTATGAGTTTTGATGATAGAAAAAGGTAAAAGAGTGACAAGGCGAGTTCTACACTGAGGTTTTGACCTGACCGATTTGAACAACTCGAGGATCTCTTGCACATTTTGAAAGAGAAAAAAATTAGGTACCCTCGTTTTCTCATTCTAATTCTTTTGTGTGCTTTTAATTCATGGGAGTGGAAGGATTGAGTTTCTAGTTTGGTGATCCATATATGTGAGCTTGTATTGTTTGATTTGTGCCTAAATTTATATGCTATTGAAATTAATGAAGGAAGTGTACTTGAGTTATATTGTGGTATGAAGTTCTATGTGTACTTATGAGATATTGATTACCATGAAAAGTGCTATGTTACTTGTTAAAACGCTATGTTAGATTTTGAGTCTCATTAATCATGATACATAATCACATGATATTTCTTTTCTGGTAAATATCGTTCTTGTGTGTGTATTCTAAAATTTTCCTCTTGTCTTACTCGAAACTACATGTGTTCGTTGATCATGATACATAATCACATGATATTTCTTTTCAGGTAAGTATCGTTCTTGTGTGTTTATTCTAGAACTTCCCTCTTGTCTTACTCGAAACTACATTTGTGTTAGATGATGGAAAATGATTTTAAGCCACCCTTGAATTTATGAGTCACTTACCAAATAATTCCGTACCAAAGATGTTTATCCGTACTTAGCCATGTTGACCCTAAAGATGCACATCTGTATCAATAATAAATAAAAGATACCAGAAAATTTGAAAAATCAAAATTATCAAAATATCGAAAAATATCCAATTTATCGAAAAGACGAAAAATAAAAAATAATCAAACACAGAACACTAGAAAACACACAAAAATGAATAGAAACACTTAACACATCAGGAAAGTCAGAAAAAAATCAAAATTATTGGAAATTATTAAAAATATAAAAAATATCAAGACATCAAAAATATCGAAAAATCGTAAAAAAAATTGACCTCCTGACATACAGACACAAAGAGATGCAAATTGAACATACCTAGATGCTGATGGAACAAGGGAAAAACACCACACCACCCCAAACTTTGATGAAACGTGATTTGAATCTATGTTTTAAATAATATAATTACCTTAAGTGTAAGCACACGCCTTTAAGATAAATCACCTAGCACAAGACACAAAACAAAAAAAAAACAAAATAAAAAAAAAAAAAAGGATGGGTTGCCTCCCATCCAGCGCTAAGTTTTGTAGGATTGTATACAAAAAACCTAACTTTAGTATGAATAATGTTATAACAATATTTGAAATGAGAATCATTGATCAAATGATTGCATCTTATAATTTGTTAATTTATATGTCGATGCAATATTCTATTTACTTTATATTGTAGATAATATGGTGTTGGCATTGCACGAAAGATCATATTATCAGCTCCTTATAAAGTATAAATCGATGCTCACAACCTAGATAGATGGGGACTCTATCGGGATAATTGTAGTATAATTTGGTATTAGTTTGTCTTGACTATAAAATTAAACTAGTGCACTTTGTGTTTATTGAGCAGGACCGTGTGAGGTTATTCGATTTATACTGACTATATAAGAGAACTAGACCTTAGTTATTATGGATGTTCGTACTCTTAATTCATATACAATAACCTCGACATGCAATACTTTATTTATTTTTTAATTCATCAATGGGTGAGATATAATTATTAAATTAATATGCTCGGTGAGTTGGGAGGTGATATTGTCTCTATGGTGTGCTATTGATTGTAAAAGAAATTTGTGTCCTAATAATTTAAGCTGTGATGTCCTTGAGAAGCTTATAAGGATTATCATGTAAACATTGCAGGTTGATTTGTTCTGGCATGATAATAAGATTGAGTGTTACAACTCTTATATAAGAGAGTAATTAATTGAGTTACTAAATTAATGGACATTGTATATCTTAAACAAGGAGAGTTAAACGAGATAATAATAAAAAAAGCCCATAACGTAATTTGAAATTAGGGTGGCAATGCAATAATAATTCTTTGAATTATTATTATTGGACTTCAGTATAAGGTTTGGGATAAATTTGAATGTCTTATCCCAATGAGAGGCCCAACCCTGATGGACATTTTCTCAATACACAATTAATTCCCAAGTATGAAGGATATGATTGTAGCTTAGATAAGCGACCAAGTTATATTATCAAACCCAAAGGACGATTGGTTATCAATTTATTATTATTTAAGTTAAAAGAAACTATTGTTTGGCAATTTAACTGGAGAGTAATGTTTAATCTAGTAGACATAACAATTAAATAGCAAAAAAAATAAAGACTGTAGAGAATAAATGAGAGTTAACAAATGAAAAGATAGGTAGTTCTTCGGGTCATCCAGTTTCACTAATTAATCTCCCTTCTGTATGTCAATGTCCGACTCTACCTTGTGGATTATGGACGTATCACTAAGCCATTCAAATATATTCTATACAGACACAAGTAAATATGTGTGTAACACATGTGAATCACCTTAGAGCAAGAACATAATTATACCCCTCTTTCTAGGTAATATTAGTATCAATTATTCTCATGCACTAAGTACTCTAACCCGATATGATCTCACTTTATAGGTACTATATAATTATCATCTTTATCCTACTTACTAACCCGAATTCAATTCAATTAATAAGTATTTATATAAGATAGTTCTACTGAAACTTAAGAGTCCCCTCATTTAGAATCATAACATAAAATCCTGCTCTGCAGTAAACGTACTCAATCAATAACCAATATATGTATTCAGACTCTACATAACAGTTAATGATGCACAAAACAACTCAGAGTATGAATTAAAAATGCATAGTCATATATAAAATAAATCCATAAGTAATGTTATATGGAGTATACAGACAGAAGTTCAATTAACTAGATAAAAACCTTTAAAACCCTAGAACTACCAAAGTGCTTCTAGCCCATGACGTTTGAAAGAACGTTCATGTTGTTTGGATAGATCTTATTCATAGTCTTGAAAATTACAAGAAATATTAAGTTGTGACGTAAACCCTAGATGTGGACGTCGTCACTTCTCGCTCTGTCTTGAATCTTCACTTGGTTCTCACTTGATTCGCTACACGAATCTCTCTCTACAGCTCCTGCGGATGGAGTTAGAGTTTGGATGTGGGGTAGGATGGATGTGGAATCTAACTCTCTTTTTTATATGATCGGCATCCCTTTTTATACTTGTAAAACTCTCCTTACAGACCTTTACTAGGCTTTTTCTTGGAAAATACATCAATTCACGCACAAGAGGGTCGAATTTACCTAAAATAGCACAGTGTGTCCCCGCTCGACTAAGATGACTCAGGTCGAGCGGGATTGGCCAGGTCGAGCGACGGCCGAGCGGCCTCCCTGTTTGCTGAAACTCTGTACAAACACTCGATCGATCAATTCTACCCTCGCTCAACCATGAAGTGTTAGTCGAGCGGCTCCTCCCGATGTCGAGTGGCATCTCGAAACTCGTACTTTCTGATTTTGAGCACTTCATACCTATTTTCCTGTATAAATATGCTTAAATAGCCTCAATAGTAGGGATGTCAATGAGCCAGGTCTGGGGTGGGTAGTTAGCTACCCGGACCCAACCTGTTACTGAAAGGCCCGCCCGGTTACCCGTATGGGTCCTATATTGCTACCCGTACCCAGACCCGTACGGGGCAGGTCGAACCCGCTTCGCCCCTTTTTTTTAACATACACTCATATATAAAAACATTAAAAAATTTAAAAAATAAAAATAAATAAATTGTAAGCATATTAAATAAGTTCCATTAGACCAACATAAATGAGCTTATATTTATTATACACAATAAATAATTAAATAACATAAAATATAATTATAGTTATGTGTGTGTATATATATATATATATATATATATATATATATATATATATAAAAATCATTTATATGTATAATATACATAATAAAATAATTTATTCTAACTTCTAAATAATATATATAATAAAAATTTAATATAATTATATATATATTATATAATATAATTATATGTATAAAATACAAATAAATTTAATTATATTGTGTTCGGCCCGGGGAGGGGTGGGCCGGGCCGAAGCTAAAGTAATACCCAGACCCGCACTGTACATTTGCGGTACCAGGCCGGGCCACCCCGTTTCGTCTAGGGGCCGGGCCAGGCTGCCCCAAAATGTGCGGGCCAGACCGAGTACCAGCGGGTTGGGTCCAAGTTGACATCTCTACTCAATAGCATCTAATTCGTGAATTTCCCATATACATACAAATTTGTCTTGGTAATAGCTTAAATTGTACTCAATTTCCACACAAATTAGAACTCAGAATACTTGAATTATTACTCTCATCAAACCCCAAACTTATATGTTGAATGTCTCGAGGCAACGAAATTAAAATAAGGAAAGAGAGTGTGATTAACAAGATCCTTATACATGCATCCCTTATAACATGCAATTCCATTGAATCAAAACATGCAATTATCATACTTTTCATCTATGTAAGATAATCAATCAATCACAATACTTCTACGAGTGTTAAGGCATCTAGCTCACTAGATAAGTGTTTACTCTCGCTCTCAAGTGTGAAAGATGTACAATTCAAGGGTTAGTTTATACGTTCATAATCAATTCATACATCCTTATGACCATAAGCTTGGCAAAGGTCTCAAAGATCAATTCATAATTACCTCAATACTAGGATCATGAAGGACTTGTCTTATGGGTTGTAATGCTGGCTCTTTAGTAAATGTAGAAGAATTTTGATAAAGTGACTAATTCACTAGTAGAGAAGTACCTTGGAATTTGCTTTTCATAAAACAATTTCATTCTTCTCCATCATCATTCTCATGATCTTTCCGATTCATCTTCTCCTTCTTTTCTTGGAAACAACATTTTCTTTCTTTAAAGTACAAGGGTACCAATTTCAGGCACTACTCTTCTTAGCAATCGGGGTACTAATTTTAGGCACTACCCTACACAAAATTTAACCACAATCTTTCTTCACTCATCACTAGCACAATTTTCCTTCCTTTCTTTCTTCAATTTAATCACTAGTAATTTATTCACCTCAACTCTCTACTAGTAAATAGGATATTTCAAGGTTCAAATAAAGGTAATAAAGGTTATTAATCACATACTTGACAAAGAAAAAACTTTTAAAGGCTCAACGGGGCTTCTAATGATATACAAATTATACGGTAGGGTAAATTTTGGCTAACTGACTCAATTATCAATGATGACCTAAGATCATCTCCTAGTATCTATAAATCATAAATCTCGAACAAGACTCCAAGCCAAGTTCTAGAATACAAACGTATGATTGATACTCTCAAGAATAAATTGTCATGCATTGATGTAACATGATTAAAAGGCTCAAATTATCACATGGGTAATAGATTTCTTAAGCACTCTTCAAAGCATGAAATCAACATCAATCTCTACATAAACTACAAGCAATAATAAACAATACATGCCTTTCTCCAACAAAATCAAGTAAAATGCACATGCATACTAAAGACTCAATATCAAACCATCAATCATCACCAAATGTACAAATATCCATCAACACCATCAATATCATCAATATGGTACATACCACTCACGCATGAATCTTAAACTCAAATCAACCATCAATAAAGCCTCAACCTATCAAGTGAAAAATAGAAGGGAGATGAGAGGAATCAGATTAAAGGAAAAAAACCTAGCGCACTCTACTCCTCCGGAGCATCATCATCATCACTGATCTCCATGCGCCATAAATTAAAATCCCTCTGAAGAACCCAAAGCTTCCTATCAACCTCTCGATGGTTAGCCTGCATCTCTCCCAACCTTCTATCAATAGCATCATACCTCAAGTTGAGCGCAATAATTCGTGTTCGCCAAAGTAAATTGGCGATTCGTTTTCTACTAGTTTCTATTCAACGTGGCAAAGTGCTCATTCATCATTCTGAATTGCTCTCTATAAAAGTAATCCTGAGCTTGTTATAAATCATACTGTTGTTGTTACTGTTGTGGTGATAGCTGCATCAGAGGAATACCCATCTCCGGAATATCGTGAGGCATCTCCATATGTACCTGAGGAATCGGTTGCTCAAACGATTATGGCTGTTGTGGTCCAAAATGCTGCTGCTCTGGTGGCTCGTCCTCCTCATAAGCCTCCGGCTCTCCCACTAAATCATATCAAGATCAAGATACACACCCTGAAGATTCATATCAACCAAAGTTCTCCAATCTCCATTAGCGCAACACGTAGTAGAGATTGCGATGTGGGGTGGAGTGTTCATTAATAGATTCGCATTGATCTGAACCATGGTGAGATCAATGAGAGAATAGGGCATCTTGAAAATAATCAGGTTCATTCATCGTATGAACATCCATACACCATCTTCTCTTCTAGCCAAGTTCATCCTCACACATGCCGACAGAATCAAATTCGGCTCACTAATAATAGGCCTATACCTAGAAAAATCCATATGGTAATGCTCGGCCAATGGTGTAATCAGCCCCCCTATGTTGACCTTCTGAAATGTGTGAGAGGTAAACCAATGCAGCTGCTGAAATACATAAGCACCCAGGTTGAAGTGGACCCCATTCATCATACATAGAGCACGTACAACTCTCCTTTCGGAATACACCCGCCCTCAGCTCAAGCAAAAATGATATTTTCGAGGATCCTATCCATGTACGCAATCACCGGATTTTGAATAAAAGTGGCCCGTGATCGCTGTGGATCATAAGCTTCTTGCGAACCCGTGATCGACCTCCAGAACTCATCAGCATTGAATCCTTCATCCTCTTGCATTTGATACATCCTCTGGGCATCCAAATTCCTATTGAACTCAGACATATACATGTAACGAAGCTCCCCTCCAAGTCAGAACTATGCACTCTTCGGAAGAAAATGCTCTCCTCGGATCACCTCCGGCGTACATAGCATCTCAACTATCGTGTGGAAGTAAGTTTCTCTCCTCAAATCCATGAAACCGTTGATTCCTATCTGATTAAACATCCACCTTATATCATTGATTATGTTCATATCTACTATGGCTTCATCATCCTGTTAATGTGTCCGAGCAATATTTCTCGAAATCACTCCCCATTGAACTTCTCTTTCTTCCCAATCTGGTATTTGTATTCTAAAGTCGGACGACTTCAAATTATTTTTCTTTGACCTTTTAGCCATCTCTCATTTCTTATGGATCCCTATTAAGAGTGAAAATAAGCGTGTTTTAGTTTCCAATCTAACACCTTTATGATGGGAATTGATGTTGTATATTAGCACAAGTGTCTTATATTCAATATATATGAGAAAAAAGTGCACTTGTGGTGTTTTATTGTATTTTAGGTGGAAAAAGTGATCTAAAGTGCAAAGTTGGAGAAAAGGTGCAATTTGTGTATGAATGCTGAAAAACGCATGTCCAACTTGTGTAATTTTTCTATGTTCATGTGAAGCTCTGAATAGTAGTTGTGATACATGGTTTGAAAGCCACTGAAAAGAGGATCATTTGGCATAAAGAACACCTCAATCGGAATCCAAATGAAAAAGTTACGATCAAGATGGTGACGTTACGTAAGATGTGCCGAACAGAACGGCTGTGTCACATTCCATGGCTTTTTACAGCTTCAATTCTTAGATTTTTTTTTGAGTTCTTTATATAGATAGAAAGCCAAGGAAAATAAGATTGCGTGAGCACACTCAAATCGGAGTCTGGATGTGAAAGTTATACACGAAACAGTGAGATGGCGCAAGTGTGATTCGACCACGAAAGTTTGGTTCGACCAGACATCTTGGTCGAACCACAGCTATTTTGGTCGAACCAAAAGATTGAAGTGCAAAAATCGCTGATTTCGATTCAACCATGGTTCAACCAAGCCCTAGATCGAACCCTAGGTCGAACCACATGCCTGAACAACTCCGGATCCATAATTTTACACCCCAAGTGCGTGTTTTTCCATATTTTCCAAGAAAAAGCCCATCCTAAGTCCATAAGGAGAGCTTACAAGTATAAAAGAGGATGTAGATCACATCGTTATTCATTGGAATTGAATTGGAGAAAGGCCACAACAATACTACACCCCCCAACCATTATCCACATCCAATCTTCCATCCATCCATCACTTTGAAGATTTGTCTGTGGAATCAAGAGGAAAACTAAGAGGAAAATTCAAGATGGAGAAGGACGCGACGTCGCCACAACTAGGGTTATTTTGTTTCCTAATTTATCTTGTAATTTTCCAGACATCCGGGTTAGATCTATCCAACATCCGTGATTGTTCTTCGTAACAACATGGGTTAGAACCGTTTTGGTAGATCTAGGGTTTTGAAGGTTTTATGAATTAATGAAACTCTCTTGTGTGTCCTTCGTACAATACTACTTGTGGATTTATTTTATATATGATTATTTTCTTAATCTATATTCACGGTTGTTATGTGCATCTTCAATTGGTATATAGAGTCTGAATATATATCTTGGTTGTATATTGAGTGCATTCAACGCTGAATAGGATTCTATGTTATGATTCTAAGTGAGGGGACTCCGAAGCTTCATTAGAACTGTCATATATGAATGTTTATTAATTGAATTGAATTCGGGTTAGTAAGAAGGATAAAGAGGATAATTTAATAGTACCTATAAAGGGAGATCATATCAGGTTAGAGTACCAATTGGCCAGGGAAATAATTGATACTGATAGTACCTAGAAAGGGGGTGGAATTATATCTCTTGCTCCGAGGTTATTCACACGTGTTACACGCATGTTTACTTGTGTCTATAGAGTAGATATGCATGGTTTAGTGATGCGTCCATATTCCACAAGGCAGAGTCGGATATCAACACAGGGAAGGGAAATTAATGCGCGAAACTGGATTATCCTAGAGCTATCTATTCTCCTAATTGGTCCACTTTCGTATTTTTCTTAGTGCTTTTATTTAATTGTTATTTTAATTAATTTTTTAGTAGATTATAATTAAATTACACAAACTATATTGCCACTTCGTCTTAATTAATTTAGTAAATAAATAAATTGATAATACGCCGTCCTTTGGGTTCGATAATTTACTTGGTCGCTTGCTTAAGCTGCAACTGATATCCTTAATACTTGGGGATTAATTTTGCGTGCAAAGAAAATGCGCATCAATCCCACTATCCTTCCTCTTGGAACCTACATCAAATCCTTTTCCTACAAATTTCATACATCAATACAAAACATAGGCAAAGAAACAAGTATGCCATACCTACGACTAATAATCACATAGACTCTACTCAAGACTTCAAATCATATGCCCAACAATTCAAACACAACTTCTCCATAATGTCACATGTATAAACCAATCAAACGATAAAATTTGACACATTAAATCATGGAAAAATCGACATTCTATGTCTTAAGTATCACCAAAGGATTCAAAATACCAACATGCTTAAATATGATCTCCAAAAAGATATTCAAAAATTATACTCAATCTTAAGCATCAGCATTATTCCACAATTCTAATTAATCACTATCATCACTCCAAATCAACAAGACCATACGAAAATTAAACAATTAAACTCAAGCTCGTGACATATATATCCTCGATTTTACAAAATTCCATCAATCCAACGTAAAATTGAACTCATGTCAGTTCAAGTAAAATTTCAACAAAAACACCAAATTAAAATTCAATCCAACTACAAAAACATGCTTTATCAACTTACCCAACTAAATTTCATAGAATAAAATCCAATTCAAGGGAAATAAGTTGAGAAAACATACCCTTGTCTCTAGACATAGGTGCGTAGAAGTGATGGGAAGTGACGAGAATTCAAAATTGAGAAGAAAGCCCCAAATTCGACTTGAATCTTCCAAAATTGATGTGGAATGAGTGTGGTATGGGTAAAGAAGAGTATTCTAAGTGATTGGCTTAAAATCTTACCGTTCGAGATGGTTGCTTGAGAATGGGTGGTGAGAAATGGTCAAGCAGCGCGTAAACTGACCTTCTATTAGCGAAACTGCAACTCCGCTCGTGTCGAGCGATGTTTCGCATTGTCGAGCGGCGACCCTATAAGCTAAAACCACCTCTGTGCTCTGCTTGATCTAGCGCTCGACCAAGATGTTTTGGTCCAACGTCCCCATTTGGTCGAGAGGGATCTCTCTATTTTGAAAACTTCAGGATCCGCCTTACAGTGGTCTGCTCAACCACCGCTCGACCTCAGTGACTGGTCGAGCGGCGTAACTCTTGGTAGAGCATGCTTTCGACACTCTATTTTCTCGTGATTTCTTCATCCCCTGCAAAACTCAAACTCAAAAACAACATTAAACATCATATAAAGCCAAAACAAGAGCTAGAGAACCACTACTTAGACTCTAAAAATCAAGTATATACAACTTCGCTCACACTACAAAAATAAATAAACCACTGAACACTACGCAAATTGTAAAAAAATTGATACATTAAAATCGGTTAAAGTTTCAATATACCACAAAAAAATAACTGCCCTAGCAAACGTTACAAAGAAAATATTATGCCCTTGGAGCTACGATAAGGTAAGAACGTCACACTCTCCCAAACTTAGTAGAAAATACAATCGAAACTAAATTTACAAAGAGATGTAATTGCCGATTAGTAAGCACCTTAAATATTAAAATTTATTATGCACATGAAATAAATAAAGCAATAAAACGGGAGGGTAAGCCCCCAACAAGAGCTCATGTTTAACATCGGAGAGTTACGACGGTACCACTTCAATGCAAGGTATCTTCAAAGACAACACAAGCATCATCTGACGACTTCAAATGCTTCGATCGATGCTCATTCGCTGCTATAATGTCTCCGTCTTTGTCCATGATCTCAAAACTCCCCCCTCCATAGTCTCTAGGTATAATGAACTGTCCGTCCACTTCGATTTCAATTTTTCTACAAAAAGTTTCAATCGAGAGTTAAAGAGTAATAGCTCATCTCTTTCTTTGAACTCGTTGAAAGTGGTCTTTGAATCATGCCATTTCTTCATTCACTCCTTATAGATCACCGAGTTCTTCAAAGCTTGACTTCTAAACTCATCCAATTTATAGATGTGAGTCAACCTTAAGTCCTTGACCTCCTTAATGGATAAGTTCAAACTCATTACTGCCCAAAAAAGACTTATGTTGAATCTCTACTGGTAAGTGACACGCTTTCCCATAGACGATTTGATAAGATGACATTCCTAGCACAGTCTTGTATGAAGTACCGAACTGCCATAAGACGTCATCGAGCTTCATAGCCCAATCTTCCTATTAGTCCCAACCACCTTCTCTAGGATTTGTTTCACTTGCAGGTTAAAAACTTTTGCTTGCCTATTTTCTTGAGGATGATAGGGTGTAGTAACCCTATGCTTAACACCATATTCCTTGAGTACTCTCTCAATATGCCTATTGACGAAGTGTGAACCTCCATTACTCACTAGCTCTCTAGGAACTCCATAGTGGAAAAATATGTTTCTTCATGAATGATAAGACCGTCTTCGCATCATTCATGCGAGTAGGAATAGCCTCCACCCACTTAGAAAATAATCAACAGCAAGGGCCCCAGAAAATCAATTCCTCATACATAAAAAATCTCAACTACAATGCTTGGCTGAAGTGGCATCTCATCCCTTTTATTTATGTTTCTCATCCGTTAACATCTATCGCATGTCGCTACATAGGATTCACAATCTTTAAATAAGGTAGGCCAATATACAGCGGATTGAAGTACCTTAGCTTCAGTCTTTTGGGCTCCGAAGTGCTCCCCATTAGCTTGTGCATGGCAAAAATCAAGAATACTCTTCATCTCCATCTCGGGCACATACCTACGGACGATAGAATCTGTACAAATTTTATAGACGAATGGTTCATACCATATGAAAGTCTCAACATCTCTCTTGAATTCAGCAAGTTGATACCTATTTAGACCTTTAGAAATTTCACCAACCGCAATGTAGTTGTCATAATCCAGATACCATGTATCCATTCCTTGAGCACCTACTACACAAGCTTTCTCCGCTCCTTCAACAAATACTACCATAATCTTCTCATCTGGGAACATCTCTTCTATGTATTCAAAAGGCTCATCACAATGCTTCCTTGTTTCTAACCTTGGTAGGTGATCCGCTAGCACATTCTCTGTTCCTTTCTTATCTTGGATCTCCATATTGAACTCTTGTAGAAGAAGGATCCATCTAATAATCCTTGGCTTAGCTTCCTTCTTCTCCATCAAGTATGGGATCGCATAATGATCTATGTATACTATAGTCTTCATGCCAACCAAATACTGATGAAACTTGTTGAATGCATACACCACAGCTAAAAACTTCTTTTCAGTAACAATGTTGTTCTTTTGTGCTACATCAAAAGTCTTACTTGCATAGTAGATGGCACATAACTTCTTTTTTCTTAACTACTCGAGCATCACTCCAAGTGCTAGATCACTTGCATCACACATAAATACAAACGACTGAGTCCAATCTGGTGTGATCAAGATAGGTGCAGTAATAAGCGCCTCTTTCAAAACCTGAAAAGCTGCTAGACATTTATAATCAAAAACAAAAGGAATATCTTTTTCAAGTAAGTGAGATAAGGGCTTGGAGTATTTTGAGAAGTCTTTGATAAATCCTATATAGAATCCTAAATGTCCAAGGACAGACTGCACTCACTTCTCATTAGTCGGTGGTAGAAGCTTCTCAATTGCTACTACCTTGGCTCTATCAACCTACAACCCCTTGGCCGAAACATGATGCCTAAGAAAAATCTCATCTTTCACCATGAAGTGGTACTTCTCCCAATTCAAGACAAGATTAGTTTCTTGTCATCTCTTCAAAACAGTAGATAGGTTAGACAAACAAACATCAAAATAGGAACAAAATACAGAAAAATCGTCCATAAACACCTCCATGATTTTTTCTATCAACCCATCAAATATGGCCATCATGCACATTTGGAAAGTAGCAGACACATTACACAATCCAAAAGGCATTTTTTTATAAGCAAAGGTTCCATAAGGACAAGTAAAAGTAGTCTTTTCTTGATCCTTGGGTGCAGTCATAATTTGATTATAACCCAAATACTCATCCAAGAAGCAATAAAACTCATACCCTGCTAGATAATCCAACATTTGATCCATGAAAGGAAGAGGGAAATAGTCTTTGCATGTACTTTCATTCAATTTCCTATAATCCATACACACACCCCATCCCGTAGGAATCCTAGTGGCCAATGCTTCCCCATCATCTGCTTTCACAATAGTCATGCCCTCTTTTTAGCTACAACATGCAATGGACTCACGTGGGGACTATCACTAATGGAATATTTAATTCCTGCATCTAACCACGTTAAGATTTGCTTCCTAATCACTTCTTGAATCGCGGGGTTAACCCTCCACTGATTTTAAATACTTCCCTTAGCTTCATCTAGCATTCTTATCTTATGCATGTGATACGATGGACTATTACCTTACATATCATAAAGAGACCATCAAATAGTAGACTTATATTTCCTAAGCACATCTAACAAATCTTCAAGTTTCTCATTAGTAAGAGAAGAAGATACAATTACCAGATATGTCTATTTATCACCCAAATAAGCGTAGTTCAAGTGTTCCGGTAGTGGCTTCAACTCCTCCTTCTTATCTTCTTTCGGTGTGCTTTCTCTATCCAAGGATAGGTACTGCCTAATCCACTTCACCTCTTCAAGCTTGGTTATTTTTGGTTCATACCTGTCATCCCCCAAAGCAATTAAGTTTTCATAAAATTCAATACATACATCATTAAAGAGCTCATCTAGCTCCGTAGTGGGAAATATAAGAGATTCTTCCAAGCATGAGTCCAAGGGATCCTTTGAAAGAATCAAGGACATGTCTTCATTCACAATTTCCTCCACCACATCAATGATGTAATACTGTGTCTCCATAGGCATCTTTATTGCCTTGTCGAGGTTGAACAAAACCTCTTCATTATCCACATGAAGTCTAAGCTCCCCCTTTTTAGCATTGATCATAGCTCTAGCTGTGGCAAGGAATGGCCTCCCTAAGATAAGAGGGACATTATCTTTGTCATTTTTCATCTCTAGCACAAGAAAATCCATAGGAAAGACAAGCTTCTCTACTTTCACAAGTACATCTTCTATCACCCTTTTCGAAAAAGTCATGGACGTATCCGCCAATTGTAAAGCCACTATTGTCGGAGCGAGCTCCCCCAAACTTAGCTTCTTAAATATAGATAAGGGCATCAAATTGATGCTTGCACCAAGATCACACAAAGCTTTTCGTGCAGGCCCCATTCCAATTTCACATAGAATAGTGAAGCTTTCCGGATCTTTCAACTTTGTTGGGAGCTTCCTCTGATTGATCGAGCTGCAGTTCTCAGATAGATTTACCGTTTCAACTCCGTTCAGGCTCCTCTTCTTCAATATGATATCTTTCAAAAATTGGGCATAATACGACATCTTCAGGATTGCTTCGAAGAAAGGAATGATCAAGTTTATCTTATTCATAATATCTGAAAACCTTTTGAACTTTTTTTCCAATCCCTTCTTCACTAGCCTGTAAGAAAATAGAGGAGGTATCTTAGTTTTTGGATTCCCCACTCATCGTGTTCGACCTCCTTCGATTTGTCCTTCTTGGCTCTCAATCGCTTGGCTCTTTCCTACTTCTTCTCTGCTATCTGATCAGTATTCTGCTCTTCGGATGGTATTGAAGAGTTCTGAACTGCAGGTGTAACGTCGTGTACGGAAATCAGTGTCGAATGACCTTACTCAACCGCTGCTCGACCAAAATGGTTTGGTCGAGTGACCTGGTATTGGTCGAGCAAGGTACCTGTAATGTGACTTGAACTATTCAAGTGTACAGGAGTCTACTCGACCAGATTGGTCTGGTTGAGCGTCATTGTTTTGGTCGAGCGAGGTGTATGTACTCTGATCGTGACTTTTAGAGCCTCAGAATACCGCTCGACCAAGTGATTTGGTGGAGCGGTGGCCGATTGGGCACACGTTCTCTCCGTTTTCTGTGATTGGTAGCATTGGACCTTCGTACTGCTTTCCTAACCTTAAAGTTATGACATTACAAGATTTTGGGTTTGTTATGCTTAAAAAAGGAAATTTACCTTTCTCAACTGTCTGCTTAAGCTTATTCATATTCCCCGCCATCTCTCCCATAAAAAAAGTTTAATGCCTCATCTGCTTTTATAATTAGTTATGATTTGAATCTATATTTGTTTCTAAACGATTCATCCTTGCATTATTCCTAGCCACATATCGGTTCACAGTATCTTCCAAACCAGATTTTCCTTCCTCGATCTTAGCACCAGGATCAACACCCATAGGAGGTTTGATTACTGCATTCGGGTTACTCCACAAAACCTCTCGCCTCCTTGGTTGTTGATAATTACCTGGGGGACCACGATTGTTGTAGTTCCCTTGGTAATTCCGGTTTTCTTGATTTTAAAACCTAGTTTCCTGAATACTTTGACCCATGGCATAGTTTGCTTCTTCAAATTCCTCTTGGATCGATTTTCTTTACCAACATCCTGTTGTATCATCATTGGTACTCTCTTCAAAATCTTCGTTATTTGCGTTTGCTGGGATTCAAGTAGGTTGTTGATGTTTGGCAAGCTAGAAACGATCTCATCTTCACTACTTGACTTTACCATAGTGTGCTCAACCTGCGATGTCTTTCCAGGTACACAGTTTCCCCTCACTCTATCAGTTGGTCAATCTCTTGAATCCATCAAAATATTCTCAAAAATTTTTTCGGCCTTAATGGATGTGTTTATAAGTAATGCTCCTATTGTTGAGCATCCAGTAAAACACGAGAATCACAATCAACCCGTTGTAGAAAATACTAATGTATTGAGCTTTAGATAACCCATGTTGTGGACACTTTTGAAGCATATACTTGAATCTATCCAAAGCTTTATGAAAATTTTCACCACTACCGATAGCAAATTGATTGATGTCTTGCTTCATTCTAAACACCTTTGAAGGTGGCATGTATCGCTCTAAGAACATCATTTTCCACTGCTCCCAAGTAGTGCATTCAACAGCACTAAGTGTTTCGTACCAATCTCTCGCTCTTTCAGTAAGCAAAAATTTAAATAATATGATCCTCCTTGCATCCTCATGAGTTCCTGCATCCTTTTGTGTACTTGCATAACCAAGGAACTTATTAAAATGTTGTTGAGGATATTCAAAAGTCCTCCCAGAGAAGGAGTTCCTTTCTATCATGCTGATAAAAGCAGGATGAAGATAAAAATCTGCATCGGCTCAATGCGCTCCTAACAGACTCACGTTGCCCCTCTGTTATTCTTAAAGACTTTACGGATGGTAATATTATTTGGATTTACCCTATCTTGGGCCATGTTAACTGCTTCTGCTTCCTATCTGTCTCCGGTTGCAGCTTCAATAGCTTCTGAGTTCAGCGCTTCAACTTCAATTCCTAGATTAAGAGCTTCGGCCATGTTCTTGTACTTCTTCTTCTTTACCTTTTTCTTCCTCGATGATGCTCCAATTTTAGGATCAAAAGGTTTTAATGGTGCTCCCTTTGACCTAATGTGCATACACCTAAGAAAAATTAAGTGTTAGAAATTAAAGACAAGTATGGAGTAGTTTAAATTAAAATAAAAATAATAAAATTAATAAGGACAACCATCCCCAGAAACTTGATGGGCGTTTTCTCAACACACAATTAATCCCCAAGTATAAAGGATGCGATTGTAGCTTAGATAAGCGACAAGTTATAAAGGACGATTGGTTATTAATTTATTATTATTTAAATTAAAATAAAATATTGTTTGGCAATTTAATTGAAGAGTAATGTTTAATCTAGTAGACAAAAGAATTAAATAGGAAATAAAATAAAGACTGTAGAGAATAAACGAGAGTTGACAAGTAAAAAGATAGGTACTTCTTCGGGCCAATCAGTTTCACTAATTAATCTTCCTTTCGTATGTCAACGTCCGACTCTACCTTGTGGACTATGGACATATTACTAAGCAATGCAAATCTACTCTATATATAGACACAAGTAAATATGCGTGTAACACATGTGAATCACCTTGGAGTAAGTACACAATTATACCCCTCTTTCTAGGTCTATCAGTATCAATTATTTTCTGCGCACTAAGTAATCTAACACGATATGATCTCCCTTTATAGGCACTATACAATTATCCTCTTTATTCTACTTACTAACCCGAATTCAATTCAATTAATATGTATTTATATAAAATAGTTCTAATGAAGCTTCGCAGTCCTCTCACTTAGAATCATAACATAAAATTCTGCTCAACAGTGAACGCACTCAATCAATAACCAAGATATGTATTCAAACTCTACATAAAACTTAATGATGCACAAAGCAACTCTGAGTATGAATTAAAAATGCATAGTCTTATATAAAATAAATCCACAAGTAATGTTGTACAGAGTATATACACGGAAGTTCAATTAACTATATAAAAACCTTCATAACCCTAAAACTACCAAAGTGGTTCTAGCCCATGACGTTTGAAAGAACGTTTATGGTGTTTGGATAGATCTTACCCGTAGTCTTGAAAATTACAAGAAATAATAAGTTGTGAAGTAAACCCTAGATGTGGGCGCCGTCGCTTCTCGCTATGTCTTGAATCTTCACTTGGTTCTCACTTAATTCGCTGCACAAATCTCTCTCTACAGCTCCTGCGGATGGAGTTAGGGTTTGGATGTAGTATAGGATGGATGTGGAATCTAACTCTCTTTTTGATGTGATCGGCATCCCTTTTAATAATTGTAAAACTCTCCTTACGTATCTTTACTAGGCTTTTTCTTGGAAAATACGTCAACTCACGCACAGGAGGGTCGGAATTATCAAAAATAGCACCGCGTGTCCTCGCTCGACCAAGATGACTCAGGCCAAGTGAGCTAGGCCAAGTCGAGCAGTGGTCGAGTGGCCTCCCTGTTCACTTAAACTCTGTATAGACACTCGCTCGACCAATTCTACCCTCGCTCGACCAAGAAGTGTTGGTCGAGCGGTTACTCCCGAGGTCAAGCGGCGTCTCAAAACTCGCACTATCTAATTCGTTGCACTTCTGACCTATTTTCCTGTATAAATATGCTCAAATAGCCTCAATAGCTCTAATTCAAGGATTTCCCATAAACATACCGATTGCCTTGATAATAGCCCAAATCATACTCAATTTTCACACAAATCATAGCTCAAAATACGTGAATTATCACTCTCATCAAACCCTAATTTCTCCTCCTGGTCTCTGTTGTAGCCTATAAATAAGTCATCCCAGCAGTCTTAGAATACATAAATTCACGCTTAATTAATTCCTTAGATGAGAAATTAGATTTCTCATTTGGATAAGAGAGAACATGAGAAATATGATGGAGATTGTGGATTGAGATCGCCTAGAGGATCCTCACTCACACGACGTCTAGACAAGGCATAGAAATACAGTAGAAGATCAAGAGGTTGTTTCTGCAGCCAATTATGACTTCTCCGCTAGTCTTCAATGAAAAGTTATGCTTTCAATTTAGTCAACTGCGTTAGATGTGCATGGAACCCGAACAAATTACGTAGACCATAAGATCTGATCACCATCAAGTTTAATGTTTTCAGCTAGACAAAAATCAGCAAGCTCATTAAAATGGCCATGGATATCTTTCATCCTTGTCGTCATACTCTAATCATTGTGTTTCTTCATCAATCTAATACTTATGGCAAGGGATGGCCTCGTTGACATTCTTGAAAATTAACTTTACTTTGCCAACCATGTTTTGATCGCCTCTCATCAGCCTCTCCATTCTACTCAACCACGTGTTCCTTCTTCCAACAAAAATTCCCTCTCTTCCAACCCCTTGTTATCCCTAAGAATATGCGATAAGTCATTAGAATCATTTAGTACAACAAAGTCAATAGAAAAATATCATCAAATTCAATGCAACTTAAAGAATTTAAAGGTTTAGAAATGCTCATTTCATTCTTCAAGTCCTCTTCAATTGTTTCTTGACTTTGTTTTTTTCTTTCTTTTCTTCCTCAACATTCTCAAATTCTTCATCAATTTTTTCAATGCAAGTAAGTTTTCAAGAAATTCAATATAAAACTTATTAAACAACTCATCTAGCTCCTTAGTTGGAAAGTAAGAGATTTGCTCAAGCATGTTTCCAAAGGATCCTTAGATAGGATCAATGACGTATCTTCATCGACGATCTCCTCCACCATGTCTAAGATGTTGCATGAACGAGTCTCCATGGGCATCTGTATAGCTCTATCCAAAGAGAAAACCACTTCTTCATTTATTCTTTCCTCTTGTTGAAGTTGAATATTTAAACTTGCAGCTATGTTTACAAGGTGATTTTTAATTTCTCTCATGCTTTCATTAAACTCTTGAATGAAAACATGCGATGCAACTTTCATCCTTATTTCAAAAGCTTCCATACTTTCCATGATTTATTCACACTTCTTTACAGAGGCATCTAGCGCGTCTAGCAATCCTTGGGAAGCTTTGATCAAACCAGAATAAGTGTACTCTTGATATCAAGAGTTTAGGGCGTTACACTACTAATTATTCATGAAATAATTCAATTGGTCAGTTATCACTTATCATTGATCTGGTATCAACTTTATTAAAAATATTATCACGTTTTATCAATTCTTTAATTATTGGTGAAATTCACTTTCGTAATTAGTTATTACTTTTTATTTAAAGATGTAATTGTCTTATTCTATAAATGTTGTCACTTTTCATTTATATTATAAACGGTTCACGAAACAGTTCACAACATCATTATTCGTTTCTCAATTGCATATCATTTTTCCTTATAATGGTTATCACTTATTATCGAAGTCATCTATATGACGCTCACACAAGTCTTTAATATTATGAATAATTCATGACATAATTCAAATAAAAAAAATTAAAATATTGCTACTTTTTAAAATATTATCACATTTTATAAATTTATAATATTTAAGTAAATAAATTAATAAATTAATAATAAATTTTAAATTATTATATTTTTAAATAATAAAAGTATATAAATTAAATAAGAAAAAATACATATATATTATACATGTAAAACTTAATTAATTTTTTTTCTATAATTAATTTTTAAATTTTCTAATTTGATATTAACCAAACAGGAAGGACCTAATTAATTTTTTTCAAAATTAACTTCTAAAATTTTTAATTTGATAATAATTAAAGAGGGCCCTTTAAAATAATATAATTGATTAACGGATAATCAATCCTGCGAAGTATGATTTTAAGATGTTGTCATCTAAGTCATTATCTATGTGAAAAGGGCAAACATAGTGGCTTACGTGAGACGGATAAAAAATTATCACTTACGCTACAAAATATTATCACATTTCATTTTAATATATATTGTTAATGAAATAACATTATTACTTGGGAGAAGGGCCCATTACCCATTTCTTTTAAGTAAAAATCATTGTCAACCATCAAATAATTTATATAACATCCCTACCAAAATTTTTATTTTTGGACCAAATTACCCCCGTTATGTCGTAAAGTTATGTCAGAGTTCCGACATCGAATCCAACATCCGATGAAATACCCCCACCCTGTCGGAGTTCCGATATCCGATGATGTTGGAATCGGTGTCGGAATCCCGACATAGCTTCCGACAGGGTGGGGATAATTTGGTTCAAAAATAGTCAATTGGGTATAAAAGTTATATAATTAAATTTATTGATGGCAATGATTTTTGTCAATTCATTTTGGATATTTTGGCAATTGCCACTTATCATTTTTCATTATTGAAATTATCAATTTCTATCCATCTCACGTAAGCTCTTATGTAAGACAGTCTCACACAAGTCTTTGTTAGGGGTGAAAAAATCGGCATACCGAAAATACTTATACCATAATAAAATTTTCAGTATGAATTTTTTCATATTGATACCGATACTGAATTTTCGATGTACCAAGTTTTGGCATACCAAAATTTTGATAAAATTTAATCTCATATCGATATCGTACCGATATTTATACCATACCAATTTAACAATAAATACCGATTTATACAAAAAAATTGACATACCGTTTCATACAAAAATAACGGTATACCGAAAAAATCAATATACCAAGTCATACCGAAAGAAATATAATTTTGATTATAATAATAAAATGAAAATAAAATATTCTAACACATTTTATATTATAATCAATGGACATGATAATTATTTAGATGATATGTATATCAACTACTAATTTATTAAAATATACTAATTTATTCTTTCCTATACTCCATACGTCTGCTTTAAAGAATTTTTTTTCCATTTTAGTTGTTCACCCCAAGGCCCAGAGGATCTCATTTAATTCCCTTTTAAATATATAGTATCCACACACACACACCCACTAATATAATTAAAATATGTGGTTCACACACCCACTAATACAACTACTCTCTATAAATCAAACAATAATACTTTTTAATCTACGTGAAAAAAGCAAAAAAGGCTCTTTAAATCGGATGGAGGGAATACATTTTAATATTAAGTGTAACATATTATTATTTATAAGTATTAGAATTTATTTTTACATTTAACAAAAAATATATATAAATAAATGTGATGCATAATCACACATATATAATTTAATAATAAATTTTATATTTTATTATAAGATAAATTTGTATTTAAATAAAATTTTAAACTAAATAATAGGTCATTTGTTCTTAAAGTTAGTTATATAAATTTTAATAAGAGATAGTTATTCTTAAATACACTAAATATGTAAAATTAACTATTAGATACACAATAAACATTACTCTTAACGACATTATGTCATTGTTGATTGCAAATTTACTCTTATTTTGATTAAATGCACAAAATGTAGATTTTTTCTCAAATCCGATTCTCTCCCAATTCCCGTAATTAATGTCATTTTCCCCCCAAATCCCGCAACTGCACGTAATTACATGAAATGCAAGTTTTTTTACACGAAATGCAGATTTTTTTGGGGTATAGTTGATTTTTTTGCACGAAATGCAGATTTTACATGTAAATTAAAATTACTGCACGAAGGCTATTAAAATTTTTGCATTAATAAAAGAGATGTAGGCATCTCTTGAATAAGGTCTTTGACATTAGGAGCAGATACAAAGTTGTTTCTCTGACCCCACTGTTTTGTCAATAAAGTTTAGCAGGTAGTTGTGTTAGCCATCAACGATCAGTAATCCCACCTAATCACATTTCATTACCATCTAATCTAGTCCAACAAATTACAGTGCAATATTCCAACCATTTCGCCTGCTTTCTGCAACAAATTGCAAATACACAATCCTTCCACATATCTTAATGAGGAGAAAGAGAGAATAATCAGACATAATAGGAAAACCTCCCAATTAACCTATTTGTCGATCAAAGGGTCGAAATTCTCAAATAAGTTGGGTTAACACGATGAACATCAATTGAAAGATTATTTAAAAGGGAAACATTAATTTCCAGAAATAAAAGAAAAGATAATAATAGATCCAAGAACATGGCCTCAACCACCATGAACAGCCTGAGCCACCAAATCCATCAACCATATGCTTCCTCTACTGTATCCAATCAATTTCACATCAAGGGCAATATTGTACAGATTTTCGCAATTTTCGTAAATAGCTTCAGATTTCGATTTGTTGCCAATAGAAATAGATTGTGGAGCTTGATTTTATTCTGCCCGCCAGTGTATGTGGCCTCATGGATGGCGATATTTTCCAGCATTGGGAATGATGCCATGTAGCCTCGAAAGATTTTCGTAGCCCTATGACTCTGGTTTCAAAATAGGCATTCGCCACTAGATGGCCATCTGGCTATAGAGAGATGATCCAGGAGATGTTGACGAGAGCGATGAGAGGAAGATGTTAGATAGGAGATGGATATCCGGTTGGAGAGAAGAACTGGAGAAGTAGTCGGTTATTTGGAATTATATATAGGGTCAAATGTTATCATAGGTATTTTATTTTAAATTTTTGTGTCTAGTAATTTTTTTCAATTTGATGTATTTTATAGTAATAAGGAGTACTAAGTGTGTAACTTATAAATAATTAATTTTTTAAGAATAAGAAATCTACTTTAAAAAAATGTTGTATATAATTATAATTTTAAAAAATAAATAAAAAATTTCGGTATTCACAGTACGGTATACCGATATCAAATACCAAAATATATAGATTATTTTCGGTACATCGAAATATTGAAAATTTTGAAACAAATTATCGATATTGTACCGAAATTTTCTATACGACAACGATACCATACCAAAAATTTCAATATACTTAAAATTTGATATTTTTAAATTTCAATATACTTAAAATTTAATATTTTCTTTAATTTTCGATATGGCAAAATTCGGTATACCGCACACCCCTAGTCTTCGCTAGTGAAAAAACTCTGTAAGAAATTGAAATTGAAATTGCAATTAAAAATAAAATAATATATATATCGACTATATATATACACACACATCACAGACATAGATGGTGAAGTGAAGTAACAAAGGGGAGGAGCGGAAAGGGGGCGGCTTCATCATCAGAGCTTAAGGGAAAAGTTTTTTCTTTTTGGCCCCCTACTCTACTCTCTTCCCCCTTCCATCACCAAATCGCTTCCCCCTTCCATCACCAAATCAATCAATGGGTATCGAAATTGAGCCCAAAATCAGGGATGAAAATATTAGGGCGATTGTTAATGGGGCGGCCCAGCCCATCATTTTGGGGTTGCAACCCTCAGCTCTGGTCGATCACGTGGCGAGAGTTGATTGGTCTGTCCTCTCCCGAATCCCCGGAGAGGCTGGCGGCTCATTTCCAGTAAACACTGCTTATCCTCTCTCGCTCTTTGTTTTGCTGCGCTTTATAACAAGCTGAATTTTGGGTATTCATGATGCTTTACGATGTCACTGTTGTTACTCCGAATGTGTGTTGTCCTTTTGCTCCTGAGCGTGGAGTTATTATTTAGCTCTCTTCTTTGTGTTTGCTCGTGCTTCAAATCAATGTAGAATTGGAATGATTTTTTTATATTTTTGGAAATAGCATCGGATTTGCACGTACTTATGTCTAGTTCAGTGTTTCGAGCATTTTGTGTTCTTATTCCTGGATTTCATGATTGGAGTATCTTGTGTCTAATTCTTGGATATCAAGATTGGAGGGACTGTAATGGTTTACTAAAATTCTTGATATACTCATTACATCTGATAAACATCTCTTAGTATTTGATTTACTTCTAGTGATTTTAGTTTTGCATGGACTATTTGGTAGGTTGACCCAGAATGTGGAGTTGATGTTTTCCTCTCTTCTTTTTGATTTCTCTGCGTGCTTCAAATCAATGTAGAGTTGGAATGATTTTTATTTGTTTGGAAATCCACATTGAATTTGGCAGTACCTATGTCTTTTTCAATATTTTGTGATCTAATTTCTGGATTTCATGAATGGAGGTAATGTAATGGTTTAGGCAATTTTTTTTTTACTTCCATTACATTTAACAAACTTCTGATAGTATTTGATTTACTGTGTATCTAACAAACATGTCATATTATTCGATTTACTTCTAGTGATTTTATTTTTGGATGGACTATTTGGTAGGTTGATCCAGATGAATTGAAGTTCATTATAAAGGAGGTTAATGCACATATTGTTGCATCTCCAGAGAACACTTCTTCTATGAAAACAATTGCAGGAGGAAGTGTTGCAAATACAATACGAGGTCTAGCAGCTGGTTTTGGGGTTAGCTGTGGAATAATAGGGGCATATGGAGATGATGAAGAAGGAAAACTGTTTAGGAACAACATGAATTCTTACCACGTCGATCTGTCAAGATTGAGGCTGAAATTTGGGCAAACTGCCCAGGTTGGCTCTCAGAATTAGAGGATGTAAAGTTTGTTGTTTAACCTTAGACTTGTGTCTAACCATGCAATTTGAAATTTATGATGCAGTGTGTTTGCGTAGTTGATGAAATGGGCAATCGCACAATGCGGCCATGTTTTTCTAGTGCTGTGAAGCTTCAGGTGTATTTTGTGTTATTATTATTTTCAAGAAATTATTTACATTGCTACATCAAACTTGATTAATCTCTTATTTAATGCTCTCACCAGGCAAATGATTTGACTAACCCAGATTTGAGAGGTTGTAAGGTGAGTCTTTGTTTGTTTTATTCTCTTGTCCAATCAATGTTATTTATTACTTTATTTTAACTTTCTAAAACCTTTTCAAGCATCTCTTTTCCTGATGCCCCACACCCTTGAATCAGGCTAATATTTTTTTTCTTTGATAAAGTGGGTAGTGATGCGGTATGGAATTTTTAACTTAGAAATTATTGAGGCAACCATTAAGATTGCCAAGGAAGAAGGCATTTTTGTATCCCTCGATCTGGCCAGTTTTGAGGTAAATCTTCCGACTACATATAAGCATTTTAGTGTTTTAAGTGTAAATGTGAGAAATAGAGTTGTCTTTCTTCAACAGATGGTGCGTAAGTTCAAGTCACAACTCTTACAGTTGCTAGAATCAGGTAGCATTGACCTTTGTTTTGCTAATGAGGATGAAGCTACTGAACTTGTGAGGTGAACACCATCACTCTTGATCAGTTATAAATCACGTAACAATGTTATAAAGATGAAGGAACTTCTGGTTGTTGGTCTTTTTTAGTTGTTTGTGGATTGTTGCTGAATTTTATAACTTCCATATAACTTGCAGTGACGAAGAGTATGCGGATTCAGAGACAGCTCTTAATTTTTTGGCAAAACACTGCCAATGGGCTGTGGTTACATTAGGTGCTAATGGTTGCATGGCCATGCATGGGAAAGAGGTTAGTTAAGTTAATTTTGTCAGCCCTTCAAATTTCACTTCTCATGTGACATGAATACTTTTAATATTATCAATCAAACACAAAGAATATTTTATTATTTAAAAAGATTCTTTAACGCTACCAGTTTTCATAGTCTCATAATCATAATTTTCAGTCTAGTCCGAATGTCCCATTACACATCTTGCTGTAGTTGATGACTAACACTTGTTAAAGAGGAAAAAATCTGAACCGGCCTAATGCAAAGTATAAACATGAAAGCGTTTAGATTTTTTTCTCTTGTACATGTAATAACTCATCTAACCAGGGCGCACAAATTGTAATAGCAATGTGTAACAAGACATCCGGTATACTTCCAGTCAAAATCATAACAAATTCAATTATGTTCTAGGTTGTTCGAGTTCAAGCAATTGGGGAGTCAAATGCTGTTGATGCAACTGGTGCGGGTGACCTCTTCGCCAGTGGGTTTCTTTATGGATTGGTGAAGGGACTATCATTGGAGGAGTGTTGCAAGATCGGGTCTTGCAGTGGTGGTTCGGTTATTCGTTCTCTCGGTGGTGAGGTAACTCCGGAGAACTGGCAGTGGATGTACAAACAAATGCAGACACAAGGACTTCCCATCCCTCACCCATTTGAAAAAGTTTAAGAGATAATCTAGAGTTTCTACTGGGGCACTGGTATTTATCAAGGCCTGCAGCTGTTATTGTTATTTAACCTTTCCAGACAATATTAGAAACCTCATCATGTTACAATTTATTTTTCTTTCATTATTATGGAAAGTCTACTGATTTAGCATTATAATCAATTTGTAACTGTTGGCCTGATTGTGTTGCGTCATGCTAAGCTAATTATATCTTTGGTATTAGTTTAATATTTTCGGAATTTAGCAGCTAAAATATCTTACACTACTTTATTTTTAGTAATTCTCCACTATCTGAAATATATTTTGTGCACCTCAGTGTTTGCTACATGAAAACTCATAATGAATTGACATAATGATGAATTCAACCTAATAACATTAGAACATAATGTAAGACACTACCTTTTATAATAAGAGCAAATCTTGGAACAAAAATTTGTTTTACCAAAAAAAATTAAAAGAGAATGATTTTGTCGAACCTCCTCCACCAAATTATTTGGTGGAACATGTAGTCTTTACTCTCCCTAATTATCCATAATTAATTAACATGTGGTGCTCTATGAATAATTTATAGTATCCTCCTCAATTAATAAAGATTTTATTTTTAAAAAAATTAACATATTTAAAAGAACATTATACCATAAACCATAGCAGTAAAATATAGTAATTACAATTATACCTTAAACACAAAACTCTGAAATATATCACAAATCATAAGAGTAAATTACAGTTATACCCTAAATCCTAAAGGTGAAATATACTCTAAACCACAATGGTGAAATTACAATAATACCCTAATTCCTAAATTAGAAATAAAATACCCTAAACAATAAGAGTAAAATTTAAATTATACCCTTAGAATTAACCCTAAACCCTAATAATAAATAATAAACCTTAGGGCTGAAATATGTTTTAAACCACAAGGAAGAAAGGTTAAAATATCATATTTTCATTAGCACAAAATTATTGCCAACCTGTATTTATATTTTGATGCTAATATACTCAAATGGCCAATTTTTGTCCAAAATGCTTCCACCATCTTTTCTTTTTACTACTCCATTATAATATTTTATTATTTAGTGTCGGTAATGATGTCGGATACTCAACTTAGAATACTGATATCATATTTGATACCATCGTTATTGCATCGAATGTCGGATTCACTGGCGGTTGTGGTATTGGAGTCTCGACACCGAACACCGACATCACATCTAATACTATCGTCACATAATCGAATGTCAGATTTGGTGTTGGTCAAAATATCAGAGTCTCAACATAAGATACCGACACACACCCTCAGAACCCCGACATAGGATATCAACACTATATCCGACATCGTCGCCATATCATCGAATATTGAATTCGATATCGGTTAAGGTATCAGAACATCAACATAGAATACCGACATTTGGGACAAGGTTGACACTCTTTTTAAATTAAAGAACACATTGGTCCAAAAAATATATACTCCCTCCGTCCCACAAAAGTTTGCATGCCTCTTTTGGCACTGAGATTAAGAAAAGTGATAACTTTTACGGGTATCATGTTATTTTTTGGTAATAAATAAATGATAAAGTATGTTAGGTGTGTTAGGTAAATGTGGTTTTTTTGTAAATAAAGTGTATGAGAAAGAGTGATTGTGTTTGACTTTTAACTTTTTATGGAATGTGCATACTCTTGTGGGACAATCCAAAATGGTAAGTGTGTCATCTGAAATGTGACGGAGAGAGTATATATATAATTTGGATAGAATAATTTTTTCACAAATATTGGGTTGGGTGGCAATGATTTTTTACAATTAATATTGATTACTTTTTCGTATTATCACAAAAATATATACTTCATATTCTAAATAAAAAGGTATATTTACAATTATATCCCCTAAAAATTTAAAAGTTAAATTAAAAAAAACCAAAAATTAATAAGTGAAAACGATTCTACAGATTTGATTTGGTAGTGAAGTCCTGCAGAAGTTTTGCTCCAAATAAAATATTTTTTTCATTTCTCATTGTTATCTTATTTTTTATTTATCTCATGAATTGTTCTTAAAATAACTTTATGAATAGTTATCATTTTTAGTTAAACATATGGTATTATTTTTAATTAAAATATTATCATTATTTATTAATCCTACTTAATGGTTTCACCAAAATGCTTAGTGAGAAATAAATGGTCGGGATTATTATATAAAATCATATTAACATATAGAGATGTGTATTAATTCTTAAATGAATACAGATGTCGTGGTAGGACTTGGTACAACCAGGGCGACAAAATGATTTAGTGGCTCATGTACTATTTTCTTAATTAATTTTTGCTCCTTATTTAATGTTATTTTTATTTTATTTTTATTAGGAAAAATTAATCATAGGTACATATTTTGTACCCCTATTTACTATGAGATACATTAATTTAAAAGAATTACTCTCACATATAAAATATTAAAGTAAAATACCAAATATAACTCTAAACCCATACACTTTTAAATCACAAACCCTAAACTCTCACCCACCTCCGAACCACCGCCGGACCGCCGGCCGGCCGCCGGAAAGTCATCGGACAGTTAAAAAATCGCCCCCGGCCGATTTCCAGACCACTGATGTACCGCCGCCGGACCACCATACTTTTTTGCTGCACAAACTTTTTTTACTGCACAAACATTTTTTACTGCACACACTTTTGTTGCACGCAAACATTTATGTGCAGCACATTGTAGGGGTAATATTGGAATATCACCATATATTTATGTAGTTAGTATTAATATTTTTATATGTTTATATCTCATAGTAATTAAGGATTTTTTAGTGTACCTAGTAGTAATCCTTCCTTAAATTTATTAGACTTAAATGACTATTATACCTTAAACCCTAAAAATAAATTATACCATAAACCACAATGATAAAATTATAATTATACCCTAAACCCTAAGCCCTAGGGATAAATTATACCCTTAATCACAAGGGTAAAATTACAATTATACCCTAAACCCTTGGGATAAATATACTCTAAACCACAAGGGTAAAATTACAATTATACCTTAAATCCTAGGGATAAATTATACCCTAATTAAATCACAAGGATAAAATTACAATTATATCATAAACCCTAAACTCTAGGGATAAATATACCCTAAACTACAATGGTAAAATTACAATTATACCCTAAACTTTAAGGGTGAAATTATAATTATACCCCTACAATTAAATTAAAAAAAAGAAAAAAATCAATAAAATGAAAAAAAAAGAAGAGCAGATAGTATGGTATGGGTAGGTCATGCGTGAGACCGTCTCACGTGAGACCATTTTTTATTTTTTAAAATTATTATTTCTTTCGTTATAAAATATTGTCATTTTCGCTATAAAATGTTATCATTTTTTATTTATAATATAAATTGTTCATGAAATAACATTATCATTTTTCATTAATTTATTATCACTTTTCCATATAAAAAGTTATCACTTTTTGACCATCCTCACGTAAGCCCTTACGTAAGACGATCTCACTTTACCATCCGATAGTGGTAATCTAACAAAATTGGGGTGAGATTGGTGGTGGGGACCACAGTTTCACAAATTGTGAAAAATAAGGCGGGCGTACGCAAGTCATTGCCTACTTGTATAAATAAATCCTTTTCTCCATTATGTTGTTACTTGTAAGTAGGGTTGGACATTTTTTTTTGGGTTTCGGGTACTCGAACTGATCTGATAAAAAATTACTCGAAAAATTCAATTTTATCGAGTAATTTCGGATTTTGGGTTTACCAGAACCCGATTTTTAGTTATCAGATTGAGTATCGGGTTTTGAAAATTACCCGAATTACCCGATCGGGTTACCCTTTTTTTTATATTTTTTTAATTTCTATTTTATATAATATAATATATACTAATATTAAGTAAGTTTTCATTACCCAATCTCCATTTTACAATCATCGGTTCATGTCACATATTTATTGAAAAAAAGTAGAGAATCCCTCAAATCTTCATTTTCCACAAGTGGTGAAAAATTTTAATCTCCATTTATTTATATATTATATGAAATAATAAAGAAATTAATATTTTTTCAAAGAGTTTTATTCAACAATTTACTAAATTTATAATATAATACATCATAAAAACATATTTAAATTTCATTAAATCACATTTTAATAAATAATTTGACACTGTTATTATTCTCATAATAGTTATAATATTACCATTGACTAATTTTTTTAATAAATTTTTTTAAGTATGATAAATATTAAATTTGTTGAGAGTAATATATATATATATATATATATATATATATATATATATATATAAGGATGACAAAATGTAATACTAATTTTATGACATGAAATTATAGGAAAAAATAAAAAATAATAAAAATTCGGGTTATCTGATTGGGTTCCCGAAATATCGGGAACTTAAAATACTGGTTTGAATTCAGGTAATACATTTTAAAACTCAAAAATTTCGAGTACTCGGACTCAAAATCTGAATTACCCGAAATTGGGTCCGATATCCACCCCTACTTGTCAGTTACCCCAAAATTTATCATGCCCTGTTTTACACTTGAGAACATGATGGTTGATACAAACTCCCTCCGTCCCAGGCTAAGAGGATAATTTTTCCATTTTTGCCGTTCTACCCAAAAGAGTCCCCTTTCATTTTTTACAAATATGAAACTCACACACCCTCTCTAATACAATTAAAATATAGGAGTCATACCCCCACTAATACAACTACCCACTACACATTAAATAATAATGCCTATTAATTTACGTGCAAAAAAGCAAATGACCCTCCTATGTCAGGACGGAGGGAATACATTGAAAAGTAAACAGTGAATACATTTGCCAAGCCTCACGGAGAGTGGAACATGGGGATACAGTTGTGTACCCCAAAATTAAAAATAATATGCATACATATAGAATATAGTAACAAAAGTTAATCCATAGATTAGTAGTTCGGCTACTGAAATTTGTGTACAATGTCAGGGGTAAGAATTTGTTAGCTTGCTCAAGATTTTTCCTTCTGTTTTTTAACATTATACTCCCTCCTCTGTGTCAATTGTAAATCTATCCATTTTATCATTTTGGGTCGTTCACTTTTAATCTATCATTCATTTTTAGACACATGAGACTCATTCACACACTAATACAATTAAAATATGGGACCCACACACCCACTAATATAACTACTCATTACACATAAAATAATAATACTCTTTAATTTACATGAAAAAAAAGATTAATATTGGATAGAGGAAGCATTTATTTTCTTCTGTTTTTCTAACTTTTATTCTATAATGCTATGGATAGAGGAAACATAGTGGATAGAGGAAGCAATTATGGATAATGGTACATTATTTTGTCCTAAAAGGTATATACTTTAACTAATAAGGATACACCATTTTATTCTAAAGGTTATGCACATTTCATTAATATTTTTTATTTTTCTTCATAAAATAAAGTGTACACATCTTTATACTAAAGGATATACAATTTAACACAAAATTTCAAAAGCGTACGTCCAGTGAGCCCAGACGCACACAAATTTTTGTCTGCTATCACTTGAGAATTTGCTTCCTGATGGCTAATAGACACGTTGAAGAGTAATAGTGAATACATAGAAGATTAAACAACATTTCATTTTTACTTTTTATTTAAAGAAAAGAGGAAAATAAGTGAGAACTTTCAATATTATTTGTGTAGAACTTTCATCTTGTTTTTGTCCTTTTATCCTTGTTTTTGTTTTGGTGATTAATACATACTCCTTTCGTCACATTTTAATATTTAAATATTTTTAATTTTAATATTTAAATATTTTTAATTTAGGAGTCTCACCTCAATTTTTATATTTTTCTTTTTAATAGATGAGATCACACAAACAATTAAAATATCTTCATGGGACTCACATACAATAATAATACAACTACTCACTTTACATTAAATATTATATCTTTCAACTCATTAATAGTTTAATTTATTATAGGCGTTTGTAATGACACGTAAAATTCTAAAAATAATGAAATTTAAAATAATTATATATTCTCCCTTAATATATAAGAAATTTATTTCACTAATGTCAGATATTAAATATATCAATGTTCTTGTCCTATCCCTCTAATTACTTATGATATAATTCCTCCATCCGCTCGAAAGAAGGTCTTTTACTTTTATGCACGTTGATTAAGAAGTATTATTATTTAATATGTAGTGGGTAGTTGTATTAGTAAGAGTGTGGATCCCATATTTTAGTTGTATTAGTGAGTATGTATGAGTCTCATGTGTGTAAAAAAGGAAATGACTCTCTTTAGAGCGGACGACCAAAATGGAAAAAGACCCTCTTTCGAGCGGAGGGATGGAGTATAAAAGTTTGTTTAATTTTGTGAAAGACATTTTGGGTTTTAACTAACTAATAATTTTTCTAATTTATCTTACCTATAAAATATTATTCCCTCCGTCCCATTTTCACCTTCATATTTACTGTTCGCACGCAAATTAAGAAAAGTCACTTTTTGAGTAACTTTTGGGGGTAGTTTTATATTTTTAGGTAATAAATAAATGATAAAGTATGTTATGTGTGTTAAAAAGGTGATGACAATTTTGAAATTAAAGTATATTAGAGGGATATTAATTATGTACATTTTCCTTTTATGGAAGTATGAAGTTAAAATTGAGACGGTTCAAAACGGAAAGTGTGAAGTTGAAGTTGGGACGGAGAAAGTAAAATTTTTAATGTATTTCGACTAACTCATAGAACACAGAGATTTTTATACTTTTAAACTGTAAAGCAACAATTGGGTGATGAAAAAATTGTAGTTGTGATTAGTGATTAGGTACTTCATGTGAGTAGTGAATATGTTATTTCTTTTTCTTTCTAATTATTAACATTATACTAATAAAATAAATATTCTATTTCTATTAAAAAAAGGAACTTTTTTGTTTAATTTTTATTTTTTATATGACAATTTAACTATACCCATTTTTCTAAGCTGAAATTATCTAAATTTTAAATTTAAGGAGCATATTTTTATACTACATTATACAAGTAACATGTACATAACAAGAAACTTTGCATAAAAATTTAGAAATTATTGATTAAAATTAAAAGGTTAAATTAAATAAATATAGACTAGATTTTGTAAAATTTAAATTTTTTATTGACTTACATGAAACACCTCATCCGGACCCCTAAATCCATACCGACTAAAATCATTGAAATGAGTAAAAAAAAATAATAAGGAGATAAACTCAATGTATATATATTGACACCATTTACAACAAGCTTCCACACACAAGATCTTGTCAACTTGAGTGAAGTCTACAAACATCAATCATTCAAATGTCACACAAACAGTAACTCTACGACTAAAAGTAATATAAGATTGAACATTTCAAAAATATAAATGAATCAGATTTTCTTAATCTTTTTCAGACACTGGAAAGAAAAAGAAGAGAATCATGCATGTTTATACCAATTTTAATACATCCGCCATCACAAATCGACCGTGAAGCAATGAAAGAATCTGAAACTCAGAAAACAAGAATTCATATCACACAAAAATAACAATCCAGAAAAAATTTAATATTAGAATATTTTCAAGAATCCCACCTCGTTTTAGCCATTGTCAGCAGCTATGAGAGAGAAATTTAGATCATACAATGTGGAGCGATGAATAAAAAGCATTTTATAATGTTTAATTAATTTTCCCCAACATATTATACTTACTGATTATAAATTTATTGATATGAAAAGGTTGTATACATTATACTCCCTTGTCCGTGTCTTTTTATCCGTTTGTATAGGCATGATAATTACGAGGTGTTATTTTTTAATATAAAATGTAAGAAAAAGTATGGATAAATTTGTAATTTTGAGAAAAAAAGTAAATAATGTTATTGAGAATATTAAATAAATATAGAAAGGCAAATTAAGTTATTGGTATTGATGAATAAAATGTAACAAATAGATAAGATTATAGTATATTTTTACTATTAATGGAAATGTCAAAAAATATATGGGACACCTCAAAATGAAAAGCGGATAAAAATACGTGGGACGTAAGGAGTATTATAATTAAATATAATTAATCAATTAATAAGTTATGAGTATTTTAAAGTTCATATATTAAATGTATAATTATCATAGATGATATGTATTTGGAACAACGAAATAATTTGAGAAAAGATTACAAGGTGCATTAAAATTAATATAATTGAAGAAAATGAAAGGACATTATTAAAAATAAGTAATTAAATAAATAATACATCATAATCCTATTCTAATATTTTAAAAGTACGAAGGATTTGTAGAAATTTTTTGACAAATTTATCCCTTACCAAATTAATTATTTACAATCTTATCCTGCATTTTAATAATTTAATAGGAGTATTTATGTGGTTAATCATGCATGCATGTCTATTCATTTCCTGTTATTAAATTAATTTAAATCTAAATGTAATATTTCCACTATCTAGATATTCAATTCAATGAATTTATTAATTTTAAGAGTAATGAGTGATTTTCTAATGTGTGTGTCTGTTCACTTTTTTAAAATTAATTTATTTAAAATCATCTTTCTAACCTTTCAAATTCAAATTCAATCGATTTAAATGGAGTTTTTTAATCTTTCCAATAAAATTCATTTGCCTTTCCACAAGTTATGATTATCTCAACACATTATCAATTTACTACTTGCAAGTTAAAAAGGACGCATAGCGTATCCCTTCATACCAAAGTAAGTTATGGTAGCATTTTTTTTAGTACTTCATTTACAAAGGAAAATGAAAACTTAAAAAGGACCAAATAAATGATAAATAACGTACAAATATATTATGGAATTAAGTTGGTCTATTGTGTACTCGAGATACCGTGCCTCCATAGGAATATAAAAATAAAATGTTAATTAATGGCAAAAATTAGATTAAATTTTTGTGTTCCTAACACGGTTAGGGGCGAACGAAAATGCCGAAATATCGGTATACTGCATTTATCGTACCACAAAATAAACCAAAAAATTCAGCATACCGAAAAATTTGGTACGATATGATACCGTACCGATTTTTTCGGTAAGATAACGATAAGATGCTTTTAAAAAATCGGTATTTCGATAAATACCGAAATACCGATAATAAATTGGTATTTCGGTATATTACCGATATAACGAACTATTAATTAAATTAATATTAACAATAATTATAAAATATATATATATAATATAATAATTTAATTTAATTTTTTTAATTCATCCTAATAAACTAATTACTTAAGCTGTTAAGCATTCCCAATTCATAATAAATCAAAAGGGCAGAAGGAACCCTACCCTAGCAAGTAGCAGCCGCTCCCAAACCCTCATCTCTTCTATATTTCCCATCACTGCATTTCTAACGATCTCTGCAGCCGTCTCCACTTCCGTGTTTGCCTACGTCTCCATCTCCACCTCTACCTTCATCTCTGCCTCCACCTCAGCTTCTGCTTCCACGTCCGTCTACATCTCCGCCTTTGTGTCCACCACTGCCTTCGCCCTTGTCTTCAATTGCTCCATCACTTAGTAATATGCTTTTCTTCTTAAATTTCTTAGTTGTCAATGTTGGAAAATTTTAATTTCCATTATAATCTAATTGTGGGCAATATATTATTATACAATTATATTAGCTATTCAATTATATTATGGACTTAATTAAGTGATCCAATTAAGGTTAAAGGTCCATGGACTATAATAATAAATGATATGGGCTTATTGAGTAGATACCCAATACTACATGATTAGGTGATTATGGGTGGTCTAGTCAAGTAGTATATAAAGGCTCCCAGGTTATGGTCCCCAATATACTAAGCCGCACATGGTCTTCCCTTCTCCCCATCGGGAGGGATTACTACGGTCCCCATAAAGGAATTAAGAGGCTTAGTTGAGGAAGACCATAAGACCTCCAATCTTCGAGTTCGTATTCCGCCTAGAGACTCATTGGATCAGGTACGCTTCCGCTTTACGGTTTAAATCTCGTTAATCATAATAGGGTTAAGGTTTCATGGATTTATTTCCAACAAGTGGTATCAGAGCCACCCTATTTATGATTCTCCGAGATCTGATGAGATTAAATTTTTAATCATATATGTTTGATTATTAATTTGATATTTAGCTGGGATTAGTTATTCCAATTCAGCTTGATAGCACATTTCAGTTTCGGAATTCTAATGTTAAATCTCAAAGTATTTCATTTGAAATAAATGATCTAATATTCGTGTATCCTGAATGGTGTTTTTGACTCAAATCATTGGTTCACGGGCCATTAAATCATAATGGCAGGATGGTAAAATTGTTAATTTGTTGCATTTACTTACTGTGCCATCCACACATATATACTCTCTTTGTGAATTAGGCATGTTCTTAACGAGAATGATTTGTAAGCAATGTGCTTTTAGTAAGTGGAATGGAGATGAGTTAATTGCCTTAACTGAAAATGTATGACTACCTCATTCTTATGGATTTATGTAGCCAGTGACAAGACATGCTATCATATTTAAGAATTTGGATTTCGAATGTGTACAGATTTGATGTTATATAAATCAACATGCACTTGTATTCCTTCCAAATTATGCTACTTTCAAGTGATTTTGGTTCGATGATTAAAATAACAATTGATTTGAATATACATGTTGTAGCAATTTGATAGTATATTTAATTCTTTATGGAGGGATGCTTATCAAATTTAGTTTATACTAAATTGAAATAAAGATCTCAATTAAGTTAAGAAATCATTCAGTTTATATTAAATTGAGATTTTGGAATCCCTAATTAAGTAAAGGAGATCTTTCATCATTATAGGGTAATGAATCATCTAATATTCCTATTTGGTTAGAGGAATAAAATAAAATTAAATTGGGGAGACAGTTAAATGTCGTTTAATTAAATTTAATATTTTAATATTTATTTAATTAGTCTAGTAAACCTTCAATCTAGTCAATCGAAGCACCATGTTGCCACAGCAATATCGTGTGTGGAGAAAAGCTTTATTAAAATTACATAGATGGGTGTGGTATTATTTATGTGTTCTGTGTTCGGCCCACAGGTAGGCACAGTTTGACAGAATAATAACACACATGTGATAATAAGTATGTGATAATTATTTGGATTATTCATGTGAACATGAGTCGGTCCACAGATAGACTTTTGTTTGACAGAACGTATTGTCAATACTTGATTGTTACACCAAGATTACCCCTGCAGTTAATTTTTGTCCACAGATGAGGTTAGTGTTGCACAAGGTGTCTTGTGATGGGTCCCTAATTAATAATGTTTTGCAAGTGTATCTTCATGCGGGTATTGATCAGCCCATAGGTAGATTAATATTTGGCAGAAATACACAAGCACCTGTGGTAGTAAATATGTGACGATTATTTGTTTAACATGTGAGTAATAAGTCGGCCCAAAGGAAGGCTATTGCTTGACAGTTTTATTGTCAGTATTTGACTACTACGTAGAGAGTGTCACTTACAAGTTTGTATTGATACTAATGATGTGATAGATTCCTTGAGATGATTCTAAACTATTTAAATTTGAAAGATTATAAAGTTTAGTACAATCATGATAATCATTTTGGATTAATTCTCTGTACAATTAAGAAGTCTGTTAATTAAGTTTACCTATGTCAACAACAAAATTATACATGATGAGAACTTCAACAATAAGAATGAACTAATAAGTTTCTAACAAACTCTGTCTCAATAAAGTATAAGGGCAACAAAGAAAAACCTGTTTGGAAAGCTGTTAAAAAGAAACTAAAGTATAACATTTGGTTTTCTCCTAAAGGCTTGTGGAATTATTTTATAATACACCACATTAAGACTACTTAGTATGAATGGTGTTGTGGTGTAGTTAAAAGACAAAAATAGTACTCCACAATATATGGTTACTAATTGGAGAAATACTAAAGATTGCAGCTTATGGTCTCAATAAAGTTCCAACCAAAGTAGTTGTGAGAACTCTTTGAGTTTCACATGTGGTGATATCCAACTAAGGCTAGATCATTGGGATCTACTAAAGAAAATTGGATTCAAATAGATACAAGCTACTTTATTAGTATTAAATAAAGATAATAAGTTTATGATTCAATTGATCGGATCATATTTGAGACGGGTAATACGGTATTATGTGAGGATGTTGATTTTGGGGGAAGAATAATATTAGATACATTGTCCTTAAGGGGGAGTCGATTCGATCCCCACTTATGCTTTAAAGAATTGGTGCAAATTCAGAATAACGATATGACAATGTCAATAATATTTAAGGAATAACAAATTCAACAACCTCAAGAATTAATGTCACTAAGGAAACCAGTAGAGTTGGGAGAAAGATAATTCAGAAGATTATGTAGTTTTCTCCTAAATAATGAGGACACTATAGAATTAATGGTAGAACATTCAAACAATGTTCATCAAACCATGAAAGGTCCAATTACTCCAAAGTGTGTTAATGCTATAAGTTATGAGTATAAATCAATACAAGATGATTAAGTTTGCATCTTGATATAGGATTATACTCAAAAGGGAAGAAAGACATTATTATAAGATAATCGTGACATTAGTAGCACATTTTGATCTTGAATCATATTAGATGGATGTAAAGATAAAGTTCCTTGATCGCAACATTGATGATACGATCTAAATGGTTTAAGAACTATTAGGAAATTCATCTATGCATTCAAGCAAATTTTTTTTTCGTAAAGGAATCACAAGTATCATCATGAAGTGAGTGTCTCATTTGGTTTTGAAACAAATGTAGATGATTATGTGATTTAGTGGGAGAATGTTTAAGTTAAACTAAGGGAGACAAGTGCAGTCTCAATCAGGTGCCCTAAAGTTAAACTAAAGATTTAAGAAATGTAGAAACATTCCATATTCATTGGTTGTTGGAAGTTGTTGTATGATGAGGTCTCTACAAGACCTAACTAGGCTTATGTTGTTGGTATATTAAGTAGACATTTAAGTAACTCTAGTATGAATCTTTATAAAGTATGTATAGAGAACTAAGAATAATATGCATGTACATCAGGGATCAGATTTGTTAGAGATCATAAGGAATTCTGATTCTAAGTTTGTTGGATGCCAATAAAGAATAAGATCCACTTTAGGCTACATCGTCTGTTGATTTGGAGAGCTATACAAGTAAACGTATTAAGCAAACACTTTAGCTCATTAACCATGACAACAGAATTAGTAGCACACTAAGGGCATTCAAACATGAAATAAAGGTTGCGAAGATTTGTCACATAAAGTTCATTGTGACAGTTAGTTCGCAGTAAAGTATTTATGACAAGAATACTTATAGGTCAAACAAATTGACATAGAATTCTTGGTTGTTAAAGAAAGTGTTTTGTGTAGATAAAATTTTAGAAGAGCATATTACGATAGACTCTAAATATGGATCCACCAATTATGTATTCAACGCCCTGTAATTTTTATGAGCTAGCTACTCATATGTGTGTTATATGGTTTTAGAATACGTTGGTTTAATGGGAGTCTATATTTATTGCTCTTTAAAGTTTCAAGACACTTTGATTTGGATAATTCAGTTTTCTGCAGAATAAAGTTCATGGCTTTGAATTCATTGTGAATTCACTTAAGTAATTTCATTTTGTAATATTTTATATTATGGATTGATCTCACTAAAGTTTAAAGTTGGACCAGTTGGAAATAGACATGATGTTGATCACATTTGACATGTAATTTCCATGCTACTCACCATATTTGATCTATGTCATTGAGTATATTGATATGGTGATTGTCGGGGTTTAATCACGATTTATAATGTGGTGAATGCCGCGGTAGTTCCATATTAGTATATGAGATGGACCAGATTGTTAAGTATAGCCTAAAGAGGAATAGCATAAAGTTGCGCAACTAAGGACTCTTGATATAATTGCTAACGGAAAATATATAGCCCAAGTGGGAGATTGTTGGAAATTTTTAATTTTCATTATAATCTAATTGTGGGCAATATATTATTATACAATTATATTAGCTATTCAATTATATTATGGACTTAATTAAGTGATCCAATTAAGGTTAAAGGTCCATGTGCTATAATAATAAATGATATGGGCTTATTGAGTAGATACCCAATACTACATGATTAGGTGATTATGGGTGGTCTAGTCAAGTAGTATATAAAGGCTCCCAGGTTATGGTCCCCAATATACTAAGCCGCACATGGTCTTCCCTTCTCCCCATCGGGAGGGATTACTACGGTCCCCATAAAGGAATTAAGAGGCTTAGTTGAGGAAGACCATAAGACCTCCAATCTTCATGTTCGTATTCCGCCTAGAGACTCATTGGATCAGGTACGCTTCCGCTTTACGGTTTAAATCTCGTTAATCATAATAGGGTTAAGGTTTCATGGATTTATTTCCAACAGTCAATTGATTGAATCATGGAAAATACATACATACTGTGATTTAAGACTTCAAGTAATGGAAATTGGACTTGTGTAGAAAAGTGTGGCTGTGGTAACAACACAACGCCAAATGTGATATTCATTGTTGTCGATCTCAATTTATGATGTCCTCGTATTGTTTCAGCAATCGTTCGAACCGTAGTATTCTTTTTATTTTTTATTTTTTTTGGTTGTTTTGGATTCTTGCATTTTTACGCAAATAATAGATAGCAGCTGTATTTTTTATTTTTTCGGTATGGATCGGTATATTAGTATGAAACAACGTTTTGGTATTTGGTATAATTCGGTATAGATTATTAGCATACCGAAATTTTGGTATACCGATTTTTGATATACCGAAACTTTCAATAAGGTATCGGTGATGGGCGTTTTCTCAACACACAAAATTAATCCTCAAGTATAAGGATATCAATTGTAGTTTCGATAGGTGACCAAGTGATTATCGTATCCAAGAGATAGATTATTATCAGTTTTATTATGCTCTAATTTATTAAGATTATGTTTGCCAAATTGGTTTTGAATTGTTACGAAATTAAATAGTAATTGGCTTAAATAGCAAACCAAATAAACAAATAAGCAATAGAAAATACTCATGTAACATGTAATCATACTCAAAGGTGAATGCACTCAATCATTAACCAAGATATGCATTAAGACTCTATATAACAGTTAATGATTTACTAAACGACCGTGAGTATGAATTGAAAAAATACAATCTTATATAAATAAACCCAAGTAGTGTTGTACGGAGTTTACACATGGAAATTCAATTAACTTATAAAACTTTCATAACCCTAGAACTACTTGAGCGGTTCTAGCCTATAATTGATCTAGGAACAATCATGATTGTTTAGTATGATCTTACTTGACGAGCCAGACAAATCTCTCTTCGCGACCCTTTCGGATGATGGTAGAGTTTCGGTGGTGGATGGATGATGAATGATGTGTGTCCTTTCTTCTACGAAAGCTCTTCTTTTATAGTGGTGTAACCTCCTTATGGGATTTGGATGGCTTTTGCTTGAAGCACACATCAAATTTGATAAAAGACATCCGAAATTACCATATATAGCATCAGCGAGAATCCGTTCGATCAAGCTTGGACTGGTCGAGCATGGCCTCCAACTCGAGCAATGGTTGAGAAAGCTCTCTGTAAGTTTTCGCACTTGTTGTTCAACTTCCCTCATCTGCTCAACCAAGATGATTCTGGTCGAGCAACCTATCCAAGTCGAGCAAGCTCTCTGGACGAATCTGCATATTCTGCTCGACTTGGCCATCTAGTTCGACCTACGTGATACTAGTCGAACAAGGTCTTGAAATCGAACAGCCTTCGAAAATCATTTTAAAAATCGTGTCTTCCAATTCCGAGCCCTTTCTAGTTGTTTTCCTGTATAAATATGCTCAAAAAGCCCTTGTACCCTCTGATTCGTGACTTTTCTATAAACGTACAAATTCGTCTCAATAAAATACTTAATCGTACTTAATTTTCACACAAATCAGAGCTCAAAATACGTGGATTTACACTCTCATCAAACTCCAAACTTACATATTGCTCGTCACGAGGCAACGATAATCAAAACAAATCAGAGAGTGTAATCACGACATCACGCACAACCTATCCTATCACATGTTATTATATCAATTCAAAACATGCAATCCATCATACCTTTCATTCCCATAAAAACATCAATCAATCACAATACTTCTACGAGTGCTAAGTCATCTAACTCATAGGTAAGTGTTTACTCTCTCTCTCAAGTGTAAAAGATGTACACTTTATGGTTAGTATCGACAATCAATTTCAATTTATATACTCGCGTAACCATAAGTTTGACAAGAGTCTCAAAAATCCATCTACAACTACTTTAATACTGGGATCACAAAAGACTTGCATACAGGTTGTAATGTTGGCTCTTTGGTAAAGGTAGGAGAATATAGATAAGTAACTAAATTACTAGCAAAGAAGTACCTTGGAGATTCGCTCTTCCTTCTTTTCTCCTTCGTCTTTCTTATGATCACTCCAATACATGCTTCCTCCATCTCTACTTGGATCAACAACAATTTTTTCTTCGCAGTAGAATACCAATTCCGGTGTTCTTCAAGTATAAGAGTATCAGTTTCGGGCACTACCCTTTTTAGCATTAGGAATACCGGTTTCAGGCACTATAACTTGCAAGATTTAACCTTTTGTCCTTCGATTTATATTTCACCAATTCCGTCCTTCCTTTTCCTCTTCAAACTTCATATAGCATTAATTTACCTCCACTCTTTACTAGTAATAGGTGTCAAGGCTCAAGAAGGTAAATGACTATTTATCAACGACTTGCCAAAGAAAAAGCTTAAAGGCTCAAAAGGGCTTCCAATGATAATCATATAATAAGGTAGGATAAATTTGGCTAAGTAACTCAATTGACAACAATGGCCTAAGATTATTTCCTAGTATATATCAATTATAGACTTCAAACAAGACTATAAATCAAGTTCTAAAATACGAGTATACAAACGAAGATGAATTGTTTTTAATATTACTAATATTATCAAGTGGTTTTTAGAAAGTCGAAATAAATGAAATTGGAGTTTTCTTTTTTTTTATTAATTCTTTCTTGTTTTCTTTCATTATTGTAAATGTATTTATCAAGAATTCTTTTTGTTAATTTAAGAAAAAGTTGTGTATTTATTCTAGGACATATTGATTATAGAACACATTCGTCTGTCTGAAAAAAAGATGGGCAATTTATTATGTATCAAACCATAGGTATTTCGTCAGTTCATAAGAATAAGTATAAAAATACCAAGAGCAAATAGAAACAATCTAAAAAATAAACTATCATGATTATAGCACGATCAAAAGGCTCAAATCCTCACATGGGTAATAGAATCCTAATTACTCTTCAAAGCATGCAATCAATATCAATTTTCCTATGAACTACAAGTAAAATAGAGCATGCTCGTCATCAACAAATCAACATGCATCAAAATAAGAGCACATGCATAACATGAATAATCCTCATCACTCACAATCCAAAGCAAACAACTTCCAACAATCAGTCAATCATCATCATTTCAGATACATGCTACTCACACATGAATCACACACTACACCCACAACAATCAAGCCTTCACCTGTAAAGTGTAAAAGAGAATGGGGATGAGAAAAATCAGAAAAATAAAAGACCTGGGAGCTCTACTCCTCTGGAGCATCATCCTCCTCATCGTCATCATCACTCCTGTCCGCTCGCCACTGATCAAATTCTCTATGGAGGTCACTGATATTCCGATCCATCAAGCGTTCACGATCTTGCATCTGCCTCAACCGACCATCCATCGTATCATAGCGTGCATTAAGTGCAGCGTAGTTGGTATTCGCAAGCGCCAGCTGCCTGTTTGTTTTTTTCTGGTTTGCATTGAGTGTGGCGAAGTGCTCGTGCATCAATTGAAATTGCACCCGATAAACTGATCCTAAGCTACTTAATAGTCTTGCTGTGGCAGTGGCTGCGGTGGTGGCTTGAAAAAATCTTGCTCCATTGGCTGTTGAGGCTGCACCGGAGGCATATCTATCCCCAGATAATCAAAAGCGGGTGGTGGCTGCATCTCCTCATCTAACTCAATCCCATGAGCTCGCATATAAGCAAGGAGTCTCCAGTCTCCTATTTCCAAGTACGTCTCCGAGATAACCGTGTGCTCCGTGGTATTCATCAATAAATTTTTGTTCACCCTAACCGTAGTGAGATCAATAATTACCAACGAAAAACTGAACGTACTAGGATTCTTTCCTCAAACAAACATCCACGTATCATCTTACCTCTCAATCAGCCAATCCTCACACATGATGTCAAGATCAAATTCGGATCCCCTCGGATAGGACTGTGCCTGCTCAAATCAACTCTATAGTACTCAGCGATCAAGGTGATAAGCCCTCTGATATTCACACGCTAAAATCCATGAGTCGTGAACTTGTGCAACTGATTGAAAAGTACGCTGCTACGTTGAAACGAACTCCGTGAAGCATGCACCACAACACATAAAGCTCCCCCCTCGGAAGTCAACTTCCTTTGGACCTAGCAAACAACGTGTTGCTCAAAATTCTGTCCATTTAAGCAATCACGGGGTTATGAATGAAGACAACCTTGGAAGTGTTCAAATTATAACGCTCTTGCCTCCCGAAATAGCTCTCCAAAACTCATTCGGATTGAAGTCATCATGCTCCACATCCGACTCATTCTCACAACCAATCAATTCATTAAACTCCCAAGCCCACATTGTCTGCTCATGCCCGTCAATCTGCATCCGAATACCATAAGGAAGGTATCGATCTCCACGCTCAATCCTTAACATGCACAAGGCCTCCGCAGTTATGTGGAAATAGGCCTCTCTCTTCATCTCCATAAACTGGGTGATGCTCACATGTTCGAACATCCAACAAATGTCAGTGAGAATATTCATTTCTCTCATAGCATGATCATCCTGATGCTGTGTCCTTGTTATCTTTTGCGCTATTGCAGTTCAAAGATTCTTCTTCACCTCCCAATTGGGAATTTTCAACCCATAGTCGGATGCCTCCTCTTCTCCATCCTCAATTTCTTGACTATTTCCCCAAGCGAAGGTGACCTAGGTCCCTTCCTCTTGGACGATGAAGCAATCTCTTTTTCTACAAGAATAATACTTCAATACATACCCAAAAGAGATAAATATACTCCACCTAGACTAGCATGAATCCTACTCAAGACTTAAAATTCATGTGCTTCAACAACTTAATCTCAAGTGTTTATTAATCACAATTGCACTCCAAATCAACACTTCAATCAAGAATATTGAGGTTTTATTAGTCTTACATTACTCCACACAAACACTATAAATTCCACCCATGCTTTCACCAAATCCACACTTAAACATGTTCAAATTCTACCCTCAATTGCATCATAACAACACCCAAATCAATGAACCCATAGGTAAACTTCGAAACTAAACCAAAGCTCATGCTTCATGCATCATCAATTTCACAAGAATTCCACAATTCGACGTAAAACAATTCATGAAAATTCAAGTGCAAATTCGAATAAGAACTTCAACAATTCAACGATTAAATCCAACCTACACTAGCAAGAATCCACTCACCCATTCTTCACAAAGTATTCACATTACAATTCAAGAGTAAAAAGTGAGAGAAACATACCTTTTCTTGACATGGTGTGCGTGTGGTCATTGGCAACAAGAAACCCAAAAACTCAAGTGCAAAACCCTAGATTGGACTTGGAATCCCTCGAATTTGGATGTGGAAGTATGTGGAATGGAGAATTTAAGTGTAGAAAAGAAATTGGAACGAAGGACTTACGGTTATGGATTGGTGCTCGAGAAAAGGTGACGGTTGTATGTCGAACGGAATGAAAACTGACGTTTTAAAACTGACTCTGGCTCCGTTCGACTTGAGAGGACTTAGTCGAACAAGGGTATAATGTCGAGCAACCTGAAATTCTCCTTTAAAATTGGCGTTGTTCGACCTCCGTTAGACCAAAATGTGTTGGTCGAACAGGTGATGGAAGTCGAGCAAAATGCCCAGTCGCGCCCTCTGTTCTCCTCTGTCCCGCTCGACCTTCGTTCGACTTCACACTTATGATCGAGCAACATCGGCATGGTCGAACAAACTCTCTGTAAGAATTTGCATATTTTGTTCGACCGTTGCTCGACTACGACATCTTGGTCAAGCAGTAAAGTCCAAGTCGAACAAACTCTCTGGAAGAATTTGCACATTTTGTTTGACTTCCGTTCGACTTAACAATATAGTCGAACAACCCTGTCCAGGTCGAACAACCCTACTGGAAGATTTACACATTTCGTTTGACCATTGCTCGATCAAACAACATGGTCGAACAATCCTCTTGAAAGTCAAACGACATCTCAAACTTCATAAACGGCATACATTTCTCGTATTTCCCTGCAACAATGAAACTATAGGACAATATCAAGTATCAAGATCACAATTTCTAAGCTCGAGAACCACTTTCATACAAAATAACATCAAGTATAACTCCGAAATGACACTAAAAAAATAAAACAAAACACCACTAAACACTAGGAAAATTGCAAAAAATCGATGCATCAAAACCCGACTAAAGATTTAATATACCGTAAAAAATCAACTACCCTAGCAAATGTTACAAAGAAAAGACCATGTTCTCCGCGCTATAAGAGGTAATACATCACACCACCCAAACTTAGTAGAAACTATAGCCAAAACTAAGTTTGCAAAGAGATGTAATTTCCGAATGATAAGCACGTCAAATATGAAAATTTCTTACTCACACCAATGAAAATAAAGCAATAAAATGGGAGGGAAAGCCCCCAACAGGTGCTCATATTTAACGTCGGAGAGTCACGACAATACCAATTTAGCGCAAGGTATCTTCAAAGACAATGCAAGCATCATTCGATGACTTGTAATGCTTCAATCGATGCCCATTCGCCGCTATGATGTCTCCATCTTTGTCCATCAACTCGAAACTCCCCCCTCCGAAGGCTCTATGGATAATGAACGGTCCTTCTACTTCGATTTCAATTTCCCTGCGAAAAGCTTCAAACGAGAGTTAAAGAGTAATACCTCATCACCTTGCTTGAACTCCTTGTATGAGATCTTTGAATCATGCCATTTCTTCATTCTCTCCTTAAAGATCTCCGAGTTCTTATAAGCACAATTTCTGAACTCGTCCAATTGATTGATATGAGTCATTCTCAACTCCTTTTGATCCTTGAGAGACAAGTTCAAACTCCTCAATGCCTAAAAAGCTTTGTGTTGAATCTCTACGGGTAAGTGGCATGACTTCCCAAAGACAATTTGGTACGGTGACATATCCAACACCGTCTTATAAGCAGTCTGGAACCCCCACAAAATATCATCGAGCTTCATAGCCCAATCCTTCCTATTCGTCCAGACTACTTTTTCCAAAACTTGCTTCACTTGGCGGTTGGAGACTTCAGCTTGCCCATTCGCTTGAGGATGTTAGGGTGTGGTAACTTTATGCTTGACTCTGTAATCCCTAAGCACCTTTTCAAGAAGCTCATTGACGAAGTGAGTACCTCCATCACTTACTAATGCTCTAGGAACTCCATAGCGGGCAAAGAAATATTTCTTCAAAAATGATAAAACAGTCCTTGAATCATTCACGCGAGTGGGAATGGCTTCCACTCACTAAGAAACATAATCCACTGCTAAAAGAATGTAGAGAAACCCATTAGATGGGGGAAAAGGCCCCATAAAATCGATCCCCCATACATCGAAGATCTCAACAACAATGCTTGGCTGAAGTGGCATCTCATCTTTCCTACATATGTTCCCTATCCTTTGACATCTATCGCATGATGCCACATAGGTTTTACAATCTTTAAACAAAGTAGGCCAATAAAGAACAGATTGAAGTACCTTTGTTGTTGTCTTTTGAGCTCCGAAGTGCCACCCGTTAGGTTGTGCATGGCAAAAATCAAGAACGCTCTCCATCTCCATCTCAAGCACACACCTACAGACTATGGAATCCATACATATCTTGTAGACAAACGGATCATACCATATTAACGTTTCAACATCCCTCTTAAATTTTGCAAGTTGATATCGGTTGAGACTCTCGAAATTTCTTCTACGACAATGTAATTCACATATTCCTCATACCATGGATCCATCCCTTGGGCAGCCACCACACATGCTCTTTCTGCTCCTTCAACAAACACTGCCATTATCTTCTCATCGGGGAACATCTCTTCAATATAATTAAAAGAATCATCACAGTGCTCCCTTGTCTCCAACCTCAATAGGTGATCCGCCAACACGTTCTCCGTACCTTTCTTATCTCGGATCTCCATAGCAAACATCTACAGAAAAAAGGATCCATCTAATAATTCTTGGCTTCATTTCCTTTATCTCCATCAAATATCGGATCACAGAATGATCCGTATACACAATCGTCCTCATGCCAACCAAATACTATCGAAACTTATTGAACGCGTACACCACAATCAAAAACTCCTTTTCCGTCACCGTGTAGTTCTTTTGTGCAGCATCAAAAGTCTTACTCGCATAGTAAATGGAGCAGAACTTCTTTTCCCTCAACCGCCCAAGCACCACTCCAAGTGCCCAATCACTTGTATCACACATAAGTACAAACGACTGAGTCCAATCTAGTTTGATCAAGATAGGTGCAGTAATAAGCGCCTCTTTCAAAACCTGAAAAGCTGTTAGACACTCGTCATAAAAAATAAAAGGAACATCCTTTTCAAGTAAATGAGATAAGGGCTTGGAGTATTTCGAGAAGCCTTTTATGGATCTCCTATAAAAGCCGGTGTGTCCAATGAAGGACCGCACTACCTTTTCATTAGTAGGAGGTGGAAGCTTCTCGATCGCCACCACCTTTGATCTATCCACATGTAATCCTTTGGCCAAAATATGATGGCCAAGAACAATCCCATCTCTTACCATGAAGTGACACTTCTCCCAATTCAAGACAAGATTAGTTTCTTGGCATCTCTTCAACACAGTAGCAAGGTTAGATAAACAAATATCAAAAGAGGAACCAAACACAGAAAAATGTCCATAAACACCTCCATGATCTTTTCTATCAACCCATCAAATATGGCCATCATGCAACGCTGAAATGTAGAAGGCGTATTACATAATCCAAAAGACATCTTCCTAAAAGCAAAAGTTCTATATGGGCAAGTAAAAGTAATCTTTTCTTGATCCTCGGGAGCAATCATGATTTGATTATAACCTAAGCACCCATCCAAGAAACAATAATACTCATACCCTGGAAGACGATCAAGCATTTGATCCATGAAAGGAAGGGAAGAGTGGTCTTTGCATGTATTTTCGTTCAGTTTCCTGTAATCCGTACACACACGCCATCCCGTAGGAATCCTAGTGGCTAATGTCTCTTCATCCTCGGCTTTCACAACAGTCATGCCCCTTTTTTAACTATTACATGCAATGGACTCAAATGGGGACTATCACTAATGGGATAAATAATTCCAGCATCTAGCCACGTTAGGATTTGCTTCCTAATCACTTCTTGAATAACGAGATTCACCCTCTGCTGATTCTGAATACTACTCTTGGCCTCATCTAACAACCTTATTCTATGCATGCAATATGAAGGACTAATACCTTTCAAATCATCAAGAGATCATCCAATCGCAGACTTATACTTCCTAAGCACATCTAACAATTTCCCAAGTTGGTCATCATCAAGGAAAGAAGATACAATTACCAGATATTTTCCATTGTCACCAAGATAAGCATACTTCAAGTGTTCCGGTAGTGGTTTCAACTTCTCTTTCATCTCTTCTTGAGGGCTGCTCTCTCTATCCAATGGTAAGTACTTCCTAGTCCACTTGACCTCTTCAACTTTTGTCCTTTCCGATTGATACCTATCATTACCCAAAGCAAGCAAGTTTTCAAGTAAATCAATGCATAACTCGTTGGAGAGTTCATCTAGCTCCGTGGTGAGAAAAGTAAGAGATTCCATCAAGCATGTCTCAAGAGGATCCTTAGAGAGAATCAGGGACATTTCTTCATTAACAATTTCCTCCACCACATTAATGTTGTTACACTGCGTCTCCATCGGCATCTTCATTTTTTTATCAAGGTTGAATAAGATCTCTTCTTTATCCATTCTCAGCCTTAGTTCACCCTTTTGCACATTGATAATAGCTCCCGCAGTAGCAAGGAAATGTCTCCCCAAGATTAGAGGAATATTATCCTTGTCATCTTCCATCTCAAGCACAAGAAAATCCACAGGAAAGACAAGCTTCTCTACTTTGACAATAACATCTTCAATCACACCCTTCGGAAAGGTCATAGACCTATGCGCTAGTTTTAAGCCACTGATGTGGGAGTTAACTCCCCCAAACCAAGCCTTTTAAAGATAGACAATGATATCAAATTGATACTTGCTCCAAGATCGCATAAGGCTAGTCGTGCTGGCCCCTTTCCAATTTCACATAAGATAGTGAAGCTCCCCGGATCTTTCAACTTAGCTGGCAGCTTCCTTTGTATGATTGAGCTACAATTCTCTAATAGATTCACGGTTTCAATTCCGTTCAAGCTTTTCTTCTTCAAAAGTATATCCTTTAGAAAACGGGCATAATATGTCATCTCTAAGATTGCTTCAGAGAAAGGAATGTTCAAACTTATCTTGTATATGATATCTGAAAACCTCTTGAACTTTTCTTCCAATCCCTTCTTGACAAGCTTGAAAGGAAACGGTGGAGGTATCTTTGTTTTGGGAATCCCTCATTCATCATGTTCAACCTTCTCCGCTTTATCCTTCTCGGCTCTCAATCTCTTGGCTCTTTCCCACTTCTTTTCTACTACTGTAAGCTCGGTATTCTGCTCTAGAGATGTAGCTGGAGTATTCCAATCAACAGGTGTCGCATTAGGTATCGAATCAGACTCCGAACTGTGCTGCTCGACCTCCACTCGACCAAGGTGGTTTGGTCAAGTAGATAGGTTTTGGTCGAACAGATTGCCTGATCGCGTACTCTGTTCCTGGATGCGTTGCTCGATCTCTGCTCAACCAAGATGGTTTGGTCGAGCAAATAATTTTTGGTCGAACAACTTACTTGATCGTGAGCTCTCTTCACACTGCTGTTGTTCGACTTCCGTTTGACCTGGGTGGTCTGGTCGAATGGTGTTGTGCAAGTCGAACAGCTGGTCAGAATATAGAGTATCGTAATTCTATTTCTTCGGAAGTTGTTTGACCTCTGCTCGACCAGATGATCTGGTCGAGCAACTTCTCTACTCCCTTCGGTTTCACTTGCCGGCATCATCGGACCTTCATATTGCGTTCCCAACCTCAATGTGATGGCATGGAAAGACTTTGGATTCTCTATACTTTGAGATGGAAACTTCCATTTCTCAATAGTTTGAGTCAATTTGTTTACATTTCCAGCCATCTCCCCCATCAACAACGTAAGGTCTTTTACTTATATAGACGAATCCTTATGATTATCATCAATCTTCTTCTCTAACTTGGCCGCAAGATGGTCTACTCTCGCATAATTCCTCGCCATGTATCTGTTAACCGTATCCGCAAGATGTTGTAATTCCCTTGATAATTCCAGTTTCCTTGATTCAGGTACCTAGTTCCTTGAATACTTTGACCCATGGCGTAGTTTGCCTCCTCGATCTCCTCTTGGCTAGCTCCTTCATAACCATTATCATGCTGTATCATTGGTACTCTATGAGATAAATCAGTGATCTGCTTTTGCTTAGACTCTAGTAACTTACTAATATTAACCAAGCTAGAGACGATCTCATCATCTCTTCCCACCATAGTATGCTCAACTTGTGCTACTTTACCAAGGACATAAGTGCCTCTCACTCTATCAATCGACCAATCCCTTAAATTCATCGAAATATCCTCGAAAAGTTTCATGGCCTCAAAGGGTGACTTCGTAAGCAATGCTCCATTAGAAGAAGCACAAGTAACACTCGAGAATCGCAATCTAACCCATTGTAGAATATACTGATATATTGAGCTTTAAATAGGCCATGCTGTGAACACTTACAAAGCATGTCCTTGAACCTGTCCCAAGCTTCATGAAATTTCTCATTACCATGGATAGCAAATTGATTGATCTCTTGCTTCATCTTGAACACCTTTGAAGATGGCATGTATCGCTCCAAGAATTTCACTTTCAACTTCTCCCATGTGTCACATTCAGCAGCATCAAGATTATCATACCAATCTCTCGCCTTTTCATTCAACGAGAACTTAAACAATATTATCTTCCTCGCATCCTCATGAGCTCCTACATTTTTTTGTGTACTTACATATCCAAGGAACATATTTAAATATTGCTGAGGATTTTCAAAGGTTCCCCCAGAGAAGGGACTCCGTTCAACCATGGTCATAAGAGCAGGGTGTAAATCGAAATCGGCTCCGGTCCCTCTTACTCCTAACAACCCAGCATGGCCCCCTCCGTTGTTCTTGAAACTTCACGGATGCCAAGTGTATCAGGATTCGCTGTCATGTTAACTGTCTCTACTTCGAAATTATCTTCGGTTGTAGCTTCAATTATTTCCGAATTCAGCACGTCAACTTCAACTCCTAAATAAAGAGGTTCAGTTGTATATACTTTCTTGTTCTTATTAATCTTCTTCTTTGTCTTCCTCAACGATGCTCCAATCTCTGGATTATAAGGCTCTAATTCACTTGTTTTAGATCTCGTGAGCATACACCTAAGAAGAGTAAGTGTTAGAAATCAAAGAAAAGAATAATATAATCTCAATTAAACTAGAAATAATAAACTAAAAATTAATTCCATCCCCGGCAACGGCGCAAAGAACTTGATGGGCGTTTTCTCAACACACAAAATTAATCCTCAATTATAAGGATATCAATTGTAGTTTCGATAGGTGACCAAGTGATTATTGTACCCAAGAGAAGGATTATTATCAGTTTTATTATGCTCTAATTTATTAAGATTATGTTTGACAAATTGGTTTTGAATTGTTACGAAATTAAATAGAAATTGACTTAAATAACAAATCAAATAAACAAACAAGCAATAGAAAATACGGTTGTGATCAAGTAAGAGATTAGGTAGTTCTTCGGGAATCTGGTTTTACTTATTAATTTCCTTCCGATGTCTTATTGTCCGACTGTACCTTGTGGTTTATGGACGCATCACTAAACCATGCAAGTTCACTCTATAGATACAAGAAAACATGCGTTTGACACGTGTGAATATCCTCGGAGCAAGAGATATAATTCACCTCCTTTCTAGGTACTATCATTATCAATTATTTCCCGTGCACTTAGTACTCTAACCCGATATGATATCCCTTTATAGGTACTATGATGTTATACTCTTAATCCTACTTATTAACCCGAATAATATTCAATTAACAAGTATCTAAATAAGATAGTTCCAATAAGACTTCGGAATCCCTTAACTTAGAATTATAACATGTAATCCTGCTCAGCGGTGAACGCACTCAATCATTAACCAAGATACGCTTTCAGACTCTACATAACAGTTAATGATGCAAAGAAAGACCATGAGTATGAATTGAAAAAGCACAATCTTATATAAAATAAACCACAAGTAGTGTTGTACGGAGTTTACACATGGAAATTCAATTAACTCATAAAACTTTCATAACCTAGAACTACCGGAGCGGTTCTAGCCCATGATTGATCTATGAACAATCATGGTTGTTTGGTATGATCTAACTTGACGCGCCAGACAAACCTCTCTTCACGAACCTTTCGGATGATGGTAGGGTTTCGGTGGTGGATGGATGATGAATGATGTGTGTCATTTCTTCTGCGAAAGCTCTTCTTTTATAGTGGTGGAACCTCCTTATGGGCTTAGGATGAGCTTTTGCTTGAAGTACATGATAAAAGACATCTGGAATTACCATAAATAGCATCAGCGGAATCCATTCGACCAAGCTTAGATTGGTAGAGCAAGGCCTCCAACTTGAGCAATAGTCGAGCAAGCTCTCTGTAAGTTTTCGCACATTTTGTTCGACTTCCCTTATTTGCTCGACCAAGATGATTCTGGTCGAGCAATCTCTCCAAGTCGAGCAAGCTCTCTGGACAAATCTGCATATTCTGCTCGACTTAGCCATCTTTTTTGACCTACGTGATAATGGTCGAACAAGGTCTTGAAGTCGAACTGCCTTCGAAAATTGCTTCAAAAATCGTGTCTTCCAATTCTGAGCCCTTTCTAGCTGTTTTCCTTTACAAATATGCTTTATAAAATTGAGTATTAAGAAATTATTAATTATTGGTCTTCCACATTTTTAAGTTAAATGTTTATGAAAAAGAATTTGGGGTTGTTACAGCTGGTATGAGAGCAGGTCGACATTTGTGTAGACCTGCGTAAAAAAAAGGGAGAAAAAGCTTTTACTCTATATTTTGTAAAAATAATATTTTTTTGTAAATATAAATATATATATATATATATATATATATATATATATATATATATATATATATATATATATATATAAGGAATTTTTTTAAAAATATAAATATTTTTTTTATAAATTGTAGGTATTTTATTGTTAAAAAATGGATAATTATTAATAATATGATTTGAGTTGAAAGTATTTATACCCACCTACCAGTCACGGAACTCCAAGAAAGGTATAATTTATTTGATTATGACATTTATTAACATGATATGTGCAGGATATTTTATATGCTCATATTATTCTATATTCTTTCCTGACTTTCAATATTTGTATGGTATCATTTGATACGTATTATAGACAAAACATGAAAGTTTTATTAAATCTCATTTATTAGTGGTAGTTGGTTGAATGGGTGCACGACGAACGACAAGAATGTCTGTAGGAGGGAGTATTTCTACTAAGATTTTAGCTTCCAAGAATGACACACGAATTGTGGGTGAAGGGATTAATTTTCCTATTTAATTGATTTTAAAACTTTAAAATTGGAGAAATAAACGTAGACCTCTTGCACATGAAGATGAGGCAATAAACTTATTAAGTTTGTTGCCTGAGATTTGGAAGGCTGGTGCTAACTCATTTTAGCTTGAGAAAATTGAAGTTAAAGAACCATTTTATTATGCTGAGATGGTAGCAGATTTAATGAATAGGTGGATTTTATACGGTCCAGAAGAGAAAGAGGATCCTGAGGAGGAGGAAGAAATCGAAGAATTAAAGTCGATAGAATTTCAAGAAATAGTAATTTTAATCATAACTAAAAAAGCACAGCAAAGATCGAACCACTGATCAATGTGTAAATTCACGTATTTCGAGCCCGAATTCATGTAATAATGGTGTGTTAGATGGTTGCAATTCGATGTGAATTGATATATGTGGTGGAAAGTCACGAATCAGTTGTCTTGAAGGCTATTTGAGTTGATTTTCGAAGGAAAACGAGCTGGAAGTGATCGGATCCAGAAAAAGGGTGATTCAGAGGAGGATTCGACCAATAAGGCATGGGATTCGACCAAGAAGGTGATGGTTCGACCAGCACCCATGGTCGAACCGATGAAGAAAAAATGCTAGAAGTGTCGTTCGACCATGACATTATGGTTCGACCAAGCCATTTGGTCGAACCGTGGTCAAACCAGAAGCCTAAAGAGACGCACTTGCAGTTCGACCAGAAAGCATGTGATTCAACTAGGATTCTAGTCGAATCCAGGACCCGCAACCAACTTACAGGTCGATTCGACCTGAAGTTCAACCAGGAGAGGAGAGTTCGACCTGGCCTGTTGGTCGAACTGATGCACGGAAACTTATCATATTTGTATTTTTACAACTTCAATGCGTGTGTTCGCTCAAGAAGCCCATCTAAAGCTCGTAAGGAGAGTTTACAAGTATAAAAGAAGAGTTTTCGCAAAGAGACATTAATCATTCATCATCCATCCACCATCGAAATCCTACCATCATCCGAAGGAGTCCTGAAGAGAAGTTCATCTGGCGAGTCAAGCAAGATCATACCAATTAACCATGATTGTTCCTAGATCAATCATGGGCTAGAGCTGCTCCGGTAGTTCTAGGGTTATGAAAGTTTTATAAGTTAATTGAATTTTCATGTGTAAACTCCGTACAACACTACTTGTGGTTTATTTTATATAAGATTGTGCTTTTTAAATTCATACTCACAGTCGTTTTGTGCATCATTAACTGTTATGTAGAGTCTGAATACATATCTTGGTTATTGATTGAGTGTGTTCACTGCTGAGCAGGATTACATGTTATAATTTTAAGTTAAGGGATTTCAAAGACATAATAGAACTATCTTATATGAATACTTGTTAATTGAATCTTATTCGGGTTAATAAGTAGGATAAAGAGTAAAACATCATAGTACATATAAAGGGAGATCATATCGGGTTAGAGTACTAAGTGCACGAGAATTAATTGATACTGATAGTACCTAGAAAGAGGGTTATATCTCTTTCTCCAAGGATATTCATACATGTCATACGCATGTTTACTTGTGGCTATATAGTGAACTTGCATGGTTTAGTGATACGTCCATAAACCACAAAGCAGAGTCGGACATCAACACATGGAAAGAAAATCAATAAGTAAAACTGGATGACCCGAAGAACTACCTAATTCCTTACTTGATCACAACCGTATTTTCTCTATTGCTTGTTTATTTAATTTGATATTTAAATTATATGTTATTTAGTTTCGTAACTATTCAAAACCAATTTGCCAACATAGTCTTAGTTAATTAGAATATAATTAAATTGATAATAATCCGTCCCTTGGGTTCGATAATAATTTGGTCGCCTATCGAGACTATATTTTTTATATCCTTTATACTTGGGGATAAATTTGTGTGTTGAGAAAATGCTCATCAAGTTCTTGGCGCTGTTGCTGGGGACGACATTAGTTATTAGTTTATTAATTCTAGTTTAATTTAGATTATATTATTCTTGTCTTTAACTTCTAACACTTATTTTTCTTAGGTGCGCTCACAAGATCAAAGACAGGTAAATTAGCGCCTTATAATCCCGATATTGGAGCATCATTGAGGAACAAAAAGAAGAAGAAGAATAAGAACAAGAACATAGACCCAACTGAGGCTTTTTAATTTAGGAGTTGAAGTTGACGTGCTGAATTCACAAACGATTGAAGCTGCAACCAAAGTCAACTTGGAAGCAGAAGCAGTCAACATGGCAGCGAATCCTGATACACTTGTCATCCGTGAAGTCTTTAAGAACAACGGAGGAGGCAATGCTGGGTTGTTAGGAGCAAGAGGGGCCAGAGCATATTTTGATCTACACCCTGCTCTTATCACCATGATTGAAATGAGTCCCTTCTCTGGGGGAACCTTTGAAGATCCTCCGCAACATATAAATAAGTTCCTTAGGTAAGAAAGTACATAAAAAGATGCAGGAGTTCATGAGGATGTGAGAAAGATAATTTTGTTTAAGTTCTCGCTGAATGAAAAAGTAAGAGATTGGTACGATAATCTGATGAGAGTATAAATTCACGTATTTTGAAAGCTGATTTGTATGGAAATGGAGTACGATTTAGTCTTTTATTGAGACAAATCAGATTGCTTATGAAGAAGCCATGAATTGGAGGTTTGTAAGGTTATTTTGAGCATATTTGTATAGGAAAACATGTGTAGAAGGCTCGGAATTGGAAGACGCGATTTTTGAGGTAAGTTTCGAGTGCCATTTGATCCCAAGAGCTTGTTCGACCAGCATCACTTTGGTCGAACAAGAAGGCCAAGTCGAGCAGATTGTGCAGATCCATCCAGAGAGCTAGCTCAACTTGGAGGTGCTGCTTGATCATAATCATCTTGGTCGAGCAGATGAGCAGAGGTCGAGCAAAATGTGAAAATCATACAGAGAGTTTGTTTGACTTGGAGATGTTGCTTGACCAACATTGGTTTGGTCGAGCAGAGAAGACTGGTCGAACAGAATGTACAAAGTTGTCCAAAGAGCTTGCTCGACCAGTTGCTCGAGTTGGAGGACGTGCTCGACTAGTCCAGGCTTGGTCGAACGGAGTGTCGCTGATGCTATTTATGGTAATTCCGGATGTCTTTTACCAAATTTGACGTGTGCTTCAAGCAAAGGTCCATCCTATGCCCATAAGGAGGTCCCATGAGTATAAAAGAAGAGCTTTCGCAGGAGAAAAAGAACACACATCATTCATAATCCATCTACTACCAAAACCCGACAATCATCCAAGGGGATCGTGAGAGAGGTTCGTCTGGCGCGTCAAGTAAGATCATACCAATCAACCATAATTTTTCCTAGATCAATCATGGGCTAGAACCACCCCGGTAGTTCTAGGGTTATGAAAGTTTTATGAGTTAATTGAATTTTCCTGTGTAAATTCCATACAACACTACTTGTGGTTTATTTTATATAAGATTGTGCCTTTTTAATTCATACTCACGGTCATTTTGTACATCATTAACTGTTATGTGGAGTCTAAATACATCTCTTGGTTATAGATGGAGTGCATTCACCACTGAGCAGGATTATATGTTATAATTATAAGTGAAAGGATTCCGAAGTCTTATCAGAACTATCTTATATAGGTACTTGTTAATTGAATCTTATTCGAGTTAATAAGTAGGATAAAGAGTATAACTTTATAGTACCTAAAAAAGGAGATCAAGTCAGGTTAGAGTACTAACTGCACGGGAAATAATTTATTAGGATAGTACCTATAAAGGGGGATGAAGTATATCTCTTGCTCCGAGGATATTCACACGTGTCATACGCTTGTTTGCTTATGTCTATAGAGTAAATATGCATGGTTTAGTGATGCGTCTATAAACCACAAGACAGAGTCAGGCATCAACACATGGAAAGAAAATTAATAAGTAAAACTGAATGACCTGAAGAACTACTTAATTACTTACTTGATCACAACCGAATTTTCTCTATTGCTTGCTTATTTACTTTGCTATTTCAATTATACGATATCTAGTTTCGTAACCAAACCAAATCCAATTTGCCAACATAATCTTAGTTAATTAGAATATAATTAAATTGATAATCATCCATCCCTTGGGTTCGATAATCACTTGGTTGCCTATCGAAACTACAATTGATATCCTTTATACTTGGGGGATAATTTTGTGTGTTGAGAAAATGCTCATTATAATCTTAATGCTACTGAATGCGATACATGGGAGAAGTTAAAAGTGAAATTCTTGGAGCGATACATGCCACCTTCAAAGATGTTCAAGATGAAGTAAGAAATCAATTAATTTGCTATCCATGGTAATGAGAAGTTTCATGATGCTTGGGACAGATCCAAGGACATGCTTCGAAAGTGTCCAAAATATGGGCTATCTAAAGCTCAATATATCAGTATTTTCTACAATGGGTTGGATTGCGATTCTCGTGTATTACTTGTTGCTTCATCTAATGGAGCGTTGCTTACGAAGTCACCCATTGAGGTCGAGAAGCTTTTTGAGGATATTTCAATGAATTCAAGAGATTGGCCGACTGATAGAGTGAGAGGCACTTATGTCCTTGGTAAAGTAGCACAGGTTGAGCATACTATGGTGAAGTCGGGAACAGATGACGAGATCATCTCTAGCTTAGCTAGTATCAACAAGTTACTCGAGTCTCAGCAAAAGCAGATTACGGATATATCGCAGAGAGTACCAATGATGCAGCAGGATGGTAGCTAAGAAGGAGCTAGCCAAGAGGAGATCGATGAGGCAAACTATGCCATGGGTCAAAGTATTCAAGGAACTAGGTACCCAAATCAATGAAATCGGAATTACCAGGGGAATTACAATAATCGTGGTCCCCCGAGTAATTACCAACAACCAAGGAGACTGGAGTTTTCATGGAGCAATCCGAATAATGCAGTGCAACCTCCTATCGGTTTTGATCCGGGAGCTAATGTGGAAGAAGGGAAGCTGTGTTTCGAGGATACGGTGAACAGGTACATGGCAAGGAATGATGCAAGAGTGGATCGTCTTGAGGCCAAACTAAAAAAGAAGATTGATGCCAATCATGAGGATTTGTCTAAGCAGGTTAAGGACCTTACATTGTTGATGGGGGAGATGACAGGAAACGTAAACAAGTTGACTCAAACTATTGAGAAGGGGAAGTTTCCGTCGCAAAGTATTGAGAATCCAAAGTCTTGTCACGCCAATACATTGAGATTTGGAATGCAGTACGAGGAACCAATGAAGCCAGAATTGAAATCTGAAATGACAGAAGCCCGATTCGACCCCAATTCGACCAACGCAGATGGTCGAACTACACATAGGAGGTCGAATGGGGCACCTGGGCGACATTGGAACTTGTAGATGAGCAATTCGACCAAAATCAGGTTCGTTCGACAAACACTACTGGTCAAACTCAGGTAGAACCACACTGTCCAGAGCACTCTGTTTTGTCTGAAGCCCGATTCGACCACGTTCACTATGGTTCGACCAACCCCATTGGTCGAACCATGGTCGAACCGGCCTGTAAGCGGGAGAACGAACTTTCAGGTGCTCAGTTCGACCATTATTCACCCAGTTCGACCAGCAACCCTGGTCAAACCCAAGTAAAACTGTACCGTTCTGCACCATTTTCTGTGTTGAATGCTCTGCATGATGAGGATGCTACTTCAGTACTTTCCAAAGAGTAGAATACTGAGATTATAGCAGAAAAGAAGTGAGAAAGAGCCAAGCGATTGAGAGCCGAAAAGGATAAGGCTGAGAAGGTTGAACGTGATGAATGGGGGATCCCCAAAACAAAGATACCTCCGCCGTTTCCTTTCAAGCTAGTCAAGAAAGGATTGGAAGAGAAGTTCAAGAATTTTTCAGAGATCATAAAAAAAAAAGCTTTAACATTCCTTTTTTGAGATGATATTGGAGATGTCGTATTATGCCCATTTTTTGAAGGATATACTTTTGAAGAAGAGAAGCTTGAACGGAATTGAAATAATGAATTTGTCTGAGAATTACAGCTCGATCATCCAGAGGAAGCTGCCAGCTAAGTTAAAGGATTCGGGAAGCTTCACGATCTTATGTGAGATTGGAAAGGGGTCGGCACGTAGAGCCTTGTGTGATCTTAGGGCAAGCATTAATTTGATGCCCTTGTCGATATTTCAAAGGCTTGGTTTGGGGGAGTTAACTCCCACAACAGTTGCTCTATAACTAGCGGATAAGTCTATGACTTTTTTGAAGGGTGTTATTGAGGATCTTCTTGTTAAAGTGGAGAAGCTAGTCTTTCCTGTGGATTTTCTAGTGCTTGAGATGAAAGATGACAAGGATAATGTCCCTCTAATCTTAGGGAGACCTTTCCTTGCTACTGCGGGAGCTATGATAGATGTGAAGAAGGGAGAGTTACGGCTGCGGAAGGATAAAAAAGAGGTCTTATTTAACCTTGACAAAGCAATGAAGATGCCAATGGAGATGCAATGTCACAGTATTGATGTGCTGGAAGAGTTCGTTAAGGAAGACATGTCTTTGATCCTGTCGAAGGATCCTCTTGAGACATGTTTGGCAGAGTTTCTTACTTTTCCCACTACAGAGCTAGATGAACTCTCCAACGAGGTATGTATTGAATTTCTTGAAAATTTGTTTGCTTTGCGTGATGATAGGTATGAGTCGAAGAGGACAAAAGTTGAAGAGGTCAAGTGGACTAGGAATTACCTACCATTGGATAGAGAGAGCGCACCTCAAGAAGAGAAGAGAGAGGAGTTGAAACCGCTACTGGAGCACTTGAAGTATACCTATCTAGGTGACAATGGAAAATATCTGGTAATTGTCGGAACTCCGAATTGGATTTATTTTGACTTTGTTCTCTTTTCTCTTTTCATTCAACAAGGTATCCTCCAAAATCCTAAAAGAGAGAATTTCCTTATATGAAGTTATCCCAAATCTATTATACTAATGTTACATAACTAGTTGACTGGCACTTCTATCTTTCATATTTATTATTCTTGATAGCTTCTTCCCTTGATGATGATCAATTTGAGGAATTGTTGGATGTGCTTAGAAAGTATAAGTTTGCTATTGTTGGTCTCTTGATGATTTAAAAGGCATTAATTCTTTATATGACATGCATAGAATGAGATTGTTAGATGAGGTCAAGAGTAGTATTCAGAATTAGCAGAGGGTGAATCCCCTATTCAAGAAGTGATTAGGAAGCAAATCCTAACGTGGCTTGATGTAGGAATTATTTATCCCCATGTGAGTCCATTACATGTTGTAGCTAAGAAGGAGGGCATGACTATTGTGAAAGCCGAGGATGGTGAGACATTAGCCACTAGGATTCCTACAGGATGGCGTATGTGTACGGATTACAGGAAACTGAATGAAAATACATGAAAATACCACTTTTCCCTTCCCTTCATGGATCAAATGCTTGATCGTCTTGCAGGGTGGGTATGAGTTTTATTATTTCTTGGATGGGTACTCGGGTTATAATCAAATCATGATTGTACCTGAGATCAAGAAAAGACTACTTTCACTTGCCCTTATGGAACTTTTGCCTTTAAAAAGATGCCTTTTGGATTATGTAATGCGCCTGCTACATTTCAGCGTTGCATGATGGCTATATTTGATGGGTTGATAGAAAAGATCATGGAGGTGTTTATGGATGATTTTTCTGTGTTTGGTTCCTCCTTTGATATTTGTTTATCTAACCTTGCTACTGTTTTGAAGAGATGCCAAGAAACTAATGTTGTCTTGAATTGGGAGAAGTGCCACTTCATGGTGAGAGATGAGATTGTTCTTGGCCATCATATTTCGGCCAAGGGATTGCAGGTGGATAGAGCAAAGGTGGTGACAATTGAGAAGCTTCCACCACCACTAATGAAAAGGGAGTGCGGTCCTTCCTTGGACACGCCGATTTTTATAGAAGATTCATAAAAGACTTATCGAAATACTTCAAGCCATTATCTCATTTACTTAAAAAGGATGTTCCTTTTGTTTTTGATGAAGAGTGTCTAATAACTTTTCGTGTTTTGAAAGAGGTTCTTATTACTGCACCTATCTTGATCACACCGGATTGGACTCAGCCGTTTGTACTAATGTGTGATGTAAGGTGACTTAGCACTTGGAGTGGTGCTTGGGCAGTTGAGGGATAAGATGTTTTGCGTCATTTACTATGCGCGTAAGACTTTTGATGCTGCACAAAAGAACTACACGGTGACTGAAAATGAATTTCTAGCTGTAGTGTATGCATTCAATAAGTTTCGACAGTATTTGGTTGGCATAAAGACTATAGTGTACACGGATCATTCTGCGATCCGATACATGATGAAGAAGGAGGAAACGAAGCCAAGGATCATAAGATGGAACCTTCTTCTGCAGGAATTTGATATGGAGATCCGATTTAAGAAGGGAACGGAGAATGTTTTGGCGGATCACCTATCAAGGTTGGAGACAAGGGAGTACTGTGATGATTCTTTCGATTATATAGAAGAGATGTTCCCTGATGAGAAGATCATGGCGGTGTTTTTTTAAGGAGCGGAAAGAGCGTGTGTGGTTGCTGCCCAAGGGATGAATCCATGGTATGCGGATTATGTGAATTACATTGCCGTAGGAGGAATTTCTAGAGATCTCAACTGATATCAACATGCAAAATTTAAGCGGGTTGTTGAGACTTTTATATGGTATGATCCATTTGTTTAAAAATTTGTACAGATTCCATAGTCTGTAGGTTTGTGCCCGAGATTGAGATGGAGAGCGTTCTTGATTTTTGCCATGCACAACCTAATGGGGGGCACTTCAGAGCTCAAAAGACGGCAGCGAAGGTACTTCAATATGCTCTTTATTGGCCTACTTTGTTTAAAGATTGTGAAACCTATGTGGCGACATGCGCTAGATGTCAAAGGATGGGGAACATAAGTAGGAGAGATAAGATGTCACTTCAACCAAGCATTGTTGTTGGGATCTTCGATGTATGGGGGATCGATTTCATGGGGCCTTTTTCCCCATCTAATGGATTTCTCTACATCCTTTTAGCAGTGGATTATGTTTCTAAGTGGGTGGAAGTCATTCCCACTCGTGTGAATGATTCAAGGACTGTGTTGTCTTTCTTAAAGAAATATATCTTAGCCCCCTATGGAGTTCCTAGAGCATTAGTGAGTGACGGAGGGTCTCACTTCGTCAATAAACTTCTGGAAAAGGTGCTTAAGGATTACGGTGTCAAGCATAGGGTTACTACATCCTATCACCCTCAAACGAATGGGCAAGCTGAAGTCTCCAACCGACAAGTGAAATAAATATTGGAGAAAGTAGTCAGAACTAATAGGAAGGATTGGGCTATGAAGCTTGATGATGTCTTGTGGGGGTTCCGGACTGCTTATAAGACGGTGTTGGATATGTCATCGTATCAAATTGTCTAAGGGAAGCCGTGCCACTTACCCGTAGAAGTTCAGCACAAAGCTTTTTGGGCATTGAGGAGTTTGAACTTATCTTTAAAGGATTAAAAGGGGTTGAGGATGACTCATATTAATCAATTGGATGAGTTCAGAAATCGAGCTTACAAGAATTCAGAGATCTACAATGAGAGAATGAAGAAATGGCATGATTCAAAGATCTCTTACAAAGAGTTCACGCAAGGTGATGAAGTATTACTTTTTAACTCTCGTTTGAAGCTTTTTGCAGGGAAATTGAAATCAAAGTGGATGGGGCCGTTCATTATATATAGAGCCCGCGGAGGGGGGAGTTTTGAGTTTATGGACAAAGACGGAGACATCAGCGGTGAATGGGCATAGATTGAAGCATTACAAGTCGTCGGATGATGCTTGCGTCGTCTTTGAGGATACCATGCACTAGATTGGTACCATCATGACTCTCCGACGTTAAACATGAGCGCCTGTTGGGGGTTTTCCCTCCCATTTTATTTCTTTATTTTCATTGGTGTGAGTAAGAAATTTTTATATTCGACGTGCTTATTCTTCGGCAATTACATTTCTTTGCAAACATAGTTTCTACTATAGTTTCTACTAAGTTTGGGGGGTGTGATGTACTTACCTCATTGAAGCACCGAGAGTATAATCTTTTCTTTGTAACATTTGTTAGGGCAGTTGATTTTTTGCGGCATATTAAAACTTTAACCGGTTTTAGTGCATCGATTTTTTACAATTTGTCTAATGTTTAGTGGTGTTATGTGTTGTTATTTAGTGTAATATGCGGATTTACACATAAATATTGAGTTTAAGATTGATTCTTGAGCTAAGTTTTGCTCTATTTTGGTACCTAATGTTCGTTTTTGAGCTTGAAATGTGCAGGGGATGAAGAAAATTCAACTTTGGAGCATCAGGCGTCCGATTCAACCAAATATGCAAGTCAAACTGGGGAGCTCAGGTCGAACTAATGATCAGAGACTTCGTTACAGGTCGATTCGACCACATAGGGGGTGATTCGACCAAGGCTTTGACCAAGATGAAGGTCAAAATGGAGATTAGAGAATTTTGTACAGGCCGATTCGACGAAGATGGGATTGATTTGACCAAAGAGCAAGTCAAACCAAGGTCGAATTAGAGACCTGAAAGTTTGAATAGGTGAGTTTGACCACAATGTTGTGATTCGACCAAGTCATTTGGTCGAATCAAGGTCGAACTAAAATGCTAAAAGCTTCCAAAAACGTGGTTCGACCACGAAAATACCGTTCAACCACTCCAACAGGTCAAATCGTACCAGGTAAGTCCATTTTTAAACGTGTTTTTCACCCCATTCGATCACTTTGCATACCACCTTCACTCGAATTCATCCCGAATTGAAAGCCCTTCCTTCTAATATTCAATTCCACTCGATTTTGCTCTGATTGAAGTTCAAATTTTTTATTAGAGTGGGTAAGTTGATTGAACGAGTTTATTTAGGAATTCATGGTGTAATTTGAAGTTTGTGTACAATTTCATATGAACAGCCGATAGGTTCGGTTTTGATTGTTAAATTGTTGTTAAACCTTGATGTTTACATGAAGTTTGGAGTAATTTGAGTAGTGTGAGATGAAACATGTTGGATTTTGAGTGAATTGATTGAATTGTTAAGCATGTTTGTGGTTGATAGCATCGTTGGTTGTTCGTTTTGCATAATTGATGGTGGAATGGAGTTGAGCAAGCATGGGAATTGAATTATTGAATCATGAGGATGGAAGATGCTTGTTTGGTGTGACTATGCATTGAAAAACTTGAAGTCTTGAGTAGAGTTGAATGCTAGTTGAGTATGAATTAGCTTGGTTTTCCTTTCTTGTTTGTTGGTATTGAAGTATTATTTTCAGAAAAAGAAAAGGAAGCCGAGGTTCGTTCCAAGAAGAGGCAAGATAGGCCGTCTCATGAAGATGTAGTGACAAAGAAGCTAAGGCTCCAGGAGAGGTTGCCTATGAATTTCAAGATTCGGATGAATGATTGGGAGGAGATTAAGGATAAATGGGGTGATATGTCTGATAAGATTGCTAGAACAAGATATCAGGATGATGAGGCGATGGTTACAATGCACATCCGAGATGAAATCTTGTGGATGTTTGATCAAGTGGGGATTCATCGCTTTATGGAGTTGAAGAAGCCGACATAATTCCATATGACTGCGGAGGTTCTATGTTCGATGACTGTGAAGAAAGGTTCAAGCCATCTCCCGTATGAGTGTACGTTCCAGCTTGGAGGTGAGATGAGGACGTGGTCGGCTGAGGAGATGAATGCGCTTTTCCAGACACCGAGAGGGATCTCGGGGAACGAGAATGGATTTTTCAATGCTAATAACTTCTGGAGAAAGATTTATGTGAAGGATATGGATTTTAAACTAGCAGTGCTCATGCTTCATTGATTCGGAATCCTGTACTCCGATAAATGGATCGAGTGCTGAGCAACACACTGTTTGCTCGATCTGAGGGGAGCTGTGTGTCGAGGGAAGAGTTATATGCTCTCCGATGTATGCTCAATGGAGTGAGGTTCAATTTGGGATCGTACCTTATTCATCAGCTATACAGGTTCAGAAGTTAACTATTTCAGAGAGTGAATATAGGAGGTTTGCTTACTAATGTGGCTGAGTATTATCACATGGATTTCACCGGTATTACACCCATCCTTGAGGATCCAGACTTGGTTATGAGTATGATTGGTCGTATATAGTTCGGATGACCAATTAAAGAATTTATCGGACCACAGGGAGGAAGGCATTAGAGTTTATACGATCTCAAGTTTATCGTGATTTTATAAGGATGACGGAATGGATGGAGGATATGATGCAAATAAATGCAATTATAATAATGCAAGAAATAAATGATAAAAATGAATGAAAGAAGAATGAGTTTCAAATGATGTAAGGATGAGATTAATTACAATCATGGCATAGACAATAAAGAAATTATGCAATTAATTCTAATCTTTATGCAATTAATTATAATCTCTCATGGACAAGGCATAGGAGCGATCATTAATTCCACCTAAACTCTCTCTCGAGATGGATAGGATGTAGGCCCTCAATAAGGCTCCCAAAATCACTTAAGATCGATAATATAACGAACACCTCCCACTAGGTACTAATTACTCTACGAGTTCCCTAATTAGGTACTAAATCATAGACAATATTCCCTTTTAATGTACTATGAATTCACTAATGGTTTGGGTCCCCTCATCTAATCAACCAACCTCTCGATTAAGCTAATAGTATGTAACCTTCCATTATATTCTGCAACCTTGATCTCTATATTTTCCAACGAGAAACAGTAGCAGCATCCTATACACCCGGTGTAAGAAACGAACTAGGGTTATGCTGAAGTCCGGTGAAAGAACGGGATTGAACCATCACACTGTGGGGTGAGTGGTTGGCTGTGAGGAGCAGCTGTAAAACCTCCCGGATACCCGTGGATTAACGGTCAAAAAAGATACTGTTACTATTTTAACTAGGTTAATTACGATATTAATGTTATTTAATTAATGTACGGAAGCATGTTGAGTCTGATATGGTCGTAATGGACTATGTTTATTTTGAGGGAAAGGAAAATGTCAAAATTGAGTTAAAATGAGTCTAAAACCGACAAGGATGCCATGCTAGCAGCCACGTAGGCCACCATAATGGTAGCTGACAAGGTTACTGACACAAGGGTATTAAAGTCCAGAAAAGTTACTATTCATAGGAGAGAGAAAACGTGTTGGTATTGATTTAAAACTTTAAATTTTGGGTATTTTAAAAATTCTCCCTTATTATTATTGGACTTAAGTATAAGCTTTGGGCTAAGTTTGGATACTTAAGTCCAATGAAAGCTCAACTCTAATTTCTCCTCCCGATCCTTGCTGTAGCCCATATATAAGTCATCTCAACTGTTCGGAAACCCTAACTGAAAAGTTAATCATGCCTAATACTATGAGAAGGGTTAGAGAAAAACAAATTGAGAAGATCTCAAGGATCGTCACCCACACAACGTCGAGATTGGACTTGGGAATACAGTAGAAGATCAAGAGATTGTTTGCTGCTGATGTCTGCCAATTGTACAATTTTTATAAAATTTTTTAGACCTCAGAACTAGACGTGTGATATACTCAACGAAAGCCACAGAAGAGAGGATCGTTTTGGCTCATAGATCACTCAAATCGGAGATCAAACGAGGGAGTTATACCCAAAACGATGAGCCTGTGCAGGCTGCCGGCAAGAATCCTTCTTCTTCAACATACCCTGGTGAAAGGTATTACGTTTCTTTGATTTCTTGCTTCCGCTGAATTAGAAACGTATGAAACCCTAATGGTTCAAGTTAATCAAATGATCAAACGCCAACACTAATCCCCATTGTGGGGTGTGTAGGATGATTGTCACCCCAAAGGGCGTGGTGTCGAGTAAGTGTTCTTCTGGAACTCCCCAATGGCTCATTTTATAGTTGAGGGCTGTTAAAATTCGGACTCCACCTCATAATATGACTTTTTCACGTCAAAAATCAAAAATGGGCTGAAAAAAATAAAATTTGGGCTTGCTGGGACATGGCACGAGTCATGCCGGCAATGTCAAGGTCATGCCGCCTACTTGTGATGCACGTCCGCACTAGTAGTGCCACCCGTCAGCAGCCTGCGCATCCTCACGTTTTTGACAATAACTTCTTCATCCAAACTCCGATTGAGGTGTTTTTACGCTCACGTGACCCTCTTTTCCTTGGCTTTTTATCCATATAAAGAACTCATAAAAGCTCCAACATTTGAAGGTCACGAATCATGCAAAATTGGGACGACTCGTGCAGCGTTGGCACAACTTGCGCAATTTAACCGTTTTGATCATAACTCCCCATCTGAATTCTGATTGAGGTGTTTCTTAAACCAAAATGACCATATCTTCTGTAGCTTTTGAAGGTGTATCACATGTCTAATATGTACTTCAACAAAAATATAGAAAAATTACACAATATGGACGTGTGTTTTTCAGCATTCTTTCACAAGTTACCCATTTTCTCCAACTTTGCACTTTTGATCATTTTCCACCTAAAACATAATAAAACACCTTAAATGCACCTTTTTCTCACATATATCAAATATAAGACATTTGTGCTAATATATAACAACAATTTCCATAAAAAAAGTATTAAATTGGACACTGAAACACGCTTATTTTCACTCTCATCAGTCACTATTGCATGTGTGTATTTACATAATGATAATAACACTTTAGTTTATATAGGTTTGAGGTTATCCTTAGATCCTGGATAGTCGAATATGAGAATTGTTTTTAAAATTTTTCATTTAAACTTGTTCTGTCAGATATTGGAATAAAAAATTCTGGCTATAAATGTTTACACTATCAAACTACAAAAAAAGATTAAAAATAAGGTAAATGAAAATAATAAGGGGACAAAGGAAAAGAATGAGGGGGAACATTGAAAAGATCTACTCAATGTGGCTAGTTTTAACCAGGTTCCAAGTAATCATCCAGAGTACGCGTAAGTATTATGTCTATTCATTCTCTTTACTGCAGTGCATGGCTTATTCAGATCCCTTCCTCTACATCTTTTTCTTGCTCTTCCACGTAGATTAGAGATTACAGTTCTTAGAAAACCCCTACGCAGACAAAAATTTTTATCTAATTACCTCGTGCACTTTTCTATACTCCTCCCATCTTGTGTGTCTTCTGCCCAAGATCAATGTTTTAGTTCATCTTCATGAAGAAACTCGCCATGGATAAGTAGGGCTAGCCCTGAAATTTTGCGGGCCCTAGGCAAAATAAAAAAAGGCCCCAATTATTAAAAGAAAAAAAATTAAATAATATTATATATATATATATATATATATATATATATATATATATATATATATATATATATATATATATATATATATATATATATATTTAATAAATGTGATATCTTAAAATTATATTTATAACTCTTACAATATATTAATAGGCAAAAACTTGTGTGCACCCGGGCGTACGAACAACCCTCCGTGCGCCTTTAGAATTTTGTGTTAAATTGTATACCCTTTAGTATAAAGATGTGTACTCTTTATTTTCTAAAGAAAAATAAAAAATATTAATGAAAAGTGTATATCATTTACAACAAAATGGTGTACCCTTATTAATTAAAGTTTATACCCTTTAAAACAAAATAATATGTCCTTACCCATAATACTAAATTCTAAAGGCGCACGGTGTGCCTCCGGGGGCACAAGAGCCTTCCTCATATTAATAATGTATGACAAATATTCTTAAAATGAGTATATATTTTTAAATACAAAAATATCAATGGACTATATAATCAAATTTAAATAGTCAAAGTTGAATAGAAGCTTCAATATTTTCAACACCTATATAAAAACATTAAAGCCAAAAGATAAGTAACATAATATTATTGAAAATATTTGGATCTTCGAGCATTTTTTTGAGAAGCAAAATCATCAATAAAGCCATCTAAATCAAGTTTCTCCAACACCTCCATCTAAATACATCTGACTTTTTCAATAATATCACTTTTCACTTTTGAGGCTAACATGGATTTTAATTCATTTTGAATCTTATGACAAAGATAAAAATCATGAATCTCTTTACTTTGAATCCGTTGAAAATGGTCTTGCAAAACTAAATAGAATTTCAAATTTAATTCAAGTAAAGCCAAAATATTTCCGTTGTTTTTATGATATATAAATTTTCTCATGCCACGGAAAGTCAAATTACGCCTAGCAAGACCTTTCACAACTAAAATACTTCTTATTAAAGGTAAATACTTGTGCGAGACCTTCTCGCGGATCTTATTCCGGAGACAGATCTGAAATAACCTGCATACACTATCTTTCTTCAGAATATGGTGCACTTTTTGTTAAATATTTGACAGATGGTATAATGGTTGAAACGACTGTCACTATTAAAGTTTATCTTCCGCTCAAGACCTAGCACATGCAACATCTTTTTTTATTATTTTTACTTTCTACTAATTTCATAATTTTCATTTTAAATGACAATAAGTTTTTTCCTTATTTTTTCTTGATTATTTTTTTTTTAACAATTGAAGTGATGAAATTTTAAATAAAAAGTGATATATGATCAAAGAAAAGTGATAATCATCCAATTAAAGTAATAATATTTTTAATAAAAAGTGATAATGATCAAAGAAAAATGATAATCTTTCAATATAATCATTTTCATTAATAATTAATAATTGAAGTACTCCACAGTGTTTAATCGTCTTATAAAAAATGATAAATATTTAATAAAATGTGATACTTGATCAATGAAAAGTAATAACAATTTAATTAAAATATTTCATAAATAATTAAAGTGATAACATTTTTAATAAAAAGAGATAATTAATTAATGAAAAGTGATAACTAATCAATTAAACTACATCATTAATAATTAATAAGATAGATAAAAAGTGAAAATATTTTTTTGATAAAAGAAAGAAGTGATAATATTTTTAATAAAAAGTGATGTATGATCAATGAAAAGTGATAGTCATCAAATTGAACTATATTATGAACAAATTCGCTAAATAGTAATAAATTAAAAATTGATGATATTTTTATATCAAAAAATAAAATAAAAAATACACAATATTTTTAATAATGAAACAATCAATTTAAATTTTATTAAGAAAAAGAAAAAAAAGAAAAGATTTAATTATTAACGCTGAACACATGCACCGCAACTTCAGCCATCCTCCTAAGTTAATTGATGCGTATAATAGATTAATGGTATAAGTGGATAATTCGTCTCACGGAATAGCATCTTTGAGACAGTCTCGCAAAAGACTAACACCTTATTAAAATAATTATCAAATGCTCTTTTATTTTTTTATTTGACTTTGCATTTCTTTGTCAATAGTTACATTTTATTTAGTCTAATTTGCAAATCAATTCATGTTTTCATATTGGCAATATGCTCAATATCATTTTCATGTTATTTAAGCTTATCATTTAAGTGTTTCCAATCACTGAGTCCTCCATTCGCTACTAAGCTCTTATTATTCACTAATTTAAATAACTTGCAACAAAAAAATACACTATGTTTGCACTTTTTCAGTACACAAGCCATAAACTATCTTGATTCTCACTATTTGGTATTTTTCTTGTGTAATGTGTGTGTAGTCACTTGAATTTTATTGTATATAAAATGAAAATATATGACAAATTACACATTAAAAATTAAATAATTATTTATTTGTTAAAGAATTTAAATAAATAAATTCCTAAAATAAATGAATAAATAATTGAGTATTGGACCTGGTCTAGCCAGATAAGTCAAAATCAAGTAGACTTGCAAATCAAAGATGTCAAAATCCAACTATTTGGATGTGATCAAATCAAATTAGAAGAGGATTATAAATCAAATCAAGATCAGATTTAATATATTATCAAATCTGAATCAACCAATGAGATCAAAGCCCAAGCCCACAAAATAGGGTTAAATCAAAATCAACCAATAAGATTGCAAGTTATAGATGGAAAATTTCTCATCCCCCACCTATAAAAGGAGCTCTCCTCCATTCATTCCTGACACACACTAACATCTAAAGATGCCGACACTTTTGAAGAGATTGAAAACACGGGCCATGCTTCTTCAAGTTCTTCAAGTAAAAAACAGCCTCCAATCAGAGGTCAATTCTAAACCACTTCGATCCGGTGTTATTCAAGTCAACAGCCTTCGATCAGAGACCAAGGTTCTAAACCCCTCTGATCCGATGTTATTCTAGTCAATAGCCTCCGATCAGTGATCACGGTTCTAAACCCTCCAATCCAACATTATTCATGTCAACAGCCTCCGATCAGAGATCAAGGTTCTAAACCCCTCCGATCCGGCATTATTTAACCCAAGTTCTTCAGTGTTCTTCGCGAAGTTAACAGCGTTCTTCGCGGAAAGCTCTCAAGTCAACATTTAATCAAAACAAAGGCTCGACGCCTCCAGATTAACCTCACAAGACTTAAAATTTTAGTTTGGACAAGATTCGACTCAACACATGCAGTCAACACACAGTTAACACATATAAAGTCAACCAGTCAAGTTAAAGTCAAAGCCAAATTAGTTCGAGAGAAAAATTAGAGGATTGATTAGAGATTGTAACTCGCTTTACAACTTCTTTATATTAAATCTGTCTTAATTATATTTGTATCCCTTTTGAGTTTATTCCTCATAAATACAAAATTTTGCTATTATAGTGTGTGTGAAAAGTGTCTAGAGAGTTCATCTTTAGGAAATTTGAGACCATTTTCTTTTCTAGGACCTTTTTCCACCAATATATCTCTAATTTTATTATCAATGTTATCTCAATCTCTAAGATCATAAATATGCCATGTATAATTTTCATTCTCTAGAATATTTTCATATTTCTCAATTTCTTTATCAGCATCTTCATCATCTATTTCATTTTCATTATATTGCAACTTTTCCTCATTTAAAACTATTTCATCTTCAATTACTCTAGTAAATTTCTCTTCATCATTCTCATTGAATTCATTTTTATTCTCAACTCCCACCGTATTCATGTCATGTAACTCATCACTATCTTTTAATTTTCTTGCTCATTTCCTACATGTTGATCATTTTCCTTTGAAACTCACCTTTATAATTTATCAAGAGAACTTCTTTGAGAATTAGCATCATTTTCAAGTCCTTTAATTTTGTTTCTTTTTTACTACTCGATACATATTTTCTATAAAACATGATTGATGATTATAAGTAAATAAATAACAAATCTAATTTAAAAAATTAATAAAATAACAATAAAAGAATAATAAAACCTAATTTGAAAAATGATTATTTTAGATTTGCACCATCACCTAATGCATACGCATAAAGCTATTGCAAGAGTCGATTGTAATTACTAATACTAGATAGCTAGTTCACTTCAGTCAGTCTGTGATTATACTAAAAAAGAGAATTAAGAGGATTGAATATTGAATTACTGATGTAATTCGATGAGTAAGAGAATTAAGAGAGATGTAATATTTGATAAGAAAGAGAATTGTAAAAATATTTATTAAAAGTTAAATTTATATAGGTGAGTACACAGTGGTCATAAAATAATTTAACAAAAAATAAATTAAGATTACAAGTTTACAAAGGTCATAATTTATAATAATTAAGATTACAACGATTAAGATTTCAACGATAAAAACTCGAAAGAAGAGATAACTGTCAAAATTTATTTAATAAATTTAATAAGGAATTGAAAATATGTGGGTATAATTTGGGGGGCCATAAGATTTTGAGGCGGTGATCGGTACTTTACTTTGATAGAGAAAGTGAACTCTAGTTGTTGTTCGTGCATGGTGACCAAGTAATAAAATATATCAAATCTAAGAAAAGAGGTAGTGTATCCATATTTAATAAATGCTCACTCCAGAAAGACGGAATCGATGGTAGGAGTTGAAATTATATTACAATTAACAACTAATGAAAATAAGTAGAATAGAGAATAATAAGGAAACAATCAAAGAACCTATGAAATGGATAATGGATATAGATAGAACAATCTAAGAAGCATGCAAGATTAGCAAAATCATGATAAGATCTCTTAGGTTCAAACTAAAGTGGTGATGAATATTATGAATTGTTCATTGCAGATTCTCACTATTAGCACTATATGTTCTTTTGCAAATCACACATAGATGTAGGTACTTAGCTCCGAAGTAACCCCAAAATAGCTCTCTCATGTCCTACTGTGAGGTTTTAAGCATGCATTAGACTTTAGAATATCAAGTCACACTTATAATAAAGTCATCTCATGCTATCAAATGATTTAATTAATCAATCACCACTACAAAAAAAAATACATTTAAAAGTGTTATAATAGGTTATATATTAACACATTTAACCTATACCCAAATTTGTGGTCCATTTTATTGTGAGGATAGATCGTAGCCCTATTACCACATTTTAAAGTGTGAAGAATTATGTTATATTATTACACTTATTTTTATTTACACACTTTAAAGTGTGAAGAAAAGTGACTCATTAACACACTTTTCAATGTAATAAAAGAATAGTATTAAATAAAATAAATTCAAAAGTGATTTCCCTTATATCCGAACCCGTATCACTTAACACATCAAGTGTTGTATTTAAGTCAAAAAGTCATTGAACTATAAATACTTCTTGTAATACTTTATAAAAAATAATATATATTAACATAGAATAGATAATTAGGTTTTATTTATAAAATTAATTTATTATTATCATATAATAGATGTAATAAATAAAGTTAAAATTAATAATTAAATTATAAAATTATTTTAATTTTTAGAGGCACAAGAGACATTCATTGGCAAGGGCTTTCATATTAATTAATAATAATATATAAAAAGTACATAAATAATTATTTTAAAATTAATTAACCTAGCAAATTAATTTTAATTAAAAATTTTGCACTCAGTATTATTATCTTACGACTAAAATATTTAACTTAGCAAATTAATTTTAATTAAAAATTTTGCACTCAGTATTATTATCTTACGACTAAAATATTTAATTATTCAAATAAAAATTTTATTTTCTTAATCATTAAATTATTTATTATAAATAACTTTAAAAATTAATTTAAATTTTTCAAATAAAATATTTTTATTTTCATATTTTAACAGCGAAAAGAAGATTTGAAAATAAATTTTATTTTTAATGATTTTTACCCTTTAATCAACATGTGTATATTAACACATGAATTATTAAGTGTATCTAAAGAATACCTATATGGACACTATTTATTTTTGTATTAAAAAGAGTGTAGCGATAGATGAGTGTTACTCCCTCCGTCCCAAAGATATTGACACACTTTTTTTTGGGTTGTCCCACAACAATTGACATATTTCATTTTTAAGGACATGAGACCCATACAAAAATAATTTATTTATGTACATGGACCCACACACACATCACACTCATCACTAATACAACTACCCACTACACATTAAATATTATTTCTCTCACTTCACTTTACAATAAACTATTATACTCCTTAATCTCCGTGCCCAAAAAAAATGTGTCGGTAGTTTTGGGACGGAGGGAGTATTTTTAAAGTATGGTGATAGCATAAATATCAATACATCAATTTATTAAGTGTCTTTATAGAACACATATTAACACCCTTAAAAATTTAATGTATTAATACCATATTTTATTAACACATTGATTATAAAGTGACATAAAAGGTGTGATAATAGGCAATTTTCGTTGTATTGCACATCATATATTAAGTTTACGCTCCAATTAACATGTAATGATCAATAAATAGAAATTAAATTCAATCAATTCATCAAGCACTTACGCCTCGTTTGGTAGGAATTATTATGGGCTTTTTCTCATTTACAATATGACTTCTTACTATGTTTGTTAGCCCATTGATTAATTATGAGGGGCCCTGTAAAATAGATAAAGCCCATTGATTAATTTTGCATTCACTGTTATCTTCACATTATTTATAGGGCAAAAATCATATTATTGGAATTATGTTTTCAACAGTAAACTAAGATAAGATAGGCTAATTACCAAAAATTCCTTCATCTTCCTCATTTGCCTAACAAATCCCTAATTATAGTTTCTCATATGGATTAATTTGTTTTTTTTTTTTTTTTGGAAATTTGTTGTATAAATTTGGAATGATATGCAATTGATTTTGTTTCCTAAGATAAATATCTATTTTATTATTTTTATTTTCTAATCTACTGTAATGATTTGTACCGAATTTTTTTGGTCTTTCGTTAATTTTTATTTAAAATTTGTGTATTGATTTGGAATTATATTATATGTGTTAATAAATTTTCAGAGAAATTTTAATCATTTTTTATTTTATGATCTGGTGGAACATTTTCAGTAATTTCAATCTATCTTATTTTTTTATCTCCTATCAAATATCTCAATAATATTATAAATGTCAATTTTAATACATTCTATCAAGCAATTTCCATTTTTCATATTATGCATATTCATCATCATTTTAATCTTATTTCTTATATATACTCCCTTATCTCGTCTTGCCTATCAAACGAACCATTAGAGTATAATACCTAGAATTTAATACCAATCATATTGGTAGCCTCACAAGAGGTCTAGCCTATTATATTTTATGATGAATTCATTAAAAAACAAAGCTTGCTCCACATGAGCCATAATAAGAAGAAAATAACAAAATAAAGGATGATTGGCTTACCTTTGAAGGTGAGCTTCCTCTTCCTTAATCATGCCACAATCCTCATCAAATGTAGATCTTCTTCTTAATTAAATTGGTGGAAGGTGATGGAACTATGGAGAACGTGAGGAAATCAAGTGGATTTGATGGACGAAAGGTGTAGAGATGAAAGAAGGATCAAAAGATGGAACAGAGAGAAAGTGTGTGTGTTCTAAGGTGTAGAATATGTGTAACTGTTCCTAATTGTGAGTCTTCTAGTCAAAATGACTCTAGTTATGCACTTATGGACCTTGAACCATCTAGAATCAGCGTTGATTAATTTTCCAATTTTGGGCTGCACTCTACTCGAGCACGGGACTCGACGCATTCAGCACTAATTCTTCGGCATGTATTCGACAGTGATGGAGCTCGACTCGAGCTCTAGGCTCGACGAATAGGGGAGGCCGAGTACATGTTGCAAGTGTTCACAGACGGCCTTTTGCAAGAACTCGATGTCGACCTATGCAACCGAGCTACACTCGAGCTCAGTGATCTTGTCGAGTCTGAACAGCTAATTATGTACATTTTGAATTCGTGTAGGAAATAAATTTAAATATCCATAAAATTTTAAACCCTATTACGATTAAATGAGATCTTAATTGTAAATTGGAAGTGCACCTTGATCCATTGAGTCCTTTAAGCAGAACATAAACTCGAAGGCCAATTGGTATTATGGTCTTCCTCAACTAAGCCTCTTAATTCCTTTATGGGGACCGTTGTAATCCCTCCCTATGGGAAGAAGGGAAGATCATGTGCGGCTTAGTATATTGAGGATCATAACATGTGAGCCTTTATGTATTGCACAAATGGGCCACCCAAAATCACCTAATCATGTAGTATTGGATATCTACTCAATTGGCCCATATCAAAATATTATAGCCAATGGACTTATCAACTTAATTGGGTCACTTAATTAAGTTAATAAAATAATTTAATAGCTAATATAATTGCACAATAATATATTACCCACAATTATATTATATAGAATATTAAAATTTCCTTGCAATCTCCCACTTGGGCTATATATTGTTCCCAAAGCAATTATATCATGAGTCCTTAGTTGTGCAACTTTATGTTATTCATCTTCACGCTATACTTAACAATTTGGTCCATCTCGTATGCTAACATGGAATTACCAAGGCATTCACCATATTACGACTTGTGGTTAAACCCTGACAATCACCAATATCAATATACTTAATGACATAGATCAAATATGGTGAGTAGCATGAAAATTACATGTAATTTGATCAACATCATGTATATATCTATTTCCAACTGGTCCTATTTTAATCTTTAGTGAGATCAATTCATAATGTAAAATATTACAAAATGAAAATTTAACTTTAGTGAATTCACAATGAATTCAAAGTCATCAACTTTATTCTGCAGAAAATTGAATTATCCAAATAAAGTGTCATAAAAACTTTAAAAGACAATAAATATAGACTCCCACTGAACCAATGTATTCTAAAACCATATAACACACACATGAGTAGCTAGCTCTTAAAATTGTAGGGCGTTGACTACATAAATTGTGGATCTGTATTTAGAGTCTATCATAATATGCTCTACTAAAATTTTATCCACACAAAACATTTTCTTTAACAACCAAGAATTCTCTGTCAATATGCTTGGCTTGTAAGTACTCTTGTCATTAACACTTTACTGCGAACAAAATGTCACAATCAACTTTATGTGACAAAGCTTCGCAACCTTTATTTCATGATTGGATGTCCCTTTGTGTGCTACTATTTTTGTTGTCATGGCTAATGAGCTACAAGTGTTTGTTTGGCATTTTTTTCATAATATAACTCTCCTGACCAACAGAAAATGTAGCCTAAAGTAGATCTTATACTGTATTAACATCCAACAAACTCAAAATCAGACTACTTTGTGATCTCCTACTAATCTGATTATCTCTAATGTGCAAGCATGTTATCTTCAATTCTCTATAAATATTTATAAAGATTCAAAGTAGAGTTACTTAATTATTTACTAAATATACCAACAACAAAACCAATTCAGGTCGTTTACAAACCTGATCATACAACAACTTCCAATAGTGAAAGCATATAGAATATTTCTACCTTTCTTAAATCTTTTAGATTATCTTAGGGCACCGATTGAGATTGCACTTCTCTCCCTTTGTTTTAACTTTAATCGTCTCCCACTGAATTACATAATCATCTATATTTATCTCAAAACCAAATGAGACAATTAGGTCATGATGATGATTGTGATTCCTTTACGGGAAAGTTTTCTTGAATGCATAGATGAATTTCCTTTTAGTTCTTAAATTGTTGAGATGTTTCACCAATGTTACCATCATGAAACTTAATCTTTACATCCATCTAATGTGATTCAAGATCAAAATGTGCTACTAATGTCACGATCATCTTAAAAGAGTCTTTTATAGAAATCTGATAGAAAGTCTCTTATAACAATGCATTCCTTTCCTTTAGAGTATAATCCTTTACCAAGCAAAACTGATCATCAAGCAATCAACATTCAATGATAGAAATAACACAAAGCTCATTCAAGATCAAAATCAATTTGCATAAAAACTACATTATCCAACACCAATCATGGAGCTAATCTCACAAAGGAGATTAGCCTCTCATAGTCACAAGAAATTCAACATAGACATTAAAATCCTTACAAACCATGATCAACTATAAAGAAAGTCACAAAATTAGAATTAGATTCCCCCTTTGAAGATCTTCAATGGAGATCTCCTTCTCTTCTTGTAATCTTCACTCTCCCTTACTTCCTTGATCACTTGGATGGTGGATTTGATGGAGGAGGTCAAGTGTAGATGGATGGATGAAGATGGATCTAGTGTGTGAGGAAATGTGGTGTGGAGTGTGTGTAACTGCTCTTAATTTTGATCTCCCTTAAACATTTGAGAATAGAAATGGTTGGCATGAGCTTCCGCCTTGCATCCACAATGTTTTCTCGATTTGATCTTCAGGCTCAATTCATGCTTCCACTATACTCCATTTATGCTCGACAACTCATCAACAACTATTAGCTCAACAATTGCAATAAAAATGAGGACTATCATGCACTTCAACTCAACCAAACAAACCAAAATTATAACTAAACTCATGAGAAAATTTTAAAATTAACCCAATTTTACACAAAGTGCCCCTCAATCAATCATTAATCATGATCTATAACACACTCAAGTGGTGAGTCACACCACACACTCTCCCCCCAAACATAAATCGAAACAAGAGTTGAGAATTAAGTTTGCAAAAAGTGGTGGGACTTACCCTTGTACTTTCCAATGATCTTCATGAAGTTACCTTGTGGTGACATATGTGCATTTCCAATATTCAAGTAAGTATGGCCACCACACACTCCCCCCAAACTTAAATTAACACAAGTGTTAAATTAAGTTTGTACAAAGTGGTGTGACATACATCTCCATTCTTTATCAAGCACGCCTCGTCTTCTTTATGCATATCTTTCGTCTGAGCACAATCCACCTACATACCAAACTACAAGAAAATAAAACTAAATAAGAAAACTTACTAAAAGGGGTTGCCTCCCATCAAGCGCTCGATTTAACATCGTCGAGCTAGACGCATTTAAACTCTTAACAATCGGAGAAATCCAAGACCCCATCGGGTCTCATCTTCATTTTAAACATATCTTGAACAACCTTTTTATCAACACTTCGTGCTCCTTCAACACTTGAACTCAAGTCATTGCCTCTTTTCCTCACGTTTTTAAATCCCGGAGGCCCTTTATCAATCTTCCAATCAACTTGTGGATCTCCCCCAAGCTTGTTCCTCCTTGACGAAAAAGTTTCTGAAAATTCAAGTAAAACGTTAGTTAAATCTTCATCTTTTAAAATTTCACTTACCACTCGATCTTGATCATACGAAGGCTTAATGGATGGCTTCAAATGAAGATCTTCCCCTTTTAAATTCTTGCTTGAGAGCACCAATTCTCTTTCATTTGAACGGAGTGTGAGTTCCTTCTTATCCATATCAAAATTTGCTCTTCCAGTCGCCAAAAATGGTCTTCCAAAAATCAATGGGATCAAAGGATCCGCTTGCTTCTCAACTATCATAAAATCCACTGGAAAGACAAAATCCTCTATTTTCACAAGCATATCCTCCACAATTCCATGGGGCTTTATCATTGAACCATCCATTATTCCGATTTCCACATCCGTTTCCTTTAACCTCCCAATGCCAAGTTTTTTAAAAATTTCCAAAGGCATCACATTAATGCTTGAATCAAGATCACATATAGCATTAAAGTATTCCCCATTTCCAATTTTACAAGTAAGCACGAATTTACCGGGGTCTTCCACCTTTAATGAAACATCAACTTCAACTATTTCATGATCTTGTTCCAACCACAACTCTTTATCTTAGGGAGACCATTTTTTGCCATAGCGGGAGCTATGATCAATGTTAAAAAGGGGGAGCTTAGACTTTTCACGGATAAGGAAGAGGTTCTGTTAAACCTCGACAAAGCAATAAAAATGCCTATGGAGACACAATGTTAGATCATTGATGTGGTGGAGGAGATCGTTAAGGAAGACATGTCCTTGAATCTTTCAAAGGATCCCTTGGAGACATGTTTGGCAGAATCTCTCACTATTCCCACTACGGAGCTAGATGAGCTCTCCAATGAGGTATGTATTGAATTTCTTGAAAACTTAGTTGCTTTGGATGATGATAGGTATGAACCAAAAAGAACCAAGCTTGAAGAAGTGGAGTGGACTAGGCAGTACGTACCATTGGATAGAGAGAGCACACCAAAAGAAGAAAAGAAGGAGGAGTTGAAGCCGCTACCGGAACACTTAAAGTATGTCTATTTAGGCAACAATGAAACTTATCCGGTAATTGTATCTTCTTCCCTTACTAATGAACAACTTGAAGATTTGTTGGATGTCCTTAGGAAATATAAGTCTGATATTGGATGGTCTCTTGATGATTTGAGAGGTATTAGTCCATCGATCGTATGCATAAGATAAGGTTGCCAGATGAGCCATTCGAATACATAGAAGAGATGTTCCTGGATAAGAAGATTATGGAGGTTTCGCTGAAGGAAAGGAGAAAGCTTGTGTAGTAGTTTCTCAAGGAATGGATCCATGGTATGCAGATTATGTCAACTACATTGCGGTTGGTGAAATTCCTTAAGGTCTTAATAGATATCAACTTGCCAACTTCAAGAGAGACGTCGAAACTTTTATATGGTATGATCCGTTCGTCTACAAAATTTGTACAGCTTCTATCGTCCGTAGGTGTGTACCCGAGATGGAGATGGAGAGTGTTCTTAATTTTTACCGTGCACAACGTAATAGGGGGCATTTCGTAGCCCAAAAGAGTGTAGCTAAGGTACTACAATCCGCTTTGTATTGGCTTACCTTATTTAAAGATTATGAATCCTATGTAGCGACATGAGATAGATGTCAAATGATGGGAAACATAAGTAAGAGGGATGAGATGCCACTTCAGCCAGACATTGTGGTAGAGATTTTTGATGTATGGGGAATTAATTTTATGGGGCCATTTCCCCCATATAATGGATTCATATACATCTTGCTTGCTATGGACTATGTTTCTAAGTGGGTGGAAGTGATTCCTACCCTCATGAATGATGCAAGACAGTTTTGTCATTCTTGAAGAAACATATTTTTCCCGCTATGGAGTTCCTAGTGCAGTAGTAAGTGATGGAGGCTCGCACTTTGTCAACAAGCTTATTAAGAAAATTCTTAAGGAGTATAGTGTCAGGTCACTACACCCTATCATCCTCAAGCAAATGGGCAAATAGAAGTTTCCAACCGACAAGTTAAACAAATCCTGAAGAAAGTGGTAGGAACCAATAAGAAGGATTGGGCTATGACGCTCAATGACCTCTTATGGGGGGTTCTGTACTTCATACAAGACTGTGCTTGGAATATCACCTTATCAATTCGTCTATGGAAAATCGTGCCACTTACCCGTTGAGATTCAGCATAAGTCTTTTTGGGCAGTTAGGTGCTTGAACTTATTCATTAAGGAAGCCAAGGATTTAAGGTTCACTAACATCAATCAATAGGATGAGTTTAGAAGCCAAGCTTTCAAGAACTCGGTGATCTATAAAGAGAGAATGAAGAAATGGCATGATTCGAAGATCACTTTCAAGGAGTTTAAAGTAGGAGATGAGGTATTAATCTTTAACTCTCGATTAAAGCTTTTTGTAGGAAAATTCAAATCAAAGTGGTCGGCTGTTTAGTATACATAGAGCTTGTGGAGGGGGAGTTTTGAGATCATGGACAAAGACAGAGACATCATAGCGGCGAATGAGCATCGATTGAAGCACTTTATGTCATCGGATGATGCTTGTGTTATCTTTGAAGATACCTTGCATTGAAGTGGTACTGTCGTGACTCTCCGATGTTAAACATGAACGACTGTTTGAGACTTACCCTCCTATTTTATTAAATTATTTATTTTGTAAGAAATTTTTACATTTGAGGTGCTTACTTATTGGCAATTACATCTCTTTGCAAATTTAGTTTCCACTATAGTTTCTACTAAGTTTGGGGATGTGATGTTCTTACCTCATTGTAGCACCAAGAGTATAATCTTTTCTTTGTAATGTTTGCTAGGGGAGTTGATTTTTTACGGTATATTAAAACTTTAATCGGTCTTGATGTGTCAATTTTTTTACAATTTGTCCAGTGTTCAGTGGTATTTTATTCATTATAGTGTGATCAGAGTTATATACTTGATTTGTAGAGTCTAAGTAGTGGTTCTCTGGCTTTTTTTTTTGGTCTCATATGATGATTAATGTTGTTTTTTAGTCAGAGTTTTGTAGAGGATGAAGAAATCACGGGAAAGAAGAGTGTCGGAAGCCCGTTCAACCAAAAGTTGAGTCGCTCAACCAGTGACACAGGTTTAGCGGTGGTCGAGCGGACACTATAAGGCGGACTTTGAGTTTTCAAGATATAAAGGTCCCGTTCAACCAAATAAGGACCGCTCGACCAGCACTTCGTGGTCGAGCGAGAGGTAGAGCGGAGTACAGAGTCAGTTTCAGCTTACAGGGTTGCCGCTCGACTAAGCAAAGAGTCGCTCGACCCGAGCAAAATAGCAAATTCGTGAATATAAGGTTAGTTTCCGCGATGCTCGATCATTTCTCACTACCCTTTCTTGAGCAACCACCCCGAACGGTAAGATTTTCACCCCAATTACTTAAAATACTTTTCTTTACCCAAACCACACATACTCCACATCAAATTTGGGAGATTCAAGTCAAATTTTGGGGCTTTCTTCACAATTTTGCGTTATTACATCTCGTTACTTCTATGCACCTATGATTGGAGACAAAGGTATGTTTTCTCAACTTATTTCCCTTGAATTGAATTTTTTTCTATGAAGTTTTGTTGGGTGAAGTTGATTGAGCATGTTTTTAGTTTGAATTGTGTTATGAATTTGGTTGTTTTTGTTAAAATTTTATATGAATTTGTATGATTTCAATTTAACATTGGATTGATGGAATTTTGTGAAATTGATGATGCATTTGTCACGGGCTTGAGTTTAATTGATTAATTTTTGTATGGGCTAGTTGAATTGGAGTGACGTTGGTGATGAATTGAAGTGTGGAATGGTATGGATGCTTAGGATTGAGTTTGAATTTTTTAATATCTTTTTGAAATTCCTATGAAGCATGTTGGTATTTTGAATCCTTTATTGGTACTTAAGACTTAGTATGTTGATTTTTCCATGATTGAAGGTGTCAAGTTGATCGTATTGTTGTTTATACATATGAAATCCATGTGATAATAAGTCCTAGGTATGGTAAATTTGTTTCCTCGCTTATATTTTGCATTAAAGAATAATTCTTGTAGTTAAGGGCTTTGCTTCTTGTTCGAAGAGAAAGGATAGTGGAGTATCAAAGAAAGGAGAAATGGGGAAGAAGTCTAAGAAAGATGGGAAGATGCCATCAGATTTCGGAGTGCAAATACCGGAATGGGATAAGAAGAAAGAGTTATGGGAAGTTATTTCAAGGAAGATCGCCTAGACTCGCTATCAAGATGATGAAGCCATGGTGGAGATGAACATAATCAATGATATCAGGTGGATGTTCAACCATGTGGGAATAAGTGAATTTATGGATTTGAAGAGGGAGATCTACTTTCACATCACAGCGAAGATAATATGCACTTTAGAGGTGATTCGTGAGGATTCTTTTCTTCCTACATCAGCATGGTTCGGAATTGAGGTACCTGTATGTAGTCAATTCAACAAGATGTTTTGATGCTCGGAGGATGTGTCGGCGTAAGAGGATAAAGGCTTTATTGCTGATGATTTCTGGATGTCGATAACAGGATTGTAAAGAGCGTATGATCCTCAAAGATCAAGGGATACATTCATTCGCAACCCAGTGATCGCGTACATAGATAGGATCCTTGGTAACACTATCTTTGCCCGAGCTGAGGGCGGGTGTATTCCGAGAGGAGAGTTATATGTCCTTTGGTGTAAGATGAACGGGGTTCATTTCAACCTGGGTGCTTATATGTTGCAACAGTTGTATTGGTTTACGTCACACACATTTCAGAAGGTGAACATTGGAGGATTGATTACACTGTTGGCCGAGCATTACAATGTAGACTTATCTAGGTATAAGCCGGTGATTGGACGACAATATTTGATTTTGTCGGCATGTGCGGAGATGAACTTGGCTCGAAGGGAAGATGGCGTGTGGATGTTCATCTGAGGGATGAATCCAATTTCTTTCAAGATGCCCTTTTCACTCATTGATCTCACTACAGTGCAGATCAATGTGAATCTATTGATGAACACTCCTCCTCATATTACGATTTCTACTACGTGTTGCGTGATGAGAGTGAAAATAAGCATATTTTATTATCTATTTTAACACCTTATTGATGAGAATTGTTTATATATTAGCACAAGTGTCTTATATTCGATATATGTGAGAAAAATGTGCACTTGAGGTGTTTTGTTGGGTTTTAGGTGGAAAGGATAAAAAATGCCAAGTTGGACTAAAGGTGAAATTTGAGCAATTTGGAGATCTGAATTAGAAGTGCAATACATGGTTGGAAAGACACAAAAGAGAGGGTCATTTTGGCATAAAGAACTCCCCAATCGGGTTCTAAACGAGAAAGTTATGTTCAAAATAGTGACGTCGAGCAAGCTGTGCCGAACAGAACGGCTATGCCACTTTGCATGACTTGATATATGTTCAAATGTTAGATTCTCTGTGAGTTCTTTATATGGATAGAAAGCCAAGGAATAGAAGATCATGTGAGCGCAAGAATTACTCAAATCGGAGGTCGGATGTGGAAGTTATGTGCGAAACAGTGAGACGGCGCAATCTTGCTCGACCATGGGAGTCCGCTCGACCAGAATCATCTTGGTCAAGCGGATGAAGTTTGGTCTAGCAAAATGACCAAATTCGTATAGAAGGTTTGCTCGACCATTGTTCGACCAGGAGGCTTTGCTCAACCAAGGAAGGTTTGGTCTAACGGAATGTCGCTAATACTATTTTTGGTAGTTTCGAGTTTCTTTTACCAAATTTGTCATATGTCTCAAGTAAAATCCCATCCAAGGTCCGTGAGGAGTACTTTACAAGTATAAAAAGGGATGTAGAGCACATCATATAGGGGAGATTAGTCATATTGGATTGAAGAGAGGACACAACAATACTACACCCCACAAGGGGGGATCACCCCTAAACCATCATCCACATCCTTTCCTCCATCCATCCATCACTTTGAAGATTCGTTTGTGGAATCAAGAGGAGAACCAAGAGGAGGATTCAAGACGGAAAAGGACGCGATGACTCCCGCATCTAGGGTTTATTTCATTTTCTAATTTATCTTGTAATTTTCCAGATCTCCGGATAAGATCTATCTAACACCCATGATTGTTCTTCGTAACATCATGGGTTAGAGTCTTTTTGGTAGAACTAGGGTTGTGAAGGTTTTTACGAATTAATTGAACATTCGAGTGTAAATTCCGTACAACACTACTTGTGGATTTATTTTATATATGATTGTGCTTTCTTAATCCATATTCACGATCGTTTTGTGCATCTTCAATTGATATATAGAGTCTGAATATATATCTTGGTTGTAGATTGAGTGCATTCACTGCTGAACAGGATTCCATGTTATGATTTTAAGTGAGGGGACTCCGAAGTTTCATTAGAAATATCATATATGAATACTTATTAATTGAATTAAATTTGGGTTATTAAGTAGGATAAACAGGATAATTTTATAGTACCTAAAAAGGGAGATCATATCGGGTTAGAGCACCAATTGACCAGGGAAATAATTGATACTAATAGTACCTATAAAGGGGGTAGAATTATATCTCTTGCTCTGAGGTTATTCATACGTGTTACACGTATGTTTACTTGTGTATAAAGTAGATATACATGATTTAGTGATGAGTCCATATTCCACAAGGCGGAGTCGGACATCAACACACGGAAGGGAAATTAATGAGTGAAGGATTTCCCTAGAGCCACCTCCAACTTGATTCACTTTCGTTAATTTAGTAAATAATTAAATTGATAATACGCCGTCCTTTGGGTTCGATAATTCACTTGGTTGCTTGCTTAAGCTGCAATTGATATCCTTCATACTTGGAGATTAATTTTGCGTGCAAAGAAAACGCGCATCATTGCACTAATGAATATTGGTGAACTTTGGTAGATATGCATGTTCAGGGTGTGTATCTTGATCATGATATGATATTAGTTGGCGAGCCAGAGTATGAGGAGGACGAACCACAACAGCAGCAGTATGGACCGCAGCAGCCACCACCGATTGAGCATCCGATTCCTGAGGTACATATGGAGATGCCTCACAACATTCCAGAGATGGGTATTCCTCCGATGCAGCCACCGCAACAGTCTCAGCAGCAGCAATATGATTTTTAGCAGGCTCAGATCGCTTTTATTGAGAGTAATTCAGATTGATGAATGAGCACTTTGCTAGTTTGAATACCAATCAGCAGGTGACGAACCACTCATTGTTGTTCAATCGTTTGGTTAGCGTGAACCGTTAGGGTTCCATGCGTTTCTAATCCAGCGGAAGCAATAAATCAGAAACATATTACCTTTCACCAAGGTGTGTTGAAGATGAATAATTTTGTAGAAAACAACCTCTTAGTCTTCTGTTGTACTCTCCAGTCCAATCCTGACGTCGTATGGGCGACGATCTTAAGGATCTTCTCAATCTGCTCCTTTCCTACTTTTTACATCAAAAGAGGCAACTTCTGTAGGGTTTCAGGAAGCTGAGATGACTTATATATGGGTTACAATAGGGACCAGGAGGAGAAATTATAGTTGGGCCTCCATTGGGCTTAATATTCAAGTTTAGTCCAAAACTTATACTTAAGTCCAATAATAATAATGTAGTCCACTAAAATATTATTATTGCACTACCACTTCAATCCCATAATTATGTTATGGGCTCCTTCTTATTATGAGCCCGACAGTCTCCTCATGTTTAAGATATACAATATCCATTAATTAATTAAGTTACTGACAACTCCATTAATTAATATCTCATCCGAGAGTAGTACCACTCAACCTCATTATCATGCAGAAATTAATCCACTTGCAAGATTTACATGATAATCCTTATGAACTCCTCAAGGGGACATCATCAACATATAGCGAACACGGATTTCTTGTACAATCAACAGCATACCATAGAGACAATATTATTTCCCAATTCACTGAGTTTATTGATTTAATATATAAATCTCACCCATTGATGAATCAAAGAGATAAATATTGTCTTACGTATTGAGGTTATTGTATAGGGATTAAGAGCATGAACATCCATAATAACAGAGATCAAGTTCTTCTATATAGTCAGTATAAGACGAACGATCTCAAGCAGTCCTGTTCAATACACAAAGCATACTAATGTGATTTTATAGTCAAGACAAAATAATACCTAATCACACTACAACCATACTGATAGAGAGCCCCATCTATCTCGGTTGTGAGTATCTGTTTATACTTTATAAGGAAATCGATAATATGACCTTCCGCGTGTTGCCGTATAATATATTATCTGTAGTATAAAGTAAATGGACTTTTGCACAAACATATAAATAAATTATAAAATGTAAAACATTTGATCGTATGATTTTCATTTCAAATAAATTGTTAAAATATTGTGCATACAAAAGCTAGACTTTTAGTATACAATCTAACACTGCCAACTGGCTTTGGCGAATACGAACTATGCTACTCTCAACTTGAGGTATGATGTTATGGATAGAAGGTTCAGAGAGATGCAGGCAAACTATCGAGAGGTTTACAGGAAGCTTTGGGTTCTTCAGATGGATTTTGATTTATGGCGCATGGAGATCAGTGTTGATGATGATGATCCGGAGGAGTAGAGTGCGCAGGTTTTTCTCTTTGTCTGATTCCTCACATCTCCCTTCTATTTTTCACTTGACAGGTTGGGGCTTGATTTGTGGTTGATTTGGGTATTATGAGATTCATGCGTGAGTGGTAAGTACTGTATTGATGATATTGATAGTGTTTATGGATACTTGTGCATTTGATGATGATTGATGGATTGATATTGACTCTTTGGTAAGCATGTTCACTTATTTTTTATACATGTTGATTTTATTAAGGAAGAGCATGTGTTGTTATTACTTGTAGTTTATGTAGAGATTGATGTTGATTGCATGCTTTGAAGAGTGCTTAGGAAATCTATTATCCATGTGAGAATTTGAGCCTTTTAATCATGTTACATCAATGCATGATAGTTTATTCTTGAGAGAATCGTTCATAGGTTTGTATTCTAAAACTTGGCTTGGAGTCTTGTTTGAAATTCATGATTACTAGATACTAGGAGATGATCTTAGGCCATTATTGATATTGAGCCACTTAGTTAAAATTTTACCTACCTTATAATGTGTATATCATTGGAAGCCCTGTTGAGCCTTTAAAAGCTTTTTCTTTGGTAACTCTGTGATAAATAGCCTTTATTCCCTTTACTTTAGCTTGAAATACCCTATTTACTAGTAGAGAGTTGAGGTGAATAAATTGCAAAGATATGAAATTGAATAAAGAAATGAAGGAAATTGTGCTAGTGATGATTGAAGAAATACAGTGGTTAAATCATATCTACGGATAGTGCCTAAAATCGGTACCCCGATTGCTTAGAAGGGTAGTGCCTGAAATTAATACCCTTGTAATCTGAAGAAAAAAGATGTTGATTCCAAGGAAAAGAAGGAGAAGAAGAATCGTAAAGATCATGAGAATAATGATGGAGAAGAAGAATGAAGTTGTTTGATGAAAGCAAAACTCTAAGCTAATTATCTACTAGTGAATTAAGTCATTTTATCTAAATTCTCCTACCTTTACCAAAGAATCAACGTTACAACCACAAGAAAAGTCCTTTGTGATCCTAACAATGAATAGTTATGAATTGATCTTTGAGTCCTTTGCCAACCTTATGGTTACGCGGATGTATGAATTGATTATGAATGTATATACTAACCCTTGAAGTGTACATCTTTTACACTTGAGAGCAAGCGTAAACACTTACCTAATGAGCTAGATGACTTAGCACTCGTAGAAGTATTTTGATTGATTGATTTTTTACATACACATGAAGAGTATGATTGTTATATGTTTCGATTTGAAGGAATTGCATGTGTTATTAAGTTATGCATATGTGATGATCTTGTGAATCACACTCTTTTGAATTTGTTTTGATTTTGTTGCCTTGGGATGAGCAACATGTAAGTTTGGGGGTTTGATGAGAGTGATAATTCACGTATTTTGAGCTCTAATTTGTGTGGAAAGTGAGCACCATTTGGGCTATTATCAAGGCGAATCAATTTGTTTATGGAAAATCCAAGAATCAGATGCTATTGAGAATATTTGAGCATATTAATATATGAAAACAGGTCAGAAGTGCTCAAAATCAGAAAACACGAAGTTTCAGACGCCGTTCGACCTCAAGAGGAGGCGCTCGACCAGCACTCTTTGGTAAAGCGGGGTTGAAGATGGTCGAACGGATGTTTGCACAGAGTTTCAGCGAATAGGGAGGCCACTCGACCACCACTCGACTTGGCCGAAGTCCGCTCGACCTCGCCAATTTTGGTCGAGCGGGGACACGCGCGCTTATTTTTTTAATTCCGACCCTCCTATGCTTGAATTGACGTATTTTCCAAGAAAAAGTCCAATAAAGGTCCATAAGGAGAGTTTTACAAGTATGAAAAAGGGATGCCGATCACATCAAAAAGAGAGTTAGATTCCACATTCATTGTACACCACATCCAAACCCTAACTCTATCCTATGGAGCTGTAGAGAGAGATTCGTGCAGCGAATCAAGTGAGAACCAAGTGAAGATTCAAGATGGAGCGAGAAGCAACGGCGCACACATCTAGAATTTACTTTGCAACTTAATCTTTCTCATAATTTTTAAGACTCTGGGTAAGATCTATCCAAACACCATGAACATTCTTCGAAGCATCATGGGCTAGAACCACTTTGGTACTTCTAGGGTTATGAAGGTTTTATCTAGTTAATTAAACTTCTGTGTGTATACTCCGTACAACACTACTTGTGGTTCATTTTATATAAGACTATGCCTTATTAATTTATACTCATAGTCGTTTTGTGCATCATTAATTGTTATGTATAGTCTGAATACATATCTTTGTTATTGATTGAGTGCGTTCACTGCTGAGCAGGATTCTATGTTATGATTCTAAGTGAGGGGACTATGAAACTTAATTAGAAATATCTTATATGAATACTTATTAATTGAATTGGATTCGGGTTGATAAGTATGATAAAGAGGGTAATTTTATAGTATCTATAAAGGGATATCATATCGGGTTAGAGTGCAAATTGGCTAGGGAAATAACTGATACTGATAGTACCTAGAAAGGGGGTGAAGTTGTATCTCTTGCTCCAAGGTTATTCACACGTGTTATACGCATGTTTACTTGTGTCTGTAGAGTAAATATGCATGGCTTAGTGATGCATCCATACTCCACAAGGCAGGGTCGGACATTGATACACGAAAGGAAAATTAATGAGTGAAACTGAATTATCCTAGAGCTACCTATTCTCTTACTTGATTCACTTTCGTATTTTCCTAGTTCTCGATTTATTTTATTTGTTATTTTTATTGATTGTTTAATAGTTGATAATTAAATCTCAACTTTATTACCACAATTCATCTTAATTAATTTAGTAAATAATTAAATTGATAATACGCGGTCCTTTGAGTTCGATATTTAACTTTGTCGCTTGTTTAAGCTGCAATTGATATCCTTCATACTTGGGGATTAATTTTGCATTCAAAGAAAACGCGCATCAGCCCTCCACCAATTTGACGGAATAATTTGAATAGGATGTGCAAGGTGATCACTACACCTGCACTATTACAATTGATTTCTATTGCATGCTAAATTGTGTTGATCACCTTTTCCGAGATAATGATATTTATGTCATGAGGCAGCTACAAACGAAAGTTTATGGAAAAAAATTAAATAATCCGCGTGTTGAGTCTTACGCTGTTTAAACTTGCTTATATTAAACACGTTTCAATTCTGATACTTATCAATATTGTATGTAGTTTTGACAACATCATTGTGAAAAACACATTTACCCTCACTGGGCACCCAACAAATATAAAACCATGGTATGCTAAAAAAAAATATTCCCTTCGTTCTGCAATAATAGCTACGTCTATTTTTTACATGAAGATTAAGAAATATAATATTTTAATGGGTAGTGAGGTGAAAAATATAATATTTTAACATAAATTGAGCAGTTGTATTAATGTTTTGTATGAGCTTTTTAAAGATATATTAATTGTTTGTGTGAGTCCTATTTATCAAAAAGAAAAATGTAACTATTAAGAACGCCCAAATTAAAAATATGTAACTATTATTGTGGGACGGAAGGAGTACATTTGTATATTATATATAATTAATTAGTAGTTTATTTATAAAATACATAGATTCAAATATATATATATATATATATATATATATATATATATATATATATATATATATATATATATATATATATATATATATATATATATTTGATGGTGAGATCTTATGGCCTACGTAATTTATTCGGGTTCCATGGACATCTAACACAATAGAATAATTAGAAAGAATTACCTTTCACCAAAGAATAGCGAAAAAGTTTGAACAACTACAGAAACGACCTCTTGATCTTCTGCTATATTCCTATGCCTCGTCTACACGTTGTGTAGATGAAAATCCTCTAAGAAATTTCAATGCATAATCTCTCCCAAATTTCTCACGTTCTCGTTTATCCGACGAGAAATCTGGTTTCTCATGTAAAAAAGAAAATAGGCATGTGATTTTTTTGTTATCCAGACTGCTGAGATGGCTTTTTTATAGGCTTCAAAGGAACCAAGAGGAGAAATTAGGGCTGGGCCTCCCATTGTACTTAAGCATCCAAGTTTAGCCCAAAACTTATACTTAAGCACAATAATAATAATTTAATCTACTAAAGAATTATTATTGTAATGCCTCCCTAATCCCGAATTATGTTATGGACTTCTTATTATGTGCCTATTTATCTCCCCGTGTTTAAGATATACAATGCCCATTAATTAAATGAGTTCCTGACAACTCAATTAATTAATCTCTTATCCAAGAGTAGTACCACTCAACCTTATTAACATGCCGGAACAAATTCGCCCCACAGGGTTTTACATGATAATCCTTATGAGCTCCTTATGGGAACGTCATCAACCTAAATCATTAGGACATGGACTCCTTTACAATCAACAACGCACCTTACAGACAGAAATAATCAAAGAAATAAATATTAAATTACGTGTCAAGATTATTGTATAGGGTTAAGAGTACGAAGATCCATAATAACTGTGGTCTTGTTCTTTTATACAGTACAGATCGAACAACCTCATGCAGTCCTACTCAATACATACAAAATGCACTAGTATAATTTTATAGTCAAGACAAACTAATACCAAATCACACTAAAATCATCCCGATATATATATATATATATATAATAAATAATTAATCTCTCCGTCCCAAACCACCCTTCACACTTTCCTTATTCGTCCATTCCACAATACCCTTCACAACTAAAAAAAAAGAAATATTACTTTATCTAATAACCACAAAAGTTACTTTAATTTTAAATTTGCCACTTATTTTTCTCACACACACCATTACTTTATATATTTTTATCACCTAAAAATAATACAATACTCTCTAAACTCAACAAAGTTATTAAAACAATTAAAAAAATTCTATGTGGTAAGTAAACGGGAAGAGTGGTCCGGGATGGAGGGACTATAATATAACTTTCTTGGTGCATCTAGTTTGCAATAAAGATGACATATATTCCTAAAGCATTAAACATAGATATGTGTGTCTTTATAATTCGTGAGACGAATTATTGATTTAGTCAATTAAATAATTTTAAAGGATAATGTTTGGTTGATTTTTAATCATAAAAAAATTAATTAGATTTAAATATAGAAAATTAATTAGGTTGCAAATAAATTAAAAATTTTAAAAATCAAAAAATAATTATGGAAGAAAATTAAATAGGTTATTTATTTTTTCTATTTTTTATTTAATTTATATTTTTTTCTTGTTTAAATGGTTAAGTGTTAATGGAGCTTTTTGCACTTAATAGTTTAATGTGTAATGGATAATTGTATTAGTATTATGTGTGAGTGTAAGCAATTAAAATTCACAGTCCAATCAAATGGTGACACGTGGATTTTCTTGATTAAATATCAATTTTCATTTATTCGAGAATTTAAATAAATTAATTCCTAAGATAAATTAATAAATAATTGATAAACAATTTAGGCCCAACAAATTAAATGTGGTTTAAATTAAATTAGGCTTAACCCAAGTCAATCAAGCCCAAGTCAAACAAAGCCTGGAAAAAGGTCTAAGCCTGCAGAATCAAGTAAATTCGATATTGACCAATCAAAATTGCAATGATGGAAAGGTCCAAGCCCACAAAATTAGGTCAAAATAGCCTCGGACCAATCAGAATGCGAGTTATCTATGAGACATCCTCACTCATCACATATATAAGAAAACCTCCTCCATACATTCCAGACACACTCAAACACCTCAAGGCGTAGACGCTTCCGAAGAAATCAAGAATACGGGCAATGCTTCCTTGAGATCTTCAAGCATCTTCAAGCCAAGAACGACCTACGATCTGAGATTAAGGTTCTACGCCCCTCTTATCCAGCGTTCTTCAAAACAATAACCTCCGATCAGATATCAAGGTTCCAAATCCCTCCTATCCGGTGTTATTCAACTCAAGTTCTTCAGAGTTCTTCGCAAAAAGTTTCAAGAATAACGTTTAATTCGAAAAAAGGCTCAATCCCTTCGAATTAATGTTATACACCTTCAAATTCGCGTGCGGCATCTGCACTGTCATCCACCACGGCTTTCAGGGCAGCAAGGTCAACGACATTCAGACCACGGCCAGCATCAAATGCGCCCAGGATTGCCTCTCTGGTGGCGGCTCAGCCACGCATCGCGCGATATTGGTGTGTCGGGTCATCGCCGGGAGGGTTAAGCGATCGCCGAGGAGGGGGATGACGGTGGGGCGGAATTAATACGTTTTATTCAATTGGCTTGTAAGAAATGACGTTGGTTTCGTAATTTTTTTTATTTTTACAGGTGGAATTTATAGTGAGGCAAAACGATGTCGTTTAGAATGCGTGGAATTGTGACGTGGAAGAAAGATGGTCACATCAGTCACTGGGCAGGCACTCAGCTGCCAGTGGCTTGATTTGCAAAATGTGATTTAAGGTCCAAAATTTATTTGTAAATATTGAAAAGTTTGAACGTTAGCAATCCACAAAAAGGTTGGGACTTTTAGTCTAATTAACCCTAAAAGAAATAATTAATTACGAAAATGTATTTCACGAATAATTTATAGAATAGGTAAAACGTGATAATATTTTAATAAAAAGTGATTCTTTATTCCATCTAATTAAATTATTATTCATTGGAATAATAGAAAATATTACATGATAAAAAAATTGATAACCATTTAATTAGATTATTTTATAACAATTCTACATTAGGATGAATAAAATGTGATAATATTTTTAATATAAAGTGATACTCAGTTAAGAAAAATGATAAAATAACAGTCGAACAATCTAATAAATAAGAAATAAGAAATAATAATAATATTTAATAATATTTTTATTAACATTGATTACTTGATCATAAAATTATAATATAAATGAAAGAAATTTAAAATTATTAAAAAATTACTAGTTTTTATAGGCTAATTATCTAGTGCACCGGGTTGCTCCGTGCACCAACTTTCAGAAATATATACACTTATGAATAAAAATATATGCTACACTAATGAATAAAAATATATACACTATGTTAACGAATTTTCTATTAGTTTTTTAAATGAAAAACTGTAAGTTAAAAAAAAATAACTTTACAATTATTAAGAAATATAAATAAACTATTAAATAAAAATTTATACACATATAGATGCACGCGTGCATTCGGGTGCATAAGATATTAACTCTTTTTTAAAAAAGAAATATATTATTTTTAATCATAATAAAATAATTAATAAAATTATTTGACAAAATCTCTTGTAAGACGACAATTATGTGAGACGGATTGTGAGATGGGTAGATTTAATTTAATTTAATTTAATTTAAAATAATTAATATTTTGTAATCCTACCATTAATACATCTTAATTTAAATATTTAATAATCCTATCATTAATACATCATAATATTATTTTAAGTTTATATAAGTAATTTAATTTAATACTTTAAATATTTTATATATCCTACCATTAATACATAATAATATTATTTTAAATTTTTATAAGTAATTTAATTTAATACTTTAAATTTTTTTATTTAATCCATAAATTTTGTGTGAATTTTAAATTATTTATTTTTATTGGATTTTAAATTATTTATTTTCATATTTAGCATATACATTTTAATTAAGATATGTACAATCGATTAGTTATAAAGTTTTGATAAATTATTTATTTTCATTGATTTTTAAATTATTTATTTTCATATTTAGTATATACATTTTAATTAAGGTTTGGTACAATCGTTATAAAATTTTGGTAAATTTATAGTATTATGTAATAATATTATTTTAAGTAATTATCTTAATATTATTTTAAGTAATTTTCTTATAAAAGTTTATGTAAGTAGTTAAATTTAATACTTTAAATATTTTTGATTTAATCTGTAAATTTGGTGTGTATTTTAAATTATTTATTTCTATATTTAGCATATAAATTTTAATTAAGGCATAGTACAATCGAATCAATTAGTTATAAAGTTTTGGTAAATTTATAGTATTATGTAATAATATTATTTTAAGTAATTTTCTTAATATTATTTTAAGTAATTTTCTTATAAAAGTTTGTAAGTAATTAAATTTAATACTTTAAATATTTTTGATTTAATTTGTAAATCTTGTGTGTATTTTAAATTATTTATTTCCATTTGATTTTATATTATTTATTTGCATATTTAGCATATAAATATTAATTAAGGCATAGTACAATCGATTAGTTATAAATTTTTGGTAAATTTATGAAGAAACAAATAACTTTTGTTGTTGTTTGATTATTTAAATTAAGTTTTAATAATTTCAGGAAAGATGTAGTATATTATTAAAATTTAATATTTTTAAAGTAATTTTGGTATTTATTTTAAATTATTTATTACCATATTTATCATATAAATTCATTGTGTATATAAGTATATGACATAATACAATCGATCAATATTCATCTATAGTGAAATTTTTTTACCTCCATTGCAATCTTCATACGATTTCTTTTTTCCTTTATTAAATCATGTCATCAATTTATGATCCTGTGTCTGAAATTACTATGCAAAAGGAAATTTGGTGAATTAAAGTTAAATGCTTGAGGTTTTGGATATCATACCTTGATAATACAGACAAAAAAACATATCTGGATATGGATGAAAATGTAAATTTTAGTTGATTATAATGATTAAATATTTTAAGTATACGGTATGTTTTATATTTCCACAACTTTTAGATTATTAACATGATAAGGTTTTTTATGTAATTATTGTTATATTATATGTATAGGGTTCGAAGATTCAAGCAACAATTTGCCATAATCACATCTCAAAATTTGAGAAATTGTTAAGTGAGGGGGCAATATATATTATATCAAATTTTCGTGTTGCTGAAAATATTGGGCCGGTCCTTATTACAAATTATGAATTCAAGTTGAACATGCATAATTACACGTTGGTGCGATTGATTTCGCCATTGGAAACCAACAAAACTGGCTTGAATTTTATTGATTTTGATACAATATATTCTCAAGATAACACTAGAGATACAATACTAATAGGTATGTTTTAAAAGTTTATTATTATTTTTTTAATAAAACTAGTTATACTTTTAAAAAAATTGTTCTATTTTTTCTTACAATTACAATATCCACAGACATAATTGCTTTGGTGATAAAAATATGAGATATAATTGTGTTAGTGCAAGGGGCAAGCCTACAGATAAAATTGATATTGAGCTTAAAGATTAACGGTAACTTTCTTTTAAAATATTTATTCATATTTTTTAACTCAATTTTTATGTTTAATATTTTTTAATTAAAATTTTAACATCAATTTAAGATACACAATCATGAATTGTACATTATGGGGAGAATATGCAAGACAATTGATGCAATATAAGAGGAACAATCCAAACCAAACACTTATTGTTGTTCTTTAGTATGCCAAAATCAACAATAAATATAGAGGTACATTTTTTTTAAACTCATTTTATTTATGTATAATTCTGTATGTATTTAGATGTCATTAGATGTTTATTCTAATATATTTAGCCATTTATCATATATTATTTGTCCTCTAATTTCATAGATATGTTTTAACAATAATAATTATTATTATATAAAAATTTAAATCATACTTTCTTTGAAATATGCTATAGAAAAATATATCAAATTCTTGGAATGCAACAAGGATAACAATTAATGAATATATAAAAGAAGTTCATGATTTCCGAAAGAGGTACGAGCTCAATCTATACATTACATTTAGTGATTTTTTCTTTTAAAAAATATATATCTATAAATTTTAATATTTATGCATTTGAAAATGTAGCATGGGTTTAATAGGTCATGATAGACTGTCTGGACAGTCACATATAAATCAAATTGATAAACATCATAATTACAACAAATAAAGATAAATATATACGAACATGAAAAATAGAACAAAAATAACATTACATCAAAACATATCAAAATTAACATAATAAAGTAAAAATCAGTAAAAAAAGTTATATTATAAAAATATAACCTGTGTATTACACGGAGAAACATACTAGTTATAAGGTAAAGTATGTTTATTGTTAGTTTAAATATATTTTTCTATAGTATGATGAATACTTAATTAAAATATAATTTTAGGGTGTTATAATATAACTCACTATAAATATATTTTAATTACGAATAAGTATATTTTACTTATCTAACAATTATATTTTAATAATTAGTTGATCCGTCTTATAACCTGTCTCATATATACTCTCTCTGTCCCCTTGATACGTATCGATTTTGCCATTTGGTTCGTCCTAATACAAAATATTCATTTCTTTTTTTGGATTGATGTGACACACAAGGGACCAACACTCAACACTAATACAACTTCATGTATACATATTTTTCTATATTTTCTTATTTAATTTATATTTTTATTATTTAAAATGTAATCATTTAAATTTTATTTCTTATTTTCAATATTATAAATTTATAAAATGTCATAATATTTTTAAAAAAATAGTAATATATTTTTTTAATATAAAATAATACTGATCAATTAAAAGTGATAATTTTTTTTAATTATGCTATGAATAATTCATAATGTTAAAGACTTATGTTATTCCGTCTTACTAATGATTTTCGTAAGAAGGATAAGAAATGATAACCTTTATAAGGAAAAGTGATACCCAATTGATGAAAAATGATAACGGTAATGTGAACTATACTATAAATTAAAATTGATAACATTTAAAATAAAGGCGATAAAATCTTTAATATAAAGTGATAAATAATTACAAAAATAAATTTCACAAACAATTTTTAGAATTGATAAAAAGTGATAATATTTTAAATAAATGTGATGCAAAGAAAAATTAGAACTGACCAATTAAGCTATTTTATAAATAATTAATATGACGAATAAAAAGTGTTAACGTTTTTAAATAGAAAGTGATATGTAATCAATGGAAAATTATAATCGTCTAATTGCACAATTTTATGAATCATTCCCGAATAAATAAAATTTATAATAATTTTAGTTAAAAAATGAGGCATGATCAATAAAAAGTGATAATCAATATTTAATTTATGATAAATTCGTAAAATGAATAAAAAGTGATAACATGTATGATAAAAAGTAATACTTGATTATTTTTTTAAAAATAAAAAATAAAAATATATATTTTAATATTTAATAAAATACTAATAATAAATGCTAATTATTTGACAATGTTGTTGACGCCTGCTTATGAAATCGCGCTTCTTTCACCCTAAAATACTCTTAATTATTAATAGTAGTATATCCAAACAGGCCTTTCTTTTTATTTAATATTTTTTAATTTAATTTAAAATATACTTCTTTTTATCTATGAGTGTATATTGGGTGCATCGGGGTGCAAGAGTGCATCCATATGTATATGACTTTTTATTCTATTTTGTATACACATTATTCTATTTTGTATACGTGTTTTGTAATAAATGTATACTTTTTTCATACTAAGTTTTCATTAAAAAAACTAACATCCATATGTGTATAACTTTTTATTTAATAGTGTATACATATTTTTTTAATAATTGTATATTTTTTATACTCAATTTTTTATTAAAAAAATAACAATTAAATTGTATACATTATTACTCAAATTGTATATATTTTTGGTTATATTTGTATATGGGTGCACCATATTTTAGGGTTCACTCAGGTGCACACTATAATTAGCCTTTATAAATGAGTGAGGCTTGGGTGTGCCCGGGGCGCACGGGAACACATTCCGTGCGCCTTTAGAAATTTAGTATTATAGGGAATGGTACATTGCTTTGGTCCAAGGGTATACACTTTAATTAATAAAAGGTACACCATTTTATTCTAAAACGTATAAACTTTTCAATAATATTTTTTTTCTTTAGAAAAGAAAGGGTACACATTTTTATACTAAAGGGTATACAATTTAACACAAAATTCTAAAGGCGCACGGAATATTGTCCATGCTCCCACATACACACAATAATTTTCTTTAGAAAATAAAGGGTACACATCTGTATAATAAAGGGTATACAATTTAACACAAAATTCTAAAGGCGCACGGAATGTGGTCCGTGCGCCCGGGTGCACAGGAGTTTTTGCCTATATATATATATATAGATTATCCGTCTTGCATAGACGAGTGTGGTACAGACGCTGTTGTGAGCCTCCGAACAGGAAAATTAGCGGTATCAAATTGTCTCTGGCTCCATCTCATGGCATGATCCAGACGGTTTAAAACAATTAGTTGACAATATTAAATTGCACAAAAAAATAGATTAATGTAATTAGTATGCACGAATCACTATCAAATAAAATTAGGTGGTTTATTAATAGAACTTGACTTAGCAAAAAAGTGCCAGAAGGATCCCAAGTAATGTACACACACCATTTGGTGTAACAACTTCCAACAACCAATCAAAACACGTTAAAAGAACCCATAGATATACTTATACAAATAATCGTCGTGCTTAGGGCATGCAGTAGCGTGTTTCATTTATACTTAAATCATGTAGCAATTTCAAATGATGATACATTAAAGTAATTATACAATTCCGAATTATGACTTGTTATCTTAAATTAATTAAACCCAATTATATATGTGAATGGTTGGGAAATTACATCGATGGGGAGCCATCTAAGTCATAATAGAGATTCTCTAACTTCCATTGTAGCTCAATAAAAGCTCCAACACTCATCCATTTCATTGGATGCCAGATTCAATATTCTTAATTTCCTGATCAGCCATGAGTGGAAGAACTTATGCTGTCATTTTAGTCTTCTGGGCTCTTCTCACCATAATCACTCCCATGCTCGTTCGATTATCCGCTTCAGCTAATCTTTATTCAAAATTACAAGGTATATATCTCATCATATTCTCTATATATATATCTCATCTTATATAGTTGGGGTTCTCTCCTCATATGGAGTAGATTTTGCAGGTGAAGAGAATGATGGGGTGAATTCATTATTGCCAAGACGGGCACTTGTTGCAGCAGCAGTTTCGCCTGCACCAGCACCATCTTCACCGGCAGGAGGCGGCGTTTCAGGTGGAGGATCAAATCAAAAATATGTAAATTCAGATAAGTGATCGGGTGAAAATGTTAGAGTGTGACTTGATTAAGTATTAAATATACAACTCTCTACAAGCTTAAGCTTTTAGATGAGGTGGTCGTTTAACACTTAATCAAGTCACACTCTAACAGAAAATGCATTTTTGGTACTGTACGAACGAAGGCATTTCAAAAGAAGTTCCGCAGTTTCAAATTAGTCATTAAAAGTTGCATTTTTTGTTGCATTTTGATCATTTTCTGATAAATTAAATTACGTTTTTGTCCTATTTATTAGGATTTTGTTAATTTAAAAAAATGCAACTTTTATGAACGAAACTATTGAACCTTATCTGAAATGAACCCTTGTACACATCAAAAGTGAATTTTTTTCCCCAAGTGCAGATCGGGACTGTGATCGATGAAAAGATTAATCACCATAGCTCAAGTGGTAGAGGGGAGGCTGGAAAGACCTTTCAGCTGAGCTTGGTTGCTGCAGGGTGGGGTTCGAATCCTGCCTTTAGCATGGATTTGGCCTCTTGCAAGCACAAGTTTAACAGTGAACCTTCCCTATAAGCCACTTGAAACACATCCTGCTATTTACCTCCTCCACCAATCCCCAGGACAGGGGCGGTGGGCCCTAATAGTGGGATACACCATTCCTACAAAGCTGTAATATTTCTAAGGTGAAAGAAAGCTGATCTTGTGTCAACTTGTGGCTTGGTTTCAAGGTGATCTACTATTGATGGTAATTATAAATGTATATAGATTATAATTAGCAGGACAGGTTTATATGATCACGCATATTTAGTTATTACTTTTACAAAAAATTTCAATGTGCTCATATTAAAGAAAAATATTTTCTTTCCGTGGAGAAACCAAAGAAGGAGATTTGAGTTACCCAAGCATATTCTTGAGACAGGGTGTTTACAAATCGTTGTAATTACAAAGATATGTTAACGTCGGAATTTAATTATGTCAAGAGCTTGTTTGTATATATTCGATTATATATAGATCATGAACCTATAGAAATTTAATTTTAATTGGTCAGCAGTCTTAATTATCATGATAAATACAAACGCTATTAATAATACGGGATAATCTATTGCGAAACTGTTCGTGACACTGCACGATTCATTATTGGGTACGCATTGGGTGAGACAGTGTAACGAATCTGGCCTAATATGTGAGATGAATCATTTATTAACCCAAATAAATATATTTTATATTAAATTAAAAAAATTAAAGAAAATAAGGCGTTGTTTGGCGTAACATATTAAATTAATCTGTATAATTTCGGCATGCACGCTAATAGCGCAATTCACGTTAGTATTGATTTTTTTTTCCTTATAATATAAAATATTAAAATTATTAATCATTATTATCATTAATTATTATGATTATTCATTAAATAGATTAATTGTTTTATTATTACTTTTATTTATATTAATCAAGTATCACTTTATATTAAAACTAGTATGAAACTCGCGTACATTGCAACAAATTATAATTTTTAATTTTTAATAATGTAAGTATATTAAATCATGTAAAAAGTTAATATATATGTACATATATTCTATTTATTTGTTAATATATATATATATATATTCTAATTATTTGAAAGAATCTTCACTTGAATTTTTTTTTTAAAATGTTAGTACTTTATAATATAATACAATTGGAAATTATTTATTACTTTTCCTATCTTTCTAAAAATATGTGCAACCACATAGGGTAATTTTATCTCTTCCCTATATATTTATATAATTATTAATATTTCATTAGGAAAAAATACAGTTTTGGTCTCATACAAAAGGTCTAATTTCATTTTTAGTCATACAAAAGGTCCCATACAAAAGGTCCCCTCACGAAATACGATCTCACGTAGGGGTGACAATTCTGGACACGACACGATAGCACGACATGATAATTGCTGGTTAGTGTTTGGCCTTATTGGGTTCGTGTTGTTATCGTGTTAACCCAATAAGGGCACGAAAATTTCGTATTGTGTTCGTGTCGGGTTCTGTCAACCCGTTAAGCACGATTAATATTAACGGGTTACCCATTAACCCGTTAGCAACTCATTAACCTGTTAACAACCCAATACAAATATAAAATTAGACAAATATATGATAAAAATACTTATAAATACTTTTAAAATATATTTACTTGAAATTTTTTATTTATTTTTATTAGTATTTTTATTTTTTATTTTCTTATCATGTTGTTATCGTGTTATGTCAACCCGTTATTTTTCGTGTTCGTGTCGTGTTGGAACGAATTCTTATCGTGCCGTGTTCGGGTTTGCCCTTATCGTGTCGTGTTACTATCGTGTCGACACGAAACCCAACCCAATAGCACGAATTGCCACCTACTCTTAATATTAATATGATTAAATAATATATAATAATAATAATAATATATTGTGATTTATTGGAGTATGATATATTAAATTGGTAACAGCATGATTCACTAAATTTAGTGTGTGATTCTTCAAATTATAATTTTAAAATTATTAAATTAATCCCTCAGTTTTGAACCATTCTTCCCGTTTATTGTTTTTTTTTAAATTATTAAATTAATCCATCAGGTTTGTTGACTTTAGAAGGTATTATAGTATTTTTAGATCCAAAAAAAGAAATTAAGTAATTATATGTGTGTGAAAAAAAGAGTCGTAAATTTAAAATTAAAGTAAAATTTGAGATTGTTGGATAATGTGATATTTTCTTTTATAGAGTATGAAGGGTGGTTTAGGACGGACGAATAAGAAAAGTGCGAAGGATAATGTGGGATGGAGGGAGTATAATTTATTAAAATATTAAATACTACTATAATATATTAAAATATGATTTTCATATAGAATAGGACTTGGATAAAATCGTCTCACTCATAATTCTTGAGATTGATTATTTATTAACCAAAGCCTAAAATTCACTTAAGTATAAATTAATTTATTTTCACTTCTAATAAAAAATAATACTTCCTCCCGCCCATTTCACATGGCACACTTTATATTTTGATTGGTCCATAAAAGTTTGCACATTTTCAAAAAAAGCAAAAAGTTAAACCCAATCACCTTTCTTCATAAATTTTATTTACAAAAACCACCCCTACCCAACACACCTAACATAATTTATCATTTATTATTATTATGAAGTTTAATTGTTTTATTATTACTTTATTTTAATCGTTATCACTTTATATTAAAATTATTATAACTTTTTATTCATCTTACAAATTATTTATGAAATAATTAAATTAGACAGTTACCACTTTTTATTTATCATCTATCACTTTTTGTTAAACATGTTACTCGTATCACTTTTTATTTAAAAGAATGTTCATGAAATACTTCAATTAGACGGATATAACATTTTTTTAATTAAGAATAACGTTTTATTAAAAATATTATCACCTTTTATTATTACAATAAGTTTTTCGTGAAATATATTTTTTTATTAGTTATTATTTTTTATTTAAGATATTACTCCATTTTTCTTTTAAAATTTTATCACTTTTCATTTATATTATATATTGTTCATGTTATAGTTCACAAAACTATTATCATTTTTTATCAATTGAGTATCACATTTTTAAATTTATAATATTTAAATAAAAAAGTAAATTAAATGAACATCAAATTTTAAATTAATAAAATTTAAAATAATAAAAAATATAACTTATATATATATATATATATATATAAAAGATATAATTAATTTATTTTTATAATTATTTTTTTAATTTAACTACAATCAAATAGGGCCCTTTTAAAAAACAATTAATAGGTTAACGGATGATCTGTCTCATATGAGGGAATCGTAAGATATTCTCTCCCTTTGTTTCTAATATAAGTAAAGATGAAAAATAAAATATGTATATTAATTTTATAATTAAAATGTGACAAAATTTTCTAAGTCATTCATACGTGAGATGGATTTTGAGATGAATGAAATCTATATTTATTCTCAGGTCAAATATGTATTTATACCTTAATTAAATAATAATTTAGATCTTTATGATAGTCAACTCCTCAGTTATATGAATTGCAATTTGTTGACACTTACTGGTGTGGAATTGAACTATTATGGAAACCGTAAATTAAATTTTCAGTCGATAAATTCTCATTAAAACTGCAAATTAAATTTATGTCGACCTCTGCCATCGATGTTGTCTTCTGCACTGCTGTCCAACCGCCATCGTCTCCGTCATTACCTTCACCATTGATATGTTTTTCATGTTCCATTTTGATCAGAAATTCACCGTAAATCATGGATATTGTTCTATATAATGAGGTGAAGAAGAATACAATATAGTGATGAAGGTGTGTTTATGTTTACATTATGGAAAATATGTTTACTATATGTTAAAGTATGTCAATTTTGTGTTACACTATGCTGTTAAATATTGTAAAGTAGCCTTTTTTTATTGTATAACAATTTTTATATAAAAAGTATCTCTATTTTATGATAATGTATGCCGATTAAGTGTTAAAGTATTTCGATTTAGTGTTAAAATTATGTTTATGTTATGTATAAGTATGTTTAGTGTATGTTAAAGTATGATGATTTTGTGTTATAGTATGTTGTTAAAAACTTTAAATAGACATTTATATTGTACAACAATGTTAAATAAAAAATATCCTTATTTTATAATAATTTATGTCAATTTTATATTAAAATATATCGATTTTGTATTAAAGTATGTTTAGTGTTTACTATGATTTTTTATTTGTTTTATGTTAGAAAATCTTAGTAAACATTATTACTATAGTACGAAACAAACATATTTTAACATATATTGAGTATACTTTTAGAATAATACCCTATCAAGTAATTTAATACTCATTTTGTCTACACATTTTGCTTTTTGCACGTAAATTAAAGACTATTATTATCTAATGTGTAGTAGATAGTTATATTAATGGGGTGTGTGGGTCTCATACTAATTGTATTAGCGATGTGTGTGGGACTCATGTGTTTAATAAAAGGAAATGTATACATTAGTGCGAACGTAAAAAATGGCGAAATATATATTTTGTGTGCGGACGGAGAGAATATAAAGTATTTCGGTTTTGCATTAGAGTATGTTGTTCGATACGTAAAGTAGATATTTATATTGTATAACAATATTGTAAAAAAAATTACTTCCTACGTCCTCCAAAGTATTTCAAACTTTCTTTTTTCATCCGTTCTACAAAGTATTTCACAATTTACTTTTACTAAAAATGGTAAAAAATACACTATAACAATACCTATTTTTTACACACATCCCGACATAATACTCATTTTTTCACACATTCCAATAACTTTACATACTCTTTTCATTAAATTAATTAGAATACTTCTTCTCTTTCTTACTTTATACATAAAATAATAATTTTTTTTAAACTCAGCGAACAACAATACGTGAAGTACTTCGGGGATGGATGGAGTATTTAATTCATATTAAAATATGTCGATTTTGTTATAAATTATATTTAGGCAAGGTTGAATAATGTAGAAGACTATATACGTGGTCCGGCGAATGACTAGAGATTTCTGGTAAATCTATTTCACATTGTTCAATTCAACACTGAAGAAAAATTGTTTGGAAGATCCCACAAACTTTGAAAATTCCTAAAATTAAGAAATTTATTAATTATAAATATTTTTTAAATTATTATTAAATCAGTAGAGTTAACCTATTTCATAACCAGTCTCTTTATAACTCGTCTCATAAGAAAATACTCTTAAAATATAGGGAGATTCTTAGCTGATCCAGACTCACAAATGACCCACGTTACAGCAGGTGGTAAGTTTAATAGAGCCCACACTTTTGTTTCTTGTATGCACCATTTTCCTTGTATGCACCATTACTTCCATGTATACACTATTATTTCTCTACATTAATTGTTTCTTATTAATTTTTTTTACCTTCACACCGATTCTTTATTACACTTTATAGGAGATTTTATTAAGAAAATTGAGAAATTAATTATTAAATTAGAAAATTGAGAAATTAATTATGGAACTAAATTAAGTACTCCTTCCGTCCCATTTCAATGTTTACGTTTTTATTTTGCGCGTTTCATTTCAATATTTACGTTTTCCTTTTTTGGTATACGAGACCCACCTTAAACAATTAATATATCATCCAATAGTAATACACCTACTCACTTTACATTAAATATTACTCATTCCGTCCCGTTGACACACTTTCCTTTTTGGTTTGTCCCACTAAAGTTGACACATTTCCTTTTTAATACATGGACCCACATAAAAAATAATTAATCTATTCTCATGGGCCCCACATATCACCTCTAATACAACTACCCACTACACATTAAATATTATTTCTCTCACTTCACTTTACTCCACTTTACATTAAATTATTATACTCCTTAATCTTTGTGCCCAAAAAAAATTATACCAACTTCTATGAGACGGAGGGAGTATATCTTTCCACCCACTATCTATTAAAATATTATACTCATTTATCAACTTGCAAAAAGCAAATGTAAACATTGAAACGTAACGGAGGGAGTAGGTCTTTTATATTATATTATATATATATATATATATATATATATATATATATATATATATACACTTATATATGACGTTTTTTTATTTATATTTTTTATTCATTTAATTTTATTCATATATACTTATATATGACGTTTTTATTCATTTAATTTTATTTTAAATTTAAAATTTATACAATGTAAAAATCAATAGATGAAAAGAGATAACTTTGTTTTGAATTATATTTCATGAACAATTTATAATATAAATGACAAGAGATTTTTAAAAGAAAAGTGATAACATCTTTCATAAAAAAGAGCATTTCACGAATAATTTACTGAAAAAATAAAAAGTGATAATATTTTAACAAAAAAGTGATTCCTAATCAAAGAAGTGAAATCTGTCTAATTAAATTATCCAACGTTCATTGGAATAAAAATTGATAACATGCTTAATAAAAAGTGATGCATGATAAAGAAAAAGTGATATCAATTTAATTTTGGCAAAAATTTATGTGTGCCCGGGAGCACGGGAAGACATTCTGTGTGCCTTTAGAATTTTGTGTTAAATTGTATACCCTTTAGTATAAAGATGTGTACCCATGACATATACTTGTGTGTGCCGGCCCTTTGAAATTTTATGTTAAATTGTATACCCTTTAATATAAATATGTGTACCCTTTATTTTCTGAAAAAAATAAAAAATATTAATAAAAGTATATACCCTTTAGAACAAAATGTTGTTCCTTTATTAATTAAAGTGTATATCCTTTAGAATAAAGTAATGTACCCTTATCCATAATACTAAATTTTAAAGGCGCACGGTGTGCGCTCGGGCGCACGCAAGCCTCACTCTTTAATTTAAGTACTTTTATGAACAATTTGTATGATGAATAACAAGTGATATTATTTTTAATATAAATTGCTATTAATTAAAATTAAGTGATAATAAAACTGTTCATGAACAATAATTAATGAACATTTAATAATAATAATAATAATAGATAATATTTTTTATTAAATTTGAAAAATAATTGATTCGAAGTAGCATAATAGTTTGCTCGTAAAATGCATAAAAGGTTAGCCGCCATTTTATTAAATTATGGTAATTTTAATTAATGTAACCAAATAAGACCTTGTTTTTCTTTAATTCTTTTTTATTTTTTACTTATATTTTATATTAATATATATGATAGGATCTGTCTTACATAAAAAGATTCGTGAGACAGTTTCACCCAAAATCTACCTAAATTTATATACTATATAGATGCAAGTGTATACCCAAACACACAAGATATCAACTCAAATAATATTGATAAATATATTATATCAAATAAATTATTTTTTCAAAAATTTTAATTAAACATCTATATTATTTATATTTTTTTCTTTAATTCTCTTTTATTATTTATTTTTTTTTTAATATTGGATAGGATAGGATCCGTTAAAAAGATCGTGAGACGGTTTCACCCAAGAATATCTACCAAATTTATATATATGGATGCAAGTGTATACCTAAATACACAGCATATCAACTCAAATAATATTGATAAGTATATTATATCAAATAAATTATTTTTCCAAAATTTTTAATTAAAATCTATATTATTTATAAAAAATAATTAAAAGATGATTATTATTATTATTTTTTAAAAAAAATTCAAAAGTAATTACATCAGATGTGGAGATGATACTTTTGAAAAGAAATGCAGGGTGAAGACATCTGATAGAGAATAAAAGGGTTAACACGACACCATGATGGATAATAGAATAGTGCATAGGATCAAAACACCATGGCAGAGAATAGATGAGTGCATACCATACCATAGAAGAGTGTATATATAGTGGAGAATAGGAAAAGTGCACACTGTGATAGAACATAGAAGGGTGTATAGATGCGTATGGTAGAGAGTAGAAGAGTGCATACATGGTGGAGAATATCAACGGTAGTAGAATATAGAAGGGTGCATAGGTTGGTAGAAAATAGAATACGGTGGTAGATATAAAATGGTGCATAGAATAGAAGAGTGCATAGTTTGATAGAGAATAAAAGGGTGTATAGAATAAAAGACTGAATAGATTGGTGAGAATGAAAGGGTACTTACCGTTTGGTGGAGAATAAAAGGGTATTTACCGTGTAAAAAGAACCGTAAAAAAAATACTGCTAACCATAAATACAGATAGAAAAGGCACTAAATACAAATAAAAAGGATTGCTAACCATAAATACAACAATCATAAATACAGATAAAAAAATGGCTGCTAACCATAAATAAGCCATGAATTATTTTTGTAAATGTCAACAATCATAGTATTTCACTGAATACAAAATTACATTTCTTTTAAAATTTTAAATATATTATATAGTTAATATGGATGTCAAATTAAAGATTTTGAAAAGACGAATAATTTGATATGTATTTTATTGAAAATAAACTTGTAATAAGAGAATTATTGATGCTTGGATTTTTTTTGATAAAATTAAAAAGATAAGTCATAATTAAGAAGAGAGGAGAAAACAACGTATTTAATGTCTTTATTGGGTTGCGTGAACTCTCAAACTAATATGCAACTGGGTATAAGGTTGTTAATACATATTTAGATGATCCAATGATTGTTATTAATCAATGTTAATCTAACGAATGAGAATTCACTAGGTCATATGTAAGCTTGGGTCAGTTAAGTAATGCTTAAAATATAATACTCCTAATTAAAAGTATGTTTGTTTTATAGTTAACATCTCAATAGATTATGTTGTGCTGCATGATAGTATGATCATTAAGTATGATAGTATTTGATTCATAATTATTATTTTAAGATACTTATAAGAATGGTTCGCTTGATTATTTTGAGAAACACCTGTGTAGAGCCGTTTTATGCGTGAGATTATTATTATTATTATTATTTAAAAAGTAATCAACTTATCACTTTTTATCAAATATATTATCAATTTTCATCAAAACTATCACTATAATTTAATTATTAATTTGAGTATCGTTTTATATTAAAATGTATCACTTTTTATTCATCTCAAATACAAATACTTTCCAATTGTTTTAGGGGTAAATCTTGCGAGAGATCATCTAACGTGAGACCATTTTATACTTTTTAAAGTAGTTATTACTTTCGCTATAAAACTTTATCGTTCGCTATAAAATTTATCATTTTTCATTTATACTATAAATTGTTCATGAAATAATATTATCATTTTTATTAGAAAAGTTATCACTTTTTATCGATCTCACATAAGCTCTTACGTGAGACATTATTTTTTTATCAAACTATCTTGACCAAGAGTTTTTTAAACTTCATATAAGTGATTAAACTAGCTTGACTGAGAGTTGTTTAACTTGCCTTAGTGATTGCTCCTATAAACATCTGCATGAATTTGATTAAATAGTCCAACAGCTCAACTCACATAATTAAACTGATCACCTTAAAGCTACTATTTGTTGTAAAGTAAATTATTAAGAAGGATAAGATAAACACCGAGAAGATGAGAAGAATATAGAGAAATAGGGAGAAAGAGAGATTTTAGTAACGGTGTTGATATCAATCTATACAAAACTATAATATTCTCACTCTTTATATAGAGAAGAGAAATGGTACAATGATAAATAAACTCTCTTCCTATTCTAATGATATAAGGAGTAATGTTCATGTAAAATATTTCACAACACTCCCCCTTGGACATTACAACGTCATATGCATGCCTTGTTAAAAATCTCGCTAGAAAACCCTTTGAGAAAAACCAGTCGAGAAAAAGAGTACATGTCTTATCATTTAATATTTCATATTAGTTGCCTCATTAAAAAACTTTAAACCAAGAAAACCTCGTAGGAAAAAACTTAGTTAAAGAAAAAGAGTACAGCTTGGTCTTCATGATTATTTAGAAGTTGTTTCTTTCCCAAAACATTTAGCTTCCATGTCTCATTAAAAACCTCCAACTAAGAAAACCTCTTAGGAAAAAAAACTTAGATAAAGAAAAGAGTGCAGATTTTATGATTTTGATGTATTGCATTAGTTGTCTCGTTAAAAACCTTAGACTAAGAAAACCCAGTAGGAAAAACTTAGTAAAGGAAAAAAGAGTACAACTATTAGTCTTCAGGACTTAATCTTCTTGATTGTTTAGAAATTACCGCTCCCCCTGAAAATAGGGATACATTGTAATATAATTGTTGATCTTCAAGATCGAAAATTTGAAATTTATTTGGAATCGTCACTCTCCCTGAAGACGACAACCTTCTGGGTCTAGATAATACAATACTATAAGGACATACTAAAATATAATTTGGGAGTAAACAAAACAATGATAAATAATTTACATGAGCAAATGCTATTTGCAATACTCACTACTCTTCTAGAGTATATAAATTTGTCATGACTCGCATAATATATTAATTGCTCATTCATACAACACATAATTTATTTCCTTATAAGACTGGGGAAATTAGTCTTTCATCATGCCCCATGGGCTATATGTTTATTATACAACAATCTTATTACACTAGTTTGAAACTTTAACATAATGGGGATCTTTTAATTAACACTCAAATCAATATACCAATGTCGCGTTGATTTCTTATAAATAAACAAATATATTTTGTATTTACGAGATACTTGAAGATATGTTTGATTTCATGTAACTTCTCTTTATTCGAGAGCCATAAAATATTACTAGCAAGTTCATCATAAGTGCATATCAGGTCGATATAATTATGAGAAAACATGTGCTTTAAAAGCATTAAATGAAGGGACTTCTAGCCCAAAATATCCTCATTATATATTTCAAGTATATAAACATTAGTTTTCCACTTCAAGGGATAAAAACGACAATTGGCATACAAGTTGATTAGATATATCGAAATTGATCTAAAATATTTATTAAATTAATTAACTGGTATTTAAAATTATAAAACTATTCTTAATCTACAGGTTGAGACAAATTTTGGTTTATCCAAGTTCTTTCACTCTGAAAAATCTATCATTTTGGCATGAGTTAACTTATATAAACTTCTTAGACATTCCATACTTAAATCATTCACATACACACAATTTTGAATAATTGTGAATCTATATAATTTGGATGCATGATTATATTTTATTGAAATAATTGTGAAGATTAATAAATCATAAAAATTATCGAATTATCTCGTAGAAAAGACAAGATTCTTTTCTATGGTCTACCTTCAATTGTATCTCAGTTATTCATTAGAGCGTGCTGATAATGTGTTGTAAAGTAAATGATAAGAAGGATAAGAGAAACTCCGAGAAGATAAGAAGAATACAAAGAAACAGGGAGAAAGAGAGATTTTATTAACGGTGTTGATATCAATCTATACAAAACTATAATATTCTCACTCTTTATATAGAGAAGAGAAATTGTACAATGATAAATAAATTCTCTTCATATTCTAATGATATAAGGAGTAATGTCCATACAAAATATTTCACATCACTATTCTCCTCTCTTAAAATACTTCTTTATTTAATTTCCAGCATCCATCTTTCAAATCATCACCTTAATTTTATTTAATTTTCAGTTTAGTAATTGTTAATTATTCAAATCACACTTATATATCGTCTTAACTAGAGTAGTCATAAAATAATTTATTTACTTTTATTATTTGGAGCTATCTCGTGGATTCGATATAATATTTGGTCATACTTGCTTTATACTATAGTTGATTCTTTGATACTTGAGGGTAATCAATTCTTTAGAGAGGAAAAAAGAGTGAACACGCGGAACAGAAGTAGTATATTGGGGAATACTTGTAAGTATCTCTAAAATAATTATTACTTTTTATTAACTTTTAATGAGATTGTCTTATATGAGACAATTTGTACGTTTTTTTTAATATTTATCACTTTACATTAAAAATATTTTCACTTTTATTTATACACTATTAATTGTTAATAAAATAATTAACTGTATTATTATTATTAATCATCCTCTCGAGTATCATTTGAGGGTATAGTCGTACCATATATACTCATTGAATCTGCTCGTGATTGTAATAGGATCATAAAACACTTGAATATAAAACAATCTAATCTTCCAAAAAAAAACATCTGCTCTTATATCAACTTTACGTGAATTTTTTCAAACTTGTCTTTAATTGCTACGCACCCATCATATCTAACATATATGTAAATTAAAATGATGATGTAGTATTGATCAAGGATAGAATTATGGAAATAAATTAATACAGAGACGTCCATATATATATTTGCAAAGGTAGTTAATAATTTAGGCAGTGAAGAAGTGGGTGGTAGATGAATCACATTGATCCATCAAACAAAGAGAATGAAAAGGGAATTCTGTAAAGTGGCAAGAGACGTGGGGGTTTGACATTCAGCTTGACTGATTTAATCTTGCAAATTAAAAAGGTAATTTTGATTTTAAATAATTTATTTATACTAATTTATCTTTTATGCACAAATTGCAGCTTGAATGAATATGCTCTTCTGACATGCACTTTTAATTATTTAAGTATGATATAGTAACCCCTTTTAAGAGTAAGAGCAGTGATTAGTTCTTTCTAGATTAGCTATTACTTTTATTTTCTGTCACACAAAAAAAATATTAAAAAAAAATTATTCGTCGCTCTATGACACTATAATTCGTCCATGATTAATTAACTACTTTCTAGGGCTACATGAAAAGTAATGCAAAATTTGAGGTTATATATATATATGTATATATAAAATCTAGTGTTGGAAAACCTGTGTGAATCATATTTACATAGTTAGTCAAGTGAACTCTTGTTTTATATATATATATATATATATATATATATATATATATATATATATATATATATATGATAAAGACTTGTGTGACATTATTTCATGGATCTCATTTAAAAAAGATGGATTTCTCATTTAACCAAGTTAGACCGCTGCTTAGAGTTATATACATTATGAGTCATATTTCAAAGAAATAAATTGATGGCTTAGTAGCAAAGCCTCTTTTTACCAATGAAGTTTACGGTTCGAACTAAAATTACATAAGTTTTAAATGAGCTTAATATAATTATTTATTTGGGAGATTCTCTAAAAAATACACTAGTAACCCCTAATTACTATTATATACAATGATAATAAAAATTATAATTTTAAGTACATAAATTCTTACTCATATCCCAATATTAACCTTGATTAATTGGTTGCACAGAAAAGGAAATATGTTTGTCTTTCCCTAAAATTGGGGTTCATAACTCCGAACTGCATTCGTTATTGCAAACCATAATTTATAGCTACATCGCTCATAAATCCTAATCATTTTGTATTTCTTTGTCAAATCTTTTTATATTTTCTAACGTAAAATTTGTACCGAAATCAATATTTCTCCAATGTTTTACATAATACTTTAACGAAAAGTCCTATTTTATGTACAGAAAAGGTGCTATGTGCAATATAAAAATTTATGTACATCGTAATTGTTATGTGAATAAAAGAAATGTTATGTGCAACATAAATGTTATGTGAATCGTTAATGTTCTGCACAGTGTAAAATGTAGATAAGATGTTAGTGTGTGAAAAAAAATATTATGTGTAACATAAATATTATATGAATTGTTAATAATATTTTGTGCAGCGTAAATGTCATGTGAATAAACAAAAGTATTTCGTGAACGTAAATGTTATATGAATAGTAATGTTATATGCAACAAATATTATGTGCAGCAGCATAAATGTTGTGTGCAGCAATGTTATCTTATGTGCAGCATTTTTACGTTGATAATCAGACAAAAATGTATTAAAATTACATGTATAAAATGTTCTTGATTAATTGTTAATGAACTTACCTAAATTATAAAGGAAAATACTTGGGTGAGACCGTCTCACAGATCCTCTTATGTGAGACGGATCACCTATTAATCAATTAATTATATTTTTAAGGGTCTTGTTTGGTTGTAATAATATTAAAAATTTGAAAATTTAATTATAAAAGTAAATTAATTAGGTCTTATATATATATAATGTTATTTATTAAATTATATTTTTATTATTAAAATTTTTATTAATTTAAATTTGTTATTCATTTAATTTTTTTTATTTAAATATTATAAATTTATAAAATGTGATACTCAATTGATGAAAAGTAATATTAGTGTTGTGAGCTATTACATAACCAATTTATAATATAAATGAAAAGTGATAACATTTTAAAAGAAAAGTGATAACATCTTTAATAAAAAGTAATAACTAATTATCAGAGTGTATTTCAAAAATAATTTATAGATTGAATAAAATGTGATAACATTTTTAATAAAAAGTGATTCATAATTAAAGAAACGTGATATCTATCTAGCTAATGAATTATTTTACGAACAATTTATTGGAATAATAAAATGTGATAATATTTTTAATAAAAAGTGATATATGATAAGAAAAATATGACAACCATTTAATTAACTTATTTTATGATCAATTAGTGTACTAAATAAAAAGTGATAATATTTTTAATATAAAGTGATGCTCAATCAAAATAAAGTGGTTAAAATTAAACAATCTAATGAATAATAATAACAATAATAATAAATAATAATAATAATAAATTATTAATTATGATATTCAGGTATATAATTATGATTTTAAATTTTGTCCGTCAGCCTCCACCGAATTCTAATTTTAATTATGTCAACTAATTATGCCAAACTGAGCCATCTTCTTTGTTTTTTTTTTTAATTTAATTTAATTTAAAATATAATTTAATTTGGTTAATGGATGATCCGTCTCACAAATTAGGATTCGTGAGACGGTCTCACCCAAGACCTACCCAATTATAAAATAACAGTTACTTATTCTCTCTCACATTTTCATTACTCATTATCCCATTCTTAATTTTAACTTTGAGATAATGATAGAATATTTATGGGAGATTTGCTTGAAGATATAAGAAATTGAGTTGGTCTTGCGTGTCCCTGGGGACACACCGTGCGTCTTTAGAATTTAGTATTATGAGTAAGGGTACATTATTTTGTTCTAAAGGGTATATACTTTAATTAATAAGAGTACATTATTTTGTTCTAAATGGTATACATTTTTTATTAATATTTTTTTTTCTTCAAAAAATAAAGGTACACATCTTTATATTAAATGGTGTACAATTTAATACGAATTATAAAGACGCACAGAGTGTGCCCCTGCACCCGGGTGCACACAAGTTTTTGCATAAGAAATTAATTATTCAGGATCAAAAATAGAATGATAAGATATCTTTTTGTATTTGATAGTAATACAGTATTAACAATGTATCTCACAATAATAATGACCTAAATCAAAATCAAAGATGTAGTCACACAATTGCCGCGAGCAAACATATTAATGAGGAGGAAGTTTGTTATGCTACTAATACTTGCACTTGCTCAACTATTCTGCCCAAGTCAGGTTGTGGAAGAGTTACAGGGCGTAAAACAAAAAAATAGGCGGATTGATTCATTAAAAATAATCGATTCAATACATTTCTTATGTACCCACAAGTACTATACTGGATTTGAATCAGATTTCGGATCAATCTATATTGATTATGTATCTATCAATAATTAATCCTTATTTTTTGGGGGATTTATTTATTTTTAATACTAATGATGACTTTTTTTATATTTATCGTTTGCATAATACAAAGTGATACATAATCGTAAAAAATTATGTCTATTCTATTATATGATGACTAAAAAGAGATAATATTTTTTTTATATAAAATGATACTTGATTATGAAAATGTGATAACCCGTGCAATAAAATTATATCTTAAACAATTCCTGAACTCATTTAACTATTTCATAAATTGATATTTGACCTTAAGAATAATTAAAATTAACAATATATTTTTTTAAAAAAAATACATGACCAAAGAAAAATATAACAATGTACTATTTTAGATTGGATTGAGAAAAAAATGATAACATTATAATTAAAAGTGATATCTAGATCAATAAAAAGTGATATTCTTCAAGTTAGAACAATTTTATGAACAATTCATGAAATTAATAAAAAGTAATAATACCTTAATAAAAAACAATAACACTTTTAATAAAAAATGATGTCTGGTTAAAGAAAAAATGATGAAGTATTTGTCAAAGTAAACCACTTTTTGAACAACTAATAGAAAGAATAAAAAGTCATAACATTTTAATAAAAAGTGATACATGATCAATGAAAAGTGATAACCGTTCAAGTAAATTATTTGTGAATAATTCATAAAACGAATAAAAAGTGATAATATTTTTATAAAATGTGATATTCTATCAACTAAAAGTGATATTGATTGAAGTGAACTATTTAATATACGATTAATAATTAAAAAAAAGTAAAAATTTTTAATAAAAAGTGATATATGATTAATAAAAAGTCATATATGTCCAATTAAATTATTTTATGATTAATTTGTAAAACGAATAAAAGTTTATAAAATTTAAAAAAGTTTAATAGTGAACAATAAAATATTTAAAAATTATTTAATAAAATAATGTATTAAATTTTTATTTGTAAAAATAGAAATAAAAGAAAAACTTATTAGTTAGCATATATATCTCCTTATATATTAAAGTAAAATAAAATTCCATATTTAGAATATCAAATCGTGAGGTGGCAATCATACATTGAATCAAGATTTATGATTTTATGAAACTTGTGAGGTGGAACATAATATTCGTAAGTTGATTATGAGGTTGCGGGTTCAAATCTCAATTTACGCATTATTATTTTTATTTACTTACTCTTTTTCTTTATACTTTCAATTGATTTTTTTTAATGAGATTAGATACAATTTAAAAGCACAATTATGAAACATCCCATTTTTCATTTTTCAATTTTAAGAGTAGAGAAAGTGTAGCCATTATTCTGCTAATTTTCAATTCTATAATTAATGTGCAGCCAATTTTCATCTTAAAGATATTAAAAGAGCTTATTACATATCATGTTGGATTAGACCTTTAGCGGGTATGAGATATAAAAGTCCAATTATCAAACATCATATTTTTCAAATTTAAAATTTAGAAGGTTATGTGGTATGACTAAATTAATTGAGTATTTATGATTTATACTATTTATCCAAATTTCATATATTTATTCCATTTTAAAATGATAAATAGAATCTATAATATTGTTATTAAGAATTATAACTATAAATTTTAAGAACACACTTTTTATTTTTTCTAAGTGATCAAGTGATCTTTAAAGTTTTAAATATGAATTATATCATATATTCATATATGGTCTTCAAGATATTTTACACATCAATTATCACTCCTATTTTGATATATTTCAATAATAATGGTGAGGAGATCACTTCAACCCCAGTGATACATAGCGTGTTTTCTTATTGATGTGAAATAAATTGAAAATGCATGTTTCTCACTCGATTAAAGTTATATACGTTAACGTTTTTTTATTAGTAAAACAATAAGTTATACATTCATTTATCCTAAGTTAATATGATTAATTTTTATTTAAAAATATAAATATAAAATTAATAATAAATAAATAACAAACATGATAACCTGCGTCACACACTAATTAATTTGCAACACAGCTAACTAAGTATATTAAAAACTCAAATGTCGCTGCTTTGAATAAATAAAGAGTTGTCTCTTGTGTCCCCGACAATTTAATACTAAAGGAGTATACATAGGATATACAATTTAATACTAAAAAGTACGAGCGTACTGTGTGTTCTGGGGCACACAAACTTTTATCATAAATAAAATGGGGGTAGTGCTATCCATCTTTCGTAAAAGAATCTGTAAGACGGTCTCATACAAGACTCACCCATTAATATTTATACTTAAAATTTAAAATATTTAAAAGTATAATTATTTTATAATTTTTAAGCAGAAGAATTTACGTGTGATTCCAATTTACATCATACTCACTCATAATATTAAGGGCTTCTAGGGTGCAACTAGTTGACACTAATATATTAATTAATTTATTTTTATTACTGACAATTATATCCTAAAAATAAAAATAAATTTTATTGGTAAAACAGAATAGGAATCAGTAGAACAAATACATACTTAAGAATTAATTAAACTAAATATACACTTAAATAGAAAAATAGAGCATGAACAATTGAGTTGGTCTCCTGTGCCCCTGGACATACCGTGTTCCTATGAGGGCACGGTGTGTCTCCGGGGCACATAAGTTTTTGCCTGAATAATTAGGATGAAATACACAATAGTTAAATACAACTATGCCCTAAAATTTGTTAATTAATCAATATAAAATGTAAGGTTAAAATATGACATGAACTATAAAGGAAAAATATATCATGAAACAAAAAGATATAACTGCCTTTCTAAATTAAATAAAAACTAAATTAAAAAATAATAGAGATAGTTACTAGTAAGTATACTACATATTTCAAATTTACTAGTCGATACACAAACTTTAAATCATTATTCTTCACTACATTATTTTATGATTAATTTTCAATTTTAACCTTTTTTTTTACCAAATGCAAGAAATGCATATTTCCTCCAAATTCGATTTCTCCTTCAAATCCCATAAATAATAAGATTTTTCCCAAAATCCCGCGAACACATTTATCACCGATTAGATTAGGGATTTCATTTCCCTTTTATAATATTCTTCCGCACATTGTGCAAAATATTTATAATATTCTTTTCCACATTGTGCACTTCCTTTTTATTCCGCAAACCCATTTTATAATATTCTTCTACATATTGTGCAAAAATTTGTTGTTAAATTATATAATTATGGAGAGAGAGAGAGAGAAAGAGAGTAAATTTTATAATATTCTTCTGTACATTGTGCAAATGACGTTTATAATCCTCAAAATGCAAACGCGTGGAAATTAGGATTAAATTTTGTGGATGAATAAAGAAAAATATTCATCTCTCAACCTACAATAGCATGAAATAGGAATATATGTGTTTAAGATAATGTATATTAAGGAAATTATTAATTATATTTGTTTGAAGTTATAATGGGTATTATAAACTTTTAATTTATACCCATAACTAATTTATTTAATATTCCCTCCGTCCCACACTAATGGTATTTTTTATTTTTTGGCATGTGGATTAAGGAGTATTATTATTTAATGTGTATTGGGTAGTTGTATTAGTGGGAGTGTGAGCCTCATATTTTAATTGTATTAGTGGGTATGTGTGAGTTTCATGTGTGTAAAAAGGAAAGTGGTGAATTTTCTTTATTTATAGGTAAAAAGATAACTATACTCTAAAATATTTTAGATCTTAGGAATAAATATTAAAATATAACATCATGATTAATTTAGTGGAATGGATTAGGAATGAAATGATCATTCATTCCTAATCTTATTCATATTAGTCATTCTATTGCGCCTCCCAAGGATATTAAATTAAAATTAATATTTGGATCGGCTCATTAAGAAATGAATCCCATAAGTATCATAGGGTATTCTCTCCCACTTCTCCATCTACACATATATCATCATTCTACTCCGTCTCTACCATCATGAGACCTATGACCTCATTCTGATCCTCCTCTACTCTCATGAGCTGCCTCCATCGTCTCACTCAACTCTGGCGCCTCCATCTTCACGAGCTCAGCCTCTCTAATTCACAAGTTGTTACTCTCTGCTTTCGCTTCGCTTTTTTGAAGCAGTATCCTGCTCCGCCTAGCCGCTGCTCATTTCCTCTTTCTTACCCTCACAAACCACCTCTTTTCCTCACAAATTCTCTGAAAATAATAAAGGTTGCAATTTTAATAAAAAAACACAAGATACATTTTGCGATATCACAATTTTCATTGAAAAATACGAAGAAAATCACTCACTTCACTCATTAGAGAAACATTGATTTCTGATAATATATATCATTTTTTATTTAATTCAAAATTTGATTCAATTAACATTTTGTTCCAACATCTAGAATAAGTATAGAAATTTGTGGCAGTAGAAGTTGAATTGGGTAAAATTAAAGGAGATGAAATTTATGTTACAGATTGGGAGAAATAAATTGAGATGGATTGAAGGTTACAATGGTTGAATTTGGAGGAAGATTGAGAAAATTTTGGCATTGAGGTTATAGCAGATTAATAGATGTGTAATTGGTTGCGTAACTTCAACAAGTTATGTAATGTGTACAAGTTGTGATTCATCAATGTACATAATTTTCTAAATATATGCATTATTTTTTATATTTAAAGTTAATATCAATTGTCAAATATTTTATCAGTAAACTGGTAGATGGGGAAGAATTATCTATAACTAAAAAGGCTAATATCGTTCGCTAGAGAAATTTAATCAATATTCACACATAAAATGCCCACAGACAAAGTAAATATTTTCCTTCATATACATGTGTGGACAAAAGCTAAAGATTTACCTACACAATTTATATGTATAAGAAAAAAATATTTATCAATACAATCATTTTTTATTTTTTTATTTTTATTGTAAATATTACTCCCTCTATCCAACATCAATGTATTCATTTACTTTTTGCACGTGGATCAAGGAGTATTATTATTTTATGTGTCACGATCCCAATTTTTCTCACTAATAAACAAAAATAAATATTTATTTTCTTTTCATTTAATTTAGTTTATTATTATTTTTATTATAATTTTGAGACTGATCACAAGTGGCCCAACACATCGGCCCGAAAGGTCATAATCCATGCATACAACTCTCAGAATTTGAAGAAACTCCAATCACCAGTGTCACATGCAATTTATTCACAATGCATAAACTAGTTAGATAAAACTCAGTAAGTAGAAATCATGCATGAGGATGTATATCTCAAGGCTTTCGCCATTCTCCCAGACTTTCTAATTGATCTTTTTTATTTCGAAAATTATTCACGTTGTGGGATCCCCACGACACACTTATGATATGCACTGAAAATCAGCTCATCACTCGATTTATCAATTTCACAATATATTTATGGGACTAATGTGAGGACTATCATCTCGTGGCCTAACAAGCTTCCTGTTGCTCGTCACTTGTCTCGCCACCAAGAATCATCTCCCACCACACGTCCCACGTGGTGCGGTCCGAAGATCCACCTTTCCTAAAAGTACACTAGGTTCCATCACCAACTGATCCCCTACAGCTAGAAATTCCCCTCACTGAAAACCACTCTCTCTCTCACAATAATTTAAGATAGTGGCCCACTCTAGGTATCCTACTCTGGGTTTCCCTAGGATGCTCCTTCCTAGGTCGCTCCTTCCGCCACTCAGTGCATGTATAGTGACCGCACACACCATTAGTATCTTATTAATTTTGGGGAAGACATTTTTCATGATTTTATATGCATCACATATTAATTAAGACATTAATATCAACATTTAATCAAAATAAAATAATTATTTCATCAAAGATTACACCAATCTTCATGTAGAACAATCTGTGATCACATAGACCAAAAAATATAAAACAACAATAATATCTCAAACTACATAAATCTACAACTTGTATTACATATTAATCACAAGTAATTCATAACGTAATTAAAATAATCAAACAATTCATAACATAATTATCACATATTAAGTACAAATAATTGACAAACACATGTTTATGCATTGTAGTTGGACTTTTACTTAGCTGGTCTCCAAATAGTGATAATACTATAGACCTTGTGAAGACTATAACTAATCCCTTCTTCTGTCTCTCTCCTTTTCTTTTCTTTTCTTTTTTTCCTTTTTATTTCATTGAACTCTTGTTTTCAATATTAAAATGAGGTGCCTCTTTCTCTCTATCTATCTATCTATATATATATATATATATATATATATATATATATATATATATATATATATATATAATGGTGTGGCTGCCCTATTTAATTATTATTATTATATTATATATGGATAAACATCATCCAACCTTATAGATAGATATCATCCAATCCTATCCATTTCTTATAGATAGATATCATCCAATCATATATATTTACTATGGATAGACATGATCTAATCTTATCTAATTATTATAGATAAACAACATTCAATCTTATACATTTACAATGGATAGATATCATCCTATTGTTGGCATTTGAATCTTTTGGTTAATATGAACCGTTAGGGTTCCATACAATTCTATCGCATCGGAAGCATAATCATAAAATTGAATTACCTTTCACCAGGGTTTGATGTAGAGGTTGAACAACAACAAGAATGAATGACTTTCTGATCTTTTGTTGTATTCTTAAGCCACGTCTTGACGTTGTGTGAGCAACGATCTAAAAGACGATCTCAATCTACAATCCCTAATACTTATTCACGGTTTTTAGGCGTGAGTTTCTTATGATTCTGATTGATGAGAATGACTATTTATAGGCTACAACAGGGACCAGGAGGTGAAATTAGGGTTGGAGGCCTCCTATTGGGTTTAAGCATCCAAGTTTAACCTAAAACTTAACTTAAGTTCAACAATAATAAATCAGTCCACTAAAGAAATATTATTGCACTGCCACCCTAATCTTAAATTTCGTTATGGGCTCATTCTTATTATGAGTCTGTTAATCTCCTCGTGTTTAAGATTCAATGCCCATTAATTAATTAAGTTACTGACAACTCCATTAATGAATATATTTACCGAGAATAGTACCACTCAATCTTATTATCATACCAGAAAAAATCCACCTGAAGAGTTTACATGATAATCATTATGAGATCCTCAAGGGGACATCATCAACAATTCCGTTAGGACACTGATTCCTTCTATAATAAACATCACACAATAGAGACAACACCACTCCCAACTCACCGAGCTTATTGATTTAATTATTAAATATCACCCATTGATGAATCAAAAAAATGAGTATTGGCTTACATGTCGAGGTTATTGTATAGGGATTAAGAGTATGAATAGTACGAACATCTATAATAACAGAGATCCAGTTCTATTATATAGTCAGTATAAACCGAATGATCTCACCGCGGTCCTGCTCAATACGCACAAAATGTACTAGTGTAATTTTATAGTCAAGACAGACTAATACCAAATCACACTACAACCATACCGATAGATGGTCCCCATTTATCTCGGTTGTGAACATCTGTTTATACTTTATAAGGAGCTGATAATATGATCTTCCGTGTGACGCCGCACACCACATTATCTACAATATAAAGTAAATAGACTTTTGTAATAATTCATAAACAATTATGAAAAACGTTTGATCACATGATTCTCATTTCAAATATTGTCAAAATATTGTTCATACAAAAATTTAGACTTTTAGTATACAATCCAATAATTTTCCACTTATACTAAAAGACTATGCTGCCATGTCTAGTGCCATACTTCTGATTCCCACTCCCACTACATGACCATCAAAAACTTTCGCCTTAAGGTTCTTTTAAAAGGATTTACTAGGTTATCATCCGATGGAATCTAGGCGACAACAACCTTCCCCTCATCATACGACTTCTCGTATCAGGTAGTACTCGAACTCAAAGTTTTTAAGTGCCTTATCGGCTCGTGATTCCCTCTAGTTTACAACTGCATCATTATTATCACAATATTTTGTGATAACCTTGGGCAAACTCAGAATCACATCTAAATCCATTACGAAGTTTCTAGAACCATTCAGATACTTTGGCTACCACAAGGCTCCAATTTTTCATCTTTCCATGGAGTTCGAAATATATTTCTTTATAATAACTCTTCCATATTATGGCTCCACTTCCAAAATAAACACATAACCTTGATGTGGATTTACTGCCGTTACTATAATTTGAAAATTCAAATCTATGTAACTGTCAAGAAGTAATGAATCTGTCCGGTAAGCCTACATATAATTTCCAGTCATTTTCAGGCACTTCAAATACGTCTTACCACAGTTCAACATTCTTATTGCGGGTTACCTTGATACCCACTGTCTATGCATTTACCAAAATAGATATCCTATTTCGTGCATAGCATTGCATTGATTAGGCTTCTTTATTTCCCGAAGCATAAGGATCCGCCTTCATCACCTTTATCTTTCTTTTGTGACATAGGACACATTTCTTTAGATAAAGTCACTCAGTTTCCGAAAAGTTGAAAAACTTTCTAGGAGTTGTATGCTAAAATGAGTAAGGATTGTATTGTTTTATGGAACTTGAGATAAGCGCAACATTCTATCTTGTGATCACAAGAATATATTTTGCTTCTCTTAAGTTCTTCATTTCAATCTGCTTTATCAACCATACCCATACGTCCGACAATACTTTTTCATTATTTCCAATGATCAAGATACTAACTACGTACTATACAAGAAATACCATCACTTCCGCCACTCTTTTCAATACACATGACCCATCTGAGCATTGATTAAATTCATATGACTAGATTTACTTATCAAAACGGATTGCGTTAGTCCATCGATGAACACGTTTTAGCTTATATTCAAAATGCTCTTAGCCCTTTGCAATGAATCAATCTGGTTGCTTCACATAAATGTTTTCTTCAAGATTTCCAATCAGAAAATATTGTCTTGACATCTATATGTTGTACCTCATAATCAAAATGAGCAGCAACAGATAAAAGAGTTCGAATCTACATAGGCATAGCTATTGGCGAATATGTTTTCTCATAATCGAACCCTTTCTATCCGAGTATACCTTTTTGCAACAAGCTTTGCTTCCAAGATTTTTACCTTACCGTATGATCCTCTTTTATTTTGTATGACCACTTTCAATGGCTTTTACACCATTTAGTGGTCTTACAAGCTCCCAGATTTGATTTTGAATCTATAGATGCTATTTCAAAAATCATTGCAACTTGCTAAGATATCGCATTTCTATCTTGTAGTACTTCATCATAATTCCATGGGACGATTTCATGTTTACTAGGGACCAAGTCTCACAACTCTCCCAAAACATATATCTTTCGAGTTGTAAAACAACTCTCCCACTATGACAAGATACTACAAGCAATTGTGTATTAGATGTGACACGTTGATGAGAGTGAAAATAATCGTATTTTAGTGTCCAATTTAAAACTTTTTTATGGATATTGTTATTATATATTAGGACAAGTTCTTTATATTCAATATATTTGAGAAAATGTGTGTTTGAGGTGTTTTATTGTGTTTTAGGTGGAAAAAGGCTCAAAAGTGCCGAGTTAGAGAAAATGTGCCACTCGTGGAAGAATGCTGAAAAATGCACATCCAACTTGTGTAATTTTTTTGTATTTGTGTGGAGTTCTGAACTAGAGGTGTAACACATAATTCGGAAGCCACAGAAGAGAGGATCGTTTTAGCTTAATGAACACCTCAATCGGAATCCAAATAAAAAGTTATGATCAAAATGGTGGCATCGCGTAAGCTATTCCTGTTCAGCTCGATTGTGCCAATTTACATGACTTTTTATCCATTCAAATATTGAATTTTCTGTGAGTTCTTTATATGGAAAGAAAGCCAAGGAAGTGTGGATCGCGTGAGCATAATAATCACTCAAATCGGAGCTCGGACGTGGAAGTTATGTACGAAACGGTGAGACTACGCACTGCCACTCGAACTGCCTCACAACCAAGGTCAATTCCGCTCAACCAAGAGTTGTTTGGTCGAGCGGGGACACGGAATCATATTTTTGATAATTTTGTACCTCCAGGAGCATGTATTTTTGTATTCTCCAAGAAAAAGCCCTTCTAAGGTCCAAAAGGAGAGCTTACAAGTATGAAAGGGGATGCAGATCACATCATTATTGGAGAGAATCACAACACAATCATCCTACACCCCACAAGGGGGGATCACTCCCCAACCATCATCAACATCCTTTCCTCCATCCATCCATCACTTTGAAGATTCGTCTGTGGAATCAAGAGCAGAATCAAGAGGAGGATTCAAGATGGAGAAGGAAGCGACGACGCTCACATCCAGGGTTTCCTTCGTTTCCTAATTTATCTTGTATTTTAAATATATGGGTAAGATCTAGCCAACCCCATGATTGTTCTTCGCAACATCATGGGCTAGAACCATTTTGGTAGATCTAGGGTTTTGAAGGTTTTTATAAATTAATTGAACTTTCGTGTGTATACTCTGTACAACACTACTTGTGGATTTATTTTATATAAGACTATGCTTTACTAATTAATACTCAGAGTTGTTTTGTACATCATTAACGTTATGTAGAGTCTTAATACATATCTTGGTTATTGATTGAATGCTTTCACTGTTGAGCAGGATTCTATGTTATAATTCTAAGTGAAAGGATTCTGAAGCTTCATTAGAACTATCTTATATGAATACTTATTAATTAAATTGGATTCGGGTTGATAAGTAGGATAAATTGGATAATTTTATAGTACCTATAAAGTGAGATCATATCGGGTTAGAGTACCAATTGACCAAGTAAATAATTGATATTGATAGTACCTAGAAAGGGGGTGAAGTTATATCTCTTGCTCCAAGATTATTCACACTTGTTACACGCTTATTTACTTGTTTCTATAAAGTAGATTTGCATGGCTTACTGATGCGTCCATATTCCATAAGGCAGAGTCGGACATTGATACACGAAAGGGAATTAATGAGTGAAACTGGATTACCCTAGGGCTACCTATTCTCCTCTCTTGAGACACATTCGAATTCTTCTAGTGTTTAATTTATTTTATTTATTATTAGTTGTTTAGTAGTTTAATAATCCAATACTCAACTATTATTGCCTTTCGTCTTAATTAATTTAGATAATAATTAAATTGATAATACGCGGTCCTTTGAGTTCGATATTACACTTGGTCGTTTGTTTAAGGTGCAACTGATATCCTTAATACTTGAGGATTAATTTTGCGTGCAAAGAAAAGGCGCATCATACGTATTGCAATTTACTTATGGTATATCCTCTTGTACAATTGGGACTAATATTTGTGTTTCCCTTCTTACACTTTTAAGAACAACTTGTTCATGAGTTTGTAATTTATTACATAGTCCTTCTCCAAAAATCTAGTGTTCGTGTTAACAATCACTTTCTGATCTTTTGGACTATTTAAATAAGCCACCCTTCGTTTTTTTAGGATATCCCACAAACAGTCAAACATCATATGACACGCTGTTTCTAGGGCATACCCATAATATGAATTTAGTAATTCCAAATAATTCATCATCTATCTAATCATTACCATAAGAGTCTTCTTCCTTCTTTCCGCCACACCATTCAGTTGGGGTTTGTCCGGTGTAGTCAACTTGGGATTCAATCCCAATCTCTGATAATTAGCTCCAAACTATCGTAAGAGGTACTCGCCACCACGATTAAATGGTAATGACTTGATATATTTTCCATGACGCTTCACCGCATCAACCATGCACTTCTTGATTTAATTATAGTACTCAGACTTGCAGTGCATCAAATAAATATATCTTGTTTCTAGAATAATCGTCAAATAAAGTGATGAATATTCATAAACACCTCTCGCCGAGATAATCTTAGGACCGCATAAATCAAAATGAACCGTTTCCAATATATCTTTATATGACTCTATACTCATTTGCCTTGAAAAGACAATTAATTATATTCACTTCCAAGTAAGACTCACAAGTTCGATAGTTTCTACTTCCAATAAACCTAACGGTCCATGGCTATCAACTTTCGAATCGTACTTAAGTAAAATGATCTAATCTTAGATGCCAAAAGTATGTTTAGTTCATCTCTGAAGGTTCCTTTCTCTTACTTAGGTTTAGAAGATACGTATTAATTACTAAATGTTGCATCTGTGGGATTAACATGATTTAAGAGTGTGTAAATTGTTTATCAACGTACCATAACAGATTATAGCTCCATCCTTCAATATAATGACTATGTCATTCAAATGAAACAGAGTATCCATCCATAAATGCATAGAAGTTGAAATCAAATTCTAACTATGAAAACGTACGTAAAGACAATTTCTCATAATAAAAAATTTATCCCTATCATAAGATAAATAAACAACTCCCACTGCAATAACCACCACTCTCGTAGTTTTATCCATGTATACAGTAATCTCATCATCACTTAGTTATAAACATTTAGTGATTCTGGTATCTACACACAACGTATCAGTTGACGCCATCACCAATCATGCTTCAACAAATAGTGAATGAGATACTAACCTTGTGCACTCCTTGATAAAAATTAGTTTCATTCACCACATGTTTTGTTAGATGTTCCCCACCATATATAACCTTTTGTATTTCAGGTAGAACTTTCTCAAAACATCTAGGCAAACTATGAAGGACAAAATTGATTTGGGTTTCCTCTTCAATTTCTACTTTAAGGACTTTCCACCTTTCTCAAGTATCCAAAAAGTCGCATGAGATTGACCATCATATTTCTATGAACCTTCTCTCACCTCTTCACAAGAGACTTTAATAGGCTCCAGAGGGCATCCTTAGTGAGAACACATTTTTATTTTCCATAAGCAATAATAATTAAAATCAAGATTCTTATCATTCATCTAATTATGGACTAGTAAATATGTTTTCTTTTAGTTAACAATAAGTGGAATAAAACCATTTGAAAATCTTGAGAATCGAGTAAATAAATACAACGATCAAACACTTCAAATTTAAAATTTATATTGATTCCCTCAATAACAATATAAAATAAATTCACCGATATCTCAAACACCGTAAATTTGCATGCCACGTTAGTATGGACGTATACAATATAATAGCAGTGACTCCTTTGGGGAGGTACATGTCAATTACACCTAAGTGTGTACCATTATTTGATACTAAGTACGTTACCCAAGCTTGTGTGTCTTACAGTTGGAGAAGTCCGCGCGAGCTTAGATAATTTCCTATTATCATCAATTATAAGTTTGTACTAGTGATCCGCAAATAAACTCATCCGTTGGGGAGGAAGGCACTCTAGCCAACTCATAAATTTATGTGCATCACATTACAAACAATAATTATTTAAATAATTTTGTTCCAGTGATCCAAATACAAAGCTCATCCATTGGGGAGGAAGGTACTGTAGCCAACTTATAAGCTTACTTGCCTCACACAGCAAACCAATAATGGAGGCCGCGAGATTTATTAACCAATCCTTCTCCCACTTAGTTATTTAACAAGAGGATTTTTACATGCATATAATATTCCAAATATAATACGCAACCTTGCATGCTCCTATTATGGCAAATAAGGCAGTAAATAATGAAGAATCATGCATACATATATAATAATAATCATATAATTAAATCAATTAGGTTAGTTATATATCAGCGAATTTGATTTTTTACCACCAAACACAAATGTGGAAAACGCAAAGGGGATCGAATTTTCATGCAGATTCCTTGCCCGACAACCTGCTCCACCCTTTTTTGACTTAAATGTTGAAACGAAAACGAGCACAACTGGCCCACGCTACACGCCTGCATGACTCGTGCCATCACCTTGCATGAGTCGTGCCCCTCCCATGTAGCTCCACACACCTTCTAGCCGCTCGCCATGCTTCCCAACGCATTTTTCCGTCTGCACGACTAGGGTAACCCATGCACGACAATTGCAAGAAGTCATTCACCAATCTCTCGGCAGATCCCCACAATCGTGCACTATTCCCCAGCCCCATGCATAGGTCCGTGCTTACAGCCCCATGCTCAACACGGCAACCTGCATGTCAGCACGCCCGCTCACCCACATGCCAACGTGCCATTCGCCTAGCGAAATGCTTGGCATCATGTGCCTCTCCATCATGGGAAGGAGCACCCATGCACGGCAGTTGTGGCTCCCGTGCATGAAACATGTGCCATCTTCCTAGCAGCTTCCTCAAAAATTGGTCAATTCGCCCGGAAACAAAGGCGACTCGCCCAGAAACCAAGCATAACTCGCCCGAAACTACCTAAAGACTCAACTGGAACTGCCCATGACTCGCTCGAAAACTAGCAGACCTACTCAGAATCACGTTGGACCCACTCAGATATAGTTTCAGACCCGCCCAGAAATGCCTAGCTTAAAACACACCGCACCCACGATTCTACCGTACTGCAGCCTGCCGTCGCTCATATATACCACCAGTGTTTCACGCCTGACCATGGCTCGAACGAGCACCACCAGTCGCCGCCAAAAATAGCATCCCACACGTTGCCCAGCGACATCAGCGCGCAGCCACCCTGCACCACCAGCGCACCCCATGTCGCCATCGCCCGGCCCAGAGACATGTGCCCTAGGCCCAACAGCAAATTACTAGTGCCTGAAACGTGCCTCATGCGCACCTGTCGTGCCTCATCGTGTTGCCGCCACTTTTTTCTTGTAGCGGCCGTTCGCTCCACACATCTACTGGCGCGCGCTAACCACGCAATCGCCACACGACTGGTCAACACCTGCCATGTCTTTCGAAAGTATCTGACGATCACTCCACCATCGCCGTGCACCACCACCGTACTGACGATCATGACATCGTGAGACATTAGCCATCATCCATCAGCACTGTTAGTCAACCGTTGTGTGTCACACATCACATACATACTCGCGGTGCACCCGTGAACATAACATAGGGTTTTCGTAGATTAAACATAATACAAAAGTCTAACCCTAATGCGATTCTAATTCATAATTAAATTAAATATTCATATAAACACTAGCCTAACGTGTCACATTTAACCATAGAACCTATGCTCTGATACCAATTGTTGGCGTTTTCATCTTTTGGTTAACGTGAACCTTTAGGGTTCATACAATTCTATCGCAGCGGAAGTATAATCATAGAATTGAATTACATTTTACCAGGGTTTGATGTAGAGGTTGAACAACAGCAAGAACAAATGGCCTTTTGATCTTCTGTTGTATTCCTAAGCCTCGTCTTGACGTTGTGTGGGCAACGATCTACAAGACGATCTCAATCTAGAATCTCTAATCCTTATTCACGGTTTTTGGGTGTGAGTTTCTTATGATCCGGATTGATGTGAATGCTATTTATATACTACAATAGGGATCAGGAGGAGAAATTAGGGTTGGGCCTCCCATTGGGCTTAAACATCCAAATTTAGCCCAAGACTTATACTTAAATCCAATAATAATAAATCAATCCACTAAAGAAATATTATTGCACAGTCACCCTAATCCCAAATTACGTTATGGGCTCCTTCTTATTATGAGTCCGTTAATCTCACAGTGTCTAAGATTCAATATCCATTAATTAATTAAGTTACTACAACTCTATTAATTAATATATTTACCGAGAATAATACCACTCAACCTTATTATCATGTCAGAATAAATCCACCTGCAAGGTTTACATGATAATTTTTATGAGCTCCTCAAGGGGACATCATCAACAATTTCGTTTAGGACATTGATTCCTTCTACAATCAACGTCACACCATATAGACAGCACCATCTCCCAACTCATCGAGGTTATTGATTTAATTATTAAATCTCACCCATTGATGAATCAAATAAATAAATACTAGCTTATGTGTCGAGGTTATTATATAGGGATTAAGGGTGCGAACATTCATAATAACAGAGATCCAGTTCTATTATATAGTCGGTATAAATTGAACGATCTCACCGCGGTCCTGCTCAATACACACAAAGCATACTAGTGTAATTTTATAGTCAAGACAGACTAATACCAAATCACACTACAACCATACTGGTGGATGGTCCCATCTATTTCGGTTGTGAACATCTATTTATACTTTATATGGAGCCAATAATATGATCTTCCGTGTGACGCCGCACACCACATTATCTAAAGTATAAAGTAAATAAAATTTTGCAATAATTCATAAAAGATTATGCAAAATGTATGATCACATGATTTTCATTTCAAATATTATCAAAACATTGTTCATACAAAAAGTTAGACTTTTAATATACAATCCAACACCTATCTTATCCATTTATTATAGATAAACATTATTTTAATCTTAATCATTTGTTATAGATAAATATGTAATACTTAATATGATGCATTTATAAATTAATATGCATGTTTTCTTACCACTATTATTATTATGAGAAAACGTCTAATAATATGTTTATACACATAAAAAAATTTAATTTTATATTCAAATTATTGCAAGTAAATATTTATGCACATATATATTAATTTGGATATTTTTCATAAGTAATGTGTATACATCTATTAAAAAAATACTCCCTCAATCTCACATTTAATTGCACCGTTACTGTAGATACGGAGTTTAAGAAAAATTATATTTTAACCAACTTTATTGACTTTTGGAGGGTAATCTAATCTTTTTAGATAATAAATAAATGGAGAAATTTTAAAATACCTAAAATTCAAAGTTTTAAATTAATACCACTACTTTTTCTCTCTCCTATGAATAGTAACTTTTCTGGACTTTAATACCCCTGTGTCAGTAACCTTGTCGGCTACCATAATGGTGGCCTACATGGCTGCCAGCTTAACATTCTTGTTGGTTTAAACTCATTTTAACTCAATTTTATCATTTTTCTTTACCTCAAAATAGACATAGTCTATTACGACCATATCAGGCCCAGCATGCTTTCGTATATTAATTAAACAACCTTAATCTCGTAATTAACCTACTTAAAATAGTTTGGTACCTTTTTTGACCGTTAATCCACCGGGTATTCGGGAGGTTTTACAACTGCTCTTCACAGCCAACCACGCGCCCCTCACTATAATGGTTCAATCCCATTCCTTCAGTGGACCTCAGCACAACCCTGGTTTCTTTCCTACACCGGGTGTACAGGATTCTGCTACTGTTTTTTGTCAAAAAATATGGAGATTTAAGGTTGCAGAATATAATGGAAGGTTACATACTTCGGGCAGTAGCCCAAGATTATTTATTTATGGAATAGAAATATTATTACACACTCATACTACTTAAACAAGAGGAGAAGACTCCTCTAGCTACCTATGGTAGCTAAAATAGAAACACTCATACAAGAAAAGAAGGGAAACTACAATGTTTATTGAATTAGAGAAAACAGAGGGGAATGGTTGATGCCTTCTACTCCCTCAAACTCCTTATTTATAGAGGCTCTCGGACCCGAAATCTGGATTTCAAGCCTCTTCAATCTTCTATGACGTCACCGCTTACGTCATTATTCTTACGTCATTCCCATTGGATTCCAACGTTTAGCTGGCTGGTCCCATTTTCTTCAATGGATGCCCTTATCAGGTCCATCCCTCTTTTGGCTTTTGCAGGAATCACATGGCTCCTTACCCCTTTGGAAAAGTCATTTGACTCTTGTTTTTTTGAAGAGTCATTTGTGTCTTTTGGTATCCGAAGGGTCCTCCGGCTCTTGTGTGCCGTGAAGAGGTTTTATCCTCTTCTTTCCACATGTATACTTTGCTAGAAGGGGTTAAGCAATTCTTATTCTCCCTATACCCAACCTTACTCCTTTTTCAAACTCTGGTTCCATTTGGGTAGAGCAGCTTGTACATAACTTGGTCGTCGATTGTCCAAAATGGGCCATGTTACAGTATTTTTGATGAGTTTGTTTATCACCGGTATCTTGTTTCTCCAAAGAAGCTCTCTCTTTTCTTCGAAGGCCTTTTCAGCAAACCCTGTCTTCTTCCCTGTTAAGGTGTTTAGCAGAAAAGACCCATTCATGGACTTTGTTCGAGCTTGAATGGATACTTCACCTGGTCCATTGCTTGGATGCATACATACAAACCTCTCGCTCTTCGCGTCGAGATTTGATCCTCGAAGTAAGTAGAAACCAAGTCTGGTTCCTTTCCAGAAGACTCTTTATTTTTGTTTGATGCCCCGATATCTGGTCGTCTCAGCTTGATAACCCATGACCTCACCACTGCTTTTCCTAGCCAGTCTAGCAATTTTGAAAGTTTCGAAAAATTTGGTGCAACAGTATATATTGAGGCTAAAGGCCCAAAATCATACCACTGCTTTACATCGTTCAGATTTGAGCCCTCTCTCATCCAAACTCGGGGATATTCCCCTGATATATCTACTTGGAATTTCTCCAAGCGGATTCCTTGTTTAGTATTTAATTTTTCCCAGCTAGCTTGGTATCCCTGCCAATAAGAAAAATCAGATATGTTAATACTAGTCGTAGAGGTGCCCGTCATTGGCCTAAGGCTGATCTCTTCCTCTTTAATCCCAGAGGTGATGGGTTGACTCGATGAGTCCAGATGTGACTCCAGAGTATCGATTTTTCCTTGGACCAGTTCTTTCTTTGAAAGTTCTAATCCAGGACTTGTGCTAAGGGTACTTGAATCCCTTGCATCGGGTTTAGAGCCCCGTTCTCAACTACTCTCCTATTGTTGATTGCTATCAACTGCCCGGATGAGTGGCTTTTGTATTTTCTCGAATTGGCCCGCATTGTTGCGGATACAGTCTCGTATGTGATTGGACACTTTGGTCCGATCAATCTCTTATACTTTTCTGGCAAGCCCAACATTGAGCACCAGATTCTCGAATTCCTTTTTGAGCAACTAAAGGTTGTCCATCATGTGCTTTGAAGTGATCAGGATGAAGTCTATCTCACCTCCTTCCATCTCTTGTCAGGAAAATCTGCCAAAACATTATCAACAGATTTAATTATGAAAATATTAAAATCGTAATATTGACATTCTGCTTGCCATCTTAATAGTCTAGACTTTTCTGGTTTTAATTCAATTTTATTTTTTAAAAAAGCTTTGACACTCGTATTATCAATTTTAAGGATAACTTTCTTCGTGAGAAGAAATAACGACAATTATTTAAAGGCCTTCCGAACTGCAAAGAACTCCTTTTCATTGTTGTGCCATCTCTTTGTCTCATTCTTCGCAAAGAGTCCACTGCAATATCTGCATGATACTTCTACTTCGGATGTGGACTTTGTAGGAATTGTTGTCCACAATGGTCACTAGCATTTGTACATAGTACCAGATCATCCTCGTAATTAGGAATAGCTAATTTCGGGAGCTTCTTGCAAGCCTCCTTTAATTGTTTAACCATTTCTCGGTGTGATTCCTCCCATTTGAATTCGGCATCTTTTTTCAACAGAGGATTAAACACCTTTCTGTATTGCACCAGATTGATGATGAACATTCAGCAAAGTTGACAGCTCCCAAGAAGCTTTGGAGTTGCTTCTTGTCTTTGAGATCTTTAGGAAATCCTTGAACCTTTTTTACAATGTGTGGTTGTAAAATGATCCTGAACTCATCGATCTCGACTCCAGGAAACTCAATCTGTCTTGTTGCTATTACTTTATTATTTTCAGAAAGCACCAATCCTACCTTGTGACACACTTCTGAAAATACTTCCAAATGGGCCAAATGCTCTTTCATGATCTTTGAGGCTATGAGGATGTCATCCACATAAACAAACATGAATGAGAAATAATCTTTGAAAAGATTATCCATCTTCCTTTGGTAAATCTGCGGTGCATTCGCCAAGCCCATAGGCATGACATTCAAGATATAATAGCCTTGTGGTGTAGACAATGCTGTGAACTTCTTGCTTCCTTCTTCCATCATAATCTAGTAGAACCCAAATTTACAATCGAATTTTGAGAATACCTTGTCATTCTTGATATAGTTGACCAAGTGTTCCCTACTTGGTATGTAGTACCCATTGAATTCCAAGATGTTGTTGATCCCTTTGTAGTTGATCATAAGTCTCGGCTTCCCCCGCTTGACTTTTCTATGATTTCAAACCAGAATTCCTAGACTGCTGTATAGAGATACTCCTGGTAATATCAATTTAAGGTCCAAATGTTCCTTAAGTATAGCTGCATATCCTTTTGATCCTCTTGGTTCATTAGGATAGGCTTGTATCTCACGAACTCATGCTCTTTTTCTTCTTTTATTTTGAGTGAAGCTTTGAGCTCGTTTTTGTCCCACCAGGCTAGAGGATCCTTATTGAAGTTCCTTTGTATCTTCTTTTTGACGTCCACCAAAGATGTTTGCTCGTCAATCGTGACTTCTTTCTGTAGGCTTTCTCCCAAGCTTGCTTTGTGAAGGTAGATTGTATTTTTCTTTAGTTTCTCTATCTTCCATCCTCCTCTAGTCTCGGTTCTCATTTGAAGGACCGCTTCGCTATATCTCCTTCGATCATTCATCTTTGGATGGTTGAGTTTTCCTTCATTATCACCACGCTTGCTGTGAAATCTGATTGGCATTTTTCTTTGAAATGCATTATGCAGTCTTAGTAATATGATCTTATGTTCACAAAGGGTTGTGAAAATAAACCTTCTTGTTGCGTTTTCTTGGGTAAAATGCTTGAATGTCTATAGGAAATTATTACTTAACAGAATATCCACTCTAGTATCATGATAATATATCGGTGGAGTTTTTACTTTTTACCATGGGGTACAATATCTGGTCCTCCAATCATGATCTCCGCTTTCTTGATTCCTCTTTTAAGGATTAGTACCCTCTGTGAGAAATCCTTTCCTAGTACAATTAGCAATTCTTCGCCTAAGCCTTTAGGAAAGACTCCTTCTTTTGCTGTGCAGATATCGGCTCTTGAATTAATGTATGCCGCAAAATACTCCGCACGATGCGCCTTATACTCCGCTTCTAGTAAACTTTGTATCTTTTTTCCTTAATCGTAAATTCCATTCCATCTTGTAAATGTTCCCAAGGCTTGTGATCTTCGAGAAACTCCAAACCAGAACTAGCTATTCTGGGAATCTTCCTGCAACTCGCTCGATAATTAGCTCAAGATCACCAAGTTTGAGCTGTCCTTGGTATCTTCCAGTTGTTGGCTGTTGAAGATAATATAAGACATCACAAGGAATAGAGTTTTCCTTTTTAGTGATATCGAATATTACTTCGACTCCTCTCCATCCTTCATGGCATTTTGGTCTACCTTTTGTTGTGAACTTTTTCGGCTCCTCGATTACCTCCACGATAGGTTTCCTTCCCCCATTTTTCACTGATCATCCTATCTTCTTGGAAAAAAATCCTTCTTTGCTCAAATCTGAGGCTATCTTGCCTTCTCCAGACTGGTTTGCCCTTGATTCGCAAATCCATGTCGTGGATTGGCGGCAACTCCATTATTTCTAGGATGGTTGCACATGCAAAACTTTCGAACACTTCTGGTATCTCAATATACTCCTTCATTTGGAATAAATCCAAATGATGAGTGTTGGAGAGAGCATATGAGATACTGTAGGTGATAGAGTACGGCCGGTTCCCTTCTTTCATCAAATCTTTATTCTTGAAGTCTTAATGAAGGGTGAGTACTCTACTGAAATCTTTATCTGCCAGATTATAGGCAATTCTCGGATAAATGTAGGATGCAACCTTGCCCGCGTATGGGTTTCCTGAGATTCCTTCCAGGCATGCTTCTCTTGTATTCTTGATCCTCTTATCAAAGATTACAATATCGATTGGTGTATCGATACCTTCTTTGAATGTTGCTTTGATAAGGATCCGAATAGCTCCGATATGGATCCAAGACATGGTCTTGGCAACTTCTCTCTAGAGTTTACTGAGTTCCTTCTTGATCTCATCGACAGGACTAGTTGCATTTCCATTACATTTCCCGTGAGCTCCATGGGAATGGCAATTTCCCCTTCGATCACTTTGTATATAATGTTGTGCTTTTTTCTTTTGAAGTTGAGGAACCGCTCTAATTGTCCCACGGTGAATCCGTCATATAGATCAAGTCTAAGATCCTCTCTCATGATTCTCATAAGAGTCTTATGAGATATAGATGTCTGGGAAAAGAATCCAGACATATCCTCTTGCATCTTCTTTTTGAAGTTTTCTTCTTCACTCCAACTCATGTTCAAAGGATTCGCCTTAGCTGAAGAATTCTTCTTCGTAGATGCTTTCGTCTGAGGGTATAACTTCAAACTGATATACCTATACTGGATCTTGGAAGTAAACAACTTCCTTTATTTCTGGAGTGGTTTCGAACTGTCGTACTCCCCGCTTTTGGTTCTCTAAGAAATCTGGTGAGATATGCCTTATAGCTCCACACGTATAGCAGTTATAATCCTTGAATCTTTCATTGGCTCATGTGGGTGCTCTTCGAATGTCTTTCTTATTGGAGTTCTTCCTGTACTCCTCAGGTTTGGTCCCGAGGATAAGGCTTGACTTCTTGAACTCCATCTTGATGGTCCAGACCTTTGCCCTGATTTATAGCTTCTGGCCATTTGTTTGGACCAAAAGAATCTTGGTCTTCTAGACCTCCATCCTCCGCTCCTTTGTGTGTAAGGATGAATTTTCTTCATCATTTTTTGTTTCCTCAGATTTCTTCCAATGATGGTTGGAAGATCGTTATTTTAGCAGCATTAGGGGACTGTCTTGTTGATTCTCCTCAATCTCTTGTAGTTCTTATGTAGTGATGCTTGATGACACCACTCCACAATTTTGGCTTTGAGGAAGAACATCCTCCTTACTATTGAATCCAGCTGGCATGGTTCATATTCTTTGATCAACATTTCTCTCCATGGGCTTGGAATCTAGGCAAAGAACAAGTGGAATACTTCCTCTTCCTTAACCTCTGACTTCCATCTATACTCTGTGAAGAGTTTGATGTATTCGTCTACTTGATAGATGTCAAGTAATTCCAGGTTGTATAGGGCATTCCTATACTTCTTCATCTTTTCTTCTTCCATTCTTTCGAAGTAACCTACTCCGATGAAGTGGATCTTGAAAACTTTGGCCATGCGATCCACTATATTACCGAGATCTTCTCCTCCCATGGCCTCCTTCTTGACTTCATCTGAGAGCTCCTCCCATGCGTACTTTACTGATCCTTCTAGGCTCATAGTTAGAAATCTTATGAACCCTTCTTTATCCAGTTCTAATGCACCTCCTGCAATCTTCATTGCATTTGTCCACTTGTCGATTAGGGTCTCTCTGTTTTTGAAGTCCAGAGTGTCGAGGTTTAGAATCAACCTGTATGGATTTATTGGTTCAAGGTGAGACCGACTATATGGGGTGTTGTGTAAAGTCGATCCTCAAACTCAGCTTGCTCTTGTCGACAATCTCATAGCCTTCATTTTGAAATTTCCTTGGTTTTGGGATGTCTCTTCTTGTCTTACTTTATGGACTCCATGTGATCCAGAAGTTCCTTCATTTTGGCTCGATTCCTGTCGGATCTGAGGAGCCTGAGATTGTTGTTGAGAGTTCGAAGTCTCTCCAATATTCATTTTCAAATCTATGATAGTTAGTCCTTAGAAGGACTCATATAGATCTTGTAGATCCTCAAGATTCGCTCTTTCCATCTAGGGATGTGGATTCTCCTCGAAGGATAGCGATCATCTTCTCACTCTCCGTCTTCGGCCTTGTGACCTACCTCGTTTTTCCCTTTTTGTGTAAAAGGGGTACTAGTTCGAAGGTTGGTGGCACCCTTCCTCCTGAGACTCTACTTGCTTTATCAACTTCTTGATGAGGTCGAGTTGTTTGTTCTGCAACGTATCCACCTTATCCATCTTGAGGCTGATCTCAAATATCGTCTTGGACATGTTTTGGTAATATTCTCCAAAGAATTTCACAGTCTTCTGTAATTCTCTAAGATCTTGATATATCTTAGAGTTATCCGCCTCGATCTCTCTCTATTCTGTCATTTTGACCACCATGAAAAGTAGCTTGCAGATCTCTCTTTGACCTTGGTTTGGTCGTGTTCTCCATTATTCATGTCTGGGGACATGTCCATAGATCTCTGTGAAACTTTGGAGTTCCACTATATTTCTTGATACTTCTTTGGAGTATCTTATTTCCATCTGGCCACTTTCCTCCAGATGTTCTTCATCGTTGTAATTGGCACGGGCTTCTGCCAGTTTCCATCTTCAGTCGAGACCCTTCCAAAAACGGTCGGTGTTCTCCATTGTAGTATTTTTATAGAGAGCTGCTTGTTTCATCGTATACAATGGGCCAGAAGGCGTTGTTGCTCCAGTTTTGAACAGGGCTTATAATTCTGTCACTCTCGGATGTCGAACTTTTATTCGGATCCATTTTTTTTTTTAAACTCTCCTCTCGTTAAGCGATATAAGTTTATAATAATTTTTTCATTCATAAATAAATTAACCTAGAACTCTGATACCATTTTAAAGTGTGAGGAATATGAGGAAAATTAAGTTGAAATGTTGTAATGCAAAGTATACCAACATGATTACATATATTGTTACGGGCATAATCACATATATGGTTACCGACAAGTACTGATAAGTAAAAATTTTGACAAGTTGACCAGTCTGACTTTTCAATTTTTTATTGAAGGGCAAAACTGTTCGAAAACTGGCAATTGGGTATAATTAATATTTTTTTCAAGGATTGACAAAATTAAAATTTTCTATTGCATTTTGGGTATTTTTGTATATTTGCACATAAATAAATTATAACGTATGTTATGTGTGTTAGGTGGGAGTAGTAAATTTGTAAATAAAATATACTTTTAAGGTTATGAATTGATATGATGTTTTCTTTTTTGGGTGATGAAATTTAATATGGAACAAATTAAAATGAAAAGTGTAAAATTTTAATGTGGGATGGAGGGAGTATATTATATTTTATTTATATATTATTAATTTTATATATATATATATATTTTTTATTATTACATTGATTTTTTTTTAATAAACATTAAAAAAATATCTAATGTATTAGATGTAATTCATTAGTGTATTTGTTTTACTTAATAAACGTATAATTTTTTAAAAAAATTAATAATTAGATGTAATACATAAATTAATATAACATATATACTAATTAATGAATTAAGATATATACAACTTGAATGAATACATTATTATTTTGGCAAAATCCCTTAGAGAAAATGATCTTCCCAAAAAAAGTTCTAATCCATACGAAAATGAAATTAGAACTGTTCTAAATCACTCATTAAGAAAAACTTATAGCAAGGAATCTAAAATTCATAAAGCATTTAATTAGAGGAAAAAAATCACAAAATATATTATATCAAAATTGATGCATACATATGCTTCAATCATTATTATCCATCAAAGATGGATAGTCACAGAACAATTAAAACCAATAGAACAACCCGAACTAATCATTATTATCGATTAAAGATGGATCTTCGCATAACAACCGAAACCAGCATAACATCTCAAATTAGATAAACAGTGATATTTTCCCCAAACTAAAAGTGAAATTTTGCCTTTATTCAATTGAATACTCCATCTACGTATAAATCAACCGCCTGAGCAACGAAATATGTTCCCACTAGCCTTCGTGATGGTCTTCCCCACATATTTTTATTTTTTCTTCGTCTTTTTCCTCATTCTCTATTCGCATTCTTGACAGAAAGTTTCTTGACGGCGAGCTTGAATCACTCAAGATCTTCTGCCTTATTCCCGATGGTGAGTTTTCTTTACTCAGGATTGGTAGCGATCTCACTCTTTCGGACACCACTCTCGAGAAGAAAGAGAATAGATGTGAGAAGATAAGGAAAACGAGAACAATGAAAGACAAGGAAGGAAGAGAGAGAAAGTGCGATCCACCAATGAATTTGGGGTTAAAATTATTTTTATATATTGGGTTATTGAGTTCTGATCATTAGTTGTTAGTGTACAACAAGAGGTAAAATAAAATTGACTTCCTATTATTATGATGTTTATCAATGGGAATCCCATTCCATAAGTATTATACATTTCTGTGCTACTTTTAGCTAACTCGTAGTTACTAAAAAAAATAGCGATCATTGGTAAGTAAAAAAGCTCATCATAAATATTGTAACGTGAACCATTGCGAGTTTTGGATTGATAAATGCTAGCTCACCTTTTTGCATGTGTCTCCAAGTGTAGGGAATCAATTGTAGTTCAGCGTGTGACCAAGTAAAATTATCAAACCACAGGATAATTCTAGGCTAATTATTTAATCTAATTATGACTATTCTAATTTAAGACAATTCTGGGTATTTTTAGAGTGAATTAATTAAATCTGAGATTGCAGAAAATAATTACTAAAAATTTAAATAGCAAATAAAATAAATATAGAAAGTGTTGAAGAGAGAAGATAGATAGCTCTAGACAATCCAGATTAATTGGGTCAACCTAAATCACTAGACAATTGGTTAGAATTCCTGCAGATATTATGAAAGCAATCACTTAATTATGTTAAATCTCTCTTTTAAAGTGAACTTAACACATAAACCTAGTTTAAACCCGCAGATGTTAAAGAATAATTCCTACTCCCCTTCTAGGTACTTCATTCTGAATTCCTAATAGGTTAGAGCAGTAAACTTCCTTTTATAGGTACTTATGAATTAATCTCCGGTTCCCACCTAATAATCTAAGAAACCAAATCTTTTAGAATGGTAATTAATAAATATATTAGGTGTTCAATATTAATTATTCTAATGAATAAAGGTTATATGGTAAGATTCTCATTTACTCATAACAGTTAGACAAATATAATTCCTTTATTAACACAAGCAATAATCATAAACATGCATAAGACAATGACATACTCATGAATAAGGACAGATCATATAAGACAAAAATATAAGTCTCAAATTCAAAGTATTAATAAAGGAATAAGTATACTTGCAGAAATCCATAACCTAGTCTAGGTCATCAAGTCAAAACCAAGTAATCCTTTAAAACCTAGAACTATCCAAAAAGTAATAGCTCATAGTGTTACAAGAAATACCCATGGTTATGTTCGAAAATAATCCAATGAGTCTATTATTCAAAATAAAGAAAGATGGAATAAGAAAAACCCTAGATGTGGTGTGATTCTCCGTTCTCTCTTCAGTGATTCTGAATTTTCTTACTCTCATTCTCAAGTAACCAACACTAATGAACTCTCCGGGATGAGTGGATATTGATTTCGATATGGTGACGAGGAAAGGGTATGAAAAAGTATGTAGGGTTGTGAATAATTGTGGAGAGTTATGAATAAAAATCCCAAAGTGTCTTATTTATAGTTGAGGATTGTAAAAATCTCGAATTCTGACTCAAAAACATGAACGGGTCGAAAAAACTACGAAACTGAAAAATTGGACCTAGCGGACAGTGGCATGAGTCATGCCAGATGTGGCATGAGTCGTGTCGGGCGTGTGTTTGCGGAGTCCTTCGGCAGGCTAGGCGGCACGGATGCGGCACGAGTTGGCACGGCTGGGCGCGTTCGGCAGCTCTCGGTGGCTTCGGTGCTCGTGCCCGTACAGCTGTGCGACATGACTAAGCGAGGCTCGACGGCACGATCTGGTGCATTTTTGCGGCACGAGTGGTCCTCTTGGTCGGCACGAGTCGTGTTGGCTTTTCTCCTTTCGACTTCGCTCCCGACTTCAGTTTTTTTGCTCTTTTTACCTCATTTTCTACCTAAATTCACGAAATAACACCTCAAATGTATCTGTAACACAAATTTATATAATTCAACCAAAAGATGCTCAAATACGGATATAAATATCACAGTACGATGCTAAATCAGATCCTAAAACAAGCAGATTTTCACTCTAATCAAACCCCCAAACTTAAGATGTTGTTTGTCCTCGAACAACAAAAAAGAACAAAAAAGACGAAAGATAGTGTGTAAATCTAAGGGAAAACAAAAGATATGACAACTAGGTCATTCAACACACAATTGTCATTAACTCAGGTCATGCACTCTCATCACATGCAATAATTCATTCATAGCATACTAGTTAAGATAATTACTACCAATTCAAATGCTCTATCAACTTATTCTCACAGGGAGTATATCACTCGTACTCAAGTCTAAAAGATGTACACTTATCGAGTATAGTGTTTATGCTCAAACTCAATTCAAGTGCATGTGTAACCATATGCTTGCCAAACGTCTTAAACTCTCCACCACTTAAAGTATGATTCGACAATGGAATCAAAAAGGATTTCTAATAGGATGTAATATTGGCTCTTTGGTAAGGGTAGGAAACATAAGGATAAAGTAACTTAATTAGTAGAAAATTAAAACCGAAGATCTTTTGTACTGCAGATTTTTACACTTCAAGGCTATCCAACTTGATGCTCTTCTAATTTTCTTTTCTCTCCTTTCCTTCAAACACAACATTCTTTTTTTCCTTTCCTTTTCTTTTTTTGAGGTACCAGTTTTGGGCATTACCTCTAATATTTCGGGGTACCAGTTTTGGGCACTACCCCTAAGTACTTTATTTTTCAGCTTATAATCACTTGTACAACTCCAAATATTTTATTCCTTCCAAACTCCATGAAAATCAATTCACACACTTTGACAACATTTAATTCTCCACTAAATATAGGAATTTAAGGCTCAAATAAGATATCAAAGTAGCTATCTTCGTAGGTTGCCAAATAAATAAGGCTTTTAGGCTCAAAAGGGTTAACTACGGATATAAAATTATTTGGTAGGAAATTATTTGGCAAAGTGACTCATAAAAATCATGGATGACCTAAAATCATCTCCCATTATCTAACATAACATGCGGTCTGAAGCAAGACAAAAGGCAAGTTCTAGAATACACACACAAGAATGATACTCACCAGAAAGAAATATCATGTGATTATGTACATGATAATAGACTCAAAATCTCACATGGGTTTATCAAGTAATAGAGCACTCTTCATGGTAAGCAATATCTCACAAGTACACATAGAACTTCATATCACAATATAACTTAAGTATACTTCCTTCATCAATTTCAAGAGCATATGAATTTCTGACAGGAATCTAAAAAATAAAATCATCATAAGCATACCACCTGAAACCCAAACATAAATACCTCAACTACTAGATAATAACTCCACATAATATCTCCCACAAATATCAAACAACACAAATCAAGATAAGAATGATACATGCAAGAAACAAATACATCAGAACAACCCTATCAAATTATCACTCCATTCAAAGCCTAAATAGAAAATAAATACAAGGTGAAGAGATAGAATGACACAACATTGACAGATAAGGTTGTTTAAAAATAGAGGCTATAACCTCCATCAGTCACGTCTCTCTTGGTGTCTCGAACTTCATCTCTTAAGCTTCGTATCTCTCTTTGTGTCTCCCTTCGAGAATGCCTGACCTCTTGGAACAACATCTGAAATTGATGGTCGTTCGAACGCCTGATGGAGTCAAACTGATCATTGATGTATTGGTACATCTCTCCCCATGGATCCTGCACATTTGGAAAATAATCAAAATGATAATCAAGGGGTACGGGACCAGCTGAAGTACTGGGTCCTCCATACTGAGCTCCAGATAGGGTTGTAGATGTCCCCGATGCAAATGGATCATATGCTGCTCCGGATGGACCGCCCTGATAGTACCCACGAACAGGATGTTGTGAGTCATGTCTCCCAAAAAAGCTCCAGCGCGTCCTCCTCAGTCAACATCATCTCATCCTCATCACCACCACTATCAGTATAATCGCCATCATTCTGAACTTGGGGATTTACTACTCACTCATTATGCTCCCTGATAACCTTCTCCTAATCTCCTTGTCTAGAGAAGACAGATGAGACATGGGTGTGCAAATAAGACTTGCAAGCGAAGTTCTCTCCATCAGTCAATGTCGTCAACTGCTCATAGGGAAGTGGTATAGAAAGGTTGCCCTACTTATAGAAAAGTTGTTCAGCTCGCTCATACAAGATACGTGCATTCTTCAAAGCTCGCACATTTATGTATGGCTTATTCTCATTAACGAGCTTCATCCTATTAATGTGCACTCTGTGGATCTCAGTTATCTGGGTGATAATACCACCCATCATCACAGATCGAGTCTCTCCATCTCTAAAATGAAGGAGCTGCTCCATAACTAGTACTGTCAAGTCAAACAGCTTTTCCTCGTACATGCACCAGAGGACATAAAGCTCCTCCAACCTAACTTGACCCTCCTCATGCCTAGAGAAGATGGTATATGAGAGCTCTTTTAATGTACCTGAGAACTGGGCTGATAATGCACGTGGACTTAGACTATCTGGGTATGAAGGCTTCATCCTTGCCCGTGATCTTTCTCCAGAAGGCATCCTTGTCAAATGAAACACTTATCTCATCACTAGCATCATAAGGAAATCCAAATCCCAAGTTCAGCTCTTTTCTTGTCATCTTTGTATTCCTTCCTCTCAATATGAAAGTGTATCTACTCGAAAGCCTATCATCCTCCTCGTGATATACATCATATGACATGAAAATTTTCATAGTCAATGCATATGTGGTTGGCCTCCGAGCATTCATGGACCCTAGAATGCCCACTCTATTGAAGAGAGTATCTACATCATGTTTGATCCCGAGCTTGATCATGGTTTCCTTGTCATGACAGCGCGTACGCACTATAAGCCTCTTCAAACGGCTGTACTCCTCTATATTATTCTTCCATCCGGGAAAATAAATCCCAAGATGGCGAGGGGAAGTTTTGTTCCTTCTAATTCGAGCTATCTCATCTTGCTTTTTCTCTTCTGTCCATCCATCACCCATTTTATTTCCTACAAAAATTACAAGTAAGATGCATGCAATAATTCCAAAAACAAAAATATTGCATCTACTTGACTCAATAAACTAAGAACATAAAATAGCTCCACATTAAGTCACACATATCCCTAATTTCTGGTCCCAACAATTCGTGAACAACATATGAAGTCACTATTCACATTCTTGAAGCTCCTAGAAACAAGAAAATAATAAAAATCAACTCTTACATGTCAACCCCAACATATATAGCATGATTTTCCAAACAATAATTCAAAATAAGGCCCTAAAACGCTTCAATTAGTTTCAACCCTCAACTAACATCAAATACCATCTAAAGTTTATGTGAAGTGAAATGTGTGGGGTGGAATGGTGATTTACGGACAAAGAAATGACAAAGTTTTGGAAGTGGAACGACCCGTGAGCGGTAGTAGTGAAGAAATGAGCCTACTATTTGAAAATTCAAATTTTTAACACTGTTCTGACCTGGCACGACATTGGCACGACTCGTACCGAATATGGCATGAGTCGTGCGGCCCTACCTATCGACAGCCTTACCTATTGGCAGCCTTCGCGCGTTGATGCTCTATTCAGCACAAATCATGCCTGCATTTCTTGGCGGTCATGCCGTGCAACTCTGTGACTCGTGCTGGCCTCCAGGCTCTCATGCTTGGCGACACGCCTAAGCCTCCCAGCCCACCAACTTCGGCACGACTCGTGCATAGGTATGGCATGAGTCGTGCCACTCTTCAGCATACATTCGGGCACTTTTTTGAACTTTTTCAACCTATTTCTTCGAATTTTAATCCAATTAAAGCTCAAATACATGAAATTTATCATTAATATCATCAGGAAAACTAAAAAATTTAACCAAAAATTTATCACACCAAATTTAAGAAAAATAAACAAGACACAAAAGACACTTGGATAGTTGCAAAAAATTCAAAAATTCGAAATAAAATCCGAAAATTCTAAAAAAATCAACCTCCAAGCATCACACACAAGTGAAAGAAAACTTACCTTGGTGCTTCAAGACATTGGGATGCACGTTCACCCCCCCCCCCCCCCCCCCCCCCCCAAACTTAGTTCAAACTAAGTGAGAAACTAAGTTTGCAAAAAGTGAATACCATAGAGGAAGAAACACCTAATAAAATTTCATGCACCAATCAAACAATTAAAGCAGTAAAACAGGAGGGTAAGCCCCCAACAAGCGCTAATGTTTAACATCGAAGAGTCATGACGGATTGCTTATATTTAACGTCTTAGAGCTCAACGGAAAGCCGCATAATGGAGGTGATCAACGAAAAGGACTTTCTTATCCCGTGGCGACCTATAATGCTCCATCTGATGCCCATTAGCTATGAAACTATTTCCATCCTTATCCAATAGTTCATATGTACCTCCACCACAAGCTTTATGTACCATGAATGACCCTATCCACTTAGACTTTAGCTTCTCAGGAAAAAGTTTAAGCCTAGAATTATATAACAAGACTTCATCATTCTCAAAGAACTCCTTGAAATGAATCTTTTCATCATGCCACTTCTTTACTCTTTCCATGCTGATCCGTGAGTTCTCATAAGCTATATTCCTAAACTCTTCATGTCTATTCATTTGAGTCATCCGCAGGCCACCCGCTTCTTGTAAATTCAAATTCAGCTTCCTCACCACTCAAAATGCTTCATGTTCAATCTCCACAGGAAGATGGCATGATTTTCCATAAACAATTTGGAATGGAGACATCTCCAAGACAGTCTTGCAAGCAGTTCTAAATGCCCACAATGCGTCATCTAGCTCCATAGCTCAATCCTTCCTACTCACATTCATTATTTTTTCCGAAACCTGCTTAATCAGATGATTGGATACCTCAGCTTGCACATTAGATTGTGGATGATAGGGAGTCGCCACCCTATGCCAAAAATGATAATCCTTCAAGACCTTCTCCATGAGCTTGTTAACAAAATAGGTTCCCCCATCGCTAACTAGTACTCTAGGTACTTCAAATCGAGAAAAGATACGCTTCTTCAAAAATGCTTGCACAACCCTTGCATCATTCGTCTTGGTTGGAATTGTTTTCTCCCATTTAGACACATAATCCACTACCAAAAGTATATAAATATATCCATTGGCTGAGAGAAAGGGACTCATAAAGTCTATCCCCTACACATAAAAAATCTCCACCACATAACTATTCCGCAGAAGCATTTCATCTCTCCTAGAGATGCTTCCAATTCTTTGACACCTATCACAGCTTGCAACATATGAACTACAACATTTGAAAAGGGATTGCCAAAACAAACCTGATTGCAAAACCTTTGCAGCTGTCCTCTCGGCACCGAAATGCCCCCAGTTGGTTGTGCATGATAATGATTCAGCACACTTTCCCATTCCTTTTCCGGCACACACCGCCGGATGATAAAGTCTGCACATATCTTATAGACGAAAGGCTCATCCCAATTAAATTTCTACACATCCCTCATAAATTTCAAATGCTCATGCCGACTCAAATTATATGGCTTAGTCCCACTTGTAAGATAATTGACATAATCTGCATACCAAGGGGCCTTAGGTTTTGTAGCTAAAGCGAATGCCTGGAGAAGCTCCATCTCTAGAATCTCCTCATCCGGGAACAACTCTTTGATGATTTCTTTCTCATTTTCACAATGCTCCCTTGTCTCTAATCTAGAGAGATGATCCGCCACCACAATTTCGCTTCCCTTCTTGTATCTTATCTCAATGTCAAACTCTTGCAGAAGCAAAATCCATCTAATAATCCTGGGCTTGGCATTCTTCTTCTCCATTAGATATCGGATCGCAGAATGATTCGTATACATCACAGTTTTCATCACCACTAGATACGCATGAAACTTGTCAAAAGCATACACCACAACTTAAAATTCCTTCTCAGTCATAGTGTAGTTCTTTTGAGCTGCATCAAATGTCTTGCTTGAGTAGTAGATGGCTCGAAACCTGTTCTCCCTCATCTGCCCCAAAACTACTCCCAAAGAAACATCACTTGCATCGCACATAAGCACGAAGGGTTCAGTCCAATTTAAATTAATTAAGATAGGGGCAGACATCAATGCCTCCTTCAAAACCTGAAAAGACTTTAAACATTCATCATCAAATTTGAAAGGGACATCATTTTCTAATAAATGAGACAGAGGTTTAGAATATTTAGAAAAATCTTTTATGAATCTACGGTAAAATCCTTCATGTCCAATTAATGACCGCACTCTCTTCTCATTTAGTGGTAGAGGTAATTTTTCAATTGCCGCCACCTTAGCTCTATCAACCTGCAACCCTTAGATGATACATGATATCCTAAGACAATGCCATCTTTCACCATAAAGTGACATTTCTCCCAATTCAAAACAAGGTTAGTATCTTGCATCTCTTCAAAACAACATCAAGGTTAGATAAACAAACATGTGTCCCCAAGTGTAGGGAACCAATTATAGTTCAGAATGTGACCAAGTAAAATTATCGAACCACAGGATAATTCTAGACTAATTATTTAATCTAATTATGATTATTCTAATTTAAAACAGTTCTGGGTATTTTTGGAGTGAATTAATTAAATCTAAGATTGCAGAAAATAATTATTAAAAATATAAATAGCATATAAAATAAATATGGAAAGTGTTCAAGAGAGAAGATAGATAGCTCTAGGCAATCTAGATTAATTGGGTCAACCTAAATCACTAGACAATTGGCTAGAATTCCTGCAGATATTATGAAAGCAATCACTTAATTATGTTAAATTCCTCTTTTAAAGTAAACTTAACACATAAACCTGGTTTAAATTCTCAGATGCAGATGATTAATTCCTACTTCCTTTCTAGGTTCTTCATGCTAAACTAGAGCATTAAACTTCCTGATAAGAGTGGAAATTCATGTATTTTTGGATCCGATTTGATACCTCTTTGAGTGTTTAATTGCTATTATTAACATCAATCTTAATACTTTGAATGATTATTGACTAAAAGGTGCTTGAAAGGTATTTTGTTGTATTTTGATAGGAAAAAGGATAAAAAAATACTAAATTGGAATGAAGGGTGAATTTGTGCAACATGTCAAAGAAACAGAGGACTATATTCCATAATTTTTATGTATTTCTTTAGAATTTCAAACTGGTTGTGTGATACATGGTTATAAATCTACGAAAGAGAGGATCACGTGGGCACAAGAATCAACTCTATCTGAATTCAGATGAAGAATTTATGCTCAAAACTGTGAGGTCGCGCGCCAGCGAGAATTCCAAAAATTCACAAAAATTACCTTCTATTTCATATTTTCTTGGTGGCCAAGTTATTTTCTAATCTAATATCCCTCCATATCTTCTATAATTATATTTTTCCTAATTTTTCAAGATCCCACATCCTTTTACTCTTTATTTTATTTCATTCTCACACCTATATACTCTATACTCATCACCACATAAAGGTGTGGAGAAACCGCATAATCAACCACCACCACATCACCTAGGATTTTAAACCCTAATCCAACATATCCGTCTTTCATCTTCTACCCATTATCCGCCATCCACCATCTGGAGAGAATTAAAGAGAGTATTTGTCTATTTGATCGGAGACGGAAAATCAGGAGAGGGCGGAGTTGAAGAAAGAGAAACAAAAAAATAAGTTTTCTTTTCTTTAATTTATTCTTTCTAGTTTTTAAATGCATGAGTAAGTCTTCTTTCATAAACATGGTTGTTGCTTGTAACACCATGAGCTAAGTATCTTATTGGTATTGTTAGGGCTTTAATACAATTTTGACTATGTGATTTGATTGCCCTAAACTTGGATTTCTTATACTGCAGATTGTTTATTTCCTTATTGAAGAAGATATTTTGAGACTTCATATTATTGTGTTTTGAGTTATGATTCCTTTGATTATTCATGATGTTATCACTGATTGATAGTTGATAGTATTCTTTATTTCTGCATGATAGTTGTTGTTTCCTATGACAGTCTTAGGGATTGACCTATAATTCCTAAGAGTGTTAGACAATCAATTTGGGATATTAATTACATGGTAAAACATCATTATTAAGTTATTGGTAAGGAGACAGAAGTGGTTAATAATTGTGTACCTAGAAAGGGAAGTCTAGTGCTCTAACCTTTAATGGAATTTAGCATGAAGTACCTATAGAGAGAGAGAGAGAGTTAATTCTTTATTGATCCTAGAATATGCAGCTCATTATAAGTATTAGATTCTACCTGATCAAGGAGGTCTAACTAGATTTAGCGATCCTTTTTATAAATATCTGCAGGTAATTAATTTGGGTTTAGAATAATCTGTCACATAATTAAGTTGGATTGTCCTTAGCATTATCAGTCTCTTATCTTGGAATACTTCATTGTTTTCTCACCAGCATATCCTATCTTATTTATTTTATTATTATTTAATTTTTATAAATTAAATTTGTCTTAGATAGAAATAGTCATATTAGATTTATTTGTCACTCTGACACTATAACGTGGGTTAGATAATTTAACTTGGTCACACGCGTACTACAATTGATTCCTTATACTTGAGGGTGAGATTCATGTTTTCGAAAGAAAATAGCGATCACTTCCCTTTATAGGTACTTAAGAATTAATCCCCGGTTCCCACCTAATAATCTAAGAAGTCAAATCCTCTAGAATGGTAATTAATAAATATATTATGTGTCCTATATTAATTATTCTAATGAATAAAGGTTATATGGTTAGATCCCCTTCACCCATAACAGTTACACAAATATAATTCCTTCTATGACACAAGCAATAATCATAAACAAGCATAAGACAATGACATACTCATGAATAAGGACAGATCATATAAGACAAAAATATAAGTCCCAAATTCAAAGCATTAATAAAGGAATAAGTATACTTGCAAAAATCCATAACCTAGTCTAGGTCATCAAATCAAAATCAATTAATCCTTTAAAATCTAGAACTATCCAAAAAGTACTAGCTCATGGTGTTCAAGGAACACCCATGGTTAAGTATGAAAACAATCCCATGAGTCTATTATTCAAAATAAAGAAAAAATGAATAAGAAAAACCCTAGATGTGGCGTGATTCTCCGTTCTCTCTTCCATGATTCTGAACCTTCTTGCTCTCCTTCTCAAGTAACCAACACTGATGAACTCTCCTGGATGGGTGGATATTGATTTCGATATGGTAACGAGGAAAGGGTATGGAAAAGTATGTAGGATTGTGAATAATTGTGGAGAGTTATGACTAAAAATTCCAAAGTGTCTTATTTAATTGAGGACTGTAAAAATCCCAAATTCTAACTCGAAAGTGAACTTTTTACGTCAAAAACACGAATGGGCCAGAAAAATGACGAAACTGAAAAATTAGACCTAGCGAACAGTGGCACGAGTCATGCCAGATATGGCACGAGTCGTGCAGGGCGTGTGCTTACGGCGTCCTTATGCAGGCTGGGCGACAAGGATGCAGCGCGTCTCGGCAGATCTTGGCGACACGAGTCAGCACAACTGGCGCTTTCGGCAGCTCGCGCTCGGCAGCTCTAGGCGGCTTCGGCGCTCGTGCCCGCACAGTTGTGCGGCACGACTAAGCGAGACTCAACAGCACGGGCGGCACGACCTGGCGCATTTTTGCGGCACGAGTGGTCCTCCTGGCCGGCACGAGTCGTGCCGGCTCTTCTACTCCCGACTTCGCTCTCGACTTACTTTTTTGCTCTTTTTACATCGTTTTCTATCTAAAAATATGAAATAACACCTCACATGCATCTGTAATATAAATTTATACAATTCAACAAAAAGATGCTAAAATACGGATATAAATATCACAATACGAAGCTAAATCGGACCCTAAAACACGCAGATTTCACCACTAATCAATAAATTTGCTCAAGTTGCTCCACCTAGAAAGAATCTGAGTACGGGAAAGGAATAAAGTTGGGACTAGAGAGAAGGAGAATGGCATTGGAAGATCCAATGCGAAAGGATCCAGCCCAAAAGGGACCATAAGGGAAGAAAAAACTAAAAAAAGTAGTCAATTCTACAACAAAAAAATAAGAACCATGAAAGAAGATCTACTCATAAAATAGGATAAGGGCAACTACCTTCCATTAATGTTGGATTTCAAGGTAGGTGACGTATGCAATGACGTCATGAATATTTGAGAGGCTTGGACTCTAGATTTCTTGTTTGTTTGGGCTTCTATAAATAGAGGTTTTGAGAACGCAAGAAGCATCATCTATTTCCTTTTGTTTTCTCCTTCACTAAACATTGTAATAATTTTTTTAGTGTATGATCGAGTGTTCTTGTAAAGCTACAATAGATAGTTAAAGAGTTTTCTCCTCACGTTCGAAGAATATTAGTGTGTAAAATATAACTTTCATTCATCAATAAATAATTCTGGGCATTAGCCATTGCATACAACTTCCCTTGAATTTTCTATACCACCAAAACCTTAGTCAATTATTCTAAGTTAGTACTTGTACTTTCTACATCTTGGGTAGGAAATGAACCAAGATTGCTCTGTGGATCGGTGAAGGAGATGAGATTGATCCATCGCAGGACGTGTGGTTAACTGTACAACAATCGTAAAATCTCCCGAGTACCTGGTGATCTTTCGGTCAAAAAAAGTACTATTACTTAATTAAAGATAACTAATTATGGGTAATTTGTGATTAGTGGAAGTATGTTGGTCGGATATGTTCGTACTGGACTTTATCCATTTTTTAAAGATAAAGAAATAAAATAGGGGTTAAAATAAAATTTTAATTGAAGTAATGGCAAAATTGTAAATTTTGGATCAACTTTTAGTCAAAATTGACCAATTAAAATTGGGTTATCTTGGTGGGTGTATTTAAAATTTTGGGTATATTGAAATTTTTTAAATAAATGATAAAATTTTGGTTTAAATAATAATAAAAAAACAACACTCTGATACAGAGACATTTGTTTTTTGTATGGAGATATAATATTTTAATGTGTAATGAAGTGAGAAAAATAATATTTTAATGTATAGTGACAGTTGTATTAGTGTAGTGTATGGGCCCAATGTAGGTACATAATAATTGTTAATGTGAGTCTCATCTACCGAAAAAAAATGTATTCTTTATTTTGGAATGGACCGAAATAGAAAAGTGTATACTTAGTCATGGGATGGGGAGAGTAATACACCTTGGATGTTTCGTTATATTTTGAGTTAAATCTCCTATTACACGCGTTAAATGAGTGACATGTGTGCGAGGAAGAAAATTTCAACCACTGCCCATAGGATTTAAGCTTTCCTTTTAGGATATATAATTTATTAGAGACACTCTCTTGAGAGACGGGTTTTTTGTGAGACGGTTGTGAGACTGGTCAATCCATTACTAAAGTATGCTTTTTATATAGGTAAAATATGCTTATTCGTAATTAAAGTATGTCAATAATGAATCATATTATATCACCATAAAATCATACTTTAATTCATCATTTATTATATTTTAGAAAACATACTTTAACAACCATTAGGCGTACTTTATCTATATAATAGACATACTTTAATCCGTCTCAACAACTGTCTCACATATATAATATCTCACATGAGAATTTGTCAATTTATTATATCATACGTGTTATTCATTCAACGGGATGCAATAAGAGATGTAATACCAAAATGTTATTGAAAATTTGAATTGAGTAAAAAAGGTTACGAGACATTTGCATTAACCAGGTCAAAATCCATGATTTAAACAATTTCACATGATACAACTTAAACCCTAACCTTAATAATCAAGTTTGCACGAATCTTTCACGAAATCTTGAAACTGCAAAAATGATGAATTATAAAGTATATACTGGAGGCAAGGGGTAGAAGCAGAATCAGCCTTTTGTGCAATCAAACCTGGAAGATTAACAGGAAAAGTGACAACAATACAACAAAATAAATAATAAATTATAGAAAGAATAATGTACTTGGGATATACTATATATTTTAAAAATAAAATAGTAAGAAACATGTGGTGTGGAATGTGTAAGCATGCGTGGGTGATTCTGTATAGAACTAATTAAGAGGCTGGGTTAAAAGCAAAAGTCCCATACTCTCTGATTACACATTCTCCCACTTCTTCTTTTGATTTGAAATCTTGTCTTCTACGTCTATCAACAATTAACTAGTAATTAGTTTAGTTTATAATTATAATTAATTAATTAAGTGAAACAATGGAGGAATTGGTGTCGAAATTAATAGCCTGAATCAATTGACCAAATTTAGATAATTAATATATTAGTTGTATAGTGTAGTTTTAGTTATTTACAAATTTTCTGAATTGTAGGAGTCATAATCTTTCTTACATTTTCATTATTAAAATTAAATTTGAGTGAGTCTCTTGTGTTCCCGGGCACACGAATTTAAATTCGTGCCACTTTGCAATTTTCGTGCCACTTTACAATTTAAACTTTCTACTAATACATAAGTTTAAATACAATAGAGAGTGGAAGGATTGTGTTCACATGAGGACACGAACTGTGTCTCCGTTTTCCTAGGAGCGCAAGAGCTTTTGCCATTAAATTTTACTATAGCAGGTAGAGAAAGAATGAACGATGTCATGGTAGAAGGGTCGTGTCGACGACAGATATGGCAAAATAGCAAAGAAGTATGAACGACAGATAGGATTATGCCTATGGAAGATTTTTATATTGGAATGTTATACTGATCACTTATTCGTGTATAAAATTCTTGTAAACAGTTCTTATTCGAAATCTTATATACACTTATTCGTGTATAATATTTTTATACACGAATGAATATGTATAACATTCTATTTTTATTATATACCAGAGTGTATAAAAACATGTATTAGGTTATAATATACGCTAAATTTGTGTATAAGGTTATTTTCGTCATTTAAAGAATAAAAATAGTTCTATTTATAAATACTCCCTCAGTCCGCTCGAAAGAATATTTTTTACTTTTGTGCACATTGATTAAGGAGTATTATTATTTAATATTAGTGAGTAGTTATATTAGTGAGAGTGTAGATCCCATATTTTAGTTATATTAGTGGGTGGGTATGAGTTTCATATATATGTAAACAAGGAAATGACACTCTTTGGAGCGGACGACCAAAATGAAAAAAGATCATCTTTCAAACGGACGGAGGGAGTATGACATAAAAGAAGTTAACTGTTTTTTTACGTACACTTTTATTAATTACTTCTTTATAAAAATATAAAATAAACTCATTTGTTTTTTGCATTTGAATTAATGAGTATTATAATTTTTTGTATAGTGAATAGTTGTATTAATGAGTATGCGAGTCTTATATTTTAACTGTATTAGTGAGTATGTATAGATTTAAAAAGAGAAATGAAATCCTTAAAGAAAGATGACCAAAATGAAAAAATAAAACTCAATAAGGGCAAATACCGTAAAGTTTACTCCCTCCTTCCCAGACTAAGAGAGTCAAATGCTTTTGTGGGTATGTGAAATTTGTGAAGTACCTTTCTACCCTTCCACCTAATTAATCTATTAATTGTAGTGGGGTATTTTTATTTTTTGAAAATATAAAATATTGTTATGAAATGTTAGTGGTGGGACCCACACATTCCTAAAATAGAAATGACCTCCTTTAAGAGGGATGACGAAAATGGTAAAATGGTCCCTTAATCTGGGACGGAGGGAGTATTTATCATTAAAATAGGTTGCATATTATTCTGGTACGATGTGATATGGCATTTTTTTAAGCAAAAATTCCTTTGCCCTCGAGGACACACCGTGTCTCCATATGAACAAAAGAGTTTTAATATAAAAACTCATGTGTTCACATGGGGACACGGTGTGTCCTCGAGGGCACAGGAGATCAACTCTTTTTGTAAAAGTATTGTGAGATATTTGTCAACTTAAAATGTGATATACTTTGATATTAAATTATGAAGTTTGACAACGGTGTACCTGTAATACTGGTGCACCTGGACGACTTCAGTCGTTAAATTAAATTTTAATTTAATCTCTATTATTAATTAATTTAAATAATTAAAAATTAAAATAGAAAAACAACCCACTACCAAACCTTTAGCATGTAAATTTTAAAGTGCATTCGTGCATCCTAGAATATCCTTAAATTATGATATAATTTAGTGTGTTTTAAATCATTATATTTTATGAAGTTGATATATCTAATATTATTCATGTCACTATGAGATAATATTAGACGTGCTAAAAGATCAATATTTATTGATAAATTGAGTATTAAAATTTTGAATTTTTTTTAATTAAATGTGGAAAATTAAGAAATGATAATTATATATATACCCCAAATTAAACTAATATTCATCTTTTGAACTTACATTTACTTTTTATGAAATAAAGTACAAACGGACAAAATTATTCACATGAGAATGAGATGAGATCTAGTAGTAAAACAATGTGTTAATAAATTAAAATTAGTAATAGATTTTCTGTTATTAATGATTAATTATATGATTAATTTATTGTTATTCAATCGTTAAAGAAGAGTAGTTTTGGACACAGGTGTATGTCACAATGTACAGCGAATGGCTGCTTGGTGTGTTGTCACCTTTTCCTGCTTGCCACTATCCTATTATTTATAATTATGATCGACACTTTTTAGCAACTAATTTATTATTATTGTTTAATACTTCCAAGTTTCGAGAAGGCATGGTGTTCATTTGCATGACTTGATTTTAAAAAAAAAAAAAAGTTATTTTCTTTTAATGGATTATAATTTATATATAATTTTTCATAATTGTTCATTATCATCATATTATTGCTCGCTCTTTCTCCAATTCGGGTTCACATCTATCTTTGTTAACTTCCCTAATTTAACTATGTTGTGCACATAATCCTTCCCACTTTCTTTATTATTATTTTTTTAGCACAAAATTCTTCTCACTTTCTTTAACTTTTTTTCCTAAAAAAATTTGACTTTTAAAAGTAAATAACACTTTATTCAACAATCTCAACTGTTATTTTAATTTCAAATTTATCTTTCCATTTTTTACGCACATATCATTACTTAATACTTTTTTATTATAAAAAAATACTATAATACCCTCTAACGTTAAAAAAATTAATCATAAAAGATAAACTTTCTTAAACAATATGAAACAGAAAACGTTACAATACTCTCTAACGTAAAAAAAAAGTAAAATGTCATAAAGGATACCCTTTATTAAACAACATAAAACAATTAACGTGACATGCTCTCCTAATTAATGGAAGGAGTTTTATTTTTTTTAAAAAGTCATTAATTAAAAACTTAACAATACACTAATTAATTTATTATAAAATTTTCATTCATTTCATTGTACACATTACTATTTTTTTAAGAATTTTTTTTAATTTTGAAGTAATTTTGAAGAATGCAGGACAATTATAAGATATCCATCCTTTCACAGTATATATAGACCGACTTGCCATAAAAATTATAAAAAATAAAAATCCAAATATAGACCTACTTGCCGACATGCCGCATGCACTAATTAACGAGTGCTTGATCAAGATAAATAATTCATAGTATCTATATAGAATTATCGTACATCCATGTTATTTATATATTAATCCATCAGCCCATGAATACATTTGCGTATTTTCTAGCACGAATTTTAAAAAAATAATTTTTTATAGTGTGATGTAAGAAAGAAATTGGGTATTTTGGATAATTGGGTAGAATAAAGTATATGATATAGTTGACTTTGACTAGATTGTGTGTAAAAAGAATGTGTCATTTTTGTAATATTGTAGTATTGTAAGATTATTGATATTGAATATTGTTTCCCTTTTTAGGGGGTGAAAGTATTCTTGGGACGGATCATAATGAAAAGTGCGAATATATTTTTAGGAAGGATGGTGTATTATTTTATTTTGAAATTTTATTATTAAATTTTGGTGGATTTGAAAATGCAATGAATAATGAGGGTGTTTTTGTATTCTGATTTTGAATAAGTATAGTAATTGAGTGTAGGCACTTGAATTTTATTGTCTATTAAAGGAAAATATGTGGCAAATTAATACAATAATTATCAATTAATTATTTATTTATTAAGAGTTTTAAATAAATAAATTCCTAAAATAAATTTGTGAATAAATTGTTAATTAAGACAGATCCAGTCAAATAAGCCCAATCCCATAGAATCTGGTCAAATCAGCCCTGGACCAATCCAATTGCGAGTTATTTATGAGATTTCTTCACCCTTCACCTATATACGGAGCCCTCCTCTATTCATTCTAAATAGACTAAAACATCTGAAAACGCAGACGCTTCTGAAGAGATCAAGAATACGAGCAGTGCTCCCTTGAGATCTTCAAGCATCTTCAAGTCAAGAACAGCCTCCGATCCGAGATAAATGTGTCAAGCCCTCCGATCCGGCATTCTTTTAGCCAATCATCTCCGATCAGAGATAAATGTGTCAAGCCCCTCCGATCCAGTGTTCTTCTGGCCAATCGCCTCCGATCCGAGATAAAGGTGTCAAGTCCCTCCGATCCGGCGTTCTTCCATCCAACCGCCTCTGATCAGAGATAAAGGTGTGAAGCCCCTCCGATCCGGCGTTCTTCTAGTCAACTGCTTCCGATCAGAGATCAAGGTGTCAAGCCCCTCCGATCCAGCGTTCTTACAATCAACAACTTTCTCCACAGAAAGCTCTCCAATCAACGTTCAATCCAAACAAAGGCTCAACGTCTCCGGATCAACATCAAGACTACACATCCAAGCTCGAACAAGCTTCACCTGAAGATCCGACTCAACAAATACGCTGTCAACACAGTCAGCATACACTCCAGTCAAAGTCAACGCAGTCAGCGCAATCAAGTCAACCAGTCAATTCAAGTACAAATTGGTTCGAGAAAAGAATCAGATGATAGATAGAGATTGTTTCCTAAATTATCAAGTTTAATCCTTTTGGATTATTATTGTAATTTTCTTGTATTTATTTTATCATGAATACAAAATTTATTGTTACAAATTTTGGCACACCAGGTGGGACAGTCTCTACCTCTCATCTCTTCTCTCAACAAGCATAAAGATACAAAGTATGACTCCTCTTAGGATCGCGATAAAAAGGTCATCTACCTCAAAACCTTTAGAGAGCTACAAGCTATCAAAACACAAATTATGACTCCGCTAAAGATTGCGATACGAAGGACTACTGCATCAAAACCTTCAGAGTTACAAACTGAAAAGGTTGAAGCAAGAGAAAATAGTACACCCTAAGATTGGGGGCAATGAACACTTGACAAACTTAAACACAAAGCTCCTTAACACGAGCTAAAACTGTCTGCATTACGCTCCTTGATACGAGCTTAAACTATCTAAAATTTCCCAAGTCAAATTTCCTTGACACAAGCGAAAACTGTATACATCGCGCTCCCTGACACGAGCAAAAACTGTCTACATTACACTCCTTGACATGAGCTAAAACTATCTACAAGTCATACTTCTTGATACGAGTTTAAACTATTTAAAAAGCATCAAGTCATGCTCCTTGATACGAGCCTAAACTATCTAACACAAATCAAATTCAAGGCTCCTCAATACGAGCGAAAACAATCCACACTATACTACTTGATATGAATATAAATTGTCCACACATCAAATCATATCTCCTTGAGAAGAAAGAAAACTCTCTACATGTTCGATACTCCTTGATATGAGTATAAACTATCTACACATCAAATAAAATATCCTTGGGAAGAGAATAAACTCTCTACATATAAAGCTCATCGGCACGAGCAACTGTTCACACAATACTCCTCGACATGAGTGAAAAATATCCACACATGGCTCCTTGACACGAGTATAAACTGTCTACAATTTTAAATTCAAGACTCATTGACACGAGTATAAAATGTCAACAAATTCAAGTTCAACGTTTCATAACGCATGAGCCTAAACTGCATGTTACTCCTGGCCCGCATGAGTATAAAATGTGTACGGCACCTCCATTCAAACCAAATCATGTTCCTTGAACTACTGATGAGTGATATTTTCACCTAGATTTAAGTGTCTTTTTATGTTTATTTTTGTATTATTTTATCCATATTTATGTGTATTTTGGTTGTATTTTATGTTTTTATGGATATGTGTGTGAATGAGCTTAAACGTATGATTTTCAGGCAAATATAGATCCTATACGCAAAAAAAATACGTAGAAAAAAAAGGATCTCAATTCGGAGTTGAAACGAGGGAGAACGAGCCGAAACAAAATTGTAGAAATAGGGGTGGCACCAACACGACCGGCCGTGTTGCAGCACACGACCCGTGTTGCGCAACACGGCCCTGTAAGCCTTGGTCATTTTCTGATATCAGAAATGCTTACACGGCCACCCTGTGGCCGTGTTGCAGCACACGACCCGTGTTGCTGCAGGATCAGAAACATATCAAACCCTTATAGAAGCTTTCCAAGAGGTATAAATACCCAATACTTCAATATTTGATAAGAATTTTCGTAGGGTTTCACTCCTACACCTAGATCACACACCATTTCCTCCATTTTACACCATCATCTTCATCCATCCATCCACACTTGATCTCCTCCATAAAATCCACCATCCAAGTGATCAAGGAAGCAAGGGAGAGAGAGATCACAAGAAGAAGAAGGAGATCTACATTGAAACACTTCAAAGGGGGAATCTAATTCTAATTTTTATGCATTTCTTTTTAGATTGATCATGGTTTGTAAGGATTTTAATGTCTATGTTGAATTCCTTGTGACTATGAGAGGCTAATCTCCTTTGTGAGATTAGCTCCATGATTGGTGTTGGATAATTTAGTTTTTATGTAATTTGATTTTAATCTTGAATGGGTTTTATGTATTTCTATCATTGAATGTTGATTGTTTGATATATATGATGATATATGTGATTAATTGTCATGGGCATGTGATTAGATTAAGAAATCAACTATATGTTTAGAATATTTCATTGAATCATTTCATCATACACTTCATGTGCATTGATTTAGAATGAGATAGAGATATCCTTCTAGATTTAGAACCCTTTGATAGAACATTTGATTAGCTTAATCGAGAGGTTGGTTGATTAGATGAGGGGACCCAAACCATTAGTGAATTTATAGTACCTTAAAAGGAAATATTGCCTATGATTTAGTACCTCATTAGGGAACTCATAGAGTAATTAGTACCTAGTGGGAGATCTTTGCTTTGGTCACGATCCTAAGTGGTTTTGGAGCCTTATTGAGGGCCTACATCATATCCATCTCGAGAGAGAGTTTAGGTAGAATTAGAGATCGCTTCTATGCCTTGTCCATGAGATATTAGAATTAATTGCATGATTACTTAATTATTTATGTCATGATTGTTGTTAATCTCATCCTTACATCATTTGGAACTCATTTATCTTTCATTCATTCAGTCATAATTCAGGCATTCATATCAAGTTGGTGAGACAAGCAATAAAATTCAATCATGTTGATCAAGAATGGATTATCGCAATTTTTTCACTTCAACACAAAGGCGTTCGTGAACAAAATGCGAGGGGACATTTGTAGGCACTTGAATTTTATTGCATATTAAAGAAAAATATGTGGCAAATTAATACAATAATTATCAATTAATTATTCATTTTTAAGGGATTTAAATAAATAAATTCATAAAATAAATTAGTGAATAAATTGATAATTAGGACAGATCCAGTCAAATAAGCTCAAGCCCGTAGAATCACGTCAAATCAATATTGACCAATGAAATTGCAAGGATGGAAAGACCCAAGCCCGCAGAATCAGGTCAAATCAGCCTTGGACTAATCAAATTGCGAGTTATTTATGGGGCTTCCTCACCCTTCACCTATATAAGGAGCCCTCCTCCATTCGTTCTAAATACACTAAAACATCTGAAGACGCAGACGCTTCTGAAGAGATCAAGAATACGAGCAGTGTTTCCTTGAGATCTTCAAGCATCTTCAAGACAAGAACAACCTCCGATCCGAGATAAAGGTGTCAAGCCCCTCTCATCCGGCATTATTTCAGCCAACCATCTCCGATCAGAGATAAATGTGTCAAGCCCCTCCGATCCGGCATTCTTCCGGCCAACCGCCTCAGATCCGAGATAAAGGTGTCAAGTTCCTCTGATCCGGCATTCTTCCAGCCAATTGCCTCCGATCAGAGATAAAAGTTTTAAGCCCTTCCGATCCGCGTTCTTCTAGTCAACTGCCTTCGATCAGAGATCAAGGTGCCAAGCCTCTCCGATTCCGCGTTCTTACAGTCAACGACTTTCTCCACAGAAAACTCTCCTATCAACGTTCAATCCAAACAAAGGTTCAACGACTCAACGTCTCCGGATCAAAGTCAAGACTACACATCCGAGCTCGGACAAGCTTCATCTGAAGATCCGACTCAACACACGCTGTCAACACAATCAGCATACACTCCAGTCAAAGTCAACGCAGTCAGCGCAATCAAGTCAAATCCAAATTAGTTCGAGAGAAGAATCAGAGGATAGATAGAGATTGTTTCCTAAATTATTAAGTTTAATCTTTTTGGATTATTATTATAATTCTCTTGTATTTATTTTATCATAAATACAAAATTTGTTGTTACACTGAGATCAACTGTTTCTCAAATGAATGTGAAATATATAGTATCCCCGCTGGTTCCCTCCCACATAGTTATGTGTTTGCACGAGTATATATATTAAAAAATATTATTTTCTTTTTAATAGGAAAAGTAGGAGTTATAACTTGGTAATTTAGAGAAAAAATAAATATAAGTATGGAAAATGATGTATAAAGTATAAAAATAATAAATAAAATTATTGGCATTGATAATAAAGTGTTAAACACAATTAAGATGTAGAGTGTATTTTTACTATTAATATAACATTTATAAATATTTGAAATACCTTAAAATAAAAGGCATGCATATATATGTGGGATGGAGGGTGTATATAAATACCTCCATCTAATTTAATAGAAGAATCAGAAATTTTTATTAGGGTCCGACTACTTAATAGTACAATTCTCTCACCATCTCATTATACTTTATACTCTTTTTTTTATTATTTATTTGTCCATTTATAATTTTTATGTTGTCAATTAAAGTAAAAATTTAAAATAAATAACTTCAAGTACATTATTATATTTTAAAACTCTCATCTCCATCCATTATAGATAACTTACAGCCTTATCAATTGTATTGGTTAAAAAGACCATTATACCCCATAATTAATAAAGTTGTTAACAAGACAATATTCCTTAAAATCCATAACTACAATAACAGTGATCAAGAATTAATTGAGATGGAGAAAGCTAAATAAAAGGAAAAAGTTTGAAATGGCTTCACATAATTAGTTATAATTATTTATATAAACCCGAGTGAGTTATATTGTATAATGATATTTATTCTTATAGTTTAGAATACTCCATATAAGAGTATAATTGATTGTAAAATTTTTAAATAGAGAGAATTTTGTGAAACAGTATTTATAGGAGACTCTTTCTAAATATTCCCTCCACCTGTGTCCTCTTTGTTTTTTATACTTAGTAAATAGTTGTATTAATGTGATGTAGACCACATATTTTAATTGAAATAAATGGTTAATTGAAAATAAAACCTACAAATTTTATTCTTATCACAAATTAACCTCACTTTTTGAGAAATTGTAAAACATAATATCACCTTAAATATTATTGTAAAACGCATCCAATTTCTTAAAAAAATCACTTTTAGTCACAAATTGAGTGTGTTTTATAACAATACTTAAAAAGGTTTTTTATTTTTTTTACCATTAACTCTAAAATAAATTAGGAGAGAACATAATTTAAAAGAAAAATGAATAATAAAAAACGATAAAACGTGTAAAGCATAAAATTAAAGTACGTACAAAAAATAAATATTATTATAACTAAAAAACACAAGGATAGGGAATTTTCTCATAAAAGGAAAAATAGAAAAATTTAGAACTGGCTGAAGGGATTTGAACACTGACTGATATTTGGTTGAGGTTTTGAAACTAGATTTTGATTTTAAAAAATTAATATTAATATATATTTAATTTGGTTTTTGATATAATAGTTTTTTTAATTTATGTGAAGTCTAAGAAGATATTAAATTATTATGAAAAAAAAAAGGAAATGAGAGATAAAAAAAGAAAAATATTAAATGAGAGGAAGGAATAAATAGAAGAGGTATTTATTAAATGGCAAGTTTTAGGTGATACCATCCACGGTGAGATTATTTTATGCTTTTGTAATTAGTTATTATTTTCGTTATAAATGGTTAGTATAATTTTTATCTAAAATATTACTTTCTTTATTCCAAAAATACATGCACGTATTTGGTGACACGTAGTTTAAGAAAAATAACTTTTTATTGTAATGATATAAGAGAGAGAAGGGGTATTTTGGGTAATTGAATTGAATAAAGTGTATGATATAGTTGATTTTGACTAGATTGTGTGTAAGAAGAAGGTGATATTTTTATAATAGTGTAAGATTATTAATATTGTGTATTGTTTCTATTTCTAGAGCGTGCAAGTATTCTTGGCACGGATGAAGTATAAATTTTTATTTATATTGTAAATTGTTTATGAAATATTTCATTAATTAAATATCACTTTCATTATAAAAGTTATCACTTTTTATATGTCTCATGTAAATCACTACACAAGACGGTCTCACACAAATTTTTATCTTTATTAAAAGTTATAAGAAATGTAAATGTATTTAAAAATAATTTTGTATGGATTTTGAAAATCAAAATCTCATTTTCAATCACAAAACTAAACATGAATTGGGGTTTGAGGGTATGACTTTCTCCACTGGGCAGTATAGGCCCGCATTTGGCCCATACATGAAGTAACTGTTATTTATTTATTTATTAAAAAATTAGGCCAATTACTAGTAGGTATAATTAATATATTTAAATTACTACTAGATACAAAAAGTATCAATACAAATTGAGTGCATAAAATATCATTTTTATCCATATTTTAATTATCATATTCAAATATTAATTTAAAGGTGTGATGCAGAAAGATAATGTGTCCCACTTATTTCTCCACAAAAATAGGTGAGAGATAAATCATATTATATTAATGTTTCAATCTGCATCAACGACTGAAAACATTTGAATACATTGCATACAAATATTTCTGAATACATGATACATTACCTATAACTAATTCTATTGTATATTGGTATTCAAATTTTATGTATTCAAAAAATTTTATGTTTAAATATATTTGTGTTCAGAAATTATATATTTTGTGTTCAGAAATTTATTTAATTTGTTGATGTTCATAATTTATGTATTTAAAAATATTTATTTTTAATATATTTGTGTTCAGAAATTATATATTTTGTATTAAAAAATTAACTTACACATAATCTGCGGATGTATGAGATAATGTAAATATATACCTATCTATTTTATCTATACGTGATGTATTTAGGGGTGATTGAGACTTTTTATAGAATAATTTTGTAGTAATTAGTAATAAAATATATACTATGTATCCACTAGTAATATTATGGTATATATCTTGTATTATATATAGAAATAAATTCTTAAATAATTATTTCATGTAGAATAAATAATTATATTAATTATAAGTATGAGATTTTATTTTTAAGAAGAGAAATTGAATATCTTTAAAGTTGATGTTCAAAATAATAAAATAATAAAAATTTCATACATTTAAGAAAAAGAGTAGTTACTTATTTAATACAGTATATTGAATTTAAAATCCAATTTTCAAAATTTAAATCTGAATTTTTATGAAAATTTTAAATAAAAAAGAGAATTAGTTTAAAAAGTCCATTTCAAACATAGCTAACGCTTTGTTTATTTCTCGTTTAACAAAATAATTTAAGTTTTCAAAATTAATTAGTACGTAAATTTTAAAGAATTGTAAAATGGATAAAAAGTAATAACATTATTAGTGAAAAGTGATATTAATAGTGCAATGAACTACTCTATATCATTAACAATTTATAGTATTAATAAAAACTGATTACATTTTGTACTAAAGGTGAGAGTTAAATTCATTTTTTGCCCTGTAACTAAGCAAAATATCGATTTTTGCCATAAAAAAGATAAATGGTTCAATTTTGCCCTATAGCTAATGAATCATTTCAATTTTTACCCAATTTTCACTGGAATCCGCCGCGTCATGGTTAAATTTGGGGGTTTCCGGCTGGTCAATCCGACGTAACAATTTTGACTTTTTTTTAGTCTAGAGTTAAATCATTTTTTGCCCTGTAACTAAGCAAAACTTCGATTTTTGCCTTAAAAAAGATAAGTGGTTCAATTTTACCCTATAACTAACAAATCATTTCAATTTTTGCTGAAAAACGCGAATTTCGCCAGAATCCACCACGTCATACTTCAATTTAGGAATTTCCGGTTGCTCAATCCGAATATTATTATATATAAAAATATTAACAGTTAAATGGTCGCATAGTTTGCAGACGTGTTTAATTAGTAATTATGAATTTAAATTTTAATAATGCAATTACCGGAGAAATTATTTAGTATATCAAAATTCACTTGACAACAAAATTCGAAATATTTTATTACTATAAAAAATAGTGAGGAATTTTGTGTATGTATTCACTTGAGGTTATACTATACAATTAATTGATAATTTATATAAAAAAAATTAATTACTTGAACTTTAAGAAAAATTTGACACAGGTTGAAACATAACAATATAAAATTAGTAAAATTTGCCCCCCCCCCCCCCCCCCCCCCTCCCCCCTCCTTTTACTCATTTAGCTCGGTCGTTGACTTATACAGCTGTATTTAATGTTAAATTAATTAATGGCATTATTGTTTTAATATTTGTGAGATTTTTTCTCTATTACTGTCCATTATCAAGAACTTGTTTTTCTATATATTAATTATTATTATAATTAAAAAATCACATCGTTGAAAATTGAACCAAAATGAAAATTAATGTGTAGTTTAATAAATAAATAAATAAATACCCATATGTGTATGAATTTTTATTTTATTTTGTATACATGTTATTCTATTTTGTATACGTGTTTTTGTAATAATTGTATATTTTTTTCACATTAAGTTTATCATTAAAAAAACTAACATCCATATGTGTATAACTTTTTATTCAATAGTTTATACTTGTTTTTTAATAATTGTATAGTATTTTTTACACTCAATTTTTCATTAAAAAACTAACAATTAAATTGTATTACATTTTTGCTCATAATTGTATGTGTTTTTGTTTACTATATTTGTATATGGATGCACTATATCTTAAGGTGCACCCGGATACACACTATAATTAATTAGCCTAAAATTAAAATTCAGTAATTCACCAAATCAAAACTAAAAAAAAAAATATTATCATCGTAATTTATTAAATGGTCACACTAAATGCACACCCCCTTTTATTAAATGCACACCCTATTATAATATAATTAAAAAATATTTTTTTTAAAAGTCTGAATTACCCTTAATTTATTAGATACACACCCCTTAATAATTTAATAAAAACAAACCTAATAAAAAAGAAAAAAAATCTTACCTTAATTATCTCCTTATTATCAACAATTCAATATCATAAAAATTCAGGATCGATATCTTAAAAATTCAAGATTGAATTAGATAAAATCTTACCTTAATTATCTCTTTATTATCGTTTTCTGCAACTCAATATCTTTTAACTCAAGATTGAACATTGAACAGTTCTAATCTTTGTTAAGCACACTTCGAATCCCAATTTTAATAAATGCGCAATTTTTTTTTAAATTTCAATTTATTCTATGCAAAAAGTGCATAATTAAGAAAAAAATATAATCAATGTGATTTCGTTGAAGTTTTTCTCATAATCATTTTTTATTATTTAATCCAGGTTCTCGTTTTCACCACTATCATTCAATATTTTTTTCCATGATTTTTTTAATCATTGAAAGATGAAGTTTTTATCTTTAATTTTCACAGAAGGTCCTTCATATTTTCGTTACGTATTTTTGGAACTGCAAAATAATAAGAAGTTGAGCAGAAACAGAGAATAATGAATATATATTTGTATTTATATGGAACTTGGAATAGATAAGAAGAGTGAATATCGTTTCTTCTTCAATAAGACAAAGAAGATTAACGATAAAATAAAATTAATTTAAAAAAAAAAGAATAGTGGGACGAGAACATAGTGAATAAGAAAAATGAAAAAAGAAAAACAGGGGAATAGAGAAGGAATCGATTTAAATAAAATTAAAGAACATCTAAATTGAAACCGGATTGAAAGTAGATAGGTTGAACGGAGAAGATAAAGTATTTATTTAACTTATAGGGTGTTTGTTTAGTTTAATGTTAAAAAACGGTAATTTTGGAATTTTAGAGGGTGTGTATATAATAAAATGATTTATTACTCTCAGATACACACTTTTAAGTATATTTACTATTAAATACATGGACTTTAAATAATTACTCTCACATACAAAATATTAAAGTAAAATACCAAATATAATCTTATACTCCATACACTTTAAACCAATAACCCTACCCCTCACCCACCCACTGGCGTTGACCGACCGTTGACCGGCATTGATCGGCGGCCGGGCAGTCGTTGATCGCCGCTGATAGCCGCCGCCTGCTGCCGGAATTTAAAATGTGCAAATAAAATTGTGCAAAAACAAAATTGTGCAGAACCAAATTATGCAGAATCAAATTGTGCAGAATAATTGTGCAAATACATAGGGGTATTTATGGTATCACAATCATAATTGTGTAGTTATGAGTAATAGTGCTTTGAGTCATGTAATTTATAGCAATTATGCATTTTTTTGTGTACCTCCTTGTAAGTGACCCATAACAAAATTCAAAAATTAAAAATTAAAAGGGGTCTGTATTCAATAAATGGTGCGTATTCAATAAAAGGAAACGCATTTTTTATGTAGTTTATAACAATACTCTTTATTAAATCTATTTTAAACCCAAAACAAAAACATTCTTACTCTTTCCATCCAAAAAAATAGACACACTATGCAGAGAGAATAGTTTTCATGTAGTATATATAATTTAAATTTAATAATTTAATCTTTATCTTAATATTTTATGTATATACTCCCTTCGTCTCAATTCTGTTCTCATCACTAACTTTTTTTCTATTTGTGCTCATATATTGGAACAGATAAAAATAAAAATTGTTTATATTGCTCTGAGATAAAGAGAGTAGTACTATATATTTTTTTATTTATATATATATGTAATATTCTCTTCGTTCCGCGTCAAAGTTTATATTTTTTCATTATAATTTATTTCTAGCTAGTTAAACTTTACATTTTCCTTTTGCCAAATGGAACCCACACATAACAATTACTCTATCCGTCCTACAGAAAGGTCCCTATTTTACTATATTGGACGTCTTACTCAAAGGTCCTCATTTTCCCCTTTGAATAAAAGGGACCAACATATGCCCACCACGTACTACTAATATAGCTACACACTACACAAAATAATAATACTCCTTGATCTACGCGCAAAAAGTAAATTGGAACATTTGCCCGGGACGGAGGGAGTACTATTTATCTACGTGAGACCCACACACAATACTAATACAACTACTAACTATACATTAAATATTATATCTCTCAAGCCATTATATATCCAATAAAATAGTATATCTCTTAATCTACCTTATAAAGCAAACGTAAATTTTAATGTTGAACGGAGCAATTATAATTTATATATGTATAGAATATAAGTATAATATTATATTACTATACATTATTTCGGTTGATCGGGTCGGGTAACGAATAGAAATATGAACTTCATACCAAGGTTTAAAATATCGATATCGGTAAAAATATCGGTACCTCTAAATTACGGATATATCGAATATCGATATCGATATCGGTAAAAATTAAAAAAATCACGGAAACTTGAAAAAAAAAGAGAAAATTAATTATTTAACTTTTCAATATATTTTAACTAATTTTAATATATAAATATAATTTAAAATCTCATTAAAACTTGTAGCATATGATAAGCAAATCAATTACAATATATTTAAATAGTCCAAAGTCATACTATACTTAACAATTAATACCAAAATGATAATTTATGATATTCAAATGTAAAACATGTGATGTCATCTTGATCTAAACAATATTGGTATCGGTTCATCGAATTAAAAAAATTCTGAATATAGTTCGGAATGTGCGAGTAGTATTGTTATGTACTAATAAAATACTCCCTCCGTCCCGATCCGATTGAATGTATCAAAATAATTGAATTTTTAATTAGAGTATACTATCACATTGTGTACATAAAAGAAAACTCCCTATTTACTTTGTAGTAATAATAATTTTAATGAAGAGTGATAATAAGTGATAATTAATTAAATAAATAAAACAGTCTTAATAATTACATGCAAGTGTTGCTCTATTTTATTTTATTTTATTTTTAAAATTGATCAAATTAATAAAAAAATTATATTTAGTTGTTAAAAGTAAGTATAAAAAATCATAAAAAATTTCTTAAACATATGGATAATTTTCGATATTTTCGATATATCCTCGATATTTTATTGATATTTTCTCATATATCTCGACATTTGAAAAAATTTGAATTGTGGCAAATCGATATCGATATTGTTACCAATATTTTTCGATATTTCCCTATATATTCTCGACATCAGAAAAGATATATCTTTTTCCCCAATATCGATATCTGTTCTCTCTAAATACGGATATATCGTGGAAATATCGTGAAAATATCCGAAAATTTTAAACCTTGCTCCATACTCTACCATATCCATTGAATTTTTTTCAAGTATAGATAATACCCTATTCATTACCCGAATGAGGCTGCTCTACTCGTGCCCATTAATTAGATTAACGTCAAGTTACCCAACTAGCACTTAAAAATGTTGCTTGTTTGTGACAATTTTAGTGACAGTTTATAAACGAGTAAAATTAACAACTCTTATTTTATTAAAATTTTATCACTTTTTATGTCTCTTAAAATAAGTTGGTCTCATGCAAATACCACATTTTAAATAATTTACAACCCTAATTTTAGATGAGCAGGGAATCAATAAGTTGATAGAATGGAATGAAGCCAAGGATTAATCCGGAAAACGATGATATCATGGAAAGGTCAATTTGACATCATTACGATGATCATCCAATGGTTGTCTTTATATGGCATGAGAAATATAGCTTGTCCTTTCGATAATTTCAAATTTTAATCATGTCTTTCTCGTATTTATGTATGTACATATGCATGTGATGTATGTGTATGTATGCAGATTGGTCAATTTTGTATTACTGGTCCCTCTCTGATCATGTACCACATATTTACACATTTACACATATATTTACTTATATGTTTACTTCATTCTACTTTACATTTTGTGAATATGTCTTCTCTACTAATTATTCTGTATACTATTTACATAAATTTCCTCAATGTCAGAAAGCAGGAATTTTCGGACGCTTGATCTCGTTCACTAGATTACTGACAAGTGAATGCCCATCTAAATTATGACACAATGGGTATCATTGATAATGATGTGTTATATCCCCTAAAAAATAGCCTAACACAACTTTGAACTATGAAAGATTTTTGAAATTTAATTTTGAAGGAAAAATGTGAGTGTATTCGATCATTGAAAAAGTAAAACGAGATTTTCTAATGCGAGTTATAATAGAAATGATATTTTGAATAAAAAATTTATACTTGGTCGATGAAAAATTAAAATCATTTAATTAAACTATTCTACGAATAAATTAAAAAGATATTAATAAAAAATGATAATTACTCTTAAAAATATAAAATAGTATCACTCAAAGACGACACCACAAAAACTTGCTGTTAATATTTTATAGCTTTCATTGAATCTATACGCACGTTAGTATGTCTCAATATTTATTGTGTGCATTTATAAAAATAGTGATACTATATAATATTATATTAGAGCCCAATTTTAAAATATTGTCTCAAAATAAGTTCCGATTTAACATTCATCTCAAATTAAAGCCTCATTTTATGTTTTTTCTCAAATTAGGATTTACATTAATATAGAGTTTCAATCCAAGACCAATTCACAGAAGGATTAAACAACGTTAAATACTTACTTTCTTCTTCCCTTTTCATGCATGAACCCTACATTAAATTCAAAAGATTTCAAGTCATGAAATTGCAGTTCTTTTCATTAGAGTTCGAAAGTTCATTTACTGCAGTCGGTACCAAAATTAACAAACCATAGGTAACAAATCAAAGTATTTCAAGTAATAACAATTCTAAAAAACATTATATCAAATACTTTATATGCATCACTACCCTCATCTACACATGATTTAAAGAGAAATACTTGTACCAAAAATTTTCATGTGAATCCACTAGGCAAAAACTCATCTTTTTATAACAAATAGAATTGAAATATATTGATTTGTAGAAATCATAATTGATTTGTAGTTATTTAGGAAACTGAAACACACAACAAAAGCCTTCCCATCTACCAAATATTCATCTAGTCTTTGAGAAATTGAATTGATAATAACAATCACATGAAAACAAATGTTGATAAGCAAAACTCTGTTGGCTACAAACTTTGTTTTCCTTCTTATTTCCCCTTTCTCCTTATTTCGTTATTCAGTAAAGATACTAGTTTATGTGAAATGAAAAGAATGAAAGAAGTAATTAACGGTGTTTAATTTTTCTATTAGTTGATCTTGGATTGAGATTTTCAATAAAAAATGTAAATCTTAATTTGAGAAAAAACATAAGATGAGGCCTTAATTTGAGATGAATGTTAAATTGGGATTTATTTTGAGTCAATATCTTAAAATTGGGACCTAGTATGAAAATCTTCCTATTACAAGGAATAATACAAAATGTATTTCATTTTTCACACTTAACGCTACAAAAATGTTGGCCGCTAAATTTTGTGACGAAAACACTTCAGCGGGTATATAGGATTGGAAGGGGTAAATTCGATATACATAAGTATTTTTGTTATATAAATCATTTGTGAAATTGTGATAGGGTGTTGATGATGAGAGTGGAAATTCATGTATTTTTTTGTCCGATTTGATACCTCTTTGGGTATTTAATTGCTGAATGATTATTGACTAAAAGGTGCTTGAGAGGTATTTTTTTGTGCTTTGATCGGAAAAATGATAAAAAAATGCAAAGTTGGAATGAAGGGTGAATTTGTGCAATATGCAAGAAAACAGAGGACTACATAACGTAATTTTTCTGTATGCGTGTAGAAGTCTAAACTGGTTATATGATATATTGTTATAAAGCTAGGGAAATGAAGGTCGTGTGGGCGTAAGAATCAGCTCAATCGAAATTCAGATGAAGAAGTTATGCTCAAAACCGTGAGGTCGCGCAGCTGCCAGGGAGAATTCCAAAAATTCACGAAAATTACCCTTTATTTCCTATTTTCTTGGTGGCCAAGTTATTTCCTAATCTAATATCCCTTAATATCTTCCATAATTATTATATTTTTCCTGATTTTTCAAGATCCCACATCATTTTACTCCTTATTTTATTCCATTCTCAAACATATATATACTCTATACTCATCACCACATAAAGGTGTGGAGACCCGCGCCTAATCTACCATCACCACATCACCTAGGGTTTTTAACCCTAGTCCACCATATCCACCTTTCATCTTCTACCCATCATCCGCCTTTCATTTTCTATCCATCATCTGGAGAGGATTCAGAGAATATTCGTCTACTTGATCGGAGACGGGAATTCTAGAGAGGACGGAGTTGAAGAAGGAGAACCAAACAAATAAGTTTTTCTTTCTTTACTTTATCATTTCTAGTTTTTAGACTCATGGGTAAGTTTCATTCCATAGACATGGTTGTTGCTTGTAACACCATGTGCTAAGTATCTTTTTGGTTATGTTAGGACTTTAGACAGTTTTGACTATGTAATTTTATTGTCTTAGACTTGGATTTCTTATACTGACGATTATTTATTTCCTTATTGAAGTGGATATTTTGAGACTTCATATTATTGTGTTTTTGAGTTTTTATTCTTTTAATTATTCTTGACGGTATCACTAATTGATAGTTAATAGGATTCTTTATTTCTGCATGATAGTTGTTGTTTCCTGTGACAGTCTTAGGTGATTGGCCTATAATACCTAAGAGTGTTAGACAATCAATTTGGAATATTAATTACTTGATAAAATATCATTATTAGGTAATTGATAAGGAGACAAAATGGGTTAATAATTGCGTACCTAGAAAGGGAAGTCTAGTGCTATAGTCTTTAATGAAATTTAGCATGAAGTACCTATAGAGGGAGAAAGAATTAATTCCTAATCGATCCTTGGATTTGCAACTCATTAAAAGTGTTAGATTCTACCCGATCAAGATGATTTAACTAGGTTTAGTGATCCTCTTATAAACGTCTGCAAGTAATTAATTTGGGTTTAGAATAATCTGTCACATAGTTAAGTTGGATTGTCCTTAGCATTATCAGTTTCTTATCTTGGAATACTTGATTGTTTTCTCCCCAGCGTATCCTATCTTATTTATTTTATTATTTATTATTTAATTTCCATAAAACTTGAGTTTGTCTTAAATAGAAATAGTCATATTAAATTTATTTGTCACTTTGACACTATCCCGTGGGTTGGATAATTTAATTTGGTCACATGCGCACTACAACTGATCCCTTACACTTGAGAGTGAGATTCATATTTTCTTAAAGAAAATAGCGATCAGTTGATTATAGTGGTTTGTGAAATTCCAAATTTTCTCATTGTTGGTGAGAATCAAAATCGAGACTTGTGGAAAGGGCAGTGGCGAGCCTTATAGCTCGTATGCTAGCCATTTGGCCCAGTTGATTGTTTGCGTTACACATGGATTATTATATAATTCCTCTGTCCGTCTTAATAGTTACGTTTGCTTTTTTGCACGGGAATTAAAAAATATAGTATTTTAATGTGAATTAAGGTGAGAGAAATAATATTTTAATGTATAATAAATAGTTGTATTAGTGTTAATATAGGTGGGTCCCATGAAAATAATTAATTGTTTTGTATGGGCTCTATATACCAAAAAAGGAAATGTAACTATTATGAAGGGACGCCCAAATCGAAAATATGTAACCATTAAGATGGGACGGAGGGAGTATATATTCTATAATTTTCAACATATATGGTATTAATATATATTATCTCCGTCCGATTAAAAAAGATTAATTTGCTTTTTGCATGTGAATTAATGAGTATTATTATTTAATGTGCAGTGAGTAGTTGTATTAGTGAGTGTGCAAGCTCTATATTTTAATTTTATTAGTGGTTGTGTGTGAGTCATATGTGTGTAAAAAGGAAAATGAGTCCTTTAAGAATGGACATATGGAGTATTAATTTAAAGTATTACTCCCTCCATCCCGTAGAAACGTTTATGATTACTTTTTGCACAGAGATTAAAATTTTGGATCATGGACTATACTATTTCAATAAAAAATGTACTCTCTCCATCCAATATCAATGTATCTATTTGCTTTTTATACGTGGATTAAGGAATAATATTATTTGGGTAGGTCATGCGTGAGACTGTCTTACGCGAGATCATTTTACACTTTTTAAAATAGTTATTATTTTCGATATAAAACGTTATCACTTTCGCTATAAAATGTTATTTTCATTTATGAAAGGGCCAAAACTAGCGCATCGGAGCAATTCAATCATAGATTTTGAAATTCACATGTTTCATTATCTTTTTATATGTTTCTTTGATTCTGAGCGATTCCTTTTTTGTAAACTCATTGTTGAGCGTTTTTCTACACACTAAATAATCTCCAATTATAAAGGATATTAATTGTAGTGACAAACAATAAAGTTTAATTATCAAACCCACGAGACAATTAATTATTTACTTCTTTTAATTATTAAATTAATCAAGATAGTAATCAATTTCCAAGTATATATATGAATAATTATTATCTAAAGAACAGAATATTAAATAACTATTAAATAAAATAATAGAAAAAGGATTGAAGAGTAGTTCAAGAGAAAATCAACAGTTTTAAGTTAATCTGGTATAGACTAATTAATTTGAAATCCTAAACTTTCAATTGTTCATTCATGCGGATTATATGAAAATACACCACATAACTCTATTTTCCACCGAAAATGATCCAATTTAAAGTTAACAGTATAATATGATTTTAACCCTAAGGTGCGCGAATATCGCCAAGCCCATTCCTAGATACTAACAAGGTAAACACAATACCTTTGGATGACAAGTTTGAGTGACAAGAATTATCTGAAAGTATAAGGCTCTATTCACTTCTTACTTGAAAGTCTAATTGCATTATTCCACTAAACAGTTCAAGCATTTGATTTACCACTTTTTAGAATTAACATGTTTATAGTGGAATTACCTTAATCCCCAACAGAAAGACAATTCAATTCATAAACGCACACTAGCTAACATAATAAATCAATTATTATAGGGGATGTCATGAATTTATTATAGGGGATGTCATGAATTTCAGAGTCTCAAGACGAATCAAATAAACTAAATAAATAATTTACATGAATTCACAAAAATGGGTCTACTTCATCAAACTAGATACGTCTATCCTTCAAACCTTAAAACTGTAAACGAAACTAATTCATGGGATTACAAGCAACTCCTATGACTATCAAAGTCAAACCAAAAATCTTGATAAAAGAAAGGAATAGAAAAAATCCTAGTGTCGGTGTTGTTCCGCTTTCATTCTCCATCTCTCCGATTGACGGATCTCCCTTTTGAATAGCCCTTGAATCTCCTTCGGTGTGGATGAATGATGGAATGGATGTGGAAGAAGTGAAAGACGGATGAGGAAGGGTGTAGGAGGCGGAGTAGTGATCCTCTTGATGTGTGGAATTAGGGATCTTTTTTCCCCTCTCTTTTCAAGCCTTTTTTCCTAAGTTTTCATCCTCACACACCTCCACACAGTAGGGGATGTAAAAATACGTATTTTTGGTCCAAAAAGACCCCAACTCAGCACCTGTCTCAGCGGCTTGCTGCCCAACTCGACCCGAGCAGCTCTTAAGCTGGCACGCGCGATCTTACTATTTCTATTATAATTTATTCCTAACTCCGATTTGAGTACATGGCTTTTGAATCATATATTATGTGATCAATTTGGACTTCCACACAAACACAGAAAAATTATACAATGTGGATATGCATTTTTCAACTTCCCTTTACACTTCACTCTTATTTCCAACTTTAAAATTTTGATACTTTTTCCACCTAAAACACAATAAAATACCTCAAATGAAAATTTTTCTAAAATATATGGACATGTAAAAAACTTGTGCTAATAAATAATAATAATTCTCACAAAATGGTGTTAATTATTAAATGATCAAACTAATTTAGGGCCCTTTTATAGTATGGTTTATGTAATTATGCTTGGATTTCATGATTAAGTGCTTTAAATTGCGCGATATTTATAAATATTTGGAGGATTAGTACTTTGGTGGAAGATGTAAGAAAAAATGGAGCTCAATTCGGAGTTGGAACGAGGGAAAACGAACCAAAATAAGATTGCTGAAATTCTGCACCAACTCGACCCCAGCGGGATCTCTAGTTCCGCACTCGACTCGAGTCAGGTTACAAAGCTCGACCAGTGTACGGATCTCGACTCGAGTCCGAACAAAAATCATGAAAATTGTTGAAATTCTAGAATCTTTCCAAATTTGGATATTTAACTTCCTCCATCTATTTAGAAAATCAGTTTACACTTCCAAATCAAAAACACACACTTTTCGCCCCCATTTTCACACACTTCCTCCTCCATTCTATTCCTTCAATTCCTTGCATAAATATCCATCAAATCCACTAAATTTTCCATCACCATCACCAATCTAAGGAGGAGCAATTAACTTGAAAAGGATTTGGGCATGAGTGAGGGAGATTTTTCTCAAGTGACAAGGGAAGCCATCAACCTTTTGAATTTTTCATTGTCTAATTTCGTAGCAACAATGTTTTTTAATGAAATTTGTAATGATCTAATGATGATGTTGCAAGGCTAGTCTCATTTGTGAGGCTTGCAACATGATTGGTTAAGGACTATGTACATATTGCACACCACATGTTTGATAAATTGATTGTTATGAATATTTTCTATCATGAATACTTATTCTCATTTCTTATTATTACTTGTGTGGTTATTTGATCATGGCATGTGAAATAAAGGTAAGACCTTGATTATCTGTCATGATTAAGTAATTGAATCATTATTAATGGCATGAGATAACTTTATTAATATAACTTGAGATTGAAATACATTCAATGCATGCTTAGAATCTCATGATAGGATATTAATAAGAATTACTTGTAAAATTATTTGAACTAATGAGGGGAACCAAACTAATACTCACTTGACCTTAGAAAGGGAATTTTGGCAAACATCCCTGCCTACTAGAGAAAATTCTTCGTGATAATATCTCTAAACCAGTATATTAATAGCCTCAAGTACCTATAGGAATGGTGGGGATTGGAGACACTCTTGAGAGCTTTTTAGGGACTGTACTAGGAGTCTATGTATTCCACAACCTAAGTATCGTACGTGGAATTAGTGAGTACCCTTAATATCATAGCATGGTGTTCATCAATACATGTGTATGTGTGAGTCTATATGTCTTTTCCATGATGTTGCAGATCTTGCATACTTCTTAGATTGTTTTACCTTCATCCATCTCCCACTCTCATATGTATCTTTTTATTTGTTTACTATATTAGTTGTATTTGTAGTGTTCCTTTTAGAGTGAGCATCTCTCGAATACGAATATATGCACTTTCTTCCGTGGGTTTGATATTATTTTATTACTTGGTTACCACGTTCTATATAACGATAGGTACACCTACTCTATATAAGGTAAAGAAATTACCGATCAAGTTTTTGGGAATTTTAGTTTGGGAAGAGTTTTGTTACCAACTTTGTTGCACTTTTTCCTTCACTTCAAGACCATCACGGGGCAAATCCCTTTGCACCTATAAAAGGCAAGGACACGTTAAAAAATTAAAAAAAACTAGGATAACATTAATCTAATCAACTACAATATTTAGGATGTAAATGTATAATCTAATCATAACATGCTCAAAGGCCCATGCATCAATTTCAAGCCAAAAGTTTACTTCATTAATGAAGAGTAGAAAGAATATACCTTTTGCTGAATTGCATGGGGAATATAGGTGCGAAAATCGAGTGAAATAGAGTTCTAAAGTGGATTAAATGCACTTACCTCATGAAATGGCCAAGAACTTGAGGGCAGGAAGTGAGAATTTTACATTTGTAGGCCTCATGACTCAAGACAAGCTTGGCAATCAAAGGGGAATGAAGGATAACACTGACTTGGGCAGCTTGTTTGGTTCCAAAAATTTAACCCCGATCAATGCGAGTCGCCAGCTCAACGCATGCTTTTGGTACCAACTCGACACGAGATTCAAACTCGACCTCGGCATGGTCGACTTGGTGTTGCAGCACGACCTCTATACATGGTTGAGTTTCGAACTCGATGCAAATTTCCTCCTCTTAATCGAGCCGTGTGCTGAACTCGACCAAGACGACGTAGAGCTCATGTTGCAAGTGTTGGCACTCGACTTCGTGACAGGACCGAGTTCTGGACTCAACTCGAGCTCTAGCATCATTTTCTAAATAATTTTGAACTTTTGTCCTTTTTTACCCTATTTTTTATGCCTCCAAAAACCTCACTTCTACTCAACAAACTCATCAAATTTCATAAGCACCACAAATATACCAAAAGAATGGATTAAGATGCAAAATGACATCAAAATACCCCTAAAATACGAGAAACATATTCATCACATCAATCAAGGTATGTCACACCACACAACATTGGTTCATTTTGTTACATACTCGTATTGCTCTTAGTTGTACATTTTGCAAATGCGCACCTTTTGTTCCTCTTGTTTTTTTTTTTCATTTTTGTGAGCCTTCCCTTGATCTTTTATTATTGATTCCTCTCTTTTGGATTTTATTTGGTAATTAATTGAGACTATGAGATTAAGTTGGATCATGTGGTTGAACTGATATGAGTTTATGTACTTGTTATGGTTGGGAATTTGCTTGTATGATACTTGTTTTTCATTATTGATGAGCTGTGAGATTTTGAGCCCCGAATGCAAATCTTATGTGATTCATTTATTTCATGTGTGCATCATTCATGTGTATGTGTTCTAGAATTTGCCATTCGTCTTGCTTGAGGCTACATTTATGTGGAGATTTGTTCACTATTTTATTTCACCCTTAAGTGTAAGGGACAACTGCAGCGCGTGTGATCAAGTCAAATGTCAAACCCACGAGATACAATTGTCATTAACTCCGGTCATACATTACATGCAATAATTCATTCATAGCATACAAGTTAGAAAAATTACAACCAATTAAAATGCTCCATCAACTTATTCTAACGGCAAGTATATCACTCACACTCAAGTGTAAAAGATGTACACTTATAGGGTATGGTGTTTACGATCAAATTCAATTCAAGTGCATGCGTAATCATAAGCTTGCAAAATATCTCAAACTCTCCACCACTAAAAGTATGATTTGATAATGGGATCAAAAAGGACTTTTATTTGGATGTAATGTTGGCTCTTAGGTAAAGATAGGAAATATATGGATAAGTGACTCAAACTTGGATCAATCAAGCGTGGCTATCATCCTCCTCAACTTCTCAATTTTTCTTTTCCACGCACAACATATACATTTTTTTCTTCCTTTTTTTCTATCTTCTCTTGAGGTACCAGTTTCGGGCACTACCTCACGCATCCTCCATAGGGTACCAGTTTCAGGCACTACCCTAGGGTGTTTGTTTCATGAAGTACTAGATTTAAGTAATATTCCTTGATTTTCTTTAGATGCATTCTCAAGATCAATCACTTTTTAAACACCAATTTCATTCCTTCCCAAGTTGTTATCAAGGTCCATCGACTCACTTTGAAATGCCATTAATTCTCCTTCATGACGGACAATCAAGGCTAAAAAGAATTCATATTACTCAAAGTGGTTATTTCTCGTATGTTGCCAAAGAATGAGGTTTTTAGGCTCAACGGGGCTAACTACGGATAAACAATCATATGGTAGGGAATTATTTGGCTAAGTGACTCATAATAATCAAGGATGACCTAAAATCATCTCCCATCATCTAACATAGTAGTCTCAATCAAGACAAAAGACAAGTTCTAGAATACACACATTAGAATGATACTCACCGAAAAGAAATATCATGTGATTATGTACATGATCTAAAGGCTCAAAACCTCACATGGCTTTTAACAAGTAACAGAGCACTCTTCATGTTAAGCAATATCTCACAAGTACATATAGAACTTCATATCACAATATAACTTAAATACACTTCCTTAATAAATTTCAAAAGCATATGAGTTTCTGGCAGAAAATAAATATAATCACACTAAGCATATAACCAGAAACCAAACATAAGTACCTCAACTACTAAACAATAAACTCCACATGATATCCCCCAATACAAATCAACAGTGTAAACTGACCCAAAATTCGAATTTGAAGACTTACCTGGACCCACGCACGACCTTGGTGCGACTCGTGCAAGCATATAGCACGGGTCGTGCCACCTTACCTGTCGACAGTTAGCGCTATTGCACCACACGGCACGAATCGTGCTGCATTCCTCGGTTGGTCGTGCGCTCTCCTTCCACAACTAGTGCCGACCACCAGCACCAGCGCTGGATGGCACGCCTTGCATTTCCTGCCCTATCAGCTTCAGCACGTCTCATGCGCCTATACGGCACGAGTCGTGCACCTATAAATTTTACACCTGGGCACTTTTTCGAACTTTTTCACCCATTTCTTTGAATTTCATCCAAGTTAAGCTCAAATACACTTAATTCATCAGTAATATCATCAAGAAAACTAAAAAATTCAACCAAAAATTAATCACACCAAATATAGAAAAAATAAACATGACAAAACAAAACACTTGGATAGTTGCAAAAAAAAATTCGAACATTCGAAATAAATTCAGAAAATTCTAAAAAAAATCAACCTCCAAGCATCACACACAAGTGAAAGAAATTACCTCGGTGCTTCAAGACATTGGGATGCACGTCCATCCCCCCAAACTTAGTTTAAACTAAGTGAGAAACTAAGTTTGTAAAAAGTGAATACCATAGATGAAGAAGCACCTAATAAAATTTTCTACACCAAACAAAAACATTAAAACAATAAAATAGGAGGGTAAACCCCCAACATGCGCTCATGTTTAACGTCAGAGAGTCATGAAGGAATGCAGAATATGTAGACTACTGATTAAGAGGGCGATCCTCTTTCATCTTCACCTTCCAATACTTTCTCCCCCTCTTATCATCAACACTTACCACCTTACCTTTCTTAGGCACCATATGATTAGTAGAATCTCCTTTCTCAAGCTTTCTCGTCTCACTCCTATCAATCTTCCACTCAATTTTAGAACACTCCTATCACAATCAAGATCAAACTCAGGATAAAATTGATCACAAAATAAAGAAAGAGATAAATGACTTTCAAATTTGTGGGTATCTGGTGGTATATTAGGAGAATTCAAGTAAGCATCATCTGTTCTTTCTTTGTCTACATCCTTCTTCTCAACCTTAACTACTACATCCTTCGCCACCTTTAAAGGTGTTGTGTCTCTGATGAGAGTGTAAATTTACATGTTTTGGGCTCTGATTTGCGTGAAAATGGAGTACGATTTAGTCTTTTATTGAGACGAATCAGTATGTTTATGGGAAAAGCCATGAATCAGAGGATACAAGGGCTATTTGAGCATATTTGTATAGGAAAACAGGTGAAAAAGGCTTGGAATTGGAAGGCATGATTTTGGAGGCGAGATTATAGTGTTGTTCGACCAAGATAGCCAGTTCGACCAGCATCAGTTTGGTCAAAAAGAGGGTGACAAGTTGAGTAGATTGCAGAAACCCCTCCAGAGAAGTAGCTCGACTTGGAGGTGTTGCTCGACCAACATCGGCTTAGTCGAGTAGATGAGAAGAAGTCGAACAAAGTGGACAAAACTTACAGTGGGCTCGTTCGACTTGAAGGGCTTGCTCGACCAAGCATCAATATGGTCGAGCAAGAGCAGTTTGGTCGAATAGAATGCCAAAATCATCCAGAGAGCTTGCTCGAGTTGGAGGCATTGTTCAACCAGTATGCCTTGGTCGAACGGCGTGTCGCTGATGCTATTTATGGTAATTCCGGATGTTTTTACAAATTTAACGTGTGCTTCAAGCGAAGGCCTATCCTAAGCCCATAAGGAGTTCCTATGAGTATAAAAGAAGAGCTTTCGCAGGAGGAAGAGGGACACAATAGAAGACAACATACATTCTCCTTCATCAGCCAAACCCTACCATCATCCGAAGGGGTCGTGAGAGAGGTTCGTCTGGCGAGTCAAGTAAGATCATACTAACTAGCCATGATTGTTCCTAGATCAATCTTGGGATAGAACTACCTTGGTAGTTCTAGGGTTATGAAAGTTTTATGAGTTAATCGAATTCCCATGTGTAGACTCATGTGTAAATTCAGTACAACACTACTTGTGGTTTATTTTATATAAGATTGTATTTTTACAATTCATACTCACGGTCGTTTTGTGCATTATTAACTATTATGTAGAGTCTGAATACATCTCTTGGTTATTGATTGAGTGCGTTTGCCGCTGAGCAGGATTGTATGTTATAATTCTAAGTGAAGGGATTCCGAAGTCTTATATAGATACTTGTTAATTGATCATATTTAGGATAATAAGTAGGATAAAGAGTATAACTTTATACTACCTAAAAAGGGAGATCAAATCAGGTTAGAGTACTAAGTGCACGGGAAATAATTGATTATGATAGTACCTAGAAAGAGGGGTGACGTATACGACTTGCTCCGAGGATATTCGCATGTGTCATACGCTTGCTTACTTGTATCTATAGAGTATACTTGCATGGTTTAGTGATACGTCCATGAACCATAAGGCAGAGTCGGACATCAACACATGGAAAGAAAATTAATGAACAAAACTGGATTACCTGAAGAACTACTCTATTACTACTTGAACACCACCGAAATTTCTCTATTGCTTGCTTAATTACTTTGCTATTTCAATTTATATTATTTAGTTTCATAATCAAACCAACTCAAATTTACCAACATAACCTTAATTGACTAGAATATAATTGAATTGATAATAATCCGTCCCTAGGGTTCGATAATCACTTGGTCACTTATCGAGACTACAATTTATATCCTTATACTTGAGGATTAATTTTGTGTGTTGATAAAACGCTCATCAAGTTCTTAGCGCCACTGCTGGGGATGGCATTAAATATCGCTTGATTATATCTAGTTTAATAAAGATTATCTTATTCTTGTTGTCGATTTCTAACACTTATTCTTCTTAGGTGTATACTCACAAGATCAAAGAAAGGTGAATTAGAACCATATAATCCAGAGATCGGAGCATCTTCAAGGAAGAAAAAGAAGAAGAAGAGTAAGAGCAAGAATGTAGACCCAACTGAAGCTCTTAATTTAGGAGTTAAAGTTGACGTGCTAAATTCGCAAATGATTGAAGCTGCAACCGAAAATAATTTGGAAGTAGAAACAGTCAACATGGCAGCAAATCCTGATACATTTGCCATCCGTGAAGTCTTTAAGAACAACGGAGGGGGCAATGCTGGTTTGTTAGGAGTGAGAGGGACCGGAGCCGATTTTGATTTACACCCTGCTCTTATCACCATGATTGAAAGGAGTCCCTTCTCTGGGGGAACATTCGAAGATCTTCAGCAACATCTTAATAAATTCCTTGGTTATGCTAGTGCACAAAAAGATGCAGGAGCTCATGAGGATGTGAGGAAGATCATATTGTTTAAATTCTCGTTGAATGAAATGGCGAGAGATTGGTACGATAATCTTGAGGCTGCTGAATGTGATACATGGGAGAAGTTGAAAGTGAAATTCTTGAAACGATACATGCCACCTTCCAAGGTATTCAAGATGAAGCAAGAAATCAATCAATTCTCTATTCATGGCAATGAGAAGTTTCATGAAGCTTGGGACCGGTTCAAGGACATGCTTCGTAAGTGTCCTCAACATGGGCTATCTAAGGCTCAGTACATCAGTATATTCTACAATGGGTTGGACTGCGACTCTTGAGTATTACTTGATGTTTCTTCTAATGTAGCATTAAGAAGTCACCAATCGAGGCCGAGAAGCTTTTCGAGGATATTTCGATGAACTCAAGGGATTGGCCGACTGATAGAGTGAGAGGTACTTATGTCCTAGGGAAAGTCACACAGGTTGAGCACACTATGGTGAAGTCAGGAAGAGATGATGAGATCGTCTCTAGCTTGGCTAACATTAGTAAGCTACTAGAGTCTCAATAAAAGCAGATCACTGATTTATCCCAGAGAGTACCAATAATGCAGCAGGAAGGTGGCTATGAAGGAACAACCCAAGAGGAGATCGAAGAGGCAAACTACACCATGGGTCAAAGCATTCAAGGAACTGGGTACCCGAATTAAGAAAACCAGAATTATTAGGGGAATTACAACAACCGTGGTCCTCCGGGTAATTACCAACAACCTAGGAGGCCGGTGTTTTCATGGAGCAATCCGAACAATGCGGTGCTGCCTCCTATTGGTGTTGATCCAGGAGCTAAAGTGGAAGAAAGGAAGCCGATTTTGAGGATACGGTGAATAGGTACATGGCGAGGAATGATGCGAGAGTAGACCGTCTCGAGGCAAAGTTAGAGAAGAAGATTGATGATAATCATAAGGATTTATCTACGCAAGTAAAAGGCCTCACGTTGTTGATGGGGGAGATGGCTGTGAATGTAAATAAATTAACTCAAACTATTGAGAAGGGAGAGTTTCCATCTCAAAGTATTGAGAATTCAAAGTCTTGCCATACCATAACATTGAGGTCGGGAAAGCAATATGAGGGTCCGATGATGCCTGCAAGTCAAACCGAAGGTAACAGATGAGTTGCTCGACAAGACTATCTAGTGGAGCAGTGGTCGAACAACCTTAGGAAAAAAGAATTACGATACTCTATTTCCTAACCAATCGTTCGACCAACACCATGCCATTCGAACTGAACATCTTGGTCGAATAGAGGTCGAATAGAAGCAGTGCGACGATAGCTCGCGATCTGGGAATTCATTCAACTAGAACCAATCTGTTCGACCAAACCACCCTGGTCGAATGGTGGTTGAGCAACATGTTCTGGACCAGAGTATGCGATCAGATGGGCTGCTTGACCAAAAGCAAGTTGTTCGACCAAACCACCCTGGTCGAACAGAGGTCGAGCATAACAGTTCAAAGCCCGATTCGATACTGAATGCACACCAATTGATCGGAACACTCCAGCTACATCTCAAGAGCAAAATACCGAGCTTACAGGGGTTGAAAAGAAGTGGGAAATAGCAAAGAGGTTGAGAGCCGAGAAAGATAAAACGGAGAAGGTTGAACGCGATGAATGGGGGATTCCCAAAACAAAGATACCTCCGCCCTTTCCTCTCAAGCTAGTTAAGAAATGATTGGAAGAGAAGTTCAAGAAGTTTTCAAAAATCATAAATAAAATAAGCTTGAACATTCCTTCCTCTGAAGCAATATTGGAGATGTCGTATTATGCCCGCTTTTTGAAGGATATTCTTTTTGAAGAAGAGAAGCTTGAACGGAATTGAGATGGTGAATTTGTCAGAGAACTGCATCTCGATCATTCAGAGGAAGCTGCCAGCTAAGCTTAAGTATCCGGGAAGCTTCACAATTTTATGCAAAATTAGAAAGGGGCCGGCACGTCGAGCCTTGTGTGATCTAGGGGAAGCATCAATTTGATGTCGTTGTCCACTTTTAAAAGGCTTAGTTTGGGGGAGTTAACTCCCACATCTGTGGCTCTACAGCTAGCGGATATGTCTATGACGTTTCCAAAAGGCGTGATCGAAGACGTTCTAGTCAAAGTTGAAAAGCTTGTCCTTTTTGTGAATTTTCTTGTGCTAGAGATGGAAGACGACAAGGATAATGCTCCTTTGATCTTAGGGAGACCATTCCTTGCGACTGCTGGAGCTATGATAGATGTGCAAAAGAGTGAGCTACTGTTGAGGATGGATAAAGAGGAAGTCCTGTTTAACTTGGATAAAACAATGAAGATGCCGATGGAGATGACAGGTATGAATCGCAAAAAATAAATGTTGAAGAGGTGAAGTGGACAAGGAAGTACTTGCCTTTGGACAAAGAGAGTGCACCTCAAGAAGAGAAGAAAGAGGAGTTGAAACCGCTACCGGAGTACTTGAAGTATGCTTATGTTGGTGACAATGGAAAATATCCGGTAATTGTATCTTCTTCTCTTGATGATGATCAACTTGAGGAATTGTTGGATGTGCTTAGGAAGTATAAGTCTGCGATTGGTTGGTCTCTTAACAATTTGAAAGGTATTAGTCCTTCGTATTGCATGCATCGAATAAGATTGTTAGATGAGGCCAAGAGTAGCATTCAGAATCAGCGGAGGGTGAATCCCGCTATTCAAGAAGTGATTAGGAAGCAAATCCTACGTTGCTAGATGTAGGGATTATTTATCCTATTAGTGATAGTCCCCATGTGAGTCCATTGCATGTTGTTGCTAAAAAGGGGGGCATGATTATAGTGAAAGCCGAAGATGGTGAGATGTTAGCCACTAGGATTCCTATGGGATGGCGTGTGTGTACGGACTACAGAAAGTTGAATGAAAATACATGCAAAGACCATTTTCCACTTCCTTTCATGGATCAAATGCTTGATCGTCTTGCAGGGTATGAGTATTATTGCTTCTTGGATGGGTACTCGGGTTATAATCAAATCATGATTGCACCCGAGGATCAAGAGAAGACTACTTTCACTTTCTCGTATAGAACTTTTGCCTTTTGAAAGTTACCTTTTGGATTGTGTAACGCGCCTGCTACATTTCAGCGTTGCATGATGACCATATTTGATGGGTTGATAGAGAAAATCATGGAGGTGTTTATGAATGACTTTTCTGTGTTTGGTTCCACTTTTGATATTTGTTTATCTAACCTTGCTACTGTTTTGAAGAGATGACAAGAAACTAATCTTGTCTTGAATTGGGAGAAGTGTCACTTCATAGTAAGAGATGGGGTTGTTCTTGGCCATCATATATTGGCCAAGGGATTGCAGGTGGATAGAGCAAAGGTGGTGGTAATTGAGAAGCTTCCACCACCTACGAATGAGAAGGGAGTGCGGTCTTTTCTTGGACACGCCAGTTTCTATAGAAGATTCATTAAAGACTTCTCGAAATACTGCAAGCCCTTATCTCATTTTCTTGAAAATGTGCTTAAGGAATATGGAGTCAGGCATAGGGTTACTACACCTTATCACCCTCAAGTGAATGGGCAAGCGGAAGTCTCCAACCGCCAAGTGTAGCAAATCTTGGAGAAGGTAGTCGGAACCAATAGAAAGGATTGGACTATTAAGCTCGATGATGTTTTGTGGGGGTTCTGGACTGCTCACAAGACGGTGTTGAATATGTCACCGTATCAAATTACCTATGGGAAGTCGTACCACTTGCCCGTAGAGATTCAGCACAAAGCTTTTTGGGCATTGAGAAGTTTGAACTTGTCCTTATTGGATCAAAGGGAGTTGAGGATAACTCATATTAATCAATTAGATGAGTTTAGGAATCGTGCTTATAAGAACTCGGAGATCTATAAGGAGAGAATGAATATCTCATACAAGGAGTTCAAGCAAGGTGATGAGGTATTACTTTTTAATTCTTGCTTGAAGCTCTTCGCAGGAAAATTGAAATCAAAGTGGACGGGGCCGTTCATTATCCATAGAGCCTGCGGAGGGAGGAGTTTTGAGCTTATGGACAAAGATGGTGACATTATCACAGCGAATGGGCATCGTTTAAAGCATTACAAGTCGCCGGATGATGCTTGCGTCGTCTTTGAGGATACCTTGCACTAGATTGGTACCGTCGTGACTCACTGACGTTAAACATGAGCACATATTGGGGGCTTTCCCTCCCGTTTTATTGCTTTAATTTCTTTAGTGTGAGTAAGAAATTTTTATATTCGATGTGCTTATCATTCGGAAATTACATCTCTTTATAAACTTATTTTCGACTATGGTTTCTACTAAGTTTGGGGGGTGTGATGTACTTTCCTCATTATAGCATGGAGAATATGATTTTTTCTTTGTAACGTTTGCTAGGGGAGTTGATTTTTGCGGTGTATTAAAACTTTAGCCAATTTTGATGCATCAATTTTTTTGCAATTTGCCTAGTGTTTAGTGGAGAGTTGTTGTTTTTGGTGTGATTGCGGAGTTACAATTGATGTTATATGGTTTCTCTAGCTTATTTTTAGGATATCTTGATACTTGATGTTGTCCTAGAGTTGAATGTTGCAGGAAGATACGAGAAGGGTACGGAATTGAGGAAGATTGTGAGTTGTTTGACCTAATAGGAGCTATTCAACAAGGCTTTTTGGTCGAGCAATGGTCGAGCAAATGGCGAAAATCTTCCAGACAGTTTGTTCGACCCATTAGTGGTTGCTCGACCGAAAGTATGAAGTCGAACGATGGTCGAGCAAGACAGAGAAGAACAGAGGGCACGACGAGGCAAGTTACTTGACTTCCAACACCTGTTCGACCCCAAGCATTAGGTCGAACGAAGGTCGAACAAAATGCACAAGTTATCTAGAAAGGTTATTCGACGAACGAATCTAAGTCGAACAAAGGTCGAGAAAAATATCGAATTTGTCTAGAGACATCGTTCGACTTAGCATGAGTTATTCGACCAAGACATAGAGGTCGAATGAAAGTCGAACAAGTCAGGGAAAAATAGGGACTCGACTACACGCGTTGCTCGACTTCCGCGTGCTATTCGATCAAGAAATTCAGGTCGAACGGAGGTCTAGCTAGGTAATTTTAAAGGTCAGATCTGGGTCGTTTGACGTACAAACGTTGTTCAACCATCCCTAACAAGTCGAGCTTAGGTCGAACGGGGACTGAGAGCAGTTTTAAAAGGTATTTCATCTCATTCGAGACACCCACCTCCATCACTCTTTCTTGAGCACCATTTCGTAATCGTAAGTTCTTCCCCTTAACCTCTTTTCTACACCTGAATCTGCCCTTCCACACACTTTACATCCAATTTCGAGGGTTTGCAAGATCCAATCTCGGATTTTCACTCAAACTTTTGGGGTTTTCGCTCTTGTTCACTGCACACACATCATGTCAAGAAAAGGTATGTTTTCTCCTCACTTTTTACTTGCGGATTGTGTTGATGATGATTAGTGAAGAATGGGTGAGTGGATTCATGCTAGTTTTGGTTTGGGATTGATTGTTGAATTGCTTGAGTTGTTATCCAAGATTGCATTCGAAATTTCTTAAAATGTGCTTCGTTAAATTGTGGAAATTTTGTGAATTTGATGTTGTATGAAGCATGGGCTTTGGTTTAATTTTGAATTATATATATAAAACATTGAATTTAGATATTTTTGAGATGCAATAGATGATGGAATTTGAGCAAGTTCAAAGTGTGGACTTGGTGAAATTTGGAGTTGATTTGCTATTATGTTGGTGTAAAGTAGTGTTAGGTTACTTGAATCTTGATATTCTTGATTGATAGTTTTGGTTTAGAGTTCGATTGTGATTGAGAAACACTTGAGATTGAGTTGAATTGGATATATGAATTTGAAGTCTTGAGTAGGATTCATGCTTGACTTAGGCTTGGTATTGTTCATCTCTTTTTGTTGCGTATTGAAATACAACTTTTGTAGGAAAAAAGATTGCTTCTTCTTCAGAGAGGAAGGGGAACAAGTCACCCCTGTTGGTTGAGATAGTCAAAAAGATAAAGATGGATAAAAGAAATACTCCAAGGGATTTTGGAATCAAGATTGGCGATTGGGAAGAGAAAGAGAAGCTGTGGAATGCAATCTTGCTAAAGATAAGAAGGACGAGGTATCAAGATGATCGAGCCATGATGGATATGCACATCATCAACGACATTCGTTGGATGTTCAACCGAGTGGGCATCGCAACATTCTTGGAGATGAAAAGGGAAACATACTTTCACATCACTGCGGAAGTTTTGTGCACACTGAGAGTGGAGCGTGGTGAAGGATATCTTCCCTATGATATTCACATGCAAATAAGTGGTCAAGAGCAGACTATGTGGGCTCGAGAGTTCAACGAAATTATTGGCTGTGAGAATGTGGTTGGAAATGAGCGAGATGACTTCAGGGCAGACGATTTTTGGAGAGCTATAACGGGGAGGCAAGAGGACTACAATTCCAACACTTCTAAGGTTGCCTTCATTCGCAACCCCGTTATTGCCTATATAGAAAGGATTTTGGGAAATACATTGTTTGCAAGGTCTGAAGGGAGCTGTATTCCAAGGGGAGAGCTCTATGTCCTATGGTGCATGCTCAACGGAGTTCGCTTCAATGTAGCAACTTACTTTTTCCATCAACTTTACAATTTCACCACCCACGGTTTTAAGAGAGTAAACATTGAGGGGCTGATCACCATCATAGCAGAGTACTACAGGATTGATTTGAGTAGGTATGAGCCTGTTCGAGGCGATCTGGACTTGATCTTGACCTCGTGTGTCAGGATGGGACTTATTGAGAGAGTGGATGATGCTTGGATGTTCATCCGAGGGAAGAAGCCCCGCACACTTCAGTTTCCGCTGATGATAGCAGACCTTACCACTGTGAGGGACAATAATAATTGGTTGATGAACATGACAGCACACACAGTGATCTCTAGGACGTGCTTGGGAAGAGGGAATTGGAGATTGTTGGCTGATTTGCGTGAGCAAGGAATCGGCTTTGACGAGGACATGGTTCTTACTGGAGATCTAGCTGATTTCGAGGAGGAGGAGCCACAGCCACCATAAGCTTTTGAGTATCAGGAGAACATGCCTCCGATGCTGCCCCAGCAGTCGCTCGAGCAAGAATTCTTCGAACCACCACCACCACAGACACAACCGCAGCCGTAGGAATATTGGGTAGCCCAAGATCAGTTCTATCGGGAGCAATTCCAACTGATGTATGAGCATTTTCCCACACTCAACACGCGTTATGTTGAGATGGATGGACGGTTGAGGCAGTTGTAGGATCATTTTGAGACAGATAGGAATCTCACCGCTCTTCATAAAGATATGGACCGGTGGCGGCTGGAGATGGGAGATAATGATGATGTGGGAGGATCGGATGATGATGATGCTCCGGATGAGTGATGATCGTCAAGTTTTTTGTTCTGATCTTCCATTCTCTTTTCTACTTTACAGGTGTCGGCTTGAATGTTTGGGTATAGTGGTGATTCATGCGTGAGTGGTCTGTATTTGATTATGATGATGATTGAATGATGAGTGTTATGTGTTTGGGATGAATTCATGATATGAATGGGCTTTTATATTGATGCATGATAATTTGTTAATGGCAAGAATGTTCTATTTGTACTTGTAGTTCATAAGAAATTGATGTTGATTGCATTCTTTGAAGAGTGCTTAGGATTCTATTAACCTGGTGAGGATTTGAGTATTTTGATCGTGCTATACACATGATCGTTTATTCTTGAGAGTCATTTGTATACTCGTATTCTAGAACTTGACTTGGAGTCTTGTGTGAAATTTATAATTGATAGATACTAGGAAGTGATCTTAGGCCATTATTGTTGATCGAGTTACTTAGCCAAATTTATCTTACCCTATTATTTAATTATCTTTATAAGCCCTGTTGAGCCTTAAGCTTTTCTTTGGCAAGGCTTGATAATGAGCCGTTTACCTTTTGAGCCTTAAACACCAATTACTAGTAAAGAGTGGAGGTATACTAATGCTCGAGGAAACCTTGACGTAGATTAGAAGGAGAGATTTGGTGAAAGCAAATTCGAGAGACAATAATTTAAATCTTGTGAGGGATAGTGCCTGAAACCGGTATCCCAAATGATAGAGAGGGTAGTGCCCAAAACTGATACCCTTATACTTGAAGAACATCGGAATTAGTGTGTTACTACGAAAAAGAAGTTGATCCAAGTAAAGGTGGGGGAATGGTGCATGAACTAGATTGTTAAGGCAAGAAAGTGACGAAGGGAGCAACTGAAAATAATATACCAAGGTAACTCTTTACTAGTAAAGTTAGTCACTTATCTATATTCTTCCAAGTCCTTTGTGATCCTAGTATTGAGTCGATTATAGATGGAGTTTTGAGACCTTTGACAAGTTTATGGTTACGCGAGTATATAAATTGAAATTAAGTGTTGATATCAACCATAAGGTGTGTATCTTTTACAGTTGAGTGAGAGAGTAAATACTTACCCGTGAGCTAGATGACTTAGTACTCGTAGAAGTATTGCGATTGATCAATGTTTTTATGTGAATGAAAGGTATGATAGTTGCATGTTTTAAGTTAATATAATTGTATGTGTTAGGATATGTTGTACCTTGTGAATACACTCTCTGGATTTGTCTGATTTTCGTTGTCTCGGGATGAGCAACATGTAAGTTTGGGAGTTTGATGAGAGTGTAAATTCACATATTTTGGGCTCTGATTTGTGTGAAAATAGAGTACGATTTAGTCTTTTATTGAGACAAATCGGTACGTTTATGGGGAAGTCACGAATCAGAGCATACAAGGGCTATTTGAGCATATTTGTATAGGAAATCAGGTAAAAAGGCTCGGAATTGGAAGACACGATTTTGGAGGTGAGATTAGAGTGTAGTTTGACCAAGATAGCCGGTTCAACCAACATCAATTTGGTCGAACAAAGGGTGACAAGTCGAGGAGATTACCAAAACCCATCCAGAGAAGTAGCTCGACTTGGAGGTGTTGCTTGACCAACATCGGCTTGGTCGAGCAAATGAAAAGAAGTCGAACAAAGTGGACAAAACTTACAGTGAGCTCGTTCGACTTGAATGGCTTGCTCGACCAAGCATCAATATGGTCGAGCAAGAGCAGTTTCTCGAGCTGGAGGCCTTGTTCGAACAGTATGCCTTGTACGAACGGTGTGTCGCTGATGCTATTTATGGTAATTCCGGATGTCTTTTACCAAATTTGACGTGTACTTCAAGCGAAGGCCCATCCTAAGCCCATAAGGAGGTCCCATGAGTATAAAAGAAGAGCTTTCGTAGGAGAAAGAGGGACACAACAGAAGACAACATACATTTTCCTTTATCCACCAAACCCTACCATCATCTGAAGGGGTCGTGAGAGAGGTTCGTCTGGCGAGTCAAGTAAGATCATACCAACTAGCCATGATTGTTCCTAGATCAATCATGGGCTAGAACCACCTTGGTAGTTCTAGGGTTATGAAAGTTTTATGAGTTAATCAAATTTCCATGTGTAAACTCCGTACAACACTACTTGTGGTTTATTTTATATAAGATTGTGTTTTTTCAATCCATACTCACGGTCGTTTTGTGCATCATTAACCGTTGTGTAGAGTCTGAATACATCTCTTGGTTATTGATTGAGTGCGTTCACCGCTGAGCAGGATTGTATGTTATAATTCTATGTGAAGGGATTCCGAAGTCTAATTAGAACTGTCTTATATAGATACTTGTTAATTGAATCATATTCTGGTTAATAAGTAGGATAAAGAGTATAACTTTATAGTACCTAAAAAGGAAGATCAAATCGGGTTAGAGTACTAAGTGCACGTGAAATAATTGATTATGATAGTACCTAGAAAGGGGGGGTGAAGTATACGACTTGCTCTGAGGATATTTACACGTGTCATACGCTTGCTTACTTGTGTCTATAGAGTACGCTTGCATGGTTTAGTGATGCGTCCATGAACCACAAGGCAGAGTCAGACATCAACACATGGAAAGAAAATTAATGAATAAAACTGGATTACCTGAAGAACTACTCTATTACTACTTGAACACTACCGAAATTTCTCTATTGTTTGCTTAATTACTTTGCTATTTCAATTTATGTTATTTAGTTTCATAATCAAACCAACTGAAATTTACCAACATAATCTTAGTTGACTATAATATAATTGAATTGATAATAATCCATCCCTAGGGTCGATAATCACTTGGTCGCCTATCGAGACTACAATTGATATCCTTATACTTGAGGATTAATTTTGTGTGTTGAGAAAATGCTCATCAGTCTCCTACACTTGCAACCTTGAGGTTCGCTATAGTTGGCTTAAGCTTTCTTGCTAAATCCCTGCAATCAGATTTATGTAAGTATTCAATGTATCCATTAGAAAGCTCATCATACCTATCATCAAGATCAGTAGAAATAAGAGCTTGAAGTTCGCTTTGGCATTTTTGAACAGGATCCTTAGACTGGATCAAAGGCAAGCTCTCCTTCGCGGCTCCCTCTACTTATTTGATGCTTATGCACTCTTGCATATCAGTAGGCCACTTCATAACTCTCTCAAGTTAAAAGACGACTTCTTCGTCATTAACTTGCAACTTCAGTTCACCTTTCTTTACATCAATGTGTGATCCTGCATTCACAAGGAACGACCTTTCCAAAATTAGAGGAACTCTGTCATCTTCTTCTTTTTCCATATCTAGCACAATGAAGTCCGCTGGAAATATGAACTTACCCACTTTCACTAAGACATCTTCAACTACCCTCCTTAGGTAAGTTAGGGATCTATCAGCAAGATGCAATGTTACAGATGCCGGCTTCAGTTCCCTTATACCAAGCTTCTTGAATATGGAGTAATGCATCAGATTAATGCTAGCCCCCAAATCACATAAGGCTCTCTTAGCTTGTCCTTTTCCAATTTCACATGGTATGGTGAAGCTTCCCGGATCTTTCAACTTCGTAGGAAGTTTATTTTGTATCACAGAACCACATCTCTCTATCTTATTCACTGACTCATCTCCAGTCAAACTCCTCTTCTTAAACATGATATCCTTCAAGAACCTTGTATAATTTGGCATCTCTTCTAAGGCTTCTGCAAAAGGAATATTGATATGGATCTTCTTAAACATCTCCAAAAACTACTTAAATTTTTCATCCAATCTTTTCTTCAAAAATCATTGTGGAAACAGAATTGGATGTTTTGTCTTTGGAACCCCCCATATATCCCTCTCAAATTCCACTTCTTTTTCTTTTTCAGCTCTTTCTGCTTTAGCTTTCTGCCACTTTTTTAATTTAACTTCATGTTCTTTCGACTTTTCCTCAGTTTTAGGCACATGAAATCATTCTGGACGAGTTGAGCAGTGCAAGGATCGAGATAAATTTTTGAATTTTTCATTGGAGGAAGGCACGAGTTGTGCCGGCCAGACTGTTGTACCAGCCAAACTCAGACTCGAGCTGGCAGTCGTGCTGCTCAGAATCGGCAAATTTTGCTTGCCCGCACGAGTCGTGCCGGCAGACATGTAGGTCGTGCCGGCCATCCTTGGCGATCGTGCCACCTGCTGTTGCCTACGTCAGTTGGCACGATGCATGCAGCACAGAATTCAGGGCCACACGAGTCGTGCCGACCTTGGCACAAGTTATGCGGCGTTTCAGCGCCGAGTGTTCGTTCTTGTCCAATTTTTTTACCTCTGTTTCAACTTCAGATTGCTCCGATGGCAATGTTGGACCTTTGTACTGCGTTCCACTCCTCAGGGTGACAGCCATAACTTGCTCCTTTGGATTCGTGACCGTTTGGGATGGAAATTTACCTTGTTGCTCTAATCTCCCAACTGCAGCGTGTAATTTTTCAAGAGCAATATCAGTCTCCTTATTTTTTCTTTCATTCTCTTTCTGTCTGATTTCATATTGCTCTTGATTAGTCACCATCAATTTAACCATCAAGTTCATCTGGTCCCCTTGCTGCTTCATCCACAGTTTCATCTCATCATCCATGGGTGCTTTTCCTTCAATTGGTTTATGTGCTAGATCAATTCCTGGAGGAGGCTCAACTGCATTATTTGGATTAACATAAGGCAGATTATCATTCCTTCTTTGATTGTTAAAGTTAAAAAAATTCCTTCGTAACCCTCTTGCTGATTCTGCCGGTTGTTTCCTTGATCATTCCTTCCCCACTACTGATTACTAGGCCTAGAATTCTATCTATTTCGATAATCCCCTTGCAAGCTCTGACCCATAGCATAATTTGCATCCTCCATCTGACTTCATCTCCTTCATTACCAGCATCTTCTCTTCTGTTTCCTAGTCTGAGACGATCCATCATCTTATGCAGCTCACTGAGTTGACTCTTTAATTCTTACAGCTCATTACTATTGACCTGAACTTCCACTTTAACCACTTTATCAAAAGCGACTCCATCTGATCTCTCCATAGGCCATTCATATATGTTAGATGCCATCCCCTCAAATATCTCTTCTGCTTCATCTGCTGACTTTTGAAAGATTGATCCTCCTGCTGTCGCATCCACCAACACTCTTGATTCACTCCTTAGGCCTTGATAGAAAAAGCCTAAGTAAGTGGCTTTTGTAAATCCATGCTTTGGACCACAACGCAACAGGTCCTTGAACCTTTCCCATGCTTCATAGAAACTCTCCAAGGCTCCTTGTTTAAATAGTGTGATCTTTTGCTTCACCTTAAAGCTCTTAGAGGGAGGGAAATACTTATTTAAGAACTTATTTGCCAACTGCTCCCATGTAGTACAACATCCTGCGGGAAGGTTGTTGTACCTCTCTTTGGCTTTCTCCGTTAGTGAGAATGGGAAAAGCCTCATTCTGATAGCATCCTCTAGAACATTCCTATGCTTCTGCGTCCTCGCATACTCATCAAATAACGGAAGATGCTCACTAGGATTCTCCAAAGGATTACCTCTAAATTGCTATGCTTGTACCATTCGGATCAGTCCAAATAGCAACTCAAAACTCTCCGCAGTAATTGCGGGTCTATTCAATTCAGCATTCATGGTATGCTTCAACTTATACTGGTCCCGCATGGAGGTCGGGGCCTGATCGTACTCCCTAAATCGGTTGAATCAATTCACTAGACAATCAGTTAGAATTTATGCAATTCTTATGAAAGCAATCACTTAATTTTGTTAAATCCCTTTTCTAAAGTGAACTTAACACATAAATCTAGTTCAAACCCTCAGATGCAGAAGAATAATCCATACTCCCTTTCTAGGTATTTCATGTAAAATTCTATTAAAGGCTAGTACACTAGACTTCCCTTTATATGGTTAGATCCCCTTTACCCATAACAGATAGACAATATAATCACTTTATGACACAAGCAACAAGCATAAATATGTATAAGGCAATGACATATCATGAATGTGGGCAGACCATATAAGATAAAAATATAAGTCTAAATTCAAAGCATTAATAAGGGAATAAGTATATTGCAGATATCCAACCTATTCTAGATCATCAATTCAAACCAATTCAACCTTCAGAACCTAGCACTATCCAAGAAGTACTAGGACATGGTGTTACAGGCAACACACATGGTTAGGTATGAAAGCATAGCCATAGGTCTATAATTCAAAAGCTTAAAATAAAGAATAAGAAAACCCTAGATGTGGCGTGATTCTCCGTTCCTTCCTCCGTGATTCTGAATCTTCTTGTTCTCCTTCTCAAGTAAGTAACACTGATGAACTCCCCGGGATGGGTGGATGGGATGGTGCGGTGAAAGGGTATGGAAAAGTATGTATGAATTTAGAAAGTTATGGAGAGTTAGGGTTTGGAACACCCCAAGGACTCCTTTTATAGTTGAGAACTGATCCTTCACAAATTCTGACCCAAAAGTGGGCTTTTCACGTTAAAAACACGAACGGGCCAAAAAAATAACGAAGCGGGCTCTCTGAAAAGCGGCATGAGTCGTGCCGGGTGCATGCTGTCATAATTTCTCGGCAGCTGGGTGTCACGGGCGCACGGGCGCTGGCTGGGTGGTCAGTACGAGTCGTGCAAAATGTGGCACGGGTCGTGCCACCCATCGGCAGCCTGCGCGACCTTACAGTTTTGCTTATAACTTCTTCATCCAATCTTCGATTGAGGTAATTTTTGAGCTCATGCGATATCCTCTTCCTTGGGTTTTCAACCATATAAAGAACTCCTAAAACTCGTTCATTTGAGTGTGGCACGAGTCGTGCAAAGTAGTGACTCGAGTCATGCATTTCCGGGGCGTGCTGGGCGGCGATGGCATTTCGTGCCATATGTGGCCGGCACGAGTGTGCGGCATGACTGGCCTCCTGGCTAGCACGAGTCATGCCATGCTGTAAAAAATCCTACTTTCGCACGGTTTCGACCCCGACTTCCGATTTTGCTATTTTTAGCCCTATTTTCCACCTAAAAACACAAAATAACACCTCACAAGTATATGTAACATAAATATATGCAATTCAACCAAAAGATGCTCAAACACGGATATAAGTACCACAAAACGGTTCTAAATCGGACCCTAAAACATGCAGATTTTCACACTAATTAATACCAAAGAGGTATCAAATCAGGCCTAAAAGAACTTGAATTTCCACTCTCATCAAGATTATTGAGAATGATATTGGGCCATCCTTGTCATTTAAAGTCACTAGCCAAATGAGACCCCTACCATGAACATCATACTTAGTCAACCACTTTGAGCCTATAAGCATATTAATTGTTATTTGAGTACATTACAAGCCTATGATTACCCATGTGAGCTATATATATATATATATATATATATATATATATATATATATATATATATATATATATATATATATATATATATATATATGTATGTGTGTGTGTGTGTGTATACCTTTTGTGTGGTGATTGAGGTGATAGTGGTTTGCATGGTTTGATGTGATGTTGAGCTTAAAGAAGAGGGAAAATGGCAAGCAAGAAAAGAAAAGGATGAAAAGAGTTCAAGCAAAACAACATGCAACTTTTAACATAAGAAAAAGGAGCAAAATCAACAAAATTATGCTCACGAAAATAAAATAGTCAAAGAAAGGAAGTATGCAATTTAAAGAAGCTAAAAAATCCAAGGAACAATAATGATCATGTGCTGGTGATTAAAGAAGAAAGAAAGAAAGTAAGAGAAGTGAATGAATGGAAGAAGTTGAACATCTCTTTGATTACTTATACTCGATAAGTCACCCTTACCCATTTTTTTCCTACCTCTACCAAAAAGCCTGCATCCAAAGATAAAGACATTTTTTTTGTCACTAATCAAAGCTTCGGTGGCTTGTGAATATAGTCCGCGAGCAAGCTTATGGCGCGTTCGGCCAATCGGTTGTTGAGTATTGATTTACCCTACCTTAGAAATTTGGTATCCTATGTGAGGCTTGGACCGGAAGGGACTATATTATTCTTTATTCTCTTGAAATTGAACTTGTTAATTTTACATGTTAATTATGAGTTTAATTATGTAAGTTGACTTGACATAGTTTGTAGTCCTTATTGCTTATGATGTGTTACTGCTTATATTCGTTAGGTCTTTTCCTAGCTAAGTGAAAATTTTTCCTCTTGGGTTATTATTTTTGTTACTCGGGAAGGAGCAACACTTCAAGTTTAGGGGTTTGATCGGAGCTATTTTCACCTTAATTTTAGTATTCTTTTATGTGTATTTTCGTATGATTTTATCCTTTTTATATTGCATTTGGTGGTGTTTTATGTTCATATGGAGATGTATGCTTGGAAATGATGAATATGTGAAAATGAGCTTAAATATGCTTGAAATATGTCAAAAACAAAAAAAAATGAAGTTGGGAACTGAAATGGAAGAAAACAGGAAGTTAGGATACGAACTCTCGTCGAGCACATGACTCTAGTTGAGTCCTGTCGCAAATCTCGGTATTGAGTTGGTGCAAAAGGCTGACTGTACACATCTGCAACTCAAACACAACCTCCCATGTTCCTCGGCTTGGAGCTCGAGTCAAGCTCTATTCTGCACCATGAACTGTCGAGAAATAAGCCGCCGATCGCATCGAGTACCGCACTCAAGTTGAGTGCGGTCAATTTTGTGGAAATTAAATGATCAGGATTTCTAAAAGTTTTCAGGTCTATAAATACATAATTTGTGCTGATTTGATAAGGGAAGTTCATTTTGGGAGGTTACACCTAGTTTACTCCTTAGAACACACACATTTTCTCTCTACTCTATTATTTGATCCATTTCTCATTCCCACTACATTCATCCATCAATCCCATTTGAATTTCAAACATCCTTCACAATTCCATCACTGCAGTCCAATTTGAGAAGAAAATCCACACTTGGTGAAGACGTTGGCATGATCAAGGAAGAAAAAACATACTTTCAAAGGGAAGCAATTCAACCTTATTTTATTAATTCTCTTCTATTAGTGGCTCACATGGAGCAAACCTTGTATTTTAATGTTTTAACAATGATTGTAATAGGCTAGACCTTTTGTAAGGTTAGCAATATGATTGGATATGAATTCTAAGTTTGTGCACTCTAAGTGTTTGATGGAATGATTGAATTGAATTACTTTCTATTATGAATGCATATTATCATCTTATGTTATTACTTTATGTGGTCATAACATGTGAAATAGAGGTAAGACCTTGATTGTATGATATGATTATATGATTGAATCATTGATGGCATGAGATGACTTTATTAGTATGAATTGAGATTGAAATACATTCAATACATGCTTAGAACCTCCTAATAGGACATTAGACTTCAATCTTGTGATATGACCTTTCTATGGACTCTAGTACCTTTTAAGGGAATGAGAATATAATAAGGCTCTCCTATGGGTTATTTTGGGGTGCAGACATAAGTGCTAACCGCCTACATCTATATGTTGCTTGAAAGATAGAGCATGTAGTGCTTATAGTGAGAGCCTACAGTGATCAATTCATGACCTTCATCATAACTTGAGTATGTGACCTAGAAGACCTTACCATGAAGTTGTTAGCCTTGCACACTTTTCTCATTGTTCTACATATATCCATTCCACATATCTTGTTACTTTAATCTTGGTTAGATAGTTTCTTTACTTGTTTCTTATATGTGATAATTGATAGCATAATTCCAACCTCTATTATTGATTTTGTCCTTCTAAAGTGAGCACTTCTTGAATACGAGTACCCAAACCTTTGTCCCTTGGGTTCGATATTTTATTAGTTGGTCACTGGCATACTACACGGTAGAGTACACTTACTCTTCATAAGAGAAATATCGATCATCGAACCACAATAAATGCTTGTGTACTTCATTCTTACTGGCAAACTAAGTGCGATTCAATGTGTTGCAGCATCCGGTACAACATCTATATTTACTTTGATGAGATTTCTCCATGGTTGTCGGTAAATCACTAATGTCTTTCGATTAAATTGTTCTTAGCAGTAATAATTGTTATTGATAGATTTTCGAGGGTTGTAAACTAATGAGTTGTGATCATTTCGTTTCTTTATTTTCTTTGATTTATAGATTTAAAATTAATAGTTTGAAGATTTAGATTTTTTCTGAGTCTCCCATACAAATGTGATCACCTATTTTATTTTCATATTTCATCTATTATTCTATGAGTGAGGCTCCTGTGCACCCGGGAGCATGGAGCACATTCTGTGCACCTTTGCAATTTAAACCCCTAGCAATATATAGGTTTAAATAGAATATAGAGGGGAGAATTGTGTTCACATGGGGACATGGAATATCCCTCCGTGTCCCCGGGGCGCAGGAGCTTTTGCCTTATTCTATATCTCAAATAAATGACATGTGTCATAATCATTGTTTAAATTACCACCATTTTCATTTGTTGGGTATGAAAAAATCATGCCCTGTAGTTGTGGAGTGGAGTATGTGCAAGACTGTTCCTGTAATCCATGTTTCACATAAACCCTCTCGCTATTTAAAAATTTTAGAGATAAGTATACCCTAAAAATAAACCCTAAAATATAAAATTAAGGACATAAACCCCTAAAATTAAAATTAAATCGTGTAAACATGTTTCGCACAATAAACTTTCTATATCTTTTTTATTGATAATTAAATAAGAACTAATGCAAAAAAGAAATTTATATCTTAAAATAAAATTTTATAAAGTGCATAGTATACATGATTAATCTATCATACATTCAAGCATTTAATTTGAAAACTTGGAAATGTTCCATATATATGTCCTTGGTTAATAAGTATATACAACAATTTTTAATGATAGCATTGGACCACAGCAAGTGATTGAGGAGGAGAATAGAGAATAGGGCAGACAGATGAGGCATTCTTTGGGTATCTCTCTTTTCTTGTTCCACTTGATATACATGATGGCCCAATACAAAATATAAAGACTGCCAACATGTGGGCATAAGAGAGAAAGCGTGGCTGCTATCATTTCTTTGCACAGACTTTTCTTAAAACCTTGGGATTGAAGGGAGAGAGCTTTGTCATCATGGCATTGAGATAACCATATATATTATATATAAATCATCCTCATGTAATTGAAACTCACAACAGTTCATGAAGAGAGAGAGAGGGAGACATACATAATTGGTGGTGGCATTTGCTTATATTGTGTAAAGATTGTAGAAAGCTTTGACCAAAAAGATATAGATGAAATGAGAGAGAGAGAAAGGGAGGATGTGGAGGGGTCTTTTTTTTTTAATTTTATTTTAATTTTAGGTTTGATGAGTGTGGATTTTAAATTCCTTTGTCTCCAAGGCTGCTTTATGATGAGACATTGAAAGAGTAAAGAGAGGACTATGAAAAGTTGGCAAAAGCAAAGGGAGAGATGTATGTGGCTGTCACCTGAGCTACTGTTTTCGAGAGAGAGAGAGAGAGAGAGAGATTCTGCAATTGTAGGTTTGCTTTGTTAGCTGCTAAATCTATTAAAAATTATTAATCTTGGGATTTTCAAGTGGTTAAAAAAATTATCACCTCATAATGGAGTCCCCAAACAGCCATCATCATCAGCATCAGCTCCAAGATCAACTTGTTGGCTCTTCTGCTAGTTTTGGAGTAGGAATCACTTCTCATGCTAATTGGCCTCCCACTTCCTTCTTGTAAGTCTCTCTCTCTCTCTTCCTCCTCTTCTCTCTCTCTCCCCCTTGCGTTCATCAGTTACAAGCTTGATGATTCTTGCTTGAAATCTATAGATTTATGTGAAACATAAGATAATCTAGGGTTTGAAATTCTCTTGCCAACTAATACTACCTCCGTCCCAATAGAGTTTTCACACCTCCTTTGTAATTTACAGGAATTCAAATGGCTACACTTCATCATATGAAACAAGGCAAGAAGAGAACAACAATCTAGTTTCAATGGCTCCATACTTGGGAAGCTTCAACTGGACCAACATGAACACCACAGAAACAAGCTTCTCCCCTGACCAAGATTTACACGACCAACATTCTAGGATTAAGGAAGAGCACCTCTCCGACCACTACTACCGTAAGTTACTAAGCAGCACCGATCATGAAGCTTCGAACGAGGGAACGAAGCTACTCCTCAAGTCCTTCTCATCTGGTAATCTCATGAACAAGATTCATGAAACCAGAGGGTTGTGCCAGATTTTTCCCACCATAAATAGTTCAAGTTTTAATCAGATGGGGTTGCCAAGTAGTACTTTTGACATGAATTTAGAGGCACTAGATCTCCTTACTTCTTCCAACAGTCAAACGGATCATGGGATCTGCAGAGATGACTTCTTGTTCGGATTCGATCATCATATGCAGCAATCGCTTCAGAATATTCCATTTAATTACGCTTCCAATATAAAGGTTCGTACAAACCACCGCGCTTCATCTTTGTCTTCTTCTTCCTTTTAAGTTTTGAATTAATTAACTCTTTTGTTAGCAGAAGTTAATCACAATCAATTAAGATGATTGAAAAAAGAAAAAGGAAAAATATTATAATTATAACAACAATAATAAAAAGAAAAGCTACAAATCTTTTGTTTTTAGGCTACTTTGGTAGCTCCTTTATGTGATATTATCTTTTCTTTATATGAAAGGGGTGCTCTCTTTTCTCCAAATAATCAACCTTCTTTCAGCTTTATTTATTTGCATTATATAACTCACCTTTATAATTTTCAGAAAAATTGAGTCTTTTTAGTGATGGATTTTGACAAGAGGGCCATCCATGCATTATTAGTCTGCTCAACAACTTTACTCTCTTTTCAAATTTGAATTAGGTATCAAGTAATGCAGCTGTTGATTCTAAGAGAAACTGCAACAAAATGGAGCCTAAACTTATTCAAAACGCGCCCAAAAAATCGCGCTTAGAAGCACGCTCTTCGTGTCCTCCCTTCAAGGTATAAATGCATGTATTAATCTTTTTCATTACAAATAATACCTCATACTTTGAGCCAATCAGTTGTTCACATGTATGTCTCCAAACTAATTTGAAATTTATTGGCAATCAATTAATCAGGTGAGAAAAGAGAAATTGGGTGATAGAATTGCAGCTCTCCAACAGTTAGTAGCACCTTTTGGCAAGGTAACAAATGATTGAATGATTCTTGCATTCGTTTGTATCAATCTTGCTAGCACGGAGTACTCCAACAGAAAAAATTGCGCTTTTGTTCTCATACGAAATGACTCATTTAAAAAAATATTGTTCCCAAATGTTCCATTTTTATCCCAAAACCCTAATGACTATGATTAAAACAAAGGTGCTAACTTTTTTCAATTCAAAACTCTATTAGTGAGAAAAAAAAAAAGAAAATTACAACCAGTTTGAAACTATGAGAATTTTTTTTTTATTTTTTAAATGAGCCCCTTTTTTGTCGAATTAAAAAATGCAAATTTCTCTATACTCTAAACGTGCCCTCAATATAATATTGTATTGTATTGTATTGTATACTTGTGTGAGTATAAGTAATGACAAGGATACAATATTTAATTCTTTATGGAGCAAACCTAATTAATCTCAAATTAAATTCACTCGTACTCTAATACAAATACAAATAGTTATGCAGATATCGACTCCACAAGAAACCCACACTTGATCTCTACTACAAACCCATATATGCATATGTATGTGTAATGTGTAATAACACAAACTGCATGCAGTGTAAGAATGTAATCCGTCTCTTTTCAGATTGAACATTTTCTATTTTAGATTGTCCCACAAAAGTTTACACCTTCCTAAAAAATAAGAAAGTAAAAAATCAAAATAATCACCCTTCTCCATACACTTTATTTACAAAAGAAAATAATCCTTCTCCATACACTTTATTGAGAAAAAAAAATAACGCCTAATATATTTTATCATTTATTTATTATAATAAAAATACCACAATACACGTAAAAGTTATCATTATATTTAAATATCTGTATCGAGAGAGGGGTGCAATCTTAAATGGGAACGGTATGTATGTATATACACATGCATGCATGCATTCACACACGATTGAAAAGGCCGTGTAAAAGTTATGGTGATTTACATGGTCAAAAATGTTGCATTTTTCATGCTTAGAATCTCAATAAAAAGAGGACATGATATTCTCTTCACACTTCACAGGTTGATCAAATGTATTTGTTTTGTTATTTATTTGGTTCGAGAAAAAATAGTAATAAAGTAATGTGTGTTTAAAATACTATTAACATGTGCTTGGTTGGAGAATATTGCAGACAGACACAGCATCGGTACTAATGGAGGCCATTGGATACATCAAATTCTTACAGAACCAAGTAGAGGTACTACTGCTGACACTCTACCTATACCCTTATATAAAAAACATTCTTCTTGGTGTTTGTTCCATCATTCTCCATTCTACTCATCACCTACCTATTAATTAATTTCAATTTAATTTTTCCTTTTATATATATATATATATATATATATATATATATATATATATATATATATATATATATATATATATATATATATTTTATGTATAGAGTTAGTATCTTGTAAATCGGGTTTACATCATTAATCCTTGTAAATCCTGTGGTCCCCTTAATTTAAACACCCTTGCAATATAGGGCATATATGATTTGAAGGGCGGACCACATAGTTTAAACCGTGAACTCGATTTACACAAGTGTTTGTGATATATATAATCACCCCTTTATGCTTTACGTAATTTCAGTTTCCTTTCGATTTTTTACAAAATATATAATCACCCCTTCCGGTAACTTGCACACGTTTACTGTGAACAAAGATTAAGAAAAATTGCTTTAGTGTGTATAATGTAAGATAAAAGAGTGATATTCTTGGTAATTTAATGAGAAAATTATAAGGAAAATTGTTGGGTCTAGATGAGTATATCGGTAGTATATATGCATATTTCATCTGTCCAAAATATAAGTACTTGTTATATACTTATCAAATTACTCATGTTAAATCAAATTTCTCATGTTAATGTGTTACTCATACCAAAATAGCTGTACTCCCTCCGTCCCGGGTATTTTTACCCATTTGTATGGGCACGAAGATTAAAACGTGTTATTTTTTAATATATAATGCAAGAAAATGTAGGAACAAATTAGTAATTTAAAAAGAAAAAGTAGGGATAAAGTTGTTGGGAATGATGAATAAAGTGTAAAAAAGTAATTAAAGTTGTTGGGATTGTAAAAAATAGGTAATAAAATATTATATATTTTTACCATTAATGGAATATGTAAAAATACGTGAGACCGCCCAAAATGAAAAGTGGGTAAAATATGTGTTACGGAGGGAGTATTAAAATCCATATATACGTATTCAAGGCTAAGCATTAAATTTAAGTAATAATATATAAATATGAGCATCTTGGTACATTGGCTTGTTCATTTGTATTAAAAAGAATATCTTAATACATGTGCAAACACAACCATACTCTATATATCAATTTTATAATATATTTTTCTTACATTTTCCCGCCCTCTATAAATGCGTGCTTGTTAGCTTATGAGATTTTCTGATCTGCTCATCATTCTTTTACCTGTTTCTTTAGACAAGGTTTATACTAACCAGTGACTGTTCACAAATTAAATATTTCTCCCTCCCCATGAAATATTGAGCCTTATTACGGTGCACCTGTGCACCTGTAAGATCTAATCTATTAGATTTAGAAAAAATCAATCCTCTCCCTTAAATTTTAATCAATAATTAACATTTTAATTTAAGTAATTGTCAATATAACCTGCACTAAAACTATTAACTTTGGGGTGTCTCGGTGCACCAGGTTATACCACAACACATTTAACATCTTAAAAAAAATGCCGAATCAATCTAATAACCCAAATAGACTTTAATGTAAAATTTGTCGTCTTCTCCCATAACATACTTTTCATTTTTATAATTTATTACCTTTAAATACAAAATTTAAAACAATGACAATGGATTTGTAGCTTATGTATATATTAATACTTTGTTATGCATAAAAATGGATTTAGCTGATATTAATCGATTTATGAAAAAATCATCATTAATAGCCTTTACGAAAATACAAGAATATTATCATTGTAATTTGTACATCTTTATTCATACTTAAAATTAAAACAAAACTGCTTGTAGGGCCAAACGTCTAATTGTCTAGGGAACCTCCATATGCATTGATAATTTGTCTAAATCAGTTCTTCTCATGATTCTCTTGTCAGGATGAAGGAATAATTGGCTTCCTTTCTACTAATTGTATTACTACGTACGTTGCATTACCTTGTGAATTGATTAGAATATGTCAAGATGTCCGGTTAAACATTAGTGTTATATGTGATATACTACCCTGTTGTACGATTGATACGTAGGAAATAGACTAATATATTTTCTTTTTCTAACAAGTAGCATAAGAGATGAAACACAATGTGTGTACATATCTCTGTGACGATGAGAGATAAGTGCATAGCTTTAGCTAAAGAAATTAAATATTAATTGTGGACAATATGAAATAGTGAATCTGTAATAAGAGAAAACAAATAAATGATGATTTAATTTCTGTAGTCATTCATATTGACTGTTAATGTCTTATTGTCTTAATTGTCTTAATTGTGGACAATATGAAATAGTGAATCTTATTGTCTTAATTTCTGTAGTCATTCATATTGACTGTTGTGTAGTTTGGTACTTTCTGAAAAATATTTTTTATATATATCACAATTTTATTTTTATGTTTTTTTTTCAGACTCTAAGCGTCCCTTACATGAAGGCGTCGCGTAACAAGTCCAATAGGATATTGAAAGGGGTGAGAATGCAATTTTATTTTCCTTATTGCAAAATTAATTTAAATTTATGACATGAATAACACACCGGTGTATTTTCAAGTCTAATACATGTTTAACGAAATTGAAAATAATAATTTTCTTTATCGTTTTAAATTAAATTTTTTCGTATATATTTAGTTTACCAATTTGTAAGAAACAATGATGACCCCTTTTTTTCCTTCTCACGATTAATTTTTAATGACAAAATTTAATACACTCAAGCGCTATTCTTATTTATTCTTATGATTTAACATGTTACTTTTAAAATTTAATATCTTTCCATTTCAAATAACAAAGGTAAACATACTATCAAATGCACCAGAAACTCACTCATATTTATAATGACGCACACAGGGATCAAGTGAGATTGAAAACGAAGAACAAAAATGGGATCTAAAAAGCCGAGGCTTGTGTTTGGTTCCGTTGACATTCTTGTCGTACATAACCGAAGGTGGCGGCGCAGCTGTTTGGCCGCCACCTCACTTTGGTGGCGCCACCTAGCTATTTCAAAGTTAATTAATATTTAAATATGTATGATCTTTAAGTATGACTAGATTTAACCTAATCTTGAGAAATCATCTCTAAGTTTAGTTTAATTTAATGGAGCAAACTTGGTCATCCTACAAAGGAGGAGAAAAATGAAAAAGATTTGGGATGGACCAAGTTTGATCCATTAATAGTTATTTATTGATCAAGTGTGGTTTTCTAGTCTAGGGTTAATTTCATTTTATGTGTAAACCTAATTCAGTTATTTATGTTAATTTACTATGATTCAATTGTCCCTGGTGGCATCAATTTAAAAGGAGGAATTTTCTTTAGATATATAAATTATGAGTCAAACTAGTGTGCACCTGGGGTACCGGTGCACCTAATTAATAGGAGCCATTAGATCAAAAACTAAATTAATAATTACCTTTGATCAAATAAAATAATTAAAAATGTAAAAATAAAAATAACTACTCCCTAAAAAACTACTCTATAAATCATAGGTGCATCGGTGTACCCGGTGCACTACAGAATAACCCATAATTTTGGTCCATTTTACGATCATCTATTGTAATTTATTGTTGAACTTTAGAAGAAATTATGTAGGCTATAAAATGAGAATATAATGGTTAAAAGTGTAAGGTTAAAATGCACTTTTGGTCCCATGTAATAAGTTTTTTTTTTTTGGTCCCTAACATTTTTTTTTAGTCCCAAAAATTACAATTTTGGTCCTCCGTTAATTTTTTGGACGGAAAAGTTAACCTCAAATTAAAAAATAATAATCTTCTGAAAAAACTCTAATTGCTCTCTAATCTCTGTCTCTTCCACTTCAACTCCAACAGATTCAGAGGCTCAATCCCTTCGTCTCTCCCAATAAATCCTCAGATTCAACTTCTTTTCACACCCCATCCCAACTGACCTCTTCATCAACAACAAATTCACGCCATCTTCCTCAACAACGACCTCTTCCACGGCGGGGTTCCGCCAAACCACGGCACGTCAGTGATCGACCTCGCAAGCAATAGGCTCAATGGGAACATCCTTTTCAGTTTAACCCACATGGGACCAATGAAATACTATATTACCACCTTTGATATAAAATTCCCAATTCACACCTCTCTCCCTCTCATCCAAATTAAAATTTCTCTACATTGTGAATTAGTAATACCAGAAATTGAATCAATGGCGGCGTAGTTCTAGATCGGGATGGCAGCATTCATGGCGTGCATTGAACAGGCCATCGTGGTCGCGCACTGGCACGTGTGGGTGTTCCTGGCGCTCAACCTCTTGCTCTTGGCGATTCTCTTCAACTCCAAGTCTCAGATTTGACAGTGTGATGATATAGACCATGCACCATGCATAAGGAATGATGCATGCAGCATACTGCAGGAAGCATGCATGTGTGTGTTGAATGGAAGCTAAGAACATGCCATGTGGAGCTTATACATTGGTGGATTAAGTGTGTAGAAGGATTGCATGCAGAGGTAAAATCAAGCCATTGGATTGATTAGAAAGCAAGGTGATCAGATGGTGGGAGTGGCAGCTGAAGGCATCAGCTGGAAGATGGATGATCAGTTGGTTGCAACTGAATTGGTTACATCGGTTTTCATCAGTTGGTTACAACTGATTGAGGTGTGCACTTTGTGATTGGATGGAAGGGAATCTACACATTGAACATACATCCATATAAGTTGAAGAATCATTCAGTCATTTGATCATCATCATCATACACAATCTCTGCACACACATCAGTTTAGAAGAAGAAGAAGCAAGCTTAAGATTAGGGTTTTCTAGTGTGCTTGTAGTCTTGTAACCTTCATTAACGTTTAGTGAATTCTTCTCTCAAGAAGTGGATGTAGGCTTATGCCGAACCACTATACATCTTTGTGTTGATTTTCTTTCATTTCATTCTTCGTTCATTAATCGGTTCGTGTGTGAAACGTGAGTGATCAAACAATAGAGTGAGTGCAAGTTCTTGAGTGATCTTCTTCAAGTTTTTGCTTAAGTTTTCACAACAAGTGGCGCCGTCTGTGGGAAAGATAAGAAGCTGCCTCAATATCAGATCAGAAGGGAAGAATCATGGTTACAACCAAGTTTGATGTGGAGAAGTTTACAGAGAAAACTGATTTCAGTTTGTGGAAGATGAAGATGGAGGCTGTACTGATTCAACAAGGCCTTGCTGATGCAATCAAACCACTTCCAGATCAAGCAGCTGCTGTGGATGCTGCTGGTGCATTAGCTGCAGATCAAGATCAACAATCAAAGGCAAGAAGTGCCATCATTCTGTGCCTAGGTGATAAAGCTTTGAGGGAAGTTTCAAAAGAAGCATCTGCAAGGGATATGTGGAAGAAGCTTGATGATCTTTACATGGTGAAGACATTGGCAAACCGGCTGTACACCAAACAGAAACTCTACTCCTTCAAGGTATCAGAAGATAAGTCCATTCTAAGTCAACTAGATGACTTCAATAAGATCATAGATGACTTAGAAAACATAGATGTAGCACTGTCAAGTGAAGATAAGGCTGTCATATTGATGTCAGCACTTTCTAAGTCTTTTGAAGGGTTGAGAGATACATTGTTGTATGGAAATGTTGAATCAATATCTCTGGAGCAAGTGATTCTAGCAATCAAAGCAAAAGTGTTCCACAAGACTTCAGATAATGCAGTTGCAGGAGAAGGTCTTGTTGCCAATGAACAAAATAAGTGGAACAAGAATGACAAGAAGTCTGGTACTGATAAGAAGAAATATGAAAGAGGCAATCAAAGTACATCAGCAGATGAAGAAAACAATAACTGCTTCCACTGCAACAAGCCTGGTCATTTCAAGAAGCAATGTCATAAGTGGAAAGCAATGGTGGCCAGGAAGATTACAGAAAAGAGAGGAAATCAAAGAATCCATGCCAATCAGGTGACTGAAAATAGAGGTAATAAGGATCAAGATTATATTGAAGCTTTGGTTGTTGTTTCTGGTCAAGTGTCAGATCAGTGGGTGTTAGATTCAGGTTGTACCTTCCATATGACATCAGTCAAGGATTGGTTTACTGATTTAAAACCATATCATGAGGGATCAGTCGTGTTAGGCAATGATCAAGCCATCAAGATTGAGGGTATTGGTTCTGTTAAATTCAGAATGTTTGATGGATCCATTAAGTTGCTCACAAATGTGAGGTATGTACCAAGTTTGAGAAGGAATCTGATATCATTGGGGATGTTAGACTCCTTGGGATGTGAGTACTATGTGAAGAAAGGTGTGCTCACTATTACAAAGGATAAGTCAGTTGTAATGAAAGGAGTTAAGAGCTCTGATCTCTATTTTCTTGAAGGATCAGTTGTCTCTGGGCAGTTAAACACTTCTCAAGAGCAAGAAGATGTTCAGTTGTGGCATGAAAGACTAGCTCATGTAAGTGAGAGAGGGTTACAAGAGTTAGCAAGACAGAAGCTACTAGACATAAGTTAAACCTGTAAGATGGATCAATGTGAAGATTGTATTCTAAGCAAGGCAAAGAGGTTGAAATTTGGTTCAGGAGAACATACTTCATCAGAGAAGCTTCAGTATGTTCATACAGATCTATGGGGTCCATCAAGAAATCGAACCATTGGAGGTGGAAGATATTTTATATCCTTCATAGATGAGTACTCTAGGAAGCTATGGGTTAAGATTTTTAAAACAAAGGATCAAGCATTCACTGCATTTAAGGAATGGCTTGCTGAGGTGGAGAATCAGACAGGAAAGAAGCTGAAATGTTTAAGATCAGACAATGGGCTTGAGTTTGTCTCTGAAGAATTCAATGCTTTCTGCAGAGAAAAGGGAATTAAGAGGCACAAGACTACACCTGGAACTCCACAACAAAATGGTGTTGCAGAAAGAATGAATCAGACATTGTTAGAAAGAGTAAGATGTATGCTGAGTAGTGGTGGATTTACCAAAGGGTTTTGGGGTGAACTTGTGACTACAGCAGCCTATCTGATCAACCTATGTCCATCAGCAGCTTTGAAATTCAAACCACCTGAAGAAGTTTGGTCTAGAAAGGCACCTAGTTACACTCACCTAAGAGTAATAGGATGTCAGGCTTACTCTCATGTGAAGCAAGATAAGTTGGAACCTAGAGCAGTAAAATGTGTGATGGTTGGATACTCCAAAGAAGTAAAAGGATACAGATTGTGGTGTTATGAAACTAACAAGTTTATTGTTAGTAGAGATGTCACATTCAGTGAAAAAAAAACATTGATTGAAAGAAATTCTATAGTATCAATTACTACAGACCTTGATGAGCCTCAGGTGGAGCAAGCAAGAAAGGAAACTCAGCAGTGTAATCAAGAAGACAACAGTGCTGATCAAACTAAGCAAGTTAGTTCTCCTAGTTCATCCAGTTCAATGTATGATCTAAGTTCTTATCAACTTTAAGGGATAGGCTAAGGAGACAGATTAAGGCTCCAGTAAGATACATGGAAGCTGATATAGTATCATATGCACTGTATGTTGCATCTGATATAGAAAGTTATGAGCCAAGAACATATGATGAAGCTATATCAGGAAATGACAATAACAAATGGATAGTTGCTATGGAAGAAGAGTTGCTATCACTACATAAGAATAAAACTTGGCAGATTGTTGACAGACCAAAGAATAAGAAGTTAATAAGCTGTAAGTGGATCTACAAGAAGAAGCCTGTTACCAGCAAGGAAGGAGGTGTTAGATACAAGGCAAGGCATGTAGCAAGAGGTTTCTCACAGAAAGAAGGTGTTGACTATAATGAGATATTCTCACCAGTTGTCAAACACTGTTTTATCAGAATCTTACTGGCATTGGTTACTCAGTTTGATCTTGAATTACATCAGATGGATGTCACTACAACATTTTTGCATGGAAATCTTGAAGAGGATATCTACATGAAGATCCCTGATGGTGTAAGTGTTGAAGGAGCTGATAGTAAAGCTTGTTTACTACTGAAATCTTTGTATGGTGTGAAACAAAGTCCAAGACAGTGGTATTTGAAGTTTGATGATTACATTACATCAAATGGTAGCAGAAGCCTACATGACAGTTGTGTTTATGTTAGGTACAAAGAAGGGTGTTATACATACTTACTTTTGTATGTAGATGATATTCTTATAGCTTGTAAGAATCAAGCTGGTATAGATGAGGTAAAGAAGATACTTAAGCAGGAATTTGATATGAAGGATCTAGGGGAAGCAAAGGTGATTCTTGGTATGCAGATTGAGAGAAATAGATCAGTTGGTGAGCTAAAGTTGTTCCAAGAATCTTACCTAGACAAAATTTTAAAGAGATACAATATGAATCTCAGCAAAATTGTAACTACACCAGCAAAGCAAGGAGTGAATCTGTCATTACTCCAAGCTCCTCTGACAGATCAAGAGAAGGTTGAAATGAGCAATATTCCCTATGCTAGTGCTGTTGGCAGTTTGATGTATGCAATGGTATGTTGTAGGCCAGATTTAGCTTATGTGATGAGTATGATTAGCAGGTTTATGAGTAATCCAGGTTTGCTACATTGGAGTTCAGTAAAGTGGGCTCTCAGGTATGTTAAAGGAACCATCACAGCAGGCTTGAAATTTCAGAAGAAAGCAACATGGGATAAGGCAGTAGTTGGATATGTTGATGCTGATTATGCAGCAAATCTTGACACAAGAAAGTCTCTTACTGGTTATGTGTTCAATTTGTTTGGCACTGCAGTAAGTTGGAAAGCAACTCATCAACATATAGTGGCCATATCAACTACAGAGGCAGAATTTGTTGCACTTACAGAAGCAATCAAAGAGGGAGTATGGCTGACAGGTATCTTGAGTGAGTTTGGGATTGAACAAGAGTCAGTTGAAGTGCATTGTGATAATCAGAGTGCAGTGCATCTCTCCAAGCATCAAGGATACCATGAAAGAACCAAACACATTGATGTAAGGTTATATTTCATAAGGGACATGATAGACAAGGGGGTAGTGAGTGTCAAGAAGATCAAGACAGATGACAATCCTGCAGACATGTCCACAAAAGCCTTACCAGCTCAGAAGTATGAGTTGTGTAAGCACTTGATTCAGTTGAATTAAGTAAAGAAGTGAAGGTTGCTGCTCCTTACAAAAGCAGCAAGGTGGAGAGGATGAAACTAACATGGTGATGCAAGGTCTAAGGTGGAGAATTGTGATGATATAGACCATGCACCATGCATAAGGAATGATGCATGCAGCATACTGCAAGAAGCATGCATGTGTGTGTTGAATGGAAGCTAAGAACATGCCATGTGGAGCTTATACATTGGTGGATTAAGTGTGTAGAAGGATTGCATGCAGAGGTAAAATCAAGCCATTGGATTGATTAGAAAGCAAGGTGATCAGATGGTGGGAGTGGCAGCTGAAGGCATCAGCTGGAAGATGGATGATCAGTTGGTTGCAACTGAATTGGTTACATCGGTTTTCATCAGTTGGTTACAACTGATTGAGGTGTGAACTTTGTGATTGGCCGGTCCAGTGATGTCTGTGCCCCACTACACTCAGTGGGACACAAGTGAAGGAGTGCTGTCACAGCGTGTGAACCCCCTGCCACACAGGCAGGCCTGGCGACCATGAATGTCTCGCATAAGGTCAGGTATCGAGTCATCCAGGAGACGTCACAAAGAACATGTGTGCTCCAGATGTCGACAGTCTGGTCACAATCGAGTAAATTGTACTGGAGTTTCATCGTCACATGATGATCCACCTCCTCTTGCGATGGATGCCCCTAATACCCGTTTACGTAGACCAAAAAATGTGGCATTTGTGGTGAAATTGGGCATACTTGTCTACGTTGTCCTTCTCAGTTGTAGCAGTAGTGTATAACTTTTAATTTTTTTATAGATGGAATAGAGATTAGAATGAAGTTGTGAATGGAATAGAGATGGGAAATGAATGAAGTGTGCAAATGTTATCAACACTATTTTGAAAATAACGAAAAAAATCTCAATCACTTTTGATTTGTTCTAGTGAAAATATAAGTACATCATGCTCTGGCAATCATGGTACCAGTCTGAAAGATTAGGAAAGCAATGTGCCTACGGAAACACAACATATGATCGGGGGTATTCCAGTTAAAGTTCCTCGCTAATAACCCCTCTATGGTCCTGAGACACGCTGGTCCGCAACTAGAGTCATCCTCCTATCTGTAACAAACCTCTCTACGACCTGGTGTCAGAGGGAAAGTCCGGGGGTCAACCTCCCGCATCAGAGCTGGCATGACACGTCAGAATGGTAGAGTCTCCAACATCCGGTGGTCCCTCATGTCGGCCTGGTCATCCCATCTATGCCGAAATGAGTCGAAACAGTAGAATTTCATGTCCTTCGTAATTAGTACACACGGATAGTAGTGCGCTGTCGTGTGGACTATGAACAATATCTGCCAAAGTAAGTTAAAAGGAATGCAGATATTAGATGTAAAGTAAGAGATAATACTATTTAATTACATCAAGGGTTAGGCTAAAATACCATGTCACACTCTAACCATGGCCTCGACCCCCTCCACACGGGCAATCGCCCTTAGGCGTACTCACGAAGATCTATCAACAAGTCATCAGTTATGTTGGCAAATATCATTTTGTCCTCTTTGTACCGCCTCGTGTGCTCATTCCATACAGATTGAACTCAAACCTTTCAGGAAAATCATTGTATAATATTAGTCTCAAACTTAAATGGAAAATTTTATGGTCCATTGTAATGTGGTTGTTACGTACAGAGAATTACATGTCCAGAATGCAGTAGGACACAACATCCTCTTGGACGTGTACGCCTATGTCAGCTTGTTGCTCTGATAATAACCGAAGGTATGCATCCAGGAGTTAAAACATATAGAAATATATTACAGAAAAATGTGAAATAATGAACATATTTACATATTTAGTATACACATGAACACTCTCTCAATTACCTGGTCGTTAAACCAAACATCGGGTCCTCCATCCCAGTGAAAAAATCACTGCCTACTCCATACCCGAGTCCCACGTCGACCCTGAATTCAACAATGCATTAACAACAGGTGTAATGTGTTTAAAGTAATATATGAAGACGTCTAAAATAGTAGACTAGCACTTACAGATCTCTGCTTGTCTTAAATCACTGGTACATTTGCCAGCGGCGCTCCCGTTCAGTGGTTGTGAATGGTGACTGTAACGCTGCAGTTGGATTTTTGGGCCGCTTAACACGCATCAAACCATTTTCAGCGATGCCAGGTATGGGGGCCATCGGACTCACATGATCTATCACTCTATAAGGGAAATATCTAACCCCTGACCTCGAGCTCGATGGCTCAGCCTCAGACAACCGGGTCTGAGAAAGATCAGCTCGAAGGCGCTTGAACTCCAGCGTAAGCGCCTGTCAAAATAAATGTGATGTCTGACGCTCAGACACAATCTGACAAGCAATTTGGTGTAACAACTCATCCTGTTGATCCAACCTACGAAAGACCCTTTCTTTGAAACCCTGATCGTATCCGTGGTCTTCCTGATCATTTACGTTGGCATCACCCATCAAACTCCCATGAAACACTGGGGGCTCATCCACTCCAGCATCATGGTGCTGCTGTCCATCATGCTTATTTCCAAAGCGAGCATGCCAGCTACGAGCGGATTAAAGAGGAACATGATGCGTCGGATCATAGGAACTGGGCTCAGCAAACCTCGTCTTTCCTGATGCATGTCAACTGTGGTCAGGGCTAGGAGTATAGGGAGGTCGGTACAAATGCGGATCCCAATTTGACGTCCACGCTGCAGGATCATCTGTGCCCTGGCCCTGCCACCGATCCTCAATATCTACACCCGAATAATACTGCTAATCCCATGGATTACTGGTAGGATTGTATGCTTCCCTTGTGGTATGCTGCTCCAGATGTGAGTAATCTGGCCCCTGGACGACCTTACGTCTGAGGTTAGAAAATGTCTTTGTATACATCCTCATTATCAACCCCTCCAAAGGATCATCCTCTATGCCAATCCAATACCCCTTGTATGCTCATTAGCGAGGACACGCGGAAAATTCGCCACATCAAGATCCGAATGCAAAAAAAACCAATACATTTAGGTATAATATCATTGATTTGTCTTCACCAAAATAGATTAATTATTCCTATCAACCCTCTTCAATTTACGAAAAATCCATCGCAAGCAAAGTGGCCTTAGATTCTCCCTATCGCGAGGAACACGGACATACGATGCAGTAAGGGCAGGTAGACGCTCGTACGCCCAAACCTGTCACATGTAAACCACATATGTTAGATAATTACTGTTGCTGAATAGTATAATACACTATAAGTTTAAGTAATCTACTAAAACACGTACTAGGAGTGCAAATGTGCACCCGTAAAAGTGGTATCTATACTGATCGGGGTTTGCTCCAACTGACAGTTTGGTCAAAATGTGGTCCATAAAGTGCAGTAGCGTCATATAACTGACCTGCCCCCAAGGGAATAAATTCCATCTCTGTTCGTCCTCTACTAGCACCCAGACCCAGTTGTCTACACTCACCTTGGTGACATCAGACCCAAGGACAAAATAGTACAACAATAGCACCTTGTCAATTTTAACAGCGTCCTCGGGGCTAACATCTGTAAATCTTCTTCCTTCAAAGTCACGAGCAATCTCACTAACTAATGGTCTCTCGCCCGGACTATAATACGTATCGTACACCCCACCAGGCAGGATACGATACGATACATTCGGATCAAACCCGACTCTACCCCGAAAGTAGAGTCCCATTATCCTCATGAACTCTACCCTGCTAAATATAAGACACTCGTTCCCAACCTGAAAATATCTAGCAGTTAAATTGTCCCCCCTACATATAATCTCCCGTGTCATGAGAGTGTGGATATGAGCATTCGCGTTCCAATCATCATTGAGATCCCAGTAATGACCAAAACATGATCTCCTAAACATTTCCTCCGCATTACCCCCAACCCTTGTTAACTGCCTACGGATAATTTCCATAACAACCCCAGGTTTGCAGTAATTATGTATACTGCAGTTCTGGCCCTGCATAGATGAACGCTTCCAGTCACCCTGCACAAATAAAATTTTTCCTAAATAATATGTAACACACATCATATATATGTACTCTGTATTAATTCAACCACCTTACTTAATAACACAGAAACTCATAATTATATGCAAATAACAATAAGTTCATTGCACCCACTGACCAAATATTGGCACACTCAAACATTTGTTCTATTCGGCCTACAATTCCTTCTATTCGGCCTACAAACTGTTCTATTCGGCCTACATAAATTGCTCTATTCGGCCAAGATCAGTGCTCTCAGATTATTCCCACTTCACATTGACCTATTCGACCTACACTTGATCTATTCGGCCTACAATATTGCTCTATTCGGCCTACCAAATATGCTTTATTCGGTCAACCAATATTTCCAAAAAAATTCAAAAAAAACTCATACGTTTTGATCTATTCGGCCTACACTTGTTCTATTCGGCCTAAAGATTTGTTCTATTCGGCCTCCAAAAAACCTCTATTCGGCCAACCAAAATTTTAAAAAAAATCAAAATAATTACTCCTACACTTTGATCTATTCGGCCTACGCTTGTTTTATTCGTGCTAAATATTTGTTCTAGTCGGCCAACAAATATTTCAAAAAAAATCAAAATAATTACTCCTACACTTTGCTCTATTCGGCCTACACTTATTCTATTCGACCTAAATATTTGTTATATTCGGCCTACACAAAACTCCTATTCGACCAACCAAAATTTTAACAAAAAAATTAAAAAAAAAATGAACATCCCACGGGGGTCCTACATTCAGCACATGATGTATACACAATTAAGTCACATTCAACACATTATATTTCCATACCACAACATGTACGAAACATTATACAAAATTAATTTCACATTTTATACATATGAACCAAACCACACAAAATGTACAAAAAATCAGTGTAGGAAACATTATACACAAATAACTCACAATTTAGAGTTGCCAATAACACTGCTTTTATACATACCCAAAAATTTGTCATTTACAAAATTCACCGGAATGCACCTAGTCAGAAATGCCTATTCCGGCCGATGGATATATTGGTGGCACTATGCTTGACACTTTGGAACGAAAGGGAGAGAAGAAGAGAGAGAATGTTGGATGACAGATGAGAGAGACAGAAAGAAAGAAGGAAGAGAAAGAAGTGAAAATGACGTTAATGATATACCCCACCAACCCACATCCAAAATTTAAAAACTTTAAATGTGGTCCACCAACCCACTAATTACAAATTTAAATGTGGTCCACCCACCCCATTTACTGCAGTCAAAACTGACTTGATGATGGCCCATTTATTTTCGTATTTTATCTGATAGTTATGGGGGGTAATTGGGGAGTCCACTAAAAAGTGGTTAGTAAAAATTGATTTTAAGAGATGTGGCTATTTAAAATTGTACTTTGTTAGTAGTGACTACTAAAAAATCGGACCCTATTTTTTACATTAATTTTAGGAAAGTTAAAACTTTTGTGAAATGAACGAAAATAAACAAAAAAAGTGAAAACTTTTATAGGACTATGTCTCAAGTTAAATTTCACACTTTCTGTTTTCGTGCGTCTCATACTAAACTTCACCATCTAAAAATTAAACATCACATGTTCATTCCTCAACCCTAAAAATATATCTTTATTAAAAAATTATCATTTTCATCTAACACATATAACATACTAAATTTATTTACTAACTAAAAATAATACATTACACTCAAAAAATCAATAAAGTTGTTCAAAAAATAACTTTTTCTAAACCACATATCTACAGTAACGGTGATGGTGTTGTTTTGACGGAGGGAATATTAGCTAATAAGTAGTACTTCCTCCATCCCGGTAAAGGTATATATTTTGTCATTTTAATTTGTCCCAAGGTAAGATTTACATTTTAGTGGGATTCACACAAAATAATTAATATTCCTACATGGGGCTCACGCATAACACTAATATAAGTACTAACTAGTGTTTACACACAAAATTATTAGGCAAAGACCTATATGAGACCGTCTTATAGAATGACTTTCGTGAGACAAGTAAAAAGTAATAAAATTTCAATGAAAAAGTTGTACTTAATTGATAAAAAGTGATAATTGTGCAGTGAACTATTTCATAAATAATTTATAGTATAAATGAAAAGAAATAACATTTAAAAGAAAAGGATAACATTTTTTAATAAAGAGTGATAACTAATTACTAAAGTATAAAATGGTCTCACACAAAATTGTCCCAAAATATTACTCCCCTTGTCCCACACTTATGTTCACACTTTTCATTTTCATTCGTCCCACAATTATCTTTACCATTCTAAAAAGGAAACTTCACATTAACCAACAACCTCATAAGTTATCTTAATTTCAAAAATACCACTCCCACCTAACACACATAAAATACTTTATAATTTATTTATTACCTAAAAATACCACAATACCCCTAAAAAGTCAATAAATTTAGTCAAAAACAAACTTTTCTTAAACTTCATATCTACAGTATCAGCGAACATAAGTCCAGAACGGAGGGAGTATATCTCTTAACATACTACATATTAAAATATTATACTTTTTAATCAACTTGCAAAAGAACATGTGCAAACTTTTTTCGGGACGGATAGAGTAATTTTTTTGCAGTGTTGTAGTGCGCCTAGAAATTACTCCATCCGTCCTTAAAAAACCTTTCACATTAACCAACTTTTCTTAAACTCCATATCTACAGTATCGGCAAACATAAGTCCAGAATGGAGGGAGTATATCTCTTGACACACTACATACTAAAATATTATACTTTTTAATCCACTTGTAAAAGAACAAGTGCAAACTTTTTTAGGGACGGATAGAGTAATTTTTTTGCAGTATTGTAGTGCGCCTAGAAATTACTCCCTCCGTCCCTAAAAAATCTTTCACATTTACCATTTTATATGTCCCAAAAAAAGTCATAATCTTACTAAAATAGTAAAAAAATAAAAAAAAAACTAAGAGCATCTCCAAGAGATTATGTATAATTTGAAGAGGATTTTAGGTAATACAAAAAATCTTTAAAATTTAAAGTGCTGTATTTTTATTCAATTCCAACAACCTCATTATATTTTTTCTCTTCTAATGCTTATTTATTACATTTTCTCCTCCCCATATTTTATGTTTCCCTTCAAATTTATTTTATAATTTCCCTCCACAATTCTTTTTGATCTTTATATCTTTTAAATTATGGAATAATCATAATTTTACGATAAAAAAATAGTATATTACTCCTTCCAATTCTTTAAGAAAATCAGCCAATATTTTTCTTGATGACTCTAATTTCGAAGATAATGTTGAGATGGTATTAACTTTTATGAGAAAGGCGATGTTCAACAAAATCGACAGGGCTCCATTCCAGGTCATCAATCTATATTTCGTAGTAAGATAGAAGGTCATAATAAGCTCTTTCATGATTATTTGTAGAAAACCATGTTTATCCTTCGAAATTATTTCGAATGAGATTTCAAATGCGACGAACTCTTTTTATTCGTATTTAGAAAGATGTAGATGATCATGCCCATCTTTAGTTAAAAAATGAAATTCTGCTAGAATTCTTGGATATCTTCACTCCAAAAAATTACAGCTGCTGTGAGGATCCTTGCATATGGAGTTGTGGCGGATTATATTGACGAATACGTCTGAATTGGTGAAAGCACTACAATAGAAACTTAGAAAAGATTTGTTAAAGCTATAATTTCTATCTATTTTGAAACATACCTGCGATCACCCAACAATGAAAATGTCACACGGTTGTTAAAAGAAGGTGAGAATTGTGGATTTCTTGGAATTTTAGGTATTCTTATGTATTCAAAATTTGAATGAGGTGCATTCTCATGGGAGATAGATTTATACTTTAGAACATATTGAGAATTGCATTGGTTTAAATTTCTTCATATAATTTTTTTGGGTGTGTGTTCATTCGGTGGTATGGATTGTAATATCTTTTTATTGGTTTTTAGTTTTGTGATTCATGCATGACAGAATATTTAATAGAAGTTGTGGGAAACAATATATAAATGAAAATATATTTTCTATTTTCTACATAAAACAAGATATATAAATCTGATAATTTGATTGAATCGTAGATGTTTCTAAAAAGAGTAATATTTCTTTCTTATAGACTGCAGTCGTTGCAGTGTTTTTATGATCGTTGTTGTTATTATTGTTGCTTTAATATATTAGTGAAACATTCATTACACGTTTGCCTGAAATTTTTTTGCTTCAATATATTGTTTATTTATATAATATATTTGAACCATTTCAATGCCAAATACTTCGTCAACATAAGAATATTCATCCACAGTTCAAATAAAGTTTACTATGGCTGAAGTTAATCCGCCAACATGTAGTAATGTTAATGGAGCAAGTGAAAATTATTTTGAGAACAATGAATCAACGGATCCGAAAGTGGAAAACTGACCATTTGCTGCAAAGAACAGGCAAAAATCATCGAAGACGTGGGTTGACATTAAACTGGTAATTTTGCTATATGGAGAAGGCAGTATGTATGTATTCACTTCAAAACAATGTTTACTAAATCTAAGCCAGGTTCTACTAGTTATCTCCTCAGACACTTAAAAATTGTGAAAGTGCTGGGGGAGTGCAGATTAAAAATTCAATTTTGGGATGGGCAAAAAATGGCATGAGCTTTAAAAAAGAATATTATAGAATGAATATATCAATGTCTTGACATAAAGGATGTCGAGAAAAAGAATATGACTAGTTGCATAGTGGAATAAAATGAAGAAACTAGAGTCAATTTTCTCACAAGTCTTACGATATGACTTGTGATGCCTTCACCGGTGAAAACTTTCTTATTAAAAGTTCAAGACAATTACAAAAACAAACCATGAAAATCAAACACGAAAAATAAATCATATTCTTGATCCTTAGATATAGGTTTCATAGATGGAATATCAAGAATGATACCCTACACAAAGAAAATCTAAAGTAAAATTAAAATTCTTTTCTTCTCTAAATGTCTAAATCTCTGTCATCCATCTATCTAAAGTGAAAAGACAATGATCCTTTTATAGAAGTAAATATCTTTGTTCTCCAAGCGTGTTCAATACCACAAGTTTTGCTTTTCTTGGAGATTAAGTCCATCCTCCACAACTCCACATATTCCTTGATGACCAAGAAACTTTTATCTTAAGATTTAAGCACATTCAGTTCATGTATTCCACGTTCCCATATTCTTCTCTCCTGCAGAAGAAAGAAAGACTTTTTTCTTTCCTAACAAATAGGAACTAACTTAGTCCACAAAATAAGACACGTTAATTAAAAATATATTAACTAAAGATTAGGAAAAGCAAAACAATTAAAAATAGAAAATTTGAATAAATCAATTTCAATAATCTCCCCCATTTTGCATTTCTTACAAAAGAAATAAAAATATACTCCCATAATATGCAACGTAACAAATAAAAATTAGAATAAATCATACTCTCCCATAATTAAAAATACGAAAAGTAAAAAAACTCAAAAAATATTAAATATCACTAATAATCTAAAATCCAAAACATAATAGAAAAATTCAAATAATATACGGCATCCAACTATAAAATATCAACAAAATCAAATGTATTTAGCAACAGCCATTAACATCATAATCAATTATACTTATAATCAGATATATCTTCACCTTCGCCATCAGAATTATATGTTCCTACACCATCGACATCATGATCATCAATTCTAGCACATGTGCCACCATCTCCCCCATGGTTCTTAGGTAACAAACTCTGCAACTGATCACGAACACAAAGCACAATAGAAGCTTCTTTCTGAAGTGCTTCAGCATGACTAGTAAGGAGAAAAATTTGTTGGCGAAGAAATACTGTTGGCACATCACAAGGCTGAGGGGAGAGCACAGAAGCAGTATTCGAAAAATATGGCAAATCACACAGATGACCACTCTTAAGGAGAGATGAAGCGATCCCAAACCTCTCAACAGTTGAAAGTGAATATGAAGAGTCAAGAGCAAAACCATTAGATGTCAGGACATTCCAAATCAGAGAATGACAAGGGATAATACCCGTCTTCATCCTCATATTAGCAAACTTGGACATATTATTAATAACAAAGACACCAAAATCAACTGGACGACGAGTATAGAGTTTATAAAGTAGAGTAGCCTGAACCGATGTCACAACACTAGAGTTTGATGAAGGCAACCAATTCTGAATAACAATCTTATGAAGAACAACATTTAAGTAGCTAAAAGATGATATCTTCAACCTTCTTGACCAAGAGTTAAGAACATCTAATGTCAACACCCTTGCAACATCATCCATGTCAAGCTTTTCATCAATTTTTCCAGGAGTTGGAACATTGAAATACTAGTTTACAAAACCACCATAGAAACAACAAATTTTACCACTAAGATAAATTTTACCACATTTTCGAGTTCTCTTTACAAGTATCGATTCACCCAAGTTAGCATAAAACTCCTTCACAATATCCTCAACATACCCACTGACTTTGACCACAGTATTTAAAAAATGTCTTTCTTTCAAAAACACATCCAGATTATACTTTTTGAAAAGTTCAGTATCAATCACTTTTTCAGTAAAAACTAGATGCACAGAAAGAGAGTTCTAAGATTTGATACCTTTTGTGTAGTAGAGATGTGGGTGAGTATCCGGAATAATTGAATCAGTGTAGTCAATCTCTTCATCAATTTATTTATTAGCACCATCGGTAGACTTTTTGACTTTCGATTCTGAATCAGAACCCTGCGTAGCGAAATCTACTTCAAAATTATGACCGCTATCAATATCAAATTTAGGATCAGATTCATTCTCAGATGGATTTTGTTTTATACCTCCCAGATACTTTGGATTTGGAAATTTCAGTGGTGCGGAGTATAGTTTCCTGTTTATTCTGAGAAGGCAGGGGTAATTCCGGTGGGCACTGATGAAGTCTATTTGAAAGGCGTGGCTGGTGTATAGATGAGGATTCCTTACGAGTATCTATTAGAGATTTTCCAACACTGAACACAGAGGATTTTTTAGCGATTTTCTTTTTTAGCAGAAATGGGTTTCTACGAAGGGTAAAAGTTTTCTTTAGAAAGAGAATAGACGACCTTTTAAGGAGTGAAGTTTGAAGTAAGCCATGGAAGTGTGATGTTCAAATCCAGCACAGGCATTAGAATCAACATCCACATGACTATGGCGTAATAAGTTTTGTACCAAATGGATTTGAAGTTTGGGATTTGTCATGTAAGTTAATGGAGGGAGCAGAAGTGATGGAGTTGATGGAAGTTAGGTGGATTGAAGAGAGGAGATCACGACTTAGGCGATAGAATTCACGATCAGTGTTAACTGGTCGGATTCATGGTGGGGAAAGAAAGCTTTCTGTATGGATCGAATTTGACACCGGGAGAAAGAATAAGAAAAGATTTCAACTATTTAAATATGGTAATAAAAGTAAATAAATATCAAATATTCAATAATATTTCAACAATATCAACAACATCAACAATATCATAAAAATTAGGATAAGTATCAAAGCACTTAAATCTTAAACCACCATGTAGATTTTTAAAAAGAAGAGAAGAATAATTAAAATTACAAAATAGATAAATATATATAAACCATGACTAAATTATCTTAGAAATTTTAAATTTCAACAATGACACCCAAAAATTTTATTATATCCGATTTTTTTAGGGAAAATTTAAAAATATTTAATTTATCACATTTTGAAAAAAAAGCATCGTCGTGCCCCAAATTACTAAGTGATAAACGAAAATAGGTATACTTGCTCATTACCTTTTGAAAAGAATGTATCGTCGTAGCCACCGTCATGTACCTAGTTACTGAATGATAAGATTATACACCCTTTCTTTTCTTATTTTTATTAATTAGCAACCACCTTTTTGACTTGGTGTTTTATTACCAATAAATTTGCCAAATCAGATTCTTTAGGATTGGGTAGTCAACGTAAGAAATTATTAATTCAAAAGATAATTATATCGAGAATAACAACAGCTAAGGACCAAAGAAAAAAAATATGAAGGAAAGAAAAAGAATATATCGGGATTGAAACGACTCAAATTTTACAAAGGCCATGAGATTTTTGAAGATTTGAATACCTCTAAAAATCTAACGCCTTAGTAAATATATTTGCAAGTTGGTTCTTAGTGTGAATGTAATCTAACTTGATTATATTTTTCTCAACTAAATCCCGAATAAAGTGGTGTCTAATACTTATGTTCTTTGTACGACAATGTTGCACTGGATTTTTTGAAATATCTATCATACTTGTATTATCACATAAAATAGTAAGAGTGTTAGATGCGTACCATAGTCTGCAATCATTTGCTTTAGCCAAAGAAGTTGAGTACAACAGCTTTCAATGGCTGCATATTCATCTTTTGTAGTAGATAAAGAGACGCAGTTCCATTTTCTACTATGCCAAGATATCAAATTATTTCCATGAAAGACACATCCACCTCTCATGCTCTTTCTATCGAGACTGTCAACTTCAATGGGTCCCATAAGTGCCATATAAACAAGTTAGAAGCATTTAGATGTTCCAGAATGTTGAGACATCTTATACACTACCCGAGTTTGCTTTTCCTTTTGACATGTACCACAATCCACATTGTCATGTTGACTCAAAGAAGGTTAACCACGAACAATGTCAAACTTTGCAAGTTTCAAAAGATTTTTAAAAATAATACGCCCAAGTTTTTGATGCCATGACAGTGTCATGAACATGGACATTGTATGCAACAATTATAGTTTCAATCAAATAATAGTCATCGATAGATCTCTTACCTTTCATAACACAGGAATTAGAATCATAAAAAACTTCACATGAATCTTTATTAAACTGGACAAGCAAATTATTATTGCATAATTGACTGACGCTAATCAAATTTGAATGTAGCCCTTCAACTAGAAACACATTATGCAATTTTGGAAAACCTTGAAGATTCAAAATACCTTTCCTAGTAATTTTACCTTTTGCTTCCCATCCATAGGTAACCTTACCTCCATCAAAATTTTCGAAATCAATCAAATTCTCTTTTTTACCTATCATGTGGTGAGAACACCCGCTATCGGAGTACAAAGATCCTACAATACTACTACTCAAGGAAGAATAAACAACATTGCAAGTTAGATCAGATTTACAAATCCATTTGAGTTTAGCCTTAAGGTGTGGAGCGGAATGTGAAGACACTGGAGACGACATTTTAATAGTTTCTATATATTCTTTTAATTTATAGCAAAAAAATGGATATGACCTCTAACGAAGTAGTAATAACAGACGTAATTCCTTTTTCTAACTCTTTTTCTTTTTAGAGAATAATCTTTCTTTTGAACATCAGATAACATATCAGGTTTCAAAAAATTCACATGTTTACAACCATCAACATATAAGTTAGTAAATAATTTTCAGGACTGAAACCTAAACCTAACTTACTAGTTTGACCAAAAGACAACACTTCTATTAGAATATACTTACCTTTAAATTCCATGTCCTTCTTAGTGAGAGAAACTTTCAGACAAGTGGTCACCACTTTAAGTTCATCATTCTCCTTTGAAATAAAATCAATAATTTTTCATTGATCCTTCCACTTCCCAAGAAATTCATCATACGAAACTTTGAATTCATTGATGATTTGTAGGGCTTCATCATTCACCTTAAATGTATTTTCTTTCTCAAAAACAACAAATGAGTTAAAACAGTTCATACGATTAAAAAATTTATAAAAATACATTTTTGATGTCATGACAAATGTTATGACATCGCTGTCATCATCATCAGAACTGATACTATAATTGATGGTGGCAAACACTACGTTCTGATCAAAATTTTTAGATTCAAATCCATCATCGTCACTCCAGGTGGTATTCAGATTCATCTTCCTTCTCTTAACTGTATTTGCGCATTCTTTTGCAAAAAAATGCTCAAATCCATGACAGGCTATACATTAAATTAAATCCATGTCATTCATTTCAATTTGATTACTTGGACGATACCAGCTTGTCCTTCTTGAAGAACCAGGGTCATAAAGTGACTTCTGCAGGTCTCTTACCGGTGTATACCTCTTCGAAGTATGATGTTGTGCAGAAGTGGATACGCAGTTTTACGATGTTAATGTTTTGTTTATTCATCCTTTTTGATGATTGTATTAAACTTCTTCGTCAGCAGCGCAACATTCTAGCATCTTTAATCTAACAACTCTATCTCTTCTACTTCCTCTTCTACAAAACTTTCTTCTTTTAGAGGTGTGTAAGTTTCACTTTGTAGATCAAAATTCATACCTATATAAAATATGTGTGGAAAATTAAGTGAAACTTGTTTATGCCCAAAGTTTAGTTTATAGATCTTCAAGATACTCATCAATTCTTCTAGAGGGAGAGTTGCAGTATCTCTCGCTTCTTCAACAGTCAAGACCTTGATATGAAATCTCTCTGGAAGTGATCACAAGACTTTACTGATAAGTCGTTCATCGCTGATCGGATCTCCCAAGGTTTGACTTTGATTTGCAATATCAAAAATATTTTCATTGTATGATGATATTGATTCATCTTCATCCATACGAAGATTTTCAGACATGGTTGTTAGATATCTCATTTTAGACTTTCGAACACTCTTAGAACCCTCACAATGTTCTTGTAAATTTTTCCATACATCTTTTGTAGAGACGCAATTTGTAATCATCTTGAACATGACCACGTCAATAGATGATAAAGTAACATTTAAAGCTCTTGAATTGTAATTACCAAGTTGACTTTCTTCTGATGTCCATCTTCAAGTTAAATGATTAAATCGTTGTCCCCATCAACTCTTCGAGGAGGACTCCAACCATTAATAACCGAACGCCAAACTCTTTCATCAATTGATTTGATTTGAGTTTGCATTTGCACCTTCCACATGAAATAATTAGTTCCATCAAGAGTTGGAGGACGGTAAATAGGAGAAACATAATAATCCATAGTTTTAAACATAAGAAAGTTAGGATCTGCATTTAGTATAAATCAAGTGTAGGCTCTGGTGCCAATTGAAAGTGCTAGGGGAGCGTAGATTGAAAATATGATTTTGGGATGGGCTAAAAATGGCGTGAGCTTTAAAAAATAATATTTTAGAATTAATATATCAATGTCTTGACATAAAAGTTGTCGAGACACAGAATATAACACATTGCACAGTGGAATAAAACGAAGAAACCAGAGTTAATTTTCACACAAGTCTTACGACTTGTAATGTCTTCACTGGCGAAAACTTTCTAATTAAAACTTCAGGACAATTATAAAAACAAATCACAAAAATCAAACACAAAGAAGAAATCTTATTCTAGATCCTTAGACATAGGATTCTCAAATGGAATATCAAGAATGATATCTAATACAAAGAATATCTAAAGTAAATTAAAATTCTTTTCTTCTCACAATGTCTAAATCTCTGGCATCCGTCTATCTAAAGTGAAAAGACAATAAGCCTTTTGTAGAAGTAAATATCCTTGTTCTCTAAGCATGTTCACCCCACTTTCTACTTTGCTTGGAGATCAAGTTCATCCTCCACAACTCCACGTATTCGTTGATGACCAAGAAGCTTCTATCTTAAGTCTTAAGCACATTTACCTCCTGTATTCCATGTTCCCACGTTCTTCTCTCCTGCAGAAGAAAGAAATACTTTTTTTTCCTAACAAATAGGAACTAACTTAATCCACAAAATAAGACACGCTAATTAAAAATAAATTAACTAAAGATTAGGAAAGTAAAATAATTAAAAATAGGATATTTGAATAAATCAATTTCCAACACATTGTCTAAGGAAGAAACTTAGTGAGAAAGGCCAGCTAAATTTTGACATCAGTACAATAATATCTGAATTTGAAACTATCAATGCAATTTAAAATTTTAAGTATGACCAAACGAAGATGAGAGAAGTCATCTCCCACATGATCATTGTTCATGAGCTTTCATTTGCCTTTGTAGAGTATAATCTCTTCAATCTAGTAATAAAGATAGCTACTCCACATTATCAAAGCATTAGTTTGGCCACAATGAAAATAAAAAATAAAATTTCATGTCTTCATATTAAATAGAAAAGAAGAAAGTGATGGTTGCATTAAAATGTGTCAATAGGGTCAAAGTGACTACTGATTTATGAAAATCTCATAAAATTTTTTATATGATTATCACTTGCCACTATGTGAACACAAATTTCAATTCGAAAAAGAGAATTTTAATTTTTTGTGACGTTCCTCCAACTCATACTGGTGCTGCTACCTGTGATGTGTTGCACAAGTGTTTAGTCGGAACGTGGTATTGAAAAAAGGTGTGACTGTATATTATAGAAAATTCAAAACTGGTTAAACAGAGTGTGTTGGTAAGGAGATTTTGTGGGAAAGGAGTTTTCTTTACTATAGTCTAGTTTCGTATTCAATGTATTTTCCTGCATTTTTTTGCGCTAGCTATTTTACCTATCAAATACAGGTTTGAACATAGAAAGTTATCTAAGATGTACTTACTTGCAGCTAGTGTGTATGTTCCAACAAGAAGTGTTGCTATATGAGAGATTCTCTCTTAACATCCGAATTGTTGTATCTTTATATATATGTCGCATTTAGAAGATGAATGCAAAAAAATCGAGAATAAAAGAACAAAACATCGCAACCAATGAGATACGATTGACCACTTTCGATGCTTTCAATTATTTGACAACAGTGAACAGACAAAAATGAGGATCTTCAAGTGCTCTTTATTCTTGACATCCTTCTCAACGTGAGAGAAATCTTTAGATGTTAAGTGGTGTTTACGAAATCTTTGATTACTCATGGATAATTGGGAATAAATATATTTTTAGTGGGATACATCTAGTAAAATTAAAGTATGAATAGTATGATCCATTTTATAAGTGTATCTATGTCTTATTAATTAAAAATATTTTATTTTAGATATTATGGAGTACCTTTAGTGATTTTGGGGGTATGAACAACCATCCCCTTAAAATATTTATTTAATCTCTTACCTATTAAATGGAACAGATGATGAGGTGTTCTATTTTATACCCTCATATATTATGAAATGGATCACCTATTCAACTTTCTCGTTTCAACTCATATTCCACTAATTAGATACTTCCCCTATTCCAGATTAAATTTTACATTTTCCATTTTTGTTAGTCCCACATTAAGCTTCATCACCCGAAAATTGAAATATCACATCAATCTCTAACTCTAAAAGTAAATTTACAAATTTACTACTCCTACTTAACACATACTCCCTCTGTCTCGCGTTAAGGTTTACGTTTTATATTTTTGGTTGTCCCAAATTAAGGTTTATGTTTTCTTTTTTTCAAGTTGGGCCCACATGATGGGCGTTTTCTCAACACACAATTTTAATCCCCAAGTATGAAGGATGCGATTGTAGCTTAAATAAGTGACCAAATTATATTATCGAATCCAAAGGACAGTTGGTTATTAATTTATTATTATCTAGTCTAAAAGCAACTATTGTTAGCAATTTAAGTGGAGAATATTTATTAACTACTAAACAAATAATTAAAATAGTAAATTAAATAAAACAGTAGAGATAGATAAAAGTTAACAAATGAGAAGATAGGTAGCTCTTCGGGCCATCCAGTTTCACTAGTTAATTTCCCTTCCGTATGTCAATGTCCGACTCTGCCTTGTGGAATATGGATGCATCACTAAGCCATGCAAATCTACTCTATAGACACAAGCAGATAAGCGTGTAACACATGTGAATTACTTTGGAGCAAGAAACATAATTACACCCTCCTTTCTAGGTATTATCAGTATCAATTATTTCCCCCTAGGTTTGGTATTCTAATATGATCTTCCTTTATAGGTACTATACAATTATCCTCTTTATCTTACTTACTAACCCGAATTCAATTCAATTAACAAGTATTTATATAAGATAGTTCTAATGAAGCTTCGGAGTCCCCTCACTTAGAATCATAACATAGAATCCTGCTCAGCAGTGAACGCACTCAATCAATAACCAAGATATGTATTCTGACTCTACGTAACAGTTAATGATGCACAAAACAACTCTGAGTATGAATTAAAAACATATAGTCTTATATAAAAGAAATCCACAAGTAGTGTTGTACGGAGTATACACACGGAGAGTCAATTAACTAGATAGAAACCTTCATAACCCTAGAACTACCAAAGTAGTTCTAGCCCATGACGCTTCGAAAAACGTTCATGGTGTTTGGATAGATCTTACCTATAGTCTTGAAAATTACAAGAAAGATTAAGTTGCGAAGATGTGGGCGCCATCGCTTCCCGCTCCGTCTTGAATCTTTACTTGGTTCTCAATTGATTTGTTGCATGAATCTCTCTCTACCACTCCTACGAATGGAGTTAGGGTTTGGTTGTGGTGTAGGATGGATGTGGAATCTAACTCCCTTTTTGGTATGATCGGCTCCTCTTTTTATACTTGTAACTTCTCCTCATGAACCTTTACTGGGCTTTTTTGTAGAAAACACGCATATACATGCACTTGGAGATGAAATCCCGACATTTCGGAGTTGATATATCCCCATTCGACCAGACCTGGATTGGTCGAACAAGACCTCCTAGTTGAACGGTGGTCGAATGGCATGCCTATAATCTGAAACCCATCTTCACATTCACCGTTCGACTCGGCCTCCTCATTCGACTTGACAATCCTTGGTCGATCTGAACGTCTTGGTCAAACAACCACTATGTACACTGAAATGTTCTCCGTTCGACTTATCTCCTCATTTCGACCAGTTTGATGCTAGTCGAACAGCCCCTCCAGGTCGAACAACCCTCGGAAATCGCCTCGAAAAATCATATTTTTCGATTGCGAGCACTTAAGACCTATTTTCCTGTACAAATATGCTCAAATAGCCTCAGTAGCATCTGATTCATGGATCTTCCATAAACAACCTGATTTGTCTTGATAATCAACCAAATCATACTAAATTTCCACACAAATCGGAGCTCAAAACACGTGAATTATAACTCTCATCAAACCCCCAAACTTACCTGTTGCTCGTCCCGAGGCAATGAAAATCAAAACAAGGCAAGAGAGTGTAATCACAAGGTCCCTATAACATGCACAACTTATTCTAACACATTGAATTATATCACTTCAAAACATGCATCCATCATACTTTTCATCCATTCAAAAATATCCATTAACCACAATACTTCTACTAGTGTAAAATCATCTAGCTCACTAGGTAAGTGTTTACTCTCACACTCAAGTGTAAAAGATGAACACTTCAAAGGTTAGTATATACTCTCACAATCAATTCATATATCCGCGTAACCATAAGCTTGGTTAAGGTCTTAAAAATAAATTCATAATTGTTTCAACACTAGGATCACAAAGAACTTGTTCTTTGGATTGTAATGTTGGCTCTTTGGTAAAGGTAGGAAAATTTAGATAAAGTGACTAACTTTACTAGTAGAGAATTATCTTGGAGAGTCGTTTTTCATCAAACAACATTTATACTTCTTCTCCTTCATAATTCTCATGATCTTTTCAATACTTCTTCTCCCGCTTCACTTGGAATTAATATTTTTCTTTTTCTTCAAAATACAAGGGTACCAATTTTGGGCACTACCCTTCTTAGGCAATCGAGGTACCGGTTTCAGGTACTACCCCCTTCACAAGATTTAACCATATTTGACTTTTATCACTACACCAACTTTCCTTCCTTTTTCTTCATATACAAGTTAGCAATTTATTCACCTTAACTCTCCATTAGTAAATAGGGTATTTAAAAGCGAAAGTATAGGTAAATAAAGGCTTTTTATCATAGGCTTTTTAAATAAAAAGCTTTAAAGGCTCAACGGGGCTTCTAATGATATAAACTTCAAGGTAGGATATACTTTGGCTAGTGGCTCAATTTTAGCAATAACGGTCTAAGATCATGTCCTAGTATCTATCAATCATAAATTTCAAATAAGACTCCAAGCCAAGTTCTAGAATATGAATATATGAACGATACTCACAAAGAATAAACTATAATGCATTCATGTAGCATGATTAATAGGATCAAATTCTCACAAGGGTAATAGATTCCTAAGCACTCTTCAAAGCATGCAATCAACATCAATCTCTACATAACTACAAGTAATAACATAACATGCTTATCATCAATATAATCATCAAGCATCAAAATAAGTACATATGCATAATCAAGAAGCATCATCATACGATCCAAATCAATCCGATCAACATCTAAATCAAACATACCAAATGAATCCATTATCATCAATCAATATCAAGTACAAACCACCCACGCATGAATCTCAATCAACACTATTCTCCACTCACTCAAAACCCAACCTGTAAAGTGAAAAAGAGAATGGAGATGACAGGAAACAGACAAAGGGAAAAAACCTGGCGCCACTACACCTCCGGAGCATCATCATCACTACTAATCTCCATGCGCCAATAATCAAAATCTTTGTGCATTCATATAGCTTCCTATCAATCTCTCGATAGCCAGCCTACATCTCTCCTATCCTTCTATCCATAGCATCATATCGAAGATTGAGTGCAGCATAATTTAAGTTTGCCAATGCCATCTGTCGATTAGTCTCCTGGTGGTTCGCATTCAAAGTGGCAAAATGCTAGTTCATCAATCTGAACTGCTCTCGAAAAAAGTGATCCTAGGCCTACCAAAAATCCTACTGCTACTGTGGTGGTGGCTCAAAATACTCACGTTGTGGCTGTGGCTGCTGCGGTGGAGGTATCGGAGGTAAATCCATCTCCGAATACACAAAAGTTGGCTGCTGTGGCTGATCCTCGACAATAAAATCAGATAGAATACCAACCAAAATCATATCCTCATCAATGAGGACTCTCTGTAAACGCATCTCAGCTAGAAGTCTCCAATTTTCCTCTTCCAAAGAAGTCTTGGAAATTTCCCTATGCTCCGTGGTATCCATCAATAGGTTGGTGTTGATCTGAATTGTAGTGAGATCAACAATTGATAATTGAAATCGAAAAGAAAGAGGATTCTTGCCAATGATGAACATCCAAGCATCATCCATCCTCTGAACCAATCCCATACTCACACATGATGACAGAATCAACTCAGGATCCCCTCGGATCGGCCTATACCTCAACTCGATAGTACTCCGCTAATGGAGTAATCAATCCACCAATGTTGGCTCTCTGAAGGGATGAGTTGCGAACTTGTATAGCTGCTGGAAAAAATATGCTCCCACATTGAAACGAGCCTCATTCATCATACACCAAAGCATGTACAGTTCTGCTCTCGGTATGAAACTCCCTTCTGATCGAACAAACAGAGTATTGCTCAGGATCTGATCCATATAAGCTATCACGGGGTTGCGGATGAAAGAAACCATAGCGTTATTCAAATTATAACGAATTCACCTCCCCAAGGTAGATCTCCAAAACTCATCAGCACGGAAATCAGCATGCTCCATATCAGACACCTCCTCTCAACCAATCATCTCATTAAACTCATTCGTGTACATATGCTGAATCTGCCCACCAATCTGCATCCACAAACCATAAGGAAGATAGTGATCTCCACGATCAACATTCACCGTGCACAACACCTCAACTGTGATGTGGATATAAGTCTCCCTCTTCATCTCCATACACCTGGTGATCCCTACTCGATTGAACATCCAACGAATATCATTGATGATATTCATCTCTAACATATCTTGATCACCTTGACAATGAGTCCTCATTATCTTATTCGCAATAGTTGCCCACAACTCCTTCTTCCCCTCCTAATCAGCAATTTTAATGCCATAATCGGAAGGTCTCTTCTTATCAGGTTTTAACTTCTTAGAACCATTACCTTTCTTAGGAGACTTAGTCTCCTTCCTCTTCAAAGATGAAGCAATATCTTTACCTACAAAAGCTATACTCAATACACAACCAAAGAGATAAAGCAAGTATACCAATCTTAAGACTAATTAAGCATGAATTCTACTCAAGACTTCGAATTCATATGCTATAATCAACTCAAAACTTAATTCTCCAAATTTCAAGTGTTCATCTATTAATCATAACCAATATATGCTCAACACTTTCAATCATGAGGCAATTTCAACCAATAGTCTTAAAATTATTACACATATTAGATATGCTTCTCAATTTTAACATTAACTCAATAAACACCATAAGCATGCAGCATCTCCTGCATTAATTACATAAAATCAACACTTAAAATTAACGAGCCCATATATATAATTCGAAATTAAACTTAAGCCCGCAAGATATGCATCATTAATTTCACAAAAATCTCAACAATCCAGCGTAAATTGAATCATGCAACTTCACGTGAAATTTCAACAAAACACCAAATTCAATCACTTCAAATCCAACTAAACGTATGTTCAATCATCTCTATCCAACCCTTACTTAGAACCATTCACTTCAATTCAAGGATAAAGACGTAAGAAAACATACCTTTGTTTTCGGTTCTGTGTGTGATGTGCGACGAAAATCCCCACAAATTTGAATGAAATACCCCTAAATTGGACTTGAATCCTCAAAATATTAGATATGGAAGTGTGTGGAAAGGAAGAGTGGGAAGAGTTTAGAGTGAAGTTCATACCAGTTGGGACGAGTGCTCGAGAAAGGGTGATGGAAATTGGTTGAATAACACGCAAAAATTGACCTTTATTTTCTATTTCAAAACCCGTTCAACTCGAGCAGGATGCTCAAACTAGGATTACTGGTCGAACTACGTGAGTTTGCCCATAAACGTGGCCTCGTTCGACCTCCGTTCGACCAAAATGTCTTGGTCGAACAGCAGTGTGAGGTCGAACGGCACCTCTGTATGCTGAAAAATCACACCCTGTTCTCCCCTGTTTTGTTCGACAATCGTTCGACCTTCAAGTTCTGGTCGAACGAGACGTGTTGGTCGAACGGACCATCTGTAAGCTGGTTTCGCGCTTAGGCTCCCTGTTCGACCTCAGTATCCTGGTCGAACAGCAGTGTTTGGTCAAATAGGCTTTCGAACTTCTGAAATTTTGTACTTTTCTCGTCTTTCCCTGCAAAACACAAGCTCTAGGACAACATCAAGCATAATAATAACCAGAACAAAAACTAGAGAACCACTCCTAGACTATATAAAGGTCATGTATAATACTCCGCTCACACTAAAATAAATAAAACACCACTAAACACTAGGCAAATTGCAAAAAATCGTCACATCAAAATAGGTTAAAGTTTTAATATACCGCAAAAAATCAATTCCCCTAGCAAATGTTACAAAGAATATATTATACTATTGGTGCTATGATGAGGTACGTACATTACACCCCCTCCAAAACTTAGTAGAAACTATAGGCGAAACTAAGTTTGCAAAGAGATGTAATTGCCGATTAGTAAGCACCTTAAATATAAAAATTTCTTACTCACACGAAATAAATAAAGCAATAAAATGGGAGGAAAAACACCCAACAAGCGCTTATGTTTAAAATCGGAGAGTCATGACGATACCAACTCAATGTAATGTATCTTCAAAAACGACACAAGCAACATTTGGCGACTTATAGTGCTTCAATCGATGCCCATTCCCCACTATTATGTCTCCATCTTTGTCCATGATTTTAAAACTCCCCCCTCTGCAGGCTCTATGGATAATGAACGATCCCGTCCACTTTGATTTCAGTTTTCCTGCGAAAAGCTTCAAACGAGAGTTAAAAAGTAATACCTCATCTCCTTGCTTGAACTCAAAAGTAATCTTCGAGTCATGTCACTTCTTCATTCTCTCTTTATAGATCACCGAGTTCTTGTGGGCTTGATTTCTGAACTCATCCAATTGATTGATTTGAGTTAACCTGAACTCCTTTTGATCCTTAAGACAAGTTCAAACTTCTCAATGCCTAAAAAGACATGCTGAATCTCCACAGGTAAGTGGCATGGCTTCCTATAGACGATTTGATACGGTGAAATGTCAAGCACCATCTTGTACGCAGTTCGGAACGCCCATAAGACGTCGTCGAGCTTCATAGCCCAATCTTTCCTATTGGTTCCGACCACCTTCTTCAGGATTTTTTTCACTTGTCGGTTAGAGACCTTTTCTTGCCTGTTTTTTTGAGTGTGATAGGGTGTAGTAACCCTATGCTTAACACCATACTCTTTATGAACTCTTTCAAGATGCTTGTTGATGAAGTGCTAGCCTCCATCACTTACAAGTGCTCTTCAAGAATGACAAGATCGTCTTGGAATCATTCATACGAGTTAAAATCACTTCCACCCACTTAGAAATATAATCGACAGCAAGAAGAATGTATAGGATTCCAGTAGAAGGGGGAAACGTCCCCATAAAATCAATTCCCCATACATCAAAGATCTCCACAACAATGCTTGGTTGAAGTGGCATCTCATCCCTTTTACTTAAAGGATTCAAAATCTTTGAACAAGGTGGGCCAATACAAAGTGGATTGTAGTACCTTGGCTACAGTCTTTTGAGCACCGAAATGCCCCCCGTTAGGTTGTGCATGGAAAAAATAAAGAACACTCTCCATCTCCATCTCAGGCCCCACACCTACGAACGATAGAATCTATATAAATCTTGTACACAAACGGATCATACCATATAAAGGTCTCAACATCTCTCTTGAATTTCGCAAGTTGGTACTTATTGAGATCCTTAGGAATTTCTCCTACGGCAATATAGTTGACATAGTCAGCATACCATGAATCCATTCCTTGATCAGCCACCACACAAGCTCTCTCTGCTCCTTCAACAAACACCGTCATAATCTTCTCATCCGGGAACATTTCTTCTATATAATCAAAAGAATCATCACAATGTTCCCTTGTCTCTAACCTTGATAGGTGATCCGCCAAAATATTTTCCATTTCTTTCTTATCTCGGATCTCTATATCAAACTTTTGTAGAAGAAGGATCCATCGAATAATACTGAGCTTGGCTTCCTTCTTCTCCATCAAGTATCGGATCGCAGAATGATCCGTGTATACAATAGTCTTCATGCCAACCAAATACTGTCGAAACTTGTTGAATGCATACACAACCGCTAAAAATTCCTTTTCAGCGACAGTATAGTTTTTTTGTGCTGCAACAAAAGTTTTACTTGCATAGTAGATGGAGCCGAATTTCTTTTCCTTCAGCTACCCGAGCACCACTCCAAGTGCTAAATCACTTGCATCACATATAAGTACAAACGGTTGAGTCCAATCGGGTGTGATCAAGACATGTGCAGTAATAAGCGCCTCCTTCAAAACCTTAAAAACTATTAGACATTCTTCATCAAAAACAAAAGGAACTTCATTTTCAAGTAAGTGAGATAAGGGCTTGAAGTATTTTGAGAAGTCTTTGATAAATCTTCTATAGAATCTGGCGTGTCCAAGAAAGGACCGCACTCCCTTCTCATTAGTATGAGGTGGAAGCTTCTCAATGGCCACCACCTTTGTTCGATCAACCTACAATCATTTGGCCGAAATATGATGCCCAAGAACAATTCTATCTCTCACCATAAAGTGGCACTTCTCCCAATTTAAGACAAGATTAGTTTCTTGACATCTCTTTAAAACAGTAGATAGGTTAGACAAACAAATATCAAAAGAAGACCAAAATACAGAAAAATCATCCATAACCACTTTCATGATCTTTTCTATCAACCCATCAAATATGGCCATCATGCAACGCTAAAATGTAGCAGGTGCATTACACAATCCGAAAGGCATTTTCCTAAAAATAAAAGTTTCATATAGGCAAGTAAAACTAGTCTTTTCTTGATCTTCGGGTGCAATCATGATTTGATTATAACTCGAGTACCCATCCAAGAATAATAAAATTCATACCCTGCTAGACGGTCAAGCATTTGATCCATGAAAGAAAGAGGGAAATGGTCTTTGCGTGTATTTTCATTCAGTTTCCTATAATCCATACACACATGCCATCCCATAGGAATTCTCGTGGCTATGGTCTCGCCATCATCGGCTTTCGCTATAGTCATGCCCCCCTTTTTAGCTACAACATGTAATGGACTCACATGGGGACTATCACTAATGGGATATATAATTCCTGCATCTAACCACGTCAAGATTTGTTTCCTAATCACTTCTTGAATCACGGGTTAACCCTCTGCTGATTCTAAATACAACTCTTAGCTTCATCTAGCAACCTTATCTTATGCATGCAATACGATGGACTAATACACTTCAAGTCATCAAGAGACCAACCAATTGCCGACTTATACTTCCTAAGCACATCTAACAACTCTTCAACTTGATCATTAGTAAGAGAGAAGATACTATTATCAGATAAGTTTCATTATCACCTAAATAGGCGTACTTCAAGTGCTCTAGTAGTGGTTTCAACTCCTCCTTCTTTTTTTCCTTCGGTGTGCATTCTCTATCCAACGGGAGTTATTGCCTAGTCTATTTGACTTTTTCAAGCTTGGTTCTTTTAGATTCATACATGTCATCACCCAAAGCAAGCAAATTTTTTCAAGAAATTCAATACGTAGCAAGCAAATTTTTTCAAGAAATTCAATATGTACCTCATAAGAGAGCTCATCTAGCTTCGTGGTGGGAAAAGTAAGAGACACCGTGATTGATCGTATATAGTCAGGATGACCAATTAAAGAATTTATCGAACCATAGGGAGGAAGGTACTAGAGTTTAAGCGATCTCAAGTTTATCGTGATTTTATAAGGACGATCGAAAAGGAGGATAGATAAGCATGCAAAGAAATGTAATGCAAGAAATGAAGGATAAAAGGAATGAAAAGATAAATGAATGGGTTCCAAATGATGCAAGGATGAGATTAGCAACAATCATGGCATAGATAATAAAGTAATTATGCAATTAGTTCTAATCTCTCATGGACAAGGCATAGGAGCGATCACTAATACCACCTAAGCTCTCTCTCGAGATGGATAGGATGTATGCCCTCAATAAGGCTCCTAAACGCACATACGATCGAGACAATAGCAAACACCTCCCACTAGGTACAAATTAATTTATGAGTTCCCTAATTAGGTACTAAATCATAGACAATATTCCCTTTTAAGGTACTATGAATTTACTAATGGTTTGTGTCTCCTCATTTATCAACTAACCTCTCGATTAAGCTAATCAAATGTTCTATGAAAGGGTTCTAAATCTAGAAGGTTATCTCTATCCCATTCTAAATTAATGCACATGAAATGTATGATGAAATGATTCAATGAACTATCCTAAACAAATAATTGATTTCTCAATCTAATCACATGCCCATGACAATTAATCACACAAATCATCATATACACCAAGCAGTCAACAATTAATGATAGAAATAACACAAAGTCCATTCAAAATTAAAATCAATTTACATAAAAACTAAATTATCTAACACCAATCATGGAGCTAATCTCACAAAGGATATTTGTCTCTCATAGTCACAAAAAATTCAACATAGACATTAAAATCCTTACAAACCATGATCAACTATAAAGAAAATCACAAAATTAGAAATAGATTCCCCCTTTGAAGGTCTTCAATGGAGATCTTCTTCTTCTTCTTGTGATCTCACTCTCCCTTGCTTCCTTGATCACTTAGATGGTGGATTTGATGGAGGGGATCAAGTATAGATGGATGGATAAAGAAAGATGAAGATGATGGTGTAAAATGGAAGAAAATGCATGTGATGTGTGTGTACAGGCCAAACCCACGAAAATATCTCCTCAAATATTGAAGTATTGGGTATTTATACCCTTTGGGAAGCTTCTAGAAGGATTCTGATTTCTGGTCAACGATGGCCAGCCGTGTTCGGTACACGGCTCGAGTCGTGTCTAGGATTTCTGGTCAATGATGATCTCTGGACAGCGCATGGCTGGTGCGCGGTACACGGCCACATGGGTGGCCGTGTTGTGATTTCTGACGATCGCGCATGGCCAAATCTTACAAGCCCATGCGCGGTACACAAGGTCATGCGCGCTACACGCCTCGAGTACCAAACACGGCTGGCTGTGTTTGTGCTGCTTTGCTTTCTTCTTTCTCCCGACTCTGTTTTTGCTCTGTTTTTTACCTGTTTTAACACGTTTAAGCTCATTCTCACACATTTCTGTAAAAACACAAAACACAACCAAATAGAACACAAAATACGGAAAAAATCATACAAAAATACACATAAAAAGACCTAAAGTCTAGGTAAAAACATCACTCTTCACACCCCCAAACATAAAGTGTTGTACGTCCCCAAACAACGAAAATGATAAACCAAGGAGAGTGATTTTCACCTAGGAAAAGACTAAACGAATATAAGCAATAACACATCTGTAGCAATAAGAATCACAATTTATGCTAAATCATCCTACAACATTAAAATCATGACATGCAAAAAATATTAACAAGTTCAATCACAAGAGAATAATAGTATAATATTGTCCCTTTTAGTCCAAGCCTCACATAGGCTATAAATGTCATTCAACACTCTTTAAGGTGGTAAAATAGCACTCATCAATCGATTGGCTCAATTCGCTATAAGCTTGCTCGTAGACTACATTCACAAACCACCACAGTTTCCATAAGTGATCAAAAAGGTCTTTCATTAGGATGTAATGATAGGCTCTTTGGTAGGGTAGGAAGTGTTGGATTGTATACTAAAAGTCTAGCTTTAGTATGAACAATATTATAATAATTTATTTAAAATGAGAATCATATGATCAAATGATTGCATCTTATAATTTATTTATATGTCCGATGCAATAGTCCACTTATTTTATATTGTAGATAATATGTTGTGCGACAACACGCGGAAGATCATATTATCGGTTTCCTTATAAAGTATAAACAGATGCTCACAACCGAGATAGATGGGGACTCTCTATCGGGATGGTTGTTGTGTGGATTGGTATTAGCTTGTCTTGGCTATAGAATCACATTAGTGCACTTTGTGTGTATTGAGCAGGACCGCTTGAGATCGTTTTGACTTATAATGACTTATAGGAGAACTTGATCTCAGTTATTATGGATGTTCGTGCTCTTAATCCCTATACAATAACCTTGATACGTAAGGCAATATGTATTTCTTTGATTCATCAATGGGTGAGATTTACATGTAATTAAATCAATAAACTTAGTGAATTGGAAAATAGTGTTGTCTCTATTGTGTGTTGTTGATTGTAGAAGGAATCCGTGTCCGTCATAGGTTGATGATGTCCCCTTAAAGAGCTCATAAAGATTATTATGTAAACCCTGCAGGTGGATTATTCTGGCATGATAATGAGGTTGAGTGGTACAACTCTCGGATGAGATATTAATTAATGGAGTTGTCAGTAACTTAATTAATTAATGGACATTGTATATCTTAAACAGGGGGAGACTAACGGGCTCATAATAAGGAGCCTATAACGTAATTATGGGATTAGAACGGTAGTGCAATAATAATATTTTATTGGTATATATTATTATTATTGGACTTAAGTATAAGCTTTGGGCTAAGCTTGGATACTTAAGCCCAATGGAGGCCCAACTCTAATTTCTCCTTCTGGTCCCTGCTGTAGCCCATATGTAAGTCATCTCAGCTGTCCGGAAACCCTAATCTATGAGATTAATCACGTCTAATACTATGAGGAGGGTGAGGAAACAGCAGAATGAGAAGATCTCGAAGATCGTCGCCCACACGACGTCGAGATTGGACTTGGGAATACAGCAGAAGATGAGAAGGTTGTTTGCTGCTGCTGTCTGCCACCTTCTATAATTTTTAAAAGTCATACAGACTTCAGAATTGGACAAGTGATATACTGACGGAAAGCCGCCGAAGAGAGGATCAATTTTCTGCATAGATCACTCAAATCAGAGATTGGATGAGGAAGTTATGGCCATTCTCGTAAGACTGCGCAGGGTGGTGATGGTGAGAATTCGTCTTCTCCAACATACCCTGATAAAAGGTAATACGTTTCTTGTCTTCATGCTTCCGCTGTATGTTAGAAACGCATGGAACCCTAACAGATCATGTTAACCAAACGATCGAATGCCAACAGGAAGAATATGGGTAATAGTGACTAATCAAGTGTAAGTAATCGAAGAGATGACCAATTTCCTCAACTTCTTCACTTTCTTTCTTCATTTCTCAACTTTGGTAATCACAAACACTACTCATCAATTTTCCTTGGATTTCTTGAACTTCTTATGATTCATGCTTCCTTTCTTGGATTTTTAAGTACTTGAGCATATTATTGTTGCTTTGCTCATTTTCTTGTTTTTGAGGTTGCATGTCCATTCTTTCTTGTGCTCTTTTCATCTTTTTTTTTCTTTCTTGTTTACCATTTTCTTTCTTTTCTTGCAAAATATCTCATATCTTTTTCCTAGCTACCATCTCCTTGATTACTCACACAAAGGGTCAATATATAAAGCTCAAGTGGGACATCAAGGCTTGTAATGTGTTAAATTCATAAGAAATAGGATTATAGGATCAAAGTGGTTGACTAGGAATGATGTTCATGGTGGGGAAATATATGGCAATAACAAAGATGGCCTTAGATCATGTCACTAATCTCCACTAATCGGGCTTGTTCCTATTGTCCTTGAGCAAGTTCTAGCTTATCAACACTCAATCAATCCACTCATGAAGAAAAATATCATGTATGCACTGTTGAGGCTCAAATTCTCACAAGCTTTTGTTCGGACCTTAAGAAACTAATTACACCAAATTCATCTCAAAATTGAACAAGTAAAACATGTCACAATTCCAAAGTGTAGAGATTCTTAATCATAACTTGTCATCACTTACTACTACAACATGTTGTCACTCACATTAAAAATGACTCACAACTTCCCAAAAATAAACCACCAAAACAATCCCTAAACAAGAGTAAAAATACACACAAAATACATAAGAAAAGACTCACCAAACAAGAAACAACACAAAAACACATAACATGCAAAAACAACAATCACCATCATTAGAAAATGAAACACATATTCAAATCATCATAACAATGTAAGCTCACAATCATCCCCATCTTTGATTGAAAAGAAAATCCTAAATTACCAAAATAAACATCCCACAAACATAACATATGAAGTAGCATGCTAATCACATCAATCCAAATCAACATAAATTCATGCTAAGCACATAGAAGTGGTAGGTTGTAGAGCGAACTCCCTCAATAGGAATTTTGTAGTAAGAGTTGCTAGCTTCGAGCTCACTTCGTGCTTCCAATACCCTTCATACATGCTCAACAAAACCATTAGCTCAACAATTTTATTAAAAATATGGACTATCATGCACTTCAACACAACCAATCATACCAAAATCCAACCAATACTCATGAGAAAAATTCAAAATTAGCTCAAAAACATAAAAAGTATATGCCTTCAAGCAAAGTAATTCACACCACGCCATATCCCCCTAAATTTAAATTGTAACAAGAGTTTCGAGTTAAGTTTGCAAACAGTGGTGTGATGTTCATACACATTTCAAATCAAGCACTTCCTGTATCTTCAATACGCATTCTCCTCATGAGCACAATCAACCTACATACCAAAAATGCAAAATAATATCAAATCCACAATCCTTATTGAAAACACTAAATAAAGCAATAAAGATAATGATGGGATGCCTCCCATCTAGCGCTAAGTTTAACGTCTTCAAGCCAGATGATAGTCTTTAGCTCATGGTGGTCTTGAATAGTGTTTAGGCACCTTCATAGGTTTGTTCTTGAAGTAGTTTCTTGTGCTCTCACGTTCAACCACTAGAACATTTCCTTTCTTGTTAAATAATTCAAGCAATTGTTCTCCGAAGGTGTTCTTCACAAGGAATTTCCACTTGTTTCACTTCTTCCATGGGGCTTTATATGCATTTTGAACTTTAATCACATCCCCCGGTAATAATTCGGGCATTGACAAGTATTGATGCCCTCTTGCAACCTTTTTCCTACAATCACCAAACAAATTTTTACCAATAAAATCATGTAAGTTCTTAAGAGAATTTGAAATTTCAACATAATGAGAAGGTTTTGGCTTGTGTGGGGCATCGTCAATGATCTTAGTTTCCGGAGGCTTCTTTTTTTTCATAAGGTATGAATCTCCTCTTGGTTTCGAAGCTTTACTTTCTCAACCATCACTTCAAGAGACTCGACAAATCTGTCGAATTCCCTCTTCAACTTTTCTTTCAACTCTTTAGCTTTCACCCACTTAGGCACCCTTTCTCTTCTTTCCTTCATAACCTTATCAACCCCCAAACTATCCTCTTTCCGATCTTTAATGGCCATGCATAGATTCGTTCCGGAGGTAGAAGGCTTGTTGTTATCTTCTTGAAGTCTTTCCTCGGTGGACACAACTTGATTTACTTGGTGCTCAATGGAATCCAATCTAGCACCGAATGCTATGATTGCACTTGTCACCATTTCACACCAATTTCCCATTAGATCCATCCACGCTTCATTATACTTCCTCTCCTTCTCCATGCACTCCATAATTTTTTCAATCAACTCATCTCTAAGCTTCTCTTGGTAGTCACGTTGGGCGGAATAAGAGGTGTTGGAGTCTTGAAAATTTCCCCATAGTCGTGGTTGATTTCCTTCTTGATTTCTAGAAAATTTTCCTTGAAAAAAATCTTCCACACCTTGAGGGTATACTTGATTATGCATTTGATGAGGAACTTCAAAATTCTCATAACCTTGTTGTTGGAATTGCATATCTTGTACTCCAAAATCCGGTTGTAAATTAGGCTCACAATTTGGCATTTGAAATCCTTGAAAATTTCATTATGTGTTCATATTTGGAAGAGGATTTCTATTCACCATATCTCGAAGAATATCCATATAGCTCATATTTTTTGGCGTGTTCTCCTTCTTCTTCTTTCTCAAGGTATGCACCCACAAGAGAAAGAAAAATTTGAACAAAATTTTCTAAAACAAATATAAGATGCAAAAAAATAAAAATAAATGTCCTTATTAAGACCACACTAAACAATCCTTCGTCAAACTACTAGCGACCGTTACCTCCCCAGCAACGGCGTCATTTGATTGATTGTATATAGTCGGGATGACCAATTAAAGAATTTATCGAATCACAGGGAGGAATGCACTAGAGTTTAAGAGATCTCAAGTTTATCGTGATTTTATAAGGACGATCGAAAAGGAGGATAGATAAGCATGCAAAGAAATGCAATGCAAGAAATGAATGATAAAAGGAATGAAAAGATAAATGAATGGGTTCCAAATGATGCAAGGATGAGTTTAACAACAATCATGGCATAGATAATAAAGTAATTATGCAATTAGTTCTAATCTCTCATGGACAAGGCATAGGAGCGATCACTAATACCATCTAAATTCTCTCTCGAGATGGATAGGATGTAGGCTCTCAATAAGGCTCCTAAACGTGCATAGGATCAAGACCATAGCAAACACCTCCCACTAGGTACTCATTACTCTATGAGTTCCCTAATTAGGTATTAAATCATAGGTAATCTTCCCTTTTAAGGTACTATGAATTTACTAATGGTTTGTGTCTCCTCATTTAATCAACTAACCTCTCGATTAAGCTAATCAAATATTCTATGAAAGGGTTCTAAATCTATAAGGATATCTCTATCTCATTCTAAATTAATGCACATGAAATGTATGATGAAATGATTCAATGAACTATCCTAAACACATAATTGATTTCTCAATCTAATCACATGTCCATGACAATTAATCACACAAATCATCATATACATCAAGCAATCAACAATTAATGATAGAAATAACACAAAGCCCATTCAAAATTAAAATCAATTTGCATAAAAACTAAATTATCCAACACCAATCAAGGAGTTAATCTCACAAAGGAGATTAGCCTCTTATAGTCACAAGAAATTCAACACAGACATTAAAATCTTTACAAACCATGATCAACTATAAAGAAAATCACAAAATTAGAATTAGATTCCCCCTTTGAAGGTCTTCAATGGAGATCTTCATCTTCTTCTTGTGATCTCACTCTCCCTTGCTTCCTTGATCACTTGGATGGTGGATTTGATGGATGGGATCAAGTGTAGATGGATGAATGAAAAAAGGATGAAGATGATGATGTAAAATGGAAGAAAATGTGTGTGATGTGTGTGTACAGGCCAAACCCACGAAAATATCTCCTCAAATATTGAAGTATTGGGTATTTATACCCCTTGGGAAGCTTCTAGAAGGATTCTGATTTTTCACAAAAATTGTACCTACACGACTCGAGTTCCGTACACGGCAACAGGAGTGGCCGTATAGGTGTTTCGAATGACTGAGCTCGGCATCGGCTTACAGGACCGTGTTCGGTACACGGCTCGAGTCGTGTTTGGGATTTCTGGTCAAAGATGATCTCTGGACAGCGCACAGCTCGTGCGCAGTACACGGCCACATGGGTGGCAGTGTTGTGATTTCTGACGACCGCGCATGGCCAACTCTCATAGGCTTGTGCACGGTACACGGGCCATGCGCGCTACACGCCTCGAGTACCAAACACGGCTGGCTGTGTCTATACTGCTTTGCTTCCTTCTTTCTCCCGACTCCATTTTTGCTCTGTTTTTTACCTATTTTAACACGTTTAAGCTCATTCTCACACATTTTCATAAAAACACAAAAACAACCAAATAGAACACAAAATACGGATAAAATTATATGAAAACACACATAAAAAGACATTAAAATCTAGGTGAAAATATCACTCATCACTCCGCCAAGCATGTCTCCAAGGGATCCTTTGACAATATCAAAGACAAATCTTCTTTCACGATCTCCTCCACCACATCAATGCTGTAACATTGCGTCTCCATGGGCATCTTCATTGCTTTATCAAGGTTGAACAGAACCTCTTCTTTATCCATTCTCAATCTAAGCTCTCCCTTTTGGACATCAATCATGGCTCCAGATGTGGCAATGAATGGCCTTCCCAGAATAAGAGGGACATTATCCTTGTCATCTTCAAGCACACCCTTCGGAAAGGTCATGGACCTATCCGCTAACTGTAGAGCCACCGTTGTGGGAGCAAGCTCCCCCAAAATTAGCTTCTTAAATATAGATAAGGTCATCAAGTTGATGTTTGCACCAAGATCACATAAAGCTTTATGTGTCGGCCTCTTTCTAATTTCACATAGAATAATGAAGCTCCATGGATCCTTCAACTTCTGTGGCAGCTTTCTTTGAATAATCGAGCTGTAGTTTTGTGATACATTCACTGTCTCTACTTCGTTCAAACTTCTCTTCTTTAATATGATTTCTTTAAAAAATTGGGAATAGTACGGCATCTCCATGATTACTTCAGAGAAAGGAATTTTCAAGCTTATCTTGTTCATTATATCTTGAAATCTCTTGAACTTTTCTTCCAATCCCTTTTTCACTATCTGATGCGTGTTTTCTTTGCACACAAAATTAATCCCCAAATATTAAGGATATCAGTTGCAGTTTAAGCAAGCGACCAAGTGAAATATCGAACCCAAAGAATGACGTATTATCAATTTAATTATTATCTAAATTAATTAAGATGAATATAAGAGTTGGGGAATTAATTATCAACTAAAATACTAGAATTAAATAACAAATAAAATAAAGTAGCACTAGAAGAATATGATAGTGGATCAAGTAGGAGAATAGGTAGCTCTAGGATAATCCAGTTTTACTACTTAACTTTCCTCTCAAGTGTAGACTGACTCTGCCTTGTGCATTATGGATGCATCACTAAACCATATAAATCTACTCTATAGACACAAGTAAATATGCGTGTAACGTGTGTGAATAAACTCGGAACAAGAGACATAATTTCACCCCCCCTTTCTAGGTACTATCAGTATCAATTATTTCTCACGCTTGAATCTAACCCGATATGATCTCCCTTTATAGGTACTATAAAATTACTTTCTTTATCCTGCTCACTAACCCGAATTCAATTCAATTAATAAACATTCATATATGATAGTTCTAATGAAACTTCAGAGTCCTCTCACTTAGAATCATAACATGGAATCCTGTTCAGCGGTGAACGCAGTTAATCTACAACCAAGATATATATTCAGACTCTATATACCAACTGAAGATGCACAAAACGACCGTGAATATGGATTAAAAATGTGCAGTCATATATAAAATAAATCCACAAGTAGTGTTGTACGGAGGACACACAAGAGAGTTTAATTAATTTATAGAAACCTTCAAAATCCTAGATCTACCGAAACGGTTCTAGCCCAAGATGTTGCAAAGAACAATCATGGGGGTTGGATAGATCTTACCCATATGTCCGAAAAATACAAGATAAATTAGAAAACGATTAAACCCTATATGTGGGTGTCATCATGTCCTTCTCTGTCTTGAATCCTCCTCTTAGTTCTCCTCTTGATTCCACAGACGAATTTTCACAGTGATGGATGGATGGAGGAAATGATATGGATGATGGTTGGGGGTGATCCCCCCTTGTGGGGTGTAGGATTGTGTTGTTCTCCAATTCAATTCTCTATGCTTTCTTGGTATGATCTACATCCCCTTTTATACTTGTAAGCTCTCCTTATGGACCTAAGATGGGCTTTTTAAGACGAAAACATGCAGAAACATGCACTGGGGGTGTAAAAATACAGATCTGGCACTGTTCAGGCATGTGGTTCGACCATGGTTCGACCTATAGGCTTGGTCGAACCATGGTTGGATCAAAATCGGCGATTTTTCGCACTCCAGGCATGTGGTTCGACCATGGTTTGATCTCATTGCTGGTTGAACCATATCATCATGATTAAACCATGGTTTTCTCATTCTCAGGCTTCTAGTTCGACCACAACAAGGGTGGTTCGACCACTGGTTCGGGTTGAACCAGCTTACGCAGTCTCACCGTTTCACTTATAACTTCCACATACGAGCTCCAATTTGATTGAATCTTACGCTCACGGGATCCTTTCTTCCTTGGCTTTCTAGAAATTCCAACATTTGAATATGTAACAAGTCATGCAAGGTGGAACAGCCATTCTGTTCGGCCAGCTCGCGCGACGTCACCATTTTGATCATAATTTTCTCGTTTGAATTCCGATTGAGGTGTTCTTTATGCTAAAACGATTCTCTCTTCTGTGGCTTTCCAATCATGTATAACACTACCAGTTTTGATCTCCACAGAAACATAGAAAAATTACAAAAGTTGGACGTTCGTTTTTCAGCATTCATACACAAGTTGCACCTTTTCTCCAACTTTGAACTTTTGATCCGTTTTCGACTTAAAACACAATAAAATACCTCAAGTGAACATTTTCTCACATATATCGAATATAAGACAATTGTATTAATATATGACAATAATATCTATCAAAAAGGTGTTAGATTGGAAACTAAAATACATTTATTTTCACTCTCATCACTATCCTCAAAGGAAACGGATGTGGTATCTTTGTCTTTGGAATTCTCCATTCATCATGTTCCACCTTGTTTGCTTTGTCCTTCTCGGCTTTCAATCTCTTGACTCTTTTCTACTTCTTCTCTACCATAAGCTCAGTATTCTGCTCTTGGGATGGCTTTGGAGTGTACTGAACAACAAGTGTAGCATTCAGTATCAAAATAGGAGGTGCGTGTAGCGTTCGACCACTGTTCGACCAGAGTGGTCTGGTCGAACAACATGAATGTGGTCGAACGAGGTCTCTGTAAGTGGGTTCAGATTATCCAATGCCAGTTCAACCATAGTTCGACCAAAATATTCTGGTTGAACGGGATAATTCTGGTCGAACAAAGACCCTGAATATTGAACGCGATCTTTCTTCTCCACAGGTGCCTGTTCAACCAAGGTTCGACCAGAGTGGTCTGGTCGAACAGTGGTGCCTTGGTCGAATGGCGGGACAGAAAATAGAGTGATGGAACTCTGTTTTTTTTAAAACTGTTCGACCTCAGTTCGACCATCAGGTCTAGTCGAACGGGGTTCCTGCCTTATTCATTTCCGTTCATCGGCTTCATCGGACCTTCGTACTGCATACCGGACCTCAATGTGATGGCATTACAAGACTTAGGGTTCGTAATACGTTGCGATGGAAGCTTTTCTTTCTCTATTGTTTGTGTTAATTGATTTACGCTCCCTGCCATCTAACCCATCAACAATGTTAGTTCGTTCATCTGTTTTGACAACTCCTCATGACTTGAATCAATTTTCCTTCCAAACGATCCACTCTCGAATCATTCCTAGCCACGTATCGGTTCATTATATCCTCTAAACCAGGTTTTCCTTCTTCCGTCTTGGCACCAGAATTAATACCAACAGGAGATTGCATCTCTGCATTTAGATTGCTCCATGAAAATTCTGGCGTCCTTGGTTGTTGATAGTTACTCGGAGGACCATGATTGATGTAGTTTCCTTGGTAATTTCTGTTTCCTTGATTATTTGGATACCTCATTCCTTGAATACTTTGTCCCATGGTATGGTTTCGCTTCTTCTAATTCCTCTTGGATCGGTCTCTTCTCATCGTCATCCTGCTGCATCATTATTGGTACTTTTAGTGACAAATCAGCGATCTGCTTCTACTGCGGTTCAAGTATCTTGTTTATACTAGCCAAGTTAGAGACGATCTCATCTTCTCTACTCGACTTCACCATAGTGTGTTCAACCTGTGCTACTTTTTTAAGGACATAAGTTCCACTCGGCCTCAACGGATGTCTTCGCAAGTAAAGCTCCACTCGATGACGCATCAAGTAAAACTCTAGAGTCATTATCCAATCCATTATAGAAAATACTGATGTATTGTGGTGTAGTCAAACCATGTTGAGGACACCTTCGAAGCATGTCCTTGAATCTATCCCAAGCTTCATGGAACTTTTCTCCGTTACTGATCATAAACTGATGAATTTCTTATGTCAATTTAAACACCTTTGATGGTGGCATATATCTCTCAAAGAATTTCATCTTCAAATCGTTCCATGTAATGCAGTCGGCAGCACTAAGAGCATCATACAAATCTCTCGCTCTTTCTGTAAGCGAGAACTTAAATAATAGGATCTTCCTTGCATCTTCATGAGTTCTTGCATCTTTTTGTGTACTAGCATAACAATGGAACTTATTAAGATGTTGCTGAGAATCATTGAAAGTCCCCCTGCAAAAGAGTTCCTTTCTATCATGCAGATAAGAGTGGGGTGAAGATCAAAATCTGCATCGGCTCCACGCGCTCCTAACATCCCAATGTTGTCCCCTCTGTTGTTCTTAAAGACTTCACGGATAGCAACATTGTCCGAATTTGCCCTCTCTTGGGCCATATTGACTGCTTCTGCATCCGAGTTGTTTTCAGTTGCAACCGCAATTGCTTCCGAGTTCAGTTCTTCGACGTCTGCTCTAAGATTAAAAGCTTCAATCACTTCCACTTCCTTGTCTTTCTTCTTCTTTGCCTTATTCTTCCTCGACGATGCTTCAATTTCCAGATCAAAAGGTGTTAATCTTCCTGCCATTGATCTAGTGTGCATACACCTAAGAGAAATAAAGCATTAGAATCTAAAGACAAGTATGGAGTAGTTTCAAATAAAATAGCAATAATAAATTTGATAAACGACAACCGTCCCCGGCAACGGCGCCAGAAACTTGATGGCATTTTCTCAACACACAATTTTAATCCCCAAGTATGAAGGATATGAGTATAGCTTAGATAAGCGACCAAGTTATATATAGAACCCAAAGGACAGTTGGTTATCAATTTATTATTATCTAGTCTAAAAGAAACTATTGTTGGCAATTTAAGTGGAGAATATTTATTAACTACTAAACAAATAATTAAAATAGCAAATTAAATAAAACAGTAGAGATAGATGAGAGTTAACAAATGAGAAGATAGGTAGCTCTTTGGGCCATCCAATGTCACTAGTTAATTTCTCTTCCGTATGTCAATGTCCAACTCTGCCTTGTGGAATATGGACGCATCACTAAGGCATGCAAATCTACTCTATAGACACAAGCAGATAAGCGTGTAACACATGTGAATTACTTTGGAGTAAGAAACATAATTATACCTCCTTTCTAGGTAATATCAGTATCAATTATTTCCCACTAGATAGAACCCTTCATAACCCTAGGACTACCAAAGTGGTTCTAGCCCATGACGCTTCGAAGAATGTTCATGGTGCTTGGATATATCTTACTCATAGTCTTGAAAATTACAAGAAAGATTAAGTTGCGAAGTAAACCCTAGATGTGGGCGCCGCCGCTTCTCACTCCGTCTTGAATCTTTACTTGGTTCTCACTTGATTCGCTGCACGAATCTCTCTCTACTGCACCTGCGGATGGAGTTAGGGTTTGCTTGTGGTGTAGGATGGATGTGGAATCTAACTACCTTTTTGGTGTGATCAGCACCTCTTTTTATACTTGTAACTTCTCCTCATGGACCTTTCTGGGCTTTTTCGTAGAAAACACACACATGCACGCACTTGGAGGTAAAATCCCGATATTTTGGAGCTAATATGTCCCTGTTCGACCAGATCTGGATTGGTTGAACAAGACCTCCTGGTCGAACGGTTGTCTAACGGCATGCCTGTAAGCTGAAACCCGTCTTCACGTTCGCCGTTCGACTGGACCTCCTCGTTCGACTTGATAATCCTTGGTCGAACGGCACGTCTTGGTTGAACAACAACTCTGTAAGTTGAAATCTTCTCTGTTGGACTTATCTCCTCAGTTCGACCAGTTTGATGCTGGTCGAACATCCCCTCCAGGTTGAACAACCCTCGAAAATCGCCTCGAAAAATCGTGTTTTTCGATTCCGAGCACTTAAGACCTGTTTTCCTGTACAAATATGCTCAAATAGCCTTAGTAGCATCTGATTCGTGGATCTTCCATAAACAACCCGATTCATCTTGATAATAAACCAAATCGTACTAAATTTTCACAGAAATCGAAGCTCAAAATACGTGAATTATCACTCTTTTCACCACACAAAATAATTAATTATTCCATGTAGGGCTCACACACAACACTTATACAACTACGCACTTCACATTAAATATTATTTCTCTCACTTCATTACATATTAAATTATTATGTCTCTTAATTTTCGTGCAAAAAGCAAACGTAAATATTAATGCGGGACGGAGGGAGTATAACATACTTTATAATTTATTTATTTATTACATTAAAAGTACTACATTACCCTCAAAAAGCCATTAAAGGTGATAAAAAATAACTTTTCTTAAACTATGTGTCTACTGTAACGGTGAAGAATATTATAATATGGGACGGATGGAGTACTTGTTATATGTTATAATAAATATCTAAATTATGCTACGCGTTTAAATGATTTCTTGGTCATTAATTAATTAAGTATATTATGTTAACCTACAAACAAACACGGCCTTAACATGGAATATTGGTGTCCTTGCAACACCAGATAACGGAGAGTTCATAAGCTCAAATTTTCACTTAGTCCAGTCCACCGCCACTACAATATAAGTGACATTAAGTTACAACTTAGAGTAACACTTTTATTTTAATTATCACAATTCGGTAACATTCAAAGTTATTACAATATGTAACAAATGTATAACACTTTTTATATTAGTAACATAAACGAGTAACACTTTTCTAATATGTAATACATGCATGTAACACTTTTAAATAAGTTACACTTTTCATGTAACACTTATACATGAGTAACACAATTATGTAACAATTGTGTATTACACTTTTATACTTTTCACTCAAGTGACATATTTATATATGTACACTTTAATATAGTTTTATTTAAAAGTATATAAATTATACGTATATATTTGTTTGTTGCATATAAAAATAAATATCTATATAAATAAAATTTTAATTATTATGTTATATTATATTTAAATAAATAATATGGGTAAAAAGGAAATATTTTATACTCTATATAGTATTTGTAAAAAAAATATACATTTTTTTAAAAAAAATAAACTTTATATTGTATTTAAAAAAAAAAGTATATATGCAAAATTACAAAGAAGATAAATTATTTTAAAAGTCCATTTCCAATTTTCCTTATTTTGGGTGGGTACTTAACAAAGCATCGTTCTTTTATATATTCGCAGTTTCCCAATAAATTATTTATTTATTCATTCTAAATTAAAATTTTTAATGAAAAATTAACTAACTAATAAATTAATTAACAATCATTTATTATTCTGTGTGTACGTCTTACTATATACATGTCCACAGATTTGAGAGCAGTTTTCTCACGCAAGACGCAATAACTAATTTAATTAATTAATTAGCCAATTTTAAGAATAGAGAAATTACTAATTATATTCAAATGACTTTAGTTGCATATAAAAAATTCTCAAAGGAAAGACTAAAATCAGCCGCAATTCAGTTACATACAATGAGCATGATGCTTTTCCATAAATTGAATTAACACGAAATTCAAACAAGTTCAATCTTAAACTATATTCACTTTCAGTTGCATATAATATTAATACGAAATTCAAACAAGTTCAATCTTAAACTATATTCACTTTCAGTTGTATAATATCGAAACATCTAGTAAGCTAAGCACTCAAAATCTAAACCATATTCAGAGAAGAGGATGTCTGAACTATACGAATCCGCCATAAGTAGAGCGGGTGGACCTGTTCGATAAGGTCGATTATTCCGATGAAAATTAAGGTCAATATGCAAGCAAGCACAAATCCCACCATTTCTTCTGCAACTCTTGAGTCCTCCGCTTGGAGAGCACTTCTTTATCCTTCCATGTAAAAACACGAAAACCATTAGCTTTACATAAGTCAACGAGCTTATTCGAAATCAAACATGAACAACCTAGTGATCGATTAGTCTTTTTCGTTGGGATCAGTAGTGTTAAGTTAATAATATGTTTACACAAAAGGATTTTGAATCAAAACTTAAATTATAATTTGGTTGTTCTTATGATTATATATGACTTCTGGCCATAGATACACGCTCTAACTTCAATTTCAGAAATTGAGTTCAATGCAACTATTCCAATCTGTCGAATAGTTCTCAATGCCACCTTGGAGAAAATTGCAGTTCGCAGTTCTATAGCAAAAGAGTTGCAGTAAGCTCCAAGTGATTATCATAGAGAATGAACATAATGCTACGATAGTTTTTCCATTCTTAAAGATGGATAGAAACAAGGCAAAGTCTCATCAAAGAACAACAATAAACTCAACAACATACCATTGAAAGCAGAAGCCCCAGTTCGTGCTATTATGCCATATCCAACCAGAATTGCAGCAGGGGTAGCAAAAAGAGCTAAGAAAGTAGCATTAGCAGCTGTAAACTCAGCAAGGGAACCAGCATTTCCTGTGGCTGTTGCTAACCAATCAACAGCTAACTTAAACAAGAACGGCACCTGAACATTGATCACCTAGAAACGCCCTACCCAAAGTAGAAATGTAATATAGAAAGCGATAAAAACATCAAAACGATGCGTAAAAAAAAGGGAGAATTATGGAGCACTTGACCAAACTTGGCGAAGGCTTCAAGAAGGCCTTCGTTTTCATACATTTGTTAAGTCTTGAAAACCATAAATAAGGAAATAAGTTCAATAAGCACCTACGATTGCTAACCACCATTAATAACAAGATAGTTTTAAGGATAAAAAAATCATTCAGAAATTTGAGACTATGAAAAAAGACAGGTTCATTCAGAACCAAATATAATATAAATTCAAATGTCACCTTTTGTTTTAGATTTTCTTGGGATAAAAAATAATTCACTTGCGACCAGCAGAAAGCCTGCAATAGAAAGTAAAGGATCAATCAAGACAAAAATAATATTGATTTGAATAATAAGAAATAGCTCCAAATGAAAAATATTTTTTAGTAGCATAAAAGATATGAAGTTTATGTTGAAAAATAGCTCTAAATGAAAAATATTTACCTCCCAATTATCTGGAGTTTATTAGACAGATCTTGTTGACATGAACAAACTGCCCTTTAGTTATCAATAGCCAATAAATGTACTTGGTGACCTATATCTTTCAGGTATCAGCAAATATGTTTCATTGGCCTCTGTCGTAGGAGATTTCAACTTCATTGAGTGACTTCATTCTACTTTCTTTACTCAGTTATCCTGTTGCATAGCTACTCGAGAGGTAGTAATAAACGATCACCTTTACTTATTAATAAGTGGTACTCTTTCTTTACTCATTCTCTGTCACCTTTAAAGCATTTGGTATAAACCGAATTTGTTACTCTAACATGAATAAGTGGCACTCTTTCAAGTGAATTGTAGTAATATTTAGCATTTTGTCCCATAAAACAGAGAAGTGGTAAACCCAAAAAAATTTACAATATAGAACAGCTTTTAAAGTTTCATTTGGCCTATTTGAATGGAACTTAATTATAGTTTTTCAAACTAAGACAAAATAGAACAGAATTTTCTAAATTTGATTCTCCATTTCACATTTATTCGAAATAAAGCTACTTTCTCCTCTCCTCAACCTATAGCAGCAATATAGCAGAATAAAAATAATTATGACCTTATATTTTGGCCCAAAAGCAAGCACATTTCCAAAGCAATATGTAGATGAAGTGTGCAAAAGATGAGGAAAAATGAAACTGAAGTACAGAGATGGTGATAGATTCCACAAATTGATTCTCATGACATCATAAGTTACGATAGTTGTACTTAAAAGAGTGAAAAATGCGAGAGTTAATCATATTTTCAAGACAAAAGTATGTAGAGAGTGAAATCGTAGAAGAGCACAAAATATGAATTGCTCATTGAAAAGAAACCCACAACATAGCAGAAATTAGACTTCAAAAATAATTTGTAATAATACACAAATTTGAAGAAATTAACTTCAACAGCGTAGGAAGATATTGACATTCACATAACAGAAAAACTCTACTTGCACTTAGTTTCACAAAAATGTAACAAAATCACATGAAAATGGAGAAAGAAAATAATGCTACTCAACAAAATAAAAAGCATAGTGAGTGAGAGAGTTACAGTGGTTGGTCAGAAACTCTCCTTTGTAGTACGAGCCTCGAATAGAGCCGCTGTGTTGTTCTGTAGTAGGGATTGCATAGACGAGACTGTTGTAGGGAAGGTACTGGAGGAACTGAAAGCCAACATGTTTTCAATAAAGGGATTAGTTTACATTGCTCAATGAGGAAATGAATAAAACAAAGAAATCATATGGTCCCTATATATGAAGTAATGTGCATTGGAGTGATAATAAATGACCAGATGAAAGCCAACAAATTACATAATTTAACTTGATAAATAAGTACATGGGTTTGACTAAATGAAATGTGACTTGTGAATATAGCAATAGAAATGGATAATAGCTATACAGGAAATGTAAAGAGTATGACCTAGCACAGTAATATGGCATGTGGCTAAATGAATTTGCATTCAATCAGAAACTCTCCTTTGTAGTACGAGCCTCGAATAGAGCCGCTGTGTTGTTCTGTAGTAGGGATTGCATAGACAAGACTGTTGTAGGGAAGGTACTGGAGGAACTGAAAGCCAACATGTTTTCAATAAAGGGATTAGTTTACATTGCTCAATGAGGAAATAAATAAAACAAAGAAATCATATGGTCCCTATATATGAAGTAATGTGCATTGGAGTGATAATAAATGACCAGATGAAAGCCAACAAATTACATAATTTAACTTGATAAATAAGTACATGGGTTTGACTAAATGAAATGTGACTTGTGAATATAGCAATAGAAATGGATAATAGCTATACAGGAAATGTAAAGAGTATGACCTGGCACAGTAATATGGCATGTGGCTAAATGAATTTGCATTCATTTACAGTTAGCTTTGAATGCAAATTCATTTAGCCATTGCCATATTACTGTGCCAGGTCATACTCTTTACATTTCCTGTATAGCTATTATCCATTTCTATTGCTATATTCACAAGTCACATTTCATTTAGTCAAACCCATGTACAATTGGCAGAAAGAAAGCAGAAGCAACCATCACAAGTCACATTTCTCTTCCTACATGTGTTTTTACCCAACAGAAAATGACAATTAATTTCAAGATATGTACAATTAATAAATGAGTGCAGCCAATGACCTCACTATCATCATCATACCTTTGAACTTCTACATTGCTCACAAAGAAACTATAAGAGGCTGAATTGGCAGAAAGAAAGCAGAAGCAACCATCACCAACTTAGGGTTCTCATTCCTTAATGTCTTAACATGCACTGTAAAAAAAGAAATCAAAATGAGTGGTTATCTATCTGAATTTCTCTGTCAAATACTAAAATAAAAGAATTTTTGTTAGTGTTGCAGCTTAAAATATATGAGTATTCATTAGTCAGCATTCATAGTTACGTGAACATAACGATCAAGGCATTAATTCTAGGAAATATAACGATCTGCTAAAACCATGACACATACACCAAGGAAATATAAATGTAGTCCAAGCAAGGATTTGGCATCGTTGCATCTCAATTTCAAGTGAGCAAAGCATGCAAATTTTCTTATCACCAAAATAAGAGACTCCACAGATAAATAAAGAGCAGAAATGTGAATTCAAATAATTATGGAAACTAAGAAAACTGTAGCAGAGTAGATGTAATAACTATAAAGCAACACTCTAGAATAGCGAGCATTATATAAAACAGGATGGTAAGATATTTATGTGTCAATAGCATTTGAAGCAACATGAATGATATAGTCGAATGTAAAGAACTCACAAGGAAGGCAACCGTTTCCCAATGGTCTGTATCTCAGAAGAAATGGTATATGAATATTTTGTATTCCTGTAAAAAGGAGAAAGAACTCTAGGCCATTCGAATGAAATAAACAGATTTAGTAGCTTTACTTTACTAGAGAAAAATAGATACACACATGCAAAGGGAAAATGATAATAGAGACTTGATGTTAACATGAGCAGTATACCAGATTAAAAAATTTACTTTATCTTAGTTGAGACAACAAAATATAATGGAATCACTCCAAATATCGGATATAATAAAAATTCAACAGCAAGCAGGATAATTGATGAAAATATAATATGAAACCGAGTATTCAATTCATGCAATAACTCTAAATTACCCAACAATTCAATTCAATTCAATTCAAAATTCCCATCAATACTAAAGATATGGTAATTTAATCCAAAACAAGAGAGTGAGAGTTGTTCCATTCCATCCATAACAAGAACATGAGAAAAAGAATCAAGTCCGAACAAAGAGTCTAAACACAGAATATCATTTGCATAAAACTCATGCAATCACTAGAATAGATGAATGGAGGAATGAGAAAAGATATGAGATTCATGACTTATTTATTGAAGTTGGCTTCAGAAAATGGAAATGGGAAATAATAAGCTAACCCCGCATGTAGAGGAAAGAGAGAGAGAAAAAAATACCAAGTGTAAAAACAGAAGTGGTGTGCAAGAAGTGCAGCCGGTGTAGCTAGTGCTGCGAGCAACCGACGGCTCGACAAAACCCACCACACCAATAGTATACAGGCCGGCACGAGCGGCCGACGGGAGTAGGCGGCGCGAGTAGGTGGCGTCATATCGCGAAGAGATTAAGAAACTAGGGATGAAGATCTCTTCACAATCAATTCAGGGGAAAGATTTATCTGTAGAAAATTTCGCGGTGTTTTTTTTTTAAGGGGAAAACTAGTGAAAATTTCAAGAATTGCGGGAATTTCATCATTTCCCACTTATTATTTCATCTTTGGCGGTGGTTTTTTTTCCTAATACTTTAAAAAGGAGATTGAAGAACTTAATTGAAAATTTCAATTAAAACATGCCTATTTTTATGATACAAATTATTCTATAAAATTGGGATGATAATTAAATTATGAGTGAGGCTCCTGTGCACCCGGGCGCACATTCTGTGCGCCTTTGCAATTTGCTTGCCTTTTGCAATTTAAACTCCTAGCAATACATAGGTTTAAATAGAATTTGAATGGAAGGGTTGTGTTCACATGGGGACACAGAGTATCCCTCAGTGTCCCCGGGGCGTAAGAGCTTTTCCCTTAAATTATATCACATATAAAATAATTACTTCCTCCAATTTTCAACCTTAAAATAATTACTATTTTTTTTAAAAAAAATAAGAAGTAGTATTATTTTTAAGATAAAGTCTATTGTGGAATTATACTCGTATGAGACACTCTCTTGTGAGATGGATTTTTTGTGAGATGATTGTGAGACGGATCGACTCATTACTAAAGTATGTTTATTATATAGAAAAAGTATGCTTATTTGTAGTTAAAGTATGTCAATAATGAATCATAGTATAACACTCTAAATAATATTTTAATTCATCATTTATCATATTTTATAAAACATACTTTAACAATCATTAAGCATATTTTTTCTATAAAATAATCATACTTTAACACGTCTCATGTACCGTTTAACATATATAATGTCCCATAAGAGAATTTGTCTACTTATATAAGATTGTCCGTGAGATATTTTAAAATATAGTTATTATACAGGTAAAATATATTTATTAATGGTGAAAGAGGAATATATTTTACTTAAGTATGATATGATGAATGATACATTGAAATGTGATTTTATGATATTTTAATTTTAATATCAATAAGTATATATTTTATCTATAAGGAGCAGTAATTATACTTTAAAAATGATCGACTCGTCTCACATATATTAGTCTACCTATAAGGTGTGTCTATTTTTAACTATTATTAAGCATATTTTACTTTTATATTAAGAATACTTTAATAATGGATCGACTCACTCATAATCCGTTCACAATTATCCATCTAATAAAAGGATGTTCCTAAAATATTATATCTCTCTATCCACTATACATTAAAATATTATATTCTTTAATATACGTCTAGGTTAGTTTGCAGATAGCATCATTGTATTTAAACTTTTGAAGTACTCACCCTAAGCTTTACGCTTAGGTAGATTGGATATGTTAGTGATATAAATAGTTATTGAGGATTAATTTATTTTCCTATTGGATTAGTGCTTATTCTTATAGTATGGTATTTAGAGTATATTATTCTTATAATTTATTTATTTACTTATATATATATATATATATATATATATATATATATATATATATATATATATATATATATATATATATATGGGACAATATTGCGTGAGACATTTTTATATATATTTTTATTAATTATCACTTTTTATTAATTTTTTTAGATAAATGTTAGTTGTTAGTATAGTTAGTAGTTAGTCACAAGTACCCATACTCTCATTACTCTAAGCCTTCTTATAACTCCCCTTCTAATTCGTTTATGGGAATCGAACTTGGGTCACTGACTTTTGTGAAAAATTCAGTGGCATTATCACTTTTTATTAATGATAAAAAATTGTTGACATTTTTTATTTATAATATAAATGATTAATGAAATAATTCAGTGCTTCATTAATATTACTTTTTATCAATTAAATATTATTTTCATTAAAATGTTATCAATTCTTATCCGTCACACAAAAGTCCACACGTAATACTGAATCTCATATGTCTTTGTTTATAAATATATAAACGCATAATATTTTTAATAAATAGCATAATCAATAATAAATTATTATCTTAAAATTAAAATTCCATATATAGTAAAAAATATTAATCTAAAATGAATAATAAATTATGTTTTAATTGTATGTTAGTACTTTTACATTATATTATTTTGTAATAAATTATTATCTTGCAATTAAAATTCCATATATAGTATGTTAAAAAATATAAATCTAAAATCAATAATAAATTATGTTTAACTGTATGTTAGTCTTTTTACATTATATACTATTTTATTTTTAGGTGCACCAGTGTACTGGATAATTTTAACTATTAAATTAATTTTCAATTTAATCTCCATTATAAAATAAAATAAAATAATTAATTTTTCTAAAAGAAAAACTACCCACTATCATTTAAATATACTATTACTAATTCCATGAGATTAATTAATTTTTTTTAAAGAAAAAACTACCCCACTATCATTTAATTATACTATTACTAATTCCATGAGATCTCAGTTTACCTCTTTTCACCTTCGAATTCAAATACGTCTCAGGAAACCTTACCATTAGTGATTAGTGAGTGAGATTGGTTCTACTTTTTTCAATAATAAATTAGTGAATTATATCTAATCTTTGGCATTCTCTTTTACGCGCAATCACCGAATATGAATCAATTTCCTGCCATTTGATTTGAAATTTTATTTCCTGCCATTTGAAGAGCTCATATCGCTTTTCTAGTCAGGTTTCTTCATAGGTTGATTCTAGGGAGGATGCTTCACAAATTGTTGAGGGCGCGCGATTAACGTATGTCGATTCACAATTGTCGGAAAAGAGAATCGCAGGCCGGAGGGTTATACCACAATTTGTCTCTAGCTCAATCGGGGTAATACCAATCCCGTCTAGGTCTGAAATAGGATGCAGACTCAATTTGCTCAGTCTTCATTCGCTTTTCCATATTGATATTCTGTTAAAAGTTCATCACATTTGATCAATTTTTTCCCCTATTTGGGCTTTCCTGTTAACAATCACTAATTCGTGGCATCTCTGTGATTTAGAGAATCTATCACTGCCTTCCTTCACCTCTATAACATTGGGCTTTTCACTATAGCATGAATCTTCGGTTATGCATTACTGTTTTCATAAAGAGAGATTGATATGTCAGTGTTTTGGTTGTCTTTGGTTGGAATTATAGAGCCTTATGCAGCTCATTCAATGTCTCATCAACTCAACACATATCTATGTTGTATTGTTGTCTTAAATACCTTTATTGCGTCTGTTGGGTTTAGTAAATTGAAGAATTGGGATTTGTCTATGTTTAGCTTAACTCGGTACTAAGAATATCCCTGAAGCATCTGTGACATAGGTTATTACACCAATAAAAAGCTAAGCATATGTTAAAACTATAATATTTTCACTGGTGAGTGCACAATTATGCAATCATTGTGGTTGGAGGTATGACATTTCGGTGCTAAAATCATCACAAATCAATATACAATGTAGGCTATTATATGTTGTTAGTAGTTTCATATTTTGTCATCTAGGTCTATTCTGAGCATCAACATATTAAATTCCTTTTGGCCACATTTTCCTCTTGAAAAATGTTATAAAAAATGCATTTTAAATTTCCCCATTTGAACTTTCCCACGGCTATGCACTGAGCACAATTAACTTGACTTCCTTCCCATGTGTTATGGCTCTTTTCTTCCTTTACTGTACTTCTGTGTTACTCTCATGTGACAACATCATTATTCTTATGTCTGCATGCCTTGTTTGTGATCCCAATTTATGTCTTATTCAGCTTTTAAGGCCATGATTGAAGGAGATTAGTGAAGAACTTAATAGGGTATGTGAAAAAGAGACTATTATTTCTTATTGTACAGAACTAAATATTGCTGGAATTTGAGTATTGTGGCTTCTCTAACACTGTTCACTTGAATGATTATCTATACTAGGATTATGCTGCAGAAACCTGATTCTATTGCCTCATACCTATACCTTAATTCTTGTTTTGAATGCTTCTGACTATTTTTACATTATGCTTTTTGTCCAGATGTTTCAAGCCCCACTACTTTAGCTAAAGGTGAGGAACGAAAGAAGAAACTTTGTAAAGAGTATGTAGCCTTTTCTTTTTCCCTGACCAATTGAGAGCACAAGCAATGCAGTTTACTAGATGTTCTCGTATCGAATTACTGCTCAATTATTTCCTAGGTATTTTTTTTATGTTGTTTATCTTTGTTTATTGCTGCTTTTATTAACAACTAGTATAAAATGTCCAATGACTTTTCTATGTGTGTACTTTAATTTGATGAGGTTTTAGATTTTATACTACAAATGAAAAATTGAAAGGCCCTTTAACAATAGGTAATGATTATTTTTAAATTGCTATAGTAGATTTCAGTTGGTTTTTCCGGTTGCTTTGATGTTACATGCTGGTTGTCTGCATTAAATAGTACACATAGAACACATCTTATGTAAAATATTGAATAATGTTGTCTGATAAACTAGGGAGAGTATGCAGAGTTCCAGATTAAAGCTATCCCTCGCTCGGGTAATGAATTAAAACTCATCCTCTCGTTTCCAGCTCTTTGTTAAAACGTGCAAGTATATGGTTTTACAGTTACCATTTTCCTGAATATGATATATTGATTGCTGTCAATTTTAGCTTTTAGCAGATAAGACTAAGATTATATAGGCAATTACATGATTATATTAGTGATACATATTATTTGATGATTTGATGCTCTATGAAATCTCAAATTCCTTTTCTACCATCATTCATGATTGTTATTTACTGCATCTTTCTTTTAATTTTTTCCCTCTTTGCGTGTGTAATGGTGAATTAGTATTGAGATGATGGCCAAGTACATGATTATATTAAGTGATACTTATACTTTGGTGAAGTGATTTTGCATAGTTGCATCATGACTTTTTGGGAAAATTCGACTATTGTAATTGAGTTTGCTCTTTGTATATGATTTAGCTTTAATATTTGCTCTTGGTTGTTTTATCGTGCATTATCATTTGAAGTTCTGAAAATTAATTTAAGTTTTCTTAATTGGATGATATATAATATATTATTACAGTAAAATATCTTAGAAATAGAAGATGAACGAAAGGAAAATATAAACTGCAGATGCAACTACAACTAAGTCAACATGTTTTCAAAGAGTTAGATTATATTTTTTAAATGATTAATCCTTTTTTTCCATCTACTAATTCAATTAGTGTTTGGTTACAATTTCATATTTTTCCTTCTTATATTTCATGAACAAGTTCTCATGGAAAAACAGCATCAGCTGCAAGCCTGCAACCAAGGAACAACAAAGCAGACTACAATTTTCCAAAATACTTATTTTTATCACTTGAAAGTTTTTTTTGCTTGTAGCTCTCTTTTGCTTTTTTTCTTATTTTTTAAATTGATTAATATCATTAAAGAACTTGTATGAGTTTCAGTAGTATATTACTGAACTAGATACGTAACCCAACAAACTATATATTTTAAAGACCAATCTACTAGTAACCTTGCAATTCAGTCTTGAAAATAGGGGGCTTTCTTCATTCTATTCATGCTTGGTTAAATTAGTAAGTTGGGTTTTCAGCTTTAGCTTACTTCTAAATCAATGTAGATATTCACTTATTTTCTTTCATATTTTGGTTAAACACTGCTGCTATATTCTTCTGTGTAATTCTATTTTGTATTTTTATGCTTAGTTTGATAAAGCAAATGTTGTTGAAACCAAATTTAGAGAACTCAAGCTGGAAGATTCAAGTACAAAAAAGTCTAAGAAATATCTAAGCACACTAAAAAACAACACTGATCTTATAGCCTGCGAAGCTAAGTATAACCATCACTGATATTCTCTTTGAACTAAACTTGGTTTGAAATTTTAATGCTTCTCAATTATCTTTAATTTTTTTAATTGATATTGCTTGAGAAGGATCCTTTCCACCTAAGGTGTACCTTAGTGCATTATGCAGGGCGTGGAGTTCGTTCAAACTAATGAACTCTATCTGGTTTGCAGTTTTGTCAAAAAATGTCTTCAAAAAGTGAGATTTTGTGTATCATTCTACAAAATCAATTTATTAATCCTTATTTTTCTTTTTTCTTTAGAAGTTTAATTTAATTCACAGTAATCTCCTTAAACATTGGGATAAAGTTCGTTTCAGGTGGTATTTTGACTCTAAAGTTCTAGACTTACTTTCTTGCTAAAGTTTGGTCACATTTGCATCCTTTACATGACTAGCTTTGCCGAATATGCTGATGTAAATAAGGGACTAAATGGCCAACTCTGTGATAAGCAAGAGGGAACATATTTAAATTCTTTGATTTCAATAATAAAGGTTGAATTTAACAAAAACACATAAAAGTTCTGAGTAGTAGTTGATCACTCATTAATTATTTTTTCTCAACTCTTAAGCATAACATCTCAAGATTCTGAACTACTGGTTTTAATATTAATCAATTTCTAAATGTATTTAGTTTTTGTAACTGAGAAATAACTATACCTGTTCTTATTTATCTACAATCTTATATTGAAGTTCTTATGACTTTGTATGACATGTTTATTCAGAGGTCTATATTGGTTGTTGTTGGTTGCTACTACTACTGCATAAAAAAGTAAGATCAATCGCGTCGTTATTTCAGGTATTAACCTTTTAATTGGTTATCTAAAGGAATAATTTTATTATCTTTGAGATAGTTTTCTATATTTTATGTCAAGTTTGGGGTGTGGAAGGTGGAGAAGCAATATTTTTCATTGAATTTAATTTTTTCAATCCTTAATATTGACAATATTTTTCTTATTAATAAGGTAAAATCAATCATGCAGATAAATCCCACTTTCTTCTGTTTATATTTTCCATGCTAACATAGATTTTATTATTCTCATGTCTTATGTCTCCTTTTCTATGTCATTGATTAATTCTGATTTGCAATCTAAGTATATAGAGAGCATGTGATTGTGATGCGAATTAGTTGAATCTTGTTCTGATCAAAATGGTTTGTTTTTGCAAGCTAATTAATGGGGTGAGTTCTTTGGTTGTTTTCGTTGATCTTACTAGGTGTTGGGTAAATCTTCTGAGTTAATTAATAATTCAGAGATTAAGTGTAGGTTTATTTCTGCAAATGTTGGTTGGAAATGCAACAACAATCTTGTGGTTTGATCTGATTGAGCATGACAGTGTAAGCTCAAGTGTTTTATATTATTGATTTTGATCATATGGCATATTATTATGATAAACTTTATCAAAATTAGATGGAGGAGCTGCTCGAAAGACGTGGTCGACTTACGGGCAGGTGTACCAAGAGACCAAATGGGGCATCAAAAACCCCAGGTGTGTTAATTCCAGATGAGTTTCTACAGCCATATAAAATTGATATCATTAAAGATACTGTGATTGGAGTTATGAAAATCTTGCAAGAAGTTCTTCCCTCTGACATTCTTGCACGTGTTGCCCCATCCCTTGAGGATCCATCCAACTTTCTACTCAATGGAGTTTCTAACAAAAGCATTAATCATGTGGAGCCATGTCAGGTAATCACATGCAATTAGTTAATTGTTACTTTTTATATTTCATTTGGTAGATGAACACCCATCCAAATATTTTTCTGAATGTTTATCAGCTGTAAATATTGATAATACCTACTTTAAATTTAGAATTTATTGTTTCATATATTTGGGAAATTATCACTGTCTACAAATTGACATAGTTATTCATTCTGCTCATACTTGGACTTAAGTACCATGATGCATACTTGAATTGTTCTTCATATTGCTAATTTCATGAGCATATTTTATCTAATTGATTTCTTCTTTGATACCACTAAGATTTCTGATGAATTTATATATATATTTTTGGGTAATATTTGGTAATTGGTTGCTGAATCAAACTTCTTTTTCCACTTTCAGATTCTTAGATAGTAAGCATTGGGCCTTATTTAGAGTTTACCTGGTATGAGTTCCCAATAATCTGTCAGTTTAATGACATGTATGTTTAGTAGGTTTCTGGAGTAAGATTTGACATTGAGTTGGTGAGAATTTTTAGTTTTCACTACAATGGGGGATTCTTTTGAATCTCGATCTAGAACATCTACATTCGCAAGAAGTAATCCTACCGTAGAGGAGGTGGTTTTGGGGGTTGTAGTCTAGGAACACAAGCCCTGTTGGTCGAATGGGATTAAGAAATGCTACAAAACCCCACCAAGGGGTTTAGGGGTTTAGTAAAACTATCCTATCTGATATACAAATGGAAGAGAGCATACGATCTTTGCTACAGGAGGATTTGTTAAATGAAATTTTAGTTGGGGCGCTGCTGTTCAGAATAATAAAGCTCTGTTTCGTAAGAGTTTAGGTTTTCTCTAAATTGCCTTTTGCATAGTGTTAATCTCTCTTTGTGATATTAACAACTGATTCTTTTAGATTGCAAAAAGCTTGGAGAAGTTTTAAACAACCATCTTCACATAAATGAGTTGTTTAAATTATTGTAGATAGTCATGCCATGTCAGTTTAGTTTAAAACAACCATCTTCACATAAATGAGTTGTTTAAATTATTGTAGATAGTCATGCCATGTCAGTTTTATGCTTACTGATCAGTAGAGTGACTATGGTGCATGAAAAGTGAGATTAAATGAATGGCATGCATAAATATGGGTAAATTATATGAATGCATGAATGATAATATCATTGTTCCAACTTTGTTTTATCTTCCTTTAATAATGTCTAGTGTCCTTTTCTGAATGTTATGCTCTTTGCTAGACACAACTCACATTTTCGTTTTGTTGTTTGTAAGTGACAATAATATTTTGATTAGTAGTTGGAAACGTATTATTAGTAGTAGTATGATTGTGTTGGTTTTGAATGTCAATAATAATTTTGGACGCTCTTGCACAAGTTGATAATATTATTGTTCTTCACTCAGAGTAATGAAGACAACGATGATGAAGCAAACATGGAAGATGAACTTAAACGTGGTGATGATTGATTTTGGAACAAGAGAAGTGCAAGATGAAGAGTGAAGACTAGATAATACGTAATTATTGGGCTGTAGTACATGAAATTGATAGGCTAATTTGGAACAATTTGTTGGGCTGTAAGTAATTGATGACTGTAGTACAAGAAATTTATATACGATAAATATTTACTATGTTTTGGACATATTGATGATTTAGATTTTACTTTGAATATTTGTTATATATTAAATTAAGTTTATTGTTTATTTTTATTTTACATGTATAGTATGGATAATAAACAACAACAACAATAATAATAATTAATAAAAATAATAATAGTAATAATAAAATTAATAATAACAATAAATCTTATTATTATTAATATTAATTAATATTTCATAATTATATTAATTAATATTTCATAAATAATTAAAATGTAATCATATGTTACATAGGTGTTACATTACATTCTTAGAAGTGATACAATTATTATGTAATTAATGTTACTTTATATTTAAATATGTTATCAAAATAATGTAATTAATGTTACAATATATAAAAAAGTGTTAACAAAAAAAAGAACTAAGTGTTACATTACATTTAGAAGTGTTAACAAAACAAAATATTATACATATTGTTACATTATATTTAAAAATGTTAACAAAAAAATGTTACACTAGAAAAATTAAGTGTTACATTAAGAGTATATGTAACATGTTTAAAAGTGTTACAACAAAATGTTACATTTGATATCTTCATAATTAAGGTGTTATCAAAAGTTTAAAAAGTGTAACATTAGATATTAGGTTATAGGGGCAATAGCGACACCGAAAAAAATATTACTTATGACCTATAATAACATTTTTTATTATTAAGTAACACTTTTTGGATGTTACTTAATATCACTTATGTTGTAGTCGCGCCTTATTCTCCTCCGCCGCCCACTAAAAGTGGCGTACCCAGCTTCAGCATCCACAGCGGCACCGTCGCCATACCCAGGTTTTCCCCCTCCGACCGATGCCAGGCTCGAGTCGCCGTCGCGAACAACACAAAGTGTGATTATGAATGTTTGTTGGAATGTAAATCACATGACTGCTTCGAAGTCACGTATTAATACATTTAGTGAAATTGCAAAGCAAATGCACTTATGTTTGAAAAAGTTTGTGTTAAGCTATTGCAAAAGGTGAAATGCGACATATTTTATGTTATCTGTTGCTCTAAAATTCAAAGATTCATTTCCCTGATATGAAGAAAACGATGAGTCAAATAAGCATTTGCCAAGTCTTGAGGATTGAAAAAACGCTGAATTAGCTGTTCATTTCTTGCAAAACTTAATAAAGTTACTCATGACCTCATTTCAGGTATTGCCTTCTATTATGGTGGAGAATATACGGCCCAAACTATTCAAAGAACAAGCCCACTAACACAGGCCCAGGAGAGGAGACGCAGGAAACCCCCTATAGACGCAAGTTAAAACTGGAGAAAAAAACCCAAGTAAGACCCTTCAATAACCCGAGAATAAGCGAAAAGATAAACTCGGGTGGTATTAAGAGTTAACCCCGGGATATAACGCTAGGAATCTCGGGGCTGAGTAAATAAAAATAGTAGAAAGAATATGAAGCAAAGAGAAGGAGGTGGTGGTCTATAAGTCTGTTATTCTTAGATTCCTTACCAACCAATAAGGAGTAAGAGGACACAAAAAGCATCAAATTTGTTATTGGATGATTCTAGAATAGTACACATGGCAATCAATGATTGAGAGAATAATCTAGAAGCAAATAAGAGAATCTAGGCTCACTAGATTGCAGGGGGAAAGTATAAATAGAAAGGATCCAAGTAAAAATGGAAGTGATGGCACTTTATCAAAAAGAAAAATGAAAAGTATCAAGGCTCAATAGCCAAATCAAGTGCATTCTTCTTTTACTTATTCTCTCTTCTATTAATTACCTCCAGTTGGACCTCGTTTGAGTCTCCATTACAAAAACAGGCCACAACATTGGCGTCGTCTATGGGAAATGTTGATTTTTGTAGCTGGTCTTGCTTCTTACTAAAATCTGGTGATATGGAATGAGAGGAATCGTTTCAAACACTTGGAGGTACTCGTCATCGGAGACATGTGATACAAAGTGCAAGCAATGTCCACGTTCAAATCCCAAATCCACCAAATGCGCGATAGGCTGGTGGACTCAACAGCTGGTCATGAAATCATGAGTTTTATGGATGCTTTCTCAGGATATCACCAGATTCCCATCCATCCAGATGATCAGGAGGACACAACCTTTTTTACAGGTATGAGGATATACTGTTGGTGTAACATGCCATTTGGGCAAAAAAATGCAGGGGCCACATACCAGAGATTAGTAAACAAAATGTTCAGGGATAAAATCGGGAAATTCGTGGAAGTATATGTAGATGATACTCTGGTGAAAAGTCTGGAAAGAAAGGATCATTTTGAACATCTGGCTAAAGTATTCTCTATCTTTAGAGAATATAGTATGATGTTAACCCGAGAAAGTGTACCTTTGGGGTATCTTCAGGAAAATTCTTAGGGTATATTGTGAGCCGACGAGGGATTGAGATGAATCCGAGCAAGGTTAAAGCTAAAATGGACATGCAACCACCTAAGCATGGCAAGGAGGTCCATAATTTGACAGGAAGGTTAACATCATTAAATCGATTTATATAAAAAGCTTCTAACAAATGCAAGCTTTTCTTTGACATCCTGAGGAAAAAGAAAAAGTTCGAGTGGACCATGGAGAGTCAGGAGGCGTTTGATGGGATAAAGAAGGAACTGTCAAACCCAAGAGAAAAGCTACAATTTTATATTGGAGCTTCAGAAACAGCGGTGAGGCATGTCCTAGTCAAAACAGAAGATAAAAAGTGTACCCCAGTACATTATGTAAGCCAGACACTAAAGGAGGCTGAGTTTCGAAACCCGGTGTTAGAAAAAATTGCGTTGGCATTAGTCATGAGTGCAAGAAAGCTCAGACTGTATTTTTTGGAGCATTTAATCGAAATATTGACGGCGTTAATATTACGTCAGGTATTGCAAAGACCAGATGCGGCTGGAAGACTCTTAAAATGGTCCGTGGTATTGGGGTAGTATGATATCATATACGCCCCAAGACCCACCATAAAAGCACAGGTTTTAGCAGATTACATGGTAGAATTAAACTTACCTATTCCTTCAGAGAATAAGGTCGAGGAACCGTGGAAATGGTATGTGGATGGCTCTGTTACAGCCATAGCCTCGAGGGCCGAAATTATTTTAGAAAGTCCAAATTCAGGAAGGTTCTCATCAGCTATAAAATTTGAGTTTAAAGCTACGAATAATGAAGCTGAATATGAGGCCAATTTAAATGGACTAAGGATGGCAATGTCACTGGGAGTGAAAGACTTGGTAGTCTATAGTGATTCTCAGTTGGTGGTAAATCAGATCAGATGAGATTTTACTACAAAAGATAGTCAGATGGAAAAGTATAGAGATTTAGTGGGGGAGACTATGAAAAAATTCAAACAGATCGTCAAATATATTAGGAGAAAAAAGAATTCAGAGGCAGATGCGTTAGCTAGGTTGGCTATGGCGGTAAACGCTGAAGAAATGAACAACATCAATATCACATGCCAAGAAAACCCCAGCGATAGCATGATCTTGACGATAGATGATAAGTCTATAGAGGCGGAAATTGGATGACTCCTATTGTCAAATTCATCAATACTGGAGAACAGCCAGGGGATGCTATAAAAGTCAGGCAATTAAGACTCAGGCGGTAAGATATACAATACTGGAAGGAATTCTGTATAAGAGAAGATATTCAACACCCTTGTTAAAAGTGTTTAACCCAAAAGGAAGCCGAATACGTATTAAAGGAAATCCACAAGAGGATTTGTGGAAACCATACAGGCGGGAGAGCATTGGCACATAAGGTAATGCGCCAGGGGTATTACTGGCCAACTTTAAAAAGAGAAGTCATGCAATATGCAAGGACTTGCAAAAATTGTCAGAGGTTCTCTCCAATAGTTAGGTTACCCACAGAGGAATTTTTGTCAATTTATAGTCCCTGGCCATTCGCTAAATGGCGATTAGATTTAATTGGTCCGCTACCAACAAGAAAGGGGTGTAAAATTTGCAGTGGTAGCAGTCGATTATTTTATAAAATAGGCGGAAGCATAATCCCTAGCGACTATTAATGAAGCGAAAATGGAAGATTTTTTATGAAAAAACATTGTATGTCGTTTTGGTATCACAAATGCCATAGTGACAGACAATGGGAAATAATTTGGCAATGCCAAAATCAAGAAGTTTTGCGAGAATCTGAAGATCAAGAAGCTGTACTCAACTCTATATCATTCACAAGCTAATGAACAAGTAGAGGCTGTGAATAAGATTATCAAGCATACATTGAAAGCCTGGTTGGAAGGGCTTGATGGAAAATGGCGGAAGATGCTACCAGGAGTATTATAGGCATACAGAACCACCACAAGGAATGCAACTGAAGAAACCCTATTCTCAATGGCGTATGGAGCAGAGGCAGTAATCCCTGTGGAAATTGGAGAGCCTAGTTTCAGAGTTTCACACTACTCAGAAGAAGGAAAAAAAGAGGCATTAAAAAGAGAACTGGATTTGTTGGAGGAAAAGAGATTGGTAGCAGATATACAGAACGAGATGCTGAAAAGAAGGTCTGAAAAAAGTTACAACTCCAGGGTAAAGCTGAGAGGGTTTAAACAAGGGGGTCTGGTTTTGAAAAGGATTTTACAAGCAACCCCGGGAACGTTTGGAAAAGAACGGGAAGGCCCATTCATCACTGCCAGGAGACTAAAAGGAGGGGTATACAGGTTAATTAATGAGAAGCAGAAGGAGGAACCGCACCCGTAGAATGCACAGCACCTAAAAAAGTTTTATCAGTAAGCAAAAAAAAAGAAAGCAAGTTATGCTATTTTATCATTTTCAATGAAACACCATGATATAACCGCAGAAAAGTTAACTCATTTGAGTAAGAATCATGAGAAATTATCAAAATTCAAGCAGTTTATCATCATACTTCATATGTTTTAAAGACAAAAAGTCTCAGGCAGTCAGAGATAAGTAAGGAATGAGATAAAATGAGTGATAATGCATCATCATTCAATATCCCGAGAATAAAAGACAAAAAGTCTAGAGCATAAACAAACTATAAAGAAAGGAAAATAGTAGGATATCATAATCCATTGTCAAACATAACATAAATTCATTAAAATAGTCAGGAAATTAGCATAAGAAACTTCAAAAGGACTGTCAAAGGATCAGGAAAAACTCAGATCTCGGTAAACTTTCAATTTGGCCTCTGCAGTTTCAGCCCTGGCCAGCAACTCCCTCAAACGCTCATTCAAGTCAGCATTCTGAGCCTCAAGAGCAGTCACTTGAGCAGTCAGATGGGAGTTCTCCTTAGAAGTAGGTTCAGGAACACTTGGAGCAGGGGCATGATTCACCATCTCCGAACGAAATAACCTCTGACACTCAGCTAGGTCCCTGGCCATAGAGGCAAAGTTTGAAATGATTCTACTAGCATCCGAGCTTAACCTCTGATCAGTATTATCACCGAGAATAGCCTCGGGAGTCCGGGAATAGGTTTTACTGTCTGATTTTTCTTAGGAGCAACCGGACATTTTCCTCGAGCAATCCTTTTCTTTCGACACTCTTCAGACCCCCTTTCAGAGGATGCGTCAGACTGGTACTACTTGGCAATATCTCGGATGGCTGAATGAGTTTCAAATTGCACCGTAACTTCAGGAGAATATCTATTTCGAGGTATTTTCTCTACGATGTCAGAAGAAGAGCCCGGATCTTCAGGCAGTTCTTTTTCTCGAGAATCTGAAGCAGCAGAGGTAGCTTGAGGATGTGAGGGACCAGCGACACCATATTCTCTTTTTTTGCCACGGGACAAACCACGACCAATATCTACATATGGAATCAAAGACAGAAGAAGTTTACCTGCAGAAATAAAACAGAAAACACAGATGAAGGAACCAGGCTGAGATTAAAACTAAAGGCAATAAAGGGACATCACCTTCAGGAATAGTACACCCACGACGAGCAAGGTTAGTAATGACTAACATCTCTTCAAATAGAAGAGCAGAAGCTTGAAAGGGAAAGGCCGTGTCTATGAGCCGATTGTAAGCCCTCCTGAAACTGCGACTGAGACTGGCAAAAGCAGGACGTTTAGGACCTGGAAAAGAAAAATGATAGACAATAGCATAGGCATCAAGTCAACACATTCCAGCCAGCAGAAATAAGTACAAAGAAGAGAACACACAAACTAGAAGAAAGAAATAATTTTACCGATAGAAAGAGGATGGAATCGCAAAGTAGACAGCGAAGAAGTATCAAAATCAGAGGAGCACGGTAGTGCCCCTTTAGCCAAAACCAAGACTCCCATCCACGGCCAACAATGTCGCTTCCTCGAATTAATTTTGACTCTCGGGGCATCAGACAATAATAACCAGCACGACAGAAGGCAAAAGTAAATTAGAAATCAATCTCATGGGTTCGTTAAAATGGTGCCCCACCACTCGAAACAGACAAATAACGGCAAGCAAATTCACCCACGATGCAGGAAGTATTTGAATAGGGGTTATCCCCCAATACAGACACAAATGCATAATGAACGAGGGCAAAGGCAGTCGTAATCCGGCGGTAAATAACACTTTGTTAAATGGAATCGCACCGTTGGGAGGAGCATTAATCTTGGCATTAGGACCAGGAGCAATGAACTGCACACAATTATACCCGTGAATACGCATCTTTAGCAGTAGAAGGATTCGGAATGATAGGAACTGTCGGAGTGGCGGCAGGAGCAGGGGCTTACCGAGTTTGGGGAGTGATCGGAATCTGAGAAGAAGAGCCGCCGTGAACACGGACACCACCATGGCCACAGCCGTGACCACGAGAGCCGGTATTCTGACTAGAGTGATGTAAGGCACGAGCTGAGGATTCCTCAGGGCTCTCATCAGTAGAATGAACGGATACAATAAACTCTTGAGAGGCACTGGAATTGCTGCGAGCCATGAGAAGAAGGAAAACAGAAAGGCAGAAGAGAAGAAAAGAAGGAGAAAAGAAAATATGGGAGAAGAGTAGGCGTAAATAAAAGAAAGAGGGGGAGAAAAGAAACAAGAAGAAGTTGAAGAGGCAGTTGCGAAGCGCTAGGCCCAATTCAAATTCAAAAGCAAAACTATCAAATCGTGTGAAAACGTGTCCCACACATACATTCACACATAAAAATAAAAAATAAAAAAAAAAGAAAAAAAGAAAGTATGGGGTATAGAACCTAGAAAATACTGGGAATATTTTCCATTAATATTCGAAGTTAATCGGAATACATGAGAAGCTGAATCAAAAAAGCAAAATTACATCATGACTCAGTCACACCGGCATATGTCTTGGAAGGAGGATTCTCAAAAGAATCGAGGATAACGGTAGACTTAGTAGGGGCAGGGGCTGAAATAATCAGAGGATCGGTTTGGGAGGAAGGAGAATGATCATCCCCATGAAGTTTGGCGTTAGCTGCCTCTTCTTGAGCTTCAGAAAAGAAGGCCTTATCTTACAATAAAGGCACTTCAGAAGAAACATTAACCTCAGACGGGTTCTCCACAAGAAAAGCTGAAGAATGAAATCCTCTGACTGAGCATTCTTCTCAGGAGGTATGTCAGTGATGAAATCGGAATAAGCACCAAGATGACCGAAATCAAAATCATTCTTCAAGCTATCTCCAGGAGGCATGGGCACTTCTACCAAACTATCTTCAAGTTCAGAACGAATTGCTTCCAAGTCATTAGCAGACAATTTTCCAGCAAGTTTTTCAACTATTGTTATATAGGCTGAACAAAAACAAAAGATGCGAGTAAGGAGCAGTGCATGTTCACGGGTCTGAGTCAATGAGTCAAAAACTTTTTGATACTCTGCATGCCAGAATGAATGAGCATCAACAGCAGCCTGTACTTGAGCAGATAACTGCTCCTTTTCAGTAGACGCGTTTATATGCAAAGCCAGAAATTCTTTCTCTAGACGGGAAAGATCTTCTTGATAACGATCATATTTTCTTCAAAGATCAGCAAAAAATTTCTCAGAACGATGGCGAATCCCTTTTTCTGAGTCATATTGATCACGGAAGTAATCCTGAGTTTTCATTAGATCTAACTTCTCCTGTTCAATGAAAGAATTTTAGTCTTCAAATCGTCTAACTCCTGAGAATAGACCTCATAATCCCGGGACAACCTATCTATATCCACAGAAAGATTGGTAATGAAACAGGAAGCTTGGCCAAGGTGACCAACAGCACACATTGATTTGGTTCGAGGACTCATTTGAGAAAGAGCAGTGGCATTTTCTTCTGTCCATGATCTGGAGAGATAGTTCATAGCAGTTTTCAGATAAGGGGAAAGAGTGGTGAAAATTTTAGTGTCCAAGGATCGGAAGTAGGTAGCCCCCGCACCATCTAGAGAAATATCAGTTTTGGAAAGAGCAGCATTCCTCTTAGGATCCACTGGACCAAATGGAGTGGAATGATTTTCAAAGGAAGTAATACCGGGAAGTGATTTGGAAGAACCCTTTGATGTCTTACTAGAGAATTTTTGGGGGGCTGCTTTGGTGGATTTACCTTTGGATTTAGAGGAAGATGTTTTAAAGGAAGAAAGGGTTACATTCCCAGAAGCTGAAAAGGGATCGTCAGAGATGTCAATCAAGTTAGGGTCGCTAGAAGACTTTTGTTTGTCTTGAAACGAGTCTGAAGGGGTCACCCGAGGCTTCTTGGGGACAGGAATATCTCTAGGAGGAAAGAGAATAGGTCTTTTTGGAATAGAAGGGGCAGAGGAAGACGTGAGACGCTCACTGGCAGGAACTAAGTGGGAACGTTTTCCTATACAAAAGAGGGGAAAGTTTTTCAGCGAAAAAAGGATAGTAAAAAATACGAGAGTAAAAAGTTAAAGTATTACCAGCATTTGAAGCCATGGGAGAAGCTATGGAAGATAAATAATAAAGTTGAAGATTCTTGTCGATTAAGAGCTCCGTCAGATGACGCTTTGCAGGTGGCCAGGACAAAATAGTCTCCAGATGATCTTTAAAACTGCGCGAGAGGCGGTCAAACGAAGGAACACCTGAAACTATAAACAAGAACGCCAGCAGAAAATCAGATAGCAGAAATGTTATGGCCAAACATCAAGAAAGTAATAAAGAAACTACACTCACAAGGAGGAGAGAATCTTGAAAATAATTAGGGATGACATCTTTCAAGGAAGCCAATGAACTGCTATCTAAATAAGTAGGGACATCCCCACCCCAAGGGCTAGAAACCCAAAACCATTTATTTTTCCAGCCTTTGTTAGAACTGGAAGTACCGGTAATAAGGTCAGGCGGCTACAAGGGAACAAATAATAACATCCCCGAGCATTATTTTCGGTTGTAAAGGAATAGAGAAAGTTAACTTCTAGAGGAGAAAGAAAAGAATAACCAGATTGACGGAACAAGATGAGTAAACAATACAAAATGGACCATCCATTAGGAGCGAGCTGGGCTGGAGATATCTGCCAGAAGGAAACGAGAGATAATCGAAGAAAGGGAAAAACGTACCCCATTGTGCAACATCAGTTCATATGCGCTGACATAACCATGAGGAGGTCAACACATACGACCCTGAGGATTTGGTTTATGAAGAATAATCGAAGGTGGGCAATACAATTGAAGAATATTCAGTTTTTTCAAAGATAAGTTGGAATGACAAACACTAGCCGCGAAGTCAGAGTCATCCGCACAAGTAGTCATATCAATATTAGGAGAAGCATCAATGGGGATTTCATCATCGCCGTCGGATAAATCAGAAGAAGTATTCAAAGAAAGGGCCATTGAACTAGAGGGAGAAGGAGAAGGCACATAGTCACTATCGAAATCCATAAGCGAAAGAAGAATGATTCAATACATGGGTGAGAAGATGGGATATTCAGAGTAGATCCGCGCGAGAAACGTAGACGGAGAGAAAACCCTAAGGAAAAATATAGAAGAAGGCGAACAGACGAAGAAACTGAAGAAGAAAATAGGGAAAAGGTAGTTATTGGGATTGGGCCGGTTATAAAGCCCATTCAGATGGAAAAGAAGAAAAGGGTTAGAAACAAGGCATGAAGCCCGAGAAGAGTTCGACCTCGAAGACTTTCACTGCGTGTTATTTTCTGAGCTCGAAGGGCTAATGTTATGGTGGAAAATACACGGCCCAAACTATTCAAAGAACAAGCCCACTAACACAAGCCCATGAGAGGAGAGGCAGGAAACTCCCTGTAGAAAAATGAAAAGTATCAAGGCTCAATAACCAAATCAAGTGCATTCTTCTTTTACTTATTCTCTCTTCCATTAATTACCTCCCGTTGGACCTCGTTTGAGTCTTCATGACAAAAACAGGCCACAACACCTTCTATCTTTTTTATTTAATAAAAAATACAAGATTAATTTATTGTCAACCTTAGTTTATTTCAGTTACATAATTTCCAACTTCACGTTTGTTTCTTACCGAACTCTACAAGATAATAAGTTATCAGATGAAGCAAATGTAGGTTATAAAAGTTTCATGGCAGATATGCTTAAGAGGATGAAAGTTAAGTTTGCTAAATATTGGGGTGATTGTGACATGCTAATATCAATGACAATCGTTTTTTATCCAAGAAATAAGATGATATTCCTTGAATGGGCTTTCCCTGAGATTTATTCTTCAGGCAATTCAATTGTGAATATTACCTTGGTTCGTGAGACATTACATACATTGTTCAATGAATATGTAGAGGCTTACAAATCTAATACTGAAAAATTATCAAAGGTGATTTTATTTAAAGTTCTTCGTTTGTAAGTAATAATTCTAGTGGAAAATGCAAGGATACTTTTAGGGCTAATTTGAATGGATTTTTTAAGAAAAATTATAATATTCAAAGAGTGAAGACTGAATTAGATATGTACACAGAAGAAGGTTGTGTTGTTGCTGATGATAATGGAATTTTTTTTGAAGCCTTGGCATGTTGGAAGATGAAAGACTTGAAGTTAAAATCCCGTCAAAGAAGGCTTGTGATATATTAGTTATTCTAATAACTACAATAGCTTTTATATATGTTTAGTGTTGGCTATAGGGTTATTGATCTATATTGTGTTAATTTGGGAGTGGAGACTGTTCAAGCTATACTTTGTTGAGAGAATTAATTGCGATCTCGTTACAATATAAAAAGAAAATAAAAGGTAAAATAGAGAATATTTCTTTTTATTTGTTTATATGTATGTTTTTTTGTAGTGGTCAAGTGTACATTTAATTAATACATTGAAGTTTGATCATGTATGTTTCCATGTAAATGGGTGACTTCGGAGATTCAACAAGTGCAGCTTAAGTAGGTGGTTTAGCAATGGTTTATACTATGTTTATAATAGACTTATGCACTAAATGTTGGTGATTTTGTGATTGTGTGATTTGTATGGTATGTAATGTGTTTGGATCATGGATTGGTAGATTGATCTTTATATGAACCATTAATTAACTTAAGTATTATGTTGTAAGTATATTAATATTTTTTTTCTTGGTTAAGATGTTGACGCTGATTTACTTTTGATTTAAAAAAAAGCTAAAAGATTAATAATTTTAAGTTTAACGAGCCCATACTTGAACTAATAACTAGTTCTTTTATCGAGTCGAATTCGAGTTCGAGCTCGAGTTTTACTTTATTTATACAACAAAAATATTTCGAGTTGAGTTCGCGAACTATTCGTGAACTATATATTTTAAATACAAGTTGAACTTAAGCCTAAAATTAAAAGTTTGAATTGAACTCGAGCCCTAAAATAAAAGAGTGAGTCAAGCTCAAACCCATGCAGCATTATTCAGCTTGACTCGACTAAATTACATCCCTTCTTGCACAATAAGCAATTTTGTGAGTGGCAAGACACATCGGTAGTTCATCTCTTATGTATTCCAATATAAATTTTTACTGTAAAGCTTGAAAATTTCATAAACAAGGAATGATTATGAGAATTGGCTTAATTAATTCTTTATTAGTTTCATGGAATATTATAACTCACCTCTCTATTATGTTGTAATTCATCCGGCCATTGCTTTTAAATAACAGACTTAGAAGAAAATTAAGCCCTCTTAAATGCAATTAGTATATAGAACCCCTTATATTCAGTAAAATTTTAAGGCCCATGAAGTATTATTAACTCAATGTGAACCAAACACTCCACCGTACTTCTTTTTAGTTTGTGAAAAATTTCTTAAAAACTCAAGATATCGTCTCCCCTAAACCTTGAAATCCCATGACCAACACGTGTTTTTATTAACATTATTATTTAAATTTAATTAAAAATATTAATTTTGTATATCTAAAATTGAAGTTTTTTTAAATTAAGGCCTGAAATGAATAAACTATCATCTGAGCTTGAATTATTTTTATATCAATTAGTGGTCTAAAAATACAAAATCATCAATCAGGACTTAAATTTATGCTCTTAATTAATAAAATATGAGATAATATGTGACAAATTTAGGCACAGGTTGATAGTTTTAAGTAATTCAAATCCTAATTAATAGAAAAAACACTTCAGACCCAAAATTGATAGTTTACCAATTTTTCAAGCCTTAAATTGAAAATATTCCTATATAATTATATTAAACTATGCCATTCTAATAGAAATTTTAATTACTAGCTAAAATATACTTTTTTTTCTAACAAATATAATTATTTTTATGTATAAATTTTCATTTATATGAAATAATAAATTTACCGTGGAATCCAAAAAATGATACAATAAATTTTAAAATATATAATATACAAACCTTAAATCATAAAATTAAATAATTTGACTTAAAATATTCAGATTGTAAGTAATTTGACTTGGTATGTGTAATTTTATTATTATAAATAAATATAAAAAAAGACAAAGTCTCTTGTGAGACGAGTGGACCCATCACTAAAATATGCTTATTGTATACATAAAGTATGTTAAATGATTGTTAAAGTATGCTTTCTTAAATATGCTAAATTATGCATTAAAGTATTATTTTAGTGTGTTATAATATAATTTATTATTAATATACTTTAACTACAAATAAGCACACTTTAACTATATAATAAGCATACTTTAGTGATTGGTAGACCAATCTCACAAATAAATTGTCTCACAAGAGTGACCTCTGAAAAAATTACAAAATGGTAGAATTCAAGTTAAGCTACGCTAAGTATGATGAAAGGCAGGTAGCAAGGGGCAAAAAGAAGGTGATTAAAAGGGAATGGAAAAGTGGATAAGGAAGAGATGGGTGGGGGGTGCTGAGAGAGAATTGATGGATGAAATTTAGCTACAAACCAGCGTCCGATTCAGACGTTCTGAGAGCACACTAAGCACTTTAACTTTATAATTTCGCTAGTTTTGTCCTCTCATTATGATTTCTAATATTATTTTATATTTATTTATAAAACGTTTTTATATTATTACTAATGACTTTTTTTTCCCCTATAAATTTTATTATTTTTTTAGTAATTTAATTTTACTTTTTTATTTTAATAATTATCTACGTATTTTTATATATTTATTATTAATATTATTTTAATTTTCTAATAATTTTGTATTAGAAATTTTATTTTTTATATAGTTACATACAATATTACTCTTTATCAAAAGAATTTTTTCGTTTTTTATTATAATAATTTTACTTCGCTTATGGCTCCAATCACACACACGAGGCATGAAAATAAATTTGTTGATATTAAAAGCGAAGAACGTTTTCAACTTGGTGGAGAGAAAATTAACAAATATTGCATCTTCACTTTTTTCTCCCATATTTTACATTGTGATGCTTCAAAAATTGGAATTGAGGTTGTATTGAGTTAAGGAGGTAAACTGATAGGTTACTTGAATGAAAATTTTATGCGTGTCAATTCTCGAATATAGCACGTATGATTTGGAGTTGTATGTGATGGTGCAAGTTGTTCGTCATTGGCGCCACCACTTGTTTCAATGAGAATTTATTCTCTATACAGATCATGAAGCTCTTAAACACTTGGCGACTTAGGGTAATTTATGTCATCAACATCCTAAATGGTTGGCCTATCTCCAACAATTTATATTTATTGTTAAGCAATCTCTAACCAAGCAACGGATGCCTTGAGTCAACGCCATTTGTTGTTATTTAGATACATGGATTGTGGTAAAAGAATTTTATGATTTCACTAAGTTTGATGATGGAAGGGAATATACACTTTATCTTCTGGATTTTCATTCCATAGAGTATGGTTGTGTATGCCGTAATCTCAAAGGTGCATCATGTTGACCACCCCGATAGATACAGACTGACTGAATTACTCTAGTTTTCAGTAAGCAAAGGGATGGTGCATTTTCTTTGGCAAGATGTTAAATCTGCCAAGTCTCTTAGAGTAAATCTACTGATGTGTTCAACGTCAAATGTTTGATTTCGTATATAGGAGACAACTCTTCTGGAGATGAATCCAGTTCATTTCAAAGACGAGAAGAATGATCGATTGAGATGAAGCTTTATTGCTTTTCTTGAACCAATTTTATAATTTTCTAGTTGATAAAACCCAGGCTCTAATGTTTCACTAATAAAGTTGGGCCTAGTTAATAAATTCTTTTAGTGACTAAATACCATTTTGTTAAAAATTATGTGACTTTAAATCTATTATATATAGGTTTAATATTATTATTATCAGTAGCAACAAAGTTTGGAATGAAAAATTAGTAGGGTTTGATATCCTTATTGTGTGATTTCTCCATAGAATTCATACGTATTCTTAATTGTTACTAGTTTCCCTGCATCATACAGCGGAACATGATATGAAAAATCAAATATAAATGAAAACCCAGATGCTTATTAAAATGCACTCCAAAAATGGATTAGTATAATACATTAATAACCCTCACAATCTCTATCTTGGAATGCATCTGTAAAGATGACCATCAATGTTCATATGGAAGAATGAAGGACTCAAACAGAAACCATCTTCAAATTATCAACTTCATATTGATTCTTGGCATCTCCATTGTCAATCACTCCAGAAATATCTTGCATATAAAACTCAAACTTATTAATAACGTTTTCGGGCATTGAAATAAGAACTCTAACATCATCAAAATCCCCCAAAACGGGCAAGAACAGACAATAAATATCACTAGTAAGAGGCCCCATATGGAGAGGTTTCCCTTGTCCGAAATCCAACTCTTCTAATTGTAACTTCGACCATTGGGATATAACCAAGCTAGTAGTGAGATCAGTTGTCATTAATTTGTCTTCTAACAAATCGACCATAGAGTGAATGTACTCATTTGTGATGGTTGATTTTGCATGTTGTACTAATTTTATCCCATGGTGCATGTTAACCCCAACCAATTCCTTAACGTTCGTCTCAGCGCATGCTAGCACGAAACCATTTCCATAATACCCTTGAGGGATTTCAGGATGCATTTTTGCTCTAATATTTACAGAGAATAAGAGTTTGACAGGAAGAGAGAGAGAAAGAGCTAGAGATTTGACCCAACAACGCCAAGTGTGAGAAGCAAGAACCTCGAAGGTGGTGCATTTTAGAGAGGGGTAACATTGTCTTTTGAGGTGGAGGATCTGAGCGAGTGAAAATGTTATGGAAGAAGGGACTAGTGTTTGGGATCGTAAAAACTTGAAAATGTTGAGTGATTGGGGATTTGTATCGTTATTAGAGTCAACATTAGTAAATCCGGGATGGTGAAAGGTTACTTGTAGTGGACTACGTGGTTGCAGGTAGTGACGGGAGTGGAGAGGTTGGATCACTATATTTTTCGATTTATACATGTGGGACCAAGCATGTAAAAATTGTGATGACCCTATCCCATCACACAAACAGTGATTGATTGCGATGCAGAGAATCATACCTCCACAAACAAGATTTGTCACCTGCCACATTAAGAGTGCGTTTAGTTTATATTGAGTTAATATTAAGCAATAAGTCTTAAAATTATTAAAGTAGTGGTGTGTTTTATTCACTTTAAATTAATAATACTTATTTGGCCTTGAAATTTTTTAAAAATTAGAGAATTTATATGCTGATTGAACTTATGCGGGCTTAATTTTCATCTAAGTCCATTAATAAAAAGTAAGAGGCCCGGTGAAATACAACTTTGATGGAAATTGTGTTACAATATCTCATGAAACTAATATGGAATTAAGGAAATTCTAATGTTCATCCATTGCTTATCACATTTACAAGCTTTATTAACTCACCTATTAACCTTAGTGAACCAAACACACCATGCTAACTAAAATGACTAATTTCGGACTCCGGAGGATCACTTTTAAGAAATTACCAATCCTTATGACTGAAATTGGATTTGGTCTATCCTAGAGGACCAAAATTGATATTTACCTAATAAAAAATTATACATATATATATATGCAAACGTACACCCAAATGCACCGGATATCAACCTAATTAAATTTATGCTGATTTATTTATCTTGTAAACCAGTTGGAAATAAGTGGTCCTATAGAGTATGGGGTATGTGTTATCGCATCACATAAAATTAATAAAAAAATTAAGGAAATCCAAATGCGCATCCCTTATTTAACAAATTTATAAGTTTTACTAATCTGAGTGTTTACTTTTATGAAACAAGCATTGAAAAGGTGTTAATAAAATTTTGAGATTCGTTTATTGTAAAGAAATTGTAAAACATGACAAATATAATAATAATAATAATAATAATAATAATAATAATAATAATAATAATAATAATAATAATAATAATAATAATAATAATAATAATAATAATAATAATAATAATAATAATGTAATCAGATGAAGAGAGTTTACGATGTTGGAAATTATTAATTTCCATTATAATCTAATTGTGGGCAATATATTATTATGCAATTATATTAGCTATTCAATTATATTATGGACTTAATTAAGTGATCCAATTAAGGTTAAAGGTCCATGGGCTATAATAATAAATGATATGGGCTTATTGAGTAGATACTCAATACTACATGATTAGGTGATTATGGGTGGTCTAGTCAAGTAGTATATAAAGGCTCCCAGGTTATGGTCCCCAATATATTAAGCCGCACATTGTCTTCCCTTCTCCCCATCGGGAGGGATTACTACGGTCCCCATAAGGAATAAGGAGGCTTAGTTGAGGAAGACCATATAACCATTGATCCTGAGTTCGTGTTCCGCCTAGAGACTCATCGGATCAGGTACGCTTCCGCTTTACAGTTTAAATCTCGTTAATCATAATAGGGTTAAGGTCTTATGGATTTATTTCCTACAAGTGGTATCAGAGCCACCCTATTAATGATTCTCTGAGATTTGTAAGAATGGTTTAAGATTCAAATATTTAATTTGGATAGGCATTAAGTAGCATATTTGAGACTGATACTAAAGATTTAAAGGGCGATTGATCATATTAATTTTGATTAATCGTGTTTGGTTGTGGATTCAATGGATTATAATTGATAAAATCCAATTTCGCATTTGGCTATTAGGTATCTGGATATGCTTAGCAGTTTAGTGGAATTGTTATTAATCTTATTAATTTTAATAATAATCCTTTCTTATAATGCATAATCTGTTGTAAGAATTAGGCTCGGATTCGATTCCGTTAATATCTTTAATTTGTCATCCAGTATTGGTTGGACATCATGTTGACAGATTGTGAATATCATTGTTGCCATTTATACATTAAGTGAATCCTTTATTCATTTGAATTAATAAATCATTTATAAATATAATTACATCTTATATGCGTGTAATCAATGTGACAAATTTGATTAATTTTGAATTAATTTAGATGGAATTGTATGTTTGGCAATTTGGATTAAGATATCTGCCTAATTTGGTTTACTCTAAATGTGATGCATATTCTAATTAATTAATTAATTAATTAATTTGGCAGCCATTATGGTAATTTGAATATGCATATGATAGTATATTAATTAAGTTAAAGAAATCTTTCATTATTTTTAAATTGGTGTGAATCATTATATTCCCATTTGATTTGGGGAATTTAATTAATTAAATTAAATTGGGGAGACAGTTAAATGTCGTTTAATTAAATTAAATATTTTAATATTTATTTAATTAGTCTAGTAAACCTTCAATCTAGTCAATCGAAGCACCATGTTGCCACAGCAATATCGTGTGTGGAGAAAAGCTTTATTGAAATTACATAGATGGGTGTGGTATTATTTATGTGTTCTGTGTTCGGCCCACAGGTAGGCACAGTTTGACAGAATAATAACACACATGTGATAATAAGTATGTGATAATTATTTGGATTATTCATGTGAACATGAGTCGGTCCACAGATAGACTCTTGTTTGACAGAACTTATTGTCAATACTTGATTGTTACACCAAGATTACCCCTGCAGTTAATTTTTGTCCACATATGAGGTTAATGTTGCACAAGGTGTCTTGTGATAGATTCCTTGAGATGATTCTAAACTATTTAAAATTTGAAAGATTATAAAGTTTAGTGCAAGCATGATAATCATTTTGGATTAATTCTCTGTACAATTAAGAAGTCTGTTAATTAAGTTTAACCTATGTCAACAACAAAATTATACATGATGAGAACTTCAACAATAAGGATGAACTAATAAGTTTCTAACAAACTTTGTCTCAATAAAGTATAAGGGCAACAAAGAAAAACCCGTTTGGAAAGCTGCTAAAAAGAAACTAAAGTATAACCTTTCGTTTTCTCCTAAAGTCTTGTGGAATTGTTTTATAATACACCACATTAAGATTACTTAGTACGAATAGTGTTGTGGTGTAGTTAAAAGACAAAAAATAGTACTCCACAATATATGGTTACTAATTGGAGAAATACAAAAGATTGCAGCTTATGGTCTCAATAAAGTTCCAACCAAAGTAGTTGTGAGAACTCTTTGAGTTTCACATATGGTGATATCCAACTAAGGCTAGATCATTGGGATCTACTAAAGAAAATTGGATTCAAATAGATACAAGCTACTTTATTGGTATTAAATAAAGATAATAAGTTTATGATCCAATTGATCGGATCATATTTGAGACGGGTAATACGGTATTATGTGAGGATGTTGATTTTGGGGGAAGAATAATATTAGAGACATTGTCCTTAAGGAGGAGTCGATTCGATCCCCACTTATGCTTTAAAGAATTGGTGCAAATTCAGAATAACGATATGACAATGTCAATAATATTTAAGGAATAACAAATTCAACAACCTCAAGAATTAATGTCACTAAGGAAACCACTAGAGTTGGGAGAAAGATAATTCAGAAGATTATGTAGTTTTCTCCTGAATAATGAGGACATTATAGAATTAATGGTAGAACATTCAAACAATGTTCATCAAACCATGAAAGGTCCAATTACTCCAAAGTGTGTTAATGCTATAAGTTATGAGTATAAATCAATACAAGATGATTAGATTTGCATCTTGATATAGGATTATACTCAAAAGGGAAGGAAAATATTATTATAAGATAATCGTGACATTAGTAACACATTTTGATCTTGAATCATATTATATGGATGTAAAGATAAAGTTCCTTGATCGCAACATTGATGATACGATCTAAATGGTTTAAGAACTAATAGGAAATCCATCTATGCATTCAAGCAAAAAAAATTTTTTCGAAAAGGAATCACAAGTATCATCATGAAGTAAGTGTCTCATTTGGTTTTGAGACAAATGTAGATGATTATGTGATTCAGTGGGAGAATGTTTAAGTTAAACTAAGGGAGACAAGTGCAGTCTCAATCAGGTGCCCTAAAGTGAAACTAAAAATTTAAGAAATGTAGAAACATTCCATATTCATTGGTTGTTGGAAGTTGTTGTATGATGAGGTCTCTACAAGACCTAATTAGGCTTATGTTGTTGGTATATTAAGTAGGCATTTAAGTAACTCTAGTATGGATCTTTATAAAGTATGTATAGAGAACTAAGAATAATATGCATGTACATCAGGGATCAGATTTTTTAGAGATCATGAGGAATTCTGATTCTGAGTTTATTGGATGTCAATACAGTATAAGATCCGCTTCAGGCTATATTTTCTGTTGGTCGGAGAGCTATACAAGTAAAAGTATTAAGCAAACACTTTAGCTCATTAACCATGACAACAGAATTAGTAGCACACTAAGGGCATTCAAACATGAAATAAAGGTTGCGAAGATTTGTCACATAAAGTTCATTGTGACAGTTAGTTTGCAGTAAAGTATTTATGACAAGAATACTTATAAGTAAAACAAATTGACATAAAATTCTTGGTTGTTAAAGAAAGTGTTTTGTGTAGATAAAATTTTAGAAGAGCATATTATGATAGACTCTAAATTCGGATCCGCTATTTATGTATTCAACGCCCTGTAATTTTTATGAGCTAGCTACTCATATGGGTATGATATGGTTTTAGAATACATTAGTTCAGTGGAAGTCTATATTTATTGTTCTTTAAAGTTTCAATACACTTTGATTTGGATAATTCAGTTTTCTGCAGAATAAAGTTCATGACTTTGAATTCATTGTGAATTCACTTAAGTAATTTCATTTTGTAATATTATGAATTGATCTCACTAAAGTTTAAAGTTGGACCAGTTGGAAATAGACATGATGTTGATCACATTTGATATGTAATTTCCATGCTACTCACCATATTTGATCTATGTCATTGAGTATATTGATATGGTGATTGTCGGGGTTTAATCACGATTTATAATGTGGTGAATGCCGCGGTAGTTCCATATTAGTATATGAGATGGACCAGATTGTTAAGTATAGTCTGAAGAGGAATAGCATAAAGTTGCGCAACTAAGGACTCTTGATATAATTGCTAACGGAAAATATATAGCCCAAGTGGGAGATTGTTGGAAATTATTAATTTCCATTATAATCTAATTGTGGGCAATATATTATTATGCAATTATATTAGCTATTCAATTATATTATGGACTTAATTAAGTGATCCAATTAAGGTTAAAGGTCCATGGACTATAATAATAAATGATATGGGCTTATTGAGTAGATACCCAATACTACATGATTAGGTGATTATGGGTGGTCTAGTCAAGTAGTATATAAAGGCTCCCAGGTTATGGTCCCCAATATATTAAGCCGCACATTGTCTTCCCTTCTCCCCATCGGGAGGGATTACTACGGTCCCCATAAGGAATAAGGAGGCTTAGTTGAGGAAGACCATATAACCATTGATCCTGAGTTCGTGTTCCGCCTAGAGACTCATCGGATCAGGTACGCTTCCGCTTTACAGTTTAAATCTCGTTAATCATAATAGGGTTAAGGTCTTATGGATTTATTTCCTACATACGAAACATGAAAGATTGTAGTGCAGTAAACAACTAGGCACTGAAAATATGTTGTTTTGTTTAAAATATTGTATAGGATATTAGTTTATTAACAATTTTCTTGCATTATATAGCATGTAAAATGCGTCGTATATTACACTTGCAAGGTAACATCCAAAGTTTGAATCTCTTTTTTTTTTTTATGGATATTCTAATGAAACATATTTTTATCATTGAACAACAAAGGCCTACATATAAGAGATGAGGCCCAGTATTTAAAACTAATTAGGAGTAGTATTAAACTTAGCTATTAAGCCTATTATTAATAGTTGTGCATTTTATGATATTGTATCTAAAAATCATAATAAAAACTCTAATTTATAGCTTCCAAATATAATTTTGAAAAAGAAAAAATGTTAATGATTCTCAAATGTCTTTATTGTATATTCGTGGGTTCTGTTTTTATTTTCTTTTCTTTTTTCTTCTTTTTTCTCAATAAATTGAAATAAAATATTTATATGAATGCAGGCACGTAATGAGAGATAAAAAAATATATATTGTTTGAAATAATTATGTAACCTTATATATTAACCTTATATCTTTCTAGAAAAATTATATAATTTATACTCCCTCCGTCCCACGTATTTTTACTCACTTTAATTACTTTTTTACACATTATTCATCATTCCCAATAACTTTATTCACTTTTTCTTTTTAAATTACTAATTTATCCCTACTTTCTCTTACATTATATATTAAAAAAATAAAACGTCTTAATCTCCGTGCCCGTACAAACGGGTAAAAATACCCGGGACGGATGGAGTATGATTTTCATTAAAGAATGGAAACAAAAAATGTAACAATTAATATTTCACTTTTGACAAATTCACTCACTATAATTATTTCAGAAGAAATTTTTCTTTCATTTTTGGAATTATTACTTACAGGTACAAATACAAACTAATATTACTATTAGATACGAGGTATAAATTATATTACTACTGGATATAAAAGTGTTTAATGTAATGTCCTAATTATCCCTTCATGCATATTGAATACATAATTCTAAATTAGTTAGGTATAAATTCACATTTACATGATTGTTTAATTTCCTATATTCTAGTTCTCTCTCCATACGAATCAATCTAGTTATTTCAGGAATTTTCTGTCCAAAGTGAATACACATCATAGTCATAGTGTAGGAAATCATTGACAATGGTAATCGTCTCAATTCCAAATCACGATCTATAAATATCTGTTTAATTTTAAAGATTATAATATCTATCTTGTTTATAAACCATATAATACGAATCAAGACATGCACGATATACATCATATCCTCGAAATCAATCGGCTTGAATTTGAGTCTAAAAGCAAAAATAAGATTCTTGCACCCATTTTGAAACGACCCCTCGAGTCGACCGAAAAAAGCAGATACCTTTTTACGGCGAATATCCTAAGAAAAAGAAAACATCCGTTGAATGGTAAGAATGTTTTTTCTTCTTGTTTACATATCAGAGCTTATCTTACATTATTATTTGATTAATTTTTCTTATTATAATTCAGAATCTGAAAAGTTGGGCAAATGCGAAACTTGCCTAATATTGAAGATGCAAGATTGAACATATAGCTTCTGCCTCATTTTTTTCCTTATTTTTTTCCTTCCCATGCTTAGACACTATATATTAGTTGGTTCGTTGTAGATACACATTATATATGATTAATATGCATCTTTTATTTATATAAGATGTTCAGTGGATAGAACTTCTATTGAACACGTCGATATGGTGCAATTTTATTTTGGAACACATGTATTGTGTTGTGCCTTGTTTTCTACCTCTCAAGTTGTATTGACGAAATTATACGTATGATATAATTACTCCTAATTGTGAGCTGGTAAGGGTATTCAATTTTTTTTTCATTTATAGTTAACTATGTGTGGGGCATGTCAAATTCCTATCTCGAGAAAGCTTCCTTGAGATTAATACATTTATTCACTTACATTCATCGACAATTCTTAGGTACCTTTTTATTTCAAAACTATTGTGCTTATATTTTTTAAACGAAAAACTAATGTGTTATAATGCGTGCGTTCTGTATGGTTATAATTTTTTTTTTTATATTATTATAAGATTTTCAGAATACCAATGGTTGCTCTTCTAATGTGTGCGTTCTTTATGGTTACAATTTTTTTATTACTATTATAAGATTTTCTTTAATATCTACGATTGTTGTTCTAATGTATATATTCTGTATGGTCACGATTTTTTCTAAATACTATTATAAGATTTTTCTGAATACCAATATGTGTGTTCTGTATGGTTACGATTTTTTCTGAATACTATTATAAGATTTTTCTGAATACTAACAATTGTTCTAATGTGTGCGTTCTGTACGATTATGATTTTTTTCTGAATACTATTATAAGATTTTTCTTAATACCGACGGTCGCTGTTCTAATTTATGTGTTCTGTATGGTTACGATTTTTTTTAATGTTATTACAAGATTTTTCTAAATACAACAATTATTGTTCTAATGTGTGCATTCTGTATGGTTAAGATTTTTTCTGAATACTATTATAGGATTTTTTTTTTAATACCAACGGTTGCTATTCTAATGTTTGCATTCTGTATGGTTACGATTTTTTTTCTGAATACTATTTAAAATTTTTTTTGAATACCAAGTTGCCGGAAGTTTCAAATGATTGGAGATTGAAATTGAACACAACAATCTTAAAAAAAATTTTAATGTTTCACCTTTTCTACGATTGACTAATTCCCAACCTATTTTCTATTTTTATGAAGAGATTAATGGTTAATTAATTCGTGAATACAATTAAACTTAAAATAGGGCTAAAAATAGTATTTAATTAATATAATTTAGATATTATATCTAGTAGTAATATAGATAAATAAATTGTACTTATGAGTAATGACTTTTTATTTTTGGACATTATTATCTCTACGGCCCCTCATGAGACCTCACATGCAATTAACCATGCGATCTCATGCTTCATTTTTCTTGCAACCCTACGCATGAACATGTATACAATTACACTCATGCTTTTTATACTCCCTCCATACTCTCTCTATCCGCTTCTAAGGTATCCATTTTATTATTTTTTACGTCCGGTTCAAAGATATTCATTTCTCATATTTAGTAACAAAGTACATAATATGGTCCACCACTTTCCTCTAATACAACTACCCACTTTACATATAATAATAATATTCCTTAATCCACGTGTAAAAAGTAAACGGACATCTTAGAACTAAACGGGGGAGTATATCATATGTGCAAACCTTAACATGGATCATATATTAATTACGTAATGAAGAAAGATAAAATAAATAAATAATTAATTAATTAAAATATGGACATGAATCACGATTATTTCGGATTTAGATAGTCTAATGATCTTACGCACATCTTTTGTATTTTTCTTTTTTTACTTTTCATTTCATTTTTCAATAATATATCACTTATTAGTCAAAATTAATAGTTAAATACAGTGTTTATTTTTTACTACAGAAAAAATTAATATATCAACAAGAATGCGTATGACTAGATGCGTGTGTGTTATTTCTTTTTAGGAGTGTGACATTCTTTTGGGGCGAACAGAAATGTGAATTTCACTAAAAAAATTGTTTTTTACCAACGGAATATTCAGTTGGCAAAAGTCTTAATTCGATTGTTAAATTGGCTTACCAACGGATTAGCAACGGAATCCGTTGGTAAAATTCCTTTGGTAAAGTAGTGGTTGGTAAATTTTTAGCAACGAAAAATCAATTATGTTGGTAAATAATTCCGTTGGTAATTCATTGCTAATAATTCCGTTGCTAATTTATATAATGATTCCCTTATAATCCGTTGGTAATTACCTACGAATTGAATTCGGTTGATAAAATATAGAATAAATCCGTTGGCATTCCGTTGCTAAAACAAAAATGTCATTTTTGTTACAAATCCATTGGTAATTACCAACGGATTGATTTCTGTTGATAAATTCAATTGCTAAACAATACTTTGTTTTTGTAGAGTTTATTTATGGGATGGAAGAAATAGTACACTAAAAAAGAAAAGTAGTATATGATCATTTTAGTATGTCTCTCCGTGTCGAGCAAAAGTTTACGTTTTGTCATTTTGGTTTGTTCTAAATTTGGTTTTACGTCCCTCTTTTTGACGAGTGAGATCCACTCAAAATAATTAATATTTCTACATGGATCAAATATACAATACTAAAGTTTCAAAAAAAAAAATAAATATATATATATATATATCTACCGCGCCCCCGGGGATACGGTGGGATACTCCGTGTCCCCATGTGAACACAACTCTCCCCCTCTATATTCTATTTAAATCTATGTAATACTAAAAGTTTAAATTGCAAAGGGGCACGAAATATGCTCCGTGCGTCTGGATGCACAGGATATATATAATACTAATATAATTATATATACTACACATTAAATTATTATATCTCTTACCTACTTAAAGTACAAACATAAAATTTTGCCGGAAAGAGGAGATAGTATATTGTTATATATAAATGTTATAATTTTTACTTTATTAATTAAATGTAACATAATGTCGAAAAGAATTCCCTCATTCGATTTCAATAAGCTTTTGACCTTTTCTTATTTATTCGTTTAATTATACTCCTTTTTTTTTTAATATTTTTCAAAATAAAAAATCTTTCACTACATAAAATTTCAAAAAAAAGCTAATTGCATATAAAACTTCAAACTTTTCTCGTATTGTAAATTACTCCTGAATTTTGTGAAATGGCCAAAAATGACCTATTTTTAAGGTTTGTGCAATTTGCCCAACGGATAATTAAACTTTGAGATTTAATTTGCAATTTCTCAAATATAAGGATTTATCTGTAATCGATTAAAGTTTGAGGTTTTTCTTGTAATTAAAGTTCGTAATTTTTCTTACAATTAACTCATTAAGATATAATTACTTCAATTTAATTATAAAATATTTGACTTTTTTCTTAAGAACATGTCTTATGTACTTGGCACACGGTGCTAGTTCTGTGCGACCAAATCAAATTTTATACTATTTAGTAGTGAATGTTACTCCCTATGTCCGTTATTAATGTATCCATTGACTTTTTTGCACGTGAATTAAGGAGTATTATAGTTTTATATAAAGTGGATAGTTGTATTAGTGGAGAGTGGTGGGCCATCTATGTGGGACATTTTTGCTAAAAATAGAAAATTGATACATTTATAATGGATGACCAAAATTATAAAATGAGTATCTTATTAGCGGAGGGAATGAGTATAATTTTTAGTATAAAAACTTATAATCCCTTCTATTTTTCAGGAAAAAAATATTTTTTATTCAAATATTAATATATTTCATATTTCAATAACTTTTTTATTAAAAATAATTTTATTATTAATTAAAGTGTGTACACTTTAAAACAAAATGTTATATTCTTTAACACCATGTGCATCCATATGCACAAGAGACCAACTCTTATCTTAAATAAATAATCAAATCAATTCATTAATCTCATCGGTAATTATTTTTTAAAAATATATTATATAATATAATTAATCCATTAAATTTCACACTTTCTATTTTGTTTATTATACATTAAATTTTACCACCCAAAATAGGATACATATATCTCCTCAACCTTAATAATACATTTTAATTACAAATTTACCTCTCACCTAACACATACATAAAATACTTTATAATAATTTATTTATTACTTAAAAAATATTACATTACCCTTCAAAAGTAATAAAATTTGTCAAAAAGTATTTTTTTTAATTATGTATATACCGTAATATTTAATGTGGGATGGAATGAGTAATATTTTTGAAAGAAAAATACTAGCAATCAATTAAAAAAATGGCTAATTGTAATAAAAATCACGAATTTTAATTGTAATAAAAACCATAAATTTTAATTGCAAGAAAACTACGAACTTTATTCGATTGTAAAATAATCATGGCCTTAAGAAATAAAAAATAAAAAGAAAAAAATAAAAAAATAAAAAAACATCCTTTAACAGTTTGGGAGGAAGCGTGAATTGGGGGAAGTGAATACTTTTAAAATTACTATGTGATACTACAACAGTTTTTGGGTAAATAATAGTAATATAGTTGAACGTTGACCTTTAATTATAATAGTGATATTTTTTTTATACCTTTAATTAAGTACTTTGTATACTTTTAACGATTATAATAATATATTATGATACTTTAACATTTCTTTTCAATGCCTCAAATTTTGATCTAATTGAATTATAAAGTACTCCCCAGTCCTGTTGAAACGTGATGTTTGCTTTTTGCTTGTTGATTAAAAAGTATAATATTTTAATATGTAGTGAGATGAGAGAAATAATATATGAGTATTAATTTAAAGTTGGTAGGTGTATTAGTACGACATGTGGAACCATGGAAAAAGAAGCACTCCCTCCGTCCCAAATTCAAGTTCACGTTTACTGTAGATACGGAGTTTAAGAAAAGTCACTTTTTGACTTACTTTTAAGGGTAATATGATATTTTTGGGTAATAAATAAATGATAAAGTATGTTATGTGTTAAAAATGTGATAATAAATTTGAAATTAAAGTATGTTAGAGGGATATTAGTTTGTTGCTTTTTCCTTTTATGGAAGTGTGAAGTTGAATTTGAGACGGACCAAAACGGAAAGTGTGAAGTTGAAGTTGGGACGGAGGGAGTACTAATTAATATGTGTGGGTTCACTTTACCAAAAAAAGGAAATGCACATTTTGTATTAGGACGGACCAAAATAAAAAAAAACGCGTATGTTTCAATGGGGCGGAAGGAGTATATTATTTTTCTTATTTTCACTGTTTGTACCAAAAATGTTGTTGAAAAGATATGAACTTTAGGAATATAAAATTCTAATTGAGGATTAATATATACTATGTATGTATATACTCCCAAGTCCCCTATAAAGAGTCTCTTTTTATTTTGGGTATTCCCCTAAAGAATCTCATTTCTTATTTTATACATATGGGATACACAAACACTCATTAATATAATTAAAATGTGGGGCTCACACACCTACAAGTGCAGTTACACACTACATATTAAATATTAATATTGTTTAATTCACGCGTAAAAAGTAAAAAATTCTCTTTATAGGGGACGGAAAAGGAGTATATTTAATTCAAAATTTATTCATAATTTTCAAACTCCACAAAACGCTAAAACAAACATCGCCTTGATAGAAAAAATAATTCAAAACTCTTGAAAAAACTCGAATTTAGAAAAGAATAAAAAATCTTTTAAAATTCAAAACCGACCGAGTTGTTAATTCAGTTTGATTATATCGATTTTATTTACAGAATATTACAACTCCTACACACATCCATATTTTTGTTTTCCTTGAAACAATTCCACACCCAAACACAACCTTAATCTCTTCGAACAAGCCACTTAAATTGGAAATTTTAATTTCAAGAATTATATATAATAGAATTATAAAATAGATCTAATCCAAATACATAGAGATTAAGTGAGAGAGATAAACCTGCACAATAAGAGGTGGAATATCGCAGAAAGCAGCTGGAGGTTCAATTCTGTACGACAGTTTTCTTAAGGACGTGTTTGGCTTTCTCGCAAATTCAAGAAAATCTACAGCACTCAACCCCATGTTCGCTTCCGCAAACACAGCTCCTTCTCCGTTGCACTCGATGTCGAGCTTATCTTCTCCGTCTCGCTTTCTCAGCCTCCCGGCCAATGGGTAGTACGCGACCAGAACCCTCGACAGCGATTCCCTCAGGACTTCGGTGTCGAGGGAATTCCTGTAAACATACATGTACTTAATCGAGAACCTGAGGAACTTCTGGTCGTCCAGGTTCGAGAGACGGAGCGTGTGGGTCGGAGTTGGGGTGGCCGGGTGGACAAATACGGGTCGGGTTTCGTAGGTGCAATCTGGGAACTGGTGTGACATGATGGGAATGTTAATTGATGGATGTTGTTGTAAGGGAATTGAGGAAGAAACAAGTGTTTTGTAGTTGTGGGAAGAAAGAAAGTAGTACTATCATATTCCCACCATCCATCTTTTCTTTTTTAAGTAGTTTACTCCCCCAAATTCAAATTAAATGCCTTCATACGTATGAATGCAATTAAAATGTTGTTAGCAAGGATAATATTGTTTTGGCTTGAAGATAATATTGTTTTGCTACGGCATAACGTTGCATCAATTACATACGTATTTAACGGTATGTAACTATGTCTGTGTGAGAATTATATGGATTTTGAATATGATGAATAATACTGATAAGAGAAACACTTGTATCAACTGGTTCACACATGAACTTGTTTTTGCGGCAAAGACTTATACGAAACCATATCATGTAATGTCTTTTGTGAGACGAATATAAAATGATAACTTTTGAATAAAAAGTTATAGTATAATGGTGATAATAGTGGAGTAAATTATTTCATAAACAATCTATAGAAAACTATTTCATGGTGATAATAGTGGAGTAAATTATTTCATAAACAATCTATAGAAAACTATTTCATGACCAATTTATTGTATAAATTAAAAGTGATAATAACTAATTACGAAATTGTAACAGAGTCTCACCATGAAACGGTCTAATAGGTCTCACACAAGGCTGCCCTTCCTTACTTTTTATAATATGAAAAATTATTTTTTAGAGAAAGAAATTTTTACTCTTTTAAATGATAAAATTACTCTTTAAATTTTTACACACCCTAATTAATCGATTACTTTTTAGTATATGAAAAACAACTTTTTAAATTGTTTTGAATAAAAATTATTATTTATTTGAAGTAATATTTTATGTACTGGAAAGTAAATTTAAAAAATAAGGTTCGGTTCACATAATACTTACCTTCGGGGTTTAGGAGTGATAGATTTAAGAAGTGTCGCGTCATCCGGGGTTAGACAATATTAATTTATAGGAAAAAAAATATAATAAAAGGGAGAGGGAATGTATAAGCATTAGCGGATTAATGATTAATAGATTGAACATATGCTTAAAAGTGTGATTTTTAAAATTTAAGTGTGATTTTATAAAATTAAAACTTATTTTAAAAATTGTGCAACAGTACAAAATTTTCTCCAGGTGCAAATTTAAGTGTAATTATGCACTATAGAATAATTTTATAATTTCATTTCAAATTTGTTATACTCACTTAATACTTACTCTCTCCCTCCCATAGAAGTTACACACTTTCCTTTTTGGTTTGTCCCACTAAAATTGACACATTTCTTTTTTAATACATGGGACCCACACAAAAACAATTAATTTATTCTCATGGTCCCACGTATAACTTCTAATACAACTACCCACTACACATTAAATATTATTTTTCTCACTTCACTTTACTTCACTTTACATTAAATTATTATACTTCTTAATCTCCGTGCCTAAAAAAAATTATATCAACTTCTCCGGTACGGAGGAAGTATAACTTATAACTCATTAAGACTAAAGTGCATGCACTTATATATATATATATATATATATATTCAAATTTTACATTTTAAAACATGAAATACTGTTTTTTAATCCAGTGCTGAATTATTATTTTTTTAAATAAAAAATATTATTCTTAGTATTTAAACTCTTTACACTTTCCTTATTTATTTATACAATTAACCTCTTCCCACTCAAAAAAATTGTAAGGATATGTTAAGTTTTAGTTGAGTCAATTCATGTTTTGTTGTGGGTTGTGGTAGGATAGATATAAACTTACGTCAAATTAAATACTTCCTCTGTCCCGGAATAAGAAAGTCATTTGCTTTTTTGCACGTAGATTAAGGAGTATTATTATTTAATGTGTAGTGGGTAGTTGTATTAGTGAGAGTGTGAGTCCCATATTTTAATTGTATTAGAGGGGATGTGTGGGTCCCATGTGTGTAAAAAAGGAAAGGGCACTCTTTAGGTGGGACGACTAAAATGGAAAAATGACATTCTTAGCTTGGGACGGAGGGAGTATTAATTGATGTGAGTGAAAAAGTGAAAAAAGGATAGAGAAGGAAGTGAAAATATTAATTGGGAAGAGATAACATATGGTATAAAATAACACAAGGGTTAATAGAGTTTATAAGTATATATAAAGAGATTTATATATTAATAAGCATTTTAACTCGTGCGATGCACAGGGGTATATTTTAAAAAATGAAATTATATAAATATATATTTTTAAACACATATAATTATGTATTCTCTCCGTCTCATCCTAATAATTACATATTTTTAAATTGGGTGTTTAATTCTAATAGTTACATTTTTTTGTGTATGAGACCCACACAATTAAGTAATTAAAATATCTCAATGAGACTCATCCGCCACATTAATACAACATCTATTATACATTAAAATATTATTTATCCTACCTCAATACATATTAAAATACTAAATTTTTTAATCCCCGTACAAAAAGCAAATATAACTATTAGAATTGGATGAACGGAATACATATGTATGAGGTTTTATATTGTGATGGTATGTATATTTAGTTTAGTTCATTATGTGTAATGAATTAAATAGTTTTTAGTTGAATCTACGTTATACCACCCTTATTCATTTTTCATGTATAATAACTTAATGTATTTATAAAAAACCAACAATTTTAAAATTTTTATTAATATTTATATTTCATTACGTAATCATATGTTATAAACAATTCCAAATAATATCTTAAATACTTTAAACTTATTTTCAAATACTACCCAAATTTTAAAAATGTGTGAAATTGAAGAGAGATTTAAGGAAATAAGTGTTAAAAATGTGATAGTAAAGCACCTAAATGTATTTATTTAAGGAAATAAGAGTAAAATGAGTGGTGAGAAATTGAAGAGAAATTGATAAGATGTGAGAAATTGAAGAAAGATTTCGACTTAAAATTTTGAGCGGGAAAAAAAGTTGACTTTATGTGCTTTTATATATATATATATATATATATATATATATATATATATATATATATATATACACGACCCTTATTCGTTTTTCATGTATAATAACTTAATATAATTATAAAAAACCAACAATTTTAAAATTTTTATTAATATTTATATTTCATTACGTAATCATAGGTTATAAACAATTCCAAATAATGTCTTAAATACTAAAACTTGTTTTCAAATACAACCCAAATTTTAAAAATGTGTGAACTTGAAGAGAGATTTAAGGAAATAAGTGTTAAAAATGTGATAGTAAAACACCTAAATGTATTTATTTAAAAAAATAAGAGTGAAATCAATGGTGAGAAATTGATATAGATAGATAAATTCTAAATCTAAAATAATGAATACCTAATCGAATATAGCCTAAAAGTTTCGAAGCAAATAATATTTCAATACATGATATTTAAAAAAAAAAAATCACCAAACATACATGACTAATATAATTATTTATGAGTTGATATGATGCACAGAAATAATTTTCGTACTGCAAATCTATATTTGTTTTATTTAACAATGTATATGAATTTCTTAATGAATATATTGATAAAGTTTCGTGTGTGACGCTACTTATATGAGACAATTTGTGAGATATGTTAAAATATGTCTATTATATAGATAAAGTATGTTTAATGGTTGTTAAAATATGTTTTGTAAAGTATGATGAATGGTGATTAAAGTATAATTTTAGAATGTTATAATATGATTTATTATTGACATACTTTAACTACAAATAAGCATATTTTACATATATGATAAGCATATTTTAATAATGGATCAACTCATCTCATAACCGTCTCACAAAAAATTTATCTCATAAGAGAGTCTATAGAATATATTTTATTTAATTTATAAGTAGTACAATATATATTTTGAATATGAGCTTATAGACGAATCTTCATCCACAGAGAATACTTTGCCTTTAAAGAAAATATATACTCCATCTGTCTCGTTTCAATGTTTACGTTTTTATTTTGCGCGTCTCATTTCAATGTTTACGTTTTCCTTTTTGGAATATGGGACCCACCTAAAATAATTAATATATCATCCAACACTAATACACCTACCCACTTTACATTAAATATTATATCTTTCCATCCACTATCTATTAAAATATTATACTCCTTCATCAACATGCAAAAAACAAACGTAAACATTGAAATGAGACGGAGGAGTATTAAATTTGTGTCTCACTTATTTTATTATTTATTTATAATTAACTACTAAAAAAGAACACATTAAGTGAAAATAATTAGTCAAAGACCCGACATTTCTTAAAGTTCATATCACACATTACAATACATTCGAATCATCTCTTATTTTATCACATTTATATTTAATCATTATTACACTGCACATGGATGGCAACTTTTCTCTACGAGTAAAAAGCATAATATTCCAATTCTTTTACATCTTTTTTGTTGCCAATCAAATGATAGTCAACGACAAAATCTTATCGAAATTGAAGACCAAACATTGTTAAATTATGACTATGAATCCTCAAACTTGATAAAAACAGAACCATATTACACTCAGTTATTCAATTCGGGCTTTATGAATATGTATGACATCATGTGATTATTAATTGAGATAATTTATGAGTGCAATATTCATAACGAATTAATTAAGAACAAGATTTACGACTTTCTTATTTAATGTACAGTTAAATTTTGGTGCAGTTAAGTAAAACACAAATGTGAAGGTATCTCTGTGTGATTCATCTATCTCCTAATTTCTTTACCAAATTTGTTCTCATACACTTCTGACGATTCCCCTGCCATTGTTATATATAGTTATGAGATATTTAGCGTTCTCGAGTTTGGGTAGTCACTGTGATCCTCAAAGTAATACGAGGAGAATTTGTGGCGTCTTCTGTCAAGTATTGATGGCAATCGAATCTTATAATTTACGTAACTCGTTCGAGATCCGTGCATATCAAACGTAGCAGGAGCAACAGAAAGAATAATATTTCACTAAAAACTGGTGGAGAAGTCTGAAACAACCTTGTGATCTTCTGCTATATTCTTATGCTTCGTCTACACATCTTGTGGGCGAGGATCCTCTAAGCAATCTCAATCCGCAGTTTCCTATACACGATTCCGTTCAACGTCGTTGATCTCACCCGTGTAGAGATTTCGAGTTTTCAATGGCAAAACAAAAAACTCATGTCCCTCTCTCTTTTAACATGAAATAACGTGTGTTGTTATGTCTGATACTGTTGAAATGGCTTATTTATAAACTGTTGGAAACTTTTAATTTCCAATATAGTCTAATTGTGGACAATATATTATTATGCAATTATATTAGCTATTCAATTATTTATGGACTTAATTAAGTGATCCAATTAAGGTTAAAAGTTCATGGGCTATAATAATAATTAATATGGGTCAATTGAGTAGATACCCAATACTACATGACTGGGTGATTATGGGTGGCCCAGTTGCATAATATATAAAGGCAACCAGGTTATGATCCCCGATATACTAAGCCACACATGATCTTCCATTCTCCCCATCAGGAGGATTACTACGGTCCTCATAAGGAATAAGGAGGCTTAGTTGAGGAAAACCATAATACCTATCGATTGTGTTCCGCCTAACTCTAAATTAAGGTACGCTTCCGTATTACAGTTTGATCTCAATTTATCATAATAGGGTTAAGGTTTTAAGGATTTATTTTCTACAAGTGGTATCAGAGCCACCCTAGTTATGATTCTCTGAGATCCGTAAAATTGATGATTAAAAGTTAAGATTTTGATTAAGTTTCGTTATGGTTAATCTTGACGGTTCGTGATCCAGTTTTACGTGTATTTATTAATTAAATTGAATACATACCTGAGGATGGTGGCTGAAGTTGTTCATGTATTTTAGTTCAAACTAGTTTTTACCCGGCTATGGTTGCGCGGACAGAGACATTTTTAAATAATTTTATGAGGTTCGATCTCATGCATGACTTGATTGTAATTCTGAAACCGCTATCATTAACAATTATGAGGACTAAAATGCTTAGTTTAGGAAGAAAAATGAGAAATGTGATAGTTTTACTTGGTGATGATGATCAGATTGATGAGTACGCATTTGTCGTTAGATATTGAATATCTCAATTGTTGATATTAGCATGTAATAGAGCTTGAGAGGAAGCATGAGAAATGTGATAGTTACTATTACTTTCGCTATAAATCATTATCACTTTTGCTATAAAATGTTATCACTTTTTTTTATACTATAAATTGTTCATGAAATAATATTATCACTTTTCATTGATTTATTATCACTTTCATATATAAAAGTTATCACTTTTTGGCCGTCTCACGTAAGCCCTTACGTGAGACGGTCTCACACAAGTTTTTGACCTAAAATATTATATCTATTAATTTATTTAAAAAATAAACTTAAATCTTGATGCATGCATGATTTAAAAAAAATTTATAACATGTATCCACTTAAATTTTCACCACCGTATCTATGAATGACAACCGGTAGGATACATTCTTATTTTGGGATACTCGTACCCGTATTCGGTTAACTATTAAATACTCATACCCGTCCCACTAAAAAAGAATTATTATAATACATGTATCAGTCTCATACCCATTTATCAATACCCGTATATACTCGTACTCATTTAATATTAATTTATTATATATATTTATATATATATTATTTAAATTAATATAATAATAATACATTATTATTAATTAAATATAAAATAAGGATAAATAAGATTTCTTGTCCATTACCACTAACTAACTTTGAAATTAGTGTATGTGTTTTTGAATTTTTTAAATTGATCCATTAACTTCAAAATATTGGACAATTTTAGTCCACGTAACGGCTGAAGTAGGTCATCTAATCAGTAATGTCACGTGACACTTCTGAAGTGACAAGAAAAATTAAATTTTTTATCCTTAAATTTTTATTTTTTTCGAAATATAAGATATACTACTATTAAGTAAATATAGAATCAAATAATATAATTTCAATTTTTAAATAGTTAATTGTAAGAAAGCCCATGAAATTTACTTCAATTGAAAATTAATTCATACGTTTGAAAATTTGCAAAAAAGAGCTCCACCATTAAACATTACTCCCTCTGCCTCATAAAGAAGTTCAGAGTTACTGTAGATACGGAGTTTAAGAAAAAATTTCTTTTTAGGGGTAGTTTGATATTTTTAGGTAATAAATAAATTATAAAGTAAGTTTTGTGAGTTGTAAAGGGGTGACATTTTTGAAATTAAAGTGTATTGTGGGGTTATTGATTTGTATGTATTTCCTTATTTAAGGGTGTGAACTTGTTTATGGGACGGACAAAAATAGAAAGTGTGAATTTATTTATGGGACAGAGGGAGTATTACAAAACACATTCAACAAGAAACATATGTTTTATATAATACTACAATGTTGGGGGTTATATATAGTATTATTTATTTTCTTAAAATCACACAATTTAAGTTTTATTAATCAAACATACTCCTTAAATATAATACTCCATTAAAAAAATTTATTATGGTACCCGTATCCATTCCATACCGATTTATTAATACTCGCGGGTATCAATACCCGTTTAATATTTATTTATTAATTGATTAATAATTGATAAATAAAAAAGTAATAATTGATTAAGAAAAAGTGATAATCAACCACAAAAATTACTCCACTTTTTATCATTTTTTCTAAAAAATATGTTAAATTATTAATAATCTACTTTAAATATGCTATCTTGATCACAGTACCAAATGTATAATAAAATAAAAAATAATAATAAAATAAGGAAACACATCTAATAAAAATAACTCAGTAGCTCAACCCCGATTAACCCAAAGCCCTACTAACTCAAAGCTCGTTTGGGATGACCAATTTAATGGTATTCGTTTAAATATCAACTTCCCGTACCCGTACTGGTACCATTAAAAATATTAATTATGACACTTTTACCATCTCAAAATGGTATATAAATACCCGCGAGTTACCCGTAGCTGTTTAATACCCACTCATAGGTACCTATTTATTATTGTAATGATACACATACACGTCACAATCATGTTTATCAAAATATTTAGAGTTGTCTTATCATTAACCATCTATTTAAAGTAGGCAAACACTTTTGATGATAATTTTGTCCAACACCCGCGCATCACATGTAGTATAAGTCCTTCTAGAATTTATCGCCCTGTGAGTTGCACAGAAAGAATTATAAGACAACTATTTATTTTTATGTTTAAGTTTATATTTCTTATATTAACCATACAAATCTTATTTTAGACTTCATCAGTTTCGCATTAATACTTATGTTTTGTTATATGGGGATTAAGAAATATAACATTTTATTGTGAAATCATGTATAAAGTTAAACCTTCCTTTTTTCTCATGTGAAACCTACACAAAACAATTAATTACTCTACAAGGGACTACAGACAATAATTACCTACTATACATTAAATTTATATCTCTCAAATCATAATCCATTAAAATATTATATCTGTTAGTTTACTTATAAAAAATAAACTTAAACCTTGATGCATGTATATATGATCTAAAAAACCATAAACTCATATCCACTTAAATTTCCACCACTTATATTTAGAGATGATAGCGGGTAAAGTACCCGTATCCGTATCCAGTTAACTATTAACTATCCGTACTCGTACATGTCCCACTAAAAATAATTATTATAATACTCGTACCCATCCCATCTTGTTTATCAATACTCAGGGGTACCCGTAACTATTTAATATTAATTTATTATAAAACGCATCTAACAAAATATAAAAGCAATACAGATAAGTTGCAATGCATATCTCTGATAGAGATAGAAGTTGCTAATTTTGGATCAAATCCAATACTCAGAGCAAGTATAGGAATGAAAAATGATTATCGTTGAGAAATACCCGTCCCGTGCGTTGCATGCAGGTCACGCATGTTTATAATATAATATATTTTACTTAAATTTTATCTGAATTGAAATTTTATATAATACAATCTTTCAATCCATGCTACGTATTCTTTTTAGCAGTAAGAAGATCAAGAAACAGTGCATTTTAAATATATATAACGAAAGAAAATAGTAGCAAATATTAACCCTGCATCAATGTTACGTATGCTCCTTTTTAGAGTAAGAAGATCAGAAAATAGTGGTGCAAAGATTGTGGGCTATATAGAAATGAGATTAAAATTATTGGGTAAGTTTGATGTGAGACCGTCTTACGTGGGACAATTTTACACTTTATAAAATAGTTATCACTTTCACTATAAAACGATATCACTTTCGCTATAAAATGTAATCATTTTTTATTTATACTTAAATTATTCATAAAATAACATTATTACTTTTCAATAATTGAGTATCACTTTGTATCCATCTCACGTAAGAATGTGAGACGGTCTAACACAAGTTTTTGCAAAAATTATTATATTTGCATCCCTTTTTTTAAACTCGACCCGTTTAGATCGAAGACTGATAATGTTAAGATTAGGTTCATTTTTTAATGGCACGTATAAATAGCCCCAAGTAACACGAAACCTGATTAACTCGAAGCCCGTTAGGACTAGCTTATTTGATGGTGTTAATTTAAATATCAATGATCCATACTCGTACACGTCCTATTAAAAATATTCATTATGATACTTGTACCCGTCCCAAACCCGTTTATCAATACCTTCGGGTTAGCTGCACCCGTTTAATACTCACTCATAGGCACTAATTTATTATTGTAATGATACCTTACGCGTCTCAAACATGTTTATTAAAATATTCTGAAATTATACCATTAATTATTTACCAACAAAATTTAATTTCCGTTCCTAAAAAATTATCAACTACTTTACCAACGAAAAATTACTAACAAATTCAGTTGATTAACAATTTTAAAAATAAAATTAAGGCTCAGTTTGTTTGTAGTTAGGGTTTGTTCTAATATCAATTACCCGTACTCAATAAGTGACCGTCCCAAACCAATTTATCAATACGCACAAGCTACCGTACTCATTTAATATTTTTTATATTTTCTCTAAATTAATATTGTAATAAAAAATTATGCTATTATTAATTAAATGTAAATATAAATATAATATAAATTCTATTATTTTAAATAAATATAAATATTTAATAAATATACTTAAAATACTTATAACTATTAAAAGTTAATATCCTAAAACCTAAAACCCTAAACCCTAAACTCTAAACCCAAAAACCAAAACCCTAAAACTAATAAACCCCAAAACCCCTAAACTCAAAATCCAAAACCCTAACACCTAAAACCCGTAAACGCTAATTATACTCCTATGGGTGCATCAAGTAATAAAATAAATTTCATTCCATCAAGTAATAAATATGAAATAACGTAAACAACAAGCATAAATAATAAAAAAGAAAATGAAAATTCTCAATATTATTCAACTAAAAACTCCTCAATTCAATAACTATAAAATGATGCAGAATCTTATATTCTCTCTTAAAATTGCTAGAGTAAGAGGAGAAAATTATGTAACAAAAATACCACCTTGCACCCTGATAAAAAGGTAATTGCGACTCAAGAAAAATTGTATTAAAATAAAAAAAACTATACATAGATAATTTTGCACTTAAGCAATCATAAACTCATAGCAATTTTATAATTTAAGCATATTGCAAAGTAGCACATAAGTAAAAATTCGATCAAATTGCCTTTATTGCAAAAAATTTATACACCTGTGGGGGTATAAAATATACACCTGTTCTTGTATAAACTGGCGCCTATGCCTAAAACAACCCTTTACCCGTACCTTTTGAGCCTTCCTCTCCTATGCGGAAACAATTAAACATGATTATCAAAAGGAAGAATATAAATCATTATTTATTTATAACCACCAAAACATAAAGTAACGTCTCTTTCCTGCTCGTAGAGATTTACCCTGCAATCAGATCAAACTAACAATATATTTCTGATATGGGAGACTACTTCTCCTTAAACTACACAACATGTGGTATAGAAAGTGTATCCTGAACAAAAGCAATTGGTTCCATCAACATGTATAAGGATATCTAAGTCAAACACAAAATAAATAAAAGAGATTTAAGCAACAAACCAATAACTTAGCCAGGGATTAATTGTATTAGATAGAATCTTTCCCCATTTCTTCTCCCTAAAAGAAACCAAATAGTCACGACTTTCATAAATCTTTATCCAAATGCTTAATAAAGCGGAAGATACTTATTCTTGAATTCTTCAGAATATAAATGCAAGAAATTAATTATTTAAAATTTTAATTTTCAAGAGTTCACCCCATTAAATTACAACGTTATAATATTATACTATGGTAAATCTTAAATCTTACCCACAATCTTAAATCTTATAGTACACTTTATGCTAAATCTTAAATCTTTCCCCACAATATATTGCTTGATCAATCGTTGCTCGCAAAACAAAGATTAGAACTTCGCAACTTAAACTTTCACATATGATTCTTCTATCAAAGATGAAATACATGACTATTAAACAAAAAACAAATCATTTGACAGTTTGATCTTCCCTTTCTTGTAGTATAAATAACCAGCAATAAAAAAATCATCTTCAAATAAGCAATAATAAATTGGGAATATTTGTCACCAATTAAGTTATGATTTCAAATAAGCAATCTTAAAATAGGCATAAAACTAAACAAAGTCATGACTGCAAACTCAAAGACAAAAAAAAACTATCATTTTAAAATACGTATACTGCTAGTTTATAGTACGCAGCAACGGAGACCAAGATAGTGTGACAAACTTTTTCAAACAGAGGTTGTTACTGTGTTTTACTCAACAATTTCTTGCTCTTTAAAAGATCTTTAATATTTAGATAGGGATGCCTCTTATTTAGAAGCCTGGTACATAAGAATCGAAATAACACTCTCATTTTTTTAAATAATTATTACAATTATTCGTACACATGTACCAATCATAGCGTTCTCACTTTTATTCTAAGAGTTTATCTTAAGAGACTTGTAACTAAAAGAACCACGTGAGACTGGATTAATATTGTGATAGTCGTCTCGAAACGCTTATAACTATTTCTCACTCTATAAAATATCTTGCTCAAAATAGAGGTATCAAAATGCCATAAAGACAAATCTTGATACAAATTCATTAATCTCTACTGCATAAGAATACATTAGTATTTACCATTATATCTAATACTCCATAGTATGACCACACATTGTCACCAAAACTAAAATCTAACTTTGTTCTCACAAAAAATTCCCTCTTATCTTTATCTAAATAAAAATATGAAACCTCATACTTAAAGTGCATAATGTAAGTTCATAAGACATAAAGGACGACTCATCAGTTCCTTAATCTCAGTTGAAAAAAGGATCTATTCGAAAACATAAAGTCTAAAAGCATAGCAAATAAACATGTAGGGGGATCCCCTCAACAATATAACCAAACCTGCATAAGTTTTGAAAGATATATGGAATCACAGACATTTGAATTGAACCAAATCATCCCAACTGAAAAGTCAATTCTATGGAACATCTTTAAGCACGCCAACATCCACATATTTAGCATCATACACGAACATAAATAGAGTTTTTTAAACATCTAAAACATACCACAAATAATAGATTAATTAATTACAAATTAACAGGAACAGTGTTGGGTAACATGAAAGAAAATTTGAATCAGGGTTTATGAGATGCTTACTTAATCTGGAGACAATGTGCTTCTCAATCCCGTAATCAAAATCCTAAAATTAAGAAATACATTGTCCACATTAACAACTGGGTAAAATCTGCTGATCAAAGAAATAAGAACAAAATAAAAAAATTCTTGGAAATCAATATTCAGTAGTTAGTCTCGCTAAATCAAAATCGATACACACAATTTGAACTCAGAATTTAAGAGATATAGAAAGTCACCTTGACTCTTAGAAAGAGAAGGCATCGTTGGCTTTTAAAGAGGAACATCAGGCGCATCACCGGGCTTGTCTTTCTTGCAAACAAAGTGTTTTGATTCTGCAAAACACATCAGGCAGCTAAGTTTGAATCTCTAGATGCCAATTTTCTTACTAAATCTTTTACCATCTAAGACCAAAAATCTAAAATCTGCAATATAAATTAGTCACTATCGCATGCATTAATAATTAATTACCATCATAATAACATAGAAAATCATTGGAAAACACCAATCATTAGAAAATCACCACATTTAATATAGCCAACAACATAAGCATTCTTAAATTCAAGTTCAAAAGGCTCATTCTTCATAAAATTAGCTAAACATTACTTTGTGGATGAATTAGTAACTATCATTTATAAATCACACACAAAGTGAAATCTATGATATATATCTTCAGTCTAAGTTGGAATATGAAAATAAAGACAGATCATAGTTTAAACTACAAAGACCAATACTTAAACAGAATAACTTCTTGTGTAGGCGCTATGTATGACAAAGAATTAAAATTATAATAAATATATTGTACTAAAATCTTGAATAGTAAAGTTTGTTAAGATAATTACTTGAATTGTTGTTTGACTTTGTACACCTCTAGAGCTAACTCCAGACATACTTCACACCAATCCGCATAGAACTCCATAATAGTAGGTTTGCCATTTGAAAGTAGCTGCAGAGAAGAAAGCAAGAAAAAGGAAAAACGTTGAAAATGAAAGTTCAAGTTTGCAATATAGATTCAAGAAAAGACATACTAATTCTCATATGGAAATCAGTGATTAAGTAATATGATATTTAAATTTACCAAATAGATTTATCTTCAAAGTGACTAATAAGTTTCAAGGCACTTCAAAGTGACTTCGAAAAGTTGTAATGGAAGAATCTTTCCAGGAAATCGAGATTACCCGGAAGATTGTTCACCCCCCCATAATTAGTGTGATCAATTTGGGAATGCCATTTTTCCCAAAATAAGTTTAATTTCTAAATATAGATTGGTAATTAGTGTATATAAGAACATTGAGTGAAAGATTTCCTACAAAGATATAACATCTTGCTAATATAATATAACCACTTTTATGCACTCAAAATATTTGACATAAGCATTATACCTTCTGGACGAAAGAAAATACTACAACCAATTGCAGATTTCTAGTAGGCAAGACTACTGAAACATATAAAATGAAAAGGATAAGAAACAGATCATGAATTAATACCAATCAAAAGAAACATAAAAAAGATCACGGCAAAAGAGGCCACAATGTTTGAATGTTATTATCTTTGGTTGAAGGACCATACCAACACTTTATTGATAGCAATCCCAGATGAATATGAAAATGTTAATTAGGTTGTCAAGAATAAATATTTAAAAAGTTATAAATCATTGAGAACTATATATAAAAGCATGTAAACGCATATACTTTCATATATGATAAATACCTAATTATACCTCAAAAGATGACTCTGCGATTGGATTACAGTAGAATAATTTTCTTTGTCAAGCTTATTTGGATTCAACTTTCCAATGCTAGCCTATAACAAATAGATGAAAATTATAATCATCCCATTTGAATTCAATATTTGGAACTTAAGTAAAGTCAAGTTTGCTTCAGGATTGGAAGATAAAAGTCAAGTTAATCAGATACCTGTAAACTATACTTTGCACTTTCCTCTCATCAAGAAACCCCAGAAAACCTTGCAGATTACAAAACAATTAGTGAACTAAACTGCTAACAGTGTTAAAGACGTACTTTTGATGCTAGTTTTCTTTTCTTTTTTTTTCTAATTATATACATGTAAATTAGAACCTAGTGATCAACATTTTTTTTTTTTTTTGAGGAGAAAGAAATAAATTAGTTATGCTATAAATGAATTTTCCAAATCAAATTGAAAGGAAGATTAAAGTTCTTGTCAACCCATCTCTCCCAAACAGTAAAAAAAACAAAAATATGAGTTACAAACTCACAACACAAATAAAGTAAAATAAACATGGTGAGAAAAATGAGAAATTACTATAATATTGTAGTGTGGTCTCTGAATAATGTTTTGAAAAATAGCTTGAGAACCACTCTTTTCTTAGCCATCTGCAATAAGAAAACTAAAATTAATATCCGGGTAGAAAAAAATTCAAGTAAAACAAACATTCATACACACATATATGGAAAAAATTATTGCAAATATAACCAACTTCATTCTCATACATGATGAACTACTCATTCCAATTTCCATACGAAATATACAATTGAATCCCACCCACAAGAGTAAAATTACATTGAAAAAAGAACCAAAACCAATCTCTTAAATTTTTTCTCCTCAATACTCAAGACAACACTAGAGGAACAGTATATATAATAAAAAGCACAGAAGGCCACATACATAGTTAGAGTACAATTTGTGAGAGATTGTACGCTTACCTCAAAGCAAAGAAGTCAAACCATGTCTCCCAACGTAAGACCATCTCAAAAAAAATTAGTTGTTCGAAAAATATAGAAATGTGGAATCTTGAACTGGAACTACAATTTAAGTTAGCATCCTCATCCTTGAAAAGTCATTTTTATTAATAAAATATAATAAAATTTAAATTAAAAAATGCATGTGCAATCTATTAAAATGAATTAATTCTCAAATAAATGAAATTAGGATTTTATTAGAGAGTACCCAAAGCGAAATATGATTGCATGCATGAACATCCAGCGGAATATTTTTAGAGTTGATGGGAATCCTGAAAAGTTTGCGGATGAAAAAAATTCAAATAAAATTCACATAATTAATAATCAATAATAATTCAATTGATTGATTACCCAAAGTCGTAGCTAATATTTGCATTTGCTTGTGCTATTAAAGTGGCCTCTTCCAAAATTCACCGTGCTTGCTGTAAAGAAGAATGACAATAAGAAGGAAGTATAAAAGAGAGGCAGAGTATGCTACCATTTTTTCTAAGGGTGGAAATGAGTTTCACATTAGGGTTGGGAGTGAGTTTTGTTCTTAAATTTATTAGAATTGTAGAGACCTTAAATTTTGTTTAAAAGACAGAAAGGCATCAAATTTTGCTTTTATATGTATATCCATGTGTGATGCTCTCTAATTAAAATCACATTTTTTTCCAATTCAAATAAGAGTATAACTTTAAAAGTAGTATTACGAAATGAAAAAGAAGAAACACAGAAAGCACATATCCTATTTTTTTTAATTAAAAAGACATGTAAAATTGAGTAGAAATGAAATGGCTGGAAATCCTCAAAGGTGCCATACCTTGATGGGAACAACCTTCTCACCATTATACATATCTTGCCCTTCATAGGACCTAAATTCAGTTGGCTGTGTCTGTAAAAATAAGCATTTAAATCAAACAGTCAAAGAAAAAAAGTAATAAACTATAAAACATTGAAGAATAAATCTTAACAACTGGCAACCATTGCAAAAGATATCCAAGATATTGATGGCTCTGTCATTTATAAAGAACCATGTTTATCCCTAATAATCTAACGCATAAAAATAAGAAGATATTCACCAGTTTCTGCAAAAAGTTGCACACCTAGGCTGAAACTTTAAAATGTCTGAAGTAGGAATCATCAGATGACAACAACATCATAAACCTTTTCGAGGGGGTGCAATGAATCTACTTCTTCTATCTTCGCTGATAGTCTCGCTCAAATTTATCCAGAACATGGATTCGTGATATAACTCCTGCATATAAATCAAAAGATATTAGTGTCATCTTTAATTAATTACATCTAATACTTATAGAAATCATGAACATTTTTTTTCAAGCATCTAAGCATATCTCATTAATAATGTATAATTTCTTGGAGGAAAACTTGTTTAGCTTCCTTAAGTCAATAAATTCATTTAAGATGAAAGACAACTCAGGAGTAAATATCGAGATTCAGCAACTTTACAAATGCAAATCTTGAAAAAAAAAGTCAAATGCATCAGAATTCTTCACTCAGATACACATTAAGCACACAAAGTGTTTATGCACAACAATACCATTTACTAAACAGGCTCAAAATTATATAAATGAGCCCCTACGCCATTGTCATCTCTTCTAGGCTATCCAACTTTCGAGTCGTTATGGCAACGCATGAGATGTATCAACTCCTTAAACAAACATTGACAATGTAATCCACCATGTTTGAAATCTATTAATTTCGAATAGTCACAGTGAGAGAAGACAGGAAATTGCAATTCAAACGAAAATTAAAATTGAAAATATGATGATAAAGAGTGATAAAAACGAAAAGAAAAGAATATAGGAGTATTTAAGAGTACCGAATGGAAATGAAATTTGCAGAGGCGATAAATATGATGAAGGAGGAGGTGAATCAGCGACAATTGTTGACGAAGGCGAAGGCGAAGGCGAAGGCAGCGGCGGTACCATGATCTTGACAGCGGCGGCTAAGGCAGTGATGGCCACGGAGGCGGCAAGTGGAGCGATAAACTCATAGGAAAACTAAGATCCTGTAGAAGAAGAGAAGCGACAGAATTATTTTTCTAATTAGGGTTAAGACTTCTCTGCCAAATTCAATCGTAATTGAAAAAGAAATCCTTTAATTTTATTTAAATTATCTAAAAAGCATCGAATTTTAATAAACGATGGAGATGTATTCTTAGTAAAATGGAACCAAATCAATGCTTGAGATTTGGTCAAAATTAGTAAAATTGGTCAAAATAAGTGAAAATATTTTGCTTTTATATTACCAAATTAAAAATCAAAAAGAAAAATAGATTGTCATTGTTAAGTTAATTTTCTAAACCATAATTTTTAAAATCAAGTTTTAAAACCTACATAAAACTCAAATAAACATACCTGGGAGTGACTTTGAGGGTAGGTACAAGCAATCCGTAGTATATAGATATATAATAACACCCTTCATGAGTATTAAAAGCCATTCGAGAATTAAGGAAATGTTTCTCAAATCTCTATGCTTTAATTAGGACACAGAATCATGTACGGCAGATGTGTTCTCTAGTTATTATCAAATCAACTATACAGCTATCAGCCAATCACATAATGAAAGTTATATTGAAATTCATACATGATGTGGATTTAGAGTTTAAGAATAATGGCTTTTCTTAATTGTCTTTTTTAAAGCTATTTTGATATTTTTAAGTAAAAAGTATATAAATATATTGTAGTGTATATTACGGGTGAGGATGTTAATTTTAAAAGGAAAGGTGCTGTGGGTTATTAAGTTGATTGTTATTATTATTATTTTTTAAATAAAAGTGTACAAATAATTTTGAAATGAAAATGAGAAAATTGTTGGTTTATTTATGTGATGGAAGTAATAACAAAATTGCCGATGCAAATCATGAGGAAGTAGTTTCATTCCATTAATGTTATTCAAATGTATCCATTTATCCCTATTTTTAATCCTATTTTACCTTGTGGTTTAAGGAATTGAATATAACTTATTTTAAGTGTATTTATTTATGTTTGTTTTGAATTTTGGTTGGATAAATTCAAATAGTGTATAAAAGGTGGATGATGATATGTGTAAGATGAATAATAGGAGAATGCTGAAAAAGGAGAATGAATAAAAAAAGTAATTGAAGAGAAATAGTGTATAACAGCGGATGAGGGTGAGGATTGATAAGGATTATAAGTGTATATAAGGAAGACTCACTAAATTTTATTGTTATATTAAATTAATTAATTATAGGTGGGTGGTAAATATTCATTTTGTCATTTTAGTCGTTCACTCTTAAAGTATCAATTTTCTCTTTTTAATAAAAATGCCCCACATACACCAACCATCCACTACTAATACAACTACTCACTTTATATAAAATAATAATACTTCTTAATCCATGTGCAGAAAACAAATGTGTACATTACGAATGGACGGAGGGAGTACTTTCTCTATCTGAGAAGTCGACGTCTTTTTTTGCACGAAAATTAAGGAGCATAATAATTTAATCTGTAGTGGGTTGATAAAATAATATTTTAATGTTTAGTTAGTAGTTATATTAGTTGTGTATGTGGGCTCCTTGTAATATATAGTACTCCCTCCGTCTCCTTTCAAATTGTAAATTTTTCATTTTGAATTGTCCCACAAAAGTTTGAACCTCCCTTAAAAAGACAAAAGGTCAAAACAATCACACATCTCTATACACTTTATTTACAAAAAAAAATCATACATACCTAACACACTTAACATACTTTATTATTTATTTATTACCAAAAAATATCATAATACTCGCACTGTTCTTAATCTCCATGCCGGAGTGAGGATGCAAACAAAAGTGGGACTGAGGAATTATATTATTTTGTGTGGGTCTCATGTACTTAAAAATACAATGTGTCATTTTTTGTAAGACAACTCAAAAAGAAAAATGTATCCTTCTTTGAAAATGAGGGAGAAACATATGTAAGAGAATGGAGGAGAAAAAAAGAAATAAATATATTAATTGAGGAGAAATAATGTATAGAAGGTGCATGAGTTGAGAATTTATAGAGTTTATATATATCAGTATTGTGTAAGATCATTTTAAATTTTCTTAAATGCATTATCACTTTTTATTTATATTTAGAACTTTTCATTGAGTATTATTTTTTAGCAAAATGTTATTCCATCTGTCCCAAAAATATATGCACATACTTGATGACACAAAATTTAAGAAAAATAATTTTTTGTTGTAATGATGTAAGAAATAGAAGGGATATTTTGGATAATTTAATAGAATAAAGTAGTATATGATACAGTTAACTTTGACTAGATAGTATTTAAAAAGAATTTGACATTTTTATAATATTCTAGTATTGTAAGGTTATTTTTGTTTTTTGTTTTCATTTTTAGGATATGTAAGTATTCTTAAGATGGACCAAAATAAAAAGTGTGCAAGTAATTTGGGAGGAAAAAAGTATAATTTTTTATCCGTCCACAAAAGTCTTCTCATAAAATGTTCTAATAAAAGTATGTCATATGATTTTAAAATCTAAGTGTAGATTTTGTATATACAAAAGTCTTCTCATAAAATGTTCTAATAAAAGTATGTCATATGATTTTAAAATCTAAGTGTAGATTTTTGAATATACAAAAGAAGCATAGCCTTGAAGAGGTTATGTATGTCATAATTTATTCAAAGGACTGTGCTAAATGATCAGAATGTGGCTAGACAGAAAATGGTAAACATGTAAATAAGTGGAAAGTTAAAAGATTAAATGATAAATATATCCTTTAACAAATATCAATAATCTATCTCTTATTAATTTATCTGCTTTGATACCCGTGTATTACCTTTTAAGATTTTCAATTAAAGCGCCTTTTATCAAATAATTAGCATTCATTTCAATCGTTTTTCTTTTCTCTTTTAGTGTAACCAAATTTTTACTATTTTTTTTCTTTCGGGTGGAGCATATTCTATTTTATAGTACTAAAAATATGAATAATTGGAGTTCCAGTGATGAATAATATATAAGGAAAATTTTCGTTTGATTAATTATTTTTATCTGATTAATTTTTTAAAATTTATAAAAAATGTATTAATTCCTAAATTTATAATTAAAAGCTTATGTAGTATTTATTTATTTACGGTGATTCATTTATTTATGAAAACTAGTTTTACCCGGTCGCGCGTTGCGCGGACATGGATATTTTTAAATATTTTTATATGTAAACTTTTATTTTTTTTTAGGTTAATAAAATTCCCTTGGAATTGAAGAGTAATTTATTTTAATGTAAAACCACAACGATCTCATGAATGACTTGATTGTGATTTATAAACTGCTGTCATTCCCAATTATGAGGACTGAAATGCTTAGTTTGGGAAGAAGCATGAGAAATGTGATAGTTTTACCTGGTGATGATGATCAGATTGATGAGTACGCATAGTCGTTCTAGGTTGAATTTCTCAATTGTTTATATTAGAGCTTGAGCGTGGAACTAAGTATTTGGAAGAATCTGCAAATTTATTGTCGCATTAGATAAAACATTTCATGAGGAAGATTATATATATGTAATGATGAGAAAGGCTACTGATTTGTAAAATAATGTGAGTATTGAATTACAACTCTGCTAAGCAAGTTAAGAACTAATTATGTTTGAATTATGATCAATTATAACCGTCATGCATTTCTAATTTATTTAAGAATTCATTCACCCAAGTTAATGCATATGGTTATTTGTTAAAGAAACCTGATTATTTGAATAATAATCATGAATACTTAGAATTTATCCACTAAGTTTTTTTTTTTTGCAGTAGAAGAGATATACAATTACTATAAACCAAGTGAAAATTGAATCAATACACATTATTGTCTTACAATGTTTTCTGCATGAACACTAGGTTGAAATGTGGTATAACAATCATCTGTCATGAAAGATTTGAAAGCATCATAAAAAGTTATGTTATTAAATCAAATCATTTTCATAAAACTATTTTACCATTAGTATAAATATATGCAAAACTTCAGTCAACTATTTTCACAAAACAAAGAGTGAATCTTTTATGAATAATATATGAATAAAGAAATAACCCACATCTTGTCTTCATAGCAAGTGATCTTTGTTTATATTGGTGACAATTCTCTTTGGCTTTACTATTGTTCTATTCTGCAATATCTCATATAATGCATGGCATTGAGAATTATTTATTTGGATACATATACATATATACTATATAATAGATAAGAAAAATAAAAAACTAAAACCGAAATTGCCCATCACCTGTACCCGTATTCAGCTAAATGCCCATCACCCGTACCCGTATCTACAACATACCTTTTGAAAGTTCACATTTTACAAATTCTACAAAATTGACTGGTTCGGACTTTATCGATGGATAATCAATTAATATGAACCTGCAAAGGAAACACAAAAATATAGAAATGAAAGAAAATATAATTATATAGTTGAAGAGTTATCAAAGCCATTACCAAACAAAAATGTTCATACCTACAATATGGCTTTTGAAAGTTGACATTTTATAAATTTTACCAAACTTTCTGGTTTGAACTTTATCGATGGATAATCGATGAATATGAACCTGCAAAGAAAACACAAAATATAAAAATTAAAGAAAATATAACTATAGAGAAAGGGTGATCGAAGTTGTATCAAAGTCATTACCAAATAGAAATATCCATCACCGGTACCCGTATCAGTAAATGTCCATCGCATGTATATTCATTATGATATCATTTCAAACTTTTTTTTTATCAATACCTATAACAGAATTTATGTTAGTTAATGCACCTGTAAATCCACTTCTAAATTCAAATCCCTTTGTAGCAGGAAAGGCATTAGAGTTAACGTTAGTCTTAGAATTAGGACATGTCCACCTACAATGTTACCCGCAAGAAATTTTGCGTACAGAATTATATTTTGTCCGAGCTTCGTAATCACCAGCCTTGTACAATTACACAATCCTCTAGCATAATCTAAATTTCTGAGAAGCATGGTTGGCGTTACAACCTTCAATGTTAGTTCATGATTAGGTAATCAAAAACACTTAAGGAGAAATTTAACAATAAATATAATAACAACTCATTCTTTAAATTAATCGTGTATTTTTTATTTCTCTCTCAAGAATGTATACTAATGTACATTCGTAGGGTTCTTTAATTTAATCGTGTATTTTTATTTCTCTCTCAAGAATGCAGCGTATTTTCTATTTTTGTTTCTTTCTCAAGAATGTAACTAATGTACATTAGTAGGTTCTTCAATTTAAAAATGCATTAATTTTTTTATTTCTCTCTCAAGAATGCACACTAATTTACATTAGTAGAATCTTCAATATAATCACGTATTTTCTATTTCCCTCTCAAGTATGCACATTAATATAAATTTGTATAAATATTATATGTAATGGCGCATTTTTGTTCTATTTTAACAATGTACACTAATGTACGGATGATTTGGGTATTATGGATAAAACAAAATACAATTTTGTACTTATCAATAATTTTTTAAAAGGAATGTATTGTTTAATAATATTTAAATACGTAATTACTGAAACTTAAAATAACTTATAACCTTATAAAATATATTTAAATATTGAAAAATAACTTATTATTTGTGTTGTAGTGGGCCAAATCAATTTGAAAGATCTTACGAAACAAACAATGCAACTGCTTTATTTTCCATTGTCTAAGACAATTATTTACCCTTTACATTTAAATTTATTTCTTTATATTAACAATATTTATTTCTTTATATTAACAATATAAAATTTATATCTTATATTTTTATTTAATATGTTAATTTGTTCATATATTATCTTTTTTTAATATCTTTTAATTTTTTGAACATAATGTAATTTTATATTTATTAATTATTAGGAATACTTGCTTATTTTGGGTACCTGTATTTGTATACATTTAAAAATCTATCACCCGTGGTCCATATTTGTCCAATGTTAAAATTTAATAATACCCATATACTTTTATTTATACCTGTTTAATATAATTTTTTAAAAATATTTTTCATTTATTAAAATTAATATTTTAAATATAATTATTCTATTACAAATTAAATATAAAATAAAATAATATAATTATTACATATAACCAATATCGATGCTATTGATATCCGTAACTTATATCCATTTAATTGTTCACTACCCGTACCCTGACATGTCCCGTTTTAAAAACTCCTTATAATACCATTCCAATTTTAAATCAATACTTAAGTTTTCCGTACATGTTAATATTAATTTTTTTAGTGATTAAGTTAATATTTAAAATTAAAAAATTATATAATAATTTACTAAATACAAATTTATTCTTTTATATATTTTATATTTTTTAGTAATTAAATTAATATTTTAAATAAGATAACAAAATAACTAATTAAATTACAAATAAATATATATAATCCTTTTAAATAAATATATGATAAAAAAGAGCAACTTGGATGGAACCTGTGATCCCCACTCTTCTTAATTTATTTTCCCTCATTTATTAATAATATTTTTTATTTTTGTTTTTGTCTTAAATTTACTATACTTAAAAGACCATTATATCCTAAACCCTAAACCTTATGGGTAAAATATACCCTAAACCATAATAATGAAATTACAATTATATCTTAACCTTAAACTATAGGGGTGAAATATACCGTAAACCAAAAAGGTGAAATTACAATTATACCCTAAACCTTAAGAGTGAAATTACAATTATACACTTAACCCTAAACTCTAGAAGTAAAATATACCCTGAACCACAAGTGTGAAATTATAATTATACCCTAAACCCTAAAACCTAGGAGTGAAATATAACCTAAACCACATAGGTGAAATTACAATTATATCCTTAGAGTTAATCTTAATCCTAAGAATAAATATTAAGTACTCCCTCCATCCGCTTTGAAGGGTATCATTTTTCCATTTTGAGCGTTCGCCCTCAAGGGTCTCATTTCTTTTTTTAACCACACGCACACACTAATACAACTAAAAAATGGGACTCATACCTCCATTAATACAACTACCCACTACACATTAAATAACAATATTCCTTAATCTCCGTGCCCAAAAACAAATGGCACCCTTGAATCTGGACGGAGGAAGTAAATCTTAAGGGTAAAATATATCTTAAACAACTAATATAAAATATAACTTAAATCATAAGTTGGAAATATAATTATATCCTTAAAATTACATTAAAAATAGAAAATAAAAACAAAAGAAAAGGAAAATAAAATGAAAAAAGAAAATAAACAAACAGGGAGTGGTAACTGGAATGTGAATTGGATGTGAGGTTGGGGTGGGCCCACGGTTGTGTTGAAATGAAAAAGAAAAAAAACACCCCACCCTAATTATTGCTTAAAAAAATACGACTTCTTAATAAAATATTTATATAACTTATTATGTATAAAAAAATTTACGTAATACATGTATATATTGGAACTCATAAATACCCCATGCATATACTTGTATCTTTCTCAAATCCTAAATGAATAATTTTTAAATATTTATATTTGTCTTAAACCCATTTAGAACAACTCATACCATTTCTAATGGGCTTGGAGTAAAACGGGTTTTTAAAAGAATATTTATTATAGATAATCAATATTGGTGTTAAGGGTACCATAACTTGTATCTACTTAAATGTTCAACAACACTTATACTTGTACTATAAATCACCCATTACCATTATGATGTGAAAAGCTATAAATAAAAAAGTTACCACCCTGTCAAGTAAACTTTCATATGTCCTAGAACTTTAAATGAGACACATGAAAAAATCCAATGCAAAGGTACTGACTTACGTTGAAAAAACAGTAAGACAACATTAAAAGAGTATAAATAGATACAAAGAAATTCAAACAAACTCTTGTTAAATATATAATACAAAATTTCACTGGTAGCATTGAAACAGTGTATTTAGATCTTAAAAAATATTTGTTATGATCAGTGTATTTAGATCTTAAAGAATATTTGTTATGACCAAGGATTGGTAGGAATAATTTAACTTGTAATGAATATGATCAATTAATTAAATTTACGATTAACTCAGCTAGCTTGCATTTAACAAAAAAATAATACTTTAAACATAAGGTGATATGAAGTATCCCATATTTCCATATAAGACATTTCTCACCCTTTTTCTATGTACATGGTTGATTCAATGTGCAATCAAACTTAAAAAAAATTCAGTACATGTCTCTGAAGCAGCACTCGATAGCCGATAATCGAACCACTCGTCAAAATTCTTGTAGTCGGATGCTCCTCAAACTTCTTTTTAACCTAATTTAATGAAGGCATTAACAATCTAATTAGGAAAAAGAACTCACTCTTTGATACTCTGTCCAAATAACATATAATTAAGTGTTTAATAAGCACTCCCTCATGAGCTAATCTAACAATCTACATTCATCAACTAATTAATAAACAAATAAATAAAAACTCAACGAAGTATAACCAATTCAAACAACTAATATCAACTAATTAAAAACATTAAAGATTCAACTTTTACATTAATATCAACTCGAGTCCAAACAACTTATTCAACAAACCTAACAGTGATTAATGTAAGGGTCAATGTCAATATTCTTCCTTTCAAAATCTAAGATGTAGAATATATAAATATTAAATAGCTGAAGAACTCCAATTGGAAAATTGCAATTAAAAAAAAATATGAAAAATAATCTGGAAATCGATCCTCTGCAAAATCGTTGATGAATTTACAACTCAATTTTACCCGTACACACCACCCGTATACAACTATTCAAGAAATAATATGAAATGACCCGAATTCCTATTTGAAATATTGTGATTTTTATGAATTAAATTTCTACGTTTTAAGTTGTGTGTTATAGAAAAGTTTAAGGATGTGTGTTAGATACGTTTTTATGAAACCAATTCTCTGCATTCAGATACCCATAAAACTTACAAACCTAAAAATATAGTTAATAAAACATTTGAATATCACAACTCAAATAATTAAGCATTCCCCGTCTTTAATCCCTCATAGAGTGAACCAAAAAAAAACATAGAACCTATAAGTAAATATGTGAAGTTGTTCCAAGAAAATAATTAAACTCATTTCTACAAATTTAAGAATTTAATAATAGGTAATATTCCGTCTGTCATGCCAACTTAGAAACATATTTTAAATATAAATATGCAAAACCGATTGTCTTACAATCCCAAAGTTAAAAATAAATGGCCAAGAATAGGGTCCTAGAAATAAATGCCCACACAATTTTTATCATAAAAGCAAAACCTACAATGAAGAATATAACATATTTTGATATAAAAAAAAGTTATCAACCTAAGCTTATTTCATATACTGAAATAACACATCCGAAGTACAAACATTCACTTAACAAAAGATGTGTACCAATAAAATATTTCTTAGAAAGTATGTGTAATTCCACTAATATATTATTTAACTTCATTCAATCAATTAAATAGTAGCAAATATACAAAAATTCAATATTTTCCTAAAGAGTTGAAAACTACTCACCAGTTTTTCTTCTACAAAGTCTAGTCAAATAAACTTCTCCATAAGTTGGCTCCCTTGTAGCTGCAACTCATGTTTGAGATATTTCAAGTTTTTGAGTTAATGAAAATCACTCAATAGATCACAACAACTCGATCCCATAGCATAATCATTACCGTATTGGAGACATAAGGGTAAGTAAAGCAAGCATTAACTATTTTTAAGTAAATAGTTTAATAATTTTAAGAACCAACAAACATGAATTCGTCAACTCATAGAAACTCCAAATAAGATTCTTATTGTCCCATTTCTCACAAAAAGTAAAAGAAAGGAAAACATAAGTTGAAACAATAAAAAGAAAATCCAAAAAGATGAAATACTGTAGAAGAAAAAAGATTTTGAAAAAGTGTGAAATTACCTATAACCCTGTAGTGTGGTCTCTAAATAATATTTCGACAAATAAATCGAGAATCTCTCTCCTTACCATCTAGCAATAACAACTACAATTCTTAGTTAAAAAAAATTTAAAATAGAGAGACAATGAATCCTCCAGCAGCTTTAATTCCTACATTGCTATGCGTAATTCAAATAATTTTTACCTCTTTCGATTACTATTTATATTCAAAACAATGTGTATATGAGATTAAGCATAATGTGCAAGAAAGGAAGTTCTGAGAATCTAGTAACTAAAGCAGAAAGAACCTAGTTTAATGTTAATGACTAAGGAGTGTCCAAATTAAAGAGTTTGAAAGACATGACAAAAGACAAACTCAAATCTAATTATATTATAATTAATGGTTCTATAAATTGGATGGAACTAAATGAATGAAACTTCGATTAATTTTAGCCCGAGGTTTTAAAGTTGAAGGATTAGCCCGAGGTTTTCCAGTGCACCATCGTCATCAAATCCCTCACCACGCAACTCACAAAAGTGATGAACCCACCTATAAATTCAATCTCAAATACATTGGATAATTAATGTCAGAAATTAATAAGAAAAATCATGGTAGAATTACTTTATGTTTGGTAAAAGAATGAAAAAATTTCAGGGATGTGGTAAAAACAGTTCGTGATTAAAACATTTTTTAATGGAATACTGAAAGATTTTTTAAGGAGAAAAAATAGGTATCCTCTGATTTTGAGAAAAAGAATATAATACCTCGGAGATGATAAGATGAATGAGTTGTTTTACCATAAAGAGGAAAAACTATAAAATAAAACAAACTTTCAAAAAGGAAATAGAAAGACTTAGGGACTTTGCCATGGGATAATAACCCTATTACATCAACATAATGCTTATTTTCATGATTTTATTACTTCCACATCAATTTTTCTCTTGATGAGCATTCAATAACATCTGAATATAGACTGAAACTTTTTCCAATAGGATAAAAGAAACCTCAAAATTAAAATTCAAGACATCGTACGGAGCACACCAGACTCATGAAACATATACTCATTACTTCAGCACACCTAGGAAGTTCTTATAAAGAGAGTGAACAATTGTTTGTGGTTCATCAAAAGGACAACACCAAATTATTCCACAAAAGAAAGTGATGCGACAACAATAAAAAAATGCTTATTCTACAAAAGGAGGTGATTTTCAGATAAAGAAAACGAAAAAATACCTGCAAACATATACCTCAATATATTGAAAGCTTATTATGCTCAATGCCAAGGGGAAACAACCTGAAGAACATTTTGAAAAATAGCTCCTTTAGTTCTATGTAGGCTGATGACTTCTCATTTCTATTTCCTCTAGTACAGTACCTTTAAAATCGAAAAAACTAATATATAGATCCTTTAAACAGTGTTTTATCCAATATAGCTTGAGGAGAATGCAATAATGAAAACAAGACATTTATAAAAAATGACAAAACATTAAAAAAATAAAAATCATCTTTTCACCTTTATAGAAGACATTTATAAAAAGTATATTCTTAGAACTATCAGATGTCATACCACGATGTTTTTACCTTTTCGAAATATTTGGAGTACAAAAATAAAGATTGCATTGCGGTCCAATAGACTGCCAAATGAAATTAGCAAAAACGATCATCAAATTTAACAAAAAAAATATTGAACTCCTGCAAGATTGAAACTCATACTGGCCAAAAAACGTCCAATATTTACATCATTTATAGATACAACTCATTTACTCCATCCACAGAATGATGTGTATGTGTCTCAAATTTTACTTATGTTAAACTGGGCAGTATAAAATGCTGGTTCAAGATTAAACTCTGCAAACATAGAAGAAGATTATATTTCTTAAATCATCTCCTAATTGTGGACATAAAGAAAAATCAGAAACTTTATTTCTAACTCACTCTTTATGCCTTTTGATTTCTTGCAACCAGAAAATCTCATGTCCGCATTCAGAATGATGGAGTTGATTTATTGGGTTACATTGACATTTTCTAAAGAAATGGGAAGCATTTTTTACTTGTATAAGAGGCCTTTTACCTAGATAAACAGACGACAAAATACACTGAAAACCAGATATCCATAATGATTATCAAGTTGCTACTTACAAAGGTTTACGGATGGACGGTAAATATTACATGAGATGTTCACCTTTCTATCAGATATATACGGTAATTCAAGCGACCCATGTTCTCAACCTATGTGAGCAAGAAAAAATCATCATCAGTTTATATTAGCAAAAATCAAGCACCTTCCAGCATTGTTAGAATTAGAACTTGGAGTGAGAGGCTTGGTTATCACTACATTATCCAATTTTCTCTGCTCAATAGCAATTCTGCAATGTCCAACATAGCGCAAAATATATTAAAATCCTGAAGTTGAGGGTACAAGAAAGTTTATAACGCAGTTAGGAGGTTCTGAAAGGTCAGTTGAGGAATGCTATTCATGTCCTCCACACCAGATTTCAGTTGCAACTAATGGCTAGAGGATCAAGTCAAGTAGCTGGATACTGCATCTTCATATGCTCAAGCAGGCAAAAGAAAAAAATGTAGGTCTCAATTGATCTGGCCTTTTTAACCATTAAGTGACAGCAAACATCACTATTAATTCTCATATTTGAAAAAATAAAATTCTTACTGAGTCATTTAGCCCACCTAAGCATGTGATAAGATAGCTCCATTAATTAGTTTCGATCTCAACTGACTAAATAAATTATAAAGGCAAAAGCTCCTGCGCTCTCGGGGACACACCGTGTCTCCATGTGAACACAACTTTCCCCCTCTATATATCTATTGCTAGGGGTTTAAATTATAAAGGGGCCCCGGGGTACAAGAGCCTCACTTAATTATAAATTTTCATCTAGAATACATATGCAATTGGTTTAATAAGTGAACAGGACTGTTAAAATTTTACTTAATTGATGATATAACATAATTATAAACAATATAATAATGGCAAATACGTGTGATGATTGAAAGACGAACGACGTTACTAAGAATTTTGATTCAGTAGACAACTTCGTCTCAAGATTTGAATGGAACAACTAACCTTTAGAAAGGGGATTGAGGACTAATTCAGGAACAATCATAAACTCTTCGACAGAAATAAATCCACACCCTTTACAATCTAATTGATAGAATCTGTGGTACAATGACACAATCATCTGTCTGAAACTACACGCGCAATCCTAAAACAATTAAAAATGAAAAGAAATTCTAGACTGATAGATGTTTCGAAATTATAAACATAATACTAAAGTAGAGTTTTAAATTGATAGATGCTTCGAAATTATCATGTGAATTAAGTTTGATGACATGAACATCGAGAATTAAGCCTTTGTAGTTGTCATGGAAATGGCACCCAAATCGCTAAGAGAGAGGTGCAATATCGAGGGCTAAAAAATATTTTTTGAATTAATGGGAATGCCAAAAATATTGTGGTAGAGAAAAAATTCAAATAAAATTCATTAGAATCATACAATTGATTAAAATTACCCAAAGCCGTGGCCATTTTTGGATTCACTTGTTATGTTCAAGAGGACCCGAAATCACTGAGAGAGGTGCAACATCGACCGTAACTGAACTTTTTTTAGTTAATGGAAATGCAGAAAACATTGCAGATGAGGAAAAATTCAAATAAAATTCACATAACTAATAAATCAAGAATCATTCAATAGATTAAAAATTACCCAAGGTCATAGACAATCTTTGAATTTGCTTGTGTTGTTCAAGTGACATACATGCTCGCTGAGAAGAATGACGGAAGGAAGGAACGTGTGGTAGAGATTGAAGCGGAGGCAGCCATTTTCTTATTGGGTGGAAATGAGTTTGAAATTAGAATGGATGAAATGAATACAGTATAATATAATATTACATAAAAATATATAAACAAATACTAACCTTCCATTCTGCTAAAATTTTAAAAATCTAAGATATACCAAAATCTGAAAGTGCAGAGGAAGAAAGCTGAAAGAAAGGATCTGTACTTTAATGATAAATACGAAAACATAAACCAAAAATCACAAGGTATTGTAATCAAGAAATAAGAAATGATTTACATAATTACCTGACAATGTCGGAGATCGACACAGTTGATGATTCGCGATACCAAAACCTGAAATCAAGCTTTGTATATTAATTAGAAATACGAAAACCTGAAAACAAACCTAAAACCAAAATAAAAAATCGTCTGGTATTTAAATGAAGAAATAAAAAAATGATTTGCATTATTAAAATATTAAATCAACATTACAAATGAATACCTGAAAGTCCAAAGGAAGAAACCTGAAATCAAAGGTTCTGTATTTTAATGACCAATATGATAACATGAAATCAAAAATCACAAGGTTTTTAATCAAGAAATAAGAAACGATTTACATTGTTACCTGATAGTGCAAAGGAAATCCGAGATCGACACAATTGATGATTCGCGATAGTAAGAAGAAAAATAGTTGATTCGCGATACCAAAACCTCCTCAAATCAAGCGATCTGTCCGAGATCGACAAAGTTGATGATTCGCGATAGTAGGGTAGAAGGAAAGCAGGGTACCGAGAAGAAAAGTAGGGCAGAAATGGATTGATTTGGATTCCGAATACGGTTTTGTTCACAGAAATTTTATTATCCAGAAATAGGTCCTAATAAATTGTGTAAATTACAAAAAAAGCACCGAGAAATCCAATTAATAAACGTGCACATGGGATCAATGGTGCATATTATGTATGCTAAAAATAGATGGACATGATTGATCAATAAAAGTCAAAATAGGGTAAAATTGGTCAAAATAGGTGAAAATATTTTGCTTTTATATTAGTATAGATATTATTGGTAACATTTTTGGAGAATTAAAATCATGGATTAATGATGGTTCTTTCGCAACTTTAAAACCCACTGGCGTAATTGCAAATTGTATCGATTAATATGGATGTGTCTCTACTGATTATGTGGCTTCCATTAATTTCCATAATTGATGTCGGGTTGTTCTTCAGTCAATGGTATTCATTGGAATACATAAATGCAATAACTGTTTATATATTCTAGTAATTTGGTTTGTAATTTTTCAAATTGCAAGATGTTTTTCAAATATTGAACTTAAGAATATACTTCGTTTCAGAATCTCTGCTCCACAAGCAAGAAAATTGATCACTCATGAGTCTTACACTTGCATTCTGCCTTCGATGTTAATTAATATTGTTTAATGGTAATAGTGGTTTGCCATTTCAGTGAATAATGTTTCAATTATTCTTTAGGTGGTGGATTTGATTTGGATTAATTCCCGTAATTTGATTATTCAGATTTACATTGTTTCATTAATTAAGTAATAAACAGTTCTCTATTTCGAGGATGATACATATATTCAAATTACTTATGACTCGATTAATTTATTGATGTAATATGCAGTTTATTGTGTTAGTTTCAATGATAATCAATTGCAACATCAATTGGGTTATTTTTGTTATGAGATTGATTAGTCTCGATTTATGTGAATTGATAGTTCACTTGCAAAAATTTTTGACCAATAGTGTTGTTGCTATTTGTTGATATAATAATGGCATAATAAATATTAGAATATTACATTAATTATTCATATATGAGCAATATGAATACTTGTCCAATAGATTTTGGCTTGATGATTTTAATAATAAGTTATGTGCCATATTAAATTGGACATGCATGTCGTAAGTGATTTGATAGTATATTTGGAATATTATACAAAAGATATTTGCCTAATTTAGTTTATTCTAAATTTGGATTTGGAATTTCAATTAAGTTAAGAAATCTTTCATATTTTTAAATTTGTGTAAATCATCTAAAATTCCTATTTAGATTGTGGAATTTTAATTAAATTAAATTTGGGTAGATATTTTTTTAATGTCGTTCAATTAAATATAAATATTTATTTTAAAATATTTATTTAATTGGTCTAGTAATTTTTCAATCTAGTCAATCAAAGCATCATGTTGTCATAGCAGCCTCTGTGTGTGGAGTGCGACTTTATTGAAATTACATAGATGAGTGTGAAATTATTTATGTGTTATGTGTTCAGCCCATAGGTAGGCACAGTTTGACAGAATAATAACACACATGTGATAATAAGTATGTGATAATTATTTAAATTGTTCATGTGAATATTTGTCGGTCCATAGATAGACTTTTGTTTGACAGAACTTATTATCAATACTTAATTATTACACCAAGATTACCCTTGTAGTTAATTTTTATCCATAGACAAGGTTAATGTTGCACAAGGTGTCTTGTGATGGGTCCCCAATTAATAATATTGTGCAAGTGTATCTTCATGCGGGTATTGATCGGCTCAAAGGTAGATTAATATTTAGCCCGAAATACATAAGCACCTGTGGTGGTAAATACGTGACATTATTTATTTAACATGTGAGTAATAAGTCGGCCCAAAGGAAGGTCATTGCTTGACAGTTTTATTGTCAGCATTTGGCTACTACGTAGAGGGTGTCACTTACAAGTTGGTATTGTTGTCATTGGACTTGATACTAATGATGTGCTTGATTCCTTGAGATGATTCTAAGTTATTTAAATTTTGAAATATTATAAAGTTTAATGTGAGCATGATATATTATTTTGCAATAATTCTCTGTACAATTAAGAAGTCTGCTAATTAAGTTTAACCTATATCAACAACAAAATCATACATAATGATAACTTCAACAATAAAGATGAGACTAGTAGGTTTTTAATAAACTTAGTTTTAATAAAGTATAAGGGCAATACAAGAAAACCCATTAAGAAAGTTGCTAAAGACAACTAAAGTACAACCTTTTGCTTACTCCTAAAGCTTGTGGAATTGTTTTATAATACACCACATTAAGATTACTTAGCATAAATGGTGTTGTGGTGTAGTTAAAAGACATGATTGAACTCCACAACATCTGATTATTAATGGGAGAAATACCAAAGATTGCAGCTTATGGTCTCAATAAAGTTCCAACCAAAGTAGTTGTGAGAACTCTTTGAGTTTCACATATGGTGATGTCCAACTAAGGCTAGATTATTTGGATCTACTAAATAAGATTGGACTCAAATAAATACAAGCTACTTTATTGGTTATGAATAAAGATAAAAGTTTATAATCTAATTAATCAGATGATATTTGAGACGGGTAATATGATATTATTTGAGGATGTTGATTTGTGGGGAATAATAATATTAGAGATATTGTCTTTGAGTGAGAGTCAATTCAACCCCTACTTAAGCTTTTAGAAATGATGCAAATCCAGAATATCGATCGGACAATGTCAGTAATATTTAAGGCATAACCAAATCAACAACCTCAAGAATTAATGTCACTAAGGAAATCACTAGAATTGGGAGAAAGACATTTTCAAATGATGAAGACATTATGAAATTAATGGTAGAACATTCAAACAATGTTCATCAAGCCATACAAGGTTTAAATACTCAAAAGTAGATTAATGCTATAAGTTATGAGTATAAATCAATACAAGATGATTAAGTTTGTATCTTGATAAAGGATTATACTCAAAAGGGAAGGAAGACATTGTTTTAAGATAATCGTGACATTGGTAGCACATTTTGATCTTGAATCACATTAGATGGATGTAAAGATAAAGTTTCATGATGGTAACATTGATGAAACGATCTCAACGATTTAAGAACTAAAAGGAAATCCATCTATGCATTCAAGAAAATTTTCCATAAAGGAATTATAATCATCATCATGAAGTAATTGTCTCATTTGGTTTTGAGATAAATGTAGATGATTATGTGATTAAGTGGGAGAATGTTTAAGTTAAACTAAGGGAGATAAGTGCAGTCTCAATCATGTGCCCTAAAGTTAAACTAAAGATTTAAGGAATATAGAAATATTCTATATATTTTGATTGTTGGAAGTTGTTGTATGATGAGGTCTGTACAAGACCTAATTTGGCTTCTATTGTTGGTGTATTAAGTAGATATTAAGTAACTCTAGTATGGATCTTTATAAGGTATTTACAGAGAATTAGGGATAACATACTTGCACATAAGAGATCAGATTAGTAAGAGATCATAAAGTAGTCTGATTTTGAGTTTGTTGGATGCCAATACAGTATAAGATCCACTTCATGTTATATCTTCTATTGGTTTGGAGAGTTATACAAGTAAAAGTATTAAGCAAATACTTTAGCTCATTAACCATGACAACAGAATCAGTAGCACACTAAGGGGCATTCAAACATAAAATAAAGTTTACGAAGTTTAGTCACATAAAGTTTATCGTGACAGTTAGTTTGCAGTAAAATATTAACGACAAAAGTACTATAAGTCAAGCATATTGACATGGAATTCTTGGTTATTAAAGAAAGTGTTTTGTGTAGATAAAATTTTAGTAGAGCATACTATGATAGACTCCAAATGAGGATTCACCACTTATGTATTCAATGCCCTGTATTTGAGCTAGCTACTCATGTGGATATTATATAGTTTTAGAATATATTGGTTTAGTGGGACTCTGTATTTATTGCTCTTTAAAGTTTTTAAAACACTTTGTTTTAGATAATTCAGTTTTCTACATAATAGAGTTGATGACTTTGAATTAATTGTGAATTCACTTAAGTAATTTTCCATTTTGTAATATTTTATATTATAGATTGATCTCACTAAAGGTTAAAGTAGGACCAGTTGGAAATAGATATGATGTTGATCACATTACATGTAATTTCTATGCTACTCACTATATTTAATCTATGTCATTAAGTATACTGATATTAGTGATTGTCGGGGTTTAACCACGACTTATAATGTGGTGAATACCGCGATAGTTCTATATTAGTATATGAGATGGACCAAATTGTTAAGTATAGCCTGAAGAGGAATAACATAAAGTTGCGCAACTAAGGACTCTTGATATAATTGCTTTGAGAAATATATAGCCTAAGTTGGAGATTGTTGGAAACTTTTAATTTCCAATATAGTCTAATTGTGGGCAATATGTTATTATTCAATTATATTAGCTATTTAATTATTTATGGACTTAATTAAGTAATCCAATTAAGGTTAAAAGTTCATGGACTATAATAATAATTAATATGGGCCAATTGAGTAGATACCCAATACTACATGACTAAGTGATTATGGGTGGCCCAGTTACATAGTATATAAAGATAACCAGGTTATGGTCCCCAATATACTAAGCCACATATGGTCTTCCCTTCTCCCCATCAGGATGATTACTACGGTCCCCATAAGGAATAAGGAGGCTTAGTTGAGAAAGACCATAATACCTATCTATCGTGTTCCACCTAACTATAGATTAAGGTACGCTTCCGCATTACAGTTTGATCTCAATTTATCATAATAGGGTTAAGGTTTTAAAGATTTATATCCTACATAAACTACAACATGATCAAGATGAGAAATTAGGGTTGGACCTCTCATTGGACTTAGGTATCCATGTTTTACCTCAAAACTTATACCTTAAGCTTAAAAATAATAAGATTGTATATTGGGTGCACCCGGGTGCAAGGGTACACCCATATGTGTATGACTTTTTATTCTATTTTGTATACGTATTTTGTAATAATTGTATACTTTTTTCACACTAAATTTTTTATTAAAAAAACTAACATCCATATGTGTATAACTTTTTATTCAACAGTGTATACATTTTTTTTTAATAATTTTATATTTTTTAAACTCAATTTTTCATTAAAAAAACTAACAATTAAATTGTATACATGTTTGCTCATAATTGTATATGTTTTTGTTTATATTTGTATATGGGTGCACCATATCTTAGGGTGCACCCGGGTGCACACTATAATTAGCCAAATAATAATTAAGTTCACTAAAAAATTATTATTTCACTATCACCCTAATCCCAGATTATATTATGGACTCTTTCTTATTATGAGTACGTTTAACTCCCCGTATTTAAGATATACAATGCTCACTAATTAAATGAGTTACTGATAACTAAATTAATTAATCTCTAATCCAAGAGTAGTACCACTCAACCTTACTATCATGTCGAACAAATCCACTTGCAGGGTTTATATGATAATCCTTATGAGCTCCTCAAGGGATATCATCAGCCTAAATTATTAGGACAATGATTCTTTCTACAATCAATAGCACACCATATAGACAATATCATCTCCCAACTCATCGAGTACATTGATTTTATAATTAAATGTCACCCATTGATCTATCAAATAAATAAAAATTAAATTACATGTCGAGGTTATTGTATAGGGATTAACAATACTAACAACCATAATAACTGAGATCTTGTTCTTTTATATAGTCAATATAAATCGAGTAACCTCAAATGGTATTGCTCAATACACATAAAGTGCACTAGAGTAATTTTATAGTCAAGACAAACTAATATCAAATCACACTACAACATCTCAATAGTTTCTCTCAATATATCTCGATTGTGAGCATTTGTTTATGCTTTATAAAGAACTGATAATAATATATTCTGTGCGACATCACATACCTTATTATCTATAATTTAAAGTTTATGGACAATTGTATCGACATATAAGATGCAATTATTTTATCAATGATTCTCTTTTCAAAACGTTGTCAAAATATTATTCATACTAAAACTAGGTTTTTAGTATACACTACAATAGTATGCACTTGCAATTGATGCCTCCACGTGTTCTTTGTTCTTGTTTGTTTCAACTTATACAGAAAACTACATTAATAAATACAAAGATAATATAACATTCAACTTTGCAATTATGGTTTACTCAAATATATTAGCTCATCCAATATCCATGATTTGATATATCCATCAGTACTGGATTGGACATGCGATTCTTACATCATACGCTACATGAATAGTAATATGCTCAATCGACTAAAAAAAGATAGGTAATGCCTGCTCAATCTTTCACAATATGACATGGATATCTCGTTCTAAACCAGCTACAGCCTTATGCCTAAGGGTTGTTTATGTCAAGTCTTGAAGAAAAGACTTGGATCCAATAGACATCCAGACCAGTGTGGGTAGAAAATCATTGAATACAATAGGCAACAGTCGCTGCATATACATGTAATAATTTAAACTTTTTAATGACAAACATTTTCAATTTCATAAAATGTAACACACTTTTATGTAAGTTATACATCCCGAAGGTACTTGTAGCTCAGGCTATTTACAAAAAGATGTAACTCATCTATGGACTTTGGATTATCTTTTGTCTTTCTATTGAAGTTCATCAACATGTTAAATATATCATTAAACGTGTTTTCCTCTATTTGCATACGACGATGCATTGATCGTTGTGTAATTCACCTAATTTTAGGGTGTTTTCGTAGTTGTTTGGTGTTCATTTCATTCGTTTTTTGTGTCATGTTACTACAAGAAAACTACCAAAGAAAACGGAGAAAAACCATAGGAAAATGCAAAAAATACCGTTGGAATTCATGATTCCAACAAATATTCCAACGAATTTTTTTCATTGAAAAAGTGGTTGTTGAAATGGCATTTTTCCAACAATATTTCTAAAGATTTCAAAAATCCAAAGGTGAATCCAACAACATTTTTGTGTTGAAAATTTTTTCCAACAATCTTCTAACGATAATAAAAAATGCATTTATTTAGATTCAAACCCTTGACCTCTTGAGTATATTAGCATGTTATTTACCAACTTAACTAATGTATAATTTTTGTTATAAATTAATATTTAAATTTATTAAAGTCTCTTTTTTCGATGGAAATTTCATTGGAATTTTCCACTGACTTAAGTTTGATTGGAATTTCTATTGGAAATTTTCAATGATTTATCAAGCTATTGGAATTAGAATTGGAATTTTCAAACTGTTTAAATTTATATGGGAATTTTCGTTATAACTTTCCTACAACTTTAGGTTTTACAGGAATTTTCGTCGAAAATTTCCAATAGTTTATTGGCCTATTGAAATTAGCATTGAAAATTTCCAACGGTTTAAATTTTAATAGGAATTTTTGCTGGAATTTTCCAACAGTTTAAAATTTTATTGGAAAATTCGTTGGAATTCTAAATTTCTAACGAATTTACTTTTTGTTGGAATTTTTCTATTGGAATTTGACAGTTTTCTTGTAGAATTCATTAGTTGTTAATTTTAGAATTGGTGGTAATAAGAAAATGAGCTTACATTGTTTAATTATGGACAGGTGTTTTTGGTGAAAAATGGACCAAAAAATGGATAAAACAAACAAACAAATTGAAGGGGGAAATACAAAGAAACTCGACCGAAGTTTGAAGACTCGATCGAGAATCTTTGTTAGAAAGTTTAACATGGTTTGGTGATTTTACATGGAAACTTAGTTAATGCTAAAAACTCACCGAAGTTCTCTATCAGAATCATCCATAAATTTTGGAGGCCATATAGAAAAACTTGACCCATTCACAGAAACGCGGTCGAAGTTTATGAAGAAGAAAGGAAAAGAGCGGGCTACTTTTAACAAATCATGGAATACATAAAACTTCTACCAAGGCAAGAAACACCAGCAAAGTTTTGTACTAAATTTGTCAATTGTCTAAAATCGAGAAGCTTTACTTATCTTGTTATTTATCATCCTTTATTTATTTAAAAATCAGTTGACGAGTGATCGCTAAATTCTATGCGTGTGATAAGAGCAAGTGTACTCTATCGTAGTAACCTTTAGGTGATCAAGTTAAATATTAATCCATAGAAAATGTCAACTTTAAGTGTATTGGATTCATATTTAGTCATCTTTATACGAGCAATAGTAAGTTTGGTTTGGAGTGAAATCAATCATAATTGTCAACTAAAGCATTAAATAAACAAATAAGCAAACAATCAAATAATAAAGACAATGATCAAGATGAATAAAGGATAATATGTCAATCTAACGAAGTAGTAAGGCTTACCACACTATTACTAAGGATAATCCTAAACTTATGAAATTTAATGGATTCTCTCATTGATCTAGACATAAGGGCAATCAATCTTCACACCTAATCCCATTTCCATAGCTAAAAGGATGGGGAATGTTGTAACAATCCTTAAAACAACTCTCGAATTGATCTTACTTACAATTCCCAATAAGGGTACCATGTTCGTACGGATTGGGTTCCCCCACTACTCTAATCCTCATGCACAAGTGATCTTTATAGAGATCTATCGTAGTGTTTCAAGCGTTCGGATGTCGTTACAAAACTCTCGTCACACTAACATGTGTAAATCTTATAATGACATGATTCAATTAACCACTGGAACATCTAATAGGGGTTACAATCCTACTCACATGCAAGGGTAAATCAACCACACATATAAAAATAATATTAAAGTAATAAGCATCAAGATAGAAATATCTATGATTAAATCAATAAACCATCATAAATCCATAAATTCAAAATATCTCTAATCCATCATGTGGCTAGCCTCACTAATGAGACTAACCTATCATAGAAACCATAGTAACAATACCAAAATCATTACATGACCCCATAATAATTCTTGAATTTAAAAGATAACAAAATAGATAAGAATTCTCTGTAATCTTCTAAAGGATAGTTCTTCTCTTCTCTTGATTATCCTTCCATTTTCTTAATGATCTTTCCTTAGATAAGTGATGGGTGAGTGATTAGTGTATAGATGAGGTGTGTTTATGGAGGAATTGATGGGTAAAAAAGGATGAAGATTGATGATGAAAATGGGAGAAATTGTGTGTGAAAAGAGGTGATAAGTGTGTGTGTGTGAATTAGGATAAGAAAACTTATTTTGTGTGATGAAAGGGAGGAGATAAAATATCCAAACTGGGGAATTTGTAGGATTTTCTGGACAGCTGGCACATATTGTCGCAACTAGCCTCGAGTTACGTCACTCATGGCGAGTTGCTGCCTTTAACTCGTGACGAGTTTCGCCCTTACCCTTTGATAAGGGCGAGTTAGTGTTCCAAATCCTGAGCTGTCCAAACTCACCCTTTGGTAAGTCCATGTCTCTAACTCGTGTCGAGTTTGTGCACCGAACTCGTGTTGAGTTTAGTGCAATTTTGTGTTCTTCCTCATCTGCACTTCCTGACTCCATTTCTGTCCCCTTTTCACCTGTTTTAAGCATAACTTGATCAAACTCTGGATAATTTAATATCACACTAATCACTACGCAAATGTAACTATACTCCGCCAATAATACAAAAATAGACAGAAAACACACTACAATAACCAAAATAAACCTATAAAAACTAGGTGGCAATGATGCCGATCAACGAGTTTTCTAAATTTCACACACACTGGAAAATCATTTTCTCATACACTTTCCTCTCAATTCAACCAACTTCAATCCATATCAATTCACCTCAGTTTTTCTACCAAATTCACTCAAATCTTCACCAGTCATCTACCCATCCATTGTCTAAGGAAGATTTCAAAAGGAAGAAGAAGATCTACAAGTGAAGACAAGAATCTCTGCAAGTGGGTTAGGGAAGCAATTTTTCTTAAAGCTTGTAATTCATTTGTTTTGATACTTTCAACGGATTCATGTAGTTTTGATATTGTTGACATGGAATTATTGTTAGACTATTGTCATTTGTGAGACTAGTACCATGCGTGGTTAGGGATCTATTTCTAGATCTATATATTTGTGTTGGTGATTTGAATGGCTTTGTGTAATTTTTATCATGGATATTAAATTGCTTAATTAATTTCTAAGTTGATTTGTGTGGTTGATATTCTATTGCATGTTATTAGAATGTGAATTCAATCATATGCCTTGGTTATTGATGTTAGGAAATTTTTATTTCCAATATAATATAATTCTAGGCAATATATTTTTATGCAATTATATTTGATATTCAATTATTTTATGGACTTAATTAAGTGATCTAATTAAGATAAAAAGTTCATGGGTTATAGTAATAATGACATGGGCCAATTAAGTAGATATCCAAACTACATGACTAGGTGATTATGTGTGGTCTAGTTAAGTAGTATATATCTTCTCCCCATCGGAATAGATTACGACCGTCTCATAAAGGAATAAGTCTTAGGTGAGGAAGACCATAATACCAATCAATCTTCCATCTCATAAACTCAATGGAATCTTCCATCTCATAAACTCAATGGATTAAGATACACTTCATTCTACAATTTAGATCCCGATAAATTATGATAGGGTTTCATGTTTTGGGATTTATGAATTTATTTTCTATAAGTGGTATTATAGTCACCCTATTTATAATAATTCTGTGAGATCTGAAAGAATTGTGTTTAGATTCAAATATTTATATTTGAGTCATTATTTAAAAATTATAGTTTTAAATCTGGAGATGAATATTTCTTTGACGATTAACGGAGTTGAATTTCAATAAATTTTAAATTCGTGAAATGGTAATTATTTATGGAACATTAAAGAAACGTTTTCAGATTCGGTACTGATTTTACTTTTGGGGATCAAGTGGTTTACTATTGATCTCTTTTTTGTGAAGGTATAATTTTGAAACTTTGATAACTGAGTTCATTACATAGCTACGTATGTCATGGTTGAGGTATTCACTAATTTGATTCACATCAAAACATATATGTGCGCCTACTTATTGAAATAATGGATTAATTCCATCATGATTTTGATGATACCAATCTTTCCAAATTTAGCAATTATTGCTTTGCTTTGCATAGTTGTCATAATTGGCGGTGTTAATATAAATTACATGGGTAATTAAAAGTTTTTGTATTGAAATCAATATACAAATTATTTGTTATTAAAATGACAATTTGATAAATATACGGAGAACGAGCGTGTATATATAATTTACAGCAACGTGTATCTGCATAATAATATGTTTTGAACTCTTAAATCCTCCATTATGTGTAAATAAAGGCATGAATCAGTGCATTTGTGTAATTTTAGTAGAGTATCATTATGTGTATGCATATTATTGGTCAGGTAACTCCAAGACCTCTATCAAGGATTACAGTTAGCTCTTCTTATTCTTATGCACATATAATGTGAATTCCTTTTAAGGGATTGATGTTTTACGTATGTCTATCGAGAATTCCAACCTACGGATAATATTGTATTCAATTATTCATGTGCTTTAAATAATATAGAGGAGTATAATTTCAATATAGATGTGAGCATCCTTAAATATTGTTAATGAAAATAAGTGAAATTATCTTTAGGTTATTGGCTCCATTAATGATGGATTCTAATTTAAATTTTAATATGTGACATGAATAGTTGATATACTCCACTTCAGTACATGTCATGACCTATTTATGGAATTGCTTGCTTTAGTATTCCAAGTACAAGATTAACACATTTGCTGCCTATGAAATTCATATTAAGATAATATATGATATTTGTTATTGGAATTCAAAATTGATAATGAATAAGTAAATTTCGGTTGTGCATTCTTAATACATATTTTCTTATATTCACATGAACAGTGAATGAGTGGATATTATTAAGTCAACACTCTAGAATTCAGATCCATTATTTTAAAGATGACATATAAATTCATTTTAAGAAATACATGGATATTTGTTGTAGGTTGACTAGTATGTCTTACGCCACTTGAATGAGATTAGCTTTTGGGTTGTATAATGACGTTAGAGTATTAAATCTAGATCAATGAATTCAAAATGGCAGTTTGGTGATTATGACTAAAAAATATATTTGTGTTTAGCAATTGTAGATGCACAGTCGATCTTCTTAATTTAATTGAGATATATGTGAATAACTTCTTTTGTGATTATTTACGTCATTGATTAATATAATTAATCAACTATGGTATTCAGCGATGTATTTGTATATGTTGTTATTTCATATTTTGATTATGAAATAGTATTGATTGCTAAAAAGGTCACATGTCATAACATTTTGTTGTTAATATATGATTCTGAGATCATATGCCTTACCTGATGATTTATAAAGGTCAGTGTGTATGTCAGATATATCATGCACTTATATTATTAGTGCATATGGCCGATTGAATTATATTATTTTGATAAAGGATCTTTAATTTTGATAACTTCTATTATTCAATTTTGTGCCATATTAATTTGGATATGCATGTTTGTAATGAATATTCAAGTTATTTATGAAATAATATTGGTCTAATTTAGAATAATTATTCTAAATTAGGATTTGAAATTCTTGAGTTAAGAAATGTTTATTAATTTTTAAATATGGGTGGATCATTCAAATTCCTACTTAGTTTCTGAAATTTAATTAAAGTAAAATTGGGAAGACATTTTAATGTAGTTCAATTAAATATATACTTATTTTAAATATTTATTTAAATGGACTAGTAATTTCTAATCTAGTCAATCAAAGCATCAGGTTGCCATAGCAGCCTCTGTGTGTGTGTGGAGTGTGACTTTATTGAAATTACATTGATGAGTATGAAATTATTTATGTGTTATATGTTCGGCCCATAGGTAGGCAATGTTTGACAGAATAACAACACACATGTGATGATAAGTATGTGATAAATGTTTATGTGAATATCAGTCTGTCCATAGATAGACTTTTGTTTGACAGAACTTATTATCAATACTTGATTATTACACTAAGATTGCCTCTGTTGTTAATTTTTGTCCATAGACAAGGTTAATATTGCATAAGGTGTCTTGTGATGGGTTCCCAGTTAACAATGTTGTGCGAGTGTATCTTCATGCGGATATTAATCGGCCCAAACATGGATTAATATTTGGCCTAAAATACACAAGCAACTGTGGTGGTGAATATGTGATAATTATTTGGTTTTACATGTGAGTAATAAATCAGCCCAAAGGAAGGTTATTATTATAAGTATTTGACCACTGCGTGAGAGTATTATTTAAACTATTATTGTTGTCCAAGGACTTTATACTAATGTTGTGTTTGATTTTTCGAGATTATTCTAATTATTTAAATTGCGAAAGATTATAAAGCTTATGACAAACATGATAGTTATTTTGAGTTAATTCTCTATATAATTAAGAAGTCTGCTAATTTCGTTTTAACTATATCAACAATATACTCATATTCATTAATTAGTGAACTTCAACAATAATGATGAGACTAGCTGGTTTCTAACAAACTCTGTCTTAAATGAAGTAGAAGGGCAATAAAAGACAACCCATTAAGCAAGTTGCTAAAGACTAAACTACAGCTTAACCTTCTGTTTCTCTTAAAGGCTTATGGAATTGTCTATTAATACACTGCATTAAGATTACTCATCGTAAGTGGTGTAGTTAAAACACAAAATAAGTACTTCAGGGGATATGGTTGAGAAAAACAGTAAAGATTGCAGCTTATGTTCTTAATAAAGTTCCAACTAAAATAGTAGTGAATACTTTTTTATGAGTTTCACATTTGGTGATGTCAAACTAAGACTAGATCTTTTGGATTTACTAAAGAAAATTGGACTTAAAGAGCTATCAGCTAATTTATTTACTATGAATGAAAAATATAAATTTTATAATATAATTAATTGGATTATATATGAGACGGGTAATAAAGTATTCTTTTAGGATATTGATTTGGGGGGGAGGAGAATAATATTTTGGACATTGTCTTTGAAGGGGGTTGATTCGACCCCTACGTATGCCTTTTAAGAACATGTAAATTCAGAATTTCAATAGGACAATATTTAAAGAATAACAAATTCAACAACCTCAAGAATTAATGTCACTAAGGAAACCACTAAAGTTGGGAGAAAGACAATTAGGATAATTATGTAGTTTTTCTTCTAAAAAATAAGGACACTATGGAATTAATGGTTGAACATTTCAACAATGTTCATCAAGCAATGCAAGGTTCATATACTCGAAAGTGGGTTAATGCTATAAGTTATGAGTTTAAATCAATACAAGATGATATGTTTGCATCTTGATAAAGGATTATACTCAAAAAGGGAGGAATGCATTGTTTTAAGGGACTCTCTATCCGGTTACAGAGAAAGATTCTTTTAAAATAATCGTGACATTAGTAGCACATTTTGATCTTGAATTTCATTAAATGAATGTAAAGATAATATTTCTTAAGGGTAACGTTGATTAAACGATCTCAACAGTTTAAGAATTAAAAGAAAATCCATCTTTCAATTTAAGCAAGCTTTCTCATATAGGAATCACAACTATTATCATGATGAAATTGTCTCATTTAGTTTTGAGATAAATGTAGATGATTGTGTGATTCAGTGGAAGAAGATAAGTGTAGTCTCAATCAGATGCCCTAAAGTTAAACTAAAGATTTAAGAAATATAAAAATATTCTATATACTTTGGCTATTGGAAGTTGTTGTGTGATGAGGTTTATACAAGACTTAATTTTGCTTTTGTTGTTGGTATATTAAGCAGACACTCAATTAATTCTAGTATGGATCTTTATATAGAATTTACAAAGAACTAAAGATAACATGCTTGCATATCAGATTTCAAATTTATTGGAGATCATAAAGTATTTTGATTTTGAGTTTGTTGGATGTCAATAGAGTATAAGATCCACTTAAGGCTACATCTTCTGTTGGTTGGGGGAGCTGTATATGTAAAAGTTAAGCAAATAATTGAAGATCATTAACCATGACAACAGAAATAGTAGCACATTAAGGAACAATCAATCATGAAATAAAGGCTGCGAATTTTGTTACATGAAGTTTGTTGTGACAGTTAGTTCGCAATAAGGTATCCTAATAGCAACAAGAATTTTTATAAGACAAGTGTATTGACATAAAATTCTTGGTTGTTAAAGAAAGCATTTTGTGTGAATAAAATTTCAGTAGAACATATTATAATAGACTTTAAATGCGGATCTGACAACTATGTACTCAACGCCTGTAATTTTTATGAGCTAGATACTCATGTTTGTGTTATATGATTTTAGAATACAGTTTAGTGAGAGTCTATATTTATTGCTCTTAAAAGTTTTAAGACACTTTGATTTGGATAATTCAGTTTTCTGCAGAATTAAGTTAATGACTTTGAATTCATTGTGAATTCACTTAAGTAATTTTTTATTTTGCAATATTTTATATTATGAATTGATCTAAAGATTAAAGTTGGACCAATTGAAAATAGACATGATGTTGATCATGTTGCATGTAATTTCCATGCTATTCACCATATTTGATCTAAGTCATTGAGTATATTGATATGGTGATTGTCAGGGTTTAACCACGATTTGTAATATTGTAAATGCCGCGATGATTCCATATTAGTATATGAGATGGACTAGATTGTTAAGTATTGCATGAAGCGGAATAGCATAAAATTATGCAGCTAAGTACTCTTGATATATATGCTTTGGGAAATATATATAGCCAAGGGGGAGATTGTTAGAAAATTTTTATTTCCAATATAATCTAATTGTGGGCAATATATTATTATGCAATTATATTAGCTATTCAATTATTTTGTGGACTTAATTAAGTGATCTAATTAAGATAAAAAGTTCATTGGCTATAGTAATAATGATATGGGCCAATTGAGTTGATACTCATACTACATGACTAGGTGATTATGAGTGGCCAGTTAAGTAGTATATAAAGGTTCATTAGGTTATGGTCCCCAACATACTAAGTCGTACACAATTCTCTCTTCTCCCCATCAAAAGAGATTACGACGTTCCCATAAAGGAATAAAGAGACTTAGATGAGGAAGACCACAATACCAATCGATCTTCCATCTCATAAACTCAATGGATTAAGGTACGCTTCGTTTTACAATTTAGATCTCGGTTAATTGTGATTGGGTTTCATGTTTTAGAATTTATGATTCATTTCCTACAATTGATTGAATCACTTCTTGATATAGGTTATGTTCATTATTATGAGTTAAATAAGTGATGATCTCTTGTGCTTAGAATCACATAATAGAACACTAGTGAAGTTAATTCGCAAGGATAGCTGAACTTGTGAGAGGAACTCAACCAAAGTGAAACTAGTATCTAAAAAGGGAGTTTAGCCTATGTCTTATTACCTTTTAAGGAATTCATAGGAGTTATTAGTATCTATTAATGGGAGGGGAGAACTTTGGAATCATTCCTAGGAGCTAATTAGAGATTGTAAAAGATTTACATCCTACTCATCATGTGGAGGTGGATTTAGTGAATGCATTTTATAATGCAGTGTGCGTATAGAACGAATGAAAGCTCCTTCCATTTAACTTAGATTCACAGAATACCATATATTTACAATAGGAAAACCTTAGAAATTTGATTCTTCATCTTCTGAAATCAAATAATGTCATACAACCCATATAAATAAACCAACATTTGGATTCTCAAAACTAAAAATCCACAAATAAAAAGAGTTCAATAAATTAAAACACAAAGCAATAAATAATAAAAGGCTTAGGCAAATTAGAATTTAAAGGCGGATCGGTAAGAGATGTACAACTATTACAAATTTAATTAAAAAAATAAATAAAAAGATCACAAGTTTAATAAAGAAATTATTCAGAAAGAAAGAGATAAAAAATAAAAAACAAAAAGTTTGAATATTTTTTTTAAATAAAAATTTTAAAAAAGAGAGAGGGAGAGAGGGGGGGGGGGGGGAATTTGGGGTACTAAGATTTGAGGGTTTTGGGAATCGTCTTTCCTCGACTATGGAATGAAGTCAAGGATGAAATGCAGAGTAGAAGGGAAGAGAGGGAAGTTGGAAGTGATTTGTCTATTGAGGATGAGATAAGGATTTAAAATTAAGTCGGATTATTTCAAAATTAATACACCTAAGCATATTTCACAATTAATTATCTAAGAAATATTAATTATTTCAAAAAATTGATACTCCTCTCCATCCAATTTCACTTTTTTATTTTTTTCTAGTTAGAACAAAAAATAAGTACAATTTTTGAATGAGACCGTCTAGGACCATTTTACGCTTTTGTAATTAGTTATTACTTTTACTATAAAATGTTCACACTTTTTATTTATACTATAAATTGTTCAAGAAATAGTTCATAGCACCATTATTATTTTTCATTTATTAATGAAGTTATCAATTTTTATGCCTTTTACGTAAGGGCTTAATGAGACCATCTCACACTAAGTCTTTGCCAAAATAATTACTTTTGTGGGTATTTTAATTTTATTTTTAATAGATAAAGGGGCATATTTGTATGAGATCATTTCACGGTAAGAAAGTTTACGTTTTCGTATGTTTATAAAATTGGGCAACAGACGAATTTTATAAAATCGGTTTGGGCTTGACCCTAAATATAAATAATGTATAGACACGAAGGAGTATATTTAGTAAGAAGAAAAAACATAAAATAGTACACGGAAATGATGGTGTGTGACGAAGGTAGGAACTACGGGATAAAAATTTATCAAGAGTATCTTTCATGTGGATCTATAAAGTGATGTAGTAGTGCCTATATAGTGGACATTAAAACAAAATATTAAAATAATTATTATATATTATTTATTTCAATTGGAAAGGATGTGGAGAACTTCAACGAAAGGGGAATGACGGTTGATGAAGTTGTGGAATAAAGAGCACTAACTTGAAAAAAACTATGTTATCATGGATTATACGATGATGATAAGTTTAACTAAAAAAGATATGCTAATCATAAGTTCATATACTTGCCAATTAATAATGGAAAGACATGTTAATTAATTATGACAAAAACATGTGTCGGCCATTAAAGTAAAATATTTTATGAAAAAATTCATATTATAAATAAAAATAATAACATCTTTAATTTAAAAAATATATACTCCTTTAGACAAAAATTATAGTTAATTTTTTTAAATAAAAAGTAAAATAAAATTATTTCATAACAAACTTGCACATTAATTATTTAATTTCACAAATATAATATTCATTAATTGAAGGAGTTTTTTTTTCCCTTCTTTTGATAAAAAGGAAAGGCATAGGTACTTATTCACCAAATATTTCAATAAAATTAAATAAATTATTAATATTTAACAATGAGAAGTGATAATGTAGAATTGCGTGTATGGTACTTTTTTTAGAAGAGTTACTCTTTAAAATATTGAAAATTACTCTATAGAATAAACATGGTTATTTTATTTGAAAGAGTTTATTAACAATTTAATGTTACTTTTTATACAAAAGAATAACCTTATCTTATATTAGTTCGGCTCTCCGGTTCATTTTGATGTTTCATTTTCTGTTTCAAATCGTTGGGTGATAGACATGTAGGAAAATACATACCCTAAAAAAAATAGCAACCCTTAAGACAAGAGTTGAGATTTTTCTCCCCACATACATATCATTCATCTAACGTATTAGAAATGTAACGGGACATAAAAAAAAACCCTCTTATATTGTATAGTAATTTTCCATTATAATAAAGAGAAATCCCGATTCTTCTATGGAACCGATTACATGCTCGCTTTTGCATTTAATAATAGGTGATACTTAAAAAAAATTAATGCTTGTATAGGGCCGACGGTGCTATTGTTAAAGGCACCTGAATCGTGGAAAAAAAATTATGAATATATTATTGTAGACGTAATATGATCCTCGCCTTAATTTTAGGAAAATTTGTAATTTCAGAATTGTAACTTAAGAAAATATTTTTAAAATACTATGCTGTCAACAGTTAATTGAAGGACATTATATCTTAATTTTTACTATTACGGCTCGTTTGGTAAAAAATAATAGGGGTTATTAAGGTGTAAAATACGACCTTATACATTGTTTGATAGACCAGTCTAATACAATAGGGGGCTCTATATTAAAAAGTTGGCCCGCTAGAATATACTGTTTACTTAATATTAATAATACTGCACCGGTCGCAGTATTAATATTACAAATGGAAAAGTATATCCATATAATGAATGAAATTACTAAAGTGCCCATCTCCTCTCCCCCCATCCATCCCCTTCCTCTCCTAAAGTTACAGGAATCATTATCCACCGCCACCGTCATTATGATTACATTTCCCCACTACCTAAGACGACGACCGTATCACCACCACCATTTTCTCCCTCCTTTCCATAGCCTCTGCTTCCCGCCTACCGTGGTTATTAGGTCTATCTACTACTTTGCTGCGGGAACCGCCGCAATCTTAGGCTACTGATGATGTTGCCACACTTGAAGTCACACTTTGAATTTCACCTCTCCATGCCACGTGTTCTATTAATTGTGTTATGTTGTCTTGGCTATTATTGTGTTAATTTTTCAGACAACTAATTGAACGTGGAGAAAGAATTTCTGGGGATATCATGATAAGCACGTAAAAGATGGAGGTTACAAGTTTCTTATATTTAAGGAAGTGATGGAGATTGCGGTTGAGAAGACTATGGTCAAGAAAAGCCCACGAAGGCACGTTCATGAAAGGGATGAAAAGGGCATAATCTTTTCTCTTACATAAAGGGGCGGAAGCATTAATCTCTGGGTGTACAACGTCTGATACATACACACACAAAAAGTATTTTTCTGTATGCTGGTTCTGGTGGTACAACACTCAAAGCCACATTGGTCTATTCTCTTTGGAGCTATGGAGAAATGAGAGGGCTCTTCGTATATGCTAGAAGATTGTAATTGTCTTTTTACAATCTTCGTTTTGAGAGTAGTTTTGTGATTTCATATCACATTTTTAGATCTTGTAATAGGTCTACCTTTACGAGTTAGATAGGATATATTCTAGAGAGTTAGATTGTATCCTTGAAGACTTTTGCATTTACTAATTTTTCAAGTTTAGTGAACGTTTTTCCATGAGGCTGCCACAAACGTAAGTTTGTGAAGAGTTACATCTCCTGTCCTTTTATTTTTCGCTACTGTGTATGTTCTCTTCTTAGTGTCATTCAGAGTGTCGCAGCACTTGGAACGACACCTGTCTGATATGCTTGTTTTTCACCCACGCACACTTACAAGTGGTACCAGAGCCAAAACTTGACTCAACTAAGTTTTGATCCTGAGGTTAAAGTGTTATGTGATATCATGGACTACTATAGTGGGGATTGTTCTCGCCCTCCTATTCTTGACGGTACAAATTATTCGGTATGGAAGAATCGAATTCGAACTTACATCAAGCCTCTCAATATGAATGCTTGGAAAAGTGTCATGACAGGTTGGACTCATCCCACGTTGCAAGATCATTCTAAATTGACTTCTGCAGAAATTGCGCTCTCAAGTGCTAATGCCAAAGCAATCTATGCAATCAGCGCTTATGTTGATAATGCCATGTATGACCTCATTCAAAATTACAACTCTGCAAAAGATGCATGGAAGATACTTTAAGAGCATTGTGAAGGGTCTAACAGCGTCAAAAGAACGAAAGCAAGGATGTGGAGCACTAAGTTTGAAAATCTACGGATGAGTGAAGATGAATCCATAAGTTCGTATTCTGCAAAGTTGCTCTCCATCGTTAATAAATTGGAATCTCTTGGTGATCTTGTGTCAAATCTCAGGTTAGTTAATAAAATACTCCGTACTCTTTCCAAAAGATTTAATTCAAAAATCTGTGCTATTGAAGAATCAAAGGATACAGATTTGATGAGTTATAATGAGCTTGTGAGTATTCTTAAGACCTATGAGTTTAATCTTGCTCAACAAGATGCTGCCGACGACAAAAAAGATGTGGTGATTTTCAAAAGTGAAGTTTCATCAAGTCCATGTGGTGAATCTTCCACCGCCAATGATGTAGATCATGTTGAGGATGCAGAACACCTTTCGGATGAAATGGACAATGTTTATCTCCTTCTTCAAGAGTTTAACACTTTTTTGAATTTAAAAGAAAATTCTGGGGGAAGTCATCAACGAAAGAAATTCATCTATAATGCTGAATATCGCAAAAATCTCAAGTGTGATGCTTGCATGGGATTTGGTCATTTTGCAAAGAAATGTGCCAACACCATGTTGATCAGATGAAAATGTCTACTTCCCTTAGTGATGATGAATTGGAAAGTGAACCTTCAAGTGTAGAGGGAATAGATTGTGCTTTTCTCTCAATCATTGAAGATGGTGAATTCACGGATCATGAATCAGAAGTACTGTCATATACAGATGCTGGTCCAGATGCTGCCGTACTTGATCCAACACTTGAAAGGTCAGAATTCTATTTTTATCCCCTGTTTTCTTATCTTAATAATCCAGTTACAGTGGCTACTGTCAAAACCAAAGAAGAGACAAAAATTGATGAACTTCAAAAGAAATTGGATTCAATGTCTCGAGAAAACGAAGGATTGATTGAAACAGTTACAAGATTGGAAGTCATTCTTACAAGAAGAGACACTGGAATTTCCAAACTTCATGAAAAGCTTGCTGAATCAACCTTGAGTTTTAAGAAGTTCATTAAAGGTACGTTTGCTCTAAACGAGGCTCTTTCCATTGAAAAATCTGATAGGTATGGTCTTGGTTACTCTCCTCCTGAAGAATCAACTTCAATGTGTTTTGAGAAACCCATCAATTTTGTTAAACCTTCTTCTTGTGTTGTGAAGCCTAATAAACCAGCCTCTAAAGACAAAAGGAAAAGGAAAAGGAAAAGGAAATTTGTATGTCATTATTGTTTTGTTAAAGGCCATATCCGACCTTTTTATCCTAAACTTAAGAAACACACTCTGTCAAACCAAGTGTCAGTCCCAGTGTCGCCATACTCACACCAGCACAAGACCAAAATAACATGGGTACAAAAACAGAATATCAAGTGCAATCTTTCTTGCACTCCTTCAAAAGCATGTGCTAATGATTGTTGGTATTTTGATAGTGGGTCTTCTAGACACATGAATGGTAGAGTTGAATATCTAAATGATTATGAAGTGTTTGATGGAGGAAAAGTCATATTTGGAGGTGGTTCAAAGAGTAAAATCATTGGAAGAGGAACTCTTAATGTAAGTGGTTTTCCAAAACTCACAAATTTCTTGCATGTGAATGGTTTACATGAAAATTTAATAAGCATAAGTAAACTTTGTGATGACAATTTGCATGTTAAATTTGATAAAAGTTCATGCAATGTGTTTGATGAGTTTAATTTTTGTGACATGAGTGGGAGTAGATCTTCTGAAAATTGTTATCTTGTTGATAAGAACACAACACATAATCATGTTGCTCATGTTGATGGAGGTCTTCCAGATTTTAGGATCAGACCAGCAAGTCAGAAAAGAAGAAAGATTACAGTGTTGCCAGAAATGCTGTCACACTGCGCAATCACACTTTGCTTAAAACTCCTGCTAATGTACTGTTGTTCACTTCATCTTTGGTTTAAAGGTTGTTAGGTGATTTTGTGCTTGAATATGATGTTTTAAGAGTTTTCTTTGATAACTCTTTTGCTTTTAACATTTTTAAAAATTCAATTCTGCACCCACTCACTAAGCATGTCAATATTAGGCATTATTTTTTTAGATATTTTGTTGAGAAACAAATTGAAAAGTTAGAGAATTTACCTATTGAGAAGAAAATTGCAGAAAATCTTGTTAAAGCTCTTGACTTGGGGTGGTTATCTAGCCTTGGAGAATCTCCTGGTTATATTTTCTAAATTGCATGCATCATGGTTATTTCAAGTGTGACAACACATGGAATAACCTTCATCGAATTTCTTTCTCTTCAGTTTTTAAGTTGTTTGATTATTCGTTTTGGTTTTTGCTAATTTACAACTGGATATTTCTGAGGTGCAACTCTGGACATACACGAATAAAAGCACAAGTTCTAAAAAAAAATCAAAGGTCTAAATACGCTGAGTAACTAGATGCACGGGGCTGACAACCACGATGCACTCTCTTTAAAAGGCTATTTAGTTTCAAAAAATAAAAAAGAACGATCCCTTAAACTTCTCATAGAGTAACCAGACACACGGAGCTGACAACTACGATGTGTTTTTTTCAAAAGGTGAGTTGAATTTTTTGGGTATCAAAAAGTGCAAACAAAAAAATGTGTATGTGTGCCTGCATAAAAAATCAACCTCTCTTTGAATTTCCTAGATTTTTATTAGCATTTTCTTCGATGGATTTTTGAGTAATTTTAATTCTGATAAGGTTTAAGTTCAATTTTCTTTTTATGCATATTGTTCCTTTTTGCTTTGCAACCTTTATTCCTCTCATGATCTGCAAGTTATTTCTCAAGGTGGATTTTCCTCTAATTGTGCTATTATGTTTCTCTCTTAATTCTCATTTGAATGATTCTCACTTGCTTGCTTGTTTCTATTAGTTTGCAAATTCAAGTGTATACACTGTTCACTTTCTTTGAAATTAGATTCAAGCACAGGTCATTAAACATCTTCTTTCTTCTAGAACCTTACTATCAGTACCTCATAAATCAGCCTCTCCTTAGTGTTATCTCTTGTGTTGTTGCTAGTGTTGCCTCCTTTCTACCCACACATACCCTGCAGATTTTCTTAAGCCTTAAATGTCTTGTATCCACACCCACAGGGGGAGAAAATTCTGATGCAGGCAGAACCACTACAGCTGTTAATGAGGTGTTGTTACTGATGTCACAACCTTTAGTGCAACACTTGAATGCTGTCAGGTTTTGCAGAAAGAACCATTGTAGTTGCTACTAAAGTGCTGTTACTGATGCCACAACCTTTGGTGCTACAAGTGAATGCTGTCAGGTTTTACAGGAAGAACCATTGCAGTTGCTACTGAAGTGCTGTTACTGATGTCACAACTTTTGGTGCTGCACTTGATGCTGTCAGGTTGTGGAAATTCATGTATGGGGGAGCTGATCATTAAGATAAGGGTAGATTTATGTACGGGGGAGCTACATGCTGATGATTTATAACTAAACATAATTTGATGTTATACACTTATTAGGCCATGATACTTAGTTTGAGCTGCTTAAGTATGCATCAGATTATTGTGGCTGTGGATATGTGAAATTGGGGGAGATTGTTAGTGTGATTGATGATGTTGCCACACTTGAAGTCACACTCTGAATTTCACCTATCCATGCCATGTGTTCTATTAATTGTGTTATGTTGTCTTGGCTATTATTGTATTAATTTTTCAGACAACTAATTGAACGTGGAGAAAGAATTTCTGGGGATATCATGATAAGCACGTAAATGATGGAGGTTACAAGTTTCCTATTTTTAAGGAAGTGATGGAGATTGCGGTTGAGAAGACTATGGTCAAGAAAAGCCCACGAAGGCACGTTCATGAAAGGGATGAAGAGGACATAATCTTTTCTCTTACATAAGGGGGCTGGAAGCATTAATCTCTAGGTGTACAACGTCTGATACATACACACACAAAAGATATTTTTCTGTATGCTGGTTCTGGTGCTACAACACTCAGAGCCACATTGGTCTATTCTCTTTGGAGCGTTGGAGAGATGAGAGGTCTCTTCGTATATGCTAGAAGATTATAATTATCTTTTTACAATCTTCGTTTTGAGAGTAGTTTTGTGATTTCATATCATGTTTTTAGATCTTGTAATAGGTCTACCTTTACGAGTTAGATAGGATATATTCTAGAGAGTTAGATTGTATCCTTGAAGAATTTTGTATTCACTAATTTTTCAAGTTTAGTGAACGTTTTGTCATGAGGCCGCCACAAACGTAAGTTTTTTGAAGAGTTACATCTCCTGTCCTTTTATTTTCCGCTTCTGTATATGTTCTCTTCTTAGTATCATTCAGAGTGTCGCAGCACTTGGAAAGACACATGTCTGATATGCTTATTTTTCACCCACGCACACTTACAGAATTAATGGAGACAGAAAATAGCAATTTCAGAAAGACTTATTTTCGATCGAGCAAATAGCGACGGAGAATGGGTGATTTCTGGAAGGACTTGTTCTCCTCCATTGAATAGACGAAGAATGAGAGATCTCTGGAATGAATTATTTTCCGTTCAATAATTATTGTAGTTGAGGCATAATCCTAAAATTATACAGTTAAGCATTGTCAGAGGGACAACAATATAGAAGAAGAACCCATGCCTCTTTATATCGTTAATTTATGCATCTAATGTTTTCACCTTGCGTATACCTCTTTACGGAGCTATAGAACCCGACAAAGAATATGTACAGAAATTTAAAAATAAGTCATGTTTTCTTTCAGTGGTTAGATTCCAATTTTTAATTTCTATTATTTCTTAGATATTTTATTCCTAATGCTTAGAGACGCCTTATTTCATGCTCTTCCTAATGCATCATAGTATTATCTTGAAAATATCAGTGCAAATTAGATGAGTTGGGGTGAATGGTTTCAGCATTGCATTAATTTGTTTTAAGGCAACAAGAATGATGATTTGTTCTCTAAATTTCATTTTCCTTTTAGCTTTGGTGGTAAACATTAGGACCGATCCGTATAATTAATGTTTAGAAAGAATAGGAAGAAATGGTGTTTAAGTCATACTAATTAAAATTATTTAAATTTGAATTAATTTGGGATGTATTTAACAATTTTGGAGTGCGAATAGTCACCCCTTTTGTTAATATCAATTTTTCTATTTACTATCAAACACTCCTCATTTTTCATATTACTCATATTTATCTTAATTTCAATCTCATTTCTTATATATACTTCTTAATCTCATCTCATCTCATCTATCAAACTAACCGTTAAATGATAAATTAAGCTTAGAATGAAATTTTCGAGCTTGCACTTTTTCGCATGAGGCCCAATTAATGGGCTTCATGCTATGCACACCACATTCTAAAAATATCTCATTATATTCCTGTGAAATCCAATTAAAGAAGAAATAATAATTAGGATGACATGCCAATAGAGTATGAGAAGCTCATTTATTGAACCTCAAGTGAAAAAATACATGTAATTAAAGTCAAAAATTAATTTCAATATGGGCCTAATTTTGTACTTTAATTATGAAAATTAATATTCCCTCCATCCGCTCGAAAGAGGGTCTTTTTTTCATTTTAGCAATCCGCTCCAAAGAGGACCATTTCCTTTTTTACACACATGAGATCCACACCCACCCACTAATATAACTAAAATATAGAGTCCACACTCCCACTAATACAACTACCCACTACACATTAAATAATAATACTCCTTAATCAACGTGCACAAAATTAAAATACCCTCTTTCGAGTGGACGGAGGGAGTATATAATCCCCCGTCCACGTTAAAAGTCTCTTGTGAGACTATAATTATGTGAGCCGGGGCGACCCGTTGTTAAGTATACTCGTTATATACGTAAAATATGTTCGTAGTTAAAGTATGTTTTTAAAGTATGATGAATAATGAATTATAGTACTCCCTTCATCCCGGTGAAAGGTCACCGATTGCTTTTTGCATTTGGATTAAGGAGTATTACTAAAAGAGAAAAATAAGGATATTTGGATGGGACGTCCAATATAGTAAAATGGGGACCTTTCGGTGGGACGGAGGGAATATGTTTTTAAAGTATTATACTCCCTCCGGCCACTTATAAGGTATCCATTTTACCATTTGGGGGCGTCTACTTCAAAGGTATTCATTTATCTTATTTAGTAAAAAAGTACATTATGTGACCCACCACTTCTTTCGAATACAACTACTCACTTTATATATAATAATAATACTCCTTAATCCACGTGCAAAAAGCAACCGATTATCTTTCAAGTGGCCGGAGGGAGTAATACGATTCGTTATAAATATATTTTAAAAAAGTCAAAAACATACTTTATCTATATAACAACTTATACTTTAACAATAGGTCGACCCGTTTCACAATCCATTTCACAAATACCTGTCTCAAAAGAGAGTATCCTTATATATTTAAACAATCAAATAAATATTATATTTTTAATTAATTTTGTTTTAATTTCTATAAATATTTTTTAATTTATTACCTAATTAAAATTAATTATTAAAAAATAAAATATATTATTTAAATAAGAACATTAATTGATAGCAGACAAAGTCTTTTGTGAGACAGTAATTAAATGAGAATGGTTAACCCGTTGTTAAAATATGATTATTACTCCCTCCGTCCCTCAAAGTATTGCACGTATTCTTGCGCGCGGTGTTTAAAAACTTTATTTTTGATGTATAAAGTAAGAAAGATAAGAAGTATATTAGGTAATTTAATGAGAAATGTGTGTAAAGTAGTTGGAATGTGTTAAAAAGTGAGTATTATGTTGAGATATGTGTAAAAAGTAGGTATTAAAGTCATGTATTTTTACTATATTCAGTAAAAGTAAAATGTGAAATACTTTGAGGGACAGATTAAAAAGGAAAGTGTAAAATACAATGGGGGATGAAGGAAGTATAAAGGTAAAAGTACGCTAATTCGTAGTTTTATTTTTTTGAAGTATGATGAATAATGAATTAAAATATATTTTTAAATGCTAAAATATGATTTACTACAAATATATTTTAAGTACCAATAATTATACTTTATTTATTTATATAATAATTATACTTTAATGATGGATTGACATGTCTCACATATATCTATCTCACAAGAGAGTATACTTTAAGGCCTTGTTTGATACGTGGTAATATGGGTTAATCTGGTAAGTTATAGCTCTTTTTACGCAGTTTGATAGCCTAGATTTTATTTGTAAGGGGCTCGTAAAAAAGCTTGTGGCCCAGTTGAAATTACTGTTGGCCTCACATAATTTATATTACCCTCACCGTGGTATTAACTATTAAGAATACGTTCAGTACAGTGAACCAAAAAAAGGCATGGCTTTTAAAAAACACCCCTCATCATTATCTTCTCCACATATAATCAAATTTTATTCCCAATTTTGGGAATAATCAAAATCGCTTCTTCTATTTATCAGCCTTAACCTTAATTTCATTTCTCAATCTCCCAAAAATTGGTGGCCAGCCTTTCCTCTTGTCTGCGGAATTTGTATGGAAATGGAAGTGTTTGACGTCCTTCAATTCTTCCGCCGACATCAAGTAGCATGGCCAGAACTCCATTTCAAAGAATTTTCTTTGAAGAAAAATGGGAAGTAAAATTAATTGTTGTGGTAAATGTGAAATTTTAATTGATAAGTGCGCGTGTATACATAGGAAGGGGGAATAATGGAGGAGAAAGAAGACATGGGAGACTGGAGGGAGGGAACTCATTGCAAATGGACAAACCTTCTTATACACAAATATTTATAATATTATCATAAGTAAAAGCATTATAATCAATAGAAATATTATTTCCCCTCATAACCTTTTTAATTCTTTCAGCAAACTGATAAGGAAGTCCATTAATAAATTTAGCCTTCCAGAACTCATTGTTGCAATCTTGTAGTTCATAGATTCTAGATAAAAATGTATCTTTATACCATCTAAAATCTGTAAGAGTTTTACAATTTAGGTTAGAAAGAAGTTTTCTAATTTTTTTACTGTTATCAGTATATCTGCCAGTAAAATGTTCAATAATAGTGCTTAATAAACAATGAACAACATTTTCACAAGGTTGTCCATCTTCTATTTTCACTGATCTAAGAATTTCTGCTTTATTTAATGAAGCAAAATAATGATCCCACCAGCTTTTTAATTGATTAGTGAAACCAGCTATTATCATTTTTGCAATATTAGCATCACTATTTACTGCATTTTTGCAAACTTGACTATACATAAGCATTCTATGTATAGTGCTATGGATCTGATTGTCTGGAGATGCATCTATATTCCATTCATATATACTTTTTCCATTATAACTATTATTAATCAAATAATCAGTTTCTTCATGAATAATATCCATAGGGGTAGGTCTTCTATAATAAAACTTTCCTGTTATAGGCTTTCAATTCCATTTAATTTTATTTATCTCATCCTTATTATTATCAGTCTGATCTAGTGAAAAAATATTTAATTTTTCTTTTAAAAGGCTTCTCAACTCATCAACTTTAGACGAATATTTAAAATATGTAACAACAAGTGGAAGTTGAAAAGATGCAGAAGCTATTTCTGAAGAAGAGGATCATGTTTCATCGGATAAGTAAGATGTTGGATCTATATTATTCTCTTTTTCTATATTTTTTTTCGACTATTTCTATTATTCTTCCAATTCTATTATGTAAAGAAGATATTTCTTCTCCAATAATAGTTAAATACAAGTTTGTATAGTTTTGATTTTTCAAAAGTTGATTTAGATGCTTGACAGTTAAATTAATATTGTCTTGTTCTATTAGTTTAGAAAAACCATTAAAACTTAAAAGTTTTTTACCTCTTTCCATATGAAATTTATCTTTAGGTGGATATATCCTTTTCAAAAGTTCTCCATTAGAAAGTGTATATTCTCTTTCAAGAGTATTTATTTCTTCAATAATGATTATTTTAATAATCCAAGAAACAAAATGTATTTTTTTTATTTTGTTTTTCACAATATTCATAAAAGCTTTTTCTGATATAATCGAGGTGTTCTTGAAAATGTTTAAAATGCCATTTTCTAAAAAGATTCCATTCTGGTTTTTGAAATTCATCATTAATCTCCTTTTTTGCCAGAGAGCCTTTTGAAAAATCAATTTTTTGTAATCCATAAAATTAAGGAAATCTCATATCTGACATAGTGTCATTTTCTTGAATTTTAATTCTTTGAAATCAATGAACAATATGTTCTTGTTAATTTTTACTTTATTAACTTTATTTGACCAATCATTATTAGAATCTTTTACTTATGAGGTAGAAGCTCCAGATGACTCAGGTAATTCTACTTTGTAATCAAATGGTGATATATAAGATCTTGTTGACTTATATGATGCACAATGTAAAAGTCTTGAAAATTCTACATCTACTTTTCCATTTATTTGCCTTATTTCTTTTAACTCATTATTAATGGGTTTTATGGGTACAATATTTTCTATAATCCATTTTTCAGGAAGTACTATTTCTTCCCATTTTATAGGTCTTCTAGTAGTAATATTTGATTTTTCGAAATTTGATTCTATAAGAATATTTTCTTTATTATCCCTATTATCTCTCATTATGCACATAGGATTTAGTGTCTTTAATAGTTTATAACAAATTCGATAACATATGCAAATAATTTCAGATCCTGGAGCATAATTATAACTATGTGTTTTAACATTTAAAATAATAGAATCTAATATATTTTATTCTATCAAATTTAAAGAAAGATCTGGATAAACATTAAAATAAACAGGGCCATGAGCCAAGCTAGATTGTATTATTCCCATTATAGACCTTTTCCAATTTAAATTTCTTCCATCACGAAGAGTAGCAAGAAAACTTTCTGGTAAACCTTTTAGAGTTAAAGGTCTAAAAGCAATTTGTATTAATCCAATATGTAGCCAATTATAATCTTTTCTATACGGTGAAATATCACTATTATTTAAAAGTCTAATAGCAATTTCTTCATCCTGTATAGGAATAAAAGATTCAATAGTTTTAACTACCTGCTTATGATTAAATATATCAAAAATATCAATTTTATATATTTTCTTAGGCTTAATTCTAGGAATTGTCCGATTATTTAACTTATCTAAATTTCTTGGAATATCATATTCTTCAATCATAATGTTTTTAGCAGTATGTTGTTTACATCCCATAAGATTGTTCATTATAAAATATTTTGTGTTAAACTATAACCATCAATAAATACGTACCATACCCCCATGTCTTTGATACCATCTGGGAATAAGGATCGCATGATTATTTTATGTTAAGTATGACCCATAAGTACTATTACGAGACTAGAAGGATTTTACTGAGGACCACATCGAATGTATTGGATTTAACAAAAGAACCTCCATAACGCCAAACAGTGCCATTCATATATATATATATATATATATATATATATATATATATATATATATATATATATATATATATATATATATATATATATATATATATATATATATATATATATATATATATATATAATCAAATTTAAAACTTAAGTAATGTTTAATTAAAAATATATTTTTTAATCAAAAAGTTAAAAAAATAAAGATGATATAATTAAAAAGTAATACTAAATATTATTTTGATTAATAAAAGTAAAATTGATTATTACCGTATCTTATATTAACAATTACATATAATATAAGGGCGTGATTGGTACGATAGAATGGGGTGGGAATGGAATCGTCATTTCTAATTCTATTCTCATTCCAGTGATTGATATGTTTTTAGTAATAGGAATCACGATTACAAATGAATGTGTATTCCCTTACATGTGGGAATGGACATTCCTCCCTGTAGGCACTTGAATTTTATTATCTTTGTACTCCAATTTGTATTTATTTTTTCATAAATACAAAATTTGTTGTTACACTCCCACCCCTCATAGTATTGTTCATTTCATTCCCTCGTTTCCCCCACCCCACCCCCTCTCTCTCTCTCTCTCTCTCTCTCTCTCTCTCTCTCTCTCTCTATCACACACACACACATATAATATTATTTTAATTTATACAATATTTATTTATATAATTATAAATATCTTACTATTTTTCTACTTAACATATATTTATTAAAATAATTTGTATTGAATTATTTAATAAAAAATAAATTAATAAATCATTTAAAATCTAAATTAAAAAATTAAATATTTTTCTATACTCAAATTGGTAAAAAAATATATAATTAAGTTAAATTCTTAATTTTTTTAAATATAAATGTATATAATTATTATAATATTTATTCAAAATAAAATTTAATAAATTATATATAAAAAATTAATATTATTAATTAAATTTAATATATACATGTAATATAAATATAAATATAATTATTTATACATAGTTTAATATTTTTTAATATATATAAATTTTTTATTTGTATTTTAAATTTTATTTATATTTTAAAAATATTAATATTTTATTTTATTTAAATTTAATATTTTTCTATAATTATAAAATATATAAAATCTTCATTAAATTTTTAATTAATTTAATATTTTAAATAAATTAAATTTAAATGTAATATTATAAAAATACTATTAATGATATTGAAATTGTTAAGGAATACAAATTCTATTACTTGAGTTATTTCTAAACGATATCAATCATGATAAAAATAATTTTTAATCATTCCATTCTCATTACAATTCCATTCATAAGTTCATTTCATTCCCCTGTTATTCCATTCAATCATACCAATCTAGCCGTGAGCTACAAATAATTCTAATAATAATACAATTTAAATGAAAATATAGTAATAGAACGAATTGCTAATATAATATTAAAATTGATAATAGAATAATGATCGAAACCGTATGATCATCAATTCGGTTCTATATCCTCCTTTCATAAAAGTGAAACTAGTGCTTCCAAACTAGGGTGTTGTCTACTGTACTCAAAAGAATTCATACACAATGATAACATTACTGTTTGTACAGAAAATAAAGTCTTTTATAAAAACGAGTAATCTTTCATTGTACTAAATAATAATTCATTCACATAGTACATATTAAAGCTAATGTACGCTATTTTTATAATATCTTATTAATATATAAGAAATTATTTTTTGCTTTTTATATGCCGTCTACAAATTTCTCCTCACAAAAAGAAAAAAAACTTACTAATTTATAATTTATTTCATTTATTTAATTATTTCAAAATATAATATCTTCATTTTTCTAACTAAAAGATATAGGATAGTCATGGAATTTATATACTATTTTTATTCTAATTTTAACCCACTTAAATTTATTATTATCTATTTAATTTATTTTATTTTTAAATTTTATATATATATATATATATATATATATATATATATATATATATATATATATATATATATTGGTCTCTTGTATTATCAGGAGCACAAAGTGTGTAAGAGTATATCATTTTATTTTAAATGGTATACACTTTAGTTAATAAGGATATAATTTTTTTCATTAAAAAGATCGGTTGAAATATGAATAGTTTAGGGATAACTTCCGAAAAATATGGGATTTGGGGCACGTAAGTTTTAGCCTTTTATAAAACATAGTAAAATATTTATTTATCGTTATAATTATTACTTTGTTCATCTCACTAAAAAATTCAACTTTTTTTTAAAAAAAATCGATTTCAGTTAAATCACATATTTTATCATCAAAACCGAAACCGAACAAATTTATCAAAATTTTAAAAAATTAAACCTAAATCGAACCGAATGTATGGCAACCGAATTAAAATGCCCAGTTCGATTTGATTAGTTTTTTTTCGATTTCGATTACCACACATCTATGATAATAATAAAATATTTATCGAATAAAAGAAATATTTATTATAATATTAGATTTTATTATATTAGATTATTATTATATCTTAATTCACCTTATGTATTGATTTTGAGTAACATATATAACATAAATAACCTTTTAATTTAAAAAATTATAATATAATTTAATTATATAACAATGAGTTATATATTATAACGGTGAATTATTCTAATATTACATAATATAACGGTGAATTTTATTATAATCGCCATCTAATATTATGTAATTTTAATTTACCGTTATGTATTTAAATAAGATTATTATTATTATATCTTAATGTATTATGTAATTTTACTTTAGAATTATTCTCGTCATCAAACCAAATTATAATTATTCTCGCCATCTTAATTCACCGTTATATATTATGTATTGAATATTTAATACTAAAATATTATCGAATAAAAATAAAATTGAAAAGAAATTTGGTACTTAAAAGAGAATTATCTTCATAATTATATTTTTTAATTATGAATCTATTTTTTATTGAATATAATATTTTAATTATATAAATTTTGTAACACCTAAAACTCTATCAAATAAAAATAAAAAAATAATTAAAAAACATAAAATTTACACTAAAATAAAAAATAAAGAGGTAGGTCTTGGGTGAGACCGTCTCACGGATCTTCTTATGTGAGATGGATCCTATCCTATCCATTAATAAAAAATAAAAATAAAAAATAAAAAAATTAATGAAAAACAAGGCCTTGTTTGGTTTAGTTAATTAAGATTAATAATTCGATTTCACAACATTAGCGGCGCTCCATCCAAACTGTTATCTTACATTAATAAATTTTCACTTTAATTTAATAAAAATTATTTATCTTTTATTATTATTATTATTATTATTATTATTATTATTATTAGTTATTCCATAAAAATAATATGGCAAAGACTTGTCTATGATCAGCTTTTTTTTTAAACTCATACAACCGGATCCTTTAATAAAAGTGGATCAGATTTTTAATATACGGGTCTCCAGTTGACCTTCTCTCTCTTCTTCCTCCTATCTCTTTCACGCTCTCCTTATTGTGTGACGGTGCTCTCCTCTCACTGCCGGGTAACTAGGCTTCTGCTCCGGCGACGCCGTCTTTAATAGGCTCCGATGAGGATTTTTCCCCGCCGTCTGGGAGGGATTAGAGATTGCAGGTAATTAATTTCTCCCCTAAAATTACCAACCTCTTTCTCCCCTAAAATTACCAACCTCTTGGTGATGAACTCGGAGCAGAGTCAGCCGGATGCGGCGATGCTGCCCAATGAAGCCGATTTTCGCACTCAAAAAAATGAGAATTCTGTGATCCATATCTGAGAAACACTTGTGTCTTCGTAATTTCTGCTTATATTGCTCTTTCCGAGTTTAAGGACGATTTTAAGAAGAAGAAAAGGTGGGTTTATATGATAGGTTGCAAGAAATTTTGAGTTTTGGATTCAGTTTTAGGGTTGAAATGTTGGATTGATGTGCCTTACAATATGATTTCGTATATATCTTCCATTGATTCCATATCTTTTTCGTAATTAATTTGAATTTATAAGCAATGTTGCTAAGATAGAGATTGGCGAATGGAATGTTGGATTGTGTATAGCAGGATTATTGAGGAGATAATGGGCATGTTTCATGGGGGTTAAATGCCCTCTAATATTGAGACTCGAGATGTAGGGAATTTTTGAAAGTTGTTTGTTGTCTTTATTTTGTCATATTAGTACTGAATGAACCATTCCAAAGCATTTTGGATTGTAACCATTGTTTCTATTCCTCCTATTTTATGGACTTGGTGGCAACTTAATATGTATTCTTTGGGAATTCTGATGTATTAAATAGAATCAACTGTGTTTTGTGTTGTTTTGTGGCATAACAGTAGGTCACTTTTTAGGTTTGTTCCAGGAAAGAATCAATATGAGCCCATGTGCGAAAATTCACAAGAGCTTTGCGGTGGTGAAAGAGTCGGAGGACCCGTGCAACGACTTCCGGCAGTCGATGCTTCAGATGATCATGGAGAAAGAAATTTACTCCATGAATGATCTTGAGCAGCTGCTGGAGTGCTTTCTGCAGCTGAATTCAGAGGACCATCGCGAAGTCATCCTTCGTGCCTTAATGGAGTTATGGAATGGGGGAATCCCCCTCCAACGGATTAGATGTGAGGTGGCCATGATCATGTGAAGGCATTTAATTTCATTGAAGAAATGAAGGGATGAAGCATGGAGTGGAGAGGACTAGTTTAAATTAAATTATATGAGATGGCATTCAGTGAGTGTGTAGTTAAGAGAGAGAGAGAGAAGATATTTTGAGATTTACTGTTCCATTACTTGGTATCTGTATCAATATCTCCTTGCTTCTTTACCTAATTTTAATTAAGCTTTTATTTGCTTCAATCTCCTATTTTATTTACAATATGTTGTTGATTGTTGTTTTATTCCGGTTTTGTTGTTTTCTTTTTAGTGCACCTTCAATTTTGATAGAGTGACTTGGAGTAGTATTATTCTATTTGGTTTTGAATGACTCTTTTCTATTAATTACGTTACTTTTTATAATGAATTAGGTTACTCTTTTCTATTAATTAGGTCACTCTTTACAGTAAATTAGGTTATTCTTTTCTATTAATTAGGTTACTCTTTACAATGAATTGAGTTACTCTTTTCTATTAATTAGGTCACTCTTTACAATAAATTAGGTTAATCTTTTCTATTAACTAAGTCAATCTTTACAATTAATTGTGTTACTCTTTCCTATTAATAAGGTCACTCTTTACAATAAATTAGGTTACTTTTTTCTATTAATTAGGTCACTCTTTATAATGAATTAGGTTACTTTTTAAAATTAATTAGATAATTTTTTGGCATTAATTGGAACACTATTTGAAATTAATTAAATTGAGATGCAATATATACCTTGTTAGGTCACCCTATAAAAATAATTAGGTTACTCTTTTGAATTAATTAGATCACTTTTTGAAATTAATTGGACCTCTTTAAAATTAATTAAATAGAGTGCAATCTATTTAGTTCGCTCCATAATAATAATTAGGTTACTTTTTGAAATTAATTAGATCACTTCATCTATTTAGTTCGCTCCATAAAAATAATTAGGTTACTTTTTTAAATTAATTAGATCACTTTTTGGAATTAATTTGATTACTCTTTGAAATTAATTAAATTACATAAAATATATACGTTGTTAGATCACTCTATAAAAATAATTAGATTACTCTTTCAAATTATTTAGGCTACTCTTTAGAATACTCTTTACAGGGAATTGAGTTACTCTTTGATTTGATACTTTAATTTTTTAAAAATAAAATCATGTATTGTAACAATGCAATTCAACCATTCTATCAAACACTTCATCGTTGGAGGATCGCTATCACAGAAGTCATCAAGGCATACGCTACAATTCAACCATTCTATAAAAATAATTAGATTGCTCTTTCAAATTATTTAGGCTACTCTTTAGAATACTCTTTACAGGGAATTGAGTTACTCTTTGATTTGATACTTTAATTTTTTAAAAATAAAATCATGTATTGTAACAATGCAATTCAACCATTCTATCAAACACTTCATCGTGGGAGGATCGCTATCACAGAAGTCATCAAGGCATATGCTACAAGAATCATTGCATGCATCCTGAAACCCCCATCCATAAAAGAAGAAGCTAATGAAATGTGTTTCCTGCTTCATGACCTCATTCATTCCTGAAACCTAAAAAATTAGAATTTAAAAGGAAAAAAAAATTAATCCACCATAAAATAAAATAAAAAATGAAAACCTAAATCATGAAATTAGCATAATTAGCTTCAGCAATAAGCAACTGTCATCTCCTTCACAAATTGCAACACGAATTCCTCAGTAATAGATAAGAACGCGATTTTCAAGCATTATTGTGCAAACGAAATGAGAAATCCGACCAGATATATAGAGTCGATCAAACTCTCGATAATTAAACTGCGAATACCAAAAAATCGTACATCATGTTTACGATTACAAAAATCTTCCAAGTGATAGCTTACCTCCATAGAAAAAGAGAAGAGTTCCAGATTGGGTCACGAATTGCCAAAGACACCCATCAGTTTCCAAGATTCGAGCAGAATATAATATATACTTCCATTTGAGGACATGAATTAGCCTCACGATTTTGTCGAGTGCGCATCCGCCGTCCGCTGCTGCCGGAGAATGCAAGGCTTAGACAGAGAGAAGAAGGACTTCAGTACTTGGGGAGAGAGAAGAAGGGGGCGATGGAATAGAGAAGAGTGGTTTCAATACTTTGGGAGAGAGAAGAAGCGATGGGGGGAGGGAAGAAGGGGACTTCTGTTCTGATTCACGTGATTTGGAATTGATTTGGTAGCAGGACCCGCGAGATTTAATTAAGTTATGATTTAGATCCGGTTGCACCAATTATTCTATAGGACTGGTTGTACTCTAGTCCTTCTCAAATAATATTATTAGTAATTATTCTTTAGATAGTTCAACTATTCTATTATCGCTTTATTTTAATTGGGTATCACTTTATATTAAAAACGCTATTACTTTTTATTCATCCTACAAATTGTTTATAAAATAATTTAATTAAACAGTTATCACTTTTTGTTTATTATATATCATTTTTATTATTCCATTAATTTGTTCGTGAAATAATTCAATTATACAGATATCACTTTTCTTTGAATGGTGGCTTTTGTGCGAGACAATCTCACGGTTCAATTATGTGAAACAGATTATTCATTCATTAATTAACATAATATAAAAAATAAAAAATATAAGAAAAAACGGCTGTGGCGGTCACCCGTAAAACTTCTCACGGAATGCTGAATGCATATTCAATAACGTACGTACTCCTATATGGGATCACTTCAGCTCACGCATGGCATATTTAATTAACTTTCATGGGATCAATTATATTTTTTCCTTTTCCATGTACATTTTAAAATTAATAATGTTATTAATTATTAAAATCACAAGTCATATTGAACATTAAAAAATTTTATAGTGACTTTTGAAAATTCAAAGAGTATACTTCACTATTACATTTTTAAAAAAAGTGATACATTTATATTGAATTATTTCATGAAAGAAAAATTCTGTTTCATGGGATTGCTTGTGTGAAATTGATAAGAAGTGATAATATTTATAAAGAAAAGTGATATCTAACTTATGAAAAGTGATGATAGTAATGTAAAATATTTTATGAATAATTTATAATATAAATAAAAGTGATATCATTTTAAAAGAAAAGTGATAATATTTTAAAGAAAAAGTAATAATTAATTACGAAGTGTGAAATGGTCTTGCCGGGAATGGTCTCACACAACAACTTCCCTTCATGAAATTTTCATAAAATAAAAAAATGATCACATTTTTATAAAAAAGTCATGTTATCTGATCAAAGCAAAATGATACTTGCACTAATTTTTTTTAAAAAAATAATTGTTAAAAACAAAAAGCGATAACATTTTCAATAAAAAATAATACTTAATAAAAAAATAAAAATTAATGCCCACACTTAAACTATTTTATAAAAAGATTATAGGACGAATGAAAATTGATAATATTTTTAATAAAAAAAGTGATACCTAATCAAAGAAAAGTGAAAAATATTCAATTAATTTTTTTAGTGAAATATATTTATCATACGAATAAAAAATGATTACATTTTAATATAAAGTGACACATAAAAAAAAGTGATCTTTCATTTAAACTAAATGAATTATTAGTATAATAATAAATAAAAGGTGATAATAATAAATAAAAGTGATTTCGTCATCAATTATTTTGTCAATTATATTTTGATATAATTTACATTAATGGTGTTTCTATATATACGAATATTTTCTTTATTTTATTAAAGAATATTAAAAAAATGGGTAGGTCTTGCGTGAGACCGTCTCACGTGAGACAATTTTATATTTTTAAAATAGTTATCACTTTCGCTATAAATGTCGTCACTTTGCTATAAAATGTTATCACTTTTCATTTCCACTATAAATTGTTTATGAAATTGAATTATTACTTTTCATTAATTTAGTATTACTTTTTTGTTATGGAACTTATTACTTTTCGGCCGTCTCACATATGAGACGGTCTCACACTAGTCTTTGCCTAAAAAAATAATGTATATGATTTTATTTAAAAAATAATAATAATAAATTGTAATTGAAAAAATAAAATAATAACACGAAATAAAAAAAAAAGGAATGGGTTAAGTTATGTGCGCTATATGTGGATTTAGGAGGTAGTCCAGGTGGTAAGTTTTTCTTGGATCAGCAAGAATATGTTTGGGTCATATTTGACACGTCTCACGGATTCACGAAATGAGATCCGTGAGACGGGCTCGTGCAAATCTTCTCCTTCTTTGAATAAGAATCACTTTTTATTAAAAATATTATCACGTTTTATCCATTCTATAAATTATTTGTAAAATATCATATGATAATTAGTTATCACTTTTTATTAAAGATGTTATCACTTTTCGTTTAAAATGTTATTGTAAGCAAATAAAATTCATGGTTAATCAAATGGCGACACGTGGATTTTCATGAAGGGGATTAATTTAATAAATTAATTCCTAAAATAGATTAATAAATAATTGATAATTAATTTAAACCTAATAAATTAAAAGGGGATTTAAATTAAGTAAAGCTTGCCTCCCAAGTCAAATAAAGTCAGGAAGGTTCCAGAATCAGGTCAAAATTAAGCAACGACCAATCAAGATGTGTTATATATGGAAAGGCCCAAGCCCGCAGAATCAGGTCAAATCTGTCACTGACCAATCAGATTGCGAGTTATTTATGGGGCGTCCTCACCCTTCACCTATATAAGGAGCCCTTGTCCATTCATTCCACACACATTCAAAGACCTGAAGACACAAACTCTCTGAAGAGATTGAAACACGATCAACGCTCCTCAAGATCTTCAAGCATCTTCAAGTCAAGAACGACAAACGATTCGGGATTAAGGTGCGGAACCCCCAAATCAAGCATTCTTTATACACTAAGTTCTTCAGTATTCTTCGCGCCAAGAACAGCATATGACCCGGGATTAAGGTGCTAAGCCCCCAGATCGATTGTTCTTTGGATCAAGAACGTTTAATCCAAACAAAGGCTCGACGATTCTGGATTAACGTTATAAGGTCTCAAATCCGAGTTCGGACAAGTTTCAACTGAAGATCCAACTCAAAGCACACAGTCAACGCAGTCAACACACAACAAGTTAAAGTCAAAGTCCAAATTGGTTCGAAAGAAGAATCAGATGATAGATAGAGATTGTTTCCTTAATTATCAAGTTTAATCATTTGGATTATTATTGTAATTCTTTTGTGTTTATTTTATTATAAATACAAAAATTTGTTGTTACAAATTTTGGCACGCCCGGTGGACCATCTCTACCTCTCATCTTTTCTCTATATAAGCTCGAAGGTACAAAATGAATCCTGTCAAGATTACTATAGGAAGGACTGCTACTTCTAAGCTCTCAGGATCATTAAATGAATATGTTGTTGTTGTTACGAGGAGCATGTCAGAGAAAGCTCGTTTGGAAGCCTCATCTGGATCCAACCCTTCGGTTGAGGAGGCTTCGAGAAAACAACTACCTATGAAAGAGGATAGTGATGAAGATTCTGCATCTTCAAGCTCTTCATCTGACTCAGTTGCAGCTCCAGTAATGATAATAGGCGCCTCAACTATTGAGGAGCAGTTAGCAAGTATGATGAAAGCTATCGAAGGGCTCACAAAACACATAGAAGCTCAAGATTCAAAAATCTCCCAATTGATGGAAAAAAGAGACGTCGCGGAGACTAGCCATGAAACGGAAAAGGAGTCATGGACGATAGTGAAGTGGAAGAGATCACAAGGCGCCAGACTAGTGAAAAGGATCAAACTCAAGGAACATTGCCACTTTCAGCTTATGGAATGCTCTAAGTCGATAAATTGAAGGATATTATACTTGGAACAATAAAAAAAGGTTTGAAGAGAATTCCAAGCCCACTGTCACTTATGTCAAGCCATTCACGAAAAGAGTGGACAGCTTGAAGTTGCCAGCTAGCTACCAACCTCCCAAGTTCCAACAATTTGATGGCAAGGGAAACCCAAGGCAACACATAGCACACTTCATTGAGACTAGCCATGACGCTGGTACTCATGGAGACCATATGGTGAGGCAGTTCGTTCGCTCTCTCAAAGGAAATGCCTTTGATTGGTATATCAACTTGCAAGCTGAATCCATTGATAGTCGGGCACAAATGGAGCATGAGTTCCTTAACTATTTCTATAGCACAAGGAGAACCGTTAGCATGACTGAGCTAACTAATACTCGTCATTTAAAGGAAGAGCATGTGATTGATTATATCAATCGATGGAGGAATTTGAGTTTAAACTGCAAGGACCGATTATTTGCAGAGTCCGCTATTGAGATGTGTATCCAAGGGATGGAATGGAATCTCCTTTATATACTCAAAGGAATTCAACTTAAGACTTTCGAAGAGTTGGCTACTAGGGCCCATGATATGGAGTTAAGCATGGCTGCTAGTGGAATCAAACATTCACCAATGTTGGACTCCTACAAGTCAAAAGATAAACAAGATTTTAAAAAAGTAGGCAAGCCCTATGCTAGAAATTCTAACAAAGAATCAATGGCTACAAATACTATGATGGTCAAACAGTGGAAGAATGGAGAAGATAAGAAAGATAAAGGTAAGCAAGTTGCCCAAGAATGAGGGCAAAGAAGGTTAACTCTTAAAGAGATGCAAATCAATTTCTGAATTCTAATATTTCTAGCATATTTGATGATCTATTAAAGAATAAGCTCCTTAACCTTCCTGAGATGAAACGTCCAGAAGAAGCCGGCCGAACTAATGATCCAAAATACTGCAAGTATCATAGGTTGGTGGGTCATCCTATTCATGACTGTTTTGTCCTCAAGGAAAAGATCATGTAGTTGGCTAAGGAAGGAAAAATCGTATTAGAAGATGAGGCAGCCACGAACTTCACTTCTGTAAAGGAAAGTCATGATGAAGGCTTATGTCACGTCGTGAATGAGGAGGATAATGAAAGCGAACAATCTGAAACTAAGGGTAAAGCTTACTCCATGAAGGTGACCTTCACGGATGAAGATATGTTGTTAGGTTCGCAATCTCATAATCGACCACTATTTGTGACTGGCTATACTAAAGGGATGCGAGTGAATCACATACTTGTTGATGGAGGTTCTGCAGTGAACATTCTGTCATTGAGAATGTTGAAAAAACTAGAATTAATAGTGGATGAACTCAATCATAACCGATTGATGATTCAAGGGTTCAACCATGAGGGGCAAAGAACTCTCGGCACAATAGTTCTTGATTTGCTAATCGATGAGATGAAATCAACAGTCCTCTTCCATGTTATTGATGCAAAAACTTCATTCAACATGCTTTTGGGGCGCCCATGGCTATATGAGAATGGTGTGATTCCTTCCACATTACACCAGTGCTTCAAATATAGTGAATGTGACAACGTGAAAAGGGTATTTGGAGACGATAAGCCATTTACTGAAGCTGAAGCTTACTTTGTAGATGCTAAATATTTCTTCAAGAGTGCAAAAGAAGTGAAACGTAAAGAAGCCCCAGTGCAGGATAATGGGGGCAGTAAACAAATAGAAGATGAGAAGGGCAGCACATCATCTACCACTTTCAAGGAAAACAAAGGTAAAGGGCTTGAGACCTCGGAAGAGTTGACATTGCCTCTAACAAAAATTGATGCAAATAAGCCTTCTTCTCTACCACTCAAAGGATTCACACGTCCTGTTGAAGGATCAAAGACCGAACACGGTTAAGTGTTTGAAGCCGAAATAACCAAGTCGTATAGTCCACAAGCTTATAAACACCTTATGAAGGCTGGTTACGAATCGAAAGAAAAGCTGATAATGGGTAAGTTATATCATGAGACCATTAATCGACCGAAATATGAGTTTAACACTACTCAGAAAATATTGAAAAATAGTGGCCCTACTTTCAAGAATGCTAAGCCAGGTTTGGGATATGTCCCTCAAAAATCAATCCGCATTGCAATTAGAAGATCAAGTACAAATTATATCATCAAAGGAGAAGCTTCATCCACGGATGATATATTTGATGAAGGCGGTAGTAAAATCAAGAGAGTCTCTGTTTTCGAAAGGTTTGGAAGTGTCTTCGAAAGACTTGGACCCTGTGAAGGAACCAAGTATGGGAGGCAAAATAATGTCAATTCTCCTACCTTCAAGAAGCTTCGAAGTCGAATTCCTTCTCGCATGAAGCAGTGAAATATCTTGACTGTCTCATGTGGAAGAGTGTTGAAAGCTAAGATGCAAACAATCATCTTTACTAAAGATGATAGTGATGATGATAGAGAAAGTGTAGCTTCTACCAACCATATCACTGCTGTTGATGATTCTCACGTGGAAGAGGTATATGCTAAAGATGCCCCTCCACAATTTGAAGAAGGAGTGAAAACCACTATTGATGAATTGAAAAAAATCAACATAGGCGATGAAAATGATCCACGTCCTACATACATAAGTGCTCTGCTAAATGTTGAGGAAGAAGAAAAGTATATTAGCATTTTGCGAGAATTCAGAGACTTTTTTGCATGGTCACATAAAGAAATGCTAGGTTTGGATCCGAAAATCGCAGTGCACTACTTGTCCATTAAAAAGGGAACTCGACTAGTAAAACAAATGCAGTGTCAATTTCGACTAGAATTGATTCCTTTGATTGAGGACGAGGTTAATAAGCTTCTTGAAACAGGCAAGATTCGAGAAGTCAAATATCCTACATGGATTTCTAACATTGTACCGGTGAGAAAGAAGAATGGGCAGCTCAGAGTATGTGTTGATTTCCGAGATTTGAACATGGCATGTCCGAAAGATTACTTTCCATTGCCAATTGCTGAACTCATAATTGATGCAACAACGGGGCATGAGGTCCTTTCATTTATGGATGAGTCATCTGGATACAATCAAATTGGTTTGGCTCCTGAGGATCAAGAAAAGACAGTCTTTCATACTCCGAAAGGAATATATTGTTACAATGTCATGCCATTTGGCTTGAAAAATGCTAGTGCCACTTATCAGCGAGCCATGCAAAAGATATTTGACGGCATGCTTCATAAAATCATTGAGTGCTATGTTGATGATATTGTGGTGAAATCAAAGGAAAAGAAAGATCATCTCCATGATCTAAGGCGAGTGTTTGAATGATTAAGAGAGCACCAACTTAAAATGAATCCACTCAAGTGTGCATTTGGAGTTTCATTCGGAAAATTCCTTGGATTTATTGTCCACCGTCGAGGAATCGAGATTGAGAAAGCAAAAATTGACGCAATCATGAAGATGCATGTGCCTCGGAACATTCATGAACTCAAAAGTCTGCAAGGAAAGTTGACATAGTTGAGAAGATTCATATCAAACTTAGCTGGTCGATGCCAACCATTTAGTCATCTCATGAAGAAAGGCAGCATATTCGAATGGGATGAAGCTTGTAATAATTCTTTCAATAGCAGTAAAGAATACCTGATGAAGACACCAGTGTTGGGTGCTCCAATACCGGGACGCCCCTTAATTCTTTATCTAGCTGCTCAAGAGCGTTCTGTTGGAGCTTTGGTTGCACAAGAAAATGATGATGGCAAAGAAAGAGCTCTATACTACCTGAGTAGAACCATGACTCCGAACGAGCTAAAGTATTCACCCATTGAGAAGATATGCTTATCTTTTATCTTCGTGATTCAAAAGTTGAAGCATTACTTTCAAGCTCATACAGTCCGTTTGGTTTCGAAAGCCAACCCACTAAAGTTTGTCATGTCAAAGCCAGTACTTTCTGATCGGCTTGCAAGATGGTATCTCCAACTTCAACAGTTTGAGATCGTGTACGTTCTCCAAAAGGCCGTAAAAGGACAAGTATTGGCAGATTTTCTAGCGATCACCCAATGCCTGCTGAATGGGAATTATCTGATGAATTCCCAAATGAAGATGCTTTCGCTGTGTAAATAGCTTCTCCTTGGAAGATGTATTTCGATGGAGCATCTCATAGAGAAGGAGCCAGTACGGGAATCGTGTTTGTAACATCCAGTGGTGAAGTTTTACCCTTCTCATTTTCCTTAATGGAAAATTGCTCCAATAATGTGGCTGAGTATCAAGCACTCATACTTGGTTTAGAGATGGCTGTCGATATAAAGCAGCTACACCTTAGGGTGTATGGTGATTCGCTATTGGTGATAAATCAACTCCTTGGAGTGTACGAAGTAAAAAAGCCTGAGTTACTCCCGTAACACAAGTATGCTTACAAGCTTATGGGTTATCTTGGTGATGTTGACATTAAGCATCTGTCTAGAAGAGAGAATAAGCAAGCTGTCTCCCTCGCTAAGTTAGCATCAACTATAGCTATGCCAGAAACGCAAATTCAAATACCAGTGTGTAGAAGTTGGGTTGTACCACCAATCTTTGAAGATGATTATGAAGAAGTCAAAAATCATGTGGTGGAGGTTTTCGAAATTGAAGAAGAAGATTGACACCAACCACTTGTAGATTATTTGAAATATGATAAGTTGCCTAACGATCCACGATAAAGGGTTGATATTCGGCATCGGGCACTTCGGTTCATCTATTTCAAGGGTACACTTTATAGAAGATCATTTGATGGAATCTTCTTGAGATGCTTGGGTAAGGAAGAAGCTATTCAAGCGATGGAGGAGGCTCACTCTGGAATTTGCGGTGCTCATCAATCTGGGCAAAAGTTACATTTCAGGATAAAAAATTGGGCTACTATTGGCCAACAATGGTAAAAGATTACATGGATTATGCACAAAGATGTCAAGCTTGCCAATTCCATGGAAATTTGATTCATCAGCCTCCGGAGCCTTTGCATCCGACAGTCGTTTCATGGCCTTTTGATGCTTGGGGTTTAGATGTGGTGGGGCTGCTTACAAAATCTTCTGGTGGTCATCTCTACATCTTGGCTGCAACCGATTACTTTTCAAAATGGGCTGAAGTTGTGCCTCTGAGGGAAGTAAAGAAAGAAAATGTTGTTGATTTCATTCGGATCAACATCATTTATAGATATGGTGTTCCACGCTACATCATCACTGATAATGGAAAGCAGTTCAGCAACAATTGGATTGATAAGCTATGTGAGAAGTTTGATTTCAAACAAAAAAAATCTTCAATGTATAACGCAGCTGCTAATGGTCTTGCCGAAGCTTTTAATAAAACCTTGTGTAGCCTGTTAAAGAAAGTGGTGTCCAAGTCGAAAAGAGATTGGCATGAAAGAATAAATGAAGCTTTATGGGCGTACTGCACCACTTATAGAACACCTACTCAAGCCACTCCGTATTCTTTGGTGTATGGTGTTGAGGTTGTTGTGCTTCTTGAAAAACAAATCCCTTCTTTGAGGATGGCCATACAAGAAGGTCTCACCGAAGAAGAAAATGCAAAGTTGCGCCTTCAAGAGTTGGAAGCATTAGATGAGAAGAGGTTGGATGTACAACAAAGACTTGAGTGTTATCAATCTCGCCTTTCTAAAACGTTCAACAAGAAAGTGAAGATACGTTCTCTTCAAGTTGGCGATTTGGTACTTGCTGTGAGAAGGCCTATAGTAATCACTCATCGTGTTGGAATTAAATTTTTACTCAAATGGGATGACCCTCATATTGTGAAAGAAGCCTACACAAATGGCGCCTACAAATTGATCTCAGTAGATGGCGTGAATATTGGCCCTATAAATGGGAAGCTCTTGAAACGCTACTACGCGTAAAATAAATACATGCAGAAGCTCCTTGGCGAACGAGCCTAAACTGCATGTTACTCCTGGTGCGCATGAATATAAACTGTGTATGACGAACTTCTGGTCCGCATGAGTATAAACTGTGTACGACACCTACTAAAGGTAATTATACGTGGTTAAACTGTTAATTCACCCCACTCAGGTATTTTAAGTGGTTAAAGCATTAAATATCCTATTTTGTCTAAAGTAGTTAAAGAATAGTCACTCCTGGCCCGCACGAGTATAAACTGTGTACGGCACCCCCTATTCAAACCAAAACATGTCCCTATGAATTACGTAATGACTTGATCCTCTGAGAAGAGGTACGTAGGCAGCTTAGCACTTTGCTAAGTTCAGTCATGTCTTTGGTCTATTCACATCAAGTTTATGAAGCAAGCAATAAATTGAAGCATGAAAGCAGTGTAAGTAAGCATAAAGAGAAAAGCAGAGTAAAGATGTAATGTAATAATAAAGGAGAAGAAGTAAGGGAAGAAATAAACTTTATTGATGATGTCATTAAGTAATCAAAACAAAATGGGTGTATTGAAATGAAATGGTTTCAAAAGAAGCTAATGAAAAATATTCATAGTGGATAGCTCCTCGCGAGCAGCTGCCAAAGCTTGAGTAACGCTCCTCAAATCGTCAACAATGGAATCTTCTAAGATGGGTGTTTTCTTCAGTACACTAATATTCATTGCAGCAGTTTGAGCTCCAAGCTTTGCGCTTTGAACGTATTGGCGAAGACGTTCAATTGTTTGTGACATGGTTTCCTTCTCCTTCACCAGAATCTCGGTCTCCGTCTCAATCTGCTTCAACCTAATTTCGGATTCTTGCAGTTGTTTAGCCTCTGTAGCCTCTTGGTCTTTGTATTCATGAGCACGCTTCCTTGCATCGGTCAGATGATTTTCAATGTCTTTCTTGGTTATCCCATCAGCAAGTTTTATCTTCATGGAATCATACGCATCGGCTTTAGAAAGTAAGAAATTGAATGATTGTTCTAGAGCAGATCCATCAATCCCCTTAGCACTTTTGAAGTTGTCCACCATCTTAAGCCCCTCATTTCTCATAGAAGATAATGAGTTGACAGGAGTTCTTCTTAGCTTTTCCTGAAAGCGTTTCCACACTGCCAAATTAACTAATTTCCTAGCATCCATAATCTCTTTATCAAAGATAAATTCTGTAATGTCCGGAGCTTGGATCGCAAAAATTAGCGTGGGAGATTCATTTATGGTAGGAGAAGTGTGATCCGAGAGGTCATCATCTACTAATTCTTCAGGGGCCGCAACAAAAGCTGATCCTTCTTTCTTAAAGTCATCATAATCAGAACCAAATACAGCATGCATGTACTACAAAAAAAAAGAGATGGTAAGGAAATAGGTATAAGTATGAATGTATATAAATTATGATCAAAAGGGATTAAAACCTCAGCTTTAGTTGCTGGGATAAGCACCGGATAGTTGGCTTTCCTAATTCGATTCGAGTTGTGGTCTGTTGTACTCCCATTCGAATGAGGGAGACCGCTCTTTCTCTTTCCTACTCCATTAGACCTCCCTACAATCACCTTTCGAAGGGGCGGGGCCTCTAACGGTACAGCCTCCTCATCAGCTTTGGCATTATCTGAATTATTGACGATGTCAACTTCTTCTTCCACATCCTGGTTTGGAACAACCTCAGAAGGTTCAACACATTATCCAAGAAGTAAGTGCCATGAATCTGAGATGACCACTGTTCGTATTCTGATGAGCAGAAGTTTTTAAATTCTGAAGATGAACATGGAAAAGTTGCTGTTGATTGAGAATTATGCAAGGTGCATTGCCTCCAATACTGAAATCCTCGCTCCAAGTTGGTTTCTCGAATGTCTGTCTTCATTCTCCCCGGAGTATTTTGATAAAAGCCGAATTGGCGGCTAAATCAATGTGGGCTATAGGGTTCAATAAGAAGCTTCCATTCTATCGCAAAGTAAGATAATTGGTACGAATAGCAATGAAGTAGGCCCAATCGCGCCAAGGTGCCTTTTCATGGTTAATATACCACATGGGGTTTGTTGTCGGAAGAACATTGCAAGACAAGGAAGCTTTGTTTCCATTTTGAATCTTTTTGCGAGCACCAATCGAACCAAAGAATTTTGCTTCATTCTCGCCTGTGCACGGGAAATGTTGACTTCACTTCAGAGGGTCTGAGATCATTGGAGATTCCATTCAGACCTCAGTATATGCTTGTCAAAACTGGAACAGCAAGGCAAACTGATTTTCCCGCATCCATCAAACTCGCTACCTTAAAGGTACTTGGACGTATCAGGTCTACTTCGTCATTAAGAAGTACAAAAGAGCAAAGCCAGCAAGCTAAGTGGGCAGCTAGATACGTTTTCTCTTGTTCTGTGGCATCAATATAAAGCATTTTAAAAGGGTTCGTCTCTAAGGAAGTCTATTTCTTGCAGTCGTCAATAATGCCCTTGGGATTGTGCGTACTCTTGAGGCATGCTTTCCTCTTACTTTCTACACGTGGAGGGGGCTACTTATGCTTCTTAGTTCTCCAAGACCAAAAGCTCACCTATCGAGAAAGTGAAACAAAGTTAGTACCATCAAGACTACGGAGTCTATGATAAGCATGTAGTAAGTGCTGACAACTAGGTGGGTGCGTAAGCCAGTGGCATCACGCTCATTCAAAAGTTTTGGCTTGTCGGGCACAACCTCTTCATATAAGTGATCAGCTAGCGGTAATCCCACCCAGTTATATAAATCCCATAGAGAAATTGACATTTCTCCAAAGGAAGTAAGTAAGGTATTAGTGGTAGGGCACCACGCCTCGCAAAAAGATTTGATGATCTCACGGCTACAGTCATATGTGAATAGAGATGCGAAGATAGGGTCATAAATCATTATTTTCTCAAGATTAGAGCGATATCTGCTTAAGACAGCCTCGGTCCACTCCCAATACCCTGGGATGTAATGAAATTCCCAGAGAAAATTCACTGAGTTGCCCCATGCTGCATTACCCTCGATAATTTGACGCCCTAGTGTGGGCAAAGGGCCAGTTTTTAGCTTCTCCTTGGTATGGTTAGCCGATCTCAAAACTACAACTCCAGTTTCGTCCAACTCCATATCTTTGGTCCAAGTTGTTAGATTGAAAACGTTATTCTCTTGAGTTAATTTCTCTATAGGTTGACCCATGAGAGATCTTTCGATTGGAAGACGAGTTACTATGTCTGATAGCGGACGTTGGGTATCAAGGATCAGTAATTGACGCTCCTAAGAATCTGTTATGTGACTCTTAAACTTAACCTTCTGAAGTTGAGAGTGGCTGAAAAAGGAGTAAAAAGAATGTTAGAAAGCAATAGTAGGGCTTGAAAATAATTTAAGTTTATGGATTTTAATAATCAAAAGAGCTCGAAATTCATGGGATCAATTAATCGTTAAATTCAAAATTATAAGTTAAATCCATGATGAAGTGAAGTTTGAAATATCAGGGTGATCAACTTAATTAATTCATGTTTAGATTTAATTGAATTAAGTTTAAAGCATGAATTAAAGATTAGCTGGAAATTGAAAGCCCAAGATCATATATTTTGAATTTGGTATGGGCCCAATTTATAAAAGCTCAAATCAAGAGTTTTTTTTTCATGGGCAGTTGTTTTTATTTTATAAAGGCACAAATTGAATTAAATGGGCCAAATGAAGGTCAAAATTGGCTTTGAAAGTCAAAATTGGCATCAATTATCAACTTTTGCCCCAGGCGTGAAATTGTGATTCGTCCCTCTTCAGAGCGGGACTCTCATCGACGCCTGCATCCGCCAACGATCGTTACCAGGTTTCACACCAGAGTCTCATCGGCGAATCCCGCCGAAGCCCGTAACGTTGAGCTCGCCGTCGAGAGCAGCAAACATTCGTCGAGTGCAGCGAACAGCCGTCGCCCCGTGCGTGTCGCTGCCCCCTCGCCGAAGCCTGCTAACATCACTCAGCAGCCGAAGCCCGCAGCGAGCAGCAAGCTAGGAAGCCGCCGAAGCCTACAGCGAGCAGCCGCCGCGGTGAGCAGTCGTCGAAAAGCAACGTGTCACCATTGACATTGCCTCGTCGAAATCCGCCCCGCACCGTCGGCGCCTGACAGTCGCCGCTTCCTGTCGCGGTTCAGCCGCCAATCCTTCGTCAAGGATTGCATACTGCCGCAGACGGAAGCAGATTCCAACCATCATCCCTTTATGATTTTCAACACCGACAGTTGTCGCACGCTGACGTAACGAGAATGGCAGCCGCTGGTGGTGATGAGGAACACGGGACCAGAAGGGAGCCAACTATTGGTGCACGGTTCTCACTCGAACAGCGTGGTGGCCAAACACTTGAGGACTGCCGTGGGAAACTAAGGTTCACCGACGATTTCTCGGAAGAGAAAGAGGGGCGAGGACGAGGCTCACCGAAGATTTCTCAGAAGAGAAAGAGGGGTGAGGATGAGGCTCGCCGTAGATTTCTCGGAAGAGAAAGAGGGGCGAGGACAAACATTTTACTAAGTTCTTGGTCGGAACAGAAACAAGAAACAAGAAAGACATATAAACAGTTCAAAAAAAAAGAGAGCAAATTAAAGAAGAGTAAATTGAAAGCTTACACTTGTGAATTGAATCACTTGGATGATATGTTTTGTTGGTGTGCTTTGTCTTGGCAACCTCTTGAAGCAAAGCTGAAAGTCCTATTTGTTGGATAGCTTTGATGAAAAAAAATTGAGTTCATGGACTACCATTATATAGTAGTAATAATTATGAAAATTATTTGTAAGGGGTGTAATCTCTACAAAATTTTAGAGATTCTTTACTATAAATAAATTTGATAATTTTAAGTAAGATCTACAAAGGTGCACAAGAGATAAATTTGTTCTATATTCTCTTATCTTGGTGGGTAAGAAACAAATTTGTTCTATATTTTCTTATCGGTGAACAAGAAACACATCTGTGCCATATTTATGGTCTATTGGGATGAAGAAAGCAGGAAAAGATAATTGGGCCATCAAAATATTGAAGAATTGGGCCAAAAGAAGGAAAAAAATTGCAAGAAAGGGGGAACTTTTGCGATTCCTTCACATCAAGACACACTGTCCGTGAACAAATCGCAAGGGGGCATTTGTAAGCAAATAAAATTCATGGTCCAATCAAATGGCGACACGTGGATTTTCATGATTAAAATATCAATTTTAATTTATTATATTTTATTTTGGAGATTTAATAAATTAATTCCTAAAATAGATTAATAAATAATTGATAATTAATTTAAACCCAATAAATTAAAAAGGGGTTTAAATTAAATAAAGCTTGTCTCCCAAGTCAAATAAAGTCTGGAAGGTTCCAAAATCATGTCAAAATTAAGCAACGACCAATCAAGATGTGTTATATATGGAAAGACCCAAGCCCGCAGAATCAGGTCAAATTTGTCACTGACCAATCAGATTGCGAGTTATTTATGGGGCGTCCTCACTCTTCACATATATAAGGAGCCCTTCTCCATTCATTCCACACATATTCAAAGACCTGAAGACACAAACGCTCTGAAGAGATTGAAACACGAGCAACGTTACTCAAGATCTTCAAGCATCTTCAAGTCAAGAACGGTAAATGATTCGAGATTAAAGTGTGGAGCCCCCAAATCGAGCGTTCTTCATACACTAAGTTCTTCGGTGTTCTTCGCGCCAAGAACAACATACGACCCGGGATTAAGGTGCTAAGCTCCCCAGATCGAGTGTTATTTGAATCAAGAACGTTTAATCCAAACAAAGGCTCGACGCTTCTGGATTAACGTTACAAGGTTCCAAATCCGAGTTCGGACAAGCTTCAATTGAAGATCCGACTCAAAACACACAGTCAACGCGGTCTACACATAACAAGTCAAAGTCAAAGTCCAAATTGGTTCGAGAGAAGAATCAAAGGATAGATAGAGATTGTTTCCTTAATTATCATGTTTAATCCTTTGGATTATTATTGTAATTCTTTTGTGTTTATTTTATTATAAATACAAAAATTTATTGTTACAGTTATCACTTTTTCTTTATATTATAAATTGTTCATATCAGTATTTTTGAAACCGGACGGGACCGACTGGTTGAACTGGGAACCGGAGTCGGCACCAGTCCGGAAACCCCCTTAAAATAGTTTCTACTTTTGAATCGGAAAAACTGATTCTGACTGGTCAAAACCGGGATAACCGATGAACCGGTAACCAACCGAACCGCCCGGGTAACACTAACTCAACAAAATCCCACCCATAAAAAAACTATACAATTGTCGACTTCTTTTTATTCCAGCCGTCACTACCGCGTACGGCATGTCGGGACAATCTTTCCTGTCGCTCCAGCCTCTACTAAACTAGGCCGTCGGAAAAGAATTTCTAGGAAGTTAGGGTGATCAGAGGTGCGTTTGGAACGTTGGGTTGTTGAGTAAGTAACAGGCTTAGATATTATGCAGAAGGGAAGAATAATGAGTTGGGGGCGGTCGACTGAATTTGGAATGGCAGAGGACAGGTAGGTGAAAAGGAGAGGAGAGATATTGAGTAAGAAAGAAAATTGGGGGAAATGAAGATGAGATAGAGAGATAGGAGAGAAATTTGGGAAAAATAAGAGGAGAGAGGGAGGGTAAGTGTGATGGATAAGAGTGAAAGCAGATGAGAAATTTGGGGAAAATATCTTCTTTCTCAAAATTGACAAAATGATTTCCCCCTCTCCCTCTCTAAAAGTTGGATTTTGAACGTTTGGCTGTGATGTAAGATCATTACATTAAATTATTATTAATATCTTTGGATTACAGGTAGTATTTAGCTAATCTTTGAGTATATTATAGTATACTCCAAATTTGTTAAAAGATAGGAGTATATTTTTATTAAAAAAATAATAATTTTCATTTTTCCAGTTGAACCACCGGTCCGATCGACTGAAACTCGAACCGTTGAGGATACCGATTTGATCTCCGGTTATAAAAATAGTGGTTCATATAATAGTTCACAACACTATTATCACTTTTCATCAATTGAGTATCAAAAATTTTTTAAATTTATACTATATTCAAATAAATAATTAAATGAATTACAAATTTAAGTTAATAAAAATTTTAATAATAAAAAATAATTTAAAAAATAACATTATATATATATATATATATATATATATATATATATATATATATATATATATATATATATATATATATATATATATAAAAGACCTAATTAATTTACATTTATAATTAAATTTTTAATTTTCAGATTTCATCACAACTAAACAAGGCCCTTAAAATTATAATTAATGGGTTAATGTGTGATCCGTCTCACATAAGGGGATCTGTGAGACGGTCTCACCCAAGTCTTTTCCAAAATAAAGTACATATTTTTTATTAATAAAAAAAATACACAATACACATGAATGTAATTAATAAATTAAAAGAATAAATATTAAAATAATATACATCACACAAATAAATGGTAGACCTTTAACCTCCTTTAACCTGCAATTTGGGTTGACCTGGGTCATGTGATCCCAGGTCAGCTAAGAATTACCCATTTTTTAAATTAAAAAATTAGTATTCAAATTCTTGCACACCTTATTTATTGATTACTCTTTAGTACATAAAAAAAATTACTTTTTAGATACATGAATTATTATTCTTCAATTTAAAAATTAATACTTTTCAAAGAGTAATATTTTATGTATTTACAGTAATTTTTTAAATTAGTGTTTACAGCAGACTTGCTCTTGTTAGAATGCTCCAAAGACAAAACATAAAGGGCAAAAGGTCATTCCCACCACTCAACTATGCTTGAGGATCAAATACACCCTCAATCTATTTTTTTAGCATCTAAACCCTTCAACTTTGTTTAATGAATCAAAATTGCCCCTTTATCTTTTGTAGAGAGAGCAAAAGTGTATCTGTTAATTAAAAAATAAACACTACTAACAGGTGGGGTCCATGGTTAAAATTAAAAAAGTTCAGCCGCCGGAGGATCTAAACGAATCAGTTGAAGCAGGACACTCGTTCAAGAGGCAGCGATCGGCGGCTATGCAACGGATGCGGGCATCTGGGCTTGGTCGAGCACAAGAAGTTCTTCTCATCTTTTTTGAGAAGTGTAGCTGTGGATCTTGGAAAGCAGTAGAAGTTCTTCTCATTTTTTAAGAAGAGAAAGAGAAGTAGCACCTGAGTGGAGTTCTTCCCATTTTTTTAAAAAGAGAAGCAGCACATCCAAATGAGAGTAGAAGTTCTTTCAATTGAAAAGTGAAGAAGCAGGCACTGCGGCGTCCCCGATGGAGGGGACGGTAGCGGGTTGAGTGGATCGACGATGGGTAAACTTTTCTGGTAATGAAAGTGGCTTGGGATCGAAGGCAGCGCGATTTTCGGTGGATTCTCCACGGCTAAATATCGCCAGAAGCTTCAATGGCTGGAATGAACATGGCGGTGACATCGGCTCACAATAGCTGTTTCCAATGGACAGCGGTGTAAGATTATTATGGCCTAGTGCCATTGATAATTAATTAAATATATAAGATATTTATTATGATTAAATATTTTAAATAAAGATATGGTTTAAATAACTAATATATATGAAATAAATAAGGTTATATATATTTATGGATAACAATCACATTGATAGAATGTGATTTGATAAAAAGTTAATATCCCGATCTGGTCCTCTCTCCACCTATAAAATAGACACAGTTTTATATATTATCTATCACATAAAGTCTTACGTACTGTGACATAAAGAAAGGGGTGAGGAGAGAGAAATCAGTTCCCGGCGCAATTCGTAGGAACGCATCACATGAGGACTGCCATTAATGGCGTCTCAAGGTAAGTCTTCTAATCATGTTTATGTGGTGTGAAAATCATGAAGATTTAAGATCTATGTCAATTAATGAATTAATTGCTTACGTTTAATTTATGCTTACATGTGGTATCAGAGCATGATTTTGGATCTCATGATTTTTCATCAAATAATTAATGTTACATGAGTTTAAAATTGAGATTGAATAAATTTGCGAATTATGTTCTTTGTTGGATGAAATTACTCGTACGATAAAATTACAGAAGTATGATAATGATTAAATTATTAATTTTTGGAATTATGCAATTTTTAATTACTCCAAGAATATAATTATATTAACTTGATTAATTTCACATGGAATAACTTAAATTGAATTGATTGATTCGATATAATTTTTGAAATTATGCTTTTTTTAATCAATATATTTTACGTAATTAATGATGAAGCCTTATGGAATAACTTAAATAGAATTTCGTGGATAATAATGGATGCATGTGACGTCTGCAACCAATTTGATATTATGATTACTAATTTCATGAATATGTGCTTATTAAATTCACACTTTGTTATGTAGGTGTGAATATTAGTGATGATGAATATATGTAAATATTAAGTTAACGACATGTCATGTCATGAATTGATTTATTTATGTTGATAACTTATTATCTCACATATTTAAATTGTGATATCACGTTACATAATAGATTTAAAGTTGATTGATTTATGACTACGTAAATTTATGTTATGTTACGTATCATGTCATAATTGATCTATTTATATTGATGACTTATTATCTCACATATTTAAATTGTGATATCACTTACATAATAGATTTAAAGAATCATGATTGATTTATGAATACTTAAAATAGATTTAAAGAATCATGATTGATTTATGACTACGTAAATTTATGTTAAGTTTTTATGTTTTTGATTGATGATAATTAAAATTATTTTGGGATATATACTAATTTATTTATATTAGAATATCTCACTTATGTTAGGTATGTTTCGCTTATGACATATTTATTATGTTAATGTACTAAATATATTAATATTCCAAATTCGTTAGAATAAGAATAGAAATTAACATGATATTTATGACATCTTTACTGTGATATGTCTGGATATGTTATGTATATTTATGATGACATTTTTAAAATTTTAATTAATGATATTGACTGTGATTTATTAATGTTTATGAAATAATGATTTGATTACTCATCTATTATGAGAATATAATCTTTGATAAGATTATAATGAATAAAAATATACGATTTATATTTATTTAATGTTGGTCTGTTAATCACCAAAGTAGTCTGAATTGAAAGATTATAAAGATAAATCGTATAATTAAATTTTAATTTCCCATATTTATGTGATACTTGAATAAAGATAATTTATTATATGGGTTGTTAAAAATTTCATAATTATAAGACTTTAAATTCACCTAAAGATGATTGCTAGTCTTTATAATTCATGAATATGAATGTAATAAATTGATAATTAATAAATTCTATCAAACTATTTTGTATGTCCAAATATGACAAAATAGTTTCAATGGGTATATTTAATTGTCAAATTATGTTAAATTTGCAAGTATCATTATGATCATGATTGTATATTGTTGTATCAGCCAAAGGAGAACTTCAATATACATTTATTGCTTTCGATAATGAATCTATTATCAAATTACTCAAGGTATTTATGAAATAAATTATATTATTTTAATTCTTAAAAATACTTATATTCGTTAGTCTCTACTCGCAAGTTCCGTCTGTTCCATTATAAAATGGATTAAAGTAATTTAAATAGTTTTAATAAATCTAATTTAACCAAAGTGTTTTGCATTTTATTTGTCACTTAAAGATAAATTACTTCTTTGCTTTTACTAGCAATAAAAGCTAAGTTATCTGACTATAATTCTTGGGTTAGATCATATAGACTGAGCTTAATGTTTATGCAAATAAATGTGACTAAGAAATTAAGTTTATCATACCTAAAGTTAAAAGTATCAAGGAATTTATGAAAGTAGTGAGAAATCATTCATAAATTATTAATAAACCTCGTGACGAGACATTTATGGCTACCTTAACCACCATGAAGTTTTATGATTCTCGTGGCATACATGAACTTATCATCAAAGATAACAAATATTGCAGCAAGATTTAAATCTTCCAAAATGAATTTGATTGAAAACTTATTAGTGCAGTTTACAAACTCACTACCTTATAAGTATGACATGTTCCAAATGAACCATAAGAAAGACGAATGTAATGTGAATTAAATTCACATAATGCTTAAATTAATGTTGGTTCAAAAAGAAACAAAGTTTAAGAATGAATTTAAAATTAAACATTATGTTCGTTTAAAAATAATAAAGTTGGAACTAAACGTGGATCTAATGTTTGGGGTAACTTTCCGAAAGAATTATTCCAAAGATTAATTAAAATAAAGCCTTTTCATGATATAGGCTCTTTCTGATCTTGATATTTGTGTGAATTGCACTAAAGAAAAGCAAATTAAACACACAAAGAATAGTGTCACGATAACTACACAACTTCTTATAATAGTTTACACCCCTAATTGCGATTCTTATGATAATCCCTTCGAAAAGATATAAAGATATTTCTTCATGCTCAATTTCATATTTAAATTTTTACATTATGGTTATATCTATCTTTACAAGAAATTTCTCATTCTATAAATGCTCAATAAGCATTTATTAGTGAAGTTGAGAAAATTAGATAGATAAGTGAAAATTTTAAAGTTGGGAAGAAGTGATGAATTTCATAGAAAGTATGATGAATTATCATGCTCAGTTACTAAATCACATAAAACCTTGCATTTATGCTTAATGCAAAATGTCTCACACACCACAATAAATTGGTGTTGCAGAATGATATAATCATACTTTATTGAATATGGTTGGAAGCATGTTGAATGATTAATCTATACATGTATTTTGTGGATTTATGCTCTTAGCATATTTTAAAATGCCCGGTAGGGATAATAATTTACATCCATATGAAAAGAAATTGGATAAAAGAAATATAACTAATTTCTGTATAAATTATCCTTAAAGTCTAAAGGGTATGGATTTTATAGTTCTAACCATAGTACGAGAATTTTAAAACTGGAATGTCAAATTCATTAAGAATTGTAAAGTCAGTGGGAGTATGAAACCTTGAATGTGGTTATTGAAGAAGTTAGGTGGTGAATCAGAAAATACATTTATCTAAAACTTCTTCTAAAGTTGTTATATAATTGTCGAATAGTCAAACAACTTTCAAAGACAACATATAAGTTATTCTACTCTCTTAATGGATCTGATTTTACTAAATCAATTGTCAACGAGCTTTCATTATATATATCACATTAAATAGCATTAAAGAATGTCTTAAGGACAATATATCTGCTATTTCTAATGATGACATATGTGGTATAATGAAATAAGCTAAAATTTGACATTATAATAAATCATAAAATTCGAATTTTGGAACAAGTCATGGAAGTAATAATTCTATTAAATGAGTAAATGCTATGAAAGACGAGTTGAATTCAATGACTCATAGTGAAGTTTAACATCTTGTTAGAATTGCCAAAGAGTTATAAAAGAATTTGATACGGATGTACCTTTATGACGGCGATTTTTTAAAGATATAAAACTAGAGTTGTTGCTAAAGATTTTACTGAAAAAGATGGCATAATTGTAAAGAGATACAACTAGTTATTTCTATACAAGACTCTACTAAAATTGTCATGACTTAGAGTTGCACCAAATGAATGTTATGATTGTTTTTCTAAATGGTGATTTGGTGGAAGATCAAGTTAAATGGATAAACTCAAAAAATTTTTCATTGAAGGAAAATATCACATGGCATGTAAACTTAAAGAATTAACATACAAACTTAAGCATGCTTTCCTTTCATGATATTTTTTGGATTTAAGAAAAATATCGTAAATCGGTGTACATATCTGAAAGTCAGTGGGAGCACATTAATTCTATATGTTGATGATAAACTTGCTTGCAACTGATGATCTTGGTTCATTATGTGAAACCAATAAATTATTTCCCTTAATGAACTTTATAATGAAATATATGAAGAGACAACTTATGTGATTGAGATAGAATTATTTCGATACATATCACAATAACGTTAAAGATGTCTCTGTAAGTATATGTTATTAAAGTTCAATTGAGATTATGGATGGAAAGGTGTTTGTAAAGCACGTTCCAATCCGGAAGGGAGATTATAAGTTTCACTTTATGTAATGTCCAAGAATGAATTGAAACGTACTATAATATTCCTTATGCATATGTTATTGGTAGCTTAAGATACACCAAATTGTACAAGGAGCAAATTTCTGTTAGAATGCTTGGTCATTATTGAAGTGTTTCATAAATGGATCACTAAAATGTTGCATAAGGAAATATTAGAGTATTTTTGTCTGAACTAAAGTACTCGTACTTACTTGTCAAAATTCTAATTACTTAGATGTAATTAAATATAGATTCAAATTAATATTATTATTTGATACAAGAAAGTTCACTTCGACTTTTATATTTTTTAGTCGGGGATATTGTATCATGCAAAAGTGTGAAGAAGTTTGTGAAAACTTCATTCAAAATTAAAGTTTACTTGTAGCATGATTTGAGGCTACAATTTAAGGTAATTGAAAGTGAAACTTAATTTCAGGACTTGAAATAAGTTGACATTAATGTCAAGTCGCTGAAAACTTATTATAATTATTTCGCTGCATTGTTTTCCTCTAAAATGATGAATATTCCAAAGTTGTTAAAACGTATGGAATGAAAGTTTTTTGTCGTTAAGAAGAACTTTAGAAACCTAGATGTCAATTGAACATAATGACACTAATCTTATGATTTCGGATCCGTTACGCAAATGTTCTTCTATAAAGACATTCATTGAACGTTACATGAATATGAGATCATTGAAAGGCTGTAACAAATTTATGATGAACAACTGACATTAAGAGCTCATTATGTTTTGTTTCTAATTAATATATCTTGTTTTGTCATTTTAGTAAACATGAATGTTGACATTAATTAAACATGATTTTATCTCGAATTGAGATACTTATATGGATCATTATTGATCTTTAGGTTGATGAGTCACGTTGAGTAGAAAGCTAATATCCTAGTACATGGAAGGAACTACGTCGAGTAAATGATATAGAACCGCCATGACTTGTGTTAGTCTATACTCAATATTGGCTTTATGAATTGACCAATTGCTTTGTCTTATATCGCGCACATTATGTAACTTATTTAAACACTCACGTTTAATGTTTAATTCTGTCACTCGGCCAAGTGGGAGAATGTAAGATTATTATGGCCTAGTGCTATTAATAATTAATTAAATATATAAGATATTTATTATGATTAAATATATTAAATAAAGATATGGTTTAAATAACTAATATATATGAGATAAATAAGGTTATATATATTTATGGATAACAATCACATTGATATAATGTGATTTGATAAAGAGTTAATATCCCGAGCTAGTCCTCTCTCCACCTATAAAAGAGACACAGTTTTATAAATTATCTATCACATAAAGTCTTACGTACTGTGCCATAAAGAAAGGGGTGAGGAGAGAGAAATCAGTTCCCAGCGTAATTCGTAGGAACGTATCACAGGAAGACCGCCATTAATGGTGTCTCAAGGTAAGTCTTCTAATCATGTTTATGTGGTGTGAAAATCATGACGATCTAAGATCCATGTCAATTAATGAATTAATTGATTACGTATAATTTATGCTTACAAGCGGTGCCAGTGAGAAGTAGTGCTGATGGAGGGCTCGTGTTTTCACGACCAACGCCGACAGTGTGTGGCTAGACGTTGCCAGAACTGGTGGTCGTCGGCGAGAGTCAGGGCTAGTTGGCGTCGTAATGTCAACGAATTCCGGCAACGTTCGATTGGAAATGCAGCGACTGATCTCGCTGGTGGTAGCAGATGGTGATGGAATGGGTAGAGGTGGTTCGCTTCTTCGAAGCGAGGAAGAAGTATGTTAATTTTCAATATCAGACTGCTTTTATGCGTATTCTTGGTGCTGCCAAGGAATCATTGAGGAAAATCCTATTAAGGGGGGAGTTTGATGAGTATTAAGATTCTAGTGAGATGCATTGTACTGCTAGATTGGCAGAAATGATTAACAAATACTCTGATGAAATGCAATCTAACTACTTTAAAGATTACAAGAAGGGAAGTTTCTTGGTTGATGAGATGAAGATGTTGGAGGAATGCAAGTCCATTGGTGTTCCAAATTTTCTACCTAGAGTAGCTTTCCTTGCTCTACTTCAGAAGAAAGTGAAAGGTGTATCTTAATCACCATTTGTGTTTGTGGACAAAACATGGACATATCTAGAGAAAGTTGTTGTCTCCGTTTTGTCGAAGCACTGCCACAACTATCCGCATCTCCTGACTTCTGCGAGAAGGGTGGCACAGAATATCGTCGGCATGAAGAAGCAGCAGGCGGTGAATTGGATGAGGGACATTGTGGAGATGGAGAAGCTCACCAGCTACACTTGTAACTCGGAGTACGTTGCTCTCTTGACCCAGCTCATGTCTAACCAGAGCACATTCTTGGACACTTTGAAAGATCATGGAAAGCCAAGTGGAACATATATAACGTCTCTCGCGTTCAGAACTGCAGCTACTAGAGTTGCCGCTTCCTTAGGCGTGCCGTCGTCATCAGCTTGGTTTCAGTGTCGACGGCGTTGCTGACATTCTTCTTCAGCTCCTCCGATAACACGTTGACAATTTTGGCTGAACTTTTCTATTTTTAACCATGGACCCCACCTGTTAGTGGTGTTTATTTTTTTAATTAACAAAGATACACTTTTGCTCTCCCTACAAAAGATAAAGGGGGCAATTTGATTCATTAAACAAAGTTGAAGGGTTTAGATGCTAAAAACAATATATTGAGGGCAGTGGCGAATGCAGTATAGGTACATAGTGGTACAGCTGTACCCCCAAATTCAAAAATAATATCTATATATGTACTCCCTTCGTCCCGTTTCAATGTTTACGTTTGTTTTTTGCACGTTGATTAAGAAGTATAATATTTTATTAGATAATGGGTGGAAAAATATAATATTTAATGTAAAGTGGGTAGGTGTATTAGTGTTGGATGATATATTAATTGTTTTAGGTGGGTCTCATATTTCAAAAAGAAAAACGTAAATATTGAAATGGGACGCGCAGAATAAAAATGTAAACATTGAAATGGGATGGAGAGAGTAGTATATAATCACGTTGTTTGCTTGTAGTTTGGTGGTTAGGGCACTTCGTGGTGTAGTCAATGTCTGGGGTTCTCTGTTTGGTCACATATCTTCATTATTTTTTTTTAATATATATTTATATTTCTATGAATCTTGTTTAGTTACATACATCTTCTTTTTTTTTAAAAAAATATATTTATATTTCCTATAATTTAGTTTATATTTTCAACGGAAGGGGTGCATTGAGTAGATAACAATATTTTACATATAATATTGGATATGGGGTGTATTTAGAGTTTTTTTTTATACACATAGCTCGCCCTTTTTCCTTATCTACTTCTTTGTTTCTTTTTTCCATGGAATTTTGAAATAGTGATTACTGGAATGGTGGAGATTGGTCTTTTAACTTTTTTAAAAAAAAAATTATTTAATACTCTGTAATGTAATTTTTATCTTAATTTTTTTGGCAATCAATAATAGGGTAATTTTTATCTTTATTTTTTGTGGAGATTGGTTTTTATGGGGGAAGTGCTTTACTTTAATAGATTAAATTTTTATTATTTGAATAATTTAATTTTGTGTATGCGTAAAGAGGCATTGGATTTATTCGAAATCCTAATGTTGAAAGTAACTAATGTTTTATACAATTTAATTGAGATGAGAGAAACTGGAACTCCATTAAAACCTTATTATAATACCTTGATTAAAGCAGAGAGAAGAAGTTGATGATTAAAGGAAAGAGAAATAAATTGATGTAGGGACATTTTTTTTATTCTACATAATCTTTATTTAATTATAAAAATTTTAGGGGTGTATTTAAAAATGAGTGAGTTTTGTGCGAGATCGTCTCACGGATCCTCCTTTTATCCATATTAGTATGCGCTGATCCGCTAATAATTAACAAAGCAAACCCGCCGCTAATTTGATAGCCACAATAGCAATTTCCTACTTTTTTTTCTGTTTTTTCTGTCTCTTTTTTTTTTCTTTTGGATAGGTCTTGGGTGAGACCGTCTCACAGATCCCCTTACGTGGGACGATCCATTTTAATCCATTATGGACCCACGAAACTTCACAGGCGACTGTTTGGCGTTAGTAATCTTCCATTCATTCATTGTTGTTGAAACTTAGCATTCTTCCTTTCTTTATTTATTACTATTTTTTATTTTTAATAATTCTTTTCTTTTTTATTTTATTATTATTTAACATGTATACTTTCAGTTATTTTTTAAATTTTATTTATTTGAAAATATTTAATATTTAATATTCAAGAAAAAACACTTTAACAGTTTTTTTCCTCTTTTCACAATATTTAAAATAAATTGTTTTTTAAATTATTAACAGTAATAAATTTTATTTTATTATAAAATATATTATCACTTTTTATGATTAAATATTTTTTATTAAAAAAATTATCACTTTTTATTCGTTACAAATTGTTATATAATTATTATTTTTCATTTATTAGATATTACTTTATTAATAAAGTTATCACTTTTTGCCCCTCCTTTAAATTTTTTAATAAAATAATTCTATTGATTATTGTTACTTTATTATTATAAAATATCACTTTCTACTAAAATTATTATCACTTTTTATTTGTCACACAAATTATTATTAAATATTTCATTGAATGATTATCACTTTTCTTTGATAAGAAATAATATTATTAAAAATATTATCACTTTTTATTTGTTCTATAAATCATTCATGATTGAAATAGTCAATAAATTATCACTTTTCCTTGATTAGATATTGAATGAAAGTCAATAGATTATCACTTTTACTTGATTAGATACCATTTTTTCGTAAACCAGTCATCACTTTTATCTGTGCAAAGAACGTTTAAAAAATTGTTTAATAGGAAAATTATCACTTTTTCTTTACCAAATATAACTTTTAATAAAAATATTATCACTTTTTATTTATCTTATAAAATTTTTTGTGCATTTTTTTTCTAAATAGTTATCACTTTACCTCGGTTCTATTTAAAAAAAAGGTAGATCATACGTGAGATCATTTTACACTTTTTAACATAGTTATCACTTTCGCTATAAAAATGTTATTACTTTTCATTTACATTCATAAAATTGAATTATCACTTTTTATTAATTTAGTATCACTTTTCCTTATGAAATTTATCACACTTCTCGTCCGTCTCATACAAGCCTTAGCCTAAAAAAAGGTTTAATTTTAATTTTAAAAAAAATAAAATTATTAAATTGAAATAATAATTTAATTTAATTTATGAAAATAGAAATTATTTAATTAATTAAAATATATTTTTTTCTAATTGTCATAATTCATATATAAGAGTAGATTTGTAATTGAATGGAGTAAAAAGCTAAATTAAAAGAAAAATAATCACATTTAAACCAAAGAAAGAGGAAAAAAAATGCTTCTCAAATAGAACCCGAGAAGTTAACCACAACATATGCATACCGAATTTGCCAAATTGGCAATAGCCAGAAAACACTTGGAAGATGACAGTTAATTACTAAGGCTTGTAGAAGGCGGTCAATTTGGATCTGAAAAAGATCCGTCCCACAAAATGAGATCCGTGAGATGATCTCGCACAAGTCTTTCAGAAGGCAAAAGCTCTCGCGCCTCCGGAAACACGGAGAGATACTCCGTGTCCCCATGTGAACACAACTTCCTCCCCTTCAATTCTATTTAAACCTATATATTGTTAGAGATTTAAATTGCAAAGACGCACAGAATGTGATCCGTGCGCCCGGGTGCACAGGAGCTCCACTCATTTCAGAATATATTACTTTATTAATTATTAAAAATAATATGGATTTATATTTTACTTTATTAATAAATAATAATATCACTTTTTATTAATCATATATCACTTTTTCAATACAAATGTTATCACTTTTTATTTGTCATAATAATTATTATGAAATAATTCAATTAGAAGATTATCAATTCTTCATGATGAGATATCACTTTTTACTCAATTGTTTATGAAATATTTTAATAGAACAAATATTACTTTTCTTTAATGATGTATCACTTTTATCCGTCTAATAAATTATTCATACAATAATATCACTTTCGCTATGAAATATTATCACTTTTTATTTATATTATAAATCGTTCAAGAAATAGTTTACTGCATCATTATCACTTTTTCATCGATTAAATATCATTTTTTATTACTAATGTTATCAATTTTTATACATCTCACATAAGGATTTATGTGAGATGATCTCATACAAGACTTTGCCTAAAATTTACTTTATATACTTTATAATGCGCCAAATATTATATAGGTGAATCTTATATGAGACCGTCTCATATCTCATTCCGTGAGACGGATTATCCATTTACTAACCAAATAAAACGCGAGCGGCTTCTGTATGCGAACTAACATGAAGTGTTAATGCAATTACGTTATGCAACTATATCTTAATTATTTGATTAATATTATTTAGTTTTTTATTTTAATATTTATTATCTTTATTACTAAATGTAATAATATATGTTATGAGGTATTATATCCTCATGCCTAACGGGCCGGAAGCCCAACAAGCTGAGATACCACGAGCTGGAGGCCCAACCTTAAAGAGGCCCAAGATATGAATGAATGGTAAATCATGGAATGATGGCAGCCCAGAAAGACGACCCTGGCCCAAAAGACACACTTCGGAGAAGAATCGGGAAGTGGCCCAAGAGACGAGCCCAAGAAGATAAGGCCAGGAAAGGGCCAAAGAGCGGGAAGCCCTCTAAAAGGATAGATGACCGAGACCCCTCAGTAGAACACCCCAGCTCCGAAGTCAAGGGAGACATCCAGGAGCTCGGACGAGCCACATAGCCTCGAAAATCGACCCATCCAACGACTGGAAGGATTATCAGAACTTCGGGGCAAAGTACAGATACAACTGTGAGAACAGCTAGTGGCGGCAGGCTAAAAGACAAGGATAACGGTAAGAATGGATGTCTTGGACAACACTCTCACACTAGAGGACAATACACAACAAACATGTCCCTCTTCATCCACCAATAGGAAGCAAGCAAAGGACAGGGAAAGACTTGCCGCAATCTACAAGACATCTGGTAGCTTTCTACACCGGCTACCAAAAGTCATCGATGTACCAACAGTCTCCATTGATGGCTGCTTGTCTTCATCCAGGTGGCACGACGGGATTGGACAATCGTTAGGGTTTTGTTGGTATTATAAATAGCTTCTCTCACAAGAGAGAAGCAGGTTACTCATTCTCACTTTAGACATTACACTTGTAATTGGGAGGGTTTATGAATGTTGTTCTAGAGGAGTGTAATAAAATCGGTTAAGGCTTTCTGGTTGGATCTCCCATCTCTCACATATTTACTTGTGTTTGATTATGATCGTTCTTGGCTCAGTCATACTATAATTTCTTATCCCTTAATCATGAATTAACTAACTAAGAACACGCATCTACAGTTGGCGCCGTCTGTGGGAAATGCTACACTTGGTTGTTCTTGTTCTGTTTGGTTATTGAGCTCTTTTTATTCTTGCTCTGTTTTCTTTGTTGAGAGAAGGGGGAGAAGGTTTTACAACCCCTAGAAACGAAGAAAGGAGAGAATGCTTCAGAGCTCAATGAAATGTGACAAGGAGTGGAAATAATGTCCAAATTAGCGCACTGAACGTAGAAATTCCCACTTCGGCGAGATCTATTCCTCTCCCAGATCTAGGCGACCCCCAGAAGACGAAGGAAATGAATGAAAAAATCAGAAGGGTGATCAATGATTACGCCACTGAAGCTCCCCCGGTTCAACCAAAGAGGTTGAGCTTTAGCGGCCCTCATAGGGAAAGCTGTGGTGATCTGAGGGAGGATCTCAAAAGAAGGAAGGAAGCGAGGAGAGAACATAGCGGAGGTGATGCCAGAGAAACTATCAACTTCATTAGAAAAAGGAATACAGGAGAAAGGGAAAGTGTGAATGAAACTCCAGCGGAAGGAAGACACAGCGAATACTTCCGCTGGCCAGAGATGGAAGCCCGAAGGCAGCCACAATTAGGGAGGAACCAAGGGACGAGAAACCCCCCACCCCAGAAAATGTCCAGGGAGGGTGACACCCGGCGGCCCGGACGGAATCAAGGAACAGAGCACCCCCCGCTAAGGAAGATGCCAAGGGAAAAGGAATCCTACCAGCCTCACCCCCAAAATCAAAGAAGAGGTCTTCCCGCAACTCAGGAAGTACCAGTAGAAGTCGAAGCTCCACGAAGGACACCTTCCGTCTCCCAAAGAGAACATCATCATCACCACCCCCTGTATGTCAGATGAGTGGTCAAAGAAGGCGTAATTAGGGTAGGAGGCCGAGGAATCAAATATCATATTCATCTTTAGCACCATACTCACAGAAGAACCGAGACCCTCATGGGAAGATCTACCCACGACTGAGCTATCCCTGCCATGGAATGGACGGAACAGGAGGCTTTTTTCCCGAAGAGGAGCATGATGAATGGAGTTCCCTACAGAAGTTTAGTCGGAAAATAGAGAAGTATTTCCAAATGTCCCGGCAAGGAACTTACAAGCCTTGGTTAATGATGAAATAAACAAACGTTTTACAGATCTGGAAAGGAAGATGTCCGAAACGAGGGAGTCTTCAACAGGAGGTGGCCCCCTCTCCTTTCCCGGGGGAAATCAGTAATGCCCCTCGGCAACAGGGAGTCAAGTTTCCCTCAAGTTTGATTTTCGACTGTGATTATGATCCATACTCCTATATAGAAAAATATCTTATGTGGATGAAGGCTCAGGGTGCAAATGAGGTTACGCTATGCAGGATGTTTCCCCTGACTCTCAAAAACAAGGCGCATGCATGGTTCAGGGCAGTTACGACAGCATCCATCAAAGGTTGGACAGAGCTCATGGAAGCATTTTTGATGCAGTATTCATACCTCGGAGCCCACAAGGAGCCGAAGCATAAACTTGCTAACATTCGTCAGGAGTCGACAGAGAGCTTAAGGGATTTCCTGAGAAGGTTCAACGAGCAAAGGTCAATGGGGAAAGTCATGGGAGATGAATCATGTCTCATTACTGTAAAGGGGGCACTGCATCCCGAAACCAGCTTGTGGAAAGCAGTGTAGCTTAAACCGTCAATATCTTACGCAGCTTTCATGGTAATGTCTAATGAATATATTCAGGCAGAGGACTCTCAAAAATGTCTAACGGGTAGGTTGTTCGCCTTGAATAGATTCATGTCGAAAGCATCAGATAAATGCAAGCCTTTCTTCGACGTCATCAAAAAGGCAAAGTTTGAATGGACAGAGGAGTGTGGAAAAGCATTTGACGAGATCAAAAAGGAATTATTAGATCTCAGGGTTCTCTATAAGCCATCACCAGTCGAAACACTACAGATATATCTAACTGTGTTGGAAACGGCGATCAGTTCAGTACTGGTCAAAATGGAGGAGAATAACCAAAAACTGGTGTATTTCGTAAGTCAATCTTTAAGGGATGCGAAACTCAGGTACCTGGTAATAGAGAAAGTAACTTACACTCTCGTTAGGAGTTCGAGAAAGCTAAGACTGTATTTCATGGAGCATATCATAGAAGTACTGACGATATTTCCCTTGAGGCAAGTGCTCCAAAGGCCAGACACAGCGGGAAGATTGCTCAAATGGTCTGTCGAATTGGGACAATTCGATACATACATGCCGAGGAATGCGGTCAAAGGATAAGTGATGGCTAATTTCATAGTAGAGCTAACATTCCCTATACCAACCGGAGAAGAAAGAAGAAAACCCTAGATAATGCACGTAGATGGATCCGTCACCACATCGGCTTCGGGAGCTGGAGTCATCATCCAAACGCCATCGGGAGAGACGTTCTCAACCACAGTCAGATTTGGGTTCCAGGCTACCAACAACAAAGCGGAATACGAAGCCCTACTAAATGGGTTGAGAATGGAATTGGCCATGGGCGACGATGAGCTGCTGGTGTATAGCGACTCTCAATTGGTAGTGAATAAGGTAGAAGGGGAATACGAAGCTAAAGATGATCAGATGAGCCAGTACAGAAGATTAGTTGCTGGCATGCTACTGAGATTTAAACATGTATTTCTAAAGTACATTGATCGGAGGGAAAACATGGGGGCATATGCATTAGCCAAGCTGGCCAAGGCACAAACGCAGAAGACCTCAACAACATCAACATCGTGAAGCAGGAAAAGCCATCGGATACCAGCATTTGGGTTTTAACTGACCAACCTTCCGAAGAGTCATGGATGAACCCAATCAGGAGCTATTTGGAAATGAGATTAACCCCTTCGGATAAGAATGAAGCCCATCATATTAGACTCAGATCAGCGAGATATGTGTTGATTGAAAGGAAGCTGTATAAGAGGGGATATTCATCCCCACTCCTGAAATGTCTGAACCTAGAGGAGGCGAGTTACATGCTGGCTGAGATATACGAAGGCATATGCGGGAACCATATGGGTGGAATTTCTTTAGCTCATAAAGTGATCAGACAGGGATATTTCTGGCCGACATTAAAGAAAGATGCTACTCAGCACGCACGAGTTTGCGCTACTTGCCAAAGGTTAGCACCGATCACAAGAATGCCCTCGGAGCAATTAACATCAGTCTTCAGTCCTTGGCCTTTCATCTACTAGTGCAGAGACTGAAGCCCTATCGACAATCACCGAGGCTCGGGTGGAAAAGTTTATCTGGAAAAACATTTTGTGTTGATTTGGTATGCCGTACGCGATCGTCACGGACAACGGCAAACAATTTGATAACGCCATGTTGAGAAAATTCTATGAAGACTACAACATCAAAAACTGGTCCTCGACACCTTACCACCCTCAATTCAACGGTCAAGTTGAAGCGATCAACAAGATAATTAAGCACACCTTGAAGAACAGGTTGGAAAAGCTGGACGGGAATTGGCCCGAGGTCCTATTGTCGTACAAGACAACAACAAGAACCTCCACTAATGAGACGCCCTTCTCAATGGCTTTAAGTATGGAAGCAGTGATCCCAGTAGAAATTGGAGAGCCCAGTCCAAGGATCGATTTCCATAGAGAGGAAGGAAATGATGAATTGATCAAGGAGAGATTGGACCTATTGGAGGAGAAAAGGTTGAATGCAGAAATGCATAATGCAATATACAAACAGAGGGCTGAACGATTCTACAAGTCAAAGGTGAAACTGAGGCAATTCAAAGGAGGCGAATTGGTACTCCGAAAGGGGTTAGGTCCGGCAGCACAAGGCAGTGGACAGAACTAGGAAGACCCATTTGTGATCAAAAGGGTATTGGAAAAAGGGGCATACGAGCTTGAAGAGGTGGATGGAAAGAATGTGCCACACCCATGGAATGTCCATCACCTAAAGAAGTAATACCAGTGAGCCAGACAGGGGGACAAACGAGGTTGGTGATGCAACCTCTTACTGCTTATAATCAAGGCATTAGGCCATACTTGAATAGAATCAAGGCACTAGGCCAAATTGAGTAATGGGTTTGTGGGCTACATCATAAAGGTTATATGGTTATGGATATTTATTTCATGGAATATGAATCATTAAATTTGATCTCGGGTAATTGGGGAGGAATGTCATAGCATAAAAAGGGGATATGGAATATCAATGGCTAAAACAGAATCGAAAAAAAATGGATAGGCCAAGAATAAAAGGGTAAAATCTCAAAAAAGATATGCTAAAACAAGGGGATGGACGTTGGTATAGGAATAAAAAGATATAACAACGGTATGGAAAATACGGAGATAAACATGGAAGAAATGAATCGGAATAAAGAGCTGAATTTTGGGGTCTCATCGGAATCGAAATAAAAAAGTAGTTCGGGACAAAGGTTGAGGTATCAGAATCGGAACAAAGAGGTGAATTTGGGGCCTCATCAGAATCGTAATAAAAATGTAGTTCGGGATAAGGGTCGAGGTATCCAAATCGGAAGAAAAGGCGAGTTTTGGGGCCTCATCGGAATCAGAATAAAAAATTAGTTTGGGATAAGGGTCGAGGTATCAAAATCGGAACAAAGAGGGGAATTTTGGAACCTCATCGGAATGGAAATATAACTCAATAAACCAGATAGGGTTCGACGGAACTCAAATCAGATAGCGTTGGAACAACAGATACTTAAACGAAAAAAGAGGGTCCCGGAAAAGAACACAGACACATGCATAATCGGCAAGCATGGCAAAGGTACATAATAATTCATAAATAAAAGCCAACACATATCAGCAAACTTAGATTAGCAACAGACGATTCAGCGATTCATAAATCATATAGACAGAGAACATTATCCAAAATAGCCACCCAACAAAAGTAAGAAAGGGGGAGGGAGAAATCCAGAATTCAAATTACAAACCATCATTGTAAATAAAAGTTTTTACCCATACGGGGAACCAAGACGGAAACAAAAGTCAATCTGTGAAGCTGGAGAAGGGATGTCAACCTTTCTTCCGACCACTGAGAGATTGGAAGATGCTAGCCATTTTATCCTCCAATTCTTTTAACTGCGCTTCAGCACGGGCAGCCCTCTCCTTAGAAAATTCAGGACGGAGAACACGTTGCTCTAAAGCCCTAACATGGGCTTCCATTTCGATCAGCCTAGCTCTGGCCGCGGTAGCTTGGGCCTGGGCGGCATTCCTCGCAATCTCTGTCTCCACCAAACTAGTCATAACGGAAGCCAATATGGTCTATTCTGTCGCCAAATCAAAATCCATGTCCTGCAAGTGCCTTTTTTGGTCTTCAACGGTCGAGGCCAACTCGGCATTTTCAAACTCCATAACAGTCAATCTTTCTTCCAAATCAATGGAAGATCCTTCAGAATCACCAACCACCTGACTGGCAAACAAACGATATGGTAAAATGCCCGCCAGTCGCCCAGCGAATAAAGTCTGATCCATGATATGCAAGGAGGTAGAAAGAGAAAACAGCAGCTCCAGCCATGGTGGCCAAACTAGAAGAATTCCGAGGGAGAGAACTAGGACCAGTGATAAGCGGGGCACGGCGATTGAAGGGACAAGAAACACCCTGGACAAAGCCCAAATTACCCAACTCTTTCAAATCAGGCTCGTCAAACTCATTGGCAATATTCTTCCCATGTACACGGGCTCTTTCGGTGGCCAGCCTCTAGGGCTCCACATTGGCAATGGCGGAATCAGTCGGTTCAGCAACACCTTGAGGGTTCAGATTAACTGATGGAAGAACATAAGCCACCCGAGGATCAGAGTCAGGAATGCCAGAATCAGCCTCTTTCTCAGGAACAACGGGGGAAATAACATTTCGGGCAGACCCAAGCATCATATCATAGTCTTCAGGCTCTGGATCACTTTTCATCTCGACCTCCGAAGCATCTTTCAGTTCGGGATCCTCCTCCTGATCTTCTTTACTTTCCGAATCCGCGACAAGGGGATCTGCAAAAGGACACCATTGATAAGAATATAAGAGACACATAGAAGACAACAAAGCATGAACCGAGGTAATAATTTCCCTCATCTCATTAGCAAGAATATCGAACTCATCGACGGATGGAGACTGGCGGTGGTGAAACTGATACTAGGCTGGTGAGAGAATTCACCCCGTTCATAAATACCCCGACGTCGTTTCCCAAGTAATGACATCATTGTTGTCCCGACAAAATCGGCCAAGGAGAAAAACCCGGGAGGAGTGGCGGAAGTATGTCGTGGATGTTCCCGTGGAGGAGATATTGGAGGTAAGGTCTATCACCGGTAAACTGCTCTACCAAAAGGTCTTCCTCGAGTTTGAAATCCCCAGAGCTAATTGACAAACCTTCGAACTCTTCTTCTTCATTGAGAGAGGAGGACTGAGCAGAATAGTCGGAATCAGTTTCATCTGGAGACGGTGGACCCCACTAGAGACAGAGCACCTCGGAGTTCATCTGGATAAATAAGAAATAAGTATTAGACATAGAATGAAACATCTTGACAAACAAAAGGAAACCACCGGAGAATAAAAGGAAGAAATACCAATAGTGGCACAACTAAGGGTAGACAGCCCAGCAGAAACAAGGATGGGTTCTTGAAGCAAATGAGAAGCACAGTAAGAATTGCTGCTTGAGGACAAGATCTCGTAGACGTGACAAAATCCATCGCTTAACTGTACGAGTTGATGAAGACGTGGAGGACCTGCACAAGGTATTAAAAGAATGTTAGAAATTCCCCAGAGCAATTCACAGTCCCGAAAAGAGGGAAGAACCATACACTTGCTCAACGGAAGGAACCGAGTGGGAAAAGTCACTAGGACATCATTTACGCGAAGAGGATAATTACCTTTCAACCAAAACCAGACGTGCTCCCAACTCCTGCCGATAACATCGGAAGCACCAATAAAGCGATGGTTGTCATGAGGGAGCAAATGATAAAAACCGCTAGGACGACCTGAGGCAGCATAGAAAAAAGATACTCCAGCTCGAAGGGGTCTCGGATAATATGGCCAAACACATGGAACAGAGACATAGTAGACATCAAACGTAGCCAATAAGAAGGTAGCGGTTGTCCGATAGCCAAGTCCCACCTTTGTAATAGCAAACCAACAATAGACGGAATAGGAAAACATAAACCAGCATGAAATAAGGAGTAATAGAAGGCAGTGCACTCGAGAAGAGGCTCAGTAATAGGAACATCGTTACCAGGAGAAAGGAAAACCACGCTGGGATTGCCAAACAACTGATGGATTCGTCTAGGCGCTTAGTGGAGAGTCTGGAGGGTGGCACCCACTCAAGATGTTGAGCCATGTCGCGTAGGGTAACACCTATATCGCCGATATCCCGACGCGCCGGGTGGTAATCCATCAGGTTCAGGGGCAAGAGAGCATCGTATTCTTCATCGATGGATATCGACACACCGCTGGCGGGTACAGCAGGTACAACAGGAACACCCAGCCTGTCGGATGAAGGAACAGGAGGTAGATTGCCATCGAAAAAGGAAGAAGTAGACAAATCCCTTAAATTCAACCTAGGCCGCATTCGTAGATGATTCGAACTGTGAACACCAGGCCGCACATGTCTTTTCGGCGTGGAGTCGGAGGTATTAACTTCTTGAACATCAACCGGCGGAGGAGTACCTTCACTAGCCATCACTAATGATAGATGTTAAAATTAGGGTTTAGCAAAAAGAGAGAATAAGGGATATTTCAGAGAATGCCGAAAATTTTTTAAATGAGTTAAGGGAGAAATACAAGGAAATATGCAAGAGATTTGAATTTCAAAAACATAAGTCAAAAGATATCTTATGGAAAGAAATACAACCTACATCATGAATAGACAGGGTGAACTAAAAACGGCAAGGACCTGATGGCTGGGAAGATAAGACTTTCAACTTCCAAGGAAAAGGAAGGGCCTAGATTAATCCATGTGGAGCCTGATCAAAAGCGTCCCACACCACGACAGAAAATGATAGTTACACTCAAAAGTAAAGGCAAAGTTACCAGAATACCCTCACAAGGTTAGTTAACATCAAATCAAATACTCCATTTCATAAGGAAAGGATTACACAAGTGTTGGACATTCATAGAAAAATCCTATTATTCGAAGAAAAAGAGAAAAATACATGGAACATTCATAATAAACTCAAATAAGGGAATACATCCAGCTCGGTACCGGGGGCTCGGTAAAATTTCATTTGCCGATGGGGATGCCTTCAGAATCGGCAGCATCCATAGACTTTGGACTTCAACCTTCAGGTGGCACACCCTCGGAAGAGTCTAGGAGGGCCATCGAGAGAAGGGGAGGAGCTGATATCACAAATGTCCAAGATCTCCCAAGGGACGGAATCAGGTACACCAGGGGAGCTAACACCAATACCACCAGCACTGTCGTCTCAAACCTTCTTCGAAGGACGAACGACGAGAGCAGTACTGTCATAGGTCTCTTCATAAGAACTTTCATCCTGCAGACCATACTTCCTTTTTGAGGCAGCGGATTTGGCAACAATGGCCTTGGAATTATCCCTCTTAGACTTCGAGGCTTTAGGAGCTCTTTTTGAAACCTTCTCTCCAGCACCCAAGTTTTTTCCTTTAATAGTACCAATATCTAGCCTCAGAGAGGGAAGGTTAGAAGAATCACGGATCTTGATAGCCTTGAGGGGCTGCATGGTGAGAGGGGCTTCGGAAATTTTCCCGGATGGGACCTGAGAAACCTTACTTTCCGTTGTTGAGCGCGGCCTGTTTACTGGCAGAGGAAAGGGTAGCAATGCGGGCAATATCAGACATGGGGAGCTACTCCTTCCCAGAACATAATGGAAAGAAAAGTAAATACAGAAGAAGAAGGAGAGTCAAGAATATGAAGAACACCATCACAAAACGTCGAGAGGTCGAATCAAAAGACGCAACAATAGAAAAATCACCTGGCATGGCTATAGCCGAATAAGTAAAGCCGTCAGAGAAGATATTAGTGCAAATAAGAATGGATTGGTAATGGCGCTCCTTCTTGGGGAGATTGCAAATGCGATGGAAGGCGTCTTGAAACTCAGATGACAACTTCTCAAGAGCACACGACTCACTTACTGCATAAAACAAGAGGAAAATGTTTTAGAATATTTTAAATGGTGAAGAAAGGAACCGAAATACATACATGCACTAAGATCAGGTTTGAAGAAGGAACTCCTAGAGAATACAGTGGAATTTTGAGGGTCCTCGGAATCGAAGACACAAAAACCCCTCCACGGCCCACGAACCCAAATCCAATGATCTTTCCTCTTTTTAACTGAGCTAGGCAAAGCGGCAACCAGGTTAGTGTGACGAGGCGCCAAATAGTAATACCCTTTCATCCTAGCATTCGGAGTAAGCCGATACAGGAAATTGATCTCCAAGGCACTCAACAATGGATACTTCATCAAATGGAAAAGAACTAAAATCCCCATCAAGGCAGCCCAACCGTTAGGAGCCAACTGAGTAGGGGATATACCCAAGAAGTTGAGAACATCCCGAATACAGGGATGAAGTGGAACCGAAGGCCAAGCTCGAACTACAATTCATAGGTCGCAACAACATTTGATGGGGCAGAACACATTCGAGCATCGGGAGAAGGAGGGAAGAATTCAATATCATCTCCGCATTGGAATTTACCGATGGCGATAATGGTATTTTTCTCTAGCCAATAATCATCAATAATAGAAGGAAAATCCTCGGCAGATAAGGGAACTCCATTTTCCCAATCCAGAAGCTTCCTGAGATGAGCCACCAGCCCGGGACCGACGTCGACTATATTGGCGCTGTGTTTTAAACTGAAATTCGACACGAAGTCGATAATCGCCTGGTCAAAGGCAGATTTAGAAAGGGAACAAGAACTCGAACCCTCTTCTTGATGAGGAGAAGGAGACCAGCACTCCCGAGTGAAGAATCAGTAATTCGTAAAGGGGATTTCGAAGGAGAGATAGAACCCTCGCGGTTCATGTTCACAAAAGTATAGGGGGAGAGAAAACGACACACAGAGGAAAAAAAGGAGAGGAAACCCTAGACGACGACACGAACTCAAAAATACCAGGAAGAAAAAAGTTAGGGAAAGAAGGAAGAAAAAGAGAGAAGAATGGTACCTGGAGGAAAAGGGAGAGCGTACAGTACAAGGGATATTGCAACCGTCAGAGGAAAGATAAAAGAGGAAAATCAAACAGAGAGAAAGGAGAGAGGAAGGTAAACTGACAGAATTTACGAAATTTAAAATTTGAACGAAAACACTAAATACCGAAGACATCCCCAACCTTGCAGAAATATCTCAGCAACCCCGGTAATCAAGGAACAGGAATAAGGTGGGACCAAGATAAGAAACTGGAGTGGAAGAAACGGGAATCTTACATACTGAAGCATGAGGGATATAACTTACAAAATAAGGGGCGACCCTAGATAATCTCAAACCATTAGATTATCTAGGCTCGAGGGGCTAATGTTATGTGTATTATATCCCCCATGCCTAACGGGTTGGAAGCCCAACAAGCTGAGATACCATGAGCTGGAGGCCCAACCCTAAAGAGGCCCAAAAAGACTACCCTGACCCAAAAGACACACTTCGGAGAAAAATCGAGAAAAGGCTCAAGAGACGAGCCCGTCATCAAATGTTGTCGGGGAGCCCAAGAAGATAAGGCCAGGAAAGGGCCAAAGAGCGAGAAGCCCGCTAAAAGGATAGAGGGACGAGATCCTTCAGCAGAACACCCCGACTCTGAAGCCGAGGGAGACATCTAGGAGCCCGGACGAGCCACATAGCCTCGGAAATTGACCCATCCGACGACTAGAAGGATTATCAAAATTGCGGGGCAAAGTACAGACACGACTGTGAGAACGACTAGTAGCTGCAGGCTAAAAGACAAGTATAACGGTAAGAAGGGATATCTTGGACAACACTCTCACACTAGAGGACAATACACAACAGACATATCCCTCTTCATCCACCAATAGGAAGCAAGCAAAGGATATGGAAGACCTGCCGCATTCTGCAAGATATCTGGTAGCTTTCTGCACCGGCTGCCAAAAGACGTCGATGTACCAGCAATCTCCATTGATGGATGCTTGTCTTCATCCATGTGGCATGACAGGATTGGACAATCGTTAGGGTTTTGTTGGTAGTATAAATAGCATCTCTCACAAGAGAGAAGAATGTTACTCATTCTCACTTTAGACTTTACACTTGTAATTGGGAGGGTTTATGAGTGTTGTTCTAAAGGAGAGTAATAAAATCAGTTAAGGCTTTCTGGTTGATCTCCCATCTCTCACATATTTACTTATTGTTGTGTGTTTGATTGTGATCATTCTTAGCTCATTCATACTATAATTTCTTATCCCTTAATCTTGAATTAACTAGCTAAGAACAAGCATCAACAATATATATTATTATTTTATCTTTTATATAACTTATTCATAATTTGATATTACTTTTTATTTAAAATGTTATAACTTTTACTTCTTTTTTTAAAAATTATTCATAATACAATTTGATTACATAGTTATCACTTTTTATTGATTAATTATCACTTTTAATTAAAAATATTTTCACTTTTTCTATTAATTATTCATGATTCAATTGTTTAGTTATTACTTTTTCTTAACTAAGATTAGTATTTTTTATTTAAATTTTTTTTATCATTTTTTAATCATCATACAAATTATTTATAATAAAGTTCGATTGAAGGACTATCACCTCTCTTTAATCATAAATAACTTTTTATTAAAGTGTCATAACTTTTAATTTATCAAACAAAATTTTCATTAAATAGTCAAATTGAACTGATATCATATTTTCTTGATTAAATATCACATTTTATTAAGAATGTTATCACTTTTTTACCATCCTCTGAATCACCTTTCTTTATTTAAACATCTTTTTATTAAAATATTATCATTTTTTATCATTCAAGTGGACAATTATTATTTTTTTTAATCATATATTATTTTTAGGCAAAGACTTGTCTTTGTGAGACCATCTCACATAAGTCCTAACATGAGATGGATAAAAAATGATAATATCATTATCATTTTTGTTATAAAAATGTTATCACTTTCGCTGTAAAATATTATCACTTTTTATTTATAATATAAATTGTTTATAAAATAGTTCGCTTCATCATTATCACTTTTCATAGATTGATTGTCACTTTTCGTTAATTATATTATCATTTTTTATCTGTCTCGTAAAGACTTGCATGAGATGTTTAACACAAGATTTACCTTATTACAAATATTATCACTTTTAATGATTATCACTTTTTTAAGATTAATTATCATTTATTATTAAGAATATTATTATTACTTTTTTTATTCAACATTTATTATATAAATAATAAAATAAAACAATTTAATAAAATACAAATTATAAAAATAATAAAATAAAATAAAAGTAAAAAAGGCGCCCCGTTGGTGTTGATCCCGCACCTCAACCATGAGTTATTCTTCAATTGCCATAAAGCTGTAAAGTCGCTAAAATTTCGACAAAGTATATACTCCCTCCGTCCGTAGGAGGGTCATTTGCTTTTTTGCACGTAGATTAAGGAATATTATTATTTAATGTGAAGTTGATAGTTATATTAATAGGAGTGTGAGTTCATATTTTAATTGTATTAAAGGGGTGTGTGGATCTCATATGTATAAAAAAGGAAAGGAGACTATTTGGGTGGGACGGTCTAAATTGAAAAATGACCCTCTTAGCCTGGGACGGAGGGAGGGAGTATAAAACTTCAATAAGATCGCCTAAATGGATCAAGATTCTCACGGAATGAAATCCACGAGACGGTCTCGCACAAGTCTTTTCCTTTAGAAATTATGTGGAAGTAAATAGTCATGCCCATTTTTAGAGGCAAAGACTTGTGAGAGACCGTCTCACTTAAGTGATAATTTTTCTGAAGGAAAATGATAATAAATTAATGAAAAGTGATAATACTCTTTTATGAACAATTTATAGTATAAATAAAAAGTGATAACATTTTATAACAAAAGTGATAATGATTTATACCGAAAGTGATAATTATTTTAAAAAGTGAAAAATAGTCTCATGTAAGACGGTCTCATGCAAGACCTACCCATCTTTTAATTCTTAGAGTTGATATTAGGTACACCCGGGTGCAAGGGTGCACTCATATGTGTATAACTTTTTATTCTATTTTGTATACATGTTATTCTATTTTATATACGTGTTTCTTAATAATATACTAAACTTTTCTCACACTAAATTTTTCATTAAAAAAACTAGCATCTATATGTGTATAACTTTTTATTCAATAGTGTATACATGTTTTTTAATAATTGTATATTTTTTTACTCTCAAATTTTCATTAAAAAATTAACAATTAAATTGTATACATTTTTGTTCATAATTGTATACTCCCTCCGTCCACCTTTAAGTGTATCATTTGTTTTTTGCACGTGGATTAATGAGTATTACTTCCTCCATTCCATACTTATCTTCACACTTTCCGTTTTCGTCTGTCCCACACTTATGTTCACCACCCAAAAAATAAAACTTCACATTAACCAACAACCTCAAAAGTTATATTAATTTAAAAAATATCACTCTCACCTAACACACATAAGATACTTTATAATTTATTTATTACCTAAAAATACCACAATACCCCACAAAAGTCATAAAGTTGGTCAAAAAGTAACTTTTCTTAAACTCCGTATCTACATTGTCGGTGAACTTAACTCCGGGATGGAGGAAGTATTATTTAATGTGTAGTGCGTAGTTGTATTAGTGGAGGTGTAGGTCCCATTTTTTAGTTGTATTAATGGGTGTATGTGGATAAAAAATAAAATGTGACCCTTGGGGGCGGACGCCCAAAATAGAAAAATGATACCCTTGAAAGTGGACGGAGGGAGTATATTTTTGTTTATATTTGTATACGTTTTTTAAAGTGGGTGCACCCTATCTTAGGGTACACCCGGGTGCATTGTGTAATTAACCTAATTCTTAATAGAATTCTCTGTTTTCATTTCATATTTATGGCATAAATTTCGTATTGATTTATTTATGGTATTTGTATATTCTTACGTATTCTATTAGTAAGTAATATTAATTACATTTATTTTGATTTGCATCGTCATCGTATTATATATCAAGTACAATTTTATTTTTATTTTTATTTTTAATGGATCAGAAAATGCTAGCAATTTTAGATAACACTCCAGAGAGAAACACAGCGCCTCAGAGTGAAGTGTGTACAGCCGTACAGATACGTCTTTGGAATTCCTACATTGTACATCAGTACGGTTTTTATGGATGATCAGGTAAAAACAATAAAATTTTGGTTATATATATTTTTCAATTCCATATTATTGTTTTACTTATTTTGATCTTGATTTCGATATGTATTTTTTTGGAACGATTACGATGTGTATATATAATAATGAAAAAGCATGAGAGAAGAGATAATACATACTATAAAGCAAGACATAAAATATCATTTATTTAAGATTAAAAATTACTCTCTCCCCCCACACAGAAGGTTTTTTATTTACTTTTTATTTATACGTGAATTTAGGAGTATTATTATTTTGTGTTGTGATAGTTGTTTTAGTCGTAGATGGTAGACGATGTATTGAGCCTTTTTACTGAAAATGAAAAATAGATATCTTTGGAGTGGACACTCAAAATAGTAAATTATAATTAGGGATGTTTGGGATGGACGGAGAGAGTAATTCAAATCCAAAATCTCTTAAATTAAAATGTGCTAAAACGTGTTAGAAGCAGTAATTTGAATCTTTATTACAAGGTTGAGCTGGGCTTTAAAATTGAAATCTCAGAAAATTGGGTCTATTTGACCCGGCCCAACAAGCTTAATGGGTCAATTAGGATTAGGCTGTTTTAGCCAAACCTGAACTTTTTTAGTCCATAACTTTTACTATTTTTTAAATATTTTTAATTTAATTTAATATTTAGTTATAAGTTATTTATACTATTTCATTTAATTAATGTGTAAAAATAGTTCACTAAAAATCATGCCTACAATTATATATGAATCTTTTATTCTACATTAACTTATTCACATACAAAATGAAAATAAAGCATAATAGACAACATTACGTCATTAATCGTTTAAGAGCTTAAACCACCCTCACAAATCGGAATACTAAAATGATACAAGGAAAGATACACAAACATATCTACTTAGATTTACCATTTGGTCGGATTGAAGCTCTGGAAAGCTAATCCTTGGAATTCTGCAAAAACTTTGATTTTTTGACTTAATATTATTATATATACTCCCTCCGTCCCAGGAAAGATTGCACCCCTTTCCTGGCACGGAGATTAATAAAATTGTGACTTTTAGGGGTATTATAATATTTTTTGGGTAATAAATAAATAATAAAATATGTTATATGTGTTAGGTAGGGGTGATTTTTTTGTAAATAAAGTTTATGTAGAAGAGTGATTGTGTTTGACTTTTTGCTTTTTTAAGAATGTGTAAATTTTTGTGGGATAATCCAAAATGAAAAGTGTGTCATCTTTCCTGAGACGGAGGGAGTATATGTTAAATGTTGTTTGTTTTACAAAGAAAAAAAAATGCTAAATGCCTATATTCTAAAAAAAAAAAAAGAGAGAAAGTGAGCCTATAAATAGCTAGGTAGCCCAATAGCCCAATAGTCTAGGAAGTGTCTAATAAAATAAGGCTCAATAAGAACTGGTTCAAGCCCGACCCGAAATTATATATTGGCTTACAGGAGGGTCTAATCCAATCTAATTGCCAGCTCTATAAAGTGTGCATGAAAAAAATATGAATTTATTTATTAACGTTTACAACATATAAATCACGAATAAATATACTACTAATAAAGATATATAAAAGAAAATAAAATTAGACAAAAAAATTAAGATAAAAAAATTCATCAAAAAACCATATTTACAATACCAATAACTGTGAATTTAAATTTGGGAAAGAATGAGTAGTTAATAGGTGAAAAATGATAATAATACAGTGAATTATTACATAAACGAATAGTGTAAATAAAAAGTTGCAACATTTTAAAAGAAAAAAATATAACATTCATTAATAAAAAGTAGTACTCCTAAATAAAAAAGATATAAAATTGTCTCATTCTGAGACCGTCTTGCCCAAGATTTCCCTTTTATTTATTATTTATATGAATGTGAAATTTTATAGAATTGTAATTAGGTGATTTCACAATTTTTATGAAAGATAATTAATCATATAGTATTATAAAATATAACTAAAAATATGTAATTTTTATATTTGGTTGAACCTGCAAAATGGGAATTATAACAACACTTGCTCTTAATTCTTAACAGTATATCGACGTCGAGTGAGTCTCTTGTGCGACGGGGCATACAGATTTAGATTCGTGCCCCTTTGTAATTTTCGTGCCCCTTTACAATTTATACTCCCTAGTAATACATAAAGTTAAATAGATATGAATGTGAAATTTTATAGAATTGCAATTAGGTGATTTCACAATTTTTATGAAAGATAATTAATCATATAGTATTATAAAATATAACTAAAAATATGTAATTTTTATATTTGGTTGAACCTGCAAAATGGGAATTATATCAACACTTGCTCTTAATTCTTAACAGTATATCGACGTCGAGTGAGTCTCTTGTGCGCCTGGGCATACGGATTTAGATTCGTGCCCCTTTGTAATTTTCGTACCCCTTTATAATTTATACTCCCTAGTAATACATAAAATTAAATAGAATAGAGAGTGGAAGGGTTGTATTCACATGGAACACGGATTGTGTTCCCGAGGTACAGGAGCTTTTGCCATCGACGTCATGCCATGTTCATGAAATACCTAAAATACGATGAGCCATGTTATGATGTTCATAAATGCTATTCTTCATAACAAACCCATCTTCCTGGGCCGGGTTAAAGGCCCACTTTCTATCACCATATCACAATAAATACTTAAATAAAATAAAATTAAAAATTAAAAACTTATATAAAGAACAAAAAAGCAGTAAATTTCGTTTAGCGTGATTTTGAATTTTTGCGCAGATCGCGAGTGCGATCCGTATCTAATGTCGTTTTTTAATTTAATTATTATTAATTCCTAATATTTTTCTTAAAATTAAGGCGAAGACTGTGAACACCCTCGACTCGCAATGGGATTACGTGTGACAAATAAAAAGTGATAATATTACTATTACTTTCGCTATAAAATATTATCATATTTTTTATTTATAATATTATAAATTGTTTATAAAATAGTACAATGTATCATTATCACTAAACTTGCTCTTAAATTAATTATTTCCCTAACATTTCAAGATTATTATAACTACACTGCTCTAATTTTTCATTCTTATTTTTGTAACAATTGAAATTATTATTTTTCTTTAATTATAATGTTAATTTACTCATTTTATTTTGTTTAATTGATTTACCATTGCTTTTTTTTATTTATTTATTGTGAGAATATTTCATAAAGAGTTGATATTCTGTGCACTTAGGTATACACATGTATTCATATGTGTATAAATTTTTATTCATTAGTGTATATATTTTTTAATAATTGTATAAATTTTTTACATTTAATTTTTCATTAATTAAAAAAACTACTCTCTCCATCCATCCTCAATCTATCCGTTTGCTTTTTGTGCGTGGATTATTGAGTATTATTATTTAGTGTGTAGTGAGTAATTGTATTAGTGGGGTGTGTAGGTCTCATATTTTAATTGTATTGGTGGGTGAGTCTCACGTATCTAAAAGTGGAAATAGATTAAGAGTAGACGACTCAAATTGGTAAAATTAATATATTGACAGGGAGTAATAAAAAATTCGCTAATATAGTGTATATATTTTTATTTATTAGTGTATATATTTTTATTCGTAAGTGTACATATTTTTTAAAGTAGATGCACGGTTCACCCAATCGCACCGATAATTATCCTTTCATAAAACATGGAATCAGATTTTGAATTATTACTTTTACTAAAAACAGCTATTATCTTTATTTGTGACAAACTACTACAATTTAATTAATTTTAGAAGGGAACTACTATGATCATGAATAATGATAACAAGTACTACAGTCCCTTCTTATTTCTAAAGTTAATCCTTTTCAATTATTTATTCATTTAATTTCCTTTCTTATTTCTATTGATCATGGAGTTGTTTCCAAGTTACTAATGTTGCTTTATTTTTGGATTAACATTAATTGAAGCATGGATTTTTAAAAGCAAAAAATATATACTCCCTCCCTCCGTCCCAAAATTAATTGCACATTTTCCACATTTATCCGTCCCAAAATAGATTGCACCTTTCCAAAAAAGGAAATATCACATCAATACTCACCCCTAAAAGTTCATCTTAATTACAACTTTATCACACTCACCTAACACATATAACATATTTTATAATTTATTTATTACCTAAAAAAACCATAATATCCCTAAAAAGTCAACATTTCTTAAACTCAGTATCTACAGTAACAGTAGAATCAATTTTGGAACGGAGGAAGTAGTTATTTTTTCAAGGTTTATATTGTTTATAAGATGACAATGACAATACTCCCTCCATCCGCTTTCATTGTTTTACAAAGGGTCTCATTTACTTTTTTATCTACACACACCCACTAATATAACTAAAAAATGGGATCCACACATCCACTAATACAACTACCCACTACATATTAAATAACAATACTCCTTAATCTCCATACCCAAAAGTAAATGGTACCCTTGAATCCGGACGAAGAGAGTACATAGCAACTTCATAAAGTAATTCTCAAAGTTGAACCTTACAATTATTGTATAAAGAAAATATTAAATGAATTAGCTATGTTATCATCAATTATAAAAATATACTATAATTATGTTAAAAAAGATTGATTATAAATTACTGTACATGTATAAAATAATATTGAGTCAGCCGTGTGGCAACTGTATAGATACTCTATACTTCTTCCGTCCCATTAGAAGGACCTTTTTTTTTTAATTTTGGCGTCCCACTCAAAGAGTTTCATTTCTTTTTTTATATACATTGGACCTGCACACATCCACTAATACAATTAAAATATGAGGTTCACACTCCTACTAATACAACTACCCACTACACATTAAATAATAATACTCTTTAATCCACATGCAAAAAGCAAAAACTACCATTTGTGTAGAACGGAGGGAGTATAATTTAAGTTTTGTATGAGTCCGTCTCACGATGAAATTATTGTATGCTTTCGCAATTAATTATCACTTTCATTATAAAATGTTATAATTAACTTTCGCTATAAAATATTATCACTTTTTATTTATACTATTGAGTATCACTTTTCATTAATAATAATATTATCGATTTTATCTGTGTCACGTAAAGACTTACGATGAGACGGTCTCACATAAGTTTTTGGTATCTTTGTCATATTTCATAGCACGAACCCAATTCATGATGTAAATATAATTTTAAAAATTATTCTTTAATATATAAAAATATCACTATAAAAAATTTATCAATGGAATATTTTTTGATAAAAATCTTAATTTTATTGCTAAATTAGTTTGACGGATAGATAAACAATGAAATTTCATTTGTTGGTAAAATTGTAATTGCTAAATTTTTAACAATGAAAATTCAATTCATTTGGTAAATAATTTTGTTGGTAATTTATTGCTAATAATTTCGTTAGAAGTTTATATAATGATACGCAATTCGTTGGTTAATAGCAATATCAACGGATTTTATTGCGTTAGCAAACATAATAGATGCTAAATTTATTTTATTTTTGGTGTAGTGAATTACTCTTTAAAGAAATCAATTATCACTCTTCTGAAGCATAATAAGAATATTAAAAATCATTAAATATTAGAATTTGAAGTATAATATTTTTCATTTATAAGAGTAATAGTTGATCATCTCTCTTAAAGAGCAATTTTTATTATTAAAAGTAATTGGTAATTCAAGGTGCAAGAATTTGAGAATTAATATTTTTCATTAAGAACGGTAATAGTTTATCCCTCTAAAGAGTATTTTTTATGTACAAAAGAATAATTGATAAATCAGAATTTATTTGTGTACCCTATTTACACAACTCTTTGACGTTTCATACTGGGTTCTTTTTATATTTTATAACATGCTTTTCATTAAAATATTCCCTCTGTCGCATTAAGTTTCTTATTATTTTCTTATTTGTCCCAGATGATTTAATTAGGTTTAGCGATCCTCAATATATGCAGGTAATTAATTTGGGTTTAAAATAATCTGTCATATGGTTAAGTTAGATTGTCCTTAGCATTATCAGTCTCTTATTTTTGAATACTTGATTGTTTCTCGCTAGCGTATCTTATTTTTGTTTTATTATTTAATAACTAATTTTCATAATTTGAGTTTGTCTTAAATAGAAACAGTCATATTAAATTTGTTTGTCACTCTGACACTATCCCGTGGGTTCGATTCCATTACACTCTTCACCCTTAAAAAATAATAAAAGTATCAGTAGTGCCAAATTATTATACTCCCTTCATCTTATTTTGCAATTTAGGCGTCTACCTCAAACGTAATTTTTTAAGATATATGAGCCCTACATATATTATTAATACAATTAAAATAAAGTACATATACACTCCACCAATACCCAAACTACCTATTACACATTTTAAATATTAATATTTTTAAATTCACTTCAAAAAGCAAATGACAACCGAGGGTCAATAGTAAAGATGTACATCCACTTTTGATGTCTGAGAGATATTTTATTTTTTAAGTGTAACAAGAGGGAATGGATCATGAAAAATTCGAAAGATCAAACTAATACAATGTAAATCACAGAACCACATGCTGTAAAAATTAAGAAGTGGTTGCGGAGCTGAGTTTGGAACCTTTTATAAGCAAGAATCAAGAAAAACGAATCTCAATAATCCCTCCAAAAACAGACTGTTTCCACATAATAGAAACTTAATAGAAACTGCTCCTAACAACCTTATAAATACAATGCATCTCAATTACCAAGTAATGAACCATATATATCTCATAGATCAGCTAAGGATTAAGTACTACTACCACAGATCAGTCCATAACATAGCAATTTTCATTGAAAATCGTTAAACATTAATGTTGGTTAAATTAATTAGTATTCATTTATTTATAAGTCTAAATACTTGGAATTTGTATCAGTTTAACACTAAAAATTCCAGGAAAAATTGATTTACCAACTCCTTGTATAATGTATATGGCAGAAGTAGCATTGCAACTTTCTTTATTAACTCCCCTTGAACCTTTATGAAATCATGTTTCACAGTTTGTTATTTTTCATCTATCACATGGAAATTATCCAAAGAGATTAAATTTAAAAAATAAAAAATTGCATTTGGCTTTCACTGTAACCACATTGTCATGGAATTGAAGAAGATGTTAAGTTTAGAAGCCATATGGTATGATATTTTTTGGGTTAGGCAGTTATTTTTTTGAAATTCAAGAATTCATACAATACTCAGCATGAAATTTTACACACTTAATTCACTCTTCTTAGTTAAAATAACTATTAACATGTCTCCTATTTATAGGAAGCAAAAATACTTTTGAAAACATAGAAATCAAGGAGGCAATCAAAGATCAGTAACTCCTTGATAGTTTTGAAGTGGCACTCCAATTCAATCATCTATATATTCATAATTTTCTCAAGAAGTCAAGTCATCTAACAAATGTAACTAGGTGAGTATCACATTTTTCAAAATATAATGATACTCTATTTATTTTCAAATTATATATGTTATTTATTATCAAATTTTCAAAATATGAGACAAATAAATAACAAAAATATGAATAATTTAGTGAGCAAAAGAATTTTTTTTAATAAACAATGTTGCCCATTGATTTTGTGTTGCACGTCATTTTTTAATAAGTTTTACTGCTCTTTTATCTTAGTATTCTTTAAATGAGAATTTTTTTGATATCCTCTATCCCTTTAGATTTTCTTGTAAAATAGAAGTGTTCTCTAAATGAAATTATACGTATAGAACTCATTTCTTGATATCTCTATCCCTTTATATTTTCTTGTAAAATAAAAATGTTCTCTAGATGAAATTATAATATAGAAGGTTATAGATATGGATTTATGGAAGAGTTATTATGCAAAGATTAACAATAAATTTAATTCCAAATGTGTTTGATTTTAATTTAAAATATTTTTTTATTATGGCTGTAGGTGTTAATCATGTAAATCATAAATTTTTGTTTTAGACAAATTATTATAATTATTAATTAGTTATTATTAGTGTTAAATTTTGTTTTTTTTGTTATGTTTTGTTTTTGTTTTTTTATTTGGATATGAATATATTATTACAATGTCATTTGTCTTTAATGAAAATATCGTCGATGATCCAGACCTCTGCGCATGATTACGACAACATATCGAACCACAAGATTTGTTTCATCTTTATATCTTTACTTTTATTATTTCTAATTATTACAGCAACTACAGTGAGATCCTAACTCCAACCCATCGAAAATCAACATCTTCAGCTATTTCCCACCCTTTCTCGGATGATTGAATTTCACCAATTTTACTAGATTGGATACTATAATGAAGATGTCTTTCCTCTAACGATTAAGGGTTTCTCCTGATACTCGGTTTCAAGGTATTAATTTAATTATTTTACTTTTATTTAAATTTTCGATTCATTTGTTGTTCTGGTTTGTTTTATGTTTAATTTTCTTATTATGTTAAGCTGATTTGATTTTATTTTCGTAGAGGGTTTAGAAATTTTGGGACCGAGTTAAATTAGAAATTTCCAGATCTGGGGTGTTTTTTTAATAATTATTTTTAATGTGATTTTTCTGAGTTTTGAACACTTATCATACTTTTACTTTAGAGGGTTTAGATTTGAATTTAGAAATATCAGATTTACAATTAGGAGAAACAGGTATAATTTTTATCATGTTCTTCGCATGTACTATGATATTTGGAGAATGATGTCTTGAATTTAACATATAATTCTTTTTGAATTTGACTTAGAATTACTAATTTCGACATTTCAGATTAAGTTAAGAATAAATTTGAAAACCTAAGAATATTGATTTGATATTAGTGGGTGGGTAACCGTGTTTAACCCGAAAATTACAGAATAGTGGATTTAGATTGAGGAAACTTTTTGTTGCTATGTGTGTGCTTGATCTATATTAAGAATAATATGTTAATGTTTGTGGTCTATGGTGATATATGTTAGTGTTGTTACGTAGAAATGGCAACTCCAGTGGAGCCTCCAAATGGGGTTATATCTCGGGGGAAGCATTATTACACTATGTGGCAGACGCTATTTGAAATAGATACAAAATATGTGCCGATCAAACCAATTGGGCGAGGAGCTTATGGTATTGTGTGCTCTTCTATCAATAAGGAAACAAATGAGAAGGTTGCTATCAAAAGGATACACAACGCATTCGAAAACAGAATGGATGCTTTAAGAACGTTGCGTGAATTGAAGCTTCTTCGCCATATTAGACATGAAAACGTGATAGCACTTAAGGATGTGATGCTTCCAGTAAACAGGGGGAGTTTCAACAACGTGTACTTTGTATACGAGCTTATGGATACTGATCTACATCAGATAATCAAGTCTTCTCAAACTCTAACAAGTGATCATTGCCAATATTTCATCTTTCAGGTACTTCTCTTGTTTAACTTATTTTACTCGTGCTCTGTAAATTCAAACTTTTGCTAATATTTCATCTTTTAGGTACTTCTCTGGTTTAACTTATCTTTCTCGTGCTCTATAAATTCAAACTTGAGTGAGTAATATATTAAAAATCTATTTACTACTAACATGTTTATACTACTATACATACGGTCTTACAATCTTTGCTCAAAATTTAAATACAATTTTATGACTTATTGTATTTTTTAAATGGAGAAATATCTATCTATATAAATATTAATTATGGTTTGTTTCTATTTAACTTTTACAGGGTATCTCTTTATAAAGGTGTTAGTTTTTTTTGTGTTAAATAATTTTGAGTATTTATTTTATAATCCTAAACTATTTTTATATATTTATGTATAAAAAATAATGTTTTGTTGAGTTTTAATATTTATAATATTTCTAAATTCTTATGGTATTTTTATCGATATCAATATTGTTTTTGTTTTTCTTATTTTAGAAAATTTATTTTTCTCATGTACATTTCATCAGGAAAATTTTTCTTTCAATACAAGCCAACACTAGTTTTATTATACTACAAACTGTGTAATGCTTTTCTTTCCCTAATATACTTGTCGAGTGTACGCAGTTGTTGAGAGGTCTAAAATATCTGCACTCGGCCAACATCCTTCATCGCGATTTGAAGCCTGGAAACCTACTCATTAATGCAAATTGTGATCTAAAAATATGTGATTTTGGCTTGGCTCGTACAAACAGCAATAAGGGGCAATTCATGACTGAATATGTGGTCACTCGATGGTATCGTGCTCCGGAACTCCTCCTCTGCTGCGACAACTATGGAACATCCATCGATGTGTGGTCAGTTGGTTGCATCTTTGCAGAACTCTTAGGTAGGAAGCCCATTTTCCCCGGCTCAGAATGTCTTAACCAGCTTAAACTAATCATCAACATCCTTGGTAGCCAGAGGGAAGCCGATCTTGACTTTATAGATAATCCAAAGGCGAGAAGATACATTAGATCACTTCCATACACAGCTGGTACTCCATTTACTCGACTTTATCCACAAGCTCCTCCTCTAGCAATTGATCTCTTACAGAGGATGCTGGTCTTCGACCCTTCACAAAGGATTAGTGTAACTGAAGCGCTCGAACATCCTTACATATCATCCTTGTACGATCCGAGGTGCGATCCTCCTGCTCAAGTTCCAATTAATCTGGACATAGATGAAGATATTGAGGAGGCGACTATAAGAGAAATGATGTGGAATGAAATACTCCACTACCATCCCGAAGAAGCTGCAGCTGATACGGAAGTTAGGATGTGATCGTGAGTTTCTCTTTTGATAAGCTACGACTGTTATGGGAGTTAGAATGTGATCATGAGTTTCTCTTTTCAATGTGGCTTAAGTGTTGTTTCTTAAACATCACAGTCGAAACATGAACTTTTCATGTCGTTTTTCTTTCAGTACTTGTCGACGATCCTTAGCTGTTATGACTGGTGTTGTTTTTGTAAATTAGGGGTTATATACTTTTATTCTTACCATAAATGTTTGGGTACTATTGGATTTAGTAATTATTGGGTATAATTTTTTCAATGAAAAATCGATGAAATATGAATAAAATATATATTTGATTAATAAAATTAAATTTTTTTTTAGAAAATTAGAGGTATAAGTTCTTATACTAAATGAAATAATATTTAATACTAAAGGGACAACATTCGAAAACGTGAGATTTGAGGACACGGTATCATTGGGACACGCAAGTTTTCACCAAATTAATCTCACGTGAAACAATATACGCAGATGTTATCTTAGATTTCAAATCAATTGTTCAATAAATCTTTTTATTTTTTCTGTTTTTTACAGTAAAATATTTTTTCATAATTAATGAATAATAATAAAATTATAAAATTTAAATAAATTAAAATATTAAAATAAATTAAAATATTATATAAAAAGTTAAATGAATTAAAAGTAATTTACAAAATAAATGAATTTAAATATTATTTCAAATTAATTATACATCTTTTTAATTGTGGGTAGGGGTGGTGGGGGCTTGCGGGAATACATTTTTTTATAATTAGAATAATAATAAAATTATAAAATTAAAATAAATTAAAATATTATATAAAAAATTAAATGAATTAAAATTAATTTACAAAATAAATGAATTTAAATATTATTTTAAATTAACTATACATATTATTAATTGTGGGTAGGGGTGGTGGGGGCTTGCGGGAATAAAGAAAGACGAGTGTGACACGTGATTTTAGTAAGATGGATAAGAAGTGATAAAATTTAAAAGAAAATGTGATATTCAATTTTTGAAAGTGATAATAGTACACTGAATTATTCCATGAATAAATTATATAAATAAATAGTGATAATATTTTTTTATAAAAATTGATTAGTGTGAAAATCTGCATGTTTTAGTGTCAGATTTAGCAATATGTTCGTATTTTAGCACTAAATGATTAATTTTTATATATTTAAGATATTGGCGCATTTAAGGTGTTATTTTGTATTTTTAGGTGGAAAAAAGATTAAAAGTGCAAAGTTGGAATGAATGATGAAATCGTGAAGAATGATGAAAAATGCATGTCCATTTTGCATAATTTTTCTGTGTTCTTGTAGAAGTCAAAATTGATCATGTGAGATATTTTTGGAAAGTTACGGAAGAGATGATCATTTTGATGTAAGAATCACCTAAACTGGAGTACCTAAATTGAAGTTTGGATGAAGAAATTATGATCAAAACGGTGAGGTTGCGCATAAGTGCACGACCACTAGAAGGGTCCTTGTGCATCTTCACTGTTTCAACGCACCAGCACAAGTCAATGATTATGTGTTTTGGTTGAAGTGCATGACCTCCATATGCTTTATCGTGTGCTTGGTCAGAGAGTTTGCATGAGCGATAGAGGTTCGTCGTGCGTTCATCAAGATTATGTATTTGAGGCCCAGACGTGTTTCTTAAGCCCAGTTCGTAAGTGTATTGAAGGAAGAGCAATTTAACACCTATAAAAAAGACACTTAGGAATTTTGTACAAAACTCTTCATAACTTTTCATACCCTTTTCCTGCCACAATATCGAAATCAAGATCTACCATCCCATTCCCCTATCCCACAATTGGAGAGTTCACCAGTGTTGCTTACTTGAGAAGAAGAATAAGGAAGATTCAGAACCATGCATGGAGGAAAGAAATGAGAATCACGCTACATTTAGGATTTTTCTATTTCTTTCTTTCTTAATTTTAAATTATAGACTCATGGGTTTGTTTCCATCTTTAACCATGAGTTTTGCCTGTAACACCATGAACTAGTACTTTTCTGGATAGTTCTAGGATATTGAAGGTTCGAATTTGATGAGTTGATGATCTAGACTAGGTTATGGATTTCTGCAGTATATTTATTTCTTTATTAATACTTTGATTAAGACTTATATTTTTGTCTTTTTTGATCTGTCCTTATTCATGAATATGTCACTGACCTATGCATGTTTATTATTATTGCTTGTGTCATAGAAGGATTATACTTGTCTATTTGTTATGAGTAGAGGGGATTTACCCATATAACCTATACTCATTAGAATAATTAATATTGGACACTTAATATATCTATTAATTACCATTCTATAGGATTTGGTTTCTTAGATTGATAAGTGAAAATTCAAGTTTATTTCTTAAGTACCTATAAAGGGAAGTCTAGTGTTTTAACTTTTAATGGAATTTTGCATGAAGTACCTAAAAAGGGAGTAGAAATTATTCTTCTGTATCTGAGGATTTAAACCAGATTTATGTGTTAAGTTTACTTGACCAAAGAGATTTACCATATTCAAGTGATTGCTTTTATAAAACTTGCAGGAATTCTAACTGATTATCTAGTGATTTAATTTGAATAAATTGAACTGGATTTCCTAGAGCTATCTTATCTTATCTCTTGAACACTTGCATTATTTTATTACTTTGAGTAATTATTTTCTGCATCATTAGTTAATTAATTAATTCCCTAAAATACTCAGATTTGTGTTAAATTAAAGTTGTCATAAATAGAATTAATTAGAGTACGCTACATTGCAATTGATTCCCTACACTTGGGGATACACTTTTAGTGCAAGCAAATCGGTGAACAAAATTAATGATAAAATCTCTAATAAAAAGTGATAATTAATTAAAAAATAAAATGGTCTTACCGTGAGACGATCTCATCTATTCTAATAAAATATATTTATTTAATATGAGATATGTGTCGTCACAACCAATAATTAATTTATATAAGTATATTTAAAATTAATTTAATTTAATTTTTAACTAAAATAATTATGTTATATTTAATGATTTAGAATGAGTTATTTATTTAATGACAAAATATTTATGTAAGATTATCTCACGGGTAAATTCTCATAAGACAAATAAAAAGTTACTCCCGCCGTCCCACTTTTTTTGCACAGAGACTAAGAAGTTGTATTTTGTTGACTTTTCAACCTACTTTTCAAGGGAAAATTTGTTAATTTGTGTCATTAATGTGTTGTGATGAACTTTATCATTAAAGTTAATCACTAACCTTAACCTAACACCAATATGCCCAAAATAAAAACTTCTGTAATAATAATAAAAAAAATCATTTAAAAAAATATGAAAAAACCCTAAAAATTTACAAACTTACAAATATACACAAAATATTTATACAACCCTGATTTTAAAAAAAAATATCTACATTGCATTAAATTAAATTTATAGAACAGTACAATAAATAAGAGTAAAATATCTGATTTTTCTATTATATTCTTTAATGGTCGTATTTCCCTCCAAAACATAATGTTATATCTGAATTACTGATGAGATTGAAAATAAGCGTATTTGAGTATTCAATTTAACATCCTTTTTATGGGATTTGTTATTTTATATTAGCTCAAGTGTCTTATATTCAATTTTAATTGAGAAAAAGATGCATTTGAGGTGTTTTATTGTATTTTAGGTTGAAAAATGATTAAAAGTGCAAAGTTAGAGGAATGCTGAAAACTCACGTTCAACTACCATAATTTTTCTGTATTTGTGTGGAGCTCATAACTGGTAATGTGATATATGGTTGAAAAGCCACGCAAGATAGGATCGTTTTGGCACAAGAATCACTCAAATCGGAGATCGATCGAGGATGTTATGCTCAAAATCGTGAGGTCGTGCAGCTACCGGTGAGAATTTTTGAAAATTTCCAAAAATTAGCCCATAATTCCTATTTCTTGGAGCACAATTAATCTCCTTATCACATAATCCTCCATGATTCGCCCATATATTTTATTTTCTTATATCATTCACTTCTCACACCTATATATATTTTACATCATTATTCATGTGAGAAGATAAACACATATATACTACACCACCCTACAAGGGGGATCACCCCCTACCATCATCCATATCCTTTCTTCTATACATCCATCACAATGAAGATTTATCTGTGGAATTAAGAGGAGAACCAAGAGAAGGATTCAAGACGGAGAAGGACGCGACGACTCCCCTTCTAGGGTTTTATTAGTTTCCTAATTTATCTTGTATTTTTCAAACTATAGGTAAGATCTATCTAACCCCATATGTGTTTCCTACAACACCATGGGTTAGAATCTTTTTGGTAGATTTAGGGTTTTGAAGGTTTTTATAAATTAATTGAACTTTCGTGTGTATACTCTGTACAACATTACTTGTGGTTTATCTTATAAAGTTGATATTAGGTGCACCCGGGTGCAAGGGTGCACCCATATGTGTATAACTTTTTATTCTATTTTGTACACATGTTATTCTATTTTGTATATGTATTTCTTAATAATTGTATACTTTTTTCACACTAAGTTTTTCATTAAAAAACTAGCATTCATATGTGTATAACTTTTTATTCAATAGTGTATACATGTTTGTAATAATTGTATATCTTTTTACACTCAATTTTTCATTAAAAAACTAAGAATTAAATTGTATACATTTTTTTTATAATTATATATGTTTTTGTTTATATTTGTATACGTTTTTTTTAAAGTGGGTGCAGCCAAATGCTCTGTATAATTAGCATATTTTATATAAGACTTTACTTTTTTAATCCATATTCAGAGTCGTTTTGTGCATCATTAACTGTTGAATAGTCTGAATGTTCATCTTGGTTATTGATTGAGCGCGTTCACTGTTGAACAAGATTCAATGTTATGATTTTAAGTGAGGGGACTCCGAAACTTAATTAGAACTATCATTTATAAATACATATTAACTGAATTGGATTCGGGTTGATAAATAGGATAAATAGGGTAATTTTATAATACTTATAAAGGGAGATCATATCAGGTTAGAACTAATTTAATTAAGTATAGTAGTTTTTGTTTTCATTTAACAAAATATGGTCGTTTAAAAATGTTTTAATTTTTTGAGTGGAATCGCCACTAGTGCAGGCGACTTTGTCACTGTTCTCATCTCCATCAAACATAGTCGCAAGTTGTACTGGCATTTTAACAAATAATAATAAAATAATATCTAAAATAATTAATTGATATATTTAAATAATTTAATAGTTTAAATTATAATTAATATTATACTTTTCAAAGTAATGTATACATTTTGTTATTTTGTTTATCTCAAAATAAATTTTTTATTTTATTTTTATAAGGATAAAAATTTGTATGAGACCGTGTCACGAAATGGGCTCAGTAAGATGAATTAGAAGTGATAACTATCACATTCTTAAAGAAAAATAATACAGAAATTGATGAAAAGTGTTATATGGTGCAATGAACTATTTTATCACTCCCTCCGTCTGCCTCAAATAGTTTCATTTTTCTATTTCGGGCATCCGCTCCTAGGGTCTAATTTCTCTTTTTACACATATGTGACCCAGACACTCACTCTAATATAATTAAAATGTGGCTCATACACCCATTAATACAACTACCACTACACATTAAATAATACTTCTTAATCCACGTGCAAAAAATAAATGGGTTTCTTTGGATCGAACGGAAAGAGTAATAATTTGTAATATAAATAAAAAGTGATAACATTTTAAAAGAAAATGTGATAATATTTTTATATAAAAAAGTGATAACTAATTAATAATAAAGCGTAATGTGGTAGAAAGTCCCACGCAAGACTACCCTTTTTACAAGCTTTATTAATTAGTTATCATTTTTATAATAAAAAAATTTATCACTTTTTCTTTGAAAATGCTGTTACTTTTTATTTTTAGTACAAATTTTTAATGAAATAGTTCATTGCATAATTATCATTTTTCATCACTTTCGATATTATTATTTTTATGAATGTGATCGTTATCACTTTTTATAAGTCTCATGAAAGTCATTCCGTAACACAGTCTCATAAAAATCTTTATCCTTACACAAAAATAAAATAAAAGTTTTATTTTGAGCCAAACAAAATAGCAAAATGTATACAGTGCCTTGAAGCTAAGGGAGTACTCCCTCTGTCCGCCAAATAGATGGATATTTGTTTTTTGTACGTGGATTAATGAGTATTATTATTTAATGTGTAATGAGTAGTTGTATTAGTGGAGTGTGTAGGTTTCATATATTCCCTCAGTCCGGTTCTAAATTGTCTGTTTGCTTTTTGCACGGGGATTAAGAAGTATTATTATTATATGTAAAGTAGGTAGTTGTATTAGAGGGAAGTGGTGTGGGCCATATTGTGTATTTTTTACTAAATAGGGAAAATTGTTATATTTGAATCGGATATCAAAAATAGTAAAACTGACACCTTAGAAGCGGATGGATGAAGTATTAATTTTATTAGTTATGTGAGTGGGTTCTATGTATTTAAAAATGGAACTATATATCTTTTGTGCGGATGCTCAAAATAGCAAAATGTACACATATTCGGTGGGCGAAGTGAGCATAATACTAATTACTATAATTTAAACTACTATTAAATTATTTAAATATATCTATTTAATTATTTTAAATATTATTTTATTATTATTTATTAAAAGCGCCATTGCAATGGGCGATTATGTTTGATAGAGTTGTGAACAGTGGTAGAGTCGTCTATGCAAGTGGCAATTCTACTCAAAAAATTAAAACAACCTCAAACTACTATATTTTGTTTAATGAAAATAAAAACAACTATATTTAATTAAATTAGCCTCGGGTTAGAGTATCAATTGGCCAGGGAAATAATTAATACTAATAATACCTAGAAATGGGGGGTGAAGTTATATCTCTTACTTCAAGGTTATTCACACGTGTTATACGCATATTTACTTGTGTCTATAGAGTAGATTTGCATGGCTTAGTGATGCATCCATAATCCACAAGGCAGAGTCGGACATTGATACACGAAAGGGACATTAATGAGTGAAATCGGATTACCCTAGAGCTACATATTCTCCATTCTTGAGTCACTTTCATATTCTTCCAATGTTATTTTATTTTAATTGTTATTTAATTTTCAGCATATTAGTTACTAGATTAAATCCTTAATCTTTATTGTCACTTGTTTTAATTAATTTTGTAAATAATTAAATTGATAATACGCCGTCCTTCGGGTTCGATATTTAACTTGGTCGCTTGCTAAGCTGCAATTGATATCCTTAATAATTGGGGATTAATTTTTGCGTGCAAAGAAAACGCTCATCAATTACCCCAAAATTTGCATTTTCCCTCTAAATTCCTCCCTTTGGGTCTTTTTAATTTTCAAAGATCCCTCAAAATCATCACAATAAATAACACAATCAGCAGTTAAGAGGGAATCCATTAATACCCCCTCATAAATGTGAATTAGCAGCAATGAGTAGTAGCCAAGAAATGAAAAAAATCCAAGCATGAGCTATCACCTAAAACCAACAATATGATTGGACAATACATCTTAGCTAACAGCAAAAATGGCAGAATAAATCATGGAAAGGCAGAAGAAACATCAAAGATATTTGGTGTCACTAGAAGACGTATTCAATATGTTTGAGCAAAGAAACAAAATGAAGTAAACATATCTAGTCATTCTAAAATCTAACAAAGCAGGAGCAGAACGCAATAAGAAAGTGCATTTTGATGCTGAGGCTTTAAAAGATATCCCATTTACGCAGAGATCAACTATCAGAAAACTTGCAACAGGGCTGAAAGTAAGCAAATCTACTGTTGGAAGATGTATTACTAAAGGAAAAATTAGAGCACACACAAACGCAATCAAACCTGAGCTAACTCCAAAGATCAAGCTTCAAAGGCTCAATTTCTGTTTGAGTGCTCTATCCCTAGGCAGGTACGCAAACAAGATTAAATTTGATGAAATGCAGAATATAGTTCATATTGACGAGAAATGGCACTACTTGACTAGAGAAAGTGAGAGGTACTACTTACTCGCAAGAGAAGATGAACTACACAGAAATTACAAGTTTAAAAATTTCATAATTAAAGTGATGTTCATGTGTGCAATATCCAAACCTATATTTGATAGTGATGGACATGTTTTATTTGATGAAAAAATTAGAAACTTTTCCTTTACGGAAACTGTGTCAGCAGTAAGGAATTCAAAAATAGGGTGAGAGGTACTATGGGGCAAAAGATAGAGTGGTTTTGATAAAAGTGAAGAGGAATATATGAGAGAAAACGGAGCTCGATTTGGAGTTGAAACGAGCGAGAATGAGCCAAAGGAAAATTTGCTAAAAATTCTCATTTTTTGCCTAGGAACTCAATTATCCCACATTGAATACTACCACAAATTCCTCTCACCCTACTACTACATAAACCAAACTATCCCACATTGGAAAACTCATTCCAAAATTCATCACCCTACTACTATAAATACATCTTTCATGAAAGCCTCCACTATTCAAGTTTCAATTTATATTTCATATTTAAGATTAGAATTTGGAGAGCTTTTTAAAGAGAGATCTCAATAGTAGAGATTTCTTCACCCTTCGGGAGAGGAATCCAAATTTCTTTATATAATTTTTCTTTTCGTAGTTTGAAATTCATTGCTTTCCAAGAAGGTGGAGACACCAAAGAAAGAATGAGCTTGGTGGATGTAAAACTTCATTTGTTGAAATCTAATCCTATTTATTATCCTTTTATTTTCTATGTTTTGAATGTTTAAATGATGTTTAGATTATGGATTAATTTTTGATATTGTCTAATTCGAATTCCCGACTCTGATTAGTTTCATTTATGGGTTGTGTTTTTCTTGTAATAATTTAGAATTTATGCCTTTGGTATTTATGTAATTTTGACTATGATTGTGCATTGTCTCGTCGTAATTACTTTCATCTTAGTTCATTTGCATGATTATCATATGAGTGTATTTTCCACTTATTACATGAGGACTAATATGGGAAGAGTTGGAGATGACCTCTCAAGTTTAAAACTACATAAATGGACACTAGAGGGGTTAAATCGAGAGGTCAATCAATCTAGTGAGGAGAACCCAACCTTAGTAAATTCATAGTATATAGAAAGGGAATATTACCTATGATTTAGTACCGATTTAGGGAACTCGTACGTATAATTAGTACCTATTTGGGAGGAGTTTACTATGGTCTCGATTTTATGTGCTATTTTGGGACTGATGAGTGTTTTCTCAATACAAAATTAATCCCCAAGTATGAAGGATGTTATTGCAGCTTAGATAAGCCACCAAGTGATTTATCGAACCCAAGGGACGTATTATTATTAATCTAATTATAATCTAACTTATTAAGACTACATTCGCAATAAATTGGCGGAATAATTAATTAACTACGAAACAAGTAATTTAAATAGCAAATAATGAAAACAAGCAGTAGAGATTAAAGGAAGGTGAATAAATGAGAAATTAGGTAGTTTTTCGGGCCATCCAATTTTACTAATTAAATTCCCTTCTGCGTATCAATAATACTGTGCCGTGTGGAATATGGACGCATTACTAAATCATGCAAATCTACTCTATAAACACAAGTGAGTAAGCGTGTGACACATGTGAATATCCTTAGAGCAAGAGATATAATTCACCCCCTTTCTAGGTACTATCAGTATCAATTATTTCCCGTACACTAAGTACTCTAACCCGATATGATCTCCCTTTATAGGTACTATGAAGTTATTCTCTTTGTCCTACTTACTAACCCGAATGAGATTCAATTAACAAGTATTTATATAAGATAGTTCTAATGAGACTTCGGAGTCCCCTCACTTAGAGTCATAACATGTAATCCTGCTCAGCTGTGAATGCACTCAATCAATAATCAAGATATGTATTTAGACTCTACATAAGAATTAATGATGCACAAAACAACTTTGAGTATGAATTAAAAAAGTATAGTCTTATATAAAATAAACCACAAGTAGCGTTGTACGAAGTATATTCACGGAAGTTCAATTAAGTCATAAAACCTTCATAAACCCTAGAACTACCGAAGCGGTTCTAGCCCATGATTGATCGAAGAACAATCATGGTGGTTGGATAGATCTTATCCATAGTCTTGAAAATTACAAGATAAATTAAGAAGCGAAGTAAACCCTAGATGTCGGTGCTGTCACGTCTCTCTTCGTCTTGAATCTTCACTTGGTTCTCACTTGATTAGACAAACGAATCTCTCTCCACAGCTCTGTAGGATGATATAGGGTTTTAGATGTTGTGTAGAATGAAGGCGGTCCCTTTCTGCTGCGTATGGTCTTCCTTTTATACTTTCAGCTCCTCAACGGACCTCTAATTGACTTTTTGAGCAAAAACACGTACTGAAGGTCTAAAAATATGGATCTAAAAACTTCTCGCGTGTTGGTTCGACCAAAGCCCTTGGTCGAACCATAAACACCTTGGTTGAACCAGCCTGTAACAAACTGGCAGATGGCTGGTTTGACTCGAACCGCTGGTCGAATCAGAAGCATCGAGGTCGAATCAACTTTGCATCACTTCAGGCATTTGGTTCGACCACGGTTCGACCTTCACGCCTGGTCGAACCACATCATCATGGTTGAACTCCTCTGTAACAACTTTGCAGGTTACTACCTGAACTGGGGGTCGAACCACACTTGTTCTGGTCGAACCAGATGCTTGACCACTTCTCTTTCTGGTTCCGAGCACTTCTGTCTTGTTTTTCTTTGAAAATCCACTCAAACGACCTCACACGCATCTGATTCGTGACTTTCCACTACATATATATCTCGATTTATCTAGACTTAAGATTAAATCACACTCATTATCATAGAAATCAAAGCTCAAATTATGTGAATTTACACTCTCATCAAACCCCCAAACTTACATATTGCTCGTCCTAAGGCAACGAAATCAAAACACAAGAGTGAGTGCGAAATTCACGAAGCCATCAAATCAACTACAATACATACCTACACATGCAATTCTATCAATTTAAAACAAGTACCACTCGCATCATACATTTAATTTTTGTAAAAACATTACTCAATTATAATACGCTTCGGAGTACTAAGTCATCTAGCTCACAAGATAAGTGTTTACTCTCGCTCTCAAGTATTTAGTACACTTTAAAAGGTTAACATATATGCTCATATTCAATTCATATTTTCGCGTAACCATAAGCTTGACAAGGTTCTAAAAAATCAACTCATAATCGCTTCATTACTAGGATCACAAAGGACTTGTTTTTGGGTTGTAATGTTGGCTCTTTATTAAAGGTAGGAAAATATAGATAAAGTGGTTAATTCACTAGTAGAGAATTACCTTAGAGCTTTGCTTTTCATCAAACAGCTTCATCTTCTCCATCTTATTCTCATGATCTTTGCGATTCATCTTCTCCTTCTTTTCCACGGAATCAATATCTTCTTTCTTTAAAGTACAAGGGTACCAATTTCGGGTCCCTTCTAAGCAGTCGGGGTACCAGTTTCGAGCACTACCCCTAAACAAGATATAACCATATATCTTTTCTTCACTTCATACCACTCAACCAATTTTTTCTTCCTTTTCTTCTTCACATTCAAGCTAGCATATATTCACCTCACCTCTCAACTAATGAATACAATATTCAACAAGGCTCAAGTAAAAGATGAATAAAGGCTTATTATCAAGGCTTGCCAAAGAAAAAACTTTTAAAGGCTCAATAGGGCATCCAATAATTTATACAGTATATAGGAAGGTAAAATTTAGCTAAGTGACTGAAATAAACAATAACGGCTTAAGATCATGTCCTAATAACTAACAATCATAAGTCTCATACAAGACTCCAAGCCAAGTTCTAGAATACAGTTATATGAACGATTCTCACAAGAATAAACTATCATACATGGATGTAGCATGATTTCATAAGGATCAAATTCTCACATGGGTAATAGATTCCTAAGCACTCTTCATAGCATATAATCAAGATCAATTCCACAATGAATTCCATATATTTAACAAGTTATACATGTCTCTCATCAACAAAATCAACACATGCAAAATACGAATGCAACATACTTATCAAAGAGTCAACAACCTATCATAACAATCCAAATACAATCTCACACATCAATCTAATATCAGAATCAGTATAGAATATCAATACATGCCACTTAAACCACCCAATACCCAATCTGTCAAGAAAAAAGAGAAGGGGAATGAGATAAAGCAGATAAAGATGAAAACCTGGCGCCTTCTACTCCTGTGGAGTATCATCATCACTATCTCCCCTACGCCAATCATCAAAACTCTCCGCAGGTTATCCACCTTTCTATCCAAAGCTTCATAATTATAACTCAAATCTCCCAATCTCTGATCCAAAACCACATAGTTGGCATGTAGCGTATTGTAACGCATATCGAGCGCGGCATAGCTCGTCGTTAGAAGGCCCAATTGGCGGTTCATCTCCCTCTGATTGTTGTTCAGGTTCACAAAGTGCTGGTTCATTAGCCAAAACTGCTCCCTGTAGAACTCATCAAGACCTCCCCAATGCTGCTGTTGTGGCTATGGTCGTGGTGGCATCTCATGCTGCTGCGGTATCTCTATCTCAGAATGCTCAATCGGCTCCTCTCCATGCATCTCCTCATCATGCTCTTCGTGCTGAGGCTGCTCTTACTGCTGCTGCTGTGGCTGCTGCCTCTGATCCACTACCTCTGCAGCTCCTGATACATCCCCGCAGCATACATCTAAGAAACAGTCCTCCAATCTCCTATCCTCAAGATCGTTATTGATATCGCCTCGTGTGCTAAAGTGTAAATCAACATGTTTTCATTTCCTTGAATTCGAATCAAAGCCCTCACATTATATGGAAATATGTAAGAATAGGGATTAAAACCCCTTGTGAAAAATCAGTCTCCATCTCGATGCAAAGTGAATCCATCTCGAACACATGCACTCATCACTAGATCATGATTCTCGGGATAATACCAGTGAAATCCATGTGGTATGACTCAGCCACGGGAGTAAGCAATCCTTCAATATTCACTCTTTGAAAAGAGGAACTCCTGAATCTGTAGAGCTGCTGAATTAGATATGAACCCACATTAAACTACACTCCATTCAACATACACCATAGAGCATACAACTCTCCCCTGGATACGCAACTTCCCTCAGGTCGGGCAAAAAATGTATTACTCAAAACTCTATCCATGTATCTAATGACTGGGTTGAGAATCATAACTGCACGAGCCTCCTCCGTCTTGAAGTCTATATCCTCTCCTGAAATAGATCTCCAAAAATCATTCGCTTTGAAATGCCCATTCTCATGCCTAGAAATCCCCCTCGGCGTTCCTAGCAACACATTAAAATCCTCCGATGTTCACGTTCTCCTTTCGCCACCAAGCTGGAATGACCACTCATAATGAACAGAACTAGCACCCTTCTTGATCGTGATCGAACACAACACCTTCGCAGTAACATGAAAATGCGTAGGCCTCTTCAGCTCCATAAATGATGAATTCCAACTTGATCGAACATCTACATAATGTCATCCCGAATATTCATCGTCCTCATGGCATCATCATCCTGGTACCTTGTGCGAGTAATCTTGTTAGACATCGCACCCCATCGATCCTTAATCTCCTCCCAATTCTCCCTCTCAATATGGAAATGCCTTGGCAACCTCTCCTTGAGATGCAATTTCTTAGTAACCTCTTCCTCACGAGGCTGCCTATCCTCCTTCCTCTTGGAGCAGATTTCAGTCGCCTTGCCATTTCCTACAAAAATAATATTTCAATATTAAACAAATACAAGAAAAGCAAACCATCCTAAACCATCTAATTACACACTAAACTCTACTCAAGACTTTAAGTTGTTCATGTATAATTAGTTTCAAACAACATGCTCCCAACTCTATATGTTCATAAAATTTAACAATGATTCAATACACATGCTATACATTCTCACTCCAAACCCAAACTCTCCAACGAGAATTCACTTAAGCATGCAATTTATCAAACTTCACAAATCCACCAAAATTCAAACATGCTTCTCTTTACCACATAAATTGCTATATAATTTCAAGTAGAACATCAAGGTCTAAACAAAAACCAGCAATTAAAATCGAACCCATCACTTGTTCATAAGAAATTTCAAACAAAAATCCAAATTACACCATGAATCCATATAAAAACTAGTTCAATCAACTTACCCACTTAAAATCAAGCAATATACTTTCAATCCTAGGGTAATATGGTCAAGAGAACATACATTTCAATCCAGCCATGGCATAGTATGAACAAGAGATGATTATCCCCTTTTTGGATAGAAAGCCCTAGTTTCTCACCTAGAAATCTCCAAATCCATGAGAAATCAAGTGTGGGAAGGGTGGTGGAAAGTGGTTTAATCAGAGTAGAAATATGTAAAACAAAGTTTGGAAGAGAAGGTTCTTGGTTCGAAGAGTATTCGAGTGCGGGTGGTGTGAAAAATATACGGAACAGGGGCGAAAATTAGATTTAAACATAACTTACCTGGGCTGGTTCGACTCGAACCAGGTGGTCGAACTCGAACTATGCTTCTGGACAATTTCAGCATCTCGAACCATTGGTCGAACCGTAATGTCGAGGTCGGACCAGCCTGTAACAAACTTTCAGGTGGCTAGTTCGACTCGAACCACAGGTCAAACCACAACCTCTAGGTCGAACCAACCTGTAACAATTTCTCTGATTGCCGGTTCGACTTACACCTTTGGTCAAACCAGCCTACTGTTTCTTCAAACACGAATTTTCTTTGTCCCCTGAAAACTTCAAGCTCAAAAACGATCATTATGTACCAAAACAGAGCAAAACTATAGCTAGAGAACCACCATTAAGACTTAATAATTCATGTTTATATACTCCGCATACGACACAATAGATAAAACACCACTGAACATTAGACAAATTGGAAAAAATTGACACATCAATACCGATTAAATTTTTAATATGCCACAAAAATCAACTTCCCTAACAAACGTTACAAAGAAAAGATTATATTCTTGGTGCTACGATGAGGTAAGTATATCACCCCCCAAACTTAGTAGAAACTATAGTCGAAACTAAGTTTGCAAAGAGATGTAATTTTCGATAAGTAAGCATGTCAAACACAAAAATTTCTTACTCACACCAATGAAATAAAGCAATAAAACATGAGGGAAATCCCCCAACAGGTGCTCGTGTTTAATTTCGGAGAGTCACGACGGTACCATATCAATGTAAGGTATCCTCAAAGACGATGCAAGCATCATCCGGTTACTTATAATGCTTCAATCGATGCCTATTCGCTGCTATGATGTCTCCATCCTTGTCCATGATCTCAAAACTTCCCCCTCCGTAGGCTCTATGGATAATGAACGGTCCCGTCCACTTTGATTTCAATTTACCTACAAAGAGCTTCAAACGAGAGTTAAAGAGTAATACCTCATCACCTTGCTTGAATTCCTTGTAAGTGATATTCTAATCATGTCATTTCTTCATTCTTTCCTTGTAGATCACCGAATTCTTGAAAGCTTGATTTCTGAACTCGTCTAGTTGATTGATATGAGCCAACCTCAACTCCTTTTGCTCCTTAAGAGACAAGTTCAGACTTCTCACAGCCCAAAAAGACTTATGCTGAATCTCCACTTAAGAGACAAGTTCAGACTTCTCACAGCCCAAAAAGACTTATGTTGAATCTCCACGGGTAAGTGGCACGACTTCCCATAGATAATTTGATAAGGTGACATATTAAGCACAGTCATGTATGCAGTACGGAACCCCCACAAAATATCATCGAGCTTCTGATCATCATCATTTTCACCTGGATTTTAGTATCTTTATTGTTGATTTTTGGATGTTTTTATTCGTATTTGTGTTACTTTTTAGTGGAGTTATATGTAATTGGGAGAATGTGTACAAGTTGATAAATGTGTGGAAATGAGTTTAAATGTGTATAAAACAGGTTAAAAATGGAGTCGGGAGCTAAAACGGAGAAAGGAGAACAGGGCATACTCGGACACGCGCATACTCGGACACGCCCCGTGTGCGGAACACGGGCCTGTTCTAGATGGCCGTGTACCATCATCAGAACATGCTACACGCCCAGGAAGAGATCATGTGCAACACACGAGGCATGTCAGGGAACACGCAGAACACACCGAACTACGTGTGCACTACCCGGGCTGTGTGCTTCTACATGAGCCGTGTAGGTGCAGATTCCAGATTAAGTTGGCCCATGTTCTAGAAGATTCCAAGGGGTATAAAAACGCAATTGGTGCAAAAATTAGAGGGGGGAGCCACATTTAGGAGCAGTAATCAAGATTAAACACACAATTCCTCACCACATTTTGACACACACATTCTAGATCATCCATTTCCACACATTCCATCCATTCAATTCATATGCTCTCCCAAAATTCATCCATCACTCCATCATTTCATCACTTTGAGAAGAGAAGATCATCATAGATTGAAGAATTGAGCATGTTGAAAGGAAGGAAGGCCATCTTCACAAAAGGGAAACCGATCAACTTTTCAATTGTTATTTTTCTTCATATTTTGGATCAAATGGAGCAAGTCATAGGATGTATTGATTTGAACATGATGTGTAGTGGCTAGTCCTATAGTAGGGCTAATCATATGATTGGTTGAGAAGAATGCTAGATATGTAGGATTTTAGATGTTGAATTGAGTTAATTTTGGACTTCCTTTTATGATTAATGATTTATGTTTCATTTCATTACTTGTGTGATTAATTCTTACTAACAATATGTAAGGATAGCCAATCCGATATTTTTTAGTAGGATTTAATTGAATCATTTATTAAGATGAACATGCATGTTAGTGTGAGGGGAGGTAAGCCATACCCTTCTTATACTTAGAACATTCATAAGGGAACACTTAAGAAATTGATTGAAAAGAACCAAACTTATGATAATAGTACCTTAAGGGTTCATTTGGTAGCCCATAATAAGGGGGAGCCACATGTGTAATACACCATTTTATGTTATTTGGTAGGTGATAAGCATTTGTTGAGGGGCCCTGTACTAAAATCCACTCCCGTATTAATCACTGTTGCTCTTCACAATACCAATCTCGCGGTCTCCGCCCTATTGTTATATGTGGAATAAATAGTATCTCCATACAAAGATGTGAATTTACCTAAATATCCATAAGTTATTAATATCAAAATTCTCACTAACCCTAGTTTCCAATCCCAAATATCATTTCTGGATTATTTGCCTCCCCCACCATCCGATTTTGAAGTGTAGCAGTGGTAATTGTGCGATTCAATGCCGTCGGTGTGCACTATAGTCATCGTCGTCGTGACAGGATCGAGGACGGTTTTCAACTAGTAAGTTATTGAAGGGCGAAACCCTAATCCCAAATCAAACCCCACATTCACTTTCTTTTCCAGATGTCGCCAGAAAAAGGGTTGAGGAATATACCTGCCCAAGTTTATGACTTCACAACGACACTGATCGGCGTTATCAACACCTCGCCGAACGAGATGCGAGGGTTTTGCTTTTCGTAAACATCGCAAGAATGAGAACATACATTGTGTCTTGCGTTGTTTTATTTATTAGGTAATAATAGGTAGAAATTAGAATTTTATGGATAAGCCAGAGGTATAAAGGGCAAATTAATTTAACTCCTCGGAGTATAATTACCTACCAAACACCATAAGAAACTAATCTCAATCTTTTATAAATTCTACCAAACAAACTTATTTATATATATTATTTACTTATCTCACTACTCATAATACTTACCCCATATTACTACTTTATCATATATGACTTACCAAATGAACCCTAAGGGAATTGAGAGTAAGAATTAGGATTGTTAGACTTGTTAAAGAGTCGAGAACCTAATCACCTTGGCCATAGGGGTTAGGGGTAAAAATGTGATTGCTTTTAATCCATGATTAATGAAGTTCGATGTCAAAAGTCATGCATATCTAGCTAGTTTCTTAACCATGAGTATGGTTAGTCTTGCTCTCTTCTTAAATACATTCTATCCATTCTATTTCATCTTGTTACGTGATCGATTGTGATAATATTAGTGTTACTTGATTTCTTTAGTTAATTGATAGCATAATCACTACTAAAAAATCAAACCTCAAACTTTATCACTCTTCCAATGCATGATCGAGGGCAAATCCTGATACACCATGATTTTACTTTTCCCTTGGGATGATAAACTATAAATTTTGTTACTTGGTCACTTCGTGTACAATGATGAGAGTGTAAATTCACGTATTTTGGGCTCTGATTTGAGTGGAAATTGAGTACGATTAAATCTTTTATTGAGACGAATCAGTACGTTTATGGAAAAGTCACGAATCAGAGGGTACAAAGGCTTTTTGAGCATATTTGTATAGGAAAACAGCAAGAAAGGGCTCGTAATTGGAAGACATGATTTTTGAAGCAATTTTCGAAGGTCGTTCGACTTCAAGACCTTGTTCGACCATTGTCACGTAGGCCGAACAAGATGGCCAAGTCGAGTAGAATATGCAGATTCGTCCTGAGAGCTTGCTCGATTTGGAGAGGTTGCTCGACCGAATCATTTTGGTCGAACAGATGAGGAAGGTCAAACAAAATGTGTGAAAACTTACAGAGAGCTTGCTCGACCATTGCTTAAGTTGGAGGCCTTGCTCGACCAGTCCAAGCTTGGTCGAACGGATTCTCGCTGATTCTATTTATGGTAATTCCAGATGTCTTTTATCAAATTTGGCGTGTGCTTCAAGCAAAAGCTTATCCTAAGCCCATAAGGAGGTTCCACCACTATAAAAGAAGAGCTTTCGCAGAAGAAAGGACACACATCATTCATCATCCATCCACCATCGAAACCCTACCATCATCCGAAAGGGTCGTGAAGAAAGGTTCGTCTGGCACGTCAAGTAAGATCATACCAAACAACCATGATTGTTCCTAGATCAATCATGGGCTAGAACTAGTCCGGTAGTGCTAGGGTTTTGAAAGTTTTATAAGTTATATAAGATTGTGCCTTTTCAATTCATACTCACGATCGTTTTGTGCATCGTTAACTGTTATGTAGAGTCTGAATGCATATCTTGGTTAATGATTGAGTGCGTTCACCGCAGAGCAGGATTACATGTTATAATTTTAAGTGAAGGAATTTCAAAGTCTTATTAGAACTATCTTATATAGATACTTGTTAATTGAATCTTATTCGGGTTAATAAGTAGGATAAAGAGTATAACGTCATAGTACCTATAAAGGGAGATCATATCGAGTTAGAGTACTAAGTGCACGGGAAATAATTGATAATGATAGTACTTAGAAAGGGGGGTAAATTATATCTCTTGCTCCAAGGATATTCACACGTGTCATACGCTTATTTACTCATGTCTATAGGGTGAACTTGCATGTTTTAGTGATGCGTCCATAGACTACAAGGCAGAGTCGGACAATAACGCATGGAAAGGAAATTAATAAGTAAAACTGGATGCCCGAAGAACTACCTAATTTCTTACTTGATCACAACCGTATTTTCTATTGCTTGTCTATTATTTGATTGCTATTTAAGTCAATTTCTATTTAATTTTGTAACAATTCAAAACTAATTTGCCAAACATAATCTTAATAAAGTAGAACATAATAAAACTGATAATAATCCGTCTCTTGGGTACGATAATCACTTGGTCACCCATCGAAACTGCAATTGATATCCTTATACTTGAGGATTAATTTTGTGTGTTGAGAAAATGCCCATCATACAACAACGATAGAGTTCTCTTACTCTAAATATTTTTAACAAAAATGGGACTAAGAACAACTTCATAGCCAAATCTTTCCTATTTGTTTCGACTACCTTCTCCAAAATTTGTTTCACTTGTCGGTTGGAGACTTTGGCTTGCCCATTAGCTTGAGGATGATAGGGTGTAGTAACCCTATGCTTAACACCATACTCCTTGAGAACTCTTTCAATAAGCTTGTTGACGAAGTGGGAACCTCCATCACTTACAAGTGCTCTAGGAACTCCATAGCGGGCAAAGATATGTTTCTTCAAGAATGATAACATTGTCTTAGCATCATTCATGCGAGTAGGAATGGTTTCCACCCATTTAGAAACATAATCTACTGCTAGAAGGATGTAGAGAATTCCATTAGATGGGGGAAAGGCCCAATAAAATCGATTCCCCATACATCAATGATTTCAACAACAATGCTCGGCTGAAGTGGCATCTCATCTCTTCAACTTATATTTCCCATCCGTTGACATCTATCGCATGTCGCTACATATGATTCACAATCTTTAAACAAAGTAAGCCAATAAAGAGCATATTGAAGTACCTTTGCTGCAGTCTTTTGGGCTCCAAAGTGCCCCCCGTTAGGTTATGAATGGCAAAAATCAAGAACATTCTCCATCTCCATCTCGGGCACACACCTATGGACGATAGAATATGTACAAATCTTGTAGACAAATGGATCATACCATATAAAAATCTCAACATCCCTTTTAAACTTTGCAAGTTGATACCTGTTGAGATCTTTTGGAATTTCACCTACAACAATGTAATTGACATAATCCGCGTACCATGGATCCATTCCTTGAGCAGCTACAACACAGGCTCTCTCCGCTCCTTCAGCAAACACTGCCATAATCTTCTCATCAGGGAACATCTCCTCTATGTAATTGAAAGAATCATCACAATGCTCTCTTGTCTCTAACCTTGATAGGTGATCCGCCAACACATTTTCTGTACCCTTCTTATCCTGGATCTCCATATCAAACTCCTGTAGAAGAAGAATCCATCTAATGATCCTTGGCTTCGCTTTCTTTTTCACCATCAAGTATCGGATCGCAGAATGATCCGTGTACACTATAGTCTTCATGCCAACCAAATACTGGCGAAACTTATTGAAGGCATACACAACAGCTAGAAACTCTTTTCAGTGACAGTGTAGTTCTTTTGTGATGCATCAAATGTCTTAATCACATAATAGATGGCGCAAAATTTCTTCTCTCTCATCTGCCCAAGCACCACTCCAAGTGCTAAATTGCTTGCATCACACATAAGTACAAATGGTTGAGTCCAATCTGGTGTGATCAAGATAGGTGCAGTAATAAGTGCCTCCTTCAAAAACTGAAAAGCTATTAAACATTCATAATCAAAATTAAAAAGAATATCAATTTCAAGTAAGTGAGACAACGGCTTGGAGTATTTTGAGAAGTTTTTGATAAATCTTCTATAAAATTCTGCGTGTCCAAGGAAGGACCGCACTCCATTTTCATTAGTAGATGTTGGAAGCTTCTCAATCGCCACTACCTTTGCTCTATCAACTTGCAATTATTTGGCTGAAATATGATGTCCCAATACAATCTCATCTCTTACCATGAAGTGACACTTCTCCCATTTCAAAACCAGGTTAGCATCAACACATCTCTTCAAAACAGTAGACAAGTTAGTCAAACAAATATCAAAGGAGGAACCCAAAAAAGAAAAATCATCCATATACACCTCCATGATCTTTTCTATCAAACCATCAAATATCGCCATCATGCAACGCTGAAATATAGCAGGTGCATTACACAACCCAAAAAGCATCTTCTAAAGGCAAAAGTTCCATAAGGGCAAAAAAATTAGTCTTTTCCTTGATCCTCAGGTGCAATTATGATTTAATTGTACCCCGAGTACCCATCCAAGAAACAATAAAAGTCATACCCTACAAGACAATCAAGCATTTGATCCATGAAAGGAAAGGGAAAATGGTCTTTGCATGTATTTTCATTTAGTTTCCTATATTCGTACACACACGCCACCCTGTAGGAATCCTAGTGGCTAATGCCTCACTATCATCAAACTTGACAATAGTAATGCCCCCTTCTTAGCTACAACATGCAATGGACTCACATGGGGACTATCACTAATTGGATATATAATTCCTGCATTTAGCCATGTCAGAATTTGCTTCCTAATCACTTCTTGAATAGCGGAATTCACCCTCCACTGATTCTGAATGCTACCCTTAGCCTAATCTAATAACCTTATCTTATGCATGCAATATGATGGATTAATACCTTTTAAATCATCAAGAGACCAACCAATCGCAGACTTATACTTTCTGAGCACATCAAATAACTCATCGAGTTGATCATCAGTTAAAGAAGAAAATATAATTATCGGATACGTTTCATTGTCACCTAGATAGGTATACTTCAAGTGCTCGATAGTGGTTTCAAATCCTCTTTCTTCTCCTTTTTGATGTTCTCTCCCTATCCAATGGTAAGTACTTCCTAGTCCACTTCACTTCTTCAAAATTGGTTCTTTTTTATTCATACCTGTCATCACCCAAAGCAAGTAAATTTCAAGAAATTCAATACATACCTCATTAGAGAGCTCATCTAGCTCTGTGGTGGGAAAAGTAAGAGACTCCGCCAAGCATGTCTCCAAAGGATCCTTTGAAAGGATCAAGGACATATCTTCATTCATGATCTCCTCCACCACATCAATGCTGTGACATTGCGTCTTCATTGGCATCTTTATTGCTTTATCATGGTTGAATAGAACCTCTTCTTTATTCATCCACAGCTTTAGCTCACCCTTTTAAACATCAATCATAGCTCCAGCAATGGCAAGGAATGGTCCCTCTAAGATAAGAGGGACATTATCCTTGTCATCTTCCATCTCGAGTACTAGAAAGTCCACAGGAAAGATCAGTTTCTCCACTTTCACTAATACATCTTCAATCACACCCTTTGAAAAGGTCATAGACCTATCTGCCAATTGTAGAGCAACTGTTGTGGGAGTTAACTCCCCCAAATCAAGCCTTTAAAATATTGACAAGGGCATCAAATTGATGCTTGCCCCAAGATCACACAAGGCTCATCGTGATGGCCCTTTTCCGATTTCACATAGAAAGGTTCCCGGATCCTTTAACTTACCTGGCCGATTCCTCTGAATGATCGAGCTACAGTTCTCAGACAAATTCACCATTTTAATTTCGTTCAAGCTTCTCTTATTCAAAAGTATATCTTTTCCGAAGCGGGCAAAATATGGCATCTCCAAGATTGCTTCAGAGAAAGGAATGCTCAAGTTGATCTTGTTTATGATATCAAAAAACTTCTTTAACTTTTCTTCCAATCCCTTCTTGACTAACTTGAAAGGAAACGGGGGAGATATCTTTGTCTTGGGAATTCCCCATTCATTATGTTCAACCTTCTTCGCTTTATCATTCTCAGCTCTCAATCTCTTTGCTCTTTTTTGCTACAAGCTCAGTATTCTGCCCTTTGGATGGTACTGGAGTAGCATTAATATCAGGTAAAGCATTCTGCGCCGAAAATGGTACTAAACGAGGAGGTTTGACCTCGGTTCGACCATGAGTGCTGGTTGAACCAGGTGTGTAGTGGTCGAACCAAGCATCAGAAAGTTTGACATTCCTTATACAGGTCGGTTTGACCGTGGTTCGACCTTCAAGGTTGGTCGAACCAGGGCTGGGTTGGTCGAACTAGACATCAAAGAATTCTGGACAGGCAGGTTCGACTGTGGTTCGACCTTAAGGGTTGGTAAAACTAGGGCGATGTTGGTCTAACTGACCATCTGGACGCTCCAGAGGATGTCCAGGTGCTTGGTTCGACTTAGGAGGTGTGGCTTGACCTGCTGTCTTGGTCGAACCCTAGTCGAATCGAGCTCCTGGAGTTTCAGAATTCATTTTCGACATCATTAGTCCATCATACTGTGTTTCAGACCTTAATGTGATAGCATGACACTCTTTTGGGTTAGTTATACTTTGAGATGGAACTTTTCCTTCTCTACCGTTTGAGTTAATTGATTCACATTCCCAGCCATCTGCCCCATCAACAACGTCAAGTCCTTCATCTGCTTAGATATATCCTCATGCTTTTTATCTATTTTTTCTTTTACCTCTAGATGATCCACTCTTGCATCATTCCTTGCCATGTACCTGTTTACCGTATCCTCAAAATCATGTTTTCCTTATTCGACCTTAGCACCCGGATCAACACCAACATGAGGTTGTACTGCTGAATTAGGATTACTCCATTAAAACTCCAGCCTTCTTGATTGTTGATAATTATTAGGAGGACCACGATTATTGTATTTTCCTTGATAATTCCGGTTTCCTTGATTTTGGAACCTCGTTGCTTGAATACTTTGACCCATGACATAGTTTGCCTCTTCTAATTCCTCTTGAGTAGTTCCTTAATTACCAACATCCTGATGCATAATTGGTACTCGCTATGCTATATCAGTAATCTGCTTTTGCTGAGACTCAATTAACTTGTTGATATTAGCCAAACTAGAGACGATCTCATCTTCTCTACTCGACTTAACCATAGTGTGCTCAACTTGCGCTACTTTTCCAAGAACATAAGTGCCTCTCACTCTATCAGTTGGCCAATCTCTTGAATTAATCAAGATATCCTCAAAGAACTTTTCAGCCTCAACGGGTGTCTTAGTAAGTAGTGTTCCATTAGAAGAAGCATTAATTAAAACTCGAGAATCACAATCCAACCCATTGTAGAAAATACTGATGTATTAAGCTTTAGATAGCCCATGTTGTGTACACTTTCGAAGCATGTCCTTGAATCTGTCCCAAGCTTCATGAAATTTATCTCCACTACCAATAGCAAATTGATTGATGTCATGCTCCATCCTAAAGACCTTGGAAGGTGGCATGTATCTCTCCAAGAACTTCAATTTCAATTGCTCCCAGGTAGTGCATTCAGTAGCATTAAGAGTATTATACCAATCCCTCTCTCTTTCAGTAAGCGAGAACTTAAACAACACAATCCTCCTCGCATGCATTCTCATGATCTCCTGTGCTCTTTTGTGTGCTTGCATATCCCAAGAATTTATTCAGATGTTGTTGAGGACCTTCAAAGGTTCTCCTAGAGAAAGGGCTCATTTCTATCATGCTGATCAGAGCAGGGTGAAGATCAAAATCTGCATCGGCCCCTCTTGCTCCTAACAGCCCCAAGTTGTCTCCTCCATTGTTCTTAAAGAGGATGGCAACGTTATCTAGATTCACCCTATCTTGGGCCATGTTGACTACTTCTGCTTCTGATTTGTCTCTGGTTGCAGCTTCAGTTGCTTCCGAGTTCAGCTCTTCAACTTCAACTCCTAGATTAAGAGCTTCAGTTGCTTCCACGTTCTTGTTGTTCTTCTTCTTCGCCTTCTTCTTCCTCGACGATACACCAATTTCTGGATTAAAAGACACTAATGTTCCTATCTTTGATCTAGTATGCATACAACTAAGAAAAATAAGCGTTAGAAAATAAAGACAAGAAAATAGTCCCAATTAAACTAGATATAATAAATTAATAAATATTGTCATCCCTGGCAACGACGCCAAGAACTTGATCAGCGTTTTCTCAACACACAATTAATCCTCAAGTATGGAGGATGTTATTGCAGCTTAGATAAGTGACCAAGTGATTTATCGAACCCAAGGGACGTATTATTATTAATCTAATTATAATTTAACTTATTAAGACTATGTTGGCAATAAATTGGTGGAATAATTAATTAACTACGAAACAAGTAATTTAAATAGCAAATAAAATAAACAAGCAATAGAGATTAAATGAAGGTGAATAAGTGAGAAATTAGGTAGTTCTTCGAGCCATCCAGTTTTACTCATTAACTTCCTTTCCGCGTATCAATGTAGGTAGTTCTTCGGGCCATCCAGTTTTACTCATTAACTTTCCTTCCGCATATCAATGTCTGACTCTGCCTTGTGGAATATGGACGCATCACTAAACCATGTAAATCTACTCTATAGACACAAGTAAATAAGCATGTAACACAAGTGAATATCCTTGGAGCAAGAGATATAATTCACCTCCCTTTCTAGGTACTATAAGTATCAATTATTTCCCGTGCACTAAGTAATCTAACCCGATATGATATCCCTTTATAGGTACTATGAAGTTATTCTCTTTGTCCTACTTACTAACCTTAATTGGATTCAATTAACAAGTATTTATATAAGATAGTTATAATGAGGCTTCGGAGTCTACTCACTTAGAATCATAACATGTAATCCTGCTCAGCAGTGAACGCACTCAATCAACAATTAAGATATGTATTCAAACTCTACATAACAATTAATGATGCACAAAATAACTCTGAGTATGAATTAAAAAAGCATAGTCTTATATGAAATAAATCATAAGTAGTGTTGTACGGAGTATACACACGGAAGTTCAATTAAATCATAAAATCTTCATAAACCCTAGAACTACCGAAGTGGTTCTAGCCCATGATTGATGGAAGAACAATCATGGTGGTTGGATAGATCTTACTCATAGTCTTGAAAATTACAAGATAAATTAAGAAGCGAAGTAAACCCTAGATGTGGGCGTCGTTGCGTCTCTCTCCGTCTTGAATCTTCACTTGGTTCTCACTTGATTCGACAGACGAATCTGTCTCCACAGCTCAGTAGGATGATGTAGGGTTTCAGATGTTGTGTGGAATGAAGGTGGTTTCTTTCTGTTGTGTAGGGTCTTTCTATTATACTTTTAGCTTCTCCAACTGATCTCTAATGGGGTTTTTCAGCGAAAACATGTACTGAAGGTGTAAAAATACGGATCTAAAAACTTCTCGCGTGTTGGTTCGACCAAAGCCCTTGGTCAAACCAGCCTATAACAAATTGGCAGATGGCTGGTTCAACTCAAACCGCTGGTCGAATTAGAACCATCGAGGTTGAATTAACTTTGCATCACTTCAGCCATTTGGTTCGACCACGTTTCGGCCTTCATGCCTGGTCGAACCACATCATCATGGTCGAACACATTTGTAACAACTTTGTAGGTTGCTAGTTTGACCCGAATCAGTGGTCGAACCACTTGTGTCCTGGTCGAACCAGATGCTTGACCTCTCCACTTTCCGATTCCGAGCACTTTTGTCCTGTTTTCCTTCGAAAATCCGCTCAAACGGCCTCACACGCACCTGATTCGTGACTTTCCACTACATATCTTGATATATCTCGACTTAAGATCAAATCACACATCATTATCACATAAATCAAAGCTCAGATTACGTGAATTTACACTCTCATCAGGGACCTTTGTACGGGCCTACATCTTCTTCATCTCGAGAGAGAGTTTAGGTTGAAATCGTGATCGCTCTTGCTATGATAGCTTAAATTGGAAGATAATTAGATGTGTTGCATAATTAAACCATTTGAAGTGCATCATAATGATTTCATTTGCATTGTAAATTCCAAAGATATTGTAATTAGTTTCTTTTCATGCTTTTAATATCTCCCTTTTCGGTTATTCCTAACTAATACGAGACTATAACTTGAAGACCACGAATCCTAAATTCCCATGGTTCAATAATATAACTTGGTTGCTCATGCCTACAAATGATGAAAGTACACTTTCTCTTTTGCATAAAAAAATACTCAATCAATTAGAAGGATCACCCTTCATCTCAAATCATTGGTGAGTCCTCCGAAAGTGTTTTGACCAGAAGAAAATGTAAGATAAGTGATGTTGTGCAATCTGTTTGTATGTCTAACATATTAAATAGGCAATATTATAAAATGAAAAGAAAGAGTACAGGTGATAGAGATATTGGAAAAAAGGCTAAGCCTTAAAAGGACTAAACAGGTGGTCCAAATGTAATGAGCCAACGGATGGCCATAATTAAATATATAAGCAAATAAAACTGCTCTAAATATTTAGTCATTTTGTTGATATCTTAGTTTCATAATCACTGGAATATTCATGGTATCTATTGGATCCCTTGGGGGATTAAGTTTCGTTTGGGAGCGAGTATAAGGTCTTGCATCTGGCTGAAAAATATTCTTGTTGCGTTTCCCTTTTTCGGATTGAGCGCACTGCTGTGAAGAGTTGGAAACTCCTTCATAAGATCTGTAAGTGATGTCTTGGGCTCAACAAAATCATAGGCTGCATTGCCAAACCCTGTTATAGGAAGTACCCCACTAGGCTGCATTCCTAAATTAGGATTAGATGAACGAATGGCTAGCAAAGCCAATTAGATATGTGCTAAATGTTATTTTTTTTCTATTGAACCCAAGAATGTCACTGAAATTTTAAAAGATGAATGTTGGTTCAGGGTATGCAAGAAGAACTTGAACAATTCAATAGAAATAATGTTTGTAGTCTAGTACCTAGGCATACAAACACTAATGTGATTGGAACTAAGTGGGTTTTCAAAAAAAAAATCTAATGAATCTAGTAATATGGTAAGAAACAAAGCTAGGCTCGTTGCACAAGGATATATACAGGCTGAAGGAATAGATTTTGATGAAATAATTGCACCCGTAGTTAGAATAGAGTCCATTAATCGCATGCTTTGTTAGTATCAAACTGTATCAAATGGATGTTAAAACTGCTTTCTTAAATGGTATTCTACTTGAAGAAGCTTTTGCAGAACAACTGAATGGTTTTGTCGATCTATTTCATCCTGGTCATGATTAATTAAGAATATTAGAATTGAAATAAAAATGAAAAGAAAATTATTAATTTTTTTATTGTTGACTCTAATTTTAATCAATATTCATTCAAAATATTTTTTCAATTATTTAGATACAATTAAGCAAATAAATTTATTTATTTCAAAAATTAAAAAATAATGAGTGATAAATAACAAATGTATACACTTACAAGAAGAGACAAAATCCCACATTGGTTAATTAGAAGAACTTTAACGTTTGAACATTCATTTGCATGTAGGTAAAACATAGTCAAATACTTATAAAAACACTTGCAAAAATGTAATCTTTTTTATGTCAAAATGTATACTTGCATTTAAGTGAACATATAAATCTTTCCTCATCTTAAGGGACTACTTCTCCAACCATAATTCTTGTGTGAGATTTCAGTGTGAAAATGAGGATTGAAAGGCTGGTATTTATAGGTGAGGGAGGTGTGTGTGGGATTGGAAGGTGAGAAAGAATCCTCCCATTAATCCCTTGAATTGTGGTGACTAATTTGAAAATAATTGGTGTGTGATTAGGGGTTTTGAACTTGGCCAAAAAATAGGGATGAATCTATGTTGAGATGAGGGTCTAGGTTCATGAATACTTTGGAGAAGGTTTAATTTTGAAAGCTTTGATCCAAATCTAATCAATCTCTTAATCTATGTCCTTTCATTTTTTTTATATTGTTAATGATGTGTGAATCTAGCCCTAATTCCTTAGCAAATTAGGGTTGGCTGTTACATTCTACCCTCCTAAATTTTTATTTCATCCTCGAAATATAGCAACATACCTAGTTTACTAAAATTCAAAATATTTTGTTCGAATTACATTTCCTCCTTCTCATGTTGCTCATTCTCTGCTATGACAACTTCACTCGCCCTTGATATAGCGACTTGCGCCTCTAATATCTTTTTTTCTTAAAGTTGACTTCACTATAAATGCAGCTAACACATAATCTGAACTCTTATTCTTTGGTTATATCAAAATACTATATCAACTTGATCTAAGAATGGATGGAGTCCTTGATTCATTAAATTCATAAATAATACAGAAGCAACACTTAACCCAAAAGGCATTTCTACAAATTCACAACATTCAAAATGGTCCTAAATACAGTTTTGGGAATATCACTGCCATTCACTTTGTGTTGGTATCTCGACCTCAAGTCAATCTTAAAGAAAGTGATGGCTCCCCTCAATTGATCAAATAAATCCTCAATCCTAGGTTGGGTTATTAATTCTTAATCATAAGCCGATTTAATTATGAATAATCATGAACATTCTCATTGTTGTGATACTTATTAAGCTAATAGATTCCCAAAAATGACATAAAACTCTTTCATATTTAAAATATATAGGTCGATCATCAGTTTCTGTATAATTCTAATATCTTATGTTCGTCGATAGGGTAGATTGGGGTAGTCATCTATACCATTTATAGAAAAAAAAGTCTATGGTACAATATAGTACTTCTTAATTAAAATATATACCTCTTCGAGTTGGCGTAGATTCGGAAGGGTGGAAATGTAGTTCAATGAATGTAGATTTTATAAGTCATTATACATTTTTAATTGATAAACTTTTAAATACATGTGTGCCGAAATTTACATTTTTATATGCAGAGTTATGTAGATTTCTATGTAGAAATTTCATTTATGATTTATGCCGGTTTTTTTATACAAAATCGTATGGCTCTGATACCAAACTGTAACATCCAAAAGTTTTAGCAAAAAATACTTTCTTAAAAATGGATATTTAGTCTAATAAATAACGGAAGTATAAAATTTAATAAAAACTTAATACTCGTAAATGTTTAAGCATAATATGCTTTAGTTCTTGCATAAACTAAATGAAATCATATATTTTTATTTATTTATTTCGACCGCCTCCCGAATCATCACCTCCTCTTCATTCCTAAAAATATTTATGTTTGAGGGTAAGCAATTAAAGTTTAGTGAGAGAATTTTATACATAAACTTAAATACAAAACAAACACTTTAATTCATATCATTAATATATTTAATATCACTAATCAAATAATATTATGAATACTTTTCATGTCTCAAAACACATCAACTCATGATACTTTTTATGTCTTAAATCACCATTTCATTGTACTTTTTATGACTCTTTTATATGATCGATCAATATATATTCTTTTGGCACTGCGAGATAATGCTCGAGGATCTCTCCCAATCCCGATACCTCTAGGGCTCTGGCACGTCTCAAGTGTATTTTAAAACACTTGTAAAGTTTAATTTTCATGGCTTAATACCTTTGAAAGTACTTGTAAAATATTTAATTTTCATGTCTTAAATATGTGCAAGAAAAGCATGTGAGCAGTTTAATTTTCATGTTGGAAGAACTTTAACGTTTGAACATTCATTTGCATGTAGGTAAATTATATTCAATACTTATGAAAATACTTGCAAAAATGCATTCATTTTTATGTCAAAATAAGCATATAGTTGCATTTAAGTGAACATGTAAATCTTTTCTCACCTAAAGGATTTTAGAATATATGAGGAAGAAGAAGAAGTTGGGAGATCTCCTAACTTTATGGACTACTTCTCCAACCATGATGCTTGTGTGAGATTTCAGTGTGAAAATGAGGGTTGAAAGACTGTTATTTATAGGTGAGGAAAATGTTTGTTGGTTTGGAAGGTGAGAAAGAATCCTCCCATTAATCCGTTGAATTGTGGTGATTGATTTGAAAATAATTTGAGTGTGATTAGGGGTTTTGAACTTGGCCAAAAACAGATATGAATCTACGTTGAGAGGAGGGTCTAGGTTATGAATACTTGGGAGAAGGTTTAATTTTGAAAGGTTTGACCCAAAACTAATCAATCTCTTAATCTATGTCCTCTCATTTTCTTATATTGTCAATTATGTGTGAATGTAGCCCTAATTCCTTAGCAAATTAGGGCTAGCTATTATAATCGATTAACTCAAAAAAATAAAATTTACATATTTTTAATTATAGTTAATAAAACCACCACCTATTAATAAAAATTATAATCTTCAAAATTATTTTACAAAGTTAAAAAATTTATTCTAAAATAAAGATAAAAATAAATAAAAATATTCAAATTTTATAATTCACAAAATTACCTAGTTTATAAAGTTAAATGCACTTTTGGTCTCATAACAATATGGTATTTTTATCTTCCAAAAAAAAAAACTCCTCCAAGCACAGCGAGATAGTGGAAGTATTTTTTTTAATTTAGTCATGTAACTCCCGATTTTAACCCAAAAAGGCTAGAAATTGTATTTTTTGTTGGGATTTTACACGTGCGACGCACGCGTGACCGCTCAATTTGGGTCTTTCCCATGATTTTAGGTCATTATTGGTCAATGTCATGAGTTACGAGACTAAATTAAAAATGATTTATTTTATGGGATAGAATCAAAACCCTAACAGTACAAAAAAGAAGTTTAGTAATGGTATTACAAGCAACAACTAGGATATAGATGAAAACTTACACATGAGTCTAAATACTAAAGAGTAAAAAATAAAGAGAAGAAAAACTCTAATGATAGAGCGGTTATCTGTCTTCACCTTCGTCCTCGCTAGGAATCTCGTCTCCGATTAAGTAGACAAATATTTTCTTGAATCCTCTTCGGTGGGTGGCGAAATATGGATGATAGTGATAGTGGAATGATCGATGATGAATATGGTGTGGTTGGACTTGTTCTAATATCTGCAGAGAATGGCTCGTTTATAGGTGGAGGAATCTAATCACTTAGGGGTTTTACGTTGTATTGGATTGAATTGCGCTTGAAAACATCAATCTGGCTTGAATATTAATTTGCTCGACACCGAGCTCATATTGCTCGGTAATGATCGAGCAAACTATGATCATGTTCTTCTCCTTGACGTCTTGCTCAGAATCAGATACCACTGCTCCACAATCACCGAGGGGCCGCATTCTCCAATTGTCAACAACGTGTGTGCTTTCTCGGCAAGCACCGAGCAAACTCCTCCCCGCTTCAATATTTCTAGAACTCTTGCTTGGCATCAAGTGATGTTGCTCGGTGGTGATCATGCAAACTGCTGATGATTTGCTTGCCTACTACTCGATATCGAACAGCCTTGCTCTGCTATAACTGAGCATTTTGCTTCTAGGCGGAACGAATTCCAACTTTCATTTTTACCCTTTTATGTCTCGTTTTCTATTCAATACACGAAAAATTACCTCGAATGTACAAATGTATCATTTATAAGCAAAGTATCATGATTAGTGATACCCATTCTCATGAATTTTCACTCTCATATCTTGTTGTGCTATCCCTCCAATATATAGGACCTAACAAGAGTTTCAATGTCAGAGATGAAATTGTCTGGTAATTTGAAGCAAGACATATCGTAGGTAGGGATTGATTGGATGATAGATTTGGTAACATCTCATTGCCGGCAAAAGATAAGTGTTGTTTTTCCAACCTTCTAGTCTTCGTTTGATTTTGGTTTCAAGGAGAAAAAACCTCAATCTGTTTTCTTATTGGATGAAGTAATTAATTTATTTAATTAATATTATAAAGTTAATTTTGTGCCACATAGGAGGTCTTCAGCTTCTATTAAAATAGCAATTCACAATGTTAGGGCTTTGAACCTTGAATTATAGTTCTAAATTAACTATGCCCGAATTGATAAAATAAATCATTCAAACATTAAATCGATAATTTACATATAATCAGATGTATTTTTTATTTAAAACATTGTAACTTTTTATTCATTTACTTATTATTTATAAAATAATCAAGTATCACATTTTTAATAAATATGTTATCACTTTTCATGTGTCCTATTAATTATTCATGAAATAGTTTAATTATTCAGTTATCGCTTTTCCTTGAAGTAAATTTTTTTTTATTAAAAATATTGTCACTTTTATATGTCCTACAAATTGTTCATAAAATAATTCAATTAAAGGATTATCATTTTTCCTTTATCAAATATCACTATACATTAAAAACTATTCTATCAGTTATTAGCCATTCTACATTGTTTGTGAAATTGTTCAACAGAACATATATTCATTTTTATTAATTAAGTACAATTTTTTTATTAAAAATGTTATTACTTTTTATTTGTTTTATGAGTTATTCATGAAATAATTTAATTCAATGATTATCGTTTTTTTATCAGGTATCTCTCTTTATTTAAATCATTGTCACTTTTTGTACTTATCATTTTTCTTAAAAATAGTTATATTGGATGAATATCATTTTTCCTTAATGATCTATTACATTCTACATAAATGTTAAAAAATTGAACATTGATTATCACTATTTTCACCTAAATTTTAGTATTTTTTATGTGTATTTTCGTATTGTTTTATCCATTTTGTGTAGCTTTTTGGTGGTGTTTATTCTTCATATGGAGAAGTTTTGCTATAATTGATAAAAGTGTGAAAATAAGCTTAAATGTGCATGAAACATCTGAAAATAGAGCAAAACGGAATCGGGAGCCGAAACGGAAGAAACAAGCAATAGGTGTTCGAGCTCGACACGGAGCATGAGCTCGAGTCGAGCTTGGTAGCACAGATCCGTGTCGAGCTGCGATAATAAGCCGACTGTACACATTAGAAATATGAACACAGCCTCCTCTGATCGTCAAGCCCGGAGCTCGAGTCGAGCTCTGTCATGCTTGCAAAAATATCGAGAAATCAGCAGCGACTCGCGTCAAGTTCGGTCCGAAATTGAAAAATTGATCAGCGCCTATTCTAGAAGGTTACAGGTCTATAAATACATAATTAGCGTTATTTTGATGGAAGGAATCACTATTGGGAGCGGTTACACCTAGAACACACCATAATTCATACACATTTCTCTACATTTTCCATCTCTACATTTTTACACCTTTCCACCATCAACTTCACTTGATTTCCTCACATCTATCCATTATTCCATCATATTTCACCAATCTAAGAAGGAGATTTCAAGGAGTGAAGATTGTGGCATGATAGAGGAAGAAGGGATTTACCATCAAAGGGAAGTCATTCCACCTTTATTTTGTTACTTTCTTCTTATCATGGCTCATATGGAATAAAACCCATTTTGTAATGAATTCATCATGATTGTAATGGGCTATACCTCTTGTGAGGCTAGCAATATGATTGACTAAGTATATGTAGACTTGCCCACCAAGCGTTTGATGAATTGATTGTTATGAATATTTTCTATTATGAATGTTTATTTCTCAATTGATATTATGATATCTGTGGTTAATTGTTTATGGCATGTATATGAAGTGTGAACTTGTGTGCATGTAATGAGTAGTCAATTGAATCATATGGTGTGGAGTGAGTTTGTGAAGATCATAACATACCTACAGCCTCATGATAGGACATGTATGAAGGGTAGCGCGTGAACGCACTTGGATAAAGTGAAAAGACTTTTCTATAGGACTCTAGTGCCTTATAAGGGAATGGGAAGTATAGAGAAACTCTCTTTGGCGCTTATCGGGGTTTCTTAGGTGCTTAGTGATCTACATCTACTTGTATCTTGTGAAGGAGCTTATAGTGTTATAATTTAACATCATAATACTTGATGTTCATCAATACATGTGTGTGTGAGTCTATATTCCCATTTTTCATTATGTTGCTAGTCTTGCATGCTTTTTAGATTGTTCTATCTACACCTATTATCTATCTTATTTGTTCTTTGATTGTTAATTGTTGTCTATTTTACTTGTTTTCCCTAGTTGATAATTGTAGAATAATTTCAATCCCTATCATTGATTTCGCCCTTCTAAAGAAGCACTTATTGAATACGGATACACCAGTAACATCATCTTGTTCCTTGAGTTCGATATTATTTTTTCACTTGATCACCACTCACGCACAGTGACTAGAGTACCCTTGCTCTATCAAAAGGTAAGCAACCGATCAAACATTCATCTCATTATTTTTAGAAAAAAATTAATACTCATTATTTTTGGTAAATTTAATGTTTCCCTCTCTTTTTTTCTTATTAAATCAAGTAATATCTGTGGATAATATAGGTCATTAATCTTTTACAATTAAATTTACGGGACTTTCCTATAGGCACTGACAATCATAATGAGATGAAATGAAAAGACTAGAATAACCTTGATTTAATTATATTTAAAATTAGTACACCAATTTACACAAAATTCAATATCTCCATCCAACTTACATTAAATTACTTTATCCACCCATCTTCTCCTTCACCAATTCACACACTGAATACACCGTCATTCACATAGAAAAGAGAAATTTGTTTAATTCTGCAAAATTGACATGAAATGGTAATCTCATAGTCTTCACCATTCACACAGAAAAGAGAAAATTATTTAACTCTGCAAAATTGTAGACATGAAATGATAATCTCATATTCTTCTTTTCTCCATTCCACATTCTTTTCAATTTTTCTCAATAATTGTTACTCTTTTTATTTTGTCCACTAATTTTAATTCTTATTCCAATTATTTCAAGTGAAAATTAAATCTGAAATGCAATGGTAATAGTTTTGTTTAGTAGAAAATCATGAACCAATAAAAAAAACTGCAGGCGATAAAAAAATATTCCGGCGAGGTTTCTTGTTTTTGCAACAATAGTCGGTAGGTTGCATTTTCCGGTGAGAGGTGGCGACGATGACTAAAGTGAATTGTGAATGGGACTTCCGTCGACAATGGGTTTTCTCTGATGAATCTTGGCGGCATCGTGGTTGAAGGGGAAGAAAAGGTGGAAGCTTGGATTGCATCTTTCGATATTTCTTTTGGGTAAGAAAAGAGTGACGAACTTCTCTTGATTTATTGGTCCAAATTAAAAGATTTGTAAAATCAAACATATTCTTAATTTCAATTTTTCTCTGCAACTTAAACACCATTTCCTTGTTCAAGAGTGTGTACTGCACAAAAAGATGAAGAAGATAAAAGGGTGGGTAAAGTAATTTGATTTTTGGAATGGGTGGATATAATAAATTTTAAATGTAATTATATTAAGGTTATTTTCGTCAATTCGCCCTTTAATTTGAATTGTTGGGTGCTTTTGTTAAAGTTATGGGTGGCAATAGTGCCACAAATATGAATACCGCTGCTTATTCCAAATGGCTTAAAAGAGAATTGGGTACGTTAGATCATCGGTGTCATTGATTAATGTTGATAGCAAAGCTAATGTTGATGATTGTATGAGTTTTCTTTGATGAATGAAGCTATTGTGCGTGAGAATGTGGAGGACAGAGAAAGGGTAGTTTTGAATAAGGACGGGGTGGTGGCATTGGTGTTGTTGAGCATCCTTATTAGGATGCAATATGTCTTATGACAGAAGGATTGCAGATGGAAGATGAATTGTTTGGATTTTGAAAGGTCTAAGTAGACTGTGGGAAAGTAAAAGGAAGAAGAGGAGAATTACCAAAGAGAGAGGCTTGAGACATACTGCCAAATATGATGGTGCAATAATAATAGGCAAGTTAATGAAACAAGATGATCCAAATTTGGACTATGATGCTGCTCGAGGTAATTCGTAACCCGTCACTACCCGATGAAAATATATTATTGGTTAATGCATCTGAATTGAGCTATTGAAATTCTCTCATGACCTTGTGTTCGCATTAGATCTGCTGAGATATATAATGTTAACTAATTATCCATAATGGTGATTTTGGAGCTTTATTATCCACTCATTCTGATTCATATAAATTCTCAAAACAGGTGATCAATACGTTGATATGGTGAAGGCTGGTAATAGATCCTGTAAAATTTATTAGATGCTGCCAGGTGAGAATTATAGTTCTTCGATCAGCTTTAAGTGTCTTTAAACACTTACACGTGATCCCAGTGTATCAACGAATCGATGCTTAAGGAGAGAATAGTCGGATATTTGATTGATGTTGGCCCCCGTTGCCAACGGTACATTACTCATTTAACTGATTGAGGCGACACAGATTATCAATGCAATCGTATGTTCATACAATTGTCTTTAGTTACATATAAGTTGCCTACATGTCTTTGATTACTGGATTCTGAAATCATGGTTGGCTCAGGTAGTAGAGTGCCTTCATCATGAGCAACATCATCTTCTGGCTCTTCACAGAATGCCAAACAGTGTGATTTTGAGAAAACAAAATTGGTGAGTTTCTCAAACACAGATAGTTATAGACACTTCTACTACATATAGAGATGGTTTTATGGAAGAAAATAAGACATGCTTATTGCTTAGCACTCTTGATGACATTCTGCTCACTGGGAACTTTCCGTATTAACTCAATTGCTCGAATTCTTGCTATATAATGTTACATGAATGTTCCTCGGCCTCGCATATTGTTTATAACTCAATTTACTTGATTTTAGTTATAATTTTATAATAAGAAAATAGAATCGTACATAAAGTAAATAAGCAAGAATTTTGAGTTTGAGCACTGAACTGTTGCGTCATCATATTTGTTCATATGACACCGAAAGATATGTATGCCCTTCTTATAATAATTTTTTTCCTTTAACCCATCAACAAGAGTTATTCTTATTTGATTTTTAGATTTCTCTTTTACTTTAATCTAAAAATCCATGTGGTAGATTGGATAATTTTCATTATTTATTATTCTTATGAGCTAGAATTCTCTGTGAAATTATTGTTTTGTATCATGGAAGTATAACGGTTTGGTTTTTGTGGGTTTAGTTTTTCGTCTAGGATTGAAGATTCGAGATTAGTTTGATTCGGCTGAGAAGCTTTATTAAAATTCTGCTAAAAGATTCGGAGACACTTTTGTTTCCTGTAGCTATGGGTGTACAGGTAAAACCACATAATTAAATTCTAAATTTTATATGGAGAGTATGAATATTTTTTTTTATATTCTCTTTTGGTCTTAATTTATATAGCAGCAAGATTAGTTGTGTTCTCTGTATAGAAAGAAGATACAATTTTTCGACAATTAATTATGTTGGCTTAGTTCATTCAGTGTTTTAGTTGTTTTTATTTCATGAACTTTTATTACAAACTTGCTTCATGTGGTGTTCAATAATATTAAAGGTGACATGAAATGGTGAATGTATTGTTCTCATGTTATCTTTCTTATTCACTTTAATTCGACCGTCAAACTTTTTCGATTGCAATGCGATTTTTGAGGGCAAGAACTCCTGAACAGAGAGCAGCTGTTGATTAAAATACCCACTACTCACAGGTTTTTTTCTTTTTCTTTTCTTTTCTTTTTTTAACAGTTCATGCAATAGCCTAAGAATTCTTTTCTATTTCGCTTTCATGTGCTAACACTAACTTCATCCAGGAATATCTTGAAGAGTATGTCGGAAAAATGAATAGAATATCAATTTTATACCAAATAAGTAATTGTAAGAATTCCTAATTTGAGTGTTAAAATTCTAAGAAAGCCTCATGTTTGGATGAAGATTAAGTGTCTTGAACAATTTCATTTTTAACTGAACAATATCTCCTTGGTTGATTATGAAGTTTATGTACAGCAACATGACTGCGAGTGTTTTCCTAGATTTCTTTTTTTACTTTATTGAACAAGAATACAAGTTAGATAACTTCAATTTTCTTAATTTAATTGGTTAGCAAACTACTTTTTCTCTGCAAGTCTCAATGAAGGCTCAACTTCCAATCTTTCCTAATGTTTATGAATTTGTTGCTTTCCATAAAGCCCCAATCACCATTTATATGTCACACAGTTTATTCAATGGAGATTGAGGGGGAGATATCCATCTAGCTGATCTTCATAATAGCTGAAACAACCAACCTCAGCCATGCTTAATCTGCTAGCAGGTTCTCGAGCCAATCATACTACACTTAACTTAAGCAAATGCAATGCAGGTTCAGTGTGATCCACAACTTAACTAAATGAATACTTCACTTGGAGACGAGGATCAAAACAAAAACATTATATACAAAGAGGTCTTAGTGTACACAAAGAAGTCTTAATGTGATTTGAAATAAAATACTATATTGATTTTATTTAATGATTAATTGTATAAACATAAATTTTAAATGGATTACTACATAAAATATTCACTTAAATTGTTCATTATTATATTAAAAAAGTTTTTTCACAAACAGAAAATAGCGGAACAAAATATAAGAGCTAAAAAGTCACTCTAAAAATTATGACATGCATGCGATGTGCAACACACGTTATTAACACTAGTATATATAAAAGGTTAATTTTCCTGTACATTGCACCCCAAGATACGATGCACCCACTTTCAGTAATGTGTACAATTATGAACAAAAAGATATACATTTATGAACAAAAATGTATACACTTTGTTATCGAATTTTATATTAGTTTTTTAATAAAAATTTGAGTTTAAAAAAGTATATAAATATTAAGAAACATATATATAGTATTAAATAAAAAGTTATACATATATGGGTGCTAGTTTTTTTAATGAAAAATTGAATGTAAAAAAAGTATACAATGGTTAAGAAATATGTATATAATATTGAATAAAAAATTATACATATATGGGTGCACGCTTGCACCCGGATGCACCGGATATCATCTCTATATATAATAACGTAAACCAATCAAAATTTTGAAATTTAAAAAATAAAATATTATTGACATAACATATTTCCGTACAACGCTCGGATTAAGCGCTAATTTAATAATTAAAAAAACTAATTAAATCTACTTTTTCTTAATTATTAAATAAAATAAAATAATATCAGGATAATTTTAAAATTTTGATTAAAAAAGTAATTGATTAATGAATAGAAATTCAAAGAAATAAAAATTAATAAGAAAGAAAAAAATTAGACAAATACTTGTATGAGACCGTCTAACGTAATGCTTCCGAGAGGCGGATAAGAAGTGATAACATTTTTAATTAAAAGTAATATTCAATCGATAAAAAGTGATAATTGTGCAATGAACTACTCCCTCTGTCTCGAGCAAAGATGACCGTTTACTTTTTGCACGTGAATTAAGAAGTATTATTGTTGATAATTGTGCAATAAACTACTCCCTATGTCTCGGGCAAAGATGTCAGTTTACGTTTTGCATGTAGATTGAGAAATATTATTATTTTATGTGTACTGGGTAGTTGTATTAGATGGATGTAATGGCTAGTGGTGGACCCTTTTTATTACAAGATGAAAATGGGAACCTTTGAATGAGACACCCAAATATAGTAAAATGGTGACCTTTCGGCAGGACGAAGGGAGTATTTCATAAACAATTTATCATATTAATAAAAAATGAAAATATTTTTTAAAAGGGTAGGTCTTGCGTGAGAACGTCTCATGTGAGACCATTTTTCACTTTTTAAAATAGTTATCACTTTCGCTATAAAATATTATCACTTTCGCTATAAAATATTATCACTTTTTATTTATACTATAAATTATTCATGAAATTAAATTATCACTTTTTATTAATTTATTATCAATTTCTTATATAAAAGTTATCACTTTCTGGCCGTCTAACATAAACAGTTACGTGAGACGGTCTCACACAAGTCTTTGCTTTTTTAAAAAAGTGATAATATCTTTAATAAAAAATAATAACTAATTTTAAAATATAAAATGATTTCACATAAGACAGTCTCACGCAGCTCCTTCAAATTAATTGTCCCTGTTGTCACAGAATGTTTTGTGACATTTTGGTGTGACATCTCCTGTAACACCTCCTTATAAAATGACATGTGGCGAGGTGGATATATCAAATCCCTTATTCAAAGGTTTATAAGTTGACTTAAAATATAGGTTTCTCTTTCCTCCTACGTGTCACTCATCTAACAAAGTAGCACAAAAAATCCAGACTCGTCGCTGATTAACTTCAACTTTTCGCCCCTTTTCCTTAATTATTGTAATGGCGGACCGCTTTTTATTTTATTTGATATATACTTAATAATTAAGTAAATAGATAATTTGTTTAACGAATTAGACTGTGAGATAGTGTTTATATAATTTTCTTTTAAAAAAATTATCTTACTTGCACATTGTAAATTATATACTCCCTCCGTCTCAGGCTAAGAGGGTCATTTTTCTATTTTTGTCGTCTCACCCAAAGAGTCTCTTATCCTTTTTCACACACATGAGACTCACACACCCCCTCTAATACAATTAAAATATGAGACCCACACTCTTACTAATACAACTACTCACTACACATTAAATAATAATACTCATTAATCTACGTGCAAAAAAGCAAATAGCCCTCTTACGCCGGGACGGAGGGAGTAGGGTTTATTGAAAAAAAAGAAAAAAAAATAATTTTACCCATATTACAAATTAATCCACACTTTTGAGAAATTACAAAAAAAAATTACCACCTTTAAATATTGTTGTAAGATGCATCCAATTTGTGACTAAAAGTATGATTTTTTTATGCGTTTTGCAACAATAATTAAAGATGATAATTTTTTTGCAATTTCTCAAGGGAAAATGGTCTATTAGACCCCTAAACTTAGTTTGATAGATTAAGTAGGACCCTAATCTATTTTTTAATACGTCCAACACCTTTTTATCTTTTCAATGGATCAAACTCACCCTTATTCTTTTATAAATTATACAAAGTAACATTTTGTTAAATAAAAAATAATAAATTCTGTAACAAGTGGGACCATCAATTCATATTACTGCCAAGTGGTTAGAAATTTGTCATCTCCATCATCTCTCACTCTAATTCCTTCCTCATATATGCATCAGCTTCCCATTTCAGCTTCAACTCAAATAAAGATGGATGCCATGAGTTCGGCCTTTCTATGAAAAAAAAATTGACACTCAATAAGAGCGCATATATATATATATATATATATATATATATATATATATATATATATATATATATATATATATATATATATATATATATCTTAAGTAGCAGAAACTTTTCTTGCTGACGTGTCGTCTTCAGAGCTCTCCAATGTGACGTGTAATTTTCTTAATTTTTTTAATATTTTCCTTATTTACTATTAATTAAGTTCCTTATTTAATATTTTCTTTTTAAAATAATGTATTTCTTATTTTTAATAATAATTAAATTTTTAATATTTATTTATTTATGTGGGTATCATTAATTAATTACTAAATATTTTAATGCAATAAATAAAATAATTAATATCAAAATCATATATATAAAGGGAAAAAAGAATGTTACATATAATATTCTCTCTCACACCACCTATAAATAAGACTTTTTGTGTTATTCATTCTAAATACTCACTTCGATACTCCTAGAGGAATAGGAGTTTTTTTCAAGTTACTCTAGAAAATTGATTTATGAAAGTATAAAAAAATTATTTCCGATAGAGTGAATCAAATAAAGATTCGATCTACATCAAAAAATCGATTCAAGTATTCTTCAAGAGGAAGAGAACTATTCAAGTATGCTTGAATCGTTTTACCTCTTAAGAATCGATTCTTCAAGATGAAGAGAATCAATTCAAGAATTCTTGAATAGATTTACATCTCAAAAATCGATTTTAGATTTACATCTTAAAAAATTGATTTTTCAAGAGTAAGAGGATTGATTCAAGTATTCTTGAATCTATTTACATCTTAAGCATCAATTCCTTAAGAGAGAAAAAAAACTTTAATCGATTTATATCTTAAGAACCGATTCTTCAAGAAGAAAAAAATCGATTCAAGTATTACCTCGAATCGATTAAAGTATTCTTTAATATTTACCTTTAAAGTATTGATTGATTCAAGTATTCTTCAAGTGAAAGAGGATCGACGATTCAAGTACTCTTGAATCGATTTACCTCTAATAAATAAGAGGTTAAAAACTAACTCATGTATAAAATCGAAAGCTTAAGTTCTTTAAGTTAAATCATTATTTCATATCAAATAACAATAAAATTAAGTTTGTAAATATTTGATAATTTTTTAAATTTAGTATATTAATATTTATTTATTTACATATATCTTAATTATTAAATTATGATATATGAATTATAAATTTATTTTCTTTAGTTGTTTATATAATTTGAAACTAATAAAATTAAATAAAAAAGAAAAATTAATAAATTCATTACAAATTTATGAATATTTAAAATAATATTATATATAAATTAATTTAATTTATATTATATATATATTATATTAGTTTATTAAAAATAACAATTAATGGAATAGAATTATTATTATACAGTTAATTAAGAAATACTAAACCATAATCATGAGTAAAAATTAATACTCCATTTAAATATTATTTATAATATTACGTATATTTAAAAATATATATATAGAAACTATTTAAAATATTATAATAATTTAGTTTTAATTAATTATAAAATGTTTGACCTTATTTTTCATAAATAATCAATATACATATCTTAAGTATATTATAGCAAAAATTTTTCTCGCTAATGTGTATCCAGAGGCTCCAATGTGACATGTAATTTTCTCAAATTTTTAGATTTTTTAATACCTTTTCTAATATTTTCTTATTTAATTTTGATTAACTTCCTTATTTAATATTTTCTTTTTAAATAATGTATTTCTTATTTTTAATAATGATTAAATTTTTTCAATATTTTATATATTTATTTGGGATCATTAATTAATTACTAAATCTTTTAATGCAATAAATTAATTAATATAAAATTAATTCATATATATAAAAGGAAAAAAGAATATTTTATATAATATTCTCTTTCACCCACCTATAAATAATATTTTTTAGTTATTTATTCTAATATTAATAATTACTCTTTGGTTATTTCTCTTTTTAGATAATTAGAATATATGAACATATATATTCATTTTTTACATGATGTAGTTATATGTTACATTATCAAAAGTTAAAAATTAATTCATATATATAAAAGAAAAAAAAATTTATATAATATTCTCTTTCACCCCACCTATAAATAAAATTTTTTAGTTATTCATTCCAATAGAAATAATTACTCTTTGGTTATTTCTCTTTTTAAATAATTAGAATATATGAACATATATATTAATTTTTTACATGATTTAGTTATACGTTATATTATCAAAAGTCAAATGTACGTTATAATTTGTTGCAAATTCTTTATATTTATGAAAGAAATTGTCTAGCTATAAAAAAAAAATTTAATTAATGTTGTTACGTTATAAACATATTATTTAATTATAAAAAATAAGAATAATAATTAAATGATGATGTTGCAGTTAATGAGTATGGGAGGCCTCAAGCACGGCGATGGCTGAACTTGCTATTAGAAAATTGGTCTTTCATGACACTTGTCTTGTAAAAATAATTATTAACACACTTGACGTATTATGACATTTTGAAGGGGTGTATTCTTATCTAATGTATTAATAAATCTAATATCTATTTAGACATTTTTAAGTGTCCTCATAAGATAGTTTTGACTACATTAAATAACCACTAATTTATTATTTATTATTTATTTAAAAAAAATATATAAAAAATTTAAAATTAATAATTTTAAATACTGCGTCATGCAGGTTCGAACCTGGTTGATGCTGCCAAGAAACTTCCAAAACAATCAATTGAGCTAGACATAATTTTCTATAAATTTTGGAGATATACTATATATATACATATATATTAATATGTTATTTATTATACATATATATTAATATGTTATTTAATTTTTAATATTAATTAAATTCATTAATTAGTAATAATTAAAATTAATTTGTATTATTAAAATTAATTTGTATTATTCATATTCTATTAATTCTATTACACCTTATTATTAATAAAATTTAGACAATTATATATTTCTTACATAATCTATTTTCTGTATTAAAAAAGACATAATCTATTAATTTTTAATTAATATATATCATTTAAATTAGTTTATAATTATGTGAAAACATACAAAATTAATAAAATTTAGACAATTATATATTTCTTACATAATCTATTTTCTGTATTAAAAAAGACATAATCTATTAATTTTTAATTAATATATATCATTTAAATTAGTTTATAATTATGTGAAAACATACAAAAATAATTCTAATTTTTAATATTATTATACAGTAAATAAATATTTATATTATAATATTAAAGATTATCATCCAGAACAAATATTTATATTTTTTTAATGTTTCTTATTTTAAATTATTAATTATATTTTATACAAATATATTTTTTATTTTATTATTTCTTCTTTTCTGTTTTAAATTTATTATTGATGTAGATAATACATTGAATTTAGTTTTATTGTTAAATGTTAAACGCTTATTTTAATTCATGATGAATTACTATTTTTTATTTAATATGTTACATTTAAATATATATATATATATAATAATTAAATTATAAACTTATTAAATATTAATTACAATTAACCAAAAAAAACTATTGTGACACTAAATTAGTTTCTTATTAGATTTATATATTGATACACTTATTAAATAGAGTATTAACCGGTATTATAATAGTGTAGTTAGAATTAATGTATTGAAACACTTATTAAATAGTGTATTACTAGGTATTATAATAATGTAGTTATAGATTAATGTATTGATAGGATTCTTGTAAAAACATTTTAGAAAGAATGCATTAAAATTAGTGTATTAATGAGTTATTTTTCTAGTAGTGTGGAGAGAGTGAAGAAAATTAATCTATCTATATCTATCTATCTATACACATATAAAAGCAAAATGAATTGCTTCAATTTTGACCAATTTTGACCTCAATTTTTATTCTTGGCCATCAATTAATTAATAATACATCTACACCATTGATTATTCCGATTATTCCTTATCATTAAAATTCAGTGCCTTATTCATATTTTAAACAAGATTTAAGGACTTATTTATAATTACATAAAGTTTATGAACAAAACCCATATGCAAATCCTTAATCTCAATTTCAACCCTAATGACAATCTGATCTACGCCGTCTTCCCACCTATGCTTATTCCTTCTCCTGGCGATTCCCAAACCTAACCTCAAAGTTCAAGAAAGCCATTGAAATTTTGATTTCTTTTAACATTTATTTGTGGCGTATATATTTATAATTTATATCTCTTCGAATTGTTTTTGACAATTCTCTACTCGATAGGCACAATTTTTTCTTCATTCGGATGGAAAAGGAGAAGAGAAACGATGATGCTATCAGCGAGAGGTGGATTATGTATGCAAAACAATTCTTGGATCATCGTCGCCCTCGAGATCACTGTAGGTTTCGTCGCCGCAATCGGTGGCTTGAATTACATTCTGCACACGGTCACCTAATTTGATACCCTTGCTGGCGTCACGATTAAATACATGTTGAGGTTTGATTACTCTTGATATTTTCCTATTCGATCAATAATTCGTCATATTCTATCAATCTGAATAAGCTGGTTTGAAGTTTGTAGGTTAAATGATCACTGCGAAAGATTTATGTAGTTTTTAATGGCGCGGTTAAGTAAATGAAAATGATTGGCGTGTATGATGAAATTCTTGCTCTGTGCTTAATTTAACTTAATTGACTTAATGCGTTAGGTAAGATTCACAGTGAGGTGATTAGTGATGATAATCTGATCTAATTAGATGCTTTCTCCAGCATAAACTTTAAAACAAGTACTACTATTTTTTGCATTAAGGGGCTTTTGAATACTGGCTAGCATGATAATTGGGTTGTGGTGAGAAATGGGGTCACCTATTGGAGCATTGTTGCAGTCCAGGTGATGATTATTTTAGTATTTCTCATTTGGGTTACCTGTGTGTGTGTGTGTGTTATGAACTATTTTATTTCCAATAATATGATTTTGGAGGCTAATTAATAAGTAATAGCAATGTGTTTTTGCTTCAATTTAGTTGCCTAACGTGTCCATTTTGGAGGCTACAATTTAGTTTCTTCACTCGAGTCACAGTTGTGAGGAAGGTTGTGGAGTGCAAAGAATCGAGAATCGGGAAGCAACTGATTGCAGTACCGCCCAATGTGACTCTCACAATGGATGGCCAAGATATAAAAGTGAAAGGCCCCCTAGGGGAGCTTGGTCTCACAATGTGTTTTTAAATTACATGTGTATGTTCCAAGTCCCACGTTAGTGTTTTAATCCTTCAATTAATTATTATTGATATTTTTGATTTTATTGATTTGTTTCAGGAGTTTATGTAAATGTCGATTCCAGAACTTCTCTCTTCGCTCGAGTAAAAACTAGCAATTCAAAAAGTTCTCCATCCCATTGTCAAGTTTTGGGAGAGGTAGTTTTATAGTAACTATTGAAATAAGAGATTTTCCAATTATGAAGTTATTTATATGTTGGAACATAATACATGTGTTGTTTTTTATAAGACATGTAACTTTTGTCAGAACATAATACATTGAATTCACTTCAATCTAATGTCAATCACAATCTACTTTACTTATGATCATGATGATTATCTCTATTTTGATGCAAGTATTGTATAATAGGGTTATTTAGCATATAAAAGCTTGGTAAGTTTACTGTGTGTAGCGTTAAAATTGTAGTTTGATGGGTTCTTTATGCTGATTCTCTGTATTTCTATTTGGATTTGTTAATTTTTCTTTTTCACAAGTTGCATTTTGAATTCATTCTAAAACTTAATTCTTTTTCTTTTTTGATTGTTCATTTTGTACCATTTGCGGGTCGCATGTTCTGCTATCGTGTGGTTTGTATGTTATGTGGAGCGACGTGCAGATAAGTAGGAGCCACAGCCATTGCTCGTCTACCGACGTCGTGGCAAGGCTGGCATGGTTTAGTCTAGTCTAGTTTTATTATTATTCTGAGTATTTTTACTATTTAGTAGTTGGGCCCGTATCGTGGGCTTAGGATTTGTTATGCTATTTAATCTACGTGATGTACTATCGTTGAATCATCTTTTGAATATTGTTGAATTGGGAGCTTCGGTTATTGGCAAATGTATCTTTACGTTTGATTTCTGAGTGCTAAAAATTAGTCCGACCTGCCGGATCACTCACCCGAGATGACAAACACTCGCAACGAACAACGGTTCGAGGATTTGGAGAATAGGCAGATAGCGATGGCTGAAAACATGGAGTAGATCATGGAGGAACAAGCAAGCATCACACAGCAACTGAAGGAGATTACCAAGGCGATATCCAGCCTAACCGCATCGGTGGCGGGGCTGTCGATCGCGACTGCTCGCGCGGCCTCTTGGACAACGGACGCCGACTCCAGCGCGGCAAAAATAGCGGTGGGGGCGTCGACCCAGCGACAAGCGACTGATGTAATTGATTCTACACCGCTGGGAACGGCAGCTGCCGTCGGGGCCAAGGGAGACAGGCCGTCTCTTTCACCCGCACTTCCGTCTTTAGATGGAATTGACCCTATCGGTTGGCTCACCAGGGCCAACCAAAAATTTGAAATACATCAGACGCCGGAGGGGATGAAGTTATCTGCGGCTATGGTGGCCATGGAGTAGACGGCTTTGTATTGGTTCACGTGGATTCGCGCCCAAAAACCTAATATGTCCTGGGGGGAATTCGCGCAGGCCATTACCAGTCGGTTTGATGCGCATTTCAAGGGCAGCCCCTATGAGCATCTGTCGACGCTCAAGCAGACGGAGTCAGTGGAGGAGTGTATATAGGTGTTCGTCCAATAGCCAGTCAGGTGCCGGGGCCTTAACGACGAGCACTATCTGGGGTACTTTATGCAGGGGTTAGCTGATGACGTTCGGAGTTCTCTACGTCTTCTGCGCCCGGCTGATTTGGAGACGGCGATGGATTTAGCCAGGGACGTAGAGGAAAACCTTCGGATCACGGGGGGCGGTCGCCCTCCAAGGCCATTTGGGGGCGCTACTTTTGGGTGCCTGAAAGCCTACAACTGCTCCTCGACGGGATCTAGTTTCAGCTCCTCTTCGAGATAGGCGGGTCAGCCCACGGTCTTATCGACTGGATCCTCTGGGCCGCTCGTGTCAAGGCCGCAGAACCGTGGCCAGAACATGAGGACATTCACGACGGGGTAGCCCACCGGACCCCTGCGTTTCGGGCGTATGTCTTCTGAGGAGATGTCCGAATTGCGAGCTCAGGGGTTGTGCTTCCGCTGCAAGTGGCAGTATATGCCAGGGCATCAGTGCCCCATGCGGCAGTTGAATATCTTGTTGGCGGAGGATGACGAAGCACTTGATTTGAGTTGCTTCGAATGTAACGAGGGAAGCGAGGCGGCTAAGGAGGGAGAGTTGGCGGCCAGTTTGAACGAGGAGGATAAAGAGGAGCCGGTTCTACCTATCTACTCTATGGCGGGTATCTCTGGCCCGCACACCATGCGTTTTGGTGGGAAACTGCAAGGGGAAAACATAACCATCCTCATTGATAGTGGGGTCAATCATAATTTTATTTCGAGCTCTTTGATGACTAAATTGAATTTGTTACCTGACAGGTCGAGATGTTTCGGAGTACAACTGGGAGATGGTCGGTGACAGGAGTCGGAGGGGTTTTGTCGAGGAGTAGAACTCTCAGTGGGTGACATAACCATAGAGGCGGATTATCATGTATTCGCTCTTGGTGGTGTGGATGTTATCTTGGGGGTGGCATGACTGTCTACTTTAGGTGATGTCAGAGCTAACTGGGCCAAGATGACCATGTCCTTTGTTTATCGGGGCAGAACGGTCCGTCTAAAAGGGGACCCAGCATTGTGTCGGAGCCCCATCAAAATCTGGGAATTGATACAAATTCAGGACGCCGAGCTCTTGATTATGGTGATGGAAGGTGGACCGCTAGCAGTGAGGGATTCGGCGGATGAAGGAGACATGGATGAGGAATTGGCCGCCATCTTGCGGCAGTTGCGGCAGTGTTTGGCGACCCCGAGGGATTGCCGCCGCCTAGAGGAATGGAGCACCAGATTGAAATATTTCCAGGATCTGGACCGGTGTCTGTCCATCCATACCGCTACAGTTATATACAAAAGGATGAAATTGAGCGACTGGTTGCGGATATGTTGTTGGTGCAGATAATTAAACCAAGCTCTAGTCCTTTCTCCAGTCCGGTGCTACTCGTGAAGAAGAAGGATGGAAGTTGGAGGTTTTGTGTGGACTACCGAAAGTTGAATAAGGCGACAGTGTTGAATAAATACCCGATTCTGGTAATCCAGGAGATGTTGGATGAATTGGCAGGGGCAATATTTTTTTCAAAGATTGATTTGCGTTCCGGCTATCATCAGATCCGGGTAGCCGAGGAGGATGTCCACAAGACAGCCTTCCGAACCCATAGAGGGAACTATGATTTTCTGGTCATGCCGTTCGGCTTGACCAATGCGCCGATAACATTTCAGTCGGCTATGAATGACTTGTTTCGCCCATATTTGAGAAAATTTATATTAGTTTTCTTTGATGATATTCTTGTTTACAGTCGTTCTTGGCAGCAGCATGCGCAGCATTTGAAGGAGGTCCTTCAGATCTTACAGGACAACCAATATAAGGCCAATCAGAATAAGTGTTCGTTTGGATGCTTGAAAGTAGAATATTTGGGTCATAATATCTCTGCAGCCGGAGTGGAGATGGATCCGGCAAAGATCCAAGCAGTGATGGATTGGCCCCGTCCCTACAGTGTTCGAGAAGTGAGAGGATTTCTGGGTCTGACGGGTTATTATTGTCGGTTTGTACGCGAGTATGGGATGATTGCAAGACTGCTGACGGCTTTGCTTAAGAAAACAGCACCGAGCAAGTCTTACTGGCCGGATAGGGGGGATGCAGCTTTTCAGAAGCTGAACGAGGCATTGACGTCCGCGCGGGTACTTTCCATGCCAGACTTCGAAAGGCAGTTTGTGAGTGAATGTGACGCTTCCGGCACCGGCGTGGGAGCCGTGTTGATGCAGTACGGGCGGCCGATCGCCTACTTTAGTAAGTCGTTTGCAGACAGAACGATTATTAAGTCGGCATATGAGAGGGAGATGATGGGGTTGGTCCTCGTGGTCCAACATTGGAGGTCGTACCTTGTGGGGCGCTAGTTTACAGTTCGCACAGATCATAGCAGCTTGAAGTACTTGTTATCTCAGAAAATCGCAACTCCTTCGCAACAAGTCTGGGTTGCCAAACTGCTAGTTTATGATTTCATAATAGAATACAAACCAGGTGCAGCCAATTCGGCCGCCGATGTGCTCTCGAGCCGTGAGGAGGGGAAGAGTCTGAGTCTGTTAGCACTCAGCGGTCCAGTTTGGAATGAGATGGCGGATATATTATCCGAACAGTCGACTGATGAGTTTATCTAGTGTGTGGTGAAGGATTTGCAAGCAGACCCGTCGAGCCGTGTAGGGTTTAGTTTGATTGGGGGAAAGCTGTTTTACAAGGGGAGGATTGTGTTAGCGGCTAGTTCTGAGTGGATACCTAAGCTCCTTCACGAATTCCACAACACTCCGTCAGGTGGGCACGCCGGGGCCTTGCGCACTTATCATCGCCTGGCCACCAGCGTGTACTGGCGAGGAATGTTTAGGGCTGTCAGGGAGTACGTTGCTAGATGCTTGGTGTGTCAGAAGGCCAAGGATGAGGCTATGTCACCGACAGGGTTGTGCAACTGCTGCCAATTCCAGAGTTGGTATGGGAGGATTTGTCCATGGATTTCATCACGGCGTTACCCAAGTCTCAAGGGTACAGACTGTGATGGTCGTGGTGGATCGGTTGTCAAAGTATAGCCATTTCACGGCGCTAAAGAATGAGGTGATGGCTCGTGGCGTGGCCGAGGCTTTTATGCGTGATATTGTGAGGCTGCATGGGATTCCGAACTCAATAGTAAGTGATCGTGACCCGCTATTGTTAATTCTTTCTGGAAAGAACTTTTCAGGTTGTCGGGCACTCAGCTCAAATTTAGCTTCGCTTACCATTCAGAAACAGATGGGCAGACAGAGGTGTTGAATCGGGTGCTGGAGACTTATCTCCGGTGTTTTGGGGGGGGGGAGCAGTCCAAGAGCAGGGTTGGTTGGTTACCTTGGGCAGAATACTGGTATAATACAGCGTTTCAAACGGCGGTTCGAATTACCCCCTTTGAGGCGGGGTACGGGCGACCACCTCCTTCCATCCAGCGGTTCTTGCCTGGGGAATGCAAAGTCGCGGCAGTGGCGGTAGTGCTCGAAAGTAGAGCGGAGATGTTGGCAAGGTTGCGAGTGAATTTGGGTCATGCAAGGGATCAGATGGTTTGTTTTGCGAACCACCATCGTCGCGGCGTGAGCTATGAGGTTGGAGATCGAGAGTTTCTTAAGGTGAGGGTTCATTGGCAGTTATCGTTGGCACGAAGCGCCCATCACAAACTGTCCGCTAAGTTCTATGGCCCGTTTCCTGTAGTGGCAAAGGTGGGATCCATGGCTTACCGTCTTGAGCTGCCTGAGGGGAGTCGCATCCATCCGATATTTCACGTGTCGCAGCTCAAGCGGGTGGTGGGTGATCATCCGGTGGAAGCTGTGTTGCCAGCTTCCTTGGAGCTGCCCGTGGCCCCTCTTTTTTAGCCTGAGAGTGTTTTTGGCTCGGCGTAGCGTGACAGAAAATGGTGAAGCAGTTGAGCAACTGTTAGTCAAATGGAATGCTTTGCCAGAAGAGGAGGCCCAGTGGATATGTGAGGAGGAATTTCGAAGGCAGTTTCCTTGGTTCAACCTTGGGGACAAGGTTGTTTTCGAGGGGGAGGGAGTTGATATGGAGCGACGTGCGAACAAGTGGGAGCCACAGCTGTTGCTCGTCTACCGACTTCGTGGCAAGGCTGGAATGGTTTAGTCTAGTCTAGTTTTATTATTATTCTGAGTATTTTTGCTATTTAGTAGTTGGGTCCGTATCGTGGGCTAAGGGTTTGTTTTGCTATTTAATCTACGTGATGTACTATCATTGAATCATTTTTTTGAATATTATTGAATTGGGAGCTTCGGCTATTGGCAAACGTATCTTTATGTTTATTTCTGAGTGTTAACAGTATGGCTATTGGATGCAATGTAAGCAATCACTCTAAATTCATAAAAATGTTACCAATTATTAAAGTTTTGGCATTTAATCTTTTCAGTCTTACAGGACTTGCCTTCATGTTTTAATAATGCAGGACTTGGCATTTACTATTATAACGTTGATGTTTTATTTTATAGTTTTTCCTCTAATCAACTCCTATCAACATGTATCATTGGAAACACATACATATAGAGGGAGTAAGTACGTAAGTAAGTGACACATTGTAAAAGCTACAATTTCTTAGTCTTTCTTTTGGTTGGGTAAACTCATACATCCTTATAATAGTCCAATGATTTTTTCTATTAGAATTCTTTTGTTCCAAATTGTAAACTCTTGCCTTAAAAATGGCTATTTATACCTCAAACTGCATCTAGAATGTCTCTAGATTTTGTTTTTAATACTTCACGGGTCTCTTTACTTTCATTGTTTGTTGTAGTAATAGATTAAGTTTTCTGGAATTTTTTTTCGAAAAGAATAAGCACTGGAATCAATATATGAGTGAAATGTAAGAACTAATTGAACTATTTTTCGAATATAGCTCTATAAGCATTTGAGTTTTAGTTTGTGATGTCTCTTAATTTTTTTTTTTTTGGGCAGTAGATTAATATCAGAGAGAAAATTGACATTTTTGTAGTTAAAGGGGTACTTTGCATATTTACATGGACTTGAGTGAAAAATGGAATTTGATATTCCCACTTGATAGATTAAAGTATTTGTTCCAAGTTATTATTGAATTGAGGAATTTTCTAATTAGTTTTGTTGATAGAATATACAAGTAAAGTAATATATAACATATTCATGTTAGTAAGTTATATATAAGAAGATTATTGTCAGTAAGTTGAGGTCTATAGGAAACCTAATATATTGACCTTCTTCTAATGTTAAAAAAGCTTTTGCAGAATTCTTATTTACATTTCCTTTTAAAGAATAGAAGAGTTCATGTTGGAATTTATGTGGATTGTTTTTTAATGTTTGATTGGGGTATCTATTGTTTACGAGTTTGATTGTTAAAGAATTGAAAGAGTAATTTTATTTATATAAATGTAAATATTGCATATGTGAAAGCCAATGAGAACGTAAACACCTTTTTGAATGTGCAAAACTAAAAGAGTGGGTGAGAAGGGTTGTTTTTTTATTATAAGGTTTAGGCGTTTAATTGAAGTAGTAGACTATAATCATATTATAACTGGTCAATTCATAGTTTCCTATTAAACTCTTTCGGTAGATTTATTAACGAATTTACCTTACTTAATTTATGTATAAATCACTCTCTCAAGTTGCAGATATGTGCATTAGTACCAGGAAAAAGGATAAGATTGAGCAAAGATACTGAAGTTATCATTGCTTGATTACTTATTGAAAAGCTCCTAAAATTGCCTGTTTTACTAATCGATAATAAGCCGAAATCTGCTGGTGTCACTTCCTAAAGACATTATTCTTACGTATTCAAACATTTTTATATATTTTTTAAACAAACTTTGAGTAATGCTGGATGAATATTTCTCTCTGCAAGAAAGATTATTTTCAATAAAATTGTTTTTCTTTAAAATGTTTGTGAAGTATATGAATGTTGTTATTTGTTGTTGACTATATTTGATTGGTTGTCCCTGAATTATTTCTTATTATTGAAATGTAATTAGGGTTAATTGAATAAAAACTTTGTAAAAGATTTTCAGCGCTATTGATAATTTAGTGGCTCTTGAGTACACTCTATGTTAACTGCGACTCTGCTAGCCAAGGAAGAACATTACTACCTCTGTGGGAACAGTATGGTCAATGGAATAATAATGCCTCTTTTGGTTCTTACTAAATCTGTTGCCATCTCCTGTCTTAATTATTTTTTTTTAATAGGACATTCATAACTATAATTTCTTTTCTTCTTTTTTCTTCTATAGTTACAGGGCATGCACTAAAATGTAATTAATTTTAAAGATTTGGAAGGTACCCTACCCCTATGATTGTTGTTTTAGAGTACTTGTGTTTACTTTGCTTTATGATTAAAGGTCCTAGACACAACCACCATGCTTTTTTAGCACTCCTTTTAAGATGACTTCTGATTTTAGTTGCCTTTACTTTGTATTGATGGATTTGTTATGAAGTCACAGTTTGATGTTGTGAAAAGATGAGTTAATGTTGTGTTTGCTACTCCTGGGAGGCTGAAGAATATGTTAGCAAAGAAGAAAATGAACCTTGACAACTGTAGGTATGACATCGCCTCTACTTTCATCTATATCTTCTTTTTTTCCTGGCACATTCTCAAATATGTTTTGTTTAATGTGTTATTTTTCTATAAGATCTCAAGTGATAGTAATTACTTTTGGAATAATACAGGTTTCTTGAATTTAAGCGTGATTCTCGAGTGTACCGATGCACCTATGATTTATAGGTATAAAATGGGGTATTGGGTAGTTTATTTTAAAATAATTAATTATATTATTTTATTTAACCGTAGAAATTAAACTAAAATCTAATCTAATGATTATGATCGTCCAAGTGCACCGGTGCACCAGCTGCACCCAAGTTGGACTCTGAATTTAAACATGTGCATTAATTTTTATGACTTTTTGATCAGATGATTTCTGGAACAATTCTGTTTGTATGTTCTATTTTATTCTCAGCAAATTAATTAATTGAATCCTTTTGTTTTGGGTGAGAAAGATGATTTAGATATGAGCATTATAAGAACATTATATCACAATAAAGTGGTTAGAACGGAACAAAGGTACGTTATACCTCTAACTAAGACAATGTCGATTTTCTATTACTTGAATTATTTGGTATTTTATTCTTCCTTTTCTATTCATTTTATTTTCTATATTTATTTTTCCATTAGACATACAAATTATGAATCAAACTATAGGTAGATTGGGCTATTGCTTTAGATTTAGTTATACGCCAGAATGTTCTTCCTATTCATGTTCTACTATCAAGATGTTTGTTTGATTAAAACCATTAGACGGGTACCCTAAATTAATTTGTCTAGCCACAATATATTGTATCATGTGAATAATAAGACTAAGAATCTCACATTTTCTACCAATGAAAAACAAGTTTCTGTCTGTCACTGTGATGATTTTTAGCACCACTGTAGTATCAAAGATTGCATCTTTGCATAACGTAGTATTGTTTAAGTTATTTTAGTGTATATATTTTTAAACTGGCATCTATTTTGGGGTTTCTTGCGTTAGATCTGATTGCTGATTGGATCTATTCTTGATGGGTTTCGACATTTCTTATTTTTAAGAAGGCAAGTGTTTATTCCTGAGTTTAGTGTGTTGTTGATACAGTTTTAGTTACTTTTTTTGAAGTGAAATTTTGTTGAATCATCTTTAAATAATAAATGTATATCTCGCTTTTTTCCTTTAAAATAGAATTTATATATAGTCTATTGTTGAATCAGATATTAATGCTCTTTTCCTTCATTTTTCCAACATGATTGGGTTAGTGATTATTTATTGCGATTTAACAAGATACCGAAATTTTTAGGTCAGTAGAATCCCACTTAATAATCAAGTTTGATATTTGAGAACACTCTAAATACTCACATGTAGTGCTTTAGTTGAGTTTTATGCTTATAATTATTGTTTGGACAATGCAAATGAGTTGTTTGATATATTACCACAAAGGATTATTATATTGTGAAATATATAAATCTTGATCAGTGTACAATGATACACTTCAAGGAGTGAGAAGCATGGAGCTATGAGGACTTCATTGACAATATCAAATGATGGTTCGCAATCTTCTGAAATTGAAGGAACTGGGGTGGACTTGCAACATAGGAAGTATGATTTTCAGGAGTCAAAAGTTGGTGGAGATTGCGTGGAGTGAAAGTTTATAATTTATTTAATTCTCATTCACTTAACTTTACATCCAATTAAATTTGTTGTCAAAATTAATTATCAACAGTAAATGGAAAATAAACTACTAAACAGTCGTTGGAAGATAAAACATTTGATATATATTTTTAAATTTATAAGACAGTGTAAAATGAAGCAGATGCTTTGTTTTTTTCATAAGATATTTCGAATTGATGGGGCCACGACAACACAAAATAATAAGTTATTTTTCATTATAACTTTTTTGCATACATATTTTTTAAATGGTTATAAGTTATTTTAATTAACATTAAGTTTTGTTATCATATTATGTAATACGTTCCAAAAAAAGGTTAAATTATAATTTCATTTTACTCATATACGGAATCAAAGTAATTAAAATACAAGTTGAAGGTTAATTATTTGTTTTGATCTTAAGCGGGCATTACAATAAAATTTTAAATGAGACGAGTACGGCTACGGTTAATTAATATTTAAATAGATATGAGTATATGTATCCTAAATAAGCGATTACACTATTAGTTGTCAGGTAATTAATATTTAAACAGATATGAGTATAGGTGCCCTAAATAACAATTACACTATTCATCTTTAGATACGGATTGTGAATAATTTAATGAATATGGTTGCCATCCTTAGATATACTTTAATAAATACGAGTGCTCCTAAATAAGTATTTATTTTAATTGGAGGATAAATATAAAATTAGGTAAGACAAACTCTCTTATGAGACATTATATATGTGAGACGGTTTGTGAGACGGGTTAAAGTAATACATTCCAAAAAGTAAAATTATAATATATTTGCACTTATACATGGAATCAAAATACTATGATCGAGAGGTATAAAATTGAATATTATTATAATTTACTATCTTAAAATAATAAATGATTTACACTTACGTCATTATTAAATTTTAATAAAAAAATTAGGACTAAGTAGCAATAAAATACCTTTGTTCTGTGTATAAAGGCAATATTATATATTGATAAACGGGTTTGGAACGAATACAAATATGTAATGAATTTTTAAATGGGTCAAGTACGAGTAAGCGTGGTGATAATTAAATGGATACAAATACCCTTAAAGAAGTTAGAGTAATTAAATAATTTATAACACATAAAACTATCCACCACGCGTATATAAATTATAACACATAAAACTATACGTAAAAAAAAAGTATGAATTCTTTATATGTAAAAAAAGTTACATATAAAAATAGATATTAGTATATGTAAAGAACTAAAAAGTATAACATCAAAAAAAAAAAAAAATATATATATATATATATATATATATATATATATATATATATATATATATATATATATAAATAAAGCAAGGAACTGGCAGATGGAGGTGGAAGGAGGTGTCTCTCTTCAACCGTCGCGTGAAATGGCGTAATTAAACGCCACATGTGATTTGGTCGACCTGCAACGGAACAAAAACAGGCCCATATAAGGGTGAAATCCTTTTATATATAAAGTATATATATATATATATATATATATATATATATATATATATATATATATATATATATATATATATATAACATAAAAAGACCAAATTAAAAATAAAAGGTAATGATTGCCTTATATAAAATAAAATAATTTTTTTGATTGGTTTATACTTTTTACGTCCTATTTTAATTTTTACAATTTTTACATATTTTCAATTGGATGTACTATTATAATCTTTAGATCTCCTTTTTTGAAATAACACAAAACAACTAATATATCACCATGAGCCTTAGTGTCTTACACACAACACTAATACAATTACTATGGACAATGAGACAAGATTTTTGAGTATTCTGTATACCCGTACCCTCTCGAGACGGGTACGAATAGTTTTAAAAGGGTACGAGTATATATCTCAAGTACTCACAAGTATCCGTTTATATTTAAAATATACTAAAATTTAATTAATAATAAAATAATAAAATATTATTATATTAATTTAAATACTTAAAATATAAATATATACTCCCTCCGTTCCCTTGAAACGTAATTGTTTGCTTTTTGCACGTGGATTAAGAAGTATAATAATTTAATGTATTTTGAAGTGAGAGAAACAATATTTTATTATGTAGTGTTGAGTGTGGGGTCATGTGTGGTCACATCAATCTAAAAAAGAAAATAGATACATTGTAATAGGATGGACCAAAGTGGCAAAATCGATACGTATCAAAGGGACGAAGGGAGTATAAATTAATTAATACATTAATTTAAACTAAAAATATATATAGTTCCTAATGTAGTAAATGGAATGTATCTTCTGAATGAGAGATGATGGAGATGACAAATTCCCAACCACATAGCAGTAATATGAATTAATGGCTTCACTTGTTGAGAATTTATTTTTTTCTATCTAACAAAATGTTACTTTGTATATTTAATAAAAGAACAAGGGTGTGTTTGATCCCTTGAAAAGATAAAAAGGTTTTGGATGTACTAAAAAATAGATCAGGGTCCTATTTGATCTATCAAACTAAGTTTATGGGTCTAATAAACCCTTTTTCCATTTATGAAAAATGGGAACTAATTTGTAATATGAGTGACGTTCGTGATTTTATTGCAATTAACTCAAAAACTATAAGATGTATGCCCTTTTTTATAAAAAAATAAAAATAAATAAATAGTTATAGAGTAGATGATGTTTATGGAGTGTACGAAGTTAGAATCATTTTGATTTTGATTCAAGAATTTTTTTTTCTCCATTTTTTAAAAGTATGATTGTATGTTCGATTTTAATATTGTATTTGAGGCATGAAAATTATGTTGGGTTTATCCTAGCCCCTGTAGAATAGTCAGACTCACTCAATCTACTAGCATGATATTGTCCGCTTGGGCCAACCACTGGGCCGCACGGTTTTACACTTCGGGCATCACGCCCAAAAGACCTCATGCTAGGGAGAGTTCATTCCTCATTTATGTTCACATCGACACCCCCACTTCTAATCGATGTGGGACTTTGGTTGACACCCAACCAACATACGTACTACCACAAACGTATCAAGACACTCAATACTTGATAACAAACAACGAGATTAGAAAGACCTCACCCAACAATACCAACTGATGTTCGGAGTTTGCAACTGTAGGAACCTCAGAACCCGATCTTCACCGTCCAGAATCTACCTCTGTGAGTCCTGAACTTGCTGTCCACATTACAGCTTGATCCAACGGTTAGTTTGTAGAAATTACTGTTAGAAATGACTCTTTTCCCTCGACTGCGCAGAACTAAATCGCCCAAAAATCTGCTTCTGTTTTCGGCCTATTCCCGTCAACACAAAGCTCTAAACACGATCTCTACCGTTCAGAATGTACTTTCTTAAGTTTCGAATACGAACTAAAATTTAGCTTGATCCGACGGTTTAAACTCCGGTTATTACCTCTGCAATATTACTGCGCTGAATTCTCTCTCATAAATGTGAATTTTGTTTTTGCCCTCTTTTTTCTTCTCTCTTCTCTCAATGATTTCCGGGACAAGATAACACCAAGAATCGGGCCTACTTGGGCTTTTCAATCTTGTTGGCTATTGGGCTCTTCCACATATTTAGAAACTCAACCCAACAAATCTCCCCCTTTCCGATTATGTGGAGAGACTAGCCATTCCGGCTATCACACGACATACCTCGAGCTTTTCTCTAGGAAATGCCTTCGTCAACATGTCAGCACCATTATCATCCGTATGAATCTTTTCAAGCTCAAGCAACTTATCATTGATGGCATCCCTCATCCAATGATATCTCACGTGAATATGCTTTGATCTTGAATGAAATGCAGCATTCTTGCTGAGATGGATAGCACTATGACTATCACAAAATACTACATATCTCTCTTGCTTCAGTCCGATCTCCTCCATAAAATTTTTGAACCATAACACCTCTTTACATGCTTCCGTTGCAGCGATGTACACTGATTCTGTCGTGGAAAGTGCAACGCACTTTTGCAATCTTCATTGCCATGACACAGCGCCACCCGCGAATGTCACTAGGTCGACAGAAATCAACTTTCTGGTATCCACATCTGATCCCATATCTGAGACTGTGTAACTAACTAACTCGGGCTTCTCACCTCTAAAGGTGAGCCTCAAACTAGATGTACCTCGTAGATATCTCATTATCCACTTCACAGCATTCCAATGTTCCTTTCCCGGATTAGGCAAATAACGTCTAATAACACCAACTGTATGAGCTATGTCTGGCCTCATACACACCATTGCATACATCAAGCTTCCCACGGCTGAAGCATATGGGACTCTTCTCATTGCTTCCTTCTCTTCATCAGTTGAAGGACTATGATGAGCACCAAGCTTAAAATGAGTGGCAAGAGGAGAACTAACCACTTTAACTTTGCTCATATTGAATTTCTCAAGCACTCTCTCAATATACTTCTCATATGATAAGTGCAGCTTCTTGTTTGCTCTATCTTGGGTGATGATAATACCAAAGATTTTCTTTGCTCGCCCCATATCCTTCATGGCAAAGGATTTGCTCAACTGTTTATTCAATCTGTCAATTCTTGAAACATTCCTGCCAACAATCAATATATCATTAACATACAACAATAATATAATGAAATCATCATCCGAGAACTTCTGAACAAACACACAATGATCAGAAATAGTCTTCTGGTAGCCTTGTTTCCCCATAACTGAGTCAAATTTTTGATACCACAATCTAGGTGCTTGCTTCAAACCGTAGAGACTTTTCTTCAGCTTACACATATGGTCTTCTTTTCCTTTCACCTTGAAACCTTCAGGTTGCACCATGTATGTCTCTTTATCAAGATCACCATGAAGAAAAGCAGTTTTGACATACATCTGCTCAATCTCCAAATCAAGACTAGCTGCCAAACCAAGCACAAAATGGATGGAAGACATTTCGACAACTGGATAGAAAATTTCTTCAAAATCAACTCCCTCTTTCTAGCTGAAACCTTTAACAACCAATCTAGCTTTGAATCGAGGCTTTGAGGTGTGCTCATCTTGTTTTATCCTGTACACCCACTTATTCTTCAAAGCATGCTTCCCCTTTGGTAGTTTCACTAGATCAAATGTGTCATTTTCATGCAAGGACTTCATCTCATCTTGCATTCCTTCCAACTATTCATTCATCAGTTCTCAACGAATTGCTTCTCCATAGCATTCAGGCTCTCCCCTGTCGGTCAAGAGAACATACTGATCAAGAGGATACATCCTAGAAGGTACATGAGCCCTACTACTTCTTCTAGGTGGTTCTTGAACCTCCTGTTTTGGAACATCATATGATTGCGGCTGATCGGTATCCTCTTCATCTTGCAAAGGATGATCGACATGTTCATCATTACTGAAATCAGGCTGATCCTGATTCTCCTCTTCAGCTTCTACTTGACCTTGACTGTGAGGAATAATTTTTGAGTAAATCAAGTCATCACTAGGTGTAGAAACTGAGCTATCCGTCTTTTCAATATCTCTTATGGTTTGATCCTCAACAAACACAACATCCCGACTTCTGACAAGCTTCTTCTCTACGGGATCATAGAGTCTGTAACCAAACTCATCTTGGCCATAACCAAGAAACACTCACTGTCGAGTCTTCATATCCAACTTAGACCTCTCATTTTTGGAATATGCACAAATGTCTTACATCCAAAGACCCGCAAATGATTATAGGAAATATCATTTCCTGACCAAACTCTATCTGGAACATCAAAGTCTAAAGGAACACATGAAGCAAGATTTAAAACATGTACAACAGTACTTAGAGCCTCGCCCCAAAATGATGAAGACAATCCTGCTTCTGATAGCAGACATCTTACTCTCTCGACCAAGGTTCTGTTCATCCTTTCTGCAAGTCCATTCAACTGAGGAGTCTTTGGAGGAGTCTTTTGATGTCGGATACCTTGCTCCCTGCAATACTCATCAAAAGGACAATGTATTCCCCTCCATTATCTGATCTGATGCATTTTAACTTCTTCCCAGTCTATCTCTTAACTAAGGCATGAAACTGATTGAATGCATCGACCACCTGATCTTTCATCTTCAATGTGTAAATCCAAGTCTTTTTTAGTGATCATCTATAAAAGTAACAAAATATAAAGCACCACCAAAAGTTTTTATTTTCATAGGACCACAAACATCAGAATAAATTAAATCGAGTATACATGATTCTCTGGTAGGAGTTGAGGTCTTGAAAGTAACTCGAGTTTGCTTTCCTGCCAAACAGTGAAAGCACTTCTTTTAAGATGCATTCTTTAAGTCTGGAATGAGATTTCTCTTCTCTAAAATCTTCATCCCTTTTTACTGATATGACCGAGTCTGCTATGCCATAACTCAACTATCTCCTCAATTTTAACTGCGTTAATAGAGCCATCAAGTAGCTTTGCTTGCATCAAGTATAATGAGGAAAGTTTTTTACCTCTAGAAACAACTAAAGAACCTCTTGTAAGCTTCCACTGACCATTGAAGAACACACTGCAGAAACCTTCATCATCAAGTCTCCCAACAGATATCAAGTGTTGGATTGTATACTAAAAGTTAAGCTTTTATATGAACAATGTTATAACAATTTATTTGAAATGGGAATCATATGATCAAATAATTGCGTCTTATAATTTATTTATATGTCGATGCAATAGTCCACTTACTTTATACTATAGATAATATGTTGTGCGACAACATGCGAAAGATCATATTATCGGTTTTCTTATAAAGTATAAACAGATGCTCACAACCGAGATAGACGGGGACTCTCTATCAGGATAGTTGTAGTGTGGTTTGGTATTAGCTTGTCTTGACTATATAATCACATTAGTGCACTTTGTGTGTATTGAGCAGGACCACTTGAGATCGTTCGATTTATGCTGACTTATAGAAGAACTTGATCTCTGTTATTATGGATGCTCGTGCTCTTAATCCCTATACAATAATCTCGACACGTAAGGCAGTATGTATTTCTTTGATTCATCAATGGGTGAGATTTACATATAATACATCAACAAACTCGGTGAGTTGGGAAATAATGTTGTCTCTATAGTGTGCTGTTGATTGTAGAAGGAATCCGTGTCCGTTATAGGTTGATGATGTCCCCTTGATGAGCTCATAAGGATTATCATGTAAACCCTGCTGGTGGATTTATTCCTGCATGATAATGAGGTTGAGTGGTACTACTCTCGGATGACATATTAATTAATGGAGTTGTCAGTAACTTAATTAATTAATGGGCATTGTATATCTTAAACATGGGGAGATTGTCGGGCTCATAATAAGAAGGAGCTCATAACATAATTATGGGATTAGAACGGTAGTGCAGCAATAATATTTTAGTGGTATATATTATTATTATTGGACTTAAGTATAAGCTTTGGGCTAAGCTTGGATACTTAAGCCCAATGGAGGCCCAACTCTGATTTCTCCTCCTGGTCCCTGCTGTAGCCCATATATAAGTCATCTCAACTGTTCTAACCCTAGAGAGACACGCCTAACACGTGAAGAGGGTAGATAAAATAGCAGATTGAGAAGATCTCGAAGATTGTCGCCCACACAACGTCGAGATTGGACTTGGGAATACAGCAGAAGACCGAAAGGTTGTTTGTTGTTGCTGTCCGTCAAATTGCATGATTTTTATAAAATCATACAGAAGTCAGAATTCAACGTTTGATATACTGACGGAAAACCACTGAAGAGAGGATCATTTTTGCATGTAGATCACTCAAATCAGAGATCAGATGAGAAAGTTATGCCCAATACGGTGAGACTGCGCAGGCTGCCAGCGAGAATCCATCTTATTCAACATACCCTGGTGAAAGGTAATACGTTTTTTATTTTCATGCTTCCGCTGACTGTTAGAAATGTATGGAACCCTAATGGTTCACGTTAACCAAACGATCGAACGCCAACATCAAGTTCAACCGAAGATCAGGCACGTGTTTTACATTTCTCAAAACTAGTGTAGCACCATTACTAGTTTGCAAATATACATCTCCAACCCCAATGGTTTTAGCTAAGCCATCATCACCCATCCTAACATTTCCATAATCACCTGATTTGTAGGATGTGAACATCTCTCTACGAGATGTGGCATGTATGGATGCCCCACTATCAATCACGCAACTGCTTGCACGATATACAAGATTGACAACTTCATAATCACAAAAGATGAGAAAATAACATGTTGCAGAAGACACTCGATCATTATCTTTTGTTTCATCATTCTTCCTTTCTTTCCCATTTTCTTTCTTGTCATCTTGCTTGGGTTTTTTGCAATTCCTTGCTATGTGTCCTGGAGTTTTATAATTCCAACACTCAATCTTGCTGTGTCTATTAGATTTACTCCTCCTGCCTTTTTGCTTGCCTGTTGGACCTCTACTATTACTTCTCTCCCTCTTCTTTGTAACCAAAATCTCTGATTGCTGTAAAGGGCCTTGTGATTTTCTTCTGGTTTCCTCATTCAAAATGCTGCCCTTAACCAAATTCATTGTAATGGTACCATTGGGTGCTGAATTAGACAAAGATGTCATGAATGTCTCCCATGAATTCGACAATGTACAAAGAAGCCATAAGCCCTGTACTTCATCCTCAAACTTGATATTCATTTCCGATAATTGATTAATAATGCCCTAAAATGAATTCAAGTGATCAGTTATAGGAGTGCTATCTTTGAATTTCATATTCATCAACTGCTTGATTAGAAATAACTTGTTCCCAATTTTTCTTGCATACAGTTCCTCCAACTTTTTCCACAATGTCGATGCATGTGTTTCCCCACTAACATGGTTCATTACATTATCATCCACCCACTGCCTAATGTAACCACATACTTGACGATGCAATATTTTCCATTGATCATCTGTTTTATCATCAGACTTTTTAGTTTCAAATGCAGGCACATAATAATCTTTCACATAGAGAATATCCTCCATCTTGCCTTTCCACACATGATAATTAGAACCATTGAGATTCATCATTCTATTAGTATTGGTTTCCATATTCACCACAAGGCACAGAGCAGCAACCCGCTCTGATACTACTTTGTTGGGATAAACACACGAATAATCAAATAATAAACTATTCGTCTATGCAGTGAGATGATCAATTATTCCTCTCTTGTGTGAATATAGCAGGAAACAATCTTAATAATTTGATGCACAATAAAGCAAGCAATCACAAAAATAATACAAGCAATTTAACGTGGAAAACCTCCTTAATGTGAGGAGTAAAAACCACGGGACCAAAGCCCACCAAATTATGATGAAAAGAGAAGCATAAACTATGATAAACAATGTAACATAATAAAATAAATTGGAGACAAGAATTAGAGGAAAGCAAGAAGGCGCCTGCTAAAACGTAAAAGATAATATAAAAATATCTTTTGTTCAAAATGATAGAGATGGTCAGATGGTGCATTGAACGTGATTACCAAATTAAACATAGTGTCATCCTTTCCAATTCCGAAAGGTAATCCTTAATAATTAAGTTTTTTTTCTTTTTCTTTTTTTACACTTCTAATTTCTCTATATTTTAATAATGAGAACACTGATGTGAAACCGTCTCTCGTTAGGTGTAGTTTTTTTCGTATATTGGTAAAATATTTTTTTTATTTTTTCATGTAAATTAAAAAATATTATTATTTTATATAAAGTGAGTAGTTGTATAAGTGATGAGTAATGAGCTATATGTGGGGTTTTTTATTAAAAAGATAAATGAATACTTCCTCCGTCCCATCCGAAGATTTACATTTTGTTTTTAGAACGAGTATTAAGAAATATAATATTTTAATATATAGTGTGTTTAAAGGTAATATTTTAATATGTTGTGATTAGTTATATTAGTGTTGTGTGTTAACTTCATAATGATATATTAATTGTTTTGTGTGGATCTCATTTACTATAAAAAGAAATGTATATTTCATGATGGAATGCCAAAATGAAAATGCGTAAACATTATTGTTGGGCGGAGTTAATATCTTTATAGTGTACGACCAAAATAACAAAATGAATATTTTATCAGTAGACGAAAGGAGTATTTCTTTTTTCTTAATTAGTTATCATATTTCAATAAAGATATTATCACTTCTCATTACAGATGTTATTACTTTTCATTTATATTATAAATTGTTCATGAAATAGTTAATAAAATGATTATCATTTTTTATTAACTATGGAGCATCATTTTTCATTAAAATATTTTTTTTATTCATTTCATGAAATTCATTACATGAAACGGTTTTAGGTAAGTTTTTGCATTTAATAATTTATTAAAGATATTCCCCTTTCTTTTTTTTATTTTTAATAATATTATTGCCTAGTTAATAATTTATTTAAGATTTAATGTAATTCAAATACTCCCACGTTAGAATTTCAGCACATGAAGTCTAATATACCAGCTAAACTTTTTTAGAACCCTGTTTTTTTATCTTTTCTCTTTTTGGTTAATAAATAAATTTTAATACTTTATCGATTCTATTTGGTTATATACAATTTAAAAATAATAAACTTTGAATATGTTGTAAGAAAAAGTAGGGTATTTTGTTTCAAGTTTAAAATTAGTTTATGATAGGGAGAATAGCCCATTTAACCAAAATTTTAAGTTGGAAATCATTGTTATCTATAAAATAAGTTATATAATTTTCATACCTAATTGTTCATTTCTTGACCAAAATACCTCCATCACGTGGGAATGTTATGTCAGGATTCCGCCACGGAATCCAACATCCGACCACCCTATCGATATGCTATGTCGGGATTTCGACACCGAATCTGACATCCTCGACACTGAATTCAACATTCGATGATGTCGGATTCGGTGTCGGGATCCCGAAATAAGATTCTGACAGGGTAGGGGTATTTTGGTTCAAAAATGGACAATTGGGTATGGAAGTTAAACAATTATCTTCAGCAATGATTTTTAACTTCTCATTTTGGTTATTTTTTACAATTAACTCTTTATTATGATAATAAAAGTGACACTTCCTCCCCCAAAGTTCTTCACATTTCCTTTCTTTTAATTTTTGAGACATAGAAATTAGGGTAAATATCAAAATTAGTCTGGTAAGTATGACATTTTCCAACTTTAGTCCTTTATCATTTGCAATTCTCAATTTTGGTCCTTTTTTGGTCTACTATTGGTCCTAAATATATACACTTTTGGACCATTTTTTGACATTTTTTTAAATAAAGGACTAAATTTGGACAAAAATGACTAAATTTGGACCAAAATGATTAAAACTGGACCAAAAGGACTAAAACTGTACAAAAAAGAACCAAAATTGAGAATTGCAAATGATAAAGGACTAAGTTTGAAAAATGTCATACTTACATGACCAATTTTGATATTTACTCTAGAAATTATTCCCCTCATATCGGAATAATGGTTGTGTTTGCTACTAAAATAGGGATTAAAGAATGTAATATTCAAATGTATATTGAGGTGAGAAAAATAATATTTTAATGTAAAGTGGGTAGTTGTATTAATGTTTTCTATGAAAATATTAATTATTTTGTCATTTTGTCATTTGCCAATTAGAAAAATATAACTATTGAAATAGGGCATCCAAAAAAAAGTGCATAACTTTTGTTATAGGAGTATATTTTAATTTAAAAGTAATAATCCTTTACTTTAAAATAATAATAATAATAATTTATCATTATTATTGAGTCACTCATATAAAAACACTTTTTTTTTTCCAAGTAGAGTTGATACATTTGGTCTATTTTTGAATATGTAATCAAATCATGTATCAAGTCAATAACTTATATGAAATTACAAGAATTTAAAGAGTTGTGCTTAAATTTGGCATTAAAAAAAAACACTCTACAACTTTGTTTGGCAAAGACTAATGTGAAATCATCACACACACGTAATAGTTTACATGAAACATATAAAAAATAATATTTAATTAATGAAAAATAATGATGTTATTTATGAATAATTTATAGTATAAATGAAAAGTGATAATTTTATAACGAAAGTGATAACTAATTACAAAAACGTAAACTAATCTCATCATGAGACGATCTCATGCAAGACTTGCCCCAACTTTTTAAGGTAAAATGTAATTCAACCTATAAAATATTGTCATCATCGTCCTGTGTTAAGATTTACGTATTTTATTTTGATTTGTCGCTACCTTTAATCTAGTTAAGATGGGCCCCCATAAAATAATTATTTATTTCATATAGAACACAGGCACAACACTAATACAAATATTCATTTTACATTAAATATTATTTTTCACATTTCAATACACATTAAAATATTATACTATTTTTTAATTAACTTATAAAAAAAATGTAAATGTTAAGAGGGAGTACTCCCTACTTAGGTTCTGCGCAGACAAAAATGACTCGCATGGAATTGAAGGTTTGATGATTAAAAATGAAAAACAGATGTTTTTTTTGGTTTTGCTTTGTTCTTTTTTTAAAAACAAATACTAACTTTATTTTGTGACCAATAATAAAGTGACATCTAGGCAATTACCAACCACTGAAAAGCGACAGAATACTAAAATATCGTCGTACCTCAAAGTCCAATATTTCAATTATTTTCGTAAAACTGCGTACCATATGATATCAGTACCTTTTAAAATTAAAAAAATCATACATATCCATTTTATCAGTTGCCTTAACTTATTGATTGAAGTTGCTCCGTTAAATAGACTTAACTTATTTACATCTAAATTAAGATACTACATTCCACTTATTAGTTAATTACCATTATTTTTAATGTAAATTAAAATGTATTATTTTTTTTTTTAGTGGATATTGTTGTTAGAAATATGTGCAGGGTTTTCTTTCCAAAACTGAAAAATTAAGATTTTTGTGATGAACGTCTAAATAAAATGAATATTTTAGGAATGAATGGAGGCAAATTATCCTATATCCTAATCCTAATATATTAAAAATGAGGGAAAATAGATTTTTTTTGTCCGCTAACTTTGCCCAATTTTGAATTTAGTCCATAAATTTTTCACTTTTTGAAAATCGTCCATTATATTTGCAGAATTTTGAAAATCATCCATTATATTTGAAAATTTTGAAAATCGTCCATCATGTTTACCAAGTTAAGTAAAATCGTCCGTTTCAATAGGTCATTAGCAGGTTATTCTAAAAAATAAAAATATGTAATGTATAAATATATATATATATATATATATATATATATATATATATATATATATATATATATATATATATATATATATATATATATATATAGATATATATATATACTATTTTAAAAAAAATAGTCTCCACTAAGAATTTATATTATACTCTCTCCGTCCGCCCGAAAGAGGACATTTTGCTTTTGTGCACGTTGATTAATAAGTATTATTATTTAATGTGTAGTGGGTAGTTGTATTAGTGGGAGTGTGGATCCCATATTTTAATTGTATTAGTGGGTGTGTGTGGATCTCATGTGTGTAAAAAGGGAAGTGACCCTCTTTGGAACGGACGACCAAAATGAAAAAAAGACCCTCTTTCGAGCGGACGGAGGAAGTATCAATATTTAGTCAAATTTGCTCCACTTTAATAATAAGATTAATATTGTTTGTTTGATATACGGAAGTGAAAAATGAAAAGTGAGATAAAATTGGTTAAATAAAATTATGATATAGATTAATTGGGGTGAAAATATTCAAATGACCTGCCATAGCAGGTCAAAGGACAAAAATGTTGAATTTTATGAAGTTAATGGACTAATTTCAAAATTGTTATAAAATTAACGGACTAATTTCAAAATTAAAAAGTTAATGAACTAATTTCAAAATGAATGAAAGTTAGCGTACGAAAAAATCTATTTTCCCTAAAAATGACAAGTATCATGAGAAACAAATTTTCTTATTGTATCCTTACTCATTTTTCTTTATTACACTTTTAACCTTTCATTATTCATTAATAACATGATAAATTAATTTAAACTATTACGGCGTCCGCGTGTGACTCGGGTTATCGTGTTCGTTATTTATTTATTATTTTTAAATATATACTTTTAAATAGAAATTAATCATATAATTTTAAGATAATTTAAAGTATAATTTATTGTTTGACTAAGAAAAAATGCCTTAAGATATATAAATTAAATTGAGTGAAAAACATGCATTCTCAATTTATTTCATATTAATTGGAAAACATTGTTATCACTGAGGTTGAATTAATTCTCATCCCCAGCATTAACAGAAGATATCAAAATAAGATTATTGATTGTTGATTTAAAAACCGTACGATCTTCTATAAAAATTCCAAGTTATTCAACCACGTACTTCCATCCTCTAGTGAAGCTTGTAGAAAGTGCAGTAAAAGTGAATGAACATTTATATTTAACAAATTTTAATTTGATTGTGAAGAGTCGTTTTCAAATCGATAAATATATTCCTTAATCTCAATATATTTATTACACAATATGGCGGGTACTATATAACATAAAATATGTAAAAGACAATCATATTGTCGATTGTCATATATTTTAAGGATATCATATTTTATTCAAATTATGATATCAAATTGAAAACTTAATAGAGTATATAGGCTAACCAATTGATCAAGATAATTTTCATCATCTGTCATTAAAGTAAACTAATTTTCGTAGCAACCATGACAAAATCTAAAATCCAAACAATAAAAAAATATTTTTTAAAAATTTTTAAAGTGAAAAATATAAACATAAAATTCTGTCTATCAATCTTAAAAAAAAAACATAAAAATATAATTTTTTTCTTACTAAACAAAAAATTAAGAAATGATACTCACTTTGTTACAGATTAATAACGATAAAGTGTTTTCTTAAAATATATAACTATAATTTTCAATAATAGTATTTATAGATGATATTAGTCACTTTGAAAATGGAATACATATTATTTACCTCCATTTACGTCATCATTTTTAAGCTTTTTAATTGAATAATCTAATATGTTGAAAAAATAAATGAGATGATTAATGGATCAAACAAATTATTTAGATTTGTGTATGTAATGAACCACACCTTAATTTTTAAAATTGAAAATATGTGTGTGTGTGTGATTTTAAAACAAAATGGAAATTAATGGGCTTTTTAAATTGTGATCCATTAAAAATATGTGTGTGTGTGTAATTTTAAAATAAAATGAAAATTAATGGGCCTTTTAAATTGTGATCTAACCCCATTAAGAAATTTTGATTAAAAGCGAAAAATGAAGGTAAATAATTTTTTTTTTATCAATGCTTCAATTGGAGTTCGAACCCATGACCTCCTTATAATTAGCTTAGCAATAATATGTTGTCACCTCACAAAATTAAAAAATCATAAATGTTCACTCAATATATGATTGACACCTCACTTTTTCAAATTCTAAATTTAGAATCTTATTTTCTTTTAATATATAAAGGAGACTAGCATGTATCCGCGTGCTACGTGGGTTCATTAAGTAATTATTTAGTAAATTAAAATTTTTAAATCAGAATATTATAAATATATTTATTAAATTTTACTCCCATGTTCATTGCATGACTCTTTAAAGAGTAGGACTATTGTACAAGTGTGTTTAGTGTACATTCCGCCTCATTATTGAAAACGGGTCACATATATATTCTAAAAAAAACTCAATTTCACTCATTTCTTCTCACTCTCCAAAAATTAGGTCCTCATACTCCTCACTCCATCTTCAATCTTTCCAAAGAAAATCTCCATCCTTCTATATCAGTATCGATATCTTCAAAGTTAAGGCCACTCATTCCCGCCGTCAAAAGCCTCCACCACCAACGTCTGATCGCTACTCCACCACCAGCACTGATCGCGCCTCCACCGCCTTGGTTTTAGTAGAAGGGATAGAATCGGAGGGTATGGACCATGTAGATGCAGATGATCGAATAGGTCGTGATAAATCCTAATTCCTCGCAAATCTCCACATTCCATGACAGATCTCCCTCTATCACTTCAGATCTGCATTATTGGATCTCCCATGACAACTATATGCGATTCAGTTTCTTCTCATATTTTTTAGATCTGCATAATCAGATCTCTCTTGATACCTATGCTTCAGATCTGCATATCGGATTGCCTTCTATTGCTTCAAAATTTTGGTTATCAGAAACTGTATTTTTTGTAATTCAGTAGTGTATAATTTTTTTAATAAGTGTATTATGTTTATTTTTTAATATTTTTAGTTTTATATACGTATTTCTTCTCATATTCTTTAGCAAGATATGCATAATCAGATCTCTCGCGACATCTATATTTCAGATCTACATATTGGATCGGCCTCCATTGCTTCAAAATTTTCAGAAACTGCATTTTTTGTAATTCATTAGTGTACAAGTTTTTTTTAATAAGTGTATTACGTTTTTATTTTTTAAATATTTTTAGTTTTATACACTGTTTTAAAAAAGTTATACAATTATAAATGCAATCACATACATTATAGTAGATCTAAAAATGGATCACATATATATGTAAGATGAGTCATATTTTCTCATTCTCTCACGCTTGTCTCTTTGTCTCTCTCCTCAACCCAGCAGAACACAACCACAATATTTTCTTCTTTCTCTCACATAAGCTTCTGTATAATTGATTATTAAAGCTTATACACAAAGTTTAACTAGTATATATTTATTAATAAAATTTTATACACTTGTTTAATAAAACTTATACACTTAAAGTATAAAACACAAGTTAAAATCAATAATTCCTTCAATATAATTCTCATTAAGAATACGGTGAAACTATTCATCAATTGCTGCAAAATCAGTCTTCGAACACCCCAACTATTTGTTTATAAAACGTTATACACTTGTTCAATAGAGCGTATACATCTTAGGTTTAAAAAGCATACATTAATAAACAAACAGTTATCCTAATGTGTCAAGTTACTCCAATGGCATCCTCCTTTACTACATCATCAATTACGAATACTTTGGTGTAGAAATCAAACAGCTTTAAGATATACCAAGAGCGTCTGCAAAGGAAGGTCAATTGATGCTTAAAATGGATCGTAATAATGACAGCGAAAACTAATCTAATAAACTAGAAAAGTGAGAAATTTTTTACCGTTGTCCAAGGAAGGGGTGAGAGAAAAGTATTTCTCGACGGAGGCCACTCCTTGACGACTTCCACTGCTAATTCCACGCCAATCGGCTCCGTATGGCCTGCCGACTTCCATCGCTGATTCCACCTCAATCTGCGTCGTTTGGTTACTGCTCAGGTGGCTGCGAGTTGTATAATTATATGAATTTGATAGTCTAAGAATCGTGTGATTAGGCATAGTGACGGTGCAGAGAGGAAGAGAATGGAGGGAGAGAGAGATAGAGAGAGAGCTAGAGAGAGGAAAGAACGAAGGAGAGAAGGTGGAGAGCAGTCATACAAAGAGGAGAGAATGAAATTAGGGTTTTAATTTATTTATATATGTTGGGTCATTTGGGTAGGGTTGACCCGGTTGGTAAAGTACCCACTTGTACAATAGTTTTTGCCCTCTTTAAATATTAAATTTAAGGAAAAACCTTTTTTATCATAAAATTATTCAAAATTCTTTATACCTAATAAAATAAAATATTGTTTGATAAAATTAATAGTCATTTTCAGTCATTAACACACATATATATATATAAAATGACTATGATATTTTTAAATAATTAATATACCAATGAAGAATGAAATATATGCCGATTTTGTTTATGTTAATTCAAAATGAAAAAGATCAATAATATTAATCAAAATTTTTATCAATGGGAAAATATATATAAAAATAACAACAAATTCATGTAGACTACACATAACAAATGGGTAAAAATATTTTGGACTCTAGTTAGTATTATTAAGAAATAGAAAGAATTGTATAATACCGTCTCAATTATAGGCTTATGTGAGACGGACAAAAAATGATAACTTTTATAATGAAAAGTGATACTCAATTAATGAAATTGATAATGCTATTTTATAAACAATTTATAGTACAAATGAAAAATGATACTTTTTTATAACGAAAATGATAATGGTTTATATCGAAAGTATTAAATATTTTAAAAAGTATAAAATCATCTCACATGAGAAAATCTCAACAAATAGAAAGTCATATCCAAATTTAAGCTGCAAATGTTTTTCTCATTGAATTGATAAAATTCCTTTATAATTAAAAAAAAACATAATAGCATTCTAAATGTTCATTATTATTGATTCCTTCTTTCGGTCATAATTTATTAAAATTAAATTTCACATATGCAGATAACAAAATAACCAAAGTAATATTCGTCAAAAAAAAATAAAAAATCAAAGTAATAAAATTGACAAATGTTACCGTTCATATTTATAAACAATAACAGATGGATATTTACTATAGCTAAATTTCAAATATGCATATAATTACCAACTAATAATAGACTAATAACAAAGTAATTATACTAATAAATTCGGCAAATACTTATCACAATGGATTTATTCTCATCACCAAGTCATTAACATTGAAATACACTCAGTTTTACTTATCATAGTGGACTTATTCTCAATACCACCACTTTATTTTTCAAGAATGTGGAATGCTCAAAAGTCATTGAATTCTCTTGTGGAATCACATCCTCACAGACATTGCTAATATGCGGCCTGTTTTAAGTGGCAAAATGAGCTTCTTAATAAAGGGGTTAATAGCAACTCTTAAGGATGAATTGTCATCCATCACAATAGCAAATGACTAAATGAGCCCATGGAATAGCATCTTCTCCTTCTGCATTGGTTTCATTAATCCAGCAATCTCAACTACCCACACTCATTTATTTTCAAGCTTTATGGGCACAACATTTCTCACTGCTAGGGTTGACGCGTCCTGCAGGTTTTAAAGAACTCTTTGTGGGCTCCTTGACAGCCTTTTTGTCTTTGGATTTAGATCTGGATGCAGGAGACATGGCTCAATTTCAAGTTCTAATTGCTGCAACAGCCATGAATTCCATTTAGCTATTAACACAAACTAACCCACTAAATAAGTACAGATATTAGATATGTTGTATAAATCTTTCTTCCCCACAAAGGGTTTGGTTTTCTTTAGTAGTGTCAATAAATAACCATCTTGGAGTTGGAATTGGTGATATTTCTCCAGAACCGACATCAAGAAAATTTAAGAAAATTGGTGACAGAGCAAAGCATAATTTCAAAACAAATTCCAGAAAATGAATAGAATAATCTACACCGTGCATAAACACAAATCAACGTAGAGACCGAAGGCATGAGTGTAAACAAAACCAAACATTTTTTATCTCCTAATTCAAGAAAATTTAATGTCAACAATGATATTGAAGTGTCTAAGATCCCCAAGCATCTACAAAATAACAACAAATCAACCAATCTATACAATTCTTATCATTGTGTGAAATATCATCATTGAATTTGTACCACATAAATTACGCTTTAAAGCAGAAGCAATCAACACAAATTAACTTTCATGGTAAGCTAATGAAACTATATAAATTACTCTTTTGGAATGTTATGGGGTACATCCGTTACACTTGTGCACATTAGGATTCATAAGTCATTCTTAAGGCGTAGTAAGTAGTTAATAATCCAAGGGTGTATATTAACACCCTAATCTAATAATTCAGATTAACATGACCAGGTGCACCATACTAAAACTCATAACTACAACTACAATGGGACATGAGCATTCCATATTCTGATCCATCTTTTCTCTCCATAACTTTCACTCCCAGATTCAAGAATCCTTACCACTGGAGAGCAGTTGCCATTTTGTGAGAAATCAGCCATCAAACTTGCTCTACAAAGGGGAAAAGTGGGGTGCGACAACAGTCATGTATCAATGCAGTTTTAAGTGTAAAGTATGGCTGCACTTTGCTGATAATCTAAGCTTATCTTCAGGCTCAAATTCGCACAAGAAAACAACACAGTCAAATGGATCTTTCACACATGTGGTGTCATCGTAATTGAACACTGGAAGGGTATAAATGAAGGATTGATCAACTCAACAATCATGTAAGTGGAAAAGTGTAGTTGGCTATGAAAAGCCGTGAGGACGTCGAATTTCTCTGGTTCAGTAACTTTTCTGAGTAACCAAATAGAAAGGCATAATACATTGTCAATTGCATACTACATGTAAACCAAAAAGAACAAACGCTATCATTTGTTAACATACCAGGGATAAATTATACAAAACGACCTGTTTTCCCTTATACAGGTTTAAAGCAGAATTAGTTTAAATTATATATATTTTGCCCACTTAATAATGAGAATAAATTTATTCAAAATAGAAGAGTGGAGAATCTAAATTTCACAAATATCACCAGAAAGCATCAGAAAGAACAGACTTTAAATAACAGGTTTGCAGTGGGAAAAAATTCATAGCAACTACTTTAGCTTACTTTTTCTTCCAGCATTACATTAACCCTTGGGCCTTGGGGTAGGATAAAATGAAATAAGAGACAATCGTAAGTATTTTTACTTTTAACTCTAAAAGGAATACTCTCATGTTTTCATATCCTTGTCTTTCTTGCATTCTAAACTGTAAGAAAATGAAAGGGAATTTAGGACACGTTGCTGCAATCATAACATAACTCAACACACCTGTAAAAGTAATCATCCATTTCCTCCTCTCGCTACCAACATACTTCGTCCTGAATAGATGTTAGCGAAAGCAAGATGGGTGAGTTCTTAGTCTCCTTCCCCGTTAAACCTCTAAATTGAATAAAGTGTACACGAAAGCAAGAAATGACATCAATTGTAAATCAAAAATTAACAGCTACACAGTACACACCCAAAAATACATACGCTCTGTCTCAAGTACATCGATATATGTTTAAACCTTGCGGAGAGTATCTTTGGTGATGAGATAGGAGAAAGATCCACACAGAGAGTGCAATAAGGGTTGACAAATGGATCATCTGCAAAAATTGCAGAGAAGATTACATGTCAAAGTGGAATCTTAATTATAATCTAAAAGGGCACAATAGATCATTACAAATTTGTGTTATTTAGAAAGAGAAGCGAAGCACTAATATTTCTAAAAATTAATAGTAGCAAAGAAACAATCCGATTAAAAAAAGGAACAAGCTACTAACAGTTGTCAGAGTAGATGTCAGCCAAAGCACATGGTGAGTTCTTAGTCATCATCTTCCCCTTTAATTGAATAAACTGTACACAAAAATTTATGCCTAAATCATGAATTTTTCTCTTGAACAAAATAAGATTAGGAAGAATTTTTGGTGAATCAAGGAGAAGATGAATGCTTACTCAAATCTGAAGCTTAAAACGCGCAATGGAGATGGCAGTTGGCGGCGAGTGACGGATAAGAAGCGGAGCCAATCTTCCTCGGAGGCAGCGTGGACAATAACTTCATTCATAATAATAAATATATATAATTCAAAACTCTCTTAGCAGACGGAGAGAGGGAGGCGTGGTTGTGTGCCATAACTCCATTCATAACGTCAAATGGAAAGAGGGGTGGAGAGAGGGAGGTGTGGTTGTGTATTGTAACGCCAAATGGGAAGAGGGGTGGTTGAAGGAAAACGCACAGAGAAGAATTTGAAGGGAAAAAAGAAAAGCGCAAAAAGTGACACATAAGGGTTGAAAATCTGTGGAGTTGACACCTCAGCAATAGAAAGCATGTGGAGCTGACAACTCAGCACTAGAAAACTTTCATTTATTATAATCATTTAGTATAATAAAGATTATTAATAATAAATTTATATAAATGATGACTCTTTATATTCATACTTTAAATTATATTTTTATTAATATTAAATTTATATAAATAATGACTCTTCATGTTCACGATAATTATTTTAATATATTATGTTATATAATAAATTTATTTAAATTTTCATTATGATTAATGTAAGAAAAATTAAAATTGTAATTATAGTTAATAACTTAGTATGTTTATAATGTTATATAAAACATATAATAAATTTATTTAAATTTTCATTATGATTAATGTAAGAAAAATTAAAATTGTAATTATAGTTAATAACTTAATATGTTTATAATGTTATATATAAAGTATAATTAATATATATGTTACATTCAAGTAATTATATCCTTTGAACTCCCTCAATTTAATTAATTTTAATAACACCATTTGATCTTCTAATTTGATACATGGGCGTATCATAACATGGCTATATATACTCATTTTTATTGCTACGGATGAACCAAATGAAGCTCTGAAATGAAATAGTAAAACTCAATGTGGTGTGTATCTACTTTTAGCGTATTTTCTTATTTATGTTCTCAATATATATGTTGAGTCTTCTAATGTGCAGATGCGAAATCTGAACCTTATCAATATTGTAAATTATTTAATTGAGATGAATTCTCTGCACACAAGAAGGTTTCAAAAAGTTTGTAAAAATCTCCTTAATATTCACCAGTAAGAATTCTCTGCACACAAGAAGGTTTCATAAAGTTTGTAAAAATCTCCTTGATAATATTCACCAGTAATTTGTTTCTGTATTCCAAGTAAGTTCACATTGGTCATTGCTCCCCTTTCATTGGTTTGTGATGCTCTATTTTCAGATGCAATAAATTAAATTTGAGTCGAGCCCCTATTGATCATGGAATAACACTACTTGCGTCAAAATATCTATGGATCATCTCCCTTACTTTTTTTTTATCGGACAAAGTTAGTAGTTAGAAGTTAGTACACCCATACCCCAAGATTGTGGTTAGAAGTTAGTACACTCATACCCCAAAATTATTCACCAGCTTCCTTATAACTCCCAACTCTCCAATTCGTTCCCAAAGGGAATTGAAACCGGGTCACTAACCTTAGTGAGGAGCCCAGTGACCAAGTGGGCTAACCCACTTGGTTGGATCATCTCCCTTACTGGGATCAACATGGTTGTTTCCCACCAGTTACATATGTAACAAAGTGGGCATTTGAGATGGAAGAATCATTGTTTATTTGTGCTTGCAAGACAAAATTTTAGATACCGTAAATGACGCTAAAGCTGCATGGGAATATGTTCAAAGACGTCACATTCTATGTTTTCTCAGGCCGTAGAAAAAGCCAAGAGTTGAAACTGGATCTTTCTAATTTAGGAACACTCTATGATATAGTTTTCTTGATTTTTAATGAAATTTCATAATGCAATTTTATTATTTTTTGTATTTAACCTTTTAGATATTTAACTTCATGCAACTCTTGAATTTCTAACTTAGCATAATGATCTTGAACACAACACTACTATGACATGACAACTTATTAATTGAGAAAACTTTTGTGACACAACACATCTGCGCGGATTGTTCCTCACAGTGAGCTTAGTATACTCATCATCTATGTCTTAAATAGACTTCTACTTTTATACTTCTAAAAATATGCAGTGCAATTTTTTTATTCAAAATCTAAGGTGATAGAATATATATATATATATATATATATATATATATATATATATATATATGAAAATGAAAGTAGTATAGTTTGATGAAGTGTTGTTGTTTTTTGTTTTTTTAGTACTCATAATAATACTAATCAATTAGAAAAAAAATTATTAATCGATTTAAAATATGATTTATTTTTAATAATTTGAATTATAAAATCATAATAAAATTATTAACAACTACGGTATTCAATTTTATAACTCAAACCTTAAAAAAAATCATTAAAAAATTCAAAAAGGAATAGTAGAGTTAATTTTAAAATATGAAGATTTTAGAGAAAGCGAAGAATTACAATTACGAAAAGGTCTTCAACATGCTGATGTCAAAGGAAACATTTCCAATGTCAATCTTCACTACTAAAAATTTAACCAATACCTACATATAAAATGCTCACACATGAGATGTGTGACTAAATTGTGACACATAATATTTTTATGTGTGGGTGATGTAACAAATTTAAAATACTTAATTGTGATATTTAAAATGTGTCACTAAAAATCAATAATAACATTTTAATTTAACTTATTATTTTTTATATTAAGAATTTCCACACATGAGAATATATTATAATTGTGTGACTAATAATATATTATTTAGCTACACATACTATTTATGGGTGGCTAAAAAAATCACATGTGATGATATGATAGTTTATTTGACAAAAATAATTAATTAATAGAAAATACAAATTAAAAACTATATTACTAATAAAATATTATTGAATCCCATAAGCATTTATTGAGGAAAAGAAATATTGACGAGTGTTTTCTCAACACACAAAATTATCCCCAAGTATGAAGGATATCAATCGTAGTTTCAATAGGCGACCAAGTGATTATCGAACCCAAGGGACGAATTATTATCAATTTAATTATATTCTAACTAACTAAGACTACGTTTGGTAAAATTTGGTTTGAAAAAGTTGTGAAACTAAATAACATATAATTTAAACAGAAGATTAAATAAACAAGCAATAGAGAAAATACGGTGGTGATTAAATAAGAAATTAGGTAGTTCTTCGGATCATCCAGTTTTACTTATTAATTTCCTTTCCATGCGTTGATGTCCGACTCTGCCTTGTGGTTTATGGACGCATCACTAAACCATGCAGGTTCACCCTATAGACACAAGTAAACATGCGTATGACACGTGTGAATATCCTTGGAGCAAGAGATATAATTCACCCCCTTTCTAGGTACTATCAGTATCAATTATTTCTCGTGCACTTAGTACTCTAACCCGATATGATCTCCCTTTATAGGTACTATGAAGTTATACTCTTTATCCTACTTATTAACCCAAATAAGATTCAATTAATAAGTATCTATATAAGATAGTTCTAATAAGACTTCGGAATCCCTTCACTTAGAATTATAACATGTAATCCTACTCAGTAGTGAACGCACTCAATCAATAACCAAGATATGTATTCAATCTCTACATAACAGTTAATGATGCACAAAACGACTGTGAGTATGAATTAAAAAACCATAATCTTATATAAAATAAACCACAAGTAGTGTTGTACGGAGTTTACACATGGAAATTCAATTAACTCATAAAGCTTTCATAACCCTGAACTACCGGAGCGGCTCTAGCTCATGATTGATCAAGTAACAATCATGGTTGATTGGTATGTTCTTACTTGACGCGCCAGGTGAACCTCTCTTCACGACTCATTCGGATGATGGTAGGGTTGCGGTGGTGGATGGATGATGTATGATGTATCTTCTTTCTCCAGCGAAAGCTCTTCTTTTATACTCATGGAACCTCCTTATGGGCTTAGGATGAGCTTTTGCTTGAAGCACACGTCAAATTTGATAAAACAAATTCTGAATTTTCAAAAATAGAAGCAGCGGAATCCGTTCGACCAAGCCTTGACTGGTCGAGCAAGGCCTTCAACTCGAGCAATGGTCGAGCAAGCTCACTGTAAGTTTTACACATTTTGTTCGATCAGAGCTTCATCTGCTCGACCAAGATGATTCTGGTCAAGCAACATCTCCAAGTCGAGCAATATCTCTGTACGTGGCTGCATAATCTGCTCGACTTGGCCACCTTGTTCGACCAAAGTGATGATGGTCGAACAAGGTCTTGAGGTCGAACGGCCTTGAAAATTGCCTCAAAAATTGTGTCTTCCAATTCCGAGTCTTTAAGACCTGTTTTCCTGTATAAATATGCTCAAAAAGCCCTTGTACCCTCTGATTCGCGCCTTTTTCATAAACAAACCGATTCGTCTCAATAAAAGACTCAATCATACTCAATTCCCAAACAAATCACAGCCCAAAATACGTGAATCTACACTCTCATCAATTATAAAGTCTAATTCATAATTATAAACATTAAAAACAAAATTACAGAATAATACATACATGCGACGTGCGAAGCACGTCTAAACATAACTAGTATTTTTTTAAAAAAAGCAATAATTTCCTAAAACGATCCGCTTTTCATAAAAGTTAAATACACTTTATTTCAAATCATATATATTTTAGTTTTTTATTATAAAAATCAATCTACATAAAATAAAATACACACAAAAAATTGGGACATCTTATTAATGTTTCAAATAAATAAGTACAATAATTAAAATATACATTTAGAGATTTAATAAGATATTGGAAAAAAAACCAATACATTTAAATAAGACCAATAAGATTAAATATAAATTTTTAAAATAATACTTTCACAGATATTCGAACTCATGACCTCCAAAAAAAAAAAAAAAATCCAATCACCATTTCACAATTTTACATACTCCTATCTCATTAAGGCTGCAATCACCACAATTTAACACCTCACATTTTCAGAATCTATTTATGAAATCTTATTTTACTTGAATATAATAAAAAGAGGGGGCGACTATTGACACCCCAAAATTACTCGATATACCAAAAAAAATCATTCTTAATTTATAAGAAATAATTACCCTTATAAATTTTATATTTGTTCTCTTGAAACAACATAATCAAAATTCATCTATCTTATCTGTTCGGTATCAATAATCGAACAGAATTAGAATTTACGCACCCTCCAACTCCACCTTCAAGAACACCTCTTTCATGGGTCCCATCGCCAGTTTCCTGGTGCAAACAAGGCCCCACTTCTAGCCAACATTTACCCTTACTTTACATACAATTGACATACCAACAATATAGGGCTTCCGTACGCTTTGTTTACTGTTCTTGGTGTTATCATCCAGGATGGTTTGTATAGATATCAGAACCTATTCGATACGATGGTGGATGGAGTACATTATATGTTGGAGAAGGTCGGAGGACGAGGCATAGAAGTCATCATTTCGGAGAGCGGTTGGCTGTCGGACGGCGGAGTGGGTGCTACAATGGATAATGCAAGCACTTATTCCCAATTCTAAGTTTATTCCATTGTTGCAATCGAACAGACAAGATAGATAAATTTTGATTTTGTTCTAATTCACAATGGATAATGTATGAAATTATATTCAGAGAGATAGAAGTGTGAAAGATCGATGAGGAAATCTACAATCTTATTATGCATTTTGGTGAATCGAATTTTTCTCCTAATGGATCTTGTTAATAGGGCATTGCAACATGCTATTGATTGACCATTTTTGTAGTCGGGATGATCAATTAATGAATTTATTGAACCCAAGGGAGGTAGGTACTAGAATTTAAGCGATCTCAAGTTTATCGTGATTTTATAAGGACGACGAAATAAGATGGATAACTTGCAAATAAATGCACTGAAACTAATGCAAGAACAAGAAATAAATGAATGCAAGATAAATGGGTTCCAAATGATGCAAGGATGAGATTAACAACAATCATGGCATAGATAATAAAGTAATCATGCAATTAATTCTAATCTCTCATAGACAAGGCATTGAAGCGATCACTAATTCCACCTAAACTCTCTCTCGAGATGGATAGGATGTAGGTTCTCAATAAGGCTCCCAAAAGCACATAGGATCTAGACCATAGCGAACACCTCCCAATAGGTACTAATTACTCTACGAGTTTCCTAATTAGGTACTAAATCATACGCAATATTCCCTTTAAGGTACTATGAATTCACTAATGGTTTGGGTCTCCTCATCTAATCAACTAATCTCTCGATTAAGCTAATCAAATGTTCTATGATGAGAGTTTTCTCAATACACAATATTAATCCCCAAGTATGAAAGATGCTATTGTAGCTTTGATAAGCGACCAAGTGTTTATCGAACCCAAAGAACATATTATTATTAATTTAATTATATTCTATTGTATTAAGACTATTATGGAAAAATAGTTGTATGATTAAGTAACTAATTACTAAATAATAAAAAAATAATTAAAATAAATAACCAATAGAGATTAAACGAAAGTGAATAAGTGAGAAGATAGGTAGTTCTTCGGGCCATCCAGTTTTACTCATTAATTTTCCTTCCATGTATCAATGTCCGACTCTGCCTTGTGGAATATGAAAGCATCACTAAACCATGCAAATATACTCTATAGACACAAGTAAATAAGTGTGTGACACATGTGAATATCCTTGGAGCAAAAGATATAACTCACTCCCCTTTCTAGGTACTATCAGTATCAATTATTTCCCGTGCACTAAGTACTCTAACCCGATATGATCTCCCTTTATAGGTACTATGACGTTATACTCTTTATCCTACTTATTAACCCAAATAAGATTCAATTAACAAGTATTTATATAAGATAGTTCTAATGAGATTTCAGAATCCCTTCACTTAAAATCATAACATGGAATCATACTCAGCAGTGAACGCACTTAATCAATAATCAAGATATGTATTCAGACTCTACATAACAATTAATGATGCACAAAATAACTCTGAGTATGAATTAAAAACGTATAATCTTACATAAAATAAACCACAAGTAGTGTTGTATGGAGTATATACGCGGAAGTTCAATTAACTTATAAAACCTTCATAAATCCTAGAACTACCAAAGCGGTTCTAGCCCATGATTGATCGAAGAACAATCATGGCGGTTGGATAGATCTTACCCATAGTCTTGAGAATTACAAGATAAATTAAGATGCGAAGTAAACCCTAGATGCGGGCGCCATCGCGTCTCTCTCCGTCTTGAATCTTCACTTGGTTCTCACTTGATTCGACAGACGAATCTCTCTTCACAGCTCCGTGAATGGTGATAGTGTTTTGGACATTGTGTAGAATGAAGGTGGTGAATGGCTCTTTTTCTCCTTCCGTATGATCTTCCTTTTATACTTGTGAGCTTTCCTTACGGACCTAGGATGGGCTTTTTGAGCGAAAACATGCACTAAAGGTGTAAAATACGGATCTGGACGTGTCCAGCGCATCAGTTTGACCAAAGGTTTTGGTCGAACCGATCACAGCTGGTCGAACCACAGGTCGAATCAACCTGTAAAATACTGACAGGTCTTCAATTCGACCCGAACAGGAGGTTAAATCAGAAGCTTTACGGTCGAACTGCAACTGCGAAAACTCTTGCTTCTGGTTCGACCACGATTTGACCAAATGACTTGGTCGAACCACAGTGTCGTGGTCGAACCACACTCCTGACGACTTCCCGACGCCTGGTTCGACCAGGGATGCTGGTCGAACCATTATCTGCTTAGTCGAACCACCTCCCTGAATGGTCGAATCAGGCTTCTTCAGCACCCTTTCTCCAGTTTCGATCACTTCTATCCCATTTTCCTTCGAAAATCCACTCAAACGAACTCAAACACACCTTATTCATGACTTTAAACTATACCACACGATTTTAAAATCTGAATGTGGATTTTGAAAACCAAAACTTGGGTTTGAAAATCGTAAACGAACATTGCCTAGGGGTATCATTTCCCTTCTTACAAATATTGGACCCACACACGCTCACTAATATAATTAAAATTTGGGGCCCACATACTTACTATACAACTACCCACTACACATTAAATAATAATACTTCTTAATCCACAGTCAAAAAGTTAATGGATATCTTTGGACCAATAGAGAAAATAATATTTTAATAAAAAATAACACCCCACACAAAATTAACCAAATTTACTTTTATTCCTAAGATGATGTCATAGTAATTAATTGGGAAAAATACTACTAGGCCTCGTTTGGTATCCCATATTAGGGGTTAATGTGGTTTGTTATATTGCTTTTTACAGTGTTTGATAGGCAGTATTATTTTTAATGGGGGCCCAATAATACATCAATGGCCCATTAGAAATTATTGTTTTCTTCAGAAATAGAATCAGGGTTCAGCTGTGGTATTAGTATTACGCAATATACAGTAAAACCATATAAAGAGAAAAATTATACAAATGTCCCTATCTTCTCTCATCTCTCTTTCCAATCTTTCCAATTCTGCATTTCCATTTTAACATATACTCCCTCTGTCCCATAATACTTTTCTCACTTTTCTCATATGTTTGTCACACAAAACCTTTCACTCCCCAAAAAAGGAAATACCACTTTATCCAACAACCTCAAAAGTTACTTTAATTTCAAATTTGTCACTCTTTTTTCACACACATATCATTACTTTATACTTTTTTATTACCTAAAAATACTACAATACCCTCCAAAGTCAATAAAGTTGGTCAAAAAGTGCAACTTTTTTTAAACAACGTAGAACAGTAAAGGTGAAAAGTTTTCTGGGACGGGGGGAGTATATCCCAATCTTCTCCCATGTCCTTCATAATAATTCCACATTCTATAGGGGACCTCGATGGGAACGATGACGGATTTGATTTCCTTCAATGATTTTCATAGATATTTTTTTAGATATATTATTTTTCGGAGATTGTAACGATCTAAAACTCTATTTTCAAAAAAAATCCAACCGATGAATGAGGGGGGAGAGTGTGATTGGGAGTACTTATAGAAGGAGGAGAAAAGAGAAGAGAGCGCAAATGGAAAAGAGAGAGAAGATGGGAGAGAGAGAGTGGAAGGAGAAGGGATAGAGAAGATAACAGATGAGAAAGAGAGGAGAAGGAAAAAGGTTGATAAACTACAGGAAGAATAAAGAGATAATGTGAGAGAAGTTGGGAGAGAAATGGGGAAGAGTGGAGGACAGAGAAGATGAGAGAGAGAGGGGGGAAAGAAAGAGTTGATTGATGAACGAAGAGGAAGAGATGATGTGTCACTATGAGAGAAATTATGTTTTATAAATTGATTTTTTTTTAAATAACAATGAATTAAAAAAATTGTAGAAAGGGTGTAAAGATAATTTCCTATACAATTATTAAATCTCAGCATTTATTTTCATTCTTTTATTTCTTATCAAACATCTCATCTTTTTATTATCTCAATTTTAATATAACCTATCAAATAATATTTATTTTTCATAATATCAATATTTATTTTCCTTTAAATCTCAATTCTAATATATACTCTCTTGTCTCATGTTATTTATGGAACGAGCCGCTTTAATAAAAGGAGGGATTTTGCTTTTCCGGTAAAATGAAGGTTAAAATAAAATCAAAACTTCTTTGAATTTTTGTCAGAAATTGTGAGCTTCTTCCAGCATCGATTTCAGTGAAAAATATGATTCCACATCAGTGTGTGTGTGCTGCTCCACACAGCTGTAGTTGTACGTTTCTGAAATTATTTCTCCACCCCACATGCCTCATCACCCCCACCCCTCTCAACAACCAAACCCTTCACGGGAGATTCCTTCCACCTTCCAACTTCCTCCCCATTTTCTCACTTTTCCTATTTCATTTTTCCACCCATTACCCTCCATTTCCATCTATAAATCAGGCCCCCCTTCCTACCTTCAAGCCTCTTCTCTTCTCTCTTCTTCCCCCCCCTACTCCCTACTGTCTCTCTCGCTTCTCTCTCTCTCCCTGTTTGGGGAAGGTTGGTTTTGCTTGGTTGATATTTTGTATCAACCAGATATTTTTTTAGGCGTTACTCTGCCAAAATAGGGATCCAAAATTAATCTTTGATGCTGCAGAAATTGGTTTTGATGTTCGAGATTCATGTCTCCTGTACTCAGTGAAATCCTCCTGTCCAGTTTTATGATCAATTCTTCTCTCCGGCGTAGAACCCATCTTGTTCAATCCTTCTCGGTTGTATTTCTTTATTGGTTCTACATTTTTTCATAATCTGTTACGAATCTAAGTCTTAAGATATATATATTGTTGCCCTAATTTTGAAATTAAATAAACCTAAATAAATCCGCGAATGGCTTCACCGAGTTGGAACTCCGCCGGTTCGCCGCCGATCCAGACCTCCTGTTCGGATGAGACCGGTCTGGTGGACCAGAGGAAGAGGAAGCGGATGCAGTCGAACAGGGAGTCGGCGCGGCGGTCGAGGATGAGGAAGCAGAAGCATCTGGATGATCTGATGGCTCAGGTGGCTGATCTGAAAAAGGAGAACAACCAGATATCGACACGTGTCAGCGTCACCTCGCAGCACTTCGTGAATGTGGAGGCGGAGAACTCGGTTCTGAGGGCTCAGATGATGGAGCTCACGCAGAGACTCCAATCCCTGAATGATATATTGAATTACATTAACTCGTCGTCCGCCGCCACCGCCGCCGTCGCTGCCGGGAGTTGCGTATTGGAGGCGGAGGAATCTCTGCATTATCAGGGTGTGGCTGATAATTTCTTCAACAATCCGTGGAATTTGATGGGGTATAGCCAGCATCCAATCATGGCCTCAGCTGAGATGTTTGATTATTGAGAACTATTGGGATCAAGAAATGGTCAAAAATCTTCCTGTCCATACATCTTGTTCTTGTGGTATTGATATTATTTTTAAAAAAATTAATTAGTGCTTTTGTTTCATTTTATTATTACTATATACTCCCTCCATCTCGTTTCAATGTTGACGTTTGTTTTTTGCACATTGATTAAGGAATATAATATTTTAATAGATAGTGGGTGGAAAAATATACTCCCTCCGTTCCGAAAAACTTTTCACGCATACTCTTCCACGTTGTTTAAGAAAAGTTGTACTTTTTACCAACTTTATTGATTTTGGAAGATATTGTAGTATTTTTAAGTAATAAAAAAGTATAAAGTAATGATATGTGTGTGAAAAAAAGAGTGGCAAATTTGAAATTAAAGTAACTTTTTAGGTTGTTGGATAAAATGGTATTTTCTTTTTTGGGGTGTTAAAAGTTGTGTGGGACAAACAAATGAGGAAATTGGGAAAAGTATTATTAGACGGAGGGAGTAATATTTAATGTAAAGTGTGTATGTGTATTAGTGTTGAATGTGGGGTCTATGGTGATATATTAATTGTTTTAGGTGGGTCTCATATTCCAAAAAGGGAAACGTGAACATTGAAATGGGATGCCCAAAATAGAATACGTAAACATTGAAATGGGATACGTAAACATTGAAATGTGATGCCCAAAATAGAATACGTAAATATTGAAATGTGATGGAGAGAGTAATAATAATAATAGTAATTTTAGTTGGCAAAAGGTCCAATAAGCCCTTTATCATATTTCTCAAGATCAAGCTAGCTCCCAACCTTTTATTTTAGTCATTCACACACTTTACCTTTTTAACACAATTTAACATTAATATCAGTCGTCGTTGTTGGAAATTATTAATTTCCATTATAATCTAATTGTGGGCAATATATTATTATGCAATTATATTAGTTATTCAATTATATTATGGACTTAATTAAGTGATCCAATTAAGGTTAAAGGTCCATGGGCTATAATAATAAATGATATGAGCTTATTGAGTAGATACCCAATACTACATGATTAGGTGATTATGGGTGGTCTAGTCAAGTAGTATATAAAGGCTCCCAGGTTATGGTCCCCAATACACTAAGCCGCACATGGTCTTCCTTTCTCCCCATCGGGAGGGATTACTACGGTCCCCATAAGGAATAAGAAGGCTTAGTTGAGGAAGGCCATATAACCATTGATCCTGAGTTCGTGTTCCGCCTAGAGACTCATTGGATCAGGTACGCTTCCGCTTTACGGTTTAAATCTCGTTAATCATAATAGGGTTAAGGTTTCATGGATTAATTTCCAACAAGTGGTATCAGAGCCACCCTATTTATGATTCTCTGAGATCTGTAAAAATTGTGGTTATATCTAAACATTTGTGTTTGAATCTCTGTACGTGAAGTCACAATTTTAGTTATGGAGTTATTAATTTAACATTCAAATTCAATTTAAATAAATATTTCTTGTGGCATTACGGACGAAAAATGATATGGTATGAACCATTATCTAATTCAGAATCTTCATGCATAGCAATTGCCCATAATATGATCAAAGTATTTAGTTTAATTGAATATAAGGTATGAAATTGGTGCACTGTTAGATTAATAATTAATATTGACTCCCACTGTTATTTCGGATTTAATCTCATTGTGGTGCATTAAATGGTCTTAATATGATGGTGCGGTATTAATTTAATTATTATTATCAATATCACTATTGAGTATGAGCCGCCTCATTATTGATGGAATGATTAGGTAATTGTTTGTATTTAGATTCATTAACTTTTGTTATTGATTGCAATATTATGAAATGGCATATGAACAGTAATAGTATGCTATGATATGTGAATTGAGAGTTTATATATGGAATATTAAATCAATTTACATATTTGCAAGTGATTTGTCGCCAATTAAGAAAATCACATACGAATTATATATGCATACCAAATAAAGTAAGAGCACACATATGATTTGTTTTGGAGTAATATCTATTCTTTTTAATGTGCATCTATTTATGGTATCCATGTTCGTATGTCCAAATAATTGGATTCAATGCACAATTATGTGATTCAGTAATATTTGGTTATATTCTATTTATGGCATAAGAAATTAATTGTGCAATATTTATTATTGATTCTGGAATCAATTACGAGTCTCATTATTTTGGAAAGGATCGAGTTTTATATTAAATTGAGATTTTGGAATCCCTAATTAAGTAAAGAAATCTTTCATTATTTTTAAGTTGGTATGAATCATCTAATATTCCCATTTGGTTAGTAGAATTTAATTAAAATTAAATTGGGGAGACAATTAAATGTCGTTTAATTAAATTAAATATTTTAATATTTATTTAATTAGTCTAGTAAACCTTCAATCTAGTCAATCGAAGCACCATGTTGCCACAGCAATATCGTGTCTGGAGAAAAGCTTTATTGAAATTACATAGATGGGTGTGGTATTATTTATGTGTTCTGTGTTCGGCCCACAGGTAGGCACAGTTTGACAGAATAATAACACACATGTGATAATAAGTATGTGATAATTATTTGGATTATTCATGTGAACATGAGTCGGTCCACAGATAGACTCTTGTTTGACAGAACTTATTGTCAATACTTGATTGTTACACCAAGATTACCCTTGCAGTTAATTTTTGTCCACAGACGAGGTTAATGTTGCACAAGGTGTCTTGTGATGGGTCCCTAATTAATAATGTTGTGTGAGTGTATTTTCATGCGGGTATTGATCGGCCCACAGGTAGATTAATATTTGGCAGAAATACACAAGCATCTGTGGTGGTAAATATGTGACGATTATTTGTTTAACATGTGAGTAATAAGTCGGCCCACAGGAAGGCTATTGCTTGACAGTTTTATTGTCAGTATTTCACTACTACAAAGAGGTGCCACTTACAAGTTAGTATTGTTGTCATTGGACTTGATACTAATGTTGTGCTCGATTCCTTGAGATGATTCTAAACTATTTAAATTTGAAAGATTATAAAGTTTAGTGCAAGCATGATAATCATTTTGGATTAATTCTCTGTACAATTAAGAAGTCTGTTAATTAAGTTTAACCTATGTCAACAACAAAATTATACATGATGAGAACTTCAACAATAAGGATGAACTAATAAGTTTCTAACAAACTCTGTCTCAATAAAGTATAAGGGCAACAAAGAAAAACTCGTTTGGAAAGCTGTTAAAAAGAAATTAAAGTATAACCTTTCGTTTTCTCCTAAAGGCTTGTGGAATTGTTTTATAATACACCACATTAAGATTACTTAGTATGAATGGTGTTGTGGTGTAGTTAAAAGACAAAAATAGTACTCCACAATATATGGTTACTAATTGGAGAAATACCAAAGATTGCAGCTTATGGTCTCAATAAAGTTCCAACCAAAGTAGTTGTGAGAACTCGTTGAGTTTCACATATGGTGATATCCAACTAAGACAAGATCGTTGGGATCTACTAAAGAAAATTGGATTCAAATAAATACAAGCTACTTTATTGGTATTAAATAAAGATAATAAGTTTATGATCCAATTGATCGGATCATATTTGAGACGGGTAATACGGTATTATGTGAGGATGTTGATTTTGGGGGAAGAATAATATTAGAGACATTGTCCTTAAGGGGAGTCGATTCGATCCCCACTTATGCTTTAAATAATTGGTGCAAATCCAGAATAAGATAAGACAATGTCAATAATATTTAAGGAATACAAATTCAACAACCTCAAGAATTAATGTCTCTAAGGAAACCACTAGAGTTGGGAGAATGACAATTTGGATGATTATGTAGTTTTTCTCTTAAATAATAAGGACACTATAGAATTAATGGTAGAACATTCAAACAATGTTCATCAAACCATGAAAGGTCCAATTACTCCAAAGTGTGTTAATGCTATAAGTTATGAGTATAAATCAATGCAAGATGATTAGGTTTGCATCTTGATATAGGATTATACTCAAAAGGGAAGGAAATCATTATTATAAGATAATCGTGACATTAGTAGCACATTTTGATCTTGAATCATATTAGATGGATGTAAAGATAAAGTTCCTTGATCGCAACACTGATGATGCGATCTAAATGGTTCAAGAACTAATAGGAAATCCATCTATGCATTCAAGCAAATTTTTCCGTAAAGGAATCACAAATATCATCATGAAGTAAGTGTCTCATTTGGTTTTGAGAAAATGTAGATGATTATGTGATTCAGTGGGAGAATGTTTAAGTTAAACTAAGGGAGACAAATGCAGTCTCAATCAGGTGCCCTAAAGTTAAACTAAAGATTTAAGAAATGTAGAAACATTCCATATTCATTGGTTGTTGGAAGTTGTTGTATGATGACGTCTCTACAAGACCTAATTTGGCTTATGTTGTTGGTATATTAAGTAGACATTTAAGTAACTCTAGTATGGATCTTTATAAAGTATGTATAGAGAACTAAGAATAATATGCTTGTACATCAGGGATCAGATTTGTTAGAGATCATGAGGAATTCTGATTCTGAGTTTGTTGGATGTCAATACAGTATAAGATCCACTTCAGGCTATATTTTCTGTTGGTCGGAGAGCTATACAAGTAAAAGTATTAAGCAAACACTTTAGCTCATTAACCATGACAACAGAATTAGTAGCACACTAAGGGCATTCAAACATGAAATAAAGGTTGTGAAGATTTGTCACATAAAGTTCATTGTGACAGTTAGTTCGCAGTAAAGTATTTATGACAAGAATACTTATAAGTCAAACAAATTGACATAGAATTCTTGGTTATTAAAGAAAGTGTTTTGTGTAGATAAAATTTTAGAAGAGCATATTATGATAGACTCTAAATATGGATCCACCAATTATGTATTCAACGCCCTGCAATTTTATGAGCTAGCTAATCATGTGGGTGTTATATGATTTTAGAATACATTAGTTCAGTGGGAGTCTATATTTATTGTTCTTTAAAGTTTCAAGACACTTTGATTTGGATAATTCAGTTTTCTGCAGAATAAAGTTTATGGCTTTGAATTCATTGTGAATTCACTTAAGTAATTTCATTTTGTAATATTTTACATTATGGATTGATCTCACTAAAGTTTAAAGTTGGACCAGTTGGAAATAGACATGATGTTGATCACATTTGACATGTAATTTCCATGCTACTCACCATATTTGATCTATGTCATTGAGTATATTGATATGGTGATTGTCGGGGTTTAATCACGATTTATAATGTGGTGAATGCCGCGGTAGTTCCATATTAGTATATGAGATGGACCAGATTGTTAAGTATAGCCTAAAGAGGAATAGCATAAAGTTGCGCAACTAAGGACTCTTGATATAATTGCTAACGGAAAATATATAGCCCAAGTGGGAGATTGTTGGAAATTATTAATTTCCATTATAATCTAATTGTGGGCAATATATTATTATGCAATTATATTAGTTATTCAATTATATTATGGACTTAATTAAGTGATCCAATTAAGGTTAAAGGTCCATGGGCTATAATAATAAATGATATGGGCTTATTGAGTAGATACCCAATACTACATGATTAGGTGATTATGGGTGGTCTAGTCAAGTAGTATATAAAGGCTCCCAGGTTATGGTCCCCAATACACTAAGCCGCACATGGTCTTCCCTTCTCCCCATCGGGAGGGATTACTACGGTCCCCATAAGGAATAAGGAGGCTTAGTTGAGGAAGGCCATATAACCATTGATCCTGAGTTCGTGTTCCGCCTAGAGACTCATTGGATCAGGTACGCTTCCGCTTTACGGTTTAAATCTCGTTAATCATAATAGGGTTAAGGTTTCATGGATTAATTTCCAACAGTCGTAGCCTCTTTCCATCCTCCGACGTCTCTCAGCACTGTCGCCTCCGCCTCCACCGCCGTCTCCGTCGCCGTCAGCCTCTTCCAAACGGAAATCTGCAGAAGAATCTCCATAGATCGGCCACGGTGAGGCGGAGCAGGAATCAACTGAAACTCAGGATCTGAAACCGAAACGGAGTCCAAACTAATTGATCTGATTTCAATCTGAACGAACCCAAAAACAGCAAAGAAAACCTCCCACCACGACTCTTCTTCTTCTCCTTAGACTCAATCGGTAGGCAGTCGGTGGGTCCACTTGAGGAGTACTAAGAAGCTCTGATGGTGGTCGTTGAGATTCCAAGCGGCGGCGCGCGGCGCTTGCATCAGTCTTCCGTCACGCAATATAAGGGGAAACCTAATGGGGAGAAGAAAGAGGGGCGGTTGTTGGGTATCCGATTTTCAACAATTCAATTCGGAGTTTACAGCGACGGCCGTGGCGGTGCCGGCGTTGAGAGATGCCTGAAGGCGGCGGAGATGGTGTTTCCGCTGACACAGAAGAAACGTCCTCCATCAATTATGTACAAACCAATCTGTGATCATTCTCTCTACTTGATACCGTGAGATTGCTTTTTAACAGAAGGATATCAGTGTTTTATTTTAAGACAATGAGGGGTTTAATTGATTAAATTAAAATAGTAAAGAATTTGAATGATCATAAAAAAAAGATGGAAGACTAATTTGATCTCATGGGATAAGATGAGGGGGTTATGTGATCTTTTGCCCAATTTTAATCAGGTAGCATATGGGGTGAAGAGGAAATTGTATCAGTGTTTTATTTTAAGACAATGAGGGGTTTAATTGATTAAATTAAAATAGTAAAGAATTTGAATGATCATAAAAAAAAGATGGAAGACTAATTTGATCTCATGGGATAAGATGAGGGGGTTATGTGATCTTTTGCCCAATTTTAATCAGGTAGCATATGGGGTGAAGAGGAAATTGTTTATTATTTATTAATTAATTTGATTCACGCATTGATTCTTTATGAGCTGGGACCCACAGTTAGACTTTATCCCTAGTACTCCGTATTTAATTTACGTGGGTCGGTGCCTGATTGGAATGGATGGCTATGGATGTACGTGTCCCTGTTAATTTTATTTTTATAATTAATCTTGCTTTGTTTAATGGATTTAATTTAATTAAGAGTATTGTTAAATACACATCACATTTTATTGAATACACATCTCTTATTGAATACACACCCCTTTTAATTTTTTATTTCTTAATTTTATTTTATACACACCCCCAAAATTCCAAAACTACCCTTTTAAAATTAATACTATATACACCTTTTAAAATCCCTAATTTAATTTCAACACTACGTAATTGAAGAAAGAAGAAGAATTATTTCTTGTAATCTGCAATCAAACTTAATTCATGTGTCGTCTCCAATTATTAAATTTAATGATTCTACAAGTAATAAAGAATGAATATTGAGTTTTAAACTTTAAAAGTTCAAAATTTTCCATTCTATAGTTTTTTTAGCTTTCTTGTTGAAAGCTTCAAACACTTTCATGAATTTACGAAAGAAAAAAAAGGCTCTAGAGAGTGGGGCTATTCTTCTTCTTCCAGGAAGACAAAGATCTCCTGGGCATCGTTCATTCTCTTGATTTACTGTTAGTATTGCTTGTTAAATACTTAGTTGGGTTAAGAATTGATCATTACTTTTTATATAATATTTTACAACCAAAATACAAAGAAAAGAATCACCACCCAAAGCCATCAACGTGGCTTAACCATCAAATATATAACTGGCGGGCCGGGGGTGCCATATAACTAGAATAATGTGAATAGTATATTCAGAATACTAAAAGAATAAAGAATAGTTGGATGAATTTTCAGGCTTTGCATTATTTCCTTACCAGATGACGAAGAAGAGCATAAAGAACAATATTAGTATTATCTAATAATGGTTGGTAATTGAATTTAGTTCGTTAACTCATGGCTTATATATAAAATGAATCATATATTTAGGGTTAGGGTTTATAAGATTATAAAATAAAATTTAATCTTTAAAGGTGTGTATTTAATAAATTAAAGATAATTTAGATTTTTTAAAAAATATATTTTTTAATTATATAATTATGGGGTGTATTTAAAGAGACCCTTTAATTAATTCTAAATTACGGTCTTCATTGAAGATCTATTACACCCAAATTGGTATAATTGGATAAAATTATGTTAAAATTAAATGAACTCATAAATGGAATAAAGATAAAAAATAAATGATTAAAAATAATTATTACAATGATTGATATTGATTAAAAATAGATGAATGAATAAAAATACAATTTTTTAAGGATAGGTCTTGGGTGAGACCGTCTCACGGATCTTCTTATGCGACATGGATCATCCATAAATAAAAATAATATATTTTAAATTCAATTAAATGAGAATTAAATAAAAGTAAGATCGTTGTTTGGCTTATCTTAAAAAATTATGATTAGGAAGAAAACTCAAATGAATTGTAACGTCCCGGTTACGCAATGGGGTTGGGACGCTACTAGATATACAATTCCCAATATAATAATAATGGGATCGAGAAAACACAGCAGAAATAAAATAAAAATCAATCCCCAAAGCGATAATAAATTGAAAGTTGCATAGAGATTATTACATATTAGTGTCTACTCTCCCGAGTAGAGTGAAACATCCAAAATAAGTACGTTCAGATGATATATCTGAAATAAAGTTCTTAATAAAGTACTAAAATATAAGACTCAATACAAAGTCCTCTATGGGCTTGGAACATCGGCATGGGCCTCTTCATCTTCTAAATCTTGTTCTGAAAATCATTAAGGGTGAGTGTCTAAAATACACTCAGTAGGTTAACTTAAATGATTGCACATTTAAAAATAAATATGTATGTCAAATATACCATAAAATGTAATATATGTCAATTTAATAAAATAATTTGCACATTGTCGTTCGATAACTCATTAAAAATATTTTAGACCGAACCGTCGTCCGATAACTTGGGTTAGTTGATATATGTGCACCGAGTCGTCACCCAGTACGATGTTAGCATACTTTGAAATATATTTTAGTACTGAACCGACGTAGCCAGTAACTTGTGTTAGTTGGTATATGTGAACCGAGTCGTCACCCCGTATAAGTGTTAGTAGAAAATATATTTGTCATCGAACTAAAAGCACAGATGACACATAACATGACATATAAGTAACACATATCACATCTTAATATAGCAATCATGACATAAAATGTAGCACTTGGTAAAGAGTGAAAGTTACCCCACCTTAAACTTTATTGAAAACGTGTAAAGTGGACTAGACTTGCTCGTGAGTATCAGGTATACCGGCAAGGATATACTAAACTGAGTTCCACCTCTAATAATAATTCCTAATACTAAAACTAAATTTCTAAAAAAATAATGTTTAATACTCAAGCTAAATTCTAAAATATTATAATTAAAATAATCTAATTATTAACTTAAGAAAATAATAATAGCTAAATCGTTAAATAAAATAAATTAAAATAAAATATTCATACTTAAAATAATTAAATAAAAATGCATATTTCTTTTAAAAGTAAAAAAATAGTAATAAATCGAAATATTAAAAATATGGATACAAATGACATCAATTTTATTAAAAACTAATATTAAATAAAAATTTTATACCAAAATAACATAGATGGTAAAATTATAATTAATATTTATTATAAAAACTATATAAATGAGAATTTATAATTATAAATGAAATGTTAAAGTATATACAAATAATAATAATATTTAATTAAAAAGTATTAAGTTAAATATATAATTAGGATAAAGTAAATAAATAAATAAAGTAAATAAATAAATAAAGAAAGAAAGAAAAAAAGAAAAAAAAAATCAAACATGTCACTGCATACTGCATGCTCACGTTTTCAGTTTTAAATTTTAAGTTTTCATTTTTCATTTATTATTATTATTATTATTATTATTATAAATTACAAACAAGTCCCTGCATTATATTAAATTCTCTTTTAAACTTACCCTAAATTTTAATCTTATTACAAAATGACTCAACTTGAATTATATAACTCCGTTTGAAAATCTTAAAGTACTTATGGAGTCCTCGTAAGACGAGGATCACATTCATACCAAAATAACGAAGTCAAAATGGGACAAAAATTTTTTACTTGAAGTGGGTATCCTCATATCTTCTTCATTTCACATCCAAACTCAAAATTAATTATATGTTTGTGATCCTCGTGAGGAGGGCTTCAAAATGGCCTATAATATCAAAGATATGTCCCAACGAAACAAAAGACGCCATTAAAGAGTTAAAAACTTCGTCTTGAACTTTCTTACTCATACGAAATTCATTTCATAAAAGAGTTATATATTTGGAATCTACGCATCGAGACGATCAATTTCGTATATAACATGATAAAGTTTGACAAGAATAGAAAATTTCTTAAAATTATCAGTGTGAAATATATATATATATGAACATATGAACTGTGAGTTTGTATATATATATGAACATGTGTGTGTCTCAACTATTTAAATTAATTTACCCATACCATACTTACCTCTCAATCTCTTTCTGATTTATCCCGTGAATTCTCCCAAGAATTTACAGTGGAAAATCTAACTATATATATATATATATATATATATATATATATATATATATATATATATATATATGTAAGGAATTAGATAATTAATTATATAAAATTTACTACATAATTAAATTAATTCTAGTCCACTCGTTCTCCCATGCTTATCTGATGCCAACATCCGCCTCAGCCAATCCCACTCATCCAGTATAATATGCACATGGTTATAAATAATATAATATATATATATATATATATGTATTTACTGTACAATTTTATTAACCATATATTTATATATATTATTATTATCATCTATTATATAAATCGTGGTTATTACAACCACCCCTACTAAAAATAAAATTTCGTCCTCGAAATTCACTTACTAGGTATGAGTAGATTCGGATATTTATTTCGCATGTCGTCTTCGCGTTCCCACATCGCTTCTTCTTTATTGTGTCGACTCCATTGGACTTTGATTAAAATAACTTCATAATTCCTTAGCTTATGAACTTTCTTGTCGAGAATGGCTATAGAAAATTCCTCGTAAGCTAAGTTGTTGTTGATTGCTATAACCTCGTGGTTAACAACGTGACTCGGATCAAACACATATTTCCGTAGCATGGACACATGAAATACATCATGTACTCCAGCTAGTTCAAGTGGTAAAACTAATCTGTATGCCAACTCACCAATTCGTTCCAAAATCTCGTAAGGTCCAATGTATCTTGGCTTGAGTTTTTCTTTCTTCCTAAAGCAAGAAATCCTTTCATTGGTGAGACTTTGAAAAAAACTTTATCTCCTTCCTGGAACTGCAAATCTTTACGTCTCTTATCAGCGTAAAACTTCTGTCGGTTTTGCGCAGTCAAAATTCTTCTTCTGATCTTTTCAATTGATTCCACTGTCTTTTCTACTATCTCTGGTCCTAAAATTTTCTTCTCACCAACTTCATCCCAATAGAGTGGAGATCTACACTTTCTTCCATAGAGTGCTTCGAAGGGGCCATTCCTATTGTGGCTTGAAAATTGTTGTTGTAAGCAAATTCTATTAGTGGTATGTATCTTTCCCAACTTTCCCCAAAATCTAGGACGCATGCCCTCAGCATGTCTTCCAATGTTTGAATAGTACTTTCAGACTGGCCATCTATTTGAGGATGAAACGTCGTGCTAAACTTTAGCTTCGAGCCCATCGCGTTTTGTAAGCTGTGCCAAAATTTTGATGTAAACCTTGGATCTCGATCAGAAACTATAGAAACTGGTACACCATGCAATCTGACAACTTCTTCTAGATAAATTTGTGCAAGCTTATCCATTTCATGAGTCATTTTCACTGGAAGAAAATACGCTGACTTGGTCAAACGATCTACTATCACCCATATAGCTTGATTTCCTCGCACTGATCTTGGTAGGCCAGTAACGAAATCCATTGTAATGTGCTCTCATTTCCACTCAGGAATTTCTAATGGCTTCAAAAGTCCTGAGGGTCGTTGATGTTCTACTTTCACTTGCTGGCAAGTCATACACTTTTGGATAAACAGGCCTATATCTCTCTTCATATTTCGCCACCAAAATGTATTCTTCAAGTCTTGATACATCTTGATTCCTCCTGGATGTACCGTGTATAGAGTACAATGAGTTTCTGATAAAATTTCTCTAATAAGATCCTCATTTTTAGAAACACATAATATTTTTCCAAATACGAGTGTTCCATCGTCTGTGAGAGCAAATCCCTTTCCTTCCCCAATCTTCATGCGTTCCTTAATTTTTCTGAGAAATTTGTCTTCATCTTGAAGTTCCTTGACTCTATCTCTTAAGGAGGGTTTAATCAGTAACACAATTAATACTGCTTCAATGCTACTTGGAGGTATCATGACTTCCAAACTCATCCGAGAGAACTCAGCCATCAATAATTCTTGGTTTGTTATAGAGCAGGCTAATTCCCCTTTTTCTTTTCTGCTTAGAGCATCTGCTACCACATTTGCCTTCCCTGGATGATATAGTACTGTACAATCATAATCCTTGACTAATTCCAACCATCTTCTTTGCCTCATGTTTAATTCTTTCTGCTCGAAAAAATATTTTAAGCTCTTGTGATCTGTATAAATTTGGCATTTTGCTCCATACAGATAATATCTCCAAATTTTCAAAGCATGTACCACAGCTGCCAATTCTAAATCATGAGTTGGATAGTTCTGTTCATGTATCTTGAGTTGTCTAGATGCATAGACAACTACTTTATTATGTTGCATCAAAACACATCCCAATCCTTGTTTTGAAGCATCACTGTAGATGACAAATTCTTCTATTCCATCAGGAATTGTCAGTACAGGAACAGTGATCAATTTCTGTTTGAGAAGGTTAAAACTCTTTTCACACTCTTCTGTCCAACTGAACTTAACTTCCTTGCGAGTTAATTTCGTCAAGGGTCCTGCAATCTTCGAAAATCCCTCAATAAATCTTCTGTAATATCTAGCTAATCCAATGAAACTCCGTACTTCTCCTACATTCGTAGGTATCTTCCATTTCTCTACTGCTTCTACCTTGGTCGGATCCACCTTGATTCCTCGAGCTGACACAATGTGTCCAAGAAAAATAACTTTGTCTAACCAAAACTCACATTTCTTGAATTTGGCATACAACTTTTCCTTTTTTAGTGTCTCTAAAATGATTCTCAGGTGTTCTTTATGTTATCTCCGATCTCTAGAATACACTAAGATATCATCAATGAACACGATCACGAATTTATCCAAGTACGAGTGGAAAATACGATTCATTAAATCCATGAAAATTGCTGGTACATTGCTGAGACCAAAAGACATTACTATGAACTCATAATGACCATAACGTGTTCTAAAAGCAGTCTTCGAAGTGTCGCTCTACTTGATTCGCACTTGATGATATCCAGATCTCAGATCTATCTTGGAAAACACGGTAGCACCACCCAGCTGATCAAATAAATCTTCAATCCTTGGCAAGGGATACTTATTCTTGATGGTAAGTTTATTCAGTTCTGATAATCGATACACATCCTAAACGAATCATCTTTCTTCTTTACGAACAAAATAGGTGCTTCCCAGGGTGAAACACTAGGGTGTATGAAACCCAATTCCAAGAGTTCTTGTAATTGAATTTTCAGTTCTTGTAACTCCTTTGGTGCCATTCGATAAGGTAATTTTGAGACTGGTGCTGCTCCTGGTACTAGATCAATTGTAAATTCTACTTGCCTTTCAGTTGGCAAGTCTGGTAAGTCTTCTGGAAACACATCTTCATATTTTCGCACTATAGGAATATCCTCTATGCTCGTCTTCTCGTCTTCACTTTTCACGATACTCACTAAGAATGCTTGACATCCATCTTTCCTCATCATTTTGATTACTTTCATTGCAGTTATAACTTGCAGTATTACTCCAGCTTTAGCTCCGTAAAAAGTAAACTTTTCATCTTCTGGGAGTTGGAACTGTACTTCTTTTTCACGACATCTGATTACTGCATGATTAGCTCTAAGCCAATCCATCCCTAAAATTACATCAAAATCTTTCATCTCAATTACATGAAGGTCTGCAAGTAGGACTCTGTCATTTATCCCTATCTTCATATTCTTGCACAACTTCATGGTTTCTGATGGAGTTACCCGAAGGTATACTAACCTCAAGAGTTGATTTGTCTAACTTTTCACAATTATTCTCTACTTTCTTACACATCTTAGCAGATATGAATGAATGAGTAGCTCCTGTATCAAAAAGTATAAGAGCGGGAGTGCCAAGTACTGATAGCATACCTGCCATTGTTTCTGGTTCTTCCTCAGTTTTTTGTTGTGTTATAGCATATGCACGTGCCGGTCTAGCACTCGATCCTCCTGCTGCTTTAGAATTTGGGCATTCTAGTATGGTGTGTCCCGGTTGACTGTATCTATAACATATTCTAGTTCCATATAAGCATGCTCCAAGGTGATTCTTTTCACATTTTGGGTAGGGAGAATTTGTTTCGAGCGGCGGTGCTCCTGATCCACCTCCGATTTTAATTTGCTTGTTCTGAATCTTATGGTTTCCTTTTCTGATCACCGGTCACCCCATTTGCGCTTTGCAGGTATCTCTATCGCCTTTTTATTTTGGTTACTGTTATTCTTCTGTCGAGACTCAATTTCTTGAGCTCTAGAAAATGCATCTGCAAAAGTCATCGTCCCTTGTCCAGCCAAGATAGTGCAGATCTCCGATCGCAATTCCTTTTCAAAACGTCTAGCTTTCTTCTCTTCCGTGTTGACAAGGTGTGTGGCAAATCTGGAGAGCCGATTGAATTCTCTTTCATATTCGAGAACACTCATTGTTCCCTGTTTTAAGTGCAGAAATTCACTTTCTTTTTCATCTCGGAATGACTGAGGCATGTAGTTTTGAATTATCACATCCTTAAAGTCTTCCCATGTCATCCTTGCTTTTTGTTCAGGTATTTTGGTGCGTCCATAAGCCTCCCACCAGAAATCAGCTTCACCCACGAACTGGAAAACAGCGCACGCAATCTTCTGTGCATCAGTGCAATCAAGATAGGTGAAAATTTTATCCAACGACCTCAACTATTTTTCAGCTTTTGCAGGGTCCTCCATTCCATTGAATGTTGGTGGATTGAAATGTCAAAATTGTTCAATTACCAAAGCTGGTTCATTTCTAGGAATAGGTTCTGGTGGTGGTGGTGGTCGTGCAAAGTTTACTTGAAATTGTTGAGTAAATCTCTGAAGGCTTGTCACTAAATCATCTCCTGGATCGCCATAAACGTTTTCAAGATTTTTATTTGTAGGTAGGTTTTGTGGACTTCTTCGACTCATGATCTGTTCAAAGTTTTTATACTCATCATTATTATATGCTAGTATATCATTAAAATACAATGAGTAAGATGTATAAACACACATATAATTATATATACACATATATATATTATTAATAGCAAAATGGTGCCATTGGCACTCTGATTGTTAAGTATACATATGCATCTAAAAGTCATTCTTAGTCTAGAATACTGTCAAGAAAGCCTATTTAGTGCGACATCTAGATTACCTATATACATCACCCAATTATGGGTAAAAAAGGTTACATCTATTGGAACGTGTCGCTACTAACTATAGCAAAATCTTAATAAGTCCGAGTTAGGCTAACCGCTAGGGTGTCCTAATCCTCCACCACTCCATCAGCAATATCCCCATCAATCTCGAAATCACCAGGTATATCAACGAACACTTCAACAAGATCCACTGGTACAGCCATAGGGAAATGCATCATCGGCCCACCCAGGAATCCGACAGGGGGGGAGGTGTCTGGTCTCTAAGGGTCCATGTGTGGTACAAACATACATTAAAAGCCACATAATTCAGCTCGTGCTCTGGAGAAATCACGAACATCTCAAAATAAATCTGTCAAGCAATCTCAGCCCACACGCCGGGTAAGGTATGAATGAGGATGAAGTAGTACTGTACCTCCGTCACCCTCCGAGCTCTATGAAAATCCTCATGATGAATGATGAGCATTAAGGCGAAATGAGTGACTAAGTCATCAATCTCAGTCCTGCCACGAAGGGCGGCTCATTGGGCTCTAACAGCGTTAATGTGAGCAATAGCTGCTTCCATCTGGTTAACATAATTTAAATTTACTCTAAGGTCATTAAAGAATTTAAAATATTTAAGAATTAAAATAATCACACATAAAATCCTAAAGTGTATTTATGACGTAATCATAAAATAGTCAAAATCCTAGGGTACGGCATAAAATTCTAAGTTAGGCACTTGAGCAAGCCTGATATAGACTGCTTTGATACCACACTGTAACGTCCCAGTTACGCAATGGGGTTGGGACGCTACTAGATATACAATTCTCAATATAATAGTAATGGGGTCGAGAAAACGCAGCGGAAATAAAATAAAAATCAATCCCCAAAGCAATAATAAAGTGAAAGTTGCATAGAGATTATTACATATTAGTGTCTACTCTCCCAAGTAGAGTGAAACATCCAAATAAGTACGTTCAGATGATATATCTGAAATAAAGTTCTTAATAAAGTACTAAAATATAAGACTCAATACAAAGTCCTCTATGGGCTTGGAACATCGGCATGAGCCTCTTCATCTTCTAAATCTTGTTCTGAAAATCATTAAGGGGGTGAGTGTCTAAAATACACTCAGTGGGTTAACTTAAATGATTGCACAGTTAAAAATAAATATGTATGCCAAATATACCATAAAATGTAACATATGTCAATTTAATAAAATAATTTGCACATTGTCGTTCGATAACTCATTGAAAATATTTTAGACCGAACCGTCGTCCGATAACTTGTGTTAGTTGATATATGTGCACCGAGTCGTCACCCAAGTACGATGTTAGCATACTTTAAAACATATTTTAGTACTGAACCGACGTAGCCAGTAACTTGTGTTAGTTGATATATGTGCACCGAGTCGTCACCCGTACAAGTGTTAGTAGAAAATATATTTATCATCGAACTAAAAGCACAGATGACACATAACATAATATATAAGTAACACATATCACATCTTAACATAGCAATCATGACATAAAATGTAGCACTCGATAAAGAGTGAAAGTTACCCCACCTTAAACTTTATTGGAAACGTGTAAAGTGGACTAGACTTGCTCGTGAGTCTCAGGTATGCGTGCAAGGATATACTAACTGAGTTCCACATCTAATAATAATTCCTAATACTAAAACTAAATTTCTAAAAAAATAATGTTTAATACTCAAGCTAAATTCTAAAATATTATAATTAAAATAATCTAATTATTGACGTAAGAAAATAATAATAGCTAAATCATTAAATAAAATAAATTAAAATAAAATATTTATACTTAAAATAATTAAATAAAAATGCATATTTCTTTTAAAAATAAAAAAAATAGTAATAAATCGAAATATTAAAAATATGGATACAAATCACATTAATTTTACTAAAAACGAATATTAAATAAAAATTTTATACCTAAAATAACATAGGTGGTAAAATTATAATTAATATTTATTATAAAAACTATATAAATGAAATGTTAAAGTATATACAAAATAATAATAATATTTAATTAAAAAGTATTAAGTTAAATATATAATTAGAATAAAGTAAATAAAGTAAATAAAGAAAGAAAGAAAAAATAATCAAAAATGTTGTTACTGCATACTGCATGCGCACGTTTTCAGTTTTAAATTTTAAGTTTTCATTTTTCATTTATTATTATTATTATAAATTACAAACAAGTCCCTACATTATATTAAATTCTCTTTTAAACTTACTTTAAACTTTAACATTATTACAAAATGAACCAACTTGAGTTATATAATTTCGTTTGAAAATCTAAAAGTACTTATAGAGTCCTCGAAAGACGAGGATCACATGCATACCAAAATAACTAAGTCAAAATGGGACAAAAATTTTTTACTTGAAGTGGGTATCCTCATATCTTCTTCATTTCACATCCAAACTCAAAACTAATTATATGTTTGTGATCATATTGAGGAGGGCTTTAAAATGACCTATAATATCAAAGTTATGTCCCAACGAAACAAAAGACGCCATTAAAGAGTTAAAAGCTTCGTCTTGAACTTTCTTACTCATACGAAATTCATTTCATAAAAGAGTTATATATTTGGAATCTACGCATCGAGACGATGAATTCCGTATATAACATGATAAGGTTTGACAAGAATATAAAATTTCTTAAAATTATCAGTGTGAAATATATATATATGAACATACGAACTGTGAGTTTATATATATATATATATATATATATATATATATATATATATATATATATATATATATATATATATATATATATATATATATATATATATATATATATATATATATTATAAATTAATTTACCCATACCACACTTACCTCTCAATCTCTCTCTGATTTATCTCGTGAATTCTCCCAAGAATTTACAGTAGAAAATCTAACTATATATATGCGTAAGGAAATAGATAATTAATTATATAAAATTTACTACATAATTAAATTAATTCTAGTTCACTCGTACTCCCATGCTTATCTGATGCCAACATCCACCTCAGTTAATCTCACTCATCTAGTATAATATGCACATGGTTATAAATAATATAATATATATATATATATATATATATATATATATATATATATATATATATATATATATATATATATATATTCTGTATAATTTTATTAACTATATATTTATATATATTATTATTATTATCATTTATTATATAAATTGTGGTTATTACATTAATAATTCGGCACATATAAGCAGCCGCCATTTTGCTGAAGGCGTAAACAATTGTGTATTTTTTTTCTTTCGTAATTTGTTTAGTTAATAATTTTATTAATTATTAAAAAAAATTTAAAAAATTTATAATCAAATATTTTCTATTATAAATATTATCACTTTTATGTATTCTACAAATTAATTATAAAATAATTTATTTAATTAATTAATGGTTACTTTTTATTAATTATATATATATATATATATATATATATATATTATAAATAGTTATCACCTTTTATTCATCTCACGAATAGTTATTATAATAAAATAATGCAATTGGACTCTTATCACTTTTCATTCATCAAATATCACTATCAATTAAAATTTTTATCACTTTTTGCAATCATACTAATTACTAGTATAGAACTCATGCGATGCATGGGATAACTTTTTTTTTAATGAGATAATTTATTAATATATAATTATTAAAATATAAAGTCTTTCTGATGTGGAAGGTCGGACTATGCTACAACCACAGCACATACTAAGAATTTTAAAAGCCCGAACTGGGCTCTGATATCACTTATTGGGATAACCAGATTCTCATTCATTCCTATGAACAAACAAAATAACTGAGAAATTGAGCATAAAAGAATAACACTACAATCACACAGAAATTTCTCTCTCCGGACACCAATCACTATATTATTACAAATCTTTGATTAATCCACATATTTTCTCACAATTCTTAAAATAGAGAATACAAGAAAGGAATTTAGAATAATCAAATACAATGATTATAGTGTCTTTGATTGATGGACTTTACGTATTTATAAAACTGATCATGTGAGTATCTTAAAAGTAAAAATATATATTTATAATGATTTTTTATTTAAATATAATAAAAATTACGTGTATATCAATTACATATGTAATAAGCTTCTCATTATAAATATTATACATAATGCTGATCTCTAACTATTTTTCTGAGACATATTATCGAAACACTAATTTTTAACTTGCACTAATGATTCAAAAGTTCAAAACCTCTAATTATTATATTATAAAAAATCTAAGATAATTGAGTTTCTAATTTGGGTTGGACTTTCTCCTAAACATACAAATACTATAAAAACTCAAATATTATTTACATGACTAATTTGTTTTTAGGCCTTTTTTAAGCCGCATGTTTGGCTTATCTTATTGACTTCTGTCATCTTTTTATGTTTCTCTGATCATCTCCTCCTTTCATATTTTTATTTATCTTTTAATAAAATTACACTTATTGATCTATTTTCATGGAACTAATAACAAAATATAGTTACAATTTGTCTAAACTATTTTTTATTAGTCAAATAATGTGATATAATGATTTCTCTTCAAAATATTTCATTTCTCTAAAATCAAATTCATACTCAAATGAATTATTCTAATAATAATTCTAATTTTACCACCAATATCTATAATTTTAATAAATATTTTTTTATTTATTTTAACAATACCTTCATCATAATTATTACTTTTCCATCTATAATCTCCCATCTTTAAATCTAAATCAACTTCAATTGAACTATCTTACCATAAACTCATATTCTTGACTTTTAAAATATGACAATCTTTTTATATATATGATAAATTAATAATTCCAAAAATAATAATATCATTCCAATAAACAAATTGATCAAAGTAATCATAATTAAATCTTTTCTCAAAATAATTATTTTTAACCCAAAAAATAATCTCCGCACTATGAACTCCCATTGATTAATAAAAAATGTTTAAATTTAAACATCAAAACAAATTTTTTTTTATCATAACGATTAAGTAATTTGAGATATAAATGAAAATTAATAAAAAGCAATGATAAAATGAAATAATAAATATAATAATAGTGATTATAATTCATTCAGTGTGTCATAAAATTTGCTCCCATTGATTGATATTATAATAGATAGATTGTAGATTTTAGAATTGATTGATTAATGCATAATTAAATTCATTCATGAAATATATTATTAATAATAAAAGAAATTTATAACATTAGATAAGTGTTGTATTAAATGGAGTAACCACATAAATTTATATGTTTAGATTTAAAACTGAAATTTGAATATTTAGAGGCAGATCCATAAATCTAAATTTATAACCGTAGAAATTTAGAAATTTGATGTAAAAATTAATATTAAAAATACGTCTAAGTTATGATAATTAATAAATAAAATAATTTTTAATTTAAACATCGAAACAAAATAAATTTTTATTACAAAGATTAAATAAATTAAGACATAAATGAAAAATAATAAAAGGTAATAATAAAATTAAACAATTAATTAATATAATAATAGTGATTATAATTCATTCAATGTGTTCATAAGATTAGCTCTCATTGATTGATATTATAATAGATATATTGCACATTTTAGAATTGATTGATTAATGCATAATTAAATCCATTCAATGTGCATAATTTCACTATTTTTTTTAAAAAAAATATATTTTTAAAGGGGGTAATTGATAGTTTTTCAAATCACGGGTTTAATTGGTAATTTGGACAAATCTCGAGAGGGGTTTTGGTAATTTTCCCTAGAAGAAATTTATAACATTAGATGAGAGTTGTATTGAATGGAGTAACAGTAAAAAATTATATATTTATATCTAAATCTAAAATATATATATTTAGTGGCATATTCGTATATCTAAATTTATAAAGTAGAAATTTAGAGGGAGTAATAAAATAATAAATTCTTATCTATCCATTACTTCAAAAAAAATCAAAAGAATTAGCAATCAATCCAATCTAGATTCAATTTTACATATTTAGAATTAATCCATAATAATAAATAAATTCTTAAAATTAATCACATAAAATATATTTAAATTTCATATATTTCTTAATTGATAATTATAATGATTTTAATTTATAAAATGTTCACCAAATATATATTATCTCATTTACCTTATTTTTTTAAATATAGAAAATTAACTTATTTACATTTTTTTCTAAATATAGAAAACTATTTGTGTATATCAATAATTGATTTATTACCTCATGTACATTATTTTTCTAACTATAGAATTAAAATAAATAAATTAAGAAAATCTAAAAAATATGAAAGTATTATATTATTAAGAAAGAAAAAAAACATAAAAAATCAACGTCATCGTTAAAAACTCTCAAAGATATATACGATTTAAATTATTACATTTTATGAAATTCTCTCTTTTTTCATTAATTTTTTATTTGTGTGATGCAATATTATATGTAGTTTTTATTCTTTAAATAATATTTTTGCATGTAACTATATAATTTTTGTTTTTGTGAACTTTTTTTTAATTTTCAGATTTTATCCATTTATTTTTCGAATGTAATTGGTACATTATTATTTTAGTAATTTTATGTTTATTGAAACAATTTTTAAATATTACTTTCTTATAATTTATTTACAATTTACTAAATTTTATATATAATCACGTAGTAGGAATGTTGAAAAAAATAAATTTAAAAGCATCAGAAAATATCATAAGACACTAACTAAACTAAAAATTTATATTTAAATAATGCTCAATTTAATAAATAAATAAAATCTAATTTTACATGTAATTAAATTTAGTGAAATTATACATAATAAACAAAAATATAAAAAATGGATCACAATAAATTATGATTCCTGCATAAAAAAAAAGAATACTTAGACCTAGAAAATATATTAAAATTTATTAAGGAATTAAAAAAAAGTACATGAATCATTATTATATAAAATATGAAATATTCATGGTTATAATAAAATGATTATCTCATAACTAATCAATCAAGTTGGTAACTAATATTTTAAATTATTTCTTTAGTTTGTACTTTTTTCTCACTCTCTTTTTTGTCTCCTCGAGTTTATACCTTTCTAGGAGGAGAATCTTCCACGACTGCAACACATATTTTTACTAAATTTAGTATAAAAATAAATAAAATTTGTGGAGATGAACCACATCAAAATAATTCTCTAATCCAAAAATTATTAAAAACATAATAAGTAAAAATAATTACAAAAACATATAATGAAATTATATCACTACATAAATGTTTAAAAACAAAATGAAAGCATAGAAAATTGTAATATTCTCTTTCTATTGATTGACTCTTCACATTTTCTTTGTAAATGAGAAATAAAAAGAGAGATTAGTGATGGAGTGAGTTATCCAGATTGAGAATGAGGATGTGAAATGAAATGAAATATTAGTGTATTTTTATCCCATTAATTCAAATATATATACACAAAAAAATTAAATTCTACTTAAATTATAATAAAATAAGTATTAATTAATTTTAAATGGGTCAACAATTTATTATTGATTGATTACCATTAAAAAAATTTAAATGCTATTAAATTATAATAAAATCAGTATTAATTTTAAATGGGTCAACAATTTATTATTGATTTACTACCATTAAAAGAAAGAGAATATTCAATTTAGCAACCATGAAAAAATTCAAAAAAATAAAAAAATTACATGTCATCAAAGTGGACTCTCAAGCATGTCACATCCGTGTACAAAAACGTTCAAATAGTAGTATAAAAATTTAATAAAAATAAAAAATAAAAATTGAAATTAAAATTAAAATTATCTTATGCAAGGAAGTTTGTATAAAGAATAGAAAAACTCTCTTGTGAGACGGGTGTGAGACGGGTCAACCTATCATTAAAGTATGCTTATTGTAAAGTTAAAGTATGCTTATTTGTAGTTAAAGTATGTCAATAATAAGTTATATTATAACACGTTGAAATCATAATTTAATGCATAATTCAGCGTACTTTAGAAAACATATTTTAACAAGTATTAAACATACTTTATCTAAAAAATAGACATACTTTAACACGTCTCACAAACCGTCTCATATAAATAGCATCTCATAAGAGAATTTGTCTAAAGAATATATATATACATTTTTTAAAATAATGTAATTTAATTTAAATTAGAATATTTTAAATATCAATGCATATTGATAAAATAAAAAAAAGAAGGTGTTTGTCATATTTTTTTTAAAGTCAAATAATGAAACGTATATTAAAATTTAATAAGTTAAAAAAATACATATTGTAAATAATATATACATTATATTAAAATTGAAAAGGTAATATATATCTTAGAAAATTAATTTAGTGTAGGTATATATAAATTATATATAATTCCTAAAAAGAATTTTGATAACTCATAATCTCAATCAAAATTAATGAAAATTGTAAAATAAAAATTAACACATTAATGGAATTAACTAAAAAAAATTTAAAAATTACATGTCATCACCAAATAATTCAAATTATGCCATATCACTTAAAAAAAACTCTCAAATAGATGTCTTTAAATAAATATACATTGAGTTAGAACCACTTTAAAGGATATTAAATTTTTGCAGGGTAAAATACAAAAACCCTTAAGGTAAATTATATATAAATCTTCTTATAAATTAAACATATTATTACATAAAATATTAAAAATGAACAAAATAAGCAACTCTGGTAAAATAAAAATTTAAAATAAAATGAAATTATGCATTTTAAATTAAAATACTAATATTCATAAAAAAATCTAGGAAGTTAACTTATTTAAAAAATTAATTTTAAAACTTCCATATCACAAAGATATTGAGAGATCAGATGGATGTATAAACAATAAGAAAAAATAAATTAATTAATATTTATATATTTGGGAAAAATAAAATGAACCTAGTAAAGTAGACCTGTATCATCTCAATCACAATTAAGAAAAATTTTAAAATAAAAGTCAACACATGCATTAATGGAATTAACCAAGATAAAAAAAAACTAAACTAAATCAAATCAACCTAAAAATTAAATGTCATCACAAAGAAAATTTAGCTATGCCACATCATCAATTAAAAACTGTCAATTAGATGTATTAAGATTTATGAAATTGTTCAATTAATCAATTATTCCTTTTTATTAGTATCACTTCTATTAAAAATATTATCACATTAAATCAATTCTATAAATTATTCGTGAAATTCACTTTTGTAATTATTTATCACTTTTTGTTAAATATGTTATCACTTTTTAAAAAAAATATTATCACTTTTCATTTATAATATAAAGTGTTCATGAAATAATTCACGTAACCGTTATCACTTTTCATCAATTAGTGATCACTTTTTCTTATAAAGATTATCACTTTTTATTCTTTCACGTAAGTCATTCGTAATACGGACTCACATAAATGAAAAATAATTACTTTTATTTGATTAGTATTTTTTATATTAAAAAAATTGTTACTACTTTTTAAAAAATATTATCACATTTTACAAATTATAATATTTAAATTTAAAAATAAATTCGATGAATAATAAAATTTAAATAATTACATTTTTAAATAATAAAATATATAAATTTAATAAGAGAAACGTAGAATATATATATATATATATATATATATATATATATATATATATATATATATATAACACCTAATTAATTTCTCATTTATAATTAATTTTTTAATTTTCAAATTTAATATCAACCAAACAAGGTTCTTAAATTTTTTTAACTAATTTTTCAGTTTTCTAATTTTATGATAGTCAAACAAGGCCTTTAAAATTATCTAATTAGGTTAATAGGTGATCCGTCTCATATAAGGGGATCCGTGAGACGATCTCACCCAAATCTTTTCCATTTTCTAATTCAGGCAAAGACTTGGGTGAGACCGTCTCACGTAAGCCCTTACGTGAGACGGTAAGAAAGCGATAAAAGAAAGTGATAATAAATTAATAAAAAGTGATAATGCTATTTCGTGAACAATTATAATATAAATAAAAAGTTATAACAATTTATAGCGAAAGTGATAACTATTTTAAAAAGTGAAAAATTGTCTCACGTGAGACGGTCTCACGCAAGACCTACCCATTAATTAAAGTGTCAATAATTTAATATATTTTAATAATTATACAATAAAAAAAAAAGAAAAACTCTCTTGTGAGACGGGTTATTTGTGAGACGAATGTGAGACGGGTTGACCCATCACTAAAGTATGCTTATTGTATAGTTAAAGTATGCTTATTTGTAGTTAAAGTATGTTAATAATAAATCATACTCTCTCCGTCCCACCCAAAGAGTAATTTTTACTTTTTGCCTCCGTCCCACCCAAATGGTAATTTTTACTTTTTGCACGAGAATTAAAGGATATTATTATTTACTCCCTCCGTCCCAACTTCAACTTCACACTTTCCATTTTGGTCCGTCCCAAATTCAACTTCACACTTCCATAAAAGGAAAAAGCAACTAATTAATATCCCTCTAACATACTTTAATCTCAAATTTGTCATCACCTTTTTAACACACATGACATATTTTATCATTTATTTATTACCCAAAAATACCATACTACCCTTAAAAGTAAGTCAAAAAGTGACTTTTTTTAAACTTCGTATCTATAGTAAACGTGAAGTTGAATTTGGGACGGAGGGAGTAATATTTAGTGAGTAGTTGCATTAGTAGGAGTGTGAGTCTCATATTTAATTGTATTAGTAGGCGTGTGTGGACCTCATGTGCGTAAAAAATGAAAGGAGACTCTTTGGATGGAACGCCATAATTGGAAAAAGAGACCCTTTCAATAGGACGGAGGGAATATTATAACACACTAAAATCATATTTTAATGCATAATTCAGTATACTTTAGAAAACATACTTTAACAGCTATTAGACATACTTTATCTACACAATAAGCATACTTTAATAATGGGTCGACTCGTCTCACAAGAGACTTTGTCTAAAAAAAATTATAAGGTTAAAGATAAAATAAATATTTCTATAATTTAAAATTAAATTAAAAATTATATGTAATATAATAATTATTATGTGATTAATAAAAATAAATTTTATATTTAATATTTCAAACAAGTGTATTTAATTTAAAAATAATATTAATTTATACATATTTTATAATTTTTATAATAAATATTTATTGAATAAATAACTTTTTATTTTTTAAATAATTTAAATTTTATTATTTTTATTATGATATGAATTGAAATATATGATTTCTTTTATTTAGATTTTAAATAATTTAGTATATTTATTATATAATTTAATATATTAAAATTTTTAATATGAAAACTATATGTTAATTTAAAATAAAATTAACTTATTTTTAATTTTTGTAACTATATGAAATGAAATTTGATAAAAATAATAATTCATAATTTTAATATACATTACACAAATAGATAAAATATATAAATAAATAAAAAAAATTGATTATGGGGTATGGAATAGCTAATACCAAGGGGTATGGAAGGAATGGTGATCCCATGTTTAAGGGAATACACATTTCTTATAGAATGGGCATTCCAATTAATAAATTATACTCCCTCCGTCCCGTTTCAATGTTTACGTTTCCATTTTTCTTGTTCCATTTCAATGTTTACGTTTTTCTTTTTGGAATCTCGGACCAACCTAAAACAATTAATATATCATCCAACACTAATACATCTACCAACTTTACATTAAATATTATATTTTTCCACCCACTATCTATTAAAATATTATACTTTTTAATCAACGTGCAAAAAGTAAACGTAAACATTGAAACGGGACGGAGGGAGTACCAAACATAGGAATGAGAATGATATTGGGAATGTTGATTTCATTATCAAGTCATTCCACCATACCAATCATGTCGTTAGTAATTTATATTGTTTGATGGTTGGGTTAAGCCTATACAACCTCCGCCCACGTTAACGAGTATAATATTTTAATGTGTAGTATGTGAGAGAAAAAATATTTAATGTAAAGTAGATAATTGTATTAATATTGTGTGTGAGCTCTATATGAAATAATTACTCCCTCCGTCCCACAAATGTTTGCACTTTTAGGGGTATTATAATATTTTTCGTAATAAATAAATGAATTTTATCAATTCAAGATAAAGTTTTGCATACTACTTTATGCACTAAGAAAAGTGATTACTTTTATGGGTATTATGATATTTTTGATAATAAATAAAGGAATTTTATCAATTCAAGATAAAGTATATTATGTGTGTTAGGTAAAGAATAATTTTTTTTTTTGTAAATAAAGTGTATAGAGAATGATGATTGTATTTGACTTTTTTGTTTTTTAGAAAGGTGCAAACTTTTGTTGGACAACCCAAAATGGGAAGTGTACCATCTGAAACGGGACGGAGGGAATAATTGATTTTGTGTGTTCAACTGACAAAAAAGAATTCTAATTTTAACGAAATTACTCTTTACTATATTAAAAATTACTTTTGTATAAAAAAACTATTCAAAAGATTGAACAAAAAATATCATTCTCAGATATATTGTTCTTTTTTATATTCTTATTGTGGCGATCAACTATTTTATATTGAATTTTAAATCATAAAACAATAAATTAAAAAAGGTAAACGGTTATATGAAATTGTTTCATGGAAAGACTTTTATGAGACAATAAAAAATGATAATACTTAAATAAATTAATAAAAAATGATAGTGATACAGTTATTTATTGGAGTTACTAATATAGGACTCGAAAGATAGGTTAACAATTAGGAACTCGAAAGATTTTTTTAATCAATTTATGACCTGAAATATATAGTACTATCAATTAAGGGTTTGCAATAATAAAATTAATACAAATTTAATAACGTAATTGTATAAATTTGCCATTAATTGTTATGTTATTTTAATGATAATAAATTATAAAATATTATGTTAAAAAACAATATTAATATATAAATTTTAATGTATTTATTATTATTTTATTTTAATTAATATTATGATTTTAGGTCTTGTATTGATAATTTCATATTTTTTGGGTCCTAAATTGATAGAGAATAATTTTTCATTTCCTAATTAATAATTAACCTGTTTCTCATTGAGTATACTGTATTAAAAAAACTCCCCACATTTGTTAATAATTTTAGTATAAATAAAAAATAATAATATTTTTAAAAAAAAGGATAAAATCTTTTTAAGATAATAACTAGTATTTCATAAAAAACGTCATGCAAATGTTGTGCATTAAAAAATAATAATCTCATAGTGAAGTTAAAAGTAGTAGTAATATACTTGTGACCAATACCAGTGTATTCTGGTTCCACGAGTTCCTCATGTAATCGCCTGATACCTTATTTATTTATTTTTCTTCTTTCTGTTTTTTTACTATAATTAAAAATAATTATATTTATGGTGGTGTAATTATTCTTAATTTTATATTTAGCTTTATTAATTTTAATAGTATTAAGTATAATTTCGCCTGTGGCTTATGATGTATTTAACCCGTGATTAAGATTTATATTTATTTTATACTCCCTCTGTTCTATTAGAGAGTTATTTTTTTCATTTTAGCCGTCTCTTTCAAAGAGACCACTTTTTTTTATATACATGTAACCCCACCCTCATTAATATAATTAAAATATGGGGTCCACACTCTCACTAATATAATTACTCACTACATATTAAATAATAATACTATTTAATTCACGTGTAAAAAGCAAAAACAACCTTATTTATGGAACGGAGGGAGTATAACTTTTTGAGTATAATTGGGATTTTATTTCACGACCCCATGTTTCTCTCATCAATAAATAATAATAAATATTACTTTCATTTCATTTCATCATTTTGTTTTATACAATAAAATATCGAGACTGATCACAGGTGGCCACTCTCAGCATCTAAAGAAACCCCAACCACCAGTCTCGTGTACGATTTTACCTACAAGTCCTCCACCACATGGCCAATATAATTAATAAAACACGTAACAAAAATTACATGCAAAGCTGCTCTCCCAAGGGATGAGCTCATGTACATAAACAGTCTGCAGAACCCAAACCGTGCTCTAATACCACTCTACCAGGGTTCAAAAAAATTATTCCCGGCACTATATTTAGGGATCGAAAAAATCGATCCGACATTGTGTGTGTCTATTGAGCTCATTTGGGGTACATATTATAAGTGTGTCGTGGGGATCCTGCAACGTGAACAACTTTCAAAATAAAAGAGACCAACTAGAAAGATTAGGAAATAGGCGATAGATAACTAAATACATTTTTATGCACTGTCATGCATGATTTCTACTTACTGAGATTTTTGTCTAACTAGTTTATGCATTGTAGGTGAGCATGTTGATGATTGATTATGTAGTGTGTTGTGCAAGCTGTGGAGCTCCTTCAAGATTTTGAACGGATGTACATAAATGACGACCTGTTGGGCTAGGCCGTGGACTTATTTTATTTCCGCTGATGTTTTGTTATATAATATAATAAGTATTGTGACAAATTTGAGTGGATTGAGGTGGGGTCAAAAACCAGTTACGTATGTTGAACTAGTGTGATAGTTTTGGTTATAAATATATTATGTGAGAAAAAAATAATATGCAGGTTTTTATAATGATGATTTTATATTAATTAGTACTTGAATTATAAGTTATGTAAGGTAGGTCATGTCATTTTATCTCAATGATTTTGTGTTTTATTTTGTTATTATTATCGAACATATATTTAAGGCAAACCCTTGTGTAAATCAGATTCACACGTGAATCATATATTTACTATTATTACTTTTAATACATGTAAAATTACTCTTTAAAGATATAAATTATTATTCATGAAAATGAAAAAAATGCTCTTCAAATTATTATAAATCCTGATTTATAGATTACTTTTTAATACATTAACAATTACTCTTTAGAAAGATGTACTATTACTCTTTTAAGTAAAAAGTATTACCCTTCAAAAATAATTTTTTATGTACTAAAAAGTAATTTTTTAAAGGCTATTTATACTGTGCATCCGGGTGCAACGTATACAAATATGAACAAAAACATATACAATTATGAACAAAAATATATAAAATTTAATTGTTAGTTTTTTTAATGAAAAATTGAGTGTAAAAAAATATACAATTATTAAAAAATATGTAGTATACACTATTGAATAAAAAGTTACACATATGGATGCTAATTTTTTTAATGAAAAAATTAGTGTGAAAAAAATATACAATTATTAAGAAACACATATACGAAATATAATAAAAATATACTATACAAAATAAAATAAAAAGTTATACAAATATGAATGCACTCTTACAGCCGAATCCATATAATATCAACTCTTTTTTAAAAATAAAATTTATATGTAGATTCGATTTACACCAACCCACTCAATATTTAAATATAGATAATTGAGTAAATTTAAAGTGAATATTGTAAATGTAGAAAATTAGAAACATAAAATTCGTAGAAGTATATGTCGATGGAAAAGAGAATATTAAGAGTCATGTCAACATGTAATTTTTTTTTATTTTATTTTTTCAAAAGTGACGTTTTAGAATGTGTAAATTTATTTTATAGAGAGATAAACTGTTATTTAGTCTTTTAAATAAAAAATATTACTTATTTTAATAAAAATAAAAAATCACAACATATTAAAATTAATCTTTTCCATTCACAAGATTAAGAGGGCGTTTGGTATAATAAAAGGAATCGGAATGAGAATAATAGTGATAGTAGTGTTGAATGGTAATTGGTTTGTCTTTCGTAATTATATTGTTTGGTTGATAGTATGGAATGACTATCATAGCTATTGAGTTTGTTTGGTAAAATTAAAATTTTAAGGAATTTATTAATTAATTTTATCATTAAATTTAATATTAATATAATTTTATTATTTTTAAAGGAAATTTATCATTTAATAATTTTTTTAATTTTTAATAAATTTTTATAATATTTAAAAGTTAATTAATTGGTTCCATCAACCTTTTCAATGTGGAATCAAAGTAATGTTTTTGGGAATCAAATTAACTATACCACTATCAAATCCTTCAATCAAACACTTATTTTTCATTCCTTTCTCATTCCCCATCTCAAAATCCTCCAACCAAACATACCCTAACATGATTGGTATGAATGAATGATTTGGGAATAGAATCATCATTCTCAATATTAATTCCATTCCTAAGTTTGGTATGTTTTGTTAATAGGAGTGTTCATTCCATAAGGAATGTGCATTCCTTCAAACATAGGAATCACGATTCATGTCACCCCCATGAGTTTAACCATTCCATCCTAGTAAGGAATCAAATATTTATATATTTTTATTTATTGTAACATAAGGTATATTAATAATTATGATTTTGTTTTATATCACATCTCATTTTATATACTTATAAAAATTAAAAATTAATTAATTTCTTTTTTCTTAACATATAATTTTCATATTAAAAAATTTTAATATGTTAAATTATTTATTAAAAATATTAAATTATTTAAAATCTAAATAAAAAATTAATTCTCATTATAAGAAAAATATAAATATAAATTAATAAAAAATAAAAATCTATATATTTAATTAAATATTATGTATATATATTGTAATATTAAATATAAATATAAATCTTATAATTTTTTATTTAAAATTTAAATATTATAAATATTTATTTTATTTTTAATTTCATATGTTTAGTTTAGTTTAGCTTAAATTTAGTTTAATTTCTATATTATAGACCTACTTTAACACGTCTCACAAATCGTCTCACATATGTAGCGTCTCACAAGAGAATTTGTCTTAAATAAAATAATAAATATGAGATTTAAATCAAATTATTTTCTATTACTTAATCTATTCCTAATCCATACCAATCATGGTAATAATTATTTTTAATCATTCATTTCCTATTTCTATTACATTCATTAGTTCATTCTATTCCAACATAATTCCATTCAATCATACCAATCATATCAATAATAGTTTACATCTTTAAAGAATTACTTTTCATGTATTAAAGGGTAATTGATAGGTGAGATTTATGTAATTTCATACTAAACCGCAGTTAAAATTAAAAAATTGATATAATTTTAATTTTTAATTAAAAAAATTAAAATTAAACAAATTTAAGATTTAATATTTATTTTTAGAATTTAAAAATTATGAAAGCATAATTATTACGAATTTAAAAAGTGTATTTTTACGAATTTACTCTTTAATAAAAAAACTCTAAACCCTACCAATATAAACCCTACTCAAACAGAAAGCACAACAATCATCTGCTAATAATCATCAAATAATAACTCATGCCTAAGCACTACATACAGTAAAAAAGTATAATTAAGCACACATATGATTTGGTTTCTCTCCTAAGTAGAGAAGCAAATTTATAGAGAAAAGTTTTTGTAGAAAAGGTTTTGTAAGCCAAATGAGATACATGTCTTCAGGTAACCTCAAATAGTACAGCATAGTATGGCAAGAGTAACTCATGATTGAAATACTCCAACCACACTCGCATAGTTGAGCATAATAGAAATTTCTTTACCATATTCATCAAGTGGAGCATCATAATTGTAGTTTGTAGTGATGAAAGGAGCATTGAAATTTGTGCGCTCACGATACTGTTCACAACATAATATACTTAGTTTCAAAATGGAATGTGCATCATCACCATGTTTTTCAACGAAAAGTAAGCGAATATTCAAAAAGTCTAAAACCTTCCATTCCGCGGATGCTATACCTGAGACGAAGAGGGAGATTTTGCTTGCAAATGCCCTACAAATAAATTCAATTTTTGGCTAATTTTGATGAATTGCAATAAATTTCAACCTAAATTGATCGAATCTTTGATACGTTCTCACAAGCTATTCCAATTAAATCCTAACCCCAAAAAAAACTACCTAAAATTTTGATCTAGTTCCACAAAAAGTGATAGTAGCGTCGAGTAGATGAAAGGTGAAGAATCCGAACATCGATATTTATGATGATGACGGAGGCGCGAAGAGGATGATGGGTGATGAAGAATCCGGTCTGCGATGACTATGATGAAGACAGAAGTGCGGCAGTGACAATGGATGGCAATGGTGGCAGTAGCAGCGGGGTGTAATGAAATGGAGAGTGCCGAGAGAACATCGAAAAGAAGAGAAGAGAGCGGCACACACGTCAAATCTGTTTCAAATGAACAATCACATGGAAGAGAGACGACGGCCAGTGAAGCACCTTTTCATTAGAGGTGGAAATGAGACCAAAAGTAGGGTTCTAGAATGAGTTTTGTTCATTGTATTTATCAAAATTGCAAAATAATCCTTAAATTTTCTCTAAATGTCAATAATGGCACCAATTTTTTAAAAAAAAATCTTAAAATAGTGAGCAATACAAATCAACAGTTGATATGTAAATAAAATAATGTGTGGCTAAGATTATAAAAAAAAGTTTCTAAAAATAGTAAAATTGAAAAAGAAGGGAAATTAGGTCAAAATTGAGTCCAATTTTTGTTGATCCTTATTGCTATTATATATGTATAAATGTTAGAAAAACAATTGAAACCTCTACTAGCACGTGTTAACTTATTATTATTAACTAAATATCTTAATTAATGGATTTTTATTTGTTAGTGATATTAACCTTTTATGTTAGAGAAACAATTGAAACCGAATTCACGCAATTTATTGATTACTACAAAATGGAGTCTATATTTACCATTAGATACAATCATAAATTTTAATTACAGTGAGATACAAAATTGCAAAATGAAATGCCTATATTGTCCCATTAATTACTAACGTGTAGGAGCGCAAAAAAATATGAAATTTATTTCTCTTTCATCAATCCCTTAATCCCATCTACGTTTAAAAATATACTAAAATTTATTTCTCTTTTATCAATCCCTTAAATTGTGGAATTTGCACAATATTTTTCAAAATATGGAATTTATTTTTCAATTTATTTCTCTTTCATCAATCTGTTTAAAAATATACTAAAATTTATTTCTCTTTCATCAATCCTTAAATTGTGGAATAATATGAAATTTATTTTTTTAATTTATTTCTCTTTCATCAATCCACTAAATAGTGGAATTTGCACAATATCACAATACCCAATCTATATTTAAAAATATTAAATTTATTTTTCTTTCATCAATTAATTAAATAGTGGGATTTGCACAATATCCTTTATCCTTTCTACAATATCCTATATATTTTGAGAATGATTAGACAACTTTAATTTAAGTAAGATGTTCACATAGTAGAATTAAATTGTATTTCAAAAATATTTTGGGATCTAATTTTTCTGAGTATGTTTTATTTATTAAATTTTAGTGACATATTCTGAATAATCAATTAAATATTTTGCACAATTCGTATATAAATCAACACAATATGAAATTTTGAACATTTAGAATCCATTCCTCATAAATCTATTTAATTATTGGTGCCGCACAATATAGTTAGCATAGTGATAAATTCTACATAATTCAATAAATGTTTTGCACAATTGGATACGATTATGTACAATTGGATACGATTTTGCACAATCAGCATATAAATGTGCATAACACAACATAAGAATATGTATACAGAGAATTTGGAGGATGAGCGATGGACAATAGTGGCCTGGGCTTCTCATCTCTCAGCGGCTATCTATGTGGATTGAAAGCGAAGTCAAGAGTCGAGAGGCAAGAGCTGGTGCAAGGCTTGCCAGCAATGAACGGCACCGGAGCCGGTGGTTCTGGATACTTCTAGGGTTATAGCCTCGATCAGGTGACCGAAAACTCCTTCTACCAACAACAAATGACAGCAATGATGATGAATCAACAACAAGCAATTTCAGCTGATGATGTACGCGAGGCCGCCGCCGATCGTCAACTACATGCCGCTCTATCCGACATACCTTTACTCGTGTATGTCGGAGAAATGAGTGGATCAGTAGCCTTGTTCAGCGATGAGAACACGACCAGCTGCACCATTCTGATTCTCGATTAAATTAAGGCTATGACTCCCTCACTGAGCGAGGTTTGAAGAAGATTGAAGGAGGATTTAAAACGATAGTTTCGTGCCAACTGCCAAATAATCAGGCATGTAAATGGGTGGGTTAATTAAATTAGGTGGGTTAAATATTTAATTAATTTTAGGGTTATATTAGGCATATCACTCTATATTTTTTTATCTAACAATAATAAATTTGGATGCATGTATCTCACAGTAATATCGCTAAATGATTTGTATTGAAAAATAATTATTAATCCTAAAAAATATTACTCTATAAGTGTGATACCCGAGCTTCTCACTACTCATGTGCCAATATAATTTTAATTTGTGTTATGTACATTTTAGAATTATGTGATAAATTATGTGGCAACTATTTAATTATTATGTGGCAATTATGTGACAATTGTTTCTACATTTTATTTATTTTTACATTTTATTTGATACATCCGTGCTAAAAATGGTGACAATATGTGCATAAATATTTACGTGCATTAATTTGGATATATATAATTAAATTTTTTTATGTGCATAAATATATTATTTCTTAATTATTAAGTATCACATATGGTCTCGTAGTAATAATAGTGGCAAGAAAATGTACACGTAAGTATAATGTGGTTAAGTATCAAATGTGTAGCTTTTATTCTAATAATAATATAATAAAAAAAAAATAATATAGTATTAATAATAAAATAAATAAATATAAATAAGCAAGTAGGTAAGTTGGTGCATGTGCATTGATTGCTTAGAAAATGGGGTGGTGGGTTTATGGACAAATTGACAACCACAATTCATTATTAATAAATAAAATAAAAAATAAAAAATTTTTTAGTTGTCGGCACCCCCTACTTTGCCTATATAAATGGGTGCTTAAGGTGATGAACTTGCACCCAAATCAATCAGCAAAAAAAAAAAAAAGGAAAGAGGTGTGCCAGAAGGGGAAGGAAAGAATTAGTTATGGTTCTTCACGGGTCTATAATGTTACTATAGTCGGAGTCCAGGTAAGTAGAAATCCAACTACAATGCATAATCATGTTGTGTGTGAATTATTTGTAATCAATATGTGATAATTATTTATGAATTATTTGTGATTATTTTAATTACATTATAAATTATTTGGGATTAATTTGTGGTACAAGTTATGGATTTATGTGATTTGGGGAAAGTATGTTTCATATTCAATAATATTATTTATAAATTATTTGTAATAAATTTGCGATACAAGTTTTGGATTTATTTGATTTGAAATAATAATATTTTTGTTCTATATAGATCTATGTGATTAGAAATTGTTGAAAATATAATTGTATTGCTTGAGAAGATATTGGTTATAAGGATTTGTGTGATTCGAGGTGAAGTTGATATAGCAAAAAGGGATCCGTGTGATCCAAGATGAAGTGGTTATTTTATAAATGGATTTATGTGATCAAGATGAAGTTGTTATTTTATAAATGGTTTTATGTGATCAAGATGAAGTGGTTATTCTATAAATGGATCTATGTGATTGAGTGAAATTGTTATTATAGTAGTGGATCTGTGTGAATTGAAGTTAAATTATTGTTTTATTGTGATTAAATGTTGATATTGATATCGTAAATGATTTATGATGCATATTTAATTGCCCTGGTTGCATACCATGCATAATCATGAAAAGTATTTTTTCAAAAAAAAAATTAATAATAATGGTGTGTGCGGACACTATATATGCATCTCTGTCAGGATTTGGAAAAATCATTCCCAGTACTTTATTTTGGAGTTCGAAAAAATCATCCCCAACACTCTGCCCTGTTCGTAAAAATCATTCTCGACACTATATTTGGGGTTCGGAAAAATCATCCTCATTGAGCTCATTTGGGATACATATTATAAGTGTGTCGTGGGGATCCCGCAACGTAAATAATTTTCAAAATAAAAGAGACCAACTAGAAAGACTGGGAAATAGGCGATAGAAAACTAAATGCATTTTTCATGCACTGACATGCATGATTTCTACTTACTGAAATTTTTGTCTCACTAGTTTATGCATTGTAGGTGAGCCTGGTGATGATTGAGTATGTGGTGTGTTGTGCAAGCTGTGAAGCTCCTACAGGGTCTTGAGCAGATGTACATAGATGACGACCTTTTGGGCTAGGCCGTGAGCTTATTTTGTTTCCGCTGATGTTTTGTTATATAATATAATAAGTATTGTGATAAGTTTGTGTGGTTTGAGGTGGTGTTAGAAAACAATTATATATGTTGAACTAGTGTGATGGTTTTGATTATAAATACATTATGTAAAAAAATGCAGATTTTTTATAATAATGATATTTATGTTAATTAGTATTTGAATTATAAGTTATGTAAGGTGGGTCGTGTCAATAATAAAAACTATAAAAGAATAAAAAATAATTCTTGGAATATTCTTAATCCAAGACATGAAAAATGTGTAAATTATCAATTTGAGATCTAAATTATTTTTTCTATCTATTAGAGACCTAAATTATATAAAATTATCAATTCAGATCCTTAATTCACGCCTTTTAAAATTGGATAAGAATACCTACTAATTTAAATTGTCTATAATTTTTGTCTAATGTATTAAAATAGACAGTTTCTTGTAAGACAGTGCTTATATATCCTTGTAAGAAGGTGCTTATAATATGATTCACTACTAACATACTTTAATTATCAATAAGTATACTTTGGCTATATAATAAGTGTACTTTAATAATAGATCGACCTTTCATATAACCCGTCTCAAATATACCTCACTCACAAGAGAGTGCCCTAAAATTATACTCCCTCCGGCCACTTACAAGGTATCTATTTCACTAATTCTGGCGTCCGCTTCAATGATATTAATTTCCTCTATTTAGTAAAGAAAGTACACAATATGACCCACCACTTTCCTCTAATACAACTACCCACTTTATCTATAATAATAATATTCCTTAATCTATGTGCAAAAAGCAAATAAAGACCTTAAAATTGTCCACGTGCAAACAGCAAACAATTACCTTTCAAGTGGTCGGAGGGAGTGTTATGAATAAAAAATAACTATTACATAAAAATAAATACTTACTTCATCTGTTGAATATGTACACATTTTGCTTTTTGCACGTGAATTAATGAGTATTATTATTTAATATGTAGTGAGTAATTCTATTAGTGGGGTATTTGGGTCTCATTTATTAGTTGTATTAGTGATATGTGTGTCTCATTTATTTAAAAGGAAAATGTATATCTTTGGTGCATAACCCAAAATGATAAAATGTATATCTCGTCATCAGACGGAGGGAGTATATATAAAGAATTGAACATATAACTTCAAAATATATAAATTCAAATAAAATAAAAAATAAATTTGATACAGTGAGCATAAAAATATGAACTTAAATGTAAAATGTAAATAATTATCTTATATTTCTTTTCGTTGAAAAAGGAAATATAAATACTAGTGTATATGTGTTGTACTTGTATCTTACCAAAAGGGTCAACCTTACCAAAATGACCCAGCATATATAAAGAAATAAAAATTCTAATTCCATTCTCATTCTCTCATCTCATACACTGCTGCTCTCTACCATCCACCATTTTCTCCCTACCCATTTCGCTTTTTCTCGCTCTCGAATAGTTGCCTCGAACCACCATACGCTGCAGTTCGGCAAAATGCCATTATAACCAATCTGATCTTATCCTCTATTATTGTTTGCCGCCAGCGCATTGCTGTCCTGCCAAATGCTATTTTTCTATCGTCGCCCTGCCTCTCTTCGCTACCGCTTTCTCATTTTTGACGTAAGTTTGGTCATTATTTTGCCGAAATATATCGTTTGAAGAGTAATTTGGTTGTAGATTCATAATCTATGTTTATGTTTATTTATATATACTTTTTAAATAAAAATGTACAAGTTTTATTGAACAAGTTTATAACGTTTTATTAATAAATAAGGGTTATTTGAAGAGTAATTGACTGAATTGATAAATAATTTCACCATTATCGTAATGAGAATTGTGTTGAAGAAATTATTTATTTTAATTCGTGTTTATGCATAAAGTGTATATGTTTTTATTGAACAAATGTATAACATTTTGTTAGTAAGTTTATACTTATTAAACTTTGTGTATAAGTTTAAAAAATCAAATATATAGAAGATTATTGATAGAAAGAGGGAAAGAAATTGTGGTGGTGTTCTGTGTGAGTGGGATTACGAGAGAGACGAAATGGGGGAGATTGAGAGAAAGAGGAAAAGAAGTTGTGGTAGTGTTTTGCATGAGTGGGATGATGAGTGAGACAAAGAGGGGGGAATGAGGAGAAATGACTCATTTTATCTTATATACATGACCCATTTTGTTAATATGAGTCTGTTGTATGTTAACAGAACATGTACATTAGAACTACACAAAAGGTAATACCATTCCTATTCACAAAAGACGAATTGTCTTCTATAATACTAGCTCAGTCTGCGGCAAAGGATACATTTTGCCATTTTGGGTGTCCGCTCCAAAGAGTATCATTTCTCCTTTATATACACATGGGACCCACAGACACCCACTAATATAATTAAAATACGAGACCCACACACCCATAATACATTTCCCACTACACATTAAATAATAATATTTCTAAATTCACGTGCAAAATGCAAATGTCCCTTTCATCGGTGGACGGAGGGAGTATGAGATGTTCCTAGTACGATATAGTGATATTTGGGTGCTCATTTAGGCATCACCTCCTCCGTGATTAGCAGTGAAAATGGGAAAAAAGTAAACAGGAGATTTTGGGACTTGAGAATTAGACGTATTACGAGAGGTTGATGCCAAGCCACCTTAAATATATATATATATATATATATATATATATATATATATATATATATATATATATATATATATATATATATATATATATATATATATATATATATATATATATATATATTTAAGGTGGTCTAGTGCTTTGGGTGTTCCACATTAACAAAGAGGTCTGGGGTTTGAATCCCTATAATTTTCACTATTTTTTTTACTTTTTTAACGTCAGCCATGGGCTTATGACCCACTACATCTTCATGTATGATGTATAATATACTATTTATTATTTATATTTTATATGAAAGTTATATTTTATTTATTTATTTATTTTTTTAGCAATAATTTGGAATATTTTTTAAGGATTAATTTATTTAATTTACTCTTAAAAATACTTTATAATTTTTCTTTTTTTATGAATTATTATAACTTTAATTATATTTTTTCAAATTTTTTAATGCATATAATATACTTCATCCGTCCCTTTTATTTCTGCACACTTCTCATATTTTCCGTCCCATTACTTTTGCACATCTTCAATACATATTTTTAATATACTTAAAACATAAAAATATTACAAAAATATCATCTACTTTTTATTTTTTTATTAATCAAATCCAACAACTTTATTCTTTTTTTTTTCTCTTTAAATTATGTGACTTACCAGTTACCCATACATTTCTATGTGAGTTGATCTACTGTATGTTGGCTTTCGATCTTTTGGTTAACGTGAAGCGTTAGGGTTCCATACGATTCTATAATCAGCGGAAGCAAGAAAAATATAGAAACATATTATCTTTTACCAGGGTATATTGAAGAAGATGAATTCTCACCGGCAGCCTGCGCAGCCTCACCGTTTTGGGCATAACTCTCTTATTCGATCTCGGATTTGAGTGATCTATACGCCAAAATGATCTTCTCTTTAGTGCTTTCCAAAGATGTATCACACGTCCAGTTTGAAGTTCCATACGATTTTAGAAAAATCGTGGAAGTTGATGAATAGCAGCAGCAAACAACCTTCCGACCTTCTACTGTATTCCCAAGTTCAATCTCGACGTCGTGTGGGTGACGATCTTCTAGATCTTCTCAATCTGCTATTCCCTCACCCTCCTCATAGTGTTAGGCGTGAATTACTTTTCAGTTACGATTTCCAAATAGCTGAGATGACTTATATATGGGCTACAGCAGGGACCAGGAGGAGAAATTAGGGTTGAGCATCTATTGGGCTTATGTATCCAAGCTTAGCCCAAAGTTTATACTTAAGACCAATAATAATAATATATACTACTAAAATATTATTACTGCACTACCGTTCTAATCTCATAATTACGTTATGGGCTCCTTCTTATTATGTGTGCGACAGTCTCCCCATGTTTAAGATATACAATGCCCATTAATTAATTAAGTTACTGACATCTCTTTTAATTAATATATCATCCGAGAGTAGTACCACTCAACCTCATTGTCATTCCGGAATAAATCCACCTGCAGGGTTTACATGATAATCCTTATGAGCTCCTCAAGGGGACATCATCAACCTATATCGGACACGGATTCCTTCTACAATCAACAGCAGACCATAGAGACATCACTATTTCCCAACTCACCGAGTTTATTGATTTAATTACATGTAAATCTCACCCATTGATAAATCAAAGAAATACATACTACCTTATGTGTCGAGATTATTGTATAGGGATTAAGAGCACGAACATCCATAATAACAGAGATCAAGTTCTTCTATAAGTCAGTATAAGTCGAACGATCTCAAGTGGTCCTACGCAATACACGCAAAGCATACTAATGTGATTCTATAGTTAAGAGAAACTAATACCAAATCACACTACACCATCCCGATAGAGAGTCCCTGTCTATCTTGGTTGTGAGTATCTGTTTATACTTTATAAGAAAACCGATAATATGATCTTCCACGTGTTGTCGCACAACATATTATCTACAGTATAAAGTAAGTGAACTATTGCATCGTACATATAAATAAATTATAAGATGCAATCATTTGATCATATGATTCTCATTTCAAATAAATTATTATAACATTGTTCATACAAAAAGTTAGACTTTTAGTATACAATACAACACTATACACAAGTATAAACTAACCAACAGATCCATATTTTATAATGGGTTAAATGTTGAAACCGGATGCTGCCGTCACTTTTTCTCCTCACTCCTTGTTTTTACTCATGTTTCTTTTCATTGCTCACTAATACAATTAGTTTTAATAAATATACATTTATTAATAAAATATTATACACTTGTTCAATAAAACTTATACAATTTACTTATAAAACGAGTTAAAATCAATCATTCCTCCAACACAATTCTCATCAGTGAAACTCTTCATCCATTGCAACCAAATCACTTTTTGAACACTCCAGCTGTTATTAAAAAAAGTTGTACACTTGTTCAATAAAACGTATACACTATATATTTAAAAAGTATACATTAATAAATCAGTCTTCGAACACCTCAACTCTTTATTAATAGAACGATATACATTTGTTCAATAAAACGTATACACTTTATGCTTAAAAAGTATACATTAATAAACATCTGAATCCTCCACTATAATTTTTAATGCTCAGTAATTGTGAAGGAAACCAAACAACTTTTCCAATTCATGGGACGATACATTCAGCGAGATCTGACCAAAATTTTGACGAAAATGAAAGAGTTCACAACTCAAATAGTCAGATCTAATAAAAAATAAAGTGAAGATTTTAGAAAGAGAAGATAACATGAAGAATCGAAGAATCAAATCGAAATCCTTCAAGAAGAATTAGACAATCGAAGAAGCAAAATTACCAGATCTGAATCGTGAAATATTTCAAAGAGAAAATTAGCGACGACGCGCGGTGGAGTAACAGCAAGGACGGTGGGTGGAGGAGAAACGATAGAGATGGTGAACATCTCATATTCTGGAGAGAAAGTGGAGCGGCGACAGTAGTAAAATGGTGACAGAGACGATAGGTGGAGGAGAGATGCCGGAGAGAGGATGGACGACAGAGAGAATATGTGGCTAATGCAGTTTGGGTGGTGGAGTGCGAACGTGAGTGAAGAGAGAGGAAGAAGCTGATAGCGGTGGGTGAGCAGAGAGAGAAAGAGAGAATGAGGGGGATTGAAAATGAAATTAGGGTTCCATTTTCCTTATATATGTCGGGTCAACGGGTCAAAATTGACCCGGTTGGACCTAAACAATTGGGTACAGTAAACTTTGTCTTTCTATGTCATACATCTAAACAATTATATTTCTTAATCCATTAGTGTCCATATACACATGCAAAACTATATACTAATACATATACATTTACAAAACATGATATTAAGGTGGTCTAGTGGTTTGGGTGTTCCACGCTAACAAAGAGATCTTGGTTTGAATCCCTATAATTTTCACTCTTTTCTACTTTTTTTAACGACAATCATTCACTTATGGCCCACTACATCTCTATGTATCAAGATGTATCTATCATGATATACTATTTATTATTTCTATTTTATATGAAAGTTATATTAATTTGTTTATTTAATTCCTTTAGCAATAATTTGCAATGTTAAGGATTAATTTATTTAATTTACTCTTAAAAATACTTTGTAATTTTTCATATTATGATTTATTATAACTTTAATTATATTTTTTTAAATTTATTATAATTTTTAATGCATATAATATACTTTATCCGTCCTTTTTATTTTTGCACACTTCTCATTTTTTTCATCCCATTACTTTTGCACATCTTCAATACATATTATTAATATACTTAAAATATAAATATATTACAAAAATATCATTTACTTTTCATTTTTTTATTAATCGAATCCAACAACTTTATTCATTTTTTCTTATTAAATTATGTGACTTACCAGTTACCCATATTTTTTTATATTGAGTGGGTGCAAGGGTGCACCCATATGTGTATACATTTTTATTCTATTTTGTATACATATTATTCTATTTTGTATACGTGTTTTGTAATAATTGTATACTTTTTTCAAATTAATTTTTCATTAAAAAAATTAACATCCATATGTGTATAACATTTTATTGAATATTATATACAATTTTTCATTAAAAAAATTAACAATTAAATTGTATACATTTTTACTCTTAATTGTATATTTTTTGTTTATACTTGTATGTGGGTGCACCCTATCTTTAAGTGCACCCGGGTGCACACTATAAATTGTCTTTTATATTATACATCTAAACAATTATAATTCTTAATCCATTAGCGTCCACATACACATGCAAAACTATAAGGGATGGAAATACTACTATTTTATACTTTATTCATTAAAGAAAAATCAAATTACTTCAAAAAATTACAATGCTATTCTAGGCCCTTGAGTTCGATACCTGCCTCCGTCGCCGAGAAGTGGGTTGATGGACATGGTTAGAGGAAGAAAAAAGGGGAATAAGGAAGGGCATTCAAAGGAATGAAGTTTATTTATCTTAATCCTAATCCTAATATATTAAAAGAGGCAAGACATTTGTAAAACATTTTTACCGATTATGTCCTTATTCATTTTTTAATATTGCATATCTAACCTTAATTAATAATTACACATATTTATTATTTACTGATTCATATTCCTTAAAATGTCTATGCAATTCCTCACATCTGAAACGCCTCATAAACAATTATCAAGTAACTAGTATAAAATCCGCGTATTACGCGGGATCATTAAGTTATAAAATTTTAATTTTAAATATTAATAATTTTATATAATTTACAAATTCATTTTTTAGAATTTTTATTGATCAAATAGTTTATGTATGAAATAAATATAATATGTTAAAAAAAATACATATAAATAAAATAGCAATGATGAACTTAAACAAATACTACCTCCACTACATAATAAATTCGAAGTTGAATAATAAAAAACTCACAGAGCACGACTTAAATTTCTAACGGTGTTAAATAATTCTCTAATGTGGTTATTACAAAATCAAAGTGCACCTCAATTTAAAAATTAACCAAACAAACAACTAATAAATGTAAAATAAATACATAATCTAGGAAGATATTTTTCAAACATATATGCTTTGGTTTGTTAGGCACTACAATTTTTCTGCTACTGATTCTTGCTTTCTTAAAAAAAATAGTTTTTTATTCTTCTTATACTCTATTTATATTCATTTTTCATCTTAATTTGATACCTGTCTAATATAAATAACAAAAAGGAGAAAGAAAATGAGAAAAGAGACAATGAATTGAATTGGAGAGTCCAAGACATAAAATAAAAATGATTCATTGAAACATTTAAACAAACACCATACCTACAAACATCATATAAATGAATGATACTATAAGACATTTTAAAACAATAAACCTATATGAGCTCTTATCAAAGAAGATTAACAATTTCAACGCATACAATAAGAAACCCTCTAGTGTTACATACACTACTATAATGTATATCCTAACAATATGGAGTATTACATAGATTTAAATTTAGAACTCTATAAGTGCAAAACAATAATGATTATCCATGTTAGTAAGTCTCTATTTCATTTCGTCTCCTCATTCTCCTTTTCCTTCTCTTTCTCATGTGTTTATGTATATTGGATAATAATAATAAGTTAGATGAAACATTATTCTCCTTGGTGAGGTAACCGAAGGGAAAAAATTGGAAGATCATCAAAAGCCAATAAATTTATAAAAATAAGTGGTGTAAAAGATGAATTTATTAAATAGCATCGACCATATAAATCAAATGAAAGATTAATCCTTACCAACTTGATCTTGTTGCTCCTGGCAACAAACATACATGAATCGAGAATTATTTGCAGATGAAGAGATGTCAAAGAGGCTTCTTACTTCCCAAATGGATCCTCCTACATCTATATATAAACGCTGGTTTATCAAGAATACACAAGAAAAGCACTTTGAATTGTTGATTAATCGTCAGAGATGGTTGTGAAATAAAAAAAAAACGCATAGCTTCAAATATATAAGTTAAAATTTTGATACTCTGGAGATTCATAAATGGTAGTGTTTTCAGAAATTTCAAGTCTACATGAGATGGAAATCACAATAAAGAAAAGTATGTATAATCCAAATTCAAATACTATTTTCGCAGCATATAATTGAACCACACAATTATTCTTCATCCATTTGTAAAATTACCAAAACAGTCATTTTTTCATTTGTTAGTCTATAGTACAACTAAGCACAAATTAAAATCACGTGTCTTGGGTTTATTATTGAGAAACTATTATAATTTGCAGAATGAAAGGAGTACCTCTAGTGGGAATCATGTTATGCATCAATTATACATCAAGCTAATAGACTTCACTGTTTGTCCAGTAGTTGGAATCATCCATTTCAAATTGATCTAGTGACTAAGATAAACACATGTTACGAATCTAAATTCGACAAAGAAGTCATAAATAGAAGTAAAAAGTAAAGATTAAAACGCACACACACAGTCGTCAAATTGGACACAAATATTCCAAGTTAATATATATACCTAATTGGACTGAAGATGACAAAGTCACAGATTCAGTAAATCTAATAGCTAGCCTTTAAAAAAAATTAAAAAGGGACACTGAATCATACATGTTAGGTTTGATGGTTATGAATAAAAAATTTTACATCTCAGAGCAGCTAAAAGGGAATGACATTGCTACGAAAAAATAATGTCTTCTTAATGAAATTGCCATGAGAATCAAATATAGTGCCTAGGCATTACTCAATCTATGTTCCTTTGATAGTGCAAAATGAAAAATCACAAAGCCAAAAAAAAATTCTTTTACTGCAGAAGATTAGCCAAGTGAAGAATCAGTAACAATTATCAGTAATAATCCAAATTGTAGAGACATAATATGTGAAACACAAATTCTTAAGCAGATGTGTGATAAGAAAAGCGCTAAAAGTGTTTGCATAATTAGTGAAATTTCCAAGTTGTTGAAATTCTTAGACGTGAAATTCATGTAAAACTACACGAAAAAGTTCTATCATACACGCATCTTCAAGGATAATTATTCAAATATGCAATATTATAACCACTGACATAACTCATAGTGCATATCTCATAACTCAAGATCAATTCCAATAAATTTATAACAAATAAAAAAAGAAAAAGAAACTTGCTGAATAATCAAAACCATATAGTTCCAACTTAAAAGCAACAAAATCATACTTTCATAATTTGAACCGTTGATTAGAGATGGAGATGGCAGCAAAAATGCATTTCTAAAAAAAAGCTCCATGTACAGTTTGTAGGCCATTGGGTACCTCTTCCAATTTGATATTTCCCTACATAGCATCATAATCCACTTATAAATAATTAACACGCATCATGCAACATGCAAATTAGTAGACCCAAATAGTTACATATCTCGTATAGTAGCAATTTTGTGTTTTTAATGTTACATCGTTAGAAAACTATAAAATTAAGCATGAAGAATAGAGATTTCATAGAAAAATAAAATGACATAAGAATAAAGTTGAGAACGTTTACTCTACTTGAAGCTACCAAATTTTCTGGTAGAAGTTTTCTCTGTGAAAACAACTGTATGTGATTTTAACATATGACATCATCATCACATAAAAAAAAACTCACCAATATGTTCTTAGACCGTAAATGTCTGAAGCACATCTTCATCGCCGTCTAGAATAATCGTGTATTGATCCATATAAAAACAAACAAATTAAATCTCCCACTAAAACAATACTGAAATTTTTTACTCAATCACAGAAAAAATCATTATCTCCCAAATAAAAGCAAAACTCACAACTAAATTGTTAAACAATAAAAAGTTTAAATCACATATTCATCAGCGACACGATCCTAAAAGAGAGACATAAAATTAGAAATAATCTTTCTCATACCCAAATATTATATTATTGCATAAACATATTGTACATACATTTGAAAATATAAGAAATATCCAAAAAAAAAATTCACTTAAGACAATAGATAGGACATAAAAAAATAGATAATTGAGAGAGAAACATGATAAATGGATAAAAGATCATGCACTCAAAAAAATATATCTCCACAATCGGAAGGATCGTTTAAATTCAATTCTTTGTTTCAGAGGTTGAAGCAAAGGATAGAAATAAAGAGCAAGTGGTGAGTAAATGAGATTAAGGTGAGTAAATGAGAGTAATGGGTGAGAAAATGAGATTAAGGTGAGTAAATAAGAGTAATGGGTGAGAAAATGAGATTAAGGTTATTTGTAACGTAATATATATTAAAATTTTAATTAAGGATTGATGGCAGTTTAATAGAGTTAGTAGAAGGAAAGGTTGAAATTTAATATAATTGATTTATTTGCACTCCAAAGCCCAAAGTAATATGGAGGAATATTAAATTGCAAAGAAATTGTTAACTACAAAAATAACACCTAAAAATGAAATAGATGAGACATTTACACATAAGCATTCAATTGTTTAAGATTGACAACTCAACATTAGATTGCTATAAGATTGACAACTCAACAAATGGAAACTCGCATTCATTTGTTATAAGATTGACAACTCAACATTCATTCGATTGCTATAATATTGACAACTCAAAACTCTTGTTTAGTATAATAAAAATGCAGAAGAAGAGTGTCGTACTGTCAGCGATTGCAGGACATTTGTAAAATATTTTTACCGATTATGTCCTTATTCATTTTTTAATATTGCATATCTAACCTTAATTAATAATTACACATATTTATTATTACTGATTCATATTCCTTAAAATGTCTATGCAATTCCTCACATCTGAAACGCCTCATAAATAATTATTAAGTAATGCAGAAGAAGAGTGTCGTGCTGTCAGCGATTGCAGGAGTCACACAACTATGGAGATGTTGATGACGTCTCATTTCCTCACTGCACATGGGAGGAGAAATTCCCAATTTGGTAATAGAGGAGAAACTTCTGAGCCCACTCCTCAGAATGCAGCGAATCCTCGATTCTGTCGATGCTTTTCTATTATACAAGGATGGTCAATTCTAAATTCCAAGCAATGACTTGAACTCTAATTTAGATCAACTTTCATCAGATAATATATGGTATTTTATATTCACGATTTTAGGTTGGCCGAAGAGGCTTTCTATATTCGTCAATCCTTACGGAGGGAAAAAAATTGGCATCAATGATTTTTATAATAATGTGAAGCCCCTACTTGATGATGGAAGTTTGGAGTGTACAAGGTATGCAATCTGTGCAACAGTGCTATTTATTCTTTTTATTATTTTTTACAAACTCAGAAGTAGTGTTTTTGTAACCATGTTTGCTTCTTCATAGGTTTTAATTTTGTTTCTCTATTTGCAAAAACCAAATATTAGCTTCACGCTAAGGAAATTGCTCAGTCCTAGATTTAACAAAATATGAAGTTTTAGTTGAGGTATGTTGGTCATTTATAGACATACATTATGGATATTGGCATTTTACTTTATGATGTTTGATTGACTGTTAAATACGACAAATTATCCAACTTGCAGTAAAAAGAAGTCAGCAAAGTAGATGTTATAACATATAAGTTGGTTAGCTGCTTAGCTAACTTCTTAAATGCAAAATTTAAAGTGAGAGGATATTATCTGAGATTTTTCAACATGAATTCAACCAATTAAATCTGAATATAGTTCTACTCATCCTATATATAAGATTTTAATATTGTTACATAGGATTTAGCATAACAATATTCTCTGTTTAATAATGGAAGGGCACAGACATAAAAAAAAATACATGAGTTTCTAACTTGCTTTGTGGGTTTATCTCTATTTCTTTTATATTATGCTTCAAGTAAAAGCCATTATTATAAGTTTAAGAGTTTAAAATGTTAAATGCAATGTGGTTCTAAATCTAGGAACTGGAAATGGCATGGCGAAGTCGCTTTTAGATTTGTGTAGCGAACTTTGTGCTGCATCGAATGTTGCTCTTTTTATTATTAGAGGTATTTTGGGGTTTCTTCTTAACTTCTTTTGAGTTTTATTTTGAGGGGGGGATCAAATTTGATTTAAGCTATTTTTTCTTTCACTTGACAAGACATAAGCGATCATTTGAGTATTTATATGCTTGCCAATACTGGTTTCTTTTAGACTGTGGTCACGATGATTAGCCATGCTATAGGGGCTGCTGGAGTTGTTAGCCAAGAATGTAAAGCTGTTATTAACCAATATGGCCAGATAATCATGGATTTGCTTGTGAAAATAATGTTCTTTCTTTTTCAGCTGTCTTTATAATTCTGGCAGAAGATTCAGAACATTGGTGAGTCCTTTTTATTAGTTATTCACGAGGATAAAATTTTGACTGATTTCAAATTTCGTGCATAGAAAAATTTACATGTGTCAGATGAGGACTTCACAAAGGTATGCTAGATCATCACCCTTTAAAATTTATTGGCTTATATTGTTACATGATACATCCTTAATTTGAGTTAGCTACTGTTATTAAATATCACGTGCATTGTAGTCAATTTTGTTTCTCTATCTCATTTAGATCTCATACAATTTTAATGATAACAATGAGATTCTGATCTTTTCAGCCACGATGATGATATCAAAGGTTCAATTATGCTGAGGGGTTTGCATACAACAAAATCCATAAAATCATCAACAAAATGAAGGGTGAGATTATTTAGCGATGACTTGGAATTAGGTTTGAATATAATACTTATAATGCGGTACAAATTCATCAAATTTTTAACTGTATGACCTCATTTTCTCTCTATACGAATTTTTGAAAAGCTAGATTGATGGAATATGTTTCAAGTTTCTTAGTTTTGATTCTGAAATTGAAGAAACTGAAAATTTTCTAAAACTTTAAAGCTATCACTCATGAGTACACAGATGATGATTTTATTCTGTTTTTGAAAAGGCAATTATTAGCTATTAGGGTTCATGATGGAATTTTTTAGGATAATTATGTCCTTTTCACAACCCTCCCTCTTTAGTTGGCTGCTCAAATGTTCAAATTCATCCTTTTGGAATGACGTACTTTTAATGTATTTTATTCTCTGAGGAAGCATGTGTATTTACACTGTGTTTGTTACAGGACTAGATGTGTTGTGGAGATTTTATTTATTTATTTTAATGCAGTTTGTAGTGTCTTTTGTTGTAAATCACCCTTTTCACGACTGGGACTCTCTTTAAGTATATATAGTCCAAGTCCCTGGCGTTCACATATTTTTGTTTTGGATTGCTCTCAATAACACTATTATTTTTTAGCTCAATTGGTTTTCTTGCAGCTTTCTTTTTCTTATTATTTGGTTGATGATGAGGTTGTTACTATACAAGTAATTTATAAAAGAACCACAATGACAATATATTATCTACTTTAATATCTTGGAGTACCTCAGAATGGAAAATTTGTAGTAAAGTCTCTTGCACATTTTTCTTGGTAGCCTTTGTATTCTTTTTTACCTTTCAATTGATTAAGTCTTTGCAGTTAGTCACAAAGAATGCTTTGATGGTTTACATGCTCCCTATAACATTTTTAAACAATCATATTATTTTGCTTCTCCTAATAGGGTTCTAACTCATAGCCTGCATTCATACATTTCTATGGTCATGCCTGGTCTATTATGTTCTTCATATATATTAGCAGATTTTACTTACCTGTTTAGGTTCTCTATTGCTGATCATGTTGCTTTATGTTGTTTCTATCAGTCTGCCAAATTAGGAATTCCTCTCGAGAGTTCTCTTTTCTATGTTAAGCTTATAGATCATGTGAATTTTTCAATCAGATATGAAAATCAACGTTTTAACAAGCGCAGAAAAGTTCGTTTGTGCAACCGGATGATTTGGAAAGTCTACTGTTTTCAGAGAAGAAACTGATAGAAAAGTGATAATAGGATATCATGAAAGTGAAACTCTCCCCTTGAAAGGTGAAAGTGACACTTTTTATTCCTTCAATTCATCATTGTCTTCTTAATTCTTATTCTCCTTCACCAAATACTTTAAATTTCACTAAGCATTTAAGAGAAGTTCTGTTTCGAAATATGTAGTAAATATCCATAGGTTATGATATCTCAATATTAATTTGTACTGATATTTTAGGTTGCAGTTTTGCTGTCAAATTGAAAGCACTATGGAACTTTGAGCATAATATGTGAATAGGATTGTATTATTCAAACTGTTTCATGCTTATACATGCAAACATGTGCCTTTATATTCTTTATTTATTTATCTATCTATCTATCTCATCTATGTAACAAGCAGTATATAAAAAATTATTCGATCTAATCATAGACCACCTTTTATGATTATTTCATGAAAATTTATCTAACATAAATCTGTGATTTGAATTCACTTTATTTAGTTCTTCTAGATTAATTCATGTTATGTATTATTATATTTGAGAATCTCTTTTCCGCTTCTCTATTCATCAAATGTAAATTGACTTTCTCTAATTTTTTTTTAATTTTATCAAAATATTTAGTTTATTTTTAGGAAATTCAAATTTAAATGACATATTAAATGAAATTATTGACAAATTGAATGACAAGATGCAATTTTATGATTAAAATAAATAAATAAATAAATAAATAATCAAATATGATCAATTTAAAAATTCAACCAATTATCTTTTAATTAACCAACTATATATACTTAAAGCAACGTATCATGAATTAATTTAGTGTGCTAACGATGTGCGCGTGCAATGCCACGTCATAAAAATTCTAGTTTATATAAATACTATGCTATTAAAAGAAGAGAAATTCACTGCACAAATATATTCAGGTTTTCCCCATAAAATTAATTATTTATTTTTATACTTTCTCCATGCAACCCAAACGTCTCCATTTTAACATTTTGAATGTTTACTCTAAAGATACTATTTCTCAATTTTAGTAAAAGGACCCCACATATAGTCAACTACTCATTACTAATCATCGTTGAATTCACCTAGTTTTTAGGTTATTTTCGTGTTCGTTTCATGGTTTTTGTGTCGTGTTTGTTTTCTTATTGGTGGAAATATTGGAAAATGTTGAACTAATCTCATAATTTGTATAAACAAGTGTTACGATGGAAAAAACAAGCAAAATGGAGAAAATGGTGCAAAAATACTCGAGATGTGTAAATTCTCACAAAAATTTGACCAATAGCAGAGAAATGCAGTCGAATTTTTGTGCAGAAATAGGAAAGAAACTAAGCAAGGAGCACGCTATAAGAAAAGTTCGACTTTTGTAGAAAAATTCGGTTGAATTTTTCAGCAGCTTAGCTGGCGAAAAATGAGATATTTTCACGAAAATTCGACCTCTGCAGGAAAATTCGATCAAATGTTTTTGAATTATTGCCACCTATCCAGAAAATCGGGTTTATTCCCTCATTTGGCTATTTAAGACCCCAATTCTGATTCATACATCAATTTTTCATCCCCAATTCGTTTACACATACTTTCACACCACTTTCTTCACACAATACCATCTTCCATCCAATTTTTCATCAAATTTCACCATACGTTTGATCATTTTCCATCACCCACACCATAGTTCGTCTACCCATTCGATTTCTACAGAGGATTTGGGCTTGGAGGAGAGGATTAAAGTTTGATGAAGGAGATCTTCCCCAATTCAATTAGGGAAGTATTTTTTACTTTAAGTTGTAATTTAATTGAATTTTTAGCACAAATAGATTCATTTAAGCATGTTTGTATTGTTGACTTGATGATGTTGGTTGGCTAGCCCTTTGTGAGGCTAGCCATATGATGGATTGAGGGTTTTCTAGACTTTTTGGATTTTGGATGGTTTAATTGATTTGATTTTGGAATTTCTCATGATCTATGATTTGCTTGATCTATGTTATAATGTGTGTGATTAATTTCTCTAAGCATATGGTAGGATGATCATTCCAATTATGTGATTAGGGCATTAATTGAATCATGTTGTGATATGGATTACGCATGTTAGTATAGGAAATGTGTGGTAGCACCTTTATATGCTTAAAACATTCTTGAGAAGTTGAGAGTACGTTGAATTGATTAATCATATTTGATTATTGATTTAGTGAGAGGAACTAATCTTATAATCATAGTACCTATAAGGGCATTGAGAGTGGGATACAATCTTTGGAGCTTGAAATTTGTTAAGAGTTTAGAACCTAATTACATTGACCAAATGAATTAGGGGAACTAATGTGTTTGCCATTTGAATCTAATAAGTTTATGTTGAGTCCTTAATCATAAGTGTGGTTAACCTTGTTCCTTCTTAGATTGTACTACATCCATACTTGTCTCATCGTTGCTATTGTGATACTTGTTAGTTGCTTTTATTTGTTGCTTGCTATTTTTGCTATTTAATTCTAGATAATTGCTAGTTTAATTCTCAAATCAAAATTGCGATAATTTCTATAAAGTATGATTAAAAACAAATTCGGAAACACTTAAGAATTTAATCTCCCATGGATTGATATTTTTAATTTGGTCATCCACTACTACTACGATAGAGTGCACTTGGTTTAGGCGTATGCAGATAAATTTGCGATCAACTACTAATATAACTACCCACTACATATAAAATAGAGTCTGGATCCTCTCCATTTGATAGGATTATCAATTTCATCAATTTTCCTAAAATCTAGGCCACGCATTATGTTCACAGTTAATATATGGATCTCTGCATATATTTTCTAATTTTAAAATGTAACTTTTCTTGTCTTTTTTCTTTTTTTAATTATTTTATTAATTAATTTTTACTAATTATAATAATTATAATTATTAGTATATCATTAAAGTAAACACTAAACCTATGTATTATATTAAACCTTAGGATAAAATATAGGTGAAATTATAATTATACTCTTAAAATTAATATTAAACAATAAACCCTAAAAGCGCTAAAATCCTAAACCCTATACCCTTAAATTCTAAAGGACAAAATATACCATAAACCAAGTTTCATAAGATTGAAGTAAAATAGAAATATATATATTAAAATAGTAATTAGCAATAATTAATAAAAAATATATAATAATATAAAGAAAAGAAAGAAAAGTAATGAATTATACAGTAAAATCATTAACTTATAACTGATATAAAAAGTGACATGGCAAATTTTGACTCTTAGATATATAATATACGGTTTAGATGAAAAGAAATTAAGAAAATGCACAACTACCTGAATGGAGAGGATCCAAATCCAAAATAATAATATTATAATAATATTATTTAATTCAAGTCAAAAAAACAAATGAAGATCTTTCCTGTGAAAGGAGAGAGTACAATGAAGAAAGGAATTTTTTTTTAATCTAAGACTTGAAAAATAGATAAACTATCAATTAGGGGCCTGAGTTATATTTTTTTTATTAATTAAGGTCCTAAATATACTAAAACTATCAATTCAGACCTTAAATTAATAAAATATGAGATAATATGTCACAAATTCAAGTTCCGAATTGATAGTTTTATACTATATTTTAAGTCTCTAATTAATAGAAAAATAATTCAGGTATGATAGTTTATCAAATTTTTCAGGTTTTAAATTGAAAATATTCCTTCAAAGTAAGAAGCCGTTTGGTTCAAATTTCGGAATGACAATGGTAATGGGAGTCAACGATGAAGGTAATGGTAATGAGAATGAAAGTGATTGAAGGGGTGAGAGTATACATTGAATCTAGGAGAATGATTGAGGGATTTGAATTTCCATTACCCCTAACTAAGCATGAGGAATGAGAGTCAATACCCTTTCATTCCCATTACCCTCCCCTAATACCTCTAACCAAACACCAACTAATTATTTTTTTTTTTTAAGAGATCATAAATTAAGTTCTATTATTGAGAGTTTGGGGCATTGGGTTGGGCTTGGGCTGGAGAAACATGTAACGTATTTAACTTTGATGATGGCCCAATTATTTCAAAAACATAATGTCCAATTGTCTACGTCTTCTTCCCCAATACGAAATTGAAGCTCCTGAAAACTCCATATAACAGCGCATGCTTGGGAATCGGTAAACCGCTCCAGTGTTATCTGTGAGTTCGATTTTCTTTCATTTGATGGATAAGAAATATGCTGCCATGCTCTTGTTAATTAATATGAACTGATATATCTAGGTGTACATATTTTTACGGGCATCACACAGTGTTGTTTGCATAAATTTATGATGAAATGGTGATTGAATTCAGTGGTAACAGATAAAATGTTTTATAACGAACGAGTATAGTGTTGTAAAATTTGTTAACAGGTAGAATATTTGATAGTAGAATCAATCGGAAGCAGCTTATTTCCAATTTTTTTAATTATAAGCTAGTGATTAATTATGGAAGAACATTTCATTTGAAAACACTCAAATCTGTTTTCACTTGTAGAATTAGAGATGACAAGCTTCTAAAAGGTTTTACTAACTCCCCATAGCTCCAGGAGAAAAAGAGATGATGAGAGAAAAGAGTTTTATATTGGGAAGCCAGAGATTTTTCTGTTTCTCTTGATCTTGATGCTGAGTTTGAGAATGAGTCGAGGGCTTGCCTTTCGCACAAAATCTGTTGTGGAGAAATTTCTGGTAATTGCTTTAGTTTCTTGTAATTTATTCTCTCGTTCTAACTTTAATTTGCATTAAATAGTGTTATGATTCTCTCCAGTTTCAACATACAATTCCTTTAAAATCATCCGATGGAGTCTTAGGCGGAAAATTTTCCCATTTCAAGCGGACATTAATCTATTCCCCTAGTAAGAAGCATTGACAAATGACTAATTATATCTTATAATAGAAACATTTACTTGACTAAGTAGCATAGTGCTGATAAATTACTAAAGTTAAGGTGTCTTCAACATTCATCAGCACCATATGGATGCAGTTACCTGAGAAAACATGCTAATATTGCAACTTATGACCTTCTATTGTCGAAGCGATTCATCCACGCCACAGGTTTTTTTTTTTTGATCTATTAAGTCAAGATATTGTTTAATTTTTTAATAATATACTAGGATCATCGGGTTCTGATGATGTCTACTTCATTAGGAGCTTATCGGTCCCCAGAACATGATTATTATGAGATTCTTGGGGTTTCTAAAGATTCCACCCTGGATGAGATTAAGAAGGCTTTTCATGTTGTAAGTTATTTCTTTTCTTGTCATGGTTTCCCTCTGCTTATTTCGAATGTCTTCTTTTTATATGGTTGTTGATCTTTCTTTTAGCTCTTTGCATTTTTGTTTTATAGCTTGCCAAGAAGTATCATCCTGATGCCAATAAGAATAATCCTTCTGCAAAGAGAAAATTTCAAGAGATAAGAGATGCATATGAGGTCTGTTATCCATGAGCTTTATCTTTTACTTCAAAAAAAAACTCATAAAATTCATAGCTTTAAAAAATTAATAAATAAAAAATAAAAAATTCATAGAGGTAATGCATCTGTCATTTTATCGTGCATGGAAATTCCAGACTTTGCAAGATCCTGAAAAAAGAACACAATATGACCAGGTAGAGTATCTTCCTTTATCTATTAAATTTACTACTATTTTACAATCAACACACACACATACACAGAGGCATTTGGCTGCTTGTTAGAACTCAATGTTTCGTCTCGCTTAAGTAATGTTGAATGTTGCTGGAATTTTGTTCACTTGAATAAATATTAGGAAATTAATGGAATGATTTTTAACAGATGAGACAAAACTCTGAAAGGACTAAAAATGCAGAATTTTCTAAAACGGAATGGGATCGCTTCAGATATGCTCGAAGCACTGAGTTCTCAGGTTCCTTTCACAAAATATTTTCTGAGGTACATTGAAGTTTGATTCAGCTTCCGAGTGACTGGAAATGGGGATAACTCGTCAGTCTGGTATTAATAAATCTTTTTGTTTACATCTTATAGATTTTTGAAGATGAACCTGAAATTTTGGGCGGCGATATTCAGGTCAATTATTTATGTCCCCTAAGCATAAGCTGTCACATGAATTTATTTTTAGTGATCAGCGATTGAAGTTTTGTTTTGGAAGTTAGGTGGAACTTGTGCTTTCATTTTCTGAAGCGGCAAAAGGATGCACAAAGCAGTTATCATTTGATGCAGATGTGCCATGTTATTCCTGCGGTGAGTAGAAAGTGAAGTGAATTTGAATGTCTTATTTTCAAGGTTTTACTAACTTATTGATATGTATTTTTTTTTTTATGATTGATGAAACAGTTATAAGGTGAACTTTTTTATTTTAGTCTACAATCTAACTTTTGAGTTATTTGCTATCCGCACATGCATGGTGTTTGTGTATAATTTCTCATGTGGTTTTAAATTCTGTTTATTCACTTCCCTAAGGAGGACAGGTTAGGAAGTTAACAAGATACAATGTAATCTCCCCACTTCATTGCCAGTTTTTATTTTAGAATTTCTAGTTGTGTTATCATGTGTTTGCAGAGATAATTTTACAGTGTAGCTTGCGAATGATTTATCAATTTTTCTAGAGCTAAGAAGTCGTAATGCAATTCATTTTCTTGGACTTGAGATCTTTTTGTGTTCTACTCATCGCATCATGCAGATGGGCGAGGCCACCCATTTGATGCTAAGACAACAAGATGTCCAACTTGTCAAGGCAAAGGAAGAGTGAGTATTCTTTGATCGATGCATTCTCAAAAAAACATCTAACTTTGTTACATTGTTAACATCACCCAGGTTATACACTTAGAATTTCAGAAACTTTGCATTCTTTTCCATGGTTATAAGTTCATTTTGTTACTTTTTTTTAGGTAACTATACCTCCTTTCACTACAACATGCGGTACATGTAAAGGTTCTGGACAAATAATTAAGGTCTATTTTAATTTTCATATCTATGTCACTACTCTTAACTTATATATTTCATATATTTGAATGAAAAAATAAATTATGCTCAGGAATACTGCATAGAATGTCAAGGATCAGGGGTGTGTAGAGGAGACAGAGATGTTAAAGTAACTATTCCAGCAGGTTGGTTTCCATATGTACTACTCAAGTGATAGGTTTGTAGTTATGTTGTTTCACACCTAATGGCCTTGATAATGATATGTTGACACAAAGCAAATCAATCCCTATGCTTTTATTTCCTAAATGTGAACTAATTGTATCTATCTTTAAGTTATTTACGCAATGTATTTTAGTGAAAAGCTGTGGACATTATATTTGCAGACAAAGGTTCTTAAATAGGTAAAGGTGAACTATAGTTTAGAGAAAGGTATAATTAAGAATATTCTGGAAGAGACTTTTTTTTTTTGGGTTAATTGCGTTAAAAACCACGAATTTTCAACGGATTGCAAATTAATCCTGACTTTTATAAAATTGCAAAAAAAACCATGACCTTTCATATTTGTGCAATTCGCACCCATCGGGCAGCTGAAGCTTGCCCAACTGCTGACGTGGCGTTGACCTTGCCATGTCAACTTTTAGTTGATTGCAAGAAAAACTCCAATCTTTACTTAAATTGCAATTTAATCCCAACCTTTGAGATTTTGACAAAAAAGACCATCAAATTTTTATTTTTATTTTTAAATTGCATCATCTAATAAAAAATTTATATTTTATTTTAAAATTTAAATTCATAACTAAAGATTATATTAAATATTTATTTTTATTTTGTATTTTCATACTAAATGTTATATTAAATGTTTATTTTTTTGCAAAGTCTTTTAAATTTTTATTTATTAATTTTTTACTACTCCCTCTGTCCTGTAGTTATCTTCACTAGTACGGTAGATATTTAGCTTTAAAAAAGTTATTTTTTGACAATTTTTTTTGACTTTTTAAGGGCATTGTAGTATTTTAAGATAATAAATAAAGTATAAAATATGTTATGTGTGTTAGGTGGGAGTGTTATTTTTTAGATTAATATATAACTTTTTGAGGTTATTGATTGATTTGATGTGATGAAGGTAAGTATGAGATGGATGAAAACGGAAAGTATGATGATAAATACATGAAATTATTTTGGTTTGTATAAATTAAATCTTAACGAATATTTTTTGTCAGTATAAAACTTTAGTATATAAATTAATTTTAAATGATATTTTTTTATAAATAATAAAATTCCTTAAACATCTCGTAGGTATATTTGTCATTCTCCTATATATAATGAGAAATTACGAAAAGATATTGAGACATGTTCACGAATACTTTGATTTTATAAATTATAATAATTTTATAATGTATAAAATATTTTAAAAATTAAAAGAATTTAAATATTTAGAGATTGTATAATTTTTTTACTACTTAATAGATATAATTAATTTTATTCACATAATTTAAGTAATAAACATTTTATTCATATAATAATTTTATTATTTTATTTAATAATATTTTATAGTTTAAATTTAAAAATAAAATATAAATTTTTATTAGATGGTGCAATTTAAAAATAAAAATAAAAAGTTATGGTCTTTTTTGCCAAAATTTCAAAGGTTGGGATTAAATTGCAATTTAAGTAAAGGTTGGGGTTTTCCGTGCAATCAACTAAAAGCTGACGTGGCAAGGTCAACGCCACGTCAGCGGTCGGGCAGGCTTCAGCTGCCCGATGGGGGTCATGGTCTTTTTTGCAATTTTATAAAAGTTGGGATTAATTTGCAATCCGTTGAAAGTTCGTGGTTTTTAACGCAATTAACCCTTTTTTTTTGGTGTGAGGTGGGGTGGGGCAAGCACTTTGAGTTGGAATCAATATTAATAATGTTGAATTGTTTCTTAGTAGGAAGTGATGAAATTTTTAGTTGGAAGGACTGAGGATATCTAGTGAGAACTTTAGAACCTTAACTATAAAGCTGTTCGGTTCCTCTGAAGGAAAAATAAAATATTTTTTTGCAGAGTGAACTATAGTTACATTTCTATACTCCAATAATCAACATGAGAAGCTGCTATTTTACTGGATAGTAGTTTTCGTTTCCAAAATTATGATTCTCTCTTCAGCAAATTCCATAAATTAACTTCAATGCTTGCATGTGGCCTGCATATTATGTGTAAAGAATCTTCACGATATAGCTGTTCCACTGGATGGAAGACAGAAAATTAATTCTTATCCTGAGTGAATTACTGTTACATTATTTTGTACTCCCACAATGAACATGGCCAAAGTAAAGCAAGCAGAAGAAAGTTGTTATTCTGCTGGATTATAGTTTTCTTTTCAAGAATTATGATTCTCTCCCTGTCAGATTCAGTGAGATTGGTTTCTAGGCTCACGTGAGGCCTTATCGTCCTAATCACATAGTTGACACATTCTCAATTCATTGAAAATCTTTTTTTTTTTTATAAGTAGTGCATTGAGTTTCATACAATTAAATAGGGGGTTAAAAGTTGATAATAACATTTTTTAAAATTCATTTCAGCAATCGAGTCTATGATCTGCCATATTTGTAATCTGACTACACAAAGTAACCTTAATTTGCATTTCTCTGTTTAATTATCCCAAAGGATTTGAGCATTAGTCGAGGAGTCTGGTTTTGAATGAAGTACACCATCTATCCCTTGAAGATGTCACTCGAGTAACTAGAGGCAATCAATAGGATTTATCTCTGGAGATCTTTATTAAGTACAAACCATAGTAACATTAAAGGTGCAAGGTGCTCCAACGCATTTTAGTGCCTGAGGCCAACGCGCGTGCCTTGCATAGTTATTGAATTGATTCCGAATCAAAGCGTTGGGTAATTTCTAGGAGAAGTGTTAGGCATTTTACTCAGTATAAGTAAGAATCAATCCGCCTCCAATTATTCCACATGTGACATATAATGAAGGATCAAACGAGGAAAAGTTTACCCTGCAACTGAAATCGATTGAACTGCAGGGACTATCCCCTGGGACTAACTATTTGTGACGGACAGTTTTTGTCAATAGATCAATATTTGGTTGAAGTCTTTAAGCTGAAAAACTGCATCAATTGGTCAACACACAGTACAGCATTTATAAGAAATTTGGATTTATCATACCCTTGTTGTTTAGATTGATATATTTTTGTCTGATATGATAACTTTCAAAGGTGAAGAGCAATTGCTTATGCAAGTATTACAATTTGGTGAAAGCACTTTCGAATAGTCTTATAATCGATATTGAGCTGTCTCCCATCTTTTTTCAATGTTTTTGTTGGAATAATTCTCTATTTATTGCAGTAGGAAACCACTTTATTTTTGTTACCTTTTGTTATTTTAATTTTATCAACTTTTCTATTTTTACCAACTAATTCTTTCCTGTTTTTCATTGATTAGGTGTGGACTCTGGTGATACAATACGCGTACCAAATGCTGGTAATTATGGTGGGAAGGGAAGGACCTCTGGCAACCTATTCATAAAACTAAATGTAACTCTAATTCTATCTCTTTTATATTTGTAATTCCTCCCTGAAAACTTAATCTCTATTACCTTACTCCCTAACTCCTTTTAATTAACATTCTTTTTTTTCTTATGAAATATGTTTCCTGAATTTGTTCTGGATACATGAATAACCATCAAGGTAAATTTTTATTTTGTTTATTGGGTATGAAAAAGATATTTTTGTGAAATGATTTTAAGTCAAATTCCAGATTTAATAAGGTAAGAAGAATTAAAAAAAAAGAAGACAGACCTGGATCTTCTGAATATGCTCTCAGACTAGGGTTCTCTTTAAGCGAATTTTCATTCATGAAAAATGTTGGACGTTTTGCAACTTAAATCAAATACCTGTTTCTGTCAATAAGTAAGATTGATGCTCTGACTTGCTCTGAGTTATGTTTTCCTAGATATTATTCTGGATAAAAACAATTTCTTATTTGTTAATATATGAACTCTTGCTATGCATCCACACACAATATTTATGCTCAACCTGTATTAGCCTTGACATAGAAGTTTAGTTATTACTAAATCTATTTCACCCCTTTGTTTTCACTCTGGATCCCAAGTAGTGGTTCATATTGATGGGTTGAATGTCTCCTCTATATTCATATGTGCTTATATTTTAACTAGCTTTTATGTGCTGAAGACATTTTTAAGTTTGTGTCCATACGTCGCGGTTTGTAGCAACACTTTATGAGGGAGAGTGCTGTCTTATTATATCCAGGTGTAAATGTATTTGAAGTTGTGAACATTGACCAATAAATGAACACTTTGAAGATTTATATATTCTCGAAAAGTTAACCTGATGATTCCTTTGTTTACTACGTACTATCCCTAGAAATTTCCATGTAGGTGGATATATCGTCATTTTGAAGTTATTTTTCCAAAAAAATGTTTTGGTTGAATGCATTGTTTTATTTTTCTATTCAGGTTGCAGAAGATCTTATGTTTTCCAGACAAGGTGCTGATCTTTATGTGAACTCTTGTATTAACTTTACACAAGTGAGAACCATAACTTCATTTTTTCCTTATATCGTCGATTTAAGTATTTAATCTTTTTTTTTTTTGTAATTTTTCCTCCTTTTCTGATTTCACTTTATGCTGTTTTCTTATTAATAATATACATTTGTAGCAACATAAAAATCTCATTCATCTAGTTTGTGTGAGATAAAGGATGCTAAAATTTGAGTTTTCTTGTTGATCTGTATGCTTCCAACAGGCCATACTTGGTGGTAGCGTTGAGGTACCTACGTTGTCTGGGAAGATGCAACTGCAAGTATGATACTTTTTTCCCCCGTCATATGGCATTATCTACTTTTTACTTCCATATATGGTATTAATATTGGGTAAATGATTGTTAAGTAGGTCTCCATGGGATCCTTTGATAACCTTCCTAGTAAGACCACAAAAAATGACAAAACAAAGTCAGTATAAAGGTTCTATACAAAGTGTGGGGCATGGATCAATCTGACATGTTGTAGAACACAGATGCGCACACACTTATATGCCTAGTTGTCAGAGGAAGATTTTCTTGAGTTATTCATCATTGGATTTCTCTGTTTTCGTCATTTGCTGGGTGCATGGTGGTGATCACTTCTTTGTACAAAGTATTTATTAGTTCTCTTCTGTTAGAAGATTTTCTTTTCACCATCAATCCCCCGCCTCAGCCCATAACTATGCATGTTTGTATATATATTGTGTGTATTCATTATTCGAGCCCCTGCTCTAACTGTGGTACCAACTAGTATGACTGGATTCATTTCCATCAAATAACATTAATAAGTGGAGGTAAAGACTAAAGCAGTAGGTTGTTTCAAGTTAAAATACAGCCGAGACTTCCTTCCACAACCCTTGACGTATCTCTTGCCTTGTGCTGCTTAAGGACCGAAAAAGTAACACTATGGATGTTGGAATAAGCACTAATATATGATAGCACCAGAGAAAAGTATATGGTGGGAGGATAAATCTTTTAGATGTAGTTGGCAAATCACATAAATTTTGAGGTTCCACTGAGTTTGGATACAAAATCCTAACATTTATTTGAGTCTGAGATGATCTGATAAATTGCTTGTATATCTTCTTACTGTCTATATCTTCAATCAACCACAGTTTCACATACATGGCTGTCTTACTGGCTTATTCCTTATTATTATTTAAGTAGCCCATCTCTGCTCCTGTAATTTATTGAAAATAGATGATAAACTGTTTTGATTTACATTTTCATTGATTTACTTTATTGAATTCAGTTATTCCGAGGGTCGAGACGACACCATTGTAAAATATGAGGGAGTATGCTGGGATATTTCTATCGTGTTGGGGAAGTTGGGAACTTGCAATAATTGTTGTGGATCGTACATGATCCGAATAAGGATTGATAATTTGAACTTCTCAGTGTTTAAAATTGACTCGTATTTAAAAATTCCACAAAATGATTGAAAATCAAAATAGTTCTAGGTGGAAATTATAAATCTATAAATGAAAAGCCTAGAGTATGTTGTATACTTCAATATAGTTGATGAAGGTGACAAATTTCTTTTAGCTGATAAGTTTTTCAAAATATTACTTAGTTTTTTTCCTGTGACATTCTTATGTTGGCCATTTCAGATACCCAAGGGTGTTCAACATGGGCAACTAGTTTTGCTAAGAGGCAAAGGTATGAACTCTGCACTAATTTGGCCTGCCTTATTCTTCTCTCTTTTAATTTACTGATGGGCATGACGAACTCAAGGATTGCCAAAGAGTGGCTTTTTTGTGGACCATGGAGATCAGTATGTACGATTCTGCATAAATCTTCCTCAGTAAGTTTGTTGCCTTTCTCTTGCTTTTGTATTTTACTTTCCTATAGTAAATATTTGAAAGAGAAGTTCTGGATTAAGATGTATCCTTTTGCTGCTGCGTTGATAATAATGTCATTAGAAGAGTGCTTCAGCTTTTGTTAGAAATTTACACCTAACTCCTGCTGTCCTGCAGTGAAACATCATATAGAACTTATTATCAAATTAAACTACTTGAAACTTGCTTTTTCAGATTGTTCATTTAGTTTGATAAGCATAACATACAAACATGTTTTACTTCTCGAGCTCAGACAATAAGTGAAAATGATAGAACAATGTAAAAGTGTGAACTGCTTGACCCTACTACTGCCCAGCTTGATTAATTCCTGTCCAATTTGATAATTTAGCAAGATCTTTATAATCTCTATAACAATTGCAACAAGCTTGAATAACAATGTTCATTTTGTCTACCTACTTGATTTCCTACTATCAACTATGCTGCAAAAGAAACAAAAACTACATGTTTTATCTGATTTATATTTATTCCATTCAGAACTGTAACTGAAAGACAACGTGCTATACTTGAAGAATTTGAGAAGGAAATAATGGACAAAAATAACACATCTGCTGTGGAAAGTTGGTGAGTGTATATTTACGCACCTATTATGATACCTCATGCACGAAAATCCCACTCCTTCCTATTCTTTTTTATTGTTGCTTTGATGACTTGCCAAAATAATGTTGGTCATTTTATTTCTGTGATACATAGTTAACCATGAAAGAAAGGTGAAGAGTTCTAGTCAAATAAAAATGGTTAAGATGAGTAATGATGGGAGAGTGGGAGTACTTGTGCCTCAAATATTTTTTCTAAACCCTAATATTTTGTGGAAATTTGAAACCCTACCCTAGGTCAATAATCTAAATACAAAAGTCAATTTCAAGTTTTCATCCCCCAACTTAAGAGGGCCTTGAAAAACCTTTTTTTATAAGTAAAACACGTTTGACAATTCCAAAGAAACCATGAAAAATCATCCAGATTTCTGCATTTACATGAGGACCTTTTGGTATAGTGAACGGCACACATTAGCGCAGAAAGTCGAGTGTCTTATAAAAATTGCCTGTTTTCTCAAAAAAAATCAACAAATATAGGCGCATGGGGCTGAGCCTCGCCTAAGGCACGCCCAAGGTGCGCCTTAAACGACTATGGATCCTTATGATGTTATATGTAGAATTGGAGAACTGGTTTATAAAATTCAATGGATTTTGAAATCCCAATGAATAATGATAATGTGTATAATGAGTGTTTCTTTTGGGTTTTTGGTAGGCTAAGATTTAGCTTTATGTCAACATCACGTGTAAGAGGGGGTAGTGATGTGTGTAAGAGGGGTAGTGAGATGTGTAAGAGATTGTTAATTGATGCAAGAGAAAATGTGAGACAGGAGAGAGAATATAGGATGGATGTGTTGGGGATTAATATGGTTATAGATATATGTATGAGTGGTCTTTAAAAGCTGGATTAACCAACACAAGTCTAGGACTTTAAAGTTCTAAAATCAGTTTTTGAAATGGAAAACCCCTTGGTTTATGTTTGGATTTAGGATTTAGTATGTTTTTCAAATCATGTTTTCAAAACCTTGAAGGAATAGTAATCATCGGAATAGTGATTTTGCTTGTTTTAAGATTTTTAAGTAGGTTGATATTTTATCTATATGTGAAATCATTATGGAAAAGAAAGTGTTGTGTTATTATATTTTTGTTGGGTATGGCTGTAATGATATGATGATTTTATAATGATGTCTTTAATATGATTATAGATATATTGGGTCTTTTTAAAAGATGGTGCGAAACCCAAATCCAGTTTCCAGAATCCAATTTAAACATACTTTTCTGTAGCATATTCTTAAAATCACATTTCAATTATGTAGTCTCCAAGGTAATCGATCATGCGGACACATCCTAGGTGATCAGTGGGGTTTTGCTTTGAATGATTCTGTTCATTAGGAGGCTATTTTAGATACTAATTGTACCTTCTACAGAAAAATTTTCCTCTTATGTTTAGGAAGTGCCAGAACATGCACGATCTTTTTCATCGTAATCAGAAATTGGATTGGAAATATTGAGCCATCATAGAGTTAAAACTTCTAATTTTAGTATCTCAAGGATAATTTAAACGATAGTAGGTAATCCACATACTGGCCTTCTGATCTATATAAAGAAGGATACTACACCCTCAAATTATTGAATTACTAAAATCTTGGGTCTATGTTATCTTGTTGACCTACGCTGATCAATCAATCTGATTTTCCTCAATTTTCGACTGCTCAATATCACTTAATAAATTAATGGTCTCCCACCTTAGTGTAGATGATAGTCGCCAGTTTTATGTTCATTAAGCTTCTTTCCATCAGGATTATTTTGTGGGGTGGGTTTCGGTTTTTGCAAGCAAGTGAATTGGAAATGGAAATGGAATCGGAATGGGAATGATCTGGGTATATGGGTATGGAATAGGTTTGATACCTCCTATTTAATAGAAGTATGGAGGATAATAGGATTCCCCAAAACTTTGGAAGGAAATTCGTAGTTGTCACACCAATCACACTACTACACTCTCTTTCTTATCCACGCTTTCAAAAGCCACTATTTTAACACCCTCTTAATTCTATTTTTCAAAATTGTATTGTAGCTTAAAAGTGATCATACATAATTAATAAATGGAGTAAATGAATTTGATAGATCACCCTAAAAGTTCAGTCTTCATATCATGAAAATTATATGTATACTTGAAAGGATTTGACTGGCTAAAGATTTGCATAATTTTTATGAGCTTACATCTGGTTGTTTGCATGAATGCTTGATCACCAATCTAAATATGGTGCAATATCTGGTAATGCTATCAGGCTTTACCAGCGGCTATCTACTGGTTGAACTTACAGGTGGCAATATTGGCTTGAACGTGTGACTCGACCCAAGTTCATAGTTGAGTTCTCAATACTGACGCTAATGTTCTTATTCCTCGTCAAAGTCCTCAACTAGGATCCAACTGCATATGCTCTGGACCCACCCCCGAGCTCATAGAGATTGACATGTGATGAATTGAAGCTCAAATTATGGTCAGGTATAATGGTTCGTGATACATGGTGGTAATTTTCATATAGCTCAAGTTGTTCAGTTCTAATAGTCAGAGAGTTAGAATCCTGCTTCAGTTGGCACAAACTTGCCCCAATTTTTCCTTTGTAACCTATAGATTCATCGTCTCCGACTTCTTTGCATCTTTGTAAATGTTTGATGTTAAAATTTTGGAGCCTTCAAAATTGCACGTCTGTTCTTTGATGATGCCCGTCTTGCTAGTGCAACTCTCACTCTAGAGTTTTGTGCAAGTGAGAAAATGTGCCATAGAAAGCCGTAGTGAGATAGGAAGAGCTGCACAGTATTATTTCGTTTATTAGGCTGAGTTTTGGAATAAATTCAGATGCCTGCCATGAGTTTTGGTCGACATTCTTTCACACTCGACTTGTTATACTTATTTAAAACTTATATTATTGTTTGATAATTGACATTCTTGAAAGTGATAAATTCATTCCTTGCAATTGGGTTCACTTTATACTTTGATAAAATTACTCTTTAGGCAGCACTATTGTTACCTGAGATTTTTCTTAAGGCATATGTATTAAAGACGAAAAATATATAAAAGGTCATATATATATATATATATATATATATATATATATATATATATATATATATATATATATACTTTGTACTCAAATCTTAAAACACTTACACAAAACAAAACACGCATCTCATTCAAGCACACAAAAAGGAAAAGATCGAACAGAGAAAGGAGAGGAGAATCGAAGAGAAGAAACAAGAATAGATAAATAAGGAGAAGAGAAGAAGGGGATTCAATTTCACATCCAATCAGTGGCGGATCCAGAAATTTATATACGGGGGTATGGAATTATTAAAGTCATACTTCCTTCGTCCCCTTCAAAGGATTCATTTTTTTCACTTTGGGCTTTCCACCCAAAGAGTCATTTTTAATTTTTTACACACATAGGACCAACATCCACCCACTAATACGATTAAAATATGGGCCCACACACCCATTTATACAACTACTCACTACACATTAAATAATGATACTATCTAATCCACGTGCAAAAAGAAAAAATAACCCTTTACATGGGGTGGAGGAAGTATATAAGATGCAAGATATAGCTTTTAAAGGTTAAAATAAGAACACCGGACTTTTGCATCATTTTCGTACATTATTATCTTTGTAAGACCGCTAAAAAATGATAACATTTTAATAAAAAGTGATTCAGGTTAAATAAAAATCATAGTGGTGCATAGAATTATTTTATAAATAATTTATAGTATAAATAAAAAGTGCCAATATTTTTTTAAGAAAATAATACTCCCTCCGTCCTCCCCAAAGGTGGACATTTGCTTTTTGCACGTGGATTAAGAAGTATTATTATTTAATGTGTAATTGGTAGTTGTATTAATGGGGTGTATGACTCCCATAAATTTATTGTATTAGTGATGTGTGTGTGCCCCATGTGTTTAAAAAGGGAAATGTGAACCTTTAGTGCGGACGCCCAAAATGGCAAAATGTCCACATTCGGGCAGATGGAGGGAGTAATATCTTTAATAAAAACTGATAATTAATTAAAATAATACTCCCTCCGTCCCGTTTCAGCCTTCACACTTACTGTATTACATTGTTTAAGAAAAATTACTTTTTTTACCAACTTTTTTTTACTTTTAAGAGTATTGTAGCATTTTTAGGTAATAAATAATGTTAAAGTAATGTTATGAGTGTGAAAAAGGAGTGACAAATTTGAAATTAATATAACTTTTGAGATTGTTGGATAAAGTTGAATTTCTTTTTTTGGGATGTGAAAGTTATTGTAGGACAAACAAATGAGAAAAGTGTGAAACCTGTTATGGGACGAAGGGAGTATTAAATAATATCACGTGTGGAGGTGTCCTGCAATATTACCCTAAAATTAATATTATAACTATAAATTTTAACGATTATAATATTTTTACTACATGGGATTACATTTTCGTACAGTTGTACCCCATGAACCCCATTGGGTCCGCCGCTGCATCCATGGAACAATTAAAACAATTGATCAACATGAAGTTGGAAATACTATTTTATGGGTGTTGAAAATTAGGTGTAAAATTTCAAGACTAGTTTGTCGAAAATTTTACGTATTAAATTTCGACGGACTGTGGCCTAAAATTTGTAAAGAATTTCGGTTTTCACGCATGTCAGAATTCAAGTTACCTTCGATTCGCTTGCAGAATAGGAAATATTGTAACTTCATTGCAGGTATATTTAATTGAGCAATAAGTATTATCTCGTATCAAATGGGTGGAGTGAATATTTTGTTTAATTTTTGTCATCGGTACCACCTGCTGTAGCTCCACCGCTAATGTTGCTCTCTATCTCGTCGTCGTTTGCGCTGAATTGTGTGTTGAGTGCGTGTTTTTCTTTGTTTCAATCAGTGTGTGTTTTTGGTGTATTGCGTGTGAATGTGTATTGTTTTGTGTAAATGTGTATTTTTAGTATGTGTTTTAAGTGTTGGGTGTACAAAACAAAATATATATTTTTTAATTTAACAAATGAGTTAGGATATTTAAAATGAGGTAGGGATATAATGGACATTTTACATTTTTTTCTTTATACGGCTGCCTTGAGCAAAATTTCGAGTGACAATAGTGCCGCCCTACTCTTTAATATTATTGGATTTATTGGCCCACATAAAAACGGGTCAACTCAATCCAATAGCATGATATTTTACGCTTTGAGCCGCTTAAGTCTGGGGTCTAACTCAGATACTAGAGTTGGTTTATCGGACCACATAAAAGTGAGCTTACTCAATTCAATAGTATGGTATTGTCCACTTTGGGCCACCTACAGGCCCGCACGATTTTGCTCTTTGGGCTCACACCGAATAGGTGTCATGCTAGGGAGATTTTATTCTACATTTATAAACCCATAGCCATCTCCACTTTTAATTGATGTGAGGCTTTGGTTGACACACATCCAACAAATATATGAAAAATTACATTTTAAAGTGATTCGCTTCAAATAATAAATAATACTTTTTGAGATACTCTCTTGTGAGATGAATTATTTGTGAGAAGGGTGTGAGACGGATCGACCCATCTTTAAAATATGTTTATTATATAGCTAAAATATGTTTATTTGTAGTTAAAGTATGTCAATAATGAATCATATTATAACACCCTAAAATTATACTTTAATTCATCATCCATTATCATTTAGATAACATACTTTAACACCCATTAAACATACTTTATCTATATAATAAACATACTTTTAACACGTCTCACAAACCGTCTCATATAACTAACGTTTTACAAGAGACTTTGTCATACTTTTTATATATTAAAGAGTAATTTCTAAAATTAATATGTTGGATGAGTTTTCCAAAATTCTTGGTTGGTTGAACGTTTTTCAGTTCTTATTTATTTTAATCGTTTATAATAGCATTATATTTTCTTTTATTACACGTTTTATACTATCCTAAACGTCCCATAAAAAGTTTGTACAATCTAAAAAAATAAAAATAAAAATGCTCGACATAATAATCTTCTAATGCTTTTTCTCGATATAACATGCATGCGTAGTTTATGTTTTATTAATTATTCAAAATAACTAATTTGTTCTCATAAAGGCAATAAAAGTAGTTACTCAAATGCATTTTCTTAATTCTCATGCATCCAAAACTAATTGTAAGGACGACATAACAAATGTTGGTCATATTTTCGAATACTAGGAGATCAATATCTATGCTTATAAGGAAAATGAAAGTGTGGCCTGGGTCGAAAATCAAAATTTCAGGAAAATATGAGAGAAGTAAGCAATATCAACGGAGGAGAGTTAAACTAACGACAATTTAGGTTGCTAAACACATCCAACTACCTCCATAAATTAATAATCTCGAGAAAATCAATAATTTATCTAATCCCAACTCGGGATATGTTCAAATTTGAGTACCATCGATTAAATAATAGTAGTATGATAATACTTATTTTGGAAATCATAATGTATATTTAATGTTTCAATGAAATTATAAATTATTAATTATTAAAAAAAATCTCATATAATTGCTATATCAATTTAGACTTTTTAAGATAATTTAGAAGGGGAGAGTCTTGGGTGAGACCGTCTTACAGATCCTAATTCGTAATATAGATTATCCATGAATTAAAAAAAAGTATATTTTAAGTTAAATTAAAAACAAAATTAAGTATAATCATAATCCTATCATATCATAATATTTTAAAGTATGGAGGTGATGAGAAACATTTTCTTCCCATTATGATTATATCCTTTTACTACTTTTTTTTTAGTTTCTTTTACCCTTGGTAATTACTATTTGCTAATTAATTATTTATTGAAATTCAAGTGCATTGATTTATTAGTAAAGTGTTGAAGTTCCATCACCCCTCTCTCTTTGATCGCAAAACCTTTGAGTCTACCTTTAATAGAAGTATTTAGGGTATTTTGAATTTGTTATTAGTTTTCGTTGAAGCTTCAATTATCCACTGGCGTTCATATGATTTGGTACCAATAATCTCATGGTTTGTTGTATTCAAATACTTTTAACTTTTCAAATCCTGTCACTTTTGTCTAATTTATATATAACTACGTATCTTAATCTTTATGCTTGTCAGTTGTTAACAATGAAGATTTTTCTTGTTGCGACTTTAGGATCTCTATTCCCTTTTATCTCTTTTCAAGCATATGAAAACTTCAATATCAATATTTGCAGAGGCATTCTTATGGTTGAAATGAGGTCTTGGTGTATTGGAGTATTACGTATTACGTCAAGTAAAATAAGATTCAATAATCATGGGATTTATTTCCTCATTTACATCCTAAATCATAGTCCTAAATTATATGGATATTATTATAGCAGTTTTACATCTTTTATAATCTCTTTATATATTGAGATGTACTTTGTAGCCAAAATATAATGGACTAATAATATCATCCTTTATCTTTCTTCCTTGCAGTATGTTTATATGATTATTATGGATTTTCTACATGGTATCTAGAGCCATTTTTTAAGGAGGCATGTTGAATAGATCTTTTAATGCTTGGCCGCTACTAACCACTGCGACAACTCTAGTATCGGGAGGAGCTGAATCAATGGAGGACGATGCATATTTTTTGCACGGGGTTGATCATCCAGGATATCTTTAATTTCATTTAAACTAAATGGAGGTAATTATCTACCTTGGAAAAGATCTATGACTGTGGCTTTGGGTGCTAAATGTAAATTGGGCTTTGTTAATGGAGATATTCCACAACCTGCTTTGAATCATGCTACTCATGCTTTATGAAAGAAAGTAGATTTAACTGTGTTTTCTTAGATTATAAATTCTTTGTCCAAGGAAATGGGAGAAACTTTCGTTTATGCTAATACATCTAAAGAGTTATGGGATGCAATTGAGCAGAGGTATGATGAGAGCAATGGACCTTTAAAATACAAACTCAAAAGAGAACTTAGTACTCTGGTTCAAGAAAATAATACTGTGGTGGAATACTTTAATTAGTTGAATCGATTAGGGGATGAATTGCAATGTACAATCCTACTGTTGCTTGTACATGTTCAGGGGGTAAGATCATAGCCCAACAAAAATTGGATGACAAGTTGATTCAATTTCTAATGGGGCTCAGTGAGTCATATGATCACTTGAAAAATCAGATCTTGCTTATGGATCCTCTTCCAACCATAGACGAAGCATGTTCAATGATTATTTCTGCAGAAAGACAAAATCAATTCAGATCAACTTTTCGGAGCTTGATTCATCAGCCATGGCAGTTAATATGGGTTCTGGTAATAAATTTTTAAATAATCAGAATCTTGGCAAGGGGAAAGAGGAAAGTGTAATGGTCGGCTATCAAATGAGGATAAGACTAAACTTCTCTGTGAGAATTGTGGTCAACCAGGTCATAAAATCAGCACATGCTTCAAAGTGCGTGGTCTTCTCGATTGGTAAAAGAAACTAAAGCATAAGAAGGCCAAATCTTATACACACTTAGTGGGATATGATCAAAAGTCTTCTAGCAAAGAGGTGGATTATGTTAAGATAGGGCTGCAGGTTTCAGATTTAGACACGATGCGGTACCAGTTATAGAAACTTTCTCAATATATGAAAGAAAAGGGTAAGTAAGATAGAGGAGTTGACCATGCACAACTCATTGATTTTGCAGGTAAGACAAATATATCATTATTTCAATCCGCTTTATCTTTATTTTCTAATGTTCATTCTGATTGGATCATTGACACTAGGGTAAGTAGACATTTGTGCTATAAATGTGATTTTCTAAATAATATTACTGCCATTAAAGATAAAATTACAGTATGCTTACCTGATGGAAGTACCAAACTGGTGGAATATGAAGTGGAAGTACAACTTAATGCTGATATAACACTTAAGCATGTGTTATACATACCAAGTTTTAAGTACAATCTATTATCTGTTCACCAGCTTTGCACAGACTTTGGGATGAAATGTACCTTTTATGGTTCATCATGTCAAATACAGGGCCCGAAGAGTAATAAAACAGTAGCTGAGGGGGTGTGATGTGGAATGAGAAGTCGGGGTGGCGCAGCCGCGGTCGTTGTTGGTTTACCGTCGGCGGCATCGCGGTGGTCCGGTTGGGCTGGCAGTGGCTTAGGAGATATTTTATCTTTAGTTTTGTTATTATTTATTATTGTCGTGTTTTATCTAGCTATGGGCCTAATTGTGTGGGCTTAGGGTTAACTGCTATTTAAGTGTGTGGTGTAAACGTTATTGATCATCTATTCACAATTGAGGAAATAGACGGGAGCCTTTTTGGCTATTTGGCAAACGTATTTGCATTTGATTCTTGGAGTGCTAACAGGGTGTTTGTAGGGAATCTTTACATCCTAAAGTGTAAAGAAAAGCCGGGAGTTTGTGCCAACATGGTAACATTGGATATTTGGCACAAAAGAATGAGACATTCTTCTATTGGAGCTTTGAAGCATTTGAATTTCTTACAAAATGCTTGTAATAATAAGACTGTTGATTCTATCAAAAGTTGTGATATTTGTTTTATAGCTAAGCAACACAGGTTGTCATTTCCTCGCAGTTCTATACAAACTAGTTCTTGTTTTGAATTGATACATGTTGATGTTTGGGGTCCTTTAAGGCTTCTTGTCTTACCAATACTCCCAATTTCTTAACCATTGTTGATGACTATCGTAGAGGCACCTGGGTATATCTTATGAGAAATAAAACAGATATTTGTAGGCTGCTAAAACACTGTATCCTTATGATAGTGAACAATATGCAAAATTAGTTAAAAGGTTGAGGACAGATAATGGAGCAGAATTTTTAAGCTTAGATTCTCAGAACTTCATCAAAGCGCATGGGGTGATTCATGAGAAAACTTGTGTATATACTCCACAATTAAATGGTATGGTAGAAAAAAAGTATAGACATATACTTGAGGTTGTAAGGGCCTTTTTATTTCAAGCTGGACTACCTACTGATTTTTGGTCTTATGCTGTATTGATGGCTGCTTTTTTATCAATAGGCTGCAAATAAACATTTTGAATTAGAAAACACCTTTTGAAGTTTTGCATGGGAAAATGAAAGATTATAACAGGCTTAAGCCTTTCGGGTGCTTAGCTTATGCAACCAGCATTTTGCCTTATAAAAGAAAGTTTTATCCAAGAACTATTAAATGTATCTTTGGGATATGTGGAGGGCCAAAAAGGGTACAAACTGTAAAATTTAGAGACCTCAGAAGTTATGGTTAGCAGGGACGTTAATTTTTTTAAAACATTTTCCCATATCAATCATTTCGCCCAACCGATATCAAAATTGCACAACATTGAGAATGACATAGTAAGAGCCTCAGAATGCAATTATTTTCATGGAGATTCAAAAGAAGATACAGAGTCATTGGATTCACAAATTGACACCCATGCTGAACCTACAAGGAAGAGTAGTAGGGTTAGACAACCTCCAAAATGGCAAAAGGATTATGTTTGTAGCTTTCATGAGGATCCTTTTTTGCTTCAAGCCTTCTTTACAAATATTTCTGAAGAACAAAAACATAAAAGTTACACTGATGTTGCTACTATAGCTGTTTGGATTAAGGCCATGAAAGATGAATTAGATGCATTGAAAAATAATAAGATATGTCATCTTATTAAATTGCCATAGAAGAAACAAGCTATTGGATGCAAGTGGGTATTTAAGGTCAAAAGGAAGGCAAATGGAAGTGTTGAGAGATACAAGACAAGATTAGTAGCTAAAGGCTACAATCAACAAGATGAATTGACTATTTCGAAGTGTTTTCACCCGTGGAAAAATTAGTTATAATTCGAATGTTTTTTTCCATTGCAGCAATAAAGGGATGGAGTTTGCATCAATTAGATGTAAACTATGCTTTTCGACATGGCTCTCTCACTGAAGAAGTATATATGCTTCCTCCCCAAGGATCCTCAAAATATGGGGAGGTTTGTAAGCTTGTTAAAAGCCTTTATGGGCTAAAACAACAATCTAGAGAATGGAATTCAGAATTATGCCGCAAGCTTGCAGATTTTGATTTGAAGTAGTCTAAGCATGATCAATGTCTTTTTACACTACAACGGGACGATGTCTTAATCTCAAGATCAGACAATAGTTTGATCGATCAGCTGAAATCATACCTAGATTTAGCCTACACGATAAAAGATTTTGGTTTTGCCAAATACTTTCTTGGTGTTGAAATAGTTAGAGATGCTGCTGGATTATCTATTTTTCAGAAGAAATATATTTGTGATACTTTCCCACACTGGTTTAGCTAACTGTAAACCAGCATCAGTTCCTTTACCTACAGGATTGCATCTGTCATCCTCTGATGGAGAGCCTTTGGATAAATATGATCAAATATTTCTGAAGAACAAAAACCTAAAAGTTACACTGATGTAGCTACTAAAGCTGTTTGGATTAAGGACATGAAAGATGAATTAGATGCATTGAAAAATAATAAGATATGTCATCTTATTAAATTGCCATAGAAGAAACAAGCTATTGGATGCAAGTGGGTATTTAAGGTCAAAAGGAAGGCAAATGGAAGTGTTGAGAGATACAAGACAAGATTAGTAGCTAAAGGCTACAATCAACAAAATGAATTGACTATTTCGAAGTGTTTTCACCCGTGGAAAAATTAGTTATAATTCAAATGTTTCTTTCCATTGCAGCAATAAATGGATGGAGTTTGCATCAATAAGATGTAAACTATACTTTTCGACATGGCTCTCTCACTGAAGAAGTATATATGCTTCCTCCCCAAGGATACTCAAAACATGGGGAGGTTTGTAAGCTTGTTAAAAGCCTTTATGGGCTAAAACAACCATCTAGAGAATGGAATTCAGAATTATGCCGCAAGCTTGCAGATTTTGATTTGAAGTAGTCTAAGCATGATCAATGTCTTTTTACACTACAACGGGACGATGTCTTAATCTCAGGATCAGACAATAGTTTGATCGATCAGCTGAAATCATACCTAGATTTAGCCTACACGATAAAAGATCTTGGTTTTGCCAAATACTTTCTTGGTGTTGAAATAGTTAGAGATGCTGCTGGATTATCTCTTTTTCAGAAGAAATATATTTGTGATACTTTCCCACACTGGTTTAGCTAACTGTAAACCAGCATCAGTTCCTTTACCTACAGGATTGCATCTGTCATCCTCTGATGGAGAGCCTTTGGATAAATATGATCAATATTGAAAACTTATTGGAAGACTTCTCTATATTACACTGACTCGGCCTTATATTGCATATTGCGTGCAACAACTATGTCAATTTGTTAATCTCCCACTACTACACATTGCATGCAGCTGTACATGTTCTAAGATATCTCAAGAATTCTATATTCTTTTGTCTATTCTATCCAGCAAAAGTCCATTTTTCTTGGAAGCATACTGTGATGTAGATTGAGCTTCTTGCAAGGATACCTGACGATGTATAACAGGCTATTCCATCTTCCTTGGGGGGTCACTTATCTCTTATAAAAGCAAGAAACAAGTTATTATTTCTCGTTCATCGGTAAAAGCTGAGTATAGGGTGCTTGGCTCTACGGTTTTTGAGATTTTTGTATTTCTATTGACTTGCCAATTCCTTTACATTGTGATAACCGGGTGGCTATCCATATCACTGCTAACCCAGTTTTCCATAAGAGAAGGAAACACTTGGACATTGATTGTTATTTGGTGGGAATCACTACAATGATTTTATTCTACCTACATTTGTCTCTTTTAGGTTTCAACTTGCAGATGGTTTTACTAAGGTTCTTGGAGAAGAGCAGTTCCGGAGTTTTGTTTCCAAGTTGGGCATAAAAGATTTCTCACATTCTCCAACTTGAGGGGGGGGGGGGGGATGTTGGAGTATTATGTATTATTACGTGGAGTAAAATAAGTTTGCAATAGTCATGAGATTTATTTCCTCATTTACATCCTAAATCATAGTCCTAAATTATATGGATATTATTGATGCAGATTTATATCTTTGATAATCTCTATATATATTTAGATGTACTTTATAGCCAAAATATAATGGATTAATAATATCATCCTTTATCTTTCTTTCTTGCATTACGTTTATATGATTGATATAGATTTTCTACATGGTGCAAGACAAAACTTCTTTTCCTCTAAAATTACATTCAAAGTCACTATTAGCACGTTAAACCGTACCTTTGATGTACATTCCTTCTTTTTTTGCTTGCTTATGCTGACAAATATATGAATGGAGGTTCTAGCTGCTGTAGTATCTTTATACATCGCATAATTATGAGATATTCTTAATATTTCTTTTTTTAGATAGACCTCCCATTAAAAATAATTAATTAAATAAATTGATAGTTTCAATTGTAATATAGATGTGAATTTTGGACATATTTGATTATTTAAATTTCAGGACTATTCTCTGTGAGTAGGAAACTGGAGAGCCATTTATGCTGCGGTGGTGGAAGCTATTAGAGGCATAGTGTTCCTCCAATTCTGCTTTCTCAATCTGAGGTATATTAATGTTTTAAAGCGTCTCACCTCATTCACAACCTTTTAATCCAATATGTAAATATTGACATTATCATTTGTCAGTTATAGACATGTGTTATATGCTTCGAATTTTTTTTGGGAGAATGGGTGGGACATGTATTATAATTCTTATAATAATTATTCTTAATTATATCAGTAGTTCTGAAAGGTGTATACCCCATCTTCGTCTCCGTCGATTTTGTGTTTTATTCTCTCTAATTTTGTATTTGCTTTTGTAGCCTAGGTAAACCATGAAGTACAACAAAGTCGTATCGAATGCACACTTCAGGAAGCATTGACAGGATTGTGTCAGGAAATGACTCAACCAACCAGCCAGGAAGACCAGAAGAAGAATTGGAAGACAGAAGAAGGTTAGACCCCTTCGCCCAGTTGTCCACTGCCAGACCAGGAAGGTCAAAGCTGGTAGGGGATTCTCTCTGGAAGAGCTTAAAGCTTAAGGTTGCTAGCGTTCTAAAGAAGCTTTCCCCAATTGTTGGCATCTCTAGTTGACCATCGCCGCCACAACAATTCCTTGGAAGAATATATGTATATATTCTTATACTCATATCTTACCGTATAACTTAATTTGAGCATCATGATCACTAGCGCGGACCTTGTCTACCAATTTCAAAGTTTACAACCGCGGGCCCCACCCCCTTATCACCCCAAATTCGCTAGTGATGAGACAATGACCAGCTATTTGTTTTTTTATTTTTTTCTTTTTTTTTCTTTTTTTTTTGTTCTGGTTTTTTGTTAAATTTTAATTTTAGGGTTTAAGGTATACTTTACCCCTAGGATTTAGTGTATAATTGTAATTTCACCCTTATGGTTTAGGGTATAATTTATTCATAGGGTTTAGGGTATAATTGTAATTTTAACCTTGTGATTTAGGGTATAATTTAACTTTAGGGTTTAGGGTATAATCGTAATTTAAACCTTGTGGTTTAGGGTATAATTTACTCATAGGTTTATGAGTTAGGGTATAATTTATCCATAGAATTTAGGGTATAATTGTAATTTTGCCATTGTGGTTTAGGGTAAATTTTACTTATAGGATTTAGAATTTAGGGTATAATGGTCTTTTAAATATAATAAATTAAAAAAATATTAATGAAGGAGTAGAAATTAATTAGGGGAGTGGGTACCACATGTTCCACCCAAGTTGCACTCTTTTAATTTTGTATATTCCAAAATGTAAGTATATCATATACATATTGATCATATCCAAAATGTGCTTGTTAGTGTACTATATATATATATATATATATATATATATATATATATATATATATATATATATATATATATATATATATATATATATATATATATATATATATATATTTCTCCTTTCCATCCAAAGGGTTGTTTTTGCTTTTTGCAAGTATTAAAAACTATTATTATTTAATGTGCAGTGGGTATTTGTATTAGTGGGAGTGTGAGCCCCATATCCTAATTGTATTAGTGGGTGTCTGGGTCCCGTGTGTAAAAAAGAAAAGGAGACTATTTGGGTGGGATGCCCAAAATGGAAAAAATGGACTCTTAGGGTTTTAGGATTTAGGGTTTAGGGTAAAGAAGATGAGAAACTAAGTTTGTAAAGAAGTATATACCGTAGTGGAGCAGCACTTAATAAAATTCTTACACAACACAAACACATAAAAATAATAAAATGGGAGGGACAACCCCCAACAAGTGCTCATATTTAACGACAGAGAGTCACAACGTAATACCTCTTTTTGAACTACTGGATAGGAGGGAAGTCTTCTCGCATTTTCTCCTTAAAGTACATCTTTCCTCTCTTGCTGAATGCACCAACCACCTCACCTTTCTTTGTCACCGAAATAGGACCCTTTGAATTCTTTTCCTTACATGACTGTCTTGATTCCTTTTTGTCAATCCTCCACTCAATTGTAGACTCAACTTGCCTATCAAAAAGTGGATTAAACAAGTTAGAATTTTCAACACAAATATGATCATGCATATTAGGAGGTAAGTTCGGAGGTTTTAGATATGGATCATCACTTCGTCCTGTGTTGGGTGTTTTCTCAACACACAATTTTAATCCACAAGTATGAAGGATGCGATTGTAGTTTAGATAAGCGACCAAGTTACCCAAAGGACTGTTGGTTATTAATTTATTATTATCTAAACTAAGAGAAATTATTGTTGGTAATTTAATTGGAGAATAGTTATTAAACTAATGAACAAATAATAAAATAACACATAAAATAGAGACAATAGAGATAAATGAGAGTTGCTCAATTGAGAAGATAGGTAGCTTTCACGCGATCCAGTTTCACTAATTAATCTCCATTCCGTATGTCAATGTCCGACTCTGCCTTGTAGATTATGGATGAATCACTAAGCCAGACAAATCTACTCTATAGACACAAGCAGATAAGCGTGTAACACGTGTGAATTACCTCGGAGCAAGAGATATAATTACACCCCCTTTCTAGGTACTATCAGTATCAATTATTTCCCGTGCACTAAGTACTCTAACCCGATATGATCTCTCTTTATAGGTACTATATAATTATCCTCTTTATCATACTTACTAACCCGAATTCAATTCAATTAATAAGTATTCATATAAGATAGTTCTAATGAAACTTTGGACTCCCTTTACTTAGAATCATAACATATAATCCTGCTCAACAGTGAATGCACTCAATCAATAATCAAGATATGTATTCAGACTCTACATAACAGTTAATGATGCACAAAACAACTCTGAGTATGAATTAAAAACAGATAGCCTTATATAAAATAAACCCACAAGTAGTGTTGTACAGAGTGTACACACGGAAGTTCCATTAACTAGATAAAAACCTTTATAACCCTAGAACTAAAAAAGCGGTTCTAGCCCATGACGCTTTGAAGAACGTTTCATGGTGATTGGACAGATCTTATCCACAGTCTTGAAAATTACAAGAAAGATTAAGTTGCGAAGCAAACCTTAGAGATGGGCGCCTTGGCTTCTCACTCCGTCTTGAATCCTCACTTGATTTGCTGCACGAATCTCTCTCTACTACTCCTACGGATGAAGTTAGGGTTTAGATGTGATGTAGGATGGATGTGGAATCTAACTCCATTTTTTGGTGAGATCGACACCCCTTTTTATACTTGTAGCTTCTCCTTATGAACCATTTACTGGGCTTTTTCTTTGAAAATACGCACAAGCACGTACTAAAGGTAAAATCCTGACATTTCGGAGCAGATGTGTTCCTTTCGAGCAGACTTTGCATGGTCGAACGGCGTGTCTGTAAACTGAACTTCATCTTTACTTACCATTCGACTTGACTTACGCAGTTCGACTTGACTTTGCTTGGTCGAACGGGCTTCATTAGTCGAATGACCTCTCTATAAGTTGAAACACCTCCCGTTCGACTTCACCACTATTGTTCGACCAGGTTAATACTGGTCGAAAAGCCTTCCCAGATCGAACTACACCTCAAAAATTATGTTTTCCAATTTCGAGCACTTCAAACATATTTTCCTGTACAAATATGCTCAAATAACCTCAGTAACATCTGATTCGTGGATTTTCTATAAACATCCCGATTCGTCTTGATAATAGACTAAATCATACTCAATTTTCACACAAATTGGAGCTCAAAACACGTGAATTATCATTCTCATCAAACCCCAAACTTACATGTTGGTCGTCCCAAGGCAACAAAAATCAAAACAAAATAAGAGAATGTAATAATGAGATCCTTATAACAAGCACTACCTAGTTTAACACATGCAATTATATCAATTCAAAACATGCATCCATCATACCTTTCATCCATGCAAAAATATCCATCAACCACAATACTTCTGAGTGCAAAATCATCTAGCTCACTAGGTAAGTATTTACTCTCGTGCTCAAGTGTAACAGATATACACTTTAAAAGGGTTAGTATATACGCTCAAAATCAATTCATATATTCGCATAAAGCTTGACAAAAGTCTCAAAAATCAATTCATAATTGTTTCAACACTAGGATCACAAATGACTTGTTCTTTGGGTTATAATGTTGGCTCTTTGGTAAAGGTAGAAGAATATAGATAAAGTGACTAACTTTACACAGAAAATTACCTTGGAGAGTTGCTTTTTATCAAACAGCATTACTACTTCTTCTCCTTCTTCATTCTCATAATCTTTTCAATACTTCTTTTTCTGCTTCACTTGTAATCAACATCTTTCTTCTTTTTCAGAATACAAGGGTACCAATTTTGGGCACTACCCTTTTAAGCAATTGGGGTACCAATTTTAGGCACTACCTCTTAACAAGATTTAACCACATATTTTTTTCATCACCACGCAACTTTTCCTTCTTTTTTCCTCATATGTGATCTAGTAATTTATTCACCTTAACTCTCTACTAGTAAATAGGGTATTTCGAAACTAAAGTAAAGGTAAATAAGAATTTTTATCATAGGCTTGCCAAAGAAAAAGCTTTTAAAGGCTCAATGGGGCTTCCAATGATATAAACTTCAAGGTAGGATAAAATTTGGCTAAGTGACTTAATTATCAATCATGGCCTAAGATCATATCCTAGTATCTATTAATCATAAATTTCAAATAAGACTCCAAGTCAAGTTCTAGAATACGAACATATGAATGATACTCACAAGAATAAAGTATCATGCATTAATGTAGCATGATTTCTTAAGGCTCAAATTCTCACATGGGTAATAGATTCCTAAGCACTCTTTTAAGCATGCAATCAACATCAATATCTACATAAACTACAAGTAATAACGGCACATGCCTATCATCAATAAAATCAACATGCATAAAAAATAAGTGCACATGCATAATCAATAAGTAACATCATACTCTCCAAATCAATCCGATCACATCCAAATCAAACATATCCAATGTATCCATTATCCATCCATCAATATCAAATACAAACCACTCACATATGAATCCCAACACATACTCAACCACCCACACAATTACTCAACCTGTAAAGTGAAAAAGAGAATGGAGGTGAGAAGAACAGACAAGGATAAAAACTTGGCACCACTACTCCTCCGGAGCATCATCATCATCATTATCATTGCGTCAATTATCGAAATCCCTTTGTAAGGTATTGACCTTCCTGTCCAATGCTTCATAATTCTTATTAAGATCTCCCAATCTTCCATCCATAGCATCATATCAGAGGTTAAGCGCATCATAATTTGTATTCGTCAATGCCAGCTGTCTATTCGTCTCTTGCGGTTCGCATTCAAGGTGGCGAGATGCTGTTCATCAATCTGAACTGCTCCTGATAGAAATGATCTTGGGCATGCCAGAAATCCTGCTGCTGCTATGGCAGTGGCTCAAAGTATCATGCTGTGGCTGCTGCGGTGGCTGCATCGGAGGAAAATTCATCTCCGGGTACTCATAAGCTGGCTACTATGGCTGATTTTTGTCAATGAAATCAGCTGGATTACCTACCAAAATCATATCTTCATCAATGTGGACTCCATGTAGGTGCATCTCAGTTAGAAGTCTCATATTTCCCTCTTCTAAACAAGTCTTGAAAATTGCCCTATGCTCCGAGGTATCTATCAATAGGTTGGTGTTGATCTGAACAGTAGTGAGATCAACAATCAACAATGGAAATCGAAAAGAAATAGGATTCTTGCTACGGATGAACATCCAAACATCATCCATCTGCTGAACCAACCCCATCCTCACACAGGATGATAGAATCAAGTCAGGATCCCCTCGGATCGGCCTAAGCCTGCTCAAATCAACTCGATAGTACTCCACTAATGGAGTAATCAGCCTTCCAATGTTGACTCTCCGGAAGTCATGAGTAGCGAACTTGTAAAATTGCTGGAAAAAATAAGCCACAACATTGAAGCGGACTCCATTCAACATAGATCGAGCAAACAACTTGTTGCTCATGATTCGATCCATATAGGCTATCACGGGGTTGTAGATGAAGGCAACCTTAGCGGTGTTCGAACTATAACGACTTGCCTCCCCGAGATAGATCTCCAAAACTCATTGGCATTAAAATCATCATGCTCCACTACATACACATTCTCACAACCAATCATCTCATTGAACTCACTGGCATACATCAACTGCAATCGTCCACCAATCTGCATCCACAAACCATAGGGAAGATAATGATCTCCACGATCGACTCTCATCGAGCATAAAACTTCAGTAGTAATGTAGAAATATGTCTCCCTCTTCATCTCTATGAATCTAGTGATCCCTACTTAATTAAATATCCAACGAATATCGTTGATGATGTTTATCTCCACCATCGCTTGATCATCTTGATAACGAGTCCTCGTTATCTTATTCGAAATGGCTGCCCACAACTCCTTTTTATCCTCCCAATCATCGATCTCTATACCAAAATCAGAAGGTCTCCTCTTATCAGACTTTAATCTCTTGGCAACATCACCTTTCCTAGGAGACTTAGTCTCATTCCTCTTAGAAGATGAAGCAATCTCTTTACATGTAAAGGCTATACTTCAATACACAACAAAAGAGATAAAGAAAGTATACCAATCTTAAGACTAATTAAAGTATGAATTCTACTCAAGACTTCAAATTCGCATGCTATAATCAACTCAAAGCTTAATTTTTTCAAATTTCAAGTGTTCATCTAATAATAACAAATATATGCTCAACTCTATAAATCATGAGACAATTAAATCAATAGTCTTAAAATTACTACACACATTAAAAGTGCTTCTCAACTTCAACATAAGCTCAACAAAAACCATAAGCATGCTCATCTCTCATATTCAATTGCACAACATCAACACTTCAAATCGACAAGCCCATACATATAATTCGAAATTAAACTCAAGCCCGCAAGATATGCATCATCAATTTCACAAAATTTCAACAATCCAACGTAAATTGAATCATGCAAATTCATGTAAAATTTCAACAAGAACACCAAATTAAATCATTTCAAATCCAACTAAGCATATGTTTTAATCCACTTACCCAACCTTCACTAAGCATAATCACTTCAATTCAAGAGTAAGGAAGTAGGAAAACATACCTTTATCTCCAGCCATGGTATGTGTGATGTACGACAAAAAATTCAAAAAATTTCAAAATGAAATAGCCCAAAATTGGACTTGAATCCTTCAAAACATGGTTGTGGAAGTGTGTGGAGAGGAAGAATTAAATGTGGAAAGGGTGACGGGAATCGGTCGAACAACTCGCAGAAACTAACCTTTATTCGCGATTTCAGACCCAGTTCGACCTGAAAAGCATGGTCGAACTAGGGCTTCTGGTCGAACTGCGCGAGTCTGCCAGTAAAACGTGACCTCGTTCGATCTCTATTCGACCAAAATGTCTTGGTCGAACAATAGTGTGAGGTCGAACTGCACTTCTGTAAATTGAAAAGTCATCCCCTATTCTCATCTGTTCTGTTCGACCATGGTTCGACCTCATGGTTTTGGTCGAACAACAATGGTTGGTCGAACTGAGCTTCTGTAAGTTGATGTCGCATTCAGGCACTTCGTTCGACCTCAGTACCTTGGTCGAAAGGCAAAAGTTTGGTCGAACAAGCTTTCGAACTTCTAAAATTTTATATTTTTCTCGTCTTTCCCTGTAAAACTCAAACTCTAAGACAACATCAAGTATCATAATAGCCAAAACAAAAGCTAGAGAACCACTCTTAGATATATAAAAATATATTTAATACTTCATTCACACTAAAATAAATAAAATACCACTGAACACTAGGCAAATTATAAAAAATCAACACATCAAAACCAGTTAAAGTTTTAATATATTGTAAAAAATCTACTCCTCTAGCAAACGTTACGAAGAAAAGATTATACTCTTGGTGCTTCAATGAGGTAAGTACATCACAACCCCCCCAAACTTAGTAGTCGAAACTAAGTTTGCAAAGAGATATAATTGTCGATTAGTAAGCATTTTAAATATAAAAATTTCTTACTCACATAAAATAAATAAAACAATAAAAATGGAGGGAAAGCCCCCAACAGGCGTTCTTATTTAACGTCGGAGAGTCATGACGATACCAACTCAATGTAAGGTATCTTCAAAGACGACACATGCATCATCCGGCGACTTATAATGCTTCAATCGATGCCCATTCGCCACTATGATATCTCCGTCTTTGTCCATAATTTCAAAACTTCCCCCTTCGTAGGCTCTATGGATAATGAACGGCCCCGTCCACTTAGATTTCAATTTTCCTGCGAAAATCTTCAAATGAGAGTTAAAAAGTAATACCTCATCTCCTTGCTTGAACTCTTTATAAGTTATATTTGAGTCATGCCACTTCTTCATTCGCTCCTTATAGATCACCGAGCTCTTCAAAGCTTGACTTCTAAACTCATCTAATTGATTGATATGATCAACCTCAAATCCTTAGCCTCCTTTATAGACAAGTTCAAGCTCCTTACTGCCTAAAAAGATTTATACTGAATCTCTACGGGTAAATGGCACCGTTTTCCATAGACGATTTGATAAGGTGACATTCCTAGCACAGTCTTGTATGAAGTTCGGAACCCCCATAAGACATCATCGAGCTTCATAGCCTAATTTTTCCTATTCGTTCCAACCACCTTCTCTAGAATTTGCTTTACTTGCCGGTTAGAGACTTCGCTTACCCATTCGCTTGAGGATAATAAGGTGTAGTAACCCTATGCTTAACACCACAGTCCTTGAGAACTTTTTCAATGAGCTTGTTGACGAAGTGTGAACCTCCATCACTTACTAGTGCTCTAGAAACTCCATAGCGAGCAAAAATATATTTCTTCAAGATTGATAAAACAGTCTTTAATTTATTCATGCACGTTGGATCGCTTCCACCCACTTAGAAACATAATCAACAGCAAGAAGGATGTACATGAATCCATTAGATGGGGAAAATGGCCCCATAAAATCAATTCCCCATACATCGAAGATCTCTACAACAATGCTTGGTTGAAGTGGAATCTCATCCCTTTTACTTATATTTCCCATCCTTTGATATCTATCACATGTCGTAACATAGGATTCACAATCTTTAAACAAGGTAGGCCAATATAAAGCGGATTATAGTACCTTGGCTGCAGTCTTTTGGGCTCCGTAATGCCCCCCATTAAGTTGTGCATGGCAAAAATCAAGAATACTCTCCATCTCCATCTCGGACACACACCTAAGGACGATAGAATCCGTACAAATTTTATGGACAAATGGATCATACCATATGAAAGTCTCAACATCTCTCTTGAATTTGGCAAGTTGATAGCTATTGAGATCTTACGGAATTTCGCCTACGACAATGCAATTGACATAATCCGCATACCATGGTTCCATTCCTTGCGCCGCCACTACGAAAGCTCTCTCCGCTCCTTCAACAAACACTGCCATATCTTCTCATCCGGAAACATCTCTTCGATGTATTCAAAAGAGTCATCACAATGTTCCCTTGTCTCTAACCTTGATAGGTGATCAGCCAAAATATTTTTCGTTCCTTCCTTGTCTCGGATCTCCATATCAAACTCTGGTAGAAGAAGGATCCATTGAATAATCCTGAGCTTCGCTTCCTTCTTCTCAATCAAGTACCAGATCGCAGAATGATCCGTGTATACAATAGTCTTCATGCCAACCAAATACTGTCAAAACTTGTTGAATCCATACACAACAGCTAAAAGTTCCTTTTCAGTGATAGTGTAGTTCTTTTGTGCTGCATCAAAAGTTTTGCTCGCATAGTAGATAGCGCAGAACTTCTTTTCCTTCAGCTGCCCGAGCACCACTCCAAGTGTTAGATCACTTGCATCACACATAAGTACAAACGGCTTAGTCCAATTCGGTGTGATCAAGATAGGTGCAATATTAAGTGCCTCTTTCAAAACCTGAAAAGCTGTTAGACATTCTTCATTGAAAACAAAAGGAACATCCTTTTCAAGTAAGTGAGATAAGGGCTTGGAGTATTTTGAGAAGTCTTAGATAAATCTCCTATAGAATCCGGCGTGTCCAAGGAAGGATCGCACTCCTCTTTTATTTGTAAGTGGTGGAAGCTTCTCAATGGCCACCACCTTTGCTCAATCAACTTGCAATCCCTTGGCCGAAATATGATGCCTAAGAATAATCCCATCTCTCACCATGAAGTGACACTTCTCCCAATTCAAGACAAGATTAGTTTCTTGACATCTCTTCAAAATAGTAGATAGGTTAGACAAACAAATCTCGAAGGAGGAACCAAAAATAGAAAAATCATCCATAAACACCTCCATGATCTTTTCTATCAAATCATCAAATATGGCCATCATGCAATGCTGAAATGTAGCAGGTGCATTACATAACCCAAAGACATCTTCCTAAAAGCAAAGGTTCTATACGGGCAAGTAAAAGTTGTCTTTTCTTGATCTTCGGGTGCAATCATGATTTGATTATAACCCGAGTACCCGTCTAAGAAGCAATAAAACTCATACCCTACTAGACAGTCAAACATTTGATCCATGAAAGGAAGAGGGAAGTGGTCTTTACATGTATTTTCATTCAGTTTCCTGTAATCCGTACACACACGCCATCCCGTAGGGATCCTAGTGGCTAAGGTCTCACCATCATCGGCTTTCACAATAGTCATGCCCCCTTTTTAGCTACAACATGCAGTGGACTCACATGGGGACTATTACTAATTCTATAAATAATTCCTGCATCTAACCACGTTAGGATTTACTTCCTAATCACTTCTTGAATCGCAGGATTAACCCTCCGTTGATTCTGAATACATCCCTTAGCTTCATCTAGTAACCTAATCTTATGCATGCAATACGATGGAATAATACCCTTCAAATCATCTAGAGTCCAACCAATAGCAGAATTATACTTCCTAAGCACATCTAACAACTCTTCAAGTTGATTGATACGCATTTTCTTTGTACGCAAAATTAATCCCCAAGTATTAAGGATATCAGTTGCAGCTTAAACAAGCGACCAAGTGAAATATCGAACCCAAAGGATGTCGTATTATCAATTTAATTATTATTTAAATTTATTAAGACGAAAGGCAATAAGATTTGAGGTTTGAATTATTAAACTACTTAACAATTAATTAAAATAACAAATAAAATAAATAACACTAGAAGAATACGAAAGTGGATCAAGTAGGAGAATAGGTAGCTCTAGGATAATCCAGTTTCACTCATTAATTTCCCTTTCGTGTGTTGATGTTCGACTCTGCCTTGTGTTTTACGGACACATCACTAAACCATGCATATCTACTCTATAGACACAAGTAAACATGCGTGTAACATGTGTGAATAACCTCCGAGCAAGATATATAATTCCACCCCCTTTCTACGTACTATCAGTATCAATTATTTTCCCGGCCAACTGGTACTCTAACCCGATATGATCTCCCTTTATAGGTACTATAAAATTACCATCTTTATCCTGCTTACTAACCCGAATTCAATTCAATTAATAAACATTCATATATGATAGTTCTAATGAAGCTTCAGAGTCCCCTCACTTAGAATCATAACATGGAATCCTGTTCAGCGGTGAACACACTCAATCAATAACCAAGATATGTATTCAGACTCTACATAACAGTTAATGATGCACAAAACGACCTTGAATATGGATTAAGAAAGCACAATCATATATAAAATAAACCCACAAGTAGTATTGTACGGAGTTTACACACGAAAGTTCAATTAATTCGTAAAACCTTCACAACCCTAGATCTACCAAAAGGGTTCTAGCCCATGATGTTGCGAAGAACAATCATGGGTGTTGGATAGATCTTACCTGGATGTCTGAAAATACAAGATAAATTAGGAAATGAAATAAACCCTAGATGCGGGAGTCGTCTCGTCCTTCTCCGTCTTGAATCCTCCTCTTGATTCTCCTCTTGACTCCACAGATGAATCTTCAAAGTGATGGATGGATGGAGGAAAGGATGTGGATGATGGTTGGGGGGTGATCCCCCCTTGAGGGGTGGTGTATTGTTGTGACTTCTCTCTAATCTAATCTAATGAATAATGATGTGATCTACATCCCCTTTTTATACTTGTGAGCTCTCCTTATATACCTTGGATGGGCTTTTCCTTGAAAAACACGAAAATACACTCAATTAGTAGAGAACTAAAGCTGATTGATCACTTCAACTTTCATCCTCTCTTTCTTTTCAATGCAGACGATTTTCATTCCTTCTCCACCTTCAAGAACAATTATTTTTCTTTCTTCTCTTTTTTCCTTCTTCTTTTTTTTTTCTTTTCTCTCGAGTTACCAGTTTTGGGCACTACTCCGCGTGTCCTCCATAGGGTACTAGATTTAAGCACTACCCTAGGGTGTTCGATTCAATGGAGTACTAGATTTAAGCACTACTCCATGATTTTCCTTAGATGCATTTTCAAGCTCAATCACTACGTCAACACAAATTCATTCCTTCCCAAACTGTTATCAAACTCCATCAACACACTTTGAAAAGCCATTTATTCTCTTCTAGAAGGACAATCAAGGCTCAAAAAATTCAGAAGCTCAAAGTGGTTATTTCTCGTAAGCTGCCAAAGAATGAGGTTCTTAGGCTCAACGGGGCTAACTACAGATAAACATCATTTGGTAGGGAATTATTTGGCTAAGTGACTCATAATTTCAAGGATGGCCTAAAATCATCTCCCATCATCTCACACATGTAGTCTCAAGTAAGACAAGAGGCAAGTTCTAGAATAAACACACAAGAACGATATTCACCAGAAAAGAAAAATCATGTGGTTATGTACATGATCAACGAAGCTCAAAATATCACATGGGTTTTTAACAAGTAACATCACACTTTTCATGGTATGAAATATTCCTCAAGTACGCTTCCTTCATCAACTTCAAAAGCATATGAATCCCAGACACAAAATATAAGCTCATGCGGATCACCAAAACCAAGATCTCAATCCTTCCACTCCTACTAATTAAAGCACACATAAAAATTATAATTAGGAAATGAGGACACCTGGTTTTTCTTCAACATATGCATGAGTTCCTCGAGTTGTTTAACTCGGCCAGGTCAAAGCCTCAGTTTACATGTTCTTTCATCAAAACTCAAGAACACCTCATCATCACAGATTCATCAATAATAAAATAAGAGAACTATAAGAAAGACTCAATTGACTATTTAATTGACTCCAGACACTAGAAACACCACAGAACACTAGGCAAATTGTAAAAAATCGACACAAAACTGATTAAAGTTTTAACATACCGCAAAAACTCAATTCCCCTAGCAAACATTACAAAGAAAAGATTATACTCTTGGTGCTTCAATGAGGTAATAACATCACACCCCCCAAACTTAGTAAAAATGTAAGTTGAAACTAAGTTTGCAAAGAGGTGTAATTTCCGATTAGTAAGCACCTGAAATATAAAAATTTGTTACTCACATGAAAAAAATAAAGTAATAAAATGGAAGGGCAAGCCCCCAACAAGCGCTCATGTTTAACGTCGGAGAGTCACGATGGAATACCTTTATAGACTATTGGATTAGATGGTGGTCGTCTCGCATCCTCACCTTCAAATACTTCTTTCCCTCTTTTTGTCTACACTCAGTACCTCACCTTTCTTGGTCACAAAAATATGATCCTCAGAATTCCTTTCTCCCATGGCTGTCTAGACTTCTCCTTGCCAATCTTCCACTCAAATTCAGAATCATCTGTCCTATTAAAATCAAGATTAAACAAGTTAGAAATCACATCTATGCTCTTGTACGATTGAGTCTCCATGGGCATCTTCACTCTTCCCCACTTCTTTTCCACTATAAGCTCAGTATTCTGCTCTTTGGATGGTACGGGAGTAGAATCAACATCATGTAAAGCATTCGGCATGGAAAACAGTGCAGAACATAATGATTCGACCTGAGTTCGACCAGGGTTGTTGGTCAAATTGGTTGAATAGTGGTCGAACTGCACACCTGAACGTGCATTCTCTCCCTTACAGGCCTGTTCGACCACTATTCGACCAACTAGTTTGGTCGAACTGTAGTGATCGTGGTCGAATCGAGCATCAGACAAAATAGAATGCGCAGGACGGTGCTGTTTGACCTGAGTTTGACCAGTAGGGTTGGTCGAACTGGAGTGATCGTGGTCGAATTAAGCTTCAGACAAAATAGAGCAATGCATACAGGCTGGTTAGACCTTAGTTCGACCAACTGGGTTGGTCGAACCATGGCTAGATTGGTCAAACCCGACATCAGAGTCTTGAGGACAGGCTGGTTCGAGCTCGGTTCGACCAACAGGGTTGGTCGAACCATAATGGTCGAGGTCGAACCGGTCAGCTGGAAGCTTCGGAGGTTGCCCAGGTGCTTGGTTCGACCTCCATGATGTGATTTACCTGTTGGCTTGGTCGAATCGAGGTCGAATCATGTTCTTGGAGCTTCAAAATTCATTTCCAGCTTCATCGGTCCCTCGTACTGCGTTCTAGACCTTAAAGTGATGGCTTTATTCTCCAATTTTTGTGTCAATTGATTCACATTCCAGGCCATCTGCCCCATCATCAAAGTAAGCTCCTTCATCTTCTTAGACAAATCTGCATAATTGGAGTTCATAGTAGCTTCAAGATGATCAACCCTTGCATCATTCCTAGCCATGTATCGATAGAAGGTATCTTCAAAACTTCTCACTTCGTGCTGCTTCATAATAGGCCCCCTTTGTGTCAACTCTGTAATCTGCCTCTGCTGGGATTCTAGCAGCTTGTTGATGTTAGCTAAACTAGAGACGATCTCATCATCCCTATTCGGCTTCTCCACTTGATGTTCAACATGCGCTACCTTGGGAAGTACATATGATCCTCTATCTCTCTCTGTAGGCTAGTCACGTGAATTCATAGAGATGTCTTCAAATAACTTTTCTGCTTCAAGTGCTGTCTTTGATAACAACGCTCCACCTGATGATACATCAATAAAAATACGCGACTTACAATCCAATCCATAGTAGAAGATGCTTATGTACTGAGCTTTAGACATTTCATGCTGTGGGCACCTCCTGAGCATGTCTTTAAACCTATCCCATGCCTCATAGAACTTCTCATCCTGATTCATCACAAATTGGGTGATCTCTTACCTCATTCTTAAGATCCTTGAGGGTGACATGTATCTCTCTAAGAACTTCTGCTGCAGTTGGTCCCATGTAGTGCAATCTGTGGCATCAAGAGTCTCATACCAAGCTTCAGCCTTATCAATTAAAGAGAACTTGAATAGGGCAATCCGTAGCATTATCATGAGCTCCAACACCTTTCTGAGTGTTTGCATAACCAAGAAATTTTCGGAGATGCTGATATGGATCTTCAAAGCAACCTCCAGAAAAGGAATTCTTCTCTACCATGTTAATAAGAGCGGGATGTATCTCAAAATCATCATATTCCCCCTTGCTCCTATCAACCCCATATTGCCAATCCCAAAGTTCGTGAAAATTTCACGTATGGCAACATTTTCTGGATTATGCCTTGCTCCAGCCATGTTTAGCTCAATGTGTTATTCCTTCTTTTCATTCCTCCTCTTTTCCTAATGCACAAGTACCGCATAAAAATTTAGGGTTAGATAGAATTAAATAATAACAAATAGAAGTTTTAATCAACTAGAAATAATAAACTAATAATAACAGCCGTCCCCGGCAACGACACCAAGAACTTGATGCGCGTTTTCTTTGCACGCAAAATTAATCACCAAGTAGGATATCAGTTGCAGCTTAAGTAAGCGACAAAGAGAAATATCGAATCCAAAGGACGGCGTATTATCAATTTAATTATTATCTAAATTAATTAAGACGAAAGACAATAAGATTTGAGGTTTGAATTATTAAACTACTAAACAATTAATAAAAATAACAAATAAAATAAATAATACTAGAAGAATACGAAAGTGGATCAAGTAGGAGAATAGGTAGCTCCAGGATAATCCAGTTTCACTCATTAATTTTCCTTTCGTGTGTTGATGTCCGACTATGCCTTGTGGTTTATGGATGCATCACTAAACCATGCATATATACTTTATAGACACAAGTAAACATGCGTGTTACACGTGTGAATAATCTCAGAGTAAGAGATATAATTCCACCCCCTTTCTAGGTACTATAAGTATCAATTATCTCCCTGGCCAATTGGTACTCTAACCCGATATGATCTCCCTTTATAGGTACTATAAACATTCATATATGATAGTTCTAATGAAGGTTCAGAGTCCCCTCACTTAGAATCATAACATGGAATCCTGTTCAGCGGTGAACGCACTCAATCAATAACCAAGATATGTATTCAGACTCTACATAACAGTTAATGATGCACAAAACGATCATGAATATGTATTAAGAAAGCACAATCATATATAAAATAAATCCACAAGTAGTGTTGTATGGAGTTTACACACGAAAGTTCAATTAATTCGTAAAACCTTTACAACCCTAGATCTACCAAAAAGGTTCTAGCCCATGATGTTGCGAAGAACAATTATGGGTGTTGGATAGATCTTACTCGAATGTCTGGAAAATACAAGATAAATTAGGAAATGAAATAAACCCTAGATGCGGGAGTCGTCTCATCCTTCTCCGTCTTGAATCCTCCTCTTGATTCCACAGACGAATTTTCAAAGTGATGGATGGATGGAGGAAAGGATGTGGATGATGGTTGGGGGGTGATCCCCCCTTGTGGGGCGTAGTATTGTTGTGGCTTCTCTCTAATCTAATCTAATGAATAATGATGTGATCTACATCTCCTTTTATACTTGTAAGCTCTCCTTATGGACCTTGGATGTGCTTTTCCTTGAAAAACACGAAAATACACGCAAACACACACTAGGGGTGTAAAAACAGGCACAAATTCGGAAATTCTCGCGGCAGCTGCGCGACTTCACAAATTTGAGCATAACTTCCACATCTGACCTCCAATTTATGTAATTCTTGCGCTCATGCGATCTTCTCTTCCTTGGCTTTCTATCCATATAATGAAATCACTAAAACTAAAATAATTAAAGGTGTAAAAGCCATGGAAATTGACACAACCGTTTTGTTCGGCACATCTCGCGCGACATCACCATCTTGATCATAACTTTCTCGTTTGGATTCCGATTGAGGTGTTCTTTATGCCAAAACGATCCTTTTTTCAGTGGCTTTCCAACCATCTATCACAATTCCCGTTAAGATTTACACAAAAATATAGAAAAATTATGAAAGTTGGACGTGCATTTTTCAGCATTCATGCACAAGTTGCACCTTTTCTCCAACTTTGCACTTTTGATCCTTTTTCCACCTAAAACACAATAAAACACCTCAAGTGCACTTTTTTCTCATATTTATTGAATATAAGACACTTGTGCTAATATATAACAACAATTCTTATAAAAAAGGTGTGAAATTGGACACTCAAGCACGCTAATTTCCACTCTCAACATTGATCATCAATAAGAGAAGAAGATACAATTACATGATAAGTTTCATTGTCGCCAAGGTAGGCGTACTTCAAGTGCTCCGGTAGTGGTTTCAACTCCTCATTCTTTTCTTCCTTCGGTGTGCTTTCTCTATCTAATGGGAGGTATTTCCTAGTCCACTTAACTTCTTCAAGTTTGGTTCTTTTAGATTCATACCTGTCATCACCCAAAGCAAGTAAATTTTCAAGAAATTCGATACATTCCTCATTAGAGAGCTCATCTAGCTCCGTGGTGGGAAAAATATTCCACCAATTATGTCTCATAGGGATCCTTCGATAGGATCAAGGACATATCCTCCTTTACGATCTCATCCACCACATCAATGCTGTAACATTGTGTCTCCATTGACATCTTCATTGCCCTATCAAGGTTGAATAGAACCTTTTATTTATCCATTCTCAATCTAAGCTCCCCCCTTTGGACATCAATCATAGCTCCAACGGTGGCAAGGAATGGCCTCCTCAAGATAAGAGGGACATTATCCTTGTCATCTTCCATCTCTAGCACAAGAAAATCCACAGGAAAGACAAGCTTGTCTACTTTCACAAGTACATCTTCAATCACACCCTTCGAAAAAGTCATGAATCTATCTGCCAATTGTAGAGCCACTGTTATGGGAGCGAGCTCCCCCAAACTTAACTTCTTGAATATAGATAAGGGCATCAAGTTAATGCTTGCACCAAGATCACACAAAGCTTTTTGTGTCAGTCCCCTTCTAATTTCACATAAAATAGTGAAGCTTCCCAGATCTTTCAATTTAGCTGGTAGCTTCCTCTTAATAATCAGGCTGCAGTTCTCTGATAGATTCACTGTCTCTACTCCGTTCAAGCTCATTTTCTTCAATATGATATCCTTATAAAACTGGGCATAGTACGACATCTCCATGATTGCTTCCGAGAAAGGAATGTTCTGTTGGCGTTTGGATCTTTTGATTAACGTGAACCGTTAGGGTTCCATATATTTCTAAATCAGCATAAACAAGAAATCATAGAAACGTATTACCTTTCACCAGGGTATGTTGAAGAAGAAAGATTCTTGCTGGAAGCCGGCGCAGCCTCATCGTTCTGATTATAACTCTCTCATCTGATATCCGATTTGAGTGATCTATGCGCTGAAACGATCTTCTCTTCCATAGCTTTCCAACGCTGTATCACAAGTACAATTTGGAGTTCCACATGATTTTTGAAAAATCATGGAAGTTGACGAACAGCAGCAAACAACCTTTCGATCTTCTGTTGTATTCCTAAGCCACGTCTTGACGTTGTGTGGGCAACGATCTACAAGACGATCTCAGTCTACAACCCTAATTTTCCTTTCACGTGTTTAGGCGTGATTAACTTACTATCTGGATTGATGAGATTGACTATTATATAGGCTACAACAGGGACCAGGAGGAGAAATTAGGGTTTGGGCCTCCATTGGGCTTAAGCATCCAAGTTTAGCCAAAAACTTATACTTAAGTCCAATAATAATAAATCACCCCACTAAAGAAGTATTATTGCACTGCCACCCTAATTCCAAATTACGTTATGAGCTCCTTCTTATTATAAGCTCATTAGTCTCCCCGTGTTTAAGATTCAATGCACATTAATTAATTTAGTTACTGACAACTCCATTAATTAATATATATACTGAGAGTAGTACCACTCAACCTTATTATCATGTCGGAATAAATCCACCTGCAGGGTTTATATGATAATCATTTTGAGCTCCTCAAGGGGACATCATCAACCAATTCTGTTAGGACACAGATTCCTCCTACAATCAACAGTACACCATGGAGATAGCACCATCTCCCAACTCACCAAGCATATTGATTTAACTATTAAATCTCACCCATTGATGAATCATAGAAATAAATACTAGCTTACGTGTCGAGGTTATTGCCTAGGGATTAAGAGTACGAACATCCATAATAACAGAGATCATGTTCTATTATATAGTCAGTATAAACCAAACGATCTGAAGGCGGTCGTGCTCAATACACTCAAAGTGCACTAGTGCAATTTTATAGTCAAGACAGACTAATGCAAAATCACACTACAACCATATCGATAGATAGTCCCTGTCTATCTCGGTTGTGAATATCTATTTATACTTTATAAGGAGCCGATAATATGATCTTTCGTGTGACGCCGCACGCCATATTATGTACAGTATAAAGTAAATGGACTTTTGCAATAATATTATTGCAAACGTTTGATCACATGATTCTCATTTCAAATATTGTCAAAACATTGTTCATACAAAAAGCTAGACTCCAACAATCTCCCACTTATACTAAAAGACATGCTGCTATATCTGATGCCATACATCTGATTCCCTCTCCCACTACTTGACCATTAAAAGCTCTCGCCTTATGGTCCTTGAAAAAGGATTTACTAGATTATCATCCAATGCAATCTAGGCGACAACAACCTTCCCCTCGTTATATGATTTCTCATATCAGGTAGTACTCGCTATCAATGTGTTTAATTTCCTTATGAACTCGTGATTCCTTCAAGTTTGCAACTGCACCATTATTATCACAATAAATTGTGATAACCTTAGAAAACTCATAATCACATCTAAGTTCATTATGAAGTTTCTTGAACCATACAGATACTTGGGCTGCCACAAGGCTCCAATATTATTATTTTTTTCATGGTGGAGTCCGAAATATATTTTTATATAACACTCCTCCATAGTATGGATCCACTTCCATTAAACACATAACCTTGAGGTGGATTTACTGCCATCCCCATGATTTGAAAAACTAAGTAACCGTCAAGAAATAATGAATCATTCCGGCAAGCTTACATATAATTTCCAGTCCTCTTCAGACACTTTAAATATGTCTTACGATAATTCAATATTCTTTTTTTGGGTTACCTTGATACCCACTGAATATGCCATTGGCAAAAATAGATATCCAATCTCGTGCATAGCATTCCATAAATTAAGCTTCCTTATTGTCGAAGCATAGGAAACTGCATTTATCTATTTTATCTTATTATGTGTCTTAAGACACAAATTCTTAGATAAAGTCACATGCTAAAACGAGTTAGGATTGTATCATTTATATTAAGCTTAAGGCAAGCACAACATCCTATTTTGTGATCTTTATTACCACGATCGCAAGGATATATTTTGCTTCTCTTAAGTCCTTCATCTCATACTGCTTTATCAACCATACCCATACGCCCGACAATACTATTTCATTGTTTCCAATGAGCAAGATACCATCTACGTACATACAAGAAATACCACCATGTTTCTGTCACTCTTTGCAATTCACAGGATACATCCGAGTATTGATTAAATCCATATGACTGGATTTCCTCATAAAAAATGGATGTTCCATGATGTTGAAGCTTGCTTTAGTCCATTGATGGACACTTTTAAGCTTATACTCAAAATACTCTTAGCTCTATTCAATGAATCACTCTGGTTGCTTCACATAGATGTTATCCTCAAGACTTCCAATCAGGAATTCTGTCTTAACATCTATTTGCTATACCTCATTATCAAAATGAGCAGCAACAGATAAAAGAGTCCGGATGCCGTATGATCCTCTTTTATTTTGTATGACCACTTCCAACGGCTTTAACACCATTCAGTTGTCCTACAGAATCCCATATTTAATTTAGAATCCACAGATTTTATTTCAAAATTCATTGCCACTTACTAAGATTCCACATTTTGATCTTGTAGTGATTCGTCATGTCCATGGACTAATTTCATGTTTACTAGGGACCAAGTCTCAGGACTTTCCAAAAATACAAATCTATCGTGTTGTAAAACAACCCTCCCACTACGACAAGGCACTACATACAATTATGTATCAGATGTGGCACGCAATGCAGTTTACTTGTGGTATATCCTCTCGTACAATTTGTACTATACTTTATGTTTTCCCTTTCATTTCCTTTAGAACAACTTATACATGGCTTTATAATTTATTTCATAGTCCTTCTAAAAAAATTTTGTGTTCGTGTTGACAATCACTTTCTAATCTTTTGAACTAACAAATAAACCACCCTTCATTTTTCTAAGATTTTCCAAAATGAATTTAATGACTCATCATCTGTTTAATCAAATCTATAAGAGTCCTATTTCTTCCTTCCGTCACACCATACAGCTGGGGTATGCCCGATGTTGACAACTTGGGATTTAATCCCAACCTCTGATTAATAGCTCATAAACTATCCTAAGAGGTACTCGCCACCACGATTAAATTTGTATTGACTTGATATACTTTCTATGACGTTTCACCGCATCAGTCATGCACTTCTTGATTTAATTAAAGTACTCAGACTTGCAGTGCATCAAATAAATATATCTTGTTTCTAGAATAATCGTCAAAAAAAGTGAAGCATATTCATAACCACCTCTAGCCTGGACAGTTTTAGGATCGCTTAAACCAGTATGAACCATTTCCAATATATCTTAACATGGCTCTATACCCCCTTTGCCTTGAAAAATCAATTAATCATATTTAATTCCAAGTAAGACTCACAAGTTTGATAGTTTTCACTTTCAATAAACCTCACGATTTGGCTATCAACTTTCGAATCTTACTTAAGTAAATGATCTAGTCTTAGATGCCACAGTTATGTTTAGCTCATTTCCAAAGGTTCCTTTTCTCTTATTTATGATTAGAAGACCCATTATTAATTACTATTTGTTGCACTGTGGGATAAACATGAATTAAGATTGTACAAATTATCCATCAACGTACTATAACAGATTATAGCTCCATCCTTTCATTTTAATGACTATGTCATTCAATTGAAATAGAGTATCCATCCGTAAAACATAGAAACCGAAATCAAATTCTTTCTACGAAAAATGTACATAAAGATAATTCCTCAAAATCAAATGTTTATTCCTATCATAAGATAGATAAACAACTCCCACTACTTTCGTAGCATTACCCATGTATACAGTAATCTCATCCTCACTTAGTTGTAGATATATAGTAATTCCAATATCTACACACAACGTGTCAGCAGATGCTATCACTAATCATGCTTCAACAACTAGTGAATAAGATACTTAACTTGCACATGTCTTGATGAAATTGGGTTTTTCTTTCGCCACACGTTTTATCAGAAGTTTCCACCGCATACAATCTCTTGTAATTCAATTGGAACTTGCTCAAAACAACTAGCCAAATTACGAAGAATAAATTGACCTCGGTTTCCCCTTTAATTTCTATTCCAAGTATTTCCAGTTCATTCATCAAGTTTAACCATGACCTCTTGCCTTTTTAATTTACTCAAGTATCCGAAGAGTCGCATTAGACCATCATATTTCTATGAATCTCTCACCTCTTCACTAGAGACTTTAATAGGCATTAGAGGGCATCCTTAGTGAGAACACATTTTAATTTTCTTAAGAAGTAAGAATTAAAACCAAGATTCTTTTTTAATCATTTAATTTTGGACCAGTAAATTTTATTTCTTTCAGTTAACAATAAGTAAAATAAACTATTCGATAATTCAGAGAATCAAGTAAATTAATACGACGATCAAACACTTTGAATTTAAATTTTATATTGATTCCCTCAATAAACAATATAAAATAAATTCACCAACATTTCAAGCACCGTGAATTTGCATGCCACGTTAGTGTGGAAGTATACAAGCCCTAACATTCGCAAGAGAAGGTTTTACCCATTAATTTCATACGTCATAAATAACCTTATGACTCAATGATTAATAGTCGGTTGCCCTTTAGCCATGCAATTTAATAGCAGTGACTCTGTTTGGGAGGATACATATTAATTGCTCCTAAGTATATACCATTATTTGATACTAAGTACATTACCAAAGCTTGTGTATCTTACAGTTGGAGAAGTCCACATGCGCTCAAATAATTTCCTATAATCATCAATTATTAATTTGTACCAGTGATCCGCAAATAAAACTCATCCGTTGGGGAGGAAGGCACTATAACTGACTCATAAGCTTACTTGTATCACTTAATAAATCAACAATGGAGGCAGCGGGATCAATGACCAATCCCTCTCCCACTTAGTTATTTAACAAGAGGTTTTTGCATGCATACAATATATACCAAATATAAAATACGCAAACAAACATGCTATTACTACGGAAAATAAGGCAGTAAATCAAATAGCACATGCAATCCAAATATATAATAATAATTGGTAAATAAAAACAATTATAGCAATTATATATAAGGAAATAAAAAATATCAAGAATAAGTTGACTTAGTCAACACTCGAATAATCTAATCAATGACTTGTACATGAATTAAACATTCTTGTGTCCCAAGCCACACACGGATCAAGGCAAACCCAGAGATCGCGCCTTTAGCAGACCCGATCTAATCGTGCTACTGCCCGCCGGTGAAACTGCTCGCCAGAATATCATGGTACGCCGATAAACAACTCGCCGTGCTTTTTCCGCCGTGACTCTTTATTGATCATGCAAAGCACCCGACCACCAGCACCACACGAGCCTCGTCGTTGGCCAATTTTTTTGAGCCACATTCCAACCGCCAGTACCATGCTACCAACAGCCATCTTGGCCATTAGCAAACGACCACCAGCTCCATCGTTGTTGATCAAGAAACAGTACATGCCAACAGCTCTATCGCTGTTAATCCGATGCCAACGCCGACCAACGGCTCTGCCGGGTTTCACCATCCAGCATCAACGGTAGTGAGGACGTGCAGCGAGGAGCCCATTGTTGGCCTCCAGCCATGGCCATGCAGACCCGATCGGCAAGCAAGAAGACTCGTGCTAAACAGGTATGACACGCTCGGAATTACCAGTAGACCTTCCCGAAAGCATGGTGGACTCTCCCAGATCAATAGGAGGACTCGCTCGGAACGTTGGCAGACTCGCCCGGAAAGGGCCTGCGACTCGCCCAACACATATGGTCGACTCGCTATGAATCATGCTCTCTTGCCTGGATCGCCGTTCGATACCAACTGTCCGTTGATCCCTCATCGCTGTTGCGCCTACCATGACGTCTATCCTCCAGGGATCACCTTTCTCTGCCATGCAACAGTGCAGTCCCGCCAACGTTCATCATGTCACTGCTCACGCTATCCAGCATGGACCACCAGCCCTTGGTGTCGCGTCCCTGCCGTCGATAAATACTTGTTTTCATGGTACCAGCGCGCAGGTCATCGCGGACTTCTTGCAGCCGCAACATAGCATCTTCCAAGTGCAGTCGTCTGCCCAACGTGTCGTTAGCGAACCCTTACCGCACCACCAAGCCATCTGCCGTTAACCACGATGCCTTGTAGCCCTGCATGGCAGGCTCCAGCCGTGAGGGTTTCGACAAACCCTATCTACCGTTCGCATACCACACCACCTTATCGTCATCAATCGATGCTTTCACCATTCTACCGCTGGTCAGATCACGTTGGTCAACCACCAGACAGTTCCTACCACCGTGCTGCCATCGCCGGCTAACCCTTTCACCTATCGCTGGTGAATACTGTGTGTGGTGAACAATATGGGTAGGTTTCAGCCGTGAAAACATCTTAGGGTTTTTTACAGATATCATATTCAAAACCCTAATTATCATGCGAACATTATTGACGAATAATTCACATAATTGTTGGTGTTTGGATCTTAAACATGAACCATTAGGGTTCCATATATTTCTAAATCAGAGGAAGCAAGAAATCATAAAAACGTATTACCTTTCACCAGAGTACGTTGAAGAAGAAAGATTCTCGCCTGCAGCCTGTGTAGCCTCACAGTTCTGGGTATAACTCTCTCATCTGATATCTGATTTGAGTGATCTACGCGCCAAAATGATCCTCTCTTCCGTAGCTTTCCAATGGTGTATCACATGTACAGCTTGAAGTTCCACATGATTTTAGAAAAATTATGGAAGTTGATGAACAACAGCAACAAACAACCTTCCGATCTTCTGTTGTATTCCTAAGCCACGTCTTGACTTTGTGTGGGCAACAATCTACAAGACGATGTCAATCTACAATCCTAATCTACCTTTCACGTGTTTAGGCGTGATTAACTTACTTTCTGGATTGATGAGTTTGGCTATTATATAGGCTACAACAGGGATCAGGAGGAGAAATTGGGGTTTGGGCCTCCATTGGGCTTAAGCATCAAAGTTTAACCCAAAATTTATACTTAAGTCCAATAATAATAAATCAATCCACCAAAGAAGTATTATTGTACTGCCACCCTAATCCCAAATTACGTTATGAGCTCCTTCTTATTATGAGCTTCTTATTATGAGCCTATTAGTCTCCCCGTGTTCAAGATTCAATGCTCATTAATTAATTAATTTACTGACAACTTCATTAATTAATATATATATCAAGAGTAGTACCACTCAACCTTATTATCATGCCAGAATAAATCCACCTACAGGGTTTACATGATAATCATTATGAGCTCCTCAAGGGGACATCATCAACCAATTTCGTTAGGACACAGATTCCTTCTACAATCAACAGCACACCATAGAGACAACACCATCTCCCAACTCACTGAGCATATTGATTTTGCTATTAAATCTCACCCATTGATGAATCAAAGAAATAAATACTAGCTTACATGTCGAGATTATTGTATAGGGATTAAGACTACAAACATCTATAATAACAGAGATCATGCTCTATTATATTGTCAGTATAAACCAAACGATCTCAACGCGGTCCTGCTCAATACACACAAAGTGCACTAGTGCAATTTTATAGTCAAGATAGACTAATGCCAAATCACACTACAACCATACCGATAGTTAGATCATGTCTATCTCAGTTGTGAACATCTGTTTATACTTTATAAGGAGCCGATAATATGATCTTCCGTGTGACGCCGCACACCACATTATCTACAGTATAAAGTAAATGAAATTTTACAACAACATTATTGCAAATGTTTGATCACATGATTCTCATTTCAAATATTGTCAAAACATTGTTCATACAAAAAAGTAGACTTTCAGTATACAATCCATGATTGCTTCCGAGAAAGGAATGTTCAAGCTTATCTTGTTCATTATATCTTGAAATCTCTTAAACTTATCTTCCAATCCTTTTTTCACTATCCTGAAAGGAAATGGAGGAGGTATCTTGGTTTTAAGAATTCCCCATTCATCACGTTCAACCTCCTTTGTCTTGTCCTTCTCGGCTTTCAATCTCTTGGCTCTTTCCCACTTCTTCTCTACTATAACCTCAGTATTCTTCTCTTGTGATGGCTCTGGAGTGTTCTGAAGAACATGTGTAGCATTCGATATCAAACTGAGAGGTACATGAAGTTGTTCAACCACTGTTCGACATAATGGTCTCGTCAAATAGCATGAGTGTGGTCGAACGAAGACTCCATAAATGGGTTCAGTTTGTCCAATACTGGTTCGACCATAGACCAGAATACTCTAGTCGAACAGGATGAGTCTGGTCGAACGGGGGCTCTGTAAACTGAACTCGATCTTTCTTTTCCGTAGGTGCCTGTTTGACCATGGTTCAACCAGAATAGTATGGTCGAACGGTTGTGCCTTGGTCAAATAGAGGAATAGAAAATAGAACATCGTAACTCTATTTTTCCAAAAATTGTTCGACCTCAGTTCAACCATCAGGTTTGGTCGAACTGGTAGTGTTGGCGGAACAAGGCTCCTGCCTCCTTCATTTTCGTCCACCGGCTTCATTGGACCTTCGTACTGCGCCCCTGACCTCAATGTGATGGCATGACAATATTTAGGATTCATAATACTTTGAGACGAGAGCTTACCCTTCTCAATAGTTTGCGTTAACTTGTTCACATTCCCTGCCTTTTTTCCCATCAGCAAGGTAAGTTCTTTTATCTACTTGGACAACTCCTTATGATTCGAATCTATTTTAATCTCAATATGATCCACCCTTGCATTATTCCTAACCACATAACGGTTCACCGTATTCTCCAAACCAGGTTTCCCTTCTTCCATCTTAGCACCAAGATTAACACCAACAGGAGGTTGCATAGCCGCATTCGAATTGCTCCATGAAAACTCTGGCCTCCTTGGTTGTTGATAGTTACCCGGGGACCACGATTGTTGTAGTTCACTTGGTAATTCCTGTTTCGTTGATTGTTTGGATACCTTGTTCCTTGAATATTTTATCCCATGGCATAGTTTGCTTCTTCTAAATCCTTTTGGATCGGTCTTTCTTCACCGTCATCTTGCTGCTTCATCATTGGTACTCTCTGTGACAAATCAGTAATCTATTTCTACTGAGTTTTAAGTAGCTTGTTGATATTACCCAAGCTTGAGACAATCTCATCTTCTCTACTCGACTTTACCATTGTATGTTCAACCTGTGCTACTTTTCCAAGGACATAGGTGCCTCTCACTCTATCAGTTGGCCAATCTCTTGAATTCATCGACATATCCTCAAAGAGCTTTTCGGCCTCGATGGATGACTTTGTAAGCAATACTCCATTCGAGGAAACATCAAATAACACTCAAGAATCACAATCCAATCCATTTTAGAATATACTGATATACTAAGCTTTTGACAAGCCATGCTGTGGACACCTTCTAAGCATGTCATTGAATTTGTCCCTTGCTTCATGAAATTTCTCATTACCACCGATAACAAATTGATTGATTTCTTGTTTCATCTTAAACACCTTTGAAGGTGACATGTATCGCTCCAAGAACTTCAATTTCAATTGCTCCCAGGTAGTGCATTCAGCAGCACTAAGAGTATCGTACCAATCTATCACCCTTTCAGTAAGCGAGAACTTAAACAATAAGATCCTCCTTGCATCTTCATGAGTTCCTGCATCTTTTTGTGTGCTTGCATAACCAAGGAACTTATTCAGATATTGTTGAGGATCCTCGAAAGTTTCTCCAGAGAAGGACACTACACCAAAAATGCTGATTGATATCAGTTTTTAACCGATATCTATTTCACCAAGCAGCCGATGTTGAAGCCCCCAATGTCGAAAGTGGGCGCTGATAGATATCCATTTTTAACCGATGTCTTTTCTATTTTATAGACATTGGTTGAAATCTTTGACATCAGTTGTCCACCGATGTCTTTCAAAAGAAAGACATCGGTCGGCACATTAGACATCGTTTATTCATCAATGTCTTTCCTAGAAAAGAGATCGGATTGGATAGAAAGATATCGGTTACAAACCAATATCTTTCTCAGAAAAGACATCGGAGAAGACACATTAAACATCGGTTATTAACCGATGTCTATACAACTAAAGATGTGAGTTGACACCTATTTAACATCATTTTTCCATCGATGTCTTTCCTATCATAGACATCAGTTTTACAACAATAGACATCAGTTTTTACATGATGTCTTTTATATTATTATTTTATTTTTATTTAATTTTATACATTAATTTATATTATTATTATTAAAATATAATGATATAAGAATGACGTATCTTTACAAGAATTTCAATTACACACAAAATCATCCTCTAAATCTAAAAGTACAAGCATATCCTGACTAATTACATCCAAACTTCAATTTTACATAATCAAATTCTAAATTTATAAGTTGAGGAGCATAATACATTGAGCATTTTCTTGCCTTGCATTGTATAAATACTTTATCTTCTTGCTTTACATTATAATTATTCTTTATCTTCATGTCGTTCACTGCAATTACCTGAAATAAAAATTTTGCACATACAATAGCACAAAAAGATATACCTTAATCCCAAAGTCAAATGGGTTAAATATCTGTAAAGATAAATAAAAACAAAAGATTCAAAGCTTGTCTGGTGCTACTTTGCCAACAAACTAAGCTTACCTATAACATAGAGTTTTAGAAATGTGACTATATAAGGATCTCCCATCACCTGCAAACATAACATGAACACATATCTCATTCCAATTCTAAACCATGACTAACAGAGTCAAAATTTCACTTGCTAAATACAACTTCTAACCTAACAATCGGAGATAGAAACACATACTAGACAGATGTATTTTATGGTCAGTTGATCTGAATTAGGATTATTAGAGAGCAGAGTTGATGAGGGGTGGTTTAGAGAAGATAATGATGAGAAGACAACAATGGTTGCTTCCATACTCCATTAAAACACACAACCTGCAACAAGTAATCAATCATCTCACATCCTTATATATTTGACAAATCTAGGTGATTGTTGAGAGTGGAATTTCACGTGTTTTAAGTCTCACATTACACCATTTTTGATAGAATGTGGCCATGATTATGTGTAAAATGGTAAATTTTTCATATCTTTCATAATGAAGGCGCTATTAAGGTGTTTTGTTAAGTTTTGAAGGTAAAACACGATCAAAATTTCAAAGTTGGAATGAAGAGTGAAAGCATGAAGGAATGCTGAAAAACACACATCCACATTGCATAATTTTTCTGTATTTGTTTAGAAATCCAAATTGATCATGTGATATATGTTTGGAAAGTCACAGAAGAGAGAATCGTTTTAGCACAAAAATTACTCAAATCTGAGTCTGTATGAGGAAGTTATGCTCGAAACGGTGTGATCGCGCAGTGTAGTCTTTGCCACTCGGCTGATAGCTCGGGGCGAGCTAGTGCGGCTCGATAGCCATTTTCTAATGAGTGGGGTCTAGATGGGGCCCAAATGACATGGCAAGTCACCCTGTATCAGCTCAGGAGCCACTCGGCTAGGTTCATACCCAGCTCGGGCAGAGTTGGGTGCTGAGCGGCCCAAAATCGGGCCCAGTCGAGGCCTGTTCGATTCTGCAGTGTATTTATACCTTTCCGATCACCTTCTGAAGCAGAATTGGTCGAAAAATAGCCCTACAACAGTCCAAGAGAGATTAGGGGAGATCAATACACAAATTGGAGAGAACCCATTAATGAGTGATATTTTCACCTAGATTTTAGTGCCTTTTTATATCCATTTTTATATTATTTTTTCCGTATTTATGTGAAAAACAGGGACATGCACCAACACGGGCCGTGTATGGAACACGACCCTATAAGAGGTGGCCGTGTGCCGTCATTAATTCATCCAACACGACCACCCTGTGCCCATGTTACAGCACACGAGCCGTGTTGCGTAACACGGCCCTGTAAGTCTTGGCCGTGCAGCGACATCAATTCACCCAACACGTCCACCTTATGGCCGTGTTGTAGAGCACGACTCGTGTTGTGTAAAAAGCTACTAAAAATTCTAGAACCTTCTAGAATCTTCCCAAGGGGTATAAATACCCAATAATTCAACATTTGATCAGATTTTTCGAAGGGTTTCACTCCTACACCTAGATCACACACCATTTCCTTCATTTTATACCATCATCTTCATCCATTCTTCATCTATCCATCCACACTTGATCTCCTCCATCAAATCTACCGTCCAAGTTGTCAAGGAAATAAGGGAGAGTGAAGATTGCAAGAAGAAGAAGGAGATCTCCATTGAAGGACTTCAAAGGGGGAATCTAATTCTAATTTTTGTGAACTTTTTTATAGTTTGATCATGAAATTTTTAGATTCAATTGTCTATGTTGATTTCTCTAAGACTATGATAGGCTAATCCCCTTTGTGAGATTAGCTCCATGATTGGTGTTGGATAATTTAGTTTTTATGCAATTTGATTTTAATCTTGAATGGGCTTTGTGTATTTCTATCATTGAATGTTGATTGCTTGATGTATATGATGATATGTGTGATTAATTGTCATGGCCATGTGATTTAGATTGAGAAATCAATTATATGTTTAGGATAGTTCATTGAATCATTTCATCATACACTTCATGTGCATTAATTTAGAATGAGATAGAGATATCCTTCTAGATTTAGAACCCTTTGATAGAACATTTGATTAGCTTGATCGAGAGATTGGTTGATTAGATGAGGGGACCAAAACCATAATGAATTCATAGTACCTTAAAAGGGAATATTGCCTATGATTTAGTACCTAATTAGGGAACTCGTAGAGTAATTAGTATCTATTGGGAGGTGTTCATTTTGGTCCCGATCCTATGTGCTTATGGGAGCCTTGTTGAGGGTTTACATCCTATCCATCTCGAGAGAGAGTTTAAGTGGAATTAGTGATCGCTCCTATGCCTTGTCCATGAGAGATTAGAATTAATTGTATGATTTCTTTATTATCTATGCCATGATTGTTGGTAATCTCATCCTTGCATCATTTGGAACTCATTCATCTTTCATTTCATTTTATCATTTATTTCTTGCATTAGTTAAATTGCATTTATTTGCAAGATATCCATCCCATTCCGTCGTCATTATAAAATCACAATAAACTTGAGATCGCTTAAACTCTAGTGTCTTCCTCCCTGTGGTTCGATAAATTCTTTAATTGGTCATCCCGACTATATACGATCAATCACCCATCCATAATTCACTCTACCAACACTTCCATATCAATTCACTCTACCAACACTTCCATATCAGATTTATTTCTAATTTCATCCTCCATCCATCTCCAAGCGTGTTTTAAGTGCTAATGAGGGGAATCGGACGATCGGAGAGACGGAGAAGGGACGCAGACTTACACTTACGCTAGGGTTTCGTGTTTCTAATCTTTTCCTTCCTTTTTATCTTGATTTTGATATGAATTACATAGCCATGAGTGTTGATTGTAACCTCATGGGCTAATTTTATAAACAGTTCTAGGGTTTGATGGTTAGATTGGATTGATTTGGGAACCTAGACCAAATATTGGGATTTTATGCATTGGATATTTTGATTTTACTTATTTTATTAAGACTTGCTTTTCTGATTCGTAACGTCTTCATAATATATTCATGACAACCGCTATAATGCTTGGATCATCATGTTAGCTTGTGTGCGTTCATGATTGGTATTGTCTATCTGTTAGGGATTAAAGTAGTTCCACTATAAACACTTTAATTCCATGAACTGATAAATCAAATACTTGAATTGTTTAGTGGAACAATTCAAGTAGACTTTCAAGTAGGAAGTGAATAGAACCTTGTAGTAATTCCAGAAAATATCTTGTTAGTCGAGCTTACCATCCGGAGGTATTGTTGCTTGCTTTGATTAGTATCTAGGAATAAGGCTTGGTAATATTCGCGCGCCTTAGGATTTAAATCAGAGTATAATGTTAGCTTAAAATCGGATCATATTCGGTGGGTTAACAGGGTTATGTGGTGTATTTTCATTGAAATTGCATGAATGAACAATTGAAGGTCTAGTAACCCGAATTAATTGGTCTATACCTGATACCTTAGAACTGTCGTTTATCTCTTGATTAGAACTCAATTTATTTTTATTGCTTTTAATTAATTCAAATATTTAATATTCTGTTACTTAGATTAATAATCTTCAAACACTTGGAAATTTGGTTACTCAATTCATCTTAAATAGTAATCTAGAATAAATAGATAATTAACTGTCTCAGTGGGATTGATAATTTAACTTGGGTACTTGTTGCTACAATTGACATCCTTATACTTGAGGATTAAATTGGAGTGCGCAAAATACGCCTAACAAGTTTATTACGCCATTATGCCGGGGAAAGTTTTAGTTGTTTATTTTTCTTTTATTAAATTAGAATATTTTTGTTGAGATTTAATTTTCTTTAACTTGAATTTTTCTTGAGTTGCATGCTTACAAATCGAAGACATGATTGAAAGATCATAAATTTGATCCAGAGATAGAAGCTTCTACAAGGAAAAGAAGAAGAACATCAAAGAATCTCAAAGCACCTCCTAAAGCTGCTAAGGTTCCACCTCCGAAGAAGAAAACAGATACTCAGGATCCTAAAGCAGTCGTAGGAGAGGAAAAGAGCAGATAGAAAATCAGGTTATCCTAAAAGAGACTGAATCGAAATCAAAATCAGAATCAGAATCAGAATCAGCAAATATGGGAGATAGAACCCATGAGGATTACATCGTCATCCGGGAGACATTCAAGTCAACTAATGTAGGAGGATCAGGTGTAGTTGGAGCCATTCAAGCTGATGAGGTGAACGACATAAGGCCAGCCCTGATTAATATGGTGGAGAAAAACCCCTTCGTCGGAGGCATTTTTGATGAGCCCCACGGCCATCTTAAGCGTTTCAACAGTTATATGGATACAATGAAAGCCGCTGATGCTACTAATGATAGTTGGAAGATGAGTCTTTTTCAGTTTTCATTGGTTGATAAGGCAAGGGAGTGGTATGATAAGTTGAAAGGGGACAGTTGTTCTAACTGGACTGAGCTATAGTAGTTATTTGTGGATCGTTTTATGCCACCGGGTAAGGTTCTTGCACTAAAACATGAGATCAATCAATTCAAGCAGCGGAGAGATGAGTCGTTTGGAGAGCTTGGGAAAGGTTTACTGATGCGTTGAGGAGATGCCCACATCATGGATTTAAAAAATCTCAACTCATCAGTGTCTTTTATAATGGTCTGGACAATGAAACAAGAGTGTTGGTTGATGCTTTTGCTGGTGGAACAATTTTTGGCAAAACATCTAATGTCGTAGAAAAGTTGTTTGACGATATTTCTATAAACTCAAGGGATTGGCCATCTGAAAGGATTCGGGGAACTTATGCACTGGGAAAAGTTGAAAAGATTGAAGAGAAGTTTTCTGAAGCTGATAGAAATGATAAGGTTGTCTTTCAATTGGAGCAGATGAACAAACACCTGGTTACTCTGATATCAGGTAATAATGAGCGAGGCAACCGAGGGCCTGCAAGTGATGATGAGGTGATGAACCTTTAAGAGGTCGAGGATGCTAATTGGGCTATGGGGTAGAGTCTTCAAGGTTAGAGAGCTCCTCAGAATTGGCAAGGAAATAGGTACTCTCAAGGTAATTCAAACCAAATGAATAACCAAGGGGGAGGTCCTAGTAATCAGGGTGGCAATTGGCAGAATCAGAGGCATGAGAACTTCTCTTATTCAAATCCGAATAATGCAGTTCCATATCCTCATAATTTTGACCATGGTGCCAAGACTGAAAAAGGTAAGGCCGGGATTGATGAGGTGTTGGCTAGATACATGAAAAAGAATGATGCTGACATAAACAAAATCAATAACTGCATTTTTTTCATGGATTCGAATATGACAAAGCAACATGAAGAAGTTAATAAGCAGTTGCAGAGTCTCACATATTCTATTGGTCAGATCTCAACTATGGTAAATCAACATCAACAACAGATTCAGAAGGGAAAATTTCTGTCAGATAGAGAAATCAACCCGAATGAGTGCCATGCAATCACTTTGAGATCCGGAAAGCAGAACTGATGCAGGACGTAACAAAATTGAAGCAGGACGAAACAGAGGCAGAGCAGGACCACTCAGAAGCCAGCTCGAGCCGAGCTGGGTCCTGAAGTAGCTGAGTTGCAGTCGAGTTGGGTGCAGACCGGTTCAGATGAGTCCTTCGGTTCGGCTCGACCACCACTCGGTATCATTCTACCTCTGCTCGAGCCAAGCTACTATCCAAGCAGCCCTCCAGGTTTTCCTGCGCATCCGAGTTCTGTACAGAGTCAATCTGATCAGGCAATTGCTGATAAAAAGTGGCAGAGAGCTAAGAAACTGAGAGAAGCGGAAGTGGTATTCGAGAGAGACAATTTGGGACTTTCGATAACAAAGGTATCAATTCCTTTCCCTTAGAGTTTCTTATCAAAGAGCCTTGATGAGAAGTTCCAAAAGTTCACTGATGTTATGAGGAATGTCCAAGTCACTATTCCTTGCTCAGAAACATTGGAATAGATGCCACATTACGCAAGGTTCATCAAGGAACTCATCTCTAGAAAGAGAAAGGTTAACAGTGTGGAGACAGTGAATTTGACAGAGAACTGCAGCTCTATTATTTAGAAGAAGCTTCCAGAAAAATTGAAGGATCCAGGGAGCTTCGTCATTCCCTATGAAATTGGAAAAGGACCATCTAAGGGAGCACTGTGTAATCTAGGAGCCAACATAAATTTGATGTCCTTCTAAGTATTCAAGAAGCTTGGTTTGGGGGAGTTGAAACCCATATCTGTTGCTCTATAGTTAGTAGATCGGTCGTTGGCGTACCCCAAGGGAGTTATTGAAAATGTGTTAGTGAAGGTGTCGAATTTGACTTTTCCTGTGGATTTCCTTGTTCTTGATATGGAGGATGACAATGATGGTGCACCTCTGATCTTAGGGCGTCCATTCCTTGCAACTGGAAGAGCTCTTATTGATGTGTTCAAAGGAGAGTTGAGATTGAGGTCCAATGATGAGGAGATCATCTTTTCTTTGAATAAGGAGATGCAGTGGCCTACAGATAAGCAGCACTACAAGTCTATGCAAGTAGTCGACAAAGAGTTTGAGGAGAACTTTACCTTGTCTGATACACAGTTTGAGGCTTTATCTAATGATGCATGTGTTGATTATCTTGAGAATTTACTTGCATTGAGTGATGCCAGGGATGAACAGAGAAGAAAGACCACTGCTGACCTGGTAAATTGGAATAAGAAAACCACTGTTGAAGTGGACATGAAGCCTGCTGCTAAGGAAGAGAAGCATGAGAGCCGAAAAATTGAAGTGGTTGAGGAGATCGTAGGAACATGCGTCTCTCTTACTTTTCTTAATACTAACTCTAATGTGATGTTTGATAATCTTTTTGTTGCAGGAAAGATTGATGATCCATATCTGAAGCCTCCAAAAATACCTCCGGGTTTTTATTCTTATATTGGTGTTGAATATTCTAACTTGTTTGATCCTTGTTTTGCTACGCAGGTTGAGACTACAATTGAGTGGAGGATTGATAAGAAGGAATTAAGCCAGTCATGGGAGGAAAGGAAGTCAAAGGATACTGTTGCAGTGACAAAGAAAGATGAGATGGTTTGAGTTGAGGATAAGAGAGGGAAGAAGTACTTGAAGGTAAGAATACGAGAGGACTGTCCTCCGATCCTATAGTAAAAAAGAGGTATCCCGTCAGGACTCTCTGACGTTAAACATGAGCGCTTGTTGGGGCTGTCCCTCTTATTTTATTGCTTTTATATGTATGTGTTGGTGTAGGAATTTTATTAGGTGTTGCTTGACTTCGGTATATACTTCTTTGCAAACTTAGTTTCTCACTTTGTTTGTTCTAAGTTTGGGGGGAGGTTATGTACATAACTTGTCTCGCAGTGCTGAAGTAAATTTTCTACATTATGTGTGCTTGGAGGGTCAATTTTTTGCGGATTTTTAATATTATCGATTTATTCGTTGATGTTGAGGGTTTATTTTTTTTGCGATTTTCCAAGTTTTGTGTTGTTTGTCGTTTGTTGGTCCTAGTGTTAGTATAGTCGATTTATGGATCTCTGTGATGATTTTTCAATTTTTCTTAGAGGGTATTATATTGTGCTTTGCTACTGTTTATGGGATGTATGACATTAGATTATTGATTAGGAGTTCATGGTGTTAGTCATGGAGTTGTGTTATTGATTTATGCTGTATTATTTTGTGAAACAATTTGATATCGTGCTTTGATATTGAGAAGCTTGAAATTTGATTATATGCAAGGAAGATTAGCTATGTAGCTGTATTAGGTTTGCGCATTCATTCCTACAGCCATGTGAGATTTGAGCCTTTTGAAATCATGACGATTGTATGATTCAGTTTATTCTTATGAATATCGTTCATACACACGTATTCTAGAACTTGACTTTACATCTTGCTTGAAGCTACGTGTTTGATTAGACGATAGGAAATGATCTTAGGCCATATTTGTTGTTTATTAGTTACTAGCCATATTATTATACAACCTAATGAAATTATCTGTAGTAAACCATTTAGAGCCTGAAAGCCTTATTTGTTGAAAGCCTACGTGATTAGCCAATTGATCCCTTTTCTAGCCTTAAAAATTCCTACCTAGTAGAGAGTTGAAGGAATCAAGTTGGAGTCTTGTAAAGAAGAAATATAAGGAGAAGAAATTTGGAAGTGATAAAAATTATAGAAGAGAATGGTTAAATTATTGCATGAAGGGGTGGTGCTCGGAACTAGTACCCCATGAAAAGGGTAGTGCCTGCAATTGTTACCCTTATTTGAAAAAAAAAAAGAGAAAAAGAAAAAAAATTTAAGTAAGGAAGTTGCGTTCAAAAGTGAAGGAGGAATCAAGTTGCAAGAAGCATTGAAGAGTATTGAAGCTGTTTGTTGAAAAGCTTTAAGTCTTCTTTGATTCTCTACTAGTGATTGAGTCACTTTACCCATATATTCCCTACCTTTACTAAAGAGCTAACGTTACATCGTAATGCAAGACCTTTGTGATCCTATTGTCGAAATTATTCCTTTAGTTCAGAGTTGAGATGATTGTCAAGCTTATAGTTATGCGTGTGTTTGAATTGATTATGAGTGTAAACACCTTACCCTAAAGTGTATATCTCACACTTGAGTGATGAGCATAAATGCTACCCGTGAGAATGGGTGAATGAGCATTCCGAAAAAGTTAAGTAGTTGATTTGAATGGTATGTTTTTAGATGGATGGTTATCTTGTAATTGAAGTATGATTTTAGAATTGTTATATTGTCTTGGTTGTCTTCTGCTGTGAAATTTTCTCTCAATTACTCTATTAGTTTTTTATGTCGTTGCCTCGGGACGAGCAGCAGATAAGTTTGGGGGTTTGTTAAGAGTGGAATTTCACATGTTTTAGGTCTCATATTACACCGTTTTTGATAGAATGTGGCCATGATTATGTGTAAAATGGCATGGTTTTCATATATTGCACAATTAAGATGCTATTAAGGTGTTTTGTTGAGTTTTGAAGGGTAAAACATGATCAAAATTTCAAAGTTGGAATGAAGAGTGAAAGCGTGAAGGAATGCTAAAAAACACACGTCCACATTGCATAATTTTTCTGTATTTGTGTAGAAATCCAAATTGATCATGTGATATATGGTTGGAAAGTCATGGAAGAGAGGATCATTTTGGCGCAAAAATACTCAAATCCAAGTCCGTATGAAGAAGTTATTCTCGAAACGGTGAGATCGCGCAGTGTAGTCTCTGCCACTCGGCTGACAGCTCGGGGCTAGCTAGTGTGGCTCCGTAGCCATTTTCCGGCGAGTGGGGTCCAGATGGGGTCCAAATGACATGGCAAGTCACCCTGTATCAGATCGCGTGCCACTCGGCTAGGTCCATACCCAGCTCGGGCCGAGTTGGGTGCCGAACGGCCTAAAATTGGGCCCAGTCGAGGTCTGTTCGATTATGCAGCATATTTATACCTTTCAGATCACATTCTGAAGCAGAATTGGTCGAAAAACTACCTTGCAACAGTCCAAGAGAGATTAGGGGAGATCAATACACAAATTAGAGAGAACCTATCCATAATTCATCATCAATTCACTCTAACAACACTTCCATATCAGATTTATATCTGATTTCATCCTCCATCCATCTCCAAACGTGTTTCAAGTGCTAATTGAGGGGAATCAGACGATCGGAGAGATGGAGAAGGGACGCAGACTTACGCTTACGCTAGGGTTTCGTGTTTCTAATCTTTTTCTTCCTTTTTATCTTGATTTTTATATGAATTGCATAGCCATGAGTGTTGATTATAACTTCATGGGCTAATTTTATAAACAGTTATAGGGTTTGATGGTTAGATTGGATTGATTTGGGAACCAAGACAAAAGATTGAGATTTTATGCAGTGGATATTTTAATTTTACTTATTTTATTAAGATTTTCTTTTTTGATTCGTAATGTCTTCATAATATATTCATGACATCCGCTATAATGTTTGGATTATTATGTTAGCTTGTGTGTATTCATGATTGGTATTTTCTATCTGTTAGGGATTGAAGTAGTTCCGCTATAAACACTTTAATTCCATGAACTGGTAAATCAAATACTTGAATTGTTTAGTGGAACAAGCAATTAGACTTTCAAGTAGGAAGTGAATAGAACCTTGTAGTAATTTCAGAAAATATCTTATTAGTCGAGCATACCATCCGGAGGTATTGTTGCTTGCTTTGATTACTATCTAGGATAAGACTTGGTAATATTCACGTACATTAGTATTTAAATCAGAGTATACTGTTAGCTTAAAATAGCATAATATTCGGTGGGTTGACAGGTTTATGTGGTATATTTTCATTGAAATTGCATGAATGAACAATAACATTTTATAGTGAAAGTGATAACTTTTTAAAAAGTGTAAAATAGTCTCACGTGAGACGGTCTCACACAAGACCTACCCTTAAAGAAAAGGTTTTAATTTCATCAAAAAAATTTTAATTATATTAATTTATTATTAATGGTTATAATAATACCCAATTTTTATAAAAATATTTAAAAATAACGAAATCAAATTAATTAAATTAATAAATAATATGTGAGATTGAAAATAGAAAAAATCAAAGTAATAATAATAGACATTACATTAAAGACATCGATTATAAAACTGATGTCTATTAGTTCATTGACATCATACAAAAGACATCGGTACTCATAACCGATGTCTAACCAAGTATTGACATCAGATAAAAAGACATCTGTTCATCAAAACAATGTCTATCAGTGTCCCTTTTAAGAATTAAGAATTAACATCACTGAAAAGACATCGTTTATAAAAAATCGATGTCTATCAGCGCATTTTCAATGAAACTGATGTCTATCAGCGTACTTTTATGCTAATCGACATCGGTTTTAGAAAAGACATCGCTTTTTTAGACCAAAAGACATCACATTTAATAAAGAACCGATGTTTATTCGACGATGTTGATCAGCTTTTTTGGTGTAGTGGGAGTTCCTTTCTATCATGCTGATAAAAGCAGGATGAAGATCAAAATCGGCATCACTCCACACGCTTCTAACAACCCACATTGCCTCCTCCTTTATTCTTACAGACTTCACTGATGGAAAGATTATCCAGATTCACTGCCATATTGACTGCTTTTGCTTCCGAGTTATCTCCAGATGCAGCTTCAATCGCTTCCGGGTTCAGCACTCCAACTTCAACTCCTAGATTAAGAGCTTCAGTTGCTTCCACGCTCTTATTCTTCTTCTTCTTTGCCTTCTTCTTCCTCGACGATACTCCAATGTCCGGATCAAAAGCTGCTAATGTTCCTGCTTTTGATCTAGTGTGCATACACCTTAGAGAAATATAGCGTTAGAAACCAAAGACAAGTATGGAATAGTTTCAAATAAAATAGCAACATTAAATTTGATAAGGACAGCCGTCCCCTGCAACTGCGCCAGAAACTTGTTGGGCATTTTCTCAACACACAATTTTAATCCTCAAGTATGAAGGATGCGATTGTAGAATAGATAAGCAACCAAGTTATATTTATCGAACCCAAAAGAAAGTTGGTTATCAATTTATTATTATCTAAACTAAGAGAAACTATTATTGGTAATTTAATTGGAGAATACTTATTAAACTAATGAACAAATAATAAAATAACACATAAAATAGAGACAGTAGAGATAAACGAGAGTTGTTCAAGTGAAAAGACATGTAGCTCTTCGGGCCATCCAGTTTCACTAATTAATCTCCTTTCTATATGTCAATGTCTGACTCTGCCTTGTGGATTATGGATGCATCACTAAGCCATGCTAATCTGCTCTATTGACACAAGCAGATAAGATGTAACACATGTGAATTGTCACGGATCAAGAGATATATTTACACCCCCATTTTTAGGTACTATCAGTATTAATTATTTCCCGTGCACTAAGTACTCTAACCCGATATGATCTCCCTTTATAGGTATTATATAATTATCCTCTTTATCCTACCTACTAACCTGAATTCAATACAATTAATAAGTATTCATATATAATAGTTCTAATGAAGCTTTGGAGTCCTCTCACTTAGAATCATAACATATAATCCTGCTCAGCAGTGAACGCACTCAATCAATAACCAAGATATGTATTCAGACTCTACATAACAGTTAATCATGCACAAAACAACTCTGAGTATGAATTAAAAATGCATAGTCTTATATAAAACTAACCCACAAGTAGTGTTGTACGGAGTATACACACGCAAGTTCAATTAACTAGATAAAAACCTTCATAACCCTAGAACTACCAAAGCGGTTCTAGCCCATGATGCTTCAAAGAACGTTCATGGTGATAGAATAGGTCTTACCTATAGTCTTGAAAATTACAAGAAAGATTAAGTTGCAAAGTAAACCCTAGAGATGGGTGACGTCGCTTCTCGCTCCGTCTTGAATCTTCACTTGGTTCTCACTTGATTCGCTGCACGAATCTCTCTATAGCTATTACGGATGGAGTTAGGGTTTAGATGTGGTGTAGGATGGATATGGAATCTAACTCCATTTTTTGGTGTGATCGGCACCCTTTTTTATACTTGTAGTTTCTCCTTATGAACCTTTACTAGGATTTTTCGTAGAAAACACGCACATGCACGCACTAAAGGTGAAATCCCAACTTTTCAGAGCTGATGTGTCTCTATTCGTGCAGATTTGGCATGGTCGAATAGGACCCTTGGTCAAACTGAGGTCGAACGACGTGTAAGTAAATTGAACTTCATCTCTACTTGCCGTTGAACATGATTTACGCAGTTTGAATTGACTTTGCTTGGTCGAACGGGCTTCATTAGTCGAATGACCTCTCTGTAAGTTGAAACACCTCCCATTCAAATTCACCACTATTGTTCGACCAGGCCGATACTGGTTGAACAGCCTTCCAGGTCGAACTACACCTCGAAAATTGTGTTTTCCAATTTTGAGCACTTTAGACCTATTTTTCTGTACAATTATGCTCAAATAACCTCAGTAGCATCTGATTCGTGGATTTTCTATAAACATCCCGATTCGTCTTGATAATAGACTAAATAATACTCAATTTCTACAAAAGTCGGAGCTCAAACACGTGAATTATCACTCTCGTCATCCTGCAACAAGAAGAATATCAAGCCACTCAACAGAATCAGTAGTAGGAAAAGTAAGAGATTTGCCACACAAGTGAATCCTTATATAGGGTTAAAGGTGAGTTACTATCTGCGATCTCCTCCACCACTTCAACTCTTTCGCCCTCATGCTTCTCCTCCTTGGGAACAAGCTTCATCACTTCTTCAAAAGTGGTCTTCTTAGTCTGATTCACCATTTCAACAGTGGTCTTCCTTCTCTGTTCATCCTTGGCATCACTCAATGCAAGTAAATTCTCAAGATAATCAAAACATACATCATTAGATAAACCCTCAAACTCTGCATCAGACAAGGCGAAGTCCTCTACTATTTCTACTTACTTGCATTGCTGCTAATTTGTAGGCCATTGCATCTTCTTATTCAAAGAAAAGATGATATCCTTATCATTGACCTTAATCCTCAACTCTCCTTTGAACACATCTATGAGAGCTCTTCCAGTAGCAAGGAATGGACACCCTAAGATAATAGGCGTGCCATTCTTGTTATCGTCCATATCTAGAACAAGAAAGTACAAAAGAAAAGTCAAATTTAACACCTTCATCAGCACATCTTCAATAACTCCCTATGGATATGTCTACGACCTATCTACTAACTATAGGGCCACAGATATAGGTTTCAACTCCCCCAAATTAAGATTCTTGAATTCTGAGAAAGACATCATATTAATGCTAGCTTAAGATCACACAGTGCTTTTCTAGACGATCCTTTTCCAATCTCACAAGGAATGATGAAGCTGCCTGGATCCTTCAGCTTTTTAGTAGCTTCTTCTGAATAATTAAGCTGCATCTTTCGATTAGATTAATTGTCTCTACACTGTTCAGCTTTCTCTTCCTAGAAATGAGTTTCTTGATGAATCTTGCATAGTATGACATCTCATCCAATGCCTCTGAAAAATGAATACTGACTTTGACGTCCCTCATTACATAAACGAACTTTCTGAACTTCTTATCAGGGCTCTTTGACAAGAATATCTGAGTGAAAAGAATCGGTACCTTTGTCTTCGGATGTCCCAAATTGTCTTTCTCGAATACCACTTTTGCTTCACTCAGTTTCTCAGCTCTTTGCTACTTTTTATCTACGATTGCTTGATCAAATTGGCTCAATATAGAATTTGAACATGCTGAAAACCCTGGAGAGCAGTTCAGCTTGAGCAACTCACAGAGTGGAGGGCAACTCGGCCCGAGCTGGTGTTCAACATCACCCTGAATCACTTCCGGACTTCCCTGTGTGCCTCGCTCGACTCGAGCTGGTGGTCAAGCCATGGCCGAGCAGCTCTATTCTGCTTCTGTTACATCCTACATCATTTTAGACCTTTATACTGCTTTCCTGATCTTAAAGTGATCGCTTTGCACTCTTTCGGGTTAATTTCCGTGTTAGATAGAAACTTTCCCTTCTTAATTTATTGTTGCGCTGCTGATTAGCTGTAGTTGAGATTTGACCTATAGAATATGTGAGACTCTGCAACTGCTTTTTGACTTCCTCATTCTGCTTTGTCATACTCGAATTCATGAGTACAATGCAGTTGTTGATCTTGGCCATATCTCCATCAGTCTTCTTCATATATCTGGCCAATACTTCATCAATATTAGCTCTTCCTTCATCAGTTTTGGCTCCATGATCAAATTTAGGAGGGTATGGAACTGGATTATTCGGATTTGAATATACATAGTTATCATTCCTCATTTGTTCTGTCAATTCCCTCCTTGATTAATTTAACCTCCCCCTTGGTTATTCTTGAATTTGGAATTTCCTTTAGGGTTCCTATTTTCTTGCCAGCTTTGAGGTGCTCTTGTGCCTTGGAGACTCTGCCCCATAGCCCAATTTGCATCCTCAACATGTTGAAGGTTCATTACTACATCCTCACTAGCAGTCTCTTGGTTGCCTCCCCCATTATTACCTGAGATCAGTGTCATCAGGTGTTTGTTCATCTCTTCCAACTAAGTGACAACCTTTATCATTCCTGTCAACTTCAGCAACCTTCTCTTCAACCTGTGCAACTCTTCCAAGTACATAGCTTCCACGAATTATTTCTAAAGGCCAATCTCTATAATTCACAGAAATATCATCAAAAAGTTTCTCTATGACTCTTGATGTCTTGCCAAAAATTGTTCTTCCAGCAGAAATATCAACTAACACTCTTGCTCATTGTCAAGGCCATTATAGAAGACACTGATGAGTTGAGACTTCTTAAATCCATGTGTTGGATTATATACTAAAAGTCTAGCTTTAATATAAACAATGTTTTAACAATATTTGAAATAAGAATCTTTGATCAAATGATTGCATCTTATAATTATTTATATGTCAATACAATAGTCCATTTACTTTATATTGTAAATAATATGATGTGTGGCGTCGTACAGAAGATCATATTATCAGCTTCTTATAAAGTATAAACAGATGCTCACAACCGAGATAGACAGAGACAATCTATCAGGAGATATTAGTTTTTCTTGACTATAAAATTACACTAGTGCACTTTTGATGAGCGTTTTTTCAACACACAATATTAATCCCCAAGTGTGAAGGATGTTATTGTAGCTTAGATAAGCGACCAAGTTATTATCGAACCCAAGGGACGTATTATTATCAATTTAATTATTATCTAACTTATTAAGACTAGGTTGGCAATATAATTGTGGAATAATTAAGTAACTAATAAACAAATAATTAAAATAGAAAGTAAAATAAACAAGCAGTAGAGATTAAACGAAAGTGAATAAGTGAAAAATTAGGTAGTTCTTCGGGACATCCAGTTTTACTCATTAACTTCTCTTCTGTGTATCAATGTCCGACTCTGCCTTGTGGAGTACGGACGCATCACTAAACCATGCAAATCTACTCTATAGACACAAGTAAATAAGCATGTGACACGTGTGAATATCCTTGGAGCAAGAGCTATAATTCACCCCCTTTCTAGGTACTATCAGTATCAATTATTTTCCGTGCACTAAGTACTCTAACCCGATATGATCTCCCCTTATAGGTACTATGAAGTTATTCTCTTTGTCCTACTTATTAACCCGAATCAGATTCAATTAATAAGTATTTGTATAAGATAGTTCTAATGAGACTTCGGAGTCCCGTCACTTAGAATCATAACATGTAATCCTGCTCAGCAATGAACGCACTCAATCAATAATCAAGATATGTATAGAGACTCTACATAATAATTAATGATGCACAAAACAACTTTGAGTATGAATTAAAAAGGCATAGTCTTATATAAAATAAACCACAAGTAGTGCTACAGAGTATACACACAGAAGTTCAATTAACTCATAAAACATTCATAAACCCTAGAACTACCGAAGCGGTTTTAGCCCATAATTGATCGAACAACAATCATGGTAGCTGGATAGATATTACCCATAGTCTTAAAAATTACAAGATAAATTAAGAAGCGAAGTAAACCCTAGATGTCGGCGCCATCGCGTCTCTCTTTGTCTTGAATCTTCACTTGGTTCTCACTTGATTCGACAAAAGAAACTCTCTCCACAGCTCCGTAGGATGATGTAGGGTTTCAGATGTTGTATAGAATGAAGTTGGTGGTGAACTTCTCTTTTTACTGCGTAGGGTCTTCCTTTTATACTTTCAACTCCTCCAACGGACCTCTAATGGGCTTTTTGAGAGAAAACATGTACTGAAGGTGTAAAAATACGGATCTGGAAGCTTCCCACGTGTTGGTTCGACCAATGCCCTTGGTCGAACCACTAGCAGCCTGGTCAAACCGGCTTGTAATAAGCTGGTAGTTGCCTAGTTTGACTCGAACCACTGGTCGAACCAGAAGCATCATGGTTGAATCATTACTGCATCACTTCAGGCATTTAGTTCGACCATGGTTCGACCTTCATGCTAGTTCGACCACGGTTCGACCTTCATGCCTGGTCGAACCCCTCTGTAACAACTTTAATTTGCAGGATGCTGGTTCGACCCGAACCAGTGGTCGAAACACTGGCTTCTTGGTTGAACTAGATGCCTTCATGCCTCTTTTTCGGTTCCGAGCACTTATGTCCTATTTTCCTTCGAAAATCCACTCAAACAGCCTCAAACGCACCTGATTTGTGACTTCCCACTACATATATCGATTTATCTCATCTTAGAATCAAATTATACACCGTTATCACATAAATTAGAGCTCAAATTCTGTGAATTTACACTCTCATCAACCCCCAAACTTACATGTTACTCGTCCTGAGGCAACGAAATAAAAAATACAAGAGTAAGCGTAAAATTCACAAGCCCATCAAGTCAAGTACAATGCATACCTACACATGCAATTCTATTAATTTAAAACAAGTACCACTCGCATCATATATTTCATTCATGTAAAAACATCACTTAATTATAATACGCTTACTAAGTCATCTAGCTCACAAGATAAGTGTTTACTCTCGCTCTCAAGTGTGAAGTATGCTTAAAAAGGTTAACATATATGCTCATGTTCAATTCATATTTTCGCATAACCATAAACTTGGCAAGGGTTTCAGAAATCAACTCATAACCGCTTCATTACTAGGATCACAAAGGACTTGCTTTTTGGTTGTAATGTTGGCTCTTTGGTAAGGGTAGGAAAATATAGATAAAGTGACTAATTCACTAGTAGAGAATTACCTTGGAGTTATGCTTTTTATCAAACAGCTTCCTCTTCTCCATCTTTATTCTCATGATCTTTGTGATTCAACTTCTTCTTCTTTTTTTCTTAGAATCAACATCTTCTTTTCTCCTTTCTTCAAAGTACAAGGGTACCAATTTTGGGCACTACCCTTCTACGTAGTCGGGGTACCAGTTTCGGCACTACCCCTAAACAAGATTTAACCATGAATTCTTTTTCACTTCATACCGCTCAACCAATTTTTCTTCCTTTTCTTCTTATTCGAGCTAGCATATATTCACCTCAACCCTCTACTAATGAATAGGATATTCAATAAGACTCAAGTAAATGATGAATAAGGCTTTTTATCAAGGCTTGCCAAAGAAAAAGCTTTTAAAGGCTGAACAGGGCTTCCAATGATACAGTATATGGGAAGACAAAATTTGGCTAAGTAACTCAAATAAACATTAATGGCCTAAGATCATGTCCTAATAGCTAACAATCATAAGTCTCACACAAGACTCCAAGCCAAGTTCTAGAATACGATCATATGAACGATTCTCACAAGAATAAACTATCATGCATGGATGTAGCATGATTTCATAAGGTTCAAATTCTCAAATGGGTAATAGAACCCTAAGCACTTCTCAAAGCATATAATCAAGATCAATTCCACAATGAACTCCATATATTGAACAAGTGATGGGCGTTTTTTCAACACACAATATTAATGTCATCCCCGGCAACAGCGCCAAGAACTTGATGGGTGTTTTCTCAACACACAATATTAATCCCCAAGTGTTAAGGATACTATTATAGTTTTGATAAGCGACCAAGTGATTATCGAACCCAAAGGACGTATTATTATTAATTTAATTATATTCTAACTTATTAAGACTATTATGGCGAAATAGTTGTGTGATTAAGTAATTAATAACTAAATAATTAAAAGAACAATTAAAATAAATAAGCATTACAGATCGAACGACAGTGAATAAGTGAGAAGATAGGTAGTCCTTTGGGCCATCCAGTTTTACTCATTAATTTTCCTTCCGTGTATCAATGTCCGACTCTGCCTTGTGTAATATGGATACATCACTAAGCCATGCAAATTTACTCTATAGACACAAGTAAATAAGTGTGTGACACATGTGAATATCCTTGGAGTAAGAGATATAATTCACCTCCCTATCTAGGTATTATCGATATCAATTATTTCCCGTGCACTAAGTACTCTAACCTAACATGATCTTCCTTTATAGGTACTATGAAGTTATACTCTTTGTCCTACTTATTAACCCGAATACGATTCAATTAACAAGTATTTATATAAGATAGTTCGAATGAGACTTCAGAATACCTTCACTTAGAATCATAACATAGAATCCAACTCAGCAGTGAACGCACTCAATCAATAATCAAGATATGTATTCAGACTCTATATAACAATTAATGATGCACAAAACAACTCTGAGTATGAATTAAAAATGCATAATCTTATATAAAATAAACCAAAAGTAGTATTTTACGGAGTATACACACGGAAGTTCAATTAACTTATAAAACCTTCATAAACCCTAGAACTACCGACGCAGTTCTAGCCCATGATTGATCGAAAAACAATCATGGTGGTTGGATAGATCTTACCCATAGTCTTGAAAATTACAAGATAAATTAAGAAGCGAAGTAAACCCTAGACGCTGGCGCCGCTTTTCTCTCGGTCTTGAATCTTCACTTGGTTCTCACTTGATTCGATAAACGAATATCTCTCCACAGCTCCGTGGATGGTGGTAGAGTTTTGGATGTTGTGTACAATGAAGGTGGTGAATGGGCTCTCCTTTTCTCTTGCGTAAGGTCTTCCTTTTATACTTACGAGCTCTCCTTACGGACCTAAGATGGGCTTTGTGAGCGGAAACATACACTTAAGGTGTAAAAATATTGATCCAGACATATCCAGCACATTTGTTCGACCAAAGGCCTTGGTCGAACCGATCACAGCTGGTCGAACCATAGGTCGAATCGACCTGTAACACACTGGCAGGTCCACGATTCTGGTCAAATGGCCGATCGAATTGAAAACCTTGCGGTCGAACTGTAACTGCGAAAACTTAAGCTTTTGGTTCGACCATGATTCGACAACTGTGCTTGGTCAAACCACGGTGTCATGGCCGAACCACACTCCTGACGAATTCCGATGCCTGGTTCGACTAGGGATGTTGGTCAAACCACTCTCTGCTTTGTCAAAATGCCTCTCTGCATGGTCGAATCGGTGCTTTCAACACCCTTTCTCCAGTTCCGATCACTTCTAACTCATTTTCCTTCTAAAATCCACTCAAACGAACTCTAACACACTTAATTCATGACTTTCTACAATACAACTCGATTTATCTCGACTGAAGATCAAATATTACATCATTATGACATGAATCAGGGCTCAAAACACGTGAATTTACACACTCATCAAACCCCCAAACTAACATGTTGCTCGTCCCGAGGCAGCGCATTCAAAACATAAGAGTAAGTGTAAATTTCACAAGTCCATCTAGTCAAATACAAGTCATACCTACACATGCAACTCTATCAACTTAAAACAAGTATCACTTGCATTATATATTTCATTTATGCAAAACATCACTCAATTATAATACAATTCAGAGTACCGTGTAACCATAAGCTTGGCAAAAGTCTAAAAAATCAACTTATAATTACTTTGTTAGTAGGATCACAAAGGACTTGCTTTTGGGTTGTAATGTTGGCTCTTTGGTAACGGAAGGAAAATATAGATAAAGTGACTAATTCACTAGTAAAGAATTACTTTGGAATTTTGCTTTTCATCAAACAACTTCTTCTGTCCTTATTCTCATGATCTTCGCGATTCAAATTTCCTTCTTTTCCTTGGCATCAACATCATATTTCTTCAAAGTACAAGGGTACCAATTTCGTGCACTACCCATCTAAACAGTCGGGGTACCGGTTTCTGGCACTACCCCTAAACAAGATTTAATCATTCATTTCTTTTCTTCTAATTCATGCTACTCAACCCAAAATTTCTTCCTTTCTTCTTCACATTCAATCTAGCATTTATTCACCTCAACTCTCTACTAATTGGGTATTCAACATGGCGCAAGTAAAGGATAAATAAAGCTTTTTTAATCAAGGTTTGACAAAGAAAAAGCTTTATAGGCTCAAAAGAGCTCGCAATGATTTATATAGTATATGGGAAGGTAAAATTTTGCTAAGTGACTTAAACAAACAATAACAGCCTAAGATCATGTCCTAATAATTCATTAATCATAAGTCTCACAAAAGACTCCAAGCCAAGTTCTAGAATACAGTCATATGAATGACTCTCACAAGAATAAACTATCATGCATAGATGTAGCATGATTTCATAAGGCTCAAATTCTCACATGGGTAATAGATTCCTAAGCACTCCTTATAGCATATAATCATGATCAATTTCGCAATGAATTCCACATATTTAACAAGTAATACATGCTTCTCATCGACAAAATCAACACATGCAAAATATGAATCCAACATACTTAGCAAGAACCCATCATAACAATTCAAAACAAGTATCGCCAACCAACCATCATCAAATATCAAATATCACAACCTCCATCGAATATCAAATCAAAATATAAGTAGACATTCATGCCACTCACACCACAAATACCCATCTTGTAAAGAGAAAAATAGAAGAGGGATGAGATAAAGCAGACAAAGGAAAAAAACCTGGCGCAACCTACTCCTTCGAGGCATCATCCTCATCATCATCATGACTCATCTCCGTGTTTCGCAATGATCAAAATCCTTGTGGAGATTATTTAGTTTTCTATCTAACTCACGCTCATCAGCTTGCATCTTTCCCAATCTCCTATCCATCTCCACGTAATTAGCAAGCAACGCGGTGTATCTCAAATCAAGCGCGGCATAGCTAGTAGTAAGCAAGCCCAACTGGCGATTCGTCTCTTTCTGCTCATTGTTCAGATTGGTAAAATGCTCGTTCATCAACCTAAACTGCTCCCGAAAGTACTCATCAAGGCCGCCCCAATACTGCTATTGTGGCACTGCTGGAATGGGTGGTGGTGGCATCTCCTTATGCTGCTGCTGCGGAACATCCATATCTGGATAAACCTGACCCGCTCCATGCATCTCACAATGCGCATCGTGTTTCTGCTGTTGTGGCCCTCGTTGCCCTTCATCTACAATCATCTGCAGCACTTAGTACATCCCTGCACCATACATCTAATCCACGGTCCTCCAATCACCTCTCCTTACGCACGTGATAGATATAGCCTCGTGCGCCAACATGTTCATCAACATGTTACCATCATTCCGGATCGTAGTTAGACCTGCTACATCGTATGGAAACATAAAAGAAAAAGACTTAGAACCTCTTGTGTACAACCAATCTTCGTCACGATGATAAGCAAATCCAGCCTTTACACAAGCACTCATGACTAGATCCTGATCCTCAAGGATGGGTCTAATGCCAGTAAAGTCCATGCGGTATGACTCAGCCACAGTAGTAAGCAATCCTGCAATATTTACTCTTTGGAACATGGAGCTCCTGAATCTGTGCAGCTGCTGAATCAGATACGACCCACATTAAACCTTACTCCATTAAGCATACACCAGAGAGCATACAACTCTCTTCTTGACACACAACTTTCTTCAGACCGGGCGAACAATGTGTTCCCCAAAACTCGATCCATATATCTAAGAACAGGATTCCGAATCAGAGACGCGCGAGCATCCTTGGTTTTGAAATCCATATCCTCTCTAGAAATTGCTCTCCAAATATTATTTACATTAAAGTATCCATTCTCGTTCCTGGAGATCCCCCTCGGAGTCTCAAAAACATGTTGAAATCTTTAGCAGCCCATCTTCTAATCTCGCCTCCCAGCTGAAAAGAACACTCATAAGGAAGTGGAGTAGAGCCCTTCTTGATGGTGATTGAGCATAACACCACCGTAGTCACATGAAAATATGTCGTCTTCTTCAGGTCCATGAAGTGGCGAATACCCACTTGATCAAACATCCACATAATGTCCTTACGGATATTCATTGTAATCATAGCCCCATCATCTTGGTACCTTGTTCAATAGATCTTATCAGACATATCGCCCCATCGATCATTTATCCCATCCCAATTCTCCATTCGAATCTTAAAATCCCTAGGCAGCCTCTCCTTAAGCCTTAGCTTCTTTGTGACTTCATCCTCACGAGACAGCCTATCTTGTCTCTTCTTCGAACAAACTTCATTCTCCTTTCCTTTTCCTAAAAAACATATTTCAATGCCAAACAGATACAAAGAAAGCAAACTAAACCTAGTTCTAAACTAACTATACATGAAACTCTACTCAAGACTTCAAGTTTAACAAGTATAATCAATTCAAGACAAGCATGTTAATTCAATTTCACTTCTAACTTCAACTCTTTAACAAAAACTATCGATAACTTCAACAACCACTTTACTTTCTTAAGCATACATTCAACAATTCAACTCAAAATTCAACATGCTTCACTTCACTTCTCAATTACTCATCAATTTCACGTAAACATCAAGGTCTAACAACATATCAACAATTAAATTTGGACCCATCACTTGTTCATATGATATTTCCAACAAAAATTCAAATTTGCACCATGGATTAACATAAAAATGAGTTCAATCAACTTACCCACTCATAATCAAGCAATAGAACTTCAATCCTAGGGTAATATGGTCAAGAAAACATACCTTTCAATCCGGCCATGGTTTATATGAACTAATTATGAGAAATCCCAAAATTGGATGAAGAACCCTAGTTTTGCAACCAAATTGCTCCAAATCCGTGAGAAATCGAGTGTAGGAAGTGTGGAAAGTGATTTAAACAGAGCGAAATCAAGTAAAATCAAAGATTGGAAGAGAGGATTTTTGTTTCGGAGAGGGTTCGAGTGTGGGTGGTGTGAAAAGTGATCGAAACAAGGGCGAAAATCCACTTAAAACCTGACTTACCTATTCAGTTTGACCCGAACAAGATGGTCGAATCACCATGTCGTGGTCGAATCGCGCTTTTAGATGATTTTCAGCATTTGGTTCGACCCAAACACTTGGTCGAATCAGAGTGTCGTGGTCGAACCTGTCTGGTTAGAACTTTCAGATGGCTGGTTCGACCCGAACTCCAGGTCGAATCACACTATGCTTAGTCGTATTGACCTGTAATAAAATCTTTGATCACTGATTTGACTTCTACAGCTGGTCGAAGCCTGGTTGAACCACATCGTGTTTGGTCGAATCGACCTGTAATGAACTTGCAGGTTCACGGTTTGACTTCTGATGAGTGCGTAAATTAACTAGTTTTGAGCCCGGATTCGTGTACTTATGGTGTGTTAAATGGTTGAAATTCGATGTGAATCGATATACATGGTGGAAAGTCACGAATCAGGTGTCTACAAGGCTATTTGAGTTGATTTTTGATGGAAAATGAGTTGAAAGTGATCGTATCCGGAAAAAGGAGATTCCAGGGTGCAATTTGACCAAGTAGGAGATGGACTCGACCAAGAAAGAAGCAGTTGGACCAATCCCTATGGTCGAACCCATTGAGAAGAAGTGTCATTCGATCACGATCGTGCCGTTCGACCAAACTAGTTGGTCGAACTGTGGTCGAACCAGAAGCCTAAACAGACGCACTTTCAGTTCGACCAGAACGTTGGTGATTTGACCAGGACTCTGGTCGAATTCGAGACCCACAACTAATGTACAGGTCGATTTGACCAGAAGTTCGACTAGAGAGAATAGGTTACCTGTGTTGTTGGTCGAACTAACATACGAAAATTTACCATTTTTGTATTTTTACACCTTTAATGCGTGTGTTCGCTCAAGAAGCCCATCCAAGGCCCGTAAGGAGAGTTTATAAGTATAAAAGAATAGCTTTCGCAGGAGAAGAAACATCATTCATCATCCATCCATCACCGAAACCCTACCATCATCCGAAGGAGTCGTGCGGAGAGGTTCGTCTGGTGAGTCAAGTAAGATCATACCAACTAACCATGATTGTTCCTTGATCAATCATGGGCTAGAACCGCTCTGGTAGTTCTAATTTTATGAAAGTTTTATGAGTTAACTGAATTTCCATGTGTAAACTCCGTACAATACTACTTGTGGTTTATTTTATATAAGATTATGCCTTTTAAATTCATACTCACGGTTGTTTTGTGCATCATTAACTATTATGTAGAGTCTGAATACATCTCTTGGTTATTGATTGAGTGTGTTCACCACTGAGCAGGATTATATATTATAATTCTAAGTGAAGGGATTCCGAAGTCTTATTAGAACTATCTTATATAGATACTTGTTAATTGAATCTTATTCGTGATAATAAGTAGGATAAAGAGTATAACTTCATAGTACCTATAAAGGGAGATCATATCGGGTTAGAGTACTAAGTGCACGGGAAATAATTGATACTGATAGTACCTAGAAAGGGGGGTGAATTATATCTCTTGCTCTGAGGATATTCACACATGTCATACGCATGTTTACTTGTGTCTATAGAATGAAATTGCATAGTTTAGTGATGTGTCCATAAACCATAAGGCAGAGTTGGACAATAACACATGGAAAGAAAATTAATAAGTAAAACTGGATGACTCGAAGAACTACCGAATTTCTTACTTGATCACAACCATATTTTATTTATTGCTTGTCTATTTAATTTGCTACTCAAAATTATTTGTTATTTAGTTTAGTAACTATTCCAAACCGATTTGTCAACATAGTCTTAGTTAATTAGAATATAATTGAATTGATAATAATCCATCCCTTGGGTTAGATAATCACTTAGTTGCCTTTCGAGACTACAATTGATATCCTTATACTTGAGGATCTAATGGAGCACTGCTTACGAAGTCACCCAATGAGGCCGAGAAGCTTTTTAAAGATATTTTGATGAATTCAAGAGATTGGCCGACTGATAGAGTGAGAGGCACTTATGTCCTTGTTAAAGTAGCACAGGTTGAGCATACTATGGTGAAGTCAGGAAGAGATGATGAGATCGTCTCAAGTTTGACTAACATTAGCAAGCTACTAGAGTATCAGCAAAAGCAGATCGCGGATTTATCTCAAAGAATAACAATGATGCAGCTGGATGGTGGCTATGAAGGAGCTAGCCAAGAGGAGATCGAGGAGGCAAATTACGCCATGGGTCAAAGTATTCAAGGAACTAGGTACCCAAATAGAGAAAACCTAAATTATCATTGCTATGAAGGAGCTAGCCAAGAGGATATCGAGGAGGCAAATTACGTCATGGGTCAAAGTATTCAAGGAACTAGGTACCTGAATCAAGGAAACTAAAATTATCAGGAGAATTACAACAATCGTGGTCCCCTGGGTAACTATCAACAACCAAGGAGGCCGGAGTTTACATGGAGCAATCTGAATAATGCAGTGCGACCTCCCTTCTATTGGTGTTGATCAGGGAGCTAAGGTAGAAGAAGGGAAAGCAGGATTCGAGGATACGGTGAATAGGTACATGGCGAGGAATGATACAAGAGTAGACCGTCTTGAGGCCAAATTAGAAAAGAAGATTGATGCGAACCATGAGGATTTGTCTAAGCAAGTGAAAGACCTTACATTGTTGATGGGAGAGATGGCAGGAAATGTGAACAAGTTGACTCAAACTATTGAGAAAGGGAAGTTTCCGTCGCAGAGTATTGAGAATCCAAAGTCTTGTCACGCTATTACGTTGAGGTTTGGAACACAGTATGAGGGACAATGAGGTCGGAATCAAAGTTTGAAGAGATAGAAGCCTGATTCGACCCTAATTCGACCAACATAGATGGTCGAACTACACAGGGGAGGTCGAACGGGGCACCTGGGCAACATCCGAAAACTGCAGAAGGCCAGTTCGACCAAAAATATGTCAGTTCGACCACAAGCTCTGGTCGAACTCAGGTCAAACTCCACTGCCCAGAGCACCCTATTTTATCTGATGCCCAATTCGACCACGATCATTATGGTTTGACTAACCCTGTTGGTCGAACCATGGTCGAATAGGCCTGTAAAGGGGAGAACAAACTTTCAGGTGATCAGTTCGACCATTACTCACCTAGTTCGACCAGCAACCTAGGTCAAACTCAGGTCGAACCATCCCATTCTGTACCATTTTCTGTGTTGAATGCTCCACGTGATGTTGATGCTACTTCAGTACCTTCAAAAAAGCAGAATAGAGAGATTATAGCATAAAAGAAGTTGGAAAGAGCCAAGTGATTGAGAGCCGAAAAGGATAAAGCAGAGAAGGTTGAACGTGATGAATGAGGGATTCCCAAAACTAAGCTACCTCCATCGTTTCCTTACAAGCTAGTCAAGAAGGGATTGGAAGAGAAGTTCAAGAAGTTTTCAGAGATCATAAACAAGATAAGCTTGAACATTCCTTTTTCTGAGGCGATATTAGAGATGTCATATTATGCCCGTTTCCTGAAGGATATACTTTTGAAGAAGCAAAGCTTAAATGGAATTGAAATAGTGAATCTATCGGAGAATTACAGCTCGATCTTTCAAAGGAAGCTGCCAGCTAAGTTAAAGGATTCGTGAAGCTTCACGATCTTATGCGAGATTGGAAAGGGGCCGGCACGTAGAGCCTTGTGTGATCTTGGGGCAAGCATCAACTTGATGTCATTGTCTATTTTTCAAAGGCTTGGTTTGGGGGAGTTAACTCCCACAACAGTTGCTCTACAACTAGCAGATAGGTCTATGACTTTTCCGAAGGGTGTGATTGAAGACGTTCTTGTCAAAGTAGAGAAGCTAGTCTTTCCTGTGGATTTTCTTGTGCTAGAGATGGAAGATGACAAGGATAATGTCCCTCTTATTTTAGGGAGACCTTTTCTTGCTACTGCGGGAGCTATGATAGATGTGCAGAAGGGTGAGTTGCGGCTAAGGATGGATAAAGAAGAGGTCTTATTTAACCTTGACAAAGCAATAAAGATGTCAATGGAGATGCAATGTCACAGTATTGATGTAGTGGAGGACATTATGAAGGAAGAAATGTCTTTGATTCTATCAAAGGATCCTCTTGAGACATGTTTGGCAGAGTCTCTTACTTTTTCCACTACGGAGCTTGATGAACTCTCCAATGAGGTATGTATTGAATTTCTTGAAAACTTGCTTGCTTTGGGTGATGACAGGTATGAGTCGACAAGGACCAAAATTGAAGAGGTCAAGTAGACTAGGAACTACTTGCCATTGGATAGAGAGAGCGCACCTCAAGAAGAGATGAAAAAAGAGTTGAAACCGCTACCGGAACACTTGAAGTATGCTTACCTATGTGACAATGAAAAATATCCGGTAATTGTATCTTCTTCCCTTGATGATGATCAACTTGAGGAATTGTTAGATGTGCTTAGAAAGTATAAGTTTGCGATTGGTTGGTCTCTTGATGATTTAAAAGGTATTAGCCCTTCCTATTGCATGCATAGAATAAGATTGTTAGATGAGGCCAAGAGTAGCATTCAAAATCAGCGGAGGGTGAATCCCGCTATTCAAGAAGTGATTAGGAAGTAAATCCTAACGTGGCTTGATGCAGGAATTATTTATCCCATTAGTGATAGTCCCCATATAAGTCCATTGCATGTTGTAGCTAAGAAGGGTGGCATGACTATTGTGAAATCTGAAGATGGAGAGTCATTAGCCACTAGGACTCCTACGGGATGGCGTGGGTGTACGGATTACAGGAAACTGAATGAAAATACATGCAAAGACCATTTTTCCCTTCCTTTCATGGATCAAATGCTTGATCGTCTTGCGGGGTATGAGTATTATTATTTCTTGGATGAGTACTCGAGTTATAATCAAATCATGATTGCACCCGAGGTTCAAGAAAAGACTACTTTTACTTGCAATTATGATACTTTTGCCTTTAGAAAGATGCCTTTTGGATTATATAATGCGTCTGCTACATTTTAGCGTTGCATGATGGCCATATTTGATGGGTTGATAGAAAAGAACATGGAGTTGTTTATGGATGATTTTTCTGTGTTTGGTTCCTACTTTGATGTTTGTTTATCTAACCTTGCTACTGTTTTGAAGAGATGCCAAGAAACTAACCTTGTCTTGAATTGGAAGAAGTGTCACTTCATGGTAAGAGATGGGGTTGTTCTTGGCCATCATATTTCGGCCAAGGGATTGCAGGTGGATAGAGCAAAGGTGGTGGCAATTGAGAAGCTTCCTCAACCTACTAATGAAAGTGGAGTGCGGTCCTTCCTTGGACACGCCAGTTTTAATAGAAGATTCGTAAAAGACTTCTCAAAATATTCCAAGCCCTTATCTCATTTACTTGAAATGGATGTTCCTTTGTTTTTTATGAAGAATGTCTAAAAGCTTTTCAGATTTTGAAAGAGGCACTCATTACTGCACCTATCTTGATCACACCGGATTAGACTCAGTCGTTTATACTTATGTGTGATGCGAGTGATTTAGCACTTGGAGTGGTGCTTGGGCAGTTGAGGGAAAAGAAGTTCTGCGCCATTTACTATGCAAGTAAGACTTTTGATGCTGCACAAAAGAATTACACGGTGACTGAAAAGGAGTTTCTAGTTCAGTGTATGTATTCAATAAGTTTCGACAGTATTTGATTGGCATGAGAACGATAGTATATACGGATCATTCTGTGATCCGATACTTGATGGAGAAGAAGGAAACGAAGCCAAGGATCATTAGACGGATTCTTCTTCTGCAGGAATTTGATATGAAGATCCGAGATAAGAAAGGTACGAAGAATGTTTTGGCGGATCACCTATCAAGGTTGGAGACAAGGGAGCACTGTGATGATTCTTTTGATTTCATTGAAGTGATGTTCCTTGATGAAAAGATAATGGCAGTGTTTGTTGAAGGAGCGGAAATAGCATGTGTAGTGGCTGCCCAAGGGATAGATCCATGGTATGCGGATTATGTGAATTATATTGTCGTAGGTGAAATTCCGAGAGATCTCAACTAATATCAACTTGCAAAATTCAAGAGGGATGTTGGGACATTTATATGGTATGATCCGTTTGTCTACAAGATATGTACGAATTCCATAGTCTGTAGGTGTGTGCCTGAAATGGAGATAGAAAGCGTTCTTAATTTTTGTCATGCACAACCTAATGGGGGCACTTTGGTGCTCAAAAGACGGAAGCAAAGGTACTTCAATCTGCTCTTTATTGAGCAACTTTGTTTAAAGATTGTGAAAACTATGTGGCGATATGCGATAGATGTCAAAGGATAGGAAACATAAATCGACGAGATGAGATGCCACTTCAGCCAAGCATTGTTGTTGAGATCTTCGATGTATGGGGGATCGATTTTATGGGCCTTTTTCCTCCATCTAATGGATTTCTTTATATCCTTTTAGTAGTGGATTATGTTTCGAAGTGGTGGAAGCCATTCCCACTCCCGTGAATAATTCAAGGACTGCTTTATCTTTCTTGAAGAAACATATCTTTGCCCGTTATGGAGTTCCTAGAGCATTAGTGAGTAATGGAGGGTCTTACTTCGTCAACAAACTTCTTGAAAAGGTGCTTAGGGATTATGGAGTAAAGAATATGGTTACTACACCTTATCACCCTCAAGCGAATGGGCAAGTTGAAATCTCCAACCGACAAGTGAAGCGAATTTTGGAGAAGGTAGTCGGAACCAATAGGAAGGATTGGGCTATGAAGCTTGATGATATTTTGTGGGGGTTCAGGACTGCTTATAATACGGTGTTAGATCACCGTATCAAATTATCTATGGGAAGCCATGCCATTTACCCGAAGAGATTCAGCACAAAGCTTTTTGGGCATTGAGGAGTTTGAACTTGTCTTTAAATGATCAAAAGGAGTTGAGGATGACTCATATTAATCAATTGGATGAGTTCAGAAATTGAGCTTACAAGAACTCGGAGATCTACAAGAAGAGAATGAAGAAATGACATGATTCAAAGATTTCATACAAGGAGTTCAAGCAAGGTGATGAGGTATTACTTTTTAACTCTCGTTTGAAGCTCTTCGCAGGAAAATTGAAATCAAAGTGGACGATGCCGTTCATTATCCATAGAGCCTGTGGAGGGGGAAGTTTTAAGCTTATGGACAAAGATGGAGACATTATCACAGCGAATGGGCATCGATTGAAGCATTATCAGTCGCCGGATGATGATTGCATCGTCTTTGAGGATACCTTGCACTAGATTGGTACCGTCGTGACTCTCCGACGTTAAACAAGAGCGCCTGTTGGGGGCTTTCCCTCCTGCTTTATTGCTTTATTATTTCTTTTGTGTGAGTAAGAAATTTTTATATTTGACGTGCTTACTTATTGGCAATTACATCTCTTTGCAAACTTAGTTTCCACTATATTTTCTACTAAGTTTGTGGGGTGTGATGTATTTACCTCCTTGAAGCACCGAGAGTATAATCTTTATTTATATTATTTGTTTGGGGAGTTGATTTTTTACGGCATATTGAAACTTTAACCGGTTTTAGGATGTCGATTTTTTTGCAATTTGCCTAATGTTCAGTGGTTTTTTGCGTTGTTTTGAGTGTCGTATGCGGAGTTACGCATATCTATTAAGTTTTAGGATTGATTCTCGAGCTAAGTTTGCTCAGTTTTGGTACCTTATGTTTATTTTTTGAGCTTGAAGTGTGCAGAAGATGAAGAAAATTCGACTTTAGAGCTTCAGGTGTCAGATTCGACCAAGGGTGCAGGTCGAACTGAAGAGCTCAGGTCAAACTGGTGATCAGAGAGTTCATTACAGGTCGATTTAACCACAGAGGAGAAGGTTCGACTAAGGCTTCGACCAAGACAAAGATCGAACGGAGGATCAGAGAGTTTGTATAGGTCGATTCAACCAAAAAGGGTTTAGTTCGACCAAAGAGGTAAGTCGAACCATGGTCGAATTGCAAACCTGAAAGATTTGAACATAGGAGTTCGACCAAGACATTTGGTCGAGTCGAGGTCTAACTCTGTCTCCAGTAACGTGGTTCGACCATGTCAATCCAGTTCGACCACTACATCAGGTCGAATCGTACCAGGTAAGTCAGTTTTTAACCCAGTTTTTTCACCCCCATTCGATCACTTTGCACACCACCTTCACCCAAATTTGCTCCCAATCGAAAGCCCTTGCTTCAAAACTTCGATTCCGTAGAATTTTGCTCTGATTAAACCACATTACACACTCCTTCCACCTAATTCGTCGTATTTTTGGAACAATCTAGTTGCAAAATTAGGGTCCGTCGTGATTTTATCACACTTGTTCATTCCTTAGCCATGGTCGGTTCAAAAGGTACGTTTTCTAGACTCTATTACCCTAGGATCGAAGTTCTAATTGTCGATTGTGAGTGGGTAGGTTGATTGAACGAGTTTCTATAGGAATTCATGGTGAAATTTGAATTTTTGTGTGCGAATTCATATGAACAGTTGATTGAATTGTTTTGATTGTTTAATTATTTCCAAACCTTGATGTTTGTGTGAATTTGGGAATAATTTAGGAGTGTGAGATGAAGCATGTTGGATTGTGAGTAAATTGCTTGAATTTGAGTAGTATTCATGTTGGATTGTGAGTAATTTGAGTAGTAATGCATGCTTGTGGTTAATAAAATCATTTGTTGATCTTATTGCATGCTTGATGATTGGAATGAAGTTGAATAAGTATGTGAATTGAATTGTTGGATCATGAGGATGGAATCTGCTTGTTGGGTGTGACTATGCATTGAAAAACTTGAAGTCTTGAGTAGAGTTGAATGCTAGTTGAGTATGAATTAGCTTGGTGTTACTTTCTTGTTGTTGATTTTGAAGTATTATTTTCAGGAAAAGGAAAAGAAGTCGAGGTTCGTTCCAAGAAGAGGCAAGATAGACCTTCTCGTGAAGACACTGTGACAAAGAAGTTAAGGCTTCAAGAGAGGTTGCCAATGAATTTCAAGGTGCGGATGAATGATTGGGAGGATATTAAGGATAAGTGGGGTGATATATCAGACAAGATTGCTAGAATGAGGTATTAGGATGATGGAGCGATGGTTACAATGTGCATTCGAGATGATATCTTGTGGATGTTTGATCAAGTAGGGATTCGTCGCTTCATGGAGTTGAAGAAGCCTAAGTACTTCCATGTGACTACTGAGGTGATTTGTTTGATTACTATGAAGAAGGGCTCGAGACATCTCCCATATGATTGTACATTCCAGCTTAGAGGTGAGATGAGGACGTGGTCGGCTGAGGAGTTGAATGCGCTGTTTCAGACTCCGAGAGGGATCTCTAGAAATGAGAATGGATTCTTTAATGCTAATAACTTCTGGATAGAGGTTTCTGGGGAGGATATGGATTTCAAGATGAGTAGTGCTCGTGCTTCATTGATCTGGAATCCGGTGCTCCGAAACATGGATCAAGTGTTGAGCAACACACTGTTTGCTCAGTCTAAGGGAAGCTGTGTGTCGAGGGGAGAGTTGTATGTCCTCTAGTGTATGCTCAATGGAGTGAGGTTTAATGTGGAATCATACCTTATTTGTCAGCTATACATGTTCAGGTGCTCTCTGTTTTAGAGAGTTAATATCGGAGGTATGCTTACTACTATGGCTGAGCATTATCACATGGACTTCATCAGTATTACACCAATCCTTGAGGATTCAGATTTGTTATGAGTACATGTGTGAAGGGTGGATTCGTTCATCTTCGCAATGGAGATTGGTTCTACACGAGGGGGTCGAAGCCCTTTACTTTTATGTTTCCGTTTGATGGGAGTGAGTTTACTTCTATTCGGAATGAAGGCAACAAGTTGATGAACACATTGGCGCACGATGCTTTCTCCATCACTTGCTTGACGAAAGGTGATTTGAGGATTATAGCTCAGATGTACGCTGAGTGGATGATGGAGGAGATGGGAGATCCATAGCAGCACGAGATGCCACCACGTCCTATTCCAGCATGGCCACAACAGCAGTGGGCAGGTCCTGATTCTTATTTTCAGGAGCAGTTTCATTAGCAGTTCGCCACACTGGATGCGAACCAGTAGGAGACAAATAGGCAGCTAGAATTGGCGAATGCGAATTACACAGCACTGGATGAGAAGTACAACACGCTGCAGAATAACTATGTGGAGATGGATAAGAGATTGGAGAGGATGTATGCTCATGAGCGCGAGTTGGATAGAAAGCTAAACAATCTTCATAGAGATTTGGATCGATTGCGCTTGGAGATGAGTGATGGTGACGACGAAGAGGGTATGTAAGCATTGATATGAGGGTTCTTGGTTTTAGTATGATGCATTCATATTTTTCTTGTGTTAATTTTTGTGATGAGAAGCATGTATAACTTGACAAGTATGTGGAGTTCATTGTTAAATTGATCTTGATTATATGCTATGAGGAGTACTTAGGATTCTATTTACCCATGTGAGAATTTGAGCCATTTAAATCATGCTAGTTCATGAAAGTTTATTCATGAGAGAATCATTCATATGACCGTATTCTAGAACTTGGCTTGGCGTCTTGTGTGAAACTTATGATTGATGAATTGCTAGGACATGATCTTAGGTCATTATTCTGTAATTGAGTCACTTAGCCAAAATTTTACCTTACCTAATAACAAATGTATCATTGTAAGCCCTTTTGAGCCTTAAAAAGATTTTTCTTTGGCAAGCCTTGATAAAAAGCCTTATTAAACCTTTATTTGAGCCTTGTCAAATAACTTATTCATTAGTAGAGAGTTGAGGTGCATCAGTGCTTGAAAGAATGAAAAGGTGGAAGTTTGGATGAGAAGTATGAAAAAGAAAGAAGTACGATTAAATCTTGTTTAGGGGTAGTGCCTGAAACTGGTACCCCGACTGCTTAGACGAGTTGCCCGAAATCGGTACCCTTGCTCATTGAAGAAAAAAATGATGTTGATGCTAATGAAAAGAAAGAGAATTAAACTATGAAGATTATGAGAAGAAGTTGGAGAAACAGATGAAGCTGTATGACGGAAAGCAAAACTCCAAGGTAATTCTCTACTAGTGAATTAGTCACTTACTTAAATTCTCCTACCTTTACCAAAGAGCCAACATTACAACCTAAAAGCAAGTCCTTTGTGACCTCAGTGAGGAATTTATTGTAAGTGGATTTTTGAGACCCTTGCCAAGCTTTTGGTTACGCGGAAGGATGAGTTGATATGAGCGTATATTAACCTATTGAAGTGTATATCTTTTACACTAGAGAGAGTAAATACTTATCTTGTGAGCTAGATGACTTAGTACTCCGAATTGCATAATAATTGAGTGATGTTTTACATGAATGATATATATGATGCTAGTAATACTTGTTTTCGATTGATGAAATTGCATGTGTGAATATGAATTATATGGTGGTTGAGTGAATTTTACACTACCCTATGTTTTGATTGCGTTGCCTCGGGACGAGCAACATGTAAGTTTGGGGGTTTGATGAGTGTGTAAATTCACTAGTTTCGAGCTCAGATTTGTGTACTTATGGTGTGTTAAATGGTTGTAATTCGATGTGAATCGATATACATGGTGGAAAGTCACGGATCAGGTGTCTACAAAGCCATTTGAGTTGATTTTTGAAAGAAAACGAGTTGAAAGTGATCGGATCCTGAAAAAGGAGATTCCAAGTGCAATTCGACCAAGCAGGAGATGGATTAGACCAAGAAGGAAGCAGTTCCACCAACCCCTATGGTCGAACCCATTGAGAAAAAGTGTTGTTTGACTACGATCGTGCCATTCGACCAAGCCAGTTGGTCGAATCGTGGTTGAACCATAAGCCTAAACAAAGACACCTGCAGTTCGACCAGAACATTGGTGATTCGACTAGGACTTTGGTCAAATTCGAGACACGCAACTGATGTACTGGTCGATTCGACCAGGAGTTTGACCAGAGGGAATCAGTTTGACTTGTGCTGTTGGTCGAACTGATGTGCGGAAACTTACCATATTCGTATTTTTACACCTTTAATGCATGTGTTCATTCAAGAAGCCCATCCAAGGCCCATAAGGAGAGTTTACAAATATAAAAGAAGAGTTTTCGCAGGAGAAGAAACATCATTCATCATCCATCCATCACCAAAACCCTACCATCATCCGAAGGAGTCGTACGGAGAGGTTCGTCTGGCGAGTTTATACCAACTAGCCATGATTGTTCCTAGATCAATCATGGGCTAAAACCGCTCCGGTAGTTATAGGGTTATGAAAGTTTTATGAGTTAACTAAATTTCCATGTGTAAACTTCGTACAACACTACTTGTGGTTTATTTTATATGAGATTGTGCTTTTTAAATTCATACTCAAGGTCATTTTGTGCATCATTAACTGTTATGTAGAGTCTGAATACATCTCTTGGTTATTGATTGAGTGCGTTCGCCGCTGAACAGGATTATATGTTACAATTCAAAATGAAGGGATTCCAAAGTCTTATTAGAACTATCTTATATAGATACTTTTTAATTGAATCTTATTCAGGTTAATAAGTAAGATAAAGAGTATAACTTCATAGTACCTATAAAGAGAGATTATAGCGGGTTAGAGTACTAAGTGCACGGAAAATAATTGATATTGATAGTACCTAGAAAGGGGGTGAACTATATCTCTTGCTCCGAGGATATTCACACGTGTCATACGCATATTTATTTGTGTCTATAGAGTGAACTTGCATAGTTTAGTGATGCGTCCATAAACCACAAGGCAGAGCCGGAGAATAACACATGAAAAGGAAATTAATAAGTAAAACTGGATGACCCGAAGAACTACCAAATTTTTTACTTGATCACAACCATATTTTATTTATTGCTTGTCTATTTAATTTGCTATTCAAAATTACATGTAATTTAGTTTTATAACTATTCCAAACCGATTTGCCAATATAGTCTTAGTTAATTAGAATATAATTGAATTGATAATAATTCGTCCCTTGGGTTGGATAATCACTTGGTTGCCTATCGAGACTACAATTGATATCCTTATACTTGAGGATTAATTTTGTGTGTTGAGAAAACGCTCATCAACTTCTCTCCTTGGTCGAATTGAGCCCCTGCTCCTTCGAAATCCACTATTCTTCATCCCCTACACACTTCAAACTCAAAAACGAACTTAAGGTACCAACACGGAGCAAAAACTAAGCTAGAGAACCACTTATAAGACTTAAAATCATGTGCATATACTCCGCATACGACTCAATAAATAAAGCACCACTAAACATTAGGCAAATTACAAAAAATCGACACGTCAAAATTGGTTAGAGTTTCAATATGCCGCAAAAAATCAACTTCCCTAACATACATTATAAAGAAAAGATTATACTCTCCGTGCTACGATGAGGTAAGTACATCACACTCCTCCAAACTTAGTAGAAACTATAGTCGAAATTAAGTTTGAAAGAAGATGTAATTTTCGATTAGTAAGCACGTCAAATATAAAAATTTCTTACTAACACAAAAGAAATAAAACAATAAAACAGGAGGAAAAGCCCCCAACATGCGCTTTTGTTCAATGTCGGAGAGTCACGACGGTACCAATTTACTGCAAGGTATCCTCAAAGACGACGCAAGCATCATCGGGTGACTTATAATGCTTCTAACGATGACCATTCGCCGCTATGATGTCTCCGTCTTTGTCCATGATTTCAAAACTCCCCCCTCCACATGCTCTATGGATAATGAAAGGTCCGGCCCCTTCGATTTCCATTTTTCTACGAAGAGCATTAAACGAGAGTTAAAAAGTAATACCTCATCACCTTGCTTGAATTCCTTGTAAATGATCTTCGAATCATGTCATTTCTTTATTCTTTCTTTGTAGATCACCGAATTCTTGTAATCTTGGTTTCTGAACTCGTCTAGATGATTAATTTGAGTTAATCTCAACTCCTTTTGATCCTTAAGACATAAGTTCAAGCTTCTCAATGCCAAAAAAACTTTATGTTGAATCTCTACGGGTAAGTGGCACGGCTTCCCATAGACAATTTGATACAGTGACATCTCGAGCACCGTCTTGTACGCAGTTCGGAACTCCCACAAAACATCATCGAGCTTCATAGCTCAATCTTTCCTATTAGTTCTGACTACATTTCTAAAATTTGCTTCACTTGTCGGTTAGAGACCTCGGCTTGCCCATTAGCTTTGTAGTAACCCTGTGCTAAACACCATAATCCTTGAGCACTCTCTCTAGAAGCTTATTGACAAAGTGAGAACCTCCATCACTCACAACTGCTGTAGGGACTCCATGACGGGCAAAGATATGTTTCTTCAAGAAAGATAACACGGTCTTTAAATCATTCAAGCGAGTAGGAATGGCTTCCACCCACTTAGAAACATAGTCTACAGCAAGAAGGATGTAGAGGAATCCATTAGATGGGGGAAATAGCCCCATAAAATCAATCCCCATACATCAAAGATCTCTACAACAATGCTCATCTGAAGTGACATCTCATCTCTTCTACTTATGTTTCTCATCCGTTGATATCTATCACATGTCGCTACATAGGATTCACAGTCTTTAAACAAAGTAAGCCAATAAAGAGCAGATTAAAGTACCTTAGCTGCTATCTTTTGGGCTCCGAAATGCCCCCAGTTAGGTTGTGCATGACAAAAATCAAGAACACTCTTCATATCCATCTCGGGCACACACCTACGGACGATAGAATCCGTACAAATCTTGTAGATGAACGGATCATACCATATGAATGTCTCAACATCCCTCTTAAACTTCGTAAGTTGATATCTATTGAGATCCCTTGGAATTTCACCTACGGTAATGTAATTGACATAATTTACATACCATGGATCCATTCCTTGAGCAGCAACTACACAAGCTTTTTCTGCTCCTTCAGCAAACACTGCCATGATCTTCTCATCAGGAAACATCTCTTCTATGTATTCGAAATAATCATCACAATGCTCCCTTATCTCCAACCTTGATAGGTGATCCGCCAATACATTCTTCGTGTCTTCCTTATCTCGGATCTCCATATCAAATTCCTACAGAAGAAGAACCCATCTAATGATCCTGGGCTTTGCTTCCTTCTTCTCCATCAAATACCGGATCGCAGAATGATCTGTATACACAATGGTCTTCATGCCAACCAAATACTGTCGAAATTTATTGAATGCATACACCACAGCTAGAAACTTTTTATCAGTGATAGTGTAGTTCTTTGTGCTGCATCAAAAGTCTTACTCGCATAGTAGATGGCGTAGAACTTCTTTTCATTCATCTGCCCAAGCACCATTCCAAGTGCTTGATCATTTGCATCACATATAAGTACAAACGGTTGAGTCCAATTCGATGTGATCAAGATAGGCACAGTAATTAGTGCCTTCTTCAAAACCTGAAAAGCTGTTAAGCATTCATCAACAAAACAAAAGGAACATCCTTTTCAAGTAAATGAGATAGGGGTTTGGAGTATTTTGAGAAGTCTTTGATAAATCTCCTATAAAATTCTACTTTTCCAAGGAAGGACCGTACTCCATTTTCATTAGTAGGTGTTGGAAGCTTCACAATCGCCACCACCTTTGCTCTATCCATCTAAAATCCCTTAGCTGAAATATGGTGTCCAAGAACAATCTCATCTCTCACCATGAAGTGGTTCTTCTCCCAATTCAAGACGAGATTAATTTCTTGACATCTTTTCATAACAGTAGATAGGTTAGATAAACAAATATCAAAAGAGAAACCAAACATAGAAAAATCATCCATAAACACCTCCATGATCTTTTCTATCAACCCATCAATTATGGTCATCATGCAACGCTGAAATGTAGCAGGTGCATTACACAATCCAAAAGGCATCTTTCTAAAGGCAAAAGTTCCATAAGGGCAAGTGAAAGTAGTATTTTCCTGGTCCTCGGGTGCAATGATCATTTGATTATACCCCGAGTACCCATCCAAAAAATAGTAAAACTCATACCCTACAAGACGATCAAGCATTTGATCCATGAAAGGAAGAGGGAAATGGTCTTTGCATGTATTTCATTCAGTTTCCTATAGTCAATACACACACGACATCCCGTAGGAATCCTAGTGGCTAGAGTCTCTCCATCATCGGCTTTCACAATAGTCATGCCCCCTTTTTAGCTACAACGTGCAATGGACTCACATGGGGACTATCACTAATTGGATAAATAATTCCTGCATTTAGCCATGTTAAGATTTGCTTCCTAATAACTTCTTGAATAGCGGGATTTACCCTCCACTGATTCTGAATGCTACTCTTGGTTTCATCTAACAATCTTATCTTATGCATGCAATATGATGGACTAATTCCTATAAAATCATCAAGAGACCAACCAAAAAGTCTCTACTTATACTTCCTAAGCACATCTAATAACTCATCGAGTTGATCATCAGTTAGAGAAGAAGATACAATTACCGGATATGTTTTATTATCTCCTAGATAGGCGTACTTCAAGTGCTCCGGTAGCGGTTTCAACTCCTCCTTCTTTTCTTCTTTGATTGTGCTTTCTCTACCCAAAAGCAAGTATTTTCTAGTCCACTTCACCTCTTCAAACTTGATCCTTTTTTATTCATACCTGTCATCACCCAAAGCAAGTAGGTTTTCCAAAAATTCAATACATACCTCATTGGCGAGCTCATCTAGCTCTGTGGTGGGAAAAGTAAGAGACTCCGCTATGCATGTCTCCAAGGGATCCTTAGAAAGGATCAAAGACATATCTTTTTTCACGATCTCCTCCACCACATTGATGATGTGACACTGCGTCTCCATAGGCATCTTCATTGCTTTATCAAGGTTTAACATAACATCTTCTTTGTCCATGCGCAGCCTTAGGTCACCCTTTGGAAAATCAATCATAGCTCAAGCCGTAGCAAGGAATGGTCTCCCTAAGATAAGGGTAACATTATCCTTGCCATCCTCCATCTCAAGCACAAGAAAGTCCACAGGAAAGACTAGTTTCTCTACTTTCACTAGAACGTCTTCAATCATCCCTTTCAGAAAAGTCATGGACCTATCTACCAATTGTAGAGCAATCATTGTGGGAGTTAACTTCCCCAAACCAAGCCTTTGAAATATCGACAAGGGCATCAAATTGATGCTTGCCCCAAGATCGCACAAAGCTTGTCGTGCCGGTATCTTCCTAATTTCACATAGAATAGTGAAGCTTCCTGGATCCTTTAACTTCGTTGGCAGCTTCCTCTGTATGATTAAGCTCCAGGTCTCAGGCAAATTCACTGTCTCAATTACGTTCAAGCTTCTCTTCTTCAAAGTATATCCTTTAGGAAGCGGGAATAATATGGCATCTCTAAGAGTGCTTCCGAGAAAGGAATGATCAATCTTATCTTATTTATGATATTTGAAAACTTCTTGAACTTCTCTTCCAATCCTTTCTTGACTAACTTGAAAGGAAACTGAGGAGGTATCTTAGTCTTGGGAATACCTCATTCATCACGTTCCACTTTCTCCGCTTTATCCCTTTTGGCTCTCAATCTCTTTGCTCTTTCCCTTTTTTTTTGCTATAAGCTCAGTATTATGCACTTTAGATGGTACTGGAGTCGTATCAACATCAAGTAAAGCATTTGGTGTGGAAATCGATACCGAACGAAATGGTTCAACCAAGATTTAACCAGGGGTGCTGGTCGAATAAGGCGAGTAATGGTCGAACCGTGCATCAGAAAGTGTTTCTCTCCCAGACAGGCCGGTTCGACCACGATTCGACCAATAGGGTTGGTCGAACCATGATGATCGTGGTTGAATCATGCTTCTGAAAAAATAGAGTGCTCTAGATAGGTCGGTTCGACCATGGTTCGGCCAACAGGTTTGGTTGAACCATATCAATTTTGGTCGAACCCGATTTTAGAAAAAATAGAGGGTAGCGAACAGGCTGGTTCGACCTCGGTTCGACCAACAGGGTTGGTCGAACCAGATACATTTTGGTCGAACCGTCCGTCTGGATGCTCCGGTAGTCGCCCAGGTGCTTGGTTTGACCTCCACGATATGATTCGACCTGTTGTCTTGGTCGAATCGAGGTTTAATCGTGCTCCTGGAGCTTCAGAACTCATTTCTGGCATCATTGACCCCTCATACTGTGTTCCAGATCTTAACGTGATGGCGTGGCACTACTTCGGGTTTGCTATACTTTGAGATGGGAACTTACCCTTCTCCACGGTTTATGTCAATTGGTTAACATTCCCGGCCATCTCCCCCATCAACAACGTCAAGTCTTTCATTTGCTTAGAAATATCCTCATGATTTGCATCAATTTTCTTTTCAAGCTTGGCCTCTAGACGATCTACTCTTGCATCGTTCTTTGCCATGTACCTGTTCACTGTATCCTAAAAACCAGATTTTCCTTCTTCGACCTTAGCACCCGAATCAACACCAACAGGAGGTTGTATTGCTGTATTAGGATCTCTCCATGAAAACTCCAGCCTCCTTGGTTGTTGATAATTACCCGGGGGATCCCAATTATTGTAGTTCCCTTGGTAACTCCGATTTTCTTGATTTTGGAACCTCATTCTATGAATACTTTGACCCATGGCATAGTTCGCCTCTTCCATTTCCTCTTGGCTAGCTCCTTAATTACACACATCATGCTGCATAATTGGTACTCCCTAATCTATGTCAGTAATTTGTTTTTGCTGGGACTCAAGTAACTTGTTGATATTAGCAAACTAGGGACGATCTCATCTTCTCTACTTGACTTTACCATCGTGTGCTCAAACTGTGCTACTTTTCCAAGAACGTAAGTGCCTCTCACTCGATCAGTTGGCCAATCCCTTGAATTCATCGAGATATCCTCAAAGAGCTTTTCGGCCTCTACGGATGACTTTATAAGTAATGCTCCATTAGTAGAAGCATCTAATAAAACTCGAGAATCACAGTCTAATCCATTGTAGAAAATACTGATGTATTGAGCTTTAGAAAGCCCATGTTGTGGACACTTTCGAAGCATGTCCTCGAATCTGTCCCGAGCCTCATGAAACTTCTCATTACCATGGATAGCAAATTGATTGATTTTTTGTTTCATCTTAAACACCTTTGAAGGTGGCATGTAATGGTCCAAGAATTTCAATTTCTCCCAGGTATCACATTCAGCAGCAGTAAGATTATCGTACCAATCTCTCACCTTTTCATTCAGCGAGAACTTAAAATAGATGATCCTCCTCGCATCTTCATGAGCTCCTGTATCTTTTTGTGTACATGAATACCCTAGGAACTTATTCAGATTTTGCTGAGGATCTTCAAAGGTTCCGCAGAGAAGGGACTCCTTTCAATCACGCCGATATGAACAGGGAGTAAATTAAAATTAGCTCCAGCCACTCTTGCTCCTAACAGCCCCGCATTGCCTCCTCTGTTGTTCTTAAAGATTTCACGGATGGCAAGATTATCCGGATTCGCTACCACATTGACTGCTTCTGCTTCCAAGTTAAATTCGGTTGCAGCTTCAGTTGCTTGCGGATTCAGCTCGTCAACTTCAACTCCTAAATTAAGAGCCTCCGCTGGTTCTACATTCCTATTCTTCTTCTTCTTCCCCTTCTTCTTCCTTGACGAAGCTCCGATCTCCGGATTGTAAGATTCTAAATCTCCTACCTTTGATTTAGCATACACCTAAGAAAAATAAACATTAGAAAATAAAGACAAGAATAATATAGTCTCAATTAAACTAGAAATAATAAACTAATAATTAATACCGTCCCCGGCAATGGTGCCAAGAACTTGATGGACATTTTCTCAACACACAATATTAATCACAAAGTGTTAAGGATGCTATTGTAATTTTGATAAGCGACCAAGTGATTATCGAACCCAAAGGACGTATTATTATTAATTTAATTATATTCTAACTTACTAAGACTATTACGGTGAAATAGTTGTGTGATTAAGTAACTAATAACTAAATAATTAAAAGAATAATTAAAATAAATAAGCGGTAGAGATCGAATGAAAGTGAATAAGTGAGAAGATAGGTAGTCATTTGGGTCATCCAGTTTTCCTCATTAATTTTCCTTCTATGTATCAATGTCTGACTCTACCTTGTGGAAAATGGACGCATCACTAAGTCATGCAAATCTATTCTATAGACACAAGTAAATAAGAGTGTGACACGTGTGAATATCCTTGGAGCAAGAGATATAATTCACCCCCCTTTCTAGGTACTATCAGTATCAATTATTTCTCATGCACTAAGTACTCTAACCCGATATGATCTCCCTTTATAGGTACTATGAAGCAATGATTAGAAAACCAGACCGGACCGGTCGGTTCAATCGGTTGAATTAGGAATCGGTCCGGAAACCAATCCGGACACACCCAAAAACCATTTTATGGGTTGAACTGGAAAAAACCGGTTTGAACCAGTTCAAACTAGAATAACCGGCTGAACAAGTCAAATCGAAAACCGCCAGTTCTCTCTTTTTTTTTTAAAATAATATTATTACTTTTTAACTTTCGTATTGAGATTCATTGACTAATTTGGGAGAGAACATCTCAAAATATGATGGATGCAAAAAATAGGTAGTAGTGATCATCACATATATAGAAGTACAAAACCTCTCCTCTTTACTAAGTTTCCGATGTGGGATATTGAAGTTGATGGAAAAGAAGAGATAAAAAATGGTCTTTATATATAGAGATCTAATACCTATTTCTTTCTTATAATTAATCAATGTGGGATCTTTTCAATTTCTTACAAGCATATATATTTGTAATTTATCACTCATTATTTTTTAAATCTTTAAATAAATAAATTTATTTACTTAATTGTATCTAAATAATTGAAAAAAATATTTTGAATGAATATTAATTAAAATTAGAGTCAACAAATAAAATGAATTAACAATTTTCTTTTCATTTTTATTTCAATTCTACTATTCTTAATTAATTTTCTTTCAATTTCAAAGTAAATTTGAATTAGATTAACTATTAATATAAATTAAAATAAAAAATCATCTTATTTTTATATTTAACTTTATTCTTTTAATCTATTATTTTTCATGTGCATTAAGTATGTTAATATAAAATTATATATTAAATAATAAAATATTACTAAAATTTAAAGATATGTAATTTATGTTTTTCCGGTTGAACCGCCCGGTTCAACCGGTCCGACCGCGTTAGGGTGGTCATCTTTGGCCTCCGGTCCGATTTTCTAATCACTGCTATGGAGTTATACTCTTTGTCCTACTTATTAACCCGAATACGATACAATTAACAAGTATTTATATAGGATAGTTCTATTGAGACTTCGGAATCCCTTCACTTAAAATCATAACATAGAATTCTGCTTAGCAGTGAACGCACTCAATCAATAATCAAGATATGTATTCAGACTCTACATAACAATTAATGATGCACAAAAGAACTCTGAGAATGAATTAAAAATGCATAATCTTATATAAAATAAACCACAAGTAGTGTTGTACGGAGTATACACACGGAAGTTCAATTAACTTATAAATCCTTCATAAACCCTAGAACTACCAAAGGGATTCTAGCCCATGATTGATCGAAGAACAATTATGGTGGTTGGATAGATCTTACCCATAGTCTTGAAAATTATAAAATAAATTAAGATGCAAAGTAAATCCTAGATGCGAGTGCCGTCGCATCTCTCTCAGTCTTGAATCTTCACTTGGTTCTCACTTGATTCTATAGACGAATCTCTCTTCACAGCTCCATGGATGGTGGTAGGATTTTGGATGTTGTGTAGAATGAAGGTGGTGAATGGGCTTTCCCTTACGTAAGGTCTTCCTTTTATACTTACGAGCTCTCCTTATGGACCTAGGATGAGCTTTTTGAGCGAAAACATGCACTAAAGGTGTAAAAATATGGATCCGGACATGTCCAGCGCATCAGTTCGACCAAAGGCCTTGGTCGAATCGTTCACAGCTGGTCGAACCACAAGTCGAATAGACCTGTAACAAACTGCCAGGTCCATGGTTCGGGACGAATGGCCAGTCGAATCGGAAACCTTGCGGTAGAACTGCAACTGCAAAAACTTAAGCTTTTGGTTCGACCATGGTTCGACCACTGTGCTTGGTCGAACCATAGTGTCGTGGTCGAACAACACTCCTGACGAATTTCCAATGCCTGGTTCGACCAGGGATGCTGGTCGAACCGCCTCCCTGCATGGTCGAATCGGGTGCTTTCAATACTCTTTCTCAGGTTCCAATCACTTCTAACTCATTTTCCTTTAAAAATCTACTCAAACGAACTCAAACACACCTGATTCATGACTTTCTACAATACAACTCAATTTATCTCGACTTAAGATCAATTCTTACATCACTATCACACGAATCCGGACTCAAAACACGTAAATTTACACACTCATTAGCAACGCGTTGTAACGCATATCGAGCACGGCATAGCTCATAGTCAGTAAGCCTAATTGGCGATTCGTCTCCCTCTGATTGTTTTTCACGTTGACAAGATGCTCATTTATCAACCTATTTTGCTCTCTATAATACTCATCAGGACCACCCCAATGCTACTGTTGTGGCTGCTGTGGATGTCTTGGTGGTGGCATCTCGTGTTGCTGTGGTATCTCTATATGAGGATGCTCAATCGGCTGCTCTCCATCTATCTCCTCATAATGCTCCTCGTGCTGAGGCTGCTGCTGCACTTACTGCTGTTGTTGCTATTATCCTTGATCTACAATCCTCTGCAGCTCCTGATACATCCCTGCAGCATACATCTGAGCAACAGTCCTTCAATCTCCTCTACTCAAACACGTAATTGATATCGCCTCATGCGCCAGAGTGTTCATCAACCTATTCTCATAATTTCGGATCGTAGTCAAGGCCCTCACATCATATGAAAAGATAAAAGAATAGGGGTTAGTGTTGGATTGTATACTAAAAGTCTAGCTTTTTGTATGAACAATGTTATAATAATTTATTTAAAATGAGAATCACATGATCAAATGTTTGCGTCTTATAATTTATCAATATGTCTGATGCAATAGTCCACATACTTTATACTGTAGATAATATGTTGTGTGACAAAACGCGGAAGATCATATTATTAGTTTTCTTATAAGTATATACAGATGCTCACAACCGAGATAGACAGGGACTCTCTATCGGGATGGTTATAGTGTGATTTGGTATTAGTTTATCTTGACTATAGAATCACATTAGTGCACCTTGTGTGTATTGAGCAGGACCGCTAGAGATCATTCGACTTATACTGACTATATAGGAAAACTTGATCTCAGATATTATGGATGTTCGTAACACGTAAGCCAGTATATATCTCTTTGATTCATCAATGGGTGAGATTATATTATATTATCATCAATAAACTTCGTGTGTTGGGAAATAGTGTTGCCTCTATGATGTGTTGTTGATTGTAGAAGAAATTCGTGTCCTATTAAATACGTTGATTATGGCCCCTTGAGTAGCTCATAAGGATTATCATGTAAACCCTGCAGGTAGATTTATTCTGGCATGATAATGAGGTTGAGTGGTACTACTCTCGGATGAGATATTAATTAATAGAGTTGTCAGTAACTTAACTAATTAATGGGCATTGTATATCTTAAACATCGGGAGACAGTCGGACTCATAATAAGAAGGAGCCCGTAAATGTAATTATGGGATTAGAGCAGCAGTACAGTAATAATATTTTAGTGGACTATATTATTATTATTGGACTTAAGTATAAGTTTTGGGCTAAACTTGGATACTTAAGCCCAATAAAGACCCGACTCTAATTTCTCCTCCTGGTCCATGTTGTAGCCCATATATAAGTCATCTCAGCTGTTCTAACCCTAGATTATTCACATCTAATACTGTGAGGAGGGAAAGGAAATAGCAGATTGCGAAGATCTTGAGGATCGTCGCCCACTCGACGTCAAGATTGGACTTGGAAATACAGAAGAAGATCAAGAGGTTGTTTGCTGCTATTGTTCGTCAAATTTCACAATTTTTCTAAAATTGTTTGGAATTTCAAGTTGTATGTGATATAAATCGTTAGAAAGCCACTGAAGAGAGGATCGTTTTGGCGCGTAGATCACTCAAATCGGAGATCAGATGAGAGAGTTATGCCAAAATCGGTGAGATTGCGTAGGCTACCGGCAAGAATATTTCTTCTTCAATATACCCTGGTGAAAGGTAATACGTTTCTATTTTTTCTTGCTTCCGCTGATTATTGAATCGTATGGATGGTTCACGGTAACCAAATGATCGAATGCCAATAATTGGTATCAGAACTTCATTTTTGTGGTGAAGCGTGACACGTTAGGCTAGGGTTTAAGTGCTTTATATGTGATTAGGGTTTTAGAACTTAGTTTCTTGGTGAACACCATAACTGTACACGAAAGCACATGTTTACCGCACGGCGTTGTTCACGCCGGTCGACGTCACGGGACTGTTTCTTGATGGCACATTGACATGCGGGTTGTACGCAGATGGACACACGGGTGATGGCTGGTGCAGGGCGTGGTGGACACAATTGATGGCACGGAGTGGAAAGTGCGCCAAGCGGATGAGTCGCGCTTACTAATGGGCGTTGGACACACGATGACCGTCGTGTGAGTGTGGGCTAGTGAACGGATAACAGCACGTTGGCGTGCAGCGTGCGCGATTGTGCACTTGGATATAGTAGAAGAGCAGCATGTTATGCAAGGCAGGCGTGGCAGTATGGCGTGCTAGTGGCTAGAGGCATAAGGCGGCAGGCCTATTCACACCGGTTCCGGCAAACTGCAGTCACAAATCAGGCGAGTGAGGCATGTATCCAGGCGAGTCCACCTTCAATTTTGAGCGGGTCAGCAGCAGTGTTCCAATCGAGTCCTACAACAGGCTGGGTTGAGTCTTGCAGGGATCAATGGCACAGACTTCATTAAATAATTATTATTTGTAATGTGATTCACATGAAGTTGCGTGTTGGCATAGACCTTCCTCCCTAACAGATGAGTTTATATGCGGTTCACTAGTACAAACTTATAATTGATGATTGTAGAAAGTTATGCGAGCGAGTGTGTACTTCTCCAACTGTAAGGCACACAAGCTTGGGCCTCGGACTTGGGATCAAATAATGGTGTACACTTAGGTGAAAATAATAAGTATCATCCCCAACGGAGTCACTGCTATTATTTGCATGGCTAAAGAGGAACCGACTATTAATTATTTTGTCATGAGGTTAGGTTAACGAATGAAATTAATGGGTAAAATATGTCCACACAAACGTGGTATGCAGACTCACGGTGCTTGAGATGTCTGTGAATTTTAATTTTATATTATTTTGAGGGAATCAATATAAATGGATAAATTTGAAGTATTTTATCAGTGTATTTATTTATGATTCTCGAGATTTTCAAATGGTTTTATTTCACTTATTGTTGACTAAAAGAAATTATATTTACTGGTCCAAAGTTAGATGATTAGAAAATAATATTGGCTTTAATTCTTACTGATACTTGAGTGGAGAGGTGTGAGGTTCATAGAAATATGATGGTGTCATGCAACTCTTCGGATACTTGAGTGAGGTTAAAAGGTAAGAGGTCATGGTTGACTTAATGAATTAGAAAAACATGCAGTAAAAATTGAAGGGAAACTTAGGTCAATTTTATTCTCCATAGTTTGCCTAGATGTCTTGAGCAAGTTCTACCTAAAATACAAGATGTTGTATATGGTGGGGAATTTCTGACAAAACATGTGGCGAAGGAAAGTCAATTTCATCAAGAAGTGAACAAGGTTAGTATCTTATTCACTAGTTGTTGAAGCATGATTAGTGATGGCATCTACTGACACGTTTTGTGTAGATATCGGATTCACTAAAAACCTGCAACTAAGTGATGATGAGATTACTATGGACATGGGTAATGCTGCAAGAGTAGTGGTTGTTGTAGTGTGAGTTGTTTATTTATCTTATGATATGAATAAACGTTTGATTATGTGAAATTGTCTTTACGTACGTTTTCATAGAAAGAATTTCATTTCAATTTCTATGCATTTACGGATGGATACTCCATTTCATTTAAATAACATGGTCATAGTGATGAAGGATGGAGCTATAATCTATTTTGGTACGTTGGTGAATAATTTGTACACTCTTAAATCATGTTTTCCCACGGATGCAACAAATAGTAATTAATAACGAGTCTTCTAATCTAGTAATTAATAACGAGTTGTCTAATCTAGTAAGAGAAAGAAACCTTCGAAAATGAACTCTCCAGCTGACTGGTGTGGCGGAAAGAAGGAATAAGACTCTTATGTAAATAGTTAGATGGATGATGAGTTATTTGGAATTATTAAATTCATTTTATGGATATGTCCTAGAAACAATATTTCGTATGAATGTTTATCTATTTGTGGGATATCCTAGAAAAATGAAGGTTGATTTATTTAGTTCAAAAGATCGAAGGGTGATTATTAAAACAAATACTAGATTTTTGGAAATGGACTATGTAATAAATCACAAACCTATGTGTAAATTATTCTAAATAAAGGAAGTGAGAGGGAAAACACAAAGTAATAGTACCAATTGTACAAGAGGAGATACCACAAGTAAACTGCATCGCATGTCACATCTGATACACAGTTACCTGTAGTGCCTTCTCATAGTGGGAGGGTTGTTCAACAACCAGATAGATTTATATTTTGGGAGAGTCGTGAGACTTGGTCCCTAGTAAACATGGAATTAACCCACAAATAAGACAAAGCACTACAAAATCGAAATGCGGAATCTTAGTAAGTCGCAATGAATTCTAAAATAGGATCTATGGATTCTAAATCAAATCTGAAAGCTTGTACGACCACTAAATGGTGTAAAAGTTATTGAAAATGGTCATACAAAATAATAGAGGATCATACAGTAAGATGAAAACCTTGGAAGCAAAGCTTGTTGTAAAAAGGCATACTCAAAAAGAAAGAGTTCGATTATAAGGAAACCTTTTCACTGGTAGCTATGCCTATGTCGATCCGGATTCATGAGGTATAGCAAATAGATGTCAAGACAACTTTCCTTAATGGAAGTCTTGAGGAAAACATCTATGTGAAGCAACTAGAGTGATTCATTGCAAAGGGCTAAGAGCATTTTGAGTGTAAGCTTAAAATTGTCCATCGATGGACTAAAGCAAGCTTCAAGATCATGGAACATCTATTTTGATGAGGTAATCCAGTGATATGGATTTATTCAATGCACGGATATGCCTTGTGTATTGAAAAGAGTGACGGAAATGTGGTGGTATTTCTTGTACTATACGTAGATGATATATTGCTATTGGAAACAATGAAAGAGTATTGTCGGGCGTATGGGTATGGTTCGTAAAGTAGTATGAAATGAAGGACTTAAGAGAAGCGAAGTATATCCTTGCGATCATGGTGATCACTAGATAGGATGTTGTGCTTATATCAAGTTTTATGAATTGATACAATTCTTTCTCATTTTATCTAAGGAAATGTATCTTAGGATACAAAAGAAGATAAAGGTGATGAAGGCAGTTCCTTATACTTCAGCGAATAAGGAAGCTTAATCTAAGTAATGTTATGCACGAGAACGGATACCTGTATTTCCAATTGCATGGAAAGTGGGTATCAAGGTAACCCGAAACAAGAATGTTGAACTATGAAAAGATATATTCTTATGTACCTGAAAAGGACCAAAAATTATATGTGGACTTACCGGACAGATTCATTGCTTCTTGTGGGCTACATAGATTCAGAATTTTCAAATTAAATAGGGACAGCAGTAAATCCACCTCAAGGTTATGTGTTTATTTTTTGAAGTAGAATAATAATATGGAGGAGTGTTATATAGAAATATATTTCGGACTCCACCATCGGAAGATGTTGAATTGGAGTCTCTGAGGCCGCCAAATCCATCTGCATGACTCTAGAAACTTCGTAATGGACTTAGATGTGATTCTAAGTTTGCCCAAGATTATTACAATTTATTGTGATAATAATGGTGCAGTTGCAAACTTGAAGGAATCACGAGCCCTTAAGGCTAATAAACATATGGAGCGCGAGTACCACCTGTTACGAGAAATCGTATGATGAGGGGAAGGTTGTTGTCGCCTAGATTTCAATGGATGATAACCTAGTAAAATCCTTTTACAAGGACCTTAAGGTGAAAGCTTTTGATGGTCTTGTAGTAGGAGCGGGAATCAGATGTATGGCAGTGGTCTTAACAGCATAGTCTTTTAGTATAAGTGGGAGATTGTTGGATTGTATACTAAAAGTCTAGCTTTTTGTATGAACAATGTTATAACAATTTATTTGAAATGAGAATCATATGATGAAATGATTGTGTCTTATAATTTATTTATATGTCTGATGCAATAGTCCACTTACTATATACTGTAGATAATATGTTGTGTGACAACACGCGAAAGATCATATTATCGATTTTCTTATAAAGTATAAACAGATGCTCACAATCGAGATAGACAGGGACTCTCTATCGGGATGGTTGTAGTGTGATTGGGTATTAGTTTTTCTTGATTATAGAATCACATTAGTGCACCTTGTGTGTATTAATCAGGACCGCTTGAGATCGTTCGACTTATACTGACTATATAGGAGAACTTGTTCTCAGTTATTATGGATGTTCGTGCTCTTAATCTCTATACAATAACTTCGACACGTAAGGCAGTATATATCTCTTTTAGTCATCGATGGATGAGATTTAAATATTAAATCAATAAACTCGGTGAGTTGCGTTGATTGTAGAAGGAATTTGTGTCCTATTAAATAGGTTGATGTGTCCCCTTGAGGAGCTCATAAGGATTATCATATAAACCCTGCAGGTGGATTTATTCTGGCATGATAATGAGGTTGAGTGGTACTACTCTCGGATGAGATACTAATTGATGGAGTTGTCAGTAACTTAATTAATTAATGGGCATTGTATATCTAAAACATGGGGAGACTGTCGGACTCATAATAAGAAGGAGCCCATAAACATAATTATGGGATTAGAGCGGCAGTGCAGTAATAATATTTTAGTGGACTATATTATTATTATTGGACTTAAGTGTAAGTTTTGGGCTAAACTTGGATACTTAAGCCCAATGGAGGCCCGACTCTAATTTTTCCTATTGGTCCCTCTTGTAGCCCGTATATAAGTCATCTCAACTGTTCTAACCCTAGATTATTCACGCGTAACACTGTGAGGAGGGAAAGGGAACAGTAGATTGAGCAGATCTTGAGGATCGTCGTCCACATGACGTCAAGATTGGACTTGGGAATACAGCAGAAGATCAAGAGATTATTTGCTGCTGCTGTTCATCAACTTTCATGATTTTTCAAAAGTTTTATGGAACTTCAAACTGTATGTGTAATCTACCGTTGAAAAGCCACTGAAGAGAGGATCATTTTGGCGCGTAGATCACTCAAATTGGAGATCGGATGAGAGAGTTATGTCCAAAACGGTGAGGCTGTGCAGGCTGCCAGCGAGAATATTTCTTCTTCAATATATCCTGGTGAAAGGTAATACGTTTCTATGTTTTCTTGCTTCCGCTGATTATAGAATTGTATGGAACCCTAACGGTTCATGTTAACCAAACGATCGAACACCAACAGTTAGAACCCCTAGTGTAAAACCAGTCTTCATCTTGATGCAAAGGAAATCCAGCTCAAATATATGCACTCATCACTAGATCCAGATCCTCCAAAATAGGTGTAATACCAGTGAAATCCATGTGGTACGAATCAGCCATGGGAGTAAGCAATCCTCCAATATTTACTCTTTAAAAAGAGGAATTCCTGAATTTGTAAAGCTACTGAATCAGATATGAACCCACATTAAACTGCACTCCATTCATCATACAATAAAGAGCATACAACTCTCCCCTAGATACGCAACTTCCCACAAATCGAGCAAACAATGTGTTGCCCAAAACTCTATCCATGTATCTAAGGACTGGATTGCGAATCAATGCAGCACGAGCTTCCTTCGTCTTGAAATCCATATTCTCCTAAAATCGATCTCCAAAAATCATTTGCTCTAAAATATCCATTCTCATGCCTGGAAATCTCCCTCGTAGTTCCTAGCAACACATTAAAATCTTCAGTTGTTCATGTTCTCTTCTCGTCTCCCAGCTAAAATGAACACTCATAAGGAAGGAAACTAGAACCCTTCTTGATCGTGATCGAGCACAAAACTTCCGCAATCACATGAAAATATGTAGGCCTCTTCAACTCCATGAAATGACGGATGCCCACTTGATCAAACATCCACATGATATCATCATGGATATTCATCGTTCTAATTGCATCATCATCATGGTACCTCGTGCGAATTATCTTGTTAGACATCGCACCCCATCGATCATTGATCTCCTCCCAATTCTCCATTCGAATATGAAAGTTCCTCGGCAGCCTCTCTTTAAGACATAACTTCTTTCTAACCTAGTCTTCACGAGATGGCCTATCCTCCCTCTTCTTGGAGTGGATTTCAGTTGCCTTTCCTTTTCCTTCAAGAGTAATACTTCAATACCAAATAAATACAAGAAAAGCAACAATCCTAGTTCAAAATTAACTATACATGAAACTCTACTCAAGACTTCAAGCTATACATGTATAATCAATTCTAAATAAACATGCTCCCGAATGCATGTGTTCATAAAATTTAACAATGAATCCATACACATGCTAATCCAATTTCACTTCAAATTCAACTTCTCCAACAAGAATTTAAACAATTTCACCATTCAATTCACTTTCTACCTTAAGCATGCAATTTATCAACTTCACAAATCAACTCAATATTCTAACATGCTTCACTTCACCACTCAAATTCCACAACACTCAAGTAAACATTAAGGTCTAACAACGAATTAACAATCAAAATCGGACCCATCACTTGTTCATAAGAAATTTTAAAAAAAAATCCAACTTACACCACGAATCCATATATAAACTAGTTCAATCAACTTACCCACTTAAAATCAAGCAATAGACTTTCAATCCTAGGGTAATAGGGTCAAGAGAACGTACCTTTCGATCCAGTCTTAGCTTAGAATGAACAAGATATGAAAATCCCCAAATTGGATGAAAACCCTAGTTTTTCAACTAAAAAGCTCCAAATCTATGAGAAATCAAGTATGGGAAGGGTGGAAAGTGGTTTAATCGGAGTAGAATGAAGTAAAATCAAAGTTTGGAAGAGAGGGTTTTTGGTTCGGAGAGGATTCAAGTGCGGGTGGTGTGAAGTGTACAGAATAGGGGCTGGAATCACATTTAAACACGACTTACCTGGGCTGGTTCGACTCGAACCAGGTGGTCGAAACATAATGTCGTGGTCGAACCAAAATATCGAGGTCGAACCAGCCTATAACAAACTTTTTGATGGCTAGTTCGACTCGAACCAAGGCAGCGAGGTCGAACTAGCCTGTAGCAAATTCTCTAATTATCGGTTCGACTCGAACCGTCTGGTTCGACCTTCTCTCTTGGTCGAACCGGCCTCTTAATCCTTCAAACTTGATTCTTCTTCATCCCCTGCGAACTTCAAGCTCAAAAATGATCATTAAGTACCCAAACAGAGCAAAATTATAGCTAGAAAACCACCATGAAGACTCAATAATAAATGTATATATACTCCACACACGACACAATAAATAAAGCACCACTGAACCTTAGGTAAATTGCAAAAAAATTGACACATCAACACCGATTAAAGTGTTAATATACCGCAAAAAATCAACTCCTTTAACAAACAATACAAAGAAAGATTATACTCTCGGTGCTACGATGAGGTAAGTACATCACCCCCAAACTCAGTAAAAACTATAGTCGAAACTAAGTTTTCAAAGAGATGTAATTTTCGATAAGTAAGCACGTCAAATATAAAAATTTCTTAATCACACTAATGAAATAAAGCAATAAAACAGGAGGGAAAGCCCCCAACAGGTGCTCTTGTTTAACGTCAGAGAGTCACGACAATACCAAATCAATGTAAGGTATCCTCAAAGATGATGCAAGCTCATCCGTCGACTTATAATGCTTCAATCGATGCCCATTGGCAGTTATGATGTCTCTGTCCTTGTCCATGATCTCGAAAATCCCCCCTCCACAGACTCTATGGATAATAAACGGTCACGTTCATTTCGATTTCAATTTTCCTACAATAAGCTTCAATCGAGAGTTAAAAAGTAATAGCTCATCTTCTTGCTTGAACTCCTTATAAGTGATCCTCGAGTCATGCCAATTCTTCATTCTCTCCTTATAGATCGCAGTTAAGAACCCCCACAAAACATCATCGAGCTTCATAGCCCAATCCTTCCTATTTGTTCTGACTACTTTCTCTAAAAGTTATTTCACTTTTCTGTTGGAGACCTCGCCTTGACTATTAGCTTGAGGATGATAGGGTGTAGTAACCCTATACTTAACACCATACTCCTTGAGAACACTTTAAATAAGCTTGTTGACGAAGTGGGAACCTCCATCACTTACAAGTGCTCTAGGAACTCCATAGCGGGCAAAGATATGTTTCTTCAAGAAAGACAACACGGTCTTCGAATCATTCATTCGAGTAGGAATGGCTTCCACCCACTTAGAAGTATAATCCACTTCTAGAAGGATGTAGAGAAATCCATTAGATGGGGGAAAAGGTCCCATAAAATCGATTCCTCATACATCGAAAATTTCAACAACAATGCTCGATTGAAGTGGTATCTCATCTCTTCTACTTATGTTTCCCATCCTTCGACATATATTGCATGTCGCCACATAAGATTAACAGTCTTTAAACAAAGTAGGCCAATAAAGAGCAGATTGAAGTACCTTCGCTGCAGTCTTTTGGGCTCCAAAGTGCCCCCCGTTAGGTTGTGTATGGCAAAAATCAAGAACACTCTCTATCTCCATCTCGGGCACACACCTACGGACAATAGAATCCGTACAAATCTTGTAGACGATCATACCATCTAAGAGTCCCAACATCTCTCTTAAACTTCGTAAGTTGATACCTGTTGAGATCTTTTGGAATTTCACCTACGGCAATGTAATTTACATAATCCGCATACCATGGATCCATTCCTTGAGCATATATTACACAGGCTCTCTCCGCTCCTTCAGAAAACACTGTCATAATCTTCTCATGAGGGAACATCTCCTCTATGTAATCAAAAGAATCATCATAATGCTCCCTTGTCTCCTACCTTGATAGGTGATCCGCTAAAATATTCTTCATTCCTTTCTTGTCTCGGATCTCCATATCAAACTCCTGCAGAAGAAGGATCCATCTAATGATCCTTGGCTTCACTTCTTTCTTCTCCATTAAGTATTGGATCGCAGAATGATCTGTGTACACTATAGTCTTCATGCTAACCAAATACTGTCGAAACTTTTTTAATGCATACACAAAAGCTAGACACTCTTTTTTCAGTGGCAGTGTAGTTCTTTTGTGCTGCATCAAAAGTTTTACTCGCATAATAAATGACGCAGAACTTCTTCTCTCTCATCTGCCCAAGCACCACTCCAAGTGCTAAATCACTTGAATCACTCATAAGTACAAACGACTGAGTCCAATCCTATGTGATCAAGATAGGTGCAGTAATAAGTGTCTCCTTCAAAACCTGAAAAGGTGTTAGAATTCATCATCAAAATTAAAAAGAACGTCCTTTTCAAGTAAGTGAGATAATGGTTTGGAGTATTCTGAGAAGGTTTTGATAAATCTTCTATAAAATCCAGCGTGTCCAAGGAAGGACCACACTCCCTTTTCATTAGTAGGTGGTAGAAGCTTCTCAATCGCCACCACATTAGCTCTATCCGCTTGCAATCCTTTGGCTGAAATATGATGTCTCAATACAATCTCATCCCTTACCATGAAGTGACACTTCTCCTAATTCAAAACTAAGTTAGCCTCAACACATCTCTTCAAAACAGTAGACAGGTTAGCCAAACAAATTTCAATTGAGGAACCAAAAACAAAAAAAAAATCATCTATAAACACCTCCATGATCTTTTCTATCAAACCATCAAATATAGTCACATGCAACGGTAAAATGTAGCAAGTGCATTACACAACCCAAAAGGCATCTTCCTAAAGGAAAAAGTTCCATAAGGGTAAGTAAAAATAGTCTTTTCTTGGTCCTCGGGTGTAATCATTATTTGATTATACCCCGAGTACCCATCCAAGAAATAATAAAAGTCATACCCTGCAAGACAATCAAGCATTTTATCCATGAAAGGAAATGGGAAGTTTCCTATAATTCGTACACACACGCCACCCTATAGGAATCCTAGTGGCTAATGCCTCTCCATCATCTTACTTAACAATAGTCTTGCCCTCCTTTTTAGCTACAACATGCAATGGACTCACATGGGGAATATCACTAATAGAATATATAATTCCTATATCTAGCTATGTTAGGATTAGCATCCTAATCACTTCTTGAATAGCGGGATTCACCCTCCGCTGATTCTGAATGCTTCCCTTAGCCTCATCTAATAACATTATCTTATGCATGCAATATGAAGGATTAATACCTTTTAAATCATCAAGAGACCAACCAATCGCAGACTTATACTTCCTAAGCATATCTAATGACTCATCGAGTTGATCATCAGTTAAAGAAGAAGATACAATTACCGGATATGATTCATTGGCACCTAGTTAGGCATACTTCAAGTGCTTCTGTAGCGGTTTCAATTCCTCCTTCTTCTCGTCTTTTGTTGTGCTCTCCCTATCCAATGGCAAGTACTTTCTAGTCCACTTCTCCTCTTCAAACTTGGTTCTTTTTTATTCATACCTGTCATCACCCAAAGCAAGTAAATTTTTAAGAAATTCAATACATACCTCATTAGAGAACTCTTCTAGCTCTGTGGTTAGAAAAGTAAGAGACTCCACCAAGCATGTCTCCAAGGGATCCTTTGAAAGAATCAAGGACATATCTTACTTCACGATCTCCTCCACCACATCAATTATGTGACACTGCGTCTCTATCGACATCTTTATTGCTTTATCAAGGTTGAACAGAATCTCTTTTTTATCTATCCGCAATCTTAGCTCACCCTTTTGAACATCAATCATCGTTCGAGCAGTGGCAAGGAATGATCTCCCTAAGATAAGAGGGACATATCCTTGTCATCTTCCATCTCTAGCACTAGAAAGTCCACAAGAAAGACTAGTTTCTTGTGGGAGTTAACTCTCCCAAACCAAGCCTTTTGAATATGGACAGAGGCATTAAATTGATGCTTGCCTCAAGATCACACAAGGCTCTTCGTGCTGCCCCTTTCCAATTTCACATAGAATAGTGAAGCTTCCCAGATCCTTTAACTTAACTGGCAGCTTCCTCTGAATAATTGAGCTGTAGTTCTCAGACAAATTCACTATTTCAATTCCGTTCAAGCTTCTCTTCTTTAAAAGTATATCCTTTAGAAAGCGGGCAATTATGGCATCTCCAAGATTGCTTAGAGAAAGGAATGTTCAAGCTTATCTTATTAATGATATTTGAAAACTTCTTGAACTTATCTTCCAATCCCTGCTTGACTAACCTGAAAGGAAATGGGGGAGGTATCTTTGTCTTAGGAATTCCCCATTCATCACGTTTAACCTTCTCCGCTTTATCCTTCTCAGCTCTCAATCTCTTCACTCTCTCCCTTTTCTTTTCTACTATAAGCTCAGTATTCTACCCTTTAGATGGTACTAGAGTAGAATTAACATCAAGTAAAGCATTCTGCACGGAAAACAGTGTTGGACGAGATGGTTCAACCTCGGTTCGACCATGAGTAATATCGAACCAGGTGTATAGTGGTCAAATCAGGCTTCAAAAAGTATGGCATCTCCCGGATAGATCGGTTCGACCATGGTTCGACCTCCAGGGTTGGTCGAACCATAGTTGGGTTGGTCGAACTCGACATCAGAGAATTCTTTATAGGCTGGTTTGACCTTCAGGGTTGGTCGAACCAGTGTGGTGTTGGTCAAACCAGTCGTCTGGATGCTCCGAAGGTTGCCCAAGTACTTTGTTCGATCTTGGTGATATGGTTCGACCTAATGGTATGGTCGAACCCTAGTCGAATCGAGCTCCTAGAGCTCTGGAATTCATTCTCGACATCATCGGTCCATCATAATGTGTTCCAGACCTTAACAGATGGCGTGGAACTCCTTCGGGTTCGTAATACACTGAGATGGGAACTTTTCCTTCTCCACCATTTGTGTTAATTGGTTAACATTCTCGTCCATTTGCCCCATCAAAAATGACAAGTCCTTCATCTGTTTAGATTTATCCTCATGATTTTTACCAATTTTAACCTCTAACTTTGCCTCTAGACAATCCACTTTTGCATCATTTCTCGTCATGTACCTTTTCACCGTATCCTCAAAACCAGGTATTCCTTCTTTGACCTTAGCCTCCGAATCAACACCAACAGGAGGTTGTACTGCTGTATTAGGATTACTTCATGAAAACTCAGGCCTCTTTGGTTGTGGACAATTACCAGGGGGACCACAATTATTGAAGTTCCCTTGATTTTGGAAACTCGTTCCTTGAATACTTTAACCCATGACATAGTTTGCCTCTTCTAATTTCTCTTGAGTGGCTCCTTTATTACCAACATCCTGCTGCATAATTGGTACTCGTTGCGCTATATCAGTAATCTGTTCTCAAGATAATCAATACATGCATCGTTAGATAAACCCTCACTCTGCATCAAACAAGGTGAAGTCCTCTACTATTTCCACATACTTGCATTGTTGCTGATCTGTAGGCCATTGCATCTCCTTATTCAAAGAGAAGATGATCTCTTTATCATTGACCTATGCCTCAACTCTACTTTGAACACATCTATGAGAGCTCTTCTAGTAGCAATGAACAGACGCCCTAAGATAAGAGGCACGCCATCCTTGTTATCCTCCATATCTAGAATAAGAAAGTACAAAGGAAAAGTCAAATTCAACACCTTCATCAGCACATCTTCAATAACTCCCTAGGGATATGTCAATGACCTATCTACTAACTATAGGTCCACAAATGTAGGTTTCAACTCCCCCAAATCAAGCTTCTTGAATTCCGAGAAAGACATCAAATTAATGCTGGCTCAAGATCACACAGTGTTTTTCTAGACGGTCCTTTTCCAATCTTACAAGGAATGATGAAGTTGTCTGGATCCTTCAGCTTTTTTGGTAGCTTCTTCTGAATAATTGAGCTGCATTTTTCTATCAGATTAACTATCTCTACATTGTTCAACTTTCTCTTCATAGAAATAAGTTCCTTGATGAACCTTGCATAGTACGCATCTCATCTAATGCTTCCGAAAAAATGAATACTGACTTTGACGTCCCTCATTACATCAATGAACTTTCTGAACTTCTCATCAAGGATCTTTGACAAGAATCTCTGAGTGAAAGGAATCAGTACTTTTGTCTTTGGAAGTCCCAAACTATCTTTCTCGAATACCACTTCCACTTCTCTCAGTTTCTTAGCTCTTTACTACTTTTAATCTACAATTGCTTGATCAGATTGGCTCAATACAGAATTTGAACACGCTGAAAACCCTAGAGAGCATCTCAACTCGAGCAAGTCAGCGAGTGGAGGGCAACTCGGCCCGAGCTGGTGTTCAGCATCACCCTGAATCGCTTCTGGACCTCACTGTGTACCTCGCTAGGCTACAACTCGACACTTTTTGGACTCAGCTCGGCTCAAGCTGGTGGTCGAGCCATGGCCGAGTGGCTCTGTTCTGCTTATGTTATATTCTGTATCAGTTCTAGACCTTTATACTACTTTCCTGATCTTAAAATGATTGCTTTGCACTCCTTCGGGTTAATTTCTATGTCAGATAAAAACTTTCCCTTCTGAATTTGCTGCTGCTGATTGGCTGTAGTTGAGATTTGACCCATAGAATATGTGAGACTATGCAACTGCTTATTGACTTCCTCATTCTGCTTTGTCATACTCGAATCCATGAGTACAATGCAGTTGTTGATCATGGCCATATCTCTATCAGTCTTCTTCATATACCTGGCCAACACTTCATCAATATTAGCTCTTCCTTCATCAGTTTTGGCTCCATGATCAAAGTTAGGAGGGTATGGAACTGGATTATTTGGATTTGAATATGCATAGTTTCATGCCTCATTTGTTCTGTCAATTCCCTCCTTGATTACTAGGACCTCCCCCTTGGTTATTCCTGAATTTGGAATTTCCTTGAGGGTTAATATTTCCTTGCTAATTTTGAGGTGCTCTTGTACCTTAGAGACTGTGCCCCATAACCCAATTTGCGTCCTTAACCTCTTGAAGGTTCATTACTACATCCTCACTAGCAGTCCCTTGGTTGCCTCCCCCATTATTACCTGAGATCAGAGTCATCAGGTGTTTGTTCATCTCTTCCAACTAAGTTACAACCTTTGTCATTCCTTGTCAGCTTCAGCAACCTTCTCTTCAACGTGTGCAACTCTTCCAAGTACATAGCTTCCACTAATTCTTTCTGAAGGCCAATCTATATAATTCGCAAAAATATCATCAAACAGTTTCTCTACGACTCTTGACATCTTGCCAAAAATCATTCTTCCAGCAGAAGTATCAACTAACACTCTTGCTTCATTGTCAAGGCCATTATAGAAGACACTAATAAGTTGAGACTTCTAAATCCATGTGTTGGATTGTATACTAAAAGTCTAGCTTTAGTATGAACAATGTTTTAATAATATTTGAAATGAGAATCATTGATCAAATGATTGTATCTTATAATTATTTATATATCGATGTAATAGTCCATTTACTTTATATTGTAGATAATATGGTGTGTGGCATCGTACGAAAGATTATATTATCAGGTCCTTATAAAGTATAAATAGATGCTCACAGCCGAGATAGACGGGGACAATCTATCAGGAGGTATTAGTTTGTCTTGACTATAAAATTACACTAGTGCACTTTGGATGAGCATTTTCTCAACACACAATAGTATTCCCCAAGTGTGAATGATGTTATTGTAGCTTTGATAAGCGACTAAGTGATTATCGAACCCAAGGGACGTATTATTATCAATTTAATTATTATCTAACTTATTAAGACTAGGTTGGCAATATAATTGTGGAATAATTAAGTAGCTAATAAATAAATAATTAAAATAGCAAGTAAAATAAACAAGCAGTAGAGATTAAACGAAAGTGAATAAGTGAGAAATTAGGTAGTTCTTCGGGACATCCAGTTTTCCTCATTAACTTTCCTTCCATGTATCAATGTCCGACTCTACCTTGTGGAGTACGGACGCATCACTAAACCATGCAAATCTACTCTATAGACACAAGTAATAAGAGTGTGACACGTGTGAATATCCTTGGAGCAAGAGCTATAATTCACCCCCCTTTCTAGGTACTATCAGTATCAATTATTTCCCGTGCACTAAGTACACTAACCCGATATGATCTCTGATGAGTGTGTAAATTCACAATCTTGAGCCTGGATTTGTGTTATTATGAAGTGTTTGAAGGTTGTAATCGGCTGTAAACCAATATATATTGTGAAAAGACGAGGATCAGGTGTTGTTGAAGCCATTTGAGTGGTTTTTCGAAGGAAATTGGAGTGGAAGTGTTGAAATCTAAAGAAAGGAAGTCGAAGCCATCCGTTTGGGCGAAGCAGGAGTGCAATTCGACCAGAAGAAGGTCAATTCGACCAGCCCTTTTGGTTGAATTGGCAGCATAACACGAGCAAAAGGTGGATTCAACCTCGACAGGGGGATTCGACCTGGGTATCAGGTCGAATCGAGGTCGAATTGATTGGCGGAGATGCCAATTCGACCTCATCACTTCAATTCGACCAGGGCATCTGGTCGAATCAAGCACTTGGGACTTACATTAGGCCAATTTGACCTCCAATTCGACCTGGAGGGGTGAATTTGACCTGTTGGTGAGGTCGAATTGAGCCTCGGAAACTTACCATATTCGTATTTTTACACCCTCAATGTGTGTGATCACTTAAAAAGCCCATTCCAGGCGTGGGAGGTGCGATTACAAGTATAAAAGAAGGCTTATGCAGCAGTAGATCATATATCACGCGATCAAGAGGACAAGACGTAGAGAGTGAAGAGGAGAGTGATCATCTATCATCTGGAGGGGCTGCAAGAGAGGTTCCGCTGGAGATTCAAGTAAGATCGGTCCAACTAACCATGATTGTTCTCAGATCATTCATGGGCTAGAGTCGCTTCGGTAGTTCTAGGGTTATGAAGGTTTCATGAGTTAATTTATCTTTCGTGTGTAAACTCCGTACAACACTACTTGTGGTTTATTTTATATAAGATTATGCTTTTTTAATCCACACTTACGGTTATTTTGTTCATCAATAATTGTTGTGTAGAGTCTGAATACATAACTTGGTTATTGGTTGAGTGCGTTCACTGCTGAGCAGGGTTTTATGTTATAATTCTAAGTGAAGGGATTCCGAAGTCTTATTAGAACTATCTTATATGAATACTTGTTAATTGAATCATATTCGGGTTAATAAGTAGAATAAAGAGTATAATTTCATAGTACCTATAAAAGGAGATCATATCAGATTAGAGTACTAAGTGCACGGGAAATAATTGGTACTGATAGTACCTAGAATGGGGGGTGAATTATATCTCTTGCTCCGAGGATATTTACACGTGTCATATGCATATTTACTTGTGTCTATAGAGTGAATTTGCATGGTTTAGTGATGCGTCCATAAACCACAAGGCAGAGTCGGACATCCTCACACGGAAGATGAATTAATAAGTGGAACTGGATTACCTGAAGAACTACCTACTATCTTACTTGATCACAACTTACTTATCACTTCTTCTTGTTATATTTACTTGTTATTTTAATTATTATTTGTTAATTAATCTCAAAATCACAATCATTATAATTCCCAACATAGTTTTAATATACTAGAATATAATTAAATTGATAAGTATCCGACCCTTGGGTTCAATATATAACATGGTCGTTTATAAAAGCTACAATTAATTTCCTTCATACTTGAGGATTAATTGTAAGTTGAGAAAACGCTTATCAAGTTTCTAGCATCGTTGCCGGGGACGGCATAAAATATCCTTTTGTTATTTCTAGTGTATTTAAGACTATTTTAATTCTTGTTTTGTGTTCTAACTCTTAATCTTTTCAATTGTATGCTTACTAGATCAATGGCTGGAAAGTTGGCAACTTTTAATCCGGAGATCGGGGCATCAACAAAGAAGAAAAAGAGTAAGATTCAAAGCAAGAAAGAAGAACCAACTACAACTCTGAATTTTGAGTTGAAGTGGATGAACCGAACTCGGAAGCAACTAAAACTGTAGTTGATCCAAACGCAGCAGCAGAGGAAGTCGACATGGCCAACGAAAGGGCCAATCCGGATAATCTGGCCATCCGTGAAGTCTCCAAGATTAACGGGGCTGGAAACTTTGGGCTTCTAGGAGCAAGAGGGGCTAATGCGGATTTCGATCTTCACCCCACTTTTGTTAGCATGATAGAAAGGAACTCCTTTGCAGGAGGGACTTTCGAGGATCCGCAGTGGCATCTAAACAAGCTCTTGGGCTATGCAAGTACTCAAAAAGACGCAGGAGAACATGAAGATGCTAGGAAGATCCTCTTGTTTAAATTCTCGCTTACTGAAAGGACGAGAGATTGGTACAACACTATTAACGTAGCTGAATACACTACTTGGGAGAAATTGAAGTTAAAGTTCTTGGAAAGATACATGCCACCTTCAAAGGTGTTCAAAATAAAGCAACACATTAACCAATTTGCTATCGGTAGTGGAGAAAAGTTTCATGAAGCTTGGGACAGATTCAAGGACATGCTTCGTAAGTGTTCTCAACATGGGCTATCTAAAGCTCAATATATCAGCATATTCTACAATGGATTGGATTGTGATTCTCGTGTGTTATTGGATGCTTCTTCTAATAGAGCATTGCTTACTAAGTCATCCGTAGAGGTCAAGAAACTTTTTGAAGATATTTCGATGAACTCAAGAGATTGGTCAACTGATAGAGTGAGAGGCACTTACGTCCTTGGAAAAGTGGCTAAGGTTAAACATGCTATCGTGAAAAAAGTAGAGAAGATGAGATCGTCTCTAGCTTATCGAATATCAATAAGCTACTTGAGTCCCAACAAAAACAAATCAGTGATATATCTCAGCACGTACCAATCATGCAGCAGGAAGTAATGAATGATGGCACGATCCAAAAGGAGATGGAAGAAGCAAACTACGCTATGGGCCAAAGTATTCAAGGAACAAGGTTTCAAAATCAGGGCAATCAGAATTACAAAGGGAACTATAACAATCGTGGTCCCGCGGTTAATTATCAACAGCCTAGGAGGCTGGAGTTTTCATGGAGTAATCCTAACAATGCAATTCAACCTCCGATAGGTGTTGATCCAGGTGCGAAAGTGGAAAAAGAAAGCTGGGTTTCGAGGATACGGTGAACAGGTACATGGCTAGGAATGATGCTAGAGTGGATCGTCTTGAGGACAAATTAGAGAAGAAGATTGATGCAAACCATGAGGATTTGCCCAAGCAAGTGAAGGACCTTACATTTGATGGGGAAGATGGCAGGAAGTGTTAACAAGCTCACTCAAACTATTGAGAAATGGAAGCTCCCGTCGCAAAGTATTGAGAATCCAAAGTCTTGCAACTCCATCACATTGAGGTCTGGAACACAGTACGAGGGACCAATGAGGCCAGAATCAAAATTGGACACATCGAGGGCTCAATTCGACCCCAATTCGACCAACACCACAGGTCAAATTCAGCAAGGGAGGTCGAATTAGATGCCTAGACGTGATTTGGAAGCAACATAGCCTCAATTCGACCAGAGGGGCAGGTCTAATTGAGGTCAAATCCACCCTTTTGGAGCACTCTGTTTCATCAGAAGCCCAATTCGACCAGCAGCCATCAGTTCGACCAGACCGCCAGGTCAAATTGAGGTCGAATCGGGGAGCAGAAATCTTACAGTGAGCCAATTCGACCAGGGGGAATTCAATTTGACTAGACCTTCAGGTCGAATCCTAGTTAAATCGAGCGTACAGGGTGAGAATAGAGTTCTAGGTGCGCAATTCGACCACTACGTGCCCAATTCGACCAGGGCTCCTTGTTGAATTCAGGTCGAATCGTCTCATACAGCACCTGTTTCTTTGCTGAATACTCCTCATGATGTGAACATTACTCCATTGGTTACAAATGAGCAGAATACTAAGATCATAGCAGAGAAGAAGTGGGAAAGAGCCAAGATGTTGAGAACCAAAAAGGATAAAGCGGAGAAGGTCGAGCGTGATGAATGAGGTATCCCCAAAACAAAGATACCTTCGCCATTTCCTTATAAGCTAGTTAAGAAAGGATTAAAAGAGAAGTTCAAGAAGTTTTTAGATATTATAAATAAGGTAAGCTTAAGTATTCCTTTCTCTGAGACAATATTAGAGATGTCGTACTATGCCCGAATCATTAAGGATATACTATTTAAAAAGAGAAGCTTGAACGGAGTTGAGATGGTGAATATGTCTGAAAATTGTAGCTCGATTATCTAAAGGAAGCTGCCACAGAAGATGAAGGATCCGGGAAGCTTCACTATCTTGTGTGAGATTGGAAAAGGGCCGGCATGACGAGCCTTGTGCGATCTTGGGGCAAGCATCAATTTGATGTCATTGTCTATCTTTCAAAAGCTTGGTTTGGGGGAGTTATCTCCTACAATGATTGCTCTACAATTGGCAGATAGGTCGATGACTTTTTCGAAGGGTATCATTGAAGACGTTCTTGTTAAAGTGGAGAAACTAGTCTTTCCTGTGGATTTTCTTGTACTTGAGATGGAAGATGACAAGGATAATATCCCTCTTATCTTGGGGAGACCTTTTCTTGCTACTGCTGGGGCCATGATTGATATTCAAAATGGGGAGCTTAGGTTGCGAATGGATAAAGAAGAGGTCCTATTCAACCTTGACAAAGCAATGAAGATGTCTATGGAGTCACAATGTCATAGTATTGATGTGGTGGAGGAGATTGTGAAGCAAGATATGTCTTTGATCCTGTCTAAGGACCCCCTTGAGACATGCTTGATGGAGTCTCTTACTTATCCCACTACGGAGCTTGATGATCTCTCCAATGAGGTATGTATTGAATATCTTGAAAACTTACTTGCTTTGGGTGATGCCAGGTATGAATTGGAAAAATCTAAGGTTGAGAAGAAGGACGTAGACAAAGGAAGAGAAGATGATGCCTACTTGAAGCCTCCTAACTTACCACCGGATACCCACAAATTTGAAAGTCCTTTCTCTTTCTTTATTTTGTGATCAATTTTATCCTGACTTCGATCTTGATGGTGATAGGAGTGATTCCAAAATTGAGTGGAATATTGACAAGAATGAGACGAGAAAGCTTGAGAAAGGAGATTTTACTAATCATATGTGCCTAAGAAAGGTAAGGTGGTAAGTGTGGATGATAAGAGGGGGAGAAAGTATTAGAAGGTAAAGATAAAAGAAGATCGCCCTCTTGGTTTGTAGTCTACATATTCTGCATTCCGTTGTGACTCTCCAATGTTAAACAAGAGCGCCTGTTGGGGGCTTTACCTCCCATTTTATTGCTTTATTTCATTCGTGTGAGTAAGAAATTTTTATATTTAAAGTGCTTACTTATCGACAATTACATCTCTTTTCAAACTTAGTTTCGACTATAGTTTCTACTAAGTTTGGGGGTGTGATGTACTTACCTCAATAAGCACCGATAGTATAATCTTTTTTGTGACGTTTGTTAGGGGGTTAATTTTTTGCGGCATATTAAAACTTTAACCGGTTATTATTTGTCGATTTTTTGTAACTTGCCTAATGTTTAGTGGTGTTTTATTCCGTGTTTTGAGTTGTTTGCGGAGTTACTCATGAATGTTAAGTTTTAGAATTGATTCTTGATGAAGATATGCTCTATTCTGGTACTTAATGTTCGTTGTTAAGCTTGACGTATGTAGAGTTCTTGTGAAATTGATCTTGATTATGTGCTATGAGGAGTACTTAGGATTCTATTTACCCATGTGAGGATTTGAGCCTTTTAATCATGCTTGATCATGATAGTGTATTCTTGAGAGAATCATTCATATGAACGTATTTTAGAACTTGGCTTGGAGTCTTGTATGAGACTTACAATTGGTGAATTGCTAGGATATGATCTTAAGCCATTTGTGATTACTTGAGTTACTTAGCCAAATTTTACCTTCCCATTGATTATGTATATCTTTGGTAGCCTCGTTTGAGCCTTAAAAAAGCTTTTTCTTTGACAAGCCGAATAAAAGAGCCTTATTAAACCTTTACTAGAGTTTTGTTTAAATACCCTATTCATTGGTAGAGAGTTGAGATGAATAAGTGTTGCAAGAAGAAGAAGGAAGATAGAATGTGGTTGAGTAAAGTAAAAGAAGTGTATGGTTAAATTTTATTTAGGGGTAGTGCCTGAAACTGGTACCCCGATTGCTGTTAAAAAGGGTAGTGCCTACAACCGGTACCCGAGTTATCAAAAAAAGAATGATGTTGATGCAAGAAAGAGAAGGAAAGTTCAAAAATTGTAAGTGCAAGAGAAGAAATTGGAGAAGAATATGTAGCCGAATGAAGAAAGCAAGAACCTCCAAGGTAACTCTCTACTAGTGTTTGAGTCACTTTATCTAAATTTTTCTACCCTTTCCAAAGAGCCAACATTACAACCCGAAAACAAGTCCTTTGTGATCCTAGTCATGAGTTGATTATGAGTTGATGTTTGAGACCCTTGTCAAGCTTATGGTTACGCGTGAGTATGGATTGAGTATGAGCTTATACACTAACCTGTTAAGTGTCATTAGCACTTGAGTGAGAGAGTACATTTATCTTGTGTGATAGATGACTTAGTACTCCGAATGGAAATAAGATTGAGTAATGTTTTGCATGAATGATATGTATGATACAAGAAATACTTGTTTTTAATTGATAAAACGGCATGTGTAATATGTGTTGTACTTGGTGATCTCATGAATTATACTCGACTCCTTGGTTTGATTGTGTTGCCTCGGGACGAGCAACATGTAAGTTTGGAGGTTTGATGAGTGTGTAAATTCACGAATCTTGCGCCTGGATTTGTGCTATTATGAAGTGTTTGAAGGTTGTAATCAGCTGTAAATCGATATATATTGTGAAAAGGCGCGGATCAGGTGTTGTTGAAGCCATTTGAGTGGTTTTTCGAAGGAAATCGGAGTGGAAGTGTTGAAATCTGAAGAAAGGAAGTCGAAGCCATCCGTTTGGGCAAAGTAGGAGTGCAATTCAACCAGAAGGAGGTCAATTCGACCAGCCCTTTTGGTCGAATTGGCAGCATAACACGAGCAGAAGGTGAATTCGACCACGACAGGGGGATTCGACCTGGGCATCAGGTCGAATCGAGGTCGAATTGATTGGCGGAGATGCTAATTCGACCTTGTCACTTCAATTCAACCAGGGCATCTGGTCGAATCAAGCACCTGGGACTTACAGTAGGCCAATTCGACCTCCAATTCGACCTGGAGGGGTGAATTCGACCTGTTGGTGAGGTCGAATTGAGCCTCGAAAACTTACCATATCCGTATTTTTACACCCTCAATGCGTGTGATCACTTAAAAAGCCCATTCCAAGCCCCGGAGGCACGACTACAAGTATAAAAGAAGGCTTATGCAGCAGTAGATCATATATCACGCGATCAAGAGGACGAGACGTAGAGAGTGAAGAGGAGAGCGATCTCCATCATCCGGAGGGGCTGCAAGAGAGGTTTCGCTGGAGATTCAAGTAAGATCGGTCCAACTAACCATGATTGTTTTTAGATCAATCATGGGCTAGAGCCGCTTCGGTAGTTCTAGGATTATGAAGGTTTCATGAATTAATTTATCTTTCGTGCGTAAACTCCTTAAAACACTACTTGTGATTTATTTTATATAAGATTGTGCGTTTTTAATCCATACTCACGATTATTTTGTGCATCAATAATTGTTGTGTAGAGTCTGAATACATAACTTGGTTATTGGTTGAGTGCGTTCATTGCTGTGCAGGGTTTTATGTTATAATTCTTAGTGAATGGATTTCTAAGTCTTATTAGAATTATCTTATATGAATACTTATTAATTGAATCATATTCGGGTTAATAAGTAGGATAAAGAGTATAATTTCATAGTACCTATAAAGGGAGGTCATATTGGGTTAGAGTACTAAGTGCACGGGAAATAATTGATACTGATAGTACCTAGAAAGGGGGTGAATTATATTTTTTGCTCCGAGAATATTTACACGTGTCATACGCATATTTGCTTGTATCTATAGAATGAATTTGCATGGTTTAGTGATGCGTCCATAAACCACAAGGTAGAGTCGGACACCGTCACATGGAAGATGAATTAATAAGTGGAACTGAATTACCTAAAGAACTATCTACTATCTTACTTGATCACAACTCACTTATATCTTCTAGTTATATTTACTTGTTATTTTAATTATTATTTGTTAATTAATCTCAAAATCACAACCATTATAATTCCCAACATAGTTTAATATACTAGAATATAATTAAATTGATAATTATCTGTCCCTTGGGTTCGATATATAACTTGGTCACTTATCTAAGCTACAATTGATATCCTTCATACTTGAAGATTAATTGTGTGTTGAGAAAACGCTCATCAATCTCCCTTAATAGGTAGTATGAAGTTATTCTCTTTGTCCTACTTATTAACCCGAATCAGATTCAATTAACAAGTATTTATATAAGATAATTCTAATGAGACTTCGGAGTCCCCTCACTTAGAATCATAAGATGTAATCCTGCTCAGCAGTGAACGCACTCAATCAATAATCAAGATATGTATTCAAACTCTACATAACAATTAATGATGCATAGAACAACTCTGAGTATGAATTAAAAAGGCATAGTCTTATATAAAATAAACCACAAGTAGTGTTGTACGGAGTATACACACGGAAGTTCAATTAACTCATAAAACCTTCATAGACCCTAGAACTACCGAAGCGGTTCTAGCTCATGATTGATCGAAGAACAATCATGGAGGTTGGATAGATCTTACACATAGTCTTGAAAATTATAAGATAAATTAAGAAGTGAAGTAAACCCTAGATGTGGGAGCCGTCGCGTTTCTCTCCATCTTGAATCTTCACTTGATTCTCACTTGATTCCATAGACGAATCTCTCTCCACAGCTCAGTAGGATGATGTAGGGTTTCGGATGTTGTGTAGAATGAAGGTGGTGGTGAACTTCTCTTTCTGCTGCGTAGGGTATTCCTTTTATACTTTTAGCTTCTCCAACTGACCTCTAATGGCTTTTTGAGCGAAAACACGTAGTGAAGGTGTTAAAATACAAATCCAGAAGCTTCTCGCGTGTTGGTTCGACCAAAACCCTTGGTCGAACCACTAACAGCCTGGTCGAACCGGCCTGTAATAAGCTGGCAGATGTCTGGTTCGACTCGAACCACCGGTTGAACTAGAAGCATCGTGGTCGAATCATCACTACATCACTTCAGGCATTTGGTTCGATCACGGTTCGACCTTCATGCCTGGTCGAACCACATCATCGTGGTCGAACCCCTTAGTAACAACTTTGCAGGATGCTGGTTCGATCCGACCAGTGGTCGAACCACTGCTTCTTGGTCGAACCAAATGCCTTCATGCCCCTTTTCCGGCTCCGAGCACTTCTATCCTATTTTCCTTCGAAAATCCGCTCAAACAGCCTCAAACGCACCTGATTCGTGACTTTTCACTATATATCTCTATTTATCTCATCTTAGAATCAAATCATACACTATTATCACATAAATCAGAGCTCAAATTAAGTGAATTTACACTCTCATCAACTTTGTGTGTATTGAGCAGGACCGCGTGAGGTTGTTCAATTTATACTGACTTTATAAGAGAATTAGACCTTAATTATTATGGATATTCGTACTCTTAATCCCTATATAATAACCTCGATATGTAATTCAGTATTTATTTTTTGATTCATCAAAGGGTGAGATTTAATTATAAATTAATATGCTCGGTGAGTTAGGAGATGGTACTGTCTCTATGGTATGCTTTTGATTGTAGAAGGAATCCGTGTCCTAATAAATTAGGCTGATGATGTCCCCTTGAGTAGCTCATAAGGATTATCATGTAAACCATGTAGGTGGATTTATTCTAACATGATAATAAGGTTGAGTGGTACTACTCTTGGATAAGAGATTAATTAATTGAGTTGTCAGTGACTCATTTAATTAATGAGCATTGTATATCTCATACACGGGGAGTTAAACGGGCTAATGATAAGAAGAAGCCCATAACGTAATTTGGGATTAGGGTGGTAGTGCAATAATAATTCTTTAGTGGACTAAATTATTATTATTGGGCTTAAGTATAAGCTTTGGGCTAAACTTGGATGCTTAAGCCCAATGGGAGGCCCAACCCTAACTTCTCCTCCTGGTCCCTATTGTAGCCTATAAATAATCCATCCCAGCAGTCCCAGTCATTAGAATTACACGCCTAAATCGATTCAGAGGTGAGAAATTAAATTTCTCATCAAATAAGAGAGAACATGAGAAATTCGAGAGGAACTGCGGATTGGGATCGCCTAGATGATCGTCGCCCATACGACGTCTAGACAAGGCATAGAAATATAGCAGAAGATTAAGAGGTTATTTCTACAGCCGTTTAGACTTCTCATCATGTCTTCGGTGAAAGGTAAAACTTTCTATTATTCTGCTGTGTTAGATGTGCATAGAACCCGAATGGATAACTTAGACCATAAGATTCGATCACCATCACCATGTTGTGGGCATCTCCTCAACGCATCTCTGAATCTTTCCCATGCCTCTCCAAATGACTCAACTCTCTGCTGCTTAAACTAATTGATCTCATATTTCAATGCAAGAATTTTACCAGGTGGCATAAACCGATCATCAAACAGCTGGTGTAGTTCAGTCCAGTTAGCACAACTATTTCCTTCCAAGTTGTAATACCACTCACTTTCCTTATCAGCCAATGAAAACTGAAAAAGTCTCATCTTCCATTGGTCATCTGTAGTATCCGAGACTTTTACAGTATCCATATAGCTATTGAAACGTTTAAGATGTCTGTATGGGTCATCAAAAATGCCTCCAACGAAGGGGTTCTTCTCCACCATATTTATTAGGGCTAGCCTTATGTCATTCGACTCATTAGCTCGAAGGGCTCCAACTACGCCTGATCCGCCTACATTGGTGGACTTAAAAGTTTTTCTGATGATAATGTCATCATCATGTCGTGGTCTATCTCCTATGAGTTCTGTTTTTAATTCTGTTTTCTCTTCAAGGATAACCTGATTTTCTATTTACTATTCATCCTCCTCTACTACTGCTTTAGGATCTGGTATATCCATTTTATTTTTCGGAGGTGGTTTCTTAGTAGCTTTAGGATGTGCGTTTTGAGTCTTTCCCGTTCCTCTCCTTTTCCTTGCAGAAGCTTCGATCTCCAGATCAAATTTAAGATCTTGCAATCCCTTCTTGACCTAGTGTGCATGGAACTCAAGGAAAATTTAAGTTAAAGGAAAAATAATTCTCAACACAAAAATATCCTAATTAAATTAGCAACAAAAGAAAAATAAAAAATTAAATTGTCCACGGCGCCAAAAACTTGATGAGCGTTCTATTCGCACTTCAATTTAATCTCCAAGTGTGAGGATATCAATTGTAGTGGTAAGCGACCAAGTTAAATTATCCAACCCAAAAGGACAGTTAATTATTTATTTCTAATTACTAAACTAATCAGAATCAAGTGACCAATATCAAGTGGTTGTGAATTTAATTAGCTTAGACATTGAAATAATAAATAAATCAATAAATAAATAAATAAATAAATAAATAAATAAATAAAAGCAAAGAATAAGAATTTGAGTTTAAGTCAAGAGATAAGCAACAATTCTAAGGTATCAGGTATCGATCAATTAATTTGGGTTCCTAAACTTTCATTTGTTTATTCATGCAGCAACAATGAAAATACACCACATAACTCTGTTAACCCACCAGATATAATCTGATTTTAAGCTAAAAGTATATTCAGATTTATTTCCTAAGGTGCGTGAATATTACCAAACTCCCTTCCTAGATACTAATCAACGCAAATAACAATACCTCAGGATGGTAAGTTTGACTAACAAGATATTCTCTGAAAGTACTACAAGGTTTTATTCACTTCCTACTTGAATGTCTAATTGCATTGTTCCACTAAACAATTCATGTATCTGATTTACCAGTTCTTTAGAATTAATATGTTCACGGACAAACTACCTTAATTTCTAACAGATAGACAAAATAATTCATGAACACGTACAAGCTAACAAATTAAATCAAGCATCACGGACAATGACATGAATTTATTATGAAGACGTTACGAAGCAGAAAAGTAAAGTCTGAATAAACCAAGTAAAATCAAAATATTAATTGCATAAAAACACAAAATTGGTCTAGGTCTCCAAATCAATTGAATCTATCAGAAGTGTAATGGGAATTAGCCCATGAGGTTACAATCAACCCTCTTGGCTATGAAATTCATAACAATAATCAAGACAAAGGAAGAAGAAAGATAAGAAACACGAAACCCTAGTGTCAGAGTAGATCTGTGTTCCTTCTCCGTCTCTCCGATCGTCTTATCTCTCTCAACTTGCACTTGAATCTCCTTCGGAATGGATGGAAGATGGGATGGATGGATGGAGATCTAATGTGTGCGGGTGGATGATGATGGGGATGGGTGATGGCATGAGTTGTGATGAATGATCGATCTCCCCTTTCCTTATATGTGTTGGAATCTTCTTTTATACCTTGGGCTTTGAATCTAACTCAACTTGGCCTTTCGTAGATGTTTTCACGCACTGGAAGGTGTAAACCCAATTTTTGGCCCAATAACACACAACACGACTTGGCCCTATGCAACATGACTTGACAACACGATCAATCTTTGCAAATCGTGCAACTTGAGTTAAGCCAACACGAGTCGAGTTGTCGCCTGCCAACTCGAGTTGGCATACTCTGCAATCTGATCACCTTCCGGACCCTAACTCGAGTTGGGTCTTGCAACTCGAGTTGGGGTCTTTTCAGCTCGTTCCTGCCCGTTTTCGATTCTGCTTCAATTTTGACCTGTTTAACCTTTATAACTCAATGATGAGCGTTTTCTCAACACACAAAATTATCCCCAAGTATGAAGGATATCAATTGTAGTCTCGGCAGGCGACCAAGTGATTATCGAATCCAAGGGACAGATTACTATCAGTTTAATTATATTCTAATTAACTAAGAATATGTTGCCAAATTGGTTTGGAATAGTTACTAAAATAAATAACATATAATTTAAATAGCAAATTAAATAGACAAGCAATAGAGAAAATACGGTTGTGATCAAGTAAGAAATTAGGTAGTTCTTCGGGTCATCCATTTTTACTTATTAATTTCCTTTTCATGTGTTGATGTCCAACTCTGCCTTGTGGTTTATGGACGCATCACTAAACCATGCAAGTTCACTCTATAGACACAAGTAAACAGGCGTATGACACGTGTGAATATCCTCAGAGCAAGAGATATAATTCACCCCCTTTCTAGGTATTATCAGTATCAATTATTTCCCGTGCACTTAGTACTCTAACCCGATATGATCTCTCTTTTTAGGTACTACGACGTTATACTCTTTATCCTACTTATTAACCCGAATAACATTCAATTAACAAGTATTTATATAAGATAGTTCTAATAAGACTTCGGAATCCCTTCACTTAGAATTATAACATGTAATCCTGCTCAGCAGTGAACGCACTCAATCAATAACCAAAAGATGTATTCAGACTCTACATAACAGTTAATGATGCACAAAATGACTGTGAGTATGAATTGAAAAAGCACAATCTTATATAAAATAAACCACAAGTAGTGTTGTACGGAGTTTACACATGGAAATTCAATTAACTAATAAAACTTTCATAACCCTAGAACTACCAGAGCGGCTCTAGCCCATGATTGATCTAGGAACAATCATGGTTAATTGGTATGATCTTACTTGACTCGCCAGACAAACCTCTCTTCACGACTCCTTCGGATGATGGTAGGGTTTCGGTGGTGGATGGATGATGAATGGTTCATGTGCTTCTGCGAAAGCTCTTCTTTTATACTTGTAAACTCTCTTTACAGGCATTGGATGGGCTTCTTGAGCGAACACACGCATTGAAGGTGTAAAAATACGGATATGGTAAGTTTTCGTGCATCAGTTCGACCATCAGACCAGGTCGAACTATCCTCCCCTGGTCGAACTCCAGGTCGATCGACCTGTACTGTGGTTGCGGGTCTCGGATTCGACCAGAATCCTGGTCGAATCACATATTCTCTGGTCGAACAGCAGGTGCATCTCTTTAGGCTTCTGGTTCGACCACGATTCGACCAACTGGCTTAGTCGAATTGCAACATCGTGGTCGAACGTCACTTCTTCTCCATCGATTAGACCACAGGTGCTGGTCGAACCATCTCCTTCATGGTTGAACTGCGCGCCTGCTTGGTCGAATCGCACTTCTGAACTTCTTTTTTCTGGATCCGATCACTTCCAACTCGTTTTTCTTCAGAAATCAACTCAAATAGCCTTCAAGACACCTGATTCGTGACTTTCCACCACATATATCGATTCATATCGAATTACAACCATCTAACACACCATTATTACACAAATCCAGGCTCAAAACAAGTAAATTTACACAATCATCACTCAACAAAACACCTTAGTAGTATCTTAATTGCAAGATATGAAAACCACGCAATCTTACACCAAATCATGGCCATATTCTAACAAAAAAGTATAATGTAAGAGCCGAAAATTAGAATTGGTAGTTCAACTCGAAACTAGAAACGGCCAAAATATAATCAAAGCCAAAAATATGAGGCTTTAAGAAAAAATTGAGGACCAACAATTTCGAACTTGAACCGAAACCATAAAATAATCAGTTCTATTCTGGTTCATCATTTCATGGAATCAGAACTGACAGTATCAAACTGAGGTGCATGTCTCCACCTCTTCCACATTAAAATGACAAAAAATTTAAATTTATCTCACTAAAATCTAAAGCAATTATATATTATTGCTGCTTATTTATTAGTTACATTAAAACTAATAAAGTTGGTTTTGAGCCTGGTCCGATGGGCTGCCCCGTAGAGCCCAATAACTGGGCTAGGCCTTAAAATTTTAGGCCCGAAAAGATCTGTGCCTGTTGGCCCTGCCCAAAAAGCTCAATGACTCAACTAAGCTTGGGCCGTTTTAGCCCAATGGACTTGGACTTTTTTGGCCAGTTTTTATTTATAATTTTTAAAATATTTTTCATCTAATTTAATTTTAGTTATAATGTATTTATACTATTCCCTTTATTTATTATTGGGATTATATATAATTAACTCTAAACTTAAGGTTATGTGAAAAAATAACTAATTTAAAATTATTCTTAGTTTAAAAATATTAAACATTCTACTGGGATATACTCCTTTCTCCATTGAAGATGCTCTTCCCTAATTCATCATACCTTTCATCACAAAAAAAATAAACAAAATATTAGCCAATAATCTCAAAAGTTAATTTATTTTATTTTAAATTTATCACTCTTTTTCATACTTATAACATTATTTTACATTTTATTTATTACCTAAAATACTAAAATATCCCTAAAATTAATAAAATTGATAAAAATGAAATTTTTTTAAAAGATATAGAAAAGTAAAGGTGAAACTTGTTGTTATGTGACGAATGGAGTATAACTTAAGATTATTATAAATGCTAAAATAGTTGATCTTTAGATTTTAAAAAAAATTAAAATCAAACAAAAACAAATAAACCTATATTCTTAAAAAAATAATACACCCTCCGTCTTAAATTCAATTTTACACTTTTTATTTTGGTATGTCCAAATTTCAACTTAACACTTTTATAAAAAGAAAAAAAAAACAACTAACTAATATCTTTCTAACACACTTTAATTTTAAATTTATTATCATATTTTTAATACATATAACATATTTTATCATTTATTTATTATTCCTAAATACCAAATTATTTCAAAAGTGAGTTTAAAAATTATTTTTATTAATATTCATGTAAACAGTAAATGTGCATGATTAATTTGGAATAAAGAGATTAACAAAAAGAAAAAGAGGCAAAGTTAAATGGCCCGGTAACCTAATGATTTATAGGGGATACAAGCCTAATAAAAGTTGGAATATTAGGCCCTGACCCAAAAATATGTATTAGCCAAATGGGTTAATATCGGGCTAACCTAATCCGACTTTATTGCCAGCTCTAATTACTCCCTTTAAAGAGGGATTTTTGCTTTTTATACGAGGATTAAGGAGTATTTTTATTTAATGTGTAGTGAATAATTATATTAATGGGTGTGTGAGTCTTATATTTTAATTGTATTAGTGGGTGTGTGGGTCCATATATGTAAAAAAATTAAAAAGAACTCTTTAAATGGGACGATCAAAATGAAAAAAAAAAAAAAAAACTCTTTACATAATATGGAGGGAGTATGGAGTATTATTTAAGTTTATTAAATTAAATAGTATACTGAAACTTAAAACAAACCTTGCCTAGCATTTACGAAAAGGCAAAAATTTGTGTGCAATCGAGCGCACGGGCACACTCCGTGCGCCTTTAGAATTTTGTATTAAATTATATATCCTTTAGTATAAAGATGTGTATCTTTTATTTTCTTAAAAAAAATAAAAAATACTAATGAAAAGTATATACCCTATAGAACAAAATTATGTATCATTTTAGCTAAAGTATATATTTTTTAGAATAAAATAATGTATCCTTACTTATAATATTAAATTATAAATTATAAAGGTGTATGGTGTGCCGCGTCACGCAACCTCGCTCCAAAGAAAAAGATGGGAAGCCTTGTAGTCTTGAAATGGGTCAAATATATCAAAGTCCACGTTGCAGCCCACACTTGCTTAAATTCAGCGGCGCATCGAATCTTCCTACTCTTTGTTTCAAAGTTTTCCCACCGCCAATCATCATTTCACCCACCAACCCACCACTCCTCAGTCTCAGTCCCACCCACCTCCTCCTTTTTTTATTTTATTATTATTATTATTCTTTTTTTTTTATATACTCTTTTGGATGGTGTCCACATAATGTGATAAATTTAGACAATATTTTATTTTATATTAATACTCCATCCATCTTATCTAAAGTCTTTTTTTTGGCATCCCACTAAAGATTTTTTTATATATATACATGGGATCCGCACACTAGCTGGTGTGCGGATCCAGGAATATTATTTTGGGGTAAGAAACGTAATTAAAAAAATATTTTATATTTAAAATTATACGGTAAATAAATCAAAACTAAAAAATTATTATTACTATTGATACTGTTAAATTTTTATTTGTAAAAAATAGTTTTAGACATTGTTATAATGAATTTATAGCATAAATTTAGAAAATAAAAATAAATTGAATGTAAGTTTGTGTTGCAATTAATATTTTGGAGTACAAATAAATACGAAAAATGTGAATAAAAGTAAAGCAATGAAGTTAAATTAAAAAAAATAAAAATAGTGTATCGTAATACTTCCTCCGTCCCGCGTTATCATTGATGTATGTTTTTTGCACGGAAATTAAGAGATACAATATTTTAATGTGTAGTAAGGTGAGAGAAATAATATTTAATGTAAAGTGGGTAATTGTATTAGTATTGTGTGTTGGTCTAAATGGAATAATTAATTATTTTGCGTGGGCCCAACTTGATAAAACAGGATATATAAACCTTAATTTGAGACAATATAAAATGGAAAACGTAAACCTTAGCGTGAGACAGAGAGTGTATTATAGAATAATTTAATAAAAAGAAAAAATAAAAAAAGAAGTAATTAAAAAAAAGGAAAAAGAAAAGTGATGGGGTTTGAATCCACTAATAAAAAATAATTTAATAAAGATCAGGAAAAAAAATTAAAAGAAATTAGTAAAAAGAAAAATCAAATATGATTAATATCGTTTGAACCCGTGATCAAATGCGCAACATAACGTGGCAGAACCACTGGGCTATTGATGATTAGAAATAACCTCCTATATATATGGAGCTTGTATTATGTTTTGGGGTACAGTTGTATCCCCATATAGCCCTCTGTACCCACCTCTGCCATACACATCCACTAATACAATTAAAATATGGGGTTCACACTCCCACCAATACAATTACTCACTACATATTAAATAATATTATTCTTTAATTCATATGCAAAAAGCAAAAGCTACACTTTGGGTGGGACGAATGGAGTATTATTTTTTAAATTGTCGCTTATTCCATTATGCGAATTTAGTTTTTACTATATAATGTCCATGTCCTGTCTTAATAGTTATATTTGTCTTTTGAATTAAGATTAAAGAATATAGTATTTTAATGTATTTTAACGTGGGAGATTGTACAAAAAGGTGATTCGCCCACCTCAGGCGCCCCCGCACGCCGGCCCGACAGCATGTGAAGGAGGTTAATCATGGTAACTCAACCAACGGAATATATTTAATGTAAAGTGATAGTGTGATTATTATTGTAGGTAAATTTCATATAGATATTTTAATAGTTTTATGTGAATTCCATATATAAAAAAAAAGAAATATAATAGGCGAAATGTTATATTAAAAATATGAAAGGGATTGGATGAAGGAATTAATTTATACTCCCTTCATAGTTAACCATTTTTATGCGTAGATGATTTTCCTTTGGTGAGATTATTTTTTTAAAAACGTGGGACTTTATAGTGAGATAGTCTGAGATTATTTTTGAGAAATGTGCGACTTTATAAGAGAGATAATGTTGTGTGAAATCATCTTACAAGTCCATCTTATGTTTTTTTAATAGTTAATATTTTTATTAAAAATATTATATTTCTCATTTATACTATAATAATTTATTATGTACATTATTATCATTCTTCATCCATTAAGTATCACTTTTTCATTAAAATGTTATCATATTTTATCCATCTGTCTCACAAAAATATTACGTAAAACGATCTCACACAAATCTATGTTATAAGTTGAATGAAATAGCTTTTTATATCATCTAGTATACGAGTAAGATAATTACATAACATATTTCATCTGTCCCGCATTAATATTTAAGTTTTTCATTTTGATTTTTTTCAAGTGAAGATTTAAATTTCCTTTTTTTTTGTTAGGTGGGACTCATCCACAACAATTATTTATTCCACATATGCACGCACAACAGTAATATAGTTACTTGCTATACATTAAATATTATATTTCTCAATCCACTATCTATTACTCCCTTCGTCCCGGTATTTTTTGCACATTTTCTTTGTAAATTACAAAGAAAGTGTGCAAAAAATTTTGGGACGGTGGAAGTAATATATTATATCTCTTAATCTTCGTGCAAAAAGAACGTCAACGTTAACACGGAACGAAGAGAGTAACTTTTTGGATAATATTTGTGTGAGATTTTCTCATATGAGATCATTCGATATTCTTTTGTTTTAAAAATAGTTATAATTTTTATTAATTAAATATATTATTACTTCTTATTAAAATATTACTTTTTATTTATACTATAAATAGTTTATATTTGTGCGTGATAGTATAGAAAATATTTTTTTGTGATAATATAAAATATTTGACTATGAATAATATATAATAAATTAATAAAATACTAAATTAATCAAGTTCACGAATCGACTAACAAGCTAAACGTATTTATTCACAAGTTTTAACAAACTAACTATATATCCAATACTCAAATTATATACTATGTTCATCGAGTTTAAAAATGAGCCTCATCCGTATTTATAATAAGTTTAAAAATATCCCTCAGTTAATATTTATTTGATTAACTGAATCCACATAAACAAAGCTCTTATCGAATTGAAATGGAGCATAAGCTATTCATACAGTGCTCTATTGCTTACACCCAATTTTTATTGACTGTATATGAATAGGAGAATAAATATTCTGAAAACTAATGTTGTAAGTTAATACAATTTGGCAATCTTATATCATTTAAAAGAAAAAAGAAATCCATCAAATTGTGGGCTTCTTTGATAAAAATCATATCTTTAGGAAAGATATGTATGGAAGAGATTTTTATAAAAATATGAAATTATTAATTTCAACTTGATTCCCTATTTCACTTTTCATTCCATGTTTAATTGGTATTTCATTAAGTATATAGTAGAAACTTTTATTGCTGACGTGTATCTCCAGAGCACTTCAGTGAGACGTGTAATTTTCTAAAATTTTTAATTTTTTTTATTTTATAATATTTTTCTTATTTACTTTTAATTAACTTCCTTATTTAATATTTTCTTTTTTAAATAATATGTTTCTTATTTTTAATAATGATTAAATTTTTAATATTTTATTTATTTATTTGGGTATCATTAATTAATTACTATATTTTTTAATGCTTTGGTTCATTAATTGATTACTAAATCTTTTAATGCAATAAATCAATTAATATCAAATTAAATTATATATATAAAGGGAAAAAAGAATATTTCATACTCCTTCCGTCCGGTTCTAAGGTACCAATTTGCTTTTTGCAAGTGGATTAAGGAGTATTATTATTATATGTAAAGTGGGTAGTTGCGTCCGGTTTTAAGGTACCTATTTGCTTTTTGCACGTGGATTAAGAAATATTATTATATGTAAAGTGGGTAATTGTATTGGAGGGAAGTGGTGGGTCATATTGTGTATTTTTTTACTAAATAGGGAAAATAGATACCTTTGAAGCGGACGCCAAAAATAGTGAAATGGATACTTTAGAAACGAACAGAGGGAGTATAATATTCTCTCTCACTCACTTATAAATAAGACTTTTTTGTTATTCATTCTAAATACACATTCGATTTTTCAAGAAGAATACGAGATTTCTTCAAGTTCCTCTAGAGAATTGATTGATTTACGAAAGTATAAAAATTTATTTCGATAGAGCGAATCAAGTAGATATTCGATCTACCTATAAAAAATCGATTCAAGTATTGTTGAATCGATTCTTCATGAGTAAGAGAATCAATTCAAATATTCTTGAATAGATTTACATCTTAAAAATTGATTTTTCAAGAGTAAGAGGATCGATTCAAATCTTCTTAAATCGATTTACATCTTAAGAATCGATTCTTCAAGAGTATTCTTGAATATACTTACATCTTAAAAATTAATTTTTCAAGAGTAAGAGGATCGATTCAAGTATTGTTGAATCGATTCTTCAAGAGAAAAAAAATCAATTCAAGTATTATCTCTTAAGAATCGATTCAAGTATTCTTTAAGATCTACCTCTAAAGTATTGATTCAAGTATTTTTTTTCAAGTGAAAGAGGACGACGATTCAAGTACTTTTGAATCGATTTACCTCTAGAAAATAAGAGGTTGAAAACTAATTCAGGTATAGCAACTATTTAAAACATTTTAATAATTTTGTTTTAATTAATTATAAAATGTTTGACCTTATTTTTCATACATAATCAATATATATATTAAGTATAGTATAGAAAAGTCTTTTTTTCGCTAACGTGTTGTTCACATATAGTATTTATTTATTTTTTCTATACACTTATTATGATTTATTTACTTTAGTATCATTAATTGCAATTAATAAATAAAATATTTGATATAAATAAATTAATTAGTATCAAATCAAATCATGTATAGAAAAAAAGAATAAATTGAGTTTTTTTTATATATAATTGATATTTATTTTAGACAATTAGTAAAATTAAGGATTTATTACTAAGAGTTACATACTTTGATTATAATTGCAATTAAATACAATGACAAAAATGAAATACTGACAACTATATAAATATATAGCAAAGAGAAAAATTATCCCTATGTGGTTGCACATTTTTTTAGAGAGACATGAGAAGTAATAAATAATTTTCAATTGTATTATGTTATAAAGTAACTTTAAAAAAATACAAGTCAAGATTCTTTCAAATAATTAGAATATGGAGTATATTCATATATATTAACTTTTTATCAAAAGTCAAATGTTATAATTTGTTGCAAATTCTTTAAATTGATGAAATAAATTGTCTAGCTATAAGAAAAAAAATCCCCTGAATTAATGTTGCTACGTTATATAAAATGAATTATTTAATTATAAAAAAATAAGAATAATAATTATATGATCCCGCGTTGTACGCGAGTTTCATACTTGTAATATAATAAAACTACTATATCCTACAATTTATCATTAAATCATTGGTGCATGTATTCAATTTTGGACATTGATTGTGACATGTCAAGAATCTAATAAATAGAATAGGGGATGAAATATGAAAATGTAATAGGTGATCCATTTATTATACTCTCTTTATATATTCTTAATCTATTAATTTTACTACTTTGGGTCGTCGACCCTTAAACTATTCATTTCCCTTTTCAGATAGGACTCACACCCTTCAATAATACAAATAAAATAGGGACTATTAGAGAAAACGTGTAGATATTTATGTATATTATTCTTAGGAGATTTATTGTATTCATTCCTTAATTTTCTCCTAAATTATTGTAACTGTTGATTGTAATTATGTTATAAATATCAATACACACAACCACATAATTAGTGTGGTAATTTCATCAGCCTTTCATGGTATCATGCCAGCAACATCGCAATCCCTAAAAAAAAAAAAGCTTCTCTCCCCTCAGGCATCACTCCAACTTTTGTTTTTGCTTCTCCCCTTCTATTCCTTTCTCATCAATGGCCTCCACTACTGACTCTTTATCAATTGCTACCCTGATTCATATGGTACCAATCAAGTTGAATTCATCCAATTACCTTATGTGGAAGAGACAAATCATGCCTATGCTTACTTGTTTTGATCTCCTTTGGTACATTGATGGCTCCATCCATCCACCTCTGCTCACAATCGTCGCTGATTCGGGCACCGCCACAAATCCGGCTGAATCCCCTGTACCTAATCCAGCCTACTCAACCTGGAAAACATCTGATCAAAAACTTCTCGGTGTTATATTCTCCACTCTATCCGAAGAAGCCATGGCTGAAGTCGTTGATTGTACAACGTCCCGCGCGGCTTGGCTCGCACTTGAATCTGCTTTCTCTCATGCTTATACCTCTCGTGCTTTGCAACTTCGTGAAGAATTGTTGTTTCTTTGTCGTGGTAATTCAACTGTTGACGAATTTGGTTGTAAATTTAAGCATTTATGTGACCAATTATCTTCTATTGGTTGCCCCGTTGATGATTTGAACAAAAGTCATTGGTTCCTCTGTGGACTTGGTCCTTAATTTTTGGGTTTTTTTACACAAGGATGTTTATGACCCCGGTTCCTGCCTTTATGGATCTTTTGAACCAGGCCAAGCAATATGATCTTCTTCATCGCTCAATGGAGAGCTCGGGCAATACTCAACAGCCTGCATTTTTTGCTTCCAATCAGCGTTCTTCTAATACGCAGCAGTTTGTCCGTCCCTCCAGCAATCGTGCTCTTCCGGTGGATGCGGTTCATCATCTGGCAGAGGTGGATGTAAGCCTTATGTTCCCCATTGCCAAATCTGCCGTGGCAAACACTATGCGAACAAATGCCCTTAGTTTCTTCAGGACCGCACTTCTGATTTGTCTGCCAATCTTGCTCAGGCTTTCAATGCAAATTGCAATGCATCCGATCCTACACCGGACTGGTATGTGGATTCCGACGCATCCTCTCATATCACGTCTCACTCGTCTGTGTTGGATTTCTCTACTCCATACACGGGTAATAGTTCTGTTATTGTTGGAAACGGTTCTTCTTTACCTATTACGCGTATTGGTAATCATTTGTTGACTCCTGCTATTTGTCTACTTGATGTTTTGGTTGTTCCGCAATTGACTAAGAATTTACTATCAATAAGCAAGTTAACAAATGATTATCCTGTTGATGTGGTATTCTCTGCGAATTGTTTCACTATTCAAAATTGTGTCAAAGGTACTTTGTACTCGACCTTCTGATCCCACCATTACTGCTTACTCGGATGCTGATTGAGCTCGTTGTATTGAAACTTGTCGCTCCACATATGGATATGCAGTTTTTCTTGGCGGCAATCTTGTTTCTTGGAGTGCTAAGAAACAACCAACCGTGTCTCGCTCCAGTTGTGAATTTGAGTATCGTGCCTTAGCCAATGCTGCGTCTGAAGTCATATGGCTTGTAAATCTTCTTCGAGAATTGCATTGTCCTCCATCTACTCGGCCTCTTCTCTTGTATGATAATAAGAGTGTCATTTTCCTCAGTCAGAACCCGATTGCACACAAACGAGCTAAACACATAAATATTGACTGCCATTTTGTTCGCGAACTTGTCTCCTCCGGCAAGCTAGCAACTCAGTTCATGCCTTCTCATCTTCAGCTTGCTGATATCTTCATGAAGGCCCTTTCTCGACCAGCTTTTGAGTTTCTTCGATCCAAGCTTCGCGTGTGTCCTCGACCCACGTCTAGCTTGACGGGGGGTATTAGAGAAAACGTGTAGATATTTATGTATATTATTCTTAGGAGATTTGTTGTATTTATTTCTTAATTTTCTCCTAAATTATTGTAACTCTTGATTGTAATTTACTTTATAAATATCAATACAGCACATAATTAGTGTGGTAATTTCACTAGCCTTTTAGGGACTCACACCCTCTATTAATACAATTATCCATAAAATAATAATACTTTTTAATACACGTGAAAAAAGTAAATTGATATATTGATATTGAATGGGGCAGTAATTTATAGAAATGAATATCCATTTTAAATTCGTTCAGAATTTTCTTATCTTGTCATAAGAGCGATGTTAAATTTTGAGTTTAAACTCAAAATAATGAAACTCAAATCAATGTGGACTCATGAGTTTAAACTAAGCCCACCTGCTAGTTCAACCCATTAAACTGAGTTCATCATATTATTTTAATAAATAAAGATAATAGTGATAGATATATGTACTTTAAAATAATTATTTAATAGTATCAAAAAGTAAAAGTATATTTTTAATAATGAGTTTAAACTAAATAATGGATGTGGATAGTAATTGAGTTTAATTGGAAAGTGTATAAAATTAGGTGGTAGAGAGAGAATGGGTTTAAACTGTGAGATGTGGATGCTCTAATTTTGAGAAAGAAAAAAAAAATCGGAAACGAGGTGGAAATTTAGGGTGCCCTAGTCAGCAGCACACTTGTTACAATCTTTAGTTATTAAATTGCTCCCAAAGTACATGCATCCAAATCATCCCTATCTCTATCTCATATTCTAACATATAAAAATACAAATAAACTTATTTAATTCTTAGAATTTGTAGAAGATAAACAACAACATATCTATCTTCAATATGTTCTCCAAAACCCATCACCAAACCCACAACACCAAATTCCAACGCCTCTCTCCACCGGCGCCTCACCGCCTCTCCGCCGCCGAAAAGGCCGACAGCCACAGCCCCGACCGCCTGAGAAATGCCATCGTTCTCAAGGAGGATCCCACCGCTTTTTCCCAAGGACCACCGACCAACGACGGCGCCACCATCGAAGTCGTCCGCCGCCCCCGCGGCCGCCCTCCCGGTTCCAAGAACAAGCCCAAGACGCCGGTGGTCATCCACCACGACACCGCCGAGCCGGCGATGAGTCCCTACGTCCTCGAGCTCCCCGCCGGCGTCGACATCGTCGAATCCACCACCAGCTTCTGCCGGAAACGCAACATGGGCCTGTGCGTGTTGAATGGAAACGGCGTCGTTAGTAATGTAACCCTGAAGCAGCCCTCCACCACCCCCGGCGCCACCGTCACGTTCCACGGTCGTTTCGACATCCTATCGATCTCCGCCACTGTCCTGCCTCCCGGCAGCGGGTTCTCCGCCGGTAATGGGCCGTTCGCGCTGACTCTGGCGGGCCCACAGGGGCAGGTGGTGGGTGGGCATGTGGTGGGCCCACTGATCTCCGCTGGGACCATCTATCTCGTCGCTGCAAACTTCAGCAATCCGTCATATCACCGGCTGCAGCACTTGGAGAACGACCAGGATGATTCCGCCAGAGACGGCGGCTTACAGGATTCGCCACAGACGGCTTCCGGTGGAGCTGGTTCCGTTCCGCCGTCGTCTGGCGGTGCCATTCCACCGACTTCTGGTGATGCTCCTATGTACAGCTACCAGTCTTCCGATGTGATATGGGCTCCCACGAGTATCAGAACACCACCGTACTAATTATTTTTGTCTAATTAAATCTTGATTTTGTGCTACGGTTTATCGGTTAATAACCTAGTTAATCAGTACACTTTTGTCATCAAAAATTTGCTATGTAATCTGGTAAAATCAGCTATTAATTGATTAACTTGATCATTGTATTTTGATGGTTGAATGTTATCAAATTATTTTTTCATATGTTGGATAAATCAACATTCCAGAGTATGAAGTATAAGTTGCATCTTGTGAGCATTCTTTAATTATTAATTCCACAAACTATATTAAAATAAATATATAATTTAATTTCATTAAATATTTATCATTGAAATGGGTGCAGAGTGACAGGCAGCAGATAGGCGAGCCAGCTATAACTCCATGCGCTGACGCTGCAAACTTACTTTTAATTTCACTTTTCTGGATGCTTCTATTTGAGGGGGTGGGTAATAGCTTGCACAGGAGAACATGGATCTGGCAATGGATTTGCAGAAGATGATGTCTTTATTTGGTAGAGAAAATCAGATATCATCATCATGATGAATGAGAGAGAGGCGAGGTGATGATGAGATGGGATGGAGACCATTGGAGGGATTATGATCATCTTTGGCGCCTGGCGGTGGGGGGTTGGGGTGGGGTGGTTTTGGGAGGGGGGTGGTTTTGGGATGGGGGTGGGATGCGTAATGTGCGCTATCCAATGTATCTGTGATTGGAAGCTTTGAGAGGCGAGGCGTTATCTGTCCAATCTAATCCAATCTTGGATTCAACTTTGCTTTCGAAGCTGCAACAGTTTTGTCCTTTTCTGGTCATACTTCGCGGCTTTTCATTTATTAGCTTTCAAACATCTTCATTTCGCAGCTGCTACACAATCTCACCCCTTGTCGCAAAGTCCAATTTGAGTTTGAATTTTTGTTGGGGAATATCTTTTTTTTTGTTCCAACCACCTAGCATCCTATGAACATTTTGGATAAATTGTTGAATATCATCGATGTAATTATGAAAATTTGAGATGTGTGAGAAAGAGATAGTGATAGAGAATGTCAGAAAAAGATTCAATATAAATCGTGATCCCAAAATTTTGATAGAAATCATGCATGATTGAGTTGTCAATATTGTGATACACTCATTCATAGTCTATAGTGAACCTAAATTACAATGCAACTTACCCCCGTTATAACATTACCAATCGGCTCTTTATAATTTGAAGATTATTTTACATAATATAGAGTATTTAAAAGTGAAAATGACAAAAAAATAATCACTATTTCTTAAAAGTATTTTAAGTGATCACATTTGTTATATATTATTTATTCTAGTCATTTTGAATGGAATTAGCCAAAATACCCTTGAGAGGGACCCACTGTTCACATGTTTGAGGAATCAGATTCCTCACTTTTTTGACCAAAAGTACCAAAAGTACAGCAGAGGAATTCGATTCCTCTCTATTTATGTAAAAGTGTCAAAGTACAACTATGTAGGCATGTACTCACCTCATATGCTTACAAAAAAATGAGGTATATAGTATACTATATATATAAATTGGTCCAACCATTGGGCTGCATCATACACATATATTCATTTTATTTTTCAAGTTTTTTTGGAGGTTTCAGCAGTTGGGGAGCAACTATTTTTTCTAGTTCTTTAGAGGTTTGAGAATTTGGAGAGCAGTAAGGTATATTTTTAAACTTGTTTTAAAAGTTATGAATGCATTAATTTGATCATTTTTACTTGTCTCACGAGTGTATATTATTAATCAACGTTTTATAATAGAAATAATAGATTGCTGAATAGAGTAAGTGGAGTATAAAATGTTTCCACATTAAAATTTTTCATATTTTTGAATAAGAAACAAGTAGGCCGAATAGAACAGGATTTGTAGGTCGAATAGAACAACTTTGTAGGCCGAATATCAGAAACGTTGGCCGAATAGGCAAAAAATTATCTCTTATTTTTTAAAAAATAAGTAGGCCGAATTGAACAACATTTGTAGGCCGAATAGACAAACTTTCTTGGATGAATAAAAGAGACGTCGGCCGAATTAGAGAATAAATCTATCCACATAAAATTTTGTCATTTTTTAAAAAAATATAAGTAGGCCGAATAGAGCAAGTATTGTAGGCCGAATAGAACAATCTTATGGGCCGAATAGAAGAAACGTAGGCCGAATAAAAGATCTAAATTTTCCACATTTAATTTTAATTTTTAAGAAACATGTAGGCCGAATAGAACAATATTGGTAGGCCGAATAGAACAACCTCATAGGCCGAAAAAGATAAACGTAGGCCGAATAGAAGAAAACATACTGAGAAAATGTTTTAATGTTTTAATGTTGTCGTCATTTACATTTTCTTGAAAAAATGTGCAGATGAGCTATAAAACAGCTGGGATGAGTTAGGGTGAATATTTGGATGGGTTACTATACAAAGGTGGACATGTTCGGTGGTTATACTTGCGGGATGACAATTTGTATTATACTAGTTTGCTATTAGAAATTCATAACATAGTACAAGCTGATTTGGATTATTGGGGTTATGAAGTTCATTCTCTGGTCGAGTACAATGACCATATGTCTAAATATAAGATAAAGAATGATGCACGTGTGGCAGAAGTTTTCAACTGTGTTGATGTATGAATGGTGTACGTGACACTCCTTCCTGTCGTTGGCAATGTATTCGTTCAACATTCTGCACAAGGTTCAGAGCATAGTTTGGATTTAGGGTTGGGTTATAATGACGCAAGTGTTGGTCCGAGCAATGATCCATGTACGAGGGCACAGTTTAGTGGTAGGCCTGATTTTGATTTGAATCTAGAGTACAATCCAGCCTCAGAGATGCAGCGGTTTGGTTTTAGAGAATCTGTAGATGCTGAAGCTGATGACAACGCTGGTGAGGATGAGGATGATGCACATGCTTATAATGATAATGTTGAGCTCGGGAATAGGACTATCGAAGAAGAAGATGAAAACAACGAAGATGATATGCAACAGGATTGTAATCAGTCTTCTAGCGAAAGTGATGATGATGCTGAGGAGAGAAGAATCAATTGTATGAAGAAGTCTGTGATTACATACGTCAGAGAGGCGGCCCTAGCTTTCTTGAATCGATTAGTCGCGACTTGTCCCGCCCTAAAATGCAGCCACAAGATTTTTATAGTATACGGCCCACCACCCGTCCTTGGTTGATTCCAGGTATGAATACTATGTTTATTTAAAATAGAACTAAAGTAAATTTCTACTTTAAACTAATGCACCTGATACGTTCATAGGCATTCCGGATGAAGCTGACAGAGAAGATCAGATGACTGTCCCTGACTTTGATGCGTCTGGCGTTCTTCAAGAGAAAAGTGTATTTGATACGAAAGAGAAGTTGAAGATTGCTGTAGGAATGTATAACTTGCGAAAATGAGTGGAGACCATTGTTGGAAGATCTAGCTCGACCAGATATAATGTGGAGTGTAAGTTAAAGGGTAAAACATGTTGTCGATTTGCGATGCACGCAAGAATGAGCTATGGGCTGTGGGGGGTGGTTAAATTCGTTCAACATCATGGTTGTTTAAATGATCCAGACAGACCCACTCCTACACAGGTGTCATCCAAAGTAATCGGTCAATATTTTGCTGCTAGGTAATTTTGATAAGATTACTGGGCTCCGACCCCAGGGGATGAGAGCAGAGATTTTGAAGGATTTTAGGTTCGACATTAGCTACAATGTTGCGTTAAAGGCGAAACACCTGGCTGTTGGACACACGTACGGGGATCACGACTGCTCATTTCATATGCACCCTGCGTACATGCATCCGTTGGAGTTGGCAAATCCCGATATGCACACCTGTATCTCCATTGATGAAGAGGATCGTTTAAGGTTTTCATTTTACGCACTTGGAGCATCTAGGTGGGGATTTCTAGAGTTTGGTCGTCCAGTCATTGTCATAGACGGGACTCATATGAAGGGAAAGCACAGAGGCATTGTGTTCGTCGCAGTTACGAATGATCCAAACCATCAGATTTTTCCACTCGCCTTAGGAATTGGCGACGTCGAGAGCAACATGTCGTGGACATGGTTTTTAGAAAGGCTTCGAGAGGTATACGGATGTCCACGAGATCTTTTGATAGTGTCAGACGGTCGTCGCAGTATCGCACATGTTATTTCTACTGTCTATCTTGATGCACATCACAGTTTGTGCGGTTATCATTAAAGAATAGGTTGGCAAGTTATGGAAAGAACGTTTTGTATAGATTTCAGAGTGCGATGGATGCATACCTATCGAGAGATTTTGATAGGCTAGTCTTCCAACATCCACTTCGTCGTAATTTCACATTTACGAATGTCATCCATTCAATGGATTTTTACAAATATTCCCCTTTCCATATTTGTTATTTTCAGCTGCATGAACTCATTGAGTGGCCACCGGTCATCACAGCAGTTAATGGAATTCTCCGCACAGTTCATCACCTCGACCCCGACCACATGGAAAGTCTCCTTGCTGCATATTGTTGAAGATCTGTCAAGAGGTCATCAGGGATGTTGGCGTATGTCTTTCTATCAACTTTGTACGCTCTTGTGTATGCATCCCATACGGCCTTTACTCGGGTCTTTGAGGCAATTGAATGTATAACATCAGATTCACAAATACAGAGTGCATTATTTCATAAATTACGAATACGTTGGTTACTTACAGAGAAATACGTGTCCAAAATGAAGTAACGGGCCATCTCGCATGGAACGTGTACGCCTACGGCCGTAGGTAGCTCGGACAATAAGTGGAGGTAAGCATCCAGATGCTGAAACATAGTGAATTTTATAACGTAATACTGTTAATTAATTTAAGATCTTAACTATAATCATCATCACAGTTTAAATCACCTGTTCGTCTAACCAAACGCTGGGGTCCTCAAGCTCGCGAAAAAAAAACGTTGCCTACTCCGTACCCAATTTCGACGTCAATCCTATTTCAAGAAGCATTAAACAATAAGCAAATGCAGTTAAATTAATCGCTAAAACCACCAAGAGAGTGAGTTAACACTTACAGATATTGGCTATTTTTGAATCGCTCATATGACTTCCTCATGCGCTCATCCTCAATTGTTGTGAATGGTGACTGTAACGCCGTATTTGGGTTTCTGGACCTAGCGGTGCATATCAAACCTGTATCAGTGACACCTGGTGTCTGAGCGACAACACTTCCTGGTTCAACCATAACGGGAGGGGGAGATTTAACCCCCGACCTCGACCCAGATGGCTCATACTCATACCTGTTGTGCGTAATATCAGCACGAAGGTGCCTGAACTCCTGCGTAAGCGCAACTCGAAAGTAATGCTGCGTTTGACTCTCCGACACAACTTGACATGCCAACTGGTATAATAACTCATCCTGCTGATCCAGCTTAGGAATGAGCATTTCCTTGAATTCCTGATCATATCCGTGGTCGTCACCCCCCCTTCTCCCACTAAACACTGGTGGCTCATCCACACCAGCATCTACAGTTCGATCATGCCATCTATACGAAGAGGACTGAGGCATATGATGTGTGGGATGATACGAACTGGGCTCATCGAACATCTTCCCTGAATCATGTCCCCATTAGTCAGGGCTAGGAGTCGATGTTGGTCGGTAGGCAGATGGATCCCAGTTAGACTGCCATACTGAAGGATCCGCCATGCGTCTGCCATCCCACAAATGCTGCTCAATCGGCTGAGCATAATATTGTTGATGCCACTGATCATGTCTGGGATCGTAGGTCTCCCCCTTGGTTTGTTGATTCAACGATGATACTGCAGGCTTTCCGACAGTCTTTCTTTTAGGTTTCGAAAATTCCTTTGTATACATCTTCATAAATAAACCCTCCAAAGGATCATCCTATATTCCAATCCAATAATCAGCTCTGCACTCTTCGGTGATATCCTCGGGAAATGGAATCACTTCAGGGTTCTAGTTCAAAAAATCAAAACAGTTAGATAAAATATTACTGATTAAATTACTCAATGATCATGTTGAATAAGAATTCATACTCGAGAAAATAGCTGTCTATCAGTCCTCTTCGTCGTACAGAACACCCAACGCAAACAAAGTGGCCTGTAACCGACCCTATCGTCAGAGACATCTCCGTATGGTGCGGTGCGGCTAGGGCAGGTATACGCTCATACACCCAAACCTGTCACAAGTAAATTAATATTGTTAGATTATTACGATTGCGCGTAAAGTGGAATTCATTTGGGATAAGATAACAAAAAAATTTCATTAATCTTACCATGAGCGCAAATGTGCACCTGTAGAAGTGGTATCTGTACTTGTCGGGGTTTGCTCCCTCAGGAAGTCTGGTCAAAATGCCATCCATGAAGTGAAGTAGAGTCATGTAACTGAGCTGGCCCCAGGGGAATAAATCTCATCTACTAACGTCCTCTACTAGCTCACAAACCCAATTGTCTACATTGACCTTGGTAACGTCCGATCCAAGGAGAAAATAGTAGATCAATAGCACTTTCGCAACCTTCACCGCATCCTCGGGGCAACCATTAAACGTAACACCTTCAAAATCTTTGGCAATCTCGCTTACTAATGGTCTTCTTTGGCGTTGCCCATAATACGTATAAAAAACCCCACCAGCCGGGATATTATACATCAAGTTCGGATCAAACCCCACTCGATCCCGGAAGCAGAGTCTCATAATCTGCATGAACTCATGCCTACTAAATCTAATGCACACATTCCCAACCTGAAAGAATCTAGAAGTTCGGTCCTCATCGCTAAGTATAATCTCCCGAGTCATCAGGCCGTGGATATTAGCGTGTGCGTTCTAATTATCGTCAAGGTCCTAAAAATGACCAAAACATGAGCTCCTAAACATACATTCGGCATTCCCAACCTGTGTTAACCGTTTACGGATTAATCTCATAATAATCCCGGGTTTGCAGTAATTATGTATACCACAATTCTGCCCCTGCATACTTGGACGCTTCCACTCACCCTACACAAGTAATATGTTTTTTTAAAAAATTTGTAAGACACATCATATCTATCTATTCTAAGACAATTTATTATAAGACAATTCCACCGGTCTACGGAATTCAGTAAACACTCATAATTAAAAAAATCATATAACAATAAGGTCATTTGTTCAATTCGGCCTACAATTACTTCTATTCGGCCTAGAGATTGTTCTATTCGGCTAACACTTTTCTATTCGGCCAATGTCAGATGATTTATTCGCCAAGGTCTGTTGACATATTATTCCTGTTCTGGCAATTTGTTCTATTCGACCAACGGTTGTTCTATTCGGCCAACACTTTTGTTCTATTCGGCCAACGTCAATTGCTCTATTCGGCCAAGGTCTGTTATCATATTATTCCTATTCCTATACTTTTTCTATTCGGCCTATACTTCTTCTATTCGGCCTACACTTTTGTTCTATTCAGCCAACGACACATGCTCTATTCGGCCTACACAGTTTTTTCACATTTTCAAATAAAAAATACACTCCCACTGCGGTCCGACATTCTAAAATAATGTATACACGATTAAGTCACATTCTACACATGTACGTTGCAACCATTTTAACATGTAAAAAAGCACAAATGTAGGCAAAACATTCAACACAAATAAGTCACATTTTACACAAGTAAATATCCATTATTTTACCATGAACAAAAACAAAAAATGTAATTAAAGTGTAGGCAAAAAACATGGAAATGACTACAAATCTAATAATTTGTTGGAAAAAATTTAATTTTATACATACCCGAAAATTTGCCATTGCCGAAGGATAAAGGGGGCCCTAAAATAGGTGGCACTATGTTGTGCTTTGGGACGAAAATAACAGAGAAAGAAAGACAGAGGAGCTTGGACGAAAATGAGAGAGATGATAGAGAATATGGGACGAAATGGAGAGAGAAGAGAGAGAATATGGGACGAAAGGGAGAGAGAAGAGAGAGAATATGAGAGGAAAATGACGTCAAAAATGCCCCACCCGCCCACCTCAATCCAAAATTTAAATTTTAAATGTGCTACCACCCACCTCCATTTAATGCAGACAAACCTGACATAATCATTCCCCCATTATTGTCGTCCTTTATCTTACAGTTATGAAGATAATTTGGGGAGTCCACTAAAAAATGGTTACTAAAAATTATTTTTAAGGGAGGTGACTATTTAAAATTGTATTTAGTCAATAATGATTATTTAAAATTTGGTCTATATTTAAAATATAGATAATCATACTTCATCTATCCATCCTCAATATATCCATTTACTTTTTACACGTGGATTAAAGAGTATTATTATTTTATACTCCCTCCGTCTCAGGCTAAGGGGGCCATTTTACCATTTTCGTTGTCCCACATAAAAAGGGCAGTATCTATTTTTGGTATGTGGAGGTCCCACCACTAACACTTGCAAAAGATAAAAATACCCCCCACCACGAATTAATTAATTTATATCCTATTAACTAAACACAACACATTACCCACCCTTCATCGATCTGTGCCTCTAGAAAGATCTACTCACCCTCTCTCATCGTTTATGAGAGGAAATCCTAATTCAGGAGAAAATGAATCATTGCATGTGCAAGAAATTTTCGGAACCCTAGTTCCAAAATTTCGCTCCCTATTCATGTTGACCAAGTTTTCTCCTTGGCGGTCGGCGCCTCTCGCCCGCAGCCTCGGTGACCATCGTCTACCACCGCTCGGCACCGCTCGACCTCCCCAGCATCGTCGGCGCCTTTCGCTCGTGGTCTCGGCAACCATCGACTCCGCCCGGCAACGCCCGCCCTTCTCCTGCTTTGTCGGCGCCTCTCGCCCGTGGCCTCGGCGTTCGCTGTCTCCCACCGACCATCACCGCCCAACCTCCCCTACCGTTGTCGCCACCTCTTGTCGACGCCGTTCAATTTGATCTCACCGCTCCCCACGGCAGTTGAAGAGTTTCTCCATTTGTTCATGTAATCCCTCTCGATTTATTCTCATATGGGGAAGATATCAAGGAGTAAGACACCCTCAAAGGTGTCGCCAGATTTACGTGTGGGTGGAGAAGCATTCAAATCGGTGAAGGATAGGGCTAGAGAAATTGAAAGGAACACCATCGTGAAGGAGGTAGTTTTGGTGGAAAACCCTCAACTGGTCGGCGCCACCGTCTTGGCGCGCTCAATCGAGGCGGACCGAATGGAGATGGAGGCGGATATCTTGGTCGGCACCATGCCCCTTGCTGTGGTCGACTCGCCGGACACCGGCAGTCCCATGCAAGGTCTTGTCGACTCGGCCATAGGCGATCCAGCACCGGCGGTGCCCACCAACCGAAACCCTATCGCCAAACGTAAACCCTCGGTAGACAGGCGTGAAACACCACCCTTGCCTCTCGGCGTCGGCTGATAGCGGCTACCCCCCCTGCCTCTCCTTCTCGGCAGACGGGTGAAGATCCTCGTCACCCCGGCGGTATGCCTCGGCATGGACAGACGTCGGAGGAAGTGTCTCAGCAGAGCGCCAACATCTTAGGCGGCGCCGCATCCTCTCAGCAGGCGCAAAGCAACCCCCGTCAGCGTAGCCCGCTCCCTCTCCTCCTCGGCAGGCAGGCGGAGATCCTCGGCAGCTCGGCGACACGCCTCCACAGGGTCAGGTGCCAGAAGAAGGCTCTCGGCAGGCCGGCGACACTAGCGCTGACAATTCTTGGCAGGCGCGGGGCCACTCCCGCCCGCGTAGCCCGACACGCTCGGTGCCGAGTGTAGACGCCTGTGATGGGCGAGGCCGGAATGGGGCAGGGCGTCGCGCGGGCGCAGCAACTGGCTCTCGGCAGTCAGGCCGGCTGCGCGGCCAGCGCGCAAGACAAGGTGATCCGGGCGACAGCTCCACTCCCAAGGCACCGGTGGACTATTCCAAGTTTGTCAACAAAAGTCATATTGATCCGGATAGGAAGCTTGAGTACGTTGCACCAAGCGACGGAGTAGCCTATCTCGATCCGAATGATGACTCTGATACTTGGAAATACACGTTGGTGGGGTATTTCTCGGGACATTTTCCAGGTATGCAGGCCCTCCATGCCATCTGCCGGGCATAGGGTGTTAAGTATACTATCATCATGCATCAGTCGGGATGGATCATCTTCCGGCTCTACTCGGAGGAGGATGTGTGCAAAGTGCTGGACGGTGCTCCCCACTCCATATGGGAACATTATCTTATGCTTGAAAGACTGCCTCGTGCCTTTCAGTTTGATGACCGAGAAATCTCCCATGTCCCAGTCTGGATTCGTCTGCCCTCGTTCCCATTGGAGTTGTGGTCGAAGAATCACATCAGCAAGGTAGCTTCTCTGGTTGGTAGACCTATTATGGTGGATGATATTTCTGTCAAGGTGGATAAAGTTTCATTTGTACGTGTGCGAGTAGATATTGATGTCTCGCAGGAACTCCCGAAGCAGGTTACTTTCAATTATCGAGAGGCCAACTTCACCCAAACTGTCTTGTATGAACGCCTTCCGGCGTATTGTACTAAGTGCAGCAAGTTTGGCCACCTGGTGACTGATTGTGATGATCTGGTCAGTGGCGATAAGGGGGAGAAAGAAATGGATCAGCCTTCGGAGGCTGCACGTGCTGACGACACTGTTGATGAGGAGGGATTTCAGCACGTTGGGACTAGGAACACGAGGCCGAGAAAGAAGAGGAACCGTAATGGGAAGAAACGAGACGTGGACCCAGTACTTACCCAAGAGCAAGCTCAAAAGGTCATCACAGGTAGATACCAAATCCTAGACGACCTTGATCCTGATGATTAGAGGATCAACAGGCGTGAGGGAAAACAGACCGCTCGAGTGTACACTAGAAGGACGTGGGCTTCCGAAATGGAGGAGGATGATGAAGAAGCTCTTGACCGCTTGGGGCGCTCCCCTCCTCCCCCTATCACAGACAGGGCAGCCGGTACTAGAAGAAGCACTGGTATCATCATCCAGGAGCCGCAGGGTACGAGACGGGGCTCTTCCCCCAATGTTCCCCAATGAGGTGTCTAGCATGAAACGTACGAGGGCTTGTAGCCACTCGTGCGCAGCGAGCAGCCCGCAGGTTAGTTCGCAAGAATAAAATATGCTTAGTGAGTTTTCTTGAAACCAGATTGTCTGTTGATAATGTGGTGGATGTTGTTGGTAGAATTGTTCCTAGTTGGAATAGTGTTAATAATTTTGATATGGTTGAGGGTGGTCGTATTGTGGTTGCGTGGGATTCTACTTTGATGGCTGTTAGTAATGCTGTGCTTCATGAACAATGTATCTCTGGTATGGTTCGCTGTTTGATTACTCAACAGGAGTTCCTCATCAGTATTGTGTAAGCCCGTAATGGCGTAGTTGATAGGCGCAGGTTATGGAGTTATCTCTCTTCAGTTGGCCCCGCAGTTAACTCTCCCTGGATGCTCCTTGGAGACTTTAACTGCGTTAGGAAACCTGAAGAGCGATCTGATATTGTCCCCTCTCACCGTAGCTGGCACAGGGTGGATTTTGAGGAGTTTTGTGTTGAGCGGGGACTGGAAGATGCTAGATCGAAAGGGTGTTTTTTCACCTGGACGAATGGCAGAATTTGGAGTCGCATTGACCGAGTTCTGGTGAACTCGAACTGGGACGTCACCTCAGGAGTAGTGGAGTCGGAGTTTCTGCCTATAGGGGCCACTTCGGATCATTGCCATGTTCTAGTTTCCATCTTCCACGCCGAGCACTCGAAGGGAAGACCGTTCAGGTATGTGAACATGTGGAAGACCAGCGAGGGATTCCTGGATACAGTGCGAGAGGTATGGGACTCGCAGGTGTGGGGCACGGCTCAGTTCAGTGTTTGTCGTCGGCTGAAGTTGCTCAAACCGAAGTTGCGACAGCTTGGCAAGAGGGATTTCGGTCAAATAGCAGAAAAAGCAGAAAGAGCTAGAGTGGAGCTAGACAGTCTGCAGTTGGAGAGTCATGCTGATCCTGGTAATGTTGAGAAATGGGACAGGGTTAGGGAGGCAGCCAAGAGGGTCGACTTCTTGTGTCATGCTGAACATCTCTTCTTCTCTCAGATGGCCATAGCCGATTACTTGATCAGTCAGGATAAACCCACGAAACAAGAAGATCAAGTCTAATAGTGTGAGGAATATCATCCCCTCCATACGTGCAGAATCCGGGCATACTACCTCCCGTGAGGAAGTCGTAGGAGAGTTTCTCTCATTCTATAGAGACTTGTTAGGTACAGCGGGGGAGTGTGAGGAGATCGATGGGAGTGTTTTTGAATGGGGAGCCGTGTTGAGCGATGAACAGGCAAAACAGCTCGTGGTGCCTATCACGGCTGAGGAGGTGAAGGCCGTGGTATGGAGAATGAACGGGGACAAGGCCCCCGGTCCTGATGGGTACACGGCAGCTTTCTTTCGGGACGCGTGGGATGTGGTCGGCTCATATGTCGTGGCGGCTGTCCAGGAATTCTTCTATTCCGGGCACCTACTGCGGCAGATGAACGCCACGTTTATTACACTAATCCCGAAAGGTAAGCATGATCCTACTGTCAGGGACTTCCGCCCGATTTCGTGTTGCAATGTGATCTACAAAATAATATCTCGTATCATTGTGACGCGAATAACGGACCTGATGGAGGACTTGGTGGCAGAGAATCACTTCGGTTTCGTGAAGAACCGAAGAATGAGGGACTGTGTTATGCTCGCCCAGGAGATAGTGAAGAATTACGGGTGGGCTAGGCATCGTCAGTATAGGAGAATGGCCATCAAAGTTGATATAAAGAAGGCTTATGATTCGGTGGACTGGGGGTTTCTACGTGGAGTGCTTACAGGGTTGAAATTTCCTCAGCATATGATAGGATGGATCATGGAATGTGTCACCACCACATCATTCTCCATCCTTGTCAACGGCTCACCTGAGGGATATTTCAACGGTAAGAGAGGCTTGCGTCAGGGTGATCCGCTGTCGTCCTTATTATTTGTACTGTGCATGGATTACTTCTCCCGTCTCTTCAGGAGAATGACTGTGACAGACAATTATAAGTACCACTCTAGGCAATGTGCGAAGGTGGGAGTCACTCATCTGACGTTTGCAGACGACTTGATTATATTCGCCTATGGCAACCGATCTTCGGCAGAGGTTGTAGCCAGGGAACTTGATCAGTTTGCTCGTATGTCAGGTCTGGAGGTCAGCGCTGACAAGTCTCATTTGTTTATGGCAGGGGTTCCGGAGGATGAGGAGCAGACTATCCGTGAGATTTTGCCTTTTCAGGAAGGCACCTTTCCTGTCCGTTATTTGGGAATACCGTTACAAGGAAGCAAGCTCCGGGAGTCTGCGTTTGAGCTGCTCATCACGCAGGTTGCGAATCTGATCAGGGGGTGGTCCACGCATCTGCTTTCGTACGCTGGCCGATTGGAACTTATTAGATCAGTGGTGTACGGACTGGTGAATTTTTGGACGTCGATGGTGAAGATCCCCAAGGGAATTGTGGACAGAATTGAGAGGATGATACGGAAATTCCTTTGGGGAACCCCACGGGGCGCAGTTCGTTGGGAGGAGGTCATTCTCCCTAAGGAACAGGGAGGCCTGAGACTTAAGGGAATCGACCTCCTGAACGATGCAGCCTTGTGCGGAGTTTTGTAGGATGCGCATCAGGAGAAGAAGTCGCTATGGATCAAATGGATAAATGCCATTTATCTGCAGTCTTCTTCGTGCTGGGATGTTGAGGTGAATTACAGCGCCTCAATTATGTGGAAGGATACACTCCGAGTGAGGGACAGGGTCAGAGCACGAATTGGTGGTGACATTGTTACCACTTTTGTCTCGTGCTCGGAGATGGGAAGACTTCGAGTGGCTAAGCTGTATTGGCTCGTTTCACATTCTATGCCGGTACAGCCTATCTACAAGAAGTTATGGAGTCCATGGATTCCGCAGAAGCATTCGTTCAGGATGTGGATTGCGATTAGGAACCGCCTGCTCACCATGGACAGATGGAGACACTATGAAGGCCCGATCGAGTGCGTGTTGTGCGTGGGGGCTCCCGAATCGAGAGACCATCTCTTCTTCGGGTGTTCGTTCACGAAGCATGTATGGAATCGGGTTAGAGCTGAAGTGGAGTGGAGGAGACATGTTACCACTTTGAAGGCCGACTTCAAGTGGCTCAAAAAGGACCGGCGTGCGCACGTACGTGAGAGGAGGAGGTGGACACAGGCACGGCTTGACTAATTCCATTCTTATGCATGTAATTAGATTCGAACATCTGTTATTTAGATAGACGTATTTTTCTTTTGGTTGCTCCGTCTGTGGAGTTTTTATTATATGTATTCGTGACTCTGGCTTCGGCCTAATGTTTTTGAATAATTAACATATAGTTCAAAGAGGAAATCCTAATTCTTGAAGCACTGTTGTGCTTCTGTGTTCATACCTCCGGCCGTTATCGATTGTAATCCTGTGAAACCCTCTCTCATCCTTCCATCCCTAATCGAATGGTGCCGTAAACCCTTCCGATCCGTGCACAGTATGAACCCCAACGGAGTAGTGGAGGCATCTATTTCCTCAGTGTCGACAGATGTCGATTCACCGATGGAAGCGACTTTCCGACGGTGATGGGATTATTGGCACAGGAATGCACAGTATACAACACGGTAATTCTCACTGACTCATTCTTTGTAATAAAACACGAATTTCAAGTGTGATTCTCCATGGGCTCTCTCAAATCTTAAACAATCTAGCTGTTTGTGAGTAATTTTTGGAAAAACTCCTTTACTTCTCTTCTTGAGGATTAAATTGGTAAATTGCTCCCAATAACCTTCACAACTATAGCAGAGAAAGACTGCTCATTCCTCATGCAGCAGGTTTCCAAGCGAGAGAGAGGGGGTAGGAGTGAGAGAGAGAAATAATCAAGTTTTTGTTCTCTCTTCTTCAATTTTCGTCAGCAATTTCACCAAGTCTGTTGCAGTTTAATTATTTCATCGCCCTGTAATTTGAATTTCGTTTTCGCCCGTGTAATTTCTTCTTCAACTTGTAATGGTTGAATGTCGCTCTATTTTACATAATTGATGTTTTGAATTGAATTTAAGTATGGGCATCTCTATGAGGTTTTAATCTATCCATTATGCATTATCTTCTTACATTTAGGATGAAGTGAAAAAAGATATAACTGTTGAAAAAGACAATAAGAAGAAGAAATACAAGCTTTTTGAGCTTGGAGCAAAGCTTCTAGCTTATCTAGAGTCCAATATTAAGCATTTAAAAGAGATGCTTGAGATTTCAAGAGATGGAGATAGTTCCATTGTCATTCTTGGAATCTTGGGCTTAAATCCTTGCTGACTGTTTTTGAAGACATCATTTAAGGGTGAGTTTGTTGTTCTAAACTGCCAAGTTGTTAACATATTTTCTGAGTCTTTATTATTCTCTTTTTATAATTTTTTGCTGCAGCTAACGGATCAGACTTCTAACTGAAAAGGAAAAAGAGATGATGGTTTCTAAAGCTATTTCTATCTTCCTACAAGGTTTGATGTCTCAACTCTCTATTTCCAGTCAGTGACAACATATATTCATAAGAAATATCTCTAAATAATTTCAAACATTTATTCCCAATTTTAAGTTTATATTCAAAAGTTGGTAGCTCTGCAGAAACACAATTTTTACTAGCAAGTGTTGTCCGTTGCTTATGTACTACATAGTAGCAGGCTTTTATTTTGGCTACTAAATACCTTATTTTACTACATAGTAGCAGGCTAGCAATTCATGCTTTGTTTGTTATTTTGTCTATGATTTTTAGTGTTTTTAAAGTTGAAATCTTTCGCCTGGTGGTTATGTTGTGTTTTAATTACAGTCAAGGTATTTTTTGTGTTTAAATACTGCATGAACTATATATATAATAATGGGAGTGAGTTCTCTTCCAAGGTTGTAAAGAGATCAGTGTCCAACTGCTGAGAGGTTGTGAGTTAGTGTTAAGAAAATAAGATATGAATCTCGTGAATTACACTTTACTTAGCCACTATGCATACAACTATTGGCATAAAAAATATTAAACATCGAATTCTGATTTAGGGGTTAACATTGCTAAGCTTTACTAAACTAGTGAAATATGGACCGAGTTTTAACTTTTAGTAGTGGTGGCCTGATGCTCTTTGAAACACTAGAGCTTAAAATTTCGAAGCGAACTTGTGGCCCCCGGATCACTTTTTTCCTCTGATCTACTTTGTCAATCATGTGATAGTTTCTCAATGATCTAGTTCATCTTCTTCCTCAAAATCTTGAAATTTGAAAATTTATATTTCTTAAGTTTGGTAAATTGACATCTGTAAGTTATTTGATGTTGCATTATTATGGTTTCTCTTTTTTATAGAATGGTGTCCTCAAATTGTGCATTCCCTAGTTCAAAGAAGAAGAGAGAAATGATGTCTTCCACGGTAATGTTAAGTGATTCCATAGCATTTTTGGTTTAATTTGTTACTGTAGTCTTTGCTTGTGTTGTCTACTTGACTGTTGTAATTCTGATGTAAACCAATGTTGACATTTGGTTTAAGATGCGCTCCCCTTGATTATCTTATCTCTTTACAACATCTTTAAGTATAAGAAAACTACACTAATTATGTCTTTCATTATGTGAATTTATTATGATTTTAGTATCTTATGAGTGAGTATTATTTCTTATCATTATTTTATCTTTAAAATTTAGTATTGATATTTAATATTTTGTGTATTATGCCTATAGTATGATGTATGTTGTATGCTATGTTTGATCTGTCATTAATATGGATTATGATGCATTTAGAGTGTTATGAAAGTGGAATAACATAGTTTAAACATGTATACATAATGGGGCATACTGTTTACTGCTTAAACAAACAACATCAGTTTGTTCCTAGTAGTAAACAGTTAATTTTTAATCCACAAAATAGCAATAGTCTAGATTCAACCCATTCCCATTTGTACATATGCATAACACCCTACATATTTGCCAAAATTACCTACCGTAGTTCTTTTCCTAAGGCTGGATATAGCAAAATAGATTAGGAGATTCTACCCATCCCTATGAGTATAATATATAGCAAAATATATTAAGAGAAGTCTTCCCTTCCGTAACACCACCCAAAGGCTTAAATTAGTTCTTCCACACTTTGTATGAGCTCTTTCAAACCATCAACTGCACCCGTACCCTCCTCAATTAGGTGATCAATGCTTGATTGAACTAGCTCAAGTTCCACCTCCAAATCTTTAGGAAGAGTCCTTGCCCTTAATAATGCATTATTTCCCAAATGAGGGATCTTGTAGTTGTTTGATCGATTGCAAGCCAAAACTTCCTTCAAACATGCTTGGAAGCTTAGAAATATTGCATTGATTTTCGTGTGACACAATTCTTCAAATGAATTGCAGACTGCATTCAATAGTTCATCAACTGTTATAGCTGTAGTTTTCACTTGCTTTGCTTCCAAAGCCCTAAACCATCCTAAATCATTCACGTTAGTATCTGGACTTTGAGGAGGTTGAAATACTAAGTGAATATTGAATCCATCTGAAGATGCTGCCTCTCTCCACTCTGGATCATTGTCATCTATGTGAGGGGGGGCATTATCTTGTTGGATATATATGTCTCCACTTGGCAATTTAGTTTTTATGGCTGGTATCACCTAACATAAATGACAACAATAAGGAACTTTGTATGGATTCTTATATAGGATATTTATTATATGTTTCATAACTCAATAACTTGCATATAATCTGAAATTATATAGACTTGATTGCTATAATCAGATTAACGAGAGTTTACCTTGTTGATCAAGACATCCTTGGTCACATCTTTTGTGATGGACTGCATTGCTTTAGTCTCGATTGTGCTGGCTTCTCTGTTTTTTTGACTTTCTCTTTGCTGGTACTTGTTCAGTAAATGGAAAAATACCTATTTTCCCATCAAATAGGCATTCCCCACTTGAACCATATAGAGGTCTTGCCACCGCACATAAAAACATTACCTTTGTGATGAACCTTTTACTTTGGCATTCTCTATGTGGTTCTGTTTCTTTCGGTTCCAAGTAATATCTCTCTGTGGTTCTCTTAAGATTGAACCACTTCTCATCAATGTGAATAATCTGCTGCATGCTCTTGAATTTGATTAGTTTATCAGCTCTATTAACTTCCAAAGCTAATAGGCTGAACTTCATCCTACTAATCTTGTTGTCATGTGAGAGGGCTGGTTTGATTGCATTTGTATGAGATCTTATCAGTCCTCTCTGTATCCATCTTCCAACTGTACTTTTGCCAACTTTCATCTCACTTGCAAGGTCCCTAATTGTTCCCCTCTTACTATACTCAATACCTTGCAGCTTCTCTTTATCAAATGTTAGTGTTTGAAAGATGTACGTAGTTTTTTGAAGGGACTAAGGAAATATGGTTACCTGCTGCCATTTGTTCTTTTGCTCTTGTCCATGCCCTTCTAATGGCTTTTCTGTTGACACAGAATTTAGAAACAGCCTTGTTGATTCGACCACGTGCAACCTTGCCATTTGAAGAGCCCGCCAACATGAACTGACCAATGGCATTTAACTCACGACTGCTCAGATTTTTAGTTCTCATTTACTCTTACTATGCTTCTGTTTTCTTTGTCAGTTTGTGGTTTGTGGAGTGAATGCTGTAATGTTAATTAGGTGGAGCTTAAATAGTGTGTTTTGGAGGGAATATGGATTCCCACCAAAATGCATTTTTACTTTTAGTATTTGGAGGGAAATAGAAAATTATTACTGTGCTGGAGGCATCCCATTTTATGAAAAATACTCCATATGAGTGATGTGTACAACTGTAATGATGTACTATAAAAAGAGTGTAGCAGTTTAAATTTCTCTTTCCACTCTCGTAGTCAAATTTTTAATTATGTGGAAGGGTAGAATGGTAACTTACAAATTCCACCTACACATTACACATTAATCAATAACACTTCTTAATCTACGTGCACAAAAGTAATTGACCCTCTTAGCCTAGGACGGAGGGAGTATGTAGTAGGTAGTTGTATTAGTGGAAGGTATGTGTACCATAATTTGTATTAGTGGAGGGTGTGAGTCCCATAATTCAAAAAGGGAAATTGATAGATTAAAGATAGAAGGTCAAAAATGATAAAATGGATAGATTGACAGTGGATGGAGGGAGTATTTTCAATTCTCTCCAACATTCTCTTTATATTTTCTTTAATTTGTTATCTTTTCAATGCTTATTTATTATAGTATTTATTTTTTCTTTTATTTTTTGTGTTTCCTCATAATTTATTTTATCATATGATATAATAAATATTTTGATGTAAATTTTAAGAAAAAAGGACGGCCAAAAAGGTAAAATTGATAGATTGATAGTGGATGGAGGGAGTATTTTAAATCCTCTCCAATATTCTCTTTATATTTTCTATAATTTGTTATTTTATCAATGCTTATTTATTATAATATTTATTTTTTCTTTTATTTTTTGTGTTTCCTCATAATTTTTTTTATTAAACATATGATATAGTAATAAATATTTTGATGTAAATTTCAAGAAAAAGGGATGTTGGAACTAATGAAATATTAAACACATTTAATTTTAAAGAGTTGTTATGACTCTCTAAATTTGAAGAGCCAAAATGATTATGTAAAACTTTTTGTTAATTTAAAGAGGTTGTTGGAGGTTCTTTTTTATTACTTGACTCTTTAAATTATAAATAATTTATCATTTAAAGAGGCTTTAGGAGATCCTTTTACCGTTCTAATAGGAACGCTTATTATTTGCACTGAATTTAAGGAATTATTGTATTACTTTCCAAAATTTCTGTTAGAGTAATTAAGTATGGGGGATAGAATAAAAATTCATACACCTACTCCCATTACAATTTAGACTATTTTTCCTCTATTACAGAAACAATTTTATTTAATCGGTAATTGTTAGTTGTTAATATAGTTAGTCACCAAAGGACCCACACTTCCCCTTTCTCCAAGCCTCCTTATAACTCCCCTCCTAATACGTTCCCAATCGAAATCGAACCTGGGTCACTCAGGTTAGTGAGAAGTCCATTGGTCAGGTGAGCTAGCCCACCAGGTTTACAGAGACGTGTTATAATTAACAGATCTTACATTTACACTATTTTCTTTCCATTAAAAGACGTGTTACAATCAAATTTTCTCCATTACAAATTCACAATCTAATTTTCCCTCATTCACCAACTTCATTACCTACACATATTACATCGCGATATGAAAATTTTTAAAAAAGATATGAATTTCATTCACTACATAAGTTAAATTTGTCACCATAAATAGATTTACTACAACATCTAAATGCATTCATATCAAAATGCACTCAAAAGATATAACAATAGAAGAGTTAAATGCAATTGCTCGATTTGTATTGAGAGGGTTAACCAATGGAAATTCAGTACGTGATAGAATCAATGAAGCAACAACAACTATTAAACAATGTCTCTCTTGGATAAACAAGATAAACATAATGAAGTTTAGTCTACAATCATTGGAAGTTGATCATGAAAAGGCCATTAAATTTAAGAGCATGTAACACATTATTCACAGCAATTGGTATCTAGAGGCAGAGATACAAATGGATCTGAAAAGAAACCTTGGTAAGAATATGTGGACTTTAAAACCATAGATCCACCTACATTTGCATTTGAATTGACATAGGTAAGTGGAGAATCGGGTGGTAGAGAAAACACATTAGAGTAATTTATAGTGGGTACGAGGAAGCTTGATTCAGTTGGCATTCGGGTTGGAACAGAAAATACACCAGACTGATAATCGACCTCCACCAGAAAGTAATCGATCATGCATTGAGCTAGCGAGCGAGGAAAATTTTCTTACTCACAAGCGAGAGGTTTTTCAAGAGAGAGAGAGAGAGAGAGAGAGAGAGAGAGAGAGAGTTATGGTTCATGGAGAGAGACGAGGCACTGTGTGAGAATGAGGAAGACATTGAAAATTATGGTTCTTGGATATGATTATTAAATTTAAATGTGTAATTTACGTTAATGTGGAATTATTTAAATTAATTGATGATATCATGTGACTAATTAAGATGATGGCAAATGGTGTAATTAAAAATATAGTGTGATAATGTGCAAGTAGGTAGTTGTATTGTCCCATGTATAATAATTAATTATTTTGTGTGAGTCCCACTCGACAAAAAGGGAATGTAAACTTTACTTTGAGACAAATTAAAATAAAAAATATAAAACTTAACATGGGATGGAGGGAGTACATAAAATATGAGTTGCTATATTGTGTTTTCGAGTGCATGGAGTTTCAAACCCGACCCCTTTGTAAATTGATCATATATAAACTTTAAGAAAACCCAAATATTACTTTTTCTTTCCTCCGCTTCCACGCGAATTGAAGTTAGATCTACTTCTAGGAGATTATACATTCCACAGATTAAGACTCAAATTAATTCAAACAATAATATTATTGGCGTTTGGATCTTTTGGTTAGCGTGAACCGTTAGGGTTCCATACAATTCTACTGCAGCGGAAGCATAAGAGTAGAATCGTATTACCTTTCACCAGGATTGATGTAGAGGTTGATCATCAACAGCAAGAACAAATGACCTTTCGATCTTCTGTTGTATTCCTAAGTCACGTCTTGACGTTGTGTGGGCAACGATCTACAAGACGATCTCAATCTACAATCCTAATATGATTTTCACGATTTTATGCGTGTGATTTAGTTTATCGGCCTACTGAGATTAGCTATTTATAGGCTACAACAGGGACCAGGAGGAGAAATTAGGGTTTGGGCCTCCATTGGGCTTAAGCATCCAAGTTTAATCCAAAACTTATACTTAAGTCCAATAATAATAAATCAGTCCACTAAAGAAGTATTATTGCACTGCCACCCTAATCCCAAATTACATTATGGACTCCTTCTTATTATGAGCCCGTTAGTCTCCCCATGTTTAAGATTCAATTCCCATTAATTAATTAAGTTACTGAAAACTCCATTAATTAATATATTTACCGAGAGTAGTACCACTCAACCTTATTATCATGTCGGAATAAATCCACCTGTAAGGTTTACACGATAATCATTATGAGCTCCTCAAGGGGACATCATCAACTAATTTCGTTAGGACACATTCCTTCTACAATTAACAACAGACCATAGAGACAACACCATCTCCCAACTCACCGAGCATATTGATTTAACAATTTAATCTCACCCATTGATGAATCAAAAAAATAAATACTGGCTTACGTGTCGAGGTTATTGTATAAGGATTAAGAGTACGAACATCCATAATAACCGAGATCATGTTCTATTATATAGTAAGTATAAAGTAAATGGACTTTTGAAACAATACAATTTGCAAACGTTTGATCACATGACTCTCATTTCAAACATTGTCATAACATTGTTTATACAAAAAGTTAGACTTTTAGTATACAATCAAACAATCTCCCACTTATACTAAAAGACTATGCTGTCATCCATTTGATTGCCACTCCCACTACATGACCATCAAAAGCTTTCGCTATAAAGTCCTTGTAAGGATTTTCTAGGCTATCATCCGATGCAATCTAGGTGACAACAACCTTTCCCTCATTATACGATTTCTCGTATCAGGTAGTACTAACTCTCAATGTGTTTAATTGCCTTATAGGCTCGTGATTCCTTCAAGTTTGCAACTGCACCATTATTATCATAATAAATTGTGATAACCTTGGGCAAACTCAAAATCACATCTAAGAACCATACGGATACTTTGGCTGCCACAAGGCTCCAATATTATCTTTCTTTTTCATAGTGGAGTTTAAAATATATTTCTATATAACACTCCTCCATGCTATGGATCTACTTCTCAATTTAAACACATAACCTTGAGGTGGATTTACTGCCGTTACCATAATTTGAAAATCTGAATCTATGTAACCGTCAAGAAGTAATGAATGTGTTCGGTAAGCATACATATAATTTCCAGTCCTTCTCAGGCACTTCAAATATGTCTTACCACAATTCAATATTCTTGTTTCAGGTTACCTTGATACCCACTGTCTATGTCATTGGCAATACAAATATCTGATCGTAATTTTACTTACGTGTTTATAGAGCAAGAATACTCTACCGTTGTGTACAATGAATGACCAAAAAATAAAATATTGAACCCAAGGAATTAGAGTTAAACAAGATACACACTAAATAGTTATCATGAAACTAATATTGCAGAAAATTAAATAGCAAATAAAATAAATAAATAAAGCTATACTCAATCATAGGTGTTTCAAGAGACAAGAACAAGATAGCTTTAGGAAAATCCAGTTTATCATGTGAAATAAGGCAAATAGACAAGTGAATCAAATTATGCAGAATTTTATAGGAATGATCACTTAAGCATGCTAAACCACTCATGGACAAGTAAGATTTAACAATTTTAAAGAACATAAATTCCTATGATCAAATTAATAAGATAACCCCCTATTCCCTTTCAAGGTACAAAGGAAATCAAATACCCACTATCCCTTATTCGCTTTATAGGCGATTCACATTTAAAATTCCATATAGGCTAGTGCAAAAGATCTATCCTTTCTAGGTACTAAAGGAATTGGATTAGGGTTTCCTTACCTTATTTCTCTTTAACAATGGTCACGTAAAGATAATAAGATATCCTATATTGATGGTCAAACAATCAAAGGCTATATATTGCTCAATCCCCTTCAATTGTCACGAGATAACAAATATAATCGTAGAACACATACAAACTCAATCATTCATCAATAAATGATAATATCATAATAATTAAGAAATATGATCACATAAGTCTAAAATAAAATGTAAATAAGGAATAAATATTTTGCAAAATTGTCATCACAATGTTTAAATTCTCAAATCAACATGATAAACTTTCAAACCCTAAAACTATCAAGAGCAAACTAGCCCATGGTGTTACACGCAACAACCATGGTAAAATTGTTCTTACCCATGAGTCTATAAATCAAAAATAGAAAATTAAAGAAAGAAGAAAAACCCTTGGTCCAGCGTATTTCCCCGTCTTCTCTTTCCGTCTTGATGATCCTCCTCCGTTCTTCTTCTCAAGTGGCAAACACCGTGACTGAGTGTGAGGGATGATGGATGAAAGGCGGGTGAAGGGTAGAGATGAGAGATGGAAGTGGCGTGAGGTGGAGCGGCTGTTCACGGGATTTTGTCTCTCTTCTATTTCGTGTCTCTCGGTTCTGCCTTATAAGCACATGAGGGAGTAAAGAAGCATGTATGTGTAATGGGAGTAAAGAAGCATGTATGTGTAATGGGATTGGAGTAGTGGTCTGTGAGAGGCTTTATCATATAGATGGGTTACGTGGCATGGTTTTCTTGGGCCCACATTATTGTTTGATTTTAATCCTCTCAACAATTAATTTAATACTTGCATACATGGCCCACTTGTTAATTCAAAATATTTGATGGTCAATCATGCCTCCTAGTTTCTCTAAAACAACATGAATTTCCTTCCAACCTTGATAAAATTCTTCCATTCAACTTTCATTAATTTCAACCTAAAATATACTAAAAATCTGCAAAATCTTAACAATACCCATGAAGTCATAAAAAAATATAAAAATAAGTAATAAGCTCAACAAATAATGTTAAAATAATCATATGGAAACGGCCTATGAAAAGCGTATATTTTCGTGCTGAACAAACTCCCCAAACTTAAACTGTTGCTCGTTCCGAGGCAACTAAAAGAATAAAAGAAAAATAGGACATGACATATGATTATTTTGGTTTCAGAAAATTTTAGAAAAATAAATTCTATTTAATCAAGCAAATAAGCATGTGATACATCACAAAAGTCATTACTAACTAGATTATTGCCTTGGTACATAAAACTCACTAGGATAAGTGTATCGCTCTACTCTCTAGTATATAAGCTTTATAACGCTCAACATGATTTAATTGCCGTGTTTAACTATAGGCTTGCCCATTCTCTCAACTCTCCTTTTACTTGTAGTTAGCAAAATTATGGATCAAAAAGAACTTAATATTTGGTTGTAATGTAGGGCTCTTTGGTTGAGGTAGAATAAATATGGACAATGTAACTCAAATAGTAGATAACTAAAGCTGATTGATCGCTTCAACTTTCATCCCCTCTTTTCTTTTCAACTCCAACAAATATTATTCACCTCCTCCAACTTTAGAGCAACAACTTCCTTCATCTATTTCTTTCTCGTGGGGTACCAAATTTAGGCACTACCCCACACATCCTCTATAGGGTACTAGATTAAGTACTACCCTAGGGTGTTTGATTTCATGGAGTACTAGATTAAGCACTACTCTACGAATTTTTCTTTTGATGTATTTTAAAGCTTCATCACTTTTCAGTACCATTTTCATTCCTTTCCAAACTCACTATCAAGCTCAATCAACACACTTTAACTTGCAATTAATTCTCCACTAAATATAGGAATTCAAATGCTCAAAAAGGTAATAAAAGTAGTTAATTCTCGTAGGTTGCCAAAGAAATAAGGCTTAAAGGCTCAAAAGGGCTAACTACAGATAAATATCATTTGGTAAGAAATCATTTGGCTAAGTGACCCATAAAATCAAGGATGGCCTTAAATCATTTCCATACTCCACTAAACTATTCTCGAATATTCAAGGAGACTCATGGCAAGTTCTAGAAATACATCACAATTAATCAAGAGACGCTCGAGAATTAAAAATAACCATGTATCAAGATGTTTATGATTTTTAATAGGCTCACAAGCTCACTAGGTATAAAATAATTCCAACAACCAATGCTATCTAGCAATTCTTGATTTATGCAACAACACAATTTCATCTACTCAATCAATAAGAATTTTTAAGTTAAGCATAAAAACATCTTCATCATAAACCAAATCATGCCATATACCTAAAATTCTATCAGAAGTGTTCAAGTTCATGGAGTAGTTAATAGAAAATTACGCTTCTCATATCACAACAATATCTCACCCACGAACAAACTCAACTCAAAGTATGCAACCACTCAAAAATTCAGCTTACTTACTGATGAGTGATATTTTCACCTAGATTTTAGTGTCTTTTTATGTGTGTTTTCATATTATTTTATCCGTATTTATGTATTATTTGGTTGTGTATTGTGTTTTTATAGAAATATATGTGAATGAGCTTAAACACATGATTTTCAAGTAAAAATGGATTCTAGACGTGATAAGGAAGATTTGGGAAAAAATGGAGCTTAATTCGGAGTTGAAACGAGGGAGAATGAGTCAAATTAAGCAAAATACTGAAAAACGCACGTCCAACTTGTGTAATTGTTCTGTACTCTTGTGGAGCTCAAAATAAGAAGTGTGATATATGGTTGGAAAGTCACAGAAAAGAGGATTGTTTTGGTATAAGAAACACTTCAATCGAAGCCCAAACGAGAAAGTTATGATTAAAATGGTGACATCGCGCAAGCTGTTCCTACTCATCATGATTATGCTATTTTGCATGACTTTTTACACCCTCAAATATTAGAAGTTTTGTTAGGTCTTTATATGGATAGAAAGCCAACGAAGAGAGGATTACGTGAGCGCAAGAATCACCCAAATCGGATTTCGGATGTGAAAGTTATATGCGAAATGGTGAGACTGCGCTGCACCAACCCGAACTTGACCCGATCCGACCCGAGCTCGGCCCAAAGTCAATTTTATGATTAGAATGTGTTCTAGAAGGTTCCAAGGGGTAAAAGCACCCATTTTTGAGTGTAAAGATCAGAAGGGATCAGATCCACACCTAATTTACACCATTTTTCACACACTTTCCTCTCCATTCCATCTACCCTTCATTCTATTCACCCATCCTTGATTCCATCCAACTACACTTGATCCCCTCCAACAAATCCACCATCCAAGTGATCAAGGAAGTAAGGGAGAGTGAAGATTGCAAGAAGAAGAAGGAGATCTCCATTAAAGGACTTCAAAGGGGAAATCTAATTCTAATTTTTGTAAACTTCTTTATAGTTTGATCATGAAATTTGTAGATTCAATTGTCTATATTGATTTCTCTAAGACTATGATAGACTAATCTCCTTTGTGAGATTAGCTCCATGATTGGTGTTGGATAATTTAGTTTTTATGCAATTTGTTTTTAATCTTGAATGGGCTTTATGTATTTCTATAATTGAATATTGATTGCTTGATGTATATGATGATATGTGTGATTAATTGTCATGAGCATGTGATTAGATTGAGAAATCAATTATATGTTTAGGATAGTCATTGAATCATTTCATCATACACTTCATGTGCATTAATTTAGAATGAGATAGAGATATCCTTCTAGATTTAGAATCCTTTGATAGAACATTTGATTAGCTTGATCGAGAGATTGGTTGATTAGATGAGGGGGCCAAAACCATTAGTGAATTCATAGTACCTTAAAAGGGAATATTGTCTATGATTTAGTATCTAATTAGGGAACTCGTAGAGTATTTAGTACCTATTGGGAGGTGTTCATTTTGGTCTCGATCCTATATGCTTTTGGGAGCCTTGTTGAGGGTTTACATCCTATCCATCTCGAGAGAGAGTTTAGGTGGAATTAGTGATCGCTCCTATGCCTTGTCCATGAGAGATTAGAATTAATTGTATGATTTCTTTATTATTTATACCATGATTGTTGCTAATCTCATCCTTGCATCATTTGGAACCCATTCATCTTTCATTCATTTTATCATTTATTTCTTGCATTACTTAAATTGCATTTATTTGCAAGATATCCATCCCATTCCGTCGTCCTTATAAAATCACGATAAACTTGAGATCGCTTAAACTCTAGTACCTTCCTCCATGTGGTTCGATAAATTCTTTAATTGATCATCCCGACTATATACGACCAATCAAATGACGCTGTTACTGGGGAGGTAACGGTCGCTAGTAATTTGACGAAGGATTGTTTAGAGTGGTCTTAATAAGGACATTTATTTTTGCATCTTATTTTTGTTTTAGAAAATTTTGTTTAAATTTTTCTTTCTTTTATAGGTGCATATCTTGAGAAGGTATGAACACACAAGGAAATTTTCAAGGATTTCAAATGCCAAATTGTTAGCCTAATTTGCAACCGAATTTCGGAGTACAAGATATGCAATCCCAGCAACAAAGTTATGAGAATTTTGGAGTTCCTCATCAAATGTGTCAACAAGTATACCCTCAAGGTGTGGAAGATGTTCAAGAAAATTTTTCTAGACATCAAGAAGGAAATCAACCACAACTATGGGGAGATTTTCAAGACCCCAACACCTCCTATTCCACCCAAAATGACCACATAGCGATGCTTGGAGAAAAGTTGTTTGATATGGTTATGGATCGCTTAGAAGAGAGAGGAAGTCTAATCAAGTGTGGATTGGTAGAATTGGAAACTTGTGTGAAATGATGATGAATACAATGGTAGCATTCAATACTATGTTGAATTCATTGGAACACCAAGTAAGTCAAATAGTGTCCACCGTGGAGAGACTTCAAGACGAGAACAACAAGCCTTCTACCTCCGGAACAAAAAGTGAATGCATGGTCATTAAGGATCGGAACGAGGCTAGTTTGGGGGGTTGATGAGGTTATGAAGGAAAGAAGAGGAAGGGTGCCTAAGTGGGTGAAAGCTAAAGAGTTCAAAGAAGAGTTGAAGGGGGAATTCGATAGATTTGTCGAGTCTCTTGAAGAGATGGTAGAGAAAGTCAAGATTCAAAATCAAAAAGAGATTCATGCCCTTATGGAAGAAAAGAAGCCTCCGGAAACTAAGATCATTGACGATACCCCACACAAGCTAAAACCTTCCCATTCTATTGAAATTTCAAATTCTCTTAAGAACTTCCATGATTTTATTGATAAAATTTTATTTGGTGATTGTAGGAAAAAGGTTGCAAGAGGGCATCAACACTTGTCAATGCCCGAATACTTACCGGGGGATGTGGTTGAAGTTCAAAATGCATATAAAGCCCCATGAAAAAAGTGGAACAAGTAGAAAGGGCCATTCCTTGTGAAGAACTCCTTCGGAGAACAATTGCTTGAATTATTTAACAAGAAGGGAAACGTTGTGGAACGTGAGAGCACAAGGCACTACTTCAAGAAGAAACCTATGATAGTGCCTAAGGACTATTCAAGACCACCATGAGCTAAAGACTATCTTCCGCTTGAAGACGTTAAACTTAGAGCGCGATGGGAGACAATCCATCATTATCTTTATTGCTTTATTTCTTGTTTTCAATAAGGATTGTGGATTTGATTATGTTTTGTTATTTTTGGTATGTAGGTTGATTGTGCTCTTGAGGAGAATGCGTATTAAAGATACGGGAAGTGCTTGATTTGTAGCGTGTAAGTACGCCACACCACTTTTAGCAAACTTAACTTGAAACTCTTGTTTCAATTTAAGTTTGGGGGGATATGGCGTGGTGTGACATACTTTGTTTTGAAGGCATATACTTTTCGTATTTTTTGGCTAATTTTAAAAAATTTTCTCATGAGAATTGGTTTGTTTTGGTCCATTTGGTTGTGTTGAAGTACATGATAGTCCATATTTTTAATGATATTGTTGAGCTAATATTTTTGATGAGTTGTTGAGCAGGAATGAAGTGTAGTGGAAGCACGAATTGAGCCCGGAGATCAAGTCAAGATTCGTTGTGTATTCAATCCGGTGCTAGTACCAACCATTTCCACTACCAAATGCCTATTGAGGGAGTTCACTCTATACTCTACCACTTCTAGTTGCTTGACATGAATTTATTTTATTTGGGTTGGTGTGATTAGCATGTTACTTCATTTGTTATGTTTTGGGAGGTTTACTTTCGTAATTTAGGATTTCTTTTCAATCAAAGGTTGGGATGATTATGAGCTTAATTGTCATGGATGATATAGAATGTGTGCTTTATTGTTAATGATGGTGATTTTTATTCTTACATGTTATGTATTTTTGTTTTGTGTCTTGTTTGTTGAGTCTTTATTTTATGTTTTTTGTGTTTTCTTATTTTTGTCTTGGTATGTTGGTGGTTTGTTTAGGGATGTCGTGAGTTATTTTTGAATATGAGTGATGACATGTTGTTGTGATAAGTGATGACAAGTTATGATTAAGAATCTCTTCACTTTCGAATTGTGACATGTTTTATTTAACTTGTTCAATTTTAAGATGGATGTGGTGTAATAAGTCCTTATGGTCCGGCACAAGCTTCTGAGCGTTTGAGCCTCAACCGTGCATACATGATATTTTTCTTCATGAGTTGATCGATTGAGTTGTAATAAACTAAAACTTGCTCAAGGACTATAGAAACGAGCCCGATTTGTGGAGATTAGTGAAATGATCTAAGGCCATCCTTGTCATTTATAGTCATTGCCAAATATTTTCCTACCATGAACATCATCCATAGTCAACCACTTTGAGCCTTAAAGCCATTTTATTGTGAATTTAGCACATTACAAGCCTTGATTACCCATATGAGCCTTATATATTTACCCTTTTGTGTGAGTGATTGAGGAGATGGTAGTTAGAAATGTTTGATAAGAAAGAAAAACAAAGAAAGGAAATGGTAAACAAGTAAGAAAAAAAGGATAAAAAGAGAAAAACCAAGAGTGAACATGCAACCTCAAAATAAGAAAAATGAGCAAAGCAACAACAAGATGCTCAAGAAAATAAAAATCCAAAGAAGGAAGCATGCATTAAAAGAAGCTCAATTCAAGGAAAGTTGATGATTAGTGCTTGTGATCATTAAAGAAAAGAAAGGAAGAACGAAATTGTTAAGGAATGGAAGAAAGTAGCTACCTCTTCGGTTATTTACACTTGATTAGTCACTTGTATTCATATTCTTCCTACCCTACCAAAGAGCCTATCATTACATCCTTAATGAAAGACCTTTTTGATCACTAATGGAAACTTTGGTGGCTTGTGAATGTAGTCCACGAGCAAGCTTATAGCGAGTCCAACCAATCGGTTAATGAGTGATGATTTACCTTACCTTAAAGAGTGTTGAGTGATATTTATAACCTATATGAGGCTTGGACAAAAAGGGACTATATTACACTATCATTCTCTTGTGATTGAACTTGTTAATTTTTCATGTTATGAGTTTAATGTTGTAGGATGACTTAGCATAAATTATAATTCTTATTGCAATATAAAAAGATACTAAAATAATACATTTGATTGGTCATTAATAGTCCAGGCGACCAAGCAACAAAATATCGAACTCAAGGGAATTTAGGATTTGTGGCCTTCAAGTTATAGTCTCGTATTAGTTAGGGACGACCGAGAAGGGAGAGGATAAAAGGACAAAAAGAGACTAATTACAATATTTTTGGAATTTTCAATGCAAAGGAAGTTTACATGATGCAATTCAAGTGGATAAATCATGTAACACATCTAATTGCCCCCAATTTAAGCTATCATAGTAAGAGCGATCACGATTTTCACCTAAACTCTCTCTCGAGATGAAGAGGATGTAGGCCCTTACAAAGATCCCAAAATGGCACATAAGATCGAGACCAAAGTGAACACCTCCCACTAGGTACTAATTACACGTACGAGTTCCCTAAAAAGTACTAAATCATAGGTAATATTCCCTTTCTAGGTACTATGAATTCACTAAGGCTGGGTTCCCCTCACTAGATTAATTGACCTCTCGATCTAACCTCTCTAGTGTCCATTTATGTAATTCTAAACATGAGAGGTCGTCTCCAACTCTTCCCATATTAACCCACATAATCCAAATGATGAAATGATTCAATTAATTCCTAAGACACATATTGAACTCTCGTTCTAACCACATGCAATAGACAATTAACCACACAAATCAAACTTATAAATTAAGCAATTAAGCATCCATAAATGAAACTAATCAAAGCCGGAACACAATTAAACAATATCACAAATTAATTCATAATTCAAGCATCAATCAAATATCCAAAACATAGAAAATAAAAAGATAATAAGTAGAATTAGATTTCACCAAATGAAGTTTTACATCCATGAGGATCATCATTTTTTTGGTGTCCCCACCTTCTTGGAAAACAATAAAAATCCTAATCTATAAAAACATTTAAAACTACGGATCCCTCGCCCCTGGATCTCAACTATGGAGGTCTTACTTAATAGCCCTCTCAACTATTGAATCTTGGAAATGATTCAATTTAATAGAATTTAAATGGGTAAAGAATTTATCAATGGTGGCTTTCATGGGAGAGGGTATTTATAGTAGTAAGGGTGAGAGAAATTTGAGTGAGTTTCCAATGTGGGACAAGTGGGTTCATGTAGTAGTAGAGTGAGAGGAATTTGTGGTAAGTAATTAATGTGGGATAATTTAGCTCATGAGACCAAAAATGGGATTTATAGCAAATTTTCCTTTGGCCCGTTCTTGCTCGTTTCAACTCCAAATCGAGCTCTGTTTTCTTCCACATCTTCCTCTTCACTTGTAGAATCTATTTTTATCAACATCACCAATTTTTCTGCAAAAATAAATAAAAACACCTTTCTAAAAATAATCAAGCAATTAATAGTATTTTCATTAAAATCATGCTCAATTATTGAATTAAAGCCACAAAAATCCACTTAAAATCTAGGTGAATTTCACACCGATTAAACCCCCAAACTTAATGTATTTCTCATCCCCGAGCAATGAAAGAAAAAAGAACGAGGATGGGAATTCACCTAGAATTGAATCAAGATATCAATGAGATTGAGTCACTTCAAAGCCATTTCAATTCAATCAACACAAGCGACAAAACATCAATTTAAATGCATACAAGTCAAACTTAGGAAATATGCAAGCAAGTGAGACTTCTACTACTCCTCTCTAGATTTTTCTTTTCACTCTCACACTCAGGGGGTGTATGGGAGAAGTGTATACGCTAAAAAATCAATTCAAATGCATGTCATTACCATATGCTTGTCATAGGTCTAAACTTTCTATCACTTGTATGTGTTAATCATTGAATCAAAAAGGTCTTTAATGAAGTTGTAATGTAGGCTCTTTGGTCTTGGGTAGGAAAATATTTAGGAAAAGTAAGCTTATGATTAGTAGACAATTTAAGTTGATTGATCACTTCAACTCTCATCCTCTCTTTTTCTCTTTTCACCTCAAGAAAAATTTAATCTTCCATCCGACACACTAACGAACCTCTATTTTCTTTTCTTCCACTTTTGAGTTTTTTTTATCTCTTTTCTCCAAGGGCTCTCTTTCCATTTTTCTAGTAGAGCTCCTTTTTGCTTCTTTTATACAAGCTTCACTCAATTTTTTTTCTTTTACACAACCTCCATTTTTTTTCTTTTTCATCTTTTCTCCCTCTTTTCTTGCACTTTCACCATTTCTTTCTTTTCAAACTCTCTTGTAAGCTAAATTCAATCACTTCATCATCATTAATCCTCTACTAATCGACAAAGGTGATTAGGATATAAAATATAGATAAAATGGCTAAATTTGTAGGTTGCCAAAGAAATAAGGATAATAAGCTCAAAGGGGCAAACTACGAAATAATTTCATTTGGTAGGATTAATTTGGTTAAGTGACTTGTTCAAACAATGATGACCTTAAATCATTTTCAACAATCTTCACACATGTAGCTTCAAGAAGACACAATGACAAGTTCTAGAATGCACACAAAAGAATGATGCACACAAGAAAGGAAAAACCATTTAATAATACGATTTATAGGCTCAAAAGCTCACGGGCTTTTAGTAGTGAAAGAAAACACATAACAAGCATAAACCATAACTCAACAAGTACACACGTAAAAATCAATCTCTTCACAAGTTCAACCAAATATCATAGCCTCAAAATTTCACACAATTAAGCACGAGAGAGCCAAGAAAGATTTCTCCTTATTGAAAGCAAAAACAAAGAAAGGAGAAAAGAATTGTGCCAAGAAAAAGAGTAAGGACTTAAACGTGCGCTGGTGTAATATGCTCAAATAGGAGTTCATGGATGCAATTTTATAATTCAAACCATAGAAAAGTCAAGTAACAAAGATGACATACCCCCAAACTTAAATTAGACAAAATCGAATTTAAGTTGAGACAATATTCGTTACCTCAATTTGCACAACTCCTTTGCTCTTCAAGACCAATACAATGGCACCATGCTTTCGTCCCTACAAACACAACCATAGAACAAAAAACAAATCAAAGAAAAAAATATCCTTATCCTAACACTCAACGAAACCTGAAGTCACAAATACAATTAAATTCCCCGGCAACGGCGCCATTTGATTGGTCGTTAATAGTCCGGGCGACTAAGCAACAAAATATCGAACCTAAGGGAATTTAGGATTTGTGGCCTTCAAGTTATAGTCTCGTATTAGTTAGGGACGATCGAGAAGGGATAAGATAAATAGACAAAAAGAAACTAATTACAATATTTTTGAAATTTTCAATGCAAAGGAAGTTTTCATGATGCAATTCAAATGGATAAATCATGTAAAACATCTAATTGTCTCCCAATTTAAGCTATCATAGTAAGAGCGACCACGATTTTTACCTAAACTCTCTCTCGAGATGAAGAGGATGTAGACCCCTACAAAGACTCCAAAATGGCACATAAGATCGAGACCAAAGTGAACACCTCCCACTAGGTACTAATTACACGTATGAGTTCCCTAAAAGGTGCTAAATCATATGTAATATTCCCTTTCTAGGTACTATGAATTCACTAAGGTTGGGTTCCCCTCACTAGATTAATTGACCTCTCGATCTAACCTCTCTGGTGTCCATTTATGTAATTCTAAACATGAGAGGTCGTCTCCAACTCTTCCCATATTAACCCACATAATCCACATGATGAAATGATTCAATTAACTCCTAAGACACAAAATTGAACTCTCGTTCTAACCACATGCAATAGACAATTAACCACACAAATCAAACATATAAATTAAACAATTAAGCATCCATAAATGAAACTAATCAAAGTTGGGAACACAATTAAACAATATCACAAATTAATATATAATTCAAGCATCAATCAAATATCCAAAACATAGAAAATAAAAAGATAATAAATAGAATTAGATTTCACCAAATGAAGTTTTACATCCATGAGGATCATCTTTTCCTTGGTGTCCCCACCTTCTTGGAAAATAATAAAAATCCTAATCTATAAAAACATTTAAAAATACGGATCCCTCGCCCCTGGATCTCAACTATGGAGGTCTTACTTAAAAGCCCTCTCAACTATTGAATCTTGGAAATGATTTAATTTAATGGAATTTAAGAATTGATCAATGGTGGCTTTCATGGGAGAGGATATTTATAGTACTAAGGGTGAGAGAAATTTGAGTGAGTTTCCAATGTGGGACAAGTGGGTTCATGTAGTAGTAGAGTGAGAGGAATTTGTGGTAAGTAATTAATGTGAGATAATTTAGCTCATGGGACCAAAAATTGGATTTATAGCAAATTTTCCTTTGGCCCGTTCTTGCTCGTTTCAACTCCAAATCGAGCTCTGTTTTCTTCCACATCTTCCTCTTCACTTGTAGAATCTATTTTTATCAACATCACCAATTTTTCTGCAAAAATAAATAAAAACACCTTTCTAAAAATAATCAAGCAATTAATAGTATTTTCATTAAAATCATGCTCAATTATTGAATTAAAGCCACAAAAATCCACTTAAAATCTAGGTGAATTTCACACCAATCACTTACCTCAGCTAGCAATCTCCCTTGACAATCTCCTCCATTCTCCACAATAAAAGAATAATTTCAGGAAACCGACCCCCCTCTCCCCAAACTTATTTTCGATAGAGTATCAAAATAAGTTTAAGAAAGAGTATAGGAGACTTGAAATGTAAAAAATATAAAATATAAATATATAGAGAAATAGAAGAATAAAATACCTACCTTGCTGGATCTTTCTTGCTTCTCTCTCGCCATGTTAAAAGAAAATTTTCAAAGAACCAAACACACCTCCCCAAACTTATTTTCAATGAAGTATTGAAATAAGTTTAAGAAAAGATTGTAGGAATTTTGAATGTAGAAAATAGAGAATAGATAACATGAAGAGAGAGGGAAGGTTTTACTTACCTTTGCATGGGTGGCAGCATGCATCTTTTGCACCTCTAGAGCACATGGTAACGGTCAACATATTTTTCCTCATGCTCAAGAGCATATTCATCACTTGCATGTTCACTTAGCAACATGAATATTAGTGGCTTCCCATATATAATATCAAGTGAGGGCTTGTGTCTGTAGTGTGGAGTTCACGTGGCATGCATCTCCAAACCACTTTCCAACCATGGGCCCCACAACGCTATTTCATATTATTTGATTTCCAAAATGTACATTCTGCTTCAATTTCCATGGGTCCCACATATTATGTATATCAATTCATGCCTTCTCCCTTAGTAACCTGTCAACCGAGATACGTACTCAGACAATTTTTATCTGCAAGAATTTTAGCCAGCGATCATTCCAACGACTGATAAGAATCTCGACAGCATCTTTGCTTCATTAGTGTAATTCATCCAGAATCACGCACAATCACTTATTTTCATTTAAACAATTTCAAAACTAAGAACAGAGTGAGTAAAATAAAAGACAACTAATCTAATAAAATAAAATACGGAAAGCAGTAAAGATAGTGTTGGGGTGACTCCCAACAAGCGCTCATCTTAAACGTCTTTAAGCCAGACGAAAATCTGTAAGCTCATCGGAATGGCCAAGGATATCTTTCATCCTTGCCGTTGTACTTTAAGTGCTGAGCTTCTTCATCAATTGTATACTTGTGGCAAGGGACACTTTCGTTGGCATTCTTAAAATTTATCTTTAAATTGCCAACCAAGTTTTCATCCCAACTCATCAACTGCTCAATATTACTCCACTTCTTATTCTTTTTTCTATCGAAAATTCTTAAGTTCTCTTCCAACTCCTTCTTTTCCAAAGTTTCCCTCACTTCTCGTGTAAGGGGAAGGAAACGTTGCTTCAACTTGGATTCCTCTACTATTTTTGCTTCTTCTTTTAACTCTCTGCATTCATTTCATGCAAGCATTCAAGAAATTCAAGAAAAAGTTCATTAGAAAAATTATTAGTAATAGAAATAGAAAGAGTAAGAAAATTGCTTAAACATAATTCAAGTGGATCCTTAGAATAATCATGATGAGGTTGGAATGTGCTTCCATCATATCTGACATCCATAATATGTACCTCGAAAAAGTTCAGAGTCACAATATGCTTAAATAAAAAATAAAAATAATGCAGTAAAATCCTAATTAAAAGTGATAACAAATAATTTAGGGATCTCCTATTTAAACAGTCTAATCCCTGGCAACGACGCCGTTTTCTTGATCGTAATTTTGCTTACGTGTTTATAGAGCAAGAATACTCTACCGTTGTGTACAATGAGTGACCAAGAAATAAAATATCGAACCCAAGGGATTAGAGTTAAACAAGATACACACTAAATAGTTATCACCACTAATAATTAAGATGTAAAAACCTTTATGATTTGGAAATTATGAAACTAATATTGCAGAAAATTAAATAGCAAATAAAATAAATAAATAAAGCCACACTCAATCACATGTGTTTTAAGAGACAAGAACAATATAGCTTTAGGAAAATCCAGTTTATCATGTGAAATAAGGCAAATAGACAAGTGAATCAAATTATGCAGAATTTTATAGAAATGATCACTTAAGCATGTTAAATCACTCATGGACAAGTAAGATTTAACAATTTTAAAGAACATAAATTCCTAGGACCAAATTAATAAGATAATCCCCTATTTCCTTTCTAGGTACTAAGGAAATCAAATACCCACAATCCCTTATTCGCTTTATAGGTAATTCACATGCAAAATTCCATATAAGCTAATGCAAAAGATCTATCCTTTCTAGGTACCCATAATCCTATATTGATGGTCAAACAATCAAAGGCTATACACTACAACAAAAAAACATTAAGACACCATTAGATACACTACATATATCAGAATATGTGTAGTCGTATCCTTTATATATGTAGTCTTAAATATATATGTTGTCTTAAATTTTTTTGGACGCACTAAGACAACACATATTGACTGGTGGTGTCTTAATGTGTTGACATATATGTTATTTTTCAAGGTAATTTATTATAAAACAACATATATAGCAACATATGTTGTCATAAATTCTTTTTACGCACAAAGATAACATATATATAATATATGCTGTCTTAAATTGATGCAATGATTTTTTTCATATATTATATGATATACTATAATATATATATATATATATTGTATATAATATAATATATTTTCTATTAATTTATTTTGTAGCAACATGTATAATTTTAATATGTTGTTACTCATGAATTTGTGATTTTTTTTAAAAAAATATTATCTATTATTATTATTATTATCAATTATTTTGTTATCACTTTTTATTTAACTTACAAGTTGTTCATAAAATAACTTAATTAAATGGTTGTCATTTTTTCTTTATTATGTATCACTTTTTGATAAAAATACTTTTTTAACATTCAAGTAAATTGTTCGTGGAATAATTTAATTAAATAGATATCATCTTTTATTATTCTAATAAAATTTTTATGAAATAATTTAATTATATGAATATCATTTTTCTTTGATTAATAATCATTTTTTATTATAAATATTATCATGTTTATATAATTTATAATTTGTTTCGTAAAATACACTATTATTAGTTGTTATAAATTTTTTACTAAAAAAGTTATCAAATTTATTTTAAAATGTTATCTTTTTTATTTATAATATTATAAATTGTTTATAAAATTTCACAACACCATTTTACTTTTTATCAATTGGTTATTACATTTTATTAGTTTATAATATTTAAATAAAAAATACTCCATAATTAATTTTTCTTTCGTAATTAATTTTTAAAATTTTTAATCTCATAACAATATTTGAGACCCTTTAAAATTATTTAGTTGAACTAATGAATAATCCGTTCACATAGAAGAATCCGTGAGACGGTCTCACCAAAAATTTTGCCTTAATTTGTTGTTAGTCATAAATTTATTGAATTGTTTATAATTAATTAATTAAACATTAAATGTGTTAGGTAAAAAAATTATTTATTTTTTAATTAAATATGAAAAATTTTAAAAAGACAGTTACTATTCCGTTTACAATTTTATAAATTCTTCTAGAGTACATATAAAATAATACTTTTTATTATAAAAGTTATTACGTGAGATGGTCTCATACAAATTTTTGTCAATTATTTTTATTATACATTTGAAAACATAATTTTAATTATATTAAATTACTTGTTAATTAATTAATTTAAAATTCATTGAAAAATTTAATTAATTTAATTAAAAAATTATTTTCATAACTCATTAAAACTTTAAAAAAATTCATGAATTTAGTTGAAAAGAGTAGAAATATGTTTTGACTAAAAATATTACTTATTTTAATAATATTTTTTAATAAATTATTATTTAATTAAAAAAAGTATGTTATAATATGATGTTTAATCGGATATAACAAATCCATTGTTGCCATTGAAATTTTAAAACCAAAATTCCCAATTCTATGCCGTAAGAGCAAAACTCCCATCTCCCGCATGTCCATCTTGTCGCAAGGAGCGACGAACCCTAGCCGTGGCCGCACCCATCTACCGCCCATACTGTAACACCCCGTAAGTTCACACTGCAATTTTTCTGTCATGGCCCAATCTTTAAAGCCAAGAATTTCCAACTCCTTGAAGCCCATCATTTCGAATGCTTAAAAGCCCAGCCCAAACCTTTACTTCTATCAACAATGAATTCAAATTTAAACAGAAAAGGATTTCTTGCTCCTTAAGAAAAAAACGAATCGTAGTCTTCTGGAGATATTATTCCCTCTTATCAACTCCTTTATCTTCGGGAAATCGGGTTAGTCATATGAAGATTATTTCGATCAGCCGTGTGAATAAAATTTCTATCTCTCTTTTTTCTCTACACACGCTGACTTCGCTTCACGTATTCTGCAAACGGAGAGAGAGGTAAAGTTCTCTTTTTTCTTTTCTTTTTCTTTTCTTTCTTCTTCCTTCGATCATTATGGAAAACCAGAAAACACTTGTTTCCTTCTTTATTTATTGCTTCAAACTTAAAAACACTAACCCTAATATTCTCAATTTGCAACCCTTACGTAAATATATATGTAGATTAGTTGTACAATAGTTTATCGAAGTTATAGTAGTAACGGTCGATCATGATGTTGTAGGTGACGAAGGAGACCCTGATATTATCGTTAGTACTTGAACGTTAGACATCACTCGATTAAAAGGTGGGGATTCTTTCATTCTTATATGTGTTCAGATGTTTTCATATGTGGTAATTGAAATAAACTTGAAATTGTTGTCACCTTATGAGTTGATGATCATACTTGAATGTTATGGGATCATATATTACATGGGTATGGGCTAAATTAGTGTCATACTATAGCATGGGTATGAGCTATAATAGTGCCATACTATAGCATGGGTAAGGGCTGTGAAGGAGTGCCTTACTAACGAATCGCTATATCGTAAAGTTACACGGATAAGGGCCAAAAGGTGCCTTATTTTGACATGATAAGATTGTATTGTAAGTGAATTAAATTCTCGCACATGCTATACTTGACATATGTAAGCATGATAAAGTCTTCACTAAGTTTGTGATTGCTCACCACGATAATTAATTTGACCTCAGGTTAAGCGAGGAGCGTACGAGCAGAGGCGCGTAGGCGGAGAGACTAAAATACACACTTTGACGGACTGCAGTTCATAGGCTGCATTCTTGTTTTAAATTTGAAAACTTTATTGATCTTGAAGTTTGAAAACTTGCTGTTTGTGCCCCTGTTTAGGACAGAATTTTCTGAAAATTATTGCACCGCCGTTATTTGGATAATTTTGAATCGGAGTCATATTTTAAAGATTTGCCAGGGGTTATTCGTATAAATTTTGATATTGTGGGTTAGTGTGAGTATTTAGTTTATGCATGTTTGTTGTTTACCTATTTGAAATATCATGTCTCTGTACATGTGTTATTGGCGGATTCGAATTTGGGCAGCGCATAATCCGTTGAAGGAGAAGACCTAAATTTATGCATGGGCTTTCCTGTTTCTTTTTAGTTTCTCGTGATGTTGATGAACTTGTTCAATGATCTTGCCCGCTAGGTAGATATTTGTGATCGTTGGATAGAACTGCCTGTTTCCGAAGTTTATGCTGATAGCGAGTTTAAGAAAGTTAAATCTCCAATGCTCTCTTGTAGCATTTAACTGCTAACGTTTTCCCTGCATGATTTTGACGACGGGTTCTTGAATTCCTATTTTCTAGAAATTTTCAATCATTGGTATGGCTTCGATCTGTTTTAGTCGTGATTTTCTAACGATGGCCCTTGTAGATTTGAAATACGGAAGGATGTAGAATGAAGTGATTTCTGCTTTGAGGTAATAACCGGCTAATTAATTGCTATTCATGAGCAGTTGAAACTTGAAAGTAATAGTTACAATTTAGAGTTGGATTTGAATGGTACTATTAAATTAGCAAGAAGTTCTTGAGGAAAGTTTTGACAACTGAATATAATCAATGACTTCCATCATAGTCACATGTAGGCGTGAAAATGGTCTTGTGTATTAAGTTGCAAATTTAAAAGTTTGTGTTAAACTTATAGGACTAGCTACTTATTTACTTCCTTCTCGTTTGCATTTAGACTTATTTATTTATTAAAGAAAAAATTGGTCATGTCCTATTTAATATTCTATTTCAAAATAATGTGGAAACTTCTCTTTTTAAAAATTGAGTGTGACAGATTGGTATCAGAGTAGGTATGCGATTCTGTATATTTACTTAAAATTTTAAGTTTTTATTTCTGCATATAAGTGAATTTCGTGGCTTGAATGATATGATTTTGCAATTGTATAAAAATTTAAATAAAGTCTCTTGCTACGCATCCACCGAGAACGACGCGCGCTTCAACCAAGATATGAAAGTATGAATTGCATAAATTGATGACATGCGAGATATAAAATGAATGTTTATGTTATATGAGTAATGTGGGTTTTTTTTTATGATAAATGATGAATATTTAGAATTTTATTGCGAACCTATATGATTAGTAAAGATATTACCGTATTAGATGGGTGACTTGGCAAGACAACAAGCCTACATGAATTATCACCGGGACGTCAGACATGACTTGCTCACCCACATTGCTCACATGCTGCAATTATGGAGACAAGTTAAGGATGTGGGTGAAGGTATTACTGACTATTGGGCTGGATTAAAGCTCATCAGTACGTTACCGTGGGCTTGGAAAGACGTGGCCGATTCCGTACATGCTGAACTTATGCATCACTCGGTTCAACACCAAGTTCCGCAAGTGGACCATGTGCAGTTCACAGCCTTTTTGTTCGTGAGAGTCGCAAGATGGTATCCGCCAAACCCCCCTCCTGGACATCATATCTGGGATATTCATAATGAGTAAGAAGAGCGGTTGGTAGGTTACCTTGCAGAACCGGCACCGGCACTGGAACCCAATAACGAGCCAAATAGAGCCATGAATGAAGAAGAAATAGATGAGAGTTCCGAGTCAGACCCGTCCGAGGACTCGGGAGTATATGGAGACTAAATTACTCAAGTTTTAAATTCAATAAATTTTTTTTTGGAAACTAAAAACAATATCCCTTATGTTAGGGACTTGAATTTTATTCCATTATTTAGCATTCGTTATTTCATTATTTAACATTTGATTCTAATTTAATTTGCAAGTTTAAGACAATTTTTCATTCAATGATCAAAATTTTATTATTATGATGTCTGTGCCTCTATCGAACATTTGCTACTTTGTACAATGATATGATTTGCATTATGATTTCATTCATTAACTTGAATAAATGCTAAAATTATTTTCATGGTGGAATTGAAGGATGCCTCCAAGAAGGGATGCTCAAAACTCTCAAAACGTTCCAAATGCTCAGAATGTCCCTAACGCTCCAAACGCACTGAATGCTCCAAATGCTGATGCAGATGCTCATACAAAGATAGTACATGAGTTTCGCCAAAACCATCCACCCTTCTTCAAGGGGAGTGAAGGGCCCGAGTACGTGGAGGAGTGGCTACGAGCACTTGAGAGAAATTTTCATCTCTTAAGGTGCAATGATAAGTAGCGTGTGATCTGCGCGTCCTACCAATTTACTGAAGATGCTGACCATTGGTGGGACGGATACTGAGAGATGAAACCTAATGAGAACCGGGAAGCTATTACATGGGCAGAGTTCAAGGATATAGTAATGGCCAATTACTATCCTCAAGTTTACCGCAATAATATGGAGCATGAGTTTTACAATCTCCAACAAGGGAACATGACCGTAATTGAGTATGAACGGCGGTTCAATAAGTTGCGCCGATCAGCTCTACAGCTGGTCAATACCGAAGAGAAACAAGCCAAGAAGTTCCTGGATGGATTGCACCAGGATATACAAGAGAGAATGTCTTCACTGCCCGATATGAGCTACGCCGAAACGTTTATGAAGGCCCAGAAAGTTGAAGCTTGCTTACTGAAAGGGTGAGCGAACAGAAAGCCGATGGAGAACCCAAACAAACGGAAATGGAAAAATTCTAGCCAAGGCAAAAACAACAATCAAAAGCAAGCTAGAACGAACAACAACCCGCCAGCCAACGCACAAAGACCAAAGCCTCTCTGCACACAGTGCTGGAAGAATCATCATGGAGAGTGTCTCATGGGATAAAACAAATGCTTTAGGTGCTATGAAGTTGGCCATCAAGCACAGAACTGCCCAAAGCCGTCCAACTTTAGACCTGATCGTAGGGGACCACCTCCGGAGGAAAACACAAGACAAGGCACTGGAGGAAGAGGGAGAGTTTTCGCCATGAACCAAGCTGAAGGGGACAATGAACCTAATGTTATGACATGTACGTTGGCAGTGGGTAAATCCCGAGCTTTCTCTTTGTTTGAGACTGGTGCATCACATTCATTTATTTCCGCAAAGTATTGTAATAAGATTAACGGTAAACGAGTCAAGAGTGATGAACCTCTTGAGATTAGTCTACCTTCGGGGGAAAGAGTTGTTGTGAATACCTTAGTAGAAAGTGTGAGTGTACACATTGAAGGAGTAGACTTCAGCGTCAAGTCATATGTTATGGATATGCATGGATTTGATTTGATTCTAGGAATGGATTGGCTTACCTATCATCAAGCCAATATAAGGTGCAAGGAACGAGTAATGATCTTAAGAGAACCAAAATCCGAGAAAGAAGTGGTACACAAGCTTAAGAGTGGTGTAGTACCGAGAATATTATCTGCTTCAAAAGCTGCCAAGATACTTAGAAAAAAGTCCTGCCAGGGATTCCTAGTCAACATTGTAGACACCAGGACCACATAAGTACCACCAAGTGACATACCTATTGTCCGAGAGTATCTTGATGTCTTTCTGGAGGATTTACTAGGCGTGCCTCCAAATCGTCAAGTAGAGTTTTCAATAGACTTGATACCAGGATCAGCACCAGTATCCAAAGCTCCGTATCAAATGGCGCCCGTGGAACTACAAGAGTTGAAAGTTTAGCTACAAGAGCTCTTGCACTTGGGGTTCATCCGCCCAAGCGTATCTCCATTGGGAGCGCCAATCCTATTTGTTAAGAAGAAAGATGGATCCATGAGGATGTGTATTGACTATCGAGAGCTTAACAGGTTGACGATAAAGAACAAGTATCCCCTACCTCGAATTGAAGACTTGTTTGACCAATTAGAAGGAGCAAGTGTATTTTTCAAAATTGATTTAAGATCCGGGTACCATCAATTGAGAGTGAAGGAGTCAGACATTTCTAAGAATGCTTTTAGAACGCGTTATGGGCACTATGAATTCGTCGTCATGCCATTTGGGTTGAGTAATGCGCCTGCAGTGTTCATGGATCTGATGAATCGAGTTTTCACCCGTATCTCGATCAGTTCGTTATAGTCTTCATCGACGACATTTTGGTATACTCCAAAGATGAAGCACAACATGAGGAGCACTTGAGATTGGTATTCGAGACACTTCGCAATGAGAGGTTATACGCGAAGTTTAAGAAATGTGAGTTTTGGTTGAAGCAAGTCACATTCCTTGGACATGTGGTGACGTCACAAGGGATTGAAGTAGATCCATCTAAGATAGAAGCAATAAATCAGTGGAAGACACCTACAAATGTTCAAGAAGTTCGTAGTTTCTTGGGATTAGTTGGCTATTATCGAAGGTTCATAGAAGGATTCTCCAAAATAGCCGGTCCAATAACATGATTGATTCATAAAGGAGAGAAGTTCATTTGGTCTGACAAGTGTGAAGAGAGCTTTCAAAGGTTAAAGCACGATTTGACTTCAGCACCCGTGTTGACAATCCCAAATCCGAATGAAGAGTTCACGATCTACAGTGATGCATCAAAACAAGGACTCAGATGTGTATTGATGCAACATGGAAAGGTTATTGCATATGCTTCTAGACAGTTGAGACCGCACGAAGTGAACTACCTACTCATGACTTTGAATTAGCGGCAATAGTTCATGCTTTGAAGATTTGGAGACACTACCTTTATGGTGGAAGATATACGATCTTCACGGACCATAAGAGTTTAAAGTATCTGTTCACGCAGAAGGAGCTCAACATGAGACAACAGAGATGGTTAGAGTTAGTGAAAGATTATGACTGCACCATTGAGTACCATCTAGGCAAGGCTAACGTAGTGGCCGACGCTTTGAATCGAAAAACCAAAGTGGAGCTAAATAGTCTGTATACCAAGCAAGAAGAGCTGGTCGAAGAGTTCGCCATGATGCAAATTGAATTGGTGGCATCACCCTCCGGCACGAAGGCGATCATTTGCGGCATTAGAAATTCAGCCGAGTCTGAAAATGGAGATAAAAGAAGCTCAAGAACAAGATCATTTCTTGCAAGGAATGATGAAGAAGGCACTAGCTGGAGGCGAATACAATGGCTTCAAAGTGGACGAAGAGGGAGTTTTGACTTTAAATGGAAGATTGTGTGTTCCAATGGTTGAGAAGTTGAGAGAAAAGATTTTAAGTGAAGCGCATGGAGCGCCATACACCGCTCATCCAGGAGGAACAAAGATGTACCATGACTTGAAGGAAAGATTTTGGTGGAGAAGTATGAAACGAGATATTGGATACTTTGTTGAAAGATGTTTAACTTGCCAACAAGTTAAAATTGAACACCAGCGACCAACCGTAAAGCTTAAACCACTCGAGATCCCCGAGTGAAAATGAGAGCAAATTGTCATGGATTTTGTCGTAGGTTTACCAAGGTCTTCGAAGGGAAATCATGCCATATGGGTCATCGTCGATCGATTGACCAAGTCAGCTCATTTCTTGCCCGTAAAGATGACATTCAAGATGGAGCAGTATGCGCAGTTGTATATTCAAGAAATAGTGAGGCTACACGGAGTACCAATGTCAATAGTGTATGATAGAGATACGCGTTTCACTTCAAGGTTTTGGGTAAGTCTGCACAAGGCGATGGGAACCAAAATGATTTCAGCACAGGTTATCACCCACAAACGGATGGGCAATCCGATAGAACAATCCAGATTTTGGAAGACATGTTAAGAGCCTGCACTGTTGACATGGGTGAAGCGTGGGAGAAGTTCCTACCTCTTGTCGAATTTGCCTACAATAACAACTATCAAGCAACTATCAAGATGGCTCCTTATGAGGTGCTATATGGAAGGAAGTGTAGATCACCATTATATTGGGATGATGTTGGTGAGAAAGCTGTTCTAGGCCCCAAGCTAATAGAAGAAGCAGTGGATAAGGTCAGAATAATTCGAGAAAGAATCAAGACTGCTCAAGATAGACAAAAGTCCTATGCTGATCAACGAAGAAAAGATTTACATTTCGAAGTCGGAGATCATATCTTTCTGAAGGTGGCTCCCACGAAGGGTGTCATACGATTTGGAAGAAGAGAAAAGCTTAGACCTCGCTTCATTGGTCCATTTCAAATTCTTGATAGAGTTGGAGATCTAGCCTATCGTTTGGCATTGCCACCCGAGTTATCCTCCGTGCACAATGTTTTCCACATTTCGATGTTGAGGAAATATGTTCGTGATCCTAGTCATGTTGTGAACTTTTGGACATTGGGGATTGGCAAGGACCTGACATATGAAGAAGAACTTGTGTCCATTTTGGATCAAAAGGTCCAAAGGATTCGAAATCATGATGTGCCACTCGTCAAAGTTCAATGGAGTCGACATACGGAAGATGAGGCTACATGGGAAAAGAAAGACGAAATTCAAGCAAGATACCCTTTTCTTCATTTCGGGTAAGAGATTTATACCACTAGAGAATTTCGAGGACGAAATTTTTATTAGGAGGGTGTGATGTAACACCCCGTAAGTTCACACTGCAATTTTTCTGTCATGGCCAAATCTTTAAAGCCAAGAATTTCCAACTCCTTGAAGCCCATCATTTCGAATGCTTAAAAGCCCAGCCCAAACCTTTACTTCTATCAGCAGTGAATTCAAATTTAAACAGAAAAGGATTTCTTGCTCCTTAAGAAAAAAATAAATCATAGTCTTCTGGAGATATTATTCCCTCTTATCAACTCCTTTATCTTCGGGAAATCGGGTTAGTCCTATGAAGATTATTTCGATCAGCCGTGTGAATAAAATTTCAATCTCTCTCATTTCTCTACACACGCTAACTTCGCTTCACGTATTCTGCAAACGGAGAGAGAGGTAAAGTTCTCTATTTTCTTTTTCTTTTCTTTTCTTTTCCTTTTCTTTCTTCTTCCTTCGATCATTATGGAAAACCAGAAAATACTTGTTTCCTTCTTTATTTATTGCTTCAAACTTAAAAACACTAACCCTAATATTCTCAATTTGCAACCCTTACGTAAATATATATGTAGATTAGTTGTACAATAGTTTATCGAAGTTATAGTAGTAACGGTCGATCATGATGTTGTAGGTGACGAAGGAGACCCTGATATTGTCGTTAGTACTTGAACGTTAGACATTACTCGGTTAAAAGGTGGGGATTCTTTAATTCTTATATGTGTTCAGATGTTTTCATATGTGGTAATTGAAATAAACTTGAAATTGTTGTCACCTTATGAGTTGATGATCATACTTGAATGTTATGGGATTATATATTACATGGGTATGGGCTAAATTAGTGCCATATTATAGCATGAGTATGGGCTATAATAGTGCCATATTATAGCATGGGTAAGGGCTGTGAAGGAGTGCCTTACTAACGAATCACGATATCGTAAAGTTACACGGATAAGGGCCGAAAGGTGCCTTATTTTGACATGATAAGATTGTATTGTAAGTGAATTAAATTCTCGCACATGCTATACTTGACATATGTAAGTATGATAAAGTCTTCACTGAGTTTGTGGTTGCTCACTCCGATAATTAATTTTATCTCAGGTTAAACGAGGCGAAAACGTACGAGCGGGGGCGAGTAGGCGGAGAGACTAAAATACACACTTTGACGGACTGCAGTTCATAGGCTGCATTCTTGTTTTAAATTTGAAAACTCTATTGATCTTGAAGTTTGAAAACTTGCTGTTTGTGCCCCTGTTTAGGACAGAATTTTCTGAAAATTATTGCACCGCCATTATTTGGATAATTTTGAATGGGAGTCATGTTTTAAAGATTTGCCAGGGGTTATTAGTATAAATTTTGATATTGTGGGTTAGTGTGAGTATTTAGTTTATGCATGTTTGTTGTTTACCTGTTTGAAATATCATGTCTCTGTACATGTGTTATTGGCAGATTCGAATTTGGGCAGCGCATAATCCGTTGAAGGAGAAGACCTAAATTTATGCATGGGCTTCCCTATTTCTTTTTAGTTTCCTGTGATGTTGATGAACTTGTTCAATGATCTTGCCCGTCCGGTAGATATTTGTGATCGGTGGATAGAACTGCCTGTTTTCGAAGTTTATGCTGATAACGAGTTTAAGAAAGTTAAATCTCCAATGCTCTCTTGCAGCGTTTAACTGCTAATATTTTCCCTGCATGATTTTGACGACGGGTTCTTGAATTCCTATCTTCTAGAAATTTTCAATCATTGGTATGGCTTCGATCTGTTTTAGTCGTGATTTTCTAACGATGGCCTTTGTAGATTTGAAATACGGAAGGATGTAGAATGAAGTGATTTCTGCTTTGAGGTAATAACCGGCTAATTAATTGCTATTCGTGAGCAGTTGAAACTTGAAAGTAATAGTTACAGTTTAGAGTTGGATTTGAATGGTACTATTAAATTAGCAAGAAGTTCTTGAGGAAAGTTTTGACAACTGAATACAATCAATGACTTCCATCATAGTCACATGTAGGCGTGAAAATGGTCTTGTGTATTAAGTTGCAAATTTAAAAGTTTGTGTTAAACTTATAGGACTAGCTACTTATTTACTTCCTTCTCATTTGCATTAAGACTTATTTATTTTTTAAAGAAAAATTTGGTCATGCCCTATTTAATATTCTATTTCAAAATAATGTGGAAACTTCTCTTTTTAAAAATTAGGTGTGACAGATTGGACTCAGATCCTTTGCATGATTTCATGTGAGGAGCCGCCTTTGATGTTGATGGGCTTTGAATTTGGACAGATCCAGCGGGCCTTCTTCCATGTACTTGGGTTTGCTTTGATGCTGGGTAGGCTTGTTGTGCTTTGGCCCTTCTGTGGGCTTTCATCGAGATCTATTCTTTCTTTCTCGAAACATACTTTAGAATGTTTTAATAACGAGTAGCAAAGCCGAGGACGAATCTCATATGATAAGAAAGATCCAGTCGATAGTGAATCCATTCCTCTGTTGGTGCGAGAAAAGATGGACTGTATTTGATTGTTTGCATGGTTGAAATCCGTTTCACAATGGCTCATTGTCTTTATCCGAAATCCCTGTGAACAACTATCATCGTAAGAAAAGAAAGCAAAATCCATACTAATTCCCTTCCTAAGGAGGGAATGCCCACGTATGGGAAAAGCTTGAATAGAAATGAAGTTCACCTCCATCTCAGTTTAGATTTAGTTCCTGTTCCGTGAGGCATCTTTCTTGTTGACTTTCTCGACCTAAGCTTTCTCCCAAACTGGATTCTTGGAAAAACCAAGGTCAATCTTTTAGCCCTGTTTCTACTATCGACTGCTCCTACAGGGAAAGATGGGAACTGGGTCCTTCAATGAGTTGCGGGTTCTGCCCTCCTCGTCTATATGTATCTCAGTTTGCACTCGCAAAAGTCCCCTTTTTGGGCTAACGCGCTTAATAGCTTCTTTCTCACGAGTACGCTGAGTCTTTTCTGGGACCTGCTCGCCAGAACGACATTGAACCACAAAACCTACCCACCTCGTGGTAGTAGGCTTGCTTGCACTCTTTGCCCTTTCCCAGCTCCTTTTCCACATACTCAATGAAAAAATTGAGTATTTGTATTTTATTGGCGCTTGTGGTGCGCTTCCAAGATGGATTCAATTTTGTATTCCTTATTCTATTTAATATTCTATTTAATACCGACGCACCTGACACCAGCTCGCAGCCGAACCAGCCTTGTTGTGAGAGGAACGACGAACCGGCCTAGCGGCGGCCGCACCCACCTCGATCCCACTCCTCTCCCTAGCGGCAGCCGCTGCACCACCGTCGCGTTCTTACGCGCCATCTCGATCAGTGTCTGGAGCAGCAAACATGATGGTATTCCTTTTGGTGCAACTAATTTTTCTTTGGTCACTATATTAATATGACTTCTACTAAGGTTTTTTTATCAATCAATTTAGGTCAACTTTTGGATTTTCTGACCTTGAATTGTGTTTCTTCTCGATCATTTATGTTAGTTAGATCAACTAAATTCAATTTTTCTTCTACCAGATGAGACTAATTAATGATTGAGTTCTCTTGCCACAGGAAATGAGCCGATTGCTTCTGGGGCTAAACTGTGGAAGAGCTCTTGATGCGAGTTTCCGGCACTGAGAGTTTTAGTGTAGTACAGCACCAGTTCGTCGGAGGCCTCAACAGCTGGTTGTGAAGTTTTCGAGAGAGAGAAAGCCTCGGATTATTCACATGTTTTTTATACATAAAAGGTATATTAAGCATAATTCTGTATAGTTTAGTTTATCTTGTTGTCATTCCATATGATAATTATCACCCTAAAAATGGCTCTTCACAGTTGGGATACTTCATTTTATATGTCTTTATCACATTGCAGAAACTTCTTGCTTAAACAAGAATACTTGACATTTAATCCAAGGAAAAGTTTAATCAAATTAAGATGTTGATCCATGGTACATTGTATTCAAAGTTTTGATGGGATGAAGGTTTTGATGTAATTGATGATGTGATAGTTACTGTACCACATTCACTGTGCTATTTTAAATTTTTGTTGAGAAATTGAAGCGTAAGAAAGATACTAGTAGTGTTATTCTTTTCTTATAATTTTTTATTTTTCTTTGTACTTTGTTGGTATATTCATGGCGTGCCTCTCCTAACCAAGAAGATGCTAGCCATAACATTTCTCTGTCCTAATGTTTAAATTTTCTTGGTTTATGAAGTCTTCTTTCTCTAGAATGAGAAGCATGTAAAAACCGATCTTTGCCAGTTACTCTCTAGCCACTTTGAAAACTAGGTGAACTTGGTTCTACATATTTCTTTTACAGGAATTTTGCTCATTCGGAGACTTGTTTTTGTCTAGTATTCCATTAAGTAATTGGGCATTAGTAAGCTAGCAGGATTGTAGCACAGTACGCTTTCTTGGAGCTTGTTGAGTCCCTTTATTTAATTATCTATCCATGAAGACGACTGTGAATTATCACTGGATCTGTGATTTGTATTGAGTAGATAGTTGATCGATTCAGTTGGGTATGAAAATTGTGAGTACTATTTTCATCGGCATAGAAAGATTTCTTGCTACTTGTGATGTTTGAACGTTATTTGGTCTTTATGGAGAACTGTTAGAGGCAAGAGGTTGAAATTCGGTCATACAACATAGTTTAGTGCTATTCCTCTTCTACTCAAGTTTTTTTCTTGTTTCATATGGTACATGATTGATTCTTATATCCTTATTCATTTTACAGTCATACCTAATTGTACCAAAATGGTGAAACAGGGGTTTACAGTTGATTTAGATAAACCGCTCGTCGTCCAGGTGTGACATTCATTTCTCAGTAAATGCTTTAATATATCTTGTTCCTAGCAGATAGGTTTTATGCCAGTATCATGAAAGTTTTGTTCCTGAAAGTTTTTTTGTTCGATCATTTTACATTCGCCACTCAATTAAAAGTAAATTTTTTATCATTATTTTAGGACTTGCTATTTCATATTTCCATTATAATGTAGGCATATTGATTCATATTTGAAAATCTGACTTCAATGATTCTACCATTCCACATTCATCCACCGAAACTATTATGAATTTTGCAGTCATCTGTTCTGACATGTTTATGCGTGTCTCACATTTGCTCTTCTCATTCTTCCTCTTATAATGCATTTATCTGAATTTTTGTAGGTTGGCCATCTTGGTGAAGATTATGAGGAGTGGGTTCACCGGCCAATTGTTAGCAAAGACAGCCCTCGATTTTTTGAAAATGATATTGTGGAGGTACTAAATGTGTGCAGTTCTCTGTGTCCAAGACCCTGCCACACACGTGACACAATTTTATCTAAGCAAACTATCTTAGTTAGTTTTTGGGTATATCTGTAAGCTAAGTCCTGGTTCACTCCCTATACAGTTTTTGACAAAGAACCAGTGGTGGGTGATTCCCCTTTATTGGCTACCAATTGTTGGTTGGTCCCTTACAGGGTCCATAAAGATGGGTCATACAGTTCCTGAAGTTGTAGTATTAGTAGCATTTGGTTTTTGCCTGGACTTTGGTTGAATATACCCTGCATTGGTTTCTTTTCCACATAAAGACAAAGAGTTATTGGTTAGCTTACTCTCACTTCTCTCAGATTCCCAACTGGTCCACTTCGTTGTGTGTATATGCATAAACTATTTTAACAACTTGCAGGGGTAACACAATTCATTACCTTCTCCATGGTTGTCATCATAAGCACCCAATGGATGGACTGCACCTCGTTTTTCCTCCAGCTGCAACTGCTGTTCTCCTATATCATGTATGTCTTGATGATATAATTTTGGCATTTGTCTTTTACCTTCTAAGATACTCCATATTTACTTCCATCTTTGTGCTGAAAGTAGTTTATATCCATCAATAGTCAGAGAATTCATTGTTTCTAAATGTGCCTAGGCCCTAATTAACAATCATATCAATTATTTACTACAACATAAATATGTGCGAAATTTGAGACACACAAAAAGAGAAACTTATATGTCTTTTGTTTGATTGAGGGAGTATAACATGCTTCTACAAAGTAATTTTATTCTAATGAGTATATTTTACTTAATGAGACATGTGTCTTCTCTTTCAGGAATATTATTCCCCATTGATGGCGGTAAAATTGGATCATGAATTGGAGAAAATATCTTCTTTAAAGGTATGGAAAATTATGTATGATATTACATTGTATTCAATGGAGCTTGTTCTGTAGAATTTCGTTGTTCATCTAATTCTCATTTCTCTTGATATTTTTAATCAAATCCTTTATCTCTTACCTATGTTAGTAGAATTTTCAAAGATAGCAAATTTAATATCCAGAAGTTTTTGCATTCCATCAATATATATGCTTCCTCTTTTGAGCAACCTTTGTAATTTGATTATATATGGAACAAGTTGTCACTTGGCAAAAGTTACTAGTGAGGATTTACTAGTTCTGATAATTTACTATTTGTTTGATGTAAATTTGCTAAAGTGCATGTTTCCCATTATCTTGTTTCCAGGAGATAGGATCCAATGTGGTATCACTTGTCATGTCTAATTGCAGACGATGTTGAGACAACAAAAGGAGGAGCAAATAGGAGATATATATGGTTGGATCCTGCACTGGTAGACGTTGTGACTTGCTTAATTTGAACCATTTTTGTCATAGTTTCTATCTCTAGTTAGTTTTTTATTATCATTTTTTTTGTGAAGTTTTTTATTCTTTTCTACATTTGGTTATAAAATGGAATATATCTTGAATCGTTTAGTTATTAATATTTCGAAATTTGTTCTCTCGTTTATCAATTTATTATTATTTTTTATATATCATGCAATAAATATTACACAAAGTAGTGTAATAATAATAAAATAAATAAATAATAAATAAAAATATAAATAAATGTGTTGTTTTAACAAATTAAGACAACATATATAATTTATTGTCATTTTAAAAATTTGTAGGAAAAAAGATGCACAAAGACAACACATCTAATCCGTTGTCATTTTAAAAATTTTAAGGAAAAAGACGCACAAAGACTACACATATTATGTGTTTTCTTTGTACGTCTTTTTTAAGAAAAAATGCACAAAGACTACACTTATAATGTGTTGTCTTAAATAGACTCTAAGACAAAAGGAGCTTTGACTACATAATATTTTCAATAAAATAAGGTAATTGACAACAAATTATATATGTTGTCTTAATGTTTTTTTGTTGTAGTGATATACTGGTCAATCCCCTTCAATTGTCATGAAATAACAAATATAATCATAGAACACATTCAAACTCAATCATACATTAATCAATGATAATATCATAAGAATTAAGAAATATGATCATATAAGTCTAAAATAAAATGTCAATAAGGAATAAATATTTTGCAAAATTAACATCACAATGTCTAAATTCTCAAATCAACATGATAAACTTTCAAACCTTAAAACTATCAAGAGGAAACTAGTCAATGGTGTTACAAGCAACAACAATGACAAAATTGTTCTTACCCATGAGTCTATAAATCAAAAATAGAAAATTAAATAAAGAAGAAAGACCCTTGGTCCGGCGTAATTCCCCGTCTTCTCTTTATGTTTTGATGATCCTCCTCCATTTTTCTTCTCAAGTAGCAAACACCGTGATTGAGTGCGAGGGATGTTGGATGAAAGGCGGGTGAAGGGTAGAGATGAGAGATAGAAGTGACGTGAGGTGGAGTGGCTGTTCACGGCATTATGTTTCTCTTCTATTTCACGTCTCTCGGTTCTGCCTTATAAGCGCATGAGAGAGTAAAGAAGCATGTATGTGTAATGGGCATGGAGTAGTAGGCTGTGAGAGGCTTTATCATATAGATGGGTTACGTGTTCATGGTTGTCTTGGGCCCACATTATTGTTTGATTTTAATACTCTCAATAATTAAATCAATACTTGCATACATGACCCACTTGTTAATTCAAAATCTTTGATGCTCAATCACGCCTCCTACTTTCTCCAAAACAGCATGAATTTTATTCCAACCTTGACAAAATTCTTCTATTCAACTTCCATTAATTTCATCCCAAAATACATTAAAAAACTGCAAAATCTTAACAATACCCATGAAGTCATAAAAAAATATAAAAAAAAGCAATAAGCTCCACAAATAATGTTAAAATTATGCAATAATCATATGGAAAAAGCCCGAATTTTTGTGTTGAACAATATCAAATCTCTTGCATAGCATTCCATAAATTAAGCTTCCTTATTGCCGAAGCATGAGGAACCGCCTTTATCTATTTTATCTTCTTTTGTGTCTAAAAAACACAAATCTTTAGATAAAGTCACATGCTAAAACGAGTAAGGATTGTATCACTTCATGAAGTTTGAGATAAACACAACATACTTTCTTGTGATCATTGTAACCATGATCGCAAGAATATATTTTACTTCTCTTAAGTACTTCATTTCATACTGCTTTATTAACCATACCCATACGCCCGACAATACTCTTTCATTTTCTCTAATGAGCAAGATACTATCTACGTACATACAAGAAATACCACCACGTTTCCGTCACTCTTTTCAATACACAAGTCCCATCCGAGCATTGATTAAATCCATACGACTGGATTTTCTTATCAAAACGTATGTTCCATGATCTTAAAGCTTGCTTTAGTCTATTGATGGACACTTTTAAGCTTACATTTGAAATGCTCTTAGTTATATGCAATGAATCACTTTGGTTGCTTCATTTTAGAGCCACTTACATGCAATGACTTTTATACCATTTGATGGTTCTACAAGCTCACCGAGTTGATTTTGAATCCATAGATTCTGTTTCAGAAATCGTTGCAACTTACTAAGATTCCGAAGTTCGACCTTGTATTGCTTCGTCGTGTCCATGGGTCGATTTCATGTTTACTATGGACCAAGTCTCATGACTTTTCCAAAACATAAATCAATCGTGTTGTCAAACAACGCTCCCACTACGAAAAGGCACTACATGCAATTGTGTATCAGATGTGACATGCGATGCAGCTTACTTGTGGTATATCCTCTTGTACAATTGGTACTAAAATTTGTGTTTCCCTCACACTTTTAAGAACATTATATACATGATTTTGTGATTTATTACATAGTCCCCTTCCAAAATTCTAGTATTTGTGTTAACAATCACTCTCTTGATCTTTTGGACTATTAAATAAATCACCCTTCATTTTTCTTGGATTTTCCAAAATGAATTTAATAACTCAACATCTATCTAACCATTTCCATAAGAGTCTTATTCCTTCTATCTGCCAAACCATTCAGCTGGGGTTTTCCCAGTGTTGACAACTTGGGATTCAATCCCAACCTCTGATTAATAACTCCTAAACGATCAAACACTTCAAATTTAAATTTTATATTGATTCTCTCAATAAACAATATAAAATAAATTCACCGACATCTCAAGCACCGTGATTTGTATGCCACGTTAGTGTGGACGTATACAAACCCTAACATTCGCAAAAGAAGATTTTATCCATTAATTCCATACGTCATAATTAACCTTCTGACTCAATGATTAATAGTCAGTTGTCCTTTAGCCATGAAATTTAATAGCAGTGACTTCGTTGGGGAGGATACATATTAGTTGCTCCTAAGTGTATACCATTATTTGATACTAAGTACGTTACCCAAGCTTATGTGCCTTACAGTTGGAGAAGTCCACATGCGCTCAAATAATTTCCTATAATCATTAATTATTAATTTTTATCAGTGATCCGCAAATAAAACTCATCCGTTGGGGTGGAAGACACTATAATCAACTCATAAGCTTACTTGCATCACATTACAAATAATAATTATTTCATGAAATTTATTCCAGTGATCCACAAATAAAACTCATCAATTGGGAAAGAATGCACTATAACCGACTCATAGGCTTACTTGCATCACACAATAAATCAATAATGGAGGTTGCGGGATCTATAACCAATCCCTCTCCCACTTAGTTATTTAACAAGAGTGCTTTTACATGCATACAATATATACCAAATATAAATACGCAAATAAGCATGCTATTATTATAACAATGAAGACAGTAAATCAAATAGCACATGCAGCCAAATATATAATAATAATTGAGAAATAAAATAATTATAACAATTATATATAAGAAAAAAAAATTGCCAAATATAGGTTACACTTCAAGAATTTAAGGAAATGACATGCAAAACAAGAAAGACTTGCCCTAAGCGAACCACCACACACGGATTAACAGCAACCACCGCCCCCTCAATCCCAGCCAATATCTGCCGGAAAAATACGCTGCCGGCGTCAACCACCAACCGCAAACCACCTCATGCGTCCAGCAAGTCTCCACCGGAGACATCGCACGCTGGTGGTCGTGCCCTTTGATGGAATGTCGCCTGAATTCCGCGCTAACCATGGTTCGCTTCCAGCCAACCCATTACCCGCTGACTCACTGCCCACCTGAAAAATGATTTTCGCCGGGGTCCCAATGTCCAGCCATGTTCCAACAGCCATCGACCAGCCACCAGTCATCGCTCATTCCATGCCGTCCACTACCGGCTACCATGTCGGCAGCAGCTACCGGTCACTACTGTCTTATGGTGGACCAGCCGCAAATCATCAACAATCGGCGGTGATCTCGCCCAGCGGAGACGTCAAGATTCTCATCGATTGTTCCGTCAAGCCTTCGGTTGACACCCTTGCTAGAAACACGATATCTCTCTGCATGCTTCCAATAAGCGTCAATTTTCACTGCCCAGCTATCATACAAGTTGCGTCTACAGCACTCTCCAGCCAGTACTGAGTTTGAGTGACAATGCTGCATGTCACTTCCGACTGACCAGAGCTGATTTTGCCCTGCCATCTCGCATCCGCCGTATCATAGTCCTCCATCATCCCGTTCATACCCACGACCAACAGACCCATTTGAAAACATGTCCAGGTCTGCTTGGAAAAATATCAAGATCCGATCGGAAAGGAAGCACGACTCGGTCGGAAAACCAGTGAGACCCGACCGGAAGGTGTCCTGGCCCGATCGAAATCCGCCTTGGGCTCGCTCGGAACTCCAATGGGACTAGCCCAGATGCCTGACTCGCCTGACACCGTCTGATCGCCCCTGTCTACTGCCGGATCCACCGCGAACAGACGTGTCTGCTGCCCAGCGGTGGAGCGACGATCACCAGCGCCATAGAGAGCGACGCACCAGTCCTCGGTGCTTTCCTTCATCGTCCGTCGTTCAGCCCAACGTGATCTTTCCAATCGAGTGTTGCATGCCAAGTCAGCCTTCCACCATCGCATAGCCATGTAACGCCGTCAAACTTTCATCATTCCACCACCGGTTATACATCATCCGCAAACAACGACCATGAAACCATTCGCTGGTCACAAATTTCATTACCAACAGGCATGAATTTTACTATCGCACTCCCGTCGCCATGCCACCGTGTCGTCGATCATCACCACCAAATACAATCGTTGTTCGATCGAACATATAGGATTTTCATTCATGAAACAACAAACGTGAAGAAAACGAACCCTAAACCCTAAACATGTTTTCACGGAATGCACGTAAACATATGCTGATAATGCACAAAGGGCTTTCACATGGGAATATCCATGAATTAATTCCATTAAAACAAAATCCTAATTATTGTATGTGATTTTATTCCAAAAAAAACATAATCACATAAACCCTAGCCCAATGTGTCACGTTTAGCCATATAACCTTCGCTCTGATACCAATTGTTGGTGTTTGGATCTTTTGGTTAGCGTAAACCGTTAGGGCTCCATGCAATTCTACTACAGTGGAAGCATAAGAGTAGAATCATATTACTTTTCACAGGACGATCTTCTATTGTATTCCTAAGCCACGTCTTAACATTGTGTGGGCAACGATCTACAAAACGATCTCAATCTACAATCCTAATATGATTTTCAAGATTTTATGCGTGTGATTCAGTTGACCGGACTGCTGAGATTGACTATTTATAGGCTTTAACAGGGACAGGAGGAGAAATTAGACTTTGGGCCTCCATTGGGCTTAAGCATCCAAGTGTAGCCCAAAACTTATACTTAAGTCCAATAATAATAAATCAGTCCACTAAAGATTATTGCACTGCCACCCTAATCCCAAATTACATTATGAGATCCTTCTTATTATGAGACCGTTAGTCTCCCCGTGTTTAAGATTCAATACCCATTAATTAATTAAGTTACTGAAAACTCCATTAATTAATATATTTACCAAGAGTAGTACCACTCAACCTTATTGTTATGTCAGAATAAATCTACCTGCAGGGTTTACATGATAATCATTATGAGCTCCTTAAGGGGACATCATCAACCAATTCCGTTAGGACACAGATTCCTTCTACAATCAACAACACACCATAGAGACTACACCATCTCCCAACTCACCGAGCATATTGATTTAACTATTAAATCTCACCCATTTATGAATCAAAGAAATAAATACTGGCTTACGTGTCGAGATTATTGTATAGGGATTAAGAGTCAGAACATCCATAATAATCGAGATCAAGTTCTATTATATAGTCAGTCCTAAAGGGGAAGTTTTGGAAAGTGGAGGAGGGATAAACCGAACGATCTCAAAGCGGTCCTGTTCAATACACAAAGTGCACTAGTGTAATTTTATAATCAAGATAGACTAATACCAAATCACACTACAACCATACCGATAGATAGTCCCCGTCTATCTCAGTTGTGAACATCTGTTTATACTTTATAAGGGGCCGATAATATGATCTTTCGTGTGACGCCGCACACCACATTATCCACAGTATAAAGTAAATGGACTTTTGCAACAATACAATTTGCAAACGTTTGATCACGTGATTCTCATTTCAAACATTGTCATAACATTGTTTATAAAAAAAACTACACTTTTAGTATACAATCCAATAAATATCACCTTTCAATTTACTATCACTGATTCAATCAATTGTTAGAGATTATGATGCAGAATATTCATATATTTTACAGATTGCGATTCGTTATCACACAAGTAAATTATATTTGGTCACACATTCTTCACAAATTCAATATATGTAATGTGAGTTTTGGGTGATTGCAAGAGATGTTACATTTCTCGGTGGAAAGATGGATGACGGTGATGTTGATAACTCGGTAACTGCTTTGATAGAGTCAAAAGAGGATATTGTGATGGACAATGATGATTTATTATCTCGATCCGTTCATTTCAGCGATATATATGTTAATTCTTTCACCGATTCTTCATCTTATTTTAATTTTGTATTAATCTCTTCAATTCATTACATTTATATTTCAATTAATTTAGATTATACATTAGATTCTGTTTTGGGTGGAAGAACTTATTTGTGCACATTTTGATGTATACACTTTTATAAAGTGTGAATGTGATGAACTTTGACTTGATAATTACATTGAGTGGTTGGATTTAAGTATTTTGTATATGTAGTTATAAGTGTATTTTTCCTGATTTTCTTCTTTCTAATTTTATAATATAGCCCAATTTTAAATGCAGTGGAAACTTAAAGGTTGAGCGATTACACAAATATCCGCATTTTGCTATTTCATTACTTAAAGATTAATTAATAATATAATGAATTATGAAATTTGTCATTTCAGATAATTATTACTACCTCCGTCCCATAAAGAAGTTCATAGTTACTATAGATACGGAGTTTAAGAAAAAGTTTACTTTTGGGGGTAGTCTGGTATTTTGAGGTAATAAATAAATTATAAAGTAAGATATGTGAGTTATAAAGGGGTGACAATTTTGAAATTAAAGTTTGTTGTGGGGTTATTGATTTGTGTGTATTTTCTAATTTGGGGGTGTGAACTTATTTTTGGGACAGACAAAATAGAAAGTGTGAATTTATTTATGGGACGGAGGGAGTATTATAAACCATTTTATCTTATTTCATTCAAATTTTGAATTCTGATTTTATTTTCTTCCCTATATAATTCTAATTTATCTTATCCCTCATTTTAATCACTTCTGCTTCAGTTTGTTTTGCCAAACTATCAAATAATAAACTCTTTAAGTCCTAAATATTTTTATTCATAATATTAATATGTTTAGGTTGATATAGTTTATTCTTATAAAAATTTCATAAAATAATCTGATACATCAGTTAGGGGAAAGTTGGATCGTTAGAAAGGATATGTCAACTGTAGGAGATTATTTATTTGATTTGTAACCTGCCAATATGGAATTGGCTCTTTTGTTATTTATTAGGAAAGTTGACTCATCAATCTTCTATTTACGAATTAGATTGGTTGACATTGAACTCATTTCTGAATTGATTTTGAAGGGTGTTTTATTCATATTGGATGTAATTCTGCACAGTTAGCTCATGCATGATCTATGTTCAACTAAGACGTACTCAATTATTTTTCGTAAATATTTTTTCGATTTTTATCTTATGTGATGTTATGCTATGGGAGGTGAGGAGTAATGGTAGCGAAATGATTTTTCTGCTATATGATGCATAATTTCTTTACATGCGTGTGGTGGAGCCAACCATATTTGGGCCCAAATAACTTAATACGTCCAAAGCCTATAGAAGGTCTTTACCATCGTAGGATTCATCCAGTGAAGCCCAATTCCAGCTTAAGGGATCCATGCCACGTGTCATCTCGAAACCTCCGCTCACCCAAGACTCTTTTACCGAAAGTTCCACCTCCTAGAGTCCGAAGGGGACAACTAGTGGGAGACCTCGGCGAGCACGCAGTCCAATGAAAAGCTTATGTAACATCCTGATTTCTTCCTAATTAAAACTTATATTATTTAAAAGAATTAGCAGAAGTTTAAAGGAAAATAAATATTTAAGAAGATTTAATTTCCATAAAATAAAAAATTTAACTATGAAATATTGAAATAAATGCTTAAACTTAATGGTTCTAGGCATCCCCCATTCCCACCACGCCAACTCCTTCATCTGAAAAGGGGTGAGCAAAAACCACAGCTCAGTGAGAAATCCTTGCTTATCCAACCAAACATCACATGCAATAATAATTGTAATTACATTGAATATATTAAACTGTTTACATAATACCTTAACTACATAATTTATATAAGTTACCCCATTCATATCCTCTTTTATAAATATGTTCCTCTTCATATAGGTCAGAAGACATCCTCCTTTATTAAGGTCCAGAATACCTAGGTACATAATACCTCATCCTTTAAAGTCCAGAAGACCTATTTTTTTATACTTCATATATTTAATTTATTAATATCAATATCACATGTATTTAAACATTAATAATATCCCATGAACTCAAATATCATCACATATAACATTCAGTTGAGTCAAGTAAGGAATCTCTCACCTAAATAATTTGTAATATGAATGTAGTCGATCCTCTAATTCAAGAACTTTTCATCACCCTTTAACGAAAAAGTTTGACTACAAGAGAGATATGAAATATGGAGATTCAAGAACTTTTCATCCCTCTTTAACGAAAAAGTTCGACTACAAGAGAGATATGAAATATGGAGTGGATGTCCAGCAGAGATTTTGAGAAGGAGGCTGAAATTTTTATATGGGTGTTCCAAATTATTAACGCCAAATTAAGAGATTATAAAGAGAGGGTGAGACTTTACGTAGCTAACTAAGGAATAAAATCCTAAATTATAGGATTGGAGGTTAAAGATTCCAGTATATCTAATTCCAATTAAAATACTTAAAAATAATACTCTTAATTATCAAGAATATATTTATAAGTTACACAATATTATCTTTATATATCATAATATACATATAATTATTTATTTAATAGTGAGAGTAGTATTATAAAATATATTGATATAGATATTTTATAAATAATAAAAAACATATGTATTTAGTTATTTATATTTGAAAAATATACGGTCATTACAGCTTACCTCATAAGCCTTAAGCTACGACGCCCCCTATTGACCTAATGTAATTGTTACCTGTCGTCTCATCTTCCCAATTCACACCCATCTCAAGTACATAATGAATCACCCAACAAATACATCTCGACGCCCACAATCTTTCCTTCTTCCACTCTTCGTTTTAATCATTTGGGTGCAGAATATCTTGTATGATAAACACATTCTCCTTCAACATAATGCGAACAGTGACCCAAGAAAGTCATAGAGAAAAAAAAAAGATTAATTTAAGAAATTAATTCCTTTTATATTTAATATTATATATCGTATAAATGTTATCGTGTTTAAATCATATCAAGGTTGTGCTTCCCCCTACCCCGGTATAGCACCTCCCACATATGGAACTATAATCTCCAGTGCTCCGATGTTTCTAAACTACTCGCGCACTAAGGGAGTGAAACTATCAATATTCCCACCAGGCCTATGATTGGAATCCCATATTATCATACACCTAATGTTTTTAGAACTGGACCGGACCAGACCGGCCGGTTCGATTGGTTCAACCGAAAATCGGTCCAAATACCTCTAAAAATTATTTTTCCTATAAAGCCAGGAAAAAATAGTTTGGACCAGTTAAAATTGAAAAAATCGGTAGAACCGGCCAAATCGAAAACCGCCGATTTTATTATTTTTAATTAGAAAAAACTATTGCTGACGAATATTTTTAATGTGAGCATTTAGTGTACTCCGTTGGGCAGTGGAAAGGTGGAAACATTTCTGCTTTGGGAAGCCACATGCGGTAAATGCAATTAATTAACAACATTAATGTGAAATTTGAAATCTAAATCGTGTTTAGTTAATATTTATTTAATTTATTTATTTTTTATTCTTCAATAATTAAATTATTTAACGTGTAATTTGGATATCTAATGATTAGCTAATGTTATATAATTTATTAATTTTTGTTTCTTAATTAATTAATTATTTGAATGTGAAATTAATTAAATATTTGGTGATCATGTATAAATAAATTAATCAAGATCATATATAAAATAAAGAATATTTTTAAAAATATATTATTTTGGTTTTTTTGGTTGAAATGTCGGCTCGACCGGTCCGATCGTGAACCGTTGGAGCCATCGGTTTGATCTCCGATCTGGTTATGAAAATACTACATACACCAATGTTGAAATTAATTTTATTCATATATATATATATCAGGTAAAAAATTTACATGCATAAGAGACTTGATGACAGAAGAAATCTCTACTCAGTGTCGTTATAATCGCACCAGTGTCCCCAATGGTTCGAGGTCGGACCTGTCGAACTAGCAGTTCAACCTGAAAACTAATATTAGTTATTTATAATTCTATTTTAGAAATAATATAATAATACACTTTTTTAATAAAATATGAAAGTTTAAAAACAAAGTCCACTTGACATTTTAAAAAGTCCTTTCATTTCAAAAAGCACATTCAATTTATTATTAAAAAATAAATATTCATATATTTTAGATAATTAAAACCCAATATATATATATATATATATATTTATATATCCCATATTTCTTGCCCAAACAATCCCGTATCGATGTATCCATAAATTCTCATCGTTTTTTCATTTTATCATCATTCAATTTCTCGCATTTTAATTAACCCAATTTATCATCCGAAATCATAAAACTTACAGTTTTTGTAACTATTTTTATTAATTTCAATTTATGTTTTTATATATTTAGAAGGTGGCTCTCAACATTCCATTTAAATTAAAAATCATACAATTAATTATATTACCAACATAATTGATCCTTAATGAATAATTTTTAGGTGAATTTTTTACGGTGTATTCTATCTGTTTCCTACATAGAAATTATTACAATAATTAATTAATCCATAATTATAAGAACATTTATTTATTTCAATAGAATTCTGAAAATAAAAATGCATTATACTGGAAATAAATTATGTTGTAGGAATATAGTACAAATTTATCAATCTAATATTCAAATTAGATAATTAAAAATAGAACAAACTCTCAATTTAATATTCAAACTTAATTTACTTCAAAAAATAACAAATTATGGGACTGCAATAAGAGAATGAATTTTTTTCCTGAATTTTTTTCCTAAAGTTTGTTTTTTACATGTTAACTTATATTATAAAATTTTGAAATTATCATAAAATCTCATCAGTTTGATATTTCTATTAAACTCAAAGTTATATATATATATATATATATATATATATATATATATATATATATATATATATATATATATATATATATATATATATATATATATATATATATATATATTCTCATTTATTGCCAAATCATTGAAGGTTAAAAATTTCCATCTGAAAACAAATAAAAGAAAATAAGATAAAAGGATGCTGTAAGAAATTAAAATTCATGGTCCAATCAAATGACAACACGTGAATTTTCTTGATTAAATATCAATTTTAATTTATTTTGTAATTTTAATAAATTAATTCCTAAAATAGATTACTAAAATAATTGATAGTTAATTTGAGCCCAACAAATTAAATGGGGTTTAAATTAAGAGAGACCTGACCCAAGTCAAATGAGGACTGACTTAAGTCAAACAAGCCCACACAAATTAAATCAGGCCAAAGTAAAATTGGTGGCCCAAGCTAGCAGAATATGACCCAAATATGGACCAATTAGAGTGCGATTTATTTATGAGGGGTCTTCATCTCTTACCTATATAAATGAGCCATCCTCCATTCATTTTACACACACATTCAAGCAACCAAAGACGAGACACTCCTGAGAGAGGATCTTCAAGTCTTCAAAGCTTCAAGTGAAGAACAAGCGAGGATATTCAAGTAATTTTCAGATCTTCAAATCTTCAAGTGAAGAACAAGTCGAAGATCTTCAAGCAATCTTCAAGTCTTCAAGCTTCAAACGAAGAACAAGTTCAAGCATCTTCAAGCTTCAAGTCAAGATCTTCAAGCAAGTCTCAAGATCTTCAATCTCCAAGAGAAAAACAAGTTCAACCATCTTCAAGCTTCAAGTCAAGAACGATCTTCGATCTTCAAGCTTCAAGCACTTTCAAGCAAGTTTCAAGCCAAGAACGGCCACCAATCTGGGATCTCGGCTCCAAGCCCCCAGATCAAGCATTCTTCGCAAAAAGCTCTCCAATCAATGTTCAATCCGAACAAAGGTTCAAAGCCTCCGGATCAACATTTTAAGAATACACATCCGAGCTCGGACAAGCTTCATTTGAAGATCCAGCTCAATACATACGCTGTCAACACAGTTAGCATACATTTCAGTCAAAGAAGTCAAAGTTAACACACACAAGTCAAGTAAAATTCAAGTCAAGTCAAATTGGTTCGAGAGAAGAATCAGATGATTGATTGAGATTGTAACCCGCTTACATATTCTCCAAATTAAATCAATCTGAAATTATCTTTGTACTCAATTTTTATTTATTTTATTATAAATATAAAATTTGTTGTTACAAATTTTGGCATGCCGGTGAGCGGAAATGAAGAAAGCAGAAGCACTTTCGACTAACACCACCTCGTTTGACCAAATTTGATGGTCGAATTGAGGTCGAACAACTTTAGGAAAAATAGAATCCCGATGCTTTGTTTTATGGCCTGCAGTTTGACCAAGACACCCTTGTTTGACCAGATCAATCTGGTCAAACCATTGTCGAACACACACCTATGGAGAAGAAGGATCGTGTTCATATTACAGAGCTCTCGTTCGACCACACCACTGTTGTTCGACCAGATCACTTTGGTTGAGCAGTGGTCGAACAGCTTCATGCACCTCTTGTTTCGATACCGAATGCAATACCTATTGTTCAATGTACTCCAGTACCATTAAAAGAGCAGAATACTGAGTTTATAACAGAAAAGAAGTAGGAAAGAGTAAAGAGGTTGAGAGCCAAGAAGCTTAGACTGCAGATGGATAATGAAGATGTGGTTTTCTCTTTTGATCATGCAATGAAGATGCCCTTGGAGACTCAATCATGCAAGAGCATAGATGTGATTTCTAACTTGTTTAATCTTGATTTTAATAGAACGGATGATTCTGAAATTAAGTGGAAGATTGACAAGGAGGTGTTTACACAGCCATGGGAAGAAGGAAATTCCAAGAATCATATTTTTGACCAAGAAAGATGAGGTGTTGAATGTAGACAAGAAGAGGGAAAGAAAGTACTTGAAGGTGAGAATGCGAGAAGACCGCCATCTGATCTAGTAGTTCAAAAAGCGATATTCCATCGTGACTCTCCGACGTTAAACATGAGCGCCTGCTGGGGGCTTGCCCTTCCATTTTATTATTTTATAATTTCTTTCGTGTGAGTGAGGAGTTATTATATTTGAGGTGCTCACGTTTCGGCATTTACATCTCTTTTTAAACTTAGTTTCGACTTATATTTTTACTAAGTTTGGGGGGTGTGATATACTTACCTTGTCTTATGAGCACCGAGGGTATAATTTTCCTTTCGTTGGCTATTTGTTTGTTAGGGGGTTGATTTTTTGCGGCATGTTAATATTTTAACTGGTGTTGGTATGTTGATTTTTTACAACTTACCTAATGTTTAGTGTGTTGTGTTGGTGTGTCTAGTGTGTGGAGTCGATTATATACTCAATTGAGTCTTTCTTAGAGTTCTCCTATTTTATTATTGATGAATCATGTGATGATGAGGTATGTTGAGCTTTGATGATAGAAAAAGTAAAAGAGTGGCAAGACGAGTTCTACACTGAGGCTTGACCTGACCAAGTTGAACAACTCGAGGAGCTCGCTCATACGTTGAAGAGAATCAGGTGCCCTCGTTTTCTTATTCTAATTTTTATGTGCTTTCAATTCTAGGAGTGAAAGGATTGAGAATTTTTTTTGGTTATGCACATGAGCTTATTTTGTTTAAATTATGCCTGAAATTCATATGCTCTTTAAATTGATGAAGGAAGTGTACTTTAACTATATTGTGGTATGAAGTTCTATGTGTACTTTTTGCGCATTTTCTTTGTACGCAAAATTAATTCCCAAGTATTAAGGATATCAGTTTCAGCTTAAGCAAGCGATCAAGTGAAATATCGAACCCAATGGATGGCGTATTATCAATTTAATTATGAACTAAATTAATTAAGACGAATTGCAATAACGTTTGAGGATTGAATTATTAATCTACTAACAAATAGTTAAAATAATAATTAAAATAAAAGCACTTTAGATGAATACGAAAGTGGATAAAGTAGGAGAATAGGTATCTCTAGGATAATCTAGTTTCACTCATTAATCTCCCTTTCGTGTATCAATGTCTGACTCTGCCTTGTGGAATATGGATGCATCACTAAGCTATGCAAATCTACTCTATAGACACAAGTAAATTATCGTGTAACACGTGTAAATAACCTTGAAGCAAGAGATATAACTTCACCCCCCTTCTAGGTACTATCAGTATCGATTATTTTCCCTAGGATTGGTACTCTAACCCGATATGATCTCACTTTATAGGTACTATAAAGTTATCCTCTTTATCCTACTTATTAACCCGAATTAGATTCAATTAACAAGTATTCATATATGATAGCTCTAATGAAACTTCACAGTCCCCTCACTTTGAATCATAACATGGAATCCTGCTCAGCAATGAACAAACTCAATCAATAACTAAGATATGTATTAAGACTCTACATAACAGTTAATGATGCACAAAACAACTCTGAGTATGAATTAAAAACGCATAGTCATATATAAACTAAACCACAAGTAGTGTGGTATGGAGTATACACACGAAAGCTCAATTAATTCATTAAAACCTTCAAAATCCTAAATCTATCAAAATGGTTCTAGTCCATGATGTTGCGAAGAAAAATCATGGGGGTTGGATAGATCTTACCCATACATCTGGAAAATACAAGATAAATTAGGAAATGAATAAACCCTAGATGTGGGCGTCGTCGCGTCCTTCTTCGTCTTGAATCATTCTCTTGGTTCACCTCTTGATTCCACAGACGAATCTTCACAGTGATGGATGGAAGGAGGAAATGATATGGATGATGGTTGGAGGGTGATCCCCCCCTTGTGGGGTGATTGTGTTGTTTCTCTCCAATCACAATTCAATTTAATGAATAATGATATAAAGAATATATAGGTATGAGAAGGAAATTAAATAAGGAAATAAAAGATATGGGTGAATCATGGAGGATTATGTGATAAGGAGATTAATTGTGCTCCAAGAAATAGGTAATTTTCGGAAATTTTCGGAAATTCTCGCTAGTAGCTGCGCGACTTCACGATTTTGAGCATAACTTCCTCGTCCAAACTCCAATTTTAGTGATTCTTGCGCTCATGCATTTCTCTTTTCCTTGGAATTCTATCTATATAAAGATCATACAAAAAGACTAACATTTGAAGATGTAACAAGCCATTCAAAGTGACACAGTCGTGCTGAACATGAACAGCTTGCGCGATGTCACCATTTTGATCATAACTTTCTCGTTTGAATTCCAATCGAGGTGTTTCTTACAACAAAACGATCCTCTCTTCCGTTGCTTTCCAACCATGTATCCACTTCTAGTTTTGAGCTCCACAAAAATATAGAAAAATTACACAAGTTGGACGTGCGTTTTCCAGCATTCTTGCACAAGTTACACCTCTTCTCCAACTTTGCACTTTTGATCATTTTTCCACCTAAAATACAATAAAACACCTCAAATGCACCTTCTTTTTCATATATACAAATATAAGACACTTGTGCTAATATATGACAACAATTCTAATCTAAAAGATATTAAATTGGACACGCAAACACACTTATTTTCACTCTCATCAACGCTCGATGGGACAATATCTACCTCTTATCTCTTCTCTCTAGAAGCTCGAAGATACAAAGCATGACTCCTCTTAGGTTTGCAATAAGAAGACCTTCTACCTTGAATCTTTCTAAGATGCAAACTAAAGAGATTCAAAAGATTACTCCAATTGAGATTGCGATACGAAGGCCTACTGCTTGGAAGCCTTCAGAGTTGCAAACTGAAGATGTTGATATTGTTACAAAAGGTGAAGCCTATTTGGAAACAAGTCCTTCAGTTGAAGTTACTCACAATAAGTCACTGCACAACAATAAAGATGGTAAGGGTGACTTCGGATTTTCAACCCTTCGTTCAACGCCGAGCTCGCCATCTACCTCAGCTATAGCTGCAGTGATGACAACAATTGCTATGCCAATTGAGAAAAAAACTTGTATTTTTGATGAGAGCCATTGAAGGACTCAACAAGCATACGGAAGCTCAAGACTTAAAGATCTTCCAACTAATGAAGAAAATGGAAAATGCGAAGACAAGTCGTACAAAAGGAAAACAAGTTGAGGATGAATATGAGGAGGAAGACTTCGCGAAACACCATCCACCTAAAAAGAAGCAAGTTGAGGAAAAAGTTGAAGTTTCAGCTGACAAGATGCTTCTTATCAACCAACTGAAAAATATCGTGATAGAGACGATAAAGACAAGTTTGAAGGGAGCTTCAAATCTTCTGCTGCATAAAAGAAGCCATATACTAAGAGAATTGACAATTTGAAGATGTCAGCTGACTACCCACCTCCCAGGTACCAACAATTCGATGGTAAAGGAAACCCAAGACAGCATTTGGCACACTTCGTCGAGACATGCAATGATGCTGGGACTTACGGAGACCACATGGTGAGATAATTTATCCGATCTCTAAAAGGAAATGCCTTTGATTGGTACATCGACTTGGAAGCAGACTCCATTGATAGTTGGGAGCAAATAGAAAAAGTATTCCTCAACCATTTTTATAGCACACGAAGAACTGTTAGCATGATGGAGCTAAAAAATTCTCATTAAATTGATGAAGAATATGTCATTGATTACATCAATAGATGGAGGAGATTTAACCTCAATTGTAAAGAAAAGTTGTCAGAAACTTCAGCAATTGAGATGTGCATTCAAGGGATGCAATGGAATCTTCACTACATACTCCAAGGAATTCGTCCTAAAACTTTTGAAGAGTTGGCTACAAGAGCTCACAACATGGAGTTGAGCTTGATATCAAATGACATCGAATGGCCATCTATTCAAGACTCTTACGAGTTTGAAGACATGCCTTCTGATGAGCTCGTGGAAGAGGAACCACAAACAAAGACTGCAATTTCCATAAAGATTCATAGAAATGAAATGAAAGTAAGAGAAAATTGTGCATCGCAAGATTGGGGGTAATGAACTATCTAAAAAGTCTCAAGTCATGCTCCTTGATAAGAGCCTAAACTATCAACCACAAATCAAATTCAAGGCTCCTCGATACGAGCAAAAACTATCCACAGTATACTCCTTGATATGAGTATAAACTGTCCACACATCAAATCAAATCTCCTTGAGAAGAGACAAAACTCTCTACATGTTCGATACACCTTGATATGAGTGTAAACTATCTACACATCAAATCAAATCTTCTTGGGAAGAGAAAAAACTCTACACATAAAGCTCCTTGATATGAGTGAAAACTATCCACATAATGCTCCTCGATACGAGAGAAAACTGTCCACACAATGCTCCTCGACACGACTGAAAAAATGTCCACACAAGGCTTTCTGACATGAGTTTAAACTGTATACAAGTTCTAATTCAAGACTCATTAACACGAGTATAAAACTGTCAGTAAATTCAAATACAACGTTCCTTGGCGCATGAGCCTAAACTGCACGTTACTCCTACTCCGCATGAGTAAATAAACTCCTGGTCCGCATGAGTATAAATTGTGTACGACATTGATGAGAGTGATAATTCATGTGTTTTGAGCTTCGATTCATGTGTAAGTTTAGTGTGATTTGGTCTATTATTGAGGCAAGTCGTAATGTTTACGAGAAAACCACGAATCAGGTGCTGCTAAGGCTATTTGAGCATATTTATACATGAAAACAGGTCAGAAGTGCTCAGAATTGGAAAACACGAATTTTTGGATGCCCCATGATGCGTATTAAGGTCTCTAATGAAGAGGTGAGAGGTTCACAAAAATATGATGGTCTCATGCGACTCTTCGGATACTTGAGTGAGGTGAAGAATAGTTTCTCCGTTGGGTAGTTGTGCGACTGGAATGGCACCATTACAGGTGCTGGTGGTGGTGGTTTCCGATAGGGACCGCGCGCGGAAGCTGGCGCTGGTAGACACGGGTGCGCGCGGCAATGCTGCCAAGGCCGCATGATTTGTGGAAACTGCCGGGAGTTGCTAGCGTGCGCAGAAGGAGCAGTTGGGCTGAGTAGCCTTGTTTTGAGATGGTTTGAGGCCCATGTTATCTCCAACTTACTGTACAAGCTTCATCCTTCATGCTTGTTGTCCAAGTTATTTCTATATTTGGTTTTTTTATCCTTATATGTAATTGCTTATAATTGTGTTACTTGCAATTATTATTATATATTTGGATTAAATGTGCTATCTGATCTACTGCATTATTTGGCGTAATAATAGCATGCTTATTTGTGTATTTTATATTTGATATATAAATTGTATGCATGTAAAAACCCTCGGTGTTAAATAACTAAGTGGGAGAGGGGATTAGTAATTAATTCCCGCGGCCTCCATTATTGGTTTGTAAATGATGTGAGTTAACTTGCGTGTTGGCAATAGGCCTTCCTCCCTAACGGATGAGTTTATTCACGGATCACTGGTACAGACTTCATTAAATAATTATTGTTTGTAATGTGTCACATAAACTTGCATGTTGGCATAGACCTTCCTCCCTAACGGATGAGTTTATGTGCGGTTCACTGATACAAACATATAATTGATGATTGTAGGAAGTTATCCAAGCGCGTGTGTACTTCTCCAACTCTAAGGTACATAAGCTCGCGCAATGGACTTAGGATAAAATAATGGTGTACACTTAGGTGTAAATAATTAGTATCCTCCCCAATGGAGTCACTGCTATTATTTGCATGGCTAAAGAGAAACCGACTATTAATTATTTTGTCATGAGATTAGGTTGACAAATGAAATTAATGGGTAAAACCTTCTCTTGTAAATGTTCGGATTTGTAAACGTCCACACTAACGTGGCTTGAAGACTCACGGTGCTTGAGATGTCAGTGAATTTTATTTTTATATTGTTTTAAGGGAATCAATATAAAAGGATAAAGTTTGAAGATTTGATCGGTGTATTTATTTATGATTCTCTGCAATTTCAAATAGTTTTATCTCGCTTATTGTTTACTGAAAGAAATTATATTTACTGGTCCAAAATTAGATGATTAGAAAAGAATCTTGGTTTTGAATTTTACTGCTTAAGAAAATATAAATATGTGTTCTTACTAAGGATGCCCCATGATGCCTATTAAGGTCTCTAATGAAGAGGTGAGAGGTTCACAAAAATATGATGGTCTCATGCGACTCTTCGGATACTTGAGTGAGGTGAAGAATAGTTTATCCGTTGGGCAGTTGTGCGACTGGAATGGCACCATTACAGGTGCTGGTGGTGGTGGTTTCCGATAGGGACCGCGCGCGGAAGCTGGCGCTGGTAGACACGGGTGCGCGCGGCAATGCTGCCAAGGCCGCATGATTTGTGGAAACTGCCGGGAGTTGCTAGCGTGCGCAGAAGGAGCAGTTGGGCTGAGTAGCCTTGTTTTGAGATGGTTTGAGGCCCATGTTATCTCCAACTTACTGTACAAGCTTCATCCTTCATGCTTGTTGTCCAAGTTATTTCTATATTTGGTTTTTTTATCCTTATATGTAATTGCTTATAATTGTGTTACTTGCAATTATTATTATATATTTGGATTAAATGTGCTATCTGATCTACTGCATTATTTGGCGTAATAATAGCATGCTTATTTGTGTAATTTATATTTGATATATAAATTGTATGCATGTAAAAACCCTCGGTGTTAAATAACTAAGTGGGAGAGGGGATTAGTAATTAATTCCCGCGGCCTCCATTATTGGTTTGTAAATGATGTGAGTTAACTTGCGTGTTGGCAATAGGCCTTCCTCCCTAACGGATGAGTTTATTCACGGATCACTGGTACAGACTTCATTAAATAATTATTGTTTGTAATGTGTCACATAAACTTGCATGTTGGCATAGACCTTCCTCCCTAATGGATGAGTTTATGTGCGGTTCACTGATACAAACATATAATTGATGATTGTAGGAAGTTATCCAAGCGCGTGTGTACTTCTCCAACTCTAAGGTACATAAGCTCGCGCAATGGACTTAGGATAAAATAATGGTGTACACTTAGGTGTAAATAATTAGTATCCTCCCCAATGGAGTCACTGCTATTATTTGCATGGCTAAAGAGAAACCGACTATTAATTATTTTGTCATGAGATTAGGTTGACAAATGAAATTAATGGGTAAAACCTTCTCTTGTAAATGTTCGGATTTGTAAACGTCCACACTAACGTGGCTTGAAGACTCACGGTGCTTGAGATATCAGTGAATTTTATTTTTATATTATTTTAAGGGAATCAATATAAAAGGATAAAGTTTGAAGATTTGATCGGTGTATTTATTTATGATTCTCTGCAATTTCAAATAGTTTTATCTCGCTTATTGTTTATTGAAAGAAATTATATTTACTGGTCCAAAATTAGATGATTAGAAAAGAATCTTGGTTTTGAATTTTACTGCTTAAGAAAATATAAATATGTGTTCTTACTAAGGATGCCCCATGATGCCTATTAAGGTCTCTAATGAAGAGGTGAGAGGTTCACAAAAATATGATGGTCTCATGCGACTCTTCGGATACTTGAGTGAGGTTAAAAAGCAAGAGGACATGGTTAACTTGATGAATGAATTGGAAATACTTGGAATAGAAATTGAAAGGGAAACCTAGGTAAATTTATTCCTCATTGTTTGCCTAAATATTTTTGAGCAAGTTCCACCTGAATTACAAGAGGTTGTATATGGTAGGAAACTTCTGACAAAACATGTGGCAAAGAAAATCCAATTTCATCAAGATGTGAACAAAGTTAGTATCTCATTCACTAGTTGTTGAAGCGTGATTACTAATGGAATCTATTGACACGTTGTGTATTGATACCGGAATCACTAAAAGAGTGTAACTAAGTGATGATGAGATTATTATTATGCATATGGGTAAAACTACAAGAGTAGTGGATGTTGCAGTGGGAGTTGTTTATTTATCTTAGGATATGAGTAAACCTTTGGTTTTGAGAAATTATCATTATGTACGTTTTCATAGAAAGAATTTCATTTCAGTTTCTATGAAGTTACGGATGGATACTCTATTTCATTTAAATGGCATAGTCATCATAATGAAAGATAGAATTATAATCTGTTATGGTACATTTGTGACAATTTGTAAACTCTTAAATCATGTTTATCCCACGGATGCAACAAATAGTAATTAATAACACATCTTCTAATCCTAATAAGAGAAAGACTCTTATGAAAATGGTTTGATAGATGATGAGTTATTTGAAATTATTAAATTCATTTTATGGATATGCCCTAGAACAGCATGTCGTATAATGTTTGTCTGTTTGTGGGATATCCTAGAAAAATGAAGAGTGATGATTTATTTAGTCCAAAAGATCGAAGGGTGATTGTTAACACAAACACTAGATTTTTGGAAAAGGCTATGTATTAAATCATAAAGGCATGTATAAATTGTTCTAAAGGAAGTGAGAGGGAAAACACAAAGTATAAGTACCAAGTGTACAAGAGAATATACCACAAAGTAAACTGCTACGCGTGTCACGTCTGGTACACAATTGCATGTAGTACCTTGTCGTAGTGGGAGGGTTGTTCGACAACCTTAAGATACATGTTTTGGGAGAGTCGTGAGACTTGGTTCCTAGTAAACATGGAATAGACCCAAAGGTATGACAAAGCACTACAAAATGAAAATGCGGAATCTTAGTAAGTTGCAATGAATATTGAAATAGGATCTATGGATTCTAAATTATATCTAGGAGCTTGTAAGACCACTAAATGATGTAAAAGCCATTGGAAGTGGTCATAGAAAATAAAAGAGGATCATACGGTAAGGTGAAAACCTTGGAAGCAAAGCTTGTTGCGAAAAGGTATACTCAAAAAGAAAGGGTTCGATTATGAGAAATCTGTTTGCTGGTAGCTATGCTTATGTTGATCCCGATTCTTTTATTTATTGCTAATCATATTAATTATGAGGTATATCAAATAGATGTCAAGACAGCTTTTCTGTTTGGAAGTCTTGAGGAAAATATCTATGGGTAGCAACCAGTGTGATTCATTGTAAAGGGCTAAGAACATTTTGATAGTAAGCTTAAAAGTGTCCATCGATGGACTAAAGCAAGCTTCAAGATCATGAAACATCCGTTTTGATGAGGAAATCCAGTCATATGAATTTATTCAATGCGCGGATGTGTCTTGTATATTGAAAAGAGTGATGAAAACGTGGCGGTATTTTTTGTACTTTACGTAGATCATATATTGCTCCTTGGAGACAATGAAAGAGTATTGTCGGGCGTATGTGTATGGTTGATAAAACGGTATAAAATAAATGACTTAAGAGAAGCAAAATATATCATTTTGATCACGGTAATATGGATCACAAGAAATGATGTTATACTTATCTCAAGTTTCGTAAAATGATACGATCCTTACTCATTTAGCATGAGAATTTATATAAGGAAATGTGTCTTGAGACACAAAAGAAGATAAAGGTGATGAAAGCGGTTCCTAATGCTTCGGCAAATAAGGAAGTTTAATCTAAGGAATGCTATGCACGAGAATGGATAACTATATTGCCAATGGCATGAATAGTGGGTATCAAGGTAACCCAAAATAAGAATGTTGAACTGTGGTAACACATAATTTTAAAGTACCTTAAAAGGACTAGAAACTATATGTTGGCTTACCGAACAGATTCACTGCTTCCTATAGGTTATATAGATTCGGAATTTTCAAATCAGATATGGACGGCAGTAAATCCACCTCAAAGGTTATGTGTTTAATTTTAGGAAGTAGAGTCATAATGTGGAGGAGTGTTATATAAAAATATATTTCAGACTCCGGACTCCATCGTGGAAAGATGATAAATTGGAGCCTATGAGGCAGCCAAAGTATCTATATGACTCTAGAAAATTCATGATGGACTTTGAAGTGTTTCTAAGTTTGCCCAAGGTTACACAACTTATTTTGATGATAATGATGCAGTTGCAAACTTAAAGGAATCACGAGTTCATAAGGCAATTAAACACATGGAGCGCAAGTACCACCGGTTACGAGAAATTGTATGATGAGGGGAAGGTTGTTGTCGCATAGATTGCATCGGATGATAACCTAGTAAATCCATTTACAAGGACCTCAAAGCGATAGCTATTGATGGTTGTGGAGTGGGAGTGGGAATCACATGTATGGCGGAAGACATGATAGCATAATCTTTTAGTATAAGTGGGAGATTGTTAGATTGTATATTAAAAGTCTAGCTTTAGTATGAACAATGTTATAATAATTTATTTGAAATGAGAATCATATGATCAATTGATTGCGTCTTATAATTTATTTATATGCACGATGCAATAGTCCATTTACTTTATACTATAGATAATATGTTGTGTGACAACATGCGGAAGATCATATTATTGGTTTCCTTATAAAGTATAAATAAATGCTCACAATCGAGATAGACGGGGACTCTCTATCGGGATGGTTGTAGTGTGGTTTGGTATTAACTTGTCTTGGCTATAGAATCACATTAGTGCACTTGTGTGTATTGAGCAGGACCGTCTGAGATCGTTCGACTTATACTGACTTATAGAAGAACTTGATCTCTGTTATTATTGTTGTTCATGGTCTTAATCCCTGTAAAATAACCTCGACACGTAGGGCAGTATGTACTTCTTTGATTCATCAATGTGTTAGATTTACATGTAATTAAATCAACAAACTTGGTGAGTTGGGAAGTAGTGCTGTCTCTATGGTGTGCTGTTGATTGTAGAAGGAATCCGTGTCCATTATAGGTTAATGATATCCCCTTGAGGAGTTCATAAGGACTATCATGTAAACCCTGCAGGTGGATTTATTCTGGCATGATAATGAGGTTGAGTGCTACTACTCTTGGATGAGATATTAATTAATGGAGTTGTCAGTAACTTAATTAACTAATGGACACTGTATATCTTAAAAACGGGCTCATAATAAGAAGGAGCCCATAACGTAATTATGGGATTAGAATGGTAGTTCAGTAATAATATTTTAGTGGAATATATTATTATGATTGGACTTAAGTATAAGCTTTGGGCTAAACTTGAATACTTAAGCCCAATGGAGGCCCAACTCTAATTTCTCCTCCTGGTCCCTGCTGTAGCCCATATATAAGTCATCTCAGCTGTTCTATCCCTAAGATAGACATGCCTAACACGTGAAGAGGGTAGACAAAACAGCAAATTGAGAAGATCTCGAGGATCGTCGCCCACACGACGTCGAGATCGGACTTGGGAATATAGCAGAAGACTGGAAGGTTGTTTGCTGCTGGTGTCCACCATTTTTTATGATTTTTATAAAATCGTACAGACTTCAGCACAGGACGTGTGATATACTGATAGAAATTCACGAAGAGAGGACCGTTTTGGCAAGTAGATCACTCAATTCTGACATTGGATGAGAGAGTTATGCCCAAAACGGTGGAACTGCGCAGGCTGCAGGCGAGATTGCATTTTCTCCAACATACCCTGGTGAAAGGTAACACGTTTCTTGGTTTTTCTTGCTTCCGCTGAATTAGAAATGTATGGAACCCTAACGGGTCACGTTAATCAAATGATCGAATGCCAACATTAATAAGTTAGAATATAATCAAATTAATAATAATCCATCCCACGGGTTCGATAATCACTTGGTTGCACATCAAAACTACAATTGATATCCTTATACTTGAAGATAAAATTTTATGTGTTGAGAAAACGCTCATTAAGTTCTTGGCGCCATTGGCCGGGGACGACATTAATTATTAGTTTATTATTTCTAGTTTAATTTGGACTATTTTATTCTTGTTTTTATTTTCTAACTTTGAATTTTTTCAAGTGTATGCACACTAGATCTAAGGGAACTAATTTAGAACCTTTTGATCCGAAAATAGAGGCATCAACGAGAAAGAGGAACGCTAAGAAGAAAAAGGACAAGAATTCAAAAACAACGAATACTCTTGATCAAGGAGTTGACATTGAAGAGCAGAACTCGCAAGCGACTGAAGCTGCAACTGAAGTTAATTTGGAAGTAGAAGCAGTCAACATGGAATCGAATCCTAATACTCTTGCCATACTTGAGGTGTTCAAGAACAACAGATGAGGCAATGTGGGGCTGTTAGGAGCAAGAAGGCCGAAGCTAATTTTGATTTACACCCTGCTCTTATCAGCAAGATTGAAAGGAGGATCATCTTGTTTAAGTTCTCGCTTAATGAAAAAGCGAGAGATTGGTACGATAATCTTGATGCTACTGATTGCACCACTTCGGAGCAATTGAAATTTAAATTCTTGGAGTGATATATGCCACCTTCAAAGGTTGCTATCCATCGTAATGAGAAGTTTAATGAGGCTTGGGATAGATTCAAGGACATGCTCCGAAGGTGTCCACAATATGGGCTATCAAAAGCTCAATACATCAGCCATTTTCTATAACGGGTTGGACTGGGATTCTCGAGTGTTACTTGATGCTTCATCGAATTGAGCATTGCTTACAAAGTCATCCATCGAGGCCGAAAAACTCTTCGAGGATATTTCGATGAATTCAAGAGATTGGCCGACTAATGGAATGAGAGGCACATATGTTCTTGGAAAGGTAGCACATGTTGAGCATACTATAGTAAAGTCAAGTAGAGATGATGAGATCGTCTCTAGTTTGACTAATATCAACAAACTACTTGAGTCCCAGCAAAAGCAGATTAGTGACATGCATCAGAGAGTACCAATTATGCAGCAGGTTGTCTGTGAAGAAGGAGCCAGCCAAGAGGTGATGGAAGAGTCGAACTATGCCATGAGTCAAAGTATTCAAGGAACAAGGTTCTAAAATCAAGAAAATTGGATTTATCAAGGGAACTACAACAACCGTAGTCCCTCGGGTAATTATCAATAACCAAAGAGACCAGACTTTTCATGGAGAGATCCTAATGCAGCATTACAACCTCCTGCTGGTGTTGATCCGAGTGCTAAGGTCGAAGAAGGAAAATTACGGTGAACAGGTACATGACTAGGAATGATGCACGAGTGGATCGTCTTGAGGCAAAACTTGAGTCAAAATAGATGCTAATCATGAGGATATATCTAAGCAGATGAAAGAATTGACGTTATTGGTAGGGCAGATGGCCGGAAGTGTTGACCAATTAATGCAAACCATAGAGAAGGGTAAGTTCCCATCTCAAACCATAGAAAACCCGAAGGCGTGCCATGCCATCACATTGAGGTCAGGAACACAGTATAAGGGCCCAATGCTTCCAGTCGGTGAAAATAGAGAGAACACCAGCCCGCTCGACCACCACTCGACCAAGATTCTTGGTCGAGCTACAGTCGAACGACACCTTAAGCCGCTGGAAAGTAACGATCAGATTATCGGTGACTTGCTCGACCGGAACAACACCGCTCAACTAGATCTTCCAGGTCGAGCTGAGGTCGAGCGGACACCTATACCTCTGGACAATCAAGTTCAGATGTCAGATACCCCAGTCGACCATTTTCAGGCAGCTCGACCATACCTCCCAGGTCGAACGGAGGTCGAGCAAGGCCAGTCGACTTTGATTTCCATGCAGAATACTATACCTATTGTTCAAAACACTCCAATACCATCACAAGAGCAAAATACTGAGCTTACAGCGAAAAAGAAGTGGGAAAGAGCGAAAAGATTGAGAGCCTAGAAGGATAAAACGGAGAAGGTTGAGCGTGATGAATGGAGAATTCTAAAAACTAAGATACCAGCTTCGTTTCCTTTCAAACTAGTTAAGAAGGGTTTGGAAGAAAAGTTTAAGAGGTTTTCAGATATCATGAACAAAATAAGCTTGAACATTCCTTTCTCTGAAGCAATCTTGGAGAAGCCATACTATGCCCATTTTCTGAAGAATATACTTTTGAAGAAGAGAAGCTTGAACAGAGTGGAAACAGTAAATATATCTAAGAATTGCAGCTCAATCATACAGAGAAAGTTGCCAGAAAAGCTGAAGGATCTGGGAAGCTTCACTATCTTATGTGAAATTGGAAAGGGGCTGGCATGACGAGCCTTTACGATCTTGGGGCAAGCATCAATTTGATGCCCTTGTCGATATTTTAAAGGCTTGGTTTGGGGGAGTTAACTCTCACAACAGTTGCTTTTCAATTGATAGATAAGTCCATAACTTTTCCGAGGGGTATTATTGAAGATGTTCTCGTCAAAGTTGAGAAACTTGTCATTCATGTGGACTTTCTTGTACTCGATATAGATGAAGACAAGGATAATGTTCCTCTTACCTTAGGGAGGCCATTCCTTGCTACTGCTGGAGCTATGATTGATGTTCAAAAGGGTAAGCTAAGGCTGCGTATGGATAAAGGCGAGGTTTTGTTCAACCTTAATAAAACAAAGAAGATGCCGATGGAGAGGCAGTGTCACAGCATTGATGTGGCGGAGGAGATCGTGAAGGAAGATATGTCCTTGATCATTTCTAATGATCCTTTGGAGACATGCTTGATGGAGTCTCTTACTTTTCCCAACACGGAGCTAGATGATCTTTCCAATGAGGTATGTATCAATTTTCTTGAAAACTTACTTGCTTTGGTTTATGACAGGTATGAGTCGGAAATGACCAAGTTTGAAGAGGTGAAGTGGACTAGGAAATACCTGCCCTTGGATCGTGAGAGCACAGTAAAAGAAGAAAAGAAAGAGGAGTTGAAACCGCTACCGGAATATTTGAAGTATGCCTATCTAGGCGACAATGAAACATATCCAGTAATTGTATCTTCTTCTCTAACTGATGATCAACTCGATGAGTTATTAGATGTGCTTAGGAAGTATAAATCTACAATTGGTTGGTCTCTTGATGATTTAAAAGGTATTGGTCTATCATATTGCATGCATAGAATAAGATTGTTAGATGAGGCTAAGAGTAGCATTCAGAATCAGCGGAGGGTGAATCCCGCTATTCAAGAAGTGATTAGGAAGCAATCTTAATATGGCTAGATGCAGGAATTATATATCCAATTAGTGATAGTCCCCATGTGAGTCCATTGCGTGTTGTAGCTAAAAAGGGGGGCATGACTATAGTGAAAGCCGATGATGGCGAAAATCTAGCTACTAGGATTCCTACACCGGATTGGACTCAATCGATTGTACTTATGTTTGATGCAAATGATCAAGCACTTGGAGTGGTGCTTGGGTATATGAATGAGAAGAAGTTTTGCACCATCTACTATGCGAGTAAGACTTTTGATGCAGCACAAAAGAAACAACACTGTCACTGAAAAGGATTTTTTAGCTGTTGTGTATGCATTCAACAAGTTTCGACAGTATTTGGTTGGCATGAAGACTACTGTATATACGGATCACTCCGCGATCCGGTACTTGGTGGAGAAGAAGGAAGCAAAGCCTAGGATCATTAGATGGATTCTTCTTCTGCAAGAGTTTAATATGGAGATCCAGGATAAGAAAGGAACAAAAAATGTGCTGGCGAATCACCTGCCAAAGGTGGAGACAAGGGAACACTGTAATGATTCTTTCGATTATATAGAAGAGATGTTCCCGAGACAGAGATAGAAAGCGTTCTTGATTTTTGTCATGCACAACCTAACGGGGGCATTTTGGAGCTCAAAAGACGGTAGCTAAGGTACTTCAATCTGCTCTTTATTGGCCTACCTTGTTTAAAGATTGTGAAACCTATGTGGCAACATGCGATAGATGTCAAAGGATGGGGAACATAAGTAGAAAAGATGAGATGCTGCTTCAGCCAAGCATTGTTGTTGAGATCTTCGATTTTTGGGGGATTGATTTTATGGGGCCTTTTTCCCATCTAATGATTTCTCTACATCCTTTTGGCAGTGGATTATGTTTCTAAGTGGGTGGAAGTCATTCCCACTCGTGTGAATAATTTAAGAACTGTTTTATCCTTCTTAAAGAAACATATATTTGCCTGCTATGGAGTCCCTAGATCACTTGTAAGTGATGGAGGTTCTCACTTCGTCAATAAGCTTCTTGAAAGAGTGCTCAAGGACTATGGTGTTAAGCATAGGGTTACTACACTCTATCACCCTCAAACAAACGGGCAAGCAGAGGTCTCTAACTGACAAGTTAAGCATAGGAAGGATTAGGCTATGAAGCTCGACGATGTGCTGTGGGGGTTCTGTACTTCTTACAAGACGGTGCTTGACATGTCATCGTATCAAATTGTCTATGGGAAGCCATGCCACTTACCCGTAGAGATTCAACATAAAGCTTTATGGGCAATGAGAAGCTTGTACTTGTCTCTTAAGGATATAAAGGAATTGAGGATGACTCATATCAATCAATTGGATGAGTTCAGGAATCGAGCTTTTAAGAATTTAGTGATTTACAAGGAAAGAATGAAGAAATGATATAATTCGAAGATCACTTACAAAGAATTCAAGCAAGGTGATGAGGTAGTTCTTTTTAACTCTCTTTTGAAGCTTTTCACAGGAAAATTGAAATCGAAGTGGATGGGGCCGTTCATTATCCATTGCACCTGTCGAGGGGGGAGTTTCAAGATCATGGACAAAGATGGAGACATCATCGCCTTAAATGGGCATCGATTGAAGCATTATAAGTTTCCGGATGATGCTTGCGTCTGTTGGCATTTGATCATTTGGTTATCATGAACTATTAGGGTTCCATACGTTTCTAATTCAGCGGAAGAAAGAAATCAAAGAAATGTATTACCTTTCACCAGGGAATATTGAAGATGGAATTCTCGCCACCAGTCTGCGCAGCCTCACCGTTTTGGGCATAACTCTCTCATATGATCTTTGAATCGAGTGACCTATACGCCAAAACGATCCTCTCTTCCGTGGCTTTCCATTAGTATATCACTTGTCGAATTATAAGGCCTCTAAGACTTTATAAAAATCATTCAAGTTGACAGAAAGCAGCAGAAAACAACCTTCTGGTCTTCTGCTGTATTCCTAAGTCCAATCTCGACGTCGTGTGGGCGACGATCTTCGAGATCTTATCATTCTGGTTTTTTTCTACCCTTTTAATGTGTTAGGCGTGTCTCTCTTAGGGTTAGAACAGCTGAGATGACTTATATATGGACTACAATAGGGACCAGGAGGAGAAATTAGAGTTGGGCCTCCATTGGGCTTAAGTATCCAAGCTTAGCCCAAAGCTTATACTTAAGTCCAATAATAATAATATATACCACTAAAATATTATTATTGCACTACTCTTCTAATCCCATAATTACGTTATAGGCTCCTTCTTATTATGAGCCCATTAGTCTCCCCATGTATAAGATATACAATGCTCATTAATTAATTAATTTACTGACAACTCCATTAATTAATATCTCATCCGAGAGTAGTACCACTCAACCTCATTATCGTGCCGAAATAAATCCACATGTATGGTTTACATGATAATCCTTATGAGCTCCTCAAGGGGACATCATCAACCTATGACGGACACGAATTCTTTCTACAATCAACAGCACACCATAGAGACAACACTACTTCCCAACTCACCGAGTTTGTTGATTTAATACATGTAAATTTTACCCATTGATGAATCAAAGAAATACATACAGCCCTACATGTTGAGGTTATTGTATAGGGATTAAGAGCACGAACATCCAAAATAACTAAGATCAAGTTCTTCTATAAGTCAGTATAAGTCGAACGATCTCAAGCGGTCATGCTCAATACACACAAAGTGCACTAATGTTGTTCTATAGCCAGACAAGCTAATACCAAACCACACTATAATCATCCCAATAGAGAGTCCTCATCTATCTCGGTTGTGAGCATATGTTTATACTTTATAAGGAAACCGATAATATCATCTTCCGCGTGTTGTCGCACAACATATTATCTACATTATAAAGTAAGTAGACTATTGCATCTACATATAAATAAATTATAAGACACAATTATTTGATCATATGATTCTCATTTCAAATAAATTGTTATAACATTGTTCATACTAAAGCTAGACTTTTAGTATACAATCCAACAATCTCCCACTTATACTGAAAGACTATGCTGTCATGTCTTCTGCCATACATCTGATTCCCACTCCCACTAAATGACCGCCTTAAGGTCCTTGTAAATAGATTTACTAGGTTATCATCCGATGCAATCTAGGTGACAATAACCTTCCCCTCATCATACGATTTCTCGTAACAGGTGGTACTCGCGCTCCAAGTATTTAATTACCTTATGGGCTCGTGATTCCATCAAGTTTGCAACTGGACCATTATCATCAAAATAAATTGTGATAACCTTTGGCAAACTTAGATACACTTCAAAGTCCATCATGAAGTTTCTAGAGTCATATAGATACTTTTGGCTGCCTCATAGACTCCAATTTATCATCTTTCCATGATGGAGTCCGGAGTCTGAAATATATTTCTATATAACACTCCTCCACATTATGACTCTACTTCCTAAAATTAAACACAACTTTTGAGGTGGATTTACTACCGTCCCTATCTGATTTGAAAAATCCGAATCTATGTAACCCACAAGAAGCAGTGAATCTGTCCGGTAAGTCCACATATAATTTCTAGTCCTTTTCAGGTACATAAGTATATGTCTTACCACAGTTCATCATTCTTGTTTCAGGTTAATTTGATACTCACTGACCATGCCTTCGGCAAAACATATATCCGATCTCGTGCATAGCATTCCTTTGATTAAGCTTCCTTATTCGCCGAAGCATAAGGAACCGCTTTCATCTCCTTTATCTTCTTTTGTGTCAAGACACATTTCCTTAGATAAAGTCACATGCTAAAACGAGTAAGGATTGTATCATTTCATGAAGCTTGAGACAAGCATAATATCCTTTCTTGTAATCCGTATTACCGTGATCCAAAGGACATATTATGCTTTTCTTAAGTCCTTCATTTCATACTACTTTATCAACCATACCCATACACCTGACAATACTTTTTCATTGTCTCCAATGAGCAATATATCATCTATGTACAATACAAGAAATACCACCACGTTTCTGTCACTCTTTTTTATTACACAAGACACATCCGCCCATTGATTAAATCCATATGACTAGATTACCTCATCAAAATAGATGTTCCATGTTCTTGAAGCTTGCTTTAGTCCATTGATGAACACTTTTAAGCTTACACACAAAATGCTCTTGGCCCTTTGCAATGAATAATTCTGGTTGCTTCACATAGATGTTTTCCTCAAGACTTCCAATCAGGAAAGCTGTCTAGACATCTATTTGCTATTCCTCATATTTCATATAAGTAGCAATATATAAAAGAGTCCGGATCGACATAGGCATAGTTACCGGCGAATAGGTTTTCTCATAATCGAACCCTTTCTTTCTTAGTATACATTTTCGCAACAAGCTTTGCTTCCAAGGTTTTCACCTTACCATTTGATCCTCTTTTATTTTGTATGACCACTTCCAATGGCTTCTACACCATTTATTGGTTCTACAGGCTCCTAGATTAGACTTAGAATCCATAGATCCTATTCCAGAACTCATTTCATCTTGCTAAGATATCGCATTTTTATCTTGTAGTGCTTCGTCATATTCATGGGTCAATACCATATTTTCTAGGGACCAAGTCTCACGACTCTCCCAGAATATATATCTTACTGGTTGTCGAACAACCCTCCCACTATGACAAGACACTACACGCAATTGTGTATCAGATGTGACACGCGTTGCAGTTTACCTTGTGGTATATTTTTCTTGTACAATTGGTACTAATACTTTGTGTTTTCCCTCTCACTTCCTTTAGAACAACTTACACATAGGTTTGTGATTTATTACACAGTTCTTTTCCAAAATCTAGTGTTTGTTTTAACAATCACCCTTCGATATTTTGGACTAAATAGATCAACACCCTACATTTTTCTAGAATATCCCATAAATAGACAAATGTTATACGACATATGAACTTAGTTGCATTTTAGTCTCCTTTTTGAGTAAAATATTTAAGAGTAAGTGTACTCTATCGTTGTTGTAAAGCGTGACCAAGTGCAAAATTTATAATAATATCGTCCCAAGGAAAAATAAACCTAAGCTTGTATCCGGATTTTCCATTGATTCATGCTTTGTAAGGATGATAGTTTTGTGGTTTTGTATTTAAATTAATGCTTATGATTCTACTCAATCACCTAGAATTTAAACTATCAAAGTAAATGATCAATTAACAAGCAAATGATTAATGGAATGGATGTAGAATGCATTTGAGAAGAGAGCAAGGCTAATCATACTTATGGTTAAGACTTGAGCTAGATATGCAAAACTCTTGATGATAATTTTCATTAACTTGTGGATTAAAATCAATCAAAATTTTACCCCTAGTCCCTATGGCCAAGGCAACTAGGTTCTCGACTCTTTTACAAGCCTAAATCTCCGAAGATTGATCTTAATCTCAATTCCCTTAAGGTACTATGATCATAAGTTGATTCTTTTCACTCAATTTCTTAAGTGTCCCTCTATGAATGTTCTAAGCCTAAGGAGGGTATAACTTACCTCCACTTATACTAACATGCATGCACAATTCAATATATGATTCAATTAAGCATCCACTCACAATATTGGAATGACCATTCTAATACTATGAATAAAAGATTTAATCACACAAACTTTGAAATGAAACAAGATTGATATATCATAAAAGGAAATCCACAAATCAATTTAAATCATTACTGAAGTTCTACATATGTAACTCTTCACCTCAGCCATTTATATGATTAGCCCTACTATAGGACTAGCCACTAAAAATGGTAATTAATTCAATACAAATCAAGCTTTGCTCCATTTGAGCCATAATAAGAAGAAAATTAACAATTGGAAAGTAGATTTGCTTCCCTTGCATAAGAAAAGCCTTCCTCCTCTTCAATTGATCAACTTCTTCAACAATTGATGCTCCAATCTTCTCAAATGGTGGTAGGATGGATGGAATGAAGGTTTTATGGATTGAAAATGTAGATCAAATGGTGATTTGATGGATCTAGATGGTAGAGATGGAAGATGGATCTACTACGTGAGGAAAATGTGGTGTTTTGGTGTGTGAACTGATCTAATATGATCTCTAATGAATTCCCCCTTTAAATTTAGCACAAGTAATGGTTTTATATCACTTATGGACCTTCTAGAAGCTTCCGGAACATTCTAAAAATTATACAGGATTTTGCACCTACACTGCCCGTGCAGCAGCACACGGCCCGTGTAGGGCTCACCTACTTCGGCGTGTTGTGCGTGCTCCGGACAAGGCTCGAGCTGCTCTGCACGACCATGGTTATGGCCGTGTAGCGTTTTCTGACGACAATGCACAACTTCTTCTTACAGGGACGTACAACAGCACACGGCACGTGCACCAGCGCATGGCCATCCTCCTGGGCGAGCAGCGAGTTCTGATGACACTACACGGCTGTCTGGTACAGGGCTGTGTTTTGCACACGGCCCGTGTACCAACATTCCCTGTTCTTCATTCTCCTTTTCGCTCCCAACTCCATTTTTGTCCATTTCTTGACCTGTTTTACATATATTTAAGCTCATTTACACAATTCTATCAATTTATACCACGTTCCTCAAAATAACAATAACTCCACCAAAAGTAACACAAATACGGATAAAAACATCCGAAAATACACAAATAAAGACACTAAAATCTAGGTGAAAATGACTACGATCAACATGCTGTTTCTAGGGCATACCTATAATATAAACTTAGTAATTCCAAATAATTCATCATCTATCTAATCATTTCCATAAGAGTCTTTCTCTTATTAGGATTAGAAGACGCATTATTAATTACTATTTGTTGCATTCGTGGGATAAACATGATTTAAGAGTACAAATTGTCCACCAAGGTACAACAACAGATTATAGTTCCATCCCTCATCACTATGACCATGTTATTTAAATGAAATGGAGTATCTATCCGTAAATGCATAGAAACTGAAATTAAATTCTTTCTATGAAAAAACGTACGTAAAAATAATTTCTCAAAATCAAACGTTTATTCATATCGTAAGATAAATAAATAACTTCCACTGCAATAGCTACTACTTTCGTAGCATTACCCATGTCCATAATATTCTCATCATCACATAGTTACACGCTTTTTATTAATTCCGGTACCTACACACAGGTGTCAGTAGATGCCATTACTAATCATGCTTCAACGACTAGTGAATGAGATACTAACCTTGTTCACTTCTTGATGAAATTGGCTTTCCTTCGCCACATGTTTTGTCAGAAGTTCCCCATCATATACAACCTCTCGTATTTCAAGTAGGACTTGCTCAAAACATCTAGATAAATTATGAAGAATAAATTGATCCAGGTTTTCCCTTCAATTTCTACTCCATGTTTTCCAATTCATTCATCATCTTATCCATGACCTATTGCCTTTATAACCTAATCAAATATCTGAAGAGTCGCATGAGACCATCATATTTCTATGAACCTCTCATCTCTTCACTAGAGACTTTAAAAGGTATCATGGGACATCCTTAGTGAGAACACACTTATATTTTCCTAAGCAGTAAAATTCGAAACCTAGATTCTTTTCTAATCATCTAATTTTGGATCAGTAAATATAATTTCTTTTAGTAAACAATAAGTGAGATAAAACCATTTGAAATACAGAGAATCATAAATAAATAAACCGATCAAATCTTCAAATTTATCCATTTATATTGATTCCCACAAAATAATATAAAAATAAAATTCACCGACATCTCAAGCACCGTGAGTCTGCAAGCCAAATTAGTGTGGACGTTTATAAACCCGAATATTTATAAAATAAGATTTTACCCATTAATTTCATTCGTCAACTAACCTCATGACAAAATAATTAATAGTCGGTTTCTCTTTAGCCATGCAAATAATAGCAGTGACTCCGTTGGGGAGGATACTAATTATTTACACCTAAGTGTACACCATTATTTGATCCCAAGTCCATTGCGCGAGCTTGTGTGCCTTACAGTTGGAGAAGTACACACGCGCTCGGATAACTTCCTACAATCATCAATTATATATTTGTACCAGTGAACCGCATATAAACTCATCTGTTAGGGAGGAAGGTCTATGCCAATACGCAAGTTTATGTGCCACATTACAAATAATAATTATTTAATGAAGTCTGTACAGTGATTCGTGAATAAACACATCCGTTAGGGAGGAAGGCTTATTTCCAACACGCAAGTTTACTCATATCACTTACAAATAAATAATGGAGGCCTCGGGAATTAATTACCAATCCCCTCTACCATTACGGCAAATAAGGCATTAAATCACAGAGTATCATGCATAACATATATAACAACAATAAGATAATTAAATCATTATTCACAGTTATATATATCAGGGAATTCGATTGTTCACCACCAATCACGAATGCGGGTAACTGCGACTAATCTGAAAATCAGAAGACGCTCTTCATAAATTTTCCTCTAGATTCCTAGTCCGACAACTTGGTCCACCATCCGGTTGTTCGCCCATCAACATGCCCATCACCAGCACGTCGTCGTGTGGCCTTTGCAGGCCAATCATGCGCAAGCTCTTGAAACCATGTGCCTATTAGTGCGCACCACTCCGCGATCCGTGCGCCTTCGTGTGCAACCTCCGCGCGCACATACATGCCGCCGTCCAGGTATCCGCGTTCCAGCCCGTTTACACCCGACAGCTAACGAGAAAGCCTTCTTGCTCATCACCGAGTGTCCACGTCCAGCTATTATCGTGCCACCTCCCATGTGCCAATGGGAAGCCTCCGTGCGCACCAAACGGGTGTAATGCCCGCCGATCCGCACGCCTGCTCGCCTATTGGCCAACACACCGCTTAGCAATCCACACACATCCGAGCGCCATCACATGCATTCAGGAGCCAATCAAGCTCCACGTCTGGCAGTGTCCGTGTGCCCTGCACCAGCCTCTCCACGGCATGACCTTTGCGAACTTGGTATGATCTGTGCACCATGTACTAGGAAACCGTATGCCAGCTGCTCGCCACACATACACAACTTCATGAGCCTGCGACCAGCTACCGTGTGACCCACCTGATGACATGCCTGCCATCATGTGCCACACACAGCCTTTCTGCTCGAAAATCCGCCCGAAAGCTTACCCGGCCATCTGCTCGCCAACGTGCGCGGAATCGTGTTCCACTGATGCGCGTTTTCTTTGCACGCAAAATTAATCTCCATGTATTAAGGATATCAATTGCAGCTTAAGCAAGTGACCAAGTGAATATCGAACCCAAATGACAATGTATTATCAATTAATTATTATCTAAATTAATTAAGATGATTATGGAAATATAGTTTGAGGTTTAGAATTATTAAACTACTAAATAAGTAAATAAAATAACAAATAAAATAAAGTCACTTGAAGAATACGAAAGTGGATCAAGTAGGAGAATAGGTAGCTCTAGGATAATCCAGTTTCACTCATTAATTTCCCTTCCGAGTGTTGATGTCCGACTCTGCCTTGTGGAATATGGACGCATCACTAAACCATGCATATCTACTCTATAGACACAAGTAATCATGCGTATAACACGTGTGAATAACCTCGGAGCAAGAGATATAATTCCACCCCCCTTTCTAGGTACTATCAGTATCAATTATTTCCCTGGTCAAATGGCACTTTAACCCGATATGATCTCCCTTTATAGGTACTATAAAATTATCCTCTTTATCCTGCTTACTAACCCGAATTCAATTCAATTAATAAACATTCATATATGATAGTTCTAATGAAACTTCGGAGTTCCTTCATTTAGAATCATAACATGGAATCCTGTTCAGCGGTAAACGCACTCAATCTACAACCAAGATATATATTCAGACTCTATATACCAATTAAAGATGCACAAAACGACCGTGAATATGAATTAAGAAAGCACAATCATATATAAAATAAATCCACAAGTAGTGTTGTACGGAGTTTACACACGAAAGTTCAATTAATTGGTAAAAACCTTCACAACCCTAGTTCTACCAAAAAGGCTCTAGCCCATGATGTTACAAAGAACAATCATGGGTGTTGGATAGATCTCACCCGAATGTCTAGAAAATTACAAGATAAATTATGAAACGATAAAACCCCTAGATGTGGCGTCATCGCGTCCTTTTCATTCTTGAATCCTCCTCTTGGTTCTCCTCTTGATTCCACAATGAATCTTCAAAGTGATGGATGGATGGAGGAAAGAAAGTGGATGATGGTTGGGGGGTGATCCCCCCTTGTGGGGTGTGGTATGGTTGTGGCCCCTCTTATGGCTCTCTTGTTGTTTCCTCCAACCTTTCTCATGGTGTGATCTACACCTTCTTTTATACTTGTAAACTCTCCTTATAGGCCTTGGAATGGGCTTTTTGAGTGATCACATGCATTGAGAGTGTAAAAATACGGATATGGTAAGTTTCCGAACATCAATTCGACCACAAAGCTAGGTTGAATTCACCTTCCCTGGTCGAATTGCAGGTCGAATCACCCTACTGGAAGCTTCAGACACCGGATTCGAGCTTCAGGTGCTGGATTCAACCCGCACAACTGGTTGAATTGAGGTGTCGTGGTCGAATTGCTTCTTTTGCAGTCCAATTCGACCAGGATTCGACCACATGGTCAGGTCGAATTCAAACAAATTGTCTTGCGCAGTCTCACCATTTCGCGTATAACTTCCACATCCGAGCTCCAATTTGAGTGATTCTTGTGCTCACACGATCCTCTATTCCTTGGCTTTCTATCCATATAATTAAAATAAGAAAACTCCAAGATTTTAGTGTGTAACAAGCCACGGAAAGTAGCACAACAATTCTGTTCGGTACAGCTCGCGCGACGTCGCCATTTAGATCATAACTTCCTCATTTGGAATCCGATTGAGGTGTTCTTTATACCAAATCAACCCTCATTTCAGTGGATTTCCAATCATGTATCACATGAACAGTTTTGATCTCCACAACAACACAGAAAAATTACACAAATTGGACGTGCATTTTTCAGCATTCATACACAAATTGCACCTTTTTCTCCAACTTTGCACTTTTGATCCTTTTTACACCTAAAACACAATAAAACACCTCAAGTGCACCTTTTTCTCACATATATCGAATATAAGATACTTGTTCTAATATATAACAACAATTCTCATCAAATAGGTGTTAAATTGGACACTCAAACACGCTAATTTCCACTCTCATCATCCACCACACAACATCGTGTGCTATCGCGCGGCAGTGCGCCCGACTACAGCCCAGAACACTCGTTTTCTTCTCACACCGTGCACGCCCAATTCATGATACGCTAAACTCCGTGAACCCTGTTCCTTGAAATGTGCGAGCTTGCCACTCGCCGCCATGTGGCTTCACACGGTAGCCTCCGAGTGTCCAGCGCCCGCCAGTAGTTTGCCATCATGCGACCAGTACACCTCAATCACAGGCCACCATGCACTTTGTTCCCGACATTATGCTTGTCGTCCAGCATCATCACATGGTGTCTTACTTACAGTTGGGCTGCATCGCCCAGAACCCTCCGAGCGCCGCTAAAAACTCACGTGTATCCACGGTTGGCAACGAGCGCCTTCGCCCGTCTTTCACACGCCATTATTCGTGCCCTACTCGGCGTCTCCATGTGAACGTGTGCCCGACAAGTGATGATGCATGCTAACGTATGCGAACGCTCGCCATCACACACGCATATTCGCCCGGCATCAGGGTTCATCACACGGCATACCGCACGACTCCGCAAAAGCTCCTCCTGGCGTGATGATTCATGAATGAGTTTCATGAATTCCATCACCATCGACGAACAGATACAGGGTCTACATGGATAAAACAATTATACTAAATCTAATTCTCATGCGATTCTATTCCGAAAGGAAAACAAATAATCATATAAACCCTAGCCTAACTATCACGCTTCACCATGAAACTGAAGCTCTGATACCAATTGTTGGCATTCGATTATTTGGTTAACATTAACCGTTAAGATTTCAGATGTTTCTAATTTAGCAGAAGCTAGAAATCAATGAAATGTATTACCTTTCACCAGGGTATGTTGAAGAAGATGGAATTCTCGCCACTAGTCTGCGCAGCCTTACCTTTTTGGCATAACTCTCTCATCTAAACTCTGAATCAAGTGATCTATGTGCCAAAATGATTCTTTCTTCTATGGCTTTCCGTTAATATATCACATGTCGAATTCTGAGGTCTGTACGATTTTATAAAAATCGTGGATGTTAACGAACAGCAGCAGCAAATAACCTTCAAGTCTTCTGCCGTATTCCCAAGTCCAATCTCGACGTCGTGTGGGCGACGATCTTTGAGATCTTCTCAATCTGCTATTCTGTCTACTCTCTTCACATGTTAGGCGTGTCTCTCTTAGAGTTAAAACAGCTGAGATGACTTATATATGGGCTAAAACAGGGACCATGAGGAGAAATTAGAGTTGTGCCTCCATTGGGCTTAAGTATCCATGCTTAGCCCAAAGCTTATACTTAAATCCAATAATAAAAATATATACACTAAAATATTATTAATGCACTACCATTCTAGTCCTATAATTACATTATGAGCTCCTTCTTATTGTGAGTCCGTTAGTCTCCCCATGTTTAAGATATACAATGCCCATTAATTAATTAAGTTACTGACAACTCCATTAATTAATATCTCATCCGAGAGTAGTACCACTCAACCTCATTATCATGCCGGAATAAATTCACCTGCAGGGTTTACATGATAATCCTTATGAGCTCCTCAAGGGGACATCATCAACCTATGACGGACGTGGATTTATTCTACAATCAACAACACACCATAGAGACAACACTACTTTCCAACTCACCGAGTTTGTTGATATAGTACATGTAAATCTCACCCATTGATGAATCAAAGAAATACATACTGCCCTACGTGTCGAGGTTATTGTATAGGGATTAAGAGCATGAACATCCATAATAACTAAGATCAAGTTCTTCTATAAGTCAATATAAGTCGAACGATCTCAAGCGGCCCTGCTCAATACACACAAAGTGCACTAATGTGGTTCTATAGCCAAGACAAACTAATACCAAACAACACTACAACCATCCCGATAAAGAGTCCCCGTCTATCTCGATTGTGAGCATCTAATTATACTTATAAGGAAATCGATAATATGATCTTCAGCGTGTTGTCGCACAACATATTATCTAAAGTATAAAGTAAGTAGACTATTGCATCTACATATAAATAAATTATAAGACGCAATCATTTGATCATATGATTCTCATTTCGACTAAATTGTTATAACATTGCTCATACTAAAACTAGACTTTTAGTATACAATCCAACAGCTTCGTCTTTGAGGGTACCTTGCATTAATTGGTACCGTCGTGACTCTCTGATATTAAACATGAGCGCCTGTTTGAGGCTTTTCCTTCTATTTTATTGATTTATTTATTTTGTGTGAGTAAGAAATTTTTAGACTCAAGGTGCTTACTATTCGGCAATTACATCTCTTTGCAAACTTAGTTTTGACTATAGTTTTATTAAGTTTGGAGGGGTGTGTGATTTTCTTACCTCTTTGAAGCACTAAGAGTGTAATTATTTCTCTGTAGCATTTGCTAGGGGAGTTGATTTTTTAGAGATATATTAAACTTTAACCGGTTTTGATGTATCGATTTTTTTGCAATTTGCCTAGTGTTAAATGGTGTGTTTATTTTAGTGTGTACATAGTTACTTATACTTGATTTTTATAGTCTAAAGAGTGGTTCTCTAGTTGTCCTTTTGGCTTGATATGATGCTTAATGTTGTTTTAGAGTCTGAGTTTTACAGGGGATGAAAGAGTTTGAGAAAACCCAAGGGATGGAGGTCCGCTCGACCAAGTTTCACACTGCTCGACCAAAGCGCCGATGTCGAGCGATGGTCAAGCGGAGCACATGGCTATTGATCTTGAAGTTCCAGAACGCAGGGAGCTCGCTAGACCAGATGGTACCCGCTCAACCTAAATAGCATGGTCAAGAGGTGGTCGAGTGGTTTAGAGGAAGCAGTTCTAGAGAGCAGAGCGGCCGCTCGACCAATTCAGCGCCGTTCGACCAAGCCGCTCGACCCGAGCGGAAGTTAAATTTCGCGAATATAAGGTCAGTTTTCTGCGCTGCTCGATTAGTTTCCGCCATCCCCTATTGAGCGATCACCCCGAAAGATTTTATTTTTATTCAAATCACTCCGTAAACTCTTATTTTCCTTTAAATCACACACATTCCACACAAATTAGGGAGATTCAAGTCAGATTTAGGGCATTTTTCTCAATTTTTGCCCTCGCACTTCCCATTACTCTACGAACCCATGGCAGGAGACAAAGGTATAACTTGATTCCTTCGAATTGGAGTATAATCTGTGAAGTTTGGTTGGACAAGTTGATTAGGCATGATTTTGGTTAGAATTTTGATATGAATTTGGGTGTTGAAAGTAAAGTTTTGTGTGGAGTTGGATGAGTTCAATTTAACGTGTGAATAATGGGAATTCGTGAAATTGATGATTCATATGTCATGGGCTTGAGTTCAATTGAGTAATTTATGTTTGGGTTTGGTGATTTTGTGTGTCGTTGATGATGAATTTGAGAAGTGGAATAGTGTGGATTTGTAGGATTTTTGGTGGATGCTTAGGAATTGAATTGAATACATGTGACTATATTATGAATGTTCTGATTAAAGCATGATGGTTTGTTGAGAGTTTAGAATCATGTGTTGAACCTAGGACATATGGAGTCAAATTTTCCATGATTATACTTGTTTGAGTTTTAGTGTTGAATATCGTATACTTGTGAATTGTGGAAAGTTGAGTTGAACTATTGAGCATACGATTTGAAGTCTTGAGTAGAATCTATGTTCTTAATAAGTCATAGGTTGTCCGTACTTGTTTCTTTGCCTATGTTTTGTGTTGAAATATGAATTTTGTAGGTAAAGGTATTGTAGCATATTCTAAACATAAGGACAGTGGGGTCTCAAAGAAGGGAGAAACGACTAAGAAATCAAAGCAAACCAAGATGCCATCCTACTTTGGGATTAAAATACTGGATTGGGAGGAAAAAAGAGAGTTATGGAGAGTAGTTTCGAGAAAGATTAATTGGACTCGCTATCAGGATGATTAGGCTATGGTGGCGATGCATATCATCAATGACAAAGATGGATGTTCAATCAGGTTGGAATAAGTGATTCATGGACTTAAAGAGGGAGACGTACTTGCACATCACGACTGAGTTGTTATGCACATTGAGGGTGACTAGGGCGGATTCAGTTCTTCCTACTTCAGCGTGGTTTCAGCTTGGAGTAGAGCTTAGGTACATTTTTGCTAGTGAGTTTAATCAGATGTTTGGATGCCCTAATGTGTTGATAGATGAGGATGAAGGGTTTGTGGCTGATGAATTCTGGAGGTCGATTACGGGATTACAAGGAGCTTATGATCCCCAGCGATCGAAGGCTGCCTTCATCCGCAATCCCGTTATTGCTTACACGGATAGGATTCTAGAAAACACCATCTTTGCCTGAGCTGAGGGTGGGTTTATTCTGAGAGGTGAGTTATATGTCCTTTGGTGAATGATAAATATGTTCCATTTCAATGTGAGGGTGTATGTTCTGCAGTAGCTTTACTGATTTTCGACTTACACATTTCAGAAGGCGAATATTGGAGGGTTGATCACACATTGGCCGAGAATTATCATGTGGATTTATTGAGGTATAGGCCAGTCGAAGGTGATCCAAATTTGATTCTTTTGGCCTACGCGAGGATGAATTTGGCTCGTCATGAACAAGGTGTGTGGATGTTTATTCAAGGAAGCAATCCAATTTCTTTCCAGATACCTTTCTATCTCGTTGATCTCACCACCGTCCAAGTTAATGCTAATTTGTTGATGGACACTCCTCCTCATACCGCGATCTTGACTACTTGTTGCGCCAAGGGACATTGGCGAACTTTGGCAGATATGCACATTCAGGGTGTGTATCTCGATCTCGACATGATTTTGGTTGGAGATCCAGAGGAGGGTGAGGAGATGGAGTATGAGCAGCAGCAGCAGACACAGCAGCCTCCGACTTTTGAGTATCCGATTCCTGAGATACATATGGAGATGCCTCATGACATGTCGGAGATGGGTATTCCTCCGATGCATGTATTGCAGCCACCACCGCAGCAGCAATATGATTTCTGGTAGGCTAGGATCATTTTTATAGAGAGCAGTTCGGACTAATGAACGAGCAATTTGCAACATTAAATACTAATCAGCAGGAGAATAATCGCCAGCTTGCCTTGGTGAATACAAACTATGCTGTGTTGAACCTGATTTATGATGCTATGGATAGAAAGTTAGGAGAGATGAATTAGAACTATGAGGCACTTGATAGAAAGGTTGACAGTTTTATCAGGGACTTTGATGATTGGCGTAATGATAATGATGATGATGCTCTGGAGGAGTAGAATGCGTCAGGTTTTTCTCTTTGTCTGATTCATCTCACCTCCCTTCTACTTTTCACTTTACAGGTTGGGGCGTTGTTGGTTGTTGGGTGTTTGTGTTATGAGATTTATTGCGGGAGTGGCATGTATCATATTGGTGATATTTGTTGATGTTGGTGTTGTTGGATACTTGTGTTTGATGATGGAGTGATATTGACTCTTGATTAGCCATTTTTGTAGTAGGGATGACCAATTAAAATAATTTATCAAACCACAAGGAGGTCAGCGCTAGAGCTTAAGCGAGATCACGTTTATCGTAATTTTATAGAGACGAATCATCAATTGGTAGTTTGATCAAACAAGAAATTGAATTAATCAAAGCAAGCAAGCAAGCAATGATTAGCAAACAAGATAGATGGATGAAAAGTGATTTTTTAAATTAAATAAAAGTGAGATTAACAACAATTAAGAAGTAGAAATCCTAGAATAAATGCATCGAATTCACATGAATCATGGATTGAAGACTAAGGGCCAACACTAAGATCACCTAAATTTCCTCTCAAGATGAATATGATATGGTTCTAAACATAGCTCAATGAGTTGGTTCTCACTCAAACAATTCCAACTAGGTACTAAGCTTGAAATGAGAGTCCCTTCACATGATTAATCAACCTCTCGATCAACCAATCATATGTTCTATCAAAGGGTTCTAAACTCTAAAGGATTTCTCAATCTCTTTATAATTTATAATGCATATGAAGTGTTTGATGAAATAATTCACTCAATTTTCCTGAGCACATAATTGATTTCTCAATCTAATCACATATTTAGAACAACTAAACACACAAATATCAATACAAATCAAGCAATTAATAATCAATGATAGAAAACCATAGATCCAATCAATATATGAATTCAAATACACAAATCCCAAAATTATCCAACAACTCTCATGTTGCTAATCTCACAAGGGAGATTAGCCTACCATATTCATAAAGAAATTAACATAGACAATTAAATCCTTACAAATCATGATAAAACTGTGAGGTTTAATACAAAGATTGAATGTAAACTCCCTTGATCTAACTTCAATGGTGATCTCCTTCCATTCTTTGCACTTTCCTCTCTTCCTTGATCCTTTTCCTTCACTTGGATGTAGAAATTGATGGTGGGATGATGGTAGATCTAAAGGATGAAGAATGGATGAAGATGATTGTGTGAAATGGAAGAAATGATGTGTGAGGTGTGTGCAGGGCTGTGAATTTCAGATCTCCTCTAAAATATTGAAGTATTGGATATTTATACCCTCGGGAAACTTCTAGAAGGATTCTGATTTTTTTACAGAATTTTACACAACACGAGGCGTGCTCTGCAACTCGGCCATAAGGTGGCCGTGTTGGGTGAATTGATGCTGCCGCGCGGTCTCTCCTTACAGGCCCGTGTTACGTAACACGGCTCGTGTGCTACAACACGGCTCGTGTGCTGTAACAAGGGTACAGGGTGGTCATGTTGGATGAATTGATGTCGGCACACGGCCACTTCTTACAGGGCCGTGTTCAGCACACGGCCCGTGTTGGTGCATGTCCTTGTTTTTCACAATTTATTTTGACTCGTTCTCCTTCGTTTTAACTCCGAATTGAGACCTGTTTTTTCCTACATTTTTCTTATCATATCTAGCATCCAATAAAAACACATAACATAACTAAATAACACATAAATACTGATAAAATAATACAAAAATGGATATAAAAAGGCACTAAAATCTATGTGAAAATATCACTCATCAACTCTTTGATATGCATGTGTGTTATACTTGTTATATATGTTGTTTCTTTCGAAAAGAGGTATGTATTGTTATTGCTTGTAGTTTATGTGGGAATGGAGATTGGTTACATGCTTTGAAGACTGCTTAGGAAATCTATTACCATGTGAGAATTTGAGCCTTTTTATCATGTTACATGATAGTTTATTCTTGAGATAATCGTTCATATGTTTGTATTCTAGAACATGGCTTGGAGTCTTGTTTGAAATTCATGATTAATAGATACTAGAAAATGATCTTAGGCCATTATTTAATGATTGAGCCACTTAGCCAAAAGTTATCTTACGTTAATATGTATATCATTGGAAGCCCTATTTAGCCTTTAAAAGCTTTTTCTTTGGCAAGCCTGTGATAAAAGCCATTATTCCCTTTACTTTAGCATTGAAATACCTTTTTTACTAGTATAGAGTTGACGTGAATAAATTGCTAAGTGATGAAGTCGAAGAGGAAAAGAAAACTTTGCTAAGTGATGAGTTAAAAAGATTGTGATTAAATCTTGTTTAGAGGTAGTGCCTGGAACCGGTACCCTGACTGCTTAGAAGGGTAGTGTCCGAAACTGGTACCCTTGTACTTTGAAGAAAGAAGATGTTGATTCCAAGGAAAAGAAGGAGCCGATGAATCGCAAGGATCATGAGAATGATGATAGAGCGAGGAAATTAAGCTGTTTGATGAAAAGCGAAACTCTAAGGTAATTCTCTACTAGTGAATTAGTCACTTTATCCAAATTCTCCTACCTTTACCAAAGAGCCAACATTACAACCCATACGAAGTCTTTTATGATCCTAGTATTGAAATAATTATGAGTTGATTTTTGAGACATTTTCCAAGCTTATGGTTACGCAGACTGTAAGAATTGATAATGAGCGTATATACTAACCTTGATGTGTATATCTTTTACACTTGAGTGCAAGAGTAAACACTTACCTAGTGAGCTAGATGACTTAGTACTAGTAGAAGTTTTGTGATTGATTGATGTTCTTACATAGATGAAAAGTATGATGACTGCATGTTTTGATTTGATGAATTGCATGTGTTATGAAGTTGTACATATATGATGATCTAGTGAATGTCACTCTCTTACCCTTGTTTTGATTTTGTTGCCTTGGGACGAGCAACATGTAAGTTTGGAGGTTTGATGGGAGTGATAATTCACATGTTTTGAGCTGCGATTCGTGTGGAAATTTAGTGTGATTTGGTCTATTATTGAGGCAAGTCATGATGTTTATGAGAAAACCACGAATCAGGTGCTGCTAAGGCTATTTGAGCATACTTATACAGGAAAACAGGTCAGAAGTGCTCGGAATCGGAAAACACAGATTTTGAGATGCCGCTCGACCAGGGGAGGAGTCGCTCAACCAGGATGTTTTGGTCGAGCGAGGGTGGAAGTGGTCTAGCGGACGCCTTTGAAGAGTTCTAGAAGACAGAGAGCCCGCTCGACATCCACTCGACATCCACTCGACCACAATGTTTTGGTCGAGTGATGTTAGAATTGGTCGAGCGGGAGGTCTGAACGAAGTACAGAGAGCAGAAGGTCCGCTCGACATCCACTCGACTTGGACCAGGTCCGCTCGACCTGGCCAACTTTGGTCGAGTGGCGTGATGCGACGTAATTTTTGGTAATTATGATATTTTTGTACGCGATTTGACTATATTCCCACGAAAAATCACATCCAAGATCCATAAGGAGAGTCTACAAGTATAAAAAAGAGTGAGATTCCACATCCATCACACACCACATCTAAGCCCTAACTCCAACCTCTGGAGCTGTGGAGAGAGGTTCGTCTGTCGAATCAAGTGAGAACCACATGAAGATTCAAGATGGAGAGAGTCGCGACGACGCCCGTGTCTAGGGTTTACTTTGCTTCTTAATTTATCTTGTAATTTTTAAGACTATGGGTAAGATCTCTCCAACCACCATGATTGTTCCTAGATTAATCATGGGCTAGAAATGCTTTGGTAGTTCTAGGGTTATGAAGGTTTTATGAGTTAATTGATTTTCCATGTATAAACTCCATACAACACTACTTGTGGTTTATTTTATATAAGACTATACTTTTTAAATTCATACTCACAGTCTTTTTGTGCTTCATTAACTATTGTGTAGAGTTTGAATACATATCTTGGTTATTAATTGAGTCTGTTCACTGCTGAGCAGGATTACATGTTTTAATTCTAAGTGAAGGTATTCCGAAGTCTTATTAGAACTATCTTATATAAATGCTTGTTAATTTAATACTATTCTGGTTAATAAGTAGGATAAATAGTATAACTTCATAGTACCTTGATGAGAGTGTAAATTCACTTATTTTTGGGCTCTGATTTATGTGGGAATTCAGTACCATTGAGTCTATTATTGAGACGAATCGGTATGTTTATGGAAAAGGCACGAATCAGAGGGAACAAGGGTTTTTTGAATATATTTTATAGGAAAACAGATAAAAAGGGCTCGGAATTGGAAGACAATTTTTGAGGCAATTTTTGAAGGCCGTTCGGCCTTAGTACCTTGTTCGATTATCATCACTTTGGTTGAATATGGAGGCCAATTCGAGCAGAATATGTAGAAATGTACAGAGAGCTTGCTCGACTTGGAGATGTTGCTCGAGCATATGAGGCTTGATCGAACAAAATGTGCAAAACTTACAGTGAGCTTGCTCGACCACTGCTCGAGTTGAAGGCCTTGCTCGACCAATCAAGGCATGGTCGAACGGATTCTCGCTGCTTCTATTTTTAGAAATTTCAGATTTCTTTTACCAAATTTGACGTGTGATTCACGCAAAAGCCCATCCTAAACCCATAAGGAGGTTCCATAAGTATAAAAGAAGTGTTTTTTGCAGGAGAAAAGGGAGGACACACATCATTCATCATCCATCCACCACCGAAACCTTACCATCATCCGAAGGAGTCGTGAAGAGAGGTTCGTCTGGCACGTCAAGTAAGATCATACCAATTAACCATGATTGTTCCTAGATCAATCATGGGCTAGAGCTGCTCCGGTAGTTCTAGGGTTACGAAAGTTTTATGAGTTAATTGAATTTTCATGTGTAAACTCCGTACAACACTACTTGTGGTTTATTTTATATAAGATTGTGCTTTTTAAATTCATACTCACAGTCGTTTTATGCATCATTAACTGTTATGTAGAGTCTGAATACATATCTTGGTTATTGATTGAGTGCGTTCACTGCTGAGCATGATTACATGTTATAATTCTAAGTGAAGGGATTCCGAAGTCTTATTAGAACTATCTTATATAAATACTTGTTAATTGAATATTATTCGGGTTAATAAGTAGGATAAAGAGTATAACATCATAGTACCTATAAAGGGAGATCATATCAAGTTAGAGTACTAAGTGCACGAGAAATAATTGATACTGATAGTACCTAGAAAGGGGGTGAAATATATCTCTTGCTCCGAGGATATTCACATGTGTTACACGCATGTTTACTTGTGTCTATAGAGTGAACTTGCATGGTTTAGTGATGCGTCCATAAACCACAAGGCAGAGTCGGACATCAACGCATAGAAAGAAAATTATTAAGTAGAACTGGATGACCCGAAGAACTACCTAATTCTTACTTGATCACAACCGTACTTTCCCTATTGCTTGTTTATTTAATTTGCTATCTAAATTCTTCGTTATTTAGTTCGTAACTATTCCAAACAAATTTGCCAACATAGTTTTAGTTAATTAGAATATAATTAAATTGATAATCATCTATCTCTTGGGTCACTTGTTCGCCTATCGAAACTACAATTGATATCCTTTATATTTAGGGATAATTTTATGTGTTGAAAAAACGCTCATCATACTTATAAAGGGAGATCATATTGGGTTAGAGTACTGAGTGCACGGGAAATAATTGATACTGATAGTACCTAGAAAGGAGGGTGAATTATATCTTTTGCTCCGAGGATATTCACACGTGTCATATGCTTGTTTGCTTGTCTCTATAGAGTGAACTTGCATGGTTTAGTGATGCATCCATAAACCACAAGGCAAAGTCAGACATCAACACATGGAAAAGAAATCAATAAATAAAACTGGATGAACCGAAGAACTACCTTATTTCTAACTTGATCAAAATCGTATTATCTCTACTGCTTATTATTTTAATTGCTATTTAAATTATTTGTTGCTTAGTTACTCAATCTTCAAAATCATATTGCTATAATAGTCTTAATAAGTTAGAATATAATCAAATTAATAATAATTCGTACCCCGAGTTCGATAATCACTTGGTTGCCCATCAAAACTGCAATTGATATCCTTATACTTGAGGAATAATTTTGTGTGTTGAGAAAACGCTCATCAGACACCCACCAAAGGTAATTATACGTGGTTAAACTTTTAGTTTATCCCACTCAAGTATTTAAAGTGGTTAAAGAATAGTTACTCCTGCCCCGCATGAGTATAAACTCCGTATGGCACCCCTATGCAAATCAAATTATGTCCCTTTGAACTATGTTATGACTTGATCCTCTTGAAAGAGGTACGTAGGTTGATTAGCATTCTGCTAAGTTCAGTCATAAATGCGTATCAAGTTGGTGAGGCAATCAATAAAATTCAGTAATATTGATCAATGATGGAGTATTGCAATTTGTTTACTTTAACACAAAGGCATCCGTGAACAAAATGCGAGGGGGCATTTGTAGGCTCTTGAATTTTATTGCCTATTAAAGAAAAATATATGGCAAATTAATGCAATAGCTATCAATTAATTATTTATTTATTAAGAAATTTAAATAAATAAATTTCTAAAATAAATTAGTAAATAATTAATAATTGGGCCAGATCCAGTCAAATAAGCTCCAGTCAAGCAAAGCCTGGAAAGGCCCAAGCCTATAGAATCAGGTCAAATCAATGTTGACCAATCAAATTGGAAGGATGGAATGGCTCAAGCCCACATGATTAGGTCAAAACAGCCTTAGATCTGCAAGTTATTTATGGGGCATTCTCACCCTTCACCTATATAAGGAGTCCTCCTCTCATAAAGAGAGTCATTGCACGTGCAAAAAATTTTCGGAACCCTAGTTCCAAAATTTTCGCTCTCTCATTTCTTCTTGCGCAAGTCATCTTGCAGCCGGCGGCGCCTCTTGCCCACGACTTCGGTTCACGGCGGCGACCAGTGCTCAGTGACGGCCGGTCACCCTCATGGTACCGGCGACGCTTTCAGACCACTCTCGTCGACGGCAACTGGTTACATCTCCTCTTCGGCGGTGGAATTTTCGCTATTTCTTGAGCGACAAGTTTTCCCCGCGGAGGTGTTTTCCCGAGCAGTTTGTTCTCGCAGCCGGCGGTGTCTTGTTCTCGACCAGGCACACGCAGCGGCAACATCTATTCTGGCATCGACCGATCATTCCCACCGCATCCGACGCCTTTCGTCGTCGACAAACAGGTACTCGATCACTCCTCTCGTTAGGGTTTTGTTCTTGCGCTGTTTGTTTTTGTGGTGGCTAGCGTTCTCTGTCCGCGGTCTGTTGTACATCGATTGCCCTCATCGTCCCTCTCCCTTCGTTGTCGGCACCCTTACCGGCAACACCCGTTTGATCTCTCCGCTCCCCACGGCGGGGAAAGAGTCTTCCCACTTGTTCATGTAAGCCCTCCCGTATCTCTCTCTTATGGGGAAGAAATCGCAGAGCAAGACGCCCTCTAAGGCGTCGCCGGAATTACGTGTAGGTGATGAGACGTTCAAATCGGTTAAGGATAGGGCGAAAGAGATTGAAAGGAAGAAAACTTTGAAGGAAGCTGTTCTTGTGGAGAACCCGCAGTTGGATGATGGCGGTGCCTTGGCGCGTTCCATCATTGCGGATCGAACGGAGATGGAGGCTGAATCCGACGTCGGGTCCTTGGCCATTGTCGTGGTTGACACGCCGAGCGCCCATGCAATCGGCAGCCCCACGCAGGGCCTCGTCGACTCGGCTGTGGTCGACACCACCCCGGATGCGCCTATCGATCGCAATCCCAACGTCAAGCGCAAACCCTCGGTGGAGAGGCGTCGTAGCACAACCCTGGGCAGTAGGTGTCGGCTAGACGTCGCTACCCCCTGCCTCTCCCTCTCGGCAGGTGGGTGGCGCGTCTCGGTAGAATAGCGGCAGCCCTCGGCAGGATCAGGCGATGGTGGATGGGTCTCGGCAGGTCGCCGAGACAATTGGTAGTGCCGAGGTTACTCGGCAGGCGGGTGGCTCATCTACTCGGCAGGGGCTTTAGCGCAGCCCGACGCTCGTGCCCAGCTCTCCCTCTCGGCAGTCTATGCCGAGGACAGGCGCCAGTACTGGGCGAGGCCCAGGCGGCGCAGGGCAGCACTCGGGCGGGCCGACATCAGGCGCTAATGCTGGATGAGGCCCAAGCGGCGCGGGACTTCGATTGGGCGGGCCGACTGCGCCTCGGCAACAGGGCAACCAGCGCGAACAGCGCGCGCAACAGGATGGCAGTTCCGCCCCCAAGGAACCCGTTGACTATTCCAAATTCATCAACAAAAACAACATTGATCCGAATAGGAAACTCGAATACATCGCTCCTTGCGATGGGGTAGCCTATCTGGATCCGAAAGATGACTCAGACGAATGGAAATACACGCTAGTGGGCTATTTCTCGGGGAGGTTTCCGGGTATGCAGGCTCTCCATGCCATCTGCCGGGCGTGGGGCATCAAGTATACCATAGTCATGCACCAATCAGGATGGATCATATTCCGGCTCTGCTCGGAGGAGGATGTACGCAAGGTGTTGGATGGTGCTACCCATTCCATTTGGGAGCGCTATCTTATGCTCGAAAGGTTGCCACGGGCCTTTCAGTTTGACGACCGGGAAATCTCCCATGTTCCGGTCTGGATTCGTCTACCTTCGTTCCCTCTGGAACTGTGGTCGAAGAATCATATCAGCAAGGTTGCCTCATTGATCGAAAGACCGATTATGGTGGATGATACCTCTGCTAAGGCGGATAAGGTATCGTTTATTCGTGTGCGAGTTGATATTGATGTCTCGCAGGAACTCCCGAAGGAGGTCACATTCAACTATCGAGGAGCCAATTTCACGCAAACCGTCTTGTACGAACGCCTCTCGGCCTATTGTACTAAGTGCAAGAAGTTTGGCCACCTTGTTAGTGACTGTGACGATTTTATCAGGGGTAATATGGAGGAGAAGAGTACGGAACAGCCTCCGGAGACCATGCGTGTTGATGAAACAGTAGACGATGATGGTTTCCAGCACGTAGGTACTCGGAACACACGGCCGAGAAAGAAGAGAAATCGTAATGGAAAGAGAAGAACCGCCGCCGGTCCTCCTCTGACCCAAGAACAGGCACACAAGGTCGCAACAGGACGATACCAGATTCTGGACGAACTTGACCAGGATAATTGGAGGATAAATAGACGTGAAGGCAAACAGCCCGTGAGATTGAACACTAGGAAGACATGGGCTTCTGAAACGGAGGAGGAGGAAGATGCCGAGGCCGTGGGCCGCTCGGGTCGTTCCCCGCCCCCCTCACTCACTCATAGGGCGGGAGGAGCTAGGAGAGGCACCGGCATAACCATCCAGGAGCCGCCAGATAGAGGAATCGGACAAGAACGAGGCGGGGGCTCTTCCCTCACTGTTCGTCAATGAAGTGCCTAGCATGGAACGTACGAGGGCTTGCAGCTCCTCGTGCGCAGCGAGCAACCCGCAGGTTAGTTCGCAAGAATAAAATATGCTTAGCTGGCTTCTTCGAAACTAAATTATCTATTAGTAATGTGTTAGACGTTGTTGGTAGAATTGTTCCGAGTTGGAATTATGTGCATAATATGGATATTGTTGAGGGTGGTCGAATTGTGATTGTGTGGGACCCCACCCTGATTGCTGTTAGTAATGTTGTGCTCCACGAGCAATGTATTTCTGGTTTGGTGCGCTGTCTGATCTCACAACAGGAGTTCCTCATCAGTGTTGTCTACGCCCGTAATGGCGTTGTTGATAGGCGCAGGCTATGGACTCATCTCTCTTCGGTTGTCCCAGCAGTTAACTCTCCCTGGATGATCCTTGGAGACTTTAACTATGTGAGGAAACCGGAAGAGAGATCTGAAATTGTTCATTCTCAGCGGAATTGGTATAGGGTGGATTTTGAGGAGTTCTGTGTAGATAGGGGACTGGATGATGCCAAGTCCAAAGGGTGCTTCTTTACTTGGACGAATGGCAGAATTTGGAGTCGCATAGACCGAGTTTCGGTGAACTCGAACTGGGACGCCGCCTCAGGTGTAGTGGAGTCGGAGTTTCTGCCCATGGGGCCACTTCGGATCACTGCCCCGTCCTAGTTTCCATCTTCCACGCCAAGCACTCGAAGGGGAGACCGTTCAGGTATGTGAACATGTGGAAAACCAGCGAGGGCTTCCTGGATTCTGTTCGTGTGGTATGGGACTCGCAAGTGTGGGGCACAGCTCAGTTCAGTGTTTGCCGTAGGCTCAAGCTACTCAAACCGAAGTTAAGACAGCTTGGCAAGAGGGACTTCGGTCATATAGTAGAAAAAGCAGAGCGAGCTAGAGCGGAGCTTGACAGTCTGCAGATGGAGAGCCACGCTGATCCCGGTAATATTGAGAAGTGGGACAGGGTTCGGGAGGCAGCGAAGAAGGTCGACTTCTTGTGTCACGCCGAGCATCTTTTCTTCTCTCAGATGGCCAGAGCCGATTACTTGATCAGTCAGGATAAACCCACGAAATTCTTTTACAAGAAGATCAAGTCGAATAGTGTGAGGAATATCATCCCCTCCATACGCACGGAATCCGGGCATACTACCTCCAGTGAGGAAGTTGTTGGAGAATTCATTTCATTCTACAGAGACTTGTTGGGTACTGCGGGGGAGTCTGAGGGCATAGATGACAGTGTGTTTGAGTGGGGAGCAGTGCTTAGTGATGAGCAGGCTCAGCAGCTCGAGGCGCCTGTCATGGATGACGAAGTGAAGAGGGTTGTGTGGAGTATGAACGGGGATAAAGCACCTCGGCCGGATGGGTACACGGCGGCTTTCTTCAAGGATGCGTGGGACGTGGTCGGTTCGGAGAATGGCTATGGGTGGGCTAAGCACCGTCAGTATAGGAGAATGGCTATTAAAGTCGATATCAAGAAGGCTTATGATTCGGTGGACTGGGAGTTTCTGCGTGGTGTGCTTACGGGGTTGAAGTTTCCTCAGCGTATGATAGGATGGATCATGGAATGTGTCACCACCACTTTATTCTCCATCCTTGTCAACGGCTCACCTGAGGGATACTTCGACGGTAAGAGAGGCCTACGTCAGGGTGATCCGCTGTCGTCCTTATTATTTGTTCTGTGCATGGATTACTTCTCTCGTCTCTTCAGGAGAATGACTTTGACAGACATTTATAAGTACCACTCTAGGCACTGTGCGAAGGTGGGAGTCACTCATTTGGCTTTTGCAGACGACTTGATCATATTCGCCTATGGTAACCGATCTTCGGCAGAGGTCGTAGCCAAGGCACTCGATCGATTCGCCCGCATGTCAGGTTTGGAGGTCAGCGCAGACAAGTCTCATTTGTTTATGGCAGGGGTTCCGGAGGATGAGGAGCAGACTATTCGTGAGATTCTGCCTTTTCAGGAAGGCACCTTTCCTGTCCGGTATTTGGGAGTACCGCTACAGGGAAGCAAGCTCTGGGAATCTGCTTTCGAGCCACTCATCACGCAGGTGACCAATATGTTCAGGGGATGGTCCACGCATCTGCTATCTTACGTCGGCCGTTTGGAACTTATTAGATCGGTAGTGTACGGGCTGATGAATTTCTGGACATCCATGGTGAAGATCCCCTAGGGAATTGTGGACAGGATTGAGAGGATGATTCGGTCCTTCCTTTGGGGCACTCCAAGGGGTGCAGTTCGTTGGGAGGAGGTCACTCTCCCTAAGGAACAGGGTGGCTTGGGACATAAGGGAATTGACCTTCTGAACGATGCAGCCCTCTGTGGTGTGTTGTGGGATGTGCATCAGGAGAAGAAGTCGCTGTGGGTTAAGTGGATTAACGCCATCTATCTTCAGTCTTCCTCGTGTTGGGATGTTGAGGTGAACTACAGTGCCTCAATCGTGTGGAAGGACATACTTCGTGCGAGGGATAGGGTGAGAGCGTGGATTGGTGGTGACTTGGTTACCACCTTAGCTTCGTGCTCGGAGATGGGGAGACTTCGAGTGGGCAGGTTGTATTGGCTCGTTTCGCACTCTATGCCAGTACTGCCTGTCTACAAGAAGTTATAGAGTCCATGGGCCCCGCAGAAGCATTCGTTCAGAATGTGGATTGCGGTGAGGAACCGGCTGCTTACCATGGACAGATGGAGACAGCATGAAGGCCCGATCGAATGCGTGTTGTGCGTTGGTGCCCCCGAATCAAGAGACCATCTCTTCTTCGGGTGTCCGTTCACGAGGCATGTATGGAATCGGGTCAGGGATGAAGTGGAGTGGAAGCGACAGATTACCACGCTGAAAGCCGGCCTTAAGTGGCTATGCAAGGATCGGCGTGTGCATGTTCGTGAGAGGAGGAGGTGGACGCTTGCTCTATACGGAAGCGTCTTCTTCATATGGAAGGCTCGGAATGACGCGCTCTTCCAGGATGCCCGTCCTTCTTCGGATAGCTTGACTAATACTATTCTTATGCATGTAATTAGATTCGAGCATTTGCTTTCTAGATAGGCATATTTTTCTTTGGTTGCTCCGCATGTGGAGTCTTTATTATATGTACTTCTGACTCTGGCTTCGGCCTCTCGTTTTTGAATAATTAACATATCGTTCATGAGTCCTCCTCTCATTCCAGACACACTAAAACATCTGAAGACGCAGACACTTCTGAAGAGATCAAGAACATGAGCAGGGCTCCCTTGAGATCTTCAAACATTTTCAAGCCAAGAACGACCTGTGAACTGAGATCAAGGCGCAAACCCCTCCAATCCAGCGTTCTTCCAGTCAACCGCCTCCAATCAGAGATCAAGGTGCCAAGTCCCTCCGATCCGGTACTCTTCTAGCCAACTACCTCCGATCAGAGATAAAGGTGTCAAGCCCCTCTGATCCGGCATTCTTTCAGCCATCCGCCTCCAATCAGAGATCAAGGTGGCAAGCCCCTCAAATCCGGCGTTCTTCCAGCCAATCGCCTCAGATCAGAGATAAAGGTGTCAAGCCCCTCCAATCTGGCGTTCTTCCCAGTCAATGACTTTCTCCACAAAATCTCTTCAGTCAACGTTCAATCCGAACAAAGGCTCAACGCCTCCGGATCAATGTTACATGACTACACATCCGTGGTCGAATAAGCTAAATTGGTTCAAGTGAAGAATCAGAGGATTGATTGAGATTGTAACCTGTTAACATATCTTTTTAATTAAATCCATCTGAAATTATCTTTGTACTCCAATTTGTATTTATTTTATAATAAATACAAAATTTATTGTTACAGACGCAATTAAATGATCTTTAGTATTGAGTTGGTCTCTTATGTCCCAAGGTGCACAAAGTGTGTAAGGGTACACCATTTTGTTCCAAAGGGTATACATTTTAGTTAATAAGGGTACATCATTTTGTTATAATGGGTATACACTTTTCATTAATATTTGTTATTTTTTTCAGAAAATAAATGGTATACTTCTTTATAATAACGATTATACAATTTAAAACTAAAAGATATGGGCGTACGGTGTGCCCCCAGGGACACACAAGTTTTTGCCTTTAGTATTTGGGTCATTCTTTCTATGACATTGCATGTTAATGAGCACATTAATATTTTATAAGAAAATGCTCTATATTTCAAATTATATATATAACTACGCATATTTTTAGTTAATAAATTATTTTCTAATATGGCATTAGTTAAGTATGTCTATTATTACTATATTGATTGATTATTGATACATATGATTAAATTCATTATGCCATGTAAAGTGATTATAGTGAAAATCCTAATTACATAATACTTGTGGCTTTTTATTAATTCCTATGACTTAGTATAATATTTAAATTTGGCATGATTACGGGCTAAAGTTCATAGACATTTATGAGACTTTTATTTATAATTAATTCCAAGTAATTGGATGCAATAATATTCTATATATTTCCGTTTCATTGTTAAAGAGTTTAATAAAAAACCATTTAATTCATTATATTACCAACATTTTCATAACTTTTTCGTGAAGACCTCTAAAAATTATTTTTGTTATTAATGTGATTGGAAACAATTACGCATTTTTATTATTTGGTTTAATTAGTGAGAAGATCAACCAACTATATAATTAAAATGCTCCATACGTTGGATAATCACAAGCTCATTTCTCTACACCAATGTAATAGTAAAGTAATAGTTCATTTTATAAGATGGTTACACAGTACACTCTCATCAAGGATTTAACTTTAAACAGAACCAATCTTGCAATAAAATTGAGGTGCGCTCAGGTATATGAAGCTCCTGCTTTTGGTTACAACGTGAACGCAAAAAATACTAAAGTATGTTTCACGATATTAAGGTACATGTTTGTGTATTTAAGCAATTTCATTATTCCAATTTGTGAACTGAAACGTAATTTAAAAATTAATTTATATTCATACGTAGGGAAATCGTATTTAAATAACAATATTGAACAATATTTTTACAACCTTGATAACAATGTGGAAAGAAGGAGACATATTGATGAGAGTGAAAATAAGCGTATTTTAGTGTCCAATTTAACACATTCTTGATAGGAATTCTTGTTATATATTAGCACAAGTGTCTTATAATTAATATATGTGAGAAAAGGTGTACTTGAGGTGTTTTATTTTGTTTTAGGTGGAAAAAGGATCAAAAGTGCAAAGTTGGAGAAAATGTGCAATTTGTGCATGAATGTTGAAAAAATGCACGTCCAACTTTCGTAATTTTTTTGTGTTTGTGTGGAGATCAAAACTGGTTTAGTGAGTTTGAAAGCCACTGGAAAGAGTATCTTTTTGGCTTAAATAACACCTCAATCGAATTCCAAACGAAGAAGTCATGATCAAGATCATGATATAGCGCGAGCTATGCCGAATAGAATTGCTATGTTATATTCCATGGCTTGTTACACCTTCAAATCTTGGAGTTTTTGCAAGTTCTTTATATGAAAAAAATCCAAGGAAGAGAAGATCGCGTGAGCACAAGAATCACTCAAATCGGAGTCCAGATGTGGAAGTTATAAGCAAAACAGTGAGACAGCGCAAGTGCAGTTCGACCACTACAGCATGGTTCTACCAACCCTGTTGGTCGAACTAAGGTCGAATCACATGCCTGAAATGCAAATTATCGCCGATTTCGATTCGACAAGGGTTCGACCAAGCCCTAGGTCGAACCCTAGGCCGAACTCCATGCCTGGGACACGTTCGGATCAGATTTTTACACCCCAAGTGCGTGTTTCTGCATGTTTTTTGAGAAAAAAGTCCATCCTAGGTCCACAAGTAGAGCTTACAAGTATAAAAAGAGATGTAGATCACACCAAGAAGATACAAGAATAAAATAGAGATTGAATTGGAGAGAGGCCACAATAATACTAAACTCCACAAGGGGGGATCACACACCAACCATCATCCACATCCTGTCCTCCATCCATCACTTTGAAGATTCGTTCGTGGAATCAAGAGGAGAACCAAGAGGAGAATTCAAAACTGAGAAGGATGCGATGACGTCCACATCTAGGATTTTATTTATTTCCTAATTTATCTTATATTTTCTGGACATCCGGGTAAGATCTATCCAACACCCATGATTGTTCTTCGTTACATCATGGGCTAGAGCCTTTTTGGTAGAACTAGGGTTGTGAAGGTTTTTACCAATTAATTGAACTTTCGTTTGTAAACTTCATACAATACTACTTGTGGATTTATTTTATATATGATTGTGCCTTTTTAATTCATACTCACAGTCGTTTTGTGCATCATTAACTGTTATGTAGAGTTTGAATACATATCTTGATTATTGATTGAGTGCGTTCACTGCTGAGCAGGATTCCATGTTATGATTCTAAGTGAGGGGACTCCGAAGCTTCAATAGAACTACCATATATGAATATTTATTTATTGAATTGAATTCGGGTTATTAAGTAGGATAAAGAGGATAATTTCACAGTACCTATTAAGGGAGATCATATCAGGTTAGAATACCAATTGGCCAGAGAAATAATTTATACTGATAGTACCTAGAAAGGGGGGTGGAATTATATCTCTTGCTCTGAGGTTATTCACACGTGTTACACGCATGTTTATTTGTGTCTATAGAGTATATATGCATGGTTTAGTGATGCGTCCATATTCCACAAGGCAGAGTCGAATATCAACACATGGAAGGGAAATTAATGCGTGAAACTGGATTATCCTAGGGCTACCTATTCTTCTACTTGATCCACTTTCATATTCTTTGACTGATATTTTATTTTATTTGTTTTTTAATTAATTGTTTATTAGTTTAATAATTAAAGCCTCAAACTTTTATTGTCATTCGTCTTAATTAATTTATTAAATAATTCAATTGATAATACATCGTCCTTTGAGTTCGATATTCACTTGGTCATTTGCTTAAGCTGCAATTGATATCCTTAATACTTGGGGATTAATTTTGCGTGCAAAGAAAACGCGCATCAAGTTCTTGGCACCGTTGCCGGGGACGGCGGTTATTATTGATTTTATTATTTATAGTTTGATTAAGATTTTTATTTCTGATTAGTTATTTCTGTCTAACCTTGAATTTTTTTGAGGTAATTGTGCATTTGGAAAAGAAGAGGTAGGAAATGAAGGAATAACACATTGAGCTAAACATGGCCGGAGCAAGGCTGAATCCGGATAATGTTGCCAGACGTGAAATTTTCACGAATTATGGAATTGGTAACATGGGGTTGATAGGAGCAAGGGGGAAAGATGATGATTTTGAGATAAATCCCGCTCTTATTAACATGGTAGAGAAGAATCCCTTTTCTGGAGGTTGTTTTGAAGATTCATATAAGCATCTCCGAAGATTCCTTGGTTATACAAACACTCAAAAGGGTGCTAGAGCTAATGACAATGCTAGGCGGATCACTCTATTCAAGTTCTCTTTGATTGATGGAGCGGAAGCTTGGTATGAGACTCTTGATGCCACAGATTGCACTACATGGGACCAACTACAGCAGAAGTTATAGGAGAGATACATGCCTCCCTCAAGGATCTTAAGAATGAAGCAAGAGATCACCCAATTTGTTATGAATCAGGGTGAAAAATCTCATGAGGCGTGGGATAGGTTTAAAGATATGCTCAGGAGGTGTCCACAGCATGGAATGTCTAAGGCTGAATACATAAGTATCTTCTACTATGGATTGTATTGTGAGTCGCGTATTTTAATTGATGCATCATCAGTAGGAGTGGTGTTATCTAAGACAACACTTGAAGCAGAAAAGTTATTCGAAGACATCTCTATGAATTCACGTGACTGGCCTACGGAGAGAGAAAGAGGATCATATGTACTTGGCAAGGTGGCACATGTTGAATATCAAGTGGTAAAGCCAAATAGGGACGATGAGATCGTCTCTAGTCTAACTCATATCAACAATCTACTAGAATCCCAGCAGAAGCAGATTACAGAGTTGGCACTAAGGGAGCCTAGTATGCAGCAACACAAAATGAAGAGTGTTTAAGATACCTTCAATCATTACATGGCTGAGAATGATGCAAGAGTTGATCGTCTTGAGGTTACTATGAATTCTAAGCATGCAAGTTTATCTAAGCAGTTGAAGGACCTTACTTTGATGATGAAGCTGATGGCAGGAAACGTCAACAAATTGACTCAATCTATTGAGAAGGGAAAGTTTCCGTCTCAAAGTATTGAGAATCTAAAGTTTTCTCACGTCATTACATTGAGGTCTGGAATGTAGTATGAAGGACCGATGAAGTTGGAATCAAAATCTAAAGCGAAAAGAGCCCAATTCAATCCCGGTTCGACCATTATAGATGGTTGAACTGCACGGAAGAGGTCGAACAGGGCACCTAGGCGACGTCCTGAGTAAGAAGGTCAGTTCGACCAAAAATAGGTGGGTTCGACCAAAGCCTCTAGTTGAACTGAGGTCGAACACCACTGTCCAGAGCACTCTATTTTGTCTGAAGCCTGATTCGACCACGATCACTTGGATACGACCAACCCTGTTGGTCGAACCACGGTGGAACCGGCCTGTAAGACGGAGAACGAACTTTCAGGTATTCAGTTCGACCACTATTCATCGAGTTCGACCACCTACCCAGGTCGAACTCTCCTGTTCGGCGCCGTTTTCCACGTTGAATGCTCCACATGATGTTAATGCTACTCCCATGCCATCCCAAGGACAGAATACTGAGCTTATAGAGGAAAAGAAATAGGAAAGAGCAAAGAGGTTGAGAGCCGAGAAGCTTAGACTACAGATGAATAATGAAGATGTGGTTTTCTCTCTTGATCATGCAATGAAGATGCCCATGGAAACTCAATCATGCAAGAGCATAGATGTGATTTCTAACTTGTTTAATCTTGATTTTTCTAAGACAGATGATTCTGAATTTAAATGGAAGATTGACAAGGAGGTGTCTAGACAGCCATGGGAGGAAGGAAATTCTGAGGATCATATATTTGTGACCAAGAAAGGTGAGGTGCTGAGTGTCGATAAGAAGAGGGAAAGAAAGCATTTGAAGGTGAGGATGCGAGAAGACCGTCATCTGATCCAATAGTAAAAAGCGGTAATCCATCGTGACTCTCCGACGTTAAACATGAGCACCTGTCGGGGGCTTGTTCTTCCATTTTATTGCTTTATTATTTCTCTCGTGTGTGTAAGAAATTTTTATATTTAAGGTGCTTACTATTCGTCAATTACATCTCTTTCAAACTTAGTTTCAACTTACGTTTTTCCTAAGTTTGGGGGGTGTGATGTTCTTACCTCATTGCAACACCAAGAGTATAATCTTTTCTTTGTAATGTTTGCTAGGGGAGTTGATTTTTTGTGGTATGTTGAAACTTTAATCGGTTTTGATGTGTCAATTTTTTGCAATTTACCTAGTGTTCAGTGATGTTTCTAGTGTGTGGAGTCGATTAGATAGTTAATTGAGTCTTTTTTATAGTTCTCCTATTTTATTATTTATGAATCCTGTGATGATGAGTATGTTTGAGCTTTGATGATAGAAAAAGGTAAAAGAGTGGCAAGATGAGTTCTACGCTGAGGATCTCATGTATACGTTGAAGAAAAAATCAGGTGCCCTCATTTCCCTATTCTAATTTTTATATGTGCTTTTAATTCATGGAAGTGAAAGGATGAGTTTCTGATGTTGATGATCCACATGAGCTTATATTTTGAATCATGCCTGAAATTCATATATTTTTAAATTGATGAAGGAAGTGTACTTGAGTTATATATATTGTGGTATGAAGTTCTATGTGTACTTGTGGGATATTGCTTACCATGAAAAGTGCTCTGTTACTTGTTAAAACCCATGTGAGATTTTGAGCCTCGTTGATCATATTACATAATCACATGATATTTCTTTTCTGGTGAGTATCGTTCTTGTGTGTGTATTCTAGAACTTGCCTCTTGTCTTACTTGAAACTACATGTGTGTTAGATAATGGGAGATGATTTAAGGCCATCCTTGAATTTATAAGTCACTTAGCCAAATAATTCTCTACCGAATGATGTTTATCCGTAGTTAGCCCCGCTAAGCCTAAAAACCTCATTTTTTAGCAGCCTACGAGAAAGAACCACTTTGAGCATCTGATTTTTTCAGCCTTGATTGTCCTTCAAGAAGAGAATTAATGGCTTTTCAAAGTGTGTTAATAGAGCTTGATAACAGCTAGGGAAGGAATAAAATTGGTGATGAAGTAGTGATTGAAGCTTGATAATGCATCTAAGAAAAATCATGGAGTAGTGCTTAAATCTAGTACTCTATGGAATCAAATATCCTAGGGTAGTGCTTAAATCTAGTACTCTATGGAAGTTGCTTAGAGGTAGTGCCCAAAACTGGTACCTCGAGAAATAAAAAAAAGGAAAGAAAAAGTATGTTGAGCTTGAAGGAAAGTAAGAAAAGAAAATTAGAAGAACATGGTGCTGGATAGCCTTGAAGTGTAAAAATCTGCAGTACAAAAGATCTCCGATTTTAATTCTCTACTAATTGGTCACTTATCCATATGTTTCCTACCCTTACCAAAGAGCCAACATTACATCCAAAAGAAAAGTTCTTTTTGATCCCATTGTTGAATCATACTTTAAGTGGTGGAGAGTTTGAGACGTTTGACAAGCTTATGGTTACGCATGCACTTAAATTGAATCTGAGCGTAAACACCATAACCCATAAGTGTACATCTTTTACACTTGAGTATGAGTGATATATACTTCCCGTGAGGTCATGTAAATGAAGCATTTGAATTGGTGGTGATTGTCTTAACTTGTATGATATGAATTGATTATTACATGTAATGAGAGTTGCATGACCGAAGTTGAGGACAATTGTATTGTGAATGGGGTATTTGTGATAGTCCTTGTTTCCCCTCTAATTTATTACTCTCTTTCTCTTTATTTTTATTTTGTTGTCTCGGGACGAGCAATGGGTAAGTTTGGGGGATTAATGAGAGTGAAAATAAACGTGTTTTAGTGTCCAATTTAACACCTTCTTGATGGGAATTCTTATTATATATTAGCACAAGTGTCTTATATTCAATATATGTGAGAAAAAATTGCACTTTAGGTGTTTTGTTGTGTTTTAGGTGGAAAAAGGATCAAAAGTGCATAGTTGGAGAAAAGGTGCAATTTGTGCATGAATGCTGAAAAACGCACATCCAACTTTCATAATTTTTCTGTGTTTGTGTAGAGATCAAAACTGGTGTTGTGATAAATGGTTGGAAAGCCACTGAAAAGAGGATTATTTTGGCGTAAAGAACACCTCAATCGGATTCGAAACGAGGAAGTTATGATCAAGATGGTGATGTCGCGCGAGCTGTGCTGAACAGAACTGCTGTGTTATTTTCCATGGCTTGTTACACCTTCAAATCTTTGAGTTTTTGTAAGTTCTTCATGTGGATAGAAATCCAAGGAAGAGAGGATCTCGTGAGCACAAGAATCACTCAAATTGGAGTCCGGAAGTGGAAGTTATACGCGAAACAGTGAGACAGCGCAAGTGCAGTTCGACCAAGACAGCATGGTTCGACCAATCCTGTTGGTTGAACTAAGGTCGAATCACATGCCTGAAGTACAAATTATTGCCGATTTCAATTCGGCCAGGGTTCAACCAAGCCCTAGGTCGAACCCTAGTTCGAACTGCATGCTTGGGACGCGTCCGGATCTGATTTTTACACCCCAAGTGCATTTTTCTGCGTGTTTTTCAAGAAAAAGCCAATCCTAGGTCCATAAAGAGAGCTTACAAGTGTAAAAGGGGATGTAGATCACACCAAGAAGACACAAGAATAAAATAGAGATTGAATTGGAGAGAGACCACAACAATACTACACACCACAAGGGGGGATCACCCCCCAACCATCATCCACATCCTTTCCTCCATCCATCCATTACTTTAAAGATTCGTTCGTAGAATCAAGAGGAGAACCAAGAGGAGAATTCAAGACGGAGAAGGATGCGATGACGCCCACATCTAGGGTTTTATTCGTTTCCTAATTTATCTTATATTTTCCGGACATCCGGGTAAGTTTTATCCAACACCCATGATTGTTCTTCGTTACATCATGGGCTAGAGCCTTTTTGGTAGAACTAGGGTTGTGAAGGTTTTTACCAATTAATTGAACTTTCGTGTGTAAACTCCGTACGACACTACTTGTGGATTTATTTTATATATGATTGTGCCTTTTTAATTCATACTCACGGTCGTTTTGTGCATCATTAACTGTTATGTAGAGTCTGAATACATATCTTGGTTATTGATTGAGTGTATTCACTGCTGAGCAGAATTCCATGTTATGATTCTAAGTGATGGGACTCCAAAGCTTCAATAGAACTATCATATATGAATACTTATTAATTGAATTGAATTCAGGTTATTAAGTAGGATAAAGATAATAATTTCATAGTACCAATACAGGAAGATCATATCGGGTTAGAGTACCAATTGGCCCGGGAAATAATTGATACTGATAGTACCTAGAAAGGTGGGTGAAATTATATCTCTTGCTCTGAGGTTATTCACATGTGTTACACGCATGTTTACTTGTATCTATAGAGTAGATATGCATGGTTTAGTGATGCGTCCATATTCCACAAGGCAGAGTCGGACATCAACACACGGAAGGGAAATTAATGCGTGAAACTGGATTATCCTAGGGCTACCTATTCTACTACTTGATCCGCTTTCGTATTCTTCGAGTGATATTTTATTTTATTTGTTATTTTAATTAATTGTTTATTAGTTTAATAATTAAAACCTCAAACTTTTATTGCCATTCGTCTTAATTAATTTAGTAAATAATTAAATTGATAATACGTCATCCTTTGGGTTCGATATTCACTTGGTCGCTTGCTTAAACTGCAATTGATATCCTTAATCTTGGAGATTAATTTTGCGTGTAAAGAAACGTGCATCACATATACGAAATTCGTGACTTTTATGTGTCCAAAAATTGTGAGAACTACAAATCTATAAATTGTTGTCACCGGATCTATCTAATTAAAACATCAGTCATGACTGAGTTGTTTTATAAAACTTTCCCAAAGATTATCTATTCATTGGTGACTATTGAAAATATACTTGCTGGTAAAATCATGGACTACAAAGTTCTAATAGGTATTCATTTTTATTTACACGACAACCAATTATAAATAAATAGATTTTAAATTGTAATTTTATTGAAAATTTTAATTGTTCTTTATAGATGTGATTGGAAAAGTTGGTGAAGTTATACGACTTCAAATAGTTCAAGTATATGGTATTCCCAAAAAGCTTATGGAGTTCAAACTTGACGATTTTGAGTAAATAATCTACAACTTATTTTTCAATAAAATCTACTCCTTCCGTCCCATAAAATCCTTCCTACTTTCCCCATTTGTTTGTCCCACAAAACCTTTTACACCCTTAAAAAGGAAACATCACTTTATTTAACAACCTCAAAAATTACTTTAATTTCAAATTTGACACTCATTTTTCACACATATCATTATTTTATACTTTTTTATTATCTAAAAATACTACAATACCCTCCAAAGTCAATAAAGTTAATAAAAAAGTGCAACTTTTCTTAAATAACGTGGAACAGTAAACGTGAAAAGTATTATGGGATGGAGGGAGCAATTTTTTTTCGTAACTGTTTAATAAAAAAATAACATTTATCGAGATCAACAATCAAGAAGGGTTTAAGAATTGCATTGGAAAAGAATAATGGAGAAGTGACAACAATATGTAAGAATTTCATTTTTAGAGAGGTTTTCAGGAATGTTTAATGTGTGGTAATTTTTTGCCTATATATAAATAATCATGAAGTGGAAAATACTCATGGATTGAAAGAATTGTGTTACAAATAAATGCATAATATTATCACCAAAAGTTAAATTGAATAGAAAAACTTTTCCGTGCAACACACGGGTATTTTACTAGTTAAAATGTAAAAAGGAGACAGATAGAGTTAGATTCTATTTCTTTTCTCCATCTCATCTGCGCCGCTCCCACCTTCTCTCTCTAGAAAACAAGAAGATATGTATATTCCACTCTCTTCCCTTCTCTCTACAATTATCTCTAGAAATAAGAAGACTAATGGGTTAGATCTTATTTCTCCCATTTCATGTGTGTCACTCTTTCCCCTCTCTCTACAACTCTCTCTCTCTATCTCTCTCTCTCTCTCTATATATATATATATATATATATATTCTCTCTACAACAACATTTGCTATAGTGAGAATGAGGTCTAACCATTTTTCATTTATGTCGGCGTTTGTAATATTGATGTTGAGTAGGTTTTCAATTTTAAAAGTGCAACTGTGAAATTAGGAAGATTATTACACAACGTTTTATTTTTTTTTTAAATAACTGGACGGTTTCTGATTCTCCTGATTTACCTGGTTATTGCTGGTTTGAATCGGTTTTTCCTGGTTAATAGCTAAAGGGGTTTTCTAGGTACTTTCATATCGGTTCATAGTTCAATCAATCCAACCGGATGGTCCGATTTCAACAATTTTGAGTTAATGTATGTAGTGAAATTGGTAAATGTTATTTCACTGGAAACGGTTACAAAGTACTTACATACAATGTGAAGACGGGTCAATACCATCCTATCTAACCTACCCAAGCAAAAGTCTCGGGGTGAATACAACAATATACATCAATAGTTTAAATACAAGGATGCTATCTGAGTTTTGATTTTATCCGCTATGTGATTCGGAGAAAGCATCCTCGTTCCAAAAAGTAAGGCATTTCTTTCCATCTAAATGTGGTAGATGGTAGTAGCAAAGGTGATGAAAGAAGCCTTTTTGCCTTGTTGTTGCTTCTAGTGTCTGTGCTAATCTTGCGGAAGGCATCCGTGTCTGAATGAATCCTTCATCTTTTGCATCCTACCCAATTCTTTACAACATCCCAAATGTTTTTGGTGTATGGCAATGAAAGAAGAGATGCGATGTAGTTTCCATTTCGAAGCAAAATCCACATCGTTTATCTTCTTCTGTGAACCAAGGCCTGTCCTTCGTAGAGAGTCTTTCTCTGTGTACTAACCATATTTTGAAGCTATGTTTCTTCACAATCCATTTATACCATATCTATTTATACACATAACTTTAGGCCTCTATGTATCAACCCCTCAAGTGTGCATACATTCGACTGGCTCTAAGTATTTCACTATCGCTGCATTTTTCCATACACTGACTACCTCTTCATCTCCTTCTACTTCACTTTCTATCTCATTTCTGATGTTGATAAGTGTTCTCCATAGGTATGTAGAGTTTGCCCCAGGAGAGACAGTCAATCACTGAGAAGATGTTAGGTACACAGAGTGGATCCATCTCACCCAGAGAGATGAGGCCTCGTTATGTATGTCCCACAATGCTGAAAGCTTTGTTCCACATAGTAATATCCTTCAGCCCTAGCCCTCCCGAGTCCTTAGATTGAAGGATTTCCTTCCAGCTCACCGGACTAACTTTCGTGCCCCACAGGAATATACGAATAAAGGACTCCACCTTCTTGACTACCACAGTTGGAATTTCAACAATTCCAAACCAAAAGAATAAGATTCCATAGATTCCAGAGATAATGACCTCTAATAGACCTGTGAACGACAACAATTTAGAAGACCAACTTTGAATCATGTTGTTGATGTCATTCAATAGTGGTGTGAAGTCCTCCATTCCTATTCTTCCACTAAAAATAGGTATACCCAAGTATTTGAATGGAATTGTACCTCTATTGAAGGGGAGAATATGTGCTATTTGGTCTTGAATGTTGTTTGGAATGCCTGAAGTAAAGAGATTTGACTTTTGTGGATTGACAACCAAACCGGAGACTCTACCAAATTTCTTCAGAATTTGCTCAAGTGTGGTTGCCGTGGTAAGATTGCCATATCCCAAGATGAGGAGATCATCCGCAAATATCAAATGAGATATATCAACACGCTTACAAATCCTGGAGTGAAATCTGTACTCATGATTCTCCACTGCCCTGGTCATCAAACGACTAAAATACTCCATACAAATAACGAAAAGAAGAGAGAAAATAGAATCACCTTGGCGAAGACCCCTCTTTCCTTTGAAGAATCCTTCTAGCTTGACATTGATAATCAAGGAGTATGAAGTCATTGTGACACACTCTTGATCTATCCTCGAAATTTGGGGGGAAAACCCATCCCCTCAAGCATATCGAAAAGAAATTTCCAATGAATGGAGTCATAGGCTTTGTAAATGTCTACTTTGATTGCCATCCTTGGGGATATACTCCCCTCTTTTCTCCCATGTCCTTTGAAGATCTCTTCCGCCAACATAACACAATCCCTCAATTTTCTTCCTTTGACAAATCCAAACTGAGAAGGATTTATCATAGTAGGAAGGCAATTGCGAAGTTTATTGGACAACACCTTGGATATGATTTTTTAGACTGTGTTGCAGCATGATATTGGCCTATAGTCTCGCACTCCAGGTTCATGTGTCTTTTTCAGAATCAGGGAAACAAATGTGGCATTGATCTGTTTGAGAAGTTTTCCTTTCTGAAAGAATTCTTTAACCGCTGCTATGACATCTCTCCCTACTACATTCCATGCACTTTGGAAAAAGGCCGAAGTGTAGCCATCAGGGCCCGAAGATTTAACTTTATTGATGGACCATAAGGCTTCTTTGATCTCCAAGTCTTCTACTGGGCTCTCAAGTCTGCTAGCATCCTCCACATTCAATTTCTGCCCAAGATCAATGACATCTGTTTCCACGCGATCTTCCATGTTACATTCCTCACCTAGAATTGATTGATAATATGAGATAAAGTTATCAACCATTTCTTGGTAGGAAGTTGTTGGGCCATGCTCTGTGAAGACTCTGTATATGTCATTCCTTGCTCTATTACTGTGCACAAGAGAGTAGAAATACTTTGTTGATCGATCCTGGTTCTTTATATGGGTGTTTTTCAGGACCTGCAATAGAGAGTTAGTTTCACAATCCTCCAAGTGCTTTTGCTTTTTGAGCTCTTCTCCAATCTCCAAATGTAGATCTTGATTTCTCGGATCTGTCATGAATAAGGATTGGAGGTGGATAAGCTTCTCCCGTCCTGTTATGACTCTTTCTGAGAAGTGATTATAGTTCTGCCTGTGTAATTCTTTGAGGGGTTTCTTCATTAGTTTTAACTTCTGACAGAGAACATACTGGTTGGTTCCTGCAATATAGACCTGCCAATGTTGAGAAGTTAGTAGCAGAAAATTTTCATGTAAAGTCCAAAAGTTGTAAAATTTGAAGGGTTTTATAGTGAGGGGTTAGGATTTTGAAGTGAGGTGATGGAAGGACAATGATCAGATTGTGTTCTCTGTGGAAGAAAAGTAATATATAATGTAAGAAAAATTAGGGGTAAATTTGTAATTTATAGAGAAAAAGTAAATAAAGTTTTTGGAATGATGAATAAAGTGTAAAAAAGTGAATAAAGTTGTTGGGATTGATAAATAAAGTGTAAAAAGTAGGTGAGATGTATAGTGTATTTTTACTTTTAATGGAATGTAAATAAATTCGTGGGACATCTCAAAATAGAAAGTTTGAGTAAATACGTGGGACGAAGGGAGTATTAATAATAATTTGACATGACCATTCTTTACTGAACTTTCTGGAAAAAAAATGAGTTTACAGAATTTCTGGAAAAAATGAGGCCAAAGCCAAATATATAGAATACCCCGTATTTTTCTTTATCCTGCATGCTTGCCTGATCACTTTAGCCTTTTCCCAATGTATTAAGTTCCAGCAAGTTTGCCCTGGCTTTCGGCTTTTCCCAATGTGAAGTGGTCAGTAATTGTGTCAGTAATTGTTTTATTAGATGCGGGTAAAATATGCCACTCCCACTGGTGTTTCTTTAAAGACGCCACTAGAACTGGCTTTCTCTCTCATCCGGAACAATAGGCTCCGCATATTCTGTCAAAAGGTCAGGCAACAACCATATTCGATTAAACTCTTTTCAAAACTATAATATTTTAATAAATACTCCTCATTTAAAGGAGAGCCTATATATGTTAATCCAAATGGGCCGTGGGCTTTGGTAGGTTGGATCGGGCTTGCCCATCAAATATATTTTTATTTAATTTTATTTAATTTTTTAAATCTATAATTTATGTATATAAAAAGTAAAATTAACAAAATACCATGAACTACATTAATTTAATCAAATAAATTGTAGCTTTAATATTTAATGTTTGAAGACAATTAGATAAATAAATAATGTATCTATCTCTCTCATAAGGTGATAGCGATGCATTTTTCTCTCTTTTTTCACCTAGCATCATCGAGGAAATGCAATTTTAACTCTTCATTTCATTCATCACTATTTTAAGCTTAATATCCATTATAATGATAATATTAATAATAAAATTAAATCACAAATATAATTAAAAAATAGAATAATAAGAGGTAGGTTGGCCCCCCTGGCCCGAAACCCTCAATAGAATGGGTTGGGCATAGCATATTTAGCCCGCAGCCCACCTTGAACTTGCCTGTCTAAGTCTACCAAAACATGGGTTGAGGAAGGTTATGGATCGGCCCGCCCGCCAGCCTGTTTTGACAATTTCAATGCTATATATATATATATGTATGTGTGTGTGTGGAAAAAGAGAGAGGAGATAGAGTGAAGAAAGGTAGTAGAAAATCTAAATCATCACCTTGAGCCCGCCGACACCTCTTTCCAAGAGAGATAAAGTATTATGTGGTGTTAGAATTCGCAATTTGCTACGCATACAACTCATTTTCTATGTGTTTACAAGACTCCCCCTCTCTCACATTATTTTTTTCTCTCCCTACGCATTGAACCTATTTTATGTGTGTTTCCAAGACTCCCCCTCCCTCTCTCCCAACGCATACAACCAATTTTCACGTCCTAAAATTATTTTTAAAAAGTATAAAATTTTATAAGTGGAAAAAAATTATATACGTAAAATTAAGGCTATTTTTGTTAACTAAAATAACTAAATTTAGTTTAGTTGAGTCCAAAACCACATTTTTAATTTAGAAAATGATTAAACCATACGAAAAGAAATAGTATTTGATCAAACATTTTAGAGTACGAGTAGCAGAAGACTTTCCGTGGTTTGTGTGCAGTGACAATTCCAAAGTTATTGTTCACAAGATTAATATTTATTTAAGTAAATTACGAAGTACTTCTTTCCATAATCCAACCCCTCCAACTCATCATGCGTCACGCTGGCTACATAACATCAACTGCAGATGGAAACATAGATGGGGTGAGCATACAAGAACATACTCAGTGGGGGATTTCCTGTAAGATTTCGCAACCGAAAATGACCACACATTTTGAGAAATGAACATCAAGAACTTATAACAGTAAAGGGAATTAACACATAGTCATGTCGCCTGTAAGCGCTCATTATTTAATCCATCAAAGTTATGCAAACGCATCCATCTTTCCTTGTTGACAATAATGTCAACTGTATGTATAGGTTCCTAGCCAACGGTCTTAGGAAAAATTTCATGCACATTCATAACATCAATAAATACAATCAAGTTCAATATAAAAATCAAAATAGAAATCCCACCTCAGTGAAGACGAGGTACTTAAGGACAAGATTAAATGTTGAAGTTGGAACGAGTGTTGTCGTTGCTAATTTCTCCTTGCAATCTCTATGCCTTCAAGAATTTAATTCTTACTTAGCATATAATTAATTGTATTTATCTATAAATTATTTTGATGATTTGGAAATTCTTTCTTGGGTGGATAGCCTAATTTAGTGTTATGAAATAAACCTAAAAGTGTAATTAACTTGTATAAAGGTTCTTACGTTCGCATGATGTTACAATTTGGGAAATTAATTATAATTATCCAACCGCTAATTAATTTAAAAAATAGTAGTATATGTATATATTAGATACACAGGTGAACATTTTTACACTTAGCCATTTTTCTTATTCATTCGTTTTAATGGTGAAACGAAAAGATGAAGTTTTGTTTGAGTTTGTCATAAGTATTTTTCATAGTTTAGTAAAATAAATATAACTTTTATTTGGAAAAGTATTTTTCAATGATATTTTACTGTTACATAATAGACACATAGACGAACAAATTTCATGTTGAAACCTTTGACAAATTCATCCATTTTAATGGAATAAATTTAGCATGAAGTTTGGGAGTGTACTAACACATTCTCTCCTATAGTAGAATGTGTATAACTTTTAATAACCAAGTATTTTTTTCAAAATATTTGATAAATAGGTTGAAATATCATAATAAACTCATATCATTGAAGATTTGAAATTATCATGATGCATATACATATATTTGCATATATAAAGCTTTTATTATGTTAAAAAAAGCGCTTCTATACATTCCTAAATTTGAGTAATATATTTATAATATAATTTATATTTTAATAACTCTTATTTTTTTTATATATATATACTATTATGAATCCCATATATTACATGGGTTGTAAACTTACAATTTTAAAAAAAATTAATTCAAGTTTAATGTAACTATTAATTCAAAATTTTTAAAAAATATAATTCAAATTTAATATAATTATTTATATTCAATTATAATCTATATAAGTTTATATTGAAGCAAACAGACACTTTAGAACCGGACAGAGGGAGTACTTAATCCACGTGCAAAATGCAAACACCACCATTTGGGTGGGACGGAAGGAGTATATAAATCAATTGGATGAAATAAAAAAAATTATTTTACAAAATTAATTTAAAAAATTATAATATTAAACATGAAAAAAAATAATAACGTAAAGAAATCAAAATATTAAGATATAATAAAAAATTAAAAGAAAAAAGAATTTCATTTACTGTTTTCTTCTCCTCTCCCTACCAACGTATACAATCTCATTTTCTATGTGTTTCCATCTCTTTCTCCCATTATTGTTTCTTCACCTCTCTCTCCCTACACATATAGACATAGCTTAAGGATATTCTATCTCTTTCTCGCTGCTACTACTTTAATCACTGGTAACATCTTATTTCATTTTTTTCTCAATGTTATTTAAGGCGACTATTTTTTTATGTTTCATTTCTTTAAATTCAGATTGTAATGGCTTCTCACCCCGTAGACAAACCACTCCAAGTTATAATAGTCACAAAAGCAAAGAAGTTGTGCTGAGTGCAGATGCACCTACAGAGGTGTATAATATGGCGGATGGCAGCGGTGATATTATTATGGATTGGCATTATTTTCATATCGAAGAACAAGATAAAATTGCATCTTCTTTACATCATCCAAATTTTCTCCCACCGTGATTCCTCAACAGTCAGTTAGAGAACGAGCAAAGTGCATACTATAATTTTGATTCATACATGAAGCCCTACGTTAGAATGGACTATAGGAAAAATAGAAAAATAGAGTCTAAGATAGGAGAAGAATTTTTAAATCACTATGTTTCTCCAGCATTAAAGGTATTCCTCCGTTCGATGATAAGCTTTGTAGGATACATGCATTTAAAAAACGTATGTTTTCAAAAAAACTTCATGCTTGATGAAATAAATTTTGTCGTGAAGGATGTAGTTTTAAAACTTTGAAAATTTATTTTTGAGATATTTAGCTCAATGCCTTGAGGAGGGATTACGGGACACTGCTAGAGGTAATTAAAAACAGTTTGTTTGAGTGGCACAACATGGTTGTTGAAAATTTTTCAACTCTCGGTAACCTATTTCATCTAATATCAATGTCACTATATCTATGCTAGAAACCACATTGCAGTTCTTTTACCTCATGATAGACTTATGTTTACAAAGAATGTTAGAGATAATTTCAGGAGGTTGGAATTCGAGTAGAAAAAATGACTTAATCTTGCTTATGAGAATATGTATGGAAGGGATTATCTAGAGTGGCTCGAGGATTCTTTAGTTCCTAACAATCTACTATATACACAATTGTTCTCTATCCTTGGTGATCGCTATTTTCTTTCACCCTCAAGTGTAAGTGATCAATTGTAGTGTGTATGACCAAGTGAAAGTATCGTTCCCACGAGATAGTTATAAATTTAGTAAATAATTCTATAAGATAATTCAAATGCTAGTTATAAATTTAATAAATAATTCTATATGATAATTCACATGCAAGACAAATTCGGGGGTTTTGAATGATAATTAATTAACTAATAAAAAGTAAAATTAAACAATTAAACTAATTATGCAATAAAATAAATCACGCAAGAGAAAATAATTTAGAATTCAAGAATGGAGAATTGATAATGCTCGGGCAAACAGCTTAACTATGTGACTGATAAATCTAGATTCGAATTAATTACCTGCAGAAGTTTATAAGAGGATCACTAAGCCTAATTAAATCACCTTGATCAGGTAAGATCTAACACTTATAATGAGCTGAAAATCCTAAGATCAATAAGAAATTAACTCTCTCTCCCTCTATAGGTACTTCAGGCTAAATTACATTAAAGGTTAGAGCGCTAGACTTCCCTTTCTAGGTACGCAATTATTAATCACTTTTGTCTCCTTACCAATTACTTAATAATGATGTTTTACCAAGTAATTAATATTCCAAATTGATTGTCTAACACACTTAGGAATTATAGGCCAATCTCTTAAAACTGCCACAGGAAACCACAATTATTATGCAGAAATAGAGAATTATATTAACTATCAATCAGTGATACCGTCAAAAATAATTAAAGGAATCAAAACTCAAAAACACAATAATAAGAAGTCTCAAAATATCATCTTCAATAAGGAAATAAATATTCTGCAAAATAATCAATCAAAGTCTAGGGCAAATTCAAATCACATAGTCAAAATTGTCTAAAGCCCTATCATTACTATAAAGAAACTTAGCCCATGAATTTACGAGGGCAAATCACAAATGTATAATTAACTCTAACTACTGTACTAAAATAATAAAAATAAATTACTAAAAATAAAGAACCCTTTTGGAGGACTCCATCTATTCAATTACGATCTCTGTCGGGATCTCCGTCTTCGGTGGATGGATGAAGGAATATGGGAGAATAATAGAGGAATTTTTGAAAGATGATGATGGAGGCGTGAATGGTGGTTGGTCGTGAATTGTGTTCAAAAACAGGGGCTGGTGTGTGTGTGGCGTGAATACTCCCTCCTGGGCGACGATAATTCCTTTTATAATGTTCACGCTGCTCACGGATCAGTGGCTACAATGAATAATATAAATTGGGCCCATCATTACTTTTATCTCCTCATCAACTCAATGAATTGAAATAATATAAAGCATGGCCCACTTTAGCAATATAAATTCTTGGATCATCCAAATAAGATGGTATTTGGTTGATTCCATCTCAATTAACTGCTGGACCCACTTGATTTTCAATTAATGCCCCCAAAAAGTATATATATGTTCGTGGATGAGTGCACATGGCTTGGGCTTCGTATGTGGGATGAGTATTGGGCTTCACATAATAGATGGGCTAAATTTCGAAATTTTCGTCTTCCTTTGCGCAGCTTCACCAATTAATTCATAACTTCTTCATTTGAATTCCGATTGAGGTGATTCTTGCGCCCACACATTCCTCTCTTCCGTGGCTTTCCAATCATATCTCACACAATCAGTTTTATCCTCTATAAAAACTCAGAAAAATTATGAAACGTGGACGTCTGTTCTCTTGCAAGTAGTACGAATTCATCCTTCATTCAAACTTTGCTTTCTTGATCCTTTTTCCTATCAAAACACAACAAAATACCTCTCATGTACCTTTTAGTCAATAATAATTCAAAGTATTAAGATTTGTGCAAATAATATCAAATATACACTCAAAGAGGTATCAAATTTGACTCAAAGGTACATGAATTTCCACTCTCATCAAACCACCCAAATTTTAGGTATTGTTCATCCTCGAACAACAAACGACAAACCAAGAGAATAATGAGATGGAAAGTCATGTTCAAATGGAAGGATCAAACATCAATTAAGCCTCACAGACATAATCAATCTTAACTTGGTTCACATAACTTCAAATTTAAAGCATCAATTCATTCAGAACATGCAAGTTACGATAATTTCACAATTCAAGTGTTCAATTCCCTATGCTCACAGGATATATATAGTGTAACTCTCACGCTCATGGTGTATAAAATGTACACCATATGGATTATATATAAGTGCTCTCAATTTCAATTCAAGTGCATGCGTAACCATAAGCTTGCTCATTGTCTCGACTCTCCTTTTACTTGTGGCTATCAAATTATGAATAAAAAAGATATTTTTATTTGATTGTAATGTAGGCTCTTTGGACAAGTTAGGAAATATATGGATACGTGATTCAAAACTCGGATCAATCAAGCGGCCGTCCATCATGATCTTTCATTCTTCCTCATCACTTTAATTACAATACAATTCCTCCATATCTTCATATGAATAACAACCATCTTCTTTTTTGTTCTTTCACTTTTCAACTCCATCATTTTTTCTTTCTTTCACTTTTTTGAATGCGGTACCAGTTTTAAGCACTATCCCAATGTATCCTCCATAGGGTACTAGGCGTAAGTAATACCCTAGGGTGTCTGCTTCATAGAGTACTAGATTAAGCACTACTCCATGAATTTTATCTTTTGATCATTTCTTCATCATCCTTTTCACTTCCAACATATTCACATTCTTCTTCTAACCTCCTTAACAATTACTTAATTGATCCAAGTAAAACAACAAAAAATCAAATACTGATTAAGCTCAACGAGCTATTCATAGAATGGATACTTAAGGTTCAATAGGCTGACTAAGAATTAAATGAATTCAGGTAAAGTGTATGGAAAAGATGGGCTATAAATCAAAGATGGTCTAACATCATTTCCATAATTCACTAGACTATTCTCGAATATTTAAGGAGACTCAAGGCAAGTTCTAGAATACACGTACAAGAACGATACGCTCAAGAATAAAAATATCATGCATTATGTAAGCTCAAATCTCACTTGGCTTTTTCATAGAATGAACGAGCACTCTTCAAGGCTACACATACATCATAACAAGCATATCAAGAACTTCAAGTACTTAGAACTAAAGCATGTCCCCTTATCAATCGTAATCAACATCTTATCAAAGGAATCATAAAAGCTCATAGATCCCCATGAAATTCAGGTCATAAAATTTAAAGTTCATGCTCCTTACACATAAGAATTCGAAGCTCACAGAAAATTTAGAATAAGGAACGAAGTAACCTGATTTCAATTTCCTTCACATCTTGTAAGTTCCTCAATATTTTCAACTCGGTCAGGCGTAGGCCTCAGATAGAACTCACTTTGCCAGTCCAATACCCTTCTAAATCAATAAAGCTCAAACACAAAACTCATCATCACATGAGAGATAGAAGTTTCGAATAGATGAAAATTAATGACAGAGCACCAAAGGACACACAAAAATGAACAAAACACACAAGAAACCTGGATAGTCGCGAAAAAATTCGAAAGATCGAATAAAATTTAAAATTTCTAAAAAATAATTGACCTCCAAGCACACACACTAAAACAATGCAGAGTAAACATACCTGGGTGTGGATAGAACAAGGAAAGAACATCACTCCCCCAAAACTTAGATGAGAACGTGAGTTGAATATAAGTTTAAAAGGATGTTATTACCTTAAGTGTAAGCACACACCTTGAGTATAATTCACCTAGCACAAGACACAACAAAAATAAACAAAATAAAAGCATAAAATGGGGGGTTGCCTCCCACTCAGTGCTCTCTTTTTAATGTCGTTGAGCCCGATGAAGCAGTGTAAATCAAGTCAAGAAATCTACAAATAGAACTTCCACTTCACCGTGATGATGATAATGCTTCAAACGGTGCCCATTCACAGTGAAGAGAGCTCCATCATTCTTCTTAAGTTCAACCATTCCACTCTCATAGGCTCGACTCACCTTATAAGGACCCATTCACTTTGATTTCAACTTACCTGCAAAAAGCCTTAAATGAGATTTAAATAAGAGAACAAAATCTCCCACTTGAAAGTTCTTACGTTGAAGCTTTGCATCATGCCATCTCTTGGTCCTTTCATTATAGATGCAGGAATTTTCATACGCCTTTTCTCTAAACTCTTCAAGCTCATTCAAATGTAGAAGGCGACTACTACCCGCTCCTTCAAGATCAAAGTTAATCTTCTTCACCGCCCAAAAAGATATGCGTTGAATTTCCACCAGAAGGTGGCAAGATTTTCCTTACACTAATTGGAACGGTGACATCCCCAAAACAGTCTTATATGCAGTTATGAATGCCCACAATGCATCATCAAGCTTACTAGCCCAATCCTTGTGGCTAGTACTCACAGTTTTCTCCAGAATCTGCTTGATTTGACGTTTGGATACTTCAGCTTGTCCATTCGTCTGCGGATGGTAAGGTGTGGATACTCTATGTTTCACTCCATAAGACTTGAGAAGATTCTCCATCAGCTTATTGAGAAAATGAGTTTCCCCATCACTAATGAGAATTCTCGGCTCTCCAAAATGTGAAAATATGTGCTTCCTCAAGAACGTAATAACCGTTCTTGCATCACTCAACTTGGTTGGAATTGCTTCCACCCACTTTGAGACGTAGTCAATAGCAAGCAAGATATATAAGAATCCATTTGATGATGGAAATGGACCCATAAAATCTATGCCCCACACATCAAAGAGCTCCACCTCATACACATTCTTCAAGGGCATTTCATCCCTTTTAGATATGCCCCCCATCCGCTGGCATTTATCATAATTCTCTACATAGAATCTACAACACTTAAATAAAGAAGGCCAAGTAAAATCTGATTGAAGAACTCGTGCTACAGTCTTCTCCGCTGGAAAGTGACCCCCATTTGGTCCATTATGGCACATACTCAATACACTCTCCCACTCTTCTTCAGGAATACACCGGCATATGATGTTGTCAGGACTCAACTTGTAGAGAATTGGATCATCCCATATGTACTTCTTGACATCAAAAAAGAACTTCTTGTAAAGGTACTCACTCAACTTGTACGGCTTCACTACACCTCCACTAGCCAAAAAGTTAACTATATCAGCATACCATAGTGCTGGAGGTTTCTGCACCATCTCCACTAACTTGCAGCTATCAACTTGAAGTATGTCTTCATCAGGAAATACTTCCTTAATGAGATCGTACTTCACATCACAATGATCCCGCGGCTCAAGTCTAGAGAGATGATCAGCTACCACATTCTCGCTCTCCTTCTTATCCTTGATCTCAATATCAAACTCTTGGACAAGTAAGATCCACCTAATTATTCTTGGCTTTGCATCCTTCTTCTCCATCAGATAGTGGATAGCTGAGTGATCCGTGTACACCACTGTCTTCATGCCCATAAGATATGGGCAGAACTTGTCAAAGGCATACACCACTGCAAGGAACTCCTTTTCTGTAACTGTGTAGTTCTTTTGAGCTGCATCAAAGGTCTTGCTGGCATAGTAGATAGGTCAGAATCTCTTCTCCCTAATCTGTCCTAGCACAACCCCCAATGCCATATCACTAGCATCACACATCAACACGAAAGGCTGAGTCAAATCCAGAGTAATCAGAATTTGAGCAGTTATCAAAGCCTCTTTAAGTACCTGAAATGCATGTAAACAAGTATCATCAAAGTCAAAAGGTACATCTTTCTCAAGCAGATGAGACAAAGGCTTAGTGTATCTGGAAAAATCCTTGATAAATTTGCGGTAGAACCCCGCATGACCAAGGAAAGATCTAATCCCTTTTTCATTAATAGGCGGTGGAAGCTTTTCGATGGCTACCACCTTTGCTCGATCAACCTGCAGCCCTTTAGAAGACACATGATGGCCAAGTACTATACCTTCTCTTACCAAGAAATGACATTTCTTCCAATTCAGAACAAGGTTAGACTCTTGGCATCTCTCCAAAACAACAGTGAGGTTAGCTAAACAAGAATCAAAAAAAGATCCAAAAACAGAAAAATCATCCACGAATACTTCCATAATTCTCTCAATCAAACCCTCAAAAATATACATACGAGCAAGTAAAAATAATCTTATCCTGATCCTCTGGTGCAATCATTATCTGATTGTAACCAGAATATCCATCTAAAAAAAATAAAACTCATAACCCGCAAGTCTATCAAGCATCTGATCCATGAAAGGTAAAGAAAAATGGTCTTTGAGTGTGTTTTCATTTAGTTTCCTATAATCAACACAAACATGCTAACCTATAGGTATCCTAGTGGCCAAAGTCTCTCCATCCTCATACTATACTATAGTCATGCCCCCCTTCTTAGCTACCACATGCAATGGACTCATATAAGGGCTATCACTAATAGTATACATAATATCAGACTTCAACCACTTAGGTACCTCTTTCCTAACCACTTCTTACATCGCAGGATTTAAACACCTCTGATATTGCACAAAGATTTTCTTTTCATCTTTTAACATGATCCTATGCATACAAATAGACGAACTTATACCTTTCAAATCTTCCAAAGACCATCCTATGGCAGACTTATGCTCCCTAAGGACTCTAAGAAGTTTATCAAGTTCAAGTTCAGTTAAGGCAGCTGATACAATTACTGGATATGTTTGATTTTTCCCCAAAAAGGCATATGCTAGATGATCCGGTAAAGGCTTCAATTCCACCTTCTTCTTCTCTTCAGCTTCAAGCTCTTCCTTCTCCAGTGGTAAGAACCTCGGTGTCCACTTTCCTCCTTCAATTTTAGACACCTCTCTTTTATCTTCCCTAAAAGCATTCATAGCATTCAAATATCCTGTAAATTCATCATAAAAAATATTACATGAAAAATCAGATGCAAAATCAGTAGCAAGAGTAGGGAAGGAAAGACTGTTGCTGATGCATATTTCCAATTGATCCTTAGATAGAATCATTGACAACTTTTCCTTAATGATCTCATCAACAACATCGATCAACTTGCAGTTTGCTCTTTCAGCTGGCCACTTCAATGCATTATCAAGAGAAAAGACAACCTCATCATCTCCCACTCTGAGCTTCAACTTTCCATCTTCAATATCAATCAGAGGCCTAGCAGTTGCTAAGAATGGTCTCCTCAAAATCAGAGGTACATTGTTATCCTCTTCCATCTCAAGCACCAAGAAATCTACCGGGAAGATAAATTTATCCACCTTCACAAGTACATCATCAATAACTCCTCTCGGGTGCATAAGAGACCTATTAGCTAGCTGCAGTGTCACCGAAGTAGGCCTCACCTCCCCCCAAACCAAGGGTTTTGAATGTATTTAGGGGCATCAGATTGATGCTAGCCCCCAAATCACACAAAGCTCTACAAATGGCATTCTTTCCAATCTGAACAGGAATAGAGAAACTACCATGATCCTTTAGCTTGGTTGGCAACTTACATTGGATGATGGCACTACAATCTTCAGTCAAGTTCACTGTCTCCTTATCTCCAATACTATGCTTCTTCGACATAATTTCCTTGAGAAACTTTGCGTAATGAGGCATCTGTTCAATTATTTCAGCAAAAGGTATGTTGATAAGGATCTTTTTGAATACTTCCATGAATTTATGAAATTTCTCATCATGACCCTTTTTCAACTACCTAGAGGGAAAAGGAATAGGATATTTTATCTTTGGAATGCCCAGACTATCTCTTTCAAGTTCATCCTTTTTGTTCATTTCTCTCTTAGCTCTTTCCCACTTCTTCTCAGTAACGACTAGATGATCAATATCACTTTGGAAACCTACTGTATCACTTTGTTGAGGAATCAGATCAACAAGCATGGAAACAGAATCACACGGCTGTGAATGAGTAAGGTCGTTCGTATGCATGTAACTTGCACGGCGCTGGGCTCCGCGACGTACGGGTGTACATGATCATCACCGTGTGTACGTCCGGACCAGTTATGCACATACTGTTCCTCCAGCATCTTTGGTCCTTCATACTGAGTGCCACTTCTCTAAGTAATAGCATGACACTCTCTAATATTCAACTCAGTCTGAGCAGGAAATTTACCTTGCTGTTACAACTTACCCACTGCAGCATTCAACTGATTGATAGTAGATCTGTTTCTTTTTGTTTCCTTTCTGCTTCCTTGTACCTTGCTTCAGCTTCTTTATGTCTCACTTCAGATGTTTCCTGATTCATGACCATCAACTTGAGCATCAAATCCATCTTATCTTCCATTGATGATCTCCCTTCAGCAGGTTTCAGAGCTGGATCTATTCCCTGAGGTGGTGCAACTGTGCTATTAGGATTCGAGTAAGATAAATTTTTGCTCCTTTTCTGATTGTTGAAATTTGAATTCCCTTGGTTCCAATCCTGCTGATACTGACGGTTGTTCCCTTGCTCATTCCTTCCCCCAAACTGATTATTCGATCTGAAATTCTGTCTGTTTCTATTATCTCCTTGGAATATAGCATAGTATGCCTCTCGAATTCTCCTAATCTCCAGCTTTAGTTACTTCCTCTCTGTTCCCTTTAGCAAGTGATCCATCTTATTGTTCAGCTCATCGAGTCGATCATGGATAGCTGAAACTACATTATTTCAGGCTTGTATCTCTACCTTCGCTACTTTGTCAAAAGAAGCATCACCATCTGCTCTCTCTGTCAGCCAGTCATAAGTGTTAGTCGCCATCTCCTCGAATATCTCTTCCGCTGCTTCTGCATATTGCTTGAATATAGATCAACTTGTTGTCGCGTCCATCAACACTCTTGAATCTCTTCTTAGGTCATGATAGAAGAAGCCTAAGTAATTATCCTTTGAAAATCCGTGTTTGGGATAGCTTCGCAACAGCTCTTTGAATCTCTCCCATGCCTCATAGAAACTCTCTAAGGATCATTGTTTGAATTATGTTATCTTCTTTTTTATCAAGAAACTCTTGGATGCAGGGAAGTATTTATTCAGAAACTTATCTGCAAGTTGCTCCCAAGTAGTACAACAACCTTGAGGAAGATTGTTATACCACTCCTTAGCTTTCCCTGTAAGTGAGAAAGGGAAAAGCCGCATCCAGATAGCATCCTCCGGAGCATTCATATACTTCTTCGTCCTTGCATAATCATCAAACATCTGCAGATGCTCACTAGGATTTTACAAAGAATTTCCACTAAACTGCTGTCTCTCTAACATTCGGATCGGCCCGAAAGGCAACTCAAAATTGTCTGCGGTGATCGCAGGTCCATTTAATCCAGTATTAGTGGTGTGCTTCAGTTTATGTTGGTCCCTCATAGGGGTCGGGTCCTGTTCTTCAGCCATCTCTCTAGTCTCAGTCTCCTTAGCTAAATCAACTCCGTCAAATTTCTGCGAAAGCCTTTTAACTTCCTCTTCTTCTGACGAATAAAAACTCTCCGAATATGAGCTAGGAATAGGTGTAGCTGGCTGTTTTCTCTTCCTTCTGTTCTCTCTAACAAGTTCTTCAAGCTCTAGGTTTAATGGTTCGATTGCTCGTCCACTCGATGTAGTGATCATACGTTTGTTCTCACTCAAAAGATTATAAATGTTTGGATCAAAAATAAAATATAAAGCAAGTAAAGTTTAAAGTTCTACAAGAAAATAAATCGTAATAGAATTAAATTTAAATCTATAAACTATCCCAGGCAGACGGTGCCAAGAACTTGATCGCTATTTTCTTTCATCCTCAAGTGTAAGAGATCAATTGTAGTGCGTGTAACAAAGTGAAAATATCGTTCCCACGAGATAGTTATAAATTTAGTAAATAATTCTACATGATAATTCAAATCCAAGACAAATACAGAGGTTTTGAAAGATAATTAATTAACTACTAAAAAGTAAAATTAAATAATTAAACTAATTATGCAATAAAATAAATCACACAAGAGAAAATGGTTTAGAATTCAAGAATAGAGAATTGGTAATGCTCAGGCAAACAGCTTAACTATGTGACTTAAAAATGTAGACTCGAATTAATTACCTGCAGAAGTTTATAAGAGGATCACTAAGCCAAGTTAAATCACCTTGATCGGGCAAGATCTAACACTTATAATGAGCTGAAAATCCTAGGATCAATAAGAAATTAACTCTCTCTCCCTCTATAGGTACATCATCCTAAATTCCATTAAAAGTTAAAGCACTACACTTCCCTTTCTAGGTACGCAATTATTAACCCCTTTTGTCTCCTTACCAATTACTTAATAATGATATTTTACCAAGTAATTAATATTCCAAATAGATTGTCTAACACTCTTAAGAATTATAGGCCAATCTTTTAAAACTGCCACAAGAAACAACAATTATTATGCAGAAATAGAGTATCATATTAACTATCAATCAGTGATACCGTCAAGAATATTTAAAGGAATCAAAACTCAAAAACACAATAATATGAAGTCTCAAAATATCCTCTTCAATAAGGAAATAAACATTTTGCATAATAATCAATCAAAGTCTAGGGAAAAATCAAATCACATAGTCAAAATTGTCTAAAGACCTAACATTACCACAAAAAAACTTAGCTCATAGATTTACTAGGGCAAATCACAAAGATATAATTAACTCTATCCATTGTGCTAAAATAAAAAAGATAAATAACCAAAAATAAAGAACCTTTTTGGAGGACTCCGTCTCTTCAATTACGATCTCCGTCGAGATATCCGTCTCCGGTGAGTGGATGAAGGAATATGGGTGAATAATACAGGAATTTTTGGAAGATGATGATGGAGGCGTGAATGGTGGTTGGTCGTGAATTGTGTTCGAAAAACAGGGGCTGGTGTGTGCATGGCGTGAATACTCCCTCCTGGGCGACGAGAATTCCTTTTATAATGTTCACGCTGCTCACGGATTAGTGGCTACAATGAATAATGTAAATTGGGCCTATCATTAGTTTTATCTCCTCATCAACTCACTTAATTGAAATAATATAAAGCATGCCCACTTTATCAATATAAATTCTTGGATCATCCAAATAAGATGGCATTTGGTTGATTCCATCTCAATTAACTACTGGACCAACTTGATTTTAATTAATGCCCCAAACAGTATGTATATGTTAGTGGATGAGTGCACATGGCTTGGGCTTCGCATGTAGGATGATTATTGGGCTTCATATGATAGATGGGCTAAATTTTGAAATTTTCGTCTTTCTTTGCGCAGCTTCACCAATTAATTCATAACATCTTCATTTGAATTCCGATTGAGGTGATTCTTGTACGCACACGTTTCTCTCTTCCGTGTCTTTCCAACCATATCTCACACGATCAATTTCAACCTCCACACAAATTCAAAAAATTTATGAAAGTGGATATCTGTTTGCTTGCAAGTCTTTGCGTTCTTGATCCTTTTTCTTGTCAAAACATAACAAAATACCTCTCATGTACCTTTTAGTCAATGATAATTCCAAGTATTAAGATTTGTACAAATAATATCAAATATACACTCAAAGATGTATCAAATTTGATCCAAAAGTACATGAATTTCCACTCTCATCACTTGGTATGAAGCATTGTTGGGACGAACAAACTGAAGACTTCACCGTTACTCTGGATAGTCTAGAATTTTACAATATCATAGGAAAAACTATAGTGATAATTGGGACAGGGATGAGCATGGGGTTCAGGTCACTAAGGCGAGGAGGGTTTAGAATATAATAAGAATGTGTCACAACTTATCTATACATATGTTTTAAGAGGTATGCATTGAAACTAGTGAAGTTGATAGAATGATCACGTATAAATTTGGAGGAGTTAATTGTATTTATATGATCACGTATAAATTTGGAGGAGTTAATTGTATTTATCTATAAACTATTTTGATGATTTGAAAAAATTTTCTTTAATGGATAGCCTAATTTAGTGTTACGAAATAGACCTCAAATTATAATTAGCTTGTATAAAAGTTCTTACATTTACATGGTGTTACAGTTTGAGAAATTCATTATAACTATTCAACCGCTAATTATTTTAAAAAACTATTTTATATGCATATATTAGATACATAGGTGAATATTTTCATACTTAACTCTTTCCCTAATTCATTCGTTTTATTGGTGAAATGAAAAGATGATGTTTTATTTGAGTTTCAGGTAAGCATTTTGCACAGTTTAGGAAAAAAAATAACTTTTATTTGGGTAATTAATTTTCAATGATATTTCACAATTACATAATAGACACAGAGACAAACAAATTTCATGTTGAAACCTTTGGCAGATTCATTCATTTTAATGGTGTAAATCGAACATAAAGTTTCTACAGTGTAATAACACATTGTTCCATATGGTAGAATGTGTATAACTTTTAATGACCAAGTATTTTTTTCAAAATATTTGATAAATGGTTTCTAAATATTATAATAAACTCGTATCATTGAAGTTTTTGAAATTATCATGATGTACATGCATATACTTGCACATATAAAGCTTTTATTATGTTGAAAAAAAACGCTACTATACATTTCTAAATTTGAGTAAGATATTTATAATATAATTTGTATTTTAATTACACTTATATATATATATATATATATATATATATATATATATATATATATATATTAGTATGAATTCTGTGTATTACATGGGTTGTAAACTTACAATTTTAAAACATATAATTCAAGTTTAATATAACTATTAATTCAACAATTTTAAAAAATATAATTCAAGTTTAATAAAAATTTTTATATTCAATTATAATCTAATATAAGTTTATATTGAAGAGTAAAATTCAAATTATATACATTAAAATGTGAATTTTTTTGGGAAATTTTTAATTTCGTTGTTATATTGATTTACCAAAAAAGTTTTAAAAAAATTTTATTGATCTGGTTTTTAAAATTTGTTATGATTGTTGTTGCAAAATTAAATTAATTATTGCAGAAAAAATTATATAAAGTTAATTAATAAAAAATAAATTCAATATAAATCAATTCGATGAAACAAAATAATTTATTTTACTATTAAACTTGAAAAAAAAATAACTTAAAGAAATCAAAAGATTAAGATATGATAAAAAAAAATTAAAAGAAAAAGAGAATTCCTCATTAATATTTTCTTCTCCTCTCTCTCCCAACACAAACAACCCCATTTTTTATGTGTTTTCAAGACTCCCCCTATTTCTCTCTCATTATTGTTTTCTTAACCTCTCTCTCTCCCTACACATACAGACATAGCTTAAGGATATTTTATTTCTTTTTTGCTGCAGCTACTTTAACCACCGGTAAAATCTTATTTCATTTTTTTTCTCAATGTTATTCAAATCGGCCATTTTTTTTTACTATTTCATTTTATTTAAATTTAGATTGTAATGGCTTCTCAACACCGTATACAAACTACTCCAACTTATAATAGTCACAGAAACGAAGAATTTGTGCTGAGTGCAGATGCATCTACAGAGGTGTATAATATGGCGGATGACAGCGGTAATATTATTATAGATCGGCATTATTTTCATATCGAAGAATAAGCTAAAATTGCATCTTCTTTGCATCATCCAAATTATCTCCCAACGCGATTCCTCAACACTAAGTTAGGGAACGAGAATAGTGTGTATGATAATTTTTATTCATACATGAATCCCTACATTAGAATGGACGCTAAGGGCTAGAAGAAGAATTTTTATATCACTATATTTCCCCAACATTAAAGTTATTCCGTTATTCGATGATAAGTTTTGTAGGATACATGCACTCAAAAAATGATGTTTTTAAAAAAAACTCCGTGCTTGACGAAACCAATTTCGTAGTGATAGACGGAGTTTTAAAACTTAAGAAACTTATTTTTGAGAGATTTAGCTCGAATGCCTTGAAGAGGGATTATAGGACACTGCTAGAGGTAATTAAAAGCAGTTTGTTTGAGTGGCACAACTTGGTTGTGGAAAATTTTCCAACTCTTGGCAACCTATTTCATCTTATGTCAGAGCCACCATATTTACGCTAGAAAACCGCATTGCAATTCTTTTACCGCGTGATAGATTTACATTTATGAAGAATGTTAGGGATAATTTCAGGAGGTTTGAATCCGGGCAGAAAAAATGACTTAATCTTACTTATGAGAATATGCATGGAAGGATTATATAGAGTGGGTCGAGGACTTTTTAGTTCCTAACAATCTACCATATACGCAATTGTTATCTAGCATTGGTATGTAGCATTGATGGGACGAACAAACTGAAGACTTCACCGTCCTCTAAATAGTCTAGAAATTTTACAATATCGTCATTAGGGAAAACTATAGTGATAATTGGGACATGGATGAGCATGGGGTTTAGGTCACTAAGACGAGGAGAGTTTAGAATATAATAAGAATGTGTCGCAACTTATCTACACATATACTTGGGGAGGTTTGCAATGAAACTATTGAAGTTGATAGAATGATCATGTATAAATTTGGAGGAGTTAAGTGTATTTATGTATAAATAAATTATTTTGAGGATTTGAAAATTTTTTTTTGGTGGATAGCCTAATTTAGTGTTACGAAATAAACTTCAAATTATAATTAGGTTGTATAAAGGTATTTACGTTCACATGGAGTTATAGTTTGATAAATTTATTATAACTATCCAACCGCTAATTAATTTAAAAAATTGTTTTATATATGCATATATTAATCACATAGGTGAATATTTTCATACTTAACTCTTTCCCTAATTCATTCTTTTTGATGGTGAAACGAAAAGATGAAGTTTTGCTTGAGTTTCTCGTAATCATTTTGCACAGTATGGTAAAAAAATATAACTTTTATTTGGGTAATTAATGTTCAATGATATTTCACAGTTACATAATAAACACATAGATGAACAAGTTTCATGTTGAAATCTTTGGCAGATTCATCCATTTTAATGGTGCAAATCGACCATAAAATTTCTGCAGTGTAATAACACATTCTTCCCTATGGTAGAATGTGTATAACTTTTTATGACAACGTATTTTTTTTTTTAAATATTTGATATATAGATTCTAAATATCATAATAAATTCATATCATTGAAGTTTTTGAAATTATCGTGATGTATATACATATTCTTGCATGTATAAAGCTTTTATTATGTTGATAAAAAATTGCTACTATACATTCCTAAATTTAAATAAGATATTTATAATATAATTTGTATTTTAATAACTCTTATTACATACTAGTATGAATCTCATGTATTACATGTTGTAAACTTACAACTTTAAAAAATATAATTCAAGTTTATTATAATTATTTATATTCAATTATAATCAAACTAAGTAATATTATAAAGAAAGGTAAAAGAAAATAAGAAGGGGAACAAAGAAAAAGATGAAGGGATAAGCAAATAGCGAACGCTTGATCCGTAATTCACAATTGATTGAGACAAAGGTCTGATCTCGGGCTTTAAGATCATCAATGGGCGTAGGTTGGCGAGAAGCCATCGGAAGTGGAGTGTCGCATCGGAGTGAGTAGCCCTACTCCCCTATTGTTAACAATCCTAGTGCAATTATGGGTTAGGTCGAAGCCATTGCTAAGAGGACCAATAAATTGAACACAAGGTCTTAAGAAAAAGGGTGGCCGGGATAAGGAAATGAGGGCCACAAATTGTATTCACAGAGCTGAGTCAAAAGTCAATAAAATTAGTGAGCACCAGCCGTATAGAATCAAAATCCCATGACAGAGATGAGGAAAAGATTTGATCGGAGGAGGATGGATGGAAGGCTGTTGTTGCATATAACCAGCAATCGAAAAGAAGTACCCGGAAGCGGACTGGAGGTAGTGCTCGTCGGGTGAGACAAGGGTCAGTTTAGACTCACGTATGAATCAAAAAGGGAACCCATCAAAGTAGAAGTATGTAGCAAAGGTAAAGGAAGGGAAGGGGGCCACACCTATTACTCCACCAGTAAAATGTGATAGGGGTTTGAGTAAAAAACAAAAGAAACAATAAATGTTATGAACCCTATAGAGATAGCTTGAAAAAGGAAATTGGAGGATAACCAAGAAAGGCAAGGACTGAAACCAGTAGACGGCAGACTGCCCCCCTAGCAGGACTGATGTGGCAGTCCTATGCTCGACAGGAATAGCCATTGGACAATGTAGCGGTCGACAGATGCTACCCGCCGGGAGTAAGAATGTCGGAAAACCAGAAAGAAGCAGCGGATGTGCAGTCTGGGAATAAAGCCAAACGGAGGCTGTACAAGCACCAGGAAATGTTGCCACAGGGGCAGCAAATTGTTCTGCAAGAAGATGGAGAATGCATCCCTCCTCATGAAACATCTCGAACATTCATGATTGAGGAGTACAAAAAATTCCGGTGAGAGGAAGCTGCAATATCTGAAGCCGAGAGAAAGAACTCTCCGCCTAGTATCTGTGGAGGAGTGGGCAGTTTCTGAAAAACTGCAATGCAGGCACCGGCAAGGGGAGCTCTCACCGGAGAAATACTATACAGCAGCGCTGGAATCTAATCGTGCCCCCGACTAATGTTCGATTGTATTCCAGCGGTGTAGTCCCATTCTGGCCTTTGAATCTCCATTGTGCCTACGACAGCTTCAAAAAATCCAGAGACGTACAACAATAGAAGAAAGTTGTTCTAACACCACCTGAAAAGCTGCAACCGACGACCACCACCTGACAGGAAGCTTTCGAAATTGGGATTACCAGATCTCCCTCGCCAGTAAGCAGATTTGCAGCAGGAGAACCGGAAAAGAGAAAACAACACATGCCCCAAAAGACCAGCACCATTGAAGAACGAAACCTAGATGCACATGGTCGGGTGCAGCATAGAGTTAACAGCCTGCCGTCGAACGACAGGAGGTTTTCAGCAAGATTTAGGAAAGCCGCTGTAAACCATAATAACGACAATCTAGCAGCGACTCCTTTAGAGTGACGAAAAAAGGGAAGTGAAGATGTAGAACGGAAATCCAACCCACTTTTGTAAAGAAAATGCACAAAAACTAAATAAGGAGAGCAACAAGAAAGGGGTAAAAAAATGAGCAGTAGGTATGGAGGTGCTAGGGGGGCGGGTACGGCAACTCCGGCCACCTGTCCCCTCATCGGGAAAAGCAAGTTAAGGGTGAAGAGTTTAGAGAGCAGGAAGACAGAAATTTTAGAGAGAGAACGAAGGAAATGTTATTTCCAAATTTAAAATTAATTTTTTATATTCAATTATAATCTAATATAAGTTTATATTGAAGAGTAAAATTTAAATTATATACACAAAAGTGAATCTGTTTTTTTTTTTTTTTGGGAAAAATGTAATTTTACCAAAAAAGTTTTGAAAAAAGATTATTGAATTGATTTTAAAATTTTGTTATGATTGTTGTTGCAAAATTAAATTAATTATTGAAAAAAAAAATTATATAAAGTTAATTAACAAAAAAAAAATTTAATATAAATAACTTCGATGAAATAAAAAATTTATTTTACAAAATTAATTAAAAAAATTATAATATTAACCATGAAAAAAATAATAACGTAAAGAAATCAAAAGATTTAGATATAATAAAAAATTAAAAGAAAAAAAGAATTTCTCATTAGTATTTTCTTCTTCTCTCTCTTCCAACGCATACAATCTCATTTTCTATGTGTTTCCAAGACTCCCCCTCTTTCTCTCCCATTATTGTTTTCTTCACATCTCTCTCCCTACACATACATATATAGCTTAAGGATATTCTATTTCTTTCTCGTTGTTGCTACTTTAAACACCGGTAACATCTTATTTCATTTTTTCTCAATGTTATTCAAGTCAGCTTTTTTTTTACTATTTCATTTTATTTAAATTCAAAATGTAATAGCTTCTCACCACCGTATACAAACTACTCCAAGTTATAATAGTCACAGAAGTGAAGAAGTTGTGCTGAGTGCAGATGCACCTATAGAGGTGTATAACATGGCGGATGGCAGCGATGATATTATTATAGATTGGCATTATTTTCATATCAAAGAACAAGGTAAAATTACGTCTTCTTTGTATCATCCAAATTATCTCCCACAGCGATTTCTCAACACTCAGTTAGGGAACGAGCACAGTGCGTACGATAATTTTGATTCATACATGAAGCCCTACATTGGAATGGACTACAGGAAAAATTAAAAAAATATAGTCTGCTGGCCGCGAAGGGCTAGGAGAAGAATTTTTATATCACTATGTTTCCCCAACATTAAAGGCATTCCTCCGTTCCATGATAAGCTTTGTAGGATACATGCATTAAAAAATGTATGTTTCCAAAAAAACTTCGTGCTTGACGAAACCAATTTTGTGGTGATAGATGGATTTTTAAAACTTTGAAATCTTATTTTTTTAGAGATTTAGCTCAAATGCCCTTAGGAGGGATTAAAGGACATTGCTAGAGGTAATTAAAAGCAGTTTGTTTGAGTGGCACAACTTGGTTCTGGAAAATTTTCCAACTCTTGGTAACCTATTTTATCTTATGTTAAAACCACTATATCTACGCTAGAAATCCACATTGCAGTTCTTTTACCTCATGATACACTTGCGTTTATGAAGAATGTTAGGGATAATTTCAGGAGGTTGGAATCGGGTCAGAAAATATGACGTAATCTTGCTTATGAGAATATGCATGGAAGGGATTATCTAGAGTGGATCGAGGACTTTTTAGTTCCTAACAATCTACCATATACACAATTATTATCTAGCCTTGGTATGAAGCATTGTTGGGATGAACAAACTGAAGACTTCACCGTCCCTCTAGATAGTCCAAAATTTTACAAAATCATTAGGGAAAACTATAGTGATAATTGGGACATGGATGAGCATGTGGTTCAGGTTACTAAGGCGAGGAGAGTTTAAAATATAATAAGAATGTGTCGAAACTTATCTAAACATTTACTTGGGGAGGTTTGCAATGAAACTAGTGAAGTTGATAGAATGATCATGTATAAATTTTGAGGAGTTAAGTGTATTTATCTATAAACTATTTTGATGATTTGAAAATTTTTTTCTTTGGTGGGTAGCCTAATTTACTGTGAAACCTCAAATTATAATTAGCTTTTATAAAGGTTCTTACGTTCACATAGTGTTACTGTTTAAGAAATTAATTATAACTATACAATCGCTAATTAATATCAAAAATTATTTTATATGCATATATTAGATTACATAGGTGAACATTTTCATACTTAACTATTTTCTTAATTCATTTGTTTTGATGGTGAAACGAAAAGATGAAGTTTTGTTTGAGTTTCTTGTAAGCATTTTTCCACAGTATAGTAAAAAACCATAACTTTTATTTAGGTAATTAATGTTCAATGATATTTCATAATTACATAATAAACACATATATGAACAAGTTTCATGTTGAAACCTTTGGCAGATTCATCCATTTTAATAGTGTAAATCTAACATAAATTTTCTACAGTGTAATAACACATTCTTCCCTATGGTAGAATGTGTATAACTTTTAATGACCAAGTATTTTTTTCAAAATTTGATAAATAGGTTCTAAATAACATACTAAACTTATATCATTGAAGTTTTTAAAATTATCATGATGTATATAAATATACTTGCATATATAAAGCTTTTATTATGTTGAAAAAAAATACTTGCATATATAAAGCTTTTATTATGTTGAAAAATAAAAGCTACAATACATTTTTAAATTTGAGTAAGATATTTATAATATAATTCGTATTTTATTAACTCTTTTTTTTGTTATACACACACACACACACACACACATATATATACTATTAATATTATCATTATTATTTATCTATAATGTATTGAAAATATATTTTCAAAAATTACTTAATTATAACGTATAAGATTATGAGAAATTTCACATGATAAATATTTATTTAACTTGTGATATAATATCAATTCAGAAGGGTATATTCTTATGAAATAGTTTTAATACAAAAGGGTATATTCATTTGTGAAATAGTACCAATACATAAGGGTATATTCATTGTAAGATGTGTTTATTATATAATCAACATATATTTATTTGATATGTAAACTTCTTTTCCTTATGGACTATCTCTTAAAGTTTGAAACTTATTAAGATTTTTAAATGACAACGTAACTCCAGACTAGCAGACCACTAAACTAAGACGAGATTTTAAATACGATAAATCAAACTTGAACAATACGCACCACGTAGCTAATCTGTTGAATACATGTAATGAAAAGGAAACATTACATATCAAGAAAAACTATCATTTTTAGTTTTCACATGTAATGAAATGAAACATCTCATATCCAAAAACTAAAATTGTAATAAAAAGGAAACATCTCATATCCAAAAAACTATCGTATTAAAAAAACTATCATGTTTAGTCTTCACATGCTAAAATAAAAAATTTAAAAGAACAAATATTTTTTTATGAAACTTACTTAATTTTTTCACATAATGACAAAAAAGAAAAACTCTACATAATCTCATTCTTTTTTTCCACATAATGACAAAGAAAGAAAAACTAAACATAATCTACTTCTTTTTTTTTTCACATAATGACAGAAAAATAAAAAGCGAACATTATCTCATTCCTTCTTCACATTAGTACGCATCTCTCCTGCATTCAACTATTGAATAGTAAATGAGGCAAAAGAAGTTACCTTGTAGCTTAAGTCAGAGATCTAGAGTTTCTTAGCGCGCTAATATCACGACCGCCTCTCTATGAACACTTATAGAACAATATAGTGTACTAAATGTGAGATTGTGAAAGAAACTCGAACAAGTTTTCATAAAACGGAGTGTCAGAACTTACCTGGTGGATCTCGCTAAGAGTCATGGTAAGTTTTTCCTATTGTGATATTGTAGCTATCATTCTATGTTCCGGCTCCGAAAGAAAGGATTCACCGTGAACTAAATTTCCTTCTGTTTACGGGAGGACAAGATTTCTTTCTGTTTACGAGAGGACAAGCTTTGTTATTGCGTTAAAGAGTTTTCTAAATTTTGGGCGAAAAAGAGTAAAAGAAGTATTTAGGAGTTCTTTAGACAGGAAGAATATTTGACGCTGCGTTTAAGATAATATTAATGACTAGTATATAACTCGAGTATTTCGCTGGATAAATTTTTTATTTTGAATAAATTATTTAATGAATATAAATATATTTATATATTTATGATTGACATGATATCTGTACATTGTATAATATTGAATAAAATTTTTTTTGATATATATATATATATATACACACACGCACACATACAATGTACGGGTGTATATTCAATCATAAATATATAAATATATATATATTTATTATATTCCTTTAAATTATGATAACATTTTAAAACTAATCCACTGATATTTATTTAATTATTTTTAGGATTAAATAAAGAAGACATTTTTTAATAGAAAAATATTATACTGAATTTTCATTAATAAGAAACTACTATTTAATAATATATATTAAGATATATTTTGCTAAAATCGTGTCTAAATCAACTACAAAATTGAAGTCTAAAAATTAATTATTTAATTTAATGATTAACCAATAAAAGTAGGACACCTATAATTTTTGCTTAAGAGAAACATAATCATACGACACGTGTACTTTTTAAAAAGCTAAATGAAGAAAGTACTTCCTAATTATATATAGGGCAGTATTATTGCCACCCAAATCATTACTTAAGGTACCCGAACTCCTAAAAAAATAACTATGAATTTACTATTATACCCATCTCTAAATTACTCTCCATATCTATTTTACAAACTCCACCCAATGCCATTGCTAACCCCACCTACACACAAATCAACACACTCAAACACAGGATATGAAAATGAAATGAAAAAAAAGAATAAAAATTGAACACATCAGGAAAAAATAGGAGAATAGAGAAGTGTTGGTGAAGAAGAAAAAGAGAGGAACATATATCAAAATGTCTGGAGCAGTAGTGGGATGCTCAATGAAAATTGAAAATAAAGAAATCAAAATAGAGATATCCTAACTATGCTAATATAATGTAGTGACACAGAATTTTATAGCTTAAACCTACTAAAAGGATTTTAATTGCGCAAAAGAAAGAAGACAATGAGAGGCTGGAATAAGTATTATATTAAGTATTGTTTAATTACAATTAAAATATGGTGGAATATTAATGCGAGGGATATAAAGGTTGATGTGAGAGAGGGATTAGGTATAAACAACAAAAGAAAATGGATAGCAAAGACGAAATGCAGAATCCCAATAAGCTTTCGTAATAAAACGTGATTTTGAATAAATAAAGCTCTCCATTTTTTTTTATATGATTCTTTCTTCTTCTTCAATGTTTGTGTTTACATTTTAAGCTTTAGGATATGGAGTTTGGGTGTGGTTAGTAAAATGGAGTAATAATGTTGGGTGTGGTCAGTAAAAGGATTGGGTGGTGATAGCAAGTGTTTGAGGTAAGTTTAGGTGTGAGGGGTAAAATAATAATTTTACTATTTAATTTTTTAGGATTCGGGTGCCTTTAGTAATGCTTCGGGTGGCAATAGTGCGTCCCTCTATATATATTAAGGTTGTGATAGACAACTTTTTCTTATGGAGTACGAGACATGATATCTCTCCTTTCAGAGATTTGCTTTGATTGCTCTACAAGACTACAAATACGACATGATTACTTTTTATTATAGATCGGCATTATTTTCATATCAAAGAATAGGCTAAAATTGCATCTTCTTTCCATCATCCAAATTATCTCCCACCGCGATTCCTCAACACTCAGTTAGGGAACAAGCACAGTACGTACGATAATTTTGATTCATACATGAAGCCCTACATTAGAATGGACTACAGGAAAAATAGAAAAATAGAGCCTATTGGCCGCGAAGGGCTATGAGAAGAATTTTTATATCACTATATTTCCCCAATATTAAAGGTATTCCTCTATTCGATGATAAGCTTTACTGAATACATGCATTAAAAAAAGTATGTTTTCAAAAAAACTTCATGGCTGACGAGACCAATTTCGTCGTGATAGACAGAGTTTTAAAACTTTAGAAACTTATTTTTGAGAGATCTAGCTCAAATACCTTGCGGATGAGAGATTACAGGACACTGCTAGAGATAATTAAAAGCAGTTTGTTTGAGTGGCACAACTTTCTTGTGTAAAAATTTCCAACTCCTAGTAACCTATTCCATCTTATGTCAAATCCACTATATCTATACTAGAAAAGCAAGGTACCTCATGATAGACTTGCGTTTATAAAGAACACTACGGATAATTTTAGGAGGTTAGAATTCGGGCAGAAAAAATAATTTAATCTTGCTTATGAGAATGCATGGAAGGTATTATCTACAGTGGGTCAAGGACTTTTTGGGTTCTAACAATCTCTCATATACACAATTGTTATCTAGTCTTGGTATGAAGCATTATTGGGACGAACAAACTGAAGACTTCATCGTCCCACTAGATAGTCCAGAGTTTACAATATCATTAGGGAAAACTATAGTGATCATGAGGATATGGATGAGCATGGGGTTCAGGTCACTAAGTCGAGGAGAGTTTAGAATATAATAAGAATGTGTCGCAACTTAGCTACACATATGCTTGGGGTGGTTAGCAAAGAAAGTAGTGAAGTTGATGGAATGATCATGTATACATTTGGAGGAGTTCTGCTTGATGTAGAAGCTGCTATGTTTAATGTTGGATTGTTAGAAAATTTTATGTAATTTTAATACGTTGATTCTTGTTGGAATTCTGTTGCAACAGAAGGGAACATTGTTTTATTTTTCCTTTATAATTTGATAAATTGATAATGCCCGTAAAAACACATACCTCTTGTATCATTCACTTTTTGTGTTTCTGCAAAATCAACCATGGAATCAAAGTCCTTTCCAAGGCCTCATGTATGATTACATTCGACTTGAAGCTCCTCAACAACTACACACAATCTAGGATTTTCATTTTTATTTTTTATTTTTCAATAAATAAACATTGAAATATGTAATCTTTTATTTATTTTCATGTTACATTCTTGGCCATGTCTTGTTTTATGAAATATAAAATGTTAAATTAAAATACAATAGAGAAAAAAATATTTTAGATGATACAAGATGACTTTCTCTCCTATGTACAAGCGGTTTTTACTTTTCTTTCTTTTTTTTGGTAAAGTTTAAGGACGATAAACCAAAAAAAAATTCCTTATCGAAAGCAATCATAAAATTCTACATCTCCATAGTTCATCATTTTTATTGTTTTATTGTTTTGCTCTTGATAGGAGTATATGTATTTACTGTCACACATCTGTTTTGTATAGCCTAATGCGTATTGTTGTACCTGTATATGTAATAGCATTTGCTTGTGAATGAATTAAATTTTCTAACCTCGACATGGTATAAGAGCCAATAGTTGGTTAACACCACATATTTCCTTTTTTATTTTTTTCCGCCAGCAATATGATGCATATCAAATCTTTGATATCAATATCATTATTCACTCTTATATTCATGCAACAATCCCTTATTTCTCTCCACGTTCATTCTTTTTTTTTCCAACTTTCAGTATACTTTCAAGCCATGACTGACTCTTCCATAAACACTACACCTACAGAAAATCCTTCCATCATAGCATTTAATATTGATGCTCAAGTAGGTCTGTTTCATTTTTCGGTCTGTTTCATGTACTTTTCATTTAATTTTTAATGGTATTGCTTAGTTGAATATTGCTGCTCAAGCACAACTTAAGCTCACATCAGCCAACTATACTGCATGGTCCTTTCAATTTTGTACGCTCTTAACCGGTTATGATTTGTTTAGTTTTCTACACGGCTCCAATCCTTTCCTAAGTAAGAAAACTACTACTGGCATGGTGACGGTGCCGAATTCGTCCTTTGCTACATGGAAGAGACAAGATCAACTAATTTTAAGGGCGATAATTGGTGCTCTGACGCCTTCTTTGATCCATTTCATTGCTACTGCAATGACATCACAACAAGCTTGGGAAACACTAGCAAACACATATGGGAAACCAACTCGTGGTCGAATTTTTGCACTCAAGAATCGACTAGATAATCCAGTGAAAGGTACAAAGTTAAATACTGAATTTATGCTCGAAATTAAAGGAGTCGTAGATGAATTATCTCTTCTTGGAGTACCAATTAATCTTGAGGATCATTCCCTCACAGTGCTTAATGGGTTTGATGAGTTATACAAATAAATATCCAATATAATTCAAGCACGAGAGAATCTGATTCTCATTGATGAATTGCATGAAAAGTTGTTAAGCACTGAAGCACATATTGCTTCATGCCCTATTGCTCATACAACCACCCCTGCTAATGAATTTTACTCTGGATCTCGTGGCTCATCTTACAATCACAGATTTAAGCAACCTAATCCTAATTCACGTAGTAAGGCTCAACAATCTTCTTGGGGTGGTCAGAATCAACAACACCAGAACTCATTTGGATAGCGTCCATATTTAGAAAAATGTCAATTATATATTGGAATGGGTCATTCAGCACGACGGTGTCCATCATTTCTTCATACTCCAGTTAACTCATCTTAGACTCAAACCTGCCCAGCCTATGTTTCTCCATCCGCCCACACTACTACTTCTCATTGTACGACAACAGAATGGATACTTGACTCTAATGCTTCTCATCACATCACAACAGATTTGACAAATCTTTTTCTCCATGCCCCGTATGACAGTATAGATAGTGCTATGATTGGAGACGGTAAATATTTAAAAATTTCTCACATTTGAACTTTGAAAATTTCTGATATAAGTTCTCTCAATTTTTCGGACAACCTACATGTTCCTCATATCTCAAGAAATTTGATATCAATGTCACATCTTTGGGCTACAAATGTCGTTGTTGTCTTATTCAACGATTGTGACTTTCAGGTGAAGGATAAACGTACGGGGGACATTCGACTACGTGTACCTCGCGTTAATGGAATATACCTTTAGCCGACGAGCAAACTCACTCCTCCTACCGTATTTTCTTCCACTAGAGAATCCCTTCCCACTTGGCATGCTAGACTTGGTCATCCATCATCTAAAATTCTAGGATGTGTTATTTCTAGTAATAAATTGTTGAGAAAGAAAAAGATTACATTTTTCTAGTGACTCGTGTAAGTGTGTCAAGAGCCATAAATTGCCATTTTCTGATTCATTCCTTACATCCACTAAACCACTTGAATTAACTTTTTCTGATGTGTAAATGTCTCCTATTTTATATGCGTGTGATGAACTACTTTAGTTGAGTCTAAAACCACATTTGTAATATAGAAAATGACTAAACCATACGAAAAGAAATAGTATTTGATCAAACATTTTAGAGTACGAGTAGCGGAAGACTTTCAGTGGTTTGTGTGCAGTGACAATCAAGAATTATTGTTTACAAGATTAACACTTATTTAAGTAAATTACAAAATACTTCTTGCCATAATCCAACCCCTCCAACTCATCATCCGTCATGCCGGCTACACAGCATCATCTGTAGATGGAAACATAGAGGGGGTGAGCACACGAGAATGTACTCAGTGGTGGATTTCCTGTTATATTTCACAACTGAAAATGACTACACCTTTTGAGAAATGAAAATCATGAACTTATAATAGTAAAAGGAATTAACCAATAGTCAGGTTGCCTGTAAGCGCTCATTATTTAATCCGTCAAAGTTATGCGAACACGTTCGTCTTTCCTCATTGTAAATAATGCCAACAATACGTACAGGTTCCCAATCTACTGGTCTTAGGCAATTTTTCATACACATTCATACATCAATAAATACAACCAAGTTCAAAATAGAAATTGCAACAGAAAGCCCACCTTAGTGAAGACGAGTTACGCAAGGATAAGATTAAAGATTGAAGTTGGAACGAGCGTTTTCGTTGCTAATTTCTTCTTACAATATCTATGCCTTCAAGAATTTAATTCTTACTTAGCATATAATTAAGTGTATTTATTTATAAAATATTTTGATTTGGAATTTTTTTTCTTAGATGGATTGCCTTATTTTGTGTTATGAAATAAACCTCAAGTACAATTAGCTTGTATAAAGGTTCTTACATTCATACGGTGTTACAGTTTGAGAAATTAATTATAACTATCCAACCACTAATTAACTTCAAAAAGTATTTTTTATGCATGATGAGAGTGAAAATAAGCGTGTTTTAGTGTCCAATTTAAAACCTTTTTGATGAGAATTGTTGTCCTATATTAGCACAAGTATATTATACTTGATATATGTGAGAAAAAGGTGTGTTTGAGGTATTTTATTATATTTTAGGTGGAAAAAGAATCAAAAGTGCAAAGTTGGAGAAAAGGTGTAACTTGTGCAAGAATGCTGAAAAATGAACGTCCAACTTGTATAATTTTTTATATTATTATGGAGCTCAAAACTAGAAGTGTGATAAATGTTAGAAATCCACAGAAGAGAGGATCGTTTTGGTGTAAGAAACACCTCAATCGGAGTCCAAACGAGAAAGTTATGATCTAAATAGTGACATCACGCAAGCTGTTTCTACTCAGCACGACCGTTCCATTTTACATGACTTTTTTCATCTTCAAATGTTGTACTTTCGGTGAGCTCTCTATATGAATAGAAAGCCAAGAAAAAGATTATCGTGTGAGCGCAAGAATCACTAAAATCGAAGTTTGGACAATGAAGTTATGCTCAAAATTGTGAATTCGCGTATCTGCAAGCGAGAATTTCCGAAAATTATCTATTTATTGGAGCACAATTAATCTCCTTATCACATAATCCTCCATGATTCACCCATATCTTTTATTTCCTTATTTAATTCCCTTCTCACCTCTATATATATTTTACATCATTATTCATGTGAGAAGGCACCGCAACACAATCATCCTACACCCCACAAGGGGGGGATCACCCACCAACCATCATCATCCTTTCCTCTGTCCATACATCCATCACTTTGAAGATCCATCTACTAAATTAAGAGGAGAACCAAGAGGAGGATTCAAGACGGAGAATGACGCGATGACACCCACATCTAGGGGTTTTATCATTTCTTAATTTATCTTGTATTTTCCAGACATATGGATAAGATCTATCAAACCCCCATGATTGTTCTTCATAACATCATGGGCTAAAACTATTTTGGTAGATCTAGGATTTTGAAGGTTTCTACGAATTAATTGAACTTTCTTGTGTATACTCCGTACAATACTACTTGTGGATTTATTTTATATATGACTATGCATTTTTAATTCATACTCAGAGTTGTTTTGTGCATCATTAACTGTTATATAGAATCTGAATATATATATTGGTTATTGATTGAGTGCATTTACTGCTGAGCAGAATTCAATGTTATGATTCTAAGTGAGGGGACTCCGAAACTTCATTAGAACTATCATATATGAATGTTTATTAATTGAATTGAATTCGGGTTAATAAGCAGGATAAAGAGGTTAATTTTATAGTACCTATAAAGGGAGATCATATCGGATTAGATTACAAATCCAAAGGGGAAAATAATTGATACTGATAGTACCTAGAAAGGGTGGTGAAATTATATCTCTTGCTCCAAGGTTATTCACATATGTTACGCGCATATTTACTTGTGTCTAGAGTAGATTTGCATGGCTTAGTGATGCGTCCATATTCTACAAGGTAGAGTCGGACATTGATACATGAAAGGGAAATTAATGCGTAAAACTAAATTATCCTAAAGTTCCCTATTCTCCTACTTGAGTCACTTTCGAATTCTTCTAGTGCTATTTTATTTTATATATTGTTTCATTTTCATCATATTAGTTATTAGATAATCAACCTTAAAATTTTATTGCCTTGTCTTAATTAATTTAGTAAATAATTAAATTGATTATATGCCGTCCTTTGGGTTCTATATTTAACTTGGTCACTTATCTAAGCTACAATAACATCATTCATACTTAGGGATTAATTATGTGTTGAGAAAACGCTCATCAAGTTTTTGTAGTATAGTAGAATAACTTGGTCGTTGTAGTATAGTGGTGAGTATTCCCACTTGTCACGCGGGTGACCTGGGTTCGATTCCCGACAACGGCGCCAAAAACTTGATGAGCGTTTTCTCAACATACAATTATACAAGTGGAACGTGCGTTTTTCAGCATTCTTGCACATGTTACACATTTTCTCCAACTTTGCACTTTTGATCCTTTTTCCACCTAAGATACAATAAAACACCTCAAACGCACCTTTTTGTAACATATATCAAATATAAGACACTTGTGCTAATATATGACAACAATTCTCATCAAAAATGTGTTAAATTGGACACTAAAACACACTTATTTTCACTCTCATTAATGTTCTCGATCAAGTCACTATAAAATAGATAGATTTACAACTCGTATTTTTATACATATTGAAATTTAATACAATCTAAATAATCTAAAGGCCACATTGATAAGAAGCATACCATGTTCCAATAATATCACTAGATTGGGCATGCGGCCCTGTATGGTTCGGATGATGATGTTGTAGCATTAGTTGTTGTGGAGCTCCAAGTGGCATCCCAAATAAGATAAACAATATTTATATGTCTTTCAATTGAGATAAAATATTTAGTCTTTGTAGAATGCGATACAGATATAAAACAATTAAATACACAAAAATAATCCAAAAATCCTCAACATACCTTATACAACATCGACTGTTGTGGTCTGGGCTGGTGGCACTGTTCTTCCATATATTTCCTCATTAGGTGCAGAGAAATGTATGTCATTTAAATTGTCATTCAAGATCCACCTATCATTCAAGTATTTCTTCATTTCTGTAACATCTTTAGCCATTTCATCAATCTGAGCATTGGTTCGATCAATTTTTTCATTAGTTCGAGCATTGGTTTAATCAATATGCTCAATAATTTGAGTATAAAATTGGTGAAAATCCATGATCACTGATGTGCCATCTATATGGGCACCATACCAAAGGCGCATCGTGCTAGCCCTCAAGAACGTGACGATCCCTATCAAATCCTGCCGCACCTGTCACGGGAAAATCAAATATACTATCTGCTGAATGCTCATGATCAATCTCATGATCGGTCCCATGACCTATCTCGTAGTCTGTTCCACCTTCACTGTTACTTTCATCGTGACCCATACGACCGTAACCAAAACCATCACCTCTTACACCTCTATTCACATCTTTACAAGACTCTCTTCGACACACATTTTGCCCATGACCAACATCATGCTCATCATGGGTGCCCTCATCATCATCTCTTTCCTTGCCTCTCTTGCACAACATCTCTCTATGCTTATGTCGTATGTTTGGATGCACTGGGTTATCACATTCTACATATACAACTCACTTTCTTCATCCAAAACAGGCTTGAGGCTCTTATTACAGTCACGCTACATTTTATTTTCATCTTTAACATTACACAAATTATTGATCTATTAATACAATTATAGACCTAATATTTAACAGACATGTACCTCTTCGTTGAAAAACTCTCTGAAATCAGCCTTTATAATTTTTTTGAATTGGTAAGACGTCAGACATGGATGCTGAGCTTCAAGATCAGAAATCTAGCTACATACATATTTTTGGCACAAAGATGGTTAAGCCTCACATGCCCAAACCCATGTAAACAACATAACGGTTATATAATGAAATGTACGGTCATTATGTATGTAATATGGATATTATCACGTTAAGCTGACATACCATAAAATCATATACTCTCTCCGTCTCAAATTCATCTTCACGTTTACTATATATACGAAATTTAAGAAAAGTCACTTATTTTGACTTACTTTTGGAGGTAGTATATATGGTGTTTTTGGGTAGTAAATAAATGATAAAGTATATTATGTGTGTTAAAAAGGTGATGATAAATCTAAAATTAAAGTATGTTAGAGGGAATATTAGTTAGTTGCTTTTTATTTTTATGGAAGTATGAAGCTGAATTTGGGATTGAACAAAACGGAAAGTGTAAAGTTGAAGTTGGAAAGGAGGGAGTATATTACCATAAAATTTGTAACTCCAACAACCATTAGTCTTATCTCTACGAGAGCCGATAGAAAGATCACATAGATAGTGACTGAGAATTTGCCAGGGATATAAGTGATGAGCATTTTCTCAACACACAATATTAATACCCAAATATTAAGGATATCAATTGCAGCTTAAGCAAGCGACCAAGTTAAATATCGAACCCAAAGGACGGCGTATTATCAATTTAATTATTAACTAAATTAATTAAGACGAATGACAATAAAAGTTGGGATTTTAATTATCAACTATTAAACAATTAATTTAAATAACAAATAAAATAAACAAGGAACTAAGAAAATACGAAAGTGAATCAAGTAGGAGAATAGGTAGATTTAGGATAATCCAGTTTCACTCCTTAACTTCCCTTTCGTGTATCAATGTCTGACTCTGACTTGTGGAATATGGACGCATCACTAAGCCATGCAAATCTACTTTATATACATAAGTCAATATGCGTGTAACACGTGTGAATAACCTTGGAGCAAGAGATATAATTTCACCCCCCTTTCTAGGTACTATCAGTATCAATTATTTTCCCCTAAGATTGGTACTCTAACCCGATATGATCTCCCTTTATAGATACTATAAAATTAACCTCTTTATCTTGCTTATTAACCCGAATTCAATTCACTTAATAAACATTCATATATGACAGTTCTAATGAAGTTTTGGAGTCCCCTCACTTAGAATCATAACATGGAATCCTATTCAGTAGTGAACGCGCTTAATCATCAACCAAGATAAATATATTCAGACTCTATATAATAGTTGAAGATGCACAAAACGACCGTGAATATGGATTAAAAACGTGTAATCATATATAAAATAAATCCACAAGTAGTGTTATATGGAGTATACACACGAAAGTTCAATTAATTCATAAAAACATTCAAAATCCTAGATCTACCAAAACGGTTCTAGCCCATGATGTTGCGAAAAACAATCATGGGGGTTAGATAGAACTTACCCATATTTCTGGAAAATACAAGATAAATTAGGAACGATAAAAACCCTAGATGTGGGCTTCGTCGCATCCTTCTCCATCTTGAATCCTCCTCTTGGTTCTCCTCTTGATTCCATAGACGAATCTTCAAAGCGATGGATGGATGGAGGAAAGGATATGCATGATGGTTGGGGCTTGATCCCCCTTGTGGGGTGTAGGATGATTGTGTTACGGGTGCCTTGGTGTGATCTACATCCCCTTTTATACTTGTAATTTTTTCTTATGGACATTGGATGGGCTTTTTCTTGGAAAATACGAAAATACACGCACTGAGGGTATAATAATACATATCTGGAGCTGTCCCGCATGGTGGTTCTACCTTTGGGCTTGGTCGAACCATATCAGGGAGGTCGAACCACTCTGTAACAAACTTTCAAGTTCCTGGTTTGACCTGAACCAGTGGTCGAACCAGATTAGTAAGGTCGAACCAGCTTGCACAGTCTCACTGTTTCGCTTATAACTTCCACATTCAAACTCTGATTTCAGTGATTCTTATCCTCACGTAATCCTCTCTTCCTTGGAATTCTATCCATATAAGAAATTATAAAAACTCTAACATTTGAATGTATAACATGTCATGCAAAATGACACCACCGTGCTGAGCAAGAACAGCTTATGCGGCGTCACTATTTTGATCTTAACCTTCTCGTTTGGATTCCAATTAAGGTGTTTCTTAGACCAAAATGATTCTCTCTTCTGTGGCTTTTCAACCATATATCACATTAACATAAACAAATTACACAAGTTGGACGTGCGTTTTTCAACATTCTTGCACAAGTTGCACCTTTTCTCTAACTTTGCACTTTTGATCCTTTTTCCACCTAAAACAATAAAACACCTCAAATGCACATTTTTCTCAAATATATTGAATATAAGACACTTGTGCTAATGTATAACAACAATCTCATCAAAAAGGTGTTAAATTGGACACTAAAACACGCTTATTTTCACTCTCATCAATCCCTCAAACTTACCCGTTGCTCGTCCCGAGGCAACAAAATAAAAATAAAAAGAGAGAGAAAATTAGGAGGGAAACAAGGACTATGACCAATAGCCCCTTAAAAATACAATTGTCCTCAACTTAGCTCATGCAATTCTCATTACATATAATAATCAATTAATAGCATACAAGATAAGATAATCACCACCAATTCAAATGCTCCATTCACATGTTCTCACGGGAAGTATATATCACTCTCACTCAAGTGTAAAAGATGTACACTTATGGGTTAAGGTGTTAACACACAGATTCAATTCAAGTGCATGCGTAACCATAAGATTGTCTATTGTCTCAACTCTCCACTACTTAAAAGGTATGACTCGATAATGGGATAAAAAATGACTTTTCTTTTGGATGTATTGTTGGCTCTTTTGTTAACGTAGGAAATATATGGAAAAGTTACTCAAAACTCGGATCAATCAAGCGTGCCTATCATGATCTTTCATTCTTCCTCGTCACTTCAATTAAGCACAAATCCTCCTCAACTCCTTCACTTCTTTTTCAAGCATAACATTCTTTCCTTCTTCTTTTTTCTTTTCTCTCGAGGTACCAGTTTTGGACACTACCTCGCACATTCTCCATAGGGTACTAGATTTAAGGACTACCCTAGGGTGTTTAGGTCAATGGAGTACTAGATTTAAGCACTACTCCATGATTTTCAAGCTTCAATCACTTTTTCAACACCGATTTCATTCTTTCCCAAACTTTTATCAAACTCCATCTTGAAAAGCCATAAATTCTCTTCTAGAAGGACAATCAAGGCTCAAAAAATTAAGATGCTCAAAGTGATTATTTTTCGTAGACTGCCAAAGAATGAGATTTTTAGGCTCAACGGGGCTAACTACGGATAAACATCATTTGGTAGGGAATTATTTAGCTATATGACTCATAAATTCAGGACGACCTTAGATCATTTCCCATCATTTAACACACATGTAGTTTCAAATAAGACAAGAGGTAAGTTCTAGAATACACACACAATAACAATACTCACCAGAAAAGAAATATCATGTGATTATGTACATGATCAACGAGGCTCAAAATCTCACATGGGTTTTTAACAAGTAACAGAGCACCATTCATTGTAAGCAATATCCCACAAATACACATAGAACTTCATACCACTATATAACTCAAGTACACTTCCTTCATCAATTTCAAGAGCATATGAATTTTAGGCAAAATTTAAAAATATAAGCTCATGTGGATCACCAAAACAAAAAAAACTCAATTCTTCCACTCTCATAATTTAAAAGCACACATAAGAATTAGAATAAAGAAACGAGGGCACCTAATTTTTCTTCAACGTATACACGAGTTCCTCTAGTTGTTCAACTCGGTCAGGTCAAAGCCTCAGTGTAAAACTCGTCTTTTCCCTCTAGTTACCTTTTCTATCATCAAAGCTCAAACACACCTCATCATCACATGATTCATAATAAAATTGGAGACACAAAAAAATCAAAAAGACGAAAAATTAAAAACTTGACCACTAATACTAGGGAACATACAAAACAACACACTAAACATTAGATAAGTTACAAAAAATTGACACACCAACACTGGTTAAAGTATTAATATGCCACAAAAAATCAACCCCCTTACAAACAAATAACCAACGAAAGAAAAAATTATACCCTTAGTGCTCATCAGATGAGGTAAGTACATCACACCCCCCAAACTTAGTAAATATGTAAGTCGAAACTAAGTTTGAAAAGAAATGTAATTGCCGAAGCGTGAGCACTTCAAATATAATAACTCCTCACTCATACAAAAGAAACACGAAAACAATAAAACGGAAGGGACAAGCCCCCAAAAGGCTCTCATATTTAATATTGGAGAGTCACGACGGGATTCAGCAGGCTCATCGGAATGACCATGGTATCTTTCATCCTTGCCATCGTACTCTAATCGTTGTGCTTCTTCATCAATCCAATACTTATGGCAAGGGATGGACTCGTTGGCATTCTTAAAATTTATCTTGACTTTGTCAACCATATTTTGATCACATCTCATCAACCTTTTCATTCTACTCCACCACTTATTCCTTCTTCCGACAATAATTCCCAACTTCTTTTTCAACTCCTTCTTGTCCATAAGGATATGTGAGGAATCATGAGAATCAATAGGTAAAACAAATTCAATGGAAACAATATCATCAAATTCAATGCAACTTAAAGAATTTAAAAGTTTAGAAATGCTCATTTCATTCTTTAAGTCCTCTTCAGTTGTTTCATGACTTTGCTCTTCTTCTTTCTTTACTTCCTCAACATCCTCAGATTCTTCATCAATCTCTTCTTCTTCTTCTTCAACTATGGTTTCTTTCCCTTGTGCTAACCTGTCATCATTCAATGCAAGTAAGTTTTCAAGAAATTCAATACATAACTCATTAGACAACTCATCTGGCTCCGTAGTGGGAAAAGTAAGAGAATCGCTAAAGCCTGTCTCCAAGGAATCCTTTGATAGGATTAATGACATATCTTCATCTACGATATCCTCCACCACGTCTAAGCTCTTGCATGAACGAGTCTCCATAGGCATCTGCACAGCTTTATCCAAAGAGAAAACCACTTCTTCATTCATTCTTTCCTCTTGTTGAAGTTGAATATATTTAAACTCGCAGCCATGCTTGCAAGATGATTTTTAATTACTCCCACGCTTTCATTAAACTCCTGCGTGAAAACCTGCGATGCACTTTACATCGTTTCAATGGATTCTTCTTGCTTCTTTACGGAGGCATCTATCGCATCTAGCAATTCTTGGGAAACTCCAGTCGAATCAAAATAAGTGTTCTTTTAATAAGGTTGATATGAATTTCCATTATAAGCACAAGACCATTCATCTCCATATCTGACTTCATTATGGTACTGAGATAAATTTTGATTCACTAGAGGATCATAACCATAGTGTTTCAACATGGAGAAAATTTCATCCATAGATGAATTCTGATTCACTAGAGGATCATAACCATAGCGTTTCAATATAGAGAAGATTTCATCAATCACTTGTACCTCAAAAATAATTCAAAGTCAGAATATGCTCAAACAAATAAAATAAAAATAAAGTAAAAAAAAGTCCTAATTAAACTAGAAATAATAATTCAATAATAACAGTCGACCCTGGCAACGGCGCCAAAAAACTTGATGTGCATTTTCCCAACACACAATATTAATCCCCAAGTATTAAGGATATCAATTGCAGCTTATACAAACGACCAAGTTAAATATAGAACTCAAAGGATGGCGTATTATCAATTTAATTATTAACTAAATTAATTAAGACGAACGACAATAAAAATTGGGATTTTAATTATCAACTACTAAACAATTAATTTAAATAATAAATAAAATAAACAAGGAACTAAGAAAATACGAAAGTGAATCAAGTAGGAGAATAGGTAGCTCTAGGATAATCTAGTTTCACTCCTTAATTTCCCTTTCGTGTATCAATGTCTGACTCTGCCTTGTGGAATATGGACGCATCACTAAGCCATGCAAATCTACTCTATAGACATAAGTAAATATGTATGTAATACGTGTGAATAAGGAGCAAGAGATATAATTTCACCCCCTTTTCTAGGTACAATCAGTATCAATTATTTTCCCTAGGGTTGGTACTCTAACCCGATATGATATCCCTTTATAGATACTATAAAATTAACCTCTTTATCCTGCTTATTAACCCGAATTCAATTCAATTAATAAAAATTCATATATGAAAGTTCTAATGAAGCTTCGGAGTCCCCTCACATAGAATTATAACATGGAATCCTATTCAGCAGCGAACGCACTCAATCATCAACCAAGATATATATTCAGACTCTATATAACAGTTGAAGATGCACAAAATGACCGTGAATATGGATTAAAAATGTGAAATCAAATATAAAATAAATTCACAAGTAGTGTTGTATGGAGTATACACTTGAAAGTTTAATTAATTCATAAAAACATTCAAAACCTAGATCTACCAAAATGGTTCTAGCTTATGATGTTGCGAAGAACAATCATGGGGGTTGGATAGATCTTACCCATATGTCTGGAAAATACAAGATAAATAAATTAGGAAACAATAAAAACCCAAGATGTGGGTGTCATCGCGTCCTTCTCCATCTTGAATCCTCCTCTTGGTTCTCCTCTTGATTTCACAAACAAATCTTCAAAGCGATGGATGGATGGAGGAAAGGATGTGGATGATGGTTGGGCGTGATCTCCCCTTGTGTTGTGTAGGATGATTGTGTTGCGGGTGCCTTGATGTGATCTACATCCCCTTTTATACATATGAGCTCTCCATATGGACCTTGGATGGGTTTTTTCTTTGAAAAGAAGAAAATACACGCACTGGGGTGTAAAAATACGGATATGGAGCTGTCTCGCATGGTGGTTCAACCTTTGGGCTTGATCGAACCATATCAGGGAGGTTGAAGCATTCTGTAACAAACTTTCAGGTTCCTAGTTCGACTCGAACCAGTGGTCTAACCAGATCAGTGAGGTCGAACCAGCTTGCGTCTCACCGTTTTACGTATAACTTCCACATCCAAAATCTGATTTGAGTGATTCTTATGCTCACGTGATCCTCTCTTCTTTGGCTTTCTATCCGTATAAAGACCTCAAAAGAAAGCTAACATTTAAATCTATAACAAGTCATGCAAAGTGGCAAAACCGTGCTGAGCAGGTGATCGGTGTTACCATTTTGATCATAACTTTCTCGTTTGGATTCCAATTGAGGTGTTTCTTATGTCAAACCAATTATCTATTCTGTGGCTTTCCAACCATATATCAAACTTTCATTTTTCAGCTCCATACAAATACAGAAAAATTACAGAAGTTGGACATGCATTTTTCAGCATTCTTGCACAAGTTGCACATTTTCTCCAACTTTGCACTTTTGATCTTTTATCCACCTAAAATATAATAAAATGCCTCAAATGCACTTTTTTCTCAAATATATTAGATATAAGACACTTGTGCTAATGTATAACAACAACCTCATTAAAAAGGTGTTAAATTGGACACTAAAACACGCTTCTTTTCACTCTCATCAATAAGCCCCACGCAAAGCTTTCCCAAGTTGTTGTTTCTTCTACCATTCACCACACATGGCCGGTCCTTCCATGAGTCTGGTGAGGCGGTCGACTCAGGACCCTTATATATATGGGGCCGATTTTTTAAAAGTAATTTTAATAAGAATATATATATCTATATCTATGTTATAAAGTATGTCTCATAAATTATCTGCTTTGATTAGATGTATTCTACAAATACATTAAGTACTCAACTTAAAATTTTGATCATATTTTAGTATCTATTATATCTCATTTTGTGTCTTTTTAATTATGCTTTTTTACTCTATTTATATCATTTTATTATATTTTTTTCTTATTCTAATTTACCATTTCATTCTTATTCATTTTCATTCTTCATTCTTTACCCTTTCAATTTTCTTTTTGACAACATAACATTTATGTTTTTTTCCTTGAAATTTTAAATAAAATAACTAAAATGTGAGTTTGAAAAGAATATATCAATAAATTATTAATTTTATCTTTCATAAATTACTAATAAAATAATATTTTTAATTAAAATTATATTACTACTTGGTTATATTAAATATGATTATTTTAAATATATTTCTTATATTAGTTTAAGTATAAATAGTAGTTTTAGTAACTTTAATTTTATATAATTAATGTAAATTTTAAGGGCCTCATTAAAAAATTCGACTCAGGTCAACATTTGATAGGTTCGGCCCTCGCATTCAGGTGTCTTTAAACTTTCTTTTAACCATCTAACCAAGGATGAGGTACTAAGCAATTAAAATATTAAATTGCTACCTTCATTGCATCACCTTTCGAACCTCGAAAGGTCTGTATTAGTAAATGAATCTTGAACCCTATGGAGTGGTTGATTGGATGAAATCACATCATAACGATGGAACACACTATCTGCACGTGAAGTCTCAGTTGAATGTATATTGAAGGTATACTAACTGAACCTAAGATCTGTTATCAAAGCATATTCTAGCCTACTGAATTTAATGAAATGCGTACCAACATTACACCAAAAATTCTCCCCATCAAACCATTGTCTCACTACTTCATTACAGAAAAGGAAATGAATAAGATAATTTCACATAAATGAATTGTCCCCCTAATCCCTTAGAAAGTGTCCAAAACATGACCTTTGAGCTCATTTAAATCCTCGGGATCTCTTTTTTTAAGCTCATTATTTATATGATCAATGATTTGAAGTCTAATATAAATATTGATATTTTATAATGTGGTTCTTAGAATAGACCTCTTCCATGCCAATCAATCTAATTAACAAAAACAAATCGAGCTTTCATTTTAGACTTAAATAGTCACATCAAAATAAATATATAATGATAATTTTTTATTACTAACTAATGATAAGTTTCATTACTAGTTATACTTGCATATATAAATATAAGTTAGATATTTAATCCTACAATGATATACTGCAAGTAACATGATGTTCTCCATATGTTATATTTCTTCTACTTTCTTTCCTCTAACTGAAATTTAATATATATAATAAATTAATTAAGTAGAATAACATGAATTAAAGCAATTGAACGCTGATGTAGCTCAACATATTCATTATTGAGCTCAATACTCAATCAAATAACATCATGGATATTCATATCATCATTCTAGAGGCACAAGAAACCAGCATGACTATAATATAAAGAATGGCAAAAAAAAAAAAACTGAAGTTGCATCATGAAGAATCCCACAAGCTTGAATCATAGTATAAGTGAAGAAAAATTCAACATGTTCTCTTTGTAATGGAACCGTCTATTCTACTGTCTTCCAAACAAGTAATAGGTAAGAATTTCAATCACTGTAATTATGTTTGATTTAAAAATGAACACATGCATCATAAAAAAATTGCATCCACTGAGTTTTTAATTAGTACGTATACGCAAGCATGACCAATTGAAACAATTAAAGATGATGAATAATTCAGAACTGAAACCACAACAATCCAACCTTACATTTTCAATCCACTATTTCAATTTATTTTTTATTGTGTGTTAATTAAAATTTCAATTTTCAACTTCTAAAATTATAAACGTATCAGAATTTCTTCTAAAATTAAGAACTCATTAGGATTTTCACAGTTCGAGTTACCTTCAACATTCAACATTCAATATATATCCTATAATTACATATTAAGAATTTATTCTAATATTAAAAACTCATTATATTAAGGGCTAGAAAAGATTTTAAAAAAATATGTACATTCAACATATCGAAGTTACCTGGTTGTTGTCGGCGTCAACGGGTATGGTGGTGAAAGTTGAGGGCAGCTCCTGTATTTCCAAGTCTTGATTCGCGCCCACATTTCTATCTCTGATGGCATCGATTGGAGATGAATGTGTTTTTTTCAACTCATGGTTAGCTAGAGATAGCAATAGTGGAAAAGGTCGGCTCAACTGTTTCTAGCCCTTGGTTGGCGGCCCCATTCTTATCGGTGGTGACAGACGATATCAAAGATTCAGGAGGTGGATGGATAGGTGCGGCGGAGGTCAAGAACTCCAATTCCGTTACTTGAGGTGGCTGAGGCTTCTCCCTTATGGCAGCAACGACAACGATTTCATACGAATGACTATCTATGGCTTGCTTGATTTCTTCAGTAAAATATTTCGTGTTAAATGTTTGAGGATCCCTAAATGTTTGGTAATTTTATATTTTCATATGAATATTTCATATTAGTCAACAATTTGTGTTAAATTGATTCGAGTTAATAAATCTTGAGTCAATAGATTCGAGTTAAATATTGATTTGGTATTTTGAGTTAAATTTTTTAGTCAAATTATTTGAGTCAATAGTAGTAGATCGAAGTAATGTTTTTAACTCGAAATTAACAAGTAGTGGATTTCGAATCAAAGTAATATTTCACTCGAATATTTTGAGTAACGGATTTTGAGTCAAAATTTCATGTATATACATTGATTTTTTCGATTTATTCATGAAATTTCAGTTTTGATTTATTTATACACAATAAATATTTTACTCGAATTAATCACTTAATCTTTGTCAAACATTCTAGTTAAAGCTTATTTTAAATTTTAAATTAATTATTTTGAGTTAATAGTAATGTTTCGATTTAAAAGATTGAGTTAAAATATGAGTTACTTTCGAGTTAAAAAATAAAATTTAAGTAAAAAATTAAAGTTAAGATTGAATTAAAATTACGAGGTAATATTTTTTAGTGAATATATTCGAGAAACATTTGAGTTGTTGTTCGAGTTAATAAATTTAGAGTCTATACATTCAAGTAAATTATTGATTTGGCATTTCAAGTTAAATAATTTGACTCAATAATAATTTAAGTTAATGTTTTAACTCAAAATTAATGAGTAGTGAATTCAAGTCAAGTAATATTTCACTTAAATATTCTGAGTTATTCTTGAAATTTAGAGTACTTAATTTTCTTTTTCCTCAAATTAATTACTCAAGTTTTGAGATTTTACTCGAATTAAATTTGAGTCTAAGGTTTGATCAATCATTTCGGATAAAAAGAGAGTGACTCTTATAATTTGGGAATATAGAATGTGCCAATATAAAAAAAAGGATAAATTATCAAAACCCCCTCAAGGTTTGTCCAAACTACCAAATAAACTCCGTGGTTTGAAAAATTACCAATTACCCCCTTTAACTTGTTTTTTATTTGAACATTAATAAAAATATATTTTTTCTTAAAATAAAGAAGGATGTAAAAGGCATCAAGACCCATATATTTAACATTGTATTTTTAAATTTCACTTTTTTTTTTAAAAAAATATTTTTAAAGAAGGTAATTGGTAATTTTCAAACCATGAGATTTATTTGGTAGTTTCGACAAACTTCGAGGGAGTTTTGATAATTTACCCTAAAAAAATATCCAAAATAGATATGCCAAAAATTATTACCACCACAACACCTAATTTTTCATCAAAATTATCTAAATGGTACTTAAAATGACAAAAAAATATCTAACTTTTTTTATCTTATTACTTCCTCAATTCCAATGAAATTGTGACACTTTCTTATTTGGTTTATTTTATAAAAGTTGAGACGTCTTCTTTTTATATATATATATTTATGAACCCACACAAAATAATTACTAATATACTCCCTCCGTCCCGCCTTAAGATTTACATTTTTCATTTTGATTTGTCCAAATTTAAGGTTTACATTTTCTTTTTTGTCAAGTTGGTCCTACACAAAATAACTAATTATTCCAGGCCCATACACAACACTAATACAACTACCCACTTTACATTAAATATTCTTTCTTTCACATCACTATACATTAAAATATTATATCTCTTAATCTACATGCAAAAAGCAAACGAAAACATTAACACGGGGCGGAGGGAATATTTATATTGGCCCACACACCCCCTAATACAACTACCACACCATACATATATTAAAATACTAAATTCTCAATCCACTAAAATTATTATACTCCTTAATCTCGATTAAAAAATTAATATTACAACTTTAATGGGACCATGTGTGTTTGTTTTTTAAATTACTAACCAATATGAATAAAAAGATCATCTGAATTGCTCATCTGTTCATGAATGTAGTGAGAGGCCGAGATTTTTAGAAAATGAGACTGTAAATTGTTCATTATCTTGCAACTCATTTTGTTTACAGGAAAAATCAAATTGAAAACAATATAATTGAAAACGATAAGGTGGTTGCTTCCATAGCTCCTGATGTTCGTACAGCTATAGAGGATTTGTTGAGCAAACAAGCTAGGTTAGTTTCCGATCCCTCATTGTCTTTGAAAAGGCTGTATGTTTCTTGATTTATTTTATGAACTTTCTGATTATATCCAAGATTGGAAGTCTCTAGAGACAAGTGGTTGTCATGAAAATGTATCCTACTGATTCATTTGAATTCGAATTTCTTTTAGTCAAAGTTGTCTCAACTGAAATTTAATCATTAATTAACAAGCAGTTCATGTCTTCAACTCCTAGAATGCTCGATCAAATGGAAGCTCATCCGCCCTCCGGTCCAGATCAATCTAAGCACTGGATGAACAGGTAATTCACATTCTACTCTTTTTATTTTTTTCTGAATTTTGTTAATATTTGTTTTGGTTTACACTGAGAAGCATGTGTTTCATCTATCTATATATGTACACAAACTAGTAAACTTTAAAATGTCATTTCTTACTTTTGATCTACTGAGAATGAAAATGAGTCTTATCTGTTGGTGTTTAATTGGTTATTATCTCTTCAAGATTAATAATGAAAATGATTTTTTTTCTGCTGTTGTTTTTTGTTTCTATCCTTATATCTAAAACATCAATTACTACATTTATAAAAGGATTAACTTGTCCAGAGGTTTGTTTAGTAGTGTGGAGCCTTACATGGACTCTTCAGGCTAGATTTAACTAATGAATTGGCTCATTTCCTAATTTAGATAGATAACACTGCTTATCCATGAGATAGAGTTCATCAATGTGTTTTTATTTATTTTTTTTTAAATATACATTTTCTCTCTTCTATATCAAGATCTAGCTTGGTTTATGGTGAATTGATCTCCATTGGAGGTCTAGGCTAGAGTGTCTATGCCAAAAGTAGTGCAACTATCGTAGAGATTTTGCAAACCAAGCTTTTTATTGACAATTCTCAATTTTACATCAAGTTTTATGATGTTTGGGTATACAAATGCACTCTTTATAAGATATTCACTTAGTTTTGAGTGTCTTTCCTGTTCAACATATGTGGTTACAACATAGAAGTTAAGCACTTGGGAAAAAGTTAGCTTTCTGTTATAACTTATTATGAACCTGGAGTGTTATTTAGTATGATACTAGTTCATTCTCTCAAAAACTACACATTTGTAGACGTGTGAAAAAATCACTCACTTTAGCATTCAGAAACATTTTCCTCTAAAACATGTGGAGTTTCCTAATTATTTTTAAAATAATCCATACATTTGGCATATGGTGGTTGTCTCAAAACATTTGATGAAATATCATTTGAAAGGATCTTGCAACTTGATTTTCTATGTTTCTCCAGTGGTTGTTCTTTGGCTCCAATTGATCAACAATAGTTAATGTAGTATTCTTAGCCTATGGAACAAGTCTTGGTATGGGTTTTTATTATTTTAAAAAATACTCTCCTTTTCCGACAATTTTGGTTCTTATTGATTGTATCTTGACTCTCTTTTTCACCCTAAAATAAAGTGTAATAGAAGGTTATTTATACTGAGTACTTTTATTGATAGTGAAATGATGTTGATTCTCCTTTTGAGTACTTTTATTGTTTTCACCTATTCAGTATCTCATGTAGCTATCTTTGCTTAGAGATTATAATCATGTATAAAAATCTCACAGACCACTGTAGTTCATGTAGCTCATCTTCTAGTTTTCTTAAATGTCAATCACTTGTCCTTAAAGAAGTACTGCATGAGACTAAGGCTTTACTCATTCTATGTACTGATTAATGCATAAGTATCCTCTTAACACTGTTAGTAGTAACGAAGGCCTGAATAAATGGAAGAAAAACTAAAATGTTTGACATAGCTTCTATTTCAGTCAATTTTCCATTTTTGTTAGTATTTCTATTTGCAAATATTCCATGGTGATGGAGTTGACATCTGTAAATATGAATAACTGTTCTTTTTGAAGTTTAATATGACGTCATATGGAGACTTATGTGAACATAAATAATATTGTGTATCTGCTTGGGTGAAACAGTGTTGATTATTAAAATGAAGTTATGATTAAATGAATGAAATATATGCTCCCATCCGTTTCTATTCTCTGTAATTTATATTTTTGTTACTCCAAATACATTCTCATTAAAAGTGATGATATGGAGATACCAACTTCCAGTTATTACTTTCAAGATGTAATAGTTACAATTAGATGAACAGACTACGTCTACTAAACTTCATTCTTCTGCCTTTACTTATTTTATGAATGGGACACATAGTTTCATGACTCATCACTTACAAACATACGCATTAATGCAAGAAGATTGCGGTGTCTAATCAAGTACAGTTTCTAAATATCACTAAAATTATTTAGATTGAACTCTAGATTGAGATGGATTGCAAGAATACGATTGCAGATACATGTAGTCTTATTCTAGTTATACTGGTGCATATTCAATTTCTATTCAATAGCTTTACTCCATATCAGTGTGTTGATTTTTGTATAACATACACAGTGCCAAATAACACTCTTGATGCTTTGATTAAGGTATTGTTTCATATTATCCTAATATCTTTTACTACAAAGTTTCCTATTTTATATGGCGACTGAAGTTTTTGTAGTTATACTCATTGTTTATTCCTTCTTCTTCTGCTTAATGTAGAGAGAAGAGATTAAATGAGAGCTTCTTGAGAGTTAGATCACCCTTCAGGAATTCAGATAAAGTACCAGTAATTTGATATGATTTTTAACTTTCAATGTCCTGTTGGATGTTTTCATGGGATATTTCATAAAATCTCTATTTTCAGTATCTCTTTCCTGTCTATCTGTATTCGCTGTGTTTTTTCTTGTGGGAATGAGTTGAAGTGGTCTCTATGAGAGATGTCGCTAGTGGCTTATAACTTTTTTTTGTTACCCTGAAGTTAAAATAGAAATCGCTATGTGGAGTTCTATATTTCTGATGAAACTCTAAGTTATGAGTCCATTAGTTTTTTAAGTTTTTCATTATATATATTATTGAACATGAGATTGCATTAAGATTGGTTCTTAATGTGTGTCAAAACTGCGTATAGTATGTTCCAATTCCTTTTCTTCGTAGATGTCTAATTGCTTTTATGTTTTAACGATTTTATCATTATCTACCATCAGTAACATTTTCATCAGTTATGCTATCCATGAAGCACTTACATTTATCTCCTATTGATAATTAAAAAAAAGAAAAAAAAACATATATAATGGGATGTTCAAAGCTTAAACTATATTTAGTTGAAGTCACAAGCATAGATCAAATCACAAATTTGCTACCTTTGGATTCTATACTATGTTGAAGGAATATTTGTTAGTCTGAATGCTTCTGAACAGCTTTCCATGTCCTACTGTTATGGATTGTAAGATGATATGACAATGTTAGATCTAGTAGACCTCCTCGTTTAGCCGGTGAAGATGCATGCAGAAGAAATTGAACCTGAAGCGTCTAGTAGAGTAATCTGTGAATGAACTTGAAAGTTCAAGATTTCAGGTAATCTTAATTTCATTTAAAGGAGTATGTTCAGAGTTAGAGTTTCTAATTTTCTTCTTTCATATTTCTGAAAGGAAGTTTTTTTCACTATCTAGTTTAAGAATTAGTTACAATGTACAAGTACAATGCATTACAAATTTATTCCCAACTTTGAACTCTTAATCCATTACTGATCAACATCTGGTGGCCGGTGTGTTCAAATATATTCTAACTACATGTAGTTTAACTTTCTCCGCAACTTGTAGTGGTGTACTCCTCTTTCCTTCTAGGAGTCTTCCATTCTTTCTCCCCAATATGGCATACCATAGTCCCTTATGTAATGATAAGAAGCTTTTTGGGCTTAGGACTTGATCTCGTCTCTATTTATTTTCTTGATTCCGCTGCAAGAGTTGTGAAGCCTCTCCTCCATCCTATCCTTTTCATCACTGAAGACCATATTTGTTTAGTATATGGACAATGGAGAAATAGATGTGATTGGGTTTCCATTTGTTCTATACACCATATGCATTCCATACAATCTTCACTCTGCGATCTATCCATTATTAGAAGCCTTCCTCTTTGCAATAACCATATTCTCACACTCTGCTTCCTTAGAAGGTGTTTGCTCCATATTTTTTGTAAATGAAAGCTGGTGGTTCTTCTAATGATATGATGCATTGGTATACTTTGTTACAACACATTTTTCCTTGTATGATACTGATGCGCGTTTTCTTTGCATGCAAAATTAATCCCCAAGTATTAAGGATATCAATTACAGCTTAAGCAAGTGACCAAGTGAATTATCGAACCCAAAGGATGACGTATTATTAATTTAATTATTAACTAAATTAATTAAGACGAAAATCAACAATGATTGGGATTTTAATCTAATAAGTAATAAACAATTAATTAAAATAACAAATAAAATAGAATATCACTCGAAGAATACGAAAGTGGATCAAGTAGGAGAATATGTAGTCCTAGGATAATCCAGTTTTAAGCATTAATTTTCCTTCCGTGTGTTGATGTTCGACTCTGCCTTGTGGAATATGGTCGCATCAATAAACCATGCATATCTACTATATAGACATAAGTAAACATACGTGTAACACGTGTGAATAACCTCAAAGCAAGAGATATAATTCCACCCCCCTATAGGTACTACCGGTATCAATTATTTTCCTGGCCAATTGGTACTCTAACTCGATATGATCTCCCTTTATGGTACTATAAAATTATCCTTTTATCCTACTTAATAACCCGAATTTAATTCATTTAATTAGTATTCATATATGATAGTTCTAATGAAGCTTCGGAGTCCCCTTACTTAGAATCATAACATGAAATCCTGTTCAGCGGTAAACGCACTCAATCTACTACCAAGATATATATTCAGACTCTATATACCAATTGAAGATGCACAAAACGACCATAAATATGGATTAAGAAAGCACAATCATATATAAAATAAATCCACAAGTAGTGTTGTACGGAGTTTACACACAAAAGTTCAATAAATTCGTAAAAACTTTCACAACCCTACTTCTACCAAAAAGGCTCTAGCCCATGATGTTACGAAGAACAATCATGGGTATTGGATAGATCTTACCCGGATGTCTGGAAAATTACAAGATAAATTAGGAAACGAAATAAGCCCTAGATGCGTGAGTCGTCGCGTCCTTCTCCATCTTGAACCTCTTCTTGGTTCTCCTCTTGATTCCACAAACGAATCTTCAAAGTGATGGATAGATGGAGGAAAGGATGTGGATAATGGTTGGGGGTGATCCCCCCTTGTGGGGTGTAGTATTGTTGTGGCCTCTCTCCAATTCAATTTCAATTCCAATCTCTTCTTTTTTCTTGGTGTGATCTACATCCCCTTTTATACTTGTAAGCCCTTCTTATAGATCTAGAAAGGGCTTTTTCTTGGAAAGCATGAAAATTCATGAATAGGGGGTAAAAATACCAATTTTACGCTGTTAAGGCTTCTAGTTCGACCACGACACGTGGTCAAACCGCTCGTGTCGTGGTCAAACTCTGGACGAACTGCAGTGCATAGTCTCACCGTTTCACATATAACTTTCACATCCGGACTCTAATTTGAGTTATTCTTGCGCTCACGCGATCCTCTCTTTCTTGAATTTCTATCCATATAAAGAACTCTTAGAAAATCTAAGATTTGAAGGTGTAACAAGCCTTGCAATGTAGCACAGCCGTTCTGTTCGGCACAGCTCGCGCAATGTCACCATTTTGATCATAACTTTCTCATTTGGATTCCGATTGGGTATTCTCTGCGCCAAAATGACCCTCTTTTCAGTGACTTTCCAACCATGTTTCACACTTCCCGTTCAGAGCTCCACACAAATGCAGAAAAATTGCACAAGTTGGACGTGCATTTTTCAGCATTCATTGCACAAGTTACACCTTTTCTCCAACTTTGCACTTTTGATCCTTTTCCACCTAAAACACAATAAAACACCTCAACCACACATTTTTCTTTAATATATTGAATATAAAACCCTTGTGCTAATATACGATAACAATATCAATCAAGAAGGTGTTCAATTGGACATTAAAATATGTTAATTTCCACTCTTATCAATTCCCTAAACTTACACGTTGCTCGTCCCGAGGCAACAAAATAAAAATAAAGAGAAAATTAGCGAGAAAACAAGGACTATGACCAATACCTCGTTCAAAATACAATTGTCCTCAACTTCGGTCATACAACTATCGTTACATGTAATAATCAATTCATAGCATACAAGATAAGACAATCACCACCAATTCAAATGCTCCATTCCCATGTTCTCATAGGAAGTATATATCATTCGCACTCAAGTGTAAAATATGTACACTTATGGGTTAAGGTGTTTACGCTCAAATTCGATTCAAGTGCATGCGTAACCATAAGCTTGCCTATTGTCTCAACTCTCCTTTTATTTATAGCTAACAAATCATGGATCAAAAAGGTCTTTTTATTTGGTTGTGATATTGGCTCTTTGGGAAATGTTGGAAACACATGGATAAGTGACTCAAATCTCGGATCGATCAAGCGGCCGTACCTCTCAATCTTTATTTTTTTCCTCATCACCTTCTATTCAAGCACAACATTCTCGTCAAACTCTCATATTTCTCTTTCAAGCACAACATATTTTTTTTCAACTTTTTTCTTTAACTCATCATTATCCTTTCTTCACCCTTTTTTTTTTCTTTTGAGGTGCCAGTTTCGGGCACTACCTTTCACATCCTCCATAGGGTACTAGATTTAAGCACTACCCTAGGGTGTTTATTTTCATGGAGTACTAGATTTGAGTAATACTCCAGGAAATTTTCTTTTAATCCTTAAGACTCTTCTTTCATCATCCTTCAAATCACCACTCTCTTCAATTAAGATTTATTGGCTATCAAAAGAATGGATATAAAAAGGCTCAACGGGCTGACTAGGGATTTAAATGAATTCAGGTAAAGTGTATGGGAAAAGATGGGCTAAATATCAAAGATGGTCTAATATCATTTCCGTAATCCGCTAGACTAGTATTGAATATTCAAGGAGACTCAAGGCAAGTTCTAAAATACACACACAATAACGATACTCACCAGAAAATAAACTATCATGTGATTATGTATCATGATCAAGGCTCAAAATCTCACATGAGTTTTAAACAAGTAATAGAGCACTTTTCATGGTAAGTAATATCCTACAAGTACACATAGAGCTTCATGTTGCAATATAACTCAAGTACACTTCCTTCATCAATTTCAAGAGCATATGAATTTCAAGCACAATTTAAAACACTATAAGCTCACATAAATCACCAAGAATATAAACTCAATCCTTCAACTCCATGAATTAAATGCACACATAAAAATTAGAATTAGGAAACGAGGGCACCTGATTTTTCTTCAACGTATGCACGAGTTCCTCGAGTTGTTCAACTCGATCAGGTCAAAGCCTCAGTGTAGAACTCATCTTGCTACTCTTTTACCTGTTTTTTCATCAAAAATCAAGCACACTCATAATCACATGATTCATCATAATAAAATATGAGAACTATAAGAAAATACTCAATTGACTATCTAATTGACTCCACACACTATAAACACCACGGAACACTAGGCAAATTGCAAAAAATTGACACATCAAAACCGATTAAAGTTTCAACATACCGCAAAAAATCAACTCCCCTAGCAAACATTACAAAGAAATTACTATACTCTTGGTGCTTCAATGAGGTAATAACATCACACCCCCCAAAATTAGTAAAATCGTAAGTTGAAACTAAGTTTGCAAAGAGATGTAACTGCCGATTAGTAAGCACCTTAAATAAAAAATTTCTTACTCACAAAAAAAATAAAGCAATTAAAAGGAAGGGCAAGCCCCTAACAGGTGCTCATATTTAACGTCGGAGAGTCACGACGGATGTAACCTTTGTAGGCTACTGGATCAGGGGATGGTTTTCTCGAATCCTCACCTTCAAGTACTTTCTTTCCCTCTTCTTGTCTACACTCAACACTTCACCTTTCTTGGTAACAAGTATATTATCCTTGAAATTTCCTTCCTCCCATGGCTGTCTGGACACCTCCTTGTCAATCTTCCACTTAAATTAAGAATCATCTTTATTAGAAAAATTAAGATTAAACAAGTTAGAAATAACATCTATGCTCTTGCATGATTGAGTCTCTATGGGCATCTTCACTGCTTGATCAAAAGAGAAAATCACATCTTCATTATCCATCTGCAGTCTAAGCTTCTCGGTTCTCAATGTCTTTGTTCTTTTCCACTTCTTCACAATTATAAGCTCAGTATTCTACTCATGTAATGGTACTGGAGTACTCTGAACATCAGGTATAGCATTCTACGCGAAAAATGATGCGGGACGAGATTGTTTGACCATGGTTCGACCATGAGTACTGGTCGAACCAGGTGTGTAGTGGTCGAACCGAGCTTCAGAAAATGCATTCTCCACTAGACAGGTTAATTCGACCTTGGTTCGACCACCAGGGTTGGTCGAACCGGTTGGCTAGAAGCTCCGGAGGTTGCCCAGGTGCTTGGTTCGACCATCATGATGTGATTCGACCTGTTGGCTTGGTCAAATTGAGGTCGAATCATGCTCCTGGAGCTTTAAAATTCATTTCCAGCATTATCGATCCCTCATACTGCGTTCCAAACCTCAACGTGATGGCTTCGCACTCTTTTGGTTTCGTTATATCTTGAGACGGGAACTTTTGTTTCTCCAACATTTGCATCAATTGATTCACGCTCCCGGCCATCTGCCCCATCATCAAGGTAAGGTCCTTCAACTGCTTAGATAAATTTGCATGATTAGCATTCATAATAACCTCAAGGTGATCAACCCTTGCATCATTCTTAGTCGTGTATCGATTGAAGGTATCTACAACACTCTTCACTTCGTGCTGCTTCATACAAGGCCCCCTTAGTGTCAACTCTATAATCTGTTTCTGCTGGGACTCTAGTAGCTTATTGATGTTAGCTTGACTAGAGATGATCTCATCATCCCTATAAACCCCATGTTACTAATCTCATAGTTTGTGAAAATTACACGTATGGTAATATTATCCGAATTCTGCCTTACTCCGGTCATGTTTAGCTCTGTGTGTCACTTCTTCCTTTTTTCTACTACTTTTCCTAGTGCACAAGTACCTCAGAAAAATTTAAGGTTAGATAGAAATAAATAATCACAAATGAAGGTCTTAATCAAACTAGAAATAATAAACTAATAATAACAGCCATCCCCGGCAACGGCGCCAAGAACTTGATGCGCGTCTTCTTTGCACTCAAAATTAATTCTCTAGTATTAAGGATATCAGTTGCAGCTTAAGCAAGCGACCAAGTGAATTATTGAACCCAAAGGACGACGTATTATCAATTTAATTATTAACTAAATTAATTAAGACGAAAAGCAATAAAGATTGGGATTTTAATCTAATAAATAATAAACAATAAATTAAAATAACAAATAAAATATCACTCGAAGAATACGAAAGTGGATCAAGTAGGAGAATAGGTAGCCTTACGATAATCCAGTTTCACGCATTAATTTTCCTTCCGTGTGTTGATGTCCGACTCTACCTTGTAAAATATGGACGCATCACTAAACCATGCATATCTACTCTATAGACACAAGTAAACATGTGTGTAACACGAGTTAAATGCCTCGGAGCAAGAGATATAATTTCACCCCCCCTTTCTAGGTACTATCAGCATCAATTATTTTCCTGGCCAATTGGTACTCTAACCCGATATGATCTCCCTTTATATATACTATAAAATTATCCTCTTTATCCTACTTAATAACCTGAATTCAATTCAATTAATAAGTATTCATATATGATAGTTCTAATGAAGCTTCAGAGTCCCCTCACTTAGAATCATAATATGAAATCATGTTCAGCGGTGAACACACTCAATCTACAACCAAGATATATATTCAGACTCTATATACCAATTGAAGATGCACAAAACTACCGTGAATATGGATTAAGAAAGCACAATCATATATAAAATAAATCCAACGAAAGTTCAATAAATTCGCAAAAACCTTCACAACCCTAATTCTACCAAAAAAGCTCTAGCCAATGATGTTATGAAGAATAATCATGGGCGTTGGATAGATCTTACCCGGATGTTTGGAAAATTACAAGATAAATTAGGAAACAAAATAAACCCTAGATGCTGGAGTCGTCGCGTCCTTCTTCGTCTTGAACCTCCTCTTGGTTCTCCTCTTGATTCCACAAACGAATCTTCAAAGTGATGGATGGATGGAGAAAATGATGTGGATGATGGTTGGGGGGTGATCCTCCCTTGTGGGGTGTAGTATTGTTGTTGTCTCTCTCCAATTCAATTCCAATTCCAATCTCTTTCTTTTTCTTGGTGTGATCTATATCTCCTTTTATACTTGTAAGCTCTCCTTATAGACCTAGGAAGGGCTTTTTCCTGGAAAACATGAAAATTCATGAACAGGGGGTAAAAATCCCGATTTTGCATTGTTCAGGCTTCTGGTTCGACCACGACACATGGTCGAACCGCTCGTGTCGTGGTCGAACTCTGGTCGAACTGCAGTGCACATTCTCACTGTTTTGCATATAACTTTCACATCCAGACTCCGATTTGAGTTATTCTTGCGCTCACGCGATCCACTCTTCCTTCGCTTTCTATCTATATAAAGAAATCTCAGAAACTCTAAGATTTGAAGGTGTAACAAGCCATGCAATGTAGCACAGCCGTTCTGTTCGGCATAGCTCGTGCGATGTCACCATTTTGATCATAACTTTCTCATTTGGATTTCGATTGGTGTTCTTTATGCCAAAACGATCCTCTTTTCAGTGGCTTTCCAACCTTGTATCACACTTCCCATTCAGAGCTCCACAAAAATACAGAAAAATTGCACAAGTTGGACGTGTGTTTTTCAACATTCATTGCACAATTTGCACCTTTTGTCCAACTTTGCACTTTTGATCCCTTTTCCACCTAAAACACAATAAAACACCTCAAACACACCTTTTTCTCAAATATATTAAATATAAGACCCTTGTACTAATATACGACAACAATATCAATCAAGAAGATGTTCAATTAGACACTAAAACACGCTAATTTCCACTCTCATCAGATACACGATCTCATAGCTAGCTGAGCCAGCCTTTGTTCACCAAGAAAGAATATCCCATAATACTCCACGCAAAATTGCATCATTCCAATCTTTAAGATCTTTCAACCTTAATCCTCCCGAATTCTAGGCTACATTAGATCTTTCCACCCCAAAAGACTCATCTTAGATCCCCATAGGAAGTTTCTCAATATTCTTTTTATTCTTTAGAGAGAAGATATGTGCTTGTTAGCAACATTTCTTTCTTTATTTATGGATTTCCCCAAGGGTGGTTGTCGACCCCCTATCAACTAAGCCCATGCTACCTGTAGTAGGACAGAAGACTTCACTTTCTCTCCATTTTAAGATGCACACGCAAAACCAAATGTTTCAATCATCAAACATCCATGGAAAGACATTTTTAGATTTCAACCCTATTACACATTTAAGGTAACTCATTTTTAAAATTTTAAAATTATATCTATTTATTTTCAATGGATATGAAATTTTTTGATATGTTGTGTAACACTGAGTTTTAGACTTGTATTTAAAATTTCATGATATTAGGACTCATATTTTATTTTATACGAATTTTATACATATGCTTACAGAATCTGAAAATTTATAGATACCTGATTAAAAAATTTAAATTATATAATTATACCTTTCCAAAAGATCTGAATTTTGGATATGTTATGAATCATGAATTTTTGATGTTTTGTAAAAATTTCATGCTGAAAGGACGATTACATTAATTTTATATTAATTTTTCAATATTTCTGATCATGCTGTCAAATATGTTATATTTTCTATTAAGAAATTATAAAAGCATATTTTAAGAGCTCTAAAAATCCTTATATTTGTATATGTTATACTTTATGGTGTTTTTGATAATTTATGATAATTTCATGTCCTTTGGAGTACTTTATTATTTAATACGAATTTTACAATATTAGTATATTCAGTTTAGATCATGAACTCACTACTAATTTGAAATAATAAATAAAATATTTAAAGATCTTAAAATATTATTATATTTTTATATGTTTTATATTATTGTTTTTATGATTCACAATAAAAATATCCTATTGAATAAATGAGTAAATTATTTTAAATTAAATGTATATTGATTTCTGTGCATGAACTGTTATGTTATATGTTTTCAATTTTACTATGTCAAAACTCTTTTAATGACCTCAACTTATTATGATTTTATTATACATATAATATCCTACATGGGTTTAACCTCTCAATAATATTTCTAATAATTTTGAGAAGATATATGATTTTATATTAGTTTTATATTACACTAATATATGATTCACATCAACTTTTATTTTCTTATTTGAAAATATGAAATAAATATTTAATGTACTCCTAATATTCTAATTCTTATATATATCATATATTTTAAAATTTTAAGTCTACTATATAATTTTTACATTCATGGGTGTTATATAATATTTATTATAAATATTTTATTATTATTTAAATTGTTTCAAGAATATTTTATCTCAATCTTTAAAAATATGAAAAATCATATTTACCGATTCCTAAAAATCATAATTTTCGGATAAGCTATATATTATTACATTTATTATATTTCATATAATTTTTATATGGTTTCATCATTTATATTTAAATATATTATGTTGTTATAAGTGCATTTGAGAAATTTAAACTTTCACTACAATCACTTTGAAAATCCAAAACATATAGTTATACACCTTATTATATTATTAAATTTGGATATGTTATTCCAATCACAAAATATTACATGTATATTAAATTTTGAACTGATCTTATTTTTATTTTTTTAGTTATTAATTATCTATACATTGGTATTTAATAAAATCATTCATAGTAAATTATGTTAATCTCTCTTATTTCAAATATTGAAGTATCACTTCCACTATATTCTAAAGATTTAAACTCATTATCCTATTTCTATTTTAAGTTTGCATATTAATCTAAGATAAATATAGTTTTATTATAGGTGAAAATTATTACAAGACACGGATTTATCATCTACATTCAAGTGCATCCATTCATCATCGACATTCATTCCAGGTAGGGAAATCTAAACTTTGTCTATCGTATGTGTTTATGTGTTACATTGATAAGTTACCTCTTGTATCACATTCATAGAGTATTACTCGTAATACTATCCACGAACATTGAGCATTCGTAATATTATTCACAGACATGTAGCCAGGGACCGTGACATGAGTCCGGGACTGATAAAAAGGTCCTCGAGAATACTTGGATTGTAAAAGGTCCTTGGAAGACTCGCAGTGCTTGTATATTCATTTAGGTCAGGGTACTTTCAGGTGCTGGGATTTTAAGTAATCCTCGGGTAACGCCTGCAGTTCTTGCAAAAAGTTTGTTCAAATGAACTGGTGTGGTGGGTTGACAATCATCATGCACACAAGCCAAGACATCTCTATAGTCCATTGAGATGGTGAAGGAATCATACGCCTTCCCATCACTGCTCCTTTTACTTGAAAAGAAGATAGTTGTAGTTTCGTAATCGTGATCCTTATAAATACTTTGTTCCATCTCCATAGTCGGGAAGCCAGATTAGTAGCTTCCTCCGCCACCAACCACCACATGAATCGTCCCTTACACTATTCCCAAAACATGGGATTTACCCGTTTCTCATTTACTTAAAGCAATACATTGTCAATGAGTAAATGGTCCCTCCATCCTGCAATATTATTTACCCTTTTTTAATTTGTTTGTTCTACATAATCGTTCACTATTTAAACACTTTAATTCAAAATCTCAAAAGAATACATTCATTTCAAAATTTTCATCATTTAAAATACATGTAACATACTTTATAATATTATTTTTAACTTAAAATGTTAATTTTTTTCCCAAATACTCACTAATTAAAGTTAATAAGCTTAATTTTATTTGTAAACAACGGTGAAACAATAAAGTTAAACGATATTATGGGGCGAGGGTATAACATACATGCATGGAGTCTAAAAGAAAAAAAGCCAATGACATGATTAGGGCTTTTCACCACCTTCTCCATCTACTTATGATAGTGCACTTTCTCAATGGTGGGATGAGAACAAAAGATGACCCATCTCACCTACTTCAAATACCAACTTTCTAAATCCAATCCAACATATACTCTCTACTCTACCTGCTTCACATGATGAAGACTTTAAGAAACATTAAGTTAGAGGAAATATATATAAACTAAGGGTAAATATCAAAATTGGTCCTGTAAGTATGACATTTTTCAACTTTAGTCCTTTTTCGTTTGCAATTCTCAATTTTGCTCCTTTTTGGTCCACTTTTAGTCCTTTTTGTCCATTTTTGGTCCTTTTGGTCCAAATTTATTCCTTTTTGTCCAAATTTAGTACTTTATGTTAAAAAAGTCCAAAAATGATCCGAAAATGTATACATTTAGGATCAAAAGTAGACCAAAAAATGACCAAATTTTGAAAAAAGGATCAAAAGGACCAAAATTGGACAAAAATGACTAAAAGTAGACAAAAAAAAACTAAAATTGAGAACTGCAAAAGAAAAAGAACTAAAGTTGCAAAGTGTCATAATTACATGACTAATTTTGATATTTATCCATAAAATAATTATATATAGTCATTACTTAATATATAGTTATTACTTACTTTACTACCTTAAAGGGACCGGTTTCTTATTTTAAAAGACATATATATATACTCTTTTATTCCTTTTCTTTTTTAATCCATTTTTTTAGTCAATAAACGAATGAAACCTTCTTGGAAATAAATTCATGTAACGTTGGGATATCTTAACTACCACAAGAACATGCTTGTCACTTCATTAGGTATAGTGTGTAGTTTAATTAAGCAAAATTTTCAGTGGAGTATTATTCACACATTAATTCGAGAGAAAATTAGTACTTCCTCGCTTAATTAGTGCACACTTACTATTTTACAGATATCAAGAGAAATATATATATTTTTTTTACATTTAGAAGGAATTTGATATTTTTAGGTAATACATAAACTTTAAAGTCATTCATATTAAAAATGAATAATAATTTAAAAATTACTCCCTCCTTTCCGGAATAAGGTATACGTTTGTCTTTTGCACGTAGATTAAGGAGTATAATATTTAAATGTGTAATGAAGTGAGAGAAATAATATTTTAATGTGTAGTTGATAGTTGTATTAGTGTAGTAGGTGGGCAACATGTAAATATAATAATTATTTTGTGTGAGTCTCATATACCAAAAAGAAAAATGTATACTTTGTTTTGGGACCGTTCAAAATAGAAAAATGCATACCTAGTTGTGGTACGGAGGGAGTAAATATTATTTTTGCGCTGGTAGTTGTGATGAAGAGTGACATTTCTTTTTTTGAATGTGAACTTTAGTATAAAATGGACAAGAATAAATGTGTAAACTTAGTAATAGAATAAAACGGGGTGGAGTGCTTTATTATGAGTTATAATTCTGAAAATAATTGTTACTTCGTTCTCAAGTTGAGTAGATGATCAATTAGACAACTATACTCCCTCCTTACCCTCTGATTGTAAAAAGTATTTCATCCGTTCACTGTCAATCTAACAATTTTACCATTTTGGGCCTTCCATTTTTAATATTTCTATTTCACTTTTTGGATTATGAAACACACACCCTCCACTAATACAAATAAAATATGAGACACACACCCTCCACTAATACAACTACCTACTAAATACAAAATAATAATAGTCCTTAAACCACGTAAAAAAGCAAATGGATACATTGAGGATGGACGGAGAGAGTATGTATTTATTTTTCCATTTTATTTCGTTTCATTACAAAATGTATGTATTCTTCTTTTAAAAAATATAAACCCACACTCATTAATACAATTAAAATATGATACTCACATACTCCACTAATACAATTATATACATTAAGATAATATTCCAACATTAAAAAAAATGTTACTAAAACTTTTGCTTTATACTCCACTTAACATGTTATTCTGTTTCTCATACATTAATTATGCACGTATTGTAACATAAATCATGATAATTGTTCTTTCTTAAATTTTGAGCCCATTAAATTTTAATGCCTATAAAACTCAAAATTTCAAGTAGAAACGCACTTTCATTATTTATAAGCAAACTTAAATTTTCTTTTCAATTCAGACTTAATCCCTCTATAAATTATATCGATTCTCATCCAAAAATTATAGTAAAATTTTAATAAAATTCGTTTGCTTTTTTGTATATCATGTATTTGTATATTAGAGTTTTCGAATTTGGATCCTGTTTAAAAGTTGTACTAGTTTTAATTGTTTTAGGAAATTAGATCCTTATATATTCTTTTGTGAAGCCACCAAGAATAGAAATCCAGCAAAGGATAATAAATGAACAACCTTGGAGTGAGAATATGGATTTTAATTTGTGTATGAATTTCTTTTTTCCCCCATATGAGGATGTAAAAAGAAATGTTTCTTTTTCTTAGTAGTTGAGTAGCTTTACAACCCACAACCCCAATGAATGTCAAAGAATAATGTAGCTAGTGCAGCAACTCCATATATCTCAATCTCCCCCTCTCCTAGACTATATAAGTAAGTAAACATGTACCATCCGAAAACAGCACATTTCTTTCACTTATACCAACACTCTACCCTCCATATATATACTACTATTAGACCTTGGTTTTGAGAGAGAGAGAAATTAAGTAGGAGAAATGGGGAGCATTAAGAATGGTGGTGGTTTGGCAATGGTAGTGGTGATGGTGTTGGTGTGCGGCGGTTGTATTGTTGGGGGAGTCGGTGCGGCGGTGTTCACGGTGGGGGACGCCACTGGTTGGGCCATCGGAGCTGACTACTCCACCTGGGCTTCCGACAAGACCTTTGCTGTTGGTGACTCCCTCGGTAAATACCTTTATTTCTCCCCGATCTCTCTTTTGTTTTTTGAAAAAATAATTTCATAGACTAATAAATACTCTAGTTACATTAACGTAGTACTCCTTATTTTATTTTGACCCAATTAATTGGTGGCAGTTAAACAATATAAACCTTATATTTTTATGTACGTAAAAGGATAATATAAAGTTGACAAAGACATGTGTGAGACCGTCTCACGTAAGAGTCTTAAGTGTGATTGTCAGAAAGTGATAACTTTTATACTGAGAAGAGATATTAAATTAATAAAAAGTGATAATATTATTTCATGAACAATTTATAGTATAAATGAAAAGTAATAACATTTTATAGCGAAAGTGATGACATTTTATAACGAGAGTGATAATTATTTTAAAAAGTATAAAATGATCTCACGTGAGACGGTCTCACGTAAGACCTACCCTATAGAGTTATGTTTTTTTTAAAATATTAGTTGCATATTTCTGAAAAATGAAATGTGAGTATATATTTTTATTGAATGCCTAAAATTGATAAAATAAATGCTTGTTATTAGCATTTTAAATAAGCTAATTAATATTGGAAGCTAGAGTTATTACTCTTTAAATTTTCTGCCACCTAGAATTACAGGTATAATTTGATATATTAATGGTTCGATGTGTGACATATAAGAAAAGAGAAATAAATTATACACTGAAAAAAAAAATCCTTGAGGGCAATAGTTAAATTTCCTCAACATCCTACACGTCAATCACATTAGAGAGTACATAGGAGATAAAATTTAAATGTAAATTTTTTAGTGCGATGCACTAATTATTAATAAAATGTAATGATTGTAGCTAAAATGGATAATATTTGTTATAAAAAAAATCTGATAAGCTTGAACGTTTTGGGAATTTTTTTAGTGCGCATTATAATTTATAAACAAATATCTTAAACATGAACTCGTATATGTAGGTGTGGATAAGGAAAGGGAATCGAATGATGATTTAACAATGGCCCGTTTGATGTGATGTATCACATGTTATTGATTATTAAAGTAACCACAGAACATCAAATTATACTTAAAAAATAAATTCTTTTACTTTAATTAATTTCTTTCTTTTAGGTTAATAATACCATTAATAATATAAAAAATATCTTAGGCAAAAAGTATCAACTTTTTCAATTTTTTTTCCATTTTAAATATATCAATTTCCTTGTGAAGACCCCACACTTCAAGTTATATCAATTAAAAAATAAGTGTATAAGTTATTTCCCACAAAAAAAAATTAAAAATTAAAAAATGTGTAATATAGTAAATTTTAATATGAAAAATTATCCACTAAATATAAAAAAGATTTTTTCATTTTCTTTCCTTCGGACAGAGTATTTTATATTTAAAACAATAGTAATTTTTAAGTTTTAATCGAAATTAAAATGATAAAAGAAATTCATGGTAACCTTGTACATTAAAAAATAAAAATTGTTGATTTACCTGATGTTAAAACAATTGATACTAAAAGAAATGCATGTTGCAGTGTTCAACTATCCACCAGGACACTCCGTGGATGAAGTGACTCAAAATGACTATAAGACATGCACCGCCAGCAACGCCATCGCATCCGATAGCAGCGGCGCCACCACCGTCACGCTCAAGACCACCGGCCCACATTACTTCATATGTGCTGTCCCCGGCCATTGTGGCGGTGGAATGAAACTCGCTGTCACCGTAGCTGCCGCAGCTGGCACAACCACATCACCGGCCACCCCCGCTTCTCCATCCACCACCACCACTGCTCCTCCGTCCACCTCCACCACTCCTTTGGGACCTCCTACGGTCGTGCCAACTCCTGCAGCCGGCACCATGACTGAACCATACTCCTCTTCACAAAGGTTGTCGCCATCTGTGGCTGCACTCTTTGCCTTTTACTTTTATGTAGGTTTCAAGTATTTGGTTTGAGAATCATGGCTTTGTATGACCAGGGTAGAGGCGGTGCTTAATTTCTTGCTCCATCTTTGGAGCTTGCTCTTTGATTCATGTTATTATATGTTAATTGTTGTTTATTTTTATTGGCATTTGATTAATTTTCATGGTTGTGGCTTTCTCAAGATTTAGACAGTAAGTTGGTTAATTTTGATTTGGAATTTAGTTAAAGGCAGGTTATGCGTAAATCTTCTTACGTGAGACATTTAAGTGTTTTTTAAAATAATTTTCACTTTCGCTATGAAACGATATTACTTTCGTAATAAAATGTTATTACTTTTTATTTATTATACTATAAATTATTCATGAAATAATATTATTACTTTTTATTTATTATATTATAAATTATTCATGAAATAACATTATTACTTTTTATTAATTTAATATAACCTTTTATTATATAAGTTATCACACCCTATCCACCTCACATAAGTTTTTACTTAACTCAAGGCTTTGCCTTTATTGAATATAGTTCTGTTGGATTCCAAGCTACTGAACCAATAAAGCAGTAACTAACTAATAAGAAAAAGATAAGTTAACATATGAAACAGATATGTTAGTCGTGTTTGTGAAGATATGTTAAGAGTTTCACAAGATAGAACACATTTAAAACGTCCATTTTTATGTTAAAATTCTACTAATATTAATTTTTAAATTCAACGAATATATTGATCAGTGAAAATGATGATTATGTTGAAGTAGTGATGAATATGTTGCAATGGTGGTGTATTTATGAATAGGGTAAGTCTTGCGTGATATCACTATTCACTTTTTAAAATGGTTACATTTGTTTCTTGCACGTGAATTAAGGAATATAGTATTTTAATATGTATTAAGGTGAGACATGTAATATTTTAATATAGTATGTAATTGCATTAGTATTTTAGGTGGATCCCATAAAGATATATGAATTGTTTACCAAAATGTGAAATGTAACCATTGTTGGAGAATTAATTTAAATGATTAAATTTATCGGATTTAATTAGTTAATAATGATTAATTATTAAATTAATCATCAATTAAATGAGAGTAGCTGGTGAGTGTAATCTGGCTCACCTAGTGAAGAGGTTATATGTAACGTAATGAGACTTAATGGAGATTAATACGAAATTATTATCCCAAGTTGAATGTGGGAACAGAATCCTCAAAAGTCGGGTAACCCCATGAAGTATGATCCCTCTCTATATATAGATTCGTTGAATCTGAAGAAGCTTCGTTAAACTTAGATGCAGTCAAACCCTCCATAATTGCTGATTAGAAAAAGTTACGTCCATCAGTAATTAATCCATCGTAATCAACGCCCATCACCATTATGGCTAAGTGGAATGGTGCGCTTATAAATAGAGTCAATCAACATGCATTCCAACACACCACAAACGAACGAGCATCTGCATACACAAAGTATTTGCATCTAGTAACGATCCAGTTCTCCATCTTCCTTAGTTCGTTGGAGTTCTAGCGAATGCGGTGTTGCCTCGCCGGAAAGGAAAAGTCGTTTACCTTTGGGGAAGACCCGTCTAGACTGGAGTATTATTGGGGCATGTTTCTTCTTGCGGGAAGAAATCCAATATGACTCGACTTCTACTCGCTCTCTCTTGAAGATTTTGTACGATGAGTTAGAAGATCCCTCGCTTCTACTCTTATTTTTTGTATTTTATTTCTGTAAAATCGTCCTTCTTCATTTCTACTCATATATTGTAACGTGATTGGTTGGTGCACGTATAAACCAAGAATCGCAAGAAGAAACACCTAACCTCTGCACCTATTAATCACCATGACAACTTATATGGACATTGATGGACTATCGATCCCAAAAGTAAGTGAAACCTCCAATGTCAATAGGAACTCTGTTGGGACAGATTCTCAATGAGTGACTGTGAATCCTGTTTGGTTTGAATCCTAAAGGATGTATCCTTTAATGGAGATGTCGAGACCATTCATGGCTCTTGCTTCAGCAGAGAAGCCCGAGAATTTCGGGAGTGTCAAATTCAAAGGTAGTAGCAAAAGATGCTGTTCTACCACACCACGCTGAATCTGGTGAACTACTTAAAGGAGTCTGCACTAGTGGTGGATAAAGAGGAGACTGATATGTAAAAGCGTATAGCTCTAGATCAGTCAATCTCTGTTGATTACTTGTGTAAAGTGATGCACTCTTCAACGTGTATGCGAACATAAAGACATCCAAAAAACTTTGGGAATCTTTGAAAAAGAAGTACAAGACGGAAGATGCTAATACGGAAAAGTACGTGATTGCCAAGTACAAGGATTTCATGATGGTGAATTCCAAATCTGTGGTTGAACAAGTGCAGCAGTTCCAACTGATAGTGCACGAAATCCTCCCTGAGGGGATGATGCTTCTAGAATCATTCATTGTCGGCTCTGTGATTGAAAAGCTTCCTCCTTACTGAAGAGAATTTAAAACCTACCTCGAGCACAAGCAAAATGAAATGTCCCTAGATGACTTGATTATAAAATTGAGAATCAAAGAAGATTCCTATCTAATGAAGCAATAGCCAACTTGACTGAACATCATGCCTGACCCTTTAAGAAGAGGACGACATCTAACGACAAGGGCAAGAAGCCTATGCAAAAGCCCAAGTTCAGTGAGAATGCTATAGTTGTGGCAAGCCCATCATAAGGTAAAAGATTGTCGACTACCTAAGAAGAACAAAGGCAAAACCCACCATGCTAATGTGGTTGAACAGGACCTAACTGATGGAGACATGACTGTTGTGGTCTTTGAAGCCAATATGGTTGCTAATCCAAAGGGGTGGTTTGTGGACACTGCGCCACCTGCCACATCTGCTCGGAGAAAGATACTTTCTTCACTTTAGCGCATATTGAAGAGAAGAAACTGCACATGGGAAACCATGTCTCATTTAAAGTAGTCGGTGTTGCAAGCGTGACTCTGAAGCTCACCTCCGAAAAAGAACTGAAGTTGAGAATGTGCTGCATGTCCCAGATATCCGCAAGAAACCTGATCTCCAATTCTCTACTAGTTAGTAATTAGTTAAAGCTTGTATTTGAATCTGATAAAATAGTGCTTAGCAAGTTTGGCCAATTCATAGGCCATGGTTATCTTGACAATAGGTTTTTCAAGCTCAATGATATGGTTGTAAGCCGTAAAGGTAAAAATGTTATCAATAAAACGACTTCTACTTCTACTTATATTGTAGAGTGCTTATATAATGGCATTTAAGATTGGGACATGTAAATCTTAAATCGATCAAAAGATTAAATAATCTTTATTTTCTTAAATTAACAAATGTTGAAACTTCAAATAAGTGTGAAGTATGTGTAGAAGCAAAAATGACAAACAACCATTTCCAACAACGGAAAGGAGCACTAAACCTTTAGAGTTAACCCACATTGTTACGTGTGATTTAAAGCTTTTGTAAACTAGAGAGGGGAAAAATTCATTATTTTTATTGAAGATTGCACAAGGTTTTACTATGTATATCTCTTGAGGAGTAAACATGAAGTTTTAGAAGCATTCAGACTCTACAAGAAAGAAGTTGAGAATCAACTTAATACTTGGATTAATAAAATTGAAGTGATAGAGGTGGTAAATACATAGCACCTTTTGAACAAATATGTGTCGAATCTGGCATCATACATCAAACAATGGCTCCCTATTCACCTCAATCAAATGTCGTTGCTGAACGTAAGAATAGAACTCTGAAGGAAATAATGAATGCAATGTTAATCAGTTTATGGTTGCCTCAGAACTTGTGGGGAGAAGCTATTCTATTAGTTAACCACATTTTGAATAAGATTCCACACAAGTTTAAGGATCAAACTCCTTATGAAATGTGGAAGAGACTTAAAAGTGTGGGGTGTTTGGCCAATGTTTAAGTGTCACTACCTAAACAAGTTAGAATTGAACCTAAAATGGTTGATTGCATATTTGTTGGGTATGCACTTAATAGTAGTGCCTACAAATTTCTGATTCACAAATCAGAGATACCTGGCATGACTGAAAGCACTATAATAAAGTCGAGGAATACAATATTCTTTGAAAACGTATTTCCTAGTAAAGAAAATGTACAAATGAGTTCTAGTAAAATGCCACTTGAATATAATAATACGGTACAAGAAAAGTGTAGAACCACGTAGTAAAAGAGCTAAAGTGAAAAAAAGGACTTTGTTCAAGATTTCTTCATCTACGTGATTGAAATTGAGCCCAAATCTATAACTGGAACTCTTTCTCGTCCAGAAGCACCATTCTAGAAAGAAGCCATAAATAGTGAAATTGACTTTATCATGCAAAACCACTTGTGGGAATAAAGTATAAATTTGATGGGTCAATAGATAAATATAATGTAAGGTTGGTGGCTAAAGGCTTATGGCAAAAGGAAGTGTATTATTTCTTTGATACCTACTTACTAGTGACACGAATTACGTCTAATCGTGTACTTATAGTGATTGCTGCATTACACAATCTAGAAAGATCCATCAAATGAATGTGAAAAAACATTCTTTTTATAGCGAGTTAGAGGAAAAAATATACATGGACCAACCAAAAGGCTTTATAAATCTTGAAAATGAGAAAAAATGCACAAACTCCTACGGTTGTTGTATGGATTTAAATAAACTCCAAAACGATGGCATGTGAAGTTTGACAATGCAATGATGTCAAATTTTGAATTAAGGAGTGTGACAAGTGCGTGTGTGAGAATTATACCAAAGGGATTTGTCATCATTAATTGTCTGCCTCTACGTAGATGATATGTTTAACATAGGAAACAATCATGACATAATTGTTAACATTAAACGAATGTTCAGCCAAAAATTCGACATGAAGAGCATGGGTATATCAGATGTGATACTTGGAATTAAAATCCAAAAGACATCTAATGGAATTGCGTTGTCATAATCTCATTACATGGAGAAAGTGCTGAAGAAATTCAATGCATTCAATAATCAATCGGCTAAAACACCCATAGATCCAAACGTGCACCTTAGTAACAATAAAGGTGAACCAGTGGCTCAATCAAAGTATGCACGGATTATAGAAAATATAATGTACATAACCAATTGTACGCATCCTGATGTAGCCTGCTCAGTTAACAAATTGAGTAGATATACGAGTAACACAAGTAGTGAGCACTGGAAAGTATTGAGAAGAGTGTAGAGATACTTAAATCACACTCTTGACGTGGGACAACACTACACATAACTTGTCTCAACTCTCATTTTGACGGGTTTAGGTGGACGGGCTAATGACAAACTGGCAGGCTAAATATCCTAGGCCCAATACATTTCATGACAAGTTGCGGACCATGATGGGCCAACCAACCATTTTTATCTTTGTTTTTATTTGTATTTGTAATTTAATTTTATCACTCCCTCCGTCCACCGGATAGGTGAACATTTTACTATTTTGGGTGTTCGCACTAAAGGTATATATTTTCCTTTATAAACATATGGGACCCACACACATAGGGATATAATTGAATCGAATCGAATCGAACCGAGCTAAGCCGAATACTAATAAACTTGAGTATCATTTGTGAAGTAATAATTGAACTTGAGCCCAAACTCGAACTCGTCGAAAAAAATACATATCAAACTTGAGTTCGAACTCAAACTGTTTTATAAGGCTCGCAAATGTGTTCAAGAACACTTAAAGTAACTTTTTCATGAATATTTTTTCATAAACATATAAATATTTTCATTCATATACATTTAATTCATATTTTGTTAATGAACATTTAATGTTATTTATATATGTTAATAAATAAACCAACAAAAGATAATAATAAAAGTTAAAAAGATATTTAAATATTTAAATAATAACTCAAACTATTAATATATTTGTGTTTATAATATACATATTTAATTAACTAAAACTAATAAATGTATAATATATATATATATATATATATATATATATATACTACTTAAACATAATAGTAAAATTTACGAACGCGTTTGCAAGTCATTAACGAGCTCGTTAACAAATATGTTCGAGAGCTTTCGAGTCAAATACTCTTAAACTTGAGTTTGGTTTGATAAACCATTCAAACTCAAATTTTGAGCTTGGTTTGGCTCGTTAAAATTATCAAACGAGTTCGAACGAATACTTTATCAAATCGAGAGTTTCCGAACAGTTTGGTTCGCATACATCCGTACACACACATCACTAATACAATTATTATATGGGACCACACACCCCACCAATATAACTACTTACTATAAATTAAATAATAATATTCCTTAATTCATGTGAAAAAATAAATGTCCACCTTAGAGGGAGTATTAATATTATCATCATTATATTGGAGATTAAGACTAAAATATTAACATATGAATTCAAGAGTGAAAATTGCATTATTCTTCGATGATATGGATAAAATAAATAGAGAAAAATATGCACCTATTACTGTGAGAGAGATAAATTCATGATTTATTTATTTAATTATCTTCAATATTAAATTTTAGGAAAAAAGTTGTGTGAGATCATCTCAGGTAAACCCTTACGTGAGACGGTCAAAAAGTAATAACTTTTATTATGAAAAGTGATACTAAATTAATGAAAGTTATAATGTTATTTAATGAACAATTTATAGTATAAATGAAAAGTGACAACATTTTATAACGAAAGTGATAACGTTTTATAGCGAAAGTGATAACTATTTTAAAAAGTGTAAAATGGTCTCACGTGAGACAGTACACGCAAGACCTACCCTAAATTTTAAAGTTATAATTTATTTAAAATTAAATTAAGATAGTCTATGTCCTTTTGGTATTTTATTTTTTATGTTTTGTACAAATAAAAAATAAAATAAATTGGTGGGACACTTATCTATGTGAGGGAGGGAATAAAATTCAATTATAAATTTCATTTAAATTTTCATACAAATTTTCATGTTTTGATGTCCTTTTTATTACACAAGTATGATAATTAAATTATATAAGAATTTGGAAAAGGCTTGTGTGAGACCGTCTCACGTAAACCCTTACGTGAGACGATCAAAACGTGATAATTTTTATGAAAGAAAGTAATAATAAATTAATGAAAAATGATAATGCTCTTTCAAGAATAATTTATAATATAAATAAAATGTGATAATATTTTATAGCGAAAGTGATAACTATTTTAAAAAGTGAAAAAATGATCTCATGTGAGACGGTCTCACACAAGACACCCTAAAAGTCTTATTTTAATGAAAAATAATATCTATCGTTATAAGTTTTTTCTTTAAATAATTATTTAATTAATTAATTTTATTTCTAATTCCACCTAAATTCAAGTAACAAAATTTGTGTCCTTTTATTAAGGGAAGTATATCCTTTAATTAAAGGCAATAATGGTAAAACAAATTAACCAGGTGGGCTGGCCAATTAGACTCTTCATTTGAGTGAGATACACATGTTCGATTCTCATTGGGAACGAATTACGAGATGATTGGTGAACGAATTGGGAAAGGTGATATAAGAAGGCTTGGAAGAGGGGATGTAAGAGTATATATATATATATATATATATATATATATATATATATATATATATATATATAATTTATCTCCTATCCTTTAAATAAATTAACAAAAATATACAAGTAAGGTCAGCAAGAGGTATTTAATTTATTGAATTAATGGTATGCTGTTGCCGGTACCCAAAATTAATATTTATAATTTTTTCAAACAAACCCACTAAAATGTAGTATAGCAAGTAAGGGTCGAATTCAAGGGAATAATAAAATTTTAATTGAATCATCAATCATGTATAAAAGTAACGGGAAGGGGGGGTGGGGTTGTATGTATTCTAACAACTACTAGATTTTAGTCATACCGCGTTTTCCGGAAAGAATTATAATATAATAATTTTTTATATTTAAATTATTATTTTATGTTAGACATAATATATATATATATATATATATATATATATATATATATATATATATATATATATATATTTATTTAAATTTTTATATTATAATTATTTATTTATTTTATATTTAAATTATTATTTTATGTTAGACATGATATTTATTTATTTGAATTTATGTATTTTATAAATGAAATGGTAATTATTTGAAGTATATAATAATTATAATACATAAACGTAAAATTATTTTTTAACCTAAAGTAGTTTTACATTTATCAATTAAATCGTATAGTACGTACGTTTATGTTTTCATAATATCAATTTTTATTGACTTTTAGGGGTAATTTTGTATTTTTAGATAATAATTAAAGTGTAAAGTATGTTATAAAATGTAAAAATAAGAGATGATATTTTTGAAATTATTGTGTACTTTTGAGGTTTTTTTTTTTTAAAAATTTTATATTGGTAAATGTATTTGTTAGTATGTTAGTAGTTATTTCAAAAAGTACCTATACTCCAAGATTATCTCCAAGTCCTCCTTATTTGACCCATAATTCATTCCCAATGGAAATCAAACTTGAGTCTCTCACTTTAGTGAGAAACTTTATGGTCAGGTGGGCTAGCACACTTAATTAACCATTATGTGGGACGAACAAATGAAGAAAGAGTGAACGATTTTAAGGAACGGAAGGAGTAGTATATATACATTATTTGCATTGTTTATATATAAACAGATACATGCGGGTTCCCAAGGCACGAATACATGCAGGTACCCAAGGCATATACTCATAAACGTCTCAAACTCTAATAAGATTTTATTAAACTACACGTCCCCTTCTCTAACCAGCATAAAACTAATCCTACCCATCTCAATAGTGTTTGGGTAGGATGATACCGGAAAATACACTTGTCCTTGTCACTACTACTTGTATCAAACATGTTCTCCAATATTATTACTTGTAAATAATTTATCCTTTAGAATTCTATTTTAAGTCTACTAATGACGAAATGTGTATATCTTTGTATAATCTTTTGCATGATACATTTTTCTCTCATATCCTTTTAATCCTACTCGTACACGTCAGGTTTATTAAATTCATTTAAATTAAATTCTAAACCCATTTATTAATAGTTATGGGTTAAAATTAACGATTAAAAAATATAGTGAAATGAAGATGATATTTTAGCATAAAATAATTAAATTATATTAAAAGGTATTTTATAGTAAATATTAAATTAAAAATATAACAAAATTAAAATAAAACTACTTTAGCAACAATAGCTACAATAGAACATAAAGTCAATAAAAATTTTGAACTTTAAAATTAAATAAAATAAAATAATTCAAATAGATTAGTTGAGTATTAAAAACAAATAAATTACCAAAATATAAGTATTATATAAATTAAATTAAAATTAAGACATATTAATTGATATATTGATTGTAGTATATTAATTAATAAAAAATTCGTCAAATATGCTAAAAATATATTACATATTTATCAAATTTATATTGTTAATTAAAAAATAAAATTATTATTAGTATAAATAGGATTTAAGATAAAAAAATATTAAATAGATAATTCAGATTAAATTTGAATGGTTTCTAAATGTAGTAAAAATTGAAGATAAAAATAGAAATTCAAGTTTACTTTTATATATATATAGATTGATTAACATAAAAATATATAATTTAAAGAGAAAAATAGCTAAATTAAATAAGAGAACAAATAAAAAAAACAACCTAGTCCAATAATTTGATCCCCTCCCATATCCTAATTTATAAAATTGCAAGAATTAAACATGCCAACAATTATACAAACTCAAATCCTAGGTTAATGGTACGACCAAATTAACTCGAAATGTTTTTATGTTTAGCAATTCAGGGTACATCATCTAAATTACACTATTTGCGAGCAATCTTAACTGATTTGAACTTGCAAATGTATTAAGACACCAAATATTAGAATTACTAGGCTATGAAAACCCGACTAGAACTCATACGAACCTAAATCTTATTGCACCTAGAGGGTCTTTCTCTATTTCGCTACTTAATCCAATTCTTACAACAATTACGGATTGTAAATCATGTAATAGAAATTAACAACTAACAATTAATCTAGATGGTCCATTTAAAACAATCATCAAATGTTATAACATTCGATTAAGTGCATGTAACAAGATAAATTCATATAAAAATTAACAATATAGAATTCAAAGCAATTAAATAATTATTCAACGGGAAGTTCACAACCCTCAGATCAGAAACAAAATAACATATTAAAAAACTAAATTAAAATAATAAAAATAATAAACGATGTTGTTCGTGTTCTTGATGGTGGAACTCCCTCGTCCCAAATCTGCCTTACCCAACGTGGGATGTGTGAATGTGTGATCAAAAGATAAATTGAATGTTGTGAAAGATGAATGTATATGTGGCCCCCAACTCAATTAATGATCCAATTATATTATTTGAATTTTTTTTAAGGGTGTTCAAGTTCGTTAAATTTTTTTCTTTTTGATAAGTTTCCTTATGCTCTTTAAATCAAATCTCTTCCTTCATTGCCTTGGTCATCTCCACTTCATTTCTAACAAATAAATTATGTAAACAGTCACACAAAATAAATTAAATTTAAATAAAATATTAATGCAAAACTGCTACTTATCAATTAATATTGGAGAAATTTATTTATCTACTAAATGTCAAATTATTTCATCTACTATGTCTAAATTTATTATTAGATTAGTGAAGATGACTTTTAAATATAGTTTAAGAAATAGTAATAATAAAAAATGCTGTTTATTAAGGGTTGAAATTCTTTCCATCTGGTGCGTGGAAATTATTCGATTAGATTAGTGATAAAACGATGAAATATTGACATAAACATGATGATGAGATGTATAAAATAGGATTGAATTTCTTTTCATCTACCATGTGCTAAATATCGATTAGATTAGTGACAATTAATTAATTACGTGATTATACTAATGACGAGACTTTGACACTCATGAAATATTAATTAGGTAAGAATAATAATAGTGAAATGATTTATGTATTATATTATATTTGGTCCAAAAGAAGAGAAAATGGAGTAGTATATATAAGACGCTCTGCTGTCCCCAAAACAACTACAGAGTATAAACAAACCAACGTAACATCTCATCCTTCCAGCGCCGCCGTTGTCAATCGCCGCCACCCTCTCTGCCATCTCTCTACAGTCATGTTGAACTATTCTCCTTATTTCCTCTAGTCCTCCAAAGAAATGTCTCTCAGGAACCTTACCTTTTTTCCAGAACATAACTTCTCTCCAAAATATACATAAAAAATTGATTTTCATGCACACATCACTCTTGCTTGATTTTGGCACCCAAGTCCTTTTCACCATCTTTTTTCCTGCAATGAGAGAGGAAAAAGATGGATGCAACATACCTTATGGGTTGGAAGAGCGCATAGATTTCTGGTCTTTATCATCTTTGATAACACAGTGATCCTCTTGTTTGGTTTAATAGTGAAAGTGATAATTATATTATAACTTTTTATAACTCGCATAAATTTGAATTTGAGAAGATCTAGGGTGAGACGATCCATGCAAAATTAGTGGAACCGGATCCCAATTCACACCCAATTTGGAGTCTCGCGGGTTTTCTGGATTTGCGGATCTTACCCTTCTCTTTCTCTCTCATTGCTCGGATCCACCCTTCTCTTTCCCTCTCATCACTCACCTTCTTTTCTTTGTAATTTCACACGATTCAATCTGGGCAGGGCAAATTCTCTTCTTCCAATTTAATCAAATATTTCTTCCAAATCTCTTCCTCGTCTCTTTCTTCTCCATCGATGTCCTTTTTGACAGAATCCTCCACTACGTAAAGGCAAAAGCAGAAGGTCATTTGTGTAAATTCAGGCGTACGTTACCTTCCAGGGTTGTTCGCTTCTTACCCCTTTATTTAGGAGCTTTTGCGTTTTGGCGCAGATCGACAGTGAGTTTTATCCATCGATAGTTGCCACCTCGCCATTCATGGCTTTTTCCGACGTCCCTCCTTCCCATCGCTCAATGCGATTCAGCCTTCGACTGTACCGCTGCCAAGGGTTCGCGATTCAAAATAGGGTGCCGCCTGCGTCCTTCTCCCTATCCATGGGTTCCCTAATTCTCTGCCAAGAGATGTGTTGCCGGCAACACCATCGTCCGGTTCTTTCTTCCCTTTTTGACTCGACACGGGTAGTCGACGCCCGGCGACTGCCTCCTTGCGCCAACGGATTATCGCCTAACTTTGATTTAGAGTATTTCACGCTGACTAGGGCTGTCTACCCCTCGTCGTTGCTGTTTGAATTATCTTTAGAGGCTAACCCCTCACCGGCGGTGCGCGCTGATGACAGCGTATGCCCTCCAATTCGTGAAGATCTTTTTCACGCTTAGTTTTCTCGATGTTTGAGATTCTGGAAACTTCAGGCGCTGATTTATATTCCTATTGATAGGAGTTATTACGAATTCAACAGTAGGAGTTTTGATGGTTTTCATTTTATCAGTTGTAAATGGTTTCAAGTTATTGCTTTGGTAATTGATTCCCCTAATGGATCGATGGGTTCTGCCCGAGAATTAGACGTGATATATTACTTCCTGATCCATTCTGATTTGAGTTTTCTCATTGGGCAATTGCCATTATTTTGGGATTTCTATCATTCTTTGGGCTATCCCATGACTCTCTGCATTTTGGGAGCAGAGCATGCAGCAAAATCGAGCCTGATGACTTCAATCCTTCTCTTTTAAAAGGCGGTCACCAGGGTATAAAGGGTTAGGCGGGAAAGAATATGTTATTAATTCCCTTTGTTGCTGAACCTCATCCGTACACTTACGTACTCAACTAAACAAGGGCAGAGTCTGATCGATGGAAGTTCACTAGGGGGCACCGTTTCAAAGAGGAGAGAATCCATTTCAAATGGAAGGACATATTGAGTATGAAGTAGAAAGAAGAGCTACAAAGATTCAATTTGTAGCTTGAAAGCAGCAAAATTAAGATTGTGCTGATGATGCTCTTACTTGGAAGACCTCACTTGGTTGCTGCCTCCTGTTATAGGTCTTGCTATTTTGGTTGTATACTTGGATTATATCTTGGATTATAGATGTTAGGTCTTTTATTTGTTTATTCTTGGTCAATTGTTGGACACTCTAGGACGTTACTACTACATCAGTTAGGGAATTACAAAAGGAATTAGAAGAATTTTGTTGATTTTTATAGGGCCACCTGGCCTCTTCTTATAGCTGCTTGTTTCGCTTATTTTATGACTCTTATCATTGCTTTGCATATTTTTATTTTGTTCCCTCCCCTATTCTTATTTTCTTTTTACCTTTAATAAAACGTTACCTATTAGCTAAAGATTGTGAATATGATTATGTGAATGCTATGAAGTTTGGTCATTCATTAGCAGACAATATATTAAACTTCCCTAAGAAATTAAATAACAAAAAATATTTAGGAGCAATTTGGTTATTCCTATGATCTGATTGCGAATCTCTTAAAAGTAGTTGTTTTTTATAAAGATTTATTCATAATGGTGTTGGAGACCCATTTTAATGATTTTTTTTAAAATAAGGCTTTGATTTTCTGAAAATGAGGTGAAGAAATAAATTATATTCAATTTGTAAGGTGATTTCTTTATGTTTCTTTTAGGTTACTCTTTTTTATTAACTAGGTTACTCTTTATAACAAATTAGAATTATCTTTAAAATGAGGCTCCGATTTTCTAAAAATGAGGTGAATAATCAAATTGTATTCAATTTGTAAGGTGATTTCTTTATAATTTTTTTAGGTTACTTTTTTTATTAATTGAGTTACTCTTTATAACCAATTAGGTTACTCTTTAAAATGACGTTGCGATTTTCTGAAAATGAGGTGAAGAATTAAATTGTGTTCAATTTGTAATGTGATTTATTTATGTTTCTTTTAAGTTACTCTTTTTTATTAAATGTGTTACTTTTTATAACAAATTAGGTTACTCTTTATAATGAGGTTGTCTTCTGCCATTCAAGTTTATTATGTGGATATTCTGCTCTTTATAATAATCTAATAAAAAAAGTGGCCTAATTAATTTTATAAATTATTTTTAGAGTAACCAAATTTATTATGAAGAGTAATCTAGTCAATAGATAAAACAATAACCTAAACAATAGTGACGAGAAATTACTTTTTTTTTTAGAATAACTCAATTTATTATGAAAAGTAATCTAATTAATTTCAAAGAGTAACCTAACTATTTTTATAAAGTGATTTAAAAACGTATAAATTGCATACAAATTTAATTAATTTCAGAGAGTAATCTAATTAATCTTAAAGAGTGTTTTAATTAATAATAATAATAATAATAATGAGACTCTACCTAGATTTAGCTTGTGAACCACATCTGCTTCAAAACGAAAAGACAGACATGATCAAAACAAAAATATAAATAACAGCAGTCAAGCGATATTTGAGACTTTTCAAAACCGTCAAAAGGTATACCTAGCAAATATTTGCAACTCAGGTTATGGTTGCTAGTAATGCACATATAAACAACACTCGGGCTAGAAGACATTTAGTTGTACATAGAATTGTAGTATTGCAGCTTACACCTGGATTTGGCCCCAATATAAAAAATATTTACATTCTCGCATAAGAAAAACGTTATTATTTAGACTATGAGAATTGGCAGAAACACAAAAGAAAATGAAAACACGAGAGGATTTACGTGGTTCGGAGATGAAACTCCTACGTCCACGAGAGAGAGCTTCTTTATTGCTACATGATTGTGGAGGTGATTACACATACAACAAGCTGTAGAGAAGAGTTTATATACAACTCATATGCTAACTGCCAAAGTTACTGGACCAATCCGCTGAAGCATCTTTGAGCCTTCAGTTGGAGTATCAAACGGTTACCAAACTAACTGAAACCGATTCCAACTAACAGCTGACATGTCAAGCTTTCCATCCATGTGCTCAACCGCTCCTAACTCATCTGTTTAGCCATCCAAAAATCCTCACGAACAGGCCCTGTTACATTTATGCACCTGTGAACTTATTTGCTATCCTTCTACTAGTGATGAACTTGTTGCACCCGTTTCTTCTATGCAACGTACTCATGCACCAGCTGAAACACTAGTAAATACTTCCAACAACACTTAACAAGTTGCATTAAGGTTTACATCTCACACTAACATTATTCATTCAGTAAGAAACATAGAGCTATTACTTTCTTCACAGTATCTAAAAATATAAAATGGTGAAAATGGCGAAGGTCACAGACGATAAAAAGATTCCTTCATTGTTGAATTTACAAATTTTGTCATTGTAATCAAAGTAATATCCCCATCCTCAAACAGCCTGCCGGCCGTTCAGATCTGCTCAAGCCAGAAATCACATCACCGAGCCCAGCCACAACATTGCCTTTCACCGACGCTACTGGAGCTCACCGCTGATGGCTCGCATGATCGAAGCCGGAAAGCGAACCCATCACCACTACCGCATTCTTTATAAATAATGGTTTGTCTAGCTCCTGAAAACCACAAAAATCATGCTTTCAAGGATCCTTAATTCCAGTTAACTATTAACTCTATAATATTACAAAGATCAAAATCTCCACAGTATTACTTTAAGTTCTAAAAACCTATAATAAGGAGTAATCCAATTGAGGTTGAAAATTCACCATTAAGATAAGAATAACCTTAACAACCATGAAGATAACATAAAAATTCACCATTCTTCACTTGCGACCAATACTCTCCATCTCTTAAATACACAATTAAGAACTGGATGATATTTTTGAGGAACTCTTGCCAAACAAGAAAAATCAACGTCATCAGGAAGTCAAGGTATTAACAATTGTATAACTGATTGAGTGGGATAATCTATCCCATCATTTGAATCATAGCTAGTTGACGAATTTCTTTCTAGATTAAATCTCAAGGATCCACGTTCCATCATAGTTGCCAATCACTAAGTTCTAAGATTAAAGAAAAATCAAAATTAGAAGGATGTGTGACTTTTACTTGCATTGCACAATTATATAGTAATTTTAATGGACTCAAAAGTAGCATATTCACTATATTTCATGCCAGAACAACCTTAAATTGCATTTAATTGTCAAATTGCTACAAAAATAAAAAACCACTCAAACTAAAAAATAAAAATAAAAATGATCACACACAATATTCTTAATAGGAGATGATTCACACGGTAAAAAATAAATCATCTAAATTCTCATACTCAATCAGTTCATCTCTCCTCCACCGGCATAAAAACCAAAACTAGAAAGTGTTAAAATTTCATTTACAGGGAAACCTAAGATTCACATAAATACACACAGAACAAAACTGAACTGTTAGGGCGCTTTGTCATAATTAAATCAGGAATTCACCTTAACAGAAAAAGGGCTTTAGGATTCAATGTTGTTCCTTTATAGAAATTGAGCTCGACGAGTTAGGAGAGATGGCATCTTTAGCACCCAAAAAAATAATTTTTTGATGTTGGTTGATCCAGACGAGTTAGAAGAGAACACGAGAACCAGAGAAAGTCGATGCCAGACAACAAAAGAAACAAGACGAGAACGGCTGGAGAAAGGATCTGGAAGGGTGCAGCGAGGAAGGAATTTCGAGTGCGCCAGAAAGAAGGAAACCTGTTCACGTTTTCATTAAAAAAATACGTTAGTTGCAAGAATGAAGTGGGCTAATTGAATCTGGAAGTTTGGCCCAAATTTCAATTGGGATCCGGTTCCATCAATTTAAAAAGAAAAAGCCTGGCCCATTTGTCTTTAAATTTATAATGAAGCATAAAAGTATTTTGCCTAAGTTTGTTTTAAAAATACTAATATATCTCCTTCCTCCATGTATACATTAACCAAACTATATAAGTGAAGGACAGCGTGAGATATTTACTTTAATATTTATATGTATATATAAACATAATTTAAGTAATACTAATCAAACAATTTGGTTTATTAAAGATTGGATTTTCTTCCTCTCTTCACTACGTGTTAATTATTGAATTAGATCCTTACTAGGTGATAAGGTTATTTCTTTCTATCTATTACTTAGAGTTAATTATGCAATTAGGTTAGTGGTAGTGCGATGATATGCATATAAAATAAAATAGGATAACATATGATCTAATATATAGGATAAAATATGATCGAAAGCCTAAATAAGGTTGGATTTCTTTCCGCGTATTACATGTTAATTATGTATTTACTACTCCCTTGTCCCAAAGATATTCACACATTTTTTTACATGAAATTTAAGGAGTGTAATAAATGTATAATTGGTTGAAGATATAATATTTTAGGGTTAATTGAAAAAAAAAAACATGAAGTTTACACCTATTGTAAATTAGAACTGGAAGGTATACTAAGTGATCGGCGTTTTCACAACACACAATTAACCCCCTAGTATGAATGATGTAACTGTAGCTTAAGTAAGCGACCAGGTTATATTCATCGAACCCAAGGGACGGATTATTACCAATCTATTATTATCTATATTAACTAAAACTATGGTTGGCAATTCCAGTAGAGAATAATTATTAATCTACTAAACAAATAATTAAGTAGCAAATAAAATAAGAGAACAATAGAGAATTATCGAGAATGAACAAGTGAGAAAATAGGTAGCACTTGTATCAATGTCCGACTCTGCCTTGTAGAATATGGACGCATCACTAAGCCATTCAAATCTACTCTATAGACACAAGTAAATAAGCGTGCAACACGTGTGAATTACCTCGGAGGAAGAACAATTTCACCCCCTTTTTAGGTACTATCAGTATCAATTATTTCCAGTGCACTAAGTACTCTAACCCGATATGATCTCCCTTTATAGATACTATGAAATCTCCCTATTTATCTTACTTTCTAACCTGAATTCAATTCAATTAATAAGTAGTCATGTATGATAATTCTAATAAAGGTTGAGCCCCTTCACTTAAAATCATAACATGGAATCCTGTTCAGCAGAAAACGTACTCAATCAACAACCAAGATATATATATTCAGACTCTATATAACAGTTGAAGATGCACAAAATGACTCTGAATATAAGTTAAAAACACAGTCATATATAAAATAAACCACAAGTATTGTTGTGCGGAGTATAAACATAGAAATTCAATTAACTCGTAAAACCTTCAAAAACTCTAGAACTACCACACTGGTTCTAACCGATGATATTTTGAAGAATGTTCATAGTGATTGGATAGATCTTATACATAGTTTTGAAAATTACAGAAGTAAACCCTAGATGTGGGCATTGTCGTGTTTCGCTCCATCTTAAATCTTCACTTGGTTCCCACTTGATTCAACAGACGAATATCTCTCTACAGCTCCGTTGGATGGAGTTATGGTTTGGATGTGGTGTAGGATGGAGTGGAATCTAACTCTCTTCTTGATATGATCTGCATCCTCTTTTATAGTTGTAAACTTTCCTTATGGTCCTCTACTGGGCTTTTTTGTGGAAAATATACACATACACGTATTGGAGGTGAAATCCCGATGATTCTGCGCTTACGTGTCCTTGCTCGATCATAATGCGCTTGGTCGAGCAAGGTCGGCCTAGGTCGAGCAGCGGTCGAGTGGCATGTCTGTAAGCTGAAACTCCTCCCAATGTCTTGCTCGTCCTCTTTTATTGTTGCTCGACCAAATACTCTTGGTCGAGCAATGACATGTTCTCACGGGAAGTATATATTACTCGCACTCAAGTGTAAAAGATATAAACTTATGGGTTAAGGTGTTTATGCTCAAATTCAATTCAAGTGCATGCGTAACCATAAGCTTCCCAAAAGTCTCAAACTCTCCACCACTAAAAGTATGATTCAACAATGAGATCAAAAAGGACTTTTCTTTTGGATGTAATGTTGGCTCTTTAGTTAAGGTAGGAAATATATGGATAATTGACTCAAAACTCAGATCAATCAAGCGTGCACTCCATCAAGATCTTTCATTCATCCTCTTCACTTCAGTTAAGCATAACATCCTCCTCAACTCTTTCACTTTTCTTTTTCTTATTTTTTATTTTTTTTTCCTCTCGGAGTACCAGTTTTGGGCACTACCTCACGCATCCCCATAGGGTACTAGATTTAAACACTAACCTAGGATTTTTAATTCAAGGGAATACTAGATTTAAGCACTACTCCATGATTTTCCTTAGATGCATTATCAAGATTGCTCACCATTTCAACACCAATTTTATTCCTTCTCAAACTGTTATAAAATTCCATCAACACACCTTGAAAAGCCATTAATTCTCTTCCAAAAGGACAATTAAGGCTAAAAAATTTAGATACTCAAAGTGGTTATTTCTCATATGCTGCCAAAGAATGAGGTTTTCAGGCTCAACGAGGTTAATTATGGATAAACATCATTTGATGGAGAATTATTTGGCTAAGTGACTCATAAATTCAAGGATGACCTAAAATTATCTCCCATCATCTAACACAAATGTAGTTTCAAGTAAGATAAGAGGCAAATTTTAGAATACACGTACAAGAACGATACTCACCAGAAAAGAAAATATCATGTGATTATGTAAATGATCAACGAAGCTCAAAATCTCACATGAGTTTTTAACAAGTAACATAGTAAATAATATCTCACAAGTACACATAGAATTTTATACCATAATTTAACTCAAGTACACTTCCTTCATTAATTTCAAGAGCATTTGAATTTCAGGCACAATTTAAAAATATAAGCTCATGTGGATCACCAAAAACATAAACTGAATCCTTCCACTCCATGAATTAAAAGCACACATAAATATTAGAATAAGGAAATGAGGGCACCTGATTTTTCTTCAACGTATGCACGAGCTCCTCGAGTTGTTCAACTCGATCAGGTCAAAACCTCAATGTAGAACTCGTCTTGCCACTCTAGTACCTTTTTCTATAATTAAAACTCAAACACACCTTATCTTCAAATGATTCATCAATAATAAAATAGGAAAACTATAAGAAATACTCAATTGACTATCTAATCAACTCCACACACTAGACACACCAACACAACACTCTGAACATTTGTTAAGTTGTAAAAAATCGACATATCAATACCAGTTAAAATATTAATATGCTCCAAAAAATCAACTCCCTAACAAATAAACAACCAACGAAAGGAAAAATTACACCCTTGGTGCTCATAAAACGAGGTAAGTGTTAGATTGTATACTAAAAGTCTAGCTTTTGTATGAACAATGTTTTGGCAATTTATTTAAAATGGGAATCATATGATCAAAAGTTTAACATATTATAAATTAATTATTTATATGTTTATACAAAAGTCCTCTTACTTTATTCTATAGATAATATGTTATGCGACAACACGCGTAAGATCATATTATCAGTTTTCTTATAAAGTATAAATAGATGTTCACAAGCAAGATAGATGGGGACTCTCTATCGGGATGGTTGTAGTGTGATTTGGTATTAGTTTATCTTGACTATAGAATCACATTAGTGTACTTTATGTATTGAGCACGACCGTCTGAGATCGTTCGTCTTATACTGACTATATAGAAGAACTTGATCTCTGTTATTATGAATGTTCATGCTCTTAATCTCTATACAATAAAATCGACACATAAGGCAATATGTATTTCTTTGATTCATAATGGATGAGATTTACATATAATTAAATCAACAAACTCTGTGAGTTGGGAAGTACTGCTGTCTCTATGGTGTGCTGTTGATTGTAGAAGGAATCTAAGTCCGCTATAGGTTGATGATGTCCCCTTGAGGAGCTCATAAGGATTATCATGTAAATCTTGCAAGTGGATTAATTTCGGCATGATAATGAGGTTGAGTGGTACTACTCTCGGATGAGATATTAATTAATGGAGTTGTCAGTAACTTAATTAATTAATGGGCATTTTATATCTTAAACATGGGGATACTGCGGGCTCATAATAAGAAGGAGCCCATAACGTAATTATGGTATTAGAGCGGCAGTGCAACAATAATTTTTTAGTAGACTATATTATTATTATTGGACTTAAGTATAAGTTTTGGGCTAAACTTGGATACTTAAGCCCAATGGAGGCCCGACTCTAAGTTCTCCTTCTAGTCCCTGTTGTAGCCCATATATAAGTTATCTCAGCTTCTTAGGACCCTATTATTGTCGCCTCTTTTGACATGAAATAGAAGGAAGGAGCAGATTGAGAAGATCCTGAAGATCGTCGCCCACCCAACATCATGATTGGACTTGGGAATGCAGCAGAAGATCAAGAGATTTTTTTATGCAGCTGTCCATCTTCAACATACCCTGGTGAAAGGTAATACGTTTCTAGCTTATTGCTTCTGCTGGATTAGAAACACATGGAATCCTAACGGTTCACGCTAACCAAATGATCGAACGCCAATAGTAAGTATCTTGGTGAAAGTTTTACATATTATAAATTAATTATTTATATGTTTAATATCGGAGAGTCACGATGATATTAAACCTTTTAACTGCTGGATCAGAGGGCGGTCTTCTCACATCCGTACCTTCAAGTACTTTCTTTCTCTCTTCTTGTCTATACTTAGCACCTCATCTTTCTTGGTCACAAAAATATGATCCTCAGGATTTCCTTCCTCCCATGATTGTCTAGACACTTCTTTATCAATATTCCACTTAATTTCAGAATCATCTGTCCTATTAAAATCAAGATTAAATAAGTTAGAAACCACATCTATGCTCTTACCTGATTGAGTCTCCATAGACATCTTCATTGTTTGATCAAGGGAGAAAACCACGTCTTAATTATCCATCTGCAGTCTAAGCTTCTTGGCTGTCAACCTCTTTGCTCTTTCCTACTTATTCTCCACTATTAGCTCAGTATTTTGCTCTTGTAATGGTACTGGAGTGTTCTGAAAAATACGTGTAGCATTCGGCATGAAAATAGGGTTTGACTGTTGCAGTTCGACCATGGTTCGACCAGAATGGTTTGGTTAAACTGAATGAGGTTGGTCGAATTGGGTACTTGAAAATGGGCTCAATCTGTCCAGTTGTGGTTCGACAGAGAGGTCTAGTCGAATAGGAATGCTTTGGTCGAACCGCGAGCCAGAAAACAGAGTATTGTTTCTCTATTTTTCCAAAAGTCATTTGACCGCGGTTCAACCATCAGATTTGGTCGAACCGCACAGGTCTGGTCAAACTGGAGCCCTGCTCTCCTCTTTTTTGTCCACAGGCTTCATCGGACCTTCTTACTATGTCCCGAACCTCAATGTGATGGCATTATTCTCCAACGTTTGTGTTAATTGATTCCTCATTCGCGGCTATTTGACACATTATAAAGGTAAGGTCCTTCAACTGCTTAGATAAATCTACATGATTAGCATTCATACTCACTTCGACGCTGTCAACCCTTGCATTATTCCTTGTCATGTATCCATTGAAGGTATCTTCAACACTCTTCACTTCTTGTTGTTGCCTACAAGGCCCCCTTTGTGTCAACTCTGGAATTTACCTATGCTGGGACTCTAGTAGCTTGTTGATGTTAGCTAAACTAGAGACGATCTCATTATCCCTATTTGGCTTTACCACTTGATGTTCAACCTGCGCCACCATACCAAGTACATAATATCCTCTAATTCTTTCGGTAGCCCAGTCACGTGAATTCATAGAGATGTCTTTAAACAACTTTCCTGCTTCAAGTGATGTCTTTGATAACAGCGCTCCTCCTGATGATGCATCAATAGGAATACGTAACTCACAATCCAATCCATAGTATAAGATACTTATGTATTGAGCCTTGAACATCCCATGTTGTGGGCACCTCTTAAGCATATCTTTAAACATGTCTCACGCCTCATGAAATTTCTCACCCTGATTTATAATAAATTGGGTGATGTCTTCCTTCATTCAAAACACCTTAGAGGGTGGCATATATCTCTCCAAGAACTTCTGCTGCAGTTGGTCCCATGTAGTGCAGTCTGTGGCATCAAGAGTCTCAAACCAAGCTTACGCCCTATCAATCAAAGAGAACTTGAATAGGGCGATCCGCCTAGCATTATCATTAGCTCCAGCACCTTTATGAGTATTTGCATAACCAAGGAATTTTCTGAGATGCTGATATGGATCTTCCAATGAACCTCCAGAAAAGGGATTCTTCTCAACCATGTTAATAAGAGTGGGATGTATCTCAAAATCATCATCTTCCCCTCTTGCTCCCATCAAACCCATATTGCCAATCCTATTGTATGTGAAAATTTCATGTATGACAACATTATCCGAATTCTGCCTTGCTCCGGTCATGTTTAGCTTTGTGTGTTACTTCTTCCTTTCTTTTCTCTCATTTTCCTAGTGCACAATTACCTCAGAAAAATTCAAGGTTAGATAGAATTAAATAATCACAAATAAAAGTCTTAATCAAACTAGAAATAATAAAATCAATAATAACAGTTGTACCCAGCAACGGTGCCAAACACTTAATGAGCGTTTTCTTTGCACGCAAAATTAATCCATAAGTAATAAGGATATCAATTGCAGTTTAAGCAAGCATCCAAGTTAAATATTGACCCCAAATGACAACATATTATCAATTTAATTACTTACTAAATTACTTAAGAGAAGCGACAATTAAGTTTGAGGATTTAATTATCAATCTACTAACAAATTAATTAAAATAACAAATAAATAAGAAACTAGGAAAATAGAAAAGTGAATCAAGTAGGAGAATAGGTAGCTCTGGAATAATCCAGTTTCACTCATTAATTTCCCTTTCGTGTATCAAAGTCCGACTCTGCCTTGTGGAATATGGCGCATCACTAAGTTATGCAAATCTACTCTATAGATACAAGTAAATATGTGTGTTACACGTGTGAATAACCTTGGAGCAAGAGATATAATTTTACCCCCCTTCTAGGTACTATCAGTATCAATTATTTCCCTGGTCAATTGGTACTCTAACCCGATATGATCTCCCTTTATAGGTTCTATAAAGTTTCTCTCTTTATCCTACTTATTAATCTGAATTCAATTCAATTAACAAGTATTCATATATAATAGTTCTAATGAAATTTCGGAGTCCCATCACTTATAATCATAATATGGAATCCTGTTCAGCAGTGAACGCGCTCAATCAATAATCAAGATATATATTTAGACTCTATATAACAGTTGAAGATGCACAAAATGACTATGAATATGGATTAAAAATGCATAGTCATACATAAAATAAATCCACAAGTAGTGTAGTACGGAGTATACACACGATAGTTCAATTAATTCATAAAAACCTTCAAAACCCTAGATCTACCAAAATGGTTCTAGCCCATGATGTTACGAAGAACAATCATGGGGGTTGGATAGATCTTACCCATATGCCTGGAAAATTAGAAAATAGAAGAAAAGAATTAGGAAAACTCTTGGTGTAGCGATCTCCTTCCTTCTTTCTTCCGTCTCTTCAAATCCTCTTGATTCTCCTCTTGATTCAGCAGACGAATTTTTCAAGTGATGGATGGATTGAGGAAAAGATGTGGATGATAGTTGGGGGGGTGATCCCCCCTTGTGGGGTATAGGATGATTGTGTTGTGGTGCCATCTCATATGAATAATGATGTAAAATATATATGGTGTGAGAAGGGAATTAAATAAAGAAATAAAAGATATGGGTTAATCATGAATGATTATGTGATAAGGAGATTAATTGTGCTCCAAGAAATAAGTAATTTTCGAATATTTTTGAAAATTCTCGAAAATTCTCGCTGGCAGCTACGCGACTTGATAAATTTGAGCATAACTTCCTTGTCCAAACTCCAATTTTAGTGATTCTTGTGCTCACGCGATTCTCTTTTTCTTGAATTTTTTCTATCCATATAAAGATCTCACTAAAAGTCCAATATTAGAAGATGTAAAAAGTCATGTAATGTTGAACAGTCGTTCTAAGTAGAAACAGCTTGCGCGATATCACCATTTTGATCATAACTTTCTTGTTTGGACTTCGATTGAGGTGTTTCTTATGCCAAAACGATCCTCTATTTTGTGGCTTTTCAATAATTTATCACATTTCCACTTTTGAGCTCCATACGAACACACAAAAATTACACAAGTTGGACATGCGTTTCTCAGCATTCTTGCACAAGTTGTACCTTTTCTCCAACTTTACACTTTTGATTCTTTTTCCCCCTAAAACACACTAAAACACCTCAAATGCACATTTTTCTCAAATATATTGAATATAAGACACATGTACTAATACATAACAATAATTCCTATCAAAAAGGTAATTAATTGGACTCTAAAACACGCTTATTTTCACTCTCATCAAGCGGCACCTCTTTTGGTTAAGCACCTTGAAAACTGTGTTTTCTAATTCTGAGCACTTTTGACTTGTTTTCTTGTATAATTATGCTCAAACAACTTCAATAGCATCTGATTCGTGGCTTTTCCATACACATTTCGATTTGCCTCGATTTAAGATCAAATCGTACTTAATATCCACATAAATCAGACTTAAAATATATGAATTCTCACTCTCATCAAACCCCTCAAACTTACAAGTTGCTCGTCCCGAGACAACGAAATCAAAACAAAGGCTAGAGAGTGTGAACTTCACAAGATCCATATAACATGCACAACATATTCTAACACATGCAATTTCATCAATTCAAAACACGCATTTATCCATCATACTTTTCATCCATATGCAAAAACTTCAATCAATAACAATACTCATTCAAGTGCTCAAGTTATCTAGCTCACTAGGTAAGTCTTTACTCTCGCTCTCAAGTGTAAGATATATACATTTAAAGGGTTAGTGTTTACGCTCATAATCAATTCATACATCTGCGTAACCATAAACTTGGCAAGGGTCTTTGGATTGTAATGTTAGCTCTTTGGTAAAGGTAGGAGAATTTAGATAAAGTGACTAATTAACTAGTAGAGAATTACCTTGGAGTTTTCCTTTTTATCAAACAACTTCTTTCTTCTTCTCCATCATCATTGTCATGATCTTTTCGATACTTATTTCCTCCTTCTTCACTTGGAATCAACATCTTTCTTTTTGAACATAAAGGTACCAGTTTCGGGCACTACCCTTCTAAGAAATTGAGGTACCTGTTTCAGGAACTACCCCAAAACAAGATTTAATCATGAATTTTTTCTTCGTTTAACATCACTATCACCAATCTTTCCTTCATTTTCTTCTTAATATTCATCACTGGCAACTTATTAACCTCAACTCTCTACTAGTAAATATGGTATTAAAGGCTCAAGTAAAAGATAAATAAGAGCTTTTTATCAAAGGCTTGCCAAAGAAAAAGTTTTAAGCCTCAACGGGCTTCCAATAATATACAAATTATAAGGGAAGATAAAAATTTGGCTAAGTAGCTCAATTTAACAATAATGGCCTAAGATCATGTCATAGTATCTATCAATAATAAATCTAAAGTAAGACTCCAAGCCAAGTTCTAGAATACAAATATATGAATAATACTCTCAAGAATAAACTATCATGCATTGATGTAGGATTATTCATAGGCTCAAATTCTCACATGGTAATAGATTTCCTAAGCACTCTTCAAAGCATGGAATTAACGTCAATCTCTATATAAATTACAAATAATCATATAAACGCTACATGCCTTTCATCAACAAAATCAACATGCATAAAATACAAGTGCACATGCATGTTAGAGAGTCAATCATCTCTAATCAAATCGATCAACAATCACATCAAGTGTACCAAATATCTCTAAAATACTATCAATAAAATACATGTCAGCACTCATGAATCAACCAATACTCATACAACCCACCACACACACAATACCCAACCTGTAAAGTGAAAAATAGAAGAGAGGCGAGAGGAAACAGATAAAGATAAAAACCTGGTGCACTCTACTCCTAGGAACATCATCATCACTATTTTCATTGCGCCAATCATCGAAATCCCTCTGCAAGTTATAGATCTTTTTTATCTAATGCCTCGTAATTCTCATTAAATCTCCTAACCTCCTATCCATAGCATCATAGCGAAGGTTGAGTGCATCATAAATTGTATTCGCCAATGCAAATTGGCGGTTCTTCTCTTGCTGATTCGCGTTCAAGGTGGCGAAGTGTTCATGCATCAACCTGAACTGCTCCCTATAGAATTGATACTGAGACTGCCAAAAATTCTATTGATACTTACCCGGTGGTTGCTGCTGCTGCATCGGAGAAACTTCCATCTCCTAATGTTCCTGAGGTATCTCCATATGTACCTCGGGAATTGGCTGTTGCTGATGCTGCTGCTGCTGATACTGCTGTTGTGGCTGTGGTTGTGGCTCATACTCCTCGGGCTCTCCTACCAAAATCATATTTAAACCTAAATAGACCCCATGAATATGCATATGAGCCAATGTCCTCCAATCTTCATTTTCTAAACAAGTAGTGGAGATCGCGACGTGGGGAGGAGTGTTCATTAGAAGATTTGTGTTGATCAGAACAGAAGTGAGCTCAACAAGGGAGAAATGAATCATGAAAGATATCGAATTGATTCCTGTAATGAACATCCACACATCATCCTTCCTCCAAGTCAAGTTCATCCTCACACACGCTGATATAATCAAATTCGGGTCACCTAAGATCGGCGTATGCCCTATCAAATCAATGTTATAATGCTCCGCTAATGGTTTAATTAGCCCTCCTATGTTGACCTTCTGAAACGTGTGTGTAGTAAAACACTCTAGCTGCTGAAACAAGTAGGCTCCCAGATTAAAGTGTACTCCATTCATCATACACCACAGGACATACAACTCTGCCTTCGGAATACAACCACCCTCAACTCGGGCAAATATAGTGTCTCCGAGTATCCAATCCACATAGGCTATCACCGGGTTGCGAATAAAGGCAGCCCTCGAATGGTTGGAATTAAAAGCTCCTTGCAACCCCGTAATCAACCTCGCATGTTACACGCATATTTTCTTGTGTCAATAAAGTAGATTTGCATGGTTTAGTGATGCATCCATTGTCCATAAGGCAGAGTCGGTCAATACACTTGAGACGAAATTTAATTTGTAAACTGGATTACTCTATAGCTACCTATTCTCCATATTTGATTCACATTCGTATTTTTCTAGTGCTTGATTTATTTTCCTTGTTATTTTAATTAATTTGTTTATTAGACTAATAATAAAATTCACAACTTTTTATTGCCAACTAGTTTTAATTAATTTAGATAATAATTAAATTAATAATATTCCGTCCCTTGGGTTCGATATTCAACTTTATCGTTTGCCTAAACTGCAATTACATCCTTAATACTTGGGGATTAAATTGTGTGTAAAGTAAACGCGAATAACATCATGCTCCTTTAACTCAATTTTATTTTTCTTCATTTCTGTATATTTTGAAAACCTATCGAGCACATTTGAGTATTTCATAGACAAATCATCAATCTTTCCAAGATTTCACCTGATTTAACTTTTCCTTTCCTTTAGCTTTTCGCTTTGCTTTTTTTTGTCCAATTGGATGAGGTTCATCATCATTTAGATCAATATTCATATGAAAATTTTCTATTCAATGATGTATTGCTGTCATCCGACTTCGACATTCTCGCTTTCTTTGATGTCCCGTGGTAATCACTATTTTATGGACAATACATTGGACGATCCTTCACTATTTTCCAGACATGCTCGATATTAAATGCAACACCATTATATTCATCTGCATATTTAGCATAATCCATGTATAATATATATGCATCAATGTGACCACTTCTATATACTTCGTACACTCTTATAGCAAGTATTAAAATTATTCACCTTTTGATTAATTATTGCATACTAATATGATTTCAAGAAGCTCACATTTCTTTTGACTACGCTTGAAGGGAGATTTTCATTGTAGTATGTTGAAACTCGTTACCAAAAAGTAATCCCTTTCTAATTGTTGCTGATTTCCGAGTCATCGCTAATCATGATAAAAGAATATGCGAGTAGTTCATCTTCTGGTATGCTCCATCACAATTTCTTTTGACTACTACCATCACCATCTTCTTGCTCTTCATTTTCTACTTGAGTTTGATTGTTATAAATTTGAGTTTCAGGAATGATGATTGGAAATAACTGAATGGATTAATTGAATATGAAAGTTTGAAAATTTGTGGACCTTCAGGGGAAGAAAATCATTCATCGGATATATTATGAGAATTTAGAAAAATTCTAAAAATTTTATTATTGTTTTTATCCATGAGAGAACTTTGAATCAACAATAATTAAGAAAAATAATAAAGTAGAAATTCTAAAAATAGAAAAGTAGATGTAGTGATATAAATAAATTGTGGTGGATGTATTTTTTAGTATTCAATGACATGTTTATAGAAAAATTTAAAGTATTTTAACGTTACAATTTCAACATTTATTTTTATTGTTAAAATTCTAACGTCAATCGTTCACTATTTTCTTTAGAAAATATGAATCTCACCCTCAAGTGTAAGGAATCAATTGTAGTGTGCGTGTGAACAAGTTAAATTATCTAACCCACGGGATAGTGTTAGAGTGATAAATAATCTAATTACGACTATTCTTATTTAAGACAAACTCAATTTATTAAAATTAATTATTAAATAATAAAATAAATAAGATACATTGGCTAGAAAACAATTAAGTATTCCAAGATAAGAGACTAATAATGCTAAGGACAATCCAGCTTAATCATGTGACAAATTATTCTAAATCCAAATAATTACCTACAGATATTTATAAGAGGATCGCTAAGCCTGGTTAGACCACCTTGATCAAGTAAGATCTAACACTTAATGAGCTGCAAATTCTAAGGCCGATTAGAAATTAACGCACACTCCCTCCATATGTACTTCATACTAAATTCCATTAAAGGTTAAAACACTAGACTTCCCTTTCTAGGTACTAAATTCCAATAAAGACTAAATTATTAAGCTCTTTGTCTCCTTAGGAATGATAGTCCAATCCCATAAAACTGCCACAGAAAACAACCATTATCATGCAGAAAAAGAGAATTCTATTAACTATCCAATCAGTGATACCATCATGAATAAGCAAAGGAAACAAAACTCAAAACACAATAATTAGAAGTCTCAAAATATTTTCTTCAATAAGGAAATAAACAATCTGTCTTATTTGAAATCCAGGTCTTGGGCAATCAAATCAGACACGAAACTACAACATAAGTGACATTACATAAAATGAAAAAAAATATTATTATAGATCATAAATAACACTTTTTCGGTGTCGTTGTTGCCCCTATTATCTAAAATATAATGTTATACTTTTTTTTGTTTATGATAATACCTCATATCAATTTTAACATTTTATTGTAACACTTTCAATAATCTTACATATATTGTTAATGTAACATTTTTTTTTTATCTTTATGTAACATTATTTTGTTAATATTTTTGAATATAAATGTAATACTATTATACATATTATTTTGTTAACACTTTTTAATATAACGTAACATTAATTACATTGTCTTTCTAACACTTTTAAATATAATGTAAAACTAACTATATTATTTTGATAACATTTTATATAAATGTAGCATTAACTATATTATTTTGCTTACACTTATGTATATAATGTAACATTAATTACATAATAATTTTATCACTTTTACAAATATATATAACACTTTTACATAACAATTATATAACACATATATTAACGCTTGTGGTATTTATACAATATTTAATAATAACAATAATAACAATAATAATAATAATAATTTTACTAAACTATTATGTTATTATTAAATAATAATTTTATTAAATTATAATAACATATTGATTATTTAATAATAAATTATGCCAATAATTAATAACAATGATTTTATTATTTTTATTATTATTATATTATTATTATTATTATTATTATTTTCCTCACGGATGGGATCTATCTAGAATGTGCATCTTTTTTCAGGAGTTTTACATGTCCTCTTGATCCCAAAAGGAAGAAATTTAAAGAAATGCAAAAGGCAGTGAGAAAGAATGTTGAGTATGCATTTGGTGTTCTCCAATCTCGTTGGGCAATTATTAGAGGTCCAGGTCGATTTTGGTATCAAAGTAACTTGAAAAATATTATGTATGCGTGTATCAATATTTTACATAACATGATTGTAGAAAATGAAGGGGACATGATATCAGATTGGTCCGAGGAACTAAACAACAACGATGATAATAATGCTCCACCAATTCTTCAAGGTCTGGTTGGAGGACTCAGTGGGTACCTGAAGAGAGATTCTACATTATGGGACAAAAAATATCATCAACTTCACGCCGTTTTAGTTGATCACATATGGGAACGATTTAGTAATATTTAGAAATTTGTTGTTTTCAAGATAAAATATTTGAATTTTAATTAGTGTTATATTTTTTGTATTTCATGTATTCTTGTACTATTTTATATTTTGATTAATTTTATTATATAATTTTAAACAAAAGTAAAGAATTTATTTAACTAATTTAAATTATGTCGATCAATTAATAAAAAAATTAAAAAAATATATTATTCAAGTAAAAATAATTTAATTTAATTTATTACAATAAAATTTTTTAATTTAGTTATTAATTTAAAATAATTAAATATGAATAATAAATAATTATTCATGAAATGAAAATCATATTAAAAATTAATAAAATGATATTGTGTATAAAATATATTTGGTAGTGGGACCTCAAATAGTATTAGTTGTACCTAGAATGATTGGGTAGATATATGTATAAATGTGGGGAATATTTAACTTTTGATGTGTCATAAAATTGTACTTGGGTTTGGGTACATCACTTGAGTTGCTCTTAGATAATGTCCACATGGCATAACACATGATCATTTTAATACACCTCACGTCTTTGAATTGTCATCTCATCATCCACATTAACTACCTAACACCCAAATTAAGCCATGGGTCGTTCTTCTTCTCTCACTCTCTCTCATAGCCATCATCTCTCTCTACCATTTACAGTCATAGCCATCATCTCTCTACAATTTACAACCATGGCTCTACCTAACAACTCCACCCATCCACTACCTCATCCTCTCTCTCCATACCCGCCTTCTACGGTCTTTAGTCCACCACCTCCTCTGCTGCAACTCCACTTTTCAGCTACCATGCACTCGCCTAAACCGGACGTCAAGTCTACGCTTACGGCGCCTTTTACTTTTAAATACCATAATTATATTTTTTTAATGGAAGATATTCTTTTAAAGAAAATTTATCTTTTTTATGAATATTGCATAATTACAAGCTGTAAGTGTAAGGAGCTACATAAGTGTGGTTTTTACTCTATTGTTTTAATTTATACTATACTTATATTCTATTTCCGTTTTATTTTCAATTATTCAACTTGTTTTTTCATCAATAATAGTATTTGATAATTTTTATGCTATTGATCATTTGAATCATTTATGCTATTTTCACCCATGTGTTTTGATTATTGATCTTATATTGATCAAAGAAGCACATGTACATATGAGTTTTAATTCTTGCGCATAGAAATAGTCACATTCATTTAAGCTATTTTGCTATTTTACTAAAAGTTTGATCAAAGAAGAAGAGTTTTAATTCTTGCGCTGAGTCACTATGAGTTTTAATTATTGTGCATAGAATAGTCACATGTATTTATGCTATTTAATTTGCTATTTTACTAAAAGTTTGATCAAAGAAACATGCTTAAATTCTTACGCAGAGTCACATTTTTGCTATTTTGCTATTTTCTATCAAAGTGGCCAATGAGTAAGTCTTATGCCACTAGAAAATAAGTGACATTACATAACACCAAAAAAATGTTACTTAACAATTAAAAAATATTAATATAAATCATAAATAACACTTTTTCGGTGTCGTTGTTGCCCCTGTTATCTAAATTCGAATGTTACACTTTTTTTTGTTTATGATAACACCTCATATCAATTTTAACATTTTATTGTAACACTTTCAATGATGTTAAATATATTGTTAATGTATGATTTTTTTTATCTTTATAAAATATTATTTTGTTAACACTTTTGAATGTAAATGTAATATTATACACATTATTTTGTTAACACTTTTTAATATAGCATAACATTAATTACATCATTTTTATAACACTTTTAAATATAATGTAACACTAACTATATTATTTTGATAACACTTTTATATAAATGTAACATTAACTATATTACTTTGCTTTCGCTTATGTATATAATGTAACATTAGTTATATGATAATTTTATCACTTTTACGAATACATATAATACTTTTACAGAACAATTATGTAACACATTTGTTAACGCTAGAGGTATTTATTCAATATTTAATAATAACAACAATAATAATAATAATAATAATTTTACTAAACTATTATTTTATTATTAAATAATAATTTTATTAAATTATAATAACTATATAGATTATTTAATAATAAATTGTGCCAATAATTTAATAATAATACTTTTATTATTATTATTATTATTTCCTTGACTGATGGGATCTATCCAGAATGAACATATTTTTTTAAGAGTTTTCCATATTCTATTGATTTCAAAAGGAAGAAATTTAAAGAAATGAAAGAGGCAGCGAGAAAGGATGTTGAGCGTGTATTTGGTGTTCTCCAATCTCGTTGGGCAATAATTAGAGGTTCAGGTCAGTTTTGATAACAAAGTAACTTGAAAGTTATTATGCATGCGTGTATCATTTTAAATAACATGATAGTAGAAAATGAAAGGGACATGATATCCGATTGGTCCAAGGAACTCAACAACAACGATGATAATAATGCTCCACCAGTTCTTCAACGTCCGGTCGGAGGATTTAGTGAGTACCTCAAGAGAGATTCTACATTACGGGATAAAGAAAAACATCATCAACTTCGCGCCGATTTTGTTGATCACATATGGGAACGATTTGACAATATTTAAAATTTGTTGTTTTCAAGATAAAATATTTCAATTTTAATTAGTGTACTCCCTCCGTCCCAAGCTAAGAGGGTCATTTTTTCATTTTGGTCGTCCCACCCAAAGAATCCCCTTTTCTTTTTTACACACATTGGACCCACACACCCCCTCTAATACAATTAAAATATGAAACCCACACTCCCACTAATACAACTACCAACTACACATTAAATAATAATACTCCTTAATCTACGAGCAAAAAAGCAAATGACCCTCTTACGCCGGGATGGAGGGAGTATTACTTTTTGTATTTCAGGTATTCTTGTACTATTTTATATTTTAATGAAATTTATGATATAATTTTTTAAAAAAAGTAAAGAATTTATTTAACTAATTTAAATTATGTCGATTAATTAATAAAAAAATTATTCAAATTAAAATAATTTAATTTAGTTTAATTTGTTACAGTAAAAAATATAATTTAGTTATTAATTTAAAATAATTAAATATAAATAATATATAATTTTTAATGAAATGAAAATTATATTAAAAATTAATAAAATGATAATATGTATAAAATATGTTTGGTGGTGGGACCCTCAAATAGTATTAGTTGTACCTGGAATTATTAGGGAGGTATAGGTATAAATGTGGAGAATTTTTAACTTTTGATGTGTCAGTAATGTGACACAAAATTGTACCTGAGTTTGGGTACATAATTAGATTTGCTGTTAGATATTGTCCACATGGCATAACACATTATCGTTTTAATACACCTTACTCTTTGAATTGTCATCTCATCATCCACATTGACCATCAAACACTCAAATTGAGCCATGGGTTCTTCTTCTTCCTTCACTCTCTCTCATAGCCATCATATCTCTCTACTATTTATAGCCATGGCCATCCTCTCTCTACCATTTACAGCCATGACTCTGCCCAACAACTCCACCCATCCACTACCTCCTCCTCTCTCTCCATACCTGCCTTCTATGGTCTTAAGTCCACTATCTTCTCCGCTGCAGCTCCACTTTCGAATCGCCGTGCACCCGCCTAACCAGACGCCAAGTCTACGCTTCCGACGCCTTTCACTTTTGAATACCTTAATTATATTTTTTTAATGGAAGATGTTCTTTTAAAGAAAATTCATCTTTTTATGAATACTGCATAATTTCAAGCTGTAAGTATAAGAAGCTAAATAAGTGTGGTTTTTACTCTAATTATTTTAATTTATGTTATACTTATTCTATTTCCTTTTTATTTTTAATTATTCAACTTGTTTTATAATTAATAACAGTATTTGATTATTTGCATGCTATTGATCATTTGAATCATTTATGTTATTTTCACCCATGGGTTTTGATATTTATTGATATTGTATTGATCTTATATTGATCAAAGAAGCACATGTATATATGAGTTTTAATTCTTGCGCATTGAGATAATCACATTCATTTATACTATTTTGTTATTTTACTAAAAGTTCGATCAAAGAAAAAGGGTATTAATTCTTGCGCAGAGTCACTATGAGTTTTAATTCTTGTGCATAGAAATAGTCACATGTATTTATGCAATTTTTTTTACTAAAAGTTTGATCAAAGAAGCAGGGCTTAAATTCTTACGCAGAATCACATTTTTTTCTATTTTTCTGTTTTCTATCAAAATGTCCTATGAGTAAGTCTAATGTCACTACAACATAAGACATTACATAACACCAAAAAAATATTACTTAACAATTAAAAAACATTATTATAGATCATAAATAATACTTTTTCGGTGTCGTTATTGCCCCTATTATCTAAATTCTTTGTTACACTTTTTTTTGTTTATGATAACACCTCATATCAATTTTAACATTTTATTGTAACACTTTCAATAATGTTAAATATATTGTTAATGTAAAATTTTTTTTATCTTTATGTAACATTATTTTGTTAACACTTTTGAGTGTAAATGTAATATTATACACATTATTTTGTTAACAATTTTTTAATATAACATAACATTAATTACATCGTTTTGCTAACACTTTTAAATATAATGTAATACTAACTATATTATTTTGATAACATTTTTATATAAATGTAACATTAACTATATTGTTTTGCTTACACTTATGTATATAATGTAACATTAATTACATAATAATTTTATCACTTTAACTAATACATATAACACTTTTACAGAATAATTATGTAACACATATGTTAACGCTTGAGGTCTTTATGCAATATTTAATAATAACAATAATAATAATAATTTTACTAAACTATTATTTATTATTAAATAATAATTTTATTAAATTATAATAACTATATTGATTATTTAATAATAAATTATGACAATAATTTAATAATAATAATTTTATTATATTATTATTATTATTATTATTATTATTATTATTATTATTATTTCCCTCACGGATGGAATCTATCCAGAATGGACATCTTTTTTCAAGAGTTTTCCATGTCCTCTTGATCTCAAAAGGAAGAATGGACATCATTTTATAGGTTTCTCTTTTCTATTAACTAGAATACTCTTATAGTGATTTGGGTTATGTTGATTTGTTAGATTATATTATGTTTCGTCAACAACTAACTAGGTTGCTCTTTTTTATTAATGGCTAAAACTTGTGTGCCCTTCGGGGACACCGTGCCCCCAAATTAATCCCGCATTTTTTGAAAGATATACCTTTTAATATTAAATGGTATATCATTTAGTATAAGAACGTGTACTCTTTATTTCCTATAAAAAAATTATTATTTTTAAAGCGTGTACCCTTATGTATATTCTTTAGTATAAGAACATGTACCCTTATTGATGAAAGTGAATACCTTTTAAAACAAAATATTATACTTTTTCACACCTTCTGCATCCGGGGACACAAGAGATCAACTCTATTAATTAGGTTACTCTTTATAATGATTTGAGTTATTATGAACAAGTTTCTGGATTACTTTTTATGTTGGTTTGTTTATGTTCTATTCCTTTTATGAACAAGTTTACTTTTTCTATTAGTTAGGTTACTTTATAATAAATTGGGTTGCCTCTTGATTTGAGACTCTAATTTTCTGAAAATCAAAGGGTGAAATAATAAGAAAGAAAAAGTTTTCATTCAATAATGTCTATTTAGATTCTAAATAAAGAGAAATTCAAGAGTACAATATATATTAGTACATGTCACAATAGTACAAGACTTGGAAAATAAAGCTTAATGTTATAAATCAACCATCCATTCATCTCTTATTCTTTACACATTAATTAACCTGAAGAATATATGAAAATAAGAGGATGGGAGAGAAAAAGGTAATAGTTACTGTTGATGAGAGTGAAGAAAGCATGCAACTCATTGGGGGGTGGGGTGGGGGAGAGAGAGAGAGAAATATATGTCAAAAAAAATGAGAAAATCATGGGGGCGAGAGAAGGTCATTACACTTGGCTTAATTAATATTAGCAAAGGAAGTCATGGGCAAGAGAGAAGGTCAGAATAAGGCGGGAATTCAGGCGCAACTGTAAAGAGTTATTGGAGTTGCAACGTAAGATGGTTAAGAGAAAGACACGTTGCGATAGTGTATTGTGTGTGTGAGAGAGGGGAGTGATATATGTGTGACAATGTGAGAGAGAAGGTGGGGACCAGATTTTAGGAGAAGAGAGGAGAACAATTTACGTATTTTTAAGAGGAAGATATTGTCTACATGATCCGGTATTACCAATATTGTTTGAGACAGATTCCAGAGAAGTGCCTCTTTTTAAAGAATAAAAAATATTTAATTTTTTTATTTTATTAATAATCTTGATATTTAATCCATATAATATTTTTTAACAAAATTATTAATATTTTTGTAAATAAAAATATGTTTAGATGATTAATAAAAAATATTTAAATTATTAATTTATAAAAAATATTAATACAAGTTAATATATATATAATACCTATCCTGAGCATCTCACGAGGACTATATTGTGTGTCAGCATTTCATGTAAGAACCAAATTCCACTCATGTTTAGTTTTGGAGAATTAATTTAAATAATTAAATTAATCAAATTTAATTAGTTATTAAATATTAATTATTAAATTAATCCCCAATTAAATGAGAGTAGTGCGTGAATGTAATTTGACTCACCTAGTGTAGAAGTTACATGCATGGAGCATAATGAGGTTTAATGGGGATTAATACGAAATTAATGTACCTCGTCGAATGTGGGAGAAGAATTCTCAAAAGTCGGGTCAGCCCGTGTAGCATGATCCATCTCTGTATATAGATTTGTTGAATTTGGGGAAGGTTCTGGACGTAGTCAAATCCTCTATATTTTTCTGATTAGAGGAATTTACATCCATTACCAATTAATACATCATAATCAACGCCCATCAATATTATGGCTTAGTGGAATGGTGCGTCTATAAATAAACACATTCAGCATGGATTTTAACACACCATAAACTAATGAGCATATGCATACACAAAGTATTTGCATCTAGTAACGATCTAATTCTCCATCCTACATAGTTTGTCGGAGTTCCAGCGATCGCGGTCCTACCTCACCTGAAAGAAAAAGTAATTTTACCTTTGGGGAAGATCCGCCTAGACCGTATTAATACCAGAGCATGTTTTCTTGCGGGAAGATGTCCAACCTTAACTCGACTTCTACACGCTCTTTCTTGAAGATTCTATAAGAAGAGTTAGAAGATCCTTCGCTTCTACTCTCTTATTTTTTGTATTTTATTTTTGTAAAATCTCCCTTCCACATTTCTACCCATATATTGTAACGGGATCGGTTGGTACGCGGATATATAAACTAACAACCATTAGGCAAATAGATGATGTGATATAAAAGGAAATAAAAATAATTACAGAGGGTAAAAAGATGTTAAAAGGAAAGTGGCCTCAAACTGCCAACTAGAATGCTATCTAAAATGAAAGTACTCTGAATTCTTATCATTGAACATGAGGTGATGAACAAAATTAGACGCTGAATTATGCCAATCCAGTTCTCCACCAATATCTGACAATGTATCCGCGACTATGTTGCCCTCTCGAAAAATATGCGAGACATGAAAATTCATGCTAGCCACGATGTCCTTGACCCTCCTGTTGGTGTTCGATCGTTTGGTTAATGTTAACCGTTAGGGTTCCATGCAATTCTATATCAGGGGAAGTAAGAATATAAATTTGCATTACCTTTTACTAGGATATGTTGAGGAAGAGAAAATTCTCACCGGGCAGCTGCGCGACCTTACGAATTTGAACATAACTTCCTCATCCAAACTCCGATTTGAGTGATTTTCACGCTAAAATGATCCTCTTTTCCGTTGCTTTACAACTGTGCATCACACAACTAGTTTTGAATTCCATATAAATAAAGAAATTATGGAAGTTGAGAGTTTATAGAGATCGAACAACAGCAGCAAAAGACCTGGTGATCTTCTGTTGTATTCCCAAGTCCAATCTTGACGTCATGTGAGCGACGATCTTTAAGATCTTCTTAATTTGCTATTCTCTCCCTCTATTTTACGCATCGAATAGGTTTAGGACAGTAGAGATGACTTGTATATGGGCTACACCAGGGATCAGGAGGAGAAATTAGAGTCGGGCCTCCATTGGGCTTAATTATCTAAGTTTAGCCCAAAAGTTATACTTAAGTCCAATTATAATAATAATATATTCCACTAAAATATTATTACTGCACTGCCGCTCTAATCTCAAATTACGTTATGGCTCCTTATTATGAGTCTGACAGTCTCCCCGCTTTTAAAATATACAATGCCATTAATTAATTAAGTTACTAAAAACTCCATTAATTAACATCTCATCCGAGAGTGGTACCACTCAACCTCATTATCATGCCGGAATAAATTCACCTACAGGGTTTACATGATAATCCTTATGAGCTCCTCAAGGGGACATCATCAACTTGTTTAATAGGACACGGATTCCTTCTACAATCAACAGAATATCATAGAGACAATATTATTTCCCAACTCATCGAGTTTGTTGATTTAATACATATAAATCTCACCTATTGATGAATCAAAGAAATATATACTGGCTTACGTGTCGAGGTTATTGTATAGGGATTAAGACTACGAACATCCATAATAATTGAGATCAAGTTCTCCTACATAGTCAGTATAAGTTGAACGATCTCAAGCGGTCCTGCTCAATACACACAAAGCATACTAATGTGATTTTATAGTCAAGACAAACTAATACCAAATCACACTACAACTTTCTGATAGATTGTCCCTGTCTATCTCGATTGCGAAGCTTCTATTTATACTTTATAAGGAAACTGATAATATGATCTTCAGTGTGACGCCGCACACCATATTATCTAGAGTATAAAGTAAGTGGACTTTTGCAATAACATATAAATAAATTTTAATATGCAAAAACATTTGATCATATGATTCTCATTTTAAATAAATTGTTATAATATTGTTCATACAAAAAGCTAGACTTTTAGTATACAATCCAACAATCTCCCACTTATACTAAAAGACTACATTGTCATGTCAACTGTTACATCTGATTCTCACTCCCACTACACAACCATCAAAAGCTTTCGCTTTAAGTTCCTTGTAAATAATCTTCCGATGCAATCTTGGCGATAACAATCTTCCCCTCATCATACGATTTCTCGTAACAGGTTGTACTTTCACTTAATGTGTTTAACTGCCTTATGGACTTGTGATTCCGTTAAGTTTGCAACTGCACCATTTTTATCACAATAAATTGTAATAACCTTGGGTAAACTCAGAAAATACATCCAAGTCCATCATGAAGACTCTAGAGTCATACAGATACTTTGGCTGCCTCAGAGGCTCCAATTTATCATTTTTCCATAGTGGAGTCCAAAATATATTTCTACATAACACTTTTCCATATTATGACTCAACATCCAAAATTAAACACATAACCTTGAGGTGAATTTACTGCGTCCCTATCTAATTTAGAAAAACCAAATCTATGTAACCCACAAGAAGCAGTGAATCTGTCCAGTGAGCCCACATATAATTTCTAGTCCTTTTCAGGTTCTCCAAAAATATGTGTTACCATAGTTCAACATTCTTATTTTAGTTACCTTGATACCCACTGACCATGTCATTGGCGAAACAGATATCCATTCTCTTGTATATCATACCTTAGATTATGCTTCCTTATTCGCTGAAGCATAAGGAACCGCCTTCATCACTTTTATCTTCTTTTGTATCATAAGACACATTTCCTTAGATAAAGTCACATGCTAAAACGAGTAAGGATTGTATCATATCAAGAAGCTTGAGATGAGCATAACATCCTTTCTTGTGATCTGTATCACCATGATCATAAGAATATGTTTTGCTTCTTCTTAAGTCCTTCATTTCATACTGTTTTATGAACCATACCCATACGCCCAACGATACTCTTTCTTTGTCTCTGAGCAAGATACCATCTACCTATAGTACAAGAAATACCACCACGTTTTCGTCACTCTTCTCAATACACAAGACACATCCACACATTGAATAAATCCATATGATTGGATTTCCTCATCCAAACCAATGTACTTTGAGTTTAAAGTTTGCTTTGGTCCATCGATGGACACTTTTAAGCTTACACTCAAAATGCTCTTCACACTTTGCAATAAATCATTCTGGTTGCTCCACATAGATGTTTTCCTCAAGACTTCCAATAATGAAAGCGGTCTTGACATCTATTTGTTATATCTCATAATTTAATATGAGCAGCAATAAGTAAAAGAATTCAGATCGACTTAAATTTAGGTACCAGCGAAAAGGTTTCCTCATATTCGAACTTACCCTTCTTTCTGAGTGTACCTTTACGCAACAAGCTTTGTTTCAAAGTATCACCTTACCGTCTGATCCTCTTTTATTTTGTAGAGCCACTTCCAATGGCTTTCACACGATTTTGTGATTCTAAAAGCACCCATACCTAATTTAGAATCCAAAGATTCTATTTCAGAAATCATTGTATTTTACTAAGATTTCGCATTTCTATCTTGTAGTGCTTCGTCATACCCACGGGCCGATTTCATGTTTACTAGGGACCAAGTCTCACGACTCTCCCAAAATATAAATCTTTCAGGTTATAAAACAACCCTTCCACTACGACAAAACTCTACAAGCAATTATGTATCAGACGTCTCACGCGATGCAGTTTACTTGTGGTATATCCTCTTGTACAATTGATACTATACTTTGTATTTTTCCCTCTCATATCTTAGAATAATTTATACATGGCTTTGCGATTTATTACATAATCCTTTTCCAAAAATTAAGTATTCGTGTTAATAATCACCTTTTGATCTTTTGGACTATCAAATAAGACACCCTTCATTTTTTTGGGATATCCCACAAATAGACAAACATCCTTACGACATGTTGTTTCAAGGAATACCCATAAAATGAATTTAGTAATTTCAAATAACACATCATCTACCTTTCCATAAGAGTCTTATTCCTTCTTCTCGCCACACCAGTCGGCTGGGATTATCCTGATGTTGACAGCTTGGGATTCAATCCCAACCTCTGATAAATAGCTCCTAAACTATCCTAAGAGGTACTTCCCATCATGATTAAATCGTAATGACTTGATATATTTTCGATGACCCTTAACCGCATAAGCCATGCACTTTTTAAATTAATCATAGTACACAGACTTGTGGTGCATCAAATAATATAATTATCCACCTCTCACCTGGATAGTCTTAGGACCGCATAAATCAGAATGAACCAATTCTAACATATCTTTGGTCATATACCCCTTTGCCTTAAAAAGCAATCATGACCTAGTCTCAGATGCTAAAGGTATGTTTGGTTCATGTCCGAAGGTTCCTTTCTCTCTTTAGATTAGAAGAAGCGTTATTAATTACTATTTATTGCTGATGAGTGTTTTCTCAACACAAAATATTAATCCCAAGTGTAAAGGACACTATTGTAGTTTTGATAAGTGACCAAGTGATTATCGAACCCTAAGGACGTATTATTATCAATTTACTTATAATCTAACTTATTAAGACTAATATGACAATATAGTTGTGGTGATTAAGTAACCAATAGATAAATAATTAAAATAGCAATTAAAATAAAAAAGCAGTAGAGATTAAATGAAAGTGAATAAGTGAGAAGTTAGGTAATCCTTCAAGCCATCCAGTTTTACTCATTAACTTCCCTTCCGTGTATCAATATCCGACTCTGCTTGTGGAGTATGGACGCATCACTAAACCATGTAAATCTACTCTATAGACACAAGTAAATAAGCATGTGACACGTGAGAATATCCTTGGAACAAGAGATATAATTCACCCCCCTTTTTAGGTACTATCAGTATCAATTATTTCCCGTGTACTAAGTACTCTAACTCGATATGATCTCCCTTTATAGGTACTATGAAGTTATTCTCCTTGTCCTACTTATTAACTCAAATAAGATTCAATTAACAAGTATTTATATAAGATAGTTCTGATGAGACTTCGAAGTCCCCTCACTTAGAATCATAACATGTAATTCTGCTCAGCAGTGAACCCACTCAATCAATAATCAAGATATGTATTCAAACTCTACATAATAATTAATGATGCACAAAACAACTCTGAGTATGAATAAAAAAGGTATAATCTTTATAAAATAAATCACAAGTAGTGTTGTACGGAGTATACAGATGGAAGTTCAATCAACTCATAAAACCTTCATAAACCCTAGAACTACCGAAGGGGTCCTAGCCCATGATTGATCGAAGAACAATCATGGTAGTTGGATAGATCTTACCCATAGTCTAGAAAATTGAAAGATAAATTAAGATCCGAAGTAAACCCTAGATGCCAGCGTCGTCGCGTCTCTCTCCTTCTTGAATCTTCACTTGGTTCTCACTTGATTCGACCGATGAATCTCTCTCCACAGTTCCTTAGGATGACGGAAGGGTTTCGGATGTTGTGTAGAATGAAGGTGGTGAATCGTACTCTTTCTGCTATGTAGCTAGGGTCTTCCTTTTATACTTGTAAGCTCTCCTTATAAACCTTGGATGAACTTTTAGAGCGAAAAAACATACTATAGGTGTAAAAATATGGATTCGGAATCTTCTCACACATTGGTTCGACCAAGGCTCTTGGTCAAACCACTCAAGGCCTAGTCAAACCAGCCTGTAACGCACTGGTAGGTGTCTGGTTTGACCCGAACAACTGATCGAACCAGAATCTTCGTGGTCGAATCGTGTTTTGCAAATCTTCAGGCTTTTGGTTCGACCACGGTTCGACCACCATGCCTGGTCGAACCACTCTGAAACAACCTCCAGACGTCTGCTTCGACAATGGGTGCTGGTCGAACCACCTCTCCTTTGGTCGAACCGGGTGCCTAAAATACCCCTTTTCCAGTTTCGATCACTTCTGTCATGTTTTCCTTCGAGAATCTGCTCAAACGACCTCACATGCACCTGATTCGTGACTTTCTACTACATATCTCGATTTATCTTGACTTAAGATCAAATTACACATTATTATCACAAGAATCAGAGCTTAAATTATGTGAATTTACACTCTCATCAGTTGCCTCGCCAGAGAAACATGATTTAAGAATGTGATTGTCCACCAACGTACTCCATCCTTTATTATAATGACTATATCATTCAAATGAAATAGAGTATTCATCCGTAAACGTATGTAAAGATAATTTCTCAAAATTAAATGTTTATTCCTATAAAAAAATAAATAAATATCTCCCACTACAACAGCCACTACTTTCGTAGCTTACCCATGTACTCAATTATCTTATCATCACTTACTCAAAATATCTTGGCAAACTATGAAAAATAAAATTGATCTAGGTTTCCTTTTCAATTTCTACTACATGTTTTTCAAATTCGTTTATCAAGTCAACCATGACCTCTTGCCTTTTTAACTTACTCAAGTATCTGAAGAGTCGCATGAGATTGACCATCATAGTTCTATGAACCTCTCATCTCTTCACTAGAGACTTAAATAAACACTAGAAGACATCTTTAGTGAGAACACATGTTTTCCTAAGAAGTAAGAATCAAAACCAAAATTCTTTTCTAATTTAACTATTCGAAAATACTGAGAATTCTTTTCCAAGAAGTGAAATAAACTATTCGAAAATACTGAGAATCACATAAATAAATACACCGGTTAAATCCTTCGAATTTAACTATTTTTATTGATTCCCTCAAAACAATATAAAATAAAATTCACCGACATCTCAAGCACTGTGAATTTGCATGCCAAGATAGTGTGGACGTATACAAACCCGAATATTATAAGAGAAGGTTTTACCCATTAATTTCATTCGTCAACCTAACTTTATGACAAAATAATTAATAGTCGGTTTCTCTTTAGCCATGCAAATAACAGCAGTGACTCCGATAGGGAGGATACTTAATATTTGTACCTAAGTGTACACCATTATTTGATCACAAGTCCATTGCCCAAGCTTGCGTACCTTACAGATGGAAAAGTATACGCGCTCAGATAACTTCCTACAATCATCATAAAGAAGTTTGTTCTAGCAATCCAAGAACAAACTCGTCCGATGGGAGGAAGGTACTATAGCCAACACGTCAGTTTATTCACATCACTTACAAACCTATAATGGAGGCCGCGGGAATTATTTACCAATCCCCTCTCCCACTTAGCTATTTAACATCGAGATTTTTTACATGCATATAATATTTAAGAATAAAATACACAACCTAGTATGCTCCTATTACACCAAATAAGGCAGTAAATCACAAAGAATCATGCATACATATATAACAATAATCAGATATCAATCAAATTATGACAGTTATATATCAGCGAATTCAATTGTTCGCCTCCATGCACAAATATGGGCAAAGACTTTCAGATCATCAAATTTTCAAAAATATCCAGATTATCACATTTTTGAAATGATCGATATCGACCGTCAATATAGTCTAAATTACCAAAATTATCGATATCGACTAGATTATCAAATTCTTAAAATATTCAGATTTTCAAATTTTCGAAACTGTTGATATCGACCGTCGATATCGTCCAGATTATCGAAATTATCGATATCGATCATATTATCAAAATCGTTGATATCGACCAGATTATCGTAATCATCGATATTGACATGCAACCATATATATCAATAATAGGCAATTAAATCAATTATGTCAGTTATATATCACAAATTAAATTGCCACTTAAATTAGAAATTCTTATCCGACACTCCAGCTATTGAATCGATGCCTTACGCAACAAGTATGATTACTTCCGTCCTATGTCGTTCATCAACACGGGCTGCCATGACCCAAAACACTCCAAAACACATCGTCGTCAAGTCCACGTTTGCCGCTAGTCATGCCGGTCGCCGGCACGACTAATGCACAAGCTTCTGGTGGCTATCGCGCCTGCTGGTCATGATGATGTCATGTGTTGTGATGAATCACCATGCCCCGTCGTCACGACACATCCCCGCAGGTAGCACTATCGTTCGCACCAGTCGATGCACGTCAAGACTCGACTTGAGCCAGAGGCTCGATCCGAGCTTTGTGTTGATTGACGTTCTGCACGTTAATCGATCTCTCTACCAGCAACGCACGGCGCTCTGCACGACTCGTGTACCCGACTTGCATGTTGGCACGACTCATGCCAAGTAGTGGCACGACTCGTGTCGTGAATCAAGCAATTATCGTGCGCCAAAGTCTGCCGCCAGTCGTTCTTTCCAGGCCTGTCCAGTGCCGCTTGGCCGAGGCGTTTGCCTTGCACTGCGGACTACAAGAAGCTCCGCCAGACGGCACGACTCGTGCCACCACCCGACACAACTCGTGCCGTCCCTCGCCGCTTATTTCGCCATCGCCGTTGTAATGAGCCCTCAACATATAAAGTATTCAATAAGAAACAATAATTTCTAAACCCTAATCTATGTTTGACACAAAAACCCTAGTCTAACGTGTCACATTTAGCCACAAAATCGAATCTCTGATACCAATTATTGGCGTTCGATCGTTTGGTTAACGTGAATTGTTATGGTTCCATGCAATTCTATATTAGCGGAAGCAAGAATATAAATTTGCATTACCTTTCATCAGGGTATGTTGAGGAAGAGAAATTTCTCGCTGGGCAGCTACGCGACCTCACAAATTTGTATATAACTTCCTCATCTAAACTCCTATTTGAGTGATAATCATGCTAAAACGATCCTCTCTTCTGTGAATTTCCAACCGTGTATCACATCACCAGTTAAGAGTTCCATAAAAATACAGAAAATTGTGGAAGTTGAGTGTGCATAGAGATCGAACAGCAGCAGCAAACGACCTCGTGATCTACTGATGTATTCCCAAGTCTAATCTTGGCGTCGTGTGGGCGACGATCTTCAAGATTTTCTCAATCTGCTATTCTCTCCCACTATCTCATGTGTATTAGATGCAGAGAATAGGTTTAGGATAGCTGAGATAACTTATATATGGGCTACAGCAGGGACTAGGAGGAGAAATTAGAGTCGGACCTCTATTTGGCTTAATAATTCAAGTTTAGCCCAAAACTTATACTTAAATCCAGTAATAATATTACGCTAAAATATTATTACTGTACTAGTGTTCTAATCCCAAATTACGTTATGTGCTTCTTCTTATTATGAGCCCGACAGTCTCCCTATGTTTAAGAAATTTAATGCCCATTAATTAATTAAGTTACTGACAACTTCATTAATTAACATCTCATCTAAGAGTAGTATCACTCAACCTCATTATCATGCTGGAATAAATCCACCTATGGGATTTACATGATAATCCTTATGAACTCCTCAAGGGGACATCATCAACCTATTTTATAGGACACAGATTCCTTCTACAATCAACAGCACACCATAGAGACATCATTATTTTCTAACTCACCGAGTTTATTGATTTAATACATATAAATCTCACCCATTGATGAATCAAAGAAATACATACTGGCTTAAGTGTCGAGGTTATTGTATAGGGATTAATAGCACGAACATCCATAATAATTGAGATCAAGTTCTCCTATATAGTCAATATAAGTTGAACGACCTCAAGTGGTCCTGCTCAATACACACAAAGCATACTAATGTGATTTTATAGTCAAGACAAACTAATACCAAATCACACTACAACCATCCTAATAGATTGTCCATGTCTATCTCAATTGTGAGCATCTGTTTATATTTTATAAGGAAACTGATAATATGATCTTCAGTGCGACGCCGCACACCATATTATCTACGGTATAAAGTAAGTAGACTTTTGCAATAACATATAAATAAATTTTAATATGCAAAACGTTTGATCATATGATTCTCATTTCAAATAAATTGTTATAACATTGTTCATACAAAAAGTTAGACTTTTAGTATACAATTCAACACCTCCTCCATCTTGCCAAAAGATGCCAAGGTCTTCGGGGAGGATCATAGAAGGCGTACACAATATATTTTGAGTCCGTCTCTAGCCATAATGATCTCCAATCTTTGTTATGAGCAATCTCCACAGCCGTGAAAGCGGCTGCCAATTTTGCCTCAAAGGTGAAACCACTCCCATATCCATATGTGAAACTGCCTCTAGCGAACCTTCTGCTGCTTCTAAATATCCCTGCCCCCGATATAACTCCCTGCGCACCTGAAGTGTTCCCATCCATGTTCACCTTAATCTACCCGGGGGTGGGGGCTGCCAACGTAGAAAAATAATGTTAGGAGCTTTCCTGGGTACTCTTTTAACTCCAAAGTAGTGTAGAGTTGTTAAATCCTCCAAGGTATTGTGCATCGTGCCAATAGATAACATTCCCGCCTCTTTGATTAATGAAGCAAGCATAGCAATATTGCTTGACACTCTCAATGGCTTGTGCTTTCCCTCCGAATCAAGCTCTATGTTCAACATGTTATTTCTTGTGCCCCATATGACCCAGAAGTAAGAAACAATAGCAGCCTTCCACAAGTGCATGACATGTGAGCTCTCATTCATCCGCATAACTTGAAGTAGAAATTCCACGAAACTTTGATCTAGCAGTATCAATCCCTCGAAGCCAAACCCTGCCAATAAATATCGCAACACATCCGAAGAGATCCTGCAATGAACAAAAATATGATCAATAGGCTCTGAATCTGACTCACATAGGTAGCAACGTGATGGACCATGAAATCCTCTATTAGTCAATACATCCCATGTAGTAATAACCCCTCTGGTAGCTTTCCGTAGAGTCATAGATCAGCGAGAAAGTATGTAATTGGCCCAATCCAAGAACCCCAACTCGGAGAAGGGAAGAAAGGTCGTACGTGCATGTAAGCAAGCTTTGATGTAACCTTTCCATGCAAAGATTTCTTCCAAAGCCTGTGATCATCAAGATTGGGCGACATGCACGTTGCAAGAATCCCATCAACTATGAATGGGTAAGCATCAGTGAATTACCTTGTAAAGTGCCAATCCTCGTCATAAAGATAATCCCCAATAATTTGATCATAATGATGCCTATACTCCAAAGGTATTCCAATTATTCGAAAATTGGTCTCCCAATATGATTATCGAGCCAAAATCGGACCTTAGAATCATATCCAACTATCCACACCTCCTCCTCCATAAGCTGATTAATATGTGTTGAACACGTAGATCTAATGGAGGAGGGGATATAAGTATGTTTGAGCTTACTCCCTTGAAACCACCTATTGCGAAGGAGCTCCAAAGATGCTTCACGCTGATAATGTCCCAAGAAAGTTTCACTAGATATGCATCATTGGTAACCCTAATTGATCGAACACCCAAACTCCCCTCTAAAGTTAGGCAGCATACTCGTTTCCATGCAACCGTGAAGTGATGTTGTTTGGAGACATCACCTGTCCATACAAAATTCTTGCATGCATTCTCTATTCTTTTGATTTGGTGCCTAGGCCATCTATATATCATCATAGCATGCACTGCTGACGAGATAATCACCGAATCAACAAGACAAATTCTCCCTACCTTGGAGAGTGTGTTACCTTTCCATATCTGAAATTTTGAGAGTATGGAGTCCGTTGCATCCTTAAAATAAATATTTTTAGGGGCTCCACAAAAAATTAGAACACCAAGATATTTGAAAGGAAGACTGCCCTACGAAATAGCAAGTTCGTCTTTGATTCTTTCTCTAATTACCTCTTTAACGTGCTTTCGATAGAACACTTTTGATTTTTGGGGGTTGAAGACCTGTCCTAAGATACTAGCATATCCAGTAAGCGCCTGTTCCAGCCCATCAATTGAAGAACCATCTGCTTTACAAAACAACCTAATGTCATCAACATATAACAGGTAAGAGGGAAGTAGATAGCTGCGACTACCCTTGGCTCTAGAAATAGTGCCATCATTAGTAAGCTTGAGAACCCATAAACCAAGAACCTCCTCTGCAATGCAGAACAACAGAGATAAAGAATCGTCTTGCAGAACACCTCTTCCACAGTAAAAAAAACCTTTAGGATACCATTAATCAAAATAGATATCTTGGTAGATGAAAAAAATCACTTGATCAAATCCACAAACTACGAACAAAAACCCATACGCTGAAGCACCTCAACAAGAAAATCCCATCTGATAGTGTCAAAGGCCTTCCTGATGTCAATTTTAAAAGCAACACTACCCTTAGTAGAATTGCTGAGACAATTAAAACTCTCTGAGGCCAGTGCAGTACAATGATGAATATTACGGTTTGGAACAAAACCTAACTGATGAGGACCCAAACGCTTATGAAGGATCGGGCCGAGCCTGTTGGCTAGAATCTTAGTAAATATCTTAAAGAAGAAATTACATAGATTTATCGACCTAAAGTCTTCCACCTTAGTAGCTCCATCTACCTTGGGAATAAGAACAACAAAATTACAATTAATTCCCGAAGGAATTAACGCATGAGTAAAAAAGTATTGTACAATAGCACACAGATCATCGCCAATAATGTGCCAACACTTGTGATAGAAGCTGCCACCAAATCCATCAGGACCTGGGGCACTATCCTCAGATAATTCCATAACCACAGTCCTGATTTCGTCTACAAATGGCATGCGTGTAAGAGAAACATTATCAGATTCATCAACGATTTTCTCCACAAAATCCATGACCTCAAAATTAGTCTTATCACTCGGGCTTTGAAAGAGCTTAGGATAAAACTCCACTACATGTTTCTCAATAACCTCCATATCATCCGATATCACACCCTCAATTATCATAGCTTTGATTTTAACTCTGGTTTTCAAAGTGTGTTAGCTTCAGTGAAAGAAATCTGTGTTGTGGTCCCCATCCTTAAACCAAGTAGCCCTATGCTTCTGAGAATAAAACTGGTGTTGTTCCAACAACTTCACATTAAGAGATAAGTGAGCATCCATTTCCTTCGCAAAAAGATCCGGGTTGTCCCCTTCACTATCAATATGGTGTTGAACCCTTTGGAGTTGATCAAAAGCTGCTTCAACCACGTCAAAAATATTCCCAAACTCCCGAGAATTTCAATTTTTTATGTCGAGTTTTAATCTTCTAAGCTTACCTGCAAAATAAGAGATCAGATTAGTAGCCCTTATATATCTTTGCCATGATGTAGATGCCATAACAAAAAATTCAGTATCCTTAAGCCACATGGATTGAAACCTAAAAGGCTTCGAAGAAAATGTATTGTTGCTGCAATTCAGAATAATAAGATTGTGGTCCGAGGAGTGTTTGGCATAAGCGTTAGTAACCACCGAATCCCATCTATTAAGAGCCTCATCCGTGATCAATACCATGTCAATTATAGAGGCTCTCATATTTCTAGTTACCACACTACTGACTCATGTGAAACGAGCCCCATGCACATCTATATCATGCAACCCGATAACTTCCAAGAACTCCTGAAATACGATAGAGCTGAGATTATATTTTCTTGCCACATTAAGTCTCTCATGTGCACCCATGGTGGTGTTAAAATCCCCCATAATGATCGTAGACTGCCCCAAGTTTGCATAAATATCCAGCTAAAGCTCCCTTATTTTAATATAGTCATTACTAGCATGTACAAAGCCACATCTATAATCAAAGGCATCAAACGTGAAGTCATAGATAATGATCTGAGACGAGCTAAAAATCCTCCGTATGTTCAAAACATGCATAGGATTACAAAACACCCATAAATTAGGATGTAGCCCCTCCCTTTCATTAGAATCAATAAAAGAAAGATGCAAACTACGCCAATAGTGAGAGAAAATAGAAGAGAATAAGACCTTGGGCTCAGCAACGGCCAACCATAACGGATTATAGTGCAGACAAACCTCTTTAAGAACCGCTTGGGAGTTTTCATTCCCAATTCTACGGATATTCCAAAAGAGCAACTTCATTTTTTACAAGCGACCTTCCCATGCTTCGGCGGGTCTTTAGGCAGATTCTTCCACGTTTTAGAGGCAGACGTGGTCATATTTTTGGTCTTCGTAGTTTTAGCCTCTACATTTTTAACCCTGGCGTACGTGACCTTGTTACAGGAGCTTCCTGCCTAACGAATTAAGTTGCACTATTGGTAGTTCCTATTACTGAAAAATGAGGATCCACAAGATTAGACAACATCATATCTCCACTCCTTAGTGGACTAGCCACCACCAACGGAATGGGTTCGTCCTCCTTGATCACTATTGCAAGCTCATTCGGATTTTTCATCTTATAATCATCCTCATCCTCCAGTCCACTATCATCAAAAGCCTCATGTTCGGATCCTACGTCCACATTACTGATGTCCTTGTTCTCGTCAGAGTCTTCATTAATATCACTAAGATCTTTCCCCACATCCTGCTCGGTATTCTGATCTTTGGGTGCCTCCACTTCATCGTCCTTATCCGGAAGGTCTTGGAATGTATTAGATACATTCAGTAGATTCAGGATAGATTCTTTCCTCATCCAAACTTTTTTAGGAACAGTGCATCCCTCTGGGTCCACCGGCTGCTTAGATTTACGAGACTCGTACTTCCTCTTGCGAGTATCTTTTTTGCCCTTCTTCTTTAGACAGTTCTCAACATCATGTCCAAGGATATGACAAAACTTACAATATTTTGGAATACTCTCATATCCAAAAGAAATACAGATGACAGCCTCCGAAATATCAATGTTCATTGTTTTCAGGAGCTCCTCCAGGATGTCTGCCTCCACTAGAACCCTTGAAAATGGCCCATAATCCATTCAAAGACCTATCATCAATACGAATTGGGCCACAGAAGCGATCGTTTTGATAACCTCCTCATGCCATAGCTCCATAGGAAGCTCATATATTTGAACCCATATGGACACTAGGGACGATTTAATCTTATAGAGATTAAACGTCGGTGTCCACTATTGAACACACAGTTGTGTACTACCATCCTCAAAAAATCTCTTCTTCAGGATTTTAACTTGCATATTATCATTTGGGATAAGAACAATGTAAAACTCTCTTCCAAGATGGATTACAATGATATCCTTAAGCAAGAAAACCTTCCGAAACAAGTTTTCAACCTCCGTCTGCGAAAGCGGCTTGGATCTCTTGGCGTTAAGAACCCTAACAATAATAAATTGCTAGAAAAGCTTTTTACGGCTCTCATAGAATTCATTGAAAATAGATAGAGTAGGGATTTCACCTGTTTTATCAACTGGCCTCCCCACAGGTCGGTGAAAGCCCCCTTGCATAAGGCTAATTTAAAATTAAAAATATGTAACCATATGGACGAGACAGATGGAGTACATTTTTTGTATAATTTTATAAGTTTCATTAGAAATGACAATTTAATTTAAATAATTAAATGTTCATGCAACTATGTATATTACTCTCTCTGTCCACTGATAATGTATCTATTTTGTTATTTTGGTCATCTATTTTAAAGGTATTCATTTTTCCTTTTAGCAAAAGGATCCACACATACCAACCACTCACTACTAATACAATTATCCACTTTATATAAAATAATAATACTCTTTAATCCGCGTACGTAAAACAAATAGATATGTTATTGATGGATGGGGGAGTATATATTATGAAAACAAAAATTGAAAAGTGACATTTTGTTACAACTATATACTCTCCCCGTCCCCTTGAAAGGTATTCGTTTGTTTTTTGCATGTGGTAAGGAAGTAAAATAATTTAATGTGTAGTGAGGTGAGAGAAATAATACTTAATATGTAGTGAGTTGTTGTATCAGTGTTGAGCGTGGGGCCATGTGTAGTGGGTTGAGTATAATAATATTCTTTTGTGGGTCACATCAACCTAAGATAAAAATTGATACGTATTAAGGGGACGGATGGAATAACTGGTTAGGTGTACTGGTAACATTATATAAAAATTTTATAAAAAATGAAAATTATCTATCAAATGTAATAAATTTAAGACAAAGTATCGTTACTTATATGAGACGGTTTATGAGACGTATTAAATTATGTATATTATATAGATAAAGTATGTTTAATTATTGTTTAAGTATGTTTTTTAAAGTATGCTAGATTACGTATTAAAGTATGATTTTAGCGTGTTATAATATGATTCATTATTGACATACTTTAATTACAAATAAGTATTCCCTTCATCCCACTGAAGTTGACACACTTTCCTTTTTGGTTTATCACAAAGAAGTTCACATTTTCTTTTTAGTACATGAGAGTTGGGACCCACTCAAAAACAGTTAATTTATATTTATGGGGCTCATACATACACCTCTAATACAACTACCCACTACAAATATTATTTCTCACTCCATTATTCATTAAATTATTATATTTTTTAATCTCAGTGTCAAAAAATATATATATCAATTTCTCTGAAACGGAGAGAGTATATTTTATCTATATCAGAGTATCTCAAAATTTAACTATGAAATTAAATGAAATGTTTACAGATGAGTTGGCGATTTTTATTAGTTTAATTTAGTGTCTTCTATCAGAAAAGCACCCACTATGATTTCCTTAAATTTGATCATCACATGAGGCGTACACGTTTATTTATTTATAATAAAAAATGTGGATTTTTGGCTAAAATTAGACTTAAATAGATCAATAAAAAAACTTACTGAGCAAAATTGAGAACATTAAATAATTTGGGACGAAAATCAAAATTTAAATAGATAAATAAAAGAAATTATTGAGCAAATTTGAGAACATTAAATAATTTTGGACGAAAATCAAAATTTACCTTTATCGAAAAATAAATTTAACTCCACCTTTTACAAACCAATTCTAACACATCATAAAATTATAAATATAATTAAGGAGCACAATGACAAAGACTACACATATACAATTATGTGTGTAATTATGATACAAGTCCAATATCAATATAATTTATATTTTATAAGTGCATTTGATTTTTATAATCAATATTCATATATTAAAACAACAAATACATATTTTACATAGTAAAAAAAAGAAAAAAGGGAAGTGATTGTTAAGGATGAAAGTTGTGGGAGTGTTGCATGTTTCTGAAGAAGTTATATTTGTTGTTGAAAATAAGGGTTTTGTAATGGTCTCCATCGTGACTCACACTGTGACGCCTTTTGCTCGTTGGCTCTACATCCTTTCTCTCCAACCTTCTCGAAACTCGCAACTCCTATAATCATTTTTACATATTAATTAAAATAAATAAATAAACTCATATTTCAATTTAGCGATCTTAAAAAATCCGCAATGGTAATAGTTAAGAATGACAAAAATTCTTTTATTTTCTAACAATTTATTTTAACAACATCATTTAATTTGTGGGGTCCAATTTTTATTTTTTACATGTCAAATTCTCCCGTGTATCCAGGATTTGTATGCTTATAAATAAAAGTAATATGCATTAATAAGTAAAAACAAATATAATATATAGTTTCTTAGCTTTATTTTGTACTGTAATTAATATAAAAAGGTTATACATTTATTAAAAATTATATATATTATTGAATAAAAATTAATACATCGTGCACTCGAATACAAAAGATGTCATTTCTTTTTACATTTAACAAATTACATAGGTCTCACTTTAATAACTTGTTACACTCTCCGTTTCAAAGAGAAATTCTTGATTAATGTAGATACGAAATTTAATAAAAAATTATTTTTTGCTTTACTTTTATGTTTAGGGGTAGTTTGATATTTTTAAGTAATAAATATTAAATTATAAAGTAAATTATGTGAGTTGTAAAAAAGTTGCAACTTTAAAATTAAAGTGTGTTGCAAACTTATTTATAGTACGAACAAAATAGAAAATGTGAATTTATTTATGATACTGGAAGAATAGTTATTAACAAAATTGTGTTGGTTCCACCACAAAATCGTTATAAAGAAAAATGGTGAAAATAGCACACATTTAAAGTTAAAATTTATTATCATCCAAAAATATAAATTTATGCTATTTATTTATACTTAAAAAAGAGACATTGTTTCCCCTTTTTTATTGTTTAATTATCTCAACTCTTCAAATATTTTTAATTTAAAAGAATAATACTCCCTCCATCCATAGAAGTTGACACACTTTTCTTTTTGGTTTATCCCATTAAAGTTGACACATTTTCTTTTTAATGTATGAACCCACACCAAAACAATTAATTTATTCTCATGGAGCCCACATATCACCTCCAATACAACTACCCACTACACATTAAATATTATTTCTCTCACCTCACTTTACTTCATGTTAGAGTGATTGATTAAGTATTAAACGATTATCCTCTCTAACAGCTTAAGTTTTTAGATGAGGTGGTCGTTTAACATGGTATCAGAGCCCATGGTTAACAAAGGTCCAGGGTTCGAACCTCACCGCCACCCATTTATGAAAAAAATTGCACAGGAGATAGTATTTTTTTTACTTTTTTTTTCAATGGAGTACTATAGGGTAGTTTTGTAAAAACATGACTAACATCACAATCACTCTTTTTTAAACTTTTTTTTAATAAATATATGTATTACTATTTAATATCCCCTCCGTTCGTTTAAAAGAAAATCATTTATTTTTAAACGTTAATTAATTAATATTATTATTTAATATACACTGAGTATTTGTATTAAGTCTCATATTTTATAACGATTTTACGGTCTCACACTTGCGATTATATTAATATATCTTTAGGGAAGAAAACAATCTCTCATTATACTACTCCATCTAATAGGAAAATATAATGATGATAGAATATCATAGAAATTATAACTTATATAATTTAAGGATATTGTACTGTCTAAAGTCCCATGTTATATGTTGATCCGTCCTATAAGAGCTGCTCTAACATAAATATCATCCATATGTATTTTTTACACTATAAATTTACAAAAAAAAAAAAAAATCACTTGCAATGATCGCCCATATCAGTACTAGTATAATAAAAAACAAAGGAAAAGCGCAGAAGGAACTCACATTTAAAACAGAAGAATGAGGCATTGGGCATTCCACCGGTTTTTCTCCGAGAGGCGGTTCGATTGGGTGCTGAACCGGCCAGAAATCGGCGCCGGTTTCTTCTGAACCGCCGCCCTCAGTACTCATATCTTCGGTCACACTGCTTATGCTCTTTCTACCCACCTATCATTCAAACATAATTATTAAATTGCAAACTATGAGGAGAGAGAGTGAGAGAATGTGAGAGAGAGAGAGAGAGAGAGAGAGAGAGAATTACAGCATGTTTTTTGGAAGGGAAAGCCGTGTGTAGAAACGACATGAAAATAGTGTATAGCAAGTGGGGTAGCTATCTAGAGTGATAATTGAGAAAGAGAGAGAGAAGAAGAAAATGCATGGTTTTAAGGGTGTTAAAGGCGAATAGTTAAGCATGATCCGATCTGGTAACAGTGAAAAGGGTGAACACAAAATCTGGGTTAATCTCTTTTTAATCACTTGTTTAATATGTGAAGGACCCCTCTCCTAATCTACTTTCAAAGGGGCACCGTTTTGTTTGAAAATGCAGTCAACCAGCCTCACGCTTTTCATTCTCCTTTCTTGGTTTTGCAGAACCTAGCTGCCATGAGAGAGAGAGAGAGAGCATGGCAATGGCAATGGCATCCAAGAAAGCAATTGCCAAGAAGCTGTGAGCTTTTACTGCTATTTTGTCTATGGATTTACTTCATTTTCCATTCATCTCGAGCCACTTGCAATGTCATTCCTACATGCATTTTTATTTTTGTTGGGGAAAAGTTATGTCACATTGAATCTTTGCTAGCTAGGGAAACACTTTAGTCTTATGGGCATTGCTTTTTATGGGTGTATTTTGAGATGTTGAGTTAATAAAGGGAATGTTATTTGAGGTAAGTTGGTATTCATATGTCACTAATATTATTTTATAAATTATCTATGATAAACTTGTGATACAAGTTGTGGATCTATGTGATTATAAATAATGTCATTGTCCTATATAAATCTATGTGATTGGAAACTGTTGAAAATATATCTGTATGATTTGAGAAGATATTAGTTATAAGGATCTGTGTTATCCGAGATGAAGTTGTTGTTCCAAAAAGGAATCCGTGTGATCCAAGGTGAAGTGGTTATTATATAAATGGATCTATTTGATTGGGGTGAAGTTGTTATTCCAGAAGTGGATTTGTATGAATTGAAGTTAAGTTGTTGCTTTATTGTGATGAAATGTTGATATTGATATCGCAAATGGTTTGTGATGCATATTTAATTGCACTGATTGCATACCAAGCATAATCATGGAAAGTATTTTCCCCAAAATTAATAAGATATTAATGGTGTGTGCGACCACTATATATGCATCTCTGTCAGGGTTCGGAAAAATCATTCCCGACACTTTATTCTGAGTTCGAAAAAATCATTCTCGGCACTATTTTTGGGATTCAGAAAATTATCCCCATTGAGCTCATTTGGGGTGCATATCATAAGTGTGTCATGGGGATCCCGCAACGTGAACATTTTTCAAAATAAAAGAGATAAACTAGAAAGACTTGGAAATAGGCGATAGAAAACTAAATGCATTTTCATGCACTGACATGCATGATTTCTACTTACTGAGATTTTTATCTCATTAGTTTATGCATTGTTGGTGAGTCTGCTGATGATTGAGTATTTGGTGTGTTGGGCAAGCTGTGGAGCTTTCTTCAGGGTTTTGAGCAGATGTATATAGATGACGACCTGTTGGGCTAGACCGTGGGTTTATTTTATTTTCGCTGATGTTTTGGTTATATAATATTAGTATTGTCATGAGTTTGTCTGGATTGATGTGGTGTCAAAAACCAGTTACGTATGTTGAACTAGTGTAATGGTATTGGTTATAAATATATTATGTAAAAAATAAATAAATAAATAAATAATTGCAGGTTTTTATAATGATGATATTTATATTAATTAGTATTCGAATTATAAGTTTTGTAAGGTGGGTCGTGACAGAGTGGTATCAGAGTATGTTTGGGTCCTGCAGACTGTCTATGTACATAAGCTCATTCCTTGGGAGCGCAGCCTTGCATGTAAGTGTTATTTTCCTTCTGTGTTGTTTTGTGTTTTATAAATTATATTGGCTATGTGGTGTAGGACTCGTAGTTAATAGATAAAATGGTAAGGACTACAGGTGAAAGTTCAAAAAGTGATAGAACTGCTGAGCAAGCAGCACCTACTGAAGAAAATAATCGTGATGCGGTGATTACTCGACTGATGAAATTGGTAGAACGCTAGTCCCAGCAGATACAACAACTGATTCAGCAAAGAGACATGGGTGGTGGACAACCAGAGGTTAATGCTAATCAGAATAGACGACAAGTAGAACGTGTGAAAATGGTTTGTGAGAGGTTTCGAAAGCTGAGCCCTCAGATATTAGAGGATGCAGCAAATCCCACAAATGCAGAGGATTGGTTACGTATGGTGGAAAACATGTTTAAATACAGTAGAATTCCAGACGGGGACAGAGTGCTATGTGCTTCTTTCATGCTACAAGGAAGTGCAGGCCACTGGTGGGATACCATTAAAAATATCAAGGACGTCACAACTATGACCTGAGAAATGTTTAAGGAGCTTTTTAGAAATAAGTACTTTACGGCACCAGAGCATTGAAGATGAATGAGTTTATACAGTTGAAGCAGGGTGGTATGTCAGTCACAGATTACCTTCGTAAGTTTGAACAGTTGTCGAGATTTGCTGAACACATGGTGAGTACGGAGGCATTGAAAGTGGAAAGGTTCGTGGAAGGCTTAAGACCTGAGCTTTTCAAAGATGTGAGTATGGCAGGATTGCAAGGAGCAACATACTCACAAGTTGCAGAAAGGGCCCAAACTGCTAAACAAGCAGAGATGAGGATCAGGCAAGCGCAGGCTATCAGACGCCAGTTTCAGCAGAAACCAGTGCAGCAGTTTGGGAGAGATAATAAGAGGTCAATGCCATTTCAGAGGCAATGTTCCAATGGATCAAGGACAAAACAAGGAGAACAAAACAAGCATCTCAAATTCGATCAGGGTAAGGTGCCACTGTCGCCACCACTACCCAATGTCCTAATTATCTAAGATCACATGGTGGGGAGTGTCACATTCCTCCGAGGACATGTTACACATGCGGGGAGAAAGGACATGTGACTACTACTTGTCCTAAAAAAGGGAAGCAAAGACAGGAAGGGAGACTTTGACGCGGGAGGAGACAGATGGGAATCCCTCAGTTCTCACTGGTAACTTTTATATTTTTGGCACTTCTACATATGTGTTATTTGATTCTGGAGCAACACATTCATTTGTATCCACTGAGTATATGAGGAAGCTAGGTGGAGTATCTAACTTGATAGAAGCTAATTATGAAGTGATGATACCTTTTGGTGAATCAAAGCAAATTAATCAACTTCTTCGAGGTTGTGTTATTCTTATTGAAGGAAGACAACTCCTCGCTAACTTGATTTTGTTAAGTATGAATGATTATGATATAATATTGAGCATGGATTGGCTGTCAAAGTACGGTGCTACAATATATTATCAGAAGAACAGTATTACTTTTCAACCATTGGGTGGAGAAACATTCTCTTTTGTTGGGATCAAGAAGAACTTCAGATTTCCTGTAATATCAGCAGCAAAAGCACAGCGATTGTTGGAAAGTGGTTGTGAGGGGTATCTGGTGAGCGTGATGAATGTTGAGGGACAGCAATGTCCAGTCCTCAGTGATGTACAAGTAGTTCGGGAATACCCAGAGGTGTTTCCAAATGATCTTTTAGGTTTGCCACCAGACCGGAAAATAGAGTTTATTATTGAGCTGCAACTGGGAACTGCTCCTATATCTAAAGCGCCATACAGAATGGCACCAGCTCAACTGAAGGAATTGAAGATACAATTGCAAGAGTTACTAGACAAAGGATTTATCCAACCTAGTTTCTCAACTTAGGAAATACCAGTTCTTTTCGTTCGTAAGAAGGATGGCACATTGAGGATGTGCATCGATTACCGAGAGCTTAACAAAGTTACATTCAAGAATAAGTATCCATTGACTCGCATTGATGATCTGTTTGATCAACTATAGGGCAGCTATCTTTTCAAAGATTGATTTGCGGTCGGGGTATCATCAGTTGAAGATTAAGGAGGAGGATATTTTGAAGACTGCATTCAGTACAAGGTATAGACATTATGAATTTTTGGTGAAGCCGTTCGGTTTGACAAATACTCCGACAGCATTTATAGATTTGATGAATAGTGTATTTCAGGAACTACTCGATAAGTTTGTGATTGTGTTTATCGATGACATTCTGATTTACTCTAAGAATAAGGAGGATCATGCGCTGCATTTGAGAAAGATGTTGGAGATTCTGAAGGAGAAACAGTTATATACGAAGTTCAAGAAGTGTGAATTTTGGTTGGACGAGTCATTTTCTTGGGCAACGTGGTATCAGGAGAAGGAATTTCGGTGGATCCAAGTAAAGTTAAGGCAATCCATGATTGGCCACAACCCTCAAATTCCATTGAGGTGCGTAGCTTTCTTAGGTTGGCGGGATATTATCGAAGGTTTGTTAAAGGATTTTCTAAGATCGCTTCACCATTAACAACTTTGACCAGGAAGAATGTGAAGTTCACATGGACGGAGGTATGTGAACAAAGTTTTCAGGAATTGAAGAGACGGTTGACATCAGCACCTCTCTTAACTATTCCTACGGAGACAGGAAATTTCAAGGTCTATAGTGATGCTTCGAAGAATGGTCTTAGATGTGTATTGATGCAGAATGAGAAAGTAATATCATATGCATCCAGACAATTAACGGAGTACAAGAAGAACTACCCAACTCATGATTTGGATTTAGCTGCAGTGGTGTTTGCACTCAAAATTTAGAGGCGTTATCTATATGGGGAACGTTGTGAAATCTATAGTGATCATAAGAGTTTGAAGTACTTTTTCACTCAGAAAGAATTGAACATGAGGCAGAGAATATGGTTGGAACTGGTGAAGAACAACGACTGTGTTATCAATTATCATCCGGGTAAAGCCAATGTCGTTGCTGATGCATTGAGCCGAAAGGCAATACAGAGTGTGGCTGCTACAAGCCTAAATCAGAAACCAGAGTTGCTTGACTTGCAAAGGATGGGTGTAGAGATCATTCAGGAAGGATCGTTGGAAGCAAAGATGGCAGCTTTGATACTTCGACCAACTTTGATGGATAAGATTCGACAGGGACAAGAGGTGGATAAGTTGTTTGACAAGATAAAGAATAATATCAGCTCTGGAAGTCTTCTGACTTTCAATTAAGAGATGATGGCGTGATTCGTTATAGAAGTAGATTATGTCTACCTGAAGTGGACGACATTCGGAATGAAGTGATGGCAGAAGCTCATTCAACACCGTACTCTATACATCCAGGAGCTACTAAGATGTATAGAGACTTGAAGTTACATTATTGTGGCCAGGGATGAAGAGAGATGTCGCTCAATATATGGAACAATGTTTGATTTGTCAGCAAGTCAAGGCCGAGCATCATTGTCCAGCAGGAACTTTACAACCTTTATTTGTTCCAGAATAGAAGTGGAAGAATATCACTATGGATTTTGTTACTGGACTACCGAAGACAGTGAAAGGTCACAATGCCATTTGGGTTATTGTGGATCGTTTGACTAAGTCAGCTCATTTTCTACCTATTTGTTCTACGTATTCTATGGATCGCTATGCGCAGCTATATATAAAAGAGATCGTCAAACTCCATGAAGTACCACTTACCATTGTGTCAGACAGAGATACGAGTTTCTTGTCTGCTTTCTGGAAGAGTTTGCAGAAGGCATTGGGGACACAGTTATCTTTCAGCACAGCATTCCATCCATAAACAGATGGTCAATCGGAGCGTACGGTATAGATTTTGGAGGATATGCTTAGAGCATGTGTGTTGGATTTTCAGGGTCAGTGGAGTAAATTTTTGCCTCTGATAGAGTTTTCGTACAACAACAACTACCAATCCACTATTGGAATGGCACCATATGAAGCACTGTACGGGAGGAAGTGTAGGTCTCCAGTACATTAGGATGAAGTTGGAGAGAGGAAACTTTCGGGTCCAGACTTGATTCGTGAAATGTCAGAAGCTGTTACCCGTATACGAGAGAAGATGAAAGTTGCTCAGGATCGGCAGAAGAGTTATGCAGACAAATGCAGAAGAGAGTTGGAATTTGAAGTGGGTGATTAGGTATTCTTAAAAGTATCTCCAATGAAAGGGATAATGCGGTTTGGAAAGAAAGGGAAACTCAGTCCAAGATATGTTGGTCCATTCACTATCATTGAGAGAGTTGGCAGTATTGCATATAAGTTGGAGTTACCAGCATCGATGTCTAGAGTACATAACGTGTTTCATGTGTCTATATTAAGAAAGTATGTTTCGAATCCATCTCATGTTCTCAAGCAGGAATCAGCTGAATTGAAAGAAGATTTAAGTTATGAAGAGATAGTAGTTGAGATTTTATGGCGAGAAGTGAAGAAGCTCAGAAATAAGGAGATACCATTAGTGAAGGTGTTATGGAGGAACCAATTAGTTGAGGAGACTACTTGGGAAAGAGAGGATGAGATGATGGCTAAGTATCCGAAACTCTTCAGGTAAGTAAATTTCGAGGACGAAATTTTTATAAGGTGAGGAGGATGTGATACCCGAACTTCTCACTACTCATGTGCCAATATAATTTAATTTCTGTTGTGCACATTTTATAATTTCATGGTAATTATATGGCAATTATGTGATAATAATGTGGCAATTAAGAGATAATTATTTCTACATTTTAATTATTTTTACATCTTATTTGAGACATCCGTGATAAAATAATGACATATGTGAATAAATATGTGGAGGGGAGTGGCAACACATTAATTACATGGTTGAAAGAGGCACACGTAGCTACATTGTAGGTTTGTTAACAATTGTATACTTAATAATATTATTATTATTATTAAAAAAAAGTCAAAAGTTGCTGCTGATGTTACGTGATGGATTGGCAACCATTCATGATTTAGGAATAGTAAGTATTGCATGTTTTGTTTATTAAAAAAAAGAAAAAAGGGAATAGTTACTGCGGCAGGTCAACACACGTATGGCATGCATGCCTAATTTGTAGCCGTGATTTTTTTTAATAAAAAAATTTTTTTTGATTGGCTAGGGGAGCCGTGATTGACCCACTCACCCCCAACCCCTTTTTGCCTATATATATGGGTGTTGAGGAATTCATCAACTCACACCCCAGAACAATCAGCAGGAAAAGAAAAGAAAAGAAAATAAGGGAGAAAGGAGAGTGTGCTTGAACGGGAAGGAAGAAATTAGTTACGGTTCTTCACGGGTCTATAGTGTTAATATTGTCGGAGTCCAGGTAAGTAGAAGTCCAACTACAATGCATAAACATGTTGTGCGTTAATTATTTGTGATTAGTTTAATTATCTTATGAATTATTTGAGATTAAATTGTTATACTTGCTGTGGATTTATGTTATTTGAGGTAACTTGGTATTCATATGTCACTAATATTATTTTATAAATTATCTATGATAAACTTGTGATACAAGTTGCGGATCTATGTGATTTTAAATAATATCATTGTCCTATATAAATCTATGTGATTGGAAACTGTTGAAAATATATATGTATAATTTGAGAAGATATTAATTATAAGGATCTGTGCGATCCGAGATGAAGTTATTGTTCCAAAAAGGGATCCGTGTGATCCAAGGTGAAGTGGTTATTTTATAAATGGATCTATTTGATTGAGGTGAAGTTGTTATCACAAAAGTGAATTTGTATGAATTGAAGTTAAGTTGTTGTTTTATTGTGATTAAATGTTGATATTGATATCGTAAATGATTTATGATGCATATTTAATTGCCCTGATTGCATACCATGTATAATCATGGAAAGTATTTTCCCCAAAATTAATAAGATACTAATGGTGTGTGCGACTGAGTTTGAAAATATTATTCTCGGCACTATTTTCGGGGTTCAAAAAAATCGTCCCCATTGAGCTCATTTGGGGTGCATATCATAAGTGTGTCGTGAGAATCCCGCAACGTGAACAGTTTTCAAAATAAAGAGACCAACTAGAAAGACTGGGAAATAGGTGATAGAAAATTAAATGCATTTTCATGCACTGACATGAATGATTTCTACTTACTGAGATTTTTGTCTCACTAGTTTATGCATTGTAGGTGAGTCTGCTGATGATTGAGTATGTGGTGTGTTGTGCGAGCTGTGGAGCTTCTTTAGGGTTTTGAGCAGATGTACATAGATGACGACCTGTTGGGCTAGACCATAGGTTTATTTTGATTCCGCTGATATTTTGATTATGTAATATAATAAGTATTGTCATGAGTTTGTCTGGATTGATGTGGTGTCAGAAACCAGTTACGTATGTTGAACTGGTGTAATGGTGTTGGTTATAAATATATTATGTAAAAAAAATTCAGGTTTTTATAATGATGATATTTATATTAATTAGTATTCGAATTATAAGTTTTGTAAGGTGGGTCGTGACAACCCACCACTCGCCTACTAGTTTTTTGGCCACCTAAAAATTTATAAATTAGGCGACGAGAGATCAAGTTTTTTCGATTAGTAGAAGTTAGGTGCAGACATGGTTTGGCTGGATGAGAGGTGAGATAGAGAGTGGGAAAATATTCTTACCGTCGTGAGATGGTGAATGTTCTGCCGCGAGAGAGCTGAGGAGAGACCGAAATTTCTAATACGAGAGCCGCGACAGAGATGACAGCTGAGGGAAGATTAAAAGAGAGTTGATGAAGGATTTCAAATTACTAGGTTAGGGTATGGATTTGAAATCCTAGAAAAATAGGCTGAAAATTTCTCATTCGAAATCCAGAATTTAAAATGAACGAATTTGAGAAAACAAATTTAAAATGAACGAATTTGAGAATTTAGGATTTGAAATCCCTTGATTTACTTTTCTATCCAAACATCAGCAGTGGATTTCAAATGCGGATTTACAAATCCATTGCAAAATCACCACATCCAAACAGAGCCTAAAAAATTCAAAATCAAATCCATGATTTTAAATCAATTGATTTAAAATCTTGGATTTATACATCCATTGATTTTAAGTGTTATCCAAATATGAGAGAATGATTTATAAATCACTTCTCAAATTCTTCCATCCAAACACAACCTTAGTGTAAATAGTGCCTTGTTCATCACCAACTTCTAATTCTTAAATTGTCAATTTATTAGTACCATTTATATAACAAAAGTGTTGGATAAGGAGGACAAAGTGTGAAAAATCTGATTATTTCATTTTGATATGATATGTAATAATAGTGAGAAAAGAGAAATAATTTTTTTTATAATGACAGTGAGATGAAATTTGATGAGTTTGACGAATCAGTTTATTTTCATTTTAATGCATAAAGGTGAGAAGAAATACTTCATAACTAAGTAAGTGATAATAATAATAATAATAATAATAATAATAATAATAATAATAATAATAATAATAATAATAATAATCTATAAAATAAGATAAGGGCGAATTAAGGTGAAACTATAAAAAAATTCTAGTAGACATTAGTTAAAAATCAATGTCTATTTCACCGATCAGTTTACTTTTATACATGAAATTCATATTATTAATAAAATGCTATATAACTCAAAACTTACTATTTTTTATAAGAATTTCAAATATACAAAATATCATTTTTAAATTTTAAATTACAAGAATATCAATCCTAACGAATATAACAAGTCATTCAAAGATGATGGCAGCTTTATTTTCAAACTAATATAACAAATCATGATTTTTTTTCCGTATTAGTTCTATACAATAAGGGTATGATTGGTATGATGGAATGAGGTGAGAATGGAATAGTAATTCCTAATCTCATTCTCATTCCTTCGATTGATATATTTTTATGGATGAGAATACCAATTTCAAAAGAATGAGCATTATCTTATATGTGGGAATGTGCATTCTTCCCACCCCATGGTATTATCCATTCAATTTCTTATTCCCCACCCTACCCCATATATATATATATATATATATATATATATATATATATATATATATATATATATATATATATATATATATATATATATATATATATATATATATATATATATATATATATATATATATATATATATATATAATTTTAAAAATTATAAATATGTTATTATTTTTCTACTTAACATGTAATATTTATTAAAAATATTTGTATTAAATTATTTAATAAAAAATAAAATATTAAATTATTTAAAAATCTAAATTAAAAAATAAAATATTCTTATATACTTAACTCAGTAAAAAATTATAAAATTAAATTTAATTCTTAAAATTTAAAATATAGATGTATATAATTACTTTAATATTTAAAAATTAGTAAATTATACATAAAAATTTTATATTATTAATTAAATTGAATATATACATGTAATATAAATATAAATATATATTTTTATACATAGTCTAATATTTTTTAATATATATAAATTTTTTTATTTGTATTTTAAATTTTATTTATATTTTAAAAATATTAATATTTTATTTTATTTTTAATTTAATATTTTTCTATAATTATTAAAATATATAAAATCTTTACTAAAATTTTAAAAATAATATTATAAAAATATTATTAATAAGACTGAAATTAATTAAAAAATACAAATTCTATTACTTGAGTTATTCTTGAACCATACGAATCATGATAAAAATAATTTTTAATCATTCAATTCCTATTACCATTTCATTCATGAGTTCATTACATTCCACTGTTATTCCATTCAGTCATATCAATCTAGCCGTAAAAGTTTTTTTTTTAGTATTTCATACCAACAGACGCAAATCATCCAAAACATCATGCCAGTTTTATTCCCAAACTAATATAACAAATCATGATTGTTTTCGGTGTTAATTCATTTGTATTAATTCTATTCAATAAATGTATTTTTTATTTTTTTAAATTTCGTATGAACCAACGTCTTATCTGCTGACCTATATTTTCCTAATATATATACTTGTTTTTCATACGAACGGTCAGAGGCATTTGTTGAGCTATCTAGGTAGGATATAAATATAAATATGTGCATGCATATACAGGATATCATTGTAGTCCTAATACTTTGTATAGTATTATTTTAAATTTTTATTTATTTTTGTTAAATATTTTTTGTAATTTTTTAATTAATATTTGTAATTTTTAATTTACATTAATAATCATAAGAAAATGATTATAGGTCAATTGTTTTTTTTAATTCACAGTGTATCAAATATAATAAATAATTTATGTAAACCGAATTTATTGGGATTACATTTGCGAATTCTGCAAAGCAAATTTGAACAATGATTTTTAAATAACTTTTTGAAAGCTGTTCATAAAATTAGTTGTTGCGCCTCTATTTATAATACTCTTATCTTATTAAATCAATGGATAGGAATTAGGATGATGGGAAGATATGTATGTATTTAATATAACAAATATATATATACTTTTTATCTAAATATGAACTTCCTAGATATTTTAAATAAATGATATAATATTTTGAGAGACTCTCTTATAAGAGGTGTTTTTTGTGAGACGGTTATGAGATGGATTGACTCATTATTAAAGTATGCTTATCATATAGGTAAAGTATGTTTATTAGTAGTTAAAGTATGTCAATAATCAATCATATTATAACATCCTAAAATCATACTTTAATTCATCATTAATCATACTTTACAAAACATACTTTAACAACCATTAAACATACTTTATCTATATAACAGACATACTTTAACACGTCTCACCAATGGTCTCACATAACTAGCGTCTCACAAAAGACTTACTAGAATATTTATTCAAACACTAATGTTTCATTAAGGTTTTTGGAAATTAGTTAAATTTTCGTTGTAAAAATCTAATGAATAATAATACATGTTTGTTTTTAAGTTTTTAACGGGGTATTTTCTAATTTTATGTTGTAATAATATATATATATATATATATATATATATATATATATATATATATATATATATATATATATATATATATATATGGAGAATATTTTACTAAAATGTTGAGTGTAATAATATTATTTTTAAAGCTAGAATATGTGATATGTAGAATCTACTATATTACAGCTTCAAAGGAATTCAACGTCTATTTCTTTGAAATAAATAAACAATACCAACATTTTATCATTAAATTCATTCAATAGCGTTTACTCGGCCTGTGCATTTCACAGATAAGGAAATTTATCAAATAATTTTTAATTTTTTTATAATTTAATATATTTTCTTTTCGTCTTTGATATGTATGCTTTTTTTTATATTGGCATGTAGATTCATAGTACTTGTAATTTAAGTATAGGTAATTTAATGTCGATTGCTATTTTAACCTAATATCTCTTACTCTTACCGCCATGTTTCCCCTCCAAGACGATATTATAATATTGATTTTTTCTCCCTGCGAATAAAAGTCGAGCATTTGGAAATCCACATGCAATAATTACATAATGTATATACATAAGTGGTTATATGTCAAGTAAGCTCTAATTCCAAGGACTCCTTCCATTGAATCGCGGGTCGTGGGATCCATGGAGTTCATGAAGATGGATAAACTAGTAGTGAGATCCATGCATACCCTTTACTCATCACCCCTGCCCTTTTTAGCCAGACGAAACAATCGATAATCAAGAGACGGGCTCATGTGCACCACGAACACTCTCATTTGCGTTGTTGTTAACTTGTTTAATTAGTTCTTTCATGATATGAGCATCATCAACTGAACTCGAGATAACCATGTAAGCTAGTGCAATATCAGATTCTTGGACTGCCTCATTTAAAATATAGAGAAATGAAGTTCCATAATCTAAAGGGCAAAGGGTCATCCAAACCCTCTAATTTATTTAATAGGATCAAATTAACCCTTAATGTTTTGTTTTATGCATCCAAACCCTTTATATTTATAATGAGATCAGTTAAGCCCCTTCACTTTTTAAAATAATACATTGAACCCTTCCAATGAAAGATCAGATAACGGTGTCCTTCTTTCCTTTACGCCGTCACCAACCTAAAAAATTGTACCACTTCTCTCTCTAAAATTCACTTTTCGCTTATATCCCATCCTTGGAACTTAACGTAAGCTTCACATCGTCCGAATCGACATCGTTAAACGGGTTTTTGGGGCTTCTCGATGCAAGAATACATGACATCACAGGCTTTTGCGTTAATGTTTGCTTTTCTTGGGGGGATGGGTTCATGGTGGGCGTCAGAGCTTGGACGGAGCTTGGTCTGAGAAGAAGAAGGTGCTCAGATTCCTAAGTATTGTTTACATAGAACAGATGAAGAACATGAATAGCCCACCAAAGGAAACAGACACAACTCTCTTCAATATCTCGATTTCGCTGACCAACAAATACATACGGAGTTCATTTTAAAGCCAACCCAAATCTTCTAGGAGAGAAGAATGCGGCTGGTGTCAGAGACATGCAATAGAGAAAGAAGATGAAGTGGAATCGATTTGTTCTTCCATTAGGGCTTATCAGCAATTAAGAGGGAGGCTGGAAGGTTTTGGACCAAGCCTATATTAATAAGGCAGCCCACTAACCATGTGGTTTGAAGACCAGCAGGTTGGGCTAACAAAATGGGCCCAATGGGCCCAACAAACCTCCACATTGGCCCAACTTAACCACTATGTTTACTTAACATAGGAAATCATTATCGCACCTTTTCGGACACCTACAAAACAAAAAACACAAAGTTAGTGGTAGATACAAAAATTTGATAAACACGAAGTAAGTCAAAAGTATGACACAAAGTCATGGAAAAAAACATGCCACGAAGCCAACCACGAAGATACACACATCTAGGCACAGAGCAAAGTTAACGGACACACAATCTAATAGTGTAATCACCAAAATTAGAACTCACAGTTCTCACAACACACAAAAATAATTCACAAAGAAACAAGCTAGCTATCACAATTAAAGTCGCTTGACACTCCACAAAGAAGCACACAAAGTAATCAATAATCAAACGTTACAAAAATATTAGATTTACACAAAACATGCTCCACCTCACTAAGAGAAATAAATAAGCATGTAAACAAGGTACAAAAGTGATTGGTCGTAGATAGTTGGGATGACCAATTAAAAAATTTATCGAACCACAGGGAGGAAGGTACTAGAGTTTAAGCGATCTCAAGTTTATCGTGATTTTATAATGACGACGGAATGGGAGGAGGATAAGCGTGCAAATGAACGCACTTAAACTAAAGCAAGAAATAAGGTAAAAGCAAAGATAAATGATGGGTTCCAAATGATGCAAGGATGAGATTAGCAACAATCATGGCATAGATAACAAAGTAATTATGCAATTAATTCTAATCTCTTATGGACATGGCATAGGAGCGATCACTAATTCCACCTAAACTCTTTCTAGAGATGGATAGGATGTAGGCCTTCAATAAGACTCCGAAAAGCACATAGGATCGTGACCAAAGCAAACACCTCCTACTAGGTACTAATTACTCTACAAGTCCCTAATGAGGTACTAAATCATAAGCAATATTCCCTTTTAAGGTACTATGAATTCACTAATGGTTTTGGTCTCCTCACCTAATTAACCAATATTTCGATTAAGCTAATCAAATGTTCCATCAAAGGGTTCTAAATCTAGAAGGATATCTCTATCTCATTCTAAATTAATGCACATGAGGTGTATGATGAAATGATTCAATGAACTATCCTAAACACACAATTGAATTCTCAATCTAATCACATGTCCATGACAATTAATCACACATATCATCATATACATCAAGTAATCAACATTCAATGATAGAAACACACAAAGCCCATTCAAGATTAAAATCAAATTGCATAAAAACTAAATTTTCCAACACCAATCATGGAGCTAATCTCACAAAGGTGATTAGCCTATCATAGTCTTAGAGAAAACAACATAGACAATTGAATCTACAAATTCCATGATCAAACTATAAAGAGTTCACAAAAATTAGAATTAGATTCCTCCTTTGAAGTCCTTTAATGGAGATCTCCTTCTTCTTCTTGTAATCTTCACTCTCCCTTGTTTCCTTGATCACTCTGATGACGGATTTGATGGAGGAGATCAAGTGTAGATGGATGGATGAAGAATGGATGAAGATGATGGTGTAAAATAGAGGAAATTGTGTGTGATCTAGGTGTAGGAGTGAAACCCTTCAAAAATTATGATCAAATATTGAAATATTGGGTATTTATACCCCTTAAGAAGCTTCTATAAGGGTTCTGATATGTTTCTAATCCTGCAGTAACATGACTCGTGTGCTGCAACACAGCCATAGGGTGGCCGTGTAGGCGTTTTTTATCTCAGAAAATGGCCAAGGCTTACAGGGCCATGTTGCGTAACACGGGTCGTGTGCTACAACACGAGTCGTGTGCTACAACATGGCCGGCCGTGTTGGTGCAACCCCTATTTTTACAATTTTATTTCGGCTCGTTCTCCCTCGTTTCAACTTTGAATTGAGATCCACTTTTTTCTACGTCTTCTTTTTCGCGTCTAGGATCTATTTTTGCTTGGAAATCATACGTTTAAGCTCATTCACACACATATCCATAAAAACACAAAACACAATCAAATAGTACACAAAAACGGATAAAATAATATGAAAGCACACATAAAAAGACACTAAAATATAGGTGAAAATATCACTCATCACACCCCAAAACTTAAAGTGTTGTGCATCCCCAAACAATGAAAATGATAAAACAAGGGGAGAGATTTTCACCTAGGAAAAGACTAAACGAACATAAGTAATAACATATCAATAGTAAGCTTGCTCATTAACTGATTGACTCGACTTGCTATAAGCTTGCTCGTGGACTATATTCACAAATCACCAAAGTTTCAATTAATGATAAAAAAAGGTCTTTAATTAGGATGTAATGATAGGCTCTTTGGTAGAATAACTAGAATATGGATATTAGTGACTAAACAAGTGCAAGTAATCGAAGAGATGACCAATTTCTCCAATTTCTCCACTTTTCTTTCTTCCTTTCTTGTCTTTAATGTTCACAACCACTAATCATCAACTTTCCTTGGATTTTTTAGCTTCTTTTGATTCATGCTTCCTTCTTTGGACTTTTAAGTACTTGAGCATATTGTTGTTGCTTTGCTCATTTTCTTTTTTTAAGGATACATGTACATTCGTGCTCGTGCTCTTTGCATCCCTTTTCTTGCTTGTTTACCATTTCCTTTCTTCTTTAGTTATCTCATCAAACATTTCTAGTCATCATCTCCTCAATCACTCAGACAAAAGGGTAAATATATAAGGCTCACGTGGTAATTAAGGCTTGTAATATGCTTATATCACAATAAATAGGCTTAAAGACTCAAAGTGGTTGACTAGGGATGATGTTCATGGTAGAAAAATATAAGGCAATGACTATAAATAATAAGGATGACCTTAGATCATTTCACTAATCTCTACTAATCGGGCTCATTCCTGTAGTCATTGAGCAAGTTATAACTTATCAAATGCAATCTATTCACTCATGAAAAGAAATACCGTGTATGCACGGTTAAGGCTCAAATGCTCACAAGCTTGTGCTTGGACCTTAAGAACTTATTAAACCACATTCATCTCTAATTTATCATCACTTATCACAACAACATATCATCACTCATATTCAAAAATGACTCACGACCTCCCTAAAACAAACCACCAAACAATCCCTAAACAAAAATAAAGAATACACACAAAACAAATAAGAAAAGACTCAACAAACAAGACACAAATAAAAACACATAGCAAGAATAAAAATCACCATCATAAGAAAATAAAAAAAACACATTCATAACATTCATGATCAAGTAAGCTCACAACATCCCCAGCTTGATTGAAAATGAAATCCTAAATTACAAAAGTAAACCTCCCACAAACATAACAAATGAAGTAACATGGCAATCACACAATCCAAATCAAATCAAATTATGCTAAACACATAGAAGTGGTAGGGTGTAGAATGAACTCCCTCAATAGGCATTTGGCAGTAGAAATTATTAGCTCCGAGCTCAATTCGTACTTCCAATACCCTTCATACATGCTCAACAAGACCATTAACTCAACAATTTCATTAAAAATATGGATTATCATGCACTTCAATCACCACCCATTGGATCAAAATCAAACTAAACTCATGAGAAAAATTTTAAAATTTACCCCAAAAATACGATAAGTATATGCCTTCAAGACAAAGTATGCCACACCACGCCAAATCCTCCCAAACTTAAATTGAAACAAGAGTTTCGAGTTAAGTTTGCAAAAAGTGGTGTGACTTACCTATATACTTCAAATCAAGCACTTTTCGTATCTCCAATACATATCTTCCTCACGAGCACAATCAACCTACATACCAAAATTGCAAAACAATATCAAATCCACAATCCTTATTGAAAGCACAAAATAAAACAATAAAGATAATGATGGGTTGCCTCACATCTAGCGCTAAGTTTAACGTCTTCAAGACGGACGGTAGTATTTAGCTCATGGTGGTCTAAAATAGTCATTAGGCACTGTCATAGGTTTCTTCTTGAAGTAGTGCCTTGTGCTCTCACGTTCCACCACTAGAACGTTTCCCTTCTTGTTAAATAACTCAAGCAATTAATCTCTGAAGGCGTTCTTCACAAGGAATGACCCTTTTCACTTGTTCCACTTTTTCCATGGGGCTTTATATGCATTTTGAACTTCAACCACATCCCCCGGTAAGAATCCGGGCATTGACAAGTGTCGGTGCTCTCTTGCACCCTTTTTTCTACAATCACCAAACAAATTTTTATCAATAAAATCATGGAAGTTTTTAAGAGAATTTGAAATTTCAATAGAATGAGAAGGTTTTGGCTTGTGGGGAGTAGAATCTATGATCTTAGTTTCTGGAGGATTCTTTTCTTCCATAAGGGCATGAATCTCTTCTTGATTTTTAATCTTGACTTTCTCTACCATCTCTTCAAGAGACTCGACAAATATATCGAATTCCTCTTTCAACTCTTTTTTCAAGTCATTAGCTTTTACCCACTTAGGAACTCTTTCTCTATTCTCCTTCATCACCTCATCAACCCTCAAACTATCTTTTTTTCTAGCCTTAACGACCATGCATTCACTCTTTGTTCCGGAGGTAGAAGGCTTGTTATTCTCTTCTTGAAGTCTCTCCACAGTGGACACGATTTGACTTACTTGGTGCTCCAATGAATTCAACTTAGCATTGAATGCTACCATTGTATTCATCATCATTTCACACAAGTTTCCAATTCTATCAATCCACGCTTGATTAGACTTCCTCCCCTCTTCTAAGCTATCCATAACCATATCAAACAACTTTTCTCCAAGTATCGCTATGTGGTCATTTTAGGTGGAATAGGAGGTGTTGGAGTCTTGAAAATTTCCCCAGAGTTGTGGTTGATTTCCTTCTTGTTCTCCTTCTTCTTCCTTCTCAAGGTATGCACCTATAAGAGAAAGAAAATTTAGAACAAAATTTTCTAAAGCAAATAAAAGATGCAAAAAAAAATGTCATTATTCCTAAACAATCCTTCGTCAAACTTCTAGCGACCGTTACCTCTCGGCAACTGCGACATTTGATTGGTCGTAGATAGTCGGGATAAACAATTAAAGAATTTATCGAACCATAGGGAGGAAGGTACTAGAGTTTAAGCGATCTCAAGTTTATCATGATTTTATAAGGACGACGGAATGGGAGGAGGATAAGCGTGCAAATGAACGCAGTTAAACTAATGCAAGAAATAAGGTAAAATCAAAGATAAATGATAGGTTCCAAATGATGCAAGGATGAGATTAGCAACAATCAAGACATAGATAACAAAGTAATTATGCAATTAATTCTAATCTCTCATGGACATGGCATAGGAACGATCACTAATTACACCTAAACTCTCTCTCGAGATGGATAGGATGTAGGCCTTCAATAAGACTCCCAAAAGTACATAGGATCGTGACCAAAGCAAACACCTCCTACTAGGTACTAATTACTCTACAAGTCCCTAATGAGGTACTAAATCATAAGCAATATTCCCTTTTAAGGCACTATGAATTCACTAATGGTTTTGGTCTCCTCACCTAATCAACCAATCTTTCGATTAAGCTAATCAAATGTTCTATCAAAGTGTTCTAAATCTAGAAGGATATTTCTATCTCATTCTAAATTAATGCACATGAGGTGTATGATGAAATGATTCAATGAACTATCCTAAACACACAATTGACTTCTCAATCTAATCACATGTCCATGACAATTAATCACACATATCATCATATACATCAAGCAATCAACATTCAATTATAGAAATGCACAAAGCCCATTCAAGATTAAAATCAAATTGCATAAAAACTAAATTATCCAACACCAATCATGGAGCTAATCTCACAAAGGAGATTAACATATCATAGTCTTAGAGAAAACAACATAGACAATTGAATCTACAAATTCCATGATCAAACTATAAAGAAGTTCATAAAAATTAGAATTAGATTCCCCCTTTGAAGTCCTTCAATGGAGATCTCCTTCTTCTTTTTGCAATCTTCACTCTTCCTTGCTTTCTTGATCACTTGGATGGTGGATTTGATGGAGGAGATCAAGTGTGGGTGGATAGATGAAGATGATGGTGTAAAATGGAGGAAATTGTGTGTGATCTAGGTATAAGAGTGAAACCCTTCGAAAATTATGATCAAATATTGAAGTATTAGGTATTTATACTCCTTGGGAAGCTTCTAGAATGGTTTTGATATGTTTTTGATTTTGCAGCAACACGACTCGTGTACTGCAACACGGCCACAGGGTGGCCGTGTAGGTATTTTTTATGTCAAAAAATGGCCAAGGCTTACAGGGCCGTGTTGCATAACACGGGTTGTGTGCTGCAACACGGCCGGCCTTGTTGGTGCAACCCCTGTTTTTACAATTTTGTTTCGGCTCGTTCTTTTTCGTTTCAATTCCAAATTGAGATCCACTTTTTCCTACGTCTTTCTTTTCGCGTCTAGGATCTATTTTTGCCTGAAAATCATATGTTTAAGCTCATTCATATACGTCTCCATAAAAACATAAAACACAACCAAATAGTACACAAAAATGAATAAAATAATACGAAAACACACATAAAAAGACACTAAAATTTAGGTGAAAATATCACTCATCAAAAAGCATAAAACTAACACATAGTAATTATGCGCGTACTCCACCTCGCTAGGAGTAGCCATAAACATAGCAAGTTTGATATACAAAACATGCACAAAATATTGAAAACAAATTTCAACAATTTCTCACACAAAGAAAACACATAGATTCAAGAGAAAACACATAAGAAAAATAAATTTTCAGAAAAAAAATATATTTTTTTCAACAAACATACAGAATTAATAAGCCATTTAAACACACAATATTAAAGGCTCAAGTAATTCACACAAGCACAACTAGTAAACTTCCCCATAACTTTCAGTTTCAGTCACATTATTAGCTAATTTACTAGATTTATCCTTCTTAGGGTGAGGACTTTTATTAGCATAATGACCACGCTCATTACAATTATAGCATTTACGATTCATAGCCTTAAACTTATTATTATGTTTTCCCTTGACGGACATAATGCCCCCAAATTACTATCGCCCCTATTGTGTTCTAAATCATGTTCCTTAATTTTTAAAGCATTTATCACAACATCAAGAGTAACATCATCACGATCATACTTAATAGCAGATTTGACATCACTATAAGTATCAGGAATAGCATTTAACAAGACAATGTGAGAGTATTCATCAATGTGCTTATCACCAGATTGCTTAATATCAATAATAAGCTTTGCAAAAATGTCCAAGTTTTCATTAATGCCCTTATTCAAATCCAATTTAAAACTAAAAAAAATTCAAGTAAGAACATTCTACTAGGAAAAGATGACACATTGAACAATTCATCCAATTTTTTCACATCTTTTCAACAGAATCAAAGTGAGCAACCTTTCTTAACACAGAGTCAGAGCGATTTAAAGTAATGGATGATAATGCAAGCTCGTTCATTTTTTATTTCTGTTCTTCAGTTACAGTTTCAGCATGCGTTCCATCAATGGCCATAAAGACACCTTGTTAACCAAAACACATTTCATCTTTTATTTCCAAAATTTTAAATCAGTTTTACCATCAAAAGGAGTCATGCCAAAGGAATTGGGAGCCATCTTTAAGCACAAACCACATTAAGGAATAAATTGACAATCAAGAGTATCAAAAAGCGGAAGCAGTTCACACCAGGATAACAAATATCACAATAAAATATCACAAAGAGAGATCCAGCCACCTCAGATCATCACAAAGGGAAAAGACCAGCCACGTCAAGGCATCACAGAGAAATTACAAGTTTCAAGGAGTGTAACCAATATCACTAGTGTGGTGTCTCGGGTGAGTATATCGTGCTACCCTACGAGCCACCAGCTTCCCTATAGCCTTGTTCAAGCGGCAATCAAAGGAGAAATCCCACCTTGAAGCCACACCCTGCCCACTACCAGACTTGAAATATACACACAAAGTGAGACAAAGTAGATGTAGGGAGTTAGAAAACAGAACCAATCTATAAATATCAGAAAAAGAACAGATCCAAACACCAACAGAGCGGGCTCTGATACCACTGTTGGGTATCACTGGTCTTCGTCGTCGGAGCTTGGACGGAGCTTGTGTTAGATTGTATACTAAAAGTCTAGCTTTTGTATGAATAATATTTTAACAATTTATTTGAAAATGAGAATCATATGATCAAACGTTTTGCATATTATAATTTATTTATATGTTTGTGCAAAAGTCTACTTATTTTATACTGTAAATAATATGTTGTGCAACAACACGCAGAAGATCATATTATTGATTTTCTTATAAAGTATAAACAGATGCTCAAAATCGAGATAGACGTGGATAATCTATCGGGATGGTTGTAGTGTAATTTGGTATTAGTTTGTCTTGACTATAGAATCACATTAGTATGCTTTGTGTGTATTGAGCAGGACCGCTTGAGATCATTCGACTTGTATTGTCTATATAGAAGAACTTGATCTCTGTTATTATGGATGTTCGTTCTCTTAATCCCTATACAATAACTTCGACACGTAAGGCAATATATATTTCTTTGATTCATCAATGGGTGAGATTTACATGTAATTAAATCAACAAACTCGGTGAGTTGGGAAGTGTTGTCTTTATGGTGTGCTGTTGATTGTAGAAGGAATCCGTGTCCTATTTAGGTTGATGATGTCCCCTTGAGGAGCTCATAAGGATTATCATGTAAATCTTGCAAGTGGATTAATTCCGGCATGATAATGAGGTTGAGTGACACTACTCTCGGATGAGATATTAATTAATAGAGTTGTCAGTAACTTAATTAATTAACGAGCATTGTATATCTTAAACATGGGGAGACTAACGGGCTCACAATAAGAAGGAGCTCATAACGTAATTATGGGATTAGAGCGGTAGTGCAGTAATAATATTTTAGTGGTATATATTATTATTATTGGACTTAAGTATAAGTTTTGGCTAAACCTGGATACTTAAGCTCAATGGAGGCTCAACTCTAATTTCTCCTCCTGGTCCCTGCTGTAGCCTATAAATAAGTCATCTCAACTGTTTGGTAACCCTAGTCATTCAAGCCTAACATTGTGAGAAGGGAAAGGGAACATCAGATTGAGAGGATCTTGAAGATCGTCACCCACAAGACGTCAAGATTGGACTTGGGAATACAGTAAAAGATCAAAAGGTTATTTTCTGCAGCTGCTCTTTATCAACATACCCTGGTGAAAGGTAATGCGAAGTTTGAATACTTGCTTCCATTGATATAGTTTGCATGGAACCCTAATGGTTCACGTTAACCAAACGATCGAACGCCAATAGCGCGGTCGAAGAAGAAAAAGGTGCTTAATTTCCTGAGTCTTGTTCACATAGAACAAATGAAGAACATGAATAGCCCACCAAAGGAAACGGACACAACTCTCTTCAATCTCTCAATTTTATTAACCAACAAATACACACTGAGTGCATTTTAAAGCCAACTCAAATCTTCTCGGAGATAAGAATGCGGTTGGTGTCAGAGGCGTGCAATAGAGAGAAAAGATGATGTGGAATCGATTTGTTCTTCCATTAGGGCTTATCAGCGATTAAAAGGGAGGCTGAAAGGTTTTGGACCAAGCCTTAACTAATAAGGCAGCCCACTAACCCTGTGATTTGAAGACCAGCAAGTTGGGCAAACAAAATGGGCCCAACACTACGACGACACCATTTTGGGCGCTGGCTCTCGGGTGGAAATCGAGCTCGTTCGCCATCATTTCAAAAAGGGTAGAGCTGGAACGGGTTTTGTCAGCTGAAGGTGGAGGTAACTTTGGGTTGAAAAGGCTCGCGGTGATTGCAGAATTGAATTTATTGAAGAATGAGTCCTGAGCTCCGACAGCAGCGGCGATGGCGGTAATGGCTCTGCCGTAAATGCTTATAGTGGAGGAGCTACGGATCTTGAGATCTGTGCAAAGGAAAAGCGAGGGCTATTATAAAGTGGTGGTCTGAGGGTAGAGTAACACTAGGAGTGGTCGGGAGAGACTACAGTGGGAGTCTAGAATTTGTTGGTGGAGGAAGAATCGGGGGTGGCGGTGATGGTGGTCTCACGACAGCAGCGGCATGGTTGGGATTGAAACTTAAGATGGGTGGTGATGGCGCTTGGGTTTAATAGTTTAGTTGGTGACGGCGTGAAGGAAAGAGGGCACCGTTATCTGAGATCTTTCATTGGAAGGGTTTCAATGTATTGTTTTAAAAAGTGAAGGGGCTTAATTGATCTCATTTATAAACATAAAGGGTTTGGATGCATAAAACAAAATATTAAGGGTTAATTTAATCCTACCAAATAAATTGTAGGGTTTGAACCCTTTGCCCTAATCTAAAATAATAATAAATACGCTAAATTCCACAATTTATGCGTAAATATGAAAATAAAATAAAATAATTTTGAAAAATCACTTAAATATCTAAAATAAGGGATTATAAAAAACATATAGATTTGTAACATATACAAATGCTAAAAAATAAGGGATTATAAAATGCAATTCTTTTATCAATTTTTCTAAAGAAAAAAAGAAAGAAGGAAAAATTAGTTACCAGAACAGCGAGTTCGCTGGCGGAGAGGATATCAAACTCATCGGCGTTGGAAAAGGTGGAAAACAAGAACGCTAGCAGAACAACATGGAAGAGAGAATGGTGGAGGAGTATGCTGCCCTGGTTGGGGTTGGAAATAAAATTAGGGTTCAGAGTGAGTTTTGTTCATAAATTTTATTATAATTGTAAATGAGGTTTTAAAATTTGTTTAAATGACATAGAGGGCACCGAATTTTTTTAACAAAATGTTAAAAGGAGTGTATAAAAGAAATCAACTGAGGAGATAAATCTTCTAACAATAAATGGTCAAAATAAAAAATTGAATTTTCAAAAAAGGAAAGATTTTGACCAATTTTGATCAAAACATTTTGCTTTTATATATGTGTATATAAATAGATAGATAGATCGATTTTCTTCAATGGGCTCATGAGGACAACAAATTGTAAAAATAAAGAAAGAAAAAGAGTGGGAAGAAATAGTAAAAAACTGAATAATACGTATTGGCTTAATTAATTTCAGCTCTATTTCTTATTCTAGAGACATTTTTATACAAGGCATGCTCTTCTTCCTCTTCTTTTATAAATAATTGATTAGACTAGTTTGTGTGTTACTTCCAAATAGAATTTTAGCTTTGTTTTCTCTTATAATGACCTCAACAAGCATATACAATGGCTTTCCAAATAGAATGGGTATATGCAATTCAAGTTGTTCCAGTTGAGGGATTTCCACTTTTTTCCTACAAACTTTGTTAAATGACAACCTCATCTAAAAGTTTAAGCTTGTAGAGAACTAAATCGTTCAATACTTAATCAGATCACTCTAATACGCCCCCTCACATGCAGACGGAGTTAACTTTTGCCTCAAGTCTTGCATGTGCGATTTTTTTCTCATAAATAGGTGACGGTGAGTTTCGAACACTGGACCTTTGTTAACCATGAGCTCTGATACCATGTTAAATGATCACCTCATCTAAAAGCTTAAGCTTGTAGAGAAGTAAATTGTTTAATACTTAATCAAATCACTCTAACAAATTCGACAAGGGTGGCTAGATAATTTTTCAAGAGGCTAGACATAAAAATATGTTAATCATAATTTATAATCGAGCATTGAATAATACTCCCTCCGTCCCATGTCTATGCCCCCATTCGGATACGGAAATTAAGAAAATCGATAACTTTTAGAGGTATAATGATATTTTTTTGGTAATAAATGCATGATAAAGTTTGTTAGTTAGAGATTTTTTTTTGTAAATAAAGAATATGGGGAAATGTGATTGTATTTGACTTTTTATTATTATTTTTTTTAATATGTGCAAACTTTTCTGAAACAATCAAAAATAGAAAGTGTGTCATCTGAAAGTTGAGGAATGGAGTACTAGTTAGTGCAACATAATAACATAACTTACTAATTAAATATAAAAGAATTTTGAGATATTTCATACAATCTCCGATGTTTAAAATTAAAAGAAAGTGTAGACCATTTTTCATTAATTCAAAATGAGAACTTATGGAGTCTTTGATAAAATTATTCGCTATATACAATTCATTTTTTCCAATTGAGGGATTTCCTATAATTCGCTACAAACTTTCAATTCAACGGATATCTGTATTCTGTACCCATTTGAAAATTTTAAAATTGGAAGCAATTTCAATTAAAATTCGACAAAAAAAATAATTAAAATTGATAATTACGATAGTGAAAGAATCAATTGCGAAAAGGCAGGGTTACGCCAACTGGGATCAATTATTTTATTTATGTATTTCATCTTATATTCGAATTATTAGATACTTATCATTTAGTATAAGGGTTAATTATATCAAAATACACTAATTTTTATCCTTTTCTTAATTTAATCGCGAACTTTTTTTTTATAAAAAAAATACATAACATTTTATTTATTTTTTAATTTAATCATAAACTTTAATTTTCTCAATTAAATACATAATTTTTTTTATATTTTCTCACTTTAGTCACGAACTTTTTCTAGTTATTTTCAATTAAATGAATGACTTTTTTTTTTTATGTTTTACAATTTTAATCGGGATTCTTTATTAATAAAAATTGTATAAATAACTTGACTAATACAAATTTTAATATTTAAAATATAATAAATAAATTAAAAAATTATGAAACAACTCATATTTAAATATGATTTATTCACGCCTTTTTTATAATAATTAATACATGTAATATAAATATATAAATTAATAAATAATATATTTAATATATGATTAGTTTTATGTTCGTATTAAAACAATACAGTAGAAACTCGTTAAATTAATACTCGATAAATTAATAACTTCGATAAAACTAATAATTTGTCCGGTCCCAACATGGGACCAGTTCAAATTTGAGTATCATTCAATTAAATAATAAGATAATATTTTTCTAGGAAATTTTAAAGAATACTTAAGGTCTCAGTAAAATATAAATTAATAATTATTTAAAAAATCTCAAAAAAAAATATATGTATATATTATCAACTTTAACAATCTAAGATAATTTAGTAAAATATGAATATACAATTATTTTCTTTTTTATTAAACTTAATATCTTCATTAATCCATCTTTAAATTTTTCGATTGCACCCAAGTTACAAACAAATAAAATAAATCAATATTTTATGTTGATCTACTCTTATAAAATATAGATAAATATTATACGATTACACAATTCATGAGATATTGTACTCATATAATTGATTTGATTTATAAGTAATATATAATTGTAAATCCCTTAAAGTATTATTATATATTTGAACCAATATATTCTTAATATGTATAAATAAGTTATGAAAATTATAATTTTTGTATATAATCTCCTTAAATTAATAAATTATTAATTTATCGATTATATAATATATCTCTAAATTAATAAAATTCTTTGATCCCGGGTATATTAATTTATAGAAGTTTTACTGTATAAAGAAACCCTACACTCAAATCCATGCTTTTTTTTCTTCGTCCTTTTGTGAACCGAATTTTATTTTAAAATAAATGATGCCATATACTTCTACGGTTTTACCATTCATATATCCCACAACACACCAATTTTTCACATAACCTATCTTCTCAATTAAAATCTCTCCTCTCATTTTTGTTTTTTATAAATTAATTAATAGATTTTTATAAAATGATTTGGTATAAAATTAAAAACTACCTAATTACAAATCCAAAATAAATATATTCTAAAAACCTAAAACAAACATTATAAGAATAAAAATTATAAAAAAAAAAAAGAGAATTGTAACGAAGTGAAAACTAGCTTGTATATGGATGGTAGGTTGGTAGACGCCACGGCCACATTACAAATGCAGATTGCATTCACAGGTGAGTTGTACAATGAGAAAAGAGGTCAATTCATATTAGGATACATTATGTTTACAAATTACCACATCTTCAACAATTTCAATATTATCAGAAAGATAACGTGAATGAATTCAATAATTTGAATTCGTACACAGTGTATATTTGACAAAAATGTAATAGGTGTTTATCTAAATTAGTCTAGTTTTTTAAACTTTTGGTGATGATTTAGCAAAGTTTCAATAGCAATAGCGCTATTTATTGCGATATTCTTGCGTATTATGTTTGATTGAAGTTTATTGTTTCACATTTAAGTTTAATGATAGAGACTCAAGTGAAATTGTTTGATAAGAAGAGTTTCGAGAGACGGAAGTAATAACATTTTAATAAAAAGTGATACATTAATTTATGAAAAGTTATAGTAGTGATATCAGTGAAATATTTATTGAACGATTCACACTAAAATAAAAAGTGATAATATCTTTAATAAAAACTGACAACTATTTTAAAAAACGTATAAAATATTTTCACCGTGATACAGTCTCGCACATACGTCCCAAATTTAATATATCTTCTCTATATAGAAATACACATCTACCAACCATTAAGCCACCCCTACCTACATTATATCTTCTCAATTAATATTTTCTTTTTATTTTTTTTTTATCAATTTTCATCTATTCTCTCACATCAATTTTCTCTTCATTTTTTAATATATATTATTAATTTAATATATAGTAAAAATAAGAATTTAAAATAGTGTTGATAATTTTTTTTAAATGTATAATAAATATTAAAATTAATATTAGAGACACTATCTTGTGAGACGAGTTATTTGTGAGATGGGTGTGAGACGGGTTGACCCATCACTATAGTATACTTATTATATAGATAAAATATGTTTATTTGTAGCTAAAGTATATTAAAAATAAATCATATTATCACACGCTAAAATCATATTTTAATGCATAATCAAGCATACTTTAGAAAACATACTTTAACAACTATTAAACATACTTTATCTATACAATAAGCATATTTTAGTGATGGGTAGATCCGTCTCACGAATAACCCGTCTCATAAAAAACTTTATCTTAATTATTAATTGTAAATAAATTAAAAATAATAATAATTATTATTATTTGAAATAGTGTTGATAATTTTTATTTATTTAAATATATAATATTTCTTTCGTCTCACAAAACACTTAACACTTTCCTCATTGGTTTATTTCACAAAATTATTTATAATTAACACTCTAAAAAAGGTAAACATACTTTATCCAACGAAATTCAATCCTTTGATAATTACCAATCAAATTCAAATGTTGTATGCATATTTTAATTTTTTGCATATTTATCTTATGCACATTATTTTCGCATAATATATTATTGAAATGAAGGATAATTTAGAGACGTTGTTATGAATTAGGGTTAATTTAGTATATTATGTATTTCCCTTTATTAATAAAAGGGCAAAAACTTATTCGAGATCGCCTCACGTAAGGGCTTATATAAGAAGTATAAAAAGTGATAACTTGTATATTTAAAAAGTGGTATTCAATTAATGAAAAGAGATAATAATATTTTATGAACAATTTATAGTATAAAAAAAGAGTGAGGCTTGCGTGCGCCCGGGTGCACGTCGTGAGTTTTGGAATTTAGTACTATGGATAATGATACATTATTTTATTCTAAATTGTATACACTTTAATTAATAAGTGTACACCATTTTGTTTTAAAGGGTATATACTTTTCATTAATTTTTTTTATTTTTCTTTGGAAAATAAAGGTTATACATCTTTATACTAAAGGATATACAATTTAACACAAAATTCTAAAGGCACATGGAGTGTGCTTCCGTGATCCCGGGCGCACACAAGTTTTTGCCCTATAAAATAAAGGGTACATATTTTTATAATAAAGGGTATATAATTTAACACAAAATTCTAAAGGCACACGGAATGTGTTTCCTTGTGCCCGGGTACACACAAGTTTTTGCCTAAATAAAAAGTTATCCTTAACATTTTATAGCGAGTGATAATTAATTTAAAAAGTCTCACGTGCGCAACACTTACCCTAATAAAAGAATGGGTTAATTGTTTTAAAACCCACGAACTTTCAACGAATTTCAAATTACTCCTGACTTTTATAAAATTCCAAAAAAAAAACCACGACTTTCATGTTTGTGCAAATCGTACTTGTCGGACAGCTGAAGCCTACCGGACCGCTGACGTGGCGTTGACCTTTGCCATGTCAGCTTTTAGTTTATTGCAAGAAAAACCTTAATATTTACTTAAATTGCAATTTAATCTCAACCTTTGAGATTTTGGCAAAAATACTATTAATTTTTTATAAATTACTCTATCTAATAAAAATTTTATATTTTATTTTTAAATTAAAAATAAAATATAAAATTTTTATTAGGATATTTGGAGTGCAGATTGGACCACCAAATTGAATATGACCGCCGAAAATTTGTAATAGAACAAATTAGAATAACGAGTACAAACTCTAATAATAAACAAGAATAATTTAAGAGTTTAAATGAGAAATAATTTTTTAAAGCTAACTTGATTAAACAAACATCATAATTCATCTATTAAATAAATAATAAAAACTCTATAAGAAATAGATTTTAGCTAATTTTATTAACATTTTTTAAAAATATACGTTTTTGAAAAATAAAATTAAAATATATTTTAGTATTATAAGATTTTTTTTTTTCGATGTAAATAATTTTTTTGACAGATTCGATGTGAATAATTAATTAACATGAATAATGGCATCTCTGTTGAATAAATAATTTTATATTTTATTTTAAAATTTAAAATTAAAATATAAAATTTTTATTAGATGGTGAAATTTAAAAATAAAAATAGAAATTTGATGGTCTTTTTTGCCAAAATCTCCAAGTATGGGATTAAATTGAAATTTAAGTAAAAGTTGGGGTTTTTCTTGCAATAAACTAAAAGTTGACATGGTAACAAATTCGTGGTTTGTAAGACAATTAACCCTAAAAAATCATGTCCATCAAAAATAATTTAACTAAAACTAATACTAAATAAACTATATAAAAATTCAACAACAATAACACGTTGTAATTATTATTCCAATAAGGTGAAAAAAATATTTATTTAAAATAGTATGGAATATAAATACAATAAAAAAATATTTTTTGGATGGTTTGTCGCTAAGTTATTGCAAATGCAATTGGCCATTTCTATTAAGTAACTCCAATTAATTAAGCTAATTTATTACAATTGAAAATTACTATTAAGTGCTCTAATTAATTGAAATAGCGGCAAAGCCATCAAGAATTGATTTAAATAAAAAAATAAAAAAATAATTTAAAAATATAAATTATGAAATTTGACACCTAAGTCTAAAACTACTTTCAAACTAGCACATCATCTAAAAGCAACTTTTCCTTAGTTTACTAGGGAGATGACGCCCTGATATCCAGTAACCCTTTCTATTTTCACCCGAAGCCAGAATCTGCATGTAGTACAACACATGTAGTGCAACAATTGGGTCACCCTCTCTAAGACCCTTTTTGCCTGTAAAAAACCTTCCGATTCACCATTGATAACTCCGTATGTATATTACTGCTTTGATTTGCCCCTTCTCCATTATCATTTATTACATAATTAGCTATCTGATTCTAGATTCAATATTTCCCCTTTTCCGTAAAATAAATGCTTATATGGATAATGTTTGCAAATTTTTGCTGCAGCGGGGTAAACTTACTTAGCTTCAATTCATGTGTTTTGTCTAATTTTTATATTCTATTATCTTTGTCCTTTTTTAAATTTGGGAGCCAACTTAAATGGTTGGTAATTTATATGCTACCAAACATTTTGATAAATTAGTTTGCTACTTATTTCATATGTTTGCTTCAATTGATAAGTCTTTTAAGACATGTATGATGTATAGATGATTTAGCTATGAGATCCCCCAGCCATTCACATTGCACACTGATTTGATAGAGGTATTTGCAATTTTTTTGGGGTGTGTGAAAGCAAGTGGTACCAATCCTTTAGTTACTGAAAATGTGTTGAAATTCTCGTCTTAAAATAGCTAGAGTTTCTCAAGCTGGTAACCTGTGCGGTTATTTTTCCCATGACCTTAAATTTCATTTTAAGATTAAAAATCAATTCAAGTTCGTTTCAATTCAATAGAGTTTTTAAAAAAATTATGAATGGTTCACTCAATCATATCAAGTAAGAATTTGTTTTAATTTAATAGAGCTGCTTGAAATTGTTATTGTTGATTATATATCATTTTTTAAGTATTCTTGTTGCATTGAAAAACCTTCTGAATTTTTTGTTATTGTCTAATTATTTCTCGAGTTTTAACATGTGAACAGCCGATCTGCATCTTCTGTTGTTGTCTAATTATTCCTTGAGTCTTGACATGTGGTTATAACTTATATGTTGGTTTATACGTGCACCAACCAATCATTTTACAATATTATGGACAGAAATGTAGAAGGGAGAATGTACTAAATATAGTAATTACAAATGAAATTAAAGGAGAAGAAGCAGAGGATCTTCTTACACCTTTTTACAGAATCTTCAAGAGAACAGCGTGTAGAAGCCGAGTCAAAGTAAAACCTCTTCCCGCAAGAAGAAACACGCCCTGGTAGTGCTCCGATCTTGGCGGATCTTCCCCAAAGGTAAAACGACTTTTCCTTTCCGGCGAGGCAGCACTGCAATCGCTGAAACTCCGACGAACGAAAGAGGATGGAGAACTGGATCGTTAACTAAGATGCAAATGCTTTGAGATGCAATTACTTGTTGATTGTGGTGTGTTTGAATGAATGGTGAATGACCCTATTTATAGGTTCACCATTCCACTCAGCCATAATGATGATTGTGACGTATTAATTGCTGATTGTGTGATTTTCTCTAATCAGCAATTATGACAATTTGATTTGATTGCGTGATTTCCTCTAATCAGCAATTATAGAGGGTTATAGCGACCAGATTCAACGAACCTACTCCAATCATCATTTATGAAAAGATACGTAATCCGATTTTTGAGGATTTCCCTATCACGTGGGACAATAATTTCGTATTAATTCTCATTACGCCTCACATAACCTCTCCATTAGATGAGTCAGATTACAGTCACCCACTACACTTATTTAGTTAGTGATTAATTTAATAATTAACCCTTACTCACCCACTACACTCATATAATCATCACTCTAATTTTTGATGATGAGGTTTTGATGATTCATTGCATATTATAAAGTTGCTTTCATTGGTTACCTTACCATTGTAAAATCATTCGTGCCCATTATATTATTTTTACTATTTTTTTCATGCTTTAATTTTTTTTCCCAACCGTTGCAGTGATCACTAATTGCAATATAAGATCAAAGCTTGTTCACATAAAAAAGGTACATCAATTGTAATTACTTGTGATTCAGTTTCCTTGTTATCCTCATGTCATAATCATTTTCTTCACTTATTTTAGGCTCCTAATATAATTTTACCTCCACGTATCGTAATAATTTTGCTATTTTACAAACCTCCTGTCATAACCATTTCCTGCACTTATTTTAAGCTCTTTCTATTATTTTACCTCCATGTTTCATAATAATCTTGCACAGTTATTTTTCTATTTTCGGTAGTTTCTTTAAAATAAAATTTACATAAAAGTAAGATCATTCTGACTTTATTTCTATTTGATTTTATTAGTTCATTTAATAATAATGCCAAGAAAAGAAAAAAAAACTACCTACCACTTGCAATAGAAAACATGCTTTGCTATGAAGATCAAAGATTAACAAAGAATACTTGCCGAAGAAAATATGCTTGCTATGATGTTTGTGACTATTTACTTTGTTTGTTGTTAGGAAATGACCATTAGATTTAGGTTGTGTTGCTGTTTATTTTTTTTGGTTATCTATTTTTATTGTTAAATGGATATAAAGTAGTCCAGTAGTTAATCGTCATCCAAGTATTCGGTTGGCACACATCAACTCTTTCTACAATTTTCCTTTTGCAAGAACTCTCACCTTAATCTGATACTTAATCTTACTTTGTTTAGCTACCTGCAGCGATTGAGTTTGAGTTACTCTTCACAGTTTCTCAGTTGGGTTACAACTTAATCTACCCACATTGTGTTTACATAACTACTAGTTATTAATTTCTACATTTAAAGATGTTGTGTTGATAGCCTGCATACATGGTTGTGTGTGGTTTCATACAGCAATGACAAGTGGAGGATGTTGATTAGATGAAGAAGTGTGTATAGGATCAGCTGCATGGGAAGTTAGAGCCATAGGATCAAAGCTCATCACAACCATACAACAAAGCATCAAGAAGGAATCAAGTTGGTTAGGTGGTTAGGTTGTTAGTTAGTTGAGTTAGCTGCAACTTCCACGTGAGAATCCAACTTACAGCAGGGTGATAGGTTTGTTGCTTATCATATAAGCTTGATGCATTGCTTTTTAAGATCAGAGAGAGGCAACGCAAATCAGTTTATAAGTGAGGAACAAAGATTACGGTTCATTAGAGAGTTCATCTTCATCTTCCTTAAGTTGTATATTGTAATCATCATATAGTGAAAGCTCTTCCTTGAGAAAGTGGATGTAAGCATAGCCGAACCACTATACATCTTCGTGTTCATCTTGTTTTCATTAAGTTTTCAAATATCAATCAATCCGTGAGTGAATACTTGAGTGATCAACCGGTTCAGTGTGAGTTTTTGAGAGGATTATCAAGTGCTTGCTTAAGTTTTCATAAGAATTGACGCCGTCTGTAGAAAGGAGAAACAGCCATAGCCATCAGATCAGATGGAAGAATCATGGTTACAACCAAGTTTGATGTGGAAAAGTTCATAGAGAAAGTTGACTTCAGTTTGTGTAGGATGAAGATGGAGCCCATACTCATTCAACAAGGCCTTGCTGATGCAGTTAAACCACTTCCAGAAAACCAAGCAGCTACTGTTGATGCAGTTGCACAAGCTGCAGATCTAGATCAACAATCAAAGTTCAGAAGTGCAATCATACTATGCCTAGGTGACAAAGCTTTAAGAGAAGTTTCAAAGAAAGCAACTGCAAGAGACGTGTGGAAGAAGTTTGAAGATCTTTACATGGTGAAGACTTTGGCAAACCGGTTGTATACAAAGCAGAAGCTCTATTCCTTCAGAGTATCAGAAGATAAGTCTATTTTAAGCCAATTAGATGATTTCAATAAGATAATAGATGATTTGGAAAACATTGATGTAACTCTGTCAAGTGAGGATAAAGTTATAATACTAATGTCAGCTCTTCCTAAATCTTTTGAAGGATTAAGAGATACACTCTTGTATGGGAATATTGAATCAATCACCCTGGAACAAGTGCTACTGGCAGTAAAAGCAAAGGTGCTTCACAAGATATCAGATAGCACAGTTGCAGGGGAAGGTCTTGTTGCCAATAAACAGAATAAATGGAATAGGAATGATAAGAAGGTTGGTGTTGATAAGAAGAAACAAGAAAAGGGAAATCAAATCACACCAGCAAATAAAGAGAACAATAATTGCTTCCATTGCAATATGCCTGGTCATTTTAAGAAGCAATGTCATAAGTGGAAAGCTATGGTGGCAAGAAAGATTGCAGAAAAGGGAGGAAACTAAAGAATTCATGCTAATCAGGTAATTGAAAATAAAGGAAAAAATGATCAAGATTATATTAACGCTTTGGTTGTTGTCTCTGGTCATGTATCAGATCAATGGGTATTAGATTCAGGTTGCACATTTCACATGACATCAGTTAAGGATTGGTTTACAGAATTGAAACCATATCATGAGGGATCAGTCTTGTTAGGCAATGATCAAGCCATCAAGATTGAAGGGATTGGTTCTATCAAATTCAGAATGTTTGATGGGACCATTAAGCTGCTTACAAATGTAAGATATGTACCAGGATTAAGAATGAACTTGATATCCTTAGGAATGTTGGATACTCAAGGGTGTGATTGCAATCTGAAAGGAGGTATACTCACCATCATGAAAGGAAATTCAGTTGTGATGAAAGGTGCCAAGAGCTCTGATCTTTACTTTCTTGAAAGATTAGTAGTCTCTGGATAGTTGAACACTTCACAAGATCAAGAAGATGTTCATCTGTGGCATGGAAGGCTAGCTCATGTAAGTGAAAGAGGGTTACAAGAGCTAGCATGATAGAAGTTGTTAGATATAAGTTCAACCTGAAAGTTGGATGAATGTGAAGATTGTATCCTGAGTAAAGCAAAGAGGTTGAAGTTTGGTTCTGGGGAACATACTTCGTCAGAGAAGCTTCAGTATGTTCTTACAGACTTATGGGGACCATCAAGAAACCCAACCATTGGAGGAGGAAGATATTTCATTTCCTTTATAGATGATTATTCTAGAAAGGTATGGGTGAAAATCTTAAAGTCAAAGGATCAGGCGTTTGCTGCTTTTAAAGAATGGCTTGCTGAGGTGAAGAATCAAACAGGAAAGAAGCTGAAATGCTTAAGATCAGATAATGGACTAGAGTTCATTTCAGAGGAATTCAATACTTTCTGCAGAGATAAAGGAATTAAGAGACACAAGACTATACTTGGAATTCCTAAACAAAATGGGGTTGCAGAAAGAATGAATCAAACATTACTTGAGAGAGTCAGATGCATATTGAGTAGTGGAGGGTTTACAAAAGGTTTCTGGGGTTAACTTGTGACTATAGCAGCCTATCTGATCAACCTATGTCCATCAGTAGCCTTAAAATTCAAACCACCTGAAGAGATGTGGTCTGAAAGGGCCCCAAATTACAGTCATTTGAGAGTAATAGGCTGTCAAGTATACTATCATGTGAAGCAAGATAAGTTGGAACCAAAAGCAGTGAAATGTGTAATGGTTGGATACCCCAAAGAAGTTAAAGGATACAGACTGTGGTGTTATGAATCAAACAAGTTCATTGTTAGTAGAGATGTAACATTCAATGAGAAGAAGATGCCATTAGTTGAAAAGAATTCTGTAGTATCTATCACTACAGACACATTTGAGCCTCAGGCGGAGCAAGCAAGACAGGAAGTAGAGCAAGATAATGAACAGAATAACAGTGCTAATCAAAATAAGAAAGTAAGCTCATCTGGCTCATCCAGTTCCAGCTATGACTTAAGTACCTATCAACTTGTCAGAGATAGGTTGAGAAGGCAAATCAAAGCTCCAGTAAGATATAAGGAGGCTGATATAGTTCATATGCACTGTTAGTTGCATCTGACATAGACAATTATGAGCCAAGGTCATATGAAAAAGCTATACCAGGAAGTGAGAATAGCAAATGGATAGTTGCTATGGAAGAAGAGCTACTATCATTGCATAAGAATAAGACTTGGTAAATTATTGAAAGACCAAAGAATAAAAAGTTAGTAAGTCGTAAATGGATTTACAAGAAGAAGCCTGTTACAAGCAAAGAATGAGGTATAAGATACAAGGCAAGGCTTGTGGCAAGGGGTTTTTTCACAAAAGGAAAGAGTATATTACAATGAATTATTCTCTCCTATTGTCAAGCACTCCATTAGGATACTGTTAGCATTAGTGACTCAATTTGATCTTGAATTACATCAGATCGATGTCACTACAATATTCTTGCATGGAAATTTGGAGGAAGACATTTACATGAAAATTTCTAAGGATGTAAGTATTGAAGATGCTGATAATAAGGCCTGCTTACTATTAAAATCATTATATGGGTTGAAGCAGAGTCCAAGGCAGTGGTGTTTGAAGTTTAATGATTACATTACATCAAATGGATTCTGTAGGAGCTTACATGACAGATGTGTGTATGTTAGACTCAAGGAAGGGTGTTATGCTTACTTACTTTTGTATGTTGATGATATTCTTATAGCTTGTAAGGATCAAGCTGGTATAGATGAAGTAAAAGAAATACTTAAGCAGGAGTTTGACATGAAGGATCTAGGAGAAGATAAGATGATCCTTGGCATGCAGATGAACAGAGACAGATCAACTGGTGAGTTAAAATTGTTCCAAGAATCATATTTGGACAAAGTTTTAAAGAGGTACAATATGAATCTTAGTAAGACAGTAACAACACCATGATTAACATACCTTATGCAAGTCCTGTTGGCAGTTTGATGTATGCAATGGTATGTTGCAGGACAGACTTAGCTTATGCGATGAGCATGATTAGTAGGTTTATGAGCAATCCAGATTTACTACATTAAGATTCAGTAAAGTGGGCACTCAGATATGTGAAAGGAATAATCACAACAGGTTTAAAATTTTAGAAAATGGCAACATGTAATAAGGCAGTAGTTGGATATGTTGATGCTGATTATGCAGCAAATCTTGATACTAGGAAGTCACTTACTGGATATGTATTCAATTTGTTTGATACTGCACTGAGTTGGAAGGCAACACATCAACATATAATAGCTTTATCAACTACAGAAGTAGAGTTTGTTGCTCTCACAAAAGCAATAAAAGAAGGGGTGTGGCTAATTGGAATATTAAGTGAGTTTGGTATCCAGCGAGAAGGGATTGAAGTGCATTGTGATAATCAGAGTGCAGTGCATCTCTCCAAGCATCAGGGGTACCATGAAAGGACCAAACACATTGATGTGAGGTTATATTTCATAAGGGACATGATAGAAAAGGAAGTAGTTGCTGTCAAGAAGATCAAAACTAAAGAAAATCATCCTGACATGTTCACTAAAGCCTTACCAGTTCAGAAGTATGAGTTGTGTAAGCAATTGATTCATCTGAATTAAGTAAGAAAGGAAAGGTGGCTGCAACCTTAAATAGTAGCAAGGTGGAAGAGACTACAACTTGTGATGATGCAGTTTAAGGTGGAGTATTGTTGTGTCGATAGCCTGCACGCATGGTTGTGTGTGTTTCATACAACAATGACAAGTGGAGGATGTTGATTGGATGAAGAAACGTGTATAGGATCAGCTGCATGGGAAGTTAGAGCCGTAGGATCAAAGCTCATCACAACCATACAACAAAGCATCAAGAAGGAATCAAGTTGGTTAGGTGGTTAGGTTGTTAGTTAGTTGAGTTAGCTGCAACTTCCACGTGAGAATCTAACTTACAGCAGGGTGATAGGTTTGCTGCTTATCATATAAGCTTAATGCATTGCAGTTTAAGATCAGAGAGAGGCAACACATATCAGTTTATAAGTGAGGAACCAAGATTAGGGTTCATTATAGAGTTCATCTTCATCTTCCTTAAGTTGTATATTGTAATCATCATATAGTGAAAGCTCTTCCTTGAGAAAGTGGATGTAGGCATAGCCGAACCACTATACATCTTCGTGTTCATCTTGTTTTCATTAAATTTTCGATTATCAATCAATCTATGAGTGAATACTTGAGTGATCAACCGGTTAAGTGTGTCTTCTTGAGAGGATTATCAAGTGCTTGCTTAAGTTTTCATAAGAAAAGAACTGTACTTCTTCAGCTGTGCTATTTTGTGCACTTGCATCATAATTTTGTTGTCTTAATTCACATTACTTCAAGTAGTTAAGATCTATTTGTACAATATTTTGTAAACCTGCAATATCCTTGAAATTCTAAAGTATCGCTGTGCTTTTTTTTTCTCTTGTGAACAGTGAGTACATGCTGAATTTTGTACACTGCTTACACCGTACGCATTCCTCGTTTTGTTGTGCGCACTTGCTACTTTTCTTTTGCTCCTGGTATTTAGAAATGCTTTTGAGTCTAGTGAAGTGAATGCCTCCCATAAATAATGGGTAAGCGCCTCACGAAGTAAGGTGCTGCTAAAAGTTATATTTATGTATTTTGACATATTTTGTTTATTTGATTAATAGCTATAAGTTTTATTTAATTATGTTTACGAAATATTTATTTAAAATAATAAAATTTATATTATATTTATTTTATACTCTCTCTATTTCATTATAAGAGTTACGCTTACTGTTTGCATGGAGATTAAGAAATATTATATTTTAGTGTGTAGTGGATTGAGAGATACAATTATTTAAGGCTAATTAAATTGAATGTAAAAAATATACAATTATTAAAAAACATGTATATACCATTGAATAAAAAGTTATACACATGGATGTGATGAGCGTTTTCACAACACACAAAATAATCTCCAAGTATGAAGGATATCAATTGTAGTCTCGATAGACGACCAAGTGATTATCGAACCCAAGGGAATGATTATTATCAATTTAATTATATTCTAATTAACTAAGACTATGTTGGCAAATTGGTTTTGAATTGTCATGAAACTAAATAACAAATAACTTGAATAGCAAATTAACTAAACAAGCACTAGTGGAAATACGGCTATGATCAAGTGAGAAATTAGGTAGTTCTTTGGGTCATCCAATTTTACTTATTAATTTCCTTTCCATGTGTTGATGTTCGACTCTGCCTTGTGGTCTATGGACGCATCACTAAATCATGCAAGTTCACTCTATAGACAGAAGCAAACAAGCGTATGACAAGTGTGAATATCCTTGGAGCAAGAGATATAATTCAACCCCTTCTTTCTAGGTATTATCAGTATCAATTATTTCCCGTGCATTTAGTACTCTAACCTGATATGGTATCCCTTTTTAGTCACTATGACGTTATACTTTCTATCCTACTTATTAACCCGAATAATATTCAATTAAAAAGTATTTATATAAGATTGTTCTAATAAGACTTCAGAATCCCTTCACTTAGAATTATAACATGTAATCCTGCTCAGCAGTGAACGCACTGAATCAATAACCAAGATATGTATTCAGACTCTACATAACAGTTAATGATGCACAAAACAACTGTGAGTATGAATTGAAAAAGCACAATCTTATATAAAATAAACCACAAGTAGTGTTTTACGGAGTTTACACATAGAAATTCAATTAACTCATAAAACTTTTATAACCCTAGAACTACCGGAGCGGCTCTAGCCCATGATTGATCTAGGAACAATCATGGTTACTTGGTATGATCTTACTTGACTCGCCAGATGAACCTCTCTTCATGACTCCTTGAGATAATGGTAGGGTTTCAGTGATGGATGGATGATGAGTTACGGATGTTCCTTGCGAAAGCTCTTCTTTTTTACTCGTGAAACCTCCTTACAGGCTTAGGATGGGCTTTTATTTAAGGCACACGTCAAATTTAGTAAAAGAAATCCAGAATTACCATAAATAAAAGCAGCGAGAATTCATTTGACCACGCTGTGACTGGTCGAGCAAGGCCTTCTGATCGAGCAATGGTCGAGCAAGCCTTCTGTTAGTTTTTGCACATTTTGTTCGACTTCACTCATCTTCTCGACCAAGATAATGCTAGTCGAGCAACATCTCTTGGTCGAACAAGCTCTCTGGACGAATCTGTGTATTTTGCTCGACTTGACCACCTTGTTCGACTAAAGTGATGATGGTCGAAAAAGGTCTTGAGGTCGAACGGTCTTCAAAAATCATCTAAAAAATCATGTCTTTCAATTTCGAGCCATTTTGATCTGTTTTCCTTTACAAATATGCTCAAAAAGCCCTAGTATCCTTTGATTCATGATTTGTCCATAAACATACCAATTCATCTTAATAAAAGACTCAACCGTAGTCAATTTCAATACAAATCAGAGCCCAAAATACGTGAATTTACACTCTTATCAAACCCCCAAACTTACATGTTGCTCCTTCCGAGGCAATGAAAATAAAACAAATCCAGAGAGTGTAATCACGAGATCAAATACAACCTATCCTAACACATGTAATTGTATCTATTTCAAAACATGCAATCCAACCTACCTTTCATTCATACAAAACATAAATCAATCACAATACTTCTACGAGTGCTAAGTCATCTAGCTCACGGATAAGTGTTTACTCTCTCTCTCTCAAGTGTAAAAGATGTACACTTTGTGGGTTAGTATAGACACTCAATTTCAATTCATATACTCGCATAACCATAAGCTTGACAAGTGTCTCAAAAATTCATCCATAACTATTTCAATACTAGGATCACAAAGGACTTGAATTTAGGTTGTAACGTTAGCTCTTTGGTAAAGGTAGGAGAATATAGATAAGTACTATCCCTTGCAAGATTTAACCTCTCGTCTTTTGATTCTTATTACACCAAATCTCTCCTCCCTATTCTTCATCAAAGCTTCACAGAGCATCATTTACCTCCACTATTTACTAGTAATAGGTATTCAAGATTCACAAGGTAAGCGGCTATTTTTCAACGGCTTGCCTAAGAAAAAGCTTAAAGGCTCAAAAGGGCTTCCAAAGATAATCATGTAATAAGGTAGGATAAATTTGGCTAAGTGACTTAATCAACAACAATGGCCTAAGATCATTTCCTAGCATCTATCAATTATAGACTTCAAACAAGACTCCAAATCAAGTTCTAGAATACGAATATACAAACGACTCTCAAGAATAAACTATCATGCTCATAGCACGATCAAAAGGCTCAAATCCTCACATGGTTAACAGAATCCTAAGCACTCTTCAAAGCATGCAATCAACATCAATTTTCTTATGAACTAAAAGTAAAAATAGAACATGCTCATAATCAACAAATCAACATGCATCAAAATAAGGCTTATGCATAACATGAACAATCCTCATCACTAGACAATCCAAAACAAATCCATGTAAACAATTCCACCAATCAATCACCCAATCATAATCAATATTATCAAATACATGCCACTCACACCAAAAATAATATCCAACCTGTAAAGATAAAAGAGAAGGGAGATGAGATGAAATAGACGAAGAAAAACCTGATGCCCTCTACTCCTCTGGAGCATCATCATCGCTCACACCCTTCATCATCACCATCGCCCATCTCCAAGCGCAACCGATCTACATCTCTATGAAGAGCATTAATCTTTCTATCCAACTCGCTCTCGTCAGCATGCATTCTCCCTAACCTCCTATCCATCTCAACATAGTTGCCCTGCAGCGTATTGTACCTCACATCAAGTTCGGCATAATTTACATCGACAATCCCAGCTGCCTATTCGTCTTCTGCTGATTCGCATTCAGTGTGGCGAAGTGCTCATTCATTAATCAGAATTGCCCCCGATAAAATTGATCCTGAGTTCGCCAAAATTCTTGCTACTGCTGTGGCGATGGCTCATAAAATCCTGCTCATAAGACTGTGGCTGTGGAGGCTGCACCAGAGGAATACCCATTTCCGGATATACAAAATCTGACGGGGGTTACGGCTCTTCCTCTTCAAAGTCAGCTAGATCTCCTACCAAAACCATGTCCTCATCTAAGACGATACCCTGAGCGCGAATATCAGTAAGAAGTCTCCAATCTCCTCTTCCCAAGCAAGTCTCTGAGATCACCTTATGCTCCGAGGTATTCATCAATAAATTATTGTTGACCCTAACGGAAGTGAGATCAACAATCACCAGTGGAAATCTGAATGTACTATGATTCTTTCCTCGGATAAACATCCAAGTATCATCTAGCCGCTCAATCAGCCTCATCCTCACACAAGACGTCAGAATCAAGTCTGGATCCCCTCGGATAGGCCCGTTCTTGCTCAAATCGACTCTATAGTACTCAGCTATCAAGGTAATGAGCCCTTCGATGTTCACACGCTGAAATCTGTGGGTACCAAACTTGTGAAGCTGCTTTAAAAAGTACGCCGCTGATGCGCATTTTCTTTGCACGCAAAATTAATCCCCAAGTATTATGGATATCAATTGCAGCTTAAGCAAACGACCAAGTGAATATCGAACCCAAAGGACGGCGTATTACCAATTTAACTATTTACTAAATTAATTAAGATGAGTTGGTAATAAAGTTGTGAATTTATTATTAACTACTAAACAATGAATTAAAATAACAAATAAAATAAAGTATCACTTGAAGAATACGAAAGTGGATCAAGTAGGAGAATAGGTAGTTCTAGGATAATCCAGTTTCACGCATTAATCTCCCTTTCATTTGTTGATGTCCGACTCTGCCTTGTGGAATATTGATACATCACTAAACCATACATATCTATTCTATAGACACAAGTAAACATGCGTGTAACACATGTGAATAACTTCGGAGTAAGAGATATAATTTCATCCCCTTTCTAGATACTATCAGTATCAATTATTTCCCTGGTCAATTGGTACTCTAACCCAATATGATCTCCCTTTACAGGTAGTATAAAATTATCCTCTTTATCCTGCTTACTAACCTTCAATTAATAAATATTCATATGTGACAGTTCTAATGAAGCTTCGGAGTCCCCTCACATAGAATCATAACATGGAATCTTGTTCACCGGTGAACGCACTCAATCTACAACCTAGATATATATTCAGACTCTATATACCAATTGAAGATACATAAAACGACCGTGAATATAGATTAAGAAAGCACAATCATATATAAAATAAATCCACAAGTAGTGTTGTACGAAGTTTACACACGAAAGTTCAATTAATTCGTAAAACATTCACAACTCTAATTCTACCAAAAAGGCTCTAGCTCATGATGTTACGAAGAACAATGATGGGGGTTGGATAGATCTTACCCGGATGTCTGGAAATTACAAGATAAATTAGGAAACGAATAAAACTCTAGATGTAGGAGTCATCGCGTCCTTCTCCATCTTGAATCCTCCTCTTGGTTCTCCTCTTGATTACACAGACAAATATTCAAAGTGATGGATGAATAGAGAAAAGGATGTGGATGACGGTTGGGGGGTGAACCCCTCTTGTGGGGTATAGTATGGATTTGTGGCTCTTCTCTCCCTCAATATGATTCCAATGATGAATAATGATGTGATCTACACCCCTTTTTATACGTGTAAGCTCTCCTTATAGGCCTTGGATAGGCTTTTACTTGAGGCACACGTCAAATTTGGTAAAAGACATCCGGAATTTCCATAAATAGCTGCAGCGAAACACCGTTCGACCAAGGCATACTGGTCGAACAAAGAACTACTAGTCAAGCAATCTCTCTGTACGATTTTGGCATTCTGCTCTACCAAACTTCTCTTGCTCGACCACATTGATGCTTGAACGATCAAGCCCTTCTAGTCGAACGAGCTCACTCTAAGTTTTGTCCACTTTGTTCGACTTCTTCTCATCTGCTCGACCAAGTCAATGTTGGTCGAGCAACACCTCCAAGTCGAGCTACTTCTCTGGACTAGTTTCGGAAATCTGCTCGATTTGTCACCTTCTGTTCGACCAAACTGATATTGGTCGAACATGCTATCTTGGTTGAACAACACTCTAATCTCGCCTCCAAAATCGTGTCTTCCAATTCCGAGCCTTTTTCACCCATTTTCCACCTAAAACACAATAATACTCCTCAAGTGCACCTTTTTCTCACATATATGGAATATAAGATACTTGTGCTAATATATGACAACAATTCTCATAAAAAATGTGTTAAATTGGACATTATAACAAGCTTATTTTCACTCTCATCAGCCTCTACGTTAAAACGAACTCCATGTAGCATGCACCAAAACACGTACAGCCTTCCCCCTTGGAATATAACTCCCCTCGGACCTTGCAAACAGCGCGTTGCCTAAAATCCTATCCATATATGCTAACACGGGGTTGCGGATGAAAGTAACCTTGGAAGTATTTGAATTATATCTCTTCTGCCTCCTCGTAATAACTCTCCAGAACTCATCTGGCTTGAAATCATCATGCTCAACATCCATCTCATTCTCACAGCCAATCAATTCATTAAACTCTAGGACCCACATCGTCTGCTCCTGCCCGCCAATCTGTATCCGAATACCATGAGGAAGGTATCGGTCTCCACGCTCTATCCTCAACGTTCATAAAACCTCCACAGTGATATGAACATAGGCCTCTCTCTTCATCTCCATAAACCGATGCCCACTCGACCGAACATCCAAAAAATATTGTTGATAATGTTCATCTCCAACATTGCATGATCATCCTGATAATGCTTCCTCGTGATCTTTTGCGCTATTGCAGCCCACAGTTCCTTCTTCTCCTCCCAATTTGAAATTTTGATGCTATAATCGGGCGGCCTCCTCTTCTCCATCCTCATTTTCTTGACTATCTCTCCAAGCGAAGGCGACCTAGGTCCATTCCTCTTGGATGAAGAAGCAATCCCTTTTCCTACAAGAATAATACTTCAATACATACTAAAGAGATATAACCAATATACCCATCTAAAGACTAGCATGAATCCTACTCAAGACTTCAAATTCATGTGCTTCAATCAACTCAACCTCAAGTGTTCATTCAATCCTAATCGCAACTATACATCAACACTTTCAATCAAGAATAATGGAAACTACTCCACACAAACATGCTTTCATGTCACATAAGTTTCAACCAAAAACACAAGCATGTTCGTCTTCCACCCTCAATTGCACCACATCAACACTCCAATTCAATGAGCCCATACTATACACGCCATCAATTTCATAAAAATTCCACAATTCAACGTAAATCAAACCATGAAAATTCAAGTGCAATTTCAAATAAGAACTTCAACAATTCAACCATGAAATCCAACCAAAACTATTTGTAATTCACTCACCCAATCTTCACTAAGCATAATCACTTCAATTCAAGAGTTAAAAAGAGCGGAGAAACATACCTTTGCTTGACATGGTGTGCGTCCGGTGTCGACGATAAAAACCCTAAAAATTCGAGTGGCTAGCCCAAAATCGGACTTGAAAACCCTCAAATTTGGATGTGGAAGTGTGTAGAAGGGTAGATTAGGGTGTAGGGAAAAATTTGGAAAGAAGACTTACAGGATGGAATCGGTGCTCGAGAGAAGGTGACGGGAGTATGTCAAACGGAATGAGAAATTAACCTTTTAAAACTGACTCCGGACTCCGTTCGACTTGAGAGGATTAGTAGAACAAGGGGTGTAGTCGAGCAACCTGGGATTGCCCTTTTAAATTAGCAAAGTTTGACCTCTGTTCGACCAAAAGATCTTGGTCGAACAAGTGCTGGAAGTCGTGCTCCCTGTTCTTCTATGTCCTGTTCGACCTTCGTTCGACTTGCAGTCTATGGTCGAACAACCCCTTTTTGGTCGAGCAAACTCTCTGTAAGTTTTGCACATTTTGTTTGACCAGCGCTTGACCAAAACACCTTGGTCGAACAGCATGGTCCAGGTCGAACAACCTCTCTTGAAGAATTTGTATATTTTGTTCGACTTCCATTCGAGTTCCCAATTTAGTCGAACAACCTTGTCCAGGTCGAAAAACCCTACTGGAAGAATTATGCATTTCGTTCAACCATTGCTCGATCAAACAGCATGGTCGAACAATCTCCTGGAAGTCGAACAACCTCTCGAACTCCATTAACTTCGTATTTTTCTCGTATTTTCCTGCAATAATTAAACTATAGGACAACATCAAGTATCAAGATAGCAATTTCTAAGCTCGAGAACCACTTTAGACCATATAACATCAAGTGTAACTCCGTAATGACACTTAAAAACAAAACACCACTAAACACTAGGCAAATTGAAAAAAAAATTGACATATCAAAACCGGTTAAAGTTTTAATATACCGCAAAAAATCAGCTTCCCTGGCAAACGTTACAAAGAAAAGATTATACTCTCCGTGCTATGGATAAGCACGTCGAATATAAAAATTTATTACTCACACCAATGAAAATAAAGCAATAAAACGGGAGGAAAAGCCCCCAACAGGCGCTCTTGTTTAACGTCGTAGAGTCACAACGGTACCAATCTAGTGTAAGGTATCCTCAAAGACGATGCAAGAATCATCCAGCGACTTGTAATGCTTCAAACGATACCCATTAGCCGCGATAATGTCCCCATCTTTGTCAATAAGATCAAAACTCCCCCCTCTGCAGGCTCTATGGATAATGAACGGTCCCGTCCACTTTGATTTCAATTTCCATGCTAAAAGCTTCAAGCTAGAGTTAAAAAGTAATACCTCATCACCTAACTTGAACTCCTTGTATGAGATCTTTGAATCATGCCACTTCTTCATTCTCTCCTCAAAGATCTCTGAATTCTTCTAAGCTCGGATCCTGAACTCATCCAATTGATTTATATGAGTCATCCTCAACTCCTTTGATCCTTAAGAGACAGGTTCAAACTTCTCAATGCCCAAAAAACTTTATGCTAAATCTCTACGGGTAAGTGGCACGGCTTTCCATAGACAATTTTGGTATGGTGACATATCCAACACCGTCTTATACGCAGTCCGGAACCCCCACAAAACATCGTCAAGCTTCATAGCCCCATCCTTCCTATTGGTTCTGACTACCTTTTCCAAAACTTGCTTCACTTATCGGTTGGAGATTTCAGCCTGCCATTCGCTTGAGGATGATAGGGCGTAGCAACCCTATGCATAACACCATAATCATTGAGAACCTTTTCAAGAAGCTTATTGACAAAATGAGTACCTCCATCACTTATTAGTGCTCTAGGAACTCCATAGTGGGCAAAGATATATTTCTTTAAGAAAGACAACACAGTCCTTGAATCATTCACACGAGTGGGAATGGCTTCCACTCACTTAGAAACATAATTCACTGCTAAAAGGATGTAGAGAAATCCATTAGATGGGGGAAAAGGCCCCATAAAATTGATCCCCCATACATCGAAGATCTCAATAACAATGTTCTGCTGAAGTGGCATCTCATCTCTCCTACTTATGTTCCCCATCCTTTGACATCTAGCGCATATCGCCACATAGGTTTCACAATCTTTAAACAGAGTAAGCCAATAAAGAGCAGATTGAAGTACCTTTGTTACCGTCTTTTGAGCTTCAAAGTGCCCCTCGTTAGGTTGTGCATGACAAAAATCAAGAACGCTCTCCATATGAATGTCTCAACATCCCTCTTAAATTTCGCAAGTTGATATCGGTTTAGATCTCTTGGAATTTCTCCTACGGCAATGTAATTCACATAATCTGCATACCATGGATCCATCCCTTGGGCAGCCACCACACATGCCCTTTCTGCTCCTTCAACAAACACAGCCATGATCCTCTTATCAGGGAACATCTCTTCTACGTAGTCGAAAGAATCATCATAGTGCTTACCTTGATAGGTGATCTGCCAAAACATTCTCCTTACCCTTCTTATCTCGGATCTCCATATCAAACTTCTGCAGAAGAAGGATCCATCTTATGATCCTTGGTTTCGTTTCCTTCTTCTCCATCAAGTATCGGATCGCAGAATGATCCGTGTACACTATAGTTTTCATGCCAATCAAATACTGTCGAAACTTATTGAATGCATACACTACAGCTAGAAACTCCTTTTCAGTCAATGTGTAGTTCTTTTGTGCATCATCAAAAGTCTTACTCGCATAGTAAATGGCGCAAAACTTCTTATCCCTAAGCTGCCCAAGCACCACTCCAAGTGCTAAGTCACTTGCATCACACATAAGTATAAACGGCAGAGTCTAATCCGGTGTGATCAAGATATGTGCAGTAATAAGTGCCTCTTTCGAAACTTGAAAGTTGTAGACATTCTTCATCAAAAACAAAAGGAACATCCTTTTCAAGTAAATGAGATAAAGACTTTGAGTATTTCGAGAAGTCTTTTATGAATCTTCTATAAAAGTCGGCGTGTCCAAGGAAGGACCGCACTCCCTTTTCATTAGTAGGTGAAGGAAGCTTCTCAATTGCCACCACCTTTACTCTATCCACCTGCAATTCCTTGGCCAAAATATGATGGCCAAGAACAATCCCATCTCTTACCATGAAGTGGCATTTCTCCCAATTCAAGACAAGATTAGTTTCTTGGCATCTCTTCAAAACAGTATACAAGGTTAGATAAACAAATATCAAAGGAGGAACCAAACACAGAAAAATCATCCATAAACACCTCCATGATCTTTTCTATCAACCTATCAAATATGGCCATCAAGCAATGCTGAAATGTAGCAGGTGCATTACATAATCCAAAAGGTATCTTTCTAAAGGTAAAAGTTCCATAAGGGCAAGTAAAAGTAGTCTTTTCTTGATCCTCGGGTGCAATCATGATTTGATTATAACCCGAGTACCCGTCCAAGAAATAATAAAACTCATACCCTGGAAGACGATCAAGCATTTGATCCATGAAAGGAAGGGAAAAATGGTCTTTGTATGTATTTTCATTCAGTTTCCTATAATCCGTACACACATGCCATCCTATAGGAATCCTAGTGGGTAATGTCTCTCCATCCTCTGCTTTCACAATAGTCATGCCCCCCTTCTTGGCTACTACATGCAATGGACTCACATGGGGACTATCACTAATTGGATGTATAATCCCAGCATCTAGCCACGTTAGGATTTGCTTCCTAATCACTTCTTGAAATAACGGGATTCACTCTCCGCTGATTCTGTATACTACTCTTTGCCTCATCTAACAATCTTATTCTATGCATGCAATATAAAAGATTAATGCCCTTTAAATCATCAAGAGACCAACCAATCGCAGACTTGTACTTCCTAAGCACATCTAACAATTCATCAAGTTGATCATTATTAAGGGAATAAGATACAATTACCGGATATTTTTTATTGTCACCTAGATAGGCATACTTCAAGTGCTTCGGTAGCAGTCTCAACTTCTCTTTCTTTTCTTCTTGAGGTGCACTGTCTCTATCCAAGGGCAAGTACATCCTAGTCCACTTTACCTCTTCAATCTTGGTCCTTTTCGACTCATACCTATCATCACCCAAAGCAAGTAAATTTTCAAGGAAATCAATACATACCTCGTTGGAGAGTTCATCAAGCTCCATGGTGGGAAAAGTAAGAGACTCCGCTAAGCATGTCTCAAGAGGATCCTTTGAAAGGATCAAGGACATATCTTCCTTCACGATCTCCTATACCACGTTTACACTGTGACATTGTGTCTCCATCGGCATCTTCATTGCTTTGTTAAGGTTGAATAAGATCTCTTCTTTGTCCATCCTCAGCCTTAGCTCACCCTTTTGCACATCAATCATAGCTGACGCAGTCGCAAGGAAAGGTCTCCCTAAGATTAGAGGGATATTATCATTGTCATCTTCCATCTCAAGCACAAGAAAGTCCACAGGAAAGACAAGCTTCTCTACTTTGACAAGAACGTCTTCAATCACACCCTTTGGAAAGGTCATAGACATATCTGCCAATTGTAGAGCCACCGATGTGAGAGTTAACTCCCCCAAACCAAGCCTTTTAAAAATGGACAAAGGCATCAAATTAATGCTTGCCCCAAGATCACACAAGGCTCGTGGTGACGGCCTTTCCAATTTCACACAAGATAGTGAAGCTTCCTGGTTCTTTCAACTTAGCTAGCAGCTTCCTTTGTATGATCGAGCTGCAATTCTCCGACAGATTCATTGTTTCAATTCCGTTTAAGCTTCTCTTCTTCAAAAGTATATCCTTCAGAAAATGGGCATAATACGACATCTCCAATATCGCTTCAGAGAAATGAATGTTCAATCTTATTTTGTTTATGATATCTGAAAACCTCTTGAACTTCTCTTCCAATCTCTTTTTGACAAGCTTGAAAGGAAACAGTGGTGGTATCTTTGTTTTTGGAATATCCCACTCATCACGTTCAACCTTCTCCGCTTTATCCTTTTCGGCTCTCAATTTCTTGGCTCTTTCCCACTTCTTCTCTACTGTAACCTCATTGTTATGCTCATGAGATGGTACCATGATGTTCTGCTCAATGGGTGTAGTATTCGGGATCGAATCAGGCTCTGCACGAAACTACTCGTCCTCTGTTCGACCTAACTGGTTTGGTCGAACAGATTGGAATTGGTCGAGCAATCTCTCTGATCGCGAGCTCTGTTCCTTCAAGTGTTGCTCGACCACCGTTCGACCAAGATGGTCTGGTTGAATGTCACTATCTTGGTCGAACACTTTACAGATCGCGAAATCCTATTCTCCAGGTATTGTTCGACCTCCGTTCGATGAAGATGGTCTGGTCGAATGGGATGGCATTGGTTGAATGACGAGTCTGAAAATAGAGTGTCGTAATTCTATTTCTCCGAAGTCTGCTCGATCTCTGTTCGACCAGCAGGTCTAGTCGAACAACTGAAGTTTGGTCAAGTAACTCCCCTGCTTTCTTAATTTTTGCTTGCCGGTATCATCGGACCTTCGTACTGCGTTCCTGACCTCAATGTGATGGCATGGCAAGACTTTGGATTCTCAATACTTTGAGAAGGAAACTTCCCCTTCTCAATAGTTTTGAGTTAATTTGTTTACATTTTCGGCCATCTCCTCCATCAACAACGTAAGGTTTTCACTTGTTTAGACAAATCCTCATGATTAGCATCAATCTTCTTCTATAACTTGGCCTCAAGAAGATCCACTCTTGCATCGTTCATTGTCATGTACCTATTCACCGTATCCTCGAAACCCGATTTCCCTTCTTCCACTTTAGCTCCGGATCAACACTGATAGGAGGTTGCACTGCATTATTCAGATTGTTCCATAAAAACTCCGGCCTCCTTGGTTGTTAGTAATTACCCGGGGACCACAATTGTTGTAATTCCTCTGATAATTTTGGTTTTCTTGATTTTGGTACCTAGTTCTTTGAATACTTTGACCCATGGCGTAATTTGCCTCCTCGATCTCCTCTTGGCTAGCTCCTTCATAGCCACCATCCTGCTACATCATTGGTACTCTATGAGATATATCCGTAATCTGCTTTTGCTGAGACTCAAGTAGCTTGTTGATATTTGCCAAGATAGATCATCTCTTCCCGACTACACCATTGTATGCTCAACCTGTGCTACTTTACTACGAACATACGTGCCACTTACTCTATCAGTCGGCCAATCTCGAATTCATCGAAATATCTTTAAAAAACTTCTCGGTCTCAATGGGTGACTTCGTAAGCAACGCTCCATTGGATGATGCATCAAGTAATACATGAGAATCGCAATCCAACCCATTGTAGAAAATACTAATATATTGAGCTTTAGATAGCCCATGCTGTGGACACTTTCGAAGCATGTCCTTGAATCTGTCTCAAGCTTCATGAAACTTCTCATTACCATGGATAGCAAATTGATTGATTTCTAACTTCATCTTGAACACCTTTGAAGGTGGCATGTATCGCTCTAAGAATTTCACTTTCAACTTCTCCCATGTATCACATTCAGCAGCATCAAGATTATCGTACCAATCTCTCGCTTTTTCATTCAGCGAGAACTTAAACAAGATGATCTTCCTCGCATCCTCATGAGCTCCTGCATCTTTTTGTGTACTTGCATACCCAAGGAACTTATTTAGATATTGCTGAGGATCTTCAAAGGTTCCCCCAGAGAAGGGTCTCCTTTCAATCATGGCGATAAGAGCAGGGTGTAGATCAAAATCGGCCCGACCCCTCTTGCTCCTAACAGCCCAGCATTGCCTCCTCCATTGTTCTTAAAGACTTCACGGATGACAAGTGTATCAGGATTCGTTGCCATCTTGACTGCTTCTGCTTCCAAGTTAACTACGGTTGCAACTTCAATCGTTTGCGAATTAAGCACGTCAACTTCAACTCCTAAATTAAGAGCCTCAGTTGGGTCTATCTTCTTGTTCTTCTTCTTTTTCTTCATCGACAATGCTCCAATCTTCGGATTATAAGGCGCTAATTCACCTATCTTTGATCTTGTGAGCATAAACCTAAGAAAAATAAGTGTTAGAAAATAAAGACAAGAATAATATAATCTCAATTAAACTAGAAATAATAAACTAATAATAAATGCCATCCCCAGAAACGGCACCAAGAACTTGATGAGCGTTTTATCAACACCCAAAATAATCCCCAAGTATGAAGGATATCAATTGTAGTATCGATAGGCGACCAAGTAATTATCGAACCCAAGGGACGGATTATTATCAATTTAATTATATTCTAATTAACAAATACTATGTTGGCAAATTGGTTTTGAATAGTCACGAAACTAAATAACAAATAATTTGAATAGCAAATTAACTAAACAAGCAATAGAGGAAATACAGATGTGATCAAGTGAGAAATTAGGTAGTTCTTCGGGTCATCTAGTTTTACTTATTAATTTTCTTTCTATGTGTTGATATCCGACTCTGCCTTGTGGTCTATGGACGCATCATTAAACCATGCAAGTTCACTCTACAGACATAGGCAAACAAGCGTATGACAAGTGTGAATATCCTTGGAGCAAGAGATATAATTCACCCCCATTTCTAGGTACTATCAGTATCAATTATTTCCCATGCACTTAGTACTCTAACCCGATATGATCTCCCTTTTTAGGCACTATGACATTATACTCTCTATCCTACTTATTAACCCGAATAATATTCAATTAACAAGTATTTATATAAGATATTTCTAATAAGATTTCGGAATCCCTTCACTAAGAATTATAACATGTAATCCTGCTCAGCAGTGAACGCACTCAATCAATAACCAATATATGTATTCAGACTCTACATAACAGTTAATGATGCACAAAACAAATGTGAGTATGAATTGAAAAGGCACAATCTTATATAAAATAAACCACAAGGAGTGTTGTACGGAGTTTACAGATGGAAATTCAATTAACTCATAAAACTTTCATAACCCTAGAACTACCGGAGTGGCTCTAGCCCATGATTGATCTAGGAACAATCATGGTTAATTAGTATGATCTTACTTGACTCGCCAGACGCACCTCTCTTCACGACTCCTTGAGATGATGGTAGGGTTTCGGTGATGGATGGATGATGAGTTACGGATGTTCCCTGTGAAAGCTCTTCTTTTATACTCGTGGAACCTCCTTACGGGCTTAGGATGAGCTTTTGCTTAAGGCACACGTCAAATTTGGTAAAAGAAATCCGGAATTACCATAAATAGAAGCAGCGAGAATTCGTTCGACCATGCCGTGACTGGTCGAGCAATGGTCGAGCAAGCCTTCTGTAAGTTTTTGCACATTTTGTTCGACTTCACTCATCTGCTCGACCAAGATGATGCTGGTCGAGCAACATCTCTTGGTCGAGCAAGCTCTCTAGACGAATCTGCGTATTTTGCTCGACTTGACCACCTTGTTCGACTAAAGTGATGATGGTTGAACAAGGTCCTGAGATCGAACGGTCTTCGAAAATTGCCTCAAAAATCGTGTCTTCCAATTCTGAGCCCTTTTGATCTGTTTTCCTGTACAAATATGCTCTAAAAGCCCTAGTATCCTCTAATTCGTGACTTTTCCATAAACATACCTATTTGTCTCAATAAAAGACTCAATCGTACTCAATTTCCACACAAATCAGAGCCTAAAATACGTGAATTTACACTCTCATCAGGATGCTAGTTTTTTTAATGAAAAACTTAATGTGAAAAAAATATACAATTATCAAGAAACACGTATACAAAATAGAATATTATATATACAAAATAGAATAAAAAATTATACACATATGGGTACACCCTTGCACCCGGATCTATCTAATATCAACTCATAATTTACTGTATAGCGGGTAGTTGTAATAGCGTTGTGTATGGATCCCATGAACATAAAGTTATAAATTAACTCTTGTGGTGGGACACCTAATTAGTAAAATGTAACTTTTGTGGTGGGACACCTAATTAATAAAATGTAACTCTTGTAGCGGGACGGATGGAGTATTTAATTAATAATAGTATAATTTTTAATAAAAATATTAATTTAAACAATAAAAAATATAATTATACATAAAATAAATAAATATTAAATTGATTCGGGAAACTCATGAGTATTATTGATAAACATCATAATAAAATTTTGGGATAGAAAATATTAGGTACAATGCATAATCTATTATTACTTCTAGGTACATGGATTTAAAAAAATTATTATAGGATATAAATTTTTATTGTGCAATTCCAATATTACCCTTTAATTAAATTCTCTGCACTATATGGTTATTAAATTGTTGCACAATTGATAAAATGAGAATTTACAAACTTAATTAAAACTATGTCTCCGGCAAATAATACTGCACAAATAATAAATCATTTTGCACAATTAGTGAATAATTTTGCACAATAATGTATGTATATATTTTTCTGGTGAACAATGACTTGAATACTTCTTAACAATTAGTGAATAATTATGCATAACTAATTAATTATTTAGCACAACCCATTAATAATTTTGTATAACATAATTAAACTTTTTTAAGAACGATGAATTGGAAAAACATACTCTTCTAAAAAAAGTAATCATTATTAATGTTATTTGAGGAGTGACAGACACCGATCGTCAAAGTTGGAAGGATTGCGATATGTTGTTGGGACCCAAATCATGATTGAAGTTCAGAAGCATAAATTGTCAAGCCAATGTGGCCTAAGGAGTCAAATTAATCCTAATTTGAAAGTAAAAAAAAGGGAATGAATCCCTTTCTCCAAAGCAAGAACGTGATCTATGGTTTGAGCAGCTGTTGAATGTGAGATGATTGTGATGCATTCTCCCCTTCTTCAAGTGTAATTATCGAATTGTTCTTTACAATCTAGTCTGCACTGATACAATCTATTCGACTACTTCAATTTTCACCTGCCTACGTTGACGACCAGACCTCTACATCCTCGACGCCCTTCTGGTGGGGGAACTCCGAGGAGCACTACCCAAATCAAAAATTGACATGTGGTAGACGAATAATAGGTTTCTGAGGGTTGAAGGAGATTATGGTGTTGGGGACAAATAATGGCAGGGTTGAAGGTGGTTACGGTATTGTTTCTATTAATTAGCCTTGTAAATAGGTAGAATGGGTAGGTGATAGATAAAAATTAATTTTTAAATATTTAATTAATATTAGGGTTATATTAGGTATGTTACTTTAATTTTTTGTATTTATTAATAATAATAAATTTAAATGCATGTATCTTATAGTAATAATGCTTAACAGATTGTACTAGAAAATAATTAATCCTAAAAATTTTAAATGAAACAGGAATGAATACGAATAATTTGATATTTAAACCAATACAATTACGGTAATCCTAAGAAGTCATCTACCAATTACCATGCCTACCTCTAACTCCCACTCTAATCTCTATTCATTTCTAATTCCCCCACGATGGGCTCTACCCTCAGTAAGATTTTGGAATCTACAACTTCAATTTTCCTAAAGGAAAAAGGATCACTTTGGCCTCTAAACTTATTCTCTTGGATCAAATAGGGCCCTGAACTTTTTTTTTGTCATCTAAACCCTTTTTCTTTCTAAATTGGATCAAATAGGACCTTTTTCTTTTTTAAATAAAACATTTAAACACTTTCATTAAAAAACCACTTGACCCTTGTTAGCTTCCGTGAATCCTTGCTGACACAGGCAATCTCTATGCTCTTCCCACCAGATGATCCACCAATCGTACAACTCTCTCCCCCCAACGGCGGCACTTACTTCCGACATCGCTCTAGAAGATGCTTCGATGCCCCCTCGTCATTGATTTCATCAACACATTTTTAATCCTAGCATATGAAACGATAATTCTAAACACTCTTTTTACTTTCAATTAATTGTGTAGCATATAGTTTGGGGTTGTCATTGGTCAAACTGTACATGAGAAGAGCTAGTATTTAATTATGGTGGATTACAATCAACAAATATAATTATGCAGTATTTAATTAAACTTTTGTTTCCACTCATGTTAGATACTTATATTGCAATTAAGAATTTTGCAGCAATTAATGGAAAGAGTGAATTGCTTATTAAGTGAATTGCACCAATTAATGTCAATATGTGGTCGTACTAATTTTCTTGAAAGAGTGAATTGCTTATTAAGTTTAGTTTTGTTTATAGCCCTTTTGTTTACTTATGCAGCTCTTTCATTTCAAGTATTTGGGATTGGGAGTTCATCTTTTTAGTGTCAAGTTTATTGAGACTTTGTAATTGGTTATTGAACTCTTCATTAAAAATATACAGTAATGAGAGAACCTTCTTTATTCATCTTTTTGTTTGTTATGTTTGTTATGCTTTTGAATTGAAATGCTCTTCTTATCCTTGCTACTTGACTTGTAATAGGATGATAAGAGTGATGTTAATTTGTGCAAGGATGACAAACACAAATTAAGAAATGGTTCAAATTTTTAGTGCACAGTTTTTGGTTTTAAACTTTGCCCAAGCATTCATCTGCTTCAAAGTGAGAAGTAGCCCTACGCTGCTGCCGAAATGTTAAGACATGCTTCTTAGACGCAGTATTCTTGATATCAAAGTTAAGATTATGTTTGAAAGGGACCCGAAGGGTAAGCAAGAGCTAACGACAAAGGCAAAGAAGAGGAGTCCATTCCTCAAGTTGCAGAACATGGTGTTTAAGTAGTGATGAGTGATATTTTCACCTAGAGTTTAGTGCCTTTTTATATCAATTTTCGTATTATTTTATCCGTATTTTATGGGTTATTTGGTTGTATTTTTTGTATTTTTATTGAAATGTGTGTGAATGAGCTTAAACCTATGTGTGTGAATTGAAATCTGTATTTTTATTTTATGTCTTTTTATTGGATGCTAGATATGATAAGGAAGACGTAGGAAAAAGTGGATCTCAATTCGGAGTTGAAACGAGGGAGAACGAGCCAAAACAGTGAAGAAGAAACAGGGCAGCAAGTACACGGGCCGTGTGCCAAAAACAGCCCTGTACAGATAGGCCGTGCTCAGTCGCCAGAAACACCTACACGGCCATCCCTATGGCCGTGTGCTAAACACGGGCCGTGCGCAGTAACACGGGCCGTGTACCAAACACGGTCCTGTCCAGAAGGGCCGTGTGCGAGCATCAGAAGACCCAACATAGCCACCTTGTGGCCGTGTTGCAGAGCACGACTCGTGTTGTGTAAAAAGCTGCTAAAAATTTCAGAATCTTCTAGAAGCTTCCCAAGGGATATAAATACCCAATACTTCAATTTTAGATCAGATTGGACGAGGGTTTCCCTGTTTCACACACCTCACACACCATTTTCTCTCATTTTACACCATCATCTTCATCCATTCTTCATCCTTTGGATCTACCATCATTCCACCATCAATTTCTACATCCAAGTGAAGGAAAAGGATCAAGGAAGAGAGGAAAGTGCAAAGAAGGGAAGGAGATCACCATTGAAGATAGATCAAGGGAGTTTCCATTCAATCTTTGTATTAAACCTTATAGTTTTATCATGATTTGTAAGGATTTAATTGTCTATGTTAAATTCTTTATGAATATGGTAGGGTAATCTCCCTTGTGAGATTAGCAACATGAGAGTTGTTGGATAATTTTGGGATTTGTGTATTTGAATTCATATGTTGATTGGATCTATGGTTTTCTATCATTGATTATTAATTGCTTGATTTGTAATGATGATTTGTGTGTTTAGTTGTTCTAAATATGTGATTAGATTGAGAAATCAATTATGTGCTTAGGATAATTGAGTGAATCATTTCATCAAACACTTCATGTGCATTATAAATTGTAAAGAGATTGAGAAATCCTTTAGAATTTAGAACCCTTTGATGAACATATGATTGGTTAGATCGAGAGGTTGATTGATCGTGTGAAAGGACTCTCATTTCAAGCTTAGTACCTTGTTGGAATTGTTTGAGTGAGAACCAATCCGTTGACCTAATTGAGATTCATATCCTATCCATCTCGAGAGGGAGCTTAGGTGAACTTAGTGTTGGCCCTTAGTCTTATACCCATGACTCGTATGAATTTGATTCATGTATCCTAAAATTTTTACTTCTTAATTGTTGTTGATCTCACTTTTACTTAATTTGGAAAACACTCTTCATTTGTTTATCTTGTTTGTGATCATTGCTTGCTTTGATTACTTGTCATTTATTTGTTTACAACCAATCCCTTTGATGATTCGTCTCTATAAAATTACAACAAACGTGAGATCGCTCAAACACTAGCGCATACCTCCCCGTGGTTCGATAAATTCTTGAATTGGTCAACCCGACTACAAGTTATGACTAATCAAGTAACTAGAGGATATTTAAGTTATGATGTTCTTTTTACTTGAATTAATATTTACAATAAATTCTGAGTTTGTTGTTTAAGTAATTGTTGAGCTCTGTTTGTATCTAATTAGTGCAAACATTGTTGATGCTCATGGAGTATTAAAATAAATACATTATTATTTTCCTGTAGCCAAATATGATAATGACACATTAGTTTTTCATTCAAAAAAATTTATTTGCCCACAACACAAGTGCAATTCTATTGCTGGAATTTTATTATCAATTTAAACATCATCATCAAGACAAGAACAAGGAATAGAATTTCAGATAACAAAATACTCAAATGGAGCGAGTGATCAAAATTCTACATGTTTAACTTTAAAAGGCTAAGAGGATAATATCATACATGGGTAAATGAGAAGCTGATATGAAATTCTACAGACCAATGATAAGCAAGAAAAAAGGTTTTCCATAAACGATGACATGAGGAATGGAGCAGCTGATTCAATCCCTAATTTCATCATGGTTAACAAAATTCCTTCATGCATATCACAACAAAACCTGATAAAATATAGGACTAGTTCAAGCTTTGTAATGAAATAACAATCTTCTTTTGTTCAATATTCGTCAAAGTACAAACATTAGACAAATTATTCAGAAAAATCTAAAAGAATCAAATAGCAAAAATGAAGAAGACAATACATGATATTATAAAAGTTAAATTAAGATGAAAAAGTTCATGAACAAAAAAGGCAAAGCCAGGGCATTTTTAAAAGATCAAATTTCTTAATTAATGTTCCATTCAGCAAAAAAAAGAAAAAAAACAAGACAACTTGATGAATAATTAGATGACGAATTGAACCTCAGCTGATAGCATACACCATACGCCCCACACCAAAAGCATGATAGGTGATTCCAATATGAAGAGGTAAAGCAAAACCAACAATATCTAATTTTTAGAGAATCATCTATAAGTAAAGCACCTTGTTTTATTAGGCATACAATGGACTAACAACAAGAGAGAAACTATGGTAAAATTAAGCAAAACTTCACCAAATTATCAAATAAATAAAATAACTAACTTTGAACTAAATAAAGTAAAATCAAAACAAGGCAGCTGGTGTAAATATACATTAGTATTATAACTAATGATCATTTGGGTGATATTGCCCATTGCATTACACTTCATAATTTGCAAAATATAATTCTTGAAATGAATCAAAAGATGCTCAAGTTTCCCAAAATATATCACTTTACAAAAAAATGTTAAATTTGCATAATGATGAAACTCAAGCATCATATAAAGTTTCTGCAAGAACTTGATATACAAGTATGCTAGCAGAAAATAAAAAAATTATTTAAGGTCACTGTTTCATCACTTATGATCATGGGGGCTACTTAACTTTGTTAATCACCTGTTGCCTTAGTTCTTGAAGTTGTTTAGATGTCATGCATGATTGGCCGTGTCATTTTAAACCTGGTGCTTTGAATGGGAGATTAGTGGAAAACTGCACATTATATCCATCACCAACATATCCAATCTTTCTTGAGCTAAACCTATAACGTGTTTTAGAACATAAATTTGATTGTCTAATCTCTCTTTCATTTGGAATTGGAAATGTGACTTCAGGGTAAGAGTTTGTACTAACCGGTTGATTAGCCAAAACATCAAGTTGAGCCAAAAATCTTTCATTTCGCATCCCAGGCTGTTAGAATTCATATAAGTCATTTTAATCAAAAATCATGAAATAGTGGAACAATTAAAAGTTATTAGAAAAAGTAAATTGTACACTCACATTTTCTATGATATTGTCATTATCTTCATCAAAATAAACCCCAAAACCAGTTTGTCCTTCCCTTGATCTTCTACTACATTTACCTCCCAATGACTTGGCACTCATACAAGAAGGAAGTTCCCCTTTGCCTTTAGATGTAGAAATTTCATTCGTAATCATTGTGGGGGTTGAAACTGATCTTACTGATCCAACAAGTTTTTCCTTGCCTTTGGAGGTAGATATTCTTACAGTTAAAATGAAAACAATAATATATAGATGAGAGGGAAACATTAAATATAGAACTTGAATTAAAACTAAATATCCATAGAACTAAAAAAATAATATTGCAAAGAATTATAGAAAGAGCCAAACCATCATCGTTTGATTGCAATGATCTAACAGGTTCCTATGAAATCTGAAAATTTTAGAAATTAAAAAATAAATAAAATCAGAAATATAAATGTAAAATCACATAATAATGAAGAATAACAAATATAAAGAGAATACCTCAAAAGTTGGAGTTTTACAAGAAGCTTGATTATGCCCTTCCACGTGACACTTGGAACATGTAACTGCTGTACCCCTTTTACTTAGTTTTTCCACTCGTAGTTTTTCACTCTTACTTTTGTTCCTTTTCTTTTTTGGTCTGCCTGTCATTTTTGTAATAGGTGGGGGTTCAATAGGCTCAAACAAATCACATCTCATAAACTTCTTACCTGGCATAGGTTGCATAGAAAATTCATAGCTAGCAGAATAAGCTGATTTGTGATACCAATGTGATATTTGAGACATTGGATCAATCTTGGCATGTTCAATTGCTCTAATCGCATGTGGACAAGGGATTCCAGTGATATCCCATACTCTACATGTACATAATTGCTTATCAATGTACACCGTATGAGTGTCATCTCCATCAATGATCTCATATCCTTCTGCTCCACTAAACAAGTATATCAACAGGAATCTTTTCACCTTCAATTGAAATAATTCTTTGACCAACTACATCTTCTATTTCATTTTCAACATTTATGTCAAAAGACACATCACCAATAACTCCATCATACAAATTATCAGCAATATTTATGCCCAAACACTCATGAAGCTTACTAGTACCATCATTTAACAACTGACTTAAATGAGGTGGAGTTAAATCATCAGCAAAAAAGTTTCCAACCCATCACGAGAAATTAGATAGCGAGACTTGACTATTTCCAGTTTGAACTTGTTTAGGAGGTTCAACATAACTGCATTGGGTCCCTATTTGGCTATGTTGAGCTTCATCATCACCATTTAAAAGCTCATTTATGCTAAAATAAGGAAGATCATCAACATCATATGCATATATATGCTGTAACAACAAATTTTGTATTTATGATGAAATAAATACAAATTGGGGTACAAAGATAATCCAGATGAATTTAATTTGAAAGAGTATTTAAGTGGGTTACAATCTCAATCAATTCTCTGATTTTTCTCTCGAACCAATTTGGCCTTGACTTTGACTTGTTGACTTGACTTTGACTTGAGTGTGTGTTGACTGTGCGACTGTGTTGACAGCGTGTGTGTTAAGTTGAGTCAGATCTTCAGATGAAGCTTGTCTGAGCTTAGATGTGTAGTCTTGACGTTGATCTAGAGACGTCGAGCCTTTGTTCGGATTAAACGTTGGCTTGAAGACTTCTTATGAAGAACGTCGTTCAATTTGGTAGAACACCGTTGACTTCACAAAGACAGCTGGATGAGTCTGACTGGAAGAAACGTCCAATCTGAGGGGCTTAGTACTTTGATCTCAGGTCGAGCTGGATGAGTCTGACTGGAAGAAATGTCCAATCTGAGGGGCTTAGTACCTTGATCTCATGTCAAGTGTTATTTCTGACCAATGCTGGATCGGAGGCTGTTGACTTGAAGAACACCAAAGAGTGTTAGATTGGAGGGACTTAGAACCTTGATCTCTGATCGGAGGTGGTTGGCTGGAAGAATGTCGGATCGGAGGGGCTTAGCACCTTTATCTCTGATCGAAGTTCATTCTTGGCTTGAAGATGCTTGAAGATCTCAAGAGATGACTGCTCATATTCTTGATCTCTTCAGAATCATCTGTGTCTTCAGATGTTTTAGTGTGTCTGGAATGAATAGAAGAGGACTTCTTATAAAGGTGAAGGGTGAGGAAGCCTCATAAATAACTCGTAATTTGATTGGTTCAGGGCTGATTTGACCTGATTCTGTGGGCTTAGGCCTTTCACTTGCTTAGGCTTTAAGTCAGGCTTATTTGACTGGATCTGACCTAATTATCAATTATTTACTCATTTATTTTAGAAATTTATTTATTTAAATTCCTTAACAAACAAATAATTTATTGATAATTATTGCATTAATTTGCCATATTTTCCTTTAATAGGCAATAAAATTTAAGTGCCTACAATGCCCCCTCGCATTTTGTTCACGGACGCCTTTTTGTTGAAGTAAACAAATTGCGATAATCCATTCTTGATCAATATGATTGAATTTTATTGCTTGCCTCACCAACTAGATATGAATAGCTCGAATTATGACTGAACTTAGTAGAGTACTAAGCTATCTACATACCTCTTTGAAGATGATCAAGTCATAACGTAGTTAAAGGAACATGATTTGGTTTGAATGGGGGTGCCATACACATTTTATACTCATGCGGGCCAGGATTAACATGCAGTTTAGACTCGTGCTTTATGGAGCGTTGAGCTTGAATTTGTTGACATTTTATACTCGTGTCAATGAGTCTTGAATTTGAACTTGTAGACAGTTTATACTCGTGTCAAGGAGCCTTGATGGATATTTTTCACTCATTTCGAGGAGTATTGTGTGTACAGTTTTTGCTCGTGCCGAGGAGTTTTATGTGTAGAGAGTTTATTCTCTTCCCAAGGATATTTTATTTTATATGTAGATAGTTTATACTCATATCAAGGAGTATCGAACATGTAGAGAGTTTTTCTCTTCTCAAGGAGATATGATTTGATGTGTGGACAGTTTATACTCATATCAAGGAGTATAGTATGGATAGTTTTCGCTCGTATCGAGGAGCCTTGAATTTGATTTGTGTTAGATAGTTTAGGCTCGTATCAAGGAGCATGACTTGAGGCTTTTTAGATAGTTTAAGCTCGTAGCAAAGAGCATGACTTGTAGATAGTTTTAGCTCATGTCAAGGAGTGTGATGTAGACAGTTTTCGCTCGTGTCAGGGAGATTTGACTTGGGAGATTATAGATAGTTTAAGCTCGTATCAATGAGCGTAATGCAGACAGTTTTAGCTCGTGTCAAGGAGCCTTGTGTGTAGATAGTTTTAGCTCATATCAAAGAGCAACATGCTTGATTTATCAATAGTTCATTGCCCCCCAATCTAGGGATGCACTGTTTTCCCTTGTTTCAACTTCCTTTCTATGGATCTTTATAGATGCTGCAGTCTTTATTTGCGGTTCCTCTTCCACGAGCTCATCAAAAGGCATGTCTTCAAACTCGTAAGAGACTTGATTAGAGGGCCATTCAATGTCATTTGATGTCAGGCTCAACTCCATATCGTGAGCTCTTTTAGCCAGTTCTTCAAAAGTTTTAGGCCAAATTTCTTGGAGTATGTAGTGAAGATTCCACTGCATCCCTTGAATGCACATTTCAATAGCTAAAGTTTCTGACAGCTTTTATTTGCTGTTTAGGTTTAGGCTCCTCCATCTGTTGATGTAATCGACGACATATTCTTCATCTATTTGACAAGTATTTGTTAGTTCTATCATGCTAACAGTTCTTCATGTGCTATAGAAATGTTTGAGGAATATTTTTTCCATTTGCCCCCAACTGTCGATGGAGTTAGCTTCCAAGTCGATGTACCAATCAAAGGCATTTTCTTTTAGAGATTAAACAAATTGAGCAGATAGAGTCATCTTCACCATCTTTGTCGCTATGCGATGGCTTATTAAGAGTAATCACCACCATACGATTTGTCTTTGAAGAGCCTTCAGACATACTTCTTGTAACGACTTCAACCTTTTTAGTTTGCAACTCTGAAGGCTTTGATGCAGTAGTCCTTCGTATCGAAATCTTTAGCGGAGTCATAACTTGTGTCTTCACATCTTGTAGCTCTAAAGGCTTTGAGGTAGATGACCTTTTTATCGCGATCCTAAGAGGAGTCATACTTTGTATATTTGAGCTTGTTGAAAGAAGGGATGAGAGGTAGAGACTGTCACACTAGGCGTGCCAAAATTTATAACAACAAATTTTGTATTTATGATGAAATAAATACAAAGTGGGGTACAAAGATAATCCAGACGGATTTAATTTGAAAGAGTATTTAAGCGGGTTACAATCTCAATCAATCATCTGATTCTTCTCTCGAACCAATTTGGCCTTGACTTTGACTTGTTGACTTGACTTTGACTTGAGTGTGTGTGTTGACTGTGCGACTGTGTTGACAGCGTATGTGTTGAGTCAGATCTTCATATGAAGCTTGTCCGAGCTCGGATGTATAGTCTTGACGTTGATCCAGAGGCGTCGAGCCTTTGTTCAGATTGAATGTTGACTTGAAGACTTCTTATAAAGAACGTCGTTCAATTTGGTAGAACACCGTTGACTTCACAAAGACAGCTGGATGAGTCTGACTGGAAGAAATGTCCAATTTTAGGGGCTTAGCACTTTGATCTCAGGTCGAGCTGGATGAGTCTGACTGGAAGAAACGTCCAATTTGAGGGGCTTAGCACCTGATCTCAAGTCGAGTGTTATTTCTGACCAACGCTGGATCGGAGGCTGTTGACTTGAAGAACACCGAAGAAAGTCGGATTGGAGGGGCTTAGAACCTTGATCTCTGATCGGAGGTGGTTGGCTGGAAGAACGTCGGATCAGAGGGGCTTAGCACCTTTATCTCTGATCGAAAGTCGTTCTTGGCTTGAAGATGCTTGAAGATCTCAAGAGAGCACTGTTCATATTCTTGATCTCTTCAGAAGCATCCGTGTCTTCAGATGTTTTAGTGTGTCTGGAATGAATGGATGAGGGCTCCTCATATAGGTGAAGGGTGAGGAAGCCACATAAATAACTCGCAATTTGATTGGTCCAGGGCTGATTTGACCTGATTCTGCGGGTTTCGGCGTTTCACTTGCTTAGGCTTTAAGTCATGTTTATTTGACTGGATCTGGCCTAATTATCAATTATTTACTCATTTATTTTAGGAATTTATTTATTTAAATTCCATAACAAATAAATAATTAATTGATAATTATTGCATTAATTTGTCACATATTTTCCTTTAATAGTCAATAATATTCAAGTACCTACCTTTGATTTTATCAAGTATTTTGTCAAAGCCTTAATGTCCTCATCGTCCTCAATTAAAAACAAGCCATCTAATTTTTTTCCTGGTTTGAGGACGTAAATTTTTGTTTGAGATGAATAACCAAAGCGGTTGATATACTTGTTCTTGATATGCATGTAAGATAGAATAAATCCACATCAAAATTCTCCAATAAATTAGTCTCTCCACCAATATACCTTAAGTAAGGTGAAAGAACCCACGTACCCATATAATGATACATCAAATCAACACTTGCTTTCATTCTGCAAAATAAAAATAAAAATTACATTAACAGAAATATTAACAGAATATATATATATATATATATATATATATATATATATATATATATATATATATATATATATATATATATGTTGAGTTTTGCATTTTATTTTTTCATCAGCCCAATATACTAAATCACCTATTGTCAACCCTTTTAAGCACATAACTTTATTAACAATTTTTCAAATGTAATGATGCTTTGAAAGGTAAACAATAACATTATAGAATCATTTTTTCTAAATAGCGCCACCAACTTCCCTTTTTTTTCTCCATCATATTATGAGAAATTGAAATAATAACTGTGACGTCAATTTTAATTTCTATTGTTGTGTGTATCAATATTAGTTTGCCAAACACTAAAAGTACATGAACATGAGATAATTTAAAAGAAGTTTAAACAAATTTGAAGGCTACTTACATGTAGGATGTGGATGCAGAGACGCAAGGAATGAGATCATGAAAACCACTTTCAAGAAAATTAAATTTTACTATTAAAAAAAACCCAGAAGTTGCCGCGCGAATTGTTAGGGAAGAGGGAAATGATTGAAGTGAGAGAAAAGGAACAAGTTAACGCCATTTGTGATATTTTTAACGTAAATGTTCAAATGTTTTATTTAAAAAAGTTAAGGGGTCTATTTGATCTAATTTAAAAAGAAAAAGGGCTTAAATGACTAAAAAAATAGATTAGGGTCCTGTTTGATCCAAGAGAATAAGTTGAAGGGCCTAAGACCATCTCCAATCCATTACCCTTTTACCCAAATTTTTGGGTAAAAAGATACAATGTCCTCCAATGGCTACCCCTTTTACCCAAAAAATTTGGGTAAAAGGGAAACCTTACCCAAAACTGGGCAAATTCGGGTGTTACCCAATTAGTTACCCAAATATTTTTTTTTCTTTTACAATTATTTTTAATGCTCAATTTAAATATAATAATATTTATATATATTTTTAACCACTCTTAATAATTATTTTAATTGTTAAATATATATTTATGTTTTTTATATTTTATATAATTAATATATAATAAATTATGTGATATTAAAATAATTTAAAAAATTACTTCATGCACAGTTAAAATTACATATTACATTAAAAAAATTACATTGAAAATTAAAAAAGACAGACATACAAATACATTTGACACTAGATATATGAATAAATATCCTAAAACTTAAACACTATTACAATAAATAAAAATACAAATACATTAATTGATCATATTTGGGAACTGTATTCATCTGATGATTAAAATTTAAAAGTTTATGTCTTTTATTTGTATGTGTTGTATTATGCAATTATCAATAAAATGTGTTGTTTATATATTTCTTTAATTTCATTTTGATATTTATTTTGATAAAATTTGTAAAATTTATACAACAATAAAATTTAGAAATTAAATTTAAAATTTAAATATAAATTAATTAATACAAAATAGAAATATATTATTTAATTAATTTAAAATTAGAGGGATAAATAATCAATTTAGAATATTATAATTATTTAAATTTAATAAAATAATATTTTTAATAAAATTTTATAGAATAATTCATTTGAACCAAATTTTAAAAATTATTGGAGGTGATATGCACCAAATCACAAAAAATTTGGTTTTGGTGATTTGTGATTTGGGTACCAACCCCCATTGGGGTTGCCCTAAGTGATCCTTTTTCCTTTTCTAAATTTCAGTCTATTATTCATCGTTCCTTTTTGTTTCCCTATCGGCTATCATCTCTTCCTCATTCAAGTTCCTCAGTCGGTATTCCCTTCGATTTCGTCGAGCCCTAATTTCTGACAGATCGTTCCCATTCTTCAGCACCCGTGAGTACTCTCTACCTAGGTTTTTGTTATGATGTTATATTCCAGTGTTTCCCCTGTATTTTGAGGTTATGGTGTTACTTACTTTGGCTACTTGGGTGGAGAGTCCAAAGTCTGGAAGGGTTTCTTGGCTTCCCGTTTTCAAAGGATTGGAATACCCCATCATTTGTATTTTGATGTGACCTAAGTGCAATCTTAATTTGTACATCTTTTTGTTAATTACCTTGTGTGGTATTGTAAGAAACAATGTGTACCTCTTATTTTTGTTATCATAGATTCTCTATATTTTTTCAATTAAATGTGAAACCCTGCATGCTTTGTCTGCTTCCCTGTTATTTTGCATTACTTACTGATGATATAATGTGAAGAGAGGAACTCATCCCATGAATCCTGCAGAACAAATTTCAGTGATTTATCTTTGCTTCAACTTGATGAGTTTAGTTAATTATGATTTAGCATCAGTAGACAACAACTGTAAGTTTGTAAGAAATCAAAGCCCCAAAAAATTTTCTCAGACCCTATGTTCATTTACCCTAGGCTCAGGCTGAAACACACAGCTTCACAATGTTGAGATAGATGGGCCACTGAAGGTCTTGAATACGCGGTGCATGTATTTGCGATCGCTTATGTCTGACCTAGATTGCCTGATGTGTTTGCATGGCTCACAAGACCATATTTGCCCAAAACAATTTGAATTTTTTATGTACATTAGCGCCATTGCATTTCTACCCTAATATTTTCCTCTCTTTTAAATTATTTCATTTGTTGGGTGTCAAAAGGATTTTATTTATTTTCCTCATTATGGTTATGTGAATTGTTAAAAGTGACAAGATGTGGCTTGGTGTTTAGAATTCCCTCTAAAAACTTGTTATTGTACCCTATCAAATTGCTGGAATCAAAACAGAGTTGTTTGAGTTGTGTTTTATGATGTTGTAATTGTGATTCAGTGATTCTATGCTTTTGGGATTTAAAATCACTTTTTGCTGATTCCATTGTATTCACTGATTTTTAGAAATTGGACATGCAATGGCTCTTTTCTTTTCTCTTTTGCTATCATAGATTGAGATGCTTAATTATTTTGCGGATGAAACTTTTGGGACATATGCTCTATTATATGTTAACAATTGGCGTAGTAAAACAGACCTTAGGAGGAGTATTGATCATATTACTCAAGCGTGTCTCTCATTTATTGTCCAAGTGTTCATGTGCATGAAGATGACTTTGATTTGCTCGTGTGTATGTATGATTACTTTTTTTTGTTTCTTCGCACATGGCAAGCGTATCAGAGATCTCGTTTTGGGTGAATTATACTTCTGAATTGACCCCTGCAGTTTGGTATGATTCTACACCTGCAATACCAATTAAACCTATTTTTAAGATTTCATTTGACCTTATTAGTTGTGGCTAACTCTCTGAAAGAAAGTGTAAATCTTACTATCTTACCTTATGCTATTTTACGTGATATAATCCTACATTGTATTGTGTACCTGCCTGTTTTACTTGGTTATATCCCATCATTTTCATTGCCTAAATACTCACCTATTGTCATAGCAATACCTGCAATTCCCTCTATTTATTAGTTATTATTGATGTTGGCCTGAAAGATATGGTAAAGGGAGGCTAGGTTCTCTGCTAAATTGAACAGCTTTGTGGTGGAATCCCCATTGAGGTTTGTGTCTTCATGTCACTGGCTTACTTGCTGTCTAATTAGTTTTTCAAAGCCTATTCATCTTGTTTAGTCATAAATCTATGTAGTAATTTGCTGAATTAGCTATCAAGGTTGCTAACGTATGAGTTGATAGTTGGTCCTGAAAGTACATTACCAAAAGTGATACTGTATGGCTTTTCTTCTAATGTTTGGGATTGGTAAGAAGTTTAGGAGCAGGAATGTCAAATGTGTTCTTAGACAATTTTCATATGTATAGATTAGATCATTCCTGATTGCTTTGGTGCCTTTGTTTCTTTTCATTTTTTGATGTATTCATTAGATTATGTTGTGGCATGCTTATTACATCAAAGTTTGTCAAATTGATTTTCCAACTTGACTTATTTTCTTGATGTACAGATGGGCCTTCTTACTACTCCTGCCCATATGGATGTAATATGTTTTTTAGATTGTATTATTATTCCACCATTTATTGTAAGACTTTACTTGTGATGAAACGAAAGGAATAGGTTGATAATTGTCTCACTTATACATTGTGTTTTATACAGTTTATTATGTCTACTGAAAAATGTTGATATGAAAACACCCGACCAAGAATTTGTAATAAAAGTTATTGTAGTCTTTTAACAACTCAATTTTCCTTGGACAAACACCTCACGAAGTAAAAACTGCCACGAAAATGTTTTCTTGAATAAATTGTTTGAATTTTTAGTTCGGTTTGAAAGAGAAGAAATAGCCTTCTTTCCTCTTTGGGTATTTAACCTTCGTTCTGTTTTTATTCACTTGTCGGCGAATCCTTCTTTAGAAATTGTGTGCACATGCGTATTTTGACCTTACGCCACCACTCAATTACGAGGGTGGCTTTCGTCTTTCTGGCACTGCCCCACTGGCACTATACATTTAGTTCATTTTATTCTGAAATATGTCTGTTGCGCCTCTAATGGCAGTGACACTTTTTTTATCTATGTTGTTTTTCCTTCAGCATCATGGATAACAAAGAAGAAATTGAGAAGTACAAGAGGTATGAGGCCGACTTTAAACAATATCTGATGTCAAAGTACTTTTCAGACAAAACTATTTTCGGAGGTAAACATCATTGCAAGTGATTCTAAATTATAAAACTTGGTTGTGCATCGAATATATCGTAAGATTGAAATAGGGCAAAAGTCACTTCAGTTTTGTCATCATAATATATATGATTGGTCTTGTCTGATCCCCAAATATTTTTGGGATGTTTTGTTTTGCTACTGGGATTGGCTTTTGAAATCTAATTTTCAAAATATTGAGAGATCTGTAAACTTGAGTGTTGAAATAAGGGGTGTTGTATATAGGAAAGAAGATATAGTATATTATTATCGGGTTAATGTAGGATTAGATGTATTAAATTCAAATTCAGATTCAAAACCCCAAATTAAACACAGCTAGACCAAGAACAGGATAGGACTTGTGAACATTGAATGAAGGTATCATTATTGGCTTTGGTTCTCTCTAATTAAGAATTGGAATTTCAAATGTTGCACCTGTAAATCTCAGGGTAGTTGTTGGGAAAAAAACATAATACTGATACCATTTTGGCTCAAGCTATACTAGGATTTGTTTGGTTTTTTTGCTCTTGTTTTGATTTTTTATAGAACAAGAGCCACAAGATAATGTGATAGTAATTTAGTGCTGTAATTTATTCTCTTGCAGGCAATATATTCGATGTTAAAATGAATATAGATGGGCAAACTATTGCTGCTAGCAGGTAGAATAATTTTAGAAAACATTTATTTTTAGGGTTAATTGCAGGAAAAAACACGAGCTTACTCTTATTGCAAATTAATCCTCACCTTGAGAAATTGCAAAAAAAAAAAAAAAAAAAAAAAGGAAAAAAAACCTTTAACCATTACTACAAAACAAATCCAATTTCTTTAAAAAGAAGTTTACCTTTTATCCCCATCTTTGAGAAAAGTATTGGGTGTATATTGCAATAATGCTTTAAGTGAGATTCTTTTTTGCAATTTATCAAGGTTAATTTGCAATAGAATTAAAGTTTATGATTTTTCTTGCTATTAACCCTAATTTATATTGATTTTTAAGCTTTTAAATAAGGTTAATTATATGTAGGTTACCTCCCTACCAATCTTATCTTGATCCAGCAATGTTCCACGAAATGATTAGCAAAGGATCAAGTTCTTCAGCAGAAACTCCAACAACTAGCTAGTAAATTTATAATCTAATTATTGCATTATGTGTTCCTGAACATCTATTTAAGCTATCAATTAAGAATTGTGTTGGTCTTAAGATATTCTCTTTATAACGTACTAAAAATTTACGTGATCTCTCCACAACCGATTATACGATTGATAGTGGTTGGATCTAAAATATGAACACCCCAAGTCATTGAGGTTCATGTTTCTTATAAAGGCAACGTATTTTGATCTTGGAATTTCTACGGTGCAAGTATGATTTAGCATACTTAGAACTTAATTTAATTTAGAAGTTGATTGGTTTGAATTTTGGAATGAGAATGATAATGAGGGTAATTGTAATAATGGAAATGAAGCTGATGGAGGGTGAGAGCAAAATACATTGCCGCAGATAACAATCAATGAAATTGAATTCACAAAGAACGGTAGGTTCCTTTGAAGGACCACCCACTGGGGTTGGAGAAAACACTATCAATTGGAAAAATCAGTGATTTGAAAATTGGATCAGCCAGTTTAACCGGAAATCGGGGCTGGATCCGGTACGAACACCCCTCCCTAAATCGTTTTAGCAATTAACCCGGTCAAACCCGATCAAAATCGGGAACTGTCTGCCTTGAGTCCAACCATTTCGCCACTGTAGCCACCATTAAGTGCGACGGAGCCACTAAGCATTATTCGCCGCGAAGAAAGCGAGGACAGCCACCTGCTTTTCTTTCCGATCATCTATAAAATTAACCGCTGAGGTGGAATCGACTGAGCACGTCCACAGGTTGGATTTGGTGAAGAGAGTGGATTTGGGCGGTTGAGGTGGATCGATGAATTCAGAATGGATTTGGGCGGTTGAGGTGGATGGACGAAGTGCGGAATGGGAATAGGGGAAAGATAGGAGAGAAACTGAGAATAATTAGGGCGGCTGTGGCTTGAAGGTGATTTATCCAATACCAATAGCCTGCTCGTGGGCTTAAATTTGTGGCAACTTTTTATGCCCAACATTATTGGGCTTTACACAATTTAAATTGTTAAGCCCAAATATATTGGAGTAATTATAAACATATAAAATAATTATATATAAGGAAATATTATTAAAAATATGTAATTTTCGTTTTTTTGGTTGAACCCCCCAGTTGTACCGGTTGAACTTCGAATCATTGAGGACACTGGTTCCTTCTCTGGTCCAATTTTCAAATTACTGGGAAACATACTTTGAGGACCACTGGAGTTGGAGAAAACATGTTGGAAAATTCAGAAAAAGGTTGTAATGATAATAATAAAATTTATATTTTAGTAGGAAATTTTATACCCTTATAGGAGATTGTATTGAATAGAAGTGTCTTACTATAAGTTATACCAGTACGTGCATTGCACGGGGTAACATTTTAAATAATAAAATAATCTATTACTATAATTATTAAAAAAAATTATGATCTCAATTATTATAATAAAATAAATTACTTCTCATTCTCTTAATTTTTAAATTAAATCCTCTTATCTAATTGCTTTTGATATTTAAGAAGCTTACTCTAAAAATCATAATCTCTTTATCCACTCTCCAACTTCTTTGATTTTGAATTTTTTAGTTGTTTTTAATGGATTTTAAATTTTTACTCAAATTATGTCATTTGAAATTCTTCCGTTGTATAATTGATATATTAATATATAATAAAAATAGTATATAAAATTAATAAATTAATTAAAAAAAATGTTTTTATATATTTTTTAAAATTTTAAACCTTACTACCCGAACCCGGATCCTCTCAATTTAAGGGAACGGTCAATTTCCTGCATTTCCAAAAATCTGTACCGATCATTAAATCTAACGATTATCATAAAGCCACCTCATCTAACTAATTAATTTTTTAATTCTTTTTAAATTATATATATATATACTCTTAAAACATTAATTAAAATTATCGTTAATAATTTGCCACATCATCACATTTAACTTTAATTAATCTTAATTTTTTATATACTCATCCTCTTTTTTATAATTATTTTTTAATTAATTAATGATAATTATAGTTATACACTTGGAATTAACATTAAACCATAAATATAAATATTGGTTAAAGTTACAGTTATACTCTTAAAATTAACACTAAACTCTTAAGATAAATATTAAATCCTAATGGTAAAAATAAATGATAAACCACAATGTAAAGTTACAATTTTACTTTTTTATCACTTGAATTGATCAATAACTTGTAGTGCCTCATACAATTTTAAAATTAACATTAAACCCTAAAAATAATATTAAACCCTAGGGGCAAAATAAACCATAAAGCACAAAGTTCCAGTTAAAATAGATGATGAACTAAAATATTATATATAATACTAAAATTGTAATTAATAATAATAAATGATAAAAAAAAATAGTAACTAAAAAATGAACTAAACAAGAAAAAAAGAACAAAAGAAAAAAAAAGCCGATCTTGAATTTAAAAGTAAATATTGATAATAGTTAATGATTCTATAAAAATAACACGAAAAATTGGGAGGGTGCAATTCTTATTGAAGATTATTAATAATCTCAAAAAAAGATTCTTAAAAGAACAAAAAAGTTAAATTCATAGATCATAAATACTAAATAATAAATTAATGATACTAAAAAATTAAAGATTCTAAAAAAGGAAAAAATAACAACTTCATAAATTATAAATAATAAATAATATTTAATAGTTGTATGAATTAGAGCAAGGTGGGACAAAATCAAATTATATTAATTAGTAAAAATTATACATGGAATGTCACATCATCATCTCAAAAATTCTCCAATATTATTATAAAGATAATTAGAAACACTTAATATAAAGCATCTAAGCTACGATGTGTCTCTCAATTTCGTGCTGCTATATTCACTGCTATATTAAAATCTCATGCACTGTTATATTCATTGCTATATATTAAAATGCTAATAATCTATCCATAAATGTGTGAATGCTAATAATCTACCCGTTAATTTATCAAAATAATTTAGTAAAATATTTATATCTTTTTCTTTCCTTATATATTAATTTATTTATTTAATTCTGAAAAAAATATATTATACCGTAATAGTTTTTAGGCAAAGACTTGTGTGAGACGAGCTTACGTGAGATGACCAAAAAGTGATAATTTTTATATAGGAAAGTGATAATAAATAAATTAATAAAAAATGATAATGTTATTACATTAACAATTTATAGTTTATATAAATAAAAAATGATAATGATTTATAGCGAAAGTGATAGCTGTTTTAAAAATAAAAAAATGATCTCACGTGAGACAGTCTCACACAAGACTTACCCTAATTTTTATTGTTATCCGTGTATATCAAACACTGTCTCACGCAAGACTTACCCAAATTTTTATTGTTGTCCGTGTATATCAAACATAAGAAAATACTAAGCAGAATTAGAATGCGTGGGAATTATATTTGATATATTTGCAATTTCAAAATTGGAGAACAACCTTTTAAATAATCTTCTCATAAGCAGATTATAAATATTTAATAAAATTATTGTGAAGTACTAATATTAGATTTTATACAAACAAAATAGTAATATTCAATTTAAATACGTTTATTGATAAAGACATACTGTTATGTTAGGGCATTAAAACTAATACAATTTTTTTCTAAATTAAAATTAATGCAATTATCATAAAAACACATAAAAATTAATATAGTTGAAATAATGGTACAATTGAATAAAATAAAAAAAGCTAAGCATTCATTAAAAGTCACAAATACATTATTGAATTAAAACTGGTTCAATTTATTATGAAAAAAAAAATAGGTGCATAAATTCTAGATACCGTCTCACGTAAGATGGATAAAAAATGATATTTTCTATAATGAAAAATAATAATCCCTCCCTCCCATATTAACGTTGATGTTTGATTTTCGCATGGAGATTAAGAGATATAATATTTTAATATGTAGTGAGGTGAGATAAATAATATTTAATGTGGGCCTATATAGAATAATTAATTGTTTTGTGTGGGCCCAACTTGACAAAAATTGAAATGTAAATCTTAACTTAGTACAACCCAAAATGAAAAACGTAAACCGGAATACTCAATTAATGAAAAATGATAATGCTATTTCATGAACAAACGTATAAAAATATGATAACTTCTATAATGAAAAGTAATATTCAACTAAAGAAAAATGATAATGCTATTTTATAAACAATTTATAGTATAAATAAAATAATACTAACATTTTATAAAAAGAGTAATAACTAATTACGAAAGTGTAATCACCAAGATTAAAACTTACAGTTCCTACGACACACAAACAGTTCACATAGAAACAAATAAACTAAGCACAAAGCTAACATGAGATCACTAAGATCATGAATACACAAATTCATGCATTTATCACAAAGAATGGAATACAAAATTTACTAGACACATAGTCTAATCACAAAGAAACACAATAGCTATCACATATATAGTCAAATAGACACTCCACAAAGAAGCACACAAAGTAATCAATAATCAAATGTTACACAAACATTAGATTCACACAAAGCATGCTTCACCTCACTAAGAGAAATAAATAAACATTTAAACAAGGCACAAAATCATAAAAAATAACACATAATAATTATGCACGTACTCTACCTCACTAGGAGCAGCCATGAATATTACAAGTTTGACATACAATCATGCACACAACATAGAAAATAAATTTCAACAATTTTTCACACAAAGAACACACAGTTTTAAAGAGAAATCACACAAGAAAAAAACAAATTTTTTCAAAAAAAAACAGATTTTTCAAAACTTGCAGAATTAATAAGCCATTTAAACACACAAATTAAAAGCTCAAGAAATTCACACAAGCACAACTAGTAAACATGCCCATAACTTTCAATTTCAATCACAGTATTGGCTTGATCATAGATTTATCCTTCTTAGGGCGAGGACATTTGTTAGCATAATGGTCACGCTCGTTATAATTATAGCATTTACGATTCTTAGCCTTAAACTTATTATTATGCTTTCCCTTAACAAACATAACACCCCCGATTTTTTGTCACCCCCATTGTGATTTAAATCATGTTCTTTGCTTTTTAAGACATTAACCACCACATCAAGATTAATATCATCACGACCATACTTAATAGCAGATTTGACATCACAATAAGATTTAGAAATATCATTTAACAAGACAATGGGGGAATACTCATCAATGTGCTTATCAACAGATTGCTTAATATCAATAATAAGTTTCGTAAAAATGTCCAAGTTTTTATCAATGTCCTTATTCAAATCCAATTTAAAACTGAAAATTTTTTCAAGCAAGAACATCTTAATAGGCAAAGATGGCACATTGAACAATTCATCCAATTTTTTCCATGTCTTTTCAGCAGACTCAAATTGACCAACCTTTCTTAACACAGAGTCAGAGAGATTTAAAGTAACGGATAATAATGCAAGCTCATTCATATCAGATTTCTGTTCTTCAGTTACAGTAGAAGCATGCGTTCCATCAATGGCCTTATAAATACGTTGTCGAACCAAAACACATTTTATTTTTTGTTTCCAAATTTTGAAATCAGTTTTACCATCAAAAGAAGTCATGCCAAAGGAATTGGAAGTCATTTTTAAGCACAAAGTATAAACCACAATAAGGAATAAACTGACAATCAAGAGTATCAAATAGCGGAAGCAGTTCACACCAGGATAACAAATACCACTTTAAAAATATCATAAAGAGAGGACCAGCCACCTCAGAGAATCACAAAGCACAAAGGAGGACCAACCGCCTCAGGGTATCACAGAAATATTACGAATAACAGGGAGTGTAAGCAATATCACCAGTGCGGTACCTTGGGTGAGTACACCATCCACCCTTACGAGCCACCAGCCCATTTTCAACGGGGGTGGATCCCTCGTAGTCTTGTTCACACAGCAACAAGAACGGGGCAACCACTCACAGCAAGACTACCCACTTGCACGTTTGACTTGCCTTCCTCACCAACACACGCGGGTACCAACAGTCAACGCTCCAACTAGAGCAGCCGAAATAATCCCAAGATGCACCACCACTGACAGCGAACTCTAGCCTCGCTGCAACTAAAACTCGCCGGGATCAACACTCCTCAGAATAGTAGAACAGGAAGCCAAGGTCAGAACCCCACCAAGTTCAGGAACAACACCCCTGGATTCGCGCCGCCACTCACAAGCCCTAGCGGCGCCGCTGTCGTTTCCTTCCGGTGAAGTTCAGAGTGACGTGAGCAAATCCACGAGCAGATCCAGGGGGGAAGAAGAAGTAGATCTGGCGGGACTCTCGGTGGATTCTGGCTGCAGAAGCAGCGATAAATCTGAGGTGGCAGACGGAGGATGATGGAAGACCGACCCGCTCTAATACCACTGTTAGGAGGAGGCAGTCGTCATCTCGTCAGAACTTCGGTGTTGTGGTCGGAACTTGGGCGGTGCTCATATTCCTTCTCCTATTCGCCAAGAATGGAGATCACGCACACCCACTTAGGGTTCACGCATTGGTTGATAAATTGAGGACCAAGATGTAAGGATATAAGTTTTAATTAAGGCCTTGACTATCCACACATACTTTTTAAAACATACACCCATTATCATTTATTTTTAATTGAAAATGTCAAAAATACCCCCAACAATTAAAATTATACAAATACCTCTCATCCAGTCATCCACTATTTCTTTTAATAATTTATTCATACACCCACCCACCACATATTAAAAATACTACATACACTCACCACTTCCAAAACATCTCATCTTTTTTAAAACTTAAAAAAAAAAAAACCACCACATATTAAAAATACTACATACACTCACCACTTCCAAAACATCTCCTCTTTTTTAAAACTTAAAAAAAAAACTTAGTTGACTTAAATCATATTTGAGTCACTCCCACACGCAAATCATCGAAAATTATGGACAAAGAGAGCTCAAAGATCATGATGATATGTGTTTTTATGTATTTTAACTTATTATTAAAATGTAGTTTTTTTTTAAATTACAACAAAATCGAGAGATAGATTTTTCGACCACCATTGGTCGAAATATACTAAGATTTTCGACCACCGATGGTTGACAAACATTTGGATTTTCAACCACTGTTGGTCGACAACTACCTATATTTTCGTCCATTGGTGGACGAAAAATGTAATCAATTTTGTGCATGTTTTGGCTTTGGTTTCATGGTCACCCTCTAGATGAACAATATTTTCCATTTGATTTTATACTGCATACTCATACAATATGGATTTTTATTATAATTTCTTCATTGGAATCTTACTTAAATTATAATGATGTTTAAAAAGTAAATTATTCATTGTCTCTCTTAACTATGCACATTTAACTTTTCCAGAGATTGAGAAAAATCCTATTTGATTAATTTTATTAACTTTTAAGGATAATATTATATAATCACACATATGTGCAATATTAAATTATCTTCAACTTAAAAATGATAAATTTTAGTCATTTGGAAAAATATTCTCGCTAGTTCGGTCGTCTCAATTACAATCTTCATAATTTTCTGCATCCTAAGTAAAGAGACAATCTTCATAATTTCATGTATCTTAAGTCAAGGTGCAACGAAAGACGACACAATGCTAGAACATCATTAATAGCTAGTGGCCTACGCAAGAAATTAAACTTTAGCTTCAGCCAGTAATGAAACTTGAGTAATTTCCAGTGTCTTGATTAGCCATTTGTAGTCGGGATGACTAATTAAAGAATTTATCGAACCACAGGGAGGAAGGTACTAGGGTCTAAGCGATCTCATGTTCATCATAGTATTATAGAGATGATCATAAAGGGGTTGGATTAATCAAGAAATGACAATAAAACAATTAAATTACAAGATAAACAATGTGATAGATGAATGGAAGATGGATGAATGAGCTAAGTAGACAGAGAATGAGACTAGCAATACTTAAAGTATGGGAAATCTAGGTATCATGCAACGAATTCATATGTGTCATGGGTTAATGACTAAGAGTCAACACGAATTCCACCTAAACTCCCTCTCGAGATGGATATGATGTAGATCCTCACAAAGGTCTCAAAATAGCTCAAAGATTGATTCTCAATCAAACAATTCCAACTAGGTACTAAGTTCAATTGGAGAGTCACTTCACACGATTAATCAATCTCTCGATCAAACTAATCGGATGTCCTATCAAAGGGTTCTAAATTCCAAAGGATTTCTCAATCTCTTTATAATTTATAATGCACATGAGGTGTTTGATGAAATGATTCACTTAATTATCCTAAGAACATAATTTATTTCTCAATCTAATCACATATTTAGAACAACAAAACACACAAATCATCATAAACCTCAAGATTTCAAGCATCAATGATAGAAAATCAATAAACCCAATCAACATAATCATTCAATTGCAAAATACCCAAAATTATCCAACACAATTCATATTGCTAATCTCACAAAGGAGATTAGCCTTTCATAGTTTCAAAGAAAACAACATGGACAATTGTATCTCCAAAACACATGATTGAACTACAAAGAAGTCTACAAAAATTGGAATTAAAACTCCCTTGAATAGCTTCAATGGTGCTTCTCTTCATCTTCTTGCAATCTCCACCCCCCTTGCTTCTCCAACTACTTGGATGGTGGATTAGATGTTGGGAAGAAGGTAGATGATATGGATGAAAAATGGATGAAAGAGATGGTGAAAAATGGAGGAAATGGTGTGTGAGGTGTGTGTAGGGGTGAAACCCTTCGAAATCTCATCAAATATTGAACAATTGGGTATTTATACCCCTTGGGAAGATTCTAAAAGTTTTCTGATTTTTCTTGATTTTTTAACCCAGGTGGACTCGAGTTGCAAGTCGAGTTGGACCTTGCAACTCGAGTAAGCTCACTAGATAATTTCTGGACCCCAACTAGACTCGAGTTGGCAAGTTGAATTGGACCTTGCAACTCGAGTAAGCTCTCTGGACAATTTTAGGACCCCAACTAGACTCGAGTTGGCAACTCGAGTTGCACCTTGCAACTCGAGTTGGGTCCCGTGAGTCCGTTTCTTGCTCGTTTCAGCTCCCGTTCTATTTTTGCTTCATTTTCACCTGTTTTACATACGTTTAAGCTCATTCTCACACATTTCCATGAAAATACATAACACAACCTAATTACGTATAAAATACGGATAAACTAATACTAAAATGCATACAAAAAAACACTAAAATCTAGGTGAAAATATCACTAGTCACACCCCCAAACTTAAAGTGTTGTTCGTCCCCGAACAACGAAAATAATAAACTAAGAGGGAAGATTTTCACCTAGGAAAAGACTAAACGAAAATAAGTAATAACAGATCAATAGCAAAAAGAACCACAAACTATGCTAAGTCATCCTACAACATTAAACTTATGACATGAGGAATTAACAAGTTCAATCACAAGAGAACAACGTGTAATATAGTCCCTTTTTGGTCCAAGCCTCACAATGGGATACCAATTTCACTCAACACTCTTTAAAGTAGGGTAAATCAACACTTATTAACCGATTGGGTCGACTTGCTATAAGTTTGCTCGTAGACTATATTCATAAACCACCAAAGTTTCAATTAATGATCAAAAAGGTCTTTAATTAGGATGTAATGATAGGCTCTTTGGTAGGATAGGAAGAATATAGATATTAGTGACTAATCAAGTGTAAGTAATCGAAGAGGCAGATACATTCTTCCATTCCTTAACATTTTCTTTCTTCCTTTCTTGTCTTAATGTTCACAAGCACTAATCATCAACTTTCCTTGGATTTAACTTCTTTCAATGCATGCTTCCTTCTTCGAACTTTTAAATTCTTGAGCATATTGTTGTTGCTTTGCTCATTTTCTTGTTTTGAGGTTACATGTCCATTTTTGTTCGTGCTCTTTTCATCCTTTTTCTTGCTTGTTACCATTTCCTTTCTTTACTTACACAATTCTCATCAAACCTTTCTAAACCACATCTCCTCAATCACTCACACAAAAGGGTAATTATATAATGTTCAAAAGGGTAATCAAGGCTTGTAATGTGCTAAACTCACAAAAATTATGCTTCAAGGCTCAAAGTGGTTGACTAGGTATGATGTTCAAAGTAGGGAAATATATGGCAATGACTATAGATAATAAGGATGACCTTAGATCATTTCACTAATCTCCACTAATCGGGCTCGTTCCTATAGTCCTTGAGCAAGTTCTAGACACAATCTATCCACTCATGAAAAAAATCATGTATGCACGGTTGAGGCTCAAATACTCACAAGCTTATGCTCGGACCTTAAAGAACTTATTGCACCACATTCATCTCAAAATTGAACAAGTTAAATAAAACATGTCACAATTTGAAAGTGTAGAGATTCTTAATCATAATTTGTAATCACTTATCACAACAACATGTCATCATTCATATTCAAAAATGACTCACAATATCCCAAAACAAACCACCAAACAATCCTTAAACAAGAATAAGGAAACACACAAACATAAAATAAAGACGCAACAAAATAACAAGCAAAAACAAAAATACCCATCAATAGACAATGAAACACACATTCTATATTATCCATGAAAGTTAAGCTCACAATCATCCCAACCTTGATTGAAAAGAAAATCCTAAATTACGAAAATAAACCTCAAAAAAAAAATAACACATGAAGTAGCATGCTAATCACAACAATTCAAATCAAAATCAATTATTGTCAAGCAACTAAAAGTGATAAAGTGTAGAGTACTCCCTCAATAGGCATTTGGTAATGGAAGTTGTTAGCTCAAAGTTCCATTCATGCTTCTAATACCCTTCCTTTATGCTCAAAAACTCAACAAACACCATTAGCTCAACAATTGTTATAAAAATATGGACTATCATGCACTTCAATATAACCAATCATACCAAAATCAAAACAATATTCATGAGAAAATTTTAAAATTAGCTCAAAAACATGAAAGGTATATGCTTTCAAAACAAGGTATGTCATACCACGCCATATCCCCCCAAACTTAAATTAAAATAAGAGTTTCGAGTTAAGTTTGCAAAAAGTGGTATGACGTACCTACACACTTAAAATCAAGCACCTTTCGTATCTTCAACATGCATCTTCCTCACGAGCACAATCAACCTACAACACTAAAATAAGAAAACATCAAATCCACCATCCTTATTGAAAATACTAAATAAAGCTATAATGATAATGATGGGTTGCCTCCCATCTAGCGCTATGTTTAACGTCTTCAAGCTGGACGTGATATGGAGAACTCATTGGAATGGCCACGAATATCTTTCATCCTTGCCATCGAATTTTAACCGTTGTGTTTCTTCCTCTAGTAGGTACTTATGGCAAGTGACGGTATCCGTTGCATCCTTCGAGCATGGCTTTAGAAATTCGACTTTCTTGAGCTTACACTCCATTGCTCTCTCTATTCTTGAACACCACTTACTCCTCTTTACCAAATAGATCCCCAACATCTCTTCGAGTTCTCTTTTGTTCCTAAGGATGTGCGAAAAATCAATGGGTAAGAAAAAGTCAATGTAAACAATATTATCAAGTTCAAAGCAACTTAAAGTGTTTAATGGTTTAGAAATGCTCATTTCGCTCTTCAAGTCATCATCATTTGCTTCTATACTTTATTCATTTTCTTCAACATCATTTGCCTCAATATGCTCTTCAAATACCTCATTTGATTTTTCATCTCCCAAATTCTTTTCTTCTTCAAACTCTTCTTCAACTTTACTCACCTCTTCAAGTTCTTCAACTTGTTGAAAATTGGTCAAAACACTTACAATTTGGCTTAATTGATGTTCCAAGGCTTCAAACCTCTTCTCAATTGCCTCATTTCGTGCTTCATCTTTTTTCTTGTCTTCCTCAAGGTTTGCTTTCATCATCTCAATCAAGACTTCTAGAAATGATTTTTTTCCTCAACTTGTTGAAAGTCTCCTTCTTCTTGGTTGTCAAAATTCCATCCTTGAATTGGTGGATAATTCCCATGAAAACTTCTCTCAAAGTTATTTTGAAAATTTCCTTGGAAATCATTCATTCCCATGAAAAAAATATTTCCTACTTGATGGGTAGGCATCCTCCACTCTTCTTGCTCCATAAGGCAAGGAATTGACACACCTTGCACATTTTGACCACCCCCAAACTTGAACTAGGCAAGACTTGACCATAAGCACCTTGATTCATCATCCTTATTTGACTTGTCAATTCCAAAGTAGCGGGGGTAATTATCTCGGAAGATTCATTTTGAAGAAAACTTGATTGAGGATTTTGACCTTCATTACTTCCTTGAGCACATCTTCTATATAAGTCCAATAAGGCGTAATTATGGAAGGGAGGATTGGTGTGGGATTTGGTGAAGAATAAGCACATGCTTGATAATGGTGGAATGTATTTGCATTGTAAACTTGTTGTCATTCTCTATTTCTTCCTTGATTGTAGTATTGAGAGCTATCTTGATCCATTTGAAAATTGTAACCATAGCTGCTCTCATATATTCATATAGATTGTGGAGGTAGAACCCTTGCACTTTGATTACCAAAAATATCACTCAAGTATTGGTTCCAACCTTCCATTTAAATGCTCTTATCAAGGCTTACTACAATTATTCTTCAAACTTTCTATTTTTGGCTTTAATCCTCATTCTTCTTCTCTCAAGGTAGTTTCCAGTATCTATCAAAACGAAAAAGTGAGATAAAAAATTTTTCAAAACAAATAATGAAAAGCAATAAAAATATCTCTAGTAATACCAATCAAAATACTCATTCGTTAAACCACTAGCAACCGTTGCCTCCTCGACAACGGCGCCATTTGATTAGCCATTTGTAGTAGGGATGACTAATTAAAGAATTTATCGAACCACAAGGAGGAAGGTACTAGGGTCTAAGCGATCTCGTGTTCATCATAGTATTATAGAGATGATTATAAAGGGGTTGGATTAATCAAGAAATGACAATATAACAATTAAATGACAAGATAAACAATGGGATAGATGAATGAAAGATGGATGAATGAGCCAAGTAGATAGAAAATGAGACTAGCAATACTTAAAGTATGAAAAATTTAGGTATCATGCAACGAATTCATATGTGTCATGAGTTAATAATTAAGGGGCCAACACGAATTTTACCTAAACTCCCTCTCGAGATGGATAGAATGTAGATCCTCACAAAGGTCTCAAAATAGCTCAAAGATTGATTCACTTAATTATCCTAAACACATAATTTATTTTTCAATCTAATCACATATTTAGAACAACAAAACACACAAATCATCATAAACCTCAAGATTTCAAGCATCAATGATTAAAAATCAATAAACCCAATCAACATAATCATTCAATTGTAAAATACCCAAAATTATCCAACACAATTCATATTGCTAATCTCACAAAGGAGATTAGCCTTTCATAGTTTCAAAGAAAACAACATAGACAATTGTATCTCCAAAACACATGATTGAACAACAAAGAAGTCTACAACAATTGGAACTAAAACTCCCTTGAATAGCTTCAATGTTGCTTCTCTTCATCTTCTTGCAATCTCCACTCCCCCTTGTTTCTCTAATTACTTGGATGGTGGATTAGATGGTGGGATGAAGGTAGATGATATGGATAAAGAATGGATGAAAGAGATGGTGAAAAATGGAGGAAATTGTGTGTGAGGTGTGTGTAGGGGTGAAACCCTTCGAAAGCTCATCAAATACTGAACAATTGGGTATTTATACACCTTGGGAAGATTCTAGAAGTTTTCTGATTTTTCTTGATTTTTTAACCCATCTCGACTCGAGTAGCAAGTCGAGTTGGACCTTGCAACTCGAGTAAGCTAACTAGACAATTTCTGGACCCCAACTAGACTCGTGTTGGCAAGTCGAGTTGGACCTTGCAACTCGAGTAAGCTCTCTGGACAATTTAGGACCCCAACTAGACTCGAGTTGGCAACTCGAGTTGCACCTTGCAACTCGAGTTGGGTCCCTTGAGTCCGTTTCTTACTCGTTTCAGCTCTCGTTCTATTTTTACTTCGTTTTCACCTGTTTTACATAGTTTAAGCTCATTCTCACACATTTCCATGAAAACACATAACACAACCAAATTACGTATAAAACACAGATAAACTAATACGAAAATGCATACAAAAAGGCACTAAAATTTAGGCGAAAATATCATTAATCATGCCTCCTCTACCGATGAAGTATTTTGAAGCTTTTATTTGTCGATTGAAGGCTGGCTCCTTGCAACTTTTGGGAGCAGTTGGAACTCTTGCAATACCATGTCAAAGCATCCTTACATAACAGTACATATATATATATATATATATATATATATATATATATATATATATATATATATATATATATATATATATATATATATATATATATATATATATATACACAATTAGCATTTAGTCGTTAGATGAAGAAAAGTAGATCGATTTAGAAGAGGATTTGATTGATAGATATGGTGAAAGATTAAGTTGTTTTGGACATACACAGATTCATGTTCACATTGCTATGTGGAGAAGTTAAAATAAAAGGTCCACGAAAATGCTTTTCAAAGATTGCAATGAGATAATATTACCTCAGGGCTTCCAAGAACTCCTTTTAATTTTACCATAATCCATCCAAAATGTTGCTACATTGGATCAAATTTACCAACTTCAACAGTCTTACCAATGGTTCATATAATTGATTTAAAAATAGTAAGTCTCACTGGCATGATAACATATTAAAATTCATTAAATGAGTTTTTGAAACCCATTTCATTTTTTTGTACCATTGTCTCCAAAGAATTGCCAGCATACTTTCCTTGGGCTTCCTTTATATTCAAATACACTCGATTAGAAATATGGGAGGTAATCATACCTGAAACAATATCAATTTTAAAATTTTAAATGTAATAAATAAAAAAGTATCAAATACCTGAAGCATATTGAAATTTGCCCAACCGTCGACCACAACTGGTCAAAAATTTAAAGATCTGTCTACCAGCACCCGTCGACCATGAGAGGAAACAATCGATCAGTCGACCACAAGCTAAATTTTCGATAGACCAGGGTTGAAAATTGCAGCCCAATTTCATCAAATTTGCAGTTCAAAAAAATAACTCCCAAACGAAATTGACATGAATATTTGTCATCCTAACACCACAAGTCAACTATTAAACCAACACCCATAAAGTATTTCACCCTATCCTACCTAAAATTACCCTAAAACACAAGATCTACACAATATCAACAAACCCTACAAATTCTTAAGTACAAATAAGGAGAGTAGCATACCTGGAATGAATCGATTCTCCATTGAAGTTCTTAAACATAGTGAGACGAGGTCTTCTTCATTTCTTCATTCTTCTCGATGGATAGGGTGCTTCCTTCATCTCTTGGAGTTAAAGTGGGTGTACGGTGGTGATTGTGAGTAAATGAATATTGAGTAAATCTAAAATCGAAGGGTATAATTATAAAAGTATAACGGGTGTATATATAATTTGAGATGGTGTATTCAGTAATAGGCGTATACGTTGAAACGGTGTGTTTGGATAACCACTGCCTTTAATTAATTAAAACTAGCCCAATACTTAGAGTAATGAAGACGAGCAATTTGGGCCAAAAGGCCCAACGTGCCCAACAACTTCTTTGCCATTTATAAAGAACTCAATAGCAACTTGCATTCTTGGAAGCTTATCAGGATGATAATTTATATGGACAATCCCTGGCCTCTTCTTTATCAAATTAGCATCTTTTCTAATTGTCTGAAAAAGGACATGGTTATTAGGGTTGTAAATGAATCAAATAATTCGAATTCGAATTCGAATTCGATTCGATATTCAAATTCGAACGCGAATTCGAATAAATATTTTAATTCGAATAATATTTGAATCAAATATGATTCATAAGATATTCGATTCGATATTCGCAAATATATTCAAATATTAATATATAATATATATTAATTATATATTATTAATATTAAATAATTATATATTTTTATATATTAAATATAATATTTTATTTTATAAATATAAATAAATATGTATATTATCTAATTTATTACTATCTTAAAATAAAGAGGAAAAGATAAATTTTTATTTATTTTTATATATATAATGTGAATTATTTAATTGTAATTTTTAATAATTTAATGGTTGATGTATTTAATGAGTATTTCTTCTTAAATTTATTAATAGTACAAGAAATTAAAAAAATATTATTTAAAAAAAATGAATTTATAATTTCGAATCAAATTCAAATTCAAATATTCAATTTTGAATGTTCAAATTCGAATACTCGAATATATTCGAATAGCTCGTTTATTACTTTCGAATCGAATACGAATTCGATTTCGAATTCGCTTATAATCGAATTCGAATACGAATATTCGAATATTTAATTAAATACAATTCAAATACCTTAATATTTGATTCGATTCGATTTGTTTACAACCCTAATTGCTATTCATAAACAGGAATATATCCATGCATCTCTTAGTTGCAGTGAGTCCAACGTAGCCAGGATGTGATGGAAAAGAGAGCTCTTCATTATACACCGCTTGATCCCAAGCCCTTGGCCTTCGCGCCAGGCTCTCGGCCACGCGATCGAGTATCATTATTGGCTTTTGTTTCTCTCTAATTAAGAATTGGAATTTCAAATGTTTCACTTGTAAATTTCAGGGTAATTTTTGGAAAAAAAATAATAATACTTATACCATTTTGGCTATACTGATTTGTTTGGTTTTGCTCTTGTTTTGATTTTATAAAATAAGAGCCACAAGTTAATGGATAGAAATTTAGTGCTGTAATTTATTCTCTTGCAAGTAACATATTCGATGTTAAAATGAATATAGATGAGAAACTATTGCTACTAGCAGGTAGAATAATTTTAGAAAACCTTTATTTTTAAGTTTAATAGCAAGAAAAAACGCGAACTTTTACTTCTATTGTAAATTAATTATCTCCTTTAGGGAATCGCAAAAAAAAAAAACTCACCTTTAAGTATTGAAAACGAACTAAATTTCTTTTTTTTAAAAAAAAAACTACCTTTAATCCCAATCTTTGAGAAAATATCATATATTGGGTGTATTTTACAACTTCAGGAATTATTCTGTTTTGATTGGAATGTAGTTATGGTGCATGTCATATACTGTTGGAAAGCTCTTTGAGTCTAGTTTTCAAAAAAATTTACGGATCTCAAAGATAATAATCCTATAGAAAATTATGTTCGTTTTTTTTGGAAGGTGGCAGGTGTACCCGAGAATCTGCCAAGTTCAAGCATTTGAAGTTTTTGGAGACTTTCCAACTGTCTTTTCTTGGTCAAGTCTTCCTATTTAATATATTAATTATTGCAATAATATTGTGCAAGGTTTTTAATGCTCAAAGAATGATTAAAGATGGTGTTGGTGGTGTCTCAGCCACTTTCAATGTTGCTGATTTTTCACCATATGTTGATGATGAAGAAGTTCCAGATTCGAGGACAAATCTTTTTCAACTATGGGAGAGTGACGCTGAAATTTTTGGTGAAGAGTTGAAGTCTTCAACATGGAATGGCTACTCGTCAGTGAAGATCATAAACTTAGCACCTTTGAACAAAATGGTCCAATTATGCAGTGCCAACTCAACATGGAGATCACCAACAGTCAGCCAACTTCAGAAATTATTCTGTTTTGATTGGAATGGATTTATGGTGCATGCCATATACTGTTGGAAAGAACTTCGAGTCTTATTTTCAAAAAAATTTACGGATCTAAAAAATAATAATCCTACAGAAAGTTATGATCATTTGAATTAAGTGTGGCATGTTGGTGCATCATACGAAAGTTACTAGACCAACTTCGAATTTGTTGATTTCTGATGGTTCCTTTGCCCATTATGGACCTTGGTATCTTCATATTCTTAGTCTTTATCTATTTTTATTAATTTTTACATTTATTTGGAGTTTAAGTTATTATTTTCAATGCATTGAGAATGATCAAGTCTTATTTATTGTTTTTGACTCACTTGAAGGGTTGTTTCAAGTCTTGTCTATATAATGACCATTCTTTGTAAGTTTGGAAGCAGACAATTTTGAAATTAAACATATTTTGAGCTTTTAAGCTTGTTAGAAGATGTTATCTTCTTGTATCTTACTCTAAACTCTTTTGGTGAATTCTTAGAGTGGTTAGTGTACCTTTTAGTCTTTTGATGAATTCATTAAAACGACGAGTTTATTCCAAACTTATGGTGGATTTCATAGGTGAGGAATTGTATCCGAATGTGTGCTTGTGTTAACTCCTACTTTTCTAATTTTCCAGCGTCAAGCACCCTGAGTCATTGAGGTTCATGTTTCTTATAAAGGCAACATGTTCCGATCTCGGAGTTGCTACAGATCAACTGTAATTTAACTTACTTAGAATTTAGTTCAACTTAGGAGCCGCTTAATTGGTTCGAATTCTAAAAGAGAATGATAATGAGAATTATTACTGAGGGTAATTGTAGCGAGAATGAAGCTGATTGAATGGGGTAAAGTATTTAATAAATCAATGGGAATGATTGATAAATTTATGAGCTGCTTGGTTGGGGATAGTGGGAGGGGGTAATGGGAATAGATTTATATTGATTCCCATTGTTGATGTTTGGTTGGTGCCGTGAAAATCAAAATTTTTCAATCACTCACATCAATCCAATAACTACTCCCTACTCTTCATTCTCATTATCATTAACTCCTTAGTGATACTCATTGTCATTCAAATTGAGGAATTCATACCAAGCGGCCCCTTAAATTTTCATCACCTCATACCAAACATTAAGAATGAGAATTAACATCATTTTCATTCTCATTACCCCACTTCCAATAATCCCTTGTATTCCATTTGTTTCCATTCAAGCAATGGCCTTTGATTTTGTAATATCTACAATTTTCTCCATAGGCCACTTGTGCCTCATTTCTATTATCCATTATCCTTTATCACCTTCACAGCTTCAAATATGCACGATCAACAAGAAAAATAAAACAACATAAAATTAAAGAGAAATATCCCATGAAACTAGTTTCATATGGAATTTTTCCACTTTTGTTTATTGGTTGGGTGTCTACCAAAATTCCACATCGATTCCCTGCGGGCCAGTGTGCGCCCAAAGCATAAAATATCATGCTAGTATATTGAGTGGGCCCGGCTTTACTGGGCCGATAAACCCAATAGTGGTATCAGAGCCAGACCCTATACTTAACAGCATCATTCTATTGGATTGAGTGAGTCTGGCTCTACTGGGTCGATAAACCCAACAGTGGTATCAAAGCTAGGCCTCATACTTAACCGGAGCGACGCCTCAAACTGATGTCTAGCCATGAGGGGGAAAATGCAGCGCAATTGGTGGGATGTTCTCGCCTCAAACTGATGTCCAGCCATGGGACTACTTTGTTTGAGGGGAAAACATTGGTTGGGTGTAGATCAAAGCCCCACATTGGTTAGAAGTAGGGATGACGCTGGCTTTATAAGTGTGGACAAGATTCTTCCGACTTTGTTTGAAGGGAAAATATTGGTTGCGTGTCAATCAAAGTCTCACATCGATTAGAAGTAGGGATGGCGATGGATTTATAAAGTACGGACAAGACACTCTCTAGCATAAGGCCTTTTAGGTGTGAGCCTAGAGAGCAAAACTGTGCAGGCCAGTGGGCGGCCCAAACCAGACAATATCATGCTATTGGATAGAGTGGGCCCGACTCCACGGTCAATAAATCCAATATTGTTCCCCAATACTACTCCCTCTGTCCCACATGAAATTTAACATTTTTTTTCCGTCTCATATTAAATTATACCATCCAAAAAAGGAAGAAACATTATATCAATTTCTAACATTAAAAATACATTTTAATTACAAATTTATCACTCCTACCTAATATACATAACACACTTAAAAATTTATTTATTATTAAAAATATGACAGTACCATCCAAAAGTTAATAAAGTTAGTTAAAAAATGATTTTTTTTAAATTTTCATATCTATAGTAACAGTGCAAAATAAATGTGATACGGAGGAAGTACTACTGAATATTTTGGAGAAATATTAAATTGTAGGGTCAAATAAATCATAATCCAGGGTAAGAAAGGAGGCGACTATTTGCACTCAAAAATTGTTAAATGAACCCCAATAATTTATAGAATTAAAATATGATAATGTGATAAGACGTAAATAATATTTTATAAATAATAAAATAAAAATAATTATAATTCAAATTTTAAATGCACCCCAATCAGATTTCTAAAAGCACCCATTGTTATAATCACTAAATCACGATCAACCTAAACCCTAACCCTTCTGCATCAGCGTAGTATCACGAAACAAGGAAAATTGAGAATGATGATCATCCGGCAATAATCGTAAAGGAGGAGCATAATCAAAATATTCAGAGAAATGTCAATCCATCAGCAGAATGCAATAAATGTGTATAAAAAAAGGTCGTTCGGTTGTAACAACCAAACAACCGAACAACCTTAAGGTGTTCGACTGCAGCGGTCGAACAGAACACAAAAAAAGGCCTTTTGGTTGTAACAACCGAACAATCTTAAGGTGTTCGACTGTAGCAGTCGAACAGAACACGCAACAGCATGTTCTAGAATTCACATATGTATTGCTCAGAAACATGTCTAATTGCTTCTAATTCATGGAAAATTCAATTCAAATTGCAAGACAAGTACAACCACACACTACATAAACACAAATTCAAATTACCCATACTTAATTTTCAAATTTTGAAATCAATCAAAACTCTAGAATTCGTGTCAACTGTAAAATAAAGAAGCAAAATGACAAAGAAGACATGATACTTACTTAACATTGACGAAGTCTTGACGGTGGATTGGAGTTCTTCCCTTTTCTTTCGCTTCTGATCAATCGCGGGAGATTCTGCAGAACACGACAGTCGCGGTTCGAACGTTTTTTTTTTAATTTTGTAATTAATTAATTTTTCTTTAATTTGAGTATAATTAATTAAGAGGGTAGAGTTGTCTTTGTATGGGGTGTATTTAGTATTTGAAATGTGTAATTCTTAATTTTAATGGGGTACGTATAGTAATTGAGATTCATTTAGCAATTTTGAGGGTGCAAATAGCCGCTCCCGGTAAGAAAATGTTCCATTGAATTAATTTGCCAAAGTTTAAAATATCACAAATTGAGCTCCTCTTAAATAAAACATACAACTAGTTAATCCATAAAAACGATATTAAATACTTGATGCGTGCAAATTTTATACTTTCTCTATCCCACCGAAAGGTTCTCATTTTACTATATTAGGTGTCCTATTCAAATGTCTCATTTTTACCTTTTAATAAAAAAGGTCTCACATATAACCCATCACTCACTATTAATACAACTATCTACTATACATAAAATAATAATACTTCTTAATTAACGTGCAAAAAAATAAATAGGGACTTATAGGACTGAGGGAGTAAGTAATAATCACTACATTAAAATCTAATGATATACTCCCTCCATTCCGAGTTAATTTTTGCGTTTGCTTTTTGCACGTAGATTAAAAGATATAATATTTTAATGTATAGTGAATTGAGAAAAATAATATTTAATGTAAAATTACTAGTTGTATTAATATTGTGTGACAATATGTATAAAATAATTAATTATTTTGTATAGGTCCAATTAAATAAAAAAGAAATGTTAACCACTCGATAGCATATGCAGATTTTATAAAGCAATCTATCACTTATATAATCGCAACTTTTGCTTGAAGTAAAAAAATATATCAATTAGTAAGCACTCTATTTCAAGGTAGAACTACGGCTATTTGCAATCCCGTAACTACCAAATGAACTCCAATTACTAAATACACCCCACTAAAACTTCAATAAACAAGTAGTATCAATTACTAAACGTACCTCGTATAGGATCATTTTACCTTTTTAATTAAAATTAAACATCTCCAACTCTCCTCTCCGTCTTCTCAAAAACGCCAACCCAGTAGCTACCTTTTTTCTTTCCTCTGGTAAGAAAGTTAACAAACTCACAATCTTTTTAAACAATGATTTCTCTCTTTCATCTCATACTTATCCTTCCACTATTTTCTTTCTCACACAACATCCACTCAGTTGCGTTGGTGATGCCTTGCTGTTCACCATGATGTGCATCATTGGGATGCACGTGAATGTTTACGCTAAAGATGGCTCCATTTATTCTGGAATCTTTCACACCGCCTATGAGAAGGTGTTTTCTTTATTGTTTCAATCTTCTAGGATTTTGGTTTGCTGATTGTGCCCGAGAAATTATTGTTGCTTTTTTGGTTTTTGATGGATATGAATCCTCAAATCTTAGGGTGGTGTCTGATCTTTGATTTTTCTTTGATCCTACTGCTTTAATTTCTCGTTTCAGTTATATTTATGTTATAGTCTATTGATTTCATTTTTATTAGTTGATGATTCATTGTTGGCAATGTGGTTAAAGCTGTAACCCAGTTTGTAGTGCAGCAATACGGTGGCGCTGGATTTTCATAGGGTGGAACTAGGGTGGTGGGTGGATGTGAACTGCAATTGTGCCTCCAATAGAACTTGTACACCGAGAAAGTGCGATTAGGATATATCGATGGGGTGTATAGAAATCTAATTGGGATTTATATAATAATTTGTAATAACTAATTTTATTTTATTATTTATATAAGTGTATTTACGTTTTCTCACATAAATAAATTTTAAATTTATAAATTAATAAAGTTCGTTTGGTAAATCCTAATACAAAATAGCCGCCCCTCAATTAATTAGCTTCTAGTAGATTTATTTATGGACAAGGGAGTCTACTGTGAACTAGCTCGGTTCACCATGTATCATTTTTTTTAAACTACATTTTAAAAAATTAATTTTTAGAACGGTGAATTACTCACCCCATCCCAAAAATGTCTTGAACTTTTTTTTTTTCTTCACGTTATGTAAGAAAGTTGTTACTTTTAGAGGTGTTTGATAAATTTTTTTAGTATAATAAATGAATGATGAAGTAAGTTAAATATATTAGGTAGGATGATACTTTTTGTAAATAAAGTACAAGAGAGAGTTTAGTTGTTTTTGGATTTTTTACCTTTTTAAATGTGAAAACTTTTATGGAATGAACGAAAATGAAAAATATGAGAACTTTTATGAAATTAAGAGAGTATTACTCTCCTAAATAAAAAAATATTATTGCTCAAATTATGTCCAATGAATATAAAAATCACTAACATAATAGAAGGTGAAAAATAATTGAGTTTTTCATTCAAAAGTATAATAGTTCATCTTTTCAAAGAGTGGTATTTCATGTACAAAGAATAATTGGTAAATCATGGTGCAAATATTTGAGGATTTTTTTTATTTATGTAAAAGTAATTTTCCATGTATTAAAGAGTATTGAAAAGATCAGAGTGTATGTGTGAATCCGATTCACTTAAGTGTTTACTTTATATATTGTACACCCTTACGTGGTAATGGAGGGAGTAAATTATTTCCTCATTATCTCACTAATTCATATCTCAACTATTAGATTTGTTGTGTATGCAATTATCTATATTAAAATACTTCCTCAGTTCTATTATGTAATTAACATTTTCCATTTTCGTTAGTCCACAATAAATTTTACCACTTTTGACAGGGCGGTGCTCTGACCGATTGAACTACAATCCCAGGAAAATTAGGTGTACGGAATATTTCATCAATCCTATGGCTTCTTAATTTAAAAAAAATCATCTTCAACTAACACGTACCATTCTTTATAATTTTTATTAGCTTAAAACATTTATGTTGCCCCGAACAGTCAATATAATTAGTAAAAAAACATTTTTACACTCGATTTCTACCATTGCAAATAATATGAAATGGAGGTAGTATTAATGATAAACTTTCGAAACAATAATAATTTTTTGGGAAACTTATTCTTAGGTATAATATGTATCCTATTATTACTAAAAGATATAAGTTTAAATTTTAATTCCTATGAGATATTGCACAATAAATACTCATATTGACCCTTAATTGCTAAGGTATTTATTTATGAAACTCAATTTCAAACGTGTTTTCTAAAAATTTAATTTATCAATTCCTTAATTAGTGAGATTTGTACCTTTATACAAACTATATTTTAGGAAACAAAATATATTTATTAAATTCAATTTTTACTACTAAATGTATTCATCGTATATATTAATCAAATCTACACAAATAAGCGTAAAAATCTGCCTAATACAGCTAAATTATTGCACAACACAATTATAGCTTCATCGTATATAAACTAAATTTACACTACAAGTGTAAAAATCTGTATAATACAGTTAAATTGTTCAACAACACAATTATGGCAAAAGCTCCTGCGCCCCCGGGCCATGCCGTGTCCCCATGTGAATACAACCCTCCTCCATTTTCAATTTAAACATATGTATTGGTAGGAGATTAAATTGCAAAGGAACACAAAAATTGCAAAGGAGCACGGTGTCTCCGGGGGTACAAGAGCCTCACTCCACAATTATATTATTGCACAACATTGTTGCATATATAATTAAATTGCGACACAACAACAGTTATATTGTTGAACAAACCAATCATGAAAATCCATATCTTATAAATATGCTATATATATTTAAAAATATAATTAATTTGAGGCAAAAATATTATTGTGCAACAGTTTTTAAGGTGCACCAAGGTCAATTTTTACCCATAACCCATGTACTTATATGAATTTGAGTTAAATGGATAATTAATTCTCATACTTTCTCTCTCTAACCCTACGCTATCTCTCAAACTCTCCCTCTAACTCATGATACTCTTTTTCTGTGTATCTGCTCCCTTCTTCCAATGTTCCTCCACGTTATCTCAACTCTCCGCCGCTTCTGTGTGTACCTGCTTTTCACTTCCTTCTTCCACCGTTCCTCCACCGTCATCTCAACTCCCCGTCGCTATTGCTGTTTCTTTCTTCCAATGCCATAGATATATTCTTCCAAAATTTTTCACACATATTTCAGATCTTTTCAAGAATCGATGATTGTGTTTGTTCTAGATCTTCTAAAAATTAGATGCTTCCGATGGGTGTTCGATCGAGATCTTCTAGATGGCTAGCCTTCAATGGATGGATCTAATTCTCTAATTCTTCATAAATTCAGAAAATCAACTCACGCATCAGCGTGGATGTGATTCTTCAATTTTTCGAATTTTTGGATATTTTTATTTTCTTATTTTTTATAATTTCAGTGGGCTGCAAAGATTGTAACTAGTTGATTGTTCTTCATTTCTCCAGTTTTTTGAGCGAAAAGTGAAATTATGATGATTGTTGACGATTTTGCTTTCAATTGATTATAATAATTTTATGAGATTGTAGAATTGGTGGGTTGAAATTGTGTGTGGGATGTTTCAGCTTTTTTATTCGGTATTGTATACATTTAATCATATAAATGTATTACTTTTTATTATAAAATGTATCATTAACTTTATATATATAAAACTGTATCAAATCTTATTAGGTAGTCTTTACAATTAATAATATAAATGTATTACTTTTTATTCTAAAATGTATTAACTTTATATATATAAACTATATTAAATCTTATTGATTTTTAATATGCATTTTCATAATCAATTGTATTAGTAGAAATTTAATAGTGTATATGTTTTTCTCAATAAATGTATTACTTATTTTTTTAAAAAAAATCAATATTAATAATATTACATATTTTTAATTATATTTATTATTTTATATATAATTTTACATTAATATACTTAATCTACAAATAATTATATAAATAAACACATATTTAAATTTAAATAAATTAATTAAATGATTTACAAAATCATCAAATACTTTTGAAAAGGTTAAAAATATTTCAAAAAAATCCAAATCTGGAGCAGTGATAATACGTGGATTGATTTAGCATGACATAATGAAATTTTTGTGTACAATCTAATTGGTAAGAATATTCATTTATCCAAGATATCCTGTGGAATAATTTGTCATATGTCTAATCTAAATTTAGTGAACTTAAAGGCATGTTTGAATAATATTCTACTCCAATTAGATGGTGATTATCTCGGCACAAAATATTTAGCAATATAATTTGGGGTATTTGGAATCTATCCAAACACAAAAATGAATTGAAGAGAATTATTTTATAAGAAGGAAGGAAATATGGGAGAAGATGATGGTACATTAGCATAAATGCAGTAAAGTAATGGGGGTAATTTAGCGTAGGTTAAGAAATAAGTGGGTAACATGTGCGGGGGGTCAGTAATGGGGTGGCCCACAGAGAGTTGACAGTAGGTGGTAGCCAGCCCATACGCTTTTAAAAAAAAAACAATTTAAAAAAAAAAGAAAACGGCGGTTTCCGGGTCAACCGGTCCATTCGATTTTCCCGGTCCGAATCGGTTCAGTCCGGTTTTTCCCGGTTTGATGCCCCAGCTTGTTTTATATGCCTTTCCGGACTTATTTCTCGGCCGGTTCCCGATTGGACCGGTCGAACCGACCGGTCCGATTTGATTTTCAAATCATTGATATAAATATTACATTTATGTAAACAAATGTTATAGTTAGTTAAACTAATACAATTTTATTGATTGTTACTCATATATACAAAGTCTGTGTCAAATTTTTGTTAGTTTTTAATTTTATATTTAATATTAAAAATACATTTATGAGAATAAATGTATATACATTAATTAATAAAAACTTATACAATATACTTAACATGAATTACACCCAAAACCATCACGCCAAAACTATTCACCAGCACTTCTTCCTAGGATCGACCTTTTCCTCCACCAAAACAGCACAAATCCAATCCCCAATATCATCCAAGCCAACTCAATCTATAATCTAATACCTTAATTTACACCAACCAACATACATTGAGGTGGAGCGACAACCGACTCAATCCATAATTCAATAAGGAAGACGAACGGCGGACAGAAGTTAAGATCTAAGGAACTGAGGCAGCGACACGAGATCTATGGGACGCGGAGGTTGATGAGAACATCCATACAGCGGAGCAAGGAAGACGAGACGGCGGACGGAAGTTGAGATCTGAGAAACGGAGGCAGCAACGCGAGATCTAAGGGGACGGACATACGTAGCCGCGTGGAGGTAGATGAGTGGGCGACATGAAATGAAGAAGAGGAGAGGCGGCGGCCGAGGTAGAGAACGGAGGAGGCGCAGCCGGCGGGAGAAAAGAGGGAAAGAACGTAAGGCAGTGAGAGAAGAGAGAGGGGAGGGGAAAGGACCAACAATGAACAAGAGGAATAATCCATTTGGGTATTCTGAAATAATATACCTAACCCATTTCTAAATATGGGTCATGTTTTTAGTGTACTCCAATTGTACAATAGATCAACTCTTAATTTGATTCACGACACGAATATATTGCCGCACAATCTATTACATTATTGCACAAACTAGTGTATAATTTTGTGCACGGATATTCTTCCAACCTCTCTCATTATTTAACCCTAATAGAAAATCTGCACAACAAGCTGTCAAATCATTGTCAAGCCACGATGTTGGCGGCGCCGCATATGATTATCGAAGATGTCATTGACTTGTATCATTCAGATCAAGGCTCGTGAAGGGTCTTCGTAACCGGTGGTGTAGTTGAATTTAAAAAAAATTTCGATGCCGCAACCGCTGTTGACGCCGACTCCGAACATCTAGGGCATGGTCTGCAGGTTTGCGCATTTGGTGGGGCAACCTAGTTTCGTAATAATGACGGATTTAAGGATGCAGTATCCTCGAGCCATCACAGAGGACTTAACTTGCCCAACAACCCCATTGAAGCCAAGAAAAAAGAATTTCTCCGGGAATTGATGTATGAGGAATTGGGGCTGCGGGTATTGATTTATGAAAAATTGGGACACTGTAAGCGAATCTTTTTTAAATTTGCCGATCTTTCTCCCACATAATTTGAACGGGAATTGATTTATGAAGAATTGAGCACCGTAAGCGAATCTTTCTTAAATCTGCAGATCTTTCTCCCACAAAATTTGAATCGAATATTGGAAAATATTTAAATTAAGAAAATTATTATTTGAGATAATTAAGGAATTTAAATAATATATTGAGATAATATTATGATTTAAATATTAAATTAAGGTTATAATAGATATATCAATATATTTTTTGTATTTATTAGTAATAGATTAGACTAATGTATTTAATACTAATTATCTTAACTACCGTGTACTTCATAGTAATTGTTCCTAATTTTTTTTTTAGAAATAATTCCAACACAAATAAAAGGAATAATTGAATATTATAAGATTTGAATACAATCCTAGCATTAAATTACAAATACAAATCTAAAATTACTAATGAAGAATTTTATTGTTGATAGTATTGGTAAATCAATTTAGTAATGAAATTTTCATCTTTTAAGTAAATTTAGTTTCTCAAAGACTTTGTGGGGGACCTTATGTGATGCTTATGTGAGACATGACAAAAATGATAATTTTTATAATGAAAAGTGATATTCAATTAATAAAAGTGATAATATTATTTCATGAACCATTTATACTATAAATGAAAAGTGATAACATTTTATAGTAAAAGTGATAACGTTTTAAAGCAAAAATGATAACTATTATAAAAAGTGTATAATTGTATCACGTGAGACGTCTCACACAAGACTTACCCTTTTTTTAATTTTTGTAGTGAATGAACTTAATTTGATTTTTAAGCACAATTCCACCAAATATTTTGGTTTGCAATATCGCCCCCAGGTTCAAATACAGTACTAGTTTCACATTTTTTGGTATATTCATAAAAGATGGAAAATAATGACTCTATTGCATTCAAATTTAATTGTTCGATAGATTTACGAATTGCATTGTTGCCTGATTTTCTAGTTGTTCAATTTCACTATTTACAAATGGAATTGCCCCATTAACTGTGAATAGTTGTTGGCCTGTTCAATTATATGCTTTACAAATGGAATCGCTCATGAAATTGTGTGCTATAGATTCGTTTTTTCTTGATCAGGAATTGATACATTTCCTCAATGGGAATTACACAGTTTCTGTGTTTTCTTAATCTCTCTATTTTTTCTTACTTGATCAATTTTTACAGAATTACCCATTAACAGTGTAATAGATAACTTGATCTTTCTTACTTGATCATTTTTTATAGCTTTATGCATAAAGAGGCTTAGCCAAAGGGAAGTATGGGTGCTTGTTCAACAAACAATAAAAAAATCTCTTGCTCGATGGAATTAAATAATTTGAATGTTTTCTTAATTCAGTTTACAAATATTAAATAATTTGAATGTTTTCCTAATTCAGTTTACAAATTCAATCTGTTTTTATTAATTTTAATTAATTCACTTAGATTTATTTTCATATTAATGAATCATTAGTCCATAAAATAATTCTTAATAAATAGTTCTCACAATAAAAGCCAATTCTTTCCGTCTTCCGGAAGCGGCTTAGGCTACATGGACCAGCTCAAATTACCTAAGTCGTTTCGCCACCACCTCCCCATGGATGTTGACGACATGTTGCAGTACGAAGGGGAGGAGGAGGAGTACGGAGTGATGTTTTGCAGTTCTATAAAACGCTTGAGAATGGACGGAATTATTCCAAACATGTACCTTTTTGTTGACCTTTTCCTTGATCAATAACAATAGTCCTCACAATAAATGTTTTTATAAAATTACAAATATTCTATTTTTTTTCTTTTTAATATTTTCATCTTATATTAATTAAAAATCTTAAATAAGTGAATTAATTTAGCCCAGGAAACAGACGCTCAGATTTCCACATTAAAAATACTAATTCATATATCCCGAATAACTTATAATTATTAAAATACTAACTAATCATATATCCTTAATTTGTAAAAAATTAATAAAATATTTATATTTTTTCTTTCATTAATATTAATTTATGTCTTTAATTATAAAAAAATGATTATAGTTTAATAATTTTTATTTTTAAAGTGTTGGTACATAATAAAGTGAGTATATAAAGCAGAATTACAATGAAGGTTGTACCTCTACTCCCACCGTCCCCCAAAAAGTATTTCACATTTTTCTTTTTCATCAATCTCTCAAAGTATTTCACACTTTACTTTTACTAAAATTGGTAAAAAAATAAATTATTATAATATTCACTTTTTACACACATCCCAATATAACTCACTTTTTCACATCTTCCAACAACTTTACACATATTTTTCATTAAATTAACTAAAATATATATTATTTCTCATACTTTATATATTAAAAATAGAATTTTCTTAAACTCCGCACACACCAATACGTAAAATACTTCATGCGATGGAGGGAGTATTTATTAAACACCATATCATAATCCATGCCTAGGAATTAGTACGATAGTACGATGGGATGGGATGGATCGATGGCTAGGAATTAGTACGATGGGATGAGATGATATATAAGGAGTACCCTTCACATTTATTGTTCCACGTTGTTTAAGAAAAATTACTTTTTGACTTTTTCAACTCATTTTTTGGAGGGTAAAACTGTCCAAACATTAGGGTTTAGAGTTTGGATTAACTTTATCATTAAAGTTAATCCAAACCCTAATTACCGAAAAATAAATAAAAATACCAAAAAAAATTAATTCCAGAAAATATTTTTTTAAAAACTGCAACTTCAAAAAATCAGCAGAAATTACAATAAAATCTCACAAAAATTACAGATTTGATACATCATTATAATAAAATTACATAAATTACAGAAATTAAAGAAATTTGTTACACTTCCATTAAATTACAGAAATTGCAGCATTACATAAAAAAAGAAATTACAGTTTTCTTCTCAATAGAAGAAGCTAGAGAAATCTTCATTTACACTGTCCTTATGTTGTTTATGTGTTGTTAATTTGTAAACAAACATCATGTATGTTCTTTTTGTTCACAATGCTCTCAGAAAGAATATCATCACCGAGCATGGTCTCCTAAAAGGCTTCTTATACCTATTGGTAACTGCTACAATATTAAAAAAATATCAAGCGCCTCCAAAGTAGGTATGAAACCTAATGGTGACACTGAACACCTAATTTCAGGGACAAGAATAAGTTTATCTAAACTTTTTCTATCAAAAGAGTTACTTAACCCTCTTAATAACATCATCATTGGGTCATGGTCGCCTAAATATGTATGTATATACCTATGGGTGACTCAATATACTTATCACTATGGCTGGTTCATATGGCATGATCACCACAGCATTGAAACCTTAGCCCTCGGAATAGATTCGTCATTGGGCTAATTTAAAACCTACATTTAATGTACTCATGGACAATTATTATTAGCCACCAAAAGCCTCACAGGGACAATTAAAGAGCAAATCAGCAATAAATATCCACCAAAATGCATCACATAGCCACATAGAGGCCTCACAGGGACAATTAAACACATGTTGCATTCAAATTTAAACATTTCAGTGCCTCAAAGGGCCTAGTACTATCCAAATATTCCCATCGTCAACCAGCAAATGCCTCAAAAGCTCAAGAAGGAAGCAAATAGAGCCTAACAGGGCCAAAATAGATGCCTCACAGGGCCAATCAATCATCTGTTTCACACATATAAACAATTCAATGCCTCACAGGGCCACATAGATGCCTCACAGAGTCAAATAAACTCATGCTTCATCAATTCAGTGCCTCACAGGGCTAAATCAAGTGTACTCAACATCAATCAAGTGCGTCACAGGGCAAAATAGAGCACATAAAGCACATACCAAGCCTCACAGGGCATCCCAAGCTACAGAAAAAAATGATAGAAGATATGGATGTACCGATAAGCTGGAAGAAACATACAGACCATCTTGTAGATGAACTGTTGATATCTAATAAATGCATCATTTTGGGGCAAGTTTTCCCCGACATTTGCAGCCCCGATGTTGGACTCCAGGGCCACTATTGGGTGGTCGGAATCTCGACAGCTGCGAGGGAATCTCCGAAACAGAGATTGACGGGGCAAACATTTCGGCGACTCGTCCTCAACATCGAAGTCCTCAACCACATACGCAACATCCCTGGAATCGGGAAATAAAGAGTCGGGAATCACCAGATTGCAAATGTTCCCGGCGATAGAGGAAAGATCGACAACTGAATCCGACTGTAAGGAGTCGGGAACCACCATGTCGCTGGTGGTTCTGGCAAGATCCATTGCGGTTTCAAGTCTATCGACGACCGATGGCATGGAGTCAACCCCAACCTCCATCTCGCTCCATCTATACTCGGATCCGGACCATAGATCTAGTAGTTCAACCTCAGAAACATTAAGTGGTTGAAGATGAAGTGAATCGGACATCGAGGGTTTAGAAATCAAAGTAAAAAAATGGTAGGTCATGCGCAGAGGAGCAGATGAAGGGGGTAGGGTTCCTCTTTACGCCACGAAAGTATGGATCAAATGAGTAAGCGGCGTAAGATGAAGGGCTAGGGTTTAGTCGCAATGAAGAGGACGAGAGACGAAAGGAGAGGAATTGGAAATAAAGCAGATTGAAAGGGAAAGGAAAAGGGTGTGGTCCAAGTGTGGTTAGGCCCAACTAAAAGATTAGGGATGTTAATTATGTGGTTAAGAGGGCCCAAATCCCTTTTTTTTTAATATTAGTGTAGTTAATGAGATGGTAAGGGTGTAATTAATAGTTAAATTGGGGATATATATGTCAAATTTTTTTGCCAAAAATGGGGGGTGAAGGGTATTGTGGGACGTCCAAATGTAGAAATGGTGAAGGATATTGTGGGACGGAGGGAGAATATTTTACTAGAATATTTACTCAAACACTAAGTGCGTTGGATTTAATAAAATTATTGAGAATTACTAATGCTAGATTTTATACAAGCAAAATATCTGGTACATACACTCGAGTGCATACATTCCATTCAAATACGTTTATTAATAAATAAGTACATACTTTATGTGTCGACATAAAATATCTCATTTACTTTTTGCTATTATTATTATTATTATTATTATTATTTTATATATAGTTAGTAAATATATTAGTAGGGAGCGGGGAATCATATGTGTAGTCGTTCTATTAAAAAAGAAAAATAAATACCTTTGAAGTTGACACCCAAAGTAATAAAATAGAGACGTTTGGGGTGGATGGAGGGAGTATATAGGGATATTATCGTTTTTAGTCCTCTAGGAATAGTATAATCCAATTTTGGTTCTTTAGGAATTGATATTTGAAATTTTAGTCCTTTAGGACTTAAAAGTCCAAGTTTAGTCCTATAGGTTTTTTAAAAGTCCAGTTTTAACCTTTAGGATTTTAAAAAGTCCGATTTTAGACCTTATCTTGCTATTACCAATCTAATTTCTACTATTACCAGATTTTTCCATTATATGCCCCCCATTTTATGCAATACTTCATTTTAAATCTAATTTTTCTCCATTTTTTCAAAATACACATAGTTCATTACGACCATATCAGACCAATCATACTTCCGTATATTAATTTAGTAACATTAACTTAATATTAACTAACCAAAATCATAACAGTTCCTTTCTTTGATCGCAAATCCTTCAGGTAACCGGAGGGTTTTACAGCTGCTCCTCATAGCTAACCACGCGCCCCGCAGTGTGATGGTTCAACTTTGTTCCTTCAAAGGACTCCAGCACAATCCTGGTTCGTTTCCTACACCGGATGTACAGGGTACTACTACTATATTTTGTCAGAAAATATAGAAGATAAGGTTGTAGAAAATGAAAGGTTACATGCTTCGGGTAGTAGCCTAAGATTTTATTTATTGAATGGAAATATTATTACACACTCATACCACTTGAACAAGAGGAGAAGACTCCTCTAGCTACCTATGGTAGCTAAAATAGAAACACTCATACAAGAAAGGAAAGGAAACTAATACAATGTTTTCTTTAGAGAGAAAATAGAGGGGAATCATCGATGCCTTCTGCTTTCTCAGCTCTACTATTTATAGAGGCTTTTCGGATGTGAAATTCGAATTTCAAAGCATCTTTATTCTTAATGATGTCACTGCTTACGTCATTGTGTTGGCGTCACTGCTTATGTCATTCCATCTATTATTGTTGGCAACTGTCCTGCACTCGTCTTTTGCCTCTTTTGAAGGGTCACATGACCCTTATCTTTTTGGCCTTTCGAAAGGTCTCTTGACTCTTACCCTCCTTGTAGAGTCACTTGTTTTCATGGGTGTCTGAAGGGTGATCTGTCTCTTGGGTGTTTTGAAGATGTTTTACCCTCTTCTTTCCACGTGTATCCTTAGGTGGAGGGGGTACAACAATTCTTATTCTCCCTATGCCCAACCTTACTCCTTTTTCAAACTCTGGTTCTGTTTAGGTAGAGCAGCTTGTGCATATCTTGGGCCATGTTACAGTATTTTCGATGAGTTTGTTTACTCACCGAAATCTTGTTTTTCCAAAGAAGATCTTATTTTTCTTCAAAGGCCTTTTCCACAAATACTGTCTTCTTTCCTGTTAATGTGTTTAACAGAAAAGACCCATTCATAGACTTGTGTTCGAGCTTAAATGGATACTTCACCTAGTCCATGGCTTGAATGCAGGTATACAACCCTCTCGCTCTTCGCGTCGAGATTTGATCCTCGAAATAAGTAGAAACCAGGACTGGTTCCTTTCCAGAAGACTCTTTAATTTTGTTTGATGCTCCAATATCTGGTCTTCTTAGCTTGATAAAGTGAAAGACCTCGTGGTTTCCTTTTTCCACTAGTTCTGGAGCTGCACTGGTGAAGCAGAGTTCCAATACATCTTCTCTAGACAACGTCACATTGTTTTCCCATGACTTCACAACGACTTTTCCTAAACAGTCTGGCAGTTTTGAAAGCTTCGAAAAGCTTGGTGCAACAGTATATATTGAGGCTAACACCCAAAATTATACCACTACTTCACTTTGTTCGGACTTGAGCCCTCTCTCATCGAAACTCGGGGGTATTCTCTAGATATATATATCCGACACTTCTCCGGACGAATTCCATGTCTTGTGTTTAATTTCTCCCATCTGGCCTGGTACTCCTGCCAATGAGAAAAGTCAGCTAGGTTAATACCAACTTTAGTAGTGGCTGTCATAGGCCTAAGGTTGATCTCTCCCTCTTTGACCCCGGAGGTGTTGCGTTGACTCGTCGAGTCTAGATGTGACTCCAGAGCCTCGATTTTTCCTTGGACCAGTTCTTCCTTTGGAAGTTCCAATCCAGGACTTGTGCTAATGGTATTTGAATCCCTTGCTCCGGGTTTAGAGCCCCGTTCTAGACTACTCTCCTTTTGTTGATTGTTATCAACAGCCTGGAGGAGTGGCTCTCATATTTTCTCAAATAGACCCGAATTATTGTGGATACAGTCTCGTATGTGATTGGACACTTTGATCCGATCAATTTCTTGTACTTTTCCAGCAAGCCCAATATTGAGCACCAGATTCTCGAATTCCCTTTTGAGCAACTCAAGGTTGTCCATCAGGTGCCTTGAAGCGATCAGGATGGAGTCTATCTCACCTCCCCCCATCTCTTGTCAGGAAATCTGCCAAAACATTATCAACATATTTAATAATGACAATACTAAAATCATAATATTGGCATTCAACTAGCCATCTTAAAAGTCTAGCCTTTTCTGGTTTAGATTCAATTTTATTTTTTAGAAATGCTTTGACACTCGTGTTATCGATTTTAAGAATGAATTTCTTTGCAAGAAAAAATAGCGGCCATTTTTTGAATACTTTCCGTACTGCAAAGAATTCCTTCTCATTGATGTGCCACCTCTTTGCCTTATTCTCTGCAAAGATCCCACTGCAATATTTGCATGGCACTTCTCCTTCGGATGTGGACTTCGTGAGAACTGCTACCCACCAATGGTCACTAACATCTGTATATAGTACTAGATTATCCTCGTCATTAGGAATGGCTAACTTCGGGAGCTTCTTACAAACCTCCTTTAATTGTTTAACCATTTCTCGGTGTGATTCCTCCCATTTGAACTCGGCATCTTTCTTCAATAGAGGACTAAACACCTTTCTGTATTGCGCTAGATTGTTGATGAAAATTCCAGCAAAGTTTACAACTCCTAAGAAGCTTTGGAGTTGTTTCTTGTCCTTGAGATCTTCAGGAAATCCTTGAACCTTTTCTACAATGTGTGGTTGTAGAATAATTCCAGACTCATCAATCTCTACTCCAAGAAACTCAATCTGCCTTGTTGCAATTACTGCCTTCTTTTCAGAAAGCACTAATCCTTCATTGTGACATACTTCTGAAAAGACTTCCAGATGCGCCAAATGCTCTTTCATATTCTTTGAGGCTATGAGGATGTCATCCACATAAACGAACATGAATTAGAAATAATATTTGAAAAAATTATCCATCTTCCTTTGATATATCTAAGGTGCGTTTGCCAAGCCCATGGACATAACATTCCAAATATAATGATCCTGTGGTGTGGAGAAGGCTGTAAACTTTTTGTTTCCTTCTTCCATCATAATCTAGTAAAACCCAGATTTGCAATCGAACTTTGAGAATACCTTAGCATTCTTGATACAGTTGACCAAGTGTTCTCTATTTGGTATGTAGTATCCGTCAAACTCCAAGATGTTGTTGATCCCTTTGTAGTTGATTACAAGCCTCGGCTCCCCCGCTTGACTTCTCCATGATTTCGAACTAGAAATCCTAGACTGTTATGGATATACTCCTGGTGAAATCAACTTAAGGTCCAGATTTTCCTTAAGTATTTGCTGCATATCCTTTTGATCTTCTTGGTTCATCAAGATAGGCTTATATCTTACGAACTCATGCTCCTTTCCTTCTTTCACTTTGCATGAGGCTTTAAGTTCGGTTTTGTCCCACCAGGCTAGAGGATCCTCGTTGAAGTTCCTCTGAATATTCTTTTTGATGTCCTACAAAGATGTTCGTTCTTCGGTTGTGACGTCCCTTTGTAGATTTTCTCCCAAGCTTGCTTTGAGAAGGTGGATTGTATTTTCTTTTAGGTTCTCCATCTTCCATCCTCCTCAATCTCGGTTCTCATTTCAAGGACCGCTTCTCCATATCTTCTTCGATCATTCATCTTTGGATGGCTAAGTTTACCTTCATTATCAACATGCTTGCTGCGAAATCTGATTGGCATTTATCTTTGAAATGCATTATGCAGTCTTGGTGCGATGATCTTATGTTCACAAATAGTTGTGACAATAAGCCTCCTTGTTGCGTTTTCTTAGGTAAAAAGCTTGAATGTCTGTAGGAAATTTTTTCCTAACAAAATATCTGCTCTGGTATCGTGAAAATATATCGGTGGAGTTTTCATCTTGTATCATGGGGTACGATCCACTCCTCCGATCATGATTTCCGCTTGCTTGATTCCTCTTTTAAGGATTAGCACCCTCTGTGAGAAATCCTTTCCTAGTACCGTTGGCAAATCTTCACCTGAGCCTTTAGGGAAGACTCCTTCCTTTGCTGTACAGATACCGGCTCCTGAATCGATGTATGCCGCAAAATATTCTGCTCGGTGGTCTTTATATATCATCCCTACGGTGATATATATCGAGAATGGACTAGTAGTCATGGGTAGGTCAGAGCTTATAACCCCAAGCCTTTACTAGTAAACCTTGTATCTTTTTTCCTTGACCATGAATTCCATTCCGTCATGTAATTATTCCCAAGGTTTGTGATCCTCGAGTAACTCCAATCCCAGCGCTAGTTGTTCAGGGAATCTTCCTGCTCTCCCCTCTATGACTAGCTCAAGTTCTCCGAGTTTGAGCTGTCATTGATACCTTGATTGCATTTTCTCAATACACAAAATTATCCCCAAGTATGAAGGATATCAATTGTAGTTTCGATAGAAGACCAAGTGATTATCGAACCCAAGGGATGGATTATTATCAATTTAATTATATTCTAATTAACAAAAACTATGTTGGAAAATTGGTTTGGAATAGTTACGAAACTAAATAACTAATAACTTAAATAGAGAATTAAATAAACAAGCAATAGAGAAAATACGGCTGAGATCAACTGAGAAATTAGGTAGTTCTTCGGGTCATCCAGTTTTACTTATTAATTTATTTTCCATGTGTTGATGTCCGACTCTGCCTTGTGGTCTATGGATGCATTACTAAACCATGCAAGTTCACTCTATAGACACAAGTAAACATGTGTATGACACGTGTGAATATCCTCGAAGCAAGAGATATAATTCACCCCCTTTCTAGGTACTATCAGTATCAATTATTTCCCGTGCACTTAGTACTCTAACCCGATATGATCTTCCTTTTAGGCACAATGACGTTATACTCTTTATCCTACTTAATAACCCGAAAAATATTCAATTAACAAGTAATTATATAAAATAGTTCTAATAAAACTTCAGAATCCCTTCACTTGGAATTATAACATGTAATCCTACTCATCAGTGAAGCACTCAATCAATAACCAAGATATGTATTCAGACTCTACATAACAGTTAATGATGCACAAAACGACTATGAGTATGAATTGAAAAGGCACAATCTTATATAAAATAAACCACAGGTAGTGTTGTACAGAGTTTACACATGGAAATTCAATTAACTCATAAAACTTTCATAACCCTAGAACTACCGGAGCGGCTCTAGCCCATGATTGATCTAGGAACAATCATGGTTAATTGGTACTCCCTTCGTCCCGTTTCAATGTCTACGTTTGCTTTTTGCACGTTGATTAAGAAGTATAATATTTTAATAGATAGTGGGTGGAAAAATATAATATTTAATGTAAAGTGAGTAGGTGTATTAGTGTTGGATGATATATTAATTGTTTTAAATGGGCCCTATATTCCAAAAAGGAAAACATAAACATTGAAATGAGACGCACAAAATAGAAATGTAAACGTTGAAATGGGACGGAGGGAGTATGATCTTACTTGACTCGCCGACAAACCTCTCTTCATGACTTCTTGAGATGATGGTAGGATTTCGGTGGTGGATGTATGATTAATTACTGATGTTCCCTGTGAAAGCTCTTCTTTAATACTAGTGGAACCTCTTTACAGGCTTAGGATGGGCTTTTACTTGAGGTACACGTCAAATTTGGTAAAAAAAATCTAGAATTACCATAAATAGAAGCAGTGAGAAACCATTCAACCACACCGTGACTGGTCGAGCAATGCTCGAGCAAGCCTTCTGTAAGTTTTTATAGATTTTGTTCGACTTCACTCATCTGCTCGACCAAGATGATGCTAGTCGAGCAACATCTCTTGGTCGAGCAAGCTCTCTGAACAAATCTGCGTATTTTGCTCAAAATGACCACCTTGTTCGACTGAAGCGATAATAGTCGAATAAGGTTTTGAGGTCGAACAGTCTTCGAAAATCACCTCAAAAATCGTGTCTTCCAATTCTGAGCCCTTTTGATCTGTTTTCCTGTACAAATATGCTCAAAAAGCCATAGTATCCTCTGATTTGTGACTTTTCCATAGACATACTGATTCATCTCAATAAAAGACTCAATCATACTCAATTTCCACACAAATCAGAGCTCAAGATACATGAATTTACACTCTAATCAAACACCCAAACTTACATGTTACTCGTCCCGAGGCAACGAAAATCAAAACAAATCCAGAGAGTGTAATCACGAGATCAAGCTCAACCTATCCTAACACATGTAATTATATCAATTTCAAAACATGCAATCCATCTTACCTTTCATTCACACAAAACATCAATCAATCTCAACACTTCTACGAGTGCTAAGTTATCTAGCTCATGTATAAGTGTTTACTCTCTCTCTCAAGTGTAAAAGATGTACACTTTGTGGGTTAGTATAGACACTCAATTTTAATTTATATACTCACATAATCATATGCTTGACAAGGGTCTCAAAAATCCATCCATGACTATTTCAATACTAGGATCACAAAGCACTTGCATTTAGGTTGTAACATTGGCTCTTTGGTAAAGGTAGAAGAATATAGATAAGTAACTAAATTACTAGTAAATAAGTACCTTGAAGATTTGCTTTTCAATAGCTTCCTTCTTTTCTCCTTTGTTCTTCTTATGATCACCTCAATTCACGTCTTCTCCACCTTCTCGTAGATCAACATCTTTTCTTCGTAGTAGAATACCAATTCTGGTATTATTCAAGTATAAGGGTACCAGTTTCGGGCACTACCCTCGCAAGCATTAGGGATACCGATTTTAGGCACTATCTCTTGCAAGATATAACCTCTCGTCTTCTGATTCTCATTACACCAAATCTCTCCTCGCTATTCTTCATCAAAGCTTCACAGAGCATCATTTACCTCCACTCTTTAATAATAATAGGTATTCAAGGCTCACAAGATAAACGGCTATTTTTCAACGGCTTGCCAAAGAAAAAGCTTAAAGGCTCAAAAGGGCTTCCAAAGATAATCATGAAATAAGGTAGATAAATTTGGCTAAGTGACTTAATCAACAACAATGGCCTAAGATCATTCTTAGCATCTATTAATTATAGACTTCAAACAAGACTCCAAATCAAGTTCTAGAATACAAGTATACAAGCGACTTTCAAGAATAAACTATCATCCTCATAGCACAATCAAAAGGCTCAAATCCTCACATGGTTAATAAAATCCTAAGCACTCTTCAAAGCATGCAATCAACATCAATTTTCTTATGAACTACAAGTAAAAATAGAACATGCTCGTAATAAACAAATCAACATGCATCAAAATAAGGCGTATGCATAACATGAACAATCCTCATCACTAGACAATCCAAAACAAATCCATGTAAACAATTCCACCAATCAATCACCCTATCATCATCAATATTATCAAATATATGTCACTCACACCACAAATACCCAACATGTAAAGATAAAAGAGAAGGAAAATGAGATGAAACAGACGAAGAAAAACCTGATGCCCTCTACTCCTCTGGAACATCATCATCACTCGCACCCTCTTGGTCATCACCATCGCCCATCTCCAAGCGCAATCGATCTACATCTCTGTGAAGAGCATTAATCTTTCTATCCAACTCGCGTTTGTCGGCATGCATTCTTCCTAACCTTCTATCCATCTCGGCATAGTTGCCCTGCAGCCTGTTGTACCTCGCATTCAGTAATCCCAACTGCCTATTCATCTCCTGCTGATTCGCATTCGGTGTGGCGAAGTGCTCATTCATCAATCGGAATTGCTCCTGATAAAACTGATCCTGAGATCGCCAAAAATTTTGCTGCTACCGTGGCGGTGGCTCATAAAACTCCTGTTCATAAGGCTGTGGCTGTGGAGGCTGCACCGGAGGATACCCATCTCCAAATATACAAAAGCTGGCGGCGTCTGTGGCTCTTCCTCTTAAAAAATTGCTGGATCTCATATCAAAATCATATCCTCATCTAAGACGATCCCCTGAGCGCGCATCTCAGCAAGAAGTCTCCAATCTCTTCTTCCCAAGCAAGTCTCTGAGATCACCTTGTGCTCCGTGGTATTCATCAATAAATTATTGTTGACCCTAACGAAAATGAGATCAACAATCACCAGTGGAAATCTGAATGTACTAGGATTCTTTCCTCAGATAAACATCGGAGTATCATCTAGCCGCTCAATCAGCCCCATCCTCACGCAAGACGTCAGAATCAAGTCTGGATCCCCTCGGATAGGCCTGTGCTTGCTCAAATCGACTCTATAATACTCAGATATCAAGGTAATGAGCCCTCCGATGTTCACACGCTGAAATCCGTGGGTAGTAACCTTGTGAAGCTGCTGGAAAAAGTACGCCGCTACATTAAACGAACTCCATGTAGCATGCACCATAGCACGTACAGCTCCCCCTTGGAATACAACTCCCCTCGGACCTTGCAAACAGCGTGTTGCCTAAAATCCTATCCATGTATGCTAATACGGGGTTGCGGATGAAAGCAACCTTGAAAGTATTCGAATTATATCTCTCCTGCCTCCCCGTAATAGCTCTCCAGAACTCATCCGGCTTGAAATCATCATGGTCAACATCCGTCTCATTCTCATAGCCAATCAATTCATTAAACTCTCGGGCCCACATCGTCTGCTTCTGCCCGACAATCTGCATCAGAATACCATAAGGAAGGTATCGGTCTCCATGCTCTATCCTCAACGTGCATAAAACCTCCACAATGATAAGAAAATAGGTCTCTATCTTCATCTCCATAAATTGAGTAATGCCTACTTGACCGAACATCCAATGAATATCGTTGATAATGTTCATCTCCAACATTACATGATCATCCTGATAACGCGTCCTCGTGATCTTTTGCGCTATTGCAGCCCACAACTCCTTCTTCTCTTCCCAATTTGGAATTTTTATGCCATAATCGGACGGCCTCCTCTTATCCATCCTCATTTTCTTGACTATCTCTCCAAGCGAAGGTGACCTAGGTCCCTTCTTCTTGGATGAAGAAGCAATCCCTTTTCCTACAAGAACAATACTTCAATACATACAAAAGAGATATAACCAACATACCCATCTAAAGAGTAGCATGAATCCTACTCAAGACTTCAAATTCATGTGCTTCAATCAACTCAACCTCAAGTGTTCATTCAATCCTAATAGCAACTACACATCAACACTTTCAATCAAGAATAATGGTAACTACTCCACAAAAACATGCTTTCATGTCACATAAGCTTCAACCAAATACACAAGCATGTTCATCTTCCACCCTCAATTGCACCACATCAACACTCCAATTCAATGAGCCCATACATATAAATCGAAATTAACCTCAAGCCCATACTATACACACCATCAATTTACAAAAATTCCACAATTCAACGTAAATCGAACCATGAAAATTCAAGTGCAATTTCAAATAAAAACTTCAACAATTCAACCATTAAATCCAAACAAAACTATGTTTAATTAACTCACCCAATCTTCATTAAGCATAATCACTTCAATTCAAGAGTTAAAAAGTAAGGAGAAACATACCTTTGCTTGACATGATGTGCGTGTGGTGTCGACAATGAAATCCCCAAAAATTCGAGTGGCTAGCCCAAAATCGGACTTGAAAACCCTCAAATTCGGATGTGGAAGTATGTGGAAGGGTAGATTAGGGCGTAGGAAAGAATTACGGGTTGGAATCGGTGCTCGAGAGAAGGTGATGGGAGTATGTCGAACGAAATGAGAAACTAATCCTTTAAAACTGACTCCGGACTCCGTTCGACTTGAGAGGATTAGTCGAACAAGGGGTGTAAGTCGAGCAAGCTGGGATTTCCCTTTAAAATTGGTATTGTTCGACCTCCGTTCGACCAAAAGATCTTGGTCGAACAAATGCTGGAAGTCGAGCAACTTGCCCAGTCGTGCTCCCTGTTCTTCTCTGTCATGCTCGACCTTCGTTCCACTTGCAGTCTCTGGTCAAACAACGCCTTTTTGGTTGAGCAAACTCTCTTTAAGTTTTACATATTTTGTTCGACCAGTGCTCGACCAAAACACCTTGGTTGAATGGGATGGTCCAGGTCGAACTACTGATAAGAGTGAAAATTCATGTATTTTCGAGTCAAATTTGATACTTCTTTGAGTATTTAATTACTATTATTTGGACAAATCTTTATACTTTGAATTATTATCGACTAAAAGGTGCATGAGAGATATTTGTTGTGTTTTGATAGGAAAAAGGATAAAAATGCAAGTTAGGGTGAAAGGTGAATTTGAGCAATATGCAAGAAAACAGGGGGCTACTTTCCATAATTTTTCTGTGTTCGTGTGGATTTCAAACTGATCTTGTTATACATGGTTGGAAATCTACGGAAAAGAGGAATATGTGGCCGCAAAAATCACCTCAATCGGAATTCAGATGAAGAAGTTATAATCAAAACGGTGTGACCGCGCGACTGCAGGCGAGATTTTCGTGACTTACGATCAGGGCCGGCCCTGAGGCATGTCCGGAGGGGTGATGGCCCGGGGCCCCCAATTTTGAGGGACCCCACAAAAAAAATATATGATAATGTATTTTAATAATTAGTTTATAGATTTTAACAAGTTTATTATAAAATAAAATGTAATTAAAAAAATCTTTTATAGCACTCTCTAGTTCTAATATTGCGTAAATTTTTTTGCGTGTGGAAATTAAGAAAAAAAAGTGTTCAAAATAAGACAATGAAGGGTATTTTGTTGAGAAAAGTAAGTAAAATTATAATTAGTGTAAAATAAAAGTGATTTGTTATAGTATTGCGAGAGTATTGGTATTATATGGATTGCTAATTTAGAAGTATACTGTGTTTTTCACTGGTATTAAGAAAATTGAATTTTTTTCTACTTATATTTTTTTAAAAATAAAAATTGAGGTAATTTGATATTTTGAGATAATAAATATTTTTAAAATAAATTATAGTATTTGTTAGAAATGTTTGCTAATTCTTAAACTAAAGTATATTTTTAAGATTATGATATTGAGTGGCATTTTATTTTGAGTTGATATCCGGTGCACCCATATATGCATAATTTTTTATTATTTATTGTAAACATGTTCTTAATAATTGTATACTTTTTCACACACATTTTTCATTAAAAAAATTAGCATCCATATGTGTATCTTTTTATTCAATAGTGTATACATGTTTTTTAATAATTATATATTTTTCACTCAATTTTTCATTAAAAAACTAACAAAAAAATCACTAACAAAGTGTATACATTTTTGTTCATAATTGTATATATTTTTGTTCATAATTGTATACATTTTGAAGGTGGGTGCACTGTATCCTAAGGTGCACCTAGGTTCACAATACTATTAGCCTTTTATTTTTGTAGTATGAACATATGAAACTGACGAAAAAGAAAGAAAAGAATAATCGTATGAAAAGGAGGAAGTATATAAGTAAAAAAATTTAAAGGATAGTACATGGCCTCAATTTCTTTGTTCGTCCAGAACCCCTTAAATGTCAGGGCTGGTCCTGTTTACGATATTTTGGCCCAATAGCTTGTTACTGATGTGTTTAATTAGTTTTCAAGGCCATATTGATCAAGGGGTAAAGTAGGCCCATTAGTCAATAATAAGAACTTGAAAAAGTTGGGAATAATTCATAAGTGGGCCATGATATATCACTAACTTGAAGTGTTGTGCATAAAAGGGAAAGCAAAGTGTTATTGGGCCATGAAGTCAACGTGAGATGAAAAATTCTGCTGTTTAAAGAGCCACGTGTGGAGCATAGTTTTTTTATCTCATTCCACCATCCACGTCATCAGCGCATTGCCAAAAAAATAAGCCCATCGCTGCTTATCCAAATTCACGCCTGCAGAAGGACGCCAATAAATACAGCATCCTTCTTATACACAGAACGGAATTCGACCTACGCCCACACACGTCCTCTTCATCATCTAGCCCTATTTCTTCCTCTATTCACTATTATTCCATCCATCCGCCGGAGAGAAGATCGGAGACGGAGATTCCGACGCAGATAGTAATTGAAGAGACGAAGTTCTCCAAAAGGGTTCTTTATTTTTAATTATTTATCTTTGTTATTTTAGCACATGGTTAGAGTTTATTATATCTTTGTGATTTGACCTCGTAAATCCATGGGCTAAGTTTCTTTGTGGTAATGTTAGAGCTTTAAACAGTTTGACTATGTGATTTGATTGCCCTAAACTTGAATTGATTATTCTGCAAATTGTTTATTTCCTTATTGAAGAGGATATTTTGAGACTTCATATTATTGTGTTTTTGAGTTTTGATTCCTTTAATTATTCTTGACGGTATCACTGATTGATAGTTAATAGAATTCTCTATTTCTGCATAATAATTGTTGTTTCTTGTGACAGTATTAGGAGATTGACCTATAATACCTAAGAGTGTTAGACAATCAATTTAGAATATTAACTACTTAGTAAAATATCATTATTAGGTAATTGGTAAAGAGGTAAAAGGCGTTAATAATCGCGTACCTAGAAAGGAAAGTCTAATGCTCTAGCCTTTAATGGAATTTAGCATTAAGACCCAAGACCTTGATCGCTATTTTCTTTCACCCTCAATTGTAAGGGATCGATTGTAGTGTGTGTGACCAAGTGAAATATCGTTCCCACGAGATAGTTATAAACTTAATAATTAATTCTTTTAATGATAATTCGATTGCAAGACAAATTCGGGGGGTTTTTGAAGATATGATTAATTAAATTAATTAAACAATTAAACTAATTATAAAATAAAATAAATGATGCAAGAGAAAACGATTTAAAAGTTCAAGAATGGAGAATTGGTAAAGCTCGGGCAAATAGTTTAACTATGTAACTAATTTATCTAAACCCAAATTAATTATCTGCCGACGTTTATAAGAGGATCACTAAGCCTAGTTAAATCACCTTGATCGGGTAGGATCTAACACTTATAATGAGCTGAAAATCCTAGGATCAATAAGAAATTAACTCTCTCTCCCTCTATTTCTCTCATTTTACTTTTCTTTTCAACTCCTTTCTTTTTCATTTTTTCCTTTTTCGACTCAATAGGATTTTTGTATTCTTTTTCTTCTCCTTTCTTCATCATCCTTTTCAACTCCAACAAATTAACATTCTTCTTCTAAACATTTCAACAATTACTTAATTGATCAAAGTAACACAAGGAGAATCAAATACTGATTAAGCTCAATGGGCTATTCAAAGAATATATATTTAAAGCTCAATGGGTTAACTAAGGATTTAATGAATTCAGGTAACGTGTATGGAAAAGATGGGCTAAAAATCAAAGATGGTCTAATATCATTTTCATAATTCACTAGATTATTCTCGAATATTCAAGGAGACTCAAGGCAAGTTCTATAATACACGAACAAGAACGATACGCTCAACAATAAGAATATCATGCATATTGATGTATCATGATTTAGAGGCTCAAATGTCACTTGACTTTTTCATAGAATGAACGAGCACTCTTCAAGGCTACGTAGACATCATAACAAGCATATCAAGAACTTCACGCACTTAAGAATTAAAGTATGTTCCCCTTATCAATCATAATCAACATCATACGCAGAAAAATAACAGCTCAAAGATTCTCATGAAATTCAGGTCATAGAATTTAAAGCTCATGCTCCTCAATCATAAGAATTCAAAACTCACATAGAAATTTAGAATATGGAACAAAGCAACCTGATTTCAATCTCCTTCACATCTTGCAAGTTCACTTCATCACCTTTAATACCTTCTCAATCATAAAAGCTCAACACAAAACTCATCATCATAGGAGAAATAAAAATATCAAACAGACAAAAATTGATGACAGAGCACCAAGGGACACACTAAAACGGACAAAAACACACAACACCTGGATAGTCGCAAAAAAATTTGAAAGATCGAATAAAATTCAAAAATTCTAAAAAAAATCGACCTCCAAGCACACAGACACTAAAAAAATGCAGAGTAAACATACTTGGGTGCGAATGGAACAAGGGAAGAACATCACACCTCCCCAAACTTAGATGAAAACGCGAGTTGAATCTAAGTTTAAAATGATGTTATTACCTTAAGTGTAAACACGTATCTTGAGTATAATTCACATAGCAAAATACACAACAAACAAAACAAAATAAAAGCAATAAAATGGTGGGTTGCCTCCCACCAAGCACTCTTGTTTAACGTCGAGGAGCTCGACGGAATGCAGACTCGGAGATGTTCAGATTCATGCATCAACACTTATTCATCATCTTTCATCTTCACTTTGAAGTGTTGTTTTGCCCTCTTTCGATCCATCCAAACCATCTCCCCTTTCTTACTTTCAAGGTTCAACTTATCTGGATCTCTATCTTTATATGCTTTATTCCTATCAACATCAAGATCAGACAAATGAGAGTCACATATATTCGGAGGGACTGGTGGAATTTGTTTCCATGTTCCTCCTTCAATCCATGACACTTCTTTTTTCTCCTCCCTGCAAGCATTAACAGCACTCAAATAATCTGTTAGTTCATTAGATAAAATATCAGATGAAAAATCATATTCAAAATTAATAACATGAGTAGGGAAAGATGGACTTTTGCTGATGCAGGTTTTCAATTGATACTTAGACAAAATCAATGGCAATTTCTCCTCTACGCTCTCATCAATGGACTTACAGCTGGACTCTTCAGAATGATGCTTCAAAGCATCAAGTGAGAACATGATTTCTTCGTCCCCCACTCTAAGCTTTAACTTCCCATCTTCAACATCAATCAGAGCTCTAGCAGTGGCTAAGAATGGTCTATCCAAAATCAGAGGCACATTGTTGTCCTCTTCCATATCAAGTATCAGGAAATCAGCAGGGAAGAAAAACTTATCCACCTTCACAAGTACATCCTCAACAACTCCTCTAGGGTGTGTAATAGATCTGTCAGCTAGATACAGTATCACCGAAGTAGGCATCAACTCTCCAAAACCAAGATTCTTGAACACACTTAAGGGCATAAAATTTATGCTAGCCCCCAAGTCACACAAAGCTCTGCAAGTAGCATTCTTTCCAATTTGAATTGGGATGGTGAACCTTCCCGGATCCTTTACTTTGGCTCAACTTCCTCTGAATTATGGCACTGTACTCTTCAGTCAAATTCACTATCTCCTTGTCCACTAAACTCTGCTTCTTGGACACGATCTCCTTCAGAAACTTCATATAGTGTGGCATCTGCTCAAGTGCTTTAGCAAAGGGCATGTTGATCTGGATCTGCTTGAAGATATTTACTAACTTTTGAAACTTCTCATCAAGACCCTTCTTCAACTGCACAGAGGGAAAAGAAATAGGATATTTTATCTTCGGAGTACCCAAACTATCTCTCTCAATTTCATCCTTTTTATTTCTTTCTCTCTTAGCTCTTTCCCACTTCTTCTCAATGACAACAGGCTGCTCAGTATCCTTGTGAAAGTCCATAGTATCACGATGCTGAGGAACATAATCATTCTGGATAGAGTCAGAGTCACTCAGTTGTGGATGGGTATATATCCCCGGTGCCGCACGTGTGTGCTCGGTACCAAGCGTCACACGGGGCGGGGCACATGGCAGCTGCTCATCATCCGGCATCCTCGGTCCCTCATATTGTCTACCACTTCTCAAAGTAATAGCATAACACTGATGTTCTTTCGGATTCAACTCAGTCTGAGCAGGAAATTTTCCTTGCTATTGCAACTTACCCACTGCAGCATTCAATTGACTGATAGCAAGGTCTGTTTCTATCTGTTTTCTTTCTGCTTCCTTGTACCTTGCTTCAGCCTCCTTATGTCTTACTTCAACTGTTTCTTTATTTGTGACCAATAACTTGAGCATCAAATCCATCTTATCTTCCATTGATGATTTCCCTTTAGTAGGTTTCTGAGCTGGTTTATATCCCGGAGGTGGTGCAACTACGCTATTAGGATTTGAGTAAGATAGATTCTCATCCCTTCTCTGATTGTTGAAGTTTGAATTTCCTTGGTTCCAACCTTGCTGAAATTGAGGGTTGTTCCTTTGTTCGTTTCTCCCCCCAAACTGATCATTCGGTCTAAAATTCTGCCTATTTCTGTATTTCCCTTGAAAGCTCTGTACCATAGCGTAGTTAGCATCCTCAAACTGCTCCTTATCTCTAACCATCATTACTTCCTCTATGTTTCCTTTGGTGAGGCGATCCAACTTTTTATATAGTTCATCAAGTCGATCATGGATAGCTGACACTTCATTCTTTCCGGCTTGTATCTCTATATTCGTCACTTTGTCAAAAGAAGCGTCTCCATCTGCTCTCTCTGCCGGCCAATCATAAGTGTTTGATGCCATCTCCTCGAATATCTCTTCTGCTGCCTCTGCGGACTGCTTGAATATAGATCCATCCGATGTTGCATCCACCAACACTCTTGAATCTCTTTTAAGGCCTTGATAGAAAAAGCCTAAGTAAGTATCCTTTGAAAATCCATGTTTGGGACAGCTCCGCAACAGCTCTTTGAACCTCTCTCATGCCTCATAGAAACTCTCTAAGGATCCTTGTTTGAATTGCGTTATCTTCTTCTTTATCAAGATACTCTTAGAAGGAGGGAAGTACTTATTCAAAAATCTGTCTGCCAATTGCTCCCAAGTAGTACAACAACCTTGAGAAAGATTGTTATACCACTCCTTGGCTTTCCCCATAAGTGAGAATGGGAAAAGCCACATTCTGATAGCATTCTTCGGAACATTCTTGTGCTTCTGCGTCCTAGCATACTCATCAAAGAGCTGCAGATGCTCACTAGGATTCTCTAAAGAATTCCCACTAAACTGTTGTCTCTCTACCATTCGGATCAATCCAAAAGGCAACTGAAAACTCTCTGCGGTGATCGCAGGTCCATTCAACCCGTCATTAATGGTGTGCTTCAGTTTATTTTGGTCCCCCATAGGCATCGGTGCCTGTTCTTCAGCCATCTCTCTAGTCTCAGTCTTCTCAACTAAATTAACTCCGTCAAATTTCTGTGAAAGCCTTTCAACTTCCTCTTCTTTTGAAGAATAAAAACTCTCCGAATCTGAGCTAGGAATAGGTGTATCAGGCTGGTTCCTCTTCCTTCTGTTCTCTCTAATAAGTGCTTCAAGCTCTAGGTTTAATGGTTCGATTGCTCGTCTACTCGACCTAGTGATCATACACCTGTTTTCACTAAAAAGATTAAAATTGTTTGGATCACAAATAAAATAAAATAAAGCAAGTAAAATTTAACGTAGTACAATAAAATAAATCACAATAAAATTAAATTTAAATCTATTAACTATCCCCGGCAGGCGGCACCAAGAACTTGATCGCTATTTTCTTTCACCATCAAGTGTAAGGGATCAATCGAGCGCGCGTTCCCTCTTAATATTCATTCTTCCTCATCACTTTCTTTTCAAGCACAACTTCTCCTCAACTCCAAACTATTTATTTCTTTATTCAACCACAATATTGAGAGAATTATTTTTCTTCTTATCTTTCAGCATCAAGGGTATGTGCACTACCCACAAATATTTGTTCTTTCTCTCACTTTACTTTTCTTTTCAACTCCTTTCTTTCCATTTTTTCCTTTTTCGACTCAATAGGATTTTTGTATCGTTTTCTTCTCCTTTCTTCATCATCCTTTTCAACTCTAACAAATTAACATTCTTCTTCTAACCATTTCAACAATTACTTAATTGATCCAAGTAACACAAGGAGAATCAAATACTGATTAAGCTCAATGGGCTATTCAAAGAATAGATATTTAAAGCTCAATGGGTTAACTAAAGATTTAATGAATTCAGGTAACGTGTATGGAAAATATGGGCTAAAAATCAAAGATGGCCTAATATCATTTTTATAATTCACTAGACTATTCTTGAATATTTAAGGAGACTCAAGGCAAGTTCTAGAATACACGCACAAGAACGATACGCTCAACAATAAGAATATCATGCATCAATGTATCATGATTTAGAGGTTAAAATCTCACTTGGCTTTTTCATAGAATGAACGAGGACTCTTCAAGGCTACGTATACATCATAACAAGCATATCAAGAACTTTACGCACTTAAGAATTAAAATATGTTCCTCTTATTAATCATAATCAACATCATACGCAGAAAAATAACAGCTCAAAGATTCCCATGAAATTCAGGTCATAGAATTTAAAGCTCATGCTCCTCACTCACAAGAATTCAAAACTTACATAAAAATTTAGAATATAGAACAAAGTAACCTGATTTCAATCTCCTTCACATCTTGCAAGTTCACTTCATCACCTTTAATACCTTCTCAATCATAAAAGCTCAACACAAAACTCATCATCACAGGAGAAATAAAAATATCGAACAGATACAAATCGATGACAGAACACCAAGGGACACACTAAAAAGGACAAAAACAAACGACACCTGGATAGTCGCAAAAAAATTCAAAAGATAGAAAAAATTTAAAAATTCTAAAAAAAATCGACCTCCAAGCACACCGACACTAAAACAATGTAGAGTAAACATACTTGGGTGCGGATGGAACAAGGAAAAAACATCAACTACCTCTCTCGAAGAATTTGCACATTTTGTTCGATTTTCGTTCGAGTTCCCAATTTATTCGAGTGCTGAATCTCTACGGGTAAGTGGCACGGCTTCCTATAGACAATTTGATATGGCGACATATCCAACACCGTCTTATACGCAGTCCGGAACCCCCACAAAATATCATCAAGCTTCATAGCCCAATCCTTCCTATTGGTTCCGACTACCTTTTCCAAAACTTGCTTCACTTGTCGGTTGGAGACTTCATCCTGCCCATTTGCTTGAGGATGATAAGGCGTAGTAACCCTATGCTTAACACTATAATACTTGAGAACCTTTTCAAGAAGCTTATTGATGAAGTGAGTACCTCCATCGCTTACTAGTGCTCTAGGAACTTTAAAGCTGGCAAAGATATGTTTCTTTAAGAAAGATAACACAGTCCTTGAATCATTCACGCGAGTGGGAATGACTTTCACCCACTTAGAAACGTAATCCACTACTAAAAGGATGTAGAGAAATCCATTAGATGGAGGAAAAGGCCCTATAAAATCGATCCCCCATACATCGAAGATCTCAACAATAATACTCGGCTGAAGTGGCATCTCATCTCTCCTACTTATGTTCCCCATCCTTTGACATCTATCGCATGTCGCCACATAAGTTTCACAATCTTTAAATAGAGTAGGCCAATAAATAGTAGATTGAAGTACCTTCGCTGCAGTCTTTTGAGCTCCAAAGTGTCCCCCGTTAGGTTGTACATGGCAAAAAATCAAGAACGCTCTCTATCTCCATCTCGGGCACACACCTACGGACTATGGAATCTGTACATTTCTTATAGATAAACGGATCATACCATGTGAATGTCTCAACATCCCTATTGTATTTTGCAAGTTGATATCGGTTGAGATCTCTTGGAATTCTCCTACGGCAATGTAATTCACATAATCCGCATACCATGGATCTATCCCTTGGGCAGCTACCACATATTCTCTTTTCGCTTCTTCAACAAACACCGCCATGATCTTCTTCTCATCAGGAAATATCTCTTCTATGCAATCGAAAAAATCATCACAGTGCTCCCTTGTCTCCAACCTTAATAGGTGATCCTCCAAAACATTCTTCGTACCCTTCTTATCTCAGATCTTCATATCAAACTCCTGCAGAAGAAGGGTCCATCTTATGATCCTTGGCTTCGTTTCTTTCTTCTCCATCAAGTATCGGATCGCAGAATGATCCGTGTATACTATAGTTTTCATGTCAACCAAATACTGTCGAAACTTATTGAATGCATACATTACAGTTAGGAACTCCTTTTTCGTCACCGCGTAGTTCTTTTGTGCAGCATCAAAAGTCTTACTCGCATAGTAAATGGCGCAAAACTTCTTATCCCTCAACTGCCCAAGCACCACTTCAAGCACTACTCTGCAATTTTGGCTTTGAGAAAAGACATTCTTCTTGCTATTGAATCCAACTCACATTGTTCATATTCTCTTATCAGCATTTCTCTCCATGGGCTTGGAATCTTAGTAAAGAATAGGTGGAATACTTCCTCCTCCTTCACCTTTGACTTCCATCTATACTCGGTGAAGAGTTTGATGTATTCGTCTACGTGACAGATATCAAATAGTTCCAGGCTGTATAGGGCATTCATATACTTCTTCTTCTTTTCTTCTTCCATTCCTTCGAAGTAGCCTACTCCGATGAAGTGGATCTTGAAGATCTTGGCCATGCGATCAACAATATTGCCGAGGTCCACGCCTTCCATAGCCTTCTTCTTGACTTCGTCTGAGAGCTCCTCCCAGGCGCATTTTACTGATCCTTCCAGGCTCATGGTTGGGAATCTTATGAACCTTTCTTTATCCAGCTTCGGTGCATCTCCTGTAATCTTCATTGCATTTGTCCACTCATCGATTAGGGTCTCTCTATTCTTGAAGTCTAGAGTGTAGAGATTTAGGATCAACCCATATGGATTTATCAGTTTAAGTTGAGACCGACCATATAGGGTGTTGTGTAGATTAGATCCTCGAACTCGGCTTGCTCCTGTTGATAATCCCATCACCTTCATTTTGAAATTTCCTTATTTCTGGAATGTCTCTTCTTGTCTTACTTCATGGACTTCATGTGATCTAGAAGTTCCTTCATTTAGGCTCAGATCCTATCGGGTCTGAGGAGCTTGAGATTGTTGTTGAGAGTTCGAAGTCTTTCCAATATTCATTTTCAGATCTACGATAGTTAGTCCTTAGAAGGACTCATATAGATCTTGTAGATCCTTAAGATTTGCTCTTTCCATCCAGGGATGTGGATTCTCCTCGAAGGATAGCGATCATCTTCTCACTCTCCGTCTTTGGCCTTGTGACCTCTGTCGTCTTTCCCTTTTGGAGTAAAAGGGATTCTATTCCTAAGATTGGTGGCAATCTTCCTCCTGGTCTTTTCCCCATTACCTTGGTTTCCAGGGACTCTACTTTCTTCATCAACTTCCTGATGAGGTCGAGTTGTTTGTTCTACAACGTCTCCACCTTATCCATCTTGAGGCTGATCTCAAATATGTTCTTGGACATGTTTTAGCAATATTCTCCAAAGAATTTCACCGTCTTCTGTTGTTCTCTAAGATCTTGGTTCATCTTAGAGTTATCCGCCTCGATTTCTTTCTACTCTGTCATTTTGACCACCATGAAAAGTGATAGGGCTTGCAAATCTCTCTTGGACCTTGGTTTGGTCGTCTTCTCCATTGTTCGTGTCTAGGGACATGTCCATGGATCTCGGCGAAACTTTGGAGTTCCACTATGTTTCTTGACACTTCTTTGGAGAATCTTATTTCCATCTGGCGACTTTTCTCCAGATGTTCTTCCTCGGTATAGTTGGCACGAGCATCTGCCAATTTCCATCTTCGGTCAAGACCATCCCAGAATCGGTCATCGACCTCTTCTTTCTTTTCCACAATTTGTCTATACAAAATATTATATTATTGTTATATAGAGCTGCTCGTTTCGTCATATCCAACGGGCCAATAGGCGCTGTTGCTCCAGTTTTGAACAGGGCTTATAGTCCTAGGACTGTCACTCTCGGATGTCGAACTTTCGTTCGAATTCATTTTTTTTTAAACTCTCCTCTCGTTAAGTGATATAAGTATATAATAATTTTTCCATTTCATAAATAAACCTAGGGCTCTGATACCATTTTGAGTTGAAACCGGATGAAAATCAGCCTTTAGAATCAAGTATAGTTATATTTATAAACCTAGTGGTATTTTTGTAAATAGCATGGCGAAAATTAGGTTTGGTAATAGTAAAAAGGACCAATTTTGAGAATTTTCATTCCTTGAGGACTAAAAATGGATTTGTGCATTCCTGGAGGACCATTTTTGAAATTATCCCAAGTATATATTAATTAATGCATAAAAACTAGAGTAAATATCAAAATTGGTCTCGTAAGTATGATATTTTCCAATTTTAGTCCTTTTTATTTGCAATTCTCAAATTTGGTCCCTTTTTATCCACTTTTAGTCATTATTGTCCATTTTTGGTCCAAATATAGTCCCTTTTGTCCAAATTTAGTCCTTTATGTTAAAAAAATATTTAAAAATGGTTCGAAAGTGTATAATTTAGGACCAAAAGTGAACAAAAAAAGGACCAAATTTTGAAAAAAAGACCGAAACTGGACCAAAACAAGACAAAAATAACTAAAAGTGGACAAAACAGGATCAAAATTGAGAATTACAAATGAAAAAGGGCTAAAGTTGGAAAATGTCATACTTAAATGATTAATTTTGATATTTACCCTAAAAACTAATATAATTTGTTAGGGAATTACAACTAATGTAATTATCATAAAAATACATAAAAATTAATATAGTTAAAATAATAATAATCGAATATAAAAAGTAATGCACCAATTAAAACCACAAATACATTATTGAATTAAAATTAATTTAGTTTATTACAAAAATAATTAAAAAATTGGGTGCATAGATTCTAAATCGATGCTCAGTGGATATAAACTCTTTTATCTTTTATTTAGGATGGATAAGTCTTAACATTACCACAATACAACTAATAAATAAAAAATACTAAGAAAAAAAAAATCATGTTCTTTTGGTCCCATCTGGAAATGGATCAAGAGCATCTTCTTTGCCATTTATAAAGAACTCAACAGCAGCTTGCATTCTTGGAAGCTTATCAGGATGATAATTTATATGGACAACCACTGGCTTCTTCTTTCTCAAATTAGCATCTTTTCTAACAGTCTTGAACAGGACATTGCTATTCATAAACAGCAATATATCCATGCACCTCTTAGCTGCAGTGAGACCAACATAGCCAGGATGTGATGGAAAGAAGAGCTCTTCATTGTACACCGCTTGATCCCAAGCCCCCGGCCTTCGCGCCAGGCTCTCGGCCACGCGATCGAGTAGCTCGATCGCCGGCAACGTAGCTCTTACATAGAAAAAACCCGAGTTGAACGCCCATATTCGTGTTGTGTAGACGTACCTCGACCATTCCATCGTTGGATCGTCGTACACGTGGTTGTACCCGTGAGCCGAAAACACGTCGTGTCCGTCCGACATGGACTCGACGTCCGAGTCCCTCCACAAATGATCGAAAGGGTTCTGCACGAATAAAACATCGGTGTCCGAGAGAAGAACGTTATACCCTAGCTGAAGAAACTCCCTTAGGATTCTGAACTTCAATGCCGAAACAACCGAACCCACGTTTGATTTTCCGGCATTGTCGATGCCTTCGTCCGGATCCCGTTTGTAGAAAGGGACGTCGTTCGATTTGCAAAAATCGACGGTGTCCTCGTCCAGCGCCACGACTAGGTAGTTGGTGAAGCCGACTTTCTTGATGGTGGTGAACCAGATTTGGAGCATGGGTTTGACGTTGGAGTTTGCTAGGGAAACTAGAATCTCGTTGTTGATAGCAATCTTGGATAAGAGGTTAGAAAGTCTAGGGTTTATAGTTTCATCAGGAGCCACTGTTGGGTTAACCTTAGCCTTGACAGTGCCAAATGGACCAGCCTTTTGTGTACGGTTCTGTTCTTGCAACAGTTCAGTGAGCTCCTTGACTTGATTTGTCAGCTGATTAATGATTTCATTCGATTCACACCTCAATGATAACGCCTGTAAACCAATTCACGGAAAATTAGAGAGTGATTGGTTCACATTAAATTAATAATATTCCATATGACTTAAAACATTATTATAAATAAGAGAGTTTACACATTATAATTACATTTAAGCGAGCTTAATTTCCTTCTCAGTCCATTAGATGAAAGCAAGGTCCGATAAATTAAAACTTAAAAGGATCCTTTTAAGTAACAACACAACATAAATAAGGGCCAAGGTAGTGAGTTACAATAACATACTCCATTCGTCGCTCTATAGTTATGCATTTGTTTTTTCACGTGGATTAAGAAACATTATTATTTAATGTATAGTAAGTAGTTGTATTAGTGAAGTGTGTGGTACCCATATATTAAATGTATTAATGTGTATGTGGGTTTCATATATTTAAAATAGGAAATATATACATTTGGTGTGGACGCCCAAAATAGTAAAATATATGCCTTTTCAGCGGATGGAGGGAGTATTAAACTAATAAACAATTCTCATACTCATTCATTGTTTATGATATTTCCAAATTTTGATAATCTCTGGTAATGTTTTTTTTGGAGTTTTGTGAAGTTTGAAAATCATGAATAACATAATATGTTTGTTTTAAGTTTTTGACAATGTGTAAGGATTTATTAATTTATATAAAAAATATAGATGAGAGATGAGAGATAAAGAATGAAAGTGTATTAATTGAGGAGAGATAAGAGATAAAGAGAAAAAGTATATTAATTGAAATTGAAAAAAAGTACTCCCTCCGTCCCATTTCAGATGACACACTTTTCATTTTGGGTTGTCTCATAAAAGTTTGCACATTCCTAAAAAAACAAAAAGTCAAATACAATCACCATTCCCCATACACTTTATTTACAAAAAAAACAACTCTTACCTAACACACCTAACATATTTTATTATTTATTTGCTACCAAAAAATACCGTAGTACCCCTAAAAATTATCACTTTTCTTAATTTTCGTGTCGGAAGAGGCATGCAAACTTTTGTGGGACGGAGGAAATATATAGATATGTATAGATGTGGCTTTTAAAACCTAATCGGGTTTTTAAAACCAACACTGTTAGCCTTTCTTATGCCTCTTTACACTACTCCGTGTACTTTTATTTGACAATTTTAAATGAGGGAGCAAGTATTGCAGGGAAATTCCACCGCGTGTAAACCCTTTGCACGGGTGAAATTTTTGTTTAATCATTAATAACAATAAAAAAAATTTTAAAATAATTTAATTGAGTTAATAGATAATCCATTTTATGATATGGTCAGAATCAAATCTTTATCTTAATTGTATGAATAGTGAGTCAAATTATAAAAAATAAATTATACAATATACAGATCAAAATAAATACTTACATACAGGATATAGAGGTGTAATAAACTATGTAGTAATAGTTCATCTTAAATTTATTATTTGAATGTATTTTATTATTTAAGTGACTTTCACCTTAAAAATATGGTACTCGTATATTATTATACTATATATTTCTGAGATCCAAAGAAGAGTAAGAAAAAAATTGTTTAAAAAAATTTGTCCACATGATCAGTGGACCATTTTATTTTTTGTAAAAGAATTACCTTTTACTAAAAATATTATTTTCTCTGTCCCAAAAATACTTTCATACATAAAAAAAAAGAAATAATACAAAATATCAAATAACCTTACAATATTATAATTATAAAAATATCACCTCTTTTCCACTTACAATCTAGTTAAAATCAAGTATATCATACACTTTATTCTATTCAATTACTCAAAATATTAGTTCGTTTTTTTACATTATTATAACAAAAGTTAATTATTTAAGGCAAAAACTCCTGTGCCTCCAGAGACACACCGTGTCCCATGTGAACATAAGAATTTTAATTAATTATTTTAAGGCAAAAACTCATGTGCCCGGGACACACTGTGTCCCATGTAAATACAAGAGTTTTAATATTAAAACTCTTATGTTCACATGGGACATGAGGTGTCCTAGAGGCACACAAGATCAACTCTTATTTTAAACTCCATTACACCAAATGAGACGAGGAGATTATCACTTTTTTATTATTAAAGAAATGTTCGTGAAATAATTTAGCTGGAGATTACCACTTTTTTATCAAAAATATTCACTCGCTCGCCGTCTACCAAAACATAAACAGAATACAATAGATTAAAAAAAAAACCTGAAAAGTAGAATTGGAGAAGAATCCAGGTGGCAAAAATGAGAAAATGCAGAGCAGAACACCCATGAGGATGGCAGCCGCTGTTACCGCTCGCAACGTTAACGATGACTGGGGCCCCATCTTCTCTTTACGACCTTGTAACATTTCAAATCACAAATATATATACTTCATTTATTTCTATTTTATTTTCAATTATTGATTAATTCATCTCCAAAACTGCTTTCTAATTTATTTTGGTATGAGGGTTCGAAAGAATATATAACTGGAAATTTCTTTCTAAGTTATGTTTAAGCGATGCTTAGTTTGACAATTAATACATTAGCTAAAACCTCCATATTTAAATATGCATAGCCTCCTACTTCAACTTATTTCTCTCCTAATTAATTCTTTTTTAATTGGGATGAACTACTTTATTTTTGTTGACTCCTACTTCAAATTATTTCTCCCGTAATTTTTTTTAGTTATTATCGCTCTTATAGTTTATATCGATATATAAATAAAATCAGTTGTGAGCAATGAGCTAGTTAATTCTTATGTGAAAGAGTTGTTTTACGTGTTAAAATATAATTATTATATGAATAAAATATAGTTATCGTAGAAAAATGTTTTAGGGTTAATTAAGCTTTGATTTATAAAATTATATAAAAGCTTGTGTGGGAGTTTTGTGCAAGGATTAATAATAGTTTTAATAAAAATAATATTTAATTGATGAAAAGTTTTAATCGTTCAATTGAATTATTTTATGAAGATAAATGAAAAGCGATATTCCCCGTTTCAAGAAAACTTATACATTTTTTATTTTGGTCAGTTCCAAAAAATACTTGCACATTTTAAAAATTGAAACAATACATAATTTCAATAATTTTACAATACTACAATATTACAAAAATGTCGCCTTCTTTTTACACACAATCTAGTCAAAATCAACTATATTATAGTACTATATTTTATTTTATTTTATTCAATTACCTAAAATATCCCCTTTTTTTCTTACATCATTACAATAAAAAATTATTTTTCTTAAACTCCATGTCACCAAATAAGTGCATGTATTTAACATTTAATGAAAAATAATACTCCCTTCGTCCCTCTGATAAATGTCAATTTTACTATTTTGGTCCGTTCCAATACAAAGTATCTATTTTATTTTTGGGTTGACGTGACGCTCACAATAATATTATTATACTCAACACACTACACATGAGACCAACATTCAACACTAATACAATTACCCACTATATATTAAAATATTATTTCTCTCACCTCATTACACTTTAAAATAAGAGTATTATAATCTTTAATTCACGTGTAAAAAGTAAACAGATACTTATCAAGAGAACGGAAGAAGTACTAACTAATTAAAAAAATAAAATAAATATTATTGTGAGATGTTACAAGCAAGACTTAGTTTATGATCATAATATTAAAGACAATTCCCTCGATCCACAACTTATCTTCACACTTTTTATTTTTTTTCTTCCATATTCATCTTTGTATCAACAGGAAAAAAAAAACTATAAAAGTTCAAACCCAATAAATTTATAATACAACTTAATTTCAAATTTGTCATTAACTTATATAACATACATAACTTACTTTAAGATTTATTTATTATCAAAAACTAAATTACCCGAAAAAGTTTTAAAAAAAAAATTCTAAATATTCGTAAGAGTCAATATATGAAAATGAGCTGGGGAAGCAATGAGTATTTAATTCAATAAAATTAGACATAATATATATATATATATATATATATATATATATATATATATATATATATATATATATATATATATATATATATATATATATATATATATATATTAATCTATTGGTTTCATTGAGTACATTATTTTTCTACTTTTTATAGGAAAAAAAATAAATAGAAATAGTAATAATAAAATAAAGAAAATTATAATTGAAGAAGTTTAATTATATGATTTAATAAATGGAAGTAATTGATTAATGAAATTAAATAAATTTAAATATTCTGAAAGTCTTTGATTAATGTTTAATTAATAATATTACATGATCCACCTTACAAAGTTGTTAAAAATAAAAAGATTTGAACGTTAATTGCATTTATATCAATTATATATCCTTTATGTTCGTTAATAAAAAGTAAAGGATTTGATTAAATACAATTTAGAGGGGTAGGTTATAATATTTTTTGACATTAATTAAAAATTTTATGAAAATTTCATATCCATACATTATTAACATAAACTTTATTAGTTTATATATTAACTTTTATGAACCTAACGTACTTGTTAATCACATATACAGACATTATTTACATATATTAATTTTTGTTAACCAAACACATGATTAACACTATGTGGTGGAGTAATTAATAAGAGAATAACTTTCAAAACGGAAACAAAGCACATGGTAATTAATAAAAATAACTTAGAAGAAGTTGATATTCTCCACCAATTAATTGTTACAGGATTTTCCGAATTTTGTTTGAACTTTGACTTTGTTTTAACAGTAGATTATTAATTTTGTAATTATGAGTTTAACGAATTAGGCTAACCTCGGTAATAGGGATCATGTACATATTTCCAACCCCAAAATTTAAGTGTGTTTTTTTTTCTTCAATATGATGGATGATGGAGTAAAGGGGGAGTATATTTCGTATTTTCTAAAAAAATTATTTGATGATGTTGATTTTTTATTTAATTATTAAGTTTAATATAGATAGAGAGAGGGGGAGTATTATCACATATTGGACAAAGCGTTGTGTGAAGGAATCTTGTGAGGCGGATACAAAATAATAACTTCTAAGATATAAAATAATATTTAATTAATAAAAAGTAATAATATTATTTTATGAACAATTTATGATATAAATATAGAGTAATAATATTTTATAATAAAAATGATGATTAATTTCAAAAGGTAAAATAGTCTTTCGTGAAACCGTATCAATCAAGCTGAGTTCTAAGACATGAAAAGGATGTTAATATTATTAATCATTTTTATATTTTATAAAAGTAAAGTAATGTTGCGATTAATAAAAATAAATAAATAAAAAATTCATGAGAAGTGGAGAGTATTGTCCTCTTGACTTTCACTAGGATTCTACACATTTGTATTTAATTATAACTTTAATTCAGTTATGTTATTAATGACAAATTATTATGTGTACCAGTCCTATTCATATTATTTTATTTTTTTTCAATTTCTTTACTTTTTATTTTTAAAAAAAGTTAATTACTATAGTAGTAAAAGGTCAATTTTACATTTAGATATATTTTATCCATTGAATTTAATATTTATCCTTAATCTAGGTCAAAATGTCAAGCTCGTTGCTACTCTATTTCGAGTTTATGCATCATTTTTGAGGGATAAAATGCAAGAGAAAAGGTTGTGTTTATTCTTCTTGTATGGTGTCCTATAGGAGAAGCATACTGCTCTCGAGCCAGGTCGGTCGTGCTTCTAGCTCTAACGGCATTTCTGAACGAATCCTTCCCTAAACTTTTATTCGAATAGGACAAACTTGATGCAAAGGAAAATCCAAAATTAATTTTAGAAGAAATTAAGGCTAGACTACGTGTGAATTTTCTTCCAGTTAATTTTGCTCAAACTATTTTTTATTCAGTTTAATAATTTACAATAAGGTAATAAAAGTGTGAAGGATTTTACCAAGGAGTTCTACAAGTTAATGGCAAGAATTAGCAATCAAGAATTTGAAGATCAACTCGTCGCAAAATATGTTAACAGACTCAAAGCTTCGATCAAAGACAAATTTGAAATGCAGCAATTATGGAAGATTAATGGTGCTTATCAGTTTGCCAGCTTGCATTAAAAGTCAAGTCCAAATTGCAAAAGAATTGGAAGAACAAAGTTTCCATCCTCAAAAAAGTGAATCAAATAAAGATGTTCCATAGAAGGGTGCAAACAAAAAGGTGTTACTTTAACTTCTAAAACAAATTAAAGTCATGCTTGAAGTGTGGTCAAGGTGGTCATTTTATAAATGAATTTACCCCGAAAATTTGATGCCTGAAAAGGAATTTTCGCCAAAAAAGATGAAGAGTCACAGTTTGAAAGTGGTGATTAGGGGTGGCAAAAATCAATATACCAATAATACCAATACCGATATCTAATTTCTGGTATACCAATTTTTGGCATATCGAAATAATCGCATACCGATGTAGGAACTTATAATTTGCAGAACATGTAATCAGCCAAGAACTTTGATATTGATTTAGGTGCTTTTACCTTTTCGGATTGGATTACAAAATTCGGTCATACATCACCTATTTATAGCACTAGAATATGAAAAGACAACCAGAAATTCAAAGAGACAGTTTGACTAACACAAACAAAGAAAAGAGTTTCAAACTTCACATTAAACGAATCTGATTTACTCCAACAATGCCTCCCCTAAATAAGACTTGCTTTGAACTCCCAATGCAGCAACATTTCTTAAGAACATACTGATGAGCGTAGAAATTTTGTGAATTTAGAGTCCATTTATAGCATGGTTTCATACAATTATACTTGGTTTGAGTGTTTAAGTGTCCTAAATTGCTCGATATATGTAAATATTTTGAGAATTGGTACTTTGGTTTAATTATGTGACTTTCAAATATAAATAGATTCTAGAAGTGAATAGGAAGATGTAGAAAAAAATAGATCTAAATTCGGAGTTAAAACGAGGGAGAACGAGAGAAAACAGTGAAGTAGGGCGAAGCAGTCACAAAAATTTGACCTACAATCATAAAAATTCGATTGGATTTTTGTACAAAATAGGAAAAAACTAGAGCATCGGAGGCAAAGCACGCTCTAAGAAAAACTTGACCACACTCAGGTTTCTTCAGTCAAATTTTTATGAATATTTCATGAAAATTCGATGTCACTTAGAAAATTCAGTTGAATTTTCCTGAAATGTATCACCTATCCAAAAAAATAGTTTTAATTCCCATTTTGGCTACTTATTCCCCAAGTTTGATACACACATCATTTTTGGATCCCCAATTCGTCCACATACACTTCCACACCACCATTTTCACACACCTTCTTCCTCAATCCATCTCTCTATCCATTCCAATCAAAATCTTACGTCAAATCCACTAAATTCCTCCATCACCCATTCCAAATTGATCAAGGAAGCATTGGAGTGTTGAAGATTGAAAGAGAAGAAGGAGTTTCAATTGAATAATTTCAAGGGAAGTATATTCTTATTTTATAATTTTCATTTGTTCATCCATGAAATTTTGTAGATCAATGTCTTTTATGATACTTGAAACCATGTTTGGCTAATCTCCTTTGTGAGATTAGCAATTATGACTGATGTTGGTTGATTTGGATTTCATGCAATTAAATTCTAATGTTGAATGTGCTTTCTGTAATTTCTATCTTAATTTCTCTACTACTTCATCTCTACGATGATATATAATTTCTCTTAGCATGTGGTTAGGATGGCCAATCCGATTATGTGTTTAAGGTAATTGATTGAATCATGTTAATATGGGGATTATGCATGTTAGTGTAGGAAGAGTTATGTCATAACCTTCTTGTGCTTAGAACATATAAGATAGGACACTAGGTGAGTTACTCATGCCCGATAATTAACCTAATGAGGGGAACTGATAGGCGTATTTTGCGCACTCCAATTTAATCTCCAAGTATAAGGATGTCAATTGTAGCGATAAGTACTCAAGTTAAATTATCGATCCCACTGAGACAGCTAATTATTTATTTACTCTAAATTACTATTTAATAAGAATTAAGTAAACGGTTTTTCAAGAGTTTTTGAATTAATTATCTAAATAACGAAATAATAAATTACTGAATAATTAAAAGCAATAAAAATAAATCAAGTTCTAATCAAGAGACAAGCAAGAGTTCTAAGATATCAGTTATAGACCAATTAATTTGGGTTCCTAGACTTTCAATTGCTCATTCATGCAGTATCAATGAAAATACACCACTTAACCCTGTTAACTCACCAAATATGATCTGATTTTAAGCTAACAGTATATTCTGATTTATTTCCTAAGGTGCGTGAATATTACCAAACCTCATTCCTAGATACAAATAAAAGTAAACAACAGTACCTCCAGATGGTAAGTTCGACTAACAAAATATTCTTTGAAATTACTATAAGGTTCTATCCACTTCCTACTTGAATGTCTAATTGCATTGTTCCACTAAACAATTCAAGTATCCGATTTACCAGATCATAGAATTAAAGTATTTATAGCGGAACTAATTCAATCCCTACCAGATAGACAATACCAATCATGAACGCACACAATCTAACATAATAAATCAAGCATTATAGCGGATGTCATGAAAATATTATGAAGACGTTACAAAGCAAATAAGCAAGTCTGAATAAATTATGTAAAATCAGAATATCAACTGCACAAAATCTCTATTTATGGTCTAGGTTCCCAAATCAATTCATTCTAAACATCAAACACTAGAATTGTTTAAGAAAATTAGCCCACGAGGTTACAATCAACTCTCATGGCTATGCAATTCATATCACAAATTAAGATAAAAGGAAAGAAAAGAATAGAGACACGAAACCCTAGCGTAAGCGTGAGTCTGCGTTCCTTCTCCATCTCTCCGATCGTCTGATTTCCCTCAATTAGCACTTGGAATCACTTGAAGATGAATGAAAGATGAAAAATCAGATGTGAATCTGATATAGAGTGTTTTTGGAGTGAGAAATCGATGGATTATGGATGGGTTATCTCCAATTTGTGTATTTATCTCCTTTTTTATGTCTTGGACTGTTGCAGGGCTTTTTTCGCGATGAATTCTGCTTCAAATCACGATCTGAAGCTGTAAATACACAATAGAATCGAACAGGCTATGACTGGGCCCAAAACTAGGCTGCTCAGCACCCAGCTCGGCTCGAGCTGGGTATGAACCTGGCCGAGCGGCATCTGAGCGGGGCAGGATGACTTGATAAGTCATGTGGGACCCATTCCACCCCCACTCGGCTCCATCTGATCGTCGAGCAGCACCAGCTCGGGCCGAGCGGCTACCCGAGCTGCTCCTAAGCTGTTCCATTCTGGCTCTGTTCCGTTCTGCTTCCGATCCTGCTCTATTTTCCCTGTTTTCTGTCTTCAGACTCACAAAAACACCTTAGTAGTCTAAAAATCGTGTTAATACTAAAACATACATGATGAGTGATATTTTTACCTAGATTTTAGTGCCTTTTTATTGGATGTTAGATATGATAAGGAAGACGTAGGAAAAATAGATCTCAATTCGGAGTTGAAACGAGGGAGAATGAGCCAAAACAGTGAAGGAGAAACAGGGCAGCAAGTACACGAGCCGTGTGCCAAAAATAACCCTGCACAGATAGGTCGTGATCAGTCGCCAGAAACACCTACACGGCCATCCCTGTGGACGTGTGCTGAACATGGGTCGTGCGAAGTAACACAGGCTGTGTACCAAACACGGCCCTGTCCAGAAGGGCCGTGTGCGAGCATCAGAAGACCCAACACAACCACCTTATGGCCGTGTTGCAGTGCATGACTCGTGTTATGTAAAAAACTGTTAAAAATTCCAGAACCTTCTAGAAACTTCCCAATGGGTATAAATACCCAATACTTCAATTTTAGATCAGATTGGACGAGGGTTTCCCTATTTCACAACCTCACACACCATTTCTCTCATTTTACACCATCATCTTCATCCATTCTTCATCCTTTTAATCTACCATCATCCCACCATCAATTTCTACATCCAAATGAAGGAAAATGATCAAGGAAGAGAGGAAAGTGCAAAGAAGGGAAGGAGATCACCATTGAAGATAGATCAAGGGAGTTTTCATTCAATCTTTGTATTAAACCTCATAGTTTTATCATGATTTGTAAGGATTTAATTGTCTATGTTAATTTCTTTATGAATATGGTAGGCTAATATCCCTTGAGAGTTTAGCAACATGAGAGTTGTTGGATAATTTTGGGATTTGTGTATTTGAATTCATATGTTGATTGGATCTATAGTTTTCTATTATTGATTATTAATTGCTTGATTTGTATTGATGATTTGTGTGTTTAGTTGTTCTAAATATGTGATTAGATTGAGAAATCAATTATGTGCTTAGGATAATTGAGTGAATCATTTCATCAAACACTTCATGTGCATTATAAATTGTAAAGAGATTGAGAAATCCTTTAGAGTTTAGAACCCTTTGATAGAACATATGATTGGTTTGATCGAGAGGTTGATTAATCGTGTGAAGGGACTCTCATTTCAAGCTTAGTACCTAGTTGGAATTGTTTGAGTGAGAACCAACTCATTGAGCTATGTTTAGAACCATATCCTATCCATCTTGAGAGGGAGTTTAGGTGATCTTAGTGTTGGCCTTTAGTCTTCAATCCATGATTCATGTGAATTCGATGCATTTATCCTAGGATTTTTACTTCTTAATTATTGTTAATCTCACTTTTACTTAATTTGGAAAACCACTTTTCATCCATCTATCTTGTTTGATAATCATTGCTTGCTTTGATTGATTTAATTTCTTGTTTGATCAAACTTCCCATTGATGATTCGTCTCTATAAAATTGTGATAAACATGAGATCGCTCAAGTACTAGCGCCTACCTCCCTGTGGTTCGATAAATTCTTGAATTGGTCAACCCGACTACAAGTTATGGCTAATCAGTACAAATTCAATACAAAAACAATAACTTTCCTAAGCAAAATAGTGTAATATGCACACATAAAATGCGTGAAATTCCACTCTCAACAAACCCCCAAACTTACCTGTCGCTCGTCCCGAGGCAACGACATAGAAAACCATTAGAGTAATCGAGAGGAAATTTCACAGCAGAAGACAACCAAGACAATATAACAATTCAAAAGTCATACTTCAAATACAAGATAACTATCCATTTAAAATTATACAATTCAAATCAACTACTACACTTTTTCGGAACGCTCATTAACACATTCTCACGGGTAGTATTTACATTCATCGCTCAAGTGTGAGATATACACTTTAGGGTAAGATTTTTACACTCATAATCAATTCAAACACACGCGTAACCATAAGCTTGGCATTCATCTCAACTCTCGACTAAAGGAATAATTTTGACAATACGATCACAAAGGTCTTGCATTAGGTCGTAACGTTGACTCTTTGGTAAAGGTAGGAAATATATGGTTTAAGTGACTAATTCACTAATAGAGAATCAAAGAAGACTTACAACTTTTCAACAAACATCTTCACTTTCTTCTTTCTTCTTCAATGCTCTTCAACTCTTCGTGCAACTTGATTCCTTCTTCACTTTTGAGCACAACTTCCTTACTTGAATCTTTTTTCTTTCTTTTTTCCTTCTTTTTTTTTTCAAACAAGGGTACCAGTTTCAGGCACTACCCTCTTTCACGGGGTACCAGTTTCAGGCACTACCCCCTTCATGCAATAATTTAACCATTTTATTCCACTATTTTCATCACTTCCAAATTATTTCTCCTCATATTCTTCTTCATAAGACTCCAACTTGATTCCTTCAACTCTCTACTAGGTAGGAATTTATAAGGCTAGTAAAGGGAACAATTGGCTAATCACGTAGGCTTCCAACAAATAAGACTTTTAGGCTAAAAAGGGTTGACTACGGATAACTTCATTAGGTAGGATAATAATTTGGCTTGTGACTAATAAATACAAAGATGGTCTAAGATCATTTCCTATTGTCTAATCAAACACGTAGCTTCAAGCAAGATATAAAGCCAAGTTCTAGAATACATGTGTATGAACGACACTCACAAGAATAAACTAAATCATGCACTTTGTCATGATTTCAAAAGGCTAAAAATCTCACATGGCTATAGGAATGAACGAACAATCCTAATACAGCTACATAGCTAATCTTCCTTGCACATAATCAAATTTCAAGCATCTTAATATCAAAGAAAAATATCAAATTATTTCTTAAACACAATTACACATATAATCAAGTGCTAAGAAAAATCAGAAAATCATCATAGAGAACCAAAAATCAACTATACCCACACTAGGATTAACACACAACAAATAAACACAAACAAAAACAACACAAAACTTGGAAATCGCAAAAAAATAGAACCCTCAACATCATCAAATAAATTGAAAATATTAAAAATTCGCAAAAAAATCGACCCTCCAAGCACACAACACAATGCAAAAATTCTATTTCAATGCTGCAAGACAAGTTATGCACTTAACCTCTCCCAAACTTAGATAAAACAAAGTGAGACACTAAGTTTGCAAAGAAGTATATACCATAGTCAAGAAACACTTAATAAAATTTCTACACCACACAAACACATAAAAGCAATTAAAATGGGAGGGACAACCCCCAACAAGTGCTTATGTTTAACGTAAATGAGTCACGACAGAATACCACTTTTTGATTACTAGATCGGAGGACAGTCTTCTCGTATTCTTACCTTCCAGTACTTCCTTCCTATCTTATTTTCTGCGCCAACCACCTCACCCTTCTTTGTCACCGAAACAGGACTCTTTGAATTTTTTTCCTCCCATGACTGGTGATGCGCGTTTTCTTAGCATACAAAATTAATTCCCAACTATTAAGGATATCAATTGCAGCTTAAGCAAGTGAACAAGTGAATATCAAACCCAAAGAACGGCGTATTATCAATTTAATTATTATCTAAATTAATTAAGACGATTATGGCAATATAGTTTGAGGTTTAGAATTATTAATCTACTAAACAATTAATTGAAATAAAAAATAAAATAAAAGCACTTAGATGAATTCGAAAGTGACTCAAGAGATAGAATAGGTAGCTCTAGAGTAATCCGGTTTCACTCATTAATTTTCCTTTCATGTGTTGGTGTCCGACTCTGCCTTATGGAATATGGACGCATCACTAAACCATGCATATCTACTCTATAGACACAAGTAAACATGCGTGTAACACGTGTGAATAACCTCGGAGCAAGAGATATAATTCCACCCCCTTTCTAGGTACTATCAGTATCAATCATTTCCCTGGCCAATTGATACTCTAACCCGATATGATCTCCCTTTATAGGTACTATAAGATTAACTTCTTTATCCTACTTACTAACCCAAATTCAATTCAATTAATAAGTATTCATATATGATAGTTCTAATTAAGATTCAGAGTCCCCTCACTTAGAATCATAACATGGAATCTTGCTCAGCAGTGAACGCACTCAATCAATAACTAAGATATGTATTCAGACTCTACATAACAGTTAATGATGCACAAAATGACCGTGAGTATGAATTAAGAAAGCACAATCATATATAAATAAATCCACAAGTAGTATTGTACGGAGTTTACACACGAAAGTTCAATTAATTGGTAAAAACCTTTACAACTCTAGTTCTACCAAAAAGGCTCTAGCACATGATGTTACGAAGAATAATTATGTGTGTTGGATAGATCTTACGAGATGTCTGGAAAATACAAGATAAATTAGGAAACGAATAAAACCCTATATGTGGGCGTCATCGCGTCCTTCTCCGTCTTGAATCCTCCTCTTGGTTCTCCTCTTGATTCCACAGACGAATCTTCAAAGTGATGGATGGATGGAGGAAAGGATGTGGATGATGGTTGGGGGGTGATCCCCCATGTAGGGTGTAGTATTGTTGTGGCCTCTCTTATGGCTCTCTTGTTATTTTCTCTCCTCTTCTATACTACTGCATAAGCTTTCTTTTATACTTGTAATCGCGCCTCCCAAGCCTGGAATGGGCTTTTTAAGTGATCACACGCATTGAGGGTGTAAAAATATAGATATGGTAAGTTTCCGAGGCTCAATTCGACTTCATCAATAGGTCGAATTCACTCCTCCAAGTCGAATTGGAGGTCGAATTGACCTACTATAAGTCTCAGGTGCTTGATTCGACCAGATGCCCTGGTCGAATTGAAGTGACGAGGTAAAATTGGCATCTCCGCCAATCAATTCGACCTCGATTCGACCTGTTGCCCAGGTCAAATCCCTCTGTCGTGGTCGAATCCACTTTTTGCTCATGTTATGATGCCGACCAAAAGGGCTAGTCGAATTGACCTCCTTCTGGTCGAATTGCACTCCTGCTTCGACTAAACGGATGGCTTCGACTTCCTTTCTTCAGATTTTAACACTTCCATTCTGATTTCCTTCAAAAAACCACTCAAATGGCTTCAACAACACCTGATTCGTGCCTTTTCACAATACATATCGGTTTACAATCGATTACAACCTTCAAACACTATATAATAGCACAAATCCAGGCGCAAGATTCGTGAATTTACACACTCATCAACTGGCTTGATTCCTTCTTGTCAATCCTCCACTTAATTGTAGGCTCAACCTGCATAGCAAAACAAGGATCAAACAAGTTAGAATTTTCAACACCAATATAAGAATGAAAATCTAGAGGTAAGTTCGGAGGCATCAGATATGGATCATCAATTTTTATTGCAACCAAATGATTATCAAGCAAATCATCAGAATTAGTAGTAGAAAAAGTAAGAGATACGCCTGTTTTTATGATCTCCTCTACCACTTCAACTCTTTTGCTCTCATACTTTTCCTCCTTGGCAACACGTTTCATCCTTTCTTCAACAGTGGTATTCTTAGTGTGATTCACCATTTCAGCAGTGATCTTCTTTCTCTGTTTATCCCTGTCATCACTCAATGCAAGTAATTTCTCAAGATAATCAATACATGCATCATTAGATAAAGCCTCAAACTCTGTGTCAGACAAGACGAAGTCTCTACTTCTTCCACAGACTTGCACTGTTGCTGATCTATAGGCCACTGCATCTCCTTATTCAACGAAAAGATAATTTCTTTATCATTAGCCCTCAACCTCAACTCTTCTTTGAACATATCAATCAAAGCTCTTCCAGTTGCAAGGAATGAACGCCCTAAGATCAGAGGCACACCATCCTTGTCATCCTCCATATCAAGAACAAGAAAATCCACAGAAAAAGTCAAATTCGACACCTTCACCAGCATATCTTCAATAACTCCTTCAGGGAATGTCAACAACCGATCTACTAACTGTAGGACGACAGACGTAGGTTTCAACTCCCCAAAACCAAGCTTCTTGAACACTGATAAAGACATCAAATTTATACTGGCTCCTAAATCACACAGTGCTCTCTTAGATGGTCCTTTTCCAATTTCACAGGGAATGATGAAGCTCCCTGGATCCTTCAATTTTTTCTGGAAGCTTCTTCTGAATAATGGAGCTACAATTCTCAGTCACTGTCTCCACACTGTTAAGCTTCCTCTTTCTGGAGATGAGTTCTTTGATGAATCTTGCATAACATAGCATTTCTTCCAATGCATCTGAGAAAGGAATTGGTACCTTTGTAATCGGAAGTTCCAAACTATCTTTCTCGAATACCACTTCAATTTCCCTCAGTTCTTAGCACTTTGCCATCTTTTATCAGTGATTTCCAGATCAGATTGACTCTGTGAAGAATTCGGATGCTCTGGAAAACCCGGAGGACTGCTCACCTGCTCAATCGACCCGAGCAGAGGACAAACCGTGCCGAGCTGGGGTTGGGCCAAATTGGAAGACTCGTCTGTACCGGCCTGAACCCCACTCGGCTGAATCTCTGCTCATACAGGACCCAACTCGGCTTGAGCTGGCTACCGAGATGCGGCCGAGCGGTCCTGGTCCGTCCCTTTTTTATCCTGCTTTAGTTCCGCTTCATTCTGTACCAGTTCTGTGATGTCCTGCATCAGTTCCGTACCTTTACACTGCTTTCTGGATCTCAAAGTGATCGCAATTGCACTCTCCTTTGGGTTGATTTCTGTATCTAAAGGAAACTTCCCTTTCTGAAATTGTTGTTGTTGCTGATTCACTGTACTGGATATCTGTCCCATGGTATATGACAAATTCTGCAACAGTTGTTCACTTCCTTATACTGTTTTGTCATATTCGAATCCATGAGTACAATGCAGTTGTTAATCTTGTCAATATCTTCATAAGTCTTCTTCATATAACTGGCCAACACTTCATCAATACTAGCTCTTCCTTCTTCAGTCTTAGCACCATGATCAAAATTAGGACGGTAAGGGACTGCATTATTCAGATTTGAATAAAAAAAGTTCTCATGCCTCTGGTTCTACCAGTTTTCTCCTTGATTACTAAGTCCTCCCCCTTGGTTATTCCTTTGGTTAGAATTTCCTTGAGGGTACCTATTTCCTTGTCAATTCTAAGATGTTCTTGTACCTTGGAGACTTTGCCCCATTGCCCAATTAGCATCCTCAACCTCTTGAAGGTTCATCACCACATCATCACTTGCAGGCCCTCGGTTTCCTCCCCCATTATTACCTGATATTAGAGTAACCAGGTGTTTGTTCATTTGCTCCAACTGAGAGACAACCTTATCATTCCTATCAGATTCAGAAAACTTTTGTTCAACTTTTTCAAGTATATAAGTCCCTCGAATCCTTTCAGATGGCCAATCCCTAGAGTTCATAGAGATATAATCAAACAACTTCTCTACGACATTTGACGTCTTACCATAAATTATTCCTCCAGTAGATGCATCAACTAACACTCTTGATTCATTATCGAGGCCATTGTAGAAGACACTGATGAACTGAGACTTTTTGAATTCATGCTCAACGCATCAGTAAACCTTTCCCAAGCCTCTCTAAACGATTCATCTCTCCGCTGCTTAAACTGATTGATCTCCTGTTTCAATAAAAGAACCTTACCAGGTGGCATAAATTGATCCACAAACAACTGCTGCAACTCGGTCCAGTTAGAACAATTGTCTCCTTTCAATTTATCATACCACTCCCTTACCTTATCAACCAATGAAAACTGAAAAAGCCTCATCTTCCATCTATCATTAGTAGCATCAACATCTTTCACTGTATTCATATAGTTGTTGAAACGCTTAAGATGTGGGTAGGGCTCATAGAAAATACCTCCGACGAAGGAGTTTTTCTCCACCATATTAATCAGGGTTGGCCTTATGTCATTTGCTTCATCCGCTTGAATGTCTTTCGGATGGCGATGTCATCTTCATGAGTTCTATATCCCATAACTACTGATTCTGATTCTAATTCTGATTCAGCCTCTGATTCAACCTCGTTTGGGTTAACCTGATTTTCTATCTACTCTTTGTCCTCCCCTACGACTGATTTCAGATCCAGTGTCTCCATTTTTTTCTTCGAAGGTGGTACATTAGCAGCTTTAGGAGGTGCTTTTAGATTCTCTGCTGCTCCTCTTCTTTTCCTCGCAGAAGCTTCTATCTCTGGATCAAATTTAAGATCTTTTAATCCCGTCTTCGATCTAGTGAGCATGAAACTTCCAGAAAAATTCAAGTTAAACAAAATTAAATCTCAACAAAAATATTCTAATTAAATTATTATTAAAAGAAAAATAAATAATTAAAATTGTCCCCGGCACAACGCCGCCATAAACTTGACAGGCATATTTTGCGCACTCCAATTTAATCCTCAAGTATAAGGATGTCAATTGTAGCGACAAGTACCCAAGTTAAATTATCGATTTCACTAAGACAGCTAATTATTTATTTTCTCTAAATTACTATTTAATAAGAATTAAGTAACCGATTTTCCAAGAGTTTTTGAATTAATTATCTAAACAACGAAATAATAAATTACTGAATAATTAAAAGCAATAAAAATAAATCAAGTTCTATTCAAGAGACAAGCAACAGTTATAATGTATTAGGTATAGACCAATTAATTTGGGTTCCTAGACTTCTAATTGCTCATTCATGCAGTATCAATGAAAATACACCACTTAACGCTGTTAACTCACTAGATATGATCCTATTTTAAGCTAACAGTATATTCTGATTTATTTCCTAAGATGCGTGAATATTACCAAACCTCATTCCTAGATACTAATCAAAGCAAACAACAGTACCTCCGGATGGTAAGTTCGACTAACAAGATATTCACTGAAATTACTACAAGGTTCTATCCACTTCCTACTTGAATGTCTAATTGCATTGTTCCACAAAACAATTCAAGTATCTGATTTACCAGTTCATGGAATTAAAGTGTTTATAGCGGAACTACTTCAATCCCTAACAGATAGACAATATCAATCATGAACGCACACAAGCTAACATAATAAATCAAGCATTATAGCGGATGTCATGAAAATATTATGAAGACGTTACGAAGCAGATAAGCAAGTCTGATTAAATTAAGTAAAATTAGAATATCAACTGCACAAATCTCAATTTATGGTCTAGGTTCCCAAATCAATTCAATCTAACCATCAAACCCTAGAACTGTTTAAGAAAATTATCCCATGAGGTAACAATTAACACTCATGGCTATGCAATCCATATCACAAATCAAGATAAAAGGAAAGAAAAGAATAGAGACACGAAACCCTAGTGTAAGCGTGAATCTGCGTTCCTTCTGCGTCTCTTCAATCGTCTGATCTCCCTCAATTAGTACTTGGAACCACTTGAAGACGGATGAAAGATGAAAAATCAGATGTGAATATGATATGGAGTGTTTTTGGCGTGAGAAATCGATGGATTATGGATGGGTTCTCTCCAATTTGTGTATTGATCTCTCTTTTTATGTCTTGGACTGTTGTAGGGCTTTTTCACGATGAATTCTGCTTCAAATCACGATCTGAAGCTATACATACACAGCAGAATCGAACAGGCCGTGACTGGGCCCGAAACTGGGCTGCTCGGCACCTAGCTCGGCTTGAGCTGGGTATGAACCTGGCCGAGCGACATCCGAGCGGGGCCAGACTGACTTGACACATCATGTAGGGCCTATTCCACCCCCACTCGGCTCCATCTGACTACCGAGCGACACCAGCTCAGCCCGAGCGGCTACCTAAACTGCTCCTGAGCTGGTCCATTCTAGCTCTATTTCGTTCTGCTTCCGATCCTGCTTTGTTTTCTCCTATTTTCTGCCTTTAAACTCACATAAACACCTTAGTAGCCTAAAAATCGTGTAAATACTAAAACGTACACAATTCAATACAAAAATAATAACTTTCCTAAGTGAAATAGTGTAATGTGCACACATAAAATGCGTGAAATTCCACTCTCAACAGGAACCAAACCTTACTATCATAGTACCTTGAAGGGAATTGAGAGTATGAATCAATCTTAGGAGTCTTTTTAGAGCTTGTCATGAGTTCATATCCTAGTTACCTTGGCCAAAGGGATTAGGTGTGCATTGTGATTGCCCTTATTCCATTGTTTATGACATGTTAGAGTTGATTGCATGAAATCTAGATTTTCCATGCAATGATTATGCTAATTTTATCCTTGCATCATTTGGAATCCATCTCACATTCATTCATCCATCTATCTATCCACCCCATCTTGTATCTTTTATATTGCTTATTTTTTTATTTCTTTGCATTTTATATGTTTGCATATCTCCCCATCTTGAGTTAGTCCTTATAAAATCACAATAAACTTGAGATTGCTTGAACTCCATTTTGCTTGATTTCCCATGGATTGATATTTAAACTTGGTTGTCTGTAGCTACTACAATAAAGTACACTTACTCTATACACTACACCAATAATGCTGATAGACATCAATTTTTAACCGATATCTATTTCACCAAGCAGCCGATGTTGAAGCCTCGATGTTGAAAGTAGGCGCTGATAGACATCGGTTTTTAACACCTCTAGCATTGATTCATAAAATTTATAGATCCCAGCATTCTACAGCTTCATAACACCTCTAGCGTTGATTCCATGAGCTATCAATATAAAAAGAAATATAATAGCTTTCAAGAAAAAAATCAAAATTCTATCCAAATACATGATTTTTCCAGGAAATTCACACAAATTCAATTTATTTTTGATGTTTTTAGGTGAACATTAAACATATTCTTAGGGGCCGTTTACATTGATGGTTAAAGAGGGTTAATATTTATATAATCCTTACATGCCTCAGTTTACATGGAGGGTTAACCATTCAAAAAGTAACATGGTCTTTTGTCGGTTCAGTCTTAATTCCACTATTATAAGGGTCCTGATGTCACTCCATTTTGGGTGGATAAGAAAGGACGTGGAGGGTTAAGGTGCACAATTACTTTGTTAACCGTGCTTTGAATAGGGTTTTTTCATCTTTTTCTCAGCCTCCAATAGGACCACATCATCGTTCTCTGCTATGGCCAATACCTCATCAAGGAATTTCTCTGCCGCCACTGCCACCACCATTGCCGCAGTATCACTAACAGCCACCATGTCAGTTGTCGGAGCTAGAATTATTATTTCTTGAAACTCCGATATCCGATTTATTCAAAGCGCACTGAATTTTTGTATGTTTAAGAGAAGTTGCTCTCCTCCGATGTGGGGTTTTCTCTCTCTTTCTTTCTCTCTCGAAATGCATCGCCGTCATCGATGATTAAAATATCATTTCTTGCTGTGTTGGAAGATTCTCAGCGGCTTCTCGAAGTTGGATTGTGAAGAAAAATTGTTCTAGGGTTGAAGAGCATTGATTTATTTGTTTTTGGTACTAATTCAGTAATTCCTACCTCCAACATTTATTTTTATTTAATTTTTTCCTCTGTATTTCTAAAAAACTATTATGAAAGTTTTGTTCATTGATAGACAGCATATAATTCAGCATTTAAAATCCATGTGTTCTAACCAATTCCTACCTCCAACAATTATCTAGTTTAATTGCATAATCATAGCAAAAATGCATATTAGATTTCCTTGTTTTGCTCCAAATTCACCATCAAAATGAGTTGTTGGCTGTTTTTATTTCTCTATCTAGGTGTATATGCAGATGAGCCTAATGTTAAAAGTCTCTTAATGAGTATCTTAATTGAGCAAAAAGTCTCTTATTTCTCTATCCAGTCTAGAGGTGTTTCTGCAACTGAATTGAAGTGGAAAAATAAAATGAAGAAGGATTTCATGAAACTCAGAAATGGGCTAATGAAGCCTTAACCCGCAGAGAGATTGCGGATAACGGAGATCCTTCTTCACCTGCTAATGCCTAATTATAGTGGAACTAATAGCAATGTGGTTGCAAAAGCTGTGGATTTTTAATCTACTGGGTCATATGATTTTGAATAAATTCTTTTTCAAACTTTTTGAATGACCAGGTTTTGATTATGCAAGCCTCCTTAGAGGTTTTTTAAGAATAGAAGAATGTTGCTTAGCTTGTTTATTTGTACATTATTTCAATCATGCTTAGATATAAAATTATGTTATTATAATTTTACTTATTTTGGAGTTTGATGTATCAATATATAAGTTATTTTCATAATTTTGTGTAGTCTTGGTGTAAGGGCTTTCTTTAGTCTCTGCAACACACAGGGTAGCAGTGATAAGGGTAATTTATCAAAGATATTATAGTTAACCTTCAAAGTAAATAAAACTGATGCAAAAGGTTAAAGACGGTTAACCTATTTTTAAGGGTTAAAGTTATACTTAGTTACCATATCCCTTGTTTTAAAGTAAACGGCCCCTTAAGATACCAAAAATGATAACAAAATAAGAATTCATGGCAAAATCAAGTAATTATATCAAGATTAAAAGGATATCCAAAGAAACTTAGATTTATTAGCTGAATCGGATTCATCTTAGAAATTAATTCATATTTAACAATTAATATGAATACATATATTTAAGAAGATTAAAAACTAATGAAAAAATTCATTTGGTACTCCATTTGAATACCAATCAAAGTATAGGTAAACATGTTAAAATAATCAAATTTCAAATACCTTATAAATTTCAAGAAGCAAATTTAACATAGTTAACTTTCTAAATTCTAGCAGATTGCACTAACACCTGATAATGATCATTTATTAATGCCATCATTCAAATTCCAATGCCTAATAAGCCTCTTCAATCAAAAGAAAAATATATTTACATGCAACACATTAATCCAGAGAAGATAAATTATGCACTTACAAATCAATTGAGGAATAGTGCTAAGAGTAATGACAGTGAAAATAAACATGTTTTAGTGTCCAATTTAACACCTTTTTTATGAGAATTATTGTCATATATTAGAAAACGTATTTTATATTTGATATATGTGAGAAAAATGTACGATTGAGGTGTTTTATTGTGTTTTAGGTGAAAAAAGGATCAAAAGTGCAAAGTTGGAGAAAATGTGCAACTTGTGCAAGAATACTGAAAAATGCACGTCCAACTTGTGTAATTTTTCTATATTTTTGTGGAGATTTGAACTAGTTATATGATATATATTGGAAAGATACAGAAGATAGAATCGTTTTGGCATAAGAAACACCTCAATCGAAGTCCAAACGAGAAAGTTATGATCGAAATGGTGACGTCGCGCAAGCTGTTTCTTCTCAGCACAATTGTTCCATTTCATATGACTTTTCACATCTTTAAATGTTAGACTTTTGGAGAGATCTTTAAATTGATAGAAAGCTAAGGAAAATAGGATCGTGTAAACGTAAGAATCACTAAAATTGGAGTTTGGACGAGGAAGTTATACTCAAAATGGTGAAGTCGCGCAGCTGCAAGCGAGAATTTCCGAAAATTTCCGAAAATTACCTATTTCTTGGAGCACAATTAATCTCCTTATCACATAATCCTCTATGATTCACCCATATATCTTATTTTCTTATTTAATTACCTTCTCACACCTATATATATTTTACATCATTATTCATGTGAGAAGGAACCGCAACACGTTCATTCTACACCCCACAAGGGTGGATCACCCCCCAACCATCATCCACATCCTTTCCTCTATCCATCCATCACTGTGAAGATTCGTCTGTAGAATCAAGAGGAGAACCAAGAGTAGGATTCAAGAAGGAGAAGGACGCGACGACTTCCACATCCAGGGTTTTATTTGTTTCCTAATTTATCTTGTGTTTTCCAGACATATGGATAAGATCTATCCAACCCTCATGATTGTTCTTCGCAACATCATGGGCTAGAACTGTTTTGGTAGTTATAGGGTTTTGAAGGTTTTATGAATTAATTGAACTTTCGTGTGTATACTCCGTACAACCTACTTGTGGTTTAGTTTATATATGATTATGCGTTTTTAATTCATACTCAGAGTTGTTTTGTGCATCATTAACTGTTATGTAAAGTATAAATACATATCTTGGTTATTGATTGAGTGCGTTCACTGCTGAGCAAGATTGCATGTTAGTATTCTAAGTGAGGGGACTCCGAAACATCATTAGAACTGTCATATATGAATACTTATTAATTGGATCTAATTCGTGTTAATAAGTAGAATAAAGAGGATAATTTCATGGAATATATAAAGGGAGATCATATCGGGTTAGAGTACCAATTGACCAGAGAAATAATTAATACTGATAGTACCTAGAAAGAGGGGTGAATTATATATCTTGATCCAAGGTTATTCATATGTATTACACGTATATTTACTTGTGTCTATAGAGTAGATTTGCATGGTTTAGTAATGCGTCTATATTACACAAGGCAGAGTCGGACATTGATACACGAAAGGGAGATTAATGAGTGAAACTGGATTATCCTAGAGCTACCTATTCTACTACTTAATTCACTTTCATATTTTCCTAGTTTCTTATTTATTTTATTTGTTATTTAAATTAATTGTTTAGTAGTTAATAATTAAAATCCGAACTTTTATTGTCATTCGTCTTAATTAATTAGTAAATAATTCAATTAATACTACGCCATCCTTTGGGTTCGATATTTAACTTGGTCACTTGCTTAAGCTGCAACTGATATCCTTAATACTTGGGGATTAATTTTGCGTCCAAAGAAAACGCGCATCAAGTTTTTGGCGTCGTTGCCGGGGACGGCTGTTATTATTAATTTTATTATTTTTAGTTTGATTAAGATTTTTATTTGTGATTATTTATTTCTATCTTACCTTATATATTTCTGAGGTTCTTGTGCACTAGAAAAAGGAGAGGAAGGAAAGCAACAAATAACATACTGAGCTAAACATGGCTGGAGCAAGCCAGAATCCGGATAATGTTGTCATACGTGAAATTTTCACGAATAATGGGATTGGCAACATCGGATTGATAAGAGCAAGGGGGAAGATGATGATTTTGAGGTACATCCCACTCTTATCAACATGGTCGCGAATAATCCCTTTTCTGGAGGTTCATATGAAGATCCATATCACCATCTCAAAAGATTTCTTAGTTATGTAAACACTCAGAAGGGTGCTGGAGCTAATGATAATGCTAGGCAGATCGCCCTGTTCAATTTCTCTTTGAATGATAGGGCGGAAGCTTGGTATGAAACTCTTGATGCAGAGACTGTACTACATGGGACCAACTGTAGCAGAAGTTCTTGAAGAGATATATGCCACTCTCAAGGATCTTTAAAATGAAGCAAGACATCACCCAATTTGCTATGAATCAGGGTGAGAAATTTTATGAGGCTTGGAAAGGTTTAAACACATGCTCAGGCAGTGCCCACAACATGGGATGTCTAAGGCTCAATACATAAGCATCTTCTACTATGGATTGGATTGTGAGTCACGAATTCTTATTGATGCATCATCAGGTGGAGCGCTATTATCTGAGACAGCACTTGAAGCAAAAAAATTATTTAAATATATCTCTATATATCCACGTGACTGGCCTACGGAAAGAGTAAGAGGATCCTATGTACTAGGTAAGGTAGCACATGTTGAACATCAAGTGGTGAAGCCGAATAGGGATGATGAGATCGTCTCTAGTTTAGCTAACATCAACAAGCTACTAGAGTCCCAGCAAAAGCAGATTGGAGAGTTGACACAAAGGGAGCCTAGTCTCTAGTAGCAAGAAGTGAAGGATAGTATTGAAGATACCTTCAATCAATACATGACAAGGAATGATGCAAGAGTTGACGGCATTGAAGCTGGTGTGAATGCTAATCATGCAGATTTATCTAAGAAGTTGAAGGACCTTACTTTGAATATAGGGCAGATGGCCATGAACGTGAATCAATTAACACAAATATTAGAGAAATGAATGTTCCCGTTTTAAGGCATAACAAACCTGAAAGAATGCAAAGCCATCACATTGAGGTCAGGAACGTAGTATGAAGGTCAAATGTTGCCGTGGGTGAAAACAGAGGCAGAGCATTTCCTCTCGACCACAGATTGACCAAACTAAATGGTCGAGCGATGGTCGAACGGCCACCTATAGAGCAGAACAGCCAAAATCAGAGTACATGGAACTTGCTTGACCAAGAAGGCCCCGCTCGACCAGACCATTCAGGTCGAGTGGAGGTCGAGCGGTCTCCTATAGATTTGAACATCTAGAATCATATTACAGGTACCCTGCTCGACCATTTTCACCTTGCTCGACTAGACCAATCAGGTCGAGCAGAGGTCAAGAACCATAGTTCGACTCTGATTTCCGTACAGAATGCTATACCTGATGTTCAGAACAGTCCAGCACCATCAAATGAGCAGAATAATGAGATTATAGCTGAAAAGAAGTGGGAAAGAGCCAAGAGATTGAGAGCCGAGAAGGATAAAGCAAAGGAGGTTGAACGTGATGAATGGGGCATTCTAAAGATAAAGATACCTCCTCTGTGTCTGTTCTCTCTTGATATAGCAATGAAGATGCCCATGGAGACTTAATCCTACAAGAGCATAGATGTGATTTCTAAATTGTTTAATCTTGATTTTAATAGGATAGATGATTCCGAATTTGAGTGAAAGATTGACAAGGAGGAGTCTAGACAGCCATAGAGGAAGGAAATTCTAAGGATATTTTTGTAACTAAGAAAGGTGAGGTGCTGAGTGTAGACAAGAAGAGAGAAATAAAGTATTTAAAGGTGAGGATGCGAGAAGACCGTCCTCCGATCTAGTAGTTCAAAAAGAGATAAACCGTCGTGAATCTCCGACGCTAAACTTGAGCGTCTGTTGGGGGCTTGTCCCTTCCATTAATTTCTTTTGTGTGAGTGATGAGTTATTATTTTGAAATGCTCACGTTTCGGCAATTATATCTCTTTTCAAACTTAGTTTCGACTTACGCTTTTACTAAGTTTGGGGGGTATGATGTACTTACCTTATCTTATGAGCACTAAGAGTATAATTTTTCCTTTCATTTGTTGTTTGTTTGTTAGGGGGTTGATTTTTTGTGGCATATTAATATTTTAACCAGTGTTGATATGTCGATTTTTTGCAACTTGCCTAATGTTTAGTGTGTTGTGTTGGTGTTTCTAGTGTGTGGAGTCAATTAGATAGTCAATTGAGTCTTTCTTATAGTTCTCCTATATTATTATTGATGAATCTATGATGATGAGGTGTGTTTGAGTTTTAATGATAGAAAAAAGTAAAAGAGAGTGGTAAGACGAGTTTTATGCTGAGGCTTGACCTGATCGAGTTGAATAACTCGAGGAGCTCATACATACTTCGAAGGAGAAAAATCAGGTGCCCTCATTTTTTTATTCTAATTTTTATATATGCTTTTAATTCATAGAGTAGAAGGATTGAGTTCTTTGATTTTGGTTTTGGTGATCCATACGTGAGCTTACATTTTTGAATTGTGTCTAAAATTCATATGCTCTTGAAATTGATGAAGAAAGTGTACTTGAGTTATATTGTGATATGAAGTTCTATGTGTGCTTGTGGGATATTACTTGCCATGAAAAGTGCTCTATTACTTATTAAAAACCCATGTGAGATTTTGAGCCTCGTTGATCATGTACATAATCACATGATATATCTTTTCTGGTGAGTATCGTTCTTGTACGTGTATTCTAAAACTTGCCTTGAGTCTCCTTGAATATTCAAGATTAGTCTAGCGGATTATGAAAATGATATTAGGCTATCTTTGAATAGCCCATCTTTTTCCATACTCTTTACCTTAAATTCATTAAATTCCTAGTCAGCCCGTTTGAGCCTTTTTAAATCTATTCTTTTGATAGCCAATAAAGCTTAATTGAAGAGAGTGGTGATTTGATAGATGATAAGGATGATGAAAGAAGAGTCTTAAGGATTAAAAGAAAAATTCCTGGAGTAGTGCTCAATTTAGTACTCCATGGAAACAAACACCCAAGGATAGTGGCTAAATCTAATACCCTAGGAGGATGTGAGAAGTAGTGCCCAAAACTGGTACCACAAAAAAAAAGAAAAAAATGAAAAAAAGGTGAAGAAAAGGAGAATGATGGAGTTGAAGAGCTTGAAAAAGTTGAAAAAAAAATATGTTGTGCTTGAAGGAGAAATATGAGAGAGTTTGATGAGAATGTTGTGCTTGATAAAAAGTGATGACGAAGAATGAAAGATTGAGAGAGACTGCAGCTTGATTGATCCGAGTTTTGAGTCACTTATCCATAAAGTTCCTACCTTTTCCAAAGAGCCTACATTATAACCAAATAAAAGACCTTTTTGATCCATGATTTGCTAACTACAAGTAAAAGAAGAGTTGAGACAATAGGCAAGCTTATGGTTACGCTTGAATTGAATCTGAGCGTAAACACCTTAACCCATAAGTATATATCTTTTATACTTGAGTGCGAGTGATATGTACTTCCCCTGAGAACATGTGAATGGAGCGTTTGAATGGTGGTGATTGTCTTATTTTGTATGCAATGAATTCATTAATACATGTAATGCGAGTTGCATGACCTAAGTTGAGGATAATTGTATTGTGAATGGGGAGTTATCGTAGTCCTTATTTCCCCATTAATTTTCCTACTCTCTTTCTCTTTATTTTATTCTGTTGCCTCGGGACGAGCAACGGGTAAGTTTGGGGGATTGATGAGAGTGAAAATAAGCGTGTTTTAGTGTCCAATTTAATACCTTTTTATGAGAATTATTGTCATATATTAGCACAAGTGTCTTATATTTGATATATGTGAGAAAAATGTGGGTTTGAGGTATTTTATTGTGTTTTAGGTGGAAAAATGATCAAAAGTGCAAAATTAGAGAAAAGGTGCAACTTGTGCAAGAATGTTAAAAACGCACATCCAATTTGTGTAATTTTTCTATTTTTGTGTGGAGCTTTGAACTAGATAAGTGATATATGGTTAGAAAGCCACAGAAGAAAGGATCGTTATGGCATAAGAAACACTTCAATCGAAGTCCGAACGAGAAGGTTATGATCGAAATGGTGACGTCGCGCAAGCTGTTTCTACTCAGCACGAATGTTTCACTTTACATGACTTTTCACATCTTCAAATGTTAGAATTATGAAGAGGTATTTAAATAGATTCAAAGTTAAGAAAAAGAGGATCGTGTGAACGCAAGAATCACTAAAATCGGAGTTTGGAAGAGGAAGTTATGCTCAAAATCGTGAAGTCGTGTAGCTGCCAGCGAGAATTTTCGAGAATTTTCGAAAATTATCTATTTCTTGGAGCACAATTAATCTCCTTATCACATAATACTCCATGATTCACCCATATATTTTATTTTCTTATTTAATTCCCTTCTCACACATATATATATTTTACATCATTATTCATGTGAGAAGGAACCGCAACACAATCATCCTACACCCCACAGTTGGGGGATCATCCCCAACCATCATCCACATCCTTTCCTCCATCCATCCATCACTGTGAATATTCGTCTGTGGAATCAAGAGGAGAACCAAGATGAGGATTCAAGAAGGAGAAGGACGCGACGACTCCCACATCTAGGGTTTTATTCGTTTCCTAATGTATCTTGTATTTTCCAGACATATGGATAAGATCTATTCAACCCCCATGATTGTTCTTCACAACATCATGGGCTAGAACCATTTTGGTTGTTCTAGGGTTTTAAAGGTTTTTATGAATTAATTGAACTTTCGTGTGTATACTCCGTACAACCTACTTGTGGTTTAGTTTATATATGATTGTGCATTTTTAATTCATACTCAGAGTTGTTTTATACATCATTAACTGTTATGTAAAGTCTGAATACATATCTTGATTATTGATTGAGTGCGTTCACTGCTGAGAAGGATTCCATGTTTTGATTCTAAGTGAGTAGACTCCGAAACTTCATTAGAACTGTCATATATGAATACTTGTTAATCTAATCTAATTCGAGTTAATAAGTAGGATAAAGAGGATAATTTCATAGTACCTATAAAGGGAGATCATATCAGGTTAGAGTATCAATTGGCCAGAGAAATAATTGATATTGATAGTACCTAGAAAGGGGGTGAATTGTATATCTTGATCCAAGGTTATTCACATGTGTTACCCGCATATTTACTTGTGTCTATAGAGTAGATTTCCATGGTTTAGTAATGCGTCCATATTCCACAAGGTAGAGTCGGACATTGATACACGAAAGAGAGATTAATGAGTGAAATTGGATTATCTACCAATTCTCCTACTTGATTCACTTTCGTATTTTTCTAGTTTCTTATTTATTTTATTTGTTATTTAAATTAATTATTTAGTAGTTGATAATTAAAATTCCAACTTTTATTGCCATTCGTATTAATTAATTAGTAAATAATTAAATTGTTAATACACCATCCTTTGGATTCGATATTTAACTTGGTCGCTTGCTTAATCTGCAACTGATATCCTTAATACTTGGGAATTAATTTTACATCCAAAGAAAACACGCATCAAAGAGTACAATCAAAGAAGGTACCATTTCATTCTTGAGGCAGTGAACAAAAGCAACCCTTGGTCATAAATTAACTGCCAAGCGGCATTACCAACATTACAGAAACAGGGCATTCATCGTAATCAGAAGGTGAGGCCAGATTCTAAAGATCACTCTTGATAAGACCTGAATACGCATCATATATTGTAAGACTGCATGAGGCATTAGAACTCCTGAACGAGAGAAGATAATAACTTGCTGTCAACACAAAAAATCCATTATGCCATGGCACAGGGCGACAACAAGCATCATTAAACAATCAGAGAAAGAAGCTCTCAAATAGTAAAGTATAAGCAGCCCTGAATGGAAGAAGGTTGTCGCTAGGCGACAATTGGCGGAGCTGATCCAGGGCTGAAAGTCTAAGAAGGAGAAACCCCAATTGATTATGGAAAATCAAGTAGATGCGGTGGACCTTTCCAAATAAGAGGGGTAATCTCAAGCCAAAAAACGCAAGAGGGATGCTCGAAACAGCCCCAAGAAGTCTATTCTACAAAGAGACGGATTACAAAGCTGGGAGAGTTCGAGATGGAATCTCTGGCGGGCGATTTGACACAAGTAGCCGCCAATAGATCTGGTTGGCCCGACAGAGAAAATCGCACAAGGCGGGGGTCTGAGATGGCCACACTCCGGTGGTGAAGAAGGGCTCCATCTTCGCCAGCCGCTACTCCATAACTTATACATCTGCGGCGGATTAAAGGCTACCCTAGGCAGCGGATAAGATTGCGAGCTAGCAACAGCGAAGGGCTCGTCGGTGGCATCCAGTGAAGATTGGAATCTGCAGCGTCAGATTGTAGCCGCCAGTCAGAGATGGGTCAGCGTGGCCGATGGCAGGGATTGAAGAAAAGAGCGCAGGAATATGGAATGAGAGCTCCGATTTAGACTTTAAATTTTTGCAAGGATTCGTTCGAATAAAAATGAGGGTGGAGGTGTTTTAGGGTTTAAATTATAATATATAATTTATAGTTTACAATTTCAAATTAAAATTTTACCTAGCTTAGCCGATTTAGATGAGGGAAGGCAATGTCGTGGAGCACAGGTTCGATAACAAAACAGCAATTTATTTTTTCAAATTAAAATTTTAAAAGACATCAAGAAAAAGATATCGGTTCATGAAACCGATGTCTATCAACTCTTTTTCAAACAAAACTGAAGTCTTTCAGCGAATATACATCATGTAAAAGACATCGGTTCTAGAAACCAATGTCTATTAGCGTATTTTTTTAAGACTTGCGAATAGACATCGCTTGAAAGACACGGTTAGTAAAAACTGATGTCTATCAGCATATTTTTATAGAAAATCGATGTCTATCAACTTACTTTTTCCCTGATAGACATCAATTTAGGAAAAGACATTGGTTTCAAATGAAAAGATATCAGATTTTAAGAATAACTGATGTCTATTCGGCGATGTTAATCAGTGAATTTGATGTTGTGATAAATCGCATAAAGAAAATAGCGATCGCATAGGTTCATCAAGTGGCTTTGTAAAAATATCAGAAGCGTATATTCGAGCTTAATTTCTCCATCACTAACAAGCGCTCTTAGGAAATGAAATTGCAAGCGTACATGCTTGGTTCTTCCATGCAAAACTGGATCTTTTGAACCGTAGGATCTTCTTGCTTAAAATTTAGATGCTCCAAAATTCCTCTTATCCACAAAGTCTGACATCCAGTTTATAAAGCTGCGATCGATGTACTCCGATCTGGTGGTGGAAAGTGCCACAATTGGCTATTTTTTTAAACACCACGAAATTACTCCACATCTAAGATTAAATACTAAACTGGATGTACTTCTTAAGTCATCAATACTTCAACCAAGATCACTATCAGTATACCAACAAGTTTTATTGGTTCATGAGTTTTGTAGAAAAAATTATAATCTATTGTTCCTTTGATATATCGCAATATCCTTTTTGTAGCTTTCCAATGATTTGAATATGGTTCTCCATAAACCTGCTAAGAAAACTTAAAGCAAACATTAAATCGGGTCTTGTTGCTGTGAGATACATCAAGTTCCCAACGAAATTTCTGAACATCGTTGTATCAACTAGCTTTCTTCTCCCTTCTTATACAACTTCAAACCTGCAAAATATGGAATTGCAACTGGATTTGCATTCTCCATTTTGAATTTTCTCAACAATCATATTTTTCTTGAGAAATAAAAATTCCTCTATTTGATTGTTGAATATTTATGCCAAGGAAATGATGCAACTCTCCCAAATCAGTCATCTCAAATTCATCCATCATGGATTTCTTGAAATCTGCTAGCATCTCCGTATTATTTCCTGTGAAAACAAGATGATCAACATATAAACTCACCATCATACTATTTCCTCTGAAACTCTTTTTTATGTAGAGAGTGTGATCATATGGACACCTATCAAAGCCATTCTTCATAAAATGATCATTGATTCGATCATATCACGCACGGGGTGATTGCTTCAGCCCATATAATGCCTTCTTTAGCTTGTACACCTTTTCTTCTTCTCCTTTTCTTATGAACCTGAGAGGCTGCTCAAGATAAATTTCATCTTAAAAATATTAAGCCATTCAAAAATGCCGATTTCACATCCATTTAGAATAGTTTCAAACAATTTTGAGTAGCAATTGAAATCACCAATCGAACTGTATCAAGTCTTGAAACAGGAGCAAACACTTCATTGTAGTTTGTTGGAACTTTTCAAAAGATATTTTTCGGCAGTGGTGAGTGTTGACTCATCTTTCGGTGCACATACGCCTGCACCAACCATACTCCATAAGTCTTGAGATTCAAGAAAAATTCATGAGTTTACTCCAATAATCAAACTTCTCACTGTTGAATTGAGGAATAATAGACTAATTGGTTTGACATTTTTTTTTATTTCTCTGATACCATTTTGTTGGAACTTATAATTTTCAGAACATGTAATCTGCCAAGAACTTTGATATATTGATTTAGGTGCTTTCACTTTTTGGATTGGATTATAAAGCTTGGCCATACATCACCTATTTATAGCACAAGAATATTGAAAGACAACAAGAAATTCAAAGAGACACTTTTTCTTTTTATTTTTTATTTTATTTTATATTTCTAATTTAATTAAATATTATATTGATTTGGAAATGACAAATAAATAAATAAATAGGTGGGATATGACGTGGCGGATTTATTGGTTCAAAAAAGTCAAAATTGTCGCGTCGGATTGATCAGCTGGAAACCCCCAAATTGAAGCATGGCGTGGCGAATTCCGGCAAAATTCACATTTTCAACAAAAATTGAGTAAAAATTGAAATAATTTGTTAGTTATAGGGCAAAATTGAACCACTTATCTTTTTTGGGCAAAAATCAAAATTTTACTTAGTTATAGGGAAAAAATGAATTTAACTCAAAACAAAGAAAAGACATTCAAACTTCACAATAAATGAATCTGATTTACTCCAACAACCGGTACCATACCGATTTTTATATCGTATCGATTTTGAATAAATATCGATTTATACAAAAAAATTAACATATTTTTTCATACTAATAAATCGGTTTTTTAGACAGTTTTTGATGATTTGAGATGGTTTTTGAAATGATTTTATAGCCGTCTACAATTTGTTCGTGCTAAAAATAGAGACAGTAGTGTCTCAACTTGAGACAGTATTAGAGACGATTTGTTTTGAGACGGTATTTGCGACGTTTTTAAATTAAACCGGTCTAGTTATTTTTGAGATGGTATAATTTGAGACGGTATTAGAGACGATTTTTACCATCTCAATTAGACATGGTTTTAATCTGTCTCTAATGCCCTCTCTAACTATTAGCTTTGAAAAAATGAATGGATCAAGGTTCGAAGCATGGCTACCGTGCACCCGACTGAGGCTCTGGACCACCAGACCAGCATCATCATTTTTTTCTGCTGGATTTTATATTTATTTTAATTTGTGAGAATATTGTAATTTCAAGTCTTGAAGAGGATTTGACCCCTGGCCTATAGACATTGGGAGCCCTTATGGGTAACATGTATTCCAACTTTACTAGAAGTTATTCTTATTATGTATTCATTACATTATATATGTATACATATTTATTTCTGCTCATGGTGGTGGACATGGTTTGAACCTTGATCTGTTAATTTTGAAAAACTTAATGGTTAGAGAGGGCTTTAGAGAAGGCAAAAAAAGTCTCTAATTGAGATGGAAGAAAACTGCCTCTAATACCGTCTCAAATGTAAACAGTCTCTAATTTGAGACGGAAATAATTATCTATAAATCTGTCTCAATTTAAAACATCCCTAATACCGTCTCAAATTGAGACAGTGTGCATTCGTCTCAAAAATTGAAACGGTCAAAAACCATCTCAAAATTACCCGATCCGGTTCTCTAGTCTGCCGACACATTCCATCTCCAAAACCGTCTCAAATAGAGATGGAAAAACTCCATCTCTAATTGAGACGGAAGAAAACCGTCTCTAATACCGTTACAACTTGATACCGTCTCTAATACCATCTCAAATTATAGATGGCAAGAAATCATCTCTAATTGAGACGGAAAAAAAATGTCTCTAATATTGTCTTAATATGAAATCGTTTCTAATACCGTCTTAATGTTAAATTTTTTTATTATTGGTCAATGGTCAACGACAATTCCGTCTCTAATTAAAAAAAACTTTCTCAAATAGAGACGGCTAACATACCGTCTCTAATTTTGGTCTCTAATCAAAGTTTTTTTAGTGAATTAAGTGTAAAATATTTTTATATGTAATCATTAGAGTTCATTTTTACATATAAAAAATTATATATGAATAAATGTGATGCATAATTACACATATAATATTATATAAATAATAAAATTTACTCCCTCCGTCCCACAAATGTTTGCACCCTAGCGATGATCCAATTTATGATGAAGATGATGAGCATGAATGTGAGAAGATCAAACTTGAAGATGAGAATGTTTGGTGATACGAGAAGTTCTTGCAGCCCAAAACAAGTAAGTATTCAATCATTGTTAAGACACATCTCCAAACAAAGTGCAAATTATACAGGAAGACGTGTCATTGGTAATTGATCGAGACAACTTTGAGAATTTTGTTTCTCAAGATATGGTGGATAAACTCAAACATACAACCAGTGTTTTCATAATTGGACCAAAGATCAAACCGGTGGTCCCAACGGTTCGAGGTTCAACAAGTTTCAAAAAAATTAAATTACCTCATTTTAATTTTTTATATTATTATAAGAATAATTATTAAAATAAATGCATAATAAATAAAATTACTTAATAAAATATAATTAAAAATACTAATTGTTAATTTATAATATCAAATTAATACTATTAAATATGAATGTAAAGTAAAATATAGATTCAAATCATATAAATATAAATACTATTAATCACGGTCATCTTCTCTTACATTTTTCTAAATATTGAAACCCCTCCCTTCTCTCTCTCTCACCAAAACTTTCCCTCATCCCTCTCTTGCAGACAACACCATCTTTCTTTCTTTCTCATCAGTTCTTTACACAGCCACTACAATATTTCTCTATTAGCAAAAATTCTAATATATTGTGGAAATTCCTGCTGCATTCAACAGAGATGTGGCGTTGGTCGGTGAAGACAGATGATGGCGGCCCTGTTCTGTTCTCTCTTAGATCTCAATCTTCTTCTTTCTTTATTTTATTTTTTACTGTTAGATCTGTCAATTGAGATATGAAATAGAACTTAGTTGTTTATGTTCTCTCGATCTCTTTCTCTTTTTTTTAACAATCAGATATGTCAAATTAAATGTACAATAAAACGAGTTGTTTGGGAAAACAGACTAGTTTGGATATAAAACCGCCTATTTTTGGTCCTACCGATTATGCCGGTTTTTCAGTTTTGACCGGTTCAAACAAGTTCATCCCGATTTAATCGTGAAAGAAGTTTTAAGGTTATTTCAAATCGGTTCCAACTTCGGTTCTCAGTTCAACCAATTGAACCGACTAGTCCAGCCGATTATGAAAATACTGCCTACAGCAACTGCCCTATTCATCCATATTCAGTTTCATAGATAAAGAATGATAATCAGGTATGAAAATTAATAAGAAATGTATTTTATGTAGTTCACGGCAAGGAATGCTATATATGACAGGAAAAAAATACTTACACATTTTTCATGAAATTTTGAAAATTGTACTTTTATCATATTGCGAAATTATGTCTCACCCCAAGTCTTCGAAAGAAGAGAAGTGAAATTCTTTGCTTAACTTGTCACAGTTTGCAAAATAAGGTACAAATAATGGACTCATGGACATTTGGGTGGCTAAAAAGTTAGAGAAAATATACAAAAACCAAACAATATTAATCATCGCTAGAAGGAGTTTGAATATATAACACCAAAAGATGTACCTCATGATCAACTTCTACTGCTTTGAGAAATTCAACACCAAATTGATCTAACACCAAAAGTTGTTCTTCCTAACAATTTGAAATATTAAATGTGTCTAATTGAAGTTGTCTTAAGGTCAAATCCAAACCACTATCTTGGCCTTGCTAAGGTCGTTCAAAATTCTTGCACGAAGGTTGTAGACATTTCGATGTCAATGGAGAGGATTGAAGAAAAAGTAAAAAAAAGCTTTGGCAAAGCTACAAATCCCACAAAAAATATTAATGTAACCATCGTCGAGATCAAGTTTTCAATAAAGGTTATCACATTTGGGTTTATTTGAAGAAAGAAAGGTTTTCTACTAGAAAATATAAGAGGTTCAAAGAGAAAAAGGTTGATTCCTGCCTAGTGTTGAAGAAGATAAATGAAAATGCTTAGATGTTTATGATTTCACCCCATATCATGGAGAAAATAAGCTAAATTTCAAATGAGTTATTGCTCAACCGGGGAGGATAATATAAGACAAATTTGATGAATCTGACATAGTTTAGTATATTTGTCTTAAGTTTCTCTACAGGGCTCCGTTGTGTTATTGGAACTCCAACTAAATTATCTTTTCAACCATATATTATGAATCATCATATTCAAAGTATTCAGGGAATTATAGCCGTTTAAATTCAGTAAAAAAAATTGAAGTCATAAATTTGGAAATTTGAAAGTTACTCTCATAATTCATTGAATCTCTTTGTCCATTTATCCTATACTTACTTGCTCTTTCGTGAATCTTTGGCAAATTATGAAGAGAGAGCCTCCTATGAACCATATTTCACATAAACACTCCTTATTTAAGAGTTGTAAAGACAATTATAGTTGTAAATATTCTAAATTCTAAATATAAACATCTTTAAGGATATAATAGGATATAAATCAGACATAAATCACTAGGGATCATATTAAGATATAATATAATTACGAGACTATTACAATCATAATATTGCAAAGAATAAATGTTATAATTATTCTTTAATATATCATATATATAATTAAGGGTAAATATATTTTTGTCCATTAAGTTTATCACATTTTGAAATTAGTCCACACATTTTTAAGTTTTTGAAATTGGTCCATTAACTTTACAAAATTCGACATTTTAGTCCATTGGCCGGCTGAAGCAGGTCACCCAACCGGTAATGCCACGTGACACTTTTGATGTGGCTAGAAAAATTAATTTTTCAGTCCTTTAATTTTGCCGATTTTTGAAATTAGTCAATGATATTCCAAAATTTTGAAATTGATCTATTAAATTTTAAAATTTACCAAAATAGTACTAAAGATGTAAAAATAAGCATAGCACCATGAATTAAGCTGCACAACCTACAAAAATTCACCATCAACCTGCCTCATGAAAGGTCCATCTTGCAAAATTATTCTCTCTATAAATAAATCGCATTACTATGACTCGAATATAACATGCCCCATGTATGGTCTGCTCTCCAAATCGACCTATCAATAACTCATAACATATAAATAATTAAAAATAATATTTTTTTCAACTCATGCATTATTCATTTTGGTAACATATTTTTTATTTATTTTTAGGTTCATCTTATAAAAAAATCATATAAAATATCAAAATGAGTTTGACACTTTGAAAACATGCTATGTCCTATCAAAATTTATTAAATTATTGCCTTACTAATAACCTGCTTGACAAATATCCTATCTTACCAAACTTAACGAACTCTAACCTAGCAAGATGGATTGTACGTTGTAGGTTCATATTGGTTAACTCAATCCACTTTTACATCTCTAATTGGTCTGATTATTGGTGTACGTGACATTTTCTTTTTCAGTTTTCTATTATGATTTCAATGATATATAATAATTTTATGGTAAAAATTGATACTCCCTACATCCCAAATATATTGACATACTTTCCTTTTTAGGTTGTCTCACATAAATTGACATATTTCCTTTTTAAGAACATGAGACCCATATAATTTATTTAATTATATGGGCCCACACACACATCACACTCATCATTAATATAACTACCCATCACACATTAAATATTATATCTCTCACTTTACTTTACATTAAATTATTATACTCCTTAATCACCGTGCCCCAAAAAAATGCGTCAATATCTCCGGGACGGAGGGTGTACGTAATTATAAATTGGGAGAATTTTAAAAATACCAAAATTTCAAAGTTTTAAATTAATACCACCACTTTTTCTCTCACTTATGAATAGTAACTTTTCTGGACTTAATACCCTTGTGTCAGTAACCTTATCGGCTACCATTATGGTGGCCTACGCGGCTGCCAGCATGGCAACCGGGTCAACATTCATTTTAACTCAATTTTCAATATTTACCTTTTCCTCAAAATAGACATAGTCCATTACTACCATATCAGGCCCAGCATGCTTCCGTACATTAATTAAACAACATTAATCTCGTAATTAACTAACTTATAATAGTAACAATACCTTCTTTGACTGTCAATCCATTGGGTATCCGGGAGGTTTTACAGATGCTCCTCACAGCTAAACACGCGCCCCACAGTGTGATGGTTCAATCTCGTTCCTTCAGCGGGACCTCAGCACAACCCAAGTTCATTTCCTACACCGGGTGTACAGGATACTGCTACTGTTTCTCATCAGAAAATATGGAGATTAAGGTTGCAGAGTAAAATAGAAGGTTTACATACTACGAGCAGTAGTCCAAGATTATTTATTTATGGAATGGAAATACTTATTATATACTCATAATACTTATACAAGAGGAGAAGACACCTCTAGCTACCTATTGTAGCTGAAACAGAACCACTCATACAAGAAAAGAAACTAATACAATGTTTATTTAGATAGAAAATAGAGGGAAATAGTTGATGTCTTCTGCTTTCTCAGCTCTCTTCTATTTATGAAGCTTACGGATGTGAAATCCGAATTTCAAAGCCTCTTTACCCTTGTCGAAGTCACTGTTTTTTTACCAAACACTGTTTTTTTCCTATTAAGGTGTTTAACAGGAAAGACCCATTTAAAGTTTTAAGTTTGAGTTTGAATGGGAATTTCACCTGATCCATTGTTTGGATGCAGGCAAATAAACCCCTCTCTCTTTGCATAGAGATTTGTTCCTCGGAATATGTAGAAACCAAGACTAGTTCTTTTCCAGAAGACTTCTTGATTCTGTTTGATGTCTCAATATCGGGTCTTCTTAGCTTGATAAAATGAAAGGCCTCATGGTTGCCTTTCCTGACTGGTTCTGGAGCTACACTAGTGAAATAAAGCTCCAATACATCTCCCCTAGACAAAGGTATACTCCCTCCGTCCGCTTCAAAGGTATCCATTTCCCCTATTTAGTAAAAAAGTACACAATATGGCCACCACTTTTCTCTAATACAACTACCCACTTTACATATAATAATAATACTTCTCAATCCATGTGCAAAAAGCAAATGAATACCTTAGAACCAGATAGAGGGAGTATTATTTTCCCATGACTTCACAACTTCTTTCCCTAGCCAGTCTGGTAGTTTTGAAAGTTCTGGGAAGCTTGGTGCAACAGTGTATACTGAGGCTAACACCCCAAAATCATACCACAGCTTTACATCGTTCAGACTTAAGCCTTCTCTCATCCAAACTCGGGGGTATTCTCCTGATACATCAATCCGGCATTTCTCCGGATAGATTCCCTGTCTTGTATTTAGTTTCTCCCAACTAGCTTGGTATCCCTGCCAATGAGAAAGTTCACACATGATAATACCAGTCTTAGCGGTGCCCATCATAGGCCTAAGACTAATCTCTTCCTCTTTAACTCCAGAGGTGCTGGGTTGACTCAATGACTCTAGATGTGACCCTAGAGCCTCAACTTTTCCTTGGACCAGTTCTTCCTTTGGAAGTTCCAATCCAGGACTCATGCTAAGGGTACTTGAATCCCTTACTTTGGGTTTAGGGCCCATTCTCGTATACTCTCCTTTTATTAATTACTAACAACAGCCCAGAGGAGTGGCTCTCGTAGTGACTCGAAGAGACTCTCATTATTGCGAACATAATCTCGTATGTGATTGGACACTTTAGTCCGATCACTTTCTTTTGTAGTTTTCCAGTACGCCTTGCATTGAGTGCCAGATTCTCAAATTCCCTTTTGAGCAACTCTAGGTTGTCCATCATGTGCTTTGAAACGGTCAGGATGGAGTCTATCTCAGCTCCTTCCATCTCTCGTCAGATCTGCCAAAATATTTTTAACAGATTTAATAATGACAATATTAAAATCATAATATTGACATTCAGCTTACCACCTTAAAAGTGTAGCCTTTTCTGGTTTTGGTTCAATTTTATTTTTAAGAAAGGCCTTGACACTCGTGTTTTCCATTTTTAAGAATGAATTTCTTCGCAAGGAGAAATAGCGGCCATTTTTTGAATGCTTTTCGAATTGCAAAGAATTCCTTCTCATTGATGCGCCACCCTTTTGCATCATTCTCCGCAAAGAGTCCACTACAGTATCTGCATGGCACTTCTCCTTCGGGTGTGGACTTGGTAAGAACTGCAGCCCACCAATGGTCACTGGCATCTGTATATAGTACCAGGTCGTCCCAGTCATTTGGGATGGCTAACTGTGGGAGCCTTTTGTAAACCTCCTTTAATTGTTTAACCGTCTCTCGGTGTGGTTCCTCCCATTTGAACTCAGCATCCTTTTTCAATAGAGGACTGAACACCTTCCTGTATTGTGCTAGATTGTTTATGAACATTCCGGCAAAATTAACGACTCTTAGGAAACTCTGGAGTTGTTTCTTGTCCTTGAGATCTTCAGGAAATCCTTGAACCTTTTAGTTGTAGAATAATTCCGGACTCATCAATTACTACTCCAAGAAACTCGATCTGTCTTGTTGCGACTACTGCCTTCTTTTCAGAAAGTACTAATCCTTCCTTGTGACATACCTCTGAAAATACTTCCAGATGCGCTATGTTCTCCTTCATGTTTTTTGAGGCTATAAGGATGTCATCCACATAAACGAACATGAATGAGAAATAATCTTTGAAAAGATTATCCATCTTCCTTTGGTATATCTGGGGTGCGTTCTCCAAGCCCATAGGCATGACATTCCAGATATAATGGCCTTATGGTATGGAGAAGGCTGTGAACTTCTTGCTTCCTTCTTTAATCCTAATCGGGTAGAACCCAGATTTGTAATCGAACTTTAAGAATACTTTGGCATTCTAGATACAGTTGACCAAGTGTTCCCTACTTGGTATGTAGTATCCATCAAACTCCAAGATGTTGTTGATCCCTTTGTAGTTGATCACAAGTCTCAGCTTTCCCCGCTTAACTTCTCCATGATTTCGAACTAGAAATCTTGGACTGATGTATGGCGATACTCCTGGTGACATCAACTTAAGGTCCAGACGTTTCTTAAGCATTTGCTGCATGTTCTTTCAATCTTTTGGTTTATCAGGATAGGCTTGTATCTTACGAACTCATGCTCATTTCCCTCTTTTACTTTGAGTGAGGTTTTGAGCTCATTTTTGTCCCACCAGGCTAGAGGATCCTCATTGAAGTTCCTCTGCATCTTCTTATTGGCATCTTCCAAAGATGTTTGTTCGTCGATTGCGACATCTCTCGGTAAGTTTTCTCCCAAGCTTACTTTGAGAAGGTGGATCATTTTTTTCTTTAGTTTTTCCATCTTCCATCCTCCTCTAGTCTCGGTTTCATTTGAAGGACCGCTTCGCCATATTTTCTTCGATCGTTCATCTTTAGATGGATAAGTTTTCCTTCATTATCACCACACTTGTTGCAGGATTTGATTGGTATATTTTCTTTGAAATGCATTACGCAGTCTTGGTGCAATGATCTTATGTTCACAAAGGGTTGTGAAAATAAGCCTTCTTGTTGCGTTTTCTTGGGTAAAACGCTTGAATGTCTGTTAGGAAATTATTTTCTAACAGTATATCTGTTCCAGTGTCTTGAAAATGAGTCTTTATCTTGTACCATGGGGTACAATCCGCCCCTCCGATCCTAATTTCTGCTTGTCTGATTCCTCTTTTAAAGATTAGTTTATAGAAATCTCTTCCTAGTACGGTTGGCAAGTCTTCGTCCGAGCCTTTAGAAAAGACTCTCTCCTTTGCTGTGCAGATACCGGCTCCTGAATCAATGTATACTGTAAAATACTTAGCACGGTGCTCCTTATATATCATCCCTATGGTGATATATATTGAGAATGGACTTGTGGTCATGGGTAGATCAGAGCTTATAAAAAGACCTTTCTAGTGAACTTTATATCTCTTCCCTTTGACCATGAACTCCATTCCATCTTGTAATCATTCTCAAGGTTTGTGATCCTCGAGAAATTCCAATCCCAGCACTAGTGTTCTTCCTGTAACTCCCTCGAATATTAGCTCAAGATCACCATGTTTGAGTTGTCCTTGATATCTCCCAATTGTTGGTTGTTAAAGATAATACAAGATATCACAAGGAATAGAGTTTTCTGTCTTAGTGATATCGAATATTACTTCGACTCCTCTCCATCCTTCTGCGCATTTTAGTTCACCTTTCGTTGTGAACTTTTCTGGTTCCTGAATAACCTCCACGATTGGTTTCTTTCTCCATTTTTTGCTAATCATTCTGTCTTCTTGGAAAAATCCTTCTCTGCTCGAATCTGAGGCTATCTTATCTGCTCCAGACTGGCTTATGCTTGATCCGCAAATCCATGTCGTGAATTGGCGATAACTCCACTATTTCTGGCGTGGTTGCGCATGCAACTCTTTCGAACACTTCTGGTATCTCAATATACTCCTTCATTTGGAATAAATCTGAGTGTTGGATAGAGCATATTAGATACTATAGGTGATAGAGCACGGTCAGTTCCCTTCTTTCATCAAATCTTTATTCTTGAAATCTTGATGAAGGGTGAGCACTCTACTAAATCTTTATCTGCCAGATTATAGGCAATCATTGGGTAGTTGTAGGATGCCACCTTGCCTGCGTATAGGTTTTTTGAGATTCCTCCTAGGCATGCCTCTATCGTATTCTTGATCCTCTTATCAAAGACTGCTATATCGATTGGTGTATCGATACCTTCTTTGAATGTTGCTTTGATAAGGATCTGAATAGCTCCGATATGGATCCAAGATATTATCTTAGCAACTTCTCTCTGAAGTTTATTGAGTTCCTTCTTGATCTCATCAATAGGAACTAGCTGCATTTCCATCATATTTCCCGCGAGCTCCATAGGGATGGCAATCTCTCCTTCGGTCACTTCGTATATGATGTGATGTTTTCTCTTTTTGAAGCTGAGAAGCCACTCCAATCTTCCTATAGTGAATCCATCATAAAGATTGAGTCTTGGGACTTCCTTCATGATTCTTATAAGGGCTTTATGAGAAATGGATGTCTAGGAAAAGAATCCAGACATATCTTCTTGCATCTCCTGCCTGAAGTTTTCTTCTTCACTCCGACTCATCTTCGGAAGATTCGTCTTGACTGAAGAATTCTTTTTCATAGATGCTCTCGTCTAAGGGTACATCTTCAAACTGATATACCTGTACCAGATCTTGGAAGTAAACATCTTCCTCTATTTCTGGAGTTGTTTCGAACTATCATATTTCCCGCTTCTGGTTCTCCAGAAAATCGGGTGAGATATGTCCTCTAGCTCCACATGTATAGCAGTTAAAATCCTTAAATCTTTCATTAGCTCATGTAGCTGCTCTTTGGAATGTCTTTCTCGTGGGAGTTCTTCCTATACTCCTTTGGTTTGATCCTCCGGATGAGGCCTGACTTCTTGAACTCCATCTTGTTAGTCCAGACCTTTTCCCTGATATATAGCTTCGAGCTTTCTGTTTGGACTAGAAGGATCTCGATCTTCTGGACCTTCATCCTCCACTCCTTTGAGTATAAGGATAATCTTTCTTCGTCTTTTTCTGCTTTCTTAGACTTCTTCTAATGATGGTTGGATACTCTCGCAACATAAGGGTACTGTCTTGTTGATTTCCCTTAATCTCTTGTAGTTTTTCTGTAGTGATGCTTGATGACACCACTCCTCTATCTTGGCCTTGAGGAAAGACATCCTTCTTGCTATTGAATCCAGCTCGCATGGTTCATATTCTTTGATCAGCATTTCTCTCCATGGGCTTGGAATCTTGGCAAAGAACAGGTAGAATACTTCCTCCTCCTTGATCTTTGATTTCTATCTATACTCTGTGAAGAGTTTGATGTACTCATCTACATGACATATGTCAAGTAGTTCCAGGCTGTATAGGGCATTCCTATACTTCTTCTTCTTTTCTTCTTCCATTCCTTCGAAGTAACCTACAATATTGCCAAGGTATTCTCCTTCCATAGCCTCTTTCTTGACTTCATCTGAGAGTACCTCCCAAGCACACTTTACTGATCCTTCTAGGCCCATAGTTAGGAATCTTATGAACCCTTCTTTATCCAGCTATAGTGCTCCTCCTGCAATCTTCATTGCATTTGTCCACTCGTCGATCATGGTTTCTCTGTTCTAGAAGTTGAGAGTATCGAGGTTTAGGATTAACCCATATGGATTTATCAGTTCAAGGTGAGACCAACTATATGGGGTGTGTTGTTTAGATTAGATCCTCGAACTCGGCATGCTCTTGTTGTCAGTCCAATCGCCTTCATCTTGAAATTTCCTTGATGTTGAAATATCTCTTCTTGTCTTACTTATTGAACTCTATGTGATCCAGAAGTTCCTTCATTTTGGCTCAGTGAGACTGTTGTTGAGAGTTTGAAGTTTCTCCAACATTCATCTTTAGATCTACGATAGTTAGTCCTTGGAAGGACTCATATAGATCTTGTAGATCCTCAAGATTCACTCTTTCCATCCGGGGATGTGGATTCTCCTCGAAGGATAGCGATCATCTTCTCACTCTCCATCTTTAGCCTTGTGACCTCCGTCGTCTTTCCTTTTTTGTGTAAAAGGGGTTATATTACGAAGGTTGGTGGCAACCTTTATCCTGGCCTTCTCTCAGTCAACTTGATTTCCTGGAAGTCTACTTGCTTTATCAACTTCTTGATGAGGTCAAGTTGTTTGCTCTGCAACGTCTCCACTTTATCTATCTTGAGGTTGATCTCAAATATTTTTGGACATGTTCTGGTAATATTCTCAAAAGAATTTCAACGTCTTCTACAATTCTCAAAGATCTTGGTTCATCTTAGAGTTATCTGCCTCGATCTCTTTCCACTCTGTCATTTTGACCATCATGAAAAGTGATAAGGTTCGCAGATCTTTTTCGGACCTTGATTTGGTCGTCTTCTCCATTGTTCGTGTCTAGGAACACGTCTAAAGATCTTAGTGAAACTTTGGAGTTCCACTATATTCCTTGACACCTCCTAGGAATATCTTATTTTATTCTGGTGGCCTTCCTCCAGGTGTTCTTCCTCGGTGTAATTGGCACGAGCCTCTGCCCTTTTCCATCCTTGTCTGAGACCTTTCCAGAATCGGTTGTTGGCCTCAATTTTCTTTTCTGCTTGTTGTCCATACAAAATAGTATAGTATTATTGTATAGAGTTGCTCGTTTCATCGTATTCAATGGGCCAGAAGGAGTTGTTGCTCTAGTTTTGAACAGGGCTTATAGTCCTGTCGCACTTGGATGTCAAACTTTCATTCAGATCCATGTGTCTTTGAAACTCTCCTCTCGTTAAGTGATATGAGTTTATAATAATTTTTCATTCATAAATGAATAAACCTAGGGCTCTGATATCATTTTGAAGCATGAGGAATATGAGGAAAATTAAGTTGAAATGAAGCTGTATTTAAAGTATATTTTAGTCTACCAGCATGATTAGTGTTGCATCTACCAGCAGGGTTACCTATATGGCTACCAGCATGGTCATCGACAAGTACTGACAAGTGAAAATTTTGACCAGTCGACTCGTTTGACTGGTTGACCAATCTGACATTTCAACTCTATTTTTTTTAGGGCAAAACTGTCTGAAAATTGGTAAATGGGAAAATTAATAACTTTTTTGAAGGATTGGCAAAATTAATTTTTGCCATGTGCATTTTGGTTAATTTTGTATATTGGCACTTATAAATTGGATAGAAAGAAAAATCATGTTAAATATTGGGGGAAAACATTTTGAAGCCCAAAATCCCAAATAGGTCCACCACAATCTTAAAAAAAATCCCAACCAAGTCTCCCATGAGGAACCCCCAACTAAATCATTTTCATTAGTTTGTGAACCCATGAATATATGTCACCTAATATTCATTCTCTATTTCATAAGTTAGATTCACATTACATTATTATGAAAGTAATACTCACTTGTAAATCTCTTGGACGAATGTCAATCCAGGTGGGTTTTTTATGATTGTAAATCATGATGATAGGTTTCATTCTAAAAATTCAGTTAGTGAAAATGAGGGTGACAGATTTCTAAAGTTCAACCCAAAGGAAATGTATTTCTACGAATTAAGTTGAATATAATAAAATTTTAAAAATGAGAATAGAAATGTCACGTACGTAAATCAGTAGTACAATCCATTCTTGTTGATAAATGGATCAATTTCTTAAAAATTTGAAAGTTAATGGTCAATTACAAAAACTCGAAAATGTATGGATTAACTTCTAAAGGCGAAAAACTTAAAGGACTAAATTTTCATTTTTCTCACCACATCATAAGTGCCACGTGACATTATTAGTTGGGTGATCTGCTCCCATCGGTTAATGGACTAAAATATCGAATTTTAAAAAATTAATGAACTAATTTCAAACACTAAAAAACGTATGGACTAATTTCAAAATTTGATAAATTTAATGGACAAAAAAGTTTATTTACCCTATATATATAATTATACTCCATATAATTATGTAAACCTGTTTCACACAAAACTTTGTTGATTTTAAATATTTTATGAATCATTTATCAAGATAGAAGAGTTATCAATTTCTTATTAATCTTAACTTGGAAGTCAAATATAGCATTATATTTGTTTCACTCACTTTTCATTGTATTTAACGCTCATCTTGTACACTCTACGTCTTTAGTATTTCTACACATAACCTATTTTTGTTTGTCCCAAAATTGTTGCACATTTCCAATTATGTTAATACTACACAATATTAATCTATTTATAATATCATATTATTACAAAAATGACTACTTCCTAGTCTCGTTTCAAATTGCACATTTTTCATTTTGAGTTGTCCTATAAAAGTTTATATTTTTTTAAAAAGTAAAAAGTCAAAACAACCACTCTTCTCATACACTTTATTTACAAAAAAAAAAAAACCAAATCTTCATGCCAGAATGAGGATGCAAACTAAAGTGTGATGGATGGAGTATTTTTTACCATTTATCAACATAAACCCAACAAGTACTTCATTCACTTTTTTTTATTATTATTCAAAGTACTCCTACTTCTTTTTTATATTATAGTAGAAATTTTTCATAATCCACATGTTCATATACACGTGCAAAAATACGAGGGTCGATAGTGATAGTAATAGTTATATTGCATTTCATATATTCGAAAAATCAATTTGATTTTAAATGACGATATAAACCTTTAGAATAAAAACATGACAAATTTTAAAAATAAAAAGTAAAATATAAACCACAAATTAAAATAATACTCTCTCCGTCTCAACTTCACGTTCACACTTTGCATTTTGATTCATTCTAACTTTAACTTAACACTTCCATAAAATAGAAAAGACACATAATTAATTATCATTCTAATACACTTTAATTTTAAATTTCTAATCACATTTTTAACACACGTAATATACTTTTTTTTATTAATTTATTACCTAAAAATAATAAATTATCTATAAAAATAAGTTAAAAATGAATTTTACTTATGTGCCTACAGTAAATTGAAAGACAAAATGGAAACAAGGTAGTGCTCTTGTTAGGTATCTGGCCCGCCTCGCTGTCGGAAGTGAATGCCAGAGAATGCACAGGCTCAAGTTTTGTGGCTCCGGATTCAGTGGTTGATCAGTGAAGGGAAGGGACAATTTGATTCACAAAGAATCGTACACAATGAAGATGGACAGCTCTCACTTTACTTCGTAATCCCAACTCAAGAGTATGCTCTCTTCCCTCTCTCTTTTCACTGGAAAAGAAGACCCATTTAAATGAGAATGACAGAGACAAAGCAGTAATAAATTACGGCACAAGTCATATTCCAAAGACAAGTGGACTGTTGTTGTGAGATAGATGATTTGCTGCAGCACAACACACATCATGGAAATTTTCGACATATCCTACGAGAAGATATAACTAGTTTTGCTATTTCCATTGAGAACAATAGGTGAGAATAATGTGTAAAACTCATATTTGTAAGATACGATCTTTGTTTTGTATATCCCATCATATTGTGCTCCCTTTTTTTTCAAAAAAAAAAATTAAAACCTTATTTCAATTTGTGAAACTCATCGATTTTTCTCTCAAACTTTGTTTATTTTTTAGGGTTACATACCCACTTGGTGAGTGGTGATTTAATGTTAAAATTAATATTTATAATTTAAAAGGTTATAAATGTAATTTTATTATTTATAATAATACTTTTACCTCCTACTAAACATCTCAAATTTTAGTTATCTCATTTCTAATACAGCTTATCAAACAATTTCCATTCATATTATGAATTCTTATCTTCATCTAAATCTTATTTCTTATAAGTAATTCCTTATCTTATCTCACCTATAAAATGGATCGCTAGGCTACAAAGGATTTTGGGCCTTAAATATTAATTATCATGGGCCAAAAATTATATGGGCTTAGGAAAAACCCCCAACAAATCTCCATCTTTTTGGCCCAATCCCAACCACCATCAACCACAATAGAACCACTTGGATCTCATTATTGCCCGTAGTGACAAAACTACAAAAAACAACACAAAGTATAACACAAGTCACAAAGACGAGTTGCAGAATAGTAACCATAACAAATAACAAATCACATAGACAAGTTATTAAGGAAACAAGTGATAGCAAATACAAAATAAGAAATAACTAACAAGGCACAAAGCCTTAAGAACTAGTCACAAAGACATAGAATTTACAAACCTCCACATAGAAGGGATTTGGACATAAAGTCCATAGAATCACCACAAAGGCAACTTACAAAAAGTTATATTCACATAATATCACATAGAAATGTACATTAAACTAAACACAAAGCTTACAAGACATCACAAAGATCATGAATACAAAATTTATAATATTTATGACAAGGAATATAGTACCAAATTCTTAAGATACATAATATAATCATAAAGGAAAAACAAGTTACAACATTTAAGAAACACGAAGACCCTACAAAGAAGCACACAAAGGCAGAGCATATTTTAACAAGTTACAAAAGCATTAAACATGATATAATCATACAATATGCTCTACCTCACTTAGAGAAACAAATAAGCATATAAATGACACACAACCATAACCAATACTAAAACATAACAAATGAGTTAATGCTCCACCTTACAAAGGAGCAACCAAGAAGCTTTAACACCAGGAATGCAGAAATACCCAAATAAGATCACAAATATTGTTGAGAGTGAAATTTCACAAAGTTTAGGTCTAACATTACACCGTTTTTTATAGAATGTTGCCATGATTTTGTGTATAATGGCGTTATTTTCATATCTTTCATAATTAAGATACTACTAAGGTGTTTTATTGAGTTTTGAAGGGTAAAAATGGATTAAAAGTTCAAAGTTGGAATGAAGAGTGAAAGTGTGAAGGAATGCAAAAAAACACTCGTACATATTGAATATTTTTTGCGTTCGTATAGTAGTTCAAATTGATCATGTGATATATGACTGGAAAGCCACAGAAGAGATGATCATTTTGCGCAAAATATCACTCAAATCGGAGTCCGTATGAGGAAGTTATGCTCGAAACGGTGAGGTCCCGCAATGAAGTCTTAGCTCGGCAGACAGCTTGGCTCGAGCTGTAGTCAGCTTGTGCGAGTTTTTGGCCGAGCTGTGGTCCTAAGGAGCCTAAGGGATGTCAGCTTTTCATCCATACGCGGATGGGCACCAACTCGACTTGTCCATATGCAGCTCGACATGAGTTGAGTGTCGAGTGGTGTCTTTTATGCCCCAGTCGCGGCCAATTCGATCCAGAATTGTGTTTTTGACTTCCAGAATGTGTTTTGGCATAATTTTGATGCGAAAAGCCTTGAAAACAGTCTAAGACATAAAAAGAGGGATCACAACACACATAAGAGAGAACCCATTCATTCCTATCGTGAATTCAAGCCCAAGAACATAACACATCAAATTCACATCAGTTTACATTCATCCATCCATCCTGAAGGGATTTCCAAATACTAATTGAGGGAGATTGGACAATCGGAGAGACGGATAAGGAACGTCGAACTACGCTTACGCTAAGGTTTCGTGTTTCTCATCTTTCTCTTTCTTTTGTCTTGATTTGTGATATGAATTGCATAGTCATGAGTGTTGATTGTAACCTCATGGGCTAATTTCTTATACAGTTCTAGGGTTTGATGGTTAGATTTAATTGATTTGGGAACCTAGACCAAAAATGGGATTTTATGCAGTTGATATTCTGAATTTTTTTAATTTATTCAGACTTTATTTTTTTGCTTCGTAACGTCTTCATAATAATTTCATGGCATCCGCTATAATGGTAGATTTATTATGTTAGCTTGTGTAAGTTCATGATTTCTATTGTCTATCTATTAGGAGTTAAGGTAGTTGTTGAGAGTAAAAATAAGCGTGTTTTAGTGTCCAATTTAACACTTTTTAATGAGAATTGTTGTCATATATTAGCACAAGTATCTTATATTCAATATATTTGAGAAAAATGTGCACTTGAGGTGTTCTATTGTGTTTTAGATATAAAAATGATCAAAAGTGCGAAGTTGGAGAAAATGTGCAATCTGTGCAATGATGCTAAAAAACACATGTCCAACTTTTATAATTTTTCTGTGTTCGTGTGGAGCTTTGAATTGGAAGTGTGATACATGGTTGGAATGACACAGAAGAAAGGGTCGTTTTGGAGTAAAGAACACCTCAATCGGATTCCAAACGAGAAAGTTATGATCAAAGTGGTGATGTCGCGCAAGCTGTGCCGAACAGAACGTATGTGCCACTTTGCATGACTTGTTACATATTCAAAAGTTAGACTTTCTATCAGTTTCTTATATGGATAGAAAGTTAAGGAAGAGAGGATCGCGTGAGCATAAGAATTACGCAAATCGGAGGTCGGATGTGAAAGTTATGTGCAAAATGGTGAGGCCTTGCTTGACTTCTGAAGGCTTGGTAGAGCAGAAATTTTTATATTTAAGGTGCTTACTAATCGGCAATTACATCTCTTTGAAAACTTCGTTTCGACTTACGTTATTACTAAGTTTGGGGAGTGTGATGTTCTTACCTCATTGAAGCACCAAGAGTATAATCTTTTCTTTGTAATGTTTGCTAGGGGAGTTGATTTTTTGCGGTATGTTGAAATTTTAATCGATTTTGATGTGTCGATTTTTACAATTTGCCTAGTGTTCAGTGGTGATACTAGTGTGTGGAGTCGATTGATAGTCAATTGAGTCGTTCTTAGAGTAATCCTATTTTATTGTTGATTAATCTTGTGCTGATGAGTGTGTTTGAGTTTTGATGATAAAAAAAGGTAACTGGAGTGGCAAGACGAGTTCTACACTGAGGCTTTGACTCGAGGAGCTCGTGCATTTTGAAGGAGAAATCAAGTGCACTCGTTTCCTTTTTCTAAATTTTATATGTGCTTTTAATTAGTATGAGTGGAAGGATTGAGTTTATGGTTGTGATCTACATGAGCTTATATTTTTGAATTGTGCCTGAAATTCATATGCTTTGAAATTTATGAAGGAATTGTACTTAAGTATATTGTGGTATAAAGTTCTATGTGTACTTGTGGGATATTGCTTACCATGAAAAGGGTCTGTTACTTGATAAAAACCCATGTGAGATTTTGAGCCTTATTCATGTACATAATCACATAATGTTTCTTTTCTGGTGAGTATCTTTCTTGTGTGTGTATTCTAGAACTTGCCTCTTGTCTTACTTAAAACTACATGTGTGTTAGATGATGGGAGATGATTTTAGGCCATCTTTGATAATTATGAGTCACTTTACCAAATAATTTCCTACAAAATAATTTTATATCCGTAGTTAGCCCTTTTGAGCTTAAAAGTCTTGTTTCTTTGGCAACCTACGAAGATAGCCACTTTGATATCCTATTTGAGCTTTAAATTCCTATATTTAGTGGAGAATTAAATGCTGTCAAAGTGTGTGAATTGATTTTCATAGAGTTTGGAAGGAGTAAAATATTTGGAGCTGTACAAGTGATTATGAGCTAAAAAATATGAGAAGAAAAATAAGTTGCTTAGGGGTAGTGCCCGAAACAGGTACCCCAAAATGTTAGAGGTAGTGCCCGAAACTGGTACCTCAAAAGAGGAAAAAAAAAAAAGAAAAGAAAGAAAAAATGTTGAGCTTGAAGGAAAATAAGAAAAAAGAAAATTAGAAGAGCATGAAGCTGATTGTGAGTGAGAGAGTTGAATCATACTTTAAGTAGTGGAGAGTTTGAGACATCTGTCAAGCTTATAGTTACGCATGCACTTGAATTAAATTTGAGCGTAAACACCTTAACCCATAAGTGTACATCTTTTACACTTGATTGTGAGTGATATATACTTCCCGTGAGAACATATCAATGGAGTATTTGATTAGTGGTAATTGTCTTATCTTGTATGCCATGAATTGAGAATTACATGTAATAAGAGTTGCATGACCTAAGTTGAGGACAATTGTATTTTGAATATGGTATGAGTCATAGTCCTTGTTTCCCCGCTAATTTTCTCTCTCTCTCTCTCTCTTTATTTTTATTTTGTTGCTTCGGGACGAGCAACGGGTAAGTTTGTGGGTTTGTTGAGAGTGAAAATAAGCGTGTTTTAGTGTCCAATTTAACACCTTTTTGATGAGAATTGTTGTCATATATGAGCACAAATATCTTATATTCAATATATTTAAGAAAAATATGTACTTGAGGTTTTTTATTGTGTTTTAAGTAGATAAAGGATTAAAAGTGCGAAGTTGGAGAAAATGTGCAATTTGTGCAATGATGCTGAAAAACGCATGTCCAATTTGTGTAATTTTTTTGTATTCTTGTGGAGCTTTGAATTAAAAGTGTGATACATGGTTGGAAATCCACAGAAGAGAGGGTTGTTTTTGCGTAAAGAACACCCCAATCGGATTCCAAACGAGAAAGTTATGATCAAAGTGGTAATGTCGCGCAAGCTGTACCGAATTGAACGATTGTGCCACTTTGCATGACTTGTTACATATTCAAATATTGGATTTTCTATGATTTCCTTATATGGATAGAAAGCCAAGGAAGAGAGAATCATGTGAGCGCAAGAATTAAGCAAATCGAAGGTCGGATGTGAAAGTTATATGCGAAACGGTGAGACTACGCAAGCTTGCTCGACCAGAATCATCTTGGTCGAGCGGATGAAGTTTGGTCGAGCAAAATGACCAAAAACTTATAGAGATCTTGCTCGACCATTGGTTGATTTGGAGGCCTTGCTCGACTTCTGAAGGCTTGGTCGAGCAGAATATCGTTGATGTTATTTTTGGTAGTTTCGGGTTTCTTTTACCAAATTTGGCGTATGTCTCAAGTAAAAATTCATCTAAGGCCTATAAAGAGCACTTTACAAGTATAAAAGGGGATGTAGATCACATCATTAATCATATTGGATTAGAGAGAGACCACAACCATCCTACACCCCACAAGGGAGGATCACCCCCCAACCATCATCCACATCCTTTCCTCCATCCATCCTTCACTTTGAAGATTCGTCTGTGGAATCAAGAGGAGAACTAAGAGGAGAATTCAAGATGGAGAAGGACGCGACGACGCCACATCTAGGGTTTATTTCATTTTTTAATTTATCTTGTAATTTTTCAGACATTCGGGTAAGATCTATCCAAACACCCATGATTGTTTTTCGTAACATCATGGGCTAGAGCCTTTTTGGTAAAACTAGGGTTGTGAAGGTTTTACAAATTAATTAAACTTTCGTGTGTAAACTCCGTACAACACTACTTGTGGATTTATTTTATATATAATTATGCTTTCATAATTCATATTCACGGTCGTTTTGTGCATCTTCAATTGGTATATAGAGCCTGAATATATATCTTGGCTATAGATTAAGTGCGTTCACCACTGAACAGGATTTCATGTTATGATTCTAAATGAGGGAACTCCGAAGCTTCAATAGAACTATCATATATGAATACTTATTAATTGAATTTGGGTTATTAAGTAGGATAAAGATGATAATTTTATAGTATCTATAAAGGGAGATCATATCAGATTAGAGTACCAATTGGTCAGGAAAATAATTGATACTAATAGTACCTAGAAAGGGGGTGGAATTATATCTCTTGCTCCGAGATTATTCACACGTGTTACACGCATGTTTACTTGTGTCTATAGAGTAGATATGCATGATTTAGTGATGCATCCATATTCCACAAGGCAGAGTCGGACATCAACACACGGAAGAAAAATTAATGAGTGAAACAGGATTATCCTAGAGCTACATATTCTCTTACTTGATCCACTTCCGTATTTTCCTAGTTTCCAATTTATTTTATTTGTTATTTTAATTCATTGTTTAGTAGTTTATAATAAATTCACAACTTTATTGTCAATTCGTCTTAATAAATTTAGTAAATAATTAAATTGATAATACGCCGTCCTTTGGGTTCGATAATTCACTTGGTCGCTTGCTTAAGCTGCAACCGATATCCTTAATACTTGGGGATTAATTTTGCATGCAAAGAAAACACGCATCAGTTGTTCCGCTATAAACACTTTAATTCCATGAACTGGTAAATCAGATACTTGACTTTTTTAGTGGAACAATGCAATTAGACATTCAAGTAGGAAGTGAATAAAACATTATAATAATTTCAGAGAATATCTTGTTAGTCAAATTCACCATCCGGAGGTATTGTTGTTTACTTTGATTAATATCTAGGAATGAGGCTTGGTAATATTCACGCACCTTAGGAAATAAATAGAATATATTGTTAGCTTAAAATCGAATCATATCTAGTGGGTTAACAGGATTAAGTGGTGTATTTTCATTGATGCTACATGAATGAACAATTGTAAGTCTAGGAACCCAAAATAATTAATTATATCTGATACCTTAGAACTGTTCCTTATCTCTTGATTTAAAATTGACTTTATTTTTCTTGCTTTTAATTATTAAGTTATTTAATATTTAAGTAATTTAGATAATTAATTCAAAAACTCTGAAAATTGATTACTTAATTCTTATTAGTTAGTAATTTAGAGAATAAATAATTAACTCTCTCATTGGAGCTTGGTTTTTTGCCGCTACACTTCACATTTTTACACTTGAGAATTTTAATTGACGTGTGTAAATACGTTTATCAAGTTTTTGGCGCCGTTACTGGTGACAGTTTTAATTGTTTATTTTTCTTTTGTTGTTAATTTAATTAGGATATTTTTAAACATATTTTAACTATGAATTATCTTTGAGGTACATGAGATGGACGAAATATTGAAAACATATGGAAATCATAATGCTATGGTTCCTTCTCCATGCATAGAAGAAATATTAAAACGCTATGGAAATCAAAATTCTATGGAACCTTCTCCATATTACATGGATGAGAGGTACTATGGTTATGATTTTCTAGCGCAAGTTCCATCTCCACTTTACAATCAAGTTAAATATGAAGATGAATGGTCTTGTGCTTACAATTCATATCAACCTTATCAGGAGAACACTTATTCTGGATCGACTGAAATTTCCCAAAGATTACAAGACACATTTGATACCTCCATTAAGAAGCATGAAGAAACCATGGAAAGGTTGGAAGCTCTAGAAAGAAAGATGAAAGTTGAATAGCATGAGAGGAAAATTGCATCGCAGAAGTTTTATGAGGGAACGAGAGAGATAAACAATCTTCTTACGAACATCACTTCAAGTTTAAATACTCAACTTCAACGAGAGGAAAAAATGGATGAAGAAGTGTTTGAGGAAGATATTGTTATTCCATTGTGCCCTGGAATACAGTTTGAAGGTCCTATGTTGTCGTTTGAAGAAGAAGAAGTCAAAGAGGAGTCCACTCTATTAAGTCAAGTGGCTCTACTCGATTTGAGCTATCAACTAGAGTCAATTTTTTAGGCAGAAGAAGAGATTGATGAAGAATTTGAGGATATTGAAGAAGAAAAGAAAGAAGAAGAGCAAAGTCAAGAAGCAACCGAAGAGGACCTGAAGAATGAAATGAGCATTTCTAAACCTTTAAACTCTTTAAGTTGCATTGAATTTGATGATATTGTTTCGTTGACTTTGTTTCACCTAATGATTCTTCACAGATTCTTAGGGATAGAAAGAAGTTAGAAGAGAAGTTGGGAATTTTCGTCGGAAGAAAGAATAAGTGGTGGAGTAGAATGTAGAGGTTGATGAATGACCTTAACATGGCTGGCAAAATAAAGATAAATTTTAAGAATGTCAACGAGGCCAACCCTTGCCATAATTATTGGAATGATGAAAAAGCACAACTATTGGAGTACGATGGCAAGGATGAAAGATATTCATGGCCATTTCAATGAGCCTGTAGATATTCTGTCGTGACTCTCCGACATTAAACATGAGCGCTTGTTGGGGCTGTCCCTTTCATTTTAATTATTTTTATGTATTTGTGTGATGTAGGAATTTTATTAGGTGCTGCTCGATTTCGGTATATACTTCTTTGCAAACTTAGCTTCTCACTTTTTTGAACTAAGTTTGGGGGGTTACATACATATCTTTGTCTTGGCGTACTAAAGCAAATTTTATGCATTGTTTTGTTTGCTTAGAGGGTCGATTCTTTGCGAGTAGTTGATGTTTTCGATTTTTTCGTGAATGTTAATTTTTTTTATTTTTTGCGATTTTCCATGTGTTTTTGTTAGTGTTTATTTGTTGTGTGTTGATCCTAGTGTCGGTATAGTTTATTTTTTGTTCTCTAGGATAATTTTCTAATTTTTCTTAACACTTGATGGTATTATATGTGTGATTGTATTTGAGAAGCAATTTGATGTTATACTTTGATATTGAGATGCTTAAAGTTTAATTGTATGCATGGATGATTAGCTATGTAACTTTATTATGATTGCTCGTTCATTCCTACAACCATGTGAGATTTGAGCCTTTTGAAATCATGACAAGTTGTATGATTCAGTTTATTCTTGTGAGTGTCGTTCATACACACATATTCTAGAACTTGGCTTTCCAACTTGCCTGAAGCTACATGTTTGATTAGATAATAGGAAATGATCTTAGGTCATCTTTGTATTTATTAGTCACTATCCAAATTATTATCCTACCTAATGAATTTATCCATAGTCAACCATCTTGAGCCTAAAAGCTTTATTTGTTGGAAGCTTACGTGATTAGCCAATTAATCCCTTTACTAGCTTTAAATTTTCCTACCTATTAGAGAGTTGAAAGAGTCAAGTTAGTATTTTGTGAAGAAGAGAAAATAAGGAGAAGTAATTTGGTGGAAAAAAGTGATAAAATTTGTTAAAGAGAATGGATAAACCTTGCATGAAGGTGTAGTGCCTGAAACTAGTACCCCATGAAAAAGGGTAGTGCCTAAAACTGGTAACCTTATTTGAAAAAAAAAGATTCAAGTAAGGAAGTTGAGCTTGAAAGTGAAGGAGAAATGGAATTGCAAGAAGAGTTGAAGAGCATTGAAGGAGAAAGAAGAAAGATAAGTTGTTTGTTGAAAAGTTGTAAGATCTCTTTGATTCTCAACTAGCGAATGAGTCACTTAATCCATATATTCCCTACCTTTATTAAAGAGCCAACGTTACATCCTAATGCAAGACCTTTGTGAATGATGAGAGTTAAAATAAGCGTGTTTGAGTGTCCAATTTAACACCTTTTGATGAGAATTGTTGTTATATATTATCATAAGTGTCTTATATTCGATATATGTGATAAAAATGTGTGTTTGAGGTATTTTATTGTGTTTTAAGTGGAAAAATGATAAAAAGTGCAAAGTTGGAGAAAATGTGTAACTTGTGCAAGAATGCTGGAAAACGCACGTTCAACTTGTGTAATTTTTTTGTGTTCGTGTAGAGCTCAAAACTAAAAGTGTAATCCATGTTAGAAAGCCACAGAAGAGAGGATTGTTTTGGAGTAAGAAACACCTCAATCGGAGTCCAAACGAGAAAGTTATGATCGAAATGGTGACGTCGCGCAAGCTGTTTCTACTCAGCACGACTGTTCCACTTTACATGACTGTTACATCTGCAAATTTGGACTTTTGGTGAGATAATTTTATAGATAGAAAGCCAATGAAAAGAGGATCACGTGAGCATAATAATCACTAAAATCAGGGTTTGGACGAGGAAGTTATGCTCAAAATCGTGAAGTCGCACAGCTGCAAGCGAGAATTTCCGAGAATTTTCAAAAAATTCCTATTTCTTGGAGCATAATTAATCTCCTTATCACATAATCCACCATGATTCAACTTTATATTTTATTTCCTTATTTAATTTCTTTCTCACACCTATATAAATTTTACATCATTATTCATGTAAGAATGAATAGCAACACAATCATCCTACACCGCAGAAGGGGGATCACCCCTCAACCATCATCCACATCCTTTCCTCTATCCACCCATCACTTTGAAGATTCGTCTGCTGAATCAAGAAGAGAACCAAGAGGAGGATTCAAGATGGAGAAGGGCGCGACGACGCCCACATCTAGGGTTTTTATCATTTTCTAATTTATCTTATATTTTCCAGACATATGGGTAAGATCTATCCAACCCCCATGATTGTTCTTCGTAACATCATGGGCTAGAACCATTTTGGTAGATCTAGGGTTTTGAAGGTTTCTATGAATTAATTGAACTTTCGTGTGTATACTCCGTACAACACTACTTGTGAATTTATTTTATATATGACTATGCGTTTTTAATTCATACTCAGAGTTGTTTTGGGCATCATTAATTGTTATATAGAGTCTGAATATATATGTTAGTTATTGATTGAGTGCGTTCACTGCTGCACAGAATTCCATGTTATGATTCTAAGTGAGGGGATTCCGAAACTTCACTAGAACTATCATATATGAATGTTTATTAATTGAATTGAATTCGGGTTAGTGAGCAGGATAAAGATGGTAATTTTAAATTACCTATAAAGGGAGATCATATTGGGTTAGATTCCAGACGTGAGAAATAATTAATACTGATAGTACCTAGAAAGGGGGTGAAATTATGTCTCTTGCTCCGAGGTTATTCACACGTGTTACACGCATATTTACTTGTGTCTATAGAATAGATTTGCATGGTTTAATGATGCGTCCATAGTCCACAAGGCAGAGTCGGCCTGCACTTGAGAGAGAAGTTAAGTAGTAAAACTGAATTACCCTAAAACTATCTATTCTCCATTCTTGGTTCACTTTCGCATTCTTCTAGTTCTTAATTTATTTTATTTGTTATTTTAATTATTTGTTAGTAGTTGATAATTAATTCCACAACTTTTATTGCCACTTCGTCTTAATTAATTTAGTAAATAATTAAATTGATAACACTACAGGAAATTGTACATTTTGTGACGAAAAATTTTACGACAAATGAATTTCGTCATTATTTTTAACTCAAAAGTAACGAATTTTATTTTCGTTGTTTAAATATCTCCTTTTGTGACACATTTTTTTGTTGTTACCATTAATCTATTTTTCCGTCATTAATTAAGATATTTGATGACAATAATTACTAATTCGTCATAGTATTCCAATATTTTGAAGGATGATCATCTAATGACAAATTTATAATATCTTGTGACGATTATTTACGTCACCAAAAATTATAATTTTAGTGATGATGCTATATTTTGTCATCAATTTCTAAAACAATTAGTAACATCATATTTTCGTCACTAACAATTTTAGTGATGATGCTATATTTTGTCATCAATTTCTAAAACAATTAGTAACATCATATTTTCGTCACTAACACAAATTTATAGTGACGATATATATCAAATCGTCATATTTTATTTCAAGGCAGATAAATTTCTCAGCGCACATAATTTTTCATAAATTGTTCTTCACAAGTGAACAAACTAAAATTTGTAAATTTTCTTGTCCTAGAGTATTATTTTGCCACCATCATCGCAATAATTTATTTTGGTTAGATAATCTAATTTGGAGTATACACATTTCACAATAATTCATCAAGCGTATTTAAAAATGCATGTCAATTGAAGTGTGAGTAAATTGTTTTCATGTAGTCAATTTTTATAGAATATTAAAAATCATGTAAAAACTAAATAGTAATGTCAATAAATTAAACAAACATACGTAGTAGTAGATATGTAACAATGATAAAAATTAAACAAAATATGTAATATACTTATGATTTTGAAAAAAAGATAAATAATCCAAAAAGTAACGGCACAAATTACAATACATCAAAGCACTAAAGTAATAGAAACAACAATAATAGTATATCCTTAGTGAAAAACTGTCTAAGTCAAGTTTGTAAAAACCTGCAACCAAAATTAGCTAAGAGCCAAAGGCCATCAAGCAAAAATCAAAATTACAACAAGAATAGCCTAAAAATTGCTATAGATTAATGTGTAGCAAACAACATCATCAATTCCTGGTGGATGTCTTGCATTCCGACCAAAGTGATGGACAAAGTACCCAGGTGCAAGCAGGAGAAGATCAACAAAGCACGGTGAGATACAACACCTTGCAGTGGATGTCTTGCACTCCAACCAAAGTTATGGACAAAGTACCCAAGTGCAAGCAGGAGAAGATCAGCAAAGCATAGTAACATACAGCAACTCAGAACAAATCAAAAGAAGTCAGTAGCAACAGCAAAAAATATTGCTTTCCAAACGCAGCTAGTAAGGAAACAACAACAAAATCACAGAAATATGGGTGGCGAAGCACAGAAAATTGCATCAGAGTCAATGACAGATCAGTAGATAATTATATAGATATGAACCACAAGTACCAGAAGAAAGCAAAAAAATGGAGTAATGTGATACACAAATCATTGAAGAAACTCAAACTAAGAGAGCAAAAAACCTAAGCAATGAAATAATACCAAAATTAACTAAATATTTATATTTAGCATCTTTAAACAATGAATGGTTATCATGGCAAAAGAGTGTGACCTCTAACTGCTAAACCATACTCATAAAGAGGGAAATTCAGTATGATATGCCTCTTATTTGAGAATCCGGGCTATTAAATTAACATTATGATTCTTGGTTGACAATTGATTCAAAATAAAATGCAGTTGAATATACTCTAGCTCAAGTCATGACAAAAGTTCATGGCCATTGAATTAAAGACACCATGGAGAAGAAACTGTATCTCATAATACACTATATAAAGACAGAATTTCCATGAGAAGTTAAAAGTCAATCAATCGCAAATCCAAGAATTCAGACACTGAACAAAAGAGAAGTAGTAAGTGAATTATGCATTATTATCTTTTAAGTTCACAAATTCAACAGCAGTTTCAGGGTAAACTGCAAGAAATCTCCTTATATTGTGAAAATCTAGCACAAAATCTCCCAACATAACGAAAGAAGCACCAAAACTCCTTGAGTTATCAAAATTTTGTATGAACACCCAAGTCCCCTTGTGTCTGAGAATATGCATTAAAACTTTGTTTCAAAATTTTGCGCTATACCCCTATTAATTTAAAAGATAAATCAAATCCATTTTTTTTCCTTAACAATATTGTACTGTGCTCCCACTTCAGCATCCAGTCTGATGATGCTAAACTATGCATCCTTTACGATTACCATTAACGCGTAAAGCAAAAAAAAAAAACACTGAAAATTTACATGTGAAATTATCTGTATTATTCCAAAAAAAAAAAGTGAGTATAAACAGAAAACTTAAAATGCAAAGTAAAAATGGGAGAAAATTTTCTCTTAAAAAGAAGCTTAAACAAAGAGTGAGAAGATTTATGTACTAATTTAGAGAGGTATAATAGTTCATTTACAACCAAGAAAACAGATCTAATCTTCAAATATTTGATGGAGATTGTACAGATAATTTCAAAAACTAGAAAAGAGATATGCCGTGGCTTTGGGTAAAGTTAAGGCTCCCTAGCTTATGTGCCTAACAAATTCTTAAAACAAGCTGAGTTTGTGTCAAGATTAGGAGATCTGCCAATATTTAAATTGAGAAGTTTCGAAGTTGGCATTAGTGAAACTTCTACCTCAATAACATATTAAACTATACACACAAATTTATTTTTCTCTACCATTATCTCTTTTACACCAATGAATTTTCAACCTCGACACCATCAAGTATAGTTTCAAACATTCTCAAAATCCATTATTAAATATCAGAATATAACTCCGGGGGAAAAAATAAAAAAAGAGCCATTATCCAATAAATATTACCACTGACACTGAATTATTGCTTGACAGAAAAGTAAATAAAAAGAGTCTTCAAAATTGCATAAACTTTTATGTTTAAATGACTCTACAGTAGCTGAAGTTCAAAAGTATTTGAAGTTTGATGTGTTTCTCTGCCTATAGTAGATATATAAATGGGCCATGACTGTCAAAATGCTAACGACTAAAATATGGTCGTAATCGTACATCATGCTGATTCTCAAAGCACTCAAATTCAGGCATAAAGATAGTTTAGCATATCAGAAATTGAAATTTACCATGAAAGATCATCATAACTTCCATTCTACATCATTGAGATCCCTAGCAATAAGTTCTTGTGCTGGTGGTGTTTGTGACAAATCCTGAGCCACCAAATAAAATTCAGAACAGCCCCAACTGTCGCTTCTATCAGAAATATCAGATGGTGAAATTAAATACCAAAGGAGGAAAAACTTCTCTACAGCTCAACGAGGCAAAGGAAGCCACCATGTGTACTAATATCACTTGTAATCAGTGTCTTACAAAAGTAATTAGTTGGTTGTCTGCTTGGAATCCCCAACTCCACAGGAAGATATGAATCTTTTGGCAGTGACACTACAGGACCAGAACAAGCATGCCATAATTACGAGTTCAAAAGTGGAGAGCTTATACCATTCAACAGGCCTTGCGAAAATATAATTCTAAACAAAATATGGTAAACTGGTAGTGTTAGAAAAAGGTCCCAGAAAGATGGAAAGACTTAATAGTCAACTTCTATATGACATAGAAGCAATGTGACATCTATCCTCATCATTTCCATTAGATATGACAACAAGATTACAACCTTCATATAATACTACATTATCAGGAGCAAGTTTAATTGAAAAATAATAGTGCAGCCAGATCCCCTCTCAGACTATGAGGCATTATTTCTGCCATGCATACAGACAACTATAGAACTGAATAGAAAAGGGATAAAAGAATAATAAAACTATCATTTTTCTTTTCTCCCCAGAACAAATTTATAAAAGTATTGAATTTAACATATAATACCTTCACCACATACTCCTAACAGTCTTCCTTCCCAGTTCCCATGTATAGAAAGTAAACGTACAACTATAAATGAAAAGAGCTTGATAAAGAGGCATCTAGTGAAATTAGGTATGGTATGAGTATTGGTATGATAACACTCATTCAAAACAGCAATGGTTAAATTAGATCATATTATATATTATGATTCAGAAGAGAATAAAATAAAAGTACATATAAATATTTGTTAATTGAGGTAGAGAACAAAAATTATAAAAATTAAGCAATAGAAAGATGAATTGACAACAAGCATCATGTACAAACAATGATACTGCGTACACACACGCTGATTGTGGATGTGGTTTCGTTGTTGGCGGAACGCCCAGTGCCTTCGAGATTGAAGCGATTTTTTTTTTCTTAACCAAATCAATGAAGGAATCTACTTCATTTTCGGTGAAAAACTATAGATTCTAGGAGGTTTAAGGTTTTAAAAGAAAAAAACTCGCTCTTTCATTATAGAAATTACTCTAATTCTTTTGTTCCTTCCACCAAAAGATATCAAATGCTAGTCAACAAATGAGAGAGAAAGCTAAATGGGGAACTTTTGGCATTCTCGCCTCAATTCTTTCAAAGAAAGCTAAAATGGGGAAAATTTGGCATTCGCGCTTTTTCTTTCTTTCTTTTATCACATTGGCGCCTTTTCTTTTTATTTCGCGCTATATTTTTATTTTAGTGTTTTAAATGGGGATAATTGCACTTTCGGTCTCTTTGGATTATCTCAGTTACATTTTTGGTCCTGAACCTTTTTTCTAGTATCAAAAGTTGCATTTTTAGTCCAAAAATAGTTTTATCGAAAATTTTCATTCCTAATCAACTTATATCATATCTATATTGCCAGATTTACATCGTCCTTCTATTTTTCAAAATAGACATAGTCCGTTACGACCATATCAGGCCCATCATGCTTCCGTACAATAATTAAACAACATTAATCTCGTAATTAACCGACTTGAAATAGTAACAGTACCTTTTTTGACCGTCAATCCACCGGGTATCCAGGAGGTTTTACGACTGCTCCTCACAGCCAACCACTCGCCCCGCAGTGTGATGGATCAATCTTGTCCCTTCAGTGGATCTCAGCACAACCCTGGTTCATTTCCTACTCCGGGTGTACAGGATGCTGCTACTGTTTCTCGCCGGAAAATATGGAGGTTTAAAGTTGCATAAAAATTGGAAGGCTACATGCGGGCAGAAGCCCAAGATTATTTATTTATTGAATGGAGAAGTTATTACACACTCATCCTCACTGAACAAGAGGAGATAACTCCTTTAGCTACCTATTGTAGCTGCACTCAGAACACTCATAAAAGAAAGAGATACAATATTTATTTTAGAAAGAGAAAACAGAGGGTGATGGTCGATGTCTTCTGTTTCCTCAACACACTTATTTATAGAGGCTTTCGAATTTGAAATCTGGATTTCAAAGCCTCTTAATATTTTGTGACGTCACTGCTTACGTCATTGTGTTGGTGTCAGCACTTATGTCATCTGCCTCGGATTCCAACTTTAGCAGCTGGCTGGTTTCTTTATTGGATTCCCCATTGTGGGTCATCTTCCCTGTCGGTCACATGTCTCTTACCCTTTCGGAAGGTCACTTGGCTCTTGCTTTTTTGAGGAGTCATTTGTCCTATTTAGTGCTCGATGATTCTCCCGGCTCCCGGGTATTCCGAAGAGGTTTCACCCTCTTCTTTCCACGTGTTTCCTTTGTTAGCGGTGGATCAGCAGTTCTGATCATCACTATGCCCAATCTTATCCATTTCCCAAATTTTGGTTCTGTTTGGGTGGAACAGCTTGTGCATACCTTGCTCGTCCATTGCCCAAAATGGGCCATATTGCAATATCTCCGATGAGTTTGTTTACTCACTGGAATCTTGTTTTTCCAGAAAAGTTCTTGTTTTTCCTGGAAAGTCTTCTCAGTGAACCCTGTCTTCTTTCCTGTTAAAGTGTTTAACAGGAAAGACCCATTCAAAGACTTATGCTCGAACTTGAATGGGAACTTTACCTCCACTATTGTTTTGATGCAGGCATACAAACCCCTCGCTCTTCGCGTAGAGATCTATTCTTTAGAAAATGTAGAAACCAAGACTGGTTCCTTCCCAGAAGACTCTTTGATCTTATTTGATGCTGAAACATCAGGTCTTCTCAGCTTGATGAAATGGAAGGCCTAGTGGTTGCCTTTCCCGACTGGTTCTGGGGCCGCACTGGTGAAGTACAGCTCTAATACATCGCCTCTGGATAGAGTCGAGTTGTTCTCTCATGCCTTGAAAACCTTTCCTCCCTGCCATTCTGGAAGTTTTGCAAGTTTTGGGAAACCTGGTGCAATAGTATAGATCGAGGCTAGTGCACCAAAGTCATACCACTGTTTTACATCCATTGGATTTGAGCCTTCTCGCATCCAAACTCCCCAGATATATCCACTCGACATTTCTTCGGTCGGATTCCTTGTCTGGTGTTCAATTTCTCCCAGTTGACCTGGTATTTCTGCCAATAAGAGAAATCAGCTAAGTTAATACCAACCTTAGTTGTGCCCGTCATAGGCCTAAGGTTGATCTCTCCCTCTTTGACCCCAGAGGTGCTGGGTTGATTCGTCGACTCTAGATGTAACTCCAGGTCTTCGATTTTTCCTTGGACCGGTTCCTCTTTTGGAGGTTCCAGACTAAGACTTGTGCTAAGGGTACTTGAATACCTTGCTCCGGGTTTAGAGCCCCGTTCTTGACTACTATCCTTTTGTCGATTGCAATTGCTATCAACAGCCAGAAGGAGTGGCTCTCGTGTTGCTTCGAACAGACTTGTGCCGTTTCGAATGCAGTCTCGTATATGATTAGATACTTTGGTCTGATCACTATCTTGTATTCTTCCGGCACGCCTTGCATTGAGTGCCAGATTCTCGAATTCTCTCTTAAGCAACTCAATGTTGTCCATCAGGTGCCTTGAAACAGTCAGGATGGAGTCTATCTCAGCTCCTTTCATCTCTCGTCAGGAAATCTACCAAAACATTATCAACAGATTTAATAATGATAATATTAAAATCATAATATTGGCATTCTGTATGCCATCTTAGTAGTCTAGCCTTTTCTGGTTTAGATTCGATTTTATTTTTCAAAAAGGCTTTGACGCTTGTGTTATCAATTTTAAGGATGAATTTCTTCGCGAGAAGAAATATCGTCCATTTCTTGAACGCCTTTCGAAGTGCAAAGAATTCCTTTTCATTGATGTGCCATCTATTTGCTTCGCTCTCTGTAAAGAGCCCGCTACAGTATCTGCATGGCTTTTCTCCTTCTATTGTGGACTTTGTAAGCACCGCTGCCCACCAATGGTCACTGGCACCTGTATATAGTACAAGATCATCCTTGTCATTAGGAATGGCTAATTTGGGGAGCTTTTTGGAAACCTCCTTTAGTTTTTTAACCATTGCTCGGTGTGAATCACCCATTTGAATTCGGCATCCTTTTTCAACAAAGGACTGAACACCTTCCTGTATTACGCCAGATTATTGATGAACATTCCGGCAAAGTTAAGCACTCCTAAGAAACTTTGGAGTTGTTTCTTGTCTTTGAAATCTTCGGGAAATCCTTGGACCTTTTCTACAATATGTGGTTGTAGAATAATTTCGTATTCGTCGATCTCTACTCCAAGGAACTCGATCTGCCTTGTTGCTATTACTGTTTTCTTTTCAGAATGCACCAATCCTTCCTTGTGGCATACTTCTGAAAATATTTCCAGATGTACTAAATGTTCCTTCATGTTCTTCGAGGCTATAAGGATGTCATCCACATAGACAAACATGAATAAGGAATAATCTTTGAAAAGATTATCCATATTCCTTTGGAATATCTGGGGTGCGTTTATCAAGCCCATAGGCATAACATTCCAAATAGAATGGCCCTGTGGTGTGGAGAATGTTGTGAACTTCTTGCTCCCTTCTTCCATCATAATCTGGTAGAATCCAGATTTGCAATCAAACTTTGAGAATACCTTGGCATTCTTGATACAGTTGACCAAGTGTTCCCTACTTGGTATGTAGTATCCATCGAACTCTAAGATGTTGTTGATCCTTTTGTAGTTGATCACAAGTCTCGGCTTTCCCCGCTTGACTTCTCCATGATTTCGAACTAGAAATCCTGGACTGCTGTATGGAGATACTCCTGGTGATATTAACTTAAGGTCCAGATGTTCTTTAAGTATTAGCTGCATATCCTTTCGATCCTTTTGGTTCATTAAGATAGGCTTATATCTTACGAACTCATGCTCATTTCCTTCTTTTACTTTGAGTGAAGCTTTGAGCTCGTTCTTATCCCACCAGGCTAAAGGATCCTCATTGAAGTTCTTCTGTATCTTCTTCTTGACATCCTCCAAAGATGTTTGTTCTTCGATTGTGACGTCTCTCTGTAGGTTTTCTCCCAAGCTTGCTTTGAGAAGGTGGATTGTGTTCTCCTTTAGTTTCTCCATCTTCCATCCTCCTCTAGTCTCGGTTCTCATCTGAAGGACTGCTTCGTCATATCTCCTTCGATCATTCATCTTCGGATAGCTCAGTTTTCCTTCATCACCACGCTTGCTGTGAAATCTGATTGGTATTTGTCGTTGAAATGCATTATGCAGCCTTGGTGTGATGATCTTATGTTCACAAAGGGTTGTGAAAATAAGCCTTCTAGTTGCGTTTTCTTGGGTAAAATGCTTGAATGTCTGTAGGAAATTATTTTCTAACAGAATATCCGCTCCGGTGTCGTGAAAATATAACGGTGGAGTTTTCACCTTGTACCATGGGGTACGATCTGCTCCTCCGATCATGATTTCCGCTTGCTTGATTCCTTTGTTAAGGATTAGCACCCTTTGCGAGAAATCTTTTCAGAGAACTGTTGGCAGTTCATCGCCTAAGCCTTCCGGGAAGACCCCTTCATTTGTTGTGCAGATGTCGGCTCCTGAATCAATGTATGCCGCAAAATACTCTATACGATGCTTCTTATATATCATTCCGACAGTGATATATATTGAAAATGGACTTGTGGCCATGGGCGGATCAGAGCTTATAAGCCCGAGCCTCTACTAGTAAACTTTGTATCTTTTTCCCTTGACCGTAAACTTCATTCCATCTTGTAGTCGTTCCCAAGGTTTGTGATCCTCGAGAAAATCCAATCCTAGAACTAGTTGTTCTGGAAATCTTCCTGCCACTCCTTCGATTATCAGCTCAAGATCTCCGAGCTTGAGCTGCCCTTGATATCTCCCAGTTGTTGGTTGTTGAAGATAATACAAGACATCACAAGGAATAGAGTTTTCCTTTTTAGTGATATCGAATATTACTTCGACTCCTCTCCATCCTTCTGGGCATTTTAGTTCACCTTTGGTTGTGAACTTTTTCGGCTCCTGGATTACCTCCACGATTGGCTTCTTACCCCATTTTTCACTAATCATCCTATCTTCTTGGAAATAAATTCTTCTTTGCTCAAATCTGAGGCTATCTTGTCTGCTCCAGACCGACTTATCCTTGATTCGCAAATCCATATTGTGGATTGGCGTTAACTCCATTATTTTTGGCCTGGTTGCGCATGCAACCCTTTCGAACACTTCTGGTATCTCGATATACTCCTTCATTTGGAATAGATCCGAATGATGGAGGACAGGGCATATGAGATACTGTAGGTGATGGAGTAAGGCATATTCCCTTCTTTCATCAGATCTTTGTTCTTGAAGTCTTGATGAAGGGTGAGTGCCCTACTAATATCAATTGGTGTATTGATACCTTCTTTGAAAGTTGCTTTGATGAGGATCCAGATTGCTCCGATATGGATCCAAGACATGGCCTTGGCTATTCCTTCCTTGAGTTTACTGAGTTCCCTTTTGATTTCGTCAACAGGAACTAGTTGCATTTCCATCACATTTCTCGTGAGCTCCATTGGGATGGAAATTTCCCCTTCGGTCACTTTGTATATGATGTTGTGCTTTCTCTTCTTAAAGCTTGGAAAGAATTTGTCCATCCTTCCTACGGTGAATCCATCGTATAGGTTGAGCGTTGGATCCTCCTTCATGATTCTCATAAGGGATTTATGAGAATGGATGTCTTGGAAAAGAATCCCGACATATCTTCTTGCATCTCCTGTCTAAAGCTTTCTTCTTCACTCCGACTCATCTTCAGATGACTCATCTTGGCTGAAGAATTCTTCTTCGTAGATGCTCTCGTCTGAGGGTATATCTTCAAACTGATATACATGTACTAGATCTTGGAAGTAAACAGCCTCCTCCATTTCTGGATTTGTCTCGAACTGTCGTACTCCTCTCTTCTGGTTTTCTGGACAATCTGGTGAGATATGCCCTTTGGCTTCACACGTGTAGCAGTTGCAATCCTTGAATCTTTCATTGACTCTTGTGGCTGCTCTTCGAAACGTCTTTCTTGCGGGAGTTCTTCCTGTGCTCCTCTGGTTTGACCCTGATGATAAGGCTTGGTTTCTTGAACTCCATCTTGATGGTCCAGATCTTTGCCCTGATTTATAGCTTCGGGCCTTCTGTTTAGACTAAAATGATTTTGGTCTTCTGGATCTCCATCCTCCGCTCCTTTGATTGTAAGGATGATTCTTCTTCATCCTTTTCTGCTTTTTTGGGTTTCTTCCGATGATAGTTGGAAGATCATTGCTTTCGCAGCATAAGGGGACTGTCTTGTTGATTCCCCTTAATCTCTTATAGTTCTTGTGTAGCGCCGCTTGATGACACCACTCTGCAATCTTGGCTTTGAGGAAGGACATTCTCCTTGCTATTGAATCCAGCTCGCATGGTTCATACTCTTTGATCAGCATTTCTCTCCATGGGCTAGGGAACTTGGCAAAGAATAGGTGGAATACTTCTTCCTCTTTGACCTTAGATTTCCATCTATACTCTGTGAAGAGTTTGATGTACTCATCTACGTGACAAATGTCAAGTAGTTCTAGGTTGTATAGGGCATTCCTATACTTCTTTTTCTTTTCTTCTTCCATTCCTTTGAAGTATCCTACTCCGATGAAATGAATCTTGAAGATCTTAGCCATTCGATCGACAATGTTGCCTAGATCTTCGCCTTCCATAGCCTCCTTTTTGACTTCGTCTGAGAGCTCCTCCCAGACGCATTTTACTGATCCTTCCAGGCTCATAGTAAGGAATCTTATGAACCCTTCTTTGTCCAGCTCCAATGCGCCACCTGCGATCTTCATGGCATTTGTCCATTCATCAATCAAGGCTTCTCTATTATTGAAGTGTCGAGGTTTAAGATCAACCTGTATAGATTTATCGGTTCAAGGTGAGACCGGCCATATGGGGTGTTGTATATATTAGATCCTCGAACTCGGCTTGCTCCTGTTGACATTCCTATGGCCTTCATTTTGAAGTTTTTTGGTGGTTGGAATGTATCTTCTTGTCTTGCCCCATGGACTCCGTGTGATCCAGAGGTTCCTTCATCTTGGCTTTGGTCCTGTTGGGTCTGATGAGCCTGAGACTGTTGTTGAGAACTTGATGCCTCTCCAACGTTCATCTTTAGATCTACAATGGATAGTCCTTGAAAGGACTCATATAGATCTTGTAGATCTTCAAGATTTGCTCTTGCCATTCGGGGATGTGGATTCTCCTCGAAGAATAACAATCATCTTCTCGCTTTTCGACTTTGGTCTTATGACCTCCGTCGTTTTCCCCTTTTGGTGTAAAAGGGGTTCTATTCTGAAGGTTAGTGGTAACCTTCCTCCTGGTCTTCTTCCTGTCACCTTGGTTTCCAAGGATTTTACTTGTTCCATCAACTTCATGATGAGGTCGAGTTGCTTGTTCTGCAATTTCTCTACCTTGTCCATCTTGAGGCTGATCTCGAACATTGTCTTGGACATACTTTGGCAATATTCTCCAAAGAATCTCACGTGTTCTGCAATTCTCTAAGATCTTGGTTCATCTTAGAATTATCTGCCTCGATCTCCTTCCAATCTGTCATTCCGTCCAGTGTGAGAAGTGATAGGGCTTGCAGATCTCTCTTGGACCTTGGTTTGGTTGTCTCCTCCATTGCTCTTGTTTGGGGACATGTCCATGGATCTCGGTGAAACTTTAGATTTCCATTATGTTCCTCGGAATTTCCTTGGAACAATTTATCTCTATCTGGCAAATTTCTTCCAGACATTCCTCTTTGGTGAGGTCCTCAAGGTTCGCCAATTTCCATTTTCGGTCGAGATTTTCCCAAAATCCATCGGCGTCCTCGTACTCTTTCTCTGCGTATTGTCTATACAACACATTATAGTATTGTTGTATAGAACTACTTGTTTCGTCATATCCAACGGGCCAGAAGTCCCGGTTGCTCCAGCTTTGAACAGGGATGATAGTCCTGTCACTCTCGGATATCGAACTTTCGTTCGGATCCATATCTCTTTGAAACTCTCCTCTCGTTAAGTGATATAAGTTTATAATAAATTTTTTATTCATAAATAAATAAACATAGGGCTCTGATACCATTTTGAAGCGCGGAAAGTTGAGTTAATCTGGCGTAAGATAGATATAGTATAAATTCTGACTTGGAACTAGTTTAGCACATTTTGGGGTCAATTTTGCAAATTTACACTTTTAGAAAACTTCTACTGGACCAAAATCGCAGGCTACGGGACCATTTCTGCAAGTGACCTACTCCAATGGGACTAATCCTGCATCTTCCCTGTTTTAAATGTATAAGAGGTACTCACTACGTCTCCTTGATAGGTACCCATTTTTTCATTTTGATTTGTCCCATTACAAAGTATTCATTTCCCTTTTTGGTTTGATGTGACCCACAACCACTACACATGGCCCCACACTCATTACTAATACAACTACCCACTACATATTAAAATATTATTTCTCTTACATTACTATACATTAAAATATTATACTCCTTAATCCACGTGCAAAACGTAAACGAATATCTTTCAAGGAGACGGATGGATGTCTTTAATAACTTGTCATTTTTTATTTTAGATAGTATTTTTTTAATACAATTATTATATTATACTTTTTAATTCTCATGTGGACAGCGGGAGTATTACATCTAAGAGCAAGTCTTGTGTGAAACCATTTTATAATTTTAAAATTAGCTATTACTTTAGATATAAACTATTATTACTTTTTATTTATATTATAAATTGTCCATAAATAACATTATTATTTTTTATTAATTGAATAGAATATTTTTTATTATTCAAATTATTAATTTTTATCCATCTCGCATAAAGATTGTCTCACACAAATTTTTGCATATATTTAAAGCGTATTACAAAACTCATTCGAAGTAATTGTTATCAATAATAGGTCATATAAGTAATATCATCCTAACAAAATATAACACGTCTTTTAAAATAATTAGAACACATTTAAAATTATTTAAAATATAATTAATTATACATTTATACCAGAAATAGTATAAAAATTAAAAACTTTATTGTTTTTATTAATCGCAAATTATATTTTATAAAATTAAATTTATTACTTTTTTTAAATAAATACTCCATTGTTAGACGGATTTTTATGTGACAGATTATTAGATGGACTGACTCATTACTAAAGTATACTTATTATATAAGTAAAATATACTTATTTCTAGTTAAAATATACTCTCTTCGTCCTGTTAATAAGCGTTCGTTTGCTTTTTGCACGTGGATTAAAGAGTTTAATATTTTAAAGTGTAATAAGGTATGAGAAATAATAATGTGTAGTGTGTAGTTATATTTTAAAGTGTAATGAGGTGAGAAAAATAATATTTTAATGTGTAGTGCGTAGTTGTATTAGTGTTGAGTGTGGGCCCCTTGTGTAGTGGCTTTAGTATAGTAATATTATTGTGTGTGTCACATCAACCCAAAAATAAAATTGATACTTTGTATTGGAACAAATCAAAATGGCAAATTGACACTTATCAAGGGAACGGAAGCAGTATCAATAATGTGAATTATATTATAATATCCTAAATCATACTTTAATACATCATTTATCATACTTTAAAGAATATATAATTTAATAACAATTAAACATAGGTTCAAAATATGGAAGAAAGAATTTTTTTTTAAATATTATTTTCTAAATTAATTTCATACTTTCTATTTTCGTCTGTCCCATAGTAAACTTTAAAATCTAAAAAGGGAAGCATCACAGCAAAATGTATACATTTTCGACGGATGGAGGGAGTATTTAAGAAAAATAAAATATATACTACAAAATAGCAAAATATATTATACATCTATATTCAATATAAAAATAAAAACATTTACTAATAAATAAAAACTTAGTATAAAGTTTGTTAGCGAAATTTTTATATTAATAGTATTAGTTTTTTAATAAAAATTAATTATACAGTCGAAGGTAGTAATAATCATGGAATGAGTAATTTTTATTGCATAGCATAATCATTAATGATATAAAGATGTGAAAGTATTAGTACATTTTTTTATAAAATATTGTTATTTCTCACACTTATCTTCACACTTTTCATTTTTCATTAGTCTCATACTAATCTTCACTATTAAAAAAAGTATCACATCAATCAATAACCTCAAAATTTCATCTTAATTTTAAAAAAAAAATCAATCCTCACCTAACGCACATAATATACTTTATGTTTTACTATTTATTACCTAAAAATATCATAATATCCTTAAGAAACAATAAAACGGATCAAAAAGCAAATTTTGTTAAACTACGTATCTTCAGTACCCGTGCAGTTAAGTATAGGATGGACATAGTACAAAATTTTATTTATTTATTTTATTAAGTATTTATTTTAAGAGTTCTCCATTTGTTTATGAATATATTGACGGATCTTAAGTTATTATTCACAAAAGGAGTGTAAAATTTAAAACCTTTTGGAGCCGTTTCAAGATGTGAAGGCGGTAATTAAAAAAGTTTAAAACTTTGATTATAAATGAGAAAAATATTTTACTTATTCTCAATTACGGTTACAATTATATATAGGGACTCATGCTACAGTACCTCTGCAAAAATTCCATTTACAAAATTGCCCGATCTATTTCAAAAAATGCAAAATTGCCCATTTTTGAGAAAATTTGACAAAATTACCCCTTGAAAGTGGATAGAGTTATCGTTGACTGATTTTGAGTCAGTTTGACCCGATATTTGATTTCCCTTACTCAGTCAATTCGGATATTTACCTTTCATTTAAATTCTTTTTTACTCCCTCTCTCTCTTGCCTCTCTATATACTCGGTCCCCAAAATTTGCAGTGATACTAATTTTTTTCATTTTTTAAAAATTTCCGGACAAATTGGTTGCAGATTCAGATCCCAGAAAGATGGAGCGACCGGTGAGTTTTCGTTATAATACTGCCTCGTTTTGCTGTAGAATACATACTTTTCAATATGTACCGCCGTTAAAAAAATTTGTAATGGTGAATTAGTGAGCATGCGTTTTTTATGATTTTAGTGTTAGGGTTTAGGGTTGTAATGATTTTGTATCTCTGTATTAATCGGAAATTAGAATGATATTCTGTGAAAATGAACGCGCATTGTGAAAAATTAGAAAGACCTAGTGGTAAATTTTTGAGAAATTAGGGACTGAGTTCATGTACGACCGAGTGTTATTACAAGACCGAGTAGTCTTGTTATTTCATAAACCTCCGCAGGCAAAGTCAAAGACCGAGTTGTCTTGAAGTCAAAGACCGAATGGAATTGAAGTCAAAGACCGGGCATAATTCAATAATAAAGACTGGAGAGACCGAGTTGATTAAAAACCGAGCGAGAAACTTTATTTAATATATTAAATTAAAGACCGAGTGAATAAAATCTGAAAGACCGAGTTGATTTGTATTAAAAAATAATGATTTGTATTTGAAAAGGAGAGACAGAGTAAAATCAATAATAATTGGGTACACTTTAATTAAATAGTACCTAACATTACTAATACAAGAACTCGGTCAGTTAATATGTTCAACAGATTGTATTAATCCTTTTTTATTTAATTGAATGAAAATTAAATAATGGATAACACTACTAATACAAGCAACACCCAAATTATTTTATAAACCATATTCAAATTCATCATAATTTTATGTATTTTATAGTGTTATATATATAACAATATTAACAGATTGATTTGTATTTTTTTATACAAAGTAAAATATATTTATTAATGAAAATTAAATAATCCATCAAAATAAGGACTAATTTCAGTAATAATCAAAATGCAGTACATATTTATAATATCAAAATTGTATAAACTAATTCATAAACTAAATTTAATCAGTATTTATTGATAATATAGACCATAAATAACAGTCATGACTAATCTTAGTATTAAACTTATAATTATTTATACACTTTGTATTCATATTGATATTGCAATGTGTATGGTTATGATATTAATGTTATAAGAATTTATGCGTTGTCATATTTTTTTGAAATGCTGATTGTAACAATATTACATTTTAGTCGTTTTTATCATTGAAAAAGTAATTGTTATGTGTCAATGTTATTTGTTTGGTGTTATAAAATTCATAATATTTTAGTTATATGAGAAAATTATGTGATTTGATGATTAAAACAGTGGGAGTGGAAACGAGAAAGCTTGCAAGGGAAAAAATGTGGTATTAGAAATTACTGCAAACCGGTGCACATACGGATATGATCTCGACTGTACTGGATAACAGCGGGCCTGGGGCAGTACAGTCCTTTAGAGATTCGTGTTTTGGATATTTTTTGGATTTAGATCAAGGATATGGGACACATATGGGACTGCATAGCTTGATGAGTCAGGAGGTTAAGTTTACCGGAGGTCCTAAGTATAGTTGATGGTTTATGGTGTCTGATACCTTACTTTAGTTTACAGCAGTGGACTTTATTAGAGTGGTGGATCTGGGATTTGATGACAGAGGGCGTTTTGATCCTAATGGGAACTTTAGAATAAGCGGTAACAATGTGTATGAAAGGAAGTTGGTAAAGGACGGAGGACCAGCGAGTCCTAAGATAAATGTGGCTGCGTTGACATCTTTATTTGGGTCTGGCAAATTTGAAGGAGAGGATGCAGTGAAAGTAGCAAAAATTCTTCTGCTTTACTACTTTCTCCTCGGACAGGATATAAATAAGGTGAACGTAGAGGATTGGATGTGGAGCTTAGTAGAGGATACGGATGCTTGGGATGGATTCCCTTGGGGCCGGTATACGTATCTACATCTGATTCACTACATGGATAAAGTACTGATTTCTTTACCTGCTCGCGTCAATCCTGATTATTATAGGTATCACTTTTATGGTTGTACGTACGCCCTAATGGTAAATCTCTTATACACTCACCGAATTATCGTTAAATTTTCTCCACAAACCATGCAACACTTAATATTTAACTTTTTTTATGTTTGTATATGATATAGGTTTGGGCTTACGAATGGATCCCCTCATTTGCCGAACCATTTATAATGGGGCCGCCTGTTGAAAACAAGAGGCCCCTCTGCCGACATTGGACGTTTAAGGCGAAGCTAGTCCGAGTTGATACCAGTGCTTTTTATCAATCAGTAAGTGTGGTTTTTTTATAAGTTTTATCAGAATATACCAGAATGTAATAAGTTATCGTCTTTAATTTGTTGTTAGATTTGCAGAATCCGCCGATTCAAGATATGTCTGTTCTACTGCCCGCCGAGTACTCTGCACGGTAATGCTGGTTTCAGGGTGTTATTTGCAAAGGCCGAGGATCGCACATTACGGAAAACGGGCAGGAAAAAGGGATCAACCATTCCTATCGTAGTTCAGTCAGAGGAAGAAACTGCACCCGAGAAAACTGCTGAAGTACGTACGGTGCCGGTGTTGTATGATGCGAGCTCCCAGCCATCGGGATATGTTACGAGAGCACTGGACGACACAGCTATGCAAGACCAACCGATAGTTCCAGGTGTTGTTGATTCTGATTTTGTGGGTGGGTTATTTTGGTCCACCGGTGGGCCATTTGCCCCGGGTACATCGGTTAATGTGGTGCAAGTGGAGACCCTAGGATTAGATGATGGAAATCCCATAGTTCTTGTGCCCCGACCGGCTCCAAATCTATCAAGCAACTCATCACAGAATGCCCCTATGGAAGTAGAATACAGTCATCATTCCCACCACTCGCAGCACTCTCGTGGCTCCCACCCCTCTCAGCGCTCTTGCGTCTCCCACCACTCGCACTCATCTCGCGGCTCCTAACACTCGCAGCGATCTCGCATGTCCCACCATTCAGATGCTCCTGGCGGCTCCCACCATTCTCAGCACTCAGTCAGATCCCACCACTCGCATGGTCCGCACGAGTCATACCACTCACAGTAAGAACCTCTTCATTATCCTCACATTTTCACTCCACAAACGACTGTGGTAGAGAGGATTTTACATTCCACTCTATGAGACCAAATCATTATTCACTCCCTGTCGAAGGCTAACAAGGTATGTTTTGTGGGGACCCACGTACTGTTATGTTGTTAGAATTCATATTTAAGCTAGGACATGAAATAATGAACTGTTTAAGATGATGTTGTTTTTTTCCACCATTCAAATGAAATGTAAGGTATGTTATATGTTGGGTCAGACTATTATTGTTGAAATCCTTTAAACTTTTTGTGGTCAATTTTTGAAATAATAGTGAAAGTATGATTTTATTTAAATTCACTAGTTGACATTACTAATTAATGATGAAATGTATGAAATTTTATTATTTACTCTAATTGCACAACATACTGTAAAATCAGATAAAATATATACACTACACAGTCGGACTTGGCATTCAACAATATTTAGAGTACTTGGACTCGGCCTTAGCATTTGTGATTCGGCCTTAGAATTTGGAGTACAAATCAAAGTTGCAGTGACCGATTGGTGTTTAATTTGAAGTACAAATCAAAATTGTAGTGACTGAGTGACCGAGTGGTGTTTAATTTGAAGTACAAATCAAAGTTGTAATGACCGAGTGACCGAGTGGTGTTTAATTTGTAATCGGAATAAGAATTCATCCTACTCGGCCTTAGGATTGTACTCGGACTTACATTTCATCACAGTGTTAATAGGACATATATTATGAAATATTATTATTAAATGAATTTATGAGAGACCAACAACGAAATTAAGCTTTCCAAACCTTGGTATACTGCTTAAATTCGTTTTAATTATACTTGTTATAATAATATGACCTTATTTTTAATATTCCAGTGTATTCATGACGGGAAGAATGGCGAAAGTTTTATGGGGGAGAATATGGCAGGTCTACAATATGATTGTGGGGAGTTTCGGTACATCATGCTACCGGAGTTGAATTTGTGTTATGATGTCTTGATTAACGAGATCGATCCTGTTTTTAGAGCTGACCTGACACGATAAAAATATGTAATTCATTCGTTTAAAGACAAAGGACATAGTTTGGTTCGACAAAAGATTAATACTGACTTTTTTGTACATCAATTCTTTGGAGATCCTGGACCACACGTACTTTACATCACACTGAAATCCTTATGTCATGATGCGGCGCAGGGGACCACTTTCGTAGGTGCTAGCTCTGGTACGCATACATTTGATCTCAATGAACCATATACACTCATGGAAACTTTATGCACAGAATCAGTATTTGAAACTGAATATCAACAAGAAGATGGTCCTACATAGATGAGGAAGGATACTAACAAGTTGGGATAGTGATGAAAACAATGATAATGAGCCTGTCAACTCCGAAGAATTAACTGCACGGACACAAGAACAGGGTGATAAAAATGGTGATTATATGGAAGAACTGTTCGACGACCTTTGCAACTACATCCGAGAACGGGGTGGATTGAGCTTTATTGAACTTGTGACAAATGATCTGCCTTCACTACATGCTCATCGTCCAGTAGATCCTAGTATAATCCAACCCACAAGTGCTTGGTCAATACCCGGTAATGATTTTGTTATATAGAAAATTACTTTAGTATTTATATTATGAGCTAGACTGTAACACAGTTTCATGGTGTATAATCCCTCTTTGATTATCCAAAACAGGTTTCCCATCTAGCCTGGCACCCAGGCCCACTGAGGATGTTCCGTCATTCGACACTACCATTCAGTTAGTCCTTAAAGGTTTCTATGAGACCAAGGATCATTTACAGACGATAATCGGGATGTACGAGCTATGAAATCAAGTGAAGATAAGCGTTGAAAAATCCGATAGAAAAAGGTTGAACATAGTCTGCAGCCAAAGATCGACATACAATTATCCGTTCATGATGCGCTCTAGTGGCACTGCAGGAGTCTGGCTAGTAAAAAAGCTCGTGGACCAGCACACCTGCAACCAAGATCCAGATATTCAACGCCCACGTGCTGTATCTTCAAAAATACTCGGGAAATACTTCGCCAGCAAGTATGGGGGGGATGATTGAAAAAAAGGCCAAGAGGGATGATGGAGGAAATCTTGCACGAGTTTGGCTTTGACATTCGATATAGTATAGCACTTAGAGGCAACATCGTGCAGTTGGCCACACGTTTGGCGACCACGAAACTTCATTCGGCATGTTACCTTCGTATCTTTACCAACTTGAGCTCGAAAACCCAGGATCATAGGTAAGAATTTCTACAGGTGCTGACGACCGATTCAGGTAAAAATTTAAATTTATATTCTTATCAACCTTCACTAATACAACTCAATATGCTCATTCATACAAAGACCTTCTTGGTGGGAATTTGTATCTAGGTACACATTTTATGCCCTAGCAGCATCACGATATGGATTTCTCAGGTATGGTCGTCCGATCATCGTAGTGGATGGAACGCATATGAGGGAAAAATATTGAGGTATCGTATTTGTAGCAGTGACCCAAGATGGGAATCACAGCGTGTTTTCCCTTGCCATCGGAGTAGGAGACACCGAGAATAACAACTCCTGGACATGGTTCATGGAAAGGTTGAAGGAAGCATATGGATCACCAGATGGACTACTAATTGTATCGGACGGTCACAAAAGTATTGCTCATGCGGTACAAACTGTGTTCCCTAATGCACAACACAGTTTATGCTACGTTCATCTTAAGAAGAAAATGATGGGTTTCGGACAGCAAGTTCTTTACCAATTTGGCAAGGCGATGTACACATATAGTTTGAATGAATTTCAAGAGTACGTATAACATCCGCACACCTTTTCACCCACAAGTTTATTTTACCTACTGCCTAATACATTTATATGCTACTATGCAACAATTGTATGAAAAAACTGCGTAATCATAACTCCGGGAGGTTGATGGATGATATCGATGAACTTGGTCTTCATAGATAGACGAGAGTGCACTGTCCGCTGAGCAGGTTCAAGTTTATGACATCAAATGCAGCTGAATCCTATAACCCAGCACTCTTATGGGCACGAAAATTGCCACTATGCGTGATGCTTGAGGTGGCCCGCACAACAACCGAGAAATGGTTTTACGAGCACAAGACAGAGGCTCGTAGGGTCAACTCGGTTTTATGTAGCAGACTGCATAAGGATCTAGTTGACAAAATGCGTGAAGCCAAAAAGTTGGACATGGAAGGCTTAACAGAAACCATGTTTAAGGTTTACAAAGGTAAAAATAATTGGGTTGTCGACTTTCAAGCAAGAGAATGCTCCTGTGGGGAGTTTCAGTTTGCGAAAATCCCATGTTTGCATGCTTTAAAGGTCATCGAGTGAGTACTCCGCCTTTTCTTATTAGATTACATTACACTTTCATTTCCTCTAGTTTTTTTCCCTTTATTATAGTAAATTGAGTTTGCCTACCAGTTCTTTTGTTTCGCGTTATTATCATCATGACAGCACCGTCGGTATGTGGTCTGGGGTTGTCATGTCATTCCAATCCAGAAAAGTGGGTCACGCCAGACGAGATTGCTGATTTGCGTGTCATTAAACCCCTTCCACATTCACAGGCAGGGCGTCCAAGAATGTCGCGAATGCGTTCAGGAATTGAGCGACGGAGACGACATCCTAAGAAATGTCTAATTTGTGACGAAGTAGGCCACTCACATCGTATGTGCCCCCAAATTCGTAATGGTAATCAACTGAGAATAAATTGACAAAGGTTATCTTCAAATTCATGGCACTGTTTATTATAAATTATTATTGTATGCTTGATATTTTGTGATAATAGGCATTTTAGTTCGACTTTCCCCGGTATTAATACTTAAAAATATAATATCAAAGATACACTCTGTCTTCAATAAATCACTCAACAATTAAACACCCACTAGATCAGTTTTGAGGTTTGCATTAAATTAAATAATAACTTAGATTAATATTCAATTATCATTATAATTCAAATTAGACACAACTCGGTCACTAATACTTTGATTTTTAATTCCCATGTATATGTGCATGCACTCGGTCTCTCCTTTATACTTAAAAATACTCAGTCACTCGGTGTCTAATACTTTAATTAAACACCACTCGGTCACTTGGTCACTAATATTTTAATGATTATATTCCCATATATGCATGCACTCGGTCTCTTCTTATAAACTGTGCATGTACTCGGCCTTATACACTTATTATATAGCATTAAAATTCAAATTAAACAAGCACTCCACTTGGTCACTCGGTCACTAATATTTTAATGATTATATTCCCATATATGTGGTCTGTTGTATATGTGCATGCACTCAGCCTCTACTTATAAACTGTGCATGTACTCGGCCTTATACTCTTATCATATAGCATTAAAATTCAAATTAAATAAGCACTCTACTGTTAATTAGAAATAAATATCACTCGGTCAGTAAAGCTCACTTTTTTCTTGTTTCATAGGATGACATTGTCATCAAAAGATAATATTTGGCGACGAATTCAAATAACGTTACATTTACCTAATACGACACACATACAGTGACGATCTTTATGATGCTAAAATTTGTCATGAAATATTTTTTATGACGAAAAATGACATTTTCATGATGAATTTTGTCGTCGCCATTTGCAAGATTTCTTGAAGTTACGTTGTCCTTTGGGTTCAATATTTAACTTGGTCGCTTGCTTAAGCTGCAATTGATATCCTTAATACTTGTGGATTAAGTTTGCGTGCAAAGAAAACGCTCACCGGTGATCCTATTGTCGAAGTTATACCTTTAGTCAAGAGTTTAGATGATTGCCAAGCTTATGGTTATGCGTGTGTTTGAATTGATTTTGAGTGTAAATACCTTACCCTAAAGTGTATATCTCACACTTGAACGATGAGCATAAATACTCCTCGTGAGAATGGGTGGATGAGCATTCCAAAAAGGTGAAGTAAAATGCATGTTCTTAGATGGATGGTTGTCTTAGTATCCAAAGTATGATTTTTGAATTGTTGAGTTATCTGATTTGTATTAGGCCGTGAAATTTCCTCTCAATACCCTGCTGGTGTTCTACCTCGTTGTCTTTGGACGAGCAACAGGTAAGTTTGGGGGCTTGTTGAGAATGGAATTTCACATATTTTACGTCTCACAGTACACCATTTTTATAGAATGTGGCCATGATTTTGTGTATAATGGCGTGGTTTTCATATCTTGCATAATTAAGATGCTACTAAAGTATTTTGTTGTGTTTTGTAGGGTAAAAAATGATCAAAAGTTCAAAGTTGGAATGAAGAGTGAAAGTGTGAAGGAATGCTGAAAAACACACGTATATATTGAATAATTTTTCTGTGTTCTTGTAGAAATTCAAATTGATCATGTAATAAATGGTTGGAAAGCCACAAAAGATAGGATCATTTTGACACAAAAATCACTCAAAATCGGAGTTTATATGAGGAAGTTATGCTCAAAACGGTGAGATCGCGCAATAAAGTCTACAGCTCGGCAGACAGCTCGGCTCGAGCTATACCCAGCTTGTGTGAGTTTTTGGCAAGCTAGGGTCCTATGGAGCCTACGGGACATCAGCTTGTCATCCATATGCGGCACGGCACCAACTCGGCTTGTCCATATACAACTCGCATGAGTTAAGTGCCGAGCGGCGCCTTTTTTGGCCCAATCGCAACCCATTAGATTCAGAACTGTGTTTTTTACTTCCAGAACATGTTTTGGTGTAATTTCAACGTGAAAAACCCTGAAAATAGCCCAAGACATAAAAAGAGGGATCACAACACACACAAGGGAGAACCCATTCATTCCCATCGTGAATTCATGCCCAAGAACAGAACACATCAGATTCACATCAGTTTACATTATTCCATCCATCCTGAAGGGGTATCCAAGTGCTAATTGAGGGAGATCGGACGATTGGAGAGACGGAGAAGGAACGCCGAACTACGCTTACGCTAGGGTTACGTGTTTCTCATCTTTCCCTTTCTTTTGTCTTGATTTGTGATATGAAATGCATAGCCATGAGTGTTGATTGTAACCTCATGGGCTAATTTCTTATACAGTTCTAGGGTTTGATGGTTAGATTTAATTCATTTGGGAACCCAAATCAAAATTGGGATTTTATGCAGTTGATATTCTGAATTTATTTAATTTATTCAGACTTTGCTTTTCTACTTCGTAACGTCTTCATAATAATTTTATGACATTCTCTACAATGCTTGTGATTTATTATGTTAGCTTGTGTGTGTTCATGATTGGTATTGTCTATCTGTTAGGAGTTAAGGTAGTTCCGCTATAAATACTTTAATTTCATGAACTGGTAAATCAGATACTTGACTTGTTTAGTGGAACAATGCAATTAGATATTCAAGTAGGAAGTGAATAAAATCTTGTAGTAATTTCAGAGAATATCTTGTTAGTCGAACTTGCCATCCAAAAGTATTGTTATTTGCTTTGATTAGTATCTAGGATAGAGGCTTGGTAATATTAACGTACCTAAGGAAATAAATTAGAATATATTGTTAGCTTAAAATCGAATCATATCTGATGTGATAACATGATTAAGTGGTGTATTTTCATTTATGCTGCATGAATAAACAATTGTAAGTCTAGGAACCTAAATTAATTGATCTATACATGATACCTTAGAACTGTTCCTTATACTTGACTTTATTTTTCTTGCTTTTAATTTTTAAGTTATTTAATATTTAAATACTTTAGATAATTAATTCAAAAACTTTGAAAATTGGTTACTTAATTCTTGTTAGTTAGTAATTTGGAGTAAATAAATAATTAACTATCTCATTGGGGTCGATAATTTAGTTTGGTTGCTTGCCGCTACAATTGACATCCTTACACTTGCCGATTTTAATTGACGTGTGTAAATACGTTTATCAAATATTAACAAAGATTAGCAAGGTCAACACAAGTAGACAAACAACCAAAGAACATGATTGTCGATTTACGTACACTAAAAGTGTATCCCCAAATGTAGGGAATCAATTGCAATTTTAGCATGTGACCAAATTAAATTATCGAACCCAGGGGATTAGGGCTAAACAGATTACTACATAAATATAATTTGCACTACTAATAATTAAGACAAAGTAACCTTTTCTAAGTTTGGAAATTATTAAATTAATTATGCTAAAAAATAAATACTAAATAAAATAAATAAAAAATAAAAACCACAAACAATCACAAGTGTTCCAAGAGAGAAGACAAGATAGCTCTAAGAAATCCAGTTTAAGTTGGTCAAATTAAATCACTAGACAATTGATTAGAATTTCTGCATATTTTATGGAAGCAATCACATAACTATGTTAAATCCCTCTTTTAAAGTAAACTTAACACATAAATCTGGTTCAAACTCTCAGATGCAGAAGAATAATTCCTACTCCCTTTCTAGGTACTTTATGTAAAATTACGTTAAAGGTTAGAGCATTAGACTTCCTTTTATAGGTAATTAAAGATTAAACATCGGTTCCCACCTAACAATCTAAGAAATCAAATTCTCTAGAATGGTAATTAGTAGATATATTAAGTGTCCAATATTAATTATTCTAATGAATAAATATTATATGGTTAGATCCCCTTTACCTATTATAGGTTGACAAAATTAATCCCTTTATGGCACAAGCAACAAGCATAAACATGCATAAGACAATGACATATCATGAATGAGAAAAGACCATATAAGACAAAAATATAAGTCTTAATTCAAAGCATTAATAAAGAAATAAGTATACGGCAGAAATCCAAAACATAGTATAGATCATCAATTCAATCCAATTCAACCTTCAAAACCTAGAACTATCCAAAAAAGTACTAGCCCATAGTGTTACAAGCAACACACATGGTTAATGATGAAAACTTTGTTAGATTGTACACTAAAAGTCTAACTTTTTGTATGAACAATGTTATAACAATTTATTTGAAATGAGAATCATATGATCAAATGATTGCGTCTTATAATTTATTTATATATACGATGAAATAGTCCACTTACTTTATATTGTAGATAATATGTTGTGCAACAACACGCGGAAGATCATATTATCGGTTTCCTTATAAAGTATAAACAGATGCTCACAACCGTGATAGACGGGGACTCTTTATCGGGATGATTGTAGTGTGATTTGGTATTAGTTTGTCTTGACTATAAAATCACATTAGTGCACTTTGTGTATTGAGCAGGACCGCTTGGATCATTCGACTTATACTGACTATATAGGAGAACTTGATCTCTGTTATTATGGATGTTCATGTTCTTAATCCCTATACAATAACCTCGACACATAAGGCAGTATGTATTTTTTTGAATCATCAATGGGTGAGATTTACATGTAATTAAATCAATAAACTCAGTGAGTTGGGAAATAGTGATGTCTCTATGGTGTGTTGTTGATAGTAGAAGGAATCCGTGTTCGTTATAGGTTGATGATGTCCCCTTGAGGAGGTCATAAGAATTATCATGTAAACCCTGCGGGTAGATTTATTCCAGCATGATAATGAGGTTGAGTGGTACTACTCTCGGATGAGATATTAATTAATAGAGTTGTCAGTATCTTAATTAATTAATGGACAATGTATATCTTAAATATGGGGAGACTTACGGGCTCATAATAAGAAGGAGCTCATAACGTAATTATGGGATTAGAATGGTAGTGCAATAATAATATTTTAGTGGTATATATTATTATTATTGGACTTAAGTATATGCTTTGGGCTAAGCTTGGATACTTAAGCCCAATGGAGGACCAACTCAAATTTCTCCTCCTGGTCCTTGCTGTAGCCCATATATAAGTCATCTCAACTATTCGGAAACCCTAATTGAAAAGTAATTCATGCCTAACACTGTGAACAGGGTGAGGGAACAGCAGATTGAGAAGATCTCGAAGATCGCCGCCCATGTAACGTCGAGATTGGACTTGGGAATACAGCAGAAGATCGGAAGGTTGTTTACTGCTGCTGTTTGTCAACTTTCACAATTTTTCTAAAATCATGTTGAACTCCAAACTAGACGTGAGATATACGTTTGGAAGGCCACGAAAAAAAGGATCGTTCTGGCGCGTAGATCACTCAAATCGGAGATCAGATTAGAGAGTTATGCCCAAAACGGTGAGGCTGCGCAGGCTGCCCACGAGATTCATGTTCTTCTTCAACATTTCCTTGTGAAAGGTAATACGCTTCTATGTTTCTTTCTTCCACTATTTAGAAACGTATGGAACCCTAACGGTTCATGATAATCAAACGATCGAACACCAACAAACTTACCCATGAGTCTATAAATCAACAATGAGAAATTAAAGAAGGAAGTTGTCTGGAATAATTCCCCGTCTTCTCTTTTCGTCTTGATGGTCCTCCTCCGTTCTCCTTCTCAAGTAGCAAACAACGTGACTGAGTGTGAGGGTGATAACTGAAAGGCGGGTGAAGGTTAGAGATGGATGGCGGAAGGTGATGAGTGAATATTTGTAAGATTGTATAGCCCAAAGGGCGTGGGGGAGAGTTAGGGTTCTCTGGAACTCCCCGGCCAAGGGCTCTTTTTATAGTTGAGGGCTGCTAAAATTCGGACTCAACCTGAAAATATGGCTTTTTCACATCAAAAACCACAAACGGGCCTAAAAAATAAAATCTGGGCTTGCTGGGAGTGACACGGGTCGTGCCAGCCATGGCACGAGTCGTGCTGGCCATGGAATGGTCGTGCCGCCATGGCAAGGTAGTGTCGCACCCTCGCACGGGTCGTGCCACCCGTCTACAGTCTGCGACCTCATGATTTTGCTCATAACTTCTTCATCCGAATTCCAATTGAAGTAATTTTTATGCTCACGCGATCCTCTCTTCCTTGGCTTTCTATCAATATAAAGAACTTACAAAAACTCCAATATTTGAAGGTGGCACGAGTCGTGCAAAAGTAGCACGGGTCATGCTGGGTAGGCACAGCTTGCGCGACTTCACCGTTTTAATCAAACTTCCTTATCTGAGCTCCGATTGAGGTGTTTCTTGAGCCAAAATGACCTTCTCTTCCATGGCATTCCAAGCATATATCACTTGAATAGTTTGGACTTCCACAAAGATACAGAAAAATTATACAAAGAAGACATGCGTTTTTCAGCATTCTTTCACGATTTCACTCTTCATTCCAACTTTGCACTTTTTATCCGTTTTCCACCTAAAAACACGAAATAACACCTCAAATAGACCAATATCTTAAATATATAAAAATTAACCATTTAGTGCTAAAATACGAACATAAATTCCACAAACGGTGCTAAATCAAACCCTAAAACATGCAGATTTCACACTAAACAGAACACCTAGTTCTCAACAAGCAAACCCAATCCTAATGAGACTACCAACATCCAAATCTAGATAGAAAGGATTTTGGGTCTCAAAAATATTAATCATCATTGCCTAAAAACATATATATGGGCTTAGAAAAAAGCCCAACAACTCCATATTAAATTCAAGGTAAAGAATTTTACAAGATCGTCTCACGAATCCCATTTTGTGAGACGAGTAGGGTCTCAATCCAACTATAGCGCCTAAGGTCCTTTAATAGTTATCTGCGGCCCTTTTTAGGTGTGGGAGTCGATCAGAAGTCATGTGTTTTTTTTAATTATTTTATTTTATTTTACTTACTCCCTCCATCCCGGGTATTTATACCCATTTGTACGAGCACGAAAATTAAAATGTGTTTTTTTTTAATATATAATATAAGTAAAAGTAGGGATAAATTGGTAATTTCGATAGAAAAAGTAAATAAAGTTATTGGTAATGATGAATAAACTGTATAAAAGTAAATAAAGTTGTTGGGATGAATAAAGTGTAAAAAGTAGGTAAGATGTATAGTATATGTTTACTATTAATGGAATGAGTAAAAATACGTGGGACACCCTAATATAGAAAGTGAGTAAAAATACATGGAATAAAAGGAGTATTATAATTATGATTTATTTTTTAATTTCAAATTTAATATTTCTTATAATTATTGGTATAATTGTTCAAATATTTACCTCTTCTGTTTTATACATACTAATGAGATTTTGAATTATAATTTTTTATTTTTACAATTAATATGTTACATAAAAATGATAATATTTTTAATAAAAAGTGACATGTTATTAATTAAGGAAAAGTGATAACTTGTTTTGAAAAATTATTTTGTAAGATGGATAAAAAATAATATCTTATTAATAAAATGTGATAATAAATTTTAATGAATTATTTCATTAGCAATTAATAGGATTGATATAAAGTGATAACATTTTTAATCAAAAGTAATACATGAAAATGAAAAGTGATAATCATCAAATTAAATTATTTTATAAATAATTTATAGTGTGAATAAAAGGTGATAACATTTTTAATAAATGTAATACTTGAGCAAGAAAAAATTGATAATCTACTCTACAAAACTATTTCATAAATAATTTGTATAAAAAATTAATATTCTAATAAAAAGTAATACATATGAAAGAAAAATGATAATCATTAATTAAACTATTTCATACATGAAAATTTAATAAGATGAATATAAAGTGATAATAATTTTAATAAAAAGTAATACATGGTTATAGAAATGTGATAATCATTTATTAAATTACTTTTTACATAAATAATTTTTAGGACGAATAAAAAAATTCTTATTTTTTTAAAAATAAATTAAATATACTAAAAAAATATTAAATTTGATTAACTTTAATTTTCATTTAAATATTTATTTTATATTTGTATTGAAAAATTGAAATAAAAAATTAATGTAAATAACTAAAATATTAACAGCAAAACAACGCAAGAGAAAAGAAAGAAAAAAAAAAGACAAAGTCTCTTGTGGGACGGGTTATTTGTGAGATGGGTCGACCATCACTAAAGTATGTTTATTGTATAGGTAAAGTATGTTTAATTATTGTTAAAATATATTTTTAAAGTATTCTGGATTATGCATTTAAGTATGATTTTAGTGTGTTATAATATGATTTATTATTAACATACTTTAACTACAAATAAGCATACTTTATTTATACGATAAGCATACTTTAGTGATGGGTCGACCCCATCTCACATCCATCTCACAAATAACCTGTCTCACAAGAGAGTCTAAAAATCACAAAGCATGGATTAGGTGGTTAATTGATATTTATAGAATGCATTATTATTCAAATCAATAGAACTTGCTCTGGGTAATGCCGTCTTTCTTTTTTTAAAAAAAATTACGGGTTTAGGGAGGATCCACCTCACATAATGAATTTGTGAGACGGTATTATTCAAGACTCACCCGAAAGCAAAGATTTGTGTAAGATCGTCTCACGTGAGACGGATATAAAATAATAACTCATAATTTTTGAGTTGATCTAATGTGCAATTAGTGTACACTAATAACATAACTCAAATTAAAAAATGAGTCATGTATATAAAATTTAATAACCCGTTTGCGTCATTACTTTTTTCTCATTCTTCCGCCGTTCTCTAAAACTCTTCATTCTCTCTCTTCGCTATCTCCCCTCCACTCCCTCTTCTATCTTGCTCCACCCACCTGCCGCCGCCACCTCTCAATTCACCCAACCACACAGTCGCCGCCATCTCCTCTCAATTCACTGCCTTTGCCTCCTTCGCTGAGTTTCTACGTTTCGCCTCCGTCATCTTCCACAGTCTTCTATCGCCCACGACTTCACCGTTCCGCCTCCACTCACTTTTATTCTTTCTGAATCTATAACGAAAATCACAAAAGTAGAATTGACCAATTGAGTCGCTTGCTTCTTACTTCTCACTGTTTATCTATGTTCATAGCTCGCAACAACTTTGCACAGAGAAAACAATCATCCTACAATTCTAGGCTTCCTATTTCAATCCAACAATTGCAATTAAAAAAAAGAACAATTTTGAATCGTGATTGAGAAATGGATTCGTTGAATTAGGAATTGTGTAATTAAAAAGTGCGTGTGATTGGTCGATCGATTACTGCTTGGATTTGGTCGGCGGAGTAAGCATTCACACTTGATTGAGATCAAAAGGTTAACGATTTGGAATCGAGATAATTGATTCTGAATTTAGTTGAGTGTATTAGTTATTATTAGATAATGTATGTTTTTTTTCTACAGATGTATTATTCAAATCACTGTATTAATTTAATTTATTAATGTATAATTCTGTATTCACAAATGTATTTTCTATATATACATGTATTTTCTAATAAATGTATTAGATCTTATACTAAAATGTATAACATTTTATACTAACTTGTATATCTAAAATTAATAAATACATATATTGATAAATATGTATCAATATTAGTTTTACAAAAAATAATATATTTATGGAGAGAAATAGTACATTATTAAATTACAACTACTCCACATTTGATTAAAATATAATTTAAATTTAATATATTTTTATATAAATTTAATATTACATGTAAGAATAAAATGTAATATATTTATATGATAAAACGTATACACTGTCTAATTAAAATAAAAACTTCTCAACGCAATCTCCATCAATTTCTATAATCTCGTAAAAAATCGTCAAAAACCACACAAAATGAAGAATTGAAGAACAATTAACAAATTATAGGATCTGAAACACATCTTTTTATATAAATTTAATGCACTATCAAATTTAAAAAAAAATTGTCACACAACTTGTTGGGTAACTTTGGATTTCAGTATAATATGTTGACTAGAAATATGTGACGAAAATAACAAGAATGAAATTTGAGTCGAGTCAAGAGTTACATTCTTTCTCCTTAAGACGAAATTGTCCCACTCTGGTGCTTACGGTTCGATGGCAATCATCTCCAAGATACAACGACTCACATCTTGTGATAGTTGCACTACAAATCACAAGATACGGCAAATCAACCGATATTATGAACTCACCTTAGGAGCAGGACGATTTGAGAATTCTCTATAAATCAGTTACAATGACACAACTTTATTGGACTTTTTCGCACATCCACGACTTTGTGACAAGTGCTCAGGTAACTCAAGTGAAATTCAATTTCAGAGTGAAAATCAAATGATAGATTATGGAATGAAAGGGCCTTTTTATAGATTTCAAGGAGTCTTTACGTGAATTGATGTGACCGTTGGATTTGATCTTAAATTCAAATTCATGTATCTTTTAATGAAAAGACGCAACTTATTCAACAATCACAACCTTTAATCACACCTCTTCATAGACACACTTTAATCTAATAGACATCATTTTAATGTTACTTTTCCATTCACCTAAAATTTCCAACAATCCCCACATGAATGGATAAAATCAACTAAAAAGACTACAACACGGGAGACTAACAATAAAGTGAGTTCAAGCGAAAAGATGTTACATCGAGATAGGTAGCTTCCGGCTTTGAACCTTCCCCAGCTGAATACTATCGGACATACTCGCAGTTTAGTGGACGCGATGCCTTGAACTACTCTACTTTTGTGTATGCCAAGACAACAGTACCAACATAACACCTTCCTTAATACATTTGGTTCTCATGGCTATGTCCATTTCGGCCGTGGACCATATTTTGGATTCATAAGTTCTTCATTGAGGCAGCCAGTCCTTGCACTTACATAGGTGACCTCTCATCAGTAGTACCATGTCATACCCCACCTTTATTAGGTATAAGAGTCACTAAAAGCTTTTATATATGCTTACCCTTACTACACGTCAACATGTTCATTTGCACTTGATTTGTCTCTAGAAATGGATTAATTTATTTATTTCAAGTGCACACCTGAACAAATATAACTTAGTTGTCTCATTGAACCAAGTTTGTGGGATCTCAACTCATCATGGTTGAGTCACAGCTATAAATGTTCTTTAATGTGTGTTTATTCCATTTCTCAGACGTGAAACATATTTGATCTCCATTCAATTTTATTACGGATCCGTTTAATTTAATCGAGATCAGTTGCCTTAAGCCAATATAACTTTACGGGTTATGTCATCACTATCCCACATTTAAATGTCTTCGGAGTTTTTCAAACATTTTGAATGTCTACGGGGACCCCCTACATTTGAATGTCAATGGGGATCTCCCCCATATTTGGGGGGTCGGTTGGCCTTACCCTTCATTAAGGGACACTATCTTTCATGAGAGACACGACTCTTCAAGGAATATTGTCGAACAGTTTGATAATAAAATAAAAATAATCAACATTGAAAATATGAGTACAAGTAGATTCTCCACGATCACAATTATGCAATTATTCATAGAACCAATCAAAAGCTTGCAGCGTCAACAACCAATGCCTTCAAAGTCAAAGAAGAATTGAACACATATTCTGAAAACTATACAAATTAAATCTTCCACCTTTGCATTTCATTAATTATTTTGAATCTCTAATTCATATGAAGATCAATTTCGGTTGTCAACAGATTCGTCTGTAGTAGCCACAAACGTATATAATAACTAATGGAATGAAAATGAAGATTATAAAGGAAAAGGACACTTTCCTTTTATTCACATGTATATGTCCAGCGGCAGCGAGAATCAAACATTCAAAACCGTCAAATATTTTATTTTATAATTAATATTTAAAATTCAAAATAAATGTTGGTTACCAAAACGGTTGCAAACTTCCATGAAATCAATGCAATAACCATCTCAGTTACTAAAAACTATTTTCCTAATTATGAGTTATGAAATTAACCATGCAGTATTTCACGTAAATTCATTTCCAATTACAAATAAATTTATTACCTAAATTTATTTTATTTTGATTTAATAAATTATAAATTAAATCATATCCACTCCATATAACAATTATATAAAGATTTAAATTGTGTACCTATTTTTCATTCACTTATTCAAAAATTCTTCTTCAATGTCCTCTGTAGACAACCAATACTATACCGGAGCCATGAGCATAATTTCATCTTAAGATTGTTGGGTAAATTTGGATTTCGATATAATAGGTTGACTAGAAATATGTGACAAAAATAATAAGAATGAAATTTGAGTCGAGTAAAGAGTTACACTCTTTCTCCTTAAGACGAAATTGTCTCACTCTGGTACTTACAGTTCGACGGCAATCATCTCCAAGATACAACGACTCACATCTTGTGATAGTTGCACTATAAATCACAAGATACGGCAAACCAACCGATATTATGAACTCACCTTAGGAGTAGGACGATTTGAGAATACTCTATGAATCAGTTACAATGACACAACTTTATCGGACTTTTTCGGACGTCCACGACTTTGTGACAAGTGCAAGTAACTCAAGTGAAATTCAATTTCGGAGTGAAAATCAAGTGATAGATTATGGAATGAAAGGACCTATTTATAGATTTCAAGACGTCTTTACGTGAATTGATGTGACCATTGAATTTGATTTTGAATTCAAATTCATGTGTCTTTTAATGAAAAGACGCAATTTATTCAACAATCACAACTTTTAATCACACCTCTTCATAAATACACTTTAATCTAATAGACACCATTTTAAGATTACTTTTCCATTCACTTAAAATTTCCAACACAATCTTCATCAATTTCTACAGTCTCGTAAAAAAATCACCAACAACCATACATAATGAAGAATTGAAGAACATTTAACAAATTACAGGATTTGAATGTTACATGTAAAAATAAAATGTAATACATTTATTTATATGATAAAACGTATACACTATCAAATAAAAATAAAAACTTGTCACACAATCTTCACCAATTTCTACATTCCCGTAAAAAATCATCAACAACCATACAAAATGAAGAATTAGAGAACATTTAACAAATTACAGCATTTTAAACACATAAGTCGTGACTTTATCTTTTAAATTTTGAAAAATAAAATGATAAACAATTAAAATGATCTGAATGCTTGAGGAATTGTATAATCAAATCCATAGTCATCGACTTTTTTTCAAATCTCGAACACAGCAAATCTGGAAGATTTTTAAATCTCGAACACATCTTGAAGAAGATCTGGAAGGTGTACAGGGAAAGGAGAAGTGTAGGCGAAGATGCAGAAGCATTCGTCGCGAGTTGTCGAGATTGAGGAGAAGAAACCAGCGATGGAATTCTAGAGGCAATTTGACATCTAAGCAGAGGAGAAACGGATATGGGGAGAGACAGTAAACGATAGGAAGAGGCGGCGGAGACATTGGAGAGAGAGAGAGAAAGAGAGAGCGATAGGAAGAAAGAGGGGCAGAGACACGGAAGAGAGAGAGCGATAGGAGGAGAGAGAGAGTGAAATAGTGGAATGATCCATCAAGCTTATTAGGGTATAAATATTTAGGTTTTTGGGTTAAATTTGACTCAGTTGCACCTTAAAAACTATTGTACAGTAGTATTTGTCATAATTAAAAGTGATACTCAAGTAATGAAAAATTATAATAATATTTAGTATAAATGAAAAGTGATAGCATTTTATAATAAAAATATAATAATATTTTATAACGAAAATAATAATTTATTTAAAAAATAAATTGTCCTTAAATTCAAATCTTTACAATTGGGAGTATTTATTAAAATATAGTAGTTTTAAAAGTATTTTAATCAAATATGATTGTTACATGATTTGTTAACGAAATAAGTAGAGTCGCCATTTGTACCGACGCTTCTATTGATGTCAGAGAAAAAAAACGCCATTGCGCTCGGCGACTTTAAAGAAATGCCGCCACAAGTGGCGCCTCTTGTATTCAACCCAATTAATATGCACGGACATATAATCAACAATTAATGTGATAATATGCTCTCATAAGCAATGTACTAATGTCACTTACAAATTTTCAAATAATTAAATTATTACTTTAATTATTATAAAAAATTTAATTAATTTGAAATTAATAAAACACAGTCATTACTCAATTATTATTTTCTAAAAAATTAAATTTTATACTTTTCGTTTTTGTTCGTCCCACATTAAATTTCAGAGTTTTACTAGGGTGCACCTGTAAGATCTAAACCGTTAAATTTTATGGTAATTAATCTCCACCTTTAGATTTAAATTAGTAATTAACTTTATAAATTAAGTAATTGCTATTCTACTCTACATTAAAGCTATAAACCCTGAGGGTGCATCGACACCAGATGTACCACAGAAATACCCTAAAATAGTAATACTTAACCTCAAAATTATATCTTAATTATAAATTACTGCTCTTGCCTAACGCACCTAATATACTATATAATTTATTTATTACTTAAAAATACTGTGTTAACCTCCAAAATTCAATAAAGTTGGTAAAAAAAACTTTTCTTAACACAATATTTTTAATCTATTAATGAATTATAAATGACTCGCTTTATATCATTCTAATAGTTACATATATTTTCAATTTTGACGTCGCATTCTAATGTTTACATTTCTCTGACCAATACAAAATAATTAAAAATATCTTAATGGGATCCACCTACAACACTAATACAACTACCCACTATACATTAAAATATTATTTCTCTCACTTCAATACATATTAAAATACTATATATTCCTTATCCACGTACAAAAAACAAAGCAAGAGCAGTAATTTATAATTAAGATATATTTTTGTGATTAAGTATTAATATAATTTATTTTAAGTGATGAAATTTAATGTGGGATGAACGAAAACGCAAAGTAAATTTAATTTGGTTTGAAAGTAATAATCGAGTAATAATGGTGTTTTATTAATTTCAAATTAATCAAATTTGTTATGGAGTAATAATTTAATTATTCGAAAATTTGTAAGTGAAATTAGTATGTTGGTGATGTGGGCATATTATGGTGGCGTTTCTTAAATTATTTTATTTGACAACAATAGAGACGCAAATACTAGTGGCGGTGACTCTACTTATTTCGTTAACAAATCGTGCAATAGCCATATTTAATTAAAATATTTTAGAAATTACTATATTTTGTTAAATACTCCTTACAACTGTGTCCACGAGTTAGTTTATTGTCTAACTCAACTCAAGGTAAAAGACAAAGACAAAGACAAATGCAAACTAAGCGACGTTATCCAATGACACAACCACACGATTTCATTTGTAGACCCCACCACGAGATAGCAAATCAAGTAAGCTAGTTGGCAACGCCGATAATTGCTTCTTCCCCATTACCACATTGGCCAGTTTTAACCACTTTATATACTTATTTAATTGCATTAGCAATAAAATAATAGCACAATATCTCCACATATAAATAGCATGCTCCAACTTCCACAACACCTCTCTCTCTCTCTCTCATTCGTCCTATCCAGCTGGTTTTTCTCTCTCTCTCTCTCCAGCTCAGCTAGCTAGAGAGATGGGTTTGTGGAACATGATTGTTGGTTCATTGATGGTGATTGTATATGTTGTTGTGAGTATGTTGGTGTGGTTGGATGTGAGTGAAGGGGAGCTTCAAAGATTCCAACACCCCACCAAACCAGATGGCTCACTCACACTTTTGGTTGTGGGAGATTGGGGAAGGAAGGGAGGATATAATCAATCCCAAGTTGCTTCTCAGGTATATATGGACACCTTTTAGTACGTGTTTGTGTGTGTGATTTATGTTTTTCTTGATGATTATCATTATATGGTCGGTTGGTAGTTTCCATTATTTTGAATTTATTTAATTTGGGATAAAAGATCGATTTGGTCTTCTATGATATTTGGAAGTTTGTTTGTCCCTCTTTCTTTTCTTGTTTAAAAAGTTGAGTTGAGTTGATTTTACATCACCAATCCCATTATTATACTTTATTTGCACTTATCATTATCCACATCTTCCTTTCTTTTAATATAGTTGTATATTTAAATATACACATACTATATGTTTAAAAATATATATATATATATATATATATATATACTCCCTCCGTCTCACGGTTTACGTTTTCTATTTTGTGTTGTCCCACATTAAGGTTTATATTTTCTTTTTTGTTAATTTGAGTCAACACAAAAAAAATTAATTATTTCATATAGGGCCCACACACAACACTAATACAACTATCCACTTTACATTAAATATTATTTATCTCACCACATAACACATTAAAATATTATATTTCTTAATCATCGTGCAAAATGCAAACGTCAATGTTAATGCGGGATTGAGGGAGAATATATAAAAGACCAATTTTGCACGAGCGATATCGATTGATTTTTTGAATGTTACTCCTTCCTTACACGTGTATTGAAGTAAATAATATTTAAATGTATAATAAGTAATTGTATTAATATAATATTGTGGGCCCCTAAAAATATTTTAATATTTTGTGTATGTCTCATTTTAAATAAAGAAAAATGTAAATTATTTTATGAGACATTCAAAATAAAAATAAGTAAGCGTTTAGTGGGAAAGAGTGAGAAATTTTTTTCATATTATCAATTCATTTCTCTTGCAAATAGTTTAATTGAATGAAAATGACATACCCTTTACACCGTTAATTTAGATATGATATTTAGAAAAGTTATTTTTCACTTATTTTATTGACGGTTGGAGAGTAATTATATAATTTTTTTAGGTAATAAATAAATTATAAAGTGGGTTGCTATTAGATAATAATGATAAATTTATAATTAAAATATATTATTTTTTAAAATTAGGAATTGATTTGATATTTCCTTTTAATTATGATAGTAGTATAATTTAATGTGGGACAAATGAAAATGAAAAGTATAAAATTTAATATTTCATCCGTCCGCTTCTAAGGTATCTATTTTACTATTTTTGGCGTCCGCTTCTAAGGTATCCATTTCCCATATTTAGTAAAAAAATACACAATATGACCCACCACTCCCCTCTAATACAATTACCCATTTTATATTTATATATAATAATAATATTCCTTAATCAACATGTAAAAAGCAAATGGATACCTTAGAATCGAGGGATTATGATATACAGGGAATACTTTTTTTTATCAATTTAACAACTTTTAATTCCCCTCGTGAAACTCATCACTAATCTTATAATAAAAATTTGTTTATATGTGAATGATACAGTCCCAATTTTTTTTTTTTTTTACTGCCATATAGTGGGACGAAAGGTGTAAGATAAAAAGCGATCATAGCACGTTCTCACCTATTAATTGGGTTAAAGTGGAACGTGATATTTTCATATGTACGCTCTGCAACGCTCCCTGGACCTCAAATAGGAGTATAAAGATTAGGAAAAAGACAAACAACTTTTGGCAAAGGATTAGTGTAGAAAATAATGGTATATTGAATATATTTAATTATCATGAAAAATTATCTGTTATTAATATAAGATTTCTGTTACATATATACATGAAAGAACTGATCTCAAAAGATTAGCAATCAAATAGAAATTAAAGCTACAAATATAATCTAATCAATTACTTCTTAAACTTATGGAAACAATATATGGAAACAATTATTCAAATTCTAATCTAATTCATTGATTAATAATTTCTAAATATATCTCAATAATTAGAAAGTAAGATACATACATACCTTGTCTATTCTATTTTTTTTTTCTTTTTCATAATAAAAATTACATGCTTAATTTAATTTGTGTGCTAAAACGTTAAGTAATTTAATTTGTGTGATAATTAAGGTGTTACGCAGTTATAGTATATTGTTCATACGTTATATCAAGTGTGTGTTGAAAAATTATTGAAGCATAAGCGTGACAGCTCATCGTTTGTAGCACCTAAGAAATTCTCTTAGAATCTCTCGATGTATATTCGGTTCAATTATTTAATCCCACATTTATTAAATGGATAATAATTATCAACCATATCAAAGAACATATAATGACACGATGTTAACCTGCGAATGGGCCCATGTCATTTGATCCATGCAACCACCTAACAGAAATAAGTAGTAATTATCAATTCCACTATTGGCTTATATCAACCGACAGGTATTTAATACTATTTATTTAATAAGGCAATAACCTGTGACTCATGTGAAATGGAATGCATTTCACGAATAATTTTAATTTTGCTATAATATTTCTAGTTAAGAAAAAGTAATACTACGGTTTTACACAAAAACTCGCTCATTTAATATTTACTCATTTGTCACAATAGTTGTTTTTATGTGCACTCAGCTTAAGAAAATTAGTATTTTAGATGTGTATATATAAAGTAAGATAAAAGTAGAAATATTTTAGATAATTTAATGATAAAATGGTATCAATTTATTAGGTTAAGTATAATAATAAATATGTGGCAATTTTGTAGTTTCATTGTGTTGTAGATATTAATATTGTGTTGATGCTGTTTTAAAAAGTATGCATAAATTTCTGGAGGCGAAAAATGGAAAATATGATGTAAATAATGAGATATGGGGAGTAAAATTATTAACTCACTACGTCTCAATATTTCAGCATTAACTTTTGTGCATGAAGTTAAAGAGGGAAAAAATGTTTTTTTTGGGTGTAAATTAGTAAAGAAAGTGCAAAATATTTTAGGTAATTAAATAATACAAAGTATTGAGTTAAGTTAAAAAAATGTTACAAATTTGTAATATTATGTTATTGTAAGTCTACTATTTAATTGATTGCTATTTCTAGAAATGTGTATTAGTTTTAAAACGGGCAAACATAAAAAAATATGAACGGAGGTAATAATATTTTGGCTTATTTCACTAAAAAAAATTAACTGATATCTTTTTTATATAATTAACACTTCCCCCTGTCATCTTATGAATTTTACTATTTTGGTTTATCTTATTATTTTGGTTTATCTTATTATAGTACTCTTTTTTTTTTAATTAAAAGAAATAAACTCTCTAAAATTACTCAAAATTATACAATATATTACTCTTTTTTATTAAAAGAGGAAGACAAAGGGGTAAAATAACCTTTAAAATTTACTCGCTTCCCATGAAATATCATATCAATTAAGATGATGCAGGGAGTTAGAGAAACATTTGATATGCATGATACAACTAGCTAGCTCATACAAGATATGTATTGTATTAATATGTAGTCATATGAAATTGGCTCTCTAAATGCATGACGAAATAAACAGATATTATATTTATTTATTTAAAAAATAATTCTAATATATATTTTTATTAACAAAATTATTTTCTTAAATATTTTTCTTCTATATTTTAAAATTATTATTTATCTCTTTGCCTACAAAACTCAGGATGTTCAGTATTCTCAAATTGGATTTTAAGAACATTAATGTTATGTGTTTAGAATGGATTTGTAAGAAAATCCTAATCTTATTTGATGAATATAGAATTACACTTTAATCATAAATAATAAAACATAAAAGTAAGGATTGACACTAGACCAATTCAAACATACTACTCCATATATTGACAAAAACTTGTGTGATACCGTTTTACCGGATGACTTCTATGAAACGGTTGAGGAATGATAATTTTTATTATAAAATGTGAATAATAAAATTAATATTAAAATAAATAATAATTAATTATAGAAGTATAAAATAATTTCAGTGCGAGACGGTGTCACGAAAGTTAACCTACCCCTAAACTTTTAAAGCATTCATGCAACCAATGCAAGAAATACTCGTAAACTAATTAGAGTCAAAATACTTATGATGCAATGTTTGAGAATTATTATTCCTCCAATAAATGATGATTCAATAAAAAATGGTACACAGATGGGTGTGATTGGAGAGAAGATGGAGATTGATTTTGTTATATCTACGGGTGACAATTTTTATCCGGATGGATTAAAGGATGAAAATGATCCAGCTTTTGATCAATCATTTTCAGATATTTACAAAGCACCTGCCTTGCAGAAGGACTGGTACACTGGTATGCTACTTTTAACTTAATTACATTCTCAAATAAATAAATACTACTCCCTCTTTCCCTCGTTCCCGCACCAAGGATCTCTTTTTTTTTATTTTAATCGTCTCACCCAAAGGATTATCTTTCCTTTTTTATACATATGGGTCTCACACTCACACACTAATACAATTAAAACATGGGGTCCACACTCCTACTAATACAACTACTCACTACACATTAAATAATAATACTTCTTAATCTACGTGTAAAAAAGCAAAATGCACCAGTGGTGCGGGACGGAGGGAGTACATGTGTATATATATTTTAAGTTTATTTCCACATAATTTCAATTTGTTGAATTTTAAATGTAAACCGATCAATTTCAAAATTTGGGGTTCTCTAAATTTTAATTCTATATATTAAATAAAAATTTGAAATAAGTGGATATTAAGAATCTAATTTACAAATGAATAAGTGGAATGCGGAAAATATTTATGTGCTTTGAAATTTTACGAGTTGATATCATACATCTCGTGATTCCAATGTAATTTTTTTTCATCAGTATTTAGTCCCTTACTAATTAAGACGTTCCCAATTATTGTTACATTTTTTTTTAATGGATCATGGAGCTCACATACAACATACAATTAGTCACTATATAATAAAATATTATTTTTTTCATACTAAAAAAGTTGTGATACTTTTCTTTTTAAGTTGAACTTAGATTTTGACTCATTTCCTTTTTAGATACATGAACCCACACAAAATAATTAATATATTCATATGGACTCACACACACTATTAATACAACTACCCACTACACATTAAATTATTACATTCTTAACCCACTATCCATTAAATTATGATATTCCTTAATCTCTGAGCCCAAAAAGAATTTCATAACTTTAATGTGATGGAAGGAGTATATATTTCAATACACTACATATTAAAATATTATATTCATTAATTTACGTGCGAACAATTAAAAAAAGATATTCGCTTATGAGACGGGTTAATGTGAGATGGATTGTGAGACGGGTCGACCCGTTGTTAAAGTATAATTATTATATAGGTAAAATATGTTTATTTATAGTTATAGTATGTTTGTAAGTACTATAAAACATTGAAAACATATTATAATTCATTATTCATCATATTTTAATAAAACATACTTTAACTACAAATTAGCATATTTAACTATAAAACAAACATATTTTAACAACGAGTCGATCCATCTTACAACTCGTCTCACATAATTATTATCTCACAAGAGACTATGTCTTAAAAAAATATCTATAAACGAAGAGAGTATAGTTTTTTTTATTAGGGTCAATTACTTTTAGGTACATTTTATATACTTATATTACTAATAGATACAATATGCAAATTATATTATTAATAAGTACAAATTGAATGCATTAAATACCACTTCTAACCTTATTTTAATTTAAATGTATTAAGAAAATAATTTACCCATTAATATCTCTATGAAAATAGAAAATAGGTTGGAAATTAATCAATCCGTTAAAAGTACGTCAAACATTAAAAAATTAGGTTTAAGAATATGTTGTTCAATTTCAATCCCTACTCTTTAAAACTTCCGGGTGACTTGGGTTCATTATCCACTATTCAAAACTTCCAACGACCACCAATCACCGATTGTACCAAATCCTATTTCGAAACCAACGATTTATTACCAATTTGCGTACACGTTGGCTTTCCGCAACGCAGCTAACGGAGGGGACAAAGTTGACCCAAGCTGAATACCTTTACAAATTTGTATTCAATTAATTTCAGGAATTGAATACTTACAGATGCAATTACGCATAGATACGTGCAGCTTCTAGTCAAAATGTGTATTCAATCTGGGCAAAACCAAATCAATATAGAAAGGATTTAGAATTTGGTCTTCAGAGTGTATATTCAAATTGAGTATTCAGAATTTACTATTCAGAGTGCAAAATGATTAGTGAAATGATGGTTAAATTCAATGATGTATTGTGTGAATCTCTGTAAGCATGCATTGAACATTTTTTTTGTGTCAGCCATGTCATGAAGTAAAATTATGTATTCATAAGTTGATTAAATTATAATTTATTAAATACAGCTGTATATATTCAGAAATACTTTTATGTGAATTTTTTTTACCGAATACAAAATATACGGCTAATTATAGCAAGTAACATTATGTAATCAGAAGTTGATTCAATTATAATTTACTGAATGTTGTTGTATGTATTCAGAAATACAGCCATGTTACTTAATGTTAATTAATTATGTTTGGTGCTTCACTTTGATTTTAGTATGGATGCATTAAGAAATGTTTTTTCCATACCGTATTATATTGATTGATTTGGAGTGAGAATTCAAATATATTGATTCTTGTGGAGGGAGAACTAGAATATAGAAAATTAAATAATAATGTAAACGTGAATTTCTAACTAACTAATTAATTATGAATTATGTATTCAATTGGTTATGTATGAAAGGGTAATTAAGACTTTATATATTACATTGTATCTAGTAGTATTATTAACTTATATTTTGTATGTGTAAGTAATAATTCCTTTTTATTAATCAGTATGTACCTTTTGAATTTACGCGCACATGTAATAACCAATAAATTTAGATGAATTTTGGAGTTATAATTAACTCAAATTATTCATAAAATAATTAAACTTGGACTATTTTTATTTTTCATCAATTTCACATCAATTTTAATATTATTACTTCTTATACGTCTTATGAAGTCAGACAATTTCACACAAGTATTTTATTTAATTAAAAATTTGATGAAATGCAGTACTAGGGAACCATGACTACAGAAGCGATGCATTGGCTCAGTTGAGTCCAAATCTTGAACTGAAAGACAGTAGATGGTTCTGCATGAAATCTTACACCCTTAATACAGGTTTCTCACTGTCTTTTTTTATTTATATTTATTTAACCTACTTGACTTGTACTAATATTTTGGATTTTATTTATCAGAAATAGCAGAATTTTTCTTCATAGACACGACACCGTTTCAAGAGAAATACTTCACAGATCCTAAAGACCATGTCTATGACTGGAGAGGGGTCCTTCCAAGGCAAAATTATCTTTCAACTCTATTACAGGTATTAATTTATATTCTCTCCATTTTATTTTAATCTTCACACCTACTTCGCACGTAATTAAAAAAAATTACGTCTTGTTTTGCTTTTGAGAGGATAATTTGATATTTATAAGTAATAAATAAATTATAAAATATGTTAGTATAAATAGAAATAATAATTTTTAAATTAAAGTATGTTTTGGGGATAGTAGTTAATCATCAATTTCCTTCTATAAAAGTATATAAGGTTGAAGTTGCCGTTGGAACTTGGAACAACTAAAACGGAAATATGTGATGACAATTTTAAAATTAAATAATAGTTAAATAAAACATACTATCTTCATTCTTCAAAGTATTTTACAATTTTCTTTTTTATCCGTCTCACAACGTATTTCACGTTTTACTTGTTTTAAAAGTGGTAAAAGATACACTATAACAACACATACTATTTATATATATCCCAAAATAATATCTACTTTTTACAAACAACTCAAAAGAATACTCACTTTTCCACATATTAAACAACTTTTCACATTTTTTTCATTAAATTAACTAAAATATTTCTTTTTTTCTTACTTTATACTCCATCTATCTTGCATTAAAGTTTACATTTGCTTTTTGAACATTGATTAAGAGATATAATATTTGTAAATATTTAATGTGTAGTGGATAGTTGTATTAGTGTTGTGGGTGGACTAAATTATTAATTGTTTTGTGTGGGTCTCATTTGACAAAAGGGAAATGCAAACCTTAACTTGAGACAGACCAAAAATGTAAAATGTAAACCTTAAATGTTTTACTTAAACTTCGCACACAAATATATGTGAAATACAACCGGGTACAAAGGGAGTATTAGCAAGATCATTCCCTTGTAAGGGGGCATTTGTTCTTTCCACGTAAATTAAGAAATAATATGTAAATGAGAAGAAAGATATAATATTTTTATGTATATATAGTGGGTAATTATATTATTATTGTGTGTGGATCCTATATATATATATTAATTATTTTGTATTAGTTTTATTTACATGAAAATACACCTCTTTCTATTGGGACGAATTAAATCGCATAATGCACTTTTTTCATAGGATGTTTTAATGAAGGAATTGATATGATTTGGGTGTAAATAGGATTTGGAATCAGCATTGAGAGAATCGCGTGCTCAATGGAAAATCGTGGTTGGTCACCACACAATTAAAAGCGCTAGTGAGCATGGTAATACACGAGAGCTTGTACAAAACCTTCTTCCAATCCTCGAGGTAATTCGATCTAATTTTTTTTTAAATATTTACATTAGTATAATATTTTTTTTATGTTTATTAATATCTATATTCATAGAACCACAAAACTCTTCATACTTTCCTCATTTATTTGTCCCACAATATTCTTTACATCTCAAAGAAGGAAAAATCACTTTATTATACAATAACGTTAAAAGTTAATTTAATTTCAAATTTATCATTCATTTTTCACTCTCTTACCATTACTTTATAATTTTTTATTATCTAAAAATACTACAATACTTTTTAAAGTTAATAAAGTTGGTCAAAAAATACAATTTTTCTTAAACAACCTGAAACAGTAAACGTGAAGCATATTGTGGAAATGAGGAAGTAGTTGTGTCGAATAATTTAAGCAGGGGCGGAGCTAGACGAAACTTCTAGGGGGCTAACCGTTCGGACACTAAATAATGTCATCTCAGTCCTTTTTTACATGCACACTTTTTTTATCGATTCCAAAATAATTTGTACGTTCCAAAAATGGCAATTACTCATAATATTAACACTCTTATAATTCACAAAAATGTCATTACATTTTTGCACTTATTTGATCAAATCATACATTTTATTTTATTAATTTATTATCTAACATATATCTTTTCTTTGTTACGTAATCATTCCAAAAACTCATTTATCTTAAATTACATATGTGTTTATGATATGAATGGAGAACAAAATAGTGTAATATAAAAATATAACTTAATTGTTAGCATAACAATTTAGAAGTGTTTAACATGTCAGTTTTTTATGAATTCAAATTGAAATATCATAAAGTTTTTGTAGAAGCAACAGTTATTTCTTTATCAATTTAACATCAAATTGTTTATAAGAATAATTATTAGAAGTTTACACAACTTAAAAACCAATAAAAGAAAGAAGAATCATTAAAATTTTATGTATGCACATATATATAGTAAGGGGAGTTTGTGATGTTTGGGGGGCTAGAGCCCCCTCACCCATACACAACGATACGCCCCTGAATTTAAGAGTATTTTTTAAAAGAAACTCTTTTGTGAGATATTATATATGTGAAACAATTCGTAAGACTTGTTAAAGTATGTTTATTATATAGAGTAGATAAAGTATGCTTAATAGTTGTTAAAACATGTTTTTAAAATATGATAAATGATGAATAAAAGTATGATTTTATAGTATTATAATATGATTTATTATTGACATACTTTAATTACGAATAAACATATTATTTCACATATATAATAAGCATACTTTAATAATGAATCCACCATGTCTCACAATCATCTAAAAACCCCGTATATCTTTTTAAAATTACTAGTCATGTCACTTTAAAGTATAAATCCATTAGGTGATACTTTCAGAAAAGTGAGTTTTCCTTTTCATTTCAAAAATAATATTTCAAGAAAATACTTTAAATCTGCATTAATTTGTTAGAACAACTTTATATGCGTAAATAGTACTCCATTCATACTCATACAAATAAATAAAGATACGTAAGGCACACTAGAATTGCATAACAAATTGAAGCTATTGATTCATGATATTTAGATTAATTAATTTTAGTATACATATTTATTAATTAATTGATTAGATCTAACTAATTTATTAATTAATAATCAAGTTTATCCAAGGTATGCAGCTAATTATATATAACATTGCCCAATTAATTAATGACATCTGGGTTTCTCAAATTGGTTGCAGGCAAATGGTGTTGATCTTTATATTAATGGACATGATCATTGTTTGGAGCACATCTCTAGTTCGGACAGGTAAATTAATTACTTTTAAAATTTAGAGTATTATTGCATGCAATCACAACATGATAGACCCTATATTTCATTATAACTTAAAAAACAATTATATATCCTAGGAATTTAAACTATACTATAAGGATAAAATTTGTACAAGGATAAAATAGATGCATGAATAGTAAGAATGTAGTAATATTATATGAACTACAAATGTAACGTTATAATTACACATTTATAATTAGCATTGAATCCAAAGAATAAATATTAAATTATTTGGATAAAATTGTACATGACAGCAATGTTTTATGAATGGAATGATAAAATCATGAACCATAATGACAAAATATTACATGAACTAATTACAAGTATATAAAAAATAATATTCCCTCAATTTAAGAGAAATACGAACATTTACCTTAATTCGCATTTCTCTTCAACGGAGAGAGAGTAATAAGTTAGCTCTAAATCACATTAAATTCTATGACACACAAATTAATTCTTCCGTGTCACGATTGCGGACGAAACATTGGTAATATTTTAATTATCTATGAATAATGAAATTATTGACTATATATTATTTCAGCCCTCTTCAATTTCTAACAAGTGGGGGTGGATCAAAAGCTTGGAGAGGTGTTTACAATTGGGCAAATCCTAAGGAGATGAAATTCTTTTATGATGGCCAAGGTTTCATGTCTATGCAAATCAACCAACATGAAATTCAAATTAATTTCTATGATATTTTTGGCAAAATATTGCACACGTGGACTACATCCAAATCACTTTTCTCTGGAATCTAATTTAAATGTTCTAGTTAATTGTGTTGTTGTAATCGTGTTGTCACTTGTCAAAAATGTAATTGTGTAATTTGGTATCACTTCGATATTGTAAATTCATTTTATTTTCAAAGTTGAAGTGGGTTTGAAAATCTTAATTTATATTTAATTGAGAAATATACTTTATTTAATATAAAATTATAATGATTGATCGACCCGTCTTATAATCTGACTCAGTACATATTCGTCTCATAATAGAGCATCATTTGATCTTTCGGTTTATGCAAAATTATTCCATTAGTCCTCACGTTCATTCAAGCATTAATAGTTAGAGATAACATTGACATATTTTTAAAAGTATATAAAAATAAGCTCTGAGGACCACTTATATCATTTCTTTTAGATTATGATTGGTTTAGTTTTGAATGATTTTTAAATTCCAGAGCTAATTTCAAAAATCACAATGTGTAGCTAGTTATAAACTCTACTAATCTTCAATACACCAACCTTTCATATTCCTGATCACTTCTCAAGGAATATTTTATTTTCTTTTCCTCTTGTATTTTCTTACATATGTTAACTCTTTTGCACATATCACAACTCACATATTACACAAATCATACGATATAAAGTTACAATTTAATTAAAATCCAAACAAACATAAATGGCAAAAGCTAGTCAGCAGCACAGATTTAGGTATGTGCGACCATATCCGATCCTGTTACATCGTTCCTCGTTAATTAAATATTTTGTCTCAAGATAAGGTTTACATTTTTCCTTTTTAATAAATGGAACTCATACAAAATAATTAATACTGTTACATGGAATCCACACAAAATATTAATATAACTTATTGATATGTGTTCTTAGCTAGTTAATTTTAGGATTAAGGAAGAAGAGAAGGTTGTATAACTGAACTAAGAATGATCATAATCAAACACAATAAACCAATTGATAGGTGAGAGATGGGGAATCCAACCAAAGACTTTAACCGATTTTATTACTCTCCTCAAGAACAACACATAAAATCCTCCCGATTACAAGTGTAATGTCCAGTATAAGAATGAATAATCCTCTCTCTCTCTCTCGTGAGAGAGACTATTTATGCTACCAATAAACTCTAATGATTGACCAATCCCGTGGCGCCACCTGGACGAAGACAAGCAATCATAAATGGGAAGATGTCTTGCAGAGTATAGCAGGTCGTCTTTTGTCCTTTGCTTGATTCCCATTGGTGGATGAAGAGTGATGTACCTATCGTGTGTTGTCTTCTAGTTGGGAGTATTGTCCAAGACATCTCTTCTTACCGTTATTCTTGTCTTCTAGCCTGCTACTCCTAGTCGTTCTCTCAGTAATGTCTGCACTTTGCCCTGCAGGTCTAATAATCCCTCTAGTTATCGGTAGGATGGGCTTCCGAGGCTATGCCATTCTTCATAATCCCTAGATGCCTCCTTTGGCTTCGGAACTCAGATGTCCCGCCGAGATGTTTCGGCCGCCTATTCCCTTGGTGGGTTTCCTGCTCTTCGGTCCTCTCCTGATTTTGTCCTCCTGGGTTCTTAGACACCTGATGATGGGCTTGTTTCTTGGGCCTCTTCTCGGTTATTCCTCGGATGCCTCTTGGGCTATCTTCTGGGCCGCTATCATCCCACAAGTTACCATTTTTTTCTGTTCTTGGGCCTTTCCACAGTTGGATCTTTTGTTCGTGACAGACTAGCTTGTTGGGCCTTCGGCCCGTTTGGCATGGGGAATATAATATCTATAACATAACTACCCAACATACATTAAAAATTTTATATCCGATGGAACCGGGTGCACAAAGTTGATTTCTATGTAACCAATCTATATTAGTTTTAAACAGTAATATATATGTATTTCTTAATAAATGTATTACTTTTTTATATTAAGTTATTCATTAAAAAGCTAATAGTATATTCACTAAAAATTTGTGGTCAAATTGTACAAATTTTTACTAATTAATACTTCATCCGTCCCACCCAAAGGGTCTATTTTTTCCTTTTGGGCGTCCCACACAAAGGGTCTTCTTTCATTTTTTATACATGTATCTCATACACACCCACTAATACAATTAAAATATGGGGCACACACTCCAACTAATACAACTACCCACTACACATTAAATAATAATACTCTTTAATCTACGTACAAAAAGTAAAATGCACCGTTTGGGCTGGACGGAGGGACTATATATACGTGTACATGGTTTGAATGTGGGCGCACAGACTAGCACTTGTGCATCCAGACGTATAGGATATTTTGCTTATATTAAAATATTATATTTCTTAACCCACTACACATTAAAATATTAACATAAAAAAATTTCAACACAAAAAATAAATATAAACATTGACGTGAGATAGAGTAAGTATCATTTAACATAAAAAAACTAATACCCTTGATTTTTTAAATTAAAAGATATAAAATTTTTAGTCAACATTAATACCCTTGATTGACAACGATAAGTTACTCGTACCCATCTTTGATTAAATTATCATTAAATGGTACATGTATTGTATCCGTTTAAATTGTTATACTTGGACTCGAACCCAATTATACTACATCCGGATCTGCCAAATATGTTAATCAAAATTGTATTCATATTATTTTTTATGTAGAATTTGAATACTTGTGAGCTAGTGGTAAAATGGGTAATTTTTTAAATATGTTTTTCAAAATTATATTCATATTATTTTTTTATGTAAAATTTGATTACTTGTGAGCTAGTGGTAAAGTGAGTATTTTTTTAATATGATTATCGCGTGTTTAAATCCTAAAAAGTGAATGCAATTTATAATTGGCAAATACTCCTGTGCACAGGGCGCATGGAACACATTTCGTGAGCCTTTAGAATTTTGTGTTAAATTGTATACCCTTTAGTATGCAGATGTGTACCCTTTATTTTCTAAAGAAAATTATTGTGTGTATCTGGGCGCATGAACAACACTCCATGCGCCTTTAGAATTTTGTGTTAAATTGTATATCCTTTAGTATAAAAATGTGTACCCTTTATTTTCTAAAGAGAAAAAAATATTAATGAAAAGTGTATACCCTTTAGAACAAAATGGTGTACCTTTTATTAATTAAAGTGTACCCTTTAGATCAAAGTAATGTACCTTTACCCATAATACTAAATTTCTAAAGGTGCACGGAATGTGTTCCGTGCATCCGGGCGCACGCAAGCCTCACTCTTTATAATTTATGTTTGTACTAAGTTGGACGGAAAGGTTTGGATATTGCTATATGGGTTCGGATAGCAGGTATTCAAAAGGTTAATTCATACTCTACCTTCATTTCCCAAATCCATTTAAAGTTACTACTACCCATTCTAAAAGGGTCTGATCATGTATTTTTTCGAGAAAATATCAATTTTGATCCTTGTCTTTTACCAAATTCAATTTTAGTCCTTTAATTTTTAGTATTTTAAATTTTAGTCATTTTAATTTTAATTTTGGTCCTGTAACTTTTAAAATTTCAATTTTAGTCCTATAATATTCAAATTTAGTCCTATATCTTTTTGAGTTATCAAAATTAATCATGTATCTTTTGAAATATGATACTCTCTCCGTCCCAGCAGAGTTTTCATACCCCTTTTGTAATTTACAAAGGAGGTGTGAAAACTGTATTGAGATAGAGGGAGTATAATTTATAATATGACTAATTTTGATAATTTAAAAAGATATAAGACTAATTTTGAAACTAAGAGGACAAAAATTGAAATTTTAAAAAATACAGTATTAAAATTGAAATTAAAAGGACTAAAATTAAAAATACCAAAAATTATAAAATTAAAATTGAATTTGATAAAAAATACATGATCAAATTTTCTGTGTATTTTTTCATTTCTCAAACCCATTTAAAAATACCTATACCCATCCTAATAGAGTTTAGGTAGGTCACGTAGCCTGTATGACCTGCAAACTGTATACCTACCATTAATATTTTCAATCGGCACTTACAATGAAAAAGTAGCACCTTTGCTCATTAGAATGAATATTATTTAGAATAAAATATAATATTTTTGAACACTTTATATCTAAATAGATAAGATACCAATTCAATATAAATTATCACCATTCATAATTTTTAAATATACACAAACTCAAAACAAACAAAGCCTTTAAAATGTTCTAAAAAATAATTAATCTAATATTAAATAAATTAAATCAATTTTGGTATCCAGTCAAGAAAAGAGGATTAGCATATAGAGTCGTGCACCCGGACGCACGCTGTACGCCTTTAGAATTTAGTATTATGGATAAGGGTACATTATTTTGTTCTAAAGAATATACACTTTAATTAATAAAGGTACATCATTTTGTTCTAAAATGTATATATTTTTCATTATATTTTTTTATATTCAAACAGTAAAGGGAACACACATCTTTATACTAAAGGGTATGGAGTACAATTTAACACAAATTCTAAAGGCACACGGAGTGTGCTTCCGTGCGTCCGGGCGCAAACAAATTTTTGTCTTGTAAAATAAAGGGTACACATATTTATAATAAAGAGTATACAATTTAGCATAAAATTTTAAAGGCACACGGAATGTGCTCCCATGTGTCCGGACACACATAAACTTTTGCCTAGCATATATGCTTATTTTAATTTATATTAATTTATATTAAATCAATATATAAAATTTAGGTGATCGAATTTGTGAGAAGTATTAATAGACAAAAGAAAATATGAGAAAAGAGAGAAAATATTAATGGAAAAGAAATATGTATGAAAATGTGTGACTTGAGAGTTGAGAATTAATAAAAGTAACAGGCAATTTGAATTCCCAAAACTACTAAACATATTTCAAAAAACATTTAAATTAGGGAAATAATTATGTGCATCTGGGTACACCCCATGATATGGTGCACCTACTTTTAGATTATATATGCAATTATGAACAAAAACATATACAATTATGAACAAAAATGTAAACAATTTATTTGTTAAATTTTTTAATGAAAAATTGAGTGTAAAAAATATACAACTATTAAAAAATATATATACATTATTGAATAAAAAAGTTATATACATATGGATGCTAGTTTTTTAATAAAAATTTGAGTGTGAAAAAAGTATACAATTATTAAAAAACATGTATACAAAATAAAATAAAAGTTATACACATATGATACATCTTGCACCCGAGTACACCGAATCTCAACTATTTAAATTAAAACATTTTTAATTAATATGACCTAAATACCTTATAAAAATATATTACTAAATATATTTTATATTACTAACAAATACCCTAAAAAGTTAGCCTTGAATTGATGTTTTCTTCTCCACCAAAATTCCACTCCCATTGCTTAATCAATTAAAATATCTACACATTCAGACAATAAGGGTTCTCCAAATATGAAACTAACTCAATTCCATATAACAGATGTAAGAAATGAACTGTATATGGAGTATGAGTTTGATGAATTCTGTTTCAATTTGTTCTAGACTTGAAAGGCACTACTCGTTGGTCGTTTTAATTAACTTTTATGACTTTGGCCAATCGTGTAGCTTGCAATTCATATTCGCATAATTCATATTTCCAGTTTCCATTCCAGTCTAATTCCAGGTTCTATAGATACTTTCTCCGCTCCACTACAAGAGTTACATTTTACTAATTAGAGCATCCCACTACAAGAGTTACATTTCTTTTTTTAGTAGATGAGACCAACATAAATCAATCACTATATATTCATGGGTTCTCTCAACCCACTACACTTTAAAATACTACTATATTTCTTAATCTCCGTGCAAACAGTAAACATAATTTTATGGGACAGAGGGAGTATGTCTTGTTATCATAACAATGTGGAGTGTTTAATATTATGACAGCTAGTATACGTATGCGAGAAGGTTGAGTTGGTTGTTTGTTTGTTTGATAGAGAAGGCCTCGTGATTCAACAAATGTTAGTCCACCATTACACTTCGATTTTTCCCTCTGGTTTAGAAAGTAATGAATTGAGATTTATAATTCAAGTTTAAACAACAATTAAGTTAATGAATTGGGTGTGTTTAGTAATTTTGGGGTATGAATAGTAGAGATCTTATAAATACATTTTCCATAAGGGTATTTTAGTTTCATTAATTTAGTTTAACTTTTTTAGAAGTGTATTTAGTATTTTCGGGTGTACGAATAACTGTCTCTTAATAAAATTTGTAGAATGTAGATGCATATTAAAGGAGATAAGATTACATAAGTTAGTTTTCAAAAGTACGTCTAAAATATGTGTGGGTTTTAAAAATACAATACAAATTTTTAAAAAGGTAAAAGTTCATGCGCCCCCGGTACAGCCGTGTCTTCATGGGAATACAACCCTTCCCTCTTCATATTTTATTTAAATCTATATATTGTTGGGTGTTTAAATTGCAAAGAGGAACAAAAATTACAAAGGGGCACGATGTCCCGGGGCACAATAGCCTCACTCATTTTCAAAACCTCAAACAAACATAACCCATGATTCATAGATCTATTTCACTCATATAGTTAAATCTTTATTCTTATAATTAAGAGTTCATTCTTAGAGCATAATTATACTTACACTTTTTATGTAATATTTTACTCTTAATTCATGTTTTATTTTATTCCAAGAGCTTAATCTTTATCTTAAGGATTTAATGTAAATTTCTAAAACACATTTACCTTTTAATTAATAATAACAAAGTTGATATAATATCTAATATAATTTAAATTAAAAAGTAAAATTTAATTTATATACTCTCAAGTGTGAATTTGTTTTTGTTGGTAAAAGCTTAATTTAATTATTAAATTGATTTACTAAAAACGTTAAAAAATATTAAATTAATTTTTCAAATTTGTTATGTTGTTGCAGAATATAATTAATCAGAAAATTTTAAAATATGTTAATTTAATCATTGAAGATAAAAAAATTATAAAAAAGTTAATTAATAAAAGATAAAAAAATAATATAAATCAATTCGAGAAAATAAAAAAATTAATAAAATTAGTTTAAAATATTATAATATTAACCTTGAAAAAAAATTAATAAATTAAAGAAATAAAAAGTTTAAATATAATAAAAAATAAAAAAAACAGAATTAAAATAATTTTAAAAATAAAAAATTAAAAGAAAGTTTGAAAAATATAAAAGAATATTCATAAAATTTATCAATAGAAATTTAAAAAAATAATAATAATGGATACCTTTCTTCATAAATTTAATAAAACGTGAAAAAAACTTTTGTTTTTTATGTATGTATAATGAATGAATAAAGAGTTTTATTTATAGGTGCATAATATATTATTTGTTCAAAAATTCACATAAAAAATTAAAAAAAATAAATAAAAAGTTTAAATAAAACAAAAAAATAATTAAAAAAGAATTTAAAAAATATAAAAAGAACAACAAAATAATCAATAACAAAAGAAATGGAAAACTTTCTTTGGAAAGTGAAGATAGTTTTTGTTCGTATTGATAAATAATTTATGTGTATTAATTAATAAAGAATCTTATTATATAGGTGGAGAGAGATAATTTTTTTTTTATTTTTTTATGTTTATAAATAAGATTTTATTTTATTTTTACTTGCATATAAATATTTGAATCTTAAGAAAATTTATGTATTTATCACTAAATATACTTAGTAATTATTAAAATTAAAATTAATTCAGTTGACGACACATATTAAAATTTAAATTTTTTTGTAAATTTAATCATGAAAAAACATTTAATAACGTTAAAAAATCAAAGATTACAAATTACTAATAATAATAAAAAACCAAATTAAAACAAAAAAAAAAGTAAATAGAAAAAAATAATCTAAAGAGAAATGATAAAAAAATTAATTAAAAAATAATAAAAATAACCAAGAAAAAAATTATTAACGTAAAAAATAAAAGATTAAATAATAAACAACATAACATAATTCAAAAAAATAATAATAAAAGCAAAATTAATCCAAAGAGAATTTGAAAAATATAAAAAAAAAAAGCAAAAATTAAAAAATATATATATCACATCCATATTCAATCTTAAATAAATTTATTTTATATCATTAAATTTTAATGTTGGTGAAAATATATTAAAAAAACAAAAAACAAATTAAAACAAATAAAATTAAAAAAATGAAAGATAATTTAAAAAAAACATTAGAAAAATATAAAAAAAAAATTTACAGATTAAGATAGTGTTTCGTGTGTGAAAGGGGCGGGGCGGCAAGTATTGATCTTCTGAAATAAAAATAGAAAATAGAAAATAAAAAATAAATTTATTATAAATAAATTTGAAGAAATAAGAAAATAAAAAGAAATCATAACAAAATTAATTAAATAAATTTACATATATACTAATAATAATAAAAAAACAAAATAGAATTGAAACCAAAAAAATAATTAAATAAATAAAATATAATCAAAAGTATTACATACTAACCATTTAAAAAACACAACTAAAACAGAAAAATAAATAAATAAAAAAATAATCAAAGGGAAATATAAAAAATATAAAATAAACAATAAGTAAAATATAATCAAAAGTGAAATCATGAAAAAATAAGTTAGTTACGTAAAAAAATCAAAAGATTATAAAATTACATGCTAGTAATTAAAAAAAATAAAAAAACAAAAATAAAACAAAAAATAAATAATTTAAAGAATATAAAAGAAACAACAAAAAAAAAATAATAAATAGATACCTTCCTTTAAAATTTGAAGAAAGTTTTTTGTTCGTCGTGATGAATAAATTATGTGTTTAGAACGAAGAGTCTTATTTATAGGTGAAAAGCGAATAAATTTTCTAAATCTTATAGTAAATATATGTGTTTATCTACATTATTTTTTAATTAATAGTGATTTGATAATATCATATCAAATCTTAAAATAATATATGTATTTATCTGCATTAAATTTTAATTAATAATTAAAATAATTGGAATTTTAATTTTAATTAAAAATTAAAATAATTGAGATTAATTCTCGTGACGATACCTCATCAAAATTAAACTCTCCTTTAGTAAATTAAAGAGATATATAATAATAATAATAATAATAATAATAATAATAATAATAATAATAATAAATTGTACACAAGACAAGCTCTTTTCATAAATACTAAACCAATTAGAGAGGAAATTTTAAAAGAGGTTATGGGTCAAGGGTGGAAACACAGAAAATAGATTGATGTTTAATCCAATATGGCATGCTCACAGCTACTTGTTTGAGCAGACTCAACGAATAAGCTTCCCAATCAGAAAGTACAGCACAAAATCTATACCTGTCAAGCGACATCCGCGAGCTTCTGCCTATGGTGTTGCCGACAATTGTTTCAGCGAGTCGACCATCCTTCAGAAGTTCATCTTTCATGCAACTGGTTTTCTTTCGCTGTGATTCAGATAGAGGTACAACGTCAACAGATGGCCACCTCACTTGACCAGTCTCTAAACTGGATGCCTTCCAACAGTAAAACTGTACCACCTGTTTACGAACAAAAGAAAAAGAACATCAGTGACTTGAAAACCGAACCAACGCTTTTAGCTCAAGAATCAAGCAAAAATAAAGCTATCAGTAGTTCGTGTTTGCAGGAGTAACAGTCCTGCTGGAGAGGGGGGGAGTGTATCAACTTATTTCCAGCATGTTGAATACCATATATATGGGATCACTTTATATCTTCCCATGAATCATACTCAAAACAAATAAACAATGAGAGAACCAATTTCAACATTCTATTATATACGCATTGATCAAATTTAATGATTACTTCTCTGAATATCCTAATTTATTTTATTATAGTATAACAAAACAAAAGGAATAGAGCTGTAGGTTGATGACTCTATTTTGCCATTAATGATTCGGTCATTTCTGTGATGAGTTTTAGTGATTTAGGGGGTGATGCTCATTTCAGATTGATTGATAAAATATATTTTCGCGAGTATAGATGTAATCAAACCAAGCTATTCGAGAACTATTCGAGTTTCTGTTCGATAAAATATTCATTTGAATTCCGTTGTTAAGTTAAACGAGCAGAGCTCGGAAAACTTATTGAGCCGAACTCGAGCATGTTAGAATTTGGCTCGAAAGTTCACGAACATGTTCGTTGAGAGGCTCGCAAACAGGTTTAGAACCATATATGAACGAGCTCTAACAAACTCAAGCCCGATTCAAATTTGAGCTTGAAACTTAAATAATTATTATCGAACTTTTATTGAGCCGAACTCGAATTATTCACAAACTCACTATTTTCATACGAGTTGAACTCAAGCCTAAATGTCAACATTCGAATCGAGCTCGAGCCGAGCTCGAGACTTAAAAAATTTTAACGAGCTGCCTGTGATATTCACATCCCTATTCACGAGCAAAGCAAAGATATTAAATAGACTGCCCTTAAAAAAAGATCAGTCAGATGCAGCATCTAAAACCCACATTATGGAGCCCGACGAACCACATGGCATGGTTACGCATTAATTTAGGTTGATGTTGTTTTGTTGAATTAATCTGTCATTCTACGTGTAAGTTTTGGCTCCAAAAGAAATCCATTGTTAAATTCCTTTATCAAAATCAAGGTTCCAATAGTGGGTAGATTTAACATGTTTGCGGATGAGGTTAACCCAAATAAGAACAATCACCCTAAATTAATGGATATTTCCTTACCAAGTGTATTACCAAGCTCCTTAAGAAACCCAACGTTGGATTTGTATTATTTCTATGTATATATAAGTAAAGCACATTTAAACGTTGCAAATCTTAGAATTTAATGAGGAATGAGCAGTAAAAAGATACCTGAAGGGCGTGCAATATGTTGACAAATTCCCATTTAAGTAATTCATCTCCATGCACCAAAGATAATGGCTCCTCCAACAATTTCAATATGTTGTAAGATGAATCTCTTGCTGATAACTGATATTCATTGTTGGACAAATAAATGTCAAATCCAAGAAAATGTAATCTTGCAAAGCATATATTAAAACCCGAGTCAAATCTTGAGGCCTCTTCAGGAGGAAACCAGTACATATTTGTTGATGCTAGTACAGGAAAGCATGAGTTAATTGAGCCGGAATGACTGCTCAGTGAAGAGTTGGAGAGAGATTCAAGAAGCTTAGGATCCTCATCATGGGATGCATCGCGGCTGAACCATAAAGCAAGGGTAATTCTTTCTCCTTCAATGATCTGTTTAAACAAATGTTAATTTATATAAGCAAATTATAAATAAATTCAATAAAAAATAAACAAAAGAAATATGATACATATTAGATTTTGTCAGATTGACAAACAGTGAAACATGTTAAGAAGGTACCTCGCTGACAGAGTGAACATTTCTATCATCAGCTGTGTATATTATAACATCCTGAAAATTTACATGGATCAGTGGAAAATAGAGACAATAGAAACAGGAATTCATTTCTTTAGTTCTTTAATATAATGGAGGAACATCATTCTCATGAGAAATTATTACATCTACAAAAATACAGTACTAGGTCTCAGTACAGGATTAACATGCCTGTATAGATCATTGATCAAGCGGTTGTCCACTGTCTACTCCAGAATGGTCGACAATACAGAATTCAAAAGAAGAATCTTAAAAACACCTAAACCTTATTCACCATTACAAAATATGTTCCCACATTTATAAATCGCTATTCATGTGTGTGATATGCATACACACACACACACATATAAATATGTGTTTGTCTGTCTGTATCATTTTCTAATATTCCCCAGTTCAATATAATATATGAATATGTTTGAACTAAATTATTTTTAAAAAGATAAGCACATACTGCGACATTAAAAAAAACGCCAATCAACTCCAATAAATATAATTAGGTACAATTCCAAGCCACTCATACATAAATAAACTGGAATTAGGACACTGAATAAACATTAATCTATATCTTTAGAGATCCACTAATGTGAAATATCAGCTTACTCGGTAACAACAATTTATTTAATTAGAGATGAGCAAATTACAAAATGATCAAGGTAAAAAACTAATTCATTGTCGAAATATATCAAACCCTAGGAAGTTTTTTAATAATATAACTTTGAAATTACCAAGTCATCGTCTTATCTGACCCTACCCCACACCCATTCTATAGACTCCTCAGACATATTTGAGATTCAGTTTTCCATTCTAACCATATAATCAACGAACTACAAGTTTTGATGTTTAAAAAGCCTCCAAGGCTTGACAAAAACACTTTAGCAACATATTGTGGCATATAATCCATGAGAGATTCCGTTTCTTTAATACTCAATTGCACAATAAAAGAGAAAAGGGGAATCGTGATGCTTAGATAACTTTAGTTAAGTCACTAAATTATATTAATTTCTCATGTAGGCCAAACCCACAAACTCAATAAAATTTACATTAATAACAACAGCTTTCCACAAACCGGAGAATCTAGATATTTATACCATTCCAATAAATTGGGACTAAAAGTGATCCCAACTTATTATGACCTTGACTTATATTCTAGTTCACTTCCAATATACTACACTTCAGCCAACCAAGAACTAAAGAGCATGTACTTGAATCAGATAAGCCCCAAGCTTACTGGATCTTCATATACTGCCAAACATACATATTTTTTCCTTAAGTCGAGATTGATCCCAACTACAATGAATCACTCAGAGATTGTAATCGTTCTATTGGCTTTCTGTTCTAATAAATAAAATATCAATATATATTATATAATCCACTAAAATGCTATTAAATAACTTAACGTGTTGATTTCTTTTGCCCGTACTTGAACTCTTATAATTGTGGACATGCCCAAATTAACATTGAACGAAGGGTACGAAATCAATCTGAGCGTGCAAAGGTTTCCTCGGGCCGCACGGAGATTGACCCACCCGTCGAGCAGGGACGAAAGTCGGAGGAAATTCAGATCTCTTCACTTCAACTAGGCCCATAGTTCCGGAATTTCTACGCGAATCAAGATCGAGAAGGGGGAGTTCTTTCAAATTGTTTCTCATTATTGAGAAAAGGATTCTAGTGTTGCAAATAAAGGCTCATTCGCGAAGTTCATTAATTTATAGATTGTATGTTATAAAACAAATACTATATTGTCTAATTTCAACAATGATGGTAACGGGTAACCTGGTCAGGAATACTAGATACCTTATAACAGATTTTTTACATGATTCAGAGACTTAAGTTTGACTGTAGCAAAAGGGATAATAGATCCTATATCACAAGATATTTGGTCTGTTGTAGCATTTATAGTTAACAACCACTCTTTTTTTTTAGATATCCTGCCTCCTATGGTTGAGATAGTGACATCATGCCGCCTCAGAATTGATAAATAAATTAATATAAAAGATTTAAATAAAGAAGAAAGTGTATCACTATAATATATCTTGGAGATCAAATACTTATGAAAAGCTCGCAGCCATCTGGCAAACCAATTCTTTTAATTTCGTAAATCTCATCATTAAAGTGAACAACTTATATGTTCAGAATGATTGGATCAATTACTAATACTCTTGAAACTAGCCTATTAATTTCAAGAACTAACAACATGTGTTTAGCATTTGAAAACATAGTAAATAACTGGCCTTGGGTGAAGTGGCGAGCAGCTGAACATTTCCAATTTTGTGTACAACAAATGTATTACCACGCATAGAAAAATCAATCATTCATATACAAGTTTACTATTGGGTTTTGGAAAATTTATACTATGAAGAGGGATTCAATTTAGCGATTGTAGAAAGTGCTTAAAAGCAAAAGAGGGTAGTGTTGTAATTTTTTCAAAAGTTGATGTGGAGAGTTTGGTAGGATACTTGATGTGGGTAAATTTTATATTAGAAGCAGAATCAGCTAGAAACTTCCCATTTTAAGCTTTTAAATTTTGAATCCTAGGTAATCATTGTAAGCCAATCCAAATTAAAAACACTCTAATCTAATTCTCAAAAGCAAGATCAGAGATTAAAAACTATTAAAAGTTATTGCAAATATCTTGTATACTGTTTCAAGTCAAAGAAATAATCACTTATTGTAGCAATGTGAAGTTGTGATCCAACAACTTTATTTCTAATTAGGAATTCCTGGTAAGAGTATGCAGAGTTGTTTGCAATATGAATCCACAAATATGCACTAGAGTAAAAATTCCAGTCTCCATGGAAATAGGGATCTTTCCACCTCGCAAGATTTATTATGTGTGCACTTCTTACAAGACCATCGGCATCTCACACGACAAATTCTCAACTCGAGATATTTATAATTTATAGTCACTGGGGCAGAAATTATATTTCCATCAAATACATAATCACTCTCCCAGATATATATGGTTTAGGTACTTCATAACATTGTCAAGAAATTAAATGATGAATATAAGAGTCATAATCCAATGGGCTCTAATATAATATGACATGCCATGAGTCTGGTAAAAGAATTCTAAATGCATAACAACAACTCTTACTAAGAGCATTATGCAAACCATATATATATAACTATTTCAGTTAAGATAAACCACATAATTTCACAAGGTCCTCAGAACAAAAACTATAATAGATCATTGCATCAGAAGAGCACATATTTTCAGTCCAGGGAACAAAATCATGCACATTAATAAATTATGAAGAAAAGAACTAAAATAAAGATTTTATGAACACTTTTACGGTTTTACCATTACAAAACTCACTTACCCCAGTCATGGGTGTGATAGTTGAGGGCTCCCCATCTTGGAAATGAAACAGGCCCCCGTGGAAATCTATATCGTAACTATTTAAATAGCAAACAGCCTTCAACCAGATAGCAAAAGATAACTATTAGCTTCATTTCCAAGTTTATTGGACATATAACTGCAACCAACAGGAATAATTTTGGCAACATCCAGTAATTAAGCTAAGCTAAACATCCTAAAATGTTATTAAACAGGAATAAAGTAGAGACACGCAAACTCTTCATATTTTAATCCCTGGTTAAGCAATAAAAATTTGGACAGAGGGGAATTCTTGTAAATGATATGTAATTTTCAATGGTCATTAGTATAAGGTATAATTATAAGTTTTATACAAAACTCTCAATCTCACAATGAGTTGCTTGGAATCATACTCTTCCCACTGCTCATGAATTCACATCAATCTTAGTTATCAGATAACTAGATGCAAAAGGAGTAGTAGACAAAATGATGAATTTGAAATGCACATCTACTCCCATTCCAGACTCAATAAATGTAACTCCTAAAGCTCAATAAAAATGAATTACCAAAGAGAACAAGGTGAATAGTGAAACAAAATATATAAACATACGAGTATGATTTATTAACAAAATTGACCAAGGAACACAAGCAAGCATCAAGTAAGAAAATGAGGATGAGTAACATTTTAACTAGAAACCCAACACACCGAAAAATCCCTCTGTTTGAGATGATCTCTGTTGTCATCACTGTGCCATCCAATGCTAGCTCCCTTTGACCAGCTGACATATAAATGGCATAAGAAATCCAAGAACTATGGTTTCGAAAGAAACATAACAAGAAAATCACTAAGTGTGTTCGGTTATATGAGTGATATACTGCCAATTTTCCATAATGCCATCACACTCGTTATTCAAGGCAGTCATAACTTTATTAGCAGTTCATTTCCAGGACTCTTTATATCCTCCACTTCCCCTCTATTTTGAACAGTGAAAACAAAATCACATACCCTCTCGTAACAGAATAAGATTCACAATGCAGAGTTCTAGCAAACGATGCAAAATCTTGAAAAGAAATATGGCATCCTTAGATCCTGAATAACTATCCCCTGTATGTACGAAATATTAACATGAACTGTAGAGGAATTACTCATCATAACAATACCTAATGAGTCCAGTGAACTCCACAAACAATTCGTACTCACATCCAAAATATTCTTCAACTTTCTCCTTCAACCTCTCTACAAATCAACCCACCATCAGAAAAGGACTAGGTGAAACTATATATTGAGAAAGACAATACACAACCTCGTATAGGGACAAAAGGCATGATGAGATGAGCCGAGTTGGTAGCAATAAGGTGAGAGAGAGTGGTGGAGAAGACATTGGGTCTGTATCCAGCAGTACAGCAGCTTCTGTGTATGAACTTCAATTCCTACATTGATTCATTCAATCACAACCGCCCAAATAAAATAATCATAAGAAATTTTCAGTTAGATCATACAAGAACATCTATATAGGCATATTTGTACAGCAGATGAAGACAAGTATAAGCGGAACCTTGCAGATTTCAGGTGAAAGGAAATTGCGGAGGATCAGTCGCCTGTTTTCCGCCATTTTTGAAAGCCCCTAAGCTTTCTTCATTTCATTCACGTCTCGTATTGTTTCGGAACAAAATAAAACAGCATAAAAATGGTCAACAGCACGGTCAACGAAAATTATTCTATGTAATTATGTATAACACATGGTTTAAAATATCCCGAAATATCTTCGATATTTCCACGATATATCCATTTTTGGAGAGTACCAATATCGATATTAGGAAAAAAGATATTCTTTTCTGATATCGAGGAAATATCGAAAAATATCGGTCGAAATATCGATATCGATTTGCCACCGTTCAAATTTTTCTAGATGTCGAGATATATCGAGGAAATATCGAAGATATATCGAAAATATCGAAAAATTATCCATAATTTTAAAAAATTTTAATTTATGTTACTTTTATTTATCAACTAAATATATTTTTTTGATTATTAATTTGTTCAATTTAAAAAAATAAAATAAAAAATGGAGCAGTACTTGCGTGAAACCATCATATAGTGAGACTGTTTTACGTTTTCTTAATTAAATATCTTTTTATATTAAAATAGTTATCACTTTTCACTAAAATATTATAACTAGTAAATATGAAGGGTTCACGTAAACAGTATATTCTGATTAAAAATACAATTATTTTGACACAGTTGGATAAGATAGAACTATAACACTAACACATTCAAAACAAGGTTCAAAACTTTATATAATTCGATTAGTTGGTACCAATATTGTTTAGATCAAGACAACATGACATGTTTTACATTTAAACCTCATAGATCATCATTTTGATATTAGTTATTATGTGTTAAATAATTAATAATAAGTATTGTATGATTTCAGACTATTTAAATATGTTGTTATTGATCTACTTATCATATATTTTAAGTTTATTTTGATTATAAATTGTATTTATATATTAAAATTAGTTATAATATATTGCAAAATTAAATAATCAATTTTCATCTTTTTTTCTCACAAATTTTCATAATTTTTAAAACTTTTATCGATATCGATATTGATATTCGATATATCCATAGATTTAAGGTACTGATATTTTTACCGATATCGATATTTTAAACATTGATCACACCATTGTTTTATTTTAGAGTAGAATTTACTTAGGAGAAGTATTTTTTTAGGGAGACGTTTTCTCCTGTGACACGGATATATATTAAAGGATTGTGGGACGGATCGAGTCATTATTAAAGTATCCTTATTATATACTTCCTTTGTTCCGTCTTAATCCCTCCGTCCCGGGCAAAGAGGTGCATTTGCTTTTTATACGTAAATTAAAAATTATTATTATTTTATGCAAAGTGGGTAGATGTTTTAGAGAGATGTGATGGGTAAAGGCGGGCAATTGGTGAACCTTTTTTACTAAAAGAGAAAAATTGTGCAATTTAAATGAGATGTCCAATATAGTAAAATGATGTTATTTGGGCGGGACATAGTGAATAATAGTTATGTTTACTTTTTACACGAGACTAAGAAATGTAGTATTTTAATATCTTAATAGTTATGTTTACTTTTTACACGGGATTAAGAAATATAGTATTTTAATGTATATTGAAATAAGAGAAATAATATTTTAATTTAAGGATAGAGTCTTGTGTGAGATATAGTTACATTTGTTTTTTACATGAGGATTAATGTAAGGGTGAGTCTTGTGTCACATATCTTTTTTATATGTGAGACGCATCCTCACTAACCGAATTATTTATTAATGCAACCGCTAATTCCTACCAAGCTATTACGCTGCTATTTGCTTCTAAGTTTTTTCTTTTCCCATTTTTAAATAAAAATTTGATTAATTATTTTATTAAATAAATTTTAGAAGAAGTTTCTTGTGAACGGTAATTATATGAGACGAGTCAATCTATTGTTAAAATATGTTCATTGTATAGGTAAAATATGTTAATTCGTAATTAAAGTATATTTTTAAAAGTATGATGAATAATGAATTAAAGTACTATGTAAAGTGTTATAATACGATTCTCTACAAACATACTCTAAGTATTAATAAGCATATTATATCTATATAACAACTATACTTTAATAATGAGTTGACCCGTTTCACAAATACCCATCGCAAAAGAGAGTATCCCTAAATTTTAAATACATCACTCTTCACAATTAAACTATTTTCTAGAAATGGTAAATAGACTTTTTTATTCATTAACTTTCTCCGATTTTGAAATTAGTTCATCAGTTTCACATTTTTTGAAATTGGTCTATCAAGTTTACAAAATCTGATAAATTCGTCCTCTCACTAGCTATAGCGGGTTTCTTACCCATTAATTCTGATGTTTAATTTTTTTTAAATAAGACACCCACGTGGAATTGTATAGAGTTTGGTCTATTACCAAACCAGAGTCACCTACCCAGAGTCAATACCCCAAACCCATGTTCCACCTACATATTTGTTGTGCCGGAAAAGCCACCATACACAACATCATGTTCCATCACCTCCACCCACCGTGGACTCTCCTTCCCGGCCTCCCTCAAAGAATAAAAGTTCAGGTGCAGCGACTCCCCCGCCTTCTATCCCCATTTCCACCTCAAAAAGAGCAAGACACCGCGCTTCGATGTCGTCATCATGCCGGGTTTCGGGCCGAGCTCGATGGGGAGGCAGCTGAGGGTGACCAATTCTTTTCCAGCTCTTGATGGAAACATAGGGGAGTTCCCTATCCATGTTGTAGCCACATAATGGACCATGTAATTGGGTGAGGGTGGTTGAAGCTATTGTTGAGCTCGCATCAGCCGTTAGGTCGGAGGGACTTTTGGCGGGGAAGATTATGGATCTGTGCAATAAGGGGAAGCAGGTGAGCTTGGATGAGCTGGAGTATTTTCATGTGCATAAAACTTCGAAATTGTTGGAGGCGGCGCCGGTTTGTGGAGCTATTGTTGGCGTCAGAGATTGAGAGATTGAGGATGTATGTTAGACTTGTAGGGTTGTTTTTCAGGTGGTGGATGATATTTTGGATGTTACCAAGTCATTGGAGGAGCTGGAGAAAACAGCCGGAAAAGATTTGGCGAGCGATAAGGCAATGTATCCAAGGCTGATGGGGCTCGAGAAGGCAAAGGGATTCTGTTAAACCACCACCTCATCTAAAAGTTTAAGCTGATAGAGAGGAGAGCCATTTAATACTTAATCAGGTTGCACTCTAACACGCCCCCTCATAAGCAGGCGGGGAATTTTTGCCTCAAGCCTAGCATGTGGAATTTTCTCATAAATGGGTGGCGATGAGGTTTGAACCCTGGACCTTTGTTAATTATGGACTCTGATACCATGTTAAACAACCACCTCATCTAAAAACTTAAGCTAATAGAGAGTTGAATCGTTTAATACTTAATCAGGTTGCACTCTAACATGCCCCCTCACATGCAGGCGGGGTTAACTTTTTGCCTCTAACCTTGCATGTGCAATTTTCTTATAAATGGGTGGCAATGAGGTTTGAACCCTGGACCTTTATTAACCATGGGCTCTGATACCATGTTAAACGACCACCTCATTTAAAAGCTTAAGCTGATAGAGAGTTGTATCGTTTAATACTTAATCAAGTCACACTCCAACATGTCCTTTAGTGAGTTGGTGACGAAGGTCGTGGAGGAGCTCAGCCACTTTGATGGTTTGAGGGAAGCGCCGCTGTGTCATGATCTAACTCAATACGTGGCATACCGGCGGAATTAATCACTCCATGTTAGGGTAGGTAACTCTGGTTTGGTAATAGACCAGTGTCTTATTTTAAAAAAAAAAATTTATATGTTAGCATTATCGGGTGAGAGACCCACTGCAATCGGCTAGAGGACGAATTTGTTGAGTTTTGTAGATTTAATAGACCAATTTCAAAAAGTGTGAAATTATAGACTAATTTTAAAATTGGAGAAAGTTAAATGATAAAAAAAGGTGTATTTACCCTAAATTTATATTCGTTTTACAAATTTGCCAAGTTTAATTAAATAGATATTATTTTTCATTGACCATATATCTCTTTTTATTAAAAATATAATCACTTCTTTTTTTCTTTTCTATCAATCTGGCATTAAATAATTCATTTCAATGGATATCACTTTTACTTGATCAAGTATCACTTTTTATTAAAAATAAGGTTAATTGTAGCAAAAGTCATCACATTTGCTTCAATTGCGAATTAATCTAAACTTTTGGGATTTTACAAATAAGTACTCTACCTTACTATGGTTTTGCTATTCGAATCATCGGGCAGCAAGAATGCTGCCAGACGCTAACGTGTCAAACATTACACCCTTTGACCAACCTTAGGTGGCAAAAATGATGTTTCCTTCCTAATATTTTCTCTCACAAAGTGTAGGCACTTGAATTTTATTGCCTATTAAAGGAAAATATATGGCGAATTAATGAAATAATTATCAATTAATTATTTATTTATTAAGGGATTTAAATAAATAAATTTCTAAAATAAATTAGTGAATAATTGATAATTGTGACAGATCCAGTCAAATAAGCTCAAGCCTGTAGAATCAGGTCAAATCAATATTGACCAATCAAATTGCAAGGATGGAAAGGCCCAAGCCCGCAGAATTAGGTGAAATAATCCATTGACCAATCAAATTGCGAGTTATTTATGGGGCGTCCTCACTCTTCACCTATATAAGGAGTGTTGGATTGTAGACTAAAATCCTAGCTTTTATATGAATAATGTGTGGTAGGGCCCATATCCGAGCCCAAAAATTACATCATGTGGCCCGAGAAAGAGAGCTAGCGCTCGGACTCCCCATCTGCAGCAGGAAGCGCCACAAGGAGAGAGCGAGCGAGTGGGAGAGACACGCTCGCCCACTTGGAAGAAGCAAGTGGAAGACATTCTCTCTCTCTACACTCACCCACTTGCTCTCTCACTCCCTACTCTCACACACTCTCTCTCTCTCCGACTCACTCTCTACCCACTTGTCATCTCTTACACTCACTCCCTACTCTCACTCTCTCTCTCTCTCCGACTCCCTCTATACTTTTCTACCACCAAGTGTCCCACTTGGGCCTGACACCCTACAAGTCTAGTAGATATCCCCTAAGATATCTACTAGGAAGATAATTCTACCGCATATCTTTTAATAGCCTCATGCGGATACGCATTTAATGCCCACTTGCTACTAGGTTCACTCCACTTGTATAAGAGGGGTCGGCACCTTCATCTTCAACATCAGTTCGTCTTCACCATCAACACCAAGCTCACCACCATTACCACTGTAAAAGGAGAATTATCTCCTCCACCACAAAAAAAGAGAAAAACAAGCTCTCTACTTTAAACTCCCACAAACGTGGGAGGAATTCTTGTGTTATTGTTCTTCTATGCTTTCTTCATATTATGTTAGATTAGTCTGATTAAACCATATAACAGCCACATTAAACACTCACCTCACCTATCAAAAATCGACTATCTACATTTGGCGCTAGAAGGAGGGGGCCCATCCCCTCTATAACTCCAAGAAATCATGGCGTCCAACTCTTGTCAATTAAGTTCAAGTTCAAAGACTTTCCAGTCTAAAGGGAAGGAAGCAACTCACAGTAGAGTCCATAGTCAAGAAATAACTTTTATGAAAGCATAAGCTGAAGAAATGAAGGCCCTCAAAAGAAGGCTAGATAAGTTGAAAAGGGACAACAGTGTGGGGTGAATGAACCACCTCTGGGCGGAAACCCATTCACACCAAGCATCACCTCTCAACCGTACCAACCAGAGGTGAAGTTCCTACAGATTGGCACATATGAGGGCAAATCTGACCCCATGGTGCAACTAAAGAAGTTCACAACATGGACAACTGCCTATGGGAGCTCATAAGCTACCAAATGTCAACTATTCCCATTAACTCTCGGGGACACAGCCTACACGTGGTACAGTTCACTCCCCCAGCCTCTATTGATAGCTGGGAGAAACTCTCCAAGCTTTTCCTATCTCAATTTGCCTACCTGGTCCAAGTGAAGGGCTCCAAATTGAAGCTAGCCAGCATAAAACAATATCCTGAAAAGTCCCTCAAAAGCTTCTTAAGAAGATTTAATGACCAAAAAGCAACAGGAGAAAAGATGAATGATGAGACATGCACCGTGCTGGCCACTGCCGCCTTACAGCCAGGGTCAGACATGTGGGTGGCCGTCCAACGGAACCCTCCACCATCTTTCGAAGCATTCATGGCAATGACACATCTCTTCATCTAGCTAGAACAAGCTTGGCAGGGGGTTAGAGAGCATTCGCCTACTCATGAATAAAGATCCAACATAAAGAAGATCCAACCCACAGGAAGGCGGATCCAATCCACTCAACAGATCCGACCGAGAGTAGACCAACTCGTGGGTAGATCCCACATGTCCAAGGGCAGATCTGACCTTTCTACAGGCAGATCTGACCGAGTGGACCATTTTGTGGATATATCCGACATGTTCTAAAGGCAGAGCCGGCCTACCGAAGGCAAAGCTGACTTATCCGAAGGCATAAACTCTCCACACACTCGGTCCCATATGGACCCACAAGACGAGTCATCATAAGGATATTCGAGAGCGTGGAGACTCGAAAATCATCCTAAGCCAAAAGCTCCCAAGTAGCCGAGTGCGGACCCAAAGTGGCCAAGCTCGGGGGCTAAGGCCCAACAGCCAAGGAGAAAGCTAAAGATGCTTTACTCAACCTCGAGCATAGGTGCTGAAGCCCCCCAAGCAGCCAAGACACATGCCTAAAAAAGCTAAGATCGGGAGCTAAGACCCTGTTAAACGACCACCTCATCTAAAAGCTTAAGCTAATAGAGAGTTGTATCGTTTAATACTTAATCAAGTCACACTCCAACACACCCCCTCACATGCAGGCGGGGAATTTTTACCTCAAGCCTTGCATGTGGAATTTTCTCATAAATGGGTGGCGATGAGGTTTGAACCCTGGATCTTTATTAACCATAGACTCTGATACCATGTTAATCAGGTTGCACTCTAACAGGCCCGATAGCCGAGAGAGTAAGCTTAAAGAGCACTATTAAACCAGGCGTAGGCTCAATGCCCCCGAACAGCCAAGGCATACGCCCAAAAAGGCTAAAATCGGGAGCTAAGGCCCAATAGCCGAAGGTTTAAGCTCAAGAAGCCGTAGCGATCCCTAGGCAAAGGCTCCAATAGCTAAGGCATAAGCCCAGATAGCTCAAGCACGAGCTCATAGAAGCTCCCACACCAGGCTCAAACCTTACAAGGTTCAAGCCAAAGAAAGGCCTAGACGTAAGTCTGAGAAGGCCCTTATAGGAGGTTCACACCTTGCGAGCTTACCAAAGGATGAGCCACAACTCGTAGAAAGGTCATCTAGCTTCTAGGAAACTGCGAGCCCTAGTGCCTGAGCTCCATCATCCGAATGGCTAAAGATAAATCAAGGGATAATAAACTATTTGATAAATCTCAAATAATTTAAGTCTTCATATATTTTACTCGGCAATAACCGTGCATTAATCACTATGCTTATCTCTGTAGCCACCTCCTTCTTTGTAGCCATCTCTGTAGCCACCTCCTTCTAGAGGGCCAAAAATATGAGACAAGTCGGGTCTGACCAACATATCCGACAGCCAAGCCATAGCATGAGCCCGGAACAAAAGTGAGAGTCCTAGAAAGGTGTCCTACATGACAGGAGCTGGGGGCTCACACTTCTAAAATTGAGTCCTCTAGATGAGTTACCACATAATTGAAGTAGTAGAGCTACATTCAAGATGATTGACTCACCAACAAGTTGGTACTCTTTTTCCCTACCTGCGATTTTTTCCCACCAGGTTTTTCCGCAGTGAGGTTTTTTAATGAGGCCAACAAATGGTCATTTGTAGCTAGGAGACCAATCACTTTTGTGTGTGGTTACACCTTGGGGGCTAATGCGATAGGTGGTCCACACCTATGCTACCACATAGCATAGAGGACGAAGTCGCGCTCTCTCCGAGGTCCCACCAAGCTGACCAGCCGAGATCCCTCCGCGCCAACGACCGGAGTCCCTCCGAGCTAACTGCCCGAGGTTCCTCCGACCCTCTGTATCTCAGACCGAGGTCCCTCCAAGCCGACCTATCGGAGTCCCTCTGAGCCGACTGACCGAGGTTCCTCCGATCTTCCGAGCCAGCGCGCCTCCGCATTCCGAGTCCTTCGGAGCCGACATCCAAACCTCCTGCACCATCTGAGTCGCAAGCTTCCCTATCTTCCGAAGAAGCTGTCACATCAACACTTAAGGCTGCAGGTCTTTCTATCACCCAAGGCAACCTTTCGCAACTCCAAAGAGTCATCCTCACCTTCATATCCATCTTCATCCAGACCACCATCTGCGTCATCAAAATTGACGTGATAATTTATTGCATGTGTTAAGAGGCTTCTCCTTCACTCTACAAGCCCCGTGAAGCCAAAGCCTGGGGGCTAATGTGGTAGGGCCCATATCCGAGCCCAAAAATTACATCATGTGGCCAGAGAAAAAGAGCTAGCGCCCGGACTCCCCATCTGCAGCAGGAAGCGCCACAAGGAGAGAGCGAGCAGTGGGAGAGACGCGCTCGCCTGTCGGGAAGAAGCAAGTGGAAGGCATTCCCTCCCTCTACACTCTCTCACTCCCTACTCTCACTCCCCACTCTCACTCTTTCTCTCTCCGACTCCCTCTCTACCCACTTGCCATCTCTTACACTCACTCCCTACTCTCACTCTCTCTCTCTCCGACTCCCTCTCTACCCACTTGCCATCTCTTACACTCACACTCTCTCTCTCTGACTCCCTCCCTACCCACGTGCTCCAACTCCCTCTCTACTTTCCCACCACCAAGTGTCCCACTTGAGCCTGACACCTTACAAGTCTAGTAGATATCCCCTAAGATATCTACTAGGAAGATAATATTACCGTATATCTTTTAATAGCCTCATGCGGATACGCATTTAACGCCCACTTGCTACAAAGTTCACTCCACTTGTATAAGAGGGGCCGTCACCTTCATCTTCAACATCAGTTTGTCTTCACCATCAACACCAAGCTCACCACCATTACCACTGTAAAAGGATAATTATCTCCTCCACCACACAAAAGAAATAAAAACAAAGAGAAATAAACTCTCTATTTTAAACTCCCACAAACGTGGGAGGAATTCTTGTGTTATTCTTCTTCTATGCTTTCTCCATATTATGTTAGATTAGTCCGATTTAACTCTATAACAGCCACATTAAACACTCACCTCACCCATAAAAAATTGACTATCTACACAATGTTTTAACAATATTTAAAATGAGAATAATTGATCAAATGATTGCGTCTTATAATTTAATTATGTGTTCGATGCACTAGTTCACTTATTTTATACTGTAGATAATATGTTGTGCGACAACACGCGAAAGATCATATTATCGGTTTCCTTATAAAGTATAAATAGATACTCACAACCGAGATAGACGAGGACTCTCAATCGGGATGGTTGTAGTGTGATTTGGTATTAGTTTGTCTTGACTATAAAATCACATTAGTGCACTTTGTGTATTGAGCAGGACCGCTTGAGATCGTTCAACTTATACTGACTATAAAGGAGAACTTGATCTCTGTGATTATAGATGTTCGTGCTCTTAATCCCTATACAATAACCTCGACACGTAAGCCAATATATATCTCTTTGATTCATCAATGAGTGAGATTTAAATGTTAAATCAATAAACTTGGTGAGTTGGGAAATAATATTATCTCTATGGTATGTTGTTGATTGTAGAAGGAATCCGTGTCCTATTAAATAGGTTGATGATGTCCCCTTGAGGAGCTCATAATGATTATCATGTAAACTCTGTAGGTGGATTTATTCCGGCATGATAATAAGGTTGAGTGGTACTACTCTCGGATGAAATATTAATTAATGGAGTTATCAGTAGCTTAATTAATTAATGGGCATTGTATATCTTAAAAATGGGGAGACTAACAGGCTCATAATAAGAAGGAGGTCATAACGTAATTATGACATTAGAACGGTAGTGTAGTAATAATATTTTAGTGCTATATATTATTATTATTGGACTTAAGTATAAGCTTTGGGCTAAGTTTGGATACTTAAGCCCAATGGAATCCCACACTACAAGAAACTGTTAAAATACCGATGAATTTATCGACAGAAAAAAATCATCGGTAATTACCAATGGTTTATTGATTTAATAGGATTTATTTTTAGAAAATTATCAATTAAAAATTTCGACGGTTTTTATGACGGATTACCAACGAAATCAGCTATGAATTTTTTTCGTCGGTAAATCCATCGATATTTTGGAGGGAATAAATCCTGGAAGATTTACCGACGAATTTAATCCGTCGGTAAATATATAAAATTTTATTTAAAGAAAATTAATTTTAATTTTTAATTTACCGACGAATTTATCCATCAGTAAATATATTAAATTTTATTTTTTAGAAAATTAATTTTAGTCTTAAATTTACCAATGGATTTATTCTGTCTGTAATTATATCTAATTTTATTTTTTTAAAAAATAATTTTAGTCTTTAATTTACCGACGGATTTATTCCGTCGATAAATATATAAAATTTTTATCTAAAGATAATTAATTTTAGTCTTAAATTACCGACGAATTTAATCCGTCATTACTGTTTTTCTTTTTTTACGTAAATTCATCGATAGCTACGAATTTATTCCGTCTGTAAATATGTAAAATTTTTATTTAACGATAATTAATTTTAATCTTAAATTACCGACGAATTTAATTCGTCGATACTGTTTTTTTTTTATGTAAATCGTTTTTTTAACCCCAATATATTCATCCCACACTTAAGAATTTAGACTTAAAACGGAATTTAAAATATCAAACCCTAGATACGTAATTCCCCAAATTGAACCTGAAGAACTCCAATATGTGAAATCAAAGGCTTTCCGTCGACGAAATTGAAGAACCCACCACCACTTCTCGTTTTCGGCCGCACTCCCCATAATCGCTCGTGACGTCACCCGATCCCGGTCGCGAGCCCTCCCGTTCGCGATGTCATTCCTAGTTGCTCGCAAGCGCCACCCGTGGCCCTCCCGTCTGCGACTGTGCAAGAACTTCTAGGCCACCACCGGTCACCGCTCGCCACAGGTTCCACTGCATCCCGCCCCACCACCTCCAACGGGAAGTTCAGCACCACCTCCGTGCCGCGCATTGCGAATGCCAGTGCCGCCTCTTTCGCCGTGTCGCACATCCCCAGCCACACCCTAAATCTGTTCCTTATCGAGTCGTCTATCTCCGCGCTTACTTTCCCCACGGCCCGTGTTTCCAGTTCTGCTTCATGTTTTTCCTCTTATACTTTTCTTCAGCTAAGGTGAGATAGGCTGCAAATTCTCAATTTTGCCTTAAATTATTTCCATTTAATTATATTTAAGAGATATGTTCCCAGAGGTGGGCGCTTACTTGTGGTTCTCTTGTGATTATTCCATTAATTTAAGATTCATGATCTTTTACACGGCATTGAGACGTTTTGTTTTGTGTTATTAGAGTAGCTTGATGGATTTTTTTGAAATAGCTGTGATGTCTTTTTGAGTTAATATCGAGTTAGACACATTTCTTTCTGAGTTTCTATTGAGTTACAGACTTGCCACTTACATTGTTAATGGGGATCAAGTTTATATCTTACTATCGAATTTCTTACTAGCAATTTGAATTGTACATGGCAGTCTATTGTCTTATTGAGTTACTATCAAGCTACACTTGCCACAAAATAAGATATTACCCTACCCAATGTTATGTTACTGATACAAATTATTGGAGTTTGTATTTTCACTTATTATCTGTCTTCTTTTAATAGTAAGGGCTTAGGACCTGTCTTAATGAGGCTGTCTGTACTAGTTATATGCGAACCAGCTTCGTTCAAGTTGCTTTTTTCGTAGATTTTACCATCGCAATTTGTGCATGCTTATCTTTCTTTTAGTAATCAACAACCTCATTATTAACATGTATAATATTAGAAAACTTGGTTATTATTTATCTACATATATGTCTCCTAGTGCAGTTCCTTTTTATGAGAAATAAAAATAGTTTTGTTGGATTTTTTTTCTGAATTTATTGCATTAGCTTGTTCATCTCCTTTTGCTTGTAATAGGTGCGTGGCTTAAAAAGAAAAAAAGAGGATGCTGATAAAGAAGCAAGACTTGCTCTTGAAGACTGAAGAGTATAATTCATCATTAAGTCAGTTGGGGAATAAAAGTGTAGGAAGTCGTCACCTCATATGCCTCAAATGGTAGGAGGATCTTTGGTGTTCCTAAAAAGACTGTAAATGAAGCTAGTAAGAAGGAAAATGCGTGAATTAGTTTATGAGGTGACTAATCTTTTTTCTCAACTTGTTTTCCTTCTCTTAATAATGCTTATTGAAGAGCTTTCACTTTGAAACACTTCAAGCTTAATGTTGTGTGGCATGAGCAAATAGAAAAGGTGCTATTTACAGCTATAAAATTTCTGAACACACCTGATTTTCCATGCAAATAACAACACCCTCATGAGCAATAACTCAGTTAATCTTAATTTTGTTTATTGATAAAGATCTTTAATTATAGCTTTTATTATTCTCCCTGAGATGCTACTTTTGTCTATACTACATGAAAGGTTCCTTTTCTGAATGTGATGTTACAGAAATTTGAAAATGCTAAAGACCCTTAACCCAAGATAAATTATGAGTTTGCTTATTTGGCTTCTAATTCATGGAAAAAGGTGAACTTTAATCTCAAATTTTGTATTCTTTTTCACGTTCATTGCCCTTTTACTATGATGTCAAATGCATCATCAATGTTATGTGCGTAGTTAAGATCAAGCTATTTGAACAATATAATGTTCTAAGAATTTTTACTACCAGTTTTGCTTGATGAGATTTCTTAGATGTTATGAATTAGACCTACAAGTGGAAGGAAAGAGAATTAGAAAAAATGGCCCTACTGAGCGACTTAGTTTTTATTGTGACCAAGAGAATCAACACATCTGAATTACTTTAATTTTAAGAAAGAAAATTAATGACTAATAATCTTTTTAATTATGAAGGTTATTTAATCTCTACTGATTAGAGATTATTTAACTGTGACATGATTATTCCTGTAGTTTATAAGCTGATTGTTTTATTTTTAAAATGCAGAGACATCATCAAAATTTGGATCAGGATGGAATGACAAAGGGGTTGGATATGATGAATAGTTTTTGGTGAGCCCTTCATTTTAAATGCCTTCAAGATTCCTTTTTCTAAAATGAACATACATTTAGCTGTTTTATTTCACTAATCCCCTCTCTTTGGCTATTGAATTAGCTTATGATAGAGGATGGCACTCTATGTGATTGGAGACAGACTCTACATATGTGGTCCATGCTCTTTCTTCGGAAAATCCTAATATTCCTTGGAAATTTCTTCAGCAGTGGAGGTCTGTTAAGGATGTGATTCCTTTGATGCAGTTCAGAGTCACTCACATTTATAGAGAAGGGAATGCTGCAACTGATGCTATCTCAGATGTTGGTGGGCCCTTTATCTGGCAACTTACAACTCCTCCCATTCTTCAGAGGCATTTGGTAGAGGATATGAACTTCACTTACTACCGTTTTCGATGACCTCTTACCAGATGATGAGATGTGAAGGGGTTTATTCTCTAAAGGCGACATCGTCTGGTTTGCCAGGTGGCTCTTCTCCTTGTACTTTTATCTTTGATTTTGATTTTTTCGGAATTCAAACTTGTTGTTGCTGTGGCGATTTTCAGGGTTCTCTTATCCTTTGTTACGAAAGATGGATGCGTCTGCCCAGTCGTGATCGTGGTCGTCTTAGGTCCTATAGGCTAGATGGCAGGTTTTTTGGAATATTTTTTCGAAAGGTACTCTTTTCCTCTATATGGGTTTTTCCCACTGGGTTTCTCATATAGAGATTTTTAATGAGGCCTTTTGGGTGTTCCTACGATCGTTTGATCAGTCTGCCTTTTTATTTAGGTTTCATTTTAAGCCATGTATTTGGCTTGTTAGCCGCCTGTGGCACCGGGGTCGAAGCTGTACATTACACACGGCTGCGTCTGTCTGTCAACCCGTTTTTTGGGTGTCTGTCGTCATCTTTTAGTCCATCATGTATACTTTTTTACGTTTTTCTATGTAGCTTATTTAACTATGCATTTGTGTGGTTTTTCAGGTACAGGGCATGATCTGGACATGAGTGTGGACCTAACACATTTTTTGATTATGTAAAGTTTTTATAATTTGAATGTTATACTTAATGAATAACAATTTATGTTGCGTGGTTTTTTATTAAGATTTATTTAATTGAATTTTTTATTTTATTTTTATTTTTTTAATTTTTCTTTTTCATTTTACCGACGGAAAATTCGTCGGTACTTTTTTTTTTAATTTTGCACTTTGAATTTATCGACGGATTATTTTCGTCGGTAATCACCAATGAATATTTCCATCGGTAAAAACGTCATTATGTATAACTTCTAACGAATTGACATTGAATGATTATCGACGAAATATTTTTTTTCCGATGGCAAAATCCGTTGGTAATTTATCGACGGATTTTAAAATTTGTTAGTAAAAATTACCGACACATAGAATAGCGACAAATTTATTCCGTTGCTAATTCGTCGGTAAATAACTTACCGACGGATTTTTCATATTTTATCGACATATTTTTTTAGTCGGTAATCTAGCAGTTTCTTGTAGTGCCAACTTTAATTTCTCTTCCTGGTCCTTGCTGTAGCCCATATATAAGTCATCTCAGCTGTCCGAAAATCCTAATTGATTCACGGCTAACACTGTGAGGAGGGAAAGAGAACAGCAGATTGAGAGTATCTTGAGGATCGTCGCCCACACGACTTCAATATTGGACTTGGGAATACAACAGAAGATCAATAGGTTATTTGCTGCTGCTGTTTGTCAACTTCCATGATTTTTCTAAAATCGTGTGGAACTCTAAATTGTTTGTGTGATACACCATTGGAAAGCCACGGAACAGAGGATCATTTTGGCATGTAGATCACTCAAATCAGAGATGGGATGAGAGACTTATGTCCAGAACAATGAGGCTGCGCGTGCTGCCGGCAAGAATTCATTCTCTTCTTTAACATCCTGGTGAAAGGTAATATGATTTTATGTTCTTGCTTTAGCTGATATAGAATCGTATGGAACTCTAACGGTTCACATTAACCAAATGATCAAACGCCAACAATTGGTATCAGAGCTTCAGTTTCGTGGTGAAGCGTGACACGTTGGGCTAGGGTTTATTTGTGATTATATGATTTATTTGGAATAAAATCACATGTGATAATTAAGATTTTTGTTTTAATTGAGTAATTCATGGATAACCCTTTGAGAAACCCTTCGTGAATTATCTGAATATGTTTGGGAATTATCGTCAAAACTTGTTTCGTGTTCTTCACGCCTGGTGGTGAACGAAAACCCTAAGTTTGTATCACGACATATTTTGTTGGCGGATGAACGGTAATGGTTGACGGGAAAGATTGCTGGCGTGTTTTGAAAATGGACGATCGCTGGTATGTTGGGTCGACAACATGATAGGCGGCAGTCGAAAATGCTTACGGCTAGTGGATAGCTCCTGTACAGTAGAGCGAGGCATGGCAGACGTCACAATTCTGGCGGGGGTTTTAGGCGAGTTGGACGGCCTTTCCGGGCAAGTCTTTTTGAGGACAGGTCAAGTCCAGTGCGATTTCTGGACGAGTCCATCATAATTTTTGGTTGAGTCTGTGATATTCTGGGACGAGTCCTCCGATGTTCCGAGCGGATTTGACATGGCTGGAGACGTTGACAGAGGGCGTGATGGCATGGAAAGCTTTGTCACAAATCTGGCGTGGGCTGTAGGTTGTATTGCTGGTGCAACCTGGTTTTACAGACTGCTTGGCATGCAAGGCAGCGTACCTGTGGGCAAGAAGACGCGTTCCGAGCGAGACCATCATGTTTTTGGGCGAGTCACAAGGATGTTTCCGGGCCAATTATCATCGTTTCGTGCAGGTCATACCATCTGACAGGCCGAATGAATCAATGTTGGCCGGCGGGCTTCCAGCACATGACGGCATGCGGATAGGCGAGTGGCAGGCTGGGCATGTTGGCGTGTGCACTGGCAGGGGTGTTACGCTTGTTGGGCGCACGGAGGCCAGTGATTTACCAGGCGATCCGCAGCAGGCTCGAGCGAGTCAGATAGTTTACCCGGGCAAGCTTCATAGATTTCTGGATGAGTCTAAGCAATGTTCCGGGTGAGTTTGGGCAAGGGCCCAGGCGGGTCTTGATGTTGGACGTCCAAGTCTGCAAGGCTGGGTGTGGCGCCGCACAGAAAGTTAGGTGATGGCGGGCATGATTCTGGCAGGTGCTCGCGCGTGTGAGTAGATCGGTGTGCCAGGTGTGTTGGATAACGGCCGAGTGAAACATGCGCTGAAGCACTGTCAAGTGATGGGCGTGTTGGCAGGTATGGGCACTCGCATTGAGCTTCGACATGTGGGTTGAGCTTCGTGAGTTCGAGAGTAGGATCCCTATTTTGGTGGTGCGATCAGCGTCGGGCAATGAATCTGGAGGAAAATACTTGAAGACCGGCTTCAGTTTTTCAGATTAGGTTTTGGGGCGCTACCCCAAACCCCGCGACCTGACCAGGCAGGTCGATCCCGTGTGCGTTGCCCGCATTCGTGCTTGGTGGCGAACAATCGAATTTACCAATATATAACTGTTATAATTGATTTTATTATCTGATTATTGTTATATATGTTTTGCATGTTCTAAGTGATTTACTACCTTATTTTTCGTAATAGGAGCATGCTAAGTTTCGTATTTTATTTCGAATATTATATGCATGTAAAAACCCTCGGTGTTAAATAACTAAGTGGGAGAGGGGGTTGATAAATAATTTTCGCGGCCTCCATTATTGATTTGTAAGTGATGTGAGTAAACTCGCTTGTTGTCAATAGGCCTTCCTCCACAACGGATGAGTTTATTCACGGATCACTGGTACAGACTTTATTAAATAATTATTGTTTGTAATGTGATGCACATGAACTTGCGTGTTGGCACATACCTTCCTCCCTAACGGATGAGTTTATATTCGGTTCACTGGTACAAACTTGTAATTGATGATTGTAGAAAGTTATCCAAGCGCGTGTGTAAGTCCATCTGTAAAGCACATAAGCTTGGGCCGCAGACTTGAAATCAAATAATGGTGTACACTTAGGTGTAAATAATAAGTATCCTCCCTATTGGAGTCACTGTTGTTATTTGCATGGCTAAAGAGGAACCGACTATTAATTATTTTGACATGAGGTTAGGTTGACAAATGAAATTAATGGGTAAAACTTTCTCTTGTAAATGTTCGGGTTTGTATACGTCCACACTATCATGGCATGCAGACTCACGGTGCTTGAGATGTCGGTGAATTTTATTTTATATTGTTTTGAGGGAATCAATATAAACGGATAAATTTGAAGATTTGATCGGTGTAGTTATTTACGTAATTCTCTATAATTTAGAATGGTTTATTTCGCTTATAGTTAACTAAAAGAAAACAAATTTACTGGTCCAAAATTATATGATTAGAAAAGAATCTTGGTTTTAATTCTTACTGCTTAGAAAAACATATGTGTTATCACTAAGGATGTTCTGTGATATCTATTAATTAAAGTCTCTTGTGGAGAGGTGAGAGGTTCATAGAAATATGATGGTCTCATGCGACTATTCGGATACTTGAGTTAGGTTGATAGGCTGGAGGTCATGGTTGACTTGATGAATGAATGGAAATACTTTGAGTAGAAATTGAAGGGAAACCTAGGTAAAATTTATTCTCCATAATTTGCCTAGATGTTTTGAGTAATTTCCACCTGAATTACAAGAGGCTGTATTCGGTGAGAAACTTCTGACAAAACAAGTGGCGAAGGAGATCAATTTTCATCAAGGTATGAACAAGGTTAGTATCTCATTCACTAGTCGTTGAAACATGATTAGTGATGACATCTACTGACACGTTGTGTGTAGATACCAGAATCATTAAAAGCCTGCAACTAAGTGATGATGAGATTACTGTGGACATGGGTAATGCTACAAGAGTGGTGACTGTTGCAATGAAAGTTGTTTATTTATCTTATGATATGAATAAATGTTTAATTATGAGAAATTGTCTTTACGTATATTTTCATAGAAAGAATTTTATTTCATTTTCTATGCATTTACGGATAGATACTCCATTTCATTTAAATGACATGGTCATAGTAATGAAGGATGAAGCTATAATATGTTATGGTACGTAGATAACAATTTGTACACTCTTAAATCATGTTTAATCCATTGATGCAACAAATTGAAATTAATAGCGCGTCTTTTAATCATAATAAGAAAAAGACTTATGGAAATAGTTAGATAGATGATGAGTTGTTTGGAATTATTAAATTTATTTTATGGATATGCCCTTGAAATAATAATTTGTATGAATGTTTGTTTGCTTGTGGGATATCCTAGAAAAATGAAGAGTGATTTATTTAGTCCAAAAGATCGAAGGGTGATTGTTTACACAAACAATAGTTTTTTGGAAAAAGGACTATTTAATAAATCACAAACCTATGTGTAAATTATTCTAAAGGAAGTGAGAGGAAAAACACAAAGTATTAGTACCAATTGTACACATTTGATACACAATTGCATGTAGCGCCTTGTCATAGTGGGAGGGTTATTCTACAACCCGATAGATTTATCTTTTGGGAGAGTCGTGAGACTTGGTCCCTAGTAAATATAGAATTGACCCACAGATACGAATAAGCACTACAAGATCGAAATGCGGAATTTTAGTAAGTTGCAATGAATTATGATATGGGATCTATGGATTTTAAATTAAATCTGGGAGCCAGTAGTTACACTAAATATTGTAAAAGTCATTGGAAGTGGTTATACCAAATAAAAGAGAATCATACGGTAAGGTGAAACATTGGAAGTAAAGCTTGTTGCGAAAAGGTATACTCAGAAAGAAATGGTTCGATTATGAGAAAACCTATTTGCCTGTAGCTATGCCTATGTTGATCCAGATTTTTTTGTTGCTACTCATATAAAATATGAGGAATAGAAAATAGATGTCGAGACAGCTTTCCTGACTGGAAGTCTTGAGGAAAATATCTATGTGTAGCAACCAGAGTAATTCATTACAAAGGGCTAAGAGCATTTTGTGTGTAAGCTTAAAGGTGTCCTTCGATGGACTAAAGCAAGCTTCAAGAACTTGAAACATCTGTTTGGATGAGGTAATCCAGTGATATGTATTTATTCAACATGCGGATTTATCTTGTGTATTGAAAAGAGTGACGGAAACATGGTGGTATTTCTTGTACTATACGTAGATGATATCTTGCTCATTGCAGACAATGAAAGAGTATTGTCGGGATTATGGGTATGGTTGATAAAGTAGTATGAAATGAAGGACTTAAGAGAAGCAAAATATATCCTTGCGATCATGGTGATCACAAGACAGGATGTTGTGCTTATCTCAAGCTTCATGAAATGATACAATCCTTACTCGTTTTAGCATATAACTTTATCTAAGGAAATGTGTCTTATGACACAAAAGAAGATAATGGTGATGAAGACGATTCCTTATGCTTCGGGGAATAAGGAAGCTTAATCTATGGAATGCTATGCACGAGAATGGATATCTGTATTGTCAATGGCATGGTCAGTGGGTATCAAGGTAACCCAAAATAAGATGATGAACTGTGGTAACACATATTTTAAAGTACCTGAAAAGGACTAAAAATTATATGTGGGCTTACAGGACAGATTCATTGCTTCTTGTGGGTTACATAGATTCGAATTTTCAAATCAGATAGGGACGACAATAAATCCACGTCAAGGTTATGTGTTTATTTTGGAAGTTGAGTCATAAGTGGATGAGTGTTATATAGAAATATATTTCGAACTCCATCATGGAAAGATGATGAATTGGAGCCTATGAGGCAGCCAAATCCATCTACATGACTCTGGAAACTTCGTAATAGACTTAGATGTGATTCTAAGTTTGCCCAAGATTATTACAATTTATTGTGATAATAATGGTGCAGTTGCAAACTTGAAGGAATCACGAGTCCATAAGCAATTAAATACATGGAGCGCAAGTACCACCTGTTACGAGAAACCATATGATAAGGGGAAGATTATTATCGCCTAGATTGCATCGGATGATAACCTAGTAAATCCTTTTACAAGGACCTTAAGGCGAGAGCTTTTGATGGTCATGTAATGGGAGTGATAATCAAATGTATGGCGGTGGATAAGACAACATAGTCTTTTAGTATAAGTGGAAGATTGTTGGATTGTATACTAAAAGCCTAGATTTTGTATGAACAATATTTTAACAATATTTAAAATGAGAATCATTGATCAAATGATGACGTCTTATAATTTAATTATATGTTCGATGCAATAGTCCACTTACTTTATACTGTAGATAATATGTTGTGCGACAACACGCGGAAGATCATATTATCAATTGCCTTATAAAGTATAAACAGATGCTCACAACCGAGATAGACGGGGACTCTTTATCGGGATGGTTGTAGTGTGATTTGGTATTAGTTTGTCTTTACTATAAAATCACATTAATGCACTTTGTGTGTTGAGCAGGACCGCTTGAGATCGTTCAACTTATACTGACTATATAGGAGAACTTGATTTCTATTATTATGGATGTTCGTGCTCTTAATCCCTATACAATAACCTCGACACGTAAGTCAGTATATATCTCTTTGATTCATCAATGGGTGAGATTTAAATGTTAAATCAATAAACTTGGTGAGTTAGGAAATAGTGCTGTCTCTATGGTGTGTTGTTGATTGTAGAAGGAATCCGTGTCCTACTAAATAGGTTGATGATGTCCCGAGCTCATAAGGATTATCATTTAAACTCTGCAGGTGGATTTATTCTGGCATGATAATAAGGTTGAGTGGTATTACTCTCGGATGAGATATTAATTAATGGAGTTGTCAGTAACTTAATAAATTAATGGGCATTGTAATCTTAAACATGGGAAGACTAACGGACTCATAATAAGAAGAAGCCCGTAACATAATTATGAGATTAGAACGGTAGTGCAGTAATAATTTTTTTAGTGGTATATATTATTATTATTGGACTTAAGTATAAGCTTTGGACTAAGCTTGGATACTTATGTCCAATGGAGGTTCAACTCTAATTTCTCCTCCTGGTCCCTGCTGTAGTCCATATATAAATCATCTCAGCTGTCCGGAAACCCTAACCGATTCACTCCTAACACTGTCAGGAGGGAAAGGGACAGCAGATTGAGAGGATCATCGCCCACACGACGTCAAGATTGGACTTGGGAATACAGCAGAAGATCAATAGGTTGTATGCTGTTTATGTTTGTCAACTTCCATGATTTTTCTAAAGTCGTTTAGAACTCTAAACTATTCATGTGATACACCATTAGAAAGCCACGGAAGAGAGAATCATTTTGGCGTATAGATCCTCAAATCAGAGATCGAATGAGAGACTTATGTCTAAAATGCTGAGGCTGCACACGCTGTCGGCAAGAATTCATTCGGTTCTTCAACATACCCAGGTGAAAGGTAATATGATTTTATGTTCTTGCTTCCTATGATATAGAATCGTATGGAACCCTAACGGTTCACGTTAACCAAACGATCGAATGCCAACAAGGAGCCTTTTTCCATTCATTCCAGACATATTAAAACATCTGAAGACACAGATGCTAGCTTCTGAAGAGATCAAGAATACGAGCAGTGCTCCCTTGAGATCTTCAAGCATCTTCAAATCAAGAACAGCCTCCGATCCAAGATTAATGTGTCAAGCTCCTATAATCTGGCGTTCTTCTAGCCAACAGCCTCCTATCAGAGATCAAGGTATCAAGCCCTTCTGATTCGACATTCTTCCAGCCAACAGCCTCCGATCAGAGATCAAGGTGTCAAGCCCTCCAATCCGGCGTTCTTCCAGCCAACCACCTCCGATCAGAAATCAAGGTGCCAAGCCCCTCTGATCCGGCGTTCTTCAAACCAATAGCCTCCGATCAGAGATTAAGGTGTCAAGCCCCTCCGATTCGGCATTCTTCCAGCCGACCGCCTCCAATCAGAGATCAAGGTGTCAAGCCCCTCCAATCCGACGTTCTTCCATTCAACAACCTCCGATCAGAGATCAAGGTGTCAAGTCCCTCCGATCTGGCATTCTTCCATTCAACAACCTCCGATCAGAGATCAAGGTGTCAAGTCCCTCTGATTCGGCATTCTCTCCAATCAACTTTCAATCCGAACAAAGGCTTAACCCCTCCGGATCAACGTCACAAGACTTTACATCTGAGCTTGGACAAGCTTCATCTGAAGATCTAGCTCAACACACGTCAACATACAGTCAACACACACTCCAGTCAAAGTCAAGTCAACAAGTCAAAGTCAAGCCAAATTGGTTTGAGAGAAGAATCAGAGGATTGATTGGAGATTTGTAACCTGTTTAAATATTCTTTCAAATTAAATCCGTCTAGATTATCTTTGTACTCCAATTTGTATTTATTTTATTATAAATACATAAATTTGTTGTTACAATTTTTGGCAAGCCCGGTGGGACAATCTCTGCCTCTAATCTCTTTTTTCTACAAGCTCGAAGATACAAAGTATGACTCCCTGAGAATTGCAATAAGGAGGTCTTCTACCTTGAAACCTTTAGAGCTGCAGACTGTGAAAATTTAAAAGACAACTCCACTCAAGATTGCAATAAAAAAGTCTACTGCCTCAATGCCTTCATAGTTGCAGACTAACTATGGTGAAGTCATTACAAGAAGTATGCCCGAAGGCTCCTCTGAGACAAGCCATATTGTTGGAATTACTCTCAATAAGTCATCGCATGACAACAAAGGTGGTGAAAATGTTTCTGTCTACTCAACTCCTCACTCAGTGCCAAGCTCACCATCTGCCTCAACTACAGATGCGGTGATGACAACCAATGCTGTTACCATCGAGGAACAATTTGCAAGTATGATTAGAGTCATTGAAGGACTCAACAAGCACATGGAAGTTCAAGACGTAAAGATCTCCGTACTTATGAAGAAAATGGATAATGCGGAGACAAGTCATGCAAATAAGAAACAAGTTGAAGATGAGCAAGAGGAGGAGGACTCCGCGAAACACCATCCATCTGAAGAAAAGTTAGTTGAGGATAAGATACAAGTTTCAACTAACGGAACACTTCCTATCAACCAACTAAAGAACATCTTGATAAATACGATAAAAGATAAGTTTGAAGGGAGCTCCAAATCTTCTTCAACCTACGCCAAGTCATATGCAAAGAGGATTGACAACTTAAGGATGCCAGCAGACTACCAACCTCCCAAGTTTCAACAATTCGACGGCAAAGGCAACCTAAGACAACACGTGGTGCACTTTGTCGAGACATGCAATGATGCTGGGACCAACGGAGATCACATGGTGAGAAAATTCATCCGATCTCTAAAAGAAAATGCCTTTGATTAGTATATTGAGTTGGAAGCCGACTCCATTGACAATTGGGGACAAATGGAAAAAGAATTCCTTGATCACTTGTACAGCACACGAAGAATTGTTAGCATGACAGAGCTAACAAATACTCATCAAAGTGATGAAGAATATGTCATCAATTACATCAATAGATGTAAGAGCCTAAACCTCAATTGCAAAGAAAAGTTGTCAGAAACTTCAGCTATTGAAATGTGCATTCAAGGGATGCAGTGGAATCTTCACTACATACTCCAAGGAATTCGGCATAAAACTTTTGAAGAGTTGGCTACAAGAGCTCATGACATGGGGTTGAGCTTGACATCAAATGACATCGAATGGCTCTCTATTCAAGATATTACGAGTTAGAAGACATATCTTTCGATGAGCCTGGGGAGGAAGAACCGCAAACAAAACTGCGGTATTTATAAAGATTCATAGAAATGAAGTTGAAACAAAGAAAAACAATGCATCCTAATATTGAGGTAATGAACTACCGATAAATCAAAGTCAAAGCTCCTTGACACGAGCTAAAACTATCTGCATTACGCTCCTTGATACAAGCTTAAACTATCTAAAATCTCCTAAGTCAAAGCTCTCTGACTCGAACGAAAACTGTCTACATCACGCTCCTTTACACGAGCTAAAACTATCTACAATTCAAGCTCCTTGATATGAGCGAAAATTGTCTACATTATGCTCCTTGATACGAACTTAAACTATCTACACATTATGCTCCTTGATATGAGCTAAAACTATCCACATAATGCTCCTTGATACGAGCTTAAACTATCTAACTCAAATTAAATCTCCTTGAGAAGAGACTAAACTCTCTACACATTACGCTCTTTGATATGAGCTAAAACTATCCACACAACGCTCCTTGATATGAGCTAAAACTATCTACATGTTACGTTCCTCGACACGAGCTAAAATGTCCACACAATACTACTTGACACGAGTTTAAACTATCTAAAATCCTCAAGTTACGCTCCTTGATATGAGTATAAACTATCTACACATCAAGCCAAATCTCCTTGGGAAGAGAATAAACGCTCTACACATAAAGCTCCTCGACATGAGTGAAAAATATCCACACAAGGCTCCTTGACAGGAGTATAAACTGTCTACAAGTTCAAATTCAAGACTCATTGACACGAGTATAAACTGTCAGCAAATTCAAGTTCAATGCTCCATGACACACGAGCCTAAACTGCATGTTACTCCTAGCCCGCATGAGTATAAACTATGTACGGCACCCCCATCCAAATCAAATCAAGTCCCTTTGAACTACGTTGTGACTTGATCCTCACCAATGAGGTACGTAGGCAGCTTAGCACTCTGCTAAGTTCAGTCATAATTCAGGCTATTCATATTTGGTAAGGCAAGCAATAAAATTCAAGCATGTGATCAAGAATGGATTATCGCAATTTGTTCACTTCAATACAAAGGCGTCTATAAACAAAATATGAAGGGGCATTTGTAGGCACTTGAATTTTATTGTCTATTAAAAGAAAATATGTGGCAAATTAATGCAATAGTTATCAATTAATTATTTATTTATAAGGGATTTAAATAAATAAATTCCTAAATTAAATTAGTGAATAATTGATAATTGAGACAAATCCAGTCAAATAAGCCCAAGCCTACAGAATCAGGTCAAATCAATATTGACCAATCAAACTGCGAGTTATTTATGGGGTATCCTCACCCTTCACCTATATATGGAGTCATTCTCTATTCATTCCAGACACACTGAAATACCTGAAGACGCAGACGCTTCTGAAGAGATCAAGATTACGAGCAGTGCTCCCATGAGATCTTCAAGCATCTTCAGGTCAAGAACTGCCTAAGATCCAAGATCAAGGTGTCAAACCCCTTCGATCCGACATTCTTCTAGCCAACAGCCTCCGATCGGAGATCAAGGTGTCAAGCCCCTCCGATCTGGCGTTCTTCTAGCCAACAGCCTCCGATCAGAGATCAATGTGTCAAACCCCTCCGATCCGGCATTCTTCCAGCCAACCGCCTCCGATCAGAGATTAAGGTGCCAAACCCTTCTGATCCGATGTTCTTCCAGCCAACAGCCTCCATTCAGAGATCAAGGTATCAAGCCCCTCCGATTCAGCATTTTTCCAGCCAATCGCCTCTGATCAGAGATCAAGGTGTCAAGCCCCTCTGATCCAGCGTTCTTCCATTCAACAACCTCCGATCAGAGATCAAGGTGTCAAGTCCCTTCGATCCGGTATTCTCTCCAGTCAACATTCAATCCGAATAAAGGCTTAATGCCTCTGGATCAACATCACAAGATTTTACTTTTGAGCTCAGACAAGCTTCATCTGAAGATCCAGCTCAACACACGTTGTCAACACAGTCAGCGCAGTCAACATACAGTCAACATACACTCCAGCCAAAGTCAAGTCAACAAGTCAAAGTCAAACTAAATTGGTTTGAGAGAAAAATTAGATGATTGATTGGATATTTGTAACCCGCTTAAATATTCTCTCAAATTAAATTCGTCTGGATTATCTCTGTACCCCAATTTGTATTTATTTTATTATAAATACATAAATTTGTTGTTACATATAGTCAAATCCTTCTGTCCTTCACAATTCATCCCAGCTCCAAGCCCTCCTCCCACGTCAAGGGCGAACTCCGATTCGACGGCCAATTTATTGTCAAATCCTTCACAATCTGGCGAGTTAGCCCGCTTAAGCTCCTCCGTCTCCTCTTTCTCTCCCGCTGATCAAATCAACATTTGCATTTGCCTCTGCCTACTTTCCCACCAATTTCACCATCATGGTGCACCACATGTGGCACGCACTGACGCTCGGCCTCTAGATAAACAAATCTAAGGTATCATGTTGGTCTTTGAGTTAGAAACCATGATGCCGGCGGTGGAGCGAATGTGGCTGTTGGAGATTCCGCTGAGGAGGTAAATAAGAAGCTGATTAGAGGGCTAACAGGGTGCGAAATTAATGGAGCAATTCAAATTCTAAAAAAGGTGTATTACTTTCTACGTTTACACTGTCAAAGAACAATTATGTAGTCAGTGGTGGTGCTGAAGGATTTCATCAACCATACAACTATGTTAGCGATGCCCAGAGAACACATGCAGTCGTGCATTAATTTTGCCTATTTTTCTTTTCAATTTTCAAATATAAATTTAGAGTTATTATTGAAGTTTTGTTACAATAACCAAAGAAGAAAGAAGAAGAAATATGAGTTGCAGTAATTTCTGAAAAATGTAAATTTCATTCAGGCTTCAGATCAAAAGATATCAAACCACCAATTACAATCACAGTTCAAAACAACGCAAGCTCTAACAAGTGCATGGAACTAAGAATTAAAACAACACTTCTAATCTAGCCACCTCCAATATGATATGATCTGCCAGTAGTGTAGTAGATAGGCTAGCCTCATAAAATAGTATGACATTTCTGAGCTCCCAAACTTTGGTCACACATATGCAAGCGCTATAGTTCTCATCTTTCTATCATGGTGAGATAAATTTTATCTTTGACGATCCATTTGACCCCTATATGGATAGATTAGATATGCCTTCTCCAACTGACCCAAGTTTGAACTTTCTTTCACACTTCCCTCACAAAAGGGCATTTAAAGAAAAGATGTTCAACCGTTTATGTTTTGCATATACAAAACCCACAATTTCTGTCACCACTAGGGTCCCATACCGATCCTTTGTTAATAGTCTGCCCCAAACGATCATCCAAAGATGGACACTAACTTTCCTAGGGATTCATTTATGCCATATCCGTGAGAAGATGAATCTTCTGTCTATCGACACCTTAGAATACAGTAGGTGATAAACTTTAATGGCGACTAACTTATCAGCCTTAGTGCATTCACCTAACCTCTCTAAGAAAGTAGATTAGGAATTGGGATGGACTGAAAGAAGAAAGATGAGTTGTAATAGCTTGAAAAAGTAGATTAGGAATTGGGATGAATTGAAAGAAGAAAGATGAGTTGCAATAACTTGAAAAAGTAGATTAGGAATTGGGATGGAATGAAGCATTTGATAATGAATTGTGAGAGAGAATATTTAGAAGGAAACGACGTAGTTTTTGCCATGTAGGATTGTTCAAAGGGTGTAATATTTGACACATCAACATCGGGCAGCATTCATGGTGTCCGATGGTTTGAATTACAATATCATAGTAAGGTGGAGTTACTTTTTTGCAAAATTCCAAAAGTTTAGACTAATTCGCAATTGAAGCAAAGGTGGCGACTTTTGGGCAATTAACCCTTAAAAATATTACCACTTTTTATTTGTAATAAGAATTAATAAAATAATTTAATTGGACGGTTTTCACATTTCATTGATCATGTATCTATTTTTATTAAAATGTTATTACTTTTTATTCGTCCTACTAATTGTTCAAAAAATATTTCAGTTTGACAGACTTCATCATTTTTCCTTGATCAGATATCACTTTTTATTAAAAGTATTATTATTTTTAATCAAAGTGTTATCACTTAAAATTCATATCGTAAATTGTCCATTAAAATTTTTCAACTTGAAGAATATCACTTTTATTGATTTAGATATCACTTTTAATTATAAATATTATTATTTTTTATCCATTCAATTGTTCATAAAAATGTTCAATTAGGAGTTTACATTTTTCCTTTATCATGTGTTACTCTTTATTAAAAATATTAGGATTAATTACATTAAAAATCTCAACCTTTTTGCCGATTGCAGATTAGTACAAACTTTTCAATATTTACAAATAAGTACACCTTCTTAAGCCCATTTAAGCTATCGGGCAGCTGGAGGTCTGCCCAGTGACTGATGTGTCAATTGTATTGTGTTTTTTAAATGTCGCCTCACTGTAAAAGAAAATAATTTTAAAAAAAGAGTTATGTTTTTTAATCTATATTCTCTTCCACACACATCTTCTCTCTATTAAACTTTCTCTCTTTCTTTCTGTTTAACTCCATATGTACCACCGTCACCATGGTCGAAGCTATGAAGTTGCCAAAGCTGTCCAGCATCCCTTTCAAAATCATCTAAAAAAAATTACCGGCCACAACACATAATGTCTGTCACCCCACTTTTCTGAATTCTCATGCCCAATTTATTTGTCTTCTCCCAGAATTCAATTCTCTTTTCCTCTAATTGTTTTTAAAGATCTTATAGGACTCCATCTCTGTCTCTACTCCTTATCTAGCTCCCTTATAAATTCACGCATTTCTTGTTTCTTTCTCCCAAATTTCATCTTCTCTTCCCTATTTTTCAGTTTTTATTTTTGCTGGATTAATTAATATTTTTCTAGGGAGAAGCGATTTTGTCACCGGAGATGAAGGTTCATCCAATGCTGAGGAAGCGCAACATCGTGTTGCGATGCGACATCGTTTCGGTGCTAGCTCAAGCGAGAGCTACCACCAGAAAAAGCTTCGGCGGCTGCCTCATATCTTCGCCAAGGTTCTAGAACTCCCATTACCCTACACCGACATTTCGATCAACAAGATTTCAGACACTTAAATTCACCGTCACCACCGGCAACATCAACAGCAACGTCAGGGCCGATGCTGTGAAGATCTACACTGGGGATACTAAGATTCTTATTAGGGAAAACAACGGCATTGACCTATCGGGAATTGAGTTCGAGCTCAATTCTGTGGCGGTTTCGGTTGCCCACTTCGACACATCCGGAGCTAGTTTATTCCGTCTACGAAGACGGAGAGCTGATTATAACGATGCTTTAAAGGGCGGAGATGAGGATGACGACGCTGGAGATATCGAAATGGCGGCCTAGAGAACACCACACCCTCTGCACCTACCGCGGCATTCCCCAGTGGACATGGGCCAGATAGGTCGCCGAGATCCGGGAGAGCAACGACAGCGCTAGGATTTGGCTCGATATTTTTGACACCTCTATTGAGGCTACGACCCCTCTACAAAGCTCAACCTCCCAGAACCCTCGAAGGCGTCGCAAGAACTTGATGAGGAATAATTTTCAGTGATGTGGGATGTTCTGCCGCCGCCAACACTGCTCGATCTATGACTCTAGCTGAGGATGCATTCTCCAACATCGAGAGTAGGTGCTAGACATCACCATCTCGCAGCCGCCGGTGATCGAGTCCTCATCATCGAAGGCCGCTCCATGAACTCAAAAAATAAAGGTTAGTAAATGTCTTCTAAGGAGATGAGATAAATCGAGTGGAGATCCTTATCGTCGTCGTCATTGGAGGTGGCGGAGGTGGCAATGGAGCTCGCGTTGCCAACTTGATTTTGGTGAGCTTACTGGCCATGGCAGAATGAGGAGAGAAATTATTGGGCAAAATGTGGACAAATTAAACAATAGTTCGTTTTAATTTTTTAATTTTTACAGGTGGAAGCTAATGTGGATAAAAAATCGACACATCAGCACCGGGTAGACCTCCAGCTGCCCGGTGGCTTTATTTGAAAAATGGGCTTAAGTTTGAATACTTATTTGTAAATATTGAAAAGTTTGGACTAATTAGCAATTGGCGAAAAGGTTGGAACTTTTCATGTAATTAACCCAAAATATTATTATTTTTAATATTCCTACAGTTAAATATCACTTTTATGAAATAATTTAATTGGATGGATTATCACATTCTCATGATCATATATCATATTTTATAAAAAAATTTATCACTCTTTAGTCATAATATATTTTTTTATGAAATAATTTAATAGAATAGATATTTTTTTTTTTTATAATTATGCACTTTGTATTATGCAACAATAAAAAATTCAGTATTAAATGTAAATAAATAATTATATATATATATATATATATATATATATATATATATATATATATATATATATATATATATATATATATATATATTTATCGGAGAATATTAGTTGTTAGTATAGTTAGCTCACCAAACATTCATATTTTCCCTTTCTCCAAACTTTCTTATAACTCTCTCCTAATTCATTTTGGAATCGAACCTAGTTCATTCACTAGCCAGTGGCCAGAGAGCTAGCCCACCTGGTTTAAATAATTAATTATATTAAGTTTATTAAAAATATTAAATTAAAATTTAATACATAAATTTAATAACAAATAAAAATAGTATCATTACTAAGTTGGGGGGGAGGGGAGATTCATTGTAATACGAACTTGCAAAACTTTCATGAGAAAAGCAGTGCATTACCACTAAAAAATGAAAACATTAGTTGCGTTTTTTACTTATAATATAGGTATTCAAAGATAGCGGTAAAATTTTATAAATGGAGGATTTGTCTCATGGAATGAGATTCGTGAGACGATCTCATACAAGACTTTGCATTAACGTATAGTGGGTACTTGTATTAGTGTTGTAGGTGGATCCCATGAAGATATTTGAATTGTTTTGTGTGGATTCCATATACCAAAAAGAAAAATATAACCATTAGGATGAGATGCCCAAATTATAAATATGTAACTATTAGGACGGGGCGGAGGAAGTAAGTAATGTATGCTTATTTATGCTTAAAGTATGTTTGTAGTGAATGGTATCATAACACCCTAAAATTATATACTTTAATGCATTATTCATCGAAAACACACTTTAACTATTAATAAACATACTCTACCTATATAACAATTATTTCCTTTGTCCGCTGGAAAGATATATACTTTACCATTTTTGGCGTCTGCACTAAAGGTATACATTTTCTTTTTAAACATGTTAGACCCACATACATCACTAATACAATTAATATATGGGAACCACATACCCCACTAATACAACAACCTACTATACATTAAATAATAATATTCCTTAATCAATATGCAAAAAGTAAATGTCCACCTATCCGACGGACGGAGGAAGTATATTTTAACATGTCTCACATACCGTTGCATGTAAACACTGTCTTACAAGAGACTTTGTCTTAATTTTATTAACTTAATTCTAGAAAAAATTATTAAAAATATACTCATACATTTATAAAAAATAATTGATACTCCTTCTATTTCAAATTCATCTTTATGTTTACTGTTTGCATAAATATTAATAAAAGTTACTTTTGACTTAATTTTAGGGTAACTTGGTATTTTGGGTAATAAATAATTAAATAGAGGGATGAGTGACTCTAGTGTGAATCGGGTTCATACGTGAACCCTATTTTTTACAAAATTACTTTTTAGTATATGAAAATTTAATCTTTGTAGAGTAATATTTTTTTATTCAAAAGAGTAATAGTTCATTTCTCTAAAAAAATTTTTAATGTACTAAAGAGTAATCGATAAATCAAGATTTACAATAATTTGAAAAGTAATTTTTTTTTTCATTTAGAAGAGTAGCAATTTATATATTTATAGAGTAATTTCTTATACTAAAGAGTAATAGTTGAAAATAGGGTTCACGTGTGAACCCGGTTCATATTAGTGTTTGCCTAAATGGTGTATCATCAAATTTTGTATTTATGATAAAATTAACACAAAAAGAGGTACGAAGATAATCAAGATATATTTAATTTAAAGAATATGTAAACGAGTTATAATATCTAATTAATCATCCGATTCTTCTCTAGGATCAATGTTGACTTTGACTATGATTTGTGCTGACTGGACTTGAGTGTGTTGAGTCGGATCTTCGGTTGAAGTTTGTCCGAGCTCGGCTTTAAGGATTTATAATATTGATCTGGAGAAAATACAAGAAGAATCTAATACATTGATATCATTGTTAGATCTTGGCATGCCAAAATATGCATGTCATATCCAAAGATCGTAGCCAGCAACAGCTTCAAGAATAATGCTCCGGTGTCCACTGCGACTTGCATATTGTCCTACCCATCCGGTTGGATAATTTTTTATTTCAAATGCATACAATCAAGGCTACCTAACATACTTGGAAAACCACGCTGCTCATCAATATACAAGAGTCTAACAACGTCTTCTTCACTAGGAGATCTTAGGTAATGCTCTCCAAATATCTCCACAATTGCACAAAAGATCTTTTCACACATTCAATAGTTGTTGATTCTCCGATTTTGATATATTCATCAGTTACATCAGCTAACATTGCATAGGCCAAACTGAAAAAATGCAATTTTTACCATTTGAAGTGTTGACAACCCACGTCTCTTTGTCCCTTCCATTCGTTTTATAAAATAATCATCATGATCTTGGACTGCATCAACAATACGAATGATAAACTTTGAGACATTCAAAATTTCCGACGAGATATTATTTTATCAAATGTTGGATTTTATGCAAAGTAGTAGTTATACAAATTTTAAGATGCAGTCTCTTGATCACGATTGACCATTTTATGCCCAAAGACTGAACCACCAATGCAAGGATTATTGTTTCGACTTTGCATCATCATTTGCATACAAAGAATATTGTTACTCATTGCTTGCAGAAGCAATTGTTGTTGACTGTTGATATTACTATATAAGACTTCAAACTCATCATCATTAGAAGAGTCTGATGATGAGGATGATATGTGTGAATGACCAACAGAATTTTGTGGGTTCATCTTGGAGAGTTTTTTGTAACAAAGGAAATAAGAGAATTATAAATGATGAGAATTGGGAAGGTGTGTGTAGGATTAATGAGCAATGTACCTATTATATAATAAAAATTTTGGTGGTAGGTTTTGATCTCAACCATTAATTTTGGTTGATGGCTTTCGATCTCAATCATCCAATTTTGGTTGACGACTTTCAATTCTGACCATTAAGAATGGTTGGTGGCTTTCAATCATAATCATTAAGAATGGTTGATGACTTTCTATCATGACCATTAAGAATGATTGGTGGCTTTCTAACCTAACCGTTAAGAATGGTCGGTGACTTTTAATCTTAACCGTTAAGAATAGTTGGTGACTTTCAATCCTGACCATTAAGAATGGTTGGTGGCTTTCAATCTCCACCATTCAACTAGTAGATGAGTTGTGATATCACTAAATTCATTCTATAAATAGAGTTTATCATCACTTCATAACTCACACTATCCCAACATATTTTTTCTCACATATCTAGCTTATATATATTTATCTTTGTGAGTGTTTTCTTGAAGTCTCCCAAGATCCTATTGTTGATATAAATCAATCCTCAAAATTTTAGAATCGTTTTAATCAAAAGTATGAAAAATTATGTTATGAGAAACGAGTTCAAAGAACACTTACAAAGCGTGTGTCCTTGATCAAAGCCATATCTCAAAATTGGTTGATTGTGTAAACCAAATAGAAAGATTGAATCTGAATGGCGTATCTGCTTTTCCTGATATTTTTTGTTTAATCTTAACTTGTCTAGTGATGTAAATGACTCAAGGTTTGTGGTTCTTCCTTGAGCTGACCACGTGGAGTAAAAAAGTCTAAACTCAAAAGAAAATTAGAAGAGAATAAAGCTCGAAATAAAAAAATGTTTGAAGAAGCAAACAAAAAAAATCTAAGAACTAATGAATGAAACAAATAAGAATCAACGAATAATGTTGGAGGTAACTTAAAGAAAAGAGGATAATAAAATTATGAAGATAGATTTGGAAACGGTATCTGATCCCAGTGCTTTCATAACCGGATCGGATATCAAACTGGTAGCTCTAACAGTTCGAGGTTCAACCGGTCGGACCGGCAGTTCAACTGAAAAATTAAATTTATTTATTTTTAATTATATTTAAAAAGAAAAATGTAATACTCCCTCCGTCTCCTTTCAAATGGCACACTTTCAATTTTGGGCTGGCCCACAAAAGTTTGTACATTCAAAAAAAAAAGCAAAAAGTAAAAAACAATCACCCTTCTCCATACACTTTATTTACAAAAAAACTATCTCTACCTAACATACTTTATCATTTATATATTACATAAAAATACAATTATACCCCTAAAAGTTATTATTTTCTTAATCTCCGTGCCGGAAAGGTGGGTGCAAACTTTTTCGGGATGGAGGGAGTAAATAATAAATAATAAAAAAAGATATATCATTGGAAACTCAAAAGTAAAACCCACTTCATTACAAGAGTTATCATTTATCAGCCCAATTAATAATATTATTTAAAAAAAGGTAAGAGAAATCATTTAGTAACATCAAATACAGAACTAGGGCTACTGCGTCTCCAGCGCCGTCAAGCCTATTTCTTCCAAAATTTGAAATTCTCCCTTCCAGATTCTGAAATTATGTCCATTACTTATTTTCTTTTTCTTTATTTCACTCGATGTTTTCTTCAATCCGTTCATGAAGTTAGGGTGTGATTATCAGTCGAGAAAATTTCAACAGAAGACAGTTTGTGGAGGCGCGTTTCCTCCGGCTACTGGAAGGCTTTGTGTTCTTCGATTTATTAGATTTGTTTGAGTTCCAATCAAATTTTACATATGGAGACAAGCTAAGAGAGTGATTACAAGTTTTTATGGTTATTATATATTTCTATTTTATGTTATTTCTCCTTTGTAACCATATTCATTTTTAGGAAGAACTTGATATTTGTATATAAGATTTGTAATTTGGGTGACTAAGATGTTTGGAATTTGGATGTGTGGTAAATTTGAAAGCTAAATCGGTTGTTTTCTAATTCTGACAATCTTACTGATTTGCCGATTTTAGCCAGTTCAAATCAGTTTTTCCCGGTTCAACCACAAAAATGGTTATATAGGTCATTTCGGACCAGGTCCAACTTCAGTTCCCGGTTCAATCGGTTGAACCTGCCAGTCCGGTCCTGTTCTGAAAACACTGTCTGATCCTGTTTGGCATGAATATTTTCAAATTTAACAAAATAATATTATGTAAAGAATGAATCAAGAATTCAACCAGTCTATTAATCAAGATAATATTTACGGGGCTTACTTTCCCGGTGATTTTGGAATTTTGGGGAGTGATTTACCCTCATTTTAATTGTTGAGAATAAATATTATCTTGTTTTATATTTTAAATATTGTATTTTTATTCATCCCAATAGTATTTAAGTTTTAGGGTATTTATTATTTTATATGTTTTGGGAACATTTGCTTGGACTGATTAGCCCTTAATATATTAATTAACATATCTAATGAGTTGTTTGATTGTAAAAATTTCGACCCGCTATTTATTTACAGTCCGATGAATAAAACACATTGGCCCTTTTGATCAAAACCCATGGGGATGGTAGATTTCGTAAGTCTGCTTAAAAATTGAGCGCTATAATTTTTTATTTTACTATTTTCACCCTAAAATATAGTATATTTAAAAAAAGCCTCAAATATAACTACACGCATTTATGCCCTTCTGATTGATTGATTGGTAATTTTATTTATTATATATATTTTAACTTTGATTTATTTTTTAATTATAAATTCAGGCATAAAAATAACAATTAAAATATGCACAAACAAAATGTGTTTTTTTTCATGTTCATAAATTAAATAATATTTAGATTTAATGAAAAAATCCAAAAATTATATTAGAGTACACTTTCGTGATACCGTTTTACGTATTTTGGATTAATTATCACTTTTATTGAATATGTTATCACTTTTTATTAAATATTATCTCTTTTTATTTATTTTTCGAATTGTCATGAAAGGATTCGTTGTACCGTTAACACTTTTTATTAATAGTGTATTATTTTTAGGGTAAATACACTTTTTTATCCATTAACTTTTACAGATTTGAAATTGGTCCATCGGTTTCACACTTTTTGAAATTGGTCCATTTAGTTTTCAAAATTCAACAAATTCGTCCTCTGACCGGCTATAGCGGGTCTTGGACCCGATAATGCTGAAGTGGAAAATATATATATTTTTACTTACCACGTGGTAAGGGACGTGTATTAGAGGGTTTGCAAATAGGTTTTTTCCCAAACGTGTCAACCCCCAAATCAAAATAAGAAACCCGCTACGAACCCTAACTCTTATCCACCAACACCTCACTCAATTCGTCAATTCACATCAGGAGGGTTTGTCATCAACAAATTCGTTGTTTGCATCAAGAGGGGTAAGGTTTGCTGCCTGCTATTGTGGTATAAATGCTAAGTTGCGAACTTCTTGGACTGAATCGAATTCGGGCCAACAATTTTAGGGTGTCGAGCATGGCAGGTATAAATTTAATACTTATAAGTACAATTCCATAGCTTTCTTATGTAGTAAAAAAAATCATAGTAATGGACAGTGTTGGATGAGTTAATATTAATCACTCTTGTTTTGCAGCGAAACAGTGGTGGATGTAATTATTTTGAATGGGTCGATCCTCCAATGCCTCCAATAGCAAAGTCTATAATTCTCCTTCTATTGAAGAAGAAACGTGAAATGGCTAAGGAACATAAAAATATCGAGAGATATAGAAAGTATATGATAATTGCACTTATTGGATCTTGGACTTTATTTGTTGTTATCTTGTGTTCTACAAAGTTGATGCCCTGAGAACTTGTTGGAGTAATGGAGTTGGGTAATGGAGTGGGGTAATGGAGGTTGTTTTGATGTATGATGTTGGGGTTTAGGGGCTCTGTTTTTTAGTGGTTTAGGATGCTGGAGTTGTTAAATGGGATGGGGTAATTGAGTTCTTAAAAGGAGGTTGTTTGTTGTATGATGTTGGAGTTTAGGGACTCTTTTTTTTTAGTGGAAGGTGTGGTTAAACTAATGTCATACTTGTAGCACATTATTTAGTGTAGTATTTGCAAAGTGTAATTGTTGTATATGACATTCATGTTCAAAGTTCAATTGTGTAAGGTGTAATTTTTTTATACCTCTCATTTTATCAGTAATTATATTCCATTTCCAATTATTTCAACTTTAAGAAAAGCTAACTCATAAAATCAAGGCTCACAAGATGAAGAACAATAAAACTCATAATATCAATACCCATAATAGCAGCAGCTTATGACCACCAGTTATTCAACACAACACAACTCAATACTCATAAACAAACATACTTGATCAAGTCTCATCATAAACTGATAAGCCAACAACATTCATTTCCATCATAAAACTTCAAGTACAATTAGCAAGGTGTGTTGTGACTCAAAATACATGCATCTACGTCATTTATTTCAAGTCATAACCCCATCACAAAAGTGTAATTTCATTCTACACAATGACAAAAAAATGTAGTTCAATCTACATATTATCAACAAAAAGCAATATTGGCAAACAATCATTCCAATATACACAAAAAGTTCTAATGGTTCCAGCCTTGAACCATGACACTAATTCTTCTTGTTTCCCTTTTCTTTCTTGTCATTCTTTCTTTTCGAAGCAATTAAAGATAAGATGGATAAAGTGATGAAATTTTTCCCTCCCTTTTTGAAAATGCGTCTTGATCCTTCATCTCTATTTAAAGGATGGAGTTGTTCATACATAGTAGGTGGTTGTGTGGATGAAGATCCTTCGCGTCCACTAACATCCTTGCCCTGCCAAGTTGTATAATGGCATGTGAAAAAACTAAAACAGTAATAAAAAAATCAACTGCCACAATTAGGGAAAATAATAACCTGCAAGTTCTTTCTTGATGGTGGATTATCATCTTGAGTAACCTGACTCCTAATGCCAACAATATCATCTTGAGTAACCTGACTCCCTAATCCAATCGTGTTATCAACCATGATATCTTCACCTACCACTTTATTAATAACAACCATTTTTATTTTCTTAGAAAGAACAGTAAATAGAAAAGTAACGATAAAATTTGATTTGGTTGTCTTACATTCAGATTGTTGGACTTGGTTCAATGGTTCATCCTGATTTATATCTTGATCCATTTGAGTATGATTGTCAACCGAATTAGGTACTTGCAACAAAATTGAAAAGATAGACAGATCAACTTATGAATAATTCGAGGCACATTGAATTCAACACAACTTAATTACCTCATTGACAATAAGGGTGCACTTGCAACCTCTTTTGTTGTGTCCAGGCAAGTGACAATGGCTGCATTTCACTGTGATTTGCCTTCTAAATTTTCCTTGATCACTGCTACTAGGTCTTCCACTTTTCCTCTTTCTAGTCCTTTGGATAGGCTCATCCGGCTCTCTTCTTCTTGCGTTTTTTGGCCTACCAACTTTTCTACCAATCTTTGGAGGAATGGGAGGGGTGATACTAGTAGCTATCCACTCATCTCTATCATTTATAGGCATGATAAAATTATCATAAACCATCTTATATGCTAATACTCTATAACATGCATCTGTAAAATTCTGTGGATTTAAACCTTGGCAGAAGATGGCCCTAATGGCATGTGTGCAGGGAATGCCTGTCAAATCCCACCTTCTACATCCACAAGTAGACTTTTCCAAATCAACACTATACTTATTCCCATTGATGCATTTAATCCGGCAATTATCTGATTTTATGGGAATACAAGTTCTTAATTTTTTTTCCTCTCATCAATCACTTCCTGGGTTCTTGGGCACAATAAACCTTTCCACTTTTTGCTTTTTAGGCACATTTCTCAAATTTTCCGAAGCCTTTCCATTAGGTAGTCCATAATCCACTCCAACATACTCAGTATTGGCATGTCTCTTGCTGGCAAGATGCAGAAATTAAAGGACTCAGAGATATTGTTCATCACCATGTCACACGTAGGATAAGTATTAAAATATGACCTACTCCAATGTTCTACAGGTTTATCTTAAAACCAAGTTAGAAGTTTTTTATTCAATTCCTTCATATCAGCCATCGCCCTGATGAACTCATTATCTGTGGAGGCCTTGGATGCCTTGTACAATGCAATTTTAAATGTTTGCCCTCTAAATCCAGCATTCCTCATGTTTCCCCACATGTGTCTAACACAATATCTATGTGAAGCTTTGGGGTAAACTTTTTCAAATGCTTGGATTAACTCCTTTTGCTTGTCAGAAATAAATGTCCAAATAGAATCATCAACAATACTCAAATCATTCTTCAGAACAGTTAAGAACCAATTCCAAGTGCCCCTATTCTCCTTTCCAACAACTGCATAGGCTATAGGGAATATGTTGTTATTAGGATCAACCCCAACTGCAGATAGTATAACACCACCATGAGGCCCCTTAAGATGACAACTATCAACCCCTACTATTGGCCTACACCCCATTAAAAAACCCTCTTTCAAGGCATTCAAGCAAATGTACAACATATCAAATATCGGGACTTTAGCGGACTGATCTACCCCAACCAACACAGTAGATCCAACATTAGTTCTCTTAATTTCCTCAGCATAATCCCAAAGTAGACTATACTAAAAATCGACATCCCCATACAGATCTGTTAGAGCCAATTTCTTGCATTTATATGCTTGATGATGTGTAATGTTCACTCCTAACTCAACCTCTAAGTCTTCCCTGAAACCTGACACCTTTCTCTTTGTATCATTCTTGAATTGGTGACCATACCTCGCATTCAACCATTTAGCTTTCAAGCTCTTGATGTGATACTCCTCAACACATGTGTGCGTATTGTAAAAAATGTTGATTTGAAAGGTAGACTCATTATGGATATTCGTTGCATGAATCTTCCACTCACAGCCATGTCCATCACATTTCGCATACACCATTTGATTATCATTTTTTGCTATCCTAATGCTCCTTTTTCTAAGAATTGCATCAGAACGAACAACTTCAGTGAATTCAAACTTACTGCTAAACACCATATTTAACTTCAATTGATCTGGGGTGTACATGTGCTTGGGTTTATACTTAGGATATCTCACATTCTCACTATCATTATCACTACATTTGTCACTGTTAAAGTCATCCTTACTCTCCATGACATTCTCTTCCCCAGGACCATCATCAAAGGGTTGGTCTTCTGCATCACTGTCTTGATCAATATGATTAGCATGTGTGATGTCATCAAATACATCTTCATCATCAGAATACTCACTATCTTCCACGTTGTCACTGTCTTCCATCACTGAATCGCTGCCAAGATCTTCCTCCTCCCCACTAGATTCATATTCAACAATTGACTTCCCTATATTGTCATTCTTCTCTACCTCTAAATCCCTACCCAAACCATTATCCTCTTGACTATATCTTCATCAATAAGTCCATAATTTCCCTTTTACCAATTTGCTTCTCTCTAATGCCCTTACTGAGTGTCTTCTTTTTACCATCTCTAATGCCCTTACTGAGTATCTTTTTTTTACCACTGTTATTTCAATTTTCATTTTCCCTCTTTTTTCAGTTTCCAACACCAAGCTTTCCATACCAGCACCAAAGTCAACTCTCGAATCCGCAATTGTATCCGCATCTCTACCACTTATTTTTATCAAAACAATCCCAACAATAGAAGGTGAAATATAAACACTAACCGCTTTGTACCATTTCAATGTATCCTCAAATATCATTCTAAAACCTGCCTCATCTTTCAGTTGGAAAAACTTATCTTTGTACAAAGCATAAAACATCACTCTTTTTTTGTTTTTGCCAACATTATCCACGAATTCCCTTAAAGATTCTACTGTAAAATTCTTCTTACTAACATACTCAAACTTATGCACTGTACCTTTGTTATATGTGTTTAACCTTAAATCTAACACCTCATCAATATGCACTGACAAAGACAGCTGATCTGAATCACCTAAATAATAATAAATTTCAGTGAGAGGCAAAAATAATTTGTAAAACATAGTACATGAAGGCCCACATGCATTAATATTCGAAACATCTAACACCTATAAAATATAAAATATTATTTGAACATTTTAATATGGTGGACCATCTTTGTCGGGTATAAGAGAAACTGAAAAAGAAAGTTTCATTAAATATTCTTGGAGTAGAAGCATACGACGAATTCAACAATATAAATGTGAGTGTAACAGCTTTAAATATTCTCAGTATTTGGACCACATAATAAAAGAGGGTGAGATTGTAGGGCATCTGGACCACACACAAATACATACATATTTATTACATTATTGTTGGGTTTTAGGGGTGCAACCAAAATAAAACAAATACGTTATCTACAAATGACAAGAAGATTATGAAGCATACAAATGAAATTACCGTAATATGGCACGAGGTTGTTGTTTTTTGAAGAATTACGGTACTTCATGCTACAGTCGGGGAAGCTTGATGTTTCAATCTTCAAAAGAAATAAATGAGTGGGAATCGCGATTAGGGAAGTTCGATTTCTCACCCTCTTTGATTTTGCCAGATTCGCGATTTGGGCTTGGCAGCTGAATCGTGATTTTAGCAAGGCAGCATTCGCGATTTCTGAAGTTTTGATTTGGGTTTTAGGGCATCGCGAGATTTGGGCGTGTTTTATTTGGGGTTAATTGAATTGACTTTAGGACAAATCATACTCCAAACCCTTCCAGCCACGTTGGATCCCTTTAAAATTAAATATAATAATAATTTTGAGCCTATTACTAAACTCTTCCCACGTGGTAAGTAAAAAAGAATATTATTTTCCATGTCAGCATTATCGGGTCCAAGACCTGCTACAGTCGGTCAGAAGACATATTTGTTAAATTTTGGAAATTTAATGGACCAATTTCAAAAAGTGTTAAACTGATGGACCAAGTTCAAAATCTGTGAAAGTTAATGGATAAAAAAGTATATTTACTCTTATTTTTAATTAAAATATTATCACTTCGAGTTATTTCTTGAAATGGTCTTATACAAATATATATATATATATATATATATATATATATATATATATATATATATATATATATATATATATATATATATATATATATATATATTTGACAGAGTCACACAAAATTATTTGTTATATAATACTTTAATTTAAAAATATTCAGTTTTTAAAATTCAAGTATTAGTTCATGAAATGGATAATGTAAAGTGCAAATAATAATAAAAAATAATGAAAGAGAGTATAGATATAGAAAACTAGAATATGCACCGATCTCAAGGTCAATTATGTGAATTTACTTGCGTGTCATTTATTAATTAATCAGTTTTATTAAAAATAAAATATGGAAACAAACATAATATTACTTAACCCATGTTATATAATAATCCCTTAACAGCCCATATGATTTTACTAAACCATGTAGGAGGTTAGGCAACCAAACATTCCTTTAGTGTCTAATGTATTTGTATGTCTATCTTTTTAATATCCAATGTATTTTTTTAATGAAATATGTAATTTTAATTGTGTAAGAAGTAATTTTTAAATATTTATTTTAACTTATTATGATACATAATTTCTTATATTAGTATTATATAAAATATACAACATAAAAATATAATTACCAATTAAATATAAAAACATAAAAATATAATTAATATTTAAATATAATTATTATTAAGTGTGGTAAAAATATATAAAAATAATTTTATATTTAAAATGAGCATTAAAATAAATAAAAAAGAAATTAAAAAAATTTGGTACATGAATTTGGTATACACAAAATTTTACCCAAATTTGGTACAAGTTCACCAATGTACCAAATTTTTGATACATTGGTACACATCATTGGAGGGGTAGATGGACTAATCAATAAAATTTGGTGATCAGATAAGACCATTAGAGATGGTTTTAGGTCTTCCCCAATGCATGATTTTTTGTGACGTCACTAAGGTGGCATGTTAAAAAAAACTTAAAGGGGGCGGCTCTTTGCACCCTAGATCTACTAAACGAATCACATTAATTTATATATTTAAAAATAATTATGTGAGAAGCCGTAAATATCCTTTATAAATAATAAAACAAAATTAATTATAATCAAGGTTTAAAATATCAATATCGGTAAAAATATCGGTACCTCAAATTTACGGATATATCGATGGATATATCGAATATCGATATCGATATCGGTAAAAATAAAAAAATCACAGAAACTTGAAAAAAAAGAGAAAATTAATTATTTAATTTTGAAATATATTTTAACTAATTTTAATATATAAGTACAATCTAAAATCTCAATAAAAATCATAACATATGATAAGAAAATCAATTACAAAATATTTAAATAATCTAAAGTCATACAATACTTAATAACTAATACCAAAATGATAATTTATGATGCTTAAATGTAAAACATGTGATGCCATCTTGATATAAACAATGTTGATATCAACTAATTGAATTAGAGAAATTCTGAACATAGTTCAGAATGTGCCAGTAGTATTGTTAAGTACCAATAAAATACCCTCCGTCCCGATCCGATTGAATGTACCAAAATAATTGTATTTTTAATCAGAGTATACTATCACACTGTATACATGAAAGAAAACTCCTCATTTACTTATTAGTAATAATTTTAAAGAAGTGTGATAATAAGTGATAATTAATTAAATCAAATAAAGCAGTTTTAATAATTTCATGCAAGTGTTGCTCTATTTTTTATTTTTTTAAAATTAATCAAATTAATGAAAAAAATTGTATTTAGTTGGTAAAAGTAATATAAAAAATCATTAAAATTTTCTTTAAAATTTGGATAATTTTTCGATATTTTTGATATACCCTCGATATTTTGGCGATATTTCCTCGATATATCTCGACTTCTAAAAAATTTAAACTGTGGCAAACCGATATCGATGTTGTTACCGATATTTTCAGATATATCATCGACATCAGAAAAGAATATATTTTTCCCCAATATCGATATCGGTACTATCCAAATACGGATATATCGTAAAAATATCGTGGATATTTTCAGAAATTTTAAACCTTGGTTATAATTAAATTTCTAAATGCACCCAGTATAGATTTCTAAATGTACCTCATGATAATCTGTCGTTTCTAGACTTCTCCAAGTTCTGTAGTAAACCTGAGGGATCATGACTGGGTACTTTTGGAGCAATGCCATAAGCATGCCGATCTTCTTCAGCATATGATGGTGGTAAAATGAAATTTATCGGTTTAGCTCCGGTATTTAAATTTTTAGAATTATTCAATGTTCTTGCTGCATTCACGGGGATTAAAGAGACATATATTGGGAAAATATTAGGTGCCACTGGTAGAGGCCAGAGTAGATAGGGGAACACTTGTAGGTGTCCTTCCTACCGTCACATTTCTCTCCATCTGCCATAAAAACGAAATTAGATGTGTAAAGAAAGATACTCCCTCCGTCCGCCCTCGGGTCTTTTACTTTTGTGCATGATAATTAAGGAGTGTTATTATTTAATGTGTAGTGAGTAGTTGTATTAGTGGGAGTGTGTGACCCATATTTTAATTGTATTAGTGAGTGTGTGTGGGTTACATGTGTGTAAAAAAGAAAATGACCCTCTTTGGGGCGGATGACCAAAATGAAAAAAAGACCCTCTTTTGAGCAGGCGACCAAAATGAAAAAAAGGTACTCTTTCGAGCGGACGGAGGGAGTACAATTAGGGGTGGAAAAAAACTATAAACTTGTATGCTGAGCTCTTCAAACCAAAAAATATCGAAAAATACTGAAATTTAGGTATACCGAATTTTTCGGTACGATATAGTCGCCGTACCGAAAAAATTGGTTCGATATCAGTATATCCCGGGTTAAAATTTTTGTATTTCAGTATACCAAAAAAATTATATATTATATTTATTATTTTATTTTTTATGTTGGATTTTTATTATGGACCCCAAATTTGTTTTAATTACTAAGCCCAAACTTATTATTACCAGGCCTGAGCCCATTTTCAACCCTTTCATTCTCCATTACTTGATTACATTTACGTTTCTAGGTCATTCATTCCCAAATCATGATTCGTGCCGCAATGCTTCACCCTAAATCTTCTTCGAAATCCCTCTTCTCAAGTCGAACACGACGCTCCCAGAATTTTGGCCGAAGCTTTGAGTAACCTTTCCAGTTCCAGTTCTTCCGAGGTGGGTGCTCGGGGATTCTGAGGTGGTTTCTTTGTGTTCTTCGGAGTCCTGTCGGTATTTCTTTAAGTAGGTCCAGTTTCTGAGCAGTTGTGTTCGGCCGCAATTATTTCGGTCGTTGATTCGACCCCTCTCCTGCAATTATATCCGCAATTGTTGATTTTAAATTACAGGGTAAAGGGAATGCTTTATCTCTACTTGTTTCCTCTCAAATTCTCTCTGTTTTCTTGAGGTTGCGCAATTATTTGCATTTTTGTTCCCTTGTGAATATTCTCTTATTCGTTTGTTTAATGTTTGATATCATGGGCAGTGTGTACATTATTTAAGAACATAAGTTTGCTGTTATATTAAATCCGTGCCAACAATATAATTTGGTGTACTTTATGTTTTGGCTTAAGTCTCCTATTCAATTTTTAATGTTTTATAGTTTCATAATAGTGCTAAAAACAATGAATCATTTACTTGTTCCATGGATGATCTGTTGCATATTGATTTTTCTTTTTTATTAGAATTTTAGATCCTTGTGCGAGGGATTATATGCATACATATATGTAGGATTGTATGAGCATTTGAGGGCAAATTAATTTGCTAGTTTCAATGCATTATGATACAACTCATGATGACAATGACTTTTAATATGTATGGTTGGGTGCTAATATTTTGTGGTTTAATGAAGTTACTTAAGTTTAATTTGTATTAAGATGAGTGCCCAAATGTTAATTCTGGAATTATGGGTTGGGACTTAAGATGTTTGCTATTTAGCATGAAATGCAACTAGCAATATGGGCTGTTAAAATCATTCGTGAATGTGATGACTAGTTTCAATCACAATAACTTGTGTGTATTATTTGTATGCATCTAAGCAATTGGTTTGAGTTGATTTGGATTTCAACCCAGACATTTAAAGTGTTCATGTTATTCTTATTAGAATATCATTTTTTTTTAATATTCTGAAAAGTGTCATGTTATTAGGTTTTTCTTTTTTTATTACTCTTCAAAGATCATCTCTATGCACAATATCTTATATTCCACATGTTTCTTTTATTTTTCAAAATGGAATACGAGTCTTCTCATACATTGCCAACACTGTCCGAAACACCAAACAATACGGACTCTGAGGCACATGATGAAAGTGATCTTACAAGTTGTAAGCAAGCAAAAACAGATTAAAAAAACTCACCCACTATTCCTAAAAGTTCAAGGAGTCCATATTGGAGCCATTGCGTGAAGGGGTCTAGTACATTAGAGAACGGGACCTTACAGGCTATTGAAAAATGCAACTATTGTAAAAAAGAAATTCCGATTTCTTATGGGTCTACTAGTGGATTAAAGAATCATTTAGAAGCTAGGCGCCCTTCAAGTCCACTGTATTATGCAAACAACAAAATAAAAAGTCAACATATTTTAACACCTGAGAGTATGGGGACAAGGAAGTACGTTAACTATGCATACTTTTAATAAAAAATGATGTGAGATCATGGCTGCAAAATTTGTGATTACTGATGAAATGTCTTTTTGAGCTATTGAAGGGAAGGGGTTGAGAAATTAGATTTTTGAATTGTAGTTCATATTTAAAATGCCTGATCGAAAGAAAGTTGTAGGTATAATTTATATGATTATAATTAATCATGTATATCAGATGTTATTTAAGAGCTTTAATCTTATTATTGCTTATTATTTTCAGGTATGGTTTATGAGTTATTTTAATGGAGAAAACTATGATTCAAAATGCGATTAGTGGCCAAAGGGTAAGTATCACAAGTGATACCTGGACATCAATTCAAAATATAAACTATATGGTGATTACTGCCCACTTTTTAGATAGCGAATGGAAGTTGCATAAAAGAATTATTAACTTCACTAAAATAAACAGTCATATTGGTGAAGAGATTGGAAAGTTGATAGAGGTTTGTTTGGGAGAGTGAAAAATAGAAAAACTCTTTCCAATAGTAGTTGGCAATGCTACTTCAAATGATATTGCTATTGAGTACTTGAAAAAGATAATGAAAGATGAAAATAGTGTATTGTTTGAAGGGAAATACTTGCATTTGAGGTGCTCTTGTCACATAATAAATTTATTCGTGAAGGATGGTTTAAAGGAGCTTGAATCTTCGATTAAAGCAATAAGGAATTTCGTTAATTTTATTCATTCTTCTCCTTCAAAATTGAATAAATTTAGGGAGTTTGCTTTACAAGTTTTCTAGCATGTCAACTATGTGTATGGATGTCAAAACTAGGTGGAATGCAACTTATAAAATGCTTGAAGTCGCTTTGAAATATAGAAAGGTGCTTGATAGAATGGGTGCAGAATGGGAACCTTTTGCAAGTTATTTTTGTGAGAAGAATGATAAGGGAAAAACAAAGATAGGGCCACCAAGTATGGAAGATTAGGAAAATTGTAGAGCTTTTGCACACTTTTTGCAAAATTTTTATGAAATCACTTTAGAGTTGAATACATAAAAAAACTCATACTGCTCAATTTATGTACCAATCTATGGTTATGTTACAAATTGAGATTGAGTAAAGGTGTTTAGATGATTCAGATAAGGTTCTTGAAAAAGTTGCAAACTCAATTAATCTAAAATTTGAGAAGTATTGGGGTAATTGGAATGTTGTGAATCCATTAATCTTTATTACAAATGTTTTAGACCCTAGACACAAGCTTCAAATGATCAAGTTGTGCATGAGAAATCTTGGAAATACAAAAGCTGAAGAATTCATGAATAAGGTTAAAAGAGATTTAATAACTTTGTGGGATGAGTATAAAGGAATGAAACATTTCAAGATTAATGAGAGAAGAAATGTGCAAACAATGTATAGACCTGATGGAGAATCTTCTTAAATTGGTGGTTTCAAGTCATTTTGGAAAATTTTGTATAGTGATTTAAAAGCACAAAATAAAGAAGATCAGCAAAAAGAAATATCTAATGAAGTAAATAAGTACCTAGCAGATGATACAGAAGAACCAAATCTTTCTTTCAATCTTTTGGAGTGGTGGAAGGGAAGTGAAGCTAGGTACCCAATTCTTGCAGCTATTACCAAAGATATTTTTGTCATTCCAAGTTCAACCGTTGATAGTGAGTTTGCTTTTAGTTTGGGAAAAAGGGTCGTCGATCCTTTTAGAACTAGTTTGAGTTCTAAAATGGTAGAAGCATTGGCGTGCACTATTGATTGGCTAAAAGCAGATGACATCTTGTATAAGGATCCAACCAATGACGATCTTAATCTTTACAAGGAAAGTAAAGAAATTGAAAAGGGTAACTTTATCAATTAAATATAAGTCATATTTATTTACAATACTTTTATATTAGTAGTTATTAACATAATTTAATAATAATTGCAGGTGTCACTCAAGATCTAATGGCCACAAGTCTTACTCTTACCACAACATCAAATCGAATAGGCTTTTTTTGGAGATTAAGCAACACTGCTAGTGGGTGAAAAAGATTGTAAGCTATTTCCTATCTAGTTAGTTTTATACTATACTTTTTAGCATGGATAATAGTTGAAAATTAAGAAAGAGTATTTTTTCTCTCTCTCTTTTTCAGGATGTAAGCTGTGAACAAGTTTAGGAAATGACCAAGGCTACAAGAAAGCAGATTGTTGTTATTTGAATTCTATGTTGTTATTTGAATTCTACTTAATATTACGTTTTGATTATTGGTTATGAACTTATGATTTATGAATTGTGTGAAGTACTTGCCATTTATGTTGTTGTTCACTTGTAAAATTATTTATGATTACTAGTATTTTGCTTATTGATTATGAATTGTGTGATGGAGTATTTGTTAAAATTAGATTGGTATTTTTGTGAAATATATATGATTGCTAGTATATTATGTGTTGAATTGTGGATTTTATATTTTTTTGGGTATTTTTTTTGTATGAATTTTGGTATGTTGATAATATTCTATATGACTTAATATATTGAACTTTCGACATGTAATTAATTTTTGGTATTTTGGTTTAATCGGTATATACCTAAAAAATCGGTATGGTATTTATTTTAGTTTGGCAACGGTATGCATTTTCGTATACTACAATTTTGGTATCGGCATCGGTATGCAAATTAAATAGTGTACCAAAAATTTTGGTATGGTATCGTATTTTCGATATGCTGTGTTTCCTCACCCCTAAGTACAATGTAAGTAGTTGAAAGAAATTAGATGTAGACCTGGGTCAAACCATCTCTAATGTATGTACAAAATGGAAAGAAAATCTGTCTAATTGCTTCTAATTCATGGAAAATTCAATCCAAAATTACAAGACAAGTACAAACACACACTACAGAAACATAAATTCAAATTACCCATACTGAATTTCCAAATTTGAAACTTACCCAAACCCTAGAATTCGTGTCAATTGCAGAATGAAGAAGCGAAATGGCAAAGAAAATGATTACATGGTACTTACTTGACATTGACGAAGCCTTGACGGTGGATAGGAGGTATGAATGTTCTTCTCTTTCGTTTCTCTTCTGAATAGTCGCGGAACGAACACATCGCCGTTCCTTTACTTTTTTATAGAGTTAATATTTTTGTTTTTCTTTTTTTTTGAAATTTTGTGATTAATTAATTTTCTTTTAATTTGGATATAGTTAATTAAAAGGGTAAAGTTGTCTTGTATAGGGTGTATTTAGTAATTTATATATATAACTTTTAATTTTAGTGGTGTACGTTTAGTAATCGAGGTTCGTTTAGTAGACTTGTGGGATGCAAATAGCTGCCCTTAACTTAAATTGTGGGGGAGTTTTTTCTGCATTGAAAAAATTTTTGGGTTTATTCCCAAGGTGAGCGGAAAAAAGTGGAAAAGGGAGGAGAGAGAGGACAATGAGTGGTGAAAAGGCTATTGTACCTACCAAATCCCATTTTCACTTTATCTATTATATATATATATATATATATATATATATATATATATATATATATATATATATATATATATATATATATATATATATATATATATATATCAGACAGAAGAGAGATATGAGTATGTATATTATTAAACAGTACCTTCAATGCTTTTTTTAATATTAAAAGTGTTTTAAATTGTACATTCAATATTAAGCGATGATTTCAATATTTTCTTTTTTATTTTATTTTGAACATTAAATTTTAATGTGTATTATTTGAATTTGTATTTTTATGTTTTATGTAATGAAAAAATTAATAATGGAGTATTTTTTTCCTTTTTTTTCAAAATTTAATAAAAATAAAATAATCAAAATATATAATTATTTATAATTTATTTGGAAATTAGATAAATATAGTTGATAAATTAAATAAGAATTAGAATAAATTGAGGTAGGTTCTCCTAAAAACTTATTTTTTGGGTTTATTGTTTGGGAGGAGTTTGTTTTGTAGGTAGAGATTTTTTATTTTGAGGTGACTCTGATGTGAAACAAAAAAAACTTGTTTTTTGGGTATGATGTATTATGGAAGCCATTAACCAAACATCTCCTTAGGCCTTAACCGGTGGATACAACTCTAGTTTCCACCTTTGCATTAGGCCTAATTGTAAAGAGGATATTTGCATCATCGGGCTCCAATGAAATTGATTCAATTGCTTGCAGATCAATAATTTGGGCTTTGAGATTTTTTCATGAATAAACTAAGCCCAAAATTTAAATATTCCTTGTAAAAATTTGGGCTTTAATATTTTGGGCTTAATTCTTCAAGTTTTAAATTAATTTTAATTCATAATTTGAGCTTGAGTCAATTAAATTTAAACCATGAATTAATTTTGGGTTGGATCATGCAACTTAATTGCTCGTCTCATCACCTAGATTTACTTCGTCACTGCAAGAATTTTGAATCAACATAACAAGAATTTGAACCTCCTCCACCATTTCAAGAAATTGAACTTCTTCACTTGAATTTGCATTCAACTGCCGACTTCTCATTGTCAACATTTTTCTTCTCAACTAATTCATGATTCAATTTATTATTTCTCTTACAGATTTGATGAGAATAGCCTGAATTATGACTGAACCTAGAGAGATCTCAGTTGTCTGCATACCTCTTTAAAGAGGATCAAGTCATAACGTAGTTCAAAAGGACATGATTTGATTTGGATGTGGATTGTTGTACACAGTTAATTATACTCATGCGGGCCAGGAGTGACATGTAGTTTAGGCTCGTGCATTAAGGACTGATGAAATTTAATTTGTGTTAGATAATCTAGGCTCGTATCAAGGAGCATGACTTGTAAATAATTTTAGCTCATATCAGGGAGCATCATGTAGATAGTTTGGACTTATCTCGAGGAGCTTTGCATTTGAGTTTGTTAACAATTCATTGTCCCTATCTTGGGAAGCGTTACTTTCTGTTGTTTTAGCTTTATTTCTTTAAATTTTTATAGACACCGCGGTTTTTAGATATGGTTTCTCCTCCAAGGGCTCATCGAAGGACATGTCTTCAAACTTGGAAAAGTCTTGAATAGTTCGATATCTTTTGATGTCAGACTCAACTCCATGTCGTGAGCTCTTGTAACCAACTCATCAAAAATTTTAGGTCAAATTCCTTGGATTATGTAATGAAGATTTCATTGCATCCTTTGAATGCACATTTCAATTGCTGAAGTTTCTAACAACTTTTCTTTGCAATTGAGGCTTAGATTTCTCTATCTATTGATTAGTCGATTACATATTCTTCATTACCTTGACAAATACTTGTTAATTCCACCATGCTAATAGTTCTTCGGGTGCTATAAAAACAGTTGAAAAAATTTTCTTGCATTTGCCCCAACTGTCAATTGAGTCGGCTTCCAAGTTAACATACTAATTGAGGCATTCCCTTTCAGTGAGCGGACAAATTGTTTCACCATGTGGTCTTCATAAGTTCGGGCATCATTGCATGTCTCAATGAAATAGGCCACACATTGCTTTGAGATGCCTTTGCCATCAAATTGTTTGAATGTGGGAGGTTGATAGTCAGTTGGTAATCTCAAGTTGTCAACTCTCTTCTGAAAATGGTAAATATTATTCAAAGACCAGATCAACAAAGTACAATCAAAGAATCAACCCAAATCACCCCTAAATAAGGGATACAAATAAAGAAATTAAAAGAGCAAATCTAGTCTAGCCACTTCAAGGATAATGCGATTAGCAAGTTGCGATGTAGATGTATTCCCATTATCAAACAAAATAGCATTCCTTTGGTCTAAGATCCATGAAATAGTCACTGCAAGAGCCAGAGTGCGTCTCTTGTTCTTGTAAAAACTAATCCACCTATCTTTATATATGCTCTTGAAGCCTGCCGGAACTGATTGGACTAGCCGACGCCATCCGAGCCACAACCTAATCTTATTCCACACCGCTACTAAGCACGGGCACCTAAAGAACAAATGCTCTATGGTTTTAGGTTGGCAAATAAGAATCCACACTCCCTGTCCCCATTTGGATTCCACACACGATATTTAGTAAGGAGCCTATCCTTAGCAATCAACCAAAGCCGAATACTAAACTTTCTAGGGATCCACTTGTGCCAAATTCTAGAAAGAATGAAGTGCCTACTGCCTTTTCCTCTTAGAACGAAGTAAGGAGTAAATCTTACCAACTGCCAACTTCCCATCCACCATGTACTTACTAAATCTCCATGCTCACATCACTATCCGCAGGAAAATAGTGAATTACTCTTTTCATTATAGCAACTAGGGATCTCCAGGAGTAAGAAGCATATTTACTAGCTTTCGCTTGCCAACAAGTACTCCCCCTTAGGTAGACCTCATGAATCCATTTAACATACAAAGATTCTTTAAGTTGGTGCAAGTCTCATACAACTTTAAAGAATAAGGCATCGTTCCAGGTCTTAAGCTCTTTCAACCCTAGTCCACCCTCTGATTTAGGTGTTGTGATGCTTTTCCATCTAACTAGCCCTCTCTGATTCCCCCAAAGGAAGTACCTAAATTGTTCACTCCAAACGCATAACAATGTTCTCCGAAATGGTGACAATCAAAAATTAAAAAGAGAGAACACCATATATGCAAGAAGAAATCAATTCCAATTTACCCACAAAGGAGAGTAATTTGGAGGACACCGATTGATGCACTCCAATACTCGATTGACAAGGGGATCAAAATGATGATTATGTGTATTCGTTTGGTGCAAAGTGGGATACCAAGATATTTCACCGACAGTATCTGTACTTGGTAGGGTAGAATTCCAAGTATTTGACGTTTGAGTCGAACATTCTTCCACTTGGAATAGGTTAAAGAATATTTGGAGCTCCCTTCAAACTTGTCTTTTATTGTCTCTAAAACGATGGCCTTTAGTTGGTCGAGAAAAAGCATTCCGTCAGTTGAAACTTGCATCTCTTCTCTAAGTTGCTTCTTTAATATGATGTTTCGTGGAGTCCTCCTCTTTATGTTCACTCTCAGTTTGTTTTCCACCTGCATGACTTGTCTCCACATTTTTCATTTTTTGTAAGTTCGAAGATCTTTAAGGCTCGCGCTTCCATGTGTTTGTTATGTCCTTCAATGACTCTCATCATACTTGTGATTTGTTCATCAATGTTTTGACATTGGTTGTCATCACTGCAACTTCATCTGAAGTAGCTCGTGAGCTTGGCATTGAGCAAAGAGTTGGGCAGGCAGAGCCAGTTTCACCAACGTCTTCGTCAGAAAATGACTTGAGAGCATCTCCCACCAAAGGGTTCATCTTTGAAGAGGCTTCAAACTGCACCTTCTTTAACATGCTTGTTTAGTGTGAACATTTGATAGATTTTAGAGTCGTGTTCGTGTGATTTTGCGTGTTTTTATTTTATTTTTGGAATTTTATTCCGTATATTTGTAGTGTTTGTATTTTTGGAGTAAGTGTGTGAATCGTGTTATTTTTATTATAGAATTAGGTGATGGGTATGGTATTGGACATGAAAGAATTAAACAAGTGAAGAAGGGAAGGAGACTAAAGAAACACAGGCTCAAGATATAACACACCCAACCATGGGCGTGTTTAGTATTCAGATGGGGGAACAGAGAGTACACACCTATCTCTAGGGCGTGTTGTTTCAACACAACATTCCAACTATCAATCTTAGCTTATGAGAGTGAAAATAAACGTGTTTTAGTGTCCAATTTAACATCTTTTTGATGAGAATTATTGTTATACATTAGTACAAGTGTCCTATATTCAATATATATGAGAAAAAGTTGCATTTGACGTATTTTATTGTATTTTAGGTGGAAAAATATCAAAAGTGCAATGTTGGAGAAAAGGGCAAACTTGAGCAAGAGTGCTAAAAACACACGTCCAATTTGTGTAATTTTTTTGTATTTGTGTGGAAGTTCAAATTAGGCATGTGATACACCATTGGAAATCTACGGAAGAGACAGTCATTTTAGTTCAAGAAACACCTCAATTGGAGTTCTAATGAGGGAGTTATGATCAAAATGGTGAAGTTGCGCAAGCTGTACCGACCAACACGATTGTGCCACTTTGCATGACTTTTTACACCTTCAAATGTTGGAGTTTTTGTGAGTTCTTATATGTATAGAAAGCCAAGGAATAGAGGATCGTGTGACCATAAGAATCACTTAAATCGGAGTTCGAATGTGAAAGTTATGCGTAAAATGATAAGACTGCACAATGTTGCTCGACCAAAACTGAGTTGCTCGACCAAGACCATTTTGGTCGAGCAACGGTCGAGCAAGTCAACCGGAGGAGCTTCAGTTTACAGGTGTGTTGCTCGACTAGGAGCAGTTTGGTCGAGTAAGGACACAGACGTCCAGATTTGGCAATTTTACACCTCCAATGCATGTTTCTGTGTATTTTCACATAAAAAGCCCGTCCAAGGTCCATTAGGAGAGTCTAAAAGTATAAAAGGACATCATTGGAAGGTTTAGAGAGGACCACAACACAACTACCACCCCACAAGGGGGATCACCCCCTACATCATCATCCACATCCATCTCTTCATCCATTCATCACTGTAAAGATCCGTCTGTGAAATCAAGAAGGAGAACCAAGAGGATTTGAAGAGACGGAAGAGAGAAGGAAGGAGACTTCTACACCAAGGGTTTTCCTAATTCTTTTCTTCTATTTTCTAATTTTCCAGACATATGTCCAACCCCCATGATTGTTCTTCGCAACATCATGGGCTAGAACCGTTTTGGTAGATCTAGGATTTTGAAGGTTTTATGAATTAATTAAACTCTCTTGTGTGTCCTCCGTACAACACTAATTGTGGATTGATTTTATATATGATTGTGCGTTTTCAATTCATATTCACGGTCATTTTGTGTATCTTCAACTATTATATAAGGTCTGAATATATATATTGATTATTGATTGAGCGCGTTCACTGCTAAATAGGGTTTATTGTTATGATTCTAAGTGAAGGGGCTCCAACACTTCATTAGAAATGTCATATATGAATGTTTATTAATTGAATTAAATTCGGGTTAGTAAGCAGGATAAAGAGGGTAATTTTATAATACCTATAAAGGGAGATCATATCAGGTTAGTTACTAGACGTGGGAAATAATTGATACTGATAGTACCTAGAAAGGGGGGTGAAATTATATCTCTTGCTCCAAGGTTATTCACACATGTTACACGCATATTTACTTGTGTCTATAGAGTATATTTGCATGGCTTCATGATGCATCCATAGTCCACAAGACAGAGTCTGACAATACACTTAAGAGGGAAATTAATGAGTAAAACTGGATTATCCTAGAGCTACCTATTCTCCATTCTTGAGTCACTTTCGAATTTTTCTATGTGCTTTTATTTTCATTGTTATTTTAATTAATTTGTTGATAGATTAATAATTAAATCCTCAAACTTAATTGTCTTGTCTTAATTAATTTAGTAAATAATTAAATTGATAATACGCCGTTCTTTGAGTTCGATATTTAACTTGGTCTCTTGCTTAAGCTGCAATTGATATCCTTAATACTTGGGGATTAATTTTGCGTGCAAAGAAAACGCTCATCATTATCCCAATCACAAGCCGCCACATCATCACACTTACCCAATCAATCATTCTACATGCCCAACACCACTACACCTCTTCAGCCATCAACCTTATCAACCAATTAAATTCCACCACGTCAGTAAAATCATGTGACCCACTATTATCACCTCACATACAATTACTACACGCCCATTATGAGGTCGAGTGGAGTTGTATAAGCTGCATCCTGCCAGTAATTGCCACATGCCCGAGCCCACTCTTATAATTTAACCTAATTTTCTCTCCTACATAAATAGGGAAATATGAAATTTGAAGGAGAGCAGCCGTTACACATAAAAAAAGGAGCCTCATCCCACACATTTTTCTCTTCTTCTTTTCTTCTACATTTTTTTATCTTTCTTTTGATCACTCCACAAACCCATCTTCTAATCTTTCATCCATTCTATCCTTGGTGTTGGAGAGTACTTGGAACTAAGAGAAGAGGTGGAAATCAAGAAGAATTGAAGGTATCCAAGAAGAAATTGAAGGGGAGTTTTAATTATTTTTGTATTTTCATTTGAATTTTAGACTCCATTAATTATTATAATGAATCATTTATTTGTTATGTTACTTTAATTATGCTAGGCTAATCCCTCTTATGGGGTTAAAGACATGATTAATTTGGGCTTAATATTTATTTTATTAATCAAATTAAATATGATTTTGACATGATTTGGTATTTGATTTCTTCTCATGCGTCTTGTGATGAATGTATTATATGTTGACATATTTTGTTAATTATGGGTAGCATGTTAATTTAATGGATTGTTGATTAATTTGTTGTTTATGTAATTAAGTGTCATCATATTAGTTCATGTGGATATTGCTTGAGGTGTGACGGAGACGACCCTCCAAATTATCAGAATTATCATGATAGGACATCAGATTTAGGTTTGACCGAGAGGATATTGAACCCGGTGAGAGGAATCAATCCATTGTTGGCCTTAGTACGCACAAAAGGTAGAATTACCTCTAAATAGTACTTTCTATGGGAGATTTAGGGAATAATTAGTACATAGATGGAAATGATTAGTGTTGGGCATTGATCCTATCTGCATTTGGGAGTCTCTAGGAGACCTACAACCTTAGTAACTCGAGAGGGAGTTTTGGGTACATTTGTGATCTTCTCTAATCCAAATTCTATCTCGTCTATTCCTTTTGCACGATAAAATAAAATTTAAAGCACCTTGATTATTTCTAATCCTATATCTTACTACTTGCCCTTCAACACCAATTCTCCATTTTTATTTTCTCCTATTTTATTTTGATTTCATTTATTTGAGTTCTTGATTATCATCTTATTGTTCTATCCTCATAAAAACGATAGAAACACAAGCTATTGTGTTCCTTCAATCTATTACTTAAACTCCCTAGGTTTTGATATTTTTATTACTTGGGTATTTCTCTACGACGATCGGGTACACTTGCTCGTGAGTTGAAAATCAATGCTTCTCGTAACGATTTCAGCATCTGTAGTTTGTAGCTTTGAAGATTTTGAGGCAGAAGACCTTATCGCGATCCTCGGTGGATTCATCTTTTAAATCTTCATAGTTTACAACTCTAAAGATTTTTATGTAGAAGACCTTTTTATCACGATCTTGAGAGGAATCATACTTTGTATCTTTGAGATTGTGGAGAGAAGAGATGAGATGAGAAGTATAGATTGTCCCATCGAGCATGCCAAAATTTATAACAAAAAAATTTGTATATATGATTAAATATACACAAATTAAAGGTACAAAGATAATCTAGACGGATTTAATTTAAAGAATATGTAAACGAGTTACAATCTCTAATTAATCCCCTGATTCTTCTTTAGGATCAATTTTGACTCTAACTTGCGTTGACTTGACTTTTGTGTGTTGAGTCGAATCTTCGGTTGAAGCTTGTCCGAGCTAGACTTTGAGGATTTATAACGTTAATCTTGAGGTGTTGAGTCTTTATTCGGATTAAGCATTATTCTTGAAACTTTTGCGAAGAACGCAGTTGAATGTGTAGAACATCGATGACTCCACGAAGAATGCTGAAGAACTTGATGTGAAGAACACTTGATGTGGGGGCTTAGCACCATGATCCCAGATCGTAGGCCATGCTTGATTTGAAGATGAATTGAAGATCTTAAAGGAACGATGCTCGTGTTTTTAATCTTTTCAAATGTGTCGGTGTTTCCAGGTGTTCGAGTGTCTGAGTCCATAATGAATGAAGGAGGGCTCTTTTTATAAGTGAATAATGAGAAACCTTCTTTCTATAACTTGCAATCTGATTGATCAATGCTTGATTTAACCTGTTTCTGAGAGCTTGAACCTTCCACTTGTTTGGGCTTTAGTCAGACTTATTTGACTTTGACCTGATTTAATTTATTTTGGGCTTGTTATCTTGGGTCAGACCACCATTAACTTGATCTTGTTTAACTTGTGTCAGACCACACTTAATTTGAGTTTGTTTGACTTGAGCCAGACCACACTTGATTTAAGCTTATTTGACTTGGACCAAACTACATTTAGTTTAAGCCTCATTTAATTTGTTGGGCTCAAATTAATTATCAATTATTTACCAATTAATTTTTTAAATTAATTTATGTAAATTCCAAAATAAAATAGTAAATGAAATTTGATATTTTAATCATGAAATCCATGTATCGCTATCTGATTGGACTATGAATTTTATTGTTTACGAAAGGATATTAGTTAATTAAATGAGTCTGATGTGAATCGGGTATACACATAAACCCTCTTTTCTCAAAATTACTGTTTAGAACATACAAAATTACTCTTTGAAGAGTAATACTCCATTTAGAAGAATATAATTAATCTCTGTAAATAGTAATTATTCATGTACTAAAGAGTTACTAATAAATTAGGGTATGCAAGAATTTGAAAAGTAATTTTTTTATTTAGAAGAGTAATAGTTTATCTCTTTAAAGAGTAATTTTTTATATATTAAAGAGTAATCGCTAAAAACAAGGTTCATGTATGAACCCGGTTCACATAATTGATGGCCTAGTTAGTTACTACTTCTTTCTTTTTATGGGAGTGTGAAGTTGAAATTGAGATGAATTAAAATATAATGTGTGAAGTTGAAGTTGAGACGATGGAGTATATACTTAAAAAAAAAGAAAAAACTCCTTCTATTCATTTTAGTTTGCATCCTCACTTCGACACGGAAATTAAGAAAATTGAGAGTATTATGATATTTTTGATAATAAATAAATGATAAAATATGTTAAATGTGTCAAGTAGGAGTGATTTTTTTAGTAAATAAAGAGTATGAGGATGAGGGTGATTGTTTTGATTTTTTGCATTTTTAAGAGAAAATTTTGTGAGATAACACAAAATGAAAGTGTGTCATTGGTGACTATAAAAAAATGATTTTTTTTATTTAATTATTTTTTAAGCTTAGTTTGGCCCACAATTTGACCATTTTCTCATCAAATCTGAGTTTGTATAATCCTGAAGAGAGTTCGTCATCATTGCAGCAATTTATATGCGACGTTCTGTCGCAGTAAATCTTCACCACTAATGCTTAGATTTCAAGCCCTAAATTAGCTTCTTGATCTCGCAGTCTTTAAACTTTCCGGTGAGTTGATCGAGTTTATTTTGCTGCTTTAATGATTTCTTGATGTTCCAATTAACTTATTGCTTCAATTTTTAATGAAACTCTATGTGAATCAGTTCCTCGCTGCAAATCAAGCTGTTATTGGGGCATTTTGGTGAGAATATAAAATGCAGCGGCCACCTTCGACGATGGAGGAACAGTTGATACTCAAAGCCATTGCTGAAGAATGCCCGTGGGACAGCCTTCCCAAGCGCCTCCAATCCATCTTGAATTCCAAGGAAGAATGGCACCGAAGGTTCTTTTTCTTATCCTCCCTGTTTTCCTTGGAAATTCTTGTGGTGTAGTTTCCTGTCTGCAGTCTAATTAGAAGCAGATTTTTATTCCTTTGCAGAATTCTGCTCAGAAATTAGAATTCATTTTTTTTTTTAATTTAACAACTTTTATTCACATTCCACATGTCATCTAAGTTATTTGTTCAATATATACGGTTTTGTGTAATTAACCTCCGTGGCAAGTTCCATGTGCATCGACATGTAACTGTGATGTTGTAATTGCTGTGATTGTGGAGCATGTTAAGCTTTCTTGTTTTTTGGAGGCATTTTGTGGTATTGGGACATAATAATCCTTGTTTTGTTGAGCCTTCACAATGAGTTAATGCTTCGTAAGATTCAAAACCTCATGGTGTTTGAGAACAACCTTTTGGATCTTCAGTTGTCAAAAGAGTACTTTGTTGAACTTGTAACTTAGGATGCAGTATGCGTGCACGCTTAATTTGGAATTTTTGTCATTTGCTACAGTGCATGTAGAAATACTCTGGGGTGATAGAATGTGAATTGCTATTCAAATTACAAATACAAAGCTTATGTTTAGGCAGGATAAGGATGCTTACTAATGAAAAAAGTTACTATGACTATGGCTAGAATATCTCATAGATTGTATGACTAATTATAAGACTATGGTTACCGTAACAAGAATCATGGTTTGACCTCATTGATTTGCGAATTTAGAGCAGTCACCTAGCTGGAGATTGCCTTCCATTGTTGTAGTTGCTCACTAAGTTATTATGTTACTTCTTCTGTACCTATTTAGTACTACTACATATTATTCTTATGCAGGAACTTACAGCACATAAATAGGACCTTCTGCCAATTTTTCCTTGATAAAAATCTTATGAGCAGAAACAGTTTTAGTCGTATCACATATAGCAGGAGAATAAGTGGTCACTGTGGCCAATTTATAGTCAGAAAAAAATTAATAGACGACGACTAGTTTTTTGAGTTCAAGGTTGTTGTTTATTTTCTACAAAGGATCTGATGTACATTATTTGAATTTCTCATAACCTCTGATTGAGCATTGATCCAAGTAACCATGATTCTTTTACTTCGCCAACTTAGGAATATTTATCCATAAAGTGTTACCTGGAAGTAGATCTATTATCCACTTTCACTAGTAGCGATCAACATCAACATAGACTTCTACTTTTACATGATCTCATATCCAACAACGTATCAGTATCTAAGTATTCCAGGTGAGCACAAACTGAACTATCCATCTCACATGAAAACGTATATCTAGATTTGTACATCCCTCAACCTAACACTGAAACCTTTCTCTGTTTGCAATATCCTCAACCTTGGCTGGGTGTAATTTTAAGATTGTAATCATGGTCTTATTTGAATTAAGTGGATATTGTAAGATATCTTAAATTGAATTGGACTATTTCTCCCTCAATATGTTCACTATCTCCATCCCATTTAGACCTTATCACACCCTGTGACCCTATATAGTATAGTAATCTATTAATTGCTGCCCCGCCTGCAAAATATATGTCATTTAAAAATGACATTAGTTCTGGTGTCTTTTCATTCAAATGCACTTGAATGTTTTTGTAAGTTATATGTCTTTCTTTTTCGGCATCTGCAGAAGACTAAGTGTAAAAGGAATCATTAACTTTTGTTTCTTTGTTTCTAGATAGGGGTCATACTCATTACTTTGACATAGCTGAATGATGCATGCATCTATCTTAGTTATGTGTCTAAATGAGATGTTAAGTGCATAGTTGTTAAAGGCGAGAGGCGCACAAAGGCGCAAGGACCCCTAGGCGTGCCTGAGACGAGAGGAGCGCCTAAGGCGCGCGCCTCTTGTACATTGTGCCAAAATATGGTTTTACAATATATATACACAAATATATCCTACTTAGAACAATATTACGTAACTAAATTAAGGTAAAAATCACATAACATCACATAATGATGCATAATAGCTCATAATAGAATTATAACACAAAAAACATACACATAAATAAATTCAATTTTAAAATCTTTCATGCAAATAAATAGTAAGTTAATGAAAGTTTCAATAGATAAGCTACTAGCAAACTAATTAGTCCTCATCCTCCTACTCCTCAAATTGATCATCTTTCTCATTAAATTCTTCCTCGTCATTCACATCACACTCAAAATCAACTTCAATATCTTCATCTACAAGCCTTAAAGATGAGGCTCTTACCCTCTTTCCTTTATCCATTTGATCATTTCATTTAGTACTTGTTGGTGTAGCACTTGAAGTTGCAGTTTTGGACTTTTTCTCCAATGTTTATTTTGAAAGTTCAAAGTCCAAATCCTAACCTTAATTGTCTATCTATTACATTTTATAAGGCCCACTCCATTTTAAAGACAAAAACGTGATAGCATAGTAATATTAGAATAGCAACTTCAAAAAAAAATTAATAAAGATAAAAGTAGGCATGTTTAAAAATCGCGCCTTTTGGGTGATGAAATGGCGCATATAGGCACACAAAGATGATCGCCTTTGGTACAATCGCTTGGAATAGCAAAAAATCGGGAAATCTAGGCGCACACCCCTGAGCCTGAGCGCCTTAGGCGCGCCTTTAACAACTATGGTTAAGTGATATAAGTTTGACTCCTGGACTAATTTAAATTCCAAGCTGGTGAAGTTTTTATCTATAATCATGACTTTGCATTTGACATAAATGAATTGCTTTTGTTTTATCCTTTTGTTACTTCATTCAGGATAATGGAACACTGCATCAAGAAAAGGCTCCACTGGAATCATTGTTTTGCTCGCAAAGTGTGCAAAGAAGGGGAATATTATGAAGAAATGATGCGGTATCTACGAAAGAATCTAGCGGTGTGTGTTAGTGAAACCCTGCCTCCATTAATTCATTACACTAACTTTTTCTGTTATTTAGCTGTAAAATTGCTATAAAATTAGTTACCATAATGAAATGGCAAGTTAATTGTACTTCATCTTAAGAAATCCTGACTACCGACTGAGAGAATAATATGTAACCCACCCTCAGATAGCGTAAATGGAATAAGATGGATAATTAAGCAAAGCAAGTTAGTGAGAATAATATGTCAAGACATGCACAATAAAACATTATCCCTAAATTGAAATGGAGAATAGCCTATCATTTTTATATTTATATAACGTCAAGCTGCATCATTTATACTTTCCAGCTGTAGCCCTGAACCAAAAGCTTTGTTCCTGTAACTATGTGAAGAAAAATATTTGTGATGAGGAGCTCAAATGAAGCAAAAGAGTTTTCCCCTTTAATTAAGGATCTGAAACACACTGTCTGATCTGTTCTACGCTAAAGTCTTCATTGTTTAAATGTAATTAATGATATATAATAGGGTTTATCTTGTTTCAGTCTTACAATTAACCTTTTAATTGATTTTGCAGCTGTATCCATACCATCTTGCGGAGTATGTTTGCCGTGTCATGCGGGTTTCTCCTTTCAAATATTACTGTGACATGTTGTTCGAAGTGATGAGAAATGGTAAGAGGATTCCACAATGACCTTACTTGTATATTGGCATTAATTCTAGGTTGCAAGAGAAACTCTTCACGTTTTTGGGAATTGATTCTATTTATTTTATATTAAACTTTCTAATTTTTGTGAAACAAGTGCTTACAGTTACATGCATAAAATGTAATAGCATATCTATGAGGTCTCCACTTTATCCCTTGGAACTCCGAAACAGTCATACTTTGCCCTTTTGTGCTCTCTATTGGGTGATCTTATTTCTCCCTCGTGCTTTTCATTTTTCTTTAATTCAACAAAAACTTTCTCTCGTGCTTTTCATCTTCTCTCTCATACCTTTCAATCATTCAGTCATTACCTCATCACTTTTCGCATTGTAATATTCACAAATCATCTTCTTTTCATAATTCTACCCACCATAACTCGACAAACAAAAAATATCACCTTTTTATTACTCACGGAATGCAAAGCCAACAGTTAAAAGGCAAGCCAGGCTCAAAATCATACATACCCTTAGTAGGATATGTGTTATGGTGGCATCTATATATACTAGGTGCATGATGTGATAAATAAACTTTAAACACAGGTGTAAATAATGGATTAAGATTGTGAGAATATTAGGTTTGGAAAGCATTTTAAATGCGTACTATATTAGTTATCTGATTAAATACTTGATTCCGTGAGGATACTTGCAGCACTTGTGACGCACTGTAGTTATCTCAGTTATTTGAATGAGAACTGCTCAAGGTCTGTCATAGAAGTTATATTTATTGTACTTTCTTCTCATATTGTTCTACTGGTTAGTGTCAACTTTATTTTGTTCTATAATTTTGTGATATCAATTCAAAACTAATATCTTGAAAAAGAGGGTGTCTCTTTCTTAAAGTTAATTCTAGTCTTATTACTGTACATCCCTTAAGCTGTTTGTGCATTCATGGTGCAATCTATCATTTTTTGCAATATAATTGCAGAACAACCATACGACAGCATCCCAAATTTTAGCGCAGCGGATGCCTTGCGACTCACAGGGATAGGAAGAAATGAATTCATTGACATCATGAATAAGTGCAGATCTAAGGTAGGGTTTTAAAGGGACTTGATATTCATTTGTACATCATGTTAATGATCAAATACATTCAATGGATACAGAAGCAATGTTTGTTGATTGATAATTCTTCTTGTTTCCTTTGTGGGACGTAAATAATATTTAAAATAAACAGTTAGAAAGATTCAATTATTTGTCTGTGCTTTTTACCATGTACTTCCTCAAGTCCTGTGAATTTTTTATTAAGCTAAGTGGAGTGAGTCTTTGGTAAGGATTTTTCTTTTTATTGTATATCTTCTCTTCTCTGTACATCACTGAACATTGAAAGCTTCCTATCACTCTTCGCATACAAGTGGCTGTCTTCAGGGTTCCGACATACTGAAGTAATTAATGCTCGTGATTTTTATAACTGATGGAGCTGCTGTGCAAATCCATTCCATGATGAGGGTACAATTCTCAATCAGGAATACTGGCTACACAGTTGGAAATACACATTTAAAGTGGACACCAGGATGAACTCAATCGTAGAAATTTGTCATCTCCTAAATCTTCCAGATTACATAAAGGATGTGACAATGTAAAATCAGTACTAAAAAAACAAAAAAAGCATACATAGTTAAATCTTAGAGTTGCTGGAAAATTTCTGCAACTGTTATTAGCTTATAAGTCGAAGCTGGACTCTGTATTTGAACTTTGTGTCGAATTTTATGCAGGGTCTGTCGATGGAAATAGTTGTTTAAGAAGTCTACTTTAGGTTCTTCCCCATTATTTAGGTTCTGTTTTGTGGATTGTAAAACTTGGCGCATTTATGAACTTCCCATTGCAGAAATATGTGTTTATCTTATATAAATGGATTACCTGCACGCCTAACCAGTATTTGACTTCTTGGAGCCTTACAGAAAATTATGTGGAAGCTAAACAAGTCAATAGCTAAAGAACTCTTGCCGATAGAACCTGTGGAATTTGTAATTGAACCATGGTGGGGAGTTTGTTTGGTCAACTTTACTTTGGAAGAATTCAAGGTCAATTCTCTTGTGATCAAATTTTGTTCCAAATGCTTATTTTGAAAGATAAAGCCTAAGCGACATCCCGCACTCTTTAATCATCTCCCATCTCTTGTATAGAAACTCTCAGAAGAAGAAATGGCGACCATTGATAAAATCTGTAAGGAGGAAGCAAATTCATTTATCCTTTTTGATCCTGATATTATTAAGGGTCTTTTTCGCCGGGGGCTTCTATACTTTGATGTTCCTGTTTATCCTGACGATCGTTTCAAAGGTAACCTATTGAGTATCCTATTGAAAAAATTTCTAATATTTCAACTAACCTCTCTGCCCCTAATAATTAAATAACAAAATAAAGTGTTTGTGTGTGTATGTGTGTTGGGGGGGGGGGGGGGGGGGCATAAGGGGAAAAAGGAATGAACACTATTTTTATTGTTGTTGTTATTAATTTCACTAATCTGCTAATGAACGATATAGTGCAGGTTATTTTGAAATTAAGCTCATGCATGCAACTTTGTAAATCATATTATCAACTTTGGGTTTCTTTTAACATACTTATTTAGGGATAGGAATGTTGCTTTGCTGGAAATTTAAATTCATTCAAATTTTGATAATAGGAATGTTGCTTTGCTGGAAATTTAAATTCATTCAAATTTTGAGAAATGTTTGTGACTCTACATGGTCAAAATCTGGAAAAGAAGAGGTCCATTTGTCTTTTTTTTCCCCATCTTGTTACAATGATTTGGAATGTATTTGAAATGCTAGGAAAAGTATGAGAATATTAATTAAGGATTGTTATGTGCTCACACCTTATAAGTGAACCTTAGAGAGATGAAGTTCTTTTTGTGCTTTCAGTTTCTAGGCTGGAAGGTTTTGTTTCAAACAGGGAGCAGTTATATGAAGATCCCATTGAAGAGTAACAATTCTATCTTATCCTCTTTCCATTTGAAATTTGATTATTCATTATATTCTAGGATCTGCCCATACATCTTTCAAGAGTAAAGAATTTGATGTTGGGTACTGTGGCATGATCAGGTTGCTTTATGCTGTTTTTGTGGTTTCAAGTGAGAATTCAACTGTCGCTGAGTTGGCAACGACTTTGCAAGCTGATATCTCTCAGCTACAGGCTGCAGCATCCTTTGCTTGTCGACTGGGCTGGGCTATGAAACTTATTGATCCTGCATCTATTCTTCAAGATTCAATTGTTCCTGGGTCTCCGAGGAGTCTGCTCAGTGATGAAGAAGTTGGTTCTCACTCTAGCATGGGTTCTGCAAACTTATTTGGTGATGGCAGTGGTCCCCAATCAGGAGATGCATTATGGATAGAAAATTATAGTCCAGCGGCTGATTGTTCTCGTGTAGCTTTTGTTGTCGATGCTAATATAACATCTTACCTTATGATGGGATCTGTTTCACCAGGTCTGTCCTCTGTTTCTGCATCATTCGTTTATTTTCTTTTTTCATGCCATTCCTGAACACTTAAACTTCCCTCACACGTCTTATATTTTTTTCTGCCACGCTTGATGTGATAGCTTCAGTGCTGACCTCTGGCACAGAGAGACTTTAGATTGTGGAATGTTTCATATATAGAATCTTAAAAGATGTGCAGGCTAAAATAACACTCTCTATTTGCATGTGTGTGTGTGTGTATATACTTGTTTCAACTGAGGGAGATAAGTTGTATTTTGTCAGTATATCCACATAAAGAGTGTTGTTTTTTCAGGAGTCAGGACCCATTGTACTCCAAAGCTAGACTGTGATCATGGAATCTGCTACATCCCAAGCTTAAAATCCTGTTTTATTATCAGTCCAGCACTGAGGATATTATTGAATTTTCCATTTCATTAAAAAAATTTCAAACAAGTTGTGGCCATTTTAGGTGACTTTTACCTTTAATACTGTTAGCTACACCAACAGCAACTTACTCGCTGTTTAATTGAAAGTCATCTTTTTTTGAGCAGTAGGGAGTTCTTCCTACATCATGTATTCAATCCACATCTCAAAGAAATTTGAGAGTACAAAGACATAAACAAGTAGAGTTGTTCCCATAACTAAAGCCTGGGGGGGTACCATATGAGAAGCTCATAAAAATAATTTCATTGGGGATCAATTATTTTAGGCTGGAAATTCCAGTACCTTAAGAAATATAGAAATTAAAATCCCAAGAAACCAAGATAATGGGCTACTAAATCTGGAAATTACAAGTCAAATATTATTTTCTAAGTTATTTTGACACATTTTCAACGATGAAGATAGTTCAAGAATCATAAACAGATGTTACGATGACTTGATTTGTGTTGCTGTCGTTACTGACCAAATTTTTGGTTGGGGATTGATGAAAATACATTACATGCCAATTTATTTCTTTCAGTTTGTTTTAAAAGGCATAGTGATAAAAGAATGCATGTGATTTGTTGTGTCTTGTCTTGTCTTTTCAAGTAGCATCTACTTCATCTAAAAAATTTATATAACCCTTTTTTGCTTTCTTCCTTTCTTCTGCCATTTGAGGGTTCTGGTTTGCATCTTGTAATTCATAAGTTCCATCAGTTGGGTTATAGATTGCTCTGTTAGCATCTACATGTGGCATGATTGCTGGCTTTAAATTATATCTAAATTAATGTTTATGCTCTCTAATATTAATTGTAGGTCTAAAGTCTCATGCTGTGACACTATATGAAGCTGGAAAACTAGGTCATGCAGGCATTGCAGATCTTTGCAAGGACCTTATCACTTTAGAGGGGGCCAAATTCGAAGGGGAGTTGCAGGAGTTTGCTAATCATGCTTTCAGCCTAAGATGTATCCTGGAATGCCTTACTTCAGGTGGTATTGCTGCTGATGGAAGAGCAAAAACTGGGTCAGTATCAGTGAGCAAAGAGGAAGCCACTTCTTTGCTAACTGATATTTGTGGTGATCGGTCTGGAGATTCTGATGTGAATAAACCAGAGATTAATCTGGAGGTCTGTGAGCAAATAGAAATGCTTGACGGTACTGATTCTGGAAGTTGTAATGGTAAAAGCATCTCTGTTGCCTTATCTGAGGAAACAAACTCATATTCTGAAGATTCTAAATCAGGTCTTGACTCCAAGATTGATGAAAACTCAGATTCTGTTGAAGATTTGGCTAGAGTAGACACAAAGAAACCAAAGAAGTACCGAGTAGATATACTTCGCTGTGAAAGCCTGGCTGCTCTGGCTCCAGCTACATTGAGTCGTCTATTCCACCGTGACTATGACATCATCATGTCCATGATTCCACTCCCCCATTCATCTGTTTTACCTGGATCCAAGGGCCCCATTCATTTTGGTCCTCCATCACATTCTTCAATGACACCCTGGATGAAGTTGGTGCTTTATTCTGCCCTGTCAACTGGACCGCTTTCCGTTGTTCTGATGAAAGGTCAATGTTTAAGATTGCTTCCAGCACCATTAGCTGGTTGTGAGAAAGCCCTAATATGGTCATGGGATGGATCTTCAATCGGGGGTTTGGGAGGAAAATTCGAAGGTAATTTAGTTAAAGGAAATGTACTCTTACATTGTTTGAATTCTCTTCTTAAATATTCTGCTGTGCTGGTTCAACCTTTAAGCAGATATGATCTTGATGATGGTGGAAATATTGTTACTCTAGATGTTCCGTTGCCCTTGATGAATAGTGATGGTTCAGTAGCTTGTATTGGAGAGGAATTGGGACTAAGTAGAGAAGAATGTTCAAAGTTAAACTCACAGTTGCATGAAATTTCAAAAAAAATTAATTTGTGGACAATAGGTTATATACGCCTTTTAAGGCTTTTTAATGAGCGAGAATCAGAAAACTTTTCACCTGAGGATGATAAGTATGAATGGGTTATACTTGGTGTGGAATTTGGAATTCCACTTTTTAGTCCCAAATTATGCAACAATATATGTAAAAGGGTGGTTTCTTCTCAGTTACTTCAAACAGACTTGCTGAATGAGCATCATGAAGCAATGCAAGACTTACGAAGCAAGTTGAGCTATGCTTGTGCTGAGTACCATGCAACAGGCTCAACTGCAAGACTTCTCTACCAGAGAGAGCATGTAAAGGACAAGGAATCATCACGATTATTGATGAATTATGCTAGTGGACGTTGGAACCCACTTTCAGATCCTTCTTCTCCTATATCAGGAGCCTTAAGTGAAAACCAAAGATTAAAACTTGCTAACAGGCAGCGATCTGGCACTGAAATTCTAAGCTTTGACGGTACAATCTTAAGGTATGTCTTCAGTGACTATATCCTCTATGATCATGAGTTGTTAATCCTTCCAAAAATTCTTTGAAAATACAAGTAGATTAGTTGGAAAAGTTTTTCAATCTCTCACATCTTTTGAGTCTAGTTTTTCAATCTCTCACATCTTTTGAGTCGAACTTATTATTGCATTTAGTTCTTTGTTTCTTGAAAAATACACCTCACCTTCTTTTCTCCTTTTTCTTTAAGAAACAATTTATGTGGCATTGTTGGGGGAAGGAGCACTATGTTGTTTTGACTGATATATACTCACATGTAATCTTGGTATCTGGGACCAATTATAATTGATATTATTTTATTATCATTGATGTAACCATCCTGAATAAACTTGCAAAAAAAAGTAATAATTTCTCAGCAGTTGCTAGTCCTGAATCTTCAAGAATTTGTAGTATCACCATAGAAGGAAAGTCTGTTGCCGAACTCTGGATCCATTTAGCTTGAGCATAATTCTTCTTAAAAAGATCTTGATGTCATGTAGCAACCTCTTGAGTGCCATATTCTCGTTTGATCAAGTAATTAAACTGGTGTTGTGGTTTATAAACTAGAGTAGCAGTAATATGAACTGCAGAGTTATTAAATTTGTCTTCTTGTCTATTTAACATATGTTTTAAATACACCACCATCATTCATACTTTTGCTTTACTTGTTAACGAAAATAAATGTCTGCCATAATTTATACAATAAGGTTTCAATAACATAATGCGTTGTTTACTTCATGAATTCAGATTTGTTTACCACAAAATTTTCGTGATTTTGCAGATCATACTCCTTGAGTCCAATTTATGAGGGTTCCACTAAGACCTTTGAAGATTCCCTCCCTATGAGTTCTGGAAAAGGTGAATCAGAGGATGCTGACAGCAAAGAAGTTACTCTTCCCGGAGTAAACCTTCTTTTTGATGGGTCGGAGTTGCGTCCTTTTGAGATTGGTGCTTGCCTCCAGGCTCGTCAACCTGTGTCGTTAATAGCTGAAGCATCAGCAGCATCTGCATCTTTTGCAGTCAAACAAAAAGTTTAGAATTAAGTTTCCAGAAGCTGATCCCCTTGATCTTCTTGCTATCGTCACATGCTCAGCATTGGTGTTTGCATTCACGCATTCACATATAATAACTTGTTCATGATCAACTAGTGAAGCAAGACGTCAGTTCTGGAGGTAAAGGTCAATCTTTTTTTTTTTTTTTTTTTGTGGACTAGAAAACAAGAGATTAAATTTATACTAAAAACACGAGAGCAAACGACAAGTCATCCATCCCTCTTCTGAAAATTAAAATGGATCATTAATCTCATTTTTATATTGGGAATTTTTTTGTTTATTGGGTATTTCCTTTTATGATTGCCTTATAATCTCTTCCTTTCTTTTCAGCTGTCGTCTTTGCTGGAGAACGCTCTGCATTTGCTTGCTATGGTTGCTACAGATCATTACATAATATTCTTCTGTTCAGCATTTGTTTTAGCCTCAAAATCCAACTATTATTCATTTTGTTGTAGAGAAAGAGAGAAGGAAAGAAAGGTTCTTTACTTTACTTTCGTGCAAAAAAAGAAAAATGAATCTTCTGTAGATGTTTGTTTAGTCTACACAAGGTGACAGATAGATAAAATGACACAAGCGAACACCTTCGTCAGTTAACGTTGTTTTCGCTAAAGGAAAAATTGATGCCATCTGGTAAGGTGGTATGTTTGCATCTCAAATTCCCAGTTCTGCGTAATGTATTTGGTGTATGTATAATGTATCTTACTTTTGATCTCGATGTTGGACGATATTAATCCGTGCAGTGACCACCGAGATAATCTTTCTTTTATGTGCCTGATTCTTTATAGGTCATACTTTTATTTCTTTGAAATTTTACAAAATAAATTTCGTTTATTATTATAGATTGAATTTCAGGATGTGATACTTTCTTATGAAATGAGTCATGAGACAGATAGACTCATGGATTCATGATATGGTCTATTATTAAAAGGCAAATTCTATTATACAATAGTTTTGAGATTGCAACTGGGTCAATTTTTACCAATGACCGGATATTTATATTAGATTTAATCAACGGGTCATTGGTGTTAAGTTTCACTGTCCCATAGAGAATCGTTTTCTCTCCACAACCTCCCATTTCTCCACGTAGCTCCACCATCTTTCCTCTGGTTGTTATCCCTCCGTCGCCTCTCCTATCTTCCTGCTGCCGCTCTATCGTCATCGCTGCTGAATTCCGATCTCTCCTATTTTGCTCATCTCTCCAGTGCCGTTTCACTGACTCCACCTCTCCGTTCTTCTCTCCAATGTTGCTCCACTGTCATTGTTGCTCTTTCCACCTTCTCTCCCTACCATCGTTCCACCGCATGTGTGGTTGATTCTCTGTCTCCACTCTCTCCCAATGTTCTCTCGCTTTCCAATCTCTTTCCCCACTATTTTCTCCTCCACCCTTCTCTGTTCAGTGATTCTAACTAATTATTGTAGTTTCCCCCAATTTTTTCAATTTTGTTCTCTTTCTCCATTTACAACTTTAATTTGTAGATTTCTATGTGGAGACAAGTTGTATTGGCTTAACTAGTTGCATTGATTCAATGTGAAATAGATACATAAATTGGATTGAATTAATATATTGTATTGAATGAGATAATGTATTTTTTATACTCACAATTTAATTGAATTTTGTCAATTAATTTGTATTATGTTGGGTTTAGGATTGTTGCGAAGCATCCTTTGAAAGAAATTGAAAGGCATTGATATGTTTTGTGAAGCAGTATCTGAAAGTCATTGATGATTTGCATTAGTTGTACAGTGCGGTGGGTAATTGAGTTTTGAAGATCAACTAGAAGAAAACTATTTAAGAAATGAAATGATAATGAACAGGTTGTATTATATTTTTATTAATGATTGTGCACCTTATAAAATTTTGAGTCAAATTAGGATGCACCTAGTGTACCGGTGCACCTAGTTAATCTCAACCATTAAATTAAAACACTAATTGATAAATATATTTTTGGATCAAAATAAAATATTTAAAATTTTAAAAATAAAAAATAACTATACCCTAAATTATAGCTTATAACCGCTAGGTGCATCGGTGTACCCAGTGCACCACACAATAACCCTAAAATTTTAGTGCATTGAAACTTAAATGAAATGTATTACTTTTATTGAATATATTGTATAAGTTTAAATATTCAAGTGTATTATTTTTTATTAATGATTGTACACTTTTTAAAATTTCAATGTAATGAATTTCATTGATAAATGTATACTTTTTTAATTCAATAAAGTATATACATTTATTAATAAATGTATAATATTCTATACTATAATGTAAACTGAAATTAATACATGCATATCAATGAAAATAATATATATATATATATATATATATATATATATATATATATATATATATATATATATATATATATATATATATATATATATATATATATATATATAAACCTCGTTATCTTTGATATATAAAAAATTACTCTTTAGACACATAAATTATTACTCTTCTAAATTAAAAAAAATTATTCTTCAAATTCTTGTAAACTCTAATTTATTAATAACTTTTTAGTACATGAAAAATTACTCTTTACAGACATGAATTATTACTCTTCTGTATAAAAATTATTACTCTTCAAAGAGTAATTTTTTATATCCTAAAGAGTAAGTTTTAAAAATATGTTTTACATGTAAACTAGGTTTACATGAGACTCACCCTATATGTGTGTATGTATATATAAAATGGTGTAGCCCACCATTAGGGGCCCCCACCGCTCCTGCCCTGGGGATTGGTGGAGGAGGTAAATCGCAGGATGTGCCTCAAGTGGCTTATAGAGAAGACTCACTGTTAAACATGTGCTTGCAAGGGGCCAAATCCATGCCAAAGGCAGGATTCGAACGCCCACCCTGCAGCAACCAAACTCAGTTGGAAGACCTTTCCACCCTCCCCTCTACCATATACTAATGTGAATTACAACTGATACATTTTTTCATTAAAATGTGTATATAATTTGATATAAAATATCAATATCAAATTTTTTTTCTTTTAAAATATAATACATTTATTAAGAAAAAATTATACAACATTAACTTACATCTAATACATTATAACAATTGAAGAATTAAATAATCAAAATTCAGTAATAATTCTTGAATGATAAATCTAAACATGAACATGACCATCTGAATAATTCGTCGCACTTTCAAGATCCGAATAATTCGTCACACTTTCATCGATTTCTCTGTCAGCAGCGACATTTTCTTGCCTCTTTTAAAATATAATACATTTATTAAGAAAAAACTATACAACATTGACTTACATCTAATACATTATAACAATTGAAGAATTGAATAATCAAAATTTAGTAATGATTATTGAACGATAAATCTAAACATGAACATGACCATCTGAATAATTCGTCGACACTCTCTTTTCTTGCCTTAAGAACCGCAATCCTTGAAGAATCCAATTCCAATACTGCGTTGCAAATTATTTTCTCCCAGCCCAATCGACTCATTGCCATTAGAGACACTACAGCGACCATCCTAAGGCTAAATCCGCCTTGACTCTCACCGACTTGATCGGCCTCAATGATCGTTGGTCTAGCGACAACGCCACTGTTGTCCAAGTCGATAAATTTTCAACTGCAGCAGGGACGAGATTAAGCTACTGTATTTCTTCAAGAAATTGAAGGAGGCAGCGAGAGGTGGCGGTACGGTCATCACGATGAACGGGAATCACGAAATCATGAACCATCGATGGGAATTTCCAATTCACGACTTCGCAGAGGTTGAAGGAGATCGAAAATTGGGGGATTTGACGGCGCGTTGGTAATGCTATGAAAAACAAGTTGAGTGATGTGCATACACCCAAATTTTTTAATGGTATAAGATGCTCAGGAGTACCAAATCATGAATTAAAATGAAAGTTAGCACTCCCTTCTTGTTGTTAAAGAATATAGATCATTCAGTTGATTTGTGTTGGTACCAGATTGATTATTACAAACATGGGGAAGTATGTTTTGGAAGAAAAAAATTTATGTTGAAACTATAATGGCCATAAATTCTTAATACCAAGGATGTCCTTAACACCTTATGATCCAAGCTGCCTTTAAATTTTCAGAGGAGGCAACATCCTTTAATTGTCTCTTATGCAATGACCATAAATAAATGTCAAGGTCAATCTCTATCACATGTTGGACTTTTCTTGAAAAGGTCAATTTTTTTTGTTATGGACAGTTATATATGTGGCCATTTTTAGAGTTACCAATCATATGGGATTGAAAATTTTGATATGTAAAAAAGATGATAAGGAGTGCAGTCAAAGATGGTAAGGACAAATTTAAATGTTGTTTACAAAGAAGTATTTCAACCAAACACGTGTAAGTTTATTTCTAAAATGCATAATTAGAAATTGTGCACACCTCATAACTCCATCTTCTACGGCTTTATCACATCTTTCACAATAATAAAATTCTCCACAAGGATCCAATTTCTTGGGACAATTGGGACATGATAAATACAACCAATCATCAATGTTCTCTATCTCTAAAATTTCAGCATACACCCAAAAGTTTCCCACCTAAAGTAAAGAAAAATAAAAAGGTTATCTTGAAATCAGTGTTGTCATAACCGATCAAAGATCAAATACGTGGCCCCAACGGTTCACGGTCGGACCGATTGTTCAACCGGAAAAACAATAATAATAAAATTTTAATAAAATTTTATTATTTTATAATAATAATTAGATTTAATTAATTTTATAAAGTTGGGCTTTAATTAATATATGCCAAGATAATGGGCTAATATTGACCATCACCGTCAACTAGACCCTCCACTTACTTCTTATTGGACATTTTATACACACACACACACACACACACACACACACACACACACACACACACACATATATATATATATATATATATATATATATATATATATATATATATATATATATATATATATATATATATATATATATATATTCACAAAACCACAATAACCTAATGAGATTAAGTATCCATCTGCCACCGCCACCGTCTTCGCTCTTATTCTCATTGCCGTGTAAAATTGTAGATAACAGAAATCTCTTCAACTATGGCCACAGCGAAAAAAGTCAAGGATGTACCCAGTACCCTACGTAACTCATCTTTAGCGCTCTGTCTGATCTGCAGTCCGCCACCGTTCACTGTCTTGTTCTTCCGTCCGCTGTCTCGATCTGCCGTCAGTCGTAAGACTGAAATATAATGAAAATCAGCAGTTTTTAGTTGGTCGGTCCAAATCGGTTATGCCAGTTTTGACCGGTTTTGATCGGTTATTTTTTATTTAACTACATAAATGGTTCTTGGGGATATTTCGGATTGGTCCTGATTGAACCGGCCAGTCCGATCTAGTTCCGACAATGCTGCTTAAAACTTCTAAGTTATAAGGAATAGATGATATGTATACACAAACTTAAGTTATTAACCTCTTTATTTTCCATTAGTTGATCGATATTACTAACCAAAGCCTGACCATTTGATAGTTCATCTGTAGCACCCCCTCTTGATGAAGACGTGTTGTCAACAACCAATGATGAATAAAAGGCTTCATCAATATTGCAAAATGGTTTTATCGCTACAAAAACTAATGGAAATAAATAAAATTTTATTTAATACTCCTTCTGTCTCACCCAAAGAGTCCATATTTTTCATTTTGGGTGTCCCACCCAAAAAGTCATCTTTCCTTTTTTACACATATGGGACCCACACACACTCACTAATACAATTAAAATGTAGGACACACTCTCCCACTAATACAACTACCCACTACACATTAAATAATAATACTCTTTTATCCATGTGCAAATAGTAAAAGCTACCCTTTGGATGGGATGGAAGGAGTATATTAGTAATTAATCTATTGCATAAATATTTACATAATCAATAAATAAAAACCTGGATTTGAAAGCTGCGATTTTCGGTATTTCATCGTCAAAAACAGCTCTTGATACGTAGTAAGCATTCAAAACAGTACTTGCTCTACACAAACATATAAAAAAACCAAATTATTTCTAATTATCAAATATCAAATATCAAAATAATGGAATAATATTTTATAACTGAACTAATTTAATAAACCTCTATAAATCTTTGAGCGAAACATATGAAGAATGACAACGACTGGTTCTCCCCACATCTCGTGACATATTCAAGAAATTTTCCTATTGAATCACCCCATAAAGTACACGAGCGTCTAGGAAAATAAAACTAAAATCAGAAAGTTTAAAATAATCAATATATAGACCATCAAAGAAAGATTGAAAATAAACTCATGATCTTCTAAGACGACGTCCATTAATTGTATAAGTCCATCCTTGAGTTTTTTTCTTGTGGAGTATATAGATTCGCAACCTTGACAGTTAAATCTATCATTTAAAATGCAAAACATATGTGAGATAGACAACCTTAAAAATTAAAAAATAGAATGTAGCGGAGTATTTATCAATCAGCTTTGTCTCATCAACATTCTTTACTACATTAACTTCTGAAAACCTTTTGAAAGTATACATGAAGGAGGGGAAACAATCATCAATTACTTGAAAAACCCGTGTTTCAGCTTGAAATACCATTGTAAACTTGTGTTGGTCACAGTAAAGGATCTAATAACATAAATACACTCTTCTTGTATCAATGGTTGAAAATTTGATATAAGATCACGCTTAATACTGCCATGTATGCGATCACTCTAAAAAAACAGTTCAAACATTTTAACTAATCTTTCATTATTATGTATTTTTAACTTTATATGGTATATGTTGTGTGTCTCAAGTTTTAGTATTTCATATATGCGAGAAAAATAAATTGACATAAACTTTGGTTTCATTTGAAAAGATAAGTAATGTTATTTCATGTATATATGTCTATGATTTGAATATAATGGTGCATATTTTGAATTTTAGCACATATATTTTGTAATACTAATTTTGCAAAGAACTTTGATGTGTATCAGTTATCTATTTGCATATATGACAGATCACTAATGTATTAATATTACAGAAAAATTCATCACGTTTAAATCATCTCAGAATCATGAAGAACGCACTCCAAGCTGAAGAGTTTTCCTCTTGTGTCATAGCTGGAAATTTCATACATGCGAACACACCGCACTTCATAACCCACATGCTTTTTGATGGGTTAATGTCACGTATCAAAGAAAATAGATGAGCCATCTTTAAAAAAGGTGAGTAGCAGAATTATTTTTTACTAAATGAGAAGTGGTGAAATCTCTCCTCAATCTTATGCATTTCCCAATGTAACCTAAAATATAAATGTACTATTTTTAGTTATTATATAATTTTCAGACATTTAAGTTATTTAATCTGTGTAGGTACACTCTGTATATAGCCTATGCATCATAGTAATGATTAAGATTGTAGATATAGATATGTTTGATATATCATTTTGTTTGCAGATTGAAGATTTATTACATCTAATATTAGGTTGTTGATAGGTTATATTAGCTGCATCCAATTTTAAAATTTTATATAATATTCTTGCTTGTGTAATGATTATTTAACTTTTTTTTAAAATAACAAACTAATATGTGTGTATATTAAAATTTAAATAACATATAAATTATAATATTTATAATTACATATATAGTGTATTGATATATTTTTTTCTAAACGGTCATTATGTTGTATATATATTAAAGATAGCTTCTATACATGTTGAATATTATAAATCTAATTTCTGTTGTTGATATAATATATTTTTTCTTAGTTTTAATTTTTTTTATGATTTTAGTATTTGTTTATTATCTACATGAGATTTTTGTTTGTGCCTAATATATTACCTATTTTAAATCAAAGTAATCATTAAAATGGATTCACTATAATGCAGGTCTAAAAAGTTACATTGGACTTAGACAATACTTTTCGTCTTCCAAGAAATTCAAATCTTGAAATTAAAAAAATGGCTAACCAATCAAAGATTAATTTTTTCAAATTATTTTAAAGATTTGGAAGTCAAATATCATATTTTTTTATAATATAAATATAATGAAGTTAAATATTAAGTTGTATATACCACAATATGACTTTTTTTCTTACTTTCCTTTTTTAGTAAGTCATTTTTTGCGAGAATTTACTAAATATAGGACTAATCTTTTTGCATATATATATATATATATATATATATATATATATATATATATATATATATATATATATATATATATATATATTGATGCCAATAATTTGTGTGGGTTGCACTTTTTTTTCTTAGAACCGGATCATCATATACCATATCTTATAATGTAGGTCAAAAATAAATTAAATGGGTACTCTTTTTCTCTCCACTATTACATCCGCAATGTGCTTCACCTACCTCATATCCCTTCCCTTTCCACTTTCTCTCTACTCAAATTAGTCAAATAGGTCTCACCCTTCTCTTTTCTATTTCTGCTCTCTTTTTTATCTCTCTTCTTCTCTTTCATCTATCTCTGTATCTGTCGATCTATTTCTCTCTCCCTCTTCTTCTCTTTCATCTTTATCTGTTTTTGTGCCGATATGTTTCTCTCTCTAGATAGTTTGTCCTTTTCCTCTTTCTCTCTCCACATAGAAGCATCATTTTTTTCTCTATTGTTAGTGTTATCCAAATCTCCAGGTTTAGCAGCGAAGCCATTGGAGATGACGAGAACTCATTCGACTTTATACTTTCCTGCGTTCTTCACGTCGGGCTTCTCCTCGAACTTCCTTGGGCCGACATGGAAGTTATCGTGAAATTACTTAATCTTCAAATGATAAAATTGAAAGAGCATGCCTTCCATGCCTCAAAATGGGAAAGAATGAAATTGCTCGAAGTGGTCGACTACAGCCCTGAAGCCTTAGATTGGGCAGAGGAAGTTATATTCTGTTTCGTCAACAGCTTTCTAGATTAATCTTTTTTATTAATTAGGTTACTCTTTATAATAATTTGGGTTACTATGAACAAATTTTTTTTATTAATCTTTATGTTGATTTATGTTATGTTATGTTATGTCTAGAGAATAAGGTTAATTTTTTCTATTAATTAATTGAGTTGCTTTTATAAATAATTGGGTTACTCCTTGATTTGAGAATTTGATTTTCTGAAAATTAAAGCATCAGTAATAAGAGAGATAAATTCTAATATAATCAATTTTGAGAAAATAAAAATATAAAGTGGGTTGAGTGAGAGAAAGACGTGAGTGAGTGTGGAGTGTGATGGTGTGATATGAGAGATAATTAATTAGGAGAAAGAGTGAGAGTGCAGATTTCTAGTGAGGGAGAGAGATGTGTGAGTGTGATGTGAGAAACTATTAAATAGGAGAGAGAGTGAGGGTGCATGTTTTTAAGAGGATATATATATATATATATATATATATATATATATATATATATATATATATATATATATATATATATATATATATATATATATATAATACCTTCCAGCTACATGTGTATGTGTGAAATATATAAATATTCCAGTTAAAAAATATACAAGAAGGAATGAAATCTCTTTAAAATACATAAAAATATATTATAATTTGAATAAAAACGTTACTCCTAAAAAAATATATTTTATTTAATTTTGAAATCAAATCGTGAATTTAATTAGTAGATAATCGAACATGTGAAAGAAATTTGTGCATTTCATTTTTTTCTCTCTGATATGTGCATTGATGTTCAGGATTACTTGATATTCAGTATATTGGTATTCAGATACTAAGTATTCAGAATTCATGAAATTGCATGTCGTGATTTCAAAACTTTTAATTGAATTTCACTCATGTTTAGATGTTACATATTCAAAATCCATATGCTAAGTATTCAAAATTCATACGATAGGAAATCATGATTTGCTATTCAGTAAAATAGTGTATTCAATACAGTTATATTCAGAGATATATTCATAAAGGGGTGGTTAGGACTTCTCATCACATATTTTTCTACTTGGTAGTAATAATATATACTATGTATCTAGTGTATATTTTGTATTAGATAGTAATAATTTCAATAATAAAATCTATATATATATATATATATATATATATATATATATATATATATATATATATATATATATATATATAAACCTAAATTTTCACTTTTGTTTTCAATTTTTTTCAATTTTATTTTATTTAGAAATAATTCAATTTTAATCTTAACCGTCCAATTAATGCTTTTGATTTCAATCATAAAATTTAATTATACTAATAATAGATTTTACTTTTTTAATCAATATATGCTTAATTTTCAATTAATATATCAATCAATATTCATTTAATATATTATTATTATTTATTTTAATATACATAAGACATATGATTTTCCTTTGATTTTAATCATAAAATTTTATACTAATAATAAATTTTATTATTTAAATTTTAATTTTTTTATTTAACAATATAAATTTGGCTAATTTTTAATCAATATATGCTTAATTTCAATGAATATATCTATCCATATCCATTTAATATATTATTATAATTTAATTTAATATACATAAGACATGTGAATTAAAAACTCAGTGAAAATTCGCTATCATTAACTAATTAAAGAAAACTTGAAGGATTATTTTGTAATAATTTATTTTTGGCCAAAATTATTGTAGCCCTAATGTTATTCACCCCCTCATGTTGGCCCGTTGAGAATTGGTTAGAGTCCAGCAGCGAGGTAGAGGATCTTTGATGACAGCGTCTGATGGAGGGGCGTGTAACCAGTTGAGCTGCAATATATGTAAGGGGGCGGCTATTTACACCCCTGAAAATACTAAACACACCCCATAAAAATATTAAACTAAAACATTTCTAACTAAAAAGACTAAAATACCCTTATAAAATTATTCATATCCTAAATTACTAAACATACCCCATTCATTAAAAACTGTTACTAAACATACCCCGTTCATTAAAAATAACATACACTCTTCATTAAAAATTAAGAAAAATTGAGAAGTCTGTGGTGCTCATCGGAGGATTGGATGTGGTTTAGACGACGATTGATAAGCTAGTGGAGGAGTAGAAGCAGCAATTCGAGAAGAAAAAAAATGAATCACATGGCCAATTAAACTAATTTGTTGTAAATATTTCAATTGTTTTGAAGTTCCGTTCTCTCTCACTACCTCTCTCTTGAGTCCACAATTTTTATTAAACTAATATACCCCTACCCTGCCCAACCAAGATTAAATCAGTACTTGAGTTTCTCTTATACGCAGGGGATGACTTCTGGTTGTTTCCACCTGGAGAAGCCTCCGACATCTTGAGCTGGCACCTCAGCAGAAATGGTCGACCCTGCCATAGTTTGGGATTGCGAACAGGATTGTTGATCTGAAATATACCAGAGTCATTTCTTCTCTCTCTTTCTCTCTCGTAATCTTTATTTACAACACAATTTCTTCAGTGGCCAAATCCCTAATTTATTGTTTTCCTTAACATCCCTAAACTAGATCTGGTGACTAATTAAATTAATTTTTTTAATCATAGCTATTTAAGGATATTTTAGTCTTTTCAGTTAGAAATATTTTAATTTAATATTTTTATGAGGTGTGTTTAGTATTATCGGGGGTGCAAATAGCCGCTCCCTATATGCAATCCAACTTGAAATGGGCGGCAGTTCGGTAGCGTAGAGACAAAGAAAAAGCGAAGTCGGGGGGAGAAGAAGCGGGAGAAGCTTACCAAGTGCTGAATTGTTTGACAGAGGACACTTGAATATTTTCTCATAATCTGATACTTATTGTGGATTTATCTGAGAAGGTAAGCTGGGCTTGACCATTTTTAAAAATTCTCATTTCTCAAATCAACATAAGCAAATAATTTTTTCTTCTCTTATGTTTCTTCCTTACCCTATAATCTCTTGGGTTTGAACTTTTTTGATTGAATTTTTTTGTTGCAGACTGACGTTATGGATTTGCTGGAGTCTGATTTACATGTTGAAAGTGATGAAGGAATGCAATTTCCATGTTCTGACGGTATCCTTCTCTCAATTGTCATGATTCTTTATCTGATCCCAGTAAAATAAATATTTTTGGTTATTCAAATTTATGCAATGTTTTGATATTTTATTTGCTTTCAATTTAATGAATTGTTCTCGAACTTTATTTCCCAAGCAGAGATGGTTAGAGCGGAACGCTGAGTCACTTGAATTGGTTTTGGAAGATGATGATAGTAAGGAGGATAGCGTGCATAGATCTAAGAAAAAAAATGCAGCAGTTGCAGCAGGTCTGGATTATTGAAGTGTTTCGAATTGTTTGATTTAATCATCTTATTATGTCAACTTTTGAAAAAATTGCAGGAATTGTAGCTTGAACTTTTCCATACGTGGTTTGTTTGGAATGAAATCTTTTTAAGACATTCCTCTAATAAATTTGCAGGAGCTGAACACACTACTTTCCAAACCATTACAACCTATAAAACATTTTCAAAGTGCTTTTTAGTTGGCGTAAGTGCATGTACTAACCCAAATGAACTTTAGAATGTGGGATATGTGCGCGCACAATATGTTACTAATTTTAAAAATGTAGAGCCAATATTCTTAGTTCACAGTTTACATATAATCCTTTTCACTTCATTGTTGAATGTTGATTGGCAAATAATCATCACAAACATTCCAGAATAACACTACTATTGACTTCATCAAATTTAACTTCCAATACTTCATTCATATTTCTGAGATAAAAATTCTGTTCAAAATAAAAAATATAGAGTTGATGAATGAAAATAAAATGTACTGAAAATTCTGCTCAAATTAATAAAAAATTTATGTATACATCAATATTATATAAAATATTTATGAAAAATAAAAAAATATATATGCACAATCAATTTAAAATAAAAAATAGTCTCTTCAAAATACAATCTTATACAATCATTTTAAATTAATAAATATTCTCTTCAAAACACAATCTTCATCTTAATTTATTTTAAAAACAAACATGGACACAAATTATAAATATGTTAAAATCTATTTTTAGTAACATTGAATTGTCTCAATTCTCAGGGGATTGCACCAAAAATTCGAGTTCCTTTTGAATTTCCTTCTTGATCAATCACAACTGCAATCATCATATCGTATTATCATACCGCTATTTTATGAATAAAAGGTTGATTCAAACTGTGATGAAGAAGAGTCTTCGCTGAAAGTCAAATGTGCATTTACTGACAGTGAGGTCGTAGAAGAGTTGTCGACTAAAAGAGTTTTGTTTAATCAAGAGCCTTCATCAAGTGTTTCTTCAAAGCTTCGATCAAACATCAAAATTAAGCTGGAGAAAGATTGAATTCTATAATTTAGAACTTTATTATATTTTATTATAATTTTTCAAACAATATATACCTTTTATTTATAGTTTTCATTTGTTTTGACGGGATTTGGAATTTTGGAATTGGTTTTATTTATTTACGATGCTGATACTTTTATTTTTTGTATAATTATATGATTTACATTCATTAATGCCTACATATGGATTGAGATTTCTAGTCAATTAAGAACGTTGTGTTCAAGGAGTATTCAAAAATGTTTAGAATTAACAGCTGCCAAACTCTAGAAGGTGAAAAATATAAATGAATTTATCCTTAATTTGTATGGTAATCATCTTCTTAATGCAGGATCAGATATGTTTTTCACCTAAGTATGTACGAAGCTAATTTTTCCCTATGCATTAAATTTTTTTTGGTCAAATAAATTTAATGGATCAAGTCCTAATGCACTGATTTAAAAATTGTGTGATTTGTGGTTATTAGATTTGGTTACTTTTTACTACTTTATCGAATCTTACCTACAGTTTTTAACAACAATAATTTAACAGTTGAAGTTAATGGAAGAATTCGTATTTCACAAACCTCCACCTGGTAGAATGATGGGCAGTCGAAAATTTTTGGCAAATCTAAAAAAATTGGTTCATGCCCCTATTAAATTCTTTTAATACAACTACACAATACAAAAAAAGTAATAATAATACTCTCTCTGTTCCATCCTAATGATTATATTTGCTTCTAGCACGATAATTAAAGAAGTATAGTATTTCAATATATAGTGGATAGTTGTATTAGAATGTTAGGAGAATTAGATGGAGATAATTTAATCATTTTGTGTGGGTCCCATACACAAAAAAAGAGTAATAAAACCATTAGAAACGGATCCATATTGGAAATATATAACCAGAAGTGCAGGAGGACATAAGAAATATAAAAAAAGAAAACTAATAACAAATAACAATATTTATAATTATTTATGTGCAAAACACATATGAGATAATTAAAAATATAAATAAAAAAATAATACTACAACAAAATTCTAACCATACCAAAACTGGACGAGACAAGCTCATACATATTCGTAGAGAAAAACTATAAAAATAAAATATAAATAACAATAATCCTATAATAAAATGTTTAAAAATTATTCGCAAAATATAATTATTTCCGTGCAAAACATATATGAGATATAAAGAAATAATACGATAACAAAATTCAAACCATACCAAAATCGGATAATAGAAGCTCAAACATATTCATACAGAAACATAACACTATTTAAAAAAAAAACAACGATCCTATAATAAAGTGCTCACCGTGCAACGCACGGACGAGAAATATTAGTATTATTAAAAATAAACTCCCTCCGTCTCATCCATAAGTACCTATTTACTTTTTGCACGTGGATTAAAAAATACTATTATTATATGTGTAGTGAGTAGTTGTAATAGTAGTGAGTGATTCATATGTGGGGTCTTTTACTAAAAGGAAAAAAAGGGAACCTTTGAATGAGATACCAATATAGCGAAATGGAGATCTTTCCATAGATAGAAGGAGTATAATTTTTTTTTCTATTAAACAACTGGTACAATCACAGAAAGTTAGAGCCACGGTATGCGGTTCATATTATTAAAACACTGATAATAACATTGATTAAAATACTACTCCCTTCGTCCTAATTTATATTTCGCCGTTACTATAAATACAAAGTTTAAGAAAAATTATTTTTTGACCAATTTTATCGACTTTTGGAGGGTAATGTAGTACTCCCTCCGTCTGCTCGATAGGTATACATTTGCTTTTTGCACGTGTATTAAGAAATATTATTATATAACGTGTAGTGAGTAGTTATATTAGTGGGGTGTGTGGATCCATATATTAATTGTAGTAGTGATCTGTGTGAGTCTCATATGTGTAAAAAAGAACATATATACCATTAGTGCGGACGCCCAAAATGACAAAATGTGTATCTTGTTGGTGGATGGAAAGAGTATTTTTAAATAAGTAAACAAATTATAAAGTATGTTATATGTGTTAATGAAAGCGATAAATTTGTAATTAAAATTTACTTTTACGGCGTGATATTTTTTTTCTTTAAAGGCAATTTATAGTGTGCACTCGGGTGCACCTAAAGATAGGGTGCACTCATATACAAATATAAACAAAAACATATACAATTAAGAGTAAAAATGTATACAATTTAATTGTTAATTTTTTTAATAAAAAATTGTATATAATATTCAATAAAAAGTTATACACATATGGATGTTAGTTTTTTTAATGAAAATTTAATGTGAAAAAAGTATACAATTATTATAAAACACGTATACAAAATAGAATAATATGTATCCAAAATAGAATAAAAAGACATACAAATATGGGTGCATCATTGCACCCGGGTGCACCCAAGTAAAATTTAATGTGAATGAATGCAAATAAACTGTGCAAATTTAATCCACAATTTAATTATGTTAGACTATAAATAAATCATTTCATCAAGTGTTGAAGTGGGACTTGAACAAGTACGAAATTAATTCAAATTAATAAATATATTTAAATATTGAGCACACTATGCCAAAACTGTGTATTAACAACATTGGAATAACAACGGAGAATTCAATACCCATTGTTAAAAGTGTAAAATATAACTTACAAGCACTCCTCCTTAATCCACATGTTGAAAACAAAGAACCTATTTAGATAGGACGGAGAGAGTATGTAAATTGAATTCACAGTGTAAATCTTGTGGTCCCCTTCCAAAGACTTGTGTGAAATTGGTGAGACGTAAAAAATGATAATTTTTATAATGAAAAAGTGATACTCAATTAATGAAAAGTGATAATACTATTTGATGAACAATTTATAGTATAAATAAAAAGTAATAACATTTTATAATAAAAGTGATAATATTTTTTTAGCAAAAGTGATTATTATTTATGAGAGTATTTTTATATAAGTAAACAAAGTATAAAATATGTTATGTGTGTTAGGTGAAAGCGGTAAATTTGTAATTAAAATTTACTTTTACGGTGTGATGTTTTTTTTTTAAATTTAATGTGAATGAATGCAAATGAAAATTGTTTACAAAAGTTGGGGGTGGGGTGGGGGTACTTAAAAAAATGTGTAAATGGGCAGCAGTGCCCGCTCAGATTTAACAAAAGTCTTTTTTGCCAAGATTTTAAGGCAAAAGTAAAAAATGTCGAAAATGACTAAAAAATTCTTGACTCCATAATTACTCGATTGTAATTTTTGAAAAAAAGTCATTATCGAGTCAACTTTTTTAAGTTGACTCGATAATGACTTTTTTCAAAAATTACAATCGAGTCAAGGTCTTTTTTGACTTTTTGGGCATTTTTTAAAATGTTGTTAAAAAGTGGACAAAAAAGAATTCTTTTAAAAATATTTGTCCACTTTATCGAAAAATTGACTCGATAATGACTTTTTTCAAAAATTACAATTGAGTCATTATGGAGTCAAAGATTTTTTAATATTTTGAGTATTTTTAAAAATATTGTTAAAAAGTGGAAAACAAAATTCTTTTAAAAATATTTGCCCACTTTATCGAGTCACCCTAAAAAAATCATTGAAATAAATCACAATCCTTTATTTTAGGATTATTACTCATTTTCTTAAACGGGGATTCTAGAGTAGAGTTGATATTTTGAGTAAGATGCTAAAATCAACAAAGTCAGAAGGAAGATATTTGGCACGTGTTCACGTGGCAAACATGAAACGTCCCTCCTCCCACGCAACTCTTCCACCTAAAATTTCCCACAACTACTTACACCCATACACTGCACCATCCAATTCCACCATTGATTTATCTCAAGCTCTCGCCGGTAATTGTTCAAGGCTTGTTTTCTCCGGCTGATCAGTTATGGAACTTGCCCCACTTTCACACACTACTCTTTTCACCAACAACTCCCCTCTCGTTCCCTCGCTTTCTAGTTTTACGCGGTAAACTCACTCACCGGTTACCATTTCCATTGCTTAGACGTATGCATCCAGTTTTGGTTGATTTCTCTCTCGTGGCCGTTGATTGCAGTTGCATGTCGATATTGAGTGGGAGAGCGTCGCACTTGAAAAGTTCGCAGCAGATTGTACTCGGTGAAGTAAGCTCCCCACTTATTGTGGTTTTTTAGTTTTATTTCTGAATTTTCAAATATTAATTGGAGGACGCGTGGATCAGATTAAACCAAAGTTTGGTGAAAGTTACAAAATGAGTTCCGTTGTGTTCGCTGCTGGATACGGTGAACAGAGTGTAGCAGTTGAGGTATGTAAATTGTTGATTTCTAATATCTGGGGAATGTTTTCTTTCCAATCTTGAAGAAATTGTTTCGTCAGGATCGAATTCTAGAGTTTCTGGAGAGATAAGACTGGTGAAATGTTTGTGACTGCTCTTACTTGGTTTAGTGGATCTTTGGGGCATTTAGAAAATTCACCTAGTTATTTACTGCCTTTAATTGGTTGGTTTAGTGGTCAGATCGCGTGAACTTTCTGGGAGATGTTATAACTTTTGCCTCATTTACCTACGTATTCATCTGAAATTGCAGTCTATCATGGAATACTATTATGATTGGTAATCGTATATGTATCTTGGTATGACTTTAGGTGCTCTTGTTTGTAAATCATTGTTTCCCCACTTGTTGCTCGTGATTCCAGGACGAAGCATCCCGGGAGATGGGGGTTCCATCACTGAATGTATTTCCAGGTCAAGCACATCCTTTAGGAGTGTTGGAGGTTGAAAAAGGAATCAATTTTGCAATTTTCTCTCAAAATGCTACTGCTATTACGCTTTGCTTACTTCTTGAAGAGAGGTTTGGTTGCATCTTCTGCCGATACTGTTCACTAGACTTTCCATTTGGTTCATAGTCGATCTTTGTATTTCTCTCCTGCTTTATTTGTGGAAGTTTAAACTTATCTAATATATTATATAGTTGAATAATAATTTAGTAATGTCCAAAATTTGTATATTCTTAGCATGGGAATTGAACAGGCTTATTTCCTGATGTGATTTCAACTTTTCTCTTGTTTTATGTCCTAAAGTAATATATATGTATGTGTGTGGTATATATTTATATAAATATATATATTTTGATGAGAAACAAAAGTTCATTGAAGCTAAAAAGAGTACAGGGATGAGAAACAGCTGAAAAAAATCTGTTACAAAGGATATAAGACCAATTTCTGACTTTGAAAAAAAGGTGAAAACTTCTAAAAATTCCATGATCTAGTGCCAAAGAGAAACTGTATATTTAATCCTTTCCCCCAAAAATTCTGGGGATTCACTGGATTCTCAAAAACTCTCTTATCACTGTCTAACCATATGGACCAATATATTTCCACAAAATTTTTCCCTTTTGTTACACCATGATTTGTCAGACAAAATCTGAGGAAACGAGTGGTTCCGTCACCCGCTTACCCTGTTCATGGAAAATCACTTGTGGTTTTTGACTCATTCCTTGGCATTATTTCCATTTTCAGGGAACAACATAATAAATTCGATGACGAGGTGATTGAATTACCATTGGACCCCCAGCTCAATAAGACGGGAGATATATGGCACATCTGTGTTGAGGTATACGTTAGATTATATAATCCTCTATATCTGCTCCATTTGATCTACATATTTTATTTCTGAGAAAGAAAGAGATCAAACATTCTAGATAAAGACCTCACATCAATGGAAGCTAAGTGGAAGTAAGATGAAGCTGGAATGTTGACATGGTCCATAGAGACATTTACTGTTTTGTATGTCTAGTGGGTAAGGGAAATTGTCTGAAATTTGATGACACTAACTCTTTTGTATGACTATATATCCATCTGCACTGCCCTTCAAATGCCAAGAAATAGACACCAAACATTGAATGAAGTTTATTCAGAAGCATTTTTAGATGGCACAAACGAAGCAAGCTCATACTATATCTTGAAAGCCTATGTTACTCACTTCTGCCCAATCATTTCTTACCTTGCGACCTTGCAAATGAACGCCTTACCCATGCTTAATATGCTGTGGTGTATAGCTATAAGGCTCTTTTAAAGAGCAGGAACAGTAGCTCTTGATGTTGTAGATGAATATAACGTGAGAGATGCCACACTTTCCAAAAGTGCTTGTTCTAACTTTTAGGTAATATATTTTCTTGATGAGTAAAGTCTGAGTGCGAATAGGCAATGCTTCAATAGTGCTTCGGTTCCATCTTTAATATTGACTGGAAAAACATGTTAATTATTTGAAATTATCACTTAGAAAAAATTCTTATTCATTTAAGTATTTTTCATAAAGCATTTTGTTCCAAATTAACAAAACATTTAAAGTATGAATATTTTTTGGTTTATGGATCTAATATAATTAATAAAGCCATGCTGAGTGTGTTAGGGACTCTCTTGTTTGCCTTTCCTATTATATGGCAGACTAGTCTTTCTTAAGGCTACTATTGGATTTTGAGTATAACTTTTCAGTTAACTTTAGTTTTGGATATTCTGCATGCTTCCTTCAGTGATGGCCACAAACACATATGTTATGTACGTCACATCACTTACACACAGAAGTGTTGAAAGGCATATAAGTAGGGGTTAACCCATATGACCATGATAATTTTTTAAGTTGGGGCCCCTAGCTAATATGCGTAACTATTTTGTCCGATCTGCCGGATTCCGAAAGGCTGTGAAAAGGGGCTCACCAATGGTGATTCTAGGGGCTACCGCCCTAGATGTGGGCCCAAGGTTGCCACCTGGAGTTGTGGACCTTGAGGAGTTGTGGACCTTGACATTGGGCTGCCAACTATAGTGTGTTGTCCGGACAATTGGTTCAAAGGGGGATGGATTGTTATGATATCCCACAATGGTTCTACACAAAAAAGTGTGTGAGGGTCAACTCTTTACCTTCGACCATGGTTTTGGGTTAAATTAGGGCCCCTAGCTTATATGAATAATACCATAATCCCTTATGTTGTAGATTCTTTTTTAGATTGCCAAATCATCAATTTCAGTTCATATTTTTGATCTTGGCAGTTGGCAAGAGAGTGGAAAACATGTGCTCTCTTCTTGTATTCTGTGACTTTCTTTCACTAAGTTAAACAGTCTTTAAAACGTAATTATGTACTATGACAAGATGACGTTTAGGTTGGCCTCTATCATGCAACTGTCTTGTTACTAGAATATCTTTACGTTGCGTGGCATTCTTTTCCTGTTTAATTATATAATAGCATTTTCCTTTAAGCCATTTATAGCAATGAATTATGTCTATTCTAATGTATTTATGGATTTTTGTGCTTCCCATCACCTAATACAGATCTTAACTATTAAAGATCCTTTATATAGATCTTTTATTCTTTCTGTTATTATAGAAGCATGATATTCCATTATGCCTCATTTCTCTTGAGGCAGTAATTTCCTCAAAAGTAACTTTACTTAATTGACTTATCCATATTAACTTCTTTTTATTTATTTATTTATTTTTTCCTGAAATAGGGAACTCCAATGATGCTAATGGGAGATGAATATGGTCATACTCGTTATGGAAATAATAACAGTTATGGACATGACAATGCTCTAAACAATTTTCAGTGGGGACAAGTATATATACTCTTCTTTTTCTTCACCTCTCTCTCTCTCTATATATATACATACATATATAAATATAGATATAGCTGTATTATATACAAATACATGAATCTGATTTACATGAAAGATGAAGTTGAGATTTTATGATGCAGTTGAATGACAAGAAGGGCAACCATTTTAGATTTTTCTCTGAAATTATTAAGTTTAGACGAAGTCACCATGTCTTCGCTAAAGAAAATTTCATTGGCAAGGTAAAAATTTTTCTGCTATTAAGTTTGTCTGATTGTTATTCTGTGGATAAGGTTACCGTGATCAGTTTTGTTACTTATTTTTGCACGTTAACAATCATTCAACAGCTTTTTTCTTGGTAAAAGAATTTGTTCCTTCTTTCAGACAGTCATTATGAGGTGAAAGTGTGGAAAATATGCACATAGATATAGCATAAACAAATGTGGTCTTACATTCTCCAATAGACAAGGGGTACTCTGAAGTGATTAACATATGGAGAAGCTGGTGCTTTATTGAATTTCTTCCAAGTGATCAGAAAGGACTGTGCTGAAACCAACCATTAGCATCTCTGTAGCCTACTGATGCACCTTACAAGTTTTAGCCGCTGTCAAAGATTGCCATGTGCAATAAAAGAAATAGTCTTACTTTAATGGAAGGATGGAAATGAAATGACTGGTTGTCTGAATTTGACCAATTAAAAAAAAAAATGGCTGTGTAAGACTGCAAGCATAATGTGCTAAGCTTTATCATGCAATAGATCTTTTTCCTATAGATTGTATTTCCTTCAGATTTACATTTTTTATGTTTGTGATTAATTTTGTATATTCTTCATGCAGAATGAAGTGACATGGCATGAGGATAACTGGGAAAATTATGAGAGTAAATTCCTTGCTTTTACGTAAGGAACACATCCTTGACTAATCTTTATTATTTGCATGGCACTACCATAATCCAAAAACTCATTAGTTTTTAGTCAATTGAATTTTGCTTCAGAATTTTGGCAATTTATCAAAATAAACAGCTACCTAAAATCCAAACTCCCCGGTGATTAATGTAGTAACATGCTCAGAATCATATTAATAACAATCAACTACTGGTCTTTTTTGTTAAGAAATCTTAAGCTGATTACTCTCTAATTCTGAGTGTTTGACCCATAAACCCATAAATCGTAGCAGGTATATAGATCAATGCTTATGTCCTTGAGATGCACTTCTGCTAGCGATTACTGCTACCATGGAGTTCAATATGGCATTTGTGGTTTAAAAAGCTGCCTTTTCAAATTAAAAGCAAGTTAAAATATTATTTTCCTTTTCCAGATAAAAATTTTATTTTGACCTATATACAAAGTATTGTGTAAATATGATTCAAGGAGTGTTTGCAATTGTTTGAAACAGTGAAAGAAACAATTTTGAAAAAGTTAATTCTACCCTGTCCAAAGTCGGTTTCAAATTACCCCTTTGTTTATCTTAACCTTGCATTTACTTTTAGTTACTTTCTCATGAAATATGCTTTTATAATCTTCTATTCTTATGAATCTTGAGTTTGCTTTTCTCCTTCTTTGAGTATAAGTGGTTTTGGCATATATACCTAAACTGTTTTTGACAGGTGGCAAAGATCACTGTTAATAATGGTTCTTTTCATTCCAGTCTCCTGTGTGTCATTATGCTTATTAATACTCCTCTCTCTCCACCCCCATGCAGTGGTGTTCATGGTCCAAATCTTTGTTGTCATGCATTAATTGAAAGTGGAAACTGTCATAATACGGGAACTAAAGAACATGCGAGAAGTGATTGACTTATACTTATCTACATCCGACACCTTGAAAACGAAGTATCACTCTCTCTTGTCTCAAAACCTTTGTAAATCTGTCCTCAGAAAACTAAAAAATATTAAACTCATTGTGCTGATGCTACATTGGAGGAACATTTCATGAAATCATTGGGTGCAAAGGTGATATGGGGTTGTTAGGCATATAAGCTATGGAGCCCTAACCTAATCCAAAACCATGATTAAAGGTAAAGGGTTAGACCCTCACTTATATGCCCTTCCACACTATCGTGTGGAATCGATGTGGGATATCATAAGAATCCATTCCCCTTCGAATTATATATCCACTGAAGGCACACACTGGATGGAAACCAGATGCCAAGGCCCACAACTCTAAGTGGAAACCCCCTAACTCCTTGGTAGCCTCTTTCCTCAACCTGTCTGGTTTCAACAGTTTGGACCAAATTTTTAGTCATATAAGCTAGGGAGCCCTAATTTAACACAAAATGGTCATAGGTAAATGGTTGCCTCCACTTATATGGCCTTCCACACTGTTGTGTAGAATGCATCTCAACTAATGAATAAGAATTTTTATGGATTTTTTTGTATATCCCTTTGGTTTATCTATCATTCTCAGATATAAACAGAGTTCAAGTCCTCAATGGTCAAAGATACATATTTATCCTGTAGTATTTGAAAAAATGAATGATGACTGGGATGACTTCTATAGAAAACCAGCGCTCCAATAAAAGAGGGGATGTTTGATTTATTACGGCACTCACACAACAATTTCTTTGAAGGTTTCCTTGAGTGGACTAAATTCACCGGATTTAAGTCATGGGAATTGGACATCTATTGTATAATGAAAGGGTGATGTTTCAGGTTTCATGAAGAAAATGGAGGTGATATATATGTGGCGTTCAATGCACATGACTATTTTGTTGAAGCTTCCATACCGTCACCACCACAAAATAGAAGGTGGCATCGCGTGGTTAGTTTTCAAACTCAACCTTGTCCCTTTCTTCCTCAATTGCATATCATACTGGTCCTCTGGAATGATTATCTATCTTGATAGTTGAATAAAATGGTGTTTCTTGTGCTTCCACTTTATGCTTTCCCTTTCATATTATGCCAATTGATTCTTACAATCCCATCATGCTTGTATAGTAATTAATAATTAAAAAACAAGAAAAAGAAAAAAAAAGGAAAAAAAAAAAGAAGAGAATTTAAGAACACATGTTGCTCTCTAGGTTTAGGCTTATGTCTTATCCAGATTCTATCCTACCTCTTACTTAAAATTAGATAATTTACAAAACTTAAGTACCTCAAGGTTTGAACCATGTAGTAACAAATCCTAAAATTAACTGCATCAATGTCTTAAAATTACAAAATGCTCCATAATCATACATACATTCCCTTAATGTTAGCAAGTATTCTTACAATGACTATTAATGCCCCCTAGTGGTACTACGAACAGTTCCTGAGGTTAGCAACTGTCCTTACAATTACCATACCTAATTTGTAAAATATGTCAAGGGAGTATTGTGTGTGTAATATTTGAATTTCTCTTTATTATTTTTTGTTAATTGTATCCCCACAGACAATTTCTGTAGTCGACCTTCTAGGTTTAAATCAAGTAGATAGAATATTAACTCGTGTTTATTGTCCCTTGAGATCATATGTCAAGGAAGGTGTTATGATGTATAAAGTTCATTTGGACAACTTTTTTTTCTTTTTTTTTTTTTCATTTTTTGTGCGTAAAATGGTTTTCTAACTGATTTTCTGTAATTACCTTCTAAATTTATATCAACTTGGTAGATGTTAATTTGTGTTTGTTAGCCCTTCTGAGATAATCCTTGTGGGCTCCTTGAGTCCCCTAGAGAATGTTTCAAATTCTCTCACTACTTTGAGTCGCTTATAGTGTGTACTTGAGTAGTGTACAACCAAATGTCCACAATGTAATTGCTTATCATTCTCTCCACTTGAAACAGTTCTCCTCAATCCAATTCACAATGATCACTTGTAGAGCTTGATATTATATCCACGTCCTGCTTTTTTGAAGTCTTGCAGAAATTGATGAAGCTCCCTTTCTTTTGTTTTCCTAGAGAATGTTTCAAATTCTCTCACTACTTTGAGTCGCTTATAGTGTGTACTTGAGTAGTGTACAACCAAATGTCCACAATGTAATTGCTTATCATTCTCTCCACTTGAAACAGTTCTCCTCAATCCAATTCACCATGATCACTTGTAGAGCTTGATATTATATCCACGTCCTGCTTTTTTGAAGTCTTGCAGAAATTGATGAAGCTCCCTTTCTTTTGTTTTCCCTACCTACATTTATGAATAAATGCAGGTGGATACGAATCTGGAGTCCCAGAGAGACATAGTTTCAGAAGGCGTCGAAGGCGTGAAGAAGATATATAAAGTCGCCCCCTACTCATGTATAATTCTAGAAGCAAAGCCGTAAAATTGACAGGGGTAGAGGTCCAAGAGGAGCTGGATGGCTGAAGAGGATTGTCTCCTTAATATGAGAAGCCTTTCTCATGGTGTTATTATAATCATGTATCAAACATAAAGTTAGCTGGTGATCATTTGTTGGATTGAAGGTCGAACTACCTTTTGGGTTGGGTGTCCTAATTTCAATTATTATAATAGTATATGGCTTCTAATAGTTGCTATTTACTGCTAAATTTATTTAACACGGTAGTGTTTAATTGATGCATCATCATGGACAGGAGCAGGAAGACCATGCTGGTACTTGCCCTCACATCTCACCTCACTCCAAACCCGCTTTAAAGGAGCAATCTAGAAATGGCATCACTTATTCTGCCATAGTACTCTCCCGTCTCAATTTCAAGTTCACACCGTTACAATTTCAAGTTCACATTTATGATTTATACGGATATTAATAAAAGTCACTTTTTATTGACTTTTGGGGGGTAATTTGGTACTCCCTCCGTCCCACCCTAATGATTACGCTTCCGTTTTGAAGGAAACGTAACCATTAGGGTTTCTAATAAAATAAATAAATTATAAATTATGTCATGTGTTAAAAAAAATGACAATTTTGAAACTAAAGTATGTTGTAAGGATATTGATTGAGCGTTGTTTTTCTTCTTTTTTTATTCTTCATAAATATGTGAAGTTTAAGTTGGTACGGATCAAATTGTAACAGTGCAAAGTTGAAGTTTGAATGGAGAGAGTAAGATTTTTAATGTGACTTGGCAAAAGTTCTACTACTTCCGTCCCATTGAAAAGTACGCGCTTTCTTTGTAAATTACAAAGGAAGTGCGTACCTTTTAATGGGACGGTGGGACATTTAATCCATAATAAATGCTTGTGTGAATTGGGTTCACACTTTCACTTGATTTACCGATTACTTTTTAATACATAAAAATTATTCTTTGGAGATATAAACTATTATTCTTCTTTAAACTTCAATTTTTTACCTCATCACTCTAAAATAAATTTTCACACATTAAGAATAATTTTACCAAAATATGGTAAATGTGTAAAATGGGTCGGATGAGTCTCTCTCTTCGTCCATATAATAAATACTCCCTCCGTCCTGTAAAAAGAGTAACGTCTATTGTTTACACCGAGATTAAGAAATATAGTATTTTAATGTACAGCGGGTTGAGAGATATAATAATTTAATGTATAGTGGGTAGTTGTATTAGTGTTGTGTGTGGACCCTATGAAGATAAAGTGATTGATTTATGTGGGTCTCATCTAATAAAAAAATGAAATGTAACTCTTGTAGTGAGATGTCCTAATTAGTAAAATATAACTCTTGTGACGTGACGGATGAAGTAGTTGAGAAGTTCACTAGAACTAAAACACAGACGATCTCAAGAAGAATTAACGATTAATTGAATGAACGGGTCCATTATTATACATTATAATAATAAAGTAAAGACTCGCATGAGATCGTCTCACGTAAGTGGTTATGAGAGACGTATTAAAAGTGATAATATTTAAAATAAAAAAAGTTATTTAATTGGTCGATTATGCGTGGTCTTCTAAGTGGCCATTTTACCAGCTTTATCTATGGGCTTGCATAATTTGAACATCTCAAATCAGATTGATTCTGTTTCCATCCTTAAATTACACTTGTCTTCACGGGCACACTAGATTAGATAGAATAAGTTGAAATTCATAAGAAAGGAGGTGGGGATAGCCCAATGGATGACAAAATCATAAACGTTTCGACATGATGATGGAAAAGTATGGAATGACTTGAATTTTTACAGATGAGGGGGAAGATTTAGAAAAACTGGAATGACACTATTAGAAAAGACCATCTTTAGTGTACTAAGGAGGATCCAAATTAAATTAGGTGTCAACGTGATAGAAGATAATAAACTTAGTTTATGAAAGAAGATACTATAGTTACTTTATTTTAAACAACCAATCAAAATATTTATTTTGTCTATCTTATTTAAAATTTTACCTAAAACTATAAGTGTTTTTATCTTTTTAATTCTAAATTAATTTTATATAAAAATTATATCAAATTAATCGTCTTCTCATGATCTTTAGTTTGACATCCATATTATCAATATTATATGATTGGATAAATAGATTATTAAATTTAATAATAATTTTTTTATTTTAAATGATTCTTTAATAAAATCTATAAATAAATAAAGTATTTTTAGAAGAGTAATAAATATTTTATTTATTTAATCTATTTATCCTTAGAATTTTTAAGTTTAATAAATTTAGTTAATTAAACATTTCTAAATAAGGAATTTCATGAGAAAATAAATCTGATTAATTTTCATAACTATCATTAATTATTTATTTTATTATATTTAATAATTTATAATTAATTATACAATAATGTATATTGTTATTTATATTTATTAATTTATTTATTAACCGATAATAATTAAAAACAGTAGTGAGACGGATATTTTTGAGTATCCGTTCTATCCAAACTTTAATAGGGTGGATATGGTTAGTTGAAAACATGTTTGAGATGAGTACAGATAGTTGTAAAAAATTTCATTATAGTTTGAAATGGGTACGGGGAATGCCTCAATACCCGCGGGTACCCCCATTTATATATATATTTATAAAATTTAATATATATCATATAATTTATATATTATGAGATATTTTATATATTTAATTAATAGTTATAAATTTCATTTAATCATTATTATTAAGGGCTATTCTAGGTGCACCGGGTACACCGAAGAGTTTAAAGAGTAAATGTTAAGAGTAGTGTGTAGTTATTGAATTTTTAATTAATTATTTTATTTTATTTAGTGGTTAGGATTAAACAAGAATCTTATCTAACGATTTATATTATCTAGGTGCACCAGTGCACCCGGTGCACTGCAGTGTGACTCTATTATTAAATAATTATTTAAAATAATAAAATTTAATTAATAATAATGTAATATTATTATTATATCTATTTAAATAATAAAAAGATATAAATAATAAATTTTTAGTAAACTAGGAGGGTTTAGTTTCAGCACTAGATTAATTTGAGAGTGACTTGGCATTTTATCTGATTTTCTATTTAATTTTTTTGGCTTGGTTATGTATCTCGGTGTCCATTTAGTAATTAGAATGTATTTAAGGGATTTAGTTGTTAATTTTATGAATTTAAAGACAAAACTTTCACGGAAAGTCAGCAAATCACAATCTCATCCCAACACTCCCTCTCTCCACCCACCTCTCGGTCTCCCTTCTGCTTTAAAAAGAAAAAAAAAAATTCTCCACCCTCTCTCTCCCTTCTAATATCTAAATGGCCGACATTGAAGAATCGTTGAAGCGATACACGCAATCTGATAAATAAAGGCATTTCAGAGGCAGCGGCGGCACCGCGACAGTCGACGGGAGCAGATGGATGATGGCAGCACCCAGATGGCGCATCTTCTTTGATGGGCAGTGACGGATTGGCCATGGCGGAAGAATCGACGCCAGGGTGGAGAGTGTAGAGGCGGCGAATTTTCCAGGGAGAAGCGACGGGCGCGCGACTTGCTTCTTCGCGCGCAGCCGCGGTGAAGGGTAGTGGTGTGAATGGATTCAGACGGCGGCACCGCGACAGTCGAGTAACGCTCCTCCACCGTCGTGCAATCCGTCTAAATCCGGTGGATGTAAGCCCAATTTACCCTCTCTCTCCGCCCTATCTCTTGCCCTCTCTCTGCCCTAATCTCTTAATTGTGGATTATATTTTGTCTTTTTTTACTTGAAGAAGTAATCTCCAGAAATCGAATCTTCTGACTCGATTCACGAAGAACGAGTTTAGCCAGAACACTAAATCTACCATCGGCGTTGAATTCGCCACGCTGCCACACACAGATCGACACGCAGCCATACAGATTTCGGATACAGCAGGCCTGGAGAGTAAATATCTCTTTTCTATTTCCATGTTTAATGTAATTAATTTATTTGTTGGAGTATTATTATTGGTTGGGTGAATTCTTTGGTGATTTGAAGGGATTAAATTGGTATAGAGTCGCCTGTTTCGATCGACTTTATCAACATCACTTAGAAGTTAGCATTCATATCCCTTTGTATCTATCATATTCTAAGTCTTCTAATGATTTCCTAGAATATTACTCCATTAATTGTCTATTACATGAATGCGGGGTCTATTTTCTTAAGACATATGATCTTGTTCATGCTTTCATTTTTTCTCAGTAAACCTATTGTGTTGGAGCCATATAAAATTTGATCATTTGAAATATTCCTTTTTCAATTACACAGATTAAATATTCCTTTTTCAATTACACAGATTTGGTAGGAGGGAGCCATATATGATGTTTGGATGTTTGGACAGACGAAGAGAAGGGTAAACGAAAGAAGGAAAGAGGGATGTCCACGGCAAGTGTGAAAGTTGAAAAATGATAGAAATTACAGTTTAAGCTGTAATTGAGACACAGAAATTATATATAATAAAGAAAAATCACATGTTTTAAACTTTTAATGATTCATTCTTAAAAGAAATAGAGACAAATATCGTGAGTGAATTCATAAGCTTTTTATAAGCTTACATGGTTTGGGAATTTGAGATTTTTATGAGAGAATTAACATGGTTACATCATTGGCAATGAAAGCCAAGAAATTATAAGTGAAAGCCAAGAATTTACATGGTTTCATCATTGGCAATGAAAGCCAAGTGAATGTCAAAGCCAATTGATTAACATGGTTTGAGAATTTGAGATTTTCACACACAAAAATATTGATGTGAATGTTGTTTTTTTCCATTGAAATTAATTTTATTAATTATTGAATTTTTGCATATAATTGAGTTTATGAAATACTTTGTATAAAAAGCATATACCTGTATAAAAAACAGAAATATAGAATATCCATAATCTTGGTATACAATATGAAATATTGATTCAAATATAATTGAGTTAGTGAAATAATACTTTTATTAAAAAAAAAACATATCATTCAAATATTGATACATATGAAATATAGATTCAATCAAGTAGCATGCAAATAGAGGTGTTAAACGAGCTGAGCGAGGTCGAGCACCCTATACTCGAGCTCAGCTCGAGTACTTATCGAGCCTAGCTCGACTCGTTAAGGAAACGAGTTTATATACGAGCTCGGCTCGGCTCGAAAAATACTCAAGCAAGCTCGAGCTCGAGCTCGGCTCGTTAAGCAAAAAGGTTGAGTTTTCGAGTCGAGTTGAGCCAATATTTATTAATATATTTTATAATATTTAAAATATTTATTTTATTATATATTATTATAATTAAATAATAATAATTAATAATATTAATATTATTTTTGAGTCTTAACGAGTCGAGCCGAGCTCGACTCGTTAACGAAATGAGCATAAAACGAGCTCGAACTCGAGCTCGAGTATAAATGAGTCGAGCCGAGTTTCAGCTTTTTCGAGCCGAGTAGAGCCGAGCTTTCGAGCTGCTCGTTCGATATAACAGCTCTACATGCAAATAATTGAGACTGAAATATGAATATATGAAATATGATTCGTGTAGTCATACAATTCTTCCATGTTGAATCCATGTGGATTCGAGTAGCATATAATTCTTCCATGTATGACTACAATTCTTCCATGTTGAAATCCATGTGGATTCGAGTAGCATATAATTCTTCCATGTATATTGAAATTAAGAGTCCAATTAGGTGCACCGGTGCACCTTGGGTTGCATATAATTCTTCCATGTATATTGAAATTAAGAGTCCAATTAGGGTGCACCGGTGCATCTGGACAATATTAGACATTAGATCAATATACAAATTAAGGGTAATTCTAGAGTGCACTGGGTGAACCGGTGCACCTAAAGTTTATAAGCATAAATTAAGGGTTAGTGGGTGATTATTTATTTTATTTTTTATTATTTTATTTTATTTAATGGTTGAGATCATATTAAAACTTAATCTAACGGTTATGATCATTCAAATACACCAGGTGCATAGCAGTTGAACTCTAATAGTAATTCGCTAATAAGTCGTATTTTATTAAAGTAAAATGAAAATAAGAAAGGGAAAAAAGTATAAATTGTAAATGGCAAAGACTGAGGTACAACAGTTTTTTTTATTATTGATACAACCGGACCTTTTTATTGAAAATGGGTCAGATTTAAAAAATCCGGTTACGCTCTTGGGTTTTCTTTACGCTATTAATCCACGTCATCAACTGCGCCGCACTCCTTACTCACGTGAATTTTGTTTTCCAACGTTGGCCCTGCAATAGAGGCGGAGAATCGGTAGATCCGCAGCGGAGCGCTCGTGGTGACGAGGATGGCCCATTCGGAGGAGATGCGATTCATGTCTACAGCATCATCTTGGATTGGACTGTGGTGGTGGCAGAGGAGGAGGAAGAGGGCTGGTTATCGTCGTCGCCGGCGGCAAGTGGAATCGGAGTGGGTGACCTGGTCAGCTATCTCATCCACTGAAAATACCCTATCCATCTTTCTCTCTCCTCTTTTTCTCTCTCTCTCCATAGGAAAAAATCATAGTGTTTTTCTTCAGTTCTTGTCCGATATGGTTAAACTGAAATCATCAGATTTTGAGAATCTTGAAGCAGGGAATCGAATCCATCATGGGTTTGAGGAAGGAAATCGAAGTCAAGCTCGATCGAGTTCTAACGGCTAGCTGATGGGAGCAGTCTTCCTACGCCAGATACTGAATGAACGAACATATTGAACTCAATTCAAAATCAAACATCTCTAAAGAGAGAAAAGATTTCAGTCATAATTAGTTTTGATCATTTCTGCTCCTTCATGGTTTTCTTATGACATTTGAGATTAATGCAGAAGATATGCATAGATATTTACGAATAACAAAGAGATAGTTAGTATTATGATTTATAAATTATTGAATCAAACTAGCTCATTGTTAATGGAAACAAAAATTAATTGAAATATATATTGATGGTCGATTATTTGGACTGTCCAAAAATTGGTAGCTATATAAGCGAAAATGTATATGTGGATGGATGTTGATGAATATGCATGTGAGGGTAGGTGGATGAGCAATCAAAGACAGTGAAGGTGAAGTTCTTTTATGATCGTGAAGAACTGCTAGCAGGCTGTATTAATTTAATCTTAAAATTTTATTGTTAATTTTATTATTTATTCACAAATTTTACTCTTTTTTATTTATTAGGTTACTCCATAAAATAAATTAGGTTACTATGAACTGATTTTTAGATTACTCTTTATGTCGATTTATTTATATAATTTTCTGTTTGATCAATATTTTTAGGTTACTCTCTTTTATTAATTGGGTTACTCTTTTCTGTTAATTGAGTTACTCTTAAAATGATTTGAGTTATTTTTAATTTGAGACTTTGATTTTCTAAAAATTAAGATTACTGTTTTTTATTAATTGGATTACTTTTTATAATAAATTGAGTTATCATTTATAATAAATTAGGTTATCTCTTGATTTGAGATTCTAATTTTGTTTTCTGAAAATTAAGATTACTCTTTGAAATTACACCTAAATTTTTATAGAAAATAAAATATTGTTATATTTGGTTAACATTTTTTAGGTTACTATTTTCTATTAATTGGGTTACTCTTTAAAATAATTTGGGTTACTCTTTAATTTCATATTCGGATTTCAGAAAATAAAATATTGTTCTATTTCATTATCATCTTTTAGATTACTCTTTTCTATTAATTGAGTTACTCTTTTCAATAATTTTAGTTACTTTTTAATTTTATATTTAGATTTCAGAAAATAAAATATTGTTATATTTAGTTAACACATTTTAGGTTACTCTTTTCTATTAATTGAGTTACTCTTTTTAATAATTTGGGTTACTCTTTAATTTGAAATTCTGATAAATATAACAAATCTAAGACACAATTACGCATATTTTTAAGACGATTAGGTCGGGAAGTATGAGGCACAACTATCAGAGACAACTGGATAATGCATGTGGTTTGTCAATGAAAACTGCCCAAAGAAGAAGAGTGACAATCTCAAATAGAATATAGAAACAATTCAAATAAGAAGAGTCCATAAAAAACACTTGACAACCTCAAATCCATCAAATATACAGTGCATATTGTTTTAATACAACTTGAAAATGCCTAAAGTTTCAAGAAGGATACAACATTTGAACAAATCAAATGAGAGTATTTATAATATGATCACAACAAAATTGATTGTAAAGAACATCATGAACAAGAAACTACTAAATCCAAACTGTTACAACAAATTTTAAATTTCTCAACAGATTATGTGATTCCACACTAGCCCAACAATGGCTTCAATGCACCATAAAAGCTAAACCGGCCCCACAATGGCTTCAATGCATCGTAAAAGAATTCGAGAACGTTGAGTCAGTCCTCAAGATTCCAATATTCATGTCAACTATGTGGTTTCTATATGATTACATGAGTCATTTCATTCATCCTCTCTCTCAGGAGGGACACTGCACAGCAAACAATTTTCTGTAAATGCATCAGAAGAGCATTAAAGATTAGAAATTTTTATGTTAAAAAATAGCTACAGATGGACTCCTCCAAATTATTGTAAGCATATAGGAAAGAAATGAAATAATAAGGATTTTCTAGGCAAGTGTCTAGGAATGTCAATTAACAGTTGAGATAGTGAGAAATTAAATAAGCGATAATTTCACAAAATCAAATTTAATTAAGCTGATATCATGTCCACAGAGGCATCAGATTTTAACTTCTGACAAAAGCATGAAGTCCACATAATTCAAAAGAATTGGCTAGTCAAATAAAATAAGTTTAGTTCCATAAAAATGATAGAATCCTCAATTCATGATGGAAAACAAAAGTTTTCAACGAAAGAAAGAATGCGAAATAGACATAAAGTATAAACCTGCATAAAGTTTTCTTCCAATGGATTCATTCTCTGCTACAACAAAGTAGGCCAAAACAGGATAATGTCCAACATATGAACTATCACGGTGGATATTCACTGCCCATTCACTACAAAATTTGGGAGGAAAAAGTTAACTACAGAAAGGAATTACAGCAGATACCACACCAGAATAAAACCTAATTGATTCAATACTAGAAATTTATTCACATTTGATGATACACGAACATCTTTCAATTTTTTCAAGACATACATAATAGAGTCATATCATGCTATCAATGATTCAATTACTTAATCATAACACACAATCAAGGTCTTACATCTATTTCACATGCCATGATCAAATAACCACACAAGTAATAACATAATATGAGAATAAGCATTCATGATAGAAAATATTCATAACAATCATTTCATCAAACATGTGATGTGCAGTATCTACATAGTCCATAACCAATTATATTTCTAGTCTTATAAGAGAGACTAGCCTTGCAACATCATCATAAGATCAATACAAATTTGATTACAAAACATTGTTGCTACAAAATTAGAACATGAACAAATCAAAAGGTTGGATGCTTCCTTTGTGACTTGTGAAGAATCTCCCTCTCTCATGCCCAAAATCCTCTTCAAGTTGATTGATTCTCCTTAGATTGGTGATGGTGATGGAATTACAGAAGATGTGAGTTAATCAAGTGATTTGATTGATTAAATGGATGGATAGATGGAAGGATGGGAATGGAGAGGAAATATGTGTGAAAAGTGGTGTTTAGTAGGTATAGAAACTGTCCAAAATGATTCCTCTCGTAAACATCTCGCTAATTGTGCATTTATAGGCCTGGAACCTTCTAGAATAATCGCTGATCAAAATTCCACTTAAAGGCTGCAATCGACTTGAGTAGGCAACTCGATTCGAGTGGCGACACATTTTCTTGATAGCTTCTAGCTTCTGACAGAGCTCAACTCGATCTCTGATCTCGAGCAACAGGGGAAGCCAAGTTCATATTTCTGATGTGTATAGTAGACGTCCATGGCTGAGCCAACACAAGTTGACTCGGACTAGGCACAGGGACTCGACTCAAGTCCTCAACTCGAGTTGTGTCGGTCGACTTCTGCTCGTTTTCTCCCGTTTCAACTCCCGACTCTGTTTTGCTCCATTTTTCACATGTTTCAAGCATATTTTAGCTCATTTTCACATATTTAACAATTCAAAGCATAAATCTTAATATGAACATAAAACACCATCAAATACTACTAAATGCTATACAAACCGGATAAAATCTTACAAAAATACATATAAAAAGACACTAAAATCTAGGTGAAAATAGCTCCAATCAAAGGCCTCAACTTATATCATCTCAATTTTGTAAATCCTTATTTTGTCAAGTGGAAATATATTTTGCATAGGTGTGTGTAAGAGTGTATGTATGCATGTAACTTATGATCCAATTATCATGTTGCATTGTATAGTTAGATGATACAATGTGTGTACATGGCTTATAAGTTGAAACACGGTTGCATGAGCTGTTTAAGTTTGGCAAAAGTTAGTTAGAACCAATCTTGACAGTTGGATGAATTGGAGGGTGACACCTGTGAATAGCCCTTGGATGAGAATCTTCTGGTGTGCTCGGTTCTTGGTTATTTTAGGCGGTTAGAGGCTTCTATTTGCTCATTGGTTAGTAGGATTGGGATTGGTTGTCAAGTCAGTTAGTTGTTGAGAGGAAATATTAGCTGATCAGCTCTATAATACCATCTACCCAATTAATTCATCATAGTTAGCTTCAGTATCTCAAATTTTGATCTATGGTGGTTGTTAGTCATTCTCTTGTAAACGTTTTATTCAATAAAGTAAACTTCTCTGTTCTTCATTACGTTTTCAATTCACAATCGCACTTCACATAAAATACAAAAATAGTATACTAAACTTTGACTTCTTGATCGTGTTCTAATATGAGAATCTAACAGTGTGAGAATTGGACTTCAATTTTTCAATATCTATTTTTATTAAACAATCCCCTCAACTAATGCAATAATAAAAAATCAAAGCAAGTTTCAAGGAGAGTATTTGCAATTCATAAACTCTATAGCATCTCTGTAGATATGTAGGTGAATTTGTTCCTATGTAATTGCCCTAACTTAAAATGGTTTGCATTACATAGCTTAACATTATTTAAATTGGCTTAATTTTTAGTTTATATCTCAATTTTGGGCTCTATTTTAATTTGAAGATTCAAATTTTATTTTATTTTTTTCTAATTATGGATTGTCATAATTTTACTTTATTTAATTTAATATATATATATATATTATAAAATAATATAAAAATGTTAATAAAATAACATATATATATTTTTGATTTAATGATTTGATTCAAAGGTGTATAATAATTTATTTTAATGATCTTTTATAACTTAAAATAACTTTAAAACTTGAAATGAGAAAAAAATAAAAAATATAAGGCAAATACTTCCATGTTCTGTAAGACGTGCTCCATTTTCAGGAGTTTACCCGCTTCTAAGTCGTTGTTATCTATTTTATATACTAAATGAAATATTATAAAATAAAAGATCGCCTAATTGATTAGTTGCGACGAATACAGAACGCATGCTCCAACACACATTGTTCTTTTTTTTCATAAAGATATTCATCGCTTAAAGATATAAGGCAAGAAATATTTGTGTTCTTTTTTTTTCATAACATATTTTCTTATCTAAATTTAATTATTAATGTAATATTCTTTAATGCTACATTTTTTAATACTATATTAAAATTTTAAAAAATAATTAAAGATGAATGCAAATTTAATAAGATTTGATGTAAAATATCAAGAAGTGAAACACTTGCATGTAAAGATTAAGAAGAGATTTGAATGAGAATGGTAACATATGAATGAAATGTAATACAAAATTAATAAAAAGTGATAGTCATTTAACGTATTATTTCATGAATAATTCGTTAAAGAAATAAAAAGTGATAATATCTTCCATAAAAAATTATTAACATTTTAATGAAAAGTGATAACTAATAAAAAAAATTAAGACAATCTTACATACATGTTGCTCGATCAAGAAAAAGTTATAACAATCTAGTTTAACTATTCCATAAAAATTCATAAGAAGGAAAAAGTAATAGTACCTACCTAGGGAAAAGTCATGATATCCATTATATTGAACCATTTCATCATGAACAATTTGTAAGACGGTCAAAAACGTAATAATTTTTTATTAAATTGTTACACCTAATAAATTAAAATTGATAATCAAAATATATTGATATGTCACGAATAATTCGTATATATAGATAAAAAGTGATAATATTTTTAACAAAAAGTGAAGTTTGATCATGAAAAACTGATAATATTCTAATTAAATTATGAAAATATTTCATAAATAAATTTAAGAAGGATAAAAAATGGTAATAATATTTTTACAAAAAGTAACAACATTTCTAATGAAATGTGATAACTGACGAAGATGTGACATACATTCAATTTAATAATTATATAAATAATTAATAGAATGAATAAAAAATAATAATATTTAAAAAGTAATATTATACATTTAATTGTATTATTTTAAGAACAATTTGTAAGACGAATAAAAGGTGATGCCACTTTTATTATAAAGTTATATATAATAAAGAAAAAAAGTGATAATAAATATCTTTATTCAATTCACAAATAATTTATATAGTAAAAAAATTATTATTATTTAATAAAAAAATTTGTTAAAGAAAAATAATATTCAACTCTTCTATTAGAATAATATATTAAATTAGATAAATTTAATTTTTATTAATATTTTATATTTTCATTAAAAATTAAAATAAGGGGCAGATGCACCCCGCAAATTCCTAGACATACCCCAAAAAGAATTTAAATTTAAATATTTTAATTCACATGACTTAAATACCTTTACAGATATGTATACTCCTAAATACATTACTAAACATACCACACCCCTTAAATACATTTCTAAACATACTCCACTACTACTGTAGCTTTTTAATCGCCATGGGTACAATTCACATTTAAGATTAAAAGGCTGCGGTAGTGGTGGTTTATGTTTAACAATGTATTTAAGGGGTGGGGGTATGTTTAGTAATGTTAAAGCCAAATAATATCATGTATTCACTGCCACAATTGCTTGTGTATTTCAGGCCAAATATTAATCTACCGTCGAGCCGATCAATACCCGCATGAAGATACACTTATATGACATTATTAATTGGGGACCCATCACAAGACATCTTGTGTAGCATTAACCTCGTCTATGCAAAAATTAACTGCGAAGGTAATCATGGTGTAATAATCAAGTATTGATAATAAGTTCTGTCAAACAAAAGTCTTTCTATGGACCAACTGATGTTCACATGAACAATTCAAAAGTATTATCAAATACTCATTATTACATGTGTGTTATTATTCTACCAAATTATGCCTACCTATGGCCGAACACAGAACGCATATATGTAATTTCAATAAAGTCACATTCCGTACACATAGATTGCTATGACAACATGATAAATTGATTAACTAGATTGAAAATTATTAAACCAATGATTAGAGTCAAATTCACTACAAAATTAGATAAAATTTATGGCTTTAGTTGTATAATTAAATAGGATTTTCCATTTTAATCTAAATTGCTTGATTATTTGGAAATAGGTATTTTTGTTAATTTTTATAGAAAATAGCATGATTTTGATAAAAATGGATTCTAAAAGTAAAGAGGAAGATGTGGGCGAAAACGACACTCTATTTGGATTTAAAATGAGTGAGAACGGGTCAAGATAAAATTTGCTAAAGATTCTCATTTTTTTGCCCATGAAGCAAATTGTCCCACATGGAAAGATTATTACAAACTCTTCACACCCTACTACTATAAATATCCCCTTTCATGAAAGCCACCATTCATTATTCAAGTTTCAAAATTTACATTTCATATTCAACATCACATTTGAGAGAGCTCTTTAAGAAAAGGACTCCATTAGTAGAGATTCCTCCTCCTTTGGGGGAGGAATCTAAATTTAATTTTCTTTCATGTAATTTTTCTTTTCTTAGTTTAAAATTTAATGCTTTCCAAGAAGGTGAAGACACCAAAGAAATGATTAGCTTGGTGGGTGTAGAACTTCATTCGGTTAAATCTAATCCTACTTATTATATATCTTTTTATTTTCTATGTTTTGGTTGTTTGAGTGATGTTTGGATTATGGATTAATTTATGATATCATCTAATTTTTATTCCTGTTCGACTTTGATTAGTTTCATTTATGGATACTTAATTTCTAAATCTATATGTTTGATTTGTGTGGTTAATTATCTATTACTTAGACCGAGAGTTCAATTATTTATCTTAGGAGTTAATTGAATCATTTAATTATATGTGTTATGTGGATTAATATGGGAAGAGTTGGAGATGACATCTCATTTTTAGAACTACATAAATGAACATTAGAGATGTTAGATCGAGAGGTCAATCAATCTAGTGAGCTGAACCCAACTTTAGTGGATTCATAGTACATAGGAAGTGAATATTACCTATGATTTAGTACCTATTTAGGGAACTCGTATTTTAATTAATACCTATTGGGAGATATTCACTTTAGTCTCGATCTTATGTGCTATTTTGGGGTCTTTGTAAAGGTCTACATACTCTTCATCTCGAGAGAGAGCTTAGGTAAAAATCGTGATCGCTCTTACTATGATAGCTTAAATTGAGAGACAATTAGATGTGTTGCATAATTAATCCTTTTAAATTGCATCATGAAAATTTCCTTTGCGTTGAAAATATCAAAAATATTGTAATTAGTTTATTTTCATGTTTTTATTATCTAGCTCCCTTTTTGGTCATCCCGAACTAATACGAGACTATAACTTGAAGACAACGAATTCTAAATTCATATAGTTCGATATTTTAACTTGGTTGCCCATGCCTACACGACAAGATTACACTTGCTTTTTTGCATAAAGAAAATATGCATCAGCCAATTAAACAAATATTTGAAAAAATATTACATTTAATTGAACGACAATAAAAATATGTCTCCCCAATTTTAATGATTCCCACATACTTAAAAAATAACGAAAGATTTCTACAAATACTTCTTATGTTCTATATAATCATTCACATTTTTCTTATTTATTTGTTCCACAAAATCCTTCGTATTCGAATGGTAGACTTTTGTGAGACCATTTTACGCTTTGTATTAATTATCACTTTTTATTAAAAATATTATCACTTTTTATCTATACTATAAATTGTTCATGGAATTTTTAAGTGAACCATTATCCCTTTACATCAATTGGATATCAATTTTTATCCGTCTTACATAAATCTTTTCCAATATATATATATATATATATATATATATATATATATATATAATCTAAAAAATTACTTTAATTTTAAATTTATCCCCACCCCTCTCCTAACCCTAATAACATTATTTTACATTATTGTTTATAAATACTAAAATACTCTCAAAACTCAATAAAGTTAGTAAAAATAAATAAATTTTCTTAAATAACATGTAGCACTAAACGCGAAAGGTTCATAGTAGTAATTTTTAATGATGGATGAGTACACATATACTATATATAATTTTTAGTATGAAACCCGCGTACAACACGGGATCAATTAACTATTTTTCTTATTTTTTATAACTAAATAATCCATGTTATATAAGAATTTAACATTAATTGGGGAGTTTTTTTTTTATAGCTAAATAATTTCTTTCATCAATGTAAAAAATTTGGAATAAATTATAACATTTGACTTTTGATAATGTGACATATAACAAAATCATGTAAAAAGTTATATGTACATATAATTTTTTGGAATAATCTTGACTTGTATTTTTTTTAAATGCTACCTTATAACATAATATAATTGAAAATTATTTATTACTCCATCTGTCTCTAATAAATTTATCGTATTAAAAGATTTATCAATTAATTAATGGGTCCGACTAAATGCACACCCATTTTTATTAAATACACACCCTTATTATAATATAATTAATAAATATATTTTTAAAAGTCTAAAATAACCTTCTTTAATTAAATACACACAAGTTAAAAGTTTATTTTGTCCCATAACTATTTACAACTTTAGATTTTGTCCAAAAAAATATATTTGTATCGATTTTGTCCCATAACTATGAGTTTTCTTTCAATTTTGTCCAATTTTCACCGAAACCCCTAATTTTTGCCAGTTATTGGTCACGTGAGTTGCACGTGACTGATGAATTTGGGGGTTTCGGCGGAAATCTAGGGTTCGGGCAAAAATTAGACAAAATTGAAAGAAAACTCATAGTTATGAGACTAAATCGATACAAATATCTTTTTGGGACAAAATTTAAAGTTTAAAAAGTTATGGATTAAAAAAATTTTAACTCTTGGGTTAATTCCTAAAAAAATTCACCACATTGGGGTTTTCAAATCTATCACGACCTTTTATTTTTGTCAATTCAATACACGATCTATTTAAATTTTCAATTTTTTCACGAACTTTTATTTTTGTCAATTTAATACGCGATCTATTTATTATTATAAATTCTATCACAACTTTTATTTTTTGCTATTTGATACACCACTTATTTTATTTTTTCAATTCAATTAAATTCATTATTATTATTATTATTATTATAAAAGTAGAACTATGTATTTATTAATTAATGGAATTAATACTCTATCCCATTTTTTTATTTTTATTTTTAAATTTAAATTAGTTACTAATTAATTTCCTTTGCCATAAAATTTTAATATTCAATAAATAATTTTATTTATATTATATTTTTATTAGAGTTGTGGATTTGCTATATAATAATAGTGATAAGTTCGAACAAAAGTAATAATAATAATAATAATAATAATAATAATAATAATAGAATTTTATTTGTTATGGATAAAAATAATTTTATATAAAGGTCGACCAACTAAGATAATTTTTTAATCGAATGTTAATTTACTATAACAACGATACAGAAAAAAAATCTTATGAAATAAATGATCGACTTGTGTGTTTTAATTAATTTTTAAATCACTTTTATTATTAAAAATAATAACACTATAATAATAATAATGAATTTAATTGAATTGAAAATGTAAAATAAGTGGGTTACGAAATTGCAAAAATAAAAATTGTGATAGAATTAAAAATATTAATTAGATCGCGTATTGAGTTGACAAAAATAAAAGGTCGTGATAAAATTGAAAATATTAAATATATTGTGTATTGAATTTACAAAAATAAAAGGTCGTGATAGTTTTTAAAATTCTCAATAAGGTGGTGAATTTTTAAGGAATTAACCAAGAGTTAAAAGTTTTTTTTGTCCCATAACTTTTTAAACTTTAAATTTTATCCCAAAAAAGATATTTGTATCGATTTTGTCCCATAACTATGAGTTTTATTTCAATTTTGCCCAATTTTCGCCGGAACCCCCCAAATTCATCAGTCACATGCAACGCACGTGACCAATATCCGGCGAAAATTGAGGGTTACGGCGAAAATTTGGCAAAATTAAAAGAAAACTTATAGTTATTGGATAAAATCGATACAAATATCTTTTTTGGGACAAAATCTAAAGTTTTAAATAGTTATGGGACAAAATAAACTTTTAACTCAAATACACACCCTACACTTATATTTCATACACACCATTTCTGATAAAATACTCCATAAATCACGGATAATTTATCACATACGAGTTATTTTTCAAAGCAACTTTCACGATCCTCCAGCAAGTTTGATTTGCATTACAAAATATACGCATGACATAGGTTCAATGAATCGTGAGGTTGCAAATAGTTTTAGGTAATTTTTGGCAAAATTGTTCATCTTATTAAAAATGGAGTATGTCGTTGATTAATTCACGTTGCTCAGATTTCGTCAATCAAATAAGTTAAAATAACTACGTTTGAAACCGCCATATTTAAAATAATCTATTAAAACAAACGGTAAAGGTCTGCATCCATTTTATGGACATCCAAATAAAGATTATATATATATATTTTAATATGTTAATTGACATAATTAGCCCTATTATTTTAGGCGCTGTATTAATGAATCTTCCATCGTGAAATTTTAAGATTTTTAATGAGTAGTTGAGTCTCCTATATTTGTGGCGGTAGCTCTTTTTTTTATAGTACATAGAAAATAAATTTAATTAATATTATCAATAATCTATTACATGGATAATTTTAATTAAAATTATTTAGATGACAATTAATACATTATTTTTTAATAATATATAATATTTTGATGATAAAAAAATATGAGTTGGTTTCTTGTGCCCGGGGCACACAAGTTTTTGTCAAAAAAATTAAAACAAAACTTATATAAGACCGTTTCTCACTGTGAGATGGATAATCCATTAATCCAATTAAATAAATTTAAAGGTCATGTTTGGTTATTATGGAATTTAAAAAATTGAAAAATTAGAATATAATTAACTTGGTCTATATACATTTAAAGGGTCGGTTGATATCAAATTAAAAATTTTAAAATTAATTATGGAAGTGAAATTAATAATTAGGCCTTACGTGTAAATATATGGAGTATTTTTTACATTTTTCATATTTAATTTATATTTTTTGTTATTTAAAAATGTAATAATTTAAATTTATTATTCATTTAATTTATTTTTAAATTTTAATATAATAAATTTATAAAATGTGACAATATTTTTGAAAAGTAGTAACATTTTTTTAATAGAAGAAAATAATTATCAAATAAAAGTTATAACTTTTTATTTGAATAATATTATGAATAAACTCATAATGTTAAAATTGAGATCATCTCACGAAATGATTTTCATGTGAAAGATAAGAAGTGATTGTTTTTATAAGAAAAAATAATATCCAATTAATAAAAAATGATAGTAATGTTGTGAACTATTTCATGAACAGTTTTATAGTAAAATAAAAATTGATAATATTTTAAAAGAGAAATAATAATATCTTTAATAAAAAGTGATAATTAATTACTAAAGAGCATTTCACGGAACAATGTAAGAATGAATAAAATGTGATAATATATTTAATAATAATAATAAATTATTCCTAATAATAAAAATAAAATTGATATTCATCTAATTGAATTATTTCATACTAGCATGGAACCCGCGTAATACATGAGATCATTAATTTTTTTAAATAAAATTAATACTATGATCAATGTCTCTGATTATAATATATTAGTTCATATTTTAATTTATCTTTATTGTTAAAATTAATTTTTTTACATGCTTTTGTTGTTTTAATTATAAGTGTCATATATATAATTCAATATTGAAAATTATTAAACATTATTGAAAAATTCTCGGTAAACCACGTCTTATGTTTTGTTTGATACATTACCTTCTTCATCAAAACTTAGATCAATACATGTTCATCCATAAGAACGACATTAAGATATGCAACCTCCTTTAAATTATTCGGACGTTGTACAACCCATTATTGAATAATACTCTCCGTAATTATTCATATTGCCCCTGCAGGAGTTAAATCAACAATAGAAGTGTGACGTGTAGTCATTATATTATTGATTATAATGAATCACTCAACTTTTTTTTATCTAGATTGTTTTGAATGTTGAAATTATAATAACGATGTATGTTTATATTTATATATAATAATAGGAGGAGATGTTTATTTATGATAATAATTTTAATATAATGGAATTAATATCCTCACAAATTTTATTTTATATTAGAATATAATATTAATAATAATGGAGCATAACGGATATTGGGCTGACTTAGTCTGATTATATAATTTTTTTAATCTAACTGCAAAATAAATTTTACCTAATATAAAATTATGAATAATAGTCTATTAAAATTTTTAATCAAACTCCAATATAAATTTTACCTAATTTAGAAATATAAATTAGTAAAATCTAATTTAAATTAGGTAGGTCTTGCGTGAGCCCGTCTCACGTGAGACCATTTTTTACTTTTTAAAATAGTTATCACTTTCGCTATAAATTATTATTATCACTTTTGATATAAAATGTTATCACTTTTTATTTATACTATAAATTGTTCATGAAATAACATTATCACTTTTCATTAATTTATTATCACTTTCCTATATAAAAGTTATCATTCTCTGGCCGTATCACATAAGCCCTTACGTGAGACGGTCTCACACAAGTCTTTACCATTTAAATATATGAATAAAAAAACATAATAGAAAAGGGAATAAATTATTTAAAATTAAAATATTATTATAATAATAATATTAATAATAATAAATTATACCTAATTTAGATTTATGAATAGTAAAGTCTATGGATTATCATACAATTATATTTTTAATAATATAACTTCAAAATAAATTTTAGCTAATTTAGAATTAGTAAAGCCTTAAGGATTATTATATATTTTTTTTGTTAATTACGTTAAAAGTCCCGAACTTTTCGCCATTACAAATTAGTCCAAACTTTTGAATATTTACAAATAAGTACTCGACTTTAAGCCCGTATTGCAAATTAAACCATCGGGCAGCTGGAGGCCTGCCCGGTGGCTTACGTGTCACTATTTCTTCCACATCCCTTCCCAGCTGTACATCCACGTATAAAAAATATTGTTAGAACTCAAATGAAACAAACACTTACAGTCATTCTGGTCCCAGATGATCCAAAGAGTATTTCGTCCTCCCGTAATTTCAACGACGATGAAAAAATCCGACGCAAAAGGTGGTCAATTACCAAGAGTATTTCACACATATCCACACATTCAAAACAAAATTTCAATTAACCGTAATTTCAATTAAATACAATTTCAATAACCCAGCAATTGTGTTGCGAATGCAAAAGATTATGGCGAAGAGGGTGGAGAAGATAGCTCCAGCGATGGCGATTAACATGAGCGCGGCGAGGTTCCGCAAAGGAGTTTTTTCCAGATCTCACATATCTAATTAACATGGATGCCGCGCATCGGCCGCGCTGCTTAGGGAATTCAATAATTACTAAGTTTTTTTCTCTTTCCATTTTACTAATAAAATTATAAATATATTATTTTATTGATTATTAAAAGTACTATTATACATTCTTGTTTTTATTTAAATTTTTATAAAAATAAATTCACTTTTTCATGATTAAATATAACTTTTTCATTATAAATGTTATCACTTTCTATTTATCTTAAAATTATTTAAAATTTTTAATTGAACGGTGATCAATTTTTTATTAATCATATCACTTTTCATTAATAAATACTATCACTTTTTATTTATTTCACAAATTGTTAAATAATTAATTCAATTGAAAAATTATCACTTTTCATTGGATAAATATTACTTTTATTAAAAGAATTATCACATTTTATCCGTCCTATTAATTATTCATGGAATATTTTAATTGATCACTTCCATTAATCAAGTGTCACTATTTTTAATTTTTAAGTGATCAGTTATCACTTTTCATTAATCAAGTGTCACTGTTTATTAAAAATGTTATCACTTTTTATTCTTCATGTTAGTTCATAAAATAGTTCATTGGAACGATTATCATTTTTTAATTTAATAGGCATCACTTTTTATTAAAAATGTTATCACTTTTTATTCGTCTAATAAATAATCCGTCTTATAAATAGTTGAGATGGATGCACATTACTTTTTCTTTTATTATATATCACTTTTCATTTTTAATATTATTACATTTAATTCATTCTATAAATTGTTTATGAAATAATTAACTTTGATGAATATTAAATTTTCATTTTAAGTATCACTTTTTATTAAAAATATTTTCAATTTATATTTATCCTACAAAATTTTTATTAAATAATTTTATTGAACTATTATCACTTTTTTTAATCAAATATAATTATTAGATAATAATTAAAAAAATGTTACCACCTTTTATACTGCATAATGTTCAAATAATTAAATTTAATTAATAACAAAATTTTATTATCACATCCTTCAGGATGAAATTTAAAAAATTAATAGATGCTGGATTATCAAATTACAAATTAAAGGTATTGCAAAATTAATCATCACATGTTTGAATAATAAATGAGTGAGGCTCTTGTGCCCCCGGGATACCGTGCCTCTTTGCAATTTAAACCTTAACAATACAAAGATTTAAATATAATATGAATGGGAAGAGTTGTGTTCTCATATGGGCACGGTGTCCCCTGTGGCGCAAGAGCTTTTGCCATAATAAAGACTTAAGAGTGATGATTACCTTAAAAAAATTAGATTCAAGAACTACGCTTAACTTAATTTATGTACGCTTCCATAGCAAAGCCTGATTGTAGCTAAGCGGTTGGCAATATGTGCATCCATGCTTGAGGTCGCGGGTTCAATACCCATCTCTGCTTAAAATACTACTTAAAACCCTCCAAGCATTAAATTCGACTCGAATATCAGTCTAGAGGTCAAATTCTTGAAAAATCATGAAGTCTCTGTATCTTTTTTTTATTTCTGAATAGACAACGCTTTTCATAGAACTGTTGTCTTTCCATAGTTGTCTTTAAAAAATTAAATATTTTATAAATTTTGAGCTAACATTTGATATATGATATTTAAAAAATTTTATTACTAAAATTTACAGATTATAATTAAAGTTAGTTAATATTTTTTAAAATGATTTTTAATAAAATTTACATCGATGAAAATTAATATTATTATTATAAAATTAAAATTACAATTAAATTTGAGCTATATAAAAATATATACGTGATAAAATATAAATTAATGAAACTTATATAAAATCATGAATATTAAAATAAAAATTCTAAATATTATAATGAAATTTTCATTTTAAAACTAAATTAATATCTCATAAAAGTTAAATTGAAAAACTTTATGGAGCTTGATTCTTCTAATGTTAACTTAGGTATTCTTTTTTTAAAAAATATCATATCTTTTATACGTAAAAACTTTCATATAAAATTATTTTAATTTAATTGATCACAAAGATTAACAACAAATTTAATTAGTCAATTAATAACAAAATTATTATTTTTAAATAATAACACATCACCTAAATATAATGGATACCTAAGAATTAATAGATATATTTTTAATGTCAATGGCAGTTTATTAATGTTATTTTCGCGAAATATTCCCTCTTTTTTTTAAGCAGTAGATATATTTTAACGTACATGGCAGTTTGTTAATATTTTTTTCGCAAAAAATTCCCTCATTTTTTTAGCAGTTGATTTGTTAATATTATTTTCGCAAAACATTCCCTTTTTTTTTAAGCAGTTGATTAGTGGCGAGTGGTGTAATGGAGTAAAAGTTATATAATCTTTTCCTTTATTTTATTACAGTTAGATAAACAACCATAACATGTCAATATCCTCTATTATGCGTGATTTGTTTGGAGATGATTCAGATCATGAAATTGTTTGTGATCTACCTGAAAATGATGAAGGATTTGGTAACGTTTGTGGGGAAGAGTTCGATAACAATGTTATAGAAGATGATTTAAATGACGATGAAAATCTTCCAAATGAAAATGTTTTGCCAGAAAATGGAATGACTTCAGTTGCACCAGGTATAAGTTTTAGTAGTATTGAAAGGTTATATGAAGCTTATCAAGAGCATGCAAGAGTTAAGGGGTTTAGTATCATGAAGAGAACAAAGAACGAGAATATGCTCGAATGGTTTGTTATAGAAGTGGTACCTCCAAAGTACAAAAATGTTCAAAAAAGGTGGGTTGCAAGGCTCGATTGAATGCAAAAAAATTAGAAGATGGAACTTGTATAGTTACGTCGATGGTGAATGAACACACACATGAAATTGATCCTGTATTTTCATAATTAATGCCAGCTCATAGACAATTAAATGTGAACTTGAAAAGACAATTAGAAGCAAATGAAATTATGGGTTTAAGGCCATGTAAGAATATAAGATTATGTGAAGTTCAAGGTGGCGGACCTCAAAATTTGGGGTGCCTAACAAAAGATTATCGGAACTATATCGACAAGAGAAAGAGGTTAAGATTAGGTGAGGGAGATGCAGAAGGCATTCGAGCGATGTTTACTAGACTTCAATTGAAAGATCCAAATTTCTTTTATATGATTGATACAGATTCTGAAGGCAGATTATGTAAAGTTTTATGGATTCATCCGAGAAGTAAATCAGCATACGAAGAATTTCACGATGTCGTGAGTTTTGACACAACATACCTTGTGAATAGATACGAAATATTAATATTATGTCATTTGTAAAAAAAATAATTAATTTTTGTGAAAATGGCTGATATGCATGCTTTTCTTGGAAAATTCTTGCTCTCTCCTCTAAATATTCACCATAGTGACCCAATATTTTATTGATAATTTTTGGATTCGTTATTCATTTTTATTGTCATCATTGAAATTTTCATAGGCGTAGGGAAGTATAATTCAATTTGAATATGTTTATCATGAATTCCTATCCCATCCTTCTTATATTGAACGTTCATAATTAAATATAATATGGTAAGAATGGTAAGAAGAGATGTTGAGGATCTTAATTAGTGTCATTATTCTCTCAACTTTTTCTCCTACTTTTTATTTTTCCTATTGCAAATATATTTCATCAAACAAAATATATTTTCTTTTGTCCAAATAGGTACAAAATGTCTTTTGCATCAATTGTGGGTGTTAATCATCACGGGCATTCAATCTTGTTAGGATGTGCATTTTTAATATATGAGGATACTGGTTCATTTGAATGGTTATTTGAGAATTGGCTACTAGGAATGGGCAGCATCCATCCAAATGCCATTATTACAGACCAATGTGAAAGTATTGGAAAGCAATAAGAGATTTGATGCCGAATATTATTCATCGTTTTTGCATTTAGCATATTCTTACAAAGGTACCTTCCAAATTCAAAGGTGTGGCTGATTTTAATAATTGTTGTGTTGAATTCAAAGAGCTTATATATGATAGTCTTACGGTTGAAAAACTTTGAGATGAAGTGGTCTGAATTTTTGGTGAAATTTCATTTGGAGAACAATGCTTGGTTGAAAGAGTTGTATGACATAAGGCAAAAATGGATTCCTGTGTACTTGAATCATACCTTTTGGGCAGAGATGATTTCTACACAAAGGAGTGAGGGTATGCATGCATACTTTGATGAATTTGTTCATTTAAGAAGCACTCTCAAACAATTCATGGAACAATACGACATTGCAATGAGAAATAAAATTCAGAAAGTGTTTATAGTTGATTTTCAATGCAAGAATAAGGTTATAAATTGCATAACGACGTTTGCTTGGGAGATGCAATTTCAAAATGCATACACTAATTCGATCTTTAAACTTGTTCAAGATGAGATAAGCCGCATGATATATTGTTATGTTGTATAACTAGGTGAAGATGAAAATGTTGAAGATCTGAATGGTACTTGTAAAAGATTCAGAATTTTAGAAAGAAGCATTTTGAACAATTACTATCATAAAGAATTCACTTATATGGTTGAATGGATTCCTGACAGAAACATCGTGAACTGCAATTGCAAGAAGTTTGAATTCAAGGGAATACTGTGATGTCATATTATGGTGGTGCTGGCTAGAGAAAATGTTCATACTGTGGATGAAAGATATTTATTAGATAGATGGAAAAAAAATGTGCACAGACGACATTCAAGTATTTTTTTGTCGAAGGTTATCCACACATGACGGAGGAATATAAAAATTTTCAGGAGGTTGAGAAAGTTTTTCAGAAATGTGTAGATGTTGCTATGGGAAATGTTGAAAAGATGACTTATATCAAAGAACGATGTATTGAAATCCACAACACCCTTTCAAATTGGAATTATTTACCCGAAAAGAATAATGATGTGAAGCGGATGGAGGCTGACCACATTTATTAGATCCAAACATTGTAAATCCAAGAGGTTGACCTAGGAAGAATCGATATATTTTAAATTTAGAAGCTACCAGTAGGAGGGGTGCAACAAATCGAGCTCCACGTGGTAGTAGGGGAGTGATGCGTATGAGGGAATCCTCTGGTGTAACGCGTGTGAGAGGAACCTCTGGTGTGAGAAGGGTTACCTCACGTGGAAAAAGAAGGTCAAGAGCTCCTATAGCACAAGAAAATGTATTTCCATTCGACTTGAATGAAAATATTGAAGAATCAAATGTAAGTTCTACTTTTTAGTTTCATTATTATCTTAGATGTGAAAATGTCATCAATCTTTGCTCTTGAGGGATATAAGACATTAATGAATAGCTTTTCCTTCTTTTATTTTTTTTTTCATTGATGAATAATTATGTTTTTAACACAAGAAAATTCCAAATTTAGGACTAGGGAATACATTCGTAATTCTGATCAAAGTTTACTAAAACAAGATTACATAATTCTCAACTATAAATAAAAATTCATTCTATTTAAATCTTTAAAATAAACATAAATTTAAACAAATATCAAGATTGAAAATAAATAAAGAAATAAAAGCTAGCGATCGATTCGATCAAAGTTTACTAAAACAAGATTACATAAATCTCAACTAGAAATAAAAATTCATTCTATTTAAATCTTTAAAATAAACATAAATTTAAACAAATATCAAGGTTAAAAATAAATAAATAAATAAATAAAAGCTAGCGATCGATCCGTGAGTGCATTATTACATATTAGTAGATTTCACTACTTTTTAGATATTTAATCATTTAGCATACACACTTACAATAACTGGAAAATATAATTAGGGAAGGAAACATTGCACAATTACAAATTAGGGACATTGAAAAATAATATGAATGTTTCACTGCTTTTTAGATGTTGGCAAAATATTTTGGTTGCGGGGTACACTGTTTACCCATTTTTAAAAAACTTATGCCCCACTTTTAAAAACTTATACATTTATGTATAAAAACATATATACAAATAAAAAAAATAGTTGGTATAATAAATATTAAACATCTAAGGATTGTTATCTTAGATGTGACAAATGTCATCAAAGCAATTAATGAATAACTTTTCCTTTGTTTATTATATTTTATTGATGAATAATTATGTTTTTAACACAAGAAAATAATATTCATATTTAATATTTATGTTATTGAAACTTGCATGATGATGAAAATGCACATATGTATAATTATAGATAATATTTATATTTTCAGCAGTTTTTTTGTATACTTCGGTAATACAAATCTTGTATAGTATATCTAGTCTATTAATTAAAAGAATGTTATACAAACTATAAACTACAAATATAATATTTTTTATAAAATTAAAAGTTTCAATTAACTGGAATGAGATTAAATTATTATAAAAATATATAAATTTGAGTATGGATGGAATTATTTATAAATTTTAAAAAATATATCGGGATTAATAAAAATTATAAAATTGTATTAAAAAATCTTAAAATTAATTTTAGAAATTTTTATAATTATGTTTGATGTAGATATATAATTTAAAATTCTAATAAATTTTATAACAATAGTGATTAAGACACATTACTAATACAATATTTAATATATCTTTAATATTTGTATGATTTTTTTTAAATATAGTTTAAATAAAAAATTTAATTAATTAAAGAAAATTGATGTTACGATCCCCATAAAATAATGATACTTGACATTCAATAAATAATTATAGTTAACCTTATTAGAAATATAAAAAAGATTGAATATGGAAGTTTTTAATATTATAAAAAATGAATGTTGCTAAAATAAAATAAAATATTATTACCATTTAAAAATTATATCCAAAATTAATATCATATTAATATATAAAATTTAATGAAAAATAATTATTTTCTTCCGAATTTTACAATAGTGAAGAGTATGTTAATGGAAGAGAAATACACGGCCATTTATCTCATGTTAGATACATGATCTTCCAATCTATGTCATTTCTCTTATCTTTATGTCCATGATCATTCATGTGGTGAAACTGTCTAGGATGAACTATATAAATATGTCCATATATGTCCTTGCTAATCTCAATCCACCATAGGTTTTACGAAACACCCACCATGAATACTAAGCAAAACATTTGTGTACCTCCATCTCACAAAAGTTTGTTATCTATGTATGAATATACAAACAAACAACATGAAGAATTGAAGACCGATGTGAAATTATTCATGAAGCGACTCCTGATTCATTGCAACCCCAAAAATATCAGCGATGTAATTCTGGAGGATGAACCACTCCATAAGATGTACGAGTTCTTCCAAGAGATGATGAAGACTTAAAAACTCCCTTAATCATTATTTCTGATTCGAGAGGAGAAAATGAAGAAAATTCAGCACGGAATATTCATGTAATTGTCATTTTTGATTCAACTGCATCAGAGGAAGGAGATTCAGCTAGTGTTGGCAACATTATGGGTTATTCAAATGAGATGATTGAAAACAACGGTGGTGTTCCTTGAATAGTTAATGCGTTTGAGTATTATTTTCTTATTATTAGTATGTTATTTATTAGAGTTTTTTCATTTATTTTAAATGTCATTATAGATTTTATTATTATAGTTTTTATTATTGTGATATATGATATGCTTTTATTATTAAGATATGATATGTTTACTGTGTCTTAAAGGGTTTTTGATTTCTTACGCTTTATTTCATTTTTATTTTAATTTTCAATATTATGTTTAAGATTATAAGAAATTACATTTGATATTAATTTTGGATGCTTTCATGTCAATCCAAATAAATGAGCGGCAGGATATAAACTTTTAAATTGATAAACATCATAAATATTGTGGGTGTATCTATGTATAATCATAGATACTCAGTTTGCGAGAAATAAGAAGACTCAAGACCAAATCAAAACAAAATAGAATCTTTTCGAAATTAATATCTATTCTTATTCATCCAACTTGCTTATCTAGAAATTCCAAATTAATATTCATTCAACATTCAAAATATAATTTTTTTATCTTGAAAGTTGACGAAATGATAGAGTGATTACATACACATATATCAGATGTGGTGGAAGAAATAAATTATTATTTAAATTTTTAAAAGTTAAAATTCAATTTTAATGCAATGAATGGATGAATATGTCGTGTATAACTAAAAAAACTTACCAATTTTGCTTAATGATGTCATGGAAAGAAAGTTCTTCATTAACTCTAATACGGTTTTCTCATGATCTTATAAAAAAAATATGCTGATGAAAAATGTGTATGTGTGTAGCTGTAAAATTAATTTTTTTCATTGAAGATGTACGCGTAAATGAATGATGTAGTGTTTAAGCGGAGAGATAAAAGTAAAAGACAGATTGAGATATAGTGATAAGGTTGAGAGATGGAGGTGAAAACGAATCAACGATACATTCTGGAAGAATAAAGAAAAAACGAAAAAGAAAAAGATAGAATGTGCTCACGAATATTTAGATCTTAAATTTGAATTCAAAATTTTCATTTAAAAGATTTATTTATTAAAGGGTATATTAGTAATTAAATATATTTTTAATTTTAAAAAATAGAAATATATTTACATATGGATGTACAGAATATGGATGTTTAGCATCGTCCTAAAACAAATATGCCAGAAAATTATTTGGAATGCGTCACACATCATAATCAAACATAGGATATAGAGACATTATCAATTTATCAGGCAGTTAAGGTAAATGAGTACTTAGACCAGCAACACAGCTTTTGAAAAGTAAACTGAAGAATTAGTAACGATATTTGGAAAAATATAACAAGAATTTCAAACAAGAATAAAAGAAACTTAAATTTCTAGACAAGAGTGTGCAATGGCGTGAGCATCATCACAAGTGAAGCGCCACAGCCACACTGTTAGCGACTCCACTCTCATCCATACTTATTCTTCCTTAACCTTCAAGTTTTACAACGACGACGGAAATTAGCAAGAACTTTTACAACTTTTGCAACATTCGTTGAGATAAGAAATTTCAAGAAAAATAACGGGTTTTGAATTTGAAAATAAGCTTGAATAGCGTCTACGACTGTCTTTCAAAAAAATACTCTTCTATAATTTTAGGGGTAGATTAATTGGGATTTTACAAAATCCATTTGTTGATAGAATGTAAAAAACACGAACTTGAAATTTTGTAAAAAAAAAGGTGCGTTTGTATTTCAGAATATTGAATTTGGGGAATTGAAATTTTAATTTTAAAAAGGTAGATTTGGAAGTTTAGGGGTGTGTATTTAATAAAATTAAGAAAAAGAAAATTAAAAAATAGTGTGTATTCAATAGAAGGTGTGTTTTCAATAAAATGAGGTGTGTATATAATAGCACTCTTAGTTAATGATACTCAAATAAATAAATAAAATATTGAAAATTTAACCATTAATAAAAATAAGAAACACATTATTTAAAAAATAAAATATTCAATAAGGAAGTTAATTAAAAGTAAATAAGGAAAATATTAAAAAAAGTATTAAAAAATAAAAAATAGAGAAAATTACACATCACTTCGGAGTGCTCTGGAGATAACACGTCAGTATGAACAGTTTCTACTATAGTATACTCAAGATATATATATATATATATATATATATATATATATATATATATATATATATATATATATATATATATATATATATATATATTACTAACAGAATATTGTATTGATAAAAATCTTAATTTATTGTTAAATAAATTTGATCACTAATGTATTAATAACATAAACCGTTGGTAAACTGGTGGTTGATAAATTTTTACCAATGAAAATCCAATTTCGTTGGTAAATATTTCTATTTGTAATCTGTTGCTAATAGTTCTATTGACAATTTATATAATAATTTAGTTGATACTTTGTTTCTAATAATTATATTGACAATTTATATAATGATTTAATCTGTTGGTAAATAATAACAACAAATATTATTATGTTGGTAAAAACATTAAAAATCCATTGACATTCCATTATTAATGACTAGTGTAATTTTTGTTGGCAATATGTTGGTAATTACCAATGGTTTGAATTCCACTTGTAAATTCCTTTGCTTAAAATGAGTTTTTTCTCCCTAGTGCATGATAGTTATAAATAATAAGGGTATCAACAAAAATGTCATTTTAATCATTTATTTTAGGATAATGTCATTCACTATAATTTTTCGGGAAAAACATTTTTTTAAAATTTGGGATTTAATTAACCCTAGTTTGCAATCTATTCAGCGACTACGCTTGTAACCTACATACGACCCTATACGCAATTATATGTGTGACCCTACACATATTTATTGACTAACATATAACCTACATGCGACCCTATACGCAATTATATATATGATCCTACACATGTTTTAATTACTAACATATATGCAACGCTGCACACTACTATATATGCGACTATACATGAGATTATATATTATTTATATAATGAATAATAATAAAAAAGTCGAGTAATTTTTAAAAAAATTATGTTTGATCACATTTTTTTAAAATCAACTATTATTTGGGACATTTTTCTAATTTTCCCTTAATTATATTCATCATATATTTTAAATCTGGCAAAATTAATTAGTGATTGTGTAACAACCGCAGTAATCTACTTAATTCCATAGTCACCGAGTAACAATATTTTAAAAGAAAAATTAATAACAAAATGAAAATGATAGAACACCTCGATTAATTATGAATGTGTAAAACTAAATAGCAATGAAGAACATAGATTTATTGAGGATATTGAATCAGAGTTGAAGCACGATAAGGTAGAAAGCACAGCTCTCTTTGCTTAATGTGCCAAGTTTAAGCTCATTCGAGTAATTTTTTAGTTAAGCCGAGCTCATTCTTAAGCTCATTATCTAATCAAATTGAATTCGAGCATGTACTACTTGAATCTGCTTGACTCGTTCATCAACCCTAGATAAAAGTGATTATCAAAATAAAAATAGCTTATGTTTGTTTTATGTTTTAAAATTCAGGTTGAGGTTTTAAATTAAAAATCCACATGTAAAATTTCAAAACAAATCCTATACATAGTAATTATCCATTCCATATTTAATATCTTTTCTTTCCTCGTTTAAGTTTTCTCCCCACACATCAATTAGTATCTCTTATAAATATGTAAAGGTGTAAATGAGTCGAGTTGAACGATAAGTCGTTCAAACTTATTTGAAATACTATCGAGTTTCAAATATATATATATATATATATATATGTGTGTGTGTGTGTGTGTGTGTGTGTGTGTGTGTGTGAGCTTGTTTGATAAGCAATTAACCCCAACCCGAACAAGCTTTTATTGACCGCGTTCGAGTAATTTGATAATTTTATATTTACATTATCTATTTTCATGAATTGAGCTCAAGCTCAAGCTAAGATTTTAACTTTATCGAAAATAAAAGTTTATTAAAGCTTATATAATATCTTTATTAAAATAAGCTTAAATGTCCTTTTATTGAATAATCTCAAATTGAGTATCGAATAGTTTGGTTTGATCTTTACCCCTACAAATATGACAATCCACATTTTACTCAATAATACTCATAAAGATTAAACCCCATTATATCAAAACCCAAAATAAAAAATATATGGTAAGGCTGTTCGCGGTGTGGTTTCGCATTGATTTCGATAAAATTTAAATTGCATTGTCATAGGTGGTTCAATTCTGACAATTAATTTTAATCTGTGGTTTATTGAGTAAAATTTATCAAACGGTTTTAGATGTTTTTTTTGTCGGTTAGGCAGTTTAACGATTTAAAAAATATTATATTATATATAACAATACATTACATAAAGATTTTTTTAGAAAATAAAACAAAGACTTGTGTGAGACTCCTAAGCTTTCTTGTTGAACATATTACAATATTATCATAAATTTCAATATCTCAAACAAGAGAGAGAAGAAATTATTATTTTTATTCTACAATTCAAGGTTCTGCAATACACATTATAATATGATAACTAAGCCAGCAAATTAATGCAAAATAAATTCTCCTTTATTTAAGCCAACAAATTATTATTTCTTGTTGTAACTGTTGTCCACGTACGATGTATCACCAATACCCCCTCCTCAAGTTGGAGAATGAGGAAATTCTCTCATTCCCAACTTGCGCACGAACTGAATGAATTGGGAAGGACCCAAAACATTGGTAAATCCGTCTGCTACCTAAAATTTAGAAGGAATAAAGCAAGGATAGACGAAACCTTTCTTAAACTTATCTCAAACCAAATGACAATCAATTTCGAGATATTTCGTTCTTTCGTGAAACACTGGATTGGCCTTAATATGCAAGGCTGCCTTATTATCATAATGAAGTGATATAGGAAGTGGAATCTGCAATTTGAAATCCTGAAGAAGAAAGTTAATCCATTGGATCTCACAGACTGTTGATCACATTGCTCTATACTCTGCTTCAGTAGATGACCTAGACACAGCAGGTAGTTTCTTGCTCTTATATGAAATCAAAGCCCCATCAAGAAAAATGAAATATCCTGTAATTGATCTTCTTATATCCTTGCATGCTGCCCAATCAACATCACAAAAAGATTCCAATGTAGGAGTATAATGAGTGGAATAGAAAAGACCAATGGTGGTAGTATTCTTCAAGTATCTTAAGATATATATGCACAGAATATGTAATATCAGGCCGTGTCATATTTAGGTATAATAACCTTCCCACCAACCTTCTATGCTGAACTGGAGATTCCAAAGGAATGCCATCAGAAGAAACCAGATGTAGTCCATGAGGAATAGGATAGAGACAATCTTCGAACTAGCCATACCAGTATCTGCCAAGATATCCATTATATACTTCCTTTGACAAAGAAAGACACCATCAGCATTTCTGTGTATTTCCACTGCTAGGAAATATTTAGCTAATCCCACGTCTTTAATAGTGTATGCTTTATGAAGAAACAATTTAAGAGCCGCTATCATTTCATTGTCTGACCCGGTCACCAAAATGTCATCAACATACACTAGCATGGCTATGAAAATATCACCCCTTGCCATAGTGAATAAACAATGATCATGAGAAGACTGAATAAGACCAAACTCTGAAAACTTCTTGCTTAGTTCCAAATTCCATTCTCTTGAGCCTTGTTTCAAACCATAAAAACTTTTGACCAATTTACACACCTAGACGATTTAGCTTTGTTGTGACCTTGTGGAGGTTTCATATACACCTCCTCTGTGAGATGCCCATGCAAGAAAGCATTATCCACGTCCATTTGATGTAAATCCCACCCATGTATAGCTGCAATAGAGAAAAAAATCTAACAGTAACCCACTTTGCAACTGGAGAAACAACTTCAAAGAAATCAATTACTTCTTGTTGCGTATACCTATTGGCCACCAATTTTACCTTATATCTATCCACTGAACCATCCTATTTTCTTTTGATCTTGTACACCCATTTACTTCCAATAGCAGTCTTTCCAGGGGGTAAATCAGTTAATAACCAAGTTTGAGTTGCTTCCAAAGCATCAAGATCATCCTGCATAGCTTTGATCCAAACTTGTTCTTGAGCAACCTGCTTGTAAAAAACAAGTTTTTTATCCAAATATATGTTTGCCAAAAAAACTAGAATAAGCATTGACTGATGAAGCATCAGCTGATAAGTTGCATATGTAATCTTGCTTCCAAAGAGGTGGTTGAATCTGTCTACTACTTCTTCTTATAACTGGAGGTGAAGGAATAGATTGTAGTTCAGCAGAACCAAGATCCTCCAACACAATGGGAAGACTAGAAATAGAGCTCTTAGGATCAGCAGGTGCAGATGTAACATTAGAATCAGAAATTGAATCATTAAAGGTTCTTATAAAATCATCTGATGATGCAGAGTAGAGGCTCCTCTTTCTTTTTATGACATAAATATGGGAAGATATGCTCCAAGAAAATATTTCTAGAGATTAAAAACTGTTTATTATCCAAATCAAACAATTTGTAGCCCTTTTTCCCTTGCTCATAACCAACAAAAATGCATTTCAAGGATATTGGGTGAAACTTACTTTTCTGTGGGGTTATGACTGTAGCAAAACCCAAACACCCAAAAGGTTTTAGCCTTGAGAAATCTGGTGGTCTTCCATATAAAACTTCATATGGTGTTTTTCAATGTAATAGAGCCATAGGCAACCTATTTATGATGGATTCTGCAGTAAGAACAAAAAATGGCCAAAAATTTATTGGCAGGTTTGCTTGAAATATAAATGACCTGGCTACCTCCAATATATGTCTATGTTTCAACAACCCCATTCTGTTGTGGAGTATAGACACATGGCCTCTCATAAACTATACCATGAGAAAGGAAAGAATTCTGAACTTCTTTTCCCACGAATTCAACACCTTTATTACTTCTGACTCATTTAACTTTCATATCATACTGTCTGTGAACCATTAAGACAAAGTTTTGTAATATAGTGCCTACCTTAGACTTGTGCTTCATCAAAAACACCCATGTACACCTACTGAAATAATCCACCATGGTAAGAAAGTATGGAGTATTAGTGTAGTAAGGATCCTTGCATTGTCTCAAATGTCTACATGGATTACATCAAAACAAGCATTAGTGTATATTGAGCTATTTCCAAATGATAAGCGGTGTTTTTCAGCCTTAAAACAGATTTCAAAAGACTTCACAACATCAGACTTCACACTATTAGATGCACCTTTAAGAAAATTCAAATGACTAAGTGTACTAAGAGAAGCATGTCAGTTTCCTGTGTTAAGTCTCCAAAGTAACATGACAAGCAAAGCTTTGAAAATAATCATCAGTAATCTTGAAAAAATACAGATTTCCTCTAAGCCGACCTTCCGCTATTATGTTATCACTCTGAAGGTCATAAAATGGACACGTGGAGGCAAGAAAAGTGCACTTCAGGTTTGAGTCTTTGCATAGGTGTGTACCTTAAATTAAATTGTATTTGAAGCTTGGAATAAACAATACCTCTCTCAGCGTAATCTGTGATGATAAACACACTTCCCCCATGTGGGAAACATCCTTTATAGTACCATTAGGTAGACAAACAGTAGTTTTACTTTTCACAAGACTGAGATTAGTCATCGAACTAGCTTTTGTACATATGTTTGCTAGCTCCTGTATCAATGATCCAATCCTTTGAATACATTTTACTGACATAGACAACATATAATGTGTAGATGAATTACCTACAAAGCTAACGAGCTCATCCACTGAAATTTATACAGATTTGGCACTTGAAGCTGCCAATAATGGCCAAGGATTACCTCTGGAAGCCATGAATTACTTCTGGATAAAACCTGCTCTAGATACCATGTCAAACATACTACAATATTATCATAAATTTCAATATCTCAAACGAGAGAGAGAAGAAATGATTTTCTTTATTCTACAATTCAAGATTCTGCAATACACACATTATAATATGATAACTAAGCCAGCAAATTAATACAAAATAAATTCTCCTTTATTTAAGCCCACAAATTATTCTTACTTGTTGTAATTGTTGTCCATATACGATGTATCTCCAATATTTCTTTAGCTTCATCTCATTCTTATTCATGGAAAAACCAGGTCAATCCCAAAACAAAATGAACAAGTCTCCCTCTCAAATAAGGGGAGTCGAGAGTTGTCGCGATCCTAGAAATAAATATGCTCATTTTTTTTTCTTTTTCTTACAAATCCTATTCATTCTTATGGATTATCTACTATTTTCAAGTGAGATGGATAAAAAGTAATACTCCCTCCTTCCAAAGCAAAGGTGGTCGTTTACTTTTTGCACGTGAATTAATGAGTATTATTATTTTATGTGTATTGGGTAGTTGTATTAGAGAGATGTGATGGGTAGTGGTGGGCCTTTTTTACTAAAAAGGAAAAATGAGAACCTTTGAATGTGATACCCAATATAGTAAAATGAGAATCTTTCGGCAGGACGGAGGGAGTAGCATTTTAAATGAAAAGTGATAATGATGTAATGAATTATTTCATGTACAATTTATAGTATGAATAAAAAGTGATGACATTTTTAAATAACAGTAATAACATTTTAAGTAAAAAGTGATAAATAATTTAAGAAAAGTATAAAGTGGTCTCACCATGAAATGGTCTCACACAAGACTTAAAAAAAAATGTACATGCTTAGTTTAAAGTAGGGCAACTCTTACGTGAGACTGTCTCACATGAGACTATATATACATTTTTAAAATTAGTTATAACTTTTTATTAAAGATGTTCTCATTTTTCTTTAGGGAATGGCTATTCAAACCCTCGATTTTTCTAAACAGACCCCAAAATATTTAGTTTAAAATATTTTTTTGTAAATATTACCTAAATACCCTTAATAAAAATTTACTAAATATATTTTACTAATCATACCCCTAACATGAAACTTTGTCTCAATAATGTGTTGGAATAATATTTCATTGATTTCTTTTCTTCAACGTCGATGAAGTTTGTTCAAACTTTTAACAAATATCCATGACACCCTCATACCTCTCTCTCCTCCCTTTCACCATAACCAAACCCTCAATCACCTTCTCATTTGGATGCTCCCCTATGACATTGTTGTACTTCGTTGAGATAAAGAGTCAAACATCTAAGAGCAAAATTACGTGTAATTCACTTTCTCTCTCATCTATGTGTTGGATTTGTCAAATATAAAATGGAGAATTATTATTCTTATCCCACATCGGATAAGAGATCAGAAGGGAGAATTATTAATTCCTATTTAAGGAGGCCTTTAGTTTTGATGTTAGACGCACCAATCGGATACACTTTAATTTTCGTATTTGATTCATTCGATCCTTTCTTGTATTCTTTATTTGAGAGTTGGGAGAAAATATGGGAATTAGTTAAAGATTTGTAATAGTGTGATAGTATTGGGGTCGGGTGTGAGAGAAACTACTATGTGATTGTAAAAGTTTCATATAGTAAGTATTTTCTCGATCCGTGATATTTTCTCCGGTTTGAAATTTCCACATAAAATTTCTTGTGTTGTTTTTATTGTTTTCTTTTCTCATTATATTATGTTTTCCTCCCTTAAGGATGAATGATTTTTCCGAACAAAGTGGTATCAGAGCCCGGTTTGGGCACTTTTAAAAATTCTTAGTATGCTCTGTGGTTACAGTGTAGTCTGAAAAGAATTTTTAAGAGACGGTTATTCATTAGGTTAGGGTAAGTAAAATGTGTCTTCAATTAAGTTTAATGTCGAGAAATTTGATGGTAGAATTAATTTTAGGTTGTAGCAAGTACAAGTGAAGGATGTGCTGATACAATCTGGGTTACACAAGGCTCTGAAAGGAAAGCCAGGTTCAAGTGATGGGATAGGAAATTCCAGCAAAGACTCTAGAAAGAGTGATGAAGATTGGGAAGATTTAGATTTGCGGGCTGCAAGCACAATACTCTTATCATTGGCTAAGAATGTTCTTACTAATGTGCATGGTATTTCAAACGCCAAAGAGCTATGAAAAAATCTTGAGGAACTGTACCAGGCAAAGGGTATCTCAAATCGATTTTACCTGAAAGGGCAATTTCACACGCTTCGAATGGAAGAAGGTACATAAATCTCAGATCATCTAAGTACTCTTAATGGCATCATCTCTGAACTAGAGACAGTTGGAGTGAAGATTGAAGATGAGGATAAGACATTGAGGCTTATCTTGTCTCTGACACATTCCTATGAGAACATGAAGCCAATTCTGATGTATGGTAAGGAAATTTTGCTGAAGTCACATGTAAACTTCTTTCTAAGGAAATGAGGCTGATGAGTGAATGACGTATTCGGAAAATTCAGTAATGTTGGCAAGTGGCAATGGAGGAAGGAAGGACTCCAAGAATGTGGTTTGTTGGAAGTGCGGAGAACCTGGACATACAAAGTGAAATTGTCCACGTGGAGGTGGAGTTGGCCGAGGTGGAGTTGTTACGGAAAATAACTTCGAGTCTAAAGCTAATGTTGTGGAGGATTTTCTCTGAGTAAAAAAAATAAACACCCTCATGACATGCCCAGTTGTCATGGAAAAGGAGTGTAGTACGATTCACGACATGGCCTTGGTCTCTGTGAAAGGTCCTATTGCATTTATAGGGCTCCCTTGATTCCTATTAGACCTATTTCAAGGCATGCTCCATGTTAGCTAGGCCACAAGTTTTCACACATTGACTTGGCATGAATGTATGTGGTCGAAAAGTACATCGATGGCTGATGGACTTCCAGGGAGGCCAAGAACTGGAAGTTGCACCATAAATTTTCAACAGATATTTTTTGATATGTTGCCGCAAGGAAATTCTTAGAATGGATTATTCTAAGTGGGTCTACTCATATGGTGGAGTAGGATGATTCTCGGGAGATTGAGAATTGATTGTCGGTAAAGACTGGGTATTATTTTATTTCTAGTAAGGTGGAGATTGTTGGATTTGTCAAATATAAAATGGAGAATTATTATTCTTATCCCACATCGGATGAGAGATCATAAGGGAGGATTCTTAATTCCTATTTAAAAAGGCCTTTAGTTCTGATGTTAGACGCACCAATCGGATACACTTTAATCTTTGTATTTGATTCTTTCGATCCTTTATTGTATTCTCTATTTGAGAGTTGGGAGAAAAAGCGAAAATTAGTTAAGGATTTCTAATAGTGTGGTAGTATTGGGGTTGGGTGTGAGAGAAACTACTGTGTGATTGTAAAAGTTTCATATAGTAAGTATTTTCTCGGTCCGTGGTTTTTTCTCCGATTTTGAGTTTCCACATAAAATTTCTTGTGTTGTTTTTATTCATTTGTTTTTTTTTATATATTATTTTTTTCCTCCATTAAGGATGAATGATTTTTCCTAACACTATGCACTGTGTGGACTGTGGAGTATATTTTTGATAAAAGATTAATGCAATCGCCATTAAGATTTTGGTTTTAGCTATGAATTTTACCAAAATCTGCATGACAAATTCACAGTAGCTGTCATTATCATTGTCATTCTGTATATCCTCTTCCCCCAACTAGCTTATATATATCAGAACCAAGCCACACAATCAATGGTCCCTCTCTCTCTCTAATCTCACATGATCTTCTCCCTAAAACCTGTAATATCCATTCATTTTTTCCTTATGCTTTGATCTCAATTCATTGGCAATCAAAACCCTAGTGTGGTCGCAGATTGGCCTTGGCAATGTCGGATTTGTCTAGCAATATTTCAAGCCTTGTCTTGACTGTCTTTGTCTTCTTGAGGATAGCCACCATACCGGAATCCATTCGATCCCTTAGCCCTCGAAGGATCTTGGTGTAGACTTTGTTTCGTCATTCAAGGATTGGAGATCGAGCAAGAGATGAGTGATCTCCTGCATATCTCTCTTGATTCCTTTGATTTAATGAGATGATTGATGTTTAAACGGTGCAAGGACAAATCATGTGTTGAAAATATTTGGAAAAAATTCTACCGTCCATACATATTTAAAGGGAATTCATCCCATTTAGAATAGGTTGGGAATTATTGGGGTACATTTAGCAATTTTAAGGTATATTTAATACTACATTATTTGTGAGAGTGTTTAAGTAATATTTATTAAAATATTTTAATTTAAAAATATTTTGGAGTGTATTTAGTATTATCGGGGGTGTAAATAGCTGCCCTCTTTTCTTTAAAAATGTTGCGTCTTTTTTATTTATATTATAAATTGTTCATGAAATAATTTCTGCAACATTATCACCTTTCATCATTGAGTATCACTTTTTATTCATCCCATGAAAGTCCTTATGTGAGACGGTTTCACACTAATTTTGCTTTAAAAGTATTCTTCACCCTGAGAAATAAAATATTATAACAAATATCAAATTAGACAATAAGACTTTAATGATATCAAGCATTTTCTAATTCAATAACCAATCCAAATAATGTAATCCTTTACGACATAGAGCCAATTATATTAAAATTATTTAAAATTATTCCAATAAATTTAAACCTAAGTATATCTTGTTAACTCTTTAATAATAAATCATCTCACGGATCTTATATTGTGAGATCCATTTAAAGAAATTCGAGTAATCAATTCACGCAGTTCAGACAGAAGGGCTAATTAGCTAACTCCATTTTAATTCAATTTACGTAATTGCCATTCATCCAACCGCTAATAATAAATTAACTAAACTCTGTAATTGAAATTACTTGATTATCATTAATTTATGCTACATATGCATAATTATATTTTAATTTTGATAATTTTCTGAATGTTAGATATAATTAATTGATAAAAATAATAATAATATTATCAATAAAAAGTTATAATAAAAAAGGTAATAATATTATTAATAAAAAGTTATAGTTGATAAAAGAAAAAAGTCATTTTTATCTAATTCAATTATTTTATAAATTATTAGTGTAACAAATAAAAAGTTTTAATATTTTTAGAGAGCAACAAGCATGGGACCGGTCCTACCAAATATTAGTGGAATCGGATCCTGTTTGGGCGTTGATTTCTTAATGGACATCTATCGGGTCCACGATGGCCAGGTAAAATTCTCTCTCTTTCCCTCTCTTCACTCCGTCTGATTCTCTCTCCATATCTCTCTCCCTCTCAGACATGTAATTCGATTTCATGGCGGGTCACTTTTGTTTTGATGAAGACCACCGCCGTTTGCCCTTCCTCGCATTCTCAGAAGAGTCAACGATCTATTGAGATGGGTATATGGCCTAACCTGATTCCCCTCCTCCCGTGACCTTCCATCTCCATCTCCAATTCTGGTCCGCGAGACCGCCGCATGCAAGCTGGAGGAGCGCCGCGCCGACTGGGAGTACTCGAAGCCTGTCGTCGCCCTCGACATCATGTGGAATTTGGCTTTTGTGATTGTGACGCTGGTGATGATGATTTGTACTGCTAAGGAAATCCCCAATCTGCCGATTAGGGTTTGGGTGTGCGGGTACGCTGTGCAATGTTTAGTGCACGTGGTCCTCGTGTGGGTTGAGTATAATAGGCGGAGGGTGAGCAATAGGGTGGTGAGAGAGCAGAGTAGTGAGGATGGGAATCAGAGTGAGATTCAAGAAGAAAGCGATGAGAGAAGTGAAATATTTGGCATCAATAATAGATCATCCAGGTTAGGCTATTGCCATTTAACATGAGAGAATCTATATCTTCATTTGTTTTATGACTTAACAAATATGGATCATGCTGTGTAAAGATTCTAATATTGCATGTTTTCTTGTTTTCATCAACTTTATTAATTTTGAGTTGTAAAGTTATAGCAGTTGATGGAGATGAACATGGATTGTACACTATACTGTTTCAGACAATGTTGGAGGGATTGGATATAGAAGGGTGTGTGAAGAATCAGGTCTGCTTTCAGAGAAGAAGAGGAGATTGAGGTTGACCAAGTCAAAGTTCTGGAGAAGAATTACAAGGTTGAAAACAAGCTTGAGTCAGATAGGAAAGTGCAATTGTGTCTCCAATCTTAGTGTTTGATTGATTATTAAGAGTTCTGGGTTGTTTCTATCTGTTCTTAATTTCTACAAGCAATTGCTGCTTCTGAAAAATGGATTAAATCAATTATTGGTCATAAAAAGCCTTCTGTTAATGACACCGTAAGCTAAACGGAATGCTTAATCTTTTGTTTATTTTATGACCTGTTTCATGATTTGATTAATAAGAATGTGAGATTATTCCTTTTTGGAGTTTGAACATCTATTAATTGTTCCCAATTTTCCAATTTATTTTATTTTTGTTGTTTAGGTTCCTGTTTTGGTTCATAATGCCTCAAAATATTTTTTTTTCTGTTAAATTTTCATTTTTATGTATTTATACAATTCAAAGTCTCAAATCAAATAGTGATCTAATTCATTTCAAAGAGTGACTCAATTAAATTCAAAGAGTAATCTAATTATTCCTATAGAGTAATCTATCAACAACCTAATTGCATACAAATTAATTTCTTCACAAATACATGATTTCATTTTTAGAAGACTTGAGTCTCAAATCAAAGAGTAATCAAATTCATTACAAAGAGTAACCCAGAAAACTTGAGTCTTAAATCAAAGAGTATCCTAATTCATAACAAAGAGTAACCTAGAAAATCCGAGTCTCAAATCAAAGAGTAATCTAACTCATTAAAAAGAGTAATCCAGAAAATATGAGTTTCAAATCAAAGAGTAACATAATTCATTATAAAGAGTAACCCAGATAACTCGAGTCTCAAATCAAAGAGTAACCAAAATTCATTACAAAGAGTAACTCAATTAATAGGAAAAAGTAATCTTGTTGTCCAAACAAAACATAACATATCAAATCAACATAAAGGATTTGTTCATAGTAATCCAAATCATTATAAAAAGTAACTCAATTAATAGAAAAGATTAACCTAAAAGATGTTGACCAAACAAAACAATATATAAACAAATCATATTAAAAGTAATCCAAAAACTTGTTTATAGTAACTCAATTAATTATAAAGAGTAACCAAATAAATATAAAAGAGTAGCCTTGTGAATCATCAATAAAATTATCAACTCAAGACTAAATTAATACTCCCAATAGAGTAAACTAACACAAAGCAAGTATAAAAAATCTTGAAGAGAAATGATATCAAAATCAAGAGTGCATCATTTTTCTCTCAAATATGACTCCTACACCCAAATTCGACCACTTCAACTTCGATGGTTTTCTTGAATAAGTTGGGATTGATTCTAGAGTTATAACCAATGAATAGAATAATGCACAGATTAAATCCCTTCCGTTGCATCAATTCTGCATTTTGACTCGCCCTCTCTCCTTCTTCTCTCCCCATTTATTTTTCTTGCTTTTCAAAGTCTTGGATATACCTAATAAATACCACTAAAAATATGAGAAAGAAATATGAAGGAGTCTCAAGAAATTAAGTATCCAAAATTCTGATACAAAAATGTCTGTTTTAGAAAAACAAAAATGGTGGTCAAGAAATGCAGGGTAAAAGACAAGAATGTTAGAATTTGACACACTTCTTCTCCAAATACTATTCAAACTTCAACTATAGTATTTAATCAACACAGATAACTACCCATATTTTACAATTTCATAAAACATATTTAAATTGTAATATGCATGAAAATTTTTTGATTGGAGCACCTCACACACATTAAAGCACACTTTTTTTGTGACTTGTCAAACTGAAATGGGATTATCTAATGAGTAGGGTTTGATATGCCATTAAACCTCATTTAATTGAATTCATTGCATCACTTAATAAATCCACAAAACCTTGAAAACAACATCGATGAAACTGATGTATTAAGGGTGCACCCATATTCACCAATACGGGCCAGCGCTCTAGTCGGATCGGGCCATCCAGTGCGGCGGTGGGTTCGGTAAACCCGAGCCTGAAAGAAAATCACACCCACCTGCACAAAGCCTTACTCACCCCTATTTTACACAATATTTATCAGCATCATCTGGTGGCCTTCATTCCTTCACCTCTCTCCATTTGTTGGGACGGTAGAACCACTACTTTACTGTACGGAATGCCATGCTCGGATGTCGATAACGACAATGATTGTGTGGGGAAGAGAGAGACGAGAAGCATCAATGCGACGGTGAAAGTAAGGACAATATTCGGTGGTGGCGAGAATTTCAGCAGAAAGAGAAAAAAGAGGAAAAGGATGAAAAATAGAGAGAAAATTAAAGAGAGAGAAAAATGGGAGAGAGAAGGATAAGACTAACCCGTGAAGGGAAAGAATGGTGAAGATATGATGTGAACTTGTTAATATGATCTGGTTACACGAAAACATGCTTTAATTAAGAAATGAAATATATAAAAGAGGGGGGCCATTAAAGGAGGGGGACTACAGTGGATCAAATTATATGAAGTGGAGATTCGGTTCCACAGATTTAAAATTTAGGACGCTTCTATACAAGTCATTGTCATATTTTTAACAAAAAATGATATTATCTGATTAAGAAAAAGTGATAATTATCTAATTAAACGAATTACGAACAAGTCATAAGTCTAATAAAAAGTGATACATGTTCAAGCAAAAGTAATACCCATGATAATTTATCTAATAAAAAGTGATACATGATCAAGCAAAAGTGATACCCGTTCAATTGAATTATTTAAGGATTCGTAGGACGAATAAAAAATGATATTTAATTATAGAAAAGTGATAAGTATCCAATTAATATAATACTCCATTTTATAAAGAATTCATAGGACTTATAATTAAAAGTGATAATATATTTAATAAAAAGTTATATATAATAATTAAAAGTGATGCTCATTGAATTAATTATTTCAAGATTAATAGTGCGAATAAGTGATAATATTTCTAATAAAAGTGTTTTTTGACCAAGGTATATCATTTTAATTGGATTATTTAAAGATTATAAAATGAATAAAAAATATAACATTTTTAATAAAAATTTTTATCTAACAAAAGGAAAGTGATAATCGATAACTATTCACTCATAATTGTACACATTTATAGAAGTGAGTGCATCTTATTTTTTGAGGTGCATGCACAATTGTATTAGTCTAATCAAAATTGCACCATTAAAGTGTTCTCTATCCACGATTTAAATAAAAATATCACTAAATACGGTGTGATAGTGCGCGCGTCTCCATAGATTTCACTGTTTTTAAAATATGGATTACTTTTTAACCAAACATGGAGTAAGAGGTGTTTAAAAAGTCTAAAATCAAAACAAAGAGAGTGAAAGTATTTCCCACGAATTTAGGAGGGAGAGAGAGAGGAGAGAGAGAGAGAGAGAGAGAGAGGAGAGAAGGATAACGCAACACCAGACCAGTGCCAGCCTCTGTATTGCTTTCCACAGAAAGGGTACCTACACACACTTCACAAACGCCACAGAGCGAGAGATGGGATCGGTCTCCTTCATTTCTACAATACCTTCATTGCTCTCGTCCTGCGCACCCACCACACACTTGTCTCCTCATTCAGTAAGTTCTCAATCCCCGATTCCATATGCTTCAACAATTCTGTATGTAAAAATCGCGATTCAAACTTCTAACTTGTAAGTTTAACCGTTTAGTTCATCTCCATTTCCAAGTGCGTAATCAGTTGCAAATCAGAAGCTGCGGTTGATCGTGAGGATCGCCTCTCACGAAGAAGCCTTCTGCACTGCGCTGGCGCTACCATTGGCACCGTGAGTCATTTGCACCTTCACATTTCAATTACTTATGTTAAACCTAGTTGTACAAATATTCGATTCAATTTACTACAAATAAGAAGTGATGTTGGATTTAACCATTAAAGTATTGTACGTTTCAGTATGACTTGTGTCTTTAAAGTATAATAATATTCTCTTCATCCCAGGTATTTATGCCTATTTGTATCGGCAAGCATACTAAGAAATGTTATGGTGATATTTTTGGTATTTTCTAAATTATTCAGCATCTTTCATAAAGGGTGAACCGCATGTTTATCAATTTTATTCTATGTATGACATTAATTATCCCGAGATCAGAAAACCCAAGTCCTTAGTACCGGCTACCATGTACCATGGGGTATCTTAGTATGAAATAGAAGAGTGTAGAGAAAATCTGAACGGTAGTATAATGCATACTTGGAATGAAATGGAACCTGCAGAAGATGATTATAGCTTGATATTGATATTTAAAAAAAAGCATGGATGTGAAGAATGGAGTTAGGAGTTTTCTTGGAATTGCTTATGCGGTGAAATGTGACCTCTCTGTGTAAGAAAAATTAGCTAAGGAAAAAGAACCACTGCTATTGAAGTGTGTGTGCATGTGTTCGTAACTTGGGACATTGTAATGAGTAAGACTGGCACATTCCAGCAGTGAATTGAAAACTGTGGATTGGCAATTATTAGTTCATACATAAAATGTAAGAGATTTTAAACATTCTAGCTCCTCTTTGAAATGATAAATTTTTTTTGATGAGATCAGCAAACAGAAGTGGCATGATGATTAATTTGTGAGTGGACATTCTCAGGACTTGATAGCAAGATCTAGCTCGTTAATTGAAGTGGCTAATGCTGCAGATTTGAATCAACGAAGACAACGTTCAGAATTTCAGTGTAAGTTTTTTTAAACATGGTAGATGTTATTGAATGCGAACACAATTTCTTTCTTATTTCTAATTCCATTGATTTCCCTTTTCTATTTTTTTAGCAAAAGTGAAGGAAACCTTTGCTACAGCTTTGAAGGTAAAGAGGTGGAGCACTAGAATGATATCAATTCTTACTACTAGATGAAAATAGTATGACTGTGATCTGTCATAGCATCCATTTGAGAATATATTTACATTCAATATCTTACAAATTCATTCAGGGAAATCCAGATCTCATCCCATCTGTGCTAACCATGGCACTCAATGATGCTAGTACTTATGATAAGGTCAGATATGATTTGGATGTTGCTTATCAACTTTGTCAAAGGCTTGGAAAAGGAAAACTCACGTTTTTGCTTATTAAGTTTGCAGGCAATAAAGTCCGGTGGCCCTAATGGATCTATTCGCTTTAGGTAACTTGAAATAAACTTTGCATTTACATGAAAGAAGATTGTAAGATTTTCTTGGAGTTCGATTTGCACTACTTGTATGATTATAAGTTTATTCTACGATTAATATTAAATCTTTCTTTAAAAACTGATTTTCAATGATTCTAAACAGCACTGGGCATGTTGAGAACTTAACAATCTTTTATCAAGTCAATCTTAAAATTATGGCATTGATTTCATGTTGTACACTGAACTTATAGTCAACAGATATATCTCATTTTTACTTTCAGGAAATATCTTCGTTAGTTTAGTCTGGCTGAATAGTTCCTTCATTGTTTATGTATGCTTGAATTCCTTCATTGTTTATGTACGCTTGAATTTTTGAAGCTCAGAGATTAGCAGACCAGAAAATAAAAATCTTGCTGCTGCTTTAAATTTGTTGGAGGAAGCAAAGAAGGAAATAGATTCATATGCCAAAGGAGGACCTATATCGTATGCAGATCTCATCCAATTTGCAGGTAAGTAATTTTTCAAGCATACCATGTTCTGAAATATTTTATGTTTGGAGAACTGAATCTTGAGCTGATAAAAGATATTCCCATCACTACATTCTTCAAATGCAGCAATTATATTTGGTGCAAAAAATTGTTACATTTATATAAATTAATTGCTATGTATGTTTTTACCTTTTAATGACGAATAATGCTCTTATGCAAACCTGCGACTTTATCTCTACGAGTAGTAGTAATATGGATCTGATCTTCTCTAAACGCAGCCCAAAGTGCAGTTAAATCTACCTTTCTCTCTGCTGCCATTCGGAAATGTGGAGGGAAAGAAGATAAAGGGATAATACTGTACACTGCATATGGTTCAAGTGGGCAGGTTAGTCTACTAATATTTAATAGTTTGTCATACTTTGTTGTTCGAATCTCTATCTTTACATTTCATTTCCATTGGCAAGAAACATGAGAAATCAACATCCAAAAAGGTTCAACTGAAAAGAAAAGCATGCACATATTATTTGTTTGTTTCCGTAGACTTGTTATGGTGGTTTTCTGTTCTGTCAAATGCATGTCTTGTAATTCGTTTGATTATACAATTCAATTAGTGCAGTTGCATGTATATTTCGATTTGGACAAAGTTAAAATCTTCGAAGTTACAACTAGGAGGAGGAAGATAAATACCAGCCTCCTTTAATCTCTAGTTGATTTATAAGCTCACATACCATATACCAATCATTGATTTGTTAAAGTATGAGAATGAGAACTTTTTCTATTTTGCATTATAAATTGTCTTTAATTTTTTTTACTTTTTTTGGGCAGTGGGGCTTGTTTGATAAGCAGTTTGGGAGGATAGATGCTGAACAACCAGATCCAGAAGGAAGGGTTCCTGACTGGGAGAAAGCTACTGTTCTGGAATTGAAGAACAAATTCACTGCTCTTGGCTTTGGCCCTCGACAGGTGAACGATCAACCTGACCCCTTTTACTCTCCTTTAGAGTGCCTTCACTTCTATTTATGCTGACTATATGGCATACAGAAAATCTTGCAAAATGTCATTCTGTCAATCTCAATGAAAATTTTGTGAACATGTTACACTTAGTAGCTTATAGAAAATGTATTTCTTTACCTTTTCTGTCACAGCTAGCTGTGATGTCAGCATTCTTGGGTCCTGATCAGTTGGCAACTGAAGCACGACTCGCCACAGATCCAGAAGTGTTGCCATGGGTTCAGAAATACCAACGCAGCCGTGAAACCGTATCACAAACAGATTATGAGGTCAGTATCGCTTATCCTGTTATTGGTTTTCTAATCTAGCATTTTGAAGCTGTAGTCTACACTTTGCATGCTAATTCTAAAGCTCTACCCATAGCTGCAATAACTCATTTTAGCTCTCTCTTTCTTTTCATCCATCATCTTTCATCTCTCTATACCCTTCTCTATGTGCATGTTCTTAATATATATATCAAATTGTTATTTATCAGGTTGATCTGATCACCACTCTTACAAAACTGAGTTCATTGGGCCAGCAGATCAACTATGAGGCATATTCGTATGCCTTACCAAAAGTAGATTTCAGCAAACTCAAGCTGTAGAGATACGTTTGTTTCTCAATGCAATTCATGTGTTTCGTGCAGACCCCCACAACACACCCCCACTGTTGAGTTGGAAGTTTTGTCTCCAAAGCTTCGAATTCAGGCCCCAATTTTACGAGAGAACATAATGTATCTATCTAGCTCTATGTCTCTATATGAAATCGTTTATACTTGGGAAGTTTTCAAAAGTTGTCATTTAAGGAGTAGATTTTGTAGACGGTTGGCTTCAAAACTATTTCCCAAATCTCATGGTGCTATAAAAAAGATCATGTTAGGAGTATGAACAAATTAAAGTTCCATTAATTAAAAAGATTGTGTATATTTAAGAGTTAGATCATCCACAATGGAATCTAGCATTGTTCTTCTTCTTTTTTACAGAAAAAGTAAATGTATTGAAAATCACTAGAAACTTTGCAATGCCCATGCCTAAGCATTGGACCTCTTTACCCAAATTTTGCACATTGAAAAATTGTTGCCAACAGTTGTGATCACAATTTGCTTTTGCACCTTTTTTGAATTTCAGAAACTGTTAAAGCATGACCATGCCTCATGGAAAATCTACTTCTATCATTTTCTTTGGAAGCTCCAAGTCATCATCTTCAAGAATCTTTTCAAATAGCTCATTTCACCAATTAAATTCTCATATCTACAACACATGACTTGATCAAAATGAAAATTTAAAATTAAATGACCTCTAGACATAGGAAAATATAACATTAATGTATGACATTTTGCAACTTATAGTCAAAGATTTCTTCGTTCGCATAAGATGGTGACTTGGTGAGACCAAATTCAAAAGAGAGTAAGTTCTAACATATCTTGGTTAGACCATGTGTTCCCCACTCCCATTAATTAATTAACATGTGGTTCCATTAATTAATATGTGCTCCTTTTATCTTTTATTTATTTATGTTTCTTCGTTTTTCTAAAATCTTTATTATATTTAAAAGATTATTATATCCTAAATCTTAAGGGTGAAAAATACATACAAGAGTGAAATTATAATTATACCCTAAACTCTAGGGTTAAATATATTTTAAATCACAAATATAAAATTATAATTATATCATAAATCTTAAATTTTAGAGGTGAAATATACAATAAACCATAAGTGTAAAATTATAATTATACCCTTAGAATTAACTCTAAATTCTAAGGATAAATAATAAATATTAGAGGTAAAATATGTCCTAAACAATTAGAATAAAGTCTAACCTAAATCATAAGATGACATTACAATTATATCCTTATAATTAAAGAAAAAAAAAAGAGAGCATAAGCAAAATACATTTTAAAAATAAAATAAAATAAAATAATATAATATAATTGGAGAAGGCGGTTCTACCTTAATTATTATACTATGGAAGTTTTGGTCAGTTCAAAACGACCAATATCATACCAAATACTAGTATTATTGCTATACTTGCATTTTAAGTCTAAATTGTGCAGGACATTTAGGGTGGATCTAACGTAAAAATTTACAAATATTCAAATTTAAGTAAGAATCCATCAAACTCTAACATGACTGATACCAAAAAAAAATCGACATTTGTGATTAATCCTCACGATTTTTTCTTTTCCAAGATAGAATAGTTATTCTAACTTTGTGATGAATATTACTCATGAAATAAATAAATAAATAAAATCAAATCATCTTACCAGATCCGTGCATTTGGCTAGTTTCACGTTATCAATGGATATGGGTGGATAAAATTATCGAAATTTCGGTATACCAAAGTTATCGTATTGAAAAATACCGAAAATTTCGGTACGGTTTGATACCGTACTAAATTTTCGGTACGATATCAGTATATAATTTTTTTTAAATCAGTATTTTGAAAATATATCGGCATTTCGGTATATACCGTACTCAAATATCAAAATAATTATTATTTTTATATTTGATATAGATTATTTGATAAAATTATTTTCAAATATTATATAATAATTTCTGTATGAATCGATATTTTAACGGTATGAATTGGTAATTTCGATAAAATATGATGTTTCGGTATTTCTGTATGAGTATTGATTTATAATATATCGAAATTTTGGCATACTGAATTTTCGATATGATAGCAGTATGATTTTTTTAATATCGATAATTTCGATACGGTATATGACATGAGTCGATATTTGCGATACGATACGATACGGTATGCCACCCCTATCAATAGACAATGATCATTACAACCCACATTCCACGGCCTCATGTTATTCAAAAATTGCAATAGTCTATTTAATTTTTAAGTTCAACTTAAAGTGTATAGGTGCACCTGCAAAGTTTGAACTACTAAATTAATTTTTAATTCAATCTTCACCATTAAATAAAATAAAATAATTAACTTTTTTTAGAAAATTAACTATCCCACTACCCATTTAAATTTATAGGGGTACACCCTATAATAACCCTTAATTTTTTTTATTCCTTAATAATTTTATTTTGAACTGTTTTAATTTTTTAAATCTTTAGAATTATTATAGCAGTAATTTGAAGAATAAATTATTAGTAAATTAGTTTGATATATTTAAAATAAAATTAAAAGTAATATTTAAACTTGATATTTTAAAAAAAAATATTAGAATTGTTTTTAGATTTTTTTTAACTTTCGATTAAATAAGTACTCCCTCCGTCCCATACTTATGTTCATACTTTCCGTTTTCGTCCGTCCCACACTTATGTTCACCACCCAAAAAAGAAAACTTCACATAAACCAACAACCTCAAAAGTTCTCTTAATTTCAAAAATATCACTCTCACCTAACACACAAAAAATACTTTATAATTTATTTATTACCTAAAAATACCACAATACTCTTCAAAAGTCAATAAAGTTGGTCAAAAAGAAACTTTCTTACACTCCGTATCTACAATACCGGTGAATATAAGTGCGGGACGGAGGGAGTATTAACAAAGAAAAAAACCATATCCTATCCTCTTAATTAAATATGATTTACTAAAAATAATGTGAACGTTAAATAATTTAAAGCGATGCCTAAAAAAATAAAAAGAAAGAAAAAAAGCACTTATGTGAACTGGTTAACATGTGAATCATGATTTACCAATTACTATAATACATAAAAAAAAATTAATATTTAGAGATAAACTATTTTTTTTTAAAAAAATATTATTCCTTAAATTCTTGTACCCTAGTATCTTTAGTATATAATACTACCTCCGTCCACTGTTAATCTATCTATTTTACCATTTTTGGTCGTTCATCCTTAATCTATCGATTTTCCCTTTTGAACTATGAGACTCACACCCTCTACTAATACAAATAAAATATGGGACTCACACCCTCCACTAATATAATTATCTACTACACATAAACTAATAATACTCCTTAATCCACGTGCAAAAAGCAAATGGATACATTGAGGATGGACGGAGGGAGTAAAAAGTTTATTTTTTAGAAATAAGTGTGTTACTCTTTTGAATGAAAGTACTCCCTCAACTGCTTTAAAGATTTATTTTTACCATTTTGAGCGTCCGCCCCATGATTGGTGTTTTTTCAACACACAATATTAATCCCCAAGTATGAAGGATGTTATTGTAGTTTTGATAAGCGACCAAGTAATTATCAAACTCAAGGGACGTATTATTATCAATTCAATTATAATCTAACTTATTAAGACTAGGTTGGTAATAGATTGGTAGAATAATTATGTAACTAATAAATAAGTAATTTAAATAGCAAATAAAGTAAACAAGCAGTAGAGATTAAACGAAGGTGAATAAGTGAGAAATTAGGTAGTTCTTCGGGCCATCCAGTTTTATTCATTAACTTCCCTTATGTTTATCAATGTCTGACTCTGCCTTGTGGAGTATGGACGCATCATTAAACCATACAAATATACTCTATAGACACAAGTAAATAAGCGTGTGACACGTGTGAATATCCTTGGAGCAAGAGATATAATTCACCCCCCTTTCTAGGTACTATCAGTATCAATTATTTCCCGTGCACTAAGTAGTCTAACCCGATATAATCTCCCTTTATAGGTACTATGAAGTTATTCTCTTTGTCCTACTTATTAACCAGAATAAGATTCAATTAACAAGTATTTATATAAGATAGTTCTTATGAGACTTTGGAGTTCCCTCACTTAAAATCATAATATGCAATCCTACCCAGCAGTGAACGTTCTCAATCAATAATCAAGATATGTATTCAGACTCTAGATAACAATTAATGATGCACAAAACAACTTTGACTATGAATTAAATAAGTATAGTCTTATATAAAATAAACCACAAGTAGTGTTGTATAGAGTATACACACGGAAGTTCAATTAACTTATAAAATCTTCATAAACCCTATAAATATCGAAGCGGTTCTAGCCCATGATTGATCGAAGAACAATCATGGTGTTTGGATATATCTTATCCATAGTCTTGAAAATTACAAGATAAATTAAGAAGCGAAGTAAACCCTAGATGTGGATGCCGTCGCATCTTTTTCCGTCTTGAATCTTCACTGGGTTCTAACTTGATTCGACAGATGAATCTCTCTCCACAGCTTTGTGGATAATGGTAGGGTTTCGGATATTGTGTAGAATGCAGGTAGTGGTGAACTTCTTTTTCTGTTACGTAGGGTCTTCCTATTATACTTTTAGCTCCTCCAACGGACCTCTAATGGGCTTTTTGAGCGAAAATACGTACTGAAGGTGTAAAAATATAGATCCGAAAGCTTCCCATGTATCGGTTCGACCAAAGCCCTTGGTCGAACCATTCATGGCCTGGTCGAACCAGCATGTAATGAATCTGCATGTGGCTGGTTCGACTTGAACCCTTGATCGAATCAGAAGCATCGAGGTCGAATCATCTTTGCTAAACTTCAGGCATTTGGTTCGACCGTGGTTTGACCTTCATGGCTGGTCGAACCACAGTGTCGAGGTCGAACTCTTCTATAGCAACTTCCAAGCGTCTGGTTCGACTCGAACCGGTGGTCGAACCACCTCTCCTTTGGTTGAACCAGGTGCTTAAACACCCCTTTTCTGGTTTCGAGCACTTCTGTCCTGTTTTTCTTCGAAAATCCGCTCAAACGGCCTCAAACGCACCTAATTCGCGACTTTCCACTACATATCTCAATTTATCTCATCTTAGGATCAAATCACACATCATTATCACATAAATCAGAGCTCAAATTACATGAATTTAACTCTCAACAAGCCCTCAAACTTATATGTCGCTTGTCCCGAGGCAACGAAATCAAAACCACAAGAGTAAGTGTAAAATTCGTGAGGCCATCAAGTCAAGTACAATACATACCTACACATGCAATTCTATCAATTTAAAATAAATACCACTCACATCATATATTTCATTCACGCAAAAATATCACTCAATTATAATACACTTCGGAGTACTAAGTCATCTAGCTCACAAGATAAGTGTTTACTCTCACTCTCAAGTGTGAAATACACTTAAAAAGGTTAACATATACGCTATGTTCAATTCATATTTCCGCGCAACCATAAGCTTGGCAAGGGTCTCAAAAATCAACTCATAATCACTTCATTACTAGGATCACAAAGGACTTATTTTGGGTTATAATGTTGGATCTTTGGTAAAGGTAGGAAAATATAGACAAAGTGACTAATTCACTAGTAGAGAATTACCTTGGAGCTTTTCTTTTCATCAAACAGCTTCCTTTTCTCCTTCTTATTCTCATGATCTTTGCGATTCATCTTTCTTTTTTTTGGAATCAACATTTTCTTTCTTCAAAGTACAAGGGTACCAATTTCGGGCACTACCCTTCTAAGCAGTCGGGATAATAGTTTCGGGCACTACCTCTAAACAAGATTTAACCATGAATTCTTTTTCACTTCATAACACTCAACCAATTTTTCCTTCCTTTTCTTCATATTCAAGCTAGCATATTTTCACCTCAACTCTCTACTAATGAATAGGGTATTCAACAAGCTTCAAGTAAAGGATGAATAAATCTTTTTATCAAGGCTTGTCAAAGAAAAAGCTTTTAAAGGCTCAACAGGGCTTCCAATGATTTATACAGTATAAGGGAAAGGTAAAATTTGGCTAAGTAACTCAAATAAACAATAATGGCCTAAGATCATGTCCTAATAACTAACAATCATAAGTCTCACATAAGACTCCAAGCCAAGTTTTAGAATACAGTCATATGAACGATTCTCACAAGAATAAACTATCATGCATGGATGTAGCATGATTTCATAAGGCTCAAATTCTCACATGAGTAATAGATTCCTAAGCACTCCTCATAGCATATAATTAAGATCAATTCCACAATGAACTCCACATATTTAACAAGTTATACATGCTTCTCATCAACAAAATCAATATATGCAAAATAAAAAATGCAACATGCTTATAAAAGAACCCATCATAACAATCCAAATCAAGTATCACCAACAATCCAATCTCAGAATCAGTATAGAATATCAATACATGCCACTCACACCACCAAATACACAACTTGTCAAGAGAAAAGAGAAGGGGGATGAGATGAAGCAGATAAGGAAGATGAGATGAAGTAGATAAAGATGAAAACCTGACGCCCTCTACTCTTGCGGAGCATCATCATCACTATCTCCCCTGCGCCAGTCATCAAAATCTCTCTGTAGGCTATCCACCTTTCTATCCAAAGCTTCATAATTATCACTCAAATCTCCTAACCTCTGATCCATAACTGCATAGTTGGCATGCAGCATGTTGTAACGCATATCGAGTGCGGTATAGCTCGTAGTCAGCAAGCCCAATTGGTGGTTCGTCTCCTTCTTATTGTTGTTCAGGTTGACAAGGTGCTCATTCAACAACCGAAACTGCTCCATGTAGAACTCATCAGGACTGCCCCAGTGCTGTTATGGCTGCTGTGGTGGTGGCATCTCATGCTGCTGCGGTATCTCTATCTCTGGATGTTCAATCGGCTCCGCTCCATGCATCTCCTCATCGTGCTGAGGCTGCTGCTCCTCTTGCTATTTTTGTGGCACATTATCTACTATCCTCTGTAGCTCCGGATTCATCCCCGCAGCATACATCTGAGCAATAGTCCTCAAATCTCCTCTCCTTAAGCACGTTATTGATATCGTCTCGTGTGCCATTGAGTCCATCAACATGTTCCTATCACCCTAGATCCTAGTCAAAACCCTCACATCATATGGAAACATGAAAGAATAGGGATTAGATTCCCTAGTGAAAAACCAGTCTCCATCTCGATGAAAAACGAATCCAGCTCGAATACACGCACTCATCACTAGATCGGGATCCTCCGTAATAAGGGTGATGCCAGTGAAATCCATGTGGTATGACTCAGCCACAGGAGTAAGCAATCCTCTAATATTCACTATTTGAAAAGAGGAACTCCTGAATCAGTAGAGCTGTTGAATCAGATATGAACCCACATTAAATTGTACACCATTCAACATACACCACAGAGCATACAACTCTCCCCTGGATACGCAACTTCCTACAGATCGGGAAAACAATGTATTTCCCAGAACTCTATCCATGTATCTAATGACTAGGTTGCGAATCAAAGTAGCACGAGCCTCCTTCGTATTGAAATCCAAATTTTTCTTCTCAAATAGCTCTCCAAAAATCATTTGGTTTGTAGTGCCCATTCTCGTGCCTAGAAATCCCCCTCGGAGTCCCTAGCAGCATATTAAAATCCTCAGTTGTCCATGTTCTCTTTTCTCCTCCAAGCTGGAATGAACACTCGTATGGAAGAGAACTAGAACCCTTCTTGATTGTGATCGAACACAACACCTCTGCAGTAACATGAAAGTGTGTAGGCCTCTTCAACTCCATGAAGTGATGAATGCCTACTTGATCAAACATCCACATGATATCATTACGGATATTTATCGTCCTCATGGCATCATCATCGTGGTACCTCGTACCAGTTATCTTGTTAGATATCGCATCCCATCGATCCTTAATCTCCTCCCAATTCTCCATTTGTATATGAAAGTGCCTTAGCAACCTCTCCTTAAGACGTAACTTCCTAGTAATTTCCTCTTCACGAGGTGGCCTATCCTCCCTCCTTTTGGAGCGAATTTCAGTTGCCTTCCCTTTTCCTACAAGAATAATTCTTCAATACCAAACAAAAACTAGTAAAGTATATCAAACCAAGTTCAAAACTAACTATACATTAAACTCTACTCAAGACTTCAAGTTATTCATGTATAATCGATAAACATGCTCCAACTCCATCTTAAACAATGAATCCATAAACATGTTATTCCAATTTCACTTCAAAATTCAACTCTCCAACAAGCATTATCATCAATTTCACCATTCACTTCACTTTCTACACTTAAGCATGCAATTTATCAAACTTCACAAATTCACAAAAATTCTAACATGCTTACCTTCACCACACAAATTGCTCAACAATTTCAAGTAGAACATCAAGGTCTAAACAACAATCAACAATTAAAATCAGACCCATCACTTGTTCATAAGAAATAAAACAAACATTCAAATTATACCATGAATCCATATAAAAACTAGTTCAATCAACTTACCCACTTAAAATCAAGCAACAGACTTTCAATACTAGGGTAATAGAGTTAAGAGAACATACCTTTCGATCCAGCCATGGCTTAATATGAACAAGAGATGAAAATCCCCAAATTGGATGGAAAACCTTAGTTTTTCAACTAAAAACTCTAAATTCGTGAGAAATACCGTGTGAGAATGGTGGAAAGTGGTTTAATCGGAGTAAAATGAAGTAAAATTGAAGTTTGGAATAGAGAGTTTTTGGTTCGAAGAGGATTCGAGTGCGGGTGGTATTCAAAATGTACGAAACAAGGGCCCAAACTCGAATTAAACATGACTTACCTGGCTGGTTCGACTCGAACAAAGTGGTCGAATCACCTCATCGCGGTCGAACCATGCTTCTGGACAACTTCAGCATTTGGTTCGACTCGAACCATTGGTCAAAGAGGCATGTCGAGGTCCAACCAGCCTGTAACAAACTTTCAGGTGACTGGTTCGACTCGAACCCCTGGTCGAACCATAAGCCCCTAGATCTGTTCAGCACGAAAATTCGCGCTTTTCATAGGCCCTTTTCATATGATTATTGCATAATTTTAACATTATTTGTGGAGCTTATTGCTTATTTTTATATTTTTATGACTCTTGGATATTGTTAAGATTTTGCATATTTTTAGTGTAGTTTGGGTTGAAATTAATGAAAGTTGAATGGAAGAATTTTGTCAAGGTTTGAAGGAAATTCACGCTGTTTTGGAGAGAGTAGGAGGCATGATTGAGCATCAAAGATTTTGAATTGCCACGTGAGCCATGCATTGAAATAGTTGGAACTTGGATTGAATTAGTAAGAAATATCAAATGGCTGATTATATATTGGGCCCACATCATGCAATTCAATTAATTAATTAATTGGCCCTGATCATGTTTAATAATTGAGCTTCAAAGCCCATGAAGTAGACTTGTAATACCACCGCCTCACCTGTTGCTTGTTATTTCAAGCCCAACTCCATCACACGCATACATCATATATATTCACAAGCTTGCGCAAGAGGGCCGGGACCATCAGAACAGAACCGAGAATGTGAATCATCACAGAACACCTATCGCCTTCCATCCCTCATCTCTACCCTTCACACAACTTTCATTCATCATCCCTACACACTCAGTTTGCTACTTTAAAAGAAGAACAGAGGAGGATCATCAAGACGGAAAGAGAAGACGGGGAATTACGCCGGACGAAGGGTTTTTCTTCTTTCTTTAATTTCTTATTTTTGATTCATAAACTCATGGGTAAGAATAATTTTACCATGGTTGTTGATTGTAGCCTTATTGGCTAATTTTCATTATAGTTCTAGGGTTTGAAGGTTAGATTCAATTGATTTGGAGACCTAGACCAAATATTGTGATTTTATGCAGTTAATATTTTAATTTCACTTGATTTATTCAAACTTTGCTTTTCTGCTTCGTAACATCATCATAATATTTCATGACATTGCCCGTGATGCCTGGTTTATTGTGTTAGCTTGTGTGCGTTCATGAATTGTATTGTCTATCTGTTAGGAATCAAAGTAGTTTGTTTGTGAACAAATTAAATCTAAAGATGTGATACCCGAGCTTCTCACTACTCATGTGCCAATATAATTTAATTTTTGTTATGTGCATTTTATAATTATGTGATAATTGTTTTTACATTTTAATTATCTTTACATTTTATTTGATACATACGTGATAAATATGGTGACAATATGTGAATATATGAGTGCATAAATATTTACGTGTATTAATTTGGATATATGAGTTAATTATTTTATGTGTATAAATACACTTTTCTTAATTATTAAGTATCACACGTATTTTAATTATTATAATAAGAATAATAATATATAAAAAAAAGAGAAGTCAAAATGGGCGGCTAATTTGCATGCATGGCTGCTGGCAGCCAAAATTGAATATGTATGCATGGCTGCTTGTTTTAAAAAAAAAAAAATTTTTGATTGAAGTTGTCGGCCACTCAAACCCTCATCATCTACCTATATATATGTGTATGGGTGTTGAGGAGATGATTAACTCACACCCAATTCAATCGAAGAGAGAAAAAAAAAAGAGGGAGAGAGTGCAGAAAGGGAGAGAGAGGAGAGAGAGAGCAGAAAGGGAGAGAGAGGAGAGAGAGAGCAGAAAGGGAGAGAGAGGAGAGAGAGCAGAAAGGGAGAGAGAGGAGAGAGAGAGGAAGAAGAGAAAGAGAAGAGTGAGCGCACCGGAACGTGCGTGTCGGAGCAAATTAGTTACAGTTCTTTACGGGGTTTATATTACTGTCGGAGTCCAAGTAAGTAGAAGTTCAACTACAATGCATAAACATGTTGTTTGTGGATTATTTGTAATTAATATGTGATAATTATATTATGGATTATTGGTAATTAGTTTAATTACAATATGAATTATTTGTGATTAAATTGTTATACAAGCTGTATATTTATGTGATTTGGAGAAAGTAGGGTTCATATTTAATAATAGTATATGTAAATTATTTGTGATAATATTGTGATACAAGTTGTGGATCCATGTGATTGGAAATATTATTATTATCCTATATAGATCTGTGTGATTGAAAATTGTTGCAAATATATTTATATGGTTTGAGAAAATATTGGTTATAAGGATCTGTGGGATCCAAGATGAAGTTGTTATTTCAGAAGTAAATTTGTATGAATTGAAATTAAGTTGTTGCTTTATGGTGATTAAATGTTGATATTGATATTGTAAATGGTTTATGATGCACATTTAATTGTTCTGGGTGCATACCATGCATAAACATGAAAAGTGTTTTCCTCAAAATTAATAAGATACTAATGGTGTGTGCGGCCACTATATATGCATCTCTGTCAGGGTTCGGAAAAATCGTTCCCGACATTTTTATTAGGGGTTCGGAAAAATCGTCCCCACCACTTTGCCAGAGTTCGGAAAAATCGTTCTCGGCACTATTTTCGGGGTTCGGAAAAATCGTCCCCATTGAGCTCTTTTGGGGTGCATATTATAAGTGTGTCGTGGGGATCCCGCAACGTGAACAATTTTCAAAATAAAAGAGATCAATTAGAAAAAAAAATTAGGACATAGGCGATAGAGAACTAAATGCATTTTCATGCACGGACATGCATGATTTCTACTTATTGAGATTTTTATCTCACTAGTTTATGCATTGTAGGTGAGCCTGTTGATGATTTGAGTTTGTGATGTGACTGTGCAAGCTGTGGAGCTCCTTCAAGTTTTGAGAGGATGTACATAGATGACGACCTGTTGGGCTAGGCCGTGGGTTTATTTTGTTTCCGCTGATGTTTTGGTTGTGTAATATAATAAGTATTGTCGCGAGTTTATCTGATTTGAGGTGGTATCAGAAACCAGTCACGTATGTTGAACTGGTGTGATTGTGTTGGTTATAAGCATATTATGTGAAAAAAAATATGCAGTTTTTATAATGACGATGGTTATGTAAATTAGTATTTGAATTATAAGTTATGTAAAGTGGGGCGTGTCAGAGTGGTATCAGAGCACGGTTTGGGTCCTAAAGACTGTCTATGTACATGAACTCATTCTTTGGGAGCGCAGCTTTGCAAGTAAGTGTTATTTTCCTTCTGTGTTATTATGTGTCTTATAAATTATATTGGTCATGGGGTGCAGGAAGCGTAATTATTAGACAATATGGTAAGGGATACAAGTGAAAGTTCTGAAGGGGATAGGACTGCTGAGCAAGCAGCACTTACTGAAGGGAATAATCGTGATGCGGTGATTACTCGACTAATGGAACTGGTTGAGCGCCAGTCCCAACAGATATAACAACTAATTCAGCAGAGAGATATGGGTGGACAACCAGAGGGTAATGCAAACCAAGATAGACGTCAAGCAGAACGTGTGAAAATGGTTTGTGAGAGGTTTCGAAAGTTGAACCCTCCAATATTTGAGGACGCAGCAGACCCCACAGATGCAGAGGATTGGTTACGCACGGTGGAAAACATGTTTCAATACAGTAGAATTCCAGATGAGGATAGGGTGCTATGTGCTTCTTTCATGTTACGAGGAAGTGCAGGCCACTGGTGGGATACGATTAAAAGTATCGAGGATGCCACGACTATGACATGGGAAAGGTTCAAGAAACTTTTCAGAAACAAGTACTTTACGGCACCAGTGAGAGCCATGAAGATGAACGAGTTCATACAGTTGATGCAAGGTGGCATGTCAGTCACAGATTACCTTCGTAAGTTTGAGCAGTTGTCGAGATTTGCTGAACATATGGTTAGTACGGAGGCACTGAAAGTGGAGAGATTTGTGGAAGGCTTAAAGCCTGAACTTTATAGAGATGTGAGTATGGCGGGACTGCATGGAGCAACATACTCACAAGTTGCAGAAAGGGCTCAAATTGCTGAGCAAGCAGAAACGAGGATCAGACAAGCGCAAGCTATCAGACGTCAATTTCAACAGAAACCAATACAGCAGTTTGGGAGAGTTGATAAGAGGCCGATGTCATTTCAAAGGCCGAATTCAAATGTTCAAGTGGAGCAAGGACAGAGACGAGGAGAACCCAACAAGCGTCCTAAATATGATCAGGTTAAAGTGCCACCGGCGCCGCCACTACCTATATGTCCTAATTGTCTTAGATCACATGGTGGGGAGTGTCAAATTCCTCCGAGAACGTGTTACACATGCGGTGAGAAAGGACATGTGACTACTACTTGTCCTAAGAAAGGGAAGCAGGCACAGCAGGGAAGAGCTCCAGCTAGGGTGTATACTTTGACGCGAGAGGAGGCAGACGTGAATCCCTCAGTTGTCACTGGTAAGTTCTGTATTTTTGGCACTTCTACATATGTACTATTTGATTCTGGAGCAACACATTCATTTGTATCCACTGAGTATGTGAAAAAGTTGGGTGGAACACCTAACTTGATAAAAGCTAATTATGAGGTGATAATACCTTCTGGTGAGTCAAAGCAAACTAATCAACTTCTTCGAGGTTGTGTTATTCCTATTGAAGGAAGAAGACTCCTCGCTAATTTGATTGTGTTAAGTATGAATGATTATGATATCATATTGGGCATGGATTGGTTGTCAAAATATGGTGCTATAATAGATTGTCAGAAGAAGAGTATCACTTTTCAGCCAGTGAAAGGAGAACCGTTCACTTTTGTTGGAATCAAGAAAAGCTTTAGATTTCCGATGATATCAGCAGCAAAAGCACAGCGGTTGTTGGAAAGTGGTTGTGAGGTGTATCTGGTAAGTGTAATAAATGTTGAGGGGCAGCAATGTCCAGTTCTTGATAATGTACCAGTAGTTCAGGAATATCTGGAGGTATTTCCAGATGATCTTCCAGGTTTGCCACCAGACCGAGAAATAGAGTTTGTTATTGAGTTACAACCAGGAACTGCTCCTATATCTAAAGCGCCATACAGAATGGCACCGGCTGAACTGAAGGAATTGAAGATACAGTTACAAGAGTTGCTAGACAAAGGATTCATCCAACCTAGTTTCTCTCCTTGGGGAGCACCAGTTCTATTTGTTCGAAAGAAGGATGGCACATTGAGAATGTTCATTGATTATCGGGATCTCAACAAAGTTACGGTGAAGAATAAATATCCATTGCCTCGCATTGATGATCTGTTTGATCAGTTACAGAGTGCAGCTATCTTTTCGAAGATTGATTTGCGGTCGGGGTATCATCAGTTGAAGATAAAGAAAGAGGATATTCCAAAGACTGCATTCAGTACAAGGTACGGGCACTATGAGTTCTTAGTGATGCTGTTTGGATTAACAAATGCTCCTGCAGTATTTATGGATTTGATGAATAGAGTATTTCAGGAATTTCTCGATAAATTTGTGATTGTGTTTATCGATGATTTCTAATTTACTCTAAGAATAAGGAAGATCATGCACTGCACTTGAGAAAGGTGTTAGAGATTCTGAAGGAGAGGCAGTTGTATGCGAAGTTCAAGAAGTGTGAGTTTTGGTTAGACCAAGTTGTTTTCTTGGGTCACGTGGTATCGGGAGAAGGAATTTCTGTGGATCCAGGTAAAGTTAAAGCAATCCATGATTGGCCACAACCCTCAAATCCCACAGAGGTTCGTAGCTTTCTTGGATTGGCAGGATATTATCGAAGGTTTGTTGAAGGATTTTCTAAGATTGCTTCACCATTAACACAGTTGACCAGGAAGAATGTGAAGTTCACATGGACAGAGGAATGTGAACAAAGTTTCCAAGAATTGAAGGGACGATTGACATCAGCACCTATCTTAACTATTCCTACGGAGACAGGAAACTTCAAGGTTTACAGTGATGCTTCAAAGAATTGTATTGGGTGTGTATTGATGCAAAATGGGAAAGTGATAGCGTATGCATCCAGACAGTTAAGGGAGTATGAGAAGAATTATCCAACTCATGATTTAGAGTTAGCTGCAGTGGTGTTTGCACTCAAGATATGGAGGCATTATCTGTATGGGGAACGTTGTGAAATTTATACTGATCATAAGAGTTTGAAGTACTTTTTCACTCAGAAAGAGTTGAATATGAGGCAAAGAAGATGGTTGGAATTGGTGAAGGATTACGACTGTGTTATCAATTATCATCCAGGAAAAGCCAATGTGGTTGCTGATGCATTGAGCCGAAAGGCAATACAGAGTGTAGCTGCTATGATCGTAAATCAGAAACCAGAGTTGCTTGATTTGCAAAGGATGGGTGTGGAGATCATTCAGGAAGGATCGTTGGAAGCAAGGATGGCAGCTCTGACACTTCGACCAACTTTGATGGATAAGATTCGACAGAGTCAACAGGAGGATAAGTTGTTTGACAAAATAAAGAATGATATCAGGTCTGGAAAGTCTTCTGACTTCAAATTAGGAGATGATGGCGTGATTCGTTATGGAGGTCGATTGTGTCTACCTGAAGTGGATGACATTCGGAAAGAAGTGATGACAGAAGCTCATTCAACACTCTACTCTGTGCATCCAGGAGCTACTAAGATGTATAGAGATTTGAAGGCACATTATTGGTGGCCAGGGATGAAGAGAGATGTTGCTCGATATGTGGAACAATGTTTGACGTGTCAGCAATTCAAAGCCGAGCATCAGAGACCAGCAGGAACTTTGCAGCCTTTATTTATTCCAGAATGGAAGTGGGAGAATATCACGATGGATTTTGTTATCGGGCTACCGAAGACAGTGAAAGGTCACGATGCTATTTGGGTTATTGTGGATCGATTGACTAAGTCAGCTCATTTTCTTCCTATTAGCTCTACGTATTCCATGGATCGTTATGCCCAACTATATATACAAGAGATTGTCAGACTCCATGGAGTACCACTTTCCATTGTGTCAGACAGAGATACGAGATTCTTGTCTGCTTTCTGGAAGAGTTTACATAAGGCATTGGGGACACAGTTATCTTTCAGCACAGCATTCCATCCACAGACAGATGGTCAATCAGAGCGTACAATACAAATCTTGGAGGATATGCTTAGAGCGTGTGTGTTGAATTTTCAAGGTCAGTGGAGTAAATTTTTGCCTTTGATAGAATTCTCGTACAATAACAGTTATCAGTCTACTATCAGGATGGCTCCATATGAAGCATTGTATGGGAGGAAGTGTAGATCTCCAGTTCATTGGGATGAAGTTGGAGAGAGGAAACTTTTGGGTCCAGATTTGATTCGTGAAATGTCAGAAGCTGTTACCCGTATACGAGAGAAGATGAAAGTTGCTCAAGATCGGCAAAAGAGTTATGCAAACAAACGGAGGAGAGAATTAGAATTTGAAATGGGTGATCAGGTATTTCTGAAAGTATCTCCAATGAAGGGGATAAGGCAGTTTGGAAAGAAAGGGAAACTCAGTCCAAGATACGTTGGTCCGTTCACTATCATTGAGAGAGTTGGCAATGTTGCCTATAAATTGGAGTTACCAGCATCAATGTCTAGAGTACATGACGTGTTTCATGTATCTGTGTTGAGGAAGTATGTTCCAAATCCATCTCATGTTCTCAGGCAGGAACCAGTTGAGTTGAAAGAAAATTTGAGTTATGAGGAGGTACCAGTTGAGATCTTGTGGCGAGAAGTGAAGAAGCTCATAAATAAAGAAATACCATTAGTAAAGGTATTACGGAGGAACCAGTTAGTTGAGGAAGCCACTTGGGAAAGAGAGGATGAGATGATGGCCATATACCCAGACCTCTTCAGGTAAGTAAATTTCGAGGACAAAATTTTTATAAGGTGGGAATGATGTGATACCCGAGCTTCTCACTACTCATGTGCCAATATAATTTAATTTTTGTTATGTGCATTTTATAATTATGTGATAATTGTTTTTACATTTTAATTATCTTTACATTTTATTTGATACATACGTGATAAACATGGTGACAATATGTGAATATATGAGTGCATAAATATTTACGTGTATTAATTTGGATATATGAGTTAATTATTTTATGTGTATAAATACACTTTTCTTAATTATTAAGTATCACACGTATTTTAATTATTATAATAAGAATAATAATATATAAAAAAAGAGAAGTCAAAATGGGCGGCTAATTTGCATGCATGGCTGCTGGCAGCCAAAATTGAATATGTATGCATGGCTGCTTGTTTTAAAAAAAAAAAAAATTTTTGATTGAAGTTGTCGGCCACTCAAACCCCCATCATCGACCTATATATATGTGTATGGGTGTTGAGGAGATGATTACCTCACACCCAATTCAATCGAAGAGAGAAAAAAAAAGAGGGAGAGAGTGCAGAAAGGGAGAGAGAGGAGAGAGAGAGCAGAAAGGGAGAGAGAGGAGAGAGAGAGCAGAAAGGGAGAGAGAGGAGAGAGAGCAGAAAGTGAGAGAGAGGAGAGAGAGAGGAAGAAGAGAAAGAGAAGAGGGAGCGCGCCGGAACGTGCGTGTCGGAGCAAATTAGTTACAGTTCTTTACGGGGTTTATATTACTGTCGGAATCCAAGTAAGTAGAAGTTCAACTACAATGCATAAACATGTTGTTTGTGGATTATTTGTAATTAATATGTGATAATTATATTATGGATTATTGGTAATTAGTTTAATTACAATATGAATTATTTGTGATTAAATTGTTATACAAGCTGTATATTTATGTGATTTGGAGAAAGTAGAGTTCATATTTAATAATAGTATATGTAAATTATTTGTGATAATATTGTGATACAAGTTGTGGATCCATGTGATTGGAAATATTATTATTATCCTATATAGATCTGTGTGATTGGAAATTGTTGCAAATATATTTATATGGTTTGAGAAAATATTGGTTATAAGGATCTGTGGGATCCAAGATGAAGTTGTTATTTCAGAAGTAAATTTGTATGAATTGAAATTAAGTTGTTGCTTTATGGTGATTAAATGTTGATATTGATATTGTAAATGGTTTATGATGCACATTTAATTGTTCTGGGTGCATACCATGCATAAACATGAAAAGTGTTTTCCTCAAAATTAATAAGATACTAATGGTGTGTGCAGCCACTATATATGCATCTCTGTCAGGGTTCGGAAAAATCGTTACCGACATTTTTATTAGGGGTTCGGAAAAATCGTCCCCACCACTTTGCCAGAGTTCGGAAAAATCGTTCTCGGCACTATTTTCGGGGTTCGGAAAAATTGTCCCCATTGAGCTCTTTTGGGGTGCATATCATAAGTGTGTCGTGGGGATCCCGCAACGTGAACAATTTTCAAAATAAAAGAGATCAATTAGAAAAAAAAATTAGGACATAGGCGATAGAGAACTAAATGCATTTTCATGCACGGACATGCATGATTTCTACTTATTGAGATTTTTATCTCACTAGTTTATGCATTGTAGGTGAGCCTGTTGATGATTGAGTTTGTGATGTGACTGTGCAAGCTGTGGAGCTCCTTCAAGTTTTGAGAGGATGTACATAGATGACGACCTGTTGGGCTAGGCCGTGGGTTTATTTTATTTCCGCTGATGTTTTGGTTATGTAATATAATAAGTATTGTCGCGAGTTTATCTGATTTGAGGTGGTATCAGAAACCAGTCACGTATGTTGAACTGGTGTGATTGTGTTGGTTATAAGCATATTATGTGAAAAAAATATGCAGTTTTTATAATGACGATGGTTATGTAAATTAGTATTTGAATTATAAGTTATGTAAAGTGGGGCGTGTCAAAAGAACTGGTAAATCAATTACTTGAATTGTTTAGTGGAACAATGCAATTAGACATTTGATGAGAGTGAAAATAAGCGTGTTTTAGTGTCCAATCTAACATCTTTTTTATGGGAATTATTGTCATATATTAGCACAAGTGTCTTATATTCAATATATATGAGAAAAAGGTGCACTTGAGGTGTTTTATTGTATTTTAGGTGAAAAAAGGATCAATAGTGCAAAGTTGGAGAAAATGTGCAACTTGTGAATGAATGCTGAAAAACGCACATCCAAATTTTGTAATTTTTCTATATTTATGTGGAGATCAAAACTGGTGATATGATACATGATTGGAAAGCCAATGAAAAGAGGATCGTTTTGGTGTATAGAACACCTCAATCGGAATCCAAATGAGAAAGTTATTATCAAAATAGTGACGTCGCACAAGATGTTCTTGTTCAGCACGGATGTTCCACTTTGCATGACTTGTTACATATTCAAATGTTGGAGTTTTAGATTTCTTTATATGGATAGAAAGACAAGGAAGAGAGAATAATGTAAGCGCAAGAATCACTAAAATCGAAGTTTGAACAAGGAAGTTATGCTCAAAATGGTGAAGACGCGCAGATGACAGCGAGAATTTCCAAGAATTTTCAGAAATTTTCGAAAATTACCTATTTCTTGGAGCACAATTAATCTCCTTATCACATAATCCTCCATGATTTACCCATATCTTTTATTTTCTTATTTAAGTCCCTTCTCACACCTATATATATTTTACATCATTATTCATTATTGAAGAGAACCACATCCATCCTACACCACCCCATAAAGGGGGATCACCCCCAACCATCATCCACATCATTTCCTCCATCCATCCATCACTTTGAAGATTCGTTTCCTGAATCAAGAGGAGAACCAAGAGGAGGATTCAAGACGGAGAAGGACGCGACGATTCCCGCATCTAGGGTTTTATTCGTTTCCTAATTTATATGTATTTTCCGGACATATGGGTAAGATCTATCCAACCCCGTGATTGTTCTACGCAACATCATGGGTTAGAACCGTTTTGATAGATCTAAGGTTTTTGAAGGTTTTATGAATTAATTAAACTCTCTTGCGTGTCCTCCGTACAACACTACTTGTAGATTTATTTTATATATGATTGTGATTTCTTAATCCATATTCATGGTCATTTTGTACATTTTCAATTGGTATATAGAGTTTGAATAAATATTTTGGTTGTAGATTGAGTGCGTTCACCGCTGAACAAAATTCCATGTTATGATTCTAAGTGAGGGGACTCTAAAGTTTCATTAGAACGATCATATATGAATGTTTATTAATTGAATTGAATTCAGGTTAGTAAGTATGATAAAGAGGGTAATTTTATAGTACCTATAAAGGGAGATCATATTGGGTTAGATTCCAGACGTGAAAAATAATTGATACTGATAGTACCTAAAAAGAGGGTGAAATTACGTTTCTTGCTCCGAGGCTATTCACAAGTTTTTACTTGTGTCTATAGAGTATATTTGCATGGTTTAGTGATGCGTCCATAGTCCACAAGGCAGAGTTGGCCAGCATATGAGAGGGAAGTTAAGTAGTAAAACCAGATTATCCTAGAGTTACCTATTCTCCTACTTGATCCACTTTCGTATTCTTCTAGTGTTTATTTTATTCTATTTGTTATTTAATTAATTTGCTTAGTAGTTTAATTATTTAACCCTCGAACGTTATTGCCTTTTGTCTTAATTAATTTAGTTAATAATTAAATTGATAATACGCCGTATTTTGGGTTCGATATTTAACTTGGTCGCTTGCTTAAGCTGCAACTGATATCCTTCATACTTGGGGATTAATTTTGCGTGCGAAGAAAATGCGCATCAACATTCAAGTAGGAAGTGAATAGAGTCTTATAATACTTTCAGAGAATATCTTGTTAGTCAAACTTACTATCTGGAGGTATTGTTGTTTGTGTCGATTAGTATCTAGAAAGTGGGCCTGGTAATATTCGTGCACCTTAGAAAATAAATCAGAACATACTGTTAGCTTAAAATCGAGTCATATCTGGTGGGTTAACAGGGCTATGTGGTGTATTTTCATAGATGTTGCATGAATGACCAATTGGAAGTCTAGGAATCTGAAGTAATTGGTCTATACCTGATACCTTAGAATTGTTGATTATCTCTTGAAACACATGTGATTGAGTCTGGCTTTTGTTTATTTATTTTATTTGCTATTTATTTTTCTGCAATATTAGTTATTAATTTCCAAATCATAAAGGTTATTATGTCTTAATTATTAGTAATGATAATTATTTAGTGTGTATCCAATTTAACTCCAATCCTGTGGATTCGATAATTTAACTTGGTCACGCGTGTGCTACAACTGATCCCTTACACTTGAGGTAATCATTCTTGTGAGTGAACAAAAAGAGTGAACAAGGTCGAACCGGCCTGTAACGATTTCTCTGATTGCCTATTCGACTTCCTCCTATGGTCAAACTGGTCTGCTGCTCCTTCAAACTCGATTCTTCTTCGTCCCATGCAAACTTCAAGCTCAAAAACGATCATTAGGTACCAAAACAGAGCAAAATTATAGCTAGAGAACTACAATAAGACTCAATAATTCATGTGCATATACTCTGCATACGACATAATAAATAAAACACCACTAAACATTAGGAAATTTTCAAAAAATTGACACATCAAAACAGATGAAAGTTTTAATACGCCGCAAAAAATTAACTTCCTTAACAAACGTTACAAAGAAAAGATTATACTCTCAGTGCTATGATGAGGTAAGTACATCACACCCCCCGCAAACTTAGTAGAAACTATAGTCGAAACTAAGTTTGCAAAGAGATGTAATTTCTGATAAGTAAGCACATCAAATACAAAAATTTCTTACTCACAGTAATGAAATAAAGCAATAAATAGGAGGGAATGACCCAACAGGCACTCTTGTATAACGTTGGAGAGTCACGACGGTACCATATCAATGTAATGCTTCAATTGATGCCCATTCGCCGCTATGAAATCTTCGTCTTTGTCCATGATCTCAAAACTCCCCCCTCTGCAGGCGCTATGGATAATGAACGGTCCCGTCCACTTCGATTTCAATTTTCTAGCAAAGAGCTTCAAACAAGAGTTAAAGAGTAATACCTCATCACCTTGCTTGAATTCCTTGTAAGTGATCTTCGAATCATGTCATTTCTTCATTCTTTCTTTGTAGATCACTGAATTCTTGAAAGCTTGATTTCTGAACTCGTCTAGTTGATTGATATGAGTCAACCTCAACTCCTTTTGCTCCTTAAGACATAAGTTCAAACTTCTCAATGCCCAAAAGACTTATGTTGAATCTCCACGGGTAAGTAGCACGGCTTTTCATAGATAATTTGATAAGGGAACATGTCTAGCACAGTCTTCTATGCAGTACGGAACCCCCACAAAACATCATCGAGCTTTATAGCCCAATCCTTTCTATTAGTTCTGACTACCTTTTCCAAAATTTATTTCACTTGTTGGTTGGAGACCTCGGGTTGCCCATTAGCTTGAGGATGATAGGGTGTAGAAACCCTATGCTTAGCACCATACTCATTGAGAACTCTTTCAATAAGCTTGTTGACAAAGTGGGAACCTCCATCACTTACAAGTGCTCTAGGAACTCCATAGCGGGCAAAGATATGTTTCTTCAAGAAAGACAACACTGTCTTAGCATCATTCATGCGAGTAGGAATGGCTTCCACCCACTTAAAAACATAAAAAAATCCAGTGCTAGAAGGATGTAGAGAAATCCATTAGATGGGGAAAAAGGCCCCAAAAAATCAATTCCCCATACATCGAAGATTTCAACAACAATGCTCGGCTGAAGTGGCATCTCATCTCTTTTACTTATGTTTCCCATCCTTTGACATCTATCACATGTCGCTACATATGATTCACAATCTTTAAACAAAGTAGGCCAATAAAGAGCAGATTGAAGTACCTTCGCTGCAGTCTTTTATGCTCTGAAGTGCCCCTCGTTAGGTTGTGCATGGCAAAAATCAAGAACACTCTTCATCTCCATCTCGGGCACACACCTACAGATGATAGAATCCATACAAATTTTGTAGACGAATGGATCATACCATATAAAAGTCTCAACATCCCTCTTAAACTTCGCAAGTTGATACCTATTGAGATCTTTTGGAATTTCACCTACGACAATGTAACTGACATAATCAGCATACCATGGATCCATTCCTTGATCAGCTACGACACAAGCTCTCTTCACTCCTTCAGCAAACACTGGCATAATCTTCTCATTAGGGAATATCTCTTCTATGTAACAAAAAGAATCATCACAATGCTCCATTGCCTCTAACCTTGATAGGTGATCCGCCAACACATTTTTTGTACCCTTCTTATCCTGGATCTCCATATCAAACTCCTACAAAAGAGGATCCATCTAATGATCCTTGGCTTTGCTTTCTTCTTGTCCATCAAGTATCGGATCGCAAAATGATCCGTGTACACTATAGTCTTCATGCCAATCAAATACTGTCGAAACTTATTGAATGCATACACAACAGCTAGAAACTCCTTTTCAGTGACAGTGTAGTTCTTTTGCACTGTATCGAAAGTCTTATTTGCATAATAAATGGCGCAGAATTTCTTCTCTCTCATCTACCCAAGCACCACTCCAAGTGCTCAATCACTTGCATCACACATAAGTACAAACGGCTAAGTCCAATCTGGTGTGATCAAGATAGGTGCAGTAATAAGTGCCTCCTTCAAAACCTGAAAAGTTGTTAGACATTCATCATCAAAATTAAACGAAACATCATTTTCAAGTAAGTGAGACAACGGCTTTGAGTATTTTGAGAAGTCTTTGATAAATCTTCTATAAAATCCTGCGTGTCCAAGAAAGAACTGCACTCTCTTTTCATTAGTAGTTGGTGGAAGCTTCTCAATCGCCACCACCTTTGCTCTATCCACCTGCAATCCTTTGGTTAAAATATGATGTACAAAAATAATCTCATCTCTTACCATGAAGTGACACTTCTCCCCATTCAAAACCAGGTTAGTATCAACACATCTCTTCAAAATAGTAGACAGGTTAGTCAAACATATATCAAAGGAGGAACCAAAAATAGAAAAAATATCCATAAATACCTCCATGATCTTTTCTATCAAGCCATCAAATATCGCTATCATGCATCGCTGAAATGTAGCAGGTGCATTACACAATCCAAAAGACATCTTCCTAAAGGCAAAAATTCCATAAGGGCAAGTAAAAGTAGTCTTTTCCTGATCCTCGAGTGCAATCATGATTTGATTATACCCCAAGTACCCATCCAAGAAACAATAAAAGTCATACCCTGCAAGACTATCAAGCATTTGATCCATGAAAGAAATTGGGAAGTGGCTTTGCGTGTATTTTCATTTAGTTTCCTATAATCCGTACACACACGCCACCCCGTGGGAATCCTAGTGGCTAATGCCACTCCATCATCTGACTTTACAAGAGTCATGCCCCACTTCTTAGCTACAACATGCAATAGACTCACATGGGACTATCACTAATTTGGATATATAATTCCTGCATCTAGCCATGTTAGGATTTGTTTCCTTATCACTTCTTGAATAGTGGGATTCACCCTCCGCTGATTTTGAATGCTACCCTTAGCCTCATCTAACAACCTAATCTTATGCATGTAATATGAAGGATTAATGTCTTTCAAATCATCAAGAGACCAACCAATCGCAAACCTATACTTCCTAAGCACATCTAATAACTCTTCGAGTTGATCATCAGTTAGAGAAGAAGATACAATTACCGGATATGTTTCATTGTCACCTAGATAGGCATACTTCAAATGTTCCGATAGCGGTTTCAACTCCTCTATCTTTTTCTCTTTTGTTGTGCTCTCTCTATCCAATGGCAAGTACTTTCTAGTCCACTTCACCTCTTCAAACTTGGTTCTTTTTATTCATACCTGTCATCACCCAAAGCAAGTAAATTTTCAAGAAATTCAATATATACCTCATTAGAGAACTCATCTAACTCTGTGGTGGGAAAAGTAATAGACTCCGCCAAGCATGTCTCCAAAGGATCCTTTGAAAGAATCAAGGACATATCTTCCTTCACGATCTCCTCCACCACATCAATTCTGTGACACTGTGTCTCCATCGACAACTTCATTTCTTTATCGAGGTTGAACAAAACCTCTTCTTTATCCATCCTCAGCCTTAGCTCACCCTTTTGAACATCAATCATAGCTCCAGCAGTGGCAAGGAATGGTCTTCCTAAGATAAGAGGCACATTATCCTTGTCATCTTCCATCTCTAGCACTAGAAAATCCACAGGAAAGACCAGTTTCTCTACTCTCACAAGAACATCTTCAATCACACCCTTCGAAAAAGTCATAGACCTATCCGCCAATTGTAGATCAATTGTTGTGGGAGTTAACCCCCCAAACCAAGCCTTTGAAATATTGACAAGGGCATCAAATTGATGCTTGCCCCAAGATCGCACAAAGGTCGTCGTGCCGGCCCCTTTCTAATTTCACATGGAATAGTGAAGCTTCCTGGATCCTTTAACTTAGCTGCCAGCTTCTCAGACAAATTCACCATTTCAATTCTGTTCATGCTTCTCTTCTTCAAAAGTATATCCTTTAAAAAGCGGGCATAGTATGGAATCTCTAAGATTGCTTCAGAGAAAGGAATGTTCAAGAGTATCTCGTTTATGATATCTGAAAACTTTTTGAACTTTTCTTACAATCCCTTCTTCACTAACCTGAAAGAAAACAGAGGAGGTATCTTTGTCTTAGGAATTCCCCATTCATCACGTTAAACCTTCTCTGCTTTATCCTTCTCTGCTATCAATCTCTTCGCTCTTTCCCATTTTTTTCCACAATAAGCTCAGTATTCGGCTCTTTGGATGGTACTGGAGTAGCATCAACATCAAGTAAATCATTCTGCACAGAAAATAGTACTAAATGAGATTGTTCGACCTCAGTTCAACCATGAGTACTGGTCGAACCAGATGTGTAGTGGTCGAACTGAGCATCAGAAAATTTGACATCCCTCGTACAGGTCGGTTCGACCGTGGTTCGACCTTCAGGGTTTGTCGAACCCGACATCAGAGAATTCTAAATAGACAGGTTCGACCATGGTTCGACTTTCAGGGTTGGTCGAACCAGGATAGTGTTGGTCGAACCGACCATCTGATCTCTTTGGAGGATGCCCAGGTGCTTGGTTCAACTTAGGCAGTATGTTTGACCTGCTGTCTTGGTTGAACCCTGGTCGAATCGAGCTCTTGGAGCTTCAGAATTCATTTTCGGCATCATCGCCCCCCATACTGTGTTCTAAACCTTAACGTGATGGCGTGGCACTCTTTCGGGTTTGTAATGCTTTGAGATGGGAACTTCCCCTTCTCCACCATTTGGGTTAATTGATTTACATTCACGACCATCTGCCCCATCAACAATGACAAGTCCTTCATCTGCTTAGATATATCTTCGTGATTTTTATCAATTTTTACCTCTAACTTTTCCTGCAGACGGTCCACTCTTGCATCATTCCTAGCCACGCACCTATTCACCATATCCTCAAAACCAGGTTTTCCTTCTTCAACCTTAGCACCCGGATCAACACCAACAGGAGGTTGTACTGCTGCATTTGGATTACTCCATGAAAACTCCGCCTCCTTGGTTGTTGGTAATTACTAGGGGGACCACGATTATTGAAATACCCTTGATAATTCTGATTTCCTTGATTTTGGAACCTTGTTCCTTGAATACTTTGACCCATGGCGTAGTTTGCCTCTTCTAATTCCTCTTGAGTGGCTCCTTCATTACCAGCATCCTGCTGCATAATTGGTACTTGTTGCGTTATATCAGTAATCTGCTTTTGGTGATACTCAAATAACTTGTTGATATTAGCCAAACTAGAGATGATCTCATCTTCTCTACTCGACTTAACTATAGTATGCTCAACCTGCACTACTTTTCTAAGGACATAAGTGTCTCTCAATCTATCAGTTGGCTAAACATGAATCAAATCCAACCGTTGTAGAAAATACTAATGTATTGAGCTTTAGATAGCCCATGTTGTGGACACTTTCGAAGCATGTCCTTGAATCTGTCACAAGCCTCATGAAACTTCTCTCCACTCCCGATATGTCTTGCTTCATCGTATACACTTTGGAAGGTGACATGTATCTTTCCAAGAACTTCAATTTCAATTGCTCTCAGGTAGTGAATTCAGTAGCATTAAGAGTATCGTGCCAATCTTTCGCTCTTTTAGTAAGCGAGAACTTAAACAACACAATCCTTCTTACATCCTCATGATCTCCTGCGCTTTTTTATGTGCTTGCATACCCCACGAATTTATTCAGATGCTGTTGAAGATCTTCAAAGGATCCCCCAGAGAAGGGTGAAGATTAAATCTGCATCGGCCCCTCTTGCTCCTAACAGCCCCAAGTTTCCTCCTCCGTTGTTCTTAAAGACTTCAAGGATGGCAAGGTTATCCGGATTCACCCTATCTTGGGCTGCTTCTGCTTCCGACTTGTCTATGGTTGCAGCTTCAATCGCTTTCGAGTTCAGCTCGTCAACTTCAACTCCTAAATTAAGAGCTTTAATTGGTTATACGTTCTTGTTCTTCTTCTTCTTTACCTTTTTCTTCCTTGACGATGCACCAATTTCTGGATTAAAAGACGCTAATGTTCCTGCCTTCAATCTAGTGTGCATACACTTAAGAAAAATAAGCTTTAGAAAATAAAGACAAGAAAATAGTCTCAATTAAACTAGAAATAATAAATTAATAATTAATTTCGTCCCAGCAACGGTGTCAAGAACTTGATGTGTGTTTTCTAAACGCACAATATTAATCCCCAAGTATGAATGATGTTATTATAGCTTTGATAAGCGACCAAGTGATTATCAAACCCAAGGGACGTATTATTATCAATTCAATTATAATCTAACTTATTAAGACAAAGTTGACAATAGATTGGTAGAATAATTATGTAACTAATAAAAAAGTAATTTAAATAGCAAATAAAGTAAACAAGCAGTAGAGATTAAACGAAGGTGAATAAGTGAGAAATTAGGTAGTTCTTTGGTCCATCCAGTTTTATTCATTAACTTTACTTCCGTGTATCAATGTCCGACTCTGCCTTGTGGAGTATGGGCGCATCACTAAACCATGCAAATCTACTCTATAGACACAAGTAAATAAGCGTGTGACACGTGTGAATATCCTTCGAGCAAGAGATTTAATTCACCCCCCTTTCTAAGTACTGTCAGTATCAATTATTTCTCGTACACTAAGTACTCTAACCCGATATGATCTCCCTTTATAGGTACTATGAAGTTATTCTCTTTGTCCTACATATTAACTCGAATAAGATTCAATTAACAAGTATTTGTATAAGATAGTTCTTATGAGACTTTGGAGTCCCCTCACTTAGAATCATAACATGTAATCTTGCTCAGTAGTGAACGCACTCAATCAATAATCAAGATATGTATTCAGACTAGGGGTGAGCATCAGTCGGTTCGGTTACCAAACCAAAACCGAATTGCAAAAACCGCTCAAAACTATTAACCGAAACCGAACCATATAATGTTTAAACCAATTCTTCATCGAATCGATTTACCAGTTCAGTTACGGTCGGCAATCAAAAAATTGACCCCTCATACACTTCATTAACACCGTAATTAGATTCAAACTGATCCCATAATTCAATTTCTCACAATAAAGTACTAATTCACTAGATCAACACACATGCATTAAAACATGAAACATCAGATCTAAAAGCCACTCTAAAATCTTAAGGTCACTCTAAAACATACATAGATATCGGTTGGATTCTTGGAGAAATGGGAATGATCGGACGAGTGTTGGCCGATTTGAGCAGTTCAGTTCGGTTTAAGTCGGTTTTTGGGTTTTTACCGAATAGTGCTCACCCCTAATTCGGACTCTACATAACAATTAATGATGCATAAAACAACTCTGAATATGAATTAAATAAGCAGTCTTATATAATAAAAACCACAAGTAGTGTTGTATAGAGTATACACACGGAAGTTCAATTAACTTATAAAACCTTCATAAACCCTAGAACTACAGAAGCGGTTCTAGCCCATGATTGATCGAAGAACAATCATGATGTTTGGATAGATCATACCAATAGTCTTGAATATTACAAGATAAATTAAGAAGTAAAGTAAACCCTAGATGTGGGCGCCGTCGCATCTCTCTCCGTCTTGAATCTTCACTTGGTTCTTACTTGATTCGACAAACGAATCTCTCTCCACATCTCCGTGGATGATGGTAGGGTTTCTGATGTTGTGTAGAATAAAGGAGGTGGTGAACTTCTTTTTCTGCAGCGTATGATCTTCCTTTTATACTTTTAACTCCTCCAACAGACCTCTAATGGGCTTTTTGAGCGAAAACACGTACTGAAGGTGTAAAAATACGGATCTGGAAGCTTCCTGCATATCGGTTCATCCAAAGCCCTTGGTCAAACCATTCATGGCCTGGTCAAACCAGTCTGTAATGAATCTGTAGGTGGCTGGTTCGACTCGAACCCCTTGTCGAATCAGAAGCATCGGGGTCGAATCATTTTTGCAAAACTTCAAGTATTTGGTTCGACCATGGTTCAACCTTCAGGGCTGGTCGAACCACAGTGTCATGGTCGAACCCTTCTGTAGCAACTTCCAAGCGTCTGGTTCGACCCGAACCGGTGGTCAAACCAGGTGCTTAAACACCCCTTTTCCGGTTCTGAGCACATCGGTCCTGTTTTCCTTCGAAAATCCACTGAAACGGCCTCAAACGCACCTGATTAGTGACTTTTCACTATATATTTCGATTTATCTCATCTTAGGATCAAATCACACATCATTATCACATAAATCAGAGCTCAAATTACGTGAATTTACACTCTCAACCCCCCAAAGGGTTGCTTTACCTTTTTAGACATATGAAACCAACACACACTCACTAATACAATTAAAATATGGAATTCACACACCCACTAACATAACTACTAATTACATATAAAATAATAGAAATACTCTTTAATTTACGTGAAAAAAATGAGACTCTTTAAACCAGACAGAGGGAATATTACTCTTTAATTTCTTATATCTTTATGAAGACTAATTTTTCACTTATGAAAGACTAATTTTGCAAAAACATGACGAATGTGTGAACTGAATTTACAGGTGGCTCACTTTAAATATATTAATAAAAAAAATTAAAATATGCAAATAATTGGAACATTATAGAAAGAAATACATAGAAAATTCAAATTTAATGTTTAAAAAATAAATTTGAAATATAGTAAGTAAAAAATATTAGTATATTAAAAAATTATAATAATAATAACCAATAAAATAATTAAAAGTTTTAAAATATATATAAATATCATCTAAAAAATATGTTATAAACGTTAGGTGCACCAAAATAACTTATAAATTTGATGTTTAAATAATCAAAAAGATAATTTTTAAAAAAAATTAAAAGATTATTTGATCTTTATTTAATTTTTTTCCACATAATTAAAATTATTATACCTCTTAATTTTGATATTTATTTTTAATTTAAATCAAAATTAATATAGCTTAAACATTTAGAAAATATTCATTAATTAATAAAACGCTTGAAAATCAAATTACAATATGATAAATGACTTAAATAACTAATCCTCTGAGTTTGAATATTTCATCCATTGATGATCAATTAATGCAATTCGAATATTATAATGGACATTTGGGTCTCTGATTTGTGTAGATCGAGAAAGAAAATCTTGAAATCGAGCTTGGTTTTTGTCCTCAAATTCAACATTTAAAGGTGGTATTTCTTTTGCTTCTTCAATTGGAGCATCTAGGTACCGTTCATTTTCGATTATCATATTATGCATTATTATACATGCACACATAATCATTTTTAGATCAAGTTTACTCCAAAAACATGCTGGATTTGCTACAATCGTAAATCAACTTTGGAGAGCTCCAAATGTACGTTCCACATATTTTCTATACACTTCTTGTTTTATTGCAATATTATTATTTTTTAGACTAAAAAGTGCATGGATAGTTTGAACAAATATTGACCATTTGGGGTATATACTATCAGCCAAATAATACCCCATGTTGTATTTCTTTCTTTGAATGACATAATGTGTCGGAGGAGCAATGCCTCTAGCAGAAAAGATGAGAGGTCTCTAACATATTAATATCATTGTTGGAACCTGGCATTTCAAAATATGCATGTCATATCCATATATCATAGTCAGCATAGCTTCAAGAATGATAGTAGGGGATCACTCCAACTAGAATATTGTCTTGCTTAAGCTGTTGGACAATTTTTCCATTTTCAATGAATACAATCTAAACTTCCCAACATCCCAGGAAAATCATATTGCTTTCCAATATAAAGTAGTCTAGCAACATCACCCGCATTGGGTGTTCTTAGATATTGCTATGCAAATATCTCCACAACAGTACGAGAAAATCTTTTAACACATTCTATGGTCGTCTAATTTTTATGTACTTATCGGTTGCGACAACTGGAACGGTATATGCTAGTATACGAATTGCGGCTGTTACTTTTTGAAGAATTGACAATTGTTGAGCATTTTCATTACACACAATTAATCCCCAAGTGTGAAGGATGTGATTGTAGATTAGATAAGCGACCAAGTTATTTATCTAACCCAAAGGACGGAATATTATTAATTAAATTATAAACTAATTAATTAAGACTTTAGTTGGCAATAAAGATTGATGGAATGTTTATTAATCTACTAATCAAGTAATTTAAATAGCAAATAAAATAAGCAAGCAGTAAAGAATAGCGATAGTTTATCAAGTGAGAGAATAGGTAACTCTAGGATCATCCAGTTTCACTCATTAATCTCCTTCTCATGTGTATTGTCCGACTCTGCCTTGTAGACTATGGACACATCACTAAGCCATACATATCTACTCCATAGACATAAGTAAACATGTGTATAACATGTGTAAATAACCTTGGATCGAGAGATATAATTTCACTCCCATTTCTAGGAACTATCAATATCAATTATTTTCATAGCCGATTGAAACTCAAACCCGATATGATCTCCCTTTATAGGTACTATAAAATTATCCTTTTTATCCTACTTATCTACGCGAATTCAATTCAATTAATAAGTATTCATATATGACAGTTCTAATGAAGTATCGGAGTCCACTCACTTAGAATCATAACATGGAATCCTGTTCACCGGTGAACGCGTTCAATCAACAACCAAGATATATATTCAGACTCTATATAACAGTTGAAGATGCACAAAACAACTGTGAATATGAATTAAGAAAGCACAACCATATATAAAATAAATTCACAAGTAGTGTTGTACGGAGGATACACACTCAAGTTCAATTAACTCGTAAAACCTTCATAAATCCTAGAACTACCGAAGAGGTTCTAGCCCATGATGTTGCGAAGAACAATCATGGTGTTTGGATATATCTTACCCATAGACTTGGAAAATTATAAGATAAATTAAGAAACGAAGTAAACCCAGATGCAGGAATTGCAACGTGTCTCTCCGTCTTGAATCTTCCTCTTAGTTCTCCACTTGATTCGACAGACGAATCTCTCCAACTCCTCCGAATGATGGTAGGGTTCTGATGTTGTGTGGTATGGATTCGGACACTTTTCAGATGTAAAATGCATCCCTTTTATACTTGTAAAATCTTCCAATGGACCTTTGATGGGCTTTTTAGATGAAAATATGCAGATACACACACTAGGGGTATAAAACCATACGGATCAGGAACTTTGCGACGTCATTCGACCAAGAAAGAATTGGTCGAACAACTCCCCTATGGTTGAATGGTGGTCGAAAACGTGCCTATGCACTGAATCACCCTCTACTCGTCGTTCGACCGTTGTTCGACCATAATGGTCAGGTTGAACAACATACTCCCTGGTCGAATGGGATCTTGAATTTCGTGTCTTTCGATTCTGAGCACTTCAGACCTATTTTCCTATGAAATTATGCTCAGACGACCCAGTATCACCCAATTCATGACTTTTCCATACATATCCCGATGTTTTACTTTCAGACCAAATCATACTCAAATATAACCAAAATCAGAGCTCAAATTACGTGAATTCTCACTCTCAACAACAGCCCAAGTTTTCCAGCAGCATCTGTTCATTGCAGAAAATAATGATCGTGATCTTTTACAGTATCAACAATGGTAAGGAACAAATTACGAGACATCAATACCGACGAAATTTTTCTTCATTATATGTTGTATTCTCTGCAAAATCGTCATTGTAGAGATTTTTTACAGCAGCTTCTCAATAACGAAAAATAGTTCTCCGACCTAGAATTGGGCCACCATGCGTAGAAGTTGCATTTTGCTGGTCAAGAAATTCAGCTATCATAAGATTGTTATTTTGTATTTTTTGGATAATAATTTTTTTCTTATAAGTCATAATTTTTTAGGATTGATAGATCAAAATCATCACTCGATCAGCTTGAAGAAGATATATTATCATGGAAATGTATTTCTTAAAAGTAGGAGCAGAGAAGTAAAAGTAGAGAGATGAAAAGTGATGATTTCGAATGAGTAGAGAAAATCAAATTGAAGTGGATAACAATGACATGCTCAAATGCCCATTATATAATCCAAAATGTAAACACCTAAAAAGCAAAATCCTTATGTTTTCAATAATAGTCATTGATAAAGGATGGCATCTTTAATTCACAATCGTCGGATCAATATATGCAAATATGTACACACTTAAAAAGCACACTCCTTGTGCTTTCAATAATAGTCGTTGATAAAGGATATATTCTTTAATTTCCAACCGTCAGATCAATAAAGGTATATAGGCTCACACTAAAAAAGCCCATTCTTGTGCTTTCAATTATAGCCATTGATAAGGAATATCATTACAACTGTCGGATTAATAGATTCAAATGTGTACACACCTAAAAGCACAATCCTTGTGCTTTCAATAATAGCCGTTGATAAATGATATCTTTTTTAATTCTCAACCGTCAGATCAATATATGCAAATTGGCTCACACTAAAATAGCACAATCGTTGTGCTTTCAATTATAGTCGTTGATAAGGAATATTTTCTTTAATTCCCAACTATCAGATCAATTTTTTTTAATAAGATTAAAAGTCATATCTTTTCCATAAATAGATGGCATACCAATTTATTCTTCCACACATTCTTCCAATCCCTCCTAATCATTTTCAACATATTAATTTATCTTTTAACATCTTCCAAACAAAAAATGTCTAAGTGCACAACTAATTTCTCTTCTTGTGACGATAAATATCTTTATACTATGTATCTAGACATCTCACAAGATCCAATCGTGGGTAGACACCAAACCAAAGATCAATTTTGGCATCGTGTAGCAAAGTGCACAACTCTGAACGACCTAATCAATGTATCAAAGCGTAGCCACAGATACTTAGAGACCCTTTTCAAACTCATACTTAGAGAATGTAGAAAATCTGCGTGTCTGAAACAAGTTGAATATTATGGTAAGTGTTATTTTTTTGTAATGAATCATAGCTGTTTATTATAATATTAACTTCTTTTTTGGTATATTATTGTTGTGGGAAATGGCAAATGAAATGATGTCGAAACAAAAGGGTTTTAGAGATAGGTTCAGATTTATGCATGTGTGGTCAATTCTAAATAAATTTGTGGAAGAATATGTAGAGGAAGAGACATCAAAGCCCCAAGAAAATACCTCCGAATCACATGTTTCTCAACAACCCTCATTTTTTGAATTTACTATCAATTTAAGTAATGAAAATATTAGTGGAGATTTTGCATCAAGGAGACCTATGGGGGTCAGAAAAGCTGAGTGGAAGAGGAAACAAGGTGAAGAATTGATGCGTATTTTCTTTGCACACAAAATTAATCTCCAAGTATTAAGGATATCAATTGCAGATTAGGCAAGCGACCAAGTTAAATATCGAACCCAAAGGACGGCGTATTATCAATTTAATTATTTACTAAACTAATTAAGACGAAAGGCAATAAGATTGAGGATTGAGTTATTAACTACTAAATAATTAATTTAAATAACAATTAAAATAAAATAAATACTAGAAGAATACGAATAAGGCTCAAGAATGAAGAATAGGTAGTCCTAGGGTAATCAAGTTTCACTCTCTTTCGTGTATCAATGTCCAACTCTGCCTTGTGGAATATGGACGCATCATTAAGTCATGTAAATCTACTCTATAGACACAAGTAAATATGCATGTAATAAATGTGAATAACCTTGGAGCAAGAGATATAATTTCACCCTTCTTTCTAGGTACTATCAGTATCAATTATTTTCCCCTAGAATTGGTACTCTAACCCGATATGATCTCCCTTTATAGATACTATAAAATTAACCTCTTTATCCTGCTTATTAAAACGAATTCAATTCAATTAATAAACATTCATATATGATAGTTCTAATGAAGCTTCGGAGTTCCCTCACTTACAATCATAACATGGAATCCTGTTCAGCAGTAAACGTGCTCAATCAACAACCAAGATATGTATTCTGACTCTATATAACAGTTGAAGATGCACAAAACGACCGTGAATATGAATTAAGAAAGTATAATCATATATAAAATAATTCCACAAGTAGTGTTGTACGGAGGATACACACGAAAGTTCAATTAATTCATGAAAATCTTCAAAACCCTAAATCTACCAAAATAGTTCTAGCCCATGATGTTGTGAAGAATAATCATGGGTGTTGGATAGATCTTACCCATATGTCCAGAAAATTAGAAAATAGAAGAAAAGAATTAAGAAAACCCTCGATGTAGAAGTCTCCTTCTTTCTCTCTTCCGTCTCTTCAAATTCTCTTGGCTCTCCTTCTTGATTCCACAGACGAATCTTCACAGTGATGGATGGATGGAGGAAAGAATGTGGATGATGGTTGGGGGGTGATCCCCCTTTGTGGGGTGGTATAGTTTGGATTATTGCGTGGTGTCTCTCTAACCCTTATAATGATGTCTTTTTATACTTTTAGACTCTCCTAAAATACGCTAAAATACTCACTGGAGGTGAAATCCTAACGATTCGGAGCTGACGTGTCCCAGCTCGACCAGAATGGTCTTGGTCGAGTTGGATAGCCTTAATCGAGCTGCGTGTTTGTAAACTGAAACTTCGTCTTCATGTCTAGCTCGACTTCCCCTCTGTAGCTCGACCAAATTGATCTTGGTCAAGCTAGCCTCTTCTGGTCAAGCTACATTGTGAGTCTCACCATTTTGCGCATAACTTTCACATCCGAACTACAATTTGAGTGATTCTTACGCTCACACGATTCTTTCTTCCTTGGATTTCTATCCATATAAAGAACTTATAAAAAAACTTAAACATTTGAATGGCAAGAGTCGTGCAAATGTGGAATAAGTCGTGCTGGTCAGCACAGCTTGCCCAACTTCACCGTTTTGATCATAACTCCCTTATAAATTCCGATTGAGGTATTTCTTGAAACGAAATCATGACTGTCTCTTTCGTAGATTTCGAACGGTGTATCACATGATCAATTTAGAATTCCACACAAATACAGAAAAATTACACAAGTTGGACGTGTGTTTTTCAACATTTTTGCACAAGTTACACATTTTCTCCAACTTTGCACTTTTGATTCTTTTTCCACCTAAAATACAATAAAATGCCTCAAACACACCTTTTTCGCATATATATCGAATATAAGACACTTGTGCTAATATATAACAACAATCCCATCAAAAAGGTGTTAAATTGAATACTAAAACACGATGATTTTCACTCTCAATAAGAATCATCAAACTTTATGAGAATGCTGAAAGAAGAGAATGAGAAACTTTGTGAAATTTTATATACATTTGTTGGGAAAAATGATTAAGTTGCTGAATTGATAAAAAAAATTAAACTCAAACAATTAATTAGAAAAGATAACATTTTAATAAAAAATTTAGACACCATTCCTGATCTCAGCTGCATGAACACTTTAGAATTGAGCAACAAAATATTCAGTAGAAAAGAAGACAAGAGCAACAACAAAATTTCAATGCCAAATTTGATATGCTTGGACAATTTTTTCTAGATATTGGAGGGGTATCTAGAGGTAACCTCTCCGATTATTAGGGAAAAAAAATTATATTTGTCTGATTTTATTTTATTATATAAGTTCATGTTTTTGTAATTTGTGTATGCAATTTTATGTAATGTATAATGTAATTTTTACTATGCATTGTGTAATATAATTTTAATTTTATGTTTAAATCTCATTTATTCTAATTGTTAAAAATAAAAATATTTTTAAATAATGTTACACAATAAGTAAAAATAAAAAAAATATATAATCACCTTATTTTTTACAATTAACTTAAACAAAATTAATAAATAAATAAATAAAACTTAAATTAAGACTCTTATTTATTTAAAACAAAATTTAAAAAATTAGAGAAGTTGATATAAAGTCACGGCAGAGTGACGGCAAAGTAGTGGGAATAATATAGCTTGTACAAATATGCGGTGCCGCTGGAGCGCAATTCTCCCACCAATTTAATATTTTACGGCACTTTGGTGTGTGGCTGGAGACGCCCTAATAAAGAAGAGTTGATGTCTGTGTGTGCACCCAATCTCTGTATATGTTTTTTTTGCAAAGACTTGAGTGACCGTCTCCCATAAAGGCTTACGTAAGATGGATAAAAAGTAATAACTTTTATAATGAAAATTGATACTCAATTAATAGAAAGTGATAATTTTATTTCATGAATAATTTATATAAATAAAAAGTGACAACATTTTATAGCGAAAGTAATAACGTTATATAGTGAAAGTGATAAATATTTTTAAAAGTATAAAATTGTCTCATGTGAGACGGTCTCATGCATACTACAAGAAAACTGTCGAATTTCAATGGCGAAAAACCATTGGGATATGCAAAAATACCGTTGGAATTCATGATTTCAACAGATATTCTAACGAATTTTTCCGTTGGAAAAATGGCCATTGTAATATCATTTTTCCAACACATTTTCAACGATTTCTAAAAATTCAATGGTAATTTCTTTTATCTAAAAGTGATTCAATTATTTTTCTAATGTAGTTTTCTTTTAGAATTATTGTTTGAACTTTTGGAATTAACAGTTGGAATAAATTCCAACGATAAAAAAAATATTTATTTGGATTTGAACACTTGAGTATATTAGCATGTTATCTACCAACTTAACTAAGGTATAATTTATTTTAAAATTTGACATTTAAATTTATTAAAGTCTCTTTTTTCGATGGAATTTTCATTGGAATTTTCCAACGACTTAAGTATATGAACTTGATCGAGATTATCATCATATTCGACTACTCTATCGTTGTGTAGAACGTGGTGACCAAATTAAAAAAATAATATCGAACCCTATGGAGAAAGTGTGTGTATCCGTACTTCAAAAATGTTTATTCTAGAAGGACTAATCGATAATGAAAGATTGTGTAATGACCCAAAATTTTCAATCTTATATATATATATATATATATATATATATATATATATATATATATATATATATATATATTATATTTATTAATATTTCCAATAAAATTATATAGCAATATATTCCCTTTGTCCCACACTTATGTTCACACTTTTCATTTTCGTCCGTCCCACACTTATCTTCACCATCCAAAAAAGAAAACATCACATTAACCAACAACCCCAAAAGTTATCTTAATTTCAAAAATATCACTTCCACCTAACACACATTAGATACTTTATAATTTATTTATTACCTAAAAATACCATAGTACCCTAAAAAGTCAATAAAGTTGGTCAAAAAACAACTTTTCTTAAACTCTGTGTCTACAATATCGGTGAACTTAACTCTGGGATGGAAGGAGTTATTAGTGTAAGATATGAAATATTTGCGTAACATTTTTACAAAATGTATCATTCAATTTCATTATATTGAATATTGATATTTACAAATTAACAAAGAATTATATCCATATTAGAGACATGCTTTTATATAAAAATAGTTTTCTTCAATAAATTATATTTATATTTATATAATGCCAAATCATATACACCTTTTAGATGGGAGATACAGATGTATACACCAATTTTCTTCAGATGGGAGATACATATGTATACATGCAAATGGATGATTATATAGGTAGGCAGCTTGACCTAAATAAAGCTCAATACTTTTTGGCACTGTGAAAAGTCGAACCCAAGATTTTGGAGTTGGCCGTACGAAATTGTAAAAATCAAATACTCCCTTCGATATTGTTAAAATCACGTATTCCCTCCGTCGCGTAGCGCGTTAGCGTTGACGTTTTCTTTTACAAAATGTATCATTTAATTTCACTATATTGAATATTGATATTTACAAATTAACAAAGAATTATATCCATATTAGAGACATGTTTTTATATAAAAATAGTTTCCTTCAATAAATTATATTTGTATTTATATAATGCCAAATCATATACTCCTTCTGTCCCACGAAATACTTCACGTATTGTTGTGCGCGGAGTTTAAGAAAAAATTATTATTTTATGTATAAAGTAGGAAAGAGAAGAAGTATTTTAATTAATTTAATGAAAATGGTATGTAAAGTTATTGAAATGTGTGAAAAAGATAATATTATGTTGGGATGTGTGTAAAAAGCAGGTATTGTTATAGTGTATTTTTTACCATTTTTAGTAAAAGTAAAGTGTGAAATACTTTGTGAGACAGATGAAAAAGAAAAGTGTAAAATACTTTGGGGGAGGGAGAAAGTACACCTTTTAAATATCTAAACATTTATAATAAAGTCTCTTTAGCTACATCTTATGCTTTTGAAATTCATATGATTAATTCACTTATACATATAATAATTATTTATAATATAACTTCTATTAAATACTAAATTTGACAAAATAGATAATATGTTATTCCACGATTAGGGTTAAGCATATCATTCATTTCTTAATATTATTAACTTTGTAGGAAATTATAATTTTTAGCATTGTAGCATCGGTTATTTATACCACATTGTAATTTACTGTTTTTAGATTTAAATGCACGTAAGCATGTGTTTTCCTTTCTATATGCACTTAAATATTATAATAATATATTTTACCTATTTAGTTAATTCTATATTACTTGCGTTCTTTTAAAATTTGAAATGTGATTTATCTAGATAAGTTTCTCAATTCTGAATCCCCACTACTAGAAGATAGTAACCATTTGGCCTCATATGTAATCTTCTCGACGACAGGCCTCACACCACGTCCACGTAATCTTCTCAACAACATTCGGATGTGTGATATCCCATCTATTTTAAAGTTACAGTCTTCATTCTTTCTTCTATTATTCATATGAAATCGACTCCTACATAAACTCTTTATGATATAGAAGAAAACAAAAGGTTGAATGTTCTGGGTTTGACAAACATGGTGATTTCTTTTCTTCTCATGGTTGTCGTTCCACTCGCTTTCAATTTGTGAAATCTGCATATTCTTTTGTAAACTATTCTCATCTTTTGAAATTTTCTTAGATTTGAGATATTGGAAATTGGCAATTTATATTCCAGCTGCAAAAGTCTACTTTTCTCAGATTTCATTGACACATCTTCGAGTCATTTAGTTGACCATTTATTTATCATTATTTCACAATATCAATGCATATATTAATGTTTCATGATTTTGAGAATAAATGTTCTAAATCAAGTATTTGAGTCCATGTATTACGTCATTTCATCTATTTAATTATTATTATTATTTAATTAAATTATATCTTAAATTTTGTAAACTATTACCATACATACGCATTTATTTAATGGATTTCATCTTCGTTGTACAAGTAATTTTCTACTATTAACTTATTTTATTATTTATCTATTTAATTAGTCTATTTCCATATGTTTTAGTGATGGTATATAATGTGATTACAGTAATATTTTTTTTTATGTAAATCTATACTGATAACCATATTATTATTCTGTTACTAATTTATGTATTTCACAGAATTCAAATATTTTCTTAAATTGTGTGATATGAATAATTACTGGTTGTTTGCAAATGATTTTTTTATATATTTTAATGAAAATATACATATGCACGATTATTTTGAAATATTCAAACTGACCATATGGTTGGGTTAATAGGTAGACATCTACTTATTTTAATTCGTAGATACACAAGATATATATATATATATATATATATATATATATATATATATATATATATATATATATATATATATATATATATATATATATATATATATATATATATATATATATATTTAATACATATTATGTTTACATATAACCATGTTTGACATTTCTATTTTTAGTGTACCCAATTATAATATAAGTTTTGATCACTTTCATGAGTATTATTGTACAGTATACCCATGTGTGGGTTTAAGTATATTTATTAATTTTAAACTATTTATTATCTTTTGATTCATTTGACTAACTATTTAATTACTTAATTTATTTATTATTTTACTAAGCCTAGGTTAGTATTAGTTAATTTATTCAGTATTGAATATATATATTTCGCACGGTGCGTTTATCTTTCTACCTATGCAGTCTAGACTTTCTCATTTAGTTTAGAATCAAGTGTCTTATATTTTATTTATTATTAGGCGATGAGGAGTTCGTGAATTAGAAGTACAGCTTTATCAATATTTTGAATTACAGTCAACTCAGTTTCATTTTAAAGGTGGGAAATTCTTACTTGTGAGTTCGTGAATTAGAAGCACAGCTTCATCAATATTTTGGATTACAGTCAACTTAGTTTCATTTTAAAGGTGGGAAATTCTTACTTGTCTCTATTAACGGCTACTTGTGATATCTTTGAGTTCATGTATGTACATATAGGTCTTCTTTATAAACGAGGCATTTACTTGATTGAGAAATCGGTTATTCGGTACATTTACATCTACATGATTCATGTTACTTATTTGGTATTTACATGTAGTATTTAATTTTGGCAAGTATGTTTCTCCACTGAGCTTGTGGTTTTGCTCACCCAAATTTTAACTTATCATTTTCAGAGTAGCTCAGCGGAGGCGTGGTGGGACAGGAGGATGCTTAGCTCTATTTATTCCATTTACAACTTTGATACTTTTATCCAAACTTGCAAGGCTTATGAATCATAAGCACTTATCATATAAATTAAATTGGGTTTTGTTATAATCAAGTTGGATCTCTTCCTTAATTTTTAATTTTATTTCCTTTAAACTTCCGCTAAAATATTATTTTTCTCTTTTATAAATTAAAGTATTTTAAATAAGTAAAAAAAAATTGAATGTGACAGATTGAGATTAACACTACAAATTAACAATTAAGAAAGCAATGAAATAACAAGATACATATGAGATGGAAAATGAATGTAGGTAGAGCAATCTAAGAAGTATGAAGACTAGGAACATTATGGAAAAGGCATATATAGACTCATACACACATGCATTAATGATCATCATGTTATGATATTAAAGGCACTCACTAAGAGTGTCTCCAATCCTCACTATTTCTATAGGTACTTATGGATATTAATATACCTATTAGATATCACGAAGAATTTTCTCGAGGCAGGGATATTTTCCTATGTTCCCTTTCTAAGGTCAAGTGAGTGTTGGCTTTGTTCCCTTCAATAGTTCAAACACTTTCACAAGTAATCATCACTAATATCCTATCATGAGACTCTAAGCACAAAAAGGTTTCGGCCAAACTCTCCACATACTAATTAAGTCATCTCATGCCATCAATGATTCAATCAATTATCCTAACACATAATCGGATTGCTATCCTAACCACATGCTAATTAAGATAGATCGACCACACATATAATAACATAAGATGAGAATATGAATTCATGATAGAAAATATTCACAACAATCAATTTATCAAACATGTGGTGTGCAAAATTTACATAATCCCTAATCAATCATATTGCTAGCCTCACATGAGGACTAGCCACTACAAATCATTATAAATTTATTACAATCCATGGCATGCTCAAATTGAGCCAAATAATGAAGAAAAACACAAATCAAAGGTTGAAAGGCCTCCCTTTCAAACTTGGCCTTCTTTTCCTTCAACATGCTCCAATTTTCACTCCTTGATGATCTTTCCTTCTTAGATAGGTGGATTGATGGAATTGTGGATGGATTTGAGGAAATCAAGTGGATTGGATGGACGAATGGAGGTGAAGTGTGTGTGAAATGTGGTTAAGTGTAGGTGTAGAAACTGTCCAGAATTATTCCTTTCGTAATAATCACACAAAAGGAGTATTTATAAGTCTGGAACCTTCTAGAATAACCGCTAATTAAAATCCCAACAAATTTCCGAACTCGACTCGAGCTGGTGCAACTCGAGTCGAGTTGGTGCTCGATTCTCGACGGATTGCGGCGCTTGATAGGGCTCGACTAATATGAGAGGCTGAGTACATGATTCTAATGTGTACAGTCGACCATCGGTGGTCGACTGCAGCAGCTTGACTCGGGCTATGCATGCGAACTCGACTCGAGTCCTGAATTCGAGTCTAGTCGGGTCGAATTCTTGCCTTTCTTCCCGTTTTCGGCTCCCGACTCTGTTTTCACCTATTTTTCATACAATTAAGCTCATTTTCACGCATTTATCAATTTATAACACAAATCTCCATATCAACATAAAACACCACAAAAAGATACACAAAACAGATAAATCATACGAAAATACATATAAAAATACACTAAAATTTAGGTAAAAATAGCGACGATCAGTTTAATTGGAATTTCAATTGAAAATTACCAATGGTTTATTAAACTATTAGAATTAGCATTGGAATTTTCCAACAGTTTAAATTTAATCGTTGGAACTTTCCAACAGCTTTAAGTTTTATAGCAAATTTCGTTGGAAATTCCCAACGGTTTAAATTTTCATTTGAATTTTTGCTAGAATTTTCCAACGGTTTAAAATTTTATTGAAAATTTTATTGGAACTCTAAAATTTACAACGAATATTTACTTTTCGTTGGAATTTTTCAGTTGTAATTTGATAATTTTCTTATAGTGGCAAGACTTATCCAATTTTTTTAGTGGAATAATATACATTTATTTCCTAATGAATGTATTAATTTTTATATTCAACTATTCATTAAAAGAATTAACAAAAATTAGCTAAAAATTTTCTAACAAATTATATAAATTTTTATTTTTTAATATATATATTTTTAATGTGGATTCACATTTTAGTATACGTATTGATTTTGTTATCAATAAAAAAATATGAAAAAATGATACCTATGTGAAGGAAGACATTCTATAAAATTGAACGACAAAAAGTTAATATTGCTAATAATATCATATTTTCTAATATTTCACACATTCGAGAAGAGAAAAAAAAATTCTCTTTTTTTTTACCAAATATCATTATTTTTCTGAAATCAATATTCCTACGCATTCGAGAAAAAAATTCTTATTATATCAATATCATTATTTTTTAAATTACATTACTATTAAATTTACTCTTAAACGTCTTTTTAGTTTTAAAAATTACACTACTAAATTTAGTTTTCGACTCGATTCGAATTATTTTTGTGTTTATGACATAAATTCTGTCCTACATTTCGGAAAATCTTACACTCTCCCTCAAAATCGTAACCATTCCTTCCTGAGAAATGTGTCATTGATGTCGTTGGCAGCAGCCTGGTGTCCCAGATCAGCACATCATCTCCTCCCATCTCCAACTCGTTTACAACCCAATTCATCTTACTCATATATTCGCAACCCTATTCATCTTACCCCTCATATATTCGTAATACAAAGTTATTATAAAGATGTGGTTCGCATTTGAAAAAAAAAACATCTCACCAATTCCCTTTTTTGCTCATAAGATTTGCGTTTTTGACTCTCCAGAGAAAAAGAAGTTTGATAGTTGAATAAGAATTCCATATAGAGGAATAGTATATACTCTCTCCGTCCCAAACTCGTTGTCTTACCTTCCGTTTTCATCCGTCCCAAATTAATTGTCTTATTCCAAAAAAGGAAACTTCACATCAACCAATAACCTCAAAAGTTTATCTTAATTTCAAAAATATCACCCCCACCTAATACGTGTAACATACTTTATAATTTATTTATTACCTAAAAATACCACAATACTCTTAAAAAGTCAATAAAATAAATCAAAATCAACTTTTCTTAAACTATGTGTCTACAGTAACTAAGACAACGAATTTGGGACGGGGGAGTATCATATTTGTAAAAAATTTAAAAAAAAAGAAAAAAAAAACATGAAAACTTACAAAAATAAGAGAATATGAAGTTTAAAAAGAAAATATTCTAAATATCTTTAATCTATAAATACAATTCAAAATCTAATAAAATTCAAATTTTGTGATAAGCACATTAATATTTTATTATACTAATATAGAATCATTTTTCATAAACAATAATAATTTTAAAAACATATACTCATCTTATTCTTCCAAAAAAAAAGTTCCAAAAAAAAAAAACTCTACATGTTTTGTCTCCACTATTTATTTTATTTTATTTTATTATGTTTTTAATTTGTCTATAATCAAAATATTTGATTGTATATCTTCAAAATATTTTATGTTTCTTTATTCGTATACATATGTTTTCTTCATATTTTTTTTGTTTTAATTTTCTTAAATTTTAAAATATATAATATTTCTATATTTTATAAATCATCAATTATATTTAATTATATTTTCAAAATATTGGATTGTATATCTTCAAAAAATTTTATAATTTTTTTATATTGCCTCATTAATTTATAGATTTTATTATTTTTAATAATCTATTTTTTTATTTTTTTGGATTTTTTTGGATTTTTCTCCTTATGTATATAGACTAAAATATTAATAAAAAAGTTGATTGATTTATATTTATAAATAGATTAAGGCCCAAATAAGGGTCATTTACTATTGTGCTCTTACAATCACATCTCTCTGTCTCACGGCCCTACGTGTCCAATAAATCTATTCTTAAATATTTGGCAAGTCCAATAAATCTATTCTTAGATATTTGTTCTTTGTGTGTATTTACAAATCTACATGTATTTTGTGTGTATCTACTCATGTATAGCAGAAGACTTCGGATCTTAGTGCACTATTTCCTTTTTCCACACTTGTTAGAAAACCCGTGTTTTTTGCATAAACCCGGCAGAAAATAAATATGAAATGAAAAAAAGTTATCTCCATATCACTGGAAAACCTATAAAATGCTAAGGTTTAAGGTTGATCGGCTTTTTGACATGACTTCACAACTGCGCAAACAAGAACCATTGCATGAGATGAATTTTCCATATTATAAAGCAAAACTTAAGGTCCCAAGGCACCAGCATAATCCGAGTGCTTACTCTCCACCTGTTTTATCTATCTACTTTTTCAGAAAAATAGAGATGGTTTAGGGTAGATATTGGTTCTTTGTGTGTATGCAGATATGCATGTATCGCCTCTCTGAACTCAAAGGTTATCTAAAAGTTTCCTCAAACACAAACTCTTCTATTTATATGATTAAAAATATATAATACATGAAATTAAAATAGTACACAATATCTAAAGAGTCTTTCCAGGACATAATCAAATTCAAGAGTTTCATGCTCTCATCAATCACCCTTCATGATTTTCACAGGACATTCATTCAATCGGCATTTTAGCCTCAAGCCTCAACTGACACAATGAATATTTCAAAAAAAAAAAGAGAGAGAATGTAATGTGAAAAGATCTCTAAAATCATAGAGATGGCATCTTGAAGAATCAGATCCACCACTATTATAACCACTGTTATTTTGAAGAATCAGATCCACCACCATCATAAATACCGTCATAAGATCTCGTAGAATTGGATCGATATTAGATTTTCACCCATCAGATTCATGAAAATCTTAGAAGATCTAGTGTTGTCGAATTGAAGAAGAGATCTCAAAAATATATACAAGACCATCATAAAATTGAAGAAGAAGAAAAAGAAGGAAATCTGAGAATTGCCATAGAGAAGATCGAAGGGAAGAGAAATCGAAGAGTGTCTGTATGGAAGGGAGAGAGAGCAAGAAAGACTCCAGCGAAGAAAGAGAAAGTGAAATTCCATATAGAACTCGGGTTCAAATTTAATTAAATAAGTAGGGTCATTTTCATAAAAGGAAAAAGCAATGAATCAATATCTCTCAGACATACTTTAATCAATATCTATCTAATACTTCCTTCGTCCCGAAATACTTTTCATGTTTACTGTTCACGTTCTTTAAGAAAATTAGCTTTTCACTTTTTCAAAGTACTTTTTCAAAGGTAAAATTGTCCATGCAGTTGGGTATAGGGTTTAAAGTTAATCCAAATCTTAATCAATCCTAAAAAAATTCAAAAATTTAAAAAATAATTAAAATTTTAGAAATTAATTTTTTTACAGAGAGCGGAAATTTTAAAAAATCAGAAATTTTAGAAAACATATTTTCCAGATTTTTCAGACTTGAAAAATAAAATACGTAAACAAAAATTAAAAATAATCTTAATTTTTTTTTAAAAAAGTACATAAATTACACAAAAAAAAATTTTAAAAAAAGAAGAAGTTACAGAAGCCACCAAAAAAATTATAGATTAACAGAAATTTTTAAAAGAATCCAGAAATAATAAAAAAATACATAAATTATATAAACTACACAAAAATTACAAAAAAAATAGAAATTACAGAAATCACAAAAAAATACAGAAAAACAGAATAAAAATAATTCCAGGAATAAAAAAACATAAAAATTACACAAAAATTACAAAAAAAATTAGAAATTACAGAAATCACAAAAAAATACAAAAAAAGAATTAAAAAAATCCAGGAATATAAAAAAAACATAAAAATGACACAAAAATAACAAAAAAATTAGAAATTACAGAAATCACAAAAAAAATACAGAAAAACAGAATAAAAAAAATTCAGGAATAAAAAAAACATAAAAATTACACAAAAATTACAAAAAAAAAAAAATTACAGAAATAAAACAATCCCCAAAATTTTTAAAAATTATAGAAATTACAAAAAATTACAGAAACTACAAAAATAAAAATTATAGGAAACCGAAATTAAAAAAATCAAAGAAAAAAACTTAAATTACATAGATTACATAATCACTCTGCACTCAGAAAAAACTTCATCACAGAGCATGGTCTCCTAAAAGGTTTCTTAAACCTATTGGTGGCTATTTGCATATCAAATATATATACATAGTCTCCAAAATAGGTAAGAATACCTAATGGTGACTCAGAACACCTAATATCAGGGACAAGAACAAGTTTATTTAAGTTTTTAGTATCAAGAGAGATACTAAAAGGCTTCAATGAATACTTAACCCTCAAATAATATCGTCATTGGGCCATGGTCTCCTAAATATGAGAGAAATCCTATTGGTGACTCAAGAACATCAAGTATGATCATCCGTGGTGGACAGAAACAATGGAGCCTTAGCCCTCGGAATAACTTCATCATTAGGTCATGGTCTTCTAAATAGGCAAAATAACCTATTGGTGACTCAATATACAGATTTTACAGGATCAGATTCATCAAGCATAAGCATCACGGCACAATAGTCTCAGCCCTCGGAATAGATTCGTCACAGAGCCAATTTAATCCTCCTCATAGGGCCATATATATGACTCACAGGGCTACATAAACGCCTCACAGGGCCAAGTAAAAACCAAACCGAGCATCATTACCCACCAAATACTTCACAGGGCAAACTCACTTCAAAATCATGCATCATCAGCCACCACATAGATGCCTCACAGGGCCAATTATAGCACAAAAATCACGTAGCAGGCCTCACATGGCATCCCAAACATATAAATTTAAGAGATATGAAAAGTTAGAGATGTACCGATGAGCAGCAATCATGATACAAATAATCTCGTAAAGGAATTGTTGAAAATTTTCATTTGACTGTTCACTCTGTGGCATAAGAGAATGAACAGTTCCAGCCACACCCACGCTGGACTCCTTGACCATTTTTCCATGGTCGGAATCACACATCTTGAGGAATTTACGAAAAAGAGATCGACGAGGGAACGAATCTGACACCTCATCCTTCACCTCAGAATTGGGAAAGAGAGAGCCCAAAACTGAATCCAACCATGACTCGGGAACCACCGTCGTCCTTCCTTACGAAATCGTCGTGTTCTCCAACGGTAGGCATAAACTGAACTCCAAGATCGACTGAAGAGATGGTTAGATTAATTGAAGATGAGAGCAAAGGAATGGCTAGCCCTTGTTCACACCGTTAGGTTGAGATAAGAGCGACGATAGGGTTTGTTGGCAAGAAGACGAGAGAGAGAGAGAGAGAGAGAGAGAGAGAGAGAGAGGAATTGAGAGATCCGAGATAAGAGTTGTTCACGGCAGTAATATATAATTTGGTGTTTTTTTTAGGATAATTGGGTTTAGAGTTGTATGGATTAGATTTAATTGGGTTTTAAGTTTTTTTAAGTAGGCTCAAACTTAAAAAATTAAGTTAATTATGGGCTGGTATTTTTGTAATTGTTGGGTTGGTAAAGGATATATTTGTAAATGTATTTCACTAAAAATGGGGTGTGAAAAGTATCGTGGGACGTCCAAATGTAGAAAATATAAAAGGTATTATGGGACGAAAGGAGTATTTTAAATTGGTTGGAGATATGTTTGGGTCAAGGGGGAATGTAACCTATATATATAAATAAATTCATTAATTAATTAATTTTTTCAATTTTATGTTATTAACATATTTATAACTTCGAAAGAATTTGAAGAATCTTAAAAATAATTAAAAATGCTTCCAAATGTGAGAGAAGAATTCAAAGGACTCCTCACATCCTCTCGTCCAAACACAATCTTACATTTTTTATATTTTTTTTCTTTTCTCAGGAGTATGGAGAGACTCATCCAAACACTATCTTACATTTTTTTTCTTTTTTTTTTTCGCAGAAGTCGGGAGACTCGGTACAACTAAGGCTGGCAATGTAGCACGTGTTAAGAATTCATTGTTGTATAGTTTCAAATTGCTCTTAAAATTGTTACATTTTATAAAAGTAGAATTATTGACTTGCCAACTCTTAAGCAAAAACAGTGAGAACTAAGAAGAGTTGATAAGTTGTAATCATTTAGAGCAAAACCAAATCATAAATTTCGAGCAGCTAATTGAACCTGCCCAACTTGGACGTGAATTGTTTGGTCTCATGTAAAAGAAAAAAAAAATTCCAAAAATACTTTGAGAAAGCAAATATTGCACTGTACAGTACTATCGACAATTCGTCCAAGCAAAGCTTCTAACTGATTCTAAAATATTACTTCAGGTGAATTCCATTTGGTTTTCGCTCGACATCTTCTATACAACGTCGTTTCACTTTTAACCAAACCCAAACCCTTCGTTGGCTTCATGAATAGCAAGTAGCAGTCTCTCCTCGAGGCGCTCTTTGGATGGGTATTCTGGTAGGTCCAATTGATTGAAACTGCACCATGTTGAATAAAACGTTGATTAGGTACCTTGATAAGCTGTATTGAACATCTCTACTGCTAGTTGCAGGACACAGAAACCGAATCATAAATCCACACATTTCTTATTGAGAAACAACCAACCATTCATTTAAAGGATTTCAGGAAAAAAAAAAAAAGTTATAACGAAATAGTAAAAGATTGTTTACCATGTGTGAGCTGAAGGCAAGTGATCTGCACTGCCATAAGCTTTGTGAATCTGAAATTTTTGAGATCCTGAGATTCCTTGTAGAGAACCAAATCCATCTAAAGGCACCTGTAATTAAAAAAAAAAAAACTACACTTAATACAGAATTTAATAGAAAAAAATTTAGGGAATAAATTCAATGAAGATAATATTATAGAGGATTAATTCCTGGATGAATGAAATTGAGACATTCAAGATACTCATATATGTATGGCTCAGGAAATAATCGAATTCCACCCTTTGAAAAATTAACAGATAACTGCCCATTAATTAATCCTGAGAGCAATTAAGTCCACAAAAATGTAGACTAATAAAGGCACATTGCTTTATCAACCCAAGTAGAAAAATATAATGCAGATAACAAAATCCAAGAATCAAATTTTCCAAAAAAAGCACAATATAATCACATCAAAATTCCACTTAATTACGAAAGCATGGATGAGAGAGAAACCTTCGACGTTCCAGTCACAAATTGTAGCAGGCGAGCCTTATCTTCTTTGCTGAATCCCTGAACGACCTCCCAGAACCACTGAATTGCAGGGGAAGCAGCAGTATAACCAGAGTACTCAGTATTTGCCCTTAGATCATCCACTGAAACGATAGAGTTATTCACGCATCAGCATAGCCATAGAATGAGGATATCAGAAAATGAATTCACAGTTAATATGGGATGCCTAATTAATGTTCAAAACTCACTGTCAATATCAGGCAGCCCACTTATCAAAAGTTCCAACTCCTTGTCATTGAAAATAGATATCAAGTCCCGAGATATTAGCTCATTGAAACCCTCCATAAATGCATTTATCTGAGGACGGATGGCAGTAGTCAGAAGACGCTCAGCTACTAAGTCTACATACTGGTGCTTGTTGTCCTCGGTTACTCTAATATTTCGACCACCAGGTATCAATTCATAATCAGTTACCTGCACAACAAAACCCCGCTCATAATTAAATAAAAAATATATTCCAAAATATATCATCAGGATATACAACCAGAAAGTACACATACTTGAGCACGCTCATAAAGAATAAGCTTTTCTTCATCAGCATCAATGCTGAATGTAAGGTCCAGAATATCACTAATATCATTCTGCAGCGGACCATCAAAATTAGCACCAATAACATAAAAATTTTGCTCAGCTGAGGACACAGATTTATTTAGGCAAATAGCGAGGGGGGGATTTACCTCAAGCATCCATTTTAGATTTTTAAAATAATCTGGATCAATTGCTTCAATATCATGATATGTCACTTTAGCCCCAAGAATATGCTTGTAAAAAGACCGAGTGAAGTGGACATCAAGGAGCTGCCCATCAAACAGTGCCTTCCCTACCTGTAAAATATGCAATAATGTAAGACGTGCCAATTACACAGCTTTCTCTCAAAGCCACAGAATTCAGAAATACTCACAACTCGTCCGACGAATTTGAAGTAAGAAAGATGCTCTGTTTGGTAGACAGAGTTGGGGTTTGGTTGAATTGTTGACTCATTTCCAACTGTTGTAAATAATAGAGCTCCCTTGTCAAAGATAACTCTGGAAAGCAACTGATACCACTCTCTGGTAAGACCACCAGCATCAATCCCTTCCTCTCCTTGAAAATGAACTGTTAATCTACCTTTCAAGTCTTGTGCGGATCTCATACGCAGCTGATTGTATGAATCTTCAAGAATGTAAGCCCTTCTTACAGATATTCTAAGGGGACTGTGATGATGATCATGCTGGTGCTTGATTTTAGATCTGAAGTGGGACCTTTTGTTATCAAAATCAATAAACCGAGGAACCTTCAGCATGAGTGAGAATGACTTTTCAAGTAATCCTGGATTTTGCCTGATGAAGGCATTGAGAAGCTTTTTGTGCCTTTCTGAGAACCTTAGGAAAGCATGTTTGTCATCCACTTTTGAAGATGATCCCAATGTCTTTTGTTGGTTAGCAAATGCAGCAGCCTCATCAACTTCAGCAACAGAATTAGCTCCTAAATCTTGGACTGTTCCTGACTGGCTAGGGTGCAACTTCTCACAAACTACAAAGAAAGACTCTATATACGGCAGGACATTCTGGGTACCTGCAGGAAGTGGAGGGACTGAACTGGATGGTTTGACAGAAGAAGGTTCAGGCACCATATCTGAGTAGCCCTCTATTTTGCTTATGCAATTGCTAAGCTTCTGCCACAAAGGTTCAAGAGCTCCATTGATATCCCAAATCAGTGAAATAGCAGCACTGCGCTCTGCATCAGGGAGAATCTGATGTTTTTTGTCCTTATCAAGGAGTATAACTAAAGAGCTCAATGCTTGCAGGACCCTAAGAACTGAAGCCCCATGAGTAGTGGTGCTAAGGAATGCTTTCTCAATGTCCCCAAAAACATGCAACTCTTCTGTGGCAGACTGGGTAAGGCTTTGAACTGAGCTAGCAAGCTCGGTTATAAAGAGATGACAATGAACGGGTGCAATAGCCACCAATTTTCTTAATACCTCTGCGACCAGAGTATATGCATTATCTGATAGACTGAAGAAATAAAAAAAAAAAAGTCACGCTTTGCATTTGCACACAATAACACTAAAGTAAAGTAACTGGCTATACAAATATAATTGCAACCAGAACCAAAGGAGCCGTACAGCAACCACAGTGATCATCAACATAATAATGTTATTTCAAACACAAGTAAACTTATAGTAGGACAACCATGCTACTTCAGGACCTAAAACTTCATGGAACATATCAATAACCAGCCAATCTACCTTTATTTTATTTCCCAGAATAACTTGACAAAAAATAGCTATTATGATCTTGATCAGAAAAAGGTTAAAGTCGGAATTTGGAGCTACTTGATTCAAGAGTATCAAACAAACAAATGTCAAAAAGCCCTAAAATATAAGAAATCTCAAAACAAAGAGTGAACAATGGGCAAATTTAATCAATAGACTAGTTAACATCTAGACTAAAGAAAGAAGTTTCAGCTCACCCTTCACGTGCAAGAAGTGAGCATAGCAGTTGAAGTTCTGGTTTTGGCAAATTGTTCAGAACATTTCGAGCATTTTTCTCCCTATCTTCATCAGAAGATGATGCTTTCACAGAAGAACTACCCTCTCCTGAAGTCATGGTAGAAACAACATTTATCTCAGCACCCGATGTGGAGACCTGATGATCAGAAGGCTGTTCTGATGCAGATGAACCAGGGTCAGGCAATGAACTCGATTTCTTCTCAGCATTGTCAATGACAACATCCAATAAGTGTAGAAGCTGCAACAAAACATAAGGAAGACTACATAAATCCGATGGACAATCTAAGTTTAGTTGAAAAAGAGTTAAAGTTGTTTGCAAAGAGACACCTGCTCAAGATGAGCTATGCTTCTTAAATAAAGAGATTGGTTCAAGAGGCTGAGAAGTAATGTGAAGGATTCCACCCCTTCCGGGTTTTCCACTTGTTCATCAATAAGCATGACAGCTTTTCCCCTTTTGTCATCAGAACTTTGTGACTCCTTAGGCAATTGAGGCAATTGGAACTCCAACAACAGCTTGGCAACCAAAGGATGATTTCGAGCCAAATAGGTAAGAGTCTCCAGAGCTCGCCGAGACACCAAAGGTGGAACACCTATTTAAGGAAACATAAATGGAAAGCCCAAATCCTTATGATGCAATATAAAAGCCTACATTAATCTCTAAGAACAAGGTCAAGCTGCAACTGCTAATAAAATTCTTTCACCATTTTGGAATAAACTTAGCTGTATTTGTAAATAACATGAGCAAGCAGAAGGCATTTGAGTGAAAGAAGGTTCACCAGCAATTTACTTGGCACAATTGCAGAAATTAAAAAATTGGAAATAATACTTACCATCAACGTATTGAGGGCGAGAATACATGACATGACTCTGGCAAGCATATAGCCTATAAGGGGGTTCTGTAGCATTAAGATCAGTAAGGGATTTTTTCTTATCCAACATCAACAAGTCCATCAGAATTTTTAATAAATCAATTCTTGATTCAGCATGGGCACAGAGGTTTAAGAGGAGTCTCTGCTGGCTTTTATAAAGTGGCTGCAAAAAAGTTATCAGTTTAATAATATAACTATCGAGCAGTGGTACCTAACATAGCTTTATGCAACCATAAAAATACCTGAACTACACGAAGCAACCGAATCAATGCTTTCAAACCTTCTTTGTCAACTAAAGGGGAGCCATCTGCCTCAACTGGCTTAACACCGACAGATCGACGAGAAAGGACACCACCAACTCTGTCCAAGCCATCACCTCGCCTAGAAGACTCGCCCCTTCGATTTCTAGGATAAATACCAAATAGACTCTGATTATATCTACGTGCGAACCTTTCACGCAACATATTCGCTTCAGCAACAAGAGCAGGTGTCAAGTTTGCAAGAATAGCATCAGAGGAAGTTAAAAGAACCTGTTTTAAAAAAGAAGCAGTGGCAATCAAAAGTGTAAGAATCAGCAAGAACTAAACTTGGAAAATGAAAAGCAAAAAAAAAAAAGCGTTGATTAAATCAGAGAGCCAGTAAAATAAGGGACCTCTTCTCGTATGTCTGAAGGAAATGTTGCTATTATTGATACAGTGTCCATCTCAACAGGTTGACCTTCCAATTCTTGGGACTGATTCAACCGTTGTGCCCTTTGTTGTGCCAGAACTTCTTCACGTATGTCAGGGGGCAGTGCTGCAAGAAACTCTGGATCTATATCACCATTATTTTGTGGCTCGGGATTTTGAGGCTGTGTAGAGTCACTCGGCTGAGAAGAAAGAACCTCAGCACGCAACTCCTCAGGAAGTGCATCAAGAAAAGCAGGATCAATGGATTCAGCATCCTGGTTATTTTGCAATTCCACAGGGTGGCCACTTTGATCAGCTTCTCTTATTGGATCTTCTGCAACTTCAGTAACACTATGGAGGGATGTATCTCTCCCGCCAATTGATGTGTTATTACCAAATAGTGGACTAACTCTCCTCATTCGATTATCACCTCCTCCTTGTCTGTCTCCACCATCATCATGGCCATCAGCACTTCCAATTTCAACATCTAGACTCCTTAAACTCTCACCCAACGTTGCTCCACTTCCACTACTCTCTTGGCTCACTGCTTCAAGATCTCGAAGAACGTCAGTATTCTCATACTGAATTTCAACAGACTGCGGTTGCTCACTTAATGTTTCTGTTCCCTGATTAGGTTCATTTGCAGCAGGCGCAGTATCAGCACCTCTAGAGCTGTCCAATGTAACCGAAGAGGTAGGAGGTGCATTACTTCCTCCAACACCGCCTTGATTTTCAGCTATCATTTCAGCAAACTCAGAGGATGTATTTACTTCATTTCTATTTTGAGATCCAACAACAGTACTATTGTCAGATGATTTCTCAGATGAGGGACGCCTCAGGCCAGTAATAAGTAATTCCTCAAGCCCCTGGGGAATAACAGAGGAATTTGACCCACCACTTAGCTGTCTTTCATTGGCCAATAAATTAAATCGATGCCCTTGACGTCCATTACGCAGTGATCGAAAAATGGAATCCAATCGCGACAAGGAACCCTCAGAGCTCCTATCAAAGTGCACATCACGGTCATTGTCTGCAATGAGAAGAAAAATATAAACACAGAAGCTAAATAACAATAAAGATTTACTCTCTCTCTCTCTCTCTCTCTCTCTCTCTCTCTCTCTATATATATATATATATATATATATATATATATATATTCTTTTTTTTAATGCAGCAACACCATTAAATAAATCAAATGAACCAACACACTAAATAAAAAATTAGTAATCAACAAAAAGAACCTGATAATCTGGAAGAAGCTGCATTAAGTGAAGAATGTGGTTCTACCAGAAGAGGATGCTGGGAAGGAGTAGCGCTATCACCATTTCTTCCCAAGAGACTGTAGATGGATGTGGTCCGACCCTGGCGTCTGGAGCCAAATAGTTCAACTGGCATAACATGAAAAGTTTCATTGGAAATGCTATCTCTACCAAAAACCTCTATGTGGTCAAATACATTTACACCATTCATGCCCTCCCCCAATCGCACTATAACACCATCCTCATCGTCCTCTTCATCTTCATCTTCTTCCATCACATCCTCATCGAACTCATCTTCATCAATTTCTTCAATTCCGTGGTCATCTTGATCTGTATCTGGGTGAGGGAGGTGATGTGCTTCATCTTCTTCAATATCATTATGTTCATCATCACCATCCTCATCTTCATCTTCATCAACTTCATCCCCATCATCTCCAGACATCTCATCTTCATCTTCGTCTTCATCAAGATTCCCTTGTACACCAGAGCGAATTTCAAATCTTATCCCAACAGTGTCAAGTCCACTTTCATGATTTGGTGTTCCATCAGCATTTTCCTGCATGTAATCATCTTCCACACCAACAAAGCCACCATGAATATCCTGATCATGCTCCATATCATCAGTGACAGCCTCTGAACCACCATAGTTCTGGTTCAAGTGGAATGATTCAATCTGGTCAGTTGGAATTAAATTTTCATTATCATGACTTGTCGCATCGACACTCTGCATGCTGCCACCATTTCCTTCCCTAGGTTGACTACGATCAGTAGGTTTTGTCAGTCGCTCTCCCTTTCCATTAGTAATCTCAAAAGCATGAATATGTTCTTTGGTTACCGACTCCAGAACTTTCACTATTCCAGTCACAACCTTCGGGGAATCAGAATTATCCAGGTCCAACACCCGAAGTGTTCTAGTGAGTGACTGAACAAGACCAACCTCTATGAATGTAACTGAAGCTTCTGGTGCAATGTAAGAACCTGTTGGCGTCCGAGCAGCCAATACATCATTGAGCAAGTCAACAATAGCCTGAACACCAGCTCTTGGAGCCCTAAAACCATTAGAAGAATCAACAAAATCATTAAATACATTACTGATCTCTGTGAAGATTCTTTTTCTTGCCTCAGTTGATCGAACAGAGGACGCCACAAGAAAATTGTTAGCTTTACTAGCCAGTTTATAGCGCCAGTCCACTTCTGTTTTTCTCTCCTTTTTCTGATTCTTAGCATAGGGAAGAAATTTGTAAAGGATGTGGTGAAAAATACCACCTGTTAAGCAAGCATTCGCACCTCGTTGAGAAACACCCCGGCAGCTCTCAGCATCTTTTCGTACAAGAATATGAACAGATGCAGCATACATTAGAAGTATTTCTGTCAGTAGCTTCAATATAAATACCACCTTTGCCAAGGACACAGAGGATTCTTGATTGTTGACTTCGTTCGATTCAGACATAGAGGCAACAGCTTTTCCTTTACCCTTGGTCGCAGAAACATCAATTTCCATATCTGTTGATGACAACCCAACTTTGAAAGCAGATTCATCTTCAGATTGAGGTACAAAAGACATTACCGAATCCAATAAAAGATCAATTACATTCACAAAACTCTGAGGTGGTTTTCTGTGTGTTTTGGAATTTTTGAGATTCGCATCAAGAAGCTTCCCATGGGCACTACCAGGAGTCACAGATATTGCATTGCCAGTGCTTACCTTCCCATCATTAGCCAGTTTCTCCTTCTCCTCTGTTTTTTCTTTCTCCTTCTCTTTCTTATCCTTATCACGGTCTTTTATTATTACTATATATGGCCTCTCACCCACCATCTCAACTTGACAAACAGCCTTAGCAGCTTGCATAAAGATTACTGGATCCCGTTGAACAACTGAACTTAAATTTGATAGAAAATTTCGTGCAGTAAGCCTTCCATTAGACTGCCGATTAGCAACAGATACAAAACTATGCCTTATCTCAGATTCCATTGCTTGCTGTAGGGTTTGAGAATCTTCAAGAATGTGACGTATTATAACAGCAACAATATTGTCAAAGCCAACAAATAAGCTACTTGCAGGCAAGGATAGAAGCAAATGCACTCCTCCAGCATCCAAGAAACTTACAGCAACTGAGTGAGTACACGTGAGAGTAGAACAGAGCTGCAAAACAGCATGCATTGTTTCAGAGGGCAGTTGCTTTCTTATGCAACCACAAGCTATTTCAATAAGTCTCTTTTGCTCCTGTATATCCAAATTCTTCTGCACTTTGTTCTGCTTCTCTTCGTCAATGACAACAGGGGTTTGGTTGCCCATTCCATTCATCTTCAGAAGTTCTAACGTATCAGCATTTAACTTGGTATCAATCTGAGCAAGACGATCAATAGCAATGAAAGCTGAAGTTACCCATTTTGGAACTTGAGATGATTCCTGTTCATCTAAATCACTCCACAGTTGAAGAAGATCTGATACAACTTTAACCAAACCACTTTTGGAAGCTAATTCTCGTGCTGCTGGGTCATCATTGAGAATTAAAGCAAGAACATGTAAAAAGGCTGAAAGCATTTTCTGGTTCCCACTATCAGATATGTTACCGCAAAGCTTCAATTGTTCAATGATAGATGTAACTACTCTTGGTCTTTCCTGACCTTCATTCTGCAAGCAAATCATCACAAGCAGATCCCTAACAGGAAAAGCCAAACTCTCTTTCATTTGTAGAAGTCTCTTGCATGTTGACAACAGTTCATCAACTGGGGGGAGTTGCACCAGTTCCTCTTCAATATTCTGCGTGCTTTCATTAGGGCCATCTTCCTTTGTGTCTGTCCCAGAATTTCCAAGAGACATAGCAAGTGCTCGAGCAAGTTCATCATCTTCTTGGGTTTCCTCAGAATGTGAAAACAGCCATTCCATTGCAAGCTCCACACTATTAGAACCGACCTGTCTCAAAGCTTCTTCTGCTCGAGATCTGGAAATCCCCATCTCAACAATTTGTGAAATAGTCGATTCATTTGGAGGTGTGCCAGCTACACGGCCCACATTACTACCAGCACTTTTTACTTCTACCCCAGAGAGAATGTGCCTAATGATATTTATAACAGTGGTGATAAATTCGTAATTGCATTCAGGGAACCGTGGGTGGGCCCAAACAGGAAGGACAGCCTTCAATACCATAGACTGCAGTATTTTAACAAATGTTTCGGCATCTCGAGGAAACTGAACATCTCCATTAACTAGAGGTTGGGTGAGCAAATGTTTGTTGAATGGTGACAAAATATAAGATGAAGTCACCAAGTGATCCATAAGTTTACCATAACTAGCAGAGGGTCCGAAATTCGACGAGCGGTCAGCTTCTTCAACTTCATTTTGCCTCCCCTCATCAGTCTCCATAGGAGAAGCAGGAGCTCTATTGGTGGCAAACGGCAATTGGCTGGTAGCCTCAAAAGTTGTCAAGACTGTCTGAATAACTCCACGACCGTATAAACAATTCAATATAACAGGGTTACATGAATCCGGTTTGTCCAAAAGAATACTATCAATGAACTCGATAACCTTGCCGAAGTAGCGACATTTAGTTGGAACAGAAACTTCAGATCCAGAAGGAATTACATGACCCCCAAAATTCATATGATCCATAGCTATAACAGCAAAGGTAGAAGCCACTGATTTTGAAGAAGGAGAAATATTCAGCATATCATCCCTTCGGCGAGATGGAAGCAACATCACCTTTCCCAACTCTTGAAACAAATGAGTAATATGAATTGATAATGACGTTACCATGTCACAACAAGATTGATGGTATGACATCTGATTATTATCATCTTTTTTAGCACTGGATTCAGTCAAATCAGAAGAACCCGACTCATGTTGTTCCTGGTTGGCTTCAGCCTGAAAGGTTATGGGAGCATCAACAATCTGTCGTGGATTAAGACTCGAGGAACGAGTGAGGTCACGATACAGATTTATAAGGTCAAAAAATTGGGATTCAAAGCTCCAGCCAGAGGTTCGCCTTCTGAGCAAAGGATCAAGAAACTGCCTGAAAGAATTCAACCTGAGGTCTTCTGTATCAGTCATACCCAATTCAGACTGCCGTGAACCATTAGCACTAAGAGTTTGAAGATCCTCTGATTCAGCCTTCGTGTCTTCCAGCAATGCAGTTTGCCATAGAACTTCACGATGAACACGACCAATATCTTCCAGAACATTTTTACTTCCATTCCCGAATTCAGTGAGCAATGCAGTTACCCAACGAGTATCTTTGGATGTAGCAAGAAATAACAGGAATTCAACAAGTGACAGGGAAGAAAATATAACAGGATCTGGGCTGGCCTTAGGGTCCAGCAAAAAGGTTCCAGAGACGGCATTGATCAGAGTCAACGTTTCCTTCAGATGCTCTCGCAGTGAAGAACAAATAGCACGAGCCAAAGGAGTAGAATGATGCTGGGTAAAACACTTGAATACCATTGTGCCATGCAAGGCAATAGGCATTCCCTCTGATGACTGAGTAATACTCGGGCGTAAAAGGAGCTTCAGTAAAGCTTCAATACCAGATCTTTCCACAAATAATCGACATGTCTCAGAATTATCCATTGTCCTGTGAACAAGCACTATCACATGAAAGATGCAAAGCTGCATACATTGTTCATCAGTTACACCTGGAAGATCAGAATCTGCTGCACTGACTTGAGAGCAACCAGCTGAGTTTTCCTTCTCAGATTCAGCAGAATCCATATCCATTGAATCACCTCCATCAAGTTTCCCGGATGACCCAGAACACTTGGAGTCCCCAAGCACTGCTATCTTATTAATTATTTCAATAATCAAATCAACCCCAATCGCTCTCAATGAAGATACATGCCGAAATAGCTCTTCCAAAGCATTTGCGAGAGGAATAATGCCTTCATTCACAGCCATCACATACTTATTGTCGGTGAAAATGTCAACAAGGAAGCGTAAATCACAAGCTTCTTTCACAGCATCCAGGCCCTTGGGATTAAGGCAAATGGCACCAAGACCATTGGGAATACAAGTAATGGCTTTGGAAGAAGGAAGTACCCCAGAGACCACTGATGACAGGAATGCAGAAGGAAGACCCAAGTCATACAAAACATTGAAACACGTTGGGTCTTTGTGAATCATTTCACTCATAAGAGTCACAGCTGAGGAGTAGATCTCACTTCCAAACTTTTCCTTGTTATTGAAAATTATCAACAAGGTCGGAGTCAGAGAAACATCATAAGTGTTCTGTGATCTGGTAGAATTTGCTGTGCCATAAGTGGCAGAACCGAGTGCTTTCAGCAATGTCCTAACCAATCTCTTCTGAGTGTAAGCCTGATCACTACTGTACTTAGGACATTCACCAATGATCATAGAACTATCCTGTGATCCAGTAAAATCAATCACTCGATGTACTTCAATTTGCAATCTATGAACCAGAAGCTCTACTCCACCTAAATCTCTGAAAAGCGTAACTGCTGTATTACTGTAGTCCATGAGCTTCTGTAAAGTTTTTACAGCTAAACACACAAGATGCAACCGAGTAGGATCTGAATCTTCTAAGAGTGGTAAAAAGGTTGGTACCATCCCAGATCCCCGAACAACACTTCCAGTACTAGAAGAAGATATGACATGAAGCAAGTAAAATTGCAGCAGCGCTTCAACGAAGGCAACAGATGATAAATCAACAGGGTTATTCAATGACATTATCGCTCTTTGCAGTACATTAAGGAGAATCATGCGATTACCACCTGCAAAACTGATGCTTGACCCACTCAATATTCGTGCTCTTTCATGAGATGCCGAAAATGCAGCTAGCTGCGCCCCCAAAGCAGTCATTGCAAGGGTTCTGATGGTTCCTGAAATTTCCTCTTCAGATCTCACGATTCTAATCAACTCATTCGTATATTCTGGCTCATTAGCAAAAAATGAAACAAGCTCATCATGTGAATCACTAGACTGTACAAGCACAATAAAAGCAAGTAAACAAATTTTGCTGTAAAGCCTGCATATTCTGGAGGAACGGAAAGCACGGGCATATCTGATTCTCGTCAGTAATGGAAATCTAAGCTCCAAAGGTACATTATACTGCTGAACACACAACTTCATAAGTGACAAATCATCTTCTTCCCGTAAATGAAGATCAGGGATGTGAATCACACGTGTTCCAGAAGAGACTGAGCCATCAATAGCTTCAACTTGGCTTGAAGAATTTGTGCCACGCAACTCAAAGTAAAGTGTTGATCCAGCACGATACTGCAACTGGTCACAATCATTAAGTACCTCAGATGGAAACAGGCATAATCCATCCTCCTGAGACCTCTCATAAAGAGTGACACATGAATACAAACCCAGGCCTTCTTCTTTGCTGCCCCAACCTTGTGCAAGGGATAAGAGACAACTGTTCACTGAGCCACATCCAACCAGCTTTCCACTGACATGCAGTTTTGAGGGCGTTATTTTCACAAGTGCAGAAAGAGCTTCCAGAGCTGCTATGAGAATTTCAGGATCTGTTGAAGCAAGCAAGAGCTTGAAATGCTGTAAAGAAAGCAATAAAGTTAGAATTCTGTAAACTTGAACTAAAAGCACAAATGTAATACTACAGCAGAACATCAGATCAAATACTTCTAGTGGGAGGTTACAACAAATTATTTTCCAGACTTCGGGTGTAGCACAGTACATTACATAAAAGTATTCTATAGCAGGATTTCTATAATTTTCAGTCACCGCCTTACCTCTATAACACTGAAAGAACTTTTGTTGTGGCAATTTTCAAGGATGATCTGCATCACTCTAAGAATTTGCAAGACAGCCTGTTTGGGAAATGGACTGGCATCTCCTAAAATGTCATCAGACAAAAGGAGCCCAGCTCTAGAACATAAATAGGTCTTGAAATAAGTATCAAAATGTAGAAATAGAGGTCTCCAGTGGTGAAAATTTCCCTGAAACAGAGGTAATAAATGAGTGCAAACAAATAAATGAAACAGAGGAAATATATTAACTGAAAATCTTGACCAACCTTTCCATACTCCCAGCGAAAACCAGAAAGGGGTATTTCTATATCCTGTAATGGGCACTGAATCACCTTGTCGATAAAAGCTTTTATTCTTGGAGGCTGCAAAACACAACGCAGTCAAGGAATATTAACTTATCTATGAAATGACAATATTCGAGATTACCAATTCAAAATCCACAATACACATTGTCATTATAGATCTCAAACTTCAAACAATTCTCAGGCTTGGATTTCTAAGATTAAATAAATAAACTTAATCTAATTGTCAAAATCAGTTTAAGAAAGTTAACAGTGGTCTAGACCTGATATATAGTAATACACAATTAAAAGTCATTATTTTTGTGATCAAACATGAATAAAAAATAATGAAGTTTAAATGTTTATACTTTATATGTACAGGTACTTGTGCCAAAAAAACATGCGTGGAGGTGGAGCTACCATCCAGGCTAGCTTTTCACTTTAAATTGACCAAGATAGTAATCAGAACGGTCAAGATTACTCTCCAAGTAGTTCCAACCATTTAAACATAAAAAAAAAAAAAAACAGTTATATGTAGACCCTCTCTTTTTTTCACCTCATAAGCAACACACTTAGCAACGGTTGCACCCTTTATTGTTTAAGATACATAATTTTCATGGAAAAATAGCCTTTGTACCGTCGACAGCCCCCCCCCCCACCCCACCCCACCCCAAAACCACCACCACCACAAAATAAGAAAAAGTTTTCACTAGTGACGCCGCTCTATCAAGTTCTATAAATGTTGTTGCATCCACTTAATATCAAAGGAATGCCAGCGTATAAATACAATTGAATTACTAGATTCATCTGAATGGAAAGGTGCATAATAGTACTTATGCATATTTCATAATTTCTGCATTTCACAAGCTAATTTTCCATATAGATTTTCATTATAGACAAACCCAAGAGAAAAACTCATACTTTATTTGCATAGCACAACAAGTGGAAGGTAGTCATTCTTATTACATCTGACAATCTGAGAAACACAACATAATGAGATTTCTTGTTCCATTCACCTTAAGAATTGTCATAGCACTACATCTTTCCACTTCACAAAAAATCTAGAGCTTAGTTTCCTAGTCGTATTCAAGCAAGCTTTTATAGCTGATTTTACCTCCATCATTCTTGAAATTTCATTGTAAGGGATGAACATTAATATCATAACAACAAAAACATAAACAACAACAAAAAATCATATAACCTTGATAAAATGGATAATTAACGCACAAACTAACAATAGTCTATATGCATTATGCAATAGATTCCCCTCTCTTCTCCAAACACATACCAAACTAAGCTTAACAGTGAAATTGTCTTAATGCATTTCATAGATTAATGAAATGGAACACACCACTATGCTAAACATATTGCCTAGAAACCCCAGTGCGCAGACATAAAATAACTGATTAGGGTTTAAATTAACCTCGTAGCAAACCCTATAACAAAATCCAAGAGCATTAATCCAGGGCATATAAATCAAATAGAAGCGCATAAAAGAGTAGAAATTTAGTTTAAGGAAAACATACGGGCTCTGAATCGAGTTTAACCGTGGGGCCAATAGCCCCTTCACTAGAAAGGAGTTGACGAAGCCTGGAAGGCAAGCTCGATCTTATGCTCGCCATTTTCGGTCACCGTCTACTAGATTGTAGACTGTAAAGACAGCGAACGAGAAAAAATATCGTCAGAACCTAATCATCTGAATAAACAAATAACAACGAAATTCGAAATAAATCCAAAAACCTAAAAATCAATTGAATTGAATAACAGAAAAACAATAGAATGTAGACTTACTATCAAAAAGCCCGGCGATGCTTGCACATCAAACCAGTTTTCACTGTACAGAAACGAAATGAAAATCTGTATAGAGAGAGTGTGTGATGAAGATATGTAGAATCGGCTACGGGAAAAACAAGAACAAAGGAATGGTGGGTTTAATTTGTTTTGTGTGGCGAAGTTGTTCTTGCTGTAACCCTGGAAAAAGCAAAGGGCTCAAACCTTACTGCACGCACTCGAGGGCTGATACTACATAGCGAAGAGTCATTTTGAAGGCGGTTTTGCAATTGAGTCCCTCGAATTATACTTTATTCGATTTACGTTTTTTCACCGTCATTGACTTTCTATTTATTTATTAATTAAAAATTGCTGTCCCAGGGCATAGCTCAAGTGGTAGAGGGGAGGGTGGAAAGGTCTTCCAACTGAGCTTGGCCCCTTGCAAGCACAATTTAAATAGTGAGTCCTTTCTATAAGCCACTTGAGGCACATCCTGCGATTTACCTCCTCCATCAATTTCCAGGGAAGAGGCGGTGGGGGCCCCTAATGGTGGGGTACACCATTAATTTAATTGCTTTAAAAATAATGAAAACTCTTCTTTCGATATTTTATTTATTTAGTATATCCGTATATTGTTTTTAATTATTATATTTTATTCTTTAATTAAAGTGTATTTCGCAGTCATCTATCCGAAAAAGTAGCTTCTTTCCATAGGTTTATTGTTACTTTTCAAAAAATTAAAAAAATAAATTTGTTTATATTATTAGATTATTATTATTCTTTTTAACGTGTAATTCGCTACCTATATCTTATTATCTAGATTATTATTGGGGCGGCACTATTGTCATCCGAAACATTACTAAGGGCACCCAATTCTCAAAAAAATTGATAGTAAAAATCCTATTATGCCCCCACCTCTAAATTTACACCCACACTAGTTCAATCAATTAATTTTGCTAAGTTCATCCAAGACCATTACTAAGCCCACCCAAAATTATTACTGCATACACCAAAAAATGAAAAAATAAATTTAGCGTACGCCCTGCATCTTCCAACTAAAATCGACACATGGTGATAGTTCGAAACAATGAAAAAATAAATGCATACGCCCTTGATTTTCCAACTAAAATCAACACATAGTGATAATTTCGAAACAATGCTCAAGGATAAACCATTGTGTTAGATTCCAAGCTGCCAGTTGTGAAATGAATTTATATATCTATATCTTCTTGTATTGACAAGTGTTCGTCTAACAACAATTCGTAATGATTCAATATTGTGTTTGAAGGAAAATTTTCTAAGATGTTCGAGACTAAACAAAATGCTCTTGTTCGATATCGAACTCAAAAGTCAAGAAAATTATAAGTAATGTGTCTGACATCCAAACAATTTTTTCTTAGTATGAGAGGCTTAATATATCTTTTTCTTTATTAATTATTGAATTCAAGAAAAAAAGAAAAGCGAATGAATGGATGGCGTGAGAAATCAAATTTGTTAAATTTTCAAACTCATGTATACAAAATACATAATTACTCCATCCGCGTGCGTTGATGAAGATTGAAGATTTTTTATTTCTTCTTCTGAATCTCAATCCCCCAGGTAGCATTGAGTTTGGGGTATGGTTTTCAACCCTACAAAAGATGCATATGGCTAAAACTGTTAATAGTTTTGGGTGGAGTTAGCAATTTAGCAAAATAAATTGGGTGGATTAGTGTGGATCTAAATTTGGAGGTAAGGGTAGAACATAAATTTTACTATCAATTATTTTGATAATTGGGTGCTCTTGGCAATGTTTTGAGTGACAATAGCGTCGCCCTTATTATTACTCTTTTTCGCATGTCTACTCTAAAACACAGATCGCCAAAAGGACATAGAGTAAAATGTTTAAATAAAAAAAATAATACTGGATTAATTAAAAATGATAGTGGTATAGTGAATTATTTCATAAATACTTTGTAATATAAATAAAAAATACTTTTTAATAAAAAGTAATAATATTTTTAATAAAAAGTGATAATTATTGAGAAAATATAAAAACAATCTTATGTGAGATGATTTGATGCAAGTGTCACTTTGATTATTATACAAGTTGATATCTTGTACATCCGAATGAACGCGTGAATTACATTAAATAATAATAATATATGACAAAGTCTCTTGTGAGACGTTATAAATATGAGACAGTTTGTGAGACGTGTTATAATATGTATATTATGTAGATAAAGTATGATTAAAGGTTGTTACGATAGATAATGAATTAAAGTACTATGATTTTAAGGTGTTATAATATTATTCATTTTTTACACACTGTAACAATAATTAAGCATATTTTACCTATATAATAAATATACGTTAATAGTGGATCGACCCGTCTCACAACCGTCTCACCAAAAATCCATCTCACAAGAGAGCTTCTCATAATATAATTTTCAACTCACTATTTATTAAAATATTATACATTTAAATCTCCATGCAAAAAAAATAAACATCAAAATTAATGCGTAAGGAGTAATATATTTTTATTCATTATTTTATAAGGTCTGAATGTAAGTGTACGAATTTGAATTGATACATGCCTTATTATTATACTAATATATAAAACACTCCATATTTATTTTTAAAAAATACCCAGCACCTTGTTATTAAAAAAATATATGTATTGTCTCACCAATTTAATTTTACTTTATTTTAATTTATATATAATCTTTTTTTTTTCTTTTTTTAAGGGAATTTCCTTTGAAGTCGATTCACCATTCATCCTATTTTAGCAAAATTATGTTTTAGTATGTAAAAAATTATTCTTTAGAAAAAAATTATTACTCTTCTTAATGAAAAATATTACCTATCTCAACAAGAATATAAAATTTTATAATACATCATAATTAGAATAATAATATTTTTCCTTCACGAGAACAATATTTCATATCTCAAAAGAGTAAATTTTCATATATTAAAATGTAATCGGTAAATCAGAGTGCAATAATTTAATTTAAGGGGTTAATATTTTTCAAATGAGTAATATTTCATTCCTCTGAAGAGTAACATTTTTATGGCAAATTCTTTTATGCATCCACATCCAGAACTTATTACACTAATGAATAAAAGCTTATACATTTTGTTAGCGAATTTTACATTAGTTCTTTTTAATGAAAAATTTATTGTGACACAAGTTATATCTTTATTAAGAAACATATATATACTATTAAATAAAAATTATAGTTAGTCTCTTGTGCACCGGGAGCACAAAGTGTTCAAGGTTATAACATAAAGGGTGTTCATTTTAATTATAAATGTATGATTTCATGAAAGAGTCAGTTAAAATATAAATGATATTAATGTTTGAGTAAAAAAATTATTTTTATTTTAAAACATTAAGGGTATAAGTTTCTATATCAAAGCATGCAATATTTAATATTAAAGGGTACAACTGTGGAAGGACGTCTGATCTGGGCACACGGTACGCTTGGAGGCACGCTCACGCAAATTTTATCCTAAAAATTAATGACATATGTGTGCACATAATATCAACTCATATTTTTTGTATATTAAAGAGTAATCGATAAATCTGCATGTGTGAACCCAGTTCACACAAGTGCTTATCTTTTTTACACTACAAAAAAGAATTTTTTAGCAATCGAATTTACCAGCGGAATTCAATCCGTTGGTAATTACCAGTGGATTAGCAACAAAAATGACATTTTTATTTTAGCAATGGAATGCCAACAGATTTATTCTCTATTTTAGCAACGGAATTCAATACGTTGGTAATTAGCAACGGATTACCAAGGGAATCATTATATAAATTATCAATGGAGTTATTAGCAACGCATTACCAACGGAATTATTTTATCAACGGAATTGATTTTTCGTTGCTAAAAATTTACCAACCACCACTTTACGAATAGAATTTTACCAACAGATTCCGTTGTTAATCCGTTGGTATGTCAATTTAACAATGAAATTAAGGTTTTTACCAACGGAATATTCCGTTGGTAAAAAATAATTTTTTTGTAGTGTTATTATTATATTACCAATGTATATCTCCATAGTATTTGAATCTTTATTTTTCAATCATCCTTTGTGCACATACGATTAGTTTCTCAATTATGATATAGATGATCCAATGAAAATGAATAATTAACAATTTGGAAATGATTAAATTAAGAGTGATTTTAGGGTGCATCGATGCATCTTAGAATTGATGGGTTAAAAATAAGATGTGGTGGATAGACATTAAAAAAAACTAATTATTTTATTTAATTTGATGGTGGAGATTAAATTAAAATTTAATCTAACAATTAAGATCGTCTAGGTGCACCAGGTACACAACAGTTTGACTCTTAAATTAAATGCTCGTCTCATTTCCTCTCCAAGGGAGGCAATATACCCTATATGTCCATAAAATCTAATATGCTACACAAAAATTTAATAAAAACAATGCTCTAATTTCAATTTAATGATATTTGAGAGGATGCTAAATTTTTTTTTTTTTAGAACTCAACAAAGCTTTATTAATCATCTAGCATCTAAAGAATCAATACAATCCAAAAGAGATAGTGGGATGCCATAATAAAAAAAAATCTGGACAACACATTATTGAAAGCATATTAAGCTAATTTATTGGCTAAGAAGTTAGTTGTGCGATGGACCCAGCAGAATGAGCTTTTCCAAAAAGATAAAGTTAGAGTGATGACATCTTTAATGATCGAGCCAAAATAGGACATGTCCACCTTTGGTTGATCCAATGCATGGTAGAGAACAAGCGAGTCAATTTCTAACAAACCTGGCTGATATTCTGGTCCCGAGCAAGTTGTAATCCACGACGTGCAGCCAGCGCCTCAACAATTTCAACAGAGGGTTCTGTATTGAAAAGCTCCAAGAAACATTCCAATCCACATTGCGAGCAACACCCCCAATATCAGTTCCCACACCACTTACAATTGAAGCATCAGTATTAATCTATTTAACATCTAAACTTGGAGGTGCCCACAAACATTAGGCTTGATGGTATCCTCCTTGGGATAGACATATTTAACTTTCTAATACTCTTCAAGGAGTTCCAATCCCATAGAGAACAAATGATGTGGGTTGTGTTCTTTTTTCTAAAAAACAAAGAGATTACGAGCAAAACATATACATCAAAGTAAGACACCAAATTAAAATAACATCTTTGCTTATGGTCGCTGCTCTTCCAAAAGGTATCCAACGAGTCATTCAATAGCAGCAACTAATCATTGTTTGAGAGATCAAGGTGGAGTGGAGAAAGAAGTCAAAATTTCTTTACCCATGGGCAATCTTGAAGCACATGCTCTGATTCCACCCCACTTCTGCATCTACTACACATAGGGTCAACATCCACAAATCGCTTAATCAAATTGGTATATAAAGGTACAATACCTTTATAACATCTCTACACGAACATTTGAATTTTAGGTGGGACATCTAAAGACCAAACCCATCTCTAGTGTGAATTCATAGCCACAATCATATTTATCTCATCTTCTTCTATGTTTTCAAAACTTGTCAAATAGCCCGTTTTAACTGAGTAAATTTCATTTTTATGTGACTCCATGAAAGAACATCAGATTTGTTTGAGATACTAAAGGGGCAGAAATCTGGCTTTTGCCTCATTTGGTAATAACACCTTCGTTATAAGTTGCAAATTCCACCTCTGACCATCATCTTTCAATTTACCAAATTCATCCATTTTTACTACTTTCATGTTGGGGTTCTATTGTTTGGTTAACATGAACCATTAGGGTTCCATACGATTCTATATCAGCGAAAGTAAGAGCATAAAATCATATTACCTTTCACCAGGGTATGTTGAAGAAGAAGAATTCTCGCCAGCAGCAAGTGCAGGGCATAACTCTCTCATCCGATCTTCGAATTGAGTGATCTATGTGCCAAAATGATCCTATTTTCCGTGGATTTTCAATCATGTATCACACGAATAGTTTAGAGTTACACACGATTTAAAAATTATCATGGAAGTTGACGAACAGCAGCAATAAACGACCTCTTGATCTTCTGTTGTATTCACAAGTCCAATCTTGACGTCGTGTGGGCGACGATCTTCAAGATACTCTCAATCTGATGTTTTCTTTCCCTCCTCATAGTGTTAGGCATGAATAATTAGGGTTTTCGTACAGTTGAGATGACTTATATATGGGCTACAACAGGGACAAGAAGGAGAAATTAGAGTTGGGTTTCTATTTGGCTTAAGTATCCAAGTTTAGCCCAAAACTTATACTTAAGTTCAATAATAATAATAATATATTCCCCTATAATATTATTACTGCACTATCGCTCTAATCCCATAATTACGTTATGATTTCTTTCTTATTATGAGCTCGTTAGTCTCCTCGCGTTTAAGATATACAATGCTCATTAATCAATTAAGTTACTGACAACTCTATTAATTAATATCTCATCCGAGAGTAGTACCACTCAACCTCATTTTCATGTCGGAATAAATCCACCAGTTGGGTTTACATGATAATCCTTATGAGCTCTTCAAGGGGAAGGATACGTTATACACTTGTTCAATAAAATGTATACAATGTATGTTTAATAAGTATACAATGTATGTTTAATAAGTATACATTAATGAAATCGACAACTCAAACAGAAAAAAGTGAAAGGCTACGTTATACACTTGTTCAATAAAACGTACACACTTTATGCTTAAAAATTATACATTAATGAAATCGACACTCAAATGAAAAAAAGTAAAATGCTCCAAGAGACGAGTACGTGGAGAAATGCTGGAGGAGATGAGAGCATCGGAATAGGAAAAGATGTTGAGTATGACCTACTTTGATATCTGGAGAGATCGGAGCGGCGGCTTCACCATTTAAAGTGGAGCAGTGTTGTCGGAAAGTGGAGGCATTCATCGTGACAATAAATTTGAAGGAGGAGGCGTTCATCATTACAACAAATATGAAGGTGGATGCGTTCTTCGCGATAACAGATCTGATTTATAGCGGATCTGATTTTTTATGAGGGAACGTGAGGAAGACGTACGAGGGAGAGGAGACGAGTGATAAGAGTTCCGACGAATGGTGAAGGCGTCGATCTGATTATTGATGAGAAAACGGGCAATTGGGACAGTAAGAGAGAATGAGTGGTGGGTTTGGGTTCCGACAATGGTGAAGGCATTGATCTGATTATTGATGAGGAAACGGGTGGTTGGGGACGGTAAGAGAGAAGAGAGAATGAGTGGTGGGTTTGGGTAGGGGAAGAGAGAATGAGCGATTGAAGGATGGATAGAGAGAGAGAGAGCGCGATTGAAAAGGGAGGAAGTGAATGGCCCATCAGATAAAATAACGTATTATATGAGGGTTATTGGGTCAATTTTTGACCCGATTGTACCTTAACAATTGGATACAATAGACTTTGCCCTTTGTGTGGTAGGTTAAAAGGTATAACTCTTGTTGGTTGGTTGGTTGAGTTACCATGATTAACCTCCTTCACATATTATCGGTCCAGCGTACGGGGCGCTTGGGGTGAGTGACTCCACCTTTTGCATAATGCTCGTAATACATTAATTGTTAATAAATAAATTGATTACATATATATCTTAATAATTTATACAATAATGTTATTATTATTGTACCAAGATCAAATCAGAGGAAATAACGATTCGAGGTTCAAATGGTCGAACCAATTCAATCAGGATTCAATCGAATTATATTACTCCCTCCGTCCCAAGTTAAATTTCACAATTTTTGTTTTCATACGTCCCATATTAAACTTTACTACCCTAAAAAAATATCGGGAAAATTTCACTTGTAGTCCCATGAGAATTGTTGACATGTAAAAGTAGTCTCATACCTATAAGTTGATCCTAAAAGTTTCATCTTTGGTCCCAACCGTTAGTTTTTGGATGGAAAAAACTTTTAAGTCCTTAAAAAATTGACATTTCTTAAAAAAATATAATTAATATACGATCAAGTGCTTCAATTATCTTCCTTTCACAATTTTCAACGCATCAATCAAATTCACAATTATCTCCATATATCGTATTATGATCTCCAATTGAACTTCCAATGGTGCATTAGCTTAGTCATGAGATCAGACACCAAATCAAATTATACATAAAAGATACAAAGAACATCAAGCATCATAACAGTTAAATAACATTTTTACTCAGAAGTCCCTTTCCACCAGTAGTAGCCCTTCATAAATAAGCAAATTAAATCAGTAACATCGACGAACAGTGGTGTTATTTTTCTATCACTAATCCACATGACAATATCCAATTATTATCTCCACACCACTTATAACAATAGCCTCCTCCACCCTGTTCACCGCCCAAGCTTCAAGAGTCTTTAACCCTTAAACAAGACCATCGACTCGTCAGCTCCTCCACATACGTTCTACCAGCCTATTGATGAGAGAAGGGTAATCTCTGACCCGGACCCACTGAAACGAAATCCATGACCTGCGAGTATCATTGGTATTTGCTCATCTGTATTTGATCCAGACTCTGATTCCCATGGTTCGCCAACAGCTTGTCCGAAAATGACTAGTCGTCGCTTTCGGAGAACTTCTAGGGTTGGATGAACCCACCGGTCGACCCCGATATTAGCCGCGATAGATTTGTTATCGGGGTGGAATCCGATCGGGTATGGTTCTTCTTCTTGAAGACCCTGCAGATGACCCACCCATCTTTGTAGAAGTTGTGGGGATGGTTGGAGTCGTCGTCCAAATGGTACTCGTGGGTGGTTTAGTCAATCTTGTGGCCGCGGAGGCCCGGCCCGTGTAGAAAACTAGGGTTTTCCTCATGCTGATTCGCTTGGAGCTGCTGACGTGGATGGTCTTGTCCCAGCCTGTTGCCTTTTGAAATCCGGCAATCATGGCTCGATTCATTTGGGTGCCGAAGCAGAACGGGATATTGCACTTCGAGGCCGATGGAATTGGGTTATTTTCTCTGCAAACAAAAAAACATTGTGGATGATAGTTTGAGAGAGATGAATAGATTTTGGTTGGGTCATAAAAACCAATCCCTAAATTTAATATTCCTTCTGTTAGTCAATTCTGCCAGTCAAATTGATGGTAAATAACTAAAATTTTCACGGGATTAATTTTGAAAGTAAAAGGACCATTTTGAAATTCTTATATTCTCATGGGACTAAAATTAAAAAATTTTCAAGAAATATCACATCAATCCACAATCATAAAAGTACATATTAATTACAAATTTATCATTCACACTTAACACACATTACATACTTTATTATTTATATATAATTTCATAAAAATACTACATTACCTTTCAAAATTAATAAAGTTGATCAAAAAAATAATTTTTTTAAAAATAATTTTTCTTAAACTCCGTGTCTACTGTAACGATGTAGTTTTTTTTGGGACGGAGGGAATATATAAAATCATTATTCCTAAAAAAATATATAATTACCAAAATTATTTTCCAAAGTTGAAAATTTAATTTAAATAATAATATGAGTAATAAAAATAAAAATATTTATTGTTTATAATTCGAACAATACCATAATTCATAATTTAATCCAAAATTTAAATATAATATTTTAAAATAAATAAAAATAACAGTGAAACAATAAAAACAAAATTTAAAAAAAATTAAAAAATTAAATAAAAAAACAAAATTGGGCTGACCTGCTGCTCAATTTTAACCCATACCACGAGTGACCCGCTTATCAGAATGTGTTAAAGAGTGGGTTGTGAAGAGTTGTGGGCCAAACCATCTCTCCACTCTAAATAAACCCACAAAATATAAAATAAGATAAAATTTTGCTTTAACAAATTCATCGTAAGATCATTTTACTTTCTTTCTTAAAAATGGATCTCCTTAGCCTTATTTTACATTCTAAACGCACTAAGCAGATCACCGATGTGTTAACTTATCAAAGTAAAAACATTGAAGGAAAAAACTACACGCTTTTATTATGAAATATTATGGCCTTAAATAGGCAAGTGCATTAACGGAAATAACATAAAAATAGCAATTATCTGACCACTAACTAGACTCAACAATATATCTGTAATCTAAAAATTTTTCCTATAAACTAGGAGATGACTCTAACCAAACTTGATGAGAAAGTAAATTAATGACTCAGTCAAATATACTCAACAATCCCTCCCTTAAACTGAAAATCTTCAATTTATATAGTTTTAAGCATACAAACGCCTAGCAGCTCCCATAGTTTTCGAAATGCAACATCCTTTAAGGACTTTGTAAATATATAAGTTATTTGATCTTCACTTTTGCAATAAACGAGATCAATAATTCCTTTCTTAGTAAGATCCGTATGAAATGGTACTTCACATGTATATGCTTACTTCTTCCATGTAAAACTAGATTTTTTAGAGCTTCACTGTTGACGTGTTGTCACAATAAATTATGGTGGCTCTACCTTGCTTAAAACATAACTCCTCAATTATATTCCGCAACCAAATTGCTTGACAAACACATGTTGTTGCAGCAACAAATTCAACCACAGTGGTTGATAGTGTAACGATATCTTGCTTCATGGAAGACCAAGAAATAGCAGCAGATCCAAACTTGAAGACATAGCTGGAAGTGCTTTTTCTATCCTCCAATTCTCCAGCATAATCACTATCGGAGTAATCGACCAATTCTGTCTTTTCTCCATTCCTATAGATCAAACCAAATTCCATTGTACCCTTCAAGTATCATATAATTCTTTTAGCTGCTAGAATATCAACTTGTTTTGGGCTTTCCATATACCTAATGATGAGACTTACAGCTTACATTATGTCAGGCCTTGTAGCAGTTAAGTACATCAAACTCCCCATAATTTTCTTGTACAACGTGCTATCAACATAATTTCTGTCAGGATTCGGAACAAGCTTCAAACCCATTTCAACAGGTGTATCAACGGAGTTGCAATTTGTCATTTGAAACCTGTCTAAAATATCCTGCACATATTTCTTTTGAGAAAGAAAAATCCTAACATCAGATTGCATAACTTTGATTCCCAAAAAATAATAGAGCTTACCAAGATCAGATATTTCAAATTCAACCATCATGGAATTCTTAAACTGATCAAACATCAATTGATCATTTCTAGTAAATATAAGATCATCAACGTATAAGCAAACAATGAACAATTTACCTCAATCTTCAATCTTTGTGAAAAGTGTATGTTCATATGGACATTGCTTGAATCCCGCCTTAAAGAAAAAAGCATTTATATGATTGTTCCATGCGAGTGAAGCTTGTTTCAGACCGTATAAAGCCTTTTTAAGTTTGTAAACTTTACTTTCTTGTCCAAACTTCACATAACTTAGGGGTTGATTTATATATACATGTTCTTGGAGATCACCATGTAGAAATGCAAATTTAACATCTAACTGGAAAATAGGCCATGGCATTTGAGAAGCCATTGCAATCACCAATCTGATAGTATCATGTCTAACAACTGGAGAGAAAGCTTCTTTGTAGTCAATGTCAAACTCCTGCTTGTAGCCTTTAGCTACTAAGTGTGTCTTGTACTAGTTGACTTCTCCATTATTTTTCAGTTTTGTCTTGTAGACCACTTCAAAACAATTGTTTTGTGCCCTTTAGAAGATCAGTTGACTAACATGTCATATTTCGTTCTATGGCTGCAATTTCTTCATCTATTACCTTTCGCCATTTTAATTCTTTCACAACCACGTCATAAGTGGTCGGATCACAATATGAAATAGAGAAAATGAATTAGGGGATCATCAGACTGGTCAATTCCCATTACCTCATTATCAGCCATCCAACCAGGCCTTTTTTAACACGATGAGTCCGTTCTGCACTTTTGTCATCATGATGAGGCCGCTCTTCACTTTCGTCATCTAGTGAAGGATGTTGATCATATTCTGGTAATTACTGTTGACTCTTTTTTCGTTAACTTATTCAAAACTAACTTGAACTCGCTGCTCAAATGACATATTATTTCATTTCCAGAAGTTATCCTCATCAAAAACAATATCACGACTAATGAAAATTTTCTTAGTGATAGGATTATAGAGTTTATAAGATTTTGAATAATCACTAATACCAAGAAAATTGCATTTCTCACCCTTGTCTTCTAGCTTTGTCCTTTTCTGATCCGGAACATGGGCATAAGCAACACACCCAAAAATTTTGAAAAGATCTCTGATGTGTTTTCGTCTAGTCCGCACCTCCTCAGGGGTCATATTTTAAATAGCAAAGGTGGGGCTTCTGTTCAAAACATGAATGCTCCAATGGACTGCCTAAGGCTAAAAATACTTTGGAACACCACTACGCATCAAAAGACATCGCACCATATTCAAAACAGTGAAAATTTTCCTCTTGCAAACTCCATTTTGTTGAGGTGTGCATGCTGCTATAAGTTGTTTCTTAATTCTAAGGGATTCACAGAAATTAGCAAATTATAATGAGTTGTATTCTCCACCACGGTCCGTGCGAAGAAGTTTAATATTGTTTCCAACTTGATTTTCAACGAGGACTTTGAAGTTTTTAAAAGAATCAAAAGCTTCAGATTTGTCTTGCAAGAAATAAACCCATATTTTCTGACTAAATCATCAATAAAGGTCATTAGATATCTTTTACCTCCATTTGATGATGGATTTATTGGCCCACAAAGATCATCTTTGCTCTGTAGGGTTTTTCTTATGGAAACTGATCACGGTGTTGTTTGCTAACAACACACTCTTCACAAACTTGAAAAGGACTTTGAATTATTGGGAGACCTCTCACCATATTTTTCTGTTACAGTGTTCTTAGACTATCAAAATTCAGATGTCCATGCGATAGTGCCACAGTCATGCCTTGTCCTTCACGTCAGTGGAAAACAAGATTGAGTAGTGAGATCAAGATACAACAGAAACATTCTATTTGTAGTCAGGTTGACTTGTGCAATCAAGCCCAAATTTTCATCTTGAATACAGCAAATTCCATCCTTTATGGAAATCTCGTATCCTTTCTCTTGAAGTTGCCCAACACTTAGCAAATTCATTTTCAAATCTGGAACAAAGAAAACGTTAGATATAATTTGAGTTTAATTCTCCTTATTGCGGATCTTCACGTTACCTTTGCCTAAGACAGAAACTTTAAAGTTATCACCAAACGAGAAAATGCATTGAAATGCTTCATCTAACTTATGAAACATTATCATGTCTCAACACATATGATTGCTGCAGCCTGTGTCTAAGTACCAAATATTTTGATATATTTGGTCTTTTTTATGACATGCCATCAAGAGAGTAGCTTCTTCTTCTTTTTCTGCAAAATTCGATCTTGCAGCACAATTTTGTTAAGATTTGCCATGGATTCAGACTTGTAATGGCCATACCTGTGATATCTATAACATTCAATCTCTGAGTTGTCTATAAACTTTATCTTGTTGTAATTTGAATTGCTATGGTCACGACTTTTGATTTCCCTTTGGAATCAGTAGGTTGATGTTTATTTGATTTTTGCTGATTTTTATTTTCCCATCTCCCTTTACCACCACCTGGACCTTTTGGATTAAATGAAGCCTTCAATGCTTGTTTTTCTTTGTCCTGCTGAACAATTTTATTTTCATGAACTAGCAAAGAGTTTTACAGTTTATCAATCGAAAGTGAATTGATATCTCTCGATTCTTCAATGGAACATACAACAAAATTAAATTTTGGTGTCATCGATCGAAGAATCTTCTCGACAATAGTAACATCTTCCTTTTTCTATCCATGAATTCGCATCTTATTAGCGATTTTCATGGTTCCAGTAAAGAATTCTGAAATCGACTAGCCTGACTTCATACATAAAGTCTCAAATTCAATCCGAAGGCTTTGAAGCAACACCTGTTTTGCCCTCGCATTCCCTTGGTATTTCTTCTGCATTGCATCCCAAATATGTTTGGAGGTTTCTTTGCAAAGAATTATTTCCAAGATTGACCGATCAATGGCTTGAAATAGATAAGTTTTTGCTTTAAGGTCCTTTAACTTTAAAGCATCCATTTCAGCCTTTTGAGCTGTTGGCGTCATTCTAGCATCTGGTATCAGTACTCTGGATTCAACGACATTCTAATATTCCTTTGGTATTAGGAAATTTTCCACCAGCATACTCCAATGATCGTAGTTGACCATCAAATCATCGAATGGATGGCTGTACAAATTTGTAGAAGTCATTGCTTGTTACTGCAAAAGAGAGAAAATAACAATATTAGTCACTCAACCTCACACCCCAGTGTTTCCCCTAACCTTCTGGTTCTCACTCTCACACTATCTCTTATTTGCACTAAAAGAATAGTTGGCAACCTAGTTTTGGTACCACTGTTGACTTATCTATGTAAAAACATTGAAGGAAAAAACTACATGCTTTTATTTTGAAATATCATGTCCTTAAATAGGCAATTACATTAACGGATATAATATAAAAATAGCAACTGACTGACCACTAACTAGACTCAACAACTTATCTGCAATCTAAACAAATTTTCTATAAACTAGGAGATGACTCTAACCAAACTTGATGAGAAAGTAAATTAACGACTCAGTCAAATATACTCAACAAGATGAAGACCAAATATTATTCAAATCTTGGACACATTCCAACGGATCAACTATTTTCTTTCTTCCTTCTCAAGGTTGTGAAATCCGAGTAGCCAATATGTACAGTGTATATGATCTGCAATATACGAATTTATTGCCCATTAATGTTGGATTATTTCCACTCTATTGTGCAATCCTTTCACTCTTGTAATAGATCATGAATGTGCTAATAGCAGCGTTTTTCAGAGATTGTTCGACAAATACTTGCCAAAATTTCTGCATCAATTGGTAGGTGGCGTTGCCAGGATCATCGATTTATATGAAGAGACTAAGTTAAATTTATTCTCATGAAATCGTGATAGGTGGACCTTGCCATTTAACCCCATGTGAGGAATTAGCAGTGTTTTTTCACACAACAGACATACTCCGCAAAATGATTTTGATTCCTTTCTTTTTAGTCCCAAAGTATTTTTTTCCTTTCATAATTAATCTAATAAGTTTATAAAATTGCAAATTTAGTTTCATATGATTTTTTCTTTGCACACTTAACCCCAACATAATGTTTCTTTTAAATTTCTTCTATAAAATTATAGAATTAAGAAGTTAACTTAAGAAGGATAGTTTAGTCTCATTATCATTTTAAAAAATAAATTTTCATAGAGAAACTCTCTTGTGAGAATGTCATAGAAAGACGGGTCGTGAGACGGGTCAACCCAGCATATTATTTATAATTTAATAATAAAATATAGAATAATTATGATTAGTCAACCCCCTTATCTTTAGTAGTTCCTAAATTTATGAGATAAGTTATGATTAGTCAATGCCCATTATTTTTAGTAGTTACTAAATTTATAGGATAAATTCAAACCTCCCGATCTAATGACTCGTTATTTCCGATGACCATTTTTTTTACTCCGATGAATCGTCGCTGCAAATCATAATTTGTCCTCACCAATGCTCGTGTACATTACATGTGTTATAGTATGTCGTGGATGGGTTACAATATGTAATTTTCGTTTTAGTATGTCTTAGCTGAAGAATATTTCGCTGGTATTATAGTATGTTGTTTCCATGTTATTGTGTGTAATGTATGTGCTATAGTATGTCAGCTAATAGTATATTATGTTTCTTTTATAGTATGTCAAATCCGCATTATAGTATGTAATTTTTGTATTATTGTATGCTACCTAAAATAATATCTCATTGATTTCACAGTACTTTGTTCCCGTGTTATTATAATATCTTATATAAATGTGTATTGCGTATGTCTTGCAATATGTCATTACCGTGTTATGGTATGTCGTGGATGTGTTATAGTATGTAATTTCTGTGTTATTGTGTCTTAGCTGGAAGAATATTTTAGTGATGATATAGTATGTCGTTATTGTGTTATTGTATATAATGTACGTGCTATAGTATGTCAGCTGAAAGTATATTTCGTTTCATTTATAGTATGCCAATCCGTGTTATAGTATGTAGTTTGTGTGTTATTGTATGTTAGATGAAACTATATTTCATTGATGTTGTAGTACGTCGTTTATGTGTTATAGTATCTTACGTAAAATGTCTTACAGTATGTCGTGGCCTTGTTATAGTATGTCGTTAATCGACTAGAGTATGTAATTTTTGTGATATTGTATGTTGAGATTTTTGTCGATATTTTCACCTAGATTTTAGTGTCTTTTTATGTATATTTTCGTATTATTTTATCCATATTTTGTGTATATTTTAGTGGTATTTTGTGTTTTTATGGAAATGTGTGAAAATGAACTTAATCATATGATTTTCAGGGAAAAATAAATTTTAGATGCGAAAAGGAAGACATAGGAAAAAATGGAGCTCGATTTGGAGTTGAAACGAACAAGAGGGCCAAAATAAGAAACAATTCCATAAATTTCATTTTTTGTCCCATGAACTAACTTGTTCCACATTGGAAACTCACTCAAATTCCTCTCACTCTACCACTACATAAACCCACTTCTCCCACATTGAAAACTCATCACAAACTCCTCTCACCCTTACTACTATAAATACCCTCTTCCATGAAAGCCACCATTCATCAATTCAAGTTTAATATTATAGACTTCAAAGGGGGATTCTATTTCTAATTTTTATAGACTTCTTTATAGTTTTGTCATGGGATTTGTAGATACAATTGTCTATATTGTTTTCTCCAAGACTATGATAGGCTAATCTCCTTTGTGAGATTAGCTCCATGATTGGTGTTTGATAATTTAGTTTTTATGCAATTTAATTTTAATCTTAATTGGGAAATTGTGTTATTTCTATCATTGATATGAATTGCTTGATGTATATGTGTGATTTGTGTGATTAATTGTCATGGACATTTGATTAGATTGAGAAATCAATTATGTGTTTAGGATAATTCATTGAATCATTTCATCATACACTTCATGTGCATTAATTTAGAATGAGATAGAGATATCCTTCTAGATTTAGAACCCTTTGATAGAACATTTAATTAGCTTAATCGAGAGATTAGTTGATTAGATGAGGAGACCTAAACCATTAATGAATTCATTGTACCTTTAAAGGAGATATTGCCTATGATTTAGTACCTCATTAGGAACTCAGTAGAGTAATTAGTACCTAGTGGGAAGTGTTCATTTTGGTCTCAATCTTATGTGCTTTTGGGAGCCTTATTGAGGGCCGACATCCCATCCATCTCGAGAGAGAGTTTAGGTGGAATTAGTGATGACTTCTATGCCATGTCCATGAGATATTAGAATGAATTGCATGAATACTTCATTGTCCATGCCATGATTGTTGCTAATCTCATCCTTGCATCATTTGGAACTCATTCATCTTGCATTTATTTTATTATTTATTTCTTGCATTAGTTTAATTGAATTCATTTGCAACCTATCCATTACTCCATTCCATCGTCCTTATAAAATCATGATAAACTTGAGATCACTTAAACTCTAGCATGTTCCTTCCTTAGATTCGATAAATTATTTTATTGGTCATCCCAACTATTAACAACCAATCAGTAAACCCTCTAATTATGTCTAGGCGGGCAAGTTGCAAGAATCTTAGGTAAAAATTTTAGATTATTATGTCTCCTTAGGTCAATTTTTATGTTCAAAATCCAATAGGAGAAATAAGAGAAAATATGAACAATGTTCAGTACGAAAATTTGCACTTTCATAGGTTGTTTTCATATAATTTTTGCATAATTTTAGCATTATTTGTGGAGTTTATTTTTTATTGTTAATATATTTTATGACTTTACGGGTATTGCTTAGTTTTTGCATATTTTAAGCTTATTTTGAAATGAATCAATAAAACATAAGAGGTGTTAAAAACGGGAGGAGAAAAGCTAGCCAATATTTGGTCGTTAGCTGGGTACTACTGATCTTGAAATGTAATGGAGGAAGAGATGTGAGCAAATTGATTTATCATGCCTGCCAGGCACATTGTGGGCGTAGGAATTGAGGCACTACTGCTATGTAATTAATGGGTGGGCCCATTGCCACTAATTCATGCTAATTACGTGAAGGGGCCCATAGCAATGTTAGAAGCTCACAGATCATTTGTTGTCATGCTATTCAATGAATTAAAGCCAAAATGCAATTAATTCAAGTACAATGAAGTGGATACATGGACCACCACTACTCCAAAGCCCATCATACGCACAGGAGCCAATAAAAAAATAGAATTCACGACAGAATTCGAGAACACCGCCACGACAGATTTCATTGCAACCACATCACACGCCCATTAATCACAAATCCACCCATAGAATCCGTCATCCATTCCAGTGTGCGTGATTCAAGGAGGAGGAATCATACGATTGGAGGAGACAGAAAGAAGAGCATCAACAATTCTTCGATCTAGGGTTTTATTTTTTAACTCAATTTCCTTTCAATTAAGATGAACTTTGGCAAGATCCTTCTTACAGCCATGGAAGTTGCTTGTAACTCCATGGGAAAAATACTTTGAGTAGTTATAGGGTTAGATGGATTAAGTTTATTTTGATTTAATACTTGATGAATGGTTCAATACTTTAGAATGTTTATTTGCTTTTCTATAAAATTCTTGGAGACTATTTGATTTAATTTGTGTAACATTTGTGGTTGTTTCATGATATTGAATAATACTTGGAATAATTATAACTTGTATACACAATTGAATTATTTAGTTATTTTGTATAAGTTGAAGTAATTGAATTGATTCTTTAGCTTATTAGCTAGACATAGAAATTATGATGGATGTCATTGATATTGATGCATTGTAATATTAGTAATATTCAGGAAATTAGGTAATAAAATTATAGTACCTAAGAAGGGAACACGTATTAGTTCTAGTACCTGACGAGGGAGGAAAATAATATAGTAAGTAATTATTGAAGGAGATAATATTATTAACCTAGAGTCTTAGGAGTTAAACTAGATCAATTATAAATTTGCTTAGATCAAATAAGTGAATTTGTAAAGATTGGTGACTCTTCCATAAGAATCTTTTAGAATTGTACCCAACTGATGAGCGTAGAAATTACTAGAAAATATGGTTCATTTTTAGCTTGGTTTTATATAATTAAGGTTGCTTATAGTTATTTAATTCCTTAATTTTTGTGGAGAGAAATCTTTTGATGGAATTTGCAGGATTTTGTGCTTAACTGAACTTCTTTAGGCAAATAGAAAGATGTGGGAAAAAACAGAGTTTAATTTGAAATTAAATCGAGCAAAAACAGGGTAAAATAGTGCAACTGCGTGAGCTGGAATTTTTTTACGATATGAATTGCGACCCATTTTATAATTTTTAGCCCAACTCTTATTTTAAATGGGGACCCACTTGTATAATTGGAGATCAAAGATATAGGTTCACCAATATTTCGCCAATTGAAGAAAATTGGCCCATCATTTGATATTAACAGTCGTGCATTTGGTGGATTGGAGAAGAAAAACAGCTGCCATCTTTTGGGCCACTATATGATTGAGCCAACTTATGCCAACTATTAAATATACCTACCATTTTAAATTGATTTTGAAGACTACGAATCAGGAGCCAAGGGTTCTGTTCCAGAAACACACCATTCCTCATTTTCCTTTCTACCTCATTCATCCACCTATCCAATTCCACCATATCCACCCATTCAATTCACTAAATTCCTCTATCATCTTCTCCATTTGATCAAGGAAGCAAAAGAGGTTGAAAATTGTAAGAGAAGATAGAGCTTTCATTAAAGAAATTTAAGGGAAGCATTTATTTTATTTTGTAATTTTCTTAGGGTTTAATCATGGATTTTTGTAAGACAATTTATTTTATTTTACTTGAGACTATGATAGGCTAATCTCCTTTGTGAGATTAGCAACATGAATGATGTTGGATAATTTTGGAATTTATGCATTTAAATTTATGTGTTGATTGGGTTTATTGATTTTTTATCATTGATATTGAATATCTTGATGTTTATGATGATTTGTGTGGTTTGTTGTTTTAAACATGTGAATAGATTGAGAAGTCAATTATGTATTTAGCATAATTGATTGAATCATTTTTTCATACACCTCATGTGAATTAAATCTTAAAGAGATAGAGATCTCCTTTAGGATTTAGAACCCTTTAATAGAATATTTGATTGGTTGGATCGAGAGGCCGATTGATCGGGTGAGGGGACTCTCCAATTAAACTTAGTACCTAGTTGGAATTCTTTGATTGAGAACCAATCCTTAGAGCCATTTTGGGACCTTATTAAGGATCTACATCGTAGCCATCTCGAGAGGGAGTTTAGGTGGAATTAGTGATTGCCCTTGATCATTTACCTATGATATATATGAATTTGATGCATTAATCTTAGAATTACCATATTCCTAGTGTTGTTAATCTCACTGTTACATAACTTGGAAAACCACTTATCTTCAATCTATCTTTATTTGTTTAATCATTGCTTGTTTACTTGATTAGATTACTTTTAATTACTTATTTGAACACACTCAATCCAATCATTTAATCGTCTCTATAAAATTACAATGAACGCAAGATAGCTTAAGCTCTAGTAACTACCTCCCTTGGGTTCGATATTTTAATTCTTGGTCACTCCATCGTACACAACGATAGAGAATTCTTGCTCTTTAAAACGCACAAATAAAAATACGATCACCGACTATCAAAGTATTGAATTAATTAGTTTAATCCAGAACCCCTATAGTTATTATTTCTCATACTTGAAACTTCGTATTTTCTTTAATTGCTTTTTATTTAATTTTAAAAAGTCTTCATTAGTTTTAATAATCACAAAACAATTGAAGTGGTTACATGTCTTATATAATTTAGTAATTTTAGGAAATAAGTAGTTTACTGCCCGTAAGATTCAATATTTAAACTTGATTGCCTGCTGCTACCATCGATATCCTTTCACTTGGAGATTTTATTTGTGCCCACCTGAAAACACGCAACAAACAACAAAGAAGATAAAAAGGTGAAATATAAATTGAAATGACCATGAATTGAATTTAATATATAAATAAAATAGTGATAAATAAGAGAGAAGAAGAACATGAATCGAAAATCAAACACCCACTGTAGTCACAAGGAGTTTGATATTGGAGATTCGTTCTCAAACTTTTCAAAACGCGAATGGAGACAGTGAAGACAACGAGTTTTTGGTGTAGAGAATGACAAAAATTGGACCTCTGGATTCCACAGCGTCAAAGTGGACTCCCATTTCTCTTTTTTTCTTTCTGTCGTCGATGGAGGTGTTGCAATTTGAAAAGACTTTTCTCTCTCCTGAATATATACTAATTGACAGATTTTAAGGAATTTGAAAACTAATTTATTAAAAATTATAAATGATAATGGGTTAAATCTCAAATGGGTACACGTCTCAGATCCGTCTCACAAAAATTAAGTCCCACAAGAAAGTTTATCTTTTTGGTATATTAAAGTGATATAGAATAAATTAGGTTTACACGAATTTTTACCTTAAAAAATTAAAAAATAAAAATGGTCCGAGACATTGTTAAAACAAAAGTTTCCAAATAAAATTAATATAATATTGGTAAAAAAATACAGACTTTTAAAAAATAAATTTTTTTTATCACATGAAAATTTTAAGATCTTTATAAAAGATTGTACATAAAATAACAATAAATTTAATAAAGAGTACTGTTAAATACGCACCCCTTTTTATTGAATACACACCTCTTATTAAATGCACATCCCTTTTTAATTTTTAAAATCTTAATTTTATTATATACACACCCCTAAAAATCTAAATTTACCCTTTTTATATTTTAAGATTATACACACCCTCATCTTCAACAAAGAATGATAGGCTAACTATCTATACGGACAGATACAAATTCTCCCCCACACAATCCAAAATTTATGCTTCCATATATGGTGCATTCTCTTGCTTATCATCTTGCATTTCCTAATGACGATGACTGCAGAAAAGCCAAAGCATACGAAGGAATGTACATGTATATTAGATTGACAATATTTGTTAAGTTAAGTTTTAAGATGCCAAGAAAATCACACAGAATTGTAATATTTTGGAGTTGTTATAAGTATTGTTGTCAGCAAAAGGTATACCACATCTCACTCTTTGAGTTGACATGGTCAATAATGGAAATTATAATAGATTAAGTATTTTATTACTGCTTGCATTCTAAACGTTCTAAAGGAGAAATTAGTGGAGGGTTAGATTAGATAGTCTCCTCCAACGGATATAGCCTTTCTCCCTCACAAATTCGTAGTAATTTGCCTTTCAGATCAACTTAAATGAATTAAAATTGGGAAGAACAGAGAAGGATCAAATGAGCGGAGCAGGGAAGAAGGCTACTGATGTGGCGTTCAAGGTGGTCTCCGATAACGCCCGGCGCGAGTTCGCCACCCTCCGCCACACTCAGTTGCAAACCAAATTTAGCTAGGAACCAGAACATATAGATTGGGAATATTATAGAAAGGGAATTTCCCTCGTTTGGTTGATGCATACAAGCAAGCTTTTTTCTTTTTTTTAACAGACATACAAGCAAGCTTAAGCTTATGATGAAATTAAAATCCTACAGTATGTTGATGTTACTTCTTAGTACAAATCCAAGTTTGAAAGCCTGTTGTTAGAGCTGTCAAGTTTTGAAAGAGGTGTCTATACGTTGGAAAATTTTACGTATAATACAAACATCGTGTATAAAGGAGTGATAAAATATATTTGGAGTGTGTATTAAATGAATTAAGGATAATTTAGACTTTTTTAAAATATAAATTTTAATTAAATATTAATGGGGTGTGTATTTAATAAAAAGGGGTGTGTATATCAAGATACCCTTTAATAAAATTAAGGAAAATTTTACCAGACATTTAGATGTACAAATTTATGCACTTATATTCAAAATTTATACACTTTGTAATTCATGCACTTAAATTTAGAATTTATGCATTTTATTAGCAATTTTTAGCAAATTTTATACTATTAGTTTTTTTATATTAAATACAGTATATAAAAAGTAATACATTTATTAAGATTAAGGGACACATTTACATTGTAATACCGTGTATAATTAAATACATTTATTAAGATTAAGAAACACATTTAATCTATATATCTATATACATACATCATAATCATAATCATATCATGATATATAAGGGACACATTTATATTGTAATACCGTGTATAATTAAATACATTTATTAATATTAAGAAACACATTTAATCTTTCTATCTATGTACATACATCATAATCATAATCATATCATAATATATATATATATATATATATATATATATATATATATATATATATATATATATATATATAATAACACAATAGTCCTAAATAAGGAAAGTTCCCGCCAAAAATATGTTTCCATAAATAGGAAGTGTGATAAAAATAAATATAAAATATTTGTAATACCCTCCGTCTTGGGTATTTTCATCCGTTTGTACGGGCACGGAGATTAAGACGTGCTATTTTTTAATATAGAATGTAAGAAAAAGTTGGGATAAAATAGTAATTTAAAAAGAAAAAGTAAATAAAGTTGTTGGAAATGATGGATAAAGTGTAAAAAAATAATTAAAGTTGTTGAGATTGTAAAAAGTAGGTAATAAAATATTATGTATTCTTATAAAAAATGAAATGTGTAAAAATACGTGGGACAACCAAAAATGAAAAGTGGGTAAAAATACGTGGGAAGAAAAGTGGGTAAAAATACGTGGGACGGAGGGAGTATGATACTACATGATCACCTCCGCATTGACCAATAGAATTCTTGGCCATATTTTAATAATTTTTATAGTACAGCTGTAGCCATCCAACACTATTTTTCCACTCTAATTCTGTATGCATGGGAAGTTGGAGCTAAATTTTAGCTTCTTCAAGAAGACAAAATTTTCCTATCAAAACAGAGGAGAGAGACCAAAATTCTGTAAAGGTCTTTCAAATGTTGATGAGTGATATATACAAAGCTTCATCGATCCAATTCTTTTTTATTGAAGGAATGCGCATGAGATTATGTGTGTGTTTTAATATTATATATCCAGAGATACTTTGAAAGTCATGAAGATTCAAGTTGAACTATATACGATATATGTGGAAGAAAGCGAAATAGAGGAATGACTCAAAGAAAGCTTCAAAAGATAATACAAAAGTATTAATTCATCATTTTCGTGGACAATGGTTAAAACCATTTCACAAATTCAGACAAAGCTGCTATGTATATTGTTGACGACTGTCATTGGCTCGTTCTCTTCAAGTATGAAGGATTAAGATATTTGATAATGTAGCCAAGAACGAACACAATCAAACACAATAAACTGTAAATGAAAGAGTCACGACCAATAGAAAATCCATTCCACCGAAGAATGTAACCAATTTTATTACTTCCCCATTTTTAGAACAACACTCGTCTTCCTCCGGATTCTTACAAGTGTAATGTCTAAAGTGAGTGCCCAAAAACCTACCTCTCTTCTATGAGATAGACTATTTATATTATCCCAAAAACCCTAGAATCAGACCAATCGTCTTGTGCCACCTGGATGAAGACAATTCGCCTTTAATGAAGCTGTCTAGTACCCCGACCAATTGCAGGGGTGGTCTGAGCGCCGTTTGTTGCTTTGCAAGAGTTTGCAGGGTGTCTTCGTCCTTTGCTGGCTTCCCATTGGTTGTTGGAGTCAGGCACGCCAGTCTAATATTGTCTTCTAGTTAGGATTGCCGCCCAAAATATCTCCTCTTCCCATTAGTGTTGTCTTTTAGCCTGCGGTACTTGTACTCTTTTATTATGATGTCTGTCCTCTGTTGTCCTGCTTTTGCCGTCCTTCTTTGGTCTTCAGACAAGTTGGCTTTCGGTGCTGGGGAGTCTGTCCGAGGTTTCGGCCAGGGGAAGGTGGACGCCGAGGTGGCTTCCCGCTGAGGGTGCTTCCTGGGCTTTCGAACTGTTGTGGTTCTTATTGGGCTGCCTTAATTCCCTTCTCATCTAAGTCCTTCGATTGGGCGCCCGAGGGGTTGGGCCTCCCCTTTCAAGTATCACGAACCTATTGGGCCTCTTGGGTCTAACAAGCATGGGGGATATAATACCCATAACATTAGTCCCTCGAGCCTGAATAATTTCCTAACTTGAGATTGTTCAGGGTCGAACTGTACTTCACGGGTTATATCCCTCATGCTTCGGTACCTACGATATTAGGGTTCCTTCCATCTCAGCTCCCCGTAGTTCTAGATCGCTGCCCTTGTCTTGATAATCCTCTGTCTTATCGGGTTTTCCGCACCATTTTAAGATATTTTCATTCCGGTGGGGGCATATCTGGTATTTGGGGTGTACCTGTCGATTTGAAATTTGAATTTTGAATCTTTTTATCAGTATCTCATTCCCTCGGTTCCTTTTTTCTCCCTTTGATTTTGCAGGTTGTTGGTCTTCCTTCTACTCAGTAAGTTCGCTTTCCTTTTCCAGGTTTCCTTTTTCTTCTTTTCTTCCTGGCTCATTTTCTTTCGTGTCCCAAATCTGTCGTCGCTGTAGCTTAGGGTTTTCTCTTTTCCCCGTTTCCACGTTTTACTTTTCCTTGTGTCTGTCGCGGTATGGCTTGTGAGGGGTCCTCTTCTCTTCCTAGATCCCCCAGATCTCCTTCCCATTCGATCGATTCCTTGCTCGGTGATTCTGGGTTACCTTCATCCTTATTCTCGCCGTCTTCTGAGAATCATTCTGATCCTCTGTCTCCATCTCGGATTGCCTTTAACCAACAGGTTATCGACTTCGTTTATGCTTTTACACTGGAGCTCAATCCTGAGATTGGCGATGCTGGTCCTAAGTTGTTTGGTCATCTTGAAAAACTTCTATTGTGGGACAAAAATACCCCTTTTTCTGCTGCTGAGGTTCCGTCGACCCTTAACGACTCTTGGTTACAGAAGAGCCCCGTTATTGCTCTTGGCAAGTTTCAGTGTGGGGAGGGTATCGATTTCTATCTTCCTTCTCTTGACGCGCGTATGTGCTACGCTCCGTCCAACGCTGTGGCAGTTTATGAACCGTAGCTTGAGCTCAGTCTTAGGTTTCCCCTCCACCCCTGTATTCGGGATATTTTCAAATTTTGGGGTATTGCCCCTGCTCAACTGGCTCCGAATGGTTGGGTTGCCTTGATGGGGATTTTGGTCATTTTCTGGAAAAGAAAATACTCTTTCTTAACTACTGCTGAGATCAACTTCCTGTACCGGCACACCACGAATAACCGGACGAAGGGTTATTACTATTTGGTACTGCGCCATACCAATCTCGTTGCTTCCCTGCCCAGTTCTATTAAAGGGTGGAAGGATCCCTGGTTTTGGGTTCGTGGGTCTTGGAAAGGGGACTCTGTATATGACCTCGGGGACCCTCCGAATCCCACTGTGCTCCCCAGAATTTCTTTCTTCAAGCCTATCCTCAGTGCGTGTATGTTTCTGTTGGCTCTCTTCTTCTGTTATATGGGACATTTTAACAATTCTTTTTTTACTCAGTGCAGTAGGGGATACGTGCGCCCTCGAGACACTGTTGGCCGAATTTCAGAAGGCTTTTCATCGTGTTCACAAACTCTCTGATACGAAATGCAATTACCAGCGCGTTCTTCGAGGGAGGAAACTTTTTAACACCGGCTTTACTATCACGTCTATAGCCATGTCAGCTAGTTTATCCGTGATTATTTCTCTGGCCGGAGATCTTGTTGTATAGTTCTTCTTCTGGTATTAATCTTCATTCCTTTTATTTTGTTACCTTCAGGGAAAGGGAAATGTCTTATGCCCGACTCTGTTCGCATGGTTACTCTCCCGTCCGTTCGCCAGCGGGTTGCCCTTTCTAAAGGGAAAAAGAGAGCTTCCCAGACTTCCCCTCAGAAGACCTCTGGAATCCCTCTTGCTGTTCAGCCCCTTACATCTGTTAGGATTGGAGAAGCTTCGGATCTCATTTCTAGGAGGTTGGAGGCCGATCTCATTCGGGTGTCTGCTTTGGGTCCTCGAGATAGGGTTTCTAAAAAAGCCTCTGGATCCCCGAAATCCAAGAGGGGGCGTCTGAGCTCGCAGCCCCTAAGCTTGTTGCTCCGAAACGGAAATAAAAACTGGTGGACGAGACTTCCAAAGAGGATACTCATGATAGTACTGCTCTTAGTACTCGCCATTCGAAGAGAACCAAGGATGATGATGTGGGTGCTGTTGTCGTCGGTTCTTCTGTAGCTCCTCAGGAGACCGTTGAAGTTTACGATATCAGCTCTTCCCCCTCTCCAGATATCCTTGTCCGATCTCCTTTTGTTACTTTTGGCATGTCACGAAATGCCCTTCCGTCCGAGGCTCAGCAGAACTTCGGTGGTACTTCCTATGATCTGGGATCTCACTGTTCCCCTTCTGAGATGTGGCGGTTTTACCAAGGGAAGACTCTTCTGCGCTTCTGGTCACACGGCGGTCCCTTTTTCGAGGGTGCCTCTTCCGCTCTGCCTGTGTCGGATAATGCTACTCCATTCCTCCCCATAGATCCTGTGGTTGATCAGGAGCTATCACAGGAGTATGGCCATTTGGATGAGGTCGGGAAAACCTTCGTCCGAACTCAAGAGCTCCTGCTTGATTTTGACGCTCCTGCGTGTTTGGCTCGTCCTGCCACCTTCCCCTTTAAGAGGTGTACTCGTGAACTCCTTAAACATATGGAGAGTATATCTGCCAAAAATTCTCTTTATAGAATTTCTGGCCATGCGGGTCGGGCAGCACTTCATGCTGTTAATGTCTTGCATCGTATTTTTGAGTTGGAAAGAAGTAACTCCCGTCTGCAAGATGAAGTTACTTTGTTGGCTCAAAAGGTGAGGGACTATGAGAGGAAAGTATCCGACGCAGGCGCGACTGAGGTTCTGATCAGGGGCCAGTTGAGGGTTGAGCAAGACAAGAGAGTCGAGCTATAGGGAATCTTTGACCTCCTTCATGCTCGGTATGATAGTCTGTTAGCCAAATCCGAGGATGAGAGGGTGCTTTGGAGCTCCAGATCAAGGTGCTTTCAGATAAGATTGCAGCTTCGGAGGACAAACACCAAGAGGAGATTGCAGCGAAGGAGAACCAACTCCAAGCCGAGTTATCCCGGGTTCAGAGTAACTTGCATGCCCTCCGGATATCTTCCGAACAGGAACTTGAAAAGGCGTGGCATGAGAGTGAATCATCAGAGGTTTCTTACACTCAGAAGATTAAAGCGTCCGAGGATGTTATTGCAGAGGTCTTGAGGGAGTGTAATGTGGCCTTGGCTGAAATGGAGCATGCGAAGGATGCTTTCCTTCTATCAGAGGCGGATAATCAATACTATGGGGAAGTTATCCTTCCGAAGACCAAGATTCACTGCTTCTGCTCTTGCGTCTCTGCTTTTGCCCAAGCCTCTGCCCGGAGACCCTATCCTGATTGCCTCGATGACATGCGCAACGTTCTCCATCAAGCCCTTAGCAAGGAGAAGATGCCTCCTGGGGAGACTCTGAAGGACGACCTTGATTTTGAGATGCTCGGTGGGTATTCTGACTTCATCACTGACTTTCCTAAGGATTCCATCGAAGGGTCTGAGGAGGGTTGATCCGATGAAGAATTTGGTGATGATGTCTTAACTCTCGCCATGGTTGATTCTGAGTTGAGGATCCACCTGCCGTGGTTCCCGCTGAATCTATAAGGGGATCTATTCAAGAGTTTCCCATTGAGCCTGAGCTTTCCATTCTCGGTGGTGCACATATTCCCGGTCAGATCGCTTTTGTCGAGGTTTCTACAGTTTTGCCTACCAAGGCTGCTACGGCTCCTTCAATTCCCCCGGCCACAGAGATCGCTCTTGCCTCAGATCGTGCCACGGATGTCGATATTTCGTTGAGGCCGATGACCTCCGTGGCTCCCTAGGGTGCTTCCGAAGATACGGTGCCGAGGAGCGGGGATCCGCAATCTACAGAGGTGGTCGGTTCCAAGGCCTTCCTAATTGATCAATGAAGTGTCACCGAGCCTCTAGTGTCGAATAGGGTGTTTTTTTTTCCTTGTTCAGATATTCTGTATCTTTCTTGCCTTCCCTTTATTCATGTTTGATAGGACCTTGAATTACTTTCGCTTTTGTTGTAACTCATTTATTCGTGAATAAAGTGCCTTCTCTTTCCTGTCCGTTGATCTTGCAAGGGTGTTTTGGTAACTCGCCTCTAATTTCAAACACAACCGTCAATTTCTGTCGTGGCTGTCATGTCGTTGGTCAGGTGTCACGTGTATTAATCTGGGCTCTCCCTTTTTCTTGGGAGTTGTAAGGCATCTTCATCCCCGCCGTTGGATCTTAGCCATTTTTGTTCCATAACTTCCCATGGAGATACCTGCCACGCCTCACTTTGTCAGATAGTTTCCCTTTTGATTTTTTGAAATTCAAATCTTCCGTATTCTCTCCCCCATATTTTCATTTTTTTCTTTAACCTAATTCCACTAATATCTTCGCAACTTCTCAACATTTTGCTATCTTTGTGCATTCTGAGAATCCTACTTTCTTCCTCTGCCTTTTTGCCCAACCCTAATTTTCAAATTCTCAATTCGATTCTCCATTCGAGTGGACAATGTCTAGTCAAGGTACTCCACCTCCGCATGATATTTAGGAAGTGAATACCTCTAATGATTCGCCGATGCGGCGCGCGCGGCCTGGTACCCACAGCTCTAATCGTCTTCGCTGGGTGCCTCGTCCTAATCTGAGGGATTTTCTTCATCTTTTTCCTCGGACAGGAATCAGGCTTCTGTTCCTTCTTCCGACCGACAACCGGTCCCTGATGTGCCAGCTGCTGGTGTTGGCGGCGCCGCAATATTCTTCGATGCTGATTTGGGTGCAATACTTCCTCTTGCCTGAGGGATTATCTTCCTGCTTGCCGCAATGTTGGTGACTTGGGGGTTGCTTTCCGAGGGATGGCCCAACGTCTTAGTTGGGTGCCAGCTTCCAGGTTATCTTCTGAACGATTGGAAGAACTTCACCGGCGATACGGTAACCCTAATATCATCTTTGAGCTCCCCTTGGGTGGAGTTCCCATTCCCAAGCCTCCTCCCTGTCATACAGCGTTCTATTACTCTCTCTTTCTTGCCGGGTTGCGTATTTCGCTTTCTCCTTTTGTTGGCCTACTGTTGCAAAGGTGGGATATGGCTATAGGCCAGCTGTTGCCCTCTTCTTGGTTGCGCATAGTCTCCACTATGTCGCTGTTCCATGTGTTGGGCCACACTATCCAAGATCCATTTGAGTTAGAGTTTCTCTTTGTTTACGCTGCGTCCGACCGTTCTAGCGATTTCTACCACTTCTTGCCTCGCAACAATCATCATTTTGTGGGGGCTTTTGACATAATTGGTCGGAGCTGGGAGCGAGTCTAGTTTTGGCTAGGTGGTGACTATCGCACTCGTGTCAATGGTGCCTCTGTGACTTTTCCCGTTCGGTTCCTACCGTTTGATAAGTGTATGATCCTTTCTTGTCTCCTGAGCCTTAGCTTATATGCCTTTCGTATTCTGATGTCACTTTTGCGCATGTCCTCCCCCTCGTCCTCTTGAACTGTTGAGCAATGGCTTTCGCCGCATCTACGAAATCTTATCTCGTGGGGGAACACTTATCAGGTTTCTCCACTGCTTTCCGAGCCTATCTTGGTTTTGGCTAGGTTGTCCACTTTTGGCCGCGGCGCAACCACTGGTGCTTCCCTTTTCCTGACCTGTCATGCTCTCCTTATTCCAGACTAACTTTTCTTCCTTCTTTTCTTTCTAGGTGAGCTCCGGAATGCACTTTCCCCTGTAGGATCGACTAGTTCCGTTCCTGGTTTGTCATTAACCCCGTATAAATATGTTTACCAGTTTTCAGATGATGAAGCCAATCCCGATTATCTTGTACGTTCCCCGTCTCCTTACGAAGATGCAGAAATGGATGACCTGTCTGTTGGGTCCGAGGACATGAAGCTTGGTGAAGATTTGTCGGTTACACAGATTACCAAGCATAGGGTTCTGCCCCCTTTGTCGCCTCCCCGACTGCATTTGTGTCGTTCTCTCGTTGTTACTTCTGGTGTTTTTGCTGTCCTCGGTTCTGGGTCTGCTTCTTTCCCCTGCTCGGAAAGAGAGAAAGAAGTGTTTACGAGCACGGTGGGCCTTCTCATTCGACCGGAATCAGCTTCGTGCCTCATTCATTCTGGTGAGTTTGATCTCCTTGCTAAAAGATTAAGGGGGATAATCACCTCCATTCGAGCTTCCTCATCATTTTCGTGTTTATTACATTCTCATCCATGGTACCCTTTTGCAGATCCTCCTTCCATCCCGTCCAAGGTAGAAATACAGCCTGAAGAGGATCCCGAGGAGGATCTAGAAGAGGATCTAGAGGAGGATCCTGAATCAGAGGAGGTTCCCGAGGTGGGGATTGGCAGTGGCTCTGAGGCCGAGGATTACGACATGATGGTTGGTCCGAAGAGGAGGTCTATCCCTGTGGCTGATGTCAGCTCTGTTCCCTCAAACTCTCGAGCCATTCCGACAGTCCCTTTTCCCAGTCCAAATTTAGAGGGATCAGTTGCTGCAACCAATCCCACCGATGTGGATGTTGAGGCTGCCAGGTTGGCCGCCGAGAGAGCCCGTGAACGAGGAAAAGGTAGGGCTGAGGAAGATGATGAGTCTTCTCTGGCCGAGTTGCGAGAGCTAGGGCTCCAGGGTTTTGTTGCGGGTGTCAGTTCTTGGGTCCCGCATCAAGCTTTTCCAACCGTCGTCCCTAGCTCTCTTTCCCAAGACTTCTCGAGTTTAGCGTGATGGCTGGAGTTATCGTCGCTTCTCTCGCCTCTTTTTTGCACTTTATGGATCAGTATCATGTGTTCGCCAGCCGGCTTATCGATCGCTCCGAGGGATCTTCTGCCAACTTTGAGGAAAGAATACATGTTCTGGAGGTTGAGAATACCGAGCTGAACTCTCTTGTGACGCACCAGAGGGAACAATTGGCTGTTTCAGAATTTGAGGTTGATATAGGGCGGGCTACTCTCGAGTCTGTAGAGGCGAGTTTGACCGAGACTGAGATTACTAGAGATGCTGCGAGAGTCGAGGCCGCTGAGGCATGCGCTAGGTTGGGTGAAGCCGAGGCTTGCATCCGAGCCTTGGAGCAGCGTATTTCTCATCCCGGCTCGGCAAAAAAGAGGGTCGTTCGTGCAGAAGCTCAGTTGAAAGAAATGGAGGATAAGATGGCGAGCATTTTTCATTCCTTTGGCAGCCGAAAGAAAGATTGATGTCTTTCACATTTTCTATTCGCCGGCTGGTTCCTGCTTTGCCCCCGTTCTGGTGTTGTTTATGATTTTTTCTTGTGATGGCTTCGTAGATTTTGAATATTGACTGCTTTCGTTAATGTTTTACCCACGTCGGGGGGTTGGTTCTCATGTTAGTTTTTTATGGTATCAATCTTTGAAGAATGCCGATTATTTAATGTTGATGTGTGTACCTGTTGTGTTTTTGTGTGTGCTCATCCCTACTGTGCTTCATTGCTTTTTATTCCTCCTCTGTGCAGACGTTTATTCTGTTGTTTGGTAAATCCTTGTTCTCGCGTGACTGCCCGCAGTTCCGGGATTGTAACCCTATCTCCACGCTCTGCTCACCACTTTGTATTGGCTCCCGAGCCTCTGACTATATCCAATCCGTTTTATACGCTGTCCCGAAGTTTCTCTCTGTTCCGATCTCGATGTCTCGCTCCCGAATTTCTTGTACATACCCGTTAGGTATATCTGCACGTATTCGTTTCCCGCGATGTATCGAAGAGATTTCCTTTTACTTTAAACCTAAAATTCCGATCCTTGTACATATCCGTTCTATGTACCCTAACCGCGTTCTAGTTTGACGCCCTTGCGAGGTCGATCTTCCTAGCCTGATACTTCGGCATCTTTTTTCCAATTTCCCAAATCTGACATTTTCGCCTTTTCTTTCCATTTGATTCTACCTTATTAGTCTGTCTTGCCTTTCCGTTCCTGATGCCTCGGCATCCTTGTTCTTTCCCGTTTGATTCTACCTCATTAGTCTGCCTTGCCTTTCCGTTCCTGGTGCCTCGGCATCCTTGTTCTTCCCCGTTTGATTCTATCTCATTAGTCTGCCTTGCCTTTCCATTCCCGGTGCCTCGACATCTTTGTTCCCATTTTTCGAATCTGATATTTTTGCGTTTTCCCATTCTCTGCACATTTTTTTAAAATTTTTTTAGCAAGATGTTTACATCTTAGCCTTTCCCGCAGCCACGGTATCCCGACACATGAATACTTTTTATCATTTGTGATGATCCCTTTAACCATACATAAACACATTGATATCCTTAACTATATATCATTTAAAAAGAATTTCGTAGATTGACACCCTTAACCACATATCATTAAAATTATTTCCATACACAACTTGCACCTCCATATAGTATGGCCTAATGCCTTGATTAAAAGCTGTAAACAATCGTGTCACCAACCTTATTCGACCTCGTCTTCTTTCTCTTTTACTGGTAATATTTCTTCAAGTGTTGCGCATTCCACGGGTGAGGTATCTTTTTGTCATCCACTTCTTTTAACTCATATGCTCCATCTTCTAGAACCCTCTTGATTATATAGGGGCCTTCCCAGTTTTGGCCTGTACTCTGTGCCATTGGGCCTACTATTTTCCGTAGCACCAGTTCTCTGCCTTTGAACCTCCTCAATCTTATCTCGGAGTTATAAAATCTCTCAGTTCTCTGCTTGTAGATCGCATTATGTAACTCCGCATTCAATCTCTTTTCTTCCAGTAGGTCTAAGCTCTCTCGGATCAATTCATCATTTGCCCCTTCTTGGTGGAGAGTGACTCTAGGGCTGGGTTCTCCTATTTCCACTGGTATCACCTCCTCAGTACCGAAGGCCATTGAGAAAGGGGTCTCATTGGTGGATGTTCTCGTCGTCGTCCTGTAGAACCAAAGCACTCCTGGTAATTCTTCCGGCCATTTCCCATCTAGCTTTTCCAACCTGGCTTTTAGTGTGTGTTTGAAGATCTTATTCATTGTTTCTACCTGCCCATTAGATTGCGGGTGGTATGGTGTTGAGGACTATTTCTTAGCTTGTCATTGTCAAACTGCTTGCCGTTGTCCGTCACTATGGCAAACGGTATCCCGAATCGGCATATGATATTCTCCAATATGAACTTCTCGACCCTAGCCTAGGTGATCGTCGAGAGGGGCTCTGCCTCCGCCCACTTTGTGAAATAATCTACTGCCACGATAACAAATTTGTTTCCTCCTTTTTCGGTCGGAAGTGTTCCGACTAAATCAATCCCCCATTTTGCGAAGGGCCATGGGCTAAACACCGAGGTCAGTTGTTTCGAAGGTGCTCTCACTATCGGAGCCAGTCTTTGACATGTCACGCATGCCCTCGCATACTGGGTGGCATCTTTTTTTAACGTCGGCCAAAAATAACCTTGTCTGATCACCTTGTGGGCTAAGGCGATCCCACCCGTGTGGTTTTCGCATATGCCTTCATGGATTTCTGCTAGCACATAACCTGCTTCTTCGGGGCCTAGGCATTTCAAGAGTGGTACAGAATACCCTCTCTTATATAACTTCCCTCCCGTCAAGACGTAGCTTGCCGACGAAAGCCTGATCTGTCGGGCTTGGTCCTTGTCCACGGGCATCCTCCCTTCTTCCAGATATGCCCTGATTGGGGTCATCCATGACTCCCCCGTTGGATGATCGTCTAAGACCCACATGGTGGAGTCCGAAGGGTTTTCCTGCCTCACATATTATCTTTCCTGTCATTACATTCCAAGAATACCTGTTTAAACTTCTGAAATATGCAGGCAGCTAACCCTCTATAGTGGCTCATGTGCTCGTCCTTAGCCTCGTATTCTCCTTTCATCTGGTTCACTACCAATTACGAGTCGCTGTATATCATAAGCTCATCTGCTCCCATGGCCAATGCCATCCTCAAACCGTTCAGCAGGGCCTCGTATTCTATCTCGTTGTTGGTAGCTAGAAAATCAAATCGAATTGCGATCGAGAAAGTTCCCCAGATGGAGTTCGAATGATTATTTCGGCACTCGACGCCATTGCTGTTGCCGAGCTGTCCACGTGCATAACCCAATGTTTTCTCTTTTCCTCTTCGGTTGGGACTGGAAAAGTTAGTTCCACTATGAAGTCTGTCATGACTTGCCCTTTGACTGCATTCCTCGGTAGATACGTTATGTCGAACTTCCCTAGTTCAACCGACCACTTCAGCAGCCTCCCCGCTGCGTCTGGTCTTTGGAGCACTTGCCTTAAAGGGAATGTCGTCAGTACTTCGATGGTATGTTTCATGAAGTACGGCCTCAGCTTCCTTGAACTCATGACTAGAGCATACGCTATCTTCTCCATTACCGGGTATCTGAGCTCTGCGTCTCTCGGGGATTGGCTTACGAAATACACTGTCTTCTGATTCTTTGGAGAGGATCCTGGGATCCGATAGCTCTCTTTTTATCTCATCGAATGCCTTTCTACATTCTTCTGTCCATTCAAACTTTGTTTTTTAATGACGTCGAAAAAGGGCTTACAATTATCTGATGCTTTTGACATGAATCTATTCAGGGCGGCCAACCTACCAGTCAGATTCTGAACCTCTTTCATGTGCCTCGGCGAGTCCATTCTTAAGATTGCCTCCACCTTCTTTGGGTTCATCTCGATCCCTCTTGAGCTGACCAAATATCCGAGAAAACTTCCCTTGCTCACTCCAAACGTGCATTTCTTCGGGTTAGTTTCATTCCATAGTGTCGGAAGATTCCGAATACCTTTCTCAAGTGGTCGAAGTGATCCATTCTTTTTAAGCTCTTTACTACGGTGTCGTCGACGTAGATCTCGACTATTTTCCCAATATCTTCAAGCTCTTCGTCTGATTCAAGTGCAGCTCCAGTAATGATGTCAGTCACTACAACTATTGAAGAGCAACTAGCAAATATGATGAAAGATATCGAAGGGATCACAAAACACATAGAGGCCCAAGACACAAAGATCTCCCAACTGATGGAAAAAAGAGACATCGCGGAGACTAGCCGTGCAAACAAAAAAGGAGCTGTGGACGAGAGTGAGGTAGAAGAGCTCATAAAATTCCAAACAATTGAAAAAGAGCAAACTGAAAGGGAAGTGCAACTTTCGGCTGATGGAATGCTCCAAGTAGATCAACTGAAGGACATTATACTTGGAACGATAAATGAGAGGTTTGAGCAGACTTCCAAGCCTATTATCACTTATGTCAAGCCATACACAAAAAGAGTGAATAACTTAAAGATGCCAGCTGGCTACCAGCCTCCCAAGTTCCAACAATTTGATGGCAAAGGAAACCCAAGACAGTACGTAGCACACTTTATTGAGACGTGCAATGATGCTGGTACTTATGAAGACCATATGGTGAGGCAATTCATTCGCTCTCTCAAAGGAAATGCCTTTGACTGGTATATAGCCTTGCAGCCTGAATCCATTGACAGTTGGGAACAAATGGAGCATGAATTTCTTAATCGTTTCTACAGCACGAGGAGAACCGGTAGCATGACTGAGCTAACTAATACTCGCCAATTGAAGGAAGAGCCCGTGATTGACTATATCAATAGATGGAGAAATTTGAGTTTATACTTCAAGGACCGATTATCCGGAGAGTCTGCTATCGAAACATACATCCAAGGGATGGAGTGGAATTTACTCTACATACTCAAAGGGATTCAGCCAAAGACTTTTGAGGAGTTGGCCATGAGAGCTCATGACATGGAATTGAGCATGGCTGCCAGTGGAATCAAGCACTCGCCAATGTCAGATTCTTACAAGTTCAAAGATAGACAAGAAGCCAAGAAATGGGGCAAACCTTATACCAGAAATCCAATAAAGAATCAATGGCCACAAACGCCGCTACTGTTAAGGTTTGAAAGAAGGGGATGATAAGAAAGACAAAGGAAAACAAGTTACTCAAGAGTGGGGCAAAGAAGGTTAACCCTGAAGGAGATGCAAGAAAAAGAGTATCCATTCCTGAACTCTGATGTTTCTGGCATATTCGATGATCTGATGAAAGAAAAGCTCATTGAACTCCCTAAAATGAAGCGCCCAGAGGAAGCCAATCGAACTAATGACCCAAAATATTGCAAGTACCATAGATTGGTGGGCCATCCCATTCATGATTGCTTCATCTTCAAGGAAAAGATCATGCAGCTGGCCAAGGAGGAGAAAATTGTGTTGGAGGATGAAGCAGACGCAAACTTCACTTCCGTAAGGGAAATTCATGATGAAAGCTCGTGTCACGTGGTGAGTAAAGAGGGCAGTGAAGATGAACGAGTTGAGGATAAGGAAAAGGTTTACTCTATGAAGGTGACCTTCACAGATTAAGACATGTTGTTGGGTTCACAGCCTCATAACCGACCTCTATTTGTAACCGATTATACGCAAGGGCAGCAAGTAAAGCATATACTTATTGACGGAGGCTCAACAGTGAACATCCTATCTTTAAGGATGTTGAAGAAGTTAGAAATACCAACGAATGAACTCAACCATAGCCGGTTGATGATCCAATGGTTTAACCATGAAGGACAAAGAACTCTCGACACGATTTTTCTTGATTTGATGATCGAGGAGATGAAATCAACAGTGTTATTCCATGTTATCGATGCAAAAACTTCATACAACATGCTCTTGGGGCGCCCATGGCTGCCTGAAAATGGCGTGATCCGTTCTACATTACACCAGTGCTTTAAATATAGTGAAGACAACAACGTGAAAAGGGTGTTCGATGATGATAAGCTGTTTACTGAAGCTGAAGCTTACTTTGCAGATGCTAAGTATTTCTTCAAGAATACAAAAGAAGTAAAACGTGAAGAAGCCCCAACACAAGATGATGGGGGCAGTAAACAAGTAAAGGATGAAGGTAGCACATCATCCACCGCTCTCAAGAAGAATATGGAAAAGTTTGAGGACTTGGAAGAGTTGACGTTGCCTTTAACAAAAATTGATGAAGGTAAGACTTCTTCTCCTCCACTAAAAGGATTTGTACGTCTTGTTGAAGGAGCAAAGACCAAACACGGTGAAGTATTTAAAACAGAAATAGCCAAGTCATATGGCCCACAAGCTTTCAAACTCCTCCAGAAGGCTGGTTATGAACCGAAGGAGAAACCGATGACAAGCAAGTTGCCTCAAGAGACTATCAACCCATCTGAACATGGGCTCAATGCTACTCAGAAAATGTTGAAAAATAATGGCCACACTGTCAAGAATGCTAAGCTAGGTTTGAGATATGTCCCTCAAAAGCCAGTCCGCATAGCAATTAGAAGAGCAAATGCAAATTATATCATAGAGGGAGAAGCTTCGTCCACATAAGGACATGTTTGATGAAGGAGGAAGGAAAATTAATAAAAGCTCTGACTTCGAAAGGCTTGGAAGTATTTTTAAAAGGCTCGGACCGTGTGAAAAGAACAAGTGTAGGAAGAAAAGTATTTCAAGTCTCCTAGCTTCCCAAAACTCCGAAGTCGAATCCCTTCTCGCATGAAGAGGAGAAATATCTTGACAGTCTCATGTGGAAGAGTGTTAAAGGCCAAGATGCAGACAATTGTCTTTACTAAAGAAGACAATGATGATGATAAAGAAAGTGTAGCTTCCACCAACCATATCACTGCTCTTGAGGATTCTCAAGTGGAGGAAGTGGATGCCGATGATTCCCCTCAACAATTTGAGGAAGGTGTGAAAGCCACTTTTGATGAGTTGAAAAAAATCAACTTAGGTTATAAAAGCGACCCATGTCCTACCTACATAAGTGCCATGCTAAGTAATGAGGAAGAAGAACAATATATCAGCCTTTTGCGGGAATTCAAAGATGTCTTCGCATGGTCGCATAAAGAAATGTCAGGTCTGGATCCGAAGATTGCAGTGCATCACCTGTCAATCAAGAAGGGAACTCGACCAGTTAAGTAAATGCAATGGCGATTTTGACCAGAGTTGATTCCGTTGATTGAGGATGAAGTTAATAAGCTTCTTGAAGCAAGCAAGATCAGAGAAGTCAAGTATCCTACATGGATTTCTAACATTGTGTCGGTAAGAAAGAAAAATGGGCAGCTCAGACTATGTGTTGACTTCGAGATTTAAACATCGCATGTCCGAAGGATGACTTTCCATTGCCAATTGCTGAACTCATGATTGATGAAACAACGGGGCATGAGGTCCTTTCATTTATGGATGGGACATCTGGCTACAATCAAATTGGTCTGGCTCCTGAGGATCAAGAGAAGACAGCCTTTCGTACTCCGAAAGGAATATATTGCTACAATGTCATGCCATTTGGCTTGAAGAATGCTGGTGCCACTTATCAATGAGCCATGCAAAAGATATTTGATGATATGCTCCACAAAATTGTCGAATGTTATGTCGATGATATTGTGGTGAAATCAAAGGAAAAGAAATATCATCTCCATGATCTAAGACAGGTGTTTAAGCGGTTAAGAGAATATCAACTCAAAATGAATCCACCCAAATGTGCATTTGGAGTTACATCCGGAAAATTCCTTGGATTTATTGTTCGTCGTTGAGGAATCGAGATTGATAAAGCAAAGATTGATGCAATCATGAAGATGCATGTGCCACGAAATATACACGAGCTCAAGAGTTTGCAAGAAAAGTTGGCATACTTGAGAAGATTCATATCAAACTTGGCTGGTCGATGCCAACCGTTTAGTCATCTCATGAAGAAATATAACGTATTCGAATGGGATGAAGCTTGCAATAATACTTTCAATAGCATTAATGAATACTTGATGAAGGCACCAGTGTTGTGTGCACCAATACCCGGACGACCATTAATTCTCTGCTAGCTGCTCAAGAGCGTTCTATCGGAGCTTTACTTGCACAAGAGAATGATGATGGTAAACTGCCCTTTACTATCTGAGTAGAACCATGACTCCAAATGAGTTGAAATATTCACCAATTGTGAAGATCTGCTTAGCCCTTATCTTCGTGATTCAAAAGTTGAAACATTACTTCCAAGCACATACAGTTCGGCTAGTCTCGAAAGCCAACCCACTAAAGTTTGTCATGTTAAAGCCAGTACTCTCTGATCGGCTTGCAAGTTGGTATCTCCAACTCCAACAGTTTGAAATTGTATACGTCCCTCAGAAGGCCGTAAAAAGACAAGTGTTGGCAGATTTTCTAGTTGATCATCCAATGCCTGCTGAATGGGAATTATCTGATGAACTCCCTGATGAAGATGCTTTCGCTGTGGAGGTAGCTTCTCCTTGGAAAATGTACTTTGACGAAGCATCTCATAGAGAAGGAGCCGGTGCTGGAGTCGTGTTTATAACATCTAGTGGTGAAGTTCTACCATATTCATTTTCCTTAACAGAAAATTACTCTAACAATGTGGCCGAGTATCAAGCACTCATACTTGGTATAGAGATGGACGTCGATATAAAGCAATTACACCTTAGGGTGTATGGTGATTCGCTGCTTATGATAAACCAACTACTTGGAGTGTATGAAGTAAGGAAGCCTGCGTTACTCCCATACCACAAGTATGCTCAAAAGCTGATGGGTTGGCTCGGTGATGTTGACATCGAACATCTGTCTAGAAGAGAGAATAAGCAAGCCGACGCCCTTGCTAAGCTAGCATCAACTATAGCTATGCCAGAGGCATAAATTCAAATTCCGGTGTGTAAAAGTTGGGTTGTACCACCAATCTTCGAAGATGATGATTATGAAGAAGTTGAAAATCATGTGGTGGAAGTCTTCAAAATTGAAGAAGAGGATTGACACCAACCACTAGTGGATTATTTGAAGTATGATAAGTTACCCAGTGATCCACGCCAAAGGATTTATATTCGGCATCGTGCACCTCATTTCATCTATTTCAAAGGGACACTTTATAGAAGATCTTTTGATGGAGTTTTCTTGAGATGTCTGAGTAAAGAAGAAGCTATTCAAGCAATGGAAGAAGCTCATTCCGGAATTTGCGGCGCCCATCAGTCTGAGCCGAAGTTGCATTTCAGAATCAAGAGAATGGGTTACTATTGGACCACAATGGTGAAAGATTGCATGGAGTATGCACAAAAATGTCAAGCCTGCCAGTTCCATGGGAATTTGATCCATCAACATCCGAAGCCTCTGCACCTAACGGTCGCTTCATAGCCTTTTGATGCGTGAGGATTAGATGTGGTGGGGCCTCTCACAAAATCTTCTGGTGGTCATCTCTACATCCTTGCTGCCACCGATTACTTTTCCAAATGGGCCGAAGCTGTACCTTTAAGGGAAGTGAAGAAAGAAAATGTTGCTGATTTCATTCGAATCAACATCATTTACAGGCATGGTGTTCCTTGCTACATCATCACAGATAATGGGAAGCCATTCAACAACATTGGATCGATAAGTTGTGCGAGAAGTTCGACTTCAAACAAAGGAAGTCGTCAATGTATAATGCAGCTGCCAATGGTCTGGCCGAAGCATTCAGAAAAACCTTGTGCAGTTTATTAAAAAAAAGTTGTCTCCAAGTCGAAACGGGATTGGCACGAAAGAATAAACGAAGCTTTATGGACATACCGCACAACCTATAGAACGCCCACTCAGGCTACTCCGTATTATTTGGTTTATGTTGTTGAAGCTGTGGTACCTCTCGAAAAGCAGATCCCATCTTTAAGGATGGCCATACAAGAAGGCTTAACCGAAGAGGAAAATGCAAAGTTGTGCCTTCAAGAGTTAGAGGCATTAGATGAGAAGAGACTAGAGGCAAAACAAAGACTCGAGTGCTATCAATCTCGCCTATCCAGAACGTTCAACAAAAGGGTGAAAGTACATTATTTTCAAGTTGGCGACTTGGTACTTGCTATGAGGAGGCTTATTGTGGTCACACATCGAGTTGGGAATAAATTTCTACCCAAATGGGACGGCCCTCATGTTGTGAAAGAAGCTTACACAAATGGTGCCTACAAACTGATCTCGGAAGATGGCGTGAACATTGGCCCCATAAATGGAAAATTCTTGAAACGCTACTACACGTAAACAAATATAAAGATGCACACTCCTTGACGTATGAGCCTAAACTGCATGTTACTCCAGGTCCGCATGAGTATAAACTGTGTACGACAAACTCCTGGTCCGCATGAGTATAAACTGTGTACGACACACTCATGGTCCGTATGAGTATAAACTGTGTACGACAAACTCCTGTTCCGCACGAGTATAAACTGTGTATAGCACACTTCTGGCCCGCATGAGTATAAACTGTGCACGGCACCCCCTAATCAAAACCATGTTCCTTTGAACTACGTTATAATTTGATTCTCTTTAAAGAGATACATAGGCAGCTTAACAATTTGTTAAGTTCAGTCATGTTTTGGTTTGTTCGCATCGAGTTTGTGAAGCAAGAAATAAATTAAAGTATGAAATCAGCAAGTAAAAAAAATCAAAATGCAGTAAAGCAAACTACTAATGCAACGATGAAGAAGTAAGGAAGAAGATGAACTTTATTGATAATGTCATTACTGTTCAGAAAAAAAGAGACATTGAATTGAAATGGTTTCAATACAAGTTAAAGAAAAATATTCATAACGGATAGCTCCTCTCAAAGCGGCTTCCAAAGCTTGTGTAACACTTCTTAATTCATCAGCAATGGAATCTTCTAGGATGGGTATTTTCTTTAGCACACCGATGTCCTTAGCAACAGTTTGGGCTCCAAGCTTTACACTTTGAACAGACTCGCGAAGATGTTCAACCGTTCGAGATACTGTTTCCTTCTCCTTCAACAGGGTCTCAATTTCTTCCGCAATCTGCTTCAACCTAGTTTCAGATTCTTGCAGTTGCTTGACATCTGCAGCTTCTTTGCCTTTGAGGTCATGAGCACGCTTCCTTGCATTGGTCAGACGCTTATTGACTTCTCTCCTGGATAACCCATCAGCAAGTTTTATCTTCACGGCATCATACACATCAGCTTTAGAAAATAAGAAATTAAATGATACTTCTAAAGAAGATCCGACAATCTCCGGAGCGCTCTTAAAGTTATTCACCATTTTAAGTCCCACATTTCTCATAGAAGATAAGGAGCTGACAGAGTCCTCTTTAGTTTATCTTGAAAGCGTTTCCATACTTCCATGTTAACTAGTTTCCTAGCATCCATGATCTCGGCATCAAAGTTAAATGTTGTAATTTCTGGAGCTTCAGCCGTAGTAACTAAAGGATGAGATTCAGATATGATGGGAGAAACATGATCCGGGAAGCCATCATCAGCTAAGTCTTATGGGGCTGCAACAGAAGCTGATCCTTCCTCAAATTCACCATAATCAGAACCCAATACAATATGCAAATGCTACAAGAAGAAAAGTATTAGAAAGTAATTACAGGTATGGAAGTATGTAACTCATAATTAAAGGGTGATTGAAACCTCGACTTGAGATGTCAGAATAGACACCGGAGATTTGGCTCTCTTAGTTCTCTTCCAGTTTCGGTCTGTGTTACTATCATTTGAATGAAAGAGATCACTCTTTCTCTTTTCTACTCAACCAGACGTCCCTACAATCACCTTTCGAGGAAGCGGGGCCTCTAACGATACAACTGCCTCATCAGCTTCGACATTATTAGAAGTGCAAATAATGTCAACTTCTTCTTCTACGACATGGCTTGGAACAATTTTGATTAGATCCGCCACATGGTCTATAAAATAGGTGCCGTGAGTCTGAGAGAACCATTGATTATATTTTGATGAGCAGAAGTCTTTGAACTCTGAAGGGACACATGGAAAAGTCGCTGTAGAGCGAGAATTACGTAAGATACATTGTTTTCAATACTGAAACCCTTGCTCTAAAGTAGTTTCTCGAAGGTCCGTTTTCAGTCTCCCTGGAGTATCTGCTTGATAAAAGCCAAATTGGCGGATAAATCGATATGAGCTGTAAGGTTCAATGAGAAATCCCCCATTCTGCCGCAGGGTAAGATAATGCGTACGAATAGCAATGAAGAAACTCCAGTCGCGCCAAAGTGCTTGGTTAGTGTCAACATACTTCACTGGGTCTTGTCTCCGGCGAACGTTGCAAAATAAGAAAGCATCATTTCCATTTTGAAGCTTCTTACGAGCATTAGCAAGAGTAAAATACTTGGCTCCATTCTCGTCCGAATACGTCACCATTAAAGGAACTTTCAAGTCATGAGGATTCAGATAATGAGTATTGAATAGTGAGCCAACCATGTATAAACAAAATGTACGGGAAATATTGACTTCACTTCAGAGGGGCTAAGCTCATTTGAAATCTTATTCAAACCTCTATAGATGCTTGTCAAAACTGGAACGACAAGTCCAACTGATTTTCCTGCAGCCATCAAACTCGTCACCTTAAAGGTACCAGGACGTATCAAATATACTTCATCGGTAGGGAGTACGAAAGAGCAGAGCCAGCAAGCCAGATGAGCATCCAGATACGTCTCGTCTTGTTGCATAGCATCAATACCAAGCACTTTAAAGGGTTATATCTCTGCAGAGGTCCATTTCTTGTGATCGCCAATGATCCCCTTGGGATTGTGTGTCCTCTTGCGACGTGATTTCCTACTCTTCTCTACACGTGCAGGGGGTTTCTTGTATGTTATAGGCCGACAAAACCAAAAGTCTACCCATTGAGTGAGCAAAATAAAACCACTACCGTCAAGACTACGAAGTTTATGATAAGCATGCAGCAAATGTCGGCAGCCATTGAAGAGTTCGGGCTTATCAGGCACAACTTCTTCATACAAGTGACTAGCAAGCGGCAATCCCATCCAGTTATACAAATTCCATAGAGAAATCGACATTTCTCCAAAGGAAGTGAGTAAGGTATTGGTAACAGGGCACCATGCTTCACAAAAGGCTTTGATGAGTTCACGACTGCAGTCATACGTGAATAAAAATGCGAAATAGGGTCATAAATCCTTATTTTTTCAAGATCGAAGCGATATCTGCTGAGGACAACTTCAGTCCACTCCCAATATCCGGGAGTGTAATTGAATTCCCCGAGAAAGTTACTGACTTGCCCCATGCCGCATCGCCGTTGATTATTTGGCGCCCTAATGTCGGTAAAGGGCCAATGTTTCTTTTTTAATATGGTTGGCCGCCCTCAAAGCTGCAACTTTGGTTTCGCCCAAGTCCAGGTCTCTAGTCCAAGTCTCTAGACCAAATTCGCTACTCTCGCGAGGAAGTTTCTCGATAAGTGTACCCATCAGGAGTCTCTCAATCGGAAGATAAGTTGCTCCATCTGATGGTGAGTTCTTACTGTCAAGAATCACCAATTGACGCTTATTGGAGTCTATGACTATACTATTAAAGTAAACCATCTTGAAGTTGAACTGCAAGAAAATATATGGGGAAAAATATTAGCAAAAGGAGTTCAAATTAATTTATATTTTTTGGATTTAATTAATTAAAAGGCCCAAAATAAATTCATGGGTCAATTAATTATTAAATATTATAAATTAAAAGTATGATGAGAAGAGCCCAAAATATTAAAGGGGAGCAATTAAATTGATTCATGTTCAAAGTTTGATAAACTACGCACAAGTACATGAATTAAATTTAAACTAAGCCATTAAGTGTTGGACCCAAATTATAACACTTTATGCAAAGTTTTGATGGCCCAAATTCATGAATTTTGTTGCAAGCCCAAATTCACCAAGTTAAAATGGATCAAACTTTGTGGCCCAAATAATGAATTAATTTGGGTTTTGGTCAATTGGATTCTAAAAGGGAAAGTAAGCAATTAAATTGATGTGGGTTCAGCTATGGTGAAGATGCATGGCTTGTAAACATTTAATCCAAACCCAACTTTCTAAACTTTGTAAGCCCAAATTTAATCAAATGGGCCAAAGGAGTCAAAATTGACTTAGAAAGTCAAAATTAGATCACCCTCCTTTCACAGCGTACAACACATTTGTCGAAAGCAATGGAGATCGAAGCCACCTCGAGGAACGTCGCCGAGCAGCCGCTCTCACCGTTCATCACCAGTCTCGATCGAGGAGTCGCGCCCATTGCTGTTGTCGGAATCAGACTCCGTTCAGCGTTACTCGCTCCTAGGAGCGGCCGCCACCACTCACCGTTTTGTCGCCAGCAACCTTCTCGACCGCCGCGCCATCACGCGCGCTGCTGCCGCCGGGAGATCGCCGTGCCATCGCGCGCTGCAGCCGCCACCAGATCTCCACGCCTCCATCTCTCCGTCGCGCGCTGCTCCTCTCCAGTCGCGGATCCGCCGCTCACCCAGCAGCTAACGCCACCGGAATCTCCATAGCCCCTCACAACCGCTGCACACTGCCTCATGCTGCCAGTCGCGCCCTGCCAGCGCCCGCTGCCGCGCCGCCACGCCTGGATCAGTCGAGCACATCCTTCGGCGTCACACGCGCCTGTAGCGTCCATCAGCCGCGCGGTCGAGGGGGCGGCTGATGCCGATCTCTGTCGAAGATTGCAAACGAGCAAACTGCATCGCCCGGCTTCGACCACCTGCTGCTCACCGTCGGTCCGTACTAAACCACCACTGGCCGCCGTTTGCTCCGAAGCCGAAAGCGGTGATGTCCATCGACCACTGTGCTCACCGCCAGAAGCTGCCGACATTCCACAAAGTCCAGATGCTGTCCCTCGACCGATCGCCGTGATTCAGCTGCAATCACCGAGAGCCACCGCTGAGATCAAGCTACGCCGAGGTCCATCGTCCGTGCTGATCCCGCTCGCTCGCCAAGCTAATGTTCGTCGCTGTAGATTGAGTCCGCGCCGCTGAGGTTCTCATCCATCCACGATACTGCCACGGATTGTGTTCCCTTGCCGAATCTCGACGACCACCGCCGGATCTAGTGTGACCTCTCGCCGCTCGCTGCCGTGAAGCACCGTCGACTCACCACTGCACTCCGATGAACAGCAATGGTAGCATACGGGACAAATCCGATCAGACGATGTGTGGTGGAGTTGGTTGTTTGTGCCTTTGTCGACATTTGCTGCCAGATAGTGTCAAACTATCCTAGCAATCTCAAGGGACAATAATCCATTTCATTTAAAGGGATAATGAGGGACAATAATCCGTTTCATTTAAAGGGACAACCGAGGGACAATAATCAATTTCATTCAAAGGGACAATCCAGGGACAACCTTAAAGGACTCGTCGGGCATTCCTTCGAAAAGGAAGAACGACGAGGTTGACAGAAAATCACAAATACAGTTAAAAAAAAGCGTACAGTAATAAAAACAGAATAAGGATGTGCAGGTACTAAGCTATTCACATAAACGATGCTGTCATACTGAATTGTTCATACATTTTTTTTATCAGGTAAAAGAATTTTATTAAAATAAATATAAAGGTAAGAGATTTACCTTGTACAGACTGAAAATAAAAATCTTGACAACTCACAATTCTAACATGTAATAGAAATACACTCTTTCATCTACCTTGAGAAATTTACATATTTGATACTATTATTACTTCAGCATAACCAATTCCAAGATCGGATTTTTACTTCCTCGATTGTGTCTCGAATATTCGGCTCAACATTCTGAAAGATCCGCCTGTTTCTGTTTTTCCAAATTGTCCAAATTGTGCATGACAAAATCATCATCAACATCTTTTTTACCTTGCTGTTGTTCTGATGGAGATTAGTGAATACTATCATGTTCCTATTCAACTCACGAGGCAGAAGTCCATAAAAGCCAATCCACGCTGGAATACCTGCCCAGATTTCTTGTGTTTTGGGACATTCAATGAATAGATGTTGCACATTCTCCATTCCAATATTGCAGTTATTACAAGTCATTTCTGATCCTTCCTGCCAACATCCTCTTTGTAGCAAATTAGTCTTTGTCGGGATTCTATCCATGAGCGATCTCCAAACCTGGATTTGCACCTTACTTGGAATAGCCTTGTACCATGTGAGTCTAAGTACCTCTTGCTCCATGTCGTCTATCCTCGGTGCAGCTTTCCTGTTCATCAACATGAAATATATATCTCTCACTTTGTATCCATCTTTTGTGTTTAGTTTCCATTCCCATCTATCACAATGATTGTGAACTGGTGTGAACATGTTAACATACTGCATAAAATCAGAAAATATGTCAAACTCAAGACCTCTCAAACGTCTCCTCCACCTAAATTCCCATTCCCATTCCCATTTTCCTTCTACCCAAGTCCCCAATTCAGTAATCACTTTCATTTTATCCAAACTGATGTTATACAATCTAGCATATTTATCTTTCAACATACCTCCATCTCCCCAGTTATTTTCCCAAAAAAGTGTAGACTCACCATTTCCTACTTGTCTACCCAAACCCTCTTCGAACCACCTCACTCTCGTCTGCCAAACTATTAAGAATTGTACTCCACCAACCCCTGATTTTTGTGACCCGGACACCCTTCCTTTGAAGACATTTTAGCCTCAAACTCTCTCCCCATCTAGACTTAATAATCTTGACCCAAAGACTTTCTTTCTCAGATAAAGCCCTCCAGACTCATTTGGCAACCAACACAACACTAAAACAGCCCAAGTCTTTAACCTCAAGGCCCCCAAATTTCTTAGGATGACATATAGTTTCCCATTTGATCCACAGAATGGGTCTCTCTCGCTCACCACCCCCCCAAAAGAAAAAAATTTGCATACTATTAAAAGCTTTTAACACAATCAAAGGAGCTCGGTAGACAGAGAAAATATAAATAGGTAGGGCATGAAGGATTGATTTTACCAACACCAAGCGACCTCCAATGGAAATTTTGGACCCCTTCCATCTTCTTATCCTACCTTTCACCTTTTCGAGAAGATATTTCCAATCTTCAGTTTTCCGATGTGAACAGCCCACGTTGATCCCCAAGTACATAAATGGAAGTTTTTTTACCTGGCACTTCAAAATATGTGCATAATCAAGGAGGGAAGCGTCACTGGAATTGATTCCCACGATGCTGCATTTGTTCAAATTGTCTTTCACTCCAGAAACCATTTCCACTAATACCATGAATTTCTTCAAAAATATTATGTTGGCTAGACTATCTTCACCAATAAATATAGTATCATCAGCATACTGTAGATGTGAGACTGAGCATTTTTAATTACCAATCAATACAGGGCAGAATAATCTCTTGTTTACTGTATTTTCCATGAGAAGACTGATTCCTTGCGCTGCAATGAGGAATAAGAAAGGAGACAATGGATCACCCTATCTCAATCCTCTTTATAAGCCAAAATCTGAGGTGAGGCTCCCGTTGATAAGTATTGAGGCTCTCGCTGTAGAAATACACTCCATTACCCATATAATCCATTTGTTGTAGAACTTGAATTTCCTCATCATGTCTTCTAGAAACCCCCAATCTACTGAATCGTATGCCTTTTCAAAATCAATTTTGTATATTAAACCTCTCGAGCCTCTCATTTTCAGATCCTTAATGAGAAGGTTGAGGGCCACCACACTATCTACCATTTGTCTCTTACCTACAAATGCCGAAGAAGCAAGGAAAAGTGGGATTACTCTTGATGTAACGTAGATTCTGGTGTCTTGGATGCAAGGATACGAAGTCCACTTAAGTCTTAACAAAATAATCTCGAAAGAAGTCTACAAGAAAAAAAATGAAATTATGCTACGCTTTGAAAAAAAATTGAAGAAAAAAAAGAAATCAGAACTGTAAGTGTCTTACATTCTGTTGATGGAGAAATTAAATGCACCTGGTCCTTCTTATATAGTGAAGAGGCTGCAACAAATTATGAAAATAATTTGCATGATTGAAATCTCTCAAGATTTCAAGAGATTTCTTTTAATTTTGAGCAAGATTTGGAAAATCATCCTGATGAGCAAAAATCAAATCTGTCCCTATTTCCCGTCTCCCGTAAATCTTGAAATTAAGCAGGGAAGAAAGTTGATTTGGGCCTAAGAAGATAAATTGGGCCACTTGAGAAATAAATAAATTAGGCCACTTGAAAAAAAATAAAGGGTTGGACCAAGGAAAAAATTATTACATGGATAAAGTAATTTCTCAATTGTAAAAACCCAAATTACTAATGCTGAAAATAAAAGGAATTTTTGCGATTCCTTCATATCAAGACATGACGTCCGTGAATAAATCGCAAGGGAGCATTTGTAAGCAATTAAAATTTACGGTCCAATTAAATGGCGACACGTGGATTTTCTTGATTAAATATCAATTATTAATTTATTTTGGAATTTAAATAAATTAATTCCTAAAAATAAATTAATAAATAATTGATAATTAATTTAAGCCCAAGAAATTAAATGGAGCTTAAATTAAATGATGTCTGACCCAAGTCAAGTAAACCCAAGTCAAATAAGGTATAACTTAAGCCAAACAAGCCCATATAAATTAAATCAGGCCAAAATAAAATTGGCCTGATTACAGCCCAAATAAGTGGAGGCCCAAGCCCGTAAAATATGGTCCAAATAGAGTGGACCAATCAGAATGCAAGGCATTTGTGAGGGAGTCTTCACCTCTCACCTATATAAAGGGGTCTCATCCCTTCATTTGACACACATTCAAAGACCTGAAGACGCAAACGCTCTGAAGAGATCAAGAACACGAGCAGTGCTCCCTTGAGATCTTCAAGCATCTTCAAGTCAAGAACGGCAAGCAATTCGGGATTAAGGTGCAGAGCCCCCCAAATCAAGCGTTCTTTATAAACTAAGTTCTTCGGTATTCTTCGCGCCAAGAACGACATAAGTCCCGGGATTAAGGTGCTAAGCCCCCCAGATCGAGTGTTCTTCGGATCAAGTACATTTAATCCAAACAAAGGCTCGACGCCTCTGGATTAATGTTATAAAATCCCAAATCCGAGTTCGGACAAGCTTCAACTGAAGATCCGACTCAACATACACAGTCAACGCGGTCAAGTAACAAGTCAAAGTCAAAGGCCAAATTGGTTCGAGAGAAGAATCAGAGGATAGATAGAGATTGTTTCCTAAATTATTAAGTTCAATCCATCCATATTATCTTTGTAATTCAACTTGCATTTGTTTTATTATTAATACAAAATTTGTTGTTACAGTATTGAAATAAACATTAATTCTTGATTTTAGAAAAGTTTGAAGGATAGAATTGATAATAGAATTAAAATAATCATTCATAGTTTCATAAAAATTATTATAATCTAAATCTGCAGTTATAATAAAATTTATGGATAAATCCTAAGTATTTCATGAAATAATAGGTTTTGTTTCTTAAGATTGTTCATCTTCAAATTTTACTTAAATCATCCTTTTATTCGTGGCCGGCATTTAAGTCTGATCCAGAGCATTATCTTCATCATCATCAATAGTCTCAAAGTCAACCAATTTATGCTTCCCTTTTGGAGTACTCATTTTATTTGAAAAAACATCATTCATGGAGGATCCTAAAGGCTGTATGTAAACATAAAAATAACAGTATAACATAACAGTTAGAAAAGATGGAGCAAATCACCATAAATGCATTTTTTATTTTGAACTTCAATACATTTTTTGCTTTTGATCTATTCGTTATATTCTTGATCATAGTAGGATCTGAAGATACTTTCATCACAGTGTATACATTCCATTGACTACTTATATTTCTTTCAGAGATATGGAATCGATGAACTTCGAACCAATAAGAGTGTCAAGCTCTTTAGGAATTGTTCCAAACAAGTCCAGCTAATAAAAAAACAAAAAAGAATTATAATAAAACATAGGATAAGTATAACAGATATGTTGTATTGTGAAAACTAAATTCTAATTTATATCATATCTTTCAGTCATGTGAAAATTTGTAATATGTGAAATTTGATTAATGCAATTCTATTCTTTATAGATGTCAGTAAATGAAAATTATAAAATACCTTCTCAATATTTTCAATGAGTTCTACTGCTGTTTTTCCAATGATTGGCCTAATTTCTCTATCAAATACTATAAATGAAGTACTCCCAATTTCATCGGCAACCTTGAGATGAATTTTATATCTGTTGAAATGAAAATAACTTATTAAAATTTTATTTGTCATTTTCAAAGAAAAAATAAAACTTACTGTGGCACATGTACTGGTATGTCCTGCTTACACTTCTCAAAGTAAGGGATTCCAGATTTATCAATAACTTTCTTGGTGCATTTGTTACATCCATTATAGTACCATCCATATTGAGTTTGAATCCTTTGAGCATTTGCAACAACAATGCAATAGTCTTCCTAAAAATCTATGATGAAAATATAAATTAACATAAGTTATACAATAATTGTAATGCATTTTAATCTTTATAACAAAAATATTTTAAAACAAAAAAATTATAATGGAATATTTACATCCTTGATGTCTTGAATTTCTGCAAGATAGACCACTTCTACATCTAGTGTAAATTCTTCAAAGACGAAGCTTCTACCAATATGATTTATATGAGATTGTCCAAACAATCTATCATGGCCTATTAAACCCATGCTACATTTCCAAATGCATAAATATTAAAAATTATAGATGTACATATTTTTTTAAAAGAAAAAATCACTAAATGTTATGTATAGATTGAGCGCGTACCTCTTTCGGAAATCATGAACTTCTTTTATGTCTTCATTAATTATTATCCTTGTTGCATTCCAAGAATTTGATATGTTTTTTTCTATATCATATTTCAAAGAAATTATGATTTAAATTTTTATATAATAATTATTATTATTATTGTTAAAACATATCTAAGAAATTAGAGGACAAATAATATATGATTAATGGCTAAATATATTAGAATAAACATCTAATGACATCTAAATACATACAGAATTATACATAAATAAAATGAGTTAAAAAAAATGTACCTCTATATTTATTGTTGATTTGGCATACTCAAGAACAATAAAAAATGTTTTGTTTGGATTGTTCCTCTTGTATTGCATCAATTGTCTTGCATATTCTCCCCACAATGTACAATTCATGATTGTGTGTCTTAAATTGATGTTAATATTTTAATTTAAAAAAACATTAAACATAAAAATTGAGTTAAAAAAATATGAATAAATTTTTTAAAAGAAAATTATTGTTCATCTTCAAGCTCAATATCAATTTTATCTGTAGGCTTGCCCTTTGCACTAACACAAATTATATCTCATATTTTTACCACCAAAGCAATTATGTTGTGGATATTGTCATTGTAAGTAAAAATAGATTCAATTTTTTTAAAAAGTATAATTAGTTTCTATTAAAAAAAAATTATAAACTTTTAAAACATACCTATGAGTACGGTATCTCTAGTGTTGTCTTGAGAATTGATTGTATCAAAATCAATAAAATTCAAGCCAATTTTGTTGGTTTCCAATGGCGAAGTCAATAACGCCAACGTGTAATTATGGATGTTCAACTTGAATTCATGATTTGTAATAAGGATCGACCCAATATTTTCAGCAACATGGAAATTTGATATAATATATGCTGCTCCGTCACTTAATAATTTCTCAAATTTTGAGATGTGATTATGGCGAATTGTTGCTTGAATCTTCGAACCCTACACATATAGTATAACAATAATTAAATAAAAAACCTTATCATGTTAATAATCTAAAAGTTGTGAAAATATAAAATATACCGTATACTTAAAGAATATTTAATCATTATAATCAACTAAAATTTACCTTTTCATCCATCATAATCATATCTAGGTATGTTTTTTTCTGTATAATCAAGGTATGATATCCAAATTCTAAAACATTTAACTTTAATTCGCCAAATCTCCTTTTGCATAGTAATTTAAGACACATGATCATAAATTGATGACATGATTTAATAAAGGAAAAAAGAAACAGTATAAAAATTGCAATGGAGGTAAAAAAGTTTTTACTATAGATGAGTATTGATCGATTGTATTATGTCATACACTTATATACAATGAATTTATATGATAAATATGGTAATAAATAATTTAAAATCAACACCAAAATTACTTTAAAAATATTAAATTTTAATAATATACTCCATCTTTCCTAAAATTATTAAAACTTAATTTAAATAATCAAACAACAACAAAAGTTTTTTGTTTCTTCATAAATTTACCAAAATTTTATAACTAATCGATTGCACTATGCCTTAATTAAAATTTATATGCTAAATATGGAAATAAATAATTTAAAATCCAATGAAAATAAATAATTTAAAATACACACAAAATTTACAGATTAAATCAAAAATATTTAAAGTATTAAATTTAATTACTTACAAAACTTTTATAAGAAAATTACTTAAAATAATATTAAGAAAATTACTTAAAATAATATTATTACATAATACTATAAATTTACCAAAACTTTATAACTAATTGATTCGATTGTACTATGTCTTAATTAAAATTTATATACTAAATATGGAAATAAATAATTTAAAATACACACCAAATTTGCAGATTAAATCAAAAATATTTAAAGTATTAAATTTAACTACTTACATAAACTTTTATAAGAAAATTACTTAAAATAATATTAAGAAAATTACTTAAAATAATATTATTACATAATACTATATATTTACCAAAACTTTATAACGATTGCACCATACCTTAATTAAAATGTATATGCTAAATATGAAAATAAATAATTTAAAATCCAATGAAAATAAATAATTTACCAAAACCTTATAACTAATCGATTGTACCATACCTTAATTAAAATGTATATGCTAAATATGAAAATAAATAATTTAAAATCCAATGAAAATAAATAATTTAAAATTCACACAAAATTTATGGATTAAATAAAAAAATATTTAAAGTATTAAATTAAAGTACTTAAATAAACTTAAAATAATATTATTATGTATTAATGGTAGGATTATTAAATATTTAAATTAAGATGTATTAATGGTAGTATTACAAAACATTAATTATTATAAATGAAATTAAATATAATAAACTTTAATTGCGGGATCAACGTGGGAGCGCCACATACACAAAACTTTTCAAGGAGAAACGTGGCGCCGCCACCTCACAATTTAAAAAAAATATTTTTGGCAAGCACTTTAAATTATGAAAATAAATAAAATAATTTAAAATCCAATAAAAATAAATAATTTACCAAAACTTTATAACTAATCGATTGTACCATACCTTAATTAAAATGTATGTGCTAAATATGAAAATAAATAATTTAAAATCCAATGAAAATAAATAATTTAAAATTCACACAAAATTTATGTATTAAATAAAAAAATATTTAAAGTATTAAATTAAATTACTTGTATAAACTTAAAATAATATTATTATGTATTAATGGTAGGATTATTAAATATTTAAATTAAGATGTATTAATGATAGAATTACAAAATATTAATTATTTTAAATTAAATTAAATATAATATAATTTAATTGCGGGATCAACGTGGGAGCGCCATATACACAAAATTTTTCAAGGTGCAACATGGCGCCGCCACCTCACAATTTAAAAAAAAATATTTTTGGCAAGCACTTATAAATTAATAGTATTAATGATGATTTTTTAAATAAATTATTAATAAAAACTAATATTTCAATAAATAAATAAATGATTTACTAATAAATCAAGCTAACAATTAAATATAACTAAAATTATATAATATAACAAAATATATTGCATCATGGTCAACAAATATATTCAATATGATACTTTGTAATTAAGAGCCCAAAATTCAATATTACTTCTGGACAAACAAATTATTCTCTTTATATTTAATTCACTAAAAAAAATTATTCATTTTGTATTAAATAATAATTTCGATAAATAACGATTTCATAAGAGACAAACTTTTACTTCAAATATATATAAATAGGCAAATACTTGTATGAGACCGTCTTAGCTTACGTGAGACGGTCAGAAAGTGATAACTTTTATAAAGGAAAGTGGTTATAAATTAATGAAATGTGATAATGTTATTTCATGAACAATTTATAGTATAAATAAAAAGTTATAACAACTTATAGCGAAAGTGATAACGTTTTATAGCGAAAGTGATAACTATTTTAAAAAGTGAAAAATGGTCTCACGTGAGACGGTCTCACGTGACCTACCCATAAAAATAACGATTTTTGTGTTTTTTAAATTAAATGTTTTTAGTCTTGTTTCTTAACTTATAGTTAGTGTAGGCAATAAAATTTTATTGCCTAATAAATATAAATGTAAAGAAAAATATATTAAATATTGATTAAATATATAGTTATTAAGGAATTTAAATTAATTAATTTCTAAAATAAGTAAATAAATTTTGATAATTAATATAATTATTTGAGCCCAAATCCAAATCAAATTGGCTCAATTCAAGTCAAGTGGGCTTGATTTAAGTCAAAAGCCCAGCCAAGTCAAATCCAGCAGACTTAATTAAATTAAATAGGCCCAAGTCAAATCCAGCACACCTAACTAAATTAAATAGGCCAAGCAAATCAAGTCCAGCAGGCCTAATTAAATTAAATAGGCCCAAGTCAAATCCAGCAGAATTATTTAAATTAAATAGCCCCGTATCCAGTACAACATGCTTAATTAAAGGAGAAAAGCCCAACATATCTTTTAAAGGAGAAAATATCTCTTAAGCGGTTATTTTTTCTACCTATAAATAAGGACCTTCAGTCCTCATTCCATTCATTCTGAAAATCCTGAAAGCCCGGAAAGCTTTGAAGGAACTTGGAATCTCTACGAAGATCAAAGTCATTCTTTGAAGATCAATCTAGAAACAGCATTCAATCTGAGATCAAGGTGCGGAGCCCCTCAGATTCATCGTTTCTTCAAGTCAAGTTCATCCAGCAATATTCGTGAGGTCAACGGTGTTCTACCAAATTGAACAACGTTCTTCATAGTAAATCTTCAAGTCAACGGTTGATCCAAACAAAGGCTCGACGCATCTGGATAAATATTTTTAAAGTTTCAAGTCAAATCCGAGCTCGGACAAGCTTCATCCAAAGATCCGGCTCCGAAAGTTGATAAAGTCAAAGAAGTCAACTCAAGAGAGGAATCAGAGGACAGCTAGAGACTGTTCACTCAAATTCTCAAGTTTAATCCATCTTGGATTACCTTTGTAATTTATTTTGTATTTATTATTTAATAAATATAAATTTTGTTGTTACAAATTTTGGCATGCCTGGTGGGACAGTTTCTACCTCTCATCTCCTCTTCACATAAGCAAAGCAAGATGACTCCACTCAGAGTCACCAAACCAGCTTCTGTCTTCAAGTCGTCAAAATTACAAGTTGAAGATGTTAATGTTACAACTAGAAGCATGTCAAGGAAAGCGCGATTTGAAGCCTCTTCGGAGACAGATTCTTCAGTTGGAGTCATCCCCAAAGGAATACCTTATAATGATAGGGATGATAAAAATGAGGAGGGAAACCTTGATGGCTCAACTCCTCTATCTGAAGAAAGTTCATCGTCTGATTCATCCATAGCCTTAGCAATGACAACAAATACTTCGTCTATCGAAGAGCAATTAGCAAGTTTGACTGAGTCCGTTGCTGCACTTGCAAAACAGAACCAAGAACAAAGTACTTTGATTTTCAAACTAATGGAGAAGATGGCTAGTGCTGAAACTAGCCATGCAAACGAAAAGCAAGTTGAGGACAATGAAAATGAAGTAAATGACTCCGCGAAACATCAGTCAACGGGTAAAAAAGTGATTGAAGAAGAATTGAATGTTTCCCATGATGGAATGGTTACTATCAGTCAGCTAAAAAGCATTATACTTGGCACAATGAAGGACCAATTTGAAGAGAGCTCCAAGCCTTCATTTATGTATGCTAAGCCTTTTACTAGGAGGGTTGACAACTTGAAGATGCCACCGAACTATCAACCCCCAAGTTTCAACAGTTTGATGGCAAAGATAATCCAAGGCAACATATAACACATTTCATTGAAACGTCCAATGACGCTGGAACTGACGGAGATCATATGGTAAGATAATTCGTTCGTTCTCTAAAGGGAAATGCTTTTGAATGGTACACTGACTTGGAGGCCAATTCTATAAACAGTTGGGATCAGATGGAATATCAATTCCTTAATCGCTTCTACAGTACTAGGAGGACGGTTAGCATGATAGAGTTGACTAACACCCGTCAGTTAAAAGAAGAGCCAGTAATTGAGTACATTAATCGATGGAGAAATTTGAGCTTAAATTGTAAAGATCGACTGTCTGAAGTTTCTGCCATTGAGATGTGCACAACAGAAATGCAGTGGACCCTTCGTTACATACTTCAAGGGATTAAGCCTAAAACATTTTAAGATTTGGCCACAAGAGCTCATGATATGGAGCTGAGCATGGGGATAAGTGGAGTTGTAGAGCCACCGATTCCTGGATCCTACAAGTACAAAGAAAAGCAAGAGGTCAAGAAAGGGGGCAAACCTTACAACAAATCTTCTGAAAAAGAGTCCATGGCAACAAATGCATCAACCGCTAGGTTTCGAAGGATTGAGAACGAAAAAGATGATAAAGCAAAGCATGATTCCCAAGAAAGGGGGAAAAGAAGATTGACCTTGAAAGAAATGCAAGAAAGGAAGTACCCATTCCTTGATTCGGATGTCCCAGGCATATTTGACGATCTGCTCAAAGATAAACTTATCGAGCTTCCTGAAATGAAGCGAGCAGAAGAAGCGGAATAAATGGACAATCGGAAATACTGTAAGTATCATAGGCTGGTGGGTCATTCTATCAAAGATTGCTTTGTCTTTAAAGACAAAATTATGCGATTGGTTGAGCAAGGGGAGATCTTTCTAGATAAAGATGCAACTGCAAACTCTACTTCTGCAGACGGTGGAAATAATTATTCATGTCATATGGCAAGCGAAGCTGTTGTGCCTGGAGTTGAAAGCAAGGCCCATGCTATGAAGATTACCTTCACAGAGGAAGACTTACTGCTCGGTTCACAAGCTCACAACCGACACTTGTTCATAGCTGGTTGCACTCAAGAGCAAAGGATGAATCGAATATTGAATGATGGAGGTTCAACGGTCAATATCTTGTCTCTAATGACGTTGAAGAAGTTAGGGATTTCAACCAACAAACTCGACAGTAGCCGGTTGACAATTCATGGGTTCAATCAAGAAGGCCAGAGAACACTTGGTACGATAGTCTTGGACTTAATGATAGATGAGATGGTCTCAACAGTTTTATTTCATGTCTTTGATACTAAAACATCATATAACATGCTCTTGGGGCGCCCATGGTTGCATGAAAATGGAGTGATTCCTTCTATGCTACATCAGTGCTTCAAATACTGCGATGGAGGTAACATAAAGAAGGTGCTTGGTGATGAAAAGCCATTTACAGAAGCCGAGTCATATTTTGCAGATGCCAAATATTTTCTAAAAAGTAGCAAGGACGTCAAGCAAGAAGAAAGTTCATTACAAGAGAAAAATAATGAAAAACTAGAAAGAGAAAGTACGGATAATGTTTCTTCTACACGGTCTGGTGTAAGTGTTTGGATATTTTTATAATATACTCACGAGCAAGAATACTCGATCGTTGTATTAGTATATCTCAAGAAATAAAATTATCAATCCACAAGGGAGTTAGGTTTGGACTAGTAAAATACGTGAGCTCATTATGTCACTTTTGTAAGGATGATCGAGGGTTTAGAGATTGATTATGAAATAAACAACTAAAACAAGAAACAAGTAAAGAAAATAGTAAAAACGATAAATGACAAGTAAAGATGAGTAAACTTAAAAGAAAATAGGTGCTAAAGTTCAAGTATGGAAAAAATGGGATTAGAAACATCCAAGCACACTCAATTCATATTATCATGCAAAAGGAATTCAAATCAGTTGATGTAGATTAAGGGTGATCTCGATTGTATCCTAAGCTCCCTTTCGGGTTACAAAGGTTGTTGATCCACTAAAGACTCCCAAAAACACTTAAGATCAAAGCCCAACATTAACCTCTTCTATCTAGGTACTAATAAACTCCCAATTCTCCCTTAGAAGGTACTAATTAGAATTAACTCTCCCTTTTTGTGTACTAAAGATAACGAATGAATTGGTTCCCCTCACCAAATTCAAATATTCTTTCAGTCAAACCCAAACTCGATGTCTATTCATGCCTTTCTAATACTTAAGAGGGCCGTTTCCATCTCACTCCAAGCAATATACACATGAACATTGTAATAGCACTTAATTATCATAAATCATCAATTGATCAACAATCCATTAAACCAACAATCATTCATGAATAACAAACCATGCCATCACAACATCAAAACAATTAAAGCCCATGAATAGAAACCAACATCAATTAAATCAAAAACCAATTTAATCCACATGATAATATAAACCTAATGTGCTCTTCATGTTCCTAATCCTACTAGAGGGATTAGCCTAACATGATAATGGTAACAAAACACATGAATGATTCATTACACATACCCATAGTCTTAAATCCAAATGAAAAACAAAAGAGATGTAAATCTTCCCTAGCAATTCCTTGTAGAAAATCTTCAACACTCATTGATCTCCATCTCTAGCTCTTGAATTCTTAAGATCTCTTGCACCCAAATGGAAAGAATGAAGGATAGATGAAGATGGTGGTGAAAAATGGAAGAAATGGTGTGTGATCTTGGTGTAGGAGTGAAACCCTTGAGTGAAATATCCAATCTCTCTCAAATGTTGAACTTGAGGCTATTTATACCCTCTCCAAGTTGGGCCACAAATTTAATCATCAATTGGGCTTTTTACACACACTTACACACATTGGCAGGTGAAAATCTAGATTTTTAGCCCAAAATGACCTTGCTCAAGTTAGCCTTCCCAACTCGAGTTAGCAGCTCGAGTCGTGTTGCATGTAATTCAACTCGAACTGTCCAGCTCGACTCGTATCGTCAACTCAAGTTCTCACCTGTTCGATCGTGTTGCGAGGCTCTGAAACTGAAAATTGATTCTGCACCCAGCTCGGCTCGTGCTGCAACTCGAGCTGCAACTTGTAAGTCGAGTTGGCTTACTGGATGTTTTTTTCACTTGCCCTGCTTTCAGCTCGACTCGAGTTGCAAGTTGAGTTGGACTTGCAACTCGAGTAAGCTCTCTGGACGATTCTTGGACCTCAACTCGACCTTCTCCCAACTCGAGTTGCAAGTCGAGTTGGACCATGCAACTCGAGTTGGGTCTCTGGATAATTCTGGACAACATTTAGGCCCCAACTCGACTCGAGTTGGCAACTCGAGTTGCACATTACAAGTCGAGTTGGGTCCCGTCAGCTCGTTTCTTGCTCTTTTTAGCTCCCGTTCCATTTTTAATCCATTTTCACCTGTTTTACATACGTTTAAGCTCATTCACACTCATTTCCATGAAAACAGATAACATATAAAATACGGATAAAATAATACGAAAAGACATACAAAAATACACTAAAATCTAGGTGAAAATAGCGACAATCAGTAAGCACGCAGTTTCTCGAGACACTAGGAGAGTTGACGCTACCCCTGACTAAGGTTGACATTGAGAAGCCCTCTTCTCCTCCACTCAAAGGGTTCACTCGCTCAGTTCAAGGGACTAAAACTGAGCATGGAGATGTATTTGAGGCGGCAGTTTCTAAATCATATAGCCAACAAGCTTACAAACTTCTTATAAAAGCTGGATATAACCCTCAAGAAAAAGATGTGATAAGTGAATCGTCTCATCAAACTTCTAGTGGATTTAATACCACTCAAGATACATTAAAGAATAATGGTCGCACTTCCAAGTATACTAGAACAGGTTTGGAATACGTTCCACAAAAATCTGTTCGCATTTCGATTAAAAGGGCAAACACGAACTACATCACTGAAGATGAAATTCCTTCTGAAGAAGAAGAGTCTTATGAGGAAAATAGAAAGACAGAAAGAATCTCAGTTTTTGAAAGACTCAGACCAGCTGTAATTGAAAATCGCTAGAGATCCGAGACTACCAAGTTCCCAAGGTTCCCAAAAATACACTCGCATGGAAAGACGACATTTTCTGACTATATCATGTGACACAGTGTTGAAAGCAAAGAGGCGAACAATAATCTTCACTCGAAATGAAGATGATGATCATGAAAGTGTAGGCTCATAAGATGTTGTTCATTCCATTATCATGCAAACAGATCTACACAGTGCAGAAAGAGATCTACGAAACAAGATCGTCGAAACGAAGAGAGGTGGTTATGTAGTGGAGAACATTGTTAAAATGGAAGAAAATGAACAAGGTAGATCGAATCCACATTTTCAAAGGCAAGAATTCCTAGAAGATGTTGCTGCGGTAAATCATGTCACTATATGAGAAGAGACCTCAACTGAAGAGGAAGATGCTGATGATGCTCCTCCCGAATTTGAAGAAGGTGTCAAAGCTACTGTTGACCAATTGAAGGAGATTAATTTGGGTAATGCTAATGACCCACGTCCAACCTATATAAGTGCTTTATTGACAGCTGATGAAGAAAAAGCTTACATTGAGCTTCTTCAAGAGTTTAGAGACGTCTTAGCGTGGCCATTCAAGGAGATGCCCGGATTAGGTCCAAAAGTGGCAGTTCATCATTTAGCAGTAAAGGAAGGAGCCAAGCCAGTTAAGCAAATGCAACGTCGATTTTGACCAGAGCTAGTTCCATTGATTGAAGCTGAGATTAATAAGCTCCTTGAGACGGGGAAAATACGAGAAGTTAAGTATCCCATTTGGATCTCTAACATTGTACCAGTAAGGAAGACAAATGGGCATCTTAGAGTGTGTGTTGACTTTCGGGATTTGAACTTGGCATGCTCGAAAGATGATTTTCCGCTTTCAATTACTGAACTCATGATTGATGCAACAACTGGTCATGAAGTTCTTTCATTCATGGATGGCTCATCCGGCTATAATCAAATTAGTCTTGCTCCAGAAGACCAAGAGAAAACAGCATTCCGCACTCCAAAAAGAATATTTTGCTACAATGTTATGCCGCTCGGCTTGAGGAGTTCTGGCGCTACTTACCAACGAGCCATGCAAAAGATATTTGATGACATGCTCCATAAGAATGTTGAATGTTATGTTGATGACATCGTGGTGAAATCAAAGAAGAAAAATGACCATCTCCAAGATTTAAGACAAATATTTGAGCGTCTTAGAAAATTTCAACTAAAGATGTACCCACTTAAGTGCGCATTCGGAGTCTCTTCTGGAAAGTTCCTTGGATTCATTGTGCGACATCGTGGCATTGAGATTGACAAAGCAAAGATTGATGCAATCATAAAGATGTAGGTGCCTCGAAACATACATGAACTCAAGAGTTTACAAGGAAAGCTGGCATACTTAAGGAGGTTCATATCAAACTTAGCGGGCCGGTGCCAACTATTCAGTGATCTTATGAAGAAAGGGAGCCCCTTTGAATGGAATGAAGCTTGCACAACATTAAAGCATATTTGATGAAGCCGCCAGTGTTGGTTGCTCCGATAGCCGGACGTCCATTAATTCTCTACATATCTGCTCAAGAAAGATCAGTTGGAGCCCTGCTTGCGCAAAATAATGATGAAGGAAAGGAGTGTACGTTGTACTATCTAAGTAGGACAATGACCCCAAATGAGTTAAAGTACTCACCAATTGAAAAGATATGTCTTGCTCTCATCTTTGCAATTCAGAAATTAAGACACTACTTTCAATCTCATACTGTTTACTTGGTATCAAAGGCCAACCCATTAAAGTTTGTTATGTCAAGGCCAGTGCTCTCTGATAGGCTTGCAAGATGGTATCTCCAACTACAACAATTTGAAATAATCTACGTCCCTCAAAAGGCAATGAAAGGGCAAGTATTGGCAGATTTCTTAGCTGATCATCCTATACCCGCCGAATGGGAGTTGTCTGATGATCTCACTGATGAAGATATATTGGCTATTGAAATTAGTCCTCCTTGGAAGATGTATTTTGATAGAGCTGCTCATAGAGAAGGAGCCGGTGCCGGAGTAGTATTTGTGACCTCAGACGGAGGAGTTTTGCCATATTCATTCAGTCTAACCGATAATTGTTCTAATAATGTAGCTGAATATCAAGCTCTTATACTTGGTCTGGAGATGACAGTAGATGTTAAGCAACGACATCTTAAGGTATATGAAGATTCGTTGTTGATAATCAACCAGTTGCTTGGCTTATATGAGGTTAAGGAGCCCGAGCTAATCCCATACTTAACTATGCTCAAAGGCTTATGAATTGGCTTGGAGATGTAGAGATTAAACATTTACCAAGGAGCAAGAACAAGCAAGACGATGCTTTGGCAAAGCTAGCATCAACCTTAGCAATGCCCGAAGCACGTTTTCAAATACCGATCTGCAAAAGTTGGGTGGTGCCTCCCTTCCTCAAAAAGGAAGATGATGAAGAAGTTGAGTATTGTGCCATAGAGGTGTTTGATATTGAGAAGGAAGATTGGCGACAACCGTTCGTTGATTACATGAAATATGATAAGCTTCCCAATAATCCACATCTAAGGGTTGATGTCCTACATAGAGCACTGCGATTCTTCTATTATAAAGATACACTCTATAGAAGATCATTTGATGGTGTTCTCTTGAGATGCTTAAGTGATGAAGAAGCTCTTCGGGCTATGGAGGAAGCTCTTCGGGCTATAGATGATGGGATATTACTGGCCTTCTATGGTGAAGGATTGCATATATTATGCACAAAGATGTCAGCCATGCCAGTTTCATGCAAATCTCATTCATCAACCTCCCGAACAGTTGCATCCAACAGTTTCTTCATGGCCATTTGATGCATGGGGCTTGAATGTGTAGGGGCCGTTAACGAAGTCTTCTGGAGGCCATCTTTATATTCTAGCTGCCACTGATTACTTTTTCAAGTGGACGGTAGTTGTACCCTTGAGAGAAGTGAAGAAAGAAAATATGGCTGATTTCATACGCATCAACATCATATATAGATATGGAGTGCCTCGGTATATCATCATCGATAATGGAGGACATTCAGCAACTCTCTGATTGACAAACTTTGTGAGAAGTTTGACTTCAAGCAAAGAAAATCTTCTATGTACAATGCAACAACTAATGGGCTCGCGGAAGCCTTCAACAAGACGCTATGTAATCTGTTGAAGAAGGTAGTCTCGAAGTCAAAACGAGACTGGCATGAAAGGATTTATGAAGCTTTATGGGCATACCAAACCACTTACAGAACGCCTACTCAAGCTACTCCATATTCTCTTGTATATGGGGTTGAAGCTGTGGTGCCCCTTGAAAAGAAAATCCCATCTTTGAGAATAGCCATACAAGAAGATTTGACTGAAGAAGAGAATGCACGACTGCATCTCGAAGAATTAGAGGCACTTGATGAAAAGTGGTTGGAAGAACAACAGAGACTTGAGTGCTATCAAGCTCGCCTCTCCAGAACATTTAACAAGAAAATGAAGATACGTTCTTTTCAAGTCGGGGACTTAGTCCTTGCTGTGAGAAGGCCTATTGTCATCACTCACCGAGTTGGAAATAAATTCTTGTCAAAGTGGGATGGCCCACATGTTGTGAAAGAAGTGTATACAAATGGTGCATACAAGTTGATATCTGAAGATGGAGTGGGAATTGGCCCCATAAATGGCAAATTCCTGAAACGCTACTATGCGTAATCCAGTAAAACCCAAGGAACACTCCATGACGCACGAGCCGAAACTGCATGTTACTCTTGGTCTGCATGAGTATAAACTGTGTACGACGAACTCCTGGTCCGCACGAGTATAAATTGTGTACGACACCCACCAAAGGTAATTATATGTGGATAAACTATTAATTCACCCCGCTCAGGTATTTTAAGTGGTTAAAGTATTAAATACCCTCCTTTGTCTAGAGTAGTTAAAGAATAATCACTCCTGGCCCGCATGAGTATAAACTGTGTATGACACCCCCTATTCAAACCAAATCATGTTCCTTTGAACTACGTTATGACTTGATCCTCCATAAAGAGGTACGTAGGCAGCTTAGTACTTTACTAAGTTCAGTCATAAAGTCTGTGAGGTATGCAATAAATTGAAACATGAAGAAGTCGAGAAGCTAAAAATATGATCAGGAAAAGACGGTGGTTGAGCGCAAATTCAGATGAAGAGATCCAAAAGTTATGGTGGTTGGGGAAATCCAAGCTCTTGCTATGTCAGAGGAAATCCAAAATATTTTGGAGCATCTTGAGAGTCATGGAGATAAAAAGAACTGAACTGTAAATTGTTAAATTAAGAAATGTTGATTGAATTATTATTTAATTCACTCAAAAATTTCTTAATTTAGACTTACTTTATGGGGGTATAAAGTGGATGTAATCATAGCGCAAGGAATATTAAAATCTTGAATTCAAGTCTCATTCCAAGGAACAAATGACTGATCTACAAGTAATTAAATCTAAATTTTACTGAAACCCAAGAACAAATAATTTCAGTACAATGAGCCCAGTACAAATAAGGAAGAAATAACTTGGGTCCATTAATTAAAGCCCAAATTAAAAGTTCCATGAGTCTCAAATGGAGAGTCAAGATCTATGAGTCTCATATGGAAAGTCAAGATTCACATCTCCTCCAAGAAAGAAAAACACGTGAACTGATGCCCCACATCTCCAAATTAAACTCTCTCTCCAAAAGTAGGAAAATTGAGAACTTGTTTTCTCTCTGGAAGGAAGCATGTTGTTCTCAAAAAAATGTCTGCCAAAATTGAGGGTTGAATCTGCGCACGCTGCCCATCTCTACCATCGCAGTCCCAAGAACTTCGCCAGAATCGCAAACACCACTGCGCCGTTGCAGATTTGTTTCTCCACTGCCAGATTCGCTTCCCGTCCCCAAGAACGCTGCCATCGCCGTTGGGACTTGCATCAGTCGTTGCTCGACCGCCACCATCACCGTCTCCACACGCAAACGTAACTCGCGAGTTGTTGGGATCTGCTGAAACAGCCACCAACGGTCGCCACTTTATTGCATTAGTCAGTGGGCCGAAAATCGAGCCACCACGGGTGGTCTCGTAAAAAGTGCTGCCGGAGGCATGAGCTCGATAAGTAGCCACCATACGTGGTCTGCCATCGACCACTCTCCCGCTCTTCACATCAACGCTGCCGGAGGCATGAGCTCGATAAGAAGCCACCATAGGTGGTCTGCCATCGACCGCTCTCCCGCTCTTCATATCAACACCGCTGGGGGCACGAATCCAACGTCATTGGAGCTATCGTTTTCCACAAGTTCTTGAAGGCTTTTTTTCTTTCTGGATTGTAGGAGTTCAGGTGCTCATCATGTTCTTTCTTGTATGCTTCTGCTGTGGAAAATTCAACATTCCTTAAGATAATCCAAAACCTGTAATCTTCATTATGTTGTTTTACCTTCTCCCTGTAAATGAAACATAACAATTCGTTAACCATATCTACTTCTCTCGTTCACAAGCTACGACACCATACTAAATTTCACTTCCATACTCCATCTACCCAACTGCCCATACTCTCAACCTTAGCCTCCTTACAACTGCTAATTCTATACAATCTAGAAAATTTCTCACAAAGCACCCCTCCCTCACACCACCAATCAGTCCAAAATAAGGTGTTGCTTTCATTTCCTATGCATATATTCACTTCTTTTACCATACCTAACTCATCACTATTCCCCCAATATAAGTTACTAATCTCTTTCCACCATCCCGATACCGACCCCCAATTACACCCATTTGACTCCATCAACCCCAAGGTTGGTCTCCCTCTCCCTCTATTTCTTACAAAACCCCCATATCTAGCCTTGATGACCCTGACCCATAGTCTCTCCGGTTCATTCAAAAATCTCCACACCCATTTTTTAAGTAAGGCAATGTTGAAACTCCCAAAATCTTTCACTCCCAACCCCCCATTGTTCTTCCCCAAACAGATGTCTTCCCATTTTACCCAAGGAATTTTGAAATTTGTATCACAACCCCCCCATAGGAATTTCCTTTGGATTTGAGAAATCACCCCAATGGTTTTTTTCGGAATCTTGTATACTGACAGACAATAGATCAGAATCGAAGAAAGAACAGATTGAACTAATGTAGCCTGGCCTCCTAAAGAGATGTGTTTATCATTCCAAGTTGCCAATCTATGTTTAACTTTCTCCACAAGATTGATCCAAGATGTTGATTTTTTATGGTTTATACCCACATGTAAGCCCAAGTATGAGAAGGAATGTTTTCCTACTTCACAACCCATCATGTCCGCCAAATTTTGCACCATATTTTCCTCCATATTCAGCCCCATAAGACTATATTTATTGAAGTTTACCTTTAAACCAGACACCATTTCGAAGATTTGAAGAATGTGCTTGATAATTCTTACATTCTTGGCTTTCCCCCAAGCATGTGAAGATATTATCATCAGCATATTGTAGGTGAGACACTGACATTCCATCCCGTCCAATTTTTGCAGCTTCAATAAAATATGTTTCTGTAGCTTTTTTCATCAATAAACTCAATCCCTCAACAACAATAAGGAATAAGAAAGGTGATAGAGGATCGCCTTGTCTCAATCCTCTTTCTAGCTTAAATTCTTCCGATGGAGCACCGTTGATTAGTACTGAAGCTGTGGCTGTAGAGATGCATTCCTTAATTCATTTACATCATTTCATGTTGAAGTTCATCTTTTTCATCATATGTTCAAGGTACTCCCACTCTATCGAATCGTAAGCCTTGGCAAAATCTACCTTGAAAATGATTCTGCTTAATTTTTTCCTCTTAGCTTCATCCATGATCTCATTTAGTAAGACAATTCCATCCAAGATTTGTCTCCCTCCCACAAATGCTGACTGATTTTCTGATATTGAGCCATCCAACACTTTTGACAACCTAGAAGCAAGAATCTTGGAGATTATTTTATATATACTACCAATGAGGGATATTGGGCGGTAGTCTTCGAGTTTTCTGCATTCATTTTTCTTCTTAATCAGTACTATAAAAGAAGGATTACTTCCTCTCATTAACCTTCCATTTCTATGAAATTCATTCACCATTGTCATAATCTCAGGTTTGATCACTTCCCAACTGCATTTAAAGAAAGCAAACGAAAAGCCATCTGGTCCCGAACTTTTGTTTGCGTCACAATTCCAAATAACTTGTTTCACCTCATCTTCAGTAAAATTTGCCACCAAGAAAGCATTATCACAATCATCAATTTTTTTTCTCAAATAAATGCTATGACAATAGTGGCCTGTTCAACTTTCTTGAACTAAAGTGATGTTTAAAATGATTGAAAGCAGCTTCTTTTACCTGATCAACTGACTCCATCCATCTATTGTTGTGTATAACCCCCAATATCTCATTCTGCTTTACTCTTCTATTTATCCACTTGTGAAAAAAAGATTGAATTAGCATCTCCCTCTCGTATCCACCGCAAGTGTTGACGTTGTAATTGTGCTAAGACCTTGGAAGGAAAAAACTGCAGAAAGAAAAAGTAAATAGAGAATCAGAAACTGTAGAATGGTACGGTGTTGGGAAGAGAAATCCAAGGCGAGTCCTTTTATATACTGTTGAATTCCTCGATGGATATGTCTTGTGAGATTCGGATCTCTATCGAGAATGGTCGATTCATTGATTATCGTCTCCAGAAAATATTTATGTTGAAAGATCTGTTGGATAATTCCTCTTGTGATAAATTGCTGAAAATTTGATTTGGGTGTATCTACGTTGAGTTCAAGATTTCATTCTCCTGCTGAGATTATCATCTTGTGTCAAATTTGAGATAGGAGTAGGAAACCAATATGGAGCATGGTTTTGTTTGTTGGAAATCTCGTGAGAACTCTCAGTAAATATTGGGATTTCCCTTATTAAAGATTGCATGATATTTGAAGTTCCACTCTAAAGATTGGATATTAAATGTGCAGAGTTGGAGATTATCTTCTTGAGATATATATGGACGAATATTTTCATCAAAATTTGAGGTTATTCCTTTGAATTATTTTGGTGTAATCAAAATTTAAGAATATCTCTAATCTTTGTTTAGGGAACATCTTAAAATTGAAATTCGTGGACAAGAAGGGAAAAATCTTTTGAGCCAAATTTATAGTTAATGGGCCAAAATAATTATATCCGCCAAGGAGGAGGGATGTGTGGAGCTTTCATATTGCAATTTGTCCACTTCAAATTATTTTCAGTGAACAAAATGCAAGGGGGTATTTGTAGACAATTAAATTTTATTGCCTAATAAATATAAATGCAAAGAAAAATATATTAAATATTGATTAAATATTTATTTATTAGAGAATTTAAATTAATTAATTTCTAAAATAAGTAAATAAATAATGGATAATTAATATAATTATTTGAGCCTAAATCCAAATCAAATGGGCTCAATTCAAGTAAAGTGGGCATAATTTAAGTCAACAAGCCCAGTCAAGTCAAATTCATTGTTTCTTCAAGTCAAGTTCATCCAGCAATATTCGTGAGGTCAACGGTGTTCTACCAAATTGAACGGCGTTCTTCACAGTAAATCTTCAAGTCAACGGTTGATCAAAACAAAGGCTCGACGCCTCTGGATAAACGTTTTTAAAGCTTCAAGTCAAATCCGAGCTCGGACAAGCTTCATCCAAAGATCCGGCTCTGAAAGTTGATAAAGTCAAAGAAGTCAACTCAAGAGATGAATCAGAGGACAACTAGAGACTGTTCACTTAAATTTTCAAGTTCAATCCATTTTGGATTACTTTGGTAATTTATTTTGTATTTATTATTTAATAAATACAAATTTTATTGTTACAGTTAGTATGATTAATTTTACTAAGTTATACATGAAATATCATGTTTGTTAATTAATTATAGGGTATATTTTGTGTGACCGTTTCACGTGAAACTATTTTATATCTTTTCAAATAGTTATTACTTTCGATATAAAATATTTTCACGTCTTATAAAATTATTAATTTATTTTTAGTATATGTTATAATTTTTTAATTAATAAATATAGAGAATAATTATCATTTCTTTAAAAAATAATTAAATATGATATTATTTTAGTTAATTATAATATTTTTCTTTGGCGGCAAATTATACCTTTTAATATTATACTTTATAATTTCATATCCTGCGTTATTAGTAGGATTTGTATTACTCTATGTATATAATTATGTGAGATCGTTTTACTATAGGATCATTTAATGCTTTTATAATTAATTATTATTTTTTTATAAAAAATGTTATCACTTTTAAATATTATTTTTTATAATTTCAACTATGGTGTAAAGCATTAATAAAATAATTCACAGTATCGTTATTATTTTTCATCAATTAAATTATCACTCATTATCCATTTCACAAAAGTCATTTCGTGAGACAATCTCAGAAAAGTCTTTTACTATTAGGTAATGTAATACACTAATTATTTGTTTTGTATTTAAAAAAGTTATATTGTGAATTTATATAAAAATAAAAAATATTGAAGATTAAAAATTTCACATTATATACCTTTTAATAATAATATATATATATATATATATATATATATATATATATATATATATATATATATATATATATATATATATATTCAAGATCGTGTATTATCTAAAATATTTAAGTCAAGAAAATTTGATACGAATTATGTTGAAATCTTACATATTTCTATATTCTTATTGAAGTATCCTGAGTTGTCTCATGTAAATCAGTCAGGTTTGTATATAAATCTTATTTTTAAAAATTACTCTTTATTATATAAAAAATTACTCTTTGAAGAGTAATAATTTTTATACAGAAGAGTAATAATTCATGTCTCTAAAGAGTAATTTTTCATATACTAAAAAGTAATCGATAAATTAAGATTTACAAAAATTTGAAAAGTAATTTTTTTATTTAGAAGAGTAATAATTTCTGTGTTAAAGAGTAACATTTTATGTATTAAAAAGTAACTGGGTTTACATACACATTTTATGTATTAAAAAATAACAGGGTTTACATGTATGTAAACCCAATTTACACAAGTGTTTGTCATATCTTATTTTATGCTTAAAAAATTTAAATTTTGTAATATTTAAATTAAAATCAATTTAACAACAGTATATATATAAAGCTTAATTTATAGAAAAATTAAATATAATTATTGAATAAAAAATATTTAAAGAAACAGCATCTCTAATATTAAGTAATTTAAACAAAATTATCGTAACAAAATTATATAATTCATTAAATGTGAATAAGTATAAAACAATAATAAAATTAATTTAAAGAGATAGTTATGCCATTAATACTCATTAATGGTTTTTAGACGTGCAGAGAAATAGTTAATGATTTGACTTTGAAAAATGTTCTAAAGTAAGGATGAAGAGTACTTTTGTAACTCTAAAATTAATTAATCCTCCTTCTTCACTAAAATTATCAAAATACCTAATTCTATCTTGCTAGATTCTAGCCATTTAGCACTTTTCATAATTTAATAATAATATTTTAATTAAATTAGAGATTAATAATTATTAGTACTATATTATTTATTTCTTCTGTGTTTTGAAAGATGTGCAACTTTTCTCCAATAAGTTTTAAGTTTTAATATATTTATGTATTTATTAAGATGGGGTTTAGATTCATTTATCAGTACTCATGTTTCTGCCACTGTCAAAACCCTTCTTCTCCATCAGTGACTGCATCACCGCCACCCATGTGTGTAGCGTCGCCATAGCAAACTATTTAGGTAATCTAGACAGGAAGACGGAAATCTTCAAAATTTAGGAATTAGAAAGACAGAAATCCTCAAAATTAAGGGATTCTCATAGGAGATTAGACTTTAGAAGATGGATTGATGATGGCACCGGCGGTGACTCGTGTGGTGATGTTAGCTTGCACAGCATTTGTAGCGCTACAGCGAGAAGGAAAGAGGAATTTTTTTTATAAAAAAAAAATCATATATGATTCAAATAAGATCCAAAATAAAATTAGTATGGTAAAAAATCATATATGATTCAAATATAAGATCTAAAATTAAAATAGTATAAATATTATTGAAAAAGGAAAATAAAAATAGAAAAAATCACATGTATCATTTAGTTGATTGAAATAAGTTTCAATAATACAGAATATGTATAATCTTCATGAAGAAAAAGAAAAGAAAAAAATATTATTGTAAGAGAAAAAGATAAGAAAAATAAAAATAAAAGGATCATATATATATATATATATATTATTTTGATTTAAATAATAAGTTTCAATATAATACTATAATATTCAAAGAAGAAAAAATCAAAAACTAATTTTTTTTAAATAAACAAATAAAATCAAAAACTATTTTTTTAAATAAACAAATAAAATATGTGTTGATTTGAGAAATGCAAAGATATAAAAATAAACATGTGAAATTAATTAAAATTGTAGGTTAAAATTATAGGGTGAAATTTAAGAGATAAAATAAAAAGGAAGGGACATCAGGTGATTTTAAGAATATGTTAATTTGATGCAAGTATTTGCGTAAATTAAATTCAGTATAAACCGTGTGGTCCACCCTTCAAATTCTATTAGTATATTGTTAGGTATTTAAATTAAAATGAACAATAGAATTTACAAAGAGAATTATATGTTTACAATGTAAACATTAAGCTAATTCTAAAGAGAACCTCTTTTGTGAGACGAGTTATTTGTGAGACGGGTGTGAGATGGGTCAACCTATTATTAAAGTATGCTTATTGTAGATATAAAAATATGCTTATTTATAGTTAAAGTATGTCAATAATAAATTATATTATAACACGCTGAAATTATACTTTAGAAAACATACTTTAACAACCATTAAATATACTTTTATCTAAATAATAAACATACTTTAATACGTCTCACAAACCGTCTCACAGCGTCTCAATTTGTCAATTCTAAATTGATAGCATGATCATCACTACTACTATTTTCCAAACAATTTCTTTTACATAAACAAAATATTCATTATTATTCTGTACAATTATTATTTTTATTTCTATTCCAATTTCTATTATAAATAGAACACCTGTTAATATCTAACCAAATAAGTAATTTTTTCCCCAAAATTTTTAAAAAATATTTATTATAATAATATAACATTTAATATTAAAAAGTTCATAGTGCCAAAAAAATTTATCCAACTAAATAATTAATCACTTAATTTGATTTAATATTACACAAACCATGAAATTGATGTTTAAAGTGAATATTTAATTTATTTTTTATTTAATTACATCAGTATTTATATTTGAATAATTATATATATATATATATATATATATATATATATATATATATATATATTTAATATACTAAAGGAGAGTTTAATTTTGATGAGGTGTCGCCACCAGAATTAATCTCAATTATTTTAATTATTTATATAATTTTTTAATTAAAATTAAAAATCTTAATTATTTTAATTATTAATTAAAATTTAATGTAGATAAATACATGTATTTATTTTAATATTTGAATTTAATATTATAGAATCAAATTAATTACTATTAAATAAAATTTAATATAGATAAATACATATATTTACTTTAAGATTTTTGAAAATTTTATCTCCTCCCCAATTATAAATAAGACTCTTTATTCATTCGTTATGTACACATAATTTATTCATGACAAACAAAAGTTTTTTTCAATTTTAAAGAAATGTATTTTTATTATTATTGTTGATTAATTTTTGTTGTTTCTTTTATATTTTTTAATTTTTTTTGTTGTTATTTAATTTTTTTAGTTCTGTTTTGTTATTTAATTTTTTTAATCGTTTAGTTACTTTAGTATGTAATTTATAATCTTTAATTAATTTTTTTTTCATAGTTAATTTTATAATTTTTTTAACTAACTTATTTATGATTAGATAGAACATATTATTTTTCGAAACATAATTCAATTTAAAAACAAAAACAATTTAAGATTGAAGTTACACTAAATCATAATTTATGGGAATGATTTGGTATTAAAGTTCAAAATACTAAATTATCTTATCAACACTCATATGATTTTTTCCCTTATATATTCTAATAATTTATATTTTATCGACACTCAGATAATTTTTTTCCCTTATATATTCTAATAATTTATATTTTATTTGTATATATTGTGTCTTAATATGTATATTATTTATATTTATTTAAAACTTTAATTTTATATGTTAAATCGTGATTATTATGAATTATATATACTCTACAAATTTAAAAAAGTTGATCTATATATGAAAATAAGTTACTGGAAATTAAATATATAACATAATATACTATTATGTATTTAAATTAGAATAATAATCACCCAAATAATAAAGTTCTTAATTATTGTAATTAATCCTATTGATTTGAATTTTACTCTTTGGAATGGAATTTAACTTTACTAATGGTTTGGGACGAGTATTATATTTTAGAGTCACACTGGAGTGCAGCCAGTGCACCGGTGCATTTGAATAATCTAAATAGTAAGATCAAATTTTTATTTAATCCTAACCATTAAATAAAATAAAATAATTAAAAAAATACTATAACTACGTACCCACTACACCCTAATTTTTACCCTATAACCTCTCTGATGAATCGATACACCCTATAATAACCCTATATTTTAATATAGTTAATCAATAAATTTTCAATTTTAAAATACCATGGATTACGTAAATTTTTTATTTTATTTTATTTTTTAAAATTATGAAATTAAAGTATATTAAAATTAGATTATAAACCTATGAATTTAATTATAAAAATTAAATAATTATATTTTTATAATATGTACTTTTAAAAAAAAAAATTAACTTTGCATCCCACGTAATACTCGAGTTTTGTACTAGTATATATATATATATATATTTTGTAAAAAAAATAAATGCGATAACTAATTAATAAATGAGTCTCTCCATGAAACAACTTTAGACAAACTATCTGTATTAATATATTAACATTGAAATAAAATAATATATAGTATATTAGTTCAAACTCAAATTAACTACTTCAACAAGTCCTATATATAGTTGTCAGGTCATTGCATTTTTTTTTCAATAATATCACTTTTCCGTTAAAATTATTATTTTATTTATCATACGAATTTATTTATGAAATTATTTAATTGAATAAATTTCAAATATTATTTTTTATTAAAAGGTAATTGCACTTTATTCTTTTATGAATTATCTACACAAATATTTTTATGTTACGCATTTTTAATATTAAATACAATATTATATTTTAATGAAAATTTTATATTATATGCAGGGGTGTTTTACTAGTATCATAAAAGGGAAGCAACTTGAGAAACATTTATTCCCATATCTTCCCTACCTATTTTCTCTTTTTACCCTTTATCCTCATTTAACCTTATTTACTTATTCATTCATTGGTTAAAGTATGTTCTATTTCAGTATTTCTCCAAATGAAAACGTTAATTAATTAATTACCATGTATGAGGTAATTTAATACACATCCTCTCACACTGATCTTCTGCAATATTTTTGTGCACCATCTTCTATGACACACGTTAAGTAATTGACAACGGTGTGACACAGGAAATGATGTATGAAATGGCTGCTCGGATTCTATGTGTCATTTGTTACACCATCTCCTGTGCCACACAGCCCACACCATTAGATTGACGACACGTAGGAAAGAAAAACTAAGCCCTAATCCTTAAACCTTAGGGGCAATGGTTGGATTTGTTTCCCCATCTTATGTGTCAATCACATAACGTGTAACACAGAAGATGATGCACCAAAATGGCGCAGAAGATCCGTTGTGATCAAATGGCACAAAGAATCAGCAGCGTCTTTTCAATTCACCATCTAATGGTCAATTCCTTCCAAAAATTCTTTCTTACTCTACATACAATGCTCTCATTGGCTGTATCCATTTCTCTTCCGCACTCTCTCCCGCAGCAACTTACGAACAATTTAGTTTTGTTGGAGACTCTGGAAATCGCATCGGAAGGACTAGATGGTAATGAAGTTGGCTCTCCTGCTGTTATTTTTTGAAAAATACCAATAACAATAATCGAATTCAGGAGCGATTAAAGCCCCTCCACCACCAATTCTTAGTGTAAAGAGAAAAAATTTAGCTTCGTATGCACACAGTTGGGAAACACTAAGTGGGAAAATCAAGCGTCATTGATACTTTCATCTGTAGAAGTTTCCTATTTTCTCTTATATATTCTTCAAAAGAATAATTTATTTTCACTATTTATGTATTATTTGTTGGAAATTATTAATTTCCAATATAATCTAATTGTGGGCAATATATTATTATGCAATTATATTAGCTATTCAATTATATTATGGACTTAATTAAGTGATCCAATTAAGGTTAAAGGTCCATGAGCTATAATAATAAATGATATGGGCTTATTGAGTAGATACCCAATACTACATGATTAGGTGATTATGGGTGGTCTAGTCAAGTAGTATATAAAGGCTCCCAGGTTATGGTCCCCAATATACTAAGTCGCACATGGTTTTCCCTTCTCCCCATCGGGAGGGATTACTACGGTCCCCATAAGGAATAAGGAGGCTTAGTTGAGGAAGGTCATATAACCACTGATCCTGAGTTCGTGTTCCGCCTAGAGACTCATTGGATCTGGTACGCTTCCGCTTTACGGTTTAAATCTCGTTTATCATAATAGGGCTAATGTCTCATGGATTTATTTCCAACAAGTGGTATCAGAGCCACCCTATTTATGATTTTCTGAGATCGGTCGAAATTGTGTTTATATAAATCCAAAACATTCATGCTTGACCATTATGTGAAATTATCTATTTGAATCTGAGAATTTTGAATTTGATCAGATCAATTTGCGTTTCTATAGTGTTTATTTGGTTATTGCGTGAATGTTTCAGTTTGCGTATATTCAAGAGCATGAATGTGAATTCAGAATTGATTTTATATATACATGGGCCGAGATTTTAAAATTTGAGGACTGTCTTTACTAATCATGATGAAAAGAAAAACATTGGGTATTGTACACAATACCATTCAGATCAATGATGCCATCATATATATTTTGTATCTTGCTTATGTTAAAGGGCCTATAGACTGTATACATTTGTGGAATTATAATTCAATTTTGGAACAATTACTCCAGTTTAATGGTAAATAGCGGATTGCTACTTAAGTGAATATTGTTTCAGTTATTCCTTTTGTTGGTGGATTTCATGCTTTGAGACTTTGGATTTAATTATGTATGCATTTCAAGTCAACGATATTTTTTTTAAAATATCATTTGGTCATTGATATAAAATATTCGAGAAACGGTAATAAATGGATTGCTGATGTTTTTTAATGTTGTATGTATGGCATACATATATATATGAATCACTGTTTCGAATCATAGTTTATATTAATTAATTAATAATTAATTTTTGGCGGATTATTATTTTTGTGATGATAACTAGATATTCAAACATTACATGGTAATGGTAATTATTATATTCTAATTTTGATAATAGTGATTTCGTATCAAATACTTGTTATAAAAGGAATATTTGCCAATTTAGTTTATATTAAATTGGGACTTGAAATCCTTATTTAAATTAAGAAATCTTTCATTGTATGTATGGATTCCCATTTAATTGATTGAAACAAAATTTTCATATGTGACATGAATGATTGATATGATTCACTAAAGTATATGTCATATGAACAGTTTTTGAATTTGCTTGCTTTAGTATCCCTAATATTTGGGTTATTTGATTTGCTGCATATGAAATTCATATTATAGCTTAATGATGAAATATGCAAATACTTTGTTTCAATTATTGATTGACCACTAATGGAAATATCAAGAACATACTCATCATGCGTACGAGAAAGTTCAATACTTGCCAAATTCAGTTTATTAAAGTAGGATTCGAAATCCTAACTTAATTAAGAAATCTTTCATTATTTTTAAGTTGGTATGAATCATCTAATATTCCCATTTGGTTAGTGGAATTTAATTAAAATTAAATTGGGGAGACAGTTAAATGTCGTTTAATTAAATTAAATATTTTAATATTTATTTAATTAGTCTAGTAAACCTTCAATCTAGTCAATCGAAGCACCATGTTGCCACAGCAATATCGTGTGTGGAGAAAAGCTTTATTGAAATTACATAGATGGGTGTGGTATTATTTATGTGTTCTGTGTTCGGCCCACAGGTAGACACAGTTTGACAGAATAATAACACACATGTGATAATAAGTATGTGATAATTATTTGGATTATTCATGTGAACATGAGTCGGTCCACAGATAGACTCTTGTTTGACAGAACTTATTGTCAATACTTGATTGTTACACCAAGATTACCCCTGCAGTTAATTTTTGTCCATAGACGAGGTTAATGTTGCACAAGGTGTCTTGTGATGGGTCCCTAATTAATAATGTTGTGCAAGTGTATCTTCATGCGGGTATTGATCGGCCCATAGGTAGATTAATATTTGGCAGAAATACACAAGCACCTGTGGTGGTAAATATGTGACGATTATTTGTTTAACATGTGAGTAATAAGTCGGCCCACAGGAAGGCTATTGCTTGACAGTTTTATTGTCAGTATTTGACTACTACAAAGAAGTGCCACTTATAAGTTAGTATTGTTGTCATTGGACTTGATACTAATGTTGTGCTCGATTCCTTGAAATGATTCTAAACTATTTAAAATTTGAAAGATTATAAAGTTTAGTGCAAGCATGATAATCATTTTGGATTAATTCTCTGTACAATTAAGAAGTCTGTTAATTAAGTTTAACTTATGTCAACAACAAAATTATACATGATGAGAACTTCAACACAAAGGATGAACTAATAAATTCTAACAAACTCTGTCTCAATAAAGTATAAGGGCAACAAAGAAATACCTGTTTGGAAAGCTGTTAAAGTATAACCTTTCGTTTTCTCCTAAAGGCTTGTGGAATTGTTTTAAAATACACCACATTAAGATTCCTTAGTATGAATGGTGTTGTGGTGTAGTTAAAAGACAAAAATAGTACTCCACAATATATGGTTACTAATTGGAGAAATATTAAAGATTGCATTAATAAAGTTCCAACCAAAGTAGTTGTGAGAACTCTTTGAGTTTCACATATGGTGATATCCAACTAAGGCTAGATCATTGGGATCTACTAAAGAAAATTGGATTAAAATAGATACAAACTACTTTATTGGTATTAAATAAAGATAATAAGTTTATGATCCAATTGATCGGATCATATTTGAGACGGGTAATACAGTATTATGTGAGGATGTTGATTTTGGGGGAAGAATAATATTAGAGACATTGTCCTTAAGGGGGAGTCGATTCGATCCTCACTTATGCTTTAAAGAATTGGTGCAATTCAGAATAACGATATGACAATGTCAATAATATTTAAGGAATAATAAATTCAACAACCTCAAGAATTAATGTCACTAAGGAAACCACTAGAGTTGGGAGAAAGATAATTCAGAAGATTATGTAGTTTTCTCCTAAATAATGAGGACACTATAAAATTAATGGTAGAACATTCAAACAATGTTCATCAAACCATGAAAGGTCCAATTACTCCAAATTGTGTTAATGCTATAAGTTATGAGTATAAATCAATACAAGATGATTAGGTTTGCATCTTGATATAGGATTATACTCAAAAGGGAAGGAAAATATTATTATAAGATAATCGTGACATTAGTAACACATTTTGATCTTGAATCATATTAGATGGATGTAAAGATAAAGTTCCTTGATCGCAACACTGATGATACGATCTAAATGGTTTAAGAACTAATAGGAAATCCATCTATGCATTCAAGTAAATTTTTTTCGTAAAGGAATCACAAGTATCATCATGAAGTAAGTGTCTCATTTGGTTTTGAGACAAATGTAGATGATTATGTGATTCAGTGAGAGAATGTATAAGTTAAACTAAGGGAGACAAGTGCAGTCTCAATCAGGTGCCCTAAAGTTAAACTAAAGATTTAAGAAAATATAGAAACATTTCATGTTCATTGGTTGTTGGAAGTTGTTGTATGATGAGGTCTCTACAAGACGTAATTTGGGTTATGTTGTTGGTATATTAAGTAGACATTTAAGTAACTCTAGTATGGATCTTTATAAAGTATGTATAGAGAACTAAGAATAATATGCTTGTACATCAGAGATCAGATTTGTTAGAGATCATGAGGAATTCTGATTCTGAGTTTGTTGGATGTCAATACAGTATAAGATCCACTTCAAGATATATTTTCTGTTGGTTGGAGAGCTATACAAGTAAAAGTATTAAGCAAACACTTTAGCTCATTAACCATGACAACAGAATTAGTAGCACACTAAGGGCATTCAAACATGAAATAAAGGTTGCGAAGATTTGTCACATAAAGTTGATTATGACAGTGAGTTCGCAATAAAGTATTAACGACAAGAGTACTTATAAGTCAAGCATATTGACATAGAATTCTTGGTTGTTAAAGAAAGTGTTTTGTGTAGATAAAATTTTAGAAGAGCATATTATGATAGACTCTAAATACGGATCCGCCATTTATGTATTCAACGCCCTATAATTTTTATGAGCTAGCTACTCATATGGATGTGATATAGTTTTAGAATACATTAGTTCAGTGGGAGTCTATATTTATTGTTCTTTAAAATTTTCAAAACACTTTGATTTGGATAATTCAGTTTTCTGCAGAATTAAGTTGATGGTTTTGAATTCATTGTGAATTTACTAAAGTTAATTTTTCATTTTGTAATATTTTATATTATGGATTGGTCTCACTAAAGTTTAAAGTTGGACCAGTTGGAAATAGACATGATGTTGATCACATTTGACATGTAATTTCCATGCTACTCACCATATTTGATCTATGTCATTGAGTATATTGATATGGTGATTGTCGGGGTTTAATCACGATTTATAATGTGGTGAATGCCGCGGTAGTTCCATATTAGTATATGAGATGGACCAGATTGTTAAGTATAGCCTGAAGAGGAATAGCATAAAGTTGCGCAACTAAGGACTCTTGATATAATTGCTAACGGAAAATATATAGCCCAAGTGGGAGATTGTTGGAAATTATTAATTTCCAATATAATCTAATTGTGGGCAATATATTATTATGCAATTATATTAGCTATTCAATTATATTATGGACTTAATTAAGTGATCCAATTAAGGTTAAAGGTCCATGAGCTATAATAATAAATGATATGGGCTTATTGAGTAGATACCCAATACTACATGATTAGGTGATTATGGGTGGTCTAGTCAAGTAGTATATAAAGGCTCCCAGGTTATGGTCCCCAATATACTAAGTCGCACATGGTTTTCCCTTCTCCCCATCGGGAGGGATTACTACGGTCCCCATAAGGAATAAGGAGGCTTAGTTGAGGAAGGTCATATAACCACTGATCCTGAGTTCGTGTTCCGCCTAGAGACTCATTGGATCTGGTACGCTTCCGCTTTACGGTTTAAATCTCGTTTATCATAATAGGGCTAATGTCTCATGGATTTATTTCCAACATTATTATGTAGTTCTAGCTTATGAAGATGGAACATAAAATCAACAATTATAAATTATCAACTCAAGATCATATTTTGAATTGAACTATGTCAATGAGGTACGCGTGAGCTCCTATTTTAGTACGCGGTTACAAATTCTACTATCTCATCTGATTTGTCTTTTGCTGACAAATTGTAGGTCTCTCCAAAACCCAATGGAAGAATCATCTGTTGACTGTGAAAAAAATTCCTTCTGCCAATTGTTTCCTTCAGTACTATTGGTGGCAAAGTTTTTGATCTCTCTCCACAAGAGTTAAGCATTGAATAATTAATTATGCTTTTTATTTTTTATTTTTGTCTCCTTTTTAGATATGGTGCATTTCTTATCACCATGGTTCAACCGTCTTTGTCATCGACGATGATCCGACGCCGCATAAAGACAAGACTTTGTCGTTGGATCAACATCCTCCACCACTTCGTCGTTCGTAGCCAAGACGCTCAAATGTTCTTTATACAAGTAGGTTCACTTTAAAAGTTGTATTTAATTAATTAAGTGCTGATATGAATTGTGTTCTGTAATCAGAATTCATATCTTGCATGATTTGAATATAAGTGTTTTTGTTTGTAATTTACACCATTTGCTGCTCAATTTACTAATAATACATTGATTAAAGTAAAAGCTATTTAATATAGGGCAATATAAGTTACACTCCATTAAGCGTGTCAAAATAAGATACCAACATGAATACTATGTTGTTACATGTAAAAAAAGCTGCTACTAGCTGTTTAAGTGATGCTTCCTGCCCAATTTTCGAATCTGTGAAGCTGAAGAGACTGGCATTTCTCTCATTCATATTGACCAAAGTGGCAGATTTTTGTTTAATTATAGCTTCCATCATTTTAATTGTCATCATTTTTCTATACTATCTATAATGAACAGTTAAAATAAAAATTTATAATTACGGCCATAAAGAAAATACTCCCTCTCAGTCTCAACCAATACCATCCCCAAATGTTATTAATTTGATGGAGAAGGTCATGCTTTTGCTTATTCATTTGCAACGATTTTCTCTTGGAATGTATAGTCTAAAATACAAAATCCCACTTTGTAGTTCGAAAGAGCAAAACAATCTCTAGATACATGTGTGAAGATAAAATGTGCTGCTTTTTTGGAGTGTAATGGAGATGAAGTCTTGAAGGTAGAAGCTGGTGCAAAGGTTTAGAAATAGATTGAGTGGGCTCTTAAATGTACAAGTTTCGATTCTCATTTGACGCTGCTTGCTGCCAACTTACCAATTCAATCATTGATTAAAGTATGTCCAGTATTCCTCCAAATGCAAACGTTAATTAATTAAGTAATGGAGTATTTATTACTAACTTTATATTCCACGTATGAGGTAAGAGTTAGCATTTTGTCAAATTTGAAACGTCTTATTATCAATATCAAATTTGAAACGCCTTATTGTCACTTGTTAAAGAAGAATAGAGTTCGTGGTTGTGGTGTAGGCTTCAGAGTAGATTCTGCCATAGAGATGTAGATGACGCTTTAGTTTCTTTGTACGCTTCAATTATCTGCAATTTCAGGTGAATAAGTCGGCTGTCTGTTGGCTGGTTCTTCCCCATTCCCACTTGCTTCATTGGAGTTATTACGTTCGTGCTACCAAAATTTTAGCTGTCACGGATCTATTTATCCGATTCGCTTGGTATGTTACTGATCTTTAGTTCTTTGACAAAGTTTTATAGTTTTGATTTCATATATTTTGTAGCTTTGTTGATGTTGCTAAAAATAATTGAATTTGACAATCGCAAGGAGAATGTATTGAGAGGACAAAATGAAGTTTGGCTAGGCGACGGCTTGTAACAGGAGATGTAACACCAAATGTAACAGAAGATCTGTAATCGTTTGGCTATTGCCATGTGGTCTTCGATTGAAAACTCAAGGAGGCGCGTGAAGTTCTTTAGCGCTCCCAACTTTCATTTTCCTTCTACTTTTAAATTTTATAGAGAACTAAGGAATATATGTTTCCTATTTTGTAGATGAGTAGACACATCCAAGGCCCTATATATGGATACTAGATGTGTGTTCCACATAACAGCTCTCCATGATTATAAGCCCCCTTACAAACCCAAGCATAGAAAACCCTACAATTCTATCTTCTCGCTTTGAGAAAAACAAATTAAATAATGTGTCCACAGAGTTTTGAAAACGAGACCTCCTTAAAAAAATCAAGTCATACCTCCTCACTTTTTAATTTAAATATCAGATTAATCAAATATTGATACTCCACATTTTAGGATACTATTTAAATGAAATGTATTTTGCATTAATAGTATAAAAAATTATGTAAAAAAAATAAAAATTTTGGAAAAAAAAAACGCCATAAAATTACATCACAAAGTATGATAATATTTCTATTATAAAAATGTAAAGTTTTATAAAAAAAATTTTATTTTTGGGGGGTTGGGGGTGGGGTAGGGGTAGGATGAGTGATAGAGTTTTTTTTTTTAAAATATATATATATATATTATTAATTTTATATATTATTTTTATATATTAATATATCAATTACACACCGATGGAAGAATTTCAAATGACACGGTTTTAGTGAAGATTTGAAATCCATTAAAAAAAAAATTCAAAATCAAATCATGATTTGAAATCCATTAATTTAAAAATCTTGAATTTATAAATTCATTGATTTCATGTATTACCCAAACATGAGAGAGAGATTTAATCCCTTCTCAAATCCTTCCATCAAAACACAACCTTAATATCGACATTTTTTATGAATTGATATTAAAACTTGGTTACTCATAACTATTACTATAGAGTATACTTACGCTATGCAGTATGATTGAGCATAATTCCCAATATACTTAGTAATTTGACATCTCCCATGAATTTAATATTAAAACTCGGTTAATCGTAACTACTCCTATATTATACTCTTATCACCTATCAAATTAATCTATCTAGTTTTTGGTTGAAAGGTTTTTTTATGTTCAACTTCTCCTTTCTCATTTACTTATAGCGATGGTCTCATGTGTTTTCGGATGCACAATATTCAAAAGTATAACATTTTATTTTAAAGGGTATACATTTTAATTAATAATTATATATATATATATATATATTTAAAAAGATGGTGAAATATGAATAATATAAATATTTCTTAAAAAAATTCCAAATAAATAAAGAGAACACGTTTCTATACAAAGAATATACCATTCAAGGGTATAACTTTAAAAAAAATGCGGAATTTGAGGTCACGATGTCCGGAAGCAACCAAGTTTTAACCTTACATATAATTAATTAATATTAGTAATTTTTTTGTGTTTATGCAATGTCGAATATTTGATATCAATATTTTTTTTTCTTCTAAATTTAGCACCTATCTAATTGTTTTGTATATTTAATTTTCACATACAACATTATCATTTGCCAAAGACTTGTGTGAGCACATGAGATGGTCAGAAAGTGATAACTTTTATAATGAAAAGTGATACAAAATTAATGAAAAGTGATAATGTAATTTCATGAACAATTTATAGTATAAATAAAATGTGATAATATTTTATAGCGAAAATGATAGCATTTTATAGCGAAAGTGATAACTATTTTAAAAAGTGTAAAATAGTCTCATGTGAGATGTCTCATGCAAGATCTACCCTTATCATTTTTATTAAATTGAAATTTAAAAGTATCACTTATTTTAATTTAATTTATCTTTTTATTATTATTATTATTATAATTATTATTTTATTTCCATATATATATATTAAACTGAAATTTAAAAGTATCACTTATTTTAATTTAATTTATTATATATATATATATAATTTTTTTTAATGAATTAAAATAGTTTTATGGACTCCCTCAAGAGAAGGATTTGTATGAGACGCAATGAAACTGGTCAACCCATGATTAAAATATAGTTATATATAAAATATATTTATTAGTAGTTAAAGTATATTTAGAGTTAATCATATATTATAAAACTTTAAAAATATACTTTAATTCATCATTTATCATACTTTATAAAAATATACTTTGAATATAAATTAACATACCTTACATATATAATAAACATACTTTACCAACGGGTCAACCTATTTCACGTAATTACCTTCTAAAAGAGTTTGTCTAGTTTTAGTGGGAGATAGATTTGTAATTGAATAAGAATACTCCATCCATCTCACCGAAAGGTCCCAATTTTACTATATTTGAGCGTCCCATGTTATATTGGGCGTTCCATTCAAAGGTTTCCATTTCTCATTTTAGTAAAAAGAGCACACCAGTACCCATCACATCACTCTAATACAACTATCCAATACACATAAAATAATAATACTCACAACAACCCAATACACATAAAATAATAATGACAAAAGCTCATGCGCCTCGAGACACGCCGTGTCCCCATGTAAACACAACTCTCCTCCTCCATACTCCATACTCCATTTAAACCTATGTATTTCTAGGGAGTTTAAATTGCAAAGAATGACAAGAGCCTCACTTAATAATAATACTAATTAATTCAAGTGCAAAAAGTAAAGATCACGTTTGCCGCTACGGAGGAAGTAAATTTTTGTGGGAGATAAAATTTAATTTTGTCGTCATTACTAATGATTAATTTGGGTAAATTTTTTATTTTAATTAAAACTGGTTGCGTCTCATAAAATTAATAAAAAGCAGGTATTAATTTGGGTAAAAAAAATTTAATTACTATTTGTTGCACTAAAGAATAAAAAGGATAATTTTAACAAACAGTAGTAAGATATTTGATAAAAAAAAGTGAAATTTTAAAAATCTGTCAACACATGCACTAAATTAAATTATAGAGCTTGACACCTAACTTTCCCTAAATTATATTATGGAACATGGAAGTACTCTTTAGCTAAAGAAACTGTCAGCTAAAGAAACTATGTTGATCAATTAAGCCTTTTCTTGATGTCTTCAGCGTGATTGGTGGCGTCGACTTGCATTTTCGCCACCTGAAGATCAGCGTAAGTGGCCTCTTCCTCTGATTTGGCGGTGAGTTTCTTCGCTAGACCCACCGCTGCCGCTTTCACATATCCAAACCCTTCTCCTATTGACGCTGCCGCTGAAAGACATACTTTCTTAATAGGGTGGAGTACCGGCGTTTGTTTCTTCCTCTTCTTGCTCGTTTCTTTCTTCCTCCTTTTGCTCTCTGTTAAAGGTGGTCGTAGTTCTTCCATTTTCGATTAACTTCTCGACTAATTGTTGGTGATATATAATTGAATTATTAAAGATTAGAATTTAAAAGAAAATATTTGATGACATGGCTATAGCTAGTTAAACCACGTTTTTACATACGTGTCGATTTCCTTCCCTCTACACCTTATACCCCTTTACACCCAACACGTTGTCCATTTAAAGGAATTTGCTCGGTTTGTTTTCATAAATTTTTGGTATAATAATTGGCAAAATTTTTATTTTTTTAATTACTGATATTTTTTAAAGAAAAATTGGAAAATACTTGAGTGAGATCGTCTCACGGATCCTAGTTCATGAGACGGATCATCCACTAATCCAATTAATTTTTTTGTAAGGGCCCTGTTTGGTGCAACTAATTTAGAAAATTAAATAATTAGTTTTGGAAAAAAGTTAATTATGCCTTAATATATATATAATATTTTTTTATTTAATCTATATTATTTTATTATCTTAAAATGTAATAATTTTAAAAAAATTATTTTTAATTTAAATATTAAATTTATAAAATGTGATAACGAAAAGTGATAACATCTTTAATGAAAAGTGGTAACGTTATTGTGAACTATTTCATATTAAATAAAAAAGTGATAATATTTTAAAAGAAAAGTGATAACATTTTTAATAAAAAGTGATAACTAAATACAAAAATGTATTTCACGAACAATATATTAAATGAATAAAATGTGATAATTTGTTTAATAAAAAGTGATTATAATCAAAGTAAAGTGATATTCGTCTAATTTAATTATTTAACTAATAATTCACTGAAATAATAAAAAATGATAATATTATAAATAAAAAGTGATACACGATAAATAAAAAGTGACAAGCATTTATTTTAAAATTGTATGAATAATTCTTAGAATAAATAAAAAGTGATAACATATTTAATATAAAGTAGAGTGCATATTAGGTGCACACAGTTTCTTAATTTTATTTGTGCACGGGGTCGGACCCATTTTAAAATGGGTCATATAAAACCTAAAACTAAGCATAAAAAATCATTCTAAATCAGCATATTCTCTCCATTCAATTCCTGCGATTATCTCCCACGGTGATTTCTCCTATGGCAATTCTCAATCCACCGCGATTTTGCGGCCATGATTCTCAATCCACCACACGATTCTCAATCCACATGTCACTCCTGTTCATTCCTTACGGTTTCGCCTCCAGGATTCTACCGCCGTTTCTGCTGATTTTTCGCCAGGATTCTGCCACCGTGTCTTATGATTTCGCCACTGTGTTCTGCTAATTTTAGTGCCAGATTTTGCCGCCGTGTTCTACCAGATTCTGCCATTGTGTTTTTTCGATTCACCTGCAGCTGTTGTGTAGTTCTGCATATTTCACCTCTGTTGAAGTTTCATTCCAAAATTAGGTAAAGTTCATCTTATCTTCAATTGTAGTTTCTGATTTTAAATAATATTGTAAGGTTTTTTCTTCTAGTCAATCCAATTTGTTGTTTATGCTGCGTTAAATAAGTATTGGTGTTGTATATGTTTTATCTGTTAATTGTATAAATGTATGTTATGAATTGTACATGGTTATGTATGGTCCATATTGTGTAACCACTTATGAGTTGTGTATATGTATGGTCTGTATTGTACATGGTTATGATTTGTATGTTGGATTAGTTTAATTGTATATGTTATCTCTGTCAATTGTATATAGGTATGGTATGAGTTGTATGTTATCTCTGTTTCTCCGTTAACTGTACATACGTATGTTCTGAATTGTATATAGGTATGATCTGAATTGTATATAGGTATGTTCTGAATTGTATGTGGTCATGATAGGCATCATAGTAGCATTATGCATTTGATGTGATGGAATTTTCTTTATTGTATATATTTTCTCTGTTAACTGTACATAAGTATGGTTTGAATTGTGCATAAGCATGATTTGTATGTTGAATTATTTTAACTGTATATGTTTTCTCCGTTAAGTGTATATAGGTATGTTCTGAATTGTATGTGGTCATGATAGACATCTTGGTAGCATTATGCATTCGATGTGATGTATTTTTCTTTACTATATATTTTTTCTCTGTTAACTGTACATTAGTATGTCTGAATTGTGCATAAGCATGATTTGTATTTTAAATTATTTTAACTGTATATGTTTTCTCCGTTAAGTGTATATAAATATGTTCTGAATTGTATGTGGCCATGATAGACATCTTGGTAGCATTATGCATTCAATGTAATGGATTTTTCTTTACTGTATATTTTTTCTCTGTTAAATATACATAAATATGGTCTGAATTGTGCATAAGCATGATTTGTATGTTGGATTATTTTAACTGTATATGTTTTCTCCGTTAAGTGTATATAGGTATGTTTTAAATTGTATGTGGTCATAATAGGCATCTTGGTAGCATTATGTATGTTTTCTCTTTTAACTGTACATAGGTATTGTCTGAATTGTACATGTGCATGATTTGTATGTTGGATTATTTTTATTTTATATGTTTTCTCCATTAATTGTTTATTTTTATTAAATCACAGTGTATCTTTCAATATAATTCAAGTGTGAATCTATTGTTCATATATTTAAAGATGGACATTATAGAAAATCAAAGTATGACTCCTCTACCTAAGATTTTATTTACACTTTACACCTGCCATTGATTTTATTTAATATTTAGACTACATAAATAATGAGTTCATGGTATGCAGACATCCAATGTTTCTCATCAGCTGAAGATGATGTATTAGATTTCAGTTGTCTATTTGAAGTACATGATAGCGAAATAAATGATGAATTTTTCAATAATAACAAAAGTAACATGTCAATAGAAAATACAGGTATATATGCTCTTGACTTTGTACGAAATAATCTATCATATGTAAAAACTATTTTATTCTAATTTCATATTGAATTTTATTTTCTTTGTATACGTAGATACAATTTCTATGTTGTGTACAATTGAGCATGAGGGAGACAAGGAAGGCAACAATACCACAGAATTGGAGAACGACGTTATTTTTGAAAAATATGGAGACTTATTGTGCAACAACAAAGAAGGAGTGGAGACATAAGGTATTCTCTTTACTGTATATTACATCAGCATGATTTGTATGTTAGATTATTTTAATTGTATATTTTAATTTGTATGGTGGATTATTTTAATTGTATATATTTTCCCCTTAATTGTGTATATATATGGTTTGAATTGTATGTGGACATGATATGCATAATTTTTTCTTTACTGTATATGTTTTCTCTCTTAATTATATATAAGTGTGGTCCGAATTGTACGAGGACATGATTTGAATGGCTGATTATTTAATTGTATATGTTTTCCCTGTTAATTGGGTATATGTAACGTCTGAATTGTATGTGGGCATGATAGATTTTTCTTTACTGTATATATTTTCTCCTTTAATTGTATAAAGGTATGGTCTGAATTTAATCCCTAAACCCTTAAAGACCCTAAACCCTAAACCCCTAAACCGTAAACCCTAAACCACCTAAACCGTAAACCCTAAATCCCTAAACCCTAAACCCTAAACCCCTAATCCCTAAACCCTAAACCATAAACCCCTATATCATAAACCCTAAATCCCTAAACCCTAAATCCCTATACGCTAAACCCTAAACCCTAAACCCCCAAAACCCCTAAACTCTAAACCCTAAACCCCTAAACTTTAAATCCCTACACCCTAAACCCTAAAAACTAACCCCTAAACCCCTAACCGTAAAACCCTAAACCCTAAACATTAAACCCCTATACCCTAAACCCTAAACCCTAAAACCTAACCCCTAAACCCTAAACCCCTAACTGTTTAACCCTAAACCCCTAACCGTAAAACCCTAAACCCCTAAACCCTAAACCCCAAACCCCTAAATCGTAAACCCTAAACCCTTAAACCGTAAACCTAAACCCTAAAACCCTAAACCCCTAGACCCCTAAACCCTAATTTATATATCGATATGTTTTGAATTATACATGGGCGATTAGCATGTTGGTAGCATTGTGCATTCGAAGTGATGGATTTTCTTTATTGTATATGTATTTATCATTAATAGTATAGAAATAACCAATTATGTTTGTTATATGCAGATTTTATTCAAATTTTATGCTCTAGTGAAGATGAGGAAAGTAGGGAATATGAGAGAGTAATAGATTAACTAGTTGGATTAAAAAGAGACACACTTGAGGAGATGCACAAATTGTATTGTAAGCATGAAAGAGAATTAGGATTTAGTGTACGTAAGTCCACCACTAGAATTTCAAGTAAATCAGTTGAGACAGGAAAAAACTTATGTATGCTCATGTGCTGGAAAAAGAAAGGAAATTGCTGATGAAAGAAAAAAGGAAAGTTAGTAATACAAGGACTGATTGTAAGGCACTTATGAGAGTAAAAAGGATGGATGAAGGGATGCTTGAGGTGATAGTTCATGAGATGACCCATAATCATCCACTGACTAGAAGAGAATGGAGTTATCTCCATCGTTCAGAGAGACAAATATCCAATGATAAGGGTGATGCTATAATAGACATGATATCTTCAGGAATTGGAGCTACTGATTCTTATAGATATGTGCTACATATTGCTGATGGGGAAGAATATGTAGGGCATACAATGAGAGATCACATAAATTTTGTAAATCAATGAAAAATGAATAGGATACGAGGTGGGGATGCTCAAACACTAATATCACTAATGGAAAAATAGGAAAAAGAAGAGGAAAGTTATTATTATAAGGTGATGTTGGGTGAGGGAGGAAGATTACGTAATATTTTTTGGAGAGATTCCATGATGAAAGAAGATTTTAACACTTATGGGGATGTGTTGGTGTTCGACACCACATACACAACAAATAAGTATAACTTAATTTGTGCCCCATTTATTGGGATAAAAAATTATAGGAAGAATGAGATGTTTGTTTGTGCTTTAATTAGTGATGAGGCAACAAATTATTCGAGTTGTTATTTGAAAAATTCAAGAAATCTATGGGAGGCAAAAGTCCAGTAACAATTTTTACAGACCAAGATCATGCTATTACAAGTGCTCTAGAGAAGGCAAATATCTTTAACACTTATAAAATTACTATATTAAATTAATACATTGAACTGTATGTTATTTCTATGCTGCAGGTTTTTCCAAATACAAGGCATAGGTTGTGCCTGTGGCATCTGCATATGAATGCTGTTTAAAGTTATGCCAAACTGAAATCAAATGATTCATTTAAGGAGAGTTTCAACAAGTGCTTATCTAACTGTGCCAACGAAGAGGAGTTTGAAGACTGTTCGAATCATATGATATCAACCTATGCATTGCAGGGCAAAGATTGGTTTAACAGATTGTACACTTTAAAAGATAGGTGGTGCACAACACTTAGCAAGGACTTCTTTTTAGGTGTAGTCTTATATTCACAAAGAAGTGAGAGCACCAATCATGCTATTGGATTTCAAGCATATAAAAAAAAAGTTTGACTGAATTCTATGGTATGTTACTTAACTGAAATACTATAAATATATCATATGATTTTATGTTTTATTGATAATAAATGTAAAACAGCCGTGTGTAGATTTTTATCTAGTCATGTACCATTGAAAATAGTATATCTGTAAAAGTTATCATTTTGAACTACTATTTTAATTGTATATATGATTTCTTTGTTAATTGTATATAGGTATGGTCTGAATTGTACATGAGCATGATGAGTCTGGTGGATTATTTTAATTGTATATGTATTCTCCGTTAATTGTACATAGGTATGGTCTAAATTGTACTTAGACATGGTTTGTATGGTGGATTATTTTAATTGTATATATTTTCCCCATTAATTGTATATATGAATGGTCTGAATTGTATATAGGCATGATTTGTTTGGTGGATTATTTTAATTGTACATGTATTCCCTGTTAATTGTATATAAGTATGGTTTGAATTGTATATGTATTATATAAAGATATGAATAAAAATATATACACTTATTATCAATAATACTGTTCTTGTTTAAAGGTATTTTTAGGGTAGTAAAATAGTGGAGGAGTAATGAACATACTGATGAATTTAAATGCTCAAGAACAATTATGGAAAGTGCTCTGCCTTTTGCAGATATTTTAAAACATGCCTCCGAGGTATACACGCTATCTCTTTTTTCACATTTTGAGGATGAATATAGAAAGTGTATCATGGCTCATTCTACACTCAAAGGAGTTCATGACACGACTATGATTTTTGAGGTCTTATCTGTTGATAATGATGGGAAAAATAGATAATGTCGTGTTTGATATTCATATGAATCTAATTCAATGCATATGTAAGAAATTTGAAGTGTGTGGGATCTTGTGCTATCACTATTTAATGGTGCTTCACATAAATTACGTGCAAAGAATTCCAGAGAGCTACATACAGAAAAGATGGAAAAAATTTGTAAAGTCTGAAATATGGGATAAATTCAGTGGGAGAAATCCAAGTATTGGGAGTAGTGTACCATGTAGACATGAAGCAGATAGGAATTACTATAATCTGTTACTAAATTATGGAGAGAATGAATAAGCTAGAAAGATTATACATGAAGGCTACAAAAGAGATTTGATGGCTATTGAAGCCTTGGAGAAGTCAGCAAAATCTTCGCCAAGGGAAGAACCAGTTGATTTGTCAAATACTGTACTTGATCCCATCCATGCAATTACAAAAGGTAGAAAGAAGAGAGTTAAAGGTCATTTTGAAAAGAGTAAAGGAGCAAAAAAAAAAATATCAGATTTATTGAAAGAATTTGGATCTAAAAGTCCAAATGTTCGTTTGTTTTAGTGATGTATCAATAATTGGAATTTTGTTCAATTGCTAGTACATTTGTCATTCTTTCATGTTATATAAATTTGTTATTTAATGAGATATTCATCATTGTTTGAACTTATTGTTTTTTATAATATAGAATTCTCACATAAAAAAACTAGCATTGCCTATATTTGCTTTATACTCAAAAAGCAAATATCTTTTTAATTGTATATGTTTTCTCTGTTAAGTGTATATAGGTATGTTCTGAATTGTATGTGGGCACGTTGTGATGGATTTTTCTTAACTGTATATGTTTTTTCAATTAATTGTGTATAGGTGTGGTCTGAATTATACGTGAGCATGATTTTTATGGTGGATTATTTTAATTGCATATGTTTTCCCTGTTAACTGTATATAGGTATGGTTTGAATTGTACATGGACATGATTTGTATCGTGGATTATTTTAATTATATATTTTTTCTCCATTTTTACTTTTCACTCGAAGCAAATATCTTTTTATGGCTTTTTATGCTTCATTTTAATTTGTCAAACAAGTCTTTCTTTTTTTTTCTTCAAATGTGATGTTGGACATTGATAAGCAAAGTCTTTTTTTACTTATTAATCTATATTAACCAAAAAATTATGAAATGATCTATTAAATAAACTATCAATCAACCTAACAATTGTGAAAGGATCTATTAATTAAACTATCAATCAGTAAATGAAAGAATTATATAATCACAAATCCAAAATTTAAAAAATTAGTCAACGTAAAAGAAACCTTAAACTCCTTTGATATTAACTAATCAAATACAAATTCACTATTTATCAAGTAACTTAAGTACACGTACATTACTACATACAAGGTAAACATCATTCAAAACGATGAAGTTTCATCACTTGAAGAACTAAATTGCTGCCTTTCACTGAATCTAGGAAAAGTCTCATACAGTAGTCATTGAACGTCTCAAACATTATCTCACCACCTATTCAAGAATCTTTGGTGCAGTTAATAGACTCATAATCTTACTACATTATCATGACATATAACACATAGTTTGAACATAACTACCATAGTTTCAAAATACATCATCATGACCACAATCAAAGACCATATCACAAATCCCAGATTGTTGTAACTATTTACTACCATAGTTTTAAAACCACCAAAATACATTCAAAAAAACCCAAAAAATTTTGCTGGTTACATTTCTCATATAAACAAAGTATCATCACTATTCAACAATTGTTATATTACTTCTTTCCCTTCTTTCCACCAGCATCCCTTTTCCCCAGGTCAACTTTATTGATTTCTTTAAGCATTTGTGCAGCAACTTTTTTCTTTTCCTCAAGAATCTTTGCAACCTTCTCTTTCTTTTGGTCAGTTAACATCTTTAGCAATCTAGGCTTCTCATGATAAAGTTTCATAGTTTCCTTTATCACATATCCTCTCATTTCATTGTGATTTGATAACAACAGTGTGGCTAAGATATTAGCTTTTAACAAAATACGATTTTCAGCCTAGAATAAAATACAAATTATCAATACAGATGACATTCAAAACTTATACAATATTAACCAATAATATAAACACTAAGTTAGGAACCTATGCACCATAAATCAAAAACATAAACACTTAGACAGATACATATACAGTTAGTTTCAAATACTTGTACATTACAAACAATTATTGCACACAATTATAGATGAAATCATGCATAAGAAAATATTCAAGAAAATAAATCTAATAAACCCATACACTTGATAGGAACAACATAAATATCAAGGCAAAAACCTACATTTAAACTAGTCCCATCATAATACAAGTGTCGACCACATCAAAAAAGTTTCCAAGAAATATAGCAAACACAAGAATTACATAAATTAAGATTAAAAGCATACTAAAAACATAAATTTCAAATTATATGTAAATAAAGTAGTATTACCTTACACAATTCGGGACATGTGTAAATGGTACCATTGAAATACTTCAAATGATGCATCAAATAGATGTCACAATCATTGTTCAGTTTCTTAGTCTGCCATTTGAAAGAAATATTCTCAAATTCATAGTTCTCAATTTTCAGAACTTTCAGCATGAACCTTTTTTGTTAAAATAATCAATCATTATTTCAACCTACATAAGATTACAAAAAAACTGAATAAATATAACTTATAAAAAGGACATACAATTAAGCATAACAAGTAATACACTTAATAGTTTAAAAGTATATATTAAAATGATAAATTAAATTATTCTTAAAAAGAACTCTAACCAATGCTTCTCCTACCCCTTCGAAGTAATCCCTCTTCCCATCTTCAACATATTTCAGATTATCCAAATATTGAATCTTTTTATCAACAAAGTTGATTGCAATAGCAGCCAAATGATTTCTTAAAACAAATGGTAGAAAAATCTAAATGTAATAGAAAATAATCAAATATTAAGTTCCAATATATATATATTGAATACAAAGTAATAAAATTGTATAAACATTACCAATTCACTAGACAAGAGAGTATCCCCGGTAAGGTCCAACCATCAACTCCAAATATCCATAACTTTCTGAAAATCTTCAACTTTAGCATTGCTATTATCACCTTCTTCATAATTTAATAAGCTTTCAAGAATATCCAAACAAGTAAAAAAAAAGAGTAAAATGACAAATTAATAAAAATGTAAAAAAAAAATTGATTAAGTTAACTAGAATACTTACATTGTGCTCTAAGTTGAAAACATAGCGGGAGCGACTCTTAGCAGTAGATGTAGTTCTATTTATCTCGAGGCACCATGCATCAACAATTCGTAGGAAAATTTCTTCATTTGGACACATTGATAAAATGTTTGAATTTTCAATGTACAACTGCATCCCATGTCTTGGAAAAAAAATAAATTAAAAAATAATTATAAAAAACAGTAGATAAACAAGTATACTTATGCTAAATGTCCACCTTCAGCATCACAAAAGCAGTAATCCAATAGTTCAACATGACATCTTCCAAGTTTTGATAAAACCTTTTTGTTCTTTAATTCAAACTTTGAGACATACCCAATCTCACCACTGATATTTCAGAATTCATCCCCAACATCTTTACCAACATACCTATCCTTGGTTCCAGTAGAATTCAATGCATTACTGAATTCTTCTTCGGAAACATTATGATCATCTTCATCTACTTCAAGATCATCTTCATAGTCATGAACTTGGACATATGGAGTTGGTGAATCATCAGAATCTATCAACTTGAATTGTGGAATATCATCAACAACCTGTCTTGTTACTTTATAACTTCTCACCACATCGTCAATGTACTTTAACACTCTTTCATCCTTTAAAAACTGATCTGAGTCTGAAACATAAGGTAAAGAACTTGTTCCTTCACCATCATTCTTTTTCAAGATAGTCTGATTTTTCAGAATTTTCTCCAGTTTGATCATGTACTTTTCTGATAATGCCACAGTCTCCTTTTTCATCTCCAAAAGAAGAAGATCTAGTTCCTAATGAAAATATAAAAAATACAATAATAAGTTTATTTCATAAAACGAAAATAGTATACAAATATGCATAAAACCTATACAATTACATGTTGTATATTATACAGTATTGATAGTTTAACTTAAAAAACAAAGAATTTTTTTTCTAAAAAATAAAATTTGAAAGTTAAATACCTGTTCTGACGGAACAAATGTGGAGTTGCTCTCGAAAGGAATATGCGAAGCTTCATCAAATTTTCTCAAACGGCCATTGATAGATATATGAAAATATTGGTCAACCAGCTTTCCAATACCATAAGCACCAGCAGCTACCTCTTCATCACACCGCAAATCTATGCTCTCATTTGTCCAATGTCGCACAAGAGGTAGCGTGCGTGATAAGTGTATACACTTCCAAAGAAGCTTGTGCATGTAGACGAGTTGTAAAAGCAACAAACAACTACTAATATTCTTGGCATTTTTTTCCTTATATGAGCTAATGCTATCACACAAATCCTTCAAAACATGCTCACACCAATCAAAGTTTTTAATCTCATCTATATTCTCTAAAGATTTAAACACCCCAGTTCTTAGTGCACGATTAGGGACGGGGGTCAGAAAACAAATCAAACTGAAAATCACAAAAACTCTTTTAAAATCTTCACCACCATATGTTAATTTGTTAAGCAGCAAATTGGATAACATATGCAATGGGGATAAAGGCTTGATGCCATAATCAGATTGAAACCTAAGCAAAAGAGCAGGTTTTTCTTTTTTGTAATATTTCAAAACAGGTCGACTACTGTTTCTTGGAAGACAAAACATGTCATAAACATCATCAGCCGTGACATGGAAACTTCTGTACTCATCAATAACAAATAGCCTAGCAACTGGATTAAAATTTTTCACTAACCAATCAAGCATCTCATGGTTTGAGTACCTTTCAAATTTCACAAAAAACAACCCACCAAATCCTATACTTTGAACATCATTTTTTTGTCTATCATTCAGATTTGCCATTACTTTGCCCAATCCACATGGATTACACTGACTAGTGAATGAGCTGAAAAACACACAAAATGCATAAATATAATATTCTGACATCAAATTTACAAATATAAATTTAGTTAACACATATACACTATAAGTTAAAACGTATACAATTTTAGGCAAATATGTATATAAGAAATAGAGCACAACATAAAATTTTATAACATACCCATACTTCAAGATCTACATAGGGAGATAATGAGTATCATAGATGAGAATAATTTATGCAAGTACTTGATTGTGAATAGCATACTTTTTTCTCCAATAATGATCAGTTTGCGCACTACAATTTGAAGATCATGCAAACTTTTGTGCACAAATGAATTGATGAAAATTAAAAATAAAGTGTACAACATATAGAACAAGTAACACTAAAGATCATTTCTTATATTCAGACATCAATTCATTGATTTGCAAAGAAACCACATGAATCAAGTAACATACAAAACTACAAATGTAGGCAAAATATACATATACATATTAAAATAAAAAAAAACCTTTTTTTCTTCTTAGCTCTGATTTGAACATCTTGATCCTCAACAATCCTCTCTTCATCAACATGATCGTCACTTTCATCAGATTCAACCTGCTCACCCTCAACTTCAAAATCGTCATCAGATTCAATCTCCTCAAGATCCTCATTGGAAGATTTTTTTGGGGCAACTTTCTTAGGTGGGGGTTTTCTAGGAGAAGATTTACTAGTAGAAGGAACTTGAGCAGATTTAAAAGACACGGTTTTAGATGAAGGCTTTTTTGGAATGACTTTTGCAGTTGAGGGATCTTTAGATGAAAGCGTTTCAGAAATAGGGACCTCGGAGGCCTGTTTTTTCTTCTTTTTTACACTTGGATCAGCCCTATCTGACTGTTTTCTTTTAAAAGGAGCCAATACAGGCTCATCTTCAATGAAATCTTATAATAAACGGCTGTCTAGCTCTTCATCAGGAACTTGTGTTCCAATAGGCTCTTTTGTCTTGCCTTTTCGTCCTTTGGATGTAGAAGCAATATTCTTATTCTTCTTCATTATAGATGCCTAAACATCCAAATACAAAACGTTAATAGAGAATAATCAATTTCCATATGTTAAGAAAAATACATACAGAAGAACCACATTTCCACTACAGTACAGTAAGAGTAAAAATAAAGAATACTTATTATTACGTTTGCAAGTCACGGAGCAACGAATTCTGTCTGCAAGTCTCACCCAAAACACAATAGATCTAGTTCAGAAACACACAATTAGAGGAGCAGCAAACGTAAACATAGAAAACATAATCAAGAAGCACCGACAAAAGGACCCATAAGAAGATATATAAAGAAATTCCCTTGAGCAGAATGATGATTTTTAAGTTAGAGCACACGAGTATTGGGGGTGAGCAATGTGAATACAAGGAGATTGAGTAGACTGTGTGTGCATTTGTATGAAATAAAACTCATACTAGAAACAATTAAATTTTTTTTGTAGTTCTTTCTAAATTAGATTAAATTGTACAAGCAGCTTTTGTAATTAAACATAGAATTATTACGAATTTAAGGGCTATGGCTTGTCTAACATGATCCAATCTAAAATAAAAAATGTTTATACCACAAAATAAATAAATTTATTTCAGTAAAAAATAAATCTAATAGGATTATAATGGAAACAATATCACTTACTGTATTGACTGAGAGTATGATACTGATTGGTGGAACTAGCCTTTGGAGAGCTGACCACAGAAGGTACAACAGTTTAGTCAGTACAACATTAACTTCTAAGAAAATATGGCAAACAACAATATAAAAATCAGCAATGATAAAAATACTATATGCATGCATGAGCAATTGAACATATATTTCAGTGAAAGCATGAACTCTGCCACAGTGAAATGTGCAAGTATAGAGCCTTTTCTTTTCTATCTTCCAATGGCCTTATTAGCACATTGAAGAGATAAGGAGATATTTTTCACTTACAAAGCACAACTTATAACAAATAATAGAGCGAATGAATTACTCAAGGATTGCATTATTGATCTGTAAACCAGAAACTCAAGAAAAAGGAGATAATGTCATAATCTTTTAAATCCAATTTTCAGAAGGAGAAAATGATACACTGTGTAGGGGAGACCATTGAAGACAGATTAATATAAAAAGTTTAGATAGCCGATATAACCAAAGTGAGTCATGGAACCAATGTCTGGCAACCATACATTACATAAGTCAAATACTTCAAAATATCTCACATCACATCAACATCTCAATGAAATAGTTTGTCAATCCGCACTATACAAATTAAATCACAATTACAGCAAGAGAAAATACTCTAAACCATATTCAAAAGCATCAAATCTGAAGTCCTCACTTCACAGTTCTTCATAATCAACACAAATAAACTTAACATAAAACAGGGTGCTTTCTCAATCATTATTAATAACTAAAAATCTTACTAATGCAAAAGACACACTCGTGTGACAGAAAACACAGACAGGTATAGAAACCAACAAAATAAAATCTGCCAGCACTTAGCTTTTTATAGACAGTAGCTTGTAAGAGCAATAAATCACCAAATTCACAAAGCAAATGAGGCAAAAAGAACCATTCAATTGCCAACAAACAACAATCTAAGAATCAGCTACACAATTTGTGTATCTTGTACATCTTCATGAATCAACTACACTAACTGGGCTTTGTTACAACAGATTCATGAACCTCTCAATAGAAATACAAAATCAGCAGTCACATAAAATCAGCAGTCAAACAAAAAAGGGAAACACAAAAGCACATCATCAAGTCACAAAATCAGCTGAAAATTACCAATAAAAATCAGCAGAATAAGCGAAGAAAATTTGAGAACATATATACCTTACACAAAATAGGGATAGAGGGTTTAACCACATACGAACACACTGGAGTGGAAAAAATATACATAATCACCGTGATAATCACCGTGATAATCACCGATTGAACAAAAAACAGAAAATCAAACAGAAAGTGAAACTCGAAAAAAAAATATTTACCGCGGATAATCGAAGAACAAAATGAGACAGAAATACTTCAATTGCAATTCGTACAGGAGATAGAGATGAAGAGAGAAATAGAGAAAGCGGGAGGAGGCTAGGGTTATCATAGAGAAAGAAAGGAAGAAGAATGAGAGTGGAGTGAGGAACTAGGGTTTCAGAGAGGAAATGGACACGGGATGAAACTGGGTCGGATTCGGGTGCAACTTTGCACCCAGTTGCACCCAATAAATTGCCTATAAAGTAATAATATAAAGTGAAATCAAGATAAAGTGATAATAAAATAGTTAAATAAAAATATTAATTTAAATAAAATAAAATGAACTGTGCAGTGTGCACAATTAATTTAATTCGAATAGTTGCTTGTTCTAGGAGTAGAACGTATCAAGAATAAGGCTAACCTTCTTTTATTTGCATTTACCAAACATGTCCCGTCTTTCTTATTTTAAAATTTTAAGTATAATTTAAAATATATTTAAATTGGGTCAAATATAGCCCGTCTTATGTAAGGGGGATCCGTGAGACGGTTTCACCCAAGACATACCCTAAAAAATTATGTTTTTAATTGTTTTAAAAATAATTTTTAAATCAAATATTATTACTCTTTATATTTCAACAATATTTTTAATAAAAATATAATGTATTTATTAATTAGAATGAGAGTTGATATCCTGTGCATCCAAATACAAATACATGTACCCATATATGTATAAATTTTTATCAAAAGTATATATTTTTTTATTCAGTAATATATATTATTTTTATACTATAGACTTATGTAAGTGTGTGCACGATGCACACATAATTAACCATAGAATGGAGACTTTATTAGCTAGTTGAAATATTTAAATGACAATTTAATTCATTTTGTTACATATTTATTGTTATAAAAATTATATTAAATTATTTTTTTTCAAAATTTTTAATTGCTAACCATATCAATAAATATTCTGTAAAAAAAGTTATATAATAAATATTTTTAATTAAATGTTGTTATTATATTAATAAACTTAGACAAGTAGCTTTTGTTTGATCGTTTCACAAATTTTAAATCCATGAGATGGAGCTTCATAAATCCGTGATCAATCCTTCGATATTCATATAGATATATGAAGAATATTTATTATTATGTTTAGATTTATATATAAATTATTTTTTATTTCAATTATTTATAATGTTAAATCATATTCAATTTTTAAAAATTTTAAATTATAGTAATTAAATATTAAAATCAAATTATTTATTTTTTCAAAAATTTTAATGGATACCATATCAACTATATAATAAATATTTTTAATTGAATTTTATTATTATATCAATAAACAAATATTTTTAATTGAATTTTATTATTATATCAATACAAGTCTAGTTGGGTAGTTTGAGTATGTGAGCCTGCCCCAAACAAGTCCCTAGCAAAAGAAATAGTGATACTTAGACAAGTATTTATGTTTAATCGTTTCATGAATCTTAGATTCTTGAAATGGGGCTTCATGTTATATATATAAATTCAATTTATCTTTTATTTAAATTATTTATAATGTTAATTCATATTTATTTTTTTAATTCTTAAATTATAATTAATATTTAATATATTCTATTTTTTTTAATATTTAAGTATAAAATGAATAAATAGTGATAATATTTTTAATAAATAGTGATACCTAATCTAAGAAAACTGATATTCATTCCATTAACTATTTCATCTTAAATTCGTATGATGAATAAAAATGATATTTTTAATTAAAAGTGATATCTAATTAGAAAAACCACATTCACACATTTTTACTATTTCATGAACAATTAATATATATATATATATATATATATATATATATATATATATATATATATATATATATATATATATATATATATATATATATATATTAAAAGTATTAGATGTCGCGATGTGATTAATTGTCGTATATTTTTTATTTTTTCATTTTAATATAACATATATAATCTTTCTACTTTTATTTATTTATTTTTATTTTTACTTTATTATTATTATTAATATTATTATTATTATCATTATTATTATTCATGTATATCTTTAAATCATGTAAATCTATAAAATAAAGACCACCTTTAATCATATTTTTTGATGAGTGAGACTCTTGTGCCACGGGGACACCGTGCCTCTTTGCAATTTAAACCCCTAACAATATATAGATTTAAATAGAATATATATGGAGGGAGATGGTTGTGTTCCCATGGGGCACGGTGTGTTCTCGGGGGCACATGAGCTTTTGCCTTTTTGATTGGTTAGGAATAAATAATCAATAAAAGAGTTAAAGTTTTTTTATTTTTTTGTTCCATAACTATTTAAAACTTTAGATTTTGTCCCAAAAAAGATATTTGTATATAACTATGAGTTTTATTTCAATTTTGCCCAATTTTCGTCGGAACCCTCAATTTTTGCTAAAAATTAATCTCGGCACGTGACGTATGAATTTGGGGGTTCCGGCGAATTGAGGATTCCGACAAAAATTGGATAAAATCAAAATAAAACTCTAGTTATGGGACAAAATCGATATAAATATCTCCTGTAAACAGCCATCTTCATTATCATTCCTCTTTTCTATATTTTACGTTGAAGACTTTGTAAGACTCCTACGGGAGATATTTTTCTACTTTAATCTACGTATTATTATGGATTGCTAAATCCTTCGTCTAGCCGGATAATTGGAAGCGTGGTTTAACTAATCATGTGAGATTTAACTGATTTTAATTCTCTTTCACGTAGCATCATTTGTATAATCTCTGTGCTCGATTATATTGTTTGGCAAGTTGGTTAACCTGATCAATTAATCAATTTGTGAAAATGATATGTGCCAATTAGAACGTTAAATCCGTAATTGTTTAATTGTTTCTAATGTATATGGCAAGTAATATAATTGATTGCACCTCACTTTCAATTATTGTTATAGGGGATATGCAACCTAGTCTAAATGAACCTATATGTGCATTTGTTGGCTAGAATTGGGTCTTTCTAGGTTGAATGCAGTCGGAAAATTAAATCTTGCGGTCGTATCTAGGGTTGTTTATTTGGCTAGGGATTAATTAGAGGTCGTACCCTAATTGTCTACCATTATGGAAAGTTGTCTACCATTATGGAAAGATTAGGTTGTTAGGACGTACCAATAAATATAAACAATTTGGTGTTAACGTGAAAAAGTCATATTTACATCCGTGATTGTGTATGTTGAACCATTTCGAAAGTTGTCTTGGCTAGATATTTAATTTCATCACTTCACTTAATTTCTTATCTTCTGCAAATTTTAGTTAAAGTATAAAACTCAACTCCCCATCTTTGTTTTATTAATTTTGTTGAATCAATCTGTTTTACAAATATATGTGGATTCGACTCTGCTTAAATATCACTATCTCTAGTAGTATTTTAGTAGGTTATTATTTATTAGTTTCGACATCCACCAATTAAAGAATAAAAAATGGGTGGGTCTTATCCGAGATCGTTTCACGGATCTCTTATTGCCGCCTGTAACCACCGGATTATCGCCTAATTTTGTTAATGAATATTAAAGCAGTGCAAGTAGCTTCATTACCTGCCATTTTAATTCCTTTTCATAATAAATTTTTAAAAAATAATTAGTACATTAAATTATGAAAGATAATATATACTATATTATTTTATTTATTATAAAAATATTTTAATTTTTATTTTTCTTCATATTATTTACTATAAAATTATTTATTTAAATGATTATTAGTTTTCATTAATCATGAATCACTTTTAGTTACAAATAAAATTTTATTTTCTATATGTTCTATTAATTATTCATTAAATAATTCAATTGGTCAACTATCACTTTTCATTGATTATATATCATTTTGTTAAAAATGTTATCACTTTTTATTTGTCCCATTATTTTTTCATAAAATATATTTAAATTAATTGATTATCACTTCTCGTTAACTAAGTATCACATTTTTATTAAAGATGTTATCACTTTTATTTATCCTATTATTTTTAATGAAATATTATATTTCAATTAATCGATTATCGATCACTTTTCATTGACTATGTATCATATTTTTGTATAAATATTATCACTTTTTATCTGTCATATAATTAGTTTTTCATGAAATTATTTAATTGGTCGATTATCACTTTTAATTTACTAGATATCACTTTTTTAAAAAAAAAATTGTCACTTTTTATCTATATTTTTAATTATCAAGACATAATTTAATTAGTTGATTATAATTTTTTATTGATTATGGGTCACTTTATATTAAAAACGTAATCACTTTAAGTTTAAAAAATATAAGTTAATTTGATGGTTAACATTTTTTTTTAAATTTAAATTGTTTTTCATTAAAAGTGTTACTAACTTAAAAATAATGAATAATAAAATTTATATTATGAAGAAAAAAACAATTTTATTTAAAAAAAATTACATATATGTAGCATTTTTATTAATGATAATAATAATAAAATAACTACTATTAAATAAATTTTTATCTTTTTAAGTAAAAAATATTGATTTACTTAGGTGATATTTGGTTTGGGATTATGTGGGATTTGAAAACCATAATTAGTGTTCTATATTTGTTTTGGGTTTTGAGTAGGGTAAATTTTAACTTTATGTCAAATCAATGTATTAATTTATTTAAAAAAGTTAAATGAGAGAGGAGAGATAAAGAGAGAATTTGTATTAATTGAAGAGAGAGAATGTAATATGTACATATAGGGGAGATTTTTAAAATTTGGATGTGGATTTTGGAAAACCAAAACTAGGATTTAAAATCCGATGCCTTTATTTAGGAAATTGTACGGTTAGAAAGTGATAACTTTTATAAAGAAAAGTGATAATAAATTAATGAATAGTGATAATGTTATTTCATGAATAATTTATAGTATAAATAAAAAGTGATAACATTTTATAATAAAAGTGATAATAATTTATAGAAAAAATAAAAATTATTTTAAAAAATAAAAAGTGATATCATTTGAGATGGTATCACCGAATGCCTACTCTTAATTTAATAACATCCATACACAACCATTTTACAATACAATAATACAGTTAAGATTGACGAAAGATATTGAACAAGTTTAGCACGCCTGGTGTGAATCTTTATTTTTTTTATAAAATCTACATAAAAAATTATTTTTAAATATTTTTTATTTAAAAGAGTAATTGTTAATTTTTTTAAAAAGTAATTTTTTATGTATTAAAAAATAATCGATAAATTAGGGTGTGGAGTAATTTTTTTATTTAAAAAAATATTAATTTATCTCTTTAACGAATAATTTTTTTTATATATTAAGAAAATGTTATAATCGGTAAAACATTCTCGTTATTCTCTTCCAAAATAAGAACTTGTTGAAACTCAATTCGCTAATATTCAATCAAAATCCCGTATATCAAAATCGTACAAATTCCGCTAATATTCAGTTCAATTCCAGTACATCAAATCAAGGTGCTATTCAAATTTCATAATTCACAACCTCCTTCTTAAACATTTTCAAATTAGAATGTGTTGGTAATTTAAAGAAATAGATGTGTAAGTGGCGTGTGGTTAATGTATAAGTGGAGTTGGATTTTTAATATGTTAATATTTGAAAGAGTAGTGATCAATATGTTTAGTGGAGGGCCCTTGTGGTTTTAAAGGAGTGAATTAGACAAATGCTATAGTAAAAGTGGGGCAGAGATTTAGAAATATGGACTCTAGAGTTTTAATATTCTAATGTCATTGTACAGGCTCTCAAATCACATATTTATAGCCATCCAGGTCGGTTTGTGTAATACTCTCGTATTCTATATCAACGGCCGCCCTTGCTGACCATTATCTCTATTTAATGACTAAGAAAACTATTATTTTCTAAAATTCTACAAATAATATTTTTGGGAAGTATAGAGCAGCTTCTCGTTGCCTCTTGAATTCTTTAGAAATGTGCATTAATATTTTAACACTCCCCTTATGATCCCGAGCTTATGTTGTCTTGAATCTTGTTCTCTTTCGCCATGCCTTTTTGTTTATGATGGTCTCAAGATTTTTCGATTCTATAGTTGAGTGATTGCACGTCTCGTAGATTTCTCTTAGTGTCCTTACCTTTCTTGGTGTTTCATCTAGGGTCGGTCCTTCTTGAACTTGAGGTGCTGGAGACTCAGAACTTTGAGGTAGTAGAGACACTTCTGGAGTTTTTGTTCTTCTTCTTCAACTTCTTGATGCTCTTTAGGTAGTCGTATTTGTGGCATCATGATATTTTGCTTTTCGACTTTTTCTTCATCCCAATTCCACGAGGCATTCTCATCGAACTTAACGTCTCGACTGATGATTAGCTTCTTTGTCTTGAGACAGAGTCGATAGCCTTTAGACTGAGTGCTATATCAGAGAAATATGCATTTCTCAGTTTTCTCCTCCAACTTATGTCTCTTTTCTTTTGGGATGTGCGCGTAGCAAATGCTCCCAAAGACTCTTAGATGTTTTGCTGATGGCTTTCGTCCACTCCAGGCTTCAACTGGTGTTTTATTTTTTACTGCCTTTGTTGGACACCTATTCAGCAAGTAGACTGCAGTGTAGACAGGTTCTGCCCAGAATACCTTGGGCATGCCTTTCTCTGCTAGCATTGTTCTTGCCATCTCCATTACGATCATATTCTTCTCTCTGAGACATCATTTTGTTCTGGAGCGTAGCCAATTGTTAGTTGATGGTTGACTCCTTCTTCTTCACAGAACTTGTTGAACTCCTTGGGTGTATACTCTGTCCCTCTATCACTGTGTATGACCTTGATTTTCTGGCTGCTTTGGTTCTCCACTAGAGTCTTGAACTTCTTGAAGATAGAGAAGACTTCTGATCTTTCTTTCATGAAGTACACCCAAGTCATTCTTGTATAGTCGTCAATAAAGAGAATGAAGTACCTGTTCTTCTCGAATGTTGGTGTCCTCATTGGCGCGCATACGTCTGTATGAACCAGCTCCAAAGCTTGTTTAGCTCTCCATGCTTGTCCTGATGGGAATGGCTTCCTGTGTTGCTTGCCTTCCATGCATTTTTCGCATATATCCTCCTTTTGTTGGATTGGTGGAAGATCTCTCATCATATTCTTTTGTTGAAGTAGTTTTAGGCCGAAGAAGTTGAAGTACCCGAACCTCCTGTGCCATAGCCATGATTGATCTTCTTGGGCATTTAGTGATGTCTCCACATAGCTCCATTGGATTAGAAAGTTCCTTTGATGCTGCATTTTGACTTCAGCGATCACTTGATTTTTATTCTTTTTGTCGTAGATAGTGCATGAGTCACCTTTGAATACTAGAGAGTATCATTTCTCTATCATTTGACCCACGCTTAGCAGATTAGTGCGTAATTTTGGTACCAATAACACATCATGGATGTACCACGTACCTCTCCTTGTGTTGACAACTATCGTGTCTTTTCCTTCAACTTCCACAAGGTCTCCGTTGCCCAACTTCACTTGAGATTTGGTATTTTTGTCAATGTTTTGAAAGATCTTCTCATCTCCAGTCATGTGGTTACTGCACCCACTGTCTATGTACCATGTATCGTTTTTTACTTCTGATGCGACATGGTTCGCATATAGAGATTATCTCCATCTTCTTTTTCTTCAGAGTAGTTGGCCTGGTGACCTTTTTTGGAGCAATAATTTTTCTCCAGATGTCCAAATCTCCCACAACTTTTGTATTTTGGTTTACCTCGGTACTAACAATCTTTTTCAAGATGATTGGTCCTTTTACAAACTGCACATGGGGGATATTTTTCTTTCCTATTATTGTTATTTTCTCAAATTTTTCTCCCCCGATTTTAGAATTCTGAGACCGTATTTTTAGTTTAGACTGAAAAACATTTTCCACATTTTCATCTTCATTTATTCTCAGTCTTTTCTCATGTGCTTCTAAAGAACCCAATAAATCTATCACTGCCAATTTTTCTATATCTTTAATCTCTTCTATAGTAGTGACTATTGGGTTATTTTTAGTAGGGAGAAAAATTAAAATCTTTTCCACTATTTTCTTATCTGTAATATCTTTCCCATAAGATTTTAGTTGATTTACTACTTCTCGTAATTGAGTTTAGTAATCTTTAACGGTCTCAAATTCTTTCATTTTCATATTCACGAAATCTCTCCTAAGAGTTTGGAGTTTTAGATTTTGTACCTTGTCGCTCCCTTGGTACTCCTCCTTTAGTATATCCCAGGCTTCTTTGGATGTATTCGCTCCACTGATCCTTGGAAATAGAGACTACGCCACATCCATCTATAGTATGTAAAGTGCCAAGTTGTCATTCTCTGTGCTTTTTTCTAATTTTTCTTTGTCTGTACTAGACAAAGATGATATATCTATTAGGATAGTGTACCACCCCTTATCGACGATCTCTTATAAGCATTGAGACATAAAATATGTCTTCATTTTATTGGCCCAATAGTTGTATCTTTCACTTGAAAAGGTTGAGATTGAGATTTGATGGGTATTGGCTAGAGAAGACATTTTTTGGAATTTTGTAAAGGTTTGGGTAGTGTAGTTTGCGGAAGTTTATTTTAACCCAGTTAATAATCTAACTGAGCTCTGATACCACGGTTGGTAATTTAAAGAAATAGATGTGTAAGTGGCGTGTGGTTAATGGATAAGCGGAGTTGGATTTTAATAGGTTAATATTTGAAAGAGTAGTGATCAATATGTTTAGTGGTGGGCCCGTATGGTTTTAAAGGTGTGAATTAGACAAATGCTATAGTAAAAGTGGGGTAGAGATTTAGAAATATTGACTATGGATTTTTAATATTCTAATGTCATCGTACAAGCTCTCAAATCACATATTTATAGCCATCCAGGTTGGTTTGTGTAATACTTTTATGTATTCTAGATCAACTGCCGCCCTTGCTGACCACTCTAATAATTTTCCTACTTAATGAATAAGAAAATTAATTTCTCCGTCCCATAATTTTTTACATATTTTCTTTGTAAACACTTCCTTTATAAATTATAAAGAAAATGTGCAAAAAATTATGGACTTAGAGAGTATTATTTTCTAGAATTCTACAAATAATCTTCTCGTTGCTTCTTGAATTCTTTAAGAATGTACATCAATATTTTAACAAATGCTACACCAAAAGAAAAATATCATACTCAGTGTTTTTCACACTTTTTATTAATTAGAATGCTACACCAAAAGAAAAATCATACTTCAGTGTATTTCACACATTTTATTTCTAAAAATAATAATAAAACATAATATTATCATCTTCACACTACCACAATATTATAATGGAAGCCAACATTACTACAGTGTAGCACAAAACAAGCTCAAATATACAATAAGGCCAAACAAAATAAGTTAGAATTCAACCCTGAGTCGATTCGACTCATTAACACAGGGCCAAACAACTCTAGCTAAACTGTTACTGCAAGTACCATTAAACGGAAAGGGTAGTAGGAGAGATAACGAAGCAGCCAGTTTTTCGATGTAAGCGAGGTGCACAACGGAAGGACAAGGATAAAGACGAGGAACAACCCATGGTGAGAGCAGCAGTGGCGAGCCACTTGCATCTGCTCACAACGACGAATATCCCAGCTGTGAAAGCTATTGTCATGGTACCAAGAGCAAACCCAAGTAGAGGAATAGCCAAAGTGATGGCATTTATAGCTAATGCAACATCACCCAATTGAGCCCAAATGAGCATGGCAGAAACCACAATGGAGGTCAACATTGCTATAGCGTCACACAAAACAAATATTTGGAATCCCTTCTCTTTCAACAGCGTGGCCATCCCTAAGCTATTGTATCCGCCGGGCATAGTGCAAAAGTTACTGTGACTACTAGAATGGATACTAGTAGAAGAGTGTTTACTCTTTCTTTGTAATTATTTGTGTTGAAACTCTTCTTCCTATTTGAAGTTTTAGCAGATTGATATCGAGGGGTTCCCGCAGATTCCAGTGCAGCCCAGGTTAAACGCTGATAGAACAAAGAAACATTTTCATGTTATGTTTATTAGTAGCACTCTCCAAAATTGAGACAGTAAGATTTATCAGTAGCATCCCATAGATGGATGGTTAAGGTTGAATAGACATATTTCATCCGTGCCATAATAATAGTGACGCAATTTTATTTCTGACATTCCACTTCAATAATTACGTTTCTTTTTTGGTAAATGAGGCCACACGAAACAATTAATATATCTTTATGGGCTCATACACAACACTAATACAACTATCAACTTTGGATAAAAATATTCTCTCACACCACTACACATTATTAAAATATTATATTCCTTAATACTCGTGCAAAAATCAAGTATAACTATTACTCCCTCCGTCTCATTTTTCAGATGACACTTTCCATTTTAATTTGATTGCCACACAAAAGTTTGCACCTTCCTAAAAAAACAAAAAGTCAAATACAATCACCCTTACTAATACACCTTGTTTACAAAAAAACCACCCCTACTTAATACAACTAACATATTTTATCATTTATTTATTAAAAAAAATACCGTAATAATACCCTTAAAAGTTATCAATTTTTCTTAATATCCGTACCAGAGGTGGGTGCAAACATTTGTGGGATGGAGGGAGTATATTATTTCAGGACGAAGGGAGTACCTCAAAGAAAGGAGATATATTGGACATGTTTTGGTCAGCAACATCTAGAGCTGACAATCCATCATCATTGACAACCTTGACATTCACTCTCTTATCCCATGTCAATGTGTGGACTATCTCGGGATGCCAATACATGGTGGCCAAATGAAGGGGAGTATTTCCATATTTATCTTTCATGTTTATGTAGACCTCAAGGGCAGGATTCTTAAGAACCAAGCTAACAACATTAGATTTTCCATTCTTAGCAGAAATGTGTAATATATTGAGACCTTCCCTGTCGAGCAGTTCGCTTGGGTTGGGGAAACCTTTAAGTAAAAGACGAATAACACCAACGCTGCCCTTCATAGCTGCCAGATGAATAGGTAATGAACCGCTCTTGTCTCTCTGACACGTACTTGCAGGGAATTCATCTTGCAAAAAGGGAACGAATCCATAATAACCTAATGATGCTGCATAGTGAAGGAGGGTTCTTCCTTTGCCATCCCTGATTCAAAGAAAATTAGTTTGTTATAGAAATGTATTCCAAAACACCTGTCGAAGTAAACATCAAGAATGAGACATAAAATCATTAAAGTTGTTTTTGGATTGAGGGATTTTTATCCCTCATAAATTTCTTCCTCAATGCAGCATGAAATCTCACTACAAAAAACTGTTTTTTAACAACGAAATATTGCGTTGCTAAAAGCCTTAATTCCATTGTTAAATTGGCTTACCAATGGATTAACAACGGAATCCGTTTGTAAAATTTCGTTGGTAAAGTGGTGGTTGGTAAATTTTTAGCAATGAAAAATCAATTCCGCTGGTAAATAATTCCGTTGTTAATAATTCCGTTGGTAATTTATATAATAATTCCCTTGCTAATCCAGTGCTAAAATAGAGAATAAATTCATTGACATTCCGTTGCTAATTTTAAAATGTCATTTTGGTTACTAATCCATTGCTAATTACCAACGGATTGAATTCTGTTGGTAAATTCCATTGCTAAAAAAAATACTTTTTTTAGTGTCTAACGGATTTATAAATTCATAATTTTAAATAAATAGATTTCAAATCATAAATTTAAATTTTATATTTTTTTAAGTTGTTTTGAAAGGATTTTCGAATCCTTAGTCAAACCTTATACTCCCTTCCCTTGATACGTATCATTTTTTCCTTTTGGTCTATCTCATTATAAAGTATCAATTTTCCTTTTTGGATTGATTTGACCCACAACCACTACACATGACCCCACTCAACACTAATACAACTACTCACTACACATTAATATATTATTTCTCTCACCTTATTATACATTAAATTATTCTACTCCTTAATCCACGTGCAAAAAGTAAACGAATACCTTTCAATGGGACAGAGGGAGTAAGTATTTAAAATACTTCCGATAAACAAAACTATATTTTTATATTATAAAATAAATAATTTAAAATTTAAAAATATATTTATAATTTATGAAAATTAAATATTCAACGATTTTATTTTTAAATATTACCACCCCTAAATATCCCCCACCCAATGTTCACCGTACACATCCTAATATAGTTTAGTAATTTAAAAAATATAATTATCAGATGTGTATGACATTTTTAATTAAATTTTTAATGATTTAAAATTTTTAATTAAAAAATATTTTTGTATAATAAAATAAAATAAATTTAATTATTTATTGATCATTAAAAAGCATTTAATTTGTAAAAATATAGAACAAAAAATATATATATCAATCAACTTGAAATCTATTAATTTGAAAATTCTCTTATAAATCCATATATAAATATCCAAACTCATTATTTGTAATGAGTTAATTTAAAATCTAAAGACCTCTAAAGTCTAAAGATACACTATGAGACGAGGGGTACAATTGTACCCCAAAATAACAATTTTTAGTTATTTACCATGCATGTAAAAATTATAATAAGAAAATAATAATAATAACAATTTGCACCCCTAATTACTAAATATTGTCACAAGTTTATACTTCACTCATTATTATTATTATAAATTTATGATAATATATTTTAAATTACTTATTTAACTTGCTATATATAATTATAATTAATAAATGTTGATTTTTTTATTATTTAAATAAAAAATTAAATAATAATATCTTAATAATGATGTTGCACCCCGTATTTTAAATCGTGAAATTTCAAATAGCTCCATCCAAACCCAATATTTTTCTATCTTAATCAAATTTATGTAAGCAGATTATTCCATCAAGTAGAGGTACCACATATCAAGACAAATACGTACTTGTACGCTTCCACTTGATTGCTGCATTAAAGGGAGATTTCTTCATCTTGAGCATCTCATTTAGGCGATTTTCATCTGTCGATAAACGAAGAATCAAAGTAACACAGTTATAATTACCAGCTTTAGCTGATAGATACAGAGCAGATTCCCCATTCTTGTTTAGGCTAGCTCCGGATCTTCTCGAATCAAACATTCAGAAATGGGATTCCAATTTGGACCATTCATGAGTGCTTCGTGTAAGGCCGTATTTCCTCTGTCGTTCTGTATCCTTAACAGATTATTCTCATCCCCTTCATTCTCACGAGTAAGGTGCCAACGAATCTTCAGCAGGGCTTTCACCATCGATTCGTCGCCAGAGATGATTTGGCGGAAGCTATGAATTTGACTATATCTTTATTTCCATGCTTGGATGCTACGTGAACCAATGTATTTCCAGTTGGACTCAATATGCTGAAAACATCAGTATCAACAGCTTCTTCAAGACACCTTTTTAAACGATCAAGATTGCCGTCTATCGTAGCTAGATACATCCTATATTTGATGTTGAACATCTCTGTCACATGATCCTCATAAGGTTCACTCGAATCACAGTTGCCACTCCATTCATCTTCTTGGGTTCTGCTTTTTTTAAAGATCACAATATCAAGTCTGCCCATTGGGAAATCTTAGAAATATATCAGTGGGAAAGAATGAAATGGATATCAAGGTGAGTCTTTTTTAACATAAATGGATATCAAAGTTGTGAGTCTTCTTTTAATATTAATATGAAAGATGAATAGACGCAGAGTTTTACAATTAAATATGAGTAACTACTCCCTCCGTCCCAAAACAATTGACACATTTTTTTTGGCATGGAGATTAAGAAGTATAATAATTTAATATAAAATAAAGTGAGAGAAATAATATTTAATGTGTAGTGGGTAGTTGTATTAGTGGTGAGTGTGATGGGTTTGTGGGTCCATGTAAATAAATAAATTGTTTTTGTGTGGGTCTCATATCCTTAAAAAGGAAATATGTCAATTTATGAATGATAACTCAAAAAGGAAAATGTGTCAATATCTTTGAGACGGAGGGAGTATTCAAAATCCATGAGACTATGCAGTCCTGGTCAGAAGTTTTTGGTGAGTCAGATTGAGATGCCTTGACATTTACTCCACTTGTCTAAAGATATTAGGGATGTATTTTGATGATGCTTTGGTGTGATATTTTTTTATGTCATTCATTTGATGAGTGACACGCTAGAGAATGGAAGAAAATTACTCCATCCGTTTCATAGAAGTTGACACACTTTCCTTTTTGGTTTGTCCCACTAAAGTTGACACATTTCTTTTTTAATACATGGACCCACACAAAAAATAATTAATTTATTCTCATGGGCCCCACATATCACCTCTAATACAACTACCCACTACACATTAAATATTATTTCTCTCACTTCACTTTACTCCACTTTACATTAAATTATTATACTCCTTAATCTCCGTGCCTAAAAAAATTATACCAAGTTCTATGGGACGGAGGGAGTATATCTTAAGTCAATACTCCCTCTGTCGTAATTTTTACTTTTTGCACGTGGATTAAGGAATATTATTATTTAATATGTAGTGGGTAGTTGTATTAATGTGAATGTGAGTCTCATATTTTAATTGTATTAGTGGGTGTGTGTGGGTCCAATGTGTGTAAAAAATGAAAGGGAGCTTCTTAGGTGGAATACCCAAAATGAAAAAAAAAAAACCTTTGAGTGTGATGGAGGGAGTATATAAACTTTAAAGGCAAGGCTTTGTCAAGTATCAATTTATAAATAGATGTCACAATATATATCATATCAAAATGTCACGAAATATATTTGTACTATTAAAGTGAGTCTGGTTTACCCTACAAAAAAATTTAGATCGAATTTAGCAACGGAATTCAATCCGTTGGTAATTAGCAATAGATTAGCAACAAAAATGACATTTTTGTTTTAGCAATGGAATGCCATGAATTTATTCTCCATTAGCAACAGAATTCAATCCGTTGGTAATTACCAACGGATTACCAAGGGAATCATAATATAAATTACCAACGAAATTATTAGAAACGGATTACCAATGAAGTTGATTTTTCATCGCTAAAAATTTACCAACCACCACTTTGCCAACGGATTCCGTTGCTAATCTGTTGGTAAGTCAATTTAACAATGAAATTAAGGCTTTTAGCAACGGAATATTCCATTGTTAAATAACAATTTTTTTTGTAGTGTTAGGGTCACTCAGATTCTCCATTACACGTTACTATTACATGTGATTTTAGGGCGATGGCGGAGCCCCATATACTGACAAACACTTATGTAAAATCGCTTCATGAATCTCATTATATTTGACGAAATTCCAGTTCTGATACGCTATCAATTTATTACATTTTGTATGATCAATGAATTATATATACTCCTTCCGTCCTATTTTAATCTTTATATATTTTCAATTTGAGCGTCCAATTTCAATCTTTACATTTCCCTTTTTAGTAAATAGGATCGTGTACATAAATTAATAATTTCTCTCTCCATGAGCTCACACATCACACTGTATACCTACCCACTTTACATTAATATATTATTTCTCTCACCTCACTACACATTAATGTTGGTTTATAGATATACCAATCAATCACTATTATAATAATTGGGGTAGAAATGTAGAAGGAAGATTCTAAATTGAGAAATACAAAAATCAAAGAGAGTAGAAGCAGAGGATCTTCTATCTCTACTTACAGATCTAGGGTCTTGATCTTGGATCTTGAACGTCTTGAGGGATAGACGAAGTCGAGTCGAGCAGAACTCTTTTCGCAAGAAGAAACACGCCCCGATAGTACTTCGGTCTGGCGGATCTTTCCCAAAGGTGAAACGACTTCTCATTTCCGGCGAAGCAGCACCGCTATAGCAGGAACTCCGGCGAACTAAGGAGAATGGAGAACTAGATTGCTACTAGATACAAATGCTTTTTAAATGAAGATGCTTAGTATTTTTGGTGTGATTTAGAATGAATGTAAATGACCCTATTTATAGGTGCCAGGGACCACTCCCATATGGAAGGATTTGCACAGATCTGTGTTCACACACCTAGATCTGCATTTACACACATAGATCTGTGTTCACACACAGAACTATCGACCAGATACAATGTATCACATGTCGTATCTGTTGGAGAGAATTCCAATTTATTATATTTGATTCTCTCTACATGTGAGACTGATTTCATTCACATTGAGACTGATTTCACTTACATTAATTATTATTTAATTGGTGATCAATTTATTAATTAATCCTTACTAACCAATTAAATTTCCCAATAATCCCCCACATGAGTGAAATTTGGCTCCTATATCATGCAGACACACAATCCAATCCTCGTGAAACATTAATGTATCTGGATAGGTAGCTTGGGACTTTGAACCTTCCATAGTCTAATACTATCGTGTATACTGGTGGCTTAGTAGACATGATGTCCTTGAACTACTGCTCTTTAGCGTATACTTAGACAATAGTGCAAACGCATCGATGTCTTGCATTCTCCTTGTTCTCACGTTTTGATCCATTTCGGCCATGGACCCCTTTGGATTCGTAAGTGTTTTACTTTGAAGCGGTCACTCACTTCACACTTACATAGGTGATCTCCTATCTTGAGTACCCCGTTATACTCAATCAGCCATTACTTCATTTTTTAAGAATCATTAAACGTCAAAAGACGTAACCTCACCACAATACGGTTCTATACTTGGTAGAATTACTCTACTAAAGAATGGTAGGTACCAAGTTTCACTTGAACCTCTATAGTTTCATTGTCCTTTTGAACCAAGTTCTTGGGATATGAGAGTGGAAATTCATATAATTTTAGGTCCGGTTTGATACCTTTTTAGTGTATAATTGATATTATTTGCACAAATATTATTACTTCTAATTATTATTGATTAAAAGGTGCTTGAGAGGTATTTTGTTGTGTTTTAATAGGAAAAATAATAAGAAAAGCAAAATTGGAATGAAGGGTGAATTTGTGCAAGATGTCAAGGAAACAGAGGACTGCATTCCTTGATTTTTCTGTATTTTTGTGGAAGTCCAAACTGGTCACGTGATACATGGTTAGAAATCTACGGAAGAGAGGGTCACGTGAGCGCAAGAATCGCTTCAATTGGAGTCCGGATGAAGAAGTTATGTTTAAAACCGTGAGGCCGCACAGCTGCCGGCGAAAATTCAAAAAATATACGAAAATTACCCTTTTTTCCTATTTTCTTAGTGGCCAAGTTGTTTCCTAATTTAATATCTCTCCATATCTTCCAAAATTATATTTTCTTGATTTTTCAAGATCCCACATCGTTTTGCTCCTTATTTTATTCCATTATCATACCTATATATACTTCATTCTATCACCACACAAAATCGTGAAGAACCTGCCTAATCTACCACCACCACATCACCTAGGGTTTTTACCCTATTCCACCATATCCGCCTTTCATATTCTACCCATCATCCGCTATCCACCATCTGGAGAGGATTCAAGAGAGTATTCATCTACTTGATCGGAGACGAGAATTCTGGAGAGACTGAGTAGAAGAAGGAGAACCAAACAAATAAGTTTTTCTTTCTTTACTTTATTCTTTTAAGTTTTTAAATTCACGGATAAGTCTTCTACCATATACATGATTGCTGCTTGTAATACCATGGACTAAGTATCTTTTTGGTTATGTTATGAATTTAGACAATTTTGACTATGTGATTTAATTGCCCTACACTTGGATTTATTATACTGCAGATTGTTTATTTTCTTATTGAAGAGGATATTTTGAGACTTCATATTATTGTGTTTTTGAGTTTGGATTTCTTTAATTATTCTTGACGGTATCACTGATTGATAGTTAATAGGATTCTTTATTTCTGCATAATAATTGTTGTTTCATGTGACATTCTTAGGGGATTAACCTATAATACCTAAGAGTATTAGACAATCAATTTGGAATATTAATTACTTAGTAAAACATCATTATTAGGTAATTGGTAAGGAGACAAAAGTGGTTAATAATCGCGTACCTTGAAAGGGAAGTCTAGTGCTCTAATATCACGGTTGGTAATTTAAAGAAACAGATGTGTAAGTGGCGTGGAGTTGGATTTTAATAGGTTAATATTTGAAAGAGTAGTGATCAATATGTTTAGTAGTGGGCCCGTATGGTTTTAAAGGTGTTAATTAGACAAATGCTATAATAAAAGTGGGGTAGAGATTTTGAAATATGGACCCTGGATTTTTAATATTCTAATGTCATTGTAGAAGCTCTCAAATCACATATTTATAGCCATCCAGGTTGATTTGTGTAATACTTTTATGTATTCTAGATCAATTGCCGCCCTTGCTGACCACTCTAATAATTTTTCTACTTAATGAATAATAAAATTAAGTTCTCGTCCCATAATTTTTTACACACTTCCTTTGTAAACACTTCCTTTATAAATTACAAAGGAAATATGCAAAATATTATGGACGGAGAGAGTATTATTTTCTAGAATTCTACAAATAATCTTCTCGTTGCTTCTTGAATTCTTTAAGAATGTGCATCAATATTTTAACAGAATGCTACACCAAAAGAAAAATATCATACTCAGTGTTTTTCACACTTTTTATTAATTAGAATGCTACACCAAAAGAAAAATCATATTTCAGTGTATTTCACACATATTATTTCTAAAAATAATAATAAAACATAATATTATCATCTTAACACTACCACAATATTATAATGGAAGCCAACATTACTACAGTGTTGCACAAAACAAGCTCAAATATACAATAAGGCAAAACAAAATAAGTTAGAATTCAACCCTGAGTCGATTCGACTCATTAACACAGGGCCAAACAACTCTAGCTAAACTGTTACTGCAAGTACCATTAAACGGAAAGGGTAGTAGGAGAGATAACGAAGCAGCCAGTTTTTCGATGTAAGCGAGGTGCACAACGGAAGGACAAGGATAAAGACGGCAGCAGTCGCTAGCCACTTGCATCTGCTCACAACGACGAATATCCCAGCTGTGAAAGCTATTGTCATGGTACCAAGAGCAAACCCAAGTAGAGGAATAGCCACAGTGATGGCATTTATAGCTAATGCAACATCACCCAATTGACAAATATTTGGAATCCCTTCTCTTTCAATAGCGTGGCCATCCTTAAGCTATTGTATCCGCCGGGCATAGTGCAAAAGTTATTGTGACTACTAGAATGGATACTAGTAGAAGAGGGTTTACTCTTTCTTTGTAATTATTTGTGTTGAAACTCTTCTTCCTATTTGAAGTTTTAGCATATTGATATCGAGGGGTTCCCGCAGATTCCAGTGCAGCCCAGGTTAAACGCTGATAGAACAAAGAAACATTTTCATGTTATGTTTATTAGTAGCACTCTCCAAAATTGAGATAGTAAGATTTATCAGTAGCATCCCATGGATGGATGGTTAAGGTTTAATAGACATATTTCATCCGTGCCATAATAATAGTGACACAATTTTATTTCGGACATTCCACTTCAATAATTACGTTTCTTTTTTGGTAAATGAGGCCACACGAAATAATTAACATATCTTTATGGGCCCATACACAACACTAATACAACTATCAACTTCGCATAAAAATATTCTCTCACACCACTATACATTATTAAAATATTATATTCCTTAATACTCGTGCAAAAATCAAGTATAACTATTACTCACTCCGTCTCATTTCAGATGACACTTTCCATTTTAATTTGATTGCCCCACAAAAGTTTGTACCTTTCTAAAAATACAAAAAAGTCAAATACAATCACCCTTCCTCATACACTTTGTTTACAAAAAAACCACCCCTACTTAACACACCTAACATACTTTATCATTTATTTATTAAAAAAAATACCGTAATAATACCCTTAAAAGTTATCAATTTTTCTTAATCTCCGTACCAGAGGTGGGTGCAAACATTTGTGGGATGGAGGGAGTATATTATTTCAGGACGAAGGGAGTACCTCAAAGAAAGGAGATATATTGGACATGTTTTGCTCAGCAACATCTAGAGCTGACAATCCATCATCATTGACAACCTTGACATTCACTCTCTTATCCCATGTCAATGTGTGGACTATCTCGGGATGCCAATACATGGTGGCCAAATGAAGGGGAGTATTTCCATATTTATCTTTCATGTTTATGTAGACCTCAAGGGCAGGATTCTTAAGAACCAAGCTAACAACATTAGATTTTCCATTCTTAGCAGAAATGTGTAATATATTGAGACCTTCCCTGTCGAGCAGTTCGCTTGGGTTGGGGAAACCTTTAAGTAAAAGACGAATAACACCAACGCTGCCCTTCATAGCTGCCAGATGAATAGGTAATGAACCGCTCTTGTCTCTCTGACACGTACTTGCAGGGAATTCATCTTGCAAAAAGGGAACGAATCCATAATAACCTAATGATGCTGCATAGTGAAGGAGGGTTCTTCCTTTGCCATCCCTGATTCAAAGAAAATTAGTTTGTTATAGAAATGTATTCCAAAACACCTGTCGAAGTAAACATCAAGAATGAGACATAAAATCATTAAAGTTGTTTTTGGATTGAGGGATTTTTATCCCTCATAAATTTCTTCCTCAATGCAGCATGAAATCTCACTACAAAAAACTGTTTTTTAACAACGAAATATTGCGTTGCTAAAAGCCTTAATTCCATTGTTAAATTGGCTTACCAATGGATTAACAACGGAATCCGTTTGTAAAATTTCGTTGGTAAAGTGGTGGTTGGTAAATTTTTAGCAATGAAAAATCAATTCCGCTGGTAAATAATTCCGTTGTTAATAATTCCGTTGGTAATTTATATAATAATTCCCTTGCTAATCCAGTGCTAAAATAGAGAATAAATTCATTGACATTCCGTTGCTAATTTTAAAATGTCATTTTGGTTACTAATCCATTGCTAATTACCAACGGATTGAATTCTGTTGGTAAATTCCATTGCTAAAAAAAATACTTTTTTTAGTGTCTAACGGATTTATAAATTCATAATTTTAAATAAATAGATTTCAAATCATAAATTTAAATTTTATATTTTTTTAAGTTGTTTTGAAAGGATTTTCGAATCCTTAGTCAAACCTTATACTCCCTTCCCTTGATACGTATCATTTTTTCCTTTTGGTCTATCTCATTATAAAGTATCAATTTTCCTTTTTGGATTGATTTGACCCACAACCACTACACATGACCCCACTCAACACTAATACAACTACTCACTACACATTAATATATTATTTCTCTCACCTTACTATACATTAAATTATTCTACTCCTTAATCCACGTGCAAAAAGTAAACGAATACCTTTCAATGGGACAGAGGGAGTAAGTATTTAAAATACTTCCGATAAACAAAACTATATTTTTATATTATAAAATAAATAATTTAAAATTTAAAAATATATTTATAATTTATGAAAATTAAATATTCAACGATTTTATTTTTAAATATTACCACCCCTAAATATCCCCCACCCAATGTTCACCGTACACATCCTAATATAGTTTAGTAATTTAAAAAATATAATTATCAGATGTGTATGACATTTTTAATTAAATTTTTAATGATTTAAAATTTTTAATTAAAAAATATTTTTGTATAATAAAATAAAATAAATTTAATTATTTATTGATCATTAAAAAGCATTTAATTTGTAAAAATATAGAACAAAAAATATATATATCAATCAACTTGAAATCTATTAATTTGAAAATTCTCTTATAAATCCATATATAAATATCCAAACTCATTATTTGTAATGAGTTAATTTAAAATCTAAAGACCTCTAAAGTCTAAAGATACACTATGAGACGAGGGGTACAATTGTACCCCAAAATAACAATTTTTAGTTATTTACCATGCATGTAAAAATTATAATAAGAAAATAATAATAATAACAATTTGCACCCCTAATTACTAAATATTGTCACAAGTTTATACTTCACTCATTATTATTATTATAAATTTATGATAATATATTTTAAATTACTTATTTAACTTGCTATATATAATTATAATTAATAAATGTTGATTTTTTTATTATTTAAATAAAAAATTAAATAATAATATCTTAATAATGATGTTGCACCCCGTATTTTAAATCGTGAAATTTCAAATAGCTCCATCCAAACCCAATATTTTTCTATCTTAATCAAATTTATGTAAGCAGATTATTCCATCAAGTAGAGGTACCACATATCAAGACAAATACGTACTTGTACGCTTCCACTTGATTGCTGCATTAAAGGGAGATTTCTTCATCTTGAGCATCTCATTTAGGCGATTTTCATCTGTCGATAAACGAAGAATCAAAGTAACACAGTTATAATTACCAGCTTTAGCTGATAGATACAGAGCAGATTCCCCATTCTTGTTTAGGCTAGCTCCGGATCTTCTCGAATCAAACATTCAGAAATGGGATTCCAATTTGGACCATTCATGAGTGCTTCGTGTAAGGCCGTATTTCCTCTGTCGTTCTGTATCCTTAACAGATTATTCTCATCCCCTTCATTCTCACGAGTAAGGTGCCAACGAATCTTCAGCAGGGCTTTCACCATCGATTCGTCGCCAGAGATGATTTGGCGGAAGCTATGAATTTGACTATATCTTTATTTCCATGCTTGGATGCTACGTGAACCAATGTATTTCCAGTTGGACTCAATATGCTGAAAACATCAGTATCAACAGCTTCTTCAAGACACCTTTTTAAACGATCAAGATTGCCGTCTATCGTAGCTAGATACATCCTATATTTGATGTTGAACATCTCTGTCACATGATCCTCATAAGGTTCACTCGAATCACAGTTGCCACTCCATTCATCTTCTTGGGTTCTGCTTTTTTTAAAGATCACAATATCAAGTCTGCCCATTGGGAAATCTTAGAAATATATCAGTGGGAAAGAATGAAATGGATATCAAGGTGAGTCTTTTTTAACATAAATGGATATCAAAGTTGTGAGTCTTCTTTTAATATTAATATGAAAGATGAATAGACGCAGAGTTTTACAATTAAATATGAGTAACTACTCCCTCCGTCCCAAAACAATTGACACATTTTTTTTGGCATGGAGATTAAGGAGTATAATAATTTAATATAAAATAAAGTGAGAGAAATAATATTTAATGTGTAGTGGGTAGTTGTATTAGTGGTGAGTGTGATGGGTTTGTGGGTCCATGTAAATAAATAAATTGTTTTTGTGTGGGTCTCATATCCTTAAAAAGGAAATATGTCAATTTATGAATGATAACTCAAAAAGGAAAGTGTGTCAATATCTTTGAGACGGAGAGAGTATTCAAAATCCATGAGACTATGCAGTCCTGGTCAGAAGTTTTTGGTGAGTCAGATTGAGATGCCTTGACATTTACTCCACTTGTCTAAAGATATTAGGGATGTATTTTGATGATGCTTTGGTGTGATATTTTTTTATGTCATTCATTTGATGAGTGACACGCTAGAGAATGGAAGAAAATTACTCCATCCGTTTCATAGAAGTTGACACACTTTCCTTTTTGGTTTGTCCCACTAAAGTTGACACATTTCTTTTTTAATACATGGACCCACACAAAAAATAATTAATTTATTCTCATGGGCCCCACATATCACCTCTAATACAACTACCCACTACACATTAAATATTATTTCTCTCACTTCACTTTACTCCACTTTACATTAAATTATTATACTCCTTAATCTCCGTGCCTAAAAAAATTATACCAAGTTCTATGGGACGGAGGGAGTATATCTTAAGTCAATACTCCCTCTGTCGTAATTTTTACTTTTTGCACGTGGATTAAGGAATATTATTATTTAATATGTAGTGGGTAGTTGTATTAATGTGAATGTGAGTCTCATATTTTAATTGTATTAGTGGGTGTGTGTGGGTCCAATGTGTGTAAAAAATGAAAGGGAGCTTCTTAGGTGGAATACCCAAAATGAAAAAAAAAAACCTTTGAGTGTGATGGAGGGAGTATATAAACTTTAAAGGCAAGGCTTTGTCAAGTATCAATTTATAAATAGATGTCACAATATATATCATATCAAAATGTCACGAAATATATTTGTACTATTAAAGTGAGTCTGGTTTACCCTACAAAAAAATTTAGATCGAATTTAGCAACGGAATTCAATCCGTTGGTAATTAGCAATAGATTAGCAACAAAAATGACATTTTTGTTTTAGCAATGGAATGCCATGGATTTATTCTCCATTAGCAACAGAATTCAATCCGTTGGTAATTACCAACGGATTACCAAGGGAATCATTATATAAATTACCAACGAAATTATTAGAAACGGATTACCAATGAAGTTGATTTTTCATCGCTAAAAATTTACCAACCACCACTTTGCCAACGGATTCCGTTGCTAATCTGTTGGTAAGTCAATTTAACAATGAAATTAAGGCTTTTAGCAACGGAATATTTCATTGTTAAATAACAATTTTTTTTGTAGTGTTAGGGTCACTCAGATTCTCCATTACACGTTACTATTACATGTGATTTTAGGGCGATGGCGGAGCCCCATATACTGACAAACACTTATGTAAAATCGCTTCATGAATCTCATTATGTTTGACGAAATTCCAGTTCTGATACGCTATCAATTTATTACATTTTGTATGATCAATGAATTATATATACTCCTTCCGTCCTATTTTAATCTTTATATATTTTCAATTTGGGCGTCCAATTTCAATCTTTACATTTCCCTTTTAAGTAAATAGGATCGTGTACATAAATTAATAATTTCTCTCTCCATGAGCTCACACATCACACTGTATACCTACCCACTTTACATTAATATATTATTTCTCTCACCTCACTACACATTAATGTTGGTTTATAGATATACCAATCAATCACTATTATAATAATTGGGGTAGAAATGTAGAAGGAAGATTCTAAATTGAGAAATACAAAAATCAAAGAGAGTAGAAGCAGAGGATCTTCTATCTCTACTTACAGATCTAGGGTCTTGATCTTGGATCTTGAACGTCTTGAGGGATAGACGAAGTCGAGTCGAGCAGAACTCTTTTCGCAAGAAGAAACACGCCCCGATAGTACTTCGGTCTGGCGGATCTTTCCCAAAGGTGAAACGACTTCTCATTTCCGGCGAAGCAGCACCGCTATAGCAGGAACTCCGGCGAACTAAGGAGAATGGAGAACTAGATTGCTACTAGATACAAATGCTTTTTAAATGAAGATGCTTAGTATTTTTGGTGTGATTTAGAATGAATGTAAATGACCCTATTTATAGGTGCCATGGACCACTCCCATATGGAAGGATTTGCACAGATCTGTGTTCACACACCTAGATCTGCATTTACACACATAGATCTGTGTTCACACACAGAACTATCGACCAGATACAATGTATCACATGTCGTATCTGTTGGAGAGAATTCCAATTTATTATATTTGATTCTCTCTACATGTGAGACTGATTTCATTCACATTGAGACTGATTTCACTTACATTAATTATTATTTAATTGGTGATCAATTTATTAATTAATCCTTACTAACCAATTAAATTTCCCAATAATCCCCCACATGAGTGAAATTTGGCTCCTATATCATGCAGACACACAATCCAATCCTCGTGAAACATTAATGTATCTGGATAGGTAGCTTGGGACTTTGAACCTTCCATAGTCTAATACTATCGTGTATACTGGTGGCTTAGTAGACATGATGTCCTTGAACTACTGCTCTTTAGCGTATACTTAGACAATAGTGCAAACGCATCGATGTCTTGCATTCTCCTTGTTCTCACGTTTTGATCCATTTCGGCCATGGACCCCTTTGGATTCGTAAGTGTTTTACTTTGAAGCGGTCACTCACTTCACACTTACATAGGTGATCTCCTATCTTGAGTACCCCGTTATACTCAATCAGCCATTACTTCATTTTTTAAGAATCATTAAACGTCAAAAGACGTAACCTCACCACAATACGGTTCTATACTTGGTAGAATTACTCTACTAAGGAATGGTAGGTACCAAGTTTCACTTGAACCTCTATAGTTTCATTGTCCTTTTGAACCAAGTTCTTGGGATATGAGAGTGGAAATTCATATAATTTTAGGTCCGATTTGATACCTTTTTAGTGTATAATTGATATTATTTGCACAAATATTATTACTTCTAATTATTATTGATTAAAAGGTGCTTGAGAGGTATTTTGTTGTGTTTTAATAGGAAAAATAATAAGAAAAGCAAAATTGGAATGAAGGGTGAATTTGTGCAAGATGTCAAGGAAACAGAGGACTGCATTCCTTGATTTTTCTGTATTTTTGTGGAAGTCCAAACTGGTCACGTGATACATGGTTAGAAATCTACGGAAGAGAGGGTCACGTGAGCGCAAGAATCGCTTCAATTGGAGTCCGGATGAAGAAGTTATGTTCAAAATCGTGAGGCCGCACAGCTGCCGGCGAAAATTCAAAAAATATACGAAAATTACCCTTTTTTTCCTATTTTCTTAGTGGCCAAGTTGTTTCCTAATTTAATATCTCTCCATATCTTCCAAAATTATATTTTCTTGATTTTTCAAGATCCCACATCGTTTTGCTCCTTATTTTATTCCATTATCACACCTATATATACTTCATTCTATCACCACACAAAATCGTGAAGAATCTGCCTAATCTACCACCACCACATCACCTAGGGTTTTTACCCTATTCCACCATATCCGCCTTTCATATTCTACCCATCATCCGCTATCCACCATCTGGAGAGGATTCAAGAGAGTATTCATCTACTTGATCGGAGACGAGAATTATGGAGAGACTGAGTAGAAGAAGGAGAACCAAACAAATAAGTTTTTCTTTCTTTACTTTATTCTTTTAAGTTTTTAAATTCACGGATAAGTCTTCTACCATATACATGATTGCTGCTTGTAATACCATGGGCTAAGTATCTTTTTGGTTATGTTATGAATTTAGACAATTTTGACTATGTGATTTAATTGCCCTACACTTGGATTTATTATACTGCAGATTGTTTATTTTCTTATTGAAGAGGATATTTTGAGACTTCATATTATTGTGTTTTTGAGTTTGGATTTCTTTAATTATTCTTGACGGTATCACTGATTGATAGTTAATAGGATTCTTTATTTCTGCATAATAATTGTTGTTTCATGTGACATTCTTAGGGATTAACCTATAATACCTAAGAGTATTAGACAATCAATTTGGAATATTAATTACTTAGTAAAACATCATTATTAGGTAATTGGTAAGGAGACAAAAGTGGTTAATAATCGCGTACCTTGAAAGGGAAGTCTAGTGCTCTAATATCACGGTTGGTAATTTAAAGAAATAGATGTGTAAGTGGCGTGGAGTTGGATTTTAATAGGTTAATATTTGAAAGAGTAGTGATCAATATGTTTAGTAGTGGACCCGTATGGTTTTAAAGGTGTTAATTAGACAAATGCTATAATAAAAGTGGGGTAGAGATTTTGAAATATGGACCCTGGATTTTTAATATTCTAATGTCATTGTAGAAGCTCTCAAATCACATATTTATAGCCATCCAGGTTGATTTGTGTAATACTTTTATGTATTCTAGATCAATTGCCGCCCTTGCTGACCACTCTAATAATTTTCCTACTTAATGAATAAGAAAATTAAGTCCTCGTCCCATAATTTTTTACACACTTCCTTTATAAACACTTCCTTTATAAATTACAAAGGAAATATGCAAAAAATTATGGACGGAGAGAGTATTATTTTCTAGAATTCTACAAATAATCTTCTCGTTGCTTCTTGAATTCTTTAAGAATGTGCATCAATATTTTAACAGAATGCTACACCAAAAGAAAAATATCATACTCAGTGTTTTTCACACTTTTTATTAATTAGAATGCTACACCAAAAGAAAAATCATATTTCAGTGTATTTCACACATTTTATTTCTAAAAATAATAATAAAACATAATATTATCATCTTAACACTACCACAATATTATAATGGAAGCCAACATTACTACAGTGATGCACAAAACAAGCTCAAATATACAATAAGGCAAAACAAAATAAGTTAGAATTCAACCCTGAGTTGATTCGACTCATTAACACAGGGCCAAACAACTCTAGCTAAACTGTTACTGCAAGTACCATTAAACGGAAAGGGTAGTAGGAGAGATAACGAAGCAGCCAGTTTTTCGATGTAAGCGAGGTGCACAACGGAAGGACAAGGATAAAGACGAGGAACAACCCATGGTGAGAGCAGCAGTGGCTAGCCACTTGCATCTGCTCACAACGACGAATATCCCAGCTGTGAAAGCTATTGTCATGGTACCAAGAGCAAACCCAAGTAGAGGAATAGCCACAGTGATGGCATTTATAGCTAATGCAACATCACCCAATTGACAAATATTTGGAATCCCTTCTCTTTCAATAGCGAGGCCATCCTTAAGCTATTGTATCCGCCGGGCATAGTGCAAAAGTTATTGTGACTACTAGAATGGATACTAGTAGAAGAGTGTTTACTCTTTCTTTGTAATTATTTGTGTTGAAACTCTTCTTCCTATTTGAAGTTTTAGCAGATTGATATCGAGGGGTTCCCGCAGATTCCAGTGCAGCCCAGGTTAAACGCTGATAGAACAAAGAAACATTTTCATGTTATGTTTATTAGTAGCACTCTCCAAAATTGAGACAGTAAGATTTATCAGTAGCATCCCATGGATGGATGGTTAAGGTTGAATAGACATATTTCATCCGTGCCATAATAATAGTGACACAATTTTATTTCGGACATTCCACTTCAATAATTACGTTTCTTTTTTGGTAAATGAGGCCACACGAAATAATTAATATATCTTTATGGGCCCATACACAACACTAATACAACTATCAACTTCGCATAAAAATATTCTCTCACACCACTACACATTATTAAAATATTATATTCCTTAATACTCGTGCAAAAATCAAGTATAACTAATACTCCCTCCGTCTCATTTCAGATGACACTTTCCATTTTAATTTGATTGCCCCACAAAAGTTTGTACCTTCCTAAAAACACAAAAAAGTCAAATACAATCACCCTTCCTCATACACTTTGTTCACAAAAAAAACCACCCCTACTTAACACACCTAACATACTTTATCATTTATTTATTAAAAAATATACCGTAATAATACCCTTAAAAGTTATCAATTTTTCTTAATCTCCGTACCAGAGGTGGGTGCAAACATTTGTGGAATGGAGGGAGTATATTATTTCAGGACGAAGGGAGTACCTCATTGAAAGGAGATATATTGGACATGTTTTGCTCAGCAACATCTAGAGCTGACAATCCATCATCATTGACAACCTTGACATTCACTCTCTTATCCCATGTCAATGTGTGGACTATCTCGGGATGCCAATACATGGTGGCCAAATGAAGGGGAGTATTTCCATATTTATCTTACATATTTATGTAGACCTCAAGGGCAGGATTCTTAAGAACCAAGCTAACAACATTAGATTTTCCATTCTTAGCAGCAATGTGTAATATATTGAGACCTTCCCTGTCGAGCAGTTCGCTTAGGTCGGGGAAACCTTTAAGTAAAAGACGAATAACACCAACGCGGCCCTTCATAGCTGCCAGATGAATAGGTAATGAACCGCTCTTGTCTCTTTGACATGTACTTGCAGGAATTCCTCTTGCAAAAAGGGAACGAATCCATAATAACCTAATGATGTTGTATAGTGAAGGGGGGTCCTCCCTTTGCCATCCCTGATTCAAAGAAAATTGGTTTGTTATAGAAAATGTATTCCAAAACACCTGTCGAAGTAAACATCAAGAATGAGACATAAAATCATTAAAGTTGTTTTTGGGTTGAGGGATTTTTATCCCTCATAAATTTCTTCATCAATGCAGCATGAAATCTCACTACAAAAAACTGTTTTTTAACAATGGAATATTGCGTTGTTAAAAGCCTTAATTCCATTGTTAAATTGACTTACCAATGGATTAACAACGGAATCCGTTTGTAAAATTTTGTTGGTAAAGTGGTGGTTGGTAAATTTTTAGCAATGAAAAATCAATTCCGCTGGTAAATAATTCCGTTGCTAATAATTTCGTTGGTAATTTATATAATAATTCCCTTGCTAATCCAGTTCTAAAATAGAGAATAAATTCATTGGCATTCCGTTGCTAATTTTAAAATGTCATTTTGGTTACTAATCCATTGCTAATTACCAACGGATTGAATTCTGTTGGTAAATTCCATTCCTAAAAAAAAATAATTTTTTTAGTGTCTAACGAATTTATAAATTCATAATTTTAAATAAATAGATTTCAAATCATAAATTTAAATTTGATATTTTTTTAAGTTTTTTTGAAAGGATTTTCGAATCCTTAGTCAAACCTTATACTCCCTCCGTCCCCTTGATACGTATCATTTTTTCCTTTTGGTCCATTCCATTATAAAATATCCATTTCCCTTTTTGGATTGATGTGACCCACAACCACTACACATGACCCCACTCAACACTAATACAACTACTCACTACACATTAACATATTATTTCTCTCACCTTACTATACATTAAATTATTCAACTCATTAATCCACGTGCAAAAATTAAACGAATACCTTACAAGGGGACAAAGTGAGTAAGTATTTAAAATACTACCGATAAACAAAACTATATTTTTATATTATAAAATAAATAATTTAAAATTTAAAAATATATTTATAATTTATGAAAATTAAATATTCAACGATTTTATTTTTAAATATTACCACCCCTAAATATCCCCCACCCAATGTTCACCGTACACATCCTAATATAGTTTAGTAATTTAAAAAATATAATTATCAGATGTGTATAACATTTTTAATTAAATTTTTAATGATTTAAAATTTTTAATTAAAAAATATTTTTGTATAATAAAATAAAATAAATTTAATTATTTATTGATCATTAAAAAGCATTTTATTTGTAAAAATATAGAACAAAAAATATATATATCAATGAACTTGAAATCTATTAATTTGAAAATTCTCTTATAAATCCATATATAAATATTCAAACTCATTATTTGTAATGAGTTAATTTAAAATCTAAAGACCTCTAAAGTCTAAAGATACACTATGAGACGAGGGGTACAATTGTACCCCAAAATAACAATTTTTAGTTATTTACCATGCATGTAAAAATTATAATAAGAAAAAAATAGTAATAACAATTTGCACCCCTAACTACTAAATATTGTCACAAGTTTATACTTCACTCATTATTATTATTATAAATTTATGATAATATATTTTAAATTACTTATTTAACTTGCTATATATAATTATAATTTATAAATGTTGATTTTTTTATTATTTAAATAAAAAATTAAATAATAATATCTTAATAATGATGTTGCACCCCGTATTTTAAATCGTGAAATTTCAAATAACTCCATCCAAACCCAATATTTTTCTATCTTAATCAAATTTATATAAGCAGATTATTACATCAGGTAGAGGTACCACATATCAAGACAAATACGTACTTGTACGCTGCCACTTGATTGCTGCATTAAAGGGAGATTTCTTCATCTTGAGCATCTCATTTAGGCGATTTTCATCTGTCGATAAACGAAGAATCAGAGATGGTTTGGCGGAAGCTATGAATTTGATTATATCTTTATTTCCATGCTTGGATGCTACGTGAACCAATGTATTTCCAGTTGGACTCAATATGCTGAAAACATCAGTATCAACAGCTTCTTCAAGACACCTTTTTAAACGATCAAGATTGCCGTCTATCGTTGCTAGATACATCCTATATTTGATGTTGAACATCTCTGTCACATGATCCTCATAAGGTTCACTCGAATCACAGTCGCCACTCCATTCATCTTCTTGGATTCTGCTTTTTTAATATATCTTAAGTTAATACTCCCTCCGTCGTAGTTTTTGCTTTTTGCACGTGGATTAAGGAATATTATTATTTAATATGTAGTGGGTAGTTGTATTAATGTGAATGTGAATCTCATATTTTAATTGTATTAGTGGGTGTGTTGGGCCCAATGTGTGTAAAAAATGAAAGGGAGCTTTTTGGGTGGAATACCCAAAAAGAAAAAAAAACATTTGAGTGTGATGGAGGGAGTATATAAACTTTAAGGGCAAGGCTTTGTCAAGTATCAATTTATAAATAGATGTCACAATATATATCATATCAAAATGTCACGAAATATATTTGTACTATTAAAGTGAGGCTGATTTACCCTACAAAAAAAATTTAGATCGAATTTAGCAACGGAATTCAATCCATTGGTAATTAGCAATAGATTAACAATAAAAATGACATTTTTGTTTTAGCAATGGAATGCCAATGGATTTATTCTCCATTAGCAACAGAATTCATTCCGTTGGTAATTACCAACGGATTACCATGAGAATCATTATATAAATTACCAACGGAATTATTAGCAACGGATTACCAATGAAGTTGATTTTTCATCGCTAAAAATTTACCAACCACCTCTTTGCCAACGGATTCCGTTGCTAATCCGATGGTAAGTCAATTTAACAATGGAATTAAGGCTTTTAGCAACGTAATATTCCGTTGTTAAATAATAATTTTTTTTGTAGTGTTAGGGTCACTCAGATTCTCCATTACACGTTACTATTACATATGCTTTTAGGGCAACGGTGGAGCCCCATATGCTGACAAACACTTATGTAAAATCGCTTCATGAATCTCATTATATTTGACGAAATTCCAGTTCTGATACGCTATCAATTTATTACATTTTGTATGATCAATGAATTATATATACTACTTCCGTCCAATTTTAATCTTTATATATTTTCAATTTGGGCGTCCAATTTCAATCTTTACATTTTCCTTTTTAGTAAATAGGATCGTGTACATAAATTAATAATTTCTCTCTCTATAAGCTCACACATCACACTGTATACCTACCCACTTTACATTAAAATATTATTTCTCTCACCTCACTACACATTAATGTTGGTTTATAGATATACCAATCAATCACTATTATAATAATTGGGGTAGAAATGTAGAAGGAAGATTCTAAATTGAGAAATACAAAAATCAAAGAAAGTAGAAGCAGAGGATCTTCTATCTCTATTTACAGATCTAGGGTCTTGATTTTGGATCTTGAACGTCTTGAGGGATAGACGAAGTCGAGTCGAGCAGAACTCTTTCCGCAAGAAGAAACACGCCCCGGTAGTACTCCGGTCTGGTGGATCTTCCCCAAAGGTGAAACGACTTCTCATTTCCGGCGAAGCAGCACCGCTATCGCAGGAACTCCGGCGAACTAAGGAGAATGGAGAACTAGATTGCTACTAGATGCAAATTCTTTTTAAATGAAGATGCTTAGTATTTTTGGTGTGATAAGACTGAATGTAAATGACCCTATTTATAAGTGCCAGGGACCACTCCACATATGGTAGGATTTGCACAGATCTGTATTCGCACACCTAGATCTGCATTCACATATATAGATCTATGTTCACACACACAGATCTGTGTTCACACACAGAACTATCGACCAGATATAATGTATCACATGTCGTATCTGTTGGAGAGGATCTCAATTTATTATATTTGATTCTCTCTACATGTGAGACTGATTTCATTCACATTGAGACTGATTTCACTTACATTAATTATTATTTAATTGGTGATCAATTTATTAATTAATCCTTACTAACCAATTAAATTCCCCAATAGTCCCCCACATGAGTGGAATTTGGCTCCTATATCATGCAGACACACAATCCAATCCTCGTGAAACATTAATGTATCTGGATAGGTAGCTTAGGACTTTGAACCTGCCATAGTCCAATACTATCGTGTATGCCAGTGACTTAGTAGACATGATGTCCTTGAACTTCTCCTCTTTAGCGTATACTTAGACAATAGTGCAAACGCATCGATGTCTTGTATTCTCCTTGTTCTCACGTTTTGATCCATTTCGGCCATGGACCCTCTTTGGATTCGTAAGTGTTTTACTTTGAAGCGGCCACTCACTTCACACTTACATAGGTGATCTCATATCTTGAGTACCCCGTTATACTCAATCAGCCATTACTTCGCTTTTTAAGAATCATTAAACGTAAAAAGATGTAACCTCACCATAATACGGGTTCTATACTTGGTAGAATTACTCTACTAAGGAATGGTAGGTACCAAGTTTCACTTGAACCTCTATAGTTTCATTGTCCTTTTGAACCAAGTTCTTGGGATCTCTGATGAGAGTGGAAATTCATATACTTTTAGATTCGATTTGATACCTTTTTGAGTGTATAATTGATATTATTTGCACAAATATTATTAATTCTAATTATTATTGATTAAAAGGTGCTTAAGAGGTATTTTTTTATGTTTTAATGGGAACAATAATAAAAAAAGCTAAATTGGAATGAAGGGTGAATTTGTGCAAGATGTCAAGGAAACAGAGGACTGCGTTCCGTGATTTTTCTGTATTTTTGTGGAAGTCCAAACTGGTCATATGATACATGGTTAGAAATATACGGAAGAGAGGGTCACGTGAGCGTAAGAATCGCTTCAATTGGAGTCCGGATGAAGAAGTTATGTTCAAAACCGTGAGGTCGCACAGCTGCCGGCGAAAATTCCAAAAATATACGAAAATTACACTTTTTTCCTATTTTCTTAGTGGGCAAGTTGTTTCCTAATTTAATATCTCTCCATATCTTTCAAAATTATATTTTCTTGATTTTTTAAGATCCCACATCGTTTTACTCCTTATTTTATTCCATTATCACACCTATATATACTTCATTTTCATCACCACACAAAATCGTGAAGAACCTGCCTAATCTACCACCACCACATCACCTAAGGTTTTTACCCTATTCCACCATATCCGCCTTTCATATTCTACCCATCATCTGCTATCCACCATCTGGAGAGGATTCAAGAGAGTATTCATCTACTTGATCGGAGACGGGAATTCTGGAGAGACGGAGTTGAAGAAGGAGAACCAAACAAATAAGTTTTTCTTTCTTTACTTTATTCTTTTAAGTTTTTATATTCATGGGTAAGTCTTCTACCATATACATGGTTGTTGCTTGTAATACCATGGGCTAAGTATCTTTTTGGTTATGTTATGGATTTAGACAATTTTGACTATGTGATTTAATTGCCCTACACTTGGATTTATTATACTGCAGATTGTTTATTTCCTTATTGAAGAGGATATTTTGAGACTTCATATTATTGTGTTTTTGAGTTTGGATTCCTTTAATTATTCTTGACGGTATCACTGATTGATAGTTAATAGGATTTTTTATTTCTGCATAATAATTATTGTTTCATGTGACATTCTTAGGGGATTGACCTATATACCTAAGAGTATTAGACAATCAATTTGGAATATTAATTACTTGGTAAAATATCATTATTAGGTAATTGGTAAGGAGACAAAAGGGGTTAATAATCGCGTACCTAGAAAGGGAAGTCTAGTGCTCTAGCCTTTAATGGAATTTAGCATGAAGTACCTATAGAGGGAGAGAGAGTTAATTCCTTATCGATCCTAGGATTTGCAGTTCATTAAAAGTGTTAAATCTTACCCGATCAAGGTGGTCTAACTAGGCTTAGCGATCCTCTTATAAATATCTGTAGGTAATTAATTTGGGTTTAGAATAATCAGTCACATGGTTAAGATGGATTGTCCTTAGCGTTATCGGTCTCTTATCTTGGAATACTTGATTATTTTCTCGCCAGGGTATCTTATTTTATTTTTATTATTTAATAATTAATTTTCGTAAATTGTGTTTGTCTTAAATAGAAATAGTCATATTAGATTTATTTGTCTCTCTGACAATATCCCGTGGTTCGATATTAACTTGGTCACACGCGCACTACAATTGATCTCTTACACTTGAGGGTGAGATTCATGTTTTCAAAAGAAAATAGCGATCAAGTTTTGGCGCCATTGCCGGGGATAGCATTATATACTTATAAGTCTTTTGTGATTTATTTTTGTTTAGGACGTTAAACTTTGCGCTTGGTGGGAGGCAACTCACTCTTTTATTGCTTTTATTTTGTTTTGTTTGTTGTGTCTTGTGATAGGTAAATTATACTCAAGGTGCGTGCTTACACTTAAAGTAATAACATCCTTTGAAACTTAGATTCAACTCACGTTTTCATCTAAGTTTGGGTGATGTGATGTTCTTCCCTTGTTCCATCCGTACCTAGGTATGTTCACTCTGTGTGTGATGCTTGGAGGTCGATTTTTTTAGAATTTTTGAAATTTATTTCGATCTTTGGAATTTTTTTGCGACTATCTAGATATCTTGTGTGTCTTCATTTATTTTTGTGTGTCCCTTGGTGCTCAGTCATCGATTTTTGTTGTATTGATATTTTTTTATCCTTGATTTTCTGATGTCTTCAATATTTTTATCTCTTCTATGATGATGGTTTGTGTAGAGCTTTTATGATTGAGAAGGTATTAAAGGTGGTGAAGTGAATTTGCAAGATGTGAAGGAGATTAAAATCAGGTTACTTCGTTCCTTATTCTAAATTTTTCTATGAGTTTTGAATTCTTATGAGGGAGGAGCATGAGCTTTAAATTCTATGACCTGAATTTCATGGGGATCTTTAAGGTGTTATTTTTCTGCCTATGATGTTGATTATGATTGATAAGGGAAACATACTTTAATTCTTAAATACTTGAAGTTCTTGAAGTTCTTGATGTGCTTGTTATGATGTATGCGTAGCCTTGAAGAGTGCTCGTTCATACTATGAAAAAGCCAAGTGAGATTTGAGCCATTAATCATGTTACATTGATGCATGATTAATTATATTCTTGAGCGTATCGTTCTTTTGCGTGTATTCTAGAACTTGTCTTGAGTCTCCTTGAATATTCGAGAATAGTCTAGTGAATTATGGAAATGATATTAGACCATCTTTGATTTTTAGCCCATCTTTTCCATACACTTTACCTGTATTCATTAAATCCTTACTCAGCTTGTTGAGCCTTGAATATCCATTCTTTGAATAACCCGTTTGAGCTTAATCAGTATTTGATTTTTCTTTATTTTACTTGGATCAATTGAGTAATTGTTGAGGAGGTTAGAAGAAGAATGTGAATAAGTTGGAATTGAAAAGGATGATGAAGAAATGATCAAAAGATAAAATTCATGGAGTAGTGCTTAAATCTAGTACTCTATGAAACAGACACCCTGGGGTGGTGCTTAATTCTAGTACCCTGTGGAGGTTCAATTGGGGTAGTGCCTAAAACTGGTACCCCATTCAAAAAAGTGAAGGAAAAAAAAGATGGAGTTGAAGAGTTAGAGAAAAAAGAAGGTTGTTGTTCCTACATAGATGAGGAGGAGATGTACTTTAATGAAAGTGATGAGGAAGAATGAAAGATCAAGATGGACCGTGGCTTGATTGATTCGAGTTTGAATCACTTATCCATAATTTTGTACCTTGTCCAAAGAGTCTATGTTACAACCAAATAAAAGTCCTTTTTGATTCATGATTTGCTAGCTACAAGTAAAAGGAGAGTTGAGATAATAGGCAAGCTTATAGTTACGCATGCACTTGAGTTGAAATTGAGAGCACTTATATATATAACCCAATGGTGTACACTTTATACACCATAAGCGTGAGAGTTACATTATATATATCTTGTGTGCATAGGTGGATTAAGCACTTGAATTGGTGAAGTAATTATCTTAACTTGCATGTTTCGAATAAATTAATGCTTTTAAATTTGAAGTTATGTGAACCAAGTTGAGATTGATTACATCTTTTGAAGGCTTAGTTTGATCGTTACCTTAGAACATGACTTTCCATCACATTATTTCTCTTGGTTTGTCGTTTTGTTGTTCGGGGACGAACAACAACTTAAGTTTGGGGGGTTTGATGAGATTGGAAATTCATATACTTTTAGGTCCGATTTGATACCTTTTTGAGTGTATAATTGATATTATTTGCACAAATATTATTACTTCTAATTATTATTGATTAAAAGGTCCTTGAGAGGTATTTTATTGTGTTTTGATAGGAAAAATAATAAAAAAAAGCTGGAATGAAGGGTGAATTTGTGCAAGATGTCAAGAAACAGAGGACTGCATTCCGTGATTTTTCTGTATTTTTTTGGAAGTCTAAACAGGTCATGTGATACATGGTTAGAAATCTACAGAAGAGAGAGTCGCGTGAGCACAAGAATCGCTTCAATTGGAGTCTAGATGACGAAGTTATGTTCAAAACCGTGTGGTCGCGCAGCTGCCGGCGAAAATTTCGAAAATATACGAAAATTACCCTTTTTTCCTATTTTCTTAGTGGCCAAGTTGTTTCCTAATTTAATATCTCTCCATATCTTTCAAAATTATATTTTTCCTGATTTTTTAAGATCCCACATCGTTTTACTCCTTATTTTATTCCATCATCACACCTATATATACTTCATTCTCATCACCACACAAAATCGTAGAGAACCCGCCTAATCTACCACCATAATATCACCTAGGGTTTTTACCCTATTCCACCATATTCACCTTTCATATTCTACCCATCATCCGCTATCCACCATCTGGAGAGGATTCAAGAGAGTATTCATCTATTTGATCGGAAACAGGAATTCTGGAGAGACGGAGTTGAAGAAGGAGAATCAAACAAATAAGTTTTTCTTTCTTTACTTTATTCTTTTTAGTTTTTAAACTCATGGGTAAGTCTTCTACTATATACATGGTTGTTGCTTGTAACACCATGGGATAAGTATCTTTTTGGTTATATTATGGATTTAGACAATTTTGACTATGTGATTTAATTGCCCTACACTTGGATTTATTATACTGCAGATTAATTATTTTCTTATTGAAGAGGATATTTTGAGACTTCATATTATTGTGTTTTTGAGTTTGAATTCCTTTAATTATTCTGGACGGTATCATTGATTGATAGTTAATAGGATTCTTTATTTCTGTATAATAATTGTTGTTTCCTGTGACTTTCTTAGGGGATTGACCTATAATATCTAAGAGTGTTAGACAATCAATTTAGAATATTAATTACTTGGTAAAACATCATTATTATGTAATTGGTAAGGAGACAAAAGGAGTTAATAATCGCGTACCTAGAAAGGGAAGTATAGTGCTCTAGCCTTTAATGGAATTTAGCATGAAGTACCTATAGAGGGAGAGAGAGTTAATTCTTTATTGATCCTAGGATTTGCAGCTCATTATAAGTGTTAGATCTTACCCGATCAAGGTGGTCTAACTAGGCTTAGCGATCCTCTTATAAATATCTGTAGGTAATTAATTTTGGTTTAGATTAATCAGTCACATGGTTAAGATGGATTGTCCTTAGCGTTATCAGTCTCTTATCTTGAAATACTTGATTATTTTCTCGCCAGTATATCTTATTTTATTTTAATTATTTAATAATTAATTTTCATAAATTGAGTTTGTCTTAAATAGAAATAGTCATATTAGATTTATTTGTCACTCTGACAATATCCCGTGGGTTCGACATTTAACTTGGTCACACACGCACTACAATTGAACCCTTAAACTTGAGGGTGAGATTCATGTTTTCAAAAGAAAATAGCGATCAATCTCCAATCATCATGGTTGAGTTTCCACTATTTTGGCTCATTATTTGATGGATTTTAGTCCCATTCCTTCTAGGAATTTATTCATTTGATCTCGATTAACTACTTTTGTAAGCGAATCCGCTATGTTGTCTTTTGATTTCACGTAGTCAATTGACATTACACCACTCGAGATTAATTGTCTCACTATGTTGTGCCGCCTACGAATATGTTTTGACTTTCCGTTGTACATATCATTAAGAGCTCTTCCAATTGTGTCTTGACTGTCACAATGTACCATCACCGTAGGGACCGATTTATTCCAACATGAAATGTCCTCAAGGAAATTATGAAGGCATTTTGCTTCTTCCTCGGCTTTATCTAGAGCTATAAACTCATATTGCATTGTGGAACGGGCTATACAGGTCTATTTTGTAGACCTCCATGACGCTGCTCCACCTCCGATAGTGAATACGTATCCACTCGTGGAGAACGAGTCTTTTGTGTCAGATATCCAGTTGGCATCACTGTATACTTCAAGTACTGCTGGATACTTAGAGTAGTGTAGCCCCACATCAAGAGTGTATTTCAGGTATCTCAACACTCTTCTTAAAGCTTTCCAGTGCTCATTGCTTGGATTACTCATGTATCTACTCAGTTTGTTAACTGAACACGCTATGTCAGGACGCGTACAATTGGTTATGTACATTATGCTCCCTATAACCCTTGCATACTCAGATTGAGCCACTGGTTCACCTTTATTCTTACTAAGGTGTACACTTGGATCCATGGGTGTCTTAGCTGGTGAATCATCAAATGCATTGAATTTCTTCAACACTTTCTCAATGTAATGAGATTGTGACAATGCAATTCCATTTGATATTCTTTGAACTTTGATTCCAAGTATCACATCCACTATACCAATTTCCTTCATGTCAAAGTTTCAATTCAACATCCGTTTAGTATGAACAATTATATCATTACTGCTTCTCATGATAAGCATATCATCTATATAGAGGCAGACAATGATAAATCCCTTGAGTGTATTTTTCACATACACGTATTTATCACACTCATTGATTCAGAAACCATTTGACATCATTGTATTGTCAAATTTCACATGCCATTATTTTGGAGCTTGTTTAAGTCCATACAATGATCGCACGAGTTTGCCTTTTTCTCATTACCAGGTGCTATAAAGCCTTCTGGTTGATCCATGTATATTTCTTCATCTAACTCTCCATTTAGAAAGGCCGTTTATTTGATGTATTTTTAGATTGTGCAATGTAGCAATTGCTATAAACACACATATAGACGTGATTCGTGTTACTGGTGAGTAGGTATCGAAGAAATCAAACCCTTCCTTTTGTCTAAAGCATTTCGCCACCAACAGGGATTTATATTTGTTTATTGACCTATCAGCTTTGTATTTTATTTTAAGGATCCATTTGCATCCTAAGGTCTTGCAACCCTTTGGTAAATCTACAAATTCCCATGTATGATTTTACAAAATGGAATCAATCTTGCTATCTATAGCCTCTTTCCAGAATGGTGCATCTGGACGAGATAGAGCTTCAGATACGGATTTGGGCTCATCTTCAACTACGTAGGTGAAAAAGTCTTTGCAAGGAAAAAGTCTTTCTACTCTAGCTTTCTTACTACGTCTTGGTTCTACACTTTCTTGTGTAGATTGAACCGCAGTAGCATCTACAAGTAGTCTCTTATAAGATGTCACTTGTTTATTTCCTTTGCAAGGAAATATTTCTTCAAAGAATATTCAATTCCTTGATTCTATCATAGTTCCTTCAGTCAAGTCAGGAACGTCCGATTTATGAATCAGAAATCTGTAAGCATTGTTGTTAAGTGCGTACCCTACAAATATACAATCAACCGTTTTAGGTCCGATTCTTACTTGTTTAGGTAGATGCACTTCAACCTTAGCCAAACACCCCCATACTTTGAGGTATTTATATGACGGTTTACGTCCCTTTCATATTTCATAAGGAGTTTGATCCTTAGATTTATGTGGAATCTTGTTCAAAATGTGGTTAGCTGACAGAATAGCTTTCCCCCATAAGTTCTGAGGCAACCCTGAACTGATTAGCATTGCGTTTATCATTTCCTTCAAAGTTCTATTCTTGTGCTCAGTAATGCCATTTGATTGAGGTGAATAAGGAGCCGTTGTTTGATGTATAATGCTAGATTCAGCACATATTTGTTCAAACGGTGCTACGTATTCGCCACCTCTATCACTCCGTACTACTTTAATTCGAGAGTTAAGTTGATTTTCAACTTTATTCTTGTAGCATTTGAATGCTTCTAAAGCTTCATCTTTGCTTCTCAAGAGATACACATGACAGAATCTTGTGCAGTCGTCAATAAAAGTAATGAAATACTTTTCCCCCTCTAGTTTGCACAAGTTTTAAATCACACGTATTAGTGTGGATCAACTCTAGAGGTTTAGTGCTCCTTTCCATTGTTGGAAATGGATGCTTTGTCATTTTTGCTTCTAGACACACTTCACATTTATTTGAAGTCTCAACATTTTGCCTCATTTTTGCCTCAATTGAGGATTGGTCAAACTTCCCATCCATCTTTCTATTGTCCTATTCGATTCTCAATTTTATAATTAAGTCTTCTAGAGACATCTTCTTTCGCTTGTGTTTGAGATAGTATTTGAAATCCTTATACATTGGAGGCAACTTCTCAATCACTGATGAGAGTGGAAATTCATGTGCTTTTGAGTCCAGTTTGATACCTCTTTGAGTGTATAAATGATATTATTTGCACAAATCTTATTACTTCTATTTATTATTGACTAAAAGGAACTTAAAAGGTATTTTTTTGTATTTTTGATAGGAAAAAAGATTGAAAATACAAAGTTGGATTGAAAAGTGAATTGGTGCAATATGCAAGAAAACAGCAGACCAGGTTCTATAATTTTTCTGTGTTTTTGTGGAAGTCGAAAATGGCCTTGTGAGCTATGATTGAAAAGTCACGGAAGTGAGGAACGCGTGGACGCAAAAATCACCTTAATCGAAGGTCAGATGAAGAAGTTGTGATCAAAACGGTGACGTCACGCGGCTGCCAACAGGATTTTCGAAACCTCTCGAATTTTGGCCATAAAGAACACTTTGATGCCACGTGACTAACTTCATGGAATAAGTCAAGTCTGATCAATAAGTGGGCATACATCCAAAGATTTCTAATTGAGTTGAGAGTTAACAAAGGCTATGTCATGGGTGATCAAATAATACAAACTAGTCTTATGTGGGCCATGTTGGTAGAGAAAAGATATGCCCAAATATGAAAATAAAACCCATTGCATCTGACGACTACAGAATATAAAAAGGAAAAAATTTCTGCATTAAAGGAGAGCTTCTTCTCGCCAAAGAACAGCATCGAGACTACCATACACCCTCTTCTTGTCTTAAATGACTCACCACCATTCATCCATCGGAGACGAAGATCCCAACGAAGATCGTAATTGAAGTGACGGAGTCCTCAAAAAGGGTTCTTTATTTTTAGTTATTTATTTTGGTTATTTATCATAATGGTTAGAGTTAATTACATCTTTGTGATTTGCCCTCGTAAATCAATGAGCTAAGTTTCTTTGTTGGTAATGTTAGGGCTTTAAACAGTTTTGACTATGTGATTTGATTGCCCTAAACTTGGATTTTATTATTCTGCAGAATATTTATTTCCTTGTTGAAGATGATATTTTTGAGACTTCATATTATTGTGTTTTTTAGTTTTGATTTCCTTTAATTATTCATGATGATATCATTGATTGATAGTTAATAGGATTCTTTATTTCTGCATAATAGTTGTTGTTACTTGTGACAGTCTTAGGGGATTGACATATAATACCTAAGAGTGTTAGACAATCAATTTAGAATATTAATTACTTGGTAAAACATCATTATTAAGCAATTGGTAAGGAAACAAAAGGGTTAACAATCGTGTACCTATAAAGGGAAGTCTAGTGCTCTAGCCTTTAATGAAATTTAGCATGAAGTACCTATAGGGGGAGAGGGAGTTAATTTCTTATTGATCATAGGATTTTCAGCTCATTATAAGTGTTAGACCCTACATGATCAAGATGATTTAACTAGACTTAGTGACCCTCTTATAAACGTCTGCAGGTAATTAATTCGGGTCTAGATAAATTTGTCACATAATCAAGCTGTTTGCCCGAACATTACCAATTCTCCATTTTTGAAATATTAAATCATTTTCTCTGCGTGATTTATTTTATTTGCTTAGTTTAATTATTTTAATTATGTTTTATAAGTTTAATTAATCATTCCTTCAAAAACTCCCCAGATTTGTTTTACATTGAAATTATCATATAGAATTACTTATTAAATTTATAACTATCTTGTGGGAACGATATTTCACTTGGTCACGCGCACTACAATCGATCCCTTACACTTGAGGGTGAAAGAAAATAGCGATCAAGTTCTTGGCGCCGCCTACCGGGGATAGTTTATAGATTTAAATTTAATTCTTTAGTGATTTATTTTCTTGTAGGACGTTAAACTTTACGTGCTTTATTTTATTTTAATTGTGATCCAAACAATTCTGATCTTTTGAGTCAGAACATGTGTATGATCACTAGGTCGAGTGGATGAGCAATCGAGCCATTAAATCTAGAGCTTGAAGCACTTGTTAGAGAGAACAGAAGGTAAAGGAAGCAGCCAGCTACACCTATTTCTAGCTCAGATTCGAATAGTTTTTATTCGTCAGAAGAAGAGGAATTTGAAAGACTTTCGCAGAAATTAGACGAAGTGGATTTAGTTGAGAAGACTGAGACTAGAGAGATGGCTGAAGGACAGGGCCCGACCCTTTTTCGGGACCAGTATAAATTGAAGCACACCACTAATGCTGGGTTTAATGGACATACGATCACTGCAGAGAGTTTTGAGCTGCCTTTCGGATTTATCCGGATGGTGGAGAGACAGCAGTTTAGTGGAAATCCTTTGGAGAATCCTAGTGAGCATCTGCAATTATTTGATGAATATGCTACGACGCAGAAGCACAAGAATGTTCCGGAGGATGCTATTAGGATGCGGCTTTCCCATTCTCACTTACGGGGAAAGCCAAGAAGTGGTACAACAACCTTCCCCAAGGATGTTGTACTAATTGGGAGCAACTTGCAGATAAATTCCTGAACAAATACTTCCCTCCATACAAGAGTTTCTTGATAAAGAAAAAGATAACACAATTCAAACAAGGAACCTTGGAGAGTTTTTATGAGGCATGGGAAAGATTCAAGAAGCTATTGCGGAGCTGTCCCAAACACGGATTTTCAAAGGATACTTAGACTTTTTCTATCAAGGCCTTATAAGAGATTCAAGAGTGTTGGTGGATGCAACAGAGGGTGGATCTATATTCAAGCAGTCCGCAGAGGCAGCAGAAGAAATATTTGAGGAGATGGCATCAAACACTTATGATTGGCCGACAGAGAGAGCAGATGGAGATGCTTGTTTTGACAAAGTGGCAAAGATAGAGATACAAGCCAGAATGAATGAAGTGTCAGCTATCCATGATCGACTTGATGAACTATATAAAAAGTTGGACCGCCTCACCAAAGGAAACAGAGAGGAAGTAATGATGGCTAGAGATGAGGAGCAATTTTAGGATGCAAACTACGCTATGGGACAGAGCTTTCAAGGGGAATACAGAAATAGACAGAATTTTAGACCGAATGATCAGTTTGGGGAGAGAAACTAACAAGGGAACAACCATCAATTTCAGCAAGATTGGAACCAAGGAAATTCAAACTTCAACAATCCTAGAAGGGATGAGAATCTGTCTTACTCAAATCCTAATAGCGCAGTTGCACCACCTCTGGGAAATGAGCCAGCTCAGAAACCTACTGAAGGGAAATCATCAATGGAAAATAAGATGGATTTGATGCTCAAGTTAATGGTCACAAATAAAGAAATAGCTGAAGTAAGTTATAAGGAAGCTGAAGCAAGGTACAAGGAAGCAGAAAGGAAATAGAAAGAAACAGACCTTGCTATCAGTCAATTGAATGCTGTAGTTGGTAAGTTGCCAAAGCAAGGAAAATTTCCTGCTCAGACTGAGTTGAATCCGAAAGAACATCAGTGCTATGCTATTACTTTGAGAAGTGGTAGATAGTATGAGGGACCGAGGATGCCGAATGATGAGTAGCTGCCATGTGCCCCTCCCGGTGCGATGATTGGTACCGAGAACACACGCGCGACACCGAGGACATATACCCATCCACAACTGAGTTACTCTGACTCTGTCCGAAATGATTCTGTTCCTCAGCATCGTGATAGTATGGACTTTCACAAGGATACTGAGCAGCCTGTTGTCATGAGAAGAAGTGGAAAAGAGCTAAGAGAGAAAGGAATAAAAAGGATGAAATTGAGAGAAATAGCTTAGGGATTCCGAAGACGAAATATCCTATTCCTTTTCCCTCTCGGCAGTTGAAGAAGGGACTTGATGAGAAATTTCAGAAGTTTGTAAACATCTTCAAGCATATCCAGATCAACATGCCCTTTGCTGAAGCTCTTGAGCAGATGCCATACTATATGAAGTTTTTTAAGGAGATCATGTCCAAGAAGCAGAGTTTAGTGGATAAAGAGATAGTGAATTTGACTGAAGAGTGCAGTGTCATCATTCAGAGGAAGTTGCCACCTAAAGTAAAGGATCCGGGTAAGTTCACCATCCCAATTCAAATAGGAAAGAATGCTACCTGCAGAGCTTTGTGTGATCTGGGGCTAGTGTAAATCTTATGCCCTTAAGTATGTTCAAGAGTCTTAGTTTTAGGGAGTTGAAGCCTACTTCGGTTGCACTGCATCTAGCCGATAGGTCTATTATGCACCTTAGAGGAGTTGTTAAGGATGTACTTGTGAAGGTGAATAAGTTCTTTTTCCCTGTTGATTTCCTGGTGCTTGATATGGAAGATGACAGTAATGTGCCCCTGGTTTTGGGTAGACCGTTCCTAGCCACTTCTAGAGCTCTGATTGATGTTGAAGATGGAAAGTTGAAGCTTAGAGTGGGGGACAAAGAAATCATGTTCTCACTTGATGCTTTGAAGCATCATTCTGAAGAGTCAAGCTGCAAGTCCATTGATGAGAGCATAGAGGAGAAGCTACCATTGATCCGACTGAGTATCAATTAAAAGCCTGCATCAGCAAAAGTCCTTCTTTCCCTACTCATATTATTAATTTTGAATCTAATTTTTCATCTGATATTTTATCTAATGAACTAACAGATTGTTTGAGTGCTGTTAATGCTTGCAGGAAGGAGAAAAGAGAGGTGTCATGGATTGAAGGAGGAACATGAAAACAAATTCTACTAGTCCCTCCGGATATATGTGGCTCTTATTTGTCTGATCTTGATATTGATAGGAAGAAAGCAAATAAAGATAGAGATCTAGATAAGTTGATCCTTGAGAGTAGGAAGGGAGAGATGGTTTGAATGGATCGAAAGATGGCAAAACAACACTTCAAAGTGAAGATGAAATATGATGGAGAAGTGTTAATGCATGAGTTTGAAAATCTCTAAGCCTGTATTCCGTCAAGCTTCTCGACATTAAACAAGAGCGGTTGGTGGGAGGAAACCCACCGATTTATTGCTTTTATTTTATTTTGTTTGTTGTGTCTTGTGCTAGGTGAATTATACTCAAGGTGCATGCTTACACATAAGGTAATAACATCCTTTTAAACTTAGATTCAACTCACGTTTTCATCTAAGTTTGGAGAGGTGTAATGTTCTTCCCTTGTTCCATCCGCACCCAGGTATGTTTACTCTGCAATGTTTTAGTGTCTGTGTGCTTGGAGGTCGATTTTTTTAGAATTTTTGAATTTTATTCGATCTTTCAAATTTTTTTTGCGACTGTCCAGGTGTCTTGTGTGTATTTTTGTTCATTTTTGTGTGTCCCTTGGTGCTCTATCATTGATTTTCATTTTTTGATATTTTATTTCTCCTTTGATGATGAGTTTTGTGTTGGGCTTTTATTATGAGAAGGTAGGTGATGAAGTGAACTTGCAAGATGTGTAGGAGATTGAAATCATGTTACTTCGTTCCTTATTCTAAACTTTTCTATGATTTTTGAATTCTTATGAGTAAGGAGCATGAGTTTAAATTCTATAACCTGAATTTCATGGGGATCTTTGAGATATAATTTTTCTGTCTATGATGTTGATTATGATTAACAAGGGGAACATACTTAAATTCTTAAGTGCTTGAAGTTCTTGATGTGCTTGTTATGATGTATGCATGGCCTTGAAAAGTGCTCGTTCATTCTATGAAAAGCCAAGTCAGATATGATCCTTTAAATCATGTTACATTATGCATGATATATTTATTCTTGAGCGTATCGTTCTTGTGCGTGTATTCTAAAACTTACCTTGAGTCTCCTTGAATATTCGAGAATAGTCTAGTGGATTATGGAAATGATATTAGGCCATCTTTGATTTTAGCCCATCTTTTCTCATATACTTTACCTGAATTCATAAAATCCCTAGTCAGTCCATTGAGCATTTTTAAATCAATTCTTTTGGTAGCAATAAAGTTTAATTGAAGAGAGTGGTGATTTGTGGGTTGAGAAGGATAATGAAAAAAGGATCAAAAGAAAGAAAAAACTCATGGAGTAGTGCTTAAATCTAGTACTCCACAGAAACAAACACCCTAGGGTAGTACTTGGATCTAGTACCCTATGGAGGATGAGAGAGGTAGTGCCCTAAACTGGTACCTCGAGAAAATAAAAAGGGTGAGGAAAGGAAAATGATGGAGTTGAAAAATATAAGAATTAAAAAGAAGATGGTTGTTATTCCTATGAAGATGTGGAGGAATTGTACTGTAATGAAAGTGATGAGGAAGAATGACAGATTAAGATGGACTGCAACTTGATTGATCTGAGTTTTGAGTCACTTATCCATATTTTTCCTACCTTGACCAAAGAGCCTACGTTACAACCCAATAGAAAGACCTTTTTGATTCATGATTTGCTAGCTACAAGTAAAAGGAGAGTTGAGACAATAGGAAAGTTTATGATTACGCATGCACTTGAATTGAATTTGAGAGCACACATATATATAACCCTAAAGGTGTACACTTTATACACCATGAGTATATATCCTGTGAGCATAGATGAATTGAGCATTTGGATTGGTGAAGTAAGTATCTTAACTTGCATGTTACGAATAAATTGATACTTTTGAATTTGAAGTTATGTAAACTGAGTTAAGATTAATTATATCTTTTGAAGGCTTAATTGATATTTTAATATTTCCTTGGAACATGACTTTCCATCTCATTATTTCTCTTGGTTTGTCGTTTCGTTGTTCGAGGATGAACAACACCTTAAGTTTGGGGGGTTTGATGAGAGTGAAAATTCATGTACTTTTGAGTCCAATTTGATACCTCTTTGAGTGTATAAATGATATTATTTGTACAAATCTTATTACTTCTATTTATTATTGACTAAAAGGCACTTAAAAGGTATTTTTTGTGTTTTGATAGGAAAAATGATTGAAAATGCAAAGTTGGAATGCAAAGTGAATTGGTGCAATATGCAAGAAAAAAATGGACCACGTTCTATAATTTTTCTGTATTTTTGTGAAAGTAAAAAATGGTCTTGTGAGATATCGTTGAAGCCACGGAAGAGAGGAACACGTGGACACAAAAATCACCTTAATCGGAGGTCAGATGAAGAAGTTGTGATCAAAACGGTGACGTCACGTGGCTGCCGACGGGATTTTCGAAACCTCTCGAATTTTGGCCATAAAGAACACTTTGATGCCACATGACTAACTTCATGGAATAAGTCAAGTCTGATCAATAAGTGGGCATACATTCAAAGATTTCTAATTGAGTTGAGAGTTAACAAAGGCTACGTCATGGGTGATCAAATAATACAAACTAGTCTTACGTGGGCCATGTAGGTAGAGAAAAGATATGCCCAGATATGAAAATAAAACCCATTGCATCCGACGACTATAGAATATAAAAAGGGGAAATTTTCTGCATTAAAGGAAGAGCTTCTTCTCGCCTAAGAACAGCACCGAGACTACCATACACCCTCCTCTTGTCTTAAATCACTCACCACCATTCATCCTCCCATCGGAGACGGAGATCCCAACGAAGATCGTAATTGAAGTGACGGAGTCCTCAAAAAGGGTTCTTAATTTTTAGTTATTTATTTTTATTATTTAGCATAATGGTTAGGGTTAATTACATCTTTGTGATTTGCCCTCGTAAATCCATGGGCTAAGTTTCTTTGTTGGTAATGTTAGGGTTTTAAACAGTTTTGACTATGTGATTTGATTGCCCTAGACTTTGATTTTATTATTCTGCAGAATGTTTATTTCCTTATTGAAGATGATATTTTTTAGACTTCATATTATTGTGTTTTTGAGTTTTGATTTCCTTTAATTATTCATGACGGTATCATTGATTGATAGTTTATAGGATTCTTTATTTCTGCAGGTAATTAATTCGGGTCTAGATAAATTAGTCACATGGTCAAGCTGTTTGCCCGAACATTACCAATTCTCCATTTTTGAAATATTAAATCATTTTCTCTGCGTGATTTATTTTATTTGCTTAGTTTAACTATTTTAATTCAGTTTTATAAGTTTTATTAATCATTCCTTCAAAAACTCCCCAGATTTGTCTTACATTGGAATTATCATATAGAATTACTTATTTATAACTATCTCGTGGGAACGATATTTGACTTGGTCACGCGCACTATAATCGATCCCTTACACTTGAGGGTGAAAGAAAATAGCAATCAATCACAGAGCCGACAACGAATGCTTCTGGAAGTATCATTCCCTCGGAGAGGATTTCGTGTACTATTAGTTGGAACTGCTGCACTTGTTCAACCACTGATTTGGAGTCTACCATCATGAACTCCAAGTACTTGGCTATCGTGTACATCTTCGCATCATCATCTTCCGCTTTGTACTTCTTCTCCAAAGAATCCCACAGTTCTTTGGATGTCTTTATGTTTAAATACACGTTGTATAGTGCATCACTAAATCCACTAAGGATATAGTTCTTGCACAAGTAATCAACGGCGGTCCACTGATCATAAGCTATACGCTTTTGCGTATCAGTCTCATTTTCATCTACCACTGGTGCAGACTCATTTAAGAAGTTCACCAGATTCAGCGTGGTGAGGTAGAATAACATCTTTTGCTGCCATCTCTTGAAGTTTTCACCCCAAACTTCTCGGGCTCTCCGCTGGTTCCAAAACCATGAATGGTTCGACATCCCCATTGGAGGATACATCCTTTGGGATTCAGACCCAATAGGATTTACAGTTACCCTTTGGGAATCAGTCCCAACAGAGTCCCTATTGACATTGAATGTTTCACCCACTTTTGGGATCGATGCTCCATCAATATCCATATCAGTTGTCATGGTGATTGATGGGTGCAGAGGCTAGATGTTTCTTCTTGCGATTGTTGGTTTATAGACACACCAATCAATCACTATTACAATAATTGGGGTTAGTTGGGGTAGAAATGTAGAAGGAAGATTTTAAATTGAGAAATATAAAAAATAAAAAGAGTAGAAGCAGAGGATCTTCTATCTCTACTTATAGATCTAGGGTCTTGATCTTGGATCTTGAACGTCTTGAGGGATGGATCTTGAACGTCTTGGATCTTCTATCCCTCAAGAAGAAACACGCCCAGGTAGTGCTCCAATCTTGGCGGATCTTCCCCAAAAGCGAAACAACTTCTCATTTTCGGCGAAGCAGCACCACTATCACAAGAACCCCGGCGAACTAAGGAGAATGGAGAACTAGATTGCTACTAGATGCAAATACTTTTTGAATGCATATGCTTTGTGTTTTTGGTGTGATTAGAATGAATGCAAATGACCCTTTTTATAGGTGCCAGAGACCACTCCACATATGGTAGGATTTGCACAAATCTGTGTTCACACACCCAAATCTGCATTCACATACATAGATCTGTGTTCACACAAATATATCTGCGTTCAGATACAATATATCACATGTAGTATCTGTTGGAGAGGATATCAATTTATTATATTTGATTCTCTCCACATGTGAGACTGATTTCATTCACATTGAGACTGATTTCACTCACATTAATTATTATTTAATTGGCGATTAATTTATTGATTAATCCTTACTAACCAATTAAATTCCCCAACAATTAAAATACTACATTCCCTAATCTACGTGCAAAAAGCAAATGTAAAGTTTAAAATGGGGCGGAGGGAATATATTCGAGTGCTATAAAAAAGTGATAATCATTCTTTGAAGTATTTCAAGCATGAATAATTTATAGGATTGATGAAAAGTTGTATTCTTTTATCATATTTATAAAATACTCTACCTGTCTCCTTGATAAGTGTTCGTTTATTTTTTGCACGTGGATTTAAGAGTATAACCTTTTAAAGTGTAATGAGGTGAGAGGAATAATATTTTAATATGTAATGAGTAGTTATATTAGTGTTGAGTGTGGCCTCATATATAGTAGGTTGAGTAAAGTAATATTATTGTGTGTCACATCAACTCAAAAATGAAATTGACACTTTGTAATGGGACGGACCAAAATGACAAAATGACACTTATCAAAGGGACGAATGGAGTACTAAATAAGTCAAACAACTAATCTTCCGCTTGTACAAATGAAATCACATATTTCATTCTATATTTCATCTTGTATTTCATCTATTATATTCTTGCCACGTGTCATAATCAATGCCTAAATTTTCGCCATAGTATTTTAATAGAAAATAAGTTATGAAATAGAAAGTGGAATAGGGGATTCAGACCACCTCTTATACTATATTTACAAAAGTGCACCGCTACATAATAAACCTAACTTAATTTATTATTTATAAATTACCAAAAAAAACCATAATATATCTTTGAAAGTAACATTGTCTGTATAAATCTACGAACAAAAAAATGTGAAGGTTGCTTTTTTCGGAATACATAGAATAATATTTATAATAAAAAGTAGACACCGGATATCTACACCTCTTCTTTTACTTCCTACTCTCACTTTCTCTTTATTTATGAAAATACCAACACTAAATATCCCAAAATACCCTTAATGAACCTCACACTCCCATTCTAATTTAATAATTAAACATCTAATACGCCCACCACATAATACATCCCCAACTTAAAAAAAAATATAATCTTATACACCTCTCAACCCTTCTCTTCCATTCACGCTCGAACCCCTCCAATCCCTTCCAACTCGAAAAATAAATAAAAAAAGTATAATGTCGAATGACTGAAGCAGCAAAGAAGTTTAAGATGCTTTATTTTAAATATTTTCATCGTTTTAAATATTTTTAAAGTATTTTTATTAAACTAACGTCGAGAATATTTTGACCAATCAGAGACGAAAGTTACAAGAGGTTCGAATAGCACTCGACGAACGTACCCAGATCATTCGACCAACACTGGATGAATAAAGCAAGATCTATCGGCCAATATTGGTTTACACTATGGAGATTATTCGTCCAGTCTTAGTTGAACAGAGCCATATTCGGCGTTCGACCAGGACCTAATAATTCTTCGCGATTTCTACAAATTATCATGCTAATCTCGATGACCCAAAAACTAAAACATCCTATTTAGATAGAAAATAATGTACTCTATATGATTAGATGAAAATTTAACAAATATAACTTCACAATTAAACTTATAAAAAATTTATCAAGTGATTGAAGAAGAAATATGGGATGATGTCTTGTACAAAATTAGGCAAAAGTGAGAGTGGGTGTATTTAACTCAAGAATTTGCAAGATGTGTATAATGATTTTAGGGCAAAGGTTGTTTAAGTCTTTTAATATTTTGATTTTTATTTTAATGCGTAAAAATAGGTGTATTGAGTACAAATTTGAGTGTAGATATCCATGGCCTAAAAAATATTATAATAAATGAAAAGTGATAATCCTCAAGTATTTCAAACATGAATAATTTATTGATATAAATTTTTAATAGAAAAATATATTTGATCAAGAGAAAGTTATATCTATTCAATTTAATTATATCATGAATAATTCATATTATAAATAAAAAGTGATAATTACCCTCATTTAAATTATTTCATTAGAAATTTATTTATAAGGCAAATAAAAAGTATTAATATTTTTTAAAAAAAATGATCCATGATCCTAAAAAATGATAATTTTCCAATTAAATTTAAGTATTTCATAAACAATCCATATGAAATAAAAAGTGATGATAATTTTAATAAAAAATTATACTCCCAATAAAGAAATTGATATATATTTAATTGAATTGGAATTACTAAAAACGAGAGAATTGCCAAAAATATACAAAATAAATAGGCAAAAATAATTGTCATCCACAAAATAAATAGTATAACTTTCATAATCAATTATCCATTTTTGGACCAAAATATTCCCACCCTGTCGAATGCTATGTCGGAGTTTTGAGATCGAACCGATAATATCGGATTTGGTGTCGAAACTCCAATGTAGCATTTCGACAGGGTGGTCGAATGTCGAATTCAGTGTCAGAATCCAGACGTAGCATTCTGATAAAATGGGATTTGTAGGCACTTGAATTTTATTTCCTATTAAAGGAAAATATGTGGCAAATTAATGCAATAATTATCAATTATTATTAAGGAATTTAAATAAATTAATTCCTAAAATAAATAAGTAAATAATTGATAATTGGGAAAGATCCAGTCAAATAAGCTCAAGCCTGCAGAATCAGGTCAAATCAATATTGACCAATCAAATTGTAAGGATGAAAAGGCCCAAGCCCACAGAATTAGGTCAAATTAGCCATTGATCAATCAGAATGCGAGTTATTTATGGAGCATCCTCACTCTTTACCTATATAAGGAGCCCTACTCCATACATTCTAGACACACTAAAATATTTGAAGACATAGACGCTTCTGAAGAGATCAAGAATGTGAGTAGTACTCTCTTGAGATCTTCAAGTGAAGAACAGCCTCTGATCAGAGATCAAGGTGCCAAGCACTTCCAATCCGGTGTTCTTCCAGCCAACCGCCTTCGATCAGAGATCAAGGTGTCAAACCCCTCCGATCCAGTGTTCTTCCAACCAATAGCCTCTGATTAGAGATCAAGGTGTCAAGCCCCTCCGATCCGGTGTTCTTCTAGCCAACAGCCTCCAATCAGAGATCAAGGCATCAAGTCCCTCCGATCCAGCGTTCTTCCAACCAACCACGTCCATTCAGAGATCAATATGCCAAACCCTTCTGATCCAGCGTTCTTCCAGTCAACAGGCTCTGATCAGAGATAAAGGTGTCAAGCCCCTCCGATCCGGCATTCTCTCCAATCAACGTTCAATCCAAATAAAGGCTTAACGCCTCCAGATCAACGTCACAAGACTTCAAATCAGAGCTCGGACAAATTTCATCTGAAGATCCAGCTCAACACATGCTGTCAACATACAGTCAACACACACTCCAGCTAAAGTCAAGTCAAACATGTCAAAGTCAAGCCAAATTGGTTTGAGAGAAGAATCAAAGGATTGAATGGAGATTTGTAACACGCTTATATACTCTTTCAAATTAAATCCATCTGAAACTATCTTTGAACTCAATTTATATTTATTTTATTATAAATAAAAAATTTGTTGTTACAAATTTTGGCATGCCTAGTGGGATAGTATCTATCTCTCATCTATTCTCTCTACAAGCTCGAAGATATAAAACATGACTCCTCTCAAGATTGCAATAAAAAGGTCGTCTACCTCAAAGCCTTTAGAGCTACAGACTGTGAAAATTCAAAGGACAACTCCACTCAAGATTGCAATAAGAAGGTCTATTGCCTCAATGCCTTTAGAGTTGTAGACTAATGATGGTGAAGTCATTATAAGAAGTATGCCTGAAGGCTCCTTAGAGACAAACCATATGGTTGGGATTACTCTCAATAAGTCATCGCATGACAACAAAGGTGGTGAAAATATTTCTGCCTACTAAACTCCTCACTCAATGCCAAGCTCACCATCTGCCTCAACTGTAGCTGCGGTGATGACAACCAATACTAATAACATCGAGGAACAACTTGCAAGTATGATGAGAGCCATTGAAGGACTCAACAAGCACATGGAAGCTCAAGATGTAAAGATCTCCGTACTTATGAAGAAAATGGATAATGCGGAGACAAGTCATGCAAATAAGAAATAAGTTGAAGATGAGCATGAGGAGGAAGACTCGACGAAACATCATCTATTTGAAGAGAGATCAGCTAAGAAAAAATGCAAATTTCAACTGATGAAATACTTCCTACCAACCAACTAAAGGCCATTGTGTTGGAGACGATAAAAGATAAGTTTGAAGGGAGCTCCAAATCTTCTGTTTCCTATAAAAAGCCTTATATGAAGAAAATTGACAACTTAAGGATGCCAGCAGACTACCAACCTCTCAGGTTCCAACAATTCGATGGCAAAGGCAACCCAAGACAACACGTGGAACACTTCATCGAGACATGCAATGATGCTGGGACCTACGGAGATCACATGGTGACACAATTTGTTTGGTCTCTTAAAGGAAATGCCTTTGATTGGTACATCTACTTGAAATCTAACTCCATCGACAGTTGTGGGCAAATGAAAAAAGTATTCCTTAAACGTTTCTATAATACACGAAGAACTGTTAGCATGATGGAAATAAAAAATACTTGTCAAAGAGATGAAGAATACGTCATCGACTATATCAACAGATGGAAGAGCCTAAGCCTCAATTGCAAAGAAAAGTTGTCAGAAACTTCAGCTATTTAAATGTGCATTCAAGGGTTGCAGTGGAATCTTCACTACATACTCCAAGGAATTTGGCCTAAAACTTTTGAAGAGCTGGCTACAAGAGCTCACGACATGGAGTTGAGCTTGATATCAAATAACATCGAATGACCCTCTAATCAAGACTATTACGAGTTTAAAGACATGACTTTTGATGAGTTCGTGGAAAAAGAACTGCAAATAAAAATTGCTGTGTCTATAAATATCCATAGAAAGGAAGTTGAAATAAGAAAAAATAGTATATCCCTAGATTGAGGGTGATGAACTGTTGATAAATCAAGTTATGCTCCTGACATGAGCAAAAATTGTCTGCATTACGCTCCTTGGTACGAGCTTAAACTACCTGAAATCTCTCAAGTCTACACGTTACGCTCCTTGATATGAGTTTAAACTATCTAAAATTTCTCAATTCAAAGCTCCTTGATATGAGCTAAAATTGTCTACATACTATACTCTTAGATATGAGTTTAAAACTATCTAAAAGCCCCACATGTAATGCTCCTTGATTTGAGCTTAAAATATCTAAAATTGCCCAAGTCTACACTAAGCTCCTTGATATAAGCAAAAACTGTCTACATTACGCTTCTTTATATGAGCTTAAACTATCTAAAATTCTCAAGTCAAAACTCCTTGACACGAGCAAAAACTGTCTACATTACGCTCCTTGATACGAGCTCAAAATATCTAAAACCCTCAAGTTACGCTCCTTGAAATGAGCTAAGACTATCTACAAGCTACGCTCCTAGATATAGCTTAAACTATCTAAAATCCTTCAAGTCAAAACTCCCTTATACGAGTCTAAACTATCAATCTCCACACAAAGGTCCTTTATATGAGCTAAAATTGTTTACATATTACGCTCCTTGATATGACCTAAAATTATCCAAAATCCTCACAAGTTACGCTCCTTGATATGAGTTTAAACTATCTAAAATCCTTAAGTCAAAGCTCATTGACACGAGCAAAAACTGTCCACACTCTACTCCTTGATACGGGTGTAAACTGTCTACACATCAAATCTCATTGGGAAGAGAATAAACTCTCTACACATAGCTCCTCAGCACGAGCGAAAAGTGTCCACACAATACTCAATACTCCTTGACATGAGTGAAAAATGTCAACACAAGGCTTCCTGACACGAGTATAAACTGTCTACAAGTTAAAATTCAAAACTCATTGACACAAGTATAAACAGTCAGCAAATTCAAATTCAACGCTCATCGACGCGAGGGGGCATTTGTAGGCACTTGAATTTTATTTCCTATTAAAGAAAATATGTGGCAAATTAATGCAATAATTATCAATTATTTATTTATTAAGAAATTTAAATAAATTAATTCCTAAAATAAATGAGTAAGTAATTGATAATTAGGAAAGATCCAGTCAAATAAACTCAAGCCTGCAGAATCAGTTCAAATCAATATTGACCAATCAAATTGCAAGGATGGAAAGGCCCAAGCCCGTAGAATTAGGCCAAATCCGTCATTGACCAATCAGAATGCAAGTTATATATGGAACATCCTCACACTTCACCTATATAAGGAGTCCTCCTCTATTCATTCTAGATACACTAAAATATCTGAAGACGCAGACGCTTCTGAAGAGATCAAGAATACGAGCAGTTCTCCCTTGAGATCTTCAAACATCTTCAAGTCAAGAACAGCATCCAACCAGAGATCAAGGTGTCAAGCCCCTCCGATCATACGTTCTTCCAGCCAACCGCCTCCGATCAGAGATCAAGGCATCAAACCCGTCCGATCTGCCGTTCTTCCAACCAACAGCCTCTGATCAGAGATCAAGGTGTCAAGCATCTCCGATCTGTTGTTCTTCTAGCCAATCTCCTCCAATCAGAGATCAAGACGTTAAGACCCTCTGATCCGGCGTTTTTCTAGCCAACCACCTCCAATCAGAGATCAAGGTGTCAAGCCCTTCCTATCCAGCGTTCTTCGAGTCAACAGCCTCCGATCAGAGATAAAGATGTCAAGCCCCTCTGTTGCAACAAATTTTTATATTTATAATAAAATAAACACATAAGAAATATAATAATAATCCAGACGGATTAAACTTGGAAATTTAGAAAATAATCTCTATCTATCCTCTGATTCTTCTCTCGAATCAATTTGGACTTTGAGTTGACTTTGACTTGACTTTTATTGACCGCGTTGAGTTTGATTGGAGTGTGTTGAGTTGGATCTTCAGATGAAGCTTGTCCAAACTTGACTTCGTGGATTTATAACGTTAATCCGTAGGAGTCGAGCCTTTACTCGAATTAAATGTAGATCCTTGAAGATTTCCGGTGAAGAACGTTATTCAATATATTAGAACGTTTTTAACTTAACGAAGAACGTCGAAGAACTTAGCTTAAGAATGCTTAAATCCGGGTAGTTTAGCACCTTAATCCCAGATTATAAGTCTTTTTTACTTAAGCAGGCTTAAATCCGGGCGGTTTAGCACCTGAGCCCCAGACTATAGGCCGTTCTTTGAAGAACACCAACTTGAGATGGCTTAAATTCGAGCGACTTAGCACCTGAATCACGAACTCTAGACCGTTCACCGAAGAACTTGACTTAAGAACTCTTGTTTCGGGTGGCTTAAAACCAAGTGGCTTAAAACCTGAATCCCAGAAGTATTCCGTTCTTGAGTTGACTCTCGTTGAAGGAATCGAAGAACTATTCAGACAACTCTGAAGTCTTTGACCTTCGTAGAGAATCGCTCTCGGTGTGCTTTTGAATGAATGAAGGAGGGCTTCTTATATAGGTGAAGGTAGAGGATGCCCCATAAATAACTCGTAATCTGATTAGTCAATGGCATATTTGACCTGATTCTGCGGGCTTGGGCCTATCCATATATAACACAATTTGATTGGTCATTACTTGATTTGACCTGATTCTGGAACCTTCCAGACTTTATTTGACTTGGGCTTACTTGACTTAGACTTTAATTTGTTGGGTATTAAATTAATTATCAATTATTTATTAATCTATTTTAGGAATTAATTTATTAAATTCCCAAATAAAATATTAAAATTGATATTTTAATCATAAAAATTCACGTGTCGACTTTTTATTGGACTGTGAATTTTATTTGCTTACACCCTCCGATCCAGCATTCCCTCCAATCAACGTTCAATCCAAACAAAGGCTTAACGCCTCCGAATCAACGTCACAAGACTTCTCATCCAAGCTCGGACAAGCTTCATCTGAAGATCCAGCTCAACACACGTTGTCAACATACAGTCAACACACACTCCACCTAAAGTCAAGTCAAACAAGTCAAAGTCAAGCCAAATTAGTTTGAGAGAAGAATAAGAGGATTGATTGGAGATTTGTAACCCGCTTATATACTCTTTCAAATTAAATTCATCTGAAATTATCCATGTACTGTATTTATTTTATTATAAATACAAAATTTGTTGTTACAGGATTATTTTGATAAAAAAATGAATAAATATGAAATGTATACAAATTAATTAATGGATGATAACGATTTCCAACCTAAAAAATCGATTAAATGGACTAAATTTATGAAAATATACTATTATTAATTTTAAAAAAATAATATTTATCAAAATAATAGATCCATCATTGTTTTTAATATTTAAGCACGTGTAAATTAAATGTTTAGGTATTAGGATTTTTAATGTTACAGGATTATTTTGATAAAAAAAATGAATAATTGAATATGAAATGTATACAAATTAATTAATGGATAACAATGATTTTCAACCTAAAAAATCGATTAAATGGACTAAATTAAAAAAAATATACTATTATTAATTTGAAAAAAAATAATATTTATCAAAGTAATATATCCATCATTTTTTTTAATATTTAAGCACGTGTAAATTAAATGTTTAGGTATTATGATTTTTAATGTTACAGGATTATTTTGATAAAAAATGAATAATTGAATATGAAATGTATACAAATTAATTAATGGATGACAATGATTTCCAACCTAAAAATCGATTCAATGGATTAAATTAAAAAATATACTATTATTAATTTGAAAAAAAATAATATTTATCAAAACAATAGATACATCATTGTTTTTAATATTTAAGCACGTGTAAATTAAATGTTTAGGTATTAGGTTTTTTAATTTATAGTAAAACTTCTATAAATTAATATACTCGGAACCAAAAAATTTTATTAATTTAAAAAGATATTATATAATCAATAAATTAATAATTTATTATTTTAGAGAGGTTATATCATAAGAAATATTTTGTGGACTTATATTTTTAAGAATATGTTAATTAGGAGTATATAAGTACATAATTTAGGATATTCAATTTATAATTATATTATTTGATTATCATAATTGAGAATATTGTAAGTTAATTATATTATTTGATTATCATAATTGAGAATATTTATAAATAAATATATTGATAGGAAGATGAAAAAAATATAATAAAAAATATAATTAAATATTTTCAATAAATATGTAAATTGTAAATTTCCTAAATTATGTAATCATATATTCCTAAATTGTATTAAAATATTAAGTTGATTACAATTATATATATATATATATATAATATTTTTTTTAATAATTATTAATTTATAATTGTGTTGGGACCTTAAATATACTTTAGGATTTTCTAAAAATGTATTATCTTATTATTTAATTGATTGATACATATATTTAAACTGGTCCCGAGTTGGAACCAGACAAATTATTAATTTTATTAAGGTTATTAATTTATGGAGTATTATCTTATGAAGGTTCTACCTTAATAAAAAGTTGAGAAGTAAACTTTCACTTGAAAATAATTGGGAATAATTGTCTGCCATTTAAATGAAATTACTTTCGGCGCACGTTTTATTTTTATTGGGTAGATGGAGAATCCATCACACAAGAACCCGTGAGACTACTTCGTATTGTTTCAGTAATTTTGTTTTTCACTACTTTAATTGATATTTGTTTATAGAATAAGTTGAGATTGTTGCATATAAATCTTTTTTATTGTGAGTGTGACTTGGGTACATTTAGGGTTATCAATTGAAACTCTTCTCAGCTCATTTATTAATATTGTTTTTTATTTTATTTTTAAATTTTTAAATGACTATTATACCCTAAACTCTAAATTCTAGGGATAAATTATATTTTAAACCATAAGAGTAATATTACAAGTATACCCTAAACTCTAGGAATAAATTATATCATAAACCATAAGGGTAAAATTGCAATTGTACTCTAAACCCTAGGATAAATTATATCCTAAACCAAAAGGGTAAAATTACAATTATACCCTAAACTCTAGGGATAAATTATATTCTAAATCACAAGATTAAAATTACACTTATACTCTAAACCCAAAGGGTGAAATATACCCTAACCATAAAAATAAAATTATAATTATATATTCTAAAATTAAATAAAAAAGAAAAAAAAAAAAGAGAAAAATAAAGAAAAGATAAGGAAAACAGCAAAATAGTCCGAATGTGAAGGACATGCACGCACACTTGAGCGTATGGACGGCAGTCTTGTATTCTAGTCATTGCCTTTTATTATAGAGAATATTATTATTTTTTATCTGTGTCGCGTAAGGGCTTATGTGAGACGATTTCACACAAGTCTTTGTCTTGTTTATAAAATTCCTAATTTTAAAAAAAATACTTTGACTTGTTAATGTCTCGATTAAAATAAATAACACAATTATATATATGACTTGATTGTACATATTTATGATTAAGTTATATATTTTATAAATCGATTGTACATATTTATTACTTGATTAGAGCTTTTAAATCGAATTAAAAATCGAGTTAAAGATATTTTTATCATTTTGAATATTTAAACATGACAAAGATTTGTGTGAGACAATCTCAAGTAAGGGCTTACATGAGACGGCTTTATGATAACCATTATAAAAGAAGAGAGAGGCTTTTGTGTCCCCGGGGGCACACCGTGCGCCTTTAGAATTTAGTATTATTGGTAAGAGTATATTATTTTGTTCTAAAATGTATACACTTTAATTAATAAGGGTACGTCATTTTGTTGTAAAGTGTATACACTTTTCATTAATATTTTTTTCTTAGAAAGTAAAAGGTACACATCTTTATAGGGTATACAATTTAACACAACATTCTAAAGGCACACGGAGTGTGGTCCGCTCGAGTGCACACAAGTTTTTCCCATAAAAGAAAGTGATAATATATTAATGAAAAGTGATAATACTATTTCATGAACAATTTATAGTATAAATAAAAAAATGATAATATTTTATAGCGAAAGTGATAACGTTTTATAGCAAAAGTGATAACTATTTTAAAATGTGAAAAACGGTATTAGGGGCTGTCTCACAAAAGACCTATCCTTTAAACATCTATCACTAAATATGAGACATTAAAATAACCGTTAAATCCTCTAAGATAAATAAAAATCTGACCCTACTTTCTTACTTTGGGAAATCTTGCTGCTTATACTTCCTCAAAAGTTTATACTTTGCTGAAAATCTTGCCGTTTATATTTCCCCTAAAAGTTTATACTTTGCTTTTTATATTACACATCTTCTTTTATACTTTGGAAAATCTTCAGTTTATACTTCCTCTTAAAATTTATACTAAATCTTTTGGTATTGTGTGTATACTTTTCTTTTAAGGCACAACCACACATAACACAAATACTACAATTAGAAAGAATGAATAATTAATTAGAAAAAAATTAGCCTTAATCTATTATGGTGAGCCCTAATAAGCTACCAGCTAATCAAGTATGTTAAAAAATATACTCATGTGATCCATGTGAAGTCTAATGGTATAATCTTATTATACCGTTAGATTATGTTTGGATTAAATCATTTCAAATCCAATGAATTTAAAAATGAGTGGATTTTAAATTCCTTGAATTTTAAATCAATTAATTTCAATTCTGCTGTTTCGATAAATTATGGGTTTTTAAAAGGATTTCAAATCTATAATTCAACAATTATTTTTAAAATATTATTTTATATATGATAAATAAAAATAATAGTAAAATTTTATTATATTAAATATTAAAATCTAAAATTTTATTATAATGACAAAGTCTCTTGTGAGACGGGTTATTCGTGAGACGGTCGACCCATCACTAAAGTATGTTTATTGTATAAATAAAGTATGTTAAATGATTGTTAAAGTATATTTTTTAAAGTATGCTGAATTATGCATTAAAGTATGATTTAAATGTTTTATAATATGATTTATTATTAACATATTTTAACTACAAATAAACACAATTTAACAATACAATAAACATATTTTAGTGATGGATTGAACCGTCTCACATCCATCTCACAAATAATCCGTCTCATAAGAGAGTCTCTTTATTAAAAATAATTTTTTTTGAAATTCTGTCACCCAGCCTACCCTTACCCACTCCCCCCACCCCACCCCACCCCACCCCACCAAAAAAAATCTTTTGTAAAATTTTAGATTTTAATATTTAAATAATAAAAATATCACCAGCCACCCCTACCCCCTATCCACCCCCACCCCCACCCCCACACCCTCCGCCACCCAGCAAATATTTTTTTTAAAATTAAGATTTTAATATTTTAATAATAAAAAGATTACCACCCAGCCCTATCCACCCCACCCTCCCACCCCCTCACCACCCGCTAAAATTTTTTTTTCCTTAAAAATTAGATTTTAATATTTAAATAATAAAAATATTACAACTCAACCCTACCCTACCCCTATCCACTCCCACCACCCGCCACACAATTTTTTTAAAGAAAATTTTAATATTTTAATAATAAAAATATTACCACTCAATCCCACCCACCCATCTCACCCCCTGCCATCACCCCACAGATGGATAGGGTAGACTGGGTGCTAATATTTTTATTAATCTAATATTAAAATCTAATTTTTAAAAAAGAAATTGGAGGGAAGAGGGTGGCAGGGGTGGGGAGGGGTGGGTGGATAGGAAGGGTAGGGTTAGTGGTAATATTTTTATTATTTAAAAATATTAAAATTTAAAATTTTATTTAAATAAAAAAATTAGGGGTGTGGGTAGGGGTAGGGTTGGGTGGTAATATTTTTATTATTTAAATATTGAAATCTAAAATTAAAAAAATAAATTGCGGGGGTCGGGGTAGGTGGGTGGATAGGGGTAAGGGCGAGGTAATATTTTTATTATTTAAATATTAAAATCTAAAGTTTTATATAAAAAAAAGGTGGTTGTTTGGGTGGGATGGGTAGGGGTGGTAGGGTTTATACTTAAAAATTATATTTTTATATATTTTTTAATTAATTTATCAATTTTATATAATTTTTTTATATATTAATATATCAATTACACAACGGAAGGATTTCAAATGACACGGTTTGGGTAAGAATTTTAAATCCATTCAAAAATAATTAAAAAATTCAAAATCAAATCCATGATTTGAAATCTATTGATTTAAAATATTGGATTTATAAATCCATTTATTTCAATGGCATCCAAACATGAAGGAGGGATTTAATAAATTTCTCCCCAAATCATTCCATCCAAGCACAACCTTAGATTTAATGATTATTCTTAAGTATAAAATTTTTAATGGTATAATTGTTTATACTTTATACAATTTTTAAATAAAAAAGTGCACATAAAACATAAACATGATTCACAAAAAAACTCTACTCACTCTGTCCCACCAAAAGAGCCCATTTTTTTCATTTTGAACGTCTCATGTAAGATTATTATTGCCTAGTTCCATTAATAATTAAATATATAAGATATTTATTATGATCAAATATCTTAAATAAAGATATGGTTTAAATAAATAATATATATGAGATAAATAAGGTCATGGATAACAATCACATTGATAGAATGTGATTTGATAAAGATTTAATATCCAAATCTGGTCCTTTCTCCACCTATAAAAGAGACACAATTTTATGAATTCTCTATCACATAAAGTGTTATGTACTGTGCCATAAAGAAATGGGTGAGGAGAGATAATTCAGTTCCCGGCGCAATTCGTAGAAATGTATCAAATGAGGATCACCATTCATGGCGTCCCAATGTATGACTTCTAATTGTTATTAAGAGATGTAAAAATCATGAAGATCTAAAATCCATATCAATTAATAAATTAATTGATTATGTTGAATTCATGTTTACATGTGGTATCAGAGCATGATTTTGGATCTCATGATTTTTCGTATAAATTTTTAGTATGTTTATGAATCCTATAATTGAAAAATCATACAATAATGTTTATTTTGATTTTAATTTGAAAATATTTAACCCTGGCATGATATTTCAAAATTCCATAATTGATACTTATACAAATCAAGATTATATTTATGATTTAGTTGATTAGGTTTATGAAATTAGTTGATTTGATTCTTATGTATCATAATAATTATTTTGGGAACTAAGCACTATCCCATCAGAAATATTCTAATAATGATTACGTTACTTTCATCATATTTGCTGAATAATAATAATACTCCCATATGGGTTAATTAGAATATAATGATTACGTATTTTAAAGAATTATAGCATTAATTAACAGTATTTCTTACTTAATAAATTTTAATTTTAATTATGATGATGTGCTGTGAATTTATTTAAGTAATATGTATTAATATAAAAAAATCATAGATTAAATATTATACGTAATTGAGGATATTGTCTCATTATTAATCGATGACTTTGATGGAATTGCAATTTAAAATATTCCGTCATTAGTGAAGAATTACGGTTAGAGATTAATTATTATTTAAATAAGGCAATGTTCAATTGCCAGCATTAAGTGCATGCCTAATATAATAATATTATGTCTATGAACATTTGTTGATTGTGATAAAATTTAATGATGATTATTATAATTGTAATCTTAATGTCCATAGAATTAATATAATTATGTTCATTCTATGGAATAATTATAATTATGTGTTATGAAGTAATTTGAAATATTATTCATGAATAATTAATAGGATATTTATGAAATCTTATGAAGTAACTACATCATTGATTATTAGTCATCTTACTTTTGAATATAATCAATTATGAGAATTTTTTATAAGATTATAATGGACGATTTTAAGATTTTAATTTATTTAATGTTGGTCTGTTAATCATCAAAGTGGTCTGACCTGAAAGAATAATAAAGATAAATCATATGATTAAATTTTAATTTTTCATATTTATATGTTGCTTAATAAAGAGAATTATTATATGGGTTATTAAAATTTTCATAATTATAAGACTTTAAATTCACCCAAATGTGATAGCCAGCCTTTATAATTCATGAATATGAATGTGATAAAATAATAATTAATACATTATGACGAATTGTTTTGTATATCCAAAGATAACAAAATAGTTTTAATGAAAATATTTAATTATCAAATTATGTTAAATATGAAAGCATCATTATAATTATGATTGTATATTGTTGTATCACCCAAAGGAGAACTTCAATATACATTTATTGCCTTCAATACTGAATTTGTTTTTAAATTACTTAAGGTATTTATAGGAATAAATTATATTACTTTTATTCTTAAAGTTACATATATTATTTAGTCTCTATTCGCATGCTGCTTCTGTTTTATTACAAAATAGATTAAAGTAATTTAAATAGTGTGAATTAATCTAATTTCACCAAAGTGTTTTGAATTTTATTTATCACTTCAAGATAAATTGCTTATTTACTTGTACTAGCAATAAAGCTTAGTAATTTGACTATATTAATGCTTGAGTTAGATCAAACAGACTGAACCTAATGTTTATGCGAATGAACGTGACTAAGAAATTAAGTTTATAATACCTAAATTACTAATAAATCTCTTTACGAGACATTAATGACTATCTTTAACCATTATAAAGTTTGATGGTTCTCATGATATACATGAGCTTATCATTAAAGATGACAAATATTGCAGCAAGATTTAAGCCTTCCATAATGAATGTGATTGAAAACTTATTAGTATAGTTTACAAATTCACTACCTTCTAAATATGACCTATTCCTAATGAACCATAACACCATGAAAGACAAATGGAATGTGAATTAAATTCACGTAATGCTTAAATGAATGATGGTTCAAAAGGAAACAAGGTTTAAGAAAAAATTTAAAATCTAAACATTATGTTCATTTAAAAATAATGAAGTTTGAACTAAACGTGGCTTTAATGTTTAGGGTGACTTTCCAAAAGAATTATTCCAAAAAGATTAATTAAGAATAAAACATTTTATGATATAGGCTTTTACTGATCTTGATATTTGTGTGAATTGCATTAAAGAAAAGCAAATAAAACACACAAAGAATAGTCACGATAACTACACAGCTTCTTATAATACTTTACACAAATAATTGTGCGCCTTATGATAATACCATTCTTAAAGGAATAATGATATATCATCATTTTTAAATTTAAATTTTCACATTATGGTTATGTTTATCTTTGTAAGAAAATTCTCATTCTATAAATACTTGATAAACATTTATTAATGATGTTGAGAAAATTAGATAGAAAAGTGAAAATTATAAAGATTGGAAAAGTGATGAATTTTATGGAAAGTGTGATGAATTATCATGCTCAATCACTTAATTACAAGAAAAATTGGCATTAATACTAGATGTTGCATACCACAATAAATTGGTGTAGCAGAATGACATAATCGTACTTCATTGAATATGATTGGAAGCATGTTGAATGATTAATCTCTACCCATATTTTGTGAATTTATGCACTTAAAATTGCCACTTACATGATGATCGAGTGTTTAGTAAAGCAGTTTTCACAACACCTTATGAACTGGTAGAAAACTCGATTTTAGGCAGTTGCATGTATTAAATTGCCCGACAGGGATTATGATTTACATTCACATGAAAAGAAATTGGATATAAGAAACTTAAGTTATTTCCTTATAAATTATCCTTAAAATCTAAAGGGTATGAATTTTATGGTCTTAATCATAGTACAAGAATTATAAAAGTGGAATGTCAAATTCATTAAGAATTATAAAATCAGTGGGAGTATGAAACCATGAAATGTGGTTATTAAAGAAGTTGGGTGGAGAATTTGAAAATACATTTATCTAAACTTCTTCTAAAGTTGTTATATAGTTGTTGAATAGCCAAACAACTTTCAAGGACGACATATAAGTTATTCTACTCTCTTAAAGGATCCGATTTTACTAAATCAATTATCAATGAGCTTTCATTAGATATATCACATCAAATAGCATTAAGAATGTTTGAAGAACAATATATCCGATGTTTCTAACGATTGCATATGTGGTATAATAAAATGAGCTAAAATTTGACATTATAATAATGCTAAAATTCCAGTTTTGGAATAAGTCATGGAAAATACTAATTCTATTAAACGAGTAAATACTATGAAAGACGAGTTGAAACCAATGGCTCATAATGAAGTTTATTTCTTATAAGAATTGCCAAAAAGTTACTCCCTCTGTCCACTTGATACGTATCCATTTTTTCATTTTGATCCGTCCCATTTCAAAGTATCCATTTTCTTTTTTGGATTGATGTGACCTACAACCACTACACATGGCCCCACACTCAACATTAATACAACTACCCATTACATATTAAAATATTATTTCTTTCACCTTACTATACATTAAATTATTATATTCCTTAATCTACGTGCAAAAAGTCAACGGATACCTTTCTAGGGGACGGAGGGAGTATAAAAAATTTGATACTGATATATCTTTATGATGGCAATATCGAAAGATATAAAACTAAAGTTGATGCTTAAGATTTTACTAAAAAAGATGGAATAATTGTAAAGAGATATAACAAGTTATTTTTATACAAGACTCTATTAGAATTATCATGACTTTGATAACTCATTATGGCTTAGAGTTGCACCAAATGAATGCTATGCTTGCTTTTCTAAATGGTGATTTGGTGGGAGATCAAGTTAAATGGATTAACTCAACAGTTTTTTCATTGAAGGAAAATATCACATGGCGTGTAAACTTAAAGAATCAACATACACACTTAAGCATGCTTTCCTTTTATGATATATTTTGGATTTAAGAAAAATATCGTAAATCGGTGTACATATCTGAAAGTCAGTGGGAGCACATTAATTCTATATGATGATGATAAACTTGCTTGCAATTGATGATCTTGGTTTATTATGTGAAACCAATAAATTTCTCTCAAAGAACTTTTGGAATGAAACATATGAGAAGATAACTTATGTGATTGAGATAGAATTATTTCGATACTTATCAAAATAACATTAAAGATGTCTCCATAAGTATATGTTATTAAAGTTCAATAGAGATTATGGATGGAAAGGTGTTTGTAAAGTACGTTCCAATCCGGAAGGGAGATTATAAGTTCAACCTTATTTAATGTTCAATAATGAATTGGAACATACTATAATATTCCTAATGCATATGTTATTAGTAGCTTATGATATACAAATTGTATAAAAACCAAATATCAGTCTTGCTGTTAGAATGCTTGGTCATTATTGAAGTGATTCATATATGGATGACCATAATGTTACATAAGGAAATATTATGGTGTATTTATATGAAATGAAGCACCTGTGCTTACTTATCGAAATTCTAATCAATTAAATATAATTAAATATAATGCAGAGTCCAAGAGATCTCCTAAGTGAAGAAAACCTCTTGAAATCAAGTGCTTTCGTGAATATGTCAGCAAGTTGTTTCTCAGTGGAAATATACTCCTACTTAACTACTTCTTTCTCAACTAAATCTCTAATGAAATGATGTCTTATGCTAATATGTTTAGTAAGTGCGTGCTGCACATGATTTTTGGAAATGTTTATAGCACTCGTGTTATCACAAAAAATAACTAAAGCATCTATGTCAAGCACATAATCATCTAACATCTTTTTCAACCAAAGCAATTGTGTGCAACAACTTCCAACAGCAATATATTCAGATTCAGCAACGGATTGGGATATGCATTTTTATTTTTTACTATGCCAAGAAACAAGATTATTACCCATATAGAAGCATCCACCACTTGTGCTCTTCCTGTCACCACAATCGCCTGCCCAATCAGCATCATTGTATCCAACCAGGGAGATGTTTGTATCCTTCGAAAATCATAGTCCCATCTCACTTATTCTAGCAATATATCGGATGATCCTCTTTACAGCTTTCATAAGAAATTCGATTAAGATGATTATATGATGTAAGAAAGTTCACTTTGACTTTTATGTTTCTAAATCAGAGATATTGTGTCATGCAAAAGTGTGAAAAAGTTTTTGAAAACTACGTACATTCACTATTAAAGTTAACTTGTGGCATGATTTGAGGCTACAATTTAAGAAAATTGAAAGTGGAACTTAATTTCAGGAATTGAAATAAGTTGACAATAATGTCAAGTCGTTGAAAACTTGTTATGATTATTCCGCTGCATTGTTCTTCTCTAAAACGATGAATATTCCAAAGTTGCTAAAATAAAAGGAATAAAAGTATTTGTCGTTAAGAAGAACTTTAGAAACAAAGATGTCAATTGAGCATACCAATCTTATGATTTCGGATCCGTTACGCAAATGATCTTCTATTAAGACATTCATTGAACGTTACATGAATATGAGATCATTAAAAGATTGTAATAAACTTATGATGAACAATTGACATTAAGTGCTCATTATGATTTGTTTCTAATTAATATATCTTGTTTTGTCATTAATTTTAGTATACATGAATGTTGACATTAATTAAACAAGATTTTATCTCAAATTTGAGATACTCATGTGGACCATTATTGATTTTTAGGTTTTATGAGTCATGAGTAGAAAACTAATATCATAGTACATGGATGAAACTATATTGAGTAAATGATATAGAATCGCCATGACTTGTATTAGTCTATACTTAATATTGATATTGTGAGTTGATCAATTAGTTTATTATATCGGCACATTATGTAAATTATTTAAACCCTCATTTTTTATGTTTGATTCTGTCACTCGGCCAAGTTAATGTTTGATTCTGTCACTCGATCAAGTGGGAGAATGTTAGATTATTATGGCCTAGTGTCTTAATAATTAAATATATAAGATATTTATTATGATCAAATATCTTAAATAAAGATATGGTTTAAATAAATAATATATGAGATAAATAAGGTCATATATATTTATGGATAAGAATGTGATTTGATAAAGATTTAATATTTCAATCTGGTCCTCTCTCTCCACCTATAAAAGAGACACAGTTTTATGAATTCTCTATCACATAAAGTCTTACGTACTGTGCCATAAAGAAAGGGATGAAGAGAGAGAAATCAGTTCCCGGCACAATTCGTAGGAATGTATCAAAGGAGGATCACCATTCTTAGCGTCTCAAGGTATGGATTCTAATTGTTATTAAGAGACGTAAAAATTATGAAGATTTAAGATGCATGTCAATTAATAAATTAATTGATTATGTCGAATTCATGCTTACATCCCACCCAAAGAGTCTATATTCCTTTTTTACACACATGAAACCCTCATACACCCACTAATGGGGCCTACACTCCCACTAATACTTTTACCTACTATACATTAAATAATAATACTTCCTTAATTCACATGTAAAAAGTAAAAACTACTCTGTGGGACGGAGGGAGTATTCATTGTACAATAGACTTTTACAGTTCTTTTTTCAAAATGGCCTCACAATAAATATAGAGTGAGGGAAGAGATCAGCAATTAATACGCTGCATTAAAGGCTAGTTCGAATCTGCACCTCTCCTTACACATAAAAAACCTAAGGCCAAAGCTTATACGCATCCAAATCCGACCCAATTCTTGTGTAATATTATTGTTAATTTAATATAATACCCTTTAATATAAAAATTAATACTTTTGAATTTTTTTATTAAAAAATATATTAATCAAAATATTCATACTTTTATATTTCAATTGACCATTTCAATAAAAAAATATTTATTAATTAGAATGAGCATCTTTTAAAATAAAAAATACCCTTAAATATCTTGTGCGTCTAGCCGCACGAGAGACAACTCAAAATCTAATTAGGTAATTTCTTGTATTAAAGAATAGTACAAATGATAAGATACGTTATTAAAAGGCAAGGGAAGAAGGTAACACTAATGAGGTCTCATGAAGAATCATATTTAAAATTAATTTGGGCAGTGCACTTAAGCAATGACGGAGGGAGTTAAGGACCAGGGGGGGCGCTGGCCTCCCTGACATTCGAAAAATTATTAGTATATATATGTTCAAGATATTTAAATGTTATGCATTTAGCATAGTAGTTGATGGCTTTTAACGTTTCCTGGAAGTTGAGGGTTCGATTCCTCATGCAGTAACATTTTATATTTTCTTTTGGGCCTTTTAGTTTTTCTTTCATTTTATATTTTCTTTTGGGCATTTATTTTTTCTTTTTTATTTTTTCTTTTGGGCCTTTATTTTTTCTTTTGGTATTGTTTGGATTAATTTTTATTTTATTCTTTTTTTTTATAAGTTTCAATTATGTTATATATATATTTCAACAAATATCAATTAATAATATAAAAAATATAATTTATTTCAAAATTATCATCATTTATAACATACATATTTACTTTTTATTATTAAAAAATCATCAAATTATTTCAAAAAATTTAATAAAGTTGTTAAAAAGTAATAACTTCCTCTAAAAAAATGCAAATAATTTTGCACCGAATGAAGTATATTATAGTTTACATTATTACTTTGGATGAACGAATAAAGTATATATTTTACAGTATTATTTTGGCCCCCCTAAAATTAATTTTTGGCTCCGTCACTGCACTTAAGTATCAAAACCAAATAAGGTGCAATCGGATGCTGATTTAATTTAAAGGTATTGCTTTTGAAGATAGATCCACCATTAGAAGACTTGCAAGTGGGATAGAAGTAAGCAGACAAAGGACAAATGGATCAGACATGAACAAATCAGGCCATACAATTTGCAATCAAAACCGAACTAATTCAAAATAACAAGCTCCAAGGACTCAATTTTTTATTTGGATGACGTAAATTATGACAAGTATGCTAACAAGCTTGTGTTTGATAAACATCGTATCCTTAAATTTCACGCTTTTCAAATCTTATACCTTTTTATAAGAACTTATACCTTGATTTATTTAAGAAAAAAACTAAAATTTTTAAATCAAACATTTATATTATTCATATTTCAACAAACTTTTTCAATGAACAAATTATCTCCTTATAAATAAAATGTACAGTATACACTCTAAACAAAATGTTATACCTCTATACATCTTGTGTACCGGAGAGCATAAGAGCTAGAGCATAAGAGATAAATTCTTGATAAAATGCACAATGTAATGCATATTGATGTGAAATGTTTCTACTGAGTACAAGGTGTGAGAGGTATTACACCTTGGGGAGAGAATCATGTAGATAATGAAAATCTGAAGAAAAAAAAAATAATAACACTCAGTAGTACTCCTACTCAATTCTCCACTTTAAAATAAATTGCAAGCCTGGGTTATTCCATTAAATGAATTGTTACAAATATCTGAATTACTTTCTCAAATATGACTAATAGAAAATCACTAGCCAGTATATAATCATGCAGTAATGCACGCTTTAATGTTGAATCCATCATGTGGTGCCAATATCATAATCATGCCCAGTCAAGTATCACTAGTCCATTGTAGCTTATAGAAAACACTACTATCATTTCATATTTGTTAGTTAGAAAGGTAATTGGGTAATATTTGGACGATCTTGAAACAGTTGGGTAATATTTGGACGATCTTGAAACAGTAGATCTAATCTATGTCAACTTTCATGTTCCCTTCACTTGAAAATGTAGTCTTAAGAATCAGTAGGAGGACCTTCGAGACGAATGTAGTCATACATAATGCCTTGGAAAGGGCTGCTGCTCTTCACTTGTGTCAAAAATATGGCATTCTCCCCATTTACGAGTTGATCAGCTGGTACGTCCACATTAAACAACCAATAGATTCCATGGATTCCATGTCTAGCAATTGCATTGTCTGCCCCAATCATTCCAGTCGAATATAAGGGAGGATTTGCATCAACATCATTTACCCGTACCTGGAAATAGTTTGGTACCCCATAATCAGTGTGTGTTTGTTCAAAATCGAGGAAGGATCCAGTGTTTCCTTTTATTAATGCTCATAAGTCCCTTAAATTCTTGATGTTTTACAAATTTAAACCTGCAAATCAGAATTGTGGACTGATGCTAGTGCCAACCGTAGTTTGTAGGTTCCTCCTTCGTCCACATTGTCCACACTGAAGTTTATTTGCCACGTTGTGCTCTTGTATGCATTCTCCCCAGTTCTCCTGCACGACGAACAGTAAAAAAAGAGAGAGCGAGGGAGACAGAGAAACGAGAGGTTATAACAAAGTGATGAATAAGCCATGCACCTTGTAACTTGAGCGTAAAACCAATCTTTTGTATAGTCACTGACGCCTACTGTGTATACTAAATCTTTATCTGGATATAAATCATTATATCTTTCCCATAGTCCATATTGTCTAAACCTGTCTAGAGAAATACCGTCATATAAGTCATAATAGTTTAATAGTATGACAGATATATGTCAAAGAAAGCACAGCTGGAGCAGCTGAAATTAAGTTAAATTTGACCTGTCTGGATGATCTACATAGAGTTTATTGATGTACTTTGGGTTGGGATCTGGAACATAAAATTCAGCTGCACTGCGATCTGGGATGCCGATTTCCCACAATGTGGGACCATCTCTTGGTGGCTCGAATGTAAGATCACCAACGTCAATGTCAGAGCCTACAATGGAAACATTTGCTGATTGTTAGTCAACTTGTTTGATCAATTTCTTAATGGAAATTGGTGTCAAAACCCAGTGTTGGAAACCTGAATCAAAATATTACTATTATGGAAACTTGAGCAACATAAACTACCTGGGATTAAGGTTAAGACAACATCATATTGGTATTCTCCGATAAATCCAGGCACCCATGCATACAAATTATAATCACCAGCTCGAACATTAGATATGCAAAAGCATCCATTCTCATTGGCAGTGGTCCAAAATTGATAACCCTGTATAATTACACGTTAGATTTAGAACGGCAAGAGTGAAAACTTTTTGGTCTTGTCTTCTAAATCAAGTGAAGAGAAAGAAATACTAATAACCTTGGATTCCCTTTGCCATGATCCCATATCTCCTGGAGGTGCCAACCCAACATAAGCTGCTTCTGCTGGTATTGAGTCTTGGCTAATATACCTGAACAAATTCAAATAAACGAGACCATTAAAGAGCAATTAAGTTATGTATGAATGAAAAAGAAACTATTCAAAATAGATTTTCCATTTTATCTTATGGCTTATTTCTGAAAGTTGTATTAGTCTGTTCACATCTTCTTGGCCTATATTAAAGGTCATCAAATGTACCAGGTAAACATTCTAAAGTTGAGTTCTTGGAAATATAAAATGATGCAGGGAACACAGCAACAATCAGAGTGAAACTGAGATTCAGAGACCTGTCATAAACAAGCATTTTACCCCTCACTGCTCCCCTCTGGTCAGACTTAGGAAATTCGTCTGAAGCAGGGAAATCGTACGGCCATGACTCCACTTCTTTTTTCATCTATAGATTGAATTACAACCAAATATTACTAAAGATGTTAAACTTTAAAAATAACAATCAAACAAGAACATTTAATAAATTGTGTACCCATTAAGTCATATTCAAGTATTGGTTAAAATACCTGTTCTTTGGCATCATTCCAAAGTATAAGAGCATCATTTCCATCTGACACGGAATTAAGATAGATAAAAACTGGGCCAAAAACTTTCTTCCATACTTCCCCATGCCTGAATTTCAGTACAAGATCCTCCCCAGCATAATGTGATGTCAAAAATATCTGGTACACAATATAGATAATTAACTTGTTTGATTCTTGACAATTAAAAGGCATCAATATTAATATAAAGTTCTACTCATATAATGTAATAGTGGAACATAAAAAGAAGAAAATTATTATTTTTGATTGTGACATAAAAGTTTCATGGAAGTATTTCCTGATTACCATTAGCATGTAATCTTTTTTCCTCTGGAATATAGTTACAGCTGTTATCTATATGGAAAGAGAGAGAAGTATTCACTCACTGCAAGAGTGGTAGGGTTAACGTGGGAAGTCAGGTCCTGTTTGAAGGGTCCTCCATTTCGAAATTCATTGCTAGGGGTAATTTGCCAGAAACCAACCGGTGGGTCAAAACATATCCATCCATGCACTTTATTATCTTTGTTCTCAATGGAGTATTGGTACTTATCATCCACCTGCACATGATAGACCAATAATGACTCGATCAGATGTTGAAGCATAATTATTCAGAAGTGTTTATGATTATATTTTACTTCTCCTTTGAATTCGGGTTCAACAGGATTAACAAGGAGGACCGCTTCTGGGTAAGCCAACTTTTGACCTCTAGCTGGTAGCCGATCATCCGGCATGGGCATATACCTCTGCCTATTATCAGCTACAGCCATATAATGGAACCTGGTAACTTGAAGAAAAAAATATCATGTTTTTTGGGATCAAATTCTGTTTATCAAATTTGCAAGTCCTTTTTTCCCTACTCTGACATTGAATTTATTACATTGAACAGTTTCTTTAAAACTCCTGGTGCACTTGAATCAAGAAATCACAATTCCAGTTTTAGATGGTTTACACAATGTAAATTATGCTGTTAAAAGAATCATAAAAATATCTGATCATTGTCGAGTCCGTTTTCTATGACAGGATAAAGAAAATCTTACTTGTCTTTTCTGAGCATGAAGGCAATCCTGGTAGTATTCAGGTTGAAACCAGGGAAATCCTCTGAATGTTCGAAAATGGCATAAGAGTAGAATCCTGGGCAATCACGAAGCATCACAAACCTGAAAGTGTTACAGGATCAGCAACAACTCTCAAGCAGAGAGATACATAGTAAATAATTAAATTCTACATAAGGGAAATAGATAAGCTAGCAAAGAGAACCTCCTATCTATAATTAGAGGTGACTGCTTTCCTTCGACAGAAGGATCCCATGATCTTGTGAATGAGAGCTCTACTTGTTCTTCATTTTCCACTATGACTCTCAAATTTGTACCTTCAATCCTACATAGAAATAAAGCCACTTAATTAGGGTGGGTACTATAGTTGGTGAGACCCTAACTTTCACATCTTCATGTAAGATTATGTGGTTAAACTGTGTAATACACCGAGTATACAACTAAGAAGGAGGAATCATAGAAATACGAACTACATTTCCTCTAATCCTATGATCATAAACATATATAGTAGTACCAAACTATTCCATTTCACATCCAACTACAAAAAGAAGTTTGCCTTTGAGAGAGTTTAATAAACTTTTCAAGTCATATTTACTATTGCATCATGAGACATAATGAACAGCATATATTGTCCCCTACAAGACAAGAATATTGAGGCAATATTACAGACATACGTATCAAACTTCCCCCTTGTCTTCTCACTCCCTTCTTCACTCCAATTAAGGTCCCAGAACCTGTAAATACCACCTCAAACAGAGGTCATCACATTCCTTAGTTGAGGACGTGCTAATGTTTTTAATATTCATACAGACAGAGGGAAAAGAGAATATATAATTATGAATTGGATTGACAGGAAATTAAACTTTCTGATATGCTACCTTGAAAATTAGATAAGCAAGAATGATAAATACGACTACAGTAATCATGTGTTGAATAAACAATGAATTTACTTTTGACTCTTGCTTCTGGTGATAAAGTGCAATGTATGCATACGTAAAGGAAATTCGAAAGGCAAGAGGCATACCCGCCATTCAGGTCCTTGTTCTGAAGTTCAAGCAAATTGTCGATTCCGTTATACTGTATGCCCTTGGCAATTCCTCCTGGATTGGACAGAGTGAGCTGGAGTACTCCGTTATCTATCACAACCTGAAATTTGGTATCATTAATAGAAAATTAGTATTCAGAAATACCATAAAAATTTAAAATATGCATTTACTCACATTTTCAATATATAGTTTTAGAAACTAGGATAAAATAAGTTTTAGATTGCTGATGAGAAATCTTGCAAGTTTGCAAATAGTTCACAGCATGAAGTAAGGAAAAGTAGAATCTATGGAACACAAACTCACTTCACATATTCTTTCGAGTATTAATAACTTCTCCCTCGTTCACACTTTCTTCATTTCTTAGTCCACACAACAGTTCATACCCAAAAGCAAGATAACACTTCAATCCAATGACATCAAATCACACTTAAATTTCAAAGTTGATTCTCATTTAACATGTAGAATACTTTGTTTAGTACCCAAAAAATGCAATAAAGTTAGTAACAAAAGTAAATTTTCTTAAACAACATGGAATAACAAAGGTCAACGATTCTCCAAGACGGAGGGAGTATTATTTTTCCTTTAAAAATTCTGTATCCAAAAACAAGAACTCAAGTAAATTCACATCATTTGTACAAGCTTTATTCACTGTAATGCACATCATTTATACAAGCTTTGTCATGAATACCTTCGGTTTCAAATCTTATACAGAAAAAATGTATTCAGCGTATATGTTCATTATAGGGACACAAGATTGATTTTTAAACTAGAGACAGAATTCAGAATGCTACACACACAAAACTTGGTTATATAATCAAAACAAAAGCTGTACGATGAGCAAATCCGGAGTATGAATCCATGGAAAAAAATTGGGAAAAATTACCAAGTCTTGATTAGAAGTGAGAATGCGAATCACCATTATTCAGAATGCATAATATTCCTAGATGCAGATTTAGCAACCTTTTGAATTGTCCACAAAGTATTCGAAGAAACGCCTCGCAGAGATCAGTATAGTTTTATACTTGATTGGGTGAGAAAGAAAACGGTTGGTTGAGTCGTCTACTTTTGCCCAACGAGGGAAAATACTTTCGGATGCCCTGTCACTCTCTTACTCCCTCAATTTAAAATTCATAATTGACATACATACAAAAATCAATTATTAACTCAATCTCAATTCTCTCATTTGAGTCATATATTTATGTAAAATTGACTCATATATTTGAATTTAATTAAGTAACTAATTACAATTGAGTCAATAATTGAATTATGTTTTCACAATTTTTTTTTAATTGGATCAGTGTATATGAATCAAATTATAAATATCTAATCGAGTCAACAACCAAGCAGGATCATTTAAATAAGTTAGGATGTCAAAAGAGTTATTCATAAAGAGTGAGACTCCTGTACACCCGAGCTTCCATGCCCTTTTACAATTTAAACCCCTAGCAATACATATTTTTAAATAGAATTGGAGGGAGAGTGTTGTGTTCACATGAGGACACAGAATATCCCTCCGTGTCCCGGGGGCGCAGGAGCTTTTACCAACCTTAAATAGTACTTCATATTTAGTACTATTATTTTTTATTTTTTATTTGCTAGAATGCCAATTTTATCCGTCGGGTAATTTTATTCGTCGAACACTCGAGTGGTGGATATGGGTAGGAGTAAAATATTACCCAAACATAAAAAGAAAACCGGTGAGTAAGAATAGAGTATAGGTTCTCCATTTATACTACTTGTTTATATATATATAAATGAAAAGTGATAATATCGTTAATAATAGTAATAACTACTCCCTCCATCTCATACTTATCTTCACACTTTCCGTATTCGTCCGTCTCAAACTTATGTTCACTACCCAAAAAAGAAAACTTCACATTAACCAATAACCTCAAAAGTTATCTTAATTTCAAAAATACCACACTCACCTAACACACATAACATACTTTATTATTTATTTATTACCTAAAAATAGCACAATACCCCCTCAAAAGTCAATAAAGTTTGTCAAAAAATAAATTTTCTTAAACTCCGTATCTACAGTGTCGGTGAACTTAACTCCGGGACGGAGGGAGTATTTAAGAAATGTAAAAACGATCTTATGTTAATATTCCCTCTGTCCCGCACTTAACTTCATCGGTATTGTAGATATGCAGTAAAAAAAGACAAACACTAGCATGTGCTAGGTAGGGATGTAATCGAACCGAACCGAGTCGAATATTATTAGGTTTGAGTATCGTTTGTTAGGAATTATCGAACTCGAGCCCGAGCTCAAACTCGTCAAGAAAAAAATATCGAACTCGAGCTCGAACTCAAACTATTTGTTAAGGATTACGAACGTATTCACGAACACATAAAGTAACTTATTTATGAATATTTTTCATGAACATTTAAATATTTTTGTTCATAAATTTTAAAAGAACGTTTGATTTATAACATCTAATGTAATTCATAATATTAAATAAACAAACTAACAAAATATAATAATAATCGTTACAAAAAAAATTAAATATTTAAATAATGACTTAAGTTATTATGATATTTGTGTGGTTCAATATAAAATATTTAATTATTGAATATTAATAAATAAATAATAATATATAATACTAAAAAATAATTATAAAATTTACGAACACGTTTGCGAGCTATTAACGAGGTCATTAATGAATATGTTCGCGAGCTTTCGAGCCGAACACCCTTAGGCTTGAGTTTAGTTTGATAGACTATTCGAGCTCAAAATTTAAGTTTGGTTTGGTTTGTTTAAGGTTGATAAACGAGCTCGAATGAACACTTTATTGAACCGAGACCCGAATAGTTCGTTAACGGTTTGGTTCGCTTACATCCCTAGTGCTAGGCTATTTTTCTTAAATTCATGGAACCAGACTTTTTAGCTAAAAATTGTAGGAGTAAAAGGTTGGAGGGATATGTGTAGGTATTTGTGGACGGGTGTAGGTATTTGTGGACTGGTGTAGGAATTGGTGAGTTGGATGAACAAAATGTGATAGAGGAAGTTTGAAGGAAAGAACAAGGTTTATTATAAACACACTTTACTAAACTTTTGGTTGTGTACAACTCAAAATGTTACATCATCCACCTATTATACTACACAATGGTGGATTCTCAAGCATTCTAGATTATTCTACATTAACTCCTAATAATCTAGATATTTCACTTATTTTGATCACATGTTTTTCTAGGCTATTCTTTCACTCTATTATTCTAGATCTTTCTCCTATTTTCTTAATATTCATATGCTAGAGATTTCTACTCTACAACAATCTCCACCAATCTAGAGCATTCACATATGCATCTTCTCTATTATTCTAGTATCATCTATTACAAAATTAATTTTAATACTTCAACAAAAATGGGTTCAAGTATTCATAGTCGAGTATAACCATTTTGAACACAAACCATTCATCGCTAGAAGACAAAGATGCAGTTTTGGGCATGAATTCATCGGTCGTGGACACTGCCACCGTACTATGGTAGTGAAGCTCGTGAAACTTGACGGCGTTGTCAAGATCTGCGACCTCCCTGTCAAGGCCATCGTTGAAATTTCTATCTAATTTCTGAACCCAAACACCAAATTTATGGCAGAATCAATCGCATCAAAAAGCAAGAGGCGAACAACGTGCCGATGATGATTTTGGTGGGGATCAGCTACGAACGGATTCATAGGCGCACAGAGTGCGGAGGATAATGTCTTCTTCCTTCAAAAAATTCATTCATGAGTCTTGGGCGTAATTATATCGGGCATTTAGAATCTAGGCTTTTGTTTGATGATGAAACTGGTTTTACTTTTCTTTTAAGAATTTCTAAGTTGATAATTATTACTGTTACAGATAGCCCGTACCAAGCAAACTGCTCGCAAGTCGGCCTCATTCAATTTCTAAGTTGATAATTATTTGCTGCTAACGAAGTTGATATGGTTGAATGGAAGGGAGACATTCTTGTTGTTGGGGTCATAGAAAAGGACTTGATAAAAGATGAAAACTCCAAGTTTAAGAATGCAATTCTTCAGAAGCTAGATACAAAGTTAGATGACTTATTATCTGAGGCCTCATCGGAGGAGGATTTTATCAGAAAGGCCAGACAATCGACAGTTCTTAGGCTTCCTAGTCTTGGTTTGAAAGGAGTTGTTTTAGTTGGTCTTGGGTTACTCTTTAATTTAAAACTCTGATTTTTCTAAAAATTAAGGTTAATTTTTTTAGATTACTCTTTGTATTAAAGGGGTTGGTCTTTATAGTGATTTGAGTTACTCTTTAATTTGAACTTTGATTTTTCTGAAAATTAAGGTTCCTTTTTTTAAGATTACTCTTTTCTATTAATTGAGTTACTCTTTATAATGATTTAGGTTACTCTCTAATTTGAAACTTTGATTTTCTGAAAATTAAAGTTCTTTTTTTTTAGGTTACTCTTTTCTATTAATTAGGTTACTCTTTAATTTGAAACTTGGATTTTCCTAAAATTAAGGTTAAATATTGAAATAAAAACATACTAAAGATTAAACTGTTGGTGTTCAATTGTTTGGTTAACGTGAACCGTTAGGGTTCCATGCATTACTAACATAGTGAAAGCAATAAATCAGAAACGTATTACCTTTCACCAGGGTGTGTTGAAGATGAATAACTGCAGAAAACAACCTCTTAATCTTCTGCTGTATTCCCAAGTCCAATCCTGAAGTCGTGTGGGTGATGATCTTCAGGATCTTCTCAATCTGCTCCTTAATATTCCTCACATCAAAAGAGGCGACAATAATAGGGTTCCAGGAAGTTAAGAATGGGCTACCATAGGGATCAGGTGATTAGTCATTTTGTAGTTGGGATGACCAATTCAACAATTTATTGAACTACAGGGAGGTAGGTACTAGAGCTTAAGCGATATCACGTTTCTTGCAATTTTATAGAGACTCATCATCAATGGATAGGTTATTCAAACAAGAAAATTAAATCAATCGAAGCAAGCAATGATTAATCAAATAAAAATAGATGGATGAAGGGTGTTTTTCCAAGTTAAGTAAAAGTGAGATTAACAACAATCAATAAATGATCATTCTAGGAATTATGTATCAAATTCATATGTATCATGGATATAGAATCAAGGGCTAACACTAAGTTAACCTAAACTCCCTCTCGAGATGGATAAGATATGAATATCGAATAGATCAACGGATTGGTTCTCACTCAAATAATTCCATCTAGGTACTAAGCTTGAAATGAGAATCCCTTCACACAATTAATCAACATCTCGATCAAACTAATCATATGTTCTATCAAAGGGTTCTAAATTCTAAAGGATTTCTCAATCTCTTTAAAATTTATAATGCACATAAAGTGTTTGATGAAATGATTCACTCAATTATCCTAAACATATAATTGATTTCTCAATCTAATCACATATTATAGCCTCCTTGCCTTTGTGGGAAATTACCTTGAAAATTATTTTGGTAATTCTCTTGGTAACCCCTTCCTTGCATGTACAAAACGTCCTCCACTCGTGGCATAGACTTGGCCCATTATTCACCACTCACACTATTCGGAGGTAACATCCCTTGATCACCTTAACTTTCAACCATATTTGCTCCTTGATTCACACCTTGACTCAAACTCATTTGCCTCAAAACTTTCGATTCTATCATTTCAACACTTGGCATTTGTGGCACACTTGGCTCAACATTCAAGCTCTTCACACTAAAATATTGCCCTTGATCAAAATTCTCAAAACTATAGCATCCACTTACCCTCTCCGATGGCCATTGGTAGACGTTTGTGGCAATCTCATCAAATATCCTTATAGCCCTTTCCGGAGTGACACCTAATACAGATCCACCCGCCGAAGCATCAATAATCTCTCTTTGGCCATTCACTAATCCTTGATAGAAAATCCAACTTGTTGATTCTCTGGGAAACCGTATTGTGGACACTTGCGTAGCATATCCTTAAACCTTTCCCATGCTTCCTAAAAGCTCTTTTGAGGCATTTGCTTGAATTGAGTGATCAAACTCTTCATTTAAAGTGTCTTAGAAGGTGAAAAATACTTATTCAAAAATATTTGTGCAAGCTCATCCCAAGTGTTACACGTACCCGGGGTAATGGTAGATAGCCATGTTCGAGCTCTATCCTTCAATAAAAATAGGAACAACCTCATCTGTATACAATCCTTACTTAACCCATTCATCTTCACCGTATTAGTAATATCAATGAATTGAGCTAAGTGTGCATTCGGATCCTAATTTGGAGTTTCACCAAATTGTTGGTCTCTCACCATAGAAATCAAGCCCGCTTTAATTTCAAAGTTGTTGGCATTGATTGGTGGTCCCATCATATATGGCATCGCCCTCGGCATAAAGAAATATCGAATCACCCTTTGATCATTATGAATTCCATGTTGTACCGGAGATGGTGGTGGTGGCACGTAAGCTTGTTGAGGAGGTGCATAAGCATGTGGGAAGCCTTGTTGCATTAGAGCTTGTTGCACCATTTGTTGAAGCAATTGTTGATTGTTCATAGCTCCAAAATTTTGATAGGCATGTTGAGGAGGATTGCCATTGAATTGAGGTGCGTTGTCTTGCACGTTCACATGTTGTCCTCCTTCCCCATCATGCTCTATCTCCACAAGATTATCTCCTTGAAAATTCTCCATTTGAACACTCTTCTTGTTCTCTCTTCTCCTTCTTCGAAAAGTTTGTTCTATTTCAACGTCAATGGGCTCCGATTGTGTCCTTCTTGACCTCGTTTGCATACACCTCACAAAGAAAAGAAGTTAGAACAAGATTTCACGAACCAAATAATAAAAAGCAAATAAAATAATAAAAAAATATCTCTATTAAGATCACTCGAAATGATCCTTCTTCAAGCTACTAGCAACCGTTGCCTCCCCGGCAACGGCGCCATTTGATTAGCCATAACTTATTGTCGAGTTGACAAATTCAAGAATTTATCGAACCACAGGGAGGAAGGGGCTAGTGCTTAAGCGATCTCACGTTTTTGTAATTTTATAGAGACTCGTCATCAATGGATAGGTTGTTCAAACAAGAAAATTAAATCAATCGAAGCAAGCAATGATCAATCAAATAAAAATAGATGGATGAAGGGTGTTTTTTCAAGTTACGTAAAAGTGAGATTAACAATAATCAAGAAGTGGTAATTCTAGGAATTATGTATCAAATTCATATGTATCATGGATATAGAATCAAGGGTCAACACTAAGTACACCTAAACTCCCTCTCGAGATGGATAGGATATGAATATCGAATAGCTCAACGGATTGGTTCTCATTCAAACAATTCCATCTAGGTACTAAGCTTGAAATGAGAGTCCCATCACACAATTAATCAACCTCTCGATCAAACCAATCACATGTTCTATCAAAGGATTCTAAATTATAAAGGATTTCTCAATCTCTTTACAATTTATAATGCACATGAAGTGTTTGATGAAATGATTTAGTCAATTATCCTAAATATATAATTGATTTCTCAATCTAATCATATATTTAGAACAACTAAACACACAAACCATCATAAACCTCAAGATCTCAAACATCAATGATAGAAAATCCATTTACCCAATCAACATATAAATTAAAATACACAAATTCCCAAAATTATCCAACAACTCCCATGCTGCTAATCTCACAAGGGAGATTAGCCTACCATATTCATAAGAACATTAACATATACATTAAGATCCTTACAAAACATGATAAACAATAGGATTCAATACAAAAGTTGGATGAAAACTCCCTTGGATGCCTCCATTGGTGATCTTCTTCTTCCCCTTGCAATCTTCCTCTCTTCCTTGCTTCTTTTCATCAATTGGATGAAGTTTTTGATGGTGGGATGAAGGTAGATCTAATGGATGGTGGATGAATGAGGATAGTGGTGTAAAATGGGAGTAATGGTGTGTGAGGTGTGTGTGCAGGGCAAATCCACGAAAATCTACTCAAATATTGAAGTATTGTGTATTTATACCCTTTGGAAAGCTTCTAGAAGGATTCAAATTTTTTTCCAGAAAATGCACCTACACGGCCCGTATACGGTACACGGCACAGGGGTGGTCGTGTAGGTGCTTCGGGTGACAGAACACGGCCAATCCTTACAGGGCCGTGTTCGGTACACTGCCCGTGTAGGTGCTGCCCCTGTTTTCTTTTCTTCCGTTTTGGCCCGTTCTCCCTCGTTTTAACTTCGAATTGAGATCCGCTTTTTCCTATGTCTTTCTTTTCGCATCTAGAATCTCTTTTTACCTTAAAATCATATGTTTAAGCTCATTCTCACACATTTCCATAAAAATACAAAATACAGCCAAATAGAACACAAAATACGGATAAAATCATACGAAAACACACATAAAAAGACACTAAAATATAGGTGAAAATATCACTCATCACTAGGAGGAGAAATTAGAGTCGGACCTCCATTAGGCTTAAGTATCCAAATTTAGCCCAAAACTTATACTTAAATCCAATAATAATAATATAGTCCACTAAAATATTATTCCTGCACCGCCGCTCCAATCCCATAATTACGTTATGGGCTCCTTCTTATTATGAGCCCGACAGTCTCCTCATGTTTAAGATATACAATGCACATTAATTAATTAAGTTACTGACAACTCCATTAATTAATATCTCATCCGAGAGTTGTACCACTCAACCTCATTATCATGCCGGAATTAATCCACTTGCAAGATTTACATGATAATTCTTCTGAGCTCCTCGAGGGGATACCATCAACCTATAGCGGACACGGATACCTTCTACAATCAACAGCACACCATAGAGACAGCATTACTTCCCAATTCACAGAGTTTGTTGATTTAACTACATGTAAATCTCACCCATTAATGAATAAAAGAAATACATACTGTCATACGTGTCGAGATTATTGTATAGGGATTAAGAACACGAACATCCATAATAACAGAGATCAAGTTCTTCTATATAGTCAGTATAAGTCGAACGATCTCAGGCAGTACTGCTCAATACACAAAGTGCACTAATGTGATTCTATAGTCAAGACAAACTAATACCAAATCACACTACAACCATCCCGATAGAGAGTCCCCGTCTATCTTAGCTGTGAGCATCTGTTTATACTTTATAAGAAAACCGATAATATGATCTTCCTCGTGTTGTCGTACAACATATTATCTACAGTATAAAGTAAATGGACTTTTGCAAAAACATATAAATAAATTAAAATATAAAATGTTTGATAATATGATTCTCATTTTAAATTAATTGTTAAAATATTGTTCATACAAAACCTAAACTTTTAGTATACAATCTAACATAAACCATGTCTTCTGCTAAAATCACACCACGTTACATCACAAATTAACCAAATAAGAAGAGTAATTAATAACAACTATCTGTTTTTGCCAAAAGTAAATTGAACCCAATTAGCCAAAATCTCCTATTATTTTGCTGCTGCAATCTCAATTCACCTCTCTCTCCTGCCTATTTCTTCACTTGCTCTACCTATCGATTTTTGTTTCTTCCTATTTTTGTTTTTCGCCTATTTATTTTATCTCTTTCCTCCTCTCACTCCACATGCATGTCTCACTCTTTCTCCTCAATTCCATTCTTCCTTCAACTCTAAATTAGATTTTTGGACTATAATTTTTAAACGCTCATTAGATTTGATTAGTTTCCGAGGGAGAAATTAATGGCATCTTACGAAAACCTGGTGATGGAGCAACTTTGATTTTCCGACGTTGAAACCCAAATCTTCACTAAAGCACTGCACACCTCGTTCGCCGCTGCAGATTTTTGAGAAATTGTTGTTTTCACACATTTGTACATGTACGGAGATTAAGACGTGTTATTTTTTTAATATATAAGGTAAGAAAAAGTAGGGATAAATTAGTAATTTAAAAAGAAAAAGTAAATAAACTTGTTGGGAATGATAAATAAAGTGTAAAAAAGTAATTAAAGTTGTTGGGATTGTAAAAAGTAGTTAATAAATACTCCCTCCTTCCCACCCAAAGAGTCTCTTTTTTCCATTTTGATCGTCTCACCCAAAGAGTTCACTTTCCTTTTTTATATACATGGGACCCACACATACCCACTAATACAATTAAAACATAGGACCCACACTCCCACTAATACAACTACCCACTACACATTAAATAATAATACTCCTTATTCCACGTGCAAAAAAATAAAAGCTACCCTTAGTGTGGGACGAAGGGAGTATGTATTTTTACCATTAATGGAATGACTAAAAATACGTACGACATCCCAAAATAAAAAGTGGGTAAAAATACATGGGACGGAGGGAGTATGATATTTTATGGCATGAAAAATAAATACGGTACCGAGTAAGTACTTTCAGAACTAATATAGCCTACAGTTTTTTTTCCAAGTGTGGGAAGTAATGAAAACAGTGTCCGACAGGGTTTAACAATATTCTTTATTGCCCCAAATATAAGAATAACTCTTTTATTACCCGAAATGACAATTTAATCTTCACTCGAAAACAATTCGTGTTAAATATAAAAATTCTGAAATGAATTCGTATCAAATAATGCATTCGTGTAAAAAATTCGTGTCAAATAATGTATTCATTTAAAAATTTGCGTTATATAATGAGTTGAGTTATTATTATTTTTTTTAACACGAATTGTGTTAACATGTACACGAATTGGTAACATGAAATTGTGTTAACACATATTGAGGTTTTTTTAACATGAATTGAGTTAAAAGTAAAATGGACACACAATTAATAAGTTCATTTCGTGTTAAAAATAATCATTTCACACGAATGGGCACTAATCATTTCATTTTGTGTTAAAAATGGACACACAATTATTAAGTTCATTCCGTATAAAAATTAATTATTGCACATGAATGGACACACAATTAATCATTTCATTTCGTGTTATAATGTGTTAACACAAAATGTGTTTTTTTTTTTAAACACGAAAATGATTAACGCGAAAATAATGCATTCGTGTAAAAAATTTGAGTAATGTTTTTTTAATGATATTTTCAAGTAAAAATTGTTTTACTCGAACATTTTACTTGAATATATTATTCGAATATTCGAGTAAATAATATTTTAATCAATTCGGGTATAAAAAGATATAGTGTTAAATTTAGGATAAGAAAAAAAATGTGTAAAAAAAAGTACAATAAATTTTTTCCCCAAGTGTGAATTGAATGTTTGCAAGTACAACTGTAATAGTAGTACAATTTTCTCCACAATATCAAAGAGAGAAATACGTGTAGTTAATGAATCATCAACTCCCTCGAATCCAAACAAGCAAACATGACAATATACAAAGAATGAATAACATGCAACGAAAGGGCTAAATTTATGAATATTCTTGAAATTTCCTCCGAATTTCTTTCGTTCTCCTATACAGCCAGCGGTGTAGCGTAAGTGGGTCGAAAATCAGGGTGTTTCTGATAATGAAAAGAACTTTGATCTTATGTGAAATTTATGAAAACCCAAAATATCGATAATCTTAGAAGACAGCTGTCGATATCTGATGGTCAGATACCTACTAATTTCATTGTAGAAAATAATATATTAAAACATGTTTGACGGTATCCATGGATAATATTATCGGGGTAGTAGTATTTTAAATGAGTTCAGGGGTGAGGAGAACAAATTTGTTGCATTAATTGCCTACCTTTTTAAGGTATTAGATATTGTTGCGTGAAAGATTGTATGCTTGCCTCACTATATGAATGTGACTCTGCCCACATGTGAGCGCACTCTACGAATGGTAAAATCAAGAATAAAAAGGTAGTTTATTATGGAGGAATTTACTTTTCATGGTTTATGTGTATATGTATTACCCTAATCCCTAATTTAGCTTGAGCAATTGAATTCATGCTAATTATGAGCAACATCATGCCCTTTGCTCTTTGAATTTTTATCACTAGAAATTGAGTACATTCCGGAGGTCAATAAGATGACAACCAGTAGTGACAATAGTGTGAGAGCATAAAGCACGGTTGCTGCCAACGGCGCTTTACCCAGCCCCCTTCTCCCATAATGCCGCGTACCCTATACCTTCATTGTTGAAAAACTGCAAAATCTGAGTTGTAAAAGGGAAAGATTTAATGCAATTATTCAACTGTATTCTTGTTCGCATAACGGGTGGGATAATTGAGAGAGTTTCTATTATGAATATTCACAAGAACATTTATACACATTTTGCATGCTGCTTCCCCTTAATCGCTTGCGTAATCAGCATCATCTCCAAATGAGAAAATCAATGCTTCTGCAACCATTGCTTTGAACTCACTTACCTCCCCTATTGAGTTTGGCGTTGGTTCTAGATATTCCACCGACAACTTCCTTCAGCTCAGTATGCATAGAAGCTGAAGTTCCTAAAAAAAACTTGCTCTGTTTTCTATGTAAGATTTAATATTTGATTTGAATCAACATTGTTTAGAGGTGTAGCATCCTTAGAACTCTTTGTTTTTGTCTTTGTTCGAGTTATTTGCAGGTGCAACTCCCTCGATGGGATCATGACTGGGACTTCGAGGCTTTATTGACACTAAAGTTTTTTGTAGATTTATTTGTAGTTGTCTCTGGAGATCTTTCCAAAGCAATAGCAATAACAGTAGCAGCAAAATTGTAATCCACAAGCACAACTTCTACTGTGAATGCCTGGAGATGGCAGTTTTTTCTGCACAAGTAGTGAATAGTTATGACAAATTTATGCACTAAACATCTATGCACAAGTAGTGTATGAAGTTGCAAAGGGTTTATTGTTGATAAATAAAAGATATATTGTTATAATATAAATGGTATATTTTTTACATGTAAAGTGTATGGAGTTGCAAATGGTTAATTGTTGAAAAGTTATGGGTATATTGTTATCATGTAAATGGGTGTGTACAGAGTTTAGTACACCCGTTGTTCATAGTATTTTAAGTTTATGTTATTAAGGTACAGTGGCATGTTGTAAATGGTATATTGTTGTCATATAAAGGGTATTATATGGTTTATTATTGATAAGTTAAGGGTATATTATTGTCATGTAAAAGGGTACGGAGTTTAGTGCACCTATTGTTCATGTGTTTTAAGTTTATGTTATTAAGGTATAGTGGCATGTTGTAAAGGATATATTGTTGTCATGTAAAGGGTATGAAGTAGCAAATGTTATATTGTTGATGAGTAAAGATTATATTGTTGTTATGTAAAGGGCATGCTATATTTAATTAAAGGATAGGTAGTTCAGTGCACATGTTGTTAACAGTATTTTAAATTTATGTTGTTATAGTGACATGGTCAAAAGGGTATGTTATTGTCATGTAAATAATTTATTCTGATCGTGTAAAGGGTGTGGATTTGTAAAGGATATATTGTTAAGTAGTACAAGGTATAGTGTTTTCATGGAAAGGGTATGGAGTATAGTGCACCTATTGTTGATAATGTATACAGTTCATATTGTTAATGTATAATGGCATGGCGCAAAGGGTAAGACACTTAACTAAAGGGTATAACATTCAATTAAATACTTCATCCATCCCACTTTAGTTTGCACCCTCACTCTGACACGCAGATTAAGAAAAGTGAGAGTAATATGGTATTTTTTTGTAATAAATAAATGATAAAGTATATTAGGTGTGTTAGGTAGGAGTATTTTTTATTTTTTGTAAATAAAGTGTGTGGGAAATTGTGATTGTTTTAACTTTTTGCTTTTTTAAGGGAGTTGCAAACTTTTGTGGAATAAAAAAAAAGAAAGTGTGCAATTTGAAAGGAGATGGAGGGAGTATTTTATGTAATAATACAGACAGAATCTCCTATGAGACTTTCTTCATGTGAGACGGATATGAGACGGACATCTTTTATTTAACCCGTTATCAGTTCTTATTTTTAAATTAATTAGTTTTTCAAATCCATTAGCATTTTGAAAAGTTTGAAAAGGAATCTCCACTATCATAGGTAATGTTGCTTCCATGTAATTTTCTAATGTATTATTGTGGTAATAAAGCCCGTAGTTCGGCTGGAATGGATGGGGTAAGCATTCATGTGGGGATGAGGGAAATAATTGCGGTCGGAGTGGTGGCTGAATTAGAGGGATTAATATTCGGGATGTCGGCTAGGGGAGTGTGTTTGGTCGGAGTAGTGGCTGAAATATCAGGAGTAGCGGTCGGGGGTGGTGACAGTGGTGGAGCTAGGAAGGCGCAACGGTGGTTGTCTTAGGAGTGGCGGTAGGACAGTAGACATAATTGGAGGGTTCACAAAATCTCAACATACAATATCGCAGAAATTACATACTATAGCCGATTAGAGACATACTATAACAAGAAAACGAGATACTATAAGACATTTTACATAAGATATTATAACACATGAATGATGTACTACAACATCAAGGAAATATAGTCTCATCTAACATACAATAACACATAAATTACATACTAGAACATGGATTTGTCATACGATAAATGAGACGGAATATACTTTTAGCAGACATACTATATCACGTACATTACACACAATAACATGAAAATTGACATACTATAACATCACTGAAATATTTTTCCAGCTAAGACACAATAACAAAGAAATTACATACTATAACCTATCCACGATATACTATAATACTGAAATGACATATTGTAAGACATACGCAATACACTTTTACATAAGATAATATAACACAAACATAAAATGCTATAACCCAGAAATGAAGTATTGTGAAATCAATGAGATATTGTCTTAGCTAGCATACAATAACACAAAAATTACATATTGTAATGTGAATATGACACACTATAAAAGAAACATAATATATTTTTAGCTGACATATTATAGTACATACATTGCACATGATAACATGGAATAAATATACTATAACACCATCAAAATATTTTTCCAGCTAAGACACAATAACATGAATATTATATACTATAACTCATTCATGACATACTATAACACATATAATGTACACGAGCGCTATTGAGGACAAATTATGATTTGTTGCGATGATTTACCGGAATGAAAAAAATGTTCACCGGAATTAACGAGTCATTAGATCGGGAGGTTTGAATTCATCCCATAAATTTATGAACTACTAAAAATAATGGACATTAATTAATCATAACTCATCCCATAAATTTAGGAATTACTAAAAATAAGGGTTGACTAATCATTATTATTTTTATATTATATTATTAAATTATGAATAATATATTGGGTTGACCTGTCTCACGATCCGTCTTTCTTATAAACCGTCTCACAAGAGAGTTCATCATAATACTATATACATTTTTATATTCTAAATGGAGGAATAACACTTCGTATAATAAAAGAGTAACACTTCATTTAACAAAATAATAAATAACAAAAAAGATAGTGACATTTCATTTAACTAAAAAGATACTTCGTAAAACTAATTTCTTTTTTTTTTTATCAAAATACTAATTTAATGAGAATTGATCTATTGTTAAAAGACAATCAACATTAGGCTTGAAAGCTTTGTATTTGTTTTTGACAACTTCTCCTCAAATTTCTAATAGAATTTCTCAAGCTCTTTGGATATTTTCATCACAATGTAATACACTTTGATCTTGCTTTTGATGAACGATACTGAGCTGATGCATCCATTCTTTCAATGCCGAATTTAAGTTGGCTAGTCTTTTATTTACAACCATTTTATGTTATTTAGTTTCATTCAATACCTCTTTCAGATCACATATTTCTTCATTTGTCTCTCCTTGTCTAACAATAAAAAGTACAAACCACAATATCTTCTCATTCAAGTTCAAACCTTAATATGAGTCACATGATAACTTAGGTTTCTTTTGTCATACATGAGTCTAACAGGAAACACTAACCGTACCCTTAAAAATAAGAAACGATGAAAAAAATAAAAATAATGTATATCAACCTCAACATGTCATCTGCTCCAAATACTTTAACTATGAAAGATGTTAAAATGATGGCAAAGTTTTGTTAATTCACATATTTTTCAGGCATAAAGTTCACTTCTTTTGTTAAAATACACGTGATTGCACTACTTTGAACTAGGAATAAGAAAGAGGTAGAGAGAGAGAGAGAGAGAGAGAGAGAAATACACAGGATCACAACAACAGGAACAACCCTATCATACATTATCGATAAAATAATAACAAAATTAACAATATTTATATTATGCATTAACAAGCAAGCTTAATAAGATAAGCATCAAATATTTGTTTTCTACCAAGTCTATGAATCTAAGAGCTATTTTTCATGAATTTAAGAGCTATTATAGACTTATGCAATAGATTTGGTACTCCATTTAAATATTTAAATTGAACCCAATAGAATAAGATGGAAGAAGACAATTGATAGGGAAATATAACCTCTAACCTTCATCATGAATAAGGAAGAAAACAATAAAATTGCTAGTCAGACCTACAAAAATCACTATTTAATCATAAAGAATTCTGAAATATTTCAACATTCATCTTGATTGTGTGAGAATAGAGTACATTTAAAAATCATCCAAATTTTCCAATGAAGAGGTAAAAGACATCACTCAGAATATCCTATGAATGTCATTCTCTTCGTCATCGTCGACTTGTCCAATGTAGACTCCAAACTAATCACTGTCACTGCCACCGCATTTGCCTATCTCCATCGCTGAATCAAATTTTCGGGAATGAGAGGAAAGATTGGAAGGTGAGAGAGAAAGCAGATTAGTGTCAAATGAAAATTAGGATTTTCTTTTATGATATACCATGGGTCGGGCATTTTATTTGGATAGGATCAGACTTGGACGCACGAATCTAAATCTGTGCCTCGAATGCACAAGAGACTAATACAATTTATATCATCTTTTTAATTAATTAAAAATTCTAATTTTAATTATTTGTAAGTTTAGCTGAATTATTGCATTAGTTTTTCTATGCAATCTTAATCTTTACTTAGCTCACCATTTTCATATCTTGTAGTCTAACCAATGGAACTAGTTGGAGAAAAAATGGCACTTTCTCACCCACCAACATCCCTTTCCCATCACCCACGGAATCCCTCACCATCGGCGACAAAAGTCACATCAATATCAGGCCTTTCGGTAGCTTCGCCGCTGCAGGAAATTCACTCCAAGCTATCTTTTCATTCTGCTCTGAAACACCCTTCTCTTTCATCCATTTCATAAAACCCTTGAAAACCTATCACCACAAATTCATAACCAACACAATCAAATCCATTTTCACAGGCATAGTTGAAGAAATGGGAACAATCAAGCAGCTAGAGTTCTACCAAGAGGGCAGTTTTGTCATGGAAATTAAGGTAAAAACCATCCTTGAAGACGTATACTTGGGCGACAGTATCTCTGTCAACGGCACCTGCTTAACAGTGACATATTTTGACACTGGACTATCCGAATTCTCCATCGCACTGACGCAGGAGACGTTGAGAAAGACTTTCCCGGGTGAATTGGAAATTGGATCTTTAGTTAATTTGGAAAGGGCACTGAGCCCTAGCACCAAAATGGGGAGTCATTTTGTGCAGGGTCATGTAGTTGGAACCAAAAAAATTATCGACATGACTCCAGAAGGAGACTCACTGTGGGTGAAACTGAAGGTTGGGAAAGAGATATTGAAGTACATTGTACCAAAGGGGTTGATAGTAGTAGATGAGACTAGTTTAACGGTGGTGGATGTCTGTGAGGAGGAATTGTGGTTCAATTTCATATCGGTGGTATACACACAACAGAAAATTGTGACCCCTATGAAGAAAGTGGGGTAAAAGGCGAACTTGGAGGTTGATATCTTGGGAAAATATATGGAGAGGCTGCTGAGCAATGGATTTGTTGATTCAATCAAAACATAAGGTTTGAAGTAAAGGTGCTTCCTTGCTATTGTTTGTTGTTACTCTTGTATTTTGTGTTGTGTTTTGGTAGAGGTGGCAAAAAGGCCGGGTCTGGCCAGCTCGGTACGGGCCTTATTTTTTGTGGCCCAGCCTAGCCCATACTGGGCCACCGGGAATCGGGTCATTTCGGCCCATTAATATTAATTTATTTTTTAAAATTTTAATTAAAAAAATTAAAATTTATTTATTTTAATATGTGTAATAATTATATAAGTCAATATTGAATATTATCCTCAAATTTATAATTAGATATAAATGGTAAATAATCTATTCAAGTTAATTATTATTATTTTTAAATCAAATAAATTACTCACTCCATCCCGATAATTACTGCACACTTTCCTTTTTTGTCCGTCCCAACACTTATGTACATTTCTATAAATGGATAAAATACATTACAATACTACTCACTTTATATACACTTCTCAATAACTTTACACACCTTTTTCATTAAATAATCTAAAATACTCACTTTTTTACACACATACCTATAATTTTACATATCTTTATACATAAAAAATTAACTTTTCTTAATCTTCACGCACTAGAATACGTGCACAAATTAACAGGATGGAGGGAGTAGGATTTATTATTAGGGATCGATTGTATTATTAAGAGTTGTTAAATTATGGATTGGAGCTATTTTACATCAATAATCACGATTATTATGTGATTAAAATTATATTATTAGCATCCAACTTATTTTATTATTATAATATATAGAATTTGAATCCAACTTTTTATAAATTTCAGCAACATTAAATCTCATACACAATTATTTTTTTCCATTGTATAGAGTAATTATTTTTTTCTTTCTTCTTAACTTTATTTATATCATATACAATATTAAATCTCATACACAACTTATCACATTATATATAATAATAATAATAATAATAAATTTTTTTAAATCTCATACACAACTTTTTTTAAATTTTTTTCCTTTCTCCTTAACTTTATTTCTATCACAAAGTAATCAAAATATCCAAGTAAAATAGAAAATTCATATATAATTAAGTATCACAAATAATTTATGATTAAATATTAAATTAAATATAAATAAAATGATCGGGCCAAAAAAGCCCAAAAAAGCTGGTCGGGCCATTTGGCCCACCGGGCTTGATGGGCCGGGCCAAAACGGACCGGTTCTTTTTGGGCCTACATTTTAATGGCCAGCCCAGCCTACTTATGGCGGGCTACGGGTTGGCCCATCGGGCCGGGCCATTTTCCGGCTCTATGTTTTGGATATCATCTGAATAAGTGCACAATTTTTTGTACTATTCGAGTTGTGTTATTCAAACTTTGCTGAGAATTCATTTATTTTTGGAGGTATGAGTTAACATTGGATTTGTTGATTCTATCAAATCATCAAGATTGACGTAAGGGTGATACCGGAAAATTGGAGATTTTGGAGGTAGCGTAAACAAATATTATGATATAATTTCTCATTTAATGGAATTCACAAGTTTAGAATAAATTCGTCGTGTTAAAAGGAAATACTCAAAATATATTATATTCTCCCAATTTTTCTAATCTCAAATACAAATGAATGAGACTATATTCATAGGAGCTATTACGAGAACCTAGAAATACCCATGCATTAATTATTTGACTCTATACTTACTAGATTCATTTGACCACTTTAAATATTTCTTTGACTATTATAACTATTATGGGTATTATATCCCCCTTGCTAATGGCCGAAAGCCCAACATTATCTCCACTAATGGCGATAGAATCCGATCATAAGAAGCTCAAGGACTATATAGGGAGATAATTTTCGGATCCAACTAAAGGCATAAAAGATGAGCCCATGGAATGAAAAGCAAGACAATCAGAAAAGGGCCCAATGGACGAGCCCATAATCATAACGGGATGGGACTAGGGCGAATTCAAAGGGAGCCAAGTGACAAAGAGCTCGTCAAAGGGATCGATAACCAAAATACTATTCGGCTGGACAATAGACTCCAGAGGTCATGGAAACACCCAGAAAATCTAAAGAACGAAACCCTCTCGAAACCCCACCTTACTTAGAAAAGGAAAGACTATCGGCAGCATGTGGAAGGATATCGAAACGTCATGGAACATTGATAAGAGTGTAAATTCACGTATTTTAAGCTCTGATTTGTGTGGAAATTGAATACTATTGAGTCTTTTAATAAGACAAATCGGAATGTTTATGGAAAAGCCACGAATCAGAGGATACTAGGGATTTTTTAGCGTATTTGTACAGGAAAACAGGTCATAAGGGCTCGGAATGGGAAGTTATGATTTTCGAGGTGAGTTTTGAAGGTTGTTCGACTAAGATGAAGTTGTTCAACCAGCATCACTCTGGTCGAACAGGAGGAGCCAAGTCAAGCAAGATATGAAAAAAATGTCCAGAAGAGTTGCTTGACCAAACGTGGCCGTTCGACCAGGATTACCTTGGTCGAACAGAGGAGGCAAGTCGAACAAAATGTGCAGAATCATACAAAGAGCTTGTTCGACTACCGTTCGACTTAGAGGCCTTGTTCGACTTCTGAAGGCTTGGTTGAACGGATTTTTTCTGATGATATTTTTGGCAATTCCAGATTTCTTTTACCAAATTTGACGTATGCCTCAAGCAAAGCCTATCCAAGGCCCGTAAGGAGGTTCCACGAGTATAAAAGAAGAGCTTTTGCAGGAGAAAAGAAGAACACACAACACTTCATCATCTATTCACCACCGAAACCCTACCGCCATCCGAAGGAGCTGTGAGAGTGGTTCGTTTGTCGAACTAAGTGAGAATCAAGTGAAGATTCAAGAGGAGAGAGTTGTGATGGGGCCCGCATCTAGGGTTAACTTCGCTACTTAATTTATCTTGTAATTTCAAGACTATGGGTAAGATCCTACCAACCACCATGATTGTTCTTCAATCAATCATGGGCTAGAACCGCTTCGGTAGTTCTAGGGTTCTTAAGGTTTTATGAGTTAATTTGTCTTTCATGTGTAAACTCCGTACAACACTACTCGTGATTTATTTTATATAAGATTGCGCTTTTTAAATTCATACTCACAGTCGTTTTGTGCATCATTAACTGTTATGTAGAGTCTGAATACATATCTTGGTTATTGATTGAGTGCATTCACTGCTGAGCAGGATTACATGTTATAATTCTAAGTGAAGGGATTCCAAAGTCTTATTAGAACTATCTTATATGAATACTTGTTAATTGAATACTATTCGGGTTAATAAGTATGAGAAAGAGTATAACTTCATAGTACCTATAAAAGGAGATCATATCGGGTTAGAGTACTAAGTGCACGGGAAATAATTGATACTGATAGTACCTAGAAAGGGGGTGAATTATATCTCTTGCTCTGAGAATATTCACACGTGTCATACGCATATTTACTTGTGTCTATAGAGTGAACTTGCATGGTTAATGATGCGTCCATAAACCACAAGGCAGAGTCGGACATCAACGCATGGAAGAGAGATTAATAAGTAAAACTGGATGACCCGAAGAACTACCTAATTTCTCAATTGATCACAGTCGTATTATCTCTACTACTTATTTATTTTATTTGCTATTTTAATTACTTGTTATTTAGTTATTTAATCACCATAAACCAATTTGCCAGCATAGCCTTAATTCATTAGAATATAATTAAATTAATAATAATTCATCCCTTGGGTTCGATAATCACTTAGTCGCCTATCGAAACTACAATTGATATCTTTCACACTTGGGGATTATTTTGTGTGTTGAGAAAATGCCTATCAAACATCACCTCTCTTTGGAGAAAGCGACATGCATAAGGACAATAATAAATGTAAGATAAGGCTTTCTGAACATCACTCTCAGTTAAAGAACAACACTCACGGAGCATGTTCCTCCTCATCCACTAATGAGATTCAAGCAAAGGACAAAAGGAGGTCTGCAACCTTCTGCAGTTGCCTGTCACCACCTGCGACCACCCACAATACAATTGAAGCTTGGTACTCCTCCGGCATTAATGATTATTTGTCTCCAGCCAGGTGGCGGCACTAGATTGGTCTACGACTAAGGTTTGTTGTAGATATAAATAGCTTCTCTTCCAAGAGACAGGCAGGTTACTCATGCACATACATGACATTACACTTGTAAGGGGAGAAATTTTATGAGTGTTGTTCTTAAGGGTGATAATAAAAGCACTACAAGAAATTTGTGTGGGTAAAATCTATTTTTGTGTGGGCATTGCTTTTTACCCACACATAAAATAAGTGTAACCATGTGTTACTATAATTATGTAGCTAAAAGTTTTTACTTACACATTATATTGTGTTGGTAAATCTTTAACTTTTATCCACACATGTATGTGAAGGGGAATATTTACTTTATGTGTGAAGAGAATATAAAAAATAATTATTTCAATTTGTGGTTGGTCATTTATTTTAACATCTATATTTTATTTATTTTTTGTTCCTTGCGAGATTCGAACCCGTACCTGCGAACGCATGAAAGAAAGTTTTAGCCATTAGGCTATATAGATATTTCATTTAATTTTTTGATAAATATATTTATGTATAGATATGATATGTTTCCAAAATAAGCTATTTTATCTAAATATTATTATATTTTAATAATACTTTATTAGTAATATAGTTTTTAATTTGTATGTTCTATTAATTAATTATTTTTGTCAAGTAAACTATCATACCATCACATGTGATTTTTTTTTAGCCACACATAAATATTATGTGTAGCTAAAAATATATTATTAGTCACATAATTATAATATCTATACTCATGTGTGGAAATTCTTAATATAAAAAGTAATAAGTAAAATTAAAATGTTATTATTGATTTTTAGTGACACATTTTAAATGTCATAATTAAGTATTTTATATTTAGGTATTGGTTAAATTTCTTGTAGTGAAGAGTGAAAGTCTTTGGTCGGATCTCATCTCTCGTTGATTCATTGTGTTTGTGGTGCTTGTTCTTAGTCTAGTTAAACAACCATCTTTCTGTTAGATTGTATACTAAAAGTCTAGTTTTTTATATGAACAATATTTTAACGATTTATTTAAAATGAGAATCATATGATCAAACGTTTTGCATATTATAGTTTATTTATATGCTTGCGCAAAAGTCCATTTACTTTATAATGTAGATAATATGTTGTACGACAATAGTGGAAGATCATATTATCAGTTTTCTTATAAAGTATAAACGAATGGTCACAACCGAGATAGATGGGGACTCTCTATCGGGATGGTTGTAGTGTGACTTGGTATTAGTTTATCTTCACTATAGGATCACATTAGTGCACTTTGTGTATTGAGCAGGACTGCATGAAATCGTTCGACTTATACTGACTATATAGAAGAACTTAATCTCTGTTATTATGGATGTTCGTGCTCTTAATTCCTATACAATAACCTCGACACATAAGGTAGTGTGTATTTTTTTGATTCATCAATGGGTGAGATTTACATGTAATTAAATCAACAAACTCGGTGAGTTCGAAAAATAGTGTTATCTCTATGGTGTGCTGTTGATTGTAGAAGGAATCCGTGTGCGCTATAGGTTGATGATGTCCCCATGAGGAGCTCATAAGGATTATCATCTAAATCTTGCAAGTGGATTAATTCCGGCATGATAATGAGGTTGAGTGGTACTACTCTCGGATGAGATATTAATTAATAGAGTTGTCAGTAACTTAATTAATTAATGGACATCGTATATCTTAAACATGGGGAGACTGCCGGGCTCATAATAAGAAGGAGCGCATAATGTAATTATGGGATTAGAGCGGCAGTGCAGTATATTATTATTATTGGACTTAAGTATAAGTTTTGGGCTAAACTTGTATACTTAAGCCCAATGGAGGCCCGACTCTAATTTCTCCTCCCGGTCCCTGTTGTAGCCCAAATATAAGTCATCTCAGCTTCCTATAACCCTACAGAAGTCGCCTCTTTTGACGTGAAAAGTAGGAAATGAGCAAATTGAGAAGATCATGAAGATTGTCGCCCACACGACGTCGGACTTGGGAATACAGTAGAAGATCAAAAGGTTGTTTTTAGTAGCTGTTTATCTTCAACACACTGGTGAAAGGTAATATGTTTCTGATTTATTGCTTCCGCTGGATTAGAAATGCATGGAACCTTAACGGTTCATGCTAACCAAATAATCGAATGCTAATAATTAGTATCAGAGCTTCGGTTTCATGGCTAAACATGACACGTTAGACTAGGGTTTATGTGCTATACGTGATTTAATTTTCGTATAGAAAGCATGTGTATTAGGGTTTTTGGTATTATTATATTACTACTTTATACATGAAAACCCTGTACGTTCATCAATTGAATTCGGCGATGCACGCTGAAAGTCATGCCCTGAGATACGATGTCGCGGAGAGGATTCCATGCAATGCCCTCGTTGGCATGTGAGATACCCCTGTTGATGAGCATGGTGTAAACCATGCGAGCCGGGCGTGGCGCCCGTTGACGGCACACTGCTGGGCTACTAATGAGTGTGTAAATTCATGAATCTTGAGCCTGGATTTGTGCTATTATGAAGTGTTTGAAGGTTGTAATCGGTTGTAAACCAATATATATTGTGAAAAGGCACGTATCAGGTGTTGTTGAAGCCATTTGAGTGATTTTTTGAAGGAAATCGAAATGGAAGTGTTGACATCTGAAGAAAGAAAGTCGAAGCCATCCGTTTGGGCGAAGCATGAGTGCAATTCGATTAGAAAGAGGTCAATTCGATCAGCCCTTCTGGTCGAATTGGCAGCGTAACATGAGCAGAAGGTAGATTCGACCATGACAGGGGGATTCAATCTGGACATCAGGTCGAATCGAGGTCGAATTGATTGGCAGAGATGCCAATTTGACCTCGTCACTTCAATTCGACCAGGGCATCTGGTCGAATCAAGCATCTGGGACTTACAGTAGGCCAATTTGACCTCCAATTCGACCTGGAGGGGTGAATTCGACCTGTTGGTGAGGTCAAATTGAGACTCGGAAACATACCATATCCGTATTTTTACACCCTCAATGCGTGTGATCAGTTAAAAAGCCCATTCCAGGCCCGGAAGGCGCGATTACAAGTATAAAAGAAGACTTATGCAGCTGTAGATCATATCATATTACGCGATCAAGAGGACGAGACGTAGAGAGTGAAGAGGAAAGCCATCATCCATCATCCGGAGGGGCTGCAAGAGAGGTTCCGCTGGAGATTCAAGTAAGATTGGTCCAACTAACCATGATTGTTCTTAGATTAATCATGGGCTAGAGCCGCTTCGGTAGTTCTAGGGTTATTAATGTTTCATGAGTTAATTTGTCTTCGTGTATAAACTCCGTACAACACTACTTGTGGTTTATTTTATATAAGATTGCGCATTTTTAATCCATACTCACGGTCATTTTGTGCATCAATAATTGTTGTGTAGAGCCTGAATACATAACTTGGTTATTGGTTGAGTGCGTTCACTGCTGAGTAAGGTTTTATGTTATAATTCTAAGTGAAGGGATTTCGAAGTCTTATTAGAACTATCTTATATGAATACTTGTTAATTGAATCATATTCGGGTTAATAAGTAGGATAAAGAGTATAGTTTCATAATACCTATAAAGGGAGATCATATCGGGTTAGAGTACTAAGTGCATGGGAAATAATTGATACTGATAGTACCTAGAAAGGGGGATGAATTATATCTCTTGCTCTGAGAATATTCAATTGTGTCATACGCATATTCAATTGTGTCTATAGAGTGAATTTGCATGGTTTAGTGATGCGTCCATGAACCACAAGGCAGAGTCGGACACCGTCACATGGAAGATGAATTAATAAGTGGAACCGGATTACCTGAAGAACTACCTACTATCTTACTTGATCACAACTCACTTATCTCTTCTTCTTGTTATTTTTACTTGTTATTTTAATTATTAGTTGTTACTTAATCTCAATATCACAACCATTATAATTTCCAACATACTCTTAATTTACTAGAACATAATTGAATTGATAATTAACCGTCCCTTGGGTTCGATATATAACTTGGTCACCTTTCAAAACTACAATTGATATCCTTCATACTTGAGGATTAATTGTGTGTTGAGAAAATGCCCATCAGCTACTTGGCGAGCAGGACACACGGTAAGATGCACGGCTATACACTCAGTTGCGACGAAGATTGGGCATATCGCTCGTCTGCGGCTAATGGGCGATAGGCGCCCAAAGGTGATAGAAAAACACACACAGTGTCGAGCAGGCAGGCGGGTGTAAAATCGAGCAGAGCGTCCGGTGACACGCTCGACATAGTGCTCGTTTTAGTGCTGTTTTAGGTGAGTCAACAACGGAAACCAAGCGCGATGCTCAGTTGCAGTGGAAACCAGGTGCATGCTCAATTGCGGCAAAAACCAGGCGTGACGCTCGGTTGCGGCAGAAACAAGGCGCGATGCTAGATTGCAGCAGAGACCAGGGGCATCGCCCGGTTGAGGTGAAAACCAGGCATGATGGTGAGTGAAAGGTCGGGTGCCCGCCCTGTGGTGTGTTCGATGAGGTGCCCGGTGACATGCCATTTTCGGGCGTGAGTGTTTGTATCCGGGCGACCTGGGGGTGGTTGCGTGATGGAGTACAGGTGGCCAGGCGAGCTGCCAGGCATACTGCCGTGTGAGGCACACGATGGCCCGCAAGATTATAGACGAGGCACGTAATTTCTCGCACGATACGGCGCACGAATATGAGCAGCAGACTAACAATGACGGCACAACTCGTGCTGATACCTTGCACGAGTTGTGCAGGTGTTATCCATCGACCAACCGGGAGTATTTTTAAGATTCATCGTTTTATGCATTATATTTCGTGATATATAACTGAATTAATTGATTTAATTATCTATTATTATTATATATTTGGTTGCATGCTCTATTTGATTTATTGCCATTAATAGAAGCATGCTGGGTTGCGTATTATATTTGAATATTAAATGCATGTTAAAAACCCTCGTATTAAATAACTAAGTGGGAGAGGAGATTGGTAAATAATTCCCGCAGTATCCATTATTGGTTTGTAAGTGATGTGAATAAACTTGAGCATTGGCTATATTGCATTCCTCCCTAACGGATGGGTTTATTCACGGATCACTGGTACAAACTTCTTTATGATGGTTAAAGAAAGTTATCAGAGCGCGTATGCACTTCTCCAACAGTAAGGCACACAAGCTTGGGCAGCGGATTTGGAATAAAATAATGGTGTACACTAAGGTGTAAATAATAAGTATCCTCCCCAACGAAGTCACTGCTGTTATTTGCATGGCTAAAAAAGGAACCAACTATTAATTTATTTTGTCATAAAGTTAGGTTGATGAATGAAATTAATGGGTAAAAATTTCTCTTGTAAATGTTATGATTTGTATACATCCACTCTAACGTGGCATGGAAATTCACGGTGCTTAAGATGTTGGTGAATTTTATTTTATATTATTTTGAGGGAATCATTATAAATTGATAAATTCGAAGTGTTTGATCTGTTTATTTATTTATGATTCTCAGGATTTTTAAATGGCACTGAACTCACTTTCTTTTATACTTAAAGAACACAAAGTTACTGGCACAAATTATGTTGACTGGAAATGAAACATGGATATTATTTTAACTGCTGAAGATTACATCTTTGTACTCACTAAGGAATGTCCTGTAGAGCCTACTGATGACTCAACAGAAGAGGAAAGAACTGCTTATAATAGGTGGCTCAGAGCTGATAGGATGTCTAAGTGCTATATATTGGCTTCAATGTCAAGTGTGCTTCAGCATCAACATCAAGCTATGAACACTACTTATGATATGATGCAGAATCTTAGGGAATTCTTCGGGCACCAGAGTCATCCTGTTAGGTCTTTTGCTGATGAATACCAAAATGGCTGAGGGCACTTCCGTAAGGGAGCATGTTCTTAAAATGATGGGCCAATTCAATGAGCTGGAGGTCCTTGGAGCTAAAATCGGGAAACCCAAGTCGATATCATACTCCAAAACTTGCATAGGAGTTTTGAGCAATTTCGTCTCAACTAGTACTTGTTGGCAGAGCTTCTGACAAAACTTGTGGCGGCAGAAGGACTATTTCGTCAAGCTCCTCATGTTCATGTTGCTGAAAATGCTGCTCATCCTAAATCAAATAAGAAGAAGCAAGGAAATTCAGCATCGGTGAACCAAGTGAAGGCAAAGAGTGGTGCAGTCAAGAAGCCTAAATGTAAGTGTTTCAAATGCAAGCAGCCGGGACACTACAAGGCTGACTGCCCTCTTTTGAAGGAGAACATGAATGGTAAGTCTTTTATACTAGTTGTTGAATTGTGTTTAGTGGCTGTATCTGCTGACACTTGGTGTGTCGATACGGGAGTCACTGACCATGTCTGCAATTCTTTGCAGGGGTTCCACCAAACTCGATAGCTTAGTGATGGGGAGATTACCATACTCATTGGAAATACTACAAGAGTAGTGGCTGTTGTAGTGGGAGACGTCTATTTATTTTTTAATAAGAATAAAACTCTTGTTTTGAGGAATTGTCTTTATGTACCTCATTTTAGAAAGAATTTAATTTCGGTTTCTAAATTGTTTAATGATGGATATTCTGTTTCTTTTAATGACAAGGTTGCTTTAAGAAAAAATGGAATTTTTATTGATGGTGCATTGATAGATAATTTGTATATTCTTAATCCAATTTCTCCCACAGTGCAACAAATTGAATTGAATAATACATCTACCAATAAGAGAAAAGAACCTTCGAAAATGAGCCAAATATATCTTTGGCATCTAAGGCTCAGTCATATTAACTTGAGTATGATTCAAAGGTTGATAGCTAATGGACCTCTGAGTTCATTAATAGTGGAAAATTATCCAACTCGCGAATCCTGCTTGGAAGGAAAGATGACCACAAGGCCTTTTAAGGCTAATGGGTATAAGGCCAAGGATCTGTTGGAATTGTTCATTCTGATTTATGTGGTCCTATGTCTGTCTAGGCAAGAGGGGGTTATGGATACTTCGTCACTTTCATTGACGATTATTCTAGATACAGATATATTTATTTGATGCACCGCAAGTTTGAGTACTTTGATAAATTCAAAGAGTACAAAGCAGATGCGGAGAAGCAACTTGGAAAATGTATCAAGATACTACGATCTGATCATGGTGGCAAATACCTCTTGGGAGAGTTTAGGAATTATTTATCAGAGGAAGGGATTGAATCCCAATTGTCTGCAATGGGCACACCCCAGCACAATGGTGTAGCTGAAAGGAGGAATAGGACTCTTATGGAAATGGTATGATCAATGATGAGTTATTCGGAATTACCAATTTTGTTTTGGGGATATGCCTTAGATACAACGGCTTACATCCTGAATTTAGTACCTTCTAAATTAGTAGCTTGCACACCCATCGAATTGTGAACCAAGCAAAAGTCTAGTCTCAAACACTTTCAGATTTGGGGTGCTCTGGTACATGTGTTGAAGGCGGATGCTGATAAGTTAGAATCGCGTACAGATGTTTGTCTGTTTGTAGGGTATCCTAAAGGAACAAGGGGTGGTATGTTTTATAGTTCCAAAGAACAAAAAGTAATCGTTAGCACGAATACTAGGTTTTTGGAAGAGGATTGTGCAATGAATCACAAACCCCTGAGTAAAATTATTCTAGAAGAAGTAAGAGGGGAAACACCAAATATAATACCAACTGTACAAGAGGATATACCACAGGACACTGCACCGCGTCTCACACCTGATACACAATTGCCTGTGGATTCTCGTCGTAGTGGGAGGGTTGTGAGACAACCCGATAGATTCATGGGATTGGGAAAGTCATCCGACTTGGTCCCTGGTGAACATGAAATTGGCCCATGAAATTACAACGAATCTCTACATGATAAAGATGCTCAATCATGGAAAAAGGAAATGAAATCTGAGATAGAATCCATATATTCTAATCAAGTCTGGGATCTTGTAGAACCATCCCATGGTGTAAAAGCTATTGGATGCAAGTGGGTCTATAAAAGAAAAAGAGGATCTGACGGCAATATTTAAGTCAATCCGAATTCTTTTATCTATTACTGCTCATATGGATTATGAGGTATGACAAATGGATCAAGACAGCTTTCTTGAATGTAAGTCTTGATGAAAACATCTATATGAAACAACCAGAGGGATTTATTGCAAAGGGCGAAGAGCATCTTGTGTGTAAGCTTAATAGGGTCCATTTACGGATTGAAACAAGATACAAGATTATGGAACATCCGTTTTGATGAAGTAATCCAGTCATATGGATTTATTCAATATCCGGATGAATCATGTCTGTACAAGAAGTGTGACGGAAACGTAGTGATATTTCTTATACTCTATGTGGATGATATCCTGCTCATTAGAAACAATGTAAATTATTGTCGGGCGTAAGGGTATGGCTTTCTAACCAGTTTTAGATTAAGGACTTAGGAGAAGCCGGACACATTCTAGGGATCAAATTAATAAAGGATCGCAAGAAAAGAATGTTGTGCTTGTCCCAAGCTTCATACATTGATATAATCCTGGCACATTTTAGCATGCAAGATTCCAAGAAAGGTTTTCTACCTTTCAGGCATGGAATACCTCTATCTAATGAAATGTGTCCTAAGACACAACAGGAAATAGAGGAGATAAAGCTAGTTCATTATGCTTCGGTAGTAGGAAACCTCATGTATGCAATGGTATGTACGAGGCCGGATATTTGTTATGCCTTGGGCATGGTCAGTAGGTATCAAAGTAATCCAGGACAAGGGCATTGGACTGCGGTAAAGCATATTTTGAAGTACCTGCGAAGGACTAGGGATTATGTACTGGTATACCGGGTAGATACTTTGTTACCTTTGGGTTATAGTGATTTGAATTTTTAGTCAGATAGGGATGCTAGTAAATCCACCTTGGGTTATGTGTTTACTCTTGGAGGAAGAGCCATAATATGGAGGAGTGTAAAGCAGAAATGCGTTGCGGATGCTACCATGGAAGCTGAATATATAGCAGCCTTTGAGGCAGCTAAAGAAGCAGTATGGCTCAGGAGCTTCTTAATGGGCTTGGATGTGATTCCTGGTTTGCCCAAAATAATCACAATTTATTGTGATAACAGTGGTGCAGTAGCAAACTCGAAGGAACCACGAGCCCATAAGGCGAGTAAACACATTGAGCGTAAGTACCACTTGATACGAGACATCATTAAAAGAATGGAGGTCGTTGTCGCTAATATTGCATCTAAGAATAACCTAGCTGATCCTTTTACTAAGAGCCTTCCAGCGAAAGCATTTGATAGGCATGTAGAAGGAATGAGGATTAGATATGTATTAGCAGATATGGCAGCGTAATCTTTTAGTATAAGTGGGAGATTGTTAGATTGTATACTAAAAGTCTAACTTTTTGTATGAATAATGTTTTAACGATTTATTTGAAATAAGAATCATATGATCAAATATTTGGCATATTATAATTTATTTATATGTTTGTGCAAAAGTCTATTTACTTTATACTGTAGATAATATGTTGTGGGACAACACGTAGAAGATCATATTATCGGTTTCCTTATAAAGTATAAACGGATGCTCACAACCGAGATAGACATGGACTCTCTATCAGAATGGTTGTTGTGTGATTTGGTATTAGTTTTTCTTGACTATAGGATCACATTAGTGCACTTTGTGTACTGAGCAGGACCGCTTGAGATCGTTCGACTTATACTAACTATATAGAAAACTTGATCTAATTTATTATGGATGTTCGTGCTCTTAATCCATATACAATAACCTCGACACTTAAGACAATATGTATTTCTTTGATTCATCAATAGGTGAGATTTACATATAATTAAATCAACAAACTTAGTGAATTGGGAAGTAGTGTTGTCTCTGTGGTGAGCTGTTGATTGTAGAAGGAATTCGTGTCCGCTATAGGTTGATGATGTCCCCTTGAGTAGCTCATAAGGATTATCATGTAAATCTTGCAGGTGGATTAATTCCGGCATGATAATGAGATTGAGTGGTACTACCCTCGGATGAGATATTAATTAATGGAGTTGTCAGTAACTTAATTAATTAATGAGCATTGTATATCTTAAACATGGGGAGCCTGTCGGGCTCATAATAAGAAGGAGCCCATAATGTAATTATGGGATTGGAGCGGCAGTGTAGTAATAATATTTTAGTAGACTATATTATTATTGGACTTAAGCATAAGTTTTGGGCTAAACTTGGATACTTAAGCCCAATGGAGGTCCGACTATAATTTCTCCTCCTGGTCCCTATTGTAGCCCATATATAAGTCATCTCAACTTCCTGGAACCCTACAGAAGTCGCCTCTTTTGATGTGAAAAGTAGGAAAGGAGCAGATTGAGAAGATCCTGAAGATCGTCGCCCACATGACGTCAGGATTGTACTTGAGAATATAGCAGAAGATCAAGAGGTTGCTTTCTGCATCTGTTCATCTTCAACACACCCTGGTGAAAGGTAATACATTTCTGATTTATTACTTCCTCTGGATTAGAAATGCATGGAACCCTAACGGTTCATGCTAACCAAACGATCGAATGCCAACGCTTTTCATTATTATTCTTGATCATAACTAGCTAGGAAATCTCCATCAACAATAACCCTATGAAAAACATTACTATAACATTAAATATAGTAAATAAGATGTCTCGACCAAGAAAAGATAGCTGGAAAGACTCAAAACACCTCAAACAAATGAACTTTGCAGATTATCCGGTATTCCTGCAACCTTTCAAATAAAAAATCTTATTGTAGGAAACTCCAAATGACTCTCCAATCATTGAGCTGGAAACTAGATTGAGAGGGATTTAACTGTGTACAAACTTTTCTCTGAGTTTCCTTCATTTTTATCAGCACAGTCAACATGAATTTAGCAGACCTTCAATGCTTATCAGCATTATTTTTAACTGAATTATTTCAGTAGCCTTTCTGTGCAATCCTAATCTTTGCTCTGCTCACCATTTTCATATCTTCTTGTCAAACCAGTGGAACTAGTTAGAGAAAAAATGACGATTTCTCACCCACCAACATCCCTGTGCCAGCACCTCCGGAATCCCTAACCACCGGCGGCAAAAGTCACAACAATTTCAGGCCTTTCGGTTGCTTCGCTGCTGCAGGAAATCCACTCCAAGCTATCTCTTCATCCTGCTATAAATCACCCTCCTCTTTCATCTATCTTCATCAAACCCCCGAAACCCTATCACCCAAATTTGTCACCACCACAATCAAGTCCATTTTCACCGGTATATTGGAAGAAATGGGAACGATCAAGCAGATAGGGTTCGACCAAGAGGGCAGTTTCATCATGAAAATCTATGGAAAACCATCCTCGAAGACGTACACTTGGGCGACAGTATCTCCATCAACAACACCTACTTAACGGTGATGGATTTCGATACCGGACTATCCGAATTCTACGTCGGACTGACACCAAAGACATTGAGAAAGGCTTCTCTATGTGAATTGAAAATGAGATCTTTGGTTAATTTGGAAAGGGCACTGAGCCCTAGCACTAGAATGGGGGGTCATTTTGTGAAGGGGTCACGTCGACGGCACCGGAGACATCGTCGACGTGACTCCAGAGGGAGACCCACTGTAGATGAAAATGAAGGTTGAAAAGAGATATTGAAGTACGTTGTACCAAAGGGTTTTATAACAGTAGATGAGACTAGCTTAAAAATTGTGGTGTTTGTGAGGAGGAATTATGGTTCAATTTCATGTTGGTGGCATACACACAACAGAAAATTGTGACCCTTTTGAAGAAAATAGGGCTGAAGGTGAATTTGGAGGTTGATATTTTGGGGAAATATGTGGAGAGGCTATTGAGCAGTGGATTTGTTGATTCAGTCAAATCATCAGGATTGAAGTAAAGGTGCTTCCTTGCTATTGTTTGTTATAATTCTTGTATTTTGTGTTATGTTTAGGATATCATTTTACTTGATCATCTCAATAAGTGCAACACTTTTGTACTATTCGAGTTGTGTTAGTTAAACTTTGATGAGAATTCTTTTGTTTTTTTGGAGGTATGATTTAACAGTGGATTTGTTGATTCTATCAAATTATCAGGATTAAAGTAAAGGTGATACCGGAAAATTAGAGATTTAGGTGGTAGCACAAACAAATACTATGATACAATTCCTTAATTAGTGAAATATGCGCCACAAATTTGGAATAAACTCGTCTTCTTAAAAGTAAACACTCAAAATATACTATATTTTCCCTATTTTTCTGATCTCAAATACAAATGAATGAGACTCTATTTAAAAACCATTACAAGAATATATAAATGCCCATCCACGAATCATTTGACTTAAAACTTACTTAGATTCATTTGATCATTTGGAATGTTTCTTTAATTATTATAATCCATGCATAACATTACTATAACATTTAATATAGTAAATGAAATAACTTGACCCAAAAAAGAGAGTTGGAAAGACTTAAAAAATACTTCAAATGCATGAACTTGGTAGATTCTTGTGTATTCCTGCCACCTTTTCGAAAAATGAGCATAACTTGTTGTCGGAAAATCCAAATGACTCTCCATTTGTTGAGCTGGAAACTAGACTGAAAGGCTTTCCATTGGGTGCAAACTTGTCTCTGAGTTTCCTTCATCCTTATTAGCACAATCACCATAAATTCAGCAAATCTTCGATACTTATCAGGATTACTTTTGTATCTTATATTTTGCTTAACTAGATCAAAACTCTTTTATGCTTCTTTAGACCATTGTTGAAACTTAATTGCTCGATTATCAATGCTCATTTTCCAAGAGACGTCTTTCCTTGAGATAATTAGAGACGGGATTGCACAAAGATTCATACTTTCCCTTAGCAAGCCTTTCTCCATGAGCTCTTGCTCTTGCCTTTGTAACTCTTCATTTGATGCTTTAGATTTGTTTGATAAGCTGATTTGTTTGGGATAGAGACATCGGGTGCAAAATCACGACAATATTGAATGTTCCTAATAGGTGGAAGCCCCCCAAGAATTTTATTAAGAACCTCATTCTTGAATACTTGAAGAAAAGGTACCATTATGGGTAGGATCTCCATCATCACTTCATTTTCCTCCATCACCACAAGAGCATAAGTTAGGGATGGATAGCACAGATGGTAAAGCAGCTCAATTTCATGGCCAATATGTTGGGCTCGACTCCTCTTAAGCTTTTTTATATATATTTTTTTCTTTTTGGTTAATTTATTTAACCTTCTTTTTAACCGTAATTCTACTAAATTAAATAAAATTTGTCACCTGTTTATATTTTTTAGTGAGTTATTTTTATAAAATTATATATTAGTAAAAAAAACTAAAATGATGAATTATTATTTTTTTGAATAAAATTTATTGCTTCTCAAATTCTACATAACAATAATATAAAAAAATTAAAATATATTAAAATTTGAAAAGTAATATATTTATTTATTTATTTAAACCGGAGATCTAGACCGGCTCCTAAAAGTTGTAATTCAATTATTATTGCTTGCGGAGGAGCTAGCCAATTCTGAAATCCTATAATAAATTCAACAAGAGCAATGCAGATTGAATTTAATATGAAAAAACTAGTAACATAGTGCTTCACATATTTAAATCTAGTCAAAACTTGTATAAATAAGATTCACTTTAATTTATCAAAATTATTTTGTAATATATGAAAAAATATTTTATAAAGTAATGAATTATTATATCTTTATATAAAAAATAAATACTACTAGTGTTTTTTTTTTATATTCAAGAGTTATAATATTTTTTTGAAAAAGTTTTTATGTATTAAGAATAATTTTGCAAAATGAGGTCTGAACTGATTCTGATATTAGACGAGCACCTAAATCTAATGGGATAGATATAGATGTAAAATTGCATTTACAGGTTCTTTCCTAATGGAAATCGTAGCACCCAAAACCCATGCAGAAACCCCTCTTCTCCATGTCAAAATCACTACTCTCACCTCAAACCCTAAAATTCAAATCCAATTGCCCCATTACAAGCCTCCAAAACCCATTACTATGAAACCAGCAACCCGGAAACGGAAACCAAACCCGTTGCCACCATTTCCGACATTTTAAGTTTGATGGACAGCCTCAATTTGTCCATACCATCAGATATTTATATTTCACTCATCAAAGAATGCACGGAATTGGGCGACCCATTAATGGCCATTGAATTGCATGAGCATATCAGAAGAAGCAGGCTTCATTTGGGCTTACCGTTGATTAATCGGCTTCTGTTGATGTTCGTGTCCTGCTGGTGTTCTGACCGTGCGTGCCAGCTGTTTGATAAAATGTCCTAGAGGGATTTCAACTCGTGGGGTGGCTCTGATTGCTGGTTTTGTTGACAATGGGGCGTATAATGAAGCCATAGAATTGTTTATCAGAATGTTACATGATAAAGATTTGGAAAATATAGGTGAGAACCAAATGGGATTTTCAGTTCCTGGAATTCTCACGTGTGCTCTTAAAGCTTGCATTTATATTGAGGACTTGGAACTCGGGAGGCAAGTGCATGGTTGGTTATGGAAACTTGGTTACACGAAAAAACACTGCTTTAAGTAGTTTCTTGATTAATTTCTACGGCAAACTGAACTTCGCCAAGGATGCTTACAGCATATTTGAACAAGTTCGTTGTCCAAATACAGCTGTGTGGACGTCTAGGATTGTGACCAGCTGCAAAGTAACTTTGTGGATGTGATCAACGTGTTTAAGGAGATGGGAAGAGAGGGAGTGAGAAAGAACGGGTATACCTTTTCGAGTGTTCTCAAGGCTTGTAAGAGGATGGGGGATATAGAAGACAAATTCTGTTTTGATGAAGAGGAGATAGAGAAGATTTAGACTGCTGAATTTCAGAGAGATCATGCCAGTAGGAAAGAATGGTTCAGAAGGAGAAGTAATTGTTGGAGATCATTTGGTCATGAATGTCAATTTCTGGGTGAAAGAAACTCTGTATTATCCCCAAGTTTTGATTATTTGATGATTAGAATTTTATATATTTTGTGAATCATCGCCTCCGAAAAAACCAAAATTATCTAATGATTCTGATGAGACAGTTGAACATGGTCATCCATGACCTAAAAGCTCGACTGTTTTCACCGCCAAGAACAAAGAGGGGTGAAACATGGATCCAGTGGTGGGATGGAAGTGCAAAAGGTAACTATTTTTAATTAAAGTATCATGAAATTTACATAAGTTTATGCATTACTATAAAATCTGTTTTGCTGCATGAATTATATGAGCAACTAACTACCTGGCTAATTCATCACTTATGCTAATTGAAACCCTACTAGATTTCTTTCTTCCTAAGGCATTCCCCCTTAGAACTTCATTACTAGTTTGCATGAAAAATCCAGGTTTCTGGGGTTGAGGCAGGACTGTGTCATCAGTGCTTAACATGAGAAGCACAGAAGACATGGGGGGTCGTTCATTTGCTTTGTTCTGAACACATAGTAACCCAACTTGAATGCACCTCCTTACTTGGGATTCCACCTGTGAGCTGTTGTAGCACGGATCCATCAGTTCTAGCTCTCTCTCTTTGTTCCAAAGTAGCCATGCCTGTAAGGAAACATGCACGTTATTCTGTGTCTAGTGTATTCAATCTGATGCTGGAAAATGAGATCAAACTAGGTGCAATTGTTTTATTAACCTGTTCCATAAGGCTATTATAGCAAGAGGGATGCTGGAACCCTGTGTTTTTTATCCCACTCACTATCTCTAAGATTATGACTCCCAAGCTATATACATCTGAATTGATGGAGAATTTTCCCTCAAGGGCATACTCCGGGGCCATGTAGCCACTGCAGTCAGTTCTTATAAATAAGGCCCCACAAAAAGTTTACATGTATAAAAATAAGAAACTTACTATGTCCCAACAATTCTTCTTGTTCTTGCTGTAGTTTGATCCCCTTCTAGCATTCTTGCAAGACCAAAATCTGAAATCTTTGCATTCAAGTTCTCATCTAATAAAATATTGCTTGTTTTGAGGTCCCTGTGGATAACTTTTAGTATGGAATCATGATGGGGTAATGAAGGCCTTTCGCAATTCCCATAATAATATTGAGGCGCTTTGGCCAAGTCAATAGCACCTTTCTTTCCTGGTCTGCAATTGGTCAAGAATTGTAGTAAGTGTAATATAAAAAAGATGTGTTAGATTTAATTATAGATTAGGATAAGGTTTGAATATTCTGCATGATGATAACTGGTGAAAAAGCTCATAAAGATTGTCCGAACCAAATATTATATAGTCTAGGCTTTTGTTGTGCATGTAGTCGTAAATTAACATCTTTTCCTCCCTTTCAATGCAGCATCCCAATATTCTGATCAGGTTCCTGTGTTGTAGTTTGGCGATCAAAATAACTTCATTTCTGAACTCTTGGGGACCTTGCCCAGAAGTTCTCTACATTCTTTTCACTGCGACTACTTCTGAAGATGATAGGTTTGCCTGAAAAGAAGTTAAAAGCACCTTTCTGAATCAAAGCAGACGCCAATATATGTAGGCATATTACTTGAATGCTGTATCACCTTATAAAATGGACCAAAGCCACCTTCTCCGATCAAGTTTTCTCCTGAAAAGTTATTTGTAGCTGCTGCAATGGTTTGCCAACCAAATAAAGGTATGTCTAATTCCTCCCTCATCTTCTTAGAATCTCTTAAAATAGTTGTAATATTGAGTCAGAGTCTGTACAATGATATACAGCATATAATAGTACATGGAAAGGATCAGAAATATTGTGACCCTGTTTCTTGTGTTGCATCTTTATAAATAATCCTCCAAAAGAAGAGCCCAAAATAAACATTCCAAAACTAATAGCAGCTGCTGTGATTATGATTGCTGTCTTTGCAGACCCTTCCCTCTTCTTCAAATCTGTTAGATTATCTATAATTGATGAATCAGCTATTAGCGGTCAGGTAATTTCCGTAACTCATTCAAGATACACAAATCTTGATACTATAAAGAAATTTATTTACCAAGTTCTGAAACAGGCATGCGAAGATAGAGACTTGGTCCATCACCTGCTTCAACCACATCAAACAGCTGCTCCCGTAGCTGAAGTGAGGATCGGCATAAGCTGTGCATTCACAGTTCTTCAAGCAGTCGTCCCTGCACTCATCAATGGCCATGCTCGTGTTTAATCGAAAATTAAGAGAATTGGGCAACCGGATTCTGTTAACCTTGAGAAATCCATAATTTTTTTGGCAATCTGATGACGGTAGACTTCTACTACATTCACTTTCCCAGTTGAACATTCTCCTTTCTTTTTCAGATTTTGGCTTGAATCCCCTCAAACACTCGCATATTGGCAACTTATAAATTCTACAGATACTATTATGACCGCAGTGACCGTAGCTGTCGCATTTGTCCCTTGGCAGCAACAACGTAAGATTCCAACCATCTTTTTGTTCATTCATCACGTAGCGTTCTAACTGGCCGGTGTAGTTCATTAACTCTCTGAACTTAATTTTTCCATTGAGGGGGCGAAAAGCTGAAATCATCCTACCCCTGTTGGATACTACTTCATATTTCCAATCTGGATCTGACTTATCTGGAATTCCAAATAAAATACCATTCCAGAAGACAATCCTCATGAACTTTTTCATCCCATTGGTATATATGATGAGTTGAGACATGTTCTCAATCCTGCAACTGTATTCTCCACTGGACGGATCATCAGCACTTCTCCATGATGTCATGTTTCTACTTTCTCCAGCACCTATCCCTGGGTAAGAGTAGTCAGTTGGGTAATTGAAACTCTCCCAAATATACGTAGAATCATACACCAGGACCAGGTTTCCAGTGTCCAAGAGTTTGACTACAGGACTTGATGCTGGCCTTGATGATCCGACGACCAAATTTTTGCTCCCTGAACTGAACTGAGAACCAGAGTGCCATTTGGATGTAAAGTTAAAGCTCCCGTCGAATCCAAGATGGGATTATTTCTGTTTGCAAGCCAGATGACAACATCCGGTGTAGCCGTGTACCATATTCCTAAGTATCTATTGGTGGATTTGCCAGGTGAGAAGAATCCCAGCTTAAATGTTTGGTCTGGAGATATTAAGACCTCTCCATCAGACAGAGGTTGGTCTGGAGAAAGTGTGAGAGAGAGCTGGAAAACGGTGATAAGGCAGAGAGAAGCAAATACCAACTTTGGTTAATCCATTTTTACAGAGGGATCAGGTAATCATAATTTCAAGTTTATGTCATCAGGTTTTTCGTGTATTTATTTATGTTACCTAATCTTGAAATTGTACTGTGTTCGACCTTTTGAGTCTTGTTCAACTTTCTAATTTTCACTTTTGTCTTGGGGTGTTTTTTTCTTGTTGCATTCCTTGTACACGTTTCCATTTTCTTTTTTGTTTCTATAGAAGACCTCATTTGATGGTCTGAAATGTAATGAATAATAGTATTCAATAAAATTAATATATATAGAGGCAACCTTTTTTTTTTTTTTTTGACTTCTCTCCTTAATTTTTGTCCAATCATCACACCTCGAAGGCTCAAACCCTCTCATGTAAAATCTCCCAATCTTCTCTCTCCTCTGCCTTCCTTTTTTTCTGAAGTCCCGATTCTACTTCTCAATTTTATCATTTCGTTTTGATTTGTGGAATTTAATTTCTGAATGTAAACCAATAATAATCGTTTATTAGAACCACACAATTTCTGTTGTAACTGAATCAAATTTTAATATTGGACGAAGAGGATAGGATTGACGCTGTTGAATCTACTGTTTCTTGTAATTTAAAGAAATTATGAGAATTGTTATAGATGCTGATTCAATAGATGAATCACATGAGTTCTACCTGGCTTCTACATCACTCATGTTTATTGAACCCTTACTAGACTTCTTACTTTCAATTGCATTCCTTTTTGAAACATCTTGCAAGAAAAATCCTGGTTTGTGGGGATGTGGCAAGGTTATGTCATCAGTGCTTAACATGGTAAGCACCGAAGACATCGCGGGTCGTTCATCTGCATTGTTTTGGACACATAACAACCCGACTTGAATGCACCTCTTTACTTGGGATTCCACACATGAATCATCGTAGCATGGAACCATCAGCTGTATCTCCTTATGTCCATTCCAAAACTGCCATGACTGTAATAATGCATGCTCAGTATTTAGTACCACTCAGCTTTTATAAATTAGTCATAATCTGGAATAATGCAATTAACCTGTTCAAGAAGACTGTAATAGCTAATAAGATGCTGGATTTCTCTGTTCTTTTTACCACTCACTATCTCTAATATCATGACTCCCAACCTAAATACGTCCGACTTGATTGAGAACTTTCCTTCAAATGCGTACTCCGGAGCCATGTAACCACTGCTAACAGTTTGTATAAATGAGGCTCTACAAGTAATGTATTTATGTACAAACAAGGAACTTACTATGTCCCAACAATTCTTCTTGTTCTTGTTGTAGTTTGTTCCCCTTCAAACATTCTTGCTAGACCAAAATCTGAAATCTTTGCTTTCAACGTCTTGTCTAATAAAATATTGCTTGTTTTGAGGTCTCTGTGAATAAGTTTTAGTATGGAATCAAGATGGAGGTAAGAAAGACCCCTTGCGATTCCTAATATAATATCAAATCGCTCTGGCCAACTCAATAGAGCCTTTCTTTCTGGATCTGCAAGTGTTTTGAGTGTTGTGATAGTACATGAATCTTAGTGTATAACATATTCCTCTTGGTAGAAGGCTTAGTTCTCCTCCAATTTCAATAAAATCTTCATTTATGTTTTAGCCATTGGTTGAATACCCCACTTTATTTGGGGCTCTATGGGCTATTTGGAGGCCTCCTAGTTGAGATTCTACAGGAGAAGACCTACAAGAAGTGGTCAAGTGGGCATGAGAAGTAACCACCAGTTGGAGCTTGGGCACGTGGAGTTCCACAAGAACAATTGCACGCGGTGGAAAGACAGGTGGTGCTACCAAGTCCAATGCTGGAGTTCAAGCATCAAGTACAGGAAAGAAAGGCTCGGTGAAAATCAAAACTGAAAAATCAGATTCTGTAGCAAGTTGAGATGCTAGAAGCTGTAATTGATCTTTTTGGTCAGTAATTGTTGCTTGTTATAAGTCATGGACTTGGAAGCATGAATGCTTATTGGTTGGTAACTCTTAATGTAAACTAGAATAACCTTGCTATGCAAAAATGATATTCACGTCATTCAGTTTAGTTAAAATGTTAAACCAACTTTTGCACTTTTTAACAATTGTTTTGTCTACCAAGTGAGAGCCAGGTCAGAAGCATTGCAGATGAGATAAAACAAGTGATCACAGCTAGTTCAAATTGAGAGGTAGGCTTAGGTTTCCTCTATGGTTGAGAAGCAGGCTTGACGCGTCTGCTTTTTCTTTCTTTCTATGATTTTGAATGCCATTGTCATTTCTTCTTATTCAATCTACTATTTAGTGGCCATATTTTCTTCTTTCCAGATCTAATGCAGAGCTTTTGAGTCCAAATAATCAGTATCCCTCTAAAACTGTTTCCATGTTTGCTGAGGTTTGTTGTCTAAACAATTTGAGTACAAGCATCAACAGATGTTGTGCAGTGCAGATTGTTATAATGCAATATAGTTGCTTAAGATATTTGATCGTTTTTACAGGATTCATGTGCGGTCAAGGATCTGGCCTCAGAACAATCGACTTGTTGAATGGTTAATTAATTGAGGTAGTGAAGGGCTGTTCTACTTTTGCGTCGAATCTAGTAAGCTTTGGGGATTCATACAAGCCTGATTTTAACTACTTCACGGAAGGATGTGAAATGCCACACCCTTCATTTCTATAACTTTGGTAAAGCTTCAACTCATGCTATTAGTACTCTTCAACCTTTGCGCTGAAAATAGCTAATGAGGCTGCGAATGAGTTGTTGTTTCTTGGCTTTGAACATGTGAATGTTGAATATGACAGATATTAGCATCGCTCTATGCAGTGAATGGTGTAAATGAATATTGGGATAATAAGAATCATGAGTCTGATACTTTGTGGGATATGCAAAATCTTTATCATGATTCACGTGTTCTTAGTCCTCCTCTTTAGGTTGGCCACTCCCTCCGTCCCATAAAATATTTCACACTTTCCTCATTTATTTGTCCCGCAAAACCTTTCACACCCTAAAAAAGGAAGTATCACTTTATCTAACAACCCCAAAAGTTACTTTAATTTCAAACTTGCTACTCCTTTTTCACACACATTTCATTACTTTATACTTTTTTTATTTTACCTAAAAATACTACAATACCCTCCAAAGTCAACGAAGTTAGTCAGAAAGTATTTTTCTTAAACAATGTGAAACAGTAAACGTGAAAAATATTATGGGATGAAGAGAGTAATAGATAAGGCTGCCTAATTGGTAGCTCAATCGACTAACATCTACTTCGAAGATATTCTTTATTTATTGTGCATTTATATAAAAGTTAGTCTCTTGTAAATCGGGTTCACATCATAAACCCTTGTAAATCATGTGGTCCCCTTTGACTTAAACACTCTAGCAATGATAAGATATATAGAATTGGAAGGGGATTATAGAATTTACACCGTAAACCCGATTTACACAAATGTTTGTGTTTATTATAAACTAGTGTTTTACCGTACAACGCACGAGAATAATAATTACAATTTTATTTGTAGTTTATTTAAAAATTTAGAATTCTACATGAATGGAAAGGGATTTTAACTAATTTTCATGTACAAATTGTTGGTATATACTCCCTCCGTCCAGTGCAAAGGTAACCATTTCACTATTCCTGACGTACGCTTCAAATGTATCAATTTCCTCTATTTAGTAAAGAAAGTACACAATATGACTCACCACTTCCTTCTAATACAATTATCCATTTTACCTATAATAATAATTTTCCTTAATCCACGTGCAAAAAACAAATAAAGACCTTAGAATTGTCCACGTGCAAACAGCAAACGAGTACCTTTGCACTGGACGGAGGGAGTAATTTTTTTCTTTCTTTCTTTACCGTAAAAATAGTTTAATTTGTATTTTAATATCAACAATGACTATAGTCACAAACCATTTATAATGTATTAACTATAGGTACAGGCCTGAAATAACCTCGAAAATAAATGGCATGTACCTCGGAAATGTATTAACTATAGGTACAGGCTTGAAATATTTCTTTTATTAATTGGGGGCCTGATTTATTTAAAACTATCAATATAGGACTTGAGGTTTTAACACCGTCATCCCATTATTATTATTTAATAGAAGCAAAAGTCTCAGAGTAATTACCACGTCAGTAGCATCAATTAAAGCATGAATTAGTTGTACGCATAATATTTCTGATCACTCGACCTCTCAATCGGGATTGCATATTCCATTTTACTATTCCATCTAATATTCCATTTACTAATCACGTGACATGTGTTATCCTACCGTTAGATGTGCTAGGGTTTAATGGTCATTTATTAAGATACAATATTTTTATTAAAAATTAAGTTATGAAATATGAAGTGGAATACGATATGGAATAGGAGATCCGAACTGCTTGTTGGGTGTTTTCTCAACACACAATTTTAATCTCCAAGTATGAAGGATGCGATTGTAGCTTAGATAAACGACCAAGTTATATTATCGACACGTAGGACAATATGTATTTCTTTGATTCATCAATGGGTGAGATTTACTTGTAATTAAATCAACAAACTTGGTGAGTTGGGAAGTAATGTTGTCTCTATAGTGTGCTGTTGATTGTAGAAGGAATCCGTGTCCGTCATAGGTTGATGATGTCCCCTTGAGAAGCTCATAAGGATTATCATGTAAATCCTACAGGTGGATTTATTCCGGCATGATAATGAGGTTGAGTGGTACTACTCTTGGATGAGATATTAATTAATGGAGTTGTCAGTAACTTAATTAATTAATGGACATTGTATATCTTAAACATGGGGAGATTAACGGGCTCATAATAAGAAGGAGTCCATAACTCAATTATGGGATTAGAACGGTAGTGCAGTAACAATATTATAGTGGTATATATTATTATTATTAGACTTAAGTATAAGCTTTGGGCTAAGCTTGGATAATTAAGTCCAATGGTGGCCCAACTCTAATTTCTCCTTCTGGTCTCTGCTATAGCCTATATATAAGTCATCTCAGCTGTCCGGAAACCCTAATAAATTGATAATTCACACCTAACACTGTGAAGGGGGTGAGGAAACATCAGATTGAGAAGATCTCGAGGATTGTCGCCCACACGACGTCGAGACTGGACTTGGGAATACAGCAGAAGACTGGAAGGTTGTTTGTTGCTGCTGTCTGCCATCTTCTATGATTTTTATAAAATTGTACAGAATTCAGAATTGGACGTGTGATATAATAACGGAAAGCCACAGAAGAGAGAATCATTATGGTGTATAGATCACTCAAATTAGACATCGGATGAGAGAGTTATGCCCAAAACAGTGAGGCTGCGCAGGCTGGTGGCGAGAATTCGTCTTCTCCAACATACCCTGGTGAAAGGTAATACGTTTCTATATTTTTTTGCTTCCGTCGACTGTTAGAAATGTATGGAACCTTAATGAATCATGTTAACCAAACGATCGAACGCCAACATTAAGGAGATTAATTGTGCTCCAAGAAATTGGAATTATGGGCTAATTTTCGAAAAATTTCGAAAATTCTCGCCGGCAGCTGCGCGACCTCATGATTTTTATCATAACTTCCCCGTCCGATCTTTGATTTCAGTGATTATTGCACTCTCGTAATCCTCTCTTCCTTGAATTTCTATCCATATAAATAACACAAAAAATCTAACATTTGAATGTGTAACAAGCCATGAAAATAGCACAGCCGTTCTGTTCGGCACAGCTTGTGCGACGTCACTATTTTTATCATAACTTTCTCGTTTGAATTCCAATCGAGGTGTTTCTTACACCAAAACGATCATCTTTTTTGTGGCTTTCCAACCTTGTTTTACAATTCCAGGTTTAAACTCTACTATTAAAGAAGGAGACCTTGTCAAGCGCACTGGATCTATTGTGGATGGGCACTACACTGACTCGCTTTTCCGAAAGGTTTGTATTTCTTGTTGAATGGAAAAAAGTCTTCCAGCGATATCCATAAGAGTGTTAAGTCTTACTGAATGAAAGTCTTTCTTTGCGGTTAACCAACATGTTAACTAATCGATTACGATAAATTGGATCGGATTTTGCGCTTCCTATCGAGCAAGCAAGCATAGAGCCAGACCTCTAGGAAGAAGACTTAGAACACGATAGACCAGAGTCGTAAATAGAGAAAGATCACTTTACTTGGGCACTGGATCCCTTCGGACCTGGAGAACGTGTGACGCTGGGTCGGAGTTTGGTGAACCAACTGGTCGCTCCTCTACACAGACATAGAAAAATTACACAAGTTCGACGTACATTTTTTCAGCATTCCTACACGAGTTGCACATTTCCTCCAACTTTGCACTTTTGACCCTTTTTCCACCTAAAATACAATAAAATACCTCAACTGCACCTTTTTCTCAAATATATTTAATATAAGACATTTGTGCTAATATATAACAACAATTTTCATCAAAAAGGTGTTAAATTGGACACTCAAACACGCTTATTTTCAATTTCATCAATCCCCCTAACTTACTCGTTGCTCATCCCGAGGAAACAAAATAAAAATAAAGAGAGAGAGAGAGAGATAGTAAGAAAATTAGCAGAAAAACAAGGACTATGACCAATACCCCCTTCATAATACACTTGTCCTCAACTTAGGTCATGCAACTCTCATTACATGTAATAATCAATTCATAGCATACAAGATAAGGCAATCACTACCAATTCAAATGCTTCATTCACATGTTTTCAAGGGAAGTATATATCACTCGCACTCAAGTGTAAAAGATGTAAACTTATGGGTTATAGTATTTACGCTCAAATTCAATTCAAGTGCATGCGTAACCATTAGCTTGCCTATTGTCTCAACTCTCCTTTTACTTGTAGCTAACAAATCATTGATAAAAAAGGTCTTTTATTTGGTTGCAATATAGGCTCTTTGGAAAAGGTGGGAAATATATGGATAAGTGACTCAAAACTCAGATTGATCAAGTGACCGTCTCTCTCAACCTTTATTTTTTCCTCATCACTTTCTATTCAAGCACAACATTCTCATTCTGAACTTTTTCTAGCTCTTCAACTCCATCATTCTCCTTTTCTTCACTTTATTTTTCTTTTTTCTTTTTCGAGGTACCAATTTCAGGCACTACCTCTCGCATCCTCCATAGGGTACTAGATTTAAGCACTACCCATGATTTTTCTTTTGATCCTTAAGATTCTTCCTTCATCATCCCTCAAATCACTGATGAGAGTGATAACTCACGCATTTTAAGATCCGATTTGTGTGGAATTGAGTATAATTTAGTCTATTATCAAAACAAATTGGGTTGTTTATGGAAAATCCATGAATCAGATACTACCGAGGTTATTTGAGCATATTTGTACAGGAAAACAGGTCTTAAGTGCTCGGAATCAGAAGATATAATTTTTTACGGTGTTGTTCGACCTGGAGAGGTTGTTCGACCAGCATCAGCTAAGTTAAAAAAAAGATAAGTCGAACGGGAGGCGTATCAACTTACAGAGTGGTCATTCGACCATAGAAGCTCGTTCAACCGAAAGAAGTTAAGTCGAACGGAGGAAGCCAAGTCAAACGGAAAGCAGAGACGAAGACTAGTTTACAGACACGTCGTTTGACCTTAGTTCAACCAAGAGGTCCTGTTCGATCACGCCAAGTCTAGTCAAACGGCGCACTTCAGCTCCAAAACATTGGGATTTCACCTCTAGTGCATGCATGTGCGTGTTTTTTACGAAAAAGCCCTGTAAGAGTCCATAAGAAGAAGTAACAAGTATAAAAAGGGATGCCGATCACACCAAAAAGAGAGTTAGATTCCACATCTATCCTACACTACACTCAAACCCTAACTCCATCTGCAGGAGCTGTAGAGAGAGATTCGTATAGCGAATCAAGTGAGAACCAAGTAAAAATTCAAGACGGAGCGAGAAGCGACGGTGCCCATCTCTAGGGTTTACTTCACAACTTAATCTTTCTTGTAATTTTCAAGACTATGGGTAAGATCTATCCAATCACCATGAACGTTCTTCGAAGCGTCATGGGCTAGAACCACTTTGGTAGTTCTAGGGTTATGAACGTTTTTATCTAGTTAATTGAACTTCCGTGTGTATACTCTGTACAACACTACTAGTGGATTTATTTTATATAACTATGCTTTATTAATTCATACTCAGAATTATTTTGTGCATCATTAACTGTTATGTAGAGTCTGAATACATATATTGATTGAGTGCGTTGCTGAGCGGGGTTACATGTTATAATTCTAAGTGAGGGGATTCCAAAGCTTCATTAGTACTATCTTATATGAATACTTATTAATTGAATTGAATTCGAGTTAGTAAGTAGGATAAAGAGGATAATTACATAGTACCTATAATGGGAGTTCATATCGGGTTAGAGTACTTAGTGGATGAAAAATAATTAATACTAATAGTACCTAGAAAGGGGGGTATAATTATATTTCTTGCTCCTAGGTTATTCACACGTGTTACACGCTTATCTGCTTGTGTCTATAAAGTAGGTTTGCATGGATTAGTGATGCGTCCATATTCCACAAGACAGAGTCGGACATTGACATACGGAAGGAGATTAATTAGTGAAACTGGATTGCCTGAAGAGCTATATATCTTCTCACTTGTCAAACTCTCATTTATCTCTACTGTCTTTATTTTATTTGCTATTTTATTATTTGTTCATTAGTTTAATAATTGTTCTCAACTTAAATTGCCAACAATAGTTTCTTTAAGATTAGATAATAATAAGTTGATAACCAACTGTCCTTTGGGTTCAATAAATATAACTTGGTCGTTTATCCAAGCTACAATCGCATTGTTCAGAATTGGGATTAAAATTGTGTTTTGAGAAAATGCCCAACAAGTTTCTTGTGCCTTTGCCGGGGACGGTTGTCTTTATCAAATTTACTGTTGCTATTTTATTTGAAACTATTATAATCTTGTCTTAATTTTCTAACGCTTATTTTTCTTAGGTATATGCACACTAGATCAAGGGCAGGAGAATTGATGCCTTATAATCTAGAAATTGGAGCATCATCGAGGAAGAAGAAGAAGAAGAAGAACAAGAACATTGAACCAATTGAAGCTCTTAATCTAGGACTTGAAGTTGGAGTGCTAAACCCGAAAGAGATTGAAGCTGCAATCGGAGATAACTCGAGAGCAGAAGCAGTCAACATGGCAGTGAATCTGGATAATCTTGCCATCCGTGAAGTCTTTAAGAACAACGGAAGAGGCAATATGTGACTGTTTGGATGATTGAAAGGAGTCCCTTCTCAGGGTGAGGATCATCAACAACATCTTAATAAGTTCCTTGAATATGCAAGTACACAAAAAGATGCAGGAACTCATGAAGATGCGAGGAGGATCATATTATTTAAGTTCTCGCTTACTGAAAGGGCGAGAGATTGGAACGATACTCTTAGTGCTGCTGAATGCACTACATGAGAGTGTTACATGCCACCTTCAAAGGTGTTTAAGATGAAACAAGAAATCAATCAATTTGCTATCGATGGTAATGAGAAGTTTCATGAGGCTTGAGATAGATTCAAGGACATGCTTCGAAAGTGTCCACAACATGGGCTTTCTAAAGCTCAGTACATCAGTATTTTCTATAGGGGATTGGACTGTGATTCTCGAGTTTTACAGATGCTTCGTCGAACGGAGCATTGCTTATAAAGTCATCGGTGGAGGCTGAAAAGCTCTTTGAGGATATTTCGATGAATTCAAGAGATTGGCCAGCTGATAGAGTGAGAGGGACCTATGTCCTTGAAAAGGTAGCACAGGTTGAACATACGATGGTAAAGTTGAGTAGAGAAGATGAGATCATCTCGAGCTTGGCAAATATCAACAAGCTACTTGAAACCCAGCAAAACAGATTACTGATTTCTCACAGAGAGTACCAATGATGATGTAGCAGGATGACGATGAAGAGAGACCGATCCAAGAGAATTTTAAAGTGGCAAACTATGTCATGGGACAAAGTATTCAAGGAACGAGGTATCCGAACAATCAAGGAAATAAGAATTACCAAGGGAACTACAATAATTGGGGTCCCCCAGGTAACTATCAACAACCAAGGAGGCAAGAATTTTCATGGAGCAATCCAAATGCGGCTATGCAACCTCCGATTGGTGTTAATCCTGGTGCTAAAACAGAAGAAGAGAAACCTAGTTTGGAGGATACGGTGAACCGATATGTGGATAGGAATGATGCAAGGGTGGATCGTATTGAGATTAAGATAGATTCAAATCATGAGGAGTTATCCAAGCAGATAAAAGACCTTACATTGTTGATGGGAGATATGGCAGGGAATGTGAACAAGTGGATGCAAACTATTGAGAAGGGTAAGCTTCCATCTCAAAGTATTACGAACCCTAAGTCTTGTAATGCCATCATATTGAGGTCCAGGATACAGTACGAAGGTCCAATAAAGTTGGTGGGCAAAAACGATGAAGGCATGCCTTGTTCGACCAACACTACCCAGTTCGACCAGACCATTAGATCGAACTGAGGTTGAACAGTTTTCAGAAAAAAAAAGAATTACGATGCTCTATTTTCTGCTCTGCCGTTTGACCAAGGCCATACCGTTCGACCAAACTATTTTAGTCGAACCATTGTCGAACAGGCACTTGTGGATAAGAAAGATTGAGCTCAATTTACAGAGCCTCCGTTCGACCAGACTTATTCCATTTGACCAAATCATTCTGGTTGAACTATGGTCGAACTGGCACTTGACAAACTGAATCTGTTTACAGAGTCCTCATTCGACCACACTCATGTTGTTCGACTAGATTATTCTGGTCCAACTATGGTCGAACAGCTTCATGCACCTCCCGTTTTAATACCAAATGCTACACCTGTTGTTTGGAACACTCCAGAGCCATAACAAGAGCCGAATATTGAGCCTATAGTAGAGAAGAAATGGAAAATAACCAAGAGATTGAAAGTCGAGAAGGATAAAGCGAAGGAGGTAGAACGTGATGAATGGGGAATTCTAAAGACAAAGATACCTCCTCCATTTCCTTTTAGGATAGTGAAGAAGGGATTGGAAGATAAGTTCAAGAGATTTCAAGATATAATTAACAAGATAAGCTTGAACATTCCTTTCTCAGAAGCAATCATGGAGATGCAGTACTATGTTCGATTCCTTAAAGATAGCATACTGAAGAAGAGAAGATTGAATGGAGTAGAGACAGTGAATCTATCAGAAAAATGCAGCTCGATCATTCAGAGGAAGTTGGCACATAAGTTGAAGGATCTGGGAAGCTTTACTATTCTATGTGAGATTAGAAAAGGGCCGGCACGAAAAGCTTTGTGTGATATTGGTGCAAGCATCAACTTGTTGCCCTTATTTATATTTAAGAAGCTATGTTTGTGGGAGCTCGCTCCCATAACAGTGGCTCTACAATTGGCGGTTAGGTCTTTGACTTTTTCGAAGGGTGTGATTGAGGATGTACTTGTAAAAATAGACAAGCTTGTCTTTCCTATGGATTTTCTTGTTCTAGAGATGGAAGATGACAAGGATTATGTCCCTCTCATTTTGGGAAGGCTATTTCTTGCCACAGTTGGAGCTATGATTGATGTCCAAAAGGGGAGCTTAGTTTGAGGATGGATAAAGAAGAGGTTCTATTCAACCTTGATAGGGCAATGAAGATGCCAATGGAGATGCAATGTTACAACATTGATGTGGTGGAGGAGATCGTGAAAGAAGATATGTCCTTGATCCTATCAAAGGATCCTTTGGAGACATGCTTGGCGGAGTCTCTTACTTTTCCCACCACGGAGCTAGATGAGCTCTATAATGAGGCATTTATTGAATTTCTTAAAAATTTACTTGCCTTGGTGATGACAGGTATGAATCTAAAAGAACCAAGCTTGAAGAAGTTAAGTGGACTAGGCAATACCTCCCATTGAATAAAGGAAGCACACCAAAGGAAGAAAAGAAGGAGGAGTTGAAACCACTACCGGAGCACTTGAAGTACGCCTATCTAGGAGATAATAAAACTTATTCGGTAATTGTATCTTCTTTCCTTACTGATGATCAACTTATAGAGTTGCTAGATCTGCTTAGGAAGTATAAGTCTGTATAGGTTGGACTCTTGATGATTTGAAAGGTATTAGTCCATCGTATTGCATGCATAAGATAAGGTTGCTAGATGAAGCTAAGGGAAGTATTCAGAATCAGCGTAGGGTTAATCCCGCGATTCAAGAAGTGATTAGGAAGCAAATCCTAACGTTGTTAGATGCAGGAATTATATATCCCATTAGTGATAGTCCCCATGTGAGTCCATTGTATGTTGTAGCAAAAAAGGGGGGCATGACTATTGTAAAAGCCGATGATGGCAAGACCGTAGCCACTAGGATTCCTACGGAATGACGTGTTATACGGATTACAGAAAACTGAATGAAAATACATGCAAAGACCATATTCCTCTTCCTTTCATGGATCAAATGCTTGACCATCTAACAAGGTATGAGTTTTATTATTTCTTGGATGGGTACTCGGGTATAATTAAATCATGATTGTGCTCGAGGATCAAGAAAATACCACTTTTACTTGCCCTTATGGAACCTTTGCTTTTAGGAAGATACCTTTTGGGTTATGTAATGCACCTGCTACATTTCAGCGTTGCATGATGGCCATATTTGATGGTTTGATAGAAAAGATCATGGAGTTGTTTATGGATGATTTTTCTATTTTTTGTTCCTTCTTTGATATTTGTTTGTCTAACTAATGAGTGATATTTTTACCTAGATTTTAGTGCCTTTTATATCCATTTTCGTATTATTTTATCTGTATTTATGTGTTATTTGGTTGTGTTTTGTATTTTTATTGAAATGCGTGTGAATGAGCTTAAACCTATGATTTTCAATTCGGAGTTGAAATGAGGAAGACGTAGGAAAAAGCAGATCTCAATTCGGAGTTGAAACGAGGGATAACGAGCTAACATAGTGAAGGAAACAGGGGCATGCACCAACACGGGCCATGTACGGAACACGGCCCTGTAAGAAGTGGTTGTGTGCCATCATCAATTCATCCAACACGACCACTCTGTGCCCGTATTACAGCACACGAGCCGTGTTGCAGCACACGAGCCGTGTTGCGTAACACTACCCTATAAGTCTTGGCCGTGCAGTGATATCAATTCACCCAACACGGCCACCTTGTGGCCGTGTTGCAGAGCACGACTCGTGTTGTGTAAAAAGCTGCTAAAAATTCCAGAACCTTCTAGAAGCTTCCCAAGGGGTATAAATACCCAATAATTCAACATTTGATGAGATGGGACGAGGATTTTATTGTTTCACACACCTCACACACCATTTCTCTCATTTTACACCATCATCTTCATCCATTCTTCATCTACACCATCTACCATCATCCCACTATCAATTTCTACATTCAAGTGAAGGAAAATGATCAAGGAAGAGAGAAAAGTGCAAAGAAGGGAAGGAGATCACCATTGAAGATAGATCAAAGAAGTTTCCATTCAATCTTTGTATTAAACCTCATAGTTTTATCATGATTTGTAAGGATTTAATTGTCTATGTTAATTTATTTATGAATATGGTAGGCTAATCTCCCTTGTGAGATTAGCAACATGAGAGTTGTTGGATAATTTTTGGATTTGTGTATTTGAATTCATATGTTGATTGGATCTATGGTTTTGTATCATTGATTATTAATTGCTTGATTTGCATCGATGATTGTGTGTTTAGTTGTTCTAAATATGTGATTAGATTGAGAAATCAATTATGTGCTTAGGATAATTGAGTGAATCATTTCATCAAACACTTCATGTGCATTATAAATTGTAAAGAGATTGAGAAATCCTTTAGAGTTTACAACTCTTTGATAGAACATATGATTGGTTTGATCGAGAGGTTGATTAATCATGTGAAGGGACTCTCATTTCAAGCTTAGTACCTAGTTGGTATTGTTTGAGTGAGAACCAACTCATTGACCTATGTTTAGAACCATATCATATCCATCTTGAGAGGGAGTTTAGGTGATCTTAGTGTTGGCCCTTAGTCTTCAATTCATGATTCATGTGAATTCAATGCATTTATCCTAGGATTTTCACTTCTTAATTGTTGTTAATCTCAATTTTACTTAATTTGGAAAACCACTTTTCATCCATCTATCTTGTTTGCTAATCATTGCTTGCTTGCTTGCTTTGATTGATTTAATTTTTTGTTTGATCAAACTACCCATTGATGTTTAGTATCTATAAAATTACGATAAACGTGATCTCGGTTAAGCTCTAGCGCCGACCTCCCTGTGATTCGTTAAATTGTTTTAATTGGTCATCCCTACTACAAAATGACTAATCACTAACCTATCTATTGTTTTGAAGAGATGTCAAGAAACTAATCTTGTCTTGAATTGGGAGAAGTGCCACTTCATGGTGAGAGATGAGATTGTTCTTGGGCATCATATTTCGGCCAAGAGATTGCAGATTGATAGAGAAAAGGTGGTGGCCATTGAGAAGCTTCCACCACCTAAGAATGAGAAAGGAGTGTGGTCCTTCCTTGGACACGCCGAATTCTATAGAAGATTTATCAAAGACTTCTCAAAATACTCCAAGCCCTTATCTCACTTATTTGAAAAGGATGTTCCTTTTGTTTTTGATGAAGAATGTCTGATAGCTTTTCAGGTTTTGAAAGAGGCGCTTATTACTGGACTTATCTTGATCACACCGGATTGGACTCATCCGTTTGTGCTTATGTGTGATGCAAGTGATTTAACACTTAGAGTAGTGCTAGGGCAGCTGAGGAAAAAAAGTTCTGCGTCATCTACTATGCGAGTAAAATTTTTGACGCAGAACAAATGAACTACATTGTCACTGAAAAGGAATTTTTAGCGTTTGTGTATGCATTCAATAAGTTTCGATAATATTTTATAGGCATGAAGACTATAGTGTACACAGATCATTCTGCGATCCGATACTTGGTGGAGAAGAAGGAAGCGAAGCCCAGGATTATTAGATGAATCCTTCTTCTATAAGAGTTTGATATGGAGATCCGACACAAGAAAGGAACGGTGGCAAATCACCTATCAAGGTTAGAGATAAGGGAACATTGTGATGACTCTTTTGAATACATTGAAGAGATGTTCCCAGATGAGAAGATTATGGCAGAGTTTGTTGAAGGAGCGGAGAGAGCTTGTGTAGTGGCTGCCCAAGAAATGGAACCATGGTATGCGGATTATGTCAATTATATTGCCGTAGGTAAAATTTAGAAAGATCTCAATAAGTATCAACTTGCCAAATTCAAGAGAGATGTTGAGACTTTCATATGGTATGATCCGTTTGTCTACAAAATTTGTACGGATTCTATCGTATGTAGGTATGTGCCCGAGATGGAGATGGAGAGTGTTCTTGATTTTTGCCATGCATAACCTAACTGGGGCCATTTTGGAGCTCAAAAGACTGCAGTCAAGGTACTACAATCCGCTTTATATTGGCCTACTTTGTTTAAAGATTGTGAATCCTATGTTGCGACATGTGATCAATGTCAAAGGATGGAAAATATAAGTAAAAGGGATGAGATGCCACTTTAGCCAAGCATTGTTGAAGAGATCTTCGATGTATGGGGAATTGATTTTTTGGGGCCGTTCCCCCATCTAATGGATTCGTGTATATCTTTCTTGCTGTTGATTATGTTTCTAAGTGGGTGGAGGTTATCCCCACTCGTATGAATGATTCAAAGACGTCTTGTCATTCATGAAGAAATATATTTTTGCCCGCTATGGAGTTTCAGCACTTGTAAATGATGAAGGTTCGCACTTCGTCAACAAGCTTATTGAAAGAGTTATCAAGGACTATGGTGTTAAGCATATGGTTACTACACCTTATCATCCTCAAGCGAATGGGCAAGCGGAAGTCTCTAACCGGCAAGTGAACCAAATCCTAGAGAAGGTAGTTGGGACCAATAGGAAAGATTGGGCTATGAAGCTCGACGATGTCTTATGGGGGTTTCGTACGTCATACAAGATTGTGCTTGACATGTCACCTTATTAAATTGTCTGTGGGAAGCCATGCTACTTACCCGTAGAGATTCAGCATAAGTCTTTTGGGCTGTTAGAATTTTGAACTTATCCATAAAGGAGGCTAAGGACTTAAGGTTGACACTTATCAATCAATTGGATGAGTTTAAAAGTCAAGCTTTTAAGAACTCGGTGATCTACATGGAGCGAATGAAGAAGTGGCATGACTTGAAGATCACTTATAAAAAGTTCAAGCAAGGAGATGAGGTATTACTTTTTAACTCTCGTTTGAAGCTTTTCACAGGAAAATTAAAATTAAAGTGGATGGGTGTTGAGAGTGAAAATAAGCATGTTTGATTGTCCTATTTAACACCTTATTGATAAGAATTGTTGTTATGTATTAGCACAAGGGTCTTATATTCAGTATATTTGAGAAAAAGGTGCACTTGAGGTGTTTTGTTGTGTTTTAGGTGGAAAAATGATCAAAAGTGCAAAGTTGGACAAAATGTGCAACTTGTGCATGAATGCTGAAAAACGCACGTCCAACTTTCGTAATTTTTCTGTATTTTTGTGGAGATAAAACTGGTAGTGTGATACATGGTTGGAAAGCCACAGAAGAGAGAGACGTTTTGGCGTAAAGAACACACCAATTAGATTCCAAACGAGAAAGTTATGATCAAAGTTTGACGTCACGCAAGCTGTGCCGAATAGAATGGCTATTCCAATTTTCATGGCTTTTTACATAATCAAATGTTAGATTTTCTGTGAGCTCCTTAAATGGACAGAAAGTCAAGGAAGAGAGAATCGCGTGAGCATAAGAATTACTCAAATCGGAGGTCGGATGTGGAAGTTATGCTCGAAATGGTGAGACGGCGCAAGCTTGTTCGACCAGTGAGAGTTCGTTCGATCAGAATCATCTTGGTCGAACGGAGGAGGAAAGTCAAACAAAATGTGCAAAATTATATAGAGAGGTTGTTCGACTTCCGTTTGACTTGGAGGCCTTGTTCGACTTCTAAAGGCTTGGTCGAACGGAATGTCGCTGATGCTATTTTTGGTAGTTTTAGGTGTCTTTTACCAAATTTGGCATATGTCTCAAGTAAAATCCCATCCAAGGTCCGTGAGGAGTATTTTACAACTATAAAAAGGGATGTAGAGCACATCATGTTGTGGAGATTAATCATATTGGATTGGAGAGAGGCCACAACAATATTACACCCCACAAGGGCAGATCACCCCCCAACCATCATCCACATCCTTTCCTCCATCCATCCATCACTTTAAAGATTTGTCTGTGGAATCAAGAGGAGAACCAAGAGGAGGATTCAAGACGGAGAAGGACGCGATGATGAGTGTGTAAATTCACGTGTATCGAGCTTGGATTCATGTAATAATGGTGTGTTAGATGGTTGTAATTCGATATGAATCGATATATATGGTGGAAAGTCACGAATCAAGTGTCTTGAAGGCTATTTGAGTTGATTTTCGAAGGAAAATAAGTTGGAAGTGATCGGATCCAGAAAAAAGAAAATTTAGAGGAGGATTCGACCAAGCAGGCGTCCAGTTCGACCATGAAGGAGATGGTTCGACCAGTACCTGTGGTCGAACCGATGGAGAATAAGCGACGAGAGTGTCTTTCAACCAACCCAGTTGGTCGAATTATGGTCAAATCAGAAGCCTAAAGAGACACACCTGCAGTTCAACCAGAGAATATGAGGTTCGACCAGGATTCTGGTCGAATCTGGGACCTCAACTAATGTACAGGTCGATTCGACCAGGAGTTCGACCAGCTGATAGCGATTCGACCTGGCCTGTTGGTCGAACTGAAGTGCGGAAACTTACCATATTCGTATTCGACCTGAACTGAAGCCCATCCAAGGCCCGTAAGAAGAGTTTACAAGTATAAAAGAAGAGCTTTCGCTGGAGAAAGAAAAAAAACTAATCATCCATCCACCACCAAAACCCTACCATCATGCGAAGGAGTCGTGAAGAGAGGTTCTTCTGGCACGTCAAGTAAGATCATACCAATTAGTCATGATTTTTCATAGATTAATCATTCGCTAGAGCCGCTCCGGTAGTTCTAGGGTTATGAAAGTTTTATGAGTTAATTGAATTTTCATGTGTAAACTCCGTACAACATTACTTGTGGTTTATTTTATATAAGATTGTGCCTTTTTAATTCATACTCAAAGTCGTTTTGTGCATCATTAACTGTTATGTAGAGTCTGAATACATATCTTGGTTATTGATTGAGTGTGTTCACTGCTGAGCAGGATTACATGTTATAATTCTAAGTGAAGGAATTCCGAAGTTTTATTGGAACTATCTTATATAAATACTTGTTAATTGAATATTATTCGGGTTAATAAGTAGGATAAAGAGTATAACTTCATAGTACCTATAAAGGGAGATCATATCGGGTTTGAGTACTAAGTGCACGGGAAATAATTGATACTGATAGTACCTAGAAAGGGGGGTGAATTATATCTCTTGCTCCATGGATATTCGCACGTATCATATGCATGTTTACTTGTGTCTACAGAGTGAACTTGCATGATTTAGTGATGCGTCCATAAACCACAAGGTAGAGTCGGACGTCAACACATAGAAAGGAAATTAATAAGTAAAAATGGATGACCCGAGAACTACCTATTTTCTTACTTGATCACAGTCGTATTTTCTCGTTTGCTTGTTTATTTAATTCAATATTAAGTTATTCGTTATTTAGTTTCGTAACTATTCCAAACTAATTTGCTAACATAGTCTTAGTTAATTAGAATATAATTAAATTGATAATAATTCATCCCTCGGGTTCGATAATTAATTGGTCACCTATCGAAACTACAATTGATATCCTTCATACTTGGGGATAATTTTTTGTGTTGAGAAAAAGCTCATCACGCGACGTTGCCCAAATCTAGGGTTCTTATCGTTTCCTAATTTATTTTTATTTTCCTAACATCTGGGTAAGATCTATCCAACACCCATGAAGGTTTTTTACGAATTAATTGAACTTTAGTGTGTAAACTCCGTACAACACTATTTGTGGATTATTTTATATATGATTGTGCTTTTTTAATCCATATTCACGGTCATTTTGTGCATCTTCAATTGGTATATAGAGTCTGAATATATATCTTGGTTGTAGATTGAGTGCGTTCACCGCTGAACATGATTCCATGTTATGATTCTAAGTGAGGGGACTCCGAAGCTTCATTAGAACTATCATATATGAATACTTATTAATTGAATTGAATTTGGGTTATTAAGTAGAATAAAGAGGATAATTTTATAGTACCTAAGGGAGATCATATCAGGTAAGAGTACCAATTGGCCAGGAAAATAATTGATACTGATAGTACCTAGAAAGGGGGTGGAATTATATCTATTGCTCTGAGGTTATTCATACGTGTTACACGCATGTTTACTTATGTCTATAGAGTAGATATGCATGGTTTAGTAATGCGTCCATATTCCACAAGCCAAAGTCGGACATCAACATACAGAAGAGAAATTAATGAGTGAAACCGGATTATCCTAAAGCTACCTATTCTCCTACTTGATCCACTTTTGTATTCTTCGAGTGATATTTTATTTTTATTTTAATTAATTATTTATAAGTTTAATAATCCAATTCTCAACATTACTGCCAATTCATCTTAATTAATTTAGATAATATTTAAATTGATAATACGCCGTCCTTTGGGTTCGATATTCACTTGGTTCCTTGCTTAAGCTGCAATTGATATCATTAATACTTGGGGATTAATTTTGCGTGCAGAGAAAAAGCACATCAACGGGACCGTTCATTATCCATAGAGCTTGCGGAAGGGGGAGTTTTGAAATCATGGACAAAGATAGAGACATCATAGCGGCGAATGGGCATCGATTGAAGTTATATAGGCCGCCGGATGATGCTTGTGTCATCTTTGAAGATACATTACATTGAGTTGGTACCATCGTGACTCTCCGACGTTAAACAAGAGCGTCTGTTGGGGGCTTACCCTCCCGTTTTATTGCTTTATTTATTTCGTGTGAGTAAGAAATTTTTATATTTAAGGTACTTACTAATCGGCAATTACATATCTTTACAATCTTAGTTTCGACTATAGTTTCTACTAAGTTTGGGGGGTGTGATGTACTTACCTCATTGAACCACTAAGAATATAATCTTTTCTTAATAACGTTTGCTAGGGGAGTTGATATTTTGCGATATATTGAAACTATAACTGATTTTGATGTGTCAATTTTTTTGCAATTTGTCTAGTGTTCGGTGGTGTTATATTTATTTTATTGTGAACGGAGTATTATACATGATTTTTATATAGTCTAAGAGTGGTTCTCTAGCTTTTGTTTTGGCTATTATGATGCTTGATGTTGTCCTAGAGTTTGAGTTTTGCAGGGAAAGACGAGAAAAGTACGAAATTGTAAAAGTTCGAAAGCTTGTTCGACCAAACTCTACTGTTCGACCAAGTTACTGCAATTGAACGGTGGTCAAACAAAGTGCCTGAACACGAAATCAACTTGCAGAAGCCCAGTTCGACCAACACACCTTGTTCGACCAAAACTCTGAGGTTGAATGACAGTCGAAGGAAGCAAGGGAGAACAGGGGGCGACATTTCAGTTTATAGAGGTGTAGTTCGACCTTACACTGTTGTTCGACCAACACATTTTAGTCGAACGAGGTCACATTTTACGAGCAGGTTAGCGCAGTTCGACCAGAAGCCCTAGTTTGACCAGAAGCCCTAGTTCGACCAATCTGTTCGAGTCGAACTGGGTCTGGAATCGCGAATAATGGTAAGTTTTTGCGTGTTGTTTGATCGATTACGAATCAGAAAGAGATGAAACGACAGCTGGCATTGGCGAATACAAATTATGCTGCGCTCAACATCCGATATGATGCTATGGATGGGAGATTGAGAGATCTTAATGAGAATTATAAAGCTTTGGACAGGAAGATCGATACCTTTCATTGGGATTTCGATGATTGGCGCAATGATAATGATGATGATGATGCTCCGGAGGAGTAGTGGCGCCATGTTTTATCCTTGTCTGTTTCTTCTCATTCACCCTTCTCTTTTTCACTTTACAGGATGGGTTTTGAGTGAGTGGTGATAGTGTTGATTGAGATTCATGCATGAGTGGTTTGTATTTGATATTGATTGATGATGATGGATACATTTGATATGTTTGATTTGGAAATTGATCGGATTGATTTGGAGAGTATGATATGTTACTTCTTGAATGCATGTGCATGTTTTTGATGCATGTTGATTTTATTGATGATAGACATGTACTGTTATTACTTGTAGTTTATGTAGATGTTGATTGTATGCTTTGAAGAGTGTTTAGGAATCTATTACCCATGTGAGAATTTGAGCCTTATGAAATCATATTATATCAATGCATGATAGTTTATTCTTGTGTATCATTCAAATGTTCGTATTCTAGAAATTGGCTTAGAGTCTTGTTTGAAGTTTATGATTGATAGATACTAGGAAATGATCTTAGGCCATAATTGATAATTTAGCCACTTAGAAAAATTTTATCCTACCTTGAAGTTTATATCATTGGAAGCCCCGTTGAGCATTTAAAAGTTTTTTCCTTGGCAAGCCTATGATAAAAAGCTTTATTTACCTATACTTGAGCTTTGGAATACCCTATTTACTAGTAGAGAGTTAAAGTGAATAAATTGCTAGACCATATATGAAGAAAGAGGAAGGAAGTTTGCGTGGTGATGAAAATAAATATGCGGTTAAATCTTGTGAAGTGGTAGTGCCTACCCCAATTGATTAAAAGGGTAGTGCCCGAAATTGGTACCCTTGTGCTTTGAAGTAGAAGAAAGATGTTGATTCTAAGTGAAGCAAGAGAAGAAGTATTGAATGAATTATGAGAATGATGTAGGAGAACAAGTATTAATGATGTTTGATGAAAAGCAAACCTCCAAGGTAATTCTCTACTAGTGAAGTTAGTCATTTTATCCTTATTCTCCTACCGTTACCAAAGAGCCAACATTACAACCCAACGAACAAGTCCTTTGTGATCCTAGTGTTGAAACAATTATGAATTGATTTTTGAGACCTTTGCCAAGCTTATGATTACGAGAATATATGAATTGATTTTGAGCGTATATACTAACCTTTTGAAAGTGTATATCCTTTACACTTGAGTGCGAGAGTAAACACTTATCTAGTGAGCTAGACGATTTTGCACTCGTAGAAGTATTGTGGTTGACTGATATTTTGCATGGATGAAAGGTATGATGAATGCATGTTTTGAATTGATATAATTACATATGTTAGAATAGGTTGTGCTTGTTATAAGGATCTTGTGATTACACTCTCTTGCCTTGATTTGATTTTCGTTGCCTCTGGACGAGCAACATGTAAGTTTGGAGATTTGATGAGAGTAATAATTCACGCGTTTTAAGCTCCGATTTGTGTGAAAATTGAGTATGATTTAGTCTATTATCGAGACGAATCGGGATGTTTATGAAAAATCCACGAATCAGATGCTACTGAGGTTATTTGAGCATATTTGTACAGGAAAACAGATCTTAAGTGCTCGGAATCAGAAGACACGATTTTTCGCGGTGTTGTTCGACCTGGAGAGGCTGTTCGACCAGCATTTAGGAATGTCAATTGGATGGGTATTTTCGAGAACTCGGTCTACCCGAACCCTAATAGGCAGGGTACGGGTAGTTGTAAATGGATTTGGGACGTGTACGGGTACAGGTAGTTGTGGAAAATACCATTAGGGTTTGGGACGGATACGGGTAATGCCTCAAATACCCACATGTAACCCGATTATATATTTTTTCTTATAAATTTAATATATATATTATATAATTTATATATGATAAGATATTTTATATATTTAATTAATAGTTATAAGTTTTATTTAATCATAAATATTTATTTAAAATAATACAATTTATATTATATTTATTTTATAATAATTAATAATAATGTAATTTTTATTATTATACTTATTTAGATAGTAAAAAATATAAATATATATAAAATAAATGAATATTGAATGGGTATGGGTACCCACGTGTATTGATAAATAGTAATGGGACGGGTACGAGTACCATAATAAATTTTTTAAATGGAATAGATACGAATACGAGTAGTTATTTTTTTAATCGGATACGGATACGGGTACCCCAAAATAAGCTGGTACCCTACCCGTTGTCATCCCCAGCATCAGCTAAGTCGAACATAAGAGATAAGTCGAACGAGAGGTGTATCAACTTACATAGTTATCATTCAACCAAATAAATGATGAGAGTGTAAATTCATGTATTTTGGGCTCTGATTTATGTGGAAATTGAGTATGATTGAGTCTTTTATTAAGACAAATCGGAATGTTTATAGAAAAGCCACGAATCAGAGTATTGATTAGTGTGTAAATTCACGAATCTTGCACCTGGATTTGTGCTATTATGAAGTGTTTGAAGGTTGTAATCGGTTGTAAATCGATATATATTGTGAAAAGGTATGGATCAGGTGTTGTTGAAGCCATTTGAGTGGTTTTTCGAAAAAAATCGGAATGGAAGTGTTGAAATCTGAAGAAAGGAAGTCGAAGCCATCCGTTTGGGCGAAGCAGGAGTACAATTCAACCTGAAGGAGATCAATTCGACTAGCCCTTCTGGTCGAATTGGCAGCACACATGAGCAGAAGGTGGATTCGACCATGACATGGACGATTCGACCTGGGCATCAGGTCGAATCGAGGTCGAATCAGTTGGCGGAGATGCCAATTCGACCTCGTCACCTTAATTCGACCAGGGCAGTTGGTCGAATCGAGCACCTGGGACTTATAGTGTGTCGATTCGACCTGCAATTCAACTTGGAGTGGTCAATTTGACCTGTTGCTGAAGTCGAATTGAGGCTCGGGAAGTTATCATATTCGTATTTTTACACCATCAATGCGTGTGATCACTTAAAAAGCTCATTCCAAGCCCAAGAGACATAATTACAAGTATAAAAGAAGGCTTATGCAGCAGTAGAGATATCATCTATCATACAAGAAGACGTGGAGACGTAGAGTTGGGAGGAGATCGATCGTCCATCATACGGAGGGGCTGTGACAGAGGTTCAGCTTGAGATTCAAGTAAGATTGGTCCAGCTAACCATGATTGTTCTTAGATCAATCATAGGCTAGAGCCGATTCGGTAGTTTTTAGGGTTATGAAGGTTTCATGAGTTAATTTGTCTTCATGTATAAACTCCATACAACATACTTGCGGTTTATTTTATATAAGATTGTGCGTTTTTAATCCATACTCACGGTTGTTTTGTGCATCAATAATTATTGTGTAGAGTTTGAATACATAACTTGGTTATTGATTGAGTGCGTTCACTGCTGAGCAGGGTTTTATGTTATAATTCTAAGTGAAGGGATTCCAAAGTCTTATTAGAACTATCTTATATGAAACTTGTTAATTGAATCATATTCGGGTTAATAAGTAGGATAAAGAGTATAATTTCATAGTACCTATAAAGGGAGATCATATTGGGTTAGAGTACTAAGTGCACGAGAAATAATTGATACTGATAGTACCTAAAAAGGGGGGTGAATTATATCTCTTGCTCCGAGGATATTCACATGTGTCATACGCATATTTACTTGTGTCTATAGAGTGAATTTGCATGGTTTAGTGATGCGTCCATAAATCACAAGGCAGGTCGGACACCGTCACATGGAAGATGAATTAATAAGCGGAACCGGATTACCTGAAGAACTACCTACTATCTTACTTGATCACAACTCACTTATCTCTTTTTCTTGTTATATTTACTTGTTATTTTATTTAATTTTGTTACTTAATTACAAAATCACAACTATTATAATTTCCAACATAGTCTTAGTTTACTAGAGTATAATTAAATTGATATTTATCCGTCCCTTGGATTCGATATATAACTTGGTCACCTTCGAAACTACGATTGATATCCTTCATACTTGAGGATTAATTGTGTATTGAGAAAACGCCCATCAAGTTTCTGGCGCCGTTGCCGGGGACGGCATAAAATATCTTTTTATTATTTCTAGTTTTATTAGGACTATTTTAATTCGTGTTTTGTGTTCTAACTTATAATCTTTTCAGGTGTATGCACACAAGATCAAAGCAAGGTAAATTAGAGCCTTATAATCCTGAGATCGGGGCATCAACCAAGAAGAAGAAGAGTAAGATTCAAAGCAAGAAAAAACAGCCAACTACATCTCTGAATTTTGGAGTTGAAGTGGACGAACCGAACTCGGAAGCGACTGAAACTGTAGTTGATCCAAACGTAGCAGCAGAGGAAGTAGACATGGCCAACGAAAGGGCCAATTAGGATAATCTGGCCATCCGTGAAGTCTTCAAGAATAACGGGGCTGGAAACTTTGGGCTTCTAGGAGCGAGTGGGGCTAATGCGGATTTCGATTTTCACCCCGCTCTTATTAGCATGATAAAAAGGAACTCCTTTGCAGGTAGGTCTTTCAAGGATCCGCAGCAGCATCTAAATAAGTTCTTGGGTTATGCAAGTACTCAAAAAGACGCAGGAGAACATGAAGATGCTAGGAAGATCCTCTTGTTTAAAGTCTCGCTTACTAAAAGGCGAGAGATTAGTACGACGCTATTAATGCAGCTAAATACACTACTTGAGAGCAATTGAAGTTGAAGTTCTTGAAAAGATACATGCTACCTTCAAAGGTGTTTAAGATGAAGCAGGACATTAACCAATTTGCTATTGGTAGTGGATAGAAATTTCATGAAGCTTGGGATAAATTCAAGGACATGCTTCTTAAGTGTCCACAACATGAACTATCTAAAACTCAATACATCAGCATATTCTACAATGAATTGGACTGTGATTCTCGTGTGTTATTGGATGCTTCTTCTAATGGAGCATTGCTTACTAAGTAATCCGTAGAGGCCGAGAAACTTTTTAAAGATATTTCGATGAACTCAAGAAATTGGCCAACTGATAGAGTGAGAGGTACATACATCCTTGGAAAAGTGGCTAAGGTTGAATATGGTATGGTGAAAACAAGTAGAGAAGATGAGATCGTCTCAAGCTTGTGGAATATCAACAAGCTACTAGAGTCTCAACAAAAGTAAATCAGTGATATATCTCATCGCGTACCAATCATGCAGCAGGAAGTTATTAATGATGGCACTATCCAAGAGGAGATGGAAGAAGCAAACTATGCTATGGGCCAAAGTATTCAAGGAACAAGGTTTCAAAATCTGGGCAACCAGAATTACCAAGGGAACTACAACAATCGTGGTCCCCCAGGTAATTATCAACAGCCTAGGAGGCCAGAGTTATCATGGAGTAATCTTAACAATGCAATTCAACCTCCGATGGGTGTTGATCCGGGTGCAAAAGTGGAAGAAGGAAAGCCCGGTTTCGAGGATATGGTGAACAGGTACATGGCTAGGAATGATGCTAGAGTGGATCGTCTTGAGGCCAAATTAGAGAAGAAGATTGATGCAAACCATGAGGATTTATCCAAGCAAGTGAAGGACTTTACATTGTTGATAGGGGAGATGGCAGGAAGTGTTAACAAGCTCACTCAAACTATTGAGAAATGGAAGTTTCCGTCGCAAATTATTGAGAATCCAAAGTCCTGCAACGCCATCACATTGAGGTCTGGAACACAGTACGAGGGATCGATGAGGCCAGAAACAAAATTGAACACGTCGAGGGCTTAATTTGACCCTAATTCATCCAACACCACAGGCTGAATTCAACAGAGGAGGTCGAATTGGACGCCTGGACGTGATTTGGAAGCAACAGAGCCTCAATTCGACCAAAACCAAATCAATTCGACCAAGAGGCCAGGTCGAATTGAGGTTGAATCCACCATTTTGGAGCATACTGTTTCATCAGAAGCCCAATTCGACCAGCAGCCATTCAATTCAACCAGACCTTCAGGTCGAATTGAGGTCAAATCGGAGGATAGAAATCTTACAGTGAGCCAATTCGACCAGGGAGACTTCAATTCGTCCAGATCTTCAGGTCAAATTCTGGTTGAATCGAGTATACAGGGTGAGAATCGAGTTCCAGGTGCGCAATTTGACCACTACGTTCCCAATTCGACCTGGAATTCGACCAGAGCACCTAGTCGAATCCAGGTCGAATTGTCCAGTACTGCACCTGTTTCTTCACCGAACACTCCTTGTGATGAGAACATTACTCCATTGGTTCCAAATGAGTAAAATACTGAGATCATAGCAGAGAAGAAGTGGGAAAGAGCCAAAAGGTTGAGAGCCAAAAAGGATAAAACGGAAAAGGTCGAGCGTGATGAATGGGGTATCCCCAAAACAAAGATACCTCCATCGTTTCCTTATAAGCTGGTTAAGATGGGATTGAAAGAGAAGTTCAAGAAGTTTTTAGATATCATGAATAAAATAAGCTTGAGTATTCCTTTCTCTGAGGCAATATTGGAGATGTCGTACTATGCCCTGATTCCTTAAGGATATACTGTTGAAAAAGAGAAGCTTGAACGGAGTTGAGATGGTAAATTTGTCTAAAAATTGCAGCTCGATTATCCAAAGAAAGCTACTGCAGAAGATGAAGGATCCGGGAAGCTTCACTATCTTGTGTGAGATTGGAAAAGGGCCGGCACGACGAGCCTTGTGCGATCTTGAGGCAATAATCAATTTGATGTCTTTGTCTAACTTTCAAAGGCTTTGTTTGGGGGAGTTATCTTCTACAATAGTTGCTCTACAATTGGCGAACAGGTCGATGACATTTTTGAAAGGTATTATTGAAGACGTTCTCATCAAAGTAGATAAACTAGTCTTTCTTGTGGATTTTCTTGTACTTGAGATGGAAGATGACAAGGATAATATCCCTCTTATCTTGGGGAGACCTTTCCTTGCTACTGCTGGGGCCATGATTGTTGTTCAAAAGGAGGAGCTTAGGTTGCGGATGGATAAAGAAGAGGTCCTATTCAACCTTGACAAAGCAATGAAGATGCCTATGGAGTCGCAGTGTCATAGTATTGATGTGGTGGAGGAGATTGTGAAGGAAGATATGTCTTTGATCCTGTCTAAGGACCCTCTTGAGATATGTTTGATGGAGTCTCTTACTAATCCCATTACGGAGCTTGATGATCTTTCCAATGAGGAAAGTATTGAATATCTTGAAAACTTACTTGCTTTAGGTGATGACAGGTATGAATTGGAGAAATCTAAGGTTGAGAAGAAGGATGTAGACAAAGGAAGAGAAGATGATGCCTACTTGAAGCCTTCTAACTTACCACCGGATACCCACAAATTTGAAAATCCTTTCTCTCTTTCTTTATTTTGTGATCAATTTTATCCTGAATTTGATCTTGATGGTAATAGGAGTGATTCCGAAATTGAGTGGAAGATTGATAGGAATGAGACGAGAAATCTTAAAAAAAAGATTCAACTAATCATATGGTGTATAAGAAAGGTAAGGTGGTAAGTGTGGATGATAAGAGGAGGATAAAGTATTGGAAGGTAAAGATGAAAGAAGATCGCCCTCTTAGTCAGTAGTCTACATATTCTGTATTCTGTTGTGACTCTCTGACGTTAAACAAGAGTGCCTGTTGGGGGCTTTTCCTCCCGTTTTATTGTTTTATTTCATTCGTGTGAGTAAGAAATTTTTATATTTGAAATGCTTACTTATCGGCAATTACATCTCTTTGCAAACTTAGTTTCGACTATAGTTTCTACTAAGTTTGGGGGGTGTGATGTACTTACCTCAATAAGCACTGATAGTATAATCTTTTCTTTGTGACATTTGTTAGGGAAGTTAATTTTTTGCGGCATATTGAAACTTTAACCGATTTTTATGTGTCGATTTTTTGTAACTTGCCTATTGTTTAGTGGTGTTTTGTTCCGTGTTTTGAGTCGTTTGCGGAGTTACTCATGAATGTTAAGTTTTAGGATTGATTCTTGATGAAGTTATGCTCTATTCTGGTACTTAATGTTTGTTGTTAAGCTTGAAGTGTGTAGGGGATGAAGTAAACTCAATTTTTGAGCATCAGTGAGCCAATTCGGCCAGGGAGTATGGTCGAATCCAAGCATTCAGGTCGAATCAAGGGGCAAAAATCGTCCAGTAGTCCAATTTAACCTGAGGCATGTCAATTCGACCAGAGGCCCAGGTCGAATCAAGGTTGAATCGGAGTGTGCAAACTTCCAGTCAGCCAATTCGACCACGACTGTTTCAATTCGACAAGAAGCTCAGGTCGAATTGAGGTCGAATTGAGGATCTGAAACTTACAGTGTGTGGATTTGATCTGAGGCATGTTAATTCGATAAGGGGACCAAGTCGAATCGAGGTCAAATTGAAGGTGAAAGTTGTCCAGAAGGTCAATTCGACCACGATGAAGTTAATTCGACTTCGTAGACAGGTCGAATCGAGGTCGAATTGGGCCAGGTAAGTGTGTTCTTAACCCCAATTTTCATACTCATTCGATCACTTTGCACACCACCTGCACTCGAATTCATTTCTGATTGAAGAACTTTGCCTCTAATCGTCAATCCTACTCGTTTTGCCACCAATTAAACTGTATTCCACCCTTAATCCCTTCGATTCGTCACATATTTGGGCAAAATTAGTTGTAATCTAGGGTTCTTAGCGCGAATTTGGAGAGTCATTCACCTGTTCGATTTTAGCCATGAGCAGAACAAAAGGTATGTTTTCTCAACTCAATTACCCTAGGATTGATGTTCAATGTGTTGATTTGGTATGGGTAAGTTGATTAAACTTATTTTATTGAGGATTCATGGTGATAGTTGAATGATTGTGAACAATTTCATATGAATACTTGTTTGGTTTGATTTGATTGCTTAATTGATGTTAGAACATTGAGTTTTATGTGAATTGTTGGGTGATTAAGGAGTGTGATGATGAGCATGTTGATAATGGACTAGAATTGTTGAATTTTAGTAGTTCCTTATGATTGTTCATGTTAAATTGCTTGAATTAATGATGCATGCTTGTTGTTGGTTATGATTGATTGATTAATATGCTTAATTGGTGTTGGAATGAACGAGTGGGATGAGATTAAAGAGAAGTGGGCTAAAGTTTCAGAAAAGATAGATAGAACAAGGTACCAGAATGAGGATGCTATGCTCACGATGAGGATCCGAGATGATATGCTATGGATGTTTGACCAAGTGGGGATCCGGTGTTTTACGGAGCTAAAGAAGCCGATATACTTCCATGTGACGGCTGAGGTTCTATGTTCGATCACGATTGAGAAGGATCCTATGGGATTTCCTTATGAGTGCACCTTCTAGCTAGGGAAAGTTATGAGGACATGGTCGGAGGAGGAGTTTAATGTGTTATTTTAGACTCCTACAGAGATTACTCGGATGGAGAATGGATTCTTCAATGCTAATAGATTTTGGCGAGAGATTTCTGGGGAGGATGGAGATTTTAAGACTCAAGATGCTTGTGCTTCTATGATCAAGAACCCCGTACTCCATTATATGGATAGGGTGTTGAACAACACGCTGTTTGCCCACTCTGAGGAAGTTGTGTGTTTAGGGGAGAGCTCTACGATTTATGGTGCATGCTGAACGGGGTGAAGTTCAATGTGGGTTCGTATTTTATCTATCCGCTGAATCGGTTTAGGATCCACGGGTTTCAGAAGGTGAATATTGGAGGATTACTCACGACCGTGGCTGAACATTATCACATGGATTTCATTGACATCACACCTGTTCTAGGAGAGCCCGATTTGGTGATGTTTTCCTTTGTAAAGGCAGGATTTGCTCACTTTCGAGATGGGGATTGGTTCTTTACGAGGGGTCCTAAGCCCTTCACTTTCATGTTTCCCTTTGATGTGAGTGACCTGACTACCGTTCGGGAGGAGAGAATAGGTTGATGAGCTCATTGGGACACACTGCCTTGTCCGTTACTGATCGGACGAGAGGAGATTGGAGGACAGTGGCTCAGATGTGTGCAGCCGGTATGATTGAGGAGATGCGACAGATTGTTGCGCAGGGAGAGTTTCGGCCACAACATCCACATCAGCGGCCACCGCCGCAGCAGCAGCAACATGGAGACGAGAATGAGCATCAGAAGATGGATATCCCAGAGCAGCACGAGAGGGTTCCTCGTCCTATTCCGGCGGTGCCACGGTAGCAGCAGTGGGCTGGTCCGAATGATTATACACGAGAGCAGTTCTGTCTGTTGAATACGATCAGCGCGAATCAACATGAGACAAATAGACAACTTGAGCTCGCGAATGCCAACTATGCCACGCTTAATGATCGGTACAAGGGCATGAATGAGTGGGTTGGTAAGCTGAGTGATCGTGTTGACTATTTGGATAGACGCATCAGTGATCTGCACCGGATTGTGGAGCAGAGGCTTGATAAGATGAGTGATAATGATGATGATGAGGATGATGATGCTCCGGAGGAGTAGAGCTGCAGGTTTTTTTGTGTTCTCTGATTCATCTCATCTCCATTCTTCTTTTATCTTTACAGGATGGGTGTGTCTTGCGTGAGTGGCATGTACTTTATTTGCTATATTTGATCATCTCGGGTGTGGATTGTGAGGAGTGAGTATGATGCATGAGTTGGAATTTGTAGAGAGGCTTGTATGATTGGTTTTGATATATGGGTTCATGGATTTTGTGCATTCATATGTTCATGTGTTAATTTTAATTGATGAGAAGCATATATAATTTGATAAGTATGTAGAGTTCTTGTAAAATTGATCTTGATTATGTGCTATGCGGAGTACTTAGGATTCTATTTACTCATGTGAGGATTCAAGCCTTTTAATCATGCTTGATCATGATAGTTTATTCATGAGAGAATCATTCATATGAACGTATTCTAAAACTTGGCTTGGAGTTTTGTGTGAGACTTACAATTGGTGAATTGTTGTGATATGATCTTAGGCCATTCTTGATTACTTGAGTTACTTAACCATATTTTGCCTTCCCATTGATTATGTATATCTTTGCTAGCCCCGTTTGAGCCTTAAAAAACTTTTATTTTGGCAAGCCGAATAAAAGAGCCTTATTTAACCTTTACTTGAGCTTGTTTAAATACCTTATTCATTGGTAGAGAGTTGAGGTGAATAAGTGTTGCAAGAGGAAGAATGAAGATAGAATGTGATTGAGTAAAGTAAGAGAAATGTATGGTTAAATCTTGTCTAGGGGTAGTGCCTGAAACTAGTACACCAATTGTTGTTTAAAAAGGGTAGTGCCTACAACTGGTACCCGAGTTAGCAAAAGAAGAATGATGTTGATCCAAGAAAGAGAAGGAAAATTTAAAAATTGCAAGTGCAAGAGAAGAAATTGGAGGAGGATATATAGCCGAATGAAGAAAGCAAGAACCTCCAAGGTAACTCTCTACTAGTGTTTGAGTAACTTTATCTAAATTTTCCTACCCTTTCCAAAGAGCCAACATTACAACCCAAAGACAAGTCCTTTGTGATCCTAGTCATTAGTTGATTGTGAGTTGATTTTGGAGACCCTTGCCAAGTTTATGGTTACGCGTTCGTATGGATTGAGTATGAGCGTATACACTAACATGTTAAGTGCGATTAGCACTTGAGTGAGAGAGTAAACACTTAACTTGTGAGCTAGATGACTTAGTACTCCGAATGGCAATATGATTGGGTGATGTTTTGCATGAATGATATATATGATGCAGGAATACTTGATTTTAATTGATGAAGTTGCATGTGTAATATGTTTTGTACTTGGTGATCTCGTGAATTATACACGACTCCTTGGTTTGATTGCGTTGCCTTGGGACGAGCAACATGTAAGTTTGGGGGTATGATGAGTGTGTAAATTCACGAATCTTGCGTCTAGATATGTGCTATTATAAAGTGTTTGAAGGTTGTAATCGGTTGTAAACCGTTATATATTGTGAAAAATCACGAATCAGGTGCTGTTGAAGCCATTTGAGTAGTTTTTCGAAGGAAATTGGAATGGAAGTGTTGAAAACTGAAGAAAGGAAGTCGAAGCCATCTGTTTGGGCAAAGCAGGAGTGTAATTCGACCTGAAGAAGATCAATTCGACCAACCCTTTAGATCGAATTGGCAGCACACATGAGCAGAAGGTGGATTCGACCACGACAGGGGCGATTCGACCTAGGCATCAGGACGAATCGAGGTCGAATCGATTGGCAGAGATGTTGATTCGACCTCGTCACCTAGATTTAACCAGGGCAGTTGGTTGAATGAGCACCTGGGACTTACAGTGTGTCGATTCGACCTGCGATTCGACTTGGAGGGGTCAATTCGACCTTTTGCTGAAGTCGAATTGAGGCTCGGGAACTTACCATATCCGTATTTTTACACCGTCAATGCGTGTGATCACTTAAAAAGCCCATTCCAAGCCTAAGAGACATAATTACAAGTATAAAAGAAGGCTTATGCAGCAGTAGAGATATCATCTATCATACAAGAAGATGTGGAGACGTAGAGTTGGGAGGGGATCGATCGTCCGTCATCTGGAATGGCTGTGATAGAGGTTCTGCTGGAGATTCAAGTAAGATTGGTCCAACTAACCATGATTGTTCTTAGATCAATCATTGGCTAGAGCCTCTTCGATAGTTCTAGGGTTATGAAGGTTTCTAGAGTCTGAATACATAACTTGGTTATTGCTTGAGTACGTTCACTACTGAGCAGGGTTTTATGTTATAATTCTAAGTGAAGGGATTCCGAAGTCTTATTAGAACTATCTTATATGAATACTTGTTAACTGAATCATATTCGGGTTAATAAGTAGGATAAAGAGTATATAATTTCATAGTACCTATAAAGGGAGATCATATCGGACCACAAGGAAGAGTCGGACACCGTCACGCAGAAGATGAATTAATAAGTGGAACCGGATTACCTGAAAAACTACCTACTATCTTACTTGATCACAACTCACTTATCTCTTCTTCTTGTTATATTTACTTGTTATTTTAATTACTTTTGTTACATAATTACAAAATCACAACCATTATAATTTCCAACATAGTCTTAGTTTACTAGAGTATAATTAAATTGATATTTATCTGTCTTAATTCATTTAAATAATAATTAAATTGATAATACACTGTCCTTCGGGTTCGATATTCACTTGGTTCCTAGCTTAAGCTGCAATTGATATCATTAATACTTGGGGATTAATTTTGCATGCAAAGAAAAAGTGCATCAACGGGGCCGTTCATTATCCATAGAGCCTGCGGGGGGATTTTGAAATCATGGACAAAGATATAGACATCATAGCGGCGAATGAGCATCGATTAAAGCACTATAGGTCGCCGGATGATACTTGTGTCATCTTTGAAGATACCTTACATTGAGTTGGTACCGTTGTGACTCTTTGACGTTAAACAAGAGCGCCTGTTGGGGGCTTACCCTCCCATTTTATTGTTTTATCTATTTCGTGTGAGTAAGAAATTTTTATATTTAAGGTGCTTACTAATCGGCTATTACATATCTTTACAATTTTAGTTTCGACTAAAGTTGCTACTAAGTTTGGGAGGTGTGATGTACTTACCTCATTGAAGCACTAAGAGTATAATCTTTTCTTTGTAACATTTGCTAGGGAGTTAATATTTTGCGATATATTGAAACTTTAACCGATTTTGATATGTCAATTTTTTGCAATTTGCCTAGTGTTCGGTGGTGTTATATTTATTTTATTGTGAGCGGAGTATTATACATGATTTTTATATAATCTAAGAGTGGTTCTCTAGCTTTTGTTTTGGCTATTATGATGCTTGATGTTGTCCTAGAGTTTGAGTTTTGCAGGGAAAGACTAGAAAAGTATAAAATTGTAGACGTTCGGAAGCTTATTCGACCAAACTCTACCGTTCGACCAAGTTACTGTGGTTGAACGGTGGTCAAACGAAGTGCCTGAACACGAAATCAACTTACAGAAGCTCAATTCGACCAACACACCTTGTTCGACCAAAACTCTGAGGTCGAACGACGATCGAAGGGAGCAGGGAAGAATAGGGGGACATTTCAGTTTACAAAGGTGCAGTTCGACCTCACACTGTTGTTCGACCAACACATTTTAATCGAACAAGGTCACGTTTTACAAGCAGGCTTGCGCAGTTCGACCTGAAGCCTTAGTTTGACCAATCTGTTCGAGTCAAACTGGGTCTGGAATCGCGAATAAAGGTCAATTTATACGAGTTGTTCGACCAATTTCAAATCAGGAAGAGACGAAACTACTGCTGGCATTGGCGAATACAAATTATGCTGCGCTTAGCCTCCGATATGATGCAATGGATGGGAGATTGAGAGATTTTAATGAGAATTATGAAGCTTTGGATAGGAAGATCGATACCTTGCAAAGGGATTTCGATGATTGGCCCAATGATAATGATGATGATGATGATGCTCTAGAGGAATAGTGGCGCCAGGTTTTATCCTTGTCTGTTTCTTCTCATTCACCCTTCTCTTTTTCACTTTACAAGATGGGTTTTGAGTGAGTGGTGATGGTGTTTATTGAGATTCATGCATGAGTGGTTTGTACTTAATATTAATTGATGATGATGGATACATTTGATATGTTTGATTTGGATATTGATTTTATTGATTTGGAGAGTATGATATGTTACTTCTTGAATGCATGTGCACTTGTTTTTTATGCATGTTGTTTTATTGATGATATGCATGTACTGTTATTACTTGTAGTTTATGTAGATATTGATGTTGATTGCATGCTTTGAAGAGTGCTTAGGAATCTATTACCCATGTGAGAATTTTAGCCTTATGAAATCATGTTATATCAATGCATGATAGTTTATTCTTGTGAGTATTATTCAAATGTTCGTATTCTAGAACTTGGCTTAAAGTCTTGTTTGAAGCTTATGATTGATAGATACTAGGACATGATCTTAGGCCATGATTGATAAATGAGCCACTTAGCAAAATTTTATCCTACCTTGAAGTTTATATCATTGGAAGTCCCGTTAAGCCTTTAAAACTTTTTCCTTGGCAAGACTATGATAAAAAGCCTTATTTACCTATACTTGAACTTTGGAATACCCTATTTACTAGTAGAGAGTTAAGGTGAATAAATTGCTAGACCATATATGAAGAAAGAGGAAGGAAGTTTACGTGGTGATGAAAATAAATATGCGGTTAATTCTTGTGAAGGGGTAGTGCCTACCCCAATTGATTAAAAGGGTAGTGCCCGAAATTGGTGTCCTTGTGCTTTGAAGAAGAAGAAAGATGTTGATTCTAAGTGAAGCAAGAGAAGAAGTATTGAAAGAATTATGAGAATGATGAAGGAGAACAAGTATTAACGCTGTTTGATGAAAAGCAAATCTCCAAGGTAATTCTCTACTAGTGAAGTTAGTCACTTTATCCTTATTCTCTTACCGTTACCAAAGAGCCAACATTACAACCCAAAGAACATGTCCTTTATGATCTTAGTGTTGAAACAATTATGAATTGATTTTTGAGATCATTGTCAAGCTTATGGTTACGCGAATATATGAATTGATTTTGAGTGTATATACTAACCCTTTGAAAGTGTATATCTTTTATACTTGAGTGCGAGAGTAAACACTTATCTAGTGAGTTAGACGACTTTGCACTCGTAGAAGTATTGTGGTTGACTGATATTTTTGCATGGATGAAAGGTATGATGGATGCATGTTTTGAATGATATAATTGCATGTGTTAGAATAGGTTGTGCTTGTTATAAGGATCTTGTGATTACACTCTCTTGCCTTGTTTTGATTTTCGTTGCCTCGGGACGAGTAACATGTAAGTTTGGAGGTTTGATGAGAGTAATAATTCACACGTTTTAAGCTCTAATTTGTGTGGAAATTGAGTATGATTTAGTCTATTATCGAGACGGATCAGGATGTTTATGGAAAATCCATGAATCAGATGCTACTGAGTTATTTGAGCATATTTGTACAGGAAAACAGGTCTTAAGTGCTCAGAATCGGAAGACACAATTTTTCGCGGTGTTGTTCGACCTGGAGAGGCTGTTCGACCAGCATCTTGGGATGTCAATGGGACGTGTATTTTCGGTAACCCGATCTACCCGAACCCTAATAGGTAGGGTACGGGTAGTTGTATACGGATTTAGGACGAGTATGAGTTGTTGTGAAAAATACCATTAGGGTTTGGGACGGGTACGGGTAATACCTCAAATACCCGCAGGTAACCCGATTATATATTTTTCTTATAAATTTAATATATATTATATAATTTATATATGATAAGATATTTTATATATTTAATTAATAGTTATAAGTTTTATTTAATCATAAATATTTATTTAAAATAATACAAATTATATTATATTTATTTTATAATTAATTAATAATAATGTAATTTTTATTATTATACTTATTTAGATAATAAAAAAAATATATATATATAAAATAAATGAATATTAAACGGGTATGGATACCCGCGGGTATTGATAAACGTTAATGGGACGGGTACGAGTACCATAATAAATTTTTAAATGGGACGGATACGGATACAGGTAGTTATTTTTTTAATCGGATACTGATACGGGTACCCAAAATAAGCGGGTACACTACCCGTTGCCATCCCCAGTATCAGCTAAGTCGAACAGAAGAGATAAGTCGAACAGGAGGCGTATCAACTTACATAGTGGTCATTCGACCAAAGAAGTGATGAGAGTGTATATTCACGTATTTTGGGCTCTGATTTGTGTGGAAATTGAGTACGATTGAGTCTTTTATTAAGACAAATCGAAATGTTTATGGAAAAGCCACGAATCAGAGGATACTAGGGCTTTTTCAGCATATTTGTATAAGAAAACAGATCGTAAGAGCTCGAAATTGGAAGACACGATTTTTTAGGCAATTTTCTAAGGTTGTTCAACCTCAGGACCTTGTTCGACCATCATCACATTAGTTGAACAAGGTGGTCAAGTTGAGCAAGATATGCAGAAACGTACAGAGAGCTTGCTCGACCAAGGGATGTGTTCGACCACCATCATCTTGGTCGAACAGATGAGGCTTGGTCGAACAAAATGTACAAAAACTTACAAAAAGCTTGCTCGACCATTGCTCGACTAGGAGGCCTTGGGCAACCAGTCGAGGCTTGGTCGAACGAATTTTCACTGATTCTATTTTTAGAATTTTTGGGTTTCTTTTACCAAATTTGTCGTATGCCTCAAGTAAAAGTCCATCCAAAGCCCGTAAGGAGGTTCCACAAGTATAAAAGAAAAGCTTTCACAGGAGAAAAGGGATGACACCACTTCATCATCCATCACTATCGAAACCCTACCGCCATCCGAAGGAGCTGTGGAGAGAGGTTCGTCTGTCGAACCAAGTGAGAATCAAGTGAAGATTTAAGACGGAGAGAGTCGCGATAGCGCCCGCATCTAGGGTTAACTTCGCTACTTAATTTATCTTGTAATTTTCAAGACTATGGGTAAAATTCTACCAACCACCATGATTGTTCTTCCATCAATCTTGGGCTAGAACCGCTTCGGTAGTTCTAGGATTATGAAGGTTTTATGAGTTAATTTGTCTTTCATGTGTAAACTCCGTACAACACAACTTGTGGTTTATTTTATATAAGATTGCGCTTTTCAAATTCATACTCACAGTCGTTTTGTGCATCATTAACTGTTATGTAGAGTCTGAATACATATCTTGGTTATTGATTGAGTGTGTTCACTGCTGAGTAGGATTACATGTTATAATTCTAAGTGAAGGGATTCCGAAGTCTTATTAGAACTATCTTATATGAATACTTGTTAATTGAATACTATTCGGGTTAATAAGTAGGATAAAGAGTATAACTTCATAGTACCTAAAAATGGAGATCATATCGGGTTAGAGTACCAAGTGCATGGGAAATAATTGATATTGATAGTACCTAGAAAGGGGATGAATTATATCTCTTGCTCCGAGGATATTCACACGTGTCATACGCATGTTTACTTGTGTCTCTAGAGTGAACTTACATGGTTTAGTGAAGCGTCCATAAACCAAAAGGCAGAGTCAGACATTAATGCATGGAAGAGAGATTCATAAGTAAAACTGGATGACCCGATTTACTTGAGGATTACTTGTTATTTAGTTATTTAATCACCATAAACCAATTTGCCAGCATAGTCTTAATTCATTAGAATATAATTAAATTAATAATAATCCGTCCCTTAGGTTCGATAATCACTTGGTCGCCTATCGAAACTACAATTGATATCCTTTTACTTGAGGATTGATTTTGTATATTAAAAAAATGCTCATCAAGAACCTCGTTCGATCGAAAAAAGTTAATTCGAACAAAGGAAGCCAAGTCGAGTAGAAAGCAGAGACGAAGTCTAGTTTACAGATATGCCGTTCGACCTCAGTTTGACCAAGAGCTCCGTTCGACCACGCCAAGTCTGGTCGAATGGCGACACATCAGCTTCGAAATGTCAGGAAAATCTCTAGTGCGTGCATGTGCGTGTTTTCTATGAAAAAGCCCAGTAAGAGTCCATAAGGAGAAGTAACAAGTATAAAAAGGGGTGCCAATCACACCAAAAAGAGAGTTAGATTCCACATCCATCCTACACCACATACAAATCCTAACTTCATCCACAGGAGCTGTAGAGATATATTCGTGCAGCGAATCAAGTGAGAACCAAGTGAAGATTCAAGACAGAGCGAGAAGCGACGACGCCCATCTCTAGGATTTACTTCACAACTTAATCTTTCGTGTAATTTTTAAGACTATGGGTAAGATCTATCCAATCACCATGAACGTTCTTCGAGGTGTCATGGGCTAGAACCGCTTTGGTTGTTCTAGGGTTATGAAGGTTTTTATCTAGCTAATTGAACTTTCGTGTGAATAATCCATACAACACTATTTGTGGATTTATTTTATATAAGACTATGCTTTATTAATTCATACTCAAAGTTGTTTTGTGCATCATTAACTGTTATGTAAAGTTTAAATACATATCTTGGTTATTGATTTAGTGTGTTCACTGCTGAGCAGGATTACATATTATGATTCTAAGTGAGGGGACTCCAAAACTTCATTAGAACTATCTTATATGAATACTTATTAATTGAATTGAATTCGGGTTAGTAAGTAGGATAAAGAGGATGATTATATAGTACCTATAAAGGGAGATCATATCGGGTTAGAGTCTTTAGTGCACGAAAAATAATTGATACTGATAGTACCTAGAAAGGGGGGTGTAATTATTTCTCATGCTCCGAGGCAATTCACACGTGTTACATACTTATCTGCTTGTGTTTATAGAGTAGATTTGCATGGCTTAGTGATGCATCCATAATCCACAAGGCAGAGTCGGACATTGACATATGGAAGGGAGATTAATTAGTGAAACTGTATTATCTAAAGAGCTACCTATCTTCTCACTTGTCAACTCTCGTTTATCTCTACTGTCTTTATTTTATTATTTGTTCATTAGTTTAATAATTATTCTCAACTTAAATTGCCAACAATAATTTCTCTTAGATTAGATAATAATAAGTTGATAATCAACTGTCCTTTGGGTTCGATAAATATAACTTGGTCGCTTATCTAAGTTACAATCGAATCATTCATACTTGGGGGATTAATTGTGTGTTGAGAAAATATCCAACAGGGAGCAATAATAGAAATAAGCAATAACCATACAAACTTGCATCCTTATCTCTCAGTTTATTTCCATGTATAAACATCTACCGAAAATAACACACATCCAAGAATAACCCATTGAAAAGCGTTTTTAGAAGCTTGAGAGAAACGCCAATATACCGTCTCCACAAATTGCCTCCGCTGAAACTTCTCAACTAAAGTTCATGCTAATTTGATGGCCGAATTGAAAAAAAAATCGAGTGAAATAATGAAGTAGAAAGACATAGATGAATAGAATTTAAAATTTGCTAAAGAGATTTGCATTTTATTTGCATTTGACATGATATTTGTTGGAATTTAAGGTTATTATTATTATTATTATTTTATCGGTAAATGCTAATGGTTAGTAGTTAGTTCACCAAACACCCAAATACTTCAATATTTCTCCAAGCCACTTTATAACTCCCTTAAGCACCCAAATACTCCAAGCCACCTTATAACTCCCTTAATTCGTTTTCAAAGAGAATCGAATTTAGGTCACTTACTTTGTGATGAGCCCAGTGGCCAGATGAGCTACCCACCTAATTTTAGTTTTATTAATATAAAATCTTCTTTCCTATTCTTTTCTAAAAATTAAAAAAAATGGTGGGCTTTATAAAATGCTAATTAAACTTTCTCTTATGAAGTGGGCTTTTTCATGGAGTGGGATTTATTCTGAATGTTTCCATATTTATTTAAATATTAATATGTATTATATATTTCTTTCTAAAATGTAATTAAAAATAAGTAAATCTAGTTTCTCGATTAAACTACCGGTCTGACTGGTTGAACCTCGAACAGGTAGGGACATGATTGGCCATTTTGTAGTCGGGATGACCAATTAAAGAATTTATCGAACTCAAGGGAGGTAGGTACTAGAGATTAAGCGATATCACGTTTCTTGTAATTTTATAGAGTTGAATCATCAATGGATTGATTGTTCAAACAAGTAAAATAACAATAATCAAAGCAAATAAGCAAGCAATGATTAACAAATAAGATAGATAAATGAAGAGTGATTTTCCAAGTTAAGCAAAAGTGAGATTAACAACAATTAAGAAGTGGAAATTCTAGGATAAATACATCAAATTCATATGAATCATGAGGTGTTTGATGAAATGATTCCCTTAATTATCCTAAACACATAATTGACTTCTCAATCTAATCACATGTTTAAAACAATTAAATACACAAGTCATCATAAACATCAAGATCTAAAGCATCAATGATAAAAAATCAATTAACTCAATCAACATATGAATTTAAGTATATATATCCCAAAATTATCCAATAACTCTCATGTTGCTAGTCTCACAATGGAGATTAGCTTACCATATTCACAAGAAAATCAACATAGACATTAAAATCCTTCATGATAAACAATAAGGTTTCAATACAAATTTTGAATGAAAACTCCCTTGGATGGCTCCAATGGTGATCTTCTTCTTCCCTTTGCAATTCCCCTCTCTTCCTTGCTTCTTTTCCTCAATCGGATGATGATTTTGATTGTTGGATGAAGGTAGATGGAATGGATGGTAAATGGATGAATATGATGGTGTAAAATGGAAGAAATTGTGCGTGATCCATGTGAACAGTGAAAATCCTCGCCCAAAACTGGTCAAATATTGAACTTAGGGGTATTTATACCCCTTGGAAGCTTTCTAGAAGACTTGCTGATTTTTTCACATAACTTGCACGGACTTGACTTGAGTGCATGCACTCAGCTCGAGTCGCTGTACGATTTCAGGTCAACGCTGCCTTCTTACGAAGCACGGGTCGTGTTCTGCACTCGGACACATGGTAGGCGATTAGGTGGTTCAGGTGTTGGTACACGGCTCTTCTGAAAGGGCCCGTGCTCGGCGCACGAGTCGTGCTGCACCAGCTCGACTCGAGTGCTGCTACTCGACCTGAGCTGCGTCGAGCTCTGTTCTTTTTTCTCGTTTTAGCTCTCGTCTTTATTTTTGCTCTATTTCACCTGATTTTCATACGTTTAAGTTCATTATCACACATTTCCATAAAAACACATAACACAACCGAAATACCAATAAATACAGATAAAATAATAAGAAAATGAATATAAAAAGACACTAAAATCTAGGTCAAAATATCACGGCAAAGACTTGTGTGAGACCGTCTCACATAAAGGCTTACGTGAGACGGTCAGAAAGTGATAATTTTTATAAAGAAAAGTGATAATAAATTAATGAAAAGTGATAATGTTATTTGATGAACAATTTATACTATAAATAAAAAGTATTAACATTTTATATCGAAAGTGATAATGTTTTATAGCGAAAGTGATAACTATTTTAAAAAGTGAAAAATGATCTCACGTGAGTCAGTCTCACACAATACCTACCCTAATATCACTCATCAGGACACCGGTTCAAGCTCTGGTCCGGTTATAACAGCATTGGTTCAAACAACTTCAAAATCATATTTGGGCCATAATGTCAGTCGGAAACTGACAAATATGGATGTAAATTAGATGATGGAAAGAGTGTTGGCTCTGGATAAAGCTTACCCCTTTCCGCTTCTGTTGAAGTTTTACTGTGGAGCCCGCAGTGTGGTGGCTGGAGCAACGAAGAAAACAATCACTAAGGGAAAACTCGAATTACAATGGTTGGAATGGGATATTGAAGAAAGAAATGAGAGAAGTAGTGAAGGTTTTAAGAACAAAAGACGAAGAATATTACTTGAGATTAGGCGAGAAAGCCGTAAAAATAAACAACTAATATAGTAACTTGGAGGTATAATAATTAAATTTTCATTAAATTTCCTTTTTATTCAGTCGTTCTATGTATTTTCCTCATTCAATTATGTATTTGTTAAATGTTGATTAAGTTGGTAGGTTTTTTTTTTTTTGAAGTTGACTGTAGATTTATAAGATTATCCATTGATTTACGAAGAAACCGAAATTAGGAAGACAGAGAAGAAAGCAATTTATCAAAGGAAAGGAAGAAAACATCAGTTATGAAAAACTCGTTTTATTATATGTTGAGAGTTTAAGTATTCTCTACCCAAAACAGATCAATCATCTCTGTTTCTAATCAGTTCACAACTTGGTCTTCTATTAATTATTTCTAGCTATAGCGGGGCCGGTACTGACTGGTTTGGAGCAGTTGGAGCGCTCTGCCTTTTCACAGCGGGTGGGCACCGATGGTGAGAGTGTTGGGCGGTGCGTTGGTGAGCGTGGTGAACAACCTGGAGCATGGTAGGCAGTTGGGAATAACGTTTGGAATTTACAAAAGCAATACGGGATTCTTTAAGATGATGGAGGAGACAATATAATGAAATCTGAGGGAAGAAGATATGGGGAGAAGGGAGAATGGGAAGGTGTTAGAAATGAAGGTGGGGCTGCAGTTGGAAAGAGTCCGTCGCAGCTGAGAAATCTGAGGTATCATCACGTTGATGAGTTTGGAAGATGATTTTGACAAGCTGGAAGATGATTTGAAAATGTAAATGACACGTCAGCGTCAAGGGCAGTGTCCTTCTGCTTGGTGATTTAAGATGCAACTCAGAATTAAAGCGGAGTTTTTTTTTTTTCTAATTTCTAAAAGTTTAGATTAATTTGAAATTGAAGTAAAAGTTAAGACTTTTTTGGCAATTAATCAATAATTTATCTCTCCAAAAAAAATTTTTTTATTTGCTAAAGAGTAATCTATAAAACAGGATTCACGCAAGTATTAACTTTAATTTTAAAGATACTCCCTCCGTCCGTGGGCAAGATGAACATCTGTTTTTTGCATGTGAATTAAGGAGTATTATAATTTAATGTGAAATGAGTAGTTATGTTAGTGGTGTATGAACACCATATAAAAATTGTATTAGTGAGTGAGTGTGAGTCTCATATATATGAAAAATAAAATTATTCTTTTTGAAGCAGACGTCTAAAATGACAAAATATGTTTCTTGCCGTGGAGACGGAGAGAGTATTATTAATTTTTTTCTTTTACAACTTTTAAATAAAAGGGTTTCATCCATTATTATTTTTTCCAATTATATTCTCCAAACTCGCTAACTCGAATAGTTTAGCCCTCAATCCAAAATAATTTAACGCTAGCCACAGACTCGGAATTGTGCGACATCAAATTGGCATAACTGATTAAAAAAGAATAGAAAAATAAATAAAAGAAAAGAAAAAACACAAAATTGAAAAATCAAAACCCCTTTGCAGCTTTTACCTAAATAAAAAGGTTGTTGATGGGCAGAGAGTGGGCGGATTGAGTGGAGGAACTGCAGCATGTGCACGGGCTCAGTTTCGGGTTCGGGCTCGGACTCGGACGCCGGCTCAAACGGTTGGAGCAAAGCCCGGGGAGTAGTGCTGAAGTCTCTGGTGTTAATCGGTGGCGCGTTATTGCTGAAGCGTCTCACCAAGTCCTCCACTCGTTGGGATCATGCGAGGATCGTCGCCGACTCTCTCTCCGGCGAGAAGGTACAATTTTCATTGATGCTCTGCCTTTTTCAAAATCAAGTTGTTGGTTAGGCATGTGTTAGAGGTTTGCTTCAATTTAAAATTTGTAGTATTCGAGAGAGCAAGCTTCGAGGGATCCGGAGAACTATTTCAATTTGAGGTAACTTTTGTTCTTTTACATCTGGAAATGTGGTTGAAGTTTATTTGGCAGTTTTATCATCTGAATTTGATTCCTTTTAATTTCAATTTTTTTGTGTTTTCACGAAATTATGTTGATCGAGTGATGGTTTTAGGAAATTTTGGTTCCATTATTTGGTATAAGACTGAGCAGCGTTTTGTTGGATAATGATGTCGTTTATTTAAGATTCAATATTAACTGCTTATGTTGTGTCTGCCCTTTTTCATTGTAGCTAGTAGGAGTTATTACTAACTATTTAAATTTTGATAATATTGGTATGATAGAACAATTGATTTTTTGCTATTGTGATGTTGTTGTGAAAGTATTGTAAAAAGATGAAAATATTTTTCTCCAAAATATAAATGGCTGATACATTTTTTTTTGTCAAATGCATGGGAATTGTGACCTTAGCTATATTGTATGTGATCATATAAAACCTGCTCAAGTGTTTACCTTTCAGCTTATGGGGTTCTGTTCCTACTGCCAGGTTAGATAATTGTAGTGTTTCTTATTTGATTCTACCAAATAAGATTGGAACCTTTTGGATTTCCTTGCTTCCGGTTAAGACCATCTTACTGGTTCTTGTCTGATTCTACTGAATGAAATGGGTACTTTCAAGAAACATAGAGTAGTTCGTATAACTTGTCAGCTTAATTATTGTGTACCTTTTTAATTTTATATCCTCCAGATGGCTTTCGTGCCCAGCAGCGGAAATGGTAGATGGTTCAAGAGTTTTGTACTTTGAACAGGTAGAATGGTAGATGTGGATCATCTGGCATATATTTATATTTTTTGTCTGACCTTTTTATCCTAAAATAAGATTTTTGATGGATTCTTTATGTGGACAGGCATTCTGGAGAACTCCTCATAAACCTTTTCGGCAGGTACTTGGTTAGACTACTTTAAGAGTTTGAGCATTAAATAATGTTGAAGTAACCTGCTACTTTTGGTAGCATTTTAGTTAGTTGTGCTGCTATTATCACTCTGTTTTTAATAGTTGGTTCTTGGCTTACTTTTCTCTTTTCCACCATATTATTCCATATTATAATTATACCATGGAAAATCTGAAATTTGGATAAATTACATATCTTTATACTAATCTAATTATTCTAACAGTATTCTTGTTGCAGAGATTTTTCGTGGTAAAACCTTGTTCAAAGGAGATGAGGTGTGATGTTGAGGTTAGTCAGGAGCACATTTTGTTTCATGCATCGATCTGTAGTCTTAGCAACTGCATGATAATTGCTGTTATCTTTCATGTATCATTAAAGATTTTGTATTAGAATAATCTTCTCTCTATGCTTAATGAATTAATTCTACGTTCCACTTGACAGCTAAGTACTCATGCAATCCGGGATTCAGAGGAGTACAAGAACTTTTGTGATAGGTCAAAGGACCAAAGGCCACAGCCAGAAGAAGTAATTGGTGTAAGTTCATTCTAATTGCTGTTCGGTTGAATTTTAAATGGACCTGAAAAATCCTTATCTTTACAAAATTCATGAAATGTTTTTGCTATCCTGTTTATAAATATCTCATCCTGGCACTTTAATGCTTTTTGTTTGGAATATTTATATTTAACTAACTTGAAAGAATATATTGAAATTTTCTTTTTGATAAAAATTTAAATGCTTATTGATTTTTTAAATGTAACTTTATATATATATATATATAACATATTTATTGAATGTGTAGATTTCCTTGAATCTAAATTTAATAATCCCTCCGTCCCGTCTTTGTTTTTACGTTTACTGTTTGTACGGAGATTAAGGAATATTGTATTTTAATGTGTAATGAGGTGAGAGTAATATTTTAAAATATTTTAATGTATAGTGGGTACTTGTATTAGTGTAGTGTTGTAGGCCCCATGGAGATATTTAAATGTTTTGTGTGGGTCCTATCTACCCAAAAAGAAAATGTAACATTATTTATGGGACGCCCTTTTTATTAAAATGTAACAACATCTGCGGGAGGGAGGGAATATTTGTTATCATCCTTTAGCCATGTCTACAGTTCACTTATCCTTAAGAAGTAAGTAATCAGACTCCTAGATATATACCATATTAGAACAGTCAACTGTTCCCTAAGCATAGTTATTCTTATATGTGTATATATATATATATGTATATTTAAATATGGAGACAAGAATATATCAATGATCCATTATATATATTATTAGTGTATGGATCATTGATATATTCTTGTCTCCATATTTAAATTTCTGCTCCTCATAATCATGACCATGTATCCTAAATTTGAAAAAGTAAGTAATCAGACTCCTGGATATGTACACTGTATAGGCGGTAATTGTATGCCAAGTTCATTAACGTGACTCTGTCCCTTTAACCTCTGATTTGAAGTTCCAAGGAATTTTGTATTTGAATACTCAGCCATTGACTCAATCATCTGCTGCACAATTCATATTTGGTTCATTCTGGATCCTCAGTTGCAACGCATTAAGAAGACCCAGCTTTATATCTCTTCTATGTCTCTTGTAAAGTAGCATCAATCCTTAGATTATATAGTGATAAACTTAATATTTCTTGGAATTGGTTGGTGGAGTTATGCATCTTAAAATCCTGGTTAGATATCAGAAGGATAGATCTAGCACATAGCTTAGGAGAGAAATATCGCACTTTCCTTTGTAAGCACAATATTTTCTATTAGAATGGAGACCACTTTTTTTTTTCTTTTTCTTTTCTTCTCTGATCCTGTGAATATATCTGATACTTAAAAAAATGGCATCTTTAGTTTCATCAATTGGAAAGATCCTTTTCAGTTTTTGTGCTGCTTGGAGTTTAATCTACATATAAAGGCTCATTTAGGGTGAATTAGGCTTCATATTGGACCTTCCTTGTCATGGCTAACTGATGAACTGCTAATGACTTGAAATAAAGTGCTGCTGCATGCAATTCCAAGTACTGCTCTGCTCTGTGTTTATATTGAATGTGAATAATCTTCTAGCCATATCTGATAAAAAAATTTTTATAGGATGAATAATAAAATAATAAATGTAGTAATGCACAATGTGAATTGCCTTGTCCAAGAAACCTATTATTACATAATTTTCTCCTGTTAAATGAGCCCTAATGTCCGATCCACGGTGAACCGTTTATTTAGCTTTGCTCTATTGTCCAATGGTTCACAGAAAACTTACCAAAGAGTTATATTATGCTATTGTTGTTAGGGTGCCTGGGTGGGGTTGAAGGAGAACTAGAGTTGTATTGGGGAAGGATTAAAGAAATTAAGGATATTGAACCCTGGTAAGATGTAGGCTTTTTTGTGAACTGTCATTTGATTTCCCTTTACTGTTCTCGACTTATTTCCATCAGTTTTTCTTTCTTTTTTTTTTCTTTTTAATCTTTTAAGTAAGAAAACTGTAAATGAAGGGGGTTTGGGTCAGATGGTTTGAGAGGAGTGGAGCTGCTGGATAACAAACTGAATTGCTGTCTGGAAAAGAGAATAAATAAATGCCCTAGAGTGAGATATAATTGGGGTATTTTGCTATAGCTTCTTAATGATTATATTCTGTTCTGCTTTTGAGAAGTAGAGTTTAGTATTTCAATTGGGATTCGTGTAAAATGATCACCCATATTGTATAATCTAAGAGTTGTTGACGGGTTCCGTCTACCTGATTTTGCATCTACTCTATGAATTCATATATATCGAATGTTCTACCAAGTACCCCACATCTAAATTTTTGAAGTTTTACAATCATTGTGCACTTCTGCTTTAAGCATTTTTCTTACAATTATGAAATTATGTCACTTATTAGAATGCAGAACTTTTGCAAACACCCAGGTATAACCTCGAAAGTTTAAGCATCATGCATGAAAATTGTCTTTCATGGATCTGTCAGATTGTTTTTGAGCTTTTTCGTTAAAGCCAGAAACAGAAACTCATAACTAGATAGGGTTTAGTTGTTTACTCTCTCTCTCTCTCTTTTGTAGTGTTAGGTTCAGTACAACATTTTGGTTTTCTGAGAATGCCGACTAGGTTAAGCATTAAATGCTTTGTCTTGGTATGTCTCTGATCTCTTATGTGTCTGATTCATGAAATTTTGATGCAGGACATAGCAGAGCATTTAACCACAATATATCTACAACGCTGTGATCGAGGGAAACGTTGTTTGTATGAAGGCTCAACTCCTCCAGACGTTTTTCCTAATACATGGGTGAATATTCCTATTGATTCTGTTTCAATCCTCAAATCACACTTGTCTTCACGGACACACTAGATTCGACAGAATAAGTTGAAATGCATTAGAAAGGAAGTGGGTATAAGCGACAAAATCATAGACGGTCCAACATTATGATACAGAATCACTTAAATTTTTTACAGATGAGAGGGAAGACTTAGAAAAACTGGAATGACACTATTAGGAAAGACTATATACTTAAAAAATAAATTAAAAGTGTCCTTATCGAACAAAAAATATATTATAGGATCGTACGGTTGACTTCACATAGTGCAGCAATAGGCTCCCTATGTTATGGTTGATGCAGTCATTAACTTTCTTTTTTTACTGCAGAATGGATCATCATATTGTACCTCAGAACTGACAGTTTTAAAGAATTGTGAGATACACACCCGAGACAGAGGCTATGATGATGAGGGAAATCAAGTTAGTTTGTCACTTGGGGCAATTTCTTAGGATGAAGTCTCTAACATCGCTTTTATTCTTCACTTACATTCTCCTCCCTTTCCTTCTTTTTCAGGTCTGGGGTGCTAAAGGCGGCCCGTACGAGTTTAAACCAGCTCCAGCATCGAGTTTAAGCGATCCATTTTCATCTCTGAATTTTCCTCCCCAATTGATGGAGAAACGGATTGAGGGTTCGTTTGTCCTCCAAGAATGATTGCCTGCTGATTCCAGACTTCAGTATTATGTATATTATTTGTAGTTTCTTTTCAGATGACATAGCATACATTTTTGAGATATTTGTACATAACTCTGCTGGTAATAATTTTCTCTTTTGGAGAACAATTAAGAGTTGGTAGCAATTTAAGGATAGTATAGTATTCCCTCCATCCCGAGCAAAGGTTCTCATTTACTTTTTCCGAGTAGATTAAGGAGTATTATTATTTTTATGTGTAGTGGATAATTGTATTAGTAATGAGTGATATGCTATATATTGGGATCTTCTTACTAAAAGGATAAAATGTGGACTTTGATTAGGACGACCAATCAATAATTTTAAACATATCCAATAAAAATTTTAAACAAAAATATTCTAAGCTAAAAACACTTAAATACTCTTAAGTATGATAAGTAGTTTATGCTCATTCAATTAATCACTTTTAATTAATTTTCATAGCATTGTCTGAAGTTTAATTGTATGCAACAGTAAATTTTTATTCAATTTAAATTAGGAAATCTACTTCTAAATTAATTGCGTCCAACAACAAAAGCTAATTATTGTGACGGGAGATTTCTACGTCATCAGTTCCTACTTTGTTTTATCATGATTCTCTTTATCCCTTTAGACTTCCCTCTTCCTTGTTATGGAGGGTGCTATTTTTATTCAATAAAACTAGTTCTTCGGCACGTTTTCATCTTTTTTTTTTTTTAAATCTAAATTCTAACAGATTTGTGATCCCAAAATTACTTTTGATTTCTTAAAATAAATATTCATATCTTGATCCTATAATATCTAATAAAAAATCCATCTCCTTAGAGCAGAACAAGGAATTGTTGTATTATGGAGATGTGGACTTTTATGATTGATTGCTTTTGATATGAATTTTTTTCAGCAAATATCTAAAAGGGGCCAAACTTTTGGATGCAAATTACAATGCCAGCATGTGAATAACTTTTCTTACAAAAATAGCCAACTTTTGAATTAATGATCAAACTACCCTCCTGGGAGCCACCTACACAACCGGTAGCCTACATTCAATTCACACTAAAGCCACAGTCTTATAGAGGTTGGAATTTTGGAGCGGGAAGAGGCGATTCAAGTTTCTGAATTTCACCATCAATCAACATCTGCATTTCAATCAATTTTTGTTGTAATAGCGGTAGTTGTTCCCCCTGGAGTTCAAATTGAAGTTCATTAATCCAAATTTGGGCAACTGTAGGGAGAGATTGGCGGAGTAGACCCATACCCTGTTCGTTGAAGTCGGTGCCGTAGGTGGCAGTCCAACGTACGACGGAAGGCCCAAAATCAATTCGAGGTACTATATCTTCATAACTTCCTTGTTTGATTCGTTTGTAGATGCTCTAATTTAGGATTTTATATTTTTTAGTGTGAAACGCTATTGAATATTAGCATACCCAGATAATTCGGTAATTACGACTCGGGCTAGGGGAAGTCGGCGAAAAGGGGACTAGGACTAAGGGGAGCAGACATTGAACTGTTGGGAAATAATCTTTTCAGAAGAGGTATGAATTGTTTATAATAACGTTAGATTTCTTTCCATGTGATGATGCTAAATCGATGTTTATTACTAAGGGATGTCTAGAATTCATATGATTGTTGGGGAGTATGTGACGATTGATATGTTATTTACGTAATGGGCAAATGATCTAGTGAAAAAGTACAAAGAATTTTGCAAATAAAATGTGTTGTGCAATGAAGTTTAGAAGGGTACGTAGTCGAATGTCTATTGCTCCATATGATGATGGAAATTGGTGTTTTAACAGCGAGGGAAATGTAATCCTTGATGATATTTTTACATAAAGAGTAAAGTATGATGTTGATTTCATTTCGAAATGGGTTTAGAAGACATATATGTAAAATGCAGTGCAGTAGGGTACTTTTTTGCCTGTGAAATATTTATTTTCATGATATGCAAATGTTGTTGTGAGGGAGGTAGTTTGTAGTAGAATGCATGGAAAGTGGTGAAATATTTCATTGTGTAATGGTTGCTTGTTGAATTTGAGGTAGATATATCATAGTCAGAAATAAGCAAGTGGATTGTTTGGTGAAATGACCATCTAAGTTGTGGGCAAGTGGATTACAGCCTAATGAAATGTAGAGTAAAAGTTGTCAATTTATTATTGTGGTATACCAACAATCCCGTTGTTATACATGTCTTAACCATGGTTGATAATCTGAAGGCATCATACGTGGGGGAAATTTTGAGTATGTCTATATAATTCTCATTGAGCGATACATATTAAGTATATAAAAGCTTCATGGTAAGTCGAAGGTGGAGCATATAAAACGAGTGTTTTAACTAAATGTTAGTTGATATATGTGATCTCGTATTTGCAACCTTGCAGCTTATTAAATGCATACCTCCTGTTACCTCACAACGACATGTTTGTATTTGATATTAGGGACGATGGTTGCATCTATGGCTAAGGTCCCACACGCAGATCATTTCCGCTGCAGAGTTGGTAAGAGAGCAGATTTGAGGATTCTTAGTACCATAAGATGGAAGCTGAGACCTGAAAGTCTATGAATTTGTCAGAGTACCTCTATTGGGCACCTAATTAAAATGTCTGAAATGCAATTCCAAGGGCAGATGTATCTCCATCTTTTGTTTGCTCAGGATTGCTCTGATTCAGTTGAAAGATTGAAGTTTCACTTTGGACCACTAGAGTTGGAGTTTGGGCAGAGGGAGTTTGCACTGGTTAGGGGATTGCGCTTCGGGCCATATCCCATAGTACAAAGAAAAGAAGGATTGCATAGGAGAATTTTTAGAGGGGCAAAGGTCGTGTCACTGAAAACAGTCAAGAAAGCTTTTTTGGCTTGCACGAATGACGAGGATTCATTGAAGCTTGCATTGTTGATGGTTGTTGGTGGAATCTTGCTCCCACGGGGGTCAAACGGGGGCAACATCAAGATCTAGCACATAAATATATGTGATGATCTAGATGTGTTCAATGTTTACCCATGGGACAGGTTAACATTCCAGTTACTTGTGTCTGACATTCATTGCGTAATGAAAACCAGGCTGAGGGACTACCGAAAAAGATTGAAGGCGAATCTGTCGCACAGGGAGCGCCTTGATGCCAATGGTTTCTCCTACACATTGTTGGCGTGGGCTTATGAGGCGAGGCCGCTGTTTGGAAAAATGTACGGTGGCATCAAGTTCAAAGAAGAGAGCACCATACCTCGTATCCTACGTTGGAATCCCATAACAACGCCAACTTTTGATGAATTGAAGGAAAATGTGTTCATGGATTTCAGATTGGGTGATCATAGTGAAGTTCAGGTACGTTTACAGTTATTACACGGAATGTTTTACAACACAAGGTGTTCTTATTTTAATATTTTATGCTGATACGGGACCACTGTAACAACTCATATATACACCGACTTTTCAGATTGAAGCAAGAAATAGATTGGATCCCTCCAAGGAGGAGCAGAACCTGACCTCGTACAGGAGTTTGGTGGAGTGGCAGGATGAGGATAGAGGATCGCCTCAGGAAATGGACAAAAGCCAATAAACAGGAGCTCCATCTGTAAGAAATGCAGACATTCCAGAAGAGAGTCCTTCCGATCAACAGAATTAAACAGTCATTCAGTATCTCATGCGCATTGAGGAGAGGCTTTGTGCAATGGAAAGGGACATTGCTGAAGTGAAGTGGGATATTTGTGAATTCAAGCGTCAACTCAGCGGGGGAGTACATCAGGAGGAGCAGGATAAAGGGAACTGGGTTGAACCGAACGAGACCATGGACACCCCGATGGCAAAGTCAGCAGACGATTGTACTCCTCCATTCGAGGCACAACCGGAGATTGATGTGGAGAGCAATGAACATAAAGCGAATGAAGCAACACTGGAAAACATGACTGCAAGTGATGGTGCAAACGACAAAAATGATATTGAGAACCCACAATTTAGCGGAGACTACATACTTGAAGACATAAATATTTTTGGTATCCATGTGCAAAGTAACGAGGTAAGCCTACGTAGGATGCAGAGTTTGTATAATTGGGAGGGCAACTGAATGCATAGTACTGCATTTTTGTGTTATTACTATTAATTGTGTAGTGTAATGCAGGGGTAATCAGTTTCAGGATCAGAGCCGTGCATTGATGAACTGGATACGGTTTTTGAGACGGATGTAGAGATTCAGGTTCCGGTTCAAGTACAAACCGAAACAGTTGGCTCAATAGAGGTCCGAGAGGTACAACCTGTACCCATCAATTCATCCCCAGAGGGCAATCCTGATATTGTGGTAAAAATTCGATTATGACATTTTCTTGCGTGTGGATTTATTTTTAATAAATTATCACAATTATGGGAGGGTTCCCTAAATGAGAAAAGTTTCAATAATACTCAGGATGTAGATGCTGTAAGAGCCGAACCTACTGAGGAAGTGTCGCGGCAGGTGGTGGCTAAGAAAAAGCAGGTTACCAAGAAACGGTCTACGAAGAAGCGGTCTACAAAAAAACGTGATACGAAGTCGGGTCATCTAACCGTTGATCCATGGACTGACCCCACCACTAAACGGCCCAACAAGCATGTCAAGGTGACAGATGAAAGGGATGAACCTGGTGAGGGCTCATGTAGTGGAGAGATGATGCAATATCCATATGAGCACGTGGAGGCATTCGAGAAATGGTTTAATGATCCATTGAATGAATAGGCGGCACGGCCAGTGTCTATTGGTGGTGGGGATGTATTGGAACATGATTTTTTCAACACTTTGTATGCTTCGTCAGTATAGTTGTTCGATCGGGTGAGTGACCAATTGGAGGAACTAGGCGGCCATAGAATGATGTGGAGGCTTTATATGGGATTGCACATATCCAGGCCAACCATTAGGTACTGTATGAAATGCACATTGGTAGCCGCGACTTGTCCGTGTATGATTCGCTATCAAGGGCCACCAAGTTTAGATATCAAGAAGATTTCAAAATCTTTGCTGCACAGTTATCCAGCTTCCTAGACGAGCACGAGGTTGGTCCTGTAGAAGGGCGGAGGAAGAAATTCAAGGTGCAGTTGGTTAAGCACCCTCCACAACAGCTTGATGGACATGAATGCGGCGTTATGTGCTACATGTTTTTGGACATATTGCTCCGTTGGGATAAGTGAATCTAGTTGATCCGAACACTACCACTTTATGGAGGAAGCGTTTGTGTGCCGATCTTTTTTGTGAAGAGTACATAGTTCCATGATGAAATGGTTATGTTATATGAAAAGTTTGACATATATGTTTTATGGATGTCGTACTTTTTGATGTAAAACACTCAAATTTGTGGAATGTGGGGTGCAATCTGTATATATAACGTTAAAATCGACATTGACTGTGCGATCATGTGTGATGAAATGAGAATTGAAATTGTATAATGATGTGGTATACAATTTGATCTATTTTATGGAAATAGGTAGTGTCTTTTTTTTTATCAAGAAAGGAAAAATTTTATTGAAAAAACTATTGGGTATAACAAATACCCAAGAATACAAAAAAAAGTCTAAGCAAAACATTCGTAAACGTACACTACACTATTCTACAAGCCAATTCCAATCTGGAATAAGAAACAAGATGCCACAACTCTAACCAATTAAATCACACCAACATACCGGTAACAAAGAATTATTGTGATAGACACGTAAAAAGGTTTTGACCGGAAATAGGTAGTTTCTAGTTGATCAACATTGGAAAAATAGTCTAATGATAGTGTTATTTGATTGGTGGGTAGACCGGGGAGTGGGAATGCATACAGCCCCATGATCTGGGGTAAAAAAACATGTCCAACAAGTTTTGTAACGATTGGGTGGTATAGGATCGCCCCACTATAGCTTAGTCGATGGGATGATCGATAATATAGTTGGTGTGCTATTCGGTGGGTCACCGACCATACCGCCCCAATCCCCCAGGGCTAGGTCACCGTATGGGGGCATCAAGTTGGGCTAAACAATATATGCATGGAGTTGTGTCCGTATGGTGGTGATAGAGGTGCAGCGTAGTCATAGTCGGTGGAATTATCGGTGTTATGATCAGTGTGGTGATCGGTGGGTCACCGTCATCCCGTTATGATTCCCGAGGTGGGATCCCACGTAGGAGCCTTACGCCGGGTTAATAAACCCAGAGGGATGGGAGTTGAGTTGGGAGGGTGGCTCTAGGGGTGCATCGTACCCATAGTCGGTGGGGCGATCGGTGAAATGATCGGTGTCGCGATTGGTGAGTCACCAATCACCCCATTGCGATTCTCCGGGGGTGAGAGCCCACGTAGGGGCCTTACGACGGGCTAATAAACCCGGAGGGATGGGAGTTGAGTCAGGAGGGTGGCTCTAGGGGTGCATCGTACCTATAGTCGGTGGGGCGATATGTGAAATGGTCGGTGTGGCGATCGATGGGTCACCGATCACCCTATCGCGATCCCCCGGGGGTGGGATCCCATGTAGGGGCCTTATGCCGGGTTAATAAACCCGGAGGGATAGGAGTTGAGTCGGGAGGGTAGCTCTAGGGGTGCATCGTACCCCAAGTCGGTGGGGCGATCAGTGAAATAATCAATCGGGCTATCGGTGGATCACCGATTACCCCGTTGTGATCCTCCGGGAGTGGGAGCCCACGTAGTGGCCTTACGCCGGGCTAATAAACCAGGAGGGATGGGAGTTGAGTCGGGAGGGTGGCTCTAGGGGTGCATCGTACCCATAGTCGGTGGGGCAATAGGCGAAATAATTGGTGTGGCAATCGGTGGGTCACCGATCACCCCTTGCGATCCCCCGTGGGTGGGATCTCACATAGGGGCCTTATGCTGGGTTAATAAACCCGGAGGGATGGGAGTTGAGACAGGATGGTGGATCTAGGGGTGCATCGTACCCAAAGTCGGTGGGGCGACTGGTGAAATGATCGGTGTGGAGATCGGTGGGTCACCGATCACCCCGTTGCGATTTCCCAGGTGTGGGAGCCTACGTGGAGGCCTTACGCTGGGCAAATAAACCTGAAGGGATTGGAGTTGAGTCGAGAGGGTGGCTCTAGGGGTGCATCGTACCCATAGTCGGTGGGACGATAGGTGAAATAGTCGGTGTGGCGATCGGTGAGTCACGAATCACCCCATCGTGATCCCCCGATGATGAGATCCCACGTAGGGGCCTTATGCTGGGTTAATAAACCCGGAGGGATGGGAGTTGAGTCGGGAGGGTGGCTCTAGGGGTGCATCATACCCATAGTCGGTGGGACGATAAGTGAAATAATCGGTGTGGCAAACGGTGGGCCACCGATCATCCCGTTGCGATCCCAGGGGTGGGATCCCACATAGGGGCCTTACTGCGGGTTAATAAACCCAGAGGGACGGGAGTTGAGTTGGGAGAGTGGCTCTAGGGGTGCATTATACCCATAGTCGGTGTGGCGATCGGTAGGTCATCGATAACCCCGTTGCGATCCTCGGGGATGGGATCCCATGTAGGGTCCTTACACCGGATTTAATAAACCCAGAGGGATGGGAGTTGAGTCAAGTAGGGGCGCAACGTACCCTTTGTCGATGGGATTTCGGTGAAATGATCAGTTGGGCGATCGGTGGTTGGGCGATCGGTGGGTCACCGATCATCCTGTTGCAATCCCCCAGTGGTGTGAGCCTACGTAGGGACCTTACGCCAGGCTAATAAACCTAGAGAAATGGGAGTTGAGTCCGGAGGGTGGCTCTAGGGGTGCATCGTACCCATAGTCAGTGCAGCGATGGGTGAAATGATTAGTGTGGCAATCGGTGGGTCACCGATCACCTCATTGTGATCCCCCGGGGGTGGGATCCCCTGGAGGGATGGGAGTTGAGTCAGGAGGGTGGCTCTAGGGGTGCATCGTACCCATAGTCAGTGGGCGATCGGTGAAATGATCGGTCGGGCAACCGGTGTGTCACCGATCACCCCGTCGCGATCCCCTGGGGGTGGGAGCCCACATTGTAACTTAATAACACAAGCAACATAATGGATAAACAAAAAATGCTTTTAGCACAAACACAATCAAAGTTCTAGATACCTCACGATCCATTTCATAATTTATTAGAAGCATAAAAATTTTATTTATTTATGTACTTAAATTTTTTTAAACAACATACTACACACCCGTGGTAGAAGAGTCCAATGATTACAAGTAAAAATTTAAAGATGATTGAATAAACATCCTACTTGAGGAACTTCAACAAACACACAAACACCATCTCATTTCTTGATGATTTAAGGGTCATCTTCAAACAACTTCATGAAGTGTCGAATGTGTGGCTCACCCTCGTGAAAGTAAGTTGTGTAGAAATTGTCTTGGTACAAGTGAGCACGTTGTATTTGAATGTTATTTATCTTTTTCATAAAAAAACAATGAAGGCTCCTAGAGAAGTGGGCTTGATAAAGGATACACAATTTGGGGAATAACATTACCGAGAAAAGCGTTGTCCACCCAGAAACGCCCATATGGACAACATTTGTGAGTTGGTCTCACCAAGCATCCTCAAGTTTGAGTCTATGTAACATCTTCGGAAAAACAGGATTCCAGTGAAGAGTTCTTCTGTTGTGATATTCGCATGAAATTCTGTATTGATTTTTAATTACGTTACAAGAAGGATCTCGTCACTTGGATCATTTGAATTCTAGGTTCCTTCGTAGTAGTAGTGCATTAGGGTACTAACTACACAATCATCCATCTATCTGGGCCACATTGATAGACGTATTTTCCGTACTTCAATTTAATCCTCAAGTATAAGGATATCAATTGTAGCAGCAAGTACCCAAGTTAAATTATCGATCCCACTGAGACAGCTAATTATTTATTTAATCAGGATTACTATCCAATCAGAATTAAGTAACCAATTTCCAAAGTTTTGTTGTGAATTAATAATCTAAATTACAGAATATTAAATACTGAATTAATGAAAAGCAATAGAAAAATAAGATAAGTTTTAATCAAGAGATAACGAACAGTTCTAAGGTATCAGGTATTGACCAATTAATTCGGGTCACTAGACCTTCAATTGTTCATTCATGCAGTCTCAATGAAAATACACCACGTAACTCTGTTAACCCACCGAACATGATCCGATTCTAAGCTAACAGTATATTCTGGTTTAATCATAAGGTGCACAAATATTACCAAGCCTTATTCCAAGATACTAATCAAAGCAAACAACAATACCTCCGGATGGTAGTTCGACTAACAAGATATTCTCTGGAATTACTACAAGGTTCTATTCACTTCCTACTTAACTGTTTAATTGCATTGTTCCATTAAACTAATCAAGTATTTGATTTAACAGTTCATGGAATTAAAGTGTTTATAGCGGAACTACTTCAATCCCTAATAGATAGACAATACCTATCATGAACGCACACAAGCTAACACAATAATGCAAGCATTATAGCGGATGTCATGAAAATATTATGAAGACGTTACGAAGCAGATAAGCAAGTATGAATAAATTAAGTAAAATCAAAAGATCAACTGCATAAAATCTCAATCTATGGTCTAGGTTCCCAAATAAATTCAATTAATCCATCAAACCCTAGAACTGTATAGGAAATTAGCCCATGAGGTTACAAACAATACTCATGGCTCGCAATTCATACCAAAAATCAAGAATAAAGGAAGAAAAAGATGAGAATAGTGAAACCCTAGCGGAAGTGTAGTCTCACGTTCCTTCTACGTCTCTCCGATCGTCCAATTCTCTCTCAATTAACACTTGGAACCCCTTTGAAGATGGATGGAGGATGGACATATTTAAATCTAATGTGTATGGAATTGTGGAGTGAATTTACGGTGGAATGGATGAGTTCTCTCCAATTTGTGTCTTGATCTCCCTCTTTTTGTCTTAGGATGATGTAGGGCATTTTTGCGATGAAATCTGAGCCAAAAACACAATCTGAAGGTACAAATACAGTGCAGAAACGAACAGGCCGCGATTGGGCTCAATTCTGGGACGCTCGGCACCCAGCTCGGCTCGATCTGGGTTAGGACCTGGCCGAACGGCATTCGAGCAGGTGTAGGGCCACGTTACACGTCAGCAGGGACCCTTCTGAACCCCACTCGGCTCCATTGGGGTGGCGAGTGGGCCCAGCTCGGCCCGAGCAGCCCCCCCGAGCGGGTTCTAAGCTGGCCCGTTCCTCCTCTGTTTCACTCCGCTTCTGATTCTGCTCTGTTTCTTCCTATTTTCTGCCTTCGAAACTTACAAAAACACCTTAGTAGCCTCAAAATCATGTAAATACCTAAACATACACAATTCCATGCAAAAACAATAACTTTTCTAAGCAAAATGGCGTAATGTGCACACATAAAATGCGTGAAATTGCACTCTCAACAAACCTCCAAACTTATCTGTTGCTCGTCCCGAAGCAACGACATAGAAAACCAATAGTGTAATTGAGAGGAAATTTCACAGTAGAAAACATCCAAGACAATATAACAATTTGAATATCATACTTCAAATACAAGATAACTATCTATCTAAAAACACGCAATTCAAATCAACTATTTCACCTTTTTGGAATGCTCATCCACCCATTCTCACGGGTAGTATTTACGCTCATTGCTCAAGTATGAGATATACACTTTAGGGTATGGTGTTTACACTCATAATCAATTTAAACACACGTGTAACCATAAGCTTGGCAATCATCTCAACTTTTGACTAAAGGAATAATTTCGACAATAGGATCACAAAAGTCTTGCATTAGGAGGTAACGTTGGCTCTTTGGTAAAGGTAGGGAATATCTAGATAAAGTGATTCATTCACTAGTAGAGAATCAAAGAAAACTTACAGCTTTCATCAAACAGCTTCACTTTCTTCTTTCTCCTTTAACGCTCTTCAATTCTTCTTGCAATTAGAATTCCTCATTCACTTTTGAACACAACTTCCTTACTTGAATCTTTTCTTCTTCTTTTTTTCTTTTTTTTCAAATAAGGGTACCGGCACTACCCTTTTTCATGGGGTACCAGTTTCGGCCACTACCCCTTCAAGCAGATTTTAACCATTCTCTTCAACAATTTTCATCACTAACAAATTACTTCTCCTTATATTCTTCTTTACAAGACACCAAATTGACTCCTTCAACTCTCTACTAGGTAGGAATTTTTAAGGCTAGCAACTGGATCAATTGGCTAATCACGTAGGCTTCCAACAAATAAGGCTTTTAGGCTCAAAAGGGTTGACTACGGATAATTTCATTAGGTAGGATAATAATATGGCTAGTGACTAATAAATAACAAAGATGACCTGAGATCATCTCCTATTGTCTAGTCAAACACGTAGCTTCAAGCAAGATATAAAGTCAAGTTCTAGAATACGTGTGTATGAACGACACTCACAATAATAAATTAAATCATGTTGTTTGTCATGATTTTAAAAGACTCAAATCTCACATGGCTGTAGGAATGAATGAGCAATCCCAATAAAGTTACATAGCTAACCATCCTTGCATATAATCAAATTTCAAGCATCCCAATATCTAAGTACAACATCAAATTGTTTCTCATCCTAATACAGCACGAATCAATAACACACAACTCCATGACTCAATGAACTCCTAATCCATAATCAAATATCATCCATCACATAAACAGTACAAATAGCAACAGAATAATCAAATCATATATGCCCAAATCAGAAGAACAGAAACATAACAAATACCTTATCACAAGACTCAAAAAGAGAAAAATCAGAAAGGTGGGAGTAAAGAGACACAAACACTATCAGCTACCACTGCTCATAATAGATCGTCAGGATAAATGTGCCATGCATTGAAGTCCTCACGGATCTCCTCCAGTGTCCTCACTCTCTCCGACACCTAATTGAGTGTGTTATTCAGCACTCCAATCTGGATGTTGGTAGCTATTTGAGTCGCATTGACCTTTGTCAACTGACGACGGATAACGATGTTTTCTCCTCTCCTACTCCTGTTCTCCATAGATAAATGTGAAAGATGAGCATGCATACCTTGGGGCAGCTGGCCGTACCATGAAATTATCAGCTCTCATGCCTCAAAACCAAGAAGCAATACAGGTGGTGGCATCCCATACAGGGGATATTGGGCTACCCTGGGGAACAAGGGCTCTCCCCCAAACTGCGCTCCTCCTGGAGCTCCTCCATACTGCTCATCCTCCCCACCACCATACTCCTGATGTGGCATCTCATTATCAGCTCCTCCAAACTCAAACCCCTGATCATTGACGGGAGCATCCATTGCCATTGGCTGTGCCTGCGCAAGTGCTACCCGCGTGGCCATTCTCCAATCTCGATCTTGTATCGCCTTGATGATAGCCTGATAGCCCAGGGTATTCATACCAATGTTCCCCTCATTTCGAATGGTGATGAACTGCGTCAGTTCAACAGGGAAACTGAAAGCATTGGGTGCAATGGCGTACATGTACTCCAAGACACCTCTAGTAGACATCTTAAACACCTTTCCTATCTCCAACAAATGCAAATCAATGTTCGACTTCTTCCCCACTTCACCCATCTCACTCGTATCAATCCCATAATGGTAAGCAATAGGAGTAATCAAACCTCTTATGTTCACTATCTATCGGACATGGGTAGTGAACTGGTACATCAGATGGATCAGGTACGATCCCACATTGAATTGAACACCATTCAACATATACCATAGCACATATAGCTCCCCCTGAGGGATCACTTCGCTCTCGGATTTGCAGAATATAGTTCACGAAAGGATCCGATCCATATACCTCAACACTGGATTGCAGATGCAAGTAGCTCGAGCATAACTAGAATTGTATACCTCATTCCTCCCCATGATCAACCTCCAAAAATCATCAGCCTTGAAGTCTTGATGCTCCACAAAAGATGGAATTCCCTCAGGACATCCGAGAATCCGATTAATAGAGTCCAGGGTCTCTTCCTTAGGCTCACCACCTCCCAATACAAACTCACGCATACAGGATCTCATTATCATACATCACCTATAGCGTACAGAGAAACTCCGCTACTAGCCTGAAATGAGCGGGAGCTCTGATCTCCATGAAATTCGGGATACCCACCTGATCAAACATCCACCTAATATCATCAGTAAACTATAGTGTCTGCATTGCCTGATCATCTTGATACCAGGTATTTATAATCTTATCTGCAATCCTCCCGTAGAGCACGGCTATCTCATCCCAATTATCAAGCTCTATACCCATATCCTCCGGTAATTTCCTTTCTCTCCTCAATCTTTCATATATATGTGCTGCTGTTTCCTCAGGTTCAACATCGGGCTCATATAAGGTGCCCCATCTGTCCTCTTTTTCTTATTCTTTCTTGTTGCAATTCATATAGACAAAGCACACTCTTCCATCAAGTAATCAAATAAATAGGACCTATGCAATTTAATCCCAAGTTCCAAGCAATCATATTTAAACAAAATTATAAATCAAGCTTTTAACTGAAAATTAAATATGCATAATCGTAATCATCCAATATCACATTTCTATCATAACATGCTTCCAAAAATTCAAGAACAATCATGCTTGGTCACATCCAACTCATGAAAACCAAATTCAAGCATTCATGAACTTTTCAATGTAAAAACATAAGCACTTCCATGAGAAATTTCAAACCAACTCTCCAATTCCACTTCACTCTAACACTCAAGCACATATCAACACTTTCACATGCTCAATAATCAACAACAAACCAAGTAATTGAGACAATAAGCAATGAACAACCAAGGTATTCAAAAATTAAGCCCAATTTCGAATGCACCCCAACTATTAGTAGAAATGCCCCAACCAAAACCACATTTGAACATGCAATTTCACACAAATTCCACCTACCCATATCAAATTCACATCACTAACAGAAATCTAGGAGTGAAAGAGTCAAGAAAAACGTACCTCTTGTGTTGCACATGACGAATTTTAGAACTTGTACTCAATACCTAAAAATCCCCAATTTTACACACTAAATAGCCCTAATTTGGTGAATTGATGCAAAATGAATGGAGAGGTGTAGTGTGTGATGTGTTTTAATGGAAGGAAATGGAGTTTACTACTAGATTCGCGCAGGAGCGAACGAAATCGCGGCGGCTGAATGTTTTTAGGAGGCTGGACAAGGCTGAAATGCCTTCTAAACAAACTGACCCATTTTTCTACCTAGCTCGCTTACCTGCACTACCCACTCGGACCGAGCCAGTAGCTGAGCAGGCTCCTTACCAGCCGAGCGGGCCTTCTGGCCCGTAAGACACGTGTGCCGCATCCATTCCAACCCAACTAGGCAGCTTTTAAGGATGTGGCAACCCAGATCGGCTCGAGCTGATAGTCGAGCGATCGCCAAGCTACTCCGTTCTGCACCCGTCGACATTTTCCTACTTTTTCTGTGTTGTACCCTGCTTCAGAACTCAATTCCAAGTGAAATAAAACAATATAATACCATCAAGTGCTAAGAAAAATTGAAAAATCATCCTAAAGAACCATAAATCGACTAAATTAACACTAGGACCAACAAACGACAATCGACAGACAACACAAAACACGAAACCTGGAAAATCACAAAAAAATTGAACATTCAACATCATCGAATAAATCATAAATGTTAAGAATCCACAAAAAAATGACCCTCCAAGCAACAACACAGTACAGAAATTCTATTTCGACATTGCAAGACAAAGTATGTACATTACCCCCCCCCCCCCAAAAAAAAATTAGATCAAACGAAGTGAGAAACTAAGTTTGCAAATAAGTATATACCGCAGTCAAGAAACACCTAATAAAATTCCTACACCAACACAGACATATAAAAAAATAAAACGGGAGGGACAGCCCCCAACAGGCGCTCATGTTTAACTTCGGAGAGTCATGATGGAATGCAAACCTTAACTTAAGTACTCAAGAGAGAGTACTTGTATATCTTGCGGTGACTTGTAATGCTTCAACCTTTGGCCATTTGCTGCCATAAGATCACCACTCTTGCTTTTCAACTCAAAACTCCCCCTCCATAGGCTCTATGTATGACAAACGGTCCACTCCAACGGGACTTCAACTTACTTGCAAAAAGTTTAAGACAAGAGTTGAAAAGAAGTACCTCATCACCAACATTGTACTCCTTGAATTGGATTTTCGCATCATGCCATCTTTTTATCGGTGCCTTGAAGATCCTCGAGTTCTCATAAGCTTTCTCTCGAAATTCATCCAACTCATTGATTTGAGTTGTTCGGAAATCCTTAGCATCCTCCATGCTCAAATTCACATGTCGGACAGCCCAAAAAGCTTTATATTCAATCTTCAAAGGAAGGTGGCAAAATTTCCCATAAACAATTTGGTAAGGCGACATCCCTAAAACAGTCTTGAAAGCTGTTCTGAATCCCCACAAAGCATCATTAAGCTTCGTTGACCAATCTTTCCTTGTCCAACTATCTTCTCCAACACTTGCTTAATCAGATGATTGGAAACCTCGGCTTGCCCATTTGCTTGCGGATGATAGGGTGTTGTATCCCTGTGCTTCACTCTATAATCTTGAAGAACCTTCTCCAACATCTTATTGACAAAGTGGGTTCCTCCATCGCTTATGAGCGCCTTAGTTACTCCAAAATGGCTGAAAATGTCCTTCTTGATGAATTCTTGTACCACTCTAGCATCATTCATCCTAGTTGGAATTGCTTCCACCCATTTCGAAACGTAGTCCACTGCAATCAGAATGTAAAGGAATCCATTAGATGGGGGAAATGGTCCCATAAAATCGATTTCCCACACATTGAAAACCTCCACTACAATGCTCGGCTGCAAAGGCATGTCATCTCTCTTCGTAATATTCCCCATCCACTGGCATATATCACATCACATGTATCCACATACTCTTGACAGCTTTTGAACAGAGTCGGCCAATACAAACCAGATTGAAGAACCTTTTGAGCAGTCTTTTGAGCGCTAAAATGACCCCCATTCGGCTGCGAGTGGCAGAAATCAATGACACTCTCCCATTCAACCTCAGGAACACACCTATGGATTATAGAATCAGTGCAGATTTAATAGACTCATGGCTCATCCCATAAAATAGATTGAACATCATGCAAAAACTTGGCCATCTGGTGTCTACTTAGCTAATAAGGCTTCACTCCCGTGACAATGTAGTTCACAAAATCAGCATACAACGGAGCATCCTTCTTTTCTTTTTCAGGGTAGGTCTTTGAGACTGCGAAAACCTTTTGAATATCTACCATAAGTATCCTCTCATCAGGAAAATTATCCTTGATGACCTCAGCAGTGTTATCACAATGCTCTTTCGTCTCTAGACGCGACAGGTGGTCGGCTAAGACGTTCTCACTCCCCTTCATATCACGAATTTCCATGTCAAACTCCGGAAGTAAGAGAATCCATCCTTCTTATCCATCAAATATCTGATAGCCGAGTGATCAGTGTAAACAACAGTCTTCATGCCCACCAAGTAAGGTCAAAACTTATCGAAGGCATACACCACCGCCAAGAATTCCTTCTCGGTGACCGTGTAATTCTTTTGAGCAGAATCGAAAGTCTTACTTGCATAGTATATTGTATGAAACTTCTTTTCTCTCATCTATCCCAACGTGACTCCTAAAGCAGTTTCACTAGCATCACACTCCAGCACAAAGAGCTGAGTCCAATCCAGAGTGACGAGAATCGGAGCAGTTATCAATGCTTCCTTGAGAACCTGAAAAGCATGTAAGCATATTTCATCAAATTTAAATTTGACATCCTTTTCAAGTAACCTGGACAGCGGTTTTGAATGTTTGGAAAAATCTTTTATGAATCTCCTATAGAATCCCGCGTGCCCCAAGAATGACCAGACTCCTTTTTCATTCGTGGGCGGTGAAAGCTTCTCAATCGCCACTACTTTGGCACGATCAACTTGAAGACCTGCAGCAGAAACAAGATGTTCAAGGACTATCCTTTCTCTCACCATGAAGTTGCATTTCTCCCAGTTCAAAACGAGGTTAGTCTTTTCACATCTCTCCAAGACCAAAGACAAGTTAGACATACAAGAGTTAAAAGAAGAACCAAAAATAGAGAAATCATCTATAAATACTTCCATGACTCTTTCAATCAGACCCTCAAAAATAGCCATCATACACCTTTGAAAAGTCGCAGGTGCATTATATAAACCAATTGGCAACTTCCTAAAGGCAAAAGTGTCATAGGGGCAGGTGAATGTAGTCTTTTCCTGATCCCCCGGTACAATCATTATCTGATTGTAACCAGAGTATCCATCCAAGAAACAATAAAAATCATAGCCTGCAAGTCTATCCAGCATCTGATCCATAAAGGGTAAAGAAAAGTGATCCTTAACGTTCTATAATCTACACAGACACGCCACCCTATAGGTACCCTAGTAGTAAGCACTTCCCATCATCAGATTTAATCACAGCCACATATGTACTATCGCTAATAGGAAAGATAATTCCTGCATCTAACCATGTAAGTACTTGTTTCCTAACAATCTCTTGCATAGCAGGGTTCAACCTCCGCTGATGCTGTACAGAACATTTATTTTCATCTTCAAGTCTTATCTTATGCATTCAAAAAGCAGGGTTAATCCCTTTTAAGTCTTCAATAGTCCACCCTATAGTGACTTATGCTTTCTTAAAACAACTAACAGTTTCTCAAGTTCATTTTTAGATAGAGAAGAAGATACAATTACCGAAAAAGTTTCATTCTCCCCCAAATAAGCGTACTTAAGATGATCAGGAAGTGGCTTGAGCTTAGCCTTCTTCTCCTCCTTGCTGCTGTCCCCTTCAACACGTAAAGGCAAGTATTATTTTGTCCATAGAAATTCCTCCACTGCTGAGTCTTCTTGCTTGCACCTGATCTCATCAAGATTAAGTAAAGTTTCAAGAAATTCAATTGCAAGTTCATTAGACAAATCATCAAGTAAAGTATCATTAGTAGTAGGTAAAGTAAGAGATTCGCTGATGCATGTTTAAATAGAATCCTTAGACAGGATCATAGGCAAGTCATACTCCACGATCTATTCTACTACTTCCACATACTTACACTCCTACTATTCTGGAGGCCACTGCATTGCCTTGTTTAAAGAGAATACAATTTCTTTTTCATTAACTCTAAGCCTCAACTCTCCTATGAACAAATCGATCAGAGCTCTTCCAGTTGCAAGGAATGGACGCCCCAAGATCAGAGGCGTTCCATCCATGTCATCCACCATATCTAAAACCAGGAAATCCACAGGAAAAATTAAATTCGATACCTTTACTAGCACATCTTCAATAACTCCTTCAGGATATGTCAACGACCTATCTGCTAACTATAACGCCACATATGTAGGCTTCAACTCCCCCAAACCAAGCTTCTTGAATACTAAGAAGGCATCAAACTTATACTGGCTCCAAGATCACATTATGCTTTCCTCGCTGGTCCTTTTCCAATCTCACAAGGCATGATGAAACTACCAGGATTCTCCAACTTTTTGGGCAACTTTTTCTGAATCACTGAGCAACAATTTTCTATCAAGTTCACTGTTTCCACACTATTCAAGCTCCTCTTTCTGGAGACGAGTTCCTTGATGAATCTTGCATAGTATGACATCTGATCTATGGCTTCTAAATAGGAATACTTATCTGAATGTTCCTCATTATATCGGCGAACTTTCTGAACTTCTCATCAAGGAACTTTGTCAAGAATCTCTGAGGGAAAGGAATTGGTACCTTTGTTATCAAAAGTCCAAACTGTCTTTCTCGAATACCACTTCTGTTTCTCTCAGTTTCTTAGTTTTCTGCCATTTTTTATCAGCGATTTCCAAATCAGACTGACTCTGTACAGAATTCGGACGCGCTGGAAAACATGAAGGCTGCTCACCGGTTCACTCGACCCGAGCAGAAGACAACCGGTGCCGAGTTGGGTTTGGTTCGAACCGGAGGACTCATCTGAACTGGTCTGGACCCCACTCGGCTGCAACTCGGCTGCATGGGGGACCAGCTCGGCACGAGCTGGTGGCCGAACGGCAGTCGAGCGGTCCTGCTCCGTCTCTATTTCGTCCTGCTTTAGTTCTGCTACATTCTGCATCAGTTCAGTATCATTCTGCACCAGTTCTGGACCTTATACTGCTTTTCGGACCTCGAAGTGATCGCATGGCACTCCTTCGGGTTGATTTCTGTGTCCGACGGAATCTTTCCTTTCTGAAACTGCTGTTGCTGCTGCTGATTTACTATAGTGGAGATCTGTCCCATGGTATATGACAAATTCTGCAACTGCTTGTTCACTTCCTCATTCTGTTTTGTCATATTTGAGTCCATAAGAACAATGCAGTTATTGATCTTGTTTATGTCAGCATCATTCTTCTACATGTATCTTGCCAGCACATTGTCAATACTGGACTTCCCTTCTTCAGTCTTGGTTCCATGGTCAAAATTAGGAGGATATGGAACTGCATTATTCGGATTTGAGTAAGCAAGGTTCTCATGCCTCTTCTGATTTTGCCAATTTCCTCCTTGATTACTAGGTCCTCCCCCTTGGTTATTCATTTGGTTGGAATTTCCTTGAGGGTACCTATTTCCTTGCCAATTCTCAGGTGCTCTCGAACCTTGAAGACTCTGCCCCATAGCCCAATTAGCGTCCTCAACCTCTTGAAGGTTCATCACTACTTCATCACTTGCAGTCACTTGATTGCCTCCCCCATTGTTACTTGATATCAGAGTAACCAGATGTTTGTTCATCTGCTCCAATTGAGAGACAACCTTATCATTCATGTCAGCTTCAGAAAACTTCTCTTCAATCTTTGCAACTTTTTCCCGGTACATAAGTTCCCCGAATTCTTTCAGATGGCCAATCCCTTGAGTTTATAGAAATATCGTCAAATAACTTTTCTACGACATTAGATGTTTTTCCAAAAATTGTTCCACCAGCAGAAGCCTCAACTAACACTCTTGCTTCGTTGTCAAGGCCATTATAGAAGATACTGATGAGTTGAGACTTCTTAAGTCCATGTTGTAGGCATCTCCTCAACGCATCAGTAAACCTTTTCCAAGCCTCTCCAAACGACTCATCTCTCTGCTGCTTGAATTGGTTGATCTCCTGTTTCAATGCAAGAACCTTACCCAGTGGCATAAATCGGTCCACAAATAACTGCTGCAACTCAGCCCAGTTAGAACAACTGTTTCCTGCCAATTTATCATACCACTCCCTTGCCTTATCAACCCATGAAAACTGAAAAAGCCTCATCTTCCATCTATCATTAGTAACATCAACAGCTTTCACCGTATCCATATAGCTATTGAAATCTTTAAGAAGTCCGTAGGGCTCATCAAAAATGCCTCCGGCGAAGAGGTTTTTCTCCACCATATTAATCAGGGCTAGCCTTATGTCGTTCACTTCATCTTCTTGAATGGCTCCAACTAAGCCCGATCCTCCTACATTGGTGGACTTGAATGTCTCCCGGATGACAATGTCATCATCATGAGTTCTATCTCCCATTGATTCTGATTCTGATTCTGATTTTGATTCTGATTCAGCCTCTTTTGGGATAACCTGATTTTCTATCTGCTCTTTTTCTTTCTCCTCTACGACTGCTTTTGGATCCGGTGTCTCTGTTTTCTTCTTCGAAGGTGGTACCTTAACAACTTTAGGAGGTGCTTTGAGATTCTTAACTGCCCCTCTCATTTTTCTCGTAGACGCTTCAACCTCCGGATCAAATTCAAGATCTTTCAATCTTGTCTTTGATCTAGTGTGCATGCAATCTTCAAGAAAAATTCAAGGTAATGACAATTAAATCTCAACAAAAATATTCAAATTAAATAAGTAATTAGAGACAAATAAACAATTAAAATTGACCCCGGCAAAGGTGCCATAAACTTGATAGGTATATTTTGTGCACTCCAATTTAATCCTCAAGTATAAGGATATCAATTATAGCAGCAAGTACCCAAGTTAAATTATCGATCCCACTGAGACAGCCAATTATTTATTTAATCTAGATTACTATCTAATCAAAATTAAGTAACCAATTTCCAAAGTTTTGTTGTGAATTAATAATCTAATTTACGAAATATTAAATACTGAATTAATTAAAAGCAATAGAAAAACAAGACAAGTTTTAATCAAGAGATAACGTACAGTTCTAAGGTATCAAGTATTGACCAATTAATTCGGGTCACTAGACCTTCAATTGTTCATTCATGCAGTCTCAATGAAAATACACCACGTAACCCTGTTAACCCACCGAATATGATCCGATTCTAAGCTAACAGTATATTCTGGTAAAATCCTAAGGTGCGCAAATATTACCAAGCCTTATTCCTAGATATTAATCAAAGCAAACAACAATATCTCCGAATAGTAAGTTCGAATAACAAGATATTATCTGGAATTACTGCAAGATTCTATTCACTTCCTACTTAACTGTTTAATTGAATTGTTCCACTAAACTAATCAAATATTTGATTTAACAGTTCATGGAATTAAAGTGTTTATAGCGGAACTACTTCAATCCCTAATAGATAGATAATACCTATCATGAACGCACATAAGCTAGCACAATAATTCAAGCATTATAGCGGATGTTATTAAAATATTATGAAGACGTTACGAAGCAGATAAGCAAGTCTGAATAAATTAAGTAAAATCGAAAGATCAACTGCATAAAATCTAAATCTATGGTCTAGGTTCCCAAATCAATTTAATCAATCCATCAAACCCTAGAACTGTATAGGAAATTAGCCCATGAGGTCACAAACAACACTCATGGCTAAGCAATTCATACCAAAAATCAAGAATAAAGGAAGAAAAAGATGAGAATAGTGAAACCCTAGCGGAAGCGTAGTCTCACTTTCTTTCTCCGTCTCTCCGATCGTCCGATTCTCTATCAATTAACACTTGGAACCCCTTTAAAGATGGATGGAGGATGAAGGTCAGATTTGAATCTGATGTGTATGGAATTGTGGAGTGAATTTATGGTGGAATGGATGGGTTCTCTCCAATTTATGTCTTGATCTCCCTCTTTTTGTTTTAGACTAATGTATGGCTTTTTCGCGATGAAATCTGAGCCAAAAACACAATCTGAAGGTACAAATACAGTGCAGAAATGAACAGTCCACGACTTGGCTCAATTCTGGGCTGCTCGACACCCAGCTCGGCTCAAACTGGGTTAGGACCTGGCCGAGCAGCATCCGAGCGGGTGCAGGGCCACGTGACACGTCAGCATGGATACTCCTGGACCCACTCAGCTCCATTGGGTGGCAAGCGGGCCCAGCTTGGCCAGAGCAGCCCACCGAGCGGGTCCCGAGCTGGCCCGTTCCACCTCTGTTTCGCTCTGCTTCCGATCCTGCTCTGTTTCCCCCTGTTTTCTGCCTTCGAAACTCACAAAAACAACTTAGTAGCCTCAAAATCATGTAAATACCTAAACATATACAATTCCATGCAAAAACGATAACTTTCCTAAGCAAAACAGTGTAATATGCACACATATAATGCGTAAAATTGCACTCTCAACACACATTATATCGTATAATATGTGGTGTTGGGGGGGGATATGTAAGGACGCTCTATTAGTGTGATGCCTCAAGCCATACAGCCCGTATCTAGTGGAAAGTGGTTCTTTAAGAACTTTTGCTTGGGAATGTGTGAAGGGTTTGTGTGATATGGACATATATATAGATGATCAGTGATAAGATGTGGGTAGGGACATTGTGTTGTAAGTTATTCACTAATCCTTGAATACCGTGCTTCTAGTACTCCACTTAGAGTGAAGATGTCACCCGTGACCCCAAAAGCATAAAGGTTAAAATGCATGTGAATAATTGCAGTAATCTACACCCAGCATTGCTACAAAACAAAATAAATGATGGATACATGGACAACACGGTGGGAAATACTATTCAGCACACCCATATTGGGGGTTAAAAAGCATACATACTATATTTTCTAACCTTATACAGGACGTTGACATTAGCAGCAGGAAAATAAAATTTAGATTCATACATACTACTCATCACAATAAGCTTCGTACAAAATGAATCCTTCTTAACATTCATTAAAAATAGAAGGTCATCTCCTTCCCTAATACATATCTAGTCATGGGATAAAATGTTGCATACCTACTACCGTCGAACTAAGGCGGTAGCACAAGACATAATTATCACAAGGATGAGAAACTTTTTCAGAAATCGAAGATGTCGAACTTCTACCTCTATACTCTTCAGTTGATTAGCGACAACATCAACCAATTGAGATGTGTTCTCTAATTTTTTTCCTAACTCCAAATTCTCGGAGACCAAATTATCAATTCTTGTGAGCATAATAGGGAATTGACCACGGCCTACTGGTCTGCCCAAAGGAAAAAATATCATCCACCTTTCATGGAATTGGTACATGTATGAAACAAACGACCAAAGCTCTTTGGCTTTTTTTAAATGTACGTGCGGGCGGCTTTTCCACAATAGGAAACAAGGTATTGATGAATCTTCTGTGGAGACTGTGATGAATCGGATTATGCTGACATTTTAACCCTCAATATCTTACCGTCTCCAGCTGGGCTGGCTCGCTGTGGTAAAGTGGTGTGATCTTAGGGTTGTGTTATATGGCTTTTTAAGGAAGTGATGACAGCTACATGTTTTGGCGGTGAAATACCCCGCCAATATGCACAGGGAATACAACTGTGCAGTGGGCACCACCGACCACACCTGTCCCAATTTACAGTCGATTAAAAAAGATTAAATAAATTGGTGAACCAGTCAAGTCGGGTTAAAACGCAGCAATATATGCCTTGTGAAACTACATACTACTTCGGATCGATGTTGGGCCACTTTCATAGAAGAGGCTTCCCAAATACTAAGACAGGTCAATTACAATGAGTAGTATAGTTCATGTCAACAAGAAAAAAATTTAAAAACATAAGCAAAATAAATTTCAGCGAAATTAGCTAAAAAATAATGAAGTGTAAGAATATGGTGTGGGATTGTGTCGTGACCCCAACATGACATCGAGTGCAAATAGCAAATGTGAAATTTAACGTGAGACAACACTAAATGAAACATGTAAACCTTAATATGAGACGTAGTGAGTATATCTTTGTATATTGTAATTAGATTTTATGATATTAAATGATATATGATTATATACATATCTCAACCACACCACCTACCAAATCTCCAACTTAACTATAACCTTAACCACCCACTATTTGTCTATTAAAGTCATGTAGACTCCCCAATATTTTAGGTGATATAGCTTTAAAATGACCCCAGGTTTATTTAATTGTTTAAATCTTTCACTACCAACTCGTTTCAATATCTGAACTTGCTGGATATGGCTTCATCATCTAACAAACGGGTTGATGTCATGTTTAGCAAATATGGTTGGACAGCTGTTGAAGAGAAGTCCATGGCGCAGTATGTCTTACTGAGTTCTTTGAAGCTGGGAAGTGGAATGGAGATGACATTGACGAGGTCGTCCTTGCCCAAATGACCGACGTGGTGAACGCCCATTGCGGACGGATGTTCTCTAGGTGGAACGTGCGGGGTAAGTTCAATGAATTTAAAACTCATTTCACTATCTTCGAGGCCATTACCAGGGTTCTGAGAGTTCACATGGACACGTTGAATCACAGTCTCACGGGGGATGAAGCTATCTGGAGTCGAATCATTCAGGTTTTCATATGCATAACTGGTTCGAGTAGACAATCAGTTCATCCCTATATTTCTACTCTAACTACTTTCTAGAAATGCAGCAACACCCTACGGCCCGTAGGTACAAGGGAGAGCCGGAGCCATTGTGGATTCTCTTCGACTGCTCGTTCGGCGCGGCTAAGTTCCAACGTGGGATTGATCGGCTGAATGCTTTACTCAACAAGAAGGACGACGATGGCTACCCAACAACAAACCCTGCGGACTGGTCTGACTACATCTCCGAGTATGTGTAGTGGTTGATGGGAGGGATGCATTGAGGTTTCCCCCGGTGGAGCTGTTTTCGAACTCGATATATTTTCAGCACCACCAATTATTATGTACGGTACTAGTAAATATTTTGAAGGGAATTAATGATGCTGAAACTATAATGGCCTTGTAATTAAACTACTGTTGAGAGTGAAAATAAGCGTGTTTTAGTGTCCAATTTAACACATTTTTATGAGAATTATTTTTATATATCAGCACAATTGTCTTATATTCAATATATGTGAGAAAAAGGTGAGTTTGAGGTGTTTTATTATGTTTTAGGTGGAAAAAGGGATCAAAAGTGCAAAGTTGGAGAAAATGTGCAATATGTGTATGAATGCTGAAAAATGCATGTCTGATTTGTGTAATTTTTCTATATTCTATAAGGATCTGATCGGGAATTATGATACGTGGTCGGAAAGCCATAGAAGAGATGATCGTTTTGACGTAAAGAACACTTCATTCGGAATTCAAACGAGAAAGTTATGATCAAAGTGGTGACATCGCGCAAACTGTTCCTGTTCAGCACGACAGTTCCACTTTGCATGACTTTTTATACATTCAAATGTTGGAGTTTCTATGATTTATTTATATGGATATAAATCCAAGGAAGAGTGGATCGCTTGAGCACAAGAATCACTTAAATCGGAATTTGGACGAGGAAGTTATGCTCAAACTCGTGAAGTCATGCAGCTTCCAGCTAGAATTTCCGTGAATTTCCGAAAATTACCTATTTCTTAGCACAATTAATCTCCTTATCACATAATCCTTCATGTTTCACCCATATATTTTATTTCCTTATTTAATTCCCTTCTCATACCTATATATATTTTAGGTCATTATTCATGTGAGGGAGAGCCACATCCATCCTACACCCAACAAGGGGGATCACCCCCCAACCATCATCCACATTCTTTCCTCCATCCATCCATCACTTTGAAGATTCGTCTGTGGAATCAAGAGGAGAACCAAGAGGAGGATTCAAGACAGAGAAGGACGAGATGACTCCCGCATCTAGGGTTTTATTCGTTCCTAATTTATCTTGTATTTTCCAGACATATGGGTAAGATCTATTCAACCCCCATGATTGTTCTTCGCAATATCATAAGCAGAACCGTTCTGGTAGATTTAGGGTTTTGAAAGTTTTATGAATTAATTAAACTCTCTTGTGTGTCCTCCGTACAACACTACTTGTGGATTTATTTTATATATAATTTTGCTTTCTTAATCCATATTCACGTTCATTTTTTGCATCTTCAATTGATATATAGCGTCTGAATATATATCTTGGTTGTAGATTGAGTGCGTTCACCTCTGAACAGGATTCTATGTTATGATTCTAAGTGAGGGGACTCCGAAGCTTCATTAGAACTGTCATATATGAATGTTTATTAATTGAATTGAATTTGGGTTAGTAAGCAGGATAAAAAGAGTAATTTTATAGTACCTATAAAGGGAGATCATATCGGGTTAGGTTCCAGACTTGGGAAATAATTGATACTGAAAGTACCTAGAAAGGGGGTGAAATTACGTCTCTTGCTCCGAGGTTATTCACACGTGTTACACGCATATTTTCTTGTGTCTATAGAGTAGATTTGCATGGTTTAGTGATGCGTCCATAGTTCACAAGGCAGAGTCAGTCTGCACTTGAGAGGGAAGTTAAGTAGTAAAACTGGATTACCCTAGAGCTACTTATTCTCCTACTTGATCCACTTTCGTATTCTTCTAGTGTTATTTATTTTAATTGTTATTTAAATTAATTGTTTAGTAGTGGATAATTAAAATCTCAAACTTTATTGTCATTTGTCTTAATTAATTTAGTTAATAATTAAATTAATAATACACCGTCCTTTGGGTTTGATATTTAACTTGGTCGTTTGCTTAAGCTGCAACTGATATCCTTAATACTTGGGGATTAATTTTGCGTACAAAGAAAACGCGCATCAACTACCCTACTGGCCATGTAGTTAAACTTTTGTTGGTATTTATGTATGGATAACGTCTTTAGTCTTCTAAAAAATGTGCACAATGTTATCGAAAGTAATAGATAATCGAAACCATGCATCCATTACTGTGTTTATTCTTGTCCAATTTTAAATTGACATATGTTTCACTTTAACCAGGATCATCAATCATTGATAAATATCCCCTAGAACCATCCATTTATTGAAACTGATAACAGACAACCTTACATATTATGTACCCAAGAGCAACATTCAACGCAATAAACAACAACAATGTACCCCAAAACAACACCTAAAAACAATATATGCCAATTACATAAAAATATGATGTGATGATTGCTCATACCCTCCGAGGTCATCACCGAGAACCTCCAGTGACAACCCAACGACGGAGCATATCGATTATGTAAACCACTGGCATTGTGATCAGCACCCTCGAAAATCAAATGGAGCCTTTCATACTCAGGTTCATCTTCGTGAACATAAGCATGGGCAAAGGAGTCTTCCTGCAGATGGAATAACATGTGTGAACAGGTATGTGATAACGAACATGGTTTGTTCCCTCTTGCAACAACCCATAAACAGAAATCTTTGTTATCCCTAAACTAATTAGACAAACCCTTCCCCAAACCTGAACAATAGACCTCCATAGCAGTCTGTCTGCATTAGTCCTTCTTTGATCACGATTGTAGATTCCTCTCTCCCACATCCGTTGAAGAACCATTTTGAAGACTTCATACCTCCATCGGAGGCTGTGCCGACGAACGTAGATGTCTTCCCAGGTGAGTTATTTGTTCATGGAAAGGTTGACAACATCTCTGGCCACGGAAAGTGCCCTAAGTTTTGGTCCTCCGCTCCCGCACTGGCCTAGATTTCGCTGGTGGATCAGTGCATTAATAAAACATGTATCCATCTCAGCATCCCATAGTTCATTATACAAAAAAGTCTCCTGCGGTGGAATACGCTCCATGGTTTATGATGAGAAGTTTAAAATGAGGACTTGTGATGAGGATGATGATAGTTGAGTTTGAATAATATATAAGATCAGTACATCACGACGCTTCGCGGGGCCAGTGTAGCGTCGCGATGTTTGAGCATTTTTTGGAATCGTTTCAAGGACGAAAGTGGTTTTCAGTTACTCAGGAACCGCCGGTGACCTTTCGGGGGAAAGGTGGATGATTCACTTTAAGTTCAGGTGTCCGTTCGCTGATGTCCGACACGTGGCATCATACTGTATGAGTTTTCATAAATAAGATCAACTACTACTCACGCACGTGCAACCATTTGCCACTCTTGAGCAAAAAATCAGTCACCGTCAAATGAAAAAAGAATGTTAGACTGGCATTCAAAGTGTTTAATGTTAAAAAAGGAAAATTAAAAAATAAATAATAAAAAGATAAAAGAACTTTAATTCTTTGACACCGATCTCACCGATAGTCTCACCGATCATCCCGCCAACTATCAATTTCGTGGCAACTCTAGGGCCACCCCATCGGCCCGTTCTCATGAGTATGAGCTTGAATACCCCGACACGTACCCAGTTTAGACTCACCCCACCCTCGATCGATAAGAACGAGGTGATCGGCAACCCACCGATCGACCCACTGATCATATAACCGATCAACCTGCCGACTATCAATTATTTTCTCTCAACTCTATGGCCATCCCATCGGCCTGTTCCCATGGGTATGAGCTTGAATACCCTGACACGTACCTGCATAGTGTCATCCCATCCTCGATCGATGAGAACAAGATGCATGGCGAGCCACCGATCATTTAACCGATCATCTCGCCTACTATCAATTTTTTATCTCAACTCTATGGCCACCCTATCGGCCCATTCCCATGGATATGAGCTCAAATATACCGACACGTACCCACATAGTGTCACCCCACCCTCGGTCGATGAGAACGAGGTGATCGGCAACCAACCGATCGACCCACCGATCATATAACCGATCACCCCGCCGACTATCAATGTTTTTGTCTCAACTCTATGGCAACCCCATCAGCCCGTTCTCATGGGTATGAGCTCAAATATACCGACCCGTACCCACATAGTGTCATCCCATCCTCGATCGATGAGAAAGAGGTGATTGGCAACCCACCGATCGACCCACCTATCATATAACCGATCACCCCGCCGACTATCAATATTTTTGTCTCAACTCTAGTGCCACCCCGTCGGCCCGTTCCAATGAGTATAAGCTTAAATACCCCGACACGTACCCGTATAGTGTCAACCCACCCTCGATCGATGAGAACGAGGTGATCGGCAACCCACCGATCGACGAGAATCGATCATATAATCGAACAATCAGCCGACTATCAATAATTTTATCTCAACTCTATGGCCACCCCATAGGCCCATTTCCATGGGTATGAGCTTGAATAACCCGACATGTACCCACATAGTGTCACCCCACCCTCGATCGATGAGAATGAGGTGATTGGCGACCCACTGATCGACTCACCGATCATCTAACCGATCAACCCGCTAACTATCAATAATTTTGTCTCAACTCTATGGCCACCTCATTGGCCCATTCCCATGGGTATGAGCTTGAATACCCCGACACGTACCTGCATAGTGTCATCCCACCCTTGATTGATGAGAACGAAGTGATTGGCGACCCACCGATCGACCCACCGATCATCCTGCCGATTATTAATTTTTTATCTCAACTCTATGGCCACCTCTTCGGCTCGTTCCTATGGGAATGAACTCAAATATACATACACGTACCCACATAGTGTCACCCCACCCTCGATCGATGAGAACAAGGTGATCAGAAACCAACCGATCGACCCACCGATCATATAACCGATCACCCACCAACATCAATGTTTTTGTCTCAACTCTATGGCCCCCTATCGGCCCGTTCCCATGGGTATGAGCTCAAATATACCGACATGTACCACATAGTGTCACCCACCCTCGATTGATGAGAACGAGGTGATCGGCAACCCACCAATCATATAACCAATCACTCCGCCGACTATCAATGTTTTTATCTCAAATCTATGGCCACCCCATCAGCTCGTTCCCTGGGTATGAGCTTGAATACCCCGACACGTACCCGCATAGTGTTACCCCACCCTCGATCGATGTGAACAAGATGATCGGTAATCCACCGATCGATGAGAACTGATCATGTAACCGATCAACTAGCCGACTATCAATAATTTTGTCTCAACTCTATGGCCACCCCATCGGCCCATTCCCATGGGTATGAGCTGAGCTTGAATACCCCGATACGTACCCGCATAGTGTCACCCTACCCTCGATCAATGAGAATGAGGTGATCGATGACACACCGATCGACCCACCAATCATCTTACTAATCATCCCGCCGACTATCAATTTTTTTATCTCAACTCATAGGACCACCCTCTCGGAACGTCTCAAATAATATGAGTTTGAATAACCGTATACGGATTCATATAGTATATTCCCAGCATAATTAGTAGTATAACAAAATTTCAGTACACCAACATAATCACACACAGAGATAGTATAAATACGACTCAGTTAAGCCAATGTGAATAAAGGATGATTCTATTACTTGGACAACAAATCTCACGTTTGGAAATTAATATTGCTTACACGCAAGTTGGAATGTTACCCGATTGCTCCATCTATGAACTCGGGCAATGCCGCTTTATGTGTCCTAGCTTTCTGCATATACTGCATTTTCGCTTTCCCAATGTCGTTATAAACCCTTCCACTGACGTCGTCCCATCTGCTGCCACCGATTGCCTAGGTGATGGAGACTGTTCAGTTGCCATAAGTGGCCTGCTACTACTGCATGTAGCTCGGTTATGGTTCAATCCTCTAAAATTCCCTAAATCCTGCTCCTCCTTAGTCTCCATGATTGTTTGGGGAGAGTGGAGCTCTACATACTGTCAACTTAACATCTTCTGGTACCACCCATTCTTTGGGGTCTGGGATGGGGTATACAGCTCCTCCCACATCAGGTTTACCTTGTCATTGGTAAAACAACCCCCACAAAGGCACTTACATCATACCCCATTTCCCTACAAGTTCTCAGCAATACATATTAAAAATACTGTGAAACGTATAACTTTTCATCTACACAAAATAGCAAAAATAAACCCTACACCCAAAATAAACTTACCTGATTGCGGCAAGCGCATGGAGACAGGGTATGAGTTCATGTTGTAAGTATCCACAATGGTATGTGCCCTTATGTAGATCAATCAAAAAACCAGCTGCGCCGATGAATACCTTCAGATTCATTCCACCCAAGTGCTCCACAACCAGACGATCCGCGTCTCCAGCCAAACGAGCCAGTCCCATAGAGACCCTTCTACATAAATCACCATTGACACTTTCAGCCTCCGCACGACGCTTCAGATGCCATTGCTGGATATGCTGCCTGATATACTCGAGTAAGTAAATCACCAGAAATCGGCTATACCATTTGATCACGTTATTCCCCGACTCTGTTGCATTCGATGACATGAACTCAAACCTCCGTACTGGACATCTTAGGCGTGACCAACGTTCAGCCATAACATTCGCAAGGATCGACATAATTCTCTTTCCCAGTGGATATTTTGCTAATGCATCCATGAACCTATTTCAAATACATTCATTACATACCTATGCTCAAGTTAACAGTGAACTCAACCCACACCAACACCTCATATATGGCTACCATTCTAGAACCTTACATCACATCACCGTCTATATATTATCTAGTATTAATCATTCATTTTACATCATCACACATGAACATGATCATAAAACTAAATGAATTCAGCAGAATTTAGTTCGAACCTTAAAAATTTTGTGTCCCTGTATGTATCAGTCGGCTCTCTCGAATACGTTCACAACCAGTGATTAGAAAACCTGACATGACGTCAAATCGGTGGAGGTAACGGTTCGAGGTTCGATCGATTGGACCGATTCAACCGCGGTTCAATCGAAAAATTTAAATTCATCTATTTTTAATTATATATTTTAAGTAATTATTAAAGCCCAATCATGAAAATAAAATTTAAAAGTAAAGCCCATTTATAATATGGAGGCCTAGCTTAATTTTTAAGCCATTTAAGCTCACTTAAATATAATATTAATTTCAAATGAAATTGGGGTAAACAAGTAGGGTTTAATTTAGTGTTCTGCGACGCACACTTCTTCCATCTCTCTCTCTCTCAAACTGCGCGCACACTTCTCCACTCTCTCTCAAACAGCAAACGCACTTACGATCGGTGACTCTCTCTCGCAAACGGCGGCGCACCCATGATAGACAGCACTCTCTCTCTCTCTCATGAACGGCACCTCTTCAATCGACACTTGAAATCGGTGGCTTGGCTCCAGATCTGGGAGAGAGTTTTGTTTTATTTCTTTCTATTATTCTCTATCTACAAAATTGGGAGTATGTATGCATTGCTGATGCATTATGATAGTATGTATGCGTGCTAATGCATTACTTAAAATTTTTTATGTTTGAACTTTAAATACAATGTTATTTTAGTAATGAAACAGGGTAGATCCGACGATTCTATCGGTTTACCAATTTTTTATTTTAAGCGGTTCAAACCGGTTCTTCCCGGTTCATCTGAAAAATGGTTTGATAGTGTGTTCCGGACCGATCTCGGCACTGGTGCCCAGTTTCGGTTTTCGAATCACTATTCACAACATCAGCTCCAAATTGAATGAGCTTTTTTGCCAGGTGACGTTGACAAAGGCCATGTGCAGCATCTAGGTACATGGATGCCACGACACTACAATTGGCAGGGTGTTGGTCTGATACAATTAGCATCCCCGATGGGCAACCCACTGCATCACGGATCTTCGATAAAAACATCCTCCAAAGCTCCGTATTCTCAGTGTCTCCAACAACATGAGCTACAAGAAACAGTTATTTGTTCGGATCGTGTGTAATGGCTGAAAATATGACCCCTTTGTAATCACCCTTTAAATACACCCCATCCACTACCAAAACTGGCCTAGCAAAATTCTTGAATCCTGATACTGAAGTAGCCAAGGAAACAAAGCAAAACGTGAACCTGCCATCACCATGCATCACCAGATCAGTTATCGAACCATCGTTCATCTTTTTCAACATGTAAAGGTACGAGGGTAGACGTCCGAAGCAATCATCGGTGATGCTGAATACATAATTCTTGGCCTTCTTGTGTGCTCTGATCGCATGTGCATACTGAATCTCTAGCCCATATTCCTTGTTCACCTCTTTCCTAATACCGTTCGGAGTGATGGCCGCGGATGGGTCTCTCTGCTTTTCAAAGTATAGCTTCACAATAACTCTTGAATAGCAAGATTTTGGTTTCGTCCTATCAAGATTTTCTATGCAAGTGTGTGGCCGAAAATTGGTACACCTCCATAGCTCATAGCTCCCACGAGTCGAGAAAAAGAATGTATAATCCGGATCACCCTTACATATTAACTCATATCTCCCCGTGGATGCTCGATTAACTCAAAACCCAACACCTTTCAGCAAATGATACATGCTAAGCTTATGCACCATTTCTACCCTACTTGTGTATATGGTGTGTGTGGACAGCTCCAACCCTCCACCAATCTGTGTGTCATCGAGCTCCGGTGGATCCGGGATATTTGCCTTGCAAAGCATGGTCTAGGCTTGCCCACATTCTTCACCTTGGGATCTACAAGGGACACCCTCCGCTTCCTTAGTAGGCATGTCTAAATCATCTGCATTTTCACTATAACTAGATGACACATGAGATGTATACTCTGCATCGTCCGTATCCCATAATGGAGGATCATCATCGGCTGAATCCTCCAAAGGGGCATCGATTTGGTTTGGGTCCGCAGAGTTCCACAATGGCGGAAATATCCTATATGCCCTGTCCTTTCTACTGGCATCCCCCGTGTTTCCATCTCTCGGTAGTTTAGATATTACTCTGAGCTCGACAATCTCATGTGCAGTGGTAGAGGTATTTGCTAACGATTCAGTTAATGTATATATCTCCAGCATGTTGTCAGCATTCAATATTCCCTCTACGTCTTGATCATATAAAATTGGTATGAGCATGGACATCCCGTTCAGCTTACCAAGATGAAATATATCATACGTCACAAACTTCCCATCAATTTTCATCATGTCATGGAGCATCTCTTTCAACACTGCCACTGTGGGCAATCCCCGAGACATCCGCAAACCAAACACCATCCCTACGACATACTGAGACCCATCCCATTTACCATTTGCGTATATGACGATGTGCTACATCCCGACCTGAAATTATAGTTTGCATTAAGAGAAGATGTCAATTACAGATACTCAATTGCAATCATTCATAATCAATACAATGTTAACATAAGGTTTAGTGACTTTATATATTGTTGTAAACATGTTTAGTGTTACACATAACGACCTACCGAGAATGGAACCAACTACGCTTCTGCATCATAAAAATGACGAGCGATTAGTAACGAACCCGATTCTACAAGTATTCTTACCGAAAAATTAGTCCGCATTATGCAATCCCACCCTCAATAGATGCCATTACGGAGATCCGTGATGGCACGATCTCCACCCCGTTCATATCACCAATCATCACACCGACTATGCTTGTGATTCACATCTACTACCACCCTAATTAAATAAGTACTATCGTACTTGTTTTTTTGTTTAACGAGTGAGACCCCAGTATACATTACCCCTTCAACAAATCTCGACGGACTGATCGGTGATGGCGTCTTCAACCCACCGATCAGTTCTTGCACCCAAAAACAAAGCATTACAATGACACCAATCCACTTATAATACAGTTAGGTAAACTCTCGTTTCATGCATATTCAATATACAATACAACACAAATTTAATAACACAAATTCAAAAATGGTTTGTAACATGTATAACTCAAATCTTATGAACAAATACACCTTAAGATAAAGTGGCATAACAGCTTTAGTCCATATTTTGATGAACAACCATAAAAGTATGTCCCAATGTGTAGAAAATTCATGTTTTCACAATGGAATTAACATCGAATACAGTATGCATCCACAACAGATCTATACAATTAATTAGTATTGTTCATGACCCACATCCCTATATTTTCATTCTTTATATTATGATGTTTAACACTGGAATAAACATCCAGTGCACCGGGATATTAATTCCATTCAGAGAATTGAATATCTATCATAATGACCCATCTCCCGTGGCATTTTCATATTGCTAAATTTCATAACTATTCAATCTCCAAATCTTCAATTGTACTCCCCCCAATTAACCAGCACCAATCAATCCGACTTTTCAGTACAACCCCATGAAGGATATTATTACCCCATGAAACCGGCACCGTGAATAGAGCTAGTGCCCCGCGCCGGACTTAACAGTGCCAATGGCAATGCCCATCGCTGCAACAAAGTATCGACGTGGCTGAGCTGGATTGTCCTCCAATCTAGGAAGGGTGACAGCCAAATTCTGACCATCACGGCTGCCGAAGGAACTAGTTGGAAATGTTGAGTGAGTTGAGGCTGCTATGGGGATTGGGGGCGTGGGAAACAAGTACGCAATCACCTGGTTCAACTGAAGGAATCAGGTGAAAGAATAGGTCAGCCTTCTTAAATTAAGGGCAGTTTCGTCAGTTCATATCAATTTGGCTATTTTAGTTAACAAAGTTATTTGTTTGCTGGCACTGTTATTTGACTTGTTGAAAATGGTTATTTTTGCTGACTTCCCATTTTTTTTATCGTCCTTAAACTATACCAAAAAAAAATGTCAAAAATGATTTTACATTAGAGAGAAAGTCATCTTGTATCATCTAAAATCTTTTATTCTCTACTGTATTTTAATTTTACATTTTATTTTATAAAACACAAGACATGGCCAAGAATGAAGTATGAAAATAAATAAAAGATTACATATTTCCACGTTTATTTATTGAAAAAAATTGGAAATACTAGATTGTGTGTTGCTGTTGAGGAGCTTCCAATCGAATATAATCATACATGAGGCCTTGGAAAGGACTTTGATTCCTTGGTTGAGTCAAATATATGGTGTTCTCCCCTTCCACAACCACCCCACCATCTATATCTACATTGTACAGCCAATACAGCCCATGTATTCCATGTCTTGCTATTGCATTTTCCCTCCCAATCAGCCCGCTCGAAAACAATGCTCGGCTCGTCTTGGGATCGTTCACTCGAACCTACAAAAGGACACGTCTCGATTCAGTACCAGATTATCTAGACTCATGCTCGACAAGTTTACTACACAAAAACGACAATGAATGACCTGTGTTTATCGCGTGTATTAGTAGTCAAGATAGTTATTGGAACATGAAAAGTGGGATAGAGGAATCAATTCTACACTTTTTAGCTGCTTTTACCTGCAGTTCAGCTAGTGATGCAGATGCAATAGCCACACGCAGTTTATACGTCCCACTTTTATCCACCTTGTCTAGCACAAACTTGATCTGCCACGTCGGTCCTTGATACGTGTTGTCTTGCTTTTTCCTTCATCCGTCACACGATTGAGATAAAACCAACTGTAATAAGTTCTTAAAACAGTATAGAATAAAAACACAGCTATATGTATTAGTAGTGTGTACCTATTAAATTGTGCAAAGAACCAATCTTTTCTGTAGTCACTCTGGCCTACAGTGTACACCAAATCTTCACTTGGATACAACTCTGAGTACCTATCCCATAGTCCATACTGCCTGAATCTGTGATTTTTGAATGGATAATTTAGGTTAACTCTGTCAACTCATCCGATTATTTTGTAACAAGGGAAGCAAGAGCAAGAACGCATGTACGAACGAACCTATCTGGGTGATTGAGGTAGAGTTTGTTGGTGAATCTTGGATCAGGATCAGGAACGTAATACTCAGCAGCAGTACGGTCAGGAATGCCTATTTCCCAGAGAGTCGGGCCATCTCTAGGAGGCTCGTATACAATCTCACCCAAGTCAATCTCACAACCTGTGCTCACACTGCTCAGACATTGCATGTTTGAGCAAGACATGAAGTACTAAAACGAAGAACGAAAGTAATTTAGACCTGGGGTTATTGTGATGGGAGATTCATTTTTGTAATCTCCAATGAATCCAGGAACCCATGCATAAAGGTTGTAGTCACCAATTCTTACATTATTGATGAAAAAATAGCCCTGCTCATCTGCTCTTGTCCAAAATTGATACCCCTGATAATTTAATTTATTGAAATGGGATCAAGATATGGATATTAAAACAGCATGGATTACTGAGTTTGTAGAACAAATACCTTGCATTCCCTTTGCCAGGACCCGGCAACTCCAGGAGGCGCCAATCCAACGTATGCTCCGTTCGCTGGAATATAATCACTACTAACATATCTAGAATGAAAAGTATACACACAATTGCCATTAATTATGAGAAAAATGGATTGCATATGTCATAAAATTCATGCATGAATACCTATCTGAAACCGACAGTTTCCCCCTAACGCTACCCCTCTGATCCGTAGATTGATAATCCTCCGATGCAGGAAAGTTGTAAGGCCAGCTTTGGACTTCAACTGACATCTGAAAAGACGATTTGATGAAGGTTTGCATTATTTCATTTGAAGTGAAATTGATTCATGCAAGTATGTTTGTTTATTGGGAGAACCTGTTGCTTAGCGTCATCCCATAAGGTTAGTGGATCTTCTCCATCCATTACAGAGTTGAGATAGATGAAAACCGGGCCAAAAACTTTCTTCCACGGCTCGCCCTGATCAAATTTAGGAACCAAATCATCTCCAGCATAGTGAGCACTGACAAAAACCTGCAAGCCATGTATTAGCGTCGACACTATCAGCATAGTTTGTCCTAGAACGGTGCGTTGTTAAAAAATCTACTAGTACAAAACCATAGCAACAAAACACTGATGTTTATGTTGCATGGAATGGGATAGCTCTTGATAAGCAGAGAGAAGCAGCTTACAGCAAGTGTCGTGGGACCCACATGTGACGTGAGGTTCTGTTTGAGGGGCCCGCCTGTACGAAACTCATCACTGGGTGTGATTTGCCAGAATCCAACTGGTGGATTCATTGAAATCCACCCATGGACCTTGAGATCTTTGTTATCACAAGAGTACTGGTACTTGTCGTCGACCTAAAATAGGATATGGGAACGATCCAGGGTGAAGCTTACAGCAATCTAACCAGTATAAATGTTACAGATGAGAAAAGAAAGTGAAAAATGAACTCACTTCTCCTTTAAGCTCAGGCTCCACAGGATTGACAAGAAGAACTGCCTCTGGATATGCGAGAGGCTGGCCTCGTCCAGGTAATCGATCATCTGGTAAAGGCATGAGTCTACGTCTGTTATCTGCCACGGCCATGTAATGGAACCTACACATTATGCTATCTGTCAGGGGTGTTTAGAGTCATTCATGCATATTTATTGCTACATTCTACAAATGTAATCTCCATGTGATCATCAAGTCATCATTTTAGTAGTTCTAGAAACACTAAACAGATTTAGAAGAGAAAACTTCACCTATCTTTCCTTAGTTTGAACGCAATTCTGGTTTCTCCAAGGCTGAAAGCAGGCCACTCTGATGAACCAACGTGTTCATATATCGCGTATGTGTAGAATCCTGAGCAACCTCTCAACAGAACAAACCTAAAAAACATCAATTTCATTACACATCATATGCATTTGTGCTTTTGTGAGATGTTACGATGAAGTGATACCTTTTATCTATGTTCAGCGGAACAAATTTGCCCTGAAGAGAGGGATCCCATGGCCTTGAGAAGGACACCTCTACTTGTTCCTCGCTCTCCTTTATAACCTTAAACGACGTGGCTTTGATCCTACATTATGGTTCAACTGCTCTCATTACCATTTCTGAATTTCACACTGTACTGATTAATCCAATGATAATACATAAGCATGAAAACAAAAACGAGAACATACACTTCAAAGACTCCGCCTTTGCTGCTCCCGTCTAATGCATTCCACACAACATCCCAGTACCTAAATATTCATTTCAAAATGAGTGACCTTCAAAAGCCGATTCATTCCTCTGCATTATTCCATTTGAGAAACTCGACTAAAGTAATCAACCATATCACATGACCTATAATTCAATTCGATAGGACTTCAACATGAATATTGTGTAAGAATCACATAATGAGTACATGAGTTACCCTCTGTTAGTCTCATCATTGAGAACTTCCAGCAGATTGTCAATGCCGTTATAGCAAACTCCAGTGACAATCCCCTCAGGATTCGATAATGTGACTTGAAGGATGCCATTATCCAGCACAACCTTAAAGACATCATGGTAAACTCTCAGTAGGAAGGTGTTCAAATAGTAACATCTCATGTCCATCAACATAAAAGATGGCGAACTTACATGACTATCTTGAACGTATAAACGAACCCCTATAGGCGCCATGATCCCAGCGCCACAATTTTCTGCGTTTTCTTAAGAAAATTATGAGTTTATCCCACTAAACAGGCCACGTTTTGCTAAGCAGTTCTTGAGTAAAAGAAAGGTTGTTCGTAAATATTTACCTTTATGCAATCAATCTTCAGAGAAAGAAAAAGCGAACTTCAACTGTAATTATCTCAATTAGTCATACAAACTTATTAGAATATATACAACTCTTTCTCTCTCTCTCCCCCACACACGTATAGTAAACAGCACCACACAGAGTTTTTCTTCCCTTAACAAGAAAGAAAACACTTTTTATTAACTTAAATTTATCCTTAAGCTTTAGCAATGCAATGCTCCCTTTGATGTTCCACTAATGTTTGGTGGATTGTACATAGCTGTCAAGAATGGGTAAGCTCTTATGATCACTCCCAAATTTATGAACCATTAAAGCAGCCTTTTGGAACTAGATTATGGGAGTTAGATTACACCACATTATTACAAGAATCATGTGACTAAAGCCTTTATAGATTCTGCTGATCTGTTTTCTTGATTTCCCATCTTCACTAACACAACTTATCTAGTGAAAAGAAACATCCAAAAACAAGTTATTATCATGTGAGAGAAGACGATGATGATCTACATATTAATCCTTGTTTGGCAAATTGCTAATGCAGGTGATAAGTAGGAAAGATTAAATCAGAGAGAAAGTCACCCCCTTTCCAAGCAATCGAAGAGATGGATTATAAAACAAACACGTGGCATAATTTGCCACAAACTAAATGAGATAAAGAAGTCTAATGATGCCAAAATAACAATAATAATGATGAAAAGGACAAAATTGTAGACATTGCATAAGAGAAAACAAAAGTAAATTACGTAATCCACTAGACTTAAGCAGCTTATATTAAACAAATTTCATATTATCCGAGTAAATTATCATTAGCCAATCAAACTCTGTTCTTCCAAGTGATTGGAAATTTAGAATAGTTAGTAGTTTTCTCAGATCACGATTTATTCACCCCATTTTGATAAATTTCAAGAGTATAATTGATTTTTATTTAAACCATTCAAACCATCTGTTTCTTGTGAAGACACTCACCTTAATTCAGATCACCATTGGTTCAATGAAAATATAAATATATATAAATGTATGATTTGTTTGTAATTATTTAAAAATCTAAAAATATCCGTATTTTATAAATAAAGGCAAGATAAATATAAAATGAACGTAGAAGTGAAGCAGTAGTAAGTAGAGGAAGAGATTATGATTGTAACAGTTTTTATACCTGCAGTTGTGGGGCCCCCACACGCACAACTCCAAATTTTCTTGATTGTCTTCTTTAGTGCACCACCACCACCACCACCCATTTGGTCTACTTCTACGAAACCCAACAGAGAGAAGCATGAGAGAGAGAGAGAGAGAGGATATTAGTTAGTTACTTGGTGGAGTAATACTTTTTCCAATTTCCTTTTTGGTCAATGCTGTTTGTTAGAGATCAGAAAGTCGATTGTTTTGAATTGCTTCTTTAATCTTGAGTTCACACATTCACAAACCTAGGGGCAAAGACACAATGGGATGGGTAGATTAATTGTTACATAAGATTGTTATATACTAATTAAAATATATTTAATGTTACTAAAAATATATTTATGGTGAATCATGCAATAATACAATAAAATACTTCATCTGTCCCGCAATAAGAGTTGCATTTTACTAATTAGGGTGTCCCGCTACAAGAGTTACATTCCTTTTTAAGTAAATGAGACCCACATAAATTAATCACTTTATCATCATGGAACCCACACACAACACTAATACAACTACCCACTATACATTAAATTATTATATTTCTCAACCTACTACACATTAAAATACTATATTTCTTAATCTCCGTAACTCTTTCTATGGGACGGAGGGAGTAATATTTTATTTTATCATATTTAAAAATACATATATAATTTAACTATTAACAAAATATTTTACTTATATTACGATTGTACTTTAATACGTCTCATAAATAGTATTCCCTCCGTCTCATAGAAGTTGACACACTTTTCTTTTTGTTCGTCCCACTAAAGTTGACACATTTCTTTTTTAATACATGGGACCCACACAAAAACAATTAATCTATTCTCATGGGCCACATATATCACCTCTAATACAACTATCAACTACGCATTAAATATTATTTCTCTCACTTCACTTTACTTCACTTTACATTAAATTATTATACTCCTTAATCTCCGTGCCAAAAAAAGGAGTATAATCTCCGTGCCCAAAAGAAATTATATTAATTTCTCCAGGATGGAGGAAGTATTACATAAAAGACTCATGAAAACTGTCACAAAGGTTTTGGCAACCATAATTCCTGTCACAAAGGTTTTGGCAACCATAATTCTTTACTTCTTTCCTTTCCCAATCTCACAGAATATGTTAGCCAAATGATTATATACAAAGTACAGCCAAGAGAAGTTTATGTATATTTGATTATTAATTTACACTAGATAAATGATTTTCCCTTCATGGGGTATCTTTATTATTGGGTGAAGTTAATAGAACGACCCTCCATTAAAGTGAAGAACAACATCTATCCATCATATTGTTACAGTAAATCGTTTATTCTTCCTTAGCAATTCAAACACAATTAATTTCAAGATTTGTTTCCTTCTTTTAATCAGTACCCCTATTTATGAATGAAAATCGAACACATTTCATACAACGATCCATCCATACACATTATCTTTTAAATGCTATAACATGTCCGAGATTTTACACCAATACTCTCACCAAGTGACAAAGTGTAAGAAGCGTGAAACCATAGCCTACGGAGACAGCATATGAACAACGCCGAAGCATTCTTCAAAGTATCAGTTCACTTGACTTGGATCGGGTTTCCGCTGGAAAAAAAGCGAACCTAGCAGAACAGCTATCCCAGTTATTGCAATAGTAAACAGTAGGCGCCTCGGTAAGATTTCGCGTGGTTGCCTCCTTGGAGCACCTGGAGCTCGTTCGGGTGCCCTGATGTTCCTTCAAAGATATCATAATGTTCATCAATGATATAGATATACTATCCTGTTTAAATATAAGCCAAGCAGCGATAAATTGCAGTTACCATAAAGGATTTCCACATGAATCCAAACATTTGTTCAGAACTGTTGGAATGAAAGATGTTGAACGATAAAAAGATTACTACATTCTATCTTTGGGCTGTTCTTCAGAGTTTTGCTTAGTGGAAGGCGGGAATGTACTATCAAACTCATGATGCATGGAACCATGGATCAAGATTGGCAGAGATATTCAATCAATATACAAAATTATTAACTATGTCGTTACCAAATTATCTAACCTTGTTTCTCTTTTACTTGCTACTCTAGATGATGGCCTACCTGTGTACATAATTCACTCTCCTACATACAGCCAGACAATACAATATACAATAGTATACAATTATATATGCAAACAATTCTGACTATTTTAGTTATTCGAGTCTAATACCCAAGACAAGATTCTCAGACAAATACATTTGACGACAATACCCTAAGATTTCCCACTTTCATCCCTCATACCATTCTCGTGGGAAAGAATCCTCTCCTCCCCCACATCTCATTCTTGCAAAGGAAGAACATTTATTTTGTTCTCGCTGAAGCTTCATAATGAATTGGAAGTAATATAATTCTCCCCCAATATGTAAAATTAAAGAACTTTGTTAAGTGTAATGAAATTGAAGTCCTAGGAGTAAAAAAAGAGTCGTGTTTTAAGAGTAACAGGTCTTTTACCTAAAAAAGGCTAAAATTATTTACCATTTTACTGAAAGAAATATCATTTTACGAAATGATATTTGAAATGAAATGTATACTACTTTTTGCTGAAAAAAGTGATTTTCTAATAATCTATACTTGAGTTGACCGGTGCAACTAGTGCACACAAGACTTGCTCTAAGAATTTTTGGGCAAAAGAGTTATAGAAATATTCATATGAAGTACATGAGTTCATTTTAGATATTTAATCTCAATACTATAATTCACCACATATTTCATCAGTTGACCTAAATGAAATGGCAATTATATGGACTAGAGGATACCAAATAGAAAATGATATAATGAGGAACCAGCCAGAGTTCACACCAGCAAAATACTTTGGTACAGAAAAAACTAGCATCAAGCTACGTATCCATAGAAAGTAAAACCGTTAAGCATGTGATGATCAAGAAATCACAAATATCTATCATGTCCACAATTTTATTCATGTAATTTACAAATTATCATAATCCTTGGTATTTGAGAAAATTTAAAAGCACTATTCATTTTCAAAATCATTCGTTTTCTGCAATGAACTTGTTTACTTTGGCTGTAATGTAATTATATAACCAACTTCCAACTAGCCAGAATTATAACCATTACAGTCAGAATTTCCCTCATACCTTTAGTATAAGTTGTTTGATCATTGACAATGACGACATTTATACCGCAAAAAGGAATGCCACATCACCAGCTTTACGAATAGAACATACGGTAGCAAGATGCCAGATAAATAAAAGAAAATCCTGCTTACCTCGAAGATTCAGCAACGTTATTAACAAAGCCAGTACATCTGCTTTCATGGCCATGCCTTTCTCGGAGTCTGATATATTTATGGCAGACATGACATAATTCCGTCCGGTTACCACAGACTTCCTGAAATATAATCAATGAATAGCGCATTACTTTAAATGAAAAATAACCAAATCATATAATCAAATTATTACCTGATGCTCCAGTAGATCAACTGCAGGAAGTGGAAACTCGCAATATTCACACGTCACAATCCTTTGCGGGCAATTCTCTCCTTTGTGAACGTCTAATATGTCGCGGTCCATTGTCTCACTGCATAGGGAACATGATACCTGCCAAGTAATTGAAGCATAAAACATTGAGACTTCCAAGACTCAAATATGAAGAATTTTCACATATATCAGAATATCAGATGGAAGATAACTGGAATTTATTATGCAATAATATGTTAATGCTAAAATTTAAATAAGAACGTGTGTTAAGATAAAAACAAGATAAGAGAGAATTTTTATAGCCAATCTGTTAGGCACATAAGCTAAGGAGCCCTAGCTTCACCCCAAACCATGGCTGAAGGTGAAGGATTGTCCCACACTTATATATCCTTCCACACTTGCGCGTGGAACCGATGTGGGATATCATAACACAATCTCACATGAGATAAAGGAGTTGTGATTGCTCATCAGATTCATTTTTCATATTCATTTTCTAACAAAAAACCACGCTAAGATTTTCAACAGAGATTTCACATCTATTCTCTGTTATTCAAATACACAGAAAAAAAAAAATCACCACTAATCATCCTCGAGAAAAAAAAAAGAAGAAGAAGAAGAAATTGATTACTATTTGCCATGAGGCCCATGACTGAAATGAAGTGTAAAATTTCTCACAAGCAATCACACCCTTGGTTATTGGTTTGAATAGACTAGATAATGTAATCAGCAAAAGAAAAATTGGGAAAGCCATGTGCAATGAAAAATGAAAGATTATCAACTAAATCTGACTAGTTCCAGATGTAGAAATTCAATGGCAAACAAAGCCATTCATAAGAAAGAAAAACTTTCTTTGGTCCAAAGAAATAATCATTCGAGAGTTGTCCTACAAGTCATACACAAAAAAAGGGGATTTAAAGAAAGCAGATGGATAGTGCAAACTTGGTTGAGTCTCAGTACTTCTGTAAAAGGAAAATTAAGGCATACTTTAGAAGTAGTCATATTCATTAGTGTAAAATTTAAAGTATTTCTGCAGCTGAAATAAAGCTTTATACCGGAGCATGAGTGCTTAGATAATGCTCCTCCGCAAATTTTCTGGGAACCATATCACCACATACTTTACATTTCTCCAGATTCCGAGAGCAGTGAGCAAAATGCAAGTCAATATTGGAAGAAGGAATTGCTCTGTCACTGGATAAGATGATTTAACAAACTAAAGATTCAGGCGCAGGTCAGAATATTAAGCAGTTTAAAAAGTTGGTAAGAAACAAAATAAGAATTCGAAAATGAAATCTCCACAGTTAATTCCACATGGGACAGCTAAGACTATAACAATTTACAAAGTTTAAGATATATAGAAGGCTACTTTGCTCTATCTATTTTCAAACACTAAACCAGGAAACTCATCTCAGTAATTTAATTTAACACTGGCATCACACATTTAAGCATCTAATGACCAAAAAAAATATCGAATTGCAATCACATATAAAGATAACAGAAAACATATATATGATGAATTGGACAGACACAAGCAGGGGATACAAGTGAGATGACAAAAACAGTAATAAATTTGGATCCTACAGCAATTTTATGTCATTACTGGAAAACTTTTGGCTCTCTCCATCCAATCAGAAATGATTAAACGTAAAGATTACAGAACCCATTGAAAGAAACAATGGAGCAGCAGGATGAAGGGACAGAAGATGTTTCGCTCGACTTATGGTTGACAAACTTGGTCTAGCACTTTATGTTCATTTAAGGGACAATTAAAGAGTAAATGAACTCCAAACTTTCATTATATGGGGCAATGAAGTTGAAGCAGGCCAATAAAATATGTTTCCAAGAGAATTGGGTTTGAACTCAAAGGAAAAAGGGGATCCATTCCTACTCTTCCTTCTCCTATATTTTAAATTTTAATGTCAACGAAAAGGAATTGTGGGTTATTAAAACCAAGACTATTTTTAAAAGTATTTTTTTGTCCCTGATTATGGTCATCAAACAGAAGAACCAATAAAATCTAATGAGTTTTTTTTTTTTTTTTGGCCGAGTTTATCTTGAAAATTTATTAAAACCCCTTAAATGGCCAGCAAAGATTAATTTAACCAGTGTACTGCAAGTAATAAACAAATGGGTAAATCAATGTCAAATGAAGAGGAATAAAATCAAACATAAGAAGCACATAACTAATATCAAATAGATATAGGGATATAAGCCCGTTGGTGCTCGAGAAAGACTCCTCCACAAATGAAAAGCAAACACAAGACATACTTCTGAAAGCAGTGGCACAGGCCAGCACTCATGTTACCTAGACCTGTTTATAATCGAAAAGTAGTTGAATCATCCAAGTACAGATATCACTATTAACTATCTCATTATTTCCTCAGATATAGTATATCACTTTATTTTTATACCCAATACAGAAACTGAACTTTTTAACTTAGGAGACACTGTGACACATAATATGTCAGCCTTTCCTCATCTAAAGATGTCATTTTCTTGTATTCCCTCCATGCCACCAAATAGTTCACACTTTCTTTTTTGATCCGTCCCGACACTTATGCATATTTCTAAAAATAGAAAAAATACATTCTAATAATACCCACTTTTTACACTCAACCCAACAACTTTATATTTCTCATTAAATTACCTAAAATATCCCTCATTTTTCTTACTTTATACATAAAAAACAACTTAAACTCTGCGCACAAAATACGTGCACTATTTTGTGGGATGGAGGGAGTAACATTTTTAAGAACAGTACATGAAAGCAAGTTAATTCCATAAGGCAAGGCTGAATAAATTCCATAGTTGTTAGAGGCACAACAAAGGTGTGCCTTCTAGGAGGATATAGAATGATGGCGAGTTTTTTGGGAGCCAGGTGTTAGTGCACCTCGGGCAACGGCACGCCGCACGCCTCTTACCCACCCAGTCTAGCTGCCCTTGAAACACATTTTTATAATGCTAATATGATGTATTTTGTCTTTTGAAAACGTTTTATTTTTTATTACAACCCGCATCCTTTTCTAGTGAGAGTTTCGTTCCTTATTACTTAAACTTGAGGGGAAAAAAGATTGAAACTCGACCTTGCCAAAAAACTTGAATTTGAACTTTTAATACTTTAGTATTTATTTCTAATTTTTATGAGCTTACCATATGCACACATCACCCCTCCCCCCCCCCCCCCCCCCCCCCCCCGGCCCAAAGAAATTAAAGACACTTCTATTTCCCCTTGTTGACTATCTTGAAAACCCTCCTAGTTTCCTAGTCTAAGATATAATCTCATGATCTCTCAACACGAACACAGACACAGAAAACCACAAGTCAAATAAGTGAAAAGAATACAAAATCGGTAGAAACTAGAAACTTAAACCAGAGAGACAGATTTATTTACATTTTTAAGGTGATAGTATGATAATTGATAAGAAGATAAGAAGTCAAGAGAGTATTATAAACTCGGTGCTTTTTCATCTGAATCATCATTTCGTGAATGAAGTATCATGATAGCTATTCACCAAGATGTATAATGAAGAGGTTGAGAAACCAACCAACTTTTATGATGATTTAAAGAATTATGGAGAATCAAATTCTAAACAACAAAATCTTAACTTAATTTTTAAAAGTTTACAGGCTTAACTATTAACAGCAATGAAATAAAATTGTCAAAAGTAATCCAAATTTTAACAGGTTTGGCAGGGAAATGAAGAATAATAGTTTCCCTATATATAAAGCGGATCCAGATGTTAATACATGACTCAACCCAAAAGACCTCAATACTCGTAGACCTTTGAGGAAAGAGGGTTAAAGTGACTGTGAGTAAATTAAATTGTGTGAAAATCAGTGACAAGTAAGCTATTATTATTTTCAACGGACAAAACACGTAAACATTTGCTTCCAATTTGTATGCGAGATCCACCTAAAGCGTCAATTAGCAGTAAATCAGATGATAGACAATTCATCAGAGAAGTACAATTATTAACAATTTAACAATACTCATAACATCACATTACAATCCCATCACCACATGCACGATGCAATCAAATAACTCATACAATTATTTCTTTAACAATTTTTTAGCTGCACAATTATCTTCATGCGAATCTCATGTACCGCTACAAAACAATCAGATTATGAATGGCTGAATTTTTTCGAATTTCCATATATTTGAAAGTAGACCAATAAAGAAACAATCAATCATTCTACAAACAAACAAATAACCAGTGGCTGCAGATGCTGGCGGCGTGATCATCAGAAACTCCGGCCATTCGGTCCCCTCTTGAGAATGCGAACAGGAAAGCCCTTCACTGTAAAACAAAATATCACGAAATTCAGATATGAAAAAACCAAATTAGAAACCAAAAACTAATCTAGGCATTAATAGGTTAAAGTGGGAAAAATTCAATTCTGGTATAAACGAAAACATAAAAATTAAAGAAAATTTGGAAACAATGATCATCGGGAAGAACGCCAACCTTGCAATCGTAATCAAGTGTTGCGAAGATCAGATCGAGCCGTAGGAAAATGGGTTTAATGAGGATAATAATAATTATTATTTAAAGAAAATTAGGTGAGGGGACTAGGTTTACCAAAATGGGGGAGTGAGAGCAGAGATGAAATTCTTGATTGACGAAGATTTTGATCGCACCAAAGGCATGAATAATTGATGTTGATTTCACACCCGACGTTAAGCGCGTGAAATACATTTATTACAGTTCTATTTTCTTTTCTTATCTTTGGAGTATTTTAGCTGGTTAATAAATGGAAGTGAACTCATAAATATAGCAAAGTAAATTGGGTTAACACGTGAAACTTGTTTTTAATACTTATTATTACTTTCTAAATAAACCCTGATTTTTTATTATTTTATAGTACACAAGAAATTTATTTTTAGAGAGATACTTATTCATCTTCTGAATAAAAAATATAATACCCTTAAAAACACTAATTTTTATATATTAAAGATTAATTTTACAATAATAGAGTTCACTTATATATCTGATTCAGATCAAACTCAATCTCAAGAAGTATAGTATTCAATACGAGTGAGTCTTAGTGTAAATTTTACACATGAAGTAATTTTTTAAATTACTCTTTAGTTATAAAATATTATTTTTTTAAGAGTAATTTTTATTCAAAAAAGTAATAGTTCATGTTTATAAAGAATAAATTTTTCATGTACTAAAAACTAATTAGTAAAAAGAACAATACTAATTTTTATTTAAAAAATAATATGATAAGTCATATTTTAGCACAATTATTTGGTTGAAAATCATGTTTATTTGATTTACTTATGTGCTAATTGGGTGCTTAATTGACTTATCTTGTCTTTTGAAAATTAGAGCTTTAATTATTTAAATTGGTGTGATAATAGGCTGTTTTTGTGGAAAAGAATCGTTGATGCCAGAACAAACTTTGGAGGTCGAATCGGCATACTCTAAGTCCTAGGCGCATCGTTACTGCCAGAACAAACTTTGGAGGATGAATTGGCTTCACTACTCATCGATTCGACCTGGATTCGACCAGAGGCCCAGGTAGAATTGAGCATGTCGAGGTCGAATCCCCCTACTGGAGTTTCAGACGATCGATTCGATCTGGATTCGACCAGAGGCCCAGGTCGAATTGAGCATGTCGAGGTCGAATCACCCTACTGGAAGTTTTAGACGATCGATTCGACCTGGATTCGACCAGAGTCCCAGGTCGAATTGAGCATAATGAGGTCGAATCCCCCTACTGGAAGTTTCAGACGATCGATTCGACCTGAATTCGACCAGAAGCCCAGGTCTAATCCCCCTTTTTCTTGGTCGAATCCTCTTCCTGCTAGTGTTATGCAGCCAATTCGACCAGCAGGCCTGGTCGAATTAACCTCCAACATGTCGAATTGACCTCCTGCTTCGCCCAAACGGATGGCTTCGACTTCCTTTCTTCAGTTTCCAACACTTCCACTCCGATTTCCTTTCAATTCAGACGACAACAACCCCTCAACAAGCATTGGACTTTTGTTGATTCTTGGTGAAATGTCAACATCCATGCTTCATCTACTTTCATAAAATATGGAGGTGAAAGTGATGTGAATTTAAATTAACAATTGAGCATGAATCATCACCACCTGCCATTTCATTTGTTAATGCATGATTGATGCTTTCATGAAACATCACCACCTGCCATTTCATTTGTTAATGCATGATTGATGCTTTCACTTTCATGCATGCTCCATTATTCAGCAACTCTACACATCATCCTCTTCTAGACTTTGTCCAAACAATCAACTATTTATAGAAGACATGCCTTCACTAGTGGGGGTGGAAAGGAAAAAACATCAACACACAAGTCTTCTCAAGTTGGAGAATCATCCCAAAATCAGGCCTATATCTTTTGGAGATCAAGAGGACATGGAGCATTGGAGCATTGATCGGATTGACATGAAGTTCATCATCATCAAGAATCTACGGTTTTTATCATTTAATTCTGTTTTTGCTATGAACATGCGAGGCTAGTCCCCTTCTCTAGTTTCGGATTTCGTGAACCTCCCGTTGAAATTTATATGAATTATTAAGGTTTTTACATTGAATCTTTTGTGCAAGTTTATTCTATTACATGCTTTGATGTTCCTAATAGCTGTTTGATAATTAATTTAGTCTGATCAACTATTTAATTATTTTACAACTGAATGTTATTCTATGAACTACAATCCGTAATTGTTGTAGGAATTGGATTAAGTAACAAATAGAGATTATTCTCTCTAGGTGTAATAGGATCTAGATTGTATGATTCCTAGCCGATTTTCATAGCCTAGTAATTCTATATTTAGTGTTTTAATGCATTTACGAGTTCGAATCCATAGTGTCACTCGTAGATAGTTCAATTTAGTGGTCGTACCTAGTTGATGAACATAAGAACATTCAGGTTGATTGGTCGTTCCGTCAATCTAGGGATTTGAGTTTGCACATTAGGATAGATGTTTAATTCCTGTAATTAATTAATTTAGTAAACGGGAGGGGATCGACATCCTAAACTAGGCTTTTATCACTTGTTAATTTACATATTAATTTTCATCTACTTTGTCATTTAAACATTGAGTTAATTTAATACTTGTGTTATTTTCATATTGTCACCAAATCAAAAATTCCCCTTTTATTTATTTTATTGTTTTCAAACTTTAATTTAATTAAAATTCATTATATTCCCTTGGGTTCGACCCGTACTTGCCATTATACTAAGTATTTTAGTAAGTCAGAAATATAAATTATATTTTGGTAGGCCGGCGACAGCCTATCAAAAATGGCGCCGCTGCCGGGGAGTAAAATTGAATTTTGTTAAATTTTTGTGTTTCTATTTTTACAGGTACTGGAATTTTCGAATCTTCCAGTTACACTAACACTGAAACCTTCAGTGTCAGTTGTCCCCTGTTTTCGAAATTTTATTTCTGAATGATTACTCAATCTTCTGGTAAAAAATAGTTTGAATACATTCCAGAAATTGAGAAAACTACCCGGAAGTTTAAAAAGGAGACCCGGAAGAAGAAGGAAACAAGTTCATCCATTGGCGAAACCGCAGAAAACCTTACCGAATCCGAACTTGCAGCTGATCCACTTCAACTTGGAGAGGAAAACATGACTGCAAATAATGAAAAAACTTTGAATGAATTGAGAAATCCGGACGTAGTCCATCAGCCACTATGCATTAACTTTCCTGCGATCACTGATAATCTGTATTTGAATTAAAATCTGGATTGATTCACTTACTTCCTGCTTTTCATGTGAACATAAAACCAAATGGAGTAACAGAGGAAATGGTCAAGCTTAGGGCATTCCCCTTTGCATTAAAGGACATGGCGAAGGATTGGTTATATTATCTTCCTCCCGGATCGATTAATAGTGGGCCGAAATGGAGAAACTTTTCCTCCAAACTTACTTTCCGGCCACTAAAGTTGCTGTTTTACGTAAAGAGATATCTGGAGCTCGTCAGATACAAGGGGAGAGTTTACATGAGTATTGGGAGAGGTTTAAACGTCTCATATCAGCATGCCCCCAACATCAAATAAACGACCAGTTGCTATTGCAATACTTCTATGAAAGGTTGTCGATCATGGATCGAAACATGCTTGATGCGGCTAGCGGAGGAGCTTTTATGATGAAAACACCTACTGCTGCTAGAGACTTGATTTCTAGTATGGTTGTCAATACCCAACAATTTGGCACACGTGACCCATTGATTAGAGAAGTGAAGGAAATCCATGATGCCAAGTTAGAGGAAACTTTGAACAAGTTGACACTTGCTGTGGAGAAACTTGCTAAAGAAAAAGGGGTAAACCCTCCATCTTGTCAATATTGCTTAACTAATGACCATTCTACTCTTGATTGCAGGGTTACACCTAGTGAGGAACAAGTAAACGCCATGGGGCGACCTTATGATCCCTTCTCTCACACTTACAATCAGGGTTGGAGAGATCATCCCAATCTGAGGTATGGTATTGGACAAGGAGAAAATAGGGGGCAACCGTAGTTTCAAGAGCAGAGAGTGGTAAATAGGCAATAAGATCACTCTCAAGATGGTGGAAATCACCAACAAGGTGGTTCAAGCTCCGGAGTTCATTTGAGGAAATGATGAAAGAAATGGCTGCCAACAATCTCAAATTCCAAGAAATAACACGTTCATCCATCCAGGACTCGAAAATGACAACCTAATCATCAATTCGGAACCTAGAGAATCAAATAACCCAATTGGCTACAACTGTGGGCCAGATGCAGGCTCAAAACAGTGGAAAGTTGCCTTCACAGACGGAGGTTAATCCTAAGAATGTGAGCGCCATTACACTGAGAAGTGGAAAACAGTTGGAGGAGGTTGTACCGCCCAAAAAGCCTAACCAAGACGTGAAAAAAGAAGATGTAGAACCTGCGGGAACAGTAGAGGATCAGACCGATCAGTTTGGGGTGGAAAAATCTGATGTGCAGAAAAATGTAACACTGACATTGAACCCTTTAGTGTCAGAAGGTCAAAAAAAATTAGGTTAAAATTTCTGACACTATTCCTTTTGATATTAACCAATTGCCTTTTCCAAGCAGGTTCAGGAAGCCGGACACCGTTGAAAAGGATAAACAAATACTTGAAGTGTTTCGGAAAGTGGAGATCAATTTACCTCTTATTGAGGCGATTAAGAAGATTCTGAGATACGCCAAGTTCTTGAAGGAGTTGTGCACCAATAAAAAGAAGTTGAAAGGAGATGAAAAAATGGTGATGGGAGAAAACGTTTCAGCTGTCTTCCAGCAAACGTTACCTCAGAAGCGTAAGGATCCTGGCATGTTTGTGGTTCCTTGCAAAATTGGGAGTTTTAAGGTGGAGAGAGCCATGTTGGATCTTGGAGTATCCATCAATGTGATGCCTCGATCAGTGTCTGAAAAGTTGGGTATGGGAGAGTTGAAAAAGACTGGAGTTGTCATCCAACTTGCTGATCGAAGCCGGGCATACCCAGATGGAGTCATTGAGGATGTTCTTGGGCAAGTAGACAAACTCATATTCCCTGCTGATTTTTATGTGTTAGAGATGAATGACCATCCATCGAATTCCACTCTAATTTTGTTGGGCAGACCATTCCTCAACACTTCATCCATTAAGATAGATGTGAGTAAAGGTACTCTCACGATGGAATTTGATTGGCAGATCATTAAATTCAACATATATGATGCTATGAAATACCCTGATGATGCTAACCTGCTTTCTGTTGTGAGTACTATTGAGCCTATTGTCCAGGAATTTCGAACTCACTAGTAGGGATGCATTAGATACAGTCATTGAACATGGAATCATGAAGGAGGATGCTGAAAATTGGGATAATGAGGAATTGAATCACTATGTCAACGCTTTGCACAGTTCTTTTCAGAGAACAAGCACCTTAGATGTAACCTCTGTTAAATTGCTTATGAAGTCTCCTAAGAACGTTAATTCAGTTTTTGCTTTGAGTATTGTTGAGCCTTTGGTGCAGGATTGTTTTGAACCAACTCGCAGGGACAACTTCGACACCATCATTGCGAATGGAAGCATGATAGAACATGAGAAAAAATTGAGAAAAGAAAAGTTTGGTGAAGTGAAAAAGTTAGAGTTGAAAGTGTTCTCCGAACACTTGAAGTCCTCGTTCTTGGGGCCAAACCATGAACTCAAGGAATATCATAAGGGATTTCGCACTGTTGAGGTCGATCGGATGGAGTTGAAAGAAGTTCTACATACTTGAAAAATGCAACCATCTTACCTAAGTCGAGCCAACGACAATTAAAAAATGCGCTGATTGAGAGGCAACCCAATTTTATCATTTAATTTTTATTTTTAATAAATTGTCTGATTGTTCTCACTATATTTTCTGTTGTGATTTGCAGTTGTGATACTTATTGCACGGGTTGATCGTGGTTAAAGCTCTTCCCAAAAATGAATCAGGTGTACTCTACCCAATTACATGTTTAGTCTTTCTTATACTGTGTTTTTCTTGGGGATAAGCAAACGTTTAAGTGTGGGGAGGGATTTTATATGATAATTAGGGTAGAAAAATCATGCATTTTGCTGAATTTCTTGTCCCATGTCTTACTCTTATTGTCCTCTTAATTTTATGTTAATGTGGAGTTGGATAATTGAGGGTTAAAATCTTTTGAGGCGATGAGGGTGATGCATGATTGAGGGGGTGGCAGTGATGTTGAGGAGCTTTTGAAAGTGATATTCTTTGCAAAATTTTTGTGATTATAGTGGCTCATTTTTTTCGTTCGAATTTCATGGCAGTTTACCCAATTTCTGGTGAGCTTTTGAGCCTTAACGAGCTATCATTTATAAGCTCCATTGAATTTCTTTCTTAAGTGCATTGAATTTGAATTGTTCATTCTAGAACTTCCTCTTTTGAATGCATTTCAAGATCATGTGAGTTGTCCCCTATAGTAGGGTGTTTCTATTCCCCGTCAAATGATAGGGTTCAGTTGAGTCCATCTTGACGGCACTCTTAGCTAACTAGCCACGTAATAGTATTTATCTCTGAGTTTATTTATAAAACCTATTGTTTTAGAAAGAAAAAAAAATCTTCATTGTTTATCTATATCTCTCTTATTATTAATTTAAATAAATATCTTTTAAAATAAAATAAATATCTCCAGATATCAAATGACGAGTTTCTTTCCAGTAAAAGTGCAAAAAGGATATTCAGCAAATATATTAGTATATAGTATCTCATTACAAACGCATAGATGTTTACATTTGAACGGGACAAAAGAATATATAATATATTGGTCCCCAATTAATTCATTTTATTTATATTTCACTGAAGGACACAAAAAAAAATTATTATTTGGATGATTATGAATAATTTTTTTCAATGGGAAAAAAACTCTCCGAACGAAAGTTAATTATTTAATATTTAACAAAATAATAATAATTATTAACAAAAAAAATTAAATAAAAATATTAGTTAAACAAATGAATCTTTGATTTCATTAAAGTTTACCATTTCAAAATATTTTAAATGAAAAGTGAATATTAATTAATTACAATTTAAAAAATAAAAAAAAATATAGTGTGTGTGTATATATATAAAATGGCCGACAAAATAAAATTAAAAATAGTATTTTAAAGAAATAAAACTAGATAATTATCCTCAAAAAATCATCACGATATTATCTTTCTTTTTTTCTGTACCACAATTAAGCTGAAATTTCTAAAATTTGAGAAAATATTATCCAATTATATAAATGCCAAAGTATCTTGAGTTAAGAACTCATGAAATAAGGATGGAGAAGAAGAGTAATGGCTGTGATGATGGGAAGGCAGAGAAGATAGTATCATGCTGGGGACGTTATATTAATCTTGTGCTATCATGTCCTAAAAAGAGTAGAAAGCACAAAAACTTCCTATTTTCCAACTCCAAAAAACGAGCTCGACAGTATGCATGTTCGTTTAGGTATAGTCCGTTGAGCTATGCTCAGAACTTCGATGACGGACATGAATGTTTGAACGACGAGCAACATCCTTTCGTACCTAGGTTTTCGTCCAGGTATGCTGCTCCGGTACTTTTACATCCAACTTGATTGTGCAAAAGGTGGTTAGTCCACTCCAGGCGCCTCCGCATACATTCAACTTGATGATCAACTGTATATGGCCTCCAATGGTGGAGTATAATATCTTTTTTACCCTTAATTTTGTACTTGTAATAATTTATAGCATGTAGATCATGTATCAAGTGACATCTAGATTTTAGATATAAATTGCGTGAATACTGTATCATACTCATGATTAATAAAGTTACCTGTTTACTTTTTTTAATTTTATCGCGTAGCAAGATTTAATTTCAATTTATAAATTACGCAAATATTTGTGTGAAATTGTATTGGCAAAGACTGTCTAAAACCGTCTATGATACTTTTATATTGAAAAGTGATAATAAATTAATGGAAAGTTATAATATTATTTTATGAATAATTTATAGTATAAATGAAAAGTGATAATATTTTAGAGCAAAAATGATATTGTTTCAAAACGAAAGTGATAATTATTTTAAAAACTGTAAAATGGTCTCACGTGAGACGGCCTCATGCAAGACTTACCCAACTGTATTAGAAAAAAAGAATTTCAGACAAATAGTTATAATATTTTTAATAAAAAATAATACTCTAATTATTGAAAAGTAATAGTTGCACTACAAGAAAAAGGAGATATAGCGACAAAAAATTACCTACGAATTCAAATTTCATCGCCAAATCCATTCTATTAGCGACGAATTGTATTTTTTCGTTGCAAAATTAAAAATTAATAATAAATTTAAACATTTATTTATTTTTGCGACATAAAATAAATTTCGTGGCTAATATTTGCGATGAGCTTTAATTTTTGGTCGCTAATATAAACATTTGCGACTAAACGGATAATTATCGCTAAATTTTGCTATAAAAAATTGATATTTTGTCGCTAAAATAATTATTTATTAAAATAATAACAAATGAATTTATTTCAGCAACGTTAGCTAAAAATTCATCGCAAATATTAATGATAAACTTATGATATTTGGTCGCTATTATTAATGTGTGCGACTAAACTTATGATCGTTGCTAAATTTTGCTATAAAAATTGATATTTTATCATTAAAAAAATTATTTATTAAAAAATAATAAAAAAATTTATTTTAGCGACGTCAAATAAAAATTCATCGCAAATATTTGCGATGAACTTATGATATTTGATCGCTAATATTAATGTCTGAGATTAAATTGATGATTGTCGCTATATTTTGCTATAAAAATTGTTATTTTTATCGCTAAAGTAATTATTTTTTCTAATAAATAAGAAACAACTTTTATTTCAGGAACATCAAATAATTATTTGTCCTAAATATTAGCGACCAACCTCAACTATTTGTTGCTAAAATTTTAGTTTTCATGGTTAAAATTTGCAACCAAATATTTATTTTATCGCAAAAATAATTATTTATTATAAATATCCATCATCAATATTCATTGTTATCATTTATCATATTAATGGTATACATACAACACTTAATAAAATTTGGAACCCCCCTCTCGTAAAACACTCCATTGCGAATACTTCATCTTCTTCAATGGAAAATCCAGGGTTCTTCAACAATAATCACTAATCTATCACTTTCATGGGGAGGACGATTGACGATTAGTGTAGAAGATTTGAAACAAGATTTTCTAATTCAGGGGATTACGGCCTCCATCGGCCCCCACCAATTGCTTAGCACGATAGCGATTCTGATTCTGCCACTCTCACACCGATTCTATGGTATTTTTCAATTGTCTAGTCTACCCCACAAACCTTTTGGGTCTTGATTTAAAGTTCGATTTGCTGTTGTTTAGTTTATTTATATATTTATTTTTCTTGTTAATGGTGGTTTCTGTTCTTCCTTTTGAGTGCTCAGCTAAATAAGGTATTTATGTTTTAGGGTTTTAGGATTATTTATGAACGATTGAGGAATCTAAATATAATGATTATGCGAAGCTTGGATGGTGGGTTTTAGTTCCAACATAGTTTAGCATCTATGCAGTGAAGGTTGTGTTGACCATTGCATGTACCTTTAATTTAATGAGCTTCTTAATTCTAGGGATGGATTAGATTAATTTCTATTTAAAACCACGGCTAATAGAAATTGATTGTGAAATGAGAGAGAAGGAGATGGGCAGAATCAATCGCAAAGTCGATTGGTGAGGGTGAAATCTGTGTTTATTCACATAGGTTCTCACTGTTTTTTCTTTATAAGTTTAGCAAGAGGAATTTATTATATATCTTATGTTTTTTCTTTGTGAAATTTGTCGCTAAAATTTTGGGACGAAGTAATAAAATTTTGTAGCAAATATTTGTGATAAATTATTAATTATTGTTGCTAAATATATGCGACTAAATAAATCAATTTGCGGGAAAAATTAGCGGGAAAATTTTTATTTCGCCGCTAATGTATTTGCGACGGGCATATTCACACCAAATTTAGTGACGAAAATTTTCATCGCTAAATTATATTAGCGACGAAATACACTACTTTAGCGACGAAATATTTCTCAGCTAAATCACCATTTTCTTGTAGTGTGGTGAATGTGAATTTTTTTTTAAATAATTTATAGTAGTATAAATTAAAAATAATAGTAACATTTTTAATGAAAAATATTAATAAAAAATAATAACTACTCCTTATATCCCCTTGATATGTATTTATTTTAATATTTTGGTTCGTTCCAATAAAATATCCATTTTTTTTTAATTTATGTGACCCACAAAATATATTATTATACTCAACCCACTGATATATATTCAACACTAATATAACTACTCACTACGTATTAAATATTATATTACTCAATTCAGTACACATTTAATTATTATACTCTTCAATTTATGTGAAAAAATAAACAATTATTATTATCTTTTAAAGAGACATGAGGAAACATTTAAAAAAAAACGTAAAAACAATCTCACCACTATACATATATTACCTCCCTCTAATTTAATAACGACTCCACACCGTGTCGTAAATAGAGACCTTAAGAAAAATCATTTTTGAAGGATAGATATATATTTTAATATGCGTTTGGTTCACAATAACATGTGAGTTAAAAAAGTACTACTGTAAATATGATTATAAATTTGGGAAGTATATGATTATTATAATAAACTTTTTTTTAATGGGACGAGTATGAATATACATAATTAAACATATACATATATTCTCGTATAAGTATGTACATTATGCGTTGTCAAAAGCCAAATATAATTTAAAATTTTCCACAATCTCTCAAATATTATAGACACCTAAGAGTGTCTTCATCTTTGATACTCAAATTCCCAAAGTTATTCTTGTTGAGCAAGGAGACTTGAAAGGATGGAAGGGTATTGGCCATCTCTCACAATACTACAAGAAATTTTATCAATATCCATACATAAAATGTCCACACATAAAATGCGTGGTTAAATTGTGACACATAATATTTTTATGTGTGGGTAATGTAACAAGTCTATTGTGACATTTAAAATGTATCTCTAAAAATCAATAATAACATTTTAATTTTACGAATTAATTTAGATTTTAAGAATACCCACACATGATATAATTGTATGACTAGTAATATACTCTCGATGTCCCATCGAAAGGTTTCAATTTTACTATATTGGGCGTCTCTTTCAAAGGTCTTCATTTTTCCCTTTTAGGAAAAGAATCACACATATAGCCTACCACTCATTACTACAAATTTCAATCATACATGAAATAATAATACTCTCTCCGTCCCATGTTAAGGTTTAAGTTTTTCATTTTGGGTTGTCCCAAGTTAAGGTTTACGTTTCCTTTTTTATTAAGTATGGCCACATAAAATAATTTAATTATTTCATGTAGGGGCCACACAAAACACTAATATATACAACTACCCACTTCACATTAAATATTATTTCTCTCACCTCACTACATATTAAAATATTATATCTCTTAATTTACGTGCAAAAAGTAAACGTAAACGTTAATGCGGGCCGGAGGAAATATTCCTTAATCCACGCACAAAAAGTAAATGGAGACCTTTGCCCGGGACGGAAGAAGTATCATTTAGCTACACATGTATAAAATTTATGTGTGGTTAAAATAAAATCACATGTGATGATATGACATTATATTTAACGATAATTAATTAATTAAATAATTCAAATTAAAAATATTATTAAATTATAATAATATTTAGATAAAATGGTATATATATCAAAAAATTAAATGAAGTATTTATATAGCGAAATGACTAAATTTTTTTTTACGCAGCCACGAGTTCGAATTATAAAAAAAATCAAGTAATGAGAAACCCAAATTATGTCATAGAAGGAATAGGAATTTGAGGGAGAAAAACAAGTTTTTAAATAAGTACTCTTCATTATAAATCTTGTCTATATACATTTTAAAATGATATGCACCTTCACCTATTTATAATTTTATACTAGTTCACTTCCTTATAACATTCTACGTAACTATTACCATTTCATATTACTAGAGAATTCTTAGAATATTAGATTTTGTTAAGATATCATCATTCATCCCCACATTTTAGGATACTAGATATTTTAGACGTCCACGTCGCATCGCATGCATATCAAACGTTGTAATTTTTTTATTCCAAAAATATTAATTTTCAACATATTGATAGAATAATTTAATTATATCCTCTATTTATTAATTAAATTAAAACTTCTTTATATATATTTTTTTTCTCGTTTGACAATGTTCATCAAAGAATCAGAATAGAGCAAGGATCACAAAAAAACAAGTTTACATTGAGACCCTTTAAGATAATAAATTTTGTAGCAAATAAAAAGTAATAATAGTATTATTTAAAAAAAAAATGAAACGGTTTTGTGGTGAAAAATTACTCTGTGAAAGATGAATTATTAGCCATTTAAATTAAATAATATTAATAATAATTGAAAGTATTTTTTACCTCGCGACTGTACCCTCATCTAACCGTGATACTAATATGACAGACGCATTTTTGTGTAGTTCCTTGGAAGACATGTGATGATATATTCATAAATGGTGAAAGGGAACCAGTATTTCATCTACTACGCCATTTTTATGAAATAGTGAAAGTTGCCTTTAATTATGTACTAACACTTGCAATATACTATTGTCCTTCTCGTGTAACACCTCTCTTTTTTATACACGATTCAGGCTTTTGCACCTCATTTGCATGTCTGCCACAAATTTCCTACAATAGCAACAACCTCTTCACTATCTCAGGCAAAGCTGCCGCCTCTAATTTGTTGAATATTAACTACCCCATCATTCCCTACAAAAAGAAGTCGCAGAAAGACATAAGCATAATTTTGTGGAAAACAGATACACGCCCCTCCAGATTTCTTTCCTGTGAATAGATTCTTTTAAAGGTGCCATACAAAGGCTTATTTAATGATTAATTGTTAACTAATCATAAAATTTGCTCATATTGAGTCCACCTAAACCAGCAGGCAGCAGCTAACAATAGCGAAGAAGCTGAGAGTTGGTTATAATTGTCCCACATTAAGTACTTGGAAGACATAGAAAGTGGAACTTCAAATGAGAAAGAGTGATGAGTTTTATATAAATTATATTTTTGCACAACTTCGGAGATAATCGTATTTTCTAAATGAGTTAACTGTGTGGTACAGTAACTAATCAACCTTTAAGTTAATCAGAATTAAAAAAAAAAAAAAAAAAAAAAAGCACACCAAGTACCTCAATAGGTTCAAGAAAGGCATCAACCTTTTCAAATCACTTATGCAGAAGAGGCAAAAACGCAAAAACACGAACATTGGATAAATATTCCATGTGGCAAGCCTTATGGAAGCTTCAGCTGTGTAAATAAATCACAAATTGTCTACCAAATAACATGTCACCATAAGATTCACAGCACATTGCTCAACTTTCAAACTAATCAATTTCCTTATACTTGTAAATAAAAAAAAAAAATTGACCAATCACATGTTGCATAACAATTTCACGTACAGAGGTGAAAATGGTAATATCTTCCAAGTTCACTGTGCAAACAAATTCATATGATGGTAATAGTGAACTTGTGTTTGAGTGTTGGGAAAATAAGAAGAAAAAAAAAAGATTGCGAAAGTGATCTCAATCAAACCAAATACGAAAGATTAAAATATATCAGTGCAACACATCATTATTATTACTCATAAAAATATTGGAGAAAGTGAAACAAAAATCAATGAAAATGAAATACCTAGGACAATTCCTCATGAGTTGGAAAGTATTTGGACATGGGAGGCATGTAAGAAGTAAGTTTGAATATCCAAATTGACTTTATGTCAAATAATCGTCTAAACTAAGAATTAATTTAGGAAAAATGTTAATGGAAAGAAAAGAGCTCTAGAAGTACTATTAAAACAGAGTTTTGCTAACATCAAATTTATGAAAGCACACTATTAAAGCATATTAAGCTATTTACATTCGAAGGTATACTATAAAGAAAGTATGCAGTATTATACATACTCAATATGTGTTGCCGATTTGCACAGAATCATCGCTACACGACGAATTCCTCTGAAACCCAAGGTGATTCATACACGAAATTTGTTACTTAATTTCCCTCACCATAGATATTGCCTTACCGCATCTGCAGAACCCTTTTAAGACAAAAGAGTTGACAAAATATCAGAGATGTAAGTAAAAGCAAATGAATGTGATCTGTAAAGGATGTTTATTTAGCATTGAAAATGAATGTGGCACTCAATAAGCATTTTACAAAGTTCTAGCCTTCTTTATGTTGGATTGTATAATAAAAGTCTTGCTTTTGGTATGAACAATATTTATGATAATATTTGAAATGAGAATCATGTGATCAAACGTTTGCAATAATAATATTGTTGCAAAAGTCCATTTACTTTATACTGTAGATAATATGGTGTGCGGCGTCACATGCAAGATCATATTATCGGCTCCTTATAAAGTATAAATGGATGTTCACAATCGAGATAGATGGAGACTATCTATCGGTATGGTTGTAGTGTGATTTGACATTAGTCTGTCTTGACTATAAAATTACACTAGTGCACTTTGAGTGTATTGAGCAGGACCGCCGTTGAGATCGTTCAGTTTATACTGACTTATAATAGAACTTGATCTCTGTTATTATGGAAGTTCGTACTCTTAATCCCTATACAATAACCTCGACACGTAACCTAGTATTTATTTCTTTAATTCATCAATGAGTGAGATTTAATAGTTAAATCAATATGCTCGGTGAATTGGGAGATAGTGTTGTCTCTAGGATGTGTTGTTGATTGTAGAAGGAATCCGTGTCCTAACGGAATTGGTTGATGATGCAGGTGAATTTATTCTGGCATGATAATAAGGTTGAGTGGTACTACTCTCGGTAAATATATATATTAATTAATTGAGTTGTCAGTAACTTAATTAATTAATGTGCATTGAATCTTAAACACGGGAGATTAACGGACTCATAATAAGAAGGAGCCCATAAACGTAATTTGGGATTAGGGTGGCAGTGCAATAATATTTCTTTAGTGGAATGATTTATTATTATTGGATTTAAGTATAAGATTTTGGCTAAACTTGGATACTTAAGCCAATGGGAGGCCCAAACCCTAATTTCTCCTCCTGGTCCCTGTTGTAGTCTATATATAGCCACCCTCAGCAGCCCCTTCACTCACACAACGATAACACAACTCACGTCCACAATCGTGATGAGAATGGACAGGAGTGATGAGAGTGAGAGGAGCTGCAGATTGAGTTCTCCTTGGTGATCGTTGCCCATACAACATCAAGGAGAGGCTTAGAAATACAACAGAAGACCGGAAGGTCGTTCACTATTCATCCTCTACATCAAACCCGGTGAAAGGTAATTCTGCTCTTGTACTTTCGCTGCAATAGAATTATATGAAGTCCTAACGGTTCACGTTAGCCTAAAGATCTGAAACACCAATAATTGGTATCAGAGCGGAGGTTCTAAGGTTAAACGTGACACGTTAGGCTTGGGTTTAGAGTTAATTATGTGAATTATTCTTGAATGATGATCGCATGAGAGAAAGGTTTTTGATTTCTTGGTGGAATCTGTTTAAACCCTTTATCGATTATGCTCGACTGCCCTTTCCATTATTGTACACCACACACACGGTGAAAGCTTCTTGGCTCTACAACCCTACCTGTATTTGTTGAATGGTGAGCGTGTATCATCGTCAAAACCTGTTATTCACGGTTGAAAGTGTGAGCGTTTGATGGACATTGAGCGATGGATCTCCGGCGACGGGGATACCCGGTGATAGCCACATGTCTCGGCTGTGCTGAAAGAGTTAGGGAACCCTAAATCACTTTAAAACATGCACGGCGACGTAAAGGGGCTGAGGGCTCGGGCTGCATGAATGGAGGAGGAAGCAGCGGATTAACGCTGATTGATGAAGGCGTGAGTTAACTGTAGATGTCGAAGGAAGAGCTGGCGATGGACATGGCTGGGACTCGAGCAACGCGCGGCAGACGGCAAGCGGCATGGTGTTTGCTGGACGACGGCGGTGTCATGCACGGATCACACTGTTGGCGATGCCTGGATGCGGTGCAGTGTGGGTTTCAGTCGATAGGCCTTGACGGTGGTTGTGGTCTGAGTTGTCACTGGTGGTTGGCGCCTGCGGGCTGCTATCGTGGCGGCTGAGCGATACAAGATGATGCAAGCGACTGCCGACGATGAACAGGTAAGACTTGGACCACAGCGCGGTGGAAGAAGAATTCCGACGGTGACATGATCGTACCAGACGGCATCGAAACCTGGCACACACGGCGGCACAGTCGTTTCGATTTGGTTCCGAGCGGGTATGCAAGGATTTCCGGTCAAGTTTGGATGGGCTTCCGATCGAGTTTGCAGAGTAATGTCGTGGCGTTTCAATCGAGCCTGGTGAATCTTCCAATCGGGTCCTCCCAGTTACTGATCGGGTCTGCAAGACCAGCGCTGGAGGCAAGGGACGACATAGCACGCTGCACCGAATAGTCGGCGACGATCTATAGCCAGCGTGTACTGGTGGGCGATGGTGGCATGACGTTGAGGGATTGTTGTTTTGCGACTGCAAGTTCAGGTCAGACGAGTAGGTAGCCGCTGTCGGTGTTGATGCCAGCAGCGGACGGCGAAAACTATTTTTCTGATTGGGTTTGCTGGAGTCGTGCAGAAAGGTGGCACGCTGGTGACGGAAGTTCACGCTGCTTGAGCGGCGTTGCTTCAGACAATGGGACTTCGGCGAGCAGCAGTTTTTCCGGCGGGCAACATGTTTTCTGGTTGGCAATGGTGTGGCTTGAGCTGTGTCGAAATAGGAGCATTTTTTTTGTGTTGTTTAATGCATAGTGGAGACAAATTATAATGGAGGATGCATGATAGTGAAAGCATGAATCATGCAGTAATAAATGAAATGGCAGGTGGTAATGTTGATTTAAGGGAGTGGATGTTGATGAATCATGCAGTAATAAATGAAATGGCAGGTGGTAATGTTGATTTAAGGGAGTGGATGTTGATTAATTAGTGGAGGATAGTGGGAAGTATAGTGATATCCCACTAATAATTATTAATAGTTGATGTTAAGTGAAGGCATATAATGGTGTACCCCACCATTAGAGCCCACCGCCCCTGCCTTGGGGATTGGTGTAGGGGGTAAATCGCAGGATTTGTCTTAAGTGACTTATAGACTGCCTTGGGGATTGGTGTAGGGGGTAAATCGCAGGATGTGTCTTAAGTGACTTATAGAGAGGGCTCACTATTAAACTTGTGCTTGCAAGGGGCCAAATTCATGTCAAAGGCAGGATTCGAACCCCCACCCTGAAGCAACCAAGCTCAGTTGGAAGGTCTTTCCACCCTCCCTCTACCACTTGAGCTATGCCCTGGGGGCAAGTGAAGGCATATACTTATGCTTGTTAAGGGGTGTTGTCGGCTAAAATGGAAAGAAAAGTTGAAAGATAGTGCCTTCCCTCCGCACCATTAATCAACAATTATGCAGTGATAAACGAAATTGTGGATTTCGAACAGGGTGCCAGAATGGTGGAGCAGGTTGGGGGACAAGGAATTGGAGGAATTTTCTAAGAAAGATTCTTCCGGAATTTCATTTAGGTTTAGGGGCACTACCCCGAACCCCGCGACCTGACTAGGCAGGTCGATCCCTGCGACCTCACCGGGGAGGTTGATCCCTATCTGTGTTGCCCACATTCGTGATTGGTGGCGAACAATCGAATTCTCCAGTATATAACTGCTTATAATTGATGTTATTATCTAATTATTGTTATATATGTTATGCATGTTCTATTTGATTTACTGCCTTATTTGCCGTAATAGGAGCATGCTAAGTTGCGTATTTTATTTTGAATATTATATGCATGCAAAAATCTTCTTGTTAAATAACTAAGTGGGAGAGGGATTGGTCATGATCCCGCGGCCTCTGTTATTGATTTATTAAGTGATGCAAGTAAGCTTATGAGTCGGCTATAGTGTCTTTCTCCTCAACGGATGAGTTTTATTTGCGGATCACTGGAATAAATTTAATTAAATAATTATTATTTGTAATGTGATGCAAGTAAGCTTATGAGTCGGCTATAGTGTCTTCCTCCCCAATGGATGAGTTTTATTTGCGGATCACTGGTACAAATTAATAATTGATGGTTAAAGGAAATTATTTCAGTGCTTGTGGACTTCTCCAACTGTAAGACACACAATCTTAAGTAACATACTTGTATCAAATAATGGTATACACTTAGGTGCAATTAATATGTATCCTTCCCAACGGACTCACTGCTATTTGATTGCATGGCTAAATGACAGCCGACTATTAATCATTGAGTCATAAGTTTAATTATGACGTATGGAATTAATGGGTAAAACCTTCTCTTGCGAATGTTCGGGTTTGTAAACGTCCACACTAACGTGGCTTGCAAATTCACGGTGCTTGAGATGTCGGTGAATTTATTTTATATTGTTTATTGAGGGAATCAATATAAAATTTAAATTCGAAGAGTTTGATCATCGTATTTATTTACTTGATTCTCTGAATTTTTAAATAGTTTATTTCACTTATTGATTAACTAAAAGAAATTATATTTACTCGTCCATAATTATTTGATTAGAAAAGAATCTTGAATTTAATTGTTACTGCTTAATAAAATAATGATGTGTTCTCACTAAGAGTATCCTCTGATGCCTATTTAAACTCTCTAGTGAAGAGGTGAGAGGTCATAGAAACATGATGGTCTCATACGACCCTTCAGATACTTGAGAAAGTTAGAAAGGCAAGAGGTCATGGTTAGCTTGATGAATGAATTGGAAATAATTGGAATAGAAATTGAAAGGGAAACCTTGTTCAATTTTTTTTCTTAATTTGCCTAAACGTTTCGAGCAAGTTTCACCTGAATTACAATAAGTTGTATATGGTGGGAAACTTCTAACAAAACGTGTGGCAAAGGTAAACTAATTTCATCAAGAGTTGAACAAGGATAATATCTTATTCACTTGTTGTTGAAACATGATTAATGATGGCGTTTACTGACACGTTGTGTGTAAATACCAAAATCATTAAATATTTTAAACATAGTGATGATAAGATAATTTAATACATGGGTAAACTACGAGAGTAGTGGATGTTGCAGTGGGTGTTGTTTGTTTATCTTAAGATAGGAATAAACGTTTGATTAAGAGAAATTGACTTTACGTACGTTTTCGTAGAAAGAATTTCATTTCAGTTTCTACGAATTTACAGATTAATACTCTAATTTATTTAAATGACAATGTCATTATAATGGAGGATAGAGATATAATCTGTTGTGGTACGATAGTGACAATTTGTTCACTCTAAAATCATGTTTATCTCATGAATGTAACAAATAGTAATTAATAATGCATCTTCTAATCTTAGTAAGAGAAAGAAACCTTTGGAGATGAACTAAACATACTTTTGGTATCTAAGACTAGATCATTTTACTTAAGTACGATTCGAAAGTTGATAGCCAATGGACAGTTAGGTTTATTGAAAATGGAAACTATCAAAATAGTGAGTCTTGCTTGAAAGTAAAAATAATTATTTGCCTTTTCCAAGGCAAGGGGTATAGAGCCATGAAAAGATATGTTGGGAGGGTTCATTCTGATTTAAGCGATCCTAAGATTATCCTGTTGAGAGGTGGTTATGAATATTCGTCAAATTATTTGACGATTATTCTAGAAACTAAATATATTTATTTGATGAACTGCAAGTCTGAGTACTATGATTAATTCAAGAAGTACATGACTGATGCAGTGAAGCATCATGGAAAATATATCAAGTTATTACGATTTAAATCTTGGTTGCAAGTACCTCTTAGGATAGTTTAGAAGCTATTAATCAGAATTTGGGATTGAATCCCAAGTTAATTACACCAGACAAACCCCAGCTGAATGGTGTGACGGAAGGAAGGAATAACAATCTTGTGGAAATGATTAGATAAATGATGAATTATTTGAAATTACTAAAATTCATTTTATGGGTAAGCCCTAGAAACAGCATGTCGAATGTTTGTCTGTTTGTGGGATATCCTAGAAAAATGAAGAATGATTTATTTAATAGTCCAAAATTATCATAAAGTGATTGTTAACACGAACACTAGATTTTGGAAAGGACTATATATAATAAATTACAAATCCATGTATAAGTTGTTCTAAAAGTGTGAGAAGAAAAACACAAATTTTAGTACCAAGATTACAAAAGGATAAACCACAAGTAAACTGCATCATGTGTCACATCTGATACACAATTGCATGTAGTGACTTGTCATAGTGGGAAGTTTGTTTCACAATCAAAAAGATTTATATTTTGGGAGAGTCGTGAGACTTGATCCCTAGTAAATATGAAATCAGCCTATGGACACGACGAAGCACTACAAGATCAAAATGCGGCATCTCAGCAAATTGTAATATTTTCTAAAGTTAAATCTGGAAGCTTGTAGAACCACTAAATGGTGTAAAAGCCATTGGATGTTTGGCTCTAAAAAATTAAAAGAGGATCGATCACATGATGTCGATCCAAATTCTTTTATTTGTTGCTACTCATATTAAATATGAGGTAAGACAAATAGATGTTAAGAAAAACTTTCCTGATTTGAAGTCTTGAGGAAAACATCTATGTAAAGTAACTAGAGTGATTCATTGCATAGAGCTAAGAGCATTTTGAGTGTAAGCTTAAAAATGTCCATCGATGGACTAAAGCAAGCTTCAAGATCATGACATCCATTTTGATAAGGAAATCCAGTCATATGGATTTAATCAATGCTCGGATGAATCTTGTGTATTGAAAAGAGTGGCGAAAACATGGTGGTATTTCTTTTATGTACGTAGATGGTATCTTGCTCATTGGAGACAATGAAAGAGTATTGTCGGGCGTATGAGTATAGTTAATAAAGCAGTATGAAATGAAGGACTTAAGAAAAGCAAAATATATCCTCTTGATCACGGTAATACGGATCACAAGAAAGGATGTTATGCTTGTCTCAAACTTCATAAATTGATACAATCCTTACTCGTTTTAGCATGTGATTTTATCTAAGGATTTGTGTCTTAAGACACAAAAGAAGATAAATTAGATAAATACGGTTCTCTATGCTTCGGCAATAAAGAAGCTTAATCTATGGAATGCTATGTACAAAATTGGATATCTTTTTGCCAATGGCATAGTCAGTAAATATCAAGGTAACCTGGAACGAGAATTTTGAATTATGGTAAGACATATTTGAAGTGCCTGAAGAGGACTGGAAATTATATGTAAGATTACTGGAATAATTCATTACTTCTTGATGGTTGCTTAGATTCGCATTTTTCAAATCATAGGGACGGAAGTAAATCCACCTCAAGGATATGTGTTTAATGAAAGTAAATCCATACTATGGAGGAATGTTATATAGAAATATATTTTGGACTCCACCATGGAAAATGATAATATTGGAGCCTAGTGGCAGCCAAAGTATCTGTATGATTCTAGAAACTTCGTAATGGGCTTGGATGTGATTCTGAATTTGTCCAAGGTTATCACAATTTATTATGATAATAATGGTGCAGTTGCAAACTTGAAAGAATCACAAGTCCATAAGGAAATTCTAGTACTACCTGATACGAGAAATCGTATGATGAGGGGAATATTGCATCGGATAATAACCTAGTAATTCTTTTACAAGGACCTTAAGGCGAAAGCTTTTAATGGTCATGTAGTGGGAGTGGTAATCAGATGTATGGCAGCAGATAGGCATCATAGTCTTTTAGTATAAGTGGGAGTTTATTGGATTGTATACTAAAAGTCTTGCTTTTGGTATGAACAATATTTATGATAATATTTGAAATGAGAATCATGTGATCAAACGTTTTCAATAATAATATTATTGCAAAAGTCCATTTACTTTATACTGTAGATAATATAGTGTGCGGCATCACACTAAAGATCATATTATCGGCTCCTTATAAAGTATAAACGGATGTTCACAATCGAGATATATGGGGACTATCTATCGGTATGGTTGTAGTGTGATTTGACATTAGTCTGTCTTGACTATAAAATTACACTAGTGCATTTTGAGTATATTGAGCAGGACCGCCATTGAGATCGTTCAGTTTATATTGACTATATAATAGAACTTGATCTCTGTTATTATGGAAGTTCGTACTCTTAATCCCTATACAATAACCTCGACACGTAAGCCCGTATTTATTTCTTTAATTCATCAATGAGTGAGATTTAATAGTTAAATCAATATGCTCGGTGAATTGAGAGATAATACTGTCTCTATGGTGTGCTGTTGATTGCAGAAGAAATCCGTGTCCTAACGGATTTGTTGATGATGTTCCCTTGAGGAGCTCATAAGAATTATCATGTAAACCCTGTGGGTGGATTTATTCCGGTAGATAATAAGATTGAGTGGTACTACTCTCTGTAAATATATATTAATTAATTGAGTTGTCAGTAACTTAATTAATTAATGGGCATCGAATCTTAAACATGGGGAGATTAACGAGCTCATAATAAGAAGGAGCCTATAAATGTAATTTGGGATTAAGGTGGCAGTGCAATAATATTTCTTTAGTGGAATGATTTATTATTGGACTTAAGTATATGTTTTGGGCTAAACTTGGATACTTAAGCCAATGAGAGGCCCAAACCCTAATTTCTCATTCTGATCCCTGTTGTAGTCTATATATAGCCACCCTCAGCAGCCCCTTCACTCACACAACGATAACACAACTCACGTAAACAATCGTGATAAGAATGGACAGGAGTGATGAGAGTGAGAGGAGCTGCAGATTGAGTTCTCCTTGGTGATCGTTGCTCACACAACATCAAGGAGAGGCTTAAAAATACAACAGAAAACCAGAAGGTCGTTCACTGTTCATCCTCTACATCAAACCCGGCGAAAGGTAATTCTGCTCTTGTACTTCCGCTGCAGTAGAATTATATGAAGTCCTAACGGTTCACGTTAGCCTAAAGATCAGAAACACCAGCACTTTAGATGCAATGAGTGAGTAATTTCTGTACATTGTATATATATTCTTGGTAATGGTAAGAATGTGGATATAATAGTAAAGAACCTGCAACCAGTTGGCTTTGTTGAGCAACAAGAATCTCATCAAGCCTTCATTTTTGCATATGAATATTACATATTCAAGCAATTACAATTAAAAAAATAAATAGTATATATAATTAATTCAAATCTCTTTCTTAGAAAGACATATTAATCAGACAATTTCGTTTAAAACAACTAAATAACAATTTTACCTTTCTTGTTCACCAGATTAGGTAAATCTCATTCTGTAATTATTCAAAATGTGGGAAGCCTGCATTTACTAAGTTGGGTATGGAATGACGTATCTGGCATAGTTGTTGAAAACCCTAATTGGGATGTTGTCCACCATGAAGCTGCATCCTCAACATTTCCCAAACTGCAACTCTTTTTTTTTTCATAATGGATGATGAGACATTTAAGCTTGAAGAACTACACAGCCCGTTCAAACTCAATCAAGAATATGAATATAAAGTAAACAATAAATGTATTAATTAAGATTGAAAGATCAAACGTTTCAAGTTAAGTATAGACGTTCAAGCTAAAATCACTTGAGGTATATGAATATATATAGTAAATAAAGATATTAATTAATTAAGGTTAAAAATGGAATAAGAATAAATATGTAAGGATAAGATAAGATTAAGATTAAATTTTGGGGTGTAATTCTAGGGTGCACCTGGTGAACCGATGCATGATTGTCTCTATTTTCACATAGATTTTAATGTCTTTTTATGTGTATTTTTGTATTATTTTATTCATATTTATGTAATTTTGATGATGTTCTGTATTTTGTATTTTTATGAAAATGTGTGAGAATGAGTTTAAACATATGAAAAAACAGGTAAAAACGGAGCAAACGTGGAGACAAAGTCGAAAATCCAAAGAAGGTCTGAAAACTCGGCCGAATTATAGAAATTCGATTGAGTTTTTCGTACCCCGAAGACCCTAAAACGTGACATAGAAATTCGGTCGAGTTTTCAAAAACTCGGTCAAGTTTCTCGTACCATGGAGATTTGGGAAACAGGGAAAATCATGGAAATTTGACCGAAGCGGAGATATTCGATCGAATTTTAGTGTAAAAAGTATAGCTGTCAATTTCAAAATCAGGATTTTACAAAGGGGTATAAATACCCAAATTTTCAAGCTTCCAAGGAGAGAAGAACAAATTCTGAAAAAAAATCACATATTAATTCCTTCATTTTACATCATCATCTTCATCAATTCGTCATCCATTTCATCTACCATCATCCTTCCATCAAAACCATCATCCAAGTGAGAAAAAGAAGTATGGGTGAGAGGAGATTTGCAAGGAAATGAAGGAGATCACCATTGGAGCATTCAAGAAAATTTTCATCCAATTCTTGTATTGAACCTTGTAATTTCATCATGGTTTGTGAAGATTCAATGGCCTATGTTGTTTTCTTTATGAATATGGTAGGCTAATCTCCTTTGTGAGATTAGCAACATGAATGGTGTTGGATAATTTGGGATTTATGCGTTGATTGAGTTTATTGATTTTCTATCATTGATGCTTTAGATTTTGATGTTTATGATAATTTGTGTGGTTTGTTGTTTTAAGCATGTAATTAGATTGAGAAGTCAATTATGTGTTTAGAATAGTTAATTGAATAATTTTTTCATACACCTCATGTGCATTAAATCTTAAAGAGATAGAGATGTCCTTTAGGATTTAGAATCATTTGATAGAATATTCGATTGGTTAGATCGAGAGGTCGATTGATAGAGTAAGGGGACACTCATATTAAACTTAGTACCTAGTTGAAATTATTTGATTGTGTACCAATCCTTTGAGCCATTTTGAGAACTTATTAAGGATCTACATCCTATCCATCTCGAGAGGGAGTTTAGGTGAAATTAGTGTTGACCCTTAATCATTTACCCATGATATATGTGAATTTGATGCATTAATACTAGAATTGCCACATCCCTAGTGTTGTTAATTTCACTTTTACTTAACTTGTAAAACCACTCATCTTCAATCTATCTTTGTTTATTTGACCATTGCTTGTTTATTTGTTTAGATTACTTTTAATTACTTGTTTAAACAATACTCAAATTCAATGATGACTCGTCTCCCTAAAATTACAATGAACGCGAGATTGCTTAAGCTCTAGTACCTACCTCCCTTGGGTTCGATATTTTTATTTCTTGGTCACTCCGTAGTACTTAATGATAAAGAATTCTTGCACTTAAAATGCACACACAAAATTACGATCAGTGCACCCCATGATTTATAGCTTTAATGTAGGGTAATATAGTAATTATCTAGTTTATAAAGTTAGTTATTAATTCAAATTTAAAGGTGAAGATTAAATAGCATAAAATCTAACGGTTTAGATCTTACAGGTGCACCCCAATAAGACTCTAGATTTTGTTATGATTTTAATTGTATCATCATTCATCCCCAAATTTATAAAGAATTCTAATTTTACATCTATTAATCTAGACTTCTAATACATTTTTAAAATATTCTTGAATCATTTGTTATAAAATTAAGTTTAATAAACATACCCCTCTGTCTTCTTTAAAGTGTCATTTTTTTTTTCAATTTTAGACAACTCACCAAAAAAGTCTTTTTTCTTCTTTTACACACATTAGACCTACACACCCATTAATACAATTAAAAAAATGGTCCACACACTCACTAATACAACTACTCAATACACATTAAATAATAATAATCTTTAATTCATATTAAAAAAGTAAAAGCAATCATTTGCATGAAATGGAGGAAGTATATCTTAAGTATACTATAACAGAATTTTTTTGCCTACGTGTTGTTTCCAAAAACCACTTTGAAGTGATGTGTAATTTCTCAATTTTTTAAATAATTTCCTTATTTGCTTATAATTAATTTCTTTATTAAATATTTTTTAAATTATCTTTTTATATTAATGAATTTTAATTAGGTAATAATTTAAAATATATTTATAGAAAATAAGAATAAAATATTAATTAAAATTATATTTATTTGTAACATAAAATAATATTTTCTTTTATTAAAAGAAAAAATATATATATTGGCAAAAACTTGTATGAGACCGTCTCACATAAAGGCTTACGTGAGATGGTCGTAAAGTGATAACTTCCATAACGAAAAGTGATGCTAAATTAATGAAAAGTGATAATGGAATTTCATGAACAATTTATAGTATAAATGAAAAGTGATAGCATTTTATAGCGAAAGTGATAACATTTTATAATGAAAGTGATAACTATTTTAAAAAGTATAAAATGGTCTCACGTGAGATGGTCTCACACAAGACCTACCCATATATATTTGGTTAATGACTTAAATTTTGAATATTTTATTTATTTGATTAATTATTAAATCTTAATGCAAACAAATAATTAATATCATTGATTCAAGTATTTTTATGATTATAAAAGGAATGTCAATATATTGTGAAAAATTAAATTAGCATGAAACAAATATTGTGCTAATAGATAATTTTCAATTGTATTATATTTTACAGCAATATTAAAATAAGGTGTTCAAGGTGATTAATCTCATTCAAAAGTTAGAACTTAAAATATGTGCGCACATTAGATTTTACAAATGATTTATTATGTTTTGTTTTTTCTAGAGTAAAAAGTTATAGTGTGTTAAAAAAAGATTATATTGATGAAAAAAAGTAGCATCAAACTTAATTTTTTAAGTTATAAAGAAAATCACTTAATGTTGAATAATTATATTAAATTGATTATTTAATTAAAAATAATAATTGAATGATCTCGCGTAGTATGCATGTTTTCATATATAATTGTATAAAAATGAGTGTAATGTAGAGTTGTTAAAAAGCCCAAATACTGTGAGTTTGGCCCGTTTAACCCTAAAAAAATAGGGTTAGGACTGAGAAATTTAAACATTTTTGGCCCGAACTGATTAGCTAGAGCTAATCCGCTGGTTAACCAGGGCGGCCTGTAGAACTAGGAATTATATTATTATTATTATTATTATGTTTAATTAATCTAAACACTGATAACTTATACATCAACGTCAATCCCTCTCCCACCCTACCTCATGTGACAAACTCTAATCTTTATCTCTTTCTCATTCTTTCTCTCTCTAACCCACTTTTTTTCTAATAATTAAAATAATACTTAAACAAATATATTAAAATTAATTTAATTATAACAAATTCTATTAAATAATATATTATAATAATATTTTGAATATATTAACTTTAGGGTAGGTCTTGGGTGAGACCGTTTCACGAATCCTCTTATATGAGATGGATCATCTATGGAAAAAAAGAAGTACTAATATATTTTAAATTTAATTAAATAAGAATTAAATAAAAGTAAGATCCTGTTTGGTTATCTTAAATAATTATAATTAAGAAGAAAACTTAAAACTAATACTTCCAGCGTGGCCGTCATCTCTTTGCTGTAACTTGTAAGGCTACACAATGGTTTACATTTTTATTATTTCGTAATTTATTCAGTAAGTAATTTTATTAATTATTAAAATTTATATTTTTTATTTATTATCTTTTATTTTTAAAAAAATTAATAATCAAACACTTTTTATTATAAAAATTATCACTTTTTATTCATTCAACAAACTAATCATAAAATAGTTTATTTAATTAATTGTTACTTTATATAAATTAAATATTTTTTTTAAATAATTGTTATCACCTTTTATTATTCTCACAAATAGTTTATAAAATAATGCAATTAAATGATTATCACTTTTTATTGATTAAATATTAGTGTTTATTAAAAAGGATATCACTTTTTATACATCCTACTAATTATTTATGAAATAGTTCAATTGGTCAGTTATTCCTTTTTATTAGTATCACTTTTATTAAAAAATATTATCACATTATATCAATTGTATAAATTATTTATGAAATTCACTTTCATAATTATTTATCACTTTTTATTAAAGATGTTATCACGTTTTTTTAAATATTATCACTTTTTCTTTATAATATAACTGTTCATGAAATAGTTCACAGTTTATTAAAAAAGTTATCACTTTTTATACATCCTACTAATTATTTATGAAATAGTTCAATTGGTCAGTTATTTTTTTATTAGTATCACTTTTATTAAAAATATTATCGCATTATATCAATTGTATGAATTATTCGTGAAATTCACTTTCATAATTATTTATCACTTTTTGTCAAAGATATTATTACTTTTTTTTAATATTATCACTTTTCATTCATAATATAAACTGTTCATGAAATAGTTCACATCGCCGTTATCACTTTTCATCAATTGGAGATCACTTTTTCTTATAATGATTATCACTTTTTATCATTTTCATGGAAGTCATTCGTAAGACGGACTGAGCATTTTCTTTGCACGCAATATTAATGTTCAAGTATTAAGGATATCAATTACAGCTTAGGCAAGCGACCAAGTTAAATATCAAACCCAAAGGACAGTGTATTATCAATTTAATTATTTACTAAATTAATTCAGACTAAAGACAATAAAAGTTGTCGAAATAATTATATCTACTAAATAATTAATTAAAATATTAATAAAATAAATTAAAAATTAGGAAAACATGAAAGTGAATCAAGTAGGAGAATATGTAGCTCTAGGATAATCCAGTTTCACTTATTAATTTTCCTCTCAAGTATATTGTCTGACTCTGTCTTGTGGACTATGGACGCATCACTAATTCATGCAAATCTACTCTATAGACACAGTCACACAAGTAAATAAGCGTGTAACACGTGTGAATAACCTCGGAGCAAGAGATGTAATTTCACCCCCCTTTCTAGGTACTATCAGTATCAATTATTTTCCCGCGCATTGGATACTCTAACCCGATATGATCTCCCTTTATAGGTACTATAAAATTACCCACTTTATCATGCTTACTAACCCAAATTTAATTTAATTAATAAGCATTCATATGACAATTGTTAGAGTGTCTTGATTAAATAATAAACGGCACTCCTCTCGATAAGCTTAAACTTTTGGATGAGGTGGTCATTTAACATGGTATCAGAGTTCATGGTTAACAAAGATTCAGGTTCAAACCTCACTACCACCCATTTATGAGAAAATTACATATGTAAAGCTTGAGACAAAAATTAACCCCGCCTGCATGTGAGGGGACATGTTAGAGTGTCTAGATTGACTATTAAATGGTACTCCTCTCTATAAGCTTAAACTTTTAGATGAGGTGGTCATTTAACAACAGTTCTAATGAAGCATCAGAGTCTCCTCACTTAGAATCATAACATAAACCCTGTTCATTGGTGAACGAACTCAATCAACAACTAATATATATATTCACTCTATATAATAGTTGAAGATGCACAAAACGACCGTGAATACGACCGTGAATATGAGTTAAAAACATGAAATCATATATAAAATGAACACACAAGAGAATTTAATTAATTCATAAGACCTTCAAAATCCTAACTACCAAAATAATTTTAGCTCATGATGTTGTGAAGAAAAATATGAAAGTTGAATAGATCTTACCCATAGTCTGGAAAATTTGAAAATAGAAGAAAAGAATTAAGAAAACCTTTGGTTTAGAGATCTCCTTCCTTCTTTCTTTCATCTCTTCAAATCCTCTTAGATCTCCTTCTTGATTCCATAGACGAATCTTCAGAGTGATGGATGGATGGAAGGTATGGATGTGGAGGATGGGGTATAGGTGATCCCTTGTGGGGTGGTGAATGATGGATATCTCACATGAATGATGATGTGTAATATATATGGGTGTGAGAAGGGAATGAGATAAGGAAATAAAATATCCAAAAAGATAGGTGGAATGTGATAAAGAAATTAATTGTGCTTAAATAAGAAAGATTGGCTAATTATCGATTTTTTTTAGAAATTCTCGCTGACAGCTGCGCAACCTCACGATTTTGAGCACAACTTTCACGTTCGACCACAGATTTGATTGGTTCTCAATGGGATTCCCTTCTTTAGTTTGTCATGATTTGAGGGAAAAAGCACCATTGGTTCTTAATAAGCAGAATATTTTTTTCATCTAACTGAAAAGTAGATTTCTTTTTCTATTGGTTCAAAAAACCTCATTCTCTTTTTTCTGATGAGACTTTTGAAAAATGAACTTCATTGATTGATTCAAAACACCTCACTCTTACCCTATTTTTTTTAGTATCATGATCCTCTCTTCTGTAACTTTCCAACCATATATCACACCATCATTTTCAAGTTTCAAAAGAATACAGAAAAATTATTAAAGTTGAGCGTGCGTTTTTCAGCATTCCTCTATTTTTGCACTTTTGATCATTTTCCACCTAAAACACAATAAAACACCTCAAATGCACATGTTTCTCACATATATTAAATATAAGACATTGTGCTAATATAAGACAACAATTCTTATATAAGACACTTGAGCTAATATAAGACAACAATTCTCATATAAAAAGTGTTAAATTGGACACGAAAACATGCTGATTTTCACTCTCATCAGACTCACATAAATCGTTAACATTATGAATTATTTATAGTCTTATTCAAATAAAAAGTTATTACTTTATTTGAATAGTATTTCTTGTATTAAAAAAAATTGTTACTACTTTTTAAAAATAATATTTTATAAATTATAATATTTAAATTAAAAAATAAATTTGACGAATAATATAATTTTAATTATTATATTTTAAATAATAAAAAATACAAATTTAATAAGAAAAACATAGAAAAAAATATATGCATGTAACACCTAATTAATTTCACATTCATAATTAATTTTTAAAATTTTTAATTTGTTATCAACCAAACAAGACCCTTTAAGTTTTACTCTTTAACTAATTTTTTAATTTTTTAATTTAATGATAATCAAACAAGGCCCTTTAAAATTATCTAATTGGGTTATAAGTGATCTGTCTCACAGAAGAAGATCCGTAAGACGATCTCACTCAAGTCTTTGTCTTAATTTTAATTCTTCCAAATTCTAAATAATATATGAATGGGTAGGTCTTGCGTGAGACCGTCTCACGTGAGAGCGTTTTTTACTTTTTAAAATAGTTATCATTTTCGCTATAAATCATTATCACTTTCGCTATAAAATATTATCAATTTCTATTTATAATATAAATTGTTAATGAAATAACATTATCACTTTTCATTAATTTATTATCACCTTCTTTTATAAAAGTTATCACTTTCTGGCTGTCTCACGTAAGCCCTTACGTGAGACGGTGTCACACAAGTCTTTGCCTATATGAATTAATTTTGAATTTGTTGTAATTATTTATAATAAATTTAAATTTATAATTTTTTAAATATTTTTATCGTACAGCCCGCGAGCCCGTTTGGCTCGAAGCCTGTTAGGATTAGTGTTATATTCACCTTTTAATAATCCGTTTTAAAAGGTCCAATTAATTAGAAACTCGTTAAGACCGATCTTAATGGGTTAGGGCTTACGCGTTTAACATCTTGTACTTGTTATAAAAAAAATACCCAATTCTCTTATTTTAGTTATCCACCTCCATTCTAATTAATATTGTATGACATGTTTTCAGTAAACAAATCTTGCATTATAAAAGTTGTAGCACTTAATAACAGCAAAAACTCTTGTGTCCCCAGACGCATGAATTTAGATCCGTGCATCCAAATCCGACTTTGCCTATATTGAATTTTTTATTTTTTTTAACTTATAAATAACCTGCTTAATAAATGGAACAGGTTGGGCGCACAGGTCAAGTCATGCCCCGGACACACAAGATACTAACTCCTTATTAACATAATACTACCACTAATTTTAATAATAATATTAATACTAATGATAATAATAACAACCATACTTTTCCCCTTACTATAATGCATTAATACTTATTATATTAATATTATTAATAATATAAATAAGGCTGATATTGCACATTGTCTGACCGTAAACTCTTAGACTAGTTTGAAGGTGATTCTGGATGATTGAATAAATTTGTTGTTGCTAGTACGTTCTAAGCTAGGATCATTCTCATTGTGATTGTTGCATTTGTAAGTTTTAATGTTCCATGTGGTTGTCGTATTTATAAGTTTTATTTTACTTTACTGTTGAAAGTGCAAGGCACTAGCTCTTTAATAAAATACGATTCCTTTCTTTAAAAAAAATAGGAGTAAATATTAGGATATAGTGAGTAATTATTGATTTAAATAAAAAACAAATGCATACCTATCCGAAAAAGGAATTACTAATTATTATAGAAATCACTAAAGATAATGATTATTGCAACTACAAATTTTTGTCGCAATAACTTTTTAATAAATGTCACTCCCTCCGTCCATTTTTAACATATCCATTTTACTATTTTGGATTATCCACTTTTAATCTATTCATTTTGCCTTTTAAACATATGAGACTCACATACATAATAATACAATTAAAATATATGACTCACACCTCCACTAATACAACTAACCACTGCACATAAAATAATAATATTCTTTAAAGTATGTGTAAAGAGTAAATAGATAGATTGACAATGGACGGAGGGAGTATTTGAAAAAAAATTACGCACTAATACATGTCACCGATAACTTATCAACCTCATTAATTGTCTTGTGCTGTGAACCGTTTGTCCAGGGCTTAAATGGATGCTGGCGCTCTTTTATAAGTAGATTCTGGTATAAACTTTAGATATCATTCATTTCATCTGTGAAAAACATAACAAAGTGAACGATCATGATATGGTCAATCACTTAAGTCTTTCTTTTTCCTTGTAACTCATCACTACATAATTGTCGCTCTATTATGGGTGGATCCTTGTGAACGATTTGGAGATCAATCAATTGATGATCGATAACTTATTTGATATTACCCTCCACTAACAATTAAAGCCGCCGACAAGTAAACAAACAACTAAAAAGTAATTTGATAGAGGGTAAGCATACCAACCGGAGCCGCCATATTGAGATGAGAAGAACTAGGGTTAGGGTTGATTCTATTTTGTTCCTTATAGGATTCTTACATAGTTCCCTGGAAGGACTAAAAAAGAACTAATAAACTTAAATGAATACATATTTCATGGAGAGGGGTAGTATATCATAACAATGTTTTAGTAGAAGCATTGAGAGTAGTTTCCTTTTAGTATAGGGGTGTAATATTAGTATTGTTAACGAACTCTTTCAAATCTAACATCCTCCAGACTTGCAAAATTGTTCAAATTTGCAAAAAAACTGAAAAATTCAATAAAAATATGTCATTTTTCCAACAACATTATGTAAGATGCAAGACATTAAACCCATACATGATTTCTTGATTTCTTTTGTTTTAGGTTGTATATATAATATAGATGTTCTTTTAGTTGTACAATGCTTTTAGTTGTATAATGGTTAAACTTTATAAACAAAAAGGAAATGTTATGCATGTTGACATCTGGATGTATTATATATGAAAGGATATGTAAGACACTAGACTTTTACATGATTTATTTCTTTTAGTTGTATATTATAGCCATAGGTTTCAATGTAGGGCTTCATGTATGAATCGAAACAATCGTATACCCCTGTGCACGTTCTTCCTCTCAGTGTGAAGAAATATCGGTAGCAGATAATTTTGATGATGTAAGAATTTACAATTTTAGCTTGTACTTCAGAATGAAAATAATCCAGGTTTACCGTAATATTACCGCCGCTATATTATAAGGTGCAGGTGCATCTTCATCTTCATCACTCAGCACTGTTTTATACAATGTGGATATTTTGTGTTTTTTAATTTTTCAAATATGGTATATCATGTTTTTTTTTTCAAATATGAATTATGTTTTGTTGTGTTAATTATTTGTTTTTAAATTAGACATGTATTATTTAAATTAGATATTTTTTCTAACTTTATTAATGAACATTGATGATATATATATATATATATATATATATATATATATATATATATATATATATATATATATATATATATATATATATAAAAGCAGCAAATCAAATATTTTTTCCCGTCCAAACAATCCCATTTCGATATCTCTCAAATTTCTCATATTTTCTTCAATTTATCATATATCTCTCCCATTTTTCTTTTTTTTTTTTTTTCAATTTATCATATGTTATCATTTATCATATATCTCCCAATTTCTCAAATTTTCTTCAATTTATCACATGTTATCACATATTTTCGCACCATTCTCATCTAACATATTTAATCTAATTATAATTAAAGATTATAACATCTCATTTCAAATAATATCAATTATATTTATTTTCATTACTGTATCTTAATTAAGTACTCCCTCCGTCTGCCTTTGAGGGTGTCATTTGCTTTCTTCACGTGAATTAAGGAGTATTATTATTTAATGTGTAATGAAAAGTTGTATTAGTAGAGGTGTGGGTTTTACTTTTTAGTTGTATTAGTGGGTGTGTGAGAGTCCCATATGTATAAAAAAAGAAATAAGACCCTTGGAGCGGACACCTAAAATAAAAAAATGATATCCTTGAAAGCGGTCGGAGGAAGTATTGTCAAATATACTCTAATATGATTATGTAATTATTTCATTAATATTCTATATATTCTGTTTCAGTGTAGAGAGTTTAATTAAGAAAATATTTGACTTTAAATTACTAATATACGAGTGAGACTATTGTACCGCGAGGACACACCGTGTCCCATGTGAACACAAGAACTTTAGTATTAAAACTCTTGTGCTCACATGGGGACACAAGAGTTTTTGCCCTAATATATTTGGATAAATATTTTTCTCTTGAAATTTTTATTATCATTTCAGTTTTTACAATTCATTAGGATGAATATGATTTTATGATGGTGAAATTAAAATCTTTTAAACAAAATTATTCATTTGTAGCTGCAATATCAATTATTTATTATACCAAATTTTGGGTTAGTTACCGTTTCTTTTGTCATTTAGACTATTCCAGAAGATTTTTTTTAAATTGACTGAAACACTAACGATGGTTGATAATCAGAATTGCTCATGTAGTGTTTCTACAATTTCGAGAAATCATTAAGTCTATTTACTTGAAAGAGGGTCTAAATTTGAGAAATATTTTATTTATTTATTTATTTATGATATTTAATCGCTCATGAAAATGAAATAAAGATATAAAACATATTTATACAATATATTTGACAATTTCACAAAATAATATTTATATGGAGCATATATAAAAGATGTTTATAATAAATTTGATCATTTCACGAAATAATATCTATATTTTTTAATTTTTTTAAATTCATCCCCGTGCAATGTACGGATAAGTTTTGCTAGTTACGTTTAATGTTAACTAGTATTTTTCGTCCGTGCGTTATAGAAAATATTTTATTATAGGATTATTGGTTAATATTTTTTGTTTTTTTTGTTTTTTGTTTTAATAGTGTTATGTATCTGTATGAATATGTTTGAGCTTCTCTCATTTGGTTTTGGTCTGGTTTGAATTTTATTTGTAATATTAACTTTTTTATTTATGTTTATAACTATCATATATGTTTTGCACGAAAATAATTATATTTTGCGAATAATTTTTAACATTTTATTATGGGATTATTGTTATTTATATTTTAATTTTAACAGTTTTATGTCTACGAATATGTTTGAGCTTGTCTTGTTCGATTTTGGCCTGGTTAGAATTTTATTGTAGTACTCTTTTTATTAATGTTTATAATTATCCTTGTTTTGCACGAAAATAATTATAAATATTTTTTTTCTATAATTGGTTTTATTTCTTATACTTTCTATGTCCTCCCGGCCTTATATTACATATTTTCGATTTGGGGATCAGTTCCTAATGGTTTTATTACCCTTTTTGGTATATGAGACTCACACAAACGATTAAACTATCTCTATATGACCCACCTACCATTTTTATACAACTATCCACTATACATTAAAAATATTTTAATATTCCTTAATCACCGTACAAGAAGAAAATGTAATTATTAAGACGGGACAGAGGGAGTATTATTATTTTTTGTGTATTGTGTAGTTGTAGTAATATAATTTAATGGGGCATGAACCAAATTTTTTAAATTTACCAAAAAAATTTCGACTGCCCAGCATTCTATCAGGTGGATATCTGTTTGACATTCAACATTATAACTAAAACAATAGTTTCAGTAGATTTTCACTATTTTCTCAGGTTTCATTGCCCATTCTATGAATCTAGTAGTTAATAATAGTTATAATTCCATACAGGTGGCAGTTTTAAGGTCTTTTTTTTAAAAAAAAATCTTTAAATGATGAAACTATCTCCATAACCATTTAGTAACTGCTTTTTTGCCTGCAGATGATTTATACAATTGAAACCATCTTTTGATTTTGTGCCTATCTTGTTAAATACAAATCCTTCCATTAACTTCAATTGTTAAAATATTATTAAAAAAATATAGTTGATCTTTGAAACATGATATTATATATATATATGTATATATATATATATTTGTATATGTATATATATATATGTATGTATATATATATATATATATATATATATATATATATATATATATATATATATAGTAACTACAAAATTCAAAGATATTAAACTATATTACACGATTAATAATTGTTAAATATTTCAAAACATCAGCATAAATCTTAAAAATGTTTAGACTGTGATTTGGAAAAACTTAGAGTATGTAACAATGCACGAATATGATCTTCGGAAAATAAAAATTTCCACTATAAACATTTTCTTCCCTAAATATATAAAACATTTCCCTTACACCAATATAAAATCTATTCTCAATATATTTGGTATGTTGTGAAGAAGAGAGGAAAAAAGTTCTGACTTAGCAATCCCACATATTGATAAGAATAATACAATTTCTATAGCATTTTCAAAATTCCATTAAAATTTTTTTGTATGCATCAGATAAAATTAATTACATTCAAACTTAGGTGAAAGACGTACCTGATCCTGCATCAAGAAGATGAGAAGATGATTACCGTACAAATTACTGATAAAATCATCTATGCGTTTTACCTTCTAGAGCTTTGCAGCTATTACTTTCTAGACATTTCTGAATACCTCCCTTAACACAATGTTCTTACACCTACTTGTGGCTCGATCATTAGTATTACAAAGCATTATTTTTATGTCATTCCTTATTGTAACTCTAGATATAGCAACATAGAATTGACCATGGCTAAATATTGGCCTTTTCAAGTACAATCCAACAATCTTCAAAGATTGTTCTTGACTTTTATTTATGGTCATGGCAAATAATACTATCAACGGGAACTGTCTCCATTAAAATTTGAATGGAATCATAACATCAGAAGGTGTTAAAGTAAGTTTCGGAATTAAAACATAATCTTTGGTACTGTTACCTGTCATCACCTTAGCTTGTACTACTATTCGCGAGTCTTGTAATGAGTAAATGTAGACTGTTGCATAATTCTCTTACGTGGTCTAGATTTCGCAATAGCATAACTGGTATATCAACCTTTAAAATGAGCTTATGATTTGACATTCCCAAACACTTTATTGAATTTAGAAACTCTAGAGTATGAACATCTGCCAAGATATCTACATTGAAATTCGATTTACATGCGATATTTCGAGGATACGTTCTTATTCTATGTTATAATCTATTCATTTATTGAGTTCACATAATCCAGCGTGGGTGCAAGTATAGCACGGTGTGCTGCTGGGCACAATTCAAAAAAATAAATTAAAAACACAAAAAATTCAATAAAATTCGGGATTACTCCCCGACAACGACGCCAAAATTTGGAGTGCTGTCGTCGGCACCAAAAAATAAGATATGTAATTTTCCAAATAAATTCACACTAGAGTATAGTAGGATAAATACAGGTCGAACCCACAAGGAGTAATCGAATTTCAATTGAATTAATTGTGCTTTTGGAAAAGTAATAAGGGGAGATTGGATTGAGTTCTAACAACTAATGAACATAAAACATAAATAATTAAAATTGCAGTAAATATAAAATAAGATAAACAAATAAAATAATAACCTAGTTCAAGGATTTGATTCCCTCCCGTATCCTAATTCACATGGATGAAATTCCTAAAACACCAACAAGTTCATAAACTCAAGTCCCTAGGCTAATGGTACGACCAAATTAACTCGAAATATCCTTAAGTTTAATAACTTAGGGTACGACCTCTAAATTAAACTATTCCCGAGTGACCCTATGGATTCGAACTCAACAATGCATTAAGATTTAGATATACTACAAGAAAACAGTTATTTAATAACAGAATTTACCATCGCATGATATCTGATACTATTTACAAACAGAATAATAAGGAATTAAAAACAGAATTAATTTATCAGACTATTGAACAGATTTATCAACCAAATACCAACGGACTTTTAGTAACAAACGAAATTTATTAGTAATTTTGGCGCAATTTTTATGGTGCCATCAATATCAACAGATTTCCAACTATTTATTTACGAATTTTACCGAGAGATTATAATCATTGGAAAAATCTGTTGCTAAAATCTACCAACAAATAAAGTTTTTAGTATTTGTTAACAGTTATTCTTTGTGTTGGTATATGCCGACAAATTCAAAATCCCTTTGCACTTATCAACGAATTACTATTTGTTTGTAATTCACCAACTAAGTAATCTATATGCAATTAGTAAGGAATGTGTATGTGTTGGTAAAACAATTAGTTTATAGTCTACCCATTAATTTATTAATAAATTTCATGCCATTAGTAATTATAAACGATTGGTGTGGAAGGTTCATTAATATTTAATTATGAAATTAATGTGTGAGTTGGTAACTATATGTAAATATATATGTTGTGAAGAACACACAAAACCTCACAAACACTCAAGAATTAAAACACATAAAATGATAGAACTTGAAATGAAAAGTAATCTTGCACAAGGATGTATAGTGGTTCGGTTTTGAATAACCTACATTCACTTGAGGAGAAGAACTCTTATTATTACTCAATGCTTACACACCAGATTGGATTGATCTCAATCTGCAACAAGAAGAATGAAAACGAAGCAGCAGAAACTGTAAAACTCAAATGCAAAAACTGCTGTGATCAAGCTATTTTGAGCCCTTATATCTTGCTACTCCCTTAACCTATTGATCCGGTTAAACTTCAACTAGAAAGCCCTCACTTAGTAGTTGAGATGCAGCCATCTAGCCAGTTTCAAGTAGCTTGATAAACCGCTCCAAAGTTGGCCACTCAAACACTGCACCAGTCTGGCAGTTTTGACAGGTGTGTGTTGTTTGAGTTGTTGTAACCACTCTAACCGTTTCCAGCTTGCATGCAACACGTGAACAACATTGCTGAGCTTCAAAAGAACATACTCCACGTGTAGAACTTCCTCATGCATGCATCTATTGTCATCAATCTCCACCTTAGATGTATGCATGCTCAAACTTGAATTCTCCTCCTCATCTTGCTGCTTTTAAGGAGCAGCAACCTCTAACTTTGAAATCATACCAACTAAATTCTTGCACAACTCAAATTTTGTTGTTGGCAAAGCTTTAGTAAGTCCATCTGCTGGATTTACAGATGTATCAATGTTCCTCACTTCAACAGATCCACTATCCACCATATTTCTTACAAAATATAGCTTGACATCAATATGTTTGGTCCTCTCATGATATCCCTAATGCTTAGCTAAGTGTATTGCACTTTGATTATCACAATATACCACTACAGCATCCTGATATTCTCCCAATTCTTTCAGCAAACCAAAAAGCCATATCCCTTCTTTAATTGCTTCTGTCAAAGCAATGAATTCAGCTTCTGTAGTTGATAATGCCACCACAGACTGATGGTTAGCCTTCCAGCTCACTGATGTTCGTTACATATTAAACACATATCCTGTAAGAGATTTCCTAGAATCTAAGTTTGCTGCAAAATCAGCATCAACATATCCAATGATAGCTTCTGATATTGCTTCTTTCTTCTGGAATTTTAGACCAAGTTGTTCAGTTTCCTTGACATATCTTAATGCCCATTTGACTGCCTCCCAATGTTGTTTACCTGGACAACTTAAGAATCTACTAATCAAGCTCATTACATAAGCAAGATCAGGCCTACTGCAAACCATAGCATACATAAGACTTCCCACTGAACTTGCATATGGAATTCTGCTCATTTCAGCTACTTCTTTGTCTGTTTTAGCTCCACCAAGTAGAGACAGACTTAATCCTTGCTTAACAGGTGTTGTAACAGGTTTGCACTGATCCATATTGTACCTTTTGAGTACTTTAACAAGATAAGATTGTTGTTTCAACACAAGTATTTCAGCTGATCTGTCTCTGCTTATTTCCATACCTAGTATCATCTTAGCTTCACCAAGATCCTTCATCTCAAACTCCAATTTGAGTAATTCCTTTACTACATCAATGCCTTGAGAGCTCTTGCAAGAAATCAAGATATCATCCACATAGAGTAGTAAGTATGTATGAAAGTTGTTTTCTTCCTTGATGTATACACAACTGTCATATAGACTTCTCTAAAATCCATTGGCAATTATATATTCATCAAACCTCAAGTACCACTGTCTAGGACTTTGTTTAAGTCTATACAGAGACTTGAGTAGTAAACAGGCCTTTGTATCAGCCCTCTCAACTGTAACACCTTCTGGTATCTTCATGTAGATGCTTTCTTCCAACTTACCATGTAGAAAAGCAGTAGTTACATCCATCTGATGAAGCACCAGATCATATTGAGCCACTAGTGCTAGTAATACTTAGATTGAACAATGTTTAACCACAGGTGAGAAGATCTCATTGTAATCCACTCCTTCCTTCTGTGAAAAACCTCTAGCTACTAGCCTAGCTTTGTATCTGACTCCACCTTCAGCTGCAGATGCTGGTTTTCTCTTGAAAATCCACTTACATCCAACTAGCTTCTGAGATTTTGGTTTGTCAACAATTCTCCATGTTCCATTCTTATTCAGAGATAATAGCTCTTCCTCCATGGCTACCAGCCACTTATTACTATCTTGACTTGTCAATGCCTCAGTGTAGTTTCTTGGTTCATAAGCTTCAATTTCAATTGCTGTATATAGTGCAAATGATACTATATCAGCTTCCACATACCTTGCAGGTGGCACTATAGTCCTTTTCTGTCTGTCCCTTGCAAGCTGATAGGTATTATGTTGTTCTTTAACTCTTGATACTTCATCTGTATCTCTGTTAGTGAAGTTCTCTTCACTTTCACCTAATCTGTTCATATTTTGAGGCTCCACCTCAAGTTCAGACTCTCTTCTCTGGTCATCTTTGATCAAATGCATCTTATCTTCAATGAAAACAACATCTCTACTAACCAAGAGTCTGTTCTCTTCATAACACCACAGTTTATACCCCTTTACACTTTTTAGATAACCAATCATAACACATTTAAGTGCTCTAGGCTCCAATTTATCCTGTTTCACATGGGAATAAGCTTGGCAGCCTATAACTCTAAGGTGAAAGTAGCTTGGAATCTTACCTGACCAGACTTCTTCTGGAGTTTTAAAATTCAAAGCTGTAGCAGGACATAAGTTGATCAAGTAAGCTGCAGTTGCAGCCAATTCTCCCCAAAACATCTTACTTAAGAATGTACTACTCAACATGCATCTAATTCTTTGCAAAAGTGTCTAATTCATTCTTTCTGCAATGTCATTTTGCTGTGGAGTTCCAGGGACAGTTTTATGCCTCTTAATTCCCTTTTCCTTGCAGTATGATTTGAACTCTTCAGACACAAATTCCAATCCATTGTCTGTTCTCAAATACTTCAAACTACTCCCAGTGCTATTTTCTGTTTCTGTTAACCAGACCTTGAATGTAGAAAATGCTTCTATACCCACAATTTCCTTGAGTAATCATCAATGATGGTCATTATGTATCTTCCTCCACCTCTGGTTATGGTCTTTGAAGGTCCCCAGAGATCTGAATGAACATAATCCATCCTTCCTTTGATTGTATGCTCTGATTCACCAAACTTAAGTCTCTTGGACTTACCAAGAATGCAATGCTCACACTGTCTGATCTGATCATTAGCATTAATCTTGATCAGCTGTTGTTTAGTCAATTCTTGCATTCCTCTTTCACTAACATGTCCCAACCTACCATGCCATAGCTTGGCATCATCCTGCTGATCAGTGTTGTGTATCTGTCCTTCAACAACACTCCCATCCAGAAAGTACAAGTCAAATTTCCTAGTTCCCTTCATGACTATTCTATCATCCTTAGTCACTGTGAGAACTCCCTTCCTCAGGTTTGAATCATACCCTTGAGTATCTAGCATCCCAAGGGAGATGAGGTTCCTTCTTAATCCAGGAACATATCTAACATTCCTCAGGAGCCTCTGAACTCCATCAAACATAAGCAGTCTGATGGATCCCACCCCCTTTATTTCACAAGAATGATCATCACCTAATAATACTGATCCTCCTTCTTGATGCTTGAATTCCTCAAACCAATGCCTCATAGGTGTTATATGGAATGTACACCCTGAATCCATTACCCACTCAACAGACACATCTGATGATGTGATGGCCAGAGCTTCAATACCTTCCATACCAGCATTATTTTGAGATTCACCAACCTGATTGACTTGATTCTTCTGATTTCCAGTAGTTGCATCAACCCTTTTGGACTTGTTAGCTTTCCATTTGCACATTGTTTCTTGAAGTGACCAGGTTCATGACAGTAGTAACACTTCTTTCCAGTTGACTGACCTGATGCACCCTTCTTTTGATCAGAGTTACTTCATTTGTTCCATTTCTTGTTTTGGTTTCCTTTCTTGGCAAAAAGTCCTTCTGCTCCAGAGTTTTCTTTATTGTCAGCCCCTTCCTCTAGATCTTTTGATCTAAGTGCTTTCAATACATCTTCAAGCAGTACTACATCCTTCCCTCCATAGAGAACAGCATCCTTGAAGTGCCTCTGTAATCTTGGTAATGCTGACAGCAACATGATAGCCTTGTCTTCACTGGACAGCTTGAAATCCACACTTTCCAGATCATCTGTGATCTTGCAGAATTCATCAGCTTGTTCCATTATAGACCTTTCATCAGTCATCTTGAATGCATGAAGTCTTTGCCTCAGATGCATCTTGTTGGCAGATGGTTTAACCATAAACAAGGCTTCCAATTTATTCCATACCTCAATAGCTGTTGTCTCCTTTGATACTTCTCTGAGTATTTTATCACTTAGACATAAAATTATTGTAGAGTATGCCTTTTGAAGTACCTGATCAACCACCTGTGCTCTTACAGGACCTGCTGCAGCTTGAGGATCTCTGAAAACTTCAGTCTTCACTGGTGGAGGAGGTTTGAGAGCATCCATCAAACCTTGCTGCATTAGGACTGCCTTCATCTTGATCTTCCATAGATTGAAATCTGATCTCTGAGAGCATTTCAACATCAAATCTTGTAGTATTCATCTTGAATGCTTGCTGTATATCTGGATTTCCCACAGACGGCGCCAATTGTTGTGAAGAACACACAAAACCTCACAAACACTCAAGAATTAAAACACATAAAATGATAGAACTTGAAATGAAAAGTAATCTTGCACAAGGATATATAGTGGTTCGGTTTTGAATAACCTACATCCACTTGAGGAGAAGAACTCTTATTATTACTCAATGCTTACACACCAGATTGGATTGATCTCAATCTGCAACAAGAAGAATGAAAACGAAGCAGCAGAAACTGTAAAACTCAAATGCAAAAACTGCTGTGATCAAGCTACTTTGAGCCCTTATATCTTGCTACTCCCTTAACCTATTGATCCGGTTAAACTTCCACTAGAAAGCCCTCACTTAGTAGTTGAGATGCAGTCATCTAGCCAGTTCCAAGTAACTTGATAAACCACTCAAAAACCGCTCCAAAGTTGGCCACTCAAACACTGCACCAGTCTGGCAGTTTTGACAGGTGTGTGTTGTTTGAGTTGTTGTAACCACTCTAACCGTTTTCAGCTTGCATGCAACACGTGAACAACATTGCTGAGCTTCAAAAGAACATACTCCACGTGTAGAACTTCCTCATGCATGCATCTATTGTCATCAATATATATGCAGTAAAATATTCTAAAATAATATTTATTTTATAACTAGTAAAATTTTAAAATTATTTTATAAATAATAGTTATTAAAAGTAAAAAAAATACATAACTATTTAATTATGTTAAAAAATCTATAAATTTTAACTATTTTATTCGAAAAATTAAAAAAAATAAAATAAAAACTCTTTATCAATGGTATTGTTCAGGTATAAAATTGATTAAGTGATAAATGATGAAAAAAAAAATTATATTTTGTTGCAAATGATTCACGCACAGAGTAAATCTGACAAATATTAAATATAAAAGTATAAAATTATAAAAAATTTAAAATACAATTATGCAATATCATGGGGTATTCCACAAACCAATTGTGCATCTAATGCACACATGGATTTAATTAATAATATTTAAGAGTTATTATATTTTAATTATTCTAATTATGTATATACTTGAATTAATACGAGAATAATGGAGTTTTTTTCACCGAAATTGATTATAATATATTGGCTAATTATAGTGTGCACCCGAGTGCACCTAAAGATATGATGCACCCACATACAAATATACACAAAAACATATACAATTAAGAGTAAAAATGTATACAATTTAATTATTAGTTTTTTAATGAAAAATTGAGTGTAAAAAATATACAATTATTAAAAAATATGTATACACTATTGAATACAAAGTTATACACATATACATGTTAATTTTTTAACGAAAAATTTAGTGTGAAAAAAATATACAATTATTACAAAACACAAAATAGAATAAAATGTATACAAAATAGAATAACATATGGGTGCACCCATGAACACGGGTGTACCCAATATACACTGTAATATATTTTAAGAGCATTAAAGTAATTATTCCTTGTTTTTTAATAAAAAACCTAATTTAAATATTAAGAATACTAATTTATTTTTATTATGAATGGTACTAAGTAATTAGAAGATTATTCAAATCCAAACCTAATATCCGTTCTTAAATCCCACTGCCTATCCTATATCCTCTCGCATTCTAATTCAGAGACTTTGTTTAATCCTTCGTCAGAATCCACCGTTGAAGCTGAAAAAAATATTATGTGCGCATACCATAAGTTCTGTGGGAGAAGCGAAACAGTGTTGGTTTAACACTAAAAAAGGAGCTTTCGAACAAGGTGAAGTGGCATTGGTGAAGATTCTTGAGGTATTTTATTTTATTTTACTTTTATTGGTTTCTCATTACTTAGGAACTCCCCCAAGTGATAAAGAAAGCTTTTGAGAAATGAGTTGTTTTATGCAATTGAATCTTGAAAATGATAGATTGAACTCAAAGAATTACTTTAAAAAAATTCTTAAATGTATTTATTAAGTCTAAAGTGTTGACCTATGATTGTTCTATAAGTGATTGGATAGGTTTTGTTCTGTTAGAGTTCATGACATCTTAGATAATTGAAACACTAATAGTAGTGGAAGAGGCAAATAGGAACTTGGATTTTTATATGAAGAATCTACATATAATACGAATGTGAGATGTAGCCTATTTATCAATCTGGATATGTTTGTAAAATCACACTGTAACTTAAACATGCAAAAGGTAAATTTTGATAGTGGACGATAAATACTAAGAATATGTGAATATGTAATTAAGTTGCTTGATAGTTGGTATTAATCTAATTTATAAAGCAACCTTCACATCTAGAGTGATTAGTAGGGTAACTTATTATCATTCCTAATATATTCAGTATGTTTCTTCTATATCTTCATACATTAGTTTTAAGTTCTTTTTTAAATACGTTTAATGATGTAGATTGTTTTCACCACCTCTAGTATCAGACAATCCTTTTTATCAATAGGTTTAAAATGAGATCGGATCGCCAGTGGATGTATCAAAGATTGAGCGGTCCTTATTTAAATCAAGAATTTGTGGATGGTATAACAAAATTTATTGAGTTTGCGAGTAGTCAAGCAGAATACGTGCAAGAGAATAAAATTAGATGTCCTTGCAATGGTCTTAGTTGCCAAAATCGTGTATATCGAGATTTAGACACAGTTAAGTTCCATGTCGCTAAGAATGGAATATTATGTTTGGGGTTGTCATGGAGAAACTAATGTGGATGTTGACAACTTTGGAGATACAACTTGTAGCCAGGAAAGAGAAAATGTAGATTATTTCTCCACTTATCATTCTATGGTGTTTGATGCTGCTGGCCCTAGTTTTATACACCCTCAAAACTGTGATGAGCCTCCAAACCCAGAAGCTCAAAAATTTTATGATATGCTTAATGCCGCAAATATAGAGTTGTGGCCAGGTAGTAAGCATACATTGTTATCGCATGTTGCACGACTTTTGACCATGAAGTCAGAGAACCATATGACTGAAAAAAATTTTGATCAAATGGCCAAATATATGAAAGAAATTCTTCCAGATGGTAACGTGGCTCCTGATAACTTCTATAGCACCAAGAAGTTGATACGAGGTTTGGGTCTACCCGTGAAAAAGATAGATTGCTGCGAAAAGCGTTGCATGATATATTGGCGTGAAGATAGTGAGCTAAATAGCTGCAAGTTTTGTGGACATCCTCGTTATAAGAAAGAATGCCAAGGAAGTAAAAGAAGAAAAACTAGTATTCCGTATAAGAAAATGTATTATTTCCCTTTAGTTGAAAGGCTAAGAAGATTGTATGCTTCTAATGCCACAGCTGAGGAAATGAGGTGGCATGCAGAGCATAAGACTAAGGAGGGTTATATGATTCACTGCTCTGATTCTTCTGCATTTTAATCAAACACATCAAGTTTTTGCAAGTGAAATTCGTAATGTGCGATTAGGACTCTGTACATATGGGTTTCAACCATTTGGTCAATCAGGATCACAATATTCTTCATAGCCAGTAATAACTACACCATACAATTTGCCCCCATGGTTGTGTATGAAGGAAGAATACATGTTTTTAACAGTATTAGTTCCTGGACCAGAGAACCCTAAAGATAAACTGGATGTATTCTTGCAGCCTCTTATTGAGGAACTTAAACAGTTGTGGTTGGTTGGTGTCGGGGCATATGCCATTTTTAAGAAGCAAAACTTTCAACTAAGAGCTGCTCTTATGTGGACAGTAAGTGATTTTCCCGCATATTCAATGTTGTCGGGATGGAGTACTGCTGGTCGATTAGCTTGCCCATGTTGCATGGAGGACTCGGATGCTTTTACACTTTCAAGAAGTAGAAAACAGTCATGGTTTGACAATACTCGCAAGTTTTTACCACTTGAACATGTACTTCGAAAGAATAAAACAACCTTTTTAAAAAACAAGGTTGTTACCAAAGTTGCACCACCACCTAAGTCTGAAATTAAAATACTAGAAGAAATTGAAAGGTTAGGATTGAAGAAAGTTACAGAGCTTGAGGCCAATGAGATAAATAAAGTGATATGCAAAAAATGTGGGTGGAATAGAATGAGCATATTTTGGGAGTTGCCTTATTGGAGCACAAACAAGATTAGACACAACTTAGATGTGATGCATATTGAAAAAAATGTATTTAACAACATATTTAACAAAGTTATGGATGTAGTGGGAAAAACAAAAGATACTGACAAATCTAGAGAAGAGTTGAACGAATACTGTCGGCGTCCTGAGTTGGATTTGGATAAATCTTCTGGAAAATATCCAAAAGCATGCTACACTTTGGATAAGCAGAGAAAAAAAGCTTTATGTGAATGGGTGAAAGGCCTAAAGTTTCCTGATGGATATGCTTCAAATATGGCAAGATGCTTAGACATGAAGAAACATAAACTTTATGGCATGAAAAGTCACGACTGTCATGTGTTTATGCAAAGATTATTGCCTATTGCATTCAGTAAACTACTCCCCTCAAATGTTTGGAAGGAACTTACAGAATTGAGCCTCTTCTTCAAAGAGCTGACGGCAACTACTATGAGAGATGAAGGCATGTCTCTATTGGATAAAGAAATTCCTGTAATTTTGTGCAAGCTGGAGCGAATATTTCCTCCAAGTTTCTTTGACTCCATGGAGCATCTTCCGGTTCATTTGGCTTATGAAGCGAAAATAGCAGGTCCTGTACAATACCGATGGATGTATCCATTTGAAAGGTAATTATATAGCGCATATCTCAATTTATATTTTATGAAAAATAAATAAAAGAATATTAATCTCTTATATTTGTTGTAGGTACCTGCGGAAGTTGAAGAACAATGTTAATAACAAAGCTAAGGTAGAAGGTTCAATTTGCAATGCATATTGTTCTTACTATTTTGAAGACCACGTGAGCACAAGATATAGAAAAGTGCCACGCAATGATGACACTTGTGTCCAAGATGATGGTGTAGAGCATGATGGATATCTATCAATATTCAAGTATCCAGGACAACCATTCGGAAAAGCTAAATCAAGATACATGACTAATGAAGAATATAAAGCTGCTCGAAGCTATATTTTGTTAAATTGCTCAGAAGTGGAACCATATATCAGGTTTGTGCCAAATATATATTATTTTTTTATGGTCATATTTTAATGCAATTCGACTTATAATTAATAGTTCCACTTTGTCTTCGTCTTTTTATTATTTATATTTTTCTCTCTCTCCCATATCCCTTTTGTAAAGAATTTACAGAGACTCTTTGAAGCAATCTCATCCAACCATAAATGACATGGAAGTTGACAAGAAGTTAGAAAATGAATTTCCAGACTGGTTCAATACACATGTGAGTATAAAAAGAATTTCTTTGGAGTTTGACTAGAATTTTCTGTTCACTATCTCTCTCTCTCTCTTCTCTCTCTCTCTCTCTTTTTCTTTTAAATGTACAGGTCCATGCTCCTTCAAATGAGGTTGATAATATGTTCATAAAGGATCTCGCAAAAGGGCCATTACGGAGTGTTAGATCATTTCACGGCTATTATGCAAATGGCTATCGATTTCATACTTTACAACATGGTTTGAAAAAAGCTACTTCGAACAGTGGGGTCTGTATTAGAGGTTCTAATTTAAGCTCTAGTGAGAGTGACTATTATGGTAGTCTAATAGAAGTTATTGAATTAGAATATCCAGCCTTACCAATCAAAAGGACTGTTTTATTCAAGTGTGACTGGTTTTATCCTACCCATAACATAGGAACAAAGGTCCATAAAGAGTATAAGCTTGTAGAGGTGAACCATCAGCAAAAGTTAAATAGATATGAACCTTTTTGTGTTAGCTGTACAGGCAAGTCAGGTGTATTATTGTAATTATCCTACTATAGAGCGTGAAAAGAGTGACTGGTGGGCTGTGATAAAAATAAAAGCTAGGGCGATTGTGGATGTTGCAGAAACTACTGAAGATAATGATCAACCACCATTTCAAGAGGATGAAATTGATATCCATTTGCATGATCAGGTCCAGATTGATGAAGACGTTCCCTTAAATGATCCATCTGACCCCTCTATGGAGCTGGAGAATGATAACATTGAGCAAGAAAATGAGACATTACTTGAATCAGATGAAGACATTGAGCAAGAAGATGAGACACTAATTGAATTAGGAGAAGAAAATTTGGGTTCAACTGAAGAGGATCAAGAGGTGTATGAAGAAGACTCGGATGATGATAGTGATTGAGATGATTTATATCATTTTATCCTTTTAATTTCTCAATAGTTTGGTGATGATTGTTGAGGGACTAGTGATTTTCCTTTTCGATGTTGGCATTTTAGATTTATGTTTATTGTATTTCTCAATCACTTTGAACTCAGTCATGTACATAATTATCAATGTTCATAGTTGTTGGTTTTTATTTTCTATTTTGATACTACACGAGCTCTGGGTGGTCTTGGTTGAGCCTATTTATTGTACGTTCTTGCTGTTTGCTGGTGCTATTTACAGCTCGTTATTGGTGTTTTTGCCTAAAAGCTGCTATTGTGGGATATAGTTTCCTTTAATGTCTTATTTGGGTCACGGATGCTTGTTATTTGCACAACAGGGTGTGTTAAGATTGCTGGTATTTTTCTGTTTTTAACTGATGATGCTTGCTGATACATTTATATGGTGGGATTAATTTTGTTGGTTTGTGTGTGCAATAGCTAGGAGACCATCACTTTGAACTATCCTAGCAGTTTTGTTTGGGTGGTATCTATGGGTGGCTTGTGCCATTACAACCAGTAACATTTGGCTTTGGAGACAAAGATTATTGTTCTTCTGCATCTGCTGTGGAAGTATGTTAGGAGGATGAAATTGGATTTTTGTGAGTTTCCTACTTAATTATAGCAGTGGTTGTGGTGTTGCTGGGTTTTGATGCTGCATTTTTTCAGGTATGTGTTGATTCTTAGGGGAGACTACCTTTGTCCCACCTCAACAAAGGCTCAGGAATATAAAGATTGCTTGCTGCTGTTTATTCTAGTTTTTTGCAAGTCATAATGCTTTCTTATTATGGCTGCTGGTTATTCTAGTTTCTTGTATGTCATAATGCCTTTTCTCTGTAATTTTGTAGTAATTGACTAATTGGTATATTGTTCAGAGTAAATTTTTTTGGTTATTTGTACCTAGACATAACATAGCATTAGTTCTTACATGTGAGATGCTTTTTATATGAATTCATGTTGTTTAGTGTTTTGGATGTATTGTAAATGATCAGAACATTCATTATTTAGCTAATTGAATGGTAGATAAGGTTGTAAATGATCATAGCGTTACCAATTAGCTGCCACTTGAGTTTGTACCTAGTATTTTTTTTCTAAACAAGTTTAAACTTGGTATTGAGCTTGATTTCCATAACAGCGATACTCAAACATATAGCAAAGTAGAATCATGATATATGAACTCTTACTAAAAGAATAATAATAATAAGATATTTTAAATGGTATATAATAACTCGCAACATTAGACACCTAATCAAACACTAACATATAATCTCTAATGATTGTTTCCTATTATGTTTAGTATTTTTCAAATTTTAAACAAATTTATCACAGATTATCTTGTAAGACTTCCTTTATAATTTGTATTGCTTTATATGTGAAACAAAGATAGTTTAAATTTTAGATAGGCATTTCCCTCCAACGCCTCTTTATATTTTATTTGAATTTTTTTTTCAATGTTTCTTTGTTACTCCCTTCATCCGTCGGAAATGTATACATTTTGCTATTTTGGGCGTCCACACCAAAGATATACATTTTCTTTTTTAAATATATGAGACCTACACACATCACTAATGCATTTAATATATGGGACCCACACACACTCCACTAATACAACTATCTACTACACAATATTAAATAATAATACTCCTTAATCCACGTGCAAAAATTAAATGTATATGTTTGTGGCGGATGGATGGAGGGAATATTATATTTGAATTCCTCTCTTTTCTTTTCCTTTCTAATTTACTCTATTATAAATTTGAAGAAACAAATAGTTAATTGAAAATTTTAAAGAAAGTGTTGGAAGTATTAAATACATTAAATTTTAAAGATTAGTTATGGCTTATCAAATTTAACAAGACAAAATTACTATATAAATTAATTTATTATATTACTTCAATGCATCATACATTACACTTTAGAAAAATACACTTAAACTATCAATAGACATACTTTACTTATATAATAATTATAATTTAACACGTTTCACACAATCACCGTCTCACAAATTTGTCTTTCATTTAAAAACCTAAAGATGCTCTAATATATTTATTAATATATAAAGTACGCTTATGTGAGACGGGTCGACCCATTACTAAAATATGCTTATTATATAGATAAAATATACTTATTATTTGTAGTTAAAACATGTCAATAATAACTCATATTATAATATGCTAAAATCATACTTTAATCCATGATCCAACATATTATTAAAAACATACTTTAACCATCATAAAATATATTTTATCTAAATAATAGACATACTCTAACACGTCTTACAAACCGTCTCAAATAAATAACGTGTCACAAGAGACTTTGTTCATTAACAATATGTTTTTTTTTTTAAAAAAAGTACATAAATTTCTTAAATAATTACGTAAAATAATTTTATCTAAATACACACATTAATTTTGTTAACCAAGTAGATTTTCTTAGTTGTTAGTAATTAATAATAATATACTCCATAATTAGAGTTTTGAAATCAAATATAATCTGCAATTAATTTAATCGATTTATTAAATTTCCAATGAAAAACTCTAAGGATTAACAAAAATTGACAAACATCTGTGTATCGGAGTTGCGGGCCGGGAAAGGGTTTATTGCTGAAAATTCCAAGAATGCGCAATTCACAGTGATATAGGCACAAAATTATTGCGGCAAAGGAAAATTAGAAAGAAACCCCTCTCTGCAGGTTCACCATTTGCTATCAAGCCACAAAACCCTTCTCCTTAACCGCAAAGGGAGCGCGCGAAATGAAATTCATGAAATATATAACAAAGGAAAAGATCAGAGGAATAGTTTTACCATTTCGTCGATTGAAAGAGAATCAAAGAGTAGTATTTCTTTTTCTTCTTAAAATTGCTAGTGTCATTACAATAAATCTATTCTCATTTATGTTTACGATTCTTGATTAGATTTTTGGGTAATTTGATTTGTTGAATAATTTGTTATAAAGTATTTATATTTACTTCCATTACTCATCATATTTATTTCCTTTGTTTAGCTATTCATTGTTCATACCTTTCGAATCACTTTTATATACTTGATTTGTTGTAGGGAGAGTTTATTTACTCTGTTAGTAGTGTGTTAATTACATAGTCTAGAAGGTGTGACTTTCTGCTGTAGATTTAGATATATGCACGGGAAGAAAAGATTGAGCATTCTTGGTCTTTTATTACTTGTGATTTACGAAATCTTGTATTATTGTTAAAATTTTTGATTCATACTTTCATTTCATGTACCACGTGACAACAAGTTTTCCACAAGTGTGGCCCATTTATTGATTGCAAGTTGTATTCTGAATCATAATCTTCATCATTACTTAACTAATTTATTATAATTTTCATTATTGTCATAGCATTATGTCTGGGAGGTCTTTTAGCAGAGAAGATGGAAACAAAGGACTTTCTTTTGGTCGTGGATCAAAAAATGGTCATGGTGGACATCTAATTGGCTCTAGTCATGGGGATGCAAGTGGTAAGGGAAAATCCCATGGAGCAAGTCAACTTGGCATTACTTCAAGAGATCGGCTTGGCAGAGGAGGTTCGAGTGGTAAATGCTCACTTGGCCTCAATTCCATAGATGGAGATGAAGGACGCTCACTTGGCATTGATTTTATGGATGATTGTGGGGTACGTTCTCTTGGGGGATGCAAGAGGCAGCGGAAATTGGCATGGAGGGCATCAACTCGACATTAATCTAATTGATGGGGTTGGTAGGGGAGAATCAAATGGAAAACGCCCTCGTGGCTTCAGCTCTATAGATGGTCATGAAGAACGTTCTGTTGGAAGTGATTTGTGGATGGTCAAGGGGTACGTTCTTTTGGAGATGCAAGGGGTAAGGGAAATGGGCATGGAAGACAACAACTTGGCATTAGTTCAAGAGATACTCTTGGTAGGGGAAATTTGCTTGGAAAAAACCCATGTTGCTATTCTACAGATGTTCATGGAGGTTCACTAGGCATTGATTCTGCAGATGGTCATAGAGGACTGTCTCCTCGTCTTAATTTTGGAGATTATATGGTATGAGAGATGGTCAGAGAGGACAAACAGTTGGTCGTGCTTCTAGAGAAGACTATGATAGTGTAGACGAACACGAACAACATACAAGTTCATCACCAACTCGACTACCAACATCGCAGCGTACATTAAATACAATATCTGCTGATCAAGAGTTACCAATATCTCCCATTACTCCTATTGATGGACCGAGTCATCGAGGTCAATAACCAACTCCGTTGCAAAATGCTTCCTCTAAGAATTCTATGCCACTACTTAATATAATTCACAAATGGTAAGTTTACTATGATTTCTGAATTTCAATTAATATCAGATCTTAATTGTTTATATATATTTATGTTATTTTGGAATCAGCTTTATTCACTCAAATGGTGCTTCAGCACAAATCACGAAGTGCATAAAACAGACTTTTGATAAAGAGGAATACACTTGTGCAAAAGTCACCAAAGAAACTAAGGAGTACTATTGGAATGAGTTTCAGGTATTTAATTCTTATTATGTTTTAACTTTTGCTTGAGGTGAAATGAAATTGGGAAATGCCAATATTTGCCCACTTTTGATTGCCCTACATCTATATTGCCCTACCTTTTACATTACATCTAATTTGCCCAAGTTTTACATGTAATTCCATAAATACCCTTAAAGATGACCCACATGTTGGTAATGAGAATGAGAAGTAATGCAAATGAAGTACATTCTTGTGTCAGAATGTACTTTTACTTAATCAAAAATCACAAGGAGTAATATTAAATGAGATTTTCAATTTAAATCCACATCTGACACACATATATATATGCTTAATCAAATAACACATTAAATGAGAATTTTCAATTTAAATCCATAGCGGACACATATGCTTAATCAAATACCATGTCACCCAATGATATTGTTAGGAAATAGTATGCCAACTAATTATATATTATCTTTTAATTAGCATTTTTGCATTTAATTTTATATAAAGAGCATGTTCGCCAAAAATATTTGCTAAGAAATAGCATTTCGCAATTAAATTGACCACATATTACATTAATTTCATGTCTAAAGAATTTTAAATAAAGAAATATTTTCCAAACATATAAATTATGATATGATATTCCTTAATTTATGATATTCATCGATTTAATAATCAGACAAGCTTTAAATACTAAAATTCTTCGGTGGACATGGAAAAACATGTCATCTTTCATCGTCGGAAATACTATTTAACCTCCAGACACCAAAATTAAGGCTTCATTTCTAAGCGGACACGCAAGTTATGCCATCATTTATCGGCGGACATGGTAATTTCAACAAATATTTTCGGCGGATAAGCAAGTTCTATCAAAATTACAATCTTAAAAAATTAATTAAGGTAAATTAAGATATTTTTAAGATCAAGTTTTCAAAATAAAATGTATTTAAGACTCAGTGACATGTGTCCACTGATCTTTATCAATTACAATATTATTGTTTTAATCTTAAAAAATTAATTAAGGTAAATTAATATATTTTTAAGATCATGTTTCCCAAATTAAATATATTTAAGACTCAAATGACATGTGTCCGCCAATCTCAATTCATTATAATATTATTGTTTTAATCTTATAAAATTAATTAATGTAAATTAAGAAATTTTTAAGATCATATTTCCAAAATTAAATATTATTGTTTTAATCTTATAAAATTAATTAATGTAAATTAAGAAATTTTTAAGATCATATTTCCAAAATTAAATATATTTAAGACTCAGCGGACATGTGTCCGCCGATCTCTATTCATTACAATATTATTGTTTTAATCTTAAAAAATTAATTAAGGTAAATTAAGATATTTTTATAATCATGTGTCCAAAATTAAATGTATTTAAGACTAGTGGACATGTGTCCGCCGATCTTTATCAATTACATTATTATTGTTTTAATCTTAAAAAAATAATTAAGGTAAATTAAGATATTTTTAAGATCATGTTTCCCAAATTAAATGTATTTAAGACTCAAATGACATGTGTCCGCCGATCTCTATTCATTAGAATATTATTTTTTTAATCTTATAAAATTAATTAATGTAAATTAAGAAATTTTTAAGATCATATTTCCAAATTAAATGTATTTAAGACTCAGTGGACATGTGTCCGCCGATCTCTATCCATTACAATAATATTGTTTTAATCTTAAAAAATTAATTAAGGTGAATTAAGATATTTTTATAATCATGTGTCCAAAATTAAATGTATTTAAAACTAGTGGACATGTGTCCGCCGATGTTTATCAATTACATTATTATTGTTTTAATCTTAAAAAATTAATTAAGGTAACTTAAGATATTTTAAGATCATGTTTTCAAAATTAAATGTATATAAGACTGAAATGACATGTGTCCGCCGATTTCTATTCATTATAATATTATTGTTTTAATCTTATAAAATTAATTAATGTAATTAAGAAATTTTTAAGATCATATTTCCAAAATTAAATGTATTTAATACTCAGTGCACATGTGTCCGCGGATCTCTATCCATTATAATATTATTGTTTTAATCTTAAAAAATTAATTAAGGCAAATTAAGATATTTTTAAGATCATGTGTCCAAAATTAAATGTATTAATCTTATAAAATTAATTAATGTAAATTAAGAAATTTTTAAGATCATATTTCCAAAATTAAATGTATTTAAGACTCAGCGGACATGTGTCCGCTGATGTCTATCAACTACCATATTATTGTTTTAATCTTATAAAATTAATTAATGTAAATTAAGAAAATTTTAGAATAGTGTTTTCAAAATTAAATGTATTTAAGACTAAGTGGACACATGTCCGCCGATGTATTTTAATACTATTGTTAAAATCTTATAAAATTAATTAATGTAAATTAATAAATTTTTAAGATCATGTTTCCAAAATTAAATGTATTTAAGTCTTAGCAGACATGTGTCCGCCGATATATTTTAATTACAATATTATTGTTCAAATCTTATAAAATTAATTAATGTAAATTAGGAAAATTTTAAGGTCATATTTCTAAAATTAAATGTATTTAAGACTTAATGGACATGTGTCCGCCGATGTCATTTAATTACAAAATGATTGTTTAAATCTTATAAAATTAATTTATGTAAATTAAGAAAAATTTAAGATCATGTTTCCAGAATTAAATGTATTTAAGACCAGCGGACATGCTAATATTTCACATATTTTATGGTGGACATACAAGAAAAGCCTTCATTAATCGGCGGACATGCAGAAAACACTTTAATTGGAAGTGTGTATTCATGTCCGCCAAAAAATTTCTTAACAAATAATATATATATATATATATATATATATATATATATATATACCAGGAACCAATTCGAATTTGGATCTTGGCATGTCGGAAGGTACCCTTTCTAAAGGTAACTTCCAGCCATGTTCATACTCGACACGACGCCCCCACCCATATATATGTCAGAATTTTATTTTCTGATTTTTTTAGATAAAGTGGGTGAGAGTTACCACTTTATTGGCGTTGAAATTGAGGAGAATCTTTGACCCCTTTAACTCAAATTCTATTTTTCACTCTCTATCATATTTAATTAAAAAATCATATTCTTTCATTCCTTATTTATAATTCAAATAATCATATTCTCTCATTCCTTATCTATCATATTTTTAGATCATGTTCGTCATAATATTTAAATATGATCTATTTCCCCAATTTCGCCCACAAAAATTATATATATTAATCATGAGTGTCCGCCCACATTTTAAAATAATGTAATAATTATTATTACACAAACAATTATTGTCACCTACATACACATGCATACATACCACCAATTAAAGTGTTTTTTCGGCGGACACGAGTGACATATATAGCAAACTTGATGTCACATAATTCATATTGGGCATTTAAAGTGTTGTCCCAAAGAAATTTGTAGAGAACTTCCACTAAGCCACAAGTTCTAAATATTGAAAATAAGAAAGTGGGTGTACGAATATGGTGTGGTATCCCTTTTATCAGTCCTTGTTTCCTACTTGACCATTAGATGCTAACTGTGTTTCTAATTATTTAGAGCCTTCTCTCTAGTTCTAAATATACAGAAAGATAAGTTGCAATGTATAAAATGAAGAGGAAGTATAAATAATGAGGAAAAAAAAATTCTAAATCTCCTTTATGTTTGTATCATTAAATATAAAAAATGCTGCTCGATTATCTTTCATGTTTGCTTTGTTAGTTGTCTTAGTAGTTTTGTGAACTTTGCTTCATGAAAATTAAGAATGGCTCTACTTACTCTTCTATACAAGAATTTAATAAGATCTTTGATGTTGTATCATTCTTAATTATAAAAACCACACTACATATACATCTTTTGCAGAAACATTTCACGTTTGATAGTTCGACGCATCTGGGAACGTGAGGCTGGAAAACGTTATTCCTCCACGCTTTGTGATTGGAGAAAATCTGGAAAGCGCCATCAAATGTTGGACCAGAAATTTGGAAAAGTTGGCAACAAAAATGGAATACTACGGAGTTAAAAAAAAAGCATTATCAAGCATCAAAAAACCGAAAGGGCGAGGTGTTAGGTTCTAGAAAGGGACCACCTACTCATTCTGGTGGCTCTAGATCTGCTATAGATCATGGCATTTAACTCGTAAGCAATTAAAATGCCTTAATTTTCATGTTTTGAATTTAAAATATTAATTAATTTTTAGTTGTAAGATTTAAATATCAGTTTCAAACTCTGTCATCATAATAATTTCAGGCTAAAGAACTAAATCGTCCTGTAACGGACTATGAGATTTTTGAGAAGATGCACAAGAAGAAAAATGGAGAATTTGTTGATAAAAGATCGAAGGATGTTTCTGTAAGTTAATTGTGGATACTGTATATCATAGTATTAATCATTTAATATGTCTAGCATTACAATTTGAGGATGTGTGCTTCGTAGGAGGAGGTTATAAAGTGTCGTACTGAAGCTACTCAAAATCTGATTGAAGATGGGGAAAATTCTTTAGCTACTACTGATTGGTCCACTATATATTATGGAGTTGTTGGACCACAAAAGAAGCAGCGGGTGTATGGACTAGGATGCAAACCTTCAGCTGCTATACCAGCTTGTAGCTCATCAAAATCTACACCATTTGAACGTGATCAATTACATGCTGAGATTTATGAGGAGGTGCGAGAGGAGATGAGGCACAGACAAGAAGATATTGAACAAGAAATGAGGCAGAAGCAGGAGCATATAGAGTTGGAGTTGAGGCAGAAACAAGAAAAGATAGAGGACCTTATGCAGAGGTTTATGACAGGTGGAAGTGCTTCATCCAATCCAACAGATTTATGTGCAACTACTGAAGATGATGATGATGAAGATTATCATTCCGAAGATCAGTAGATGCAAGATAAGGTGGACTAATATTCGCAGATATTGGTCCGGTATCTTATTCTTCATGTTTTATATATTATTACATATATTCTATTTTAGGGTTCTTTATAATTTCATTAAGTATCTTTCATTTGTTTGGTAGTGTTGATGAAACATGCTACAGTATTTAGCTTACTTCGTTACGTATCTTTCATTTGCTTGGTTATGTAGATGGAAGATGTTATAAAATTTATTTTTAAATTTAGAGGCTAAATATGCTAGAACTCATGTTATTTATGGAATTAATTTTTTATTTCAATACTTTTTCAATGTTAGTTACACGTTTTATATCTTTGTTATTATTAGTTGATGATCAAAATTAAATGCCATTAAATGGGTATTTTTACAAACAAATGGAAAATTCAAATGCACTTATGAAATACAAATAATAGCAATGATATTAAATCTATCACTAAATTATACTAATGAAATTTAATCTGTTAATAAATAATTCATCTTACCAACAAAAATTACAATTCAACGGACAAGAATTGGCAATAGATTTTCTCTGTGTTTGTAAATTTCATTAATGAAATATAAATCGTTAATAATTTATTAAAATATTATCAACAAACATTTCCAACGAAATTTATTTTTGTTAGAAATTATTTATGAATTACTAACAAATGTTATAGTATATGGACAAATAAAATAGCAACGACCACGGAGTTACCAACAACATTGTCAATGATGACTTGGTTGGTATTTTAGCTACGGCCTGATATTTTTGTTGACATGTTGTTCTTAAATTCCCAACGGCATAAATTATTTGGTTGCTAGATTTTACCAACGAGAGGTATACCAACAGATAAGAAATAGTTAGTAATCTATTGGTAGACACAATTACCAACGGATTATCATATTTACAAACGAAAAATTTTCGTTGGTATTTTCGTGTTTTCTTGTAGTGTTAGGACTACTAGGATATGAAAATAGGGGTAGCGAATCATACAACTTAGATTTCGTGATTTCAAGAGGTACTTCCTCATTTTGCTACTCGGTTCACATTATTATAACAATTACGGATTACAATATGTAAAATAGCTATTGAAAAATCAATCACCTATTAGAGGGGTAGTCCAAACAAGCATTGAAAATTCAAGATTCACATCAAAGTCAATCACAAAATAAATTCATAAAACATGTTGGTAATTTTATTCCTAATCAAACATTAAAATTAATCTACGGAGGTTCACAATCCCTGGACTAGAAACGAAATTACATAATTGAAATAAAATAAAATAAATAAAAAAGACTAAACCGATATACCAAGTGGTGGAGTTCTTCCCGTCGCCTCCTAAACTGCTCCTAGCGTGAGTATGCAGCCCGAATCGTGATGTGTTGACGTCAGATCGTGGATTCCTCATGTGATGTATATATCCTTCTTATTTATTTTCTTTTCTTATTTTTTCCTTTCTCCATTTTTTTCTTTATCTCAACCATCATCTCCCCTTCATCATAAATCCAATCACAACAAATATTTTCAATGAATTCCACAATGTGCAAAATAGTAGAAGGTTCAAATGGAAGAGTTTAAGAACAAAGTGGAACATGACTAATTTGATATGCTCATTCATCAAAGAAAAGACTAGGCACAAAGTGGCTCTCCTAAAGGTTTAGCATGATCGGGTAGGTAAAAAGAAAGCCAAATGATGGGTTGCCTAGTTGCCTTTATCATTTAAGTACACATGGTCAAATGTAAGATCTCAAAATGCATTCAAGGAGCAAGTTCTAGAATGTACATATCAAGTTTAATTTGCACTCAATCAAGAAAAATAGTAGCGCTTGTATAGATGATAGCTCTTCAAGGCTCAAAGCTCATAAGAATAGGGTAATTTTGCCATGAATTACCAAATAAAAATTATTCCACATTTGCCACAAAAATAACAAGACAAAACCAACAACTTACAAGTATCGGCACATCAAATTCAACTCTCTTGTCATGCCAAAAGTTTCACATATCAAAGCATAATTTCATCATAAATCCAACACCAACTTCACATGTGCTCGTGTGTAAAAATATGATTCCAAATGAATTACCATATGCACATCTATTAACCAAAAACATTGCAACTTCAAATATCACTCAATATACCAAACCTACCCATACCTAATTATTTTGCTAGCCCTCAAGCAAACAAAACGCAAGAAAATTCAAGGAAAAATCAAGTGCAAGAGTGGAAAGAAGTCACCGGGTTAAGCTCAATTTGATTGACCACATGTTGGGATTTACCTCTTCATCTCCAAAAACGTCACCAACACCATCATCGTTTCACTCTATAGCCTACAATTAAGCACACACCAAAAGAACAAGATTATTTATTAAAAAAAATAATAAATAAAAATAAAAACTAAGTTGGGTTGCCTCCCAATCATCGCCTTTTCTTAATGTCGTTGGCTCGACATTCACTTCCCTTTCACGTAATAGGAGTAAAATGTTCAAATCAATATAATGATCTTATTGATTTGCGAGAAGTGTTCTCTTCCTTCAAAATTATATGGTTCTTGGCCAACCCTTTGGTGCAAAGCTCCACAAAAAATTATTTGATCGCCTCAAGAAAAAGATTATGAATCTCTTCAATCCGAAACACACCAATGTTCTCCTTTACTTGATGATCAACAACCTTTGACAACCTATAGGAATATGGAAAAATATCAAAATGAATGAAAACTGATTCGAATGATTTTACCTCTTTTTTTGAATTTCAGCAGGCATAACACTGAAAAGTTCAATGTCAGTTTCTGCGGACAGATTTTTCTGCAACAATTCTGCAGAATTTTCAGCACACTCAACCTCCTCAATTTTGGTTTCCATATCCAAATTCTCATCATGGGTGGAGTCCTCAATACATTCCTCATGATTTGTACTTTCTTGTGCCACCATACGTTCAACCTCTAACTTTAATTGACTACATTGACGCTCCAAACTCCAAAGACTCAATTGAGTTCCTTGTTGAAATATCAAAGTGCTAATTTCCATCCGTTTTAGCAAGGACTCTAATGAAGCCTTCAAAATTTATTCATCACCATAGTACCCATCATCCTCATAATAGCATTCACTATTATTGAAGGGTTGTGGTCTTTGCTTATAATAGCCACACCTTTGAAAACTGGATGGTTGATCATATGAGTTGTCCACATATCGAGAAGTATGAGGGTTATGCCACCCTTGATTGCAAGTGTTGACATATGGTTGATCATTCCAATGCCTTTGTTGATTAGCACTCTAATATTCATCTTTTTGTCTCACCGCTAATCTATCAATCAAGGATAGACAATCATGAGTGGAATGGAGTGTGGTTGCACAAACTCTATATGGCTGAACATTATGACCATAAAAACCATGAGATCGATCCATTAGAACTAAGCCTGCAAGGGGGAGAAAGTGATTAAACTCGAAAATTCAGAAAAATCAAAGCAGAGTAGAACTGATACTGAAGGGTTCAGTGTTAATAATTTGCTGGGCAAAATTCGAAAAAATAAATAAAAAACATGAAAAATTTAACAAAAATTCGGGAATACTCCCCGACAACGGCGCCAAAATTTGGTGTGCTGTTGCCGGCACCAAAAAATAAGATTTGTAATTTTTTGAACAAATCCACACTAGAGTGTAGTAGGATAAGTATGGGTTGAACTCACAGAAAGTAATCGAATTTCAATTGAATTAATTGTGCTTTTGGAAAAGTAACAAGGGGAGATTGGATTGAGTTCTAACAACTAATGAACATAAAACATAAATAATTAAAATTGCAGTAAATATAAAATAAGATAAACAAATAAAATTGAAAACCTAGTCCAAGGATTTGATCCCTCCCATATCCTAATTCATAAAATCGCAAGAATTATACATGCCAACAATTATATAAACTCAAATCCCTAGGCTAATGGTACGACCAAATTAACCCGAATGTTCTTAAGATCATCAATTAAGGTACGACCACATTAAATTGAACTATTTACGAGTGACCCTATGGATTCGAACTCACAAATGTATTAAGACTCCAAACATAGAATTACTAGGTTATGAAAACCGGCTATGAATCATACAACCTAGATCTTATTACACCTAGAGGGCCTTTCTCTATTTCGCTACTCAATTCAATCCTCACAACAATTACGGATCATGAATCATGAAATAGCAATAAATAATTTAATAATTAATCTAGATGGCCAGTCTAAAATATTTATCAAATTATTATAAAATCGATTCAGTTTACGCAATAAGATAAATTCATATAAAAGTTTGCAACATAAAATTCAAAACAATAAAATAAATAATTCTACGGGAGTTTCACAACCCTCGGACTAGAAAACGAATTACATAATTAAACTACAAAAGTAGGAATGACAAAACCGATGATCTTGAATTCCTATGGTGGTGCTTCAGCCGTCCTTCTCCTCCAATCTGCCTTCTGGCTTGTAGAAGTCCCAACGTGAGATCACGGATGTGATATGATGTATATATCCTCCTTATTTATTCTTGTCCCCCAAGAAACCTAATTGATTTCTTTCCTTCTTGAAGAGTGTCCAGATTCATTGCATCTCCAATCTTTTTGGTAAGTTTCCTTATGCTCTTCAAATCAAATCCCTCCTTAATTTGCCTTGATCAAATCTTTATTTCCTGCAAAAAAGACTATTGTAACAGTCACACAAAAATAAATTAATGTAACGGTACAATTTATCTCTATTTTGGCAAGTTTCAATAAGAAATAAAATAATTAAAGTTCAAGTGTGAAAATATAAATAAGTCGTAATTACACTAAATAATTCACAACTCACATAACAATATATATGAATTCATCTAAAATAATGAGACAAAATTACGACTTATCAAGCACGCTCCTGAAGATAACCTGGATCATTCATCGCGTTCAAAAAGCTAAGATATATAGCGTCCACAATACTCTTCATAGGGTCATCACCACATTCAAGAAGTATGTCTTCTAGAGTTTATGGAATATAAAGAAAACACACAAAAAAGAAAAAAAACATAAATCATAAGATAAACGAAAAAAATGATACCTAAAATAATAATGTTTGAATCTGAAAATAAGATTAAAAAGAAGAATAAAAGATAGAATATAAAAATATAAAAATAGGGTTCATAGAATTATTATAAAGCAAATACAAAAATTGAAGAAAAAAGAGAAAGATAAAAAAAAAAGAATGATACCTCAAATGAGAATGATTGGGCCTACAAATAAGAGCAAATATGATAATGATTTAACTTAAAAATAATATCAAATAAAAGTATAAAAGAAGATAAAATTAAATTATAAAAATAGGGTTTCTAGAATTATTATAAAAATTTGAAAAAATCGAAATGAAAAAAATAAGAAAAAAATTAAAAAGTATAACGATACATTTAAGGAGAATAATTGAATCTGCATATAAGATACATACACTGATGAATTTTTTTAATGATCGAAACTGCAAATAAGATCAAATAAAAATAAGACCAATAAAATAAAATAAAAAATTTTAAAAATAGAGTTTATGGAAGATAAAGGGAAAAAAAAGAAGCAGATAAAAACATAAATCATAAAATAAATGAAAGAAAAAAAAATGTTGCCTCAAATGATAATGCTTGAACCTGAAAATAAGATTAAAAAGAAGAAACAAAAGATAGAAAATTAAAATATAAAAATAGGGTTATAGAATTACTATAAATCAAATACAAAAATTGTAGAAAAAATATAGACAAAATAATAATAATAATAATAATAATAAAATGATACCTCAAATGAAAATGATAGAACCTACGAATAGGATCAAATATGAGAATGATTGAACCTAAAAATATTATTATCAAATAAAAGTATAAAAGAAGATAAAATAAATTAAATTTTAAAAATATGGTTTATAGAATCTATACATATATTAAAGAAAACCTAAACTTCTATTTTTGTTTTTAATATTTTTTCAATTTTACTATATTTAGAAATAATTCAATTTTAATATTGATAATCCAATTAATATTTTTGACTTCCATAAAATTTAATTATATTAATAATAGATTTTATTATTTTAATTTTAATTTTTTATTTAGCAATGTAAATTTGATAAATATGAGAGATATTTTTGGCATATTTAACTAATTTTTAATATTCCTTCAATATATTATAATTTAATTTAATATACACAAGATATACTCCCTCCGTCCCGTTTCAATGTTTACGTTTGCGAGTATAATATTTTAATAGATAGTGGGTGAAAAGATATAATATTTAATGTAAAGTGAGTATGTGTATTAGTGTTGGATGTCGGGATCATGATAATATATTAATTGTTTTAGGTGGGTCACATATTCAAAAAAAAAAACGTAAACATTGAAATTAGAAATATGTAAACATTGAAATAGGATGGAGGGAATATGATTTTTCTTTGATTTTAATCATAAAATTTATCATACTAATAATGGATTTTATTATTTAATTTTACTTTTCTTATTTATTTAAGAATAAATTTAACTAATTTTTAATCAATATATACTTAATTTCAATTAATATATCAATCAATATTCATTTAATATATTATAATTATAATTTGATTTAATTTAAATAAGACATATGATTTTCCTTAAAATAATTCTATATAAATCTTTTCATTACCTAATCAAATTCTTGATTTCTCCTCTTTTTTTTCCTAACGTTTTTTCTTTTTCTTTTCTTGTACAAATTTCACTTTCATACTTATTTATAATCTATTTTACTTTTTTTTTATCTTTTATATTTTTATTTAATCTTATATGTAGGTTCAATCACTTTCCTTGGATGTAACATTATACTTTTTAATTTTTTGTTATTTTTTTTTTCTATTTTTGTGTTTTTTTCCTAATGTTTTTTCTTCTTCTCTTTTACAGTTTCTATTTTGATATTATATTATTTAATCTACTCTATTTTTTTTGTCTTTTATGCTTTTATTTGATCTTATATGCAGGTTCAATTATTCTTCTTAGAGGTATCATTATACTTTTTACTTTTTTGTTTTTTTTTCGATTTTTGTGTTTTTTTTCTAATGTTTTTTCTTTTTCTTCATTTTTACAGATTCTACTTTCATACTGTTTATAATCTAATCTAATTTTCTTTTTGTCTTTTATACTTTTATTTGATCTTATATGCAGGTTCAATCATTCTTTTGGAGGTATTATTATATTTTTTAATTTTTTGTTATCTTATTTTTTTAAATTTTGTATTTTTATTAAAAATCAAATTCTTACTCTCTCCCTGTTTTTTTTCCTAATGTTTCTTATTTTTCATCTCTTTTACAGATTCTATTTTAACATTATTTATAATCTACTCTTATTTATTTTGTCTTTTGTATTTTTGAAGTTACAAAGGTTGTACCTGTGAACCAACCCCCTAAAGCGAAATAGGCACAAGGAAAGAGCAATAGGCCAGACCAGCCTACAAAAACGAAACGGTCCCTCCGTAACCAGTCATTCATAATATCAAATAAATCATTTTCGTCTTTGGTAAATTTACCAAGGGCTATAGTCATAGTGATCCTCCCACACGTCCTGCTTTCCGCACGATTCTGATAGATCCAACGAAGCCTGAGGTATTATTATACTTTTTAATTTTTTATTATCTTATTTTTTTCTTTTCGATTTTTGTGTTTTTATTAAAAATTAAATTCTTACTCTTTCCCTCTTTTTGTTTTGTTTTGTTTTTTATCTAATACTTCTTATTTTTCTTCTCTTTTACAGATTTTACTTTCATATTATTTGTAATCTATTCTAATTTTTTTGTCTTTTATATTTTTATTAGATCTTTGATCTAATATGCATGTTCAATTATTTCCTTGGAGGTATCATTATATTTTTTAATTTTTTGTTAGCTTATTTTTTTCTCTTCGATTTTTTGTGTTTTTTTAATAATTCTATAAACCCTATTTTTATAATTTAATTTATTTTATCTTCTTTTATACTTTTATTTTATATTAATTTTAGGTTCAATCATTCTCATATTTGATCTTATTTGTAGGTCCAATCATTTTTATTAGAGGTATCATTAATTCCTTTTTTTAATTATTTTTTATCTATCTTTTTTCTCTTCAATTTTTGTGTTTGCTTTATAATTCTATGAACCCTATTTTTATATTTTAACATTCTATCTTTTATTCTTTTTTTAATGTTATTTTCAGGTTCAATCATTATCATTTGAGGCATCATTTTTTTCCGTTTATCTTATGATTTATGTGTTTTCGTTTTTTCTTGGATGATCAAGATTAAAATTGAATTCTAAATAGAGTAAAATTAAAAAAAATTAAAAATAAAAATAGAAGTTTAGGTTTGCTTTTATATATGTATAAATATAAATTTGATTTGTATTATTTTTTAATAAAACTTTTAACAAATTTATTAAACAAAAGAATATAATAATCATTTAGAGTTGATCTGATGTACACCAATTGCACACTAAAAACATGATCCATATTTAGAAATTGATCAATTATGACTCTCCTCTCTCTTCACTCACAATTAATCTACCACTCCTGACTCTTCTCTTTTCACTCTCAAATCTGCCACTAGTCTCATCCCTAATTCTACTGCCTCGCTTCGTTTGCCGTCGTCTCTCTCTTCTCTCCAATCTGCCTGCTCTGCCTCATTTATTTGCGCGCCGCCTCCATCCTCCGTCTCCTCCCTCACTCCACCGTCTGGTTCCGTTCACCTGCTCTCTCTCTGCTCTCCCCATTTCTCATTCTTTCTCTCTCAAATCTGCCGCTAGTCTCCTCCCTAACTCTGCCACCTCGCTCCATCCGCCGCCGCCTCGCTCTTCTCTCCAATCTGCCTGCTTCGCGTCCTTTCTCTGTACGCGACCTCCATCCTCCATCCTCCGTCTCCTCCCTCACTCTGTCGCCTGGTTCCGTTCACCCGCTCCCTCTCCGCTCTCCCCATTTCTTCTTCTTTCTCTGTCCATCACCTCCCTCCGTTAATTATAGATGTTGATCGGTGTAAACTTATTGTATAAAATTAGGGCTGAATTGAGGATTAAGTTCTCAAGTTGATTGGATTAGGTATTGGTTCTAAGGGGAGGGGATTAATCGTGATTAACTGAACTGGATTAGGTTCAATAGAGGTTCTGGTTCTGAGGGAAGGGGGAATCAACGGCTACTGTTTAGGTGGAGGAAACTGATGTTTGGGTGGACACCAGTGGAATGTAATTCTTTCCTATTTGGATGAAGTTACCTTCCTATTTGGATGAAGTAACCGATTGAGATTGGAATGTGGAATACAATATTTTCACATAAGTTTATTGTGTATAAGTTTTAATTAAGTAATATATATATTTATTTTCATAAATGTATTCTTTATATTAAATGTAAGTTAATATACATATGGATGTATTCTTTATACATTAATGCATCGCAACATAGACATTAATAAGTTACAACTTATACACTTGCATATTAAAATATATACATATTCATGTATTACATCTTATACTAAAATGTATAGTATTTTATACTAATATGTATAACGAAAATTAATAAATACGTTGATGAAAATATTGATAAAAATAATATCAATATTGATTTTTTATAAAATATAATAGATTTATTGAGAATAATATATACACTAATACATTATGAAAATGCATATTAAAAATCAATAAGATTTAACAATTTTTTTAAATATAAAATTAAGTATATATTTAAGTCTAAAAGGTAATACAGTTATGTTATAAAAATATACACTACACGAAATTAAAACAATACACAATATCTCAATTTACGTCATAATCAAATTCAAGAGTTTCATTCATCAATCACCCAATTCTCACAGTATATTCATCCAATCGACATTTTAGCCTCAAAAATAAAATAAAACTTGCATCGATAAATATTTAAAAAAAATATTAAAAGATCTCTAAATATTTGAATATTCGAAAAGCATAGATTCACGACGCCATCGGAAGCATAGATTCACGACGCTGGAGACAACCATCAGCATTTTGAAGAATCAGTTACACCACCTTCATAACCTCTGTCGTAAGATCTCAATCAGATCTACCATCGTCATAACCACAGTTATAAGATCTTGAAGAATCAGGTACCTAGTTTGAACTCGATCTTTATATAATATTCTTCTGCGCTTCTGTCTTCATGAGCAGGAAGAAGAAGGTAGATCTATCTGATCAAGAATTGAAGAAATGGAGGAAAGAAAATGAGATAAAGGTAGATATGACGAAATATTGAAGAAACGGCAAGAATAAAGATTCGGATGGCGGATGGAAAGAGGAGAGACCTAGAAGCGAAGAAAGAGAAAGTGAGAGATCAAATGAAAATGGGTTAACATTTATTTAAATAAGTCGGTTCATTTGTATTTGGGTTACTTGGTGTATCTTAAAAACTGGTGCACAATAATATTTGTCTTTTTTTATTATCATATTCTTAAGTATATGTTTTGAATACACAGGGAAATATAGGATTGAAAGAGGGGACCACAACACCGTGAACTCAATTTACACAAGTATTTGTGTTTAAAAAAAGCGCCCAACATGGTTCCAATGATTGGGCCCACAATATAAACCTAGAGCCCATAGAATTTATGTTAGACAACAGCAGGCTCAATGCTTCACAAATGGGCCTGGACACAATCGAATATCTCAAAATTAATATTTCTTCAGAGTTAAATGTGATGTAATATAAAATATTTTTACTTAAGAGAATTTATTCGCAGCCACAAAGACATTTATTGTCATCCGAATATTAATATCTCCTAGCTTCTAAATCTGAATAATTTCTTGGAAGGAATAATAGTAACACTTTCTCTCTAATGTGGCAAATGCTTCACTTTTATTATCGTTTCCCACCATAATCAAATCTACATTTTCACTTTTAAGTTTTTTCTTCTGATTTCTTTATTATTTTAATGTATTACCCTATTTTATTCAACATTGGAGAGTAGAAGGCATCTTACAGTTAATTAATTAGTTGTGTTTATGAGTATATTAATGAAAATGTAGATTTTACATCTTCATGCGTGTGGTTCACATTCATTTTATCATTTGTCTTTCTTTTATTCCACGTTTTATCCAAGGAATATTATCAGATATCTATCTGATCACACGTATGGTTAATATTTATTCTATTAATAAACAGATAGACTAAGAAAAAAACTTAAGGTTCCAATATGTGTACTTTGTTTTCCCCTGTTTATCAGTTATTTAATTCTAATATTTTCCCTTTCAACCACGAAGAGATAGATATCGATTTGCTAGGACATGAGAAGACAAGACAATGACAACTGAATTTTAGATTCGAATGGATAAATAATTTGGCAAAACGATAGATATGTTGACTAATTTAATGATACAGAATAAGTCGTCTATCTAATGGTCGGTATCCTCTAATGTTATATATTAGGGCAAAGAGTCGTTTTGGCCCTTCATCTTAGTTTCCAAGATCAAATAAACCCTTAATCTTATTTTTTATTTGTCTAAACCCTTATCCTTATTAGGTTAGATCAATTGAGCCTTTTTTTTGTTAAAGGATCAATTAAGCCCATCATTTTAAATTATTATATCAATTAAACCCTTCATATATTTTTCAAGTAAATTAAATATAAAAACACACCCTTAATCTTTAATAAATTAGATATAAAATAGTTCAAAACCCATTACTAATCTCCTGCAGGCTCATTACTTTATTTCCTTTCTTTTGTTTTATTTATTTATTTTTTGTTATTTTTTTAATCCTCCTCTTTTATTTAATTATTATTATTATTATTTTAAATAAACAAAATGTAATATTAGTACTGTTCGTTCTTTGTTTTATTTAATTTTTGATTTTGACTTTTTTAATTTTAATTTATTTAATGCATATATATTTAAATATACTTCGTATATAGATTAGAAAATATAATACTACATGAATAATTCGTATAAAAGATAAAATGTGATAATATTAGTAAAAACATCTTTAACAAAAATTGATATATACTTGCTCAAAAAAATAGTGATAATTAACAATTAAATTATTTCTTGAAAATTTTATATGATGAATAAAAAATATGATAGTTAATAAAAAAAAACTTAATCAAAGAATATTGATATCCGTACTATTTAACTAGAAAAAATATATTTAATTTGTGATAATTTTTACATTATATTTATCTTACATTTTTATTTAAAAAATTTAAATGAACTTTTACTTCACACTTATTATTAAATTTATAAAATAATTTTAAACATGTAGTATATTTTAAATTATTGAATAATGAATTTAAATTAAATAATAAAAATTACTACAGATGTAATTAATTTAATGTAAATAAAATTTAACAAATTAAAGAACCAACATTACATTTTGCATAATAATAATAATAATATATATATTTATTTATTTATTCATTTATTTATTTATTTATTTTGTGCGTGCTTGGAGGGGTTAAATCGTCACTTGTGTGTTGACCGTAAAGAATCATGGCCACTTATGATCAATTAAAATAAAGAAGTAAATTAGATTTAAAAGAAAAATTAAATAAAGGGCTTAATTGATCAAAATAAGTAAATTGAGGGGGTTTTATGAACCTTGCCATTTGTTTAAAAAGATAAGGATGTCAATTGATCTAATATAAAAAGATTAAGGGTTTAGTGAATAAAAAATAAGATTAAGGATTTATTTGATTCGGAGGTACAAGATGGATGGTCAAATTGACTCTTTGTCCTATATATTATACATCCCCATTTAAGCAGTTTGATATTTCATATGGCTTGGCACATTCTTACAATCCACGAAGCGGGCTTTGTCTCAGCTTGAGGTGAAACTTTTGTGAAACAAATACTATACGGGGTCGCCCATCTCTACCGCCACCAAGTCATGCATCGGGATCTCAAACCCGATAACATCCTGATGAACGGGTCGGGTCAGCTGAAGTTATGCGACTTTGATCAGGCTGTCCTGAAAGATGCCGAGTGAATCCGGAATGTACACTCTGGGAGTTGCTATGTTGTGGTACAGAGCACCGGAAGTACTGATTGACGGCTCGGAGAAGTACTCGGAGGCCGTCGATATGTGGGCGGTAGGGTTCATCATGGGGAAGTTGGCGACCGGAGAAGTTGTTTTCCGACAAGATTATGAGATCAGACAGCTGGCATGTATACACGACATAGTTGGAAGTGAAAAACTTGAAAGAACGTTTTCTAGATTGATTATGTGGGCCGGGTTAGATCTGCTCAGGAAACTTCTGAGTTTGGATCCGAATGAGAGAATAACTAATGTTGATAGCTCGACAAAAAACTGCCTAAAATATTAGTTAAAACCCATTTGTGGTAGTCCTACCCCACATCATACATTACGATAATTTATAACCATACATGGCATATATATATATATATATATATATATATGTGTGTGTGTGTGTGTGTGTGTGTGGGGTAGCATGTCATTCTATAAAGCGATTTCACAGGACGGACACAAGAGATTATTTTACGGCTTCAACATCTCATAGCTTGGCAAAGACATGACAGCCACGCCCAACTTCACAGCTTGGATAGACTTGGCATGCCGTAGTGGCTCAACCATCGTAGCTCGCCAACCATACCACAGTAACGTGCCACTCCCAGCCTATGGCGCCAATGTTCCGGCGATTCAGTGACCCAACCACCACTGCATATTCTCTGTCTTTTGTACTATGACTCATAATCCCCTGCGGTAGCACAGTGGATACTCATAAGGCATAAAATATCAAATCTCCCAAATCTTATCACATCTGTATATTTAATTTAAAGTATGTCTAAACTCTAGGATCCTATACCTATCCTGGACCCCCAATCTTTGCCTATAAATAGCACCGGGAACCATGGGGAAAACCATCTCATTTTTCATTACTAAAAAATAGCTTGAATATTCTTCTCTCTAGTATTTTTCCATATAAGTTCAGAATTTATATCCTTGGTATAATTTCTTATCAAAATAAAAAGGAAATAGAGTTCTGATCTTATTTAGTGTTGATTTCGTTGGTTTATTCATATTTTAATTTCAAAAGATATTATATAAAAATCACACGTCAACATTTTGGCGCTAGAAGAAGGGCCTTCCCTCACTAACTCTATTTTTTTTATTTTTCTTACTTTTTAAATCCATCCCGCAATCATCACGTTGAGATGTCGGAAGGAAGGAGCTCCCATAGAGCCGATTCCCCTCCAAATAACGTTAACAATGGAATGAATGCATATTCTAGACAACCTTGCTGAGCTACGGGAACTTATAGCTTCCCAAACTCAGCGACTGACCTCTATGGAGAGAGCCAACAATGGCGCCAATGCACAAACAACCAACAATCCACAAGCCAGGCTAAGCTTTAGCAGTAGTGACACTCGCACCATAACCTCTACAACTCACTCTATAAGATCTGCCTCAGAGCGACCAACACCTCGTGGAAGGAGAGCGAGACCTGATGCTCGAGACGTACTATATGAGCGCCAGGAAAGAAATCAACAAGAGGGGAATCAACGTGCTAACAACAATCCACGCCATCCTGCAAGCTCAGGTTCTCAGCCTCGCGGGCGGCAGGAAAGAAATCAGCAAGAGGGGAATCAAGGAGATAATCACGACATGAACCCCGCTGTAAGTTCGGGTGCTCATCCTCGGGGACCTGTCCATGACAGGATAGGCTGTCCAGATCTACGGCAGAACCTTCGGCGCGCAAGGAACCAACCTGTGGCCTCTACCCAGTCGTTCGCACTGGATCCCAAGGAAGCTCCTATGGAAAGGCGGCAACCTATTCATCCTGAGGACCAACTTGATAACCGGCGAGAGAATGACCCCAGCAGAAATGATGTCTTTGAAGCCTTAATAAGAAGAATGGAATATTTGGAGAATCGCCAACTCCTCGAACAATAAGGTATAGATCCTTTTGCTGGACAGTCCCCACTCGCACAAGAGATTCTAAGACAACCACTTCAAGCAAAGATCAAACTACCACAGATCCCACAGTACGATGCTGAATCTGACCCTGCTGTTCACATAAAAAAATACACTTCATGGATGACTGCGCAAGGTAGCACTGGGGCGACGAAATGCCGACATTTTCCTCTCACACTGGGTGATAAACTCACCAATGGTTCTCCTCTCTTCCTCCACACTCCATTTGTAGTTGGGATGAGTTGCGGCAGTTATTCTATACGCAGTACGCCTATACGAGCAAAGGAAAGGCGCTAAAACAGGATTTAACAAGCATCAAACAAGCCCCCGACGAGTCTACAAAAGACTACATTGCTCGATTCATCACCACAAAAAATAAAGGTGTGAGTATCGATGATGAAGCTGCGATTTATCTATCTGCCGCAGGACTCAATGAAGGCTCTAGACTTTGAAAATCTATCCAGCAAGACTTTCCAACATCATTCTCTAACTTCATGGAGAGGGCCCAGCATTGCATCAGGCTGAACGAGAAGCTGGGAGACAAGACGTGCAAGAAACCTGAGCAGAGCACTCCCAAGTTTGAAAAGAAAAAGGAAAGTGCTCAGCTCCAAAGAAAGAGTATAAGGCCCCCATAGCTTTCAAGCCATTTCCAGATTCAGTATAAGTAAGAGAAATGACAGAGGTCATGAGCATGGGGCCAGAGCAATTGTTCTTGCAAATCAAAGACTAACAGGTCCTACGACCCCCAAGGAAGATAATGGTCGACCAGAGTAATCTAAACAAAAAGAAATTTTACAAATACCATGAGTCCATAGGGCATAATATTGATGAATATCGAGATTTGCTGTTGGAGCTATGGAAGCTATACCACGCAGGGCAACTTGAAAATTTGATAATAGGCCCAAAGCGCCATAGGGGAGCAGCCAGAGAGGTTGAACATCCAGATGCCAGACCTAAGACAGCTCTCCCACCACCAAATAGAGCTGCCGCACTGCATGGCCGAGTACCCGAAATCCTTACACTTAAAGATACTTTTGTTGGAACCTCGAGCTTGTCGCTTCATTCCTCAAAGAAACAGAGAAAGATGGAGTTGAGAGCCTTTACTAATGCTTATCTACAATGTAATAAGGGCATAGCCATACCCCGGCACCATTGCATAACCTTTACCGATGAAGATATGGTTGGAGTTGTAACACCACACAATGATGTACTGGTGATCTCTCCTATTATTGCAGAGGTCAAAGTACATAGATGCATGGTAGACACGGGGGCTTACACCAATGTCATCTTTGCCTCTACCTTCCGAAAGCTTGGTGATTTTGCTGACCATGTCCTTCCATGCACTGATTTCATACAAGGGTTCAGAGGGGCAAATACAAAGCCTATTGGGGAAATCATTATGATAGTTAAACTATCCAACACCGACGGAAGCATATGTTAGGAAAGAGATCTTCTTTTTAAGATTGTAGACGCTCCTGATACATACAACTACATATTGGGTAGGTGTTCCTTCACAGATTCAATGCTGTGGCATCCATCCTTCACTCGTGCATAAAGTTCATCACTGATGAGGGATGGTCGGCAACTGTCAGAGGTGACCAGAGGAGGTCTCGAGAGTGTTCTTACTTAGAACTGACAAGACATGATCTTAATGTCTTGGGGAAAGGATCCTCGAATAAAAAACAGCAGGATATGCCGCCCGAGGTACGTGTAGAAGAAGGGCTGAGCTCGCAACCTCTCAACCAAGCTCCCGTAGCCCAGAATCTTAGTGCAGAAATAGCCAACCTTCTAACCGCGCTTCATAATGAAAGCACTCCAGAGCTACTGAGTCGGGTGAACAAACTCAACCACCGAGCTATCACACAAATATTAGAGCTACGGAGTATGAAAGAGTTACTCAGAGAGAAAATCCAAAAAATTCAAGGAACTGCCACCATCAGTGAACCACTGAATACAACTCGTACCGTTGCCCAGCTCTACCAGGTAGAAGAAAACATACCAATCCCAATGGAGGCGGACCAGCCAGCTCTACCACACAATGTTGAAGAAAATGCTCTGGAACTTGTGGAGAATGTACCTAATCAACAACTTAATGAGCCGCAGCCGAGAGCTGATAGAAGGGAACCAGTGCCAGAAATGCCACAGCCCATGGATATGGATATTGGGTCCGAAGATGAATTCTCTGACACACGATGGAAAGTCAGAGAAAAGAGATGAGCTGCACCTGTTGAAGAACCAATAGTCATTCAACTCGACCCGAACAATCCTGAAATAGAGCTCAGTATTGGATCCGAACTGCCAGAGCCTTTCCGTGCAATAATTATCAAGTTCCTCAAATCCAACCTTGATGTCTTCGCCTTGAACCCATCAGATATGCCAGGAATTGACTAGAAGCACGCATGTCACCGACTACAAGTGGATTTCAAGATCGAGCTAATTCAATAGAAAAGGCAGAAATTTAGCCCTGAAAAGATCTATGCGCTTGATGGTGAAGTCCAAAAGCTATTGGCCAACAACTTGGTAAGAGAGGCTCTATACCCCTCATGGGTAGCCAACCCAGTACTAGTCCGAAAGCCAAATGGTAACTGGCGATTGTGTATAGACTTTACAGATCTAAATAGTGCTTGTCCCAAAGATAGTTTTCCTCTGCCGCACATAGACCAGCTAGTTGACTCCGCCATGGGGCACGAGCTCATGAGCTTCATGGATGCATATGTCGGTTATCACCAAATTCCCATGCACCCAGATGACGTAGAGAAGACCGCATTCTACACTGAACATGGTCTCTTCTGTTGGGTGATGATGCCATTTGGACTCAAGAATGCTGGAGCAACTTACCAACGATTGGTCAACAAGATGTTCGCAGCTCAACTTGGAAGAACCATAGAAGTATATGTTGATGACATGCTTGTAAAAAGCCTGAAAATGGCAGATCACATTAAACACCTCAATGAAACTTCTGAGATTCTGCGGTACTATAGAATGAAGCTTAATCCCAAGAAATGCATTTTCGGAGTAGGGTCTGGAAAATTTCTTGGCTACATGGTTAGCCATAGAGGAATTGAGGCTAACCCAGGGAAAGTTTAGGCTATCATTGACATGCAACCTCCGCGCCACAGAAGATGAGTCCAGAAGCTCACTGGAAGACTTGCTTCCCTGAGCAGGTTTATCTCCAGAGCTACGGATAAATGTAAACCATTCTTTGATGCTATTCGAAAGGATAAGTTCGAATGGACTCCCGCTAATAAAGTCGCATATGAGAAAATCAAGGAGCACCATTCCAACCCTCTAATCTTGTCAAAACCACAGCTGGGCAAAAAGCGCAACTTATACCTAGCTGCCACCGACACAGCCATAAGCTCTGTGCTAGTTCGAACTGAAGATGGTGCCCAAAAGCCAGTCTACTTTGTCAGTCAAGTACTACACGAAGCCGAGCTACGGTACCCTGCTATGGAAAAATTAACATATATCTTAGTCATGAGTGCAAGAAAGTTAAGGCCATACTTCTTTGAGCATACCATTGAAGTTCAACAACCTTCCCTCTTAAGCAAGTCCTCCGCTGCCCTGATTCGGCAGGACGACTGCTCAAGTGGGCAGTTGAGCTCGGGCAATTCGATATCCATTATGCTCCGAGAATAACAATCAAAGCACAAGCTCTAGCCGACTTTATTGTAGAGCTGACAATGCCACCCACTACGCCGAAAAATCTCTCTCATCCATGGAAAATGTTTGTTGAAGTCTCCTCCACTTCATCTTGCTCGGGGGCTGGAATAGTACTTACAAGCCCAGAGTCAAACACCTTCTGTCAGGCAATAAGCTTCAGTTTCAATATTACAAACAATGAAGCATAATATGAAGATCTTTTGGCTGGACTTTGAATGGTTATTCAATGGGAATAACTGAATTTCAAATCTTCAGTGATTCTCAATTGATGGTGAATCAGGTACGAGGGATTTATTAAGCAAAGGAAGGGCAGATGGGCGTGTATCAAAAGCTTGTGGCAGAACACATGAAGAAGTTCCAACAGGTGTACTTGGAGCAAATCCCACGAAGTAAAAACACCAAAGCAGATGCACTAGCAAGGCTCGCCACCTCCGAAGGAGCTGAGAACTTAAACGTCATTAACATAACAAAATTAGAGAAGAGCAGCCTTGTTCAAGAGCTCGTCTGTCTAGCAGAACCAACAGCCGATTCTTGGATGACTCCCATCATCCTGTATTTGAAGGGGGGAGAAGAGCCCTCTAACAAAGTAAAGGCTAGACAGCTTAGAATACGAGCAGCCATATATCTTCTAATAGAGGAACGACTATACAAGAGAGGCTTCACCACTCCACTACTGAAATGCCTCACGGAGGAAGAAGGAAAGTATGTCTTAGCAGAAGTACATGAAGGGATTTGCGGTAACCACACTGGGGGTATGGCTCTGGTCAATAAAATATTACGTCAAGGCTATTGCTGGCCAACACTAAAAAAGATGCAATCAATTACGCAAGAGCATGTACTCAATGCCAGCGTATTGCTCCCATGCTACGGAGCCCATTAGAAGAGTTGATCTTGGTATTCAGCCCTTGACAGTTCGCAAAATGAGGAATGGATATAATTGGCCCATTTCCACTTGGAAAAGGAGGGGTCAAGTTTGCAGCAGTAGCGGTGGATCACTTCACGAAATGTGCAGAAGCTGAAGCACTTGTGAGCATAACTGAAGAAAGAATGACTACCTACATCTAGAAGAATATCGTCTGTCGGTTTGGCATACCTCTTGCCTTAGTTACTGATAACAGCAAACAATTTGAAGGAAAAAAATTCATTAAATTCTGTACCGACCTCAAGATAAAAAAGCTCTCTAACACACCTTACCACCCTCAGTCCAATGGTCAAGTAGAAGCGGTGAATAAAATAATCAAGCACACATTGAAAGCTCGCATCGAAGAACTTAAAGGAAATTGGGCAGAAGAGCTCCCCGGAGTTCTTTGGTCATACAGAACTACCTCGAGATCATCCACTGGCGAGACTCCTTTCTCACTATCGTACGGGGTTGAAGCTGTAATTCTAGTGGAAATTGGGGAGCCTAGCTACTGAGTGGAAAACTACTCTGAGGTACTCAATGAGCCTACCCTAAGGAATTCACTAGATTTATTGGAAGAAAAAAGGTTGTTGGCTGATCTAAGGAATGCCAGTTACAAGCAACGAGCCGCAAGATATTACAACTCCCGGGTTAAGCTCAGAAGGTTTGAACAAGGAGACTTAGTCCTCCAAAAAATATTTCAACCTGGGGTAGGAATTCTCAGCCAGATGTGGGAAGAGCCATTTAAAATAAATAGAAGGTTAGAAAATGGTGTTTATGAGCTAAAAGATCTAGAGGAAAAAATATTCCGTCACCCATGGAATGTACAAAACCTCAAGAAATATTTTCAATAAAAATTCGTGAGTTCAATAAAAAAATAAAAAAAAAGAGCTCTATGCGCACAACTCACAAGCTCTCAAAAGTGCATATCAAGCTCAAAACAATGTTTATCTCACAAGCTATCAACAATTATACAGCTAGCTCAGAATAAATGCTAAGCTCATGAACTCAATAATATGTTAAGCCTACGGGCTCATAACAAAATTTCAGAGCTCGAAGCAATGTCGAGCTCAAGAGCTCAAGAATATTGAGCTTGTCAGCTTATTAAGGAACTGAGCTTACAGGCTCGCAAAATGATTGGAGTAGCGAAATCCACAAATGCTTCACAGCCCTCGAGCTAGACAATGGACCTCACAGCCCATGGGCCGCCGTACTACAACTTAGATCATTTTTCACAAGTTGAGCAAATATAGTATAAGAGAATTAAAATTCTCCAAGCCTACGGGCTAAACGAGTAAATTGTAGCTTGTCTCACACTAGTCGAGCTATCGCTCATAAGCTCAAGAGCAACAATGGAACCCCATGACTATGGGATAAGGTAAAAATATTTGTCCGAATTTTATTCTATGAACATAAATGTTCTACAGGTAGTAAGGCAATAAAAAGGATAGATAAGTCTATCATTTCACATAATAAAGGAGAAGGATGTGCATGGACAAAAGTAAATGTAAAAAAATCTAAAGTTGAAAGCAAGGAGCCTACACTACGTCATCTCCAGAGGATCAGTAGCGTCAGGATTATGTAGCTCTAGTATCTCAACATCTATTCCTCCTATGCCAATCATACGAGGAGTGGGGGCCAACAGAACTGCAGAGCTTGGAACAGAGCCCTGAACTGTCAAACCCACAGAGCCGAGCTCATCATTAGACCTAGAGGGTCAAATTTTATATCCTTACCAAAGTCGGTCGGAAGGCCTTGAATGTTCTTTGCTACAGTCTCTTTGAGCCCATTCTTCAAGACTTCAGTAGCCCGCATGAACTCATCATTGGACCCCAGAGGGTCAAACTTTAAATCCTTACCAAAGTCGGCCGGAAGGCCTTAAATGTTCTTTGCTACAGTCTCTTTGAGCCCATTCTTCAAGACTTCAGTAGCCCGTTGTGGTAGTTTAGAAACTTGGGTCTGCAACAGGCAAGCCGCTTCACAGTAAGACCCCAAATATGCCCTAAAGATAGACTGCGGAAGCCCCAAAGTCCGCACGGCTATGAGCCTTACCTCCAACTCCTCTACTTTCTCATTTAAATAGTGTGAAACAGCTCCCTCTTTTGTCACCTCTGCTTGAACCTCCATCAATGCAGCCTCTAGATCAATCACTTTCTCCTTCAGGTCGGCTGCCATAGTTGCATTTTTCTTATTTCTTTCCTTCTCTGTAGTCAACTTGGTCCGAAGAACAGCATTCTCCTCCACCAATTTGACATTCATCTCAGTCAAACTTGCCACCTCAGCTGCTAGAAGATCAGCATCCTCCCTTGCTCGATTCTCTGCAATTAACATATCTCTCTTCTCAGACATCATCAGATCTGATTGTTAGCAAGCGTGAGGAAAGAAGCTCATAGCTCAACCAAGATGGATGATCCTAGCTTGAGTTGCATCCGGAGCTAAAAGATTTGGCAGCCAAGCTTCCAACTCCTTAGTCCATGACTTTGGAATAGCCTCCATGCCCTCTTTAATGCATGCCCGATGTAGCCGACTTCCGCTATTTGTGATGGGGAGTGCGGACGGAAGAGCTTCCACCACCCGATAATAGTTCTCAAAGAAGGCAGGACCATGGTCATAGTCATCATCCATCATGTCCTCCTGCGGCCACAATGGCATATAGGGAGTCTCTCCCATCAATTCAAAAGTAGAAGCAGCACTAGCAGAAGGTCTTTTTCTTCTTTGACCTCGGAGGCTCCTTCGATTCTGCCATATGTTTGCCTTTATTTTCAGCCAGAGAACGAGTGGCCTCCACCTCGGTAGCTTGGAGCGCAGGAACATCCTGTTGAGGAAAAATCATTAAAGCATCTGATGCAGAGGGTAGAGGAGCATCCATCATACCGATATTCGGAAATGCCGACAGGTCCATTAACCCTAAAAAAATCAATAAGTTTCTATAAGATATAGTTTGCTGGATAAAAATAAGTTACCTGCACGATAAGAATCCAAGTATCTAATACGCAACCAAAGCCTGGTATTTCGCAGGTTTTTCGCAGTTAACAGTTCAGGCAATGATCGATCGTACTTAGCAAGCTCAGAGATGCCTTTACGAAACGACTCACTCAGGTCGTGTGACTTCGGACGCTTCCTTTCTGCACAACATAAACAAAGATTTAGGTTAGGTGGCTATAAAAAGAAGGGTTCAAGATACTTACGAATTCTCTCTTTATATTCCGTATGAACCAGAATGTGGTTCCCAAATGCAAGATCGGATAGCCTTCCTGGAGTCATCCAGTCGTCGTGTACCCAGAACCAATTATCCTTCCAGCCCTTTATGGACGACGGAATCCTCTCTACTATCTTAAATCGACCTCTTCTCGGTGAAAGGTAGTAAAACCCGGAGCCAACTCCATCGAACTTCAAGTTCAATAAGTAGTTTACCTCCTGAGGTGTCGGTCTATCACACCTCACTAACACAAATTGCCTGAAAAATACTATTAAAATAGCATTACCATTAGGAAGGAGCTCCAAAGGCGCAATACCCCACCAGTTTAGCTCAACCCAGGGTACAATGGAAATCTCATTCCACTCTTAAGCATATCACTATTCACAACCACACAATCTAAGGGCGGGGCTAAGGCTCTCTCATCGGGGTGTGGCCTAATGAAAGTAACTCCTGGACAACCATATTTATTGAACAATGCTACCACTCGCTCTTTAGAAATGGTGGACATTATTCTTGCAGCCGCAAAAGTGCTACTACCAGTGTACGGTCTCAGAGGGGGCCACCAACCTGTAGCCCTCTACCGTAGCCCCACTATTCGGCACAATCTGAATGAAATCTGTGTCCGGCGTTATCTCCTCAGAGCTCGGCAACCTAGCTACCATCACTTCCCATTTTCCTGGTAGGATTGAGCAGCTACCTCTACTGACATCCTCCTTATATCATCTGAACTACTAGAGGATGAACTATTGTCTATGGATTCGCTATTTGAACTACCAGTACCATCTGAGCTACAAGACATCTTTAAAAAAAATCGAAAAAAAAATAAAAAAAAATAAAAAAAATGAAAAAATAAAAAAATAAAAAAATAAAAAAAAATCTGGATTAACTGAAACTCACCTTGGTCTTCGCTTGCTGTACTATGTTGCAGTCCTCCATCGTACCGTGCCACAGTCCTTCACTCGTTGTTCCCCACTTCGGCTATCACACAAGAATGGGAAGACAATGAAGGGAAGAAGGCACATAAAACCTTTATATAAATGTTGAAGCACTAAATAAAATGGTATGATTGAAGCACTAATAATTAAAACACTAATACCATTATATAAAGGTAGAAGCACTCAATAATTCAATGGGCCTATCTAATAAATAACTTGCAAGTGGAAACATAATTGCTTAGAATAGCTATGGTAGCTCTATCTAAGAATAAAAAAAAGAATAGTTACAAAGTACCAACAAGCATAACTATGCAGGGTGTTGGAAGCTCTACGGTATATATATATAAAAAAAGGTGTCGTAGCACAATTAACTATCAAATAGGTATAGATGCTTAACTACAAAGTACCAACAAGCATAGCTACGGGTGTTGGTAGTTCTACGGTAAATATATATATATATATATATATATATATATATATATATATATATATATATATATAATATTATTGGCTAACTCACATAGCCAAAAATATCGGGGGCTAATATTGATAGCTCGACAAAAAACTGCCTAAAATATTAGTTAAAACCCATTTGTGGTAGTCCTATCCCACATCATACATTACGATCATTTATAACCATACATGACATATATATATATATATATATATATATATATATATATATATATATATATATATAGCTTGGCAAAGACATGACAGCCACGCCCAACTCCACAACTTGGATAGACTTGGCATGCCGTAGTAACTCAACCGTCGTAGCTCGCCAATCATACCACAGTAACGTTCCACTCTCAGCCTATGGCGCCAATGTTCCGGCGATTCAGTGACCCAACCACCACTGCATGCTCTTTGTCTGTTGTACTATGACTCATAATCCCCTTCTGTAGCACAGTGGATACTCATAAGGCAGGAAATATCAAATCTCTCAAATCTTATCACATCTGTATATTTAATTTAAAGTATGCCTAAACTCTAGGATCATATACCTATCCTGGACCCCCAATCTTTGCCTATAAATAACACCGGGAACCATGGGGAAAACCATCTCATTTTCATTACTAAAAAATGACTTGAATATTCTTCTCTCTTTAGTATTTTTCTATATAAGTTCAGTGTTTATATCCTTGGTATAATTACTTATCTAAATAGAAAGGAAATAGAGTTCTGATCTTATTTAGTGTTGATTTCGTCGGTTTATTCATATTTTAATCTCAAAAGATATTATATAAAAATCACACGTCAACAACTAGGAAGGATGCTCTGAATCATGCATGGTTCAAGGATTAGTTCATATTCATATATAATTTTCTCTCAATTGTTATACATATCAAATGGAATATTCACCTATTCCATAATGGTGTTTCATCTACTTTTTCATAAATTAAATGCTTGTCACTTGTCATAATCAATGTCTAAAATTCAATAAATGCCCCAAAAGTTTAATGGTCATTTATAGGGTATAATTTTTTTAATATTGTGAAACACCAATAAAACAAGAAATGTGGAACATACATATACTCCTGATTTTCATACTTGCAAGTAATCTTTAAACTTGTAAACTACCACACTAACTCTTATGAATGATATTTAAATTCAAGTGTATAAATAACCTTTACAGGAGTTTTTGGTATATGGTAATATTGGGGATGTTGATGTATGTGGATTTATGGTGAATTAGATGTGAGAAAGATAATAAAAAATGAGAAGGAACACACAATAGAATTAATGTGCGGGATATCTAGTTGAACTTGATAGTATATGTTTGTAGCGGAAGATATGAAATTCTGATTAATTATTATATCTACACACCTTTCATTTTAGTTGTCCTACACATTTTATTAATAATAAAAGTATACTATACATTTAATCTATTTTTTCACTTTATTTATTAATTTCAATAATTTTATTTACTTTTTTACTATTTATTCATAATTTTCAATAACTCTATTTAATTTTTCTTTTTAAATTACTTTTTATCCTACTGATATCACCTACTTTTGATTCAACCATCGAAATACATAGAGTAGAACTGTACTAGTGACTTTGGAATTATTTTGCAACGTGTACGTTGTAAGGTCCTGCGAGAGATGGAGTGAAACTGAGATCAGTGGTTATTAGACTAAAACTACTATTCAGCCCGTGTGATGCACAGTACTAAATTATTTAATATTTTAATATTAAACATGCATTTGAAATATAATATATTATAATATCATCTATTTTCCATAACTTATTTCACTTTATTTTATTTTATGTAAATGAAGAAAATTATTATATTCGGATATTTGGCTATCTTTCTAATACGTAAATGATAAAGTATATTATGTGCATGTGGTAGATATAATATATTTATAAATAAAATGTATAAGGAAGGTTAGTTAGTTATATATATATATATATATATTACCATTTTAAGAGTGACAAAACTTTTATAAGTTCGAAAGAAATTGGAACACATGAAAACAATTATGCGACGAATTGAATTAATAATTTTTGTAAGCCTTATACTCCCTCCGTTTCGGGGAGTGTTTTATACTTCTCTTTTTTTATACGTCCGTCCCACATAATTTTTCATATTTCTTTTTATTAAAAAGTGGTAAAAGATACACTATTGTAATATCCACTTTTTACTCAAATCCCACATTTTTTTACACATCCCAATAACATTACATTCATTTTACATTAAATTAACTAAAAACATTTCTCCTCTTTCTTACTTTACACAAAATGAAATATTTTTTCAATCTCCATGCACAAAAATATGTGAAATATATTCAGTAATCAAGGGAGTATTGTAAAATATTCTTTAACGGGAAATGCCATTTTAAATTGTGATAATTTTGTTTGGTTTTATTAATGGAATTTATATTTAAGTTTTAAAAATAATATATTGATATTAAATTAAAACTCAAAATTTTATTGCTCTTCTTCAGGACCAAGCACATATATTTACAAAGCGTTTTAGTGTTGAGTTATGTATGTGTCGAGGAGAAGTTCTCACCGTAAAATCAATCATATCTTTAAAAAATAAGTGATAATTAATGATGCATTACTGACACTCAAAATGAGATTTATGTTAAATCTTATGTTGGAGTAGGCAATCGATTATAGCTAGTAAATAACGTAAAAAAAATAGCAATAAATGGTGTGAAGCTGACATTGCAAATGATACTTAGTCATTAGAAGAGAGATCTTTATAATTTGAAATTTAGAAATTTCAAGTTAATATAGATTATAAAATTTGAATAAAGAGTAAAACACCACAACCTTTCAATAATAATTGTACAAAAGTTTATAAATATAAATCTATAAAAATTTATTTCAATAAGCTATTGATTAAATATTTATTTCATAAGAATTTAAATAATTTACCTAATCACATAATAAAAATTGACACTTAACTTTATGATTTCTAATACTTATTTCACTACAAAAAAATACTTTTTATCAATGAAATTTACCAACGGAATTCAATCCGTTGATAATTATCAATGTATTAGCAACCAAAATGACAATTTTCTATTAGTAATGGAATACCAACGAATTTATTCTCTATTTTATCAATAGAATTCAATCCGTTAGTAATTACCAACGGATTTCCAAGGGAATCTTTATATAAATTACCAACGGAGTACTAATGAAATTGATTTTTCGTTGCTAAAAATTTACTGACCACTATTTTACCGATGAAAATTTACCACGAATTTCGTTGCTAATCCGTTGATAAACCAATTTAGCAATGAAATTAAGGCTTTTACCAACAGAATATTCCGTTGGTTAAAAATAGTTTTTTTAATGTTTTAAAAAAAATGTATATCTAAAATAAACCATGCGAATCTTTTAATGAAGTCATGAAAGAAGTCATAATTATGTTAGCAAATTTTTTCTCTCTTTTAATTATGAAACTTTATTCTTAACATTAAAAAGTTCATTTATTTAGTTTTTTTTTATTTTTTTAATAGTATATATTTTCTACAAAAACCTGATTGAAAAAAAATTAAACTTTATAAAATAAATTAATTAAATATTGAACAAATTAATATCTTACAAATAAAATATTTTATTTATAAAAAAACTTTTGTATATTAACAAGATGTTAATGTATATAATAAATTTTAATCAAGATGTACCAAATCTTATTAATAAATAGATACACTCATACATATCTTTTTAGATTTTTTCTTTTAAAGTTACATTTAAATTTAGTATGTCAAAATTTAAAGTAATCATGTTTTGGTTTTTTATTTTCTAAAATCCTTTTTTTAGTTTATTATTTATATGATATAACATTTTGTTCATGTATACTTTAATTAATAAAGATATAATTTTTCAATGAAAAAATTAGATGAAATATGAATAATACAAATATTTGAATTAAAAAATTAATTTTTGGATTTATTAATAATTAGTAAAAAATATACATTTATATTACTAGTACATACAAACTATATATTTTATTACAATCTACTTAAAAAAATTATTAAAAAGCCTGAATTACCCCTTTATATATCAATTAGCTAGAATAGGTAGAAATTCACACGTTAATTTATTTTCTATATGCTATATTTTACTTCTCTCTCCACTAATTTCCATAATTAATCCATTCTACTAAATACAACATGAATCCTTTGGTTGCTGCCTATCAATAGGTAACCCTTTATTTATCAATTAGTTAGAATAGTTAGAAATTCACACGATTAATTTATTTTTATGTGCTATAATTTACTACTTTCCATAATCAATCCATTCTACAAAATACAACAGGAATTCTTTCGTCGCTGCCTATCGATAGGTAATTCGCCGATAGAATATGAGTTGTATGTCCAAAGTCTGCGTGAAAATCGATGAAATTATCAATCGTGCTTTTCTGACCTACTCGAGCACTCCTCGACGGATCTTGACCTTTTCGCTACTGCATAAACCCTGCTATATGAAAAATCGTCAATATGAATGGTGTAATCCGTGTTCAGAAATATTTATCACAATATATTCTTAAATATGTGTTCAGAAATATTTATCAGTGTTCAAAAATATTTATGACGATGCATTCTGAAATCTATGTTAAAAACAATATTTATGTATATTTGAATATAATCCGTGTTCAAAAATATTTATCACAATGTATTTTGAAATATGTGTTCAGGAATATTTATCTGTGTTAAAAAATATTTATCACGATGCATTCTGAAATCAGTGTTAAAAAATATTTATGTATATTTCTAAATATTTTTGAATACATCGGAACAATTGTGGTAATCTCTTATGGAATTTATAATTGTGGTAATCAATTAAATTAATTGGATTATGAATTGGTTAGTAAGGATCAATTTTTAAATTAATCACCAATTAAATGAGTGTAATGAGTGAGTATAATTTGGCTCATTTACTGTTAAGGTTATATGAGGCGTAATGGGAATTAATACAAAATTATTGTCCCACGTGGGAGGAAAATCCTCAAAAATTGGAGTAGGTTTGTTATCTGGATGCAATAACCATCCATAATTGCTGATTGGAGGAAATTACACAATCAGCAATCAAATCAAATTGCCATAATTGCTGATTAGAGGAAATTACGCCATCAGCAATTAATACGTGCAATCACCATTGTGGCTGAGTTTAATGGTGCACCTATAAATAGGGTCATTCACCATGCATTCCAACACAACAACAACACACCACAATCAACAAGCACTTGCATCTCAAAGCATTTGCAACTTAGTTAACAATCCAGTTCTCCATCTTCTTTTGTTCGTCGGAGTTCCAGTGATTATGGTGCTGCCTCGCCAGAAAGGAAAATCAGTTTTACCTTTGGGGAAGATCCGTCAAGACCGGAGCACTACCGGACACCGGGGCATGTTTCTTCTTGCGGTAGTGGAAAAATTTTATCGGATTAATATGTAATCAATCTTGATTAAATTGATTTTGAATATGCATATTTCTAAATATTTCCAAATAGATTAAATTAATTCTGAATATGTGTACTTTTAAATATTTTTGAATAAATCGAATCAATTGTGGTAGTCTCTTACACGTAATTTATAAATTAAATTGATTTGGAATACATTATAAATCTGAAATTTGAATATTTCTGAATACATAATTTTTATATCATTATAATGTATAATCAATCTTAATAATTTTTAAGTCATTTCTTAATATTAAAATAATATGATCCTGTAATTTGTTAATAATTTGTTAACTAATTTATTTCTGAATACAAAACTAACTAAATCTGAATACAAAATATTTCATATATGATGGGGACACAGATTCCTGTGTATATATGAACATATGCAAGATGAGAATTCAACAAGTTTTCTAATTTTGATTTATTAGAGATTTTGGAATTATCTTCCATCGATTTTTGTGGAGAAATTAGTGGGTGTCTCCATCTTTCTCTTATCACATTACATATCATACCTTTTAGATTAATTTTTTAAGATAATTAAAAGAGGGAGGGATAAGAGTGGTATTTCATGTATTTATTAATTTGTATTTCATTAGTTATAATTTTTACTTTATATATCTAATAGTGATATTGATATATAAATTGTATCTAATAATGGACCCTTAATTTTTTTTTCCAAAAAATAAAAGGTACACTTTATTATACTAAAGAGTATAACCTTTTGTACTAAAATACTAAAGGATACAACTTTTTGAGGGCACGATTACGCACATAAGTTTTAGTTCCTAAATGCTTATGGAGAATATAAACTTTAATAAAGTTAAAATTTATCTTGACATATAGATGTTCTTAAAATGGATAATATCATTAAAAAACTGATACTCAATCAATAAAAAGTGATAATGATACTATTTTATGAACAATTTATAAATTTATAAATAGAAAATAATAATATTTTGTAGCGGATATAATAACATTTTATAATAAAAATGATAACTAATTATGAAAGCGTAAGATGTTCCTATCATGCCAGACTTACCCAAATTAGTGAGGGAGAATTTGAATGTAAAAATAAAGATTTATAATATTAAGTTAACATAAAGATCTTAGATTAATTTGTTTCATTGAAATATCATATAAATTTAAATAAAAATAAAAAAGGTAAACTACGCACAGGTGCTTGCTTAATCTTCATATCTCTCAACGCTCCACGCCTCCACCTCCCATTTTATTTGCAATCATTTGATTATGTTATCATTCCGATCATCTTAGCGCAACCGCCAGCATCCATTCGCGTTCTTCTGTCAAGGACTTGCTTTCCCTTCTTCTCTACCGATTCCACTTCATACACTAGCTTTGTCGTAGTCTTACTCCCAACATCTCGGGCAGGTACATAACTGACTCTTGACCGACTTTTTATATTCACTTTTTATCTAAATGTTGTTATGGTTTGTTTCCTTTAATGAGTTAAATTGAAATAAATAATGCATTAGCACTGTTGAATCATTACGCTAATTTGTTCTTCTCCTGTAAATTATCTTTTTCCTTTGTTGGAAGCCAGGCGCCAGCAAGTATTTTTCTCATAATTTCAGAAATTGTTTGTGTTTTTATGGTGTTCTAATTGTAATTCAATTACTCCATGCTTTTGGGATTTTCAATTACTTTCACTGATCCAATTGCAGCTGGGCTCGTGGAGACTATTTGGATTGTTACGTCGCTATTGATGTTTTTTGAGTGCTATTCTTTATCTGTATAACTTTGAATATGGGTTCATTTTCTCTATCTAAGTGTTAACAAGATGTGCACAAAAGGTGTTTAATAGAATTGCTCAGTAGTTTGGGTAATGGATTTGCATCATTCACCCTGTTTATTCAAGTAATATTGAAACGAAATTTTATTTATGATCTAAATCCCTTTACACTGTTTTGAATTATCTAACTTTAAATTCAAATGAGATAAAATTCCCTTCGCTAGAATGACTTACAGACTCATAAGACATTTAGGGCACCACTTCATCTTGCCTTGGATGCGCCCAACCACTCTTATCTTTGGTAAGAATCGGGATCTTGTTACAACTGATAGTTAAGAGTATCTCATTGTTTTGGTACTCTTCGTAGAATTCCTAGAAATATTTATTGAGTTGTACCTTTTAGAAAAAAAAAAGAGCCAGAAATGAAGTAATATGCTCATGTGTTCCAATATATAATGTAAAGGAGTTTTTGTAGGAGTGTATACCTGCTACAACTACGAGAAGATGGCCGTGGAGAATCCCACGTGTATGGGTGCAGACTCAGCCAAATTGGCTTATAAATGTTTCAACATCTGTAACTAATCACTATGAAAATAGAAAAGCTTTCTGATCATGGTCAAAGACTTTATGGATATTTATACAGGAAAGAGGGCTTTTATTGTTGGCGGAGGTGATGACCATGGTTATGGATGGGCAATAGAAAATCTCTTACAGCGGCAGGTGCTGAAATTCTCGTTGTACATGGGTGTGAGTAAGTGCAAGAACTCTATGTCTCCATGTATCTGTCTGATTTTTGTGATTAACATTTGATATTTCTAATTGATAATTTTATCTCTCGGGCACTAAATACATTTGAGTTGAGCTTAAAGCGAGCAAAGTTTGATGAATAATGCGTGTATGAAGAGAGTCGTTTATATCCACCAGCTTCACATATTTTGCGCTTACTAAACTTTGTAAGTTGCCAGATAGTTCGTCTATGGAAAATATAAAAGACTACCCATTAGATGTTGTCTATTACTGTGGTGTAAGATAAATTTAATGATCTTTACATTCATGAGCTTTTCCACTGTAACTGTTGCTTCCTGCTATGATGCAAGTCAAGATGAATAAATGCTATTGATCAAGATCTTCAAATAGAACTGTAATATATGTCCAATACATCACAATATTTATAGTTAAGTGAAGATGCTGAAAAAACATGTATTCTTGCAGGAAGTTGTTGAATTCAAAGAAGATTTAGGTACAGTCGGCATTCTTGCCAATGTCCCAGAGGTAATTAATAAGTTTCACCCCTTACCCTATTTTTATTTACCATTAATGCAGACAAGATTCATTAAATTGTTTTGATGTTGCTTGTAAGTTACTAAGCCTCTTCTCGAGACATCCAGATATGGTTATCTTGCAGCTGTTTCTGCATCAATTTACTCCTTTGTTTCTCTTCTCAAGTACTTACTTCGTATCATGATTCCAGGTATATGGTGTTTTTTTCCATGTCTTTTTGAGTTTTGCCTACTACCAACAAGAATTATGTACTGATAAATTTTCTGATAGGGGTGTCAGGTGCTATGCTACGATATCTCTAACATACATTGATTCAATGAAGATAATTTCCGGTACCCAAGGAAGGCTTAAATTTAATATGAAAACACATGCTCCCTCCTCCACCCAATAGGTTTACATTAGCTTTTTTGCTTGTGGATTAAGGAGTATTATTATTTAATGTGTAGTAGGTAGTCGTATTAGTGAGATGTGTGGGACGTATATATTAAATGTATTAGTGATGTGTGAGCGTCCCACGTGTTTAAAAAGGGAAATGTATACCTTTGGTGCAGACGCCCAAAATAGCAAAATGTATACTTTTCTGGCGGACGGAGAGAGTTTTTTCTTTTCATTTATTTGGATTAAATTTCGTTTTATCGGAGACACGGGAATGGAATGAGCTCTGCAAAGGCTGCTTTTTAGAGTGATACTATAACACCCCGTAAGTTCACACTGCAATTTTTCTGTCATGGCCCAATCTTTAAAGCCAAGGTTTTCAACTCTTTGAAGCCCACATCCAAACTCAGCCCATTCATTATTATTCTTTTATCAGCCGTGAGTTTAAATTGAAACAGATAAGTTATCTTACTCCCCAAGAAATAAATATGTGATCTCCTTATCCATTGAGGAAGATAATATCTTCCACTTATCAACTCCATTATCTTCGAAAAGTTTGTTAAATCCTACGAAGAGATACACGTAATTACTTCCAACCAGCCGTGAGAATATAGTCCAAAATCTTCCTTATTCTCTAGACACTTTGACTTCGCTTCACGGTTTCTGCAAACGGAGAGAGAGGTAAAGTTTTCTCTTTTCTTTCTCTTTTCTTTTCTTCTCCTTTCTGTCTTTTCCTTCGATCATCATGGAGAACCAGAAAACATGTTTCCTTCTTCCTTTACTGCTTCAAACTTAAAAACCCAAACCCTACTATTCTTAGTCTGCAACACTTACAAACTCTGCGGATTACTTTCTTTTCGATAGTTATAATTATGTGCAACGATCGGTCATGACTTGATAGGTTTTGAAGAAAGCACTGATCGAGGCGTTTGATATTTGAGACTTAGACTCACACGGTAAAAGGTGGGAATTTCTTCATTCTTATATGTGTTTAGATGATTTCGTATGTGGTAATTGAAAAAACTTGAAGTTGATGATCATACTTGAATGTTATGGGATCATATATTACATGGGTATGGGCTATAATGGTGCCATACTATAGCATGGGTATGAGCTGTAATGGTGCCATACTATAGCATGGGTAAGGCTGTGAAGGAGTGCCTTACTAAGGAATCGCGATATCGTAAAGTTACATGGATAAGGGTCGAAAGGTGCCTTATTTTGACATAATAAGATTGTGTTGTAAGTGAATTAAATTCTCGCACATGATATACTTGACATATGTAAGCATGATAAAGTCTTCACTGAGCTTGTGGTTGCTCACCCCGATAATTAATTTTATCTCAGGTTAAGCGAGGCGAAAGCGTACGAGCGGGGGCGCGTAGGCGAGGAGACTAAATAAAATGATTTAATAAGTTGCAGTCCATAGGCTGCATACTTGCGTGTTTTAAATTCGAAAATTTTATTGAACTTTAAGTATGATGACTTACGTGTTTGTGCCTCTGTTTGGGGCAGAGTATTCTGAAAAAAATCATTTCACTGATATTATTGGGATAAATTTTGATTTGGTATCATGTTTTAATGATTTTCCAGGGGTTATTAGTGAAATTCTTAATATTGTGGGTTAGTGTGATTATAGTTTATTGCACATTATTGATTATTGTGGACAGAAGTGGTGAGTTAACAAGTTAGTGTGTCAATTTGGCGACTGTGCGCGGAAACCCAAATATGACTCTGTCACTAAGTTTTCCTCCTGTATGTTTGATCACATGTATGCTATGGTATGAGTCTGACGTATTTGAATGGAATAAGTAAACTGTTATGGTGCCAATTGTGTAACTTTTGTTATTGTCAGTAATGGTGAGATTCAATTAAGCTGCCAATTTTCCTTGTACCTTTAACGAGATGCATGGCTAAATTGGTGGGTTGATTGATAATAGGTGTACCTTAAAGTACACCACTATTATGCATACAATATTAACTCACTTCATTGCATGTTGGGTATTGGTAAGTGGGTAGTGCAGGTGTGTAGTACAGTGCGGTTGGAGGTAGTGGGTTCGTGTCATGCACAAGAGTGTTCTAGTCGGATTTGTCTTCTTGAATTGCCACCTGCACAAATATTTGGAAATCTTGCAAAAACTTACGAGACCGACCCTTATTAAATATACATCTTTTCTTTGCAAAATAACTTGTTTGTTTACTTTTATAGGGTAGCAGTGTGTTCTAGCCTGTTTGGTTATTTATTAAAATTTTGACAGGTTTGCATGGTTATGTGGTTATGAAATTGAAAAATTAAACTTATTGTCCTACCTTTAAAGTTCTAAAGAAATTATGCAAATATTAAATTTATATTAAAGTTTGCAGAAACTTAAAGGACCTGATACTTATTCAACTTCTTTTTAATTGTTGCTTTAGATGTTAAAAGTTTGTGTTAAACTTATAGGACTAACTACTTATTTACTTCCTTCTCATTTGCATTATGACTTATTTATTTATTAAAGAAAAATTTGGTCATGCCCTATTTAATATTCTAGTTCAAAATATTATACAAATTTTCCTTGGTAAAATTTGGGGTGTGATAGATTGGTATCAGAGCAGGTATGTGATTCTGTATACTTGCTTAAAATTTTAAGTTTTTATTTCCGCACATAAGTGAATTTCGTGGCTTGAATGGTATGATTTTGCAATTGTATAAAAGTTTAAATAAAGTCTCTTGCTACGCATCCACCGAGTACGACGCCCGCTTCAACCAAGGTATGAAAGTATGAATTGCATAATTGATGACATGCGAGATATAAAAAGAAAGTTTATGTTATATGAGTAACGTGGGTTTTTTATGATAAATGATGAATATTTAGAATTTTATTGCGAACCTATATGAATTGTAAAGATATTACCGCATTAGATGAGTGACTTGGCAAGACAACAAGCCTACATGAATTATCACCAGGACGTCAGACATGACTTGTCCACCCACATTACTCACATGCTGCAATTATGGAGACAAGTTAAGGATGTGGGTAAAGGTATTACTAACTATTGGGCTGGATTAAAGCTCATCAGTACGTTACCATGGGCTTGGAGAGATGTGGCCGATTCCATACATGCTGATCTTATGCATCACTCGATTCAACACCAAGTTCCGCAAGTGGACCATGTGCAGTTCACAGCCGTTTTGCTCGTGAGAGTCGCAAGATGGTATCGGCCAAACCCCCCTCCTGGACATCATATCTGGGATATTCATAATGAGCAAGAAGAGCAGTTGGTAGGTTACCTTGCAGAACCGGCACTGGAACCCAATAACGAGCCAAATGGAGCCATGAGTGAAGGAGAAATGGATGAGAGTTCCTAGTCAGACGCGTCCAAGGACTCGGGAGTATATGGATACTAAATTACTCAAGTTTTAAATTCAATAATTTTTTTTTGGAAACTAAATACAATATCCCTTATGTTAGGGACTTGAATTTTATTTCATTCTTTAGCATTAGTTATTTCATTATTTAACATTTGATTCTAATTTAATTTGCAAGTTTAAGACAATTTTTCATTCAATGATCAAAATTTTATTATTATGATGTCTGTGCCTCTATCGTACATTTGCTACTTTGTACAATGATATGATTTGCATTATGATTTCATTCATTAACTTGAATAAATGCTAAAATTATTTTCATGGTGGAATTGAAGGATGCCTCCAAGAAGGGATGCTCAAAACCCTCAAAATGTTCCGAATGCTCAGAATGTTCCTAACGCTCCAAATGCACCTAATGCTCCAAACGCTGATGCGGATGCTCATACAAAGATAGTACATGAGTTTCGCCAAAACCATCCACCCTTCTTCAAGGGGAGTGAAGGCCCGAGTACGTGGAGGAGTGGCAACGAGCACTTGAGAGAATTTTTCGTCTCTTAAGGTGCAATGATGAGCAGCGTGTAATCTGTGCGTCCTACTAATTTACTGAAGATGCCGACCATTGGTGGGACGGATACTGGGAGATGAGGCCTAATGAGAACCGGGAAGCTATTACCTGGGCAGAGTTCAAGGATATAGTAATGGCTAATTACTATCCTCAAGTTTACCGCAATAATATGGAGCATGAGTTTTACAATCTCCAACAAGGGAACATGGCCGGAATTGAGTATGAACGACGATTCAATCAGCTACGCCGATCAGCTCTACAACTGGTCAATACCGAAGAGAAGCGAGCCAAGAAGTTCCTGGATGGATTGCATCAGGATATACAAGAGAGATTGTCTTCACTGCCCAATATGAGCAACGCCGACACGTTTATGAGGGCCCAGAAAGTTGAAGCTCGCTTACTGAAAGGACGAGCAAACAGAAAGCCAATGGAGAACCCAAACAAATGGAAATGGGAAAATTCTAGCCAAGGCAGAAACAATAATCAAAGGCAAGCTAGAACGAACAACAACCCGCCGGCCAACGCACAAACACCAAAGCCTCTCTGCACACAGTGCGGGAAGAATCATCATGGAGAGTGTTTCATGGGACAAAACAAATGCTTTAGGTGCTATGAAGTTGGCCATCAAGCACAGAACTGCCCAAAGCCATCCAACTTTAGACCCGATCGTAGGGGACCACCTCCGGGAGGAAACACAAGACAAGGCACTGGAGGAAGAGGGAGAGTTTTCGCCATGAACCAAGCTGAAGGGGACAATGAACCTAATGTTATGACAGGTACATTGGCAGTGGGTAAATCCCGAGCTTTCACTTTGTTTGACACTGGTGCATCACATTCATATATTTCCGCAAAGTATTGTAATAAGATTAACTGTAAACGAGTCAAGAGTGATGAACCTCTTGAGATTAGTCTACCTTCGAGGGAGAGAGTTGTTGTGAATACCTTAGTAGAAAGTGTGAGCGTACACATTGAAGGAGTAGACTTCAGCATCAAGTCGTATGTTATGGATATGCATGGATTTGATTTGATTCTAAGAATGGATTGGCTTACCTATCATCAAGCCAATATAAAGTGCAAGGAACGAGTAATGATTTTAAGGGAACCAAAATCCGAGAAAGAAGTGGTACACAAGCTCAAGAATGGTGTACTACCGAGAATATTATCTGCTGCAAAAGCTGTCAAGATGCTTAGAAAGAAGTCCTGGCAGAGATTCCTAGTCAACATTGTAGACACTAGGACCACAGAAGTACCACCTAGTGACATATCTATTGTCCGATAGTATCTTGATGTCTTTCCGGAGGATTTACCAGACATGCCTCCAAATCGTCAAGTAGAGTTTCAATAGACTTGATACCAGGATCAGCACCAGTATCCAAAGCTTTGTATCGAATGGCGCCCGTGGAACTACAAGAGTTGAAAGTTCAGCTACAAGAGCTCTTGCACTTGGGGTTCATCCGCCCAAGCGTATCTCCATGGGGAGCGCCAATCCTGTTTGTTAAGAAGAAAGATGGATCCATGAGGATGTGTATTGACTACCGAGAGCTTAACAAGTTGACGATAAAGAACAAGTATCCCCTACCTCGAATTGAAGACTTGTTTGACCAATTTGAAGGAGCAAGTGTATTTTCCCAAATTGATTTAAGATCCGGGTACCATCAATTGAGAGTGAAGGAGTCAGACATTTCTAAGACTGCTTTTAGAACGCGTTATGGGCACTATGAATTCGTCGTCATGCCATTTGGGTTGAGAAATGCGCCTGCAGTGCTCATGGATCTGATGATCGAGTTTTTCGCCCCTATCTCGATCAGTTCATTATAGTCTTCATCGATGACATTTTGGTATACTCCGAAGATGAAGCACAACATGAGGAGCACTTGAGATTGGTATTCGAAACACTTCGCAAGGAGAGGTTATACGCGAAGTTTAAGAAGTGTGAGTTTTGGTTGAAGCAAGTCACATTCCTTGGACATGTGGTGACGTCACAAGGGATTGAAGTAGATCCATCTAAGATAGAAGCAATAAATCAGTGGAAGACACCTACAAATGTTCAAGAAGTTCGTAGTTTCTTGAGATTAGCTGGCTATTATCTAAGGTTCATAGAAGGATTCTCCAAGATAGCCGGTCCAATGACACGATTGATTCGTAAAGGAGAGAAGTTCATTTGGTCTGACAAGTGTGAAGAGAGCTTTCACAGGTTAAAGCACGATTTGACTTCAGCACCCGTGTTGACAATCCCAAATCCGAATGAAGAGTTCACGATCTACAGTGATGCATCAAAGCAAGGACTCGGATGTGTGTTGATGCAACATGGAAAGGTTATTGCATATGCTTCTAGACAGTTGAGACCGCACGAAGTGAACTACCCTACTCATGACTTGGAGTTAGTGGCCGTAGTTCATGCTTTGAAGATTTGGCGACACTACCTTTATGGTGGAAGATGTACGATCTTCACAGACCACAAGAGTTTGAAGTATCTGTTCACGCAGAAGGAGCTCAACATGAGACAACAGAGATGGTTAGAGTTGGTGAAAGATTATGACTGCACCATTGAGTACCATCCAAGCAAGGTTAACGTAGTGGCCGACGCTTTGAGTCGAAAAACTAAAGTGGAGCTAAATGGTCTGTATACCAAGCAAGAAGAGCTGGTTGAAGAGTTCGCCAAGATGCAAATTGAATTGGTGGCATCACCCTCCGGCACGAAGGCGATCATTGCGACATTAGAAATTCAGCCGAGTCTGAAAATGGAGATAAAAGAAGCTCAAGAACAAGATCATTTCTTGCAAGAAATGATGAAGAGGGAGTTTTGACTTTAAATGGAAGATTGTGTGTTCCAATGGTTGAGAAGTTGAGAGAAAAGATTTTAAATGAAGCGCATGAAGAGCTATACACCGCTCATCTGGGAGGAACAAAGATGTACCATGACTTGAAGGAATGATTTTGGTTGAGAAGTATGAAACGAGATATTGGATACTTTGTTGAAAGATGTTTAACTTGCCAACAAGTTAAAATTGAACACCAGCGACCAGCCGGAAAGCTTAAACCACTCGAGATCCCCGAGTGGAAATGGGAGAAAATTACCATGGATTTTGTTGTAGGTTTACCAAGGTCTTCGAAAGGAAATCATGCCCTATGGGTCATCTTGATCGATTGACCAAGTCAGCTCATTTCTTGCCTGTAAAGATGACATTCAAGCTGGAGCAGTATGCGCAGTTGTATATTCAAGAGATAGTGAGGCTACACGGCGTACCAATATCAATAGTGTCTGATAGAGATACGCGTTTCACTTCAAGGTTTTGGGTAAGTCTGCACAAGGCGATGGGAACCAAACTAAATTTCAGCACAGCTTATCACCCACAAACGGATGGGCAATCCGAAAGAACAATCCAGATTTTGGAAGACATATTAAGTGCCTGCACTGTTGACATGGGTGAAGCATGGGAGAAGTTCCTACCTCTTGTCGAATTTGCCAACAATAACAGCTATCAAGCAACTATCAAGATGACTCCTTACGAGGTGCTCTATGGAAAGAAGTGTAGATCACCATTATATTAGGATGATGTTGGTAAGAAAGCTATTCTAGGCCCCAAGCTAATAGAAGAAGCAGTGGACAAGGTCAGAATAATTCGAGAAAGAATCAAGACTGCTCAAGATAGACAAAAGTCCTATGCTGATCAACGAAGAAAAGATTTACATTTCGAAGTCGTAGATCATGTTTTTCTGAAGGTGGCTCCCACGAAGGGTGTCATACGATTTGGAAGAAAAGAAAAGCTTAGACCTCGTTTTGTTGGTCCATTTCAAATTCTTGATAGAGTTGGGGATCTAGCCTATCGTTTGGCGTTGCCACCCGAGTTATCCTCTGTGCAAAATGTTTTCCACATTTCGATGTTGAGGAAATATGTTCATGATCCTAGTCATGTTGTGAACTTCTCGACATTGGGGATTGGCAAGGACCTGACATATGAAGAAGAACCTGTGTCCATTTTAGATCAAAAGGTCCAAAGGATTCGAAATCATGATGTGCCACTCGTCAAAGTTCAATAGAGTCGACAAACAGAAGATGAGGCTACATGGGAAAAGAAAAACGAAATTCAAGCAAGATACCCTTTTTTCTTCATTTCGGGTAAGAGATTTATATCATTAGAGAATTTTGAGGACGAAATTTTTATTAGGAGGGTGGGATGTAACACCCCGTAAATTCACACTGCAATTTTTCTGTCATGGCCCAATCTTTAAAGCCAAGGTTTTCAACTCTTTGAAGCCCACATCCAAACTCAGCCCATTCATTATTATTCTTTTATCAGCCGTGAGTTTAAATTGAAACAGATAAGTTATTTTACTCCCCAAGAAATAAATATGTGATCTCCTTATCCATTGAGGAAGATAATATCTTCCACTTATCAACTCCATCATCTTCGGAAAGTTTGTTAAATCCTACGAAGAGATACACGTAATTACTTCCAACCAGCCGTGAGAATATAGTCCAAAATCTTCCTTATTCTCTAGACACTTTAACTTCGCTTCACGGTTTCTGCGAACGGAGAGAGAGGTAAAGTTTTTTCTTTTCTTTCTCTTTTCTTTTCTTCTCCTTTCTGTCTTTTCCTTCGATCATCATGGAGAACCAGAAAATATGTTTCCTTCTTCCTTTACTGCTTCAAACTTAAAAACCCAAACCCTACTATTCTTAGTCTGCAACACTTACAAACTCTGCAGATTACTTTCTTTTCGATAGTTATAATTATGTGTAACGATCGGTCATGACTTAATAGGTTTTGAAGGAAGCACCGATCGAGGCGTTTGATATTTGAAACTTAGACTCACACGGTAAAAGGTGGGGATTTCTTCATTCTTATATGTGTTTAGATGATTTCATATTTGGTAATTGAAATAAACTTGAAATTATTGTCACCTTATGAGTTGATGATCATACTTGAATGTTATGGGATCATATATTACATGGGTATGGGCTATAATGGTGCCATACTATAGCATGGGTATAGGCTATAATGGTGCCATACTATAGCATGGGTAAGGGCTGTGAAGGAGTGCCTTACTAACGAATCGCGATATCGTAAAGTTACATGGATAAGGGTCAAAAGGTGCCTTATTTTGACATGATAAGATTGTGTTGTAAGTGAATTAAATTCTCGCACGTGATATACTTGACATATGTAAGCATGATAAAGTCTTCACTGAGCTTGTGGTTGCTCACCCCGATAATTAATTTTATCTCAGGTTAAGCGAGGCGAAAGCGTACGAGCGGGGGCGCGTAGGCGAGGAGACTAAATAAAATGATTTAATAAGTTGCAGTCCATAGGCTGCATACTTGCGTGTTTTAAATTCGAAAATTTTATTGAACTTTAAGTATGATGACTTACGTGTTTGTGCCTCTGTTTGGGGCAGAGTATTCTGAAAAAAATCATTTCACTGATATTATTGGGATAAATTTTTATTTGGTATCATGTTTTAATGATTTTCCAGGGGTTATTAGTGAAATTCTTAATATTGTGGGTTAGTGTGATTATAGTTTATTGCACATTATTGATTATTGTGGACAGAAGTGGTGAGTTAACAAGTTAGTGTGTCAATTTGGTGACTGTGCGCGGAAACACCCAAATATGACTTTGCCACTAAGTTTTCCTCCTGTATGTTTGATCACATGTATGCTAAGGTATGAGTCTGACGTATTTGATTGGAATAAGTAAACTGTTATGGTGCCAATTGTGTAACTTTTGTTATTGTCAGTAATGGTGAGATTCCATTAAGCTGCCAATTTCCTTGTACCTTTAACGAGATGCATGGCTAAATTGGTGGGTTGATTGATAATAGGTTTGTACCTTAAAGTACACCACTATTATGCATACCATATTAACTCGCTTATTGCATGTTGGGTATTGGTAAGTGGGTAGTGCAGGTGTGTAGTACAGTGCAGTTGGAGGTAGTGGGTTCGTGTCATGCACAGGATTGTTCTAGTTGGATTTGTCTTCTTGAATTGCCACCTGCACAAATCTTTGGAAATCTTGCAAAAACTTACGGGACCAACCCTTATTAGTATACATCTTTTCTTTGCAAAATCACCTGTTTGTTTACTTTTATAGGTTAGCAGTGTGTTCTAGCCTGTTTGGTTATTTATTAAAATTTTGACAGGTTTGCATGGTTATGTGGTTATGAAATTGAAAAATTAAACTTATTGTCCTACCTTTAAAGTTCTAAAGAAATTCTGCAAATACTAAATTTATATTAAAGTTTGCAGAAACTTAAAGGACCTGGTACTTATTCAACTTCTTTTTAATTGTTGCTTTAGATGTTAAAAGTTTGTGTTAAACTTATAGGACTAGCTACTTATTTACTTCCTTCTTATTTGCATTATGACTTATTTATTTATTAAAGAAAAATTTGGTCATGCCCTATTTAATATTCTATTTCAAAATACTATACAAATTTTCCTTGGTAAAATTTGGGGTGTGATAGATTGGTATCAGAGCAGATATGCGATTCTGTATACTTACTTAAAATTTTAAGTTTTTATTTCCGCAAATAAGTGAATTTCGTGGCTTGAATGGTATGATTTTGCAATTGTATAAAAGTTTAAATAAAGTCACTTGCTACGCATCCACCGAGTACGACGCCGCTTCAACCAAGGTATGAAAGTATGATTGTATAAATTGATGACATGCGAGATATAAAAAGAAAGTTTATGTTATATGAGTAACGTGGGGTTTTTTATGATAAATTTTATGATAAATGATGAATATTTAGAATTTTATTGCGAACCTATATGATTAGTAAAAATATTACTGCATTAGATGGGTGACTTGGCAAGACAACAAGCCTACATGAATTATCACCGGAACGTCAGACATGACTTGCCCACCCACATTGCTCACATGCTGCAATTATGGAGACAAGTTAAGGATGTGGGTGAAGGTATTACTGACTATTGGGCTGGAATAAAGCTCATCAGTACGTTACCGTGGGCTTGGAAAGATGTGGCCGATTCCATACATGCTGATCTTATGCATCACTCAGTTCAACACCAAGTTCCGCAAGTGGACCATGTGCAGTTCACAGCCGTTTTGTTCGTGAGAGTCGCAAGATGGTATCCGCCAAACCCCCCTTCTGGACATCATATCTGGGATATTCATAATGAGCAAGAAGAGCGGTTGGTAGGTTATCTTGCAGAACCGGCTCCGACACCGGAACCAAATAACGAGCCAAATGGAGCCATAAGTGAAGGAGAAATTGATGAAGTTTCGAGTCAGACCCGTCCGAGGACTCGGGAGTATATGGAGACTAAATTACTCAAGTTTTAAATTCAATAATTTTTTTTTTGGAAACTAAAAACAATATCCCTTATGTTAGGGACTTGAATTTTATTTCATTCTTTAGCATTCGTTATTTCATTATTTAACATTTGATTCTAATTTAATTTGCAAGTTTAAGACAATTTTTCATTCAATGATCAAAATTTTATTATTATGATGTATGTGCCTCTATCGTACATTTGCTACTTTGTACAATGATATGATTTGCATTATGATTTCATTCATTAACTTGAATAAATGCTAAAATTATTTTCATGGTGGAATTGAAGGATGCCTCCAAGAAGGGATGCTCAAAACCCTCAAAACGTTCCGAATGCTCAGAATGTCCCTAACGCTCCAAACGCACCGAATGCTCCAAACGCTGATGCGGATGCTCATACAAAGATAGTACATGAGTTTCACCTAAACTATCCACCCTTCTTCAAGGGGAGTGAAGGACCCGAGTACGTGGAGGAGTGACTACGAGCACTTGAGAGAATTTTTCGTCTCTTAAGGTGCAATGATGAGCAGCGTGTGATCTGCGCGTCCTACCAATTTACTGAAGATGCCGACCATTGGTGGGACAGATACTGGGAGATGAGACCTAATGAGAACCGAGAAGCTATTACCTGGGCAGAGTTTAAGGATATAGTAATGACCAATTACTACCCTCAAGTTTACCGCAATAATATGGAGCATGAGTTTTACAATCTCCAACAAGGGAACATGACCGTTTGAGTATGAACGGCGGTTCAATCAGCTGCGCCGATCAGCTCCACAGCTGGTCAATACCGAAGAGAAGCGAGCCAAGAAGTTCCTGGATGGATTGCACCAGGATATACAAGAGAGAATGTCTTCACTGCCCGATATGAGCTACGCCGACACGTTTATGAGGGCCCAGAAAGTTGAAGCTTGCTTACTGAAAAGGCGAGCAAACAGAAAGCCGATGGAGAACCCAAACAAACGGAAATGGGAAAATTCTAGCCAAGGCAGAAACAACAATCAAAGACAAACTAGAACGAATAACAACCCACCGGCCAACTCACAAAGACCAAAGCCTCTCTGCACACAGTGCGGGAAGAATCATCATGGAGAGTGTCTCATAGGACAAAACAAATACTTTATGTGCTATGAAGTTGGCCATCAAGCACAGAACTGCCCAAAACCATCCAACTTTAGACACGATCGTAGGGGACCACCTCCGGAGGAAACACAAGACAAGGCACTGGAGGAAAAGGGAGAGTTTTCGCCATGAACCAAGCTGAAGGGGACAATGAACCTAATGTTATGACAGGTACGTTGGCAGTGGGTAAATCCCGAGCTTTCACTTTGTTTGACACTGGTGCATCACATTCATTTATTTCCGCAAAGTATTGTAATAAGATTAACTGTAAACGAGTCAAGAGTGATGAACCTCGTGAGATTAGTCTACCTTCGGGGAAGAGAGTTGTTGTGAATACCTTAGTAGAAAGTGTGAGCGTACACATTGAAGGAGTAGACTTCAGCGTCAAGCCGTATGTTATGGATATGCATGGATTTGATTTGATTCTAGGAATGGATTGGCTTACCTATCATCAAGCCAATATAAAGTGCAAGGAACGAGTAATGATCTTAAGGGAACCAAAATCCGAGAAAGAAGTGGTACACAAGCTCAAGAGTGGTGTACTAAGGTAAACTACCTTCTATTAATAGTGTTTTGTATTTTAATAATCTTATATCAAAGCGATTTGTATTAAATATCAGCTTAGTTAAGGGCCTAGCTTTTGAAGCTGGAAGAAAAAACAACATTAAAGTTAGCACCACACTTCAAATTTTACTGCAATGCCTAGGCTTGTAACTTGGAACAGTATAACTGCTCGGCATAACTATATTTCATAGTGTTATGATCAACTAAAGGTAGAGGGTGCATGAGGAATAAACACAGCATATTCTTACAACTTTAAGTAGGCTGATATCTAGCCATTTTCCCGCAACAACATTACAAAAGGGGGATGACGTGATATCAGTAGCACCTCTCAGGTAGCTCAATCTAAAAAACTTGTATAATACAAACTAAAAATGTATGTATTCTGTCAGTTTTCCGTTTTCCCCGACTTTGTGGTTACTACGATTTCTGTAGCTTGGTGCTTCTTTTGGGTTTTTTGTAGCTACCAAATTTATGTTGCTGATTTTGTTAGGGAAGCCCTGATTAATGAGTTACTTAGAATGTTCCATGCAGTACCTTGTTAGGTAGATTAAAACAAATTTTTGGCCAAAAGATATGTTATGCTTTAAAAATATTAGTATTGGCCATGTTCTAAATTTTGTTCCATGCACTAACAAAGTTTTTTTTTTATGCTTGCATCTTCACAATTTATTCTTTGAAAAAAAGGAATGAGTGTGGACCAACTTAATAGAAGTTAATGATGTATAAGAAGGCTTCCATATGAGCATAATTACAAGAAGCTCAAAGGTCTAAGTTGGGGTCACTTGCTTGGTTTCTTGATGCCTTGTTAATATCGTGATGGCGTCATAACATAATAGGTAGAGAGTTATAAGTTATTGTTTTTTGCAATTCTCATCCAAAGAATGACCATTTTCGGTTTCTTGGGTTTGTCCAATATATGCATATGATCTTCTCATGAACTACATTATCTTATGACATATTATGGGGTTCTCATCACTATACAATTATTACAGCCTAAACATTTGGTGCTATTACTTATCTGCTATTTCTTGCTTCAATTTCATTATTTGCAAGGAAGAGGACTATACAAAGGAAAAGAGATACCTGTTTAATCGCTCAATAGTAATTTTTATTTCATGGATTGAACTTTCTTAAATATTAAGTCAAATTAATCAGATAACAGATAAGAAGAAACTTGGTGCTGTACTATCCACAATTATAAAGTCAAAAATCAACTTTTCATATGATTACCAGGTGTCCAGAATACATAGTTAATAGAGTGATGCACACCGATGTATGCCAGCACACGCTGCAATGTGTTCGCTGCTGCATTATATACTCTTCAATCTCAAAGGTGTCCAGGACACCTGTGTAATTGATGGAGATACTAATTATTGTGCCATGGTAGTAGCATTTGTATGGAGTGTAGTGGTTGGTTTGTAAATTGAGACCTGCAACAACTTGTGGAATTTTAATCTAAGCATTGATTCATTTGTTTTTCTTCTTCATGGAATTCATCGCCTAAGAACCTGCATATGGAAGATTACGTATAAGGATCAACGAATTTGCATATTAATCCGGGCTAGCACTTCATCATATGAGGTGCTCCCTACCTAGTAATTGGATGAAGTTTAGATTAATATTATCTTTATTTGTCTAAATTAAATTGAATTAAATTTTATTACTAAGATATCTTTAATTATCTAATTAATCGATAGATAAGATATCTTTAATTATCTAATTAATCGATAGATTGACAATTTGATTGATTACTTTGTTTTTCTATATAAAAAAAAAAAACTCCTCGTTCCAGTAATAATTTTTGCATACTTTGTGAATGGTAAAGGAAGTGTGCAAAAATTACTATAATGGAGACAGCAATATTTTTTTAGAAAAAATCGATGTATGCAATTTAAATAAGAAAGGAATAATAGTGAAAATAGAAAAGTTAAAACTATTCTCCTGGCATCATGTTATCAAAGAAAAAGGAGAGACATTCAGCGAAAATGGATTGTGAAATAGACCATTTAAAATTAAATTGGTTAATAATAAATTAAAATCTATTATTTATAATATTAAATAGCTTAGTATTAAAATTAAAATGAAAATAAAATATAATTAAAAAGGTATGTCTTGGGTGAAATCGTCTCACAAATCTATTTATGTGAGACGGATCCTATACCCATTAATATAAAATAAAAATAAAAAATAAAAGAATCAAAGATTAATAAGGCCCTGTTTGGTTTGCTTAATTAATTAAAATTACCAAACTAACCTACTAACCGCAGCCACCATCTAGATTCTATGCGCACGTATATAAAAATATCATTATTGATTGATAATCATTATACAAAGACATTTACTGCTCTTGTTGATAGTGGTGCAGATTTAAATGTTATACAGGAAGGGTTAATACCTACTCGATATTTTCATAAAACTAGAAATACATTTGTTATTAACACATACATAAGCTTTAGGGAGCTTATAATTAATCTGGAGTTTATATGGCTTGAGAAATTTCTTGAAGAAAAGTTTAATAAACTTAGTATAAAAACTCTTGATAAGGAGTTATATGATAATATCATAGAAAATCCTGATTATAGGCAGGTTTTTCAGAATCAGATCAATAAGATCAATACTAAATGGGCAGAGCCAATACAGAATAAGTTTTATTACAATAGACCAACACCCATGGATGTATTGCATGAAGAATACACTGATACTATTGATATTAGTTATTCTGGTAATAAAATCTGAGTGGAATATTGATGGCAATTCTAATAAACAGATTTATAATACAGTACATAGAATGCTTATGTACTCAACTATTTGTAAAAATAGTAATAATTCTGATAAGGTAATTGCAGCAATGATAGTTGCTGGATTTACTGGACAACTTAAAGGCTGGTGGGATAATTATTTATCTCAAGATGATAGAGATAATATTCTCAATATGGTTAAACAAGAAGGTAATAATATTACCGAAAATGCAGTTTATACACTTGCAGTCAATATAATTGAACACTTTACTGGAAGGTTCAGTGATAATAGTGATAATATTAGAACACTGCTCCAAACATTAAGGTGTAAAACACTCTCTGATTTTAGGTGGTATAAGGATATTTTCCTAAGCAGAGTGATGAAATTACCAGAATGTAATAACATTCATTGGAAGTCAAAATTTATTGACGGATTACCCAGCTTATTTGCTGAAAGGGTAAGAAAAACTTTAAAGTGTAATAATATTACGATTCCATATGAAAGTTATACATATGGTGCTCTAATAGACACTTGTATACAGGAAGGATTAGCTTTATGTAATGAAATAAAGCTAAATCAACAGATTAAAAGACAAAATCTCGATGAGAAAAAACAATTGGGAGAATTTTGTCAACAATTTGGTTTGGATAATCCTTCATCCAGTAAAACCAAAATTAATAGAGATAAAAAGGTTTATAAACCTAAACATAGGAGATATTCTCCTAGACAGATTGAGAAAAAGAATAAAAGAAAGGAAGAAAAGTTCCAGAAAAAGTCTTATAGACAGAGGTATAATAAGGAAAAAGAAAGATACTGCAAAGTATGTGGAAAAAAGGGTCATACCAAAGAATTTTGTTGGACGAAGAAAAGGATTAATAATCTGGAAATTCCTGATGATATCAAGGAAATTATTATACAGACTCTTGAAGAAAAATCTGAATTTGAGAAATCAGAATCAGAATTTTCATCTACTTCTGAATCAGAAGAAGAAATCATCAATAATTTAGTTGATGAAGACATTTCTGAATCAGAAGAATGTGAACCTTGTAAAGAAGGATTAATATGTCCAAAAGAGATTAATAATCTTGATAATATTCAATCTGAGTTTTATAAGATTTTATCTCAATTCTCAGATATGTCGATTAATGTTCTAACCTCTGATAATATCTTTGAGGTATTAAAAATGATTAAAGATCTTTTGTTAAGGAATCAAATTATCAATGATATTGGTAATAAGAATGAAGCTTCCTCTTCTAATAAAGAAGAAGAATTGACTCAAGACATTCTTAATAAGAATAAGTCTTATAACATGACAGAAGTCATGAATCAGTTGAGAACCAAATATCAGGTTCAAAGAGATATATCTCTACAAGATCTTCATAAAGAGGTTAATAATCTCAGAGAAGAAATAAAATTATTAAAGAATAAGAATCTTATTCAAGAATCTAGAATATCTAGATTAGAAGAATTTTCAAAAGGGAAAAATATTTCAAAAGAGGATATTGCTCAAAAGGTTGAGCTTAATAAGCCTACTATGTTTAATGACACATTTCTTTCTACTATTGAAATGGTTATATCCCAGAAATGGTATATAAAAATATCATTATTGATTGATAATCATTATACAAAGACATTTACTGCTCTTGTTGATAGTGGTGCAGATTTAAATATTATACAGGAAGGGTTAATACCTACTCGATATTTTCATAAAACTAGTCATACATTATGGCATGCAGGAGGTGATAAACTCCAGATTAATTATAAGCTCCCTAAAGCTTATGTATGTGTTAATAACAAATGTATTTCGCAAAGTTTTATACTTGCAAAAAATATTTCAAATCAAGTTATACTTGGTACTCCGTTTTTAAATAATATTTATCCTATAAAAAAGATTGATAATAAAGGTATTATTGGTACTTATAAAGAGGATGATATTTTCCTTGAATTTATTGTTGAGCCTTTTACAAAAGTTTTGCATAATCTTTATGATAATATCAAAGCAAAACAAGATCATATTAATTTTTTAAAACAAGAGATTAATATTATTACTCTTGATGATCAATTGAAAAATCCTAGATTACAGGATAAAATTAGTCTTTTGAAAAATCAATTTTCATTAGAAATTTGTAATGATCATCCTAATGCTTTTTGGAATAGAAAAAAGCATATTATTTCTTTACCTTATGAGGATTCTTTTGATGAAAAGAATATTCCAACAAAGGCTAGACCTTGTCAAATGAATTCAGAATATTTAGAATTGTGTAAAAAAGAGATTGAATCTTTATTACATAAAGGACTGATTAGTCATTCTCAATCTTCTTGGTCATGCACTGCATTTTATGTTAATAAACATTCTGAGATTGAAAGAGGTATACCAAGATTGATTATTAATTATAAACCTCTAAATAAAGTTCTGAAATGGATCAGACATCCAATTCCTAATAAAAATGATTTATTGGATAGACTTTATAATAGTCTTATATTTTCGAAATTCGATCTTAAGTCAGGATACTGGCAGATTCAGATTAATAAATCTGATAGATACAAGATAGCATTTAATGTTCCAACAGGACATTATGAATGGAATGTAATGCCATTTGGTTTGAAGAATGCTCCTTCTGAATTTCAGAAAATCATGAATGAAATTTTTACTCCTTATAGTGAGTTTATAATTGTTTATATTGATGATATTTTGATATATTCAAAAACCATTGAGATGCATTTTAAACATTTGCATATTTTTAAATCATTAATTATTCAGAATGGATTAGTAATATCTAAACCGAAAATGGAATTATTTCAGACTAGAATTAGATTTCTAGGTCATATTATTGAAAAAGGGAATATTATTCATATTAAGAGAAGCATTGATTTTGCTGATAAATTTCCTGATGAAATAACTGATAAAACTCAGTTACAAAGATTTTTAGGAAGTCTTAATTATATTGCTCCTTATTATCATAATTTGGTTAAGGACACATCTATTTTATATGATAGACTTAGAAAGAATCCTAAACCATGGACTAATAGTCATACTGATGCTGTTAGAAAGATTAAATCTAGAGTTAAAACTCTACCTTGCTTAATGATTAGCAATCCAAATTGGAAAAAGATAATAGAGACAGATGCCTCTTATATAGGATTTGGTGGTATATTAACCCAGATTAATCCTGATAATAAACAGACATATCTTGTTAGATTTCATTATGGGAAATGGAATGATTCTCAGAAAAATTATGCTACTATTGCTAAAGAAATTCTTGCAATTGTTAAATGTGTTTTAAAATTTCAAGATGATTTATATAATCAGAAATTTACTATTGTAACAGACTGCAATGCAGCTAAATTCATGTTTCAAAAAGATTTCAAGCATGATGTTTCTAAGCAAATGTTTGCTAGATGGCAGGCTCATTTAGCCCCATTTGATTTCGAAATTATTTATAAAAAAGGAGAAGATAATAGTCTTGCAGATTTCTTAACTCGTGAATATTTTCAGGAATGAGCACACGAGGCAGAGGATCTTCCTCTTATAGAGGAAGAGGTGGCAGAGGAAGAATGCATGAGATAATATCTCAACATGGCAATAAAAAGCTTATAACAATGAATAGAGATGAGGAAGAAGCTTATCAAGAATTTCTTAATAAAAGAAATAAACAGCAGAAACCAAATGAAGAAAGTAATACTTCTTCAACATCATATGCTCAAGTGGTTGAGAAAGAAGAATCCGATAATATTGGATTTATTCAAAACAAATATAAAGAAATTATATTTCTTTTTGAAGAAAGAGATTTAAAATGGATCAATGATCCCTGGACTATAATGCATAGATATATGGATAATAATTCCATGCAAATGAGGACTTATAAGTCAAGATATCTGTATGAACAGATATTACTTCAAACTGGTTCTTGTGAAATTTCACATTTTACAGGAATTAGTAATGAAATTTATAATTTCAGCAAAATAATAATTAAAAAGGTCATATCCTTGGAAGATTGGGAAATTTCTCCATTAAGAGAAAAAGATGTGATGAATAATAAAGAGGTTCCAATGAAATTTAATTATTGGGACTATTGTGATACCTTTATAAAGGTACTTAATTATGAGAATGATAAAAAGAAACATACTTGGTTCATCAAGATATGTTCAAATGTTTACAAGGATGATATCCCACACTGGTTTATACACTTATTTTATTGTTTTGGCCCCACTTCAATTATTTTGCCAGAAAAAATGAAAATTTCATTTGATAAATGGGTGGATATATCCCCACAGCTTTTGAAAAAGCAAGAATTGAAATTGTACATTGAAGGAATGGCCTCATGCTACTTTTTTATTGAATTCTCAATACCATCGATTTTCAAATGGTCTCCAGAAGTAGGTAATACCGAAACAAGAATTCCATGTATATACAGAACATTTTATACTAAATTTTGGGATAAAATGTTATGCACAGATCCCAAAACAAATCAGATTTATGGGATAGAGACAATGAATCTCTTGGAAGAAAAATTAAAATTATATAATAGAGAATTTTATACTCCTTCTCCATTTGATCACATTTTGAGGAAATCAAAAATGAAGTTGGAAAATCTGACAAAAGAGCAGATGATAGCTGCTTACATTGAAGAAATGAAAAAGGATTTGATATCCCAACTTGGTGATGATAATAAATCAGAGTCGACTATGGTCTCTGAACATATGCAAGATGCACAAGATCCAAATGATGTGGATACTGATGAAATTTTTATGGCAATTCAGGATACGCTAATAGAAAAATTCACACCTGAAAAAGAGGCATCTTCTTCATCATCAATTCATAAAGGGAAATAATACACCTGAAGGAAATGATGTCATTGCTTACGAAATAAACAGTAAGCAGCCAGACAAAATACTGTTCATAAACAGTAAAACTACTGTTCATAAACAGTAAAGCAGCCAGACAGGATACTGTTCATAAACAGTAAAGCAGCCGGACAAATCATTGTTCATCAATAGTAAAATTATTGTTCATCATCAGTAAAGTTGACTTACTGTAGCACTTTATACTGTGCAGACCGAAAATTTCGGTTTTTTTACTGTACATTCGTGCGTTTTCTACTATTGGGACGCGTTTTCTTTGCTTATAAATAGGTTAGGATTTTTCATTTATAGACATCGATCAGAACGCTCTCTCTTCTCTCTTCTGATCACTCTTGTAAGCTCATGTGCTGAGCATCCCCCTTCTTTGTAATATAAATTTGTATTAATAGAAGAATCATTCTGAGTGTACACACTTTGTAAGTATTTACAGTTTTTTTTATTTTATTATTTTGTTTATTTTAATTTTAATTATGTTCATGTTTAGCCTAATAGGCTAAATTATTCATGTGTTGATTCATAACTATTAATTGTGCTAGCATGGAACTTATATAGTTTATGGCTAGAATATTCTGATAAGAATCTAATAGGTTAGAAATTTACTGGCCTTAAAATAAAATAATGCCTTAAATATGTTGCTCCTGTAAGTCCCAGTTTTAGCCGTTTGAATTGTGATGGGCATGTTGGAGGTTTTATTTGGGTATAATTTTATTTAAAGATGCCGGTTTTATTTCCATTCTGTAAAATGTCCTCAATGATTCTTGTTAGCGATCCTGTCCCTGGATGGTATCAGAGCCATGGTAGTTATAATTATGTTATGATTCAACACATATTTTATCATGAATCTCATGAATATGATTAATAAGAATAATAATATTAAGAATATTAGAAATGAGGAATACGATATTCCAGAAAATCTAGATCTGCTTAATAAGTGGACAATTCCTAAGATAGAACCTAGATTAATATATCAATTAGGTACTTTTGAAAAAATAGGTTTAAAACAAGTAGTAAAAACTACTGAAGAATCGATTTCATTAGATAGTAATGATATGATAATTAGATTATTATCTGAAAAGGATATAGGTGCTTATAGCAAAACTCATAAATTCTTTCATATAGGATTAGTACAAATTGCATTTAAGCCTTTGACTTTAAAGGGATTGCCAGAAAGCTTTATAGCAGCTTTAAGAGATGGTAGAAATTTAAATTGGAAACAATCTTTAATGGGTATTATACAATCCAGCCTGACAAATGGTCCAGTATATTTTAATGTTTATCCTAATTTGCAATTGTCATTATCTGATGTTAATATACTTGATGCTTTAACATTAAATGTTAAAACACATGGTTATAATTATATTCCTGGAACAGAAGTTATATGTATCTGTTACAGAATATATTATAAACCATTGTATACACTGAATCCTCAGTGTAAAAGTATTGATAAAATAAAAAATTAAACAATAATTATTGAAACCAATTTTAGTAGGTCGAATATTACGACTAGAAGACCTATAAAATGGGAAGAAATTGACTTTCCAGAAAATTGGATCATTGAGCAAGCAGTTCCTTTTCAAACACAGGTACAAAATCAGAATAATATTTCTGATATTTTCCAGAATACTGATGGATCGATTAATATACGATTTGAGAATAATAAGTCTCTCCAAAGATATAATCCAATGAGATATTATATTTCTCCAATTGATTATAAAGTGGAATTACCACGATCTTCAACTTCTCAGATAAGAGAAGATACTAATTCTGAAATATTTACTCCTGTTACAGATAGACTATATATTAACAGGAATAATATTGTCAGAGAGGCAAATACTCATCATATTGATGAGTCAGAACCGACAATGTCGAAAATGGATTTTAAAATTTAATTTATGGATTTAAATGAAAAAATAGATTTCAATCCTGGTTCTTCAGCCAGAAAAATTATTTCTGAAGAGTTTAAAAGTCAAGGTTATGAACCTTTTAGAAAATGGTTTTTTGAGAATTTTACTCAAAATGAGATTATAAGTTTTCAAGATGAGTTTTATACAACTTGTAAAGAGAAAAATATGTTAATACCTTTTGCAGCATGATTTATGAATACCTATGTAAAAAATTATATTTCTATTTTAGAAAGAAATTATAATTTGCAAAATGACACAGTTGTGATAGAGATATATCCTCCACAACAATCTTTTCATATTGAGAAAAATGGGAAATTTATAATTTTCTAGCTTTTGCTAAGCTTATTGAAGATGATACAATACAGATGACTTGTAAACATATTAATACTATGTTTGAAAATCAAAATTATACAAATTTGTTTTTAAATGTATTGGGAGAACAAATCCAATCTATTCATAATAAATTGGATATGATAATATCAGTTATTAATAAAAATAGTCAACCTACTGTAATAATTACAGAAAAGGAGAAGAAAAAAGATTTACATAAGTTGAACTATTCTATTATCACTTTATCTTGATCGAATATCACTTTATATTAAAATTGTTATTACTTTTTATTTATTTTACAAATTGTTCATAAAATAATTTAATTAAACATTTATCACTTTTATTTTTATCATGTATAACTTTTTATTTAAAATGTTATCACTTTTACTGTTCCGGCGAATTATTCGTAAAATAATAATAATTCAATTAGACAGATATTACTTTTCTTTGATTATAAATCACTTGTTATTAAAAATATTACCACGTTTTATTTATTTTATAAATTGTTCGTGAAATACATTTTTGTAATTAGTCATCACTTTTATTTAAATATATTATCACTTTTTCTATTAAAATGTTATCACTTTTTTATACTATAAATTTTTATAAAATAGTTCACAACACCATTATCACTTTTTATTAATTGGGTATCACTTTTAATTATAAAGGTTATTACATATTATCACATTTTATAAATTTATAATATTTAAATTAAATGAAAAATAAATTTTAAATTATTACAATTTCAAATAATAAAAAATATAAATTAAATAAACAAATGTAGGAAAAAAATACATATTACATAAAAGTTTTAATTAATTTCTCTTTTATAATTAATTTTTAAATTTTCTAATTTGATATGAACCAAACAAGGCCCTTTTAATTCATTTAAGCCCACTTAATTTTACTTTACAACTAATTTTTTATTTTTTAATTTCATAACAACCAAACAAGATCCTTAAAAATTAGTTAAATGGGCTAATGAATGATCCATCTCACATAAGAGGATCCATGAGACGGTAACAACTTAAGCTAATGTAATAAATTATTAAGTAGAAAAATAATAAGAGTGAGGCTTGCGTGCGCCCGGGTGCACGGGAACACATTCCGTGCGCCTTTATAAATTTAGTATTATGGGTAAGAGTACATTGCTTTGGTCTAAAGAGTATACACTTTAATTAGTAAAAGGTACACCATTTTGTTCTAAAGAGTATACATTTTTCATGAATATTTTTTTCTTTAGAAAATAAAGGGTACACATTTTTATACTAAAGGGAATACAATTTAACACAAAATTCTAAAGGCGCACGGAGTGTTGTCCATGCGCCCAGATACACACAATAATTTTATTTAGAAAATAAAGGATACACATCTTTATACTAAAGAATATACAATTTAACATAAAATTCTAAAGGCGCACGGAATGTGGTCCGTGCGCCCGGATACACAGAAGTTTTTGCCAAATAATAATGAGTTAAAATTATATTCAACCCGTATAAAAATCTAATACTACAATATTGATGATTGAAGTTTTTAATTTTTACAATTAAATTTTTTATAATAAAATAATAATTAAACTAAATATAATAAGATATTGGTAGAATTTGAAATTAAGTTATATAAACTATTAAAAAAAAATATGGATTAATATTTAATAAATTATTTATTAAATATAAAATACGTCATATAATAATTAATGATTAAAGATAATAATGTTTTTCAAAATTTAAATTAAAGTATCATCCGTGTTAAAATAATTTATCTTGAAAGAAATCTGTGCAAATTATCTCATAATTAATTGATTATAAATAATAAATTAAAATCTTTAACTCAGCATGGAATAGATTTGTTAAGAACTAAATATGATTCAAATTAACAAATCAACCTATTTTTTAAATAAATAGTTAAATAGCAATTGATCAGGATTTAAAATTTGAATCGAACATCTAAGAGTATTAAATAAAATTGATTGATATTTTTTAATTTTGATTGATGATAAAAATTACTTTGTATACAATTTTTATAATAATTATAAATTTATTATTTTGAAGGTACTTAATTAATTGATTAATCATAAATTAATAGTAATGAACATATAATTTTACTTATATATTTATTATTATTATTTTTAATAAAAAATAATTTAAAGGAATAAATAAACAAATAAAATCAATAATTGAGTATAGATAGATTATCAATTTGAAATAATTATTCATTTTATGCAGGGTTGTCCAATAGCACATGCATCACATTCACTTTTAGTATCACATTCATTATTATTCTGAGAATAAATAGATTCGTTTTCTATATTATTAATATCTTCTGAATTATAAAATGAATAATCAGAAGTAGTTATCTCATACTCCCTCCGTCCCATTTCAAACTTTACGTTTGCTTTTTACACGTAGATTAAAGAATGTAGTATTTTGATGTGTAGTGAGATTAAAGAAATAATATTTTAATGTGAAATGGGTATGTGTATTAGTGTGATGTGTGGGACAATGGAGAGAGAAATAATTAATTTGTGTGGGTCCTATTTAAAAAAAGAAAAATGTAAAGATTGAAATGAGATGCTCAAATTAGAAATATGTAAAGATTGAAATGGGACAGAGAGAGTATTCACTATCACTGTTATGTAACACAATAGTATAAAGTTTTTCTTTAAGAACTTCTTCTATATTAAGATTTTTAATCTGTTCTTTAGCCCAACATTGATTAGCATATTGATCTATTTACCAAATTTATGACAAATAATTTTTTTCTTTCGTCTATAAAAACTTTTCCCTTTACCCCTATCTTCTCTTCTTTGTTCTTTTCTTTTGATTTTTTATCTCTATATTTTTCAAAAAAATGTCTTTTCTTCTTTTTATAAGGAATTTTTATTTCCTTTTAATGAATATTGTTTTTTCTCATAAATGGATTTTTCATACCAAATTGACCGCAAAATTGACCAAGCTATTTCTTTTCAAGTAAATTTTATTTCTTTATTTGTCTTGTAAGTTTTAACTCATTGCAAATTGACATGCCTTCTTGTATAAAAATGTTTATAATATTACCATAAGTAAAAACATTATAATCAATAAGAATATTATTTCTCCTCATAATTTTTTTAATTCTTTCAGCAAACAAATAAGGAAGTCCATTAATAAATTTAGCCTTTCAGAACTCATTATTACAATCTTGTAATTCATAAACTCTAGATAAAAATGTATCTTTATACCATGTGAAATCTGTAAGAGTTTTGCAATTTAAGTTAGAAAGAAGTGTTCTAACTTTTTCACTATTATCAGTATATCTACCAGTAAAATGTTCAATAATAGTGCTTAATAAACAATGAACAACATTTTCACAAGTTTGTCCATCTTCTATTTTTATTAATCTATGAATTTCTACTTTATTAAATGAAGATAAATAATGATCCCACCAGCCTTTTAATTGGCCAATAAAACCATGTATTATCATTTTTGCAATATTAGCATCAGTATTACCTGCATTTTTGTAGACTTATCTATACATAAGCATTCTATGTATAATGCTATAGATCTGATTATCAGGAAATGCATCTATATTCCATTCATATATACTTTTTCCATTATAATTATTATTTATCAAATAATCAGTTTTTTCATGTATAATATCCATATGGATAGGTCTTCTATAATAAAATTTTCTTGTTACAGGCTTTCCATTCCATTTTATTTTATTTATCTAATCCTGATTATTATCAATCTGGTTTATAGTGATAATGTTTAATTTTTTTTTTTAAAGGCTTCTTAATTCATCAACTTTAGAAGAATATTTAAAATCTGTAATAATAGGTGGAAGTTGAAAGGATGCAAAAGCTATTTGTAAAGAAGATGATCATGTTTCATCAGATGAGGAAGATGTTAGATATATATTCTTCTTTTTTCTGTGTTTTAATTTTTATTTTTTTAACTGTTTCTATTATTCTTTCAATTCTATTATGTAAAGAAGATATTTTTTCTCTAATAATAGTTAAATACAAGTTTGAATAGTTTTGATTTTATAAAAGTTGATTCAGATGTTTGACTGTTAGATTAATATTATCATGTTCTATTAATTTAGAAAAATCATTAAAACTTAAAAGTTTATTACCTCTCTCCATATGAAATTTATCTTTAGGTGGATATATTGATTTTAAAATTTCTCCATTAGAAAGGGTGTATTCTCTTTCAAGAGTATTTATTTCTTCAATAATAATTATTTTAATAATCCAAGAAATAAATGTATTTTTTATTTTGTTTTTCACAATATTCATAAAAACTTTTTCTGATATAATCAAGGTGTTCTTGAAAATGTTCAAAATACTATTTTCTAAAAAGACTCCATTTTGGTTTTTGAAATTCATCATTAATCTCCTTTCTGGATGGAGAGTCTTTTGAAAAATCAATTTTTTCGTAATTCATAAAATTAAGGAAAACATATATCTGATATAATATCATTTTCTTGAATTTTAATTCCTTGAAATCCATGAACAATATGTCCTTTATTAATTTTAACTTTATTAACTTAGTTAGACCAATCATTATTAGAATCTCTTACCTGTGAGGTAAAAGTTCTAGATGACTATGGTAATTCTACTTCATAGTCAAATGGTGATATATAAGATTTCGTTGACTTGTATGATGAAGAATGTAAAAGTCTCGATACATCTACTCTACCATTTATCTGCCTTATTTCTTTTAACTCATTATTAATGAGTTTTATTGGTTCATCAATTTCTATAGTCCATTTTTCAGGAAATACTATTTCTTCCCATATTATAGGTCTTCTAGTAGTAATATTTGATTTTTTGAAATTTGATTCTATAAGAAAGTTTCTTTATTATCTTTATTATCTCTCATTATACACATATGATTTAGTATCTTTAATAGTTTATAACAAATTCTATAACATATGCAAATAATATTTAAAATATAATTACTTTAATTTAATTATGAAATATTTGACATTTATTTTAAGGCAATTTATTATATGCAACTGGGTGCAAGGTTTCACCCAAATCCTACCCATTTATGTGACCTGGAGTATAAATATATTTTTCACCAATGTTTACTTTGTGGATCCACAATCAAACCCTCGCCTTCTTTCCGTCTCTCTTTTTCTCTCTGCAAACCTTAATCGTTCTTCTTTTTTCCCTCTTTGCAGATCCCCTCGCCTTCATTCTGCCTCTTTCTTTCTCTTTGCAAACCCCATTCATTCTTCTTTTTTTCCTTCTTTGTAGATCCATTCTTTTTATCTCTTTTCATTTGTGTAGGTTTTGTATGAATCTTTCTCGTATTTTCAATCTCGACACCGTCTTTCGATTCTTCACCTTAAGTGTTTGTCTATTTCGTTTCTTTTTTTAATTTTTACTTTTGATTTTTATATTTTTGTTCTGTGATATTATATTCATGTTTTTATTTTCGTTTTTTATAAGAGCAATCACTAATAGCGTATAATTGTCGCCAACTTTCTTGTAGCATTGAGAAGTTTAGAATTTATAATCATTGAAAGCAATATGTCGATCTCATAGAGTATAATTCTTGTCAAATATGTGGTTTCTCTTTTTTCTAAATATTTTAGGTTGCTTCTCTTTAGGGTACGTGCCTAATATCATGTATTTTTCTAACTTATTTTGTATTAGTGGAGGGTGTGGGTCCCATAGTCCAAAAAGAAAAATGGATAGATTAAGGATGGACGACCCAAAATGGTAAAATGGATAGATTGACAGTGGACGGATGGAGTAATTATTAATGATTGCTATGGTAGGTGCAAGATCAAATGATGTTTGAATAGGATATGAACTTCTTTGATATTGTGCAAGCATAGGTTAAGCAGCAGGCCTTTCATCATGTAGAGTAAGAGGCATTGAAAACTGTATATAATATTTTTTCGTTCTGTATGATTTTTTTATACCAACTGTATACGCTTCTTCTTATTTGTTTATGTTATTATTTTATGCTGCATAGGTTCCTGCTTTAGTATATATGATGTTGGTTAATAATGTATAAGTTTTGAATGCTATCTATATTGATATTTTGCATTTATTTCAGGCTAAAATTCGTGTTGTGCTAAGGGCAGAGATTTTAGCAACACTCTATGAAATCTCAATGTAATGAGAGAAGTTGTGATCAAGAAAATACTTTAATATTATCATGATAAATAGATTGTTGAAATTCTTAGATGAGCAAAAGAAGGAGAAGGAGAAGGCTATGAAGGCTTCTGAGGAGAAGAAACAAGCTGTTGTACAATTTTATAAAGAACTCAATGAAGCTGATATAGGGAAAATGAATGTTAGTGCTAAGAAGAAGGGAAAGAAGTAATGTAAGAACACTTTAAATTTGTGGGAAATGTAACCAACAGAATTTTATGGTTTTTGTGAGTATATTTTGCTGGTATTCTCAAGATCTAGTTGAGTTTTGAAATGGTTTGTGTCTTGATTTCTAGATTAAAACTATCTTTAGACAGTTAAGATTATATATTAAGATTATGATAGTTATGTTCATAATGGTTTACATGTATTATATATGTTTTATTTTTTAGGGTGTGATCACTATATTCTTTCACCCTCAAGTATAAGAGATCGATTGTAGTGCGCGTGACCAAGTGAATATGGTTCCCACGAGATAGTTATAAACTTAACAAATAACTCTATTAATGATAATTCGATTGCAAGACAAATCTGGGAGTTTTGGAGAAGATAATTAATTAACTAATAAAAAGTAAAATTAAATAATTAAATTAATTATGAAATAAAATAAATTGCGCAAGAGAAAATGAATTAAGAGTTCAAAGATGGAGAATTGGTAATGCTCGGGCAAACAATTTAACTATGTGACTAATTTATCTGCACCCAAATTAATTACCTGCAAACGTTTATAAGAGGATCACTAAACCTAGTTAAATCATCTTGATCTGGTAGGATCTAACACTTATAATGAGCTAAAAATACTAGGATCAATAAGGAATTAACTCTTTCTCCCTTTATAGGTACTTCATGCTAAATTCCATAAAGGCTGGAGCACTAGACTTCTTTTTCTAGGTACACAATTATTAACATCTTTTGTCTCCTTACTAATTACCTAATAATGATCTTTTACCAAGTAATTAATATTCCAGATTGATTGTCTAACACTCTTAGGAATTATAGGCCAATCTCCTAAGATTGTCATAGGAAACAACAATTATTATGTAGAAATATGAAATCCTATTAACTATCAATCATTGATACCGTCAAGAATAATTAAAAGAATCAAACCCAAAAACACAATAATATGAAGTCTCAAAATATGCTCTTCAATAAGGAAATAAACAATATGCAGAATAATAAATTCAAGTTTAGGGCAATCAAATTACATGGTCAAATCTGTCTTAGCGCCCTAACATTACCAACAAAGAAGCATAGCCCATGTAATTACGAGGGCAAATCACAAAGATGTAATAAACCCTAACTATTGTGTAAAAATAACAATGATAAATAACTAAAAATAAAGAATCCTTTTAGAGGAATCCGTCTCTTCAATTATGATCTCCGTCTCCGATGGCAGATGATGTAGTGAGTTATGGAGAAGAATGGTAGAGGTGGTCTCGGCTCTGCTCTCGGGCGAGAAGAAACTAAATTCTGGAATTTCACGATCTGATGGATGATCTTCTCATGTTCTGCACATTGGTCAATTTTAATAACCCAAAGGGAAGTACTATCAACACCCACAAATTTTACTTGATACACCCAATCAAAGGTCAACACTGGCTAAAATATCAAAAGTTCCCTCTTAAATTTTAATAATTACAAAAAAATGCCATTACACAATACACCCATATTTTACTAAATACACCCAAAAGTCAAAAGTCAAAGTTTGACCGAAAAAGTCAAATTTGATGGCTGAAAATTTTTAGAAAATTACAGAATTTCCATTACAATAATTAATGCTTATATATATTATTTTAACACCTATTTCCGTTCTGCTTTCAATTTAAAAATGGTATCAGATCCCTAGGTTTATTTATTTATGAGTGAAAAAATTATTATATAACTCGTAACACTTAAAGAGAGGAGAGTTTCAAAGTAATATGGATCCGAATGAAAGTTCGACATCCGAGAGTGACAAGACTATAGGCCATGTTCAAAACTGGAGCAATGACGCCTACTGACCTGTTGGATACAATGAAACGAGCAGCTCTATACAACAATACTACAATGTTTTGTACAGACAAATTGCAGAAAAGAAAGAAGAGGTCGCTGACCTTTTGGGGAAGGCGCCGACTGGAGATGGAAATTGGCAGAAGCCCGTGCCAATTACACCGAGAAAGTACATCTGGAGAAAAGTTGCCAGATGGAGATAAGATACTCCAAAGAAGTATCAAGAAACATAGTAGAACTCCAAAGTTTCACCGAGATCCATGGACGTGTCCCAAAACACGAACAATGGAGAAGACGACCAAACTAAGGTCAAAGAGAGATCTGCAAGCCCTATCACTTTTCATGGTGGTCATAATGACAGAGTGGAGAGAGATCGAGGCGGATAACTCTTAGATAAATTAAGATCTTAGAGAATTACAGAAGACGGTAAAATTCTTTGGAGAATATTGTCAAAACATGTCCAAGACGATATTTGAGATCAGCCTCAAGATGGATAAGGTGGAGACGTTGCACAACAAACAACTCAACCTCATCAGGAAGTTGATAAAGCGAGTTCCTGAAAACCAAGAGGACAGGGAAAAGGCCAGGAGGAAGGTTGCCACCAACCTTCGAAATAGAGCCTTTTTACACCAAAAGGAAAAAACGACGGTGGTCACAAGGCCGAAGACGGAGAGTGAGAAGATGATCGCTATCCTTCGAGGAGAATCCACATCCCTGGATGGAAAGAACGAATCTTGAGGATCAGATTTATATGAGTCCTTCCAAGGACTAACTATCGTAGATCTAAAAATAAATATTGGAGAAACTTCGAACTCTCAACAACAATTGTAGGCTCCTCAAATCCGACAGGATTCGAGCTAAAATGAAGGAACTTCTGGATTACATGGAGTCCATGAAGTAAGACAAGAAGAGACATCCCAAGACTAAGAAAATTTCAAAATGAAGGCTATGAGATTGTCGACAGGAGCAAGCCGAGTTTGAGGATCTACGCTACACAACACCCCATATGGTCGGTCTCACCTTGAACTGATAAATTCATACGGGTTGATCCTAAACCTCGACACTCTGGACTTCAAGAACAGAGAGACCCTAATCGACGAGTTGACAAATGCAATGAATATTGCAGGAGGTGCGCTTGAGCTGGATAAAGAAGGGTTCATAAGATTCCTAACTATGAGCCTGGAAGGATCAGTAAAATGCGCCTGGGAGGAGCTCTTAGATGAAGTCAAGAAGGAGGCCATATGGAAGGCAAAGCTCTAGGAAATATTGTTGATTGTCACGCCAAGATCCTCAAGATCCACTTCATCAGAGTAGGTTACTTCGAAGGAATGGAAGTCAAAGGTTAAAGAGGAGGAAGTATTCCACCTGTTATTTGCTAAGATTCCAAGTCCATGGAGAGAAATGTTGATCAAAGAATATGAACCATGCGAGCTGGATTCAATAGCAAGAAGAATGTCCTTCCTCAAGGCCAAGATTGCGGAGTGGTGTCATCAAGCATCACTACACAAAACTACAAGAGATTAACGAAATCAACATAAGGATGACCTTATGTTGCGAAAGTAATGATCTTCCAACCATCATTGGAAGAAATCCAAGGAAATAGAAAAGGATGAAGAAAGGTCATCCTTATACACAAAGAAGCGAAGGATTGAGGTCTAGAAGAACAAGATCCTATTCGTCCAAACAAAAGGCCTGAAGCTATAAATCAGGGCAAAGGTCTGTGTCGGGTGCCCAATGATTCAAAGTGTGTTTTTGGTACGATGTTGTCCTAAGTGTGGTAACACTTTGAACAACACTGTATGTATAAGAATGTAACTTGACTAAGTATAGAACAAGTTGTAAATCAGCGGAAGACTTAACACACAGATTACTCAATCTTTCCACAAACTTTTGCAAGTTTATGGTGGCCTCATGACACAAATATCACTATTAGAAAATGTGATTACAAAAACAGACTCTTAGGTATGGAAACAATTCTTCCATCCTTCGAATACAAAATGAATCTAAAATCCAAACACATTCCCAAATGACAGAACCTAGACTTGTTAGAATCTAAGCCTACTTCACATGTGGGCTTCCACTGCCTGTGAACAGCGCACACAAAATGTACGGGAATAACAGTAGACAACTGATATTGAACCAAGTGTTACAACACCAGTACAAATACTATGACAGAAACCTATATAGGATCTTTTATAGTGTATAGTGGGATTGCCTTTCGATCCCTTGACTTGGAAACTAGCAGCTTCCATTATAGATGACTGCAGGCTCCAAATGATGAGTGTCTCACGTAGGAGATGTGGATTCCACCCATTCAGGCTCAAATAATCGCCCACTAAGAGAGGTAGTTATTTTCGCCTTCTAGATCCTTCTAGAGCTTCCAGATCTTTCCAGTTTGTTCGAGGGTCTTCATGATCTGTATTTGACTTGGTCATTGCATCCAACATGTTCAGCACTTCAACCGCAACAACACTGAAAGTAACATTAAGCACAACACTAGTCGAAACAACAAAACAATGTTAGTGGTTAATAAAATAACTGGTGGAGGACAAGTGTGATTCCAGATGTGATGACACTGGTCTCAACACTTAACATCAACAATCTCCCACTAATCACGTCTATCCCCAACCACATAACCTGATGCAAGAAAACAATGCACATCAAGATGTCCAAAGTAATATATTAGATGTTATTTCGACAGCTGTGCAAAAATAACTAAGCATTCTAAAGCATAATTACCAAGTGATTAAAGATAACCACTTAAGTAACATATAAGTCCAGAGCTTAGATCAGAGTTCAAACAGAAAAAAAATAAAGTATTCAGTCACCATCAGAAAATAAATATCAGTTTAACATCCCATCATCAAATAGTTAGAAAAGTTAGTGAGGCAGTAGCAGCTTTCAGTCATCAGCAGCAACAAGCAAGAACACTTTGATCTCTTTGTTGATCTCCCCCTCACCATGTGAACTCCCCCTAAGTTGCAGCATTACTAGCAACATCACCATCAGCATCACCTGTATCAGGAACATTTCCAGCAACATTTCCTTCTTCTAGTTCATCAGTGATGTTCTCAATCACAATTCCTCCAGAGCCAGAACTTTCAACTGCAGTAGGTTCAGCAGCAGCAAGTATATCTCCCCCTGTGGGTGTGGATAGCAGCTTACCCTAAAAATGAGCTCTTTGTTCTAGAATGTCTGCTTGTCTGTTCAGTGCATTGGCTTGGAGTCTAAGGTTCGAGACATGGCATGCCAGGGTAGCAGTTTGTTGCTCAATGTACTTGCTGCTCAGAGTAACAGAGATAACTTCTCCAGCTTGAGCAGAAATATCAGTGTGAACCGAAGTGTTGGCAGTATCAGGAGCAACATTCTAAGCATCAGCAGTAGCAGGGGCAGGGGCAAGGTTCACATAGGGTAGATCAACTACACGGTTACCTTCAAGCAGTGGTTTAGCAATACCAAGGACTAGAGCACTTGAGGAAAGAAAATCACCTTTACCTTTCCTAGCACCTTGACTACTTAACAGACAGTGAAACAAAGCAGGATAAGACAACTTATCAACCTTGGAGATATTTCCACCATAACTTATCAGATTCTTGTAAATCACTCTACCAAGGTTAAAAGACAGGTTCTTTCCTATCTTATAGATCAACACAGCATGCTTAGTGGTAACTCTAGTGGTATAGGAGGAAGGCAGCCAATTGTAAACACAAAACTTGTGCAAAATTGCATGTAAACTAGTCAGACTTGGACTGAACAACTTCTTAGGCCAACTAACAATTAAACTTCCAGTTATCACAGACACAATCTCATCCATATCATCATTTTCATCATCACTTTCAGCATTTACAGTCCCTAAACACTCATTAATCTTTGTAGGAGAAAAATCATAAATCTCACCCCTAAAGAAAATTCTTCCAAATTTGGGACGTGTACTCTTAATCATACTAGCACAGATGTGGGCATAAAACCCACATACCCAACTGGTGTAAAATGAGGTAGAGTACCTGAGTGATTTCAGCAAGCTTCTCTCTCTGAAGAAGTTGATGAGGTTGTGTGGAGTGAGATCGGCATCCTTCATCTTTCTGTCATGAATTATGTCTTTTTTGGCAAACTTTATGTATCTGACCTTGTCATCAGTGAAGTAGAAGTTCCCAACTCCAAGAGTCATCAGATATATCATCAGCATCATCAGGGGACTCATCACCATCATCATCTTTGGCTTCATCTTCACCATCAGAACTCTCAACATTTTGAACATCAACATCCTTATCAGATTCTGCACCTTCGTCAGCATACTTAGGTGCATCATCAGAAGATGAATCATGGTCAGGATCAGAGGGTTCTGTATCGGCAACAGTAGGTGTTGGCACTGAGGTGGAAACATCTGTGGCAATATCATCAATCAACTGGTTCAGATCAACATTTTCCTTATCAGATTCATCTGGTGTTGCCTTAGGAGCGGTAATATCATACACAACTTTCTTTCCTCTGCGTCTCTTCTTCAAGGCTTTGCAAAGATCAGCTATAGTAGGATTTTCACCTGTAGCATCTACATCTATAGGAGCAGCTTCATCAGAATCAGAGATAGAGATAGGGGACTTCCCTTTTTCAGAGGTGGTTGCATCATGTGTGCATTTTTTGATGAGTCTGATCGACCAACGTTGTGGAGACGCTTTATATTTTGGAGCAGATGGTTTAGGAACCTTTGATTTGAGTGGAACCAGTGGTGATGACGAGGGAGAAGACATTTGTGGATTTTGTTTAGCACAAGTAGGTGATGTATTTGGAGATGTAGGGACTTGAACAGGGTTCTAAGTCTCAACATTCTCTGAGGGTAGGCTTTCTTCAGGAGTCACAAAAGGGACAATAGCAGATGGATTATGAGCATCGGTGGGAATTTTAGAGTGAACTTCAGAGGGAACGGATGATTCAATGATGTAATTTTCAATTCTTGAAATAGTAACACTCGACCCAGCGAACTGAGTTCGAAGAGATTCAAGAACTGAATCGGGTGTACCAGTAGGAATGAGATAGTCTATGGCAGAGGGGTTCCAGAAATAGGAGCAGTCGGTTGTGTAGCAGTATTCAAATTGACATTTGGTGCAGCATCCGATGTGACATTATCGGCCATATCAGCTAGGGTTTGGAGTAGATTTTGTGAGGAAGAAGGTTTGGATTTGGAAGTGGAACGGGTTGCTTTTGGAGGTGCCATTTGATATGTGAGAGAGACATGCTTTATTGATAACTATGAGTGAGAAGATTAAATTGGGGATCACACTCAAGCACACAAACATGTCACTTCGAACATTATAAACCAAGTTATATAGAGAGAATGAACAGTAGTGGGATGGAGGTTATTTCCACTAATTAAAAACTGCAAATGACGTGTGAAAGAATATGTAGTGCAGCAGATAATGAAAACTCATGGCCACTAACGCATGTTTCCTTAAAAATTGGCCATGATCAAATATTGAGAAACAAATACGCAGGAAATTAAGAAGAAATAAATACTATTAGTTTTATCACTTAATGTATTGAAAATAAATAACTTAATAACAATTTTGATAAGGCTAAAGAGATTCTGGAAAAAATCAATCAAGGATGAATAATTTAGGCATACATACACTTTTATCCTTTTGTGGATTTTTGAGCACTTAATCTCAAGATTTCATACTACCTTTTGAAAAATCACATCGTGGTTGTCAGCCCCGTGTGTCTGGTTACTCAGCATGTTTGGGCCTATGATTTTTTTAAGAACTGTGCTTTTAGTGTATGTCCAGTAATATCTCAAGATTCATCCAGAATATAGTTAGCAGTAACAAAACAGATCACCAAATCACTTAATTTCGACATAAAATGATAAAACTTACAGTAGTGTTGCCTCGAGTGTCGAAACACTCTAAGCAACATCATGCATGACTTTATGGAATGCAGAGTCCAAGAGAATTCCTAAATGAAGAAAACCTCTTGAAATCAAGTGCTTTTGTGAATATGTCAGCAAGTTGTTTCTCAGTAGAAATATACTCCAATTTGACTACTCCCTTCTCAACTAAATCTTTTAGAAAATGATGTCTAATGCTAATTTGTTTAGTGAGTGAGTGTTGAACTGGATTTTTTGAAATATTTATAGCACTCATGTTATCACAGTAAATCATTAAAGTATCAGTCACAAGCACATAATCATCTAGCATCTTTTTTAACCAAAGCAACTATGTGCAACAACTTCCAGCAGCAATATACTTAGATTTAGCAGTGGATTTGGATACGCAATTTTATTTTTTAGAATGCCAAGAAACAAGATTGTTACCCATGTAAAACCATCCACCACTTGTGCTCTTCCTGTCATCACAATCACCAGCCCAATCAGCATCACTGTATCCAACCAGAGAGCTGTTAGTGACCTTTGAAAACCATAATCCCATGTCAGCAGTTCCAGCTACATATCTGATAATCCTCTTCACAACTTTCATATGAGATTCATTGGGATTTGCTTGGTACCTAGCACAAACACAGACACTATACATAATGTCAGGTCTACTAGCAGTTAAGTACAAAAGGCTACCAATCATAGATCTATACAGAGTGTGGTTAACATCAGGGCCAACATCATCTCTGCACAGTTTCTGAGATGTTCCCATAGGAGTTTTCATAGGCTTAGCATTTTCAAGACCAAATCTTTTCACCAAGTTTTTAGCATACTTACTCTGTAAGATGAAAATACCACTATCATTTTGCTTAATTTGGAGCCCTAAAAAGTAATTTAAGTCACCAACAAGACTCATTTCAAAAGTGGTAGTCATGGCTTTCACAAAACTGTCCATCATGACTTGAGATGTTGCTCCAAATACTATGTCATCAACATAAATTTGAGCAATCAAGAAACCATCTGATTCATGCTTAATGAAAAGAGTTCTATCAGCCTCACCTCTAATGAATCCAAATTGAAGTAAAAAGTCAGTTAGTCTACCATACTATGCTCTAGGAGCTTGCTTTATACCATACAAAGCCTTTTTCAATTTATACACATGATCAGGATAGAAAGGATTAACAAAACCTTTTGATTGTTCAACAAAAGCTTCTTCATTTAAAATACCATTTAAAAAAGTAGCTTTAACATCCATTTGAAACAGTTTGATACCAACAAAACATACAATAGCCAAAAGAAGCCTAATAGACTCTATTCTAGCTACAGATGCAAAGGTTTCATCAAAATCTATCCATTCAACCTGTGTATATCCTTGTGCAACAAGTCTAGCTTTGTTTCTTACTACATTACCAGATTCATCAGTCTTGTTCTTGAAAATCCACTTATTTCCAATGACATTAGTGTTTGTAGGCCTAGGGGCTAGACTCCAAACATCATTCCTAGTGAATTGTTCAAGTTCTTCATGCATAGCCTGAATCCAACATTCATCTTTTAAAGCTTCTGAAATATTTTTGGGTTCTACAGAAGAAAAATAACATTCAACACATACCTGATTGCATATGTTAGACATGCAAACTAAACTTACCACATCTCTGAATTTACCTTTCCTTCTAGTTTGAACACCAACTGAGGATTCTCCTATGATCTGTGAGGAAGGGTGATTCTTCTTATATCTATAGTTAAGAGAATTTCTGGGAGTTCTGTGAATCTGATTCTCATCGTTTTCAGACTCATTCTCAGATGCTGTAGGTGATGTGATCACTTTTGGCTCAACATCGTTCACTGGTTCTGTAATTTCAATTAGATAAGAGATGTCATCTTCCATATTTTTACATGCAATATTAGATGTATCATCAAATACCACATTTACAGATTCTTGAACTGTTCTGGTTCTAAGATTAAAGACTCTATATGCTTTGCTATTCTTAGAATAACCTAAGAAAAGACCTTTATCACTCTTAGAATCAAACTTTGAAAGGTACTCTCTATCATTCAGAATATAGCACATGCAACCAAACATATGAAAGTATTTCAGGTTGAGTTTTCTCATATACAGCACCTCATAAGATGTAATAGAATTCCCTGGTCTAAACAAAATTCTATTAGACACATGACATGCAGTGTTCAATGCTTCAGCCCAAAATCTTTTAGACACATTCATTGAAGAAGCATGACTCTAGCCATTTCTTGCAGAGTTCTATTTTTTCTTTCAGCTATGCCATTTTGCTGTGGGGTTTTAGGAGATGAAAACTCTTGCACTATACCTTTCTTTTCACAGAATTCAGAAAACATGTTATTCTCATATTCTCTACCATGATCAGTCCTAATCCTACAAATCTTAAAATTGAAAGCATTTTTGAACCTTTTGTAAAGAACTTTAAATTCTTCAAACACATTTGATTTTTCTCTAATGAATTCAACCCATGAAAATCTAGAAAAATCATCTACCACAACCAAAGAGTACTTCTTACCACCAAGACTTTCAGTCTTCATAGGACCCATAAGATCCATGTGAAGCAATTCAAAACATCTTGAAGATGTGCACATATTGGTGATTTTGTGTGAAGACCTTACCTGCTTACCTTTTTGGCATAAACCACAAATGTGAGGGTCTTTGAATTTGAGCTTAGGTAATCCTTTAACAGCTTCCAACTTAACCAATTTTTATAATTTACATAGCCAAGTTTTTGATGCCAAAGTACACTTTCATCATGTTGTGTGATGTTGCAGTAAGTGTTGTTACTAATCAGATAACAATTATCAACAGATCGATTTTCAACCATCACACACTCATCAGTTTCATTCAACACGAAACATGAATTCTTGTCAAATTTCACATGCAAATTATCATCACATAATTGACTTATGCTTATCAAATTAGCACGCAAACCTTCAACATGCAGCACATTCTTCAAATTTGAAAAACCTTTAACATTTAGAGTTCCTTTACCAACAATGTTACCCTTAGAGCCACCACCATAAGTAACCTTACCACCATCAAAAGCCTTATAATCTTTCAAATGTTCAACATTTCCAGTCATATGTTTAGAACAAACACTATCAAAATACCATAAACCAGGTACACATGCTTGTAAAGAAGTACAAGCCACATTAGATAGCACTTTTGGTTTTCTGACCCAAGCAGTTTTTGGTGTGTGTGAATACTTGTGTAGCAACATTTCAGGCAACACATTTCCAGAGAACAAATCATCTTTTGGTTTAAAACAAAATGGATGAATGTGACCAGAAACTGAACAGTAATGATAAATAAAGGTTCTCTTGCCTCTCTGTTTTGGAAACTTTTTAGAAAAACTTTTTGATCCAGGTTTCACAAAATTTACAGGTTTTTCAAAACTAAAAGGGTTAGAGCTTTCAGAAAATCCAAGACCACACATATCAGATTTACCAACACACAAAGCTTCATTCATGACAGATGTACTCTTAGAGTATTTTTTAATTTAATGTTGAAGCAGTCAATTGTTCTTAGAGTTTTGAGATTTTAGCTTCCTTTCTAATAAGATTTACCTCAAGTCTTGTGATAGTTTCAATCAAACCATCATTCTCTTGGTTGACCTTTTGAAGTTCTTTCAAAAGTTCAGCAATTTTGCTTTTCAATTGCTCTTCAATTGTACCTGCTCTAGTATGAAAACATTAGTACATTTCACTCTAGAATCAGAAATAGACTGAACCTTGCTTATTATCGAAGTATATGTTGTCTCATCCAACTCAACTTCTGTGTGACTTCCAGAAAGTCCTTCACTTAACATTCTGACAGAAATGCCAGCTCTTCATCCTTTGTCTCTTGATCACCTTCAGATTCGTTATCACTCAAGAAAATATTTAAGTTCATCCTTCTCTTCAAAAGAGTGTTAGCACATTCATTTGTTTAATGATCAAAGCCAGTACATTCACTACAAATGAGGGTTTTTCTAAATTCAGGATCATACTTAAGTTTTCTCTGAGTGGGTCTTCGAGTAAGGAATTGAGGAGTACAACTTTGAGGAGTATGAGAAGAATGTTCTATCCTAGGCTGAATATTTGCTTTAGACTTATTTTTCTGATTTCTCAAATAGGCTTCAAATTTCTTAACAAGTAAAACAATATTATCAGTGTCATCTGAAATGTCATCAACATGTTTATCAATTTGTGAAATTTCAGTAATAGTTAATGTCCTTCCAGAACATGAATGAGCATCACTTTTAAAAACTACAACTTTCTATCATATGCAGAATCTTGCTGAGACATATCCATTTAATAAGTTTTCAAAATGCTCATAAGCTCATTATGACTCATAGTATCAATATTCCTAGCTTCTTCTATAGCACAAACTGTACTATTAAATCTCCTAGGAAGTGAACGAAGTGTTTTGTTTACTAACTTGGAATTAGAAATTGGGTCACCAAGTGATTGCAGTTCATTCACGACTTCATACAACCTTTCATTGTGAGAGTTAATGGTCTCATCTTCTCTCATCCTCAAGCTTTCAAACTTCGTGCTCAGCAGCCTTGCGTTTGCTCTTTTGACACTACCAGAACCTTCACAGTGTTTTTGTAGTCTTTCCCATGCATCTTTAGCAGATATGCAGTTCTGAATCAAGTTGAACATCACTGGATCAACCGAAGAGTTGATTGCAATAAGAGCTTTGCAGTTGTGTACAGATAGATTGCTCTCCTCGGCAGTCCAATTGAGTTCATCTTTGAGAATCTGATCTTCATCTTTATCTTCTTCAGTGGAAGGCGTCCACCAAACAAAATGATCTTCCAAGATTTATCGTCACATGCTTTGATGTTTGACCTCATTCGAGTTTTCCACGCAAACAAAATGATCTTCCATCAAGAATGGGAGGACGGGTGACGGATACAGAGTAATCCATGATAACTCAACACTTAATACCATGAATCAACACTTAGTATCGTCAAGTGTTGGCTCTGATGCCACTTGTCGGGTGCTCAATGGTGCAAAGTGTGTTTTTGGTACAATGTTGTCCTAAGTGTGGTAACACTTTGAACAACATTGTATGTATCAGAATGTAACTTGACTAAGTATAGAATAAGTTGTAAATCAGCGTAAGACTTAACACACAGATTACTCAATCTTTCCACAAACTTTTGCAAGTTTGTGGCGGCCTCATGGCACAAATATCACCATTAGAAAATATGATTACAAAAACAGACTCTTATGTATGGAAACAATTCTTCCACCCTTCGAATACAAAATCGGATCTAAAATCCAAACACGTTCCCAAATGGCAGAACCTAGACTTGTTAGAATCTAAGCCTACTTCACATGTGGGCTTCCACTGCCTGTGAACAATGCACACAAAACGTATAGGAATAACAGTAGGCAACTGATGTTGAACCAAGTGTTACAATACCAGTACAAAAACTATGACAGAAACCTATCTAGGATCTTTTACACTGTATAGTGGGATTGCCTTTCGATCCTTTGACTTAGCAACTAGCAGCTTCCATCTATAGATGGCTGCAGGCTCCAAATGATGAGTGGCTCACGTAGGAGATATGGATTCCACCCATGCAGGCTCAAATAACTGTCCACTAAGAGAGGTAGTTATTTTCGCCTTCTAGAGCTTCCGGATCTTTCCAGTTTGTTCCAGGATCTTCAAGATCTGCATTTGACTTGGTCTTTACATCCAACACGTTCAGCACTTCAACCACAATAACCCTGAAAGCAATATTAAGTACAACACCAGTTGAAACAACAAAACAACGTTAGTGGTTAATAAAATAACTGGTAGAGGACAGGTGTGATTCCAGATGTGATGACACTGATCTAAACACTTCACATCAACAGCTTGGACCATCAAGATGGAGTTCAAGAAGTCAAGCCTCATCCTCAGGATCAAACTAGAGAAGTACAGGAAGAACTCCAACAAGAAAGACATTTCGAAGTGTACCCACACAAGCCAATGAAAGATTCAAGGATTGCAACTACTATACGTGTGGAGCTAAATGGCATATCTCACCAGATTGCCCAGAGAACCAGAAATGAGGAGTAAGACAGTTCGAAACCACTTCAGAAATAGAGAAAGCTATTTACTTCCAAGATCTGGTACAGGTATATCAATTTGAAGATATACCTTCAGACGAGAGCATCTATGAAGAAGAATTCTTCAGCCAAGATGAAATTCTCCGAAGATGAGTCGGAATGAAGAAGAAACCTTCAGACAACAGATACAAGAAGATATGTCTAGATTCTTTTTCCAGACATCTATTTCTCATAGAACCCTAATAAGAATCATGAAAGAGGATCCAAGCCTCAACCTATACGATGGATTCACCGTAGGAAGATTGGAGAAATTTCTCAGCTTCAAGAAGAGAAAGCATAACATCATATATAAAGTGACCGAAGGGGAAATTGGCATCCCAATGGAGCTCACGAGAAATCTGCTTCTTGAACTTATATGAGGATGATAAATTGTCGTGTGAAGTTTGACAGCTCAATAACTAACCAATCAACAGCCACCCCTTCTTCCAAATTGATCGTCATCCTGCCTTCCACATAAAATGAAATGATCTCAACAGCTCAAACTTATGCTAACACTTTAATCTTCACTTTTGATTTTCTTGCTAACTTAACCAATCTAATTGTATATTTTTTCACACTTAAATTTTCATTAAAAAAACTAGCATCCAATGGCGGATCTAGAAATCCATAGTAGGGTGAGCTAAGTTTATTAAAGAAAATAAAAATTAAAAATTATAATTAAAAATAAAATAAAATATTATACATACACCGAATCACCTTCAACTGGATGGAAAATGAGTCAAATTTTAATATTTATTGTAATGGGTTCATAAAATATATAATTTGAGAAGATATATTTATGTTTGAGCTTCCTTTAGGTGGGCTTAAAATATTTTGGACAGGGCTATGCTTAAAAATACAAATTATTTATATATAACACATTGGCGTATCTAGGGCGTACAAGGGGGTACAACTGTACCCCCAAAACCCCCCAAAATACTGAAAAAAAAAATTATATACATGTATATGTATAAATATTTGCATATTGTGCACCAAATTATTAATTTCAACTCAAATTTATGCTAAATTTATTGCTACTTTTATAAATTTATACTATAAATTCATTATAATAATATCTTAAATTATTATTTACAAATAAAAATTTGATGGTGTCAACAATAGTTATAATTTTAGAGCGTTGATTTATTTATTATACGATTTTAAATATCAAATACTCCCTTCGTCCCTTAAAGTATTTAATATTTTTTCTTTTAATACTCTCAACACTTATTTATTTTTCTAAAAATGATAATAAACATCTTAATAGTACTCAATTTTCGCACACATCTCAATAACTTTGTATATATTTTCATTAAATTATCTAAAATACTCATTTTTTTACATGCATCTCAATGACTTTACACATATTTATACATAAAAAATACGCGTATTATTTAAGGGGACGTAGGGATTAATATTTTTATAATATCATGTCGTACCCCCGGAATTTTTTTTTGGATCCGCCACTGATATAATATAATGTGCTTTTGATGGACAGCCCTAGGCTTGAGCCCGAGCTCCCCCCATTAAAATCCGCCCCTACTAGCATCCATATGTGTATCTTTTTATTCAATAGTGTATACATATTTTTTAATAATTATACATGTATTATTTTACACTCAATTTTTCATTAAAAAACTAACATAAAATTCGCTAATAAAGTGTATACATTTTTATTAATAAGTGTATATATTTTTCTTCAAAATTGTATACATGTCTGAAAGTGGGTGCACCGTATCATGGGGGCACCCAAGTGCACAGGAGTATTAGCCTTAATATATTGCTTGATTCATTTCATAGTAAATTCCAATGGTTTATATCATATTGGAGTGAGGCACTTGTAATCCGGGCACATCGTACGCCTTTAGAATTTAGTATATGGGTAAGGGTATATTATTTTGTTCTAAAGGGTATACACTTTAATTAAAAAGGGTACACCATTTTGTTGTAAAGGATATACACTTTTCATTAATATTTTTTATTTTTCTTTAGAAAATAAAGGGTACACATCTTTATACTAAAAGGTATACAATTTAGCACAAAATTCTAAAGGCATACAGAGTGTGGTCTGTGAACCAGGGTGTACACAAGTTTTGCTATATTGATCCTTGGTATTTATTGTATATTTTTTTGGGTTTGCGAAAACTCCTCCCTTTCCTGTGAAAGGATATGTCGTATATTTTTTTTTAATATTTACTTTTTTAATTCTTGATTTTGTTGTATTTTAGGATAAAATTTGATATTTTTTCTAAATTTATCATACTGATATGTATTTTTCGAAAGTTACTTTATGTTACACTTACACCATGATTGGTATAATGAAATGAGTTGGGAATGAAATTATCATTCCCAATCTGATTCCTAAAGTCACGCTTGATATATTTTAATAATGGGAAACCTGATTCCTTAAGGAATTAGAATTCCTTAAAATAGGGAATCATGATTCATCCCACACCCCGTGGGTTTACGTATTCCTATTCCGAAAGGAATCAATTTTTTTATTTTGGTTATATAATATAATATTTATATTATAATACTAGCCTTTACAAATCACAGTACAAAATATGACAACTCATTTTCATCGAGAAAACTGGAGAAGGGAAGAGAATCTCCTGTTCTTGCGCACAGAGGAAACACTACACAGAGGAATTGATGAACAAATTTTGAACACCAAAGGTGCTTGCATATAATTTCTTTCCCTTTTTCATTTCTTCTTATTACTTGAATTCCTCTACGCGTCTTACTTGAATTCTTCAAAACCTGAATTGCTACGGACCATGATAGATTTTTAGGAAATTTGAATTAAATGATTATTTGGATTCAATTAATCTGAATACATGGATTATCTGTTTCACTTTTTTGTTTGTGTGATTGTCGTATTTTTTGTTAGTTTTCTTTTGTGTTCTTGAATTTGACTATTTTGCTGAAATTTATGAGTCTTAGATGCCTTTTGGTCTGCAAAGTCTTTATCCGACTATTTAGACAGGATATTTAGAATGCATTTAGCATCATTTATCCCTCAATACATGCCTTATGTGTTATAGTTGGTATTGGGGTAGATTATCAAAAAGCACTGATGGTTGGCCTACATATTAGTGGACTTAGATAAATTTTTCATTCATTTACTTGTTTATTTAGTGACTGAATTGATTATAACCCAACATATTGCAATCTGTATGTGCTCATTTTAGAAATAACATGTAGTGATAATCCATAATTAACTAGTTGATTTGAATGATGGCATACTCTTACATTTTTCTTGCAAGTTGTCAATACTCTTTCTAGAACCGCCCCTCACTTATGCCAATTACCCACTTACAAATGCTACTTCCTTTACTTTATGATTACTTGCATCTCTCTCTCTCTAAAAGCATCCAAGTTGGATTCACCAGGATCACCAAATTATTCACTCTAATAAATCCATCTCTTAAGCTTTGCGTCTCCTAAAGATACTTGCTAATTAGTATTATAAATCCAATAAAAGAGACTTACAAGAAAAAAGTCAATAAACACCACACCTCACGGAAAGAAAAAAATATTTGTATTGATTTTTTTCAAATTCCTAATAAGGGATGCATTATTGGGAAGTTAATATTTAACTATCCTATTTGGCATTTGCCATTAGCTTTGCCTATTTTTTTATTTTTTAAATTAATTTGTTTACTTTCAATTAAATATGCAGTTATGGCGAGATTAATTTTGACAAGGAGAAAGAAAAAGATAGCAATGTTGTCACTTTGGTTGAATATAATGCAGTTTGTGAATTGGTTTTTTATGGTAGTGGTAAAAAATATAGAAAATCATATTTTTTCTAGAAACTTAAGGAAAAAATACCAATATATCTTTTACGAGAGACGAAGATATATTCAGAAAATTATATATGATAGTGATATTAAATGCAAAAATATGACTAAGATGAATAGAAAAACTTTTGTTCTTTTGTGTGCTAGACTTGAAGGGACTGGTATTGTATCCTCTACAAAAAACATGCTAGTGGATGAACAAGTGGCAATGACTTTGCATATTTTGGCTCATCACCAAAAGCAAAGAACCATAAATGTTAATTTTGAACGATTGGGAGAAACAATTAGCAGACATTTTAGACAAGTGATAAATTCTATTATTTCACTTCAAAGAGAAATATTGAAGACACCTGAGCCTGTACCTAATGACTCTACAGATGAAAGATGAAAATGGTTTAAGGTATGCTATTTGGTTTAATGTATAATTAAATGTTATGTGGTACTATACTAAATTTAAGTTTATAATAGGGGTGTTTAGGAGCTTTGGATGGTACTTATATCAAAGTTCGTGTGCCTAAAGAAGACAAACCTAGATATAGAACCCGAAAAAATGAAATTGCAACTAAAGTTTTGGGAGTGTGCTCCCAAGATATGCAGTTTATATATGTTTTACCGGGCTGGGAGGGGTCGACTGCTGATGTAGGATATTAAGAAATGCAATCATTAGAAGAAACGATTTAGTTGTTCCTCGAGGTACATTTCATAGTTACAATATAAAATAAGTAATCTTACATAAAGATGGATAATGAGTCATTGTATGTATAATGAAGGGTCATATTATCTTGTGGATGCTGGATATATAAATGGTGAAGGATTTCTTGCACCATATAAAGGTCAAAGATATCATTTAAATGATTGGAGTGAAAGATACAATCCTACCACCATAGAAAATTTTTTTAATATGAAACATGCTTCTGCTAGAAATGTAATCGAAAGATTGTTTGGACTGTTAAAGAATCGTTGGGGTATTCTCAAAAGTCCTTCCTATTATCCTATTAAACTTCAGAATCGTATCATCATGGTATGTTGCTTGCTTCATAATTTTATAAAACAAGAAATGGGTGGGTATCAGTTAGAAGCTAATGAAGATCTGGATGAGGATGGAGACAGTAGTGAAAGTGATGAAGATGACGAACCTGTTACTTCAGTGGAGCCTTCAGAAGCGTGGACAAATTTTAGAAAAGACCTTGCAGTTAGCATGTTCAATAATTGGAGAGCACAAAGAAATAATAGATAATTATGTTTTATCATTCTAGATTAGTGTAGGTATTTTTCACATTTGTTATATGAACTTTCGAACCATTAGTAAGATGTTATTCTATAATGCTTTGAGCACTATTTTTTTTCCTTGCCCTTAACTTTACATATTGTTTTATTTAGTAATTGTTAAATTAAGAGTAAAAAATAACTAGAACCTTGTGAAGTCCTCTTATTAATTTCCTTCACGAACATATTGAACCAACCATATTAAGTAGAAGGTATTATTACCTAGAAGAAAAACTTGGCAATACTGTTTCCAATCCATCAAGTATCTCTTCATTGCAATTCATGATTAACATGTCTCATCATCTTTCCAATCCAAAAACTTGTTCAATTTATTTGATATATACTTATTTATTTTTTTCATTTCTTATTTTTGATTAAGTGATTGTTTATAATATACTTTCTGTTAGTGGTCTTTAATTTTGTTTTTATTTTTTAAAGAATGGATTCTCAAAATCAAGATACCCGAGGTCGTGGTAAAAATAAAAGAAAGTGGAAGTACTATGAAGATTCCAAGCTTATTGACGCTCTTCTGGAAATGGTCAATCTTAGAGCATATAAAACTGATAATGGATTTAAACCAGGTTATCTTAACTATGTTGAGGATAAGTTGAAAGTTTCTTTGCCTGAATCGGGTTTAAAGGCTAAACCACATATTGAATCAAGAATTAGACTTTGAAAAAAGATTTTCATTTTGTTTATGATATGTTGAATGGCCCAAACACGAGTGGCTTTGGAATGGATCCAATAAAAAATTGCATCACAGCAGAGAAACCTGTATGGGACTCGTATCTTCAGGTTTGTACTTTTAAAAAAATGTATCTTCATTAATGTAGTTAGTATATGTATAACATTTAATTGACTTTATTTTCTTTTCTGCAGAGTCATCCAACCCATGCAACATGAAGAAACAAGAATTTTCCTTTTTATGATGATTTGCTCATTGTTTTTGGAAAAGATAGAGCAACAGGAGTTAATGCTGAAGGTCCTACAGATATGGAGGAAGAGATCCAAAGAGAAAAGAACAACAATGATGAGAAAAATAATACTGAAGAAACCTTGGATAATATTCCTGAGAATTTTGATGATTCATTCTCTCCTTTACAATCTCCAAGAAACAAAGCAGTTCCCAAGCAAAAGAAGAGAAGAAAAAGTGCAAGTTCTGATAACTTGATGGTAACTGCAGGCATTAAAGAAGCAGCTTCGATTATTGGAAGCGAAATTACTACTGCTAGCCAAATTTTTTTGCAAAGCAACTGGGGTTGATGCAGAAATTTCAGAAAAGAGACAGAGAATTGATTCAGAGATAAGGAAGATCACTGATCTTACTACACCAGAAATTATTAAAGCCGTGTGTCATATTGCAAAAAGTCACGAGTTGATCGATGTCTTTTTTTGCATGACTGAAGAAGGTATAGAGGAATTGGTTAGAGCTATTCTAAATGGTGATGTTTGAAGGCATTTATTAAAATTTTAGTTGAAAAAACTTATTGAGTCATGTTACGTTTATGAACTTTAAGCCCCAGTAGAATTGAATTATTGTATATTTTTCATGTTAATTTAATAATTTTAGATGTTGGTTTGTGGTAATATTTGAACATATAATTTAATTTATGCTATGTTTAACTTATAATTTTGGTTGTTAGTATTTGTTTTGCTATTATATATCGATGTTTCTATTATTATGTTGTAATGTATAGTTTTAATGGATTAAAAATATATATATTTATAATTTAGAATGAAATTATATGAATATAAATTCTAAGCTAATATTATGTATTTTAAAAATATATTTACATTTTTTTTGTTTAATTTTATAAGATGTTAGCATTAAATCAAATTAAATACAAATTTTTAATATATATGTATGTTAAAGGATAATTTGGTCAATTAAGATAAAATAATGCAATACTAACTTTACGTTATAAGAATACCAATCATGATATGGGAATCAACCAAGGATTATACTTTCCATTATTGAGTTATTAATAAATATACCAATCAACATAATTATTATTTTTCACCATTTCTTTCCTATCTCTATTCCATTCTTAAATTCATTTCATTCATTTACTATTCTATTCTATCATACCAATCATGCCGTTAGCCCTTCCCCAAATAAGAAAATAAAAAGTAGGTTTTTTGGACGCCACGTCAGTGCCACCTCAAAAGTAAAAAACTCAACCTCCAAAGCAAAACTCTTTCTCAACAATAAAACCAAAAAGTAGGTTTTTTTAAGGACACACCTCAATTTCATTTTATTCTTATTTAATTTATCAAATATATTTATCTAATTCTAAATAAATGATAAATAATTATATAATTTTAATTATTTTATTTTTTTTAATATTTAAGAAAAATTCGAAAAAAAAGAGTTGTTCCCTCTCTCAAAATATTAAAGAATATTTTTATTCCACTTGAACAAATTTGTAATCCCTCTCTTAAAACATATTTTTATTCCACGTTAAAATTTATTTTCAGAGATGAGGAAAGGAAAAAAGAAATAAAATAAAAAATAAAGAAAGAAAAGAAGATGAGATGGGCGACAGCAGCAGGGGCCCACAGCGTAGATATCTCACTCGCGCATGAACGACGCTTGCTCCGATGTTGTGGGGTGAGTTGCACACTCTTCTCTCTCACTCTCACCCAAATAAAAAAAACCTGGGTTTTATGACCCAACAAAAAACCTCATACCTCCCCCAGTAATAAAAATCTCTAACTTGAGGTTTTTTGAAATTCCATTTCATCAAAAAAAACCTCCCATTGGGCGCCTTACGCATCCTATTATAACCTAAAAAATACTACATGGACGGAGTGTGTACAACAATAATGTCGGGTTAGTATATCTTCAATTGGTTTGTACAAAATATTGTGAAAACCACTTCCCTCTCCTCTCCTGTGAATCAATTTGGCGGCATGGACCAGAGGCAGCAATTATCATCCCAATCGGGAAAAGTGGAGCAACGATTAGAAAGCCCCAAATAAAGGAACATTGGAATGTTATGCTGGTCGGAGAGAAACGACGGAGAGTACGCGGAAATCAGATTATACGTCTTGGATTTAGATTCAAATTCTTATGGCTGCGGTGGTGACGAGTTTAAGCATATCCAGGCAGGGGTACCAATTCAAATCGATCCGAATCGCTCTCATCAGTGGGCATTTTGTAGGCAGGGTTCCGCCCTCTATCTATTTGATGAAGGAATACCATTCACTCCCGGTGCCGATCTCTGGCAATGGCAGGCGGAGATTCCGTGGTGAAGGGAGCGACCTAATTGAGAAGCTGCCTGATATGCATCAAATCAAATCACGTACTGAAGCCCTCCCTGCACAGACACATTCTAGTTTTCTCCACTGAATTCTTGGCTCCTCCAGACCCTCCATCCTTCTGTTCTGAGTTCAATCCCGTAATTGATCTCTCTACCCCTGCATCCTGTATCCCCTGATTCTGCTTTTGAGTGGTATGATACTGTTGACCGCAATTGGACACGACTCCCAGGAATTCCCTTGCTCCCCTTCCTAGGACATATCCCTGGATCTTGTTTCGAAAAAGTGGGCTCGCATTCCCATGTGGTCACCTCATTATTTCAAAGGTTACTTCATTACTCTGTGCAGTGGTCGTTTTATTCTGTGTCTTAAAGGGGCCTATAAAAGTGAAGAAGATGGTAAATTCGTGCTTGCGGATCGTGGTATTGGTGATGAATTTTGGACAAAGGTTGTCGATGGTTGTCGGAAGAATGTGATTAGTGCGTCTGGAGCTCCCGTGTCGGAATTTCCTCCTCCCACTCCTGATTGGGAGCACGTAACATTTCCTTCCGTCTGTCCTCTTCAACATCTCAATACATTGAGCAGCATTTAAGAAGACGGCTTCTGCGATAACTGCACTTTACAAGCAGAGATACTCCGTAGTGGATTTCGCCTGTTGATTGATGTTCCACCACTCTACGCACTGATCTCCTCACCACTTTGAAGCTTAAGATCGATTGTTTGGGGAATCTTGCAAACCTTGCTCTGTTTCCCCTTTGAGTGTTTGTTATGGGCTTTTAAGCTGTTGTCTCCGTCCATACCCTTTAGTTTTACTGTGATTAGCTTTCTGAAATGTGAGCAACAACAGACCTCAAAGAGATGTTAATGTAATTGTTGGTTCTCCTAGTTTTCCATCTTATTAAAACCTACGAATATGCCGGAGCTTTTGAACATATCGCAGGGTTTAGAAGATTAAATTTTATTACAAATGCTGAATATTTGAGGTTCATTTTGGGAATCTGAAGAAATATTGAAGATGTCTTTTTGCATTGGTGTCCTTCCAATTGCTAATAGTATAATAATCTTAATCATTCATGGCTTTTTTAAAGCCTAGTTCAAAACTATAGCATTCACAGGGCCTACATCGATGTGCTGTTATCCTTCACATTTTGAGTCATACAGCAATGAACTTGGTTGGGGGTAGTAGGAGGGGTAATGGGAATAGAGACATATTGATTCCGCTTGGGTGGTTGGTGAGGCGGGCATCAAAATTTCTCAATCACTACCATTGATTCAACTACTCTCCACCCTTCAATCACATTGTGATTGACTCCTTAGTACAATGTGACTCCTTGGCAATACTCATTGTCATTCCATTTGTGGAATTCGTACCAAGCAGCCCCTTAGTTTGATAAGAGCGTTCGTGTTTCATTACTTTTCAGCATCTGCATTATAGAGAATGACGTGTCATAATACTTGTAAGGCTCCTTTTATCTCCGGAGTTGTTTGTTCTACGGATTTATATGCAAGTTTTGTGGTGAATTTGAGTTCCGTTTGAAAGGAAAGGAGATCAGAGTTGACTTCTTTGCTCAAACAATGTCAGGATAGATGGCAGTTTAAACATGGTTATTGAATTTTTTACATAATCTTTACTATGATCTTTACCCTATCCTATGCCTTTTTTTTTCTCTTCACATAAAAGGGAGTAAATGATATTTCATACAGAAATGTGGATTCATGACATTAATGTCCTTTTTCATCTTTTATCAGCTGTTGATAAAGCATACTCCATCTTGATCTACATACAATAATTAAAACTAGTTCAGATAACACATGCATTTCATCGTCTCACACCATTCTTTCGTTTTTAAAATATTTATCACTTTTTGTCATAGATATTCATTAAAAATCCCATCAATTTACAAATTGTTAATGTAACAATCCAATGTACCATTATCGCTTTTTATGTTAAAGTACTCTCTCCGTTCACTCCAAAAATTCTCATTTCTCCATTTTGGGCATAGTCTCATTTCCCTTTTTACACACATAAGACTCACACACACCCAATAATACAATTAAAAATATAGAGCCCACACACCAACTAATACAACTACCCACTACACATTAAATAATAATACCTCTTAATCCATATGCAAAAAGTAACCCCTTTAAGTGAACGGAGGAGGTATAATTTTTTTCAAAATATTATTATTTCGTATCTGTCTCACAAAATTAAATTAAATAAAACTTTGCCTTGAAATAAAGTGATGTAAAACTTACGTATTGTAAATAGGAGTGGAATGGATATGAACTATCTAATGAGATCCAATATTTTCTTGGAAATTTTCATATATATACATGCATGCTCATTATATATAACAAGTCATGATCCAAAATTTCGAAGCTATAACAACTCATGATCTTCTCTTTTAAAGTTGCCCATCTCATCTCATCTAGAAAACAAGACGCAAATTATGTGTTAATGAAATCGATGGAAGAAGAAGAAGTGAATCCACCAATAATGGCACCTATATTTGCAAGGATTGAGATCATTGCATACTCTTTAATGCCAAATGGGCAATCATTTGTTGCAAATTCCAATCCAAGGGTGGGATAATAAACCATCCTCTGTGGCATTAGCTTTCCCATGAGATATCCCATGGGATACAACACCACTATTGTTGCTACCATATTCATCATGCACTCACCTGTTTCCTTCATCAAATACTTATTCAACACGAATAGAAACAAAAACGATATCGAACCTAGTACCATCACACGAAACGTCCACACGGGCGCCTCCTCATTCTCTTCGGCCATCGTTGCCATCCACCCTACCGCTGCATTCGTGGTGGTTCTTTTATTGATCGTCATGGCTTGTCTTCTTCTCAATGCTTCTTGGCTATACATGATTCCGGCAGTTTGATATGCAACACATGGATTCAAATGTAAATAAGATGGAAAAACGAAATTAAATTAGAAAATTTTAGCGTCATTCTCGTATGTTGAAAGGTTCATGGGCATCCGGCGTGCCAAAAATAAAAGTGGAAATTAAGAGTGATAATATTATAACTTAAAAAAGAAAAAATAATAATGAGGATTTTTTTTTTTAGTAAATTTGAAGTGTTTGTATATATATAGTGTGTATGAAAATGTCTTACGGGTGTGTTTCAGACATGAAAAAATGAGAACAATGAATCGATTACTCTTTTTTTAAAAATAAATATTGAAGTGAAAGGTTCGTTTTTTATTTACTATAATTTTCTTGTGTTTTTTTGAGATAGATTTAACAACTTTAATCTATCTATCTATCTTTATCTTTATATATATAATAAAACACACTTTAAAAGTCAAATTAAATCAAATTTTTCTCTCCCATTTTAATCTACCTAATTTAGCTTGATAATATTAAATTTTGGCCCTTCATTAGTTATTGTAACATCTCATCTCTTGATTGTGATTACCAATTTTTATTTATTTATTTAATATAATAAAACACACTTTAAAAGTCAAAATTAGACCGAACTTTTCTCTCCCATTTTAACCTATTAGAGTAATTAAATAGGATGTACAGTTGTTACAATCTATATTTATTTAGGATCCTTGATTGTAGCTAGTTTCTATTTACATTTCATTAGCACTTAATTCTTTGATTCTTCTTTACTGTACTTATACTCATAATCTATGATAATGGAAAGACAGGAATTCATATTACCAAATCTCTTCATCTTATATGGTATCAAGCCATCGGTCTCCCCACCTCCTAAAGAAATCATCCCTACCATGGATGACAATCAATCTTCTCCCCCTAACACTCCCATCATTCTCAACACTGACCTTCCTGGTCAATCTCTACAACTCATCAATATAGCCCAACAAAACGTTGTCAAACTTACCTCCACCAACTATCTATCGTGGAAACTTCAGATCGAAGCCATTCTCATCGGCTATGATCTCTATAAGTATATTGATTGTTCTTTTACTTGACCCCCACCCCCCACTAAGATCAGCAATGTTCAGAAGCCAAACCCAGATCATCAAATATGGGTTAGACAAGACAAACTCTTATTTGGTGCTCTTGTTGGATCTATCTCACCTCCCTTGATTCCTCCCATACAGCGTGTTTCTACGTCCCGCAAAGCATGGCTTATCCTTGCAAACACATATGCTCGACCATCTCGTGGTCACATCAAACAAATAAAAGATCAAATGAAACACGCAGTTAAAGGATCTCAATCTATCTCGGAGTACATGCAATTTATTAAATGGCGATCCGACGAACTTGCAACACTTGGCAAACCGATGGATCATGATGATCTCATAGAGAAAACCATAGATGGTATTGATGAAGACTACATATCTCTTGTTGATGTTATTGAGGGACGTGAATCATCCATCTCTTTTGATGAATGAGAAGTTGATCAATAGAGAATTATCACTCCAACAACGTCACAATGCAATTTCAACTCCAATCACTACCAATATTGCAGTCGGGCGTCATACTGGGAGCTCACGTCATTTTCCCTCTAGGCCTCAGTGGCCGTCTACTCAAACAAATAATGGATCTTAACATCAACAAACCACTGGGAATAGAATCAATCAACGCCGTGCGTCTCGTCCATACCTTGGAAAGAGTCAAGGTTGCCGCACTCCCGGTCACTCAGTAACAAATTGCCCTAGGTACCAGTTGATCCCAATTCCTATGGATTCATCCCCTGTACCTCGATCTACATCTAGATCATCTTCTACTCCATCTGGTCAATCTGCACCCCTATCATGGAATGCAACAGCGCATATGGCTACCACACCCACTCAAGATAACTCCCCATGGCTTCTTGACTCTGGTGCTTCCCATCACATCACGTCTGATCTGAACAATCTATCACTTCACACTCCGTATGAAGCCCTGATGACATTGTCATTGGTGATGGTACTGGGTTACATATCTCTCATACTGGTTCTTCATCTTTAAATACTCCTTCTAAATCATTTCAATTGCCTGATGTTTTATGTGTTCTCAAGATGAAAAGGAATTTAATATCTATTTTAAAATTCTGCACAACAAATAAAACATCTATTGAATTCTTACCCACATCTTTTCTTGTAAAGGATTTAATAACAGGAGCTACAATGCTACATGGACGAACTAGAGATGGTGTGTATAAATAGCCAGATTCACTACCCTCTGCCCTTGCTCTCGCTAGTGTCAAAGTGTTTACACCTGAATGGCATCATCGTTTAGGTCATCCATTTGAGTCAATACTGAAGCATATCACATCCAGATATCTATCAGATAATTCTTCTTCTACTTTGAAAAATTTTTATTGTAAAGATTGTTACTGCAATAAAAGTCAAAAGTTACCATTTACTCAATCATCCATTGTGTCACATTCCCCTCTCCAAGGTATCTTCTCTGATGTGTGGACTTCTCCCATTCAGTCAATTGAGAACTACAAATATTATGTCATTTTTGTGGATCATTATATATGGTTGTATCCGATCACTAAAAAATACGACGTAGTTGTTGTCTTTCCTCGCTTCAAAGCTTTAGTTGAAAATTTCTTTCAAATAAAAATTACCACACTCTACTATGATAATGGGGGGAATATATGGGACTGAGATCATTATTGTCTCAAGCTGGTATCTCCCATCTTACAACACCTCCACACACACCAGAGCATAATGGTTTCTCATAACGCCGTCACCGTCATATAGTTGAAACTGGTCTTACTCTCTTATCAGCCGCATCTCTACCTCTATCCTTTTGGTCTTATGCATTCAACACAGGTGTTTACCTCATCAATCGATTGCCTACTCCTACATTGGACATGAACTCTCCCTATCAGAAACTGCATCGCTCACCTCCAAATTACCTCAAGTTACGGGTCTTCCGATGTCTTTGTTATCCATGTCTTCGCCCATACTCTCCTCGTAAAATGGCCCCCCGCTCAGCCCCTTGTCTATTTCTAGGTTATTCCCACACACAAAGTGCATATCTATGCTATGAACTCACAGCCAAGAGATTATATATTTCACGTCATGTACGTTTTGTAGAAACATAATTTCCCTTGGCCGGAGTGCTTCCTCATTTGGCACGCCCAGATAACTCCACAAGCTCTACATGGCTCTCTATACCGATTCTTGCTCCGCATTCACACACACCATCTCAAGCTCAACCTAGCGAGACACCACATTAGCTAATTCTTTAAACTCTATTTCCATTTCTTCATCTTCGCAACAAAACTCTTATGAGAATGATACTACACCACAAGAAATAAATTCTACTATTCCTGATTCATTATCTTATAATTGTGGTGAAAACTCGGACAACACAGATAATCCATCTATCCTCAATTCCAACACCCAAGAAGCAACGTACCATATACCCGCAGCCATAAATCGAACCTCTCCTATAATTACCAGTTCCCGCAACTAAATTCACAAACCCATCACTAAACTTAACCTCTCTGCTGTTCTAGTCCAAGAGGTAGAACCAACATGTGTAACCCAAGCTATCAAAAATGACAAATGACGTCAGCCCATGTATACTGAGTTTGATGCTCTTGTTCGAAATGGGATGTGGGAACTGGTTCCTCCGAATTTGGCACAAAATGTAGTAGGTTGCAAGTGGATTTTTCGCATTAAACGTCTGCCTGATGGGTCTATTGATAGGTATAAAGCGCTCTTGGTTGCAAAGTGCTTTCATCAGCGCCCTGGTGTTGATTACGATAAAATATTCAGTCCTGTTGTTAAACCTACCACCATTCGATTGGTACTTTCTATTACAGTTGATCGAGGTTGGTCTCTTCGCCAACTCGATGTCAATAATGCATTTCTTCAAGGCACTCTCTCTGAAGCTGTCTACATGATCCAACCTCCCAGGTTCATTGATAAAGACTGTCCACAACATGTTTGCAAGTTGAGAAAGGCTATATATGGTCTCAAGCAAGCCCCTCGGTCTTGGTACAATAAACTTCGTCAGTTTCTTATCAACTCTGACTTCAAAAATTCCATGGTTGATGCATCTCTTTTTATCTTCAACAAATCTAAAGTGATTATTTATTTACTTGTGTATGTTGATGATATAATTGTCACAGGAAATGACCATGTTGCAGTTCAAAATTTTATAACACAACTTGCTAATCGGTCCTCGTTGAAGGATCTTGGCGAGTTAACATATTTTCTTGGAGTAGAAGTTGTTCCCCACTCACAGAGAGTTGTTCTATCCCAGCATAATATATTGCTGATCTTCTTACATGTACGAAAATGACAGATGCCCGCCCAGTTGCCACACCTCTTGCCACCACATCAACTCTCACTCTTCAATCAGGGAATTGCATTATCAGATCCCACTGAATATCGTACAGCTGTTGGAAGCCTTCAGTATTTGTCTTTGACTCGACTAGATATTGCATATGTAGTCAATAAACTTTCTCAGTTCATGTATCGTCCCACCACTGCTCATCGGAATGCAGTGAAATGCCTTCTAAGGTATCTCTGTGGAACGATTGATAAAGGCATTCTCCTTCGCCGTAACTCAACATTACACCTTCATGCCTTCTCAGATGCTGATTTGGTTGGCAACAAAGATGACTTTACCTCCACAGGTGCATACATTGTCTTTCTAGGAAGCAACCTAATATCCTGGAGCTCCAAGAAGCAACGCACAGTTGCTAGTTCGTCGACTGAAGCAGAATATCAAGCGATTGCTGCAACAGCTGCTAAATTAAGTTGGGTTACATCTCTTCTCCAAGAATTGGATATCTCTGCTTCTCAGAAACCAGTTATTTGTTGTGATAATGTGGGAGCCACATATTTATGTTCTAATCTGGTGTTCCATTCTCGCATGAAACATGTAGCACTTGATTATCACTTCATTCGACAACAGGTTCAAAATGGTGATCTTCGAGTAACACATGTATCATCTAGAGATCAACTTGCAGATGCTCTAACCAAACCACTACCTCGTGCTCGCTTTCATGATCTAATGCTCAAGATTAGGAGCTCCAATTTGCGGGGGCATATTAGAGTAATTAAATAGGATATACAGTTGTTACAATCTATATTTATTTAGGATCCTTGGTTTTAGCTAGTTTCTATTTATATTTCATTAGCACTTAATTCTTTGATTCTTCTGTACTGTATTTATACTCATAGTCTATGATAATGGAAAGGCAGGAAATCATATTATCAAATCTCTTCATCTTATATAACCTATCTAATTTGGCTTATTAATATTAAATCTTGGGAATTAAAAGAAAGGATTACAAGAAATCCTTCTTCGAGTGAGTATAGGCTTAAAAAAAGGGAAGAGAATCAAAGGAACTTCAAAATATTCATCTATGCCTCCTGAAAGAAATAATATACGAACATGTCATGATTATTTTCCAATTAATATGACATGATCTGAGGGTTTAATAGTTATCTGTAAATTTTTTTATATTATGAAATAGCAAAAAGTTAAAAAAAATTATAACAACCAGCAAGAATGCAGAGCCGCAAAATTTTTTCTTATTGCTAAATTAATATGATTAAATGGAATTAGATGAAATGGAATGAAATAGAAATGAGAAAGGAATTATTAAAGATGATAATTATTATAATTGGTATTGATATGTTTAACTCAAGTAATGTAATATATTTTTAATTGATCTTAATTTCATACGATATCACCTTAAATTGTCTATGTTTAACTCAAGTAATGTAATTTTAAGGGCGGCACTATTGTCACCCGACATTTTACGGAAGCACCCGAAAATTTAAGAAATATATAATTAAAAGACCAAATTACCCTTCCCTGCACCCAAATAATTTACACGACATTCAACTTGAAAATTAAAACATTCAATTTACTTTCCACACCCTAAAACCCTAATTGAACACACATGAATGTCATTGGTTTTTTTATTGTCTCCCTCGCTCAAGTGTATCCAGATAGTTTCGAGTTCCAGCCCCACATCAACTCCAATTTCCGCTTCGCTTAATGGATTTCCACAATAGCAATGACGCTGCCCAAGCCAAAGAAAATACAACCACCATGTTTTTAAGCAATCGAGTAGGTGGCAGCAGTGGCGGCACCTACAGGAACATCTTCCGGCAGCCAAGCTCTCACCAATTGAGAATGATGGTGGACTGGTTACTGAAAAAGCTCAAGTTCTGAGAAGTTCTGAGATGCCACCATGGAAATAAATACATCAGCTCAAAATCATCGTTATTTCTTAAAACATAAATTCCACCAACCAACTGATATCCCCACAAACCCATCAATTCGAATTTCAAACACCATTTTGAATCTTGATTACCGGATTGGTGAAAGTGTCTACTTTGATATTGTGGGGTAAAAGTAAATTAAATATCTTAAATTATGACTGGGAGGGCAGGGGTAATTTGGTCCTTTAATTATATCATTTTTAAATGTTCGGGTGCCCTCAGCAAAGTGTCGGGTGGCAACAGTGTCACCCATTTCTTAATTGATCTTAATTTCATGTACAATATCACCTTAAATTGTCTTTAATTAAATTTAACCATAACATTATCTATACATATATAAAAGCAAACCTAACTTCCACTTTTGTTTTCAATTTTTTTTTTCAATTTTACTCTATTTAGAAATAATTCAATTTTAATCTTGACCGTCCAATTAATTTTTTGATTTAATAATAAAATCTAATCTAATTATACTAATAATAATGGATTTTGTTATTTAAATTTTACTTTTTTATTTAACAACATAAATTTGATAAATATAAGAGATATTTTTGGAATATTTAACTAATTTTTATTCAATATTAATTTAAATTAATATATCAATCAATATTCATATATTATAATTTAATTTAATATACATAGGACATATGATTTTCCTTTGATTTCAATCAATCATAAAATTTAATTATACTAATAATGAATTTTTTTTATTATTTAAATTTTACTTTTTTATTGATTTAATTTAACAATATAAATTTAATTAATTTTTAATCAATATATGCTTAATTTCAATTAATATAGTATCAATTTTATTTTTATAAAAATCTTCTCTACAAATATTTACTTTCAATCACGGTCGTTTATTCATTAAAATCATTATATATAAATCTTTTCAGCCTAATCAAATTCTTACTTTCTCCCCTTTTTTTTTTCTCTCTCTCTCTAATACTTTTTTTTACGGATTCTACTTTCATATTATTTATAATCAACTCTAATTTGTTTTGTCTTTTATATTTTTGTTTGATTTTTATTTGCAGGTTCAATCATTCTCCTAAAGGTATCATTATACTTTTTAATTTTTTGTTATCTTATTTTTTTTCTCTTCGATTTTTTTAAATAATTCTATTAACCCTGTTTTTATAATTTAATTTATTTTATCTTCTGTTATACGTACTTTTATTTGATGTTATTTTTAAGATTCAATTATTCTCATATTTGATCTTATTCTTTTTTTTCTCTAACACTTTTTCTTTTTCTTCTCTTTAACAGATTCTACTTTCATATTATTTATAATATACTCTAATTTATTTTGTATTTTATACTTTTATTTGATCCTATATATAGGTTCAATCATTCTCCTAAAGGTATCAATATACTTTTTAATTTTTTGTTATCTTATTTTTTTCCTTCAATTTTTGTGTTTTTTTAATAATTCTATAAACTCTATTTTCATAATTTAATTTATTTTATCTTCTTTTATGCTTTGATATTATTTTTAGGTTCAATCATTCTTATATTTGATCTTATTTGTAGGTCCAATCATTCTCTTTTTGTTTTTTTCTCCAATACTTCTTATTTTTCTTCTCTTTTACAGATTTTACTGTCATATTATTTATATTCTATTCTAATTTATTTTGTCTTTTATACTTTTATTTTATCTTATATGTAGGTTCAATCATTCTCCTTAAAGGTATCATTATACTTTTTAATTTTTTGTTATCTTTTTTATCTCTTCGATTTTTGTGTTTTTTTAATAATTTTATAAACCTTATTTTTATAATAATTTATTTTATTTTATCTTCTTTTATACTTTTATTTGATATTATTTTTAGGTTCAATTATTCTCATATTTGATCTTATTGGTAAGTCCAATCAGGTATCATTATTTTTCTTTGTCTATCTTTTTTGTCTTCAATTTTTGTATTTTCTTTATAATAATTATATGAACCATATTTTTATATTTTAATATTCTATCTTTTGTTCTTCTTTTTAATCTTCTTTTTATTTTTTTCCTCTAATGTTTTTTTTCATCTCTTTTACAGATTCTACTTTCATATTATTTATAATTTAGGTTCAATCATTCTCCTTAAATTTAAAGGTTCAATAATCTATTTATATACATATATAAAAACAAACCTAAACTTCTACTTTTGTTGCAAACCTAAACTTCTACTTTTGTTTTCAATTTTTTTTCAATTTTACTCTATTTAGAAATAATTCAATTTTAATCTTGACCTTCCAATTAATATTTTTGATTTCAATTATAAAATCTAATCTAATTATACTAATAATAATGGATTTGTTATTTAAATTTTACTTTTTTATTTAACAACATAAATTTGGTAAATATAAGATATTTTTTTGGCATATTTAACTAAATTTTAATCAATATATATTTAATTTAAATTAATATATTAATCAATATTCATATATTATAATTTAATTTAATATACATATGACATATAATTTTTCTCTGATTTCAATCAATCATAAAATTTAATTATACTAATAATGGATTTTTTTATTATTTAAATTTTACTTTTTTATTAATTTAATTTAACAATATAAATTTGATTAATTTTTAATCAATATATGCTAATTTCAATTAATATAGTACCAATTTTATTTTTATTTGAATCTTCTCTGTAAATATTTGGTTTCAATCATGATCGTTCATTCATTAAAATTATTATTATATATAAATCTTTTTAACTTAATTAAATTCTTACTTTCTCCCCCTTTCTCTCTCTCTCTCTCTCCCTCTCTCTCTAATGCTTTTTTTTTCTTCAATTTTATGGATTCTCTTTTATATTATTTATAATCAACTCTAATTTTTTTCTTTTATATTTTTGTTTGATTTTATTTTATTTTATTTGCTAGTTTAATCATTCTCCTAAAAGTATCATTATACTTTTTAATTTTTTATTATCTTATTTTTTTTCTCTTCGATATTTCTTAATAATTCTGTAAACCCTATTTTTATAATTTAATTTATTTTATCTTCTTTTATACGTACTTATATTTGATATTATTTTTAGATTCAATCATTCTCATATTTGATTTTATTCTTTTTGTTTTTTTCCTCTAATAATTCTTCTTTTTCTTCTCTTTTACAGATTCTACTTTCATATTATTTATAAACTATTCTAATTTGTTTTGTCTTTTATACTTTTATTTGATCCTATATATCATTCTCCTAAAAGTATCATTATACTTTTTTTATTTTTTGTTATCTTATTTTTTTTCTCTTCGATTTTTGTGTTTTTTTAATAATTCTATACACTCTATTTTCATAATTTAATTTATTTTATCTTCTTTTATACTTTTGATATTATTTTTAGGTTTAATTATCCTCATATTTGATCTTATTTGTAGGTCCAATCATTCTCTTTTTTTTTCTCTAATGATTCTTCTTTTTCTTTTCTTTTACAGACTCTACTTTCATATTATTTATAATCTATTCTAATTTGTTTTGTCTTTTATACTATTATTTGATCTTATATGCAGGTTCAATCATTCTCCTTAAAGATATCATTAAACTTTTTAATTTTTTGTTATCATATTTTTTTTCTCTTTGATTTTTGTGATTTTTTTTATAATTCTATAAACCTTATTTTTATAATAACTTAATTTATTTTATCTTATTTAATACTTTTATTTGATATTATTTTTAGGTTCAATCGTTCTCATATTTGATCTTATTGGTAAGTCCAATCAGGTATCATTCTTTTTTTGTCTATCTTTTTTCTCTTCAATTTTTGTGTTTCCGTTATAATAATTATATGAACCATATTTTTATATCTGAATATTATATCTTTTGTTCTTTTTTTAATCTTCTTTTTTTTCCTCTAATGCTTTTTTTTTCTTCTCTTTTACAGATTCTATTTTCATATTATTTATAATCTAGGTTCAATCATCTATATATATATATATATATATATATATATATATATATATATATATATATATATATATAACAAACCTAAACTTCTACTTTTGTTTTCAATTTTTTTTTTAAATTTTACTCTATTTAGAAATAATTCAATCTAATTCAATTTTAATCTACATGAGAAAGGCAAGAGGAAAAAGGTAATTATAATACCAAGAGAAAAAAAAAGAATCTAAGCTGTTTAACGTGAGAAAGGCAACTCAATCATACATTCCACAATTAATCCATCATTCGTATACATTTGAGTTGAGTTAGTACAGCCGAATGATATTCTTTTTAAAAAGATAAAAAAGATAATAATAATAATAATATATAATGTTTTAAGTCTATGTACAGAGAAGGTGAAGAAATTCTTTGTACTGCATAGACACAAGTGATGCACTTTGAGATGAGATGAGATGTGACTGCAGATTCCTACGGGAGAGCTTTATATTGGATGATTCAGCAAACCGTGGTAATACTTTTATTATTATTTAAATATATTAAAATCTAAAATTTTGTTTTAAAAAAATCTTTTTGGGGGTGGGTAGGGGTAAGTTGAGTAGTAGGGTTTCCTCCATAAAAAATTATTTTTAATAAAATTTTAGATTTTAATATTCAATATAATAAAATTTTATTATTTTTATTTATCATATATAAAATTCTATTTTAAAAATATTTTTTAAATTATGAATTTGAAATCCTTTCAAAAATCCATAATTTATTCAAATAGTGAAATTCAAGGAATTTAAAATCCACTCATTTTCAAATCCATTGGATTTGAAATGACTCAATTCAAACACAACCTAAAAGTATATAATTATAATATACTTTAATTTTTTCCGTGCAACGCACAGATGGGTAATATCTAGTTATTCTAAAAAGTAAATAGGCTATGATATATATGAGACTGATCGGCCTATTATTAAATCATACAATATTCATATTTTAATTAATATTTTTTCATACTTAAAAAAATATATTTTAATTACTAATAAATAAATTTTAACCATATATAATAATCGTATTTTAATAATGAGTTGATTCATCTCACAATAAATCTCACATATACATCGTCTCAGAAGAAACTCATATAGAAATATAATTAATATACCAATTATAGATGCAAGATCTATAATAATAATAATATAAAAAACCCATAGTCAAAGTAATTTTCCCGCTCAAATTATTTTGGTCAAAATATCTTTACAATATCTCATCATAATATCTCATATCCTCTCAAATTCTCTTAATCTTCTCACATACCTTTTAGCATTCAATATTTCGCAGGAATATTAATACTAAGAAGACTTCAATGTTAATAATTTAGTATTTCTGATTGGCCCCGACTAGTAACACCCCCGATTTCACTATACAAGTTATCCCTAGACAAAAAGACAAGTTTAACCTTACCTATGTATTATAGTATGTAATAATAAATTAAAGGGTTTACTTGCACTCTTTAATTAATCACAATTTTTTATCAATAAAATATATAACTATTTTAATTAATAAGAATTAAGACTCATTAAATAAAGAATATTTAAAATACTACAATATAAATATTAAAAAAAATTCATTAAAATTGTTTTAACAAGGCGTTACGCAATTCAATTATATGAAATAAATTAAAGGTTAAACTTACAGTGTGTTCAATTTTTTTTAATTCAGATTATTATTTAAATTATTATGAATTTATTTAAACTACACTGTGTTGCGATGCAGAATTATTAATTTAAAAATTAAAACAATTATTATAATAGTGTTGCTTTAATTTTAAAGCACAATAAATTTTTATGAATTGTTGTATAATTTTTTAATATTTATATTATGCATATTTATAAATTATATTTTAAATATTTAATGTATCTTGATTTTTATTAAGTAAGATAGTTATACTTTTTTAATAAATAATTTTTGATTAAATTCTAAAAATTTTAAAAAAATATTTATTTTAAAAAAAAATATTTATGATTAAATTGAGAAAATATAATCTTATCTTAATATATATAAAAGCAGAATAAATCCAATTCTGACCATCTATTTTTAAAACAAATCTCAGCCACCAATTAAAATAATTAAATAATTTTAATTACGACATTTTCAAATTAGGAAATAAGATATTAAATAATTGTAATTATGACCTTTTCAAATTAGGAAATAAGATATTATTAATATTAAATATATTTGTAAGCAAATAAAATTCACATTCCAATTAAATAGCAACACATGGATTTTCATGATTAAAATATCAATTTTAATTTATTATATTTTATTTTTAATTAAAGGGCCCAAGCCCGCAGAATTAGGTCAAATCAGTCATTGACCAATTAAATTGCGAGTTATATATAGGGCTTTCTCACCCTTCACCTATATAAGGAGCTCTCTCCATTCATTTTAGACACACCGAGAGTGATTCTCTACGAATATCAAAGACTTCAGAGTTATCTGAATAGTTCTTCAAATTATTCAACGAGAATCAACTCAAGAATGGAATACATCTGGGATTCAGGTTGTAAACCGCTTACATCTGGGATTCAGATTGTAAACTGTCTGGATTAAGCATTCTACAGTCAAGTTTTTTGGATTTAAGTCTGCTTAAGTCAAAGTTCTTCCAATAACGGCCTATAATTTGGGATTCATGTGCTAATCTCAGCCATCCATTTTATAAGTATGACATTTTCAATTTAGGAAATAAGTTAGTCAAAATTCTAACCATCTATTTCTTAAACAAATCAGCCACCCATTAAAATAATTAAATAATTATAATTATAACCTTTTCAAATTCTAAAATAAGTTATTATTTAATAAAACTTTAATAATATTAAATATATTATTTAAATATATTCAAAATTTTTAAATAAATCTAAGCCACCCATTAAAATAATTAAATAATTATAATTATGACTTTTTCAAATTAGAAAATAAGATATTATTAAAGCAGAATAAATCCAATCCAGACCAAAATAATTAAATAATTATAATTATAACATTTTCAAATTAGGAAACAAGATATTATTAAAGCAGAATAATCCAATCCTGACCATCTATTTCTTAAACAAGATCTATTTCTCAAACAAATCTCAGCCACCCATTAAAATAATTAAATAATTATAGTTATGACTTTTTCAAATTAGGAAATACTCCCTCCATCCCAGCCAAAGGGTGGTGTTCGCTTAAACACATATGAGATAATTAAAAAACATAAAAAAAATAATGCGACAACAAAATTCAAACCACACCAAAACCGGATGAGAGAAGCTCAAACAAATCTCAGACACCCATTAAAATAATTAAATAATAATGATAATAACTTTTTCAAATTAGGAAATAAGATATTATTAAAGCAGAATAACTGAATATATATTTCTTAAACAAATCTCAACTAACCCATTAAAATAATTAAATAATTATAATTATGAACTTAGGGCCACCAATTAAAATAATTAAATAATTATAATCCAATCCTGACCATCTACTCAGCCACTCATTAAAATAATTAAATAATTATAATTATGAATTTAGGGTTTATGGTTTATGATTTAGGGTTTTAGGGTTTTTTGTAATTATTTTCATACAAAACATATATGAGATAATTAAAAAACATAAATAAAGAAATAATACGACAACAAAATTCAAACCACACCAAAATCGGATGAGAGAAGCTCAAACAAATCTCAGCCACCCATTAAAATAATTAAATAATTATAATTATGAATTTAGGGCAGAATAAATCTAATCATGACCATCTATTTCTTAAACAAATATCAGTCACCCATTAATATAATTAAATAATTATAATTATGAATTATGGTTTAGGGTTTAGGATTTAGGATTTTAGGGTTTAGGGCTTTAGGGTTTATGGGATAATATTTTCAGAGGGTCAAATCCTGACCATTTATTTCTTAAACAAATCTCAACCACCTATTAAAATAATTAAATAATTATAATTACGATTTTTTCAATAATTAAATAATTATTAACCCCTAAAAGCAGAATAAATTCAATCATGGTCATCTATTTCTCAAACAAATCTCAGTCACCGATTAAAATAATTAAATAATTATAATTATGACTTTTTTAAATTAGAAAATACCCCCTCCGTCCCACCCAAAGGGGTGGTGTTTGCTTAAACACATATGAGATAATTAAAAAATATAAATAAAGAAATAATACGACAACAAGATTCAAACCACACCAAACTCGGATGAGAGAAGTTCAAACAAAAATCAATCACCCATTAAAATAATTAAATAATTATAATTATAACTTTTTCAAATTAGGAAATAAGATATTATTAAAGCAAAATAACTGATCATCTATTTCTTAAACAAATCTCAGCCACCCATTCAAATAATTAAATAATTATAATTATAAATTTAGGGCCACCCATTAAAATAATTAAATTATTATAATTATGACTTTTTCAAATTAGAAAATAAGATATTATTAAAGCAGAATAATCCAATCCAGACCATCTACTCAGCCACCCATTAAAATAATTAAATAATTATAATTATGAATTTAGGGTTTATGGCTTAGGATTTAGGATTTTCTGTAATTATTTCTGTACAAAACACATTATGAGATAATTAAAAAATATAAAAAAGAAATAATACGACAACAAAATTCAAACCACACCAAAATGGATGAGAGAAACTCAAACAAATCTCAGTCACCCATTAAAATAATTAAATAATTATAATTATGAATTTAAGGCAGAATAAATCCAATCCTGACCATCAATTTCTTAAACAAATCTCAGCCACCCATTAAAATAATTAAATAATTATAATTAAGAATTTATGGTTTAGGGTTTTAAGGTTTAAGATTTAGGATTTTGGGGTTTAGAGTTTAGGGTTTTAGGGTTTAGGGTTTAGGATTTTAGGGTTTATGAGATAATGTTTGCAAAGGGTCAAATCATGACCATCTATTTCTTAAACAAATCTCAACCACCCATTAAAATAATTAAATCATTATAATTATGACTTTTTCGATAATTAAATAATTATTAACCCATAAAAGCAAAATAAATTCAATCATGGTCATCTATTTCTCAAAAAATCTCATTCACCCATTAAAATAATTAAATAATTATAATTATGATTTTTTTCAAATTAGGAAATACTCCCTCCGTCCCACCAAAGGGTGGTGTGTGCCTTTGGCCATGGATTAAGATGTATTATTATTTAATGTGTTGTGGGTAGTTGTATTAGTGGAAGTGTAGGCTCCATATTTTAATTGTATTAGTGGGTGTGTATGAGTCCCATATGTGTAAAAAAGAAAAGAGGAGTTTTTGACTGGGACGCTAAAAATGAAAAAAATGGACACTTTGAGTGGGATAAAGCAGAATAAATACTACCTTGACCATCTTTTTCTTAAACAAATTCCAGTCACTCATTAAAATAATTAAATAATTATAATTATGAATTTAGGGATTAGAGTTTTAAGGTTTAGGGTTTAGGGTTTTAGGTTTTTAGGCAATGTTCGTTTACGGTTTTCAAACCTATGTTTTGGTTTTCAAAACCCACATCCACATTTTAAAAAACTCTCCTATATATACCTACTACATTCTCTCTCCTCAATTAATATACTTTCTCTCTTTACCTCTCATCTCTCATTTAACTTTTTAAATAAATTAATACATTGATTTGACATAAAGTTAAAACCTACCATACTCAAAACCCAAAACAAACATAGAACATACTATTCATGATTTTCAAACCGCACATAAACCAAACATTACCCTAGGGTTTATGGCATAATGTTTGCAGATGGCCAAATCTTGACCATCTATTTCTTAAACAAATCTCAGTCCCCTATTAAAATAATTAAATAATTATAATTATGACGTTTTCAATAATTAAATAATTATTAACTCAACCAAACTTTCATGGCAAATAATTGTTAATAACCTCATAAAAATAAAAAAAATAAATATATGCCAATTTTTTTAATAATTATTAACTATATTGCAACAATATATACACATTATTTCATGAAATTAAGAAATCTTATTTAATTTAAAACTTTAATAATATCATTAAATATTTACATAATATATAGCAACCATAAACAAAAAAAATTAAAAAATAAATATATTACAACTTTATGGCCTATAAATAAATAAATATTATTTTTGTGATATTACAATACATTGATATATTTAATTTAAAACTTTAATAATCTCATTAAACCTTTTACTAATATAGCAACAATAAACACAAAAAATTTTTAAAAATAAATATATGCCAATTTTTTAATAATTTTTATATGGCAAGAATATATACTCATTATTTTTTTGTTCGTTTGATTAATTCTCTACCAACTAACTAAACAAACATTGCCGTCAAACTCAGATGAGTTAGATTGTTTGAGTCACCTAATTATCAAATTTATGGTTCAACCAATCTGGAAGGTATTTATCACGATGTTGAGGTTTGTTAATATTTGTTACTTTGTTTTTATTTATTTTCTAATCATTATGATGCATCATGTTGTGATTTGAAACCTGAGTATGTTTTGTAGGGGTATTTGTTTATTTTTATTATTTCATGTATTTTTTCAAAGAAATATTATTCGGTTTAAATATCATAAATCAAATAAAGTTGTTGCCCTAAAACTAACACATATCGTACAACGCTCGGGTTAGCCACTAGTAATATAAAAGCATCTACTGTCAAAGTAGTTTTCCCGTTCAAATTATTTTGGTCAAAATATCTTTACAATATCTCATCATAATATCTCATATCCTCTCAAATTCTCTTAATCATCTCACATACCTTTTAACATTCAATATTTCACAGGAATATTAATACTAAGAAGACTTCAATGTAAATAATTAGTATTCCTGATTGGCCCCGACTATTAACACCCCCGATTTCACTATACACACCCCAATAATAATATGGACTAAGTTATCCCTAGACAAAAAGACAAATTTAACCTTACATATATATTATAGTATGTAATAATAAATTAAAGGGTTAACTTGTACTCTTTAATTAATCACAAATTTTTATGAATAAAATATAAAACTATTTTAATTAATAAAAATTAAGACTCATTAAATAAATAATATTTAAAATACAAGAATATAAATATTAAAAAAATCATTAAAATTATTTTAACAAGACGTTACACAATTCAGTTATATGAAATAAATTAAAGGTTAAACTTACAGTGTGTTAAATTTTTTTTATTTATTCAGAATTTATTATTATTTTAATTATTATGAATTTATTTAAACTACACTGTGTTGCGATGCAGAATTGTTAATTTAAAAATTTAAACTATTATTATAATAGTGTTGCTTTAATTTTAAAGAACAATAAATTTTTATGAATTGTTGTATAATTTTTTAATATTTATATTATGTAGATTTATATATTATATTTTAAATATTTAATGTATCTTGATTTTTATTAAGTAAGATAGTTATACTTTTTTAATAAATAATTTGTGATTAAATTCTAAAAATTTTAAAATATATATATTTTTTTTAAAAATATTTATGCTTAAATTGAGAAAATATAAAAAGAATGTGTTTTTAATTTATTAAAAAAATTTCTTGATTAAATTAACAAATGATAGAAAGATCATGTATTTTTCTTGATAAAAAATAAATTCGTAATTAAATTGAAAATTGAGGAAAATGTCATATATTTTAATGCAATTTATCCTAAATTAAAATACATATATATAATTCTTATCTTGAAATATTTAAGAAGTGAGAAATGATACGTATTTTATGAAGTGAAGATTGGAGATTAGGGCTCCAAAAGGGATATTTAGTAAGAAGGGTAAAATTGTATTTTATGGGGTGTATAAAGTGGAAAATTAGAATTAAAAGAATTAATTTGGGGTGTATTTAGCTATGGGGTGTGTATAGTGAAAGTGAGGGTGTTAATAGCATGGCCCTTCCTGATTACATGAAATTTACCTTTTTAAGAGATATAATATAATTTAATATTAAGTTCAAAATTCAAATTCTCAAAGGTTGAGATTAAGTTGTAATAATTAAAGTAAAGGTGGAGAGTTTTTATTTTTTTCAACAACCCTAAATAAATCAATAAATCTTATGATCATTATCTATCTATCTATATATATAAAGCACATAGGGTCACACTTTGAAAAATATAAATAATTATTAAAAAAAAAACTTGAGCAATGATTCTCTCAATTTCATTACACCATTTAGCATATTTCAATACTCATAAAATTAATAAATTACTTTAAGAAATTTAGTTAAATGAACCTCTTAAATATATATATATATATATATATATATATATATATATATATATATATATATATATATATATATATATATATAGTCCAACATTGCATTACTTATAAGAATAGTGAATATATCTATTGCCGTTTAAGCACGTGTATGCAAATGAATTAAGCTTTTTTGGATAGGACCGTATTATAGGAGATTTTATATGGTAAGATAATTTGCAGACTAAAATATGAAAGGTAAATTTAAATCATGCGTTCATAAAGAATCAAAATAATTAATAGAAGTACATATTGATTCTTTCACAAACATAACGTAGTGTCATTGTACCATACTTACCATCTATAAACCCGTGTTTTTTCTCACATCGTATTTCATAATCTATATGCTAAAAACTAAATTACTTCCACTTTGTGAAATCGATCGGATACTGTATAATGAGAAAAATAGTGAAGTCCATGGTTTTAAACAAGAAGAGGTCATTAGAAAATAATGAAAATTCTGGTACGTATACATCGTTATAGTTCTGTAATCAAATCACACTTAAAAGACTAAATATGCATCTACAAACAACTCTTTTTTATTTTTTGTAGAATATTCTCCATTAAGTCAGAGATTTATCTCAACTAATTCAAATGGAAGAGGTATATCAACATGTTTTTGGAGATGCATCTTTAAGATTAAATATTGGAAATATCACTGCTGATCTTTATCTGGACAACTTAAGCAATTGTTTGTGAAATATAATTTCTGCTATTTCATTAATTTAAATCATTGGTTTGTTCATATTAATTTTAGACATTTTAATTAATATTGATACCAAGTAACTTTTTTAATTACTGCAGCAAAGTTTTCTAATGTATTCAGAGAGGTATTTCGCAATGTTTAATCCTTAATTTTGTGATAGTTTCATTACTTCTTATTAACATGTGTTTCAATATGTTGTTACATAGTTTTGGTTGTTATAAGCTTAATAAATTGATTTATATTTTGGAATCATATATTTATTAGAATTAGAATGTGTTTTTTCGGAATAATTTGAAGTGCACTATTATGTGTCGCATGTTTTTATATTGTGAAAGCAGTATAGATTGAATTATACAACTTTTTTTAATATATATTTTGAACATGTGTTGACCATAGAAAAAAATAATTGTTTATAATATATGATTAAGACATTAAATATAAATATGAATGGAAAACGATAATTTTATGTTAACTCGTCGAGCATGCTATACAATATTTTATTAATTTGACCTATTATGAGCGTTCCTCAAAAAATATATATTTTTTATTATGTACATGACAAATCAACAGACGTCATATAATAATTATTCCTTAACAATTCATGTGTACACCATATTTTCATTAGCAGCATCATATAATATATATATATATATATATATATATATATATATATATATATTAATATTAAAAAAAATATTTATATAATTCAATTTTTTTATAAACCATTCCCCGTGCACCGCACGGGTTAAGTTTCTAGTTAGAAATAACAACTGATTGATTTCAAAATATATATAATCAAATTAAAAGAGAAAAATAAAAAAAATATTTTTATAACACGTCATGTAATAAAATGTCAGAATCCATGATGTAAAGGTATTAACATCAATTTCTTTAAATACATATCAAAATACCACCTTTAAATACGACATTAGAGGTATTTTAGTTAAATAAAATAAAAAAATAATTTATTATCTATTATTTAAAACTTTAAGCTACAATATTAATCAAAACCTGACAAATAGCTTCTTTTGCATTATGTGAACCCATCTCTAATTTGAATTATTATATAATTAAAAAGTTATGAATTTTGTCATTAAAAATTAATTAAACAATGAAAAGAATTTTATCATTAAAAATTAATCAATTAATTAATAAAAAGAAAATCATAATTATACATTTAAATCCTTAAAATGTATGTTACATATGATAAATGCATAATGAATAAAACTATTAAATTAAATAAAAATTCTAAGAAATTGACACCTAAACCTAAATTTATTCTTAAGATGACACATAAGAAAATTAATTAACTCTACAAAGAACAAGTCATCAAGAAGATCCCGTTGGCCTGAGTACCATATACTTTCTTGCTAATTCATTGATTATTTGGTAATAGCATCTGTATATTTCATTTATTATTCGTCAAAAGAGTTTAATTGTCATTTAGATTCATATTTTCTTCATGTCTTTATTTGAACATTTTAGTTTTTTTTTTTTTTTTGCCAAGACATCTATTTTAAATCACAGATTTTCCCAAAATATATTGCTGATCTGCTCAAAAAACACGCTGTTTATTCTTGCAAAGTTGAATCTATTTACAAACAATATATCATGTAATCATGGTCGGCATAACACACGATCAACACAGCCCAGCACTTTTCAGGGCTGCCATGAACTCCTCATCTTTGTTCCAAGGGGCCACCTGCATCCGCATCGGATTTAGAACTCATAACAGAAATAAATCCAACACTGAAAATATCAATTGGGATTTACTAGGAACTCATAACAGAAATAAATCCAATCAAGAATAATTACCTCACTAATTTGTGCATTGAAGTATTTCTCAATCTTGCCCATAACAACATCCATCATCTGTGTTCTTGCAAAGCAAGTTGAATACAGCACCTACCAACAATTTAGGATCATTCAGCACACATTGTTACAGCCTACAGAATGCTGAACAGACAACCACTTAACTAGGAGAAAGCTCATAATATTCAATACGGAATTACAATAGATAACATATGCTATATGTATGTTAAGAGTACCTTTACGTCCAAAACGTCCAGCCCTACCAACACGATGCAAGTAAACCTCATAATCAGGCTCGGTTGGTCTAACATGTCTAAAAGGAAGCTCAAAATTCACAACCAAATTTACCTGCATGAGATGAGAGAAGCAAAAGAAATGTGCTTAGAAGTAAACATTAAAGCAATAGAAAGGGATAAAGCATTACCTGACTCGATCAGAACAAATTAGAACTTGAGTCAACCCTTGCTTGAACTCATTTACAATCGTATCCCTATCCTCTGGCTTAAAAGCACCATGAATCGTAGTGACCTCAAAGCCAAAGTCGACCAAATCTTTCCCTTGAGCGGACAAACACAATTGTTTGTCCCACCTTCTCTCCGAAATTAAGTATTCGGTCCTTAATCACCATGATCTTCGAAAGCTCATTAGGACAGCGAACCTTGTATTGTTTAACAGACTCTAAAGTTAGTTCTTCCTTTTTGACAAACATCTGGTTATAACCTCTTACAAAGATTTTATCAACTATTTTTGATACAAAAGCTCTGACGTCATCACTGAATGTTGCTGAGAACAAAGGACCTAATAACAAAAACCAATGCAAGATCTTGTTGCCACACGTCAATTTGCCATAAAGATTGAGTGAAGTTTTGAAGATATGATTTCAAAAATGTCTAAAAGCCACACATGTAAAGCTAGATATCTTTTCTAGAATGCTAACCTGGCAATGCAATTGCATTCATAATTCTCACTGAATAATCTTGGAAGCCACTCTGCATACGAGAGATAAAGATCAAGTAAGTATAACAGGAGACAGCAAGACAAAAAAAAAAAGAAACAAACAAAATGGTGAACTTAGCTTCAGTTAAACTTGTAGCACAATTTTTCTAGGGGGTTCACCATCCAATTCAAGAAAATATAATACAATTTTACAAATTTCAAAATAAAAGTAAATTGCATGAGCCACAACCAAAGTATAATAGATAATTTACTGGAGATGCAATCACGTGGTAGAACCTAAACAAGCATGAAAAGTATCTACATGCATTTCCTAAACAAGCATCTGGACAATATTCCCAAGTAAAGGCAATAGGAGTTTAAAGAAGAGTGAAGATAAATTTTTCACCACTTAAGAAAAGAGAATTACCTCTGCTAACATGTGGTCCGCCTCATCATACACGAGAATCTTCATTTGACTCAATTCCAGTGATGGGTGCTCTATTTTTAATTGGAATAAATCTAGCTGCATCTGGTGGTATGGCTATTTCAGAGGTCATCCCAATGAACTTTCCCATCTTCAAAAGCACGTCCATATTCTGTACCAATTTTTTTCTCAGTATTGGTCATCAAGCTTCATAAAGAAAATTACAACACTCTACTAAGTATTTTCATCACTAAGGATCCCATTAGTCTGATTGAAAGCTAATCCATGCTAACAACACATCTTGGATGGAGAGCACAAAACTAAGAATCACCAACTCAGAAACAATTTAAACTTAAAACAGGTGCTACAAAAAAAATTCAAAATATTATCAACGATAAGGGTGCACAATAAATTCTAAAGGCTGACCCTCCAAACCACGAACTATAAAGAAGGCAAGCACGTGAGATTCGGATAAACAAACCTGAATGGCTAACTCTCTGGTGGGGCAGATACAGAGAGCCTGAGGAGCCACAATGTTTGGATCGACACGACTCAACATACCAAGCGCGAAGCAAGTGGTCTTCCCAGAGCCATTATGAGCCTGAGCTATTAAGTTCTTGAAGGGAGGAGTCAGGATCATGGGCAAACTAATAGCTGTATCTTACTAGGTTTCTCAATCTTCATTCCAATATACAGACCCTTCAACAATTCAGGCGATAGGTTCAAGTCCTCAAATCTCTTAGCTGATGTATATGGAGTACCCCGGATGTAACCTATTTCAATTAAAAAATACTAATAAATAAGAAAAGATATCTCATTGCAGCTAACCACTCTTCAGAGAGCATAAAGCAGCCAATTCACGAAAAAACAAACAAGCAAACAAAAAACCTAACCAAAGTTTCTCAAAACAGAAATTTGTTACAAATTACTGATCCAAATTAAACATATCTTATAGATAAAACATTAACTAGCAAATGTCTTCAGCTTATAGCTCAAAAAGGATTTCCATCAAAAAGAACATAAATGGCTATTAATTCAGACACAAAAACAAACTTCTACATGTTAAGATGTGAAGATAGATCACATGATTGCCAAAGCTTGAAGTTTGTGCAAATAATTAATTACACAGGGAGCAAGGTACTCTTCAGCCTAAAGAAATACCAAATTGAGAGTGGACTCCAAGCATTCCTAAGATGCTGAACAACCTAGCCAAAGTTGTGGCTATTTATACCTTTGCATGACATTGTTATGATGTGTGGTATTGTGAGAAAAATATATAATTTTTCTGTGTAGTCGAGAGATAAAAGAAAGAGTTGAGACGAGAGTGAGTGTTGTCATTCACTTGTGGTGAATACATACATACAAGTGTGTGTGTGTTGTACTCCTCAATTTTCCTCCTCTTTGAGTGTTTTCTCCTGGCTTGGTATCGCCCCCAGACGTAGGATTTATATCCGAACTGGGTTAACAAATTCATGTGTCTTTTATCGCTTTCATATTTTGTCTTATCCGGTCCATTATCTAACAACTAGTATCAGAGCCAGGTTCAAGGAGTCAAGATGGAGGAAAAGATTCCAGTCGAACGGTTCAATGGTTCCGACTTTGGATTCTGGCGAATGCAGATGTAGGCTTACCTATACGGGAAAGACCTGCACGAACCACTTGCAGATAAGCCCGAGAAGACAATTGATGAAGATTGGAAGGTGCTCGATCGAAAGGCGATGAGCGCAATAATCTTATCGCTCTATCGGAATGTCGCCTATCATGTGAAAGGAGCAAAGAGCACGAAGGAAGTCCTGCAGACTCTTGCCGACATGTATGAAAAACCCTCAGCAATGAACAAGGTCATGCTGATGAAGAAACTATTCAGGTTGCAAATGGAAGAGAGGAAATCGGTAGCCGATCACCTCAATGACTTCAACCAACTCACGACACAGCTGGCGTCTGTGGACATCGTGTTTGATGATGAGGTAAAAGCATTAATTTTGCTCTCATCTTTACCTGATAGTTGGGATGTGGTTGTTACATCGGTGAGTACTTCGTCTGGGAAGGAAAAGATGAAGTTTGATAACATCAGAGATATGATGTTAAACGAAGAAACTCATAGAAAATAGGTGGGTGGGTCGTCTGGCTCTGTACTTCATACAGAGTCCAAAGGAAGACCTGACACACGAGGAAGAAACCGTGGAAGATCGAAATCCAGGGCAAGAACAAAGGCAAGAAGGAGATGATATGCTGGACCTGCGAGAAGCCAGGACACATGAAGAGTGAATGTCGGGCGCCAAAGAAGGAAAAGGAGGGCCGGACAGCAAACGTCGCGACAGAGGAGATCACTGATGCACTCTTGATGAGTTTGTGTAGCTCATCCGATGATTGGGTCGTAGATTCAGGGGCCTCGTTCCATTCATGCAGCAGGAAGGACATCATGGAACCATACACTTCAGGTGATTTTGGTTTAGTCTATCTTGCGGATAACAAACCCCTGAAAGTTGTAGGAAAGTAAGATGTGCGAATCAAATCCACGAACGGGTCATACTGGACTCTACGTGATGTAAGTCACATACTAGGATTGAAGAGTAGCTTGTTCTCAGTCGGAAAATTGGATAGTGATGGATTCCACATGATATTTGGAGACGGGAAGTGGAAGATCTGCCGGAGAGTAATGGCTTTAGCTCGAAGGGCTAAAGTTGGGAATGCTCTACATGGCGGGTGGATCCAGTACAAATATCGTGTGGAATACATGAACAAAAAAGGTATGAGCGTGCTGAAGTCGAAAGGACGGTTGCCCGAATTGAAATCGGTGGATGTGGGTCTTTGTGAACATTGCGTGTTTGGGAAACAGAAGCGGGTGAGCTTCTCGACCATAGGAAGAACTCCATGGAAAGAAAAATTGAATATTGCTCACACCGATTTGTAGGGGCCAGCACCGGTGTCATCTCTTGGCGGATCGACGTACTACATGACATTCGTCGATGACTCCACTAGAAAGGTATGAGTGTATTTCTTAAAGAGAAAATCTGATGCCTTTAACAATTTCAGGAGATGGAAGACACTAGTGGAGAATGAGACAGGTTTGCGAGTAAAATGTCTCAGATCGGATAATGGTGGTGAGTACAACAGTGAAAATTTCAAGAATTACTGCGCCGACCATGGAATCCGAATGGAAAAGACAATCCCAGGGACACCTCAGCAAAATGGTATTGCTAAGAGGATGAACAGGACACTGAATGAGCGTGCAAGATGCATGCGACTGAAAAGCGGGATGCGATCATGTCTTGGGCATATGCAATCAATACAACTGCCTTCTTGATCAATCGAGGGCCTTCTGTCCCGTTGAACAACAGGATAACGGAAGAGGTTTGGAGTGGTAAGGAAGTAGATCTTTCTTTCTTACGTACTTTTGGTTGTTCAGCCTATATTTTGAACGATGATCGGACTAAGCTAGATGCTAAGTCAATTAAATGTATATTCATTGGGTATGGGACTGACGAATTTGGGTATAGATTTTGTGATGATCATAACCGCAAAATAATTCATAGTAGAAATGTTATATTCAATGAGGATGTGATGTACAAGGACAGGAAGGCAAACCCAGAGGATGACAAGAAGGAAAGAGAATATGTTAATCTCAATATCTCAAATACCGGGATTATGAGACTGATAGAATCAACAGAGACAGACTCAGTAGGAGTTCAACCGGAGGAGACCGAACGGACGGAGACAGAGTCAGAACCAACATCGGAGGAACCGATTGGTGATTGTAGCACACCCATGGCATTGAGCCGAGAGCCTAAACAGAGAAGGGCCCCAGATAGGTTACTCTCCCTTTCTTCATTATCTGCTTTTATCTGATTGTGGGGAACCTGAGTGTTATAAGAGGCGATCAACAATGATCACAAGAGCAAGTGGGAGCTTGCAATGGACGACGAGATAAACTCGTTAAAGAAGAATGACACATGGATACTGTGTCACCTCCTAGAAGGAAAGAAGGCCTTGCAAAATAGATGGGTCTACCGGATCAAAGAGGAATCAGATGGAAAGAAGCGGTATAAGGCGAGACTGGTAGTGAAGGGATTTCAGCAGCGATACGGTATCGATTTTACAGATGTCTTTACACCTGTTGTTAAGTTGACTACTATTCGTCTAGTTTTGAGCATGGTAGCAACAGAGAACCTTGAGTTACAACAGATGGATGTAAAGACGGCCTTCCTTCACGGAGATCTCGAGGAGGAGATTTACATGGTATAGCCTGAGGGATATACTAAGAATGATCAGTAGGTCTGTAGCCTGAAGAATAGCCTGTACGGATTGAAACAGGCTCCGCGACAGTGGAACAAAAAGTTTGACAACTTCATGCTGGAGATTAGTTTCTCTAGATGCAATGCTGATCATTGTTGCTACGTAAAGAGGTTCGATGACTAATTTATTATACTACTACTGTATGTTGATGACATATTGATCGCAGGATCAAATGTCAAAGAAATTGATAGGCTCAAGGATCAGTTGTCGAAGAGGTTTAACATGAAGGATCTTGGCGAGGCAAGATAAATTTTAGGTATGAAAATCACAAGGGACAAAGGTGCTGGAAAGTTGTGGCTGTCTCAATAAGAATATATTGAGAAGATATTGTGCAGATTCAAGATGGAAAATGCAAAACCGGTTGGAATGCCATTGGGAAACCATTTCAAACTATCCAACAGTGATTCGCCACAGACTGACTCCGAACGTGCAAAGATGAGAGTCACACCGTATGCCTCAGCTATTGGGAACCTAATGTATGCTATGATCTGTACCCGACCAGATATAGCACATACAGTGGGAGTAGTTAGTCGTTTTATGAGCGATCCAGGAGTGATGCACTGGGAAGCTGTGAAGTGGGTTCTTAGGTACTTGAGAGGTACTAAGGATCGAGCATTGGTGTTTGGTAAGAGCAAGCTTACCTTGTTTGGGTTTGTTGACGCTGACTTTGTAGGGAGTGACTATGACAGAAGGAGGAGCAATACGGGGTATGTGTTCACATACGGCGGTACAGCCGTATCTTGGGTCTCAAAACTATAGAAGATTGTCAATCTGTCCACGACGGAAGCTGAGTACGTGGCAGTTACTGAGGCGGCCAAGGAGCTCATTTGGCTTCAACACTTCTTGGGTGAATTAGGGAAACCTCAGGCAGATGTGGCTCTTTATAGCGATAACCAGAGTGCTATCCATCTGGCAAAGAATCCCGCATTCCATTCGCTTGACAAAGCACATTGAGATCAAGTAACATTTCATCCGACAACTTCTGGAGAAAAAGGTGTTGCAGCTGGAGAAGATCCGAGGAGATAGGAACCTTACGTATATGCTGACCAAGGTAGTTACGATGGAAAAGTTGAAGTTGTGCTCGGCTTCAACCGGTCTTGATGACTACTGCGGACAAACCCGGCGATCCCAAGAAGGAAGTGGAGAAAAGCTGGTCAATCTTCAAGTGGGAGATTGTTAAGATGTGAAGATAGATCACATGATTGCCAAAGCTTGAAGTTTGTGCAAAGAATTACTTACACAAGGAGCAATGTAGTCTTCAGCCTAAAGAAATACCAAATTGAGAGTGGACTCCAAGCATTCTTAAGATGCTGAACAAGCTAGCCAAAGTGATGGCTATTTATACCTTTGCATGACATTGTTATGATGTGTGGTATTGTGAGAAAAACATATAATTTTTCTATATAGTCGAGAGATAAAAGAAAGAGTTGAGACGAGAGTGAGTGTTGTCATTCAATTGTGGTGAATACTTACAAGTGTGTGTGTGTGTTGTACTCCTCAATTTTCCTCCACTTTGAGTGTTTTCTCCTGGCTTGGTATCGTCCCCAGACGTAGGATTTATATCCGAACTGGGTTAATAAATTTGTGTGTCTTTTATCGCTTTCATATTTTGTCTTATTATAGATCTTGATCCGGTCCATTACCTAACACTACTCGTCCAGGAAAAACTTCATGTGTTAGGTAATGGTCCATTTTGTTATGGTTTCATTTTAATTATATATATATATATATATATATATATATATATATATATATATATATATATATATATATATATATTAATTCTTTTTCTTTTGGGAGGATTACTACTAGGTATACTAAAAAATCTTTAATTACTATGTGATACAAATATACAAAAATATTACTACTAACTATATAAATATATAGTGGTATTCCAATATTACCCTTACAATGTGCTGCACATAAATGTTTTGTACAGTAAAAGTTCGTGTGCAGCAAAAGTGTGTGCAGTAAAAAAAATGTGCAGTAAAAGGTTGTGCAGCAAAATGCTACGTAAAAATTTTATGTGCAACAAAAAATTTATATGTTTAACAAAATTTTATGTGCAGCAAATATTATATGCATCAAAAAATTTTATGTGCAGCATAAATTTTATGTGCGGCTTATATTTCATATGTGGTCAATATCATGTGCAGTAAAAAATACTCCTGTATCATGTGCTGTAAAAAAAATTTGTATTATCTACGGTTCACAAAATACAATTCTAGTAAAATATCTATCCATTTACTCTTTCCCTTATCAAAAATGACAAAGCCTCAGAAATTGATATAGCGTAAAAATAGCTCTAAATTACTAACATAGAGAGAGAAAGAGTAGATTAATGTGACTAAAAGCTCTAAATTATTAACATAGTATTCACTGTACTTTCACACCATAACTCGCAGAAAAGGTGAGGCTTTCTCTCTCACACACAATCACATTGCCTAATTTTTTCCTTGAATAAATATCTCACATGAGATAGCAAACAACCATCGAACACCCATTTCAATGCTCTCCCAAGATCTCCAATTTCATTCATCCCGATCCAACACCCATTTCGCCACCGCTGCGGACCACCACCTCCCCTTTCACAATTGCAATTTTAACACCCATTTTACTAACATCTCCGCCGACTCGGCGATTCTTAACCACACCCTCACCCATCGGCGGCTTCGATGGTCTTCCTCTAATCGACTGGGCTAATTGGTTTCATGGTGGTGCCGAAGAGCGAGTTCAACAATAGGATAAAATTGAATCTCGGTGGGAGGACCTACATCGCCTCCTCCAAAAACTAATTTCGTGACCTACATCGCCTCTTCCGAAAACTGATTCGTGAATCTTGATTTCTCTGCTTAATTATGACAGGGTAGGTTAAAGGTTATATTAGGTATTTTGATTAATATTTTTTATCTGAGAGTAATTCTGTAATAATAAGTACTAAGTGTCTATCCAGTAGGTATTATTTCTTTTATTTTTTAATTATTATTATGTAATTTAAAAAAATTACATTATTCTTTCTTTTTTTTCATGGTTTTACAGAATTATTTAATTAATTTTGTTATGATTTGTTTTTTTTATTATTTTAATTTTATTTATAATAAATTTATTATTTATTTTTTAATAATATATTAATTTTATTATAATTTTTCTTTTATATTTTTTAAATTTTTTGTTATTTTTCTTTTAATTTTATTTATTTTAATTTTTTTAATATTTTTTCACCAACATTAAAATTTAAGAGTTAATATTGGGTGCAACTGGGTGCACAAATTAGTTGCAATGCATCGGGTCGATCCATATTAAAATGGATCCATATAAATATAAAATTTAACTCTAATCCTCCACAGTCCACATTATGTCCGCCTCCTTTGCTCTCATCTCCTCTCCTCTCTCTAAGCTCTATCCTCTTTACTCTCATTCTCTCTCACTTCTTCCATGAAATTGTGCCTCACTTCTTCTTGATCCAATGACATTTTCAATACCTTCGATTCATCTGCCTCCACTCGAAGGAAGAGCTACACATCTCTCTACCTTTCGTATTCTCATCAATTGCGGTGCTCTTTCGTCGTTGGTTTCGCCTTCGAATTTTGAGTTGCATCCTCCATATTCTCATCAATTGCGATGTTGTTTAGCCGTCGGTTCCGCCTTTGAAACTTGAGTTGCATCCTCGAATGCCAAAAGTTCTAAAATTGGCAGAAACTTTGTGGTTTCCCCAAAAATACAGTAATTTTTTCAAGCTTCTAGATTTTGATTTTTTGACCTACAATTGATTTGATACTACTTCAACTCGATATTAGTTTGACATTAATTTAGCATCATTATTCTTTATTTTGATTTTAGATGACTCCAGAAAATAATGATTTTAATGTTCCTTTTGAAGGAGTATTGGGTGGTGTACAAAGAGGGCAGAAAGTTGTGAGTAGATGCTAGTTTAGGTGATAAACCAAGATCGAAGAGCTTATCAGGATTGGTGCTGATTATGCAGATGGAAAGACAAACTTCGGATCGAGCAGTCACTGAAGAAATTGGGGACTTTATGCTCTCTTTTTTTGTAGATAAAGCATGATTTTAATTATCCTGAATATTTTTATTTTTTGTAATTGGGTTTAGGGTTTAATGTTTTATGTCAATATGTGGTACTTGCAACAAAGCTGCAAAGATTTGAGGTTGCTGAATGTTGTTTGATTTGTGCACTTAGTATGAGAATTCAAAAAGTTGGGTGTTATTAGATAAAAGCTTATTGAGCACACTAGTTGGATTTTTCTTTACAGTATATATTTTCTCTGATAATTGTATATATGTATGGTCTGAATTGTAAATGGACATGATTTGTATGGTGGATTATTTCAATTGTACATGTTTTCTCCATTAATTGTATATGGATATGTTCTGAATTATATGTGGTCATGATGGTTATCTTGGTAGCATTGTACACTCGATGTGATGTATTGTACGTTACTGTATATGTTTTCTCTGTTAATTTTATGTAGATATGGTCTGAATTGTACATGAGCATGATGAATATGATGAATTATTTTAATTATACATGTTTTCTCCGTTGATTGTATATAAATATGTTCAGAATTAATGTGATCATGATACGCATCTTGGTAGCATTGTGCATTCGATGTAATGAATTTTTTGTAGGAATTAATTTAATCAATCAATTAAATTAATTAGATTTAATTGGTTAGTAAGGATTAATTGTTAAATTAATCACCAATTAAATGCGTGTAGTGGTGAGTGTAATTTGGCTCATCTACTGGAGAGGTTATGTGAGGCGTAATGAGAATTAATACGAAGTTATTATCCCACGTGGGAGGGAAATCCTCAAAAATCAGATTACGAATCTTTTCATAAATGTTGATTGGAGTAGGTTCGTTGAATCTGGTCGCAATAACCCTCTATAATTGCTGATTAGAGGAAATCACGCAATCAGTAATCAAATCGTCATAATTGCTGATTTGAGGGAATTACGCTATCAGTAATTAATACGTTGCAATCGTCATTATGGCTGAGTGGAATGGTTTACCTATAAATAGGGTCATTCACCATTCATTCAAACACACCACAATCAACAAGCACTTGCATCTCAAAGCATTTGCATCTTAGTTAACGATCCAGTTCTCCATCTTCTTTCGTTCGTCGAAGTTCCAGCGATTGCGGTGCTGCCTCGCTAGAAAGGAAAAGTTTTTTTTATCTTCGGGGAAGATCCGCCAAGACCGGAGCATTACCGGGTCGTGTTTCTTCTTGCGGGAAGAGATTCAACCTTGACTCGACTTCTACACGCTGTTTTCTTGAAGATTTTGTAAAAAGGTGTACGAAGATCCTCTGCTTCTTCTCCTTTAATTTTCAATTGTAATTTTTGTTAGTACTATTGTTAGTACGATCTCCCTTCTACATTTCTAGCCATATTTTGTAACGTGATTGGTTGGTGCACATATAAACCAATATTTTTCTTTACTGTATATGTTTTCTCCATTAATTGTATATAGATATGGTTTGAATTGTACATGGGCATGATTTCTGTGGTGGATTATTTTAATTGTATATCTTTTCTTTGTTAATTGTATATAGGTATGGTCTGATATATGGGCATGATTTGTCTAGTGGATTATTTTAATTGTATATATTTTCTTCATTAATTGTATATAGGTATGGTCTGAATTGTACATTGCATGATGAATATGGTGGAAAATTTTAATTGTATATTGTTTTTTCCGTTAATTGCAAATAAATATGTTCTGAATTGTATGTGGTCATGATGGGTATCTTGGTTGCATTGTGCATTTGATGTGATGGATTTTTCTTTACTGTATATGTTTTCTCTGTTCATTGTATGTAGATATGGTCTGAATTGTATATGAGCATGATAAATATGGTAAATTATTTTAATTGTATATGTTTTCTCCATTAATTGTACATAAATATATTCTGAATTGTATGTGGTCATGATGGGCATCTTGGTAGTATTGTGCATTCGAGGTGATAATTTTTTTTATTGTATGTGTTTTCCTCATTAATTGTATTGAAATTTCAAGCAATATATTCGATATATACACCAATTAACCAAAGAAAATGATCTTTCTCAATAGTGGTTGTTTTCTGAAAAATACATCACAATGAAACTGTCTCCATACTTGCTTGAAGCTCTCAGCCATCTTGTTGTCCTAAAAAACAACAAAAATAAAATGAGATACATAACTCATGTAATAAATCTAGACAACCAACAAGAAAAATAATGCGAAATAATAATTAAGGTTATAATTAACAAGATTCAAACTTCACATAATGAATTCATTTTTCCATAGCTGCATAGGTTTTCAAGAAATTCTTACTTACTCCAATCCTCTATATGATATGATCCAAGAGAGGCATCCATGATCTATTTCGCAAGCAATTATATTTTGCAAGGGATTATGGTTTATCTTAGTCGTCCCATAAATACATATATATAATTACGTAATAATACTCTTTAAATTTCATAACACTTGTAGGTACCAAATTATTTAAGTTACCTTTATCAACTCAAATAAACAGTGTATATAATTCCCATATATCTTGAGAAAAAAAGAGAAAAACACAATCATATATTAACAACAATTATCTCCAAATTAATTAAGACAGATAACTAAACTCATATTTGCACCCTAAGCATAATTATTGGTATAAAACTTCCTCCATTGTCATATGAATTGAGTATTAATTGAGAATAGTTCCAAAAATACTAAAATAATAACTCAAAAGATTAATCGAACCAAACAGAAACAATGTACCAATAAGCAAAACAACACATGGAACAAATGCAAAATCAAAGTATTGAAATTCGAGATTTTGCAAGAAATCAAATGAAAAAAAGAACGGCTTACCAAAGTTTATGATGAAAAATCAAATGAATAAAAGCCTTACCAAAGCCAAAGATGAAAATCAAACGAACAAAGAACTTACTGATTAGCCATTTTATATTTGGCATTACCAATTCAATAATTTATCGAACCACAGGTAGGTAGGGTACTAGTGCTTAAGCGATCTCACATTTCTTATAATTTTATAGAGACGATTCATCAAAAGTTGGGTGACCAACAAGTAACTAAAATCAATCAATGCAAGCAAACAAGCAATGATCAAGCAAATATAATAGATAAATGAAAGTGGTTTTCCAAATTAAGTAAAAGTAAGATTAACAATAATTAAGAAGTAGAAATCCTAGGATAAATGCATCAAATTCATATGGATCATGGGTATAAGACTAAGGGCCAACACTAAATTCACCTAAACTCCCTCTCGAGATGGATAGGATATGAATCTCATTTAGCTCAAAGGATTGGTTATCACACAAACAATTCCAACTAGGTACTAAGCTTGAAATGAGAGTCCCTTCACACGATTAATCAACCTCTCGATCAAACCAATCGGATGTCCTATCAAAGGGTTCTAAATCCTAAAGGATTTCTCAATCTCTTTACAATTTATAATGCACATGAGGTGTATGACAAAATGATTCAATTAATTATCCTAAATATGCAATTGACTTCTCAATCTAATCACATGTTTAAAACAACAAACCACACAAATCTTCATAAACATCAAGATATAAAGCATCAATGATAGAAAATCAATTAACCCAATCAACATATGAATTTTAATACACAAATCCCAAAATTATCCAACAACTATCATGTTGCTAATCTCACAAGGGAGATTAAACTACCATATAAAAAAGGAAATCAATATAGACATTAAAATCCTTACAAAACATGATAAATAATAAGGTTTCAATACAAAGTGTAGATGAAAACTTCATTGGATGGCTCCAATGGTGATCTCGTTCTTCCCTTTGCAATTCTCCTCTCTTCCTTAGTTTTTTTTCCTCAAATGGATGGTGATTTTGATGGTTGGATGATAGTAAATGGAATGGATGAAGAATGGATGAAGATGATGGTGTAAAATAGAGAAAATGGTGTGTGATGTGTGTGTGCAGGCTCTGAATTTTGGATCTCCTCTCAAATATTGAAGTATTGAGTATTTATACCCCTTAGGAAGCTTCTAGAAGAATTCTGATTTTTTTACAGATTTTTCAGCAACATGGGCCGTGTGCTGCAACACTGCCACAGAGTGGCCATATTGGCGTTTTGGATGACGGAGCACGGTTAAGGCTTACAGGGCTATGTTGCGCAACACGGCTCATGTGCTGCAACACGGCCACAGGCTGTCGTGCAGATGTTTTGGGTGACGGAACACGACCGGCCGTGTTGGTGCAACCCCTATTTTTTACAACTTATATCCGCTCATTCTCCCTCGTTTCAACACCGAATTGAGATCTTCTTTTTTCTACGTCTTTCTTTTCGCGTTTAGAATATCTTTTTATCTGAAAATCATACGTTTAAACTCATTATCACACATTTCCATAAAAATGCAAAATACAACCAAAATACACATAAATACAGATAAAATAATATGAAAAAATATATAAAAAGACACTAAAATCATGGTGAAAATATCACTCGTCACACCCTCAAGTTTAAAGTGTTATGCTTTCCCAAACAACAAAAATGATAAGCCAAGGGGTGAGATTTTCACCTAGGAAAAGACTAAACGAACATAAGTAATAACACATCAATAATAATAAGAACTACAAAGTATGCTAAGTCATCTTACAACATTAAACTCATGACATGCAAAAATATTAATAAGTTCAATTCAAAGAGAATAAAAGTATAATATAGTCACTCTTAGTCCAAGCTTCTCATTGGATATCAATTTCTCTTAACACTCTATAAAGTGGAGTAAATCAATACTCATCAATTTGCTCGACTTGTTATAGACTTGCTCTTGGATTATATTCACAAACCACCAATGTTTCAATAAATTATTAAAAATGTCTTTAATTAGGATGTAATGATAGGCTCTTTGGTTGGGTAGGAAGAATATGAGTAATAGTGACTAATCAAGTGTAAGTAATCGAAGAGATGATCAACTTCCTCAACTTCTCCACTTTTTTTTTCTTCCTTTTCTATCTTTGTTGAACATAAGCACTAATCATCATCATTCCTTTTGATTTTTACTCTACTTTTGATGCATGCTTCCTTTCTTTGACTTTTGATTGCTTAAGCATATTTGTTGTTGCTTTGCTCATTTTCTTGTCTAAAGCATGTGCGTTCTTGCTTGTGCTCTTTTCATCCTTTTTCTTCCTTCTTACCATTTTCTTTCTTCTTTTTCTTTCTTATCAAACCTTTCTAGCTACCATCTCCTCAATCACTCAGACAAAAGGGTAAATATATAATGCTCATGTGGGCAACCAAGGCTTGTAATATGCTAAATTCATAAGAAATAGGCTTATAGGCTCAAAATGGTTGACTAGGGATGATGTTCTTGGTATGGAAATATATGGGAATGACTATAAATAACAAGGATGACCTTAGATCATTTAATTAATCTACACTAATCGGGCTCATTCCAATAGTCCTTGAGCAAGTTCTAGCTTATCAAATACAATCGATCCACTCATGAAGAAAAATACCATGTATGCATGGTTGAGACTTAAATGCTCACAAGCTTATGCATTGGACCTTAAGGAAATTATTACACCAAATTCATCTCAAAATTGAACAAGTTAAGTAAAACATGTCACAATTCGAAAGTGTAAAGATTCTTAATCATAACTTGTCATCATTTATCACAACAACATGTTATCACTCACATCCAAAAATGACTCAGGACATCCCAAAAATAAACAACCAAAACTAAACAAGAATAAAAATACACACAAAACATATAAGAAGAGACTCACCAAACAATAAACAATTAAAATACATAACATGCAAAAATGACAAAACCATCCATCAATAAACAATGAAGCACACATTCAAATCATCCATAATGATTAAGCTCACATTAATCCCCATATTTTATTAAAAAATAAACCTCCCAAAAACATAACAAATGAAGTAGCATGCTAATCACATCAATCCAAATCAAAATCAATTAGAAGTGATAGGGTGTAGAGTCAACTCCCTCAATATGCATTTGGTCATGGAAGTTGTTAGCTCCAATCTCCATTTGTGCTTCCAATACCTTTCATTCATGCTCAAAGACACATGAAACACCATTAGCTCAACAATTGCATTAAAAATATAGATCATCATGCACTTCAACACCACCAAACGGACCAAATCAAATCAAAACTCATGCGAAAATTTTTAAAATTGGGTCAATTTTACAAGAATCACACTCAAGTGGTGAGTCACACCACACACTCTTCCCCCAAACTTAAATCGAAACAAGTTGAGACTTAAGTTTGCAAAAAGTGGTGGGACTTACCCTTGTAGTTTCCATTGATGATCTTCTTGTGGAGAAGTAAGCTCATCCAACGAATTGAGCAATGTCCACCACGCACTAGCCCCCCAAACTTAACTCGAGATAAGAGTCGAGAATTAAGTTTGCAATAAGTGATGTGAAATGCCTACTCGAATCCATGAATCACTTCTCTTTTCTTCACTATGCCTTTTCTCACATGTACAATCCACCTACAAGACCAAACAACAAAACAAGCATCAAAAGATAAAAAGAATGGATTGCCTTCCATTTAGCACTAAGTTTAACGTCTTCAAGCCAGATGAAATTTCACGAACATTGGACCAAAGGATGGTCCATCACACTCTCTCCTCGCATCCCCACTTTGAAAATTTGTTTAGCCCTCTTTTTGTCGATGAGCTCAAATTCACCATTCTTGCTTACGAGCATCAAATCATCATTGAGAAGAACTTCTAGTGGACTTTCTCTTCCTCCTTTATCTATTTTCCAACCAATGTCCGGAGCTTTCTTCCTATCAACATCACAAAAAGACATGTTAGAATTTGACATTTTCATATAACCATGAAGAAATGAATTTAAATTGTCAAAGAGAATAGAGTCATGATCCATGAAATCATCCGGAGGCTTCAAATGAGACTTGACCCCTTTGTCTTTGTTACATAAGAATGTAACACTTTTTCCATTTGAGCTCAAAGAAAGCTCTTCTCTCCCAACATCAATTTTGGCTCTTCCGGTAGCTAGAAATGGCCTTCCCAAAATGAGTGGAACTCGAGGATCCGCTTTATCTTCTAATACCATGAAATCAACCTGGAAAGCTAGCCCATTCACTCTCACCTCCACGTCTTCAACAACCCCTAGTGACTTTATAACTTCTCCATTTACCACTTCAAGATGGATAGTAGTAGACTTGAGCTTTCCAATTCAAGGTTTTTAAAAGTAGTATGAGACATCACATTGACGCTCGCCCCCAAGTCACATAATGCATCAAGAGTTTCTTTTTCTTCAAAATCACACGGGATTATGAATACCCGGATCACCAACTTTTGTAGGCCTCTCCTTATACACCGATTCACTTGCTTTAGGTAGCTCGTCTTTCCTTTTCTCCTCATGCTTTTTCTTGAGGTTCTTCACATGTTCCTTAAACTCCTTTTTCTTCTCATTCTTTACAAATTTTTGTGGATAATGGAGTGATCGGAATACCCCAATAGTCGCGTTTGTACTCTTCTTATTTAACCTTCTCCTCTACTTTCTTTTCCTCTTGCACCATTTTCTACTTAGGTATCCATTTAGGCTTCTTCTCTTCTTTCTTACTTATCTCTTCAATTTCTTCACCAACCTTACATTCCACCAACCCTTCTTCATCCTTTCGTTCCTCTTCCATATTAACAAATAAATATTGAGCTTTCGGATTAACCTCGTATGTGATCGGAAACTTTTCTTTTTGTTGAGCACTTAAAGTACTTGCAATTTGCCCAACATTATACTCCAAAGCTTTAAACCTCTTATCACTTGCTTCTTCGGCTTTTTTCCATACTTTATCTCGAGCTTGGTTTGATGCAATCAATTGTTCAAGTAGCTCATCGATTGATACTCTTCCCTCATTGTTCGGTGCCTTAGCCCCCGGTTGGTATCCGGAGGATAAGCAACCACATTGCTCAGATTTGAATAAGAGAAGTTCTCTTGCCTCTTTTGTTATTGTGGGTACGAGCTTCCACTACCTTGATTATTAAAGCCTCCTTACCTTGGTGGATAATTTCTTTTGTGGTGGTTGAAATTAACTTGGTAGTTGTTATCTTGGTAATTCCTTCCTTGCATGTATTGCACATCTTCCACATGTGGCATTATCATAGCCTATTGTTCCCTATTCACAACATTCGGAGGAAGCACCCATTGCTCTACTTGCCCTTCAACCATCTTAGCTCCTTGGCTCACACTTTGATTCAAGCTCATTTGCCTCAAAACTTCCGACTCTATCATTTCAACACTTGGCATTTGTGGCACACTTGGCTCAACATTCAAACTATTCACACTAAACTGTTGCCCTTGATCGAAGCTCTCAAATCCATAATATCCACTCTCTCTCTCCGATGGCCATTGGTAAACATTTGTAGCAATCTTATCAAAAATCCTTATCGCCCTTTCTGTTGTCACTCCAAGTACTCTTTGTCCATTCACTAATCCTTGATAGAAAATTCTAACTTGTTGATTCTCCAGGAATCCATATTGTGGACACTTGCGAAGTATATCCTTAAACCTTTCCCACGCTTTATAGAAACTCTCTTGAGGCATTTGCTTGAATTGAGTTATCAAGCTCTTCATTTGAAGTGTCTTAGAAGGTGGAAAATACTTGTTCAAAAACATTTGTGCAAGCTCATCCCATGTGTTGCATGTACCCGGAGTAATGGTGGAGAGCCATGTTCGAGCTCTATCCCTCAATGAGAACGAAAATAACCTCATCCTAATACAATCCTCGCTTACCCCATTCATCTTCACGGTTTTGGCAATCTCAATAAATTGAGTTAGATGAGCATTAGAATCCTCATTCGGAGTTCCACCAAATTGTTGGTCTCTCACCATAGAAATCAAGTCTGCTTTAATTTCAAAGTTGTTGGCATTGATTGGTGGGCCCATCATATGATGCATAGCTCTTGGCATGATAAAGTCCCTTATGACTCTCGGATCTACCCCTTGATGCACCGGAGGTGGTGGTGGCGGCGCATAAGGTTGTTGAAAACCTTGATGAAGAAGAGCTTGTTGTATCATTTGTTGGAGTGAGCTTAGTTGTTCGGAATTCCGAAATTAGGGTAGCCTTGTTGTTGTTGATTAGCATTGAATGGAGGTGCTTGTTCATTGTCTTGCACACCTTCTACATTATACTCAACCTCAACACGGTCATCATCTTGATTATTCTCCATTAGATTACTCTTTCTTGATTTGTTCTCCTTTCTTCTTCTCTGAAAAGTTTGTTCTATTTCTAAGTCAATAGGCTCCGATTGTGTCCCACTTGACCTCGTTCGCATACACCTTCACAAAGAAGAGACGAGTTAGAACACAAGATTTCAAAAACAAAAACAAATAAATAAAAAAATAAAAAATATCTCAATTAAGATTACTCAAAACGTTCCTTCTTCAAGCTACTAGCAACCATTGCCTCCACGACAACGACGTCATTTGATTAGTCATTTTGTAGTTTGGATGACCAATTCAACAATTTATCGAATCATAGGGAGGTAGGTACTAGTGCTTAAGCGATCTCACATTTCTTGTAATTTTATAGAGACGATTCATCAAATGTTAAGTGATCAAACAAGTAATTAAAATCAATCAATGCAAGCAAACAAGCAATGATCAAGCAAATAGAATAGATAAATAAAAGTAGTTTTCCAAATTAAGTAAAAGTGAGATTAACAACAATTAAAAAGTGGAAATCCTAGGATAAATGCATCAAATTCATATGGATAATGGGTATAAGACTAAGGGCCAACACTAAATTCACCTAAACTCCCTCTCGAGAAGGATTGGATATGAATCTCATTTAGCTCAAAGGATTGGTTCTCACACAAACAATTCTAACTAGGTACTAAGGTTGAAATGAGAGTCCCTTCACACGATTAATCAACCTCTCGATCAAACCAATCGGATGTCCTATCAAAGGATTCTAAATCCTAAAAGATTTCTCAATCTCTTTACAATTTATAATGCACATGAGGTGTATGACAAAATGATTCAATTAATTATCCTAAATATGCAATTGACTTCTCAATCTAATCACATGTTTAAAACAACAAACCACACAAATTATCATAAACATCAAGATCTAAAACATCAATGATAGAAAATCAATTAACCCAATCAGCATGTGAATTTTAATACACAAATCCCAAAATTATCTAACAACTATCATGTTGCTAATCTTACAAGGGAGATTAGCCTACCATATCAAAAAGAAAACCAATATAGACATTAAAATACTTACAAAACATGATAAACAATAAGGTTTCAATACAAAGTGTAGATGAAAACTCCCTTGGATGGCTCCAATGGTGATCTCCTTCTTCCCTTTGCAATTATCCTCTTCCTTGCTTCTTTTCCTCAAATGGATGGTGATTTTGATGGTTGACTGATGGTAAATGGAATGAGTGAAGAATGGATGAAGATGATGGTGTAAAATGGAGGAAATAGTGTGTGATGTGTGTGTGTGCAGGCTCTGAATTTTGGATCTCCTCTCAAATATTGAAGTATTGAGTATTTATACCCCTTAGGAAGCTTCTAGAAGGATTCTGATTTTTTTACAGATTTTTCAGCAACGCGGGTCGTGTGCTGCAACATGGCTAGGGTGGTCGTGTTGGTGTTTTGGATGACGGAGCATGGCCAAGGCTTATAGGGCCGTATTGCGCAACACGGCTCGTGTGCTACAACACGGCTCGTGTGCTGCAATACGGTCACAGGGTGGTCCTGTAGGTATTTCGGGTGATGGAACATGGCCAAAGTTATAGGGCCGTGTTTCGCACATGGCCGGCCGTGTTGGTGCAACCCTTGTTTTTTACAAATTGTATCGGCTCGTTCTCTCTCGTTTCAACTCCGAATTGAGATCCGCTTTTTTCTACATCTTCCTTTTTGTGTTTAGAATCTCTTTATACCTTAAAATCATATGTTTAAACTCATTATCACACATTTCTATAAAAAACACAAAATACAATTAAAATACACATAAATACGGATAAAATAATACGAAAAAATATACTCCCTCTATCCAGTTCTAAGGTATCCATTTGCTTTTTGCACGTGAACAGTTCTAAGGTCTTTATTTGCTTTTTTCATGTGGATTAAGGAGTATTATTATTATTATAAGTAAATTAGGTAGTTGTATTAGAGGGATGTGGTGGGTAATATTGTGTATTTTTTTTACTAAATAGAGAAAATTGATACCTTTGAAGCGGACGCCAGAAGTAGTGAAATGGATACCTTAGAAGCGGACAGAGGGAGTATAAAAAGACACTAAAATCTAGGTGAAAATATCACTCATCACTTACCAAATATGAAGATGAATGATACGAACAATCAGAGAGTGTGGAATGCCAAATTGGAAAATAACATTATTTGAGAGTATGAAATGGAGCAGAAATGGAGAGTGTAATCAAGCTTGCTGTGTGGAGAGAGGAATCAAGTGTAATCAGCGAAGGAAAAAATCTAAAGAGATTGAGAAAGAATTAGGAGAATTGATCAGATCGGCGGAGGAAAAAATCTAAAAAGAACAAGAGAGAATTAGGAGAATTGATCAGAGAACATTCATGTGAATGAAATCTAGGGCAAAAATAGGTAATTCTTTTATTTTATGTGTCGGGTCGGGTCATACTGATGGGTAGGAGCAAACTTGGGTGCACATTGCACCTGGCTGCATGGAATAAATAGCCAAAATTTAATAATACATAAATAAGTTTGGAAAAATTACTCATACACTTTGTACCCATAATTACTGTGAGATACATTGATTTAAAAAAATTACTCTCAGATACAAAATATTAAAGTGAAATACCAAATATAATCCTAAACCCATACACTTTTAAACCACAAACCCTAAACCCTCACCCACCGTTGGACCACCCCCGGTCAGCCGTCGGACCACTGTTCGTCAGCCGTCGGACCACCGCCGGTCGGTCACAGGAATTCCGCCGGACCTCCGCCGGACCACCATACTTTTTTTACTGCACACACATTTTTTACTGCACATAACTTTTGCTGCACACGAACTTTTGCTGCACACAAACATTTATGTGCAGCACATTGTAGGCTAATATTGTAATATCACTATATATTTATATACTCCCTCTGTCCCAGAGCATTGAGCACAATTGCTTTTTCACGGATATTAAGAAAAATTACCTTTTGACTTTTTCAACTATATTTTGAAGGGTAAAATCCATACAGGTGGGCTAATTGTTTGGGATTAAAGTTAATCCCAAGTACAGCCTATCTACCCACACATATGCCACGTCACCTGCCTAATTTCAAATTAAACACAAGAATTATGAAAAATGAAACATTCTTGCTGTCACTATTTGAGAATACCATTAAATATTGATTCAATTTACTCAAATTAACATTACAGGCTCTTTAACGCTTTCAAAAAAATTACAGATTGAAAAAAAGAAACACTTAAATGAAAATTTACATATATATCTGCTCTCAATTTACATTCATCATACGAATTTTTTTCCCTCTATGTAAGTTGTCACTTCATTCCATAACCATGTAAAAGTGACACTTTCCCTCCAATTTTTTGCACTAAGAGCCTTTTCCAAATTTCTTCAATTTTCCCTCCAATATTTGCACAATAAATAAGCAATGCCAGTGTATTAAATGGCTTCACAACCCTCATAAATCTAAATCATAAGCCTTTAAATGATAGCAATAAATGGGTTCTCATAAAGATATCACTACAGATTAAAAAATCCAAAATTTTCATTATCTTCTGCAGCATAATGGTAATGGCAAGATGAAATATGGAATGTTGAAGAAAGCATCTGGAATGTTTGGGGTTTCAAGAGGATCCATCCATCTTATTTGGACTGCTGGGAAGAAGCAAATGAATTCAAATATGCAAGTTAATTTCAAGTCCAACAAGCAAGTCAAAACAAGCTTAAAATGATAGTCATAGACTATGAAAAAATAGTGAAAATTTCTCTTGTAAAAAGATAAACTATTCGAAGATTGGCAAAAGAGATGGAGATAAGCAAATCAGTGGTGGGAAGATGGGTCAAAGATGGAGTTTTAAGGCCATATACATATGCAATAAAGCCTCAACTCATAGCACACAACAAGCTTCAAAGAATGAATTTCAACTTGGATGCACTTACAATTGACAGGTATTCAAACAAGATTGTATTTGATGAGATGCATAATGTAGTTCACATAGATGAAAAATGGTTCTATATGAGTAGAGCTAGTGAGAGGTACTATCTAGTTCCAGGAGAACAAGAGCCACATAGAACATGCAAGTAAAAAAACTTCATATTGAAGATTATGTTCATGTGTGCAGTCTCAAGGCCAATATTTTTTAGAGATGGGCAGGTTTTATTTGATGGTAAAATAGGAATTTTCCATTTCACTGAAACTGAACCAGCAAAGAGAAATTCAAAGAATAGAATGAAGAGTACCCCAGTTACAAAACCAATTCAGTCCATCAATAAAAATGTGATTAAACATTGCATTGTGAATCAGGTACACTATCAAACCATTATGTTATTGTCATCATTTAGCTTATAAAGATCACCATTACACTTGGTTTATAAAAAAAATGACACTTCATTTTTTTTGCACTATATTTTACAGATTATTTCAGCCATTAAGGTAAAATGGCCTTCTCACATGAGCAAGAACGTAATTATCCAATAAGATAATGCCAAACCCCATGTTGGCATTGATATTGATCCAGAGTTTATGGCAGCTGCAAACTCTGATGGATTTACTATCAAGCTTGTATGTCAACCCCCTAACTCACCTGATACCAATATCAATGATTTGGGGTGGTTTAGGACCATTCAATCTCTACAAGTTGACACTGCAAGTTACATTATAGATGAATTGATCACGAATGTAATGAAGTCTTATGAAAACTTGACACCTAAGACACTTAACAATGTCTTCCTTAGCCTACAATGTTGCCTTACTGAAATATTAAAGGTCAAGGGGGCAATGGGTACAAAATTCCACACATGGGCAAGGCAAAAATGATTAAAGAAGGTGTGCTTCCAAAAAACTTATATGTTGATGAAGAGATCGTAAAGGAGTGCATCAACAAACTTGTGGAAGAAGGTCTGAATTATGCCCATATGTATGACATTTCAGATTTGATGTCTGGGCATGGTTACCAAATTTGAAATCTGTGTGCAGGTTTTTTATGTTTACAACATAAACATTGGACTATAAATATGTCCATATGATGATTATGACGTGTTTAAGTTGTAAACATTCATTTTGTGCAATCAATCGTGTATTAATTGGTTGTTGTTCTCAGAAAATATTCATCTCAAGACCTAGAATTGTGTTTAACCTTAACGATGACTTAAAATTTCAAGATACACTCTCTTACATGCATGTCTTTTAATTTGTTGATGACTTTATTTTCATCACATGAGCACATGAATCATATTCTTTTTGCCATCAAAGCTAATTCATCAAAAGCACATACCAAGCTCAACATAAAATTATTAAAGCCAACTTAAACATCTTAAAATTCCATCACAGAGTAGTGTGGTTTTGTTTCATAACAACCCTTAGCATTAGTGCATCACCATGCATCAATAGGGAAAAAAGAAATCCAATACAAATTAAGCATAAAATCAACCCACCCTCCAGCCTCAGAATGAATCCATCAAGTAACAAGAACTAGTCCATCAAAGATTTTGGGTGTTTCTAACTCATCATATCCCTCAGAAGAATTTCATCATAGGACAGTTATCAAGCTCAACAGATCAATTCAACAAAACAAGTATTCTTTCGAATATCAATCAAATTAGACTCACAAGGCACTCTTAAAACAAAAAGCATCATATTTTCAATACTAGAAACAAGAGCCTCGCATGGCTGTAATCACATCAAAGGGCACATATCATGCATATTCTCAGGACAAGAGTTTTATTATCCAAAGATCACAGTCTTTGTAAACCCAAACCAACAATAAAAATTGAGAATCAGAATAGGTATACCTTTGACCAGGATAACAGGAACAGTGCGGTCGCAAGGCAACCACCAGCGTTGAAGACACACTGCCCTAATTGAAATTTGGAAAAGCCCTATAATCCTGCAGGGCGAGATCGACGGGCTGGAAGTGAAAAGCCCTAGACAGAGATAAGTGTGGTGTGCACTGATCGTTGTCATTTTCTCCTAGATTTTAGTGTCTTTTTTTGTGGAAATGAGCTTAAATGTATGTGAAACAGGTCAAAAATGGAGCAAAACGGAGTCTGGAGCTAAAACAGGCTGAAAAATACCCAACTCGAGTTGCAAGGTCTTACTCGACTTGCAACTCGAGTCGAGTTGATGCTCGAGTAAAGTCAGAATGTGTCCAGTAGCTCAACTCGAGTTGCAAGGTCCAACTCGACTTGCAACACGAGTCAAGTAGGATACCTAGAAAATTTCAGTTTCTGACACGAGTTGACATGCGAGAGCTCGAGTTACCCAACTCGAGTCGAGCTGGGGTCAGGGCAGGTCGAACTGGGGTAGAGCAGTGTCCAAAATTGTCCAGTAGCTCAACTCGAGTTGCAAGACCCAACTCGACTTGCAACTCGAGTCTAGCAGGCACCGAAAAACCGTCTAGTTTTTAGAAGAACACAACTCGACTTGACAGGCGGCAGCTCGAGTCGAGCTGGGTCAAAAGCAAGAAAAATTCAGAAAAATTCAGGAAGCTTCTAGAAGGTCCCCAAGGGGTATAAATCCCAATTGGTGCAAAAATTAGAAGGGAATCACATTTTGGAGCAGTTTCTAAGATCTAAACACACACCATACCTTCACACACACATTCTAGATCATCCATCTTCCACACTTTTCATCCATTCAATCCATTGGTTCTCCCAAAATGCATCCATCACTCAACAATTCCATCAATTTGAGAAGAGAAGATCATCATTGATTGAAGAATTGAGCATGTTGAAAGGAAGGAAGGCCATCTTCACAAAAGGGAAGCCGATCTACTTTTCAATTGCTATTTTTCTTCATAATTTGGCTCAAATGGAGCAAGCCATTGGTTGTATTGATTTGAACATGATGTATATATAATGGATAGTCCTCTAGTAGGGCTAATCATGTGATTGATTAAGAAGAATGCTAGATATGTAGGATTTTAGATGTTGAATTGAGTTAATTTTGAACTTCCTTTTATGATTAATGATTCATGTCTCATTTCAATACTTGTGTGATTAAATTCTCTACTCATAGTGTTAGGATGACCATTCCAATATTATGATTAGTGGTTTAGTTGAATCATTTGTTAATATGATCATGTATGTTAGTGTGAGGGGAGGTAAGTCATACCCTTCTTATGCTTTGAACATTCATAGGGGGACACTTAAGAAATTGAGTGAAAAGAACCAAACTTATGATCATAGTACCTTAAGGGAATTGAGAGTAAGAACAATCCTAGAAGATTTAGAATTGTCAAAGAGTCGAGAACCTAATTGCCTTGGCCATAGGGATTAAAGTTAAAAACATGACTGCTTTTAGTCCATGATTAATGAAGTTCAATGTTGAAAATCATGCATGTCTAGCTAGTTTCTCATCCATGAATATGGTTAGCCTTGTTCTCTTCTTAAATACATTTTATCCACCTTCCATTCATTTTGTTACTGGCTTGATATTTGATACTATTAGTTGTTAATTGTTTTCCTTAGTTAATTGATTAGAATAATAATTAGTATAAAACCAAACCTTCAAACTTGCCACTCTTACAAAGCACAATCAATGACAAATCTGGATACAACTATGAGTTTAATTTCTCTTGGGACGACATACTTATAAATTTTGTTACTTGATCATACGTGTACAACAACGATAGAGTCTCTTACTCTAAAATTATTTTGATACCAAAAATGAGATTAAGAACATGTCGTCGTTGCCGGGGCGAAAGCCTTTGATGTAATGTGTTTGAATTTGTTAGCTCTACTTAGGACATTTTTCTTATTTTTTGCATTTTATATTTGTTTTGGCAAATCTTGTTCTAACTTGTTCTTCTTGATAGATACATCAACCTTGAAAGAATGGGAGAAGGAACAAACCAAAAATAGTAAATGAAGAAGAATTGTAGTAGATCTTGAGAAGAAGAGCAAAAAATGGATCAATGCTCAATAATGGAATATATGGGGGATGGCAAGGAGCTTATAATGAAAACACATTCCAACCGTATCAAGCATACACTTATGTTGTACCAATTTCTTCAAACCAAATTCATTTGCCTATTTTTACTCCTTTATCCGAAAATACAATGGAGTTGCTTAGAAGATATGCTTGTGGAAGTAGTATAAGGCAAAGTTTACAACCAAGTCTTTCAAGCTATGAGCCTCAAAATACTTATTCAATGCCTATTTCAAACTTTAATGGGGGAAAAGAGTGGAACATGTCTAGTTACCAAATGGGGAATGGAACATGTATGCAAAACGGGTATGTCCAAGGAAATTTCCAAGAAGAGTGTCCACCATATGATGATGGGAGACCTTCCTTGCAAGATTAATTAAGTCAAATGATGAAAATGCTTGAGGAAGGAAGAGAAGAAAGGAAGAAAGAGGAAGAATAAAATGATAGGAGACTTGAGGCCCTAGAGCATCGAATGAGTCAAATGATACATGATCGGAACACTCTTCATGAGATGGAGAATTTTGATGAAAAATTGAAGAAGAGTTAGATATAGAAGAGTATTCGGGGGATAATGAAGAAGACTCAAGAGATGTTGAGCTTATGAAGGATAATGAAGACAAGGTAAAAGAAAGCTTAGAGGAGGAAAGTGAGAGGAGTAAAGAGCCTTAGGTAGAAGAGAGCTTTGAGAATGAAGAGATTATCCATGATTTCTTGTCTCTTGTTGATGAGAAAAATTTAAGTGAAGATGAAGAATCGAAAGAGGATTATGAATTTGATGAAGTGGAACAAGGTCTAGAAGCACTTGATGATGAGTTCGCGAGTGAAATGATCATTTCTACACATTTTAACTCTTCAAGTTGTATTGATTTTCAAAATATTATTTATATTGACTTTGTCTTACCTATTGATTCTTCTCAATGCCTTAGGTACAAAAGAGAGCTTGAAGAAATATTAGGAACATCCTTGATAAAGAGAAATAAGTGGTGGTTAAGAAATGAAAGGTTAATGGAATGCAAGCTCAAGAGAGTTGAATTTTTAAAGCCAATCTCGAAGGATGTTACTATGGTCGTTACTTGCCACAAATGCCTAATAGAGGAAGAAGCACAAAGATTAAAATTTGATGGCAAAAACGAACGATATCCTTGGCCATTCCGATGAGTTCTCCATATTCCGTCCGGCTTGTAGATGTTAAACTTAGCGCTGGATGGGAGGCAACCCATTGTTTGTTTAATTGCTTTCATTTAATTGCTTTGATTTAATTTTCTTGCATTTTTGGTATGTAGGTTGATTATGCTCATTGAGGAGGATGTATATTGAAGATACAAGAAGTGCTTGATTTGAAATGTGAAGGTACGTCTCACCACTTTTGCAAACTTAAATTTCAACTCTTGTTTCAATTTAAGTTTGGGGGGATAATGCGTGGTGGACGTATCTTGAGTGTTGTGATGCATATACTTCTCTACAAGAAGCTCATTGTTGAAAAATACAAGGGTAAATCACACCACTTTTTGCAAACTTAATTCTCAACATATTTTGATTTAAATTTGGGGGGAGAGTGTCTGGTGTGACTCACCACTTGAGTGTGCTTATTATGTTAATTGAGAGCATTTTAGTTCATTATTTGACAGTAAGTGTTGTGCTAATGGTTTTGATGAGTTGTTGAGCATAAATGAAGTGTAGTGGAAGCATGAATTGAGCCCGAAAATCAATATCGAGATTCATTGTGCATGCAATTCAGAAGCTTGTGCCAACCATTTCAATTACCAAATGTTTTTTCAGGGAGTTCACTTTACTACTCATCATTTCTATTTGCTTAGCATATACGCGATTTGATTTGGATTGTTTGGATTAGTATGCTACTTCATGTGTTATGTACTTGGGAGGTTTACTTGCTTTACTTAGGTAGTTTTATTTTGCTTTATTAGTTTTTCTTATTTTTGAATAAGGTGGCAAAACATTGAGCTTACATGTTATCGGATGATGAGGTTATGTGCTTGAATTTCTTTTGATGGATGAATTTTCATTGTTGCGTGTTATGTGTTTTTATGTTGTTTCTTGTTTGGTGAGTCTTTTCTTATGTGTTTTGTTTGTATTTGTATTCTTATATAGGATTGTTTGTTGGTTTGGTTTGGGATGTTGTAAGTCATTTTTGAATGTGAGTAATGACATGTTGTTTGTGATAAGTGATGGCGAATTATGTTAAGAATCTCTACTCTTTAAAATTGTGACATGTTCTTTTTAACTTGTTCAATTTTGAGATGAATTGAGGTGTAATAGGTTCCTAAAGGTCCGAGCAAAAGCTTGTGAGCATTTGAGCCTCAACCATGCCTCCACGGTTAGTTTTCCATGATTGGATCGATTGAGCTTTGGTAAACTAGAGCTCATGGACTACGGGAATGAGCCCGATTGGTGGAGATTAGTGAGATGATCTTAGGTCATCTTTGTTATATCATAGCCATTGCCATATATTTCCTTCATTTATACATCATCCCTAGTTAACCATTTTGAGCCTTAAAGCCTATTTTTTTTGTGATATAAGCACATTACAAGCCATGATTACCCACTTAAGACTTATATATAACACCTTTGTGTGGGTGATTGAGGAGATGATGGTTTACAAGGTTTGATAGTGAAGTTGTACAAAAGAAAGAAGGAAATGGTAAACAATCAAGAAAAGGATGAAAAGAGCTCAAGCAAAGTGTAGATGCAATTTCAACATAAAAAAAAAGGAGCAAATCAATAAAAATATGCTCAAAGAATTTAAAAGTCGAAAGAAAGGAAGCATGCAAATTAAAAGAAGCTCAAGAAATCCAAGGAATGATAATGATTAGTGCTTGTGATTAAAGAAGAAAAGAAAGGAATATAGAAATGTGAAGAAGTTGAAGAAGTTGATCATCTCTTCGATTACTTACACTTGTTTTGTACCCTATAATGTCAATATAGTTATCCAAATGAAGTTGAACTTGTGTTATTACAGTTTTCTACACATATACAGCAAATTAACACATATTTAATATGAAACTAATTATTGACTTTTTAATGAATGCAATAGATGTATGAATTCTAAACGTATACTGACAAAGTTAGTAAGTCATGTCTCAATAATATAAATCTACATTTAAAGTTTGTAAATGAAAAACGAGTCTATCAAGAATATAAACAATTAACCGTGTTTAATTCTTAAATGTTCATTTCTCCTTTTTATTTTTGTTAATTGAGATAATGTATGCACAGCTTAAAACCATGAGACAATTCCTGTTTGGTGGTTGCAATAGATTAACTTTAAATGGAGATGGAGCAAAACTTAGTTGCCTTAACATATACTCTCATGGATGTAAAATATATTAGCCATTGTTTTTCTAATGAATGTACACCTTCACTGAACTGCACTTCACCACAAAGAGATGAAGCATATGATGTGATATTATGTGTGAAAAAAAGTATTGTTGTCAAGATAAATTAATGTTCATACAAATGTATCCAAATATCTTAAAGTTATTATTACTATTTGCAGAATATTATAGAATGTTTTAAAAGCAATTTTGACCATGTTGTTGTGAAATATCCATAATTTATTCTTTTTCTGCAGCTTGAGATTGGTTTATTTATTATGTTTCTGCAAGAACTTTTAGTGCAGAAAAGAAACCCACATTTCCATAAGAAATTATTAACTTGGTTTTGAAGCCGAAATATCATCTTCTCTGTTTTTTTCTTTTTCTGCAGCTATTATAGCCCTGGCATTTGTTACAATCCACACTTTCTCTATGGTTATTGCATTCAGTGGTTACACGGAAGGAAACAAAAGGGATCAGTACTTTGCTCCTGTTGTTCATCTTGCTGCAGGAATGCTGGTATGTTTCAATGTTATCTGTGTTAATTATTTGTTATGAATGATACAATCCGTGCTTATTATGTATAGTTTGTTTGTTTTGCTTCACCAATGCATAGACTTATTAAACACTATTTGTGTGATACTTATGCTTGAGTTTCTGGGGAGGAAGTGACAGCCATGGACTTTGTGTTACATTTACTTTTACAATCCTGGAGATTTCCCTTGTTAAGTGATACTTGAAAAGAAGCTCCAACTCTGTGTTTTTTTTGTGTGTGTATATATATATATATATATGTATTTTTTTATTTTTTATTTTTGTGATTAATTTGCCTCGACAGGATACAAAATATCTGTTTAGGTCATCGTGCAAGAATCTTATCTATTGTGGAAAGTCTCTAGACATTTAAGGGTTCCTATTTATTCTCTTTATCCTTTTTCAGTTTATTGGATTACTGTATTAAAATAAAATAAAAAATATATAATAATAAAGAGATGAGAGAGAGATGTTGAAATCATAGTTAATTTCTTTGCACACTCTAGATATATAACCATATCTCGTCTTACTCTTCAGATGGTGATAAATCTTACCACTGGGGGCTGTGTTGTCGGCATTCCTCTACTCTACGTCTTGGCAATTTTAACTTTGGCTTATTGTGGGAAGACTACTTGGATGAGACTGACAGAAAACCGAAGGCAAGTAAACTTATAGTGATGTCTTTTGAAACTTGCACCAGTTTTTTTGCCGTTGCTTAGTATGCTCTTTGTGAAAGAGGGAGTATTTTTCGTGTTGAAATCGAACGACATTTTTCTTATCTATCTCTTTTACTCGTATAAAACTACAAAACCCCTTGTATCATAATGCCATTTATTTTTGCTGCATTCTTGTTTGTTTAGATCTTACCATTATTGTTGCTATAGGTCCATAAAGTACAGTTTTGTTTCAAAATTTGTTATGCATAACCTCCTTGATAGCATAGGTCCATGAAGTAATAGTTTTGTTTCAAAATTTGTTGTGTAAAGTGCAAACCTCCATAAGTATGTATTGCGTGTGCAATCAGTTGCATATATAATCTTTTTAGTGATAGGTTGGAAAGAGAATTATACTCTAGAAATTAATAGTATATTTTAAGGGTAGATCACAACCTATCATGAATTATGAATTTATAGTATTATATGGATACTCTTTTCGTCCCATGTTAAGATTCACGTTTGTTTTTTGCACATAAATCAAGAGATATAATATTTTAATGGGTAATATTTAATATATAATGGGTAGTTGTATTAGTGTTTTGTATGAGTAGTTCTATTGTGTGTTGGATTTATGTAGAATAATTAATATTTTGTGTGGGATTCACTTAATAAAAAGGGAAATGTAAACCGTATTTTGAGATAAATAAAAATGGGAAAACGTAAGGTAAACCGTACTTTGAAGAGAAATTAAAATGAAAAACGTAAATGATATCTTGATTTGAAGGCTAGGAGTAAGTAAAATACAAGACGAAACAAGCTGGTGATAAAATGATTAATGTTAAGAATAGAAAGAGTTGATTTGATCAATTTTTTCTAATAATGTTATAATCTTTGACAAAATCAACTCTTTATATCCTTATTCGTTACATATTACTTTAGACAAAAATATCAAATTTAGCCTTGTAACTTTGGGCAGATCCAATTTCAAATTTTTTAATTATTTTTTTAAATTTTTTTTAGTTCTTATCAATTATTTTACATTATGTAACTTTCTATTTTTTTTAATTTTGATCATTTACAAGGCAAAAACTTGTGTGCCCGGGGAATACCGTGCACTTTTTACAAAAAAAAATAAAAAATCATTGCATAATTTATAGAACTTGCAAGAATTTATAGGATTTTGCAAATTCAGTAAGGGGCTGTTTGGTAAAATTTAAGGAAAAGGAATGAAAGAAGTATGAGTATGGAAAGGTTTGGAATCAAACCAATACATCTTATTTAGGAGTGAATTTGTTGATTCCCATAAAGTGGGGTTTCATTATATTCCAAACATCAAACCAAACAAGGAGTTTGATTCCATTCTTTCAAAAGGGCTCAACCAAACACCCCGAAGTTTTAATTTATTCATTTTTTTAGAAGGACCAAAATTAAAACAGTGAAAATTAATGGACTAAAATTGACACAAATAACTAAAATTAAAAAAATTAAAAGTTATAGTAATAAAATTGGATTTTAACAAAATTATGGGATAAAAATTATAATATCTCCAAGTACTTGGTATATATTTGAAAATTTTTAATTTTAATTTTAATATATCCAAATGGCATAATGCATACATTGACCATTTTATGTTCTTTGTTAATAGGGTACAGAGTAGCAGTCAAAAGTGAAAAAGAACAAAGAAAAAATAGTCCTTAATTAATAGAAGGAACACATAAAAACCATGTACAAGTTTACAACACATACTCAAGGTAATATTTCACAATTAATGATTTGCAATTTTTCCATGATTAATTAGTATTGTATTTGAAAATCGATGATATATGAATTTAATTTAACATATATAATTAGCAAGCAAGATTGTGGTTGTAGTGGGACCAAAGACAAATGCAAAAACTACTACAATTTCATTTCATTTCAACATGAAAATGGGCATTTGAGGTCTTGTTAGTTGCCTCCATTTGCATTCTTCCTCATCTTACACTAATCCAGGGATCCCTCACCCACATCTCCAAATACATACTACTTCATCTATGCCACCAAACGAACGAGAAAAATCAATACCCTTTGGCCTTCTCGGATGGAAGCACCCTCCCGATGTCGCCCCTCCTTACACCATATCCACCGGACATCGCACTTCCTGTCAAACACTCCCATCACCACATACTAAAACATCACAAGCATTCATATAAACCCAGTTTACATAGCTTATTATGTAAACCTTGATTTCCAATCCTATTATACCATATGTATTGCTAGAGATTTAAATTAAAGGGAGAAACAAGGTTTGGAAGGGTTTATGATGTAATTCAAGTTTACATGAGACTAACTCCTAAAACATTTAGAATGCGAACAGAGAGCCGGCCAGAGTCCAATTCGATTTCATACATGACAATATTTTTCGAGGAAGACACCCCCTACATTGCTAAATGAGATCACCCAATGGTGTTTTGTTTGTATATGTAAATTTTCTGAACATCTAACTGAAGGATCAACATATGTTGTTTAGAATCCCACTAGCTACTCTTGTTTTTCCACCCCTCTCTCTCCCTCTCACAAATTTCCCCATCGCCTCGTTTAACAAGCATAACACAATCCAATCAAATGCAATTAGTTAACTGAAAATTAAGCACATAAATACTAAACAAAAATTTAAAATTTGAACATATAAATTGTGTCGATAGAGATTAATTTCTACCATTAACAAACCTCGTTCTCATTAATCTGGAAAAAAAATGATTACTCAAAATCGAAAATGTGGAACTCATACACCCAAGAGAGATCTCTACAAACATATCTCTCGTGAAATAATAACAACCCTAAATTCCAAAATATGAATATTAACTACAAATTCTTAAATTTAAAATCAATGAACTCAAAAGGATCGGAATCAACGAATACAGAAGGATCATAAATATCCGTGGAACAAAATGAGTTTAGTTTCTCCATTTCCTCCAATTTGTCGGATACATTATCACTCAAAACCAATAAGCTTTCCATATATTCCTCCTGTTCGTGCAACCTCCAAGCCTTTATCCCACCATGCATCAATTCTCCCTCATTTTCCATTCTTTTTCAATCTCCAATCTCATCACCGCCTCCGAACTTTCACCACGTCGTGAAAAAGAAAGGTCTGCGATGAGGCAGCGCCTCCGTTGTCAAGAAACGGTGGTGACCGCGTCCGCAGATGGGTGCCCGAACGTGAACATATTTCCACCCGACGACTGTGCGAGAATCGCAATCTCTGCACCGCAGAAAACAACGAGTTGCTTTCTTGAACGTTTGCTGAAAGTTATTGCTAAATTCGTTTTCTTCTCTAATCTTTCTTTTACGAAGCGTTCACATACCAACATCCGTTTTCTTCTCCATTTTCTTGATCTCTATTATTCTTTTACCCGTGAGATAAAAATTTAAAAAAAAATTGTAAATTTAATTAGGACCGTTTTAATTTTTTTTTTCCTTCATACACAACGTGTATTTATAAGCATGATTGTTGTGCAATCATGTAATGACGCGTAATTAAGAACTTTCCACCCTCTCCTTTCAAGCAGTGATATTTGATATTTCTCTGTCAACAATTTGCAATCGGTTTTAATTAATTAATTAGATTAATTAGGCATAGAGTATCTGTGCTCCTCCTTACATTTTCAATTTATTTTTTTAGTAATGGAATTGGAAAGTATTCACAATTTACGCCTTATAATGCAATCGCATTCTCCGGTCCAATTGCTGTTTTTGTTTCTTGCCCGATCCGTCCGGTCCAATAGATGTTTTTGTTCTTGCCCGATCCATTCAATTGCGACCTTACGGTCCAATTGTTTCTGCAATCCTGATTTATGCGCTGGAACAGTCTGGAGTATTTTCCAATCTTTGCAAACTTTGCGATTTTACAAACATTTTTCGATTATGCCTCATAACGAGGTAATGCAGTTTATCTTAAATGTGGGGAAGTGTTGCGTGAAAAACAATCGTTTCTTATTAATCTTACGTAACTCATTATGAGAACAAAATGATTTAACCATCCAATTCCAATATTTGGGAATTCGGATAATAGCCAATGAGACTTCACATTACAATTTATTACAATTTATCATGGGATGATAAGCAGTCACCTTTGCAAACAACTCATTTCAAAGATTTCGAACAATTTATTGGTGTGCAGATAGACTTGCAGATAGACTTGAACTCCGAGTGCATGGTGATGGGATAGACTTGAGTTTCGAGTGCATGGTGATGTATTTCTTTAGGAATGAGTTGTGTGATGTCGAGGTACGCCTGAAGATTCATGACAGCTGAACCTGAATCTTTGTTTGTTATTAAATTAATGAATCACTTCAATTTTCTTCAATCAAACAAACAGTCCTCTTGTGCATGAAAGAATATTAATCTCTTATTTAGAGCAATCGAATAAAAAGAAAAGTGTTAACAATTAATTAGGAATAGAGTATTTTTGCTCTTTACATTTTCAATTTATTTTTTATGTAATGAAATTGGAAAGTATTCTATTTTCCAATTTTTGCAAATTTTGGCGGATTTTGCATCTTTTTCAATTTTGAGTCCTAGATTTTGAATACTGAAGAGAGGTCAGGATTGAGGGAATAGATTTAGAGCAATTTTTTCTTTTGAGGTCCCAACATTCACACCACGCGGCGGGGATCTTGATTCTTTTGCACTTGACCTTCACTCTCTTGCACGCGGCGGGGATCTTGATTCTTTTGCACTTGACCTTCACTCTCTTGCTTGGTAACCCTGTAACTTTAATATACTCCTTTTGTATTCTAATTAGTCATTGATTACAATAAGCAGGCACAAATTGAAGGGCTTCAGACGTCCATCAATATGCATTGTCAAAGTTAAATTCTTGCTGTTGATGTGAAACAATTTCCTACAATTGATTTTGAATGGGAGCCGATAAGGACCGGAGCCAAGTTGGGCTCTCTAACGTAAAGTATTTCGGATAAGTTCATGTTAGTTTCACCACATTCCTTAATGCTTTGAAGGTTGAGTTTGGCAAGAGTGCAAGAAAGCATATGGTTGAACTTGTTGTCCGTTATGAACAATAATTATACTGTTATCAATGGCTTATTATTGGTCTTTTCTATAATTTATAAATGACTAGTTGTAACAACGCTTGTTTATTCCACGTTATTTAAAAGAAGAAAAAAAACACTTCTCAATCAACTTTATCCAGTTTTGATGATTATGTAATCTAATTTTATAATAATACATAATGAGTAAATTATGAGAATCATGTCGAGGTGACATTTTAAAATAAAGTATGTGAATTAGCGATGCTAAAATTTTTACTATTTGGGAAAACAAAAATTCGTTACATAACTAAAAATTTAAATTTTATTAAAACAATTTAATATATTTGTATCAATTTATTACTATAATTATGAGATTGTGTTCAATTTTACTCAATTTTTTGTTGAATCCTAAAATAAAAATAATTAATAAGTTTTAGAAATGTAAATAATGGATAATATGAAAGACAAAATGAAAAAAAAAATTCCCATGAGCTTCTACTTCTAATATACTTAGAGGCGAGAAAAAGTAATGAATAATATGAAAGACAAAATGAAAAAAAAAATTCCTATGAGCATCCACTTCTAATATACTCCAACAAGGGGTGCATTTTATCATTTTCGTCCGTCCCAACATAAGAGTGTATTTCCCTTTTTAGTAAATAAGACCCACACAAAATAATTAAAATACCTCTATGGGACCCACACATCATACTAATACACCTACCAACTACATATTAAAATATTATTTCTCTCACCTCAATTACCCCCAACTACCCATTAAATATTATATCTTATCCTTTAATCTACGTGCCAAAAAGTAGCGCACCTCTTGTTGTGGGACGGAGGGAATACTTAGAGGCAGTTTGGTACGAATTCCTCCATTGAAATGACAATGGGTAGTACTAAAGAGTCAATGATAATGAGTTTGAAGTAGGATTGTAAATAAATCAAATCATTCGAATTCGATTCGAAATTCAAATTCGAATATCAATATTCGAATTCGAAAAATTCGAAGTCGAATACGAATTCGAATAATTATTTTAGTTCGAATAATATTCGAATCGAATATGATTAGTAAGATATTCGATTCGAATATTTCCGAATATATTCGAATAATAATATATAATATATATTAATTATATATTATGTCGGGTCCCGGGGGTGTATAAGTACGTTTACGTCAGTGATGTTGTCCTTAGTGTGGTAACACTTCGTACAACACCGACTCTTATCAGAATTGAAACTTGAATACGAGATTGCAAGTTTGTACAGCAGAAGACTTAACACACGGAATTACTCAATCTTTCTACAAACTTATGAATAAGTTTAAAGTGGCCTCATGGCAAAAATATCACTAACTTAAAAAAGTGATTTACAAAAATCAGATTCAAAGAGATGGAAACATTTCTTCCACTCTTTGAATACACACATGTATATAAATCCTAAACAAACTCCCAAATGACAAAACCTAGATTGTTAGTTCTAGATCCTACTTCAAGTATGCACTTCCACTGCATGTGAACAACACACACAAAATGCACGAGATAATACTATACACGTGATGCTGAACGAGATGTTACAACACCAGTGGAAACACTACAAGAGGAACGTAGTCGAATAAACTCAACGTCCAGCGACTCTCTTTATAGGAACTCTCTAAGTTTTTTCGCGCCACTGGAATGAAGTCTGACAGCTTCCATTTATAGACATGAATCATGCTGCAGCCTTCTTCAAATAAGTGGTCCACTATGAGATATAGAAACAACCCATTAACAGCGAATAACCAACCCACTACTTTGGGTAGTTATCTTCAACTTCTAGAATCCTCTGGACGTCTAGACCTTTTCAGATTACTCTTCAAGCTTGTGGGTTCCATTCAGCATGTTCTTAATTCAATTGCCACAACCTTGAAAGCAACATCAAGAACAACACAACATGAACATGTTAGTGGTTAAATAATAACCGGTGGAGGATCGGTGTGATTTCAAATGTGATGACATTGGTCTCAACACTTCACATCAATAATCTCCCCCAATCATATCTATATGCAACCACACAACCTGATACAAAGAAATAAGGCAAAACAAGATTTCTATATAATACATCAGATGTTAGTTCGACAGTTATTCAAAATAACTAAGCACTTCAGAGCATCATTACCAAAGTGGTAACAAAGCTAATCTTCATAATCAATCAATCAAGATCAAAGCTTAGTTCAGAATTAATAAAAGGTGAAAACTAAAGTTACTAAAATCCAGCAACATAGTTTCAATAAGTTCAGAACAATAAACAAACTGAAATAAGTATCCAACAAATCCTGCAGAAAACAAATATCAGTTTAAACAATCATCAAATAATTAGAGGGTTAGAGAGTTAGAGCAGCAACAGTCTTTATCAGAGCATCAACATCATGATCTGCTACTCTCCCAGACTCCTGGTATCAGAGCATCAACAAACATGATCTGATCTGCTACTCTCCCAAACTCCCCCTTACTATATGAACTCCCCCTAAGTTACAGCATCATTAGCAACATTAGCATCAGCACCTCCAGCACCATCGATATTATCGCCTTCTGGTTCTCCAGTAATGTTCTCAATTACAACTTCCCCTGAGCTTGAGTTTTCAACAACAGCATTTTGAGCAGCATTAGGTACCTCTCTCCCTGTGGGTGTGGATAGCAATCCAGTCCATGACTGAGCTCTTTGTTCTAGCCAGTCAGCTTGTCTATTCAAAGCAGTGGCTTGGAGTCTAAAATGAGACACTTGGTGTGCGAGTACATTAGCTTGGTCTTCAATGTAGGTGATGCACAGTAATAGAACTACCTCTATAGATTGAGCAGGAACATCAGTGCGTACAATGGTGTTGCCATCATCAGGAGCAACATTTTCAGTTCCAAGTTCATGAGCAGGAGCAGGAGCGGGAGCGAGGTTCACATAAGGTAGATCAATAATGCAGCTACCTTCAAGCAGAGGTTTAGCAATACCTAATACCAGAGCATTCAGAGACAAAAAATCACCCTTACCCTTCTTAACACCTTGATCCGACAATAAGAAATGGATCAATGCAGGGTATGGTAACTAGCCAACCTTGGAAATGTTTCCACCATAACTGATCAAGTTCTTATAAATAATTTCACCAAGGTTAAAGGGCAGGTTCTTCCCCATCTTATAAATCAGCACGGTATGCTCAGTAGTAACTCTAGTAATGTTAGAGGTAGGCAACCAATTGTAGACACAAAGCTTGTGCAAGACAGCATGTAGGCTTGTTAAACTTGGACTGAACAACTTTTTAGGCCAACTAGTAATCAGACCACCAGTAATCACAGAAATAATCTCATCCATATCATCAATTTCAGCATGTACAGTCCCCAACAATGCATTAATCTTTTCAGGAGAAAAATCATAAATCTTTTTCCTAAAGTAAATCTTTCCAAACTTAGGACTAGTACTCTTAATCATGCTTGAACTAATGTTTGCAAAAAACTCACAAATCCAATTGCTGCAGAAAGTACTAGATTACCTGAGAGATTTGAACAAACTTCGTTCTTCAAAGAATTGAGTGAGATAGTGTGTGACAAGGTTTGCATCTTTTATTTTCCTTTCATGAATGACATCTTTCTAAGCAAATTTTTTGTATTTGGCCTTACCATCATCAAAGTAAAAATGGTCAGTTCCAAAGTTCTCAAGATTATATTCAGAATCATCATCATCTTTATTAGTATTAGGATCTGCATCATCATCCGGTTCATCATCATCATCAACTTGTTCATCAACATCATCATCAGCATCTGGAGCAGCACCATCATCGGGAACAGAAGCATCCTCATCAAATTCATCAGAGGTAGCACCTTTCTCATAATCCTCAAGTGCATCATCTTCATCATCAGACGATGAATCAGGATCAGGATCGGAGGGTTCTACATCCGCATCAGCAGGTGTTGCTTTATCAGTGGCAACATCAATGGTAATATCATCAATCCGTTGGTCTAGATCAGCTTCAGTTTCTTCTTCAGATGTTGCAACAAGTGTAGCAACATCAAAGATAACTTTCTTACCTCTTCTTCTTTTCTTCAGAGCTTTGCAGAATACAGCCATTGTGGGGTTCTCTCTAGGAACATCTACATCCATAGGTGTAGTATCATCATCAGAATCAGATAGGGAAATAGGAGACTTTCCTTTGGTAGAACTAGGCACATCCAGTGATGTAATAGTGGTTCCCTTCTTGCGAATACGGATTGACCAACGCATAGGTGGGTCCTTGTATTTTGGAGCAGTGGGCTTGCTCACCTTTAACTTAATCGGTGCAGGTGGTGATGACGAAGGAGAAGATATGGTCGGATTCTGCTCAATTTGGATAGAAGAAACAATGAGTGATGATGTGAATGGTACTTGAACAGGGTTAGATGGTTCAAAAGTTTCAGAGGGCTGAATTTCAAATGGAATTTCAGACGGAGGGACAAACATTTGAGCGGAAATTTCAGATGGAGCGAGAATATCAGATTGGACAACAATAGGAGGAGGTTCAAGCATCGGGGCTTCGATTCGAGACACAAGAATGTCTGGATTGACGACCTGAGCCTGAAGCAAGAGGAATACAGAGTTGGGAGTACCTTGAGAAAGGACAATATGTATGGGTACAGCTGATTCTACAGTGGGTCCAAGCGGCGGTGTAGCAGCATCAAGATTTACATTTTGAGCAGCACCAATCGTGATATTCTCGGTCATCAAAGCTAGGGTTTGGAGTGGAGTGGATTTGCGACAGGAAGCAAAGGGTTTGAATGATGAGGAATGACTTGCTTTGGAGGATGGAAGGTTTGTCTTTGGAGGAGACATAGAGATATGTGAGTGAGAGAGCAATTTGAATTTTGAAAAACCAAAAGTATGTAAGAGAGTGTGCTGTGTAATGGTTAACCAGGCAGACTTCACACCATATCAACTCACACACCACACATCAAGAATTTAAAGAGAAGACGAGAATATTTTAGAAGGGTGTATGTCCACTAAGTGTAACTGCTAAACGTGTGAAAATGCAGAATAAAATGCAGCTGTTACTAAGTCCCACTAACTTATATGAAAAATAGAATCGACCTTAATAAATAAAAACGAAACAATATGCATAGTTAATAAATAAATATACTATAAATTTCATCACTTAATGTATTGAAAATAATCAATTTAATAACACATTTTCATGAGCTAAAGATTCTGAAAAAATCAATCAAGGTTGATTTTTTATACATGCACACATACATTTTCTATCCTTTCATGTATTTTTATGCACTTTTAAATTTCAAGGAACTTACTATCTTTTAAAAAGATAACATCGTGATTGTCAGCCCCGTGTGTCTGGTTACTCAGTGATAGTCCAAGAGTGTTCTTATTCCTTTTTTGTAACTAAACGGCCTTTAGAAAAAACACATCGTGGTTGTCAGCCTCGTGTGCCTAGTTACTCAGCATGTTTGATTTTTTTAGAACTAGTACTTTCAACTGTGTATGTCCAGAATTGCACCTCAAGATTAAATCAGAATATAATTAGCGGTAAGAAAATAAGCCACCAAATCAGATAATTTCGACATAAAATGATAAAACTTATAGTAATGTCGCTTGGAGTTTTGTTACACTCTAGGCAACATTATGCATGACTCATGGAAAGCAGAATCCAAGAGATTTCCTATGTGAATAAAACTCTCGAAATCAAGTGCTTTCGTGAATATGTCAGCAAATTGTTTCTCAGTGGAAATATACTCCAACTAAACTGCTTCTTTCTCAACTAAATCTCTAATGAAATGATGTCTTATGCTGATATGTTTAGTGAGTGAGTGTTGCATATGATTTTTAGAAATGTTTATAGCACTCGTATTATCACAAAAAATCACTAAAGCATCTGTCTCAAGTACATAATTATCTAACATCTTCTTTAACCAAAGCAGTTGTGTGCAACAACTTCCAGCAGCAATATATTCAGATTCAGCAATGGATTGGGATATATATTTTTATTTTTTACTATGCCAAGAAACAAGATTGTTACCCATATAGAAGCATCCACCACTCGTGCTTTTTATATCATCACAATCACCTGCCCAACAGTATCGTTATACCCAACCAGTGAGCTATTTGTATCCTTCGAAAACCATAGTCTCATCTCAATTGTTCCAGCAACATATTGGATGATCCTCTTCACAACTTTCATATGTAATTCCTTGGGATTTGCTTGGTACATAGCACATACACAGACACTATACATAATGTCAGGTCTGCTCGAAGTTAAGTACAGAATGCTAACAATTATTGATCTATATAGAGTATGGTCAACGGCTGATCCAACATCATCTCTGCACAGTTTCTGTGATGTTCCCATAGGTGTCTTCATAGGCTTAGCGTTCTCAAGGCCAAATCTTTTCACCAAGTTCCTTGTATACTTACTCTGTGAGATGATGATACCACTTTCACTTTGCTTGATTTGGAGGCCTAAAAAATAATTTAGGTCACCAACCACACTCGTCTCAAATGTGGTAGTCATTGCCTTCACAAAGCTGTCCATCATGGCCTGTGATTTTGCTCCAAATACGATGTCATCAACATAAATTTGAGCAATAAAAAAGCCACCAGATTCATGCTTAATGAAAATAGTTCTATCAGCCTCACATCTAATGTATCCAAACTGAAGTAAGAAGTCAGTTAGTCAACCATAGCATGATCTAGGAGCTTGTTTTAGACCATATAAAGCTTTCTTCAATTTATACACATGATCAGAGTGAAATGGATCAACAAAACCTTTCGGTTGTTCAACAAAAGCTTATTCAAGTAAAATACCATTTAAGAACACAGCTTTAACATCCATTTGAAATAGTTTGATACCAACAAAGCAAAGCATGCAATAGCTAAGAGAAGCCTAATAAACTTTATTCTACCTATGGATGCAAATGTCTCATCAAAATCTATTCCTTCAACCTATGTGTATCCTTGTGCAACTAGTCTAGCTTTGTTTCTTACTATGTTACCAGATTCATCAGTTTTATTCTTAAAAATTCACTTTGTTCCAATCACATTAGTGTTTGTAGGCTTAGGTACTAGACTCCAAACATCATTTCTAGTGAATTGTTCAAGTTCTTCATGCATAGCCTTAATCCAACATTCATCTTTTAAAGCTTCAGTGTCTTGGGTTATCATAAGAGAAATAATATTCAGTACATATCTGATTGCATATGTTAGACATGCATACCAATCGTACTACATCTTTAAATTTACCTTTTCTTCTGGTTTGAACACCAACAGAGGACTCACCAATGATCTGTGATGAAGGGTGATCTATCTTATATCTGTGAGCAAGAGCATTTCTCAGAGTTCTGTAGACTTGGTTCTCATCTTCTTTTAAATCAACACTCGATGTTGTAGGTGATGTGATCACATTCGGCTCAACATTGTTCACTGGTTCTGCAATTTCAGCCAAGTCAGAGATATCATCTTCCATCTTTTTACCTGCAATATTGGATGAATCATCAAACACAATATTGACAGATTCTTGAATAGTTCTGGTTCTAAGATTAAAGATTTGTAAGCTTTGCTATTCTTAGAATATCCTAAGAAAAGACCTTTATCACTCTTAGAATCAAATTTTGAAAGATACTCTCTATCATTCAAAATGTGGCACATGCAACCCAATACATAAAAGTATTTCAGGATTGGTTTTTTCCTATACAGCAGTTCATAAACAGTAATAGAACATCCTGGTCTAAAATGATTTCTATTAGACACATGCCATGCAGTATTCAATGCTTCAACCCAAAATCTTTTAGACACATTCATTGAAGTGAGCATGACTGTAGTAATTTCTTACAGTTTTCTATTCTTTCTTTCAGCAATCTCATTCTGCTATGGGGTTTTAGGAGATGAAAACTCTTGCATAATGCCTTTCTTTTCACAAAAATCAGTAAACATATTGTTTTCAAATTCTCTACCATGATCAGTTCTAATCCCAAATACTCTAAGATTGAATGCATTTTTGAACCTTTTGAAAAGAACTTTGAACATATTAAACGTGTCAGATTTTTCTTTAATGAATTCAACCCATGAAAATCAAGAAAAATTATCAACAATAACCAACGAGTACCTCTTACCACCAAGGCTTTCAATCTCCATTGGACCAATGGGATCCATGTGATGTAATTCAAAACACCTTGAAGATGTGCATATTGATGTAATTTTGTGCGAAGATCTTACCTTTTTACCTTTTTGGCATGAACCACATACATGTGGATCTTTAAAACTGAGCTTAGGCAATCCTTTAACAACTTAAAACTTAACCAATTTCTGTAATTTACATGACCAAGTTTCTTATGCCAAAGTACACTTTCATCATATTGTGATATGTTGTAGTTCATGTTGTTACAATCAAATACAAATTATCAGCAGACCGACTACCAATCATCACATAGTCATCAGTTTCATTCAACACAAACACGAATTCTTATCGAATTTCACATGTGAATTATCATCACATGATTGACTTATGCTTATCAAATTAGCACGCAAACCTTCAACATGAAGCACATTCTTCAGATTCGGAAAACCTTTAATATTTAAAGTTCCTTTACCAACAATGTTACCCTTAGAGACACCACCATAAGTAACTTTACCACCATCAAAAGTTTTATATTCCTTCAAGTATTCAACATTACCAGTCATATGTCTAGAACAACGACTATCAAAATACCATAGACCAGGTACACATGCTTGTAAAGAAGTATAAACAACATTACAAAGCACTTTTGATTTTCTGACCGAAGCAGATTTAGGTGTGTGTGAATACTTGTGTGGTAACACTCCAGACAACATTTTTCTAGAAAGTATATCAACTTTCAGTTTGAAATAGTAAGGACGAATATGACTAAGGTTTGAATAATAATGACAAACAAGGGTCCTACTGCCTTTTCTATCAAGAAACTTGTTGGAGAAATCATTTGAATCAGGTTTCACAAATGTTGAACCAGGTTTCACAAACTTAACCTGACTTTCAAAACTAAAAGGCATGCATTCTTCAGTGATTCCAAGACCAAATTTATCAGTTTTTTTAACAGATAAAGCTTCATTCAAAACAGATGTATCTTTGCTGTACTTTTTGAAGCTCAATGTGGAAGCAGCTAAATGACCTTGGAGTTTAGCAATCTCAGCATCCTTCTTAGTAAGATTTACCTCAAGTCTTGTAATGGTCTCAATCTGTCCATCATTCTCTTGGTTAACAACTTTCAGTTCCTTCAGAAGTTCAAAAATCTTTATCTCTAGAGGTTCTTGTGCAGTACCTATTCTAGAAGAGAAAGCATTAGTATGGTTCATATCAATATCAGAAGTAGACATAAACCTGCACGATATTGTTTCTGATGTTGGCACACCAGACTCAACATCTTAGTCATTCTCAGAGAAATCCTCCTTCACACATTGTGTTAAGAACGCAAGTTCTTCTTCATTTGCATATGTATCTCCTTCAGAATCATCGTCACTCAAACAAGCATTTAGGCTCATCCTTTTCTTCAGAAGGGTGTTAGTACATTCACTTGCATAATGACCAAAACCAGTACATTCATCACAAATTATCTTTTCCCTAAACCTAGGATCGTACCTAAATTTTTTTTCTTTGAGTGGATTTACGAACAAGAGTATGAGGGGAATGTTCTACCTTAGGTTGATTGTTTGCTTTAGACTTGTTCTTCTATTGTCTAAGATAAGACTCAAATTTCTTAGCAAGTAAAGCAATGCTATCAGTATCATCAGTAATGTTGTCAACATTATCATCAACTTGTTTAATATCAGTTATGGTAGACGTCTTACCAGAACTAGAACTAGAACAAGCATCAATTTCACCTTTAAAAACAACAACACCTTTTCTATCATACGCAGCATCTTATTGAGACAAATTCATTTCATAAGTTTTCAAGATACTTATCAGATCATTATGACTCAAGAGATCAGTGTTCCTAGACTCTTCTATAACAAAAATTTTACCATTAAATCTCCTAGAAAGCGTACACAGAGTTTTGTTTACTAACTTGATGTTGGAAATAGGATCCCCAAGTGACTGCATCTTATTCACCACAACGTAGAGTCACTCGTTATACGATGAGATTGTCTTGTCTTCCTTCATCCTCAAGTTCTCGAATTGCACATTCAATATCCTCGCCTTTGCCCTTTTGACGTATCCAGATCCTTCATAGTGCTCTTAACGCCTTTTCCAAGCATTATTTGCTGATGTACAGTTCTGGATCAGGTTGAATATCACTTTATCAATCAATGAGTTGATTGCATTGAGTGCTCTAACGTTCAACATCGATTGAGTGTTTTACTCAGCGGTCCATTCAAGCTCATTCTTGATGATTTGATCTACGTCACTGTCCTGAACTGTGGGGGGCCTGCCAGCATAGCTTTCTTAGCACGTTCATCCATTGACTTGATGTGACTCCTCATTCGGCTCTTTCATAAGGTATAATTGGTTCCATCAAGTATGGGAGGACGGTTGATCGATCCAGCGGAGTAATTCATGACACTTCAACATTTAACACCAGAAATCAACACTTAATACCGTCAAGTGTTGGCTCTGATGCCACTTATCGGGATCCCGGGGGTGTGTAAGTGTGTTTATATCAGTGATGCTGTCCTTAGTGTGGTAACACTTCGTACAACACCAACTCTTATCAGAATTGAAACTTGAATACGAGATTGCAAGTTTGTACAGCGGAAGACTTAACACACGGAATTACTCAATATTTCTACAAACTTATGAATAAGTTTGTAGTTGCCTCATGGCAAAAATATCACTAACTTGAAAAAGTGATTTACAAAAATCAGATTCAAAGAGATGAAAACATTTCTTCCACTTTTCGAATACACACATGGATATAAATCCTAAACAAACTCCCAAATGGCAAAACCTAGATTGTTAGATCTAGATCCTACTTCAAGTATTCACTTCCATTGCCTGTGAACAGTACACACAAAATATACGGGATAATACTATACACGTGATGCAGAACGAGATGTTATAATACCAATGAAAACACTACAAGAGGAACGTAGTCGAATAAACTCTACGTTTGGCGACTCTCTTTGTAGGAACTCTTCAAGTTTTTTCGCGCAACTGGAATGAAGCCTGACAGCTTCTATTTATAGACGTGAATCATGCTGCATCCTTCTTCAAATTAGTGGTCCACTAGGAGATATAGAATCCACCCATTAATAGCGAATAACCAACCCACTACTTTGAGTAGTTATCTTCAACTTCTAGAATCTTTTGGACATCTAGACCTTTCCAGATTTCTCTTCAAGCTTGTGGGTTCCATTCAGCATGTTCTTCATTCAATTGCCACAACCCAGAAAGCAACGTCAAGCACAACACAACATGAATATGTTAGTGGTTAAATAATAATTGGTGGAGGATCGGTGTGATTCCAAATGTGACGACACTGGTCTCAACACTTCACATCGACATATTATTAATATTATATACCTATATATATTTATATATTAAATATAATATTTTTTATAAATATAAATATATATGTATATTATTTAATTATTACTATCTTAAAACAAAGAGGAAAAAATATTTTTTAATTTTTTAATATAACGTGAATTATTTAATAATAAATTTTAATAATTTAATGATTGATGTATTTAATGAGTATTTCTACTTAAATTTATTAATAGTACAAGAAATTAAAAAAAATATTATTTAAAAAAATGAATTTACAATTTCGAATCGAATTCGAATTCATATATTCAATTTTAAATGTTCAAATTCGAATACTCGAATAAATTTGAATAGTTTGTTGATTACTTTTGAATCGAATATGAATCCGATTTCAAATTCGATTAATAATCAAATTCGAATATGAATATTTGAATATGTAATCAAATATAATTTAAATACCTTAATATTCGATTCATTTACAACCCTAGTTTGAAGGATGGAAAATAGTTATTGAATCATACAGAATGATTAATGAATTTTGATTCCTACTGCACCAACCAAGAATTAATGATGGAAATTAATATGTATATATTTCCATTATCCCCTTCTACTACCCAAATCAATCAGTTCCTAAGTTTCTTTAAACGTGTGTTTAGGGATGTAAACAAATAGAGCGTGCGGCGAACAGCTCGTGACTCGGTTCGTTAAGAGCTCGTTTGTATTCGTTAGATTAAGCTCGGTAGGTAAACGAACAGAGTTTGAGCATTGCATAACTCGTTTGTTAAAAGCTTGTGAGCAAGCTTGTTTAATGTTCGTTTATATGTATATATAATTTATTATTATTCTTTATAATATAAATGTAATATTAAAAATATTGAAAGCATTTATACATGTTAAATTTCCTTATTTTTATGAAATAATAAAAAAAATTATTGGTAGTTGATGAATATTTTGTTATTTTAGGATAGTGGTATGTTTGTTTATAATGTTCACAAACGAAATTATATAGGTGTTCACGTACAAAAGTTTATGAAAAAGTTCTCAAACATGTTAACAAATGTTCGCAAACATGTTCGTGAATTAAACGAGCTTTCACTACTGAGCTCGAGCTTATTCCCCCTAACATTGAATATTTATTTTAAAGTGTAATATTAATTCTAATAATATAATAATTAGTAATTAATTAATTAAAATAATTAAAGGATTAAATATGCTTAGAGCTATAGACGATGAATGTTATGATGGAATCCCCTGGGAATAGAATTGGTACACTTTTTAGACGAGTTTTTGTGAGACGGGTTCACCATTATTAAAGTATGCTTATTATATTGGTAAATTATATTTATTTAAAGTTAAAGTATGTCAATAATGAATTATATTATAACACCTTAAAATTATACTTTTATATACCGTTCATCGTACTTTAAGAAAACATGTTTTATCTATATGATAAATATAACTTAACACGTCTCACAAATTGTCTTATATAAATAACATCTCACAAAAGAATTTTTTAATAAAATAGTGTTTTCTAAATTCAATTTTAATCTTGTGATTGGTATATTTATGCTAGTTAAAAACTTTGTTATAAATTATTTATTAAAAATTATTAAATTATTATAAATTTAAATAAGAAAAAAATGATTTTATTTTTATAAAAATATTAAATAAAATAAATTCAAAAAATTTTTAATAAAAATTAATATAATTAATATACTATTTATTATATATAAAAATTAGTAAATTCTACTACATATAAAAATAATACTTCTTGTTAATTGAATATATACACATTAATATTAAATATAAATTTTAAATTATATAGATTATATTTTTAATATGTATAATTTCTTTTTTCAAAATTTTAAATAATATTAAATTTTTATTTTATTTTAAATTTAATAATTTTTTAGTTTGTATAATTATTAAAGGCAAAGTCCGTGCACAAAAGCACAAATCTAGTTTCATGGATTCAAATTCAATTTTATATTCTTAATATAAAAATTTATATCTTTCGTTTCAAAATAATAATAATAATAATAAAATTTTAGGCAAATTTAATACTTTTTTCATTAAAAAAATATTCTTATTAATTAAATTATATACTCTTTAAAATAAGAGTGACTCACATAAATCGGATTTACATGTAAATTTTATTTTTTAAAATTACTCTTTAGTGTATAAAAATTACTTTTTGAAGAGTAACAATTCATGTTTCTAAAAAATAATTTTTCATTTAAGAATTTGTATGTTTAAAGAGTAATTTTTCATGTACTAAAGAGTAATAGGGTTTACATATAAACATATGTAAACCCGATTTACATAAGTATTTGTATTAAAATACAAATCAATATTTTAAATAATATTTTTATATAATTTATATTTTAAATTAAGAGTGACTATGGGTAGTGGGTAGTGTTGGTTGAGTGTCAATCAAATTCCCACATTGACTAGAAGTGGGGATGACTATGTGTTTATAAATAAGGGATAGACTCTTCTTAGCATGAGACCTTTTGGGCGTGAGCCCAAAGTGATAAAACCGTGCGGGTCAGTGGGCGGCCCAAAGCAGACAATATCATGCTATTGGAATGAGCGGGTCTGGCTCCCTAGGCGGATAAACCCAACAAGTGGTATCAGATCAGACCCCAAACTTAACCGCGGATGGTGGGATGTTTGGACCTCAAACTGGATGATCTAGCTGCGGGACTTTGTTCGAGGGGGAAACGTTGGTTGGGTGTCAACCAAAGTCCCATATCTATTAGAAGTGGGGATGTCGATGGGTTTATAAATAAGGGATGGACTCTCCCTAGCATGAGGCCTTTTGGGCATGAGCCCAAAGTGATAAAATCATGCATATCAGTGGGCGGCCCAAAGCAGACAATATCATGCTATTGGATTGAGTGAGCCCGGCTCCTTGGGCGGATAAACCCAACAAGTGGTATCAGAGCCAGACCCTAAACTTAACCCAGCGGATGGTGGGATGTTCGGACCTCAAACTGGATGGTTTAGCTGTGGAACTTTGTTTGAGGGGAAAATATTGGTTGGATGTCAACCAAATTCCCACGTCGATTAAAAGTGGGGATAGCGATGAGTTTATAAGTGTGGGATGGACTTTCCTTAGCATGAGGTCTTTTGAGTGTGAGCATAGAGAACAAAACAGTGTGGGTCAGTGAGCGGCCCAAAGCGGACAATATCATGCTATTGGATTGAGTAGGCCCGGCACCCTAGGCGGATAAACCCAACAAGTGGTATCAGAACCAGGCCCCAAATTTAACCGGGCGGATGGTGGGATGTTCGGACCTCAAACTGGATGACCTTTTGGGTGTGAGCCTAGAGAACAAAATAGTGCGGGCCAGTGAGCGGCCCAAAACGGACAATATCATGCTATTGGATTGAGTAGACCCGGCTCCTTGGGCGGATAAACCCAACAAGTGGTATTAGAGCAAGGCCCCAAACTTAACCGGGCGGATGGTGGGATGTTCGGACCTCAAACTGGATGGTCTAACTGTGGAACTTTGTTTAAGGGGAAAATGTTGGTTGGGTGCCAACCAAAGTCCCACATCGATTAGAAGTGGGAATGACGATGAGTTTATAAATAAGGGATGAACTCTCCCTAGCATGACACCTTTTGGGTGTGAGCCTAAAGTGATATAACTATGCGGGTCAGTGGGTGGCCCAAAGCGGACAATATCATACTATTGGTTGAGTGGGCTTGGCTCCCTGGGCGGTCATTGAATCAGTTCATCATAAAAACATTATTGATTTCTCAACTTAATCACATGTCTAAGATAATTAATCACACAAATCGAACATATAAATCAAGCAATAAACATCAATGATAGAAATAACACATATGCCCAATTAAGATCAAAATCCAATTGCATAAAAAATAAGTTATCCAACACCAATCATGGAGCTAATCTCACAAAGGAGATTAGCCTATCATAGTCTTAAAGAAAACAATATAGACAATTGTATCTACAAATCCTATAATAAAACTATAAAGAAATTAACAAAAATTAGAATTAAATTCCCTCTTTGAAGGTCTTCAATGGAGTTTCTTCTTCTTCTTCTTGCAATCTTCACTCCCCCTTACTTCCTGGATTACTTGGATGGTGGATTTGATGAAGAGGATCAAGCGTAGATAAATGGATGAAGAATGAATGAAGAGGATGGTGTAAAATGAAGAAAATGGTGCGTGATGTATGTTTCTAGATGAAACACTTCTAACTATATGCTCAAATGTTGAAATTGGGGGTATGTATACCCCTTGGGAGCTTCTAGAAGGTTAATTTGCTGATATTTTTCTAATTTTTGCACGGACACGACCAGTGTGAGTGCACACTGGTCGTGTTCTGCACACGGCCATGCCTATGGCCGTGTAGGTGTTTCAAGTACTAGCGCACCTCCTTAGCTTACAGGGACGTGTTCTGCACACTGGTCGTGTTTGTGCTGCCCCTATTCTTCTTCTTTCGTTTCGGCTCGTTCTCTTTCATTTCAACTCCGAATTGAGATTCATTTTTTTCCACGTCTTCCTTTTCGCGTCTAGATACTATTTTTACTTGAGAATCATACGTTTAAATTCATTTTCACATATTTTCGTAAAATCACAAAACACAACAAAAATACATATAAATACAGATAAAATAATACGTAACACATATAAAAAGGCACGAAAATCTAGGTAAAAATATCGCCAATCACACCCCAAACTTAAAGTGATAAACCAGAAGGAGAGATTTTCACCTGGGAAAAGACTTAACGAACATAAGTAATAACACATCAATAGCAATAAGAACTACAAACTATGTTAAGTCATCCTACAACATTAAACTCATAACATGAAAAATTAACTAGTCCAATTAAAAGAGAATGTAAAGAGTAATATAGTCCATTTCGGTCCAAACCTTACATCAGATACAATTTCACTCAACACTCTATAAAATGAGGTAAATCAATACTCATCAACCGATTGGCTCGACTCATCAAACCTTGTTAATCACCATCTCCTCAATCACCCACACAAAGGGTATATATATGTCTTAAGTGGGTAATCTTGGCTTGTAATGTGCTAAATTCATAAGAAATAGGCTTATAGGCTTAAAGTGGTTAACTAGGGATGATGTTCATAGTAGAAAATTATTTGGCAATGACTATAAATGACAAGGATGGCCTTTAATCATATCACTAAACTCCATTAATTGGGTTCGTTCCTATAGTCCTTGAGCAAGTTCTAGCTTATCAAACACAACTGATCCACTCATGAAGAAATACCATGTATGCACGGTTGATGCTCAAATGCTCACAAGCTTGTGCTCGGATATTGAGGAACTTATTACACCACATTCATCTGAAATTTGAACAAGTTAAGTAAAATATGTCACAATTTCAAAGTATAGAAATTCTTAATCATAATTTGTCATTACTTATCACAACAACATGTCATCACTCACATTAAAAAATGACTCACGACATCCCTAAATGAACCACCAAACATCCCTAGAAAAAATAAAAATACACAAAACATATAAAAAGATACACCAAACAAGAAACAATACAAAAATATATAACATGCAAAAACAAAAATTACCATCATTAGAAAATTAAGCACACATTCATAATATCCATAATCACATAAGCTCAACACATATCACAATCCTTAATTGAAAATGAAATCCTAAATTATGAAAGTAAACATCCCACAAACATAACAAATGAAGTAGGATGCTAATCAAACAATCCAAATCAAAATCAAATTATGCTAAACACATAGAAGAGATGAGATGTAGAGTAAACTCTCTTAGAAAGGCATTTGGTAGTGAAAATGGTTGGCACGGGCTTCCAGATTGCATGCACAATGAATCTCGACTTGATTTTCGGGCTCAATTCGTGCTTCCACTACACTTCATTTATGCTCAACAACTCATCAAAACCATTAGCTCAACAATTGCACTAGAAATATGAACTAACATGCACTTCAACACAACCAACCGGACCAAAATCATACCAAACTCATAGAAAAATTTTAAAAATACGATAAATATTTGCCTATTAACAAAACATGTATGCCACACCATGCAACATCCTCCCAAACTTAAATCGAAACAAGAGTTGAGAATTATGTTTGCAAAAAGTGGTGAGACTTACCTACACACTTCAAATCAAACACTTCTCGTATTTTCAATACTCATATTCCTCACGAGCACAATCAACCTATATACCAAAATTGCAAAACAAAATCAAATCCACAATCCTTATTGAAAATAAGAAATAAAGCAATAAAGATAATGATGGGTTGCCTCCCATCTAACGCTAAGTTTAACGTCTTCAAGCCGGACGAGATTATCGAGCTCATGGTGGTCTAGAATAGTCCTTAGGCACTATCATATGTTTCTTCTTGAAGTAGTGCCTTGTGCTCTCATGTTCAACCACAAGAATATTTCCCTTCTTGTTAAATAGCTCAAGCAATTGGTCTCCGAAGGCGTTCTTCACAAGGAATGACCCTTTCCACTTGTTTCACTTCTTCCATGGGGCTCTATATGAATTTTGAAATTCAATCACATCCCCAGTAAGAATTTGGGCATTGACATGTGTTGGTGCCCTCTTGCAATCCTTTTCCTACAATTTTCAATAAACAAATTGTTATCAATGAAATCATGAAAATTCTTAAGAGAATTTGAAATATCAATAGAATGAGAAATTTTTGGCTTGTACGGAGTAGAGTCCATGATCTTAGTTTCCGGAGGTCTTTTCTTCCATAAGGACATGAATCTCTTCTTGATTTCGAAGCTTTACTTTCTCAATCATTTCTTCAAGAGACTCGGTAAATTTATCGAATTCTCCCTTCAACTCTTCTTTCAACTCTTTTGCTTTTACTCGTTTAGGAACTCTTAGTCTCTTTTCCTTCATAGCCTTATCAACCCCCAAACTATTCTCTTTCCTAGCCTTAACGATCATGCATTCACTCTTTGTTCCGGAAGTAGAAGACTTATTATTTTCGCTTTGAAGTCTTTCCACAGTGGATACAACTTGACTAACTTGGTGCTCCAATGAATTCAACTTGCCATTGAATGCTACAATTGTATTCGTAATCATTTTACACAAGTTTCCGATTCTATCAATCCATGCTTGATTAGACTTCCTACCATCTTCCAAGCGCTCCATAATCATTTCAAATCTCATCTCTAAGCATCTCTTTGTAGTTACTTTGGGTGGAATAAGAGGTGTTGGAGTCTTGAAAAATTTTTCATAGTTGTGGTTGATTTCCTTCTTGATTTCTAGAAAAATTTCCTTGAAAAACATCTTCCACACCTTGAGGGTATACTTGTTGACGCATTTGATGAGGAACTTCAAAATCTTCATAACTTTGTTGTTATAATTGCATATTGTTTTCGCTTCTGGAAGGTTTGCCGATATTGAAATACCCCTTGGAAGCTTCTGAAATACCCCTTGGATGGCCGTATGCGGAACATGACCAGTGTGCTGATACAATTCGTATTCTTATGCACACTGGTCATGTTCCGCATACGGCCATGTATATGGCCATGTAGGTGTGTTAGGTGCTGGCGCACGCCCTTTGCTTTCAGGGGCGTTTTCTGCACACTGGTCGTGTGCATGCACACTAGTCATGTTTGTGCTGCCCCTATTCTTCTTCTTTCATTTCGGCTCGTTTTCCCTCATTTCAACTCCGAATTGAGATCTATTTTTTTTCACGTCTTCCTTTTCGCGTCTAGTATCTATTTTTACCTGAAAATCATACATTTAAACTCATTTTCATAAATTTTCATAAAAACACAAAATACAACCAAAATACACATAATACGGATAAAATAATACGAAACACATATAAAATGACATGAAAATATAGGTGAAAATATCGCCAATCAAGCGGATAAACCCAACAAGTAGTGGGTAGTGGGTAGTTTTATTTTAAAAAATTAATTATATTATTTTATTTAATGGTGGAGATTAATTAAAAATTAATCTAACAATATCATTCAAATATATCAGTGCACACATTATTACGAAAATATTATTAATAGATTGGAACCAAAAATATATGTATTTAATTTATACAAAGACTAGGGTGGAGTAAGCTTATTTTTCAAATTCATACAACAAGATCTAATATGAGGGTCAAAGCACTAACCAGACTAATACGCGATAAGCTTATTATTTTCCCCCGCCACGTCACAAACCCAATCAAATCCTTTTTCGCTCCACTGGATCTCTCTCTCTCTAGCTTCTCACACTTTCTCTTTCACCCATTGTCCCCTCTCTCTCATAACTAAAAAATGGCTTCCTATTATCTACTAATTACGGCGGCAAAGCTCTCAAGTGGCAACGACATCCTGATCGGACTTTTCTTCAAAGACAACTCGGAATTTTGGGTGGAGGCATCTACTTGCCCTAGCCGAATGAGGCGATATTTGAAATTTGGAAAGTTCCATGATTTTCTGAGAGCAAATACAGTTCTTTTGAGGGATTTGGATTCAAGGGTCCTATAATATGGAGATAATGGGGGAGTGAGGGCAGTTTATGGGAGAAGATGGAGATGAGTGGCATACAATTAGGAGGGAGGAAGAAGACGGAGAGTTGTAAGAGAAGCAATAGTCATTGCTTAAGTGTGAATTCTGGAATTGAGAAAAATATTGTAGTTAAAAGTTTTTTTTTGTATATAACAGATGGATCCAATATGCCAATAAGAAAATTATTCAAAAGATTTTAAAATTGAGCACTTGAGATTTGTACTTGCTGCATTGCGTGATGCCGGTGACAATGCATTCCTTGGAGTTGCGTATTTGAATTAGAGAAGACTTAAGGAAGGAGAGATCGTTTGTAGGAAACTTGAAGGAAGAGAAAGGCTGCCGAAATAGGGAAAAAATGGGGGGTCATTGTAAGAGAACTATTAGAAGAGATGTATGTGTAATATTAAACTACACAATAATATTAAAAAGATAAAAAAAATTAGAAGGGGGACAAAGAAAAGAAAGATGAGGGATAACCGTAAATAAAAAGCCAAACAAATGGCTAGCAAAAAGAGCCTAAACAGGAGGCTTCGATAATCAAAACGAAGATAAAACATAATTAAATAGTACATAAAGGGCGCCAAAATTGGCTAAAGCAATGCAACCCGACTATAATCATGAGATGAGTCAAAAGCAATGGCAATGGCTTAGGGATGGACCGTAACGAGCGATGGGATATGGAGTGGAGCAAACCAGAAGGGGACATATCACGGACTATATGATCAGCAACGGGCTTATGTTGGCGAGCTAGCCATAGGAAATGGGTTGTCGCGCCGGAGAGAGTAGCCCTTCTCCTCCTTTGTTAGCAAACTGCACAAACACCATGCATGTTGTGGCCAACTCAATCCGGATGAAAGCTTAAAACGAGCTGCCAGAAAAGACTATAAAAGGCAAGATGGACATCAAAGGAACTTTAGTCTCTAATGAAGATGCATTGTGTTGGATGTGGCAATAGGGTCCTTATGCATGTATGAGGAAACATCCTTGGTGCAAGCCATAAACAAAGGCAGACAAATCAAGCTTTTTCTACCAAAAAAGTATTAGCGGAATTCTTAGCGAGAATCCTCGTAAGCAAAAGCTAAAAATTCATATGAAGGGAGCAGCACAGTCTGCAAAATCGGAGAAGAAAAAATACCGAAGACTAGCGCTTACTGTCATGTTGAAGGTTCTATGAGCGACTGGGCTAGGAAGAAATGGTTCCACCGTATGTGTAATATTATATGTGTGTCTTGAAAGACAAGGAGAGATGGGTATGTCTGATTCCATTCTCATGGGCTTTCTTGATTTCCTGCTCAATTTTCTCTTTTATATGGGTTTGTTTTCTTGTTGATGAATGGTGCTAGTATAGTGTGTGATTTGGATTGTTTGCATTATCGTTGTGAAAAAACATTTGGTCTTTAATTTAGTTTACTCTATTAGTATTTTAGTTTAGTTTTGAAAATTTATCTTAATTCGCATCGTTACTCTTTATATTGAATTGAGTTATTATGAAGTTTTTGGATTACTCTTTATGTTGTTTTGTTAATATATTATTCAATTTGGTCAACATCTTTTAGGTTACTCTTTTTAGGTTACTCTTTTTTATTAATTGAGAAACTCTTTATAATAAATTGGGTTACTATAACCCAATTGATTTGTGTATGTTCTGCTATGTTCGGTCAACATGGTTAATTTTTCATATTTATTAGGTTACTCTTTATAATTAATTAGATTATTTTTTATAATTAATTGAGTTACTCTTTGATTTAAGATTGATTTTTTGAAAACGAAATCATGTATTTTTAAAAGTTTAATTATATGCAATCTGTAAGTTGATAATTAGATTTTTTTTAAAAAAAAATTTGGATCATTCTTTAATTTGAAAATCTAATTTTTGCAAATGAAATCATGTATTGTAAAGAATAAAATTATATGCAATTTCTAAATTTATAGATCACTCAATAGAAATAATTAGATCACTATTAAAAATTAATTAGGTTACTATTTTAAATAAAATAAGTAGAATGAATATGATATAATAAAACTTGAATTCTTGTTGTGTCATATTCTCTCTGCTACTATATTAATGAGCAAACCCGGAGTGGGATTAAAAAATATATATATACTACAAGTTGTAATAATTAGTTAAGTTAAATCATGATTTAATTGTGAGTTAGTTAAACTCCAAGCTTTAGCTCCAATTTTCCAGCTTCAATGGCTTTGAGGGCAGACAGTCCAAGAGTGACAATAAATTTGCTTCCAGAAGATCAACAACTATGTGGAGAGGGCACTTTTGAAGGATGGGGTTTCTGTTGGTTAAATTAGCAGCATTTTCATCATCACTTTTCACCATCAATTTTGGATCCTCCACAGAGTTGTATCCTATTCCAACAAAATTTTCCTACATTAACTCAATAATTGAATCAAACCTAACACAAAATAACAATAATGGTATTTGGATTGGATAATGACATTCTCACCACAAATAAAAGATCAGCTCTGGTCAGCCATGTTGAGTTTCTTGTCTTCAAGCGTGTATCAAAGGACCAATTTCTTCAAAGTTTTCTAATCCCAACCCTAGAAGCACCTAATTAGTTGGAATTAGTATCAATATTGAATTTCTTGAACAATTAGAGAGAAGAAGGGGGGTGGGGGTGGGAGAGAAAGAGCAAATGCTGATATTGTGTTTGATAATTCACTTGCTCAACCCGTAAAAGAAAACATTTAGAAGATCAGACCCAAGGTGGTTAATCTGTCAAACCCAAGATCACCTCCATATATGCATACCCTGACTTTATCAGTTAATATATCAATCAAATCAAAATTGGGGGAATCATTAATCATTAGCTAGAACAAGAATAACAAGGTAGGAAGGAGATCCAATGATTTCATCCTCATCTGCTTCTACGCTGGACCACCATCACCATATCTCTCATTCCGAGCAGCTCTGTTACGTCCTTTGCAACTATTGCGACACTGTCCCAAATTCAAAAAATCAAAGTATAAATTCTTTAGAATATGGCAATAAATGGCATAAAGCCAATCAGATCCCTCAACAATCTCACATAGTGCCTGTTGCACTCCTAGATCCACAGAACTCAGACAACACATTATTTGACGCAGACCACTCGAAATATTAAGTTTCTTCACTCCCTACCACACTTTCCACAACAAATTTATCCAGTTCATTCAACAATAACTTTTTCCCCATCGCAATGGGAAAAGATGCAGCCAAATATGGACAACACCCTAAAACCACCAATCTACCAAATATTTCCAGTTTATACAAAAAGAACTTGAAGGTTTATCAATTTATGGAGTTCTGGCACTTCTCCAGACAGATTATTACCAGACAAAACAAGGGTTCTTAGATTAACCCTGGTTGACAATGAACTAGGAATAGAACCAACAAAAGAGTTGTTCTTCAAACTCAACACACTAACCAAAGTACTCTTCGGAAAACAAGACTAGGTATAAGTCAAAGTACAGTAAACCACAATTAGTAACCTTAGAAATGTACCACTGAAATTTCAAATTTCAAGAAAAGGCTTAAATCCCTATTAGAAACAAAAATTGCATAGCTTAAGCCCAAAGAGAGTTCCAATCTCAACAGAAATCTGTTGCAAAAGAAAAGAAAACAAAATACAAAAATCATAAACGCCTATCTTCTTACCTAATCTGAAGAGGTGGAAGAAGATGCGGATAGCAGGGTGAGATGAAGTGGCCTTCTTTTTACCTATGCTTCAATTCTGTTTCCCCATTTTGTACCCATCAAGAAAAAGAAAATATTCTCGACGGACACCCACGCTGGCTTTCCCGCCCGTAATCGTCGCCATCGTATGCCGGAAGTCTACTCCAGCTTGTGAACCCGCATAACTCAAGCGATTTCCTTCCATTCTTTAAGCTGTAATAATCAGGTTTCTCATCACCTTATTTCGAAAATAAAATATAACTCCAGAAGAAAAGAAAGTAGAAGTTGGGTTTTGAAATTAAAAAAAAAAAAAGAAAAAAAAGGGGTGAATGAAGTTGAGGCAACGCCGTGCGGTTGCGGCATAGAAAGCGGCGAGGCGTAGAGTTTGTCGGGTGAATTGTGCGATTGGGAAGGACAGCGGGGATTTGAAAATGAAACAGTGGAGGGAAGGGAGAAGATTAATAGGTTTTGATTGAAAAATCTGAGCTTGAAGAAGTAGCATAAATTTATAGGGAGAGAGAGAGAGGTAATAGAGAATTGAACATCAGTAGGTAAAATTATGGGGAGGGAGAATTAAAGGAAGACAGTTGGAAGAAGGGGTTCAGAAAGGAAGTTCCGGTTCCCCAAATTTGGTAGGAATAGACCTAGTTACTCTCTTTAATTTATTTATTTCTAAACACTTTATCACCAGGATAATTACTCCGTCCCATAAACAAATTCACATTTTTTATTTTTATCTGTTCTATAAATAAGTTCACACCCCCAAATAAGGAAATACACACAAATCAATAATCTCACAATACACTTTAATTTTAAAATTGTCACCCCTTTACAACTTGCATAACTTACTTTATAATTTATTTATTACCTAAAAATATCAAATTACCCTTAAAAAATAACTATTTTTTAAACTCTATATATGCAGTTAGTACGAAGGGGCGGAATGCCTTAATAGTTATTCTCGCGTAGCTGAAGATTTAATCCAACAAATTGAGATTCAAAATTAAATGGGCACGCAGTTAGATTTTTAATTTAAATAGGGGGATTTTGCCGTAAACTTAGTAGACTAGTCGCTGAATCAACAAATCGTTAAACCCTTGTACTACTCAATAGCCAGTAGTTCCGCCTCCTCCTTCCACCCCACCTACCCCCCACTCTGTACATCACAATGGCCACAATATGCTGTTCTCATTTCAAGCTCGATTTCTCCTCAAAGCATTTCAGATTCAACCCATCTACATTTGCTCTACCATCATCCGCCACTCAAATTAAAATCTCCGACCCCCAACCCCTTTTCTCCTCCGTCAGATCCTTTGCCCCCGCCACCGTAGCCAACCTCGGTCCCGGCTTCGACTTCCTCGGTTGCGCCGTCGACGGAATCGGAGACTACGTTAGCCTGCGAGTTGACCCGGACGTCCACCCGGGAGAGGTCTCCATCTCCGACATCTCCGGCGCAGGCACCAAGCTCAGCAAGAATCCCCTCTGGAACTGCGCCGGAATCGCCGCCATCGCCGTCATGAAAATGCTCCACATTCGATCGGTAGGGCTTTCGCTCTCTCTCGAGAAGGGTCTCCCCCTCGGGAGTGGCCTCGGCTCCAGCGCCGCCAGCGCAGCCGCGGCCGCCGTCGCCGTCAACGAATTATTCGGGAGCCCATTGTCGCCGTCGGAGCTCGTGATCGCCGGCCTCGAATCGGAGACCAAGGTATCCGGCTACCACGCCGACAACGTGGCGCCTTCGATCCTCGGAGGATTCGTATTGATCCGAAGCTACGAGCCTCTGGAACTGATGCAGCTGAAATTCCCCGACGATAAAAGCTTGTATTTCGTGCTGGTGAATCCGGAATTCGAAGCTCCGACGAAGAAGATGAGAGCAGCGCTGCCGCCAGAGATCACGATGTCACACCATGTGTGGAATTGTAGCCAAGCAGGGGCTTTAGTGGCATCTGTGTTGCAGGGGGATATCTCTGGATTGGGTAAAGCCCTTTCGTCGGATAAGATAGTGGAGCCGAGGAGGGCTCCCCTGATTCCAGGCATGGATGCTGTGAAGAAAGCAGCCATGGAAGCAGGGGCGTACGGATGCACGATTAGTGGGGCCGGGCCAACTGCGGTGGCTGTGACGGATAGTGAGGAGAAAGGTAGAGAAATTGGGGAGAGAATGGTGGAGGCTTTCAGTAGGGAAGGAAACTTGAAGGCAGTGGCAATGGTGAAACAGCTTGACAGAGTTGGAGCTAGGCTTATCAGCAGTGTTCCCAAATTATAAGTAATTTTTGATAGTTTGCATTTGATTGACTCTGTTGTTGGTTTCTTTTACTGTGTATTAATTAGTCTTTCTTGATTAATAATGGAGTAGGGATTGGTATTTGAAATCAAGAAACGAGTAGCTCATATGGTTTTCCCTGCCTATTTGCACTTGAAAGTATGACAATAGGATACATGAACAAGCATTCTCATTATGAATAAACCTGTATTAGGAGGAATGGATACAAGAAAGATTGGATGCTTCTGTTGATAGGATGCAAATTGCAATGTATTCATAGTTGAGTTTGCTTTCCTTTGTTATGGAAATTCTTTTCATGATTCAACTCTACACTGTAGTCTCAAATCCCTTTTTGGGATAAGATTGTTTTTGATGTTTTGTGATGCTGCAAGATAGCAGAGAGTTTCTTAAAGAAATTCAGTTTTTTTTTTTCTAGAAGATATTGTAATAACTGTGTACTCACAAACCGCAGAAAATGCATGAGATTGTGGCTCTTTTCATTCAAAACCTAGTAAGTAGTAAAACAGAACTATAGACTGAGTCTAGTAATTTCAACTTGACATTACAGATTTAAGAATTGTGACAATAATAGAGAACTGCGACAAAAAATGAAATAAAATGGGAGAAGAGGATTAATAAATAATCTTGAATTAATTTCTTTTGTATTCCGAAAATTAAAGTTATAGTATGCTAAATTCAATTTTCAAACTATTAGTAGTGATTCTCTGATTCCAACGTCTCATTTCTTAAGGACCTTCAATTGTAGATCATTCTCTCGCCTTTGCCCAGGTTGAATGATTTCTTGAACCATTTATCAGCTGTTCAAGAACACACATTAATGAATACTTATAAGCATAAGCTCTCCCCTATATCATCTATTTATAGCGAGCTGACAAGCAGCAGTTGTATTGGAAATCATATTATTTCGTCACAGAAATCCCGACGCTTGAAAGGACTTCCTGGACCTCTAAAATCAACCACGAGCACCAAGGACCTTCGACTGAGTGGAATTTGCCATCAAAATGGAACTAATGTTGCTTGACCAGATGGTGCAACTCTTATCTGGAATTAAATTGTTGGAGCTAGGATGTTTATGTAAACTGTGGTATTTCATGTCTTTCAACCAATGGTAAGTTGGACCACCATTCTAAGAATTGAAAAGATTGTATACAAGTCTCTTTGTTTATTCATTCTTTGAGGTTTCAAGGGTTCAATAATCAACTAATGCCACCTAATTGTTCAACAGTAAGTTGGCATCAACTATCAATTCATAAAGAGAGAATTATATGTTACAAGAACCAGAAGCATGTTATCAGTTTCCTAAACACCAGAAGAAAGGAAGAGAGGGTAAATCTTAATTCAAGGGGTATGTTTCTCCTTCATCATCACTTTTAATCACGCTCGTAGTATACGAACTTTGTTGATTTCTATTTCTCTGATCATTCAGTGTCATGTTAGCGGAGTAGGTGAAGTGCGTTTTTGTTTCTTTATGGCTTGTATAGTTTGATTTGTAACCCTTCATTTACACTGATATTGAGATGTGCTTGGAACAAATTCTACAATGATGATGAATGTTATTGATGCTAGTAGTTAATGAAAATGAGTGAATCATTAACTAATTCAGAAAATGAAACCTTACAAGCATTCCAAATATCACATTTCCCTCTACGACCTAGAACACGGCCCCCCTCAACATTAACCTATATGCTGCTGATGTTCTTTTAGCAAAGTTTGAGTTTCTAATGTGTGCGTAATTTTCTTAGTTCCAGAATAGAATTTGAATGATTAAGGTTGAATCCTTCGCTTAATGCCAACTGGATGATTTTGATAGAACAAGGCGAATTTATTGTGTTGAGGGCTTTTCAAATCTATCCTGTTATAATAAAATTTACATATAGTCTAGAAGAAATCAAGAGTTTAGTTCGTATCTTCTTTATTGGCAATTACGTATAATAATATCATCTATGCAATAATCTAGTTTATTAGTACAAATTGTACAATCTTTCACTTGCATATCTTCAAATTAATTGCTCCACAGCTCAATTTCACATTGTGATTTATGAATTTGGCACATTTCCTATGTGCATTATGATTCTAACACATATATTGCATGTGCTATGAACTTGGCTCGTAACTTGCTTGCGCAATGAATTTGGCACTTTTCTGTGAATTATTAATGTGCATTGTCAATTTGACACTTTTCCCAATGCTTGCAGATTCCTCATCTGAGACCTGCCGAGTACAAGAGATCTAGATTATCCAGGAATCGGAGGACTGTGAACCGCGCTTATGGTGGAGTTTTATCTGGTGGTGCTGTAAGAGAAAGATTATATCTTTTCTCCCTCGTATTCTTTTTGTTTTCGATTCTTTGGTGAAGCTTAAATCAAATTTGTGTTCTATATTAAAGCATCATCAGAGCATTCTTGGTGGAAGAACAAAAGATTGTGAAGAAATTATTGAAGATACAGAAGGCCAAGGAAAAGATTGCTACTAGGAGCTAAATTTGAAGAGCCATGAGCCAAAGATAATTTTGAAAGCTATTATCCATGAATTTAATTTTGATATTTACCTGTGCTTTTGTTGAAATGTGACTCCAACTGTTATATTCTGCTAATCCGAACTTAGGCTTATCCTTTATTTTCCTATTTTTTTTGAGGACACTGTAGGTCGTTTGCGAATTTATGTACTTAACTTTGTTATTACCGCCTTCACGTTTAAAGTTGATTTCTTACATTGTTTGTTTCAAGATTTGCTGCTGCTGCTGCTTTACGTTGAAATCACTGCAATGCAATAAGTTTGAGCCTCTTTCTCATGCCCTCTGCGATTTGCTTCGTTTATAGGTGTGTGAATTTCTCGACTGAGGGTTTTCGAAATTTGTTGGATGCTGATCATGGTTTTCTGAAATTAGTTAGAAATACACTTGGGACAAAAAAAAAAAGTGATAAAAATGAGTATGTGAAAATGAAAATGATCAAATAGGTTTCAGATAAAAGTAAATTAGCATGGTTTCTCAACTAGTGTGTGTTGATACAATCTATTCTTTGTTGAACGTTTCCTTAATCTTGGTAAGAAGTTTATGGTGTGGTGGGAGTATTTCTTTCAGAGGGCACTCTGAATATAGATGTTAATATTCAGAAAAAGGCCGAGGCCAGAAACAATGTACAATACAACCTCAACTGCTAAAGCCGACAAAACAACAAACGAAAGCATAACAAACAAACTCCATAGGAGTCAAAACGATCATCTAGCTAGAAGAAATTGGAACCTAGCTACATGCGTTAATACACTATTTACAACACCGCTAATAGTCGGTCTAGAATTATCATATATAGCATCATTCCTCGCCTTCCAAATAAAGTAGACGGTAGCAAAAAGGGCAAGCTCCCTCCTTCTACGAATTGCCTTCCTCGCACCACGATCCTTAGATCCATTTGACACCTGTAAAAATTGTAGAAACACGCCTTATCCAACCAATGAAAGAACGCACTTGGTCCCAAACAATCTTCGAAAAGGAACACTGAAAGAACAAATGATCCCCCGATTCTTGAAGACCAACACAAAAACAGCACTCCGAGCAATCTCCCTCCGCATGCCAACGATCAAAAGTGGCTAAGCGATTCTTAGCCGCTATCCATATGCGAAAGACATGCTTCCTAGGGGCGTAAGAAGACAAAATCTTAGCAAAGAAGAACTTACTAGGTGCTGAAGGAGCAACCATAGTGTATAGTTTCTTCATAACAAGGCTGCCCATATCTGAACACTCCATAAAAGCATCAATGGTATCCCCCGAAAGCCGTGCTCATATACGATCACGAGCCTTAAGCACATCTTTCCAAATGATGGATGCTACACTAGTTGGGACCGCATCCCAAACTGATACCCCATGGAGATAAACTTCATGGATCCACCGAAGCCACAAGGAGTTTTTCTCCAGATGAAGATCCCAAACAACCCTACAAAGCGCCACATCATTCATAAGTTCAATGCTCCTAAGTCCTAGCCCTCCTTGCATCTACCCAAGAGAAATAGCGTCGAGATTCGTCTCGACTGCAGCTGCACAATCCACACCAATAGCTTCAAAATATGCTCTGTAGTTGCATCCAAGTGATCCCACCACAATATCAAGATACCCAAGTGTACTATGTGGATAGAAAGACACCCTTTCTGGGAAATTCCTTCTTCAAACACCTTTATCATCTCTGAGAACTCTTCCATCGCCTTCTCTCTTTCTGCATCGCTCGACACGAGTATCTTGATCATGCACGTCCAGTAGTTGTTACAGAACAGAGCCACACGATTAGCCTACGCACATTTACATACTCATATCTCATATGCACAGTATGTCAATATCGTTACCTTCTGATCGTTGTAAGTAGCCCAAAAACGAAGTTTGGCCCTCGCGTAGGGATTGTTGGGCAACAGCTTTGGAGAGCCCTCCCAGCAGTCATCGATGTACTCAAGAATGATCAAAGATTCAGCTACTGATCTACCATTGTGCACCAAAACAGGTACATTCTTGTGAGCATGATTGCATTTTGAGAAATAACACACTCTTGTTTGTTAAGTCTTGTAGTTCAACTCTTGTACAGTATGAGCTAAACCAACAGCTCAACAACTTAATATCACATCCTAGCTCCATCTCCATCTCTCTTGTTCTCTCTCTCATTCTCATATCTTTGAATCTTATAGAGCTTGTGAATACCTGTATGTATATTAGTATATATACTTATATTTTCATATATGATTGTACTAGTATGAAACTTGTGGATTATGGGGGATCCTTAGATATTATTATTTAAAAATTTTAGGTAAATTGAAATAAAATAAAATTTTCTAAAGTAAAATTTGAATTTGAAAATAAACATATCGTCAATGTTGATAATTTTCGATTTTGAAAACCAGTGATTTTTAAACTTACATCTAGATTTTTAAAATTCATAAGTAAATCTCTATAACTCCATAATTCTCAACCAACTCTCCTTTAGAATTCTCTCTTCTCAAAAACAGGGTTCATTTATCCACTCAAATACTTACCCGAATTACTCTGTATATTTATATGCACTATAATTTGTATTGCATTATATATTAATTCACCACAATTAGATATCTAAACCATTGCAGTTTTAGCATTTTTAGCTCTTGGAACCATAAAGAATAGGTTCCCACATTCATGGCCGGTGATTTCATGAATCCGGCTGTATGTGAGTCCCATTTTTTAATAAATAATTTTAATAATTATATAAATATATATATATATATATATATATATATATATATATATATATATATATATATCTTAAGTATACTATAGCGCAAACTTTTCTGCCTACGTGTCGTCTCCAGAGCGCTCAACGTGTAATTTTGTCATTTTTTTGAATTTTGAATTTTTTTATGTTTTCCTTATTTACCAATCATTAACTTCCTTATTTAATATTTTATTTTTAAAATTATGTACTTTCTTATTTTACTAATTAATCTTAAATAGGTAATAAATTTAAAAAAAAATTATTTACAAAAATTAAGAATAAAATATTAATTAAAAATAAAAATTATGTTTGTATGAGATAATAATAAATAAAAATAAACATATGCATAATTTTAAAAAAAATCAAATTAAAAATATATATCAAAGTATAAATAAAAAATATATTTATCTTTTCTTACATGTGCACCTCATTAATTTATCATAAAATAAATTTCTTTTTTTTATTTTTTTATTTTGATTGATGACTAATTAAATTTTGAATATTTGTATTTATTTTCGTATCATTATTTAATTATTACTAAATATTTTATTGTAAATAAATTAATAAGTATGAATTTAAATTAAATATAAAGGGAAAAAATATTTTATATAATATTCTCTCACACACCACCAATAAATAAGCATTTTTGGTTATTAATTCCAAACACACACATTCGATTTTTCCAATAGGAATAGAAGCTTTCTTCAAGTTCATCTAGATAATTGATTAATAAAAAGTATAGAAGTTTATTTTGTTGGAGCGAGATTCGATTCACTTCTAAATAATTGAATTCATTCACCTCTAAAGAATCAATTCAAGTATTCTTCCAGAATCAATTCAAGTATTCTTCAAGAATCAATTCAAATATTCTTCAAGATGAAAAGAATAGATTCAAGTATTATTCAATAAGAGTATTGATAGTCGATCGATTCAAGTATTCTTGAATCATTCAAGTATTTTGGAATCGATTTAATAAGATGATCGATTCAAGTATTCTTGACTCATTCAAGTATTTTTGGAATCGGTTTACCTCTTCAAGTATATAATCTCAAGTATTTTTTAAGAAGAGGAATAAGATTATCGATTCAAGTATTTTTTTTAAATCGATTTATCTCTTCATGTAGATAATCGGTTCAAGTGTATATTCTTTCGGTTTAAATGTATATCTTTATGATGAATAAGAGGTTAAATTCTTTAAGATGAATAAGAGGTTGAAAAACTTATTCATCTAAATCATTCAAGTATTTTTGGAATCGATTTACCTCTTCAAGTTATCTCTTTTAAGTGGATAATCTATTAAAGTATTTGTTAAGGTGTATTCTTTGAGATGAATAAGAGGATAAAAAACTGATTCATGTAGATCATTCAAGTATTTTTAGAATCGATTTACCTCTTCAAGTAGATAATCGATTCAAGTATTTTTTAAGATGAATAAGAGATTAAAAGACTGATTCATGTAAAGAATGAAAGCTTTCTCCAAGTTATTTTGATATATTACTCGATGTTGACAAATGATATTGAAATCGAGTTTTTAAAAATTTGTTGATTTATTAATTTTATCTTATTAATTTTATTTAATTATTCATATGTATTTGAATATGAAACTAAGAAAATTAACTAAACATATATATATATATATATATATATATATATATATATATATATATATATATATATATATATATATACTTATTATTTATATAATTTGAAATCTAAAAAATTAGGCAAAGACTTGTGTGAGACCGTCTCACGCAAGAGTTTACATGAGACGAACAAAAATTGATAACTTTTATATGAAAAATGATACTTAATTAATTAAAAATGATAATTTTATTTCATGAACCATTTATAGTATATATAAAAAGTGTTAACATTTTGTAGCGAAAGTGATTACTATTTTAAAAAGTGTAAAATGGTCTCACGTAAGATTAATCTCACGCAAGACTTACCCAAAAATTTAATTAAATAATTAAATTTAATAAATTTATTATAAATTTATAAATATATTATATATAAATTTAATTTAATTTATATTTCATATTAATTATTTTTAAAAACCAATTAATTGAAATAGAATTACTATTATATAATTATAATTAAGAAATACTTAACTTTTATCATAAAAAAATATTAAATATTATATATAAATTGAACCACATTAACATGTATTTGAAAATAATAAAAATCAATTAAAATTACGTAAGTCACATAAATTAATAAAGTTAGTATATATTAACTCTCACATATAATTTAGCTATAAACATATTATCAAAAATAAAAAAGGTGTACATTGTTATAAATTCTTTATATTGATAAAAGAAGTTGTATAGCTATAAAGAAAATCTCAATAATTAATCTTGAATAATTATATGATACTGATTATAAAAAATAAGAGTAATAATTAAATGATCCTGCGTGTTACGCGGGTTTCATATATATATATATATATAAGTGTACGCAATAACATGGCCAAATATTTCTTTGTTAAATAACTCTTTTTTTAGAACTTGAAGTTTTGCATGAAATATTTTGGCAACCAAATCTGGTCCGTTTTGAAGTAATTGTTAAAAATATATTTGGTTTCCCATACTGTTGTACTAATGCTATGGCATCCATACACTTTGTGCATATCTCTAGGGCCACCTATGAATGTCGCAGGTAATAATGTACGTAAACCAATATCATAACCTATTTTACATCCTTGTTCAATGCCATCTAGTAAGCCACGATAAACTGATTTTCTTAAACGTTTTTGCACCTCAGTACTTCTGAAAAAATCTAATTTTGATGTTTCAATTTTAATGTACATATCTACAACATATTGTTGCAAAAGTCTATCAGTATGTAATAAGAATGACATATCATTTTCTCTTATTTGTAGCTTACAACAGTAAAATTCACGGCAGGATACCATTCTTCTATCACTACTCTTTTTTTGGGAACCTACACAGTAGGAATTTAAATTTAACATAGCAAAAAATCACCTTAAAAGAAATTTGGTGTAGGGGGCAATAAAGTATGTAAAAAATTACCTTGGTCTTCAGAGAGTAGAAAGTCCTCTGTTGCCAGGGGAACAGTTTCTTTCAGTCGTTGATTAAGTTTTTTAATGGCACGATGCCAACCGGGCTGTCCATTGTGAAATTTAAAGGGTATTGCATAAGATCATAACAACCAAAGTAATGTTTAATAATTTGCGTATGAGTGCTATTTGGATAAACTTGAATGTGTGGGCTGGTATATTGGTCATTATTGTTTGTTTCAAGCCATATTCTAGCAACTTGAGATGCAGAAGGTTTATTGAAAATGTTTTTGGTCAGATAAGGGGTCTGCGTGTAAAGCAATTTTATACTCATTCAAGTTATGAACATTGTTAAGGCTACGAAAAAATTTTGCGTAAGGATTTACTTGTAAAATATGCAGCAACCTTTCCATAAGGAATGCTCTGAATTTTGAGCTAATCAACATACAGTTTAAAATTTCATGCTCTGTATCGAAGAAATACAACTGAAGGTTTTTTGGGCTTTTATTGTCTATTGGTATTAATGAGTGTAGAAATTGATAAAGATGTCCTTGTATTCGAAAGGTATAAATTCTAGCATTTCTTTTAGCCAAAGATTTATCAATATGCACACCTAATGAAGTGAAAGCAAACATGATGTTATAACTGCGGACAAATGTACAAAATTCTTTAGCAAGATCATTTTTGTCAATGTACAGATGCACTAACTCTTCAGGCATTTAAGTTTGTGATAATTGTATATCTCCTAAGGAGCAGCAAAATATTGGTGGTCCATGTAAATACGTTTTGCATAAACAAAAAATTATAATTTGGTACATTAGGCAGTATGTTTGGCACTTCAGACAGACATTTTAAGGGGTCAATTCTTACAGGTAATGCATCAGATGTCATTTTATTTAATTTTGCATGCTGCTTTTTACAACATGTATTCTTAGCTAATTTTCGATCTTCCAAACATGAGTATTTTCTTTTGTGTGTACTTCTGAATTGACGTGACGTAGGTATCGAGGTTCCTTTTTTTGGTATTATTACTTTTAGCCTTCAGGTTTAGGCAAAGCTAAATAGTGAAATATGTGCAAATATTTCTAAAGGTATTACTATTATGAATGGGAACAACAATAAGTCACAAGCAACGCGCAATTATAAAATTAAGAACTCATAAACATTAAGAAAATAAGAGAGGAGCTTGCCTTTTGTAGGCACTGACAGGTGTGCGAACTGGTGCGTTGTATGCGTAGGGAAAAACAGCGACTATAATATACTGGAAAACAAAAACACATTTCTTACTATTGTCAGACGTATAAATATTGTCTAAAAATACATTTCTGCTATTTTTTTTTACAATTTACAAAGTAATTCATCACATCACTGAGTAGGAGGAGTAAATAAACACCAAGTGTATACAACCCATGTCATAGAATAATTTGTATTTTTTTAAAAAGGGGTACATAAGGTTAGTCCATGATTCATTTCAAAGCGAAATGTAAAATCTCATGCCTAATTTTATGTTATAAGCATTTATGGTAAGTATGGCATAGTACATACATTTCCATTTTACTTTTGAATTTGTAGCATAAATTTTAATTCCACTTTGATATAATGGTAATAGATAGTTGTTTGGCTATTCATGATTAAAAATAAGTAAACAAAAGCATCAAACTAAAACTAAATAGAGTTTATACTTATTTAGTGAATGTAGTTGTGTTGCTGGCCTTTTATTTTTTTTAATTGCAACTGGAAAATAATTCTCTCATTTATGAGTTCATTTGAAATGTTTACATAATATTATAACTACAAAATAATTTTATTCGATAATATATTAGTAAATTTAGAAGTAGTTGGATGCTAATTAAAACATAAGTCTTTAGATGATAAGTAGTTATTTTATAAAAATTGCTTTATTATGATATGCTGAGTATGAACAACAATGACGGGGTAATGCTTGCAGGTGTTTCAAGGAGAAAAGTACATAAATGGAGGCCAAGATCATTTCAGTTTCACTAATTTGTATTGTCAACTTGTTTAAAGCGTCCGAAATCTATTGATGAGCATACTCTTAACATAAATATGGACATGGTTCTTACTTCAAAAATTACGTAATTAGAGGAGAAAAAACATATTTAGCAAACCAGCAAACAATGAGGTGGGGTTCTGCAGTCTAAAATAAGAAATCATCTATTTCAAAAATGTGTAAAGAAAGGCTCAGAAACAGCAGATAATCACAACAACAAAAGAGTTACAAATAGTATGCCTCTAGGACAATTAATCAAGCAGCAAGAACTTCATGAAAATTAAGGATTTCAAAACAATAGTCATACTCTCCCCTAGACCCAAATTCCAGCGACCTTTTATGAAGGACCTTAGTATTGTTAATCAAGATAGAACCTAGTGATACTAAATGATGTTGAAAATCATTGTAAACCAGTCTTCACACACAACTTGCAAATATTGATAGTGTTTCCATTAGTAAAGTTTTGAATTTATTCTCTTGAATGTTCTATTGGTTAAAGATAATAGGCCCATCCTATTATTAAAATGGGAAAATTTCTTATAAAATTAAAATATTCCGATTTCCAATAATGTAGGAATTGGAAGTTGAAGGGGAGTTAATCAAGATAAGGTTTAGTGCTATGAATGAGTCTTCTATAATTATTTTAGCATAGGTCTGCACTTGTAAACTTGTTTCTTTGGTTGGTTGTGTTCACACTTACTTAAACATTAGTTTTTCATGTTCAAGAGTGGAAATGCACTTAAGTCAATCAATAGAAATGAATGGAAAAATGGGACAAGCAAAACAACAATTGTTTATTCACAAGATATATCCATAATCCTACAGAGCTTGCAGTAATCCTTTGACCTACCAGCACAAATTGAAGTAGTTATTAATATCAAAAACTATACTCTATGCATTTATAGGTTGTGGGAATTTTCTTCTTCAATAGATTAGTACAGAGACAGAAAAACATAAGAGACTATTACATTTCTTTCTACATGTGTATTTGAATAAGTAAATTTCTTAATTTTGTAGTATTAAACCCTATTCCACATCTCATCTAAAGACTTGTACTTCCTTTTCATTATTATCCACAAACTTTTAGTAGAGTTAGACTCAACTCTCATAAAATAATTCGATAAATTCCAACAAACCTAACTGATGTCCACAAACTTTTAGTACAGGTAGACTCAACTCTCATCAAATAATTTGATAAATTTTAACAAACCTAACTGATTGATATAATTCGAAAACCAATTGAAGAAAAACAAGCACACAAGTAGTAATTAAGCAATAGGAGTTACCGGGGGACTGAAACAAGCGAGCATGTTTGCAGTGAAAATCAATCGAATCAAGAACTTTTGGCGTGCTGGAGAGAAACCCAACAGTTAGGGCTTATCTTAAGGGTGGGCCCAATTGAATTGAGGGAAAAGAAACGTAATTAATGACTAATTTCTAAAATAGAAACGGAAGAGTAGGATGCCGCAGACGTTAAGAATATAAATTACCAGCAGAGGGTGACCGACGACGGAGTAATTGTTGAAGGTTTAGTTGGTGTGGAGGAGAATGGAAGAAGGTGAGAGGTGGAATAGAATATGAATATTTGAGAGAAGTGGTGGAGTGATTGAATTTTGTGTGTAGGTGGAGCCTGCTGTGTTGGACGGCACACTTGTAATGTAAGGAAATGGGCAATAGGAAAAAATAGGCACATCTCGCAGGATATCATCTTTATATATATATATATATATATATATATATATATATATATATATATATATATATATATATATATACACACTTTGAAAAATTATTAATTCTCGTCATGATAAAGGGCAATCAAGGCTCAAAAAATTTAGATGCTCAAAGTAGTTATTTCTCGTAGGCTGCCAAAGAATGATGTTTTTAGGCTCAATGGGCTAACTACGGATAAACATCATTCGATAGGAAATTATTTGACTAAGTGACTTATAAATCCAAGGATGGCCTAAAAGCATTTCCCATTATCTAACACACGTGTAGTCTCAAGTAAGACAAGAGGCAAGCCCTAGAATACAAACACAAGAATGATACTCACTAGAAAGAAATATCATGTGATTATGTAACATGAATAAGCGTCAAAATCTCACATGGGTATTTACAAGTAACAAAGAACCTTTCAGCGACCTTTAAGAATTTCAAAACAATCGTCATACTCTCCCCTAAACCCAAATTCCAATGACCTTTTATAAAGGACCTTAGTATTGTTAATCAAGATAGAACATGGTGATACTAAATGATGTTGATAATCATTGTAAACCAGTCTTCACACAAAACTTGTAAATATTGATAGTGTTTCCATTACTAAAGTTTTGAATTTATTCTCTTAAATGTTCTATTGGTTAAAGATAATAGGCTCGTCCTGTTATTAAAATGGAAAATTTTTCTTATGAAATTAAAATATTCCAATTTCCAATAGCGCATGAATTGGAAATTGAAGGGTAGTTAATCAAGATAAGGTTTAGTGCTATGAATGAGTCTTCTATAATTATTTTAGCATTGGTCTGCACTTGTAAACTTGTTTCTTTGATTGGTTGTGTACACACTTACTTAAACATTAGTTTTTCATGTTCAAGAGTGGAAACAATATGAAGCAAATAAAGAATTCTCATACCCCTATTTTTTTGGTTCTTTTTCTTGCTTTCACTAAAGAAAAGTCACCCATCTGGAGGACCTGTGGTGTTTACCCGCTAAAGCAAATCAATATCTGAACCTGTATCAAATGAAATCAATCAAAAAAATGCACCAAATCAAAATAAGGGGCTTTGAACAGTTTCACCACTGAAGCGAACTAGTGAAGTGTACTTAAGTCAATCAATAGAAATAAATGGGAAAAAATGGGGCAAGCAAAACAACAATTGTTTATTCACAAGATATATCCATAACCCTACAGAACTTGCAGGTAATTCTTTGACCTACCAACACAAATTGTAGTAGTTATTAATATCAAAAACTATACGCACTTATAGGTTGTGGGAATTTTCTTCTTCAGTAGATTAGTACAAAGACAGAAAAACATAAGAGACTTATTACATTGTCTTTATACATGTGTATTTGAATAAGTAAATTTCTTAATTTTTTAATATTAAACCCTATTCCACATCTCATCTAAAGACTTGTACTTCCTCTTCATTATTGTCCACAAACTTTTAGTAGAGGTAGACTCAACTCTCATCGATAAATTTTAAAAAACCTAACTGACGTCCACAAACTTTTAGCACAGGTAGACTCAACTCTCATCTAATAATTCGATAAATTTTTACAAACCTAAGTGACTGATGTAATTCAAAAACTAATTGAAGAAAAAATAATCACACAAGTAGTAATTAAGAAATAGGAGTTATCGTTCAATAGGAAGACTAAAACAAGCGAGCACGTTTGCAGTGAAAAGCAACCGAATCAAGAACTTTTGGCGTGCTGGAGAGAAACCCAACAGTTAGGGCTTTTTTTAAGGGTGGGCCCAATTCAATTGAGGGGAAAGAAACGTAATTAGTGACTAATTTCTAAAATAGAAACCGAAGAGTAGGATGCCACAGATGTTAAGAACATAAATTACCAGTAGAGGGTGACTGACGACGGCGTAATTGTTAAAGGTTTAGTTGGTATGGAGGAGAATGGAAGACGGTGACAGGTGGAATGGAACAAGAATATTCGAGAGAAGTAGTGTAGTGATTAGATTTTGTGTGTAGGTTGAGGCTGCTGTGTTGGATGCGTAGGGAGAGAGACTGAGAGAAGAGGACGGTGCATGTGGAATGTACGGCAACGGGCAACGGGGAGAAATAGGCCCATCTCGCAGAATATCTTCTATATATATATATACACTTTGAAAAGTCATTAATTCTCATCATGATAAAGGGCAATCAAGGCTCAAAAAATTCAGATGCTCAAAGTGGTTATTTCTCGTAGGCTGCCAAAGAATGATATTTTTAGGCTCAACGAGGCTAATTACGGATAAACATCATTCGGTGAGGAATTATATAGCTAAGTGACTTATAAATCCAAGGATCACCTAAAATCATTTCCCATTATCTAACACACGTGTAGTCTCAAGTAAGATAAGAGGCAAGTTCTAGAATATACACACAAAAACGATACTGACCAGAAAGAAATATCATGTGATTATGTAATATGAATAAGACTCAAAATCTCACAAGGGTATTTAACAAGTAATAGAGCACCTTTCATGATAAGCAATATCCCATAAACATATAGAACTTCATACCACACTATAATTCAAGTACACTTCCTTCATCAATTTCAAGAGCATATGAATTTTAGGCACAATTCAAAAACATAAGCTCACATGGATCACCAAAACCAAGAACTCAATCCTTCCATTCTCATGAATTAAAAACACACATAAAAATTAGTATAAGAAAACGAGGGCAACTGATTTTTCTTTCATCGTATGCATGAGCTCCTCGAGTTGTTCAACTCGGTCAAGTCAAGCCTCAGTGTAGAACTCGTCTTGCCACTCTAGTACCTTTTTCTATCATAAAAGATCAAGCACACCTCATCATCACAGATTCATCAATAATAAAATAAGGAAAGAATAAGAAAGACTCAATTGCCTATCTAATCAACTCCACACTAGAAACAACTACACAACACACTAAACATTAGGTGAGTTGCAAAAGTCGACATACCGACATCGGTTAAACTATTAATATATCGTAAAAAATCAACCTCCTAATAAACAAACAACCAACGAAAGGAAAATTTATACCCGCTAGTGCTCACATAAGATGAGGTAAGTACATCACCCCCTCCCCAAATTTAGTAAAAATGTAAGTCAAAACTAAGTTTGAAAAGAGATGTAATTGCCGAAACGTGAGCACCTCAAATATAATAATTCCTCACTCACACTAAAGAAATAATAAGGCAATAAAATGGAAGGACAAACCCCCAACAGACGCTCATATTTAACGTCGGAGAGTCACGATGGTAGAGGGCAGTCTTCTCGCATCCGCACCTTCAAGTAATTTCTTTCCCTCTTCTTGTCTACACTCAAAACCTCACCTTTCTTGGTCACAATTATATGATCCTTAGAATTTCTTTCCTCCCATGGCTGTCTGGACTCATTCTTGTCAATCTTTCACTCAAATTCAGGGTCATCTGTCCTATTAAAATTAAGATTAAATAAATTAGAAACCACATCTACGTTCTTGCATGATTGAGTCTCCATAGGCATCTTCATTGCTTGATTGTTCGACTCGAACGGCTGGTTAATTGGACCTCTATGGCATAAATGCGCAATCTCATGGTTTTGAGCATAACTTTCGCAACCGACCTCCGATTGAGGTGATTCTCATGTGAAAATGATCCTCTCTTCCATGGCTTTCTGTTCCACCCAATTAGGTCCTAGTTTGACCTAGAGGGCTGGTCGAACCAGGTATTTATCAATCGAACTGTGCTTCAAAAAGTGTATTGTCTCTAAGACAGGTCGGTTCGACTACGGTTCAACCAACAAGATTGGTTGAACCATGAAGGTTGTGGTCGAACCATGCTTAAAAAAAATAGGGTGCTGCGGACAGGTTGGTTCGACCTTGGTTCGACCGACAGGGTTGGTCGAACCATTGTAGTATTGGTCGAATCGGCCATCTGGATGCTCCGGAGGTTGCCCAGGTACTTAGTTCGACCTCTTGGATGTGGTTGGACCTGCTGGCTTAGTTGAACTGAGGTCAAATCGAGCTCCTGGAGCTTCAGAATTCATTTCCTGCATCATCGATCCCTCATACTGCGTTCCAAACCTTAACATGATGACATTGCACTACTTCGGGTTCATTATGTCTTAAGACGTGAACATTTCTTTCTCTAACGTTTGTGTCAATTGATTCAAGTTCCCGGTCATTTGCCCTATTAACAACCTCAAGTCCTTCATCTTCTTAGAAATATCCTCATGATTTTTATTAATTTTAACCTCTACCTTTGCCTCTAGACGATCAACCCTTGCATCATTCTTAGTCATGTATCGATTGAAGGTATTTTCAACACTCTTCACTTCTTGTTGCTTCATACTAGGTCCAATTTGTGTCAAATTTATAATCTACTTCTGCTGGGACTCTAGTAGCTTGTTGTTATTAGCTAAACTAGAGACGATCTCATCATCCCTATTCGGATTTACCACTTGATATTCAACTTGCACCACCTTGCCAAGTATATAACTTTCTCTTACTCATTCCATAGGCCAGTTATGTGCATTTATAGAGATATGTTCAAATAACTTTTCTACTTCCAATGCTGTCATAGATAACAGCGCTCTACCTGATGATGCATTAATAAGAACATGCAACTCACAATTCAATCCATAGTAGGAGACACTTAAGTACTGAGCCTTAGACATTATATGTTGTGGACACCTCCTGAGCATGTCTTTAAACCTGTCCCACGTCTCATGAAAATTTCACCTCGATTCATAAGAAATTGAGTGATCTCTTACCTCATTCTGAAAATCATTGAGGGTGGCATGTATCTCTCCAAGAACTTTTGCTGCAGTTGGTCTCATGTAATGTAGTCTGTGGCATCAAGAGTCTCATACCAATATTCTGCCCTATAAATCAAAGAAAACTTGAATAAGGTGATCCACCTAGGATTTTCATGAGCTCCATCACCCTTTTAAGTGTTTGCATAACCCATAAATCTTTTGAGGTGCTGATATGGATATTTAAAGGAACTCTCAAAAAAGGATTCTTCTCTACCATGTTAATAAGAGCGGAATGTATCTCAAAATCATCATCTTCCCCCCTTGCTCCTATCAACCCCATGTTGCCCATCTCATCGTTCTTGAAAATTTCACGGATTGTAACATTTTTAGAATTCTGCCTTCTTCGGTCATATTTAGCAATATGCTTTATTCTTTCTTTTCCTTCCTATCTGTTCCTAACGCACAAGTACCTCTAAAAAATTCAGAGTTAGATAGAAATAAATAATCACAAATTGGAGTCTTAATCAAACTAGAAATAATAAATTCAATAATAACAACCATCTCCAGCAACGACACCAAGAACTTGATGCGCGTTTTCTTTGCACGCAAAATTAATCCCAAAGTATTAAGGATATCAGTTGGCTTAAGCAAGTGACCAAGTGAAATATCGAACCCAAAGGACGACGTATTATCAATTTAATTATTTATTAAATTAATTAAGACGAATTGTGGCAATAAGGTTGATGATTATTATATAATTAACTAAAATACAAGAAATTTTATGTGATACCCGAGCTTCATGTGTCAATATAATTTAATTTGTGTTATGTGCATTTTATAATTATGTGGCAATTACGTGGCAATTAAGTGATAATAATATGACAATTATGTGATAATTATTTTTACATTTTATTTGAGACATACGTGATAAAATGATGACAATAGGTGAATATATATGAGTGCATAAATATTTACGCATATTAATTTGGATATTTAATAATAATTAAATTATTTTATTTGTATAAATATATTATTTCTTAATTATTAAGTATCACACGTATTCTCGTAATAATAATAGTGGAATACACGTATGTTCACTATTATTATTATTATTATGATTATTATTATTATTATTATAATGGTAGTGGTAGGATAAGTTCTTGATAATCAAGTTACTTGGAAATCATGCGTATTGCCGCATGGGATGAACAATTGAGAGTGAACGTGTATCATTAATAAATAAATAAAATTACAGTTGCCCATATACCTCTTGTTAACAATATATACTTGTTATTAACTCATTTTTGGAGAAGACTAGCAGTAGGTTCACGAAAAAGAATAAGAAAAAAAGTGAGAGAAAAGAAAGAAAGAGAGAGAGGAAGAAAGAGAGAGAAAGAGGAAGGAAGAGAGAATGAGGGAGCATGCCAGAACGTGCGTAGTTGGAACGGAAGAAGAAGAAGGGATTAGTTATAGATCTTCACGGGTCTATAGGATTACTATTGTCGGAGTCCAGGTAAGTAGAAGTCCAACTACAATGCTTAAACATGCTGTCTGTGAATTATTTGTGATTAATATGTGATAATTATGTTATGGATTATTTGTTATTAGTTTAATTACGTTATGAATTATTTGGGATTAATTTGTAATACAAGATGTGGATTTATATGATTTGGGGAAAGTAAGTTCATATTCAACAATATTATTTGTAAATTATTTGTATAAATTTGCGATACAAGTTGTGAATCTATGTGATTAAAATAATATCATTGTCCTATATAGATCTATGTGATTGGAAATTGTTGAAAATATATCTGTATGATTTGAGAAGATATTGGTTATAAGGAACTGTGTGATCCGAGATGTAGTTGTTATTACAAAAAAGGATCCGTGTGATCCAAGGTGAATTTGTTATTTTATAATGGATCTATGCGATTGAGGTTAAGTTATTATTCCAGAAGTGGATCTGTGTGAATTGAAATTAAGTTGTTGTTTTATTGTGATTAAATGTTGATATTGATATTGTAAATGGTTCATGATGCATGTTTCATTGCCCTGGTTGCATACCATGCATAATCATGAAAAGTGTTTTACCCAAAATAAATAAGATACTAATGGTGTGTGCGGCCACTATATATGCATCTCTGTCAGGGTTCAGAAAAATCATTCCGGACATTTTATTTTGGATTTGAAAAATCTTTCCCAGTACTTTATATTCAGGGTTCAGAAAAATCGTCCCCATTGAGCTCATTTGGGGTGTATATCACAAGTTTGTCATATGGATCCCACAATGTTAACAGTTTTCAAAATAAAATAGATCAACTAGAATGACTAGGAAATAGGCGATAGAAAATAAATGCATTTTCATGCACCATGCATGATTTCTACTTACTGAGATTTTTGTCTCACAATGCATTGTAGGTGAGCCTGCTAATGACTGAGTTATGTGGTGTGATTGTGCAAGCTGTGGAGTGATGCGCGTTTTCTTTGAACGTAAAATTAATCCCCAAATATTAAGGATATCAATTGCAGCTTAAGCAAGCAACCAAGCGAATATCGAACCCAAAGGACGGTGTATTATCAATTTAATTATTTACTAAATTAATTAAGACAAAAGGCAATAAAATTTTAGGTTAATTATCTAATAACTACTATGCCAAAAATTAAATAAAAAAATTAAATTAAACACTTGAAGAATTATGAAAATGGATCAAGTATGAGAATAGGTAGCTCAAGGGAAATCCAGTTTCACTCATTAATTTTCCTTCCGTGTGTTGATGTCCGACTCTGCCTTGTGGAATATGGACACATCACTAAGCCATGCATATTTACTCTATAAACACAAGCAAACATGCGTATAAGACGTGTGAATAACCTCGGAGCAAAAGATATAATTCCAGCCCCCTTTCTAGGTACTATCAATATCAATTATTTTCCTGGCCAATTGATACTCTAACCCGATATGATCTCCCTTTATAGGTACTATGAAGTTATCCTCTTTATCCTACTTAATAACCCGAATTCAATTCAATTAATAAGTATTCATATATAATAGTTCTAATAAAGCTTCGGAGTTCCCTCACTTAGAATCATAACATGGAATCATGTTCAGCGGTGAACGCACTCAATCTACAACCAAGATATATATTCAGACTCTATATACCAATTTAAGATGCACAAAACGACCGTGAATATGGATTAAGAAAGCATAATCATATATAAAATAAATCAACAAGTAGTGTTGTACGAAGTTTACATACGAAAGTTCAATTAATTCGTAAAACCTTCACAATCCTAGTTCTACCAAAAAGGCTCTAGCCTATGATGTTATGAAGAACAATCATGGGTGTTGGATAGATCTTACCCGGATGTCTGGAAAATTACAAGATAAATTAGGAAATAAAATAAGCTCTAGATGTGGGCGTCGTCTTGTCCTTCTCCATCTTGAATTATCCTCATGGTTTTCCTCTTGATTCCACAAACGAATCTTCAAAATGATAGATGGATGGAGGAAAAGATGTGGATGATAGTTGGGGGTGATCCCCCCTTGTGGGTGTAGGATGATTGTGTTGTGGTCACATATGAATAATGATGTGATCTACACCCCTTTTTATACTTGTAAAGTGCTCCTCATGACCTTGGATGAGTTTTTACTTGAGACATACGCCAAATTTGGTAAAAGAAACCCAAAACTACCAAAAATTGAACCCAGCGACATCTTGTTAGACCAAATCTCAGAAGTCGAGCAAGGCGTCCAAGTCGAGCAATGGTCGAGCAAGCTCTCTGTAAGTTTTTGGTCATTTTGCTCGACCAAGATTGATTTGCTCGACCAAGATGATGCTGGTCGAGCAACATCTCCAAGTCGATCAAGCTTGTGCAGTCTCACCGTTTCACGCATAACTTCCACATTCGACCTCCTATTTGAGTAATTCTTGTGTTCAAATGATCCTATCTTTCATGGCTTTCTATCCATATAAAGAACTCACAGAAAATTCAATATTTGAATGTGTAACAAGTCATACAAAGTGGACAGTCGTTTTGTTAGGCACAGCTTGCGCGATGTCACCACTTTGATCATAACTTTCTCATTTGGAATCCGATTGAGGTGTTCTTTATGCCAACATGTCCCTCTCTTCTGTGGCTTTCAAACCATATATCGCACTTCCAATTCAGTGCTCCAGAAAAATACAAAAAAATTACACAAATTGGAAGTGTATTTTTCAGCATCATTGCACAAATTGCACCTTTTCTCCAACTTTGCACTTTTAATCCTTTTTCCACTTAAAACACAATAAAACACCTCAAGTGCACCTTTTTCTCAAATATATTGAATATAAGATACGTGTACTAATATATAACAACAATACTCATCAAAAAGGTGTTAAACTGTAAACTAAAACACGCTTATTTTCACTCTCATCAATCCCCCAAACTTACCCGTTGCTCGTCCCGAGGAAACAAAATAAAAATAAAGAGAAAGAGAGTAAGAGAATTAGCAGGGAAACAAGGACTATGACCGATACTTCATTCAAAATACTTGTCCTCAACTTAGGTCATGCAACTTTCATTACATATAACAATTAATTCATAGCATACAAGTTAAGATAATCACCACCAATTCAAATTCTCCATCCACATATTCTCTCGTGAAGTATATATCACTCGTACTCAAGTGTAAAAGATGTACATTTATGGATTAAGGTGTTTACGCTCAAATTCAATTCAAGCGCATGCGTAACCATAAGCTTGCATATTGTCTCAACTCTTCTTTTACTTGTAGCTAGCAAATCATGGATCAAAAAGGTCTTTTATTTGGTTATAATGTAGGCTCATTGGAAAAGGGAGGAAATATATGGATAAGTGAGTCAAAACTCGGATCGATCAAGCGGCTATCTCTTTCAATTTTTATTCTTCCTCATCACTTCAATTAAGCACACTACTTTTCCATCTTTCTCCTTCAAGCACAACATTTTTTCTTCCAACTTTTTCTAGCTCTTCAACTCCATCATTCTTCTTTTCTTCATTTTTTTCTCTCTTTTTTTCTTTCGAGGTACCAGTTTCGGGCACTACCTCTCACATCCTCCATAGGGTACTAGATTTAAGCACTACCCTAGGGTATTTGTTTCCATGGAGTACTAGATTTAAGCACTACTCCATGAATTTTCCTTTTGATCCTTAAGATTCTTCCTTCATCATCCTTATCATCCCTCAAATCACCACTCTCATCAATTAAGCTTTATTGACTATCAAAAGAATGGATTTAAAAAAGGCTCAAATGGGCTGACTAGGGATTTAATGAATTCAGGTAAAGTATAAGGGAAAAGATGGGCTATTCAAAAATGGCCTAATATCATCTCCATAATCTGCTAGACTAATCTTGAATATTCAAGGAGACTCAAGGCAAGTTCTAGAATACACGCACAAGAACGATACTCACCAGAAAAGAAAATATTATGTGATTATGTACATGATCAACGAGGCTCAAAATCTCACATGGGCATTTAACAAGTAACAGAACACATTCCATGGTAAGTAATATCCCAAAAATACATATTAAACTTCTTATCACAATATAACTCAAGTACACTTCCTTCATTAATTTCAAGAGCATATGAATTTTAGGCATAATTTAAAAATAATATAAGCTCTCATGGATCACCAAAATCAAACTCAATCCTAACTCATAAAAATTAGAATAAGGAAACAAGTGCACTTGATTTTTCTCCTTCAAAACGTATGCACGAGCTCCTCGAGTTGTTCAACTCGGTCAGGTCAAAACCTCAGTTTACCTGTTTCTATCATCAAAGCTCAACATACCTCATCATCACTGATACGTGTTTTCTTTGCACGCAAAATTAATCCCCAAGTATGAAGGATATCAATTGCAGCTTAAGCAAGTGACCAAGTGATTATCGAACCCAAAAGACGACGTATTATCAATTTAATTATTTACTAAATTAATTAAGACAAGATGACAATAAGATTTGAGGATTGGATGATTAACTAATGAACAATTAATTAAAATAACAAATTAAATAAAATATCACTCGAAGAATACGAAAGTGGATCAAGTAGGAGAATAGGTAGCTCTAGAATAATCCAGTTTCACTCATTAATTTCCCTTCCGTGTGTTGATGTCCGACTCTGCCTTGTGGATTATGGACGCATCACTAAACCATGCATATCTAGTACACATGCGTGTAAAACGTATGAATAACCTCGGAGCAAGAGATATAATTCCACCCCCTTTCTAGATACTATCAATATCAATTATTTTCCTGGGCAATTGGTACTCTAACCCGATATGATCTTTCTTTATAGGTACTGTAAAATTATCCTCTTTATCCTACTTAATAACCCGAATTCAATTCAATTAATAAGTATTCATATATGATAGTTCTAATAAAGTTTCAGAGTCCCCTCACTTAGAATCATAACATGGAATCCTGTTCAGCAGTGAACGCACTCAATCAATAACCAAGATATGTATTCAGACTCTACATAATAGTTAATGATGCACAAAACGACCGTGAGTATGAATTAAAAAGGCACAATCATATATAAAATAAATCCATAAGTAGTGTTGTACGGAGTTTACACACGAAAGTTTAATTAATTGGTAAAAACCTTCACAACTTTAGTTCTACCAAAAAGGCTCTAGCTCATGGTGTTGTAGGAAACACACATGGGGTTGGATAGATCTTACCCGTAGTCTGGAAAATACAAGATAAATTAGGAAGCAAACAAAATCCTAGATGTGGCATCGTCGCGTCCTTCTCCATCTTGAATTCTCCGCTTAGTTCTCCTCTTGATTCCACAGATGAATCTTCAAAGTGATGGATGGATGGAAGGAAGGAAGTGGATGATGGTTGGGGGTGATCCCCCTTGTGGGGTGTGGTATGGTTGTGGCCTCTCCTCTACTCAATTGTATCTTCTATTGTTAATGGTGTGATCTACACCCTCCTTTTATACTTGTAAGTTCTCCTTATATGCCTTGGAATGGGCTTTTTGAGTGATCACACGCATTGAGGGTGTAAAAATACAGATATGGTAAGTTTACGTACGTCAATTCGATCACGAAGCTAGGTCAAATTCACCTCCACTGGTCGAATTGCAGGTCGAATCACTCTACTGGAAGCTTCAAACACCGGATTCGAGCTTTAGGTGCTGGATTCGACCAGTACAGAAGATCAAATTCAGGTGTTGTGGTCGAATTGCTTCTTTTGCCGTCCAATTCGACCAGGATTCGACCGCATAGTCAGGTCGAATTCAAATATTATAGTCGAATTATCTTGTGCAGTCTCACCGTTTTACGTATAACTTTCACATCCGAGCTCCAATTTGAGTGATTCTTACGCTCGCGCGATCCTCTCTTCCTTGGATTTTTATCCATATAAAGAAAATAAGAAAACTCCAAGATTTGAATGTGCAACAAGCCACGGAATGTAGCACATCAATTCTGTTCGGCACAGCTCGCGCGACGTCACCATTTCGATCATAACTTCCTCATTTGGAATCCGATTGAGGTGTTCTTTACGCCAAATCAACCCTCATTTCAGTGGCTTTCCAATAATGTATCACACCAACAGTTTTGATCTCCATAAAAATACAGAAAAATTACAAAAATTGGATGTGCATTTTCAGCATTCTTGCACAAATTGTACCTTTTCTCCAACTTTGCACTTTTCTTCATTTTTCCACCTAAAACACAATAAAACACCTCAAGTGCACCTTTTTCTCATATATATTGAATATAAGATACTTGTGCTAATATATAACAACAATTCTCATCAAAAAGGTGTTAAATTGGACACTCAAACACGTTAATTTTCACTTTCAACAATCCCCCAAACTTACCCATTGCTCGTCCCGAGGCAACAAAATAAAAATAAAGAACAAGAGAGAGAAAATTAGTGGGGAAACAAGGACTATGACCAATACCCCATTCAAATACAATTGTCCTCAACTTAGGTCATGCAACTCTCCTTACATGTAATACTCAATTCATAGCATACAAGTTAAAACAATCACCACTAATTCAAATGCTCCATTAACATGTTCTCATGGGAAGTATATATCACTCACACTCAAGTGTAAAAGATGTACACTTATGGGTTAAGGTGTTTACGCTCAGATTCAATTCAAGTGCATGTGTAACCATAAACTTGCCAAAAGTATCATACTCTCCACTACTAAAATGTATGACTCGATAATGAGATAAAAAAGGACTTTTCTTTTGGATGTAATGTTGGCTCTTTGGTTAAGGTAGGAAATATATGGACAAGTGACTCAAAATTTTGGATCAATCAAGCGTGAACTCCATCATGATCTTCCATTCTTCTTATTCAATTTAATTAACCACATCCTCCCTATTTGACTTTACCACTTGATATTCTACTTGTGTCACCTTACCAAGTACATATGATCCTCTATCTCACTCTACAGGCCAGTCACGTAAATTCATAGAGATGTCTTCAAATAACTTTTGTGCTTCAAGTGTTGTCTTAGATAACAGCGCCCCTCCTGATGATGCATCAATAATGATACGCGACTCACAATCCAATCCATAGTAGAAGATGCTTATATACTTAGCCTTAGACATTTCATGTTGTGGGCACCTCCTGAGCATGTCTTTAAACCTGTCCCACGCCTCATAAAATTTCTCACCCTGATTCATAACAAATTGGGTGATCTCTTGTTTAATTATTAAGATCCTTAAGGGTGACATGTATCTCTCCAAGAACTTCTGCTGCAGTTGGTCCCATGTAGTGCAGTCCGCGGCATTAAGAGTCTCATACTAAATTTCTGCCTTATCAATCAAAGAGAACTTGAATAGGGCAATCCGCCTAGCATTATCATTAGCTCCAGCTCCCTTTTGAGTGTTTGCATAACCAAGAAATCTTCGGAGATGCTGATATGGATCTTCAAAGCAACCTCCAGAAAAGGGATTCTTATCTACCATGTTAATAAGAGCGGGATGTATCTCAAAATCATCATCTTCCCCTCTTTCTCCTATCAACCCCATGTTGCCAATCTCATAGTTCGTGAAAATTTCACGAATAACAACATTATCCGGATTCTGCCTTGCTCCGGCCATGTTTAGCACAATGTGTTATTCCTTTCTTTCCTTCCTATCCTTTTCCTAGTGCAAAAGTACCTCAGAAAAATTTAAGGTTAGATAGAAATAAATAATCAGAAATAAAAGTCTTAATCAACTAGAAATAATAAACTAATAATAAGAGTCGTCCCCGGCAACGGCGCCAAGAACATGATATGCATTTTTTTGCACGCAAAATTAATCCCCAAGTATGAAGGATATCAATGGTAGCTTAAGTAAGCGACCAAGTGATTATCGAACCCATAGGACGGCGTATTATCAATTTAATTATTTACTAAATTAATTAAGACATGATGGCAACAAGATTTTAGGATTGAATGATTAACTAATGAACAATTAATTAAAATAAAAAATTAAATAAAATATCACTCAAAGAATACGAAAGTGGATCAAGTAGGAGAATAGATAGCTCTAGAATAATTCACTTTCACTCATTAATTTTCCTTCCGTGTGTTGATGTCCGACTCTGCCTTGTGGAATATGGACGCATCACTAAACCATGCATATCTACTCTATAGACATAAGTACACATGAGTGTAACACGTGTGAATAACCTCGGAGCAAAAGATATAATTCCACCCCCTTTCTAGGTACTATCAGTATCAATTATTTCCCTGGCCAATTGGTGCTCTAACCCGATATGATCTCCCTTTATAGGTACTATAAAATTATCATCTTTATCCTACTTAATAACCCAAATTCAATTCAATTAATAAGTATTCATATATGATAGTTCTAATGAAGCTTCAGAGTTCCCTCACTTAGAATTATAACATGAAATCCTGCTCAGTAGTGAACGCACTCAATCAATAACCAAGATATGTATTAAGACTCTACATAACAGTTAATGATGCACAAAATGACCGTGAGTATAAATTTAAAAGGCACAATCATATATAAAATAAATGCACAAGTAGTGTTGTATGGAGTTTACACACGAAAGTTCAATTAATTGGTAAAAACCTTCACAACCCTAGTTCTATCAAAAAGGCTCTAGCCCATGGTGTTGTAGGAAACACACATGGGGGTTTGATAGATCTTACCCGTAGTCTCGAAAATACAAGATAAATTAGGAAGCAAACAAAACCCTAGATGTGGCGTCGTCGCGTCCTTCTCCATCTTGAATTCTCTTTTTGGTTCTCCTCTTGATTCCACAGACGAATCTTCAAAGTGATGGATGGATGGAGGAAAGGAAGTGGATGATGTTTGGGGGTGATTCCCCTTGTGGGGTGTGGTATGGTTTTGGCCTCTCCTCACTCAATTGTATTTTCTATTTTTAATAGTGTGATCTACACCCCCTTTTATACATGTAAGCTCTCCTTATAGGCCTTGGAATGGGCCTTTTGAGTGATCATAGGGTGTAAAAATACAGATATGGCAAGTTTTTGTATGTCAATTCGACCACAAAGCTAGGTTGAATTCACCTCCACTGGTCGAATTGCAGGTCGAATCACCCTGCTGGAAGCTTCAGACACCGGATTCAAGCTTCAGGTGCTGGATTCGACCAGCACAGCAGATCGAATTGAGGTGTCGTGGTGGAATTGCTTCTTTGGCCATCCAATTCGACCAGGATTCGACCACATGGTCAGGTCGAATTCAAATGTTGTGGTCGAATTGTTTTGCGCAGTCTCACCGTTTCACATATAACTTTCACATCCGAGCTCCAATTTGAGTGATTCTTGCTCTCACGCAATCCTCTCTTCCTTGGATTTCTATCTATATAAAGAAAACAAGAAAATCCAAGATTTGAATGTGCAACAAGCCACGGAAATTAGCACATCAATTCTGTTCGGCACAGTTCGCGCGACATCATCATTTCGATCATAACTTCCTCATTTGGAATTCAATTGAGGTGTTCTTACGCCAAATCAACCCTCATTTCAGTGGTTTTCCAATAATGTATCACACCAACAATTTTGATCTCTATAAAAACACAAAAAAATTACGAAAGTTGGATGTGCGTTTTCAGCATTCTTGTACAAATTGCACATTTTCTCCAACTTTGCACTTTTCATCCTTCTTCCACCTAAAACACAATAAAATACCTCAAGTGCACCTTTTTCTCATATATATTGAATATAAAATACTTGTGCTAATATATAACAATAATTCTCATCTGAAAGGTGTTAAATTGGACACTCAAACACGCTAATTTCCACTCTCAACAATCACAGGATTCATAAATAATAATATAGGAGTATCATAAGAATTACTCAATTGACTATCTAATTGACTCCATACACTAGAAACACCACTGAACACTAGGCAAATTGCAAAAAATCGATGTATCAAAACCGGCTAAAGTTTCAACATACCGCAAAAAATCAACTCCCCAAGCAAACATTACAAATTAAAACATTATACTCTTGGTGCTTCAATGAAGTAAGTACATCGCACCTCCCAAACTTAGTAAAAACGTAAGTTGAAACTAAGTTTGTAAAGAGATGTAATTGTCGATTAGTAAGCAACTTAAATATAAAAATTTCTTACTCACACGAAATAAATAAATCAATAAAATAGAAGGGAAAGACCCCAACAGGCGCTCATGTTTAACGTCGGAGAGTCGCGACGGTAGAAGATGGTTTTCTCGCATCCTCACCTTGAAATACTTTCTTTTCCTCTTCTTGTCTACACTCAACATCTCATCTTTCTTGGTCACAAGTATATGATCCTCAGAATTACCTTCTTTTCATTGCTGTCTAGACACCTCTTTGTCAATCTTCCACTCAAATTCAGAATCATCTGTCCCTTTAAAATCAAGATTAAACAAGTTAGAAACCACATCTATGCTCTTGCATAATTAAGTCTCCATGGGCATCTTCATTACACGATCAAGAGAGAAAACCACATCTTTATTATCCATCTGCAGTCTAAGCTTCTCGGCTCTCAACTTCTTTGCTCTTTCCCACTTATTCTCAACTAAAAGCTCAGTATTCTGCTCTTGGGATGGCTCTAGAGTGTTCAGAATAATAGGTATAGCATTCGGTATCAAAACGGGTGCAAAAAGAGACTGTTCGACCTCTGTTCGACCAAGATAGTTTGGTCAAACAGACTGAGTTTTGTCGAATGGCATTGCTGATCACGAGCTCCAATTCTCTAAGTGTGTTCGACCACTGTTCGGCCAAGGTGGTCTGGTCGAACGGATGACATTTGGTCGAACGGCGAGACTGGAAATAGAACATCAAAATTTTGCTTTTCTGGAGTTTGTTCGACCTCCGTTCGACCATTAGGTCTGGTCGAATTGTCTGGGAGTGGTCGAACAATATCTCTGCTTCCATCCTTTTTGCTCGCCGGCTTCATCGGACCCTCGTACTGCTTGCTGGACCTCAATGAGATAGTATTATTCTCCAATGTTTGTGTCAATTGATTCACATTCGCGGACATTTGCCCCATAATCAAGGTAAGGTCCTTCAACTGCTTAGATAAATCTGCATGATCAACATTCATGGTATCCTCAAGACGATCAATCCTTGCATCATTCTCAGCCATGTATCGATTGAAAGTATCTTCAACACTCTTCACTTCGTGCTGCAGCATAATATGCCCCCTTTGTGTCAACTCTGTAATCTGCCTCTACTGGGATTCTAGTATCTTGTTGATATTAGCTAGACTAGAGACGGTCTCATCATCCCTATTAGGCTTCACTACTTGATGTTCAACCTGTGTCACCGTACCAAGTACATAAGTTCCTCTTACTCTTTTCGTAGGCCTGTCACGTGAATTCATAGAGATGTCTTCAAACAACTTTTCTGCTTCAAGTGATGTTTTAGATAACAGTGTTCCCCATGATAATGCATCAATAAGAATACGCGACTCACAATCCAATCCATAGTAGAAGATGCACATGTATTCAGCCTTAGACGCCCCATCTTGTGGGCACCTCCTGAGCATGTAAATTTGTGCCACGCCTCATAAAATTTCTCACCCTGATTAATAACAAATTGGGTGATCTATTGCTTCATTCTTAAGATCCTTGAGGGTGGCATGTATCTCTCCATGAACTTCTGCTGCAGTTGTTCCCATGTAGTGCAATCCGTGGTATTAAGGTCTCATAACAAGCTTCCACTCTATCAATTAAAGAGAACTTAAATAGGGCGATCCGTCTAGCATTATCATTAGCTCCAGCTCCCTTTTAAGTATTTGCATAACCAAGAAATCTACGAAGATGCTGATATGGATCTTCAAAGCAACCTCCAGAAAAGGGATTCTTTTCCACCATATTGATAAGAGCGGGATGTATCTCAAAATCATCATCTTCCCCTTGCTCCTATCAACCCCTTGTTACCAATTTCTTAGTTCGTGAAAATTTCACGTATGGCAACATTATCCAGATACTGCCTTGCTTCGGTCATGCTAAGTTCAGTGTGTTACTTCTTCCTTTCTTTTCTCTCCTTTTCCTAGTGCACAAGTACTTCAGAAAAATTCAAGGTTAGATAGAATTAAATAATCACAAATAAAAATCTTAATCAAATTAGGAATAATAAACTAATAATAACAGTCGTTCCCGACAACTGCGCAAAGAACTTGATGCGTGTTTTCTTTGCACGCAAAATTAATCCCCAAGTATTAAGGATATCAATTGCAGCTTAAGCAAGCGACCAAGTGAATATCGAACCCAAAGGACGGCGTATTATCAATTTAATTATTTAATAAATTAATTAAGACAAAAGGCAATAACATTTGAGGTTAATTATCTAATAACTACTATGCCGAAAATTAGATAAAAAATAAAATAAATTAAACACTAGAAGAATTACGAAAGTGGATCAAGTAGGAGAATAGGTAGCTCTAGGAAAATCCTGTTTCACTCATTAATTTCCCTTCCGAGTGTTGATGTCCGACTCTGTCTTGTGGAATATGGACGCATCACTAAGCCATGCATATTTACTTTATAGACACAAGCAAACATGTGTATAACACGTGTGAATAACCTCGGAGCAAGAGATATAATTCCACCCCCTTTCTAGGTACTATCAGTATCAATTATTTCCCTGGTCAATTGGTACTCTAACCCAATATGATCTCCCCTTATAGGTACTATGAAGTTATCCTCTTTATCATACTTAATAACCCGAATTCAATTCAATTAATAAGTATTCATATATGATAGTTCTAATGGAGCTTCGGAGTTCCCTCACTTAGAATCATAACATGGAATCCTGTTCAGCGGTGAACGCACTCAATCAACAACCAAGATATATATTCAGACTCTATATACCAATTGAAGATGCACAAAATGACCGTGAATATGGATTAAGAAAATATAATCATATATAAAATAAATCCACAAGTAGCATTGTACGGAGCTTACATACGAAAATTTTATTAATTCGCAAAACCTTCACAATCCTAGTTCTACCAAAAAAGCTCTAGCCCATGATGTTGTGAAGAACAATCATAGGTGTTGGATAGATCTTACACCCTGATGTTTCGAAAATTACAAGATAAATTAGGAAACGAAATAAACCCTAGATGTGGGCGTAGTCGCGTCCTTCTCCATCTTGAATTTTCCTCATGGTTTTCCTCTTGATTCCACAAACAAATCTTCCAAGTGATGAATGGATAGAGGAAAGGATGTGGATGATGGATGGGGGGTGATCCCCCTTGTGGGGTGTAGGATGATGTGATCTACACCCCCTTTTTATACTTGTAAAGTGCTCCTCATGGACATTGGATGAGCTTTTACTTGAGACATACGCCAAATTTAGTAAAAGAAACTCGAAACTACCAAAAATAGAACCCAGTGACATCTTGTTACACCAAACCTCAGAAGTCGAGCAATGGTCGAGCAAGCTCTCTGCAAGATTTTGGTCATTTTGCTCGACCAAGACTGATCTGCTCGACCAAGATGATGCTGGTCGAGCAACATCTCCAAGTTGAGCAAGCTTGCGCAATCTCACTGTTTCGCGCATAACTTCCACATTCGACCTTCGATTTGAGTAATTCTTGTGTTCACATAATCATCTCTTCCTTGGATTTCTATCCATATAAATAACTTATAGAAACTTCAATATTTGAATGTGTAATAAGTCATACAAAGTGGACAGTCATTCTGTTCGGCACAGCTTGCGCGACGTCACCACTTTGATCATAACTTTCTCGTTTGGAATCCTATTGAGGTGTTCTTTACGCCAAAACGACCCTCTTTTCTGTGGCTTTCCAACCATATATCAAACCTCTAATTCAGAGTGCTATGCAAACACAGAAAAATTACACAAGTTGAACGTGTGTTTTTCAGCATCATTGCACAAATTGCACCTTTTCTCCAACTTTGCACTTTTGATCCTTTTTCCACCTAAAACACAATAAAACACCTCAAGTGCACCTTTTTCTCAAATATATTGAATATAAGATACTTGTGCTAATATATAACAACAATACTCATCAAAAAGGTGTTAAATTGGAAACTAAAACACGCTTATTTTCACTCTCATCATGGAGCTCCTACAGGATTTTGAGCGGATGTACATAGATGACGATATGTTAGGCTAGGCCGTAGGTTTATTTTGTTTCTGCTGATGTTTTGTTATGGAATATAATAAGTATTTTCACAAGTTTGTGGGGTTTGAAGTGGTGTTAGAAACCAGTTACGTATGTTGAACTGGTATGATGGTTTCAGTTATAAATATATTATGTGAGAAAAAAATATATGCAGGTTTTTATAATGATGATGTTTATGTTAAATAGTATTTGAATTATAAGTTATGTAAGTTGGGTCGTGTCATTTATAACAACTAAAATAAAATAAACACTAGAAGAATACGAATGTAACTCAAGAATGGAGAATAGATAGCTCTAGGATAATCCAGTTTCACTTATTAATCTCCCTTTGGTGTATCAATGTCCGACTCTACCTTGTGGAATATGGACGCATCACTAAACCATACAAATCTACTCTATAGACACAAGTAAACATGCGTGTAATACGTGTGAATAACCTTGGACTAAGAAATATAATTTCACCCCCTTTTTGGGTACTATCAGTATCAATTATTTCCCCCTAGGATTGGTACTCTAACCCGATATGATCTTCATTTATAGGTATCATAAAATTACCTTCTTTATTCTGCTTACTTTCCCAAATTCAAATCAATTAATAAACATTCATATATGATAGTTTTAATGAAGCTTCGAAGTCCGTTCACGTAGAATCATAACATGCATGGAATCCTATTCAGCGGTGAACGCACTCAATCTACAATTAAGAAATATATTCAGACTTTTATACCAATTGAAGATGCACAAAATGACTATGAATATGGATTAAGAAAAGTATAATCATATATTAAATAAATCCGCAAGTAGTGTTGTAAGGAGTATACACACGAAAGTTTAATTAATTTGTAAAAACCTTCAAAACCCTAGATCTACAAAAACGTTTCTAACCATGACGTTTCGAAGAACAATCATGGGGGTTGGATACATCTTACCCACATGTCTGGAAAATAAAAGATAAATTAGTAAACAATTAAACCCTAGATATGGGAGTCGTCATGTCCTTCTCCGTCTTGAATCTTTCTCTTGGTTTTCCTCTTGATTCTACAGACGAATCTTCAAGGTGATGGATGGTTGGAGGAAATGATGTGAATGGTGGTAGGAGGGTGATCCCCCTTATAGGATGTAGGATGATTGTCTTGTGGTTTTCTCCCAATCTTTTGACCATGATGGGATTTTTAAGACGAAAATACACAGAAACACGTACTGGGGGTGTAAAAATTAGATTTGGAGCTGTCCCAGGCCTTTGGTTCGACCTATGGGCTTGGTCGAACCATGGTCGAATCGAAATCGGCGAATTAACGCACTTTAGGCATATTGTTCTACCATGGTTCGACCTTCATGGCTGGTAGAACCACATCATCATGGTCGAACCACACTTGCACCGTCTCACCGTTTCGCGTATAACTTCTACATCTAAACTCCGATTTGAGTGATTCTCTCTTTCTTGGCTTTCTATCAAAATAAAGAAATTATAAAAACTCTAAGATTTGAAGGTGTAAAAATCCATATAAAGTGACACAGCTGTTCTGTTCAGCACACCTTACGCGATGTCATTATTTTGATAATAACTTACTCGTTTGGATTCTGATTGAGGTGTTCTTTACACCAAAACGATCCTATTTTAAGTGGCTTTCTATCCATATATCACAATACCAGTTTTAATCTCAAAAAAATACATAAAAATTACATAAGTTGGACGTGCGTTTTTCAGCATTCATACACAAGTTGTTCCTTTTCTCCAACTTTGCATTTTTGATCCCTTTTCCACCCAAAACACAATAAAAAAAACCTCAAGTGTACCTTTTTCTCAAATATATCAAATATAAGACACTTGTACTAATATATAACAATAATTCTCATCAAGAAGGTATTAAATTGGACACTAAAACACGCTTATTTTCCCTCTCATTAATTCCCAAACTTACCCGTTGCTCATCCTGAGACAAAAAATAAAAATAAAGAGAGAGAGAGAGAGTAAGAAAATTAGCGGGGAAATAAGAACTATGACCAATATCCCATTCAAAATACAATTGTCCTAAACTTAGGTCATGCAACTCTCATTACATGTAATAATCAATTCATAGCATACAAGTTAAGACAATCACCACCAATTCAAATGCTCCATTAACATATTCTCACGGGACATATATATCACTCACACTCAAATGTAAAAGACGTACACTTATGGGTTAAGGTGTTAACGCTCAAATTCAATTTAAGTGCATGCGTAACCATAAGGTTGCCAAATATCTTAAACTCTCTACCACTAAAAGTACGATTCGACAATGTGATCAAAAAGGACTTTTCTTTTGGATGTAACATTGGCTCTTTGGTTAAGGTAGAAAATATATAGATAACTGACTCAAAACTCAGATCAATTAAGTGCACATTCCATCATGATCTTTCATTCTTCTTTCTCACTTCAATTAAGCACAACATCCTCCTCAACTCTTTCACCTTTCTCTTTCAAGCACAACCTTTTTTTTCCTTCTCTTTCTTTTTCTTTTCTCTTGAGGTACCAGTTTCAGGCACTACCTCGCGCCTCCTCTATAGAGTACTAGATTTAAGCACTACCCTAGGGTGTTTGTTGTCATGGAGTACTAGATTTGTGTACTACTCCATGATTTTCCTTAGATGCATTATCAAGATCACTCACTATTTCAATACCAATTTTACTCATTCTCAAGTTGTTATTAAACTCCATCAACACACTTTGAAAAGACATTAATTCTCATCATGATAGAGGGCATTCAAGACATAAAAAATTTAAATGCTCAAAGTGGTTATTTCTCGTAGCTGCCAAAGAATGAGGTTTTTAGGCTCAACGGGGCTAACTGCGGATAAACATCATTCGTTAGCGAATTATTTGGCTAAGTGACTTATAAACTCAAGGATGATCTAAAATCATCTCCCAGATGTTGTTGAGTATTCTCGATAGTTCCCCCTGAGAAGGAGTTTCTTTCTATCATGCTGATAAGAGCAGGGTGAATATCAAAATCTGCGTCATCTCCGCGTGCTCCTAACAGCCCCACGTTGCCCCCTCCATTATTCTTAAAGACTTCACGGATTGCAACATTATCTGGATTCACCGCCATGTTGACTGCTTCTGCTTCCAAGTTTTCTTCGGTTGCAGCTTCAGTCACTCGCGAATTCAGTTCGTCAACCTCAACTCCTAAATTAAGAGCTTCGGTTGCTTCCATATTCTTGTTCTTCTTTTTTCTTATCTTCTTTTTCTTTGACGATGCTCCAATTTTTGGAACAAAAGGCGCTAATGTTCCTACCCTTGATCTAGTATGCATACACCTAAGAAAAATATAGCGTTAGAATCTAAAGACAAGTATGGTATAGTTTCAAATAAAACAGCAACAATAAATTTAATAAGGACAACCGTCCCAGTTAATGGGGCCAGAAACTTGATGAGCGTTTTCTCAACACACAATTTTAATCCCCAAGTATGAAGAATGCGATTGTAACTTAGATAAGCGACCAAGTTATATTATCGAACCCAAAGGACAATTGGTTATCAGTTTATTATTATCTAATATAAGTGAAACTATTGTTGGAAATTTAAGTGGAGGATATTTATTAACTACGAAATAAATAATTAGAATAACAATATTAAATAGTAGAGATAGACGAGAGTTAACAAGTGAGAAGATAGGCAGCTCTTCGGTCCATTCAATTTCACTAGTTAATTTCCCTTCCGTATGTCAATGTCGGACTCTACCTTGTGGAATATGGGCGCATCACTAAACCAAGCAAATCTACTCTATAGACACAAGCAGATAAGCGTGTAACAAGTGTGAATTACTTTGGAGCAAGAGACATAATTACACCCCCCTTTCTAGGTACTATCAGTATCAATTATTTCTCGTGCACTAGGTGCTCTAACCCGATATGATCTTCCCTTATAGGTACTAAATAATTATTCTCTTTATCCTACTTACTAACCCGAATTCAATTCAATTAATAAGTATTCATATAAGATAGTTCTAATGAATCTTGGAAGTCCCCTCACTTAGAATCTTAACATTGAATTCCTGCTCAGCATTGACCACACTCAATCAATAACCAAGATATGTATTTAAACTCTACATAATAGTTAATGATGCACAAAACAACACTTAGTATGAATTAAAAACGTATAGTCTTATATAAAATAAATCCACAAGTAGTGATGTACGGTGTATACATACGAAAGTTCAATTAACTAGATAGGAACCTTCATAAACCTAGAACTACCAAGGTGATTCTAGTCTATAACGCTTCGAAGAACGTTCATGGTGGTTGGATAGATCTTACTCATAGTCTTGAAAATTACAAGAAAAATTATGTTGTGAAGTAAACTCTAGATGTGGGCATCATCACTTCTCGCTTCGTCTTGAATAATCACTTGGTTCTCACTTGATTCACAGCACAAATCTCTCTCTACGGCTCCTGCGGATGGAGTTAGGGTTAGGATGTGGTGTATGATGGATGTGGAATCTAACTCTCCTTTTTTGGTATGAATGAGACTTCTTTTTATACTTGTAACATCTCCTCATAGACCTTTACTAGGCTTTTTCGTAGAGAACATACACATTCACGCACTTGGAGGTGAAATCTCAACATTTCGGAGCTGATGTGTTGCCGTTCGACCAGACTTGGATTGGTCGAATAGGACCTCTTGGTCAAACGGTGGTCGACATGCCTGTAAGCTTAAACCCGTCTTCACGTCTATCGTTCGACTTGACTTCTCTTGGTCGAATGGAACGTCTTGGTCGAACAACCACTATGTACGCTGAAAGCTTCTCCATTAAACTTATCTCCTCAGTTCGATCGGTCAGAACCTGGTCGAACAGCTTCTTCAGGTCGAGCAAGCCTTGGAAATTGCCTCGAAAATTGTGTTTTCTGATTTCGAGCACTTAAGATCTATTTTTCTGTACAAATACGCTCAAATAGCCTCAGTAGTATCTGATTCATGCTTTTTCCATAAACAGCCTGATTCGTCTTGATAATAGACCAAATCATACTCATTTTACACACAAATCGGAGCTCAAAATACGTGAATTATCACTCTCATCAAACCACAATGCTCACCATCAAGTGATGGATCATCAATATCCCAGTATAGTGAAGCTATTGTTCAGAGTTAATTTAATGTTAGTTGTTTAATGCAAAGCTTTAAATTCTAACGTGTTAATAACTTAATTCAATAAAAAAAAGTTCAAACCCAAAAAGTTATAGGGTAAGGAAGAAACATAAGAGAAAAAATTATGTGCTTATGTTGATTTGAGAAATGAGATTTTTTAAAAATAGTCAAGCACACCTTACATGCGCAGATAAGTTAATCCGTAACATAATGCTCAGGGAATCCGCTAATGGCTGATAAATAAAAGAACAGAAACACCAACCATGATATTTGCTCGAAAAAAAAGGCACCAAAGTTCTTATTTCATTCTAACCCACAATGAGCATTAGATATGAGAAAACATCCCACACAATAGGAACGGAATAAAATCCAATTGAAGACAAATCATTAATCCTAAATCCAATTGAAGACAAATCATTAATCCTACATATAAAAAAATAAGCAACTAACGGACGTTGCCGTCACGGATCCTCTTCCTCGCCGCGCTGGACTCCAACCAATTCTCAGGGCCAACATCTAGGGAGAGAATAAGATTAGGGCTACAATAATTTTGCCCAAAAACTCTTTATGGCTGCGGGAGAAACAAAAGTGTTTATAGTGTTAAATAAAAAAAGTAAAATTTTAAATAATAAAATCATATTTAACAAATTTATAGTATTAATAAAATTAAAATAAAAAATAATAAAATTCATTTTTAGTATAATTAAATTTGGGTAGGTCTTGGGTGAGACCGTCTCACGGATCTTCTTATGTGAGATGAATCCTCCATTGACCCAAATAAATATATATTATATTAAATAAAAAGAGAATTAAAAACAAATCCTTGTTTGGCCTAACTAATTAAAAACCCTACTTTACTAAGATAAATTTCGGCAATCTCATTCTCCAAGTATTCATGTTGTTTTAACTTTTAGATTAAAAATTTTCACATTTAATAAAACATTTGTATTATTATTATTATCATTAATTATTCATAGATAGTTCAACGGTCTGTTATCACTTTATTATAATCAGGTATCACTTTATATTAAAAATATTCATCCTATAAATTGTTCATAATATAAGTAAACTAAATGTTTATCACTTTTTCTTTATTATGTACTCCCTCCGTTCGCTTCTAAGGAATCCATTTTACTATTTTTGGCGTCCACTTCAAAGGTATTAATTTCCCATATTTAGTAAAAAAAGTATACAATATGCCCACCACTTCTCTCTAATATAACTACTCACTTTACATATAATAATAATACTCCTTCATCCACATTCAAAAAATAAATGGATACCTTAGAATCGGACGAAGGGAGTATAACTTTTATTAAGCATGTTATCACTTTTTATTCCAATGAATTGTTCGTGAGATAAGTTATTTAAATGAATATCTCTTTTCTTTGATTTGGAATTGAAAATATTATCGCTTTTTATTATTCCAGTTAGTTATTTGTGAAATACACTTTTTTAATTAGTTATCACTTTTTTAGAAAAGATGTTATCACTTTTCTTTTAAAATGTTATATCACTTTTCATTTACATTGAGTATCAAATTGTATAAATTTATAATTTTAAATAAAAAATTTAAATTAAATGAATAACAAATTTTAAATAATAAAAATATACTTCGTTCGTCCCCTTGAAAGGTATTCGTTTACTTTTTGTACGTGGATTAAGGAGTATAATAATTTAATGTATAGTAAGGTGAGAGAAATAATATTTTATTGTGTATTGGATATTTGTATTAGTGTTGATTTTGAGGTCATGTGTAGTGATTGTGGGTCACATCAATTCAAAAAGAGAAATACATACTTTGTAATGGGATTGACCAAAATGGAAAAAAATAATAAGTATCAAGAGGACGGAGGGAGTAAATAAAAAGAAAAAATATAGTAATATATATATATATATATATATATATATATATATATATATATATATATATATATATATAATGTAAAAGACCTAATTAAATCAAATCCATAATTAATTTACCAATTTGATACAACTAAACAAGATCCTTTAAAATATAGTTAAAGAACAAATGGTGGATCTGTCCCAAATAAGTAGACGTGAGATAGTTTCATCCAAGTATTTGACATTAAATTAAATTTTATAATTGAAATCAAAAGCATTAATAGGACGATAAGATTAAAATTGAATTATTTTTTAATAAATTAAAATTGAAAAAAGTTAAACAAAAGTAGAAATTTATGTTTGATTTTATATATGTGTAGATTAGATGAGATTAGATAAGATAGAATCCAAATATATTTAATTATTAATATTAAAATTTTTAATACGGTTAAAATAGAATTAATATAAACAAATATCTAGGGTTTAGTAGCCTCAAATTCTTGCCTTCGTCGACTCGGAGGTTCTGTCTCAAATGTCCGCGGGCGAAACAAGCGAGTCGAAGATGTCGGAGGTCGAATCAAGCAAGCCGGATAAATTGGAAACAATTACGGGTGAGTATATGTATGAGTACTACGTAAAAAGCCATGAAGAAAAATTATTGAACGAGAGCTTTACAGGCGTGAGTATTTACGTGATGGACGGGGAACTCTCAGGTAAGCCATTTAGTGTTCAAAGCCTTCACATTTTATGGCCTTCATTCTACAACACGGTAAGGAAACATCGGGTTTTTGTTGATGTGGGTCTTTTTATCAAGAAATTTTTGAATAAATGGCTACCTATCCATCTTTGAAAATGGATTTCAAATGATGAGGTCCAGCTGGGGTTCATAGGAGAAATCATATTTACCATTATTATTTGCACAAAGATATTCCAAAGGTACTCCAGGAAATGTTCACATACCTTTATGAAATCCATGTAGGGGGCTCTTCCATCAATGGATTCCCAATCGATCATATGAGAATCTATTCAAATAAAACTGTGAAGTTTTTAGCATTGCGCTTCTATCCCGGTAATCATACAACTCGAAAAAATTTTCGAGTCTGCTGAGAGTGTTATAACAAAGTTTTTTAGCCCTCAAAATGGTGTCCTCGACCACCTTCTTAGTACTCTAAGATCAGTAGATCCCAAAGAAAAGCACGGGGGTGCATATTGACAAGACATTTGTCAATTGCACCTCTCGATGAGGTGATACGGTTCATTTTGAGGTGCAGATAAAGATCGTAGATTTGACCTACTCTGGGAGAGATGTATGGAAGCCCGACCTTACATTTTCAGAAGTGAAGATGATGAATGGGGAGATAAGTGGGCAGATAAGCAGTCACTAAGGCATTGCGCAAGAAACTTTGCATCTCATTACAAAGATTTCGAGCGATACATTTTGTGCGTCCGAACTACAACACCAACTTAGACTTGAGCATCGAGTGCATGGTCATGTGCTTCTTCATGGCTGAGTTGTATAATATCCAGTTACATCTGAGTAAACCAGGTTTATTAAGTAATATGTGATAGATTGATTAAGTTTATTAAATAGAATCATGACAATTCCTTCAATCAAAGAGGTGACACACCTGAGATTCTATTCTTTTGCATTTCACCTTTATTCTCTTGAATAGAACAGGTTTATTAAGTACTGCCTAATAGATTAGGTTTACTAAGTATAATCATGACAATTATCCTTTGAAATGTTTTCTTCAATCAAAGAGGTTTAAACCTGAAGTTCTATTCTTTTGCATTTGTCCTTTTACTCTCTTACTTGATTTTTATTTTCTCCATTTGTATTCTAAATAGTCATATTAAGTAGATTACTTGTTATAATGTGGTGTAATCCATAAACTAGCTACAAAAAGCTGCTTTAATAGTTCATATAAACGGGAGTGATCTTAAGGAGCTTACCCATTCTTGACAGCTATATATAATCCACCAAACATTAGTGGAACAGCAAAGGGAACATTTCATTGCTAAAGTTTAAGGATAAATTTGAGTTAATAAAGTGTTTTCTTTCTTATTTAAGGAAGAAAAACTCTATGAGTTGTGGTGTTTACTATATGTGTATGCGGGAGAGGGAGAGAAAGAAATAAAAATTTTAAATTAAATGAATAACAAATTTTAAATAATAAAAAATATACCTCCTCCATCCCTTTGAAAGGTATTCATTTACTTTTTGCATGTTGATTAATGAGTATAATAATTTAATGTCTAATAAGGTGAGAGAAATAATATTTTTATGTGTAGTGGGATTTGTATTAGTGTTGAGTTTTGGGTCATGTGTTGTGGTTGTAGGTTACATCAATTCAAAAAGGGAAATGGTTATTGAACAAAATGGAAAAATGATTAGTAAATCAAAAGAAAAAACGTATTAATATAAATATATATATATATATATTAAAAAGGAACTGATTAGTGTAAAAATCTTTGTGTTTTAGGGTCCGATTTAGCATCATTAGGTGGGATTATATCCTTATTTGAGCATCTTGTGGTAGAATTGTATAAATTTGTGTTTCATATGCACGTGAGGTGTTATTTCATATTTTTAGGTAGAAAATGAGGTGAAAAGAGCATAAACGAAAGTCGGAATGACATCGAAAGAAGGAGACGCCGGCATGACTCGTGCCGGCCAGTGAGCCTAAGTCGTACCGCACTGTACGCCAGGTCATGCCGAACATGTTGCCGAGAGGCGCCCACACATGCCGTCGAGCACGAGCGCCGAAGTCGCCGAAATGCACGTGTCATGCCGCCGAAGCCCGCCGAGGAATCCACACGCCAAGCGCCCTCACGACTTGTGCGGTAGGTGGCACGACTCGTGCCAATTTTAAGGGTGGCCCATTTTTGTGTTTTCATCGTTTTCTCGGCCCGTTCGTGTTTTTAACGTGAAAAAGCCCACTTTTGAGTCAGAATTCGGGAAGGATCAGTTATCAACTATACAAGGAGTCCTTGGGGTATTCCAAACCCGAACTCTTTATACCCTTTCATAATTCATCATCCCATCCACCCATCCAGGAGAGTTTGTCAGTATTGCTTACTTGAGTAGGAGAACAAGAAGGTTTAGAATCACGAAGGAGAGAATGGAGGATCGCACCATTCTTAGGGTTATTCTTATTCTTTCTTTCTTAATTTTGAATATGTTTTCATACCTAACCATGTGTGTTGCCTGTAACACCATGGGCTAGTACTTCTTGGATATCGCTAGGTTTGAAGGTTAAGTTGTTTTGAATTGATGATCTAGACTTAAGGTTGGATATCTGCAGTATACTTATTCCTTTATTAATGCTTTGATTTAAGACTTGTATTTTGTCTTATATGATCTGTCCTTATTCATGTGTATGTCAATGCCTTTTGCATGCTTATGCTTATTGCTTGTGTTATATAAGAATTATATTTGTCAACCTGTTATGGGTAAAGGGGATCTAACCATATAACCTTTATTCATTAGAATAATTAATACTGGACACCTAATATATTTATTAATTACCATTCTAGAGGATTTGGTTTCTTAGATTGCTAGGTGGGAACCAGGGATTAATTCTTAAGTACCTGTCATCAAAATCAGTAGAAAGAAAAGCAAGAAGTTTGCTTCGGCTCTTTTCTACAGGATCCTTAGACAAAATCAAAGGCACGCTCTCCTCCACGGCTCCCTCTACTTCTTTGATGCTTATGCACTCTTGCATATCAGTAGGCCACTTCATAACTCTCTCAAGTGAAAAGACGACTTCTTCATCATTAACTTTCAACTTCAGTTCCCCCTTCTTCACATCAATGTTTGTTCCTGTAGTCGCAAGGAACGGCCTTCCCAAAATTAGAGGAGCTTTGTCATCTTCTTCTTCTTCCATGTCTAGCACAATGAAATCCAATGGAAATATGAACTTCCCTACTTTCACTAGAACATCTTTAACTACCCCCTGTGGGTAGGTCAGGGATCTATCAGCAAGCTGCAATGCTACAGATGTTGGCTTCAGCTCCCCCAAACCAAGCTTCTTGAATACGGAATGTGGCATCAGATTAATACTAGCCCCCAAATCACATAAGGCTCTCTTAGCTTTTCCATGTCCAATCTCACAAGGTATGGTAAAGCTCCCCAGATCTTTAAACTTCGTAGGAAGTTTCTTTTGTATCACAGATCCGCAACTCTCTATTTTATTCACTGATTCATCTCCAGTCAAACTCCTCTTCTTAGACATGATATCCTTCAAGAACCTTGCATAATTTGGCATCTCTTCTAAAGCTTCTGCGAAAGGAATATTGATATGGATCTTCTTAAACATCTCCAAAAACTTCTTGAATTTTTATCCAATCCTTTCTTCAAAAATTGTTGTGGAAACGGAATTGGATGTTTTGTCTTTGGAATGACCCAAATATCCTTCTCAAACTCCTCTCCTTTTTCTTTTTCAGCTCTTTCTGCCTTAGCTTTTTGCCACTTTTTTAACTTATCCAAGAGCAATATCAGTTTATTTCTGCTTTTTCTCATTCTCATTTTGTCTGATTTCAGCTTGCTCTTTATTGGTTATCATCAGATTGACCATCAAGTTTATCTGATCCCCTTGATTCTTCAGTAACACTTTCAGCTCATCATCCATGGATGCTCTTCCTTCAATAGGCTTATGGGCTGGATCAATTCCTGAAGGAGGTGCTACTGCATTACTTGGGTTTCCATATGACAGATTTTCATTCCTTCTCTGATTGTTGAAGTTGGAATTTCCTTGGTCATTCCTCCCCCATTGTTGATTACTAGGTCTGAAATTCTGTCTATTTCTGTAATCCCCTTGAAAATTCTGACCCATAGTGTAATTTGCTTCCTCCATATAATCTTCATCTTGATCAATTCTAGCTTCCTCTCATTTGTTTCCTAATCCGAGACGATCCATCTTCTTATGCAGCTCACTGAGTTGACTCTTTAATTCTGATAGCTCACTACTATTGACCTAAACTTCCACTTTAGTCACTTTATCAAAAGCGACTCCTTCTGATCTCTCCATAGGCCAATCATATGTGTTAGCTGCCATCTCCTCAAAGATCTCTTATGTTTCATATGCTGACTTTTTAAAGATTAATCCTCCTGCTGTCGCGTCTACCAACACTCTTGATTCACTCCTTAGGCCTTGATAGAAAAAGCCTAAGTAAGTGTCTTTTGTAAATCCATGTTGTGGACCACAATGCAACATGTCCTTGAACCTCTCCCACACTTCATAAAAACTCTCCAAGGCTCCTTGTTTAAATAGTGTGATCTTTTGCTTCACCTTAAAGCTCTTAGAGGGAGGGAAGTATTTGTTCAAGAACTTATCTGCCAACTGCTTTCATGTAGTACAGCATCTTGCAGGAAGGTTGTTGTACCACTCTTTGGTTTTCCCCGTTAGTGAGAATGGGAAAAGCCTCATTCTGATAGCATCCTCCGGAACATTCCTATGCTTCTGCGTCCTTGCATACTTATCAAATAGTTGCAGATGCTAAAAGTTGCAGAAGCTCACTAGGACTCTCCAAAGATTACTACTGAACTGATGTGCTTGTACCATCCGGATCAGTCTAAATGGTAGCTCAAAATTTTTCGCAGTGATTGCGGATCCATTCAATCCAGCATTTGTGGTGTACTTCAGCTTGTACTGGTCCCGCATGGGGGTTGGGGCCTGATCATCAGCCATCTTAGCTAAATTTTACCTGTGCTCACGCAGCTGATTAGAATAGTTTGGATCTAAATAAAAAATAAAAATAAAAGCAATTAAAAATTTATCGTCCTAAATTAAAATAAATCACAAAAGAATTAAATAGTAAAGCCTAGGGAATTATCCCCGGCAATGGCGCCATTTGCTTGTTCACCTTTTTGCATGTCTCCAAGTGTAGGGAATCAATTGCAGATAAGCGTGTGACCAAGTCTATTATCGAACCCGAAGGATAATTCTAAACTTACTATTTAACCTATCTATGACTATTCTGATATAAGATTAATCTGGGTATTTTAAGAGAATTACCTAAATTAAAGATGCAGAAAATAAATACTAAAAATAATAAAATAGAAGTTAATATTAAATATGAAAGTGTTCAAGAGAGAAGATAGATAGCTCTAGGTAATCCAGTTAAATTGGTCAATTCAAATCACTAGATAATCGGTTAGAATCCTGCAATTCTTATGAAAGCAATCACTTAATTATGTTAAACCCCTCTTTTAAAGTAAACTTAACAAATAAATCTGGTTCAAACCCTCAGTAGGCCGTTCCTTACGACTACAGGAACAAACATTGATGTGAAGAAGGGGGAACTGAAGTTGAAAGTTAATGATGAAGAAGTCGTCTTTTCACTTGAGAGAGTTATGAAGTGGCCTACTGATATGCAAGAGTGCATAAGCATCAAAGAAGTAGAGGGAGCCGTGGAGGAGAGCGTGCCTTTGATTCTGTCTAAGGATCCTGTTGAAAAAAGCCGAAGAAAACTTCTTGCTTTTCTTTCTATTGATTTTGATGACAGGTTTGATGAGATCTCTAATGGATACATTGAATACTTACATAAATCTGATTGCAGGGATTTAGCAAGAAAGCTTAAGCCGACTACTGCGAGCCTCAAGGTTGCAAGTGCAAGAGAAACACTACCTTTGAAGGTGGCCGAGGATGTCGTAGTTAAGGTTGAGAAAAAGGATGTCGACAAAGGAAGAATAGATGATGCCTACTTGAAGCCTCCTAATATACCACCGGATACCAATAAATTTGAAAGTCCTTTCTCTCTTTCTTTATTTTGTGATCAATTTTATCCTGAGTTTGATCTTGATGGTGATAGGAATGATTCTGAAATTGAATGGAAGATTGACAGGAATGAGATGAGAAATCTTGAGAAAGGAGATTCTACTGATCATATGATACCTAAGAAAGGTAAGGTGGAGAGTGTGGATGATAAGAGGGGGAGAAAGTATTGGAAGGTGAAGATGAAAGAGGATCGCATTCTTAATCAGTAGTCTACGTATTCTGCATTCCGTCGTGACTCTCCGAAGTTAAACATAAGCACTTGTTGGGGGCTTACCCTCCTATTTTATTGTTTTAATGTTTTTGTTTGGTGTAGGAGATTTTATTAGGTTCTTCTTCGCCTATGGTTTTCACTTTTTGCAAACTTAGTTTCTCACTTAGTTTGAACTAAGTTTGGGGGTGGACCAAGGTAAGTTTTCTTTCACTTGTGTGTGATGCTTGGAGGTTGATTTTTTTTAGAATTTTCAGAATTTATTTTGAATGTTCGAATTTTTTTGCATCTATCCAAGTGTTTTGTTTTGTCATGTTTATTTTTCCTAGATTTGGTGTGATTAATTTATTAAATTTTTTTAGTTTTCCTGATGATATTACTGATGAATTATGTGTATTTGAGCTTAACTTGGATGAAAATTCGAAGATATAGGTGAAAAGATCTAAAAGTGCCCAGTTGTGAAATTTAGAGGTGCACGACTAGTGCCGTATAGGTCCATGAGTCACGCCGAAGCTGATGGGACAGGAATGCAAGACGTGCCGCCCAGCACTGGTGCTGGTGGCCAGCACAAGCTGCGGAAAGAGAGCGTACGACCCACTGAGGAATGGGGCACAATTCGTGTCGTTTGGTGCAGCAGCACGCCAACTGTCGACAGGTAAGGTGGCACGACCCGTGTTATATTCTGGCAAGAGTCGTGCCGAGGTCGTGCGTGGGTCCAGGTAAGTCTTCAAATTCGAATTTTGGGTCAGTTTACACTTTTGGTTTGTATTGGGGGATATTATGTGGAGTTTATTTTCTAGTAGTTGAGGTATTTACGTTTGGGTTTCTGGTTGTGTGCTTATTATGATCTTATTTGTTAGATTTCTGCCAGAAATTCATATGGTCTTGAAATTGATGAAGGAAGTGTACTTAAGTTATATTGTGATATGAAGTTCTATGTGTACTTATGAGATATTACTTAACATGAAGAGTGCTCTGTTACTTGTTAAAAGCCATGTGAGGTTTTGAGCCTTTAGATCATGTATGTAATCACATGATATTTCTTTATGGTGAGTATCATTCTTATGTTCGTATTCTAGAACTTGTCTCTTGTCTTACTTGAGACTACATGTTATGTTAGATAATGGAAGATGATTTTAGGCCATTTTTGAATTTATAAGTCACTTAGCCAAATAATTCTCTACCTATATGATTGTTTATCCGTAGTTAGCCCCGTTGAGCCTTAAGACCTCATTCTTTGGAAACCTACGAGAAAATAACCACTTTGGGTATCTTAATTTTTTTTTAGCCTTGATTGTCCATCATGAAGAGAATTAATGACATTTCAAAGTGTGTTGATGAAGCTTGATAACAGCTTGGGAAGGAATGAAATTGGTATTGAAAGAGTGATTGAACTTGAGAATGCATCTAAAGGAGAATCATGGAGTAGTGCTTAAATCTAGTACTCTATTGAAATAAATACCCTAGGTTAGTGCCCGAAATAGGTACCCTATGGAGGGTGCATGAGGTAGTGCCCAAAACTGGTACCTCAAGAGAAAGAAAAAGAAAAGAATGAAAGAATGTACATGTTATGCGTGGAAGAAAGAGAAATTTGAAGAGAAAAGGAGGATGATGTGCTTGAATTGAAGTGAGTAAGAAGAATGAAGATCAAGATTGGTCGCTACTTGATTGATCCGAGTTTCGAGTCATTTATCCATATGTTTCCTACCTTTACCAAAGAGCCAACATTACATCCTAGTAAAGTCCTTTTTGATCCCATTGTCAAATCATACTTTAAGTGGTGGAGAGTTTGAGACATTTCGCAAGCTTATGATTACGCATGCACTTGAATTGACTTTGAGTGTAAACACATATCCCATTAGTGTTCATCTTTTACACTTGAGTGCGAGTGATATACTTCTTGTGAGAATAAGTTGAAGGAGCATTCTAATTGGTAGTAATTGTCTTAACTTGTGTGCTATGAATGATTTATTGCATGTAATTAGAGTTGCATGACCGTAGTTAATGACAATTGTGTGGAATGGCCTAGTGTCGTATTCCTTGTTTTTCCCTTAGATTTTCACACTATCTTTCTTCTTCTTTATTCTTTTTTGTTGTTCGGGGATGAACAACACTTAAGTTTGGGGTTTGATTAGTGTGAAAATCTACATGTTTTAGAGTCTGATTTAGTATCATTAGGTGGGGATTATATCTATATTTGAGCATCTTGTGGTAGAATTGTATAAATTTATGTTTCAAATGCACGTGAGGTGTTATTTCGTATTTTCAGGTGGAAAATGAGGTGAAAAGAGCATAAACGGAAGTCAAAAATGAATTCGTAATAATGTCGGGAGGAGGAGGCGCTGGTACGACTCGTGCCGGCCAGTGTACCTAAGTCGTGCCTCACGGTACGCCAGGTTGTGCCGTACATGTTACCGAGAAGCGCCCGCACATGCCGCCGAGCACGAGCACCGAACTCGCAGAGATGCACGTGTCGTGCCGCCGAAGCCCGTCAAAGAATCCGCATGCCAAGCGCCCGTACGACTCGTGCGGTAGGAGGCACGACTCGTGCCAGTTTCTAGCGTGGCCCATTTTTGTGTTTTCGTCATTTTCTCGGCCCGTTCGTGTTTTTAACGTGAAAAAGCCCACTTTTGAGTCAGAATTCAGGAAGGATCAGTTCTCAACTATAAAAGGAGTCCTTGGGGTGTTCCAAACTCAAACTCTTCATACCCTTTCATAATTCATCATATCATCCACCCATCCCGGAGAGTTCGTCAGTATTGCTTACTTGAGAAGGAGAACAAGAATGTTCAGAATCACGGAGGAGCGAACGGAGGATCGCACCATTCTTAGGGTTATTCTTATTCTTTCTTTCTTAATTTTGAATATGCTTTCATACCTAACCATGTGTGTTGCTTGTAACACCATGGGCTAGTACTTCTTGGATAGCGCTAGGTTTGAAGGTTAAGTTGTTTTGAATTGATGATCTAGACTTAAGGTTGGATATCTGCAGTACACTTATTCCTTTATTAATGCTTTGATTTGAGACTTATATTTTGTCTTATATGATCTGTCCTTATTTATGTGTATGTCAATGTCTTTTGCATGCTTATTCTTATTGCTTGTGTTATATAAGAATTATATTTGTCAACCTGTTATGGGTAAAGGGGATCTAACCATATAACCTTTATTCATTAGAATAATTAATACTGGACACCTAATATATTTATTAATTACCATTCTAGAGGATTTAGTTTCTTAAATTGTTAGGTGGGAACCCGGGATTAATTCTTAAGTACCTGTAAAAGGAAGTCTAATACACTTGCCTTTAATGTAATTTTGCATGAAGTACCTAAAAAGGGAGCAAGGAATATTCTTCTGCATCTGAGGGTTTGAACCAGATTTATTTGTTAAGTTTACTTTAAAAGAGGGGTTTAACATAATTAAGTGATTGCTCTCATAAGAACTGCAGGATTCTAACCGATTGTCTAGTGATTTGCTTTGACCAATTTAACTGGATTACTTAGAGCTATCTATCTTCTCTCTTGAACACTTCCATATTTAATTTTATCTGCTATTTAATTATTTTTAGTATTTATTTTCTGTATCTTTAATTTAGGTAATTCTCTTAAAATACCCAGATTAATCTTATATTAGAATAGTCATAGATAGGTTAAATAATAAGTTTAGAATTATCCTTTGGGTTCGATAATAAACTTGGTCACACGCTTATCTGCAACTGATTCCTTACACTTGGGGACATGCAAAAAGGTGAACAAGCAAGAACTAATAATGTCAAATCCATAATTAATTTACCAATTTGATACAACTAAACAAGATCTTTTAAAATATAGTTAATGAGCTAATGGAGGATCTGTCTCAAATAAGTGGACATGTGAGACAGTTTCATCCAAGTTTTTTGCATTTAATTAAATTTTATAATTTCGGTGGACATGGTGGAGGCTCATGCACAATGAAATCAAAAGCATTAATTGGACGTAAAGATTAACATTGAATTATTTTTTAATAAAGTAAAATTAAAAAAAAAATTAAATAAAAGTAGAAATTTATGTTCGATTTGATATATGTGTAGATTAGATTAGATTAGATAAGATAGAATCCAAATATATTTAATTATTATTATTAAAAGTTTTAATACGGTTAAGATATAATTAATATAAACAAATGTCTAGGGTTTAATATCCTCAAATTCCTGCCTTCGTCGAGTTTGAGGTTCTCTATCAAATGTTGGCGGGCAAAACAAGTGAGTCGGGGATGCGGAGGTCGAATCAAGCGAGCCAAATAAACAAAAAACAATTATGGGTGAGTATATGTATGAGTACTACGTAAAAAGCCGTGAAGGAAAATTGAAGAATGAGGGCGTTAAAGGCGTGAGTATTTACGTGATGGACGGGGAACTCTCGGAGAAGCCCTTTGGTGTTCAAAGCCCTCACATTCTCTGGCATTCATTCTACAATATGGTAAAGAAACATTGGGTTTATGTTGATGTGGGTCTTTCTATCAAGACATTTTTGAACAAATGGCTACCTATATTTCTTGGAAAATGGATTTCAAAGGATGAGGTCCAGCTTGGGGTTCATAGTGTAAATCCTATTTACCATTATTATTTCCACCAAGATATTCGAAAGGTACTCCAGGAAATGTTCACATACCTTTATGAAATCTATGTACGGGGCTCTTCCGTCAATGGATTTCCAATCCATCATATGAGAATCTATCCAAATAAAACTATGAAGTTTTTATTAGTGTGCGTCTATCCCGGTAATCATACAAATCGAAAAAAGATTTTGAGTCTGCTGAGAATGTTATAACAAAGTTGTTTAATCCTCACAATGGTGTCCTCGACCACACCTTCTTAGTACTCTAAGATCATTAGATCCCAAAGAAAATCACGGGGGGTACATATATATTGACAAGAGATGTGTCAATTGTACCACATGATGAGGTGATACGGTTCATTTTGATGTGTGAAGAGCGCATCAACTCGAAAGATTTGGATCATAAACATATGATTTTCTAATGAAAGACATGATTAAATAGCGGGATTGGGGTCAACGATTTGTAGATAAAGATCATAGATTTGACATGCTCTGGGAGAGATGTATAGAAAGACCGACCTTACATTTTCAGAAGTGAAGATGATGAATGGGGAATTAAGTTGGCAGATAAGCTGTCACTTTTGCGTTGCGCAAGGAACTTTACATCTCATTATAAAAATTTCGAGCGATACATTTCTGTGCGTCCGAACAACAATAAAAACTTAGACTTGAGCACCGAGTGCACGGTCATGTGCTTCTTCAAGGCTGAGTTGTATAATACCCAGTTACGTCTAAGTAAAACAGGATTATTAAGTAATATGTGATAGATTGATTAGGTTTATTAAGTGGAATCATGACAATTCCTTCAATCAAAGAGGTGATACATGGTCACGGACTCTGTTCACGAGCCACCCTAGTTTCAATAAGTGATAAAAAAGGTCTTTATCTTAGGATGTAATGTTTAGGCTCTTTGGTAAGGTAGGGAACTTTAATAGTGACTATTCAAGTGTAAGCAATTGAAGAGATGATTCCTTTCTCCAACTTCCTCACTTTCAAGCTTCCTTTAATTTCTTCTTTAATCACAAGCACTAATCATTATTATTCCTTGGATTTCTTGAGCTCCTTTTGATTTGTATGTTTCCTTTCTTTTGACTTTTGAATTCCAGAGCAGATTCTTTTTTTTGATTATTTGCTTATTTTTCTTGTTTTGAGGTCGCATGTACATTTTTTCTGAAGCTCTCTTCATCCTCTTCTTATTTGTTTACCATTTCCTTTCTTCTCTAGCACAATTCTCACATCAAACCTTGTAAACCATCATCTCCTCAATCACCACACATAGGTTATATATATATATATATATATATATATATATATATATATATATATATATATATATATATATATATATATATATATATATATAGGCTCAAGTGGGTTTTAAAGGCTTGTATTGTGCTTGAATCACAAAGAAAAAGACTTATAGGCTCAAAATGGCTTACTAGGGATAATATTTTTGGTAAGAAAATTTATGGCTATGACTTCATTCATTAAGGATGGCCTAAGATCATTTCACAAATTTCAACAATTCGAGTTTCGTTCCTATAGTCCATGAGCAAGTTCTAGTTTGTCTAAGTTCAACCGGTCCTCTCATCAAGAATTAACCATGGAGGCACGGTTGAGGCTCAAGTCTCACAAGCTTTTGCTTTGACCAAAAGAAACCTAATTACCCTTCATACTTCTCAAAATTGAACAAATTATGTAATTCATGTCACAATTTCAACAAGTAGAAACCATTAACATGCTTGCCATCACTCATCACACACAATGCATCATAGCTCATGTTCAAAAATACTCAACACCTTCCCAAAAACATACCACCAAACCATTCATACAAGAATAAAAATAACATGACAAACACAACACAATAATCAAAGACTCACCAAACAATACAAAAACATATAACATGCATAAACTAAATCATCCATCAAAATATCAAAAAACATCAATTCACATTCATAACAATTAAGATCAAATTCCCATCACATCCAAACAATAAAAATCAAACCAAAATACCAAAAATAACGAAAAAGATAAATCACATAAAACTGGAAATAAAATCCCAAAGTAAGAAAACCTCCCAAAATCAAACAATTTAAGTACAATCCAATCGAATCAAATCAAATCAAATTCACGAATTCTCCAAATAAAGTCTAATCATAGCCAAGATGAACAAATGAAAGAAGTGTCTAGCACTCAAAGTACTCCCTTCATGGCTCTGGAGGTGGAGGAGGTGGATGATAGGTGTTCCATGGGATGTATGCACGAGGGGACCCAGGGAATTGGAAGTTGAACATCATGGTCATTATCTCCTCCATGTTGTTGGAGTGCACCCTTGATTGCTCCTCGTAGTACTCCCTCCGAAGTTGTCCAGCTCGCAACTCCTGAATATACCTTCCATGCTCCTATTGGATCTCTCGGATCTCCCTAATCTGTGCCCCGTAAGTCTGTTGTACATGCCTCATGTCTCGCACCTCATCCATCATATAATTCCATCTATCATCTCCTTGGTCTGGTCCCACTGGTGGCTGCTCTCCTTCTTCCTCAAACTGTTGTGGCTCAGGGCCTTGCTCATCAAACTCCACCTGCTCCGGGTGTGCATCCTGCTCATCGCCCTCCATAGGCACTGGCTCTGCTCTTAAATTGGCTAGCTCTTCATTCTTTTCAACTCTCATTTGTCTAAGAACCTCTTCCATTTCTTTTCTGTTTCTTCTATAAAAAGCTTTCACCACCCTGGAATGGTTCACACTACCCAAACCCAAATTAGCAAGCCTCCTTCTAGTGTACACCGTAGTGAGCTTCGGAGTTGGCAAGGGAAATGGAGCTCCCTTTTCCTGCCTCAGAAAATATTTATTCCCAACCATGGTCATGAACTCTATCCTCATCAAATGTTGGTAGTTCAACCCTTCACTCACCATTCGATTCTCCATACCTGCAAGATTGATTCCCAAACCTTGAGCTATCATAGTGATCATCCCTCCTAGCATCAAACCTTGAGATAATTGTCTCTTTGCAACCCTTTCAGCACGTTGCAAAAAGTGTGCTGCAATATTCAATGGTAGCTTCTTGTATATGCAATACATAATATAGAGCTGCTTTTCTCCAATAGCTCCACCTTCAAACCTCCCTAAGATGGTGTTTGAGACAACCTTCGCTAAGTATCTCATCACTGGGTTTCGGATGGCAGTTCCCTTTGAAGCACTGGGAACTTATCCTGCTGTTTCTGTTCCATTGTTCACTAAACTCTTCCACCATTCTTGCGGGTTGAAACCACCTCCCTCATAGAAGCTCTGATGGTTCTCTCATGGTGGGCACCCAAAACACTCATTCAAAACAGCCAACGGAACCTTTTTTCTCAAAACATTATCCAACTGAAATGTCACCCACAGAGGAAATCCATTCCGATCCTTCTTCACTTGCAATGTGCTCATGAATTCCGCAGTTAAGTGATAGTAGGTTGGTGGCCTCTTTTCAAAGAATGCTTCTATCTGTGCAAATCAGAATAGCTTTCTCAAATCCTCATCAAGTCCTGATCCTCTCATTGTTTCTGTGTCTTGGAAACAAGTGGGCTTGATTTTTGGAGCTAACGTTTGCCAACGGAGTACATATTTCCCCCAATAATCCTCAAACTCAACCCCAAATAGTCCGGATGTACTCCGTCTTCCATTAACTGTGCATCAAGATTAGGCAACTCTGCAGGATCGGTAATGATAATAAAGTCCTCATTCCTTGGTCTAACTCTCCTCTCGGCCATCTACAAAACAACAATTCTCAAGTTACATTTAAACTTTATCAATAAGAATGTTAATGCACTGAGTTAATTTCCACCCTAGTCATTCAACTTAAGTGTGAAACATACTATGCATCAACATCACTTATTCTCATCAATAAAACTTCAACTTAATCATATTATGCACTTCACCATCATCCATCTCAACTAACCATGAATACATGACTCAATTCTTAAGCATCCTTACACACATGAATTCCAAATTATACATCATCAAACATCATTCATATGTGATCTTCAAATTCAAACAAAAGTCTCTCATAGACATTACATCGAACACTTGGCATGCACAATGTTTCAACATAATTACAAAATAAAATTCACATAGCCTCATGCACAAATCATCAATATCTAAGTCTAATGATTCACCATTAACCACTATTCTCATGTAATACTTCAATAGCACAACACAAACACTCAAATTCATCATTCTCACACAATCCCAAATTAATTCTCATGAACCCTACTTCAATTCTCAATTAATAATTCACATTGACACATGTATGCTCATTACTTCCAAATTCATTGAAAGCATATAATATCACAAAGCCCATGCATCAATGTATTCAATTCCTATCAAAATTCACAAGTTAGGGTTCAAAGAATTCATACCTTTTTAGAATTGGATGTGGAGAAGTATTTTAGATGCGCAAAATTGAAGAACTTCACTCTCAATCTCTCACAACTAACCTTAGTGGTTGATTATCACACTTAGGAGAAGAATATGAGTGTGTACTGACGAAGGAGGCGTGTGGAATGAGTACGGATTGACCCTTTTAAAAACTGGGAATAAACCCTGCACGGCCCGTGCTGTTCTGCACGGCCTCAAGTGAGCCCATGTAGCATGTTCTGATGTTCCTGCATAGCCAAACGTTACAGGGCTGTGTGCGGAGCATGGCCCGTGTACCTGTTCTCCTGCACGGCTCGAGCTCGGCCTTCCTCCTGGCCGAGTAGCGTGGTCTGATGTCAGTAACGATCACCTCTTATAGGGCCGTGTACTGAGCTCGGCCCGTGTAGCATTTTTGCCCTGTTTTTACACTTTCACACTTCACCTCATTTTTGCCCTGTTTTTCCACTTCTCATACACCCTATTCATGCTCAAAACACTTCAAAACATCATTCACACCATAATTATGATCAAAAATGGATTATCATGTACTTAAACACCACCAAACATACCAAAACTAATCTTAACTCATGAGAAAATTTTCAAAATTGACCATTTTGCAAGACAATACAATACACATGATTCATCACCCATTAAAGCATATCCAAAGTATAAGTCACACCACACACTCTCACCCCAAGCTTAAATCGAAACAAGTTGCGAATTAAGTTTGCAAAAGTGGTGAGACGTACCTTTGTCGTTTCCACCAATGCTCTTCATGCACTTACCTCATGATGACTCTTGTGCATCTTTGATAATCATATAATCAAGTATGTCCACCACACAACCTCTCCCCGAACTTAAATTAACACAAGTGTTAAAATTTAAGTTTGTAAAGAGTGGTGTGGCATACATCATCATTCCATCTTATGCATTTTTCTCATGAGCTTAACCACCTATATACCAAATCTACAAGAAGACTATCAAACAAAACAAAAAGAAAATAAAATCTACACTACTCCATAATCAAAGAAGTTTAAGAAGAGAGAGTATCCACATACACTATCTCCTTTTGAGAAGGAGATAGGTAATGCTTCACTCGATGACCATTTACCACAAACTCATTATTCGGACCTTTAAGTTTTAATGTATGTCCACTCAACACTTCAAGCACTTCATATGGCCCCATCCATTTAGACTTAAGCTTCCCGGGAAACAACTTAAGTCTCGAATTGAATACAAGAACTTTGTCCCCCGGAGAAAATTTCTTTTCCTTCACTTTAGCATCATGTCATCTCTTCATATTCTCCTTGTAGATGATTGAGTTATCAAATGCTCTTCCTCTAAACTCCTCCAAATCAACTAACTTCAACAACCTTGCTTGACCACTCTCTCTTTCATCCATGTTGAGGCATTTTATAGCCCACAACTCACGGTGTTCCAACTTCACGGGAAGATGATAAGCTTTACCATAGACCAATTGATACGATGACACATCAAGGATGGTCTTAAAAGCCGTCCTATAAGCCTATAGGACATCATCAAGCTTATCCGACCAATCCTTCCTTCCTCCATTGATGGTCTTCTCCAAAACTAACTTGATTTGGCAGTTTGAGACCTCTGCAAAACCATTTGCTTGAGGTGCTAAGGTGTAGCCACTCGATGCTTCACTCCATATCTCTTCAACAAACTCTCCATCAACTTGTTTACAAAGTGTGATCCTTCATCACTCACTAAAGCTCGTGGAACTCCAAACCTAGCAAAAATATTCTTTTTCAAGAACATTTGCACACTCAAAGCATCATTTGTCTTAGTAGGGATTGCCTCTATCCACTTTGATACATAATCCACAGCTAGCAAGATGTACACATATCCTTTAGACGAGGGAAATGGTCCCATAAAATCGATGCCCCATACATCAAATATTTTCACATAAATCCTCAAGGTCATGGGCATTTCATCTCTCTTACCTATTCCCCCTATCATTTGGTATCTATCACACTTAGCCACAAACTTCTTTGCATCCTTAAACAATGTTGGCCAATAGAATCCCGATTGTAGAACCTTAGCCCCCGTCTTTTGATGAGCGAAGTGACCTCCACACAAAGATGAATGACAAAGCTCAAGAATCCCCATAACTTCTTCCTCGGCCACACATCTCCTTATTACTCCATCATTATAAATTTTAAACAAATATGGCTCATCCCACAAGTACTTCTTCACTTCAATATAAAACTTCTTTTCCTTGTACTCATTAAGCAATGTGGGCTCGATTCCACAAACAATAAAGCTGACATAGTCGGCATACCAAGGCGGCACATTCACCATGAGGGTACATACGTGCTCAACTTCTAATAGCAAAATCTCCTAATCCGGGAACTCATCCCCGATTGGTTTCATATCTTATTTCTCACCTCCATTTTCCAATCTAGACAAATGGTCCGCGATCACATTCTTCACACCTTTCTTATCCTTGATAACCACATCAAATCCCTGCAAAAGCAACACCCAACGGATTAAACGAGGTTTAGCATTTTTCTTACTCATGAGGTATTTTATAGCCGCGTGATCCGTGTAGACAATCATTTGTGTTCCAACCAAGTATGGTCTAAACTTCTCAAAAGTATACACTACGGCTAAAAATTCCTTCTCCGTGGTGGTATAATTGACTTGATGTTGAGAGTGAAAATTAGCGTATTTGAGTGTCCAATTTAACACCTTTTTGATGAAAATTATTGTTATATATTTGCACAAGTATCTTATATTCAATACATGTGAGAAAAAGGTGCATTTGAGGTGTTTTATTGTGTTTTAGGTGGAAAAAGGATTAAAAGTGCAAAGTTGGAGAAAATGTGCAACTTGTGCAAGAATGCTGAAAACGCACATCCAACTTTCGTAATTTTTTTGTGTTGTTGTGGAGATCAAAACTATTTTTTTGATACATGGTTGGAAATCCACTAAAATGAGGGTTGATTTGGCGTAAATAACACCTTAATTGGATTCCAAACAAGAGAGTTATGATCAAAGTGGTGATGTCGTACAAGCTGTTCCTGTTCAGAATGACCGTCCACTTTGCATGACTTGTTACATATTCAAATGTTAGAGTTTCTATAATTTCTTTATATGGATAGAAAACCAAGGAAGAGAGGATCGCTTGCGCTCAAGAATCACTCAAATCAGAGCTCGAATGTGGAAGTTATACGTGAAACGGTGAGACTGTGCAAGTCAATTCGACCTTATGTGCTGGTCGAATTGAGGTCGAATCGGATGGCAAAAGAGTCAATTCGACCACGACACCTCAATTTGACATTCTGTGCTGGTCGAATAGAGCACCTGAGACTTCCAGTAGGTCAATTCGACCTCCAATTCGACCTAGAGGTGAGAATTCGACTTGGCTGCTTGGTCGAATTGACGTGCGGAAACATACCATATCCATATTTTTACAATTTCAATGCGTGTGTTCACCAAAAAGCCCATTCCAAGGCCTATAAGGAGAGCTTACAAGTATAAAAAGGGGTGTAGATCACACCATTAATATACAAGAGAGGAGAAGAGAGACCACAATATACTACACCCCACAAGGGGGGATCACCCCCCAACCATCGTCCACATCCTTTCCTCCATTTATCCATCACTTTGAAAATTCGTCTGTGGAATCAAGAGGAGAACCAAGAGGAATTGAAGAGATGGAAGAGAGAAGGAATGAGGCTTCTACACCAAGGGTTTGTCTAATTCTTTTATTCTACTTTCTAATTTTCCGGATATATGGGTAAGATCTATCCAACACCCATGATTGTTCTTCGCAACATCATGGGCTAGAGCCTTTTGGTAGACTAGGGTTATGAAGGTTTTTACGAATTAATTGAACTTTCGTGTGTAAACTCCATACAACACTACTTGTGAATTTATTTTATATATGATTGTGCTTTCTTAATCCATACTCACGGTCGTTTTGTGCATCATTAACTATTATGTAGAGTCTGAATACATATCTTGGTTATTGATTGAGTTCGTTCACAGCTGAGCAGGATTCCATGTTATGATTCTATGTGAGGGGACTCCGAAACTTCATTAGAACTATCATATATGAATACTTATTAATTGAATTGAATTCGGGTTATTAAGTAGGATAAAGAGGATAATTTTATAGTACCTATAAAGGGAGATCATATCGGGTTAGAGTACCAATTGGCCAGGGAAATAATTGATACTGATAGTACCTAGAAAGGGGGTGGAATTATATCTCTTGCTCTGAGGTTATTCACATGTGTTACACACATGTTTACTGTGTCTATAGAGTAGATTTGCATGGTTTAGTAATGCGTCCATATTCCACAAGGTAGAGTCAGACATCAACACACGAAAGGGAGATTAATGAGTGAAACTGAATTATCCTAGAGCTATCTATTCTCCTACTTGATCCACTTTCGTATTCTTCTAGTGGTTAATTTATTTTATTTGTTATTTAATTTTCAGCATATTAGTTATTAGATAATCAACCTCAAAATCTTATTGTCTTGTATTAATTAATTTAGTTAATAATTAAATTGATAATACGCCGTCCCTTGGGTTCGATATTCACTTGGTCGCTTGCTAAGCTGCAACTGATATCCTTAATACTTGGGGATTAATTTTGTGTGCAAAGAAAACGCGCATCACTTGACACGAATTTAATGTCTTCAAGGCATAATAAATTGCTCTAAACTTCTTCTCTCTCGTTTGCCCCAACACCACTCCAATGGTTTGATCGCTAGCATCACAATGTTGTTCAAATTACAAACTCCAATCCGGGGTGACGAGTATTGGCGATGAAGTGAGAGCATCCTTTAGCACCTGAAAATGATACATGACATTCATCATCGAAGTTAAATGGACAATCTTTCTCAAGCAATTTACAAAGAGGTCTAGCAATTTTAGAAAAATCCTTAATGAAGCGTCTATAGAAGCCCGCATGACCTAAGAACGATCTCACCCCCTTCTCACTAGTAGGAGGGGAAAACGTTCTATGGCTATCACTTTAGCTCTATCAACTTTTAACTCATGCTTTGAAATATGGTGCCACAAGACTATCACATCGGTCACCATAAAATGACACTTTTCTCAATTTAGCACAAGATTCGATTCTTTACACCTCTGCAACACAACAGTGAGATTAGTCAAGCAAATATCATAAGAAGAACCATACATGAAAAAATCGTCCATAAATACCTCCATAATATTTTCAATCAAACCATCGAAGATAGCCATCATACACTGCTGAAAAGTGGCAGGGGCATTACATAGACCAAACGGCATCATTCTAAATGCAATCGTACCATAGGAATATGTGAAAGTTTCTTCTCTTGATCTTCCGGTGCAATCAATATTTGATTGTACCCAGAATAACCAGCAAGAAAACAATAGTACTCATGCCCCGCAAGACGATCCAACATTTAGTCTATGAATGACAGTGGGAAATGATCTTTACGAGTGTTTTCATTCAATTTACGATAACCAACATACACTCTCCAACCCATAATAGTTCTAGTGGCAATAGTTTCATTTGTATCGGATCTAACAATTGTCATACCACCCTTTTTTGCCACTACATGTAAGGGACTTACATATTGACTATCACTTATTGGAAAGATTATTCCCGCATCAAGCCATTTTAACACCTCCTTTCTTACAACTTCTTGCATTATAGGATTTAATCTACGTTGGTTTTGCATACAAGACTTCTCATCATCAATCAAATGAATCTTATGCATTCACATAGATGGGCTAATACCTTTCAAATCTTTTACGCTCCAACCAATAGAAGATTTATGCTCTCTCAAAACTCTTTTCTAATTCTAAATCATTAAGGGAAGAAGATACGATTACCGGATATATTTCATTTTCCTCCAAGTAAGCATACTTCAAATGCTCCGGTAATGGTTTCAACTCTATCTTCTTCTTCTCTTGCACTTCCTCGTTTGGTTCTTCATCAAGTTTCTCCTCCTTTGCTTCCTTTGCTTCCTCATTTGTGAGTGCCTTATAATCATTTAAACCATGCAATTCATCAATCATTTCATCATTTTCTAAACAAAAAGAAGATTTAAATTTAAGATATTCAATAGAGTAAGAATGTCTTATGATGAGTTCCAACGGATCCTTGGAGTGAAGATGATACATATGCTCTTCAATAATGTTGTCCAAAACCTCCAATCTTCTACATTCCTCCTTGTTCCGAGGATACCTCATAGCCTCTCTCAATGAAAAAATTACTTCTTCCTCATTCACCCTCAAAGTGAGCTCTCCCTTCTCCACATCTATCAATGTCTTCCCCGTGATAAGAAATGGACGACCAAGTATTAATGGAACATTCGAATCCTCATCCATGTCTAATACCACAAAATCAACGGGGAATACAAACTTGCCAACTTTGATCAAAATATCTTCCACAATTCCCATTGCGTATGTCAACAACCGGTCGGCTAATTGAAGTGTAACCGACGTCGGTTTGACCTCACCAATACCCAACTTTTTAAAAATTGACAAGGGCATCAAATTAATACTAGCCCCCAAATCACATAAGGCTATGTTCTCCCATCTCACATGAAATCATAAAACTCCCCGAATCTTTCAATTTAGGGGGAAGTTTCTTTTGCAAGATAGCACTACACTCCTCCGTTAAGTTCACCGTTTCAAATTCTCCCAAGCTTCTTTTTACGACAAAATATTTTTCAAAAACTTGGAGTAGTTGGGCATTTGAAGTAAAGCCTCCGCAAAAGGAATATTCACATGAATCTTCTTCAACATTTCAATAAACTTGGCAAATTTCTCTTCTAATCCCTTTTTCAAGTATCTTTGTGGAAACGGAATTGCAATGGGCAACTTCGGAATTCCTCATTCATCCCTTTCAAACTTCTCTTCTCTCTCTTTATGTTTAGCTTCTCTACATCTTTCCCACTTCTTTGGAGACTTCACCTTTTCTTCTTTAAGTATATGGGTACTTTCATCTTTTTCAACAATTTCAACTTCTTTCTCTTTCCCTTCTTTATCCAAACTTTCCATAGTCTCAAGTTCACATTCTACCTCCTCTACTTCCATTTGCATAGAAGGCCTTCGTATTTTGTCCCACTACGAAGTTCAATTGTCTTGCATTGCTCCTTCGGATTAGTAATGGTTGTAGATGAAAACTTCCCTTGACGATGAACATCCCTCCTTTCACTTGCCATTTGACTAATATGAGTCTCAGTTGCTTTAAATCTCCTCTCATTTACATCACTTTTTGTATACTTTCTTCTTTAATTTCTTTCATAAAGTCCAACCCTTTAGCCATTTGATCTTCCATGGTAGGTTTTCCTTCACCATTTGGAGCTTTCTCTCCCAGATTAATATCGGTGGTAAATTAATGGCATTCTCTTGATTCCCATATGACAAATTCTCATACCTACGAGGTTGATTGAAATTTCCTTGGAAGTTACTTTGCCTCCATCCTCCTTGCCTTTGTGGATATCCTCCTCCATGATTTCCAAAATTCCCACCATAATTTCCTTGGAAGTTCCTTCCTTGCATGAAGGCAACTTCCTCAAGCGTCATCTCCGGTGTACACCATGTGTCTTGAATTTCAAAATTAGAGGACATACCTTGTTGAAGCATGGATGTAGGCATTTGACCACTTTGAGAAGATTGACCTATATTAGGCATAGACATGTCTTGTTTAGGATTAGAAAACACTTGTTGATTCATCAAAGGCAACGTCATACCTTGTTGAGGACTTGCAAGCACTTGTTGATTCACCCCCGCTGTAGAATTTGGAGACACTTTCATGTTAGCATTCATCCTCTTTAATATTTTTGTGATCGCCTTGTCGGTCATATCTTCCTTAGGCATTTCCACCTTTTTCACTTGTTGCAAGGACACTTCTTCCATCTTAGCAATTCTCTCCCTTTCATACATTCCCGATGCACGATCCATAGGCCATTGACCCATATTCAAAGCTACTTCCTCACATATGGAAATTGTTCTTTCCAGAGTTTGCCCCAAAATCGAACCTCCTCCCGAAGCATTAATGAGCATCCTTTCACTTCCGTGTAAACCGGCATAGAAAAATCCTATTTGTTGCTCTTCGGGGAATCCATATTGTGGACACTTCCTTAGCATCTCTTTGAATCGGTCTCATGCTTCACTAACTGTCTCAAGTGGCAATTGCTTGAATTGAAAGATTTACCCTTTAAGATGCAACATCTTCGAAGGTGGAAAATACTTGCTCAAGAACCTTTGTGTCAACTCTCTCCATATGGTGTAGGATCCCGGTGGTATAGTATAATACCAAGCCTTAGCTCTATCTCGTAATGAAAATGATAAAAGCTTCATTTTGACAACATCCTCACTTACCCAATTTATCTTTGTCGTGTTTGCTAATTCTGTAAATTGGGCTAAGTGAGCATTTGGATCCTCCATAGCACCACCACCATATTGATTTGCTTGCACCATGTTGATCAATCCCGTCTTTATCTCAAAATTATTCACATTCAATGACAGGTCCATTCCATAATTTCCATATTGCGGTTGGAAATGATCACGGACATTCATTCCCGCTCCATTGTTTCCATTTCCATTAGGTCGATTCTGCACCACCGGAGGATTATTCCTTGCTTCTTGTTGTGCCAACAAGTTTTGAATAATAGCTTGCATTTGTTGGTTTTCCAAGTATATTTGTTGAGCGTAAGCTTGTGGCACAAACTCCGGATTATTGTGTCCTCCTTGAACATTATCGGCTCCCTGAAAATTCCTCATATTGCCTTCTTCATCAACCATGTTTGCATTATCCCTCACTTCTTCCATATTTTCTTCTGTAGGCTCTAATACTCCTCTTCTTTGTCTTCTTAAGGTAGCTTCCAATTCCAAGTTCAAAGGTTCAATAGATTGAGACCTTGAATGAGTTCGCATGTACGTACAAGAATTTTCAAATTAGCTCTCTAAGTAACCAAGACAAGTAAACAAGTAACAAATAAAAGAAATATCCTTATCAAAACTAATCAACTTCAAACTTGTTACAACCAAAAATTTTAACATTTTCCCGGCAACGGTGCCATGTTCTTAGTCGCATTTTTAGTAAAATGTTTAAGAGTAAGAGACTCTATCGTTGTTGTAAACGCGTGACCAACTACAAAATTTATAATAATGTCGTCCCAAGGGAAAGTAAACTTAGGCTTGTATCCGAATTTTCCATTGATTTATGCTTTGTAAGGATGATAGTTTGAAGGTTTGATATTTAAAACTACTACTTAATTCTCTACTCGATTAACTAGAATTTAAACTAATCAAAGTAATTGATCAAATGACAAACGAATGACGAATAGAATGGAGATAGAATTCACTTGAGAAGAGAACAAGACTAATCATAATCATGGTTAAAACTTGAGCTAGATATGCAAAACTCTTGATAGTAATTCTCATTGATTTGTGGAATAAAAGCAATCACAATTTTACCCCTAATCCCTATGGCCAAGGCAATTAGGTTCTCGACTCTTTTACAAGTCTAAGTCTCCTAGGATTGGTCTTAATCTCAATTCCCTTAAGGTACTATGATCATAAGTTGGTTCTTTTCACTTAATTTCTTAAGTGTCCCTCTATGAATGTTTTAAGCCTAAGGAGAGTATGGCTTACCTCCCTTATACTAACATGCATGCACATTTCAATAAATGATTCAATTAAACATCCACTCATAATATTAGAATGGCCATCCTAATACTAAGAATAGAGAATTTAACCACACAAATATTGAAATGAAACATGATTGATATATCATAAAAGGAAATCCACAAATTAATTCAAATCACTACTCAAGTTCTACACATCTAACTCTTCATCTCAACCCTTCATATGATTAGTCCTACTATAGGACTAGCCAATAAACATGGTGTTTAAATCAATACAAATCAAGCTTTGCCCCATTTGAGCCAAATTGGGAAGAAAATCAACACATAAAAGTGAAATTGCTTCCCTTGCATGGAGAATCTTTCCTTCTCTTCAATGTGCTAATTTCTTCAATCGAATGAACCTTTCCTCTTCTCAAATGGTGGATTTGTGGATGGATTGGATTGATTGTGGATGGATTGGATGATGGATTTGTGGATTGAATGTGGTGACCAAATAGAAATTGGATGGACCTAATGGATAGAGATGGAATATGGATCTAGTGTGTGAGGAAATATGGTATGGAGTGTGTGTAACTGCTATGAATCTGATCTCCCCCCTTTAATTTTGCACAAATAATCCTTTTATATCACTAATAGACCTTCTAGAAGCTTCCGGAATATTCTAAAAATTACACAGGTTTTTGCACCTATACGGCCCGTGCAGCAACACACGGCCCGTGTAGGGTGCACCTACTTCGGTGTGTTGTGCATGCTTCCGGACACTACTCGAGCTGCGCTACACGGCCTTGGTTATGGCCGTGTAGCATTTTCTGATGACAATGCATGGCTTCTTCTTACAGGGCCGTGTTCCGCACACGGGTCGTGCAGCAATGCACGGCCCATGCACCAGCGCACGGCCTTCCTCCTGGGCGAGCAGCGATTTCTTATGACACTACACGGCCACTTGTTATAGGGCCGTGTTCTTCCATCTCCGTTTCGCTCCCGATTCCATTTTTGTCCAGTTCTTGACCTATTTTACACATATTTAAGCTCATTTACACACTTTTATTAATTCATACTATATTTCACAAAATAACAATAACTCCACCAAAAATCACACAAATACGGATAAAAACATCCGAAAATCCACAAACAAATATACTAAAATCTAGGTGAAAATGACTACGATCAATACACCTGAGATTCTATTCTTTTGCATTTCACCTTTATTCTCTTGAATATAACAGGTTTATTAAGTACTACCTAATAGATTAGGTTTATTAAGTATAATCATGACAACTATCCTTTGTAATGTTTTCTTCAATCAAAGAGGTGATAAACCTGAAGTTCTATTCTTTTGCATTTGACATTTTACTCTCTTGCTTGAATTTTATTTTCTCCATTTGTATTCTAATTAGTCATATTAAGTAGATTTCTTGTTATAAGGTGGTGTAATCTAGCTCCCATAAACAAGTTCCAAAAGGCTTCTATAATAGTTCATATAAATAGGAGTGATCATAAGAGTTTACACATTCTAGACAACTATATACAATCCACCAAACATTAGTGGAACAGCAAAGGGAGCATTTCATTGCTAAAGCTTAGGGATAAATTTTAGTCAATAAAGTGTTTTCTTTCTTGTTAAGGGAAGAAAAACTCTATGTGTGGTAGTGTTTACTATATGTGTGTGCGAAAGAGAGAGAGAGAGAGAAGTAAAAATTTTAAATTAAATGAATAATAAATTTTATATAATAAAAAATATACTTCCTTCGTCCACTTGAAAGGTATTCGTTTACTTTTTGCACGTGGATTAAGTAATATAATAATTTAATGTATAATAAGGTGAGAGTAATAATATTTTAATGTGTAGTGGGTATTTGTATTAGTGTTGAGTTTGGGCCATGTGTAGTGGTTGTGGGTCCCATCAATTCAAAAAGGGAAATAGATACTTTCTAATGGGATTGACCAAAATGGAAAAACGAATACGTATCGAGGGGGATGGAGGAAGTAAATCAAAAGAAAAAAATATAGTAATATATATATATATATATATATATATATATAAGACCTAATTAAATCAAATCCATAATTAATTTACCAATTCGATACAACTAAATAAGATCCTTTAAAATATAGTTAATGAGCTAATGGAGGATCCGTCTAAAATAAGTGAAAATGAGACAGTTTCATTCAAATATTTGGCAATAAATTAAATTTTATAATTAAAATCAAAAGCATTAATTGGACGATAAGATTAAATTTGAATCATTTTTAAATAAAGTAAAATTGAAAAAAAGTTAAACAAAAGTATAAATTTATGTTTGATTTTTTATATGTGTAGATTAGATTAGATTAGATTAGATAGAATCCAAATATATTTAGTTATTATTATTAAAAGTTTTAATACGGTTAAAATAGAATTAATATAAACAAATGTCTAGGGTTTATTAGCCTCAAATTCCTACCTTCGTCGAGTCGGAGGTTCTTTCTCAAATGTCGGCGGGCAAAACAAGCGAATCGAAGATGTCGGAGATCGAATCAAGTGAGCCGGATAAACTGAAAACAATTACGGTGAGTATATATATGAGTACTACGTAAATAGCTATGAAGGAAAATTACTGAATGAGGGCTTTAAAGGAGTGAATATTTACGTGATGGACGGGGAACTCTCGGGTAGGTCATTTAGTGTTCAAAGCTCACATTCTATGGCCTTCATTCTATAATACGGTAAAGAAACATCGGATTTATGTTGATGTGTGACTTTCTATCAAGACATTTTTGAAAGAATGACTACCTATCCATCTTGAAAAATGAATTTCAAATGATGAGGCCCAGCTTGGGGTTCATAGGGGAAATCTTGTTTACCATTATTATTTCCACCAAGAAATTCGAAAGGTATTCACATACCTTTCTCAAATCCATGTAGGAGGCTCTTCCGTCAATGGATTCCCAATCGATTATATGAGAATCTATCCAAACAAACTGTGAAGTTTTTATTAGTGCGCTTCTATCCCGGTAATCATACAACTCGGAAAAAAGATTTCGAGTCTACTGAGAGTGTTATAACAAAGTTGTTTAGTCCTCACAATGGTGTCCTCGACCACCTTCTTAGTACTCTAAGATTAGTAGATCCCAAAGAAAAGCACGGAGGGTACATATTGAAAAGACATTTGTCAATTTCATCTCATGATGAGGTGATACGGTTCATTTTGAGGTGCGGAGAGCGCATCAACTCGAAAGATTTGGGATCACAATCGTATGATTTTTTAATGAAAGACGTGATTAAATGTCGGGCTTGGGATCAATGATTTGTAGATAAAGATTGTAGATTTGACATGCTCTGGAAGAGATGTATGGAAGACCGACCTTACATTTTAAGAAGTGAAGACGATGAATGGGGAAATAAGTGGGCAGATAAGCATCACTTTTGCATTGCGCACCGAACTTTGCATCTCATTACAAAGATTTCGAGCAATACATATCTATGCGTTGAACAACAACAACAACTTAGACTTGAACACCGAGTTCACGGTCATGTGCTTCTTCAAGGTTGAGTTGTATAATATCCAGTTATGTCTGAGTAAAACATGTTTATTAAGTAATATGTGATAGATTGATTAGGTTTATTAAGTGGAATCATGACAATTCCTTCAATCAAAGAGGTGATACACCTGAGATTCTATTCTTTTGCATTTCACCTTTATTCTCTTGAATAGAACATGTTTATTAAGTACTGCCTAATAAATTAGGTTTATTAATTATAATCATGACAACTATCCTTTGTAATGTTTTCTTCAATCAAAGAGGTGACAAACATGAAGTTCTATCTTTTGCATTTGACATTTTAGTCTCTTGCATGACTTTTATTTTCTCCATTTTATTCTAATTAGTCATATTAAGTAGATTTCTTGTTATAATATGGTGTAATCTATAAACTAGTTCCAAAAGGCTGCTTTAATAATTCATGTAAATGAGAGTGATCTTAAGAGCTTACCCATTCTTGACAGCTATATATAATCCATCAAATATTAGTGGAATAGAAAAATGAGCATTTCATTGATAAAGCATGAGGTTCTATTCTTTTGCATTTGTCCTTTTACTCTCTTGCTTGATTTTTATTTTCTCCATTTGTATTCTAACTAGTCATAATAAGTAGATTACTTGTTATAATCTGGTGTAATCCATAAACTAGCTATAAAAATTTGCTTTAATAGTTCATACAAACGGGAGTGATCTTAAGGAGCTTACCCATTCTTGACAGCTATATACAATCCACCAAACATTAGTGGAACAGCAAAGGGAGCATTTCATTGCTAAAGTTTAAGGATAAATTTGAGTTAATAAAGTGTTTTCTTTCTTATTAAGGGAAGAAAAACTCTATGAGCTATGGTGTTTACTATATGTGTATGCGGAAGAGGGAGAGAGAGAGAGAAAGAGAGAGAGAAAGAGAGAGAGAGAGACAGAAATAAAAATTTTAAATTAAATGAATAACAATTTTTAAATAATAAAAAATATACTTCCTCCGTCCTCTTGAAATATATTCGTTTACTTTTTGCACGTAGATTATGGAATATAATAATTTAATGTCTAGTAAGGTGAGAGAAATAATATTTTAATGTGTAGTGGGTATTTGTATTAGTGTTGCGTTTTGGGTCATGTGTAGTGGTTATGGGTCACATCAATTCAAAAAGGGAAATGGATACTTTGTAATGAGATTGACGAAAATGGAAAAATGAATAGCCCCTCCGTCCAGAAAAGTATTTCACGTATTGGTGTGTGCGGAGTTTAAGAAAATTTTGCATTTTTATGTATAAAGTAAAAAAGAGAATATATATTTTAGTTGATTTAGTGAAAAAAGTGTGTAAAGTTGTTGGGAGATGTGAAAAAGTAAGAAAAAAGTAAATATTATATTGGGATGTGTGTAAAAAGTGAGTATTATTATAATGTATTTTTTACCAAATTTAGTAAAAGTAAAGTGTGAAATACTTTGAGGGACGGATGAAAAAGTAAAGTGTGAAAAACTTTGGGGGGCGGAGGGAGTATATATCAAGGGGATGAAGGGAGTAAATCAAAAGAAAAAAATACAATTATATATATATATATATATATGTATATATATATATATATATATATATATATATATATATATATGTATACATATATATGTATAATATAATATAATATAATATAATATAATATAATATAATATAATATAATATAATATAATATAATATAATATAAAAGACCTAATTAAATTAAATCCAAAATTAATTTACCAATTTGATACAATTAACAAGAACTTTTAAAATATAGTTAATGAGCTAATGGAGGATCTGTCTCAAATAAGTGGACGTGAGACAGTTTCATCCAAGTATCTGACATTAAATTATATTTTATAATTTTAATCAAATGCATTAATTGGAGGATAAGATTAAAATTGAATTATTTTTTAATAAAGTAAAATTTAAAAAAAGTTAAACAAAAGTAGAAATTTATTTTTGATTTTATATATGCATAGATTAGATAAGATAGAATCCAAATATATTTAATTATTATATTTTAATACGGTTGAAATAAAATTAATATAAACAAATGTCTAGGGTTTAGTAGCCTCAAATTCCTGCCTTCATTGAGTCGGAGGTTCTCTCTCAAATGTCGGCAGGCAAAATAAGTGAGTCGAAGATGTCCGAGGACGAATCGAGTGAGCCGGATAAACTGAAAATAATTACGGGTGAGTATATGTATGAATACTTCGTAAATAGCCGTGAAGAAAAATTACTAAGCGAGGGCTTTAAAGGCGTGAGTATTTACGTGATGGAAGGGAAACTCTCGAGGAAGTCATTTAGTGTTCAAAGCTCACATTCTATGGCCTTCATTATACGATACGGTAAAGAAACATCAGGTTTATGCTGATGTGGTTCTTTCTATCAAGATATTTTTGAATGAATGGCAACCTATCCATCTTGGAAAATGGATTTCAAAGGATGAGGTCCAGCTTGGGGTTCATAGGGGAAATCATGTTTACTATTATTATTTGCACCAAAATATTCGAAAGGTACTCCAGGAAATGTTCACATACCTTTATGTAATCCATGTAGGGGGCTCTTCCGTCAATGGATTACCAATTGATCATATGAGAATATATCCAAATAAAACTGTGAAGTTTTTAGCAGTGCGCTTCTATCTCGGTAATCATACAACTCGGAAAAAAGATTTCGAGTCTGCTGAGAGTGTTATAACAAAGTTGTTTAGTCCTCACAATGGTGTCCTCGACCACTTTCTTAGTACTCTAAGATCAGTAGATCCCAAATAAAGCATGGGGGTTATATTTTGACAAGACATTTATCAATTGCTCCTCATGATGAGGTGATACGGTTCATTTTAAGGTGCACAGAGTTCATCAACTCGATAGATTTGGGATCACAAACGTATGACTTTATAATGAAAGACATGATTAAATATCGGGATTGGGACAACGATTTTTTGATAAGGATCGTAAATTTGACTTTCTCTGGGAGAGATGTATGGAAGGCCGACCTTACATTTTCAGAAGTGAAGGTGATGAATGGGGAAATAAGTTGGCAGATAAGCGGTCACTTTTGCACTGCGCAAGGAACTATGCATCTCATTACAAAGATTTCGAGCGATACATTTCTGTGCATTCGAACAACAACAACAACTTAGACTTGAGCACCGAGTGCACAGTCATATGCTTCTTCAAGGCTGAGTTGTGTAATATCCAGTTACTTTTAAGTAAAACTGGTTTATTAAGTAATATGTAATAGATTGATTAGGTTTATTAAGTGGAATCATGACAATTCCTTCAATCAAAGAGGTGATACACCTGAGATTCTATTCTTTTGCATTTCACCTTTATTCTCTTGAATAGAACAAGTTTATTAAGTACTTCCTAATAGATTAGGTTTATTAAGTATAACCATGACAACTATTCTTTGTAATGTTTTCTTCAATCAAGTTCTATTCTTTTGTATTTGAACTTTTACTCACTTGCTTGATTATAATTTTCTCCATTTATATTCTAATTAGTCATATTAAATAGATTTCTTGTTATAATATGGTGTATTCAGTAAACTAGTTCCAGAAGGCTGCTTTAATAGTTCATATAAATGGGAGTGATTTTAAGAACTTACCCATTCTTGACAGCTATATATAATCCACCAGACATTAGTGGAACAGCAAAGGGAGCATTTCATTGCTAAAGCTTAAGGATAAATTTAAATTAATAAAGTGTTTTCTTTCTTGTTAAGGGAAAAAAACTATATGTGTGGTGGTGTTTACTATATGTGTGTGCGGCAGAGAGAGAGAGAAATAAAAATTTTAAATTAAATGAATCACAAATTTTAAATAATAAAAAATATATTTCCTCCATCCCTTTGAATAATATTTATTTACTTTTTGCACGTGGATTAAGGAGTTTAATAATTTAATGTCTAGTAAGGTGAGAGAAATAATATTTTAATATGTAGTGGGTATTTGTATTAGTGTTGAGTTTGAGGTCATGTGTAGTGATTGTAGGTCACATCAATTCAAAAAGGCTAATGGATACTTTATAATAGGATTGACCAAAATGGAAAAACAAATACTCCCTCTGTCCCGACAAGTATTTCACGTATTGGTGTTCGTGGAGTTTAAGAAAATTTTGTATTTTTATGTATAAAGTAAGAAAGAGAATATATATTTTAGTTGATTTAATGAAAACAGTGTGTAAAGTTGTTGGAAGATGTAAAAAAATAAGTAAAAGTAAGTATTATATTGGGATATGTGTAAAAAGTGAGTATTATTATAATGTATTTTTTACCAAATTTAGTAAAAGTAAAGTGTGAAATACTTTGAGAAATAGATAGAAAAGGAAAGTGTTAAATATTTTGGGGGACGGGTGGAGTACGTATCAAGGGGATGGAGGGAGTAAATCAAAAGAAAAAATGTAGTAATATATAAATATATATAATATAAAAGACATAAATAAATCAAATCCATAATTATTTACCGATTTGATACAACTAAACAAGAACCTTTAAAATATGGTTAATGAGCCAATGGAAGATCGGTCTCAAATAAATGAATGTTAGAAAGTTTCATCCAAGCATTTGGCATTAAATTAAATTTTATAATTGAAATCAAAAGCATTAATTGGACGATAAGATTAAAATTGAATTATTTTTTAATAAAGTAAAATTTAAAAAAGCTAAACAAAAGTAGAAATTTATGTTTGATTTTATATATGTGTAGGTAAGATTAGATTAGATTAGATAAGATAAAATCAGAATATATTTAATTATTATTAAAAGTTTTAATACGGTTAAAATAGAATTAATATAAACAAATGTCTAGGGTTTAGTAGCCTCAAATTCCTGCCTTCGTCAAGTCGGAGGTTCTCTCTCAAATATTGGTGGGTAAAACAAGTGATTCGAAGATATTGGAGGGCGAATCAAGCGAGCCGGATAAACTAGAAATAATTACGGGTAAGTATATGTATGAGTACTACGTAAAAAGCCATGAAAGAAAATTACCAAACGAGGGCTTTAAAGGCATGAGTATTTACGTGATGGACGCGGAACTCTCGGGGAAGCCATTTAGTGTTCAAAGCCCTCACATTCTATAACCTTCATTCTACAATACGGTAAAGAAATATCAGGTTTATGTTGATGTGGGTCTTTCTATCAAGACATTTTTGAATGAATGTCTACCTATCCATCTTGGAAAATGGATTTCAAAGGATGAGGTCCAGCTTGGGGTTCATAGGGGAAATCATATTTACCATTATTATTTCCACCAGGATATTCGAAAGGTACTCCAGGAAATGTTCACATACATTTCTCAAATCCATGTAGGGGGCTCTTCCGTCAATGGATTCCCAATCGATCTATGAGAATCTATCCAAACAAAACTGTGAAGTTTTTATTAGTGCGCATCTATCCCGGTAATCATACTACTCGGAAAAAAGATTTATAGTCTGCTGCGAGTGTTATAACAAAGTTGTTTAGTCCTCACAATGGTGTCCTCGACCACCTTCTTAGTACTCTAAGATTAGTAGATCCCAAAGAAAAGCACGGGGGGTACATATTGAAAAGACATTTGTCAACTTCACCTCATGATGAGGTGATACAGTTCATTTTGAGGTGCGGAGAGCGCATCAACTCGAAAGATTTGGGATCACAAACGTATGATTTTCTAAAGAAAGACATGATTAAATATCGGGATTGGGATCAACGATTTGTAGATAAAGATTGTAGATTTGACATGCTCTGGGAGAGATGTATGGAAGGCTGACCTTGCATTTTAAGAAGTGAAGATGATGAATGGGGAAATAAGTGGGCAGATAAGCAGTCACTTTTATGTTGCGCAAGGAACTTTGCATCTCATTACAAAGATTTTGAACGACACATTTCTGTGCGTCCGAACAACACTAATAACTTAGACTTGAGCATCGAGTGCACGGTCATGTGCTTCTTCAAGGTTGATTTGTATAATATCCAGTTACATCTAAATAAAACAGGTTTATTAAGTAATATGTGATAGATTGATTAGGTTTATTAAGTCGAATCATAACAATTCCTTCAATCAAAGATGTGATACACCTGAGATTCTATTCTTTTGCATTTCACCTTTATTCTCTTGAATAGAATAGGTTTATTAAGTACTACCTAATAGATTAGGTTTATTAAGTATAATCATTACAATTATCGTTTGTAATGTTTTCTCTAATCAAAGAGGTAATAAACCTGAAATTCTATTCTTTTGCATTTGACCTTTTACTCTCTTTCTTGATTTTTATTTTCTCCATTTGTATTCTAATTAGTCATATTAAGTAAATTTTTTGTTATAATGTAGTGTAATCTAACTCCCATAAACTAGTTCCAAAAGGCTGCTTTAATAGTTCATATAAATGGGAGAGAGAGAGAGTTGTATATATTCTAATAAGTTTGTGTGACATATTGAGATAATTACAATTTGAATTTTGCTTTTACTTTCTCTGAAGATTGGTTGCATAAAGGTAAGAATGTTATGAACAACTTTTCTTCTACTCAAGAACTGCAAAATGTGGCCTGCTTAGTGGGATGATGCACAATTTTCTTAAGAAAACACTGAAAATTATGGCGCTGGAATCATGGCTCCTATAGGGGTTCGTTTATACATTCAAGATAGTCATGTAAGTACACCATCTTCTTTTACGTTGATGGACATGAGATGTTACTACTGTGAACACCTTCCTATTGAGAGTTTACCATAATGTCTTTCAAGTTGTACTGGATAATGGCATCGTACAAGTCACGTTATCGAATCCTGAGGGGATTGTTACTGGAGTTTGCTTGACAATCTGCTGGAAGTTCTCAATGATGAGACTAACAGAGGGCAACTCCTGCACTCATTTTGTGATTCTTAAACACTATTCATGTTGAAGTCCTATCCAATTGTATTATAGGTCATGTCATATGGTTTGATTACTTAAGTTGAGTTTCTCAAATGGAATAATGTAGAGGAATGAATCGGTTATCGAAGGTCACTCATTTTTTTAATGAATATATAGGTATTGGGATGTTGTGTGGAATGAGTAACTATATGGTGTTTTTTGTGATTTATAAATATTAAGTGATGATATCTATCTGTAGTTTCTCTATATTCTTCTTACAAAATGGCTTTCTTGTCTATTTTTACCAGTATCTTCTTCCTAGCCTTCTTGTCTATTTTAACCAGGATCTTTAAGCTAATATTTCCTTCTCTATAATTCTTTTCATTTGAACCGTAATTGAACAGCAAGAAAAATGTATTTTGGGGACATTTGAAGCATAAATCAGGGTTGGATGTCTCTGCTTCAGTGACTTGTGGAGTATTCAACTTGGTTTACTCAAAAACTCTGCATCTTTCAATTTAGTAAATCAGATACACGTTCATTTCTTACTACTTTGGAAGGTTGAGTTTGGCAGCGAGTTGAGTTTGCATGCCCGTTACTTAAACATGATCACCGTGCATATTTTTTTTATGCAGAGCCGAAGCGTCAACTCATGGCAGCTTCCGAAGTGCAGGGAAGCATTTCTTTGAATTTGTTGTCTCTTATGAACAATAATTATACTGATACCCTCACTCAGCGAGGCTTCAAGGGGCCTCTAGGTGCTACTTATATTAGGCTGAAGAGGAGACATTGGAGTTTGGAACTTCTTTTTATCCATTGCAGGGTATCTTCTCTTATTCTGCAGCACATCCTGGGGGATTTTACTTTGGCGGGCAAATTCATATAGATAAAAACTTTGCTTGTTTCATCATGCAAGTGATCGGCATGAGAGTGAGCATGCAGGTTATATCGATATAGAGGCTGGCAGTTGTCAATTATATCTGGATCATTTGGTATTTTTGTAACAATATGGCTTATGATGGCTAAGATCAGCAAATGAATGACAAGGGGATAAGGGTCTCGAAGATCACAGCCATGCTGATCAGGTGATGGCTCTTGTTCGGGAGGCAAATATGCACAATACTGTCAACATGCACAATTCATAAGAGGATCTACCTACACTACATTACACTACTTCGGGAGCACCTGGGAAGGTACTAGTCAAGTGGATCCCGCTGTGCCCAGGTTGGATTAAAGTAAACACAGATGGCCATGCGAAACAGCAGGAGTTTGTTCACGGCTATTATACAAGCAGGTTTGGGAGAGGCTTTGCACTAGAGACAGAGCTTGCTGCAGCGTTCCCTTTGACTGGAGACAGTTTCAACATTGGTGGTGTACGCCCTTACAGAACAGGCCCCATTTATCCCTTTGGAGGCTGATAGCTCGGTGGCAGAAGGTGAAAGACATCATTGAGAGCATCTTCTTCAAAGTCACGCCCATATACAGAGCAGATGCACTATCCACTATAGGAGGAGAGCTGGTTTGGATGAACACAGCGCCATCCTTTATTCATTCTACCCTATTCAATGATATGAATAGAACATACTATCATTTTAGATAAGTTGTCTACTTTGCCTTTGCAAAGGCTTCGTTGCCTGTGCAATTTTTCCATCTTTTCCATTTCTGTATGGACTGTATTTTCATTTATCTCTTTCTAATACATATTATTTCCTATGAACAATAGTTATACTGTTATCAGTTTGCTTATTATATTATATTGTATGGTCTTTTCTATGATTTATTAATAGTAACAACTCACCTTGATATTTAAGAAAAAAATGTATTTGATTAATGTTATGGGGTTTTGATGGTAATGTAATATATTTCAATAATAAATAATAAACACTAGTAATAAATGCTAGTACGTGATATATTAGTAACTTATAAGAATAAGGTTAGGTAAGGTTAGGTGACAATTTTTAATTGTCCGCATATATCTACACTCATTTTTTTCACTCATACACCCACTTCATCATATTTACAAAAATACTAAGAAACAACAAATCTGTAATACCCCTAATGACTATCCCCATCACCCTTAATTCATAAAAAATAACCTCATATACCCACATAACACTCTTACATCTTTACACCTCTAACATTCACCACCCTCTCAAGCATTCAATCTCTTCATTTTTTATATTTTAACAAAAGAATGAAAACTCTAACTCAATTCATCTCATCTCAACCCCAAAACTTATCGAAGAAGTATAATGTCGTATGAAGAAACAACATAGAGGCTTAAAATATATTATTTTAAATGTTTTACCGATTTAAATATTATTTTTTAGTACTTGAACTCAGCTGGAGTTGCGGATTTCACAACCAACCAGGGACAAAAATTATTAGATTAATCGTCCAACATTGGACGAAAATATTAAGATTGTTCGTCCAATGTGGACGAAAATTATAGAAACATTCATCCGCTATTGGACGAAAATAATAAAAACTCTCGTCCGGTATTGTACAAAAATTATAGGAACTCTCATACAGTTTTAGACGAACAGTCAGTTTCTGGCGTAAAACCAGGGTTGAATGTTACATCCGATTTCAGCACAATACATGCTCAATCACAATGACCCAATAATTAAATCACCATATTTCGATTGAAATTATATATTTTATATGTTGAGACAAAAATGATACAATATAACTTCACAATTAGCACAAAAACCCTAAATTTCCAACACATTTACTTAATTTTTAACTCTAAACAATATTAACTCTTCTGTTCTTGTTCTTCTCTTTCTCTTCAAATTGTGGAGGCATGAGTTTGAGTTTCTCTTCTACTTTTGTTCTTCTTCTCTTTCTCTTCCAATTGAATGAGAATGTGGGTGATAGTGATGGGGTGTACAAGTTTGGTTGAATGAATGTGGTATTTAAATGAAAGTAGTATGGAGTGTGCATGAGTGAAGTGAGAATTTGAGTAATTTTAAAATAATTTAGGTGGGTATATACCTTAAGGGTATATGTGTCATTTAAAGTGGGTCTATTAATCCTTATAATATTTATTTTTTTAAATATGATGTATGTATTGAGAAAAGGGTGTATGAAGTAAAAAAAGAAGTATAGATATTCGGCGCCTATTTAATATGAGACAATCAACCTATGATTAAAGTAGGTTTATTATATAACTAAATTATATACTTCCCTTATTTTTTGCACTTGAATTAAGGAATATTATTATTTAATATGTAATGAGGTGTTGTATTAGTGGGTATATGCGCCCCATATTTTAATTATATTAGTGGTTGTGTGTGGGTCCTTGTGCGTAAAAAATGAAAGGGACTTTTGGGTGGGATGCCCAAAATAAAAAAATAGACATTTTGAAGGGAACAGGGTGAGTATTATTATTTTTAGTTATAGTATTTTTATACTCCCTCCGTCCCGCGTTAAGGCTTATGTTTGCATTTTGCAAGTAATTAAGATATATAATATTTTAATATGTAATGGTATAAGATAAATAATATTTAATGTGGAGAGTGTGGCCCTATATAGAATAATTAATTATTTTGTATGGGTCCAACTTGATAAAAAAAGAAACGTAAACCTTAAGTTTGGACAATCCAAAATGAAAAACGTGAACCTTAACGTGGGACGAAGGGAGTGTATATTATAACATAAAAAATCATACTATAATGCATTATTAATCATACTTTAAAAATATACTCCATCTGTCCACTATCAATATATCCATTTTACCATTTTGGGTCGTCCATCATTAATCTAAATCCTCCACTAATACAACTACGTACAACATATAAAATAATAATACTCCTTAATTCGTGTGGAAAAGCAAATTGATACATTAAGGATGGACAAGGGAGTGCATTTTAGCTATCAACAAGTATACTTTAGCTATATAACAATCATATTTTAATGCGATTTTACAATCATATCACATTAGCTGCGTCTCACAAGAGACTTTGTCAAGATATCGTTACTCTTTGCACTACAACATTAGTATATCATTATGTAACACCCAAAAAATGTTATTTAACAATTAAAAATATTATTATTGGTCATAAGTAACACTTTTTTCGATGTCGCTTTTGCCCCTGTAACCTAATATCTAACGTTACACTATTTAAGCTTATGATAACACTTTATATCAATTGTAACATTTCATTGTAACACTTTAAAAAATATTACATGTACTCTAAATGTAACATTTAAATTTTCTAATGTAACATTTTTTTGTTAACACTTTTCAATATAAATGTAATATTATGTATAATATATTGTTAACATTTTTAGGTAATATGTAACATTATGTATATTGTGTTGTTAACTCTTTAATTATAATATAACACTAATCACATAATAATTGTATCATTTTTAAGAATGTAATGTAACACAAGTGAAAATATTTTAGTTATTTATGAAATATTTATTATTATTATTATTATTTATTCATGCTATGTAGAATAAAAATAGACAATAAATCTAATTTAATATATATCGATAAATATCAAAACTAAAATTTAAATCATAACAAATATGTACAATTTGCCTAAATTTCATGAACATGACAAAGTACATATTGAAAAAAAAATCTATTATTTAGTATTTATCCTTCTTGCACTTTTCTTTAAAAATCAATCATCTTCATGTTCAAGTTCATCATCGTATTCGCTTTATCATCTCTATCTCCATTGCTCCAACCTATCACTTGAAAGGATGCACTTAATAACGGGATCAAATTAAAGAAAATTGTCAAAAAAATGAACTATTATATCCAACCATAATATATTTAATGTCTCCCTTTTAAGAAACTATTATATCACTTGAAAGGATGCACTTAATAACGGGATCAAGTTCTTGGCGCCGTTGCCGGGGATAGTTTATAGATTTAATTTTAATTCTATAGTGATTTATTTTTTATAGAACGTTAAATTTTACTTGTTTTTATTTTATTTTATTTTTATTTATAAATCCAAACAGTTCTAACATTCTACTTGAGCACAGGTATAAGCAGCTAAGATGGCTGAAGATCAGGCCCCGACGCCTATGAGGGACCAATATAAATTGAAGCACACTACTAATGCTGGGTTGAATGGACCTGTGATCACCGCAGAGAGTTTTGAGTTACCTTTCGGACTTATCCAGATGGTGGAGAGACAGCAATTTAGTGGGAATCCTTTGGAGAATCCTAGTGAGCATCTGCAGTTATTTGATGAATATGCTAGGACACAGAAGCACATGAATATTGCGGAGTATGCAATCAGAATGAGGCTTTTTCCGTTCTCACTTACGCGGAAAGCCAAGGAGTGGTACAACAACCTTCCTCAAGGATGTTGTACAAATTGGGAACAATTAGCAGATAGATTTCTGAATAAGTACTTTTCTCCATCCAAGAGTTTCTTGATAAGAAAAGGATCACACAATTAAAACAAGGATCCTTGGAGAGTTTCTACGAGGTATGGGAGAGGTTCAAGGAGCTATTGCAGAGCTGTCCCAAACACATATTTTCAAAGGATACATACTTAGGTTTCTTCTATCAAGGCCTAAGAAGATATTCAAGAGTGTTGGTGGATGCGACAGCAGGTGGATCCATATTTAAGCAGTCTGCAGAGGCAGTGGAAGAGATCTTCAAGAAGATGGCTGAAAACACTTATGATTGTCCAGCAGAAAGAGCAGATGGAGATGTTTCTTTTGATAAAGTAGCAAAAATTGAAATACAAGCTGGAAATAGTGAAGTGTCCGCTCTCCATGATCGCTTAGATGAATTGAATAACAAGCTAGAGCGTCTCACTAAAGGGAACAGAAAAGAGGTAACAAAAACTGGAGATGAAGAGCATTTCGAGGAGGCATATTATGCTATGCTCCAAGGAGGAGATAGTAGAAACAGACAGAATTTCAGATCGAACAATCAGTTTGGGGGAGGAATGACCAAGGGAACAACCATCAATTTCATCAAGGTTGGAACCTAGGAAATTCAAACTTCAACAATTAGAGAAGGGATGAGAATATGTCTTACTCAAATTCTAACAAAACATTTGCACCACCTCCGGGAATTGATCCAGCTCAAAAACCTGTTGAAGGGAGATCATCAATGGAAGATAAGATGGATTTGATGCTCAAGCTTATGGTCACAAATCAGGAAACATCTGAAGTGAGACATAAAGAAGCTGAAGCAAGGTACAAGGAAGCAGAAAAGAAACAGAGAGAAACAGAACTTGCTATCAGTCAGTTGAATGCTGCAGTGGGTAAGTTGCAACAGCAAGGAAAATTTCGTGCTCAGACTGAGTTGAATCCAAAAGAACATCATTGCTATGATATTACTTTGAGGAGTGGTATGCACTATGAGGGACCAAGGATGCCGAATATATAATACTTTGGAGATAGGTTCAAGGGCACACACGGCTGCAACCATGCTCACCCGTACGCCATCGGGTAGGTGCCCGGCCAGCACCGTGCGAGGACACTCGATGCTAAGCACTGGAATGAGGCGCACGACAGCAACCGAGTGCCCTCATCAACACACTTCCCCTCACATGGCATCGAGTTTGATAGAGAAGCACCCGAGGGATTACATGGCACGAACTGTGCGGCATCACACGGTGACTTCCGTGTGAAAGCACACGACCGTGAGCATATGCCTAGCACCATGCACGGCACATCACACGGCTCTAGGCATGATCACATGTCTATCACTCGTCCACAACCTTGTGAGCCTGATTTTTCTCTCGGTGACGAATCTGTTCCTCAACATCAACATACTGATACTGTGGGATTTCAGAAAGATATTGAGCAACCCACTGTCATTGAGAAGAAGTGGGAAAGAGCTAAGAGAGAAATGAATAAAAAGAATAAAATTGAGAGAAACAGCTTGGGGATTCCGAAGATGAAATATCCAATTCCTCTTTCCTCTGTGCAGTTGAAGAAGGGTCTTGATGAGAAGATTCAAAAGTTCGTAAATATCTTCAAGCAAATCTAGATCAACATGCCCTTTGCTGAAGCACTTGAGAAAATGCCACACTATATGAAGTTTCTGAAGGATATCATATCTAAAAAGCGGAGTTTAGTGGACAAAGAGACGGTGAATTTGACTGAGGAGTGCAATTCCATCATTCAGAGAAAGTTGCCAACCAAGGTAAAAGATCCGGCTAAGTTCACCATCCCAGTGCAGATTGGAAAGAATGACACTTGTAGAGCTTTGTATGACTTGGGGGCTAGCATAAATCATATGCCCTTAAGTTTGTTCAAGAGTCTTGGTTTTGGGGAGTTGAAGCCTAATTCGATGACATTGCAGCTTGCTGACAGGTCTATTATGCACCCTAGAAGAGTTGTTGATGATGTACTAGTGAAAATGGATAAGTTATTCTTCCCTGTTGATTTCCTGGTGCTTGATATGGAAGAGGACAGTAATGTGCCTCTAAGTTTGGGTAGACCATTTTTATCCACTGCTAGAGCTCTGATTGATGTTGAAGATGGGAAGTTGAAGCTTAGAATGGGGGACGAAGATATCGTGTTCTCACTTGATGCTTTGAATCATCATTCTGAAGAGTCCAGCTTCAAGTCCATTGATGTTGATGAGAGTGTAGAGGAGAAGCTGTCATTGATTCTGCCTGAGGATCAATTGAAAACTTGCATCAGCAACATTCCTTCTTTATCTACTCATGCTACTAATATTGAATCTGATTTTTCATCTGATATTTTATCTAATGAACTAACAGATTATTTGAGGGTTGTGAATGTTTGCAGGTATGATAGAAGAAAGATGTCATGGATTGAAGGAGGAACATGGACTCAAATTCCACCAGTCCCTCCGGATATATGTGACTCTAATTTGTCTGATCTTAATGTTGATAGGAAGGAAGCATATAAAGATAGAGATCCAGATAAGTTAATCCTTGAGAGTAAGAAGGGAGAGATAATGTGGATGGATAGAAATATGGCAAAACAACACTTCAAAGTGAAGATGAAATATGAAGAAGAAGTGTTGATGCATGAGTCCAAAAATCTCTGAGTCTGCATTCCGTCGAGCTCCTCGACGTTAAACAAGAGCGCTTGGTGGGAGGCAACCCACCATTTTATTGCTTTTATTTTGTTTTTATTATGTCTTGTGATAGGTGAATTATATTCGAGGTGCGTGCTTACACTTAAGGTAATAACATCCTTTGAAACTTAGATTCAACTCACGTTTTTTATCTAAGTTTGGGGGGTGTGATGTTCTTCCCTTATTCCATCCGCACCCAGGTATGTTTACTCTGAATTATTTAGTGTCTGTGTGCTTGAAGGTCGATTATTTTTAGAATTTTTTAATTTATTTCAATCTTTCAAATTTTTTTGTGACTATACAGGTGTCTTGTGTGTTTTTCATTTATTTTTGTGTATCACTTGGTGCTCTGTCTCCAATATTTTTATCTTTCATATGATGATGAGTTTTGTGTTGAGTTTATTGATTGAGAGAGTATTGGAATGAAGAGAAGTGAGTTATATCTGAGGCCTACACCTGACCGAGTTGAACAATTCGAGGGACTTGCAAGATGTGAAGGAGATTAAAATCAGGTTACTTTGTTCCTTATTCTAAATTTTTCTGTGAATTTTGAATTCTTATGAGTAAGGAGCATGAGCTTTAAATTCTATGATCTGAATTTCAATGGGGGATCTATGAGCTTTTATGATGTCTTTGATAAGATGTTGATTATGATTGATAAGGGAAACATGCTTGAATTCTTAAGTGCTTGAAGTTCTTGATGTGCTTGTTATGATGTATGCATAGCCTTGAAGAGTGCTCGTTCATTCTATGAAAAAGCCAAGTGAGATTTGAGCCTTTAAATTTTGATACATTGATACATGATATTTTTATTCTTGAGCGTATCGTTCTTGTACGTGTATTCTAGAACTTGCCTTGAGTCTCCTTGAATATTCGAGAATAGTCTAGCGGATTATGGAAATGATATTAGGTCATCTTTGATTTTTAACCCATCTTTTTCATACACTTTAACTGTATTCATTGAATCCTTAGTAAGCCCATTGAACCTTAAATATTCATTCTTTGAATACCGTTGAGCTTAATCATTATTGATTTTTTCTTGTGTTACTTGGATCAATTGAGTAATTGTTGAAGTAGTTAGAAGAAGAATGTGAATTTGTTGGAGTTGAAAAGGGTAATGAAGAAAGGAGAAAGAGAAAAGGATATAAAAATCCTATTGAGTTGAAAAAGAGAAAAAAATGGAAAAGAAAGAGTTGAAAAGAAAAAAACAAATAGAGAGAAAGAAAGAAAAAATATTGGTGGGGTAGTGCACAAATCTAGTACCCCTAATGCTGAAAGAAAAGAAGAAAAATAATTCTCTTATTACTGTGGTTGAATAAAGAAATAAATAATTTGGAGTTGCGGAGGAGTTGTGCTTGAAAAGAAAGTGATGAAGAAAAGGATAGATCATGATAGATGGCCACTTGATTGATCCGATTTTGAGTCACTTGTTCATAAATTTTCTACCTTGTCCAAAGAGCCTACGTTACAACCAAATAAAAAGACTTTTTTTATTCATAATTTGCTAGCTATAAGTAAAAGAAGAGTTAAGACAATAGGCAAACTTATGGTTACGCATGCACTTGAATTGAATTTGGGAGCACATATATATATAACCCGATAGGTGTGCATTTTATACACCATGATCATGAGAGTTACACTATATATATCCTATGAGCATAGGTGCATTGAGCACATGAATTGGTGAAGTAAGTATCTTAACTTGCATGTTTTGAATGAATTGATGTTTTTGAGTTTGAAGTTATGTGAACCAAGTTGAGATTGATTACATCTTTTGGAGGTTTAGCTGATGATTTGATCCTTCCCTTTGAACATGACTTTCCATCTCATTATTTTCTCTTGGTTTGTCGTTTCGTTGTTCGAGGACGAACAATATGTTAAGTTTGGGGGGGTTTGATGAGAGTGGAAATTCATGTATTTTAGGGTCCAATTTGATACCTCTTTGAATGTATATTTGCTATTATTTGCACAAATCTTAATACTTAAAATTATTATTGACTAAAAGGTGCTTGAAAGGTATTTTGTTGTGTTTTAATAGGTAAAAGGGCCAAAAATGCAAAGTTGGGGTGAAAGGTGAATTTGTGCAAAAACAAAGGACTACTTTCTATAGTTTTTTTGTGTTCGTGTGGAAGTTCGAATCAGTCTTATGATACATGGTTGGAAAGTCATGGAAGAAAATATCGCATGAGCGCAAGAATCACCTCCTCGGAATTCGGATGAAGAAGTTATGAATTAAATAGTGAGATTGCCCAGCTGCTGCCGAAAATTTTGAAAATTCTCAAATGTTTGCCCAATATTACACCTCATGTCATGTGTACTAAGTATCATGCAAATATGGGCTTTCAAATATGATGAGTTGGCGGGCCCAATATGTGGAAAGTCAGGATTGACTTTTGAGTGCAAAATAATAGTGGGTCAATAATTTTAAAATTAAAGAACTCCTATGCAGTTGAAGAGCCCACTTTGCAACATAACTTGCATCTCATTTCACAACCTTGCCACGTCATTGGCCCATGAGAAGAAAAGCCCTTGATGCTGCTTATCACCCCACCATTCACGCATACATAACAGATTACAATTCCCAGATCGAAAGGATTCACACCATTCAGCCACGCTCGTATCTTTCGCCCAATTTCTCCGTCCCTCATCATCACAATATCCACCCACTCATTGGAGACAGAAATTCCAACGGAGATAAAGATTAAAGAGATAGAGTCCTCAAAAAGGGTTCTTTATTTTTAGTTTTTTTTGTTATTTTAGCACAATTGTTAGAGTTTATTACATTTTTGTGATTTGCCCTCATAAATCCATGGGCTAAGTTTCTTTGTGGTAATGATAGGGCTTTAGACAGTTTTGACTATGTGATTTGATTGCCCTAAATTTGGATTTTATTACTCTGCAGATTGTTTATTTCCTTATTGAAGAGGATATTTTGAGACTTCATATTATTGTGTTTTTTGGTTTGATTCCTTTAATTATTCTTGACGGTATCACTGATTGATAGTTAATAGGATTCTTTATTTATGCATAATAATTGTTGTTTCATTTGACAGTCTTAGGGGATTGGCCTATAATACCTAAGAGTGTTATACAATCAATTTGGGATATTAATTACTTGGTAAAACATCATTATTAGGTAATTTGTAAGGAGACAAAAGGGGTTAACAATCGCGTACCTAGAAAGAGAAGTCTAGTGCTCTAGCCTTTAATGGAATTTAGCATGAAGTACCTATAGAGGGAGAGAGAATTAATTTCTTAAAGGTCCTAGGTTTTTCAGCTCATTATAAGTGTTAAATCCTACCCAATCAAGGTGATTAACTAGGTTTAGCGATCCTCTTATAAACGTCTGCAGGTAATTAATTTGGGTATAGATAAATTAGTCATATAATTAAATTGTTTGCCCGAGCATTACCAATTCTCCATCCTTGAACTGTTAAGTCGTTTTCTCTTGCGTAATTTATTTGATTTCATATTAATTTAATTATTTAATTTTACTTTTAATTAGTTTAATTATTATCCTTTTCAAAAACCCCCAGATTTGTCTTGCAATTGAATTATCATATAGAATTACTTATTAAATTTATAACTATCTCGTGGGAACGATATTCACTTGGTGCTATTTTATTTTATTTGTTATTTAATTTTAGTATTTTAGTTGATAATTAATTCCACAACTCTTATTTTTTTCATCTTAATTAATTTAGATAATAATTAAATTGATGATACGTCGTCCTTTGGGTTCGATATTTCATTTGGTCGCTTGCTTAAGCTGCAACTGATATCCTTAACACCTGGGGATTAATTTTGCGTGCAAAGAAAAAACGCATCAGTGAATGCCCTCAATCTACAACCAAGATATATATTCAGACTCTATATACCAATTGAAGATGCACAAAATGACCGTGAATATGGATTAAGAAAGCATAATCATAATAAAATAAATCCACAAGTAGTGTTGTACGGAGTATACATACTAAAGTTTAATTAATTCGTAAAAACTTCAAAACCCTAGATCTACAAAAATGGTTCTAGCCCATGACGTTTCGAAGAATAATCATGGGGGTTGGATAGATCTTACTCATATGTCCGAAAAATACAAGATAAATTAGGAAACGATTTAATCCTAGATGTGGGAGTCATCGCGTCCTTCTCCGTCTTGAAACCTTCTCTTGGTTCTGCTCTTGATTCCATAAACAAATCTTCCAAGTGATGGATGGATGAAGGAAAGGATGTAGATAATGGTTGGGGTGTAATCCCCCCTTGTAGGGTATAGGATGATTGTGTTGTGGTTTTCTCCCAATCTTTGGTGTCATCTACGTCCCCTTTTATACTTGTAAGATCTCTTTATGGATCTTGGATGAGCTTTTTAAGAAGAAAACACGCAGAAACATGCACTAGGGTGTAAAAATTGGATTTGGAGTTGTCCCAGGCCTTTGGTTCGACCTATTGGCTTGGTCGAACCATGGTCAAATTGAAATCAGCAATTTAATACACTTCAGGCATATGGTTCGACCTTCATGGCTGGTTGAACCACATCATCGTGGTCGAACTATAATTGCATCGTCTCACCGCTTCGCGTATAACTTCTACATCCGGACTCCGATTTGAGTAATTCTTGCGCTCACGTGATTCTTTCTTCCTTGGATTTCTATCCATATAACAAACTCACAAAAAAATCTAAGATTTGAAGGTGTAAAAAGACATGGAAAGTGACACAGCTATTCTGTTCGGCACAGCTAGCGCGACGTCATTATTTTGATCATAACTTTCTCGTTTGGATTCCAATTGAGGTGTTCTTTACGCCAAAATCATCCTCTTTTCAGTGGCTTTCTAAACATGTATCACAACACCAGTTTTCATCTCCATACAAACACAAAAAAATTACACAAGTAGGACGTGCGTTTTTCAGCATTCATACACAAGTTGCACCTTTTCTTCATCTTTGTACTTTTGATCCCTTTTCCACCTAAAACACAATAAAACACCTCAAGTGCACCTTTTTCTCACATATATCAAATATAAGACGCTTGTGCTAATATATAACAACAATTCTCATCAAGAATGTGTTAAATTGGATACTAAAACATGCTTATTTTCCCTCTCATCAATCACCCAAACTTACCAATTGCTTGTCCCGAGGCAACAAAATAAAAATAAAGAGAGAGAGAGTAGGAAAATTAGCAGGGAAATAAGGACTATGACCAATAATACCCCATTCAAAATACAATTGTCCTCAACTTAGGTCATGCAACTATCATTACATGTAATAATCAATTCATAGCATACAAGTTAAGACAATCACCACCAATTCAAATGCTCCATTCAAATGTTCTCACGGGAAGTATATATCACTCGCACTCAAGTGTAAAAGACGTACACTTATGGGTTAAAGTGTTTACGCTCAAATTTAATTCAAGTGCATGCGTAACCATAAGCTTGCCAAATATCTCAAACTCTCTACCACTAAAAGTATGATTCGACAATGGAATCAAAAAGGACTTTTCTTTTGGATATAATGTTGGCTCTTTGGTTAAGGTAGGAAATATATGGATAAGTGACTCAAAACTCGGATCAATTAAGTGCGCATTCTATCAAGATCTTTCATTCTTCTTACTCACTTCAATTAAGCACAACATCCTCCTCAACTCTTTCACATTTCTCTTTCAAGCACAACTTTTTTTTCCTTCTCTTTCTTTTTCTTTTCTCTCGAGGTACCAGTTTCAGGCACTACCTCGCGCATTCTCCATAGGGTACTAGATTTAAGCACTACCCTAGGGTGTTTGTTGTCATGGAGATTCATAATTTTCCTTAGATGCATTATCAAGATCACTCACTATTTCAACACCAATTCCATTACTTCCCATGTTGTTATTAAACTCCATCATATAATATATATATATATATATATATATATATATATTTCTTAAAATGGGTACGATGTACCCAAATGCACAAAATAATTAGCCATAAATATATACTCCCTCAATCCACTAATAAGATATTCATTTTGGTATTTTGGTCGTCCATTCAAAGGTATCAATTTTTCATTTTTAGTAAAAGGGTTCCACACACACCAACCACTCATTACTAATGCAACTACTCACTTTATATAAAATAATAATACTCCTTAATTCACGTGCATAAAATAAATGAATACATTATCAATGGATGGATGAAGTATAATAATAACCAGGTGGGCCAGCCCACCACATTGGACTCTTCACTTAAGTGAGAAACCCAAGTTCGATTCTCATTAGGAAAAAGATATAAGGAGACTTGGAGAATGAGAAGTAAATGTGATAAATGAACTAACTATACTAACAACTAAATTAGAGAGTGTGATGATTTTGTTAGTGAGTTTTCCATTAAGTTTTTTAATAAAAAACTAAATGTATAAAAATTATTGAATTATTAAGAAATACTATATAATATACACTTTGACTAAAAAAATTTACTAGATAAACGTGTACATCCAGATCCACTACATATTAATTCTATATCAATGTTATAACATTATGTTTTTATCCTTGAAATTTTAAATAAGATAACTTAAAATTGTTTAAAATAATACTTATATCAATACATTTGTAGTATTAGTTTAACTCTTATCTTAAAAATTTGTTTAAAATAATACTTATATCAATACATTTGTAGTATTAGTTTAACTCTAAATAGTATTTTGAATAACTTTAATTCATATAATTAAGATAAATTAATTTCAGTGGCCCCATTTAAAAGCTTGATTCAGCTGCTCAATACAGCGGTAGAATCGGCTCCGCCCACATTTCACAAATATTTTATTAATTTAAATAACATAACAAATTGGTATATTATTTCATTATACTTATAAAATTAATCAAACATATACCAAAATTGATGAAAATTTCGGAATTTGCACTATGTATGAATCTATGATAGATATCATTGAGGCTAAAACTAAAATCCCACATTTTTTTTAAGTTTCAAATGGGTACTTAAATATAAGAAAAAAATTATATCCATTATAGTTAAAGTGTATACCCTTCAAAATAAAATATAATATCTTTATCCAACACAGTAAAAAAGTATAAAGTAATGATATGTGTGTGAAAAATGAGTGGCAAATTTGAAATTAAAGTAACTTTTGAGGTTGTCGAATAAAATGATATTTCCTTTTTTGAGGTATGAAAAATTTTGTGGGACAAACAAATGAGAAAAGTGGAAAAAATATTATGGGACGGAAGGAGTATATCCTTACCCAACTTGCGTAGCTTGAGAACACAAGAGTCGTACTAATTGAACATGTGAAGTAAATATATTGCTAATTTAGTTAGACGTGGATATCCTTATAAAAATTGTCCTATCCTTACCACCATAGTACACATACCAAGCAAATAAAAGTGAGGGAATCTTTGTCATATTCATACATTAACGTCGCATTTCTATAAAATTTTAAACTAAGTATCAACAAAACTAAATAAATAATTAAGCTAAAAAAGAGTGAAGAACAAATATTTTAAATTTTGTGGCGAACAATTATCGTCTTCATAACTCAAAATATTTTGAATTTAAGGTAATTTAATGTAAAAGTATGCCTCTTTGAAAGTTAATATCATTATAACAAAATTTAGAGTGATTCTTGTGTGACTCGTGATTACGGTGACCTCCTCACATGAGGGAGTGCATATCCCATGGTGCACATCCTGTGAGGGTATCACATGTGGGGTCTGGATCTTCTGTGCCACTTTTGTGTGATATTTCTTATATTGTTCAATTAAATGAGTGACACGTAGGAGAGATGAAAGATATTATACCCTAACCAATAAATCTTTAGGGGTAAGAATTTATTCAACCTGTCATGTGTCATTTTATTAAGAGATGTTACAGGTCACACCAAAATATCAAAGAACATCCCATGTCTCACATGTGACATCGGATTACATAAGTGGTCCTCTAACATTTAATGTAATTTTGAATAGTAACTGAAAGATAATAATAAAAAAAATCTTGCATACACACGGAATTAACTTTTGAGAGGGGAAAACTTACAAATAAAGTATGCCATAATTTGTAATGCATCACGTCAAAAATAAATAAATAAATAAATAAAATCAACCAAGTCTTGGGTAGTCTTCGATGATGATGATGATGACGACGACGACGACGATGATGAGGGTAGGTCTTCCATGAGACCGTCTCACGTGAGACCATTTTTCACTTTTTAAAATAGTTATCACTTTCGCTATAATCGTTATCACTTTCGCTATAAAATGTTATCATTTTTTATTTACACTATAAATTGTTCATGAAAGAGCATTTTCACTTTTCATTAATTTATTATCACTTTCCTTCATAAAAGTTATCACTTTCTGACCGTCTCACTCACTCTCATGTAAGCCCTTACGTGAGACGGTCTCACACAAGTATTTGGCAACCTTTAAACACTGATCATGTTTTTTGTAAAATTGAAAATACTAAAAGATACAGGACTAAAATTGGATTTTGTAAAAGATACAGAACTAAAATTGATATTTTTTCTATTATTTTTAAAAGATACAGTACTAATTTTGAAAATTTTAAAAGATACAGGACTAAATTTGAAACTTACAGGACTAAAATTGAAATTTTAAAAGTTATAGGACCAAAATTGAAACAAAAAGAACTAAAATTAAAAATACTAAAAATTACAGTATTAAAATTAAATTTTGTAAAAGATACAGGACTAAAATTGATATTTCCCCTATAAAAGTGTTAGGTGTATGCAAGTCATGGACAAATACTATTAAAGTGTTAGGTGTATTGTGTCACCGAGTCTACGAGGTATATGAGGTATAATATTTTGTTTTAAAAAATACAAATTAAATTAATAAAAGTATAATTTTTTCATTGAAAATATAAATTTAAATATAATATTTTTTCACGCAGGTAGGTTTTCAGCATCAAGTCGAAAATGAAATGTAGAGTAGGTTTTCAGTGTCAAGTCGGAAATAAAATGTATGTGCACCGCGAGTAATTGCATGTATCATTTTGGTATATAAATTTTTGTGTCAAACCATTTAATGGATGACATGTAGGAAATAAAATAAAATTATATTTTGTAAAGAAAAAACATAAATTCTAAGATAATGGTTGAATTTTTTTACGGTGTCAACCATGAAATGACAAGGTGATATCAGAATAATGAGCCATTAATGTGCCATGAAATGAACTGTTATTGTATATAAGATATTCAAAAAACTGTTATTGTATATAAGATATTCAAAAAAAGTAAATTACATCATGTAACTTGTAATTAGCAACATCCACTTGTCATTATCTGGTTCTACTATCCACAATCATCAAATATAGGATATGCATAATTTAGAAGGACATGAAAGGGGAGATGGAGTACCCTTGGATGTAATAAAGTCATTAGGCTGAAGCAAACATTGAAGAGATGAACAATGGAGTGTCCTAGCTTCCACAGTATCTCCAAATTTAGCGACTTTGAGATCTGCGTATGTTTAAATCATTGGGGAAAAAGCATACAAACTAACAAATATTGAAGAACAAGCAGCATCACATCTGTATACATAAACTCATTCAACAAAATATTTTGAAACATAAATCACATCCTAAGGAAGAATTTGATGCCAAGAAAATGACAAAACACATTAATTAATTAAATATATAACAAAAGAACAACTTGGAATTCCACCATTTGCAGGCCATGATGGACAGCTACTATGTTGAAGCCATGGAAGACTGATATGGCTATATCTTATTTATAACGTTGGAGACCAAAAGAATGTGCAGAACAAAAACACTTAAATTGAAACAATTAGTTCTTTAACCTTAATCACGATACAAATGTCCAAGTAATGCATTAAACCAATAATTTTACACAGAGAAATACTATCATCATCCCAATGGCTTTCATGATCCTCAAAAAAGATAGATTAACTAAACAAAAAACAGACAAAAATTACCACAATTACCACAGCAAACAGCGTACTTTGTAGCAGAAAAACATGATCGGCTAAAATTTAGGACCCCATTTGCTTCTGCCAAATGGTTACTGGTAAATACGACCTCGTTTCATCCCCCACCAGAATATCCATCCTCACCACCTCTCCTCCATTTCGAGCAATTTTATACTGCACATAAACATTTTGGCACGAACAGTTATTAAACTGAGCAGGAGGAAAGTTTCATCCAATTTTTCTCAAAAATCTAGAGACAGCGTGAATTGACCTGAACAGGAGTGGATTTGTGAACGAAGACCAAGAGTTGTACGTAATCTCCAATGTAAGAAGAAGCTTTGCAGAGATCAATTAGTGGTCCGTACCATCTGATCACTGCCGCCATTTTTCTCAGCGAGTTCAAACTTCGAATTAGGGCAAATTATCTGAGCAAGTCAAAAATAAATTAGATAAAAATTATAAATTTAAAAGTTACTAAATTTAAAAATAAAATTAGATAAAAATAAAAATAAATTTAAACACAGAACAGAACAGAAAAATTGAATCGCCCTTCATTTAGCTATTGCATTTATTTTTTTGCTGGTCATATGTATAGAACTAATTTTGGAATTGGGCATAGTATCAAGGATCTTTTAGATGCACATGTGAGGGCGATTGGGTTGAAGACATAAGATTATAGCAAGAAGAAATCATACACGTATCCTTTCCTTCTTTACAATAAATACCACAGAAACAGAAGGCCAAAATCATTTCACAAATTATTAGATTAGGCGAAGGTTTTCCCTCAATTAAACCTTAAATTCCAGCGTTTTCTTTTCGATTTAAGCAAGAGGGTTAACACCACTGTAGCAAGGTTTATTAAACCGTCCAAATTGGGCGGATAATTCTCAACCCTCGCTGTTAAACAATGAAATTACCCAACTGTTCATATTTTAAACACAATTCGTCATCGGATTTAAAAAAATAACGAGAAAGAATTGGCGGTGTCACCTGAGTCTTAGAACTCCAGATATTCGAGCATCGGAAACGGAAAAGATGGAGGGCCGACCGGCCGCGGGCAGAGGGTATTCTACTCCCAATCAGCCTTCCGCTTGCTTTATGCTCTGCCCCTGAAACCCCTCATCTTCTTCTTTAATCAAAAATTAACATGAGATGAATTGTTCTTGCTGGGTCTCCCAAATCTCGTACTCAGAATCCGGCGCTTTCACCTTATGTGTCCCAATTTTCTCCCCATGTTTTTTTTAGCACTACACAGAGGTTCCAACAAATCCAAATGTTTATCTTGTCATCTGCGGCGTAGACCCAGCAACACGCCAAAACTTCCGATGGGTAGTGGATTTTATCGGAATCATCAGTATGCGAGTAGATTTCATTGATGGATGTTGGGTTAGAACTTGGGAAGATAAAGAATGAGCAGCGTTAAATGGGATGAAAGAGAATAAAATACATTTAGCGCAATAGCTAATAAGGTTAATTTAGGAAATGTACATCTTTATAAACGTCAAAAGAAGGTTAATTTAGGGTTACCGTGTGAGGCGAACCATACCATCCCTACCGAATTTAATTTATAAATCAGTCGCCGCCAGTCGACCACCACAACGGCCACCGCCAGGCCCGTTGTTTATCTCTGAGGCAGTCTACTTCGGAGGTTCTTTCCCTTCTGTTCATCTTCTTACAGCCTTCATCGTTTCAATTTCACTTTTTTTTTTACTTCTCTTTTGTTCAAAAGCCCTTAATGTGTGTTTTTAATTGTGTTTCATGTGCAAAAAATATATAATTATGTTTTTTGCGGATTGATTCTCTTTATTTTTTTCTATTGATGATTCTTGTTATTGGAGATTGCCGCAGAGAGAAAAGGAGAAGTGAATTCTTTGAATGAATTTGTAGTTATTTCATAAGTTATGAACTGTTTTAAGCGATTCTGCTTGTTTTCTTAGGAAACTCTTGCCTTTTTCCTCCTTTGTGTGATTGGATGTAGTAAATTTATACAAGGGATAAAACATTGGGATTTCATTCTGAATTTAGTTAGTGATTTGGAGCTCATTTGCTTGCTCTCATTGATTTTGATTCCTTTAATTGTTGTTTGATATGCAGAACTAACTTCTGCACATTATATACTTATCTTGGTTTTTTTTATTGGTTTATTTATTGATATATTGAAATCTATGTTGATTGCATGATCCATAATAGAACAATTTTTGAGAAGCCATTGCCAATTTTTGTCAGAAAATGAAAATCTTGTGAAGTTAAGAATTACACTTGCAGTTACTTGTGCTAATATTGAGATTGTAGCATCTGTAATGCTATTCTAAAATATATGTTTATTGTGACGATTCAATTAATTCAGAAATAAATGATAAGGACAATTTCAGTTATCATTTTCACCTTTTAATTTGGCCCTCATTGAACTTGTTTAGCCTAATTGATTTTGACTAGTTGTTATTTCTTTCTCTGAGATTGTTATCAAAGACGCATGATTGTGTTTTTAGAAGAGAGTTATTGGTCACGTGCTAATTGGCTATATTGGCTTAGTATTGCAAACATTTAGTCAGGTTATTCAAAGTTTGTTCATCATTTTACAAACGGTTAAAGTTTAGTTTGTTTTTCCATGTAACAAACCATTGCACATGCTGGTGATTCTGTAATATGTGCAACATCGAAGAACCATTTTGGATTCTACCAATGGTAATGGTATTAAGGACTGGTAACAAAGAAACGAGTTGCACAAAGCTTATCGAGTTTGAATCTGTTTTATTGCATACTGTTGCAACTCACAAATATGCTGTGTGTGGTTCTATGCAGTTTCTCTTTATAATTTGCTTAATCACTGATAGATTTCTAATTATTCGCTAATTATTTTAATCTTAACATCCCATTTGAGTACTCTTTATTGTTCAATCTCATAATTTGATTGATTAATTGTCTTGTTTGGTTTGGTTGATCATCTTGTCTCTTACATAGTTTTCTTTCATTTGGTTTAATAATAGTTAAATTCTTTTATGTCATCACTCATAACTGACTTTGTGATGAATCACAAATATCTTATGTTCTTTTGTACAACAAGTTTATGTTCTTAGATTGGCATCTTGGATATATTGAGATTTTATTAAGTATGTTGTTTCAGTTGTCAAAACTGGGCTAGGTGGGTGTACCTTAAAATCAAACTCAAGTGAAATCATAAGTGTGATTTCAGAGGACGGTATAGTCAGTTGACATGAAAACTGCCAGACTCTTCACCTGGTGTTCCCATGTTGCTGTAGAATAAGGATAAGATTATGGATCATCAGAGATTTAGAATCTAGACAGAGTAGTTCTTTTAGACGATTGAGTGGCGCCGGTTCTTCAAGGAGGCGCTCTCTAAGTACATTTTCTTTGGAACTGCAATTCGATAACATTGGAAGTGATGCAGCCTCTGAAGCAGGGGATATTGGTTACAGGGCACTTCATTGCAATAGAACCAGCATAAGCGGTAGAAGTCTCTTCTCCTTGGATAATTTGCCTTCAAGTGGAGTCGTAGTTCCACTTCAAGAGAATGGTACCGCCATCCCAGTTGCCCCATCTACTTTAAACAACATATCAGTTGCTGTCAATGCAGCAATTCAATTCGAGGAAAGGAAGGATGTAAGTTCTTTGATGTCCTTTTAAGTTTGATTTTGGAAATGTTATGTTTTGTGGTTAACTCCGAACTACGAGCTGGGTGCCTATTGGATTGCATTAAATATATTTTTCATTGATGTTAATTCCAGGTAGTATTATATTTCTTAAATTTTTTTGGCAGGAAGAAGAGGAAGTACCTTGGTAGTTAGAATACACCACTTGTCTTCTTTCTCTTGCTGTATTTGGAATCCTAGGGGTAATCTGCTAAACCTTTCTTATATCTGTAGGCTCTTTGTATGCTAGGATATTAAATTACTAAGTGATACGAATCTGCTGATGTTACTAAAGCACAGTTCTGAACCTGGGGTTGCTATTGATGTACGTAACTACAAATAACGATTATCAGATGTAAGTTTTAAAGCAGTTATCTGTATTAGTTTTGGTACATCTGATGAACCAGTGTTTGTGAAGATAAACATTTTAGGTTTAATATCACCTTCAATCAATTTTTTTATGTAGAAATGTGGTCAAGATTTGATTACAAGAAATATATCCTGCCACTTTTGGGCATTTGTTCTGGTTTAATAACTCCAATTGTGATACTAACTGTAATTCTTTAACTTTCCTTAAATCTTGGTCAGGTTTTATCTCGATACGGTCTTCAAAAACTCTTTGGACCGGGAGTAGTTGGTGCAACAAATGACCAGAGTTATATGTACCTTGATCTTCCTTCCAACATGGTTGATCACACTCTCTCTCTCTCTCATGGAAAACTAGTAATCAATTGATGCTAAATTAGAAGCTAACTTTACGCTTTCAGGTTGGTTCGTTTCTGATGGGGTGGTTCGGTGTTGTTTTCAAAGCAGACATCTTGAAAATATCTGATCAGTTAGCCATCGGGTTAACTACGGGTTTCTTAGGAAGCCTTACAACTTTCAGTGGTTGGAATCAGAAGATGCTTGACCTCAGTATTAATGGCCAATGGGTTTTTGTTGTGCTTGGCATTTCTCTAGGTAATTGAAATATGTCACACACATTATATATTAGGTTATTATATATTCAAGCTCATATAAATAAGAGTTGCATTACAGTTTAAATTGTATTGAAACATGGAAAATATGAAGAATTTTTTTATCTTTGACAGGCTTGTTTCTAGTCGCCTATTCAATCATTTTCGGTATTGAGACTGCAAAGGGGTTGAAATGGCTTCACAGAAGATCAAATACGCGTTCTTTTTGTGTCGTTACCACTTGTATTTCCAGCAAGTACCGTTGCCTCTTGACATTTATGATGATGCTTCTGCTGATGCTCATCCTACTATGGAGTATCTTCGGAAGTTTGGCTAAGAAAGACTTCAAAACTGGTAGTAGCGAGGCTCAATTGTTCATAGCTTGCATGGTTGGACCTTTCGGTGTCTGGACCAGATGGTACCTTGCTCGATTCAACGGGCAAGGGTTGGGGAAAAACAGCGTGTTGAAATGGATGCTATTTGGCACACTAGCAGCCAATGTTCTTGCAGCTTGTGTGATGGCTGCTCTGGCCACATTGAAAAAAGTGGTAATTTTTTCTTTTTTGTCCTTTTTTTTAGAATTTCTGGATAGACTAACTTTATATGTATACTCCCATATGTTATATCAATTGATGTCTTGTTTATATGTAGGCTAACACAAGAAATTGCAATACTGTGGCTTCTGGTATCCAATTCGGGCTAATGGGTTGTCTGAGCACGGTCTCGACTTTCGTTGCTGAATTTCACGCGATGCGAGAGAGCAAGCATCCATGGAGGGCTTACGCTTATGCAACAGTCACTTTTACTATCTCTTTTGTCTTGGGAACTCTTATATACTCACTTTTACTATCTCTTTTGTCTTGGGAACTCTTATATACTCCGTACCAGTCTGGGTTGGAGGCTATGAAAGATGAGACGACGACGTACCCTTCCATGGTGAAACAAGAAGGTATTTGTATATTTGTATCTACTTAAACTTCCTTTGTATATCAATTTTCTCATCCGTTTACTTAGAAATCATGCAGATGTTGGACAGGAGATAGGACATAGGAGGGATAATTATGCCTCAAAGGAAATTAGTACAAATCATGCGGACTTGTAACGGTGTGATATAAGAGATAGTGTACCAAATGTCACAGAGAATCCGAGCCGGTTTTAAAAGTCATACGTATACGCATCTTCGAAAGTCTTCTCTCTTTAATTAATTGTCTAATTTCTCCCATCTCTTCTGTACAATAATGATCACATCTATTATATACTATTAGGCTATAATGATCACTAATTTTTTGTGACGGAAGATCGTCACAATTATGATGGCTTTAATGACGGTTAAAGTTTGTGACGGATATAGTGACGGCATTTTGTAGATGGACTTTGTGACGGCTAAAAAGTCATCATAAATTAGTGATGGCTTATTACCCGTCACTAAAGTCCTCACAAAATTATTTTTTTATACAAAAAAGGTTTCGAACCCTAGCCAACCGGGCGATCGAACCATGCTCGAGCCACTTGGGCCCAACGGCTCACTCTTTTTTTTTAGAATTTGTATTTAATTTTTTATAATGGAGATTTGAACCCTTGACCTCCCATGTGGGGAGGGTTTAAGGGGTAAGGGATGGCCACTTGAGCCAGAATAATTCTTGTTTAATATTTAACATTTATTGTATATATCATAATTTTACTATGTAATGTTGTACACTCATATTTCAATAATAAATAAATCTTATAATGTATATAAAACATTAATATATTAAAAAGTAATGTGTATATATATATATATATATATATATATATATATATATATATATATATATATATATATATATGTTAAAATATATATTCTGCATTCATTATAATAAACAAATTATCAAGAATTGTTATTTTCTTTTTTAAACATTTAGCCACAATATTTAGTTATGTATACATATCTCTCTTTATATGACAAAGTCTATTGTGAGACATTAATTTTGTGAGATCGTTTATTGGACGTGTTAAAGTATGCTTATTATATAGATAAAATATGTTTAATAGTTGTTAAAATATATTTTGTAAAGTATGATGGACGATGAATTAAAGTATAACTTTATGATGTTATAATATGATTTATTATTGACATACTTTAATTACAAATAATTATATTTAATCTATATAATAAACATACTTTAATAATGGGCCAACCCGTCTCACAAAAAAAATCCATTTCACATGAGAGTTTCTCATATATATATACTTATTATTATTATTTATTTCATATTTATTACAATTAATTGTTCACTTATTTCAAGATCTATATAATGTTTTAGCAATTTAATTATATTAATAGTAATTATTATACTACATTCTCTCACATTAATTTTTTTTTCTATTAATATCTCACATCTCTTCCTTCGTCCTTATATGTAATATATTTCATATATTTATTTGTATATGTTTATTATCATATATATTTATACTTATAATGTATATATATATACTAATTATAATGTACAACATTATAATATACTTATAATGAATATACAAATCCATGATCAAACTATAAAGAAGTTCACAAAAATTAGAATTAGATTTCCATTTTGAAGTCCTTCAATGGAGGTCTCCTTCTTCTTCTTGCAATCTTCACTCTCCCTTACTTCCTTGACCACTTAGATGGTGGATTTGATGGAGGAGATCAAGTGTGAATGGATGGATGAAGAATGGATGAAGATGATGGTGTAAAATGGAGGAAATGGTGTGTGATCTAGGTGTAGGAGTGAAACCCTTCGAAAAATCTGATCTAAAATTTAAGTATTGGGTATTTATACCCCTTGGGAAGCTTCTAGAAGGGATCTGATATGTTTCTGATGCTGCAGCAACACGACTCGTGTGCTGCAACAATGCCACAGGGTGGCCGTGTAGGCGTTTTTTATGTCAAAAAATGGCAAAGGCTTACAAGTCCGTGTTGTGTAACACGAGTCGTGTGATGCAACACGGCTCGTGTGCTCCAACACGGCCGGCCATGTTGGTGTTGCGCTGTCTCACTGTTTCGCGTATAACTTCCACATCCGATCTCTGATTTGAATAATTCTTGCGCTCATGCGATCCTCTTTTCCTTGGCTTTCTATCCATATAAAGATCTTACAAAACTTCCAACATGTGAGGGTATAACAAGTCATGCAATGTAGCACAATCGTGTTGAGTAGGAACAGCTTGCGCGACGTCACCATTTTAATAATAACTTTCTTGTTTGGGCTCCAATTGAATATCGTATACCAAAATAATCCTCTTTTCTGTGGCTTTCCAACCATGTATTACACTTCTAGTTTTGAGCTCCAAAAGAGTACCGAAAGATTGTACAAGTTGGACGTGCGTTTTTCAGGCACTAGTATTCACTTCTATATTTGTAGGGTATGTTTCTAAGTTAAGTATGCACACTGATGTATATTATTCTTTTAATCTAACAATATACATAAGTTTTGCACGCCAATGTACCGATTTTCTAAGAAAGGTTTTGGGGAGGAAATTTCAAAAAAAATCAACAATCGTTTGAAGATTTGCACGCCAGTGTACCGATTTTCTAAAAAAGATTTTGGGGGAGGGAATCTCGAAAAAAACCAACAATCGTTTGAAGATTTACACGCTAACGTATAGATTGGGAGAGATTTTAAGGAAGGAAATTTAGTAAAAAATCTGGGGGTCACTTTTATTTATTTTAAATGCACGTTAATGTACATATTAGTATTTACAAAATTTTGAAAAAAAACCTCGTTAATGTACAGATTTTATTCTAAAGAATTTGGAAAAAAATCGTTTTAATGATTTTCACTGCTTACTTTATATTATTTCTTTCTAAATACAAGTTAATGTACAAAATTACGCTAGAGCTAGATGTACACTGATGTACATTTAAATAGTTAATTGAATTATTTTCTCCCCGAAAAATATTTATCTTAAATGAGTGTACAGTGATGTACATTTAAATAATTTATTGAATTGTTTTCTCTCTTTTTTTAATTTAGTTTATACGATATACACCGATGTTCAATAAGTATGGGTAATATGGAAAAAATAAAATTAAATTTTGTATCCGTGTGTAATTTTCTTTACCGAATGTATGAATTAGTAATGCCAAGATACGTTTTGTACCTAATATTTATTGAGTGGTGTGAAGAATGCAGCAGTGCATTCTTATTTGGTACAACATCGTTTAACCCAATTACTTCTTGAATACTTTAGAGTTAACCACATTTCGGCCCATTAAGTTTATTTGGGCCTTCATGGATGGTCACTGAGTCCCGCTGGCACATTCCAGTAAAAACTAGAAAGAGAATCTCAATAGCACTGTGGCAATCTATGGTCAAATGACATACTCCACCGTGGTGGGCCACTACCTCTTTGGGCCCAAACCTTAGAAAGGAACCCTCCTCAGGATGTCTTACAGCTGGATGCACATCCTCCCCTTAACTTCACTCAATTTTCACTTTGTAGCTATAGAAATTGAGTGAGGTTAAAGGAGAGGATTTTGATCCCTTATAACCTTTCCGCACACCAACTTAGAACTAAATGATGATCCGTCAACCTTTGTCTTTGAACCTGACATCAGTGTTATTGGGCATCAATCAAAATCTCACATTGATTAGAAGTGGAAATGATGATGCATTTATAAGTGTGGATAACATTTTCCATAACATTAAGCCTTTTGGTGTGAGTTTAAAAACCTCTCGATGGTGCTTCTTCCTTTTTTCATGGCTCACACTTATGTTAGATTATATGCTCCCTCGTCCAATAAAAGATTGCACATTTTTTTCATTTGTTTCACAATATCGTTCACCCTCTTAAAAAGGGAAAGAAAACTTTATCTATTTATCTAAATAGTAATTATTTTAATTTCAAATTTATCATTATTTTTATATTCGTGATATTATTTTAGATTTTATTTATTAGTTGAAAATATCTACATACCTTTAAAAGTAAATAAAATTAGTAAAGCCCCAATTAAAGTGAAAAGTGAAAGTTGTTATGGATCACATAGGGTTATTTTGTGTCTTGAATCAAAAAATTACTCTCTTAGTCCCAAATTTGTTGCCTTACTTTCATTTTTGTCCGTCCCAAATTAATTATTTTAAAAAAAGAAACTTTATATCAATCAACAACCTCAAAAGTTTATCTTAATTTTAAAAATACGAATCACCCCTAACACACATAATATATTTTATAATTTATTTATTACATAAAAATAATACAATACCTCCTAAATAAAGTTAATAAATTTTTTTTTCAAATTAGTGAAAAATAATATTTTTTAAAGTTCGTGTTAGTGCGGAGAACGAGTTGGGATATTTTTATTTTTTTCAATTACATCGTCTCAAAAGTCACGGCTATTAATCAAAGATTCAAGAAATGGAAGTCAAAGTTGCGGAGAGGGAAAGCTGTGAGGTGTTGCAATCAGCTTCACCTTTTTTCTGTTAATGCTCCATTTTGTCACCACCCTTCTCTCTCTCTCCAATTTATGAGAAATCTGAACTGTAAGGCAGCCACACAAGGTTGATACCATGACACTGATTTGTATGTCAATGACAATCCACCGTTTGGTATAATTCTCCTCATCACAAAACCTTCACCTTTCACATGTTGATGCATAGATAGGCACACAGTTTTCACATTTGAACCTAATCTAAAGAAAACTGTTGCTATTCAATCTTGGGAAAGCCAGTGATTTATTTATTTTCTTATCGCAGTCTTCAATTGTCGAAGGTCTTATTTCTCTGGGTAACTGCTCTATTGTTTGGATTTAAATGGTTTAAATAATAATTATGGAAAGGGGTTTTGAGGAACTTTACCATTTGATGTGATTGTTGGGTGCTCTTTAAATCTAGTTTATTTATTAGCATGAATCCCAGTGCCTTGAAGTTTATAATTGGTTGTGGGATTTTCTTTTCTTTTATTGTTTAATTCAAAATTTTATTCTTTTGTTGTTCAAGTAGTGGAGGTCATGATCGAAGCCCTTTCTCTTGTAAAGAAATGAATTTGCAAGTGGTGTTAGATTTGATGGCAGTTGAATGAACTAATCCTAAGTAAGAATCAGAAGAAAGACTCTCAGCCTCTGTCTCACTTTTGCTCCATTAAAATGTGGGGACGAAATAATATTTCTTACAAGTCATTTTCTCCAAACACTTAAATTAATCAATGCACTTTTAGTGATTCTTATCAAATCATTATTGTTCAATCGATTCTTCTTTTAAAAATTGTGTTTGTGTAGTTATTATTTATTTATTTTTACTTTTGCCTTTTCTTCTTGAAAAGACAATTACGGATAGATTACTGTGCAGGTCCACATGTTTTGATTCCATTTATGAGGTTAAAATTGCCAAAGAAAAAAAATTGACCTTTTTTTGCCTTTCGTTTGTTTGCTTCTTTTGATCATCACTACAGAAGATGAAACAGGTTAATATTTTTGAAAGTTTGTTCATCATTTTACAAATGGTTAAAGTTTAGTTTGTTTTCCATGTAACAAACCATTGCACATGCTGATGATTCAGTAATATGTGCAACACCAACGAACCATTTTGGATTCTAGCAATGGTAATGGTATTAAGGACTGGTAACAAAGAAAAGAGTTGCACAAAGCTTATCGAGTTTGAATCTGTTTTATTGCATATTGTTGCAACTCATCCATGCACAAATATGCGGTGTGTGGTTCTATGTGGTTTCTCTTTATAATCTGCTTAATCACTGATAGATTTCTAATTATTCGCTACTTATTTCAATCTTAACATCCCAATTGAGTACTCTTTATTGTTCAATCTCATAATTTGATTAATTAATTGTCTTGTTTGGTTTGGTTGATCATCTTGTCTCTTACATAGTTTTCTTTCATTTGGTTTAATAATAGTTAAATTCTTTTATGTCATAACTCATAACTGACTTTGTGATGAATCACAAATATCTTATGTTCTTTTGTACAGCAAGTTTATGTTCTTAGATTGGCATCTTGGATATATTGAGATTTTATTAAGTATGTTGTTTCAGTTGTCAAAACTGGGCTAGGTGGGTGTACCTTAAAATCCAACTAAAGTGAAATCATAAGTGTGATTTTAGAGGACTGTATAGTCAATTGACATGAAAACTGCCAGACTCTTCACCTGGTGTTCCTATGTTGCTGTAGAATAAGGATAAGATTATGGATCATCAGAATCTGGATTTAGAATCTAAACAGAGTAGTTCTTTTAGACGATTGAATGACACCGGCTCTTCAAGGAGGCGCTCTTTAAGTACATTTTCTTTGGAACTGCAATTCGATGACAACATTGGAAGTGATGCAGCCTCTGAAGCAGGGGATATTGGTTACAGGGCACTTCATAGCAATAGAACTAGCATACGCGGTAGAAGTCACTTCTCCTTGGATAATTTGTCGTCAAGTGGAGTCGTAGTTCCTCTTCAAGAGAATGGTACCTCCATCCCAGTTGCCCCATCTACTTTGAACAACATATCAATTATTGTCAATGCAGGAATTCAATCCGAGGAAAGGAAGGATGTAAGTTCTTTGATGTCCTAATAAGTTTAATTTTGGAAATGTTATATTTTGTGGTTAACTCCAAACTACGAGTTGGGTGTCTATTGGATTGCACAAAATATATTTTTCATTGATGTTAATTCCAAGTAGTATTATATTTCTTAACTTTTTTTGGCAGGAAGAAGAGGAAGTTCCTTGGTTGTTAGAATAAACCACTTGTCTTCTTTCTCTTGTTGTATTTAGAATCCTAGGGGTAATCTGCTAAACCTTTCATATATCTGTAGGCTCTTTATATGCTAGGATATAAAATTACTAAGTGATACGAATCTGCTGATGTTACTAAAGTACAGTTCTGAACCTGGAGTTGCTATTGATGTACATAACTACAAAATACTGATTAACAGATGTAAGTTTTAAAGCTGTTATCTGTATTAGTTTTGGTAAATCTGATGTGAACCAGTGTTTCTGAAGATAAACATTTTAGGTTTAATATCACCTTAAATCAATTTTTCTATGTAGAAATGTGGTCAAGATTTGATTACAAGAAATATATCCTGCCACTTTTGGGCCTTTGTTCTGGTTTAATAACTCCAACTGTGAAACTAACTATTATTCTTTAACTTTCCTTGAATCTTGGTCAGGTTTTATCTCGATACAGTCTTCAAAAACTCTTTAGATTGGGAGTAGTTGGTGCAAAAAATGACCAGAGTTATATGTACCTTGATCTTCCTTCCAACATGGTTGATCACACACTCTCTCTCATGGAAAACTAGTAATCAATTGATGCTAAATTAGAAGCTAACTTTACGCTTTCAGGTTGGTTCGTTTCTGATGGGGTGGTTCGGTGTTGTTTTCAAAGAAGACATCTTGAAAATATCTGATCTGTTAACCATCGGGTTAACTACGGGTTTCTTAGGAAGACTTACAACTTTCAGTGGTTGGAATCAGAAGATGTTTGACCTCAGTATTAATGGCCAATGGGTTTTTACTGAGCTTGGCATTTCTCTAGGTAATTGAAATATGTCACACACATTATATATTAGGTTATTATATATTCAAGCTCATATAAATAAGAGTTGCATTACAGTTTAAATTGTATTGAAACATGAAAATTATGAAAAAAATTTTATCTTTCACAGGTTTGTTTCTAGTCGCCTATTCAATCATTTTCAGTATTGAGACTGCAAAGGGGTTGAAATGGCTTCACAGAAGATCAAATACGCGTTCTTTTTGTGTCGTTACCACTTGTATATCCAGCAAGTACCGCTGCCTCTTGACATTTATGATGATGCTTCTGCTGATGCTCATCATACAATGGAGTATCTTCGGAAGTTTGGCCAAGAATGAATTCAAAACTGGTAGTAGCGAGGCTCAATTGTTCTTAGATTGCATGGTTGAACCTTTCGGTGTCTGGACCAGATTGTACCTTGCTCGATTCAACGGGCAAGGGTTGGGGAAAAACAGCGTGTTGAAATGGATGCCATTTGGCACACTAGCAACCAATGTTCTTGCAGCTTGTGTGATGGCTGCTCTGGCCACATTGAAAAAAGTGGTAATTTTTTCTTTTTTGTCCTTTTTTTAGAATTTCTGGATAGACTAACTTTATATATATACTCCCATATGTTATATCAATTGATGCCTTATTTATATGTAGGCTAACACAAGAAATTGCAATACTGTGGCTTCTGGGATCCAATTCGGGCTACTGGGTTGTCTGAGCACGATCTTGACTTTCGTTGATGAATTTCACTCGATGCGAGAGAGCAAGCATCCATGGAGGGCTTACGCTTATGCAACAGTCACTTTTACGATTTCTTTTGTCTTGGAAACTCTTATGTACGCCGTACCAGTCTGGGTTGGAGGCTATGAAAGATGAGACGATGACGTATCCTTCCATTGTGAAACAAGAAGGTATTTGTATATTTATATCTACTTAAACTTCCTTTGTATATCAATTTTCTCATCCGTTTACTTAGAAATCAAGCAGATGTTGGATAGGAGATAGGACATAGGAGGGATAATTATGACTCAAAGGAAATTAGTACAAATCATGCGAACTTGTAACGGTGTGATATAAGAGATAGTGCACTAAATGTCACACAGAATGCGAGCAGGTTTAAAAAGTCGTACGTATACGCATCTTCGAAAGTCTTCTCTCTTTAATTAATTGTCTAATTTCTCCCATCTCTTTTGTACAGTAATGATCACATCTATTATATACTACTAGGCTATATTATTGTCTTAAATTTTGTGTATAAGTTAGATGGACTTTTATCAAAATATAAGTAGAGTCACCGGTGGTAATTACGATTGATAATGACGACACAATGTTATCAATAATTACATAATAATTAATTCTTAATTTAAATTGATTAATTTAATGTACCGATTTAAATTTAAAAATCAATGTTATAAGTATTTGATGAATGTATTATTGAATGAGTTGGCCACTACAAAAATGTTATTCGTTTGTGACGGCTTTAATGACGGCTTGACGGGCTTTATGATGGTTTTGTGGCCGTCACAATGTTGGTCGTCACTAATTTTTTGTGACGGAAGGTCGTCACAATTGTGACGGCTTTAATGACGGTTAAATTTTGTGACGGATATAGTGACGGCCTTTTGTAGACGGACTTTGTTACGGCTAAAAAGTCATCACAAATTAGTGACGGCTTATTACCCGTCACTAAAACCCTCACAAAATTAATTTTTTTAACAAAAAAAGGTTTCGAACCCTAGCCAACCGGGCGATCGAACCATGCTCGAGCCACTTGGCCCAAGCCGCTCACTCCTTTTTTTTTTGAATTTGTATTTAATTTTTGATAATGGTAGAACATCCTCCCTTAAGGAGGTTTGAACCCTTGACCTCTCATGTGGGGAGGGTTTTAAGGGTAAGGATGGTCACTTGAACCAGAATAATTCTTGTTTCATATTTAACATTTATTGTATATATCATAATTTTACTATGTAATGTTGTAACTCATATTTCAATAATAAATCTTATAATGTATATAAAACATTAATATATTAAAAAGTAATGTGTATATATATGTGTTAAAATATATATTCTGCATTCATTATAATAAACAAATTATCATGAATGGTTGTTTTCTTTTTAAAACATTTAGCCACAATATTTAGTTATGTATACATATCTCTCTTTATATGAAAAAGTCTCTTGTGAGACATTTGTGAGACCGTTTATTGGACGTGTTAAAGTATGTTTATTATTTAATAGTTGTTAAAATATATTTTGTAAAGTATGATGGATGATGAATTAAAGTATGATTTTATGATGTTATAATATGATTTATTATTGACATATTTTAATTACAAATAAGCATATTTAATCTATATAATAAACATACTTTAATAATAGGTCAACCCGTCTCACAACCGTCTCACAAAAAATTCATTTAACAGGAGAGTTTCTCATATATATATATATATATATATATATATATATATATATATATATATATATATATATATATATATATATATATATATATATATACTTATTATTATTATTTATTTCATATTTATTACATTTAATTGTTTACTTATTTCACAATCTATATAATGTTTTAGCAATTTAATTATATTAATAGTAATTATTATACTACATTCTCTCACATTAATTGTTTTTCTATTAATATTTCACATCTCTTCCTTCATCCTTATATGTAATATGTTTCATATATTTATTTGTATATGTTTATTATCATATATATTTATACTTATAATGTTTATATATATTAATTATATATTTATACGTAGATGAAAAGTCTTTTTTGTGCAATTCCAAATGTAATACAATGTATTTCACATGTATATACATTAATTTTCTATTTGTGATCATAATTGCTCAATTGAAGTCGAATGTGAGATATTACTAGACAAAAATAACTAATGTAAGAGAATGTAGTATACTAATTACTATTACATTTTATATAAATATAAATATATATATATATATATTAATTAATACATTATTGTAATAAATATGAAATAAATACTAATAGGTACTTCCTACGTCCCGTTACAACATACGCGTTTGCTTTTTACATGTTAATTAAGGAGTATAATATTTTAATGTGTAGTGAGGTGAGAGAAATAATATATTAATGTAAAGTAGGTTGGTGTATTAGTATGACATGTGGGTCCATAGAGAGAGAAGTAATTAATATATGTGGGTCCTCTTTATCAAAAAGGAAGATGCACACTTTGTATTTGAACGGACCAATGGCCACCAAACCGAATCCGTTATTGATTACCGAACCACAACCCGCACATGTCGCCACCAAGCCTCTATTTAAACGACGTCGTTACAGAGAGAATTGTTCTTCTTCATCTTCTTATTCTTTCCTGCTCTGTTTTTCGTCATGATCTCAGTAATCGAGTCTTCTTCTGTTATAACAGAATACCGCGACCAACCTAAAATTAATCATATTCTTAGATCCCTTAATTAAAAATCACACTTTAATTAATTTCTCCTCCGTTTTTGATCACGCCAACAATTCGCCATTAACGACCAGCATTAACTACTCCGACGATGTGAAGCTGATCTCCCGCCAGAGCATGAGCTACACCAGCCTCAAGGACGTCATCTCCTCGTCGCCGCCTTTCGTGGTGTCGGCGATGAGCAACAGCTGGCAGGAGATCCCAATCAGGGATCCGCTGGTGCAGCACGCGGCGAGGCCTACCTGCAGCCAATACTGGTGGTGGAGCTTGACGAGGACAGGCCATGTTAAAGGAAGATCGAGAAGAGCTGCAGCCGCCTGCTCGACTGCTTCAACGACGTCGTAATGGTGTTCACCGGTGGTTGGTTTGACGAAGAGAGGAGTGACTGTGATAATAAAGTTAACTGAGATGATAGAGTGGAGGTGAATACAGTAAAAGAACAAAGCTGCTTTTTTTTAAGCTTTGTTTTCATCGATGATTTTTTTAAAAAATTTTATTTTCTTTTTAATTGATTATTTTTCACTTGGGGTTATCACCTGTCATATGGAACAAATTAAAAATAAATAAATAAATAAAATGCCACATCAGCATGACCGGTTGTGATACCTCCTTACACCTGCTGAAGGACGAAAAAATTGAATTTCATAAACTTAACGGACTACTATCAAAATTGAGAAAGTAAATGGACTAATTTTAAAATATGTGTAAGTTAATGGACAAAAAATTTCATTTTTCCTACAATATATATATATATATATATATATATATAAGTATATCTTACAATAGTACAACTAAAAAAAATTAATGTTATAAATCAAATTCAATTCATTTGAAAATAAAATTTTCTTTATTAAAATAAACATTCCAATATTAAAGTATTAGTACAAAAGAAGAGAAGAGAGAGAGGATGTGACATGCATTTATTAATGAAAAAAAGGAAAGGATAAAAAAAAAGCAAAGCAGAATTTATAAGTAAAAAAAAGAGAGAATAGAGTGACGTGCATTTATTAATGGGAAAAATATAAAAAAAATAAGAAGAGAGAACAGACTGACAACATTTATTAATGGAAAAAAGAAAGTTACACAAGAAGATGAGAGAAGAGAGAAGAGAGGGTAATATGCATGCATTTATTAATGGAAAAAACTGACGGTGGAGGGCACTTCCATTAGTTGGACACGTGGCAAGTTTGCGGCACGTAAAATCATTGAAGATTCAGTACCCTCGAGATTTCATATAGGATCCAGTTTTATGAATTTTTTATGAGACCGATGGTATCCTAGTGGTTCTCAAATATATATATATATATATATATATATATATATATATATATATATAATGTATATTGGGTGCACCCGGGTGCAAGGGTGTACCCATATGTATATGTTTTTTTATTCTATTTTGTATACATATTATTCTATTTTGTATACGTGTTTTGTAATAATGGTATACTTTTTTCATATTAAGTTTTCATTAAAAAAACTAACATCCATATGTGTATAACTTTTTATTGAATATTATATACTCCCTCCGTCCAGTGCAAAGGTACTCGTTTGCTGTTTGCACGTGGACAATTCTAATGTCTTTATTTGTTTTTTGTACGTGGATTAAGGAGGATTATTATTATAGATAAAGTGGGTAGTTGTATTAGAAGGAGGTGGTGAGTCATATTTGGTACTTTCTTTACTAAATATATGAAATTGATACATTTGAAGCGGACGCCACGAATAGTGAAACGGTTACCTTTGCACTGGATGGAGGGAGTACAATTTTTCATAAAAAAATTAACAATTAAATTGTATACATTTTTACTCTTAATTGTATATGTTTATGTTTATATTTGTATATGGGTGCACCCTATCTTTAGGTGCACACGGGTGCACACTATAAATTGTCATATATATATATATATATATATATATATATATATATATATATATATATATATATATATATATATATATATATAATACACACACACACTACAACAAAAAAAAACCCTTAATAGGACACTTGTAAGTGAATTATTAAGGGGTATAATGAGACATTTTCAAGGTTTTAAATGAATAAGACACTTATCTTAAGTGTCTTTTTTCATCGAGTCACAATAGGTAAAAATGTCTTATTAAATGATAATTAAAACATTTTAAAGTGTCATTTTTACTTGAGTCACAATAGGTAAATGCCTCATTAGATGATAATTAAAACACTTTCAAATGTACTTTTTGCTTGAATCACAATAGATAAAAGTGTCTCATTACATAATAATTAAAAGACTTTAAAGTATCTTTTTTGCTTGGGTCACAATAATAAAAATGTCTCATTACATAATAATTAAAACACTTTAAAGTGTCCTAATATTCTATAATTATATAGGACACTTTATAAGTGTACCTATTAATTAGCAAGTCAATTTCAATTTTTATTTTTTTAAAAAAGGTTTTCTTTAAAAGAAATAATTAATTTAAAATATAATTTTAATTATACGTTTTATACCTTTAAATTCACATTAGTAATCTAAAAATTACTATATCAATTAGCAGTAACCACCAAATTTACAGAAACTATAACTATTGGCTTTTAAAACTTCTCACAAATAGCTAAAAGGATACAATATATGACAAGGAGTTAAAGAAGATTGAACTTCTGTTTATTACTAACTGAACCGACACAAAGAATACAAAGAATAGTATTCTAACTTGAACCAATCAATCTTGATCATCAACATTAGCCACCTGTAACAAAATCACAAAAAAAAAAGATTCAAGTTACATTACTTATTGCATAGGTTTTTGAAAACACAATACTTGCAATCCACATATGCATTATTTAGGAAACATTCAATGCTAATAGCTAGTGCTATGAATATGAGAAATTACCAAGTTGCAGGGCCATGCAATGCAAGTCCCAATTGCGTCTCCAATTGTAGCTAAATTTGAATATGGCCTGATTAATTCTTCATCCCACTCAATAGGTACAACAATTTAAGCTTCACACCAACTTTTCTCAAGTCGTCTTCCCCCAACTTCTTGATTAGGATCTAAACTTCGGAGATAACCTTTGGCCACTATTTTATTAGCATCAAACAAACTTTTCAAGAGCACAAAATTTTCAACCTAATATTTCAATGAATGAAACTGCATTAGATTGTAAAATGAATGTTCGATAGAGTGGAACAATATAATAACACAAGAGTAGAGAAAATACACCTGAAGCCCATTTCCAAAGTTGATCGAGTTGGATGATTGACCAGGTGATAAAGGTTGAGGTGGGATGGACACATGGTTTGGATTTGTTGCTGCTGCAGTTTTTCTTGCAACTCTGCAATCAGCTTGGAACTTTGATCCATTTTTTCCGCCATCCTAGCCATCATTTCTTGATGTTCTAAATCCATCCTATGACATGTACTACGACTTGGAATCTCACCCCATGCATCTGATGGGTTGACACCTAATCCAAGCATACGCATCCTACCATGTGGATCTTTGCCTATAACTTGGGCGAATGAGTCACTAGGTCCAATGGAGTCCCATGAACCAGGTGGTAATTGCACTGCTCTCATTCGAGTCTGTATAATCACAAGAAACAAGTAACTTCATGACTATAAGCCTATAATCAACATAACTAGTAATAAACTGTATTGGTTTCTTACAAGTGCTTCTTTTACTGCAGCACTTGAAGGATTTCCCTCAGCATCAGCATAACATGCATCAAATATCTCCTCGCGCATTGGAGATCGAGCAAGTTTTTCTTTCTATTAAAATAATTACACAATCATTCACATTTTGATATGATTGGCTATAGAAAAAAACATATTATTCAGTATTTGCCAATTCTTCCTGGACCTCAGCAAAGCTCAACTTCCCAGTTGTTTGTTGCATTACAAAACTCTTCCTATGATCTCTATTTTTTTCACTTGCTTCCTGAAAAGTGTTACATTAGTATGAAATATATATAAATATATTAATAAATTTAATATTATTTACCTTCACATCTTTTCTACCCCAATATGGTAATAAAATCTTCCATTGATCTTCATTTACTCGATCTGGTTTATCATATGCTTGATTCTCAATTGGAAGTGTTGTATCAAACCATTTTGCTTTGACTCTTCCCTTCCAATTTTTCCTTTTTTTTCCAATGGACATCAAGATCCAATGTTCTGCAGCTTGGGGAACTTGAAATCTCTCCTATAAAACACTCATATCAGTAAACTTTATCATTTAAACTTTTCTCAAGGAACTAGAATAATTCATATAAACTATAACAAATTAAAGATCTTATTACCTTAACCATCTTTATCATCTCAACTTTTCTCGCTTTTGGCACCTTGCGCCAATCATCAATGTCAAGTGGAACAAACTTGCTATTTCTTGCTAATGTACCTAAAAATCCCGTTAATTTCTTTTTAGTGGGTCCAATAGGCTGGCCTCTCTTGTTGAAATGAACAAGAATGCGTTCTTCATTCGGATTTCTAGCCCAAATTTCAGGTAAGTAAGTTGGTCCTCGGTGCTTTGTTGTCACTGCACTCAAACATTAAAAGAATATGTTTAAATACAACCAAAATGTATATATATACAAATTTCAATATCCTAATCAACCTGGTTCATCAGTTTGTTGTTGACTGACTTCCAAGTTCTCTAGCTGCTCATCTTCTCTCCTTAGGTTTTTTGTTGCATATCTAGTTCTATGTACCATCACTGGAAAAAGGCATAAATAGCCAGCCGAATGTTAGAAAACTTTATACGTTGAAAACAAATTTTAACCTTGCTCCTTTAATGCTTGTTGACTCATTTGTGGTTGTTTTTGTTGTCCATATTGCTGCAACAACGGATCTTCTATTGGAGGCTCATTTCTGGTAGAGTTTCGAGTTCTAGGTGTCATCACTACAAAACAAGAAAAAATAAAAGAGTCACAAGTAAGAAAACTTTTTAGTAAAGACAAAGATTACCTTGCTCTTTGGAAGGCTTTTTACAATGTACGATTGTTTTTGTTGTCCATATTGCTGCAGCGGCAGATCTTTCAATTGAGGCTCATTTCTCATATGATATCGAGTTCTAGGTGTCATTACTGAAACAATAAAAGAAAGAAAATGGTAAGTAGATAAAACATCTGAGAAAAGTTTAAGAATAAATAAATTTTAACCTTTCTCCTTGAAAGCTTGTTTTCTAGCTTGCAACTTTTGTTCCTTAATTTGTTTGTCATCTTTTCCATTTGATTTCTAGCATTTCGAGTTCTCCGTGTCATCACTAAAAAACAAGAAAAAAATCACAAGTGAGTGACAAGCCAGAAAACTCTTTAAGTAACAGTAATAACAAGTATAACCTTGCTCTTTGGAAACTTGTAGTGAGCTTTGTTGTTCATTTGGTTGCAGCTGCTGCTGTTTTTCCTTGAGAACTTGTTCTTGAAATTTAAGAAGAAGATATATGAACTTATAACCAAACACTGATTGAAGTAGTAGATGGAAAACATGAGTAATCATTGAAAATTTTTTAACCAGACTCTTTGAAAGCATGTTGACTTCGTTGTGGTTGCATCTGCTGCTCATATTTCCCTTTAGTTCCTCTCCGACCTTAAATGAATTTTCTGACATTCTAATCACATAGCACAATAAATATGAAAGCTAAGCTACCATGTTGCAGTTCATTTTGCCCCTGGACATTCTCTTCTATTTCATCTTCATCTTGTAATACTAGCTTTCTAGTCTCAGACAAAATCCCTTCATTGAGGGCAACCCGGTTACTTTCCGTATTTCTTCCCATCTCTTGAACACTCTTGTCAACCATGTTCAACTCTGACTTCAAACAATAATTTCTAACAGCAATAAACAAACAAAGAAAATTTGAATAGAGTCATATCTCCACATGTTTTGCTCAAGAGAACATGAATTTAATAAGCAATAGTATTAAGTAAGATATTCAGTGTTCTCAGCCAATATAACTTAAATAGTTTAATGTGTTCTTAATAATAGTGATAAAAATGCCTCATAATGTTACAAAGTACTGAAATGTCATTCAATATTTTGCAAATTAAGAAACCAAATACAAAACATAAACATCTCATGGAAAGATACTCGCACTCACAATATAAACAAAAATTAATAAGTTAACCAACCATTATAGAGCCATTGATCACCCAAAAAAGTTGTTAACAAGTCTAATTTCTAAAGCCATTGATACAGAACTGATGAACTAACAGTTCTCATCTGATTTTCATATGAATATACAGCCGCATAATTACCTTAAATCAAGTTCAGTACTAAAAGAAATTAATATAAGAGAGATTCAATAATATGCTCCATCAGGAGGAGACGCACTCTCGAACATGCTCAAAACAGATTAAGTGCTTAACTGAAATTTCTATAGAATGAGAAGAAAAAGTCCGTCTGAATAAGAGAGCGTTCGGCAAATCATACATCACGAGAAAACTCAATTAGATCAAACCTTAACATTTACTATTATACACAGAAATTACACCAATCAAGCTTCCACGTGAGAGAGGAAGTATTTACCTCAGACAAAGAGATAGCTCCTTATATCAAACTCCGCCATTGAAGATTGACGCTAATGATAATGATCTGATACGCCAATGAATGTTGAACACCGATGATAAAGATCGAACTCTGCCAGTGAAGATCGATGATTGCTCCGAGAATCTAGGGCTCAAATATGCTGCCAGAATCTAGGGCTCAATATAAGAAATATGTAAAATAGGAAACCATTGATATTGATATTTATAAGCAATCAACAGACTCTTTAAAAAAGTTCTAGAGAAAATTAAAAAGAAAGAAGAGCGGAGAAAATTAGAAATATGTAAAATAGGAAACCATTAAAAACTCCTTTTTATTTAAATAGATATATTCTTAAGTTTACTTATATTTCAATATAATTATTTATAATTGTGTAGATATTATAGTATTAATATACATGCATAACATAAAATTGGAATAAAAATTACAACTGAAATTTCTAAAATGATTGTATCTTGTTATTTGAACTAAAATTACTAAAGAACGACATCCTGCTGCTGGAGAAATAATTAAAAAATAAATAAAAAGTAAAAAAGAAAAGAATAAAGCAATAAAGCAAAGCTCAAATTAGTGTATTACTCCAGAGCTCCTCTGATTTAAAAAATGCTAATAAAATAACTTTAATTAAAAAAGATTAAAAACTTCACTTCTTTCTTTCAAGACTCACGCAACACATCACTAATCAAGAAATAATTAAAAAAAATTACCAATCACTTAAAAAAAAATATAGCTGCTCTGATTTGATTTTTGAAAGCCTATCCTATAAATTCCCAGCTTCCTTCAAATTTAGTGACAGACCAAAACATCACTTCTTTCTCTCACACAACACATCACTAATCTAAAAATAATTAAAAAGAATTACCAATCAGCCTAAATTCACAAAGTTATAACAATCTAACCAGCTGAGAATACATATATTCATTTCAAAATAAAAGATATGAGCAAAATAAACATATCAGCAGAGAATACACATCAGCATAAGCTTTAGGGTATGTATGATGCAGAAGCTAATTTCAAAAGCAACTGAACACAGTAATTAATGGATATGATTCTCTCAACCAACAGTTAACTAAATTTGTAAAAAGTTAAAAGGAGATTCCAAACGACCAGTAAAGAACATATGATCCACTAAGAGATAAACCAAAAACTGAAAAAATAACAGTGTTTAATCAAGTTTAAACAATATAGCCTGGAAAGCCTTCACGTATCCAATTCACATCCTCAATCACTTGATCCACTTGAACATCACAAACTTCACTTTGCAAGTGCATATCAACATTTTCAGCAGCATCAATTTCATACACATCTCTCGCTTTTGACGATATGGCAACATGCCATCCTTTCTCCGTAGGATCAGCAACATAAAATACTTGTCTTGCTTGAGAAGCAAGAATGAAAGGCTCATTGTGAGGCTTCAAATTGGACAGATTGACCATTGTAAACCCATGTTCATCATATTTTATCTTGTTTCTTTGAGAATCCCAATCACAATCCATTAAAACAACTTTATGACCAAAGTTGTAATCTAATTCGATGATGTTCTTTAGTACTCCATAGTATGCAACTTCTCCTAAAATAGGATTTGGGTCCTTAGTACTTGAAAAACTAGATGTCAAAGCACTAACAATCACCCCACTGTTTTGTGTTTTTTTTCCTGATTCCAATTCTTTCGTGTGAAATCTGAATCCATTAACCAAAATTCTTTTATAACATACTCCAATGGAATTTGGACCCCTTGCTAGTAGTTTCAATTCATATGAAATAGGATCTTCATCAGGAAAGGATTGAGCCTATTAAATTAGAACAAGAATTAGCTTTAGTATTTCTCAATACACCAAACGTATAGTATAAGAAAATTAATTAGCTAATTAATATGTATCACTTACTTTTTCAACAAACCAGGATGCAAATTGCTCTACTTGTATCCGTTCAATTTCATGCTTCGAACGATGAGGGTACGCATTCTTTACAATCTCATGGTGCTCACTAATAAATATACATAGAAATAATATTACAGAAAATATTAAAAGAAACATATGATTGAGAACGAGAAATTACTTACTTGATGAATTGTTTGATTGGAAGACAATTAAAAAGCACAAATTGATGAGCCTTTCTCAATGTATCATCATCCAATAATTTTGCATCCTTTATGCCAAGTGGGCGTTTGAAAATACATCCAATTTTGTGTTCCCCCCTCGAAAATTATCATCATTTCTATGAACACGATTGGATCTCGTTTCAATTTCTTCATCAAAATATAATGAACAAAAGGCAAGACATTCTTCTGCACAATATCCTTCTGCAATGGACCCTTCAGGTTGGCTTCTACTTCTCACATATGACTTTAATGTGCATAAAAACCTAAAATAAAAAATATAAGGAAAAAGTATTTAACATAAATGGATAATTTGGATAAATTTGATACCTTTCTATCGGATACATCCATCGATAATGCACTGGGCCACCAATTTTTGCTTCAGTTGCTAAATGCACAGTCAAGTGCACCATAATGTCAAAGAAAGATGGTGGGAACACCTTTTCCAATTGGCAAAGTATCAAAGCAATATCTTTCTCCATTCGACACAAATCTTTCGGTTTAAGAACTTTAGAACACAATTCTCTAAAGTATTTGCTCAAATTGATCAAAGGAACACGCACAGACTTTGGCAATGTTTTCCTCAATGCTATTGGCAAGAGTTGTTGCATTAAAATATGATAGTCATGACTTTTAAAACCAGAAAATTTGGGAGGCTTTATCTTCAAGCACCGTGAAATATTTGAGGCATAACCATCAGGCACTTTCACCCTTTTCAAAGTCCTACAGAATCTCTCTTTCTCTCTCTTATCCATTAGAAAGCATGGATGAGGATAGTACTTCTTACCTGAACTATCTCCAACCTCAACAGGATGAAGTTCTTGCCTAATGCCCATTTCTCTTAAATCACATCGAGCCTTTGGATGATCTTTACTCTTTCCTTCTATATTCATCAATGTCCCCACGATGCTCTCACATACATTCTTTGTAATATGCATGACATCAAGATTATGAGGTAACAAGTTATCTTCCCAGTAAGGCAACTCATAGAAGATGCCCTTCTTTTTGAAATTATAAGGCAAATCTGGATTTTCAGGTTCTAATTTACCAAATTTTATTTCGCAACCATTCAAATCAGCTAAAATGTCTGCTCCTTTAGGTCTGACAGGTTTATCTCTATGCTCTTGAGTCCCATCAAATGACTTAGAATCAAATCGGTCAGGATGGTCCTTTTCATGAAATCTGCGATGCCCCATGTAACAATATTTCCAACTATTTATCAACCACAATGATTCAGTATCCTTGTAACAAGGTGGACATGCAAGCACTCCTTTAGTGCTCCAACCAGATAAGTTTGCATAACCTGGAAAATCACTAATAGTCCATAATAGTGCAGCTCTCATCGTAAAATTATCCTTGCATGATGCATCATAAGTACTTAAACCCTGATTCCACAAATCCTTCAATTCTGCTATCAATGGTTGAAGATATACATCAATATCATTACCAGGGGCAGTTGGGCCAGGTATAAGCAATGACATCATCAAATAAGGCTTCTTCATGCGCATCCATGGGGGCAAATTGTATGGAATTATAATTACTGGCCATATACTGTGTGAAGTGCTCATATTTTTAAAAGGATTAAATCCATCTGACGCTAATGCTAGTCTAACATTTCTAGGATCTTTGGCAAAGTCTGAATGCTTATGGTCAAAATACTGCCAAGCTGGAGAATCGGATGGGTGCCCCATATCGTCACCTTTAGAACGATTATCAGCATGCCATCTCATAAAAGATGCAGTTTTTGAAGACATGAATAATCGTTGTAACCTGTCCTTTAGCGGAAAGTGCCACAGCACTTTACGTGGGACCTTTCTTTTTTCACCAGTAGGATCACCATCTGACACTTCCCACCTAGTGAACTTACATGTCTCACATTGGGTTCTATGCTCATCTTTTCCCCAATACAATGTGCAATCATTTGGACATGCATCATATTTCCTATAACCAAGGCCCAATTCATCAATCGTTTTCTTTGCTTCATAGTGAGATTCAGGAAGTTCAACACCTTCTGGGAATGCCTCATTCAGTAATTCTAACAACATGGTGAAAATCCTGTTAGGGATATTAGCCAAACATTTTAGATGATACAATCTTACCAAAAATGCCAACTTTGAGAATTTCTTACATCCAGGCCAAAGTTCTTGTTTGGAATCCTCGACTAATCTGTAAAATTTCATAGCATTAGGGTTTGGCTCCTCATCTTCAATATCAACAGTGTCACCCATTTCAAAATCATCATTATGTGCTCTAAGAGCATCATTGAGCATCTCAAGTGTATTATCATAAACACTTGGCTCATTATTGCACGAAGTTTCAACCCTATAATCTGAAGTTTCTCCATGAGCTATCCATTGAGTGTAGTCTTTGATGAAACCCATACATTTCAAATGAACTTCTACTTCTTCCCTTGGTTTGGTAAGCATACGCCATTTTTACATGTCTTACAAGGACATAATATCATTCCTTTTGCATCAATACTTTCTTGAGAGCAAGCAAAATCAAGAAACATTTTTAACCCACTTATGTAGTCTTTACTGTTCCTAGGCAGCTTCATCCAACTCTTATCCATGAATGTGAAATGAATTACCTAATTGTAGTAAACCAGATAATATGCTTATTTTCAATAAAATCAAAGTAGAAAATAAAAATTCATAAGCTTTTTGTACATTCCATACATAGCACATGATTAGAAAATACCAACTCCTAACATGATCTGCACATATAACAGAGTAAGTCCAAGAACATACACTCAGAAAAGCTGTATACTCAAACATCACATACTTATCAATATTTATTTATAGAGCTGTAAAAATATAGAACAATCAAGTCCACTGTAGCATGTGTTGCACTCGCACACAGTAGACTAAACTCATTGATGTTATTTGAAGAAATTGACTACTCATTTGATGCAAGAGCATATTTTGTACAGCTAAAGACTTTCCTTAGTTGAACGTATAATTTGCATGATTCTCATTTAACTGCCTGCTTAAGCAGGTTGTTTTCTCAAGATTTTCTACAAACACTAAATACTCTTGAATGCAAATTTAAATTCTTTTAAGAGAATTAACTTCCTTGCCTCATTTGACGCGAGATTACGCATTTTATTAACAGTTTTTTTTACCTTTCTTTAGCTTCTCTTCATCATAATATAATTTGGTTGATTCGACTACCTGCCCTTCCCCCTTCTAATTATTACATACGCCCACCCCCTCTTTTTCCTCTTTTTTTTTCTTCCTTAATTTCGGGTGTATAATTCCCTTTAGTTTAAGTTATACTTTTCCCTAGTAGCTTAAGGCATATTTTGCCCTTAGTGGTTCATGGATTTCAAAATTATGACTAAAAAATTTTGGGGACAGTTTCATAATTCCTATTTTCAAATTGCTGATAAATTCCAAGTGTTCGTTTCCTCAATTTCTCTCTAATTTGTGAAATAATTGGAGAGTTGCCCCACCAGGGCATGCAGAGAGATGATAAAATCTCAAGTTTCTAACCCTCAATTTGGCGGCGGAAGGGCCAAGAAACCATTCAACAGCGGCCGTAATTGCCACGGAAAACACGTCGAAGACGGGTGAAACCGCCACGGGCAGCAGAAAATACTATCCTATAGTACCTACAGCTACTTTTTTGAGGTATTATACGTATAATCATTGAGTTATCTCATAGAAATGACGATCACAGCAGAGGGGAAGTGCAGGTGAGGTAAAAGTATAGAACAATCAGGTCCACTGTAGCATGTGTTGAAACTTGAAATTTTCTAGATTACATCATATATTAGTTATTTCTAGGCATTTCTATTCCTATCTAGTACTTCTAGATTTTTAGAGAATAAGCATCAATATTTATCAAGTTGAAACAGAATTTAGCATTGCATTTCAATGTCAAATGGCAAAAGCTTTCTGAATACCAATGTCTACTAAGGAATCAATTATAAGTCATTCAACAAAGACAAAGGGAAGAAGTGATTTAATATTAGCAGAAACAGACACATTAAATTGCAAAGTTAAACTAAAAAGAAGATTACAAATAATCCCAATTTCAGGGGTAAAGCCAAAGAAAATACTCCACACATTCACACAAACCAATCATAAAACAGATTATATGCCAACATTAATACCCTACAAAACCTAGCCAGATTCATAAACATCTCACGCCTTAGTGGCATCAATTAATGAGGTAATTTGGCAATTGAATGAAGAGATGTTTACCGATACTGACTTGACAAATCTCCGGCTCAGCTCAATCAAGTAGCTAGATTCCACTTGTTCACTTTCAAAATATTTTATACCCACTTTCTCTTCCAAATGATCATAATTTCCAACACGCTTGATTTGTACGATTGTGACGACACTCCCTCCGCAAACCCTATTGCAAAACCACTTCTCTTATGTCTGCTTGCGATTGACAACCATGGGGTACCCTTTCTGCTGCTACCCGCTCTCCGATCGTACCTATCGGCTTCCAGGTTATGGCTTCCCCAAGTTTTCACACTAGGGTTGCTGAGGATTTTCCTCTTGGATTGAAGAGCGTGAGTTTTTAATTGAATTGAATTTATTTATGACTTAATAGTACACTTAAAAGAGTTTTTAATTAGAATCAACTTATACGGTATAAAGACACTTTAAAATGAGCGTCCCATTAAATATATTATAGGACACTTGTATTGAAAGTGTATTAATAAAAGAGTCATAATAAGTAGTTTTTGTTGTAGTGATATATCACACAACCACCGACCACATCTACAAGAGATGGAATGCAAATTTACCAATAAGCAAAGCAAGTTGAGCTATAGGTGGAAGGAAACAAAGTTGGCCCCCCAACTCACCAAAAAAAAAGAAGAAGAAGAAAACCATCCATCATCTCAAAAAGGTTGGATTAAAGCTCACAACAGGATAGTAGAATACATGTCTTAAAACTCATATCATGAGTTGAAGACTGGAAACATAAATAGAGACTCCTGGTGAATCATGGTGGTTCATGGTTGAAAAAAAAGCTAACTCTATGGATAACTGGAAATAATAAAAGCATAACACAGTTACACAACTTGATCAGATGAAAATGCTATCATTTAATCAATCTCAAATTTCAAAAATAAGTGTTTACCCATGCAAGCATCTCATAAAATGCACCTTGGATAAACAGAAACTATAGAAGAAGAAATCCTAAAATAAAGTAATTTGGCATCACAAAGCAAAACAGTGACAAGGTGAACATGAGAAACAGCTTTAACATGGTGTGACCTCCGAAAGCAGCAGGCATCAGAATAGCAAGAATCATGAGACAATCAAGCTGCTTAGGCTGACAGATGCATGAACTTACTTTTTTATAGAGAGACTGTCTCTTCTTTTCAGTTAATGTGTTCCTCTACTCAGTAAGGTCTCTAATTTCCTCCTCCAATAGTTTCCCCTTCTTCCCAAAAGTATGCAATCTCCCACCTCTCCCTTACAAAAGAAACCACCGCTTTCCATACAGTTCCGCAGCACCCCATTCTTGTGTTCCTAATATTTGGAACAAATATGCTTGACCTGCAAACACATAGAAGACCCAGAATCAACTATTCACCATCTACTGCACTCATTTCACTGACAAATCAGCAAAATGGAACATCTCATCAAGAAATTTTGAAGTATAACAATTGGCAAGGCCTCATAGATAACAAAAGTTCCACCAACATTATTTTTGAGACCATCATGCTCTCTCCTTTATTTTATATAGATCAGCGGACAAACTACGTGCTAATATATGTTAAATAATACATTTATCATCTAGTACATAGATGCTATTGCGTGAAATCTAACCCATATCAATAGCAAATTAATTCATGTTGGCTGGATATCCAAAACAGGGATGCTTTATAAGAGAGTGGACTAATGTTTCTTCATTTAGAAATTTATTGAAGCATAAATATTGTTAATCTGATACCAAATGAAGAATAAATACGGAAGCATTACAGTATTAGTTTGTATTACTAAAAACACGCAAATATATCATAGCACAATAGCAGCCCAACTAAGAATTCAAGCTATACTTGATCCATTATACACATATAAAACAATAAAAGACATAATAAAAAAGAGAAGACAAAGCTATCCAACAATCAAAGAATTTACCAAATAGACGATTAAAACACAAAGCATCTCAACAATTCAACCAATGCTCTGCTTGATCCATTCTACGTCTATAACACGATAAAAGGCTAATAATAACAAAGAGAAAAAAAACTACCCAACTATCAAAGAATTTACCAAATATACACCAGCATTGAAGATTAAGAATACAATCGCTTGATCGAATTGCACCTTAGAAGTGCATGCATTCTTAAAAATAGGCTTACCATGTAATGAATGTCTTGACTGTCTAGACCAAAAATCTCATGTTGCTCTTCACCATGTATTAATATAAAGAAATGTAAAGCTCTGTCAACTTCGATAGTAAAATCAACGTGACATGGTGATAAATATTGTTAACCTGATACAAAAATAAAGAATAAATACGGAAGCATTACAGTATTAGTTTCTATCACTAAAAACATGCAAATATATCATAGCACAATATAGCAGCCCAACTAAGAATCCAACTTAATCTCTTGATCAAATCATAAATTATTTACGAATGATGAAAAGATAATTTTACTATAATCTAGATGAAAGAAAATGCTAATTAATGAAAGCGTGTCATGAAAAATGGCTGCTTAAACCAACATAAGGCACAACAAAATCATTCTAAAATTGAAAATGACGTGAGCAAATATCGGATTTTGACATACCAATCAATTCTACACTTGAGTGAAAATTCTGACCATTAGAGAACATTTATAAACTACCCAATAAATCATCTCTTACTCAAAATATTAAACATAGCTAAATTAAAGCAAGACCTGATAATCCTTCCAGCCACAGTATTTTGAAGCAAATTATATGGCAATCTCTTTCTCTCTCTCCAAATCCATGGAGTCCATCTTAGCCACAACCCCGTCCTTCCCTCCCACCTCATGAATTTAGGGATTGCCCGTATAAAGTAATAAACCAACCAAAAAAGAGCATCTCATTCAACCAAGGCTGCTTGATTCATTCTACATATATAAAAGACTAACAAGAACAAAGAGAAGGAAAAGCTATCCAACTATTAAAGAATTTGCAGAATTTACCATCTGCAAGTCCTTAGATCAGTCTCGTTGTGCAGTTCCATTCTAGGACTTCCCAACCTAATTTAAGATATAAACACCAAATTTACTATGTTAATATGTTAAGAATTTGAATCCAATAACACAGTGAGAATCACAAACTCAAAACTACACAAAATAATGGGAAGGGTATAAAAAAACAGTCAGATTCCAAGAAATTTAAACTCATATTAGGGAATGATCAAGATAGTGACGATAAAAAGGATTACCCTCCACAGCAGGCACAATAATAATCAACATGTCTTGAGCAGATCTTCTTCTTCATAGATTGTACCCACAACAATGGAGTAATGGACGATTGATCTTCAAGTGAATAAGAAATTGTATTCAATGAAATAGTTAAAGCACCTAAAATTAAGAAAGAGGAGGAGTTGCCAAATCAGCCCTTGAATCAAGGGGAAGATGACATGTAGGATAGAGGAAAGCCTCGTTTAGTTATATAAAGATAAAGTCATTGTTTTTTTTCTTTTCCACAGATCAATTCCACTAAAAATGAAAAGTAAAAACAGCCCACCAAAATGGAATTTTAAACTAGCATATTTCTTTTCATCAGAAAGTGAAGCATAGTGTGTAGTAGATATACATGATATTTTCAGCTACTCTGCTGCTCTTAACTGATATACAATCAGGATTTAGGATTTTTGTTGTATGTTTCCCTAATCTTGGAAACAAGTTTATGGTGTGGAGGGAGTTCAGCAGAGGGCACTCTCTCAAGGAATCCATCCAAGAGAAGTAGCGTCGGTTCGTCTCGATTACATCCCCATACTCCAAACCAATACCCTCATAAAAAGCTCTGTAGCTGCATCCACCTAATCCCACCACAATATCAAGATATCCAACTGGATTATGGGGATACAAAGGTGGAAGATCCCTCCAAATTCCTTCTTCCAGTACTTTTATCATCTCCGAAAACTCTTCCATCGTCTTCTCTCTCTCGCCATCGCTGGACTCGAGTATCTTGATCATGTTCGGCCAGTACTGCATACCAAACACAGCCACACAATTAGGCAACAGCACAATTACACACACACACACACACAAGGCATTAACAGAACTAGTCTCCTGTGAAACAGGTTTTATTGGTTGGAAAAATAATTATACCCTTAAATATTCTAAATTCTAAGAATAAACATTAAATCCAGAGGATATAATAGTGCAGGATGAAGCCGGTGCAAGGAATACTTTGTCAACATTAACATACCTTCTGATCGAAGTAGCTGGCCCAGAAACAAAGTTTAGCCCTCTCGTTGGGATCATCGGACAGCAGTTTGGGAGAGTCCTTCCAGCAGTCATCGGTGAACTCGAGAATGATCAAAGATTCAGCTATGGATCTGCCATGGTGCAGCAAAACAGGTACCTTGTATGAATTGATAACATGCATCTGGTTCTTGTAACATATGATTCCCTCTTTATGAATTGAAAGTTGATGCCAACTTATTGTTGAACAATTAGGTGACATTAGTTGATTATTGAACCCTTGAAACGTGAAAGACTGAATAAACAAAGAGACTTATATACAACTTACCATTGGTTGAAAGACATGAAATACCACAATTTAAATAAATCCAGATAGCTCCAACAATTTATTTCCAGATAAGAGTTGCACCATCTGGTCAAGCAACACAAGTTCTATTTTGATGGCAAATTCCACACAGTCGAAGGTCCTTGATGCTCGTGGTTGATACAGGTCCAGGAAGTCCTTTCAAGAGTGGGGATTTTGTGACGAAATAATATGATTTCCAATCCAACTTCTGCTTGACAGCTCGCTATTAATAGATGATATAGGGTCTCGCTTATGCTTATAAGGAGAGGAGGTGAATCAGGATGCCGTCACAGCAAGATTTAAATTATACTCATGAATACTAGCTTTATCACAGAGTTCTTCGATCAAGAACCCTAGAATACAATATATAGCCTCGGCTTCTGAGTGTGCTCTATCGCCCGATCTAAAAATATGAACTCCATTACCGATCATTACCCAACTGCAACCAGCAAGCTTCTTTACATACTTCCCTCTCATCGTCCTCATCATCCTCCCCATTTCGTCCCACTTCCCTCCCGATGCATACACACTAGCTAACTGAAAATACCTTGATCCATTATCTCCTTCTATTTCCAATAGCTTTTCCTCTACCACTCTTGCGAGTTCTAGATTCTTGTTAGGTCTGCATGCATTCAGGAACGCGCTCAGTATGATAGAATCGGGCTCAATGGGCATGTTTTCCATGAAAGCTACTGCCTTATCCAGCTGATTGGACCTTCCATACAAGTCAACCATGCAAGCATAGTGATCAATTTCATGTGGTACATTGTAGTCTTTGGTCATTGACAAAAAATACTTTTCCCCTTCCTCGACTAACCCACAATGGCGACAAGCTGATAGAAGTGCGATAAAAGTGACACTATCAGGACGAAGGCCTCGACTGATCATTTGTTCAAAGAGATGAATAGCTTCATGTTCATAACCATGGTGAGCACAACCAGCAATTATGACATTGTACATAATAGTGTCTCTGACACTAACTCTTTGGAATATTCTTTGTGCATAGAGTAAATAGCCACATTTTGAATACATATCAATCAAAGCACTAATGGCTTTTGCTTCCATTTCAATTCCAATTCTCAACATGTATGCATGAATCTGTTTCCCAAGATCTGCACTGGCTTGTATAGCGCATGCGCCAAGCAAACTTACGAGGATCACAACATCAGGAGCTGTCGTCTCCTTTACTGCGTACTCACGAAAAAGAGAGAGAGCTTCCTCACATTTCTGCAATTTCACATAACCAGAAATAACAGCAGTCCACATTACAAAATTCTTTTGAGCTACTGAATCAAAAAGCCTTCTTGCTTCTGACATATAGCCTTTTGCCGAATATCCAACAATTATGGAAGTAATAGCAAATACGTTGCTCTTTCCAACTGAGTTGTAAACACTCTCAGCATACCTCAAATTACCACACACAGAATAAATTTCAACAATGCCACTGCTTATAAATGGATTTGAACACATACCATCTTTAAGAGTCCATGCATGAACTTCTTTTCCCAGCTTTAAACACTTCAAAGCAGAACAAGCTGTTAACACACTAGCAAAAGTGTGCTCGTTCCATCGAAATCCCTCCTCGGCCATGCGCTTGAACAATTTGATTGCTTCCTCCTCGTATCCATTCTGAGCACACCCTGAGATCAATGTATTCCAAGAGACAACATCAATCAACTCAGGATTACTGCATAATATCTCCCACGCTATGTCAATCTTACCTTCTCTACAACAAGCAGCAAGCAAAGCATTTTTCACAACCACATCTACCAAGCCTTCACAACCACGTCCATTAATAACTCCGTAAGAATCCAAAAAATTCCCGCATTTGGAGTACATGTTTACCAAAGAACTCAGTGCATACATGCTTAAATCATTGCCACTCTTTACCATGAATGAATGTAATTGTTTGCCATAATGCAAACGTCCTAAACTAGCGACCAAATTGAGCATTGTGGTCAATGTGAACTCATCAATCCGAGCGTTATCTTGATTATACTGCATTTGAGTGAACAACTCAATGGCCTCACTTGCGTAACCATCAGAACATGTATAACCAGATATCATCAAATTATATGAGACAGAATCTCTAAACGGGGAAGCATCAAAAAGACATTTTGCTTTTCCCAAACTCCTTTTCTTGATATAAGCGTTCATTATGGTGTTCCAAGAGAACACATTTCTCTCAGGCATTTCGTCGAACAGTTTATGGGCTTCTTCAAGAAGACCATGTTGGGAGTATAGATTCATGAGTTGATTGGTGGCGACGATTGTCGCGACGAAACCAGATTTTATGACATGGGCCTGGAACTTTAGACCCTCCTTAAGACATTCCATCTTCATCAGAAGTACTCACACAATTTAGGATCAACAAAACCTCATCTTGCTTTTATTTTCTTGAAAGGTAACCTCATCTTGATTCTTGTTTAGTAGTACTACGGTGGAGAAGTTAATATGAATTCCGCATAAAGATTTGGCATGGACATGGTTCATACTTTCTTGAATTCGTATATTTCACTACTTTCTTTAGTTCTAGAAATCACTGAACAAAAACAAAAAATTAAAATAATAATAATAATAAAGAAATGGAGTAGGAAATGTTGGATTTGGGCCCACCACCGTACTCGCAACAGTCATTTTCTCGCACCCCTCGATGGTGGCGGGCAGCACTCACATTTTTTTTTTTTTTGGGAAAGCAAACAGATGTGCGTTCACCCATCACACCCACCAACCCCCCACTCCACTTGTATTTCTCTCCTTCACACACAGTGGTGAGTCTTACTATTGTGAGACACGCTCAGTGAGTCTATTGCACTATTCAAGCGGCGTCAATGGCTGTCCGGCGGATTTCCTCCCTTGCCCCTCTCTCAAACGCCGCTTCCCGTCGTTACATGGTTGTATATCTATGTTCCCTGTCGTTTTCTGTGATCTCATTCGCTCTGTATTATGGATCTTTATGCATTTTATTTTCGATTTACAGTCCTCTTTCGCCAATCCAGCTGCTAGCCAGTACGATACTTCCCGAGTCACCGTAATTACTCCTACCATTTTCCGTTTCTGATTCGTTAATCAGTTTCTTTTTTTTTTTTTTTTGATCTTGTAGCAACCTAGATTTGAATGTGTGCAGTGGATAAAACAATTGAATGCGCCGCTAGAAGAGGTGTATCCGGAGATTGCCGACATTATAGAGCTTGAGAAGGCCAGGCAATGGAAGGTATTCATGTATGCAAATTTTAATGCTGTCTCATTATCAGATGGACTCGTTTTCTTGTTTGGCTGTATCTTTTTATTGACACATTCTGGAATTATTTTGATCTTGGATTATTGAATTAATGATGAGTTTAGGGACTGGAACTTATACCATCAGAGAATTTCACGTCGTCTTCGGTGATGCAAGCTGTTGGATCAGTTATGACTAACAAATACAGTGAGGGGTACCCTGGTGCCAGATATTATGAGGAAATGAGTATGTTATCTTCTTCTCTTTGTTCCATGCTTAGTAATTTTGCTATCTTTTAACTACACTTTTGACGACAATATTTTGCATCTTATTCTATTTGAGGTAGGATATGAAACAATTAGTGGATGGTGGGAGTGTTCTCCTATATTTTTACTACTTTCTCCTGATCTTTATTGTCAAGGTATATTGACATGGCAGAGAGACTGTGTCAGAAGCGAGCCTTAGAAACCTTTCAATTGGATCCTGAGAAATGGGGAGGTGAGCACTTTCGTGTCAGTTTCTATACATGCTTAGTAGCAGACATTTGCATATGTGACAGACCAAGAATTCTTCTACAATCGAGAAAAATATCCTTAGATCTTACACGGAGAATGTGTCTATAATGGTGTATAGATATCTCTTCAATTCATTTTAATATGCAAGCATGTAAATAAACTGCTAACCACTTGTTTGGACCAGCAGTATTTTGACTTGCCAAACAGGTGCACTTTTATGCTTTTGTGTATCTAATTGATAGGTTTAAAATGTTTGAATTGATTGTCTCAATTAAAATTTTTATGTTCTGTCAATTTTTTGGAGTAATCTTACTCTAGAATGAATTTACTAGGTTGCTTTATTTTTTTTGTTCCGGTTATGCTGATTATCTTAATCAAAAGAGGTTTTGCAGAACTTTAGGGTAATAACTAGAGCTGTATCTGTACCAAATCAAAGTCTCACTTCTCTACACTGTTAAACATCTGTCTTTTTCTAATGTCTTTTGTTGGAAAGGCAAAGTGATATGTTCTTGAAGTTTAGTGCATATTTGCAATTTGCTAAATGTTATTTTTGTTGACTTGTTCTCTAGATCATTTTGGTGTTTAGAATCATAAGAAATATGTCACAGAGGAAGTGCATGCATTTATTACCATATTATTTTACTTTACAATATCTTATTTTGGATTGGAAGTGCTTCTACCTTTATTTTTATTTTTCTCTGAAGTTGCTAATTTCCTGTTTCATCTTGTCACGCGAAATTTAGGGTTTAGGGAAGATTGGTGCTGAAATATAAAAACTCAAATATAATGTTATGAGACGGTCAGTCGATGCAAACTGCAATGCATGGTATTATAGGATTCTCTTCTTAGTTCAGATTTTAAGTTTAAACATAGGAACAGCCATAGAAAGATACTTGAAGTGCCAATGTAAGGCTACAATCATGGAAACTTGGGATCTCTGCTCAGTTAAAATTTTGTCACACCCCAAAATTTAAATATATGATAAAAATAGATATATAATTTAATGAATAGGCATATAAGCAAATAATAGACTATTAATTGGGTGAATAATCGTGACTGGGCATGATAGCACCATATCAAGTAGTGTGTAAAGTTTCTTAAGTAAAGAACTTGAGTGGTGAGAGTCGATGACTTGATTTATCATATTTTCTTTTAACATTTATACAGAAAACTTTTCATACAAGAACCATCAGTAAGAAAAAAATACTATCAGGATTTCGAACAAGTACACATACGTGAGTAGTACCTAAAGGTACATGTCAACTTGACACTAATCCAAATCTGTACTTTATTAAAAGAAGTTTGTAAGTATTAGCCATTAATTCAAGAGGTAATCAAGACTCTCATCTAGGCAAGTAACAGAATCAAGTTAGAGGGGATTATCGGGTAAGACAAAGAGTCTGGAACACATTAATCAACATTTAGCTAAAGCTTCTGCAACAGATAATATTCACATTAAAATTCTGTGCTCTTCAATTTTAGAATAATCATTAAGGAAAAAAAAAACTTTTTGAGGAAGATTCTTGCTTTTGCTATCTGGATTGAAGCTTTATCCTGACCTGCATATGTTCTTTTTGTTGATTCTACCATTAGTTTCTGATATTATTAGTCAATTATTTGAGACCAACATACTTCATATATGCAGTGAATGTACAGTCGCTCTCTGGATCACCTGCTAATTTTCAAGTTTATACTGCTCTATTGAAACCTCATGAGAGGAGAATGGCACTTGATCTTCCTCACGGTGGTCATTTGTCACATGGTTATCAGGTGCTTCCAAGTTCCAACTTCATTAGCTTGCATCTCATAGTTTTCTCGTTAAGTTTCACTCATATTAACTTGTTAGCCAACTGTTAAAGTTCCTTTATGTCTACGATACAGACCGACACCAAGAAGATTAGTGCAGTGTCTATATTTTTCGAGACAATGCCATACAGACTGGACGAAAGCACTGGGTATATTGACTACGACCAGGTACCTCAATTTAATCTTGAATTTTATTTAGAAACTTAAGACTTTGTCAGCTTTGCTACCTTGTGAGTGGCTCCACTGGGGCTTTATCAATTTATAATTTATCTAAACATAGAGGTGGTACTAATACCTTGGGCTTGCAAGTCCTGTGGCATTTTTTCCTTAGAGCATTTACGAGTGGGAAAAAAATAAGATGCATATTTCTTAGATTATTATCATATTATTGTTACATTGTACTAGTTTGCCCAAAGGTTAGAGTACATGTACTGCCAACAATTTTCTAGAGCATACTTAAAAGTACAAGTTACCTAATAAAAATTTTGTCCAACTTCAGCGCAGACTAGATATCATCACCTTGTGATAAAAATATATTGAACTTTAATGATTCAAGGCCATATAATTATTTATTCCATTTTGTATAAGCAAATTACGGCAGTCAAAGGCATCAATTTCGAATAATTTTCTTTATTCTAGATTTTCTTGAAGAAACTTTTCTTCAGATTCATATAATAACTATACTGAATCAGAACTGGTTGAGAAATGCTTAGCATTCTCATTCAATTCGAGATGCTTTATCATTTATATCGTCCTTGTATTGCTTTTCTATATATTGTGAAACCAAACCAAATTCAGTCCTTCACTTGATAAGAGTAAGCAATACTATTTATTGATGGAACATTTTCCTAGACTTGGATAACTTAAAGGAACTTGTTAATGATTTGGTGAGGCTGTAGACAGCATCGTCTCTCAACATACTGGACTTTGTGCTATGACTATTTCACTGGTGCTGGTCCAAGTAGAATTTCCTGCAGTAACTCTTATATTAAGTGCCAAATATTTTGCTTTCAGAGTCTACTGATGCCAAGTTGTCTAATTTCAATATCTTCCCTTTATTAAACAAAAAATAAAATGCAACCTACATAATGATCTCAAAAGATTGTTCCATTGTTATTGATATATTATAATTAACGCATGGAAGGTTTGAAGTATCCTGTATCCCTTAAAATTAATACCATTTCAAAACCTATTCCGAGTGATATTTTGGTTTTTTATTATCTAAGTAATGTACAATTTCTTGTTATCAAAACTTTACTTTATTACCTTCATTCTTCTAGTTTCCTTTGGTATTTTATTGTGGTAACTGCTAAGTTGTTTGGGCAGCTGTGTTCAATTACAAAGTGGGATTTTTTTTTTTTTTGGAGTGAAATTTTTTTTTATGTGATATTGAAATTTGGGGTGATTCTAGGGTGCAACTGGTGCACCCGTGCACCCTAGGGATTATAAGGTAAGTTTTTTAAAATTTAGTCCAAGGGTTTAGCTTTTATAGGTGCATCAGTACCCCAAGTGCAAACTAGCACGACTCTGAAATTTGATATGCATTAAGAAGAATTCCTGTTAAAAGTCTTGAATTTGGTTGGTTTGTAGGAGAAATAATTGGGTAAGAAATTTTTCTGGGAGATCATGAACTTGCATAATTTTATTTTTTCCTCCTATGTCCTGGCCTGGTTTCTTAGAGCCTTTCCATCATGTATGAAGAGATAAATCTTGTTATTGCAGCTGGAAAAGAGTGCTGTGCTCTACAGGCCAAAATTGATTGTCGCTGGTGCAAGTGCTTGTGCCCGTCTGTATGATTATGCACGCATTCGCAAGGTTAACTTGATTAATGATGTTTTGATTTCACAATTGACTCATATTTTCTTTTTAAACAATATATATCTTGATGTTGTATCATTTATCTTTATATTGGATTTTGCAGGTCTGTGACAAACAAAAGGCTGTCATGTTGGCTGATATGGCACATATTAGTGGATTGGTTGCTGCTGGTGTTATTCCATCACCATTCGAATATGCAGATGTAGTTACGACCACAACACACAAGTCATTGCGTGGGCCACGTGGAGCAATGATATTCTTTAGGAAGGGTGTAAAAGAGATTAATAAAAAAGGACAAGAAGTGAGTTTCGTATGGGAAAGAGCCATTTTTTCGATTCTTGCATCTTCTTCTGTGTTCTTGATTCGTTGATAAACCATCTTGTTTAGCCACCACAACCTCTACAATCTTCAATTCTTTTGGTGTGAGGTTGGAGGGGGTATGAATGTGCAAGTGAAAAGTGCACGTGAGAATGAAAGCAAATTATTTCATGGTTTATTTATTTAAATGCTTGGCTGCTCTGTAGGCCCTTCGATTTTTTATACTTATTTTGGTGTCACAGGTTTTATATGATTATGAAGACAAATTAATCAGGCTGTGTTTCCTGGTCTACAAGGTGGACCACACAATCATACCATATCTGGCTTAGCTGTTGCATTAAAACAGGTTGATATTCATAATGATTGTTTCAGAAAATTTTATTGTGATCCTTTTTGACCTTTTGTCTGATTGTTTTCTGACTGCAGGCTATGACACCAGAATACAAAGCATATCAGGAGCAAGTTCTAAGAAATTGCTCAAAGTTTTCCGAGGTGATACACCTTTAAATGAAGTTCTATTGCTTGCAATGTGTCTGTCACCGTCTTATTGATATCAAAATAACAATCTGAGCGCAGACTCTGTTAAAGAGAGGTTATGAACTTGTATCTGGTGGAACTGATAACCATCTTGTGTTGGTCAATTTAAGATATAAGATACACCCTAAATCCCTACTCTTTCCCTTTGTATCTGATATAACTCACTCCATCATGTACAATCAATTTTCTGAACTCCACACTTGCAAGTAAACCTCGAGAAATATAATGTATTATGGAATATTATTGATATTATGGAAAGAGATATTCCCAGAAAAACAGGGATGATTCCTGTCCTAAAACCCATTCCAAACCAATATTCAAGATGCCAAAATAACCATTAGGAAGCATATTAAATACTATACTAATTAATTAAATGGGCCTTGTCATGACTAAAGCCTGATAAGAAAACACTCCCCTCATGCCTCTCTTCTGTAGCAGTCTTGACTTGCCTTGCTAGCTTTGCTTTGAAGCGATCTCCATTATTTTCAGAACTATATATTTATGAAAGTCAACTATTATTTCAAGTTTTTCTACTGGGAAGAGCCTGACAGTGAGAGAAAGTACCACATTTCAAAATTTTAAAATTTCCAATTGCTTCCCTCCGTAAAATCTGGATCCTAACGAATTATAAATACTCTTCACTTTCTGATTACCAATTCATTTCCTCAGGGTATTGATGGATCCAGAGTTGAAAAAGTTTTGTAGGCTGTTCATATAGCAGCCAACAAAAATACTGTTCCTGGGGATGTCTCTGCAATGGTAGCTGGAGGCATTCGTATGGGTAAGGCTTCCCCTGTGATTATACTGTAGTCTTTTGTTTTGTTACTTCAATTCTTGGCAATGAGTTCTTTAATATCTAATAGGTACACCGGCTCTCACATCAAGGGGATTCGTCGAAGAAGATTTTGCCAAAGTTGCAGAATTCTTTGATGAAGCTGTAAAATTGGCTCTGAAGATAAAGGCCGACACAAATGGTCCTTAATTCTGTTATTCTTTTCTATTTGACCTTTACTCCCTTCTTGGCACGCTCATCTTGGTAATTTTAATTTACTTCCATCTATATTCTAATTGGACATTGGTTACAATAAGCAGGCACCAAATTGAAGGACTTTGTTGCATTTATGGAATCTGATGTCCATCAATCTGCGCTGTCAAAGTTGCGTCGTGCAGTTGAGGATTATGCAAAACAATTTCCTACAATCGGTTTTGAAAAGGAGACAATGAAATACAAGAACTGAATTCAAGCTGGAACTCTCTAAGGTAAAGTATTTAAGAAAATCCCAGTTAGATTCTTGATGTCATTTCAGTTTTGCCACATCTAGTTTGGCTCATTCGGATTTTACTCTGGGAGAGAAATTTTACGAATCGCTATTTGAAGCCTGAATCAGGGGTTGGAAGTCTCCGCTTCTTGTCATTTGCAAGGTTCAATAGCAATTCTGTCAAACCAAAGTCCAAGTTAACGTCATGGACTGACTACTGTTAATTAAGAGACAACATTAAGATACAAATTTTAGGTTGCATTATTGTAGGGACAAAAACTTTACAACATAGATCTAGCTGGCTATTTGCACAATCAGATGCACGTTTAAACATGGAGTGGTATCAAAATAGGATATAACTAAACTGCAGAGAGTCTTATAACTTACACGCGTCTCATTCCATGTTTATTTTATTACTTATGAAGTTCTCAGCTTTGTAAGTAACTTTCATTTTAATGAATCAGACACATGTTTGTTTATTCCATTAGGCAATGAGTTGATTGTGCATGCTGTATTTTGTTGGTGCAGAGGCGAATGCATCAACTCATGGCTGCTTCGAGAATGCAGGGAAGCATAATCTCTCGCTGCTTGAACTTGTTATCCCTTTTGAACAAAAATTATGCTTTAAGTTGCTTGTTAAGTTGTTATTGTATGGTCTTTTCTATGATTTATAAATAATAAATGAGGATCTGTAGTTTGTCTTCATTCTTCTTACGAAGTAGCTTTATTCAGCCTTCCATCATTCTTGTGTATTTTTATAATTATCTTTTAACCAATCTTTCCTTCCCCATTTTCTTCTTTAATAATGCCCTATGGAATAGCAAGAAAAATGTGTTTTGTGTCCATCTTCATTCTTGCATCAAACGTTAGGCATAGTGCATGCTTCCTTTGACTTCTTGTTTTCTTTGTTTACTGTTGGGCTGATTTAAGATTGGTTATTATTTTTGGGCAAACACTTGTATTAGACTAAAATAAAACATCAATAATGATTATTATTATTATTATACTGATTAAAATAAAACACTTTAATTAAAATAAAACTCATTATTATGGAGCACGAATAACACCTTGGAATAATGATTGAAAGACTGAAACTGAACTAAATTTTCCCATCACATGTGGAACATTTAAGTTGGATGAGTAAAATCATAATAAAATTAAGCATATACAAATATCTTTAGAGGGATATCTCTTATATGAGGAATCCCTTCATCGACGTTCCCCACCGCCGTCAAATATCTTTGCCAACACACGTACACCTTTCATCTCCTCTCGTCAACACTCACACCTCAGGTTGAGTACAATCTGAAATGAGTTATATAACATGAGACGATGATCAGGGATGTTCCAGAAATGTGCTGTGAGTTGATCAATAGGGAGTAGAAAAGCCAAGAAATGGAATTCCAATACATATCAATAAAACATCAATGCATTGATAAAGGTGCTAATTATAGATAAGTATATGAAGACAAAACATTAGTTTTCTAGTTTTTTTTATAATTAATTATCTATGCATCTTCACAAGAAATAGCATTTACTGAGAGTAAAAATAGATGTTCGCGTATACATGGAAGAAATTTAATTTCTAGTCAATTGGATTGTAAACACTTGACTTTCCGCCATGTAAAACGGACATGAAACATTGGAAGGGAACAACATTAATTATACTTATAATAAGGGAAACATGGGCCACCAAAACAATCAAGAAACGACTATTAAGGATTCTCACCAAGTAAAGAAGACAGAAGTATAATGGAGAAAATGATTTGAAATGGTCGACTGCATTACATATGACATCGGGACATCTGCAGCTGTCGTTGGATAGTACCACACCAACATATATAAGTGTTTGTCATAATCACCCATAAGACAACATTTTAGTCTTCTCATAGCATAGATTGATTCACTTCCAATTCAGTGTAAATACATCGCAATCAGTATAAATGCAATCAATATAAACACAATTAACAAATTCAATGCAAGACTACATATGTTTTAGTATTACAAGTTCAAGAAAATTAATCACGTAAATTGCATGGGAGCTTCTCTTTTCAGAAGACTTGTCAGGTTGAGAATGAATCCATCATGCTCCACAATTGAAAGAATTGAAACACAAATGCTATAGAAAATTTTAAAACTGGTAATGTTCATTGCAGTGGTTTTCCTACATATTATCCATTTATTTGGTAGCTTAAAGGTTGGATTTACACTTATTTTTGTATAATTTCAACTGACTGCATCAAGTACTTAACAATTTAATAACTGCAATCAATATTCACAACTAAGTTGTCACGTATACTTGCGTTTTGAGGCTTGTGGTCTAGGCATTCGGATTTGTCAAGTAAAAGGAAAGTCAACTTTTTTTGCATCCTTTAGGAGTGAATGGTTTCCACTTCACACTCAAAAGTTACAAAGGATCGAACTAATGATATGTACACTACAATGCTCTATTTATAAGAAATTATCATACATTAAAGGTTACTAATGTGAATGATGAATCAGTTGATAAAAGGATCATAATGGGTTCTCTGTATTTCTATATTTTCTAGCCTAAGGGCTGAACAATCCTATCTCTACTACAGAACACTTCAATGAAGGTTACACCTAGGAAAATGAGAGATTCTCACACAATGAATGACCTAACATACTACCAAATGAATGACAGTCTACTAATTTAGAAGAAAAAATCATATATTCCTACATCCTCTTATTGTGGTAATTTATTCTCCATCTACCACTGCAGTACCTATTTCAAATAAATTATGAGAAATTTCCCTTAAGCAACAATCTAGACCGATGGCCAACAGATTTAGATTAGATAAATGTAATTTTTTTGTTTAAATGCGAGTAAATCAATTTCCAAGCCATATCAATTACAGATGGTCCGAAACTCATTCTCAATCCTTAAAAGAAAACAATTGGCAAGTGCTGGTAATTAGGCCTAAAGAAAATTGGCATACCAAATGATAGAGCATCTCCAATTATTAAAGTATACAAGCGAAGAGCAGGAAGAATATGGGCTTATTGGAGCTATTAGATTAGTCTTTAATTATTGCTTATTCAATAATGGGCCTTGTTCATGGGCTTTTAGGGTTATTTAAATAGGGGGATTAATTCTTAGAGGAGCAGCTTTTGGATTATTGATTCTCAACCTACTGGTTGTGGCAGAGACTTGACTCTGGGGCCTCTATTGAGGAGTTATCTTTTCGTTCATCATCTATATTAATCTGATCATTGTCTTCACTCTATCAAATTGGTCCAACCCGCTGCTTTCTGCCACCATGACGCAAAATGAGAGATTAGACAAGATGGAGAAGACAATTGAGGAGTTTCAAACAGTGCTCACGGATAACAAGACTGAAATGGCTGGATTCCGTACGCTTCTAAAGGCCATCATGACAAAATTGGATACCATTGGCAGCACTTCAAATCAGTCCACCAGCACTGAAACCACAGTGGCATTACCTCCCATCACGGGGAATACAACACCGTCAACTCTTGCTCCAGATAGGATCACTACTGTTCCGGCTGTTTCGTTACATCCTATGGAACTTCCATTGTTTGATGATAACGATCCAATCGCTTGGATTGCTCAAGCAGAACAATACTTTTGGTCCACCATACGCCGATGGCTGATCGAGTACAACTTGCGCTGATTGCCATGTCCGGTAGAGCCATGTTTTGGGCTCAATGGGTACTTCGCCGGAATGCCTCTATTTCGTGGGCACAATTTTCTCAAGAATTGATTGACCGTTTTGGTGATACGTATTCCATAAATAAATGCATATGAGGCGATACATACCACACATCAAACTAGATCCCTCGAAGATTATCTGGCATTGTTTGAGGAAAGGGCTGCCCAGCTACCATCGCTACCCCTTGCACAATATTTGGGCATTTTTCTCGGAGGATTACATCGATCTATTCGGGAACGGATACCCGACAGTGAAATGACTGAAGTGTTCGCTGCAATTCGGGCTGCTCGTCGGATCGCTCGGGTTCACAAACCCTCAAATTCCCCCCGGGTTCCTTTTTCTTCCGGGCCCTCTATCCGCCTGAATACTTTATCTTATACAGGCTCTCAATCAAACTCTACCACCACTGCTGGAGCATTTCAAAAACCAACCTTTCCCCAATCCTCTGGAGCGACACAAAACAACACTAGGCCCAATCGAGGAACCCGCCACCTCACTGCTGAAGAAGCTCGAGAATATAGGGCCAAGGGTAAATGTTATCGCTGCAGCCAACCCTATGGACCTCTACACAAATGTGCCACTAAATTGTTGACTATAATAGAGGCAGATGATGATGATATTGACTCTCATGTAAATGATGGGTCACATGAGTTGTCAGAACCACAATTAGAACCCGTGGGACAGTCAGGATCAGAACTTCAGTCCGTGGAACTCTCAAAATTGTCATCCAATGGGTTTGATGGAGATCGGACTATGAAACTCTTCAGTCGTGTGGACAATTTCAGATTATTGACAATGATAGATAGTAGAGCAACTCATTGTTTTCTAGCAAAACATGTGGCCGAGAAGATGGGGCTACCAATCGATCATTCTATTGGGTTTACAGTTACATTGGGAGACGGTACAAAGCTTTATACAGTGGAAATCTGTAAGTCTGTCCCTCTCACCCTTGATTTACACACATTTCATATTGATTGTTATATATTTCCCCTGAGCGGTGTTGATTTAATTCTGGGAGTTTCTTGGCTGGCTTCTTTGGGTGATGTTGCCACAAATTGGGCCAAATTATCTATGGAATTCTATGTTAAAGAGTCTCTGATCAAGTTGCGTGGTGACCCATCCCTCACACGCAAAGCTTGTGAGCCAGCAGATTTAAAAGTGATAGAACAAGAGTCTCAAATATGGTTGTTGTGGGTTATGGAAGGGACGAGTAGTCAGCAAGATCTTGCCTCACTCGACTAGCAATCAGATTTGCAAAAAGCTAATTTGGATAGACTGTTGGCAGAATTTGATGTTATTACTCAGCCCCCAGGGAACTTGCCTCCTCAACGAGCTCATGATCATCATATAAACTTGGTGGCTGGTACTTCACCTGTCTCAGTCAGGCCATACCGCTATAATCACGCCCAAAAAGATGAGATGGAACGTCTTGTGGAAGAAATGTTAAGAGCTGGAATTATTCAACCAAGTTCGAGCCCACACTCAAGCTCTGTTTTGCTTGTAAAAAAGAAAGATGGCTTGTGGAGATTTTGCGTCGATTACCGGGCAATAAATAAGGTGACCATTCCAGATAAGTACCCTATTCCAGTCATTCAAGGACTATTAGATGAGCTGCATTGTGCCCGTTGGTTTTCGAAGTTGGATTTGCGAGCTGGATATCACTAAATTCGTGTTGCAGCGGAAGATGTGCATAAAACTGCCTTTCGCACTCAGTCGGGCCATTATGAATTCCTTGTAATGTCCTTTGGGTTGACGAACGCGCCGGCCACGTTTCAAAGTCTTATGAACGACATTTTCAGGCCATATTTACGGCATTTTGTGCTGGTATTTTTCGACGACATTCTTGTTTACAGCCGTTCTTGGCAAGACCACATACGTCACCTACGTGTGGTTTTCAAGATTCTTGCTACTCATTCACTGTATATTAATCCTAAAAAATTATGTTTGGTTCATCGACGGTGGAGTATTTGTGACATTGTTTCACACGATGGGATGCGTATGGATCCGGGAAAAGTGGCTGCTGTAATATCATGGCCAACCCCAAATTCAGCTCGTCAGTTGCAGGGTTTTCTTGACCTCACGGGGTACTACCGGCAGTTTATTTGTAACTATGGAAAGCTTGCTGCCCCTCTCACATCACTACTCAAAAAGGGGGATTTAATGAAGTGGAATTGGTCGTCAGAGGCAGAGAATGCATTTATGGCCCTCAAAGATGCATTAACATCTGCCCCAGTACTCCGAATGCCAGATTTTTCCAAGTCGTGTGTGATTGAGTGTGATGCCTCGGGTCACGGGTTGGGAGCAATACTCATGCAAGAAAAGCAACCAATTGCTTATTTTAGTAAACAATTAACGGGCCGCTTGTTGACAAAATCTACTTATGAAAAGGAATTGATGGCTTGGTTCTTGCTGTTCAACATTGGAGACCTTATTTATTAGGTCGCCGCTTTATTGTGCGAACAGATCAGCGAAGTTTGAAACACCTCATATCACAGCCACTGACTACTCCAGCGCAACAGAATTGGGGTGTGCAAAATAAGACCGTTGATGCCTTATCCCGGAGTCAAAATGATATTGAATGTGCAGCGGTGACAATACCTCAATGGATGGATTGGGCTGGAGTGTGGGCGCTGTTCGCGCCGACCCAGATTTGTCATTAATCATCAATGACATTATTGCAGGACGACCGGCTCCAAAGCATTATACATTGGTGCAAGACGTCCTATACTATAAGGGACGATTGGTTCTTCCAAGAGACTCCAATTGGGCAAAAGAATTATTGAGAGAATTTTATTCTTCCCCATCCAGGGGTCACTCAGGTGCGTTTCGAACATATTGCAGGTTGGCAAAAAATTTGTATTGGCCTGGAATGATGAAATCCGTGATACACTATGTTGCTAGTTGTGATGTGTGTCAAAAGAGTAAATATGAGACTAAATCCACAGCTGGATTTCTTTCACCATTGCCAATACCTAGCCAAATTTGGGAAGATAATAAGTCTAGACTTCATCTCTGGATTACCAAGATCAGGTGGTTTGGATTGTATCCTTGTGGTTGTTGATCGATTTTCAAAATATGATCATTTTTTGGGTTTGAAACACCATTTTACAGGCCGAACAGTTGCCGACCTGTTTGCAAAGGAAATTGTGCGTCTTCATGGCATTCCAGCTTTCGTGGTATCGGATCGTGACCCCGTATTGTTGAGCACTTTTTGGAAGGAACTATTTAAGGCAGCAGGTACAAAATTGAGAATGAGTTCAACATATCATCCGGAAACAAATGGACAGACTGAGGTATTGAATCGCTGTATGGAGACTTATTTACGTTGCTTTGCTTTTGAACAACCAAAGACATGGGGGAAATGGCTACCGTGGGCGGAGTTTTGTTATAACACAAACTATCACTCAGGGGCGGGCACAACACCTTTTGAAATTGTATATGGTCGGCCCCCTCTAGCGATCGTTCCCTTCATGCCTGGGGAAGTACGAGTTAAAGTGTTGGCTGATTCTTTGAGAGAAAGGGATGATATATTGGCTAATTTGAAAGTTCATTTGGATCGAGCCCAACAACGCATGATTAGGGAGGCAAACAAGCATCGTCGCCAAGTGGAATTTGCCATTGGTGATAAGGTTTCTCTTAAATTCAGGCCATATCGCCATGATCCTTGTTTGCTGCAACCAATGTGAAATTGGCTCCCAAATTCTATGGCCCTTTCGAAGTGCTTGAGAGAATTGGACAAGTGGCCTACCGTCTCCAGCTACCAGAAGGGTCTCAAATTCACCCAGTCTTTCATGTGTCACTTATGAAACCAGCCATTGGCAACGTCACATCATCCCCCTCCTTGTCGGAGGATATGTTGGCAGCAGACGTTCCCTTCTTGCCATCACAAGTGTTGCAACACCGCCACATAGTTCGTGATGGTGAATCAATTGAACAGGTTCATATACGTTGGTTTGGAAGGGGTGTAGATGATGATACTTGGATGGATGCAGCTGATATTCGAGCACAATTTCCAGAATTCAGCCTTGAGGACAAGGCTGCTTCGCATGGGGGGAGCAGTTGATAGAGCACCTCCAATTATTAAAGTATACAAGCGAAGAGCAGGGAAGAATATGGGCTTATTGGAGCTATTGGATTAGTCTTTAATTATTGCTTATTCAATAATGGGCCTTGTTCATGGGCTTTTAGGGTTATTTAAATAGGGTGATTAATTCTTAGAGGAGCAGCTTTTGGATTATTGATTCTCAACCTACTGGTCGTGGCAGAGAGTCTCTGGGGCCTCTATTGAGGAGTTATCTTTTCGTTCATCATCTATATTAATCTGATCATTGTCTTCACTCTATCACCAAAGCAGTGCAACCATTGTCCAGTTCATTTGGGTCCAAGCCCCATCGTGGCAGAGACGTCTCTGGGGCCTCTATTGAGGAGTCATCTTTTCGTTCATCATCTATATTAATCTGATCATTGTCTTCACTCTATCACCAAAGAAGTGCAACCATTGTCCAGTTCATTTGGGTCCAAGCCTCATTTTAACAGGGGGTGCAATAATAGATCACCCTGTTTTTCAACTGCAAAGCATAAGGTGAGAGGTACATCCATCCTCCCATGAGCCACATGTGCTCTGTATCAATCAAAACCTTGTGGATCACAGGGTCTTCATGCTCTTTCAGCTACTGCAAAAACAAATATATACCAAATGTTCTTATTTCTGAGAAATTATGTGTTAACATCCAATACATCTTTACGTATCCACGAAAAAAATAAAAATAAAATTAGGAACTACAGCAACTTAATTATAATAAAACCACTCTCCAGCTCCCACCCCACACTCTTGGAGAGAGAGGAGGAAGATGGGGGATGCCTGAGACAAAAATTTGGGTACAACAAGTTTCCTCTCAGTTGGTCTAGCAATGAAAAATAAATGATATCACAAACATATCATGTAGATTGAAGATATTGCAAGAAAATATACATAAGATACCATCCAGTAGTCAATCGCCAAGCCCATGCATTTTCATCATAATTCTTAGTCTGTGTTGCTTTTCATAAACCAAAGATGTCAGTATAACCTGCAAAAGAAGTATAAGTAAGATTTGTTTTGGCATCAAGCAGTGATAATTACATTTCACACAATCTCATTTATTAAAAATGCCAAATCATGAAAAATACCTGAAACGCCAAGTATCCCTTAATAAATTTATGTATTATTTTAGATCAGTCACAGTACTCATAAAAAAGTAGATGGAAGATTGGAAATTGTGGCCTCTGAAAAAAAAAAGCAAACAGGCTCATGGAGCAGAGAGCAATAGACTGAAACTTTTTAGAGAAGTTGATGACCAACACTCTTTTAGTTTCTCTATCTGAATTTTTATTGTCTGTATTTTTGAAATAACTAAGGTATCCTAGAATAAGTTTTAATATATATCTTTTTAATTGTTGTAGAAGTCTTTTGTAGCTATCCTTATTGATGATATTATGTGGTCAAGTAGTATGGTGCATGTATAACTTTTAGAATGGTCTAAGAATGGTGACTTAAGCTATGGTGTACTCTATGTATGTATTATCAATGAGAAGAATCTAAGCAGTTATTTAGCTTAAAAAATATTCTCTACACATCACTCTATTTCTATTAATGTATTAAGCTATCAAAATTCCAACAGCATGATAGATAAGTTCCACATGTTCCTACACTAATATCTTAATCAGTAATACTTAATGACAATTTCATTTTTTGACTTTCATATAAAAAAAAGGTTCAATAATCTGGCATAACATTTCAAATCACTCGACTTTCACGGGAAATGGGTGCTCAGAATTATCTTCGATGATCCAACATGCCAGATACATAATGAAAACTCAGTGCACAAAGTTGAAAATACATATATATGTTAAGAAAAGAAAAAAAAAACAACGAAAAGAGAGTTAATAACACTTTGTGCTAGCACTTGAAAGATAATGTTTAAAATGCATTCCTTTACAAGGGAAAAAAATAGAACTTACAGGAACAGTTGTACAATATTATTCCAGGTAAAGAAGAGTGGCCTAAGGAGGAAGGAAAGATCCAGCCCGAGTTTACTTGCAGACTGGGAATCAGAGATTTGATGACAGGATGACTTTGAGGTGATGAAGCAAGCATCATATTTTCTTTTTTCTTTCCTGCAATTTTTTTTAAAGGTTCATACACATACATGTAGAAGAATTTAGTGGGAAATTAACTTTCAATTAAAGAACCACATATTATAGTTCAAGAGAAATAGTCCAAGGTCTGAGTCACTTTAAACAGATCATCTGCACAATTTGACGTTAAAATTTGTTGGGCATAAATACCCAAACTGAGACATACTCCCTCACTCAATAAAAGGTTTTATACTTAACACTTGTAGACAGTGCCCCATGTTAGTGGCTAAACTGGATCATGTATGCCAGCCATACAAGGAAAAAATAAAAATTAAAACCATTTGTAATTACTAAATATAATGAATTTTAGATGATGCTCACTCTATTGACCCTGTATAAGGTAAACTAATGCCAAATAATTAAGTTATAGTGATAAAATATGAGATTTAATTAACGCTAATTTCATTTATCTACCCAAATAATTTCGAAAATTAAAAAGTGAAGAACCAAGCAACAGGCATCACATTACTACGCTATTTAAGTATAAAATACTACTCCATAACTTACAGTAGTAGGTATGAATTGTGACCTACAACATTCATAGCTTACTTAGCAAAATCAAATTGAAGTTTCTATCGGACCCACAAAAAAAAAAGCTATACCCCGAAGAGCAACCCCTCCATCGGTTGGTGGGACGCCAAATTCCCTTTGATTTCTCAGCTATGACAGGATTGTTCAATGTGCGTACGTTTTCCTTCTTTTTTTTTTTTTTTGGTTGATTAAAGACAATTTATTTTTACGATTTTCTTTGAGACAGAGATTAAAGAAAAATGACATTTATTTCTAAAAAATTACCAAATAACCTAATTTCGTAGTTATAGTCCAAAAACTTTTCGGGATTAAGGAACATCATAATGCATAAGAAATATAACACATACAACAGATATTAGTGGCAATGCATGCAGTCCAAGCCTAAGAACAGATTGGGGTACGTGCAAAACAAGAAGAACAGCAGAAGCTACACCTGGTGAGGAGTCTCTCCCTATGGATATGGCTCTGTACAAAAAACCCAAAGAGTAACATCAACAAATTTAGTAGACCCTAAAGTGTATTTGGAGCTTCCATTATTTAAAAGATCAAACAAATGTCAGTAAATAAGAGGATATCATCCACAAATGTAGGGCTTCAACGTCGTAGGTGATGAGAAGGGTGGAGAGAGAGCACCAAACCATCACAAGAAGGATGCAGCGCAAGCAGAGGAGTGGAAGTAAGTGAGAAACCCTACACCTTACCTAGAGTTTTCTTTTAATATTGAAAACATAACTCACCAAGAACAGAGAGAAACGCAAGAAGCAATAGCTCTCTAAAGCAGGAGCCAAATATGGCCCCAAATCTGTGAATTAAACTGATAGTATAAGAGTTGATTTAACTGAAAATATACTAATGGAAGTGATACAGAATCACTAAAAAGAGAAACTTACATGCAGAAACATTCTGCAGAAATCCTCATGGACTATAAAGTAGAGCTACTGACCACAGAAAAAAAAACAAATTCAAATTCTTGAAATGAGGCATTTAGAATTATGGAAGCATTACTGCATTTAGAATTATGGAACGCCTGCATGACAAGGAATAACTTCAGCAAATAAGACAGTAACTAATAATGAATACTCTTTCCATCCCAAAAAAGGTTCACACTTTCTTCATTCGTCCGTCCCACAATAACTTCACACCCCAAACAAAAAAAGGAAACAACACTTTATCCAATAACCTCAAAAGTTACTTTAATTTCAAAATTGTCACTCCTACCTAACACACGTAACATTACTTGAGACTTTATTTATTACCTAAAAATACTAAAATATCCCAAAAGCAATAAAGTTGGTCAAAAAAACAATTTTTCTTAAACCACGTGAAACAGTAAACGTGAACGCTAGGGAGTATTTTGTATGACATGGAGTAGAAGAGATAAGATTCTTACCCAACATATAGAATCACATGGAATAGTCTGAGCCTATCAAGGTTCATGGTCAAGGAAATTCAATTAGATTGCGAGACTTGGTTCAAATGATAATCAAAATCCCTGAGAATCCTAACATTTAATACCAAGGAAAGATCATATAATAATTTGTCCTCTGATAGCAATACGTGAGACCATTTTCAGATTATTAGTAGAACATTAATGGAAGACTAATGTAACCAATTTGTAAAAAATTGAAGCACAGTGTCGGCAAATCATCTTTGTAATTTCTTAACAGAATGTGGGAACCAATTTTAAATACTTCGAATAACTTTCATCTTTTGACAGCAAGTCCACAATAATAGCAGCTGTATATAAATCTGGTACAAGTTTTCTCTCTGCCATTCTATGAAGAAGTTCGACCACCTTTGGCGCATCGTTATTATTGCAGAATCCACGCATCAGGGTATTGTAAATGGCTACATCATGTGCACAACCTTTATTTTCCATATCCAAAAACAGACTATTAGCATTTTCTAACTGTCCGTTCTTGCAAAACCCATTAATCATAATTGAATAAGTAAAAACCGTTGGTACCAAGCCCAGTTCCAGAAATCTCTGGAACAATGCATTAGCCAGATCAAGCTTTCCGGCCTTGCACAATCCATCAAGTAGACAGTTGCAAGTTGTACAGTTAAACTTATGACCAGACTTTTCTAGAGTTTGGAACAATTCTATTGCCTCTCCAAGGCAATCATTCTTGCAAAAACCATCCAATAATATATTATATGTAACAGAATTTGGAGTCAAGCCATGATCTTTCATCTTCAAAAAAATATTTCGTCCATCATCAACTTTACCTTCTTGAAATAACCCAGTTATAATGTGTTGAAAGTCAATACTGATGGCTCGTATCCCTTGCTAAGCATTTCCTTAAAAATGGTCATTGCCTCTTCCATTTTGTGACACTTGCAACACCCATTAATCAACACATTATAGCTCGCAACATCTCTTTGATTGCCCTTAGCTGCCATTGAAACAAACAACTTTCTTGCATCATTTATTCGTCCATCAATGCAGTACCCGTCAAGTAGAGTGTTAAATGTTATAGAATCAGGCTCCTGACCTCTCTGAATCATAAAATCCAACATCCCACTAGCTTCATCTGTTTACCCTCCTTGCAAAGTGCATCTATCAATATATTAAATGTGATAACATTGGGACGTATACCTCTATCCATCATTTGAAAGAACATCTCTTTCGCCTGTTCCCAATCACCCATCTTGCATAAACCATGAATTAGTGGGCCATACACTACCACATCTGGCGAAATACCCTTTTCCTCCATTTCAATAAATATTTTTTTACCCTCTTCCACCATTCCCGCTTTACATAGGCCATTGATAAGGCAACCATAATAAATCAAACTTGGTTTAAATCTCACACCAAACCCCACATCGCCATTGATTATCTCTTGATGTAGCCTTAGAGCAATATCTGCATTTCCATTTCTACACAACCCATCAACCAAAGTACCCCAAGTTTTAACATTAGGATGAAAACCCATTACGATTATTTTCTTCAACAACCGTACCGCATCATCAATTTTTCCTTCAAGGCACAAACCTTTGATCAGTGAAGTAAATGTAACAACATTTGGCCTATAATCCCTCTTCAAAATTCCACCCATAACAGAAAAACCGAAACCAACTCTTTTCAATTCACAGTAGCAATTAAGTAAAATATTCATTCCGATGTAATCAGGCAATAGGTCAACTTCCGCCATTTGATTGCACATGGAAATCAAATCTTGGTACTTCTTGGCTTTGGCAACAGGACCTAGCAACTTGTTGAATGATGAAATGGGTGGTCGCGGTTGCAATTTAAGCATGCTATTGAATTCTTCTAACGCATCAGATACATTAATTTTCTCATATCTTCTAAGAGATTTCACAAGTGGGATTTGAGGTTGCTTTTTGAAATTTTAAGATGTAAAACTGCGAGGATGTATCATGATCGTTGAAAGCATACCTCTTTCTGATGATTCGGAAAGAAGAGCTGTCGTAGCCAAAGCTGCTCCACGACTACGCGCATAACTTCTGGAAACCATAGCTTCTGTAATGCCTCAGAATCGCGAGAGAGAATGAGACTGATGGTCGGGTTTGCGGTGTAACTTGTAATTTTAGGGGCTTCCAATTTAGGCTGGGACACCAGAATGAGATTCTATGGACAATACATAAAAAAATTGTTCTGTTAGATTTTATTTTTAATATTTATTTAAAATATATTGAGAATATAATGTACTCCCTCCGTCCCCCTAAAGTATTTCACACTTTCCTTTTTCATTTGTCCCACAAAGTATTTCACATTTTACTTTTATTAAAAATGGTAAAAAATACACTATAACAATACTTACTTTTTACACACATTCCAACATAATACTCATTTTTTCACACATTTCAATAACTTTACACATATTTTTCATTAAACTTCTTCTCTTTCTTACTTTATACATAAAATAACAATTTTTTCTTAAACTCTGTGCACAACAATACGTGAAGTACTTCGGGGGACGAAGAGAGTAATTAACAACACAAACAGTGTCAAATTGTTCTATGGGACACTCCCTCATTTAATAAAGTCAACATCTTACGTGTGCCCAACACATGAATCTAGGTCAGTGCGCCTAGATCCTATTATTGATCTCTTACTCCGTTAGCAAAAGTTTTTTTTTATTTTCGTAAATTAAAAAATATTATTATTATTATATATAGTGGGTAGTGTGAGTGGGCCATATATAGAATCCTTTTACAAAAGGAAAAATGGAGACTTTTAAGTGGAATACGTAATATACTCCCTTCGTCACCCGAAGTACTTCATGTATTGTTGTGCGCAGAGTTTAAAAAAAATTGTTATTTTATGTATAAAGTAAGAAAGAGAAAAAGTATTTTAATTAATTTAATGAAAAGGGTGTGTAAAGTTATTGGAATGTGTGAAAAATGAGTATTATGTTGGGATGTGTGTAAAAAGTAAGTATTGTTATAGTATATTTTTTACCATTTTTAATAAAAGTAAAGTGTGAAAACTTTGTGAGACGGATGAAAAAGGAAAGTGTAAAATACTTTGGGGGACGGAGGGAGTAATATAATGTGGACCTTTTAGTGGGACGGAAGAAGTACATCTTTTTTTGTTGGGTTAATTGCGTCAAAAGTCCTGACCTTTTCGCAAATTTCAAATTAGTCCAAACTTTTCAATATTTACAAATAAGTTCTCGACCTTTAATACTTTTTTCAAATCAAGTCACGGGGCAGCGGGAGACCTGCCCGGTGCTGACCTGTCCATCTCTCTTCCACGTCACCTTCCACGTGTACAAAACGACATCATTTCAGCCTTCCACCTGTCGAATAGTTAATTGCATGAAAAGTCCTAACATTTCCACCGGTTGCGAATTAGTCCAAACTTTTGAATATTTTGCAAATAAGTGCCCAACTTTAGCCTGTATTGCAAATCCAACCACCGGGCAGTTGGAGGTCTGTCCGGACGCTGCCGTGTCATTGTATAGGCCAAGTCACTCTATATTTGTTAACAACACGACTTCGTTTTGATTTTTTAAATTAAAATTTAATGTATATCCAAAAGAACGTCCTCATATATCACACATTAACATTATCTATCAAAATCCGCCATGTGTAAGGAGTTGTGGAAGACAACTTCTGAATTTCGATTAGATGATCCATATGATAATTGTTGTTGTTATTAGAACAATTAGAGAGTAGAAAAAGGTTTTGGGGACAAGAATAGTGATTAATCGGCTTCTTTAATTCTGTGGCTGATCTGTTCTTAGCCTTAACCATGCATAAGTACATTGTCGGATTTTCTCTCCCCATCTACTGCCGTGATTCATATTTTGATCGAATAATGTTAGTGTGATTCATATTTTCGTAATCCAAAAAGAAGTAATATTTGTGAAGCAATCTTCATCTTTGATTTTTTATGAGATGATGATTATCACCATTAATTTATTTTATTTAACGTGCTACATTAATTATTAAATGCTATTGAACTTAAATTTAGTAAGTTTATGATTTTATTCTCAATTTCAATGACCATCCCTCTTATTAAATGCTATTGAACTTAAATTTAGTGAGTTTATGATTTTATTTTCAATTTCAATGACCATCACTCATGATCTTTCAAATGAGAAGAAGGATAGATTTGTTTATGGAAATATTAGCAATTAACTACAATATATTTATTTATTAATGTATATATTTTTATGGATTAATTGCGCCAAAAGTTCTGACCTTTACGCGAATTTTAATTTTAATAAAAAAACGTCCTTTTGTTAACTAGTGTAGAGTAACGTGACATATATAGTTACACGTCAGCGTCCGGACAGCCCTCCACCCGATGGTTCGAATTACAATATGGGCTTAAAGTCAGGTGCTTATTTGCAAAATATTCAAAAGTTTGGACTAATTTGCAGTTGGCGGAAAGGTTGAGACTTTTCATGCAATTAACTTTTCGACAGGTGAAAGGCTGAAACGACGTCGTTTTGTACACGTGGAAGGTGACGTGGTAGAGAGATGGACACGTCAGCACCGGGCAGACCTCCCGCTGCCCGGTGACTTGATTTGAAAAAATGTTAAAGGTCGAAAACTTATTTGTAAATATTAAAAAGTTTGGACTAATTTAAAATTCGCAAAAAGGTCAGGACTTTTGGCGCAATTAACCCTTTTTTATTTAATGTTACTTCATATTTTAGTATAGAAACTTATACTCTTAATTTTTTGGAAAAAAAAATATATTCTTTACATTCCACGTATTTTTACCCACTTTCTATAGTGGGGGTGTCCCAAGTATTTTTACTCATTCCATTAATGGAAAAAATACACTATACTTCTCACCTATTTTTTACATTTTATTCATCAATTCCAACAACTTTGTTTACTTTTTTATATTTTATTCATCATTCCCGACAACTTTATATATTTTTCTCTTTCAAAATTACCAAGTTTACTTTTTTACATTTTATTCATCATTCTCAACAACTTTATATACTTTTCTCTCTCAAAATTATCAATTTATAACTACTTTTTCTTACATTATATACTGAAAAAACAATTTTTCTTAATCTTCTTGACTGTACAAACGGGTAAAAATACCCGAAATGAAGGGAGTTTAATAATTTTCTTAAATACTAATACTCTTTATATTTCAATTGACTATTTTCATTGAAAAATACAATATCCTTATTAATTAAATGGATATACTACTTTATTATAATAAAATGTACAAAGATGTGACGTAATTGAATTGGTTCATTTGAGGTGTTATGTCAGGTGAAAATAAAAGAGAAGATCATCATGCATTTTGCTTTGATCAACCGCACAAGCGCAAATATCATCTTGCGTTGTGCTGATGAACGCACGACCATGAAGGTACGGAGAAGAACGCACGATCACTTGCAAAAAATCCAAATTCGTGATTTTTTATTTTTGTTACTTTTTTTTTTAGCTGGAAGAGACCTGAAGAGGAGTATAAATAATAACCCCTAATTCTTCACTCTCATAATCAAGATTCATATCCTTAATAACCTTCTATTTGAACCGAATCTTTACAATTTTTTATTTGAGAAATATATACAAATCGAGAATTTAAGGGGAAAAAAATTAACGAAAGTTTCTCTCTTTCAAAGGTAACACAAAACTATAAAAATTCTTGCATTGAGAACTTTTATTTAAATAAAACATATAATAAATTAAAATCGATTTAATAAATAAATAAATAAATAAAACTCTATACGTTCAACTGCACTAAAATTGTTCATTTCAAATGGTGCGGTATCCACAAAACCATGTACACGAAAGCACATGAAATAACTCGGATATCTTCGATGCAAATTCACACTGTTAGATGCTACGGCAAATCAAAACTAATCATAAAAAGGATTTTCGAAGAGAGATATACCCAACAGTTCATCCTAACAAAGATCTTGAAATGGAACACAGATGATTATGGTTGAATGATCAATCCAGTCGACAGTCGTTAAGGATCATTATCGTCATTGAAGACCTCATCGTCCTTCATGCACTTCTCCTGTACGGTTGCAACTGTGAACCACTTTTAAGGAAATATGAGGAAAAATAAGGGCTGATATGAAAGAAGATAATAGATGTTGATAAAAAAAAATTCCAACATAAAAAATAAGGATATCTATAGTAATCCCAATCAACTGGACCCACTGCGATTTTACTAAATTCAACTGCACTGGCATCAATGCTTGCAAATATATACCCGTTGCTCTTGTCAATCAACTTAACTAGATTTCCAACACTCTCTTTATCCTGAAACAACCATGGATCAAGAACTAGGAGAACAAAGTTATAAAAATCAGGAGTGCACCAAGAAGAGATTCGAACATGCCTGAATGTCCAAGGTGGTGAAATTAACGAGACTATCTTCTATCACCTCACAGAGCTCCTTTGTAAGTTTTCTGCACAAGTAATAAAGTTAGTTGTAATTGGGTAGAATAGAGCAGCTACTGTTTGTAATGTTGGGATTGGATTAATCTTTAAGTAATAAAATAAAATTTTAAGAGATAAAAATAAAAAAGTGAAAAATGAGTCTAATATTAGTGAAGTATCACGTTCTTGGAAACTGCCTATATCTGAATTCTCCATGATATCTTTGCAACAAAAGTAAATGCTACAAAACGTACATGAAACCAATACATGACACTTTCTTCCATCGCATGGAGTTATTGAACATCAAAACATTCTCTAGTTTAATTTTTTTTATGAGGTGGTCATTTCACATAATACTAAAATTGCCTAATAAAAGGCCCTCTTTCATTTTATGCATATCATGAGTGCTCAATGCCCTGATATCAAGGCATTGTGTTAATAAAAAATAGAGTCGTAGGAAGGACAAATAATAACGTGAGATTAAGATAAAGAAGGATAAATCCCAGGGAAAACACTTCTCTGGGACTCGGGTGAGATTTAAGTTACCTTTTAATAGCTGGAAATTTTTCTGAAGAAGTTGGAAAATTCTCACATTCATGCAATTTAAAAAACCAAAGGAATACATTCAGATGCCAAATAGAAAACCCATCCATAGCATCTTCAGTATAATTAAGCCAAGTGGTCACCATGCACACAATTCAGACAAGATATCATACCTATACTTAGCAGATCAAGGATCTTGATCAAGATGGTGCTGTAAATAAGATAAATCTTGTACATCAGTGTAAAAGTCAAGGTTGAACGCTGCAAAACAAGCAATGAGTAAGCTCAAACATGATGTGGAAACTTAAGAATAGGCTCCAACTCAAAGAAACTAATAAAATTGCACAAACCTAGCTTGCCATAATTTTCTATAAGATCAATCTTAGACAAAACATTGACATGAGGGAGCGGGAGCTCCAAGTGTAGCATGGTTGACAGCGACAGCATCAGAGCACTAATATAATTTCCTGGATCACTACAAAGAAGGGCATCGACTAAATGTACAGCAGTCAACTGCAAAGTGGGAGAAATAATAAAATCTGAAATCAGTCGTGGTGATCATAAGCAAATAGCAAGAGTCTTATTCGTTAAAGAGATGAAAAGAATACCCTGAGATTCAACTTCTTTATAAGTTTCATTATTACTCTCTTAGCATTTTCGTGAATGAAAAAAAGTTCCACTTGGCCAGGGAAATCGAAGAGAAGATAGTGATCTGCAATAATAATAGTTAGCATTCATGAGGGACAGAATAGCTTTTGATTGCAACACAAGGAAAAAAATAATAATTTGGATTACTATAACATAACCACTAGATCGAAATAGAACTAAGTGGACAAACATACAACAGAGCAAGAAAAGGAACTTTATTTTTCATTAAAATGACAAATGTATTTCCCAAAGCGCTCAAGCATTGTCAAGAAGCAATGAAAAAGCACCACAAAAATAGTGTTCTCTTTCAATTTTAATCCAAACACAATAGCTCACGATTTGAATCCCTCAATCCAAACACAACTTAAGAATCATAAATAATTTTTTGTGAACCCATTCTTTCGAAGGAAAGCAGAGAATTTATGGAGGGCATTTGAATTGGTGATTCAAAATTATTATTGGCCTATGTAATCTGTTGCTTTCACCTTTTCAAAGCAAGTAAATCAATTAGTGAGCCATAAGTACAGTGTTTAAGAGGACCCAAAAATCAATTCTCTTTAGTCTTTACTGAAAGATGCAGGACAAAAGAAAAAAAGGGTTTATCAATTCATAAAATCATTCAGTACATTTCAGGTGCAATAACAGTCAACGGATAAGAATGCATAAAGTAAATAAGTCATGCACACTAATTCAAAAGACTAGGAAACCTTTAAGCAAGGGTTTCAGTTTGTCTTCTAACCAATCAATGTTCTTCTCCAAATAATAGATGCAATAAACAAGACCTGTAAGACATGATGATAAGAATGTTTTGTCGAATGTCAGGAGATGTACTATATACGAAAATCCATTTATTGATAATTCAAATAGACTAAAATATGTAATGGTACATTTGGCAGGTGAGGAAATCAGAAAAAACTACCCAGAAATGCATATAAGTATAGAATGCAAACCTCCATTAGGACCAAGGGAATGCTCAATCATAATATCATCGAGCTTAATCAATTCCTCAATATTTATAGCACATTCATATCTTCATCAAACTAAGGAAAGACTCATCCAACATTAGAATCCACATAGAACACACGAAATTTAATCAACAAGAGGCATATAACAAAATGCTAATCCCTAGCAAATAAATACTATAACTAATGAATGGATACGACAAAGCATCATTGGTGGGGTCCAAATTGATAACTGCAACCTTCCTGCAACCATCAACACATAAGACTTTTCTAAATGAAAACAAATCAACATATAATGCAATCAAGCCGAATCCTCAACAAAGAAGAGGGATAAAACTTCCTCTGAACACTCCTCACACTTTCGCATCAGAGAAAACACAACGAACTCATCATAGCATCATTTAATACCATATCATGAAATTTCAGGTGGAAGAAATAGAAGAAAAAATTCAAGAGTATGAATGAGCTTCGGAAGGTTACCTGCCGATGAGCTGGAGAAACTGGGACATGCCGTTGCAGTAGGTGGTCCTGCCGGAGCCAGGCGGCCCAATAACCACCTGACCGAACACCATTTTTGTTTCAGATAGATTTATTTTCAGTTCGAATAAATCGCTGTTCCGTGATGATGATAACTGGAAGAATCGATGTCAGAGAGAAAAACCATTCATTAGGTGCGGACCCATTATTCATGCAAGGAATTCAGTACATCACACTCAGCAGCATTTCTAAATAAAAGGAGCAAAAGAAAAGTTGCAAGTGCACACAATAAATGAGGAGCGCACATTATAAAAGCAGTGTTCAGAATTCAGCATGTATTAAATATTATGAGGAAAAAAAGCATAGCGATGCTTTAGAATTTCCAGGATATCATGCAAGCTTACAATCCATCTTCAATTATATTTAGTCTAACTTCATAATATTAATATACTGAAAATTGAAGAGTTTATGCGCCACCGGCTCCAAAAGCTAAACTTTTACCTCTTACGTGACCTTATAATATACGATGACATAAAAAAGATACATTTATCTAATATGTATAGAGAATAAGAGTAACTAATAGCTCACAGTATAAATAGATCTCAATTACTGGAAGTGAGCACAAAATAGCACAGCTAAAGAAGAACATTTATCAAAATGTAGAAACCAATAATGAATCAGTAGTTATATAAAGACAATGTGGGTAGATTCAGTTGTAACCCAACTAGAAACTGGGAATATTAACTCAAACTCAATCACTGCAAATTGCCAAACAAAGCAAGATTGAGTAATAGATTATTCATACCAAATGAATTAGCCTAATGAACATAAAGTGGTACATTAACACATTCAGCAATGGATGAACAACCATACAATTATAAATCAGTATTGCTAGAGTTGTTAAGAGGACATAATACAAAGGTACTGTAGTGAACTTCATTTGTGGAGCACTGGAGCCAAGGTCAAGAATTGTTGGGTACATAAAGAGGTAGTTTAATACTCTTTGGTTGAAGATGGTGGTATATGGTGGTGAATAATGGAAGAAAAAGGAGATGCATAGAAAATCTTAAATTAAATATCGCTCTGTCTGATCCAGAAAAATACTTCTGCAGCTTTTGGGGCTATTCTATCCTAAAACTGTAGAAATGCATTGGCTACCCATGAATGGTCATGTTATCAAGAACAAAAACTAAATGAACAACTTAATGTTGAGTGTTGGAAATATTATTAATATACAGAAACTTCATTTGTGCATTTTTAGCCAAGTAGTAAATACAACTATGTTGGAATGAAGTACTACAAACGAAACAAATAATTTTCAATTTAAAATTATGTATAAATAGTTGGTGTACTTGTAAAATTGAGTAGTGAAAAGCATAGCAACCAATTCTATTCCAACAAATTTCCAATTCAATCCCCTGCTTCTCTCACCCATTTGATTGCATATTTCCATTCATATCAATTATTTGATATTTACGACCTCTCCCCATATAAAACCCGTATCCTCCTATCTTAAATACCTACAGACAACAACAAAAGATAGAGGAGGATTGTTCACAGTTGAAGACCCAAGAAATAATTAGACAACAAAGGTTGCAGTGGCTGTTCTTTATTTATTTTTCCCTCTTAAGCATAGAGAGATCGTGGAGAGAGAGAGAGAGTGGGGCAACCACCCTTAAAACTCCCCGATCACTCTCTCTTTAGTGGGTTTAGAAACACGTGAGCACACTTTGCTTCAACTTCGCAGTCATCACAAATTAATAACTATGTGAACTAGGTTTAGAGATTATCACATAAACTCACCTATTCAATCCATTAAGCAAAAAGTCAAAGTGTTTTTTCCACTAAGCAAAATATCAAAGTGCCCAAGTAACATTCACAATACCGTTCTTGCGTTCTATATTGTTTCCGTACCGTAAATGCAAAATATGATGAAATCAAACAAAGCTCAATTCCCTAAAAAATATCTATACTTATAAGCATACGGAAGAGTGGATACGTACCTAGAATGTGAAGTGAAACACCTAATCGAGATAAGGAAATTAGGGCTTCTTAGTTCATATAAATGATTTAAGAATAACTGGGAAATTGGTGTTATTTTTGTTTTGGAAGGCAGTCATGGATATTTATATGCATAAGATATTACATAGATTTTAAGCCAACTATACTATGATGAACCACAATTTCTATTTCATCGATAATTAATAAGTCTAACAGAGGTGCCCGTTTCCATTTATTCTTCCGTCATTATTGAGGTCTATCTCCTGTTCCCCTCATCATTTTCATGAATCTCTCCTCTCCCTCTCTCTACCACCCATAATTCTATGTAGCTGATTCTCCTGCCCAATACTACTATGTTTCTTTTGAAGTTCAGCTTCGCTGCTGAAAGGTATTTCATTTCCTAGATGAGTGAATTACCAAGAATCAACTACAGTTTTCATAGTTATTGTTGGGGTTCACTTTGACGTGGGTCTTCCCGGGAAAATTAGTTAATTTGATCAAATTTTCACTGAAACCACCCCGTTAAAGATTATGCAAATTGAATGCTGCTGGGGAAGTTTTTTTTTTGCATCCATTCTCGTTTAAATGGAATATTATCAAGCAGGACATAATTGGTTTGCAAAGCACCAACTCTTCAGGTTTTCTGATTTTATGTAGAACACATGTTGGTGGTTTATAAATAGTTGAAGAGTAAATAAGAGTCCAACTGAAACAGAAATAACAAATAATTATAAGACTCTGACGTGATCAGTCAATACCTTACGACGCCCATATGTGACAGACAATGTTCCAATGCAGAAATATTACGTGTCTGCATCTTGCATTGTTTCTTTTTATTTTTTATGTTTGCATCTTGTATGTATTATTTCTTTTTCATGCACTGTCTTGCTTCTTGTATTTGATATAACTGTTCTTTCATTACTAGCATGTCAGCTCAAATCATATGAACGATATTTGGATTTGTTCAATTTAGTGAAGAGGTGTTGTATATACTAAGTTGGATATCTTTAAAATAATAATTTTATTTAATATTCAAATATTTTGTGCAAGTTGATGTAACTTGAAATTTTTTAAATTAATACTGAACATGGAGTTCAAGATAAAAACCAGTAGTTTACTACAATAATGCAGCTTATAAAGTTGGATTTTGACAAATTATGTGCTGTTCTTGGATGTCTAATGCTGCATAGTCTTTCATTTGGAGAACAGCACTGTGATTTGAACTGTTTGGAACCTTAGAAGAAGGAAATATTGTAGCTTACTTTCCACCTTCTACTACTACTACTGTGAAGTTTAGTCCTCAGTCGAGAGACTTTTAACATGCCTCCAACCACTTACCAGGATTAGCATGTTCGCTACATCAACTATGTTATTATAAATCTACTGTTTTGTAGTATGATTCTCAGTGTAAATTCCTTTAGAATTATTATATGCAAATGTCTAATTGAATATTTCAAACAACATTCTATAAGTAAAAGAAAGAGAAGGGTTAATAGCTACAGAATTAATAGCACGAACAACATCAGCCAAACCAAAAGTTGAAGTAAAGCAGCGCAGAATATACAGATAACTCGCAGAGAGGATGGTTCCATTATGCACAAAAGATAAAGAAGAAAGATAAATAAAATACAGCAAGAAGGCACAAACCCATGAACCCAAATTAATGGGAGCATCAAACTGAAGGAAAATTAAGCATAAAGTTGGCAGTGAAAACGCAAAATTGAACAAAATCAGAAGAGTAAATGAAGTGGGCTGCATTATTTTCTCCCTTTCAGAGCAAGAAATCGATAGGAGGTGTAGGAAATGAACATAACAAAATTGAAAAAGAGGACAAGAGAGCATTACCAGTTAAATTAAATAATGAAATTGTACAGAAACGGGAAGCAGTGACAAGTGAGGAGTGGTTTTCTGAGGTTCGTCTTATGAGTATTTGATTCAAATGTTCCCTCATTTTATTGTAGAAAGGGAAAGTTATGGTGATGACGTGGCTACACTCCCATTAACAGACCCAATCCTATGAGAAAATTGTCAATTTCCTAAAATTAATTCTAGGGTTACTAATTGAGTCACTTTTTTTTTTTTCTTTTTGAGTTGTGAAACGAATTATTTATGGATTGACGTGAGATGGATCGACTCATCACTAAAATATATTTATTGTATAAATAAAATATATTTATTTATAATTAAAGTATGTTAATAATAAATCATAATATAACATTCTAAAATCATACTCCGATTTTATTATTTTAAATTATGGAACTGGATTTTATGCGGATCCAAGTATAATACGCGGCTTCCGTTTGATTTTTTTCTCTTTTTTTTCTTTCCATATACAAACAAGTCTTCTCTCTCATTTTTTTTCTTTCCCTACACGTCTCTTCTCTCTCTATACATACACCATTCTTCCTTGTTTTTATCTTTCCTCACGGTTAGATTAGATGGTGGAGCAGAAATCACGTGGCTGATAATTATGATGATGAAGACTTCTTGCCGCCGGCTGAGAGCTGGTCCGGCGCCGCCCTCCTCTCGCCGTCGGGTGATTGGGCTTTTCTCCGGGGACGCGTCTTCTACAGGCTGCAATGAGGCTCCTTGTCGCCGTCTGAGAGGCAATCCGACGCCGCAGTTTGAGAGGCGGTCAAACGCCGCTCTCCTCTCGCCGCCGGGTGATTAGAATTTTGCTCCTGCGGCGCCGTTTTCCAAGGTGAGGCTTTCTAAGAGTTTGAGTAGATGTTCATCTAAGGTTCATGATTCTCTCTCTCTTCAATTGATTCAAGTGTGATGTTGTTGATGGGAAAAAGGAGTTGGAGAATCATCCAATAATATGTTAAAAGGAAACTTCGTGGCGGCTGACTGGACTACCTTCAAAGGCGAACACTCCGATGCATGTGCACGATGGTAACAGCGTATACCCTCCTGTTCGTGAAGTTATCAAACTTGATTCTGGAAGTTTCAGTTTTTACTCCTATTTGGAGTTATTTCAATGTTCTAATTTTTTAAGAATTCAGCAGTATAAGAGGCTTTCATAGATCAATGGGTTCTCGCCGTGAATTTTGATAGATTTCTTCCCGATCCATTTTGATTTCATTGATTTTAGTTTCCTCATTGAGAAATTGCCACTGTTCTGGGATTTCTACCACACTTTGGGCCATCATGACTCAATCTGCCGTTCAAAGACAGCAAAAACAACTTTCCTGTTGTTTTTTCATGTTATTATTGGTATTATGCTTGGAGGTCTCTCGCTTCTGGAAATTTTCAAGCTTTATTTTTTATGATATTTTGGATTGTACTGTTGGTAGATTTACTACTTTTGATGATCATCATATTGGTTGTTTGCTTGAATTAAAACTCAGGCTTACCATTTTCTAGTCGCATGATTTGTGAAGATGTATTAGATGTTAAAAGGAATCTTTAATGGGTTTCATCTTCTACTTGGATTATTGTAATTATACTGTTAACATGGAGTAGTACGTAAATTATATATTTGAATTGTAAAGCTTAAGGATGTATCAAGACAAGAGTTTACATTGTGGGGATGAGAAGAAGAAGAAGGAGCTCTCTCTTGCTGCCATTGTGGGAATGGGTGGGATTGGGAAGTCCACGTTGGCTAGAAAAATATACAACCATTCTTCCATTGATGGTGCTGGATTCGAGCAACGAGCTTGGGTTGTAGTTACGAGCGAGTTTGAAGTAGAAGATATTATAAGGCAGCTCATGAACCAGCTGACTGTATCTGTGGATGCTGCCAAAATTAAGGCTGTTGAGTCGATTCAGGGGAAGATGAGGCGGGTAGAAATCCTGCAAGAAATGCTCCATCAACTTGGTTGCCATACTTGAAGCATAACAACCAAGTTTGCCCCATTTGCGGGGTGAAATGGAAATAAATTGATTTTGCAAGGCGTTTTTTTTTTGTGGTGATTATGTATTTGGAAGAATCTATTTGGTTTACAATTTTTTATTTATTTATTTGGGTTACATAAAATAAATTAGATTACTCTTTAATTTGATATTTTAATTTCAAATAATAAATTCATGTAATATGAAAAATCTGTTTAGTCTACAATTTTTTCTGTTTAAATTAGGTTACTCTTTATAATAATTTAGATTACTCTTTATGATAATTTGGGTAATTCTTTAAATTGAGATACTAATTTCAGATAAAAGAATTTATTTGATCTACAATTTTTTTTTAAATCCGGTTGCTCTTTATAATAATTTGGGTTACTCATTATAATAATTTGGGTTACTCTTTAATTTGAAATTCTAATTTCAGATAAAAGAATCTATTTGGTCTAAATTTTTTTTAATTAGATTACTATTTATAATAATTTGGGTTATTTTTTGTGATAATTTAGGTTATCCTTTTGAAGAATCTATTTGGTCTACAATTTCTTTTAATTATATTATTTTTTATAATAATTTGGGTTACTCTTTATGATAATTTGGGTTATTCAACTCTGATTTTTAAAAATAAACTCATTTATTAAATTTTATGCATTATAAATTCCAAAATTACAATTTCTCTGTAAATGAAACAAAAAATTTATACTCAAGAGTACAAAATAATAAAAACATTGAAATAAAGGTATACTAAAGATTTGTCACAAGGTAAAAAAAATCTTTTGCATTTTCAATGTAAGGTGGCTAGCGAGACCCCTTTTCATTCTAGGCTAGACTACTTTTAAAAATTCTGCAAAATTGCAGGAAAAGAAATCCCAAAAAGGGAAAGCTGCAGACTGATGGGAAAGAGCGACTAGAGCAGAAGTGAGAACTGAAAAGCTGAAAAAAGCGAACAACACACTATCGTCTTGTTGTGATGGCAGTGACAGCATCGGCGAAACTCCATCCGATAATTGGAGAGACGGGATGATAGAGTTGCAGTCACATAAGTTAATCTGGAGAAATGTTGAAAAAGTCCATAAGTTAATCTGGAGGGAATATTACATAAAAATATCTCACAGTACCCTTTGAAAAGAATAATTTTTTTAAAATAACCAACCTCGTTCAACGACGGCATGCTATTGAATCGAGAACCTCTCAAGTTCAAGCGAACAAGATTCGGCAAACAAGCCAACGATGCAAACAGATTCCTCACATCTAACACTTGGTTCAGCTCTTCAATCTCTTTACTTCCAACTGTCCACTGGTATATACGTCCAACATTTCTCCAGAAATCAAAACTAACAGCGGCCAACCGAAAAATAACGAGTGCCCAAACTGTAGGCGTTAGACGCCAACAATAGAAGAACAAGCCCATCGATTGACACAGCGACGGCGGTGGGTGAGTCCGAGGATCTAAGATGGCGGCGAATCTGCCACTACTGGCAGATCAGATTGAACGTGGCGTTGGGGTGAGATTTTGGGAGATTGGGATTATTTTGTGAAGATAGGAGCAGGTTTAATTATTTTTAAAAGGAGAGAGGATAAAGAAAAGCAGAATTCCATATTTTTAGGATGAGAGATAATAAAGGGAAGACATCACGTGTTGTTTACTAGATACGCATAGGATCCACGAAATTGAGATTTAGGATCTGGTTCTATGAAATATTCATGGGACCGGTTCTACACTAGTGTCTCTCATCAAGTATATTTTAGAAAATATATTTTAACCAACATTAAACATACTTTATCTATACAATAAGCATACTTTAGTGATGGATCGACCCGTCTCACAAATAACCCATCTCACAAGAGACTTGTCTTTCTTTTTTAATTCTTTTTATTAATTATATCCTTTAAATTAACACTAAACCCTACCGATAAATATTAAATTCTAGTGGCAAAATAAATCATACTCCCTCTGTTGCACGTTGATTAAAAAGTATGAGTTGATATTAGGTGCACCCGGGTGCAACGGTGAACCCATATATATATCTTTTTATTCTATTTTGTATACATGTTATTCTATTTTGTATACGTGTTTCTTAATAATTATATACTTTTTTTCACACTAAGTTTTTCATTAAAAAACTAGCATCCATATTGTATAACTTTTTATTCAATAGTGTATACATATATTTTTTACACTCAAATTTTCATTAAAAACTAACAATTAAATTGTATTTATTTTTATTCGTAATTGTATATATTTTTGTTTATATTTGTATATATTTTTTTAAGTGGGTAGGGTGCACCCGGGTGCACAGTATAATTAGCCAAAAAGTATTACACCCTTCGTCCCGCACCAAGGGTGCATTTTGCTTTTTTGCACGTAGATTAAGGAGTATTATTATTTAATGTATAGTGGGTAGTTGTATTAGTGGGAGTGTGGACCCCATGTTTTAATTGTATTTGTGGGTGAGTGTGGGACCCATGTGTATAAAAAAGAAAATGGAACCCTTTAGGTGGGACGACCAAAATGGAAAAAGAGACACTTGGTGCGGGACGGGGGAGTATTATTTTATATAAGTGGGTAGTTATATTAGAGGTGAGTGGTGGCTTTAAAGTAGACAATCAAAATGGCGAAATGGATATCTTATTAGCGGACGGAGGGAGTAAATCACAAGGGTGAAGTTACAGTAATATTCTTAGAATTAACACTAAACCCTAAGGATAAATAGTAAATACTAGGACAAAAATAAATCATAAACAATAAGGTTAAAATTACATTTACATCTTTTAATTTTTACTAAACACTAAAAATAAATATTAAACCGGTGAAATAGATCTTATACTATAAAGTTTCATAAATTATTTTGTAAATTTCATAAGTTAATTCACAAACGAAGTAAATATTGAGACTTTCCAGCAAGAGTTAGTCTCTCGTGTCTTGTGAATGTTTAGTTAGTCTCTCGTGTCTTGTGAATGTTCTTTCCAAATAAATTTGGGATCTATTTATAATATATGAAGATATGTGGTGACCTTTAAAGAATAGATGCCTTGATTTAATCTGGGTCGTCAGATCATGTCTTTTGATTAAGATCTTGATCAATGGCTCAAATTATATCCATTCATTTCAAATTTAAATTTGAATTTGAATTCAAATTTTTAGAGCAAAAACCAAGAACCTCCAACCACATTGGTTAGAACCAAGGTTGCAGCATCACACTAGACCCGACAAGCTGGACCCAACCAAACCTGGACCGAACTGAGCCAGACTGGATTGGACCCTGACCAAATCGACCAGTCTAGCAGAGCCGGATCGATTTGAACCGGTCCACCCCATGTGCGCCCAAGTTTCACCTATCGAATCTAAGTTCGAGTCCAAAATAAATGCAACTATGTGTGAGTATGGGTACGGCTAGTGGCTTGGTGGGCTGCATTTAATTTGATTTCATGATGTGTGTAAGCAATAATAAGGTGGATTTCAGTGATTTGGTTTTCTTAGCTTCTTTCGGTTGTTCCTTTAGTTCACATGTTGTACTCAAGCAGATGAGGAGTATACAATAATAAAAAGAATTTAACTAAAACACTTCCAACGTACATTATTTATAGATTAAATATGCAACCTTCTTCGAAGCTCGATGTGTTGAGGTGATTTCATGATGTGTTAGTCATCACTGCCCACTTTATCGCACAAACTTTGTGGAAGGATAAGTTGATGATCATCACTTGTATTAAACAGCTAGTGTATTAAGTTGAGATGAATTCAAAATTGAATTCTTTTTTTGTAATCAAGTTTTCTATATATTTTACGGTAATTAGTATAGATTATTTTAATTTTACGACTTACTATTTTATAAAATATAAGGCTTTCTATCAACCAATGTGAATAGATTCATCTCAAAAAAGTGATGTCCAAATCTATGTCCAAAGAAAAAATCTTAGTCACTGTCGAGCCCTATATGAGATTAACAAAATAAAGAAGAAGCATGGATGACACTGATGAACTCCTTAATCAATGTTTTGATTTGTAACTAGTGTAAGAATCACAAGAAAGCATGTTTGCTGTAGGAAACAAAGATCATACCGAAAATTACAAATTGAATACGACGACAAATAGTGTGATACCTGAGCTTCTCACTACTCAGTGTTAATAGAAATTTAATTTGTGTTATGTGCATTTTATAATGATGTGATAATTTTGTGGCAATTATGTGACAATTGTATCTATATTTTATTTATCTGTACATTTTATTTGAGACATCTGTGATAATAATGGTGACAATATGTGAACATATGTGTCATAAATATTTACGTGCATTAATTTGGATAATAATAATAATAATAATAAATGAATATTAATAACAAAGGTAGTAGTAGACGTAAACTTGCAACTGAGTTGATTGACCACATATACGTGGCCCTTTATAATCCACACACGTTTATTATAAAAAAAGATAGGGTTGGATTGTGACTTAGCCTCCACGCACTAACATATGTATAAACACATATGCTTGTTAATCTTCTGTGATAAGTGGCAACAATAGTTCGTGATAAAAAAAACTTTGATTGAGTTGTCGGCCACCTCACACTCAACCTCACTTTGCCTATATAAATGGGTGTGGGGAGGTTATTACCTCACGCCCAAAACTAAATATTCAAGCGAGAGAAAAAAGGTGAACATGTGTGTCGGGACGTGCGTGCCGAAACGGGAAGGAAGAGATTAGTTACGGTCCTTCACGGATCTATAGTGTTACTATTGTTGGAGTCCAGGTAAGTAGAAGTCCAATTACAATGCATAAATATGTTGTTTGTGAATTATTTGTGATTAATATATGATAATTATTTTATGGATTATTTGTGATTGTTTTAATTACGTTATGAATTATTTGGTGTTAATTAGTAATACAAGTTGTGAATTTATGTAATTTGAAATAATATCATTGTTCTATATAGACCTGTGTAATTGGAAACTGTTGAAAAATATATCAGTATGATTTGAGAAAATATTGGTTATAAGGATCTATGTGATCCGAGATGAAGTTGTTATACCGAAAGTGGATTTGTGTGAATTAAAGTTAAGTTATTGTTTTATTATAATTAAATGTTGATATTGATGTCATAAATGATTTATGATGTATATTTAACTGCACTGGTTGCATACCATGCATAATCATTCAACGTGTTTTTCTAAAATTAATAAGATACTAATGGTGTGTGCGGCCACTTTATATGCATCTCTGTCTGGGTTCGAAAAAATCATTCCCGTCAATTTATTCTGGGATTGAAAAAATCGTTCTCAGTACTTTATTTTGGGGTTCGGAAAAATCGTCCCCACCACTTTGCCAGAGTTCGAAAAAATCATTCTCTGCACTATTTTCGGGGTTCAAAAAAATCGTCCCCATTGAACTCTTTTGGGTGCATATTATAAGTGTGTTGTGGAAATCCCGCAACGTGAACAGCTTTCAAAATAAAAGCGACCAACTAGAAAGATTAGAAAATAAATCCATTTTCATGCACTATCATGCATGATTTCTACTTATGGAGATTTTTGTCTCACTAGTTTATGCGTTGTAGGTGAGCCGAATGATATTTGAATTATGTGGTGTTTTGTTCAAGCTGTGGAGCTCCTACAGAGTTTTGAGCGGATGTACATAGATGACGACCTGTTGGACTAGGCCGTGGGTTTATTTTGTTTTCGCTGATGTTTTATTATGTAATATAATAAGTATTGTGACAAGTTTGAGTGGATTGAGGTGGTGTCAGAAACCAATTACGTGTGTTGAATTAGTGCGATGATTTTTGTTATGAATATATTATGAGAAAAAAAAAGTATGTGCAGTTATATAATGATGATGTTTAGGTTAATTAGTATTTATAAGTTATGTAAGAAGGGTCGTGTCAGAGTGGTATCAAAGCACAGTTTGGATCCTGCAGACTGCCTATATACATTAGCTCATTCATTGGGAGCATAGCTTTGCATGTAAGTGCTATTTTCATTATGTTGTGTTAAGTGTTTTATAAATTATATTGGCCATGTGGTGTAGGACTCGTAGTTAGTAGACAAAATGGAAAGGACTACAGGTGAAAGTTCTAGAGCTACTGAGCAAGCAGCACCTACTGAAGGAAATAATCGTGACGCGGTGATTACTCGACTGATGGAATTGGTAGAGCGTCAATCCCAACAGATACAGCAACTAATTCAACAAAGAGACATGGGTGGACGACCAGAGGTTAATGTTAATCACGATAGACATCAAGTAGAACAAGTAGAAATGGTGTGTGAGAGGTTTCGAAAGCTGAGTCCTCCGATATTAGAGGACGCAGCAAACCCCACAGATGCAGATGATTGGTTACGCCTGGTGGAAAACATGTTTCAATACATTAGAATCTCAGATAGTGACAGAGTGTTGTGTGCTTCTTTCATATTACGAGGAAGTGCAGGTCACTGGTGGGATACAATTAAAAGTATTGAGGATGTCACGACCATGACATGGGAAAGATTTAAGGAGCTTTTCAGAAATAAGTATTTTACGGCACCAGTGAGGGTGATGAAGATGAATGAATTTATACAGTTGAAACAGGGTGGTATGTCAGTCACAGATTATCTTCGTAAGTTTGAGCTGTTGTAAAGGTTTGCGGAACACTTGGTAAGTACGGAGGCACTAAAAGTGGAGAGGTTCGTGGAAGGCTTAAGGCCTGAACTTTATAGAGATGTGAGTATGGTGGGACTGCATGGAACAACATACTCACAAGTTGAAGAAAAAGCCCATATTGCTGAACAAGCAGAGATGAGGATCAGACAAGCGCAAGCTGTCAGACGTCAATTTCAACAGAAACCGGTGCAACAGTTTGGGAGAAATGATAAGAAGTCGAAATCAAATTTTCAAGTGGAGCAAGGACATGGACAAGGAGAACCAAACAAGCATCCCAAATTCGATCACGGTAAAGTGCAACCAGTACCGTCACTACCGATATGTCTAAATTGTTTTAGACCACATGGTGGAGAGTGTCACATTCCTCCGAGAACGTGTTACATATGCGGAGAGAAAGGACATATGACTATTAAATGTCCTAAGAAAGGGAAGCAAGGATAACAAGGAAGAGCTCCAGCTAGGGTGTACACTTTGACGCAGAAGGAGGCAGATGCGAATCCCTCAATTGTCACGGGTAAGTTTTCTATTTTTGGCACTTCTACATATGTGCTATTTGATTCTGGAGTAACACATTCATTTGTATCCACTGAGTATGTGAGAAAGTTGGGTGGAATATCTAACTTGATAGAAGCTAATTATGAGGTGATGATACCCTCTGGTGAGTCAAAACAAATCAATCAACTCCTTCGAGGTTGTGTTATTCCTATTGAAGAAAGACAACTCCTCGCTGATTTGATTGTGTTAAGTATGAATGATTATGATATCATATTGGGTATGGATTGGCTGTCAAAGTACGGTGCTACAATAGATTGTAAGAAAAAGAGTATCACTTTTCAGCCATTGGGTGGAAAACCATTCACTTTTGTTGGGATCAAGAAGAATTTTAGATTTCCTGTTATATCAGCAGTAAAAGCACAGCGGTTGTTGGAAAGTGGTTGTGAGGGGTATCCGGTGAGCGTAATGAATATTGAGGGACAACAATGTCCAGTCCTCGATAATGTACCAGTAGATCGGGAATACTCAGAGGTATTTCCAGATGATCTTCCAGGTTTGCCACCAGATCGGGAAATAGAGTTTGTTATTGAGCTGCAACCAGGAACTGCCCCTATATCTAAAGCGCCATATTGAATGGCACCAGCTGAACTGAAGGAATTGAAAATACAATTGCAAGAGTTGCTAGACAAAGGATTTATCCGACCTAGTTTCTCACCTTGGGGAGCACCAGTTCTTTTCGTTCGTAAGAAGGATGGCACATTGAGGATGTGCATCGATTATCGAGAGCTCAACAAAGTTACAGTTAAGAATAAGTATTAATTGCCTCTCATTGATGACCTATTCGATCAACTACAGGGTGCAGCTATCTTTTCTAAGATTGATTTGCGATCGGGGTATCATCAGCTGAAGATTAAGGAGGAAGATATTTCGAAGACTGCATTCAGTATGAGATATGGACATTATGAGTTTTTGGTGATGCCGTTCGATTTGACGAATGCTCCTGCAGCATTTATGGATTTGATGAATAGAGTATTTCAGGAATTTTTCGATAAATTTGTGATTGTGTTTATCGATGACATTCTGATTTACTCTAAGAATAAGGAGGATCATGCACTGCACTCGAGAAAGGTGTTGGAGATCCTAAAAGAGAAACAGTTATATGTGAAGTTCAAAAAGTGTGAGTTTTGGTTGGACCAAGTTGTTTTCTTGGGTCATGTGGTATCGGGAGAAGGAATTTCAGTGGATCCAAGTAAAGTTAAAGCAATCCATGATTGGCCACAACCCTCAAACCCCACTGAGGTTCTTAGCTTTCTTGGGTTGGCAGGATATTATCGAAGGTTTGTTGAAGGATTTTCTAAGATCGCTTCACCATTAACACAGTTGACCAGGAAGAATGTGAAGTTCACATGGACGGAGGCATGTGAACAAAGTTTTCAAGAATTGAAGAGACGGTTGACATCAGCACCTATCTTAACTATTCCAACAGAGACAAGAAATTTTAAGGTTTATAGTGATGCTTCAAAGAATGGTCTTGGATGTGTACTGATGCAAAATGGAAAAGTGATAGCATATGCATCTAGACAGTTAAGGGAGTACGAGAAGAATTACCCAACTCATGATTTGGAGTTAGCTGCAGTGGTGTTTGCACTCAAGATTTGGAGGCATTATATGTATGGAGAACGTTGTGAGATCTACACTGATCATAAGAGTTTGAAGTACTTCTTCACTCAGAAAGAGTTGAACATGAGGCAAAGGAGATGGTTATAATTGGTGAAGGACTATAACTGTGTTATCAATTATCATCCGGGTAAAGCAAATGTCATTGCTGATGCATTAAGCCGAAAGGCAATACTGAGTGTGGCTGCCACAAGCCTAAATCAGAAACCAGAGTTGTTTGACTTGCAAATATTGGGTGTGGAGATCATTCATGAAGGATCATTAGAAGCAAAGATGGCAGCTTTGACACTTCGACCAACTTTGATGGATAAGATTCGACAGGGACAAGAGGTGGATAAATTGTTCGACAAGATAAGAGATGATATCAGCTCTGGAAAGTCTTCTGACTTCCAATTTGGAAATGATGGCGTGATTCGTTATAGAGGTCGATTATGCTTACCTGAAGTGGATGACATTCGGAAAGAAGTGATGACGGAAGCTCATTCGACACCGTACTCTGTACATCCAAGAGCTACTAAGAAGTATAGAGATTTGAAGTCACATTATTGGTGGTCAGGGATGAAGAGAGATGTCGCTCAATATGTGGAACAATGTTTGACTTGTCAGCAGGTCAAAGCCGAGCATCAGAGACCAGTAGGAACTTTACCGCCTTTATTTATTCCAGAGTGGAAGTGGGAGAATATCACAATGGATTTTGTCATCGGGCTACAGAAGACAGTGAAAGGTCACGATGCCATTTGGGTTATCGTGGATCGATTGACTAAGTCAGCTTATTTTTTTCCTATTTGTTCTACGTATTCCATGGATCGATATGCCCAACTATATATATAAGAGATCGTCAGACTTCATGGAGTACCACTTACCATTGTGTCAGATAGAGACACACGATTTTTGTCTGCTTTCTGGAAAAGTTTGCATAAGGTATTGGGGACACATTTATCTTTCAGCACTGCATTCCATCCATAGACAAATGGTCAATCAGAGCGTACGTTACAGATTTTGGAGGATATGCTTAGAGCATGTGTGTTAGATTTTCAGGGTCAGTAGAGTAAATTTGTGCCTCTGATAGAGTTCTCGTACAACAATAGTTATCAATCCACTATCGGAATGGCACCATATGAAGCACTATATGGAAGGAAGTATAGGTCTCCAGTATATTGGAATGAAGTTGGAGAGAGGAAACTTTTGGGTCCAGATTTGATTCGTGAAATGTCAGAAGTTGTAACCCGTATTCAAGAAAAGATGAAAGTTGCCCAAGATCGGCAGAAAAGTTATGCAGACAAACGGAGAAGAGAATTAGAATTTGAAGTGGGTGCTCAGGTATTCTTTAAAGTATCTCCAATGAAGGGAATAATGCAATTTGGAAAGAAAGGAAAACTTAGTCCAAGATATGTTGGTCCGTTCACTATTATTGGGAGAATTGGAAGTGTTGCCTATAAGTTGTTGTTACCAGAATCGATGTCTAGAGTACATGATGTATTTTATGTGTCTATATTGAGGAATTATGTTCCAGATCCATCTCATATTCTCAGGAAGGAACCAGCTGAATTGAAAGAAGATTTGAGTTATGAGGAAATACCAGTTGAGATCTTGCAGCGAGAAGTGAAGAAGCTCAGAAATAAAGAAATACCATTAGTGAAGGTGTTATGGAGGAATCAATTAGTTGAGGAGGCTACTAGGGAAAGAGAGGATGAGATGATAGCTAAGTATCCAGAACTCTTCGGGTAAGTAAATTTCGAGGACGAAATTTTTATAAGGTGGGGAGAATGTGATACCCGAGCTTCTCACTACTCAGTGCCAATATAATTTAATTTGTGTTATGTGCATTTTATAATAATGTGATAATTTTGTGGCAATTATGTGATAATTGTTTCTACATTTTATTTATCTGTACATTTTATTTGAGACATCTGTGATAATAATGGTGACAATATGTGAACATATATGTGCATAAATATTTACGTGCATTAATTTGGATTATAATAATAATAATAATAATAAAATGAATCTTAATAACAAAGGTAGTAGTAGACGTAAACTTGCAACAGAGTTGATTGACCACATATACGTGGCCCTTTATAATCCACAAACATTTATTATAAAAAAAAAGATAGGGTTGGATTGTGACTTAGCCTCCATGCACTAACATATGTATAAACACATATGCTTGTTAATCTTCTGTGATAAGTGGCAACAACAGTTCGTGATAAAAAAAACTTTGATTAAGTTGTCGGCCACCTCACACTCAACCTCACTTTGCCTATATAAATGGGTGTGGGGAGGTTATTACCTCACGCCCAAAACTAAATATTTAAGCGAGAGAAAAAAAAGTGAACGTGTGTGTCGGGACGTGCATGCCGGAACGGGAAGGAAGGGATTAGTTACGGTTCTTCACGAGTCTATAGTGTTACTATTGTTGGAGTCCAGGTAAGTAGAAGTCCAACTACAATGCATAAATATGTTGTTTGTGAATTATTTGTGATCAATATATGATAATTATTTAATGGATTATTTGTGATTGTTTTAATTAGGTTATGAATTATTTAGTGTTAATTAGTAATACAAGTTATGAATTTATGTAATTTGAAATAATATCATTGTTCTATATAGACCTGTGTAATTGGAAACTGTTGAAAAATATATCAGTATGATTTGAGAAGATATTGGTTATAAGGATCTATATGATCCGAGATGAAGTTGTTATACCGGAAGTGGATTTGTTTGAATTAAAGTTAAGTTATTGTTTTATTGTAATTAAATGTTGATATTGATGTCATAAATGATTTATGATGTATATTTAATTGCACTGGTTGCATACCATGCATAATCATTAAAAGTGTTTTTCCAAAATTAATAAGATACTAATGGTATGTGCGGCCACTTTATATGCATCTCTGTTTGGGTCCTTAAAAATTGTTCCCGACAATTTATTCTGGGTTCGGAAAAATCGTTCTCAGTACTTTATTTTGGGGTTAGGAAAAATCGTCTCTACCACTTTGCCAGAGTTCGGAAAAATCATTCTCGGCACTATTTTCGGGGTTCGAAAAAATCGTCCCCATTGAGCTCTTTTGGGATGCATATTATAAGTGTGTCGTGGTGATCCCGCAACGTGAACAGTTTTCAAAATAAAAGCGACTAACTAGAAAGATTAGAAAATAAATGCATTCTCATGCACTATCATGCATGATTTCTACTTACTGAGATTTTTGTCTCACTAGTTTATGCAATGTAGGTGAGCCGAATGATATTTGAATTATGTGGTGTTTTGTTCAAGCTGTGGAGCTCCTACAGAGTTTTGAGCGGATGTACATAGATGACGACCTGTTGGGCTAGGCCGTGGGTTTATTTTGTTTTCGCTGATGTTTTATTATGTAATATAATAAGTATTGTGACAAGTTTGAGTGGATTGAGGTGGTGTCAGAAACTAGTTACGTATGTTGAATTAGTGTGATGATTTTGGTTATGAATATATTATGAGAAAAAAAAGTATGTGCAGTTTTATAATGATGATGTTTATGTTAATTAGTATTTATAAGTTATGTGAGGTGGGTCAGTGTCAAATAGCATAAAAGAGCAGACAAATTCTCAAAAGCACATTTCTTCTTTTAAAACTTAAGTACTAAAAAGTAGTGTGAAGTGTCATTACACAGTTAATACAAACTTGAGATAGGTTATTTACAAGCAAAGCAAAACTTGATTCAAAAAAAGATAGGTCAATTATATAATCAAATAAGCAAAATTCCAGCTAAATCTTATGTCAAAATAGAGAACTAGTGCTCAAAGTTAAGAGGAAATAACACGTGAGACCAATTTGCATAGCAACATCATGTTTACTCTATTCTAAACTTGCACTTAAAAAAAAAGGGTGCTCGTGGATATTTGTGCACGAAAAATATATATCAGAAAACATATTATTCTTGATTGATGTCTGAGAGTTCGTTGGAGAAGTCCGTACCTCTCCAAGTATCTACATTCGGGTGCCTAATTATGAACTAGGAGGTATAATTATTTATTTTTAGAATATGTACTTTCATGTGCTCATGTGAGTGCACTAACAAGTGATCATCTTTTGAAAGATAAAAAGAGAACCCACAAGTATTTTTATGTAGCCATTGCTACCATTCTTGGAGTTCTTTTCATGTGCTATGGTTTTAGATGCTTATGGAGGATCAGAAGAAGAAAACAAGGTTAGATAAGTAGTGGTACTCTCAGTGAAATGACACATATGACAGCTGATTTTAACAGACCGATGAATGTTTTCTTGGACAGCATGGAAGAAGAGAAGAGAGAAGTTTGAATTACCTTTATTTGATTTGGCAACCATTGCAGCAGCAACAAATAATTTTTTAGATAAAAATATTATTGGTGGAGGTGGTTTTGGGCCCGTATACAAGGTTAATTGAGTACCATTTAACTAGAGTTGTTCAAGTTATTATGCAAGTACTGATAAAACTACTATGGCTGTTGTAGGGGAACCTATCTGATACACAAGTAGTTGCGGTGAAAAGAATATCGAGAACTTCTAGACAAGGCCCTCAAGAGTTCAAAAGTGAAGTTGTGTTGATTTCCAAGCTTCAACACAGGAAGCTCGTCAAAATTTTGGAATGTTGCATTGAAGGAGAGGAAATGATGCTAATCTATGAGTACATGCAGAACAATAGCTTGGACTGTTTCATTTTTTATTGCTATTTCTTCAATCTTAAATTTTTTTTTCACTTGTTATATATACTAAGTAATTAGTAAAACATCATTTGCTTTTCATTAAATGCAGATGAGAATAAAAGTGCAGAATTAAATTGGCCAAAGCAGTTTGATATTATTATGGGGATTGCAAGAGGTCATCCTACCCTCATTCACAACCCACAACAACTCAATCCAACAATATAATATTCATTTCTCTCTCATCCACATATACAACCTACAATCCAACCCAACCTTAACTTTTTATACTCCATCAATAACTCAACTCAACCTACCTTTTTAATAAAATATTCATTTCTCTCTCATCTATATATATATATATATATATATATATATATATATACAATAATTAATATACAATAATTATAATTAAATTATTTATTATTATTTTGAAATTTTTTAATAATTATATTAAAAATTAAAATAATCTTATAGTATATTAAAAATATTTAATTCCGTAATTATAGTAAAAAAATTCTCTTAAAAACACACAAAATAACAATATTAAAATTGCAATAATCATATAAAAATTACATATTGAGATACAAAAAAAAATTACATGAAATATAAAATCATAAAAATAAAAGGTACAAATCATTACAATCAATTGTCATTACCAAATTTTTGTCATATATGCTCAATCAAGTCATTCTTAAGAGCATTATGAGCTTCTCTATTGCGAAGTTGTGTCATATTAGTCATATAAGTGGATGAGCTTGCAATGCGTATGGTAGAATATGACAAATTGTGATCATCTACATCATGTACTCCACTTGTGCTTTCTTGTCGGTTTAGAGGCCTATCCCTAATATATTCGTTGGGATCATAATAGTTTTGATATGTATGTCGCTCAATTTCTATAATCATATTGTGCATGATGATACAAGCCATCATAATTTTACCCATCTGAAGTTTATCCCAAACAAGACATGGACGTCTAAGAAATATGAAACGAGCTTGTAGAACTCCAAATGCGCGCTTTACATCTTTTCTCACAGCCACTTGGTGTTGAGCAAACAACTTATATTTTTGGAGTTGTGGAGCAGAAATTGACTTAACAAATACAGCCCATGAAGGATATATGTCTTCAGTAAGATAATATGCTCTATCAAATTCGTGGCCATTCACAACATAATTAACTCTTGGTGCTCGGCCCTCTAACACATCATTAAAAACTGAAGAACGATATAGTACATTAATATCATTGCATGTACCTGATATTCTAAAGAATGCATGTCATATCCATAAGTCATATGATGCAACAGCTTCTAAAATGATTGTTGGCTTCACACTTCTTCCTGCATATTGTCCAACCTACGCAGTTGGACAATTTTTCCATTCCCAATGCATGCAATCAATACTACCTATCATGCCTGGGAATCCACGTTGTTCCCCGACGTAGAGTAATCTAGACAAATCTTGTTCATTAGGCCTTCTAAGATACTCATCACCGAAACAAGAAATAACACCATCTACAAATTTTATGAGTGCTTCCATTGTCACAGTTGCACTCATTCGCAAGTATTTATCAACAACATCAGTTGATGTACCATACGCCAACACCCTCATAGCTCCAGTACAATTTTGTAATATTGAAATCCCTTGTCTACTTGTGGCATCAAGTCTTTGTTGAAAATATTCATCATTGGAAGCAACAACCTCCACTATACGAAGAAAAAATGATTTTTGCATGTGAAACCTGCGTCGAAAAACTTTAGGAGGATAGGTTAGTCTGTCGATAAAATAGTCATTCATTAAACGCTCCTCACCAAGTTCACGTTCTCTATCAATATATCCTCGTCTAGTTCTAGGAGTGTGATTTTTCACAATCATATTAGGATTGTTTATCACATCCTCAATCATCTTATCAATTGATGATTGCTTTCAATAGCCCAATTTTCCCATCATCAAATTCTGGAAAATTGATAGAACCAAAACTTGAATCTGAATCTACAAATGAATTTTCATTGAAAGACATTTTTGCAGTTGATGAAAAAATTGATTTATGTGTAAGTTATAAATAAATACAACAAGTATATATAGGAAAAGCTATCTAAAAAAATTAGTGAATGTGATAAAGTGAATGGCAAGCATGTGATAAAATGAATGACAAAAAAGTATGACAAGCATGTGATAAAGTGAATGACAAAAAATGTATGACAAGCATGTGATAAAGTGAATGACAAGCATGTGATAAAGTAAGGAATGGACAAACATGATAATGAAAATACACGTTAGCTTCAATGATAAATAATTACAATAATTGAATGACAGGCATGTGAATAAAGTAAGGAATGGACAATTGAATGACAAAAGTATCATTTGTATGTGATAAGATAAGAAAATTGACAATTGAAAGACAAAAGCTGACGACTCAATTACTTAATTAAAATTACATGACATTAACTAGAAGGCTTACAATACATTTAATTAAAATACATTAATTAAAATGTGATACCGAAAGTATAAAATAGTAAGACAAATCTACTGACCAAATACAATTGCCATTAATTTGTGTTTCATTTTTTTATCTTCTAGTGATAAGTGATCTTTAGCTAGCAAAGTATTCAGCATAAGTTCTTTCATCTTCATTTGATTCCTCTGTAACTTCTCTCGTTCCAATTCGAATTTTTCTATTTCCAAATTTTTCATCACTTCAACTTTATTGTCTCTAGTGAGCCTCAATGCACGAATTTCAGCAACAAATTCATTCGTAGCAAAAGATTGTGAGGCCTTACCTTTCCCTTTTTTTCGCCTTATCTCTACCACTAAGACGAGCAAAAGTTGAGCATCCACTACTTGGCGTTTTAGGATTTGTAGGAACATAATACTCCCATTCTTCACTTGTTTTAGTTCTTTTAAAACTTCCACCACCTTCGTCATTATCCTTCTCATCTTCAGGACGGAAAAATATTGAGTCATGATCTAATTTCAGCTCCCATTTTGGATGTTTACACATAACTTCATTAAATACAATTAAATCAGTAAACTTAGTACCACTTGCTTCATAAATGGTATGAGCTTCTTTCTCAATATCTTTCTGGCTCATTCCGCTTCTTTTTCAAGTATGTGCTTCTTTGCAAGCTGCAATCCATTTGTTTGCACTTTCATTGAGTCGTTTGAAGCGACCTTTCAACATATCCACAGTTCTTTCCTTCATATCTTCAGGATTTTCTGCTGTCTGTACTTGTTATGTTGAGTAGTGAGGAGTCTGTGTTGCCTCAGCCCAGAAAACCTGAATTTTTCTTGCAAAGTGATTACAATTCTTCTTCTTAAAAGAATGAATCAGGAGGTTTTATCACAATGACTCAAATAGAAGGAAGGTAGTATCTGGTATGAATCTAATAGCAAGTGTTTCACGGACTAATTGGTCTATAGTCTTGAGAGAAAGGAATAAACTCCTATAGATATGGAAGTAGAGCGAGTTGTAACTTTGGCGACAGGAATTGATTGAAAGAGTGAAGAGTACTCAGATGATGAATCACAGTAATGAATAGAAAATCTGGATTTTTATTTTCTATTTACCAATGCATTATTTCTATTTTCTTATATTAATCCAACTGCTGGCTAGATAAATTCTCCTTCGCTTATTGCAGACATTATGTGTTCTTTGGTTGTTGTCAAAGTCTATCTCTTTTTTCAGTCGTACAAAATCTCATCAACATACTTTCAATCATATTATGAAATGTCACTGACTATACTTTTAACACCTTTTAATTCTCATCAATATTACCTCTATACTTTACTTTTAATCCAACGCATTTATCTGTTTTAGTTGATTTTTTATGTTGAAATAGGTATTTTTGTTGCTGGATTCAAGTAGATTGCTAATCTTGTTTTATTTCTATAGCATTATGAGTTTCATAGGATGTTAATTTAATAGTTACATGGTGATTACTCATGTTAGTTTTGCTCAAGTGATCAGGCTAAACTACAATTAAACATTACTCACTCATTAGAAATTACGGCTGAAAGTGCACCAAGGAGGTATTATTGAAATTTGTTTTTAAATTGTGAGGCATTAAACTTGATTGGTTGCTTTTGATATGTGTTTTAAGTGTAAATATTCTCCTTATTTTATGAACATGACTTATATTGCGTGTAGTTCTTTTGGTTAATACCTTTTCACTACAATGTGTGAATCAGCTTGATACATTGGCATAGCTTCAAAGACTATATGACGAGTTTGTTGAAAATGCAAAAGCTTGGTGATTGGTTACGCGACTTCTGGAGGGCAAGACAGTTCCGTATCCCAATTGCTCATCTAGCATGCTCTTTAGTTTCATTAGTTTCTTACCCGTTTACTTATGTCTAATATCAAATATATCAATGTTCTCATACATCAATGTTCTCTCTTTTTCTGGTTGTTAATTTTATATTACTGTTTGTTGGTGACTGATATTGCTGATGCGTTTATATTTAAACAAGTATTCAGCAATGGAGCTGTAAGTAATTCAAACATCACCGTTCTATTTTTCATTGTGCATAAACTGATTATAAATACTCAGTAGCATGCCAACTTGTAATTTATGATGTGAATTTAGATTTTTGTATCTACTTCAAATCGACCTCTAGATAACCTTTATAAAGTGGGACTGAAGAGGGATCCATTTCTTCTATTTATTGCTACTTTGAAGGTACGTATATCAATGCATTTAATATTATATAATACTGATAAGAAGCTAAAATGAGGCTTTTGATTGTTTGAGTGGCTAAAGAGGAAGAGTACTTTCTCCTGACCTTCGAGCCCGTGAGAAAAACACTTGGGACATTATCATCCCTGTTGAAATTATACGAACAGCTTCTTGCAGTCCAAATTATAGCCATATGGCACATATATGATGGTCGAAGGGATGAATCATGAGTTCTGTCGCCACATCATTTTTTTGTTGCTACTATTTTTTATCTTACTATATTAGATGACTTAATGATTTAGAAGATAACTCTTGTGTAGGAAAGATGCATAGTTCATGAAATCAGTTTCTCTTTGGACTACCAAAAACTGACATTTGTATAGTTTCAGATTTCTCTAGTTTTGTTGGTTGAAGAAAGTATCCATTCCTTATTGTCTATAATACTATCTTACTATGCCTTCATAGTTGTAATGCTTTAAGGGCATCAAGATTCTTGAATTTTGGCCCAAAATATTCTTTCTAGATATGTTGGTTACACCCATTAATCTGTCTCCTTTTTCACCAGAGAAATTTCATACGCTGGCTTTGGACGGTGTGGTAATTTTCATATGCAGAAATTTCATACACCCATTAGTCAAGTCCTACACTCTTTCATTTCTATTTTCTATCTCTGGATTGTATACCAAGCTTGTGATCTACTGAGTCGGGTTCTTCAAAAAGAACTAGAGCTGCTGAAGTTCAAATTTTATGAGTAAAGGTATGATTTTAATTTCTCTTAAATCGTTGATTGTCAATGTTTCACTCTGCAGATTTCTCTACATAGAGAGGCCTATCTTTGTGGTGTTTATATTTATGTTTTATCTTTCTTTAATATTAACATGTGACTTTAATTAGAATAGCTTTGGGCAAATGAAAAAATACTTGACCATGCATTGAAATTCAGTTTGAAAGAATAATATGTTTTTTATATCTGATTTTCATGCACAAATTTTTTTTAAGTGCAAGTTTAGAATAGGGTAAACATGAAACTGAATAGTTGTTGCTATGCAAATTGGTCTCACATTTTATTTCCTCTTAACTTTGAACACTAATTCTCTGTTTTGACCTAAAATTTAGCTGGAATTTTGCTTATTTGATTATATAATTGACCTATTTTCTTTTGAATCAAGTTTTGCTTTGCTTGTAAATAACCTATCTCAAGTTTGTATTAATAGTTTAATGGACCTTCACACTTCTTTTTAGTACTTAAGTTTTAAAAGAAATGTGCTTTTGAGAATTTGCATGTTCTTTTATGTTATTTGTCGTCGTATTCAATTTGTAATTTTTGGTATGATCTTTGTTTCCTATAGCAAACATGCTTTCATGTGATTCTTACACTAGTTATATATCAAAACAGTGATTAAAGAGTTCATCAGTATCATCCATGCTTCTTCTTTTTTTTTTGTTAATCTCATATAGGGCTCGAGAGTGACTAAGATTTTTTCTTTGGACATAGATTTGGACATCACTTTCCTTGAGATGAATCTATTCATATTGGTTGATAGAAAGCCTTATATTTTACAAGATAGTAAGTCATAAAATTAAAATCATCTATACTAATTACCGTAAAATATATAAAAAACTTTATTACAAAAAAAGAATTCAATTTTGAATTCATCTCAACTTAATACAGAAGCCTGTTTGATACAAGTGATGATCATAAACATATCCTTCCACAAAGTTGGTGCGACAAAGTGGGCAGTGATGACTAACGCTCAACTATTTGTTTTCCTTTTCTTTCTGCAAAGTCGCCTCCTCCTCTTCTTCTGAAACCATAAAAGGTATCAAATGACTAATTGTTTAATTATCCAATCTATGAAAAAAATAACGCAAAATTGATCTTCTTACCTCAGTAGATAAACTGAGCAATGTAAATACTCTCGGCAGGGATGAAGATCTCCTTATGATGCTCGGATTGGAAGTGGTGGCGATAACTATTAAAATAATGCAACCGATGGTTGTGGGATGGGGGAGAAGTCGATTCGGAAAGAATTTTAAATGTGGGATTATTACGTGGAGAGTTGGAGAGACGCAAAAATTCATTTTTGAAAATCAAAGGTCACAATCAATGATTAACGAAGAAAAAATGGCATAAAATCAAGGAGTCAATAAAATTACTAACGAAGAAAAAACGGAGAGAAGGATAAATTTAAAGATAGGAAAAATGTAAAAGGACATTTGTGTCCAAAAAAGTTTCTCACTTGCTTCACTCTTTTAAGATATTAAGATTAAGATAAGGGTAAATTTTTCATTGAAAAGATCGGATGAAATACAAATAATGTTTGATTAAAAAAAATTTTAGAAAATAAATGGTACACGTTCTTATACTAAGAGGTATATTATTTAATACTAACTGTTATAAATTTTGAAAAATGCGGTTGGGGATACGGTGTTCCCAGGGGCATGAAAGTTTTAGCCTTCCGGCAATTAACCATTTTTTTCTTTATAGGTTGTGGATGGAGATGGTCTCAAGTAAGAGTTAGTCTCTGGTAAACCTGGTTTACATCATAAACCCTTGTAAATATTGTGGTCCCCCTTAATTTAAATACCTTAGAAACACATAGGGTAAATAAGATTGGAATGGGGGACTACAGGGTTTACACCGTGTTTACATAAGTGTTGGTGCTCAAGCAACTCTTTAAGCTCTTCCACGTGTAAGAATTACACGACCCTCCTTTTCTCGTTGTTGTGTGCGTGGCCTCCTGAGACAAATCTTATTTTCTATTTGCAATCGATTTCCTTTCTCGTCATTCTCTTTTTCATTTTCTCTTTTCCCCATCCATAATTGAATATGGTTAAAGACTGCTGATTCAATTAAAAATTTTAGATTTTTGATAAAAAAATCATCCGGTGCTTGAGATGTCTTCTGCTGTGTTTTGTTGAGTCTGTCTACATCTGTGTTATTTAAGGTTGGTTCTCTTCTTTACCATTCGCCGTGGTTTTCTCTACGATGTATTTCTGCTGTGTGTTTCTATATCCTTACTGTTGTTGCGATTTGGTGATCGCTCTCTACCAGAAAACACGTTTCCTTCCATCAATTTCTCGCTCTGCATCCTACGTAATTCTTAGCATTTTTCAACTTCACCTCACCTTAGATTATGCTTCTAAGTTCTAATGATGTTACTTCTCTTCATGATTATTGTTGATGGTTATTTTTGTGGGATTAATTATAATTAAGATTAAGCATGGAGTAGCAAAGAGACCTCACAATAACAAGCACATCAAACATAGATTTAAAAGCAAATGGTAGAATAAGCAACTCCACTCCACTTTATTAAGTATAATGACTTGGTTCATACATACAACAAAATTAATCAAATTGCACTTCCAATTATTTCAAATTTTCTGTATGCAGTCATGCGATGGCAGATCAAATATCCATAAAATTTGTCTACAACTAATTTCAATTTTCAGGTGACTTGTTGATGACAACTTCTTTTAAAAAAAAAAATTGTAAGGAGAAGCATATGTACAAAACATATGTTGAAAATATATTATAAAGAAAATCTAGAACCAAGAAAAATATGTATCGGTATATGCAACAACACTACATACGCTTAATCACTGAAATGATTAAAATACTGATGATCAAAATTGAAAAATATTTTAATATCCGGTAAATAATTTCAACTTAAAATCCAAATAATTTCACATATTGATCAAATAAAAATATTTGGATCTAAACAAAATTCTTTCAGATCTCAAAGAATCACAAATATGATGACTCTAATACCACTTGTTAGAAAATAAATCCATATATTCTAAAACTTGAGACCCTATCATGATAAATTGAGATTCAAACTGTAATGTGGAAGCATGCCTTGATCCATTGAGTTCTCTATGCGAAACACAAACTCAATGATCTTGTGGTATTATGACCTTACTCAACTAAAGCTCCTTATTTCTTTGTGGGACCGTCGTAATCCCTTTTGATGAAGAAAAGAGAAGAGTGTGTTCAGTTTAGAATATTGGGTACCATAATCAAGGAGACTCTATATACTACTCGATTAGGTCACCCATAATCACCTAACTAATATAGTATTTAATATCTACTCAATTGATCCATATCAATATTATAACGGACTTTTACATAACGGGTTATTTTTTACTTATATACATAGCCCGTTTCCAAATACGGTTCGGATGTTAACATACATTTGGAGGTACAATTGAACAACTCAACCTCAAAATACAAATTTCTAAATACCACTATATTTAGAATGTATTGTTGTATACCTTTGTTGCTCACACACTCACTTTCTTATGTTAAATTTGCCTTGTACACTAACTTTATTAAAATTACTCTTTAATAAATGAAAAATTATTTTTTAGAAAATTGAATTATACTCTCTTCAATGAAAAATTATTACTCTTCAAATTCTGATATGTTGTGATTTTTTATATTATTGTTGAGATATGTAATACTTATAAGAGTAATAATTCATTTTTCTAATTTTTTTTCATATATTAAAAAATTATTTTGTAAAATCAGTGTACACAGTGAAATGGTTCACCGGAGTCTCTCTATATGTTTAGGGTAACACTAATGTAAGACTATTTCATTTGAGATCGGTTTTAGGTTTTTAAAATTTTTATTATCACTTTTTTTTAAAAAATATTATACCGTTCGTCCACCCTAAGTATTTAATTTATCATCTTGGACATTCACTCTTGGGATGTTTGTTTTCGGGTTTGAAACCCTGGAATTGGAATTCAAAATGCACACTTAGATCTTAAAAACCACCCCTATATATACCTATACATTCTCTCTCCTCAATTAGTATTTCCTCTGTCCTACCACAGAAGTTACATTTTACTAATTAGGGCGTCCTGCTACAATAGTTACATTTTCTTTTTTTAAGTAAATGGGACCCACATAAATCAATCACTTTATGTTCATGTGGCCAGCATACAACACTAATACAACTACCTACTTTACATTAAATTATTATATCTCTCTACCCACTACACTTTAAAGTACTATATTTCTTAATCTCCGTACAAACAGTAAACGTGACTCTTTTTATGGGACGGAGGGAGTACATTTTTTCTCTTTATCTCTCATCTCTTATCTTGTTTGTTACATAAATTAATATAAACCACCCTTATATATATACCTATACACATTCTCTCTTTTCAATTAATACACTTTTCCTCTTTATCTCTCCTCTCTCATCTCTTTTTTCGACATAAATTAATACATTCTTACACATCGATTTGACATAAAATTAAAACTTATTCTATTAAAAACCCAAAATAAACATAACATTACTATTCATGATTTTCAAAATTCACAAAACCCCAAAACAAATATCACCTTAATGTATCAATTTTTGCTTTGTGAAAAGAGGGTCAAAACATGCCCCTAATTTCAATAATATAACTATCCACTATATATTTAATAATATTCCTAATCTATATGCAAAAAACAAATGAATTCATTAACAATGAACATCGGCAGTACTATTTTTCATTAAAAATGTTATCATTATATAAGTACTCAATTTGTCCTATTTTACATATACTTCCTCTGTCCTCATATAATATAATATGAACCATTGTTTTTTATTAAAGTATAGAGTGTACAACCAGGGGCACCAATTGAATTGGTGCCTTTTTTGGTCTCCACCCTTCTTAATTAATTCATGCTCCTTCATTAATGTTGTTTTTTATTTTATTTTTAAATTATTATATTTAAATGACTATTATACCCGAAACCCTAGGGATAAATTATACCCTAAACCACAAGGGTAAAATTACAATTATAACATAAACCCTAAACCCTAGGAATAAATTATACATAAGGATAAAATTACAATTATACACTAAACCCTAAACTCTAGGAATAAATTATACCCTAAATCAAAAGGGTAAAATTACAATTATATCATAAACCCGAATAAATTACTCCCTCCATCCCTCACTAAGAGTGTCTTTTACTTTTTGGTATGTTGATTAATGAATATTATTATTTAATGTGTAGTGGTTAGTTGTATTAGTGAGAGTATGAGTTCCATATTTTAATTGTATTAGAGAGTGTGTAGGTCTCATGTGTGCAAAAAAAAAGGGGACTCTTTGGGTGGAATGCCCAAAATGAAAAAAATATCCTCTTTTAAGGGGACGGAGGGAGTATACCTTAAAGTGAAATTATAATTATACCCTAAATTATAGGACTATAATATATTCTAAACTCTAAAATTAAATTTAAAAAAAATAGAAAAAAAGAAAAGAAAAATGCTACTGTAGCGAAATTGGGGTGTAGAAGGGGTGGGGCCCTGCGGTGGTAAATTTCAATTTTGGCAGACAAGTTCCACAGAAGTCATTGTCTAAAGTATATTTTTATTAATTTTATTAACTTTTATAAATAATTTATATCAACTTTATTAATTTTTATGAATAATTTAATTTCAGTAGATATTAAAATAATTATAAATTTTGTAAGTAAGATATAAATAACAAATTTGAAAATAAGCAAAGGGTCATCGAGGACCCTAAACTTATTCCAAAGGATCAAATAGGTCATCTACCTTTTATTTTGGTCATTTATGACATTTATCTTTTATAAACCAAACAAATTGACATTTTGACTATTCTTTTCAAAGTTTTGGCTATTTCCAATTATTTTTTTTTGTAATTGATTAGTAAGGCTGCAAGAAAACTACACATGAGACCCAATTTTAATGCCTGAAATTTAGTGTTGCTTTTACATAAAAAATACACACCTGCAAATTGTCCTTTTTTTTAGTCACTAATCTGGTGTGCTTTCTTTTATCTCATTAGTATTATTAAAGATGAAAACATAAAACGTGTGGAAGAATTTTAATTTTTCTAATTTTCATGGTTTATTAGAATAATTTAATTATTGTTTATGTAAATAATTATAAGAAATCTTGAATATAAATAATAGTTTGACAAGGGATAAAACAAACTCCATTAAAATATTTATAATTTTTTGATAAGGGAAAAAAAGGAAGAGAAATTAATATATGGATATTTTTATTATTTTATATTATTTTCATTTATTAAAAATAATTGGGGTGTATTTAAAAATTTTGGGGTTCAAATAGTCGTGCTCTTTGTATGTATAGCATACATATTTTTTTTGTGTAAAAGGTGTGTTGTTGAAAGCTTGATTTGGAAATAGCCAAATTTTTTAAAAGAATAGTCAAAATGTCAATTTGTTTGGATTATAAGAGATAAAGGGTTCATTTGATCTTTTTATAAAAGATAAAGGGTTTGAATGACCAAAATAAAAGTTCAAGGGCTTATTTGATCATTGAGAATAAGTTTAGGGTCCTCAATGACCATTTGCCCTAAAATAAATGTTATAAGGCTTACTAATGATTTTGTTGTTTTTTAATTGTTATTAATATTAACTAGCGTTTGAACCCGTGCGTTGCACGAGACAAAAGTATTCTGATGTTATTCAAACTCGAATGAGAAGCCTAAATCATACCTTTTAGATAAACCATTCTATCTCCACTCAAAGGAGAAGCCTAATAAGACCCGTGACGTGCGTTGCACGATCACGCGTTTTTATAAAATAAGTATATCTTGACTTAAAATTTATTTGAATTTGAATATTATATAATAAGATTACTTTCATGCTACGTATGTTACTTTTTAGCAGTAAGAAGATTAAACTGTGCATTTAAATATATATAACGAAAAAATGTAATGGCAAATATTAATCCTTCATCCATACAACGTATTTTTCTTTTTAACAGTAAGAAGATAAGGAAATAGTACATTTTAAATATATAATGAAATAAAGTATTGGCGAAGAGTGTGGGACATATCTATAAATAAAGATTAAAATTATTACTGTATTGCATCCCATTTGATTGGGTTAATGTTAACTGAAGGGTGAAACGAATCAATATTGGACCGGTGAAAGAATTTTTACTCACAGGTAATATATTTATTTCGGTTTCATTTCTATAAAAAAAATTATTTACCCAAATTCTATTAATAAATTAAAAAAAATTAATATATCATTCACTTAAAATTAGTTATATGTTTATGACTGAAAATCGATCACTATCATCGCCTACTTTTAACATTAGTGGCTTCAACATCGACTGACTGGTGAAATAGACATCGATCATCGTGTTTATTGTAGTGCATATTGAATACAAAAATATTTTAATTTTTTATTTTTTTTTATTTATGAACTACATAAATTTTAAGGGCAAAATTTAAAGGAATAAAAATGTCTAATAATTTTTTTTTGGAATTACGCATACCCATTTAAAATTATTAAGACGTTATGACTAATAATATTAATTCAAAATTATTATTAATGAAGAAAATAATTTAATAATGAATTAACTATTACGTACTCGTATCCATTTAAATATAAACTACTCATATCCGTACCCGTTTTATTAAAAAAATATATTATAATACTCATACCCGTCCCAAACCCGTCTATCAATACTCGTTGATTACACATACCCATTTAAAATTATTAAGATGTTGACACCAATAATATTAATTTAAAATTATTAATAATGAAGAAAATAATTTAATAATGAATTATAATTGTTATGTACTCTTATCCATTTAAATATAAACTACTTATATTCGTACCCGTTACATTAAAAAAATATATTATGATACTCATATCCGTCCTAAACACGTTCATCAATACTCGTTGATTACATATACCCATTTAAAATTATTAATATGTTAGAATCAATAATATTAATTTAAAATTATTAATAATGAAGAAAATAATTTAATAATTAATTAATTGTTACGTACTCGTTTCATTAAAAAAAATAGGGTAACTTACTAGGAGGTACATAAAATAATGCATAATTGCTGTAAACTACATGACTCAAAGTACTATTACTCATAACTACACAATTATTATTGTGATACCATAAATACCCCTATGTATTTGCACAATTTGGTTTTGCACAATTGCTTTGTACAATTTTATTTTTTGCACATTTTGTTTGCACATTTTAAATTCCGGCAGCAGGCGGCGGCAGTCAACGCTGGCCAACGGCTGTCCAGCCGGCGGTCAACGGCAGCCAACACCGGTCAACGCCGGTCCGGCGGGTGGGTGGGTGAGGGGCAAGGTTGGTAGTTTAAAAGTGTATGAGATTATAAGGTTATTTTACTTTAATATTTTGTATGTGAGAGTAATTATTTAAATTCCTTGTATCTAATAGTAATTTAGGTTAAAAGTGTGTATCTATTAGTGATTTTCCCAAAAAAATATATTATGATACTCATATCCGTCCCAAACCTGTTTATCAATACTCGTTGATTACACATACCCATTGCACGTATCTTATATTCCCATTAATTGTTACGTACTCGTATCCATTTAAATATAACTTACTCTTATTCATACCCGTTTCATTAAAAAAAATATATTATGATACTCATACCCGTCCCAAACCTATTTATCAATACCTATTTATTACACATACACATTGTACGTATCTTATACTCCCTCCGTCCCGCATTAACGTTTACGTTTTTCATTTTGGGTTGTTCCACGTTAAGATTTACATTTCCTTTTTTGTCAACTTAGCCCCACACAAAATAATTAATTATTCCATGTAGGCCCACACACAACACTAATACAACTACCCACTTTACATTAAATTTATTTCTCTCACTTTATCAATACACGTTGATTACACATATCCATTCAAAATTATTAATACTACATTATAATTGTTAATACTACATTATTAAAATTATAATTACAAAAATAAATCGTAATATAAACATAATTATTAGTACCATAAATAAATAATAAATTTAATTTTGTTGAAATAAATAAGAGAGAAACTTAAAATCTTAAAATTACTTAAATATGGTATTATTATTATAATAAAAATTAAATAAGAAATTATTTTAAATAAGGTATTACCAAAAAATCAATAGTTAAGAGCTAATATTAATATCAAAATTGTGATGTTCATTCATTTTAAGATATTACTCCCCCATCCCAAATTTATCTTCGATCACTTTTTGACTTTGTTTTAGAAATAGTACGTAGTTTGGGGGTAATAAATAAATTCAATTTTGACTCTTTATAACTATAGATAGATAGATAGATGTACGTAATGTAATTAGACGAACGAAAATGGGATTTGTTCGCTGGATAATATTGATTACCAATTGACTGCAAGCAACCAATAGTTTAATAAAAAATTCACACTCGTTATCATTTTATAATTCCCTCAAAGATTAAATCGGATCCAGGGTTCAGTTATGGTGAAAGCTGTAATTGGAGATGAAAATCAGCTCAAGTTGGCCGAAGATCGCCTCACTCGCGCTGCCCTTCCTTCTCAGGTTTGATTTCACTCCAATTATTTATTATCTTTTTCTTCCTGAGGATTGACTTGAAGTTTGATTGTTAATTTAAAGAATTTGTTACCTTATGAATCTGGTTTTCTCTATTTAATTTGCCAGGTTGGGCTAGTGATCGGGAAACTGAGTTCGAAGTTAGATCGAGGATTCGTTTATGATTTGGTTCCGACGCCACCAAATGACGCCGGAGAGCCGCCGTGTTCGGTACTCCATGGTGGCGGAGAAAGCAACAAATTTAAGAAAAAGACTTCCTCCAGAGCTCAATCTCAGTCCGAGTCTTCTTCTCTCTTTATTGATAAGGACTGGGTTTCTGAGCACGCGCGTCAGGTCCGACTTTGTTATTAGCAGTCATATAATGCATTTTTAATACTTTTGCTGCTCAATATTGTTCTTATTAATACTGTAAAAATGTCTATAGCTGTTCCGTCATCATGAGTTTATTTTTTGTTTGCTTGAATTTAGAATTTGTTTATGTGATTGTTGAAAGTCTCAACGATTAGTCAACTTAACCTGATTTTCAATCTTCCCCCATTGACACTCTTTATCATTTCTACACTTCTCACTTTTACTGATATATGATATGAAAAAAAAAAAGAAAAGATCTTTGTGCTAAAAAATATAATCAATTGGCTGATAAAATATCCTTTTTATCTGGATGAAATCGATACAAATAAATTGGGCTGTTTAGGTCTTCAAGTTTTATTGTGGAAGCCGTTGATCACAATAATTGGTATTCAGCTGGAAACAGTTCAACATTGTTGGGACCTTGATAATTGTTTCAATCATTTGACTTCCCATTAGGTTTTAATTGGTCGTACAAGACAGATTCTTTTCTGGTGAAAAAGCATTTGTGAAGCATTTTTTCTACTAATTTTTTTTGTGCAACTCAGGAATGTTTTCTATTCTTCTCATGTCAGCCATCAGATGGATCAATTTCTCTATATGTATACCTTAATAACTTCTGAAACTAAGTGGGAAATGCAGATACCAACCATCTCATTTTGCCTTTTTTTTTTTTGGGCATAATGATATGGATTCTCTCATACTTGTCAAATTAACCATCTTTGCTTTGACATCCTAATGCCTCATCATGCTAACCTTTTCTTTTAGGTTTCAAGAATGTTATTGGGTGGCATGGAGGTGGTTGGCATCTACATATGGGTCAATGAGAGCTTGTTCAAGAATTCAACTTTAACTATATGCCAGGTTTTTTCATCTAGTCCTTTACTATATATTTTGTACCCTCTGAGCATGTTAGGAACCCCCAATTCTATTTTCTATCCTCTGTAGTTTTTATTATAGATTTAAAGATGTGTGTCATTATTAATATAAAGTTAGTCACTCTCCCATTTTCAGTCTAGCACTGTATGTAGTTGGTTAGTCATAATATGGATTTTGTTGTTTTGCTCGATCAATTTTCAAATTTTTTATTAGTCTTCTTTTTATACTGAAAGTGTGAGGATGGAGGCTTCCTCCATGATATGGAACAGAAATAGAGACCACTTTATATAACAAAGAGTAGGAGTTATAAAAATACTAACCTGGAGGCACTTTTGGGAAGTAGAAATGGCATATGACTACCAGTGTATTACATTGTCCTGGTAATACAAAATTGTAACAACTGATATCTTGAATTCGTATTGTTTTTACAGACTGTAATAGGAGTTGCTGAAGCAGCCTCCTCAATGATGGATGGTTGGAATGAGAGACTGCTAATTCATATTAGTTATAGCCCTCTTAGGTACTCTCTAGAGCATAAATTTATTCTCTTGGATATTTCTGGAATTATCAACGTATGATCACTAGCTAAACTTAAATTTCAGGTGGACATGCCGAAATTGCTCACTTGCAGCAAATATAACTTCTAACAGTCTACGTCCCTGTGATTTCAAAATGGGGAAGGTTTTGGGTTCCCTTCAAACATTCAGATGCACATACAATTTTGATGTAAGGTGATTATATCTTTTCAAAACCTTTGGTATCTGAATATATTTTCTTCCATAATATTATTCTTTAAGAATATTTGAGCTCCTTCCTCCTATTGTGTGCCATAATGGATGTGAAGTCGGAGACTTTATATATTTTATCCTGGCTATTTGTATGACATATGCAGGATAGAAGGAAGTTGCCCCACTTCCTCACCCTTGTGTCAGCCTAAATATCTTTCACTCTGCTTGTCCTTCACAATGCTTACAATTTTGAGATTGCTGTTTTCCTTGTCAATACACACACCCCAGCACTATCTAAAATTTTGTTCCTTTTCCCTGCATCATTACCTCTACCAGCCAAGATTACATTTAGTTATAAGCTTTTATTTATTAATTTTGGATTTGATCTAAATCTTTCCTTATCTATTCTATTGCATAGTTGTAACTGGTAGTTGGTACTATGATATAGGATTTGAAACCAGGGGTGCTCTCAATGCGTTGGGTTTAAACATATCATGAAATATTCAGCTAGACTTGGTTCCTCTCTAGTTTGAATAGCCACTGAATTTACCTTTTTTTAAACCTATAATCATGTGGCTAATTACAAATTATAAAATTCTGGTGCTGATAATTTGGCATCAGATTTTGCATGATTTGGGAAATATTCTCGAAAGTAAAAAAAAAAAAGCCACATAGTTTAAAGAAAAGGGTGTCTAAATGATGATAGCTACTGACTGTGATCTAAATTCCGGGATATTGATTAATTTGTATAACTGGTTATGATACTCAGCTGTTATCCTAATAAATTTTGTGAGTCAACGTATGTGCACATTCACATGAAGATTCTGCTGTCTTGCTGTTTAATTATTTTTTGACAAATCTTGTCTAAATGTTGAAAATTTATCCAAATTCTAATTATTTTTTTGGGTTGAGAAGAAAATTATGAAATATAGTTCCACTCTATTGGCTGACGTGATTAAGTTAGTAGAATGCTTGTTCTTTAATTAAATAATGTTTTAGAATTCTATATTTTCTTTGATGTGATTGTTTGAATTGTTATGAGCTTCCTCACCCCAGGTTTCCGATACCCCATGCTGATGGATTGGATATTAAAAGATTTTCTGATGTTATTCGGGATGAAATCTTGGTTCACAAGAAGGAACTTGCTGGTGCCAAGGCTTTGATAAATGGCAAATTGGTAAGCCGTAAGAGGCCTCAAACTTCTCAATTTGCATACTGCTGAAGGTGTAGTCTTCTAATAATAATCATCTAACTTTGATAGTAATACAAACTATTCTAGTCACTCAGCAAACTACAAAAATATGGAACTATATTATGTGAATACTGTATCATGTTTAATCTCCTATCATTCATTCACTGTATGATTTGATGTCAGAAATTAGTGAGCAAGTGCTATTAAATCTATTCTAGCCTTCTGCATTCTGGATACGAACTGGATGGTGTGGAACAATCAAAAGATGTAAATATTATTGGTTAAGGTTATAAGATTGGTTAATGCTTCTACAACTGCTTAGTTCTACCTCGTCTCTTTCTCTCTCTCATTCTGCTCACAACCCTGACAACTTTTGTATTTCCAGGGTTTCTCATAATATTATATTTCCTCTTTACCATCACTGTTATCACTTTTATTATATATGTAGATTAAGAAAGTTGTTACTTTTGGGATATTTTGGTAATTTTTGGTAATAATAAATGATAAAGTATATTAGATGTGTTAGATAGAGGTATTTTTGTAAATCAAGTGTATGGGGGAGGTTAGTTGTTTTGACTGTTTTACCATTTTAGGAATGTGAACTTTTATGAGATGGGAGAAAATGGAAAATGTGAAAACAGTTATGCATATATAGGTTCATTGTCTAATTGTTAATGTAAAATTATAAACAGTTTCTGTTTTCCTGTAAATATGAGTTTACTTTGGATATTGTGATTATTTGGAGGTTATTTGTTAAAAGATATGTGAAAGATTATTTCTTCTTTTCCTTTGTTGTTACGTAGGTGGCCGAGGATGATGCAAGTTTATCAGATGATTTTCACGATGTTGAATTTCTTTTACCTTTTTCACAAGATAAATACTTAGAAGGTTTGATTTAGTTCTAGCTGTATGCTGAATTTGCTAACATCTATGTCAAATTTATATTTTTTAAAATAGTTTTTCTTTGTTTGTGAAGCCTGTAGCCAAAAAGAAGTTCTTGGTGTTCTTGTCCTTAGAGGTTCTGTATGTTCTCTTTCATACCTTAATTCAAAGGAACCTGTTTTGCAAGCTTTGATTGATATAAAGGTGACTTCATCTCTTTGTTCTTCAGGAAAATATATTTCTGGTTAGAAGCCTTGGAAGTTTGTTCTGCAGTATTTTTATGTTTATCTAAGCAAGTTCAATAATCTAAAACCAATGTCAATTCTTTTAAATTTCCTACGTGTAAATTCACCATGTTATTCGACTTTGTTAATTTTCATTGTTGGTCACCAAATTTGATCCTATTTGCTCATGATATTCTTTTATAATGATGATAGCAAAGTAGAAAAATGTAAATCAGCCAAAATAGGCCAAAACATTTGTTAAATTTATTCTCTTAAATTCTAGAAATAGGTTTTATATAATTCCTTGGCCCGTAGATGAAAGCTGAAAAAGAATTATATGAAGTCAAATCATCAGATATTCCCTCTATGTCCCTTCAATTTTTTGATCTTGAATATTCTTGTTATTAGGAAGACATTATAAGGAGTTTGCAAAGCAGAATTGAGATTATCTGTGATGAGGCTGACAGGAACATAGAATCCACAAGTGATGAAGGCCAGGAAATAAACCAGCCTACATCATCTGAGACCCCTGTTCCACATTTTGACCTTCAAGCACAGAGGTATTGTAAATGGGTATCATTAAAAAAAATATAGTTCCACTTTTCTCCATTATTTTGCAACTGTGCATGTTCATAACTCTTTTTCGTTTAAGTTTCTATTTTTCTGATTCACTTAATTAGATCAAACATATGGTATGTGGCTTGAATACTTTTCAATATGACTGAATTTTGAAGCAGGATAGGGTAGTTAAGTGTGTAACTCGTTCTTTAGTAAAGGGCCTTACCCACTATTTTCACATTCGCATTCATGTGCTTGTCATTAATTTTATTTCCGTTGACACTGGGGGTTTACTCAAGTTCATTATCATTGCCTTATGAAAATTGTCGTTAGTATTCCAGAGTCCTGGTTAAATTTTGGTTTGATGGTTCAGTTCTAATTCTTAAATGCTTCTCTACTTCAACACCATTAGATGCCTCTTTAGATGGATGAATTTATGTATCATACTATGTATAATTAAATGCCAAGATAGTTGTGAATCTTACGAATGAAGACTGCGTTTTCATTATTGTATAATGAACTAATCAGGTAACTGAAGTTTATTGACTACCAAAATGATGCTAAACTTTAACTTTATTTGATCATCAAAGGATGAACGTGATGATAACCATAGTAAAAGGAATACTAAAAAAATAAGCAAGCAAATAACAAGTAATCAATCAGATCTAATTATTTCAGATTCTTTTGTAGTTAAATCTGATCTGTGTGTTCTATCTCATAATTAATTCTTAGCAATTCTTGTATGAGAATGTCTAATGGAGCACTTTCCATGAGACGGATAAGAAATGGGAAAAGTGTTGATTTTTCTCTTCTCCAGAGAAAGGAAGTTTATTTTTCTCTTCTCCATTGATAGGATGTTGCTTCTTTTACGTCCCATGGAACGTGTTCCTTCAGACAGTCTCTCCTGCAAGTTTTTGCCATAAGTTTATTTGATATCAAGAATTCCTCAATTATTCCTTTGCTCTTCTGATGTCTAACGAAAGTCTTAGTTGCTAAACTTATTTATCTTAATGTGACGTATAATTATTCATTGGGTGGAGGCTACACAAGGTGAGAAATGAGACAAGTATCAATATTTTGCATTCGAGTTATGTTTTCTACACTCATCACCTCCCAGTAGTATAATTTTTTAGATCATCTGATTATTTATCAAATAATAAATTGATGTAGGGTATCAACTTAGAGAATAAAACACACACTGATTTGAAGAGAAGTTGAACTTCAAAGCATAAATATGCTGTGTCATGGCCAAAAAAAGAGTTTAGGTCATAGGTATGAATAGAATTCGTGTAAACTCTTGTTCAATATCAAATTAGGAAAAACAGAAAGAAACTGCCAAATCTTGGAGAAAAACTACTCCTAGATCTTCTACCTCTACTCTTCATTTTGTCGCATTCCACTTCATCCATTTTCCACTCTTAAGGCATTCCCATGTCATAAGAATTCTATTTTCCGTTAAAAAAAAAGAAAAGATGAGAATTCTATTTCCTAGTACTCCTTTAGGTAAAAATAAGCTGAAAGAATATAAATGAGCCATAGTTTGTTCTGTGAACCCAACTATTACATTCTGTGTTGCAGAATTAGTTAATGCTGATCAAGCTCTTCATTATATTAGCAAGCCCACTTTTTTCTTTTCTTTTTTAGAATTAAAATAAAAGTTGTCTGTTAAGGTACCATAAACCTCAAAAACTAACGGAAGTTGCATAAATGGTGTTGAAATTATATGTATGCTATATTAAAACCTGATTCTGAACAAGTTTCAACTACTGTGTAAAGGCATTACATACAACTCTGCTTCTCCATGTGAATGTTCAGTACATATCATTCTAGATTTGATTTCATCTCAGTCATGTTTTTTTCCCTTTACAAAACCAAATAGCCAATGAGCCTTATAAGAATTCAGGATACTGGGAAGCAATTTATGGGTTCTTTGAACTAAGTGAAAGTTTCGTATTGTCTGTCCTACAGAAAACAATGCAACATATCATTCCCTAGAAGAGTGTTTGTTCCTTGGCTGGAGGGTACTTACATCTGTGATTATATTCAGTCAACCGAGTCATTGGAGGTTTGCTCCTACCATTTCATTTTATCAATGTGTTTACTTGCCTATCCAATATAAAATAAAAGTTAATATAAAATTGCTTGACATTAGCGTATGGCAGTGAGAATACTTCTCATTTATTTATAAATATGGATTCCTTTAGACACACTTTAACGAATATATAGATGCATTGCATATAAGCCTGAAAACTCGATAATTTTAATCTTATGCTTCTTTTTTCATAGTTATCCTTTTATATAATCACTCTACTCTAACCATTCCTGGAATCTACATTTTAATCTTATGTTTGGGTCAGGACTTAGGAGGGTAAGGGACAGAAAAGGGGAAGGATTTCAAAATTAAATGTTGATTTGTTATTTATATAACTGATATTGAGATATTTATTTATTTATTTTTAGCTGTCTCTCCCTGCTTGATTTTCACACACTAAGCTAGACCTTCGATAACACCAATTTAATAACCCCAGTTGCACTCCAACTCAAGCTAGGTGCCTGATCTTCTCTATTTGAGATCAGATTGGAGGTTCTACTCCTAGCTTCCCCCCCCCCCCCCCCCCCCCCCCAACCCCCAAAATTGAAAACTTTTCAGCTGCCATGTCATAAAGGATCAAATGTTTTATGAGTAATTTATATATGACTCATAACACACCATCATTGCATCTCAATCCAGCTCTAAAAACACACTTTTTGACACAAGCATGTTTTTAATATTTAACTTTCTGGTGTATACATTTTCCAGTCAATTCTCTATGTCAACTGTAATTTCCTTTCTCAATTAATTTCCCTATAAGACACTTTGCTTTGTAAATAATTAGTGTTTTCCACTATAAACTTCTTTTGGCTGTTAAAAGTGGGAATGAGATGATCACTTCCTACTGTGGAATTATTTGCTTTCACTGCATTGAGGTTTAACTAGCTTTAAAGCAACAATATTTTATTTAGCTTTAGAGTGAGTCTCTAGTGCCCTTGGGTGTACGGAGCATAAGTCCATACACCCAGGTTGACCCATTTGATTTGAATTGAATAGACCTTAATAACTCCTAGGAGAAAATGTAATAAATCACGTGTAAAAGATAAGCTATCACATGTTCAATGCTTCATGCTTCCAAAGTGATTGATTTAACTTTGAATGGATTGACGATTCAACCTCTAATAAGAAAATGCAATGAACTAAGGGTAAATGATTAGCGTAATAGTTGACTTGGGTGTACGTACCCCCAAGTGCAAGGAGACACTATGTCTTAGTTTTAACTCTTTAATTATTCTATTTTTCAGGTTCTTAAAGATCATTGTGTGGAGCTGATGTCTGTAGAAGCTCCAACAGATGCTTCTGAAATTTTGGAGCCTGAATCCGAAACCCCCACTGTAGTAGCTACAGCTGCCAAAACTTTTTGGTCCATTGCAACTGAGTACTCGTCACCATCAAGTAAGTCAGATAATTCAGTCTTATCTAAGAGGGAAATTACATCTGAAAAACCTGCCTACTCAACAGATCTTAAGCTGGCTATTATCCTTCTTGTCCCTTCTATCATAATCGGACTAATATTGTTTTATATAGGAGAGCGTAGTTCATTTATTAAATGAAATTTCCTTTTATAGTCTCAACCATTCTGGTTGCTAGATATAGACTGCTATTCAAAGGTTGTATTCCCTCCGTCTTTCTGTTTTTCGGTTAGTACGAAAGTTTTGAGGAAAAAAACTGTTGATCCATATTAAAGCTGAATCCATTCTTTGGTTAAACATTCTCTGCCATTCTTTATGCTCTTATTCATTTTAATTCTTCTTCTTTGTTTCACGTGGAAATCATGATATGAAAATCCATTCACAGAATTTGTGCCTTAACACTGCATATTGGGTATTTGTACAAGTGTGAATGAGAGCCTTCATGAGTAACTTAATAGTAACAGTGGACTTTTTAGTCTAAAATTGGGGTTCACTAGTTAGTAGGTTAGCATATTTGTGTGCTATGTATATTATAGTTTGATAATAGAACAAACTAATGTTTTTAGTTAGGGAAAAAGTGGAATCGCCCATCCAACTCCCAAACTTATGTTTTTTCTTATGGAGTCAAGTATTTTATGTGTGCGCTTTGGCTAAAAAATTTATAAATGGATGATCAATCATATCTTCTGTAATAGTGTAACACTTGGAAGAGATCCTCTTTACTTTTTTTTTTTTTTTTTAATGTTTTCAATAATAATTTTTTTAAAGATATTATATTTTTGTTAATAATATTATTACTTTTTATTTAGAGTAAATTACCAAAATTCCTCTTGAGGTTTGTCCAAATTACCAAATAAACCCCGTGGTTTGAAAAAATTACCAATTACCCCTTTTAAAAAATATTTTTTTTTAAAAAATAGTGAAATTTAAATATACAATATTAAATATATGAGTCTTGATGTCATTTTCATCATTCTTTATTTTAAAAGAATGTGTATTTTTATTAATGTTCAGATAAAAAACAAGTTAGAGGAGGTAATTGGTAATTTTTCAAACCATGAGGTTTATTTGGTAGTTTGGACAAACCTCGAGGAGGGTTTTGGTAATTTACACTTTTATTTATACTACCTCATGAAATGATTTATGGCGTTGTTATTACTTTTTACTAATTTGAGTATTATTATTTAGTAAAATACTCCCTTCGTCCAACCAAAAGAGTTATTTTTCTTTTGAGTGTATATTGGGTGCAAGGGTGCACCCATATGTATATGATTTTTTATTCTATTTTGTATACATATTATTCTATTTTGTATACGTATTTTGTAATAATTGTATATTTTTTTCACACTAATTTTTTAATTAAAAAACTAGCATCCATATGTGTATAACTTTTTATTCGATAGTGTATGCATGTTTTTTAATAATTCTGTATTTTTTACACTCAAATTTTCATTAAAAAAAACTAAAAATTAAATTATATACATTTTTGTTCATAATTGTATATGTTTTTATTTATATTTGTATATGGGTGCATACTATAATTAGCCTTTTATTTTTTTACACACATGAGATCCACACACACTCATTAATACAATTAAAATATGGGATTCACACACACATTAATACAACTATTCACTACATATTAAATAATAATATTCCTTAATCTACGTTTAAAAAATAAAAGCTATCCTTTGAATGAGACGGATAGAGTATTATTATTAAGTGTTGGTGAGACGAAACGACATTTGTAATAATTGTGTCAAGAGAGTTATGGATATGTTTAATAGTATCTTCTATGATTGATAATTTCCGAATAAACCTCAACAACTTTAGATTATTTAATTGGATGTCTCTTGCCCGGGGTGCACAATTAAATTAAAGAGTTGATATTTGCATCCAGGAAAAGGCTTCATCCATATGTGTATGGCAAAAGCTCCTGCTTCTCTGGAGACACACCGTTCTCCAATAGAAACACAACCCTCTCTTTTATATTCTATTTAAACCTATGTATTGTTAGAGGTTTAAATTCTAAAGGGGCACGGTATATCGGGGCACAAGAGCTTAACTCGGTGTATAGATTTTTATTTTATTTTGTATACATGTTTCTTAATAATTGTATACTTTTTTCAAACTCAATTTTTTATTAAAAAAACTAGCATCCATATGTGTATAACTTTTTGTTCAATAATGTATATATTTTTTTACACTCAATTTTTCATTAAAAAAACTAACAAATAAATTGTTGCATTTTTGTTCATAATTGTATACTATCTGAAACTGGATGCACAATATTATTAGCCTAAATTAAAATTAAATTTGCCCGTGAAACTGATTAGAATTTAATAGTGAGTTATGAATAGGCGGTTAATTTTGCAGAGAAAATCATCTGCGTAAAATTTTCAGGATAGCATTCAACCGCGCTTCGAACTCGAGCAGTCAAGCTCATGACACTTTCAATTTTTTTATTTAATTTAATTTTTCATTAATTCATAAAATATTATTTATATTTATTTTCTTTAAAGTGATTAATTTTCTCTATACACTTAGATTCGATCTGGTTTAAAAGTTATACTTTTATAAATTGAATGTTAAATCTTTTAGTATAAAAATATATATGCTGATTTTTTGAGGAAAAAAAATTCAATTTTTTTAATTAAGTATTAATACCCTCATTAGTACAACATATTTTTAATTTTCTTAGTCAAATATTAATATCATTTGAAGCAGTGATTTTGTAACCGGACCAGACCGGCCAGTTGAACCGGTTAAATCGGGAATCGGCCAGGTAACCGGTCCAACTACCCCTTAAAACCGTTTTCGTCATAAAATCGGAAAAAACCGCTTCCGATCAGTAAAAACCGGATGAACCGGGCAACCCGTAAACCGGCGGTTTACTTTTTTTTTTTTAAGGGTTTGCGTTGGATGAAAGTTTGAATAGACAGACGGGAGGGAGTGATTTTTCTTAAAAATCCTAAAAAATAAAGCGGAAAAGAAAATAAAAAAGGTGGACGAACCCTAAAATTTCAATGAACAACAAACTGAATGTTCTGCCAAGAATTTGATGCGGCTCTCCAAAGGTGCGATCAACTGAAGAAGATTCAGCAAAGGTAATAAAAAGCTTCCAAAGTGATCTTTCAGCACATCTTCCGTAGCATCTCACGAAATGCCACAAATAAACAATCTATAATGTGAAGAAATTTGGGAATGGAGGGAGTGTTCTGTGACTGAAATTTGGGGATGGGAGGGGGGAAGAGAAAGGTATGAAAGGAGTTTCAAAAGTCAGTGAGGGGAGAGAATCTCAATTTGAGATATGTTGAAAAGGGGATTTTTTTTTTTTGAAAAGCTTCTCCCCATGTATTGATTGAGATGGGCCAATACGAAAACCTTTTTTGTTGGCTCAATGCAACTCTCTCTCTTCCCCTTATTTTTTATTTTATATATTTATTTTGAAATATATTATATTATAAAATAATAAAATATTATTAAAAATAATTGATTTTCGTTTTTTCTGGTTCCGACTGGTTGAACCTCGAACCATTTGTAATTCTGATTCGCTTTCCGGTCCATTTATGAAAACACTGCTTTGTAGTTCAACATATATTTTCGAATGAAAAAAAAAGCGTAAAAGTTCATATAATAATAGAAGAGTAGAAAGGAAAAATTGAATTAATACTCTAAATTCAATATACAAAATCTTTACCAACACTTCAATATGTTTGTTATCATTTCTACACCTATGCACATTTTATGACACTATTATCCCTCTTCCACACTCACCCATACACTCACCCAAGTTGGGTGAAGGTGTGGGTCACCCACACCGGCGACCGGCGGCGGCTGCCAGCGGTGGGTGTGGGTCACCCACATCGGCGGCTGCGGCCAGCAGTGGGTGTGGGTCACGGTGTGGGTCAGGGTGTGGGTCACCCACACCAACGCTGGTTGTCGACGGCAGTGGCTGAGGGGGTTTACTTAGAATTTTTTTTTTTAATTTGAGGGAGGGGTATAATGGTCATTTTAGATAGGTTTTGGTTAAAAAAGAATGAAGTTTTTTGAATGATTGGTAATGATATTTGTATATGGAGTATTGTGTATGTTTGCCTATGGGCACTAATAGAAAAGTAGCATTTCTCATAACTAAAGAATAGTGTTGATATAATTGAAGGGCAGCACCTCTTATAACTAAAGAGTAGCAGCAGTTCTTAGAGTAACATTTACTATAACTAAAGTAACAATTTTTATAATTAAAGAATAACTTTTTTAATAACAAAATAATAAATAAGTAAATAACAAAAAAAAAGAGAGAGAGAGACATTTTGTATAACGAAAGAGTAATACTATGTGTATCTAAAAAGTAACACTTTATACTACTCCCTCCGTCCATTGTCAATCTATCAATTTTACCATTTTTGGACGTCCACTCTTAATTTATCCATTTCCACTTTTAGACACTTGAGACTCACCCACCCACTAATACAATTAAATATGGGACCTATACACCCCACTAATACAACTATTTATTACACATTAAATAATAATACTCCTTAATCCACGCCAAAAAAAGCAAACGAATAGGGGATGAATAGAGGGAGTATAAAATAATATATAGTATAATTAAAGAGTAACATTTTCTTTATATAACTAAAAAGTAAGGTTTTTAAATATTATTACTTATTATCCGTATCACACGTCTTCCCACGAAAATCTTTTATTACTAACTTGTAATACTTTCCTTATATAACTAAAGAATCTTCCCCATATAACTAAAGAGAGATAGGATTTTAAATAGAGTTGGTCTCTTGTGTTTCGGTGCACAAATTACATAAGAGTATACTATTTTGTTCTAAATAATATATTTTAATTAGGCAAAAAATTTGTGTGTTCTAGGGTAAACCGTGCACCCATGCTCTTTAGTATTAAAGAATATTAATGCTAATATCCTTTAATACTAAAGAGCATGGGCGTACGGTGTGCCTCCGGACACAAGAGATCAACTCTTTTAATTAATAAGAGTACTACATTTTGTTGTAAAGAATATACACTTTTCATTAATAATTTTTATTTTTTTCAAAAAAAAAGAACACTGCTTTATACTAAAAGATATACTCCATAATTTAATACTAAAAGTATAAGCACACGTGTACTCTCGAAGATACACAAGTTTTAGCCTTTTAAATATTATGATTTTCCTTATCACTAAAAATTTCCCACGAAAACTTCTCACATAAGATATTAGATATTTGACTTGTTAAGTATATATATATATTGTAAACTTACTAACCTATAATTTCTCGATTCAATTTACGTTTACTTTTTACACCAGATTAATGAATATAAATTCTTTGTTTTTTATACGAGAATTAATGAATATAATAAGCTGATACCTATGTTCAATTCTAATAATTACCTTTTTACATGAATATAAATTCTAATGGTTATGTGATTAATGAATATAGTAAGTTGAAGGTTTTGTCAACCCGTAGGTGTAGAACCTTTTTGAACCATGACACATCATTTAGTAGTACATGAAAGGTTTTGAACCATGACACATCATTTAGTTATACATGAAATGCTTATGACCAAGATAGCTGCATAAGGCTTATCACCACTTCATGCATAGTACTCAAAAAAAGTTTCAGACTTTTTGCTATTTTATTTCATGGTAAAATCTTGTGTCCCTAGGGACATCGTGCGCCCACCAGTGGCGGATGGGGCAATCCGGGCTCAAGCCCTGACTGTCCTCCAAAAGCCCATTATATCATATGTAAATAATTTATAAATAATTTGTATTTTTAAGTTTAGACCACCCCCAAAAGTATTTTCAACCCATCCAAATGAAGTTAAAAAATAAATATATCTTCTTTCTTTTTTGTGTTTTTAAGTTTAGCTCAACCCAAAAATATTTTAAGTCCATCGAAATGAAGCTAAAAAATAAATATATATGGCGCCCACTGTGTGCCAATATATCCTTTAATATAAGGATGTGTACCTTTTATTTTTTGAAAAAAAATATTTTTTTAATTAAAATGTGTACCATTCAGAATAAAACTCTTATTAACTAAAATGTATACCCTTTAGAACAAAATTTCATTTTGTATACCTGGAGACACATGAAATCAACTCTTATTTCATTTGAACTTTATTAAATATATCGATATTTATAATTAAAATTATATTCATATTAGATTCATACTTTATTATAAAAATATTTTGTTTCAATTATATTTATAATACGAATATATTTTAAAAATAGTTACATTTATTATTATTATAAAGTCTATTTATTTATATTTTATATTTTGAAATTTTATATGATTCACCTTATTTATATATTGTCATTATTGAATTATAATTGTTAAAAAATAAATTTGAGAATTTGATAAAATACATATACTCTTCAAATGCATTCATGAACGTTACCAAATTATTATACTAGTAATATTAATCTTAATAAATAAATATGTATATTTCATTTATCCATTCCAGTCCCTACTACATAGCATATTTAGAATAGTGTGCTGCTATTTACTTTTAGAGGGGCAGGCACCCATCGCATTTAAGTCATCAAATAATGTGTTCCCATATTTATTTATATTATAAAAAAAAATTAATTATGATTTGAAAATTTATACAATATTGATAAATTTTGGAAGATAAAGAGTAACACTTTATACTGAAACTTATAACTTATACAATATTGATAAATTTTGGGAGATAAAGAGTAACACTTTATACTATAAATTAATAGTATTTTATATAATTAAATAATAACACTTATATAATTAAAAAGAATAAAGTTTTTAATGATGTAATAGACCAAGGAGCTACTCAAATGGGATTATATATTCCATTACTAAAATGGATCATATTTTTCATTTTATGTTTCATATTCTAATTCATTTATTAAATTCTTGTCCTACGTAAAAAAACCGCTAATGGGGTGGCGAAAAGTAAGAATATTTTTCTGTGCTACCCAAATGGAATTATATATTCAATTAGACTGGGATGACATATTTCATTCTTATATTTCATCTTAATGCACTCATTAAATTCTTATCATATGTGAAAAAGTTTGGGGTGGCGAAAGAATAATCGACTGTGAAATAATGTGTTCGCATATTATATAAAAAAAATTAAGATTTCAACAATGCATCGGTAAACTTATATGATCTTAATCATTAGATTATTTTTTAACTTAATTTTAATCATTAAATAAAACAATATAATTAATTTTATTTTTAAAAAACTATCCACTACCTCTATTTTAACTTATGGGGTGCACCCAAAAATTCATTATGGTTTGAAAAATTATCAATATTATAAAAAAAAATAATAATTATAGTTTAAAATTTATACAATATTGATAAAATTTTGAAGATAAAAAGTAATACTTTATACTATAAATTATTAATATTATATATAATTAAAGAGTAACAATTTCCTTATATTATTATATAACTAAAGAGAATAAAAGTGAGGTTTTAAATGAGAGTAATAAAGAGCTACTCAAATGAGATCACATATTCTATTCGGATCTGCAAGGATTTAATGGTTATTAATTAAAATATACTATTTTAATATTTCCTTAGTCCCACAACAAGAGTGCATTTTGTTATTTTAGTTTGTTCCAACACGAGACAAGGAGTGCATTTTGCTATTTTCGTTTGTTCCAACACAAGATGTGCATTTATCTTTTTAATAAATGTATCCAAAAAAAAAATTAATATCACTCCATGTATCCATACATAACACCAATACACCTACCTATCTACTATATATTAGAATATTATTTCTCTCTCTTCATCTATATATTAAATATTATATTTTAAACATTTTAAACGCCACTAGTGGGACTGAGAGAGTATAAAATAAGTTATGAAATACAAAATAAGATTTAAACCACGAGCTACTGGATAAACTTGTCTACATCTTTCCTAGAAACCAACGAATAACTCAATGGATTCTGTAAGCTCTTGTAAAAACAAACCCTTGTCTAAATTTATGTGAAAAAAGAATACCAATGGAATGGAATTTTGAAAACTCCCAAAGGAGAATCTCTATCAACGAATCATCCCTGTCAAAAATTTTATCTTGAAATTGAAATCTTACACCAAGTATATCAGCTGGAACTGATGATTACAATACAACAAAATAAAATTCAGTAGGCCATAATCTAAGGATTTGATGAACCATAAAGACAAAGAATTGATATATGCAAGCATGTCTGTTGAACTTCACTACAGTTAAATCAAGGGATGTAAAAATAACAATAGCTAGCACAAATCAGTTCTGTTAAGCACAAAAATCACAGAACTGTAACAAAACCATGAATCAAACACAAATTTTACAGAATTCGGATACCAAAATTAACCACTGATTTACAATCAATGGTATACAGACGTGAGCGTCGCCATCGCAGTTGATACCAGTTTTACCAATACATAAGAGAGGCATGCTTTTGCTCATGGTGATTATGGCAAGTAACATTTCACCAATAGTCGTTACAAGAACAAGAACCACCACTGAAATGATGAAATCTGGTGGCATCTCTAACTACAAACTTACAATTCACAAATTTGCTAACTGATTTTACAAACATGTGACAATCTCCACATATTCTCAAGTTCTTAATCACAAGAATGTCCGAATTTGAAACTGAAATATCAGTGTTCAAGAGTGCAAATGCAATCGCCAATCTCTCACTGTGAACATTACTACCAACTGCATCTCTCTGCTCTATTCCACCAACTACTCCTGCTAATTCTTCCAACTTTTCTAACATCGCGTAGATCTCCTTCGCCTGACCGTGGCTTCTGTCCCCGGCAACAAAGAGATGGATCCTCCCCTTACGTTCGACATAGCTGTAACCGGGATCCTTCTTCAGTCTCCGTTCTCTCATCATTATTCGTATCCTCGACATGCCCTCCATGTTACCTTCCTCGGAGTATATATTTGATAGCAGAACATAATAGCCTATGTTTCTAGGTTCAAGCTCAACAACCTTATTAAAGGCTAACTCCGCAATTGCCACGTTCTTATGTATCTTGCAACCACCCAGAAGGGCTCCCCAGACAGAGCCATCTGGCTGCATTGGCATTGACTCGATGAGGTCGCGGGCTTCTATCAGTCGACCGGCCCGGGCCAAGAGATCCACAACACAACAGTAGTGTTCTGGACCAGGGCTCATGTTATGAACCATCTCCATGGAGTAAAAATAACTCAACCCCTTTTCTGTCAGCCCTGCATGACTACAAGCAGTAAGAACACAAACAAAAACAGCTTTATCTGGTCGAATTCCTCTTATAATCATCTGATCGAAAAGCTCCAGGGCTTCTTCCCCATGTCCATGCATTCCGTAGCCACCTATGATCGCTGTCCACGAAACCAAATTCTTCTCGTGCATAGCCTCGAAAATCGATCGAGCCTTCACCAGGTCACCACACCTAGCGTACATGTTAATCAGCGAGTTCTGAAGAAACGGATTAAACGCGAATCCACAACGATCTATCATCACCTCCACCTCTTGTCCTGTTCTCTTCGCGCCAAGGTTAGCACAAGAGGACAAGACACCAACAAATGTAACCTCGTCAGGGCAAACACCTGAGGATTGCATACTACGGAAAAGATCCAAAACCTCTGCACAAAGTCCGTTTTGTGAGTATGCTGAGATCATGGCATTCCAGGTGATTAAAGACTTCTCAGACACCTCGTTGAACAAGTTCCTGGCCGACTCAATCGATCCACAGTGCGAATACATCGACAAAAGGCAATTCGCAACAGCCAAATCATTGCCAAAACCATGTTTAGAAGTTAAGCAATGCAAAGATCTTCCTAAATTCAAATGCTGCGGAATAGTGCAACCGGGGACCAACCCCAGAATGGTGACGGAGTGAAGTGCTACTCCTTTAATCCTCATCTCACGTAACAAAAGCAACCCATTATGGAGTCTTGATTTCCGAACTAAGCCAGATATCAAGGCATTGTAGCAAACCGTGGGTCTATTCGAGTCAGGAATTTCGTCGAACACTTTGTACGCATTCCCGAGTAAACATAAACTGGAATACATGCAGATCAAAGCCGTCTGAACGAAGGGTTCGAGGTGGCAGCCGGATTTGATGACGTGGCAATGGAGGAGTGTTCCGGGAAGGTGGAGGAATAGAGCGGCGGAGGACTTGAGAATGAAGGGGAAGGTGAAGGCGTTAGGGGTGGCGCCTGATCGCAGCATTTGACGATAGAGGGTGAGGGCCGGGCCGTATTTGCCTTGTTTTGAGAGCTCTCTCAGCTGCGTATTCCATTTGCCACCGGTGGCAACCGTGGAGGAGTAGGTTCTGGTGGGTGGGGGGTGGCGCAATGTCTGAATCAATAACCGCCTGCTCTCAATCATGGACGAACATTCCTATTTAAAAATTTCCTTCATAAAATCATCATATTCCGTACAAATATGCAAGAACTAGACTACTAGTACATAGGACAAACCCGGTATATAGAGTGATAATCTACGGCTTTTGATACAAATTAAAGAATAATATTAGGTAGCGGATATCTACACAATTTTCCTTCCTAAGCCCATTTCATCATATTTACAAAAATATTAATAAACAAAAAACCTATAAATATTCCCCTATCACACTCTCTTAATTCACATAGTAAAAAACAACTTAATAGACCCACCACTAAATACATAAAACATAACATTCCTACACCTCTAAAATTCAACATCATTCTCAAACATTCAATCTCTTCATTTTTTTATTTTATTTTTTGCATTTGAGTGAAAATTCTAACTTAATCAATCTCAACCTCAAAACTCATCGAAGAAATATAATGTCGGATGAATAAACAACAAAGAGACTTAAAATTTATTATTTTAAAAGTTTAGATTAATTTAAATGTTGTTTTTTAGCACTTAAAGTTAGCTGAAGTCGTGGATTTCACGATCAATCAAAGACGAAAGTTATTAGATTAATCGTCCAATGTTGGACGAAATTTTAAGATTGTTCGTCTAGTGTTGGACGAAAATTATAGAAACTCTCGTCCGGTGTTGGATGAAAGTTATAGAAACTCTCGTCCAACACCGAACGAGAGTTTCTATAATTTTCATCCGACATTGGACGACTAATCTAATAACTTTCGTCTCTGGTTGATCGTGAAATTCGCGACTTTTGATAACTTCAATTGCTAAAAAATATTTAAATTAGTCTAAACTTTTATAATAACTCATTTTAAGTTTTTTTTGTTGTTTCTTCATCCGACGTTATATTTCTTCGATAATTTTTGAGGTTGAGATGGTTTGAGTTAGAATTTTCACTCTATTGCAAAAAATAAAAAAATGAAGGGGTTGAATGTTTGAGAAGGAAGTTGAATTTTAGAGGTGTAGAGATGTAGGAGTGTTATGTTTTATGTATTTAGTGGTGGGTGTATGAGGTTTTTTTATGAATTAAGAGTGTGTGTGAGAGGGGAATATTCATTAAGGGTATTATAAGTTTTTTGTTTATTGGTATTTTTGTAAATATGATGAATGAGTGTGTAAGCAATTAAAATTTACGGCACAGTTAAATGGCAACACATGAATTTTATTGATTAAATAACAATTTTAATTTATTTTACAATTTAAATAAATTAATTCCTAAAGTAAATTAATAAATAATTGATAATTAATCTGAGCCCAATAAATTAAATGAGCTCGAATTAAATGAGGTCTGACCCAAGTCAATTAAGCCCAAGTAAAATGAGGTATGACCAAAGTCAAACAAGCCCAAACAAATTAAATCAGGCTCAAATCAAATTGGCCCGATTATGGTTCAATCAAGCTGGAGCCCAATCCCATTAAGTTAGGCCCAATGGCCTGGACCTCCCTTCTCACCTATAAAAAGGGGGTCTCCACCATTCATTTGGGGGACGGAGACACATTCGAGCAGTCGAAGATGAGACGTTCTTGAAGAGATCGAGAACACGAGCAGCGCTTCCTAAAATCTTCAAGTCTTCGAAGCTTCAAGCGAAGAACGAACGAAGAACTTCAAGTGATCTTCAAGTCTTCGTAGGTCCAATCGAAGAACGTTCGAGGATCTTCAAGTCTTCAAGCGATCTTCAAAGCATCTTCAAGTCTTCAAGCTCAAGTCTTCAAGTGATCTTCGAAGGTCTTCAAGTCTTCAAACGATCTTCGAGTCTTCAAAGCTTCAAAGCCTCCAAAGCTTCAAACGACATTCGAGTCTTCAAAGCTTCAAGCTCAAGATCTTCAAGAAATATTCAATTCTTCAAGCCTCCAAAGCTTCAAGCTTAAGATCTTCAAGAAGTATTCAAGTCTTTAAGCCTCTAAAGCTTCAAGCTCAAGATCTTCAAGAAGTATTCAAGTCTTCAACCCTCTAAAGCTTCAAGCTCAAGATCTTTAACAAAACTTCAAGTCTTCAAGACTCTAAAACTTCAGATCTTCAAGGCATCAAGCAAGCTTCAAGTCAAGAACAACCTCTAATCCGGGATCAAAGCTCCAAGTCCCCCAAATCAAGTGTTCTTCGTGGAAAACTCTCAGTCAACGTTCAACCCGAACAAAGGTTCAGCTCCTCCGGATCAACGTTCAAGACTACACACTCGAGCTCGGACAAGCTTCATTTGAAGATCCAGCTCTCCAGTCAACGTTCAATCCGAACAAAGGTTCAGCGTCTCCAGATCAACGTTCAAGACTACACACTCGAGCTCGGACAAGCTTCGTTTGAAGATCCATCTCTTCAGTCAACGTTCAATCTGAATAAAGGTTCAGCGCCTCCGGATCAACGTTCAAGACTATACACTCGAGCTCGGACAAGCTTCATTTGAAGACTCGGCTCAACACAAACGCTGTCAACATAATCAGCATATACGTCGTCAAAGAAGTCAAAGTCAACAAACACAAGTCAAGTCAAATTGGTTTGAGAGAAGAATCAGAGGATTGATTGAGATTTTAATCTGCTTACATCTTCTTCAAATTAAATTCATCAAAAAATTATCTTTGTACGCAATTTGTATTTATTTTATTATAAATACAAAATTTGTTGTTACAGGCTGTATGAAGAAAAATTGTGTGTGCAGATATTTGCAGCCATAATATTACTTCCTCGTAAGCTATTCATTTATTCCCAACTTCCCCATATTAAAATTCAAAATTACTCCCTCCGTCCGAATTCAAGGGTGTCATTTGCTTTTCGGCACGGAGATTAAGGAGTATTGTTATTTTATGTGTAGTGGGTAGTTGTATTAGTAGATATATGGGTCCTATTTTTTAGTTGTATTAGTGGATGTGTGTGGATAAAAAATGAAATAAGACATTTAGGGCGGACGCACAAAATGAAAAAATGATACCCTTGAAAGTGGACGGATTACTGAAATTGGAGTTTTAAAAAATGTTTTCGATTTTGCTTCGCATAGAAAATGAATTATACTCCTTCTGTCCCGACTTTAAAGTTTATGTATTTTATTTTGATTTGTACCTAGTTAAGGCTTACATTTTTTTTGTTAAGTTGGATGAACCCACACAAAACAGTTAATTATATAATGTAGGTCTCACACACAACACTAATACAACTCCAACTTCACATTAAATATTATTTCTCTCATCTCACTACACATTAAAATATTATACTAGTATCTCTTAATCTACGACCAAAAGGTAAACGCAAATATTATTACATAGTACTTTTTACAATCCCAATAATTTAGTTACTTTTTTATACTTTATTTATCATTCCCAACAACTTTATTTACTTTTTCTTTTTAAATTACTAATTTATCCCTACTTTTTCCTACATTATATATTAAAAAAATAAAATATCTTAATCTCCGTGCCCGTACAAACAGGTAAAAATACCCAGGACAGATGGAGTATTAAATGTGAATTACTCCCTCTGTCCCCTTGAAATGTAATCATTTGCTTTTTGCACATGGATTAAGGAGTATAATAATTTAATGTATTTTGAGGTGAGAGAAATAATATTTTAAAGTGTAGTGGGTAGTTGTATTAGTGTTGAAAGTGGGGACATGAGTGGTCACATCAATCTAAAAAAGGAAATGAATACTTTGTAATAGGACGGATCAAAATGGCAAAATGGATACGTATCAAGGGGACGGAGAGAGTATGTTTTTTGCATGGATTAATGATTATATTGTTAAGTGGTTATATTAGTAGTAAGTGTAAAGATTTTTTTTCTTAAAAAAAGAAAATTAACATATTTAAAGTATATACACAAAAAATGATAAATAAATACTCCCTCCGTCCCCTTGAAATGTAACCATTTATTTTTTCACGTGGATTAAGGAGTATAATAATTTAATGTATTTTGAGGTGAGAGAAATAATATTTTAAAGTGTAGTGGATAGTTGTATTAATATTGAGTGTGGGGCCATGTGTGGTCACATCAATCTAAAAAGGAAATGGATATCTTGTAATGAGACGGACCAAAATGGCAAAATGAATATGTATCAAGGGGACGGAGGGATTATCTTATTTGTGGATGAATGAGTTCTTTTTTTCTCATAATTTTTACTCCCTCCGTTCCATAATAATTGTCTTACTTTCTACTTTCGTCCGTCCCATAATAATTGTCACACTCCAAAAATGAAAATTTTACATCAACTAACAACCTCAAAAGTTATCTTAATTTCGAAATTACCATTCCCACCTAATAAAGTCAATAAAATTGGTCAAAAATAACCTTTGAGTTTTTCATTATAAATACAAACTAATAAAGTATTATACGGTTTATTCCACACTTATCTTCACACTTTTTTTTCGTCCCACACTTATCTTCATCAAAATAAAAAATAAAAAAATTAAACTTTTCCAACACCCTCAAAACTTATCTTAATTTCAAAAATATCACTCCTAAATCCCCCCACCTAGCACACATAACATACTTTATAATTAATTTATTTACTCCTTAACAATACTATAAAATCCCTTAAAATTAAGTTGCTTAAAAAACAATTTTTTTTAGGGTAGGTCTTGCGTGAGACCATTTTATACTTTTTAAAATCGCTATCATTTTCGCTATAAAACAATATTACTTTCGCTATAAAATGCTATCACTTTTCATTTATACTATAAATTGTTCATAAAATAACATTGTCATTTTTTATTAATGTAATATCACTTTTTATTATAAAAGTTATCACTTTTTGACCGTCTCACGTAACTCTTTACGTGAGATGGTGTCGAGACTTTGCCATTTTCTTAAACTATACTCCATAGTAACTGTTCAAATAACTACGAATGAGGAAGTATTATTTTTTTACAACTTTATTCACTTTTGAGTTTTTTAACAACGTTACACGAAGGATGGAGTACTAATAATTCTATGGATAGTGTGTAGAGAGATTTGACAAAATTGTGGGCAAATAATAGCACGTAGTGTAAAATTAATAGACTAGTATACTAGTACTCCTTCCGTCCCATCTTAATATTTACATATTTTTATTTTGGGCGTTACATTTCAATATTTACGTTTCATTTTTTAAAATATGGTACCCACCTAAAACAATTAATATATCACCATGGTCCCCACATCCAACACTAATACACCAACCCACTTTACATTTTTTCCACCCACTATCTATTAAAATATTATACTCCTTAATCAACGTGCAAAAAACAAACGTAAACATTGAAACGGAACGGGACGGAGGGTGAAGTAGATTTAATACAAGGATTGAGTGAACAACAAGAGATTGCTTATACTAGAATTGAGTGAACGACAAGAGATAGCCTAAAGGCAGAATTATGAGGAGCTAGTACGTGTTAAAGTACAAACTCAGCACAGCGACATGTACTTGTTCCTTTGAACATAAATCATCCGTACAACTTAGCTAGGATCCTGTAACCTAGCATGTTTCAATATATAGATGGATGGAATATCTAACTGCTCTATTAATTCTAACCCTGCCATCCAAATTAAAAATTCTATACCGATATTATTTGAATTCCCAGATTAATGATGAATGAATCTAGGCACTGATGACCTAACAATGTGGGGAATCTGAAATAATCATATAGAGAGAATGAAACGCCATCAGGGTTTCTCAACAGCATCCTCGCTAGGGGCGTCTGGTCCGTTGGGAATCTTTCCTGGATAATCAGATTCTGAAGAACTTGAAACAATCATACTGCAAATCATAAAGTAAAGAGTAGGGATGTAAGAGATTAATGTAATACATAGCAAGTCTATCCAAGATTTGAAGGTGTTTTGATTTACCTTCTATCAACTATGACCATTGATCGAAGTTCACAATTGTTGAATCTGCATGGAAACAGGAATTCGATCATCTCTTAATTAATGATCACAGGTTAATTGGTATCACCAGAATAATCTTACTGCATGACTTCAACGTAAAACAATGAACGCATGAGAGGATCAAATTAACCACAGTAACTGTGAAGATATAATGAGTTTACTCAAATGAATACATAATCTACCCTATCACTGATCCACCTCCAAATAAAACTCCAGATTCACATTAATTCTTAACCCTTTTTCTTTTATACACTGAAGGACCTCATATACTCAATGGGGAGTGGGTGACTTAATGGAACTGCAATAGGATGAGATGGAAAATCATTCTAATTGACATTGATTGGTAAAAGTTTATGAGAATGAAAATATAGGAATGGCTCCTCCAACTTATTTTTACTAGTCCCCTCCCTTCTCAATATTGGCACCTCAATCAAGAATATTCATGCATCAGGTATACCCATTCCCTCTTCATCATAGTTTATGCACTATGAAACAATATACTATATTTAATACATAAAAAGATATTGATTAAACAATAGATAATAATAATATAATACATGAATATATTTAAAAAATAAAGTAAAAATATATAGAGTGAAGTTTAAATACATTAATTAATTGGAGGGAAATGAAAACTTCAATTAATTTAGTATTTACATTAATATTGTTAAATTAAACAATATGTCATCAATCAAATTAGAACTTTGTTTCTGGATTTGAATCAAATAATTATAATGTAACCATGGTTCACATTCTGATTGGCTGCCCAACTATTCTCATTATTAACCCCAACAAGAAGTTTGAACCAAGTGGCTCTTAGATATATTCAAACCACTGTTTACTGGGCAGTTGTTGTTGGAATTACTTTGGTGGGCAGTGGGCCTCAATCGGTTTTATACTTTCATAGTTGAGATGCTTAAAATTAATAAATGACTTACGGTCGGTCTATTTCAATCTTCACAGATGGATGGCAGTCATCACCAAATTTAGCTAAGGTATGCAGTAAGAATCCACTGTGAGTAACAACAGCTATCTCTGTCTCTTTTCGGGTCCACAACCTGCATCAAATTTCAGAATGTTGGGTTTAGTTTAGTATTCTGAAAAATTAATGAAATTAGTTGGTTGGAAAACAGTCACCAATTCAAGAATTTGAGGCCCCTCTCTGCCAGCTCCTCGTTCAGCTCTCTTTCTTCAAGTTTCCAGAGAGTGTCTTCATCAGTTTCTATCTGAAGAGCAGGGAGGTTTAAAGAACAAGTGACGAGAGAAATTACGTTACAATAAACAGTATGACTATCAATATTTTATTTGGCTATCTACATGAAGAAAAACAGAACAAGGAATATGTACTTGCCAATGAGAAATCAATTGCAGGAAAAAGTGGCTTATACTCAGTTACACTCCTCCTCTTATCACACCAGTGAACTCCCTGCAAAATTTTACACATTAATGGAGATTATGTATACATTTTTCAATAACTTGAAGGCATCTACATTCCTTTCACTTAGGTTTCTATCCCCCACCCCACCCCCCCAAACTAAATGATTCGGCTTGCTAACCACCGATCATTACTGGGGTAAAGCTAGCTCTAAATTTTTACCACTCTACTAACTGAACTAAGACATTAAAGTCTGATTTACATTGTTTCATACCTAAAATCTTGATTCAATAATTTTTATGTACTGAATAAATTTACTTTGTGACAAATCTTACAGTCATACATTCATATGATAATCTATGGTTTTTCATAAAAGAGACAAAAGCATCACATATTAGCCAGGTTAAGGACAACAGTGTCGAAGAGAAGTGAAAAATTGAACTGCATTTCTCAACATGTGGATGAAATTCTTCATATTTTTCAAATTTACTTCTGAGATTATCTAAACCTTTAACCCATTTTTCTTGAAGAAAGCACCTTTTCTCTATGATACTTTAGACGGACTAAAATATGAATCAAATCACTACCAAAAATAAGACATTTTTATAGCAAATTTTCTTTATAGAAATATTCTCAATCAAAATATTAATGTTGCAGAAAGATTTGCAGAAATTGATTGAGATTCAAAGGACCAAAAAAAATGCCAATTTAAATTTTTATTATTGAGTTCATAAGAATATGGAACAGTGTATAATAGAGAGCTGACTATGAGAAATATTAAATCTTATACCAGAAAATTATACTGAGGATACAATAGCATACATATATATGTACTAAGAGATGAAAAAATTAAGAGCACAGTGCCATTAAAATTCTAAGAAACGTCAAATGCTGATTAATAATCATTTCATACCAAATGTTCTCGACAGAGTTCCATGGCCACAAACGGTGGGGCATTTGAACTTGAAATCTCAGGACGACCACTATCTCCTGCGTTTTCTGCCATAAGAGGAGGTGCGTCATTACCCTCATCTTGACCTCCTCCACCAAAAACACCAACAGCTGTCTGCATAGTCCTGCAATCAACTTTACATATCAATGATAATTCAAATATTATAATATAAAATTTTCAATTAGCTAGAACCCTCCACAAAACTAAAATAAAAAATCTGCTAACTGCAATCCATCCAAAGAAATTTTACTTTAAAACATGACTCCTTTCACCATCATACATTGCATGACACCAGTCAGTTATCTTCATTGTATACAACAACCAATTTCGTCGTCTATAACTTTGTATATACCAGTCATCTTCCTTTTTATTTATGCACTTGTTTCAGGGGGTTGTGAGAGCTTAAAGAAGAATTCATCATACTCACCTTAGCAAAGGAGAAACAACGACTAACTCAATTCTCTTTGAAAGACCTAACGAATGAACGTACTTCCTCAGATTATCTACCTGTGACAGTGTATAAGTCATTTCATTTTTCCTTTTTATTAGATAAAGAAATGAACACATATCAATAAGAGTAACCAAAAATTTCCAGTTAGAAGTAAAAAGAATATTGATAAACTTAAGCCCAGCCCAATGAATTTCTCATCGTAGACATAACCTCCCAACGAGTCAGAGAAATTAACCTGCTCCCACCCAAGAGGAGTTAGAGCTGCATCAAAAAGCATTGGAGACATGTATGCACTATGGTCCTTCTCTCCAGCCACGTTATGGAATCCTTGAGCATGTCTCACCTGCAAGTAAAATAATATGATGAGCAACATATTAGATATATTGCTTTTCACAGCCTACAAATCATACTCAATGAGAATTATGAGGGGAAAACAGCAACCATATGCACAGTTTTGCAGCGGTGAAGAGGGTACACGCCTTGGCCTCTTGCAGCATCCATATCTGCAAGGTTACAGAAAGATTATATATCAAATAAGAAAATGCAGAATCTCTTGAAAATTAACATACATTTATATAATATGAACTATGAGGATTATTTTTGTTGGCCCCTGTTTCCAGTAATATGTGAACCCTGAGAGAATAGAAGTATGAGATACTAGCTAACCATACCAAAGCAGCAACACCAACAACTCTTTATTTGGCAGACCGCCTTAACACAGAGTTTGTGTACTCCTAAGTCCTAACGAATAATGCTCGAAAGGGATGGGCATGGATACTTTTAGACTTGGAAATGCAGAAAGGATCAGAGAAGCATTGAAGCTGTGGACTTATTGCAAATTACATTCACAATCAAAATTATTGTTAGATGACGGGCTATTAGGCGAGAACTATAAGTATTGAGGGTAAGACTTCCGCATCAACAAAAAAAATTCACAACTACTCTTATATCACCTTACAAGCAATGGCATCCTTAGGCTTATAGACAGTTTTTCTTTGTAATAATTCGATGTGGATAAGGCACATCTGCCACCCTTTAACATAATTCTTATTCCTTCAACTAAATGCTGACGGGCATATTCCATAAATAATTTCCTATTACACTGACTTCGCTATATGTGACATGCCTTGAAATATTGCTTGAGGTTCGAGATGAACAGTGAACAATTTTACTTTATTACGACGAATCTCAGGGTTACAATTTCAACAGTAACTGGATTAGGATTAGTAATGCTTCCCCTGCTCTCATCTCATCACAAATGTGACTCAATTACAATAAAGAAACGAAAAGAACACACATGCACGCAGAAGACACGCGTAGATGTAGATTGATCACAAGGCGTCGCGCCAAATCTACACCGTGGAAACGTAGAACAGAATAAGAAATATCAAATCCGGAGTTTTTAGGCAAAAAAGAAGCAAAATAATAAAAAACAAAGCAATAAATCCATCAAATTAAGCAGGCATTCAGACTCATACAAAGAGAGAGGTGAAGGTACCGGAGAGAGCTGATGATGAAAATAAGGAGGAGGAGGAGCGGCGGCGGTGAGCTGTGATTGTAACGAATGAAGGAAGAGAAAATGAGGAATTGAAATTGTGATTGTGATTGCGGAAATGGAAAGAAATAAAAATAGTATTATAATTGTAAGAAGGAGAGATGCACTGTATTATTGAAGTCATTTATGTCTGCTCCGAGATCGGTAGTTTGAAACGCTGTGACGTGAGTTAGTTTGCTTCTCTCTCTCCTCAAAACTTGAAATAGTAAAAATTAGCATGCGACACTGTCCCACTTGTTGATACGCAATACGTGTAACACTAACAATTGATAAAATTTATAAATAATCGATGGAAACGAAAAATAAAACTCTCATGAGATTATATTTTAATAAATAATAAATTATTATAAAAATGTTAAATTATTTAAAAATGAAGTCATTAAAATTTACTCTCACCGCCCCCATTAAACATGAATGTTGTATATCAAAACTTGTGAAATCGTCTCAAATGAAATTATTTTACATTTTTTTAAATAATTATCACTTTCGTAAATATCGGCATATCATTAAAATGGGACTTGCCATTCTATCCCATGCTCATGCTCCTACCTCTCTTTGGGTTGAAGCTTTTTCAACTGCGGTATTCACCGTTAATCGACTATCATCCTCTATCTTTCAAGGGAAATCTCCATTTGAATTATTGTTTAATTCTATTCAAAAATAAAATAATTTTCACATTTGTGGTTATGAATATTTCTTTGTTTGTGCAATTATACCGAAGATAAATTTCCACATCGAAGCAAGCCTTATGTGTCCGTTGGATACAGTTCAACTCAGAAGGGATTTTGTGCCTCGATCCTACTACATCTCGTATTTTTGTCTCCAAGCATGTGCAATTTGAGGAGGCTTCATTTCCTTATTCTAATGATGGTTCATCAGCTTCAATAATTGATATACTTGAGTTTTATGTAGGGGTGGGTATCTGATCGGATTTCGGGTCCGAGTACCTGAAATTTCGGGTTTTAAAATGCATTACTCGGAACCCGAACCAATATTTTAAGTACTAGATATTTCGGGCACCCGATTCGGTAACCCGGATTTTCTTTTTCTTTTTTTAATTCTTTTTTATTTATTCCTATATTTTAATGTGATAAAATTATAGTACTTTTGTCATCCTTATATATTGTTACTCTCAACAAATCTAATACTTTATCATCCTTAGAGTAAATTTATTAAGAAAATTAATTAATGGCAATATTATAATTAATATAAGAACAACAATATTGTGTCAAACTATTTATTAAAATGTGATTTAATAAAATTTAAATATATTTTGTGTTCTTGTGCGGTTCTCCATGTCCTTCCTTTTTTAAGTATTAAATTAAAATTAGGGTTAATCACTAATAGATACACACTTTTAACCTAAATTACTATTAGATACATGTAATTTAAATAATTGCTCTCACATACAAAATATTAAAGTAAAATACCAAATATAACATTATACTCCATACACTTTTAAACCAACACCCCTACCCCTCACCCACCCACCGGCGTTGACCGTCGCTGACCGTCGCCGTCTGCTGCCGGAATTTAAAATGTGCAAATAAAATGTGCAAAAACAAAATTGTGTAGAACCAAATTGTGCAGAACCAAATTGTATAGAACAATTGTGCAAATACATAGAGGTATTTATGATATCACAATCATAATTGTGTAGTTATGAGTAATAGTACTTTGAGTCATGTAGTTTATAGTAATTATACATTATTTTATGTACCTCCTAGTAAGTGATTCTTAAAATTAAAATGATATAAAATTGCGTTGGACGGTGGTCAGTTGTATGATTATAATTAATACCCAAAAATATTCTAATATGTTGGGGTGAATTAATATGTTGTCCGTGCACTAAGATACAGAATACGATCCAACTTATTTATTGGTTACTTTAATTCAAGTGTATCCTCAAAATTTCTGAATTTTAAAAGTAAATAGTACAGCATTAAATTTAAGTGTATAATAATAGTATAATACTACCTCCTCCTCGCCCCATTAAAAGGGCAACTTTTTTCCTTATGTAAATTAAGGAACTAATGAGGGGAGAAATTTAATAATTAATAATGGGTAGTTTTATTACTATATTTTAATGTATACTACTATAGTACCCGTGCGATGCACGGATAATTTTTTTCTTAATAAAATAATTTGTTAATGTAATTATTAAAATATAAAATTAATTTAAATTTATAAATATTTATGAAACTCCTATATGAGTATCTTAAAAATTAAAATATGTGTACTTAATAATTTCTTATTTAAATATAATAAAAATTTTGATGTACCAATTACGTATGTATTAAACTTCTAAGTATTTTTTTTCATTATATAATGTTGATCTATAATCTATATTTTTAAGAAATATTGTCAAAACATCAATATTTAACTTGAGCTAATAATTCAAAAGTTTTAAGTCTCTAATTATATTATAAAAAATTAACATAATTGAGATGCTAATTTTTGTGTAATTTCTCCTATACTAATAAATACTATAAAAACTCAAATATTCTCTCTACTTCATGTCACTAATAATTTATGTGTAATCAACTAATGTGTTAGAATGACCTTTTTTTCAAAATATCCAATTTCTCTATGATCAAATTTGGAGTTTGATTGGTATGCACCTAGTGCACTTGGACGATCTTAACCGTTAGTTTAAATTTTAATTTAATCTCTACCATTAAAAAATAATAATATTAAAATTTTGAAATAAATAACTACCCACTAACCCATAATTTATACCTATAAACTCTAGGTGCACCGGGTGCTAAAATTACTCTCAAATTTGATACACAAATGAATATTTCTAATGATAGATCTAATTTTATCACCAATTTCTTTTATTATAATTTTTACTTTTTGGATTTAAATAGTACCTTTATCATAATTATCATATTCTCGTTTACAATATCCCATTTTCAAATTTAATTAGAAAAGTCTCTAAATTCTAATTAAATCCATGTCTATTGAACCATCCTTGCAATAAACTCATATTCTTCATGAGTTATAGAATATGATAATTTTTCCAAAATTATGATTACTTAGTGATCACAAAGATATTACCCTCTCAATGAATAAAGGATTATTTTATGGTGTACCTGTATATTTATAAAGTAAAATAGGGGTTTAGTAGAGTTATCAAAATTATTTTATTGAGTGGTGAGGATGAAATAAAAAATTGATCTAACGGTTGAGATTATTTAGGTGTACCGGTGCCCCACGTGCACCGCAGTCAAACTCATGAATAAGTGATCAAAGTAATTATAATTAAGTCTTCTTTTAAAATAATAATTTTTAACCCAAAATATAAATCTCCAAATGCACCACCAACTCCATGTATGTCGTTTAAACTTTAACCAAATATATCTAAAGAAAGAATATATCAATCACATTCCAATTTTATATGTCATATAGAAATCTCATACAACCTCAAACCCTCCATCAACTAATAAAGAGACATTAATATTAAATGTTGTAGATTTTTAATAAATGAAGATCTCTTTAAATATTTTATTAAAATTAACTTTGTAATTAGCATAGATCGAAAAGTTTATTAATTAATAAATAATATTAAACTGAAAATGGATAAGCAAGGAAAGTTTAGTTATAAAAAATAAATAATTATAAATTAGGATAGATTAATGTTTAAATTCATTAATAAATAATATAAAAATTGAAAATAGGTAGACAAAGGAAAGTATAGTAATAGTATTATAAAATGGTCAAATAGTATTATAAAGATAGAAACAAATCAATGAATTAAAACTAATATAATTTATAATATAAATTAACTTCTCTATTAAAAAATTAAATAAACAACATAAAAAAAATCAAATTAGAATATAATAATGCGCTACTTAACCTATTGTTTTGAAAATATACATAAGTCATACTAAATTTTGACATATATAGTAACAAAACCATCAAATTATTTATGTGAATATATTAATAAGTCTCATTAAATCATTATTAAATTAATTAACTCAATTTTTAAATTTAAGAAAAAAAATGAAATGAGTAATTAATGAAAGAAAAAAATTTAAAATAAACATCAAAATTTCTATTGAAATTGGGAAACAATTAGTACACCTTGGGGGTTATAAGAAATTTACTGCTAATGCAAATTTACAGGCTAATGCAAATTAATCACCACTTTTGAGAAATTGTAAAAAAAAAAAATACTACCTTTAAGTATTAATCGCAAACGCACCAAAAAAACTACTTTTAGTCATAAATTGGGTTTAGTTTGTACCAATACTTAAAAGAGATGATTTTTTTTTTACAATTTCTCAAAAGTAAGGATTAATTTGCAATAAGTGTAAAGTTCATGATTTTTTTTGCAATTAACCCTTTAAATTTTAAATCAAAGATAAGTTGAATTAATTTAAAATTTTACGATTTAAATCTTGAATATTCACAGTACTTCAGCGGTACCATAATAATTCTCTCAATTTTAATGGCTAATAAAAAATATAAAACAATATATAAGATTATATAATTAATTCCTTAAATTCAGCCTTATTTACAAAAAAATAATATTGTATAATTAATTCTTCAAAGTCATAGTAGATTGATTTATAAATTAACGTAAAATTAAAATTAATTAAATAAAATACTAAATAGAATGTGATTTACAAAAGTTAAATATAATTATTGATAGATTGATTAACATTTTAGGCAAAGACTTGGGTACAACCTTCAATTGGTACAACCTCCTTCTTTCACCTTCAGTGTGTGTTTTCCTCTCTTTATTTAGTTGTTGTACGTTACTATTTTTTTAGAGATATAATTGTAATTTTACCCTTTTGGCTTAGGGTATAATTATCCCATAGGGTTTAAGGTTTAGAGTTAAGGGTATAATTGTAATTTTACCTTTGTGGTTTAGGGTATAATTATCCCCTGGGGTTTAGAGTATAATTGTAATTTTACCCTTGCGGTTTAGAGTATAATTATCCCTTAGGGTTTAGGGTATAATAGTCATTTAAATAAAATAAATTTAAAAATAAAATAAAAAACAACATTAATGAAGGAGCAGAAATTAATTAAGAAGGGTGGGGACCAAGATTGTACACCCTAGTCCCTCTCAACATTTTAATAAAAAAAATTAAATATTGTCATTTATACAAATATTAAATAATTATATAAAAAATAATTTAAAAATATTAAATTTATTTATTATTACCTATTCGATAAATTGACATTGGAAAAAATACAATAGAATATTAAATAAAAAAATGTCATAAAAATTTATAATTATTAAATAATTAGTATAGCGATGTTATTTTTTATTTATACACTAAATTTTTATTCGATGATTTGAAAATATACTAAATAAATTTAAATTAATAGAAACTAATCAGTTAAGAAACTAATCATTGCCGCTAAATAAAATAATGAACACCATTAATTTTGCAAAAATAATTACTCCATGTAAATAGAATAGTTGATACATGTATAAAAAAAATGGTCATAATGATTTTTTTTAAAAAAAATTTAAATGGAGGTAATATAATGTGTAAAGCAATATGAAATTGACATAGCAACAATATCATGTGCATTTAAAAAAAATGATAATTTATATTTCGTAATCTCCTTTATAAATAATTTGAAAGCAATTTATATTAAAAAATCATTTAAATTCAAAATATTTAAAAAATTACAATATTAAATTCAACAGGCCAATAATCTCTCAAAACTTAATACATCAATAAAATAAGAAAATTTTAATTCAAGAAAGTTGGAAAAAAAAACAATAGAAATAAACATAAAAAAAACAGAAGGAATAGAGGAAATCAAATCTCAAAAGCTGTCAATTAAATCTCAAAAGTTATGACTTATAAAAACATTTTTACCGAAGGATATGAGGAAATAAAAATAGAATTTAAAAAAGCGCTTTTTAACACTCTCCTAATGTCATGTCACATAGGAAAAAAATGGATAACCCCACCAAGTCAACAAAAAGAAAGTGTACAATAGATATTTCCAATATTTATTTCCACAATTCACGATCTCACATGTTACGAGACTTTCACAAGAATGACTTTGATACAAATTCAAAACTCCACAATGTATTGAAAAAATTAAATATATGCGAGTAATTTGAGAAAATTAGAAAACGTGCTCAAAGATAAACGTGATAGTGAAAATTAAAAAAATTGTAGTAAATATTCATTGTGATGTATGAGCGAGATTTTAATAAAAACAACATACAAAATAAATAAAAATAGTTGAATGCAATACAATATTTTTGTGGTCATGTGTTTATATAGACACATGCCAATAAATACTAATTAATTAAAATTATTAAAGGAGATCATATTTTCTTAAATATTCTATGAAAATTAGTCAATGATGGATTGATATTTAAATTCAATAATAAATAATAATAAAATAAGAAAAATTTAATTAAAGAAAGTTGGAAAAAAAGAAAAAATAAAACAAAAGAAATAAACGTAAAAAAAAAGAAGGAATAGAGGAAATTAAATCTCAAAATCTATGTCAATTAAATCTCAATCTCAAAAGTTATGACATAGAAAATGTTATAAAAACATTTTTACATCTCAATCTCAAAAGTTATTATATAGAAAACGTTATAAAAATATTTTTACGAAAGGAGATGAGGAAATAAAAATAGAATTATAAAAAGTGCTAAAAATAGAATTATAAAAAGTGCTCCAAACACTATCCTAATGCCATGTCACCAAGAGAATGAGGAGCCCCTCCAAATCAGCAAAAAGAAAGTGTACAATAGATGTCTTTAGATTGGGCATTTGTATTACTAGTATGTGTAAGTCAAATAATTTTTTTTTTTTGTGAGTCTTATTTATTAAAAAAAAATATAATTAAAATGACAAAATGTAGTACATATTTAAGTGGGACAAAATGTACATATATAAGTGGGAGGGATGAAGTACATCACTGCTTTGGTGTAACCGTGTAAGGTGATCTTAATTAATCAAGAAATACTTTGCCTATTAAAATATATACTACTATTATCTAAATAAAAATTTATTTTACATTTTTTCTTTATTGTTACCACTTTTTATTAATATTTTCATAGGCCAATGCAAAAGTAATTCTTTTTTATTTTTAATGTGAATAAAGAGTATTATTATTTTATATGTAGTGAATAGTTATATTAGAGTTTAGAGGAATGCAGTGGACTATGTGTGAATCCTTTTATTAAAAAGAGAAAATTGATATCTTTGAATTGACCAATCCAAAATAGCGAAATTGATACATTTGAATTCACTGAAGAGAGTATATATTATCATTACGTAATTTTCATTTATATTACAAATTAATCATAAAATAATTTATTTAAATCACTATTATTTTTATCAATTAAGTATATTTTTGAGTTGGTTTTTTATGCCCAAAAGCACACCGTGCGCCTATATATTTTATACATGTGCTCGAGTCATACAAGTTTTTGCCAATTTATAATTGAATCATACACTCTATAATTATCTTAGTTGCTGATTAGTACAGTCATTTATAGTCATCTAAGGGTAAAATGCATCACTTTTGTAATATAGTTAGATATTATTATTATATATATATACTTTATCGTATATGTTTACATTTATTTTTTTTTTATAAAAATCAAGAGATATAATATTTTAATGTGTAATAAATTGATAAATATAATATTTTAATTATAGTAGAGAGTTATATTAAGGAATTTTATCAATTCAAGGCCAATGTGACCCATTTTTTCAGACTTTGGATTGATAAAATTCCTTGTATTAATGTTGTTTGAGCCCCATGAAAATTTATTAATTATTTTGTGAGTTTTGATTAAATGCAAATAATAATAATAATAATAAATGTAAACCTTAATGGAGATTATTTAATACTACTATATTCTTTCGTCCTGGTTAAACTGCAAATTTTTAGTTACACGTAATTTAAAAATAATAATTGTCTAAAATACTAATTATCAAACATTTCATTCATTAATTAATTTAAGATGGAATTAATATTTGAAATTAAAATGGTAAAAGCTCCTGTGTTCCCTGGCACATGAATTTAGATATGTGTGCCCAACTCCGACCCTACCCATATTAAAATCTGACCTGGAGTATATAAGGGAAAAAAAACCCTTAGATTCATTCTCAGCTTTCATCGCGCTACACTCTTTCTCTCTCTCTCTAATTCACATACTCTCTTTTTCTGTGTTTAAATCTCAACATCGTGCGTCGTCTCCTCCTTGGGTTCTTCGACTAATCCTTGCCGCTGATAAACGATGGTGTATTCGGTGGCTCCGTGAATCAAAGTGTCGGCTGTAGAATTGCAAGGTATTTTTATGTGTGTGCTCTCCATCTCTATCTTACTGCATTCTGCTCTCTCTCTCTCTCTTACTCCATCCGCCATCTCTCCCTATGTGTTGTATGAATTAGAATATGTATAATGGATGCTCGGTGGTTATTAATCTGACACCCTTTGCCCAAATTGATGTCAATTAGATTAGGGAACCTAAAAAGTAATCTCTGAAAGAAGAAAATCCCACTCTAGACTTAATGAATCTCTTGAGTCTTTCCTGCAGATTGAGCTACCTTATGGAAACAAGATATTATACTGATGGCAGAAATAAATTATATTATATTATGTGTGTCTATTTAAAATAAGAAAAGCTAATTATGTTACAGATGGTAGAAATTAAGAAATTATATAGGAAAATGAATGTTGTGTGTTTGGGGAGAAATAGCCAAACAAATTTATTAGCTGCATTCTGGATTTAAAGGGCATTAAACATGTCTTAATTCGTATCTAATTACATTGTATGATAGTACCATTTGAATTTTCTAAAATTTAAAAATGTGTCATTTAGATGACAAACCTTAGAAACACCAATATTGATGCATCATCTAAAATACTTAAATGGAGTGGCATATATATCTCTTGATTTGAGCAAGTTAATATGGTTTGATTTTTAATTTTGCTGGTGTACTTATATGCAGAATAAAAATGTAATTTATTTATACTTATTATGATTTTTGTTTTTCATGAAACATGAAATTCGATTTATACTAAGGGTTAAGATTAATTTGTGCAACAATTATATTGTCAAATCAAAATAAGATGAGAGTTCGCGTTACTAAATTTTCAAATGAATTATACAAGGAGAACCCTCAAATTTTAAAGGGAAAAGTTGAGAAGTAAAATGAAAAGGTGACAAAGGCTGTAGAAGAGAAGAAAAAGGCTGCTACGAAGAAATTGAAAGAACTGAAAGAAGTTAATGCTGCAAAGAGGCATATTTGATGGAGTCTGTTGGTTGATATATTATGTTGATGACTAGTATATGAAGATAGTTATAACCAAGTTGGGGTTATAACTGTGTATGTAGTAAATGATTAGTTTTTGTTATAATACTATATACTATGTACAATGAGACAATTTTTTTTGTATGTGAAGGAAATATTATATTTTTTTATCCTTCGTTTACATTTTGCTAATTTATATTTAAATTTAATTAGTCTGATTGTTCACTGTAAAGGGTATATTGTTGATGAGTAAAAGGTACATTGTGATCATGTAAAGTTTATGAAATTTATAGTGTTTCGAGAAGGTATTATGACATAGTAAAAAAGGTATATTGTTGGTGAGTAAAGGGTACATTTTGATCATGTAAAGGGTATGAAGTCGAGTTTATATTGTTGAGATATTATGACACGGTGCAAAAGGTATATTGTTTATGTGTAAAGGGTATAATATTGATAAATAAAAGAGTACATTGTGGTCATGTAAAGGGTATTAAGTTTATTTATAGTGTTTCGAGTTTATGTTTTTAAGTTATTATGGAGTGGTGCAATGAATATATTGTGAATGAGTAAATGATATATTATGATGTGTATAAATGGTATAAAGTTTAGAACATCTATTGTTGACAGTGTTTCAAGTTTATATTATTAAGGTATAATGGCATGGTGCAAAGGGTATATAATTTTATACTAAAGGGTACGATGCTCAATACTAAAGGGTATGACATTCGATAAAGTATTAAAAATATTTTTTTAACGTTAAAAAGGTTGGAATTCAACACTGATTAACAACGTATAACTATAAGAGAATATGAATTTTTTATAAAGTAATAGTATTCTTCGAAGTTCAAACCACTAATTCATAAAATAATTTCGGAAAAAATAATGAAATCAACAATATAAGATTGCACATCTTCAAGGATTGAAGCATTCAATTTCCCATTAAACAATTTCGGAAAAGAGAATGAAATCAACAATATAAAATTGCACATCTTCAAGGATTAGAGCATTCAATTTTTCCCATGGCATTAAGCTGGATAATACGATCTACAACTCCAACAATGAAAATCAACTAAAGAGAAGAAAAATAAAGCTGAAAATGAAACATGAATAAATTAAAACTAAACAATTAAATCAACCAATTAAAGATCCAGCTACACACAGGGGTGAATTTCACGACCATCTCTAACTCTTCCTTCTCTCTCTACCAACTCCTTCAACTTCTTCATTGCTTTCATGCTCGTTAACATGTTCTTCTTGTAAATCTCCACCACTTTCTTCTTCTCACCACTACCTTCTCCAGCCTCGATACGTCGTCATATGTTTCCCTCGCCTTCTGGATTTGATTCAGCCTCCAATTCAACTACCAATCTCCATTTTCACTAGATTTAGGCCTTTTCAATTGCCGACCATGGATTTGAATTCCAACGAGTCAACTCCACACACATTGAACCTTCCAATTTATTGTAGATCCTACAAAGTGCAAACCATCTCCAACAAGATAATGAATTACGAAATTGGAGAAAATAAATTACACACAATCTATGGGAATTGAAGAATTGTAGACGAAATTTGGGGGGAGAATCCGCATAAAGTTTCATGGAATTGGACAGAAAAAAGAAGGGAATGAAAATTTGGGGTTTTTTTCGTATATATGCGACCTGTTTTTAGTAATGGATAGTATTGGGCACACAGTTTCTAGGTCTGTACCCCTGGACACACAAGATACTAACTCATTTAAAATTTGAATAAAGAGAGAGAAAATGAAAAGAGAGATATGATTGAAATCAGTGATTTTCATAACCGGTTGGACTGGCTGGTTGAACCGGGTGAACCGGGAACCAGCCTCCAAGCCGGTCCAAAACACCTCTAAAACTGTTTTAATTGAACCATTTTGAATCGGTCAAAATCGATAAAACCGGTTGAACCGGTCAAACCAGTTTTTAATTTTTTTTTATTTTTTATTTTATATTTGTATATAATTTTACTTTTTATTTTTATTTATTTTAAAATATAATATTTAAATTTTTAATTAAATTATGTGATTTTCCTGGAGTTGTGCACCAAATGTATAGCAATTTGAGTATAAACTATGTAATATTGTATTGGTAGAATATATAAAATATGTATAAAGTATGAATTATAAACCATAAATATTTTATCTAATTATATTTCTATATAAATTGAATTTTTTCTTTATAAAATAATTTTGATTATTATATATTTTTTAATGATTTGCAATATTATAAAATATAATTTAAAATATGTAAAATTCAATTTTCCGGTTGAACCGGTCCGATCGGTTGAACCTCGAACCGTTGCATCTACCGGTTCAGTCTCCGGTCCGATTATAAAAACACTGATTGAAATATCAAAATAAAGTTTAATCATAAATAAATCAATTAATAATGGAAAGTAAATAAATATAAATGGAAGATTTTATGTATTAATGATATAATATTTTAATAAATGAACTAAATAAATGTTTCAGTTAAGAGAAAAAACTTACCTAAAATAGCATTAGATACTTTGCTATTATATTTACTAGTTTTGAACCCGTGCGTTGCACGAGACTAAAGTATTCTGATATTATTTAAACCATAGAAAGAGAAACTTAAATCATGCATTTTAGATAAATCATTACATCTCTTCATTTTATAAAATATAAGTATATTTTCGCATAGAATTTATCAGAATTTGAAATTTTATTGAATACAATTCCTCAATCCATGCTAGTATGTTCCTTTTAAGCAGTAAAAAGATTAAGAAAAAATTTATTTTAAATATATAACTGAAAGAAAGTAATGGTAAATATTGTGTGTTTTTATAAATAATTATATTTTTTTAACATAATAAATAATGATGTTTATTAATGAGTGAGGCTTGCGTGCACCCGGCTCACGCTATACACATTTAGAATTTAGTATTATGGATAATGGTACATTATTTTGTTCTAAAGAGTATACATTTTAATTAATAAGGGTACACCATTTTGTTCTAAAGGGTATACATTTTTCACTATATTTTTTATTTTTTCTTCAGAAAATAAAGAGTACATATCTTTATACTAAAGGGTATACAATTTAACACAAAATTTTAAAGACACACAGAGTGTACTTCCGTGCACCCGGGCACACACAAGTTTTTGCCTTGTAAAATAAAGGGTACACATCTTTATACTAAAGGGTATACAATTTAGCACAAAATTCTAAAGACACACGGAATGTGTTCCCGTGTGCCCGGGCACACACAAGCTTTTGCCTTATTAATTATGTAAGATACTTGCTTATTTCGTAATACTTGTATTCATGCATAAATAAATAATTTAAAACCTGTTTATCAATACATGTTGATTAAACATAACCATTTAAATTATTAAGATGTTAGAACTAATAATATTAATTATTAATAATTTAATAATCAAGAAACATGCTATGTGGACTCATACCATTAAGTAGTGGTAAATATTGAGCTTTTTTATATAATTATTATATTTTTTTGAACGTAATAAATAATTATGTTTATTAATTATGCAAGATACTTGCTTATTTCATAATACTCGTACCCGTGTATAAATAAATATCATCTAAAAATTAATATATTTAAATTGTTTCATTAAAAAAATATATTATGATACTCATACATGTCCCAAAACCCGTTTATCAATACCTAACTACTCATATTTGTATCTGTTTCATTAAAAAATATAAAATAATTTAATTTCGTTCCAAACCTGTTTATCAATACTCGTTGATTACACATATATACCCATTTAAAATTATTAAGATGTAAGGACTAATAATATTAATTTAAAATTATTAATAATGAAGAAAATAATTTAATACCATTCCAAACCCATTTATCAATACCCGTTGATTACACATATCCATTTAAAATTATTAAGATGTTAGGACCGATAATATTAATTCAAAATTATTAATAAAGAAGAAAATAATTTAACAATGAATTAACTCTTAAAACTACATTATAGTTTCAAAAAATACATTATAATTACAAAAATAAATCATAATATAAACTTAATTGTTAGTACCATAAATAATAAATTAAATTTTGCTGAAATAAATAAGAGAAAATTTTAAAATCTTAAATTAAAATTAATTAAATATGGTATAATTATGATAAAAATTAAATAAGGCATATTTTAAATAAGGTATCAAATCAATGGTCAAGATTTAATCTCGTAATTGTGATGAATAGATGAGATTCAATAGTGTGATGAATGGATGAGATTCAAAATGACTTATAGTAATCAAATTCAAGTGTGTAAATTAATTAGCTCAATTTTGACTTTTTCACTTTGCTATTATAATATTATTATTATTATATTATTTTTTTGAACGTAATAAATAATTATCTTTATTAATTATGTAAGATACTTGCTTATTTCATTATACTCGTACCCGCTTATAAATAAATATCATCTAAAAATTAATAAATTTAAATTATTTCATTAAAAAAAATATATTATGATACTCATACATGTACCAAACCCATTTATCAATATCTAACTACTCATATTTGTACTAGTTTCATTAAAAAAAATATAAAATAATTTAATTCCGTTCCAAACCTGTTTATCAATACTCGTTGATTACACATATATACCCATTTAAAATTATTAAGATGTTAGGACTAATAATATTAATTCAAAATTATTAATAATGAAGAAAATAATTTAATACCATTCCAAACCCATTTATCAATACTCGTTGATTACACATATCCATTTAAAATTATTAAGATGTTAGGACCGATAATATTAATTCAAAATTATTAATAAAGAAGAAAATAATTTAATAATGAATTAATTCTTAAAACTACATTATAGTTTCAAAAAATACATTATAATTATAATTTCAAAAATAAATCATAATATAAACTTAATTGTTAGTACCATAAATAATAAATTAAATTTTGCTGAAATAAATAAGAGAAATTTTTAAAATCTTAAATTAAAATTAATTAAATATGGTATAATTATGATAAAAATTAAATAAGGTATATTTTAAATAAGGTATCAAATCAATGGTCAAGATCTAATCTCATAATTATGATGAATGAATGAGATTCAATAGTGTGATGAATGGATGTGATTCAAAATGGCTTATAGTAATCAAATTCAAGTGTGTAAATTAAAAATTGGATCAATTTTGACTTTTTCACTTTGTTATTATATTATTATTATTATATTATTTTTTTGAACGTAATAAATAATTATGTTTATTAATTATGTAAGATACTTGCTTATTTCATTATACTCGTTACCCGTGTATAAATAAATATCATCTAAAAATGAATAAATTTAAATTGTTTCATTAAAAAAATATATTATGATACTCATACATGTCCCAAACCCGTTTATCAATACCTAACTACTCATATTTGTACCTATTTCATTAAAAAATATAAAATAATTTAATTCCGTTCCAAACCTGTTTATCAATACTCGTTGATTACACATATATACCCATTTTAAATTATTAAGATGTTAGGACTAATAATATTAATTCAAAATTATTAATAATGAAGAAAATAATTTAATACCATTCCAAACCCATTTATCAATACCCGTTGATTACACATATCCATTTAAAATTATTAAGATGTTAGGACCGATAATATTAATTCAAAATTATTAATAAAGAAGAAAATAATTTAATAATGAATTAATTGTTAAAACTACATTATAATTTCAAAAAATACATTATAATTATAATTACAAAAATAAATCATAATATAAACTTAATTGTTAGTACCATAAATAATAAATTAAAGAGTGTATATTGGGTGCAACTAGTTTCATGTTTTTTAATTGTGCACCAGGTTGACCCATTTTTAAATGGGTAATATAAAATCTAAAACTCAAGTGTAAAAAATTCATTCTAAAACTGCTCCCTCTCACTCCATCTAAACCAGCGGCGTTTCTCTCTCAATCCATGACGATTCTCTCGCAATCCACAACCGAGTTCTGCCAATTTCACCGCCAGATTCCGCCGCCGTTGCTGATTTAGAGAGCGCAATTTATTGTCGCTATTGTTTTCTCCATTTTTGTATATACATCCCCTTTTATCCATTTCTTCTTTGCTGATTTTTATCAATGTTGAAGCCAATCAAGGATTCAATTGGTTTCTCCTACTGTGAGGTGTGATTTCTTCTCTTTACTTTTTTCCTCATTTCCGTTTCAGGTTATGTTTCTGAATTTCAATTGGTACTTTTTTTAAATTTTTTTACTGAGAACAACGTTGGTTAAATTTCTGATTATTTGGTGGCTTTTTGTTTATCATTTATGAAAAAGAGTTACAATACAACGTTTTGATGTATGATTTTATGGTGTTATTAAAACTTGTTGATGATTTCTGTGCATTCATTCTATGCTTCCTTTGAGATTTTATTCTTCATCTTTAACTGGATAATTTGACTATGGCTTGTAAAGTTGCTGATATTTTAGTTCTGATTGTGCTTTAATACTCTTTGTGCTAGATCTGTTTATTTATAACTGTAGTAGTAATTTCATTATACAGTGGTTTGTGTAAATTATGACATTCTATCTCTGCTTTTTCTTATTATAGAGATTTCTTTTTGATATAATTTTGCATTAGATTTGCTTTACAAGTAATTTTAAAATGCATGATCAAAGAAAAAAGAATAATTAATTTGTCTTTTTAATTGTATATGTTTTCTCCTTTAATTGTATATAGGTATGGTCTGAATTGTACATGTGCATGATTTGTATGGTGGATTATTTTAAATGTATATGTTTCATCTGTTAATTGTATATAAGTATATTTTGAATTGTATGTGGGCATGATAGGCATCTTGGTAGTATTGTGTATTCGATGTGATTGATTTTTATGCACTGTATATGTTTCATTCGTTAATTGTATATAGATATGTTCTGAATTGTATGTGGTCATGATGGCATCTTGATAGAATTGTGCATTCGATGTGATGGATTTTCTTTACTGCACATGTTTTCTCCATTAATTGTAAATATGTATGGTTTGAATTGTACATAGGCATGAGTATGGAATATTATTTTAATTGTATATATTTTCTCAATTAATTGTATATAGATATGTTTTGAATTATATGTGGTCATGATGGGCATCTTGATAGCATTGTGCATTCGATAAGATGGATTTGGTGAAAGGAAAAACCCTAAACCCTTAAACCCTAAACCTAAACCCCTAAAACCCTAAATCCTAAACCCTTCATGACCATAGCAAACCAGGAAGGGATTGCCAAACCATATCATTTCATTACACAATGGATAATTAATCTTTCTCAATAGCAAAATTCAAAATAAAGAAACTAAAAATACTTGCCTAGTTTCTTGGCTTTGTAGATGAGAGAATATTAGACGGAGTAAACGTTGATGAATGTGATTGCATTAAGAGGAAGGTCCTTTCTCAGTTGCAGAAAAATCTCATTTAGTTGAGCATTGAAGTACTGTGAAGCATCATTGTACGAAATCGAACAGCAGGAGTGGGAAATGAAGGTATTCTTTTTACTATATATATTTTCTCCTTTAATTGTTTATAGATATGTTCTGAATTGTACATGACATGATTAGTATGGTGGATTATTTTAATTGTATATGTTTTCTCCATTAATTGTATATAGATATGGTCTGAATTGTACATGGGTATGATGGGCATGTTGGTAGAATTGTGCATTCGAGGTGATGTATTTTTCTTTACTGTAGATGTTTCTCCGTTAATTATATATAGATATGTTCTGAATTTTACATGTGCATGATGAGTATGGTGGATTATTTTAATTGTATATGTTTTCTCTATTAATTGTATATAAATATAGTCTGAATTGTACATGGTATGATAGACATATTGGTAGCATTGTGCATTCGAGGTGATGGATTTTTTTTACTGGATACGTTATCTCCATTAATTGTATATAGATTTGTTCTGAATTGTACATGGACATGATGAGTATGGTGCATTATTTTAATTGTATATATTTTCTTCGTTAATTGTATATAGATATGATCTGAATTGTACATGGGTATGATGTTTTCTCCTAAATCGTATATGTGTGTAATAATCAGCTCTGTTAAATATATAAATTGTAAGTATTTTTATCATTAAGTGTATAATAGTTTCTACTAAATTGTATTTTACTCATTAAGTGTAATGATCAACCGTTTCCAAACTCATGACAGGCATGGAGACTTTATAGGTTGATAACTTACTGGAATTGGTTGATCTTTCTCTTGGTGATTCGTTTGACGAATCTCAAGCAGTACGTTCAATCTTTGCAGAACTGTTGTGCATGCAAAAGTCTCCAGAAGATAGGCCAAGCATGTCATCCATGGTGTTCATGCTTAGAAATGAAGTTGAAGTTCCTCAAAGAGCAGAAAACTTCCCTCTTACCACAAAGTGATTTTGTTTCTGCTATTAAGAATACTTCATCTAGAAAAGTAGTTAACAATGTAGTTAATCAAGTGACCATGACATTAATTGGTGGATGACATAGAGCAAAACATAATTGTGCTAGTTTTCTTGATTCTGATAATTTTAACTTAATGCTAAATTATGAACTGCTAAATTGAAAAAGATTCTAAATTATGAACTGCTAAATTGAAAAAGATAATTGGCCTTACTTTTTGGCAAAGAAATTCTATACCAAGTTATGTAATAATACATGATTTAATGTAATTTTCTAATTTGATCACAAGTTTTTTGCAAAAATTTTAAGTAGATTCACTCAAATACATGATATTGTCCTCAAATTTGTAATTTTCCACATGATATATTATGAGTTAGAAAATAATACACTTCTTCAAAAAAAAATTATACAATAATAAGACTACAACTAGAAAAAAAAAGGTAAATAATTGCAAGAAGATAATTTTACAAGGTATAAAATATAAAATACAATAAGCCGTTAGCACAACGGTTCAAGTTGATTACAAAGGATAGCTAGCGTTAGACAGTGTGCAAAGAATATTAATAAATCAATTCTTTATTCCAACTCTACTCTTTATTCTGTTCTAACTAAAAAACTAAGGCCTATTAATAGTGGAAGGAGTAATTCCTTGGTGAGAGATTTTGGGCCATTGCTCTTTGTTTCTCCAATGAGGTGTGAGATGTAACTTCCTAAATATTTCCTCCCTCCAAATAACCAAAGTTGATTTTGGGGTTTTTTATGAGAATGGCTCCAAGATTGAATCTTGTCGAGCGGTGGGCTAAAGACACCCCAAAAGGAACACATGAGAATCTCAATTTTTCCATTGTAGAAATTATCGGCCCAAATGCTGCATTCAAACCGGTGGATATAAGTTGGCTTAAAAACGCCAAGCAAGTCAAGTGGATTCTGCTTCTCAAGGCTAATCGAGCCGTCGACTACATGGCTTGGCTTGGTGTCATCCTATGGGGGTCTACTGAGAGCCATCAAGAAGAGGTTAGAAATAAAAAACCCAAGAAAATAGAAAGAATTAAATGCAAAATTAGAAGAGTGGCTGCATAAAACAGTAAGTGCATTTAACAACAAAATGTTTAGAGACAAGAGCAAAGCCACCTCACACAAGTCAGCAGATTCTGAGTTCCTATTAGCTCTCTTTCACATTACTTTCACATTATATCTCTGCAGTCCTTGTGGAGAAGGTGGAGCTTCTCTATCACATACACATAAACACAAACACACAACACATTGTCTAATTTCTCCTCAAATTATATAAGTATGCTAGAAGTAGAAAACCATCAAACACCCAACATATATCTTCTTTAGTTCCACTAAAAAACTAGCTGCAAGATTAACTTAATTAAAGACACACACAATCAGAATGAGAGCTAAAGTCTTTACAACATTTCTAGTATTGTCCACAATCTTCCCCTTTAAAGCTAACAAAACCTCTCTCTTCATTTTAGATATTCAAATTTCTTTATCTACATCTATTAACTCTTTTATTTTTGTTAACATTGAGTTCTTTGAATCTCGACTTTGGAAGAATGGGTCGTTCCTCTACTAAATCAGATGTGCCAAACTCCAATTCCTCCAAGAAAAAGATGAGCAATGGAGATCACAAGACAAAAACGTAAAAATCAAAAAGTAAAAATCGAAAATAAAATAGAAATAGACAAACATAAACAACAATAAATCACAGAATAAAAGCGAAAACATGTAAACAAAGTCAAAGAACGAAAACATAAAAATCAAAAAGTGAAAATCGAAAATAAAACCTAAATAGAGAAACATATACCACGAGAAATCGAAGAACACTATGCAGATCTAATAGACAAACTATTGATAGAGATTCGGAGAGTAAACATGAAAAAAATGAAGAAAGAAAGAGAGGGAGAGAGAGTGGCGAAGAATGTGTAGAGTTTCGCAGAGAGAGAGAGAATAGAAGAAGGATAGGGTTTGAGAATTCACAGATCTGAAAAATGAAATTTGGGTCAAGAACAGTATTTATACTCCGGGTTATAGAAATGAGTCGGATCTGGGTGCAACCTTGCACCCAGTTGCATACAATAAATTGCCTAAATTAAATTTTGCTGAAATAAATAAGAGAAAAATTTAAAATCTTAAATTAAAATTAATTAAATATGGTATCATTATGACAAAAATTAAATAAGGTATATTTTAAATAAGGTATCAAATCAATGACCAAGATCTAATCTCATAATTGTGATGAATGGATGAGATTCAATAATGTGATGAATTGATGAGATTCAAAATGACTTATAGTAATCAAATTCAAGGGTGTATATTAAAAATTGACTCAATTTTGACTTTTTCACTTTGCCATTATATTATATTATTATTATTATTATTATATTATAATTATTATATTATAATAATTATTATTACTTTAGATTAGATTAGATTTATTTATATTTATTTATTTTTATATATAGATAGATATAGATAAATATAGTTTTTTAATTTAATTTTTGGTATTGGTATAGGAATATACGATTATGAGTTATTCTGTAGTGCATCGGGTGCAATGTGCACCTGAATAACCTAAACTGTTAGATTATGTTTATATTTAATTCTAACCACTAAATAAAATAAAATAATTAAAAATAAAAACACTATCCACCCACTACATCACTACATTTATACTATAAAATTTTAGGTGTACCGATGTATCAGGTGCACTATAACTCCGAAATTTTTGGTGGCGATAGTGCCGCCAAAAGAAAAGTGAACCTATGTAACACCCCATTATTTCATTATCTATATTTTCGTAAATTTGATTTTTAAATAATTTATATTATATATTTTAATATATTATAATAAATAATATACGATTAGTGATGTGTGGGTGTGTGCAAGTTGATCTCCAAGTTTTGAAATAAATAATTAAAAGTGAAAGAAAGGCTTGCAGCCCAAGTTTTTAAACTACATATATATCACACGTTTTTTTTTGCAACTTGCCCAAGTTTATCCATCCAACTTGGCATATATATATATATATATATATATATATATATATATATATATATATATATATATATATATATATATATATAACACTCATTTACACATGTATATATATACTTTCTCACACACTGCCATTTTTTATTTCATTCATTTTATTGTCAAACCTTATTATGCTATATACTAAAATATTCATCTCGAAGTGTAGATTCCAAATATATAATTCTTTTATAAAATAGATGTCATTTTGAGCTAGAAAAGCTCCGTCAAAGTTTCAACCCATTTAATGGCAGATTATATTTCGGTGTGAGTTAGCTTTGATATTATAGTCCGTTTTGAAGCTCTCCTCACGAGGATCACAAAGGTATAATTAGTTTTTAGTTTTGACGTAAAATGAAGAAATTGGGAAGAAACCCACTTCACGGTATAATTTCATATTTTTTAAACTTTAACATTTTGATACAAAATTGGTATTGATGTGATCCTCATCTCACGAGGATTCCAACGGTGTTTTCGGAATTTCAAACGGAGTTGTATAACTCAAGTTGGGTCATTTTGTAATAAGTATAAAGTTTAGGGTATGTTTAAATAAGAATTTAATATAATGCGGGGACTTGATTGCAATTTATAAAAATATATATAATAATAATGAATTTCGAAATTTGAATAGCAAGTCAATTATAGTTGTCACGTTTTGTATATATATATTTTTATTTTTATTTTTATTTCTTTTAAATATTAATCATAATTTTTATTACTATTATTATGATTTATTTATTTATTATTTATTTTATTTTATTCATATATATATATTTTAATTTAACTTTTGTCACTATTATTATTTAAGTGAAAAATCTTTATTTTATATTTGTAATAAAATTAGTAAATCATTTTCAAGAATTTCTGAGATCGTAGAGCAAGCCTTGTCCACTCTGCTATTTCCAAGGAAGTTCAAGGTGGGGGTAACTTTCACTCTTTACCGGGTGCTACATTTTATGTCATGATTGCTGTGTTAAGATGTGATATGTGTTACTGATATGTCATGTTATGTGCTATGTGTGCTTTTAGTTCGATGACAAATATTTTTCTACTAACACTTGTACGGGGTGACGACTCGGTGCACATATACCAACTAACACAAGTTACTGGCTACGTCAGTTCAGTACTAAAATGTATTTCAAGTATGCTAACATTGTACTGGGGAGACGGCCTGGTGCACATATACCAACTAACACAAGTTATCGGATGACGATTCGGTCTAAAATATTTTCAATGAGTTATCGAACGGCAATGTGCAAAAGCAATTTATTAAAATTGGCATATGTTACATTTTATAGTATATTTGACATACATATTTATTTTTAATTGTGCAATCATTTAAGTTAACCCACTGAGTGTATTTCACACGCTCACCCCTTCCACTCCAAACCCTTTTCAGGTTGAGGCTACGACGGCGTACCGGGGGCGGATGCGTTGAGTGAAAGCTTTATAATTAACGCGTTGCGCCAAAAATCTCTTTATATAAATTCTTATGATACACTTTTGTATAATTTCCACTGTTTATGATATTTTATTAACTTTATTTTATGGTTCACGCCCGCACTGAAGGTTAATATTATCAAAGAATTGCGAACAAAATCTTCCTTTCTATTTATTGAAAACTGGGGCGTGACAAATGGTATCAGAGCGGGTCTACGTTCCTGTGGGCTCGTATTTAAAAAAAATTAATTATCTATGATTCTACATTTTTGTGGACTCATATTTTTAAAATAAATTATTTATGAATCTATATTTTGGAGGATTGGTATTTAAATAAATTTCTAATAATACTCGCTATGCATCTACCTGGTACACGACGTCAGCTTCAAGGTATATAAATATTTATTTTATTATTTACCTCAATTCTTTAAAGTGAGAAGTTTTTCTGAATTTCGAAGACGAAATTATTTTTAGGGGGATAGATTGTAACACCCCATTATTTCATAATCTATATTTTCGTAAATTTGATTTTTAAATAATTTATATTATATATTTTAATATATTATAATAAATAATATACGATTAGTGATGTGTGGGTGTGTGCAAGTTGATCTCCAAGTTTTGAAATAAATAATTAAAAGTGAAAGAAAGGCTTGCAGCCCAAGTTTTTAAACTACATATATATCACACGTTTTTTTTTTGCAACTTGCCCAAGTTTATCCATCCAACTTGGCATATATATATATATATATATATATATATATATATATATATATATATATATATATATATATATATATAACACTCATTTACACATGTATATATATACTTTCTCACACACTGCCATTTTTTATTTCATTCATTTTATTGTCAAACCTTATTATGCTATATACGAAAATATTCATCTCGAAGCGTAGATTCCAAATATATAATTCTTTTATAAAATAGATGTCATTTTGAGCTAGAAAAGCTCCGTCAAAGTTTCAACCCCTTTAATGGCAGATTTTATTTCGGTGTGAGTTAGCTTTGATATTATAGTCCGTTTTGAAGCTCTCCTCACGAGGATCACAAATGTATAATTAGTTTTTAGTTTTGACGTAAAATGAAGAAATTGGGAAGAAACCCACTTCACGGTATAATTTCATATTTTCTAAACTTTAACATTTTGATACAAAATTGGTATTGATGTGATCCTCACCTCACGAGGATTCCAACGGTATTTTCGGAATTTCAAACGGAGTTGTATAACTCAAGTTGGGCCATTTTGTAATAAGTATAAAGTTTAGGGTATGTTTAAATAAGAATTAAATATAATGCGGGGACTTGATTGCAATTTATAAAAATATATATAATAATAATGAATTTTGAAATTTGAATAGCAAGTCAATTATAGTTGTCACGTTTTGTATATATATATTTTTATTTTTATTTTTATTTCTTTTAAATATTAATCATAATTTTTATTACTATTATTATGATTTATTTATTTATTATTTATTTTATTTTATTCATATATATATTTTAATTTAACTTTTGTCACTATTATTATTTAAGTGAAAAATATTTATTTTATATTTGTAATAAAATTAGTAAATCATTTTCAAGAATTTCTGAGATCGTAGAGCAAGCCTTGTCCACTCTGCTATTTCCAAGGAAGTTCAAGGTGGGGGTAACTTTCACTCTTTACCGGGTGCTACATTTTATGTCATGATTGCTATGTTAAGATGTGATATGTGTTACTGATATGTCATGTTATGTGCTATGTGTGCTTTTAGTTCGATGACAAATATTTTTCTACTAACACTTGTACGGGGTGACGACTCGGTGCACATATACCAACTAACACAAGTTACTGGCTACGTCAGTTCAGTACTAAAATGTATTTCAAGTATGCTAACATTGTACTGGGGAGACGGCCTGGTGCACATATACCAACTAACACAAGTTATCGGATGACGATTCGGTCTAAAATATTTTCAATGAGTTATCGAACGGCAATGTGCAAAAGCAATTTATTAAAATTGGCATATGTTACATTTTATAGTATATTTGACATACATATTTATTTTTAATTGTGCAATCATTTAAGTTAACCCACTGAGTGTATTTCACACGCTCACCCCTTCCACTCCAAACCCTTTTCAGGTTGAGGCTACGACGGCGTACCGGGGGCGGATGCGTTGAGTGAAAGCTTTATAATTAACGCGTTGCGCCAAAAATCTCTTTATATAAATTCTTATGATACACTTTTGTATAATTTCCACTGTTTATGATATTTTATTAACTTTATTTTATGGTTCACGCCCGCACTGAAGGTTAATATTATCAAAGAATTGCGAACAAAATCTTCCTTTCTATTTATTGAAAACTGGGGCGTGACAAATGGTATCAGAGCGGGTCTACGTTTCTGTGGGCTCGTATTTAAAAAAAATTAATTATCTATGATTCTACATTTTTGTGGACTCATATTTTTAAAATAAATTATTTATGAATCTATATTTTGGAGGATTGGTATTTAAATAAATTTCTAATAATACTCGCTATGCATCTACCTGGTACACGACGTCAGTTTCAAGGTATATAAATATTTATTTTATTATTTACCTCAATTCTTTAAAGTGAGAAGTTTTTCTGAATTTCGAAGACGAAATTATTTTTAGGGGGATAGATTGTAACACCCCATTATTTCATAATCTATATTTTCGTAAATTTGATTTTTAAATAATTTATATTATATATTTTAATATATTATAATAAATAATATACGATTAGTGATGTGTGGGTGTGTGCAAGTTGATCTCCAAGTTTTGAAATAAATAATTAAAAGTGAAAGAAAGGCTTGCAGCCCAAGTTTTTAAACTACATATATATCACACGTTTTTTTTTGCAACTTGCCCAAGTTTATCCATCCAACTTGGCATATATATATATATATATATATATATATATATATATATATATATATATATATATATATATATATATATATAACACTCATTTACACATGTATATATATACTTTCTCACACACTGCCATTTTTTATTTCATTCATTTTATTGTCAAACCTTATTATGCTATATACAAAAATATTCATCTCGAAGCGTAGATTCCAAATATATAATTCTTTTATAAAATAGATGTTATTTTGAGCTAGAAAAGCTCCGTCAAAGTTTCAACCCCTTTAATGGTAGATTTTATTTCGGTGTGAGTTAGCTTTGATATTATAGTCCGTTTTGAAGCTCTCCTCACGAGGATCACAAATGTATAATTAGTTTTTAGTTTTGACGTAAAATGAAGAAATTGGGAAGAAACCCACTTCACGGTATAATTTCATATTTTCTAAACTTTAACATTTTGATACAAAATTGGTATTGATGTGATCCTCACCTCACGAGGATTCCAACGGTGTTTTCGGAATTTCAAACGGAGTTGTATAACTCAAGTTGGGCCATTTTGTAATAAGTATAAAGTTTAGGGTATGTTTAAATAAGAATTTAATATAATGCGGGGACTTGATTGCAATTTATAAAAATATATATAATAATAATGAATTTTGAAATTTGAATAGCAAGTCAATTATAGTTGTCACGTTTTGTATATATATATTTTTATTTTTATTTTTATTTCTTTTAAATATTAATCATAATTTTTATTACTATTATTATGATTTATTTATTTATTATTTATTTTATTTTATTCATATATATATTTTAATTTAACTTTTGTCACTATTATTATTTAAGTGAAAAACATTTATTTTATATTTGTAATAAAATTAGTAAATCATTTTCAAGAATTTCTGAGATCGTAGAGCAAGCCTTGTCCACTCTGCTATTTCCAAGGAAGTTCAAGGTGGGGGTAACTTTCACTCTTTACCGGGTGCTACATTTTATGTCATGATTGCTGTGTTAAGATGTGATATGTGTTACTGATATGTCATGTTATGTGCTATGTGTGCTTTTAGTTCGATGACAAATATTTTTCTACTAACACTTGTACGGGGTGACGACTCGGTGCACATATACCAACTAACACAAGTTACTGGCTACGTCAGTTCAGTACTAAAATGTATTTCAAGTATGCTAACATTGTACTGGGGAGACGGCCTGGTGCACATATACCAACTAACACAAGTTATCGGATGACGATTCGGTCTAAAATATTTTCAATGAGTTATCGAACGGCAATGTGCAAAAGCAATTTATTAAAATTGGCATATGTTACATTTTATAGTATATTTGACATACATATTTATTTTTAATTGTGCAATCATTTAAGTTAACCCACTGAGTGTATTTCACACGCTCACCCCTTCCACTCCAAACCCTTTTCAGGTTGAGGCTACGACGGCGTACCGGGGGCGGATGCATTGAGTGAAAGCTTTATAATTAACGCGTTGCGCCAAAAATCTCTTTATATAAATTCTTATGATACACTTTTGTATAATTTCCACTGTTTATGATATTTTATTAACTTTATTTTATGGTTCACGTCCGCACTGAAGGTTAATATTATCAAAGAATTGCGAACAAAATCTTCCTTTCTATTTATTGAAAACTGGGGCGTGACAACCTAATAATAAAAACTAGTAGTACACCCGTGTGTTGCACCGATTATTATAATATTAGATGATTAATATAAAAAATGTGTTGGTAAAATTTAAAAAGAAAGTTTGATCAATTTTCATGTGTTATTGTTATGCAATGTGACATACAGCATGATGACATGTCATAGAGAAAAAAGAGAAACTATACAAAGTATTAATCCTATGAACAATAGTTAAGATTTATTTTCTAATTATATGCCAATTATACAATTTGTAGTATAGGAGATTATACACTAAAATAGCATAAAAGATTTTGCAGTAAAGTGTATTATTTTTTTTTTATAAAATAGATAACTGTATTAATAGTGAGTGGTTATATGTGTGAGACCTTTTGCTAAAAAGAAAAAATGAATACTTTTAAAATGGACAATAAAAATTACAAAATAAAAACTTTATCTAGCGGATGAAAAAAAAACGATCAAAATGACAAAATAGATACTTTATCAGCGAATAAAGGAGTATTTTAAAAGTAGCAATATATAGTGATAATTAAAGGTCACTGGTTGAGATTTGTAGGGGTGAGAATTAGGAACGAATAAACAATCATTTATATTGATGGTGTTTTTTTTTTTTCATAAAAACTAAAATTCAATTTTGGTAATCATTTTCATCAATTTAATTTAGAGTAAATGTTGTGTGAAATTGTCTCGTGATGAGATTATTTTACGCATTCGTAGTTACATTTCGCTATAAAATGTCACTACTTTTTTTATACTATAAATTGTTTATAAAATAGTTCACTACATCATTATTACTTTTTATTGATTAAATATTAGTTTTCATTAATAATATAATATAATTTGCTTTTAATTTACTTTTAATTTATTAACTAACTACTTAATAATACCAATCAATTATTAAATATTCATATTTTAAAAAAAAATACCAGTATTAAGGTCAAATATAAATTAAACACCCGTAGTTATAGAGTACATTGTTGCATTAACCGTATAATACATCTTTCATGGAAATAGTAAAATAAAAGGTAACACATAACAAAGATTAAAAGTGTATTGATAATTTCCTGACATAGTTTTGATCCATCCACTCTAAAAAACAATGCACATTTCCTTTATAATAATAATAATAATAATAATAATAATAATAATAATAATAATGGAAGAGGTAGTATTTTTTATTTGTATCACACTAAATAGATGTATATATATAAATTCAAATCCACAAAACTTAAAAAATTTAAACAGATATCTGTGTATTTTGTAACCTAAAATCATAAAATCTAATTACATTCAATTTTAATAATGATTTGTTTCCAAAAATTTTCAACAAATAATATCTTACTCTTACTTTAGATTATGAAAAAAAAAATCATAATCCATATATTCTCGTAATTTCATTATTCAACTTGCAAATATTATGATGTCTCGTATGAGTTAGGCTATGGGTGTGATACGAAAATCTTTTTCTCCTCAGAATTGATATTTTTCGTTTAGGATATAGATTTCCAAAAATTTGATGACAGCACCGCTATACTTCCTGTGACTCATCATTTAGTAACTACACAAATAGCAATTACTTTAAACACATATCCAAACAATCATGTTAGACGAACATACTTTCAATTAATTAATGTTAAAATAGACCCAAACACATCCCAAAAAAATAAAATAAAAAACGCACGTAAACAGTGAAGCTTAGCTCCAACATGAAGAATTTGATTTTGCCCAATAAAAAAGTTTCTTCTTTCTACCACAATTTTCATCACTTTAACCATTTCTTAGGGTTTGACATGTTGAATAATTCCTTCTTTCTCTTTGCTCTATTTCATATAGAAGTCGAACTTTGGAGTTATATAAGAATGAATTTGGTGGAGGAATTCATTGTGTCAATCGTCATTGTCTGTATTTCCAAATGAAAAGTTAAATATTTTTCTAGATCTAAATAATATATTATTGTTTGAATCAATTATGAGACGGTTTTTTTAAGACAGTTTGACCCATCAATAAAATATATTTATTACTAATGTTTCAATCAAATATGAGAAAGGTTTTTTTAGACAGTTTGACATATCATTAAAGTATATTTATTATATGGATAAAATATGCTTATTTGTTGTTAAAGTATGTCACTAATAAATCATATTATAACATACTAAAATCTATATAATCCTACATACTTTATAAATATTATTTTAACAACTATTAGACATACTTAATCTATATAATAAATATACTTTAACACACTCCCAAACCATTTCACACAAGTTATGTTTCACAACGGACTTTCTATTATTATTTTAGAAATTCAAATAGCATGAACTTAATTTTAGAAGATGCTCCTATAATTTAAAAAATATATCATTCAATACAACTCCATTAATTGAAAATTATCAATATTTTTTTTGTGTGAATTCGAAACCATCTTTTCTAACTTTTTCTAAATTTATATGATACATATTCTTTTTTTTATTAATCTTTAAAATCAATTACTACTATTTATTTATTTTTAATCATCAAATTACAAATTATATATATATATATATATATATTTATATATATATATATATATATATATATATCTTTTTTTATTTGAGAGCTTCTTTTCAATAGATTTCAAATAAATAACTATAGGTGTTGCGTGAGATTGTTTCACGTATGACCATTTTACATTTTTTAAAATAATTATTACTTTTGTTATATAATGTTATCACTTTTCATTTACACTATAAATTGTTCATGAAATTGCATTATCATTTTTCATTAATTCAATATCACTTTTTTGTTATGGAAATTATTATTTCTTTTCATTAATTCAGTATCACTTTTTTATTACGAAAATTATTACTTTTCATCAATCTCATGTAAACTTACGTGACACAGTTTCACACAAGTCTTTGTCAATAAATAATTAATATGATTTTTTTTCTTCTTCTTTCATTTTTATATATAGTATATTTTTTCCTTCTATATACATAAAAAATATCTATAGATCTTTCCTATATATTATGAATTACAATTAAATATTTACTTGTATAATAGTAACAATAATTTAAATAAAATACTCTATAAAAAGACGAAATCTCCTTCTCCAAACTTATCTCCTCATCTTATATTTTCGTTCTTATATTTTCGTACATTATTTTATGTCGCTGATGAATATAACTATAATGACTTTTTATTTTCTTCTTTCATTTATATTTTTTTTCCATCCATATACATTAAAAATCTATGATGAATATAAGTATATGACTTTTTTTTCTTTTTTCTTTTTGTTGACGGTTTTTTAGCGGGTTAAGTTAAGATAAATCAAGTTTAGAGTAGAGATTAACCGACACTAAAATGGACACATCAAACACAATAGTTTCCTCCATCGCTCCGTAAATTGGGAGCCCTTTCCATATTATTGATATATGTATTTCAAGTTCCATGAAGGAATATTACACAGTAGAGAGATAAATACAAGTGAGTTTTTAGAGAGATGAAGTAGAATGGAGAAGATGAAGATGAAGTGGAGTGCCAACCAAGTCTTGTGAACCCAAGTCTTGTGTCCTTGAATATATTTTCCTTGTCTTTATAGGAGATATTTTGTAGATGGTCCCCCTTTGATTTGTCAAACGTTGTCACGTGTCCTTCCAAGGGAATCATATCTGGCAGAAAGGTACGATGAGATCCTGATATGTTGTCTCCATGCAGGACGTGTATCTTTCTACAGTCGGAATATAATACTGATGGACCGATAGTAATCTGATGGGCTGATCAGTTGATGGCCGATGGTTTGATGATTAGCGCCGAGGTAATAGCCGATACCAAAAGCCGACCTTATCCTCGGTATCGGCACTTAATTCTACCTTCTTGGTGTCGGTCTGCCTTCTGCTTTCTGCCCAGTCAGCCGAGGCCTTATCTTTGGTGTTGGCTTCTTGTGCTTATTGCCCCGTCATCGTGCGTTCAAATCTCACTCTTATCCTTAGCCTCAACTTATCTCTCGATTATACAGCGCGTATAAATCACGCCCTTATATGGGGGTATAAACACCCATAACATTAGCCCCCGAGGTTGTTCCTTGTGTAAAACTACAAGGAGCAATCTCGAACTCGAGCTCTAAAATTCCGTCGGCCTAGTTAAAAACCTCCATACGAGAAAACCCAGTGGGAAAAACTCGTATGTAGGAAAAAGAGTACCGTAAGAACTTTAGAACTCTGATGCAGAATGAACCCTCTTCTGTCTGCTTATCCATCAGTGTGATTGTCGCACAAGCGTAGTGGTCAGAAGCCTTTTCTTCTTTCTGCTTCACTTTGTTTGATTGTTGATTTCAACCTCGATATCCGATCGGGATTGTCATATTCTTCCATACCTTAATCAACCGAGTAATTTGATTTGAATTTTCTTCTTCAGTTTTTGGGTGCCTGAGATGTAGTCTTGATTTCTGAATCTCCTTTCCATCGAATACTTATTGGATTATCTTCAGCCCCAAGCCCCCGAGATGTAGTCTTGTCCTTATCTTCATTTCCCGAGTTCCTGAGATGGAATGTCGAGTTCTGAATCTCTCCTTTTAGTGTGATCATTTGATTTGACTTTCTTTCTTCAGCCCCCGAGATGTAATATCGATCTTATCTTCAGCCCCTAAGTTCCCGAAATGGAGTGTATGGTTCTGAATCTTTCTCTGCAGTGTGCTCGACATTTCACCTTCAGACATCGATCTGATTTTTCTCTATGCTTTGACCGACCGAGCTATTCTTCTTCGAGGTGTTTCATCGACTTTTCATCTAGTATATTTCTTTAGTTTAGCATCGGCATCTGCTTGCGATGTTTTTGTTTCCACTTTCCCAAATACCTTTTCTCTCTCTACTTCTCTTTGAGTGTTTTGATCCGCTTTTTATTAATTTGAGATTTCATCCATCATATAAGCAATTGAGCTATTTTCTCCAATTTTTATTGAAATCGGAACTTCAGCCCCCGAAGTGTACACACATGTAGTTTCAAGTAAGACAAGAGGCAAGTTCTAGAATACATGCACAAGAATGATACTCACTAGAAAAGAAATATCATGTGATTATGTAACATGTCAACGAGGCTTAAAATCTCACATGGGTTTTTTAACATGTAACAGAACACTTTTCATGGTAAGCAATATCCCACAAGTACACATAGAACTTCATATCACAATTAACTCAATTACACTTCCTTCATCAATTTCAAAAGAGCATATGAATTTAGACATAGTTAAAAAATATAAGCTCACATGGATCACCACCATAAACTCAACCCTTCACTCCATGAATTAAAAGTACATATAAAAATTAGAAAAAGGAAATGAGAGCACCTAATTTTCCTCCTTCAAAACGCACGAGCTCCTCGAGTCAAAGCCTCAATGTGGAACTCGTCTTGCCACCTAGTTACCTTTTTCTATCATCAAAGCTCAAACACACTCATCATCACAAGATTCATCAATAATAAAATAGGAGAACTATAAGAAAGAATCAATTGACTATCTAATCGACCCACACACTAGAAACACCACTAAACACTAGGTAAATTGCAAAATAATCGACACACCAAAATCGATTAAAGTTTTAATATACCGCAAAAAATCAACTCCCCTAGCAAACATTACAAAGAAAAGATTATACTCTTGGTGCTTCAATGAGGTAAGAACATCACACCCCCCAAACTTAGTAAAAACATAAGTTGAAACTAAGTTTGCAAAAAGATGTAATTGCCGATTAGTAAGCACCTTAAATATAAAAATTTCTTACTCATACAAAAAAATAAAGCAATAAAACGTAAGGAAAAGCCCCCAACAGGTGCTCAATTTTAACATCAGAGAGTCGCGACGGATGTAACCTTTTAAACTACTTGATTGGAGGACGGTCTTGTCGCATTCTCACCTTCAAATACTTTCTTTCCCTCTTCTTGTCTACACTCACCACCTCACCTTTCTTGGTCACAAAAATATGATCATTGGAATTTCTTTCCTCCCATGGCTGTCTAGACACCCCTTTGTCAATCTTCCACTTAAATTCAGAATCATATGTCTTAGAAAAATCAAGATTAAATAAGTTAGAAACCACATCTATGCTCTTGCATGATTGAGTCTCCATGGGCATCTTAATTGCTTGATCAAGAGAGAAAACCACATCTTCATTATTCATCTGCAGTCTAAGCTTCTCGGCTCTCAACTTCTTTGCTCTTTCCCACTTCTTCTCCATTGTAAGCTCAGTATTCTGCTTATGTAATGGTACTGGAGTAACATCAACATCATGTGGAGCATTCAGCGCAGAAAATGGTGCAGGTTGGTGCGATTCGACCTCAAGTCGTCCAGGGCTCCTGGTCAAATTGGGCACATAATGGTCGAATTGATCTTCTGGAACACGATTCTCACTCTGTATCTACGATTCGACCTGGATTCGACCTGAAGGTCTGGTTGAATCAAAGTCCCCCAGGTCGAATCGACTCTCTATAAGATTTTTGCCCTTCGATTCGACCTGGATTCGACTTGGAGGTCTGGTCGAATCGACATGGTGTTGGTCGAATCAGGCTTCTGACGGAACAGAGTGCTCCGGACGGGTGGATTCGACCTGGATTTGACCTGAGGGCCAGGTCGAATCGACTGGATGTTGGTCGAATCGAGGCGCTGGTGCTTCCAAATCACGTCTAGTGGTCCAATTCGACCTCCCCTGTTGGATTTGACCTGTAGTGGAGGTTGAATTGGGGTCGAATTGAGCTTTCGAAGTGTCCAATTCTAATTTCGGCCTCATCGGTCTCTCGTACTGTGTTCCAGACCTTAACATGATGGCATTATTCTCCAATGTTTGTGTCAATTTATTCACATTCGCGGCCATCTGCCCTATAATCGAAGTAAGGTCTTTCAACTGCTTAGATAAATTTGCATGATCAACATTCATTCTAGCTTCGATGTGGTCAACCCTTGCATCGTTCTCAGCCATGTATCGATTGAAGGTATCTTCAACACTCTTCACTTCTTGCTACTTCATACTAGGCCCCTTTGTGTCAACTCTGTAATCTGATTCTGCTGGGACTCTAGTAGCTTGTTGATGTTAGCTAGACTAGAAACGATCTCATCATCCCTATTTGGCTTGACTTGATGTTCAACTTGCGCCACCTTGCCAAGTACATATGATCCTCTATCTCTCTCTACTGGCCAGTCACGTGAATTCATAGAGATGTCTTCGAACAACTTTTCTAATTCAAGTGCTGTCTTTGATAACAGCGCTCCTCCTGATGATGCATCAATAAAAACACGCGACTCACAATCCATTCCATAGTAAAAAATACTTATGTATTCAGCCTTTGACATTCCATGCTGTGGGCACTGCCTGAGCATGTCTTTAAACCTATCCCACGCCTCATAAAAATTTCTCACCCCGATTCATAATAAATTGGGTGATCTCTTGCTTCATTCTTAAGATCCTTGAGGGTGACATGTATCTCTCCAAGAACTTCTGCTGCAGTTGGTCCCATGTAGTGGAATCTGTGGCATCAAGAGTCTCATACCAAGCTTCCGCCTTATCAATCAATGAGAACTTGAATAGGGCGATTCGTCTAGCATTATCATTAGCTCCAACTCCTTTTTGAGTGTTTGCATAACCAAGAAATCTTCGGAGATGTTCATATGGATCTTCAAAACAACCTCCAGAAAAGGGATTCTTTTCCACCATGCTAATAAGAGCGGGATGTATCTCAAAATTATCATCTTTCCCTCTTGCTCCTATCAACCCCATGTTACCAATTCCATAGTTCGTGAAAATTTCACGTATGACAACATTATCCGGATTTTGTCTTGCTCCAGTCATGTTTAGCTCAATGTGTTACTTCTTCCTTTCATTCCTTTCCTTTTGCTAGTGCACAAGTACATCAGAAAAATTTAAGGTTAGATAGAAATAAATAATCACAAATAAAAGTCTTAATCAAACTAGAAATAATAAAATGAATAATAACAGCTGTCCCCGGTAATGGCGTCAAGAACTTGATGCGCATTTTTTTTGCACGCAAAATTAATCCCCAAGTATTATGGATATCAATTGTAGCTTAGATAAGCGACCAAGTTAAATATCGAACCCAAAGGATGACGTATTATCAATTTAATTATTAACTAAATTAATTAAAACAAGATGACAATAAGATTGAGGTATGAAATTATCAACTACTAAACAATTAAATTAAATAACAAATAAAATAAAATATCACTCGAAGAATACGAAAGTGGATCAAGTAGGAGAATAGGTAGCTCTAGGATAATCCAGTTTTACTCATTAATTTCCCTTCCATGTGTTGGTGTCCGACTCTGCCTTGTGGAATATGGACGCATCACTAAGTCATGCAAATCTACTCTATAGACACAAGTAAATATGCGTGTAACACGTGTGAATAACCTCGGAGCAAAAGACGTAAATTTATCCCCCTTTCTAGGTACTATCAGTATCAATTATTTTTCACGTCTAGAATCTAACCCGATATGATATCCCTTTATAGGTACTATAAAATTACCCTCTTTATCCTGCTTACTAAACCGAATTCAATTCAATTAATAAACATTCATATATGATAGTTCTAATGAAGCTTCGGAGTCCCCTCACTTAGAATCATAACATGAAATTCTGCTCGGCAGTAAACGCACTCAATCAATAACCAAGATATGTATTCAGACTCTACATAACAGTTAATGATGCACAAAATGATTGTGATTATGAATTAAGAAAGCACGATCATATATAAAATAAATCCACAAGTAGTGTTGTACGGAGTATACAAATGAAAGTTCAATTAACTAGATAAAACCTTCACAACCCTAATTCTACCAAAAAGGCTCTAGCCTATGATGTTACGAAGAATAATCGTGGGTGTTGGATAGATCTTACCCGGATGTCCAAAAAATACAAGATAAATTAGGAAATGAATAAAACTCTATATGTGGGCATCGTAGCATCATTCTCTATCTTGAATTCTCCTCTTGGTTCACCTCTTGATTCCACAGACGAATTTTCAAAGTGATGGATGGATGGAGGAAAGGAAGTGGATGATGGTTGGGGGTGATCCCCCCTTGTGGGGTGTAGTATGGTTGTGGCCTCTCTTCTCCTCTCTAGTCTTTCTATGATGTTTATGATGTGATCTACACCCCTTTTTATACTTGTAAGCTCTCCTTATAGGCATTGGAATGGGCTTTTTGAGTGATCTCACGCGTTTAGGGCGTAAAAATGCGGATATAATAAGTTCTCAAAGCTCGATTCGACCTCACCAATAGGTCAAATCCACCCCTCCAGGTCGAATCGGCCTACTGTAAGTCCCAGTGCTCAATTCGACCAGCTGCCTAGGTCGAATCGAAGTGACGAGGTCGAATCGGTTTTTCCGCCATCCGATTCGACCTTGATTCGACCTGATGCTTAGGTCAAATTGACTTGCACAGTCTCACCGTTTTACGTATAACTTCCATATTCGGACTCCAATTTGAGTGATTCTTGCACTCACGCGATCATCTCTTCCTTAGATTTCTATCCATATGAAGAATTATAGAAACTAAAATATTTGTATATGTAACAAGTTATGCAAAGTGGACGGTCGTTCTGAACAGGAGCAGCTTGTGCGACGTCACCACTTTGATCATAACTCTCTCGTTTGGAATCCGATTGGGGTGTTCTTCATACCAAAACGACCCTCTCTTCAGTGGCTTTCCAATCATGAATCACACTAACAGTTTTGATCTCCATAAGAACACAGAAGAATAGCACAAGTTAGACATTAGTTTTTCAGCATTGATTGCAAAAATTGTACCTTTTCTCCAACTTTACACTTTTGGTCATTTTTCCACCTAAAACACAACAAAACACCTCAAGTGCACCTTTTTCTAAAATATATCGAATATAAGACACTAGTGCTAATATATTAAAACAATATCAATCAAATAGGTGTTCAATTGGACACTAAAACACACTAATTTCGACTCTCATCACCTGTCAACTCGTGTTAGCACTCTGGAAAAAATTCGGCGCTGCTCTGCCTCACACAACATGCAATTCGGCTTGCCTTACACAGAACTTGACTTGAGCTGCAAGTCGAGTTCCTCAAGACAAGTTGAGTTAGTTATTTGACCCATTCTGACCCTCTACGGCTCCCTACTCGACTCGAGTTGATAGGTCGAGTTGACCCTTGCAACTCGAGTAAGGCCTTCTTTAGCTTGTTTCTCGCCCGTCTTCGGTTTTACTTCATTTTAACCCTGTTTTAACCTTCCAAACTCTACAATACCCATTAGAAGCACTATAATCATGTAAAATACATAAACTACGCAATCCAACATGAATATATGGCCTTATCCTAACTAAAACAGGGTAATATGAGATAGAAAAGACGTAAATTTCCACTCTCATCAACCTTCCAAACTACCATGTTTTCCGTCTCCGAACAACAATTTGAAAACGCAAGACAGATGAGAGTTGAAATTCTAATGCAAACAAGGGATCACTCACAAATCCAAACTAAGATAATATACTCAAATGTTAAAATCCTATCAATTGAGAACACACATGTCAAACCAGTCAATCCCTATTTCAGAATGCTCTTCATCCATTCTCATGGATAATATTTGCACTCATCGCTCAAGTGTGAACTATACACTCTCATGGCTAAAATATATACTCTCAAATCAATATGCATGCACGCGTTACCATAAGCTTGACAATTATCTATACTCTCCACTTACTTTAAAGACTTAACGATGGGATCACAAAGGACTTGTTAAGGGTTATAACGTTGGCTCTTTGGACAAGGGTAGGTACATGTAGGATAAGTGATTTATTCACTAGTAGAGAATATAAAGCTGAGATACATCTTCAACACATATATTTGACAAAGCAATCTCCTTCTCTCTTTTTCTCTTTTCACTTCTTTTCATAATTCAATCCTCCCTTAACATAAAAAGTCAAAGTGTTCTTTTCATTTCTTTCTTTTTTAGATAACTAGGGTACCAGTTTCAGGCACTACCCTGTAACTGGGGCACCAATTTCAGGCACTACCCCTTTTGCAAATTTTAACCATTCTGCAACTTCAATCACTTTTCACCAACATTCATCTTTCCAAGTTTTTACACATCACCAATTCGACTTCTTCATTCTCTACTAGGATAGGTATTTAAAAGATTTTAACGAATTAAATTGGTTATCTTTATAGGCTTCCAATGAATAAGGCTTAAAGGCTCAAACGGGAAACTATGGATTATATAACAAGGTAGGATAAACATTTGGCTAGTGACTCAAATAAGAACAAAATGGCCTAAGATCATTTTCCATCATCTATCAATCACCTCTCTTCAAGTAGATTAAAAGTCAAATTCTAAACTACATGCATGTAAACGATGCCCTCAAGAAACAAACCAATCATGTATAATTTTTATGATTCTTTAAAGCTCAAATCTCACATGGGTTTAAGGGAATAATGAGAACTCCTACATAGGCTTATGAACCCATTTTAATACATGCAACAATTTTAAGTATTCCAACATCCAAATACATCTCTAACTAGATTCTCCATTACATAACATCACAACACCACATTATCAATTAATCACAAATTCAATTCAGGTAAGTGCTTAGAAAGATCCAACAATCATCCTCAAGAACCCAAAATTTAACCAAGTTGAAACTAGGAAAAACACGCAATAAAAATAAATAAACGACACACATCTGAACAATCACAAAAAATCGACTCAATATAATCAAATGAATAAAAAATACCTAAAAATCGTAAAAAATTAATCATCTAAGAACACAACACAATGAAGCAACTTTACTATGGTGCAACAAGACATAGGTATACACGTATCTCCCCCACAAATTTAGATCAAACGAAGTGAGAACATAAGTTTGTAAAGAAATGTATACCATAGTCAAGCAACACCTAATAAAATTTCTACATTGACACAGACTCAATAAAGTAAATAAAATGGGAGGGTCGACCCCCGACATGCGCTCATGTTTAATGTCGAAGAGTCACGACAGATACCTATTACTGACTACTGACTTGGAGCACAGTCCTCTCGCATTCGTACCTTCAAGTACTTCCTTCCTCTATCATTGTCAACTCCAACCACCTCACCTTTCTTTGTCACCGATACAGGATCTTCCATGTCAAAAAACGGACTGAACAAGTTAGAATCTTCAACACCCATATAAGAAAGAAAATCCGGAGGTAAATCCAAAGGCTTCAAATATGGAACATCCATGATTCCTGCAACCAAAATATTATCAAACATAATAGTAGAGTTAGTAATAGGAAAAGTAAGATATCCGTTTGCTTTGTCAATCCCCTCTACTACTTCAACTCCTTTCTCCTCATATTTAACCTCCTCAGCCGCATGTTTTCTCGCCTCTAACCTTCTTTTTCTATTTATCTCTTGCATCACCTAATGCAAGTAACTTCTCAAGATAGTCAATACATGCATCATTGGACAAACTCATGAACTATTCTTCCACTACTTCCACATATTTGCATTGCTGTTGATCCGTTGTCCACTGCATCTCCTTATTCAACAAGAAAAAATTTCTTTATCATCGGCTCTGAGCATCAACTCTTCTTTTAAATACATCTATCTGAGCTCTTCCAATAGCAGGGAATGGACGCCCTAAGATAAGAGGCGTGCCATCCTTGTCATCCTCCATATTGAGTACTAGGAAATCCACAAAAATAAATCAAATTTGACACCTTTACCAGCACATCTTCAATAACTCCCTTAGGGTATGTCAACGACCTATTTGCTAAGTAAAGCCACAGATGAGGGTCTCAACTCCTCCAAATCAAGCTTCTTGTACACTAATAAAGATATCAAGTTTATGCTGGCTTCTAGATCACACAATGCTCTTCTAGACGGTCATTTTCCTATCTCACAAGGAATGATGAAGCTACTAGGATCCTTCAGCTTCTCAGGTAACTTTCTTTGGATTATGGAACTGCAATTTTCAGTCAGGTTAACAATCTCCACACTGTTCAGGCTTTTTTTTCTCGAGATAAGTTCCTTGATAAACCTTGCGTAATGTGGCATCTGATCTAAGGGCCCTGAAAAGGGAATAATAAATTGGACATCCCTCATAACTTTAGCAAATTTCCTAAACTTCTCATCCAAGCTCTTTGACAATTGTCTTTGAAGAAAAGGAAGCGGTACCTTTGTTTTTGGAAGTCCCAAACTGTCTTTCTCGAATACCTCTTCCATTTCTCTCAATCTCTTTGCTCGCAACCATTTTTTATCAGCAACGGCTTGATCAGATTGGTTCACTGCAAAATTTGGAAATTCAGGGAATCCCAGAGGTGAACTTGTATCAAGATGGGGTTGAAACGCTCCCTTAAGCGCTGTCTGATTTGCAGGCTACTTGACTCGATTTTGTCACCCCCCAATCCTGGCTCGACTTGAACAGGGACCTAACTAGTGACCAAGTTATCTTGCTCTTTTTCTCTTCCACCCTACCTCATTTATGTCATGTCCTGCATCAGTTCTTGACTACACTGCTTCTCGGACCTCAAAGTAATCGCATTTGCACTCTCCTTCGGGTTGATTTCTGTATCTGAAGGAAATTTTCCCTTCATAATCTGCTGCTGCTGTTGATTTACCATAGTAGAGATATGACCATAGAATATGTAAGACTCTGCAACTGCTTATTTACTTCCTCATTCTATTTTGTCATATTGGAGTCCATAAACACTATACAATTATTGATTTTGTTGATGGCAGCATCATTCTTCTACATGTATTTTGCCAACTCATCATCAATATTTGGCTTTCCTTCTTCAGTTTTGGCTCCATGATCGAAATTAGGTAGGAATGGAACTGCATTATTCGGATTTAAATAAGCAAAGTTCTCATGCCTCTGCTGATTCTGAAATCCTCCTTGATTGATGGGACCTACTTGATTGCAGGGACCTCCCCCTTGGTTATTCATTTGGTTAGAATTTCCTTGGGGGTACCTGTTTCCCTGCCAATTTGGAGGTGCTCTTGAACCTTGGAGACTCTGCCCCATAGCCCAAATCGCGTCCTCAACCCCCTGAACAATCATGACCATATCATCACTTGCTGACCCTTAGTTGCCTCTGCCACTATTACCTGATATCAATGTAACCAGGTTCTTGTTCATCTGTTCCAATTGAGAGATAACCTTATCATTCTGTCAGCCTCAGAAAATATTTCTTCTACCTTTGCAACTTTACCAAGGATATAAGTCCCACATATCCTCTCAGATGGTCAATCTCTAGAATTCGTAGAAATATCATCGAACAGCTTCTCTATGTCATTTGACATCTTGCCAAAAATCATCCCTCTAGTAGAGGCATCTACTAATACTCTGGATTCATTATCGAGGCCATTGTAGAAAACTCTGATGAGCTGTGACTTTTTGAGTCCATGATGTGGACATCTCCTCAATGCATCAGTGAATATCTCCCAACCTTCTCCAAACGATTCATCTCTCCTCTGTTTGAACTGATTAATTTCTTACTTCAGTGCTAGAATCTTTCATGGTGGCATAAAACGATCAACAAACAGCTGCTGCAACTCAGTCCAATTAGAGCAACTGTCTCCTGCTAACTTGTAATACCACTCCCTTGCCTTGTCATCTAAAGAAAACTGAAAAAGCCTCATCTTCCATCTGTCATTAGTATTGTCACTGGCTTTAACTGTATCCATGTAGCTGTTGAAGCGCTTCAAATATCCATACGAAAATGCCTCTGGCGAAAGGATTTTTCTCCACCATGTTGATCAGGGATAGTCTTATATCATTTGCTTCATCAGCTTGAATGGCCCCAACTACGTCTGATCCTCCCAGATTGGTAGACTTGAATGACTCCTGGATGACAATGTCATCTTCATGTGTTCTTTCTCCCATAATTGGTGATTCCGAGTCTGATTCAGCCTTTTCTGGGATAACTAGATTTTCTATCTACTCTTCTTTTTCCTCTATGATCGCTTTATGCTCTGGTTTGTATGCTTTCTTCTTCTGAATTGGTACCTTAACAGCCTTAGGAGGTGCGTTAAGATTTTTCGCTACTCCTCTCATTTTTCTAGCAGATGCTTCAACCTCCAAATCAAATTCAAGATTTTATGGTCCCTTCTTTGACCTGGTGTGCATGCAACTTCAAGAAAAATTCAAGGTGAAACAATTAAATTTCAAAAGAAATATTCTAATTAAACAAGTAATAAAAGCAAATAAGTAATTCATTGTCCCTGGAAGCACGACACCATAAACTTATTAGGCTTATTTTGCACACTTTAATTAAATCCCCAACTGTAGGGATGTCAATTGTAATGGCAAGTACCCAAGTTAAAATTATATCGTTTCCACTGAGACAGCTAGCTATTTATTTATTTTATATTACTCTTTAACCAGAACTATTGTAACCAATTTGCAAGTGTTTGAATTGAATTAACATATAAAGTTTTGAATCAAAAGAGAAGTAACAGCTCTAAGGTTTCAAGTGTAGTGCAATTGATTTGGTCTCCTAGACGTCCTATTGTTCATTCATGCTATTTTAATGAAAATACATCAAAAGAGATGATGTGTAAACAGTTTTGAACCTCCTTCCTAGATACTAATAAGGCAATTTCATAAACCTCTGGATAGCCAATTCGACTAGCATATATTTTCTGAAAGTACTACTCAAACTTATTAAATTCCTACTTGATTTCCTAATTGCATTGTTCTACTAAGAATATCAAGTATCTTAATTACCAGCCCTTAGGATAATCGTGTTCACGGGCAAACTACTATAATCCTTAGCAAATAGACAATATTAAGTACGTATGTACACAAGCTAACACAACATACCAAGCATCACGGGCAACATCAATAGCATGCTATGAAGACATTACAAACGTTTAACATAATCTAAATAAATCGAATAAACGAGAATCAATAATAGCATAAATTCACAATATTTGTCTGGGGTTACAAATCAACTACACTAACCTTCAATCTTAATAATTGTAAAAGGTTTTTAGCCCATGAGGTTAAACACAACCCTCATGGCTGACAATTTCATTTCAAAATCAATAAAAGAAGAAATAAAGAAAATATACAAAACCCTAGTATCACGTGGTTTGTGTTCTTCGTCCGTCTCTCCAATTGGATTCCCTCTCTCAAACGCACTTGACTCTTCCTCTGGACCGATGGAATGGATGGGTGAAAGGTTTGATGTGAATTGGGTGATGGATGTATGGTGCGTGAGTTGGATTCACGTTCTGTTTCTGTGTTGAATGGTCGAACCCCTTTCTCCAAGTGTTCTGATCTCTATTTATACCACGTGCCTCGAAACTGACTCCTTTGGGCTATTTTTACACGTTGTCACGTACAGAGAATTAAAAGTCCCAATTTTTGGCCCAAAATACCCCAACTCGAGTTGAGCTGTGCAACTCGAGTTGGCAACACAACTCGTGTTGCCTTGAAATACAACTCGAGTCACCCTACACGAGTCATGTTATCAAGTCAAGCTCTTGTCTATCTAGTCGTGTTGCCATGCTCTAATTTTGATTTTCTCCGTACACCAACACGAGTTGAGTTGGCAAGTTGAGTTGTCGTCTGTCAACTTGTGTTGGCACTCTGGACGAAATTCGACGCTGCTCTGCCTCACACGACATGCAACCCGTCTTGCCTCACACACAACTTGACTCGAGCTACAAGTCGATTTGCTCAAGACAAGTCGAGTTCACTGTCTGACCCATTCTGACCCTCTACGGCTCCCAAATCGACTCGAGTTGCTAGGTCGAGTTGACCCTTGCAACTCGAGTAAGGCCTTCTTGAGCTCGTTTCTCGCTCGTCTTCGGTTTTACTTTATTTTAACCCTATTTTAACCTTCTAAACTCCACAATACCCATTAGAAGCACCATAATCATGTAAAATACATAAACAATGCAATCTGACACGAATATATAGCCTTATCCTAACAAAAACAAGGTAATATGTGACCGAAAAGACGTAAATTTCCACTCTCATCATATATCATTCTGACGGTGATATATATCGAGAACGGACTTGTGGTCATGGTAGATCAGAGCTTATAAAGAGCCTCTTTTAGTAAACTTTGTATCTTTTTTCTTTGACCGTAAACTCCATTCCATCTTGTAAACGTTTCCAAGGCTTGTGATCCTCGAGAAACTCCAAACCCAGCATTAGCTATTCTGGGAATTATCCTGCAACTCCCTCGATAATAAACTCAAGATCACCAAGTTTGAGCTATCCTTGGTATCTCCCAGTTGTTGGTTGTTGAAGATAATGCAAGACATCACAAGGAACAAAATTTTCCTTTTTAGTGATATCGAATATTACTTCAACTCCACTCCATCCTTCTGGGCATTTTAGTTCACCTTTAGTTGTGAACTTCTCAGGTTCCTGGATTACCTCCACAATTGGCTTCTTTCTCCATCTTTCGCTAATCATTCTGTTTTCTTGGAAAGAAATCATTTTCTACTCAAATCTGAGCTGTCTTGCCTGCTCCAGACCGGCTTATCCCTAATTCGCAAATCATGTCGTAGATTGGCAGTAACTACATTAATTCTGGCCTGGTTGCGCATACAACCCTTTTGAACATTTCTGGTATCTCAATATACTTCTTCATTTGGAATAAATTTGATTGATGAGTGTTGGATAGAGCATATGAGATATTGTACGGTCGGTTCCCTTCTTTCATTAAATCGTTATTCTTGAAATCTTGATAAGGGTGAGTACTCTACTGAAATCTTTATCCACCAGATTATAGGCAATCCTTGGGTAGATGTAGGACGCCACTTTGCTTGCGTACAGGTTCCCTGAGATTCCTCTCAGACATGCCTCTCTTGTATTCTTGATCCTCTTATCAAAGATTGAAATATCGATTGATGTATCAATACCTTCTTTGAATATCGCTTTGATGAGGATTCGAATAGCTCCAATATGGATCCAAGACTTAGTCTTAGCAACTTCTTTCTAAAGTTTACTGAGTTCCTTCTTGATATCATTAACAGCAACTAGCTGCATCTCCATTACATTTCCCATGAGCTCCATGAGGATGGCAATTTCCCATTTGCTCACTTTGTATATAATGTTATGTTTTTTCTTTTGAAACTGAGGTACCACTCTAATCGTCCCACGGTGAATCCGTCGTACAGATTAAGTCTTGGGTCCTCTCTCATAATTATAATAAGAGCCTTACGAGAAATAGATGTCTGGGAAAAGAATCCAGACATGTCTTCTAGAATCTCTTGTCTGAAGTTTTCTTCTTCACTCTGACTCATCTTTAGAGGATTCATCATGACTGAAGAATTCTTTTTTATAGAAGCTCTCGTCTAAAGGTATATCTTCAAATTGATATATCTGTACTAGATCTTGGAAGTAAACAGCTTTCTCTATTTCTGGAGTTGTTTCGAACTATCGTACTCCCCGCTTCTAGTTTTTGGGCAATCTGGTGAGATATGTCCTCTTGCTTCACACGTGTAGCAATTATAATCTTTCAATCTTTTATTAGCTTGTCTAGCTGCTTTTCGGAATGTCTTTCTTGTAGAAGTTCTTCATGTGCTCCTCTGGTTTGACCCTGAGAATGAGGCTTGACTTCTTGAACTCCATCTTGATGGTCCAGATCTTTGCCCTGATTTATAGCTTCAGGCCTTTTGTTTAGACCAAAAGGACCTTGGTTTTCTGGACTTCCACCCTACGATTCTTTGGGTGAAAGGATGATTTTTCTTCATCCTTTTCTATTTTCTTGGACTTCTTCCAATGATTGTTGGAAGATTATTACTTTAGCAGCATAAGGATACTGTCTTCTTGATTCCCCTTAATCTCTTATAGTTCTTGTGTAGTGATACTTGATGACACCACTCCGCAATCTTGGCTTTGAGGAAAGACATTCTACTTGCTATTGAATCCAACTCACATGATTTATACTCTTTGATCTGCATTTCTCTCCATGGGCTTGAGATTTTGGCAAAGACATCCTTCTTTTTCCTTAAATTTCCATCTATACTCTGTGAAGAGTTTGATGTATTCATCTACGTGATAGATGTCAAGTAGTTCCAGCCTGTATAGAGCTTTCCTATATTTTTTCTTTTTTTCTTCTTCCATTCCTTTGAAGTAGCCTATTCCGATGAAATGGATTTTGAAGATCTTGGCCATGAGATCATTAATATTGCCTAGATCTTCACCTTCCATGGTCTCCTTCTTGACTTCATCTAAAAGCTCCTCCTAGGCGCACTTTACTGATCTTTCTAAGTTGACAATTAGGAATCTTATGAACCTTTCTTTATCCAGCTCTAGTGTCCCTTCTTCAATCTTCATTGCATTTGTCCATTTGTCGATTAGGGCCTCTCTGTTCTTGAAGTCTAGAGTGTCAAGGTTTAAGATCAACCGTATGGATTTATCAGTTCAAGGTGAGACCGATCATATGGGGTATTGTATAGATTAGATCCTCGAACTCGGCTTGCTCCTATTGACAATACCATTGACTTTATCTTGAAATTTTCTTGGTTTTGGGACGTCTCTTCTTATCTTGTGTCATGGACTCCATGTGATCCACAAGTTCCTTCATTTTGGCTCGGATCACGTTGTGTCTGAGGAGCCTGCGACTGTTGTTGAGAGCTTGATATTTTCTCAACATTCATCTTTAGATCTACAATTGATAGCCCTTGGAAGGATTCATATTGATCTTGTAGATCCTCAAGATTCGCTCTTTCTATCCGGGGATATGGATTCTCCTCGAAGGATATCGATCATCTTTCTATTCTCCGTCTTTGACCTTATGACCTCCGTCGTCTTTCTCTTTTGGTGTAAAAGGGGCTCTATTCCGAAAGTCGGTGCTAACCTCCCTTCTGGTCTTCTCCCGGTTACTTTGGTTTTCAGGTGTTCCACATGAATTATCAGCTTTTTGGAAAGGTTGAGTTGTTTGTTCCGCAACGTCTCCACCTTATCCATATTGAGGCTGATCTCAAATATCGTCTTGGACATGTTTGTAATATTCTCCAAAGAATTTCACCGTCTTCTGTAATTCTCTAAGATCTTGGTTTATCTTAGAGTTATCTGTCTCGATCTCTTTCCACTATGTCATTTTACTCACCAAAAAAAGTGATAGGGCTTGTAGATTTACCTTGGACCTTGATTTGGTCGTTTTCTCCATAGTTCGTGTCTGGGACACGTCCATGAACCTTGATAAAACTTTGAAGTTTCACTATGTTCCTTGATACTTCTTTAGAATATCTTATTTCTATCTAGCGATTTTCCTCCAAATGTTCTTCCTTGGTGTAATTGGCACGAGCTTCTACCATTTCCATCTTCGGTCGAGACTATCTCAGAAACCGTCGGCGGCCTTTTTCTTCTTATCTTCTTGTTATCTATACAAAATATTGTAGAATTATTGTGTAGAGTTTCTTGTTTCATCATATCCAACGGGCCAGAAGACGTCGTTGCTCCAGTTTTGAATAGGGCCTAGAGTCCTATCACTCTTGGATATCGAACTTTCGTTCGGATCCATATTTATTAGAAACTCTCCTCTCGTTAAGTTTTACAAGTATTTAATAATTTTTTCATTCATAAATAAATAAACTTAGGGCTCTGATACCATTTTGAAGCGCTGAAAGTGAAGATAAATCTGGCTAAGGATAGGTATAATATAAATTCTGACTTGGAACTAATTTTACACATTTTTGGTTCAACATTGCAAATTTTCATTTTTGGTCCCGCTAACTGACCAGAATATTCTGTTAAATCTTACACATTTTTACAACGGGACCAAAATTGCAGGCTACGGGAACATTTTTGCAAGTTACCTTCTCCAACAGTACCAATCCTGCATTTACCCCCTTTAATAAATAATTGCCTGTCTCACTACCGTCTCACATAAACTCGTCTCATAAGAAACCCCAAAAAATAATTAAAGTTCCATTGTAGAATCGGTAGTACACTTTGTATATTAAATTTTATTTACTTTAACAACTTAAATTTTCTTACATAATAATTTTAAAAAGATAAATATTTATGTGAGACTACAACATAGGGTTGGGCCGTGGGCGATATGGTATACCAGAGAGATTTTTAGTCATACCAGATACCATACCGAAAGTTTTGGTATAAGAAATCATACCATTATCTTAGCTAAACTTTCGGTATACCAGAGTTTGGTATACCGATATTTCGGTACAGAAAAATAGTATATCTCTTACTTATCAATATTTCGGTGTACCATATCATAGATAAAATATCGGTATATATCATCCTATATAGCTAGTCTGGTATAACATTATGTACCTATAATTCGGTATACTTAATTAAAAACTGTATAAAAAATGAAAGATAACAATAAACACAATCAAAAAAGATAATAAATTTATAATACTAAAAATATACAAAATTCACAAATGACTAATTTAATAATAATGTATAACACTACAATTTAAATCTTAATATTAACAAACATATTAAATGGTAAGAGTATTAACTATCTCCAACTATAGCCATTCAAGAATGAATGTGATGATATTACATACACAATTGACATTTTTTTAATATATTTTAAATATATAAAAATATATTTATTAGGATTATAATAATTCTAATTATATATAATAATCATAATTCTCTTAAATATACTATATACTATGTAATAATTATAATTTAATTAGAAAACTTTAATATAAAAATAATAATTATAATTACATATATTGTATGTATGGTAAATCGTATTGTATTACCAAAAAATTGAATATTTTACTATATTTCGATATATATCGAGATACCGTGGTATTGACAATTTATATACCGTTATCGCATCAAAAATTTCAGTACGGTATCATATCTTACCAAAATTTTCAACATACCTAAAATTTTAATATCGGCATTTTTCGATATGTTAAGAGCCGCATACTAAAATTTTGATATTTTTTCCCAGCCCTACTCCCACACGAAATTAGTTTCATAAGACGGATATATAGTAGTAATATTATAATAAAAAATACTCCCGCCTTTTCTATAAAAATTGATAGTACTGTTGTAGTGAATTTTCATAAACAATTTGAAATATAAATAAGAAAGTGATAATATATTTAATTTAAAGTATTATTAATATTTTCAATGAAATATATTAATTAAAAAATAAAAAGATCTTACCATAAAACGGTCTCTTGCAAGTGTTGTCTTATTAAAAAGGAACAGACTTGTATGAGGCAATCTCACGATGAGATTATTTTATATTTTCATAATTAATTACTCCTTCTATCTCGTTTCAATGGTTATGTTTATTTTTTGCAAGAAATATAATATTTTAATGGATAGTTGATTGAAAAATGAGTAATATTTAATGTAAAGTAAGTAGATGCATTAATTTTGGATGCGGGTTTCAAGGTGATATATTAATTGTTTTTGGTGGTTTCAACTTTCGTATACCAAAAAAATAAAACGTAAAGATTAAAGTGGGACACCCAAAATAAAAATATGTAAAGATTGAAATGAGATGTGGAGTATCACTTTTTATTATTAAGAATGTTATCACTTTTCTTTTAAAAATATTACTTTTCAATTATAGTATAAATTATTTATAAAATATTTCGCAGTACTTTATTAGTGTCATTTTTTAAATAAAAATTAAATATAAAAAATTATACATAAAAAACACATATACATTATTTAATAAAAATTAATGTAGATATAATGCACATATAGTGTCCAAAATATAAACTCAAAGACTATACATGTTGTTATGAGTATTATATCTCTCATGCTAATGGGCTGGAAGCCCAACACTATTGATACTAGTAGCAATAAAGCCCAATCATGAAGAAGCCCAATAACAAAAAAGGGAGGTAACTCTCAGGTTAACTAAAGACCCCAAAAGGTAAATTCTATGAAGGAAAAGACATATGTCACGACCCCATTTTTCTCGCCAATAAATAAATATCATAAATAAATATTATTTTCATTTCATTGTATCATTTTTTTCAATACATTTTCGAGACTGATCACGAAGCAGCTCATTACACCGGCCTGGCCAACAGGTCGTCATCCATGTATACAACTCTCAGGATCTGACGTAACTCCAACCACCAATATCATATGCAATTTACCTACAATGCATAAACTAGTGAGATAAAATCTCATTAAGTAGAAATCATGCATGACAGTGCATGAAAATACATTTAGTTTTCTAATCTTTCTAGTTGGTCTCTTTTATTTTGAAAATTGTTCACGTTGCGGGACCCCACGATACACTTATAATATGCACCGGAAATGAGCTAATCACTTGATTTATCAATTTCACAATATAAATATGGAGCTGCTATGAGGACTATCATCTCTTGGCCCAACAAGCTTCCTGCCGCTCGTCACTTGTCCCGCCACCAAGAATTATTTCCCTCCACAGAATTTCACGTGCTGCAGTTCGAGGATCCACCTTTCCTTACAGCCCGCTAGGGTCCATCACCAACTGACCCCTACTGCTCGAAAGTCCCCTCACTGAACACCACACTCTCTCTCATAATAATTCAAGACGATGGCCCACTCTAGGTAGCCTACTCTGGGTTTCCCTAGGTCGATCCTTCCTAGGTCGCCCCTTCCGCCACTCAGTGTGTATATAGTGGCCGCACACATCATTAGTATCTTATTAATTTTGGGAAAAACACTTTTCATGATTATGCATTGTATACAAGTAGGAGAAACTAAATATGCATCGCATATTAATTAAAACATTAATATCAACATTTATTAAAATAGAATGATTATTTCATCTAAGATCACACAAATCCACGTATAGAACAATCTCCGATCACATAGGCCAATGAATATAAAACAACAATAATATCTCAAATCATATAAATCTGCAACTTGTATCATATATTAATCACAAATAATTCATAACATCATTAAACTAATCACAAATAATTCATAACATAATTGCCACACATTAATCACAAATAATTCACACACAACATGTTTATGCATTGTAGTTGGACTTCTACTAGTCTGGACTCCGACAATAATAACACTATAGACTCGTGAAGAACTGTAACTAATTTCTTCCTTCCCATTCCGGCACGTCATTTTCTTCCTTTCCTCTCTCTTCTCTCTCTTTCTCTCTCTTTCTCCCTCTCTATCACTCTCTCTTTTTTTTTCTTTTTTTTTTTAATTTTCTCGGACTTCGCCGTAGCTCACCCCAAATTGAGGTGATTACCTCTTTAACTCCAAAATATATATATATATATATATATATATATATATATATATATATATATATATATATATATATATATATATATATATATATATGGGGCAAAAATTTCTGTGCACCCAGGTGCACAGATCACATTCCGTGCGCCTTTAGAATTTTGTGTTAATTTGTATACCCTTTAGTATACGGATGTGTACCCTTTATTTTCTAAAGAAAATTATTGTGTGTATTTGGGCGCATGGATAACACTCCGTGCGCCTTTAGAATTTTGTGTTAAATTGTACACCCTTTAATATAAAAATGTGTACCTTTTATTTTCTAAAGAAAAAAATATTAATGAAAATTTTATACCTTTTAGAACAAAATGATGTATCTTTATTAATTAAAGTATACCCTTTATACCAAAGCAATGTACCCTTACCTATAATACTAAATTTCTAAAGGCGCACGGAATGTGTTCCCGTGCGCCCTGGCGCTATATATATATATACTCTTTGCGAATACGCTGTTATAAATAATTTTTTAAAAGTATGATGTGTCACGACGTGATTATTTATTATATTTTTTATTTTAATATTATATACATAATCATTTCTATTTTTATATTTTATTATTGTATATTAAAATTTATTATTATATCACTATTTTATATCTCTAAAATATTTATTTTTATCTACAAAATATCTGATAAATTTTTATTCAATTAATTATTTTAAGATAATAATTATCTAAATATCATAATATATTGAATAAAACATAGATCCACCATTTAAAAAAATAAATAAATTACGCTCCTTTTATTTTATGATAAGACAATATTTAAAAATTAATTACTCTAAAAAATTTTATTTAATTACTATAAAGCTTCATCTAAAAAAATAATATTTATAAAAATATTTATTTAACATAAATATTTGGTTTATAAATATGTCTAAAATAAAAAATAATGAATATTCACAGGCAAAAAATAATTATATAAATTATTAATTTAACTAAAGTACTTAATTAATATAAATATTTTATTTATAATAATAATAAAATATATTAAACTAATTTATTTATTAATTTAAGATAAAATATACTAATTAATCAGTGTAATACACTAAAAAAATTATTGTTGTATTTTTTATTTTAATATTATATACATAATCTTTCTATTTTTATATTTTATTATTATATATTAAAATTTATTATTATATCACTATTTTATACCTCCAAAATATTTATTCTTATCTACAAAATATCAGATGAGTTTTTATTCAATTAATTATTTCAAGATAATAATCATCTAAATATTATAATATATTGAATAAAAAATAGATCCGCCATTTAAAAAAATAAATAAATTACATTCCTTTATATTTTATTATAAGAAAATATTTAAAAATTAATTACTCTAAAAAATTTTATTTAATTACCATAAAGCTTTAACTAAAAAAATAATATTTATAAAAATATTTATTTAATATAAATATATGGTTTATAAATATGTCTAAAATAAAAAATAATGAATATATGCAGGTTAAAAAATAATTATATAAATTATTAATTTAACTAAAGTATTTAATTAATATAAATATTTTGTTTATAATAATAATAAAATATATTAAACTAATTTTTTTAGTTTAAAATAAAATATACTAATTAATTCGTGTAATACACGGGAGAAAAAACTAGTGTATATATATATATATATATATATATATATATATATATATATATATATATATATTGGTAGTAAGTCGGTAAGTGATTGACCACCCACTTACTATTAATAGTAATTATTATTATTATTATTATTATTATTATTATTATTATTATTATTCATTACGAATATACGTGTAATACTTAGTAGTTAAGATATAATACATTTATAAATTAATATACCTAAGTGTACATTTTCTTATCATTATTATTATTACGAGACCACGTGTGATACTTAATAATTAAGAAACAGTATATATATACACATAAGATAATTTAATTATATATCCAAATTAATTTAGTAAATATATATGCACTTATATATATATTCACAAATTGCCACTATTAATATCATAAATGTATCAAATAAAAATGCAAAGACAAATAAAATGTACAAATAATTACCACACAATTATCATATAATTATAAAAATGCGTAAAATACAAATTATATTATCACATAAATAGAAAAAATTCTCGGATTTTACAATATACAATTAGAAGAGGGCCCAGGACAAGCCCAAACCATAGCAAAGGGGCTGGGTCACGGAAACCCGATCTAGGGGAGTAGCGGCCGAAACACCTTTCGGTCGAATAATAAGGTCTCGAGGCCAAGGGAGACGTTCAGGAAGTCCGAATAGCGAAGCCCTCTTTGGAAGCCTATCTTCTCCCAATATGGGAAGAACCATCGGCCACTCATGAATAGGTATCGGAACGACAAGGGAATACATCCATCTCCAAAAAAGGATAAGATGCATAAAGACAAGAATAACGGTAAGAAAAGATACTTTGAATATCACTCTCAACTAAGGGGTAACATTCACAGAGCATGCTCCCCCTCCCCCACCAATAGGAAGCGAGCAAAGGATAAAAGGGAGTCTACAATACTCTGCAACCACCTGCAACACCTGCAGTCGCCACCAAACGACTGGTGAAGTACTCGCCATCCATTAATAACTATTTATCTCCATCTATGTGGCAGCACTGGATTGATTGATAATTAGGGTTTGATGTAAGTATAAATACACTTTTTCAAAAGAGAGGAGATTACTCTTTCTCATTCATGACATTACATTTATAATTTGGAGAAGTTTTGTGAGTGTTGTTATTGAGAAAAATAATAAAAATCAAGGGAGATATATTGGTCGGATCTTATCTGTTTATCATTTATATTTGTTATAAACGTTCTAAGTCCAGCTAGTTAAATAATCTTCTTTCATTAACCTCGAATTTAACTAGCTAAGAACTCAGCGCACCTAATTATTTGCCCATTAAAAATCACGATGGAGTTGAATGAATCTAAACCTAATATATTGGCCCATTAAAAATCATGACGGAGTTGAATGAATCTAAATTTTGTTTAAATTATTTCGTAATATTAATAAGATTATTTTGTTTTTACTTTTTTTCTATTATCAACTAAATTATTAAATTATTATCACATCATGGTATCATCTATTTTAATTTATTTTCAAATAAACCTTAAATTAGATTAGATAAAAGATGTGGATAGATCACAAATTTCTTCAAGTAATTATTTTTATATTTTGAATTCTATATTTTAAATTGAGTTTTATATTTTCATAGAGTGATCTCTAATATATTAACATTAAATAACTCATGTCGTTAGCAATTTTTCATTTTATTAATTCGTTAGAAAATCTATATATAGTTTGTTTATAATATTGTTTATTTATTATTAATTATACAATTTATGTATACTTATTTGTGAATTAATATAAATAAAAATATATAATTATGATGTTATATTGTTATATAACCTCTTCAAATTCTAATGTTACTTTCAAAACTTGAGAACATAAAATTATTAAATGTAGCATTGGAACATGCATACACAAGAAAAATATTTAATTATTTTGAATAAAACATCTAACATAAACAAAAGATATTATAGTAATTCTATATTATTAAAATGTGCGTAGGATGAAATTGTTCCGAATAGTATTGCACAATTAGACACGCTTGGTTGGAGGTATTAGGGGAGTGTAATGAGAATGAGAGAGTATTGACTCTCATTCCTCATGCTTGGTTAGGGGTAATAAGAATTCAAATCCCTCAATCCCCTAGAATAAGAATTCAAATCCCTCAATCCCCTAGAATCAATGTATACTCCACCATTTCAATCACTTTCATTCTCATTACCATTACCTTCATCGATGATTCACATTACTATTGTCATTTCGAAATTTGAATCAAGCGGCTCCTTAGATTAATCCTTTTTTTTTTAAAAAAAATTATAAGTAAAATCCATCTCTAATATAAATGCACGACCATCTAATTATCTCGTGTTAATTAATGTGGATTTTCTTAATTATAAATGAAATCCATCTCTAATATAAATGCTAGACCATCTGATAATTATCTCGTGTTAATTAATGTGGATTTTCTTAGTATAAATGCAATCCATCTCTAATATAAATGCAAGACTATCTGATTATCCTGTGATACTTAAAAGTGGATTTCTCTATAATTTGGTTAAATCCACCATTATTTTTTTAGGCAAAAACTTATGTGCACCCGGCGCATGGACCATATCTCATGCGCCTTTAGAATTTTGTGTTAAATAGTATAATCCTTAAAATAAAGATGTGTACCCTTTATTTTTTAAAGAAAATTATTATGTGTATCTGAGCGCATGGACAACACTCCGTGTGCCTTTAAAATTTTGTGTTAAATTGTATACTCTTTAATATAAAAATTTGTACCCTTATTTTCTAAAGAAATAAAAATATTAATGAAAAATGTATACCCTTTAGAATAAAATGGTGTACATTTTATTAATTAAAGTGTATATCTTTTAGACCAAAGCAATGATCCCTTACCCATAATACTAAATTTCTAAAGGCGCATGGAATGTGTTCCCGTGCACCAAGGCACACGCAAGCCTCACTCTTTTTTATATTGTCAATTTTATTTATGTAATTTTTAAAATTTTTAATTTTAAACATTTTGCAAATAATTCGTAAATAAAATAAAATAAAATATTACAAGACTATAATAATTAAAACAACAAAATTAAAATTGAAAAAGTAAAAGTGATAGAACCAATGTTTATACACGGGTTTGAATATTTTGTGTCACTTTGATGTGATATTTTTTGTGCCACATAGATGAGTAACACATAAGAGAGAGAAAGAATATTATATCTAAGTCATTCAATTCAATAAACCTTAAGGCTGTATTTGGATTGAGTCATTTCAAATCCATAAATTTGAAAATGAGTGGATTTTAATTTAATTCATTTGAATTCCACTGGATAAATTATGAATCTTTGAAAGGATTTCAAATTCATAATTCAAAAATTATTTTTTAAAATAGAATTTTATATATAATAAATAAAAAATAAAATTTTATTATATTAAATATTAAAATCTAAAATTTTATTAAAAATAATTTTTTTGAAGGGAACTCTACCACCCAACCTACCACCTACCCACCCCTAAAACCCACCACCCCATTCCCAAAAATTATTTTTTAAAAAATTTTAAATTTTAAATATTTGAATAATAAAAAATATTACCATCCAACCCTAACCCCTACCCACCCACCCCCACCCCCCCAACACCACCCCCATCCAAAAAATTTTTTATATAAAATTTTATATTTTAATATTTAAATAATAAAAATATTACCACCCAATTCTACCACCCTATCCATCCCACCCCACACCCACTCTCACCATCCCCAACCCACCTAAAAAAAATTAGATTTTATTATTTAAAAAATAAAATCTAAAATTTTATTAAATTGTTTTTTGGTTTGGTTTGGTGGGGTGGGGTGGGGTGGGGTGGGGTGGGGTGGGGTGGTGGAGGGGATGGGTTGGGTTGGGTGGTAATATTTTTATTTTTTAAAATATTAAAATCTAAAATTTTATAAAAAAAATTTTTTTGAGGGGTGGTGGGTGGAGGGGTTGGGTAGAGGTAGGTTGGGTGACAATATTTTTATTATTTATTTAAATATTAAAATTTAAAATTTTATTAAAAAAATTTTTTTGGGTGGGGTGGTGTTGGTGGGGTGGGGTGGGGTGGGGGTAAGGTAGGGTGGTAATATTTTTATTATTCAAATATTAAAAATCTAAAATTTAAAAAAAAAATTTGAGGTTGGGGGGTGGGTGGCCAGAAGGTTGGGTGGGGGTGGGTAGAGGTAGGGGTAGATTGGATGGTAGAGTTTAAAACTTAAAAAAAAAAGTATTTAATAATAAAAATTTTTTAATTAATTTATTAATTTTATATATTAATTTTATATATTAATATATCAATTACACAATAATGGAAGAATTTCAAATGACACGATTTCAGTGAGGATTTGAAATCCATTAAAAAACAACTAAAAATTTTCAAAATCAAATCCATTGATTTAAAATCTTGAATTTATAAATTCATTGATTTCAATATTATCCAAACATGATGGAGGGATTTGAGTGAAGGATTCATAAATCCCTCCTCAAATCCTTTCATTCAAACACAACATAAATGAAATGAGATTGGACTTGTTCACTCTATCACGTGTTATTCTACAAGGAAATATTACAGAAATGTTACACCAAAGTGTTATACTCCCTCTACATGGTTTAAAGTGTCTCATATATTTTTTTTTTCATGAATTAAAGAGTACTCCCTCCATCCCACATTAAAATTTATATTTATTTTTTATCCAGTTGGACCCACACAAAATAATTAATTATTCTATGTAATACCCGCACACAACACTAATACAATTACCCACTTCACATTAAATATTATTTCTTTGACTTCACTATTTATTAAAATATTATATCTTTTAATTTTCGTGCAAAAAAACAAACGACATCGTTAACGTAGGACGGATGGAGTATTATTATTTAATAGTATGTGTCATATTAATACTCTATATGCACGATTCAAAGAATCTCATTTGCTTTTTGTACGTAGATTAAAGAGTATTATTATTTAATATTCCCTCCATCCCGCGTTAAGGTTTACGTTTTTCTATTTTGGGTTGTCTCAAGTTAAGGTTTACTTTTCCTTTTTTATCAAGTTGGGCCCACACAAAACAATTAATTATTCCATGTAGGATCCACACACAACACTAATATAATTACTCACTTTATATTAAATATTATTTCTCTCACCCCACTACATATTAAAATATTATACTTCTCTTAATGTCTGTGCAAAAAGCAAATATCAAAGTTAATACGGGACGGAGGGGATATATATTGTATTAATGGGTGCATTTGGGCACCATACATTTAATTATTTCATGTAAGACTCACACAACACGCTAATGCAATTACTCACTTTATATTAAATATTATTCCCTCTGTCCCATTTCAATATTTACATATTTCTATTTTGGGCATCCAATTTCAATGTTTACGTTTCTTTTTTTGGAATATGAGACTCACCTAAAATAATTAATATATCACTATGGTCCCACATCTAACACTAATACACCTACCCACATTAAATATAATATATTTTCACCCACTATCTATTAAAATAATATACTCTTTAATTAACGTGCAAAAAATAAATGTAAATATTGAAACAAGACGGAGGAGTATACATTAATATAATATCTCTTAATTTTCGTGCATAAAGCAAATTTTAATGTTAACTCGGTACGAAAGGAGTATTATTATTATTTAATAGTATGTGTCATATTAATACTCACGGTTTAAAGGGTCTCATTTGCTTTTGATGCGTAGATTAAGAAGTATTATTATGTAATTTATATGTAATGGATATTTTGTATTAATGATGCGTTTTGTCCCTTTTTTTTTTTTTTTTTTAAATCCTTTGGACGAATGGTCTAAAATAGAAAAAAATGATTCATTCTTGTGGATGGAGGCAGTTTTCATGTTTTTCTCTCTTGACTGCTATAAAATCAGAAATGCAAGACTATCTGACTATGAATCCTCAACAATGGTGGGGATGCTCAGAGCTTGTGAAACTACAATTTTATTCCTCCATTTCGTTGTAACAATTTTATCTCCTGAATCCTTAGGATTCACCCTAAAACTCATCCCATGGGACTCCCCAGAGTCACCCCTCTACCAGCCAAATCTCAATCAAACACAGAAAGTTGAGATGATGGCCATCTCCTCCAAAGCAAGGGCTCTTAAAGTTAAAGCCAACACTTCCAACGTTCCTGGAATACAAATTCCAATGGAACAATTGCAAGACTTAAATTACGGTGTTAAAATCAAAATAGGGGAACCAGAAACAGAGGTTACTCTACTCCTCAGCACAGGCAGCGGGTGGATCTGGACGTGGTGCAAGATTGGAAGATCTAAAACATACAAACCACTTTCCTGTGCACATGAAGTGTGTTTATACAACCGCAACTGTGAATGCATATGGCCGGACAAGTGTGTTTGCATCTTGGACGATTACGGTATACCCAAGGCTCAAATATTTCTTTCATCTGACACATTTACACTGCCAACGAAAAACAAGAGCCTCACGACTTTTAAGAACATGGTTTTTGGATGCACACGTCTGCCTCGTGGGAAGTTGATCTCAGGGTATTTGGGATTGAACAATAATCCTGCATCATTCATACAACAACTGAGTTCTAAGTCATCGGTTGGAGGGCGCTTCTCCTATTGCCTGCATGGAGGGGGTGGCTACTTAAGTTTTGGAAACGACATCCCAACACAGCTCGGGAAAGGTGAAAAGATTACAAGGACATATACTATTAATCGAAGATCTGGTATCTCCTTGGCATTGCAATTGATTGACATTAGTGTATCTAAACAGAGGGTTTACCTTTCTCCATATATAATTCGTAACAATGTGGGGATTACCATCGACACAGGATGTAAGTATACTGTCCTAAAGAAAGGTGTTTATGACACGGTTATCAAAACATTCGAAAACTATTACAAGCGTGTGCTTATAAAAGTGGTCGGCCCAACAAGGGTTTTCAAACTTTGTTATAAACACAACCAGTGGGTGAAAACCAATGCTAGCATGACTTATCACCTAGGTGGATGGGCTGATTATGAGACTCGTCAAGTGTTTGTAGAGACCGCCCCCGGGATTATGTGCGTAGGCCTGCTATCTGGGGACATTTCAATACTGGGAGCAAACCAACAGTGGAATAAAAGGTTCATTTTTAACATGAAAGAACCACAATTACGATTTTCCGATCAAGATTGTGCAAGAGCTACAGGATAACAAGCCCATATGTTTAAATGCTGCATTGCATGTATAACTTCTTGGCTCTAGTTGAAATTAAGATGACAATTCTGCGATTTATTCTAAGTGACATAACCATTGACATATTTCGGACAGTTCATCAACTTCTCCAACCATGGTTTGTTTGCTTATTTAAATAATTGCATAACTGTAACTGTAATTGGATGTTCAACAAACACAAATCATCTGTTGTGTCAGAATGTACTCGGCTTGTCTGGGTGAGCTTTGAAAGGAATGACCAACTTCTTTGGGTTGATCTTTCCTTCTCCCCTGATAAGAGTATCAATACAGAGTTCAGGACTGAGAAACTCAGGGACTCGGTTTCTCTAAGCATCTTCCCTACAGCCTTGAGATCACAATCTGTAGACTAGTGGTTGAAGCTCTTTAAGCAATTGTTCACCATCTTGTTAATCTTCTTTCTTGAGGCTGCATAAGCATTAATGTCAGCTGTAGCAACAGTTTCGACTTTGTTTCTCCTTATGGATGACTCAAGATCATAAACTGACTCCTTGGTTAAGTCAACAATGTCTCTAGATGCACTGCAGAGATCCACGAGTTTAAGAGTTCCCTCGAGCAACTCGTCAACCCAACGTTCACCTTGTTCTTGAGAGAGGGACTGTTGGATTGAAGGCAATCCAATCAGATTATTGATGCTTTCGTGTAAATCCCTGAGGGCAGCCAAATTTGCAGAAACAGAAGAGGTTGATATTGAAGCAGCTTGAGAGGCCTTTAACCTTCACAGATGTTCTTCAACACATTCGACAAGTGGATGTGTTTGAGATGGAAAGCTGTTTGATTGTGAATGGAAAGAAGCCATCTTTATTTAATCTTTTCTGTCAAAAAGAGCTCTGAAGGCAGAAGAGTTCAAAATGTCAACTGATTGAAGCCGTTGGCTTTGGTATGAGTTATATATAGTGTGAGAGATGATGAATTGATGAAGTCAATGATAGAGTTGTGAGCTGCTCCATAATTATTGAAGCATGTGAAATACTGCGACCATGAATATTATATATTGAATTCATTAATTACAGAGATGCCTCATAATTGAGGTCCTGCAAAAATGTTTCCCATCTGTAGAAAAAAGGAATCAAATTCAAGTGTGTTGTAGTGTGGAGGTTTATGATCTTCAGACCCTCTTAAATATACAAATGCTGCATACGAGTATGAATCTGTGTGGGGGTTGTGGAAGAAAGTATAAAATATTCTTAATTGTCTGAAGATGAGGAGGTGTCCACCTTCATAATATTCTTGAATTTATTTAGGTGCTGGAGTTCCAGACAATGGTGGATCTTGCAGACATACAAATTCATAACCAGCAAATACATTACTAATAACGCCCTCTCTCTCTCTCTCTCAAAGCTCTATTCTCTGGTCATATTGAGAATAAATAATTGAGAGGACAGCATAAGTTGATCAACTGCTCCTCTGAGTGGCATTTAATTTTTCAGGTCAACGAGAAATATTTCCCCTATGACCAAGAAATGAAAGATGTGAAATCAGAAAATATTCTAATTGAGCTTGCTTGTTGAGATGAAAGCACAGGGTAGTGATGACAAGCGATGTGATTCCTCTTGTCTTCATCAATCATTCATGGTGCGTATGAAGTTAGTTATCACCGTTATCATCTATACAGTCGATGGCCTCTTCAACGGTTTTAATTCTTGCAGAAAGAAAACACCAAATGGGTGGAAAATCTTGAACGAAGCACCCAAAGTCATGCGCTTACAAAATCATAGTACATGTTTCATTGTCAAAAATTCTCAGTAAGTGTTGGAAGTTCTGTGCTGGGAGAGTCGAATCCTATTTAGCGATTCGCATTTGAATTGAAGGTCGGAATGTGCAGGGAAGCTGTAAAGACTGAGATGGAAATTTGGACAAATTATGGTAGGTGTGACATTCTTTTGGCTCATATTTTGAAAAGTGATACCATATTATCTATAGGTGTCTTCATTTTCATCTCTACGTTAGTTCACACAGAGGAGGTCGATCTGGGATATTGATGTGTTCGCGTTTATAATTCTGCATAGCTTTTGAGCAGACACTCTGGTACTTTTAGGCCAATCTCCGGCTGTAATGCGTTACAAACTTACAATACAAAATATCATCTCCAAAATACGAGCTGTCCTGGCAAATATTGTCGATCCTTACACTCTAGTTCTACATACGAGGGATGGCATCTTTTAGCTCTAGCGATTGATAGAATTATGAACAGGATACATGTTGCATAATGCAAAAGTTCACAGTCAAGGTTTGCATATATTTGAAAGGCGTGTGATAATTTAAGGAACTGGGATTTATCTGGCTGTTAGTGATTCTTTTCCCAACCTGGTTTTCACAGTGTGATGGAATCGATGTGTTGTTACAGTGTCATTTTCTTAAGCAGTGAAGTGTTCCTTGTTCGGTTTCTTTAAAGGCAAGGCAACCCCTTATGGTCCTGTGTAAGGAGATGAGGGCCAGTACGAGAAAGCACCATTGCTCTCACTTGGAAATAGCCTAGTATCTTCTTTGCCTGCATCTCTCCATGAACAAGGTACTTGCATTTGGTGTTGAGGAGCTTCGGATATATTCTTTATCTTGGATCGAATATAATCTGCTGACTGATTGGTTATTTAATCTTCTGATGATGACCTCTGTTGTCCAAGGGATTCTTGCTTTCTGACTACGACTTGTTAAGGTGGTGTAAGATTGGGTGAATATTAAGGATTCTTTTGCATCAACACAGGGAGACAGTAATTCATTAGCTTGGTATGTCATGGGATTGTGTTGTTGATGTTGAAGGCGGCTCTAAAGAGATTTCACAAAGTTTGTAATGTGAATGTCTCACATTCTTGCATGCTGTGTCTGGATGATCACTCGTTATTAGATTGATAATGATATTGCTTAAAATGGTGTTCTGATGCCAGATTATAACTAAGAAATATGACAGCAAAACAGAAAAGAGTAGTATACATTCAAATTCTTTTGCACCCTTCTTGAATTTTGAGGATTAATTCTTGTGGTTCTGCACGCTTACTTATCAGCTAGGTTGGGGGATGGTGTTGTGCAGGTGTCTCTGAAATGCGAGTGTTGCGATAGGTCAAGCTGATCGCGCTCTTGTATGATAAGCTCGGAACGACTCATTATTTGATGGAAAGCGTTGAGTATTGGTGGGGTTAGAGATGCATGCCTATGGATCTCATAACCTTCTTGCATAGATTGTTTTAAAATGAATCTGAAGAAAGCCATAAAGAAAGCTGAGATAGTTTAAAATTCAAGTTAAAAAGATGTTTTAATAAAATAACCCCATCTGCACTCTAAAGATGAAGCTTTGATCAAATTAAAACTCAAAGTGAAGTGGCCAAGGTTGTTCCCAAAAGTTAGCAATCATGAAATTGTACATTTTATGTAGCAAGGAAAATCACTAAGAGAAAGCATTGAGAAATTGAATGAAGAAAAAAAAAAGTTTGCTGTGGGTATTTGCTATTGCCAATACTGCTATTCACAATTTTCAATATTAGGATTTGCTACTTTTATCACTATCAAAACTCATTCCTAAAATGACATTTTTAACCCATTTCAATATTTGGATTGGCTTCCTATCGTGTTGGTTCTCATTAATTTATATCGAAAAAGGCAAAAGCTACTGTGCCCCGGGACACGGTCCTTGTGTGAATACAACTTTCTCCCTCCATATTCTATTAAACTTATATATTGCTAGGAATTCAAATTGTAAAAGAGTATGAAAATTGCAAAAACGCATGAAATGTGATCCATGCGCCCCGGGGCATGTACACAAGAGCCTACCCATGGAAGAATGTTTCTTTTTTAATATGAACATACTCATTTATTTTCCATGTACTATCACTATTTTTCAAATTTATCTCAAGTACATCAAGTATCTCAAATACATCCAGTGCGTACCCTCATTGACTGATGGTACCTTGTTATAAATTTATGTACTATGCAGCGAGGGTTAAATTTATATCGAATTATACTTTTATATTTCACTACTTATAACCCATCCTCCCACAATTATTATTATATTCATCACATAATAATTTGCACCACTTAAAAAATAATATCATACCTTAAATACATTTTAATTTTAAAAATAATACCCCTATCTAATTCATGTTACATACTTTACACTTTACTATTTAGTATTTAGAAAGACTACGTTATTCTTAAAAAATATATAAAGCTACTAAAAAAATTCTTATACTTATCGGTGCTAGTATAAAAAAAAAACAGTGTTATTCTTAAAAAAAAATCAATAAAGCTAGTAAAAAAAAATTATACTATGTATCAACCATATCAATGTTAGTAAAAAAATTTTATAGCTCCCTACAAAATTGGTCTAGCTCCGCCCCGAAATACATCCAAATTTTTTTCCCTTATTCAGTACATGTTTTTTAAGTTAATTATTCAAATTTTATTTTGCACTTTAAAAAAAAGTTCTAATATTTATTAGATATTTTATGAATATAGTAACTTTTATCCCTATCCCTCACTTTTTTAAAAAAAAAAAAGAAATTCAAAATAGATTAAAGAAGAAATTACATTCCATATCCGTTGGAATATGGATTATCTTATTGTAAGATAGGTCTGGTACGAAGCCGATTGTCCATCAATTAATTAACATAATATAAAAAATAAAAAAGCGGCAATAGCCGGTAACCTGTGCATACTTCACGAAAAAGAGCCTCCTATTCAATTAAAACGCTGATACCTTTTTCATTTTCTTATGCATTTAAAAATTAATAATTGATTATTAATGTACAAATAATATTTACATATAATTCGATCGATAAAAATTGAAAGTGAGTGTATAAATTCAAAAGTGATACCTTTATTATTAAATTATTTCATGAAAATTTTATAAACTAGAAAGTAATAATATTTTTAATAAAAAATAATAATTAAATAAAAAAAGTGATATTCAACTAATAAAATTATTTTAAAAATAACTTTTAAGAAAAATAAAAAGTGATAATTTTTTAATCAAAAATGATATCAGTATTTGATTAAAAAAATGACGCACATCCAATTACATTATTTAATGAAAATTTTATAGGAAGGATAAAAAGCAATAAAATTTTTAATAAAAGGTGATAAATTTTCAACTAAAAGTGATATTTAACCAAGAAAAAAGTACTCCATACACATCCAATTATATTATTTAACAAAAATTTTATAAGACAGTTAAAATAATAATATTTTATTTTAATAAAAAGTGATACTTGATTAAAGAAAAGTAATAATATTTGTAGTGAAAAATGATATCTAATAAAAGAAAAGTGATAATTATTTAAATGATGTATATAATTAAATATTAATATAATAAATAAAAAGTGATAATTAATAAATAAAAATGTAATTATCGTTCACTTTTTTTTTAATTACATTTTTTTACACGATTCACATTAAATGTAGGCAAAGACTTGTATAAGACAATCTCACGAAAATACTTAGTGAAATGGACAAAAAGTGATAACTTTTATAATGAAAAGTGATACTAAATTAATGAAAAGTGATAATGCTATTTCATGAACAATTTATAATATAAGTAGAAAGTGATAATATTTTATAATAAAAGTGATAATTTTTATAGCAAAAGTGATAACTATTTCAAAAAGTATAAAATGATCTTACGTTAGACGGTCCATAATTATATTTCTAAAGAAAATATTTTCTTATTTTATTAATTAATAATAAATAAATATAATAAACAATAATATATGTTCTAACATATTATAAACTAAAATTAAAAAAAAAGTGTAACCCAATTAAAAATAAAAATAAAAGAAAGAAAGAAAAACAGGAAACGAAAAGAGAATTAATTCAGTTGAGACCTACGTGCATTAAATTATAACGAAGGTAATCCATTGACCGTAGATCCGCGAATTTTTTGTTGGTTGATATTTGAGCCGTCTCACAAAATGAGATTAATGAGATGTGTCAAGCAAGTCTTTGCCCAGTTTATTGTATACTCCTATGTCCCGTTTTAACATTTTCATTTTGCGCGTCACATTTTAATATTTAATTTTTTCTTTTTGACATATGGAACCCACCTAAAATAATTAATATATCATCCAATACTAATACATATACCAATTTTATATTAAATATTACTCCCTCCGTCCGCTCGAAAGATTGTCTTTTTTCCATTTTGGTCGTCCGCTCTAAAGAGGATCATATCCTTTTTTACACACATGGGACTACACACATCCACTAACACTCCAACTAATACAACTACTCATTACACATTAAATAATAATACTCCTTAATCAACGTGCACAAAAGTAAATGCCCATCTTTATGGGCAGACGGAGAAAGTATATTTTTTCACCCACTATCTATTAAAACAAAGACTAGATTGGAACCGTCATTTTTTTCTAAATCCATGAAACCGGATCTTTTAATAGAAATAGGTCAAAGTACTTAAAATATGAATTCAACTACGGTGCGTGAATTGGGTATCAACAGAATTCAACCCCCTCCTACAATCTTCCAATGAAGACTCTAGATCCCTCTCCACCACCTTGAAATCCGCGTTATCCCCAAATGGATGGTGCAAATTTGTTGGTTTCCGGCGCCGATGGGCCGATGCCACAAACGAAGGAGCACATTCTGTTAAACAAACAAGTTGGGGTTCCAAATATGCGTCTTCTTGGGTGAGGCTGTTCCCGGACAGGTCTAGACTAGCGAGATTGTTCCCGGAGCTGCCTCAACTCGCCAAGCTGCGGCGGAATCTCCCCGGACAGGGTGTTGTTGGCGAGATTGAGTATCTGGAGAGTGTCTTTGAGGCCATCAAGCTCCGCGGGAATGGATCCATTGAGGCGATTGAGCGCGACCGTGAAGACCACGAGACTGGAGCAGTTGGCGATGTCGGCGGGGATGGCCCCTGGAGCTGGTTCTGCTGCAGCAGCAGGTGCTGGAGTTGCGATAGGCGGCCCAACTCCGGCGGTATCCCTCCGGTGAGACTGCAGGAGGCGAGGCCGAGGGAGACAAAATTGGGGAGATTGGCGAGGGAGGGGGGATGGGGCAGGTGAGGGGATTATCGCCGATTTTGAGATTGAGGGAGGCGAGTTGGGGGGAATGGGACCGGAGAGGTTGTTGGAGAAGAGGAGCAAAGATTGTAAGGAAGAGAGGTTGGAGAGAGTGGGTGGAATGGGGCCAGAGAGTCGGTTAGAAGAAAGATCGAGGTGGAGCCAACCACCACCGCTACGCCCGCGGCGGAGCACTGCACTCCTCTCCACGCACTCAAGTTGGGATTCTGGGGGGACCAGTCTTCAAGAACATTCAGCTGGTCTTTCACAAAAATTTTCTCACCTCCAACAGAATGTTGATGGTTGTGGGCTGCTGGCAGGACAAGGATGAGAAGAAATGGAATGAAGAAGAAAATCATTTTGTTGGTGGTTGCTAAGCTCAGCTAGGGTTGATAACAATCCAAGGCAAGGGGAGTGATGAGGTTTAATGCAGTGGCAATGACAGAGATAGCATTAATGGGCACCTGTGCATGTAAACCAGTGGGAGAGGGAGAGACAATGCCCCAAAATGTAACAGGAGATATAACAACAAAATAATATAACAAGAAATTCGAATAGGCAATTAAGTCGGCAGAGAGCGAATTACTCTTAATTTTGATTACTCTCAACTTTGATTTGTTTATGTCTTTTTTTTTTTTTAAAAAAAACTTTTTAGGTTACTCTATTTTATTCATGATTAAAATGTTACTCTTTCTAATGATTTGATTTGAGTTACTATGAATAAATTTTTAAATTACTCTATGTTTGATTTTTTTTTATATTCATAAGGTTACTCTTTATAATAAATAAGGTTACTCTTAAAAAAATTAATTAGATTACTCTTTGGAATTAATTGGACTATCAATTGAAATTAATTAAAATATTTTAAATTTAAAGAGTAATCTAACTATTTTTATTAAGTAATCTAATTAATTCAAAAGAGTAATCTAATTACTTCTACATAGGAATATTAATTAATTTATTTTTTCAGCGTGAAATTAATATTGTTGTATATGGTCAACATTTTTATGTTATTCTTTTTTATTAATTAGGCCCCTCTTTAAAAAAAATTAAGTTCTGAACAGATTTTTGAATTAGTCTTTTATATTTATTTGTTATATATTGTTTTGACCAACATTTTTAGGTTACTCATATTTATTAATTGGATTACTCTTTATAATGAATTAGGTTACTCTTTAATTTGAAATTTTAATTTTTTGAATATTAAAATTTGTTTTATTAATTTGATCAATCTTTATAATGAATTGAGTTATAATAAGTTTTTAGATTACTCTTATAATTAATTAAATCACTCCATAAAAATAATTAGGTTATTCATTAGAATTTATTAAGTTACTCCTTATAATGAATTGAATTACTCTTTCATTTGAGACTCCGATTTTCTAACAATAATGTCTTTTTATAATGACTTAATTGGATTACTCCATAAAAATAATTGAGTTACTCTTTTATAAATTATTAGATTACTTTCTATGATAAATTGAATTACTCTTTCATTTAATACTTTAATTTTCTAACAATAAATAAAGTCTTTTTTATAATGAATTAATTGGACTATTCTATAAAAATAGTTAGATTACTCTTTAGAATTTATTAGATTACTCTTTATAATAAATTGGATTACTCTTTGATTAAAGACTCCGATTTTTTAATAATAAAATCTTTTTTATAATGACTTAATTGGATTACTCTATAAAAATAATTAGATTACTCTTTGAAATTTATTAAATTACTCTTTATAATGAATTAAATTATTCTTTCATTTAAGACTCCAATTTTCTAATAATAAAATCTTTTTATAATCAATTAGTTAGACTAAAACAATCCAAATTTTGATGAAAAAACACAAATTTTTAATATTAAAAAGATCTTCACAACTAAAGAAATATTCTCACAATCTCTTTTTTGTGAAGTATTCTCACAATCTCTGTAAAACAGAGATGATATTTATGGTTATGAGGAATCTGCATTTACTGAGATTAAGGTCTACAAGTTGGGTAAGAAATCTCCACAACTAAAAAAATATTTTCACAAACTAAAGAAATATTCTCGCAATCTTTGTTTTGTTTTGTGAAGTATTCTCACAATCTCTGTAAAACAGAGATGATATTTATAGCTATGAGGAATCTACATTTACTGAGATTAAGGTCTAAAAGCTAACAACCATGTTGTTCTCCATAATCAATTAGGACATACAATTTAGGAATTTAAAGAGAAAAGTGCCAATTTTTGTACAATTAGCCACAACCTTCTTGTACTCCCCAACTTCTTTGTAGCACGAAACCATACTATTAAAATTCTCCAATCTCTTTGACAATGATCTCGTCCGTACAGCCTCTTTAATCGCAGTAAGGATGATAATTGACACATGAATATCATCCGGCATCACACTGATGAGGTCCTTCTCATCCATTATTCACAACAAACAAACCAGTCTTTTCCAGATAATCAACTGCTTCTTACTCGCTTATTCCACAGAATCAATTATCCAAAAGGAAACAAATAAAAAAACATTTTTTTTAAAGGACTAACTTCTAATTCCCTCATTCTCATACTCCATTATTCACAATTAAAAAAAATCAATCGTTTTCCATAACCACCTGTTTCCTATTGTCTAATCCTGTAGAAAACACAATGAGAAACACAGATTATAGCAGAGAACAACAAAATAGAGAATAATTACATTCACATAAAACAGTTAACGACATACTTGTTGAAATTCCAATAAATTCACATTACTGCTTGTAGATTAACAGCGTATAAAAATTGACATGTATATAAACTATACTGAAATCCCGACAAATTCATAACAATGATTTTAGATTGATAAACATGTGAAAACACTATCTTAACAGGATAGCCACTTTATAGCATCACCAAACTGACCCTTTATTGTAATTATTCATTCCCTTACTCTTTGCAAAAGGAGCAGAAAAACCACAGGGGAGGAGGAAGGCTATCCAATTTACTCAATCGAGTATACCGACCTGCCGTTGTGGTAGTTGTCCACCGTCGAAATTAGCCATCATGTCGAGGATGCGCGGTTAGTAATTGACTGGGGTGCTCGTGGCAGAGACAGGGGAAGGAGTTGGAGTAGAAGGAAAGGTGGTCAGAGGAGAAGGTGTCGGCGTCGGAATAGAAGGTAAGTGGTCAAAGGGGAAGGCGGAGGTATCAACTCCGACGCAGGGTCGATTGATTTGTACAGCGATTTCGTAAATAAGAAGATAAAGTGAACAAATAAAATAAGTAATTGATACTATATCATTGAGACCTGAATACCCACATTTAACCCACTTATACGTATATTGGATCCGGTTCTACAAAATATTGATAGGATCGGTCCTACTGAATTCTCTCTCATCTATTAAAATATTACATTTTTTAATAAATGTGCAAAAAACAAATGTAAATTTTAAAATGGGACGGAGGAAGTATGATTTAATATTAATGAAAGTAGTCACCACTACAACAAAAAAAGTATGATAAAAGCTCTTGTGCCCGGGCACACAGGAACACTTTTCCCCTGCCTTAAGAATTTTGTGTTAAATTGTATATCTTTTAGTATAAACATGTGTACTCATGGTAAAAACTTATGTGTGCCCGGGGGCACGGGAACACATTTCGTGTGACTTTAAAATTTTGCGTTAAATTATATACCCTTTAGTATAAATATGTGTGCCCCACCCTTTATTTTCTGAAGAAAAATAAAAATATTAATAAAAGTGTATATCATTTAAAACAAAATAGTGTGCTTTTATTAATTAAAGTGTATACCCTCTAGAACAAAGCAATATACTCTTGCCCATAATACTAAATTCTAAAGGCACATGGTGTGCGCCAAACACACAAAAGCTTCACTCAAAAAGTATTAAGACATCGGTAAATACAATAGATAGATAAGAAATATGTGTTATCTGTATGCTTTATATATATGTTATCTTTAATTTATTTTCGCGCACTGAGACAACACATATTGACTTGTGTTGTCTTAATGTCGTGTCAAACATGTTATTTTTCAAGTTAATTTATTATAAAACAATATATATGACAACATATGTTGTTTAATTTTTTTTACACACAAAGACTACATATATGACAATAAATATTTTCTTAAGGGTTTATTACTAATAGATACGTGTTTTAATAGCCTAATTATTAGGAGATACAAAATCAAATTCATTTACTAAGAGATACATTCTTGTATTTTATTTTTTCAAGTTTACCCTTATTAGTTTCTATGTTTAATTAATCATTAATTTTTCATAAAATACATAAATTTCTCAATCAGAATAACTGAAACCACTACGATTAATCTCTATTAGAGTTCTGCATCAATACAAATGTACAGTAATGTTAACACTGGTGTTCAATACAAATGCACAGTAATGTTAACTATTATAAGGACATATACTAGCATTCAATAAAAATCAACGTTCACCAATCCACGTAATAAAACAAAGCAATTCAAATACGCAAATGCATAATCAAATGCTTTCTGGTTAAAGGTACAACAATGTTCAAAATAAACCCAAAATCAAAATTTTTAAAAAATAATAAGCATCTTCAATAGAAAGCGTAAACACACAAAAAATTAATCGATTTGACAAATTCGTAAGAGTGCGCTTTTACACTAATGTTCAAAAATAACCAACGTTCATCACTTTCCACGGATTACACTCCATCGAAACATTTAAAATACACGAATGCAAAATCAATTGCATCACGTTTTAATGTACACCAATGTTAAAAAAATCAAGAAATACTTTTTAACCAACACTCAAAAACTTCAATAGAAACACCCAAAAATCTTCAGCTTTAACCAATAATTAAGCCCCACGAATGCTTCCTTGCTCGAAAGAAAATATTAAACGACTTGATTAGTAAGAATATAAAAGTACACTACTATTTAAAATAAATTGACGTTCACCCCCACAAATTAAACCCCGATGATGCATATTAAATACATGAATACACAAATATTTGATTAAAAGTACTCCAATGTTAAAAAAATCTGACCAAGAACCAATTTCTTTAATTGAAACACCCAAATCATTAGATTTAACAAAAATTAAAACCCACGACCTTTTCAGACAAACCAATGTTCAATTGTTCACTTTTTGAGTTAATGTACACTACTGTTCAGTGTTCATTTTTCACTTGTACAACTTCGACAATCTTTAACCCATCAGTTTTGATGTTTAGCAACACATACACAATGATTCAAAATCCTAATTTAATCCCTAATTTCTATAGAAGGAGAAGAGAAATGATTGCATAAAGAAGTTCAGGAATTCGACTTTTACCTTTATCTCCCACAGAGGGTATTCACGAAAGACGATGGCGATTGATCCCCACCTTTATCCAATGAACAAAGTAGTCAAATAATGTGCATTTAACTCTAGTGTACACCTTTTGAAGGGGGTATAGTTCTTTCAGAAAGAAGAAAGTGAGAATAATTGTTGAGAAGAGCACAAACAAGAATGCACATGCAACCTTAAAACAAGAGAAGAGCAAAGCAACAACAATATGCTCAAGTACTTAAGAGTTAAAAGAAGGAAGCATGAATCCAAAGAAGCTCAATCTAAGGAAAGTTGATGATTAGTGCTTGTGATTACCAAAGTTGAGAAAAGAAGAAAGATAAGTGAAGAAGTTGAGGAAATTGACCATCTCTTTGATTACTTACACTTGTTTAGTCACTATTAATCATATTCTTCTTACCCTACCAAAGAGCCTATCATTAAATCCTAAGTAAAGACCTTTTTTATTATTGATTGAAATTTTGGTGGTTTGTGAATGTAGTCCACGAGCAAGCATATAGCGAGTCGAGTCAATCGATTGATGAGTGTTGTTTTACCATATTAAAGAGTGTTGAGTGAAATTAGTATCCATTCGTGAGGCTTGAACTAAAAAGGGACTATATTACACCTTATTCTTTTGTGATTGAACTTGTTAATATTTTTTTTCATGTTATGATTTTAATGTTGTAGGATGACTTAGCATAGTTTGTAATGCTTATTTCTATTGATGTGTTATTACTTGTGTTCGTTTAGTCTTTTTTGGGTGAAAAACACTCCTCTTTGTTTATCATTTTCATTGTGCGGAGACGCACAACACTTTAAATTTGGGGGTGTAATGAGTGATATTTTCACCTAGATTTTAGTGTCTTTTTATATCCGTTTTCATAGTTTTTATCCGTATTTTATGTGTTATTTGATTGTGCTATGTGTTTTCATGGAAATATGTGTGAATGAGCTTAAACGTATGTAAAACAAGTAAAAAAGGAGCAAAAATAGAGTTGAGAGCTGAAACGAACAAGAAACGTGATGAAAAAGACCCAACTAGAGTTGTAAGACTCAGCTCGACTTGCAACTCGAGTCGAGCTGAGGTCGAGGAGCGTCCAGAGTTGTCCAGAGACTCAACTCGAGTTGCAAGTCGTTGCAAGGTCCAACTCGACTTGCAACTCGAGTCGAGTAGAGGTCCGGGAGTTGCCAAAATTTGTCCAGTGAGCTCACTCGAGTTGCAAGGTCCAACTCGACCTGCAACTTGAGTCGAGTAAGGAGCAGGGTAGGTGCAGAAATCATCCAGTGAGCCAACTCGACTTACAAGCTGCAGCTCGAGTGGAGCTGGGTGCAGAGTTAATTTCAGGTTTTAGAGACACGCAACACGACCTAACAGGCGAGTGTTAGAGTTGCTAACTCGAGTCGAGCTGAGTCAGCTCGAGTTACAATACATGCAACTTGACTCGAGTAGCTAACTCGAGTAAGAAAGGTCAAATCGAGTTGCATCATTATGGGCCAAAAATCCAAATTTTCACCTGTCACTGTGTGTAAGTATGTGTAAAAGCCCAGCAAATATTAAAATTCGTAGGCCCAAGTGGAGAGAGGGTATAAATAGCCTTGAGTTCAACATTTGAAGGAGATTAAAGATTCCACCAAGGGTTTGCACCAAAACACATAGATCACACACCATTTCCTCCAATTCTCACCACCATCTTCATCCATTCATCATCCAATCCATTCTCCGTCATCCCACCAACAAATCCTTCATCAAATTGAAGAAAAGAAACAAGGAAGAGAGGAGAATTACAAATGAAGGAAGGAAATCACCATTTAAGCACTTCAAGGGAGTTTTCATCCATAATTTATAGTGAAACCTTATTGTCCATCATGTTTTGTAAGGATTTTAATGTCTATGTTGAATTCATTTTGAAAATGGTAGGCTAATCTCCCTTGTGAGATTAGCAACATGAAAGTTGTTGGATAATTTTTTGATTTATGCATTTAAATTCATGTATTGATTGAGTAATTGGATTTTCTATCATTGATGATTGAGATCTTGAGGTTTATGATGATTTGTATGCTTTGTTGTTATAAATATGTGATTAGATTGAGAAATCAATTATATGCTTAGGATAATTAAGTGAATCATTTGATCAAACATCTCATGTGAATTATAAATTGTAAAGAGATTGAGAAATCCTTTAGGATTTAGAACCCTTTGATAGAACATGTAATTTGTTGGATCGAGAGGTCAATTGATCATGTGAAGGGACTCTTTAATTAAACTTAGTACCTTGTTGGAATTGTTTAATTGAGAACCAACCTTAGAGCCATTTTGAGATTGTGTAAATGATCTACATCCTATTCATTTCGAGAGGAAGTCTAGGTGGAATACGTGTTGACCCTTAGTCTTAAACCCTTTATACATATTAGTTTGATGCATGAATCCTTGAATTACCACTTCATTAGTGTTGTTAATCTCACTTTTGTTTAATTTGGAAAACCATTTTCATTCCTCTATTCATATTGTTTGACCATCGCTTGTTTATTTGAATTATTTAATTTTACTACTTGTTGAGCAACTAAAGCTTTTGATGAATCGTCTTAATAAAATTACAAGAAACGTGAGATCGCTTAAGCACTAGCACGACCTCCCTGTGGTTCGATAAATTATTTTAATTGGTCATCCCTACTACAAAATGACTAATCATACATAAGCAAGAAAAAGGATGAAAAGAGCACAAACAAGAATGCACATGCAACCTTAAAACAAGAGAAGAGCAAAGCAACAACAATATGCTCAAGTACTTAAGAGTTAAAAGAAGGAATCATGAATCAAAAGAAGCTCTATCTAAGGAAAGTTGATAATTAGTGCTTGTGATTACCAAAGTTGAGAACAGAAGAAAGATAAGTGAAGAAGTTGAGGAAATTGACCATCTCTTCGATTACTTACACTTGTTTAGTCACTATTAATCATATTCTTCTTACTCTACCAAAGAGCCTATCATTACATCCTAAGTAAAGACCTTTTTGATTATTGATTGAAACTTTGGTAGTTTGTGAATGTAGTCCACGAGCAAGCTTATAGCGACTCGAGCCAATCAATTAATGAGTGTTATTTTACCACTTTAAAGTGTGTTGAGTGAAATTGATAATCTATGTGAGACTTGGACAAAAAGGGGCTATATTACACTTTATTCTCTTGTAATTGAATTTGTTAATATTTTTTACATGTTATGATTTTAATGATGTAGGATGACTTAGCATGATTTGTAATTCTTATTACTATTGATGAGTTATTACTTATGTTTGTTTAGTTTTTTTTCTTGGTGAAAATCACTCCTCTTGGTTTATCATTTTCGTGGTGCGGGGACGCGCAACACTTTAAGTTATGGGGTGTGATGAGTGATATTTTTACCTAGATTTTAGTGTCTTTTTATATCAATTTTCTTAGTATTTTATCCGTATTTTGTGTATTTGGTTGTGTTTTGTGTTTTTTGGAAATGTGTGAATGAGCTTAAACGTATGTAAAACAGGTCAAAACAGAGCAAAAATGGAGACATGAGCTGAAACGACAGAAAGGTGCAAGACTCGACTCAGCTGGGGTCGAGCTGAGATCCGAAGTTTGGCAAAAATTTATCCAGTGAGCTAACTCGACTTGCATGGCCCAGCTCGAGTTGTTACTCGAGTCGAGTTGGGGCTGAGTCAAGTCGAGCTCCATGTCGTGTCGGGTAGAGAAGTTGTCCAGTGAGCTTACTCGAGTTTCAAGGTATTACTCGACTTGCAACTCGAGTCGAGTTGAGTGCCGAGAGTTCTCCAAGTTTTAGAGCAAGACAACACGACCTAGCAGGCGAGTGCACGGGTTGAGCAACACTGGTCGAGTAAAGTCAGCACTCGAGTCGAGCAAGGTAGCTCGATTCGAGCTTCGTCAGCAGTCGTAATCACCCGCCAGACCACTACTTGACTCGAGTCGAGTGCATGAACTCGAGTCGAGTTGTGTTAAAAAGTCAGCAAAAGTCAGAATTCTTCTAGAAGCTTCCCAATGAGTATAAATACCCAACATTTCAACATTTGATCAGATTTGGGCGAGGGTTTTACTGTTTTACACACCTCACACACCATTTCCTCCATTTTTCACCATTATCTTCTTCTATTCTTCATCTATTGGATCTACCATCATCCCACCATCAAATCGTTCATCCAAGTGAGCAAAAGAAGCAATGAAGAGAGGAGAATTGCAAAGGAAGGAGGAAGATCACCATTGAAGCATTTCAAGGGAGTTTTCATCCATCTTTTGTATTGAAAGCTTTAGTCATCATGTTTTGTAAGGATCTTAATGTCTATGTTAATTTTCTTATGGATATGAGAGACTATTCTCCCTTGTGAGATTAGCAACATGAGAGTTGTTGGAATATTTTAAGATTTGTGTATTAGAATTCATATGTTGATTGGGTTGATTGATTTTCTATTATTGATGCTTATAGATCTTGATGTTTATGGTGATTTGTGTGGTTTGTTGTTTTAAGCATATTATTAGATTAAGAAGTCAATGATATGTTTAGGATAATTAATTGAATCATTTTGTCATACACTTCATGTGCATTATAAATTGTGAAGAGATTGAGAAATCATTTGTAATTTAGAACCCTTTGATAGGGCATATGATTGGTTTAATCGAGAGGTTGATTAATCGTGTGAAGGGACTCTCATTTAAGCTTAGTACCTAGTTGGAATTGTTTAAGTGAGAACCAATCGTTTAAGCTATGTATTGATCATATCCTAGTCATTCCGAGAGGGAGATTAGATGAACTAGAATTGACCCTTAGTCTATACCCATGATCATATGAGTTTGATACATGTATCTTAGGATTTTCACTTCTTAATTGTTGTTAATCTCACGTTTAATCAATTTGGAAAACCACTTTTCATCCATTTATCTTGTTGTTGATCATTGCTTGTATTAGTTGATTTTAGTTACTTGTTTGAACAACCAACCTTTGATGACTCGTCTCTATAAAATTATGATCAACGTGATATCGTTTAAGCACTAGCACGACCTCCCTGTGGTTCGATAAATTATTTTAATTGGTCATCCCTACTACAAAATGACTAATCAAATACCAGCACCGCCCAGTTTAATCTCTATACATCACTTTTTCTTTTATCATTTTTTTAATTGTGAAATACTTCAAATCTCAGCACCCCCATTTACAACAATCTCATATCGGTCTATGAATTGTAACCCTGCAAACGTAATCAATAAAATTTTACGATAAAGATGCAGAAGAGATGCGTCCCCCACTTTTTCAAACCGCCACAAGCACTCTGTTAGGATGGAAAAATAAGAAAGAAAAGAAAAGGATAAAATCAAATGGTAGATACCGTTTGCCCAATCAAACGGAAAGCTCTGTATGCCCAATAGCCTCCAGGCTCCTTAATCCAATAATAATTTGATAAGAGTACATAAACCCAAATCACACATTAAATAATAATACTCACTAAACCAAACCCTAAGGACCTAAACAAAAACATAATAAATAATGGGCTCAAGCCCTAAACATAAAGATAACTAAGATAAATAAGATTAGCCCACGGAAGTGGACCAAGCCCGCCCCGTCGACCATGAACCCTATTTTGCTTCATATCAATCCATCCTCCTTCAAAACAACCTTGTCCTCAAGGTTGCAGTCAGGTAACCGCCATAGAGTAAACATGAAACCCACGCCTCTCCTCAAAAATATCTTCCTCTCCATCCATTAACTCTTTCCCTGTCACCTTGCAATACTCGTACTGTTGGAGGCCCAACTCCTTATCCTCCTCAGCCAACAACACCCTCAATAGTTTGAACGAGCAGACATGCCCATGTGTAAAGGGTTTCTCACACCCAAAGCACAACCCTTTCACTCTCAAGTCCTCCAAGACTCTCGGTGGAAGCTGTGTAAATCTAGAACTTGCAGAGGACTGACCGGACAGCCCCAAATTTGTCCTGGACAGCCCTGAATTCGTCCTCAAGGGATCTGTAGTTGGGTTAGAGAAACTGCAGGTCGACCCCTGTGCACTGCTGCCCCCTACAGCCACATTACTTACCCCAAGCATCCTTGAACAACCAATAGAGTCAGATCCATTGAAGGACGGAAGTTGCACCGAACATATTTGCAGTTGAGGGTGAATCATTGGCGGTAGAATCACCATTTTTGTCTCCGTATTGGCGTCATCCTCACGACGCAGATCTGCAGTTGATTGTTGCGATCCCGAGAGTTTCAGAATCTCCTTCGAAAGTTCACCCATAGTAGCCAAAATTTCAGCCATCGTCTTCTTCATCTCCACCTGATCAGCCTCGAGTTTATCCATAGTCTTCTTTATCTCTACCTGATCAACCTCGAGTTTATCCAATCTCTCTCCAGTGGAATATGTTGTTTTCATGTCGACGGGAACGGGATCCGGTAGGTCGGACCAATTGTTAGGATGGAAAAATAAGAAAGAAAAGAAAAAGAGAAAATCAAACGGTAGATACCGTTTGCCCAATCAAACGGAAAACTCCCTTTGCCCAATAGCATCCAGGCTCCTTAATCCAATAATAATTTGATAAGAATACATAAACCCTAATCACACCTTAAATAATAATACTCACTAATACCAAAAAAGAAGTAAACCAGACCTAAATAAAAATATAATAAATAATGGGCTCAAGCCCTAAATATAAAGATAACTAAGATAAATAAGATCAGCCCACGGAAGTGAACCAAGCCCGCCCCTGTCGACCATGAACCCTATTTTGCTTCATATCACACTCACGCAGGTGTCTTCTTCCACTACCTCGGTGAAGCTCCATTGCATTTCTAAGGAGGAGACCACTTTCCATTGCTTGTTCAACTGCTCCCGGACCTACAGTGAGATACGATACTTCTATTGGAGGATGAATTCGAAGGACGTGGAGTAGAAGTATATATCTGCTTTTCTCCATTTTATTATTGAGTTTGTTCTTCAAGTCTGCAAATTCTCTCTTTTGTAAGATTGAGAGTATGTTACAAGCTATTTAAAAATATCTTCAGGTCTCTAGAGTTTGCTTCGGTAGATCTATGTCTGCTATAGTCGATCTACTTTTAAGATAATCGAGGCTTTTATTCTTAGTTCCTTTATATTCTCTTTTTTTCATATCTTTTAAAAATCCAGATCTGAATTTGCGTTCGGTACTGGAGGGTGTGCTCCGACGAAGATTGGCGGTGGCAGCAGCTAGATCGCGATTTTCTGCCTTGCGGAAGAAGTTGGCCGTCCTTGGTGTTAAAGTAAATAGGTTAATTAATTTTGACTTTTTAACTTGATAATCTTGAAGATAATGACGATCTATTTTTTTTAAAATATCGAAACGATCAATATGCTATTCTTTCTTTTCTGTTGCTATTATTAATTCTTTTCGTTATGTTTTCTGTATCTTTAAAGACAAAGAGAAAATGGATCATTAGAATCAGAGGTTGCCGATTTGACCCAATTCAACAAAACTAGATTATATATGTACCAGATATTTATTTGTTTCAATATTTTCAATTGTGAATTTTATGTGACGAGTGAGTATGTCCTTTGTTGGCTTGCAAATATTATGATACTTGAAGAGCAAAATTTTGAAATAAATTATTCACAATTATTTGTATTGTAGTAATGCTGAGATTCTTATTGCTTTTTATATATATGTTACTTCTTTTGCAGTTCTACTTCCCTTTTTATTTTTCTTGAGCATCAGAACTAGAAGCCTGATTATTACTTAAATTTTAATCTGTCCAATTCGCTTCTCTTAGAGTGTAATAGTTGTAGTATAAATGGTTTTTAGGGATGGTTTCTTTTGTTGATAACTTAATTTCTTTTGTTTGGTATTGGTAGTCAATTTGAGTTTTGACCAATTATTTTATTAGCGTAGACCCTTTTAACATGTGTTATTCTGAAGTTTCCTATTTTTTGGTAACCTAAATCTATTGATATTTCAATCAAATTAAAGGCATGTCATCATTGTTCTTGCTTGGGCGGTCAACCGTATCACTTATATTGTTTCTATATGAAAAGTCTGATCCCAAAGATCTTGATTCATGTTCCTGTCTTTACAAGTTAGCTTCATGCACAAGGACTTTTAGATATTCCACAGCTCAGAAGCATAGTCAGTATTCACCAATTGTTCAGTGAAATCCTCTCTTCTACAACTTATTGTATTATAAAGCACTCTCTTATTACAGTCTCTATTTAAAATGATAATTTCTTGATGCATTTGAGGGTTTTATTTATCACAGCAATGGCTGGAGCCAGTCGCATTTCTTGTGGTGATCCAGTTTGCAGTCCTTGCTATGAATATGAGAGAAAGGAAGTTGAGTTAGAGTTGCCCTCAGTGCAAAACCACATACAACATGCATAAAGGTACAGTAAGTACTACTTAAAGTGATTGTTTTATTTTGATCCTTTCTACTTTTATTTCATGGTAGAATACACCACGCAATGAAATAACTATGATAATGTGTATCACTAAATTAAATTAGATTATCACTTATACTACTCTAGCATTGATATTGATATCCAGGTGCAGAATTGCAAAGAATATTTCAGAAGATTTGTCTTTCTATGGATGTACTTTCCTGTGATAAGAGAAGAATAAAATGAATGACACAAAGCAGTAGTAGGAAAGTGTACAGCTACAGTAATCATCATTGGGTTTTGGAAGAGTGATTTGCATCATAGGTGGGTACTAGGTTAGAGAGATCATTTAGAATTAAATATTGGGATCTGTTTTCAATCCTTTGGTTCTTTTAGAAATTTATTGGGATGTTGTTTAGATGAAGCGTTGTTTAGAAATAATTTATTAAGTTTAGCTTATTCTTAGAGGACATTTATTGTGTCATATTAACATATAGCTTTTTTTTAATGTATGTGGGGAAGACGATCTCAACCTCATCATCAATGTCATAGTGATCCCATTGACTGGTCCGAGGTAAAGTTGAAGAAACAACTTTCTAATGCCAAAAACAGGAAACTCAGTGGGCATAATATATTTGCTCCTCCACCTGAAATTCAATCCAGTTTCATTAGCTGTTTGTGTTTTGGCATAGAGAAAAAGTATAAAAATTGGAGAACCCACTTCAAACAATGCAATTTTAAAAATATTTTCTATAATTTCATAGTATTACATGATCATTGAAGTACCATTGAGTAATGTTTCAAGAACTAAGCAATTTACCATATTGAAGAGTCTGCTATAAAATTGTAAAAAAAAATCATAAATTTTAGGACTCTCTCACTCCTCCATGAATGATATTTTCAAATAAGATGCCTCATCTGCATCAGTTGAGAAATCATTGAGATGTTTACATAAATCGTTAATTATTTTATTTCATTATATGCTATAAATTATAATTGGGTTTTTGAGCAAATCAAAAGAAATATTGGTCATTTAATTGCTCTTTTATGTCTTGATTCTTGGATTTTTAAAAGTAAAAATATTAGCTTAAAATTATTGAAGTTATTTTACTTTTCATTTACAAACAATTTGTATTTAAATATTATATTTGTATAGATTAGTTAGGGGGTAGACGGGTAGGGTATGATACAGGTACGCCAAATCTATACACTACCCTATATCCTATTTCAATCATCCGTACCCTACTCTATTACCCTAAAATATATCATTGGGTAGGACACGGGTAATATCCATCGGACAATGGATAATTCATGGATAAACGAATATTCACATATTTTAAAATGGACATCCTAATTGTCTTCACTTTTCCCATTTATCCCTATGATGTCGACACCTCTCTTTATCTTATCTGCCTCAAATAAATACAAATACGCAACATTAAATAAATCATCACTCTCAACCACACAAGAATCATGAATCAAATTACAAAATAAGGTATTTTCTCCAATAAATCATCACTTTCAACCACACAAGAATCATGAAAAATAAAATAATTATTAATTTAAGATGTTAAATTGTATTGTACAGTGTAGTGTCGAACTGTCGATTAAAGAAAGAAAGAAATATATATATATATATATATATATATATATATATATATATATATATATATATATATATATAGTATGCGAGTAAACGGGTAGGGTATTCGGGTAGGGTAGATGGGTATTTATAAAAATCATACCCTACCCTCACCCTTAACATTTTAAATAGATACGGGTACTACCATACCCGATACCCGATTATGTTTTACCCTATCCTTGCTCGATAAGGTATTATCCGACGGGTACCCGTACCCGTGGGTAAAATTGACAGCCCTAAGATTAGTAGAAGAAAATGTATTTCATTTGCAAACAATGTTATATTTATTATTTAATACTTTAATACAATGTAATAATATATACACCGATCTCTAGAATAATAATTATATTTTACGTTAATAAAGTATATTTTTCGGATATACGAACAAAATAATTATCATATTTTAATAGAGGCCATTTACAATACTAATATAAATATAATTATTAACTATATATTAAAATTATATATTTTTCAATCTACTACATACTAAAAGGGTAGGGTCTTGTGCGAGACCATCTCACGAATCTTGTTCCGTGAGACGGATTATCCATTTCCCTTAAAAAGACGAGGGTATGAGATTCGCTGTTAAGCGATTATGTCTCTCCATTTATCTTAGCAATTATTACTATCTATTTTAGTTTTTCATTCAAATGGTAAAAAAAAAAAATTTATTTAAAATAAATTAATAGAGTATTAACTATCTTTAATTATAATATTTTTTATTTATTTATTTTTATATCACTTATTCATAATTTGATATTACTTTTCTTTAAAATGTAATGACTTTTTATTTATTTATGAATTACTCATAATATAATTTAATTATATGTTATCACTTTTTATTGATCAATTATCATTTTTAACTAAAAATAGTATCACTTTTTTTTATTATTTTTGTTAATTATTCATAATTTAATTGTTCAATTATCACTTTTTCTTAGTAGGGTATCACTTATTATTTAAAATCATGAATAACAATTTAACTCATGATTTAATTGTAATCCCTTACGTGAAATGAATAAAAAGTGATAACATCATTAATAAAAAAAAATTATTCAATCGATGAAAAGTGATAATGATGTAGTTGATTATTTCATAAATAATTTATAGTACAAATAAAAAGTTATAACAATTTATAACGAAAGTAATAATATTTAATAGCAAAAGTAATAATAATTTATTATTTTTTATCTGTCTCACATATAAATAAAACGATCTCACATAAGTTTTTGTCCAAAAAATAAATAGCCACTTTCATAAATTTAGAATATTTAAATTCAAAAATTAAATAAAACTAACAATAAAATTTATCGTTAGATTTTTAAATATATAAAAAAAAAAGAAAGATAGGAAGAAACAAACATTATATTACACGTTTAAAAGAAAAAAAAATATGCTGAAAGACCAAAAAAATAAATAATCTATTGTTGCAAACTGATTTCATATTACCACGGATCTCTTAATCGCGGGTCTATCAAATGGATATTTTGAGATCCATCTCATGAATTAAGATCCGTGAGACGATCTCATGCAAGTCTTTACCCTAAAATATTATATTCATTAATCTGGATATTAAAATATTATATTAAATAATCTTGATGAATAATCAAACCTAACATTTAGGATAGAAATGAAGGGTTATATATTTGAGTTGATCTAATTCTAATGTGCCATAAGTGTACACTAAAAACATATCCATTTTTAAATATGGGTAAAATATAAATTCATAAAATTCGGTCCATTCTCATTCCATGTTTCTTCTCTGTCCATCTTATTCCATGTTTCTCCTCTGCCTCTCAACCCCAAATCACGCCGCCTCCTCCTCCCACCTCAAATTACCTCTGTCTCCTACCCCAAATCACGCCACCGCCTCCTCCCACCTCAAATCACTGGTCATGGTCGCCGCCTCCCACCCCTACTGCCTACTGAATCCTATTGAATCGTTCTCCATTCTCATAGCGTTTTGCGGGACTTTTCAACTTTCCCTCATCAGATATGGTTGACTTTCTTCAGCTTTCCCTCATTTTTTCATTGAGTAAGATCTGTATCATAGATCACTTCAATACGATTCGCACCGATTTTTGAGCAATTTGCCATCTTCTTCAAAACTCTTCTTCCCTTGCGGATATCATTAGTTTATATGTCAAAACTTATACATTTTCATACTAAGGTACCGGTGATTTTACATATCAACGGTATTATTTTTTGTTCAATTTACCTATTAGCTTTTGAATGTAATAATTAATTTTACAAATAAAATCGTATTATGTTATCCAATTTTTGAATACACATTTAAATATTTAAATAAATTATATTTAATCCACACTAATGTACATGTATTTTGTAATAAACGTATAAGATCTTATATTAAAATGTACTCTCTCTGTCCGGATTCAAGGTGCCATTTACTTTTGGGCACGAAGATTAATTTCGGATTCAAGGTGCCATTTACTTTTGGGCACGAAAATTAAGGAGTATTGTTATTTAATGTTTAGTGGGTAGTTGTATTAGTGATCTACATTTGATTATGAATTCATATAAAATTTTTTTTTAATTTTTTTATATAAATTTAATGATACATTTAAGAGTAAAATATAATACATTTATATATAATACATTTATATGATACTCCATCCGTCCCCTTGATAAGTGTCCGTTTGCTTTTTGCACGCGGATTAAGGAGTGTAATATTTTAAAGTGTAATGAGTTGAGAGAAATTATATTTTAATGTAGAGTGGTAGTTGTATTTGTGTTGAGTGTGGGTCCCATGTGTAGTGAGTTAGTATAATACTCCCTCCGTGCCATGTATTTTTATCCACTTTCCATTTTGGGGTGTCCCACGTATTTTTATCCATCCTATTTTTGGTGAAAATACATAATATTTTATTACCTACTTTTTACAATCTCAACAACTTTAATTACTTTTTTATACTTTATTCATCATTCCCAACAACTTTATTCTCATTTTCTTTTTAAATTACTAATTTATCCCTACTTTTTCTTACATTATATATTAAAAAATAAAATGTCTTAATCTCCGTGCCTGTACAAATGAGTAAAAATACCCGGGACAGAGAGAGTAGTATTATTGTGTGTTGTCACATCAACCAAAAAAGGAAATGGACACTTTGTATTGGGACGGACTAAAATGGCAAAATGAACACTTATCAAGAGGACGGATGGAGTATAATGTATACACTAATAGAAACTTCACCCAAATCTAAAAAATTCATCCAAATTGTGTCTCGTGCTATGATTACATCTGCTGTGGATTCAGCTACATCGCAAATACATCTTCCGCCACCAATATTCTCTGCCCAAGCGTTCATCCAGTTTCCGAAGTAGTTCATCGCGTGGATCGAATAACCTCACTCTATTACTTTGTTCATTGGAATCTCTCTTAGTTTGTTCGTTGGAATCGGGAGAGGTGATAATTGCTTGATAGAATTTTTTCAAGAATCAAATCTGTCTGATGGACGCTTCGTCTGCAGTGAATTTATAGATTGAAGCCTGACTTGAATCTACAGAAGAGAGACAGCGAATTGAATGAAAGTAAATCCATATGTCGAGAAAATAGAGAGGTGGCGCCGTGTGCCGGAGAGAGAAGGATGAAATGACGAAACGTATAGAGAAAGCGAGATTGAATGCAGAGAGAAATGGGGCGAGATTTTGGGGGAGAGATACGTAGAGAGGGAGCGACGTTGGGGGAGAGAGCGTGTGTTGAATGACCCATCAGATTAATTTGTAGTATAAATATCTGGGTTAATGGGTTAATTTTGACCCAATTACACCTTAAAAATCGGTGCACAATGGTAATTGCCTATATATTTTATGATTGTAATTTGACTCTGAAAGAATATGCTCCTACTTTATATTAAAACAATCTAAAATTTTATTTTAAATATATATATATATATATATATATATATATATATATATATATATATATATATATATATATATATATATACTAATATGAAATCTGCGTACTACGCGGGATCATTTAATTATTACTTTTATTTTATTTTTTATAGTTAAATAATATGTGTCATATTACAATTCAACATTAATTAGGAAGATTTTTTTTTAAAGTTGTGCAACTACTTTCATCAATATAAAGAATTTACAATTTAATATAATTTTAACTTTTAATAATGTGACATATAATTAAATCATGTGTATAGTTAATATATATGTTCATATATTCTAATTTTTTGAAAGAATATTGACTTGTCTTTTTTTTAAATATTACCTTATAGCATAATACAATTGAGAACTATTTATCACTCCTCCGTCTCGCTAAAATAATATGCAACAATATAGGAGCAATTTTGTCTCTTTGCTGTATATTTATATAGTTGATAGTATTTCATTATTTTCATTGTATTTAAGTGAAGTATGGACCTCTTAATAATAAATCCTTAATTTTATTATTTGTTGAAAATAAATATTAAATATTTCATATTTAGATTGAAATAGTCCTTATAAATTTATATTAAAATTTTAATTTTTTTTCTATACATGATTTGATTTAATACTAATTAATTTATTTATATTGAAAGATTTATTTATTAATTGAAATTAATTATACTATAGTAAACAAATCAAAATAAGTGTTCCCTCCGTCACGTCTTAATAGTTAGGTTCGCTTTTTGCATGGCGATTAAGGAATAATAAAGTATGATTTGCTTTTTGCATAGCGATTAAGGAATAATAAAGTATTTTAATGTGTATTTAGGTGAGAGATATAATATTAATAAAATATATTAATGTTTATTGAGGTGGAAGAAATAATATTTTATTGTACAGTGGTAAGTTGTATTAGTGTTGTAGGTGGGTCCCATAGATGTATTTTAATTATTTTGTGTGAGTCTCATATATCAAAAAGGAAAATGTAACTATTAGGATAAGAAGCCCAAAAAGAAAATATGTAACCATTAGGATGAGATTATGAGAGTATATAGGAAATTTTTTTAAAAAAATATGTTCATACATTATTTTAAAAAAGGAAATATTGAATAAGGAAAATAATTGGATGTAAATAAATAAAATATATAAAAATAAATTCAGAAATTCAAAAAATTAAAAAAATTACTCTTGTATCGATACGATAGAGGTAGATATTAAAGAATACTTGAATTTATTCTTAAGAAGTAGATCGATTCAAGTCAAGGTTTGTTAAAGAATACTTGAATTTATTTTTAAGAAGTAGATCGATTCAAGAATACTTGAATCAGTTCTCTTCCTCTTAAAGAACCGATTCTTTAGAATATGTAGATTGAATCTTTATTGATTCGCTCTATCGAAATAAATTTTGATTGTTTCATAAATCAATTCTCTAAAGAAACGTGAAGAAAGCTTCTATTTTTCTTACAAAATCGAATGTGTATTTTTAGAATGAATAACCAGAAAGTCTAATTTATATGTGGTGTGAAAGGGAATATTATATGCAATATTCTTTTTCTCTTTATATATGATTTAATTTGGTTCTAATTAATTTATTAATTTGCATAAAGATTTAATAAAGTAATTAATAATGATATCCAAATAATTAAATAAAATATAAAAAAATTGTATATTTTTTTTAAAAGAGATATTTTTCTATGGTAAATTATTGAGGTGCCACCGTGCATAGGTCGTCCTTGATGATGCATGACAACGTATAAGAAAAATAATATTTAATTAATATATATATTTTTAATTAAATTTTGTTCTATTTACAAAACTCAATTTTAATGTTATTTGATATGAAATAATGGTTTAACTTAAAAAACTTAAACTTTCGATTTTATACATGAATTAATTTTCCAACCTCTTATTATTTAGAAGTAAATCGATTCATGAGTACTTGAATCGTCGATCCTCCCTTCACTTGAAGAATACTTTAATCAATATTTTAGAGGTAAATCTAAAGAATACTTGAATCGATTATTAAGAAATAACACTTGAATCGATATTTTTCCTCTTGAAGAATCAATTCTTAAGATATAAATAAATTAATTCAAGTATTTTTGAATCGATCCTCTTACTCTTGAAAAATTGATTTTCAAGATGTAAATCTATTCAAGAATACTTGAATCGATTCTCCATACTTGAATTGATTCTCTTCCTCTTGATCGATTCTCCATACTTGAATCGATTCTCTTCCTCTTGAAGAATCGATTCTTAAGAGGTAAATCGATTCAAGAATATTTGAATCAGTTCTTTTCTTCTTGAAGAATACTTGAATCGATTTTTTAGAGCTAGATCGAATCTCTACTTGATTCGCTCTATCGAAATAAATTTTTATACTTTCATAAATCAATTCTCTAGAGGAACTTGAAGAAAGCTTTTATTCGTCTTCGGAGAATCGTATGTGTGTATTTATAATAAATAACCAAAAGGTCTTATTTATAGGTGGGTGAGAAAGAATATTATATGGAATATTCTTTTTTCCCTTTATATATATGATTTAATTTAATAGTAATTAATTTATTGCATTAAAAGGTTTAATAATTAATTAATGATACCCAAATAAATAAATAAAATATAAAAAATTAATTATTATTAAAAATAAGAAACACATTATTTAAAAAAGAAACTATTAAATAAGGAAGTTAATTAAAAGTAAATAAGGAAAATATTAAAAAAAGTATTAAAAAATCAAAAAAATTGAGAAAATTACACGACATTGGAACGCTCTGGAGACGACATGTCAGCAAGAAAAGTTTCTGCTATAATATACTTAAGATATATATATATTAAAATCTTGGCTAAGTGACTTAATTACACAATAATGACCCAAGAACATGTCCTAGCAATTCATCAACCATTAATATATATATATATATATATATATATATATATATATATATATATATATATATATAGACAAAGACTAGATTCTCGTCGAAGAAGCAAGCCAGTTCCACGGCCGCCAATTCTTTGTTACTTTTTATCTATCTCCCTTCCCGGGTTATATAGTTTCTTTCATCTCGATTGGGTTCAGGAGACATGGTTTAGCAGTTAATTACATCTCGAAGAAGATCTCCTAGAATCATAAGATGGATTCTTCTTTTTCAAGAGTTTTACATGGAGATCCGAGATAAGAAAGGTACGGAGAACGTATTGGCTGATCACTTATCGAGGTTGGAGACAAAGGAGCATTGTGATGATTCTTTTGAGTATATTGAGGAGATGTTCCCGGATGAGAAGATTATGGCTGTGCTCGTCGAGCTTATCAATGGCGATTTTGGATTTTTTTGATGGTCGGCCTTGCTGGGGTGGTCGTAGCCGATAAAATTGAATGGCGGTGTGCGTAACCTTGTATGCTATTATATTATTAAGTTATCAAATGCAGTATATAATTTATACATTAAAAAATATGATTAATTACTACTAGGTACACATTTTATACACATAATTACTACTAGATACATTGATTTAAAATAATAATTATTATATATAAAATATTAAAGTAAAATATCAAATATACCCCTAAACCCATATACTTTTAAACCACCAACCCTACCCCTTACCCACCCACTCGCCGGACCACCATTGACCGGCGTTGACCTGCCGTTGACCACCATGATCGGTCGTTTGACCGGCGTTGACCACACGTTGACCGGCAGTTGACTGCCGCCGCCGGAGCTCCGTCGGACCACCACATTTTTTTGCTGCACACACTTTTTCTACTGCACACACCTTGCTACACACGAACACTTGTTGCACACAACATTTATGTGCAGCACATTTATAGGGGTAATATTAGAATATCACTATATATTTTTAAAGTTAGTAATAATACTTTTATATGTTTGTATCTCATAGTAATTAAGGGTTTTTTGTGTACCTAGTAGTAATCCTCCCTAAAAAATATTATTATAATTATAGTTATGCTTTCACCTCACCTTAAAATTATACTTTAATACTATATTATTTATTATACTTTAAAAATATATATTTTAATATCCAATAAATTTATTATATATATATATATATATATATATATATATATATATATATATATATATATATATATATTATTAATTACCAATAAAAATATTATCATTGTAACAACAATATTTAAATTCGTCTCACATAAGCATTGTTTTACAAACGATTTTTTCATTTATTTATTATTGTTAATATTATTAATTGTTATACAATAATTAACCTAAGGGTAGGTCTTGTGTGAGACCGTCTCACGTGAGACCATTTTTCACTTTTTAAAATAGTTATCACTTTCGCTATAAATCGTTATTACTTTCGCTATAAAATGTTATCACTTTTTATTTTAAAATAGTTATCATTTTCGCTATAAATCGTTATTACTTTCGCTATAAAATGTTATCACTTTTTATTTACACTATAAATTGTTCATGAAAGAGCATTATCATTTTCATTAATTTATTATCACTTTCCTTCATAAAAGTTATCACTTTTTGATTGTCTCAAGTCACTTTTGCGTAAGTCTTTACGTGAGACGGTCTCACACAAGTCTTTGCCTTAACTTAATACTCTCTCCGTCCCAACTTCAACTTTACACTTTCCGTTTTGGTCCGTCCCAAATTCAACTTCACACTTCCATAAAAGGAAAAAGCAACAAACTAATATCCCTCTAACATACTTTAATTTCAAGTTCAAGTTCACATTTACTGTAGATACGGAGTTTAAGAAAAGTCACTTTTTGACTTACTTTTAAGGGTAGTATGTTATTTTTGGGTAATAAATAAATGATAAATTATGTTATGTGTGTTAAAAAAGTGATGACAAATTTGAAATTAAAGTATATTAGAGGGATATTAGTTTGTTGCTTTTTCCTTTTATGGAGTGTGAAGTTGAATTTGGGAAGGAGCAAAACGGAAAGTGTGAAGTTGAAGTTGGGACGCAGGACCTCCATCCCATTTTCATCTTCATATTTACTGTACACATGCAAATTAAGAAAAATCACTTTTTGAATAACTTTTGGGGGTAGTTTGATATTTTTGGGTAATAAATAAATGATAAAGTATGTTATGTGTATTAAAAAGGTAATGACACTTTTGAAATTAAAGTATGTTAGAGGGATATTAGTTTTGTACCTTTCTTTTTATGGAAATATAAAGTTGAAATTGAGACAGATAAAAACAGAAAGTTTGAAGTTGAAGTTAAGACGGATTGAGTACTATTTTTCTATGCCGGTACCAGGTAATCTCCGCCTCTTCTCTGTCTTCGTGGCGTGAGATGCGTCTGTACGTGGCGTTAAATCTCTCTTCCTCGAAAACCGCTTCACCTCCTCTTTCTTCACATTCTGTCTCTCGATTTTTTTCTCTCTCAGCCGTTCTCTTCTTCTCCATCTCTGGCTCGCTGTCGCCGATGTCAATGTGCATGTACGCCTATTTCCCCTTTCACAGTTTCATTCCAGATTTTCTCTGCTCAACCGCTGTTTCTCCACCGCATTACCAATTATGAAGCATTACTTCTCTCTAAGGGTATTCCAACCGTTTTTCCTCCGTCTCCATCTTCATCTACACGAGCACCCGCCCCATGTCACCGTCCTCTCAACATCAATGATAGGTATTTGTTCTTCTATGTTGAATTATTTTCCTTTTTTGGGTTGGTGTAGAAATGTTTTATTTAATTGTTTGAAAATTATTTACATTTTATGGTGTTATAATTTTAATTTAGTGATTGTTTCGTGCTTGCAAACCATTCAAGGAAGTGTTTGGTCATCTATGATTTTTGGATTTATGGAAATGCTTCATTTTGAGTTTTGCATGTATTGCCTGCCCGAACAGTTCTGTGTTTTTGCGTACAACCTGCTCGACGAATTGCCCGTGACAAGTTGATCAACCCACTTACGGATGATGTTTGGTAATTTGAAAGATAACCTTGCATGTTATTTGTTCGGTATAATTATACTCGTGAATAATTACTCTTGAAAGTGATATTATTATGATGTATGTATCTCATTGTTTTTTTCATTTTTATAAGATTACTGGTTAGATTTTACTAATTTGATCGTCATTGATTATGAAATGTTTTATAGCTTTCTCCCCAGCTCTTGAAACTTGATTACTTTGGTGAATTGTGCCTTTGTTTCTTTTCATTTTCTAATGTATTCATTCGATTATATTTTGGTTTCTGACATTCTGTTCTCTATATTTTATTAGCTTGTCGTATTTGGCTTGAAATATAATTGCTTAGTTCTTAATCTATTTTCACTATGTACCACCTACACCATTTCTAAGCAAATTGTAAGCCAATTTGTGCATGACGACTTGAGGTGATATGTGTTAATTAGAAATTTCTCTTATGTTGTTGGTATCTTGATCATTTCAAATTTCTGTCATCAAGTTACTATTGTTAGGCTAAATGTAGTTTAAGAAATGTGTATATGCATGCTTTTGGCATACTAAACAACAGTCTTGGAAGTTTTTGTAGGCCTTCTTTCTACTTCTTATCACAATCTCATGCTTTAACATTTGTTTGCTGTTCTTTTCCCTTTAGTTGATGATAGAATTTTTGCTGAAAGAACTTGTTCTGTATAGGAAGTCAAATGAGAAATTAGTTTTTTCAGATGCTCTTCGTTCGATCTTACATGATTTAGAGGTAAGCCTTTCTTTCTCTCCCTTTCTTACTTGTACATGTTGATGCAAGTTATGTATTATGTTTAATTATAAGATATCGATTACCTAATCTTATTTGGATTATCTAAGACTGAATTCTTATATAAGGATGCTTGACATACTGAATGAACAGTTGGTACCTTCTGGAAAGCAAGTTCCATGAGAAATTCAGTTGAACAAACTCAGCAAGTTGCCAATTTGGCATGATTGACTTAAGGAAGCATAAAAATAGATTTTAAACTTCCTTGAAAAAGAAGTGTTTTTATCTGCAGAGCTATAGTGCTTTTAGTTCCCCTACGGAACTGATTTTCTACAATAGGATGTGCTTATAACCCCTTCACAACTTGGGACATGGAAAGATAGTCTCATATAATTTCACCTCTGGTCTATCCATAGTGCAATATTAAAGGTTGGACTACAGCTCTACATTTATAATTCACTCTGTCTCTTCCCACATTAATTTATATTCACTTGAGAAAATCTTATCTTTTTATGAAGAACACTAGACTAACTTACTGATTAGGAAAAATTATCTGTATGTGCAGGTGATAAGAGCATGTGCTTCCAACAGCACATGGATTATTGGCCGCTTGGTTGATATCCTTGGAGTTGTCTTAATGTTGCTAGCACTATCTCAAGCTCTCGTAAGTGTCATGAAACTTACCTTATATCAGCTTATTGACCCACTAAATTGCTTGTGGGAGGTGATTATAATATGTCCCAGTTTATTTATATTGGTACCAGTGATTCAACCCATTTCTATTTATAAACTTGCTATCTTTTCAGTATTTTCTTCCTTTTTATTTGCAGGTGATAGTGAACGTAGTTGACTGTATATGAACTCCTTCATGCAGTGTAAGTTGTCACTATGATTGTATTAATCGCTTCATAGTTTGCAGGCATCTTAACCACTTCTATCCATTTATTCTAAGGTGATTTCAAAGTAGCTTTAAAAATTGAGAAAAACATCATAGATATTGTTTATAGGAAAAAATAGTAGTGATATAGTAATTTATTCACATTCTACATTTGATATATGCAGGATTTTAGGTCTTTGTATATGATTCTACTAAACATATTACAAGTTTCTTATTTCATCCAAAACGTGGCTGATCATGTTGAATACCTCATGATTCACGTGGCACATACATGGTGGAGGTCAAATATTTCTGAAAAGTTAATATTCTGGACTCACTAGAATCTTGTTGGGGTCTTACCGTAAGTAAGTGCACACTTTTTAAATATTTACACTTCGTTAATTTGTGAAATGTGGAGTAAATTTCTCAAGCTATTCAGATATTGTTTCATGGCATTATTCCTCAGGTTGCATTTATAGGTTATACACGTTGGTGTTTATTTTAAGAAATTTTTGTAATATATAGTGTGAACAAATAATGATTCTCAGTTCAATGACAACACATCAGCTGTTCACTGTTCGTTATTTTGTTATATGTGAGTATGAATTTGTGAGGTTCGGGGCACGCCTTACCTTTTTTATACAGTTTCTAATTAATGAGTGATGAGTCTTAAATCCCTTTGCTTAACCGCCTAGGGTATATTCATATGAGAACATAGATTGGACTTGGACCATGGCGTGGCTATTGTTGGATATGGTAGTGAAAATGACATGGATTTTTGAATTGTCAGAACTGAAAAACATTGTTCTTGTTAGAAGAATTGAATGTGATATTCATATCAATTGAAATCAAACAATGCATACAATAAAAGTTTTTGTAGAAGATCTATTCATTGCACTTGTAGGTTAATTTTAATAGCTATTAATATGTAAGTTGTAGGCTCATCTTTCTTCTTAGTGCATTTCTGTAAAAATTGGATTTAGTTCATTCAATGACCAGAATGAGGCATAAAACAAAAGTTCGTTTAAGAATTACTCCTACTTAAAACTTAATTGATTTGTACTAGGGTGTCTTGCCAATGAGATTTTTTAAAGAGCTCTCTTTCACATACCACATTTCAAATAAATCCAATACATTCCTCAACTAACATATCACAATTTTTTGCACTTTGTTGTTTATCAGTATGGTTTTTCATGCTTCCAGACATAAAAAAAAGACATTTTTTCCAATCATTCTTCATTGTAGCATTAGTTGAACTTGATCATCTAGACAATGTGAAGGCTAGCATTCTGAATTATTTTTCTTGGAAGAAAAGGTAATTGTGGTTTTTCAATTGACAATTAGTAATTTAACTACATTGATTTGGCTCTTCTTCTCCTTCTTGCAGCTTCATGTCCCATTTTCTTGGTGGCATGCGACATTATAGTTTATATAATCCTCCATGGTCAAGATTCCACCTGCTTTTCTCACATCCTGAATCAATTGTTCGCCAACAGTTCCATTATAGAAGCTGCTCTGCCACTACATACAACATGCAAGCTGTTTCCAAGCTCTGCATTAAAGCATGTATCAGCGCCACAACAGCTTGTGACAACAGGAGCGAACAACTTCATATTTAGAGTGGTTAATGGTTACTTTACCCGTGTTTTATTTATTTCAATCACTTTTTTGGTGAATTGAACTTCAATAGTAGGGTCAAAATCACCCTTCTGTTTCTGAAAAAAAAAACAGATTTAGATGAGCCTACATCTGAACTAACCACAAAAGTTATTTCCCCCTGCAGTTATGCAAGCTGTGGGAAGACCTTGAAAAAGCATTCTCATATCCATAGACAGACAACATGTTTTTACCATTATGAGAATTTTGTGAAGGTAATTTTATCTCTAGCTGATTTCTATTTCAATCAGAATCATTAGAATATTTAACTGCCTTGTAGATAGCATCTAATTAATGTAGCATTTAGCCACTTTAATTGTCGGATTCAGTTGTGAACGATTTTTACTTATATTTACACTTGTGAACGATTTTTTCTTATATTTACCGCCTTTTCAGTCATCTTTTAATCAATCCTCAATTTAATTCTCCCAGGTCTCTCTCAAATCTAAAGACTAATAAAGTGTGAAAATCAAACAATTCTTACACTACATTCATTCTTGACTCTTGAAAATGCTGTATTTCTTTTCTCTTTGAAGAACAGTCTTATCAAGATGGAGACTATTATGAAAATGTAAATCCAACTATATCTCAAGGAGAAACTTTGACAAGGAGCTCACTGAACTTGCATGTCATTAAAATAGTAGTTACAACTTTCATTTCATTGACTCTAATTTTTAATGTTGTTTACATTTTCTTTCATAATGCTGTATTGGGAGCCTCTGTTTCCACCTTTCCACTGTAAATACCTACAGGAGAGGATTATTTTCCAATCTTCAAGATTTGAGCAAAAAGGAGTTAAAGTCAAGCGATACTTTTATTATATCCATTCTTCTCATACATGAAGCATTTTTAGTAAAATATTACATTTCACAAGAACACGGGCTTAACACCTCACAGTGTGAGGTGTTGAAACCTAGTTTAATTTAATTCACCCTGCTTATATTAACCTGCAATCAACTTCACCCCCCGTTTATGTTATAAAGTTGATTATTAGATTTGATTTGCGTTTCCTAAAATCAATAATTTGGTCTTTTATGTTAGTATTAGTTTATTAAAATTGCAGTGAGGTTACTAGAATTGGTTGTAGGTTATTCAAGCTATAGTTATTTTATATGGTTATTCAATTTAATTTTAGGTTATCAAAATCAATTTCAGATATTTTATTGTTGAAATGTTGGTTTAAGGATTATAATGACCTTCAGTAAGTAAATCTAATTTCTAGTTTGGATTTACTATTTGTTAAATTTGGTTTATTAGTTTTTTGAGAATATTGATTTGTTGAATTTGATTCATCATGTTGAATAGTGGTGATAATTTGGGATAATTGTTTAAGGTGATGGTTTATTTGTTGAGGCCCAACTAGTATAGGTTTATAGAAAAATGACACTCAGGATATTTGGAATTTTGTTATAATGGTGATGACTTGGTGAAGCCGTAGGTTAACTTGTTGCATTATATGCATTCTAAATAGCTAAGATTAATTGAATAATGATGCACTTGACTTATATAAAACTTTAGTTTAATGGTTGTGATGTGGTGAAGTAGTTGATTTTCTTATTGGGAAATGTGCATTCTGATCACTTAGATTTGTTGCATATAAGGGTGTATGATGACAATGATGTGGTGAGATGGTTGATTACTTGTTGCAGATTGTTTGTGTCGGATGCATTATATTGGTCAAACCTATGGGTGTTGGAAACATTGGAATGCCAATTGACAACCTTAACAATAGTGGATACTTGAGTTACATATTTAATAAATATATATTTCTCAGATGAAGGCGATCGAGGTCGTGTTAGACGATGTACTTCTCTTCCTGCACGATGTACACCCCTAATCATCTATTCACCTCCTCCGTCTGTTCCTAATTTTCCTAATTATTCAGTTGGAACAGCTGCGTCATCAACTGGAGCCTCCCGTCAGATATCTGATGAAATGATAAAAATAAAACTGGTGGATGATTAGTAAGTTTGTACAAATTTTATAAAAACTGACTTATGGATATTTATGACATTTTTGTATTTAAAATTTTTTGCAGTCTCATTCCATACCATCAGGTCTTATCCAAGATGACAGAGATCTTTTCCAAACATATCGACCATGGCGCAACAAATTGGAATAGAGTTTCTGAAAAGACCAAACAGTTGTATGCTGATGAATTTCAGGTATATGTTAATATATTTACACGCTTGTAATAGAGTTTCTCAAGAGACTAAACAGTTGTATTATGATGAATTTCAAGTAGTAATATGTTATAATTTGACGTGTTTAATGTGCTTTTTTTTTTGTATATTTGATCCTAACCTTTTAATTATTCTATACAGAAAAGTTTTTGGTGGGATCCGGATTTGGATGATCTAGCCACACGGGAAAGCATAGCAGCTGATTGTTACAGAGACATGATCGATGGTTGGAAGGATATTTGGTCCTGGATGTTTGGATGATGCTAATTGGAATGTTTTCCTCAATTTTTGGAGCTGTATGAATGAGTCAGATGGACCGGGTGGTGACCATGCTAAAGAGTTCGTAAGTAACTATTTATGTTATATTTTACATTACTTGTAGAAAAGTTGGTCTTGCATGTGTCTGGCTTGTCAATTTGAAATCAATTTTGAAAGGAGACAAAAGTGCTATATTGGCGAAGCATTATATCCTAAGAACAATGGATTATAATGCACCAGGTATACATATAAACGGTGCGTAGAGGACTTTGCCCTCGTAAGGGTTACTTCTTTTGATTCGAATTGTGTTAGGTACTCAATGCTCTAGGAGAGTCGCACGGTCAGACTCTAAAATGATAGAAATGTCATGGTTTTAGCATTGGAAAGATACAATTCCATCTTTAGATTTAACAATATTTTTATATAAATTTATCCAATATTTAAAGATGACATTGCATCCTTTTTGAAAGGCAATATGTTTTTATATTGGGCAATTCCAATCTCCGGTTGTGTGGGTTGTAGAACAAAATTCCTATCACAATTTGGGCAATTCCTATCTCCAGTTGCGTGGGTTGTAGAAATGCGTTAAGATTTTTCCGGATTACTTTATGTCCAAAATTTTATTGCTCTAATTTAACATGTTTAAACATTCTAATTACCGGTGAGACGGTTGTTCCAGTTGAACTATGATTCAAAAATCATGAGCAATTATAAGGTGCCATCACAAATTTTAATGACGACCAGCCAAACCGTCACTCATCCATGGCGAAACTGCATAATTTAAGGGTTTTCCCAAATGTTATTTGTCTTTGTTGCCAACATCTTTCGCCCACTTCCCACCGCCGCCCAGGTTTGTTTTCATATTCCAGACTCTGTGTGAAACCCTTCCCTCCACCCCTACACGAATTTGTGGCGAGAAAAAGATAAATTCATCTTGGGTTTTGAAGGGCGATTAATTGCCTAAAGATATTTGAATGGCACCGAGTTTGTTGAAGTGTGATGTGTGTAGTATATATTTACGAGTTTAAAAATGAGATTTTTTTTTGAATAACATCCTTCATCGGTTTTCTTGTTGTTTCTTGGTGGATATCTTGAAAAGATGATCAGTATAGCAGTTTGTAATTTGTGATTGCTAACCGCATGCGTATTATTTTGAAGTTTACTTCATTACATGTGAATCTTGAATTCAAATATGCATATGTGTGTGTATGTAAAGATGGAGAAAACAACTAGAACTCCAACAAAATCAGGAAATGAGAAACTAAAGATGATTTGGGTATCTATCAGAGATATTCTTCCATATCCATGGTTTCTCGTGGGACTTGGATCCTTGGATTGATACTGTATCGGTGGTTCTATAGCCCATTGACATGGGCCGCCTATTTCCCGCCCTTTGAAATTTGTCAAATGCTTGTGCTTCTGGCAACCCTCCAGCATGTTCACCTCAAAATCATGATGAACTAAATCTCTGCATACCTGCAGAGAAAGAGAGAGGGGATGTAATGCTGAGAAATTGAGAATGAAGCTGAAAAAGTAATGCATTCCAATAGGACCCAACTTATCTTTTGCAATGCACCTCAGCACCTCCGTAATATCTACGGAGTATATCTTTTGGCCCATAGTTAAACTTTGTGGATAAATTTAGTGGCATGCTTGTTTATCTACTATTTAGATGTTGGTGGTGAATCCTAATCGAAGATAAGAAATATAAATCTTATATTTTATGAAAAGCAGACTCATACCATTTTCTCTCAGTCAGGATTCTTATTCTTGGATAAGTTCTATTGTTGACTTGTAGTTCAGTGAAAACAGCTTCTGACAGTAAAATAGTACTGCTATGGAAACCAATGCTGGGTATCTTAATAGTTCATCTTTAGTACAGTTATTTATACTTTGTGATAAAGTATAAACAATTTATTATATGTTGGCTCCATAAGAAACTTAATGTTGGATATATATATATATATATATATATATATATATATATATATATATATATATATAAATTATGAGTATATATGTACGTGTGGCAGTAAAAGTTGCAACTGTCTAACTCTAACTACTAAAAAAAAACTGATTTCTCTGTATGGAAATTTTGTGTTAAACTATGTTAATATATTTTCAAAGAAAACGGTGTTTACATAATCAACTGATGTAGCACAATTCTCAGTGTACTTTCATTTAATGTTAGAGGCAGTTGCATTTGCATTAGTTTATTATGTAACGATAGTAGTTTATTAAAATTGCAGGGAGGTTATTAGAACTGATTGTAGGTTATTCAGGCTATAGTTATTTTATATGGTTTTCCAATTTAATTTAGGTTATCAAAATAATTTCAGGAAATGTTGGTTTAAGGATTATAATGACCTTCAGTAAGTAAATCTAATTTCTAGTTTGAATCAATGTAATATTTGTTAAATTAGGTTTATTAGATTTTTGAGAATATCGATTTGTTGAATTTGATTCATCATGTTGAATATTGGTGATAATTTGGGATAATTGTTTAAGGTAATGGTTTATTTGTTGAGGCCCAACTAGTATAGGTTTATAGAAAAATGACGCACTCAGGATAATTAGAACTTTGTTATAATGGTGATGACTAGGTGAAGCCATATGTTAACTTGTTGCATTTTATGCATCTGAGTTGCTAAGATTAATCGAATAATGATGCACTTGACTTATATAAAACTTTGGTTTATGGTTGTGATGTGGTGAAGTAGTTGATTTTCTTATTGGGAAATGTGCATTCTGATCACTTAGATTTGTCGGATATATAAGGGTGTATGATGACAATGATGTGGTGAGATGGTTGATCACTTGTTGCAGATTGTGTGTTTCAACTAGCTTACATTCGTCGGATGCATTAGATTGGTCAAAACTATAGGTGTTGGAACATTGGATCGAAAATGACAATTGACAACCTATTAATAGTGGATACTTGAGTTACACATTTAATAAATATAAATTACTCAGATTACATGTGGACGAGGTTGAGTTAGACGATGTACTTCTCTTCCTGCATGATGTACACCCTGATCTTCGATTGGCCGATCTACATCTCAATGTTCACCTCCTCTGTCTGTTCCTAATTTTCCTAATTATTCAGTTGGAACGGCTATTTCATCAACTGGAGCCTCCTGTGAGATATCTGATGAAATGATAGAAATTAAACTGGTTGATGATCAGTAAGTTTTTACAAATTTTATTAAAACTGAATTATGGATATTAATGACATTTTTGTATTTAACAAATTTTGCAGTCTCACTCCATACCATCAGGTCTTATCCAAGATGACAGATATTTTCCAAGCATATTGACCATGGCGCAACAACTTGGAATAGAGCTTCTCAAGAGACCAAATAGTTGTATGGTGATGAATTTCAGGTATATGTTACATGAAACCTTAACGGTTCATGTTAACCAAACAATCGCACGCCAACAGGAAGATCTATCCAACCCTGATAATTGTTCTTCGCAACATCTTGGGCTAGAACCTTTTTTGTAGATCTAGGGTTTCAAAGGTTTTATGAATTAATTAATCTCTCTTGTGTGTCTTCCGTACAATACTACTTGTGAATTTATTTTATATATGATTGTGCTCTCTTAATCCAAATTCACGGTCGTTTTGTGCATTTTCAACTGTTATATGGAGTCTGAATATATATCTTGGTTGTTAATTGAGTGTGTTCACTGCTGTAGAGGGTTTTATATTATGATTCTAAGTGAGGAGACTCCGAAGTTTTGTTAGAAATGTCGTATATGAATACTTGTTAATTGAATTGAATTCGAGTTAATAAGTAAGATAAAAAGGGTAATTTTATAGTATCTATAAAGGGAGATCATATCGGGTTAGTTTCCAGACGTGGAAAATAATTGATACTGATAGTACCTAGAAAGGGGGTGAAATTATATCTCTTGCTCCGAGGTTATTTTACGTGTTAAACGCATATTTACTTGTGTCTATAGAGTAGATTTGCATAGTTTAATTATGCGTCCATAATTCACAAGGTAGAGTCGGTCAGCACACTTGAGAGTGAAGTTAAGTAGTAAAACTTAATTACCTTAGAGCTACCTATACTCCATTCTTGAGTCACATTTGTATTCTTCTAGTGCTTAATTTATTTTATTTGACAGTTTAATTAATTGCTTAGTAGTTAATAATTCAATTCTCAATTCTAATTGCCTTCGTCTTAATTAATTTAATAAATAATTAAATTGATAATACACTGTCCTTTGGGTTCGATATTTAACTTAGTCGTTTGTTTAAGCTACAATTGATATCCTCAATACTTGGGGATTAATTTCGCGTGCAACGAAAACACGCATCAAGTTTTTGGTGTTGTTGCCGTGGACAGTTGTTATTATTGATTTTATTATTTCTAGTCGAATAAGATTTTTATTTGTGATTATTTATTTCTAACTAACCTTAAATTTTTCTGAGGTACTTTTGCATTAGGAAAATGAGAGGAAGGAATAACACGTTGAGCTATACATGGCCGGCGCAAGGTAGAATTCTGGATAATATTGTCATACGTGAAATTTTCAAGTATAATGGAATTGACAACATGGGGCTGATAGGAGCAATGGGGCCAGAGGCAGAGTGAGGGAGGAGACGGCGGATGGAGCGAAGGAGAGAGCAGGGTACTGAGAAACCTAAGATCAGAGGCGGAGCACTGTGATTGTGAAGAAGGAGCGGAGCAGGGGAGTGAGAAACCTACGATCTAAGGCGGAGCACTGTGATTGTGAAGAAAGAGCAGAGCAGCGGATGGAGGCGGATAAAGCAGATGGGAGAAAAGCGCAGAAGAACAGATTTGATAGCGGAGCGACGGAGCAGGGGAGTGAGAAACCTATGATTTGAGGCGGAGCATTGTGATTGTAAAGAAGGAGCGAAGCGGCGGAGGACGGAGGTGGAGCCGCGGATGGAGGTGGAGAAAGTGGATGGGAGAAAAGCGCAGAAGAACATATTTGATATGTGCGCAAGATTGAAATGTGTGTGAGATTAAAATGACCCGATTAAATTTTTTAGAGTTTTATACGTGACCCATTTTTAAATATGGGCATGTTTTTAGTTTACAACTAATACAATGGATCAACTCAATGCTTAGTAGAATAAACATATCATCATCATACTTTTTAAACATTTAATTTGATATTAAGGTTTTAAAAAAAAATATTGCATGGATTCGTCTCAAGTAAACCCCATTCTTTAGAATTTTAAGCATAATTATACACTTAAATTTTCTAAATCTTATTCATGTATCTAATTATATAAACTCTGTTCAACAAATACTTGACCAATGTTAAAATCACATGACCTAAATCCAATACTACTAATTTAGTACTTTTCATAATTTATTAAATTATAAAGCCAAAAAAAAATACCTTTAGTAAATACTATGATTATATATATATATATATATATATATATATATATATATATATATATATATATATATATATATATATATATATATATATACTATGATTATATATATATATATATATATATATAAATATATATATATATATATATATATATATATATATATATATATATATATATATATATATATTTAATAACAAAATGAAAAAGAATTACGCCTTCATGTCATAATTTTAAATTAAAAATAAGATCATTGGTAAATCATTTTAAAATTAATCTAGCCATTATAACAAGTAAAAAGTATAGTCCGACTTCTAAGGTATCCATTTTACTATTTTTAGCGTCCGCTTTAAAGGTATCTATTTCCCTTATTTAGTAAAAAAATACACAATATGACCCACCACTTTTCTCTAATACAACTACCCACTTTACATATAATAATATTTCTTAATTCATGTGCAAAAAGCAAACGGATATCTTAGAATCGGACGGAGGGAGTGTAACACAAATGTATTGTGATATGATACTCGTGAGATGTTTTGTGAGATGCACTAAAATATACCCATTTCAATTACACTTTCCATTTTGGGTTGTCCCACAAAAGTTTGTACATAAATAGCAAAAAGTTAAACACAATCACTCTTCCACAGACATTTAATTTAAAAAAATCACACTTACCTAACACACCTAACATACTTTATCATTTATTTATTACAAAAAAATGAGTCACTTACTATTGGATACATAAAATAATGTATAATTGTTATAAACCACATGACTCAAAGCACTATTACTCATAACTACACAATTATGATTGTGATACATAAATACCCTTATGTATTGCACAATTTATCTGCACAATTTGATTCTGCACAATTTGGTTCTGCACAATTTTATTTTTGCACATTTTATTTGCACATTTTAAATTCCGTCTGAGGTGAGGTGGCGATCCAGTAGCAGGCGGTGGTGGTCAATGCCGGTTCGGCCCCCGATCAATGTCTGTCCGATCGACGGTCAACGCCGGGCCTGTGGAGGTCCGACGGGTGGGTGGGTGAGGGGTAGGGTTGGTGGTTTAAAAGTGTATGAGATTATAAGGTTGTATTTGATATTTTACTTTAATATTTTGTATGTGAAAGTAATTATTTGAATTCCTTGTATCTCATAGTAATTATGGTTAAAAGTGTTTATCTATTAGTGATTTTTCCAAAAAAAAATATCATAATATCCTTAAAAATTAATCCCTCCGTCCCCTTTGAAAGGTATTCGTTTACTTTTTGCACGTGGATTAAGGAGTATCATAATTTAATATATAGTAAGGTGAGAGAAATAATATTTTAATGTGTAGTGGGTAGTTGTATTAGTATTGAGTGTGGAGCCATGTGTAATGGTTGTGGGTCACATCAATCCAAAAAGGGAAATGAATACTTTGTAATGGGACGAACCAAAATGAAAAAATGAATACATATCAAGGGGACGGAGGGAGTATCTCTTTTCTTAATTTCCGTATAGTGACATACAAACTTTTGTGGGATTGAGGGAATAATTGTTATATAGGTAATATTTATTTATAATTAAAATATGTTTTTTTTAAATCATAATAAATGAGTTAGTCTCTTGTGCCCCCAAGTGGTGCATAATATGTTTAAGAATATAACATTTTATTGTAAAGGGTATATATTTTAATTAATAAAGATATACCATTTTATTATAAAGAGTATACACTTTCATTATTTTTTTATTTTTTCAGAATATAAAGGGTACATATTCTTATATTAAAAATATACCAGTTAATATTAAAGGGTATTTGGCGTACGTGACCCAAGCACACAAGTTTTTGCCATTATAATTACACATTAAAGTAAATTAAAAGGGTGTCATATAACGATTTATTACATGTATATTTTAAGTATTAATAAATATTATCTAATATATTTACCTATACAACAATTAATTTATTTTTTATATTTTTAAATATATCCCTTTATTCTAGAGTTTGTCCACCCCAATCACGACCTCACCTCCCTCTACATATGTAGCCCAAATCAGATGTATGAAGTTAAAATTGAAAATTACTCTAGTATGCATTCAACAAATAGCATGAAAAATAGGATTAGGGGGATTCAGCAAGCTACTAAGATGTTTGAGGAGTTCGTTCTCGTATCCTTTGATTACACTATGAGTACAAGACAGAGCAAGCTGAATAGGATTATGGGCTCGTCGGCTCGATATGCCACTATTTTGATCTTTACTTCACTTTGTCCAAACTGTTGATGAAAGTTACCAAATGATCCTATTCAAGTTTACAAGTGATATATGATCAAAACTAACGATAACATTGACACCAAAGACTCAAATTTTCGACAGATTTGGGGGGTTCGCCAAAAAGTTTCTCAAAAGAGGAGATGCTGGAGTGATTCGATTTAGGCATTCAACTTATTAGGTATGTTGTTTCGTAGCAAAAACAAATGGCCAAAACGAGGATGGCATAGAAGCTTGTTGAAGAAGCGCAACAATGTGACGACGGCGTTCAGAATAGCTATTGTGTTCTGGAGTACAGGGAGGGGTTGTGAGACGTGTGATGCCATGGGAAGTGAGAAAGGAACTAAGGGCTGCTTGGTACGAATTCTTTAATCGCAATGACAATGGGAATAAAGGGTGGGGAGTAGTTATATATTGAATTAATATGAGTGATTGAGGAATTTTGATCCCCACTGCACCAACCAAGCATCAACAATGGAAATTAATATACATTTATTCCCATTACCCCCTTTCACTACCCTGAATCAAGCCGCCCCTAAGTGCGATGTATTCCCCCATCATCGTCAGTGTAGAGGGTGACAATCAATTGATTGAAGTACTTTTCAACCAAGGATTTGTAGCTAACAAATACATCAAACACTTTGAATTTTCGGTGAAGGGTTTAAAGCCAGATATATTTTGTAAAATGATCGACGATTATGACATCATATTTATACCCAGCGGTGAAAATTATGGGAGAACCCCGAATATCAAAATAAATAACTTCAAGAGGACAAGTGGAGGTGATTGAAGAAGTAACGAATGACAATTTGTGAGTTTTATTGCTTTTACCAGCGGTACATGAAAAATGGGAAACATCTTTTGGTGAGAATTGAACGTCACAAGAAATCAGTTGATGAGCAAGAATTTTATTAGACGGGTGTCTTAATTTAGAGTGTCATAGTGAGACATTAAAAGTAGAAGCGAAAAGAGTCAAAGCACCCAGAGAGGAAGGACAAGTAATAATAATAATAATTTTTAATTTTTATTTATTTATTTATTATTAATAGATTCATTCCTTTAAATAGCGACACACTTGCATTATTAGCCAAATTGGAGCCCAAATGTTGGGTCCACTAGAGAAAGCTGATAAAAAATTGGGTTGGACTGGAACAGAGTTAGCCCAAAGGTTAGGTCCAATAAAAAAAATTGGGTTGGACAGATTGGTAGAGGGTTAAATTGAAGTACCACCAAGCCATTTAGTTCATCACAGCACTGGTTATCCCTCGTAAGAATGCAAGTTCATTCTCTACAAAAACTCAATTAAAACTAAACTATTAAATTAAATTAAATATACATTCCCTCTCTTAAATCCCACCTGCACTGCAGTTCTGCACTGCCTCCGAATTCTTCCTTCACTGTCGCACCCCACACACCATACGGCTGCTAACCCCATGATTTCTCTTCATTCACTCGACTCATCCCGAGACACTCCACAGTCCACACCCATTTCACTCTACAGTCTACACTTGCACACGGCTGCTGCCCTTAGTCAATTTCTTGCAAATATTTCTGGCAAGGTATGTATAGTGGGTTTTAATTTCGTTCCTTAGACTTTACTTGATGCTTTGAGTAAATGATTGAATTGAAATTTTGCTTGAATGAAAAATGGGCATGAATTTCATTTCAAATGTTTATAAAATTTTTATGCCTATTGAATAAATGACTTAAGAGAATTTTTTTGCTTCCATATGCTTTACTGTGACTAGAATTGACGAACAATTGTTCATTACAGAACCGTGTGGTGTATTGATGCATGAATTTTGTTGAAGGGATGAAGTTGAATGAGCAGAAGGGGTGACTTTAGGAAAATGAACAGAAACTTTAGGTTGTGGTTTAAATGACGAAAGCAGCTAGCTAGCAAATTTTATTTAGCCCATTATTATCATGCATATCCTAGCACCTATTTACAATTAAGCGCACTCACAAGATAATTCATTTCCCTTCACCACAAAAAAGACATTTGTATTTTTATGAATTATTGCTGACTCTTAATTTCTTCATTCACCAACACTTTTATATTTACATCTAAGCAGCTAATTTTCTTCAAAATGGGCAGCATGGGTATAGAGTTTTTTGGCCAGCCAAGTGAAAGGGGTGATATCAATGATGTCAATGATACCAATATGGCTGCGCGTTTGAGTTATTTGAGCAAAGGCGGAGATGTAGAGACTTTTCCGATCGTTGATGAAGAAATGTATGCTAACTACGACTTGTATTTAGCAGCAAAAAATGGCAATCTTGAAGAATTCATACACGTTCTTGATCAAGTTTCAGCAGGAGCAGATAGTGGCGATGTTTTGAGCCGGTTAGACTTGGTTGGAGATACATTTATTCACATAGCAGCCGCACATGGACATGAAGATTTAGTCTTATACTTTGTTGCTAAAAAACCATCTCTTGCTTTATCCCATAATTGTTATGGAGATACAGCTTTACATGTTGCTGCAAAAGCTGGAAATGTATCGATGGTTGAAGCCCTACTGCTGATTCATCGAGATTTGCTAGTCTTGAAGCCCCTTCCTGATGATACAGGAGATAAGAATAATCTATTGAGGGTAAAAAACAAAAGAGATAATACAGCCTTACATGAAGCACTAATATCCATACCCACATCCGATAGTTGGATCATTGCTACATGCTTGGTTGAAGAAGATTCGGAGCTATTCTATTATCAAAACAAGACTGGAGAATCTGCGCTGTATTTTGCAGCCAAACATGGTTCTTTAGACTTCGTTTCTTTGGCTCTTCAATCGTCAACGGACGAAGAACGCCTCATTCAGCTATTCAAGAAGGAATCTCCCATTCTTGCAGCAATAATGTGGAAGCATAGAGGTATTCTTTTTGAAATTGGCTTACAGAACATTGTTGATTAGATGTGTTGGAAAAGTTCTCATTGAATATCTATATTTTAATGTCTCGTAAAGCAATCTTTGTCAATGGTTGAACATAGATTTTAATGAATGAAGATAAGATTAAACCAGAATCCACATCGCTAATGCTTTTTCTCTCTCTTTTTTTTTAAACTTTTTTTAGAGGTTTTAAGAGTGATGTTCGATCAGAAACCAAGTCTCATCCATACGAGAGATGATAAAGGAAGGAACCCCCTTCACTATGCTGCAATACTAGGGTTTCTTGAAGATGTTCGTTTCCTGCAGAGACAGCCTTCTCAAAATGCAACCAGAAGAGACGATCAAGGTTTTCTACCAATTCATTTGGCATCAATGAATGGCCATGTAGATGTCGTTCGTCTCTTAATCCAAGATTTCTCCAAACCAACTAAGCTGGTCGACGTATGGGTTGCAATATCCTACATGTTGCTACTGCGTATGGAAGATCAAACGTGCTTAGTTTTATTCTTGAGACCCCTAATCTAGCAGAATTAATTAACATGCAAGATAGTGAAGGAAATACACCTCTTCATAAGGCCACCATGATGCGGCGTCCCAAGATAGTGCACATGTTAACATGGGACAAGAGGGTAGATTTAAAAACTTTCAACAATGAAGGTTTTTCTGCGTTGGATATTGCTAATGAAGAGATGTTGGTGGCCAATGATTCATACAAAGAGGTATATATGCACTTTCTCTCTGTGTTAGAATTTGAAAAGGAAAAATGGGAGTATAAGTTAGTTGATGCAAGGAAGATTGATGTTTTATCGAAAAGTGTGGGTGAAATGGTAGTGGGTTGTACATGCTTTGAAAATAGGATTTTTTTTATCACTTAGTTGGCTTGTGGTTTGGACAGCTAGGAAAATAAATTTTATTGATGGTTGACTTGTGAATGCTTCATGCCTATTTATAGATAACAGAGGTCGGTTAGTCCACCTCCTTGACTAATCCAATTAATTCTCCTAAATTATAGGATCTAATACTTTATATTCGTCGTCACCTTTTGTTAGCTATCAGATAACTTAGTTCATTATCTAGACAATTCTAGAGCTTTATTTATTTTTTTCGAATATTATAGGATAAGTGCATCAATTTCATCACTATGCCAATTTTTTCAATGACCTTGCAATATTTTCACATGTTTCTTTATTGTTCCAGTATCTAACCTGGGCTGCCTTGAAAGCTGCCGGAACTCGTTATAAATCTCTTGAAAAGAAGAAGAGTCCAAATGAGCATAAACACAGGGTGAACACTTATTTGCTAGTGGCAACTCTGGTTGCTACTATGACTTTTGCGGCCGGATTCATAATGCCTGGTGGATATAATAGCTCTGGCACGGCGACGTTGTTGGGGGAGACTGGATTCCAGATTTTTATTATTTGTGATGTCATAGCGATGTTCACTTCCATTGCAGTTGCTGTGGTGCTCATTTGGGCTCAGTTAGGTGATCTGGAATTACACTTACGTGTTACTTCTTTGGCAGTACCGTCACTTGGATTTGCTTTGAGTATGATGTTTATAGCTTACTCGGCTGGCGTGTTCATCGTTGTCAGTAAGCTTAGGTGGCTAACCGCGGTTATTTTTATCGTCGCTGCCATCTTCTCCGTCTTCTTTTTTCTCCTCTTCTTCTCATTGAGTATTTCGTTTTCTTCGTCAAAGCGGGTGATTCGCTATTTGACCTACTATCCCCTTCGTTTGTTGGCATATCTTTCATCTTAGTATTTGATTTATATTTGATATTTCATTACTGTAATTCGTTGTGTATGGTATATTTGGCTTTGTAATGAAGCTTGATTTGAATGATCATTTTTTTCACCTCTTATTTTATTTCATATTCATCCTCTATAATAACATCAAATATTAAATTCTTTGGTGTTTGATTTTTTTGTCTCTTGTTTGTTTTGGATTATTGTTATTTTTAGTCTTGTGATGTCTGTGTTTGTTGGAATTTGGATTGATTAAATTGAAGCTTATGAATTAGGGACTTGATGGGAGTTAGGAGTTTAAACTCTTAGTAAATTGAAACAAGATCCTTTTAGTTTGCTCAAATAGGGGATGAATTAGATTCAATAATACTTTGAAATTTCAAACAAAAGTATAGTGAGATTTAAGCCAAAACCAAGCATTAAATAGTATTAATTCAATCTTGAGAGGATCATTCTCTCCAGACAAGAGTGTCAATGCAGACTTTAGGGTCGAGAAATCGAGAGAGACGATTTCTTTCAGCATTGTCCCTATGGTTTTGACATCATAATCTGTATCTGGTATTGCTGTACAGCTTTGGTTGAAGCTCTTCAAGTTCTTGATGCATTTATTCGCCATCTTCTTAATTTGCTTTCTTGAGGCCACATAAGCATTGATGTGATCTGGGGTGGCCGTTTTGCCTGTGCTTCTCCTAATTGAGGACTCGAGATCTTGAACTGATTCCTTAGTTAAGAACACAAGATCTCTGGAGGAGCCACAAAGATCTACCAGCCTTAGGAGCTCCCTTGAGCAACTCGTTGATCAAACATTCACCTCTTTCATGAGACACTGGTTGTTGGAATGAGGGCATCTAAATCAAGTGATCGATGCCCTCGTGTAGTTCCTTGAGGCTCGCCAACATCGCGCACACTGAAGTGGCTGATGTGGATGTGGCTTCCGAGGACTTTAAACTGCACAAATGACCTTCAACGAATGCTACGGCTGGATGAGTTTGAGATGGAAGACTGCTTGATTGAGAATGGATATTAGCCATCTTTTTTTGAAATCTTGAATGATCTCTCAATGGCTGAATGTGCAATAAGTGCTTGAGGCCATTTGTTTTGGCAAAATCATATAAATACATTGGGGCTTTTTAATGAGGGATCTTGACAACCATAATTATTATTTAAACCAAGTGATCATTCATAGAGATGAGTTATTACACAGCCAAATCAATACAGAAATGTTTTTCTGAATTTCAGACAACGTTTAATATACAAAGACACACGAGTACAAACAAGTACGTGCGTTTGAAGGTGATCACCACATGATTCTTTAGTTGACATTACGCAGATCTCATCCATAGGAAAAGAAAGTATTATATTTCTTGATTGCCTGATGATCAAGAACATAAAACCTTCACAATAATTTTATTAAATTTTTAGGTGCTGGAGATGTCGCAGATAATTATGTATAATCTAATCCTTGATGAGAATAATTAGTTGGGAGCTCTTTATTGAATTGCCCCTGTGATCCGGCAATGCTCACTAAATTACCATATTTGCAATATTTTGTTGCATTGTGTATAACTACGAGATGGAATATGGTCAAGAAAGAGTTCCGTCTTCAGCCTTGTATAATCGATCGATCGACAATAATCTGTTGGATGTATGTGGTGATTCGAGATGTTCCTATACAAACGAAGGGAGCTTGAATCAAACGAAGAAATCGGAAAATCATTTGTTGGAGTAAAGATGATGATTCTAAACATGGAATTTTCAGGAATAGATTATTAGTCTAAACAAAGATCAGGAGCCAATTATTTGACATTGTATTGGATTAAAATCTAAGTTTTTACATGTATTTTCTTGTTTCTTTACATGTGTAATATAGTAGATTAAAAAGAGTTCATCATGCCTCTAATTATGTTAGAACTATCATGGAATTTCCTACTTTATTTTCCCCAACATATTCAAACTGTACAATCTCACATGTCTGGAAACAATTCCCTGCTACTGCTCCGTCTTCGAACCTCACTGAAATGGTTTGTCTACACCACATTTTCTCAATGCAAGTTCACTCTGCAACCCCTCTTCTCAACACATCATCATATTGCTCCTCGTGAAATAAAAAATGGATGTAAAGAAGTCTATTAGAACACTATATGCTCATCGCTAGAGCTCTTGATCCACAGCACCTGACCATCAATAGCAGTGAGCTGTTCATCATCAAGACGTTTCCACCTTTTGATAAGACTTCACCAATCCCCACACCAATCCCCACGATCCCTTTTCCGTTTTCTCCAGAGTTGCTACCACCATCCTTGCCCTGTAATACTTTGCTTATATAGCATTTTTTTTCTCTCTCAAATTGACAAGCCAGATGCGTGCAAGACCAACTTTTCTAACAGTAATGTTAAATATATTAACAAAAATAGTTACAAACTCTTTAGCATGGTCACCACCTGGTCCAGCTGACTCATTCATACAACTCCAAAAAATTGAGGAAAACATTCCAATTAACATCATCCAAACATCCAGGCCTAAAAGCCTTAGAGAACCAAATATCCTTCCAACCATTGACCATGTCTCTGTAACAATCAGCTGCTATGCTTTCCCGTCTGGCTTGATCATCCAAATCCAGATGCCACCTAAAACATTTCTGTATAGAATAATTAAAAGGTTAGAATCAAATATACAAAATAAGCAAATTAAACACGTTAAATTATAACATAGACTACTTGAAATTCATCATAATACGACTGTTTAGTCTCTTGAGAAACTCTATTCCCATGGTATATTGAAGAAGAAGAACTACAAAAAAACCTCTTGATCTTCTGTTGTATTCCCAAGTCCAATCTTGACGTCGTGTGGGCGACAATCTACAAGATCCTTTCAATCTGTTCTACTCCCTCTATATCAGAGTTAGGCGTTAGAATTAAGGTTTGCGGACCACTGAGATGACTTAGAGTCGGGCCTCCACTGGGCTTAAGTATCCAAGTTTAGCCCACAACTTATTCTTAATTCCAATAATAATAATATAGTCCAATAAAATATTATTACTGCACTGCCGCTCCAATCCCAAATTACGTTATGGGCTCCTTCTTATTTTAATCCCGACAGTTTTCCCATGTTTAAGATATACAATGCCTATTAATTAATTAAGTTACTGACAACTCTATTAATTAGTATCTCATCCGATAGTATTACCACTCAACCTTATTATCATGTCGGAATAAATCCACTTGAAAGATTTACATGATAATCCTTATGAGCTCCTCAAGGGGACATCATCAACCTATTTAATAGAACACAAATTCATTTTACAATCAACAACATACCATAGAGATAGCATTATTTCCCAACTCACCGAACTCGTTGATTTAATATATAAAAATCTCACCCATTGATGAATCAAAGAAATACATACTGACTTACGTGTCGAGGTTATTGTATAAGGATTAAGAGCACGAACATCCATAATAACAGAGATCAAGTTCTTCTATATAGTCAGTATAACTTGAACGATCCCAAGTGATACTGCTCAATACACACCAATCATACTAATGTGATTTTATAGTCAAGACAAACTAATACCAAATCACACTACAACCATCCTGATAGATTGTCCCAATCTATCTCGATTGTGAGCATTTGTTTATACTTTATAAGAAAATCGATAATATGATCTTCCATGCGTTGTCGTACAACTTATTATTAACAGTATAAAGTAAGTGGACTTTTGCACAGATATATAAATAAATCATAACATGCAAAATGTTTGATCATATGATTCTCATTTCAAATAAATTGTTAAACATTGTTCATAAAAAAGTTAGACTTTTAGTATACAACCTAAAACTTACCCATATATCTGAAAAATTAGAAAAAAGAAGAAAAAAATTAGGAAAACTCTTGTTGTAGAAGTCTCCTTCCTTTTCTTCAAATCCCTTGATTCTCCTTCTTGATTCCACAGACTGATCTTCACAGTGATGAATGGATGAAGGGGTGGATATGGATGATGGTGTGGGGGTAATATGTTAGAGTTTCTTGATTAAGTATTGAACGGTTCATCTCTCCATCAGCTTAAACTTTTAGATGAGGTGGTCATTTAACATGGTATCAAAACCCATGGTTAATAAAGGTCTAGGACTCGAATCTCACCGCCACCCATTTATAAGAAAAATCCATATGCGAGGCTTGAGGCAAAAGTTAACCCCACCTGCATGTGAGGGGCGTGTAAGAGTGATGTGATTAAGTAATACAATTGACCTCTCTACTAGCTTAAACTTTTAGATGAGGTGGTCATTTAACATAATTCCCCTAGTGGGGTGATAGCTGTGTTGCAGTACTCTCTAACCTTTCTAATGGTGTCCTTTTATACTTTTAGACTCTCCTAATTGACCTTGGATGGGCTTTTATATGAAAATAAGCAGAACATGCACTGAAGGTGTAAAATAACCAAATCTGGACGTCTGTGTCCTTGCTCGACCAAACTGCTCCTGATCGAGCAAGAATGGCTCTAGTCGAGCAACACACCTATAAGCTCCTCCACTCGACTTGCTCGATCTTTGCTCGACTAAAATGGTCTTGGTCGAGCAACTCAGTATTGATCGAGCAATATTGTGTAGTCTCACCATTTCGCGCATACATTCCATATCTGAACTTCGATTTGAGTGATTCTTGTGCCAAAATGACCCTCTCTTCCATGGGTTTCTGTCTATTTAAAGAAATTACAAAAAATCCAATATTTGAAGGGCACGAGTCGTGAAAAAGTGGCACGAGTCGTGCTATTCGTCACAACTTGTGCAACTTCATCATTTTGATCATAACTCCCTCATCTGAACTCCAATTGTGGTGTTTCTTAAACTAAAATGACCTTCTCTTCCGTGGATTTCCAACGGTTTATCACATGCCCAATTTGGCCTTCCACACAAACACAAAAAAATTACACAAGTTGTATGTGTATTTTTCAGCATTCTTGCACAAGTTTTCCCTTTTCTCCAACTCCTTCCACTTAAAACATAATAAAACACCGAAAATGCACATTTTCTCATATATATTGAATATAATATACTTGTGCTAATATATAACAACAATTCTCATAAAAAGGTGTTAAATTGGACATTAAAACACGCTTATTTTTACTCTCATTATAGTGCAATAAAAAAGTTACAGAATGAACTTTACATTTAGATCAGCAGAACACCCATTTGCATCGGACTAATGATTAATCTACAGCAATTCTGCAACTAAGAAGTTGATGTGAATCAATCAGATGACAACTGTTGGATTGTATACTAAAAGCCTAGCTTTTGTATGAACAATACGTTAACAATTATATTTGAAATGAGAATCATTGATCAAATGATTGTGTCTTATGATGCAATAGTCCACTTACTTTATGAGAATCATTGATCAAGTTCTCCTATATAGTCAGTATAAGTCGAACGATCTCAAGCAGTCCTGCTCAATACACACAAGGTGCACTAATGTGATTCTATAGTCAAGACAAACTAATACCAAATCACACTACAACCATACCGATAGAGAGTCCCCGTCTATCTCGGTTGTGAGCCTCTGTTTATACTTTATAAGGAAACCAATAATATGATCTTTCGCGTGTTGTCGCACAATATATTATCTACAGTATAAAGTAAATGGACTATTACATCGAACATATAAATAAATTATAGGACACAATCATTTGATCAATATGATTCTCATTTCAAATTCATTGTTAACGTACTGTTCATACAAAAGCTAGGCTTTTAGTATACAATCCAACAATTTTCAGGCCTGACAACCGGTAGCAAGAAAATTTAGAGGAGATCGAATTCTTTTCAATTCGACATTCAATTCCAAAATTTTCGATTTCAAATCTTAGGATTAAGTTATTTAAAGAGAAATTCCCAAATGTCGTCATTGTCGGGAAGACTGACGTCCATTGCCGCTGGAGACTTACAAGTGGTTGCAGTGGATAGAATGTGTTCTTCCCTCTCCTTTCTCTTCTGAACAGTCGTGACACATCCACAATGCCGATTCATGTTCTTTTTCAACACTTACATTTTTTATTAAGGGTAAAAATTTCTTTGTATGAGAAGCAGTGTTGTTATAATCGGACCGGAGATCGAACCGGTGAACGCTACGGTTCAAGATTCAACCAGTCGGACCGATTCGATTCAACCGAAGAATGAAAATCATTCATTTTAATAATATTTTATTATATTAAATATTAATTTTATATTAATATGTATAATTTGAATAATTTTTCACAGCCCAATTAATTATGTGAGAAGTGAAAGCCAATTTGTGTGGGAAGGGAATATTTTATTCAAGCCCACCAAACAAATATTATGTAATTTGGAATTATGACATCAAAGGCAAGAAGCGTGAGTCTGTGAGTGAGAATCTTTCAAAAATCAGATATTTTTTCTCTCTCTAAGAGAAAGTGAGATCCCCCCAATCTAAGATCTGGAAAGGCTATTTCTAAAAATAAAAGATCTGGAGTGTTCTCAGTCGAACCACTGCCAGAGTTTGTCACCGGAGTGCTTCTCGCCGGATTCTATTTTCACCGCGGGCGTGCCACATCAACCAAACACCTCCGTGAATTCGCCGAACTCGTCGCCATTGCACTCGGAGTCAAACCACCATGTGTCACATCTATGATTTATTTTAAATTATTTTATGTTTTTGATAGGTTATTTTTATGAGATCTCCAACTTTCATATTTTTACTTATTAACTAAATAAGTTTGGATGATTAGATCTGTGGATACTTCTCTTCCTACCGTCATGGCCTTTTTTTAGAAAAAAAGGATAAAAAATCGACGGTTTCTGATTTGGACTGTTCAGCCGGTTTATCCTGTTCTGACCGGTTCAAACTGATTTTTCCCGATTCAATAGTCAAAACGGTTTAGGCAGGTTATCGGACCGGTTCTCGATTGAACCGGTAGAACCAGCCGGTCCGATCCGATTTTGAAAACATTAATGGGAAGTATCTAGTAATTTAAATATGTAAGTTTTAATTTTAATGAGGTACGCTTAGTAATCAGGGTTCGTCTAGTATTTTTTAGGGTGCAAATAGCCATCCACTTACTTTAATATTAAAATTTTAGATATGATCATATCAAATAAACATTAAACAATATTCATAAACATTAATAAAAATACATTAATCTCCTTAACCTATAAGCAACACTCTATATTCATTCATTTCACAAACCTAAATTATTCACAAAGATGAAAAAGAGAATGCTTTCTTCGAGTTCTTACATTCCACACACCTAAATTATACAAAGATAAACAAAAGCTTTCTTCCAATATTTTATTAATTAATTTCATGCTCTATTTCTTTTAATATTTTTATATTATTTTTAAAAAATTCTATTAATTAATTTCACGCTATTTTTTTAATTTTTTTATTCTTCTTATATTTTTTTTTAATTTTTTTTTAAAAAAATCTTAATATATGTCATTTGATTAATATATATATATTTGCTTGTTCACCTTTTTGCGTGTCCCCAAGTGTAGGGAATCTGTAGCAGATAAGTGTGTGACCAAGTTTATTATTAAACCCAAAAGATAATTCTAGACTTACTATTTAATCTATTTATGACTATTCTAATTTAAAACAAATTTAGGCATTTTAAGATAATTAATTAACTTATGATACAGAATGTAATTACTAAAAATATAAAATAGCAAATAAAATAAATATGGAAAGTGTTCAAGAGAGAAGATAGATAGCACTAGGAATCCGTTAAATTGGTCAAATCAAATCACTAGACAATCGATTAGAATTCCTGCAGATTTTATGAAAGCAATCACTTAATTATGTTAAATCTCTTTGGTAAAGTAAACTTAACACATAAATTTGGTTCAAACCCTCAGATGCAGAAGAATAATTCATATTCCCTTTCTAGGTACTTAAACTCCGCTTCCCACTTAACAATCTAAGGAACCAAATTCTCTAGAATGGTAATTAATAGATATATTAAGTGTCCAATATTAATTATTCTAATGAATAAAGGTTATATGGGTATGTCCCCTTTACCCATAACATACAGACAAATATAATCTCTTTATGACACAAGCAATACTCATAAACATGCAAAGGTAATTGGCATCTTCATGAATAAGGACAGATCATATAAGACAAAAATTTCAATCTCAAATCAAAGCATTAATAAGGGAATAAGTATACTGCAGGTATCCAACCTAGTGTAGATCATCGATTTAAACCATATCAACCTTCAAAACCTAGCACTATCAAAGAAGTATTAGCCCATGGTATTACAAGCAACACCCATGGTTAGGTAAGAATACAATCCCATAGGACTCTTGAACTCTCCGGGATAGGTGGATAGAATGGTGATGGTATTGTGACAGGGAAAGGGTATGGAAAAGTATGTAGGGTTGTAAGGAGTTATGTAGAGTTCGGGTTTAGAATACCCCAAGGGCTCCTTTTATAATAAAGTACTGATAATTCCCAAATTATGACTCAAAAGTGGGATTTTTACGTCAAAAACACGAACGAGCCAAAAAAATGACGAAAACGACGACAGGCCTCGCTGGACATCGGCACGAATCGTGCTAGGCAAAAGCTTGCAGGTTTTCTCGACAGCTCTCGGCACGAGTGTCGGCACGGCTGGACAATCCTCGTGGACTCGACTCGAGCTGTGAGACTCGATTTGAGCTCCTGCAGCTTCTTCGGCAGCTCTCGGCGGACGTGCTTGGCAGTCATGCGGGGCAGCCTGGGCGGCACGGGTCGTGTCAGGGATTCACGAGTCGTGCCTGGTCTTCTCCTTCCTGACTTTCCTTTTTGCTCTTTTAAGCCCCGCTTTCCACCTAAAATACGAAATAATACCTCACATGCATCTTTTACACAAATATATTCAATTCAACCAAGAGACGCTCAAATACGGATATAAAGAATACAAAAGGGTACTAAATAGGACTCTAGAATACGCAGATTTTCACACTAAATAATAGTAATTTAATTTTTTTTGTCTTTGCTGTTGAATTTATTGTTATTTTTGATTAATTTTGTTATAGTTTCTTTCTTTTTTTATTATTCTAATTATTGTGTGTTAAATATTTATTTTTAATTAATATATATTAATTTTATTAAAAATTTTCTTCTGTAACTGAATTTACATATTTTAAATTTCTTTTGATTAATTTCATTGTATTTATTTTATTTTATGTAAAACTTCTTTTGATTATTTTCGTTTTTCTCTTTAAATTTACTTTAAGATTTGAAAAACTCAACTTTACTTACTTCCTGGACCCATCGATGGACGAGACATGGACGCTGAAGATTAAATCTTGGCTACATATTATCATCGTGCATTTTCAACTAGCTCGTGCACGCAAACTGAACACACGAGGACTGAGCATTAATAGTACATTTTTAAGAGTTTGATCGTGCGCTGAGACCAACCAAATTCGCCACATCATGCTCGTGCACATTGGACTAGATCATGCGTCCAAACGGATGAAATGCACAACAAACCATCACTTGATTGTGATTTTCAGATCATATGTATGTCATCTTTCTATTCGTGCGCTCTAACAGTAGTGATGCACGAGGAACAATGTGCTCCACGTGCGTTTTTTCAGATACAACGATTTTTAGCTTTTCCAACCTACTCTTCAATTTTCAAGCTCAAAATGCTCTCATCACTGATTAAATTCATCAGTGAAAATCATAGAAGAACTTTTAAAGACTCGAAATGTTATAATAATTAACCACGCCAATTTTTAAGAAACTCAAAGTGAAAAATACGAAGGAAAATCGTACCTTGGTGCCATACACAAGGGAAGAACATCACACCCCCAAACTTATTTTAAAATGAAGAGTGAAATTAAGTATGAAAAAAATGTTATTACCTTAGGCGTAAGTATGCATCCAACGACAAAGATCTCCAATAACAAAACAAACTAGAAAATTAATTACTTATTGCAATAAAAAATTGATGGGTGGACTCCCAACAAGGGCTCATGTTTAACATTGATCAGGAGCTCAACGAGGAGCTCATATTTAATGCCAAAGAGCTTGACGAGATACAGTTCTAACAGAGATGATCAACAAATAAATATTCTCTATCTTAAGGTGACTTGTAATGCTTCATACGATATCCATTTGCCATAAATGTATTACCATTCTTATCCTTAAGTTCGAAGCTTCTTCTACCACAGGCTCTATATACTACGAATGGCCCCATCCACTCAGACTTCAACTTTTCGGGGAAAAGCTTCAATCTGGAGTTGAATAACAACATTTGATGTCCTTCACATAACTCTTTAAATGAACATTTGCATCATGCTATCATTTTACTCTTGCCTTGTAAATTCTTGACTTTTCGTATGTTCTTTCTCTAAACTTCTTAAGTCTATTCATTTGAGTCATATGCAGCCCACTCACGTCATGCATATTCAGATTCAACTTCCTTACCTTTCTAAATGTCTTATGTTCAATCTCCACTAGGGGATGACACAATTTCCCATAGAATATTTGGAAGGGAGACATTTCCACGATAGTCTTATAAGCAGTTCTAAACAACCATAAAGTGTTATCTAACTTCATATCCCAATTATTTCTACTCACACTTACTGTCTTTTTCTAAAACTTGCGTGATTTGGTAAGTGGAAATCTTAGGTTATTCATTATGCTATGGCTGATAGGTAGTTGTCACCTTATGCCACACGTGATAATCCTTTTGAACTTTCTCCATAATCTTGTTAATGAAATAGGTTCCCCCATCACTAACAAGAACTCTAGGTACTCCAAATCGTTAGAAGATGTGCTTCTTCAATAATGCTTGCACCACTCTAGCATCATTTGTCTTGGTTGGAATTGCTTCCACCCACTTGGAGATATAATCAACATTCAAAAGTATATAGAGAAACCATTGAAGCGGGAAAATAGACTTATAAAGTCTATCCCCACACATCAAATATCTCCACCACGTAACTACTCTGCAATGACATCTCATCTCTTCTGGAGATGCTCCCAACTCTCTAACACCTATCACAACTTACCACATATGATTTACAAGATTTGAATAAGGATGGAAAAAGCAGACTAATTGTAGAATTTTTTGCAATTGTCTTTTAGGCACCGAAAGGCCCCCTATTCGGTTGCGTATGACAGAAATTTAGCACCGTATCCCATTCCTCTTCTAGTACACAACACCAAATGATAGAGTTTACATATATCTTTAGACAAAAGGCTCATCCCATATGTAGCTTTGCACATCTTTCATAAACTTTAAATGCTAACGTCTGCTCAAATTATATGGCTTACACCCAATTGCAATGAAATTGACATAATAAGCATACCATGGAAACTTAGGTTCTGTAGATTGTAGCTAATGCAAAAAACCTGCCGGAGTTGTACCTCTTAAATCTTGTCATCAGGAAACACCTCTTTGATAAGTCACACATTGCTCTCTTTTCTCTAATCTAGAGAGATGATTAGCCACCACATTTTTATTCCCCTTCTTATCTATTATCCATATTTCAAATTCTTGCAGCAGGAGTATCCATCTGATCACTTTAGGCTTAGAATCCTTCCTCTCCATCAGATATCGGATCACAGAATTCGTATGCACCACAATTTCATCCCCACCAAATACGAGTGAAACTTATCAAATGCATACACCGCAGCTAAAAACTCATTTTTATTTATGGTGTAGTTCTTTTGGGCTACATAGAATGTTTTTTCTCTCCCAAAGTTGCATCGCTTGCATCGCACATGAGTACGAATAGTTCAGTCCGATCGACTAGAATTGAAGAGGATATTAACGCCTCCTTAAAAACTTGAAAAGACTTTAAATAGTTATCAGCAAAATTTGAAAGAAACATCTTATCTAATAGAAAGCGTTTTAGAGTATTTAGAATACTCTTTTATAAATTTGCGGTAAAATTGTAATATCCAATAATAATAATAATAATAATAATAATAATAATAACAATAATAATAAATAAATAAATAAATACCCACATATGCGATATATATATATATATATATATATATATATATATATATATATATATATATATATATATATATATATATATATATATATATATATATATATATATATATATGTGTGTGTGTGTGTGTGTGTGTGTTCATGTGTTCTTCATTTATTTTTATTTTATAATTTATTTTTCTAACCATGTTCTTTTTCTCAAGATTTATTTTAAGAGACATGGTTTGGATATTCAAATTTAATTGCACTCAAAAGATGTATAATGAATAACGAATGAAAACAAAAGTATATGTGTGTGTGTGTGTATATATATATATATATATATATATATATATATTTAATAATAATAATATAAAATGTTGATAAATAAATAATATTTATAATAATGAATAAAATAATTCAGTTTGTTGGAGAGGGATGAGACACGTTTCTCCACAAGGAATGAGAACGTGTCTCAAATCATATTGAGAAACGTGGTAATAAATGACTTGATATTTTTACCATATGCTTCCTCTATAAAAATGCCTCTACCAGCAACAGAGACTCACCGCTCTCATTTCTTCTTCTTTCAATTTTAAATATGTAATATAATCTCCTCTTAAAGAGGTGTCTGCTTCCTCGATACGTCTCACTTCAGGTTAATGCAGAATCATCCATAGTCATGTAGTTGCTTCCTTTTCTCTTTTTCTCTTTACGACATAAAAAAAAGAAGGAAAATTATTTCTACCGCTTCAGCCTGTTATTACTCTTTGTCGGCGGTGTTCCTCTTTCTCAGCAGTACTGCTGCTGTTACTCTCTTCCCTAGATACTGCTAATCCTCTTAGGTTAGTGTACGTATTTATTATTTTTGGAAAAATATTTATGTATTTATCATTTTTGGAAAAATATTTATATATGTATAATTGATGATTATGCGTAGGGATGACAATGGGTAGGGTACTCGCTTATTTTGGGGTACCCGTATCTGTTTCCGATTAAAAAAACAATTACCCGTATCTATATCCTTCCAATTTAAAAAAATTTTTAGGGTACCCATACTCGTCCCGTTACTGTTTAGTAATACCCGCGGGTACCCATACTCATTTAATATTCATTTATTTTATATATATTTATATTTTTATTGTCTAAATAAGTATAATAAAAAAATTACATTATTATTAATTAAATATAAAATAAATATAATATAAATTGTATTATTTTAAATAAATATTTGATAAATATGATTAACTAAAACTCATAACTATTAAATAAATATATAAAATATCTTATCATATATAAATTATATAATATATATTAAATTTTATAAAAAATATATAATCGGGTTACCCGCGGGTATTTGAGGCATTACCTGTACCTATCCCAAACCCTAATGGTAATTTTCATAACTACCCGTATCCGTCCCAAACCCGTTTACAACTACCTATACCCTACCCATTATGGTTCGGGTAGACCGGGTACCCATAAATACCCGTCTCATTGTCATCCCTAATTATGTGCATAATAATAATACTTCAGGTTTCCAAAATTTGAATCTTTACTTGGTAATTATGAGGATATCATTTATCTAAAAAAAATTCTTTTCTTTCATTTAAATTCTGCAAATTCTGAAAAATGGGAGGGGAGAAGAATTTTGGGAACATTAGTTGGATGAAATCTTATTGTGTTCTATTCTTGTTAATTTAGAATAGGTTGAAATTTTAGGTACATAATTTATAGTTTTTAAGCTAAATCCTATTCTGAAAATTTTGAATAAAAGGGAAATCCCAAACTACTGCTCAACCTCGTGGTATTCAAAGGAAGCATCGTTGATAAGCCATAACTCACTGTAATAATTATTTTTCACTCTTTTAAATCCATTACCTCATTGAATGGAACAATAGGCGATTTTTTTCTACCATAAATCGAAAACATTGGTATCATTCTTTTATTAAAAATATATATATATATATATATATATATATATATATATATATATATATATATATATATATATATATATATATATATATATATTTATAATAAAGACAATGTCATGTATAAGAATCGGTAGTTGTAATTAGGAGCAAATGATACACTGATTTAATCCCTTACAAAAGATGATGCTTATCGATTTTTTTAAATCATTTAATTTTATCTTGTGTGAGAACTATTTATTATCTTGATAAAAGTTTTATAAATATTCTTGATAACTTATTGATTATTACATATAAATTAATATATATATATATATATATATATATATATATATATATATATATATATATATATATATATATATATATATATATTATATCTTGAAGACTCCAATCTCTTTTATCTTCAATCATGTGGGTGATTCTGTCACATAATAAAATCAATGTTTCTCACTGTTAACAATGCTTAAAATAGGTAAAATGTTTATTTATATTACTAAAAAAACTTTTATTTATTTTTATTAAGTTTTCACTATACTCATTCTCGTTTTTTCTTACTTGAAAGTATAGGATGGACCACGTAGTGCCAAACTTTATCCCACCACCCGAACCAGCCTGGATAATGTATATGGAATGTCGACAGGTCCTAGATGAGACTATATTAGCATTTTCCAGCCGGATGTCTGAACTTAGGAGGATTGCGACTGAGCAGGGATTTGAGGATATCTGGTGGGAGGCCGCTGCACACTTTAGGGAGAGCTTCCTTTTATGTTGGCGGTCGATAGCACGAGCCTGTTTTGATAGGATGGCTTCAATTGATTCCTTGTGGGGTAGCCAAATTAACTATCCTTGATATGTAGACAGGGTCGTTAAAGCAGTAGGGATTGCATTAGATCATCAGATTAGAGCACATGTGCTCGAAACTCAAGCTACTGAATATATATATATATATATATATATATATATATATATATATATATATATATATATATATATATATATATATATAAATATATATATATAACTTATTAAATACTATATTTTAGAATGTTTATATGATGACAACCAGTGGACATGGATTTAAGATTTTATAGTTAAAAATCGTATTATTCTTACACCATCATACACACATTTCTTATAAATATTAAGAGGATTGTTGGCACTGGATCGTTTGGTTAGCATGATCCATTAGGAATCCATGTAAACTAAATCAGCGGAAGCAATGAATTAAGTTTACAATACCTTTCACCGGGGTGTGCTGTTGAAGATCTGCTGCAGAGAACTACCTCTTGATCTTCTGCTGTATATCCCAAGTCCAATCCTGATGTTGTGTGGGCAATAATTTTGCCCAAAATTACGTTTTGGGCTTCTTATTATTACTGTACTACCGCTCCAACCCAAAATTACGTTTTGGGCTCCTTATTATGAGCCTGAAAATCTCCTCATGTTTAACATATACAATGTCCATTAATTAATTAAGTTACTGAAACTCCATTAATTAACATCTCATCCAAGAGTAGTACCACTCAACCTCATTATCATGCCGGAAATTAATCCACTTGTAAGATTTATATGATAATCCTTATGAGCTCCTCAAGGGGACTTCATCAACCTATAATGGACACGGATTCCTTCTACAATTAACAGTACACCATAAAAGACAATTCTATTTCCCAACTCACTGAGTTTATTGATTTAATATATAAATCTCACCCATTGATGAATCAAAGAGATAAATACTGCCCTACGTGTCGAAGTTATTGTATAGAGATTAAGAGCACGAATATCCATAATAACAGAGATCAAATTTTTCTATATAGTCAGTATAAGACGAACGATCTCAAGCGATCCTACTCAATATACACAAAGCATACTAATGTGATTCTATAGTCAAAACAAACTAATACCAAATCACACTACAACCATACCGATAGAGAGTCCCCGTCTATCTCGGCTGTGAGCATTTGTTTATACTTTATAAGAAAATCGATAATATGATCTTCCGCGTGTTGTCGCACAACATATTATCTACAGTATAAAGTAAATAGACTTTTGCACAATGACATATAAATAGACAATTTATAATATGCAAAACATTCGATCATATGATTCTCATTTTAAATAAATTGTTAAAACATTATTCATACAAAAGCTAGCCTTTTAGTATACAATCTAACAGATGGACCATACGAACAGAGCAACCTCAGAGGAGTCTGTGGGGCACGAGCAACTAACACCATCCAACACCACCTCTGGAGCAGACATGTCGAGAGAATTCTTTGCAACCTTTCAAAACTATATCCAACAACAAATTACTCCACCAATCCAAACCTTCGTCCCTCAAAATATTCCTAAGACAAATGACGTAGTTGAATAATTTCGACGATTCCAACCCCCTTGATTTAAGGGGAATGAAGGGTCAATTGCCGCTGAAGAATGGATTGCTGAAATAGAGCGTATCTATGAATACATGGAACTTACTGACTCTTAAAAGGTTTCATGCGCCAAGTTCCAGCTTGCAGAAGACGCTGCTCAATAGTGGGAATCTTTTGAACGCACATTAAACCTCAAAGAAAATAATGCTCTCATCTGGAATGATTTCAAGGGAACCATTCTAGATCGATATTTTCTTCAAGCTCTACGTGATCAAAAGGAATTAGAATTTGTCAACTTAAGACAAGGAACTCTCTCTATTACGGAGTGTGAAAGAAAATTTAACCACTTATCAAGATACGCTGCACATTGGGTTAATACAGACGAAAAGAAGGCAAGGCATTTTGAAAGAGGACTCTGATCGAAGATTGGCAGAATCATTGCGGGTTTAAAACTACCTGCATTTCATGAAGTTTTCGAAAGAGCTCTGATTGTCTCAATCAGCCAAGGATTGGAATACACACAAAGACCTCAAGAGATGACGATAAAAAGAAAATTCCAACCCAATTGGAAAAACAAGAGTCTTCCTCTGAAAGAAACCCACCACCGGGTCATGGAGAGCCAAGATAATCGGCAGTTCTACAATGTCCTACGTGCGGTAAAGCCCATACAGGGAAGTGCCTAGCAGAAAAGAACATATGTTACCGATGCCGCCAGTCTGGACATTGAGCTTATGAATGCCCCATGGTCATTACTGGAAAGTCATCCATGGGAAATACATCAACAACCTTACCAACGAACAAACTCTTACCTGGACCATCAACCAAAGATGCCCGAAATCAAGGAAACAAGGGAGAGGGAAAATGAATGTGATTCCAGCAGTTAAGGATTCTGTCGCAAACGAAACCATGGCAGGTACATTACTAGTACTTGGGATACCCGGACATGTGTTATTTGATACGGGGCAACATATTCATTTATTTCTGAACATTTTAAAGGTTTGTTGGGGGTGGATAGTGTTAAGAAGGGACAACTTAATATAACTATTCCCTCGGGAGAAACTCTAAGAATTGAAAATATGGTGAGATGTGTTAAGATAAACCTGGAAGGTCACGAACTAGAAGCTGATCTTCATGTTCTTAAAATGAAAGATTTTGACATAATTTTGGGCATGGATTGGTTAAGCAAATATAAGGCTACTATTAGATGTGTTGATCAGGAGATAGACCTATTGGGGAGTGATGGACGTCATTTTACATATATTGGCACAAACTTCGTTCAAAACCAAGTATTATATCGGCGATTAAAGCCATGCAAATGCTTCGTAAAGAAAAGTGTCAAGGTTATCTTGTAAGGATTACGAAGGAAGGAAAGGACAAGGACCTACCTACCAAAATACCAGTTGTGAAAGAATTCCTTGACGTTTTTCCAAATGAACTACCTGGGATTCCACCGAATCGACAAATGAAATTCATGATTGAATTGATGCCAGGAGTTGCGCCTGTATCAAAGGCTCCGTATAGAATGGTCCCGAAGGAGATAGAAGAATTGAAAGAGCAACTATAGTAACTTTTAGACAAGCAAGATGCTAATGAAGTATATTGTGATAACCAGAGTGTTGAAAATTATTTATCATAATCAGGTGATGCTGAGTCTGGTCGTACAGGAACTCCGACTAGCATTAACTTTGTTTGTTATCTTTTTCTCATTTTAGGGTTGTCACTATAGAAGCTATCACTTTTTATCCGTCTCATGTAAGCTTTTATGTGAGACGGTCTCATACCAATCTTTGCCTACTTTTTAAAGAGTAATTCCAAGATATGTTGGTCCGTTCACTATTATTGGGAGAATTAGAAGTGTTGCCTATAAGTTGGAGTTACCAGCATCGATGTCTAGGGTACATGATGTGTTTCATGTGTCTATGTTGAGGAAGTATGTTCCGAATCCATCTCATATTCTCAGGCACTCCTCTTTCATTAGTAGGTGGAGGAAGTTTCTCAATTGCCACCACCTTTGCTCTATCCACCTGCAATCCCTTGGCCGAAATATGATGGCCAAGAACAATTTCATCTCTTACCATGAAGTGGCACTTCTCCCAATTCAAGACAAGATTAGTTTCTTGGCATCTCTTCAAAACAATAGCAAGGTTAGATGAGACATTATATTTCAAACTCTATTGAAATTTTTTTAACTATTCGTACACATCTCAAATTCATTTATAACTTCTATACCCTTCCCATTAGGATTCAGATACACCGAATACTAAAAATATTTGTCCCATCGTCATCCCCAACTATATGATTTCAAAGGGATACGTCCAACTTGTGTAATATTTATGTGTTCGTGTAGAGCTCTAAATTGGAAGTGTGATACATGGTTGGAAAGCCACAGAAGAGAGGGTCATTTTGGCGTGGTGACGTCGCACAAGCTGTGCCGAACAGAACGACTGTGGAAAATTCATTCAACCAAGTGTCTCACCATGGGGAGCACCGGTCCTTTTTGTGAAGAAAAATGATGTATCCATGAGAATGTGCATCGACTATCGTGAATTAAATCGATTGACCATAAAGAACAAGTATATGTTACCAAGGATAGAAGACATGTTTGATCAACTAAAAGACACCAGCGTATTTTCCAAGATTGATTTAAGGTCTGGCAACCATCAATTGAAGGTCAAGAAAGAAGACATACCTAAGACCGCTTTTAGGACTCGATATGGCCATTACGAGTTTACGGTAATGCCATTTGGAGTAACTAACACCTCCGCTGTTTTCATGGATCTTATGAATTGGGTGTTTCATCCCTATCTTGATCAGTTCGTGATCATGTTCATTGATGATATACTTATATATTCAAAAAACAAGAAACAACATGAAGATCACCTCAAGATAGTGTTAGAAATAATGAGACAAGAAAAACTATACGCCAAATTTACTAAGTGTGAATTTTGGATTGATCGAGTTTTCTTCTTGGGGCATATCATATCTGCCAAGGGTATAGAAGTGGATCCGGCAAAGGTAGAAACAATACTAAACTGGAAAACTCCGACAAATGTTGGCGAAGTTTGAAGTTTTCTAGGACTAGCAGCTTACTACCATAGATTCATCCAAAATTTCTCTCGTATGGCTAAACCTTTAACCCAACTAACTAAGAAAGGAGAAAGGTTTTCTTAGTCCTCCATATGTGAGAAAAGTTTTCAAGAACTAAAACAAAAGTTAGTCTCGACACCTGTCTTGACCATTCCCGATGGGCTTAAGGAATTTGTTGGTTACACGGATGCATCCAAATTTGGTTTGGGATGCGTTTTAATGCAGGAAGGAAAAGTGATTGCTTACGCCTCAAGACAATTGAAGCCACACGAGCTGAATTATCCAACTCATGATTTGTAGTTAGCTGTTGTAGTCCATGCACTAAAACTTTGGCGACACTATTTGTACGAAGGAAAGTGCGAAATTTACACCGACCACAAGAGCCTGAAGTATTTCTTCACACAAAATGAACTCAATATGAGACAAAGGCGATGGTTGGAACTTGTAAAGGATTATGAATGTACTATTCATTATCATCCTGATAAGGAAAATGTGGTAGCAGATGCTTTAAGTCGGAAAAATGAAGCCTATTGGATACCAATGCCGACCAAAGAAGAATCTTTGATTAAAGAATTCTCTAAAATGGAGTTGAATTTTGCAAGATCTTGTTGTGACGCTGCAATTATTTTCTCCTTAACAATCCAACCAACATTGAAGGAAAGAATTAGAGAAGCCTAAAAGAGGGACAAATTTCTTAACAAAATGAAGGACTAACTCACTAAAGGAGATTTAAAAGAATTTTCTCTAATGTCTGATGGAACTTTAATATTTAATGAGAGGCTTTGTGTGCCTGATGATGAAGAGTTACGAAAGAAAATTCTCAGAGAGTCTCATAGCAAGCCATACACTGTATATTTAGGTGAAACAAAGATGTATAGGAATTTGAAAGGAAACTTCTGGTGGAGAGGAATGAAACGATCCATTGCGCAATTTGATAGAAAGTGTTTAACTTGCCAAAAAGTTAAAGCAGATCGCTAACGACCAGCCGGATTGTTGAACCCATTAGAAATCCCAGAGTAGAAATGGGAACATATCACTATGGACATTGTAATGGGCTTACCTAAGACGATTAAGAACCATGATACAATCTGGGTAATTGTCGATCGACTAACAAAGACGTCTGATTTCATTCCTGTTCGCATGATATATACAATGGATCAGCTTGCCCGATTATACATAAATGAGATTGTTAGACTCCACGGAGTGCCAGTGTCTACAATTTCAGATCGTGACCCTCGTTTACTTCAAAATTTTAGAAAAGTCTTCAAGAAGCAATGGGAACATGACTCAAGTTTAGCACAACCTATCATCCTCAAACAGATGGTCAGTCTGAAAGGACTATACAAACTTTAGAAGATATGCTCAGAGCTTTTGCTCTAGACTTGAAAGGAAATTGGGAGACCCACATCTCACTGGTGGAATTCGCCTACAATAATAGTTTCCAAGATACCATCAAGATGGCACCGTTTGAAGCGTTGTATGGAAAAAGGTTACGTACTCTGGTATGTTGGAATGAAGTAGGAGTTCGAAAAATTTTAGGGTCTGAACTTGTAGAAGAATCTACAAAAATCATTTTAATGGTTAGAGAAAGGATTAAAGCTGCACAAGATCGTCAAAAGTCCTATGCCAAAGTACGAAGAAAAGATTTACACTTCGAAATTGGGAATAAATTTTTCTTGCGAGTAGCACCAATCAAAGATGTGGTGTGTTTCAGAAAGAAAGGGAAGTTAAGACCATGTTACATAGGGCCTTTTGAGATTATAGGAAAAGTGGGGAGTGTTGCGTATCGATTGGCTTTACCGTTCGAATTGGCAATGATGCATAATATTTTTTATGTCTCTATGGTTAGAAGATATATTGCGGATCCTGATCATGTCATTAACCTCGATGGTGTGAAGTTGAGCCAGAACCTATCTTATGAGGAGATACCCATTACAATTTTGGGAAGAAAGAAACAAACTCTTAGAAATCGAGAAATATCATTAGTCTTAGTTCAATGGAGTAGACATGGGAGAGAAGAAGCTACATGGGAAAGAGAGAATGAGATCTTAGCCAAATACCCCCATTGCAAGAAAATTAATGAATGAATTTTGAGGACGAAATTTTTCAAAGGTGGGGTAGGATGTAATATCCAATAATAATAATAATAATAAATAAATACCCATACATGCGATATATATATATGTGTGTGTGTGTGTGTGTGTTCATGTGTTCTTCATTTATTTTTATTTTATAATTTATTTTTCTAACCATGTTCTTTTTCTCAAGATTTATTTTAAGAGACATGATATGGATATTCAAATTTAATTGCACTCAAAAGATGTTTTCTCAAGATTTATTTTAAGAGACATGATATGGATATTCAAATTTAATTGCACTCAAAAGATGTATAATGAAAATAAAAGTATATGTATATATATTTAATAATAATAATATAAACAGTACTTATAATTATGAATAAAATAATTCAATTTGTTGGAGAGGGATGAGACACGTTTCTCCACAGGGAATGAGAACGTTTCTCCAATCATATTGAGAAGCGTGGTAATAAATGACTTGATTTTTTTACCCTCTGCTTCCTCTATAAAACTGCCTCTACCAGCAACAGAGACTCACCGCTCTCTTTTCTTCTTCTAATTTTAAATATGTAATATAATCTCCTTTTAAAGAGTTGTCTGCTTCCTCGATACGTCACACTTCAGGTTAATGCAGAATCATCCATAGACATGTAGTTGCTTCTCTTCCTTTCCCCTTTTTCTCTTTAAAGCGAAAAAAAAGAAAGGAAATTAATTCCACCGCTTCAGCCTGTTAATACTCTTTGTCGGCAGTGTTCCTCTTTCCCATCGGTACTGCTGTTACTCTCTTATCTCAATACTGCTAATCCACTTAGGATAGTGTACATATTTATATTTTTTGGAAAAATATTTATGTATTTATCATTTTTGAAAAAATATTTATATATGTATAATTGATGATTATGCGCATAATAATAATACTTCAGGTTTCCAAAGTTTGAATCTTTACTTGGTAATTATGAGGATATTATTTATCTAAAAAAATTCATTTCTTTCGTTTAAATTTTGCAAATTTTGAAAAATGGGAGGAGAGAAGAATTTTGGGAACATTAGTTGGATGAAATCTTATTGTGTTCTATTCTTGTTAAGTTAGAATAGGTTGAAATTTTAGGTACATAATTTATGGTTTTTACGCTAAATCCTATTCTCAAAATTTTGAATAAAAGCATAATCCCAAACTACTGCTCAACCTTGTGGTATTCAAAGGAAGCATCGTTGATAAGCCATCACCCACTGTAATAATTATTTTCCACTCTTTTAAATCCCTTACATCATTGAAAGGAACAATAGGCGATTTTTTTTCTACCATAAATCGAAAACATTGGTCGCATTCTTATATATATATATATATATATATATATATATATATATATATATATATATATATATATATATATATATATATATATATATATATATAATAAAGACAATGTCATGTATAAGAATCGATAGTTGTAATTAGGAGCAAATGATACGCTTATTTTATCCTTTACAAAAGATGATGCTTATCAATTTTTTTAAATCATTTAATTTTATCTTGTGTGAGAACTATTTATTATCTTGATAAAAGTTTTATAAATATTCTTGATAACTTCATGATTGTTACAAATAAATTGATATGTCAATATATATATACAGAATAAAAGGAATAAACAATTATCCTTAATGGCAAATGATGTGATCTTTTGCAAGGTGCAATCTTGAAGGCTCCAATCTCTTTTATCTTCAATCAGATGGGTGATTCTGTCACAAAATAAAATCAATGTTATATTATTGGATATGTGCCTCATACGTCAAATTAATAAGAAGATTAAGTTGTCATGTTACTTTCTCACTTGGTGATCATAGTCATTTAGGAATGGTACAAAATCTACTATGAAGTAATTTACTTAGAGTATGTATACTCCTAATTGATTAATGTCACACTATTGTGAAATATACACATGATATCCGACCTACGGGTCACAAGTTAAAGATTTTGGGTGAACTTCAGAGTCATCCAGCCTTAGCGGGGCCTTCCGATATATCGAAGATAGAAGATGACTGACGAGTCATATAGAAGATATCCTTTGATTAAGAAAAACTAAGAGGAAATATTCACTAAGATGTACTACCCAACTCATGTAACAACCTTAGGTCATCCACTGAGAATTTATCTTACACCTTCTTTTATTAAAATTTTTTTTTCAGGCTGAGGATTTAGAGATGGTGCAGTGACGAAACATGGAGTTACTCTCTATATTATAAGTTTGCTAATAAGATTATAAAGGCCATGCTTGTAACATACTTTACTAAACCTTTTCTTTAGACGTCATATCACATGTTAAATGACGTTAGAATCTCAATCTATGTTGTAAGTTATAAAATACTCATGCTTCTGAAAGATTTTATATTGATATTGTATACACATACACATTACTTTCAATTGTTTCAAAAAAATCAACTAGAATAAGCTCGTTCACTTAATGACATCAAAGTTTCATCTCGCCGAGTACCATGATTCGGTGAAATGAGACCTGGGCGTCACAAAAATCCTGCATGTCCAAAGAATGACTGCACTCCCTTTTATTTGTTAGTAGATGTAACTTTTCAGTTGTCACCATCTTTGCTCTATCAACTGGCAAACATTCAGATGATATATGATATCCTAAGACAACTCCATCTCTCACCATAAGGTAGCACTTCTTCCAATTTAAAACAAGGTTAGTATCCTAACATCTCTTCAAAACAACTACACGGTTAGACAGACAAGTATTAAAAAAAAAGACCCAAAGATTGAAAATTCATCCATAAATTCTTCCATGATTTTTTCAATGAACCCATCAAATATAAACACCATATACATTTGAAAAGTTGCAGTTGCATTACAAAGACCAAATGACATCATCATACAAGCAAAAATGCCATAAGGACATGTAAATGTGGTCTTATCCTAATCCTCCAGCACGATCTTTACCTGATTGTAACCATAAAAAATAATAAAATATAAACATTAATACAACTACCCACTGTATATATGTATAGGCAAAATTTGGTTTTAATTCGATTAACTAACCAAAACCAAATCAAAATATGAATTTCGGTTAGTTTTTTATTATTCGGTTCGATTATCAGTTTTCAAAAAATTAAATATTGAATTTTAGTTCGGTGTTGATTTTAGGAATTAAAAAATCAAACTGAATTGAAGTTATATAATTGTGCATTATTTGTTTTACTGGGCTACTACTATTAGATAACTACTATTGTGAAATGGACTTTAAAATATGAGCTTCAACTTAAAAAATATGTCCCATTAAATTTGATCTGAAAACTAAAATTCTAATCTTTAATCAAAATTCTTACACTAGCCCAACGTTTTCACAATTTCATTTTTCATTTTCATTCATTCGCAATTCCAATCTCTCACTCAAGCCTCTATAGTTTGTTCTTTAAAAAACTCTAGATTTATACCGAAAGCCAAAATCCAAAAGTACGCCATTATCGTCGGCATGAGACTTGCCGCTGGCGTTGAGCACAAAATTGGTTATCGTTCCTGCTTTAAAGGCCAATTTAAAACTCTCCTCCATCCACTTCACAAAAGATTTCTCGTAGTTCAGTTGCATTGATTACTTCTACACTCATTTTGCATTTGTGAATTTTTGTGAGTAAATGGGGTAAGGCTCGTGAGGGCCGTTGGTGGGTGCAAATGAAAGGAAATCACCATAGGGTTATCATTTCTTGACTTGTAGCCATAGGTTTATTTTGGCAAATTGCAAGTGTGGCTTGTAACAGACATGATATTATATGTGTATTTTCTATTTTTTTTAATTTAACGGAGATCAGTTCAGTTTCCCGACAAAACTGACTGAATATTTCAGTTCAGTGAAATTTTTTATTTTTAATTACAGCTCGATTCGATTATCGAGTTTCTAAGAAAAAAATGGTTTTAAATTCAATTTTCTCATTTTGGTCGATTCGGTTCGCTGAACATAGTCGATATGCCCGTAACTATACATTAAAATATCATATATCTCAACTCATTACACGGGGAAGTGATAAAAATTAATGGAAAGTGATAATGTTATTCATGAACAGTTTATAGTATAAATAAAAGTAATAACATTTTATAGCGTAAGTGATAACTATTTTAAAAAGTGAAAAATTATCTCACGTAAAAGTGATAACATTTTATAGCGAAAGTGATAACTATTTTAAAAAGTGAAAAATTGTCTCACGTGGCACGGTCTTATGCAAAACCTAACCATAAAAATATACTTCCTACATCCCACCCAAATAACACAATTTTACTATATTTGGCGTACCATCCAAATTGCACAATTTTCCTCTTTTAGTAAAAAGAGTCCACCACTACCCATCACATCTCTCTAATACACATATTCACTTTACATAAAATAATAACACTCCTTAATATACGCGTAAAAACATATGTACCTCGTTGCCCGGGATGGAGGGAGTATACACTAATTAATAAGATAAGATTTCATAGAGTATTTTGTTAGTGAATATTCGATTAATTTTTTTAATGAAAAACTTAATTTTAAAAAATTACTCATTTATTAAGAAATGCATACTCCATATCTCTCAGTTACATTTTATTAAATGAAGCATTCCGAGTTATGATAGATGAAACACATACATAACAATTAAATTATCTTTATAGGTCTCCCACACCACATCTATATATATATATATATATATATATATATATATATATATATATATATAACAACACCTAAAGTCAACCTAAGTTTTTCCACTCAAAATTTTAGGTCAATATCTCCTCAATTTATCTTCTCTCCTCAATTTTTCCTCAATTTTTTTTCAATTTAATTTATTATGATTTTCCTTTTTTATTATGCTTAATTAATACTGTTGTAATTATTTTCTCTTATGCATATTTTACTATAAATTAATAAGTAGTGTGAATGTTTTAGTTGTACTTTTTTTTTTCCATGAACTTTAATTTGAATTAATAAAAATGTACTAATATTATAAGTCTTTCAAAAATAAAGTATTGTATGTCATTTTTTTAATGCTGGATCCACCTACCAAAAAGATAAATGTATATTTAAGGTTGAGTTGTAATTTATTTTTTAGGGTAGAATTGTAATTTCATTTTTTGTCTGTAAAATTTGAAGATATGGTAAACTTAAAAAGTATTTTAAGATATGATAACCTTAAAAAATTTAATATATGAACAAAACGTTCAATGTTATATGAGCTAAATAGTGATAATCTAATACTAAGAATTACATTTTAAATTTGTTGCTATATTTTTTTTAATTATTGGGATGAGAAAGTATTGTTTGTACTAAACATATAATTTCATATAGGGAAGAATTTCATATCAAGATTTAATTTTTAGTTTAAGACTCAATTTAAAACCTCATTTTTTGAAAATGTTAATTTAAGGTTTAAATCATATTTCTTTTCTCAAATTAAAATTTTTTTTCTCATTTTAAGACTTGCTACGAAATTTATTTTCTTATTTCATGTTATTCCAAATAATTTTAAAAAAATTTTAGGTACGAAATTTTAGAAGAATTTCTTATGTTGGAAGAAGACATCCTTCTTATGACCTTTCAAAAAATCTTTTATACTTTGCGAGGATTATGTAGAAGTCGGATTTGGTATTTGGATATTATATACTTTCAAATTAAATCATTAATCAAATATATGTTATTTTTATTGAGATTTTTTATTATTCTATAATATATATTGAATTCGGAAATAAAATTAAAATAAACCTTATTATTTTTTTAAAAAATAAGGTAAATTTTGAACCCTTAAATGAGACAATAAAAAAATAAGGTAAATTTCGAACCCTTAAATGAGACAATTTTAAAATTTTGCGTACATTAAAAATTGGGACATCATTGGAAAATTTTAATTTGCTTTATTTAGCAAGAAGATTTTAAATAGTTTAATTTGAGATAATATCATAATTTATCGTTTAATTTTATTACTGTTTTATTTGCAATTCTCAAGTTGATTTGTTTGTTTGTTCAATTATAATTATTTATGTTCAATTATGATTTTTTTTCCAATTTAGTTACTTTCTTATCTAAGTTTTAAAATATTGGACCAAGAATGTAGAAAATTGACATAAATGAATAACTAATGTAATTTTTTATTTAATTTTTTTAATTATATATAGATTTTATTTTATATTTAATTAATAATAATTTAATTTTTATTATATTTTTTAGACAACAAATATATATAAAATAAATGAATATTAAACGGGTTTAAGTACCCGCGGGTATTGATAAACGAGTATGGGGACGGATACGGGTACCATAATAAATTGTTTATATAGGACGAGTAGGGGTACGAGTAGTTGTCTTTTAATCGGATAAGGATACGAGTACCCTCAAAATAAGCGGTTATCCTGCCCGTTTTCATCCCTATATAAGGGTCTCATGTGTGTGAAAAGACAAATCGAAAATGAGACCCTTAAGGCGGATGCCCAATGTTTTCATCCCTATGTACGGGTCTCATGTGTGTGAAAAGAGAAATCGAAAATGAGACCCTTAGGGCAGATGCCTAATGAAAAAATGAGACTCTTTGAGGTGGACAAAGGGAGTAATATCTAATATCGGCTCAGATTCTATGTGTCATTTGGTACATCATCTCCTGTGTTAGACTGTTAGATGAACGTAGAAGAGAGAAATTATACCCTAAACCTTAAACTCTAGGGGCAATTGTTAGATTTATTTCCCTCTCATACGTGTCAATCATTTAACATGTGACACAAAAGATAATGCACAAAAATGGCGCGGTAATCTAATATGTAATGAGTGATTATATTAGTTTTGCGTGAAACACTATGTAGAATAATTAATTTTTTCGTGTTATTCCCATCTAACAAAAAGGAAAAAGTAAAATTAAAATTATCAAAATATTATTCAATCTACTACATATTTAAATAATTATCACAACGCACAAATTTAAATTCTAGTTAATACAACTAGCGACTATAAATTAAATTATCAAAATATTATTCAATCTACTACATATTTAAATAATTATATTATTCAATTTTCCGTGCACAACATTAAAATGAGTGCACGATTAACTCTTTTATTAATGATACATTGTATAGTTTTATTTTTTTTTAATCCTAATTGTTTATGAAAAAAATCAATCAAGATTAAAAAAAAACAATCTAGATGATATTCCTTTTCACACAAACTTGGGTATGTTCGGGAACCCAAATACCCTTTTATTAAATTGTACTCCCTCCCTTTTATAATATTTTTTCACGTTTACTATTCCACGTTGTTTAAGAAAAGTATGAAAGGTATTATGGGACGGAGAGAATATACTCTTTAATATAAGGACGTATACCTTTTATTTAAAAAAAAATAAGAAAAAATTAATGAAAGTGTATATTCTATAGAAAAAAATGTATCTTTATTAATTATGCAAAAACTTTTGTGAGACCCTCTCACATAAAGGGTTACGTGAGACAGACGAAAGTAATAACTCATATAACAAAAAGTGATACCAAATTAATGAAAAATGATAATATTATTTTATGAATAATTTATAGTATAAATAAAAATTGATAAAATTTTATAGCGAAAGTGAAAATATTTTATATTGAAAATAATAATTATATTAAAAAGTGTAAAATGGCCTCACACAAGACTATATTATTAATTAAAGTATATTATTCTTTTTTTTTAATTGATTTATTGGAAAATATTTTCTCAAAACAGAATTCCCATCGAATAAGGGCAATTTCGTCCCATTCTGTTTTAACGCACTTCCCCGTGCTACTCCCTCCCCTTCACCACCCTCTCCTCCTTTTCCTCCGACCACCACCACTCTCCCCTACAGACCTTGCGGCGGAACATGCTTCCTCCTCATCAAAACCAGTAACTCTTAATCGTTCCTGTAAAAAACAATAAGCAAAGATTACTCAAGTCTGAACATATGACGACTCCAGAGGCGTCGAGAGGAACTTCAAGACCCAACCGGCCACCGCAAGGCCACCACCACGGGCTGGGACCCACCTCCAGGCCCGCAAGAGTCAGATTGCGCACCCTTCTGCGCGTCGCATCCGTAGCTTGCGGAATTCAGTTCGGTTGGGCCCTGCAACTCTCCCTATTGACGCCTTACGTGCAGGAGCTCGGAATTCCGCACGCGTGGGCCAGCATAATCTGGCTCTGCGGCCCGCTCTCCGGCCTATTCGTTCAGCCACTCGTCGGCCACTTCAGCGACCGCTGCACCAGCCGCTTCGGCCGCCGCCGCCCCTTCATATTAGCTGGCGCGACCTCCATAGTCGTCGCCGTCCTAATCATCGGCCACTCCGCCGATATCGGGTGGTGGTTGGGGGATCGCGGCGAGAGTAAAATGCGGGCGGTGGTGGTGTTTGTGATCGGATTCTGGATACTTGACGTTGCCAACAATATGACCCAGGGTCCTTGTCGGGCCCTCCTTGCTGATTTAACGGGTATAAGCATATCTCATTCTTTGAATCATCAATTGCATAAAGATTATTATCCTCTGTAACTTGAGATGAACGTTGCGTGTGATGGAGATTAGTGTAATTACAATTATGATTAGTGATGATGTGAGGGTGGTGAGTTGAGTTCTTTGAGGAGAGTACAAGTAAGTTAATGAAAACTAAATGTCAGTGTCTCTCTGAGGATGAGAATGAATATTAACTTTTTCTAAAGAAGAAAAAGAAATTCTCTAGACTCAAGACAAGATCTATTGAAAAGGATTTAGAAACACCAGATTAAATAGAATACTATGGTCTGAATTGGATGTTTGATTGCTCGCAGAACTCGAATTCCAGAGTTATGATCCACCAGATAGTTGACTTTTGGAAGAGCTTTCCAAGTTAGGCACCTATCGATTCGATAAAAACTGAAATTGGTGCTTAAATTGCTGAAAAATGTATATGATCTGTAACTAGTGCATGTGAAGATTCTAGATAAGATGTTGATGCAGTTGCTTTGGTTTTCTGCCATGGATTTAAACTGACAACCTGCTATATTTTGGGTCATAGTTCTACAAACAAAGGGATACATTTCGTTCGTCTTTTTACAATTGGCTTGGAGAGCATTATCATACATCTTAAGAACACAAACACTTGTGTAAACCGAGTTCATGGTGTAAACCCTGTGATCTCCCTTTCCAATCCCTATGTATTGCTAGAGTGTTTAAATTAAGGGGGACCACAGGGTTTACAAGGGTTTATGATGTAAACCCGGTTTACAAGAGAAAGAAATGTTTTCTAAGATAAATATTCCCCTTGTTTGAGCACCATAAACATACTACGTGGCTTGTGATTAATTAAATTTTTTTGCTATTATTTCATGCTAGGAAAGGATCACAGGAGAACTCGAGTAGCAAATGCCTATTTTTCCCTATTCATGGCTATTGGAAATATCCTTGGATTCGCAACTGGTGCATATAGTAGCTGGTTCAAGATCTTTCCGTTTACGCTCACTTCTGCGTGCACTGTTAACTGTGCAAATTTAAAGACTGCATTCATTATTGATATTATCTTCATCATAATAACTACATTTGTAAGCATCTCAGCTGCCCATGAACAGCCCTTAACATCTGTCCATAGTTCCCCTCACTCCGGTGGAGAAATGCCCGAAGGTTCTTCCGAGCATGAAGCTTTTCTCTGGGAACTCTTTGGAACTTTTAGATATCTCCCTGCTACTGTTTGGATTATCCTCCTTGTTACCGCTCTTACCTGGATTGGGTGGTTTCCTTTTCTTCTTTTCGATACGGACTGGATGGGTCGTGAGATATACGGTGGAGAGCCAAATGATGGGAAGAATTACAGCGTGGGAGTGAGAATGGGTTCGTTTGCTTTAATGTTGAACTCGCTGGCACTTGGGATTACGTCTGTGCTTCTGGAAAATATCTGCCGGAAATGGGGTGCTGGTTTTACATGGGGGATTTCTAACATCTTCATGTCTCTCCTCTTTGTGGCAATGCTTATTATTACTGCCGTCAAGAGTAGTATGGATATTGGTAGCCATCTTCCTCCTGATGGAATTGTGATAGCTGCCCTACTAGCCTTCACATTTCTTGGTATTCCGTTAGCTGTAAGTTGTTTCACTCTTTATCAAGTTTGTAGAATGGTTCTTTTCTGTTTAGGTATTTGGATAAATGAATCAACATATGCTCCAACAATGAAGTTATCTAATTAAGAGTTCATACAAAATTGATCTAGCTGCATTTTCTTAGAAGTGCTTCTCTGCTTTACATTTGTTGTCTCTCAGGAGATAACAAGCCACATTGTCTCAATTTTTCTGAATATCGCAAGGTGTTCTGGATGCAGGCTTTAGGATCTGAGCAGTCGACAATGTCGTATGTCTACTGATTTATTTTCTGATTGGTTGCAGATAACGTATAGTGTTCCTTATGCGTTGGTATCTACACGTATTGAAGCTTTAGGCCTGGGCCAAGGTCGGTTCCAATGTTGTTTTAATTCATAATTTGCAGTGTGAGAGCATAGCACTTTGAAAAACTATTTCGATCTTGCAGGGTTATCAATGGGAGTTCTGAATCTGGCAATCGTAATTCCACAGGTACAACCTGAACATTTTAACTCGTATACGCTTTTCTTTTCGTTTATCCATGCACCTCAAATGAATGAAAGTTATATTTAATAGAAGAGTGAGTTCATTCAATACATGCTCCTTTAATAGAAAGTCACAAGCTGTGATTTTGAAAACAGGTCATCGTCTCCGTTGGAGCCGGTCCATGGGATCAAATGTTTGGTGGTGGCAACTCACCTGCATTGGTCGTAGCAGCGCTTGCTGCATTCATCGGTGGCATCATAGCCATCTTGGCCATTCCCAGAACACGGGTCGAGAAACCCCGGATCGTTCACCATTAGATCTCAGCATCTTCCATTTCTAAGACCAGAGAAAGTGATGCTGGTCAGAGAAAGTAGGAAAATGCACTAAAAATATGTGAGAACTGAGGAATCTTGTAATGATTAATTAAGAAATGAGCTCCCCTGAAATTAGCGAGGGGGATGTACCTGTATAATATTAGAATGGATGAAGTTGATATAGATGAGTGATATCTCAAATAGGTCCACTTTATATCAATGTAAAAAGGTTTTGATCAAGGTGGTTTAATGAAATAGTGCAGCAGTATTGAACAGAATTTGAAACAAAAGGTTATAATTTTCTCAATATACTTCCCTAACTTGTTTATCATTCCTAATGTATATTATTTGCAAGTGTTTATGGTCTAAAAATTATTTGATATATACCACATTTTAACAGACTACAAAACTAAATCTGTGTTTGTTAGCAAAAATCTGTGTGAGATTATATAAATTATTTTATATAAGGACTTTCGTGAAATGAATAAAAGTGATAATTAATGAGATTTTTGTGAGATGAATAAGAAAGTAGTAATAATAAATTAATGAGATTTTTGTGAGATGAATAAGAAAGTGATAATAAATTAATGAAAATTGATATCGATAGAAGTGATTATGGTGTAGAAAATATTTCATGAATTAAACAAAAAGTGATTAATTTTTTAAAAAATTAATAGAATCTTTAATAAAATGTGATAATTAATTAAAAAAATGTAAAATGATGTAATGAGACTAACTGAACCGTGTTTGTTTTAGAGTTGATAAGCTGGATTTTACTTTGTAAATTTTGATTTGATTATAAAGTAGTGTTTTAAATCCACAAAACTCTAACCTATAATAAATGCTAATTTCAATTATTTTTAAAAAAATTTAAATAAGCATTATTTCAATTAATTTTTATCTTCTCTTCTTTATGTTTAAATAATTCAATCAATACTATAAAAATTTTAATAATACTACTATGTAGTATTATTGTTGACATCATTTACTTTTAAAAATCAGCTCTTAAGCAATAATGGTTGATTGAAAGTCATGAGATAGAGACGCAGAGTGGGAAAAAATGTAAATTTTAAAGACTAAATGACAATTCTAGGGAAAATCTAATTTTATTTTATAAAGAAGAAAAAAAAAGGATAACTTTTTATAGAAAATTTATTCTCCAACAGAAAATGACATATTCAATCACACGTTCGCACTCTCATTGTAGACGCGTGTAGTCGTTACAAAATACTAACACTCTTCTTTTCTTCTTATAAGATTCATATTTTTATGAGTGAAAACAAATTTAATTTTCTTTTCTATAACCAATGTTAGCCTTTGCTTTATCTTTAGTTTGGAATCAAAATCCATTTTTCTACGACTGCAATGATCATCCTTCTGACTAGATATGTCAATACGAATTGTGACTTGCTGTTGACATTTTTAAAATGAGGAGTTATTAGTCTAAAATTTAAAGAAAGTTAGGTTAAAAGTGATTTCTATGGAATAACCTATCATTGTGTGCCCCAAGGCTATATTCCCACAATAGTGGATGTAAGATTTAAAATACTAACCTTATCTCATAAAAAGCGACGTAAGGTTTAAAATACTAATCCTATAATTATTCCATAAAAAGACTCACATTTAGTTGATCTTTTTATCCCTTTTGTATATTTGAAGGATATTATAGTATTTTTAAGTAATAAAAAAATATTGTTCTCTCCGTCCTATTTAAAGAGACTCATTTGTTTTTGCAGGTAGATTAAGAAGTATTACTCCATTAGTCCCACACTACCCTTTACACTTTCCTTATTCATTCGTCTCACACCACCATTCACATTTTATAAAAAGAAGCATCACTTTATCCACCAATTTCAAAAGTTACTTTAATTTCAACTTATCACTCATTATTACACACATATATACTATTACTTTATATATTTTTATTACCTAAAAATACTACAATACTCCCTAAAATCAACTAATTTGGTCAAAAAGAGCAAAATTTTTTAAACGTGGTATAGTAAACAGGAAGAGTGGTCCAGGACGGAGGAAGTATTATTTAATGTGTAGTGGGTAGTTGTATTAGTAGGTGTGTGAGCCCCATATTTTAATTGTATTAGTGAGTGTGTGTACGTCTCATGTATGTAAAAATAAATAAATGATACGCTTTGGGGCAGATATCTAAAATGGAAAAAAATAAAAATGGACTCTTTAAATCGACGGAGGGAGTAGTGTGTTTGAAAAAAAAGTGACAAATTTAAAATAAAAGTAATTTTTTAGATTATTGGATAAAATATAGGAGTACTATGTATGACGGGTTTTATATGACGAATGGAGTATCTCATATCGATACAGATTGTCAAATATCGATATCGGTAAAAATTTAAAAATTTTTAACTTGAAAAGGAAAATTAATTGAGTAATTTTGGAACATATTAACGACTCTTCTTCCGTACTTTAGTGGAAGATATATAAACATTGTGTTGTTTGTACTAGTCACTATTTTCGTATTTCAAGTAATGTTTTCAAAATCGAAGCCTGTTGAACTGGAAACCAGAGTCGAAATCGGTTCGAAACAACCTTAAAACCATTTTCACGATTAAACCAGGATGGAATGGTTAGAATCGGTAAAAAAAATTGGTAAAAACAATAGAATCAGAAATAGCCAGTTTATTTCCAAACTACTCTGCTTCATTCCCAAACCACCAGAAATGACTGAGATCTAGTCAGAAAAAATAAAATAAAAATTGAGATCTAAGAACGAAAAGAGAACAGAATAGGCGCCACCATTCTCTAAATTGATGCTTCAGCAACAACTTTTGGTGTTGTGTCGAATTGACGCTACCATCCCCTGCCGAATGTTGTAAGAACTTTTAAAATAGTTTTTAAAATTGTTGCAGGAGAATAATTGTGGCGGTGACTGAATAAAAGAACAAGTAAGAAAAAGGGAACAGTGGCAATTGTTGCAATGGTGGTGGCTGTAAAAGCGAGGAATTTCAAAACTGAATGGAAGAGAAAGAGATGGACGCAAGAGAGGAGTAAATGGAGGTGGCCAGCTTTGAATTGAGTAGGATAGAATGCCCTAATTGTCCTTTTAAGACTTTTTATTAATATAAAACTATAAATAAGTATACTATTTTATTATATTCTTTATTTTTACTTTTCAAAATACTTATTACTCCTATGTACTCCCTCCGTCCGCCCAAAAGAGTGTCTTTTACTTTTGTGCACGTTGATTAAGGAGTATTATTATTTAATGTGTACAGTATAGTTGTTTTAATGGGAGTGTAGACCCCATATTTTAGTTGTATTAGTGAGTATGTGGGTCCTATGTGTGTAAAAAAGGAAATGACCCTCTTTGAAATGGACCAAAATGGAAAAAATATCCTCTTTCGAGCGGACGGAGGGAGTATTTTGGTTTTTTTAGTATTTTATTTTACAGTTTTAGAATATTAAGTTGATATTATAAATTATTTTTATTTATATTATTAAATATTTTTATTTATTATATTTATTTTTAATAGTAATTTATATAATAATTTTATAAAATATAATTATATTGAGGTAATTTAATTTTTTCAGTTGAATTGTCGGCCCGACCGATTGTACCTCGAATTGTTGGGGTCACCGGTTTGATCTTCGGTCCGGTTATGAAAACACTGATTTCAAGTTTAATTAATCACTGAAAAGTCAGTTTTATTAAGATGTTGGATTCCAAATCCTGATAAATAGGAACAACTGTTAATAAAATTTGTTAATTATCAATTACAAATCCAATTTCAAATGCACACACGAGAATAGTGAAAAGGTCTAATTGTTACCCATGGATTTTCTTGGGGTCGAAGTGTAAATCTTGAAAAGAACATGACCAATACAGGCATACAGCCATCAGGGATGGCAAGTTTTTTATTCATCCATATTCCAACAAACTTTACTCAGCTAAATAGTAACCCAAGAACTCCAACTGTAAGCTGGAGTGCTGTAGAAAGATGGTATGCATTCGTGAGATTCACTTATTCTTAAAGTGAAACATAAAAACAATATATATGTCGGATATATGAGCTTACCTCAACTTCTACAGAAATCTTTTTTAATTTTTTGTAAGATCAATTCAAGCCCAACACATTTCTTACGATGTGATTGAAAATAACTAATACATGGGGACTACACTTTTTCGAGGATGGGGACAAATACATGATCAATCCACCACTTGAGTCCTACAACAAGTAGACATTCTTCGAAGTATGCTCAACATTTTTCAGGTATGAAAACTTTTGTGTCCATTGGGTGTTGGCCCAAATGATTGTCTTCATTTCTCCATGGCTGGTTAATAATTTAATTAAAGGTCCAGACACAATCCCATGTCCTCTTCTTTATCTAACGACACAAACCTTAATGGCAGAAGAAACATTTTACTTCCCTCTCTTCTCTCCTCACGTCTCTGACACCGCCGATTTCTTCTCCTCGAAAAGATTATGGTTGGATTTATAATGCTATCCATGTGTATTCTTCTTTCAATTCAAAAATTGAGAGAATTTGAAAGGGTATCATTTATTTCTCCTCTAGTGGGTTCTTCGTGTTCTCATTTGGTTCTTTGTGAACTACACTCAGGAAACTAAGCACATGTCGCCACCATCTTCGATGTAGCTCCAATAATGATGACCCCATATTTCCAACATTGGTATAAGAATGGGTCGGTTGTTCGTCGTCCAACACTGGCAAGATCTGTTCGTGTGTTTTCTTCCTCTTTCTGATCCATTTAGACTTTCATTTGAAAGAAAGACTCTCTCCTTTTTCTATTATAGATTCGTTCTAGCTCCAAAATTTTACATATTTGTTCTGTTGTTTTTCGGACTTGTTATATTGTGAAATTTACAGATTTGTTCTGTCTTCTAACTTGAGCTTTTTTTTATTTGTTTTTTTGTGCCTGTAAAGTCCAAGCTTGTTAGCGGGACAAGGTATGGCTCTAAGGAGTGGAAGCTACTGTTTGAGTTGCCGCTTGGACCAACCTACAAGGGATTTGTCCCCGTTAAGAATGGGCTGGTGGCTGTAGAGGCCGTGGTGGCATAATGTACTTATCCGAGACACCGCTATAGTGAAATAGCTTAAACCCATTATTTTTATTTTCTGTTATGCCTGAACGGCTGGTCCTCACTTTTGTGATGCTCTGAGGTGGCTGGTCCTCTTTTTTATTTTTATCTAGTTCTTGTATCGCATTTTTCGTTAATTTTGTACTTCTGGGCTTTTAATTCCGTTGCTGTAAATATGCACATTTTGTGTTAACTTGCTCTTTTTTCTCGCTTTGTGTGTGATTAGGGTAGTATTCAAACCTTGAGTGACCCCCTGCGTAATTGATAAGTTGATCCACGAATTGGGATAGCCTCAGTTTACCTATGTGTGACAGATTGTTACTTTGATTCTGTGTTTTTCCGTCTAAAGTGTATTTTACTTAACTTTAAGTACTCATGGCTTCGTCTTTTTCTTTTTCATTTGGACAAGCCTCATTTGATGGTAAGGGTGACTTCAGCATCTGAAAATAGAAAATAAAGTGCATCCTCATCTAACAAAGGGTATTTAAAGTCGAAAAGCATACGTATGATAAGGATAAAACGGAAGAAATACTGAATTAAATGAGCTTGCTTTCTCTGCTATTATCTTGAATCTCTCTGATCCTGGACTTAGAAAAGTTGATGTTCATAATTCTGCTAAAAAAACTTTGGGAAAAGTTGGATGAGTTGTACACTGAAACGTCTTTCCCTAGTAAAATGTTTCTTTTTGAAAATTCTTTCATTTTAAACTTGATGTAAACAAGTATTGAAGAAAATTTGGATATATTTGATTCAAGATATAAAGCAAATGGGTGACAAGAATATTGATGAATACATTCCTATTGTGATTTTAAATGTTATACTTGATTCTTATTGTGATGTCAAATCTACTATTAAGTATGGTCGTGATGATGTTACTCTTGATGTTGTGGTAAATGCCTTAAAAAGCAAAGAGCATGATTAAAAATAGAATGAGAGTGTTAAAAATTTTGGGGAGGTTATGCGTGTTAAGGGAAAGTCTCATAACAATCGTAACATGAACAAGAATAAGAATAAAAACAACGAAAAAATTTCTGATGTGAAACCCTAGAATAATCAGAATTATGACAAGAAAAACAGAAAATATTATAATTGCCATGAACGAGGACATTATGCGAATATGTGTCCTCATCCTAAGAGGAACAATCCTACTATCATGTTAATGTTATCTCTGATTCTGTGAGTTATGGTGATTTGTTTGTTTGATTCTGAAAATTATATTGTGAATTCTGTGCATTCATCTTTGTGTGATAATGAATGACTTGTATATTCTGGTTGCACATTTTATATGACACATTTTAAGCATCTTTTTTCTTCATACAAAAATGTTTCACATGATACTGTGTCCATGACAAATAAAAAAGGTATGATGTTCTTAGTGTTGGTGAATTTGATTGCATTTAATGATGAATCTATGCTTGCTTTGAAAAACGTGAGACATGTGTCTAATTTGTATAATAACTTGATTTCTTGTACTGCCCTAGAAGATGAAGGTCTTAAAGGCAGGTGGGGAAAGGCTAGTATGTGCATTTTATAGAAATATTTGCCTGTTTTTAATGATGAAAAGAGGAATAATTTGTATATTTGTTGTGCCAAATTTGTTTTTATGTTTGCCAATGCTATTAAAGAAGATATAACGAATATTTAGCATCAGAGGTTAGGTCACATGAGTACTTAAGGTCTTGAATTGTTGCATAAAGCTGTTTCTTTTGGTGATTATAAGCTTACGTGCATTCATTTCTGTGACTCTTGTGTGCAAGGAAAACATGCTAATGTGAAATTCCCTATTTTTCCTTATCCTAAAACTTTTTCATGAAGTGATATTCTTGAATATTTGCAAGGTGATGTGTGGGGGCCTTCTAGTGAGCCAACTCAAGGTGGTAACTTATATTTTCTGTCCATAATTGATGATTTTTCACGAAAAGTGTGGGTGATTTTGCTTTTAAAAAAAATCTAATGTTTTTTAGAAGTTCAAAAATTGGAAAACTTTGATTAAAAATCAAATGGGTAAAAATATTAAGTATCTTAGAACTGATAATGAAAATTGAATTTTGCAATAATTTCATGAATGATTTATATGTAAAATATGGTGCTGTAAGGCATAAGTCCGCTCCTTACACTCCCCAACAAAATGGGGTTGCTGAGAGGATGAATAGGATGTTATTAGAAAGGTTGACGAGTATGTTGACTTTGTTTGGACTCTCTAAAAACTATTGGGGTGAGGATGTAATTACTGCTGCATGCTTAATTAATAAGTTCTCATCTGTGCCTTTGAAGGGCAAATGCCTTAACTTTGTGTTTTTTTGGCAAAAAGATTGATTATTCTATGTTCAAAGTGTTTGGCTGTGTTGCGCCTTTTGTGCATGATAAACTTTATCCAAGAAGTAAAAAAATTTATTGGTTATCCTGAAGGTGTATAGATTATGGGATTATTCTGAGACTGGTTTTAAAATCATAATAAGTATGAATGTGCTTTTTAATGAATCTGACTTTCCATGCTTATTTTCTCCTGTGCCTGATCATGTGACCTTAACTTATTCTTGTGATACTCCAAGTAAGGTGGAGCTTACACCTTGTGTATCGAAAAATATTGAAGTGCATGAAATTGATGAACCTGTTGTGAGTGAAAATGAATATGAAATTCCTGTGAATGATGATTATGTGTTACCTCAGGATAGACCTAGGAAGAATATTAGACAATCTGCTAGGTTTGATGATTTTCACATTGATACTCATGCTTTTAATGCATTTGAAACTATTGATAATGACCCTAAAACCTACCAATAAGCTCTTTTAAATTCATGGACTCTGTGAAATGGTTAAATGCTTATGAAAGAAGAAATGAACTCTTTGCATATTAATCATACTGGGACTCTAGTTCATAAACCTGCTCATTGTTCCATTGTTGATTGCAAGTGACTGTTTAAATAGAAATATGAGTTGGAAAATGTTAGGTTTAAAGCTAGATTGGTGGCTAATGGTTTTACTCAAAAAGATGGGATTAATTACAGTGAAATCTTTTCTCCCATTGTTAAATTCACCACAGTTGCTCTATCTATTGGTAATTGAAACAAATGGATGTAAAAACTGCTTTTTTAAGTGGTGATTTAGATAAAAAGATTTTCATGAAACAATCCGAGGGCTTTGTAGACCCTAAGCATCCTAACCATGTTTGTTTACTTAAAAACTCTTTATATGGTTTGAAACAATCCCCTATGCAATGGAACAAAAAGTTTGATCAATGTACGTCTTCCTTGAAGTTTGAGAGAAGCTTATATGATCATTGTCTTTACTTCAAACTTGATAATGTTGATCTTGTTTTCTTGCTTATCTATATGGATGAAATGTTGATTATTAGTCTTAATCTTAAGCATGTTGAACTTGTTCAAAAGAATCTATGTGATAACTTTGAAGATTTAGTACTTGGCATGAATATTGATAGGAATAGAAAGAACAATATTCTCTTGCTTAAACATATTTCATATGTTGGCTAAAAAATATGTTAATGTGCCATTTGCTGCCCATTTTATTCTAAGTAAGGATCAGGCCCCAAAATCTAATTCTAAAATTTCTAAGATGAGAGATGTGCCTTATTGCAATGCCATGGATATGTGATATATCTAATGATTAGCACTATGCTTGATATTACATTTGTTGTTAGTTGCTTGAGTAGATACATGTCAAATCCAGGTATGCCTCATTGGGAGGCTTTAAAATGGTTGTTAAGGTAAATCAAGGGCTCAATGGAAGTAAGTATTCGTTTCTCTAAATATGCTACTGGTGTTTGTTTAGTTGGTTATGTTGATTCTAATTATGCAAATGATAGAGATAATAGGAAGTCCACAACTTCTTATATGTTCACTTTGTGTGGTTCTTGTATAAGTTGGAAATGCCAACTATAAAATATTATTTCTCTCTCCACTATCGAATCTGAATATGTGGCAATAACTGACGCTTTGAAAGAAGCTATTTGGTTGCAAGGTCTTGTCAAAGAAATTGGTTTTCTTGAAAAATCTGTCGTTGTTTATTCCGATAGCATGTCTGACATTCAATTATGAAAAAATCTTTTTTCATCATAGAACTAAGCATATTGATGTTAGATATCATTTTATTCGTGACATTGTGGAGAAAGACATTGTAAAATTGAAAAAGATTTCAACATAAACTAATCCTACTGATATGGGTATTAAATGTTTATCTGTTGAAAATTTTAGGTCTTGCATGAGAACCTTAAAATTTGATTTCATTTATTGAAGCATGTTTTATGCAGTGTTTTCCCATGAACTTTGTGTTCTTCACGAGCTTTGTGCTCATTTTATTTTGTCTTCGTGATAATGTAAACAAAATGACTCTGTGTCATATGCCTTCGTGGCAAGTTATTTTCCATGACTTAGAGTCATACTTTTGATTTACTTTGTGTTTGTCAAAATTCTGGATTTTATCCCCTGCCCTCTTATTTATCTAACGACACAAACCTTAATGGAAGAAGAAACGTTTTACTTCCTCCTCTTCTCCCCTCACACCTCTGACACCGCCGATTTTCTTCTCCCTGAGAAAATTATGGCTAAATTTATAATGCAATCCGTGTGTATTCTTCTTTCAAGTCAGAAATTGAGCTAAAAGGGTGTCATTTCTTTCACTTCTGGTGGGTTCTTCGTGTTCTCATTGGATTCTTTATGAACCACACTCAAGAATCTGAGCACTTGACGCCACCATCTTCGACGTAGCTCTGATGACTACAATCGCATATTCCCAACAGAAATACAAAATACAAGAACTCGTATATAAATTCTTAAGAATTGGTTCAGCAACTAGTTTTCTCTCGAGTATATTATCGAATATATTGAATACATACAAGGCTCAAAATGCTCAAACTCTTCAATAACATATTTCACTACCAACTGATTATAAAGCTTCCAATTTTCTAATCACCAAAATGTTGTCGTAAAGAAAGGGAAAATTGCATTTCTCACTTGAGAGTTTATACGATGGGTACCAATTTCATTCATGCTAGATCAAACATCGCATCGGCGACTTGGGTCTTCTTTTGAACCCCTGACGAACACAGTCTATAATCTTTGAAAGCCCTGGAATACCCACAAGAGTTGGAGACTTCTTATGTATAAACTAAATAAGCAGGGGTAGTTTGGGTGGGACCGACTTACGGTAAGATCATTTTACAATTTCGTAATTAGTTATCACTTGTTAAAAAAATTATCACTTTTCATTTACTCCCTCTGTCCCACACTTATGTTCATACTTTCTGTTTTCGTTCGTTCCACACTTATGTTCACCACGCAAAAAAGAAAACTTCACATTAACAAAAAACCTCAAAAGTTATCTTAATTTCAAAAATATCACTCTCACCTAACACACATAACATACTTTAAAATTTATTTATTACCTAAAAAATACCACAATACCTCTAAAAAGTCAATAAAGTAGGTCAAAAAGTAATTTTTCTTAAACTCCGTATCTACAGTGTCGGTGAACTTAACTATGGGACAGAGGGAGTATATTATAAAATATTTTCACTTTTTGTTTTTCTCTCACACAAGTCTTTGCCAATAAAAAGATGATCAAATGTATATAAAAGTTACTCAATCCGTCCCAAAGAAATTGACATATTTTCCTTTTTAGTTAGGTTGTTTCACAGAATTGATATATATTTTTTTTAAGTATATGAGATCCACACAAAAAAAATTAATATATTCACATGGACACACACACCACTAATACAACTACTCACTACACATTAAAATATTATACTCTTCAATCTCTATGCCAAAAAAAAGTGTCTATAAATATGGATGTAGGGTGATGAGAGTGGAAATTCATGTACTTTAGGGTCCAATTTGATACTATAATTGATATTATTTGAACAAATCTTATTAGTTCTAATTATTATTGACTAAAAGGTGCATGAGAGGTATTTTGTGTGTTTTTATAGGAAAAAGGATCGAGAACACAAAATTAGAATGAAGGATGAATTCGTACTACTTGCAAGCAAACAAAGGTCGACTTTCCATAATTTTTCTGTATCTATGTGGAGGTTCAAATTGGTTATGTGATATACAATTGGAAAGTTACAAAAGAGAAGATAATTTTGGCTTAAGAAACACCTCAATCGGATTTCAAATGAAGAAGTTATGATCAAAATAGTGACATCGCGCAAGTTGTTCCTGCTCAGCATGATGGTGCCACTTTTCAGGACTTTTTCTACCTTCAAATGTTGGAGTTTCTGTGTGTTCTTTATATGAATAGAAAGTCAAGGAAGAGAGGATCCTTATGCTCATAACCGTGGAGTTGTGCAGGCTGCTGAAACACACACGGCGGTGAGCGCGCGGCGAGTTTTGCACCAAGAATCTTGTCACACGGTTCTTACCGTGTGAGAAATCTTGTCACATGGTTGCTACCATGTGATAACACACATAGCCATGTAAGACTTCTACCAACCCGTGCGAGCAAACTTGTCACACAGATGCTATCGTGAGATAAGTCACGGGACCGTGCGAGGAGTTTTCAAAGTCGGAGTTTTCGAGAGGGACATACACGAAGCCCTGCATAAGGATCACGATGTCGTGCGAGGAAGAATTGCGCTCGGTTGCTGCCGTGCGAGGAAGAGTTGACACACAATGTCGTGTGACTGCCGTGCAATCCTTGTACTGGCCGTGCGAGGTGCCATATTCCAAGTCTATCCGCCGTGTGTCCAATTCTGATACGATACATCACTTATTTTTGGTCCAAGCCCATTCCATCCGTATAAATACTCCAATTCTGATTTTCACGAGAACAGATTCCCCATTCATGCCTCCAGACATACAGTGCCCTAATTTCACCCATTACTCACCACCTTCCATCCTTCCACCGGAGAGACGATTGGAGTTGCTACATGGATTGGAGACGGAGATTCATAAGGAGATCGTGACTGAAGAATCGGAGTCCTTCAAAATGGTTCTTTATTTTTCAGTTATTTATCTTTGTTATTTTAGAACAATGGTTGAGGCTTATTACATCTTAGTGATTTGCCCTCGTAAATCCATGGGCTAAGCTTCTTTGTTGGTAATGTTAGGGCGTTAATACAGTTTTGACTATGTGATTTGATTGTCCTAAACTTAAATTTTATTATTTTGTAGTATGTTTATTTCCCTATTGAAGAAGATATTTTGAGACTTCATATTATTGTGTTTTTTAGTTTTGATTCTTTTAATTATTCTTGACGGTATCACTGAGTTAATAGGATTCTCTATTTCTGCATAATAATTTTTGTTTCCTGTGACAGTCTTAGGGGATTGATCTATAATACCTAAGGGGATGTTTGTTCCGGGTTTTAAAACCCCGAAATTTGAATTAAAATTCTACACCCAAATTTTAAAAACCACCCTATATATACCTATATAAATTCTCTCTACTCAATTAATACACTTTTTCTTTTTATCTCTCCTCTCTCATATACTTTCTTACATAAATTAATGCATTTTTACACATTAATTTGACATAAAGTTAAAATCTACCATATCAAAAACCCAAAACAAACACAACATCACTATTCATGATTTTCAAACTCCCCAAAACCCCAAAACAAACATCACCAGAGTGTTAGACAATCAATTTGGAATATTAATTACTTGGTAAAACATCATTATTAGGTAATTGGTAAGGAGACAAAATGAGTTAATAATCGTGTACCTAGAAAGGAAAATCTAGTACTCTAACCTTTAATGGAATTTAGCATGAAGTACCCATAGAGGGAGAGAGAGTTAGTTTCTTATTGATCCTAGGATTTTCAGCTTATTATAAGTGTTAGATCCTACCCGATCAAGGTAATTTAACTAGCTTAGTGATCCTCTTATAAACATCTGCAGGTAATTAATTTGGATTTAGATAAATTAGTCACATAGTTAAGCTGTTTGCCCGAGTGGTACCAATTCTCCATTCTAAATTGTTTTCTCAGCATGATTTATTTTATTCGAATTAATTAATTATTTTAATTTAGTTTAATTAATTATCATTCAAAAATTCCTGGATTTATCTTGCAATCGAATTATCATTAATAGAATTATTTATTAAATTTATAACTATCTCCTGGGAACGATATTCACTTGGTCACACGCACTACAATCGATCCCTTACACTTGAGGGTAAAAGAAAATAGCGATCATAGGGAGTATCTAACTATATGTTCCTAAAAAATAAAATAAAAATTGAGATCCTATTTATCATGATCAATCAACCCCTCGGATCATATGCACCCAATCCAAAGAACTAACAAGAAATTAAGTACAAACTGATTGAAAAAAAAATCTAACGCAATCAAGGGCTCAAAGAAAATTAAGGGCACCTGCATTAGCAACGACAACAACAAAGTCGGGACTAAATTTGTCAGGTCTTAATGACGATGACGCCGAAACTATCTCATACTAAAACCCTAGTAATATTCCTCTCTGCCCCATCTCTCTCTTAGCACATATATCAATATCAGCACATAAATGGTACACTAAAGAGAAACAAAATGATTTGAAGTTGTCATAGATACAAACATCGAGTTTGGAGTTGTTGGGGTTATGAGGAAGAGGAAGACAGTGGTATGTCTTTTGGGGTTATGGCGTTGAGGGATATTAGCGAGTGTCCAGCAAGGAGGGTGGTATGCGGTGGAGGGAGAAGAGAGAACTACCGATGGTGGAGGATAGGTAAGAGAGAGGTTACCGACATATCAGGTGACTGCTAAGACTTAAAAGCGATGAAGAATATTTTTGTTCACGATGCACTTAGGGTTAATAGAGTAATTTTTTAGGGTATAATTTTTTTTATTTTTTAAATTTTAAATTATTTTGTTTGATTTATAAGTGATTTTTTGATCTAATCGTTAAGTAGTTTCACCCATAAATCTGATTTAAATTGATAACTTTATATTTGAATGTTAGTAATGATATTTATTATTTCAAATAGTTATTTTTCCGTAGCGGCACTAATAGATTCGCTGTTTAAAATTTTGGGAAGTTTCCATAATAAAAGCTTAGATTTTTTTTATCAAATTTCTACACGTGAATTTGACGTTTGATTAAATCAACATTCTATAAATCTTGAAGGGAATACCATAAATCTACGCGCGATCTCCATATTTGTGCAGTATTATACTTTAGTAAATTTCCAAGATTATTACTTCCCGTACCGATCGAACATGTGCATTTTTTTTAACATAAAATAAAAATATATATAATTTTTTAAGGGTTTGTCTTGCGTCATTTTACTCTTTTTTAAACAGTTATCACTATCGCTATAAATTGTTATCATTTTCACTATATAATGTTATTACTTTTTATTTATACTACAAATTGTTCATAAAATTGTATTATCACTTTTCATTAATTTAATATCACTTTCGTTATGGAAGTTATCACTTTTCGGCTGTCTCACGTAAGTCTTACCTGATATGATCTCACACAAGTCTTTGTCATTTTTAATATATAATTAATTAATAAATAATATTAAATATAATATATTAATATATAATGAATTGTTGTATTAGTATTGTGTATATGTTCTATAAAAATATATTATTATTTTAAAAGCAGTATTAATTTTTTCTTAGAATAGAGGGAATATAAAGTAAAGAAATGCAATACAACCGCATATATTGTGTATTATTTTAAAACATGATTATTAAAAGATCGAGGGTTACCTTTAAAATAAGTTAAATTACCCCACATGAAATAATTCATTAATAATAATAGAGTGAAGCTGGCATGAAATTTAGTATTATAGATAAGGGTATATTATTTTGTTATAAAGTGTATACACTTTAATTAATAAGAGTACACCATTTTGTTCTAAAGGGTATACATTTTTCATTATATTTTTATTTTTATTCAGAAAATAAAGGGTACACATATTTAAACTAAAGAGTATACAATTTAACACAAAATTGTAAAGGCACACGGAGTGTGCTTTCGTGCTCCCTGGCGCACACAAGTTTTTGCCTTATAAAATAAAGGGTACACATCTTTATACTAAAGGGTATACAATTTAGCACAAAATTTTAAAGGCACACGGAACGTGCTCCCGTGTGCCCGGACATACACAAACTTTTACCATAATAATAATCTTTGAATTAAAGAATAACTCTACATTTGTTTAAAAGAATAATAATAATAATATTACCCTTTTTTAAAAAATTACTCATAGGTATACATTTCGTACCCATAATTATTGTGAGATACATTGATTTAAATAAATTACTCTCACATACAAAATATTAAAGTAAAATACCAAATTATGAATATCATCGGGCCAGGTCTGGGCCGGGTACCCAACTACCCGGACCCAACCTGTTTTAAAAGTGCCCGCCCCAGACCCGCACGGGTCTTATTTTATAGACACAGACCCAGACTCAAACGGGGCTAATCCGCCCCGCCCCGCTCTCCTTCTTTTTTAATATTTTTTTAAAATTTTTTTCATTTTATTTTTAAATTTTATGTGCACCCATAAATCATTAACTCTCCCACTTCATCATTTTTCATAACTTCAAATAATAATTAATTTATATCAAAAAAATAAAAATAATATATAAATAATAATCATAAAATTAGTAGTACATTATTAGAATTTTAAATGATTATTAAAATAAAAAATATATTATTTATATTCCATACGGACCAACGCCAGGCCGGGTACAATACCCGAACCCGGCTCGTTTCAAAACGGGTCCGAAGCGGGTCCGACCTGTTTTCAGTTCGGGGCGGCTCTGTGTCGGCCCATATCGTACGGGTTGGGCCCAAATTAACACCCCTATACCAAATATAACCCTAAACTCATACACTTTTAAACTACAAACCCTAAACCCTCACCCACCGCCGATCGGCCGCCGGATATACACTTTTTTTGCTGCACACACTTTTTTACTACACACACTTTTACTGCACACGAATTTTCATGCTGCACACAAACATTTATGTTCAGCACATTGTAAGGGTAATATTGGAATATCACAATATATTTTTGTAGTTAGTAGTAATATTTTGTATGTTTGTATCTTATAGTAATAAAAGGATTTTTAATGTAACTAATACTCCTTCCGTCCATGATCAATCTATCTATTTTTCCATTTTGGACCGTCCATCTTTAATCTATCATTTCTCCTTTTTGACAATGAGACCCACATCCTCCACTAATACAAATAAAATATAGGACTCACACCCTCCACTAATACAACTACCTACTATACATAAAATAATAATACTTCTTAATCCAAGTGTAAAAAGCAAATGGATATATTGAAGATGGATGGAGGGAGTAGTAACTAGTAAGTACCCTTATTTTTTTTACTAAATAATGAAATAATAATTTACTCTCTCCATCCAAAAATACATCCGCGTATTTTTGGACACAGAGTTTAAGAAAAAAAACTTTTTGGTGGTGTGATGTAAGAAAGAGAATGAGTATTTTGGATAATTGAGTAGAATAAAGTGTATGATATAGTTGACTTTGATTAAATTGTGTGTAAAAAGAATGTGGTATTTATGTAATATTATAATATTGTAAGGTTATTGATATTGTGTATTATTTCTATTTTTAGGGGTGAATATATTCTTGGGACGGATCATTTGAAAGTACAAATGTATTCTTGTAAAGAGTATTGTTTTTAAAACTAACTAATCCTTTGTATACTCTCATTCTTGCGTAAATTGCATTTTAAAATTTTAGACATGTCACGTGGCATTCAGTAGTTGGCCCGGCTAACAGCGCACCCAGGTTTATACAGGAAACCGCGTTAGAATTCCACGCGCCGAAAATATTTTCGTTTACAATTTATATTTTCATCTCAAAATCAATATTCATGCCCTTCCAAGTTCCAAGTTGAAAAGCTTCTACTCCATTTCTATCTGAAATTTCAGTAATTTCCTGAATTTGCTTTTCATTTCAGCTCATTAAATCGTAGCGTTTGAATTTCAAGTGGATTTTTTTATTTTTTATTTTATTCTCAGCTGGATTTGATCCGCAAAAAGTTTTCTTCTAATCGTAGCTGCCGTAATTTTTATTTGAATTCTTCTTTGGATGCGATTTCAAGTGTATAAATGGCTTCGATTCGGAGAACGCTGTCACCGTACAACGATCGATCATACCAGAACGGATCCAACAGTCCATTTTCAGTACAATCGCCGTCGCAGAAGTTGTTTTCCCATGGCAGAACAACACTATCTCCTGTTCGTAGATTTATTACCGGAATTATTTTTCAAAGGCACTACTCTAGAAAGAGTTATCAGTTCTCGTGGAAAAAGTCGATCCTCCATTGCTTTCTGTGCTTTTTCTTAGGGTTTTTACTCGGTATGACGCCATTTAGTAATGATTTTAGTGAATTAAGGCATCATGATTTGAGAAACAGCGATTTTGCGCTTGAGGTAAATCCCACGGTGGTGAATGCTGACAAGAGTGTGGGCGATTTAAGTTTTGATGAGAGAACGAGGGAGACTGATATGTTGGTGAATGGTGTTGAATTAGGGGTTGTTCAGAGGAATGAGAGAAATTGGAATGAGAAGATGTTGGATTCTGCGCCTTTGAAACAATTAATTGTGGTAACACCGACTTATAACAGGGCTTCGCAAGCATACTATTTGAACAGATTAGGGCAGGTTTTGAGACTAGTGAAACCGCCATTGTTGTGGATTGTGGTGGAGATGAATGCTGCGTCCATGGAAACTGCAGATACTTTGAGGAACATAGGAATTATATACAGGCATTTGGTGTGCACGAAAAACTCTACTGATGTAAAAGACAGGGGTGTGCACCAGCGAAATACTGCACTAGAGCATATCGAGAGGCATAAACTTGATGGGATTGTGTATTTTGCTGACGATGATAATATCTATTCGCTTGAGCTCTTTGAGAGCGCAAGAAACATCAGGTTGGTTCCTCTAAAGCTGTTTCAGTTAGTGTGAATGACCACATATTGTTTTTTGAAATTTTTTGGTTCCTTTAAGTGGTCCAAAATATAGGAGAACAAGTATAATTAAATTGAGTATGTATTATGTAGGTGCTTTTTTGCTGTATTAAGAAGCATAACAAGAATCTGGGAAGTTACTCTTTAAGTTATTAGTTTTTGGAGATTTAGTTCTAATCTTACAATGATGTGGTCCATGTGGATGCTTTAGAAGGACAGTGTGAATATTTTCTTGACAATATCTAAACCATCTCCTGTTGAGGACTTCACAGAGTGCAATTGCTTTCTCTTTCCTCCGACACATTATTCCATTGGCATTGAACCTTGCTTTTGCGTTTGCACTATCTTGTAATGTTAGTATTATTTTTAGTCATAGTTAATATATCAAGATCATTGTGACCGTGATATATGAGTATGACTGCAGAAGAACTATTATTTGAATTGTAGCTTTAGAAATTTTCATCGTGTTTTGAACATTTGATATCTGAATCCTTATGGTGTTCCACATGTCAAGGGCATCCTGTACTCAATTCTTTGTTGCTCTTGGCCTTGCGATTCATTTTTCTGTAGGCATATTAATTTTTAGTCCCCTTCTTTGCCAGTTAAGTTGGAACATAATCCTCATGCTGTTCATTTAGTTCTTTTATCCCTCTTGTATATGATGGAGCTGTCATTTGGAATTTATGAGGTGCCACTTGGTTTAAATTCCTGAATGGAAATGAATTTGATTGAAGGGGGTGGGGTAGTTATTGAAATATTGATTGAGGAATTTCAATCCCCATTACCTCATACCAAGGCTAAGGAATGAGAATTTTCCCGTTACCCATCCCTAATATTCCTTACCAAGCCCCCCTAAACTCTATACAACTTCGCCATAGAGAACAAACAGGATTATGTATGTGCTTTCAGTACAATGAAGTTAGTCCGTAAGCAGCAAAAATGTCTTCTTTTTGTTTGCGTAAGCTTACTGGTCTGAGATATTTTAGGAATTTGCCGAAAGCAGTCATTTTTAAGTACTGGTACTCCAAAATCAGTATCCTAGATTTACAAAATTATAGATATAATTTTCCTTTCAGCCAACCTTTCTTACCTCATTACCCATTTTGCTCATCTCAAAGTGTTGAGCATAATAGTTTAATGCTCCATATTATTCTTTTAATGGTGTGCATTTTTGAAAAGCTCTGTCGTATTTTGATCCAACTCTGAATTTTGATGGTGTAGGACAAGTCTTCCTCTGGCTGTAATTTAACATATAATAACATTATAATGGAGAATGTGTGTTGTGCAAGGGGATTATTAAGAAGTACTAGAGGGATACTGAAGTAATAATATATAGTTTATGAATTTATAATTCTGATGAGATTACTCATATTGGAGATTATCTCCGGCATTTTGTCCCTTACTTGGTTATGCCACTTTGTGGTTGCCAATATTTGCCCATCTATAATATGCCCTAGCTCAGATGTTCTTCTGCTAGTTATTTAGACTTACTATGAAACAATTAGTATGAGATGCAAAAGTGTTTTTGATCTTGTGACTAATCTAGATTCCTCACATATGTGATGTTACTGATGTATGAAGTTAGTGTTTTTGTTTTCTATACCTATCTCATATTCATGTTTCAGTATTTTAAGTGGAAAATATTTTTACTAGATTTCCTTGTGACAAAACATCAAAATTAATAGATAGTGTTTCTGTTGCTTTCAGATGAGTTTCGATTCTTTCTTACCTGCATGAAAAGATGACATGCCTTAACTTGATCAAGTGTTGATCTCAGAATATCTCTTTAAGTTTTCTTCTTGTAACATGAGAATACACTTTTTGTTGTTTCATTTTCATCCAATGCTTATCCTTGTGCTTTTCAGTCGTTTTGGCACTTGGCCTGTTGGCATGCTTGCTCAAAGCAAAAACAAGGCCATACTGGAGGGCCCTGTATGCAATGGAAGTCAAGTTATAGGGTGGCACACAAATTTGAAGAGCAAAAGGCTTCGTAGATTCCATGTTGATATGTCAGGTTTTGCTTTCAATAGCACCATACTATGGGACCCTAAGGGATGGCATCGTCCAACATCAGATCCAATTCGGCAGCTAGACACTGTGAAGGAGGGTTTCCAAGTATGCTTTGCATCATTTGTTACATAATCATATATCATTCAAGCTATATCTAAGCCGTATTTGAACTTGCTTACATTTTTCAGGAGACAACATTCATAGAACAAATTGTGGAAGAAGAGAGTCAAATGGAAGGTGTTCCTATAGGTTGTCAAAATATAATGAGTTGGCACCTCCATTTAGACTCAAGTGACCTTGCATATCCCAAAGGTTGGATTCTTCAGAAGAATCTCGACGTGGTCATTCCCTCCAACTGATATAAGTTGATCAGGTGGGATTGCGCGGCTCTTGTTTGATCCATGAGGTATTCTTTTATGTCCCAAGTCTATTTATTAGTTATCTACTTAGTTGAATTCTTTTATCTACTTGATCTTACTCGTAAGACCATGTGTATTAAGCTTCATATAATGTATTTTTTGAAGAAGCTGCATTTTTTAATTCAAATGGCAGTGCATTCATTTTATGTGGGGGAAGTAAACATTGAGTTGCACGTTGCTGTTTTTAAGCAGTAGTGAGGGACGAGAAGGAGAAGAACACGGGAAGGAACATTCCATACTTTGATTTATATGATTTTCGTTCTTTGAGAATTCTTTCTTTCCTTTGGCGGAAACAAGTTCAATTTTGTTGTATAGTTTGATAGATGTAGAAGTGACGACGAGGTGTTGAAAGAAGATGGTGCATCTCTGGATTATTTTGTTGGTTTGTTTGAATTTCGGTTGTGAATACATTTACATAGTGGGGGAGGGGGGTAGCCTCAAATGAGGTGACAAAGTTGCTTTGTCCATATTGTAGACCTTTCAATTATATGGAGTACGTTCTTACATCACTGATCACTCGCAATTTACTTAAACAAAAGCTTTGATTTAGGTTTTTTGAAATTTGATTTTAGGCTTTATAAAATAAGGCCTTTTAAAAGCCATCATTAAAATCACGCTTTAATAAATGTAAAATGTTCGAATCATATTATAATCACTTTAAAATCATTTCAGATAATATCCCTTTATTTTCAAGTGTAGCGGATTATGTTACTGTAGTTCCTGCATGAAATTTCACTAAATTGACTGTGTAATGTTGCTATAAATAATTTCAAAAGGGATCCTATCTGTTAATCTCTTTGCTCACTCGAAAACCAAGTTTGCAATATAAACTTGAATGCACACCTGTCTCACCACCTTCATTTCCAATGATCATTTGAATATATACATTTTAATAAATTTGAAAGCCCACATTGTAATCAACTCGGAATTCCACCATCCATCCACCTATTTATCCATGCGTAAGCCTATTTATCCACCACTCGCATTCGTAAGCCTATTTATCCACCACTCGAAAACATGTACTCCCTCCGTCTCACTTCAGATGACACACTTTTCATTTTGGGCTGTTCCACAAAAGTTTGCACATTCCAAAAAAAGCAAAAAGTAAAAAACAATCACCCTTCCCCATACATTTTATTTACAAAAAAATCATCTCTACCTACCATACTTTATTATTTATATATTACATAAAAATATCATTATACTCATAGAAGTTATCACTTTCTTAATCTCCGTGCCGAAAAGAGGGGTGTAAGCTTTTTAGAGATGGAGGGAGTAAATTAGTTCGAACCATATGTGGAAGGGGCGTTTGGTTTAGAATCAATCGAGAACAATAGTGTAGTAGTGGGAAATGGTAATAAATTTGTTACTCCCCCGTCCCGAGCAAAAGTCTCCATTTGCTTTTTACACATGAATTAAGGAGTATTATTATATTATGTGTAGGAGTATTATTATATTATGTGTAGTGGGTAGTTGTATTAGTAGTGATGATATCCAGGCGGTGGTGGTGGGGAATAATCTGGTGAATGTTGGAGTGGCGGTGGTGGTGGGGAATAATTTGGTGAATGTTGGAGTGAGCTTGGAGAGGTCTGGTGAATGTTGGAGTGGCGGTGGTGGTGGGGAATAATTTGGTGAATGTTGGAGTGAGCTTGGAGAGGTTGGATGAGCCGATGCAATTGGCCGGCCAAAAATGATTCCAGAAACTTTGGGATCAAAATTGGCCACCATATAAACTCACGACAGACTGCAGAAACAGACTAGAAAAAAAGAAAGGAATGAAGAGGAAGGAATGAAGAACAAACATTTCTAAATCTCATTTATTATTACTTATAAAGTTTATATAATGGTTTGCATTGCAAAACCTAATTTATTAATGTCTCAAATATATATCACTCAAAGCTATTTTTCCAAATCCAAACATATCCCTTCCACAACACCCTCGATGATCATCGCCTGTGTGTTGGGTGTATTGCGTTCAATTTGTAGAGATCACAGCTAAAAATAAAATTTCACAAAGTTGAAAAACAAATTTGAATAATACTCCATAATAGTCTTCTTATTTAAAAGATTCATAAAATCTTGTGCCCTCAAATTTTGATTAGTCACGTAGAATTAAATACATTAAACAGCAAGAGGATTGAGTTAGACGATGAAGAGAACCACTCTTGTGAGGATTGAGTAGTTCGTGTCGAATTTTCCCTGATAACGAACAAGAAGGGATGATCCGCAACGAAGTCCAACGCCTCCTCCTTGACCTTCAGCGAGCATCCCACTAATCCAACAGCAGCGGTAACAGCTGCAGCTTCTGTACCTTCCTCATTCACCTCAATAAATGACTTATGGAATATACTTGAAACATAGAGATTCTGGCAGTCGTCTACCATCTCCGATAGACCACCACCAGAAAAAGGATGCACCACTCCCTGTCCCTTGAGAACCTCAGAAGCAATACTAAACTTAGGAACGCGGAAATCCTTAACTTAAACTCGTTCATATGGGAGATGATGCTCGATGAATCCTGATTCGGAGCTCATATTTTCTATCAAAGTTTGAAGACCATCTTTAGCATCTGGACGTTTATCATCCCCTTGTTTGTATGGAAGCCCCAAAACCTTAAAACCATCAAAAGCACGAACGTATTGCTTCTTCTTGTTGGTCATGAAGGGTGTTTTAACCGAGCTTCCATTTAAGAGTCTTTTGTCCAAAATGCATGAAATTTCTGATCCCAGCTTCCCTTAAAATACACTGCATTTGCAAAGATAAACCTAGCAGACGCATCAACTGAATCATATGGAAGTATCTCTTTGATTAGGCCATTTGTCTCCTTATCAGACCATGCATTCACCTCTTTGATTGCCTCAACTGCCTGTGGGACTCAATCATAAATAAAAATGATGAATTCATCAGACAAATCCCAAAATGTTTAATTATGGACTCTATTCCATGGATTTTGATGCAGGAACTTTAAAAATAAATTATTCATTTTAATTCACATAATTTACTTCAAAAATAAATGATTAACTTTACTGCACATAAAAAGGACAATTTTAACAGCTGTTTTTTTCTGAATCAAAATACTTGTTATCAATAATATTTGGACAAAATATCCCATTCACATTGTCGACGGATATTAATTTATGTACAATTTATATATCCTACTTATTAATAAAAATATTATAATAGTAAATAAAAATTTATACAATTTGGTAATGAATTTTTAATAAATTATCTTAGTTTTTCTTTTTAATAGAAAAAATGGAATATAAATACTTATCAAGAAACTTATATATATTTTTAAATATAATTAATACAAATGTGACTGCATGTGATACAGCCCAGTCCACTAACCTGACGTACTCCAGGGCCCAAGCCCAAACCCAAACCATAAGATTGAGGATCAGATTTAGGAAGGAGGAGGAGGAACGTGAAGGAGTAACTGCTATTTATTTATTGTATACCCCATCAGGGGCCCACCGCCCCTGCCCGCCCTGCCCTGGGTAAATGGTTGTAGGCATAGATAAATATTGTGGAGATAGTCTCTTAGGAGCTAGGAGCACTCACTCGAAGTAGTGAGTATCTTTCATTTCGTCGTAATTTCCAATTTTCCATATTTTAATTTCCATTTCTGCTTTCATTCTCAATCGTGGGTGTATCAGCATGCATGTAATATTATCTAACTCTCATTTTATGTTTAAAAATAAAACTCTTCGTAAAAAAAAAAAAAGAGCTACTCCAGATTTTTATATTAATAATGAAAATATAAAAATAATAAAATGTAGTATATCAATAAATATTTCATGAATCCTTAATCTCGGACTTCGCTCTGATATTTCTAACTCACCTACTCACATTATTATTGTATTGTATTAAACCCTAAAATAAAATCCTTATATTATGAATTAGGATTGATCCGGGACAGTTAAGAAACTACATTGTTTACATTATTGGTAAGCTTCGATTATAACCCCAGCAACAACTACCACTACATTTAAACATTTAAATTTCAACTCATGAATTACGAATTCATAAGATCAAATAAATGTTGATAAATGAGAGAAATCTAGCTAACTTATTTTGAAAATCAAGGGGAGTGGAAACAGCCGTATAAGCATTCTCGAAGATTTCTATAAAAGAGGACTTCAAAGCAAGAGTTTGATCAAGCCAAACACTGTTGGTGAAGGACAACCGAGGCCCACCAAGCAGGTTGCCGTCGGCTAAAACCACGGTGGTGATCTCCGATGACAAGGAATTGAGTTCCTCCGGTGACTTAGACTTGAGAAAACCCAGAAGCTGGTCCTGGGTCGGACCCTTCAACCCGGCAGCAATCAGGCCCAGTACGACGTGAATGGACAGCGGCGAGAATACGAGGTTGTCGTCTTTGGAGTGGGTGGAGATAACGTGCTTTGCTAGTGTCAAAGAGACGTTGGTTTGATTCAGGATGGATTCTCTGAGGTCCATTTTCTTTGAGGTTGTGTTTGAATAGAGGAATTTGAGTACATAATATACATGTTTGGCACAATCAAATTAATTGATTTGCAAATCATCAATTTTAGATTAATTTGCAAATCATAAATTTGAGATTAATGAATTTGGATTAATTTTCAAATCATGAATTTGAGATTAATGAATTTGAGATAATATCCTCATTAAGCTGCCAAAATATATTGCCAATTTGTTTTGGGCAATAACATTAAGAATATAATAATTTAATTTAGGCTAAGATTCGAATGAGATGAAACAGGTCAAAACATTCAATATTTAATAAATGGGTCCCACAGTAAAATTTTGCTAATCAACCCAGCGATTAACATTGTTTTCGTTATCGGACACCATTAAGTAAGTCATTCGTATTTTATTACAGTTTAAAATCAAAATACTCCTACATAATTTTTTTTAAATAATAATTCATAACTTTTAAATTATCTCAAAAATGTTTAATTTTACTTAAAAATGTTCCATTTTTCTAATTCTATGACATGAGACTAAATCGGTGCTTTTACAAAGTTATGGGGAGAAATTGATAACAAAAATATTATTTTTGGATGAAATCAGAGCAAAATTGAAAGGTTTGAGACGAAAATAAGTACTCTAACTATTTTGGAACCTTTTTGAAAAAAGTAAAAAGATACGAGACAATTTATGTTTTAAACTCTATGTTAGTATATACTAATATAGTACCCGTGCCATGCACAGGATAATTTTTTTTAATAAAATAATTTGTTAATATAATTATTAAAATATAAAATTAATTTGAATTCATAAGGATTTATGAAACTCCTATATGAATATCTTAAAAATAATAATACATGTTCATAATAATTTCTTATTTAAATATAATAAAAATTATGTATGTACCTATTACATTACATATGTATCAAACTTCTCATTATGAATCTTGAATCTTGTTCCATTATATAATACTGATCTATAATCTATATTTTTAAGAAATATTATCAAAACACCAATATTTAACTTGAGCTAATAATTCAAATGTTCTAAGCCTCTAATTATATTATAAAAATCAACATAATTGAATTGCTAATTTGTTCGATTTCTCCTAAATTTACAAATTCCATAAGAACTCAAATTCTTTCTCCCTCATATGACTAATAACAAAATATAGCCATAATTTGCCTGTACTATTTTATGTTTAATTTAATTTTAAAAGATATTATCCTCCCAATAAACAAATTGATCAATCTAATTATGATTAGGTCTCCTTTTAAAATAATTATTTTAACCAAAATGTAAATCTCAAAATGCAACTTCATTATATCAAAAAAAGAATATATCAATCAAATCATGATTTTAAATCCTAAACCCTCCATAAAGCAATAAAGAGACATTAATATTAAAAATGTTGGGATCATGCAGATTTTTAGTAAAGGAAGATCTCTTTAAATATTTAATTAAAATTAACTTTGTAAATTAGCATTGATTGATTAGTATTTAAATTAATTAATAAACAAAATAAAAAATTGAAAATGGGTAAGGAAAGGAAAGTTTGGTAGTAAAAATTTTAAATTTCAAATTAATGTGTAATTTACACATCATCAAAGAGGTCATAGAGTGATGTCACACCCACATAAATAAAACGGTCAATTAGTATATATATAAATTAAAAGCAACATAATTGTAATTAAAGTGGAATGTTTAAGATTAGAAAGTTTATTTATTTTGAAATATTTTTATATTGATTTTATTATTTTGATTAAAATTAAATATTATTTTTTGGTATGATTCAATAAATCAAAATTTTTCGGTATGTTGACTTTTTGGTATGAAACGGTATGTCAATATTTCAGTATTAATCAGTATTTATCAAAAATTAGTATGATGTAAATTTTGGTACGATATCGGTATCCAATTTAATATACCGAAATTTCAGTATACCGAAAAATCGATTTATCAAAATTTCAGTATCGGTATCGATATGAATTTTCCATACAGAAACTTTCGGTACAGTCGGTAATAACACTTTATATCCAATAACCTCAAAAATTATTTTATCCAACACATAATATTATTTAACATTTTATTTATTATTTAATAATATTAAAATGTCTAAAAAGTCAATAAAGTTTATTTTTTTAAAAAAAATTAAACAACATGAAATGTGAACACAAATACGAGATTGAGGAAGTATATTTTTATAGCCAAACATTTGCGTGAATCGGAAATGAGATGAAAAGTCATGTTTTAAGGGAACGATCAAAATCAACTAAGCCTTCAAAATATGTAATTAATTTAACTTGGTTCACATAACTTCAAATTCAAAAGCTTTAATTCATTCAAAATATGTATGTTAAGGAAATTACTTCACCAATTCAAGTGCTCAATCTACCTATGCTCACATATATAATGTAATTCTCACGCTCTAAGTGTTTAAAGTGTACACTGATAGGGTTACACATATATGCTCTCAAATTCAATTCAAGTACGTAATCATAAGCTTGTTTATTCTCTCAATAATGGAAGGAATATTAAAGATGTAATAAAGAAAAATTAGGGGATAAAATTGGAAAGAAATGTTTCTCAAATGCTAGTCACTTTTAATATATATATATATATATATATATATATATATATATATATATATTCCTTATGATTATGATATGATATCTAATCTAATCTAAAGTAATATAATAGTAAAGTGAAAAAGTCAAAATTGGACCAATTTTTAATATACACCATTGATTTTGATTACTAATTCTTTTTAATCTCATCTATTCATCACATTATTCAATCTCATCCATTCATCACAATTATAAGATAGATCTTGGCCATTAATTTTTTGTCATAATAATGATACCATATTTAATTTAAGATGATACCTTATTTAAAATGATTCATTATATGTGTGCTGAATATTATTTTTTTCATTTTAAGTATCCATCTTTTCAAAATTTCCTTTACGAATTTTTGAAACTATAAAGTAATTTTAAGTTTTAAAAATTAATTTATTATTAAATTATTTTTTTCATTTTTTTTTCATCGCATATTTTCTTCATTATTAATAATTTTGAATTAATGTTATTGGTCCTAACATCTTAATCATAATAATTTTAAATGGGTTTATGCAATCAATGTATATTGATAAATGGGTTCGAGACGGGTATGAGTATCATAATTTTTTTTAATGAAACGGGTATAAATATTAATATTATTGGTCCTAACATCTTAATAATTTAATAAAAAAGTACTTTAAAAAATAGTTTTAAATGAGTATGAGTAATTTTTATATACGGGTACGAGTATTACGAAATAAGCAAGTATCTTACATAATTAATAAATATAATTATTAATTATATTAAAAAAATAATTTAAAATGAGTATGTGTAATCAACGGGTATTGATAAATAGGTTTGGGACGGGTATGAGTATCATAATATATTTTTTTAATGAAACGGGTACGAATATGAGTAGTTTATATTTAAATGTTAGTATCATAATTTTTTTTAATGAAACGGGTACGAATATTAGTATTATTTGTCCTAACATCTTAATTAATAATTTAATAAAAAAGTACTTTAAAAATAGTATTAAATGAGTATGAGTAATTTTTTTACGGGTATTGATAAAAGACTTTGAGACTGATACAAATATTGTAATGAATTTTTAAAATATTAATTTTTAAATAATATTTATTTATACACGGGTACAAGTATTATGAAATAAGCAAGTATCTTACATAATTAATAAACATAATTATTAATTATGTTAAAAAAATAATTTTAAATGGGTATGTGTAATCAACGGGTATTGATAAATGAGTTTGGGACGGGTATGAGTATCATAATATATTTTTTTAATGAAACGGGAACGAATATGAGTAGTTTATATTTAAATGGATACGAGTACATAACAATTAATTCATTATTAAATTATTTTCTTCATTATTAATAATTTTTGAGTTAATATTATTGGTCCTAACATCTTTATAATTTTAAATGGGTATTTATAATCAATAGGTATTGTTAAACGGATTTGGGAAGGGTATGAGTATCATAATATATTTTATATATTAAGAAATAATTTACATACTTATTTTATATTTAATTATTAATAGTATAAGTTGATTTAAATATTAATTTTAATCAATAAAAAATATTTAAAAAATAGTATTAAATGGGTGTTGTTAAATACACACCTTTTTTTATTGAATACACACCTTCTATTGAATACACACCAACTTTTAATGTTTTATATTCTAATTTTATTATATACACACCCCTTAAAATTTCAAAATTACACTTTATTTTTAAGATTATATTCCCTTCAAAATCCCCAATTCTCTTAATGTGAAATCAACTGCGGTGAAACTCTTATCATTCTTATAGATCATGTGTTTAATTCATTTCATTGAAAAATTAAAGAGACCGTAGATGAGCAACATTCAAATCGCAAACGGAGAATGATAACTGAAACGATATCTTGCTGACATTAATATATCTCTCTTTCTCCATGGCGGCAGTACACAAATACCATCCAATTTTTTAATTACAAGCAGATCAACCAATTTGTTAAGATTTATATAAAATATGAAGAACTCGTTGATTTATTCATATCTCATTGATTTTTATTTGTGTGGTGATTGTGACTAATTCTCTCTGTTTGGGCTGGAGGCTGCCATTCAAGCATCACTTGAACTTTTCTTAAAAAATAATTGAATTTATTTGGAGGAGATAGGTGCAAAGAGGACAATGTAAAAACTATTGTTCATGGATTTCTCACCTTGAAATCTACATGCAGTTATCGGTAAATAAGAAAAGAATGATTACGTGTTAAAAAAGATTAATAGCTGAAATAACATTAGCATAGATTGTCTATCACTCGCAGCCATTGGCGGACGTACGAAGGGGGGGCACTCTGAGAAAAATTGTATGAAAAAAATTGGGCCCCTTGACGGAAATCCTGCGTCCGCCACTGCTCGTAGGATCTGCATAAAGAATTAATGAATTTAGGGTTTATTACATCATGATGTGCATAAAATAATAATAAGGGTGTGTATTTAATAAAAAGAGGTGTGCATTTAGTAGAACCCTTCTAAAAATCATTCAGAATTTTCTCATTTGTTTTTTCATTATATCGTTCTCTACCAAAATTACTTTAATTTCCAAAATTATCACTCTCACCTAAAATAACATTATTTTATTACCTAGCCATAAACACCCCCAAAAGTCAATAAAAAATATTAAAATATCAACTTTCCTTGGATAACGTAAAACAGTTAACATGGTGTACCCCACCATTAGGGGCCTCCACCGCCCCTGCCTTGGGGATTGGTGGAGGAGGTAAATCGCAGGATGTGCCTCAAGTGGCTTATAGGGAGGGCTCACTGTTAAACTTGTGCTTGCAAGAGACCAAATCCATGCCAAAGGCAAGATTCGAACCCCCACCCTGCAGCAACTAAACTCAGTTGGAAGGCCTTTCCACCCTCCCCAAGACGGTATAACAATTTTCCCAAAATTAACTTTGAGATCTTTAAATGCAACTAATATTTCAGAGCACAAATAAATAGCAGTATGAGCTTACATTAAGTCATTAACTGGTTATGGACACTACAGGGAGAGAATGGGATGGCAAGAAGAGATTTTCTTTACACAAACCTTCAATCAAGCAACACATTAACAATCTTAACACCTAAAACGATTTTGCCCCTTAAAAAAATCAGTATATGTTCATTGCTCGAAACCCTTTTCCTTTTACAGGTTCCAAGTACGAAATCGAGGTACCAACAGCCTAACATGCTCGTATTATGTGACAAAATCCGGATAATTATTCATGTGTACATCGTGATTGTACAATTCAGTGTAGTTGATACAACACCAAGAGCAGCAGATCTCCCTTAGACCCTACGAGTGTCCACTTTGAGGTTTGTGTGTTGTATGCATATCAACCACAAATGCTTCGTATAAAAACAAGAAGCACCTGAGGTCAGGTGATAGGATGAGAGAATGCGCCACTGTAGTTAATTCACTCTGATCTATGCTGATCCTTTTGATTGCTGTAAAGAGGTAATATCCAATGGGAACCATGTTTTCTCCTTCCATAACATCGCCAATAAAGTACCACTATTCCGATTATCACGACAAGGGGAATCGCCCATCTGTTGCAAAGTATATAAAGGCCATTAGTCCATATTAAGATTTTCTCAAGAAAACAAATCCAGATTTTTCACAAAGCCTGGGGATGTTTGCTTTGAGTTTCCAGAAAACAGATTTCAGACTCAACTCCAAAAATTGTTTTGTTTCTACTCTACCATTTATACATACCACTCCTACCCATCCACCCAACAAAATTCTAGAAAACATATAACATACGTAAATGTGAATATAAAAGCAAATATATACATAAATTAAATATAAACGGTTAATTAGCAAAACAAACTTTGGATTTTAGCAAACAAAGAGAACTTTAATATATGTTTCATTTTGAATCAAGATGTAGTAGTATGTTTGAATATTATTATTTTCTCGTCTAAAGATAACCCTACTCACGAAGAACATAACCTCGCCAGATAATCCTACTCACGAAGAACGTAGCCTCGCTTTTATGTTTGCATTTCAACCCTTATCACATTCTCCACTTAATTTTTCTACTTTAAGAAATTTGATAATTAACTCGATAAACTTGTATGTGAAGTAGTCTCTGTTTGGTAAATTCCAACAGTTTGGTCTTACCTACAATTGAAGCAAAAATCATGACTTGTTAGGAAATTATAACCCATATTATATATCTTAAATACTAACATGATAATCTAATTATAGACTATATACACTCAACAATAATACAGTTAAACACCACCCCTCTTCCTACACATTGATTTGACTCTACTAAAATCCCCAAACAAACATAGAACATCATCATTTTTTATCAGCATTTCAAGATTCTACAGAATTAATCATCAAATTTCAAAAACCAAATCAAACATAACCTTAAGGAGCACCTGGTCAGCCAATACTCCCAAATCCGTTTTAATTCTCCCAAAACCCTTTAATGCTCAATATAGCACATATTAAGTTCTCAGGTTTAAATTGGTTTGAAATGTTTGGGTTGGATCCTTCAGTACTCTGTGAGTAAAAAACAACATATCCCACTACATTGGGTTGGTTAACTATATGGATCATACCTCCCCATCATGCTCAGTTGAGAGACGCCTGAGCATTCAAACAAGTAATATCTTAATTATATATAGATAGTATTATAGCACCAAACATCAAATCTATAATAATGATTCTTAAATGCATCAAAATTCGCAAGAACCACCCAATACTATTCAATTCTTGACCAAAAAAGGGAAAGCCTTATTTATCAATTCAACACATCGAAATTAATTTTCCCAAGAAGAAGAGCTGTAACGAAAAAGCACATTTGCTCTTTACAGCACAAATCTAAATTATATATCTGGGTCCAGGCAATATAGTTATATGGTACCTAGTGAGCTAAAAATAGCAATAAACTTAATATTCTATATGCTGAGTTGTAACAGAGGACTATATGTTCCTTACCTGTCTAAATCAAGGATAGGGCTGTAAACAACAGCTTCCCAGGCTCCAACAATAGCATGCCAGACCGGGTTGTAATAGAGAGATTCCGAGGACCAAAACATCCGTGTGTATGTCTCTAAGAATATAAAAAGTATCCATGCCCCAATCTCGATTAAAATAAACTTCACAATAAAACGACCCACCACCACCATGACAAGTGCAAATGCCACCAACCAATTAAACAGCCTGTGGTTGTATTCCTTAATAAATAGAGATTTAGATTTCCCCAACATCTGCATTTATAAATGAAAGTTATGAGAAACCAAAAAAAGGAGACGTGAAACAAAATCTGATTAATACATAATTGTTTAAAGCAAAAAGTTGGAGAATAAAAGGCTTTGCCAAAAACAAAGTTCTACTTCAAACACTCGGGAAGTGTAATGTTCCAGTTAGCTGAAGATGTTATGGAGATAGATAATTATCACCATAGTTATTAAGGGCGCAAGGCGCACCGAGGCGCACTGAGGGATATATGTGCCTGAGGCGCAAGGCGCACGCCTGAGGCGCGCCTCGAAATTAAATGCATAATATACATCATAACATATTCTATACTAAATATAACCCATATACAACATATATACCTAAAAAAATAAGTTCAAAAGGCATAGAATATAAAAATTTATGAGTATGACACATGAACTAAGCTATAGACGCCAAAATTAAACATGCATATACGAAACTTCATCAAAATTGAAATAAAACAAGTCAATCAAATTATCACACAAAAATACTAGCAGCAAATATGTTCAAATTATCATCTTCTTCATCAAACTCCAAGTCCTCATCATCAATTAGTTCTTCTTACTCAATAATTAAAATCTTTTTCTTCTTCATTCTCTTTTTCTAATAAACTTAAAGTGGTTCCATTTCCTTCATTACTTCTTCGCCTTTCTCTTTGGAACTAGTGGCAGTTGCCCTCGATGATTTTTTCCCTCTATCTCTTCAACTCCACTACCTTTAGCACCCATATCCCATGTCAAGTCATCCACCTCAAACACCAGTCCATTATCTTAAGTTTCTTCATCGATCGTACCACTTAACCATTTATTGTAATCATCAATACCTTTCAACGAGATGGGATCAATGTGCTCACGCAAATCATACCTGACTCATGTGGCCGGTGACGGGCGACACGGTCGGGCGCGGTGGCAGACGGACGGCCGACAGCGGATGAACCCTAGATCTAACTCTCAAAACCCTAATTTAATATTTGAGGATATGTTGAATATATTTTATTTTAGGCATTTGATATGTTGCTACTCTTTTTAAATTTGTTATGTTACTAATAAAAGTGTTACTTTAACCATTAATGATGAAAAACAACATGAAAACATGAGTATTCAGAAGGCGCGCCCAAGGCGTGCCCGAGGCGCACCTGGCAAGGCGCATGGGCTATAGCCTTGGAGGAGGCGCGCCTTTAATAACTATGATTATCACGCTGAAATTCTAAGCATAATAACTATATTCAAGTGGCACCCTTTTGTCAAAGCTAAAAATCAAGCACTCTATCTTTTTCCCGAACATTGATTTCGGAAAGCTTCATGTAAATTTATTAAATCCTACTATTCCTACTTTTTGTCTGTATAAATCTACAGAACTATTGAAGTTAAATTATAATGACAATTAAGATAGGTTTGGCAAGAGTAGAACAACAATCAATACAACCACTCGAGTTTGTGGGCTAACACACATAAATGGCCGATATATTGCACAGAAAACATAATATTCAAATAGCTAATATCGCTAACAAGCATTTAATTAAAAGAATTAGCCAGGTCCCATGCAAAATATTGAAACCATCCACATGCATATGATACACCCAAAGCTACAAAGTTCTTTCATAATTAAAATCCTCTACCTTCAATCCAGAACGACATATTTACTATTACTATCTCTTCCATACCATTTTCTAGATGCCCAAAAACAAGGTTCAATTTCTAAAAAACCCTTTCTTTGGGAGATGACATGCAAAAGGCTTCCAACTTCCAACAATCACGTAAGACTCTACAATGAATCTATGGGAGATCTAATTACCAGACAGAGGGAGTACCTGTTAGGAACAATAACAATAAGAACAAAACAATGAAACGGAAAACACCATTTGCCCAAAAGCCACCAGTCTCCTCAATTCAATAAAATGTCAGAAAATCAATATACCCTGATTAGCTCCTTAAATACTTCTAACCACTATAAAAACCCTAAGCCCATAATTCTCTCAGGCTCACAAATCAGAATTATAATAAACTCAATTACATTAAGCAAGCAATAAAGCCAACATAACCAGCCCTAAGCCCATAACTCTCACGCTCAAATGCTAGGCACGCTGCTCCATATCAGTATCACATTCACTATATTAAGTCAATTTTTTTCTCAGTTTCCTTCTTTGTCAAGGAAGTCAATTGAGTTTCTATGAGGACCCACATATAAATCTCTTTACTGTACCACAGGGACTAGAGTAGGTGACAGTTAGGAACCACTGGTTCAAACAATGGAGGGAGCGAAACCCGAACCTCACCACCTAATTCCCTGTTTCAGTTCAGTTTTCGAGTCACCGGCTTCGGTTTCGAACCAGCGGTTTCCCACCCCCACCCCCCACCCACCCCTTTTTTTACACTTACATCGCTAGAAATTAAAATAAAAATTGAACAATGTTTTTGCAAATTGAAATTAAAAATAAATATATATAATATTTTTAAAAATTCTCATTAAATACTTCAATTTTTTCATATACAAACATGAAATATACATGATACAGTTAACAATTTTTAACTTATCAGTTGTATTTTAAACTAACATATACAGATACACACTGCAAAGAAGGTTAAATACAGTTTGATGATGAACACACGACGGATTAAATTTATCATATAATTCATACAAAGCTTATAATTTAGTTCCATATATTTGTTCGATGCACCTGCTTAAATTTGCCTATCATGAGTATCATCTATTTGTGATCATTTATTTTATAATAGATTTATATTTCATATTTTAAATTGATGTGCTAAGGATGAGCTTAATCCATCGATGTTTAACAAACGAATCTTGTCCGTTAATTTTTCTTTTAAACGATAAAAACCGCTAGTTATGATTCCCAGTTTTCCCAAATCATAAACCAAACCGGTGATTTTTTTATTTCAGTTAGATCATTGGCTGATTTTTGTACGAGCCGGCAGTTCCCCGATTCCAATTATTTTGGCCACCTCTATCAGGACACATGTATCAGAAAATACACGAATAAACAATAAACAAAATAAAAAACAAAGAAACAAAAGCTGGACACAAGAATTAAATACCTTCATCATCCGCATCTCGTAATTTACTTTTGATGGTCCAACGCATTCTCTTTCAAAACTTTGGTTGCAATGAAGGAATCCTGCATTAAATTTAGCCATAGATGGAAGTCTGAGAACTTGAAGTTGATCCATTTTTTCCTCGCATCTAGTATATAGAGCCTCACACAGCTTTGAGGATTGATATTCATTCGCCATCATAAAGTTCTTGTATACCTACAGACATAAGAATAGGAACAAATTTAAGAGTTCTATCTACAGAGTACTAATTTAGTATTCAATACCTTCTCAATCTCTTCAACCAACTTCTCAGCAGATTTTTTTGCATGGTGACGACCAAAATGCTGCTCATCAAAAGATACAAGCGCTGTTGTTTTAGCTTCTTCATGAGATTGTTGAAGAGACTCCTCCGATATTGGCAAGCCCAAATTTCCCATACGATCATTGTACAATTTCAAACAACGCTCCAAAATACCCTTATTAAAAACCTCGACAAGTGATCCTGTTGATGGAATCTCCCCTTTATTTAATGCATCAAGAATCTGGATATAATACAAAATTAATTAGGAACAAAATAAGGCCAATAAAAGTTTGAGGCAACTAACAACTCCTTTACCTAGTTGTTATTACTTTTTAGTAAGTCATAAAGACTCCCCCATGAATAACGAGATAATATTATCATCCTATTAAAACACATTTTATGATCTTGATGATACATAGTTAAAACTTTTAACTATTATCATCCAATTTATCTTTATGATAAATAGTAAAAACTTCATGAAAATTGTTGATTACTCATGCTCTATAATAAAGGAACAAGAAGCCTCAATGTGTTATATATACCCTAAAATAACATGAAACCAGAAAGGAGAAGCTGATATTACCTGCTCCAAGAAAGATATAAATTCCTTGCCATTGAGAGATTTACCCTGGACAATCTTTGGACGAATGATGGAAGAAACAACAGTTTTCAACTGATCCCTCTTCTTAACATATGCAGGGTCCAGTTCATCATCTCTCATGTCACAAAGTTTTGTGCGCTGGAGATGCGGCTATACCACAGATGAAAAGACCTCTAAGTCAACTTGAGAATTTGTGAATGCATACATAATTTCAGGAAAAGAAATTAAAGAATAATATAGACGTGCAATACAAAGTACTGTGCATATGCATGAAGAACTTACAACTCAAAAAATTGTAAACTATCAACTTTTTAGGGGATTCATAATAGTTTATCAATTTATATTTGAATTTTCAATTTTCTGACATAGTTCTACAATATTCCAGGACTTTTGGGCATGCATCTCCAAAGAAAATCTTATTCTTGATTCTCTTTATCCATTTCACATTTTCTGATTTGACACGGTGAGTTCCAGAGAGTCCCAGCTAAGGATATAAAACCATCATATCATAATCATACTAATCACCATAACCATCATTGAGTACTGTAGCCAATTCAGATGAAGAGTGAGCAATTTAGAATCTAGAAGATAACAGCATTGTAGGAAATTAGAGGACCAGTTTTGAGCAGAGGATGTAATCTTAGTGCCAGGGCACCCGTCCTATAGTTTATGATCCCAACATTATAGAGTGTCAAAATATCCGTAGTTGTTGAGTGGATGATTATCCAACTGGTTCAACTTAATAATATACTTATTCATCACACAACAGTAAAGAAAACTACCCAGTCCACAGTTCATGTAAGGCATTTGGGTCTCCAGTCCCTCTACCCTAACCCAAGTCCGTGTATTCAGCCCCTCGCTTGGAAGCAGGCAGCCTCCACCAGCCACACAGAATGCAAACTCAGACCCCTCTAGCTCCTGGTCTATTCCATCCCCAATTTACCGAGCCAACTGTGGGGTCTGTAATATGAGTCATACAGTATTAATTGTTCATCGACAACGGGGACTTGCTATCTATGATGAGCCTTACATCATGCCAATTTAATATATATATATATTTTTTATTATATTAAAGTATTATTATTTATATATTAGTATTACTGTATTAGTATTAATATAATTATAATCAATAATAATATTACTACTATTATTGTCAAGCTACTTACGAACTTATCATAGCTCAATTCAGCTTGTATGCTTAATGTGTATAGCATGGCCTTGAACGTGAGAAGTCACATATCGAGTTAAGGTCAAGCTTTATCGAGCCGAGCTACCAAGAAACTCATTTATTATGTTGGCCCAAGCCCTCAGCTTCCTCTTGGTCGACAACATTAATTGAGGAAATCCATTCAACCATGTCAGGGGGGTCACTCGGGGGTACAAAGAACTTATCGGTGGCTGGCTGCAAATGTTTTTGGCCAGGTATGATGCGCCAAGTCACCAAATATGCTGCAGAATGTTCGGTTTTCTAGCGCAGTAAGTATGATACTCTAGGCCGGTCGGGTTGCAACAAATCCTATCCCTTCCAACTTTGGTAGATATAAGCATGGACTTCATCACTAGTCTCCCAAGATATCGTACAGTGGATTGTATCATGGTGGTGGTGGATCATTTCTCGAAATACGCTTTTTATAAGAACCCCTATACTGCCAAGAAGGTGGAAAAAGTGTATCCATGAGAGGTACGTTGATATGAAGCAAAATAGGGTTCACAGTCAACGGGGGCGGGCTTGGGTCCACTTCCGTGGGCTGATCTTATTTATTTTAATTATCTTTATGTTTAGGGCTTGAGCTCATTATTTATTATGTTTTTCTTTAGGTCCTTAGGGTTTTGGTTTCTTTCTTTTTTGGTATTTGTGAGTAGTAGTATTTAAGGTGTACTTAGGGTTTATGTATGAATATCAAATTATTATTGGATTAAGAAGCCTGGAGGCTTTTGGGCAAACGGAGTCTTCCGTTTGATTAAGCAAACAGTATTACTGTTTGATTTTCTTTTCCTTTTATTTTTCTGTTCTTATCTATTGGTCTAACCTGCCGGATCCCGTTCTCGTCGACATGGAAACAACACGTTCCAGTGGGGAGAGATTGGATAAACTCGAGGCTGATCAGGCGGAGATGAAGAAGACGGATAAACTCAAGGCTGATCAGGCGGAGATGAAAAAGACGATGGCTGAAATTTTGGCTACTATGGGTGAACTTTCGAAGGTGATTCTGAAACTCTCGGGATCGCAACAATCAGCTGCAGATCTGCTTCGCAAGGATGTCACCACTACAGAGACCGAAACGGTGACTACCGCTGGCGATTCACCCTCAACTGCAAATATGTTCGGTGCAACTTCCGTCCTTCAATGGATCTGACCCTATTGGTTGTTCAAGGCTGCCTGTGGTAAGTAATATGGCAGTAGGGGGCAGCAGTGTGCAGGTTGGGTCAACCTGCAGTTTCTCTAAGCCGACTGCAGATCCCACGGGGATGAATTCAGGGCTGTCCGGGACGAATATGGGGCTGTCCGGGCAGTTTACTGCTCATTCTAGATTTACTCATCTTCCACCGAGAGCCTTGGACGACTTTAGAGCGAAAGAGTTGTGCTTTAGGGGTAAGAAACCCTTTACACCTTGGCATGACTGCCCATTCAAACAACTGAGAATGTTGTTGGCTGAGGAGGACGAGGAGTTGGGCCTCAAACAGTACGAGTATTGCAAGGTGATAGGGAAAGAGTTAATGGATGGAGAGGAAGAGCTTTTTGAGGAGAGGCGTGGGTTTCATGTTTACTCTATGGCGGTTACCTAACTGCAACCTTGAGGACAAGGTTGTTTCGAAGGAGGATGGAATTGATATGAAGCAAAATAGGGTTCACGGTCGACGTGGGCGGGCTTGGGTCCACTTCCGTGGGCTGATCTTATTTATTTTAATTATCTTTATGTTTAGGGCTTGAGCCCATTATTTATTATGTTTTTCTTTAGGTACTTAGGGTTTTGGTTTCTTTCCTTTTTGGTATTTGTGAGTAGTAGTATTTAAGGTGTACTTAGGGTTTATGTATGAATATCAAATTATTATTGGATTAAGAAGCTTGGAGGCTTTTGGGCAAACGGAGTCTTCCGTTTGATTAGGCTAACAATATTACTGTTTGATTTTCTTTTCCTTTTATTTTTCTATTCTTATCATACGTTCTCATGGGTTGCCTCTGTCCATAGTGTCTAATCAAAACCCATTATTCATTAGCTCATTTTGGAACGAATTGTTTAAAGCTCGTGGGACTAATTTGAGAATGAGTTCTGCTTACATCCGGATACAGTTGGTCAAAATAAGGTTGTTAATTGCTGTTTGGAGTCGTATTTGAAGTGTTCTTCAAGTGAACACCCCAAGAGCTAGAATTTGTGGTTGTTATGGGCAAAGTATAGTTATAAAATGGGGTTTCACTCGGCTGAACGTAGAACTCCATTTGAGGGGCTATATGGACGTCCTGTCCAAACTTTACATCAGTTACTTCTAGGCAAAATTAAGGATTGGGAGGTGGCTAACGAATTGTGACTAGGAACGAGATGCTTCACCAGTTGCATTGGCATCTTGAGCACATCAATAGCAGATGACAAAGGCTGCCAACCAACATCTGCGCCATTTAGAGTTTGTCGTGGGTGACAAGATTTTATTAAATCTTAACCCACGATATCAGCAAACCTCGCAAGGGATGAACGTTAAACTTGCTCATCATTATTTCCGACCATTTAAAGTGATTGGGTGGGAAGGAGAGATTGCATATAAGCCAACTCTACCCCAAACTTGTTGGGTGCATCCTGTGTTTCAAGTTCCAAAAATTAAAAACCCTTAAGGGAGATCATGTAATGGAAGCTTTGTAAGCCTATGATCTATTGGCTGAATAAACTTTATTCTTACCTCAATCTATGTTGGAGCTGACAGCTGTTAAATCGTGAGGTGAAGGTCGTTCCACAAGTACTGATTAATTGGACGAATAAGTCAAATGAGGATACTAGCTGGGTAGATGAAGTGGATATGCGTGATCATTTTCCAGATTTCAACCTTGAGGGCAAAGTTGTTCCACAGAAGGAATGGGTTGTCAGCAATACGAATTTGATTGTTTATACTTTGTATGATGCTACAAAGAACTAATTATTTTGTTATTCTTGTTATTAAGTTATCTCCTTGGTTAAATTTGTGGGTTAGGCCTAATTTGTCAAGCCCATGGCCCTCAGTCCTCACATGCTTAGGGTTAATTATCTGCTATATGTTGGTGTCTTTTGCAATTGATTAGGGACCACATGAATAATTATTTCAGCCATTCTAGCTTGGGAAAATTGTGCATAGCAATCTGAGTTCATCATAATAATATTGGTTTTCTTTAGGTTTATTCCTGTTCGAGCCTTAACTTAAATCAGAATAGGAAAGAGTAGCTTGGAATCTCTAGAGCAAGCAGAATTGTTTAATTGGTCAAAATAAGGCTGGAACTCAACCAAATTAAGGCATCCTCAATCTCCTAACCAATTTAAAATAGAAAAAATATAAATGTATATATATCACTCAGCTTTCAAGAGCTGTGCAGTAGTAAAATCTTGCCTGTTAAATAAATCATAGTCAGTTACAGAGATAGAATCTAAGCCACAACTCAGAGCAATTCAATTACCACTAGCAGGGAAAGAAAAAGTGCAGCAATGAAACATGAACCTGAGGTAAGCTAAAAGCTGTGCTATTGTCACCCATGATAGCCAAAGAATCACGAATCTGGTTGACCTGAAAGCAATAACCATTAACATGATAAGCTAAAGGGATAACCAACATAAATTACTTTCAGCATAAAACACTACACATTCCTTGGAGATCTAGAGATTGAACATACTTGATCAATATTCTTGTCCCCTGCTCATAATAAGACCCTGTAGTTAGTATATAATCAAATATAACGCATTAGAATGAAATCCGGTGACATGCAGGGTGAAAAAACTAACCATTTACATTAGGAACTTGACGAAGAGCCTCATCAACCATTTGTTGCACTGACTTTCCTTCTGATATTGCATAGAATGAACTTCATGTCAAAATGGATAATAAACAAAGGAGAAACAGAAATTACGAGACTAATGGAATTGTAGATCGTAGAAATTTCTATGGATAGAATAAGATCTTGGTACACTAACGTAGAAAATCACGTTGGATTAACCATAATAACTTAGCAGGTTCAAAAGCCACATCTTGCCCCTGCATGAACAAATCAAACAATACAAACTTCAGTATCTAGACCTTCGTGTCGTCCATTTTGTTCTTATTGAGAAAAATATGAAACAAACAATGAAATGTAAAAGAGGTGCTGGGTAATGGCAGTATTACCTTTACTCTGTTGGTCACGCGTTTTTTGCAAGAAAAGAAAAAAAACAGAGCATCAGATTAAATTACTTAGGCATATAACCAAACAAAATTAACAACAAAAACGTATGTATAAGTAGAACAAGCAACTATGAATTAACATGCAGTTACAAACCTTCCATAAAATTCTTCAGCAAGCTCTACTGCAAATGATAATCGAGATATATCCGCCTCGCGTATCTAAGAACAAAGTGATGCTAAAACTTATTTCACTAAAAGATTATTTAATTTTAGAATATAGGATCTCATGCTTATCAGAGAAAACTATACACAAAATACTAAAATGGTTAGATTGACAAGCCATCCTTTTGCAAAATGATCAAAACATAAATTCGGAAAGTTCACTTTCAATATCCAACTCAAGCGCCAATTGAGCCCTTCTCAATCTTAAAGGTCATAAGGCACCTTCATTAACTAACCCATATCTGTCATAACTAAGGGTCTATAGCTTTTCACTAAAGTTCTTGAGCAATGTTGTATAGCCAGAGCACAAAGTTCAATCCAGCTCTCCTTGGGTGTGAAAGAAATATTATTAAAGACATTCATATCAAAATTTTCTTAATTAATGTATTCTCATATATCCTGAACAATAAAAATGTGTGATGCCATCCCACGGCTTCATATCATATCACACATCATAAAAGCAGGTGTTTTTCAAGATCTTAATAACAAATGTTCCATTCATATCCATAAATACAATTTATGTAGAGCATTATCCATAAATAAAATTTATGTACAGCAGGACGAGTAACGCACCGTCTCAGGTAGATTATATATGAGCACTGAACTCATCACAGTGGCCAGGGCAAAAATCCTATAGAACAATTGTTGGAGAACCATGTAATTTAATCAAACAGTAGTTTGAATATATTTACATGCACAAATTAGACAGATCATATTGATTGGAGATTACCTGTCATCGTATACATTTGACTTCCCAACACTTTCAAATCCCTCTGTATCAAGATAGAAGACAGAAGTCTTAACTCCATCAATATCCAGTTCAAGTGGAGTACCCCACACCCATATACCTGGAGAAACTCAAAAAGAAAATTTTAATTTAAGACTACTAGGTTAAAAAAAAAGTCAAAATCTGGAAAAGATTCTAGCATAAACCTTTAGTTTTGGTATCACGCATATGCCCAACACCAAAACCTGCCAAGTTACAAAATCAAAGTAAGGAGCTGGAAGACCAGTGCAAGAAACAAAATGCAGCTATACTTGGGACAGGAAAGTTAGTTGATTTCACCTTCATAACATGATAGAGACAGAAGCTGATTGAGTAGAAATGACTTCCCAGAACGATACGGACCAATAACCTGTATGGGCATAAGAAGGTGACAGACAAGGTATGTGGGTCATGGACAATATTTTAGAGATTTGTTTCGTAAAAGAAGCTTCATTGAAAGGATAAATTGATCATAGTTTCAAGGAAACAAAGTAGATAGTATTCTGCAAAATTCTTCTTAAAAACAAGAAACAAAAATATCCACTTAATATATATAGGTTCTCATTCTTCTGTGTCCTATTATATAGAAAGTGTAATTGAATTTCCTCACAAATAGAATATTGTACAAGTGGAAATTCCACTCTGGCATACTAGTGCCAATCAATCAGTGCCTTACAGCAACAGCAGCTATTGGTGTGTCAATTCTCTCAATTGCTTTCAAGCCTTCCCTTGAGAGGCGAAGTTTTGTGTGGCCAGGATCTGGTTCTATAATAGGAAACCTGTTTATGAATATTTTATACAGGCGTAAGGCACATTCGCAACATATACAGATAAACAATAAATTAAATGTATATTACATAAAAAGAACGAAGCAGTGAAATGAAACAATTCCTGGGTAAAATGCAATGGCAGAAGCATTGTATCACATTTACCCCATATTTTCTTTTTATTTTTAAGCATAACAACTAATAATGATACAAGGATAACATAAAATTGGCACCAAGAATAATTTGAATTTTAAAAAGAATTATAGTTCTCAAGCCATCCAAGAATTCTCCCTTGCACAAAAATAATTCATATTATACAAGCAATAGCTTCATCTTGATTTGAATAAAGAAGAAATTTCTCTCTAAACTCGCCGGCCCTCAGTCCGGCCTGTTGCAGGCTAAGCATAAAAGTGGGCTCCTAAATTATTTAACAAAGCACTATAGAAAACAAACTCACAGAAAATACATTCTAAATTCCCAGGGTCATCCCCACCATTGTTGTTAGAGTCGAGATACGGTCCAAGGGGACTCTATGCAAAGCACCTCCATGCGCCTCTTACAAACAATTTTTTGTTACATTCTTAAGATGTATATTGTATGTATCTCCATTCTTGCAGAAAAGATAATATTACATTACGATGAGGATGATCATTATCTAATTAATCCAGATAGTTATTGGTTAGTGAATAGCTTGCTAAATTCTAGTCATAATACTTGATCCACTTTGTGCTATTGTCTTGAGAACTTAAAATTGAACTTTAAAGATTTTTAAATATTTATTTATAATTAATTAATATTTACATTATGTGTTCAAGTTCAATTTGTTATTTATGAGTTACCAAAATTATGTGTCTTTCAACTTTATTTCATTAGTTAAAAGTTATTTGAACTTCGAAATTGATTATGTATGCATTTATGTGATATTATTTTATTTATTTATGAGTTATTATGCCATGTAATGTTGTTTTCACATTAATTCAGCTGGCTAATCATTATGTTGTTTTCTGTGACTCTCGCCGCAGGCTCCAACAGAACCCAAAGGGCCTCCTGTGTCGCCTCTAACAACTATGATCCCCACTAATAACTAATCCACAAAATATTTCTTAAATTCAACACAGTATGAAAGCAATTTGAGAATTGAAATGCAAACTTTCATAATAGCACTCTGTCATAGACGACCACAATTCCAAAACTACCTTCCACCGTAGATATATTTCAAACTATGCCATCTTAACAACATAAAAAGGCTAATTAGCACAGTACAGAGGAGATGACATTATAAAAATATATAAAACAATTCCCAAAGTAGAAAAAAGACATTGCATTGCTAAATCGAACTCGAAACAAGCCAAAAATAAATAAATATCAAATGCTCATTCACCGCAAACCAGAACTAAGACGAAAGAAGAGAACTCACGCTTCACGAAAATTTCCAATGGAGAGGGACTCAGATGCTAAAAGTGCAAGAAAAATGGCGAAAACAGCGACGGGACTGAAAATCTGCATCTCTGATCTGCCAAGAAGTCGTGTTCTTGATAATGTAAGGATATTGGACGCATAAGATTGTTCAGTGTTAAACAATAATCCTAGAGTGAACAAAGAATTGAAGAAGGGTTTTTCAGATTTGAATAGTTTTTTGAATCAGAAAGGATTATTATCTCATAAATCCATGGTTGAAACTTGAAAGTGAAAAGAATAAATAATAATAGGCAGTTATTAATCAAGTTTACTTTTTTACAAATGGATTTGGGATCTTGAGGGGAGGAGACTTTGGGAGGGAGGAGGAGTTTTCTTGATCCGTGTATGGGCCGCGAGGTAGAGGATTCTTACTCCCCTACACAACATTCCCGTTTTATTCGATTGTCTTGAAGTTTCTTCACCAAAATTACGACTTAATGACACAATAAAACCCAATGCAACAGCCCACTAATTTGGCCCATATAAACAACGGGAATTAAAACAGGAGTATGTAAGACTTTAATCATTTTTTCTTATTGAATTATCAAAAGTGCCCGTAAAATATGATTTAGGCTCTTGTACCGGGAGACGTCGTGGGGAGATATTATGACAAAAATAATGTATTTTTTTTAATTTATAAAAAGTTTAAAAGATTGAGTTTTGATTATTGGATATTATATTAAAATTATTTAATTGCATTTAAAGTAAGATATTGTGAGTGCAATCTCATATATTTTTTGATTTAATTTTTAATGTATTAAAATTAATATGATGAATCCCTTATTAATATAATCTATAATAGCATGTATACGAAAGATGTTTAAGTCTACAATAATAAATTTGAAATTGAAATTTTGTTATATTATGAAAAATAAACGTGAAGACCTTAAAAAATGATTAGTTAGTCAATTCAAAGTCGAAGCTTTAATGTAACATTGACATAATTTTTATAAAAATTAATAGGTTAAATATAAATATTTACAAATAATAATATAATGAACACATAATATAATTTTGTGCTTAACAAAAAAATTAAATCAACAAAGTTTTAAAAATTTAACTAATTAAACTTCTATAAAAATAAACAATAAATTTTAAAAAAAAATATATAACAACTCCCATTGAAAGATATATGAGTTGAGATAATTTTGATGCTTGTAATGCTATAAGGGCATCAATAATATTAAACACCTTAGTAATAAATTTAAAGCAGTATTAAACATTATGTAATTTCAGTACATAACTAATTAAGAAAAATAACGTATGAATATATCTATACTACTCTATTAAGCGGCTTAAAGGGTGGAGTGGCCAGTTTCCTCCCGGTTGCCCGTTGCCAAAATGAACACGCGTCGACACCTCTGGCTGCTGCTTGTATACGTGGCCTCGCACTCCACCGTTTCAAGTTTCAACTTTCATCTCGTCCTGCCCTCATTCTCTATTTCAATGATTCTTTGTTCATCGATTTCTAAACTCTAAATTTCTCCTTGCTTTCTTTCTTCGCCAAATCTTTCATTTGTCGACTGCCCATCCATTTCGTTTCTCCGGGGTCACCGCTCATCTCCATCTCATATACCCGTGCTCTCCGGCGGAAGACCTCCACCTTTTTTCCCTGTACGATTGCAAACAAATTTGTTATAGTTTGATTTTATTTTCCCCTTTTAAAATCGAGCAGCCACTCTTCTTCTCCTCTCAAGTAAACACAAAGAAAGTGGTAAGATTTCTCATTGCTCTCTTAATTTCTGAGATAATCATTATTCTTGGTATGACCAGTAACCATGCCTTTATTAGAATTCATTCAATTGATTTTGTTCGAGGTTACATTCATCACTTTTGTATGAAATTGACTTAATCATTCTTAATACCCCGATTGAAGATTCATAGTGTAAATTCAAGTGCATGATTTTTATTGTGGTTTTAGTTCAGAGTCTGTTTGATAGACGACCCATAACCAGATCTTCTGTTAAATGGTTCAAAGAATGTTTTATAAGAGAACTTTAATCCTTGCGTAATTTTTCAATTTTCTTGGGGTAAGCTTTTTTGCTGGTGAACATAAAATTACTTATCAATTGATGAATTCATTGGAGTATCAATTTTTTTGCAGGGTGCCACAAGATCTTGTCACAACCGCTGAGTCTTGTATTGAAATTGGTTAATGGTTAGTTTCCATGTATTCTTTTAATTTCAATCACTTGTTTGATGAGTTGAACTCGGTAGTAGTATTACTGGTGTGATATTGTTTATGCAAACTATTATGTGATTTAGAATAAGAATAGTGCCATAATCACATTTTCTGCTCTATTCAAATAAAGAAGGTAATTTTATCTCTAGCTGATCTATTCAAATAAAGAATGTGATATTGAGAAGCTATCTAATCTGTTTCTGCTCTACTTTTTTGTTGCCCTACTTTCTCAATCATATTACATAAGGAAGGTAATATAAGGCTGATTCAGAAATATAAAAATCCAGTCTTCTTTCCGTTGCTGGCTACTCAAACCGTGAGTGCAGTGTGGCATGTAAGTGAAGTTTATCCCCTCTCCACTAAATTTGTGATGTTCAAGGCATATACATTTGCTTCCATTTCGGCAATCATTGCATCACTAAACCACTCATTTTCATTACTGTTAGCATTGATATCCTACATCAGTTAAAGAAATCAATTAATGCCATGTATAGTTGAGGATAAATTTTAAAGATGCTGGATTGAATATAAGACTGAATCTTGCCTCTGAATTCAAATTCTGTACTGCACTCTTAGATTCTGTAAAGGTAGATAATATTTTCATGTTATCTGCACCTGAGCTTCGTTTGTTGTTTTTAAGTTATATACGATTTGAGTAACACCTTTAATTGTATGGTCCCTTTGAATTGATTCACACAAGTTACATTTCACATTTTTATAAACAAACCAGCTTTGCGCTGTAGAAATTTACGGAAATATTTTGAGAGGTAAGTCACCATCGGCCAGCTCCTCTCTCACTTTGATTTCACTTTTTGGTTGTAGGTGCTGTTTGTTGGTTGTAGGTGCTGTTTGTTCATACTGAAAAAAGAGCATCAACTTCACAATTGAAGATAATTTATATTATATGTGAAAATAAGATAAAAACTTAATATGGGAATGTTCTATTAGTGTGATGGGGTTAAGTTGTTGGATGGTATGATATGTGGTATGTGGTATGTGGTATGTGGTGTGTCTTACTTTTGTTGATTGTTGTGGTCCAGAAGTTAATTTTTCTTGATATAGATTAGGACTATATATTCCACATTTCCATTATTATAAATTGTTTTTCACATCATTGTCTTTCCAATATGATCTTAAAAAGTGGATAGAGGCTAAGTTGTTCTTGTTTACTTTATGGTCTTAGACTTGTATATGTAGTATATATTTAAGAATGTATACAGTTCATTAATATAAAGAAGTTGCTTAACATCCTCAGTTTTTATAATGTGATCCTAAGTATTGTTAAGATATATTTAATTCTTGACAAAGTTTGTACTATACGGAGTATATAGTTTCCATACATCAACTTGTCAAGTTTGCTGATTTTATTCAGTTGAGGGCAGGCTACAACATGTGCTCTTTACTCCTTTTAACAACATCCCATTCTCAACAAATTATGAACAGGAATGCATCCAAGTACCAGTAAGCAATTTCTACTTAAATTTATTTTTTACAATTTATAATTATTATTTTGAAGTGCAAGGCTTGAAAGCCTCGCATATCACCTGCACTTTACTTACAAAAATAAATTTTGTATATGATGCAGCTTTGCAACACCATTGTTTGCTGTTGATCCATTTGGTGGTGAGATTGGTCAACTACATGGTAACATTTTGTTCTACTAACTATAATTATTATTTTGAAGTGCAAAGCTTGAAAGCCTCGCATATCACCTGCACTTTACTTACAAAAATAAATTTTGTATATGATGCAGGTTTGCAACACCATTGTTTGCTGTTGATCCATTTGGTGGTGAGATTGGTCAACTACATGGTAACATTTTGTTCTACTAACTATAATTCTAAATATGTCATTGGCATTCAGAAATAAATTAGAATTCTTAGCTGCTGCAGTAAGCTCCTCATCATTTCCTCCTCATTATCTTCCAAAGATTACATTTGCAGGTAGATCATTAGTTAAATCATAAAAAAAATATTATATAAAAAAAAAGACATTTGATAGTTTCTTTGGTTTTGTATTTCCTTAGAGAAGTTCTTTCTCCATAAAATTTTCCTTGCATATCTTGACATGGATTAGAACTATATATTCCACTATTATAAATTATTTTTTGCATCCATGTTCGTCCAATATGATCTTATTAAGTGGGTAGAGGCTAAGTTGTTCTTGTTTCCAATATGGTTTTAGACTTGTATATGTAATATACTTGAAGGATGTTTAAGATTGTATACAATTCATGGAGAGAAAGAGGTTGCTTAACATCCTCAGTTTTTTATAATATGAGCTTAAGTACTGTTAAGATAGGTTTAATGTCAGTTGGGAGTGAGCACAATTTTCCCCTTATTTTAAGTTTTATTTGATTTTTACATGATTAATGCAGATCTACTACTTTTACTATATACATTAGTTGTGTGTTATGAACCACTACTTTGGGATCACCAAGTGGAATTGTGAATAGGTACGTCTTGTACATTTTACATATATTTTCATTAGCAACAAAAACACTCTCTAACATCTTAGTCCCACAAATGACATTTTAGTACTTTGCTCTTACATATTTATTTATTCACAGTGCTAGGAATTTCCAGACTTGTTATGCTGCTTATTTTCTCTTTCTTGCTCAATTAGATGAGATCATAAAGGTTTCTCTAAGGTGTAGTGCTCAGAATTTTTATTTCTATTTTATTTGCCAAACAATATGAAAATTTGCCTGGACTTGTTCTTTTTTAGTTTTGGTGCTTTTATTCCTAGCTGTACTGAACTTTGTTTTGAAGTTTTTGAGATTGGAGGTATGATTATATTTTCTATCTTAATTAATGCTCATGGCATAAAAAGGTTGTTGCTATAAACATCTTAGGACATATATAGGGATGGATTCTAAAAAGTTGGCATGAATCTGTTCGTTTTATCCAAAGGCTACGTTCAAAGCCATGAAGGAGAAGTCGAAAGAACCAGAAGCGGTGGAGCATGACCCTGAACCAACCACAGAGGTTCTTTTCCCTTGCACTTATGAAGGCTGTGGGAAGACATTTACAGATGCTGGCACTTTGAAGAAGCATTCTCATATCCTTGGGGAGAGACAATATGTTTGCCATTATGAGAATTGTGGGAAGGTAATTTATCTCTAGCTGAATTCTATTCAATCGGAATCATTAAAATGTTTAATTGCCTATATATAGCATCTAATTAACGGAGCATTTGAGCACTTTGAAGTGTCATATTCAATTAAGGAAAACCGAGAATATCACTTTTGCTGCATATACTATACACAGAGAAGGATGGAAGACAGTAGAACATTCTTTGGTGTATGAATATGAATGTTGTCAGCTGGTGCCTGGATGTTTACATTATCTTTTGCTCCATATGTAAGGAAGTAAATTGATGATGCTCTTTATGTATTAAACCCTTGGGGCTACTCATTACCCCAACTAACGCCTAGCATCTTAGCAGATGTTAGCTCTGATCTAAATGCCTGGGAATCTGTTGCTTTTTTATGATTTATCATTTACTCTATTATTCTCATATATTTATTATAAAAACTCTTTTTCTTCTGATTTCTGTGGTATGCTCATAAGTCATAACTGCTTAATTGTTTCCTTTATGCAAATTTAATTGATGATGTAATTGAAGTTGATGTTTGCAGTTGCACAACATATGCTATTACCATTGCTGTATTCTTTTCAACAGCATTGCAGTGAAATTTCCATACTTGGTTGATATAAAGCTTGAGCTTGGGCTGGAAATTAAAATTAAGACATGTCAGACAGCTTGAGTGGAATATTATAGAGAATGATGCTACAAAATCTTTCACAACATCTGGATTGCAGTTTATTCCTCTACCTGTAAGTTTTCCCTCATTAGTTTTTGTATTCTTATGAGATAAGGAGTACATGTTACCAGCTTATTTATAAATATTTCTTATGTTTTTATTTTATATTACCATGTTCTTTTGTTTTTACTAGGTGATGCTTGGTGAATATATATGCTTAGGTTTTCTCTTTGATGAAGCATATAAGGTAGCTTATATGTCATACATTTCTCGCTTTCTTCATCCACTGAATTTGTTGATATCTTTTAAGCAAACAATCTCCTGTACGTAATTTGTCATGGTTTAGCACATTTCTCATGATCATGTATGAGCATCTATTTATATATAAAAAAAAAAAAAGGCAACATGAATTGATGTATACTTGTTTAGAAATTCCAACATTATACTTGGTAAAATATCAAGACAGAAGCATTGAAAAACCTCCAAGGTATAAATGACATTTGGACAGAAATTCTTTCACCATTTGGCGTTAGTTCTTTTTTTTTTGTCTCTCATGTGGCTACTGTAGGGGGTATTCTTGAACTCTTAGAGGCCACTGTAAGCGGTATTCTTGAACTCTTAAGAGGCCATTCGAGATTATCATGATTGCACATTATTCTTTTTTTTTCCTCATGTGGCTACTGTAGGCGGTTTTCTTGAACTCTTAGATGCCATTCAAGATTATCATGATTGCACATTATTCCCTAGCGTGGTAAGTCTAATTTATTGACTTCCAAATTTGTGATGATCATGTTGCGCTACTCTTTATTATATTCTTCATTTGATCATATCTTTAATGTATTCAAGTGATGAGATAATGAAACGTTCAAACTCTCACTGATTCAGAATTACAAAAGGATGTTAATACTGCTGGAGGTGATAATGCTGCTGCTGGAGCCAGTGTTGATGCTGAATAGTTTAAAATTATTTGGAATGCTTGTTTTCATTTATAACACTCATTATGAAATTCTTCCCTACTTGCTACAATTTATGTCATTTGTGTGTAAAATTCATCTACCATTCACAGGAACATAAAAGTCCGGGCTAGCACCTCATCAATGATTATATATATATATATATATATATATATATATATATATATATATATATATATAAGATAGAGTATTTGAATCTAATCCTCGACTACTAACACTTAACAACTATATGTTCAATCCTAATTTTATTTACAATTATCTAGAATTTACTATACAATTATCTAATAAAACGTAGGAATACGGATTTCAAGCTTCAATACTATATATACAATAAAAAATTCAATCCTCAAGTACAATGTCATTCAAAAAATTAATTATCTCTAGATCATCAATAAAAAATTTGAACAATTAAATTTTGAATTTTTCTGATGCATAAATAATAAAGGCATCGACGATAAATTCTTTAAGTGATGACTCCTCTAACTTGCAAGTCTTCGTAAATCTAAATAATATGAGTAGCTTCTCTGTTGAAAATCATATTAACACTTAGTTAAGAAGAATTTATAGAATAATGTGCGTAATAATATGATCTTTTGAGTTGGCATATGTAATACTCTCCTCATTTCATAGAATGATTCATACTTTTTTATTTGTTTAGCTCACAAAATTAACACCGCAAAAAAAAACAACACTTTATTCAATAATTTTAAAAATTATTTTAATTTTAAATTCGTCACTTATCCATAACGCACATAACATTACTATACACTTTATTATTACTTATTATAAATATTAAAATTCCCTAAAAGTTACTAAAATTAGTAAAAAAAAAACATTTTTTAAACAGTGTGGAACATTAAAGTAATGATTGTATAAAATAGAGGGAATATTTAAAAAGGTTTTGATAAACTTTATGCAAGATTAAGCCAAAGTGAAAAACAAAAATAAAAAAATATGAATAACAAATATATATATATATATATATATATATATATATATATATATATATATATATATAAACAGTCTTGCTCAAGTAAATTTTTTGAACTAATCAGCAGTAATTTAACATATTTTTTATTTTCAAGTGTGTTGTAGTTTTTAAAGGATATGTAGAGTAACATTTAAAAAAAAAAAAAAGAGTCATGAAACCATGACCCTTATTTTCAAAATAAAGAGCAAAGACTAAGAGGTGCATAAAAATATCATATTGAAACCTGTAATCACATTTTCTCCCTTTAAACAATGATAAAATAAATTGAGCAATCGTCAAGTTTACAAAAATAATTTAGCAATTTTCAAGAGGTATAAAGTTATAGATGCATTTATTTTAGTGAACAAATGATAATAATAGTTGAGATATAAATTTACAGAAATAATAATAATATTATCACAACGTCTCCCCGTACTTTATGCTATATAGGAAAGGATGTTATGATCTAAAATAAGTAATTCTTAGTTGAGAATTGTCATTTGTAAAGATAAAAATTAAATTTCTACCACATTAAAGATGAGTAAAAAAACATAAAGGTAAAGATTAAATAATGAGTTATACAACTATAAAGAAATACATATACAAAAATTAATACATATATGAGTGCACATGTGCACTCGGGTGCACAGGATATCGACTCTTGCATATCTGTATAACAACAATTGCAAGAACACATGTAACATATCTGTATAACAACAATTAAGATTAAACTGAAATATACATGCCACCAATCAAATTTATTCAATTCCAGAAGTAACTTCAACTATTGCCAATGAAAGCTATAAATCATTAAAACCTACCAAACTCCAAATGTAACAGGAAATTAAATTTAAAAAAAATTCTCTTTGGAGGTTAACAGTAGTTACTGGGATGTATCACATTAATCCTGCAACCCCTTTTCATAAGCATTTCTTTGCTTTTTCACAGTTCTAATTTGAGATAGAACTGAGAAAACAGACTCGATTCTTAATTGAGGCATTTAAACAAACGCTTGGTAGATTTCTGACATTATTCTCTTACAAACACTCAGAAATCTATTTCCTCCCTCTAGAGATTCCCTTGGAAACCTCGAAACATTTCTATCCACCATCCATAACGAAATCTATGTCAAGAAAAAAATCTTCACTGTAAAAAGCCTTATGTACTTCCCCTCTAAATATTTCCTAATATTTCAAGTAAATTTTGCAAGCACTCAATATAACCCGAGTCATTAGAAACAGTAATCACAACTTGAGTCATTTTAAATTAATCAAATCCAAGTATCACAATCAATCATTTAAAATTCTAGATTTCAATCTAATTAAGAGGCAAAAATGTATAAATGAATGGAATATTCAGGGGTGTTAATTTCTGTGGTTGATAGCAGCATTCTATCATTTAAATCCCTAATTTGAAAATGATACATATTAACTGGATTAAAAGTCAATAGAGGCGATTAATTGCTTTGCAAAATTACAATAACTTACTACTTAATCGAAATCTAGTTATACTGCATAGAACAAAATAAATATTATAATTTGCATAAGAATGATATAAGAATAAAAAAACAGTTGATAACTTACTAACTAAAATATTATAAGAATAATATATAAACATACAGAGCTAAAGTTAGATATGAGGTTACCTTTTCCTTAATCTCATAAGTGTGTTCAGTTAAAGTGATGGGAATACTTATGTTTTTTACATGGTTAAAGCATGTTTTACACCTCAATCACCACCACCTTGTTTTATATTCTCAGACAATAAATCTTAGACCTTTGTGTTTAGAGAGTGAAAAATGAGAGAGTAAATAATTTTGCAGTTTATTGAGAAAAACTTGAGAAAAAAAACTAACACGTGTTATTACTCTCCTTTATTCCATTTGCATCCCAAGCATGAGATTCAATTCAATAATCTCACATAAAAAAAAAATTAACAAAGATTTAAAGTAAGACAGAGGCAATAATGAATTATGAAAAGACTAATCATATGTACTTACACTGAAACGTCAAGAACGATTCTTGATATCTTCATCTTCCTCTTAACCCCTTACACAACTCTGTTTAAATTTTATACGTCCCATGCATAAAAATTTTGATTAGTCTTTTTATACATCAGAAGATTAAAAAAAAAAAACTATAACTAATAATAACATAAAAAATTTCGATAGAACATGCCAAAAACAGTAATTTATGTCAATGAGACTTGCAACTTGATCTCCATGTTTTGATTCAATTGTGAGATACTTTTTAAATCTAAAATTTAACCTTTAAAAAATAAAAAAGCATAAACGAAATGAAATAATGCGAAATTTAGCTATGCAATCACTACACCAAAAACGCTGATAAACATCGATTTTTAACTGATGTCTATTTCACCAAACAGTCGATGTTGAAGCCCCCGATGTTGAAAGTGGGCGCTTATAGACATCGGTTTTTAACTGATGTCTTTTCTATTGTATAGACATCGGTTGCACTCTTTGACATCGGTTATCCACCGATATCTTTCAACGGAAAGACATCGGTTACACTCTTTGACATCGGTTATCCACCGATGTCTTTCAACGAAAAGACATCGGTTATTCACCGATGTCTTTCAACGAAAAGACATCGCATAGGACAAAAAGACATCGGTGAAGACACATTAGACATCGGTTAATTAACCGATGTCTATCTACTAAAAGACATCGGTTAGACCTATTTAACATCGTTTATCCACGGATGTGTTTTTAAGAAAAGACATCGATTTAGCATCAAAACACATTGTTTTTTCACCGATGTCTTTCGTAGCATAGACATCGATTTTACACCAATAGACATCAGTTTTTATATGATGTCTTTCATATTTTTATTTTTATTTTCTTTTAATTTTATACATAAATTTATATTATTATTAAAATAAGATTAATGCAATTATACTAATATAACTCAAAACTTATGAATATTTTACAAGAATTTCAAATATTATCAAATACATAAAAAATTATCTCTAACTTAAAAAGTACAAAAATATCCTAACTAATTAAATTAAAAAAATCAATTTTACATCAATAAAACCTAAATTTATAAACAAAAACCTCATGATGAAGAGATGCCCAACATATTGTTTCCAATCCACTTTATCTTCTTCCATGGCATTATATAATATTTTTATGTATCCTCTTGTCGTCTTACTGCAATTACCTGAGATAAAATATAATATAGTACTTAATAATATGAATTAAAGTTATTTACTGAAAATAAAATGAATATGACTTAAAAATATTGCAATAGATACAAAGATTGTTAATGGGAACAAGATAAAGGAAAGAAAATTAATATGACTTAAAAATATTGCAGTAGATACAAAGATTGTCATGGAAACAAGATAAATGAAAGAGAACCAAAAAGATTTAAGAACATGTTTCCAAAAAGGATGTTTTCCCCTAAAATGATGCATGATAATATAGTAATAAGTGGCCATAGGTTATTAAGGAAAAAGAAAGAAAGAGGATGAATGCAAATAACATGAGGAAATGTCTATCCAGAATTTCAACAGGTTTAGTAGATTGAAATGATATTGACAAAAGTCATGAGCAAATCAATTTTGGATAACAATATAACTTGAATAAAGAAAGAGGAATTTAAAATTAAAATAAATTAAAGAAATAAGAGAAAAGAGGCACAATTGAAGAAACACACCACATCTCTAACCAATTGTGTCATTTTCACAAACTAGCCACGCCATTATCAACCCTCATTGGCAGCCTTTGTTCTAGCTTTAAACCTTACGTTACATATTTAACTCTAACACCATTGTCAATAAGTTGCACCACTGCATGCCAGAACCTTAAAAAATACTCACATCCAAACATCATCACCTTAGACCTAAACAGAACTCAGTTGACTATCAAAAAAGCAGAAGTAAATCTAAGGAGAAGCTATTTTGAATATGCTGGATATATGGGCAGTCATAGTGTCAAGGAAAAACACAAGTTGTAACTGATATATGACAAGTGATAGTGAAAATGCACATGGATCACAAACACAAAGTTTTGGGAGGGGATTTTAACAAACTTAGAAAACCAAGTATTCTGAAGCCTGAAGGTTGTAAAAGAGAACCATGGATAAGGCTGACCTTGGATGAAGTATTTCGGATATTCCGTGTGGGTGTTCACATGGTCACAAGCTCCTCTGCTACTGTAGGGTGGATACCCAGTGTCATCAAAATCTGCTTTAGACAATTAATAGATACATAACTTTTCAAGGGAGTATTTATGATAAGGTGAAATAAAAGGTAGTTGGAAATAATGTGGTTTTGATCGTAGCATATGAAGGCACTCAGAATGAAAAGCACGTATGATGGACACATTACCAAGAAAATAATGGGTAAATCAGCAAGAAAATGAACAAGAATTCATTTAGTGGTGTCGTGCATCGATCAACGACACATTATAAGAACATCTAAATAATTGGAGCAAAAGGACCAAATATTACCTAAAAGTTATGCTTCAGCAAACAACTCTACCCCTCAAATTCTCACCAGCTTCTTGCTTGAATCTGCAATATTAACATTAGGAGTAATTACGTGTTAGCCCATAAAATTTTGCACATGAGAAGTTAAAGAAAATTATAAAAGACAAAAAAAAAGCATTACCTAGTCAGATTTTTGCATTGTAGTTTATTATTGTAAAATTCCATATTGCAACTCTAAAGGTTACTATTATCTTAGAGAATATGTTGCAGAGAGTGCAACATCATCGAATATATTGTTCAAGAGTATTAGCCATAGAAAACTATTATCTTCAATGCAATATATGCTTATGTTATTCTCTAGGTATTTAAATATGGCTGAAGAGTATTGGCCATAGAAACAAAGGAATCACATCTACTCTCATGATAAAAAAATTCTCAATTTAAAGCACAATTATAAACAAAGTTTTGGGTTAGTGAAGTGTAAAAGTATGAGGCATTTTTTGGGTTAATGGTAGACAGGGAGTGTTAAAATTTTGTGGTGTTTCAACTGTACAACATATTGAATTGATCAGCTAAGACAACGAGAAGATTCCAAATGGAAGATAGCAGCACACTTGCCTTCAGTTTCTATACCTCTTTACATATATGTGCAGAATCATCATTTGGAAATTATTTAGTTTCTATTCATATGAAGTTACAAATTGCAATGCTTATGAGGTCAATCTTACAAAGATGAAACCCCATCAAGGTGAGTAGTGAGATTTCATACAAGAGAAAGCAAGTTTCCATTTAGATTAAATTATAGATAAAAATCCTAACAAATTGGAACCGCAAGAATTCATTCTAGATCATGTATAATATATGATGGAGTAGCACACATAACAGTGTTAATCATATCTGAAAAATAAAAAATGCATTCCACAGACCATATTGTGTAAACTGCATAGTTTATAATAACAAGCTAACAAACAGAAGAACAACAGCCACTTGAAATTAAAGCTCACCATGCTTTAGTAGTAAGCAGCTATCATCATGGATGCTCCATATAGCTGGTCCAACTACAATAGCACATCCCTTCAGACGCACCCCCTATCATTTCCTCATGAAAACTATCTGTCGCATGAGCCAATAAGTATATTAAAATTTCTACGGCCAAATTCTTTCATATCATTGTTATGGAATCATGACTAAAATCCTATTAATTAAAAGGAGGGGTTCATTTAGTTAGTTTGTATCATATATTAACCATAAAATAAAATAAAAAAAGTAATTAAATAATATTAATTAATTAGTCACACAAGGAACTAACTTAAATACATCACAAGTATTTGGGGTGGGGTTGACTGGGGGTAGAAAATAACTGGCTTGCTTTGTCGTCCTCATTTACCACACTCTAAACCCTTAATTGACTCTCTCCAAATACTTAATTAGGTTAGTTGATTTACTCAATATTCCTTTTTTTTATTATTAAACTATTTATCTAATATTATGAGTTGGTAGTTTGGCCTCCCTTAATTAGTTGAAAATGAGGTGTAAATTTCACTTATATTCCACAGCTATTTCACATCTAATAAAATTTTTTCCTTTTTTTTTATTACGAAAATCTCTACAAATTTTCCTCATGTTTCCATTTTCATTGATTACTTACAAATTTTCTTCCTTGAAAATACTGATAGCAGGCCTTCCTTAAAAAAAAAAGAGTATGGGATAAACCAAGAAACCAGAAAAATGATAGCCCTACTTTGTACTGCAGCAAGACACCTCTTCACTCATCGGAGAAATTGGAAAAAGTGTAGAAGGACACTTACTTCATTCCAGCCAAGAGTTCCATGCTACCCATCAAAGAGTCCAGAACCAGAGAAATCAAGAGTAAAGATAGTGATGTTTGATGGAATTAATATAACAGCAGCTTCACTTGCATCCGTTTGGCAACCACTGCAAAAAGATCAAGACCAGTCATTGAACCAAATTTCTAAAAGGTGCTTGAAGTAGAATGCAAAAATATGGAAAAAAAATGTATGAAATAATGACAATTCTTTAACCTGGAGGACATGGTGGAAGGGCACCTCCCACAAGACACAAATTTCAGAAACATTAATTTAATTAATCTTTGAAATAAAACGTTCAAAAAAATGCAAACACAAAAATATTAAATAAGTCAATAATAAAGCAATGATACCTAGCAACTTTTAAACGATCAACCACTACAAATTAAATGCAAACTTTTCTACAGATTGCACTTACACACACACGCACACCAACAAAAAAAAACTTAAGGCATTTCTAATAAATGTACTGTGAATCACTGAGAAAAGGGTAGAGAATGAAAGTAGTGAGGAATCACTTTGATTCTTCCCAAAGTAGTGAACACAGAGGATCCAAAAAAATTTAAGAATCAAATTACTATTAACTAGACTAGATGTAGTAGATCGACAAAGACAAACTCTAAAATAATTCCCATTCCTTAACCACATATTCTCAATCAAAATGCTCCTGATATACCTAAATGTGAAGTCCAATCTTTAGCAACAAACACACCTTAAAAGAGACGAATTCAGTATGGAAACTAATTATTCTACAAATTTTTAAGAAGTAAAGACATCCAAGATTACTAAATCTTCACTTGCAGAGTGGTTATTTAGAATCACAGCTCATGAATCTCACAATCACATGACGAATATTACTAATATTTTGGTTGAGTGCTAGTAACTGAGTGTAAAAAAATAGATTATTAATTTCGTTTTCACAAATCTAATATCCCTTTTGTTAAAAATTTACAGTCAAATTATGAGAGTAAATAAATATATGGTGTCAAGAAAAAAAAGACTAAGAGTTGAAAGAATAGATCTTCCAACTTCCATCTAATTAAACTTCAGTAATAGTGTTTTAATTCAAGGACCACAAATCCTCTTAACTCAATGCGTGTTTTAATTCAAGGACCACAAATCCTCTTAACTCAATGCACAATATATACAGCTTTAATAACCCAGTAATAGTGTTTCTTAAACCCAAGTAGAACACTTCAATGTAACAAATATTTGACCATAAACAAGGAATTTACCTTAATAAATTTTCATGCTGGTAATTTACCTGTTTCATAACGCTGATGATTGTAAAAGAGCATTTTGCACAACTATTTCATAAATAAAACAAGTTAAAGATCACCAGCTAGAAATTTTATCAACTACTAAATATCAAATTTTATCAACTATTCTTTCACAGTTAATGAGACTATCAAATATTAATTTCCCCAAATTATCAACAATCAAATGAAGTAAAACACAAGAAAAAATCAATTTCGATAATCTCATTTTCTAGTGGAAAGATTAAATAATGGTTAATACATTATGTGTAGTTAAAAATAGCAATTGAGAATGACTACTCATATTACATGCACACTTTTGCAGCATGTAAATTACCACCAGTGAATCTTTAATGAAAGAAAAAGACTTGATTTTTAGCAGTCTCCTTTACTTAAGCCTTTGGCAACCAGCTCCAGCAGCCCCACATGTAGCTAAATTATTTCGTAGATTTAAGAGTTCAATGCTTCAAGCTAAATCAATATTGAGCAGATCATTTAGTACAAATTCAACACCTCATAACCAATATATACTTATACTTTATTTCATAAAAAAAATTACTTAAAATAAAACCCTGTTCTATTCCAATAAGTATTCACCACAAGTTTCTTAGATAAAGTATATATAGGGAACAACAGTGGGATTAATTTCCCATCTATTATTTTGCTCATTCAACTTCTAGAACTTTAGAAATAAGGCAACGATTGGATTGGTTCAAGTAACCAAAAGTGAAACCAAACACATACTTCATCATGGCTTGAACATTTCTCTTTGGTTGTACCACAAACGAAAACAATGAACAACAAACTAAAAGGGGAAAACACACAGATATGGTGAAAATGAAAAAAAAAGTACTAGAACTATTTTCTTACAGCTGGTTTAGCTCTTCTGCCTGTAAGAGGAACAAGGTGAGTACCAGCCCCTCCACCCAATGTATTAAAGCAACTGCTGCACGGCTCAGCGCCAAGGCATTCCACCAGAACCTGGCTTCACAGGCCTTCCACGATACACTCTTGGCGGTAGTCCCCTTTCTCAACCGCCGCCTGCTCGCCGCCAGGTGCCCGTGGGTGCTGTTGTTCCAACACCTGGAGTTCTTCAAACCCTACGTGTTCGATCGACTGCAACAAAGAGGAGCTGGAGTTCAAGGTGCTGCAGTTCACCCCGAGCGACATTGATTTCTTGAAGAAAAAGGCAAAGGCGGCCAGTACCAACACCTTAACCATGGTGGTGGCGCTTGTCTGGTACCGCAAAGCTCTGTCCAAGGACGACGCATACAACAAAGATGGAGTCCACTCTCCTAAACGTGGTCAACTTGAGGGACCGCCTCAATCTGCCATCGCCGCCTAACTACTGTGACAACACGCTGCTGGTGGCGTACGCGACTGCGTGCGAGGTGCGAAGATATAGACAAATAAGAGTTCTCGGAGGTGGTGAGGTAGCTGGCGGAGTCCTCGGGCAAAATTTCCTCCGATTTTCCCAAGTGCGTCGACATCGTTGCTCGATTGGGAGCGACGGGATAGAATTAGGGCTTCAAAGAGATTGGAATTTACTGTTTGATTTAAGCAGGAGAGGACGGAATTAGGGCTTCAAAGTGATTAGGAATTTTGTGTTTGATTTCAACATACGAGGATAAAATGACGATTTAATAAAAAAACAAATAACGATTTTAAGAATAAAAATAACATTTTCTAGTTTAATTTTTAAAATTAATTATTAAAAAATTAATAACATCATAGAATAGACATCGGTGCCCTCTAACCGATGTCTAATAGAGCATTAACATCATGTAAAATGACATCGGTTTGAAGAACCCATGTCTATAAGCGTGATTTTTAATTAATTGAGAATAGACATCGTTTGAAATACATCGGTTAGTGAAAACCGATGTCTATCAGCGCTTTTTCAATTAAAATCGATGTCTATCATCGTATAAGTATGATAATAGACATCGGCTCCACAAAAGACATCGGTTTTTTACCAAAAGACATCGCATTTTACAAAAAACCGATGTTTATTTAGTGATGTCTATTAGCTTTTTTGGTGTAGTGAATCGACATGAATAATGAGTCTTACCTCTATTTTGTAACTGATGTCGGTGGTAATAAGTTTAAACACATGATTTTCGATCTTATGAACTTTTAAAGATAAAAGTAATGGGTAATGTGTTATTAGCAATTATGCTTGAAAAGCAATAGACGTTTATAGTACGAAACTGATGAACTGCTAAATTTCATCACACCGATCAACTCTTCTTTCAAATGTTCCAAATCTTAATTATGAGTATAATTTCTTTAATTTAGATAATCCTTACCGATGTAAAATTCTAAGCACTTAATCACAAAAAACCTCTATTTCAGTATATAAAAGATAATTTATGCATTTCAATTCTATCTTTAAATCTCAATAAACTAATATCTGCCGCAAAATAATTAGGGAACAACAAAATAAGAAGAAGGAATGAATCACCTCTTCTCTAGAAAAAACCCACCGAATTTGATGATTGAAAATGCTTGAATTGGAAACAGAGGGTTCCTCATTACAACCACCATCTCAGTGCCAATTGCTCAAATAATTACCCCACCATATGAATTTCCTTAGAAACTCATTCCTACATGAAATAAAATTAAAATGTCATATAAAAATAGAGTGGGGAAAGAAATATCTTAGATGAGCCCCAAATTAATAGAAGATTATCCCAGAGTAATTGATTGGTTAAATGATCAACAAAATAGTTTTCTAAATATAGAGTTACTAAAGGGTCACAATCCTTGATAAGCATCTATATTTTACGAACATTGCTGCTTCACATTGGACGTGAATAGTCATTGCAGAAAACTCTATCAACAACTGTACTAACTAAATAAAACATCATTCCACCCGTCCCAATAAATAACAATGCCGAAAATTTTTATTTATTTTAATTACAATAAATTTATAATTCATTAATTGCACTGACCGATAAGATAAACACCAATAGTTAATCAAACATAATAAATCTCGAAGTGCACTAATAATAAGATAGAAATTCAATCATACATGACGAACCCATAGACTCGAAAATAATCATTCATTTTTCACGAAGCCCAGATCTAAATACCCATAAAAAGAGATAGTGCACAAATCTGCAACTGAAAACAAATAAAATCAAGAAATAATCAATCAGACCAAGAGCATAAATAACTAAACACAATAATCAAGTAACAAAAATACCATAATGTTAGTACATAATTAACTTAGTTAATTGGTATAAAAATATATTTGTAAGGCTTAATTTGTAGCAATATATTAATTCATACCTTTATAAGGATACATGAATTGCACAAATATCTTACTTTTCAATATATAGTTAATTGAAAAACTTAGTACCAATATATATTTATCTTACATATATTTATTTGACCAAGTAATGGAACAATTCAATTTTTGAAATTTTACTCAAGTAATAATTATAATGGCAAATGGTAAAGCCGAAAATTTAATCTCACCAAGATACTAATTAAACTTTGAAGACCTCCATTCTTATAAAACATGGAAATATTTAGGACAGGCCCAAATGCAAAAAAAAAGACCAAAGCAAATTAAAATTAAAGTTAGAAATGAATCAATAAAAATGTGTAAAGACTTCTAAGGTAGTTACAGTATGTAAAACATAAAGAGTGACTGAATATTACATGTTCTCAATGGAAGCAAGTAGAATGTTGCTATCTGGCTCCATCTTTTTTCCATCAACTCCAAGGCTGAGCTGCAAGAAACCAAGATTATTTTGTCTTTAATGTAGGATAATGTGATTATATGTAAATAACATAGAGAAATTCTCTGAGATAGAGTTTAGAGCCACAGAGCATCCCTAAGTCCAGAGAATTTTAGAGAATGATAGCAGGTGATGAGCATCAACAAAAAAATCTATTTTATTTTAAAACTTGAAAGATGAATCAACAGGAATATGAAAATAGAGTATTTGTCACATGCTCTCCAAGAAACATAGAACATGAGTTTAACTTTACAGAAATAGCACAAGGCATTAGCTGGTATAGGTGAATTTAAAGGTGAAAGCATCACTTATTGATCTTCAATCAAAACTTAAACATTGGAAATTGCTTTGGGTTTTAGCACATCATTGCTGCCATAAACATCTGTTAAAATATGATGAAATTGTTTAAATCGATCCTAACTCAAAACACAGTATGAGAATTAAAACTTGTAGACTGAATACACCAAGTTTCTGCTAAATTTATATTACATGAATATGATAATTTTGACAGATAATGGCATTCGTGCATGTTGAAATAACGTCTTGGCATGTCACGCCCCAATTTTTCTCTCACCAATAATAAACAATAATAAATATTTCTTTCATTTCTATTCATCATTATTACTGATGAGTGATATTTTCACCTAGATTTTAGTGCTTTTTTATATCCGATTTCGTATTATTTTATCTTTATTTATGTGTTATTTGGTTGTATTTTATATTTTTATTGAAATATGTGTGAAAGACCTTTTTGATCACTAATGGAAACTTTGGTGGTTTGTGAATGTAGTCCATGAGCAAACTTAAAGCGAGTCGAGCCAATCGATTGATGAGTGTTGTTACCTTACTTAAAAGTGTTGAGTGAAATTAATAACCTATGTGAGGCTTGGACAAAAAGGGACTATATTACACTATGATTCTCTTGTGATTAAACTTGTTAATATTTTTTTGCATGTTATGATTTTAATGTTGTAGGATGACTTAGCATAAATTGTAATTCTTATAGCTATCGATGTGTTATTACTTATGTTCGTTTAGTCTTTTTCTAAGTGAAAATCTCACCCCTTGGTTTATCATTTTCATTGTGCGGGGACGCACAACACTTTAAGTTTGGGGGTGAGATGAGTGATATTTTCACTTAGATTTTAGTGCCTTTTTATATCCATTTTTATATTATTTTATCCGTATTTATGTGTTATTTGGTTGTGTTTTGTATTTTTATTGAAATGTGTGTGAATAAGCTTAAACCTATGATAAGGAAGATGTAGGAAAAAGCGGATCTCAATTCGGAGTTGAAACGAAGGAGAACGAACCGAAACAAAATGTGAAAAACTAGGGCATGCACCAACACGGGCCGTGTACGGAACACGGCCCTGTAAGAGGTGGTCATGTGCCGTAATCAATTCATCCAACATGACCACATTGTCCCCGTGTTACAGCACACGAGCCGTGTTGCGTAACACGGCCCTGTAAGTCTTGGCCGTGCAGGGACATCAATTTACCCAACACGACCACCTTGTTGCCGTGTTGCATAACACGGCTCGTGTTATGTAAAAAGCTGCTAAAAATTTCAGAACCTTCTAGAAGCTTCCCAAAGGGTATAAATACCCAATAATTCAACATTTGAGGAGAGATCCGAAATTCACAGCCCTGCACACACCTCACACACCATTTCTTCCATTCCACACCATCATCTTCATCCATTCTTCATCCTTTGGATCTACCATCATCCCACCATCAATTTCTACATCCAAGTGAAGGAAAAGGATCAAGGAAGAGAGGAAAGTGAAAAGAAGGGAAGGAGATCACCATTGAAGATAGATCTAGGGAGTTTCCATTCAATCTTTGTATTAAACCTCATAATTTTATCATGATTTTGTAAGGATTTAATTGTCTATGTTAATTTTTTTTTGAATATGGTAGGCTAATCTCCCTTGTGAGATTAGCAACAAAAGAGTTGTTGGATAATTTTAGAATTTGTGTATTTTAATTCATATGTTGATTGGATCTATGGTTTTCTATCATTGATTATTAATTGCTTGATTTGTATTGATGATTTGTGTGTTTAGTTGTTCTAAATATGTGATTAGATTGAGAAATCAATTATGTGCTTAGGATAATTGAGTGAATCATTTCATCAAACACTTTATGTGCATTATAAATTGTAAAGAGATTGAGAAATCCTTTAGAGTTTAGAACCATTTGATAGAACATATGATTGGTTTGATCGAGAGGTTGATTAGTCGTGTGAAGGGACTCTCATTTCAAGCTTAGTACCTAGTTAGAATTGTTTGAGTGAGAACCAACTCATTGAGCTATGTTTAGAACAATATCCTATCCATCTTGAGAGGGAGTTTAGGTGATCTTAGTGTTAGCCCTTAGTCTTCAATCCATGATTCATGTGAATTCGATGCATTTATCCTAGGATTTCCACTTCTTAATTGTTGTTAATCTCACTTTTACTTAATTTGAAAAACCACTTTTCATCCATCTATCTTATTTGCTAATCATTGTTTGTTTGCTTGCTTTGATTGATTTAATTTCTTGTTTGATCAAACTACCCACTGATGATTCGTCTCTATAAAATTGCTATAAACGTGATCTCGCTTAAGCTCTAGCACTGACCTCCCTGTGGTTCGATAAATTATTTTAATTGGTTATCGCTACTACAAAATGGCTAATCAATTACACCGGCCCGGCCCAACAGGTCGTCATCCATGTATACAACTCTCAGGATCTGACGAGACCAGCCACCAGTCTCGAGTACGATTTTACCTACAATGCAAAAATTAGTGAGAAAAAATCTCAGTAAGTAGAAATCATGCATGACAGTGCATAAAAATGCATTTATTTTTTAATCTTTCTAGTTGGTCTCTTTTATCTTGAAAACTGTTCATGTTGCGAGATCCCCACGACACACTTATTATATGTACCTCAAATGAGCTCAATGGGAATGATTTTTCCGAACTCCGAATATAGTGCCGGGAATGATTTTTTCGAACCCTGGCAGAGATGCATATATAGTGGCTGCACACACCATTAGTATCTTATTTATTTTGGGGAAAACTCTTTTCATGATTATGCATGGTATGCAACCAGGGCAATTAAATATGCATCATATCATTTACGATATCAATATCAATATTTAATCACAATTAAAACGTAATCATTCCATATTAATCACAAATAATTCATGACATATTTATCACATAATAATCACAAATAATTCATACAACAACATGTTTATGCATTGTAGTTGGACCTCTACTTACTTGGACTCTTAACAATAGTAACACTAAAGAACGTGAAGAACTGTAACTATCTATCTCCCGTTCCGGCACGCACCTCTCCTTCCTTTCTATCTCCCTCTTTCTTCTCTCTCCTACCCTTCTTTTCTCTCTTTTTTTTCGCAGCCACTGCTGCTTTTGTTTCCAATTCCCCAATTGGGGTTAATATAGATATAGAGAGGTGGGGGTGGAAGGCGTACACGACTATCCCACCGCCCCCAATTTATTATACTTACTATTCATAGTCAAAAGCATATATATATTATATTAATAATACTATTTATAGTCAAAAGTGTGTATATATAGGTAGGCAATAGGGTTGAGGTGGTGAAGCACCGTCCACCACACCAATTACAACAATAATTTTTTATATATATATTATTATTATATTAATATTATTATAAATATCCTAATGACTAAGCATGCCTTTGTGAATAAATTGGGCAAACACATGTGTTCCCTTATCAACGGGGTAAAGGTGTGTGCTCAATTAATCCACGAAATGTCTACGTAGCTATTTTTTATTGTTATTATTATAAATGTATCAAATAAAAATGCAAAAGACAAATAAAATGTAGAAACATTTACCACATAATTATCACATAATTATAAAAAAAGCGTAAAATACAAATTATAAAATAAGGAATCTTCCGGGTATTACATGGCAAGGAAACATGTCATCGCATATAGCCCTTTTGGCATCAGAAACATGGTGCATCAACTAAATAGTTCAAAATACAAACTGTTTTAGGGATTAAAATATGTAAATTCAATCATACACAATACGTAGTCACATAAACTCTCATACTCAAATAAATAGATTATGTTCCACTACATTGCACGTCATTAGTAATAAAATAAGAATAAATAAAGTAATTAAGAGTTAACTGCTTATGTGAAGAAAAAACATATTTCATCACCTAAAAAATGACATTTTAAGAAGAACCACGATTAGGAAAACTCTTATGGAAACGTTTATGGAACTATACCAATTCATAATCCATTCATAATCAAATCACAGATTCATTAGATTCACAATTATAAAAGTCAATTTTTAGTAGGCAAGAGATATACAACAGAAGCGAGAGTCGAAAAGGAAATGTCATATATATGAAAAATATGAACTTAATTAGATGAACTTACATATTATTATATTAAGGTGGAAATTATGAGCAGGTGATTTTTTGCAAAGCAAGTATGTGAGACTCTTGGTATTTTAGCATGGTCACCTCTTTAGGCTCTTAAGAATTTTTTTTAACAAAGAGGTTAAAGCAAATTCATTTCTTATACAAAAACATTACTACAAATTTTGTTTATACTATCCTCTTTTTCCATAGGATGTGAGGGTCTAACATTTTACCTCAGCAACTAGATGTGTATTTTTCTAAGAAATGCTTACAGCATTGTCAATAATTTGTACTTCCTGCATGCATAAGTGACATGATTAATTAAATATATCATAGAAAAGACATTGCTAATTTGTATGGGCATCATTATCCAAATTTCAGGTTGTCATACATAGTTTTCTTAAGGTGCAATGCTAACAACATGGTCCACTATAGTCGCACGCTGCAAGACACAATTTCAGAACTTTTCTTGTGAAGGGTAGAGTCGATTTGGATGGATAAAATATCTGCTGAAGATGATCCTGTCAATAGTCATTCAGAAATGAAAAATAAGCTTTAAGTAAGTGAACAAAACAGAACATATGCGAAAGGTATTGCATGATTAAAAGAAGTAAATATGAAGGAAATAGACAGGGAAAGAAAAGGACTCTAATCCAAAAAGGAAATAAAAAAAACTCAAATCATACAATTTTTTTTATCCAATGCTACTTGTAAGTCTTATAAAGGAAAGAAAAATGATTGCAAAAATAAAAATGCATAGAGATATGATTTCAACAATGGTTTTGAGCAAACTAAATAGTTCAAAGATTTCAAATGTATATGTAAACTGGATCATCAAAAATTTTTATTAGAAGGGTCGTGATTGTTGTTCATAATCATATTATTAACTTCCCTTTAGAGGTGAACACGGTCTGGATGCAAAAGAAATGCCATAGAGGTTAATCACTACTTTGACTCAATGAATTAACATGAAATACGTTGAACCTATGGGCTATAAGGATGTTCATAATTTCATAATTAATTTTCACGATGATTGATCCCTAAGCAGTCATAAAAAATAAAAATACACATACAGACACAACTGTTTCCTAAAAAAATGGCTTACTAAAGTTAGAAGCAGAAAGTGGCACAAATAACTCTATCTAGATACCTATAAAATGAATATTGCATTATACACTTTTGATCTTGGGGGATTCATTGAATACAAAAAAAATCAAGATGTTTCTATCATGCGTTTGTCATAAAATTTAGCATTTTATTATCACTTTACTGAGTAGCCTACATACTAATAAGAAAAACTGGGTCCAGCAAGGCCACTATTGCATGATTCCTAAAATCTAACCAAATTGAGTACTCTTTCAGAAGGATTATGGATGTAGGTGACTCAGCACATCTAATAAAATAGATGAGAAAAGTGTGAAACTCATGAATTTCATCATTAGTAGTAGTAATGGGGTCAAGAATTACGAATTGTGTAACCCACTAAATTTTGTAGCTTTATTAATTTGTTCTTAACAAATGAGGGATGGGTACATACTAATGTATGTACAATTCTTTTCATTAATATCATAATTGAGGCATTCCATTCAGCGGAAATGCTGCGCTAATGCTCAGGTAAACAGTATAATGCATAGAGATAATTTTTGTTCAGAAATGCTCCACAAAAAATCTGTTCACTAATAATACCATTCATTAAACAACTTTAAGTGCAACAATACATCAAATATTTTATTTTTCAGGTTGTAAAATATTTAAGGTCATCCTTTCATTAAATTTCAATTGCAGATCGGTTCCTCAACTCAGAGTCAAGCCACAGAAAGTCACATATGAAACACTCGACACCCACTCTACCATATTTTATATAATTATACAGAAGTTTCACGCATGTAAGATAATCTAGACTTCAAATAATGACTCAGTAGCAAAGACATATATCTCAAGTGCTCACATATACTATCCATACTAAAAGTATATCCTACAAAAATGTTATACTCATATAGTTGTTGCAAGAAAAAAAATAGTACCTGTTGCAAATCCAGAAGCTTCTTCTATAAATCTCTAACTGCATCATGTCGCTCTTGAATTTCAAATGGATAATCATCATTAATTGTCTTTAACTTTTATTTAAAATCAATATATGTAAAAAAAACTCAAAATAAATATCATGGATTACATATCTGAAAATAATAAAACAACGATTACATAACCACAAATTAAAGGCACACCAGAAGTAGAAAAAAAATTAGAAATGGAAAACTTGAAACATCGGAGAGCACCTGGCCACGGCCTTTTTCTCGGATTGCATTTTGAAATGTCTGCTCGATGTTCCCAGTCTCCATTAGTCAATCTATTGTCTTCGGGCAAAGAGTTTAAATAAATAGATAATATATGAAGATATTACGATTTACAGATTTTAGGATATATTATGCTTTACCTCTTCATCAGCTTGAGTGTTCGCCACTAATAACCAGATGAAACAAAACGTTAAACTACTTCATAATGTATATAAAGATGTAACAAAAAAATAGCAAAAGAAGTTTTTCTAAATCAAGTATCAAGACCTGTGAACACACGCCTCTCAACAACTTCACAATATTCTTGATGTGTATTCTTTCTTAAAGTCTGCAAAATGTAATAGAAATTGAGAAATAAGAAAATACGTGAAAATTTACACACACCAAAGAAACATGCAGCAAATTTACCTGAAATTAGGACAATCTATCTTTAAATTTCTTTTACAAAGCCCTGCATTAAAAAAAAATTAGAAAACTTTCCATGTTTAACATTATAGCAAATATAAAAAATGAAATTAGACAAAGGAATAGAAAATAAAATGTCTATTGCAAACAATTTAACAATAGATATTGCAGTAATTCTTTGAAAATCAACATTTACAAAAAGAAAAATGCTTAGCAATTGATTAACTACTCGTGAGAAAATGCAATGGTCAATACATATATAACAAAAAAGTATGATGATCATAATCCAATAGTATACTTAAAGAAGAAAATTGATTGCACTTATACCCAACCGCATCAAGTTGGACATCCAACTACCTTTACAATCATATAAAGTTTGAAAGAGTAAGTTTGATAGAATTTGTAAAATGTCAATTTTCAAAAGCTATGTTGTAGATATGGGTATATATGGGCGACGAACATTTACTAATACGAGTACGGGTTTTGGATATTTGGCTTCGATCACCCTTTCTCTGTAGTTATATGTTTTTTCATTTTTATGTTTCTTTTGCAAGTTCATATTCATCGATAAAGTCCAAACCAGTAAGTTTGGTAGAATTTGTAAAATGTCAACTTTTAAAAGTCATGTTGTAGGTACACGTGATGGACATTTTTGTTTAGTAATGGCTTTGATAACCCTTCGATTATGTAGTTATATTTTCTTTCATTTCTATGTTTTTGTTTTTCCTTTGTAGATTTATATTCATCAATTATCCATGAAAAAATCCGAACCAGTAAGTTAGGTAGAAACATTTAACAAAGAATGTGGTCTTTAGAGAGGTTTTCAGAAATGTTTGAATTGAGCCTTTTTTAAATAAAATAAATGGAAGTTTCGATTTTAGTTTTTTCTTTTTCTTATCTATTATTTAGTATATATGTATATGTATTCAAATAAATGATTCTCGATGCCATGCATTCTATGAGATATTGCAGAATAGAATAACAGGAAAGCCAAAGAGGATTGTCACCAATCTAAACAAAGGTCACTTGCTACGAAGACAAGATGTGTGTTAGTTTTTTACTCATATATTATTCATAAAAGATTCACTCTTTATTTTCTGAAAATAGTTGACTGAAGTTTTGCAGATATTTATACTAATGGTAAAATAGTTTTATGAAAATGTTTTAATTTTTTGATTTAATAACATAACATTTTATGATGTTTTCAAATCTTTCATAGCAGATGATTGTTATACCACATTTCAACCTAGTGTTCATGCAGAAAACATTGTAAGTCAATAATATGTATTGATTCAATTTTTACTTAGTTTATAGTAATTGTATATCTCTTCTACTGCAAAAAAAAAATTAGTTGATAAATTCTAAGTATTCATGATTATTATTCAAATAACCAGGTTTCTTTAACTAATAACCATATGCACTAATTTGGGTGAATGAATTCTTAAATGAATTAGAAACCCATGACGGTTATAATTGATCATAGTTCAAACATAATTAGTTCTTAACATGCTTAGTAGAGTTGTAATTTAATACTCACATTATTTTACATATCAGTAACCTTTCTCATCATTACATATCTATAATCTTCCACATGAAAAGTTCTATCTAATGTGACAATGAATTTTCAAATTCTTCCAAATATTTAGTTTCATGCTCAAGCTCTATTACATGCTAATATCAACAATTGGGAAATTCAACCTAGAACGACAACGCGTACTCATCAATCTAATCATCATCACCAGGTAAAACTATCACATTTCTCATGCTTCTTCCCAAACTAAGCATTCCAGTCCTCATAGTTGTTAATGACAGCGGTTTAAGAATCACAATCAAGTCATGCATGAGATCGTGTGATTTTAGATTAAAATAAATTACTCTTCAATTCCAAGGGTATTAACCTCATAAAAAAACAAAAGTTTAAATATAAAAATATTTAAAAAATATCCCTGTCCGCGCAACGCGCGACCAGGTAAAAACTAGTATATTAAAAGAGACAAGTAGTTGAGAAACATTTTTTCCAAGTTTATCCCCACCTTATTTCACTATTTACATTTTTAACATCATAAAGTTTAATAAACTCTCAATTTAATTTTGTTAATTAATTTGAATTTAATTTTGGACATTTGAAATACACTCCCTTTATTTAACTTCTACACATACGCTGCATCTAAATCCAAGAAATGAGCAAACTATGGCTCTTGAACTTTCCTTTTAATTTTTATTTAACCCTACTTTGATTTCAAATAGAAATGAAAAATCATTGGAATATCAGACGAGATTGATCATGCTTGGCTGGAAAACCTTCAAAGAATCATGAGGTGGATCTTCGATTAGATTAATAATTACAGGTTTTTGTAATTATTCCTATGATCGTATTTTTGTATGGTTCACTCTTTTTATGGAAAATTTTCAAAGAATCATGAGGTGGATCTTTGTGTGGATTGATGATTGCATGTTTTTGGAATTATTCCTATAATCGTATTTTTGTATGGTTCGCTCTTTTTATTTTTTAATTTTTACATCTTATTATAGTGTTCAACGACGGGCATGTACATTGTCGTACAAAATCAAACAACAATTATCTTTTTTTTACTAATTTGTTCAAATATTAATGTAGAATGTTGGCAATATATTCAGCATGAAAATAGTGTAAATTTGTGTGGAAGAATGTAGTAGTAAATTTTTTCTAAGTGTTAAATTATAATATTGGCAAGGGGCTCTTATTGTAAGACTTTGATAAGCCCCATTTATCGGCATATGGTTCATAATCACAAGACACCTTCTCCTAATTCTCATGCTTTCAACTCCACGTGTCACCTCTTTCTTCTTTAATTTCTCTAAATTCGCAATCTGATCAATAATTCTAATGGCATGAAAGAGTAAGATTTTTGCATGGGATTTCTCATCTTTGTGTGATGGTGAGGGTGGATATATACTTGAGTAGGGTGCTTCTGGGAGTTGAGGATTGACCACACTGAAATATGACACACTTTAATATCACACTTGACACCAAATAGAATTCCATCACATGATTAATTTGTTGTTAAAAGGAAAATGTCCGATCATATTGGTAAGACACTTAATTAGATCCAGCAAATGGAGTTAGCATTAGTATCAAATTAAAATTTTCAAAGTTTCACCAAGCTTTTAATATGAACCTAAATTGCAGCTGCAAACATATTGGGAAAAAAAAGTTTTTATTCCACGCATATCGTTGAGCCGAATAAATATCGAGGGATACTTTAAAATTCATTTGAAAGTAACTTTTTGTCAAACTTTAATTTGCAATGACAGCTTAATTTTTTGTACTCTCACATAGATAATTGTATGTTTGTGATTTCTAGAGGTACATACATGAAAAACCACAAAGGTTTTCATTAAGGCGGATGAATATTGTAGACAAAAAAAATTATATATAAAAAAGTTTTAGTATAATTAATAAATAAATTATCTACTTAAATTATTAATTATTATGTTGAAAGTCAAGATTTTTGGAATAAAAAGCTTTAAAAAAATCATAAATAAACATTACAAAGCTTCATTTCCATAATTACAAAGCTTCATAAAATAAAATAATGGGTTTTCTACTTAATTACAAAGCTTCATAAAATAAAATCTAATTTCTGTCTGGTTTTTTATAAATTATCATTGAGAGCTTCATTTCCATAATTGTCATACATAACTCCAACTTCATTTATCATGTCACACAATACATATATCTTCCACATAATTAGATAATGCATGCCGACTTATTCTTCCTTAAACTTATGATAAATACTCATGTTGATCATTAATTAATTAACTTGATACAGCATCCAGATTTTACATTAACTCAACTGCATCCAAATTTTGATACAACATCCAGATTTTACATTAACTCAACCTGCTACACCTACACTCAACCACAGAGCTCTTCATTTCAGCTGCTACATTAACTCAACATATTTCCTGAGTTTGGGCACAAAAGAAACCAAGCTCTCTAGCCTTTCCGCAGTCAACTTAGGGTTTGGGCACAAAAGAAACCAAGCCTCCAAAGTGTTACTCAAGGTAAATTCATGAATGGGATTTCTTTTCCTAGTACTTGTTGATGTTGTCTTGCTTATAATTAATGGGTTTATTATTTTGGGTTTTTGGGTAAAAAAAAAGGATGAAGATGCTTGATTCTAGTTAACTCAAAAGTCAAATAATTCTATTCCAAAACACATACTCTATATATTCAAATAAAATTCTTCAACTCAGGTCTCCATATTGAAGGTCTTTAACAAAACTTTATGAATTCGATCACAATCATACATATGAATTCACATACCTGGTGGTGATCTCGAATTTGAGCCGCAATTAGGGATTTCTTTGATCGACAAACCCCACAATACTCACAGAAAAATATCTTCTAACGTCTTTGAATCGTCGATTAGGGCTTTCAAAAGGAAATTGACGATTAGGGCTTTCACAAAATGAATCATCGATTTCTCACATAGATGCGGCTCAAGTATTAGAATTTTGAGAGAATTTATCCAGATAATGAAGAGAAGAATGAAAGGTGAGAGAACGGTGAGAGTAGAGTGAAAAATGAGACAAAAGTGAGAAAAAAGTAATGTCTAGGGTTTTAATCAATGATGTTGATTTAATTGAAAGAAATCAATAGTGGACATTAGTAGATATGAATTACCTTTAGGTGAATATTAATTAACCAAAAGTGATGAAATTAGTTTTGGGGGAAAATTAGTGTAAAAATAGGTGGTAAATTTGGTGTTATTTTATATATAAAGATTTAAATAAAATACGAAGGGGAGGATTGTATTCCCATGAGGGCACGGTATGTCCCGGGGGTGCAAGAGGTTTTGTTGACAAACACTTGTGTGAGAATGTCTAACTCTCACCCACGAAACGGACAAAAAAATGATAATTTATAATAAAAAGTTATACTTAATTAATGGAGAATGATAATGCTATTTCATTAACAATTTATAGTATAAATGAAAAATAATATCATTTTATAATGAAAGTAATAACGTTTTATAGTAAAAATGATATGAATATTTTATAAAGTACTCCCTCTGTCCCAAACTTATTTGCACAATTCCTTTGTAATTTACAAAGGAATGGTGCAAATAAGTATGAGACGGAGGGAATATAAAATAATACTTAATTTATAGCTAATTATATTGTGCACCTGGGTGCACCCAAAGATAGGGTTCACCCACTTTAAAAAACGTATACAAATATAAACAAAAAAATATACAAATATGAACAAAAATATATACAATTTAATTGTTAGATTTTTTAATTAAAAAATGAGTATAAAAAATACTCCCACCGTCTTCTTGCAAGGTATTCGTTTACTTTTTGCACATGGATTAAGGAGTGTAATAATTTAATGTATAATAAGGTGAGTAAAATAATATTTTAATGTGTAGTGGATAGTTGTATTAATGTTAAGTGTGGGGCCATGTGTAGTGGTTGTAGGTCACATCAATCCAAAAAGAAAAATGGATACTTTGTAATGGGACGGACCAAAATGGAAAAATGAATATATATCAAGGGGACGGAGGGAGTATACAATTATTAAAAAATATATATACACTATTGAATAAAAAGTTATACACATATGGATGCTAGTTTTATAATAAAAAACTTAATGTGAAAAAAGTATACAATTATTAAGAAATAAATATACAAAATAGAATAACATGTATACAAAATAAAATAAAAAGTTATACACATATGGTTGCTTTGCACTCGGGTGTACCTAATATCAACTCTAATTTTAGGGTTATTTTGGGGTGCACCGGTGCAACCCCATATTAATAGGGTAAAATAGGGGTAGGGTGCGATTTTTAAAAAAAATAAATTTAATTATATTAATTTATTTAATGGTTTGATTAGATTAAGAATGAATCTAACGGTTAAAATCGTTCAAGTGCACTGGTGCAGGCGCACCGAAGTAGGACTCCTAATTTTATTATATAGTCTAATAAATGAAAATTTTCTTAATTGAAGTGGCAAAGTAAAAGGGAAAAGAAAATACCCGAAGGGATATAGTAAGTGGCCGTTTACAATTTGGGTAGGGGTTAACTTAACAAGGGTTAATTTAACCTTTGAGTGTAGGTTAACCCACTGTTTACATTTTGGGTAGGGGTTAACTCAACAAGGGTTAATTTAATCTTTGAGTGTAGGTTAACCCACTTTATCCATATCCATATGTTTGTTTACATGAGGAGTTCCAAATTAATTATTTTTTTCAAAATTACACCAATATCACATTTTCTTCCCTGTTATTTCTCGTTACCCCCTCCTCTCATCTTCTCTCCTTTATTCTTTTTTTCTTCACTGTTCCTCCTTTTCTCCTTTATTCTGGCTCATCTCACATTCACATGTTATATCTAAACAACTTCTCTCCTATTTAATTTTAACGCTACAACCCTCTTCCTCACCTCCCAGTATCATTTGATACTTGAAACCTATGTTATAATATGTTTTTCGAGAGAGAATGAGAAAGAGTGGGAAATGGTGTTAGGAGGGGAGGTGACGTTGTGGTTGAGCAAGACGGTGATGGATTCTTGAATGTGGCCTCGAGGTTCAGTAATGGCAGAAGCGTCGTGGTCGGGAAATCGAAAAGGGAGAGAAAGAAGGGATATGCAGAGAACCCAAATCGTTTGAATGAATAGAGATACAGAATGTGATTAGGGTGATTGGAAATGAACCTCATAACTGATTCAGCCAAAGAAGTGGTGGGGAGATACATATTGAACTCTGAAATTGGGTTTTCATCCTTCAAATTGGGTTTCCGCTAAGGATATTTTGGTAAATGTATTCAGTTAACCTTCACGCAGAAAATTATCCGCCCAATTTGGGCGGATCAATTAACTTGCCACGTCGGATATAGCGCCGGGCCGACAGTAGCCCGAGTGTTACCCATTTTTATTAACCTGGTAAGTAAACAGGGAAGAGAACGGTTGAAATGAGGGTTAACTCTCTTAAACACTAGTAGGAGTGAGTAATGGAAATGAAAGAGTATTGATTCTCATTCCTCATGCTTGGTTAGAGGTAATAAGAATCCAAATCTCTCAATCATTCTCATTGATTCAATGTATACCTCATCTCTTTAATCACTTTCATTCCCACTACCATTACCCTCATCAATGATTCTCATTACCATTGTCATTCTGAAATTTGAACTAAGCGGTTCCTAAGTAAAACACTGGGTAGAAACTAGAAATAATAATAATAGAAAAGTGACATATATATACATCTATCTTTTATATACTAAACGAAGGTTTTTTCTTGCTGAGTTGGCAAGTTCTTACGCATTTGAATCTGATGTGTCAAGCTCTCAATTTTTTCCAATATATTTCTAATTCTTAAGCACTTCTTAATTCTAACTGAAATCAACCCATTAATTATTTTCTAACGCAAAGCCCTAATCTTAGTTACATTTTTCAATGATAACTTTTCATCTCAATCTCAATCTCAATGTAACAGAAATGCTTGACGGACGAAATTTCACACTATGTTTCTTCTTGATTCCAAATAATTTCAGGAGGAGCTTTCTGCTCATTTCCGACCCTGGCACCGCTCATTCCAATTGCTCATTCCAATTCTGGGTTCGAGCCGTTAATATCTATACTGGCTACAAGGTACTAATTCTTTCTCTAACTATTCTGGGAAGATTGATTTCTCTGTAATCTCTCTTCCCATTGTATTCAGGTGTTTCAATTCCATGTGAATTTTGAGAAAGATGCGGAGAAGAGGGAGAGAATGTGAGAGAAGCAACTCGAACTTGCCGCTGATAAAAGATATAACATGTGTTATGATCTCGGGGGGTTTTTTCTCAAGGTAATTCAATCTATAACTTTTTCTTTCCTTTTTTTAATATTTATTTTAATATTGGGCACTACCCTGGTGTTAATTTTGATTGTTTCTTGGTTTCTTTTGCTTCAAAATCCTGATTTTGGTGCTGAAACTTTTAGTCCATACATCCAAAATTGCAACTTTCCATGGTTTTATATATTATTTAGGGATGAGTAGTTTAAACTTTAATTAGCATTTGTAATAGTGTTGGCTAATTTCAATTTGGATTTGATTAGATCGCACAAATTCTTGGTAAGCCAGACTTGGCACCAGTTGCTTGGATGATTTGGATTTGATTTCAGTGTCTTCTAACGCAAAGCCCTAATCTTAATTACATGTTTCTTTGTTGAATTCCTTTCAGTGCCTTCTTACTGTGGAATTTAATTTTATTCACATTGCCCTTTCAATCATTTGTTCTCCGTGCTGAAAATCAAACGCAATGGAAACATGTGATGGCTTTGCTAGAATCCTGAGAGGGATAAACCTTGGTAAGAGAGATGCTTTTAACAACGATCCTTAAGTTATTGTTCGAATGGAAAAACAGGTTAGTCTTTTCTTCTTCTAATTTCTTCTAGATTTTCCCTTCAATTTCTCGCTCTATCGAAAATTTTTAACATTACTAATTTAGTGCATTTTTTTATGACAATGCATTTGAGTGATTCGACTGAAGATTACAATAATGCACATTGAACAACCTGAAACTTATAAATCTCTTTTGGTTGGTAAGTTCTCATCATATGAGGTGTGTGGTCTTTGTTACGTCATATTTTGGGTTGTCTATTTGGATTTTTATTCGCTTCTGTATTTTGATTTTTGGAATTGCTTTGAATTATTATTATTTTATTTTAATTAATGATGATGTTATGTCGATTTTTGCAGTTTTTGTATAATACATGGGCCTAAGACAGTTCAAGATCTTGCGAGTATGGAGTTGCAGGAAATTCAGGACAATATTAAGACTTTAAATGATATTGTGTTTGCTTGATACTATTTTACTACTTCTCATGCTTTCTGCAACTATTGTTTTTATCATGATACTTTAATTAAGTGCTTTAGGACAATGCACTTAATTGAGATCTACTTGGAGTAGCAACAGTGAATATTTATTTAGCATCTCTCATGCTGTGGCATTCTAATTCTACAAGTAATCAGTTGAAAAAATATGCTTTGGGTTTAGTTTATTTTTTCATTATGCTGTTCTTCATATTTAGTAAAATAATTTTCTTTGCAGCTTGATCAGAAAATCAATGTTTGAAGCTTTAGAAGAATGTTTTGTACAACAGAATATGCATGCAGTTTGAGCCCCTAAAAATGAGCATATGTCGTACTTCTAGAGCGAAACATTCATCTGTTATATGTTCCACTAATCTGTTAATTTTATAATCAATGATGTTGTATATAACCATTGACACTCTTACAGTTTAATGATGAGATCGTACACTTGAGCGAGGAACCCTGCCATTTAACAGATTGATAATGTCTCACTTAAAGTTGTTCATTTAAATCAATTTGTAAACCAGCTAATGCATTTGTTGTCATTTTAGATAATAAGAGGTCAGTCTTTAGATCTCCCTTTTTTAAGTGTACTTTATATTTGGTGGGCAAGATAAGTCTGGTCAGTGCTATATATACCTGAGAGCATACTGCCATGGAAATGTGGAAAGCAACTTGAAATACTTTATTTAGCTTTTAAAAATTTGAATTCTCTGCACGTTCCAAAATAATATGTGAAACTTGATGAAGTTCCACTAAACTTTAATTCCTTGCTTCTTCTTGAAATCCCAACTATCAACATTTTCCCTATTTTCTTATTACCTTATTTTTACTGCAGAATGCAACATGTACAGCAGAATAAATCAAACAGTAACACGTCGTTCATCTACAAAAATTGTCGCACCTATTCAAGGTAATAATGATAGAGAGCAAGTGTTCGGGCAGGAACATGTATTGGATGAAACGGAAAAACTTAAGCCTCTTTTGGTTTATCATCGGCGTGGACGGGATTAGGCCAACTGTCCGTGGGCCGGGTTCTTAATACTATACTAGTTATTATTTTGTTATTTTTGTTTGGTATTATTTATGTTGGTAGTTTCCTTTGATAGTTTTGGTGGGCAGGACTATTTAACTAGCTATTAGGGTTTGCGAATGAGCATTGGGGAATATTATTATTGAAATTGGAGGCCGATAGGCTTATTGGGTAAACAGAGATCGTTTGATTGTTTTTATTCTTATCAATTTGGTCTGACCTGCCGGATTCCATCCCATCGACATGGCAACAACACGTTCTTCTATAGAGAGAATGGACAAAATTGAGGCTGATCAGGAAGAAATGAAACAGAATCAGGAGGAGATGAAACAGAGTTTGGAAGAAATCGCGGCTACCTTGGCGCAGATCACGAAAATAATCTCGAAACCGTCAGGAACACAGCAGACTGTCGTTGAACAACACAGGCAGCACACCGCAAATACGGAGATGGGAACAACGAATCTGCCACCACCAAATCCTCCTCAACTGACGGTGAGTTCCATTCAGTTGCCATCGTTTGACGGGTCTGACCCTATCGGTTGGCTGGCCTGCGCCAATCAGTAGTTTGAGATCCACAACACGAACCCAGAAACGAAGGTAGCAATGGCTGTGGTGGCATTGGAGGATGCTGCCTTGTATTGGATAACTTAGCTGCGATCCCGTAAGCCGGGGTTGACGTTGGAGGACTTTTCTCAAGCTTTGGTGGCAAGGTTTGATACGCACTTCAAAGGGAGCTCTTTTGAACGTTTGGCGAACATCAGACAAACCAGATCAGTGGATGATTATGCGAACCTATTCTTGCAAATGGTGAGTCGGGTTCTGGGAGTGACTGATGCTCACTACCTCGGCTATTTCATGAAGGGATTGAAGGGGGCCATCCGGAGTTCACTTTGCTTCCTTAGACCAGGAGATTTGGAAACTGCCATGGAATTGTCTAGAGATATTGAGGATAATCTGGCGTTGCAGGCCGGAGAGCGGTTGTATCGGAGTTTTTCTCAACCAGCCACGCACACAAACTCATTTTCACGGCCAAGCAACAACGGTGGGGGGCCGGTCAAAGGAGGCAGCCAATGAGGGTATATGGGCAGCTCTCCTAGAACCCTCGAACGGCCACCAGCCACGCGAGTGGAATCAAACGGATCGTCTAATGCACGATCTCGATTTATTCGCATGTCATCGTAAGAATTGGCAAAATTGAGAGCGAATGGGCTGTGTTATGCTGCAAAAAGACGTATTCTTCGGGGCATGTGTGCCCCTTAAAGCTGTTGCATGTTATGGTGGCAGAAGAGGGAGATGAGGCCCTGGACTTGCAGCATTATGAGTACTATGAGCCCACGGGGAGGAAGAGGTATTAGAAGCGCAGAAAGAGCCGACGGAGGGGAAGGGATTCTACCGGTGTACTCCATGATGGGTATAACGAGCCCTCGAACCATGAGACTGCGAGGAAAGGTAAAAGAGGAGGATGTGACAGTATTAATTGATAGTAGAGCGAGCCACAACTTTATATCATCGTCATTGATAGCTGCCCTGCAACTACATCCAGACAAGAGAGAGAAATTCGGAGTTCAGTTGAGAGACGAACAGAGATAGGAATCGGAGAAAGTTTGCCGGGCGGTGGCACTTTCGCTACCTGGATGCAAGGTAGTAACTGACTATCATGTGTTTCCCCTGGGGGTGTTGATATGATACTGGGCATCGAGTGGCTGGCCACTTTGGGAAAGATCCGCACAAATTGAAAGGACCTGACCATGTCCTTCGAATGGCAAGGTGGGCATGTGAGACTGAAAGGAGACCCGACACTTTGTCGTAGCCAGGACAGTTTGAAGAGTTTATGCAAGATTCGGGATGTGGAGCTTTGGGCGATGGTATTGGTAAAAGAGCCGATGAGAAACGGCGAAGCCAACAGGGGGCGGCTAACTGAGGTGTTGAACGAGTTCGCGGAGGTTTTTGGAGAACCGAGTGGCCTACCACCTAAATCAGTATCTGTCCGACCGTACAGATATAGTTACATTCAGAAGGATGAAATCGAGAAATTGGAGAGTGATATGTTGCTGACAGGAATCATTCAGCCCAGCTCGAGCCCCTTTTCGAGCCCAGTTCTACTCGTTAAAAAGAAAGACGACAGTTGGCATTTTTGCGTGGACTATAGGGAGCTGAATAAAGCAACAGTGCCTGATAAGTACCCGATCCCGGTAATTCAGGAAATGTTGGATGAGTTGGCAGGGGCAGTGGTGTTCTCATAGATCGACCTCCGTGCAGGATATTATCAGATACGGGTGGCGCCATCACACAAGACCACTTTTCAGATTCACAGTGGACATTATGAGTTCCTGGTGATGCCGTTCGGGTTTACTAACGCACAAGCTACATTTCACTCTACCATGAATGATGTGTTCCGTCCATTTTTTAGAAGATTTATCTTGGTCTTCTTTGACGATATCTTGGTTTATAGTCGGGCGTGGGAGGAGCATCAGGAACACTTAAAACAAGTCTTAGAAATCCTTCGGAAACATCAGTTTAAGGCGAATCAAAGCAAGTGTTCGTTCGGGAGTTTAAAGGTGGAATATCAGGGTCATATGATTTCTGCAGAAGGGGTGGCCATGGACCCTAGTAAAGTGAGTGTTGTTGTCGATTGGCCCCGACCACAGTCGATCCATGAGGTGCGTGGGTTTTTGGATTAGACAAGTTACTACCGGAGGTTCGTACGGGAGTATGTCCTTATGGCGAGGCCGCTGACCACCTTGTTAAAGAAAATAGCTCCCGCGACATTCGAGTGGCCACCGAAAGCTGAAGTGGCGTTTGAAAAACTCAAATGAGACCTCACGGAGGCTCCAGTCCTTGCTATGCCATAGTTTGACCGCCCATTTTTTGTTGAGTGTGATGCTTCAGGTACAGGTGTGGCGCGCGGTTTTGATACAGGAAAGGCTGCTGATTGCTTATTTTAGCAAATCGTTAGCGGATCGTACCCTCAGCAAGTCCGCATATGAACGTGAGATGATGGGACTTGCCATAGCAATTCAACATTGGAGACCATACTTAGTGGGGCAAAGGTTCACGGTGCGCACGGACCATCGTAGCCTCAAACACTTTTTGAATCAGAAGATTGTCACCCCATCATAGCAAGTTTGGGTGGCAAAGCTGCTGGGTTATGATTTGTGATTGAATATAAGACGGGGGTTTCAAATAAGGCCGCGGATGCTTTGTCCCGTAGGGGGAAGACATATCCTTGTCGGCAATAAGGGAGCCAGAATGGATGGGGTTGGCGGAGGTTGTAGAGGAACAACAGCAGGATGCGCACACTCGGGACATTGTGAAAGCATTGGTTGAAAGACCGGGTAGTAAGCCGGGTTTTGAATTGCAGGGAGATCGATTTTCTTTAAGGGGCGAGTAGTGTTGGCACTAACTCAAAATTGATCCCGAAGCTATTGCATGAGTTTCATGACACCCCGATAAGGGGCCATGCCGATGCATTTTGTACTTATCGGAGGTTGGCAGCAAATGTTTACTAGAAGGGAATGTTTCAGAGGGTGCAGGATTATGTGTCTCAGTGCTTGATTTGTCAAAAATCGAAGTATGAGGCAATGTCTTCAGCCGGGTTGTTACAACCCCTCCCTATTCCGGAGCTGATTTGGGAAGATATATCAATGGATTTCATCACTTGCTTGCCAAAATCTCGGGGATACAGTTCGATAATGGTGGTGGTAGACAGATTGTCTAAATATGGCTACTTTGTGGCACTAAAGTCGTCGGTCACAGCCCATTCGGTAGCGGAGGTGTTTGCTTGGAAAATCGTGAGGTTGCATGGTGTTCCACGATCCATTGTGAGTGATCGGGATTCTCTGTTCGTAAGTACTTTCTGGAAGGAATTGTTCACCTTATCCGGTACTCAGTTAAAGTTTAGTTCAGCATTTCATTTGGAGACAGATGGCCAAACGGATGTATTGAACCGTATTGTGGAGACGTATCTTTGTTGTTTTACCAGTGAGCAACCGAAGCAATGGCTGCGTTGGCTTCAATGGGCGGAGTATTGGTATAATACGACGTATCAAATGGCTTCAGTGATGTCGCCGTTCGAAGTGGTGTATGGAAGGGCGCCCCCTTCCATCAAGCGGTTCCTACCGGAGGAGTGTCGCATGGTGGAGGTGGCTGAGGTGTTGGGTAGTCGGGATGTGTTGATGAGTCGTTTAAAAGGAAACTTGGAGAGGGCTCAGCTGAGTATGGCCAAGCAAGCGAATAAGCACCGTCGAGAGGTAGAATTCCAAGTGGGGGATCGAGTGTTTTTGAAGGTTCGACTGCATCGCCAAACCTCCATGGCACGAAAGTCCCACCATAAGCTGCATGCCAAATTTTATGGACCCTTCATGGTAGAGAAACAGGTGGGAGCGATGGCGTATCGGCTGACCTTACCTGCTTCGAGCCGGATCCACCCAATTTTCCATGTGTCACAGTTGCGTCGAGTGGTGGGGAACCACCCGGAGAAGGAGGAGCTGCCGGGGAGCTTGGAGCTGCCGATAGCTCTGGTGTTTGAACCGGAGTCTATTCTGGCAAGGCGTAATGTACAGCGAGGAGGGCATGATGAGGAAAAACTCTTGGTGAAATGGGTTGGTCAGCCGGAGGACGATGCAACGTGGCTGGGCGATGCTGGCTTCAAGAATTAGTTTCCAGATTTAACCTCGAGGACAAGGTTGCTTCGAAGGGGGATGGAGTTGATAGAGAGCAAGAGTTGGGGCAGAAACATGTGTTGGATGAAATGGAAAGACTAAGCCTCTTTTGGTTTATCGTCGGCGTGGACGGGATTAGGCCCACTGTCCGTGGGCCGGGTTCTTAATACTATACTAGTTACTATTTTGTTATTTATGTTTGGTATTATTTATGTTGGTAGTTTCCTTTGATAGTTTTGGTGGGCGGGACAATTTAACTAGCTATTAGGGTTTGTGAATGAGCATCGGGGAATATTATTATTGAAATTGGAGGCCGAGAGGCTTATTGGGCAAACGGAGATCCGTTTGAATATTTATATTCTTATCAATAATTTATTTCTCTAGTTACTTGGTTTCATGCGCCGGCTGTTACGGCTTACAATTTAGGCTCAAGTCGAGTTGCATCTTTGCTTATCTGAAAACTATGACTCTACAAGAGGTTGTTGTTTTTTAAAAGTGATTTTAAGATGCCTCTTTTTAGCTCCATTACAATCATGGTACTAAATAGTCAAAGCACAATAGAATTTTTGTACATAGTGGAATTCATAAATCAATCTAATTAACTTGGTATCTTAATTAGTGTTTAAATAGAACCTATCTTTTATGCAATAACTGTCGCACCTATTCACAGTAATAATTTATTTCTCCAGTTACTTGGTTTCATATGCCGGCTGTTCTAACTTACAATTTAGGCTCAAATCGAGTTGCATATTTGCTTATCTGAAAACTATGACTCTACAAGAGGTTGTTGTCTTTTAAAAGTGATTTTAAGATTACTCTTTATAGCTCCATTACAATCATCGTACTAAATAGTGAAAGCGCAATGGAATTTTTGAATATAATAAATCAATCTAATGATCTTGGGTATCTCAATTAATGTTTAAACAGAATCTATCTTTTATGCAATTAGTAACTCTTATATTATAATTTTTAAAGTGAAGTATTTCTTAAACTCTAAGATGGTTTGTTACATATACTATAAGCACACGAAGAAGAGAATTCTGGCCACTTTGTAGTAGTTCCAGAATTTTCATATATGTGGACTCCAAAAGTTGTGAATGCCATATTGTTTCAAATATTGTAAGTTTCTTTATATTGTAAGTTTCTTTATGCTGGTGTTGCCTCCTCATATAATAGTTCCTGTCGTCTAACTCAAAGTAAAGGAGACTGATTTAGTGACTTCTTAAGTGAAACAATCCTTGGAACATATATAATTTCTGGAATAGCAGAATGCAGACACAATAATTTGTATGAAACACGAATACAAATTCACTAAAACCAAAATATTTCAATTTTTCTGACATTGATCTCTTCTTTTAATTTGTTAATTAGCAACTTTCTACCATAAATTTTTAATAATGTGCGCTCATCTTCCCCTTCAATACCCTTCAACTTTTAGTAATTTTATTTTTCTTCTTTGTAAATCGGTTATACCTATTGTTGGATAATGTAGAATAAAAAATTACTATTGTGGAATATCTTTTTGACAATGCTTACGGCTGTGGATCTGTATTTTGGGATAAAGTGAAAAGAAATGTCGTTCAGCTAACTTGCCGTAAATTGTCTTCATTGCTCAATAGGTATGCATCTGCCTTATGGATAAAAGGTGAATAGCACTAGTCTAGCTAATTTACTATGACTAAATATGAACATTCTTTGTTTTTCATTGCATATGCTCATGCATCTGACTTTTTTATTAAAAAAGAAAAAAAATGTTCACTATGATGATTTGGTTGGCTTTTTTTCATATGTTATATTACATCCATTCTATTGCATGTTTCAAGTACAAAGTAGATTTTATGCACCTAATTCTAATCTTTTTAGTTAGTAAAAATCAGCTCTACAATTATAACAAACTTACTATGACAGTATATAGATATTGTAGAATCTTGTGGAAGAAGAGTGCTTTGAGATTCATTAGGTATGACGGTAGGTGACAGTGCCATTGGCAACACCTATATATTGATTTCTTACACTAGCAACACATTTTCCACGGTTAGACATATTTAATCAAATTAGCTCATAGAGAAAAAAATTGTACTAATTTTTTTTATCAAATTAATATGTATGTACACTATAATATTATAAATATAGATTATCTAAAAATACTAAGAATTTTGCTTTTTTGAAGGTTAGTTGGGAAAGCATATGCAAAAAACCATCATATATGGCTTAAAGGGGAGATGAACAGACGGCAAATTCTTCTCCCGACCAATTCTTGCTAAGGTAAATTAGATAAAAGTGAACATGTAGCATTATTTTGAAATTTCTTTTGTTTCGAAAGCTTTCTTTAAATTGTGAAATGGAATTTCTTTGTTTCAACATCAGTTGAACACTTAGGGAGTGTTTGGTTCGCTAACCACACATATGTGTTAGTGAATAAATAGGGATTATTGTATAACTTAGGTTATCTAATATTATGTTTGTTATCATATTTTAGTATTAATGAAGTTAAGGATTAGGAGTTGATAAAAATGTAAATTTACATTGTTATCCTTAAAAGTTATTATAATTTTTTTTGTATGTTCTCTCCTAATTTTATCTTAAGTGATTTCATGTTCACTTTTAAAATTTTTTAAATTAAAATTTTATTAAATTTTAGGAAAACATAGATTACGTACAAAATGTACTATTTATATTATTTTTAAAATTAAAATATGTGTTATTTATATGAAGAAAAAAAATCCACAATATTTTTATTTTTTAAATTAAAAATTTTAATGACCAGATTTTAATTATTTTAAAATTTAATCTTCTTTTTAAAAAATCTAAAATCTAAATATTATCATCACAGACAAAATAACAGACTATTTTTTCAAATTCTTTTTTCCTTAACATTTTAAAAGAAAATACTAATTATTATTATTTAATAAAAAAATTTAAAACGTTAAACAATCTTAGAGTTAGTTTCACACATATTTTGCCCCAGTTTTTATTTATAAAATTAGTTTTAATTAGATGGTAACAAATGTCCATTTTTATTGAAAATGGTCAACAAAATCTATTAGGGGCAAATATTTACCTTAGAAAATGGAGTACTGTATAGTTTGAGGAAGGGTGTATACTTTGCTTTGAAAGAAATCGAAATTGGAATGAAGATGAAATTAAATCACGATGCATTCGAGATATAAAGAAACCGCGTAGATCTAGATCTGCGATTCATTCTTCTGAAGTTGGAAGAATCAGAATTCTCTCTCCGCGTAGATCCCAATCTGTGATTTCATTTTCATCCGAGAGAGATATTTTCTTTTCCCCATCAAGCTGTGAGCTTAGTCATTCATCAAAACGAAACAGACATATCCAATTTCTCAAATTCTCTATTACCAATCGCCATTTTTGCGTGAGCCAAGGAGGAGAGAATGAACAGCTTGTGAATTTAGGCTTCCTTTTATGTATTATAGAAGGGGTACAATTGTCAAAATAAAATTAATAGCACTCATCTGCTCCCCCTTCTAATTAAACCCATCAAGGGGTTGGGTTTTATTCCACTGGGCTAATGAGTTTAATAACCGGGCTGAGAAATAAAACTGCAAAATTTTGCAACCAAATTAATTATTAGGTGGGTAAAATGGTGTATTAGGGCTTAATCATCCCAACCAAACACTCCCTTAGTATAAAGGAAAACAATCATGAGAACAAGCTTTATATACATCTATACTGCCTCAATAAAGGGGAATATTCCTTTTCTTTTATTTCTTTTTGGACAAATTCTCTAGCTTCTGCTTTAAAACTCAAAGTGTGTGGTGATCTCAATACCAGATGGCAAACTTCTCCACTCCTGAGTATGCAAACACCGAGAAAAATTATATGAAGCTCCAATTACTTAATCAGCATGCAGACGTCTCCATCACTTATCTTCTATGAAGTCGTTGCTATCTTCGAAATCCGATGTAAGGAAGAGCCGGCTGATATATGGTGCTCACTTGCATGTTGAGTAATTTGAACACCTCTTTTCTCAAATTTGGCTTGGTCTTTGGAGCCACAACTTGACAGTTTCAAATTGCATTTTCTTTTAAAAGTCCTAAGCCCACCACTTATTCTCAACTGGCTGTTGGGAAATCAGGGAATAAAATAAAATATTTAGAGTAGGTTTATCATGTTGATAGATTAATTTTTTCCCCCTTTTCTCAGTTGAGATATAATGTAACTGACAACATTGGTTCAACACATTGACAGTGACTCATGTATAAAAAATTTGATCTAAGAAAATATATCAGCTAATATTCGGGCTCCCTTGCATGTTTGAGTATTTTGTTCCACACTAAATTTTATTATTCAAAGTTAGAAAAATATTTGAACTTTATAGGTTCAAAATATATTTCAATTTTAAATTTGTGGTCTCCTTAATAAACATAATTTGGAGCGATTTATATGAATATTTAACTAAAAAGACTACCAAATTTGATAAATTATACATAAATTTGTACACTAAACGCATAAATATCCAATACATTAAATCAAAGATGTGTCCATCAAATATTTAAATAAAAATAGTAGTTATTTAATATTTTAAATAATTTTGGTTTTTTAAAATTCGTGTAATACGTTAGTTGTTGAAATAAGAGTGGAAATTTTGACTAATTTAAATTATGAGACAAACTTAAAAAAACAAAAAATTTGAGAAAGGAAGTGTAATTTAATAAATATATTTATGATAATACTATTTAAATTTTCTTTCACTCATTTTATTTTTTTACTGAATAAATAATTAATAATCCCGCGTTAGCAAGCGGTTACATGCTAGTACTTTTATACTCCGGTAACCTGTCCGGTAAACATTAGGTAACAGGTAAAGAGTTGTCTACGTGGCACACTCACCGCATAAGGTTTATCCTTTTTTTCTTTCACGCCGTTTTCTCTCTGAGCAGCGCATCACTTCTCCTCTCCCCCTAATTTCCTTCATCACTGTTTCTTCCGCACCACTGCAGCGTTCACCTCATCAATTCCCCTCTCCCCCTACTTTCCTTAATCGCTCTTTCTTCCGCACCGCAGCAGTTCCCCCTCTCGACCTCTCCACCTACCGGTAAGTGATGCCTAATTTTCCGATATTCTTATCTATCAGGTGATTCACTACTTACTCTTTTATGATTAGCATAATCTCTCTTGTTTTTCCCCTACATAGGAGTCACCTTCCTACGTCTCCACCTACACGGAAAAAGTCCCGGATTTTCTTATCTCGATCACACAAAAAGGAGCCCTAATTTCCCTATCTCAATTAGGCGATTCACTTCCGATTCAAGGTACGTATTTTTTGATTGAATACGTGAATTTATGTGATAATATCTAAACCCAGATGACATAGATAGTAATTCTGAGATGATTCTGAATGAAACTGGAACAAGATGTGTTCATGCATTTCTAAACCCACTGGAACGGGGTAGTGATCTCTATTGTTTTAATAAGAAACTATTTTTTAAATAAACCAACAAATTAATTATTTCATTAAATCATAATAATTCTGAATACTAAACAAGTGTCAGAAGCGTGGTTAGTGATTTAAACATGTGATTAAAATTTGCAGAATGATGATTAATTTGAGAGATAGGAAACAACAGAATGATGCAAATTAAATTCGTAGTTTTTAGCTAGTTAATAATCTGTGATTTCTCCAAACAAGAAATTTACTTTAATTATATCATATATGAGCTTCAGAATTACAACATTTGTGCATGATGAATATTATATATACACACACACACTCATAATAGATAATTAAGTCTAACCATAAATTAATATTTTCATGGTAATTACATGCATTCATTCATGTGCGCCTATCTAGCTAGCATTGATTAGGACATCACAAAAGCACCTTAAGTTTTACTTGCTATCTATCTTCTGCTAAAAAAAAAATCATTAGTTCATCATTTACTTTTGAATCACTCCATACATTTTCATTTAGGAAACAGTTTAGCAGTTTTAGTATAACTGATACACATTTTAGTTTCAAGGACAGTATACATGCTACACATAATAACTCTGTGATGTGTATTGCGTCTTTTAAAAATATTCACGATTTGTTTATAATTTAGGTGGGCAGTTATGTAAGCAGGGTCAAATTTCATTATGTTCATGGGCCTTATTCATTATTCATGTTTTTAAACTTCGTCCTCTTGTTTTTTACATGATTTTCCTGACATTAGATCGTGGAAAAAATAGCATTCATACACTTTAATTATTTGAAATGTCAAATTATTCTTTGAGATGGTTGATAAACAGATCAAGAATTTTATTCTTATGAATTTTTTAAAAGCAACCAACTCCTGATTTTTTATAAAGATAGTTTTATCGGTTAAGTTTTTATTTTGATATTCAGTAAAAAAGTAACTTTTTCTATTGGGTGATTGTGTGCACAATTGAGGTTTGTTGGTCATGAACTTGCATTGCAATTAATAAAACCTATGAAAGGGTAGATATGTAGCTTGGAGCCTGATTAAGTGCTAAAGATAGAGAGTTTGGTGTTGTAGACGTAAGATTCTAGCAACAATTATAGTTGTCTATGTTTTTACTTCATGTGAATGTTGAACAATATTTATTATTGAAAGTAAGATTTTAGAAACCCTTCGACATAATCTACTCCACCCTCGAATTCGTTGCTTGAAAAAGACGTAATACTTTCCTTGTTTATTTGTTATTTAAGTTTTCAATTTCTGGCAGTGTTATATTCAGTTTTGACAAATTATAGAGTAAAGATATAACTCTTTTGATGAGTTCATTAGTATTCTGTTCATTGAGGAAAACGATTTGGAAGATTTTTAATGTTTGTGGCTTGCGTCTTCATGCATTTTCATTTACCCAGGGAGCTAATTTCTTTAAATATATTATTTCTCTAATTTAACTCTTATTTTTTGAAAACATTAGACTGACACTGTTCGTAACTATTACATTCATAAATTGTAGTGTGAGATATTAATTTAAGCCTATTTGTTAATTTGAATAATATTGCAATGGATGTCAAGTAGAATAAATAGTTAATGCTTAAAAAAAAGATTTCAGTTGTGCTATTACATGAATATATCAGGTTAAATTAAATAGAAAAACTAACTCCAGTTCATTTCAATTCTAAAAAGCTTTTTAGAAATAATTATGAATGCTTCACCCTCTCAAATCAAGTAAGAAGTTGTTCTAACTTAATAATGTTTCTTGAAAATTTTATTCTTGCTTGTATATTTTTTTTATTGAAAATCATTTTGCATCTTTTGTTGTTGGCTAATTATTTCGCGAGTTTTGACATGTGAACAAGCAATCTACATCTTTTGTTGTTGTCTATTTATTTCTTCAGCCTTCACCAATGGGTGTAATCATGATTCCCTAATTTTGACAATGAGCTTGTAATGACCATTACATAATATAAGGCTGTTCTCTTTGTTTCCTTCACATTGTAGAAATTATCATGCCCATTACATTATTGGTACTATTTTTTGCTTACGTTCATTTCTTTTTTTTCCCCAGCCGCTGTAGTATCCCTGATTGCTATATGCAATACGTAGCTTACACAAAGAAAACAAAAAGGTATGTACTTCATTCCTAACTACTTGTAGTGTACTTTCCAACTTGTTTTTGGCAAATTCCTTTTTTAGTTCCTTGTCATAATCATTTCCCGAACTTATTTTTGGCTTCTTATATAGTTTCCCCTCCAGTTTCATAATTTGCACACCTCTTATTATATTTTCGGTATAGTTTCTTTAAAATAGAACGAACTTGAAAGAAAGATTGTTTCCACTTCATTGTCTATTTGACTTTATTACTTCATTTAATAATAATGCCAAAGAAAGAAAACCTAGCTACCACCAGCAAAAGAAAATATTCTAGCTATGAAGATCAAAGATTAGCAAAGAATAGTCGTCGAAGAAAGCTTAAAAATCCATCCCCAAGTTCATCATACATGCCATGTGTAAATATTGACCCTTTACAATGTCTACCACACAATCCTAACGTCCTACCTAATGTGCCAAACTGTGAATTCTGTCATGCAAAGCGTATCTACTTGGAATCACCTGGTTTCTGCTGTTCATTAGGAGATATAGAATTATTACAATCAGAAATGACTCCAGACTTGGTGCAACTGTATGTTAGTAACACTGACCATGCTAAAGAATTTCGTAACTATATTCGCAGTTACAATAACATGTTTGCTTTCACATCATTAGGAGTACATTATGATAAATCCTTATCTAAGAGAAACGCAGGAATTTATACATTTCGAGTACAAGGCCAGGTTTATCATTTTCTTAACTCACTAACGCCAACGGAAGCTGAAAACCCAAAAAATTTACAACTATACTTCTTTGATACTGAACATGAACTTTTGAACCGCATGTCTGTTAGCTCAAAATTTAGTGAGAATATTGTGGAAAGCTTAATGCATCTTCTACAGGTAAATCCATACGCAAAATTTTTCTGTAATCTTAGTAATATTAATGACTTGCACGAATATAAAATTGCTTTGCAAGCGGACCCTTTGTCTGACCAGAATGGTTATTAATAAACCGTCTGCTTCCCAAGTAGCTGGAATATGGTTAGACACTTACACAAATGACCAAAGTACAGGCCCACACGTTCAAGTTTACCCGAACAATAGCTATCCACAAATCATAAGACATTATTTTGGATGTTACGATCCTATGTAATACCCTTTAATATTCCCGAATGGAGAACCTGGTTGGCATCGTGGCATTAAAAAATTTACTTATAAAAAAAGATTCACCTCAAAATGGGCCGGTAACAGTACGGTTGCCGGTCGCCAAACGTTACACAAGTTCGTGTCCGATGAACACCGCATTACTCAGACGGCGCAAACCCTCCACCTTGGTCTATCTTCACTTTCGTCTACACGCTCGCCCTCTGCCTCCATCTGTCTTCGCCTTCATCTAGGGTTTCTGCTCTTTGACTCTTGTTCTCACGTCTTCTAAGTTAATCTCTCTGTGTCAAGTTTCCGCTTTTGGTACGTATCTCTTTTGACGCTTCCTTTTGTCTTCAGATTCAATTTTGAGATAATAATTTTAATTAGGTATTTTTCCTTTGATTTCGTTTGCCCAGAAAATTAGTGGGCAATTATTAATGATAATGTTCAAGAAATTAGCAAGGAAAATCTTCTTCTTTTTATGGTCAGGTTTTCTTAATTCTTGGCTGCACACTATCCTCATAATTTGTACCGCTGAAAGCCAACTTTTAGAAATGGTTTCTAACATTTTGAGCAGCAAATTGTTGATCCTTTTTTTTCTTGATCTATGCAATAGTATTGTTTTTAATCTGACTTTAGAAATTGAGTTCCTTTAAATTTTAACTCCATTTTCCATTTCTTTGCGAAGATGTTCTGATATGGTGTATTCCACTTGCTAATTTGATGGTGTAGAGTGTGGACTTTGGTCTGTTGTTAATATTCAAGTAGAGTGTGGACTTTGGTCTGTCGTTAATATTCAAATAGTTAGTTCTAAGACTGTCCTGTAGGTGGAATGTGACAATAAAATTTATAAGTAGGAAGTAGAGTAAAAAGATCCACCCATTAACATGTGCTTTTTCTGTCATATGCATAACAAAGCCTATAAAATATTTCTGTCATATGCATAACAAAGCCCATAAAATTCTCAAGAGTAGATGAAGCGGCTAATAGTTTCTTAAAATTTAGTTGTTGTGGGGTCAACTTCTGTTATTGCTTCATTAAATAATTAAAATAACAGCCTTTTCAACCAAAGTAGGCTAAAATTAAGATGATATGTGCAGGAATACGTGGCTCACTTATTTGTGAAGTAAATTGTTTATCCAGCCTCACTTATATGTATCTTTCCAAACAAGATTTAATTTTTACATTTGTTGTGTGTTTGCTCTATTATGTTCATATGTTGGTGTTTGACTGTGTTGCCAATTTCATGCATTTATTAAAGCTTTGTAACTTCTGTTGTCTTATCCCATTGTTAAATTAAAGTGTGATAAAGTTAAACTTCGGTTTAGTAATTAACAAGAAAGCAATTTAGCAAAACCTATTTCTAAACAAATTTCTCGATGATGGTGATACGCAGGAGGTACAAATTAGACTGTTACTCATCTTCTGACACTCATAATTCATCTAATACTGACTTAATGATGGTGATATGCTCACAAACACTTCTCTAAAAAATATTTGGAGTTTATAAATGTGATGTGAAATGACATTCCTCTATTGTTTGATGCTATAAAAAAAAAAATGATTGGAGATGAGTTAAAGTTCTATATTGGGCATTCTTAGCCACTGCTTTATTGACTGTATTTTTGAGGAAACTCTTGGATCTCCAGCAAGTATTTATATTTGAATGTAGTCGTGAAACTGACGCAATCTTTGTAAGGTAATCTCTGTTGGCTCGAACCGATCTATACTTGGAGTTGCTCGTCCGGCCAATCATGGAGAGTTGGGACCCGACGACGAAATCGACCCTAACCCGGATTCCATTACTCTCGGTGAAAGCCGGCCCACGTGACGGTGGCGCGTGGATGCAGCGCCTCAAGGAGGAGTACAAGGCGTTGATCGCCTACACCTCCATGAACAAATCCAACGACAACGATTGGTTCCGAATCTCCGCCGCCAACCCGGAGGGCACTCGCTGGACCGGAAAATGTTGGTACATACACAATTTGCTTAAATACGAGTTTGATTTGCAGTTTGATATACCTGTTACTTATCCGGCTACCGCCCCTGAAATTGAGTTGCCCCAGCTCGATGGAAAGACTCAGAAGGTTGGGTTTTGTTCTTTATTTCGAATTTTTGTTTTGAGTTTTTATTCATTTATTTTTATTTTATTTGTTTTATTTTATTTTTGTAGATGTACAGAGGAGGGAAGATATGCTTGACTGTACATTTCAAGCCGCTATGGGCTAAGAATTGGTAAATGTTAATTAATTTCTACTGATTTATTTTTTTTCTTTCTAGTTTAACATGAATTGTTAAATTGTTGAATTTTTTAGCTGGTGAATGTGGGATCATGCTTGAGTTTGTTAAATTATGTATTATGATGCTGTTGATAATTTGTTGGACTGAATCATTTGTGTTTGGGAGAAATGAAAGGGGGTACCAGGATGATTAGGGAATGAAATCATGGTATTTGAGTTATGTGTTATCCTTGTGCTTATGATGGAGTTTTAACCGTCTTTTTGCGGAAAAAATCTATGGTTTATAGCATTATTTTTTGCTACAATTGAACTAATCATTCCTCGTTCTTGGAAATTGATGACAATTGTTTGATCATATCAAATACTGGATTGTGTACAAACACTTTCGTCGTTTACATTGGAACTTCTGTTTTTATTTTGCTTACTGAGTAGATGCCAACCCCTGGGAAGATTATTATGTACCGTGCCTTGTGTTTGATCACTTTCTAAGAGCTAGATATTAGTAAATCCCGCTCCTTTTTGCATTTCTTATGAATGATTTGAGGACATGGCAAACAAAATGAATTGAGGTTGTTTGGTAACTCTCTCAAGTAGTTTGTAGGAATTGTCTCATTTTCTCTGTAACAAGGTTTTCCATTTGTGTTGAAATACATGAACTCAATAATTTGATAGTTTTTACTTTACAGAATCACCCTTTCTCTTCCTACTTTGAATACTGTGTTCTTCTTAAGGGTGGACCAAATTCTTTGCTGAAAAGTGAAAACCCCAATAAAACATCCACTTTGTGTGGCATCTTATGTGTCACTCCGTTAGATGAGTGACACGTAGGAGCGAGAAGAGAAACTATACCCTAAGTCAACGTATAAATCCTTGGGGTAAGGGATTGTATTTCTCCACCCTGCCACGTGTCAATCTAAAGAGATTTCATGCCAAAATGTCACAGGACATCCCGTGTCTTTCAGTATAATGCAAGGACGTCAACTCCGATGAATTCACTTATCTTTAATACTTTGCTCTTTGCTCCCTTTTTTGAGGTATTATACTCTAAAGAAAATAATATATACACAGTAGAAAAGTTTAATCTTTTCTTTATGTCTGAAGAACGCTCCATTTTCTCCAAGAGAAAAAGGTACCTTGGAGACAATGACTGAGTTCTTTCTCATTGTTTTCAGTAGTTGAAGTGTTATTTGTTATTTCATTTTAATCATGCTCAACAAGTTCAATTTTTCCAGAAATGGGAAAACTAACCATAGCATTTAGCAATCAATATACAGCATTCCCACTTACTGGGAGGCATCGGAATTTTATAGAGTTTTGTGCTCCCTGTTTTGACCTCATTGATGAAATTTCTATAATACTCATTCATCTCAATTGAAAATTAAAATATGTTTCACTAAGCAAAGTAGTTGTACGCGTGTTATGATTGTTTACAAGCTATCACCCTCCATTTTTGTGATTTTTTTCCTGGTTGGGTATCCAGGTGACATTGGTTAAGTTCTTCAGCACCTTTGTAAACAGAATTACCATTTAATTCTTCATATTCTTATCACGTTCAACTCAGAAAATGAATTCACTATGTTTGATATTTTTATATGTTGTGGCCAGTCCTAGGTTTGGCATAGCACATGCACTATGCTTGGGCCTTGCACCATGGCTTGCTGCAGAAATTCCTATCCTCGTTGATTCCGGCATGATCAAGCACAAAGACGATACAGCAGCATCCATTGACTCTTCTGATGTTAAGGGTGTTTAAAAAATGATCAAAACGTACTAGACATGTCTCTGTATCGGCCTCAAGCAGAATTCTGGGTTTAGTTAGATGCTGAATTTGGTCAGGTATAACGAATACCATATGTGCGAAGCAACTAACTCCTGTTAAGTTTATTGACAATGTGAAAAACCTGTTGAAGTTCTTTCTTTTTATATCTTCCTGAAATATAGTTTCCAGTAAAGTTGAAGGTACTATCATACTTATAAGATCTTGCTTCTATGGATGGTATATTGATGTATGAACAGATTGTGTCTAAAGCTCTATATATCATTCTTGTGCATGGTGTTTGTCCTTGCACTGTTTTGATAATTTTTGCTCTGCTAAACTTTTGATAAATGAACAACCAACCCAAAGTGAAATCACACTTAATTTCATACTGGTTTGGAAATTGCAAAGAGAGAAATGTAAGTAATATAATTTCTATAAATTTGACAAATTCTTAGAAAAATAGCGATTAACGCATAATTAAGATATTAATTTTTAGAAATTTAATCAATACGATCGAATTATGAAAAATTCCACCGTTTAGTATCGCTCGATGTCAAGAAGTCATGCTAACGTGCTCGATTGTTATCTAGCATCACTACTTAACACTGAAATCTTCTAGAACTTCTGCTTGGGATCGAGCAACTTTGCTCAGTAACAATCGGCCAACACACCTCTCGTTTCCAGATCTCTTACTGATACCGAGCAATCATGCTCGGTCATGATTGAGCGAGCGTTAATCATTCGGATAGAATAACTCCCATCTTGACCTTTTTTACTCGACACCGAGTAATCATGCTCGACCATGATTGAGTGTTAATCATTCGGCTAGAATAACTCTCATCTTGATCTTTTTTATCCCTTGTTTTCAACTCGACAAAATATCTCTAGTGCATATGTTCTACAATTATATAAATACTAAGACCTTTATTAATGCTGAATATGACAATCAAACTACTCAAAAATGTATTAAATCAGATCTAAAAGATCATGAATTTTCGCTCTCATTAATATCATTTTAAATCGAGTTAAGAGTATTTTTTTCGTATATTTAAACATTTTTAGACTCTTTACTGAGTGAGGCTCATGTGTACCCGGGCGCACAGAGCACATTCTGTGCGTCTTTACAAATTTTCATGCCCCTTTACAATTTAAACCCCTAGCAATATATATGTTTAAATAGAATATAGGGGGGAAGAATTGTGTTCACATGGGGACACGAAGTATCCCTCCGTGGGCGCAGGAGCTTTTGCCCAAGTATGGGTGAAAAAAAAATTTGTGGGGTAATGTGGGGAGATTCCTCGTATTATTATTTCCTCCATTCCTTATTTGAATTCACAGTTAGAAGATACAAAATTAAAAAAAAAAATTATATTTTTACTCTACTCTAAGGATTTTGTTTGGTATTTTTAAGTAATAAATTAATTATAAAATAAGTTTGTGAATTGAAAATGAGTTGACAATTTCGAATTAAGTGTATTGTAGAATTATTGGATTGAGTATAATTTTTTAATTGGGGTGTGAACTTGTTTATAAAACAAACAAAAATACTTTATCTGTTCCAAGCAACTGTTTACATCTTTTTATTTTTGTTTATCTCAAAGGCAAAAGCTTGTGTGTGCCCGGGCACACGGGAGCACATTCCGTGTGCCTTTAGAATTTTGTGCTAAATTGTATACCCATATAAGACAAAAATTTGTGTGCGCCCGGGCGCACGGAAACACACTCTATGTGCCTTTAGAATTTTGTGTTAAATTGTATACCCTTTAATGTATACGCTTTATTTTCTGAAGAAAAATAAAAAATATAATGAAAGGTGTATACCCTTTAGAATAAAATAATATACTCTCATTAATTAAAGTGTATACCCTTTGCCTTTAGAACAAAATAATGTACCATTATCTATAATACTAAATTTTAAAGGCGCACACAAGCCTCACTCTATCTCAAAATAAGGTTTTATTTTTTTGACAAGTGGGACCCACACAACAATTAATATTTTACACGGGTCACATACAACACTAATACAATTACCCATCACATATTAAAATTTTCCCTCCGTCTGCTCGAAAGAGTGTCTTTTTTCCATTTGGTCGTCCGCTTCAAAGAGGGTCATTTCATTTTTACGCACATGAGACTCATACACACTAATACAACTAAAATATGGGGTTCACACTCCCACTAATACAACTACCCACTACACATTAAATAATAATACTCCTTAATCAATGTGCACAAAAGTAAAAAATCCTCTTTTGGGCGGACGGAGGGAGTATTATCTTTCTAGACTTTCTTAACTCACTACACATTAAAATATTTTATCACTTAATTTATATAAAAAAACAAATACTCCCTTCGTCTGTCCGAAAGAGGGCATTTTGCTTTTGTGCACGTTGATTAAGAAGTATTATTATTTATTGTGTAGTGGATGTTAGATTGTATACTAAAAGTCTAGCTTTAGTATGAACAATGTTATAACAATTTATTTGAAATGAGAATCATATGTTCAAATAATTGCGTCTTATAATTTATTTATATGCAAGATGCAATAGTCCACTTACTTTATACTTCAGATAATATGTTGTGCGATAACACGCGGAAGATCATATTATCGATTTCCTTATAAAGTATAAACAGATGCTCACAACCGAGATAGACGGGGACTCTCTATCGTGATGGTTGTAGTGTGGTTTGATATTAGCTTGTCTTAGCTATAGAATCACATTAGTGCACCTTGTGTGTATTGAGCAGGACCGCTTGAGATCGTTCGACTTATACTAGAAGAACTTGATCTCTGTTATTATGGATGTTCGTGCTCTTAATCCCTATACAATAACCTTGACACGTAGGGCAGTATGTATTTCTTTGATTCATCAATGAGTGAGATTTACATGTAATTAAATCAACAAACTCGATGAGTTGGGAAATAGTGTTGTTTTTATGGTGTGCTGTTGATTGTAGAAGGAATTCGTGTCGGTTATAGGTTGATGATGTCCCCTTAAGGAGCTCATAAGGATTATCATGTAAACCCTATAGGTGGATTTATTCCGGCATGATAATGAGGTTGAGTAGTACTACTCTTGGATGAGATATTAATTAATGGAGTTGTCAGTAACTTAATTAATTAATGGACGTTGTATATCTTAAACATGGGGAGACTAACGGGCTCATAATAAGAAGGAGCCCATTACATAATTATGGGATTAGAACGGTAGTGCAGTAATAATATTTTAGTGGTATATATTATTATTATTGGACTTAAGTATAAGCTTTGGATTAAGCTTAGATACTTAAGTCCAATGGAGGTCCAACTCTAATTTCTCCTCCTGGTCCCTGCTGTAGCCCCTATATAAGTAATCTCAACTATCCGGAAACCCTAATCTATGAGATTAATCACGCCTAACACTGTGGAGAGTGAGGGAATAGCAGAATGAGAAGATCTCGAGGATCGTCGCCCATACGACGTCGAGATTGGACTTGGGAATACAGCAGAAGACTGGAAGGTTGTTTGTTGCTGCTGTCCGACACATTGTATAATTTTTATAAAATCGCACAGATCTCGGAATTGAACTTGTAATATACTGACGAAAAGCTACAGAAAAGAGAATCGTCTAAGCTTGTAGATCATCTCAATTGGAGATCTGAGGAGGATGTTATGGCTATTCTCATGAGGCTACGCAGGATGCCGGCGAGAATTCATCTTCTCCAATATACCCTGGTGAAAGGTAATGCGTTTCTTGTTTACTTGCTTCCGCTGCTTGTTAGAAACGTATGGAACCCTAACAGTTCACGTTAACCAAACGATTGAATGCCAATAATTGGTATCAGAGCTTCGATTTTGCGGTGAAGCGTGACACGTTATGCCCGGGTTTATGTGAATTATGTGAATTATTTTGAATAATGATCTCATGATGATAAGGATTTTGAATTCTTTGAGTAATCTGAAATAAACCCTAAGTTTTTTTCCTTCTCGGTTGTACAATGTTCATTGTATACCCAAACCTGTACACCACACATACATCACCATACTGTGGCTGATCGGTGGGATTGAGTGGTGAGAGACGGTGGCGATCGCGGTATTATACGGCGAAGCTGTCTTGTTGTCAACGGTGTTGATATGCTGACTTGTACAGAAGAACTGACTCTGAGTTGTTGATAGCAACAATCGATAATAGAAGTCGATTAGTTGTGAAAGGGCAGGCCGACGACGGCAGCCTGGTTGTAGACGATCGTGATTACGATGGCAAGTGAACGATGGATGGCATGACCTGCGGGAGTCAGGCTGCTGCACGGGTGAGTGTCGGACGGCAGTTTAATGGTCTTCGCTGTCGGGTGGCGTGACGACAACATCGGCTGTTGGCATTGAGATACCGTCGGCGATGCGATCAGCGAACGGCTAGAACGCAAATCAGCAGAACTCCATGGTGTGTCAAGTGATGAAGGCAGTTGGCATTTATCACCGATCAGCAAGCCTCGGTAGCGCTTCGCGACCAGAAGATTGAGTTGGGCTGATGGAGTTTTCCCAACGAGTATGATGCATAGATAATCGAAGGACCACGATGTTGGCCAGACGAATCTGTCAGCACTGGCAAGCCGTGGCTAACATGTGCAGGTATTCCGACGAGGGCTTAGAGAAGCTACAGGCATTGGCGGAGATCATCGACGGCTGCTTCGAGCGGGTCTGCGCATAGGTGTTGGTTGGACATGGCATGGCAGGCGCTCTGACGACACGATGGTGGAGTTTTCCCGACGACATGACTGTTAGAGTACAGGGCCGGTCTGATGGGCGTTCTGTACGAGTCTTCTGGATTTTCAGATCGAGCCTGGGACTATTCCGATCGAGTCTACAGCATATTCCAGTCGGGTCCATAATTTTTTCCGAGAGACCCAACAAAGTTTTCGAACAGGTCTGCAATGTGCTTCAGGTCCTCCGACTTTGCGGGGCAAGTCTGTTAACGTGTGTGTCAAGGCAGGGGCACTTGTTCGTCTGAACATGGCATGGCACGAATAGACAAGTAACAAGGCTGGAGGCGAACGATATGAATGGAAAGAGGCTGGCCTGGCACGTTGGATCATATGGCCGGTGGGAATTCTGCAGGCTATAAGAATCTTGGCTCTAGTTGGACGACGAGACGTCGACGGTAGGCTACTACGGTGGAGGGTTCGCGTGTTCTGAAAGTCGACGGCTAGTCGTTGATGAGTGGCGGCGGATCGACAACTTGACACGCCAATGGCCGGTTCTTGGATGTGTGGCTTCGCGACGAGTCATTCGGCAAGCGGCAAGAATTTCCTTCGGGCAGTTTCACCAGCGGGTAGCAGCACTGATGTTGTGGCGCCGTTTCAAGCGGGCGGTTTCCAGTTGCTGTGGATCAATGTGTGAGAGTTTTGGGCCCTAAGCTTGTTGACTAAGTCAAATCCTCTTATTTGGTCACTTATTCCTTATATAAAAATTGATATAATTGTTTTATTTGTCAATTATTATATATTTGGATTGGATGCATGTTCTACTTGATTTACTATCTTATTTGCCGTAATAGGAGCATGCTAGGTTGCATATTTTATTTTGATATATTATATGCATGTAAAAACCCTCGTTGTTAAATAACTAAGTAGGAGAGGAGATTGATAATTAATTCTCGCGGCCTCCATTATTGATTTGTTAGCAATGTGAATAAACTTGCGCGTTGGCATTAGAGTCTTCCTCCCCATCGGATGAATTTATTCATGGATTGCTGGAACAGACTTCATTAAATAATTATGTTTGTAATGTAATGCATATGAACTTGCGCGTTGGCATAGACCTTCCTCCCTATCAGATGAGTTTATATGCGGTTCACTGGTAAAAACTTATAATTGATGACAATAGGAAGTTATCCAAGCGCGTGTGTACTTCTCCATCTGTAAGGCACATAAGCTTGCGCAATGGACTTGGGGTCAAATAATGGTATACACTTAGATGCAAATAATAAGTATCTTCAGCGAATAAGGAAGCTTAATCTAAGGAATACTATGCACGAGAATGGATAACTGTATTGCCAATGGCATGGACAGTGGGTATCAAGGTAACCCGAAATAAGAATGATGAACTGTGGTAACACATAATTTTGAAGTACCTGAAAAGGAGTAGAAACCGTATGTGGGCTTACCGGACAGATTCACTGCTTCTTATGGGTTACGTAGATTCAGATTTTTCAGATCAGATAGGGACGACAATAAATCCACCACAAAGGTTATGTGTTTAATTTTAGAAAGTTGAGTCATAATATGGAGGAGTGTTATATAGAAATATATTTCAAACTACGGACTCCATCATGGAAAGATGATAAATTGGAGCCTATGTGGCAGCCAAGGTATCTGTATGACTCTAGAAACTTCATGATGGACTTCGAAGTGTTTCTAAGTTTTCCCAAGGTTATCACAATTTATTTTGATGATAATGGAGCAGTTGCAAACTTGAAGGAATCACGAGCCCATAAGACAATTAAACACATGGAGCACGAGTATCACCTGCTACGAGAAATCGTATGATGAGGGGAAGGTTGTTGTCGCCTAGATCGCATCGAATGATAACCTAGTAAATCCTTTTACAAGGACCCTAAAGCGAGAGCTTTTGATGATCGTGTAGTGGGAGTGAGAATCAGATGTATGGCAGAAGACATGACAACATAGTCTTTTAGTATAAGTGGGAGATTGTTGGATTGTATACTAAAAGTCTAGCTTTAGTATGAACAATGTTATAACAATTTACTTGAAATGAGAATCATATGATCAAATGATTGCGTCTTATAATTTATTTATATGCAAGATGCAATAGTCCACTTACTTTATAATGTAGATAATATATTGTGCGACAACACGCGGAAGATCATATTACCGATTTCCTTATAAAGTATATACAAATGCTCACAACTGAGATAGACGGAGACTCTTTATTGGGATGGTTGTAGTGTAGTTTGATATTAGCTTGTCTTAGCTATAGAATCATATTAGTGCACCTTGTGTGTATTGAGAAGGACAGCTTGAGATCGTTCGACTTACACTGACTTATAGAAGAACTTGATCTCTGTTATTATGGATGTTCGTGATTTTAATCCCTATACAATAACCTCGACACATAGGGCAGTGTGTATTTCTTTGATTCATCAATGGATGAGATTTATATTTAATTAAATCAACAAACTCGGTGAGTTGAGAAATAGTGTTGTTTCTATGGTGTGCTGTTGATTGTAGAAGGAATCCGTGTCCGTTATAGGTTGATGATGTCCCCTTGAGGAGCTCATAAGGATTATCATGTAAACCCTGCAGGTGGATTTATTCTGGCATGATAATGAGGTTGAGTAGTACTACTCTTGGATGAGATATTAATTAATGGAGTTGTCAGTAACGTAATTAATTAATGGACGTTGTATATTTTAAACATGGGGAGACTAACGGCTCATAATAAGAAGGAGCCCATAACGTAATTATGAGATTAGAACGGTAGTGCAGTAATAATATTTTAGTGGTATATATTATTATTATTAGACTTAAGTATAAGCTTTGGGCTAAGCTTAGGTACTTAAGCCCAATGGAGGCCCAACTCTAATTTCTCCTCCTGGTCCCTGCTGTAGCCTATATATAAGTCATCTTAACTGTCCGGAAACCCTAATCTATGAGATTAATCATGCCTAACACTGTGAGGAGGGTGAGGGAACAGCAGAATGAGAAGATCTCGAGGATCGTCGCCCACATGATGTCGAGATTGGACTTGGGAATACAACAGAAGATCGAAAGATCGTTTGCTGATGTTGTCCAACATGTTGTACAATTTTTATAAAATCACACATACATTGGAATCAAACTTGTAATATACTGACGGAAAGCCACGGAAAAGAGGATCGTCTGAGCGTGTAGATCATCCCAATCGGAGATCTGAGGAGGAAGTTATGGCCATTCTTGTGAGGCTACGCAGGCTGCCAGCGAGAATTCATCTTCCCCAACATACCTGGTGAAAGGTAATGCGTTTTTTATTTACTTGCTTCCGCTGCTTGTTAGAAACATATGGAACCCTAACGATTCACGTTAACCAAATGATCGAACACCAACAGTGGGTAGGTGAAGTGTGTGTTTTACATTTTTACCCCCTCTAAGTAATTAGTGTTAATCTGGCAATTAAAATAAAAATTGTACACAGGGGAAGACAAAAACCCATCCACTTTATTACATTGATGTGAACGTGAACAGTAGAGTAAAAGTCAACCTGGTCAAGAGTTTACAATCTTACACAGAATACATGCTAGCTACCTACCAATTAAATTTCAAATTCCCTCCAAACATTTAATAACTTCCCTCCACATACTCCAAAACAGCCTGTGTCCTTCTAAAATTCCTTCCAAAACACCCTACTAATCACCCCCTAATTTTCGCTATAAATACATTCACTCCACCAACAACTTGCAAACAAAAAAAACAGAAGAAAAAAAGAGAACTAAAAATCTTAGCAATAAGAAATTAAATGCCATTGCCCAATTCTTGTTGGTGGGCTCTTCAAATGGCAAGGTTTCACATGATAGATTCAAGGAAGCTGCTGCCAAATTCTGTCAACTTGAAATCAATTAGAAGGACATGGGCAAGATCAAAATAACAAATGGAAGAAGGTAATCATATTTCATTAATCAACTCAAAAAATCTGCGTGCACCTCCAAAATCTACTAAATTTGATCAAGAGAAGTTGCAACTTATTGAGTTCAGTAAGAGGGGAACAATTAGGAGCCTTGCAACTGAGATGAAAGTAGGCAAAAATACAGTTGGAGAATGGGTACAAAGGGAATTGATCAAGTCTCATACCAATGCAATCAAACCAGCTCTAATATATCATCATAAGATAAGTAAAATGAATTTTTGCCTATTAGCATTAGAAGTGAAGGCAGATGATAGTTTAATCAAATTCAAGAGCATGCAGCAGATTATTCATATAGATGAAAAGTGGTTCAATCTTACAAGAACCACTGAAAGATACTACTTGGTGCCTACTGAAATAGAACCACATAGAGATGCCAAAGTAAAAGGTTTATCACTAAGGTCATATTTATATGTGCAGTGGCAAGACCTTTGTATGGTTCAAGTGGGGAATGCCTATTTGATGGGAAAATTGGTATCTTTCCATTTACTGAACAAGTACCAGCAAAGAGAAATTAAAAAAATAGAGAAGCTGGAACAATCGAGACCAAAGTAATACAGTCAATCATGAAGGATGTGACTAAAGATCTAATAGAAGTAAACAATATTAGTTATTTTAGTATATTGATTTCAAGTAAATCATCCCCTTATTTTAGATTATTTAGTTTCCTATTTTCTTTATTACCTTAATTAGTACTAAGGCCTAGGGTTTTGATTCATGGGCCTTGAGTCTATTTAAACTACGTATGTTGCTTTAGGATTTCATCAATAAGAAAGCATTATATTTTGCAGCCTTAATTGGTTTGTGACAGGGTTCATCTCTATGGCCTTCTTTTGAAGGATTGCAGCCTTACGACTTGTGGCGGAGAATTCTATTCTCCGTGGCCCTCCTTAAAGGATTATTTCAATGTGTGTGTGTTTATATTATTGATCATGTGTGTGTGTTTTATCAATTGGTCCGACCTGCCCTCTCTTTGCCTCAATGACCAACACCTGCATCATGATGGAGAAAGAGACACTCGAATCAGTGGCGGCGACACAGGATGCGATGAAGAAAACCCTATCAATGTTCATGGCGGCAATGGATAAAAAATCGATCATCTTGAATCCATGTTCCAGTCGATACTTACGGAACTGGATTCCTCATCATCCACAACGGAAGTACCTTCCATGAGTTTGGTATCTTCTCACACATCTACAGTCCCACAACTAGTTAATACTGGATATATCAGAGTAGTGCAATATCCCAAATCAAATCTGCCTGCTTTTGATGGGTCAGATCCCATGGCTTGGCTTGCTCAAGCCGAATAATATTTTTTGGTCCATAACACCCCCACCAATGAGCGCGTGAATCTGGCTCTTATTTCCATGCACAGGAAGACGATGTTTTGGGCCCAATGGGTTTTACGCCACCATCCTAATATTCTTTGGGAGAGTTATTCTCAAATATTAGTGGAGAGATTTGGGAAAGTTTCGGCTAGGGATGCGTACGTGGCTATGCAACATGGGTCATCCCCTACTACAGCAATGGGTGTTGCCACCACGTCGGATCTGATTTCACCTCCCCCATCGGTCAAGCTCCTAAAGGTGGAACTTCCTCGGTTTGCTGGTTCAAAACCCACCATCGAGGAAGCGCATGTGGAACTAATTTTCATGGTTCACGACACATCCTTGAGTGACCGCGTAAAAACCACCATTCTACCTGATCAGTTGGCTGATGACCCTAAAGATCTCTTAAAGTCGAATGATCCGTTGGATGATGACAGTGAAATTCTCTTAGGGTCCTTCGACCCCTTGGCAAATAAAACCCAACTTTTCAATCCAAATACCATTGAACCTGATGGATATGGCTGATTGCAGCCTTACGGTCAAGGCTATTTGGAGGAGGAGGCAATTGATAGAAGTAAACAATATTAATTATTTTAGTATTTTGATTTCAAGTCAATCATTCCCTTATTTTAGATTATTTAGTTTTCTATTTTCTTTATTACCTTAATTAGTACTAAGGCCTAGGGTTTGGATTCATGGGCCTTGAGCCTATTTAAACTACGTATGTTGCTTTAGGATTTCATCAATAAGAAAGTATTATATTTTGCAGCCTTAATTGGTTTGTGGCAGGGTTCATCTCTGTGGCCTTCTTTTGAAGGATTGTAGCCTTACGGCTTGTGGTGGAGAATTCTATTCTCCGTGGCCTTCCTTGAGAAATTATTTCAGTGTGTGTGTTGTGTTTATATTATTGATCATGTGTGTGTTCTATCAAGATCTCTTGATCAATAAGGTAAACTCTCATTATTGTCTACATGAATTCAGATTATATGCATCATTTGAGTTATGAAACCTAAAACTTATCCTAGATTAGAATTCATACAAAATGTGTTATTCTTAACATTTGCTTTAGGTAATGCCAGCCATCAAAGCTAAATTGCCAAGTGGAGCAAGTAAACACATTTATATTCAACAAGATAATGCCAAACCACACATAAATGATAATGATCTAGAGTGGAGAGAGGCTGCATGTTCAAATAAATTTAATATGCACTTGGTATTTCAACCTCCTAATAGTCCAGATCTAAATGTGAATGATTTAGGATGGTTTAGGGCTTTGGAATCATTGCAAACAAAAACTGCTAATACAATAGTTGATGAACTGTTGCAAGCAGTTCACAATTCATTTGAAGAATATGTGTCATATTAAACTAAATGCTGTATTTTTAAGTCTACAAGCATGTATGAGGCAAGTGTTGGTTTGCAAGGGATCAAATAGATACAAGATCTCTCACTTGGGAAAAAATGCATTATTAAGGGAAGAGACTCTTCCTACAGATTTGGAAGTGGAACTAGATCTAGTTCAATCAAGTATTGATTATCTAATTGGGGAGAATGCAGTGGATGAATTAGAAGAACTCATTGAGAGTGTGGAAGGATTGATTTGAGACATTGTGCAATGTTTTGAAAAGGTAGAAAGCATGAAATATATTTTGAAAGCTGGAAATAGATAATACCCAGCCTTAGGAAAGAAGCATAGGCTCTTTTTTTTTTGCAAGTGAGGAGGTTTTTTTTGTTGCTTATTTTGGATATATAAATATGGAAATGAGTAGAATCTTAACTATAGATAGTTTGTGGATGCAAAAGTGATTGTTTACTGCTATTAAACAAACTGATTCAGTAGTTTATTTAAGCAATAAACAGTATGCCCCACTATGTAAGCATGTTTGAAATATGTAATTCTACTCTCAGATTATAAAATCATCATTGAGTGGTTATGAAGTCATCATGCAGCATGCATATGTGTTGTGCCTAGAAAAAAGAGCCTATGTACCACATAAAGCAACATACAATACACTCTCAGATTATAAAATCATCATAGAGTGCTTGTGTGACACCTAAATGATCATGTGATGACAAATGAATGATGAATTTGTCTCCTAACATGGCCGTTTGGTAACATTTATAAATTGATCAGTGCATATAAATTAATCATTAGCACACAAGCTTATCATTGCTTATAAATTGATCATAATCACATAGGCTTCACATCAAAAATAAGCTCACAGGCTTCAAATTCATAAGCTCATAGGTTTCACATCACAAATAAGCTCACAGGCTTCAAATTTCTAAGCTCACAGACAACAATTCACCATACCAACAGCAAATATGTACCAACAGATCTTAAGCCCATAGGATTCAATTCACTAAATTAATAATAAATAACCAATATTTGCAGCATTCACCCTCAGAACAATATCATCATTGGGTGTATATCTCCTAAATGCACAACTGGTGACAAGAAAAATAAATTTCAGGCTCCACAAATCATGCATGGTGACACTTTATATTTCTACACCTTCCCCTCTAATTATAATCATCATTTTATACCCTAATATGGACAATGAAGGAACAACTATTATACCTCATCAACATATTCGGGACACTTTGCCAATGCAGGGCAAAGTATCTTTAGAAAATTGATCGCAAACGGATCAGGATCAAGATAGTATTCATAGGTTGAGGCCGCAGCTTTTTCAGCGGTCGAGTGATATAAGTCTGGCACCACCAGCCCCTCGTACACGTCCATCGATTTGGGAAACCATAGATTAAAAGGGATCTGATTCTGGATCCGATGAATCATTAACAGTATCAAATAGGGGTAGAAAAGGCAGAGTTAAATCAGTGGAAATCACTTTCAACAGTGAATCGACCTCTGCCGACAGCGTGAAAATAAACTTCTCAACGTGATTAGGGTTCATGATAGGGTAGGGTGAGATTCTGAGAAGGGTAGGGTAGGGTTAGATTGTGAGAGCAGAGATTTAGTTTGAAGAATCGCAGAGTTATAAGGGGGATTGAGGTTTTAGACGAAGAACGACACACCTCCGAAGAGCCACCGGCGATCAGATTTTAAGAGTCGTGGCGGCATCAGGGAGGATTTAGGATTTTGAACGAAGGGCAGCAGCGCCGGGAGGGAATTAGGAATTCGGACGAAGGGCGGCAGGAATCCGGAGGTCTGGGTTGAAGAATCGCGGCGGTGTGAGGGGAACAGAGGTTTCAGACGAAGAGGGGCACACCTCCAAAGAGCCACCAGCGATTTGGCATTAAGAATAGTGGCGGCGTTAGAGGGATTTAGGATTTCAGACTATGGACGTAGACAGCCGATGAGCCATCGGCGATCTGGTTTGAAGTATCGCGACGGATTCAGAGGAGATTTAGGGTTTCAGACAAAAAGGGTAAGGGGATTTAGGATTTCATGAGAGAAAGAGAGAGAAGGTGTAGATCATTCTAGAGAGTGATTATGTCGATGGGTTTGTTTAGATATGAAGGTAATTGCTTGATTTTAATGATCACAATTTTTTTAATTTAATGTCATGTGTTAATAAGTTAGTTGTGAGTGGATGAGAGTTTTAGTGTAATTAGTGTATTAATAAGAGTGACATATGTGTAATTTGTTAATTTAAGTTAGGGTTATTAGTTAGTATTAGTGGAACCCTCATATACCATTTATGGAAAGAGGACCCTTTGCAGCGGAGGACGAAAAATACAAAAAGACCCTCTTTCGATCGGACGGAGGGAGTATAAACCTTGTCTTTTGTTTGAGACGAATTAAATAGTAAATTTGAATTTGTCTATGAAATATATTACTATCTCCGAATTGAATTTGTTTACGAAAAATATCACTCTCTCCATTCAAGATGTATTTCATGTATTTTTGTGTGTGGAGTTTAATATATATATATATATATATATATATATATATTATTTAAATAAAAAAGAGAAATATTTTAATTAGTTAAATGAAAATAATGTGTAAAGTTATTAGAATGTATATAAAAGTGGGTATGTCGGATATATGCAAAAAAAAAGGTATTATTATAGTATACTACTCCCTCCGTCCCAATTAAGGTGCAACATTTTTTTTGTACGGAGATTAAAGAATATAATAATTTAAGAGTGAGACTCTTGTTCCCTCGGGGACACCGTATCCTCATGTCCCCAAACTCAATTTAAAGCCCTAGTAATACATAGGATTAAATAGAATATGGAGGGGAGAGTTGGAGACACCAGTGTTCCTGGGGCGCAAGAGCTTTTGCCATAATTTAATGGATAGTGGGTTGAAGATATAATATTTTAATGTTTAATGAGTTGTTGTATTAGTGTTGTGTGTGGAGTGTGTATAAGGCCATATGAATATAATAATTATTTTTGTGTGGGTCTCATGTACCTTAAAATGAAATGTGTCAATTTTTGTGGAACAAAAAAAAAGTATCACAATTTCTATGAGACAGAGAAAATGTATTTTTTATTTAGTAAAAGCAACTTTGAAATATTTTGTAAAACGAATAATAAAGAAAAGCTTAAAATACTTTTCGAGGGAGTACAAGATCTCAAACAACAATTTGCCAAAATAATAATTCCGTGAACATGCAAGGATGTCATTTTGATTTTTGCACTAGGAAATATTACTCCCCCGTCCCACAAAAGTTGTGACATTTTCCTTTTTGGGTTGTCTCATAAAAGTTGTTATATTCCTTTTAAAGCATATGAGACACACACAAAAAATATTAACATATTCACATTGGCCCACACACACTCCACACACACTACTAATACAACTACTCACTATACATTAAATATTATTTATTTCACTTCACTTTACATTAAAATATCATACTCCTTAATCTCCGTGCAAAAAAAAAACGTTACAAGTTTAATGGGACGGAGGGAGTATTAGTTAATATGTATTGAATAGTTGTATTAATAATTTATGTGAGTTTCTATATAAAAATAAAACTTTGAGACAAATGACGATAAAATGAGACCTTATTCCCGCGACAATACATACCAATTTCAGAAAGTAAGCCGTGAATTAACAATTGTGAAAATGAGTTGGGATGGTAGTACTAGTATTTCTCCATGTATAATGGGGTTCATTTTGTAGAAAGGATATGTATTTGGAAATTAATTTTCTTTTCCCTGGCAGCAATCCATTTATGCATAGATTTTTGCTCTTAAAATTAAAGAAATCTTTGTTTCGTTTTCATTTATTAGGTGTTGTGAAGAACACCACAAATCCTGATATTCGGAATGCGGCAAGTGAGACCTTCTTGTTTGTCAAGTGTTGAACAAATATGCCGTAAGCCTGGTGGAATCACTCACTTCTCTTCTGGTCTATTCGTTTTAACACTTTGACAAACCAACAACCACCACTTCCTTCTCGCTTCTCTGCATTCTAGATGAAGATTTGTGGTGTTCTTGCCACGGAATCGAATAAGAGCAATATTCAAGGGTGTTATTATTTGCTTCTTTCAGTCAACAGATTCATGATTTTATTTAATTAATTGGTTTCTTCACCGCAATCTGATGCTTTATGTTCAATTTTCCAGCTTGTTCCCTTCATTTCTCTACACCATTTCAACTAGGGCAATTCTGCTTGATTGGATTCACTCGACAGAATCCAATCCCTCCAACTTATATCACCGGATCATGTAAGTCCCTAATCTTTTATTTTCTTCATTTATACCCTTTTTGTTATTAAATTGGATCAAAGAAACCCCCAATCGTTTTTTATTAAAACTATGAAACCCATATGTTAAAAATTGATGTAACGGTGTTAGAATTTTCAATCTGTTATCCACGATTTCAGTTTCCCAACAATGATTATTGGGAAGAATTGGAACTTCTTCTTCCAGATGTGCCTTTTCAAGAACCCATATTCCTCTTCTTCCCTGATGATCTCCAGCAGCACAATTGCAAAGTTGTAAACATCGCACTTCTCTCCAGAGTTAAGTAGCCTGTGGTTCCATGGATGTTGGTCACCACTCTGCACACGTCTCTCTCTTTCAGCTTGAATAAACATCGTGTGCAGGTAGGATAGAGCTTCTGTCGGTGGTTTCCTCCAGTTCGCGGTGGCGGAACTTGGTGGGGGACTCCGACGACATTACGCAGAAAACTGAATTCAATCCGAAGCTCGCTTGCGAATCAATTTGCCTCTCCAGCTGCTGTAACCGATTCGGAGTATGAGAACCATGATGACGGAGACGGATAAAATGGCGGCGATTGCACCTCCGATGATAAAAACAGAAAAATCTAAAGGAGAAGGAAAGAGAAATAAGTTGGGCTTCACTTGTCAAACGCGGTTCAATAATTTTTTAACAGAAGAGCTTCATTGTTTCAATAAAATAAGAAGAAGGGCTTCTTTGATCCAATCTAATAACAAAAAAGGTTTAAATGAAGAAAATAAAAGAAAGTTGGAGGGTCAATCTACCCTTTGCCCTTTCAACTAATTTCTATCCCATTTCTTTACCTTCAAAATTTTGCTCTTTAAATCATCTAATATATAATATTAAATTCACACGCAAACACATTATATATATTGATTCAAGGAGTAGGTGTGCTTTAAACTGTTGAGTTTTCTTAGTATGGAGTTGAGGAGAAATTCAAAACTTTCTTACAAAATGCAAAAATCCAAACCTCATGTCTTATCTCCAAAAGGTACCAGTTCTTTTACTGCTTAAACTAAGTTTCAAATATATGTATTGTGGGTATTTGGGAATCTTTCTTTAGGCTTTAGAATTTATTTTTGTAGCAAATTATGGTTGAGACATTTTTAAAAGCTTGTTGGAAAAAAATGTTATGTGCTTTGAAATTGAATTCTAAGCTTTTGTGATTGAAGGAAACATGAAATGTGAATAGAAATTTAATTACATAGTTGGACATTTTTTAGTGTTGAAGATTTTCTGAATCATATTGTCAGATGAGTGACATGTTACAGAATTTAACATGTAAGGTTCAATTTGTTTCTTCTGACACATCACTCAAACAACTAAGAGATATCCCTCAATTTAACAAGATAAATCCTATGTTACATAGTTGGACAATTGTTCAGTAGTTTGTAATTCAATGTTATTGCCCATGTACGAGTGATTTATGGACAACATCAGTGATTCAGGATTTACAAACGATGTTAAACACCAATAAATTTAATATTTGCAGGGGAAGACTTTTTATGCAACTATTGCAAAGCATGCATTCATTTCACTCTTCTGCATAGCTCATTATTACTCTGTCCGAGTGATGACTATTACCATTTTATATAAGAATTAATACCCTCCCAAGAAGAATAATACTCGACATAGTAAAGAGTAATATTTTTCAAAAGAGAACACCTCACAATGTCATGAAAGCAAGTCACATCTTAGTGATATTATGGTGGTCCACATTGTCAAAATTTACATACCAAGAGTCACCTGCAGTAAAGACGACCGTATTTGCTAATTAAAGACTTTACAATAAAACTGAGGTCATAAAGACGACCTTATTTGCTAATTAAAGACTTCTACACAAAACTGAGATTAAAAAAGCTCAGGTACAAGATGACACTCCATGTTCACCTCAATAGCAGCGGAGAGTTCGTTTCAAAGAGTTACATTTATTACCATCGACAGATCAAACCCCACTGCGACCAAGAAACCTAAGGGGACATACAACACACTAAAAAACTTCCAGAGATTAGATCAAGAATTGGGAGTTAGAAGAGATGTTTCATACCGCTGTCTCAAAAGGATTTACACTGAGAAAGGGAGGGAAGGGACCTTCACCCAACAACTGTCTATTGAATCGCCAATCACAACCCTTACCAACACATATCGAGGCGCTTAAACAACACCATTTTGGCGATATTAACAAAAAAAAAAAAAAAACTAGGAAATGAATAAAATGGAAATATAGACAGAGAGCACCCTCATTGATCGCGAAATGGAAACCTTTTTCAAAAGGATAGCGCCTTCAGAGCAATGGTATCTTCACACGGCTTTAGTATTATTTGCACCAGTATAAGCCACATCATGGGAATGGTTTAATTCTTTTGTGCTGCATAATTGTGGACTGTCACTAGTTTTAAAGCACAGGCTCATTCGTAACTCTATATTTTCACATCTCCATGTTCTACTTGCTTCGGACCAGGCTCAAAAGGAAATCCGTAAATATATGTTCGTATCCTGGCATTTTCCCATATCCTATAGCATGAAACAAGAATGTAAGAACCAATTTAAAGGCTTTCTTCTCCATTTTATAAGCCATGATACTGCCACAAACAGAAGCTGCTTGACTCATTTCCAAGAAAATAACCACTACAAATATGTTCAAGAGAATTGGAATAACATACCTGGAAAATAGTTGATGTCTATCACATAGAAATGGTCTTGAGTACCGTGCTCACGAATAATATCCAAGTTGAAGAGCCGCAGACCCTATTTAAGAGCAGAGAAATCAGTACTCAAAAAAATACCAATTATAACTAAATTGTTTCCACACAAAATATCAAATACCAGCCGGACTCGTAGTTCCCTAGCCAGTCTCTCAAGTAATGGTCTTGGAGGGAGCTCTGCAGAGAGAGTAAAACACCAATAAGAACAGCTCTGGTATAATATTGTCTTGGTAAAAAACATATCTGACCATCACCAAAGGTAGAAAATAATTAAGGGCTGGAGTTGGCTATTTATACCCCTAAAATGATTGAACGTACCCAAAAAATTAAATTTAAAATATTTTAAATTAATATGACTTAAATACCCTTGTAAACATATAGTATTAAATATATTACTAAATATACCCTATAGTCACTAAACATGCCCATTTATTAAACCCCAGATGAAACTGTAAATCCTAAATTTTCTGGGTTATGAATAGTCGGCCCCAATATTTATTTTTTATTTTTTTAACTCAAATGTATCATGTTGCATCAAACAGCAGATTATGTATGAACATTGCAAGGACAAACACCTCACCAGCAACACATGGATCCAAATCTGCTTCATCAGCAGATGCGGCAGCACAAGATACCCTTGGAAAGCGATAAACACCAGCATTGTTTTTAAGTTCACGCTTACTAACATCTGGCAAAGAGAAACGCCTGACAACCTTGATTGCTTCTCCAACAATATAAACTTTAAAGAGTACACCTCCTGAAACCACATGAAGTGTAAACAATTAATTAGAGAACACATTTCTCTATGCAAACTAGTAAGGAGGTTCAGAGTGAATATGAGCTCTTACCATGATTTATAAACTCTTGCAGGACAAGAGGGGGTTCAAGCTCCTCGAGGGCATATTCATTATAGGCCAGAGACAGTTCATGTGACTTCGCAAACAATGGCTTTATAACTGAAATATATATAAACTGATTATGACATTTAACATCTGCTAAAGCACAACACTTTCCTAATCATCATAACATTCATAACAAACTCATTTTCCAACAATGATGTCTGTTGTACATCAAAGTTTCATATCTACAACTACAACTACTTCAAGATTTACAAAGTAATAGGTAACTATAAGCATACAACATACCAATAGGTAACCTAAGTCCAGCCTCATTCACAGAATCAGGAATAGATGATAGATCTTTCTTTATAACCAACTGTTTTGGTACACCAACTACTCCTGCCAGACAAAAGTATATCAGAGATCTTCAGTTTTTGCAGCCGCAGAGTAAACAAATTTGTTTTATTTTATTTATCATAATCAACCAGATTATGAAGCCCATCTCAACCAAGGAGAAAAAACTATGAATCCAGAGAAACAATGTGTAATGTGTAAGTTCATCAAATTACCATATGAGTCTGACAGATCCAAGTCAGCAACAACTTGAAGCATTGATTGACGGTTGTGCACATGCTGTATAGCATCAGGTGGATCAAGTACAGTAACATCAGGATGCGTTTGACGATAGTCCTTCAAATAAAAGAAAGGAAAATGATAAGGCGGGCCCACATGAATTCTAAGTTTATATATACACACAATCCACAAGCACATCGCCCTCCAAATATATGCAACTCAAAAGTCAAAATAAAAGGAAAGCATAGAAAGCAAACACAAAGCTTGAAATAGTAATCACACTCATTTATCCATGCATAACCTGGCAGTTGTTCTGAATCAACCAATGAAACCTGAGGGCTGACTACAGAGCATTCCGTGATTCAAATGTAGGAAGATCAATAATAATGATTTAAAAAGTGCCCTTGCAAGTCACATGCAAATATATACGTTATATCAGGACAATTGATACATCCGTGGTTATAGTCGTCCGATACCAGAAATTAGGTGAGTTGATCATGATGCAAACTATGCTCATAACTAGTGCCGAATTATTTTTTACAAAATTGTAGTATATTTTTTCTTGATGACTATGCAATTTCATTAGTATAAATATAGAAATGATTTGACAGCTAAGCTGATACCAAAAGAATAGAAATTATTTTTTAGTGGCACTTGCCTATGCCACATGTAACAGTGTGTTGCAAGATTACAGCATGCAGCAGTAAGAAAAAGATACACATATAAAAACATACGGTAGGATTTCATACATTCTAATCTTTCTAAGCGATGAGCTTTCTCAATTTACATCTAACCATGATGTGCCAATCAATTAAACCATTGCATAGATGTTTTCTCATATTACTGCAAGCCATGATGGAGCAATCTATGAAACCAAACTGCCTATATGCTAAGATTCCCAGTAACGTGTATCAGGAAGGCCAAGTTAGTTCAAAATATCACGCACAATGAAGAAAAATACCAAAGAGAAAAAATGATATAGTTTAGCCATCTCCTCAAAATGCTGATATAATGATAAAGATCACACCGATTGCAGTTCACTGCTATACCAGCTAAGGTTCCTTGGAAGGAGAATATCATCTGTCCAAGAATCTTGTGGATTCAACCTCTATTCGGGGGCCAATATTCAGGAGACAGTGAGAGATCAAAGTTCTCTGCATATATCGTCAAGGGAAAGTTTTACATAATGACTGGTGTGATCAGTCAACAACAGTGCACCTCCAGTCTATGACACCAATTTGTATCAGCCTATCAGGTTATTCCTCAAGTAACCTGCCTATGATATCTTTCTAATTGTATACTCTTTTAAGTCATTGAATTTGATACGTTCTTATTATGATTCAGACAATAAATGATGAGACCAACCTCTAGCATGTGCCTCCATTCTTTTCCAGATAACTGCATAAGAAGTAAAAGGGTAAGAATATAAAGATTCACAATTAATTTGTCGAGTATATTAATAAAGTGAAATCAGGTCATGCAGAAAAGGGGAGATGTGACATGAGAACACACCTTGTGTAACACAATGTCAAAAGGACCTTGATCAGAAAGGGGTTTTGTAGGGTCAATAGCAACAAATAAAATTCCCTTGCTCCTACATGTAGAGCAACGAATACAATTATTAATATAAAAGATTAATATAAAAGTGTTCATGGCAACTATTAGTTAGTGAAAACACTAGCAGAAATTTTCAAGAGAATGGCCATGATCTTAAGATCCTTTGCAGTTTTTTATCCAAATCTCTCTTAAATATAATGGCGATGCACAAGGCAATGCAATGTCAAACTTGAACAAATAAGATTTGATTTCGAGATCCATTACAACATCCATGGACTCGAGCATGCTCACATCAGGCTAACAGAAGATATATATAAAGCTCAACGGCAATTGCCATTTAGCCCATTCAAAGTTTCTGATCAATGTATGGATAATTATAATTATTTTGGTCAATATTACAACAACATACAAAACTAATCAGATAGCTCAAACCAATTCACACTGACACAGCATAACTAAAATATTCAGTAAATTTTTATAAATAAAGTAAATGACAGTATAAATATGGATGGAGTGACATAGAAAGAAAAAAAGTAACAAAGATCATAAAATGGTTACATAATTTCTTTGTTACTGTGAGTGAATACATTTCACCATGATTTGTTCAAACTCCCATTCCAATTCACGTCGGCAAAAAAGGTCAAACTCATACGTGAGTCATAGAAACTAAGTGAAAGCGACGAATATAATTACAAAATTTATATATTTATTAGTATTTACTTTGGATGTGAGTGCAAATGGGGCTACTCATCAAAAATCTCGCTTGAGGTGAGTTACAATCATTTCACGACGTACACAGAGAAGTTCACATCAAATTAAAGCACCAAGAGGTCCAAGACAAATCGTCTCCTCTAATATTCCCAAGAAATAAATTGAACCAAATATAAAACCCAAGTAACAAAATTATCCTCACCAGACAGTTTCAATAAAAATAAAATTAAAAGGAAAAAAATCCGTACGCCTAGAATAATTAAAAAAAAAAAAAACTCAGATAATTATGAACCTAAAAGCCAAAACAAAACGGATTACTCGCAATTCCAGAGGAAAAATTAAAATAACAGCAGCAATTAAACAGATAATAAAGTTGAAGGAACCTCAAGAAATAGCTTCCCTAAACAGAAATTACATTGGGATTTTTTTTACAAACAAGTACATGCACACATCCAAACCTACCCCTTTATTGGGAATTTCTCCAAAATTTTTGGAACCTTTTAACCAAAAAATAAAATAAAATTTCTATATAAAATGTACTCCATAATTACCTAGCTAACCGTTCGAGCTTGGGCTGCAAAAAGCTCTTAACCTTCTTAGACGTAAGAGCATATCCCACTACAACAACTTTCACCGCCGGCGATAACCCTCCACCGACAGTCGCCGCGTTAAATCTCCTCTGCGCCACCATTTTCTCATCCTCCAGTTCTGTTGCCGCGGTATATCTAATCTGCGCCACCATTTTCTCATCCTCCAGTTCTACATCTTTTGTCACATCTTTCTCCTTCTCTTCTTCTTTACCATAAGCTATTTCACCTCTCATCCTCATTCCCAACAGCTATATATAACTATTGATAAATATATACGTATTTCGTATATCCTTACCGTGTTCCAACACTTGAACCGAGAATTAATCTCCTTCCAACAGCCAGAGCACAATTAACTCTCAAAATTTTCCCAATTTTCTAATTCCGCCCTTCTCTTGTGGATTTCATGAAAGATTTACCGTGAAATTTCCTAGAAAAGTATCAATATCACAATTTTCTGAAAAGTACCAATATGAGGCTAGAATTCGAAGTTAAGGAGGAGGATTAGCCAAGAAGCGAGTAGAGAGAGATCGAAAATTATCTAATTGTGTAGAGAGAGAAAGAGAAACGTGTGGAGAGGAGGAGATGATCTGTATAGGCAATGTTCGCAATGTAAAGCTGAAATGCAACGCGTGGATCAATGGAAGAATGTAATGGGGATTTGAGAGATATAATATGCGTGTATCTATCGACTGTATACACCTCTCTTTGTGGGTGGGTGGTATTTAATTGCAACAGGGTCCTTGGAAAAATAAAAAAAATGGCACCTGTACAACGCGCCATTTGACGTGGATAAGAAATTATAATTTGCAGCTACATCCTTTAATTATCCTCTTTTTCACTTTTTCCCTTTTCCACGCTTTTAGGTATGTTTGGTCGAACTAGATGGGATTAACGATGAATGGATTAATGTTAACTAAAATTAAGAACGAGCGCATCAAACACAATAAATTAAGGAGAGATGGAATTTGACCAAAGACTTTCTCTATTTTATTACCAATATCAAGAAGAACACACTCATAACCCAGAATTCTCTTCCTCATTACAAGTGTATTTCCAAGTATGTAGAATGAGTAACCTGCTTCTCTCAAGCTTTTTATATCTACAACAACCCTAATTGCGAGCCAATCAGAAGCTGCCACCTTGCTGAAGACAAATCGTCTTTAATGGTGGAGGAGTACCAAGCTGCAGTTGTTTGTGGGCGCTTGCAGATGATGGCAGGCGATTGCAGGTGATCGCAGACCTCCTTTTGTCTTGTGCTCGTCTCTTATTGGTGGTGAGGAGGAGCATGCCCTGTGAGTGTTATCTTTTAATTGAGTGATGTTCAGAAAGCCTTATCTTACCATTATTCTTGTCCTTATTCATGCCACCTTTTCTTGGAGAGAGGTGATGTCCCTTGCCATTCCGATGCCTTCCTATGTGCCGATGATAATCCTTCCAGTTTTCGAGTAAGATGGGTTTCCGAGAGGGTTCCACTCTTCGGGTTCCCCAGGTATCTTTCATGACCTCGAGAGTTTGTTGCTAGGCTGATATAAAGGTGTTTCGGCTATTGATCTTCTTGAGGAGTTCTTTGTTCCTCGGCCTCTTAGGCTTACTCCATGTCTTTTCCCATCGCGATTATGGGCTTGTTCGTTGGGTCTCCTTCCAGTTGTGATAATCTTCCTGTGCTGGGCTGGGCCTCGGCTGGTCCAAGAGTTACTTTCTTTTTTAGCCCATGGGCTCCTCGATAATCGAGTTCCATTACCGTTGATGTTGATAGTGTTAGGCCTTCGGCCCATTAGCATGGGGGATATAATACCCATAGCATAGTCTATTCAAGTTTTGTTTTTCTCTTTCTATCTCCTCTAGTATGTTCCTAAAATTTTCTCTGTCCTATGATGAGAGAGCTTTCCCACACTTCTGAATTTTATGGACGATATTGTTTCCAATTTCACCTGTCTCAGCACTTCAGGATTTTTGTATAATGTTGGGTATTCAGGCTCATTAAGCCACTTGGATTCGAATCAAAAGTGTTTTGGTCATGTCTTCCCTCTATTTTGCGTCTCCTCTCTAAGAGATCTTCACAGGACATTGATCTGAATTCAGTTATATGATATGACGCACTTGGTATTCAGGGAATCTGCTAATCCATTTCATGTTGTTCTCTGGCCATTCGTGAATCCCCGTGAAGCACCATGGACATTTTTTAAATTTGAATTCAACTAACACGTCAATGTGTTTTGAAAAGAATGTAAGCATGATGTTAACTTATTCATCTTTTCCATAATAACCCAAGTCCCCCCTTTCGTCCTTCCCTTACTATCGAAGTCTAGACCAAAGAAATTATTAAACCCAAGCTTTCATGCAATCGAAGCAAGTTCACTCCTAAATAATCTAGTTTTACATTTAAAAACTAAGTGGAATCTTTGGACAATATCTCTCTTTTAAGCACCAGAAACAAAAAGTGAGATCTTTGGATAATATCTCTCTTTTAAGCACTGGAACTTTCTATGGGGTTTCCAAGCCCACGACAGTTCCATTTGATTAAAATCATATTTCTCGGTGGGGTTGCACCATTTCAACCTCCGCCACTACTTCATAGTGTTGATTCAGATCTTCAAAAGAATATTCGAGCTATATTTGTTGGTGCCTCACAAGCATTCTGTTTACCCCAACAAACAAGTTAGCCGATGGATTTATCGACCATGTTGTTTTGAGTAATATTTCTTAACTCTCTTTTCCAATGCCTTTGGTTTAGGTTGTGCTCGAAAGTGTGGTTTTTTGGTTTCCAGACTTTGATGGTTACAGTTGACACTGAGCGGAAGGTTGCTCAAAGATGATAGTGGTCATGTGCCGTTCATTTGGTTTGATGGTGCTAACAGGAGGGTCAGGGTTAAAAGGGTGTTTGAAACATGAAGAGGAGTTAACATGGCTTAAAAGTTTTTGAGAGTTTAGTATGATAAGTATCAAAATTTTATTGGGTGGGAATGATCCACTCTTCCATTGTATTTCTACACTGCTATAAATACCCTACAAGTCAGAAAGAGGGATCATCAAGTTACTCATGCATTCATCCATAAAGTCAGTCTGCATCCAAAGAACTTCGTGAAGTCATGAAAACTAAAGTCTAGAGACGAGACGACACTTATTCCTTCATCGTGTTTCATTAATCTATATAATTTCATGTTGAATTCAAATTTATTTTTATTTCTTTAGATCTAGGGTTGCATGAGTAGTTTGGTTTTGGATTGTTTTGGTGTATATCTGTTTACTAATTCAACAAGCGAAAGTTGAGGGTTAATATTGATCACTTCATATATATATATATATATATATATATATATATATATATATATATATATATATATATATATATATATAACACATCTAGTAGTCGTATCGTTACTGTGTGACAATGATGTGAGAGAATTCAATCCGATAAATTTGTTGGGAGTTAATTGATATGATATTTATGTTGTTATTATATTCGCTGATTGATGTACCTGTTATTAGATTTGAAATAATTAATTAAATAAATTTCATATTGCTTTAGGAAATTATGCTAGAATTTAATAATAGAAATTCCACCCTCTGCATGACAAACCAAGTGAAAGTCTAATACCTAGAATTGTTTTTATTATTTTTATTTGCATCCGATTCATAATGTGTGTTAGTTGATTCTAGTCATTGCATAAGTCATTATTATATTTCATTATTTATTTAATTCTTTAATCGCTTTTCATTTATACTTTAAATTGTTCATGAAACTTGTGTAAATTTTGTTCACGGTGTAAACATGTGGTCTCCCTTTCAATCCTATATACCCTATGTATTGATAGGGTGCTTAAATTAAGAGTGATCATATGGTTTACATGATTTATGATGTAAACTAGGTTTACAAGAGACTAACTCTTAATTAATTGGTATCACTTTTCATTATTGAAGAAATTATCACCCTTTAACCGTCTCATGTAAGCTATAAGATCTCACACAAGTTTTTTTGTCAAGAATATTTTGTTTATGAATAATTTATCATATAGAAAGATAAAAATAAAAGGAAAATGATACTTATCATATCGTACGATCCAACAGGATCGACAACTGATTATATATTAACTTGTTGAATTTTATCAATTAATATCATGATAAAGATTGGGTGAAGGTGATGCATGGACATGGTTTGATCGACAACTGATTATATATATTCACACTTAGTTCAATTTTATTAATTATATATTCTGATAAGGATTGGGTGAAGGTGATGCATGGGCATGGTTTGATATACAACTATTACAGTGCATGACATGTGATATTTCTAAATTTTATTTTAATTAGTTAATAGTTTTAATGAATTTTAATGGGGAGTCCACCTAGTCTTGCATCTTAGACCTTATCTTTTGCCTTATTGCTCTCGATAGACTTTTATATAAATATCACACCAACGCTACTCTTAAAAATTAAATAATAATAATAATAATTACTTGTACATACAATGATACAATATATAATCTATATTTGCTATAAAATATCTAATAGAAATTATATTACTGCAAGATACAAAATTATAAATGAGATTCTCATATAATTTACTTCTATATTGTCTGTGCCTTTATTATTCTTTAAAGTCTTCATTCTATATTTCATTTTTGAGACACTTGTGAGTTTGAGATGGTTGTGAGACATGTTTACTCATTACTAAAATATACTTATTATATAGGTAAAATATGCTAATTAAAATATGTCAATAATAACTCATATAATAACACACTAAAATCATACTTTAATATATAATTCAACATACTTCAGAAAACATATTTTAATAATCATTAAACTTACTTTATCTATATAATATACATATTTTAACACGTCTCACAAATCGTCTCACGTAAGTAACATCTCACAAGAGACATTGTTTTCATTTTTTATGCAAATTATATTTATCCAAAATTTTCATTCCATATTCTTTATTATTTAGTATGTTCTCTCCATCGTTATCGTCATGTACAGAAGTTTGTGTGCAACAAATGTTATGTGAATCGTAAATATTATGCGCACCAAAATAATACTTATGAACATAAATATTATGTGAATAGTAAATATTATGTGCAACAAGAAAATGAGTAATTACTTCATATTTCATTTAGTGTTGGTATAAAAGTGTGTGTAGATTGTTGTATCGAACCGTAAAAGAAATAAGAATTTTTTTTATTTTTTATATTTTATGTGCAAAAGAAAATATTATGGGCAACAAAAATATTTAAAATTTCTACGCATTATAAGATAAGTAGAAAGTAGAATATATTGAAAAGAATAAGGAAAATTGAATAATTAAGTAATAATTAAACAACAAATAACTTTTAATAATTTAATTTAATTGGTAAGTTTTGTGTGATACCGTCACACGTAAGACCATTTTACACTAACTAAATTAGTTACCACTCTCATTATAAAATGTTATAAATTTTCATTTATACTATAAATTGTTTATGAAATAGCATTATCACTTTTCAACAATTGAATATCACTTTTTATTATAAAAATTATTACTTTGTATTCATCTCACGTAAACATTTACATAATATATAGTCTCGCACAAGTCTTTGCATAATTTAATTCATGATTCATGGACAATATTTCTCAGCAAAGAAAAATTAAATAATTATAGAATTATGATGAATTTGATCATGATGTCAACATTTTTAAATAAGGAAAATTAGGTATATTTTCTTTTAATATTAAAATTGAGGTTATATTAATTACAATTGTGTACTATATTGTAATAATTCCTATACTAATACTACTGTGCATCTGGTTGAACCCAGAATACAGTGCACATACTTTCAGAAATTTATATAATTATAGATAAAAAATATACAATTATTAACAAAAATGTATACATTTTGTTAGTGAATTTTTTGTTAGTTTTTTTAATGAAAAATTGAGTGTAAAAAATATACAATTATTAAAAAACATATATACACTATTGAATAAAAAGTATACACATATGGATGCTAGTTTTTTTAATGAAAAATTGAGTGTTAAAAAAGTATACAATTATTAAAAAATATGTATACAATATAAATTCTAATTCCTAATACATTTTCAAATAAGGAAAATTAGGCATATCTTATAAAATAATATTGTGCTTTTAATATTAAAATTGAGGTTATATTAATTCGTACTATATTGAAATAATTCCTAATTATGTATTGACAAAGACTTATGTAAGACTGTCTCATGTAAAGACGAATAGAAGGTGATACCATCATTATCACTTTGACTATAAAATGTTATCACTTTCAATATAAGATGTAATTACTTTTCATATATACTATATCATGAAATAATTCATTGTATCATTATTATTTTTCATTAATTGAGTATCACTTTCATTAATAAGGTTATTACTTCTTATCCATCTCACGACTTACGTGAAACGATCTTATACAAGACTTACCTTATGTATTTGACTTTTAAAATAAAATTTTATGATTTTGTATTTTAATCGGGTTATATACTTAACACAACTATAAGGATAAATATACAGTACTGGAAGTAGTTTGATGTACTTATCGGAACTAGCTAGCCAACAAAAAAATTATGAACTTGTTTGTTTTAATTTTCTTGTATACACACCTTTGTTAATTAATTACTTGCAAAAGAAACAATATCTGGTTGGATTAGGTAATGAAATTAGGACGAAACATTAGGCTGAAGCTGATGTGATAGATTAACTAAAATAAACAATTTAATCCAAATATATATGACAAAAAAATGCAGGACACTTACCTTGAATGAGTTTTGAAAAACAATAAAAGTGACTCTCCCTCTCTGTCCGACATTATCTTACACAATATTTTTTTAAATTCATAAAGAAATGGTATAAAACAATGCCGAACTAAGAAAGTAATATTTTAAGACAAAAGCTCCTGCGTTCCTGGAGCACGCTGTGTCCTATGGGAACACAAACAACTCTCCCCCTCCATACTCTATTTAAACCTATGTATTGTTAGGGGGTTTAAATTGCAAAAGGGCACAGTATCCCCGAGTGCACAAGAGTCTCACTCATATTTTAATGGGTTAATTGTAAGAAAAAATCATAAATTTTACTCCTATTACAAATTAATTTCCATATAGAAATTGCAAAAAAAAAAAAACATTTTACATTTAAGCATTGTTATAATATGCACTCTATGATATTTTTCTCAGATGTGGAATTTTAGAAATTGGGTGTGTTTTGCAATAATGCTTAAATCTGATGTTCTTTTTTGCAATTTTTCAAAAGTGAGGATTAATTTGCAATAGGATGAAAGTTCGTAGTTTTTCTTACAAATAATTATATTTTTAATAAAAAGTGATATTTAATTAATGAAAGATCATTAAAGGCAAAGTCCTGTCATGTCCAAGTCCGATCCAATTCGAAAGTTTTACTTTTGTATATGAAATGTTAGTATTACATTTTAGTATAAAAACTTGCTCATTTTATTCCATAAATAAATTTCCACTTGTGCTTTTTTTCTATCATTAACAAGTTCACCACCCTAAATAGATATACTCCCTATGTCCCAACGAAATGTCTTCATTTTACTATATTGAACGTTTTATTCAAATATCTTCATTTCCCCCCTATAGTAAAAGAGACTCACATATGACCACCACTCACTACTAATACAACTACTCACTATACATAAAATAATATAATTCACATGTAAAAAGCAAATTGGGACCTATGACCGGGACGGAGGGAGTAGCACACAATTCTATAACTTCACGACACGTATTAATTTCAAAATTATCACCCATTTACCGTTAACATAATTTATTTCGTAATTTATTTCTTATTTAAAAATATCAAAACAGCCTTAAAAGAACATGCGAAAAAGTGACTTTTTAAGTAATACATATCTACCGTAAGTTAGTAACCATAAAATTGATTATGATACAAATGGAGTATAAATGTTCTTGACCATATATAATAGAATATATAAGGAGTGATAATTTTGATAGTGGAAGTGATACCCTATTATAGAAAGTAAAGCAATCTCAATTGTCATATCCAAAAAAAACTTACTCTATATATAATTAATTAATTTCTATTATTATAATATCCGAATATAATGAATTATTAATTTTTTAGCATTATTAGAATGTCCTTTCGTACGAAAGTAAGATTGGACCAAATTATGAAATTGCTAGTACCAAAGATAGTCTTTCATTGGTTTAGAGATTAAAAATCCCTTCAATTTAATTAACTATATATTTCACCTCAAATTATATGATAGCTGTAAATTTTATGTTAAAAAAGTTTAGGTTGGGTTTGAATTGAGGGTGTAAGCAACTAAAATCGGTTCAATTAAATAGTGACACGTGAATTGGGTTTGAATTGAGGGTGTAAGCAGTTAAAAATTATGGTTCAATTAAATAGTGACATGTGGATTTTTTTTATTAATATCAATCTTAATTTATTACTCTCTCTGTCCCGTTTCAATATTTACGTTTGCTTTTTGCACGTTGATTAAGAAGTATAATATTTTAATAGATAGTGGGTGGAAAAATATAATATTGAATGTAAAGTGGGCAGGTGTATTAATATTAGATTTGGGGACCATGGTGATGTATTAATTGTTTTAGGTGGGTCCCCTATTCCAAAAAAGGAAATGTAAATATTGAAATGAGACGTTCAAAATAGAAATATGTAAACATTGAAATGAGAAGGAGGAAGTATTTATTTGGGAATTTAAATAAATTAATTATTAAAATAAAGTAATAAATTATTATTAATTAATTTAAGCCCAACAAATTAAATGCAGCTTAAATTAAATGAGCTCTGACCCAAGTCAAACAAGTCCAAGTTAAAAGTGGTTTGACCCAAGTCAAATAAGCCAGACAAAAATTAGGCCCAAAGACATATAAGCCTGAATAAAAGTCCAAACAAATGGAAGACCCAAGCCCGCATAATTAGGTCAAATCAAACAATGACTAGTCAAGCTGCGTTATAGATGGAAAAACCCAAGCTCGCAGAATCAGGTCAAATCAGCCATGTACCAATCAGACTGCGGGGCTTCCTCATCCTTCACCTATATAAGAAGTCCTTCTCCATTCATTCAAAACATCCACAGACACTCAGACACTTGAAGAGATCTGAAGAACACGAGCAAAGACGAAAGTCCAGCCTCCCTTCAAGGTCTTCAAGTCAAGAACAACCTCCAATCAGATATGAAGGTGTTGAACCCTTCCAATCCAGCGTTCATCAAGTCAAGGCCAACCTCCGATCAGAGATCAAGGTGCTACACCCCTCCGATCCGGCATTCTTCAAGTCAGAAACAACACTCGACCTGAGATCAAGGTGCTAAGCCCTTTAAATTTGACATTTCTTCCAGTCAGATTCACCCAGTAGCCTACGTACAGTGTTCTACCGAATTGAACGACATTCTTCATAAGAAATTTTCAACTCAACGTTCAATTTGAACAAAGGCTTGACGCCTCTTGATTAACATCACAAGACTTCAAGTCCAAGCTCGGACAAGCTTCACTTGAAGATCCGGCTCAAAATACAGTCAACACACACTCCAGTCAAAGTCAAGTCAAGTCAAAGTCAAGCCAAATTGGTTCGAGAGAAGAATCAGAGAATTGATTGAGATTGTAACCCATATACATATCTTTTAAATTAAATCCATCTGGATTATATTTGTACCCTTTTTGTGTTTATTCCATCATAAATACAAAATTTTGTTGTTTCAAATTTTAGCACGCCCGATGGGACCATCTCTACCTCTCATCTCTTCTCTTTTCAAGTTCGAAGATACGAAGTATGACTCCTATTAGGATTGCGATAAAAAGGTTATTTACCTCAAAGCCATTAGAGCTACAAGTTGTGAAGACTCAAGTGATGACTCCACTAAAGATTGCGATACAAAGACTTACTGCATCAAATCCTCTAGAGTTGTAAGCTAAAAGTTGAAGTTGATGCAAGAAGTATGTCTGAAGCCTCCTCAGAGACCAACCATGTGATTGAGATTGCTCTCAATATGCCATTGAATGGCGACAAGGATGGTGAAAATATTTTTGCTTGCTCAACTCTTCACTTAATGCCAAGCTCACAAGCTACCTCAGTTGAAGTTACGGTGATGACAACTAATGACGTGACCATCAAGGAACAAATCACAAGTATGATGAGAGCCATTGAAGGACTTTCCAAGCATATAGAAGCTCAAGACTAAAAAGTTCTCCAAACTTATGAAGAAAATGGAGAATGCGGAGACAAGTCGTTGATTAGCCATTTGTAGTTGGGATGACCAATTCAAGAATTTATCAAACTCAATGGAGGAAGGTACTAGAGCTTAAGCGATATCACGTTTCTTGTAATTTTATTGAGACGAATCATCAATAGATAGGTTATGTAAACAAGTAAATAAAATCAATCAAAGCAAGTAATGATCAAATAAATAAGATATATAGATAAATAGTGGTTTTCCAAATTAAGTAAAAGTGAGATTAACAATAATTAAAAAGTGAAAATCCTAGGATAAATACATCAAATTCATATGGATCATGAGTATAAGAATAAGGGCCAACACTAAGTTCACCTAAACTCCCTCTCGAGATGGATAGGATATGGATCCGTTTAATAATTTCAAAATAGCTCAATGGATTGGTTCTCACTCAAACAATTCCAACTAGATACTAAGCTTGAAATGAGAGTTCCTTCACATGATTAATCAACCTCTCGATCTAACCAATCGGATGTTCTATCAAAGGGTTCTAAATCCTAAAGGACATCTCTATCTCTTTAAGATCTATAATGCACATGAGATATATGACAAAATGATTCAATTAATTATTCTAAACATATCATTGACTTCTCAATCTAATCACATGTTCAAAATAACAAACCACACAAATTATCATAAACATCAAGATCTAAAGCATCAATGATAGAAAATCAATTGACCCAATCAACATATGAATTATAATACATAAATCCCAAAATTATCCAACAACTCTCATATTGCTAATCTCACAAGGGAGATTAGCCTATCATATTCACAAGGAAATTTACATAGACATTAAAATCCTTACAAACCATGATAAATAATAAGTTTCAATACAAAGTTTGGATGAAAACTCCCTTGGATGACTTCAATGGTGATCTTCTTCTTCCCTTTGAAATTCTCCTCTCTTCCTTGCTTCTTTTCCTCAAATGGATAGTGATTTTGATGGTGGGATGAAGATAGATGGAATAGATGGTGAATGGATGAAGATGATGATGTAGAATGGAAGAAATGTTGTGTGATCTAGGTGAACAGTAAAAACCCTACAAAAAATCTGATCAAATGTTGAACTTAGGGGTATTTGTACCCCTTGGAAGCTTCTAGAAGGTATTCTGATTTTTTTCACAGAACTGTCAAGTACTCGACTCTAGTGCATGCACTCGGCTCGAGTCGCGTCGCATTTTCCTAGCAGTTTACGGCAGCAGATGGAGCTTGACTCGTGCGCCCAACTTGACTCATGTTCCTCATCCGAGCTCGCCTCGTATTCTGCACTCGGGCACAAGGTGGGCGAGTAGGTCGTTCAGGTGTTGTGCACAGCCATTCTGGATAGGCCAGTGCGCGGTGCACGGGTTGTGCTGCGTCAGCTCGACTTGAGTGCTGTAACTCAAGTCTGCTTGAGTTGCCTTGTCTCTTCTTTTTCGTTTCATCCCCCGTCTCCATTTTTGCTCCGGTTTCACCTATTTTATATACATTTAAGCTCATTCTTACACATTTCCATAAAAACACAAAGCACAACCAAAATACACATAAATACAAATAAAATAATATGAAAACAGATATAAAAAGACACTAAAATCTAGGTGAAAATATCACTCATCACACCCCCATACTTAAAGTGTTGTGCGTCCCCGAACAACGAAAATGATAAACCAAGAGGAGAGATTTTCACATAGGGAAAGACTAACGAACATAAACAATAACACATCGATAGCAATAAGAACCACAAATTATGTTAAATCATCCTACAACATTAAACTCATAACATGCAAAAAATATTAATAAGTTCAATTTTAAGAGAATAAAGGGTAATATAGTCCATTTTGATCCAAGCCTCACATCGGATATCAATTTTCACTCAACACTCTATAAGGTGAGGTAAAACAACACTCATCAATCGATTGGTTTGACTCGGTATAAACTTGCTCGCGTACTACATTCACAAACCACCAAAGTTCCGATCAATGATCAAAATGGTCTTTAACTAAGGATGTAATGATAGGCTATTTGGTATGGTAGGGAGAATTTAGGTAAGAGTGACTAATCAAGTGTAAGTAATCAAAGAGGTAGCTTCAATTCCTCTACTTTCCTTTCTTCCTTTCTTAACCTTGGAAATCTCAAACATTAATCATAATCTTTCCTTTGATTTTTACTTCCTTTTTGAATTTATGCTTCCTTCTTTAAACTTTTGATTTCTTGAGCATATTTGTTGGTTATTTTGCTCATTTTCTCTTTTCTAAGGTTGCATATGCATTATTTCTTGTGTTATTTTCATCTTTTTTCTTTGCTTACTTACCATTTCCTTTCTTCTTTTTATTTCTTATCAAACCTTTCTAGCTACCATCTTCTCAATCACTCACACAAAAGGGTAAATATATAAGTCTCATGTGGGTAATCAAGACTTGTAATGTGCTTATATCACAAAAAATAGGCTTAAAGGCTCAAAATGGTTAACTAGGGATGATGTTCCTGGTAGGAAAATATATGGCAATGACTATAATTAACAAAGATGGCCTTAAATCATGTCATCAATTTCCACTAATAGGGCTTGTTCCTATAGTCCTTGAGAAAGTTCTCACTTATCAAACACAACCAATCCACTCATGAAAAGAAATGCCATGTATGCATGGTTGAGGCTCAAATACTCACAAGCTTATGCTCGGACCTTAAGGGACTTATTGCACCACATTCATCTCAAAATTGAACAAGTTAAGTAAAACATGTCACAATTTCAAGGCGTAGAGATTCTTAATCATAACTTGTCATCACTTATTACAACAATATGCCATTACTCACATTCAAAAAGGACTCACGACATCCCAAAAACAAACCACCAAACACCCTAAACAAGAATAAAAATACACATAAATCATAGAATAAAGACACACCAAACAAGAAATAATCAAAACACATAATATGCAAAAATAACAAAAGCATCCATCATTAGATAATTAAGCACACATTCATAATATCCCTATTCAAGCAAGCTCACAATGCATCCCCATCTTTGATTGAAAAAGAAATCCTAAATTATGAAAAGTAAACCTCCCAAAACATAACAAATGAAGTAACATGCTAATCACATCAATCCAAATAAAAATAAATTCATGTCAAGCAACTAAAAGTGATAAAGTGTAGAGTAAACTCCCTTAGTAGCATTTGGTAGTGGAAGTTGTTAGCTCCGAGCTCAATTCGTGCTTCCAATACCCTTCATACATGCTCAAAAACTCATCAAACCATTAGCTGAATAATTTCATTAAAAATATGGACTATCATGCACTTCAACACAACCAATCTGACCAAATTCAACCCAAACTCATGAGAAAATTTTTAAAATTGACCCCATTTTACAAGAAGACCTCTCATCATCATAATATCAAACACACTCAAATGGTGAGTCACACTACACACTCTCCCCCCAAACTTAAATTGGAACAAGTTGAGAATTAAGTTTGTAAAAAGTGGTGAGACTTACCCTTGTAGTTTCCATCAATGATCTTCTTGTGAAAAAGCGTACGCATCCAACGAATTGAGTTATGTCTACCACGTACTAGCCCCCCAAACTTAAATCGAGACAAGAGTCGAGACTTAAGTTTGCAACAAGTGGTGCGACATGCTTACTCAAATCCATGAAACACTTTCCGTATCTTCAATACGCATTTTCTCATGAGCATAATCTACCTACAAGACCAAAATGCAAACAACAAAACAAGCATCAAAAGATAAAAAGAATGGGTTGCCTCCCATTTAGCGCTAAGTTTACGTCTTCAAGCCAGATGGAATTTTACGCTCATTGGACCAGATGTTGGTCCATCACACTCTCTCCTCGCATCCTCACTTTGAATATTTGCTTAGCCCTCTTCTTGTCTATCATTCTTGCTTACAAGCATCAGGTCATCTTCAAAAAGTGATTCTAGTGGACTTTCTCTTCCTCTTTTATCTATTTTCCAATGGAGCTCCGTTGCTTTCCTCCTATCAACATCACAAGAAGATATGTTACCATTTGAAACTTTCATATAATCATGAAGAAATGAATTTAAGTTGTCAAAGAGAAGAGAATCATGATCCATAAAATCATTCGGAGGCACATTCGGAGGCTTCAAATGAGACTTACGGCTAGATTGGTATGACTGAATGAAATAACAGGGGAATTGAATGAACTTATGAATGGAATAGTAATGGGAATGGAATGATTAAATTTTATTTTTATCATGATTGATATCGTTTATGAATAACTCAAGTAATATAATTTGTGTTCCTTAATAATTTCAATCTCATTAATAGTATTTTTAAAATATTACATTTAAATTTAATTTATTAGAATATTAAATTAATTAAAAATTTAATGAAAATTTTATATATTTTAATATTATAGAAAAATATTAAATTAAAAATAAAATAAAATATTGATATTTTTAAAATATAAATAAATTTAAAATACAAATAAAATAATTATATATATTAAAAAATATTAAAATATGTATAAAAAATTATATTTATATTTATATTACATGTATATATTCAATTTAATTGATAATATTAATTTTTTATATATAATTTACTAATTTTTATTTTGAATAAAATTTTTTAAATAATTTATATTTAAAAATTTAATTTAATTATATATTTTTTACCGATTTGAGTGTATAAAAATATTTTTTTTAGATTTTAAATGATTTATTATTTTATTTTTTATTAAATAATTTAATTTAAATGATTTTTAAATAAATATTGTATATATATATGTGTGTGTGTGAGTCACGGTGGGGGTGGGGTTGGGTGGGGGTATAAGGAAAGATATCACGTAATCATCTAATCACGTAATCATCTAAAGATGATTGTGTTTCTTGTCGTTTGGGCAAGTCCAACAAACTTTCTTTCGTTGAGAGTTCATTTACGGCTGAGCATCCTTTACATTATATCTATGCTGATGTGTGGGGATCTTCTACTGTATCAAGTGATGGTTCAAAATATTTTCTGTTGTTGGTTGATTTATTTTCAAGATATTGTTGGATATTTCCTCTAAATGCAAAGTCTCATGTGGCATCTATTTTTTTTGAATTTTCGACCTCTTGTGGAAAATTAGTTTGGCTTTAAGAATAAAAATCTTTTTACTGACAATGGTGGAGAGTTTCAGGCACTACGTATGTCTCTTATATCACTTGGCATTAGCTGGCTTACGACGCCCCCCCATACTCCTCAGCAGAATGGCATCTCTGAACGACGTAACAAACATATTCTGGAAGTTGGTCGTGCTCTCTTAACTCACGCCAAGCTTCCATCTAAATTTTGGCTATTTTTCTTACAAACTGCTGTTTATCTAATTAATCGAATGCCTACTTCTATACATGGCCGTCGTAGCCCATTTGAGGTGCTATTCAATAAAGCTCCTAATTACTCCAAATTACGTGTGTTTGGATGCCTTTGGTTTCCATGGCTCCGCCCTTACCTTCCGGGAAAGTTGACTCCACCTTCTTGGTCTTGCATATTTGTTGGATACTCGACATCTCAAAGTGCCTACCGCTGCTTGGATATTGAATCAGGTAAAGTATATATCTCTTGACATGTCCAATTTCTTGAAGATAACTTTCCTGGTGCTCTTATTCAAGCCTCAATACCTGCTGACGTCTCCACTTCATGCACCATCTCTCTTCCGTTTATCCCACCAGTTCAGCAAGCGCAAGTGCCTCCATCACCTCCTCCAACTTCTACTGAATTTCAAGAGCAAGTGCCTCCATCACCTCCTCCAGGTTCTACTGAATTTCAAGAGCAAGTGCCTCAATCACCTCCTTCAGCTTCTACCTAATGTCCAAAACCTTTGGACATTCTTCACCATTCATCACTTGCTATACCTCTTTGCACTCATAGCATGAGAACACGAAGTCAAAACAATATTTATAAACCCAAGCAATTGAGTATTGCTACTAAGCATCCACTCCCAACGGATGTGGAGCCATCCCCAATTAAAGAGGCTCTCTCAATTCCTCACTGGCGTGCTGCAATGGACGATGAATTCAAAGCATTACAACGGCATGGCACTTGGGATTTGGTCCCACCACCTCATAATGGAAACATTATTGGTTGTAAGTGGGTTTTTCAAACTAAACGAAATCCTGATGGATCGATTGATAAATTTAAAGCTCGTCTTGTTGCCAAAGGCTTTCACCAACGTCTCAGAATTGACTTCAAAGAAACTTTCAGCCCTGTCATTAAACTGGCAACCATTCATACTGTTCTTACTGTTGACACCACCAATTGTTGGTCACTTCGTCAGTTGGATGTAAGCAATGCTTTCTTACATGGCAATCTTGATGTCCCTGTATACATGTCTCAGCCTCCTGAGTTTAAAGATCCATCTCGACCGGGCCATGTTCGTCTTCTTCAGCAATTACTTTACGGTCTTCGACAAAGCTCCACGAGCTTGGTATGACTCTCTTTGTTCTGTCCTACAAAGTTTTGAACTCACTCGTTCGAAGGCAGATACATCTTTATTTACTCTTCACTCTAAATCTGCTAAGCTCTATGTTTTGGCTTATGTAGATGATTTGGTTCTCACTGGCTCTAATCCCGTCTTACTCACTACCTTAACTAAGCACCTACAGTCTCATTTTGCTGTGAAAGATCTTGGATAATTATCTTACTTTCTTGGGGTAGAGGTGGTAACTTGCAAGGAAGGCTTATTTCTCTCTCAGCAAAAATATATTGTTGATCTCCTTTGCCGTCATCGAATGGAAAGAGTCAAGCCAGTGGGTACTCCAATCTCTTCTAAGCTATCACCATCTTCTAGTTCTATCAACCCCATAGAATATAGAAGTGTTATTGGCGGGTTGCAGTATTTTACGCTCACTCGTCCAGACATTGCCTTCATTGTCTATAGGTTGGCTCAATTTATGTCCTCACCCACTGCAGCCCATTGGAATTATGTAAAACGCTTATTTCGTTATCTCAAATGATCTATTAATCATGGTCTACTACTTCTTCCGGCTAATAAGCTCACTTTAATAGCTTATTCAAATTCTGACTTCGATGGTGATCTCTCTGATTGCAAATCTACCTCGCCTTATGCTATCTTTCTTAGCTCTACTCCTATCTCTTGGCGCTCTCGAAAGCAACGTGGGGTTGCTCGCTCTTCAACTGAAGCAGAGTATCGTTCTCTCGCAACTACTGCCCCGAGGTTTGCTGGCTTCTTCATCTCTTTGAGGATCTCCAAATAAAACTTATTGTAGCTCCCTCTCTTTATGTGATAATATGGGGGCCACACGGCTTGCTCTCAACCCCGTCCTTCATTATCGTATGAAGCATATCGTCATTGACCTACACTTTATTCGAGATTTAACTTCTAAGGGTGTACTATCTGTCTCATATGTCAACTTGGACCAACTTCCGGATGTCCTCACCAAACCATTAGCACGTGCTCATTTTCAGCTGATCCGTTCCAAAATTGTCGTTGCCGATGGAACGTCTATTTTGCGGGGGCGTATAAGGAAAGATATCACATAATCATCTAATCACATAATCATCTAAATTAATTATGTTGATTTGCGGACTGTAAATATGTTGATTTTATTTCCTAGATTAGATTAATTAAACAACTGTATATATCCTCTACATTACGTTCTCAATTCAAGTAATTCAAGTTTATACTTTCTATAGGGGGAACGAGGGAATGAAATGGGCAATACCATGGGGGGTGGGAGGAATGCCCATTCCCACATGTAAGGGAATACACATTCCTTTGGAATCAGAATTCCTATTACTAAAAACATACCAATCGCAGGAATGAGAATATAATTAGAAATGTCGATTCCATTCCCACCTCATTCCATCGTACCAATCATGCCCTTAGTTCCTTTTTCTTTGTTACATAAGAATGTAACACTCTTTTCTTTTGAGCTCAAAGAAAGCTCTTCTCTACCAACATCAATTTTCTCTCTTCCCGTAGCTAAAAATGGCCTTCCCAAAATAAGTGAAATTTGAGGATCCGCCTTCACTTCCAACACCATGAAATCAACCGGGAAAGCTACTCCCTTCACTTTCACCTCCACATCTTCAACAACCCCTAGTGGCTTAACAACCTCTCCATTCACCACCTCAAGATGGATAGTAATAGGCTTGAGCTGTCCAATTTCAAGTTCCTTGAAAGTAACATGAGACATCACATTGACACTCGCCCCCAAGTTACACAATGCATCAAGGGTTTCTTTCCCTTTCAAAATCACAAGGAATTATGAACTTTCCCGGATCACCACCTATTTTTGCACCGATTCACTTGCTTCATGTGCTTTTCTCCTCATACTTTTTCTTGAGAGATTTGACATGCTCTTCAAACTTCTTTTTCTTCTCTTCTTTACAAACATTTGTAGATAGGTAATAGGAAATGGAGTGATCGGAATACCTCAATAGTCACGTTTGTATTCCTCTTCTTTGACCTTTTATTCAACTTTCTTTTCCTCTTGCACTCTTTTCCACTTAGGTATCCATTTAAGCCCTTTCTCTTCTTTCTTACTTATCTTTTCATTTTCTCCACCAACCTTGCATTCCACTAACCCTTCTTCATCCTTTCGCTCCTCTTCCATATCAACAAACAAACATTGAGCTTTTGAATTTACTTCGATTATGGCCGGAAACTTTTCTTTTTGTTGAGTACTTAAAGCACTTGCAATTTGTCCCAAAGTTAGCTCAATAAACTTAAACCTCTTTTAATCGGCCTCATCTTTAATTTTGGTGGACGCTATCAACTTCTCTATTTGTTAATCATATTTAAACTTTTTCCTTCATTGTTTGGTGCCTAAGCCCCCGAATGATATCCCGAAGGATAAACAACCACATTGTTCGAGTTGGAGTAGAAAAAGTTATCTTGCCTCATTTGTCGTGGAAAAGAACTTCCACCACTTTTATTGTTGAACCCTCCTTGTCTCGGTGGATAATTACCTTGAAAATTATTTTGGTAATTCACTTGGTAACCCCTTCCTTGCATGTAGAGTACATCTTCTATCCTTAGCTTCGACATAGCCCATTGTTTCCCACTCACAATATTTGGAGGAAGCACCATTTGATTAACTTGTAGCTCTTCAACCATATTTGCTCCTTGATTGTTCACACCTTGATTCAAGCTCATTTTTCTAACGACCTCCGCCGCTATCATTTCAACACTTGGCATATGTGACCTGCTTGGCTCAACATTCAAACTTTTGACACTAAACTGTTGCCCTTGATCAAAATTCTCAAATTCATAGCATCCACTTACTCTCTCCGATGGCCATTGGTAAACCTTTGTAGCAATCTCATCAAAAAACCGTATAGCCCTTTTCCGAGTCACTCCAAGTACAGATCCACCAGTCGAAGCATCAACAAGTATTCTTTGACCATTCACCAAGCCTTGGTGGAAAAATCTTACTTGTTGATTTTACGGGAATCCATGTTGTAGACACCTGCGAAACATATCCTTAAATCTTTTCCACACTTCATAGAAACTTTCTTGAGGCATTTGCTTAAATTGAGTAATCAAGATCTTCATTTGAAACGTCTTAGAAGGTGGAAAGTACTTGTTCAAAATTATTTGTGCAAGCTCATCCCATGTGTTACACGTACCCGGAGTAATGGTAGATAGCCATGTTCGTGCACGATCCCTCAATGAGAATGGAAATAACCTCATCCTAATACAATCCTCACTCATTCATCTTCACGGTGTTGGCAATCTCAATTAATTGAGCTCGATGAGCATTAGGATCTTCATTCGGGGTTCCACCAAATTGTTGGTCTCTCACTATAGAAATCAAGCCCACTTTAATCTCAAAGTTGTTGGAATTGATTGGTAGGTCCATCTGTGTGGCATGGCCCTCGGCATAAAGAAATCCCGAATCACCTCTGATCATTATGAATTCCATGTTGAACCGGAGGTGGTGATAGTGGCACATAAGCTTGTTGCGGAGGAGCATAAGCTTGTGGAAAGCCTTGTTGAATTAGAGCTTGTTGGATCATTTGTAGAAGTAAAGCTTGGTTGTTTATAGCTCCGAAATTTTGATAGGCATGTTGAGGAGGGCTGACATTAAATTGAGGTGCTTGTGCGTTGTCTTACACGTGCACATTTTTGTTGGATTGTATACTAAAAGTCTTGCTTTAGTATAAATAATGTTTTAACAATTTATTTGAAATGAGAATCAATGATCAAATGATTGCGTCTTATAATTTATTTATATGTACGATGCAATAGTCCACTTACTTTATACTGTATATAATATGTTGTGCGACAACATGTGGAAGATCATATTATCAGTTTCCTTATAAAGTATAAACAGATGCTCACAACCGAGATAGACGGGGACTCTCTATCGGGGTGGTTGTAGTGCGATTTGGTATTAGTTTGTCTTGACTATAGAATCACATTAGTATGCTTTGGTGTATTGACCAGGACCACTTGAGATCGTTCGATTTATACTGACTATATAGGAGAACTTGATCTCTGTTATTATGGATGTTCGTGCTCTTAATTCCTATACAATAACCTCGACACGTAAGGCAGTATGTATTTCTTTTATTCATCAATGAGTGAGATTTACATGTAATAAATCATCAAACTCGATGAGTTGAGAAATAATGTCGGTTCTATGGTGTGATGTTAATTGTAGAAGGAATCCATGTCCGTTACAGGTTGATGATGTTCCCTTGAGGAACTCATAAGGATTATCATGTAAACCCTGCAGGTGGATTTATTCCGGCATGATAATGAGATTGAGTATTACTACTCTCGGATGAGATATTAATTAATGGAGTTGTCAGTAACTTAATTAATTAATGGGCATTGTATATCTTAAACATGAGGAGACTAATGAGTTCATAATAAGAAGGATCCCATAACGTAATTATGGGATTGGAACGGTAGTGCATTAATAATATTTTTGGGGTATATATTATTATTATTATTATTGGACTAAAGTATAAGCTTTGGGCTAAACTTGGATATTTAAGCCCAATGGAGACCCAATTCTAATTTCTCCACCTGGTCCATGTTGTAGCCCATATATAAGTCATCTCAGCTGTCCTAAAATCCTAACTGAAAAGTAAAATCACGCCTAACATTGTGAGGAGGGTGAAGGAATAGCAGATTGAGAAGATCTTGAAAATCGTCGCCTACACGACGTCGAGATTGGACTTGGGAATACAACAGAAGATCAAGAGGTCATTTGCTGCTGCTGCTGTCCGCCAACTTCAATGATTTTATAAAATCTTGTGAAACTCAGGACTGGACATGTGATATACTGACAGAAAGCCACGAAAGAGAGGATCCTTTTGGAGCATAGATCACTCAAATCGGAGATCAAATGAGAGAGTTATGCCCAAAACGGTAAGACTGCACAGGCTGTCAGCGAGAATTCATCTTCTCCAACATACCCTGGTGAAAGGTAATACGATTCTTTGTTTTCTTGCTTCCGCTGAATTAGAATCATATGGATCCCTAACGATTTACGTTAACTAAACGATCGAACGCCAACAATTTTGTCTGCCTTCCCCATCATGCTCTATATTCCCAAAATCATCACCTTGAAAATTCTCCATTAGATCACTCTTTTTGGATTTGTTCTCTTTTCTCCTTCTTCGAAAAGTTTGTTCTATTTTCAAGTCAATAGGCTCCGATTGTGTCCCCATTGACCTCGTTTGCATACACCTTCACAAAGAAGAGAAGTTAGAACAAAGGATTTCAAAATCAAATAACAATAAACAAATAAAATAATAAAAAAATTTGTCCCTAGTAAGATTACTCGAAATGTTCATTCTTTAAGCTACTAACAATCGTTGCCCCCCGACAACGGCGCCATTTAATTAGCCATTTGTAGTTGGGATGACCTATTCAAGAATTTATCGAACCCAAGGGAGGAAGGTACTAGAGCTTAAGCGATATCACGTTTCTTGTAATTTTATAGAGACGAATCATCAATAGATAGGTTGTGTAAACAAGTAAATCAAATCAATCAATGCAAGTAATGATCAAACAAATAAGATATATAGATGAAGAGTGGTTTCCAAATTAAGTAAAAGTGAAATTAACAACAATTAAGAAGTGAAAATCCTAGGATAAATACATCAAATTCATATGAATCATGGGTATAAGAATAAGGGCCAACACTAAGTTCACCTAAACTTCCTCTCGAGATTGATAGGATATGGATCCATTTAATAATCCCAAAATAGCTCAATGGATTGGTTCACACTCAAACAATTCCAACTATGTACTAAGCTTGAAATGAGAGTCCATTTACACGATTAATCAACCTCTCGATCTAACCAATCGGATGTTCTATCAAAGGGTTCTAAATCCTAAAGGATATCTCTATCTCTTTAAGATCTATAATGCACATGAGGTGTATGACAAAATGATTCAATTAATTATCCTAAACATATCATTGACTTCTCGACCTAATCACATGTTTAAAACAATAAACCACACAAATCATCATAAATATCAAGATCTAAAGCATCAATGATAAAAAAACCAATTAACCCAATCAACATATGAATTTTAATACATAAATCCCAAAATTTTGGATTGGTCGTTAATAGTCGGGATGACCAATTAAAGAATTTATTGAACCCAAGGAAATTTAGGATTCATGGTCTTCAAGTTATAGCCTCATATTAGTTAGGGACGACCGATAAGGGAGGATAATAAAAACATGAAAAGAAACTAATTTCAATATTTTTGGAATTTTCAATGCAAAGGAAGTTTTCGTGATGCACTTCAAATGGATCAATCATATAATACATCTAATTGCTCCCAATTTAAGCTATCATAGTAAGAGCGATCATGATTTCCACCTAAACTCTCTCTCGAGATGAAGAGGATGTAGGCCCTTACAAAAGCCCCAAAATAGTACATAAGACCAAGACCAAATTGAACACCTCCCAATAGGTACTAATTACACGTACGAGTTATCTAAAAGATACTAAATCATAGGTAATATTCCCTTTCTAGGTACTATGAATTCACTAAGGTTGGGAATCCCCTCACAAATTAATTGACCTCTCGATCTAATCTCTCCAGTGTTCATTTATATAATTCTAAATATAAGAGGTCGTCTCCAACTCTTTCCATATTAATCCACATAACTCACATGATGAAATGATTCAACTAATTCCTAAGACACTTAATTGAACTTTCTTTCTAACCACATGCAATAGACAATTAACCACACAAATCAAACATATAAATTAAGAAATTAAGCATCCATAAATGAAACTAATCAATACCGGGAATATAATTAGACAATATCACAATTTAGTCCATAATCTAAACATCACTTAAACATTCAAAACATAGAAAATAAAAAGATAATAAGTAGGATTAGATTTCAGCAAATGAAGTTTTTACATTCACCAAGTTTATCCTTTCCTTGGTGTCCCCACTTTCTTGAAAAACAATAAATTTCTAATCTAGAAAAATATTTAAAACTACATATCCCTCGCCCCGAAAGGAGGAGGAATCTCAACTATGGAGGTCATACTTAAAAGCTCTCTTAACTATTGAATCTAGGAATGATTCAATTTAATGGAATTTAATGGGTAGAGAATGGTAAGTGAGGCTTCCAAATAAGGGTATTTATAGTTGTTGGGTGAGAGGAGTGTTGGAATAATTTTTTAATGTGGGACACTTTAACTCTTAGGACATGGATGAAATTTATGGAATTTTTCGTGAATTTTGGGGGCAAAACCGGTTCAGCAAGTGAGTTTAAGGAATGAACCGGTCGAATTCTAACACAATATGGGGTCTGGCGGGATGGTTCATGCGCTAGACACAAGGACTGGTTGATGCGAGTGGTCCAAAGTTCGAATCTGCTTTACAATATTCTTTTCTTCATAAAATTTCAGCACTTCCAACTTCTAGCATTAAAATAATTTCGGGCGTATTGGATTAGCTAATGCGCACGTGGCCCAGTAGAAGAGTCTTTTGAGCAAGGTGAGGTCTTGGGTTCGAATTCAAGCCTCTGCTTTCTTCTTCTTTGTTGTCTTTATCCTCCTTTTTTATATTTTTCTCATCCTCGTCCCATTTTCAATACTGTTTCTTCCTTCACTCTTTTAAGCTTAAAAACACCTATTTTTCTGCAAAAATAAACAAAATACCTTTCTCCAAATAATCAAGCAATTAATAGTATTTTTATGAAAATCATGCTTAATTATTTAATTAAAGCCACAAAAATCCACTTAAAATCTAGGTGAATTTCACATTGATCAGTCGTGCAAATGGAAAACAAGTTGAGGATGAACATGAGAAGGTGGACTCCGTAAAATATCATGTATCTGAAGAAAAGCCAGTTGAGGAAAAAATGCAAGTGTCAGCTGACGAAATATTTCCCGTCGACAGACTAAAGGTCATCATCTTGGAGACGATAAAATAAGTTTGAAGTGAGCTCTAAGTCTTCTTCAACCTACGCCAAGCCATATACAAAGATGATTGACAACTTGTGAATTCCAACTGACTACCAACCTCCCAAGTTTCAACAATTCGAAGGCAAAGGCAACCCAAGACAACATGTGGCGCACTTCGTCGAGACATGCAATAATGCTGGGACCTATGGAGATCATATGGTGAGACAATTCGTTCGATCTCTAAAAGAAAATGCCTTCGATTGGTACATCGACTTGGAAACTAACTCCATTGATAGTTGGGGGCAAATGGAAAAAGAATTCCTCAACCATTTCTATAACATACAAAAAACTGTTAGCATGATGGAGCTAACAAATACTTGTCAAAGTGATGAAGAATATGTCATCGATTACATCAATAAATGGAGGAGCTTAAGCCTCAATTTCAAAGAAAAGCTATTAGAAACTTCAACTATTGAAATGTGAATTCAAGGGATGCAATGGAATCTTCACTACATACTCTAAGGAATTCGGCTTAAAACTTTTGAACAATTAGCTACAAGAGCTCACGACATGGAGTTGAACCTGACATCAAATCACATCAAACGGCCTTCTATTCAAGACTCTTACGAGTTTGAAGACATGTCATTCGATGAGCTCGTGGAAGATGAACCGCAGACAAAAATTGCGGTATCTATAAAGATCTATAGAAATGAAGTTGAAACATGGGAAAACAATGCATCTCAAGATAGGGGGAATGAACTATTGACAAACTCAAATTCAAAGCTCCTCGACACGAGCTAAAACTGTCTACATTACCCTCAATGATATGAGCCAAAACTATTTACAAGTCAAAGCTCCTCGATACGAGCTAAAACTGTCTACACATTACGCTCCTTGATATGAGCTAAAACTATCTAAAATCCCTACAGGTATAGCTCCTCGACACGAGCTAAAACTGTCCACATGATGCTCCTTGATATGAGTTTAAACTGTCTAACTCAAATCAAATCTCTTTGGGAAGAGACTAAACTATCTACACACAAAGCTCCTCGACACGAGCGAAAACTATCCACATTGAGCTCCTTGATATGAGCAAAACCAAACACTAATCAAAAGCTTAACTTTTTTTTTTGTTCATGTAGACCTATTTTTATTTTAATGGGATCAAATTAACCCTTGAAATTTAAGTAATGGCACACTTTAATTAGAAAAACATACAAGTAAAACAATTCCTTAGTGGTCTTCTCTTCCTTAATTGAGTGATGACTCAAAATCACATTGCTCCCATTACTCGTAGATAATATGTTGGGTATAAAAACCGGATAAAAAGTTATTTTCCAAATCTGAGGTACAGAATTGCCAAATGCAATAATTGGATAAGTGTTGTGGCCTCTTAATATGAAAAGCCTCATTCATAACTGAGTTAACGACGATGGATAAGGATAGCCAAATTAAAAATCATGTTTATGTGTCATTTTTCTAATTTTTTTTTGAACACAAAGTGCATTCATGTTATAGTTTTAGGGCTTATTTGATATTATTAAGTGTAAAGGATGGACTAGAGATCTAAATTAAAAATGAAATTAAGTTGAAATTGAAATGAGATTGCAAAGTGTAGAACATACAAAGAAAGAAAATCTAAATTACACTAATTACAGTGGCATTACGAAGGACTTAGCTGCAGATCTAAATTAAAAATGAAATTAAATTCCTCAAATTGGCAATGAAATTGAAGAGATGGACAAAATAACCCATAATCATCGAAAAGAAGCCGCAGATCTACCTAAAAGAGAGGGCACGGATCTACTTGAATCAAATGAGAGATGTCTTCGTCGTCGTACGCGAGTACAATAAAATGATAAGTAGAATGGGGGCTCTTGATTAGTTAATTCAATTTCAAGCTTTGTTTAGATTTATTTCACGTTATAGCCCCTTCTTTTATGGGAAAAAAATTTTAAATGCCCACTCTCAAATTACAATAATCATTTTTGCCCACTTTATGCTAATATGTTGGCTATGTAAACTGGATAAAAAGTTATTTTCCAAATCTGTGGTACAGAGGTGCCAAATACAACAATTGGATATGAATTCAAAGTGTTTTGCCCATCTTAATATGCAAACCCCATTCATTATTGAGTTAACGACGATGGACAATTAAGGATAGCCAAATAGAAAATCATGTATGATGTCATTTTCTTTTTTTTTCTTTATTCTTTTTTAGGACTTATTTGATACTATTAAGTGTAAGAGATGGTATGTACGAACAAAAATTCAGAAAAAAAAACCTAATTTAGATTTCAAGAAAATGACAAAAAATCAGAAAAAAAACCTCATTTAGATTTTAAAAAGGAAACCTAATTTAGATTTCAAAAAATTAAAGAAAGCCTAATTTACATTTTATAAGTGACAGACAATCTGGAAAAGAATGATAAAGCGAACTCTCAAAACCTAAGTATAGAACATACATGATTCAATCGATTGGTGAAAATACTTGAATAGGTAATTTTAAAATAATTTTAAAAATTCCAAAGGACGTAGCCGGAGATTTAAATTAAAAATAAAATTAAAGTTGAAATTGAAGTAAGATAACAAAGTGTAGAACATATAAAGAAAGAAAACTAAATTACACAGATTACCTGGTTCAGAGTGGGAATCCGAAGGACTTAGCGGCATATCTAATTAAAAATGAAATTGAATTCCTCAAATTGGCAATGAAATTAAAGAGATGGACAAATAACCCAAAGTCATCGAAAAGAAGACACAAATCTACCTGAATCAAATGAGAGATGCCTTCGTCGTCGTATGCGAGTTCAATGAAATGATAAATGGAATGAGGGCTCTTGATTAGTTAATTCAATTTCAAACTTTGATATAGATTTATTAAACGTTATTGCCCCTTCTTTATTATATGCTTGCAATTAGCCGATTCTTTTATGGAAAAAATTTTAATGCTCACTCTCAAATTACAATAATTATTTTTGCCCACTTTATACTAATATGTTGGATATGTAAACTGGATAAAAAGTTATTTTCCAAATCTATGGTACAGAGTTGTCAAATGCAATAATTGGATATCAATCTAAAGTGTTGTGGCCATCTTAATATGCAAATCCCATTCATTACTGAGTTAACGACGATAGATAAGGATAGCCAAATTGAAAATCATGTATGGTGTCATTTTTCTTTTTTCTTTTTTTAGGGCTTATATGATACTATTAAGTGTAAGAGATGGTCAGTACGAACAACAAATTAGAAAAGAAAACTTAATTTAGATTTTAAAAAAAAGTACTAAATATCTGGAAAGAAAATCTAATTTAGATTTAAAAAATGAAACCTAATTTAGATTTCAAAAAATTAAAGAAAACCTAATTTACATTTCTTAAGTGACAGACAATCTGGAAAAGAAAAATAAAGCGAAATCTCAAAAACTAAGTATAAAACATACATGATTCAATTGATGGGTGAAAATACTTGAATAAATATTTTTTAAATAATTAAAAAAATTCTGAAGGACATAGTTGGAGATTTAAATTAAAAATTAAATTAAAGTTGAAATTGAAGTGAGATAGCAAAGTGTAGAACATACAAAAAGTGAAAACTAAATTACACAGATTACCTTGTTCAGAATGGGAATCCGAAGGACTTAGCTGCAGATCTTAATTAAAAATGAAATTGAATTCCTCAAATTAGAAATGAAATTAAAGAGATGGACAAAATAACCCATAATCATCGAAAAAAGACGCAGATCTACCTGAATCAAATGAGATATGCCTTCGTCATCGTACGTGAGTTCAATGAAATGATAAGTGGAATGGAGGCTCTTGATTAGTTAATTCAATTTCAAGCTTTGTTTTAGATTTATTTCATGTTATTGCCCCTTCTTTATTGTATTCTTGCAATTACCCTGTTCTTCTATGTAATTTTTTTTAAATGCCCACTCTCAAATTACAATAATCATTTTTGCCCATTTTATGCTAATATGTTGGCTATGTTAACTAGATAAAAAGTTATTATCTAAATCTGTGGTACATAGTAGCCAAATACAACAATTAGATATCCATCCAAAGTGCTGTGGCCATCTTAATATGGAAACCCCATTCATTACCGAGTTAACGACGATAGATACGGATAGCCAAATAGAAAATCATTTTTGGTGTCATTTTTCTTTTTCTTTTTTAGGGCTTATTTGATACTATTAAGTGTAAGAGATGGTCTGTACGAACAAAAAAAAAAGAAAACAAAACGTAATTTAGATTTAAAAAAATGAACAAAAAACCAGAAAAGAAAACTTCATTTAGATTTCAAAAAGGTAACCTAATTTAGATTTAAAAAATTAAAGAAAACCTAATTTACATTTCACAAGTGACAGACAATTTGGAAAAGAAAAATAAAGCGAACTCTCAAAAGCTAAGTTTAGTCGATGGGTGAAAATATTTGAATAGGGAATTTTAAAATAATTAAAAAATTCCGAAGGACATAGCTAGATATTTAAATTAAAAAATTAAAGTTGAAATTGAAGTGAGATAGCAAAGTGTAGAACACACAAAGAAAGAAAACTAAATTACACAGATTACCAGGTTTAGAGTGGGAATCCGAAGGACTTAGCTACATATCAAAATTAAAAATTAAATTAAATTTCTCAAATTGGCAATGAAATTAAAGAGATTGACAAAATAACCCAAAATAATCAAAAAGAAGGCGTCGATCTACCTGAATCAATTGAGAGATGCCTTCATCGTCGCGATTTCAATGAAATGATAAGTGGAATAGTGCTCTTTATTCAATTTCAAGCTTTGTTTTAGATTTATTTCATGTTATTGCCCCTTCATTATTGTATGCTTGCAATTAGCCCCTTCTTTTATGGGAAAAATTTTTAAATGCCCACTCTCAAATTACAATAATTATTATTGCCCACTTTATGCTAATATGTTGGATATGTAAACTGGATAAAAGTTATTTTCCAAATTTATGGTACAGTGTTGCCAAATGCAGCAATTGGATATCAATCCAAACTGTTGTTGCCATCTTAATATTCAAACCCCATTCATTACTGAGTTAACGGCGATGGATACAAATAGCCAAATAGAAAATCATATATGGTGTTATTTTTATTTTTTATTTTTTTAAGGCTTATTTGATACTATTAAGTGTAAAAGATGGTCTGTATGAAAAAAAAATAGAAATGAAAATCTAATTTAGATTTAAAAAAATAAACAAAAAATTAGAAAAGAAAACCTCATTTAGATTACAAAAAGGAAACCTAATTTAGATTTCAAAAAATTAAAGAAAACCTAATTTACATTTCATAAGTGACAGACAATCTGGAAAAGAAAAATGAAACGAACTCTCAAAAGCTAAGTATAGAACATATATGATTCAATCGATGAATGAAAATACTTGAATATATAATTTTTAAATAATTAAAAAAATTTCGAAGGCGTAGCTGGAGAGTTAAATTAAAAATAAAATTAAATTTGAAATTAAAGTGAGATGGCAAAGTGTAGATCATACAAAGAAAGAAAACTAAATTATACAAATTACCTAGTTCAGAGTGGGAATCCGAAGGACTTAACTGCAGATCTAAAATAAAAATTAAATTGAATTCCTCAAATCGGCAATGAAATTAAAGAGACGGACAAAATAACCCAAAATCATCGAAAAGAAGACGCAACCAGAATCAAATGAGAGATGCCTTCGTTGTTGTACGCGAGTTCAATGAAATGATAAGTGGAATGGAGGGCACTTGATTAGTTAATTCAATTTCAAGCTTTGTTTTAGATTTATTTCTCGTTATTGACCCTTCTTTATTGTATGCTTGCAATTAGCCTCTTCTTTTATTGGAAAATTTTTTTAATGCCAACTCTCAAATTACAATTATCATTTTTGTCAACTTTATGCTAATATTTTGGCTATGTAAACAGGATAAAAAGTTATTTTCCAAATGTGGCACAGAGTAGCCAAATGCAGCAATTGGATATCAATCCAAAGTGTTGTGGCCATCTTAATATGCAAATCACATTCATAACTTAGTTAATGATGATGGATAAGGATAGCCAAATAGAAAATCATGTATGGTGTCATTTTTCTTTTTCTTTTTTCTTTTTTAGGGCTTATTTGATGCTATTAAGTGTAAAAGATGATCAGTACGAACAAAAAATTAGAAAAAAAACCTAATTTAGATTTTCAAAAAATGAACAAAAAATCAGAAAAGAAAATCTAATTTAGATTTTAAAAAGGAAACCTAATTTAGGTTTCAAAAAATTAAAGAAAACCTAATTTAGATTTCATAAGTGACAAACAATTTGGAAAAAAAATGAAGCGAACTCTCAAAAGCTAAGTATAAAACACACATGATTCAATCGATGGGTGAAAATACTTGAATATGTAATATTTAAATAATTAAAAAAATTCCAAAGGATGTAGCAGGAGATTTAAATAAAAAATGAAATTAAAGTTGAAATTGTAGTGAGATAGCAAAGTGTAGAACATACAAAGATAGAAAACTAACTTACATGATTACCTGGTTCAGAGTAAGAATCCGAAGGACTTAGCTCCAGATCTAAATTGAAAATGAAATTGAATTTCTCAAATTGGCAATGAAGTTAAAGAGATGGACAAAATAACCCAAAATTATCAAAAAGAAGGCGCAAATCTACCTGAATCAAATGAGAGATGCCTTCGTCATCGTACGCGAGTTCAATGAAATGATAAGTGGAATGGGGGCTCTTGATTAATTAATTCAATTTCAAGCTTTGTTTTAAATTTATTTTACGTTATTGCCCTTTCTTTTAATATATGCTTGCAAGTTAAAGGTGGTCTGTCCCAAGTCAAATAAGTCAGACAAATTAAATCAGTCCCAAAGAAAAATAAGCCTGACTAAAAGTCTAAATAAGTGGAAGGCCCAAAGCCCGCAGAATTAGGTCAAATCAAGCAATGACCTATCAAACTGCATTATATATGGAAATGCCCAAACCTGCTGAATCAGGTCTAATCAGCCCTTGATCAATCAGACTGCGAGTTATATATAGGGCTTCCTCATCCTTCACCTATATAAGAAGCCATTTTCCATTCATTCCAAACACCCACAAACACTCAGACACCTGAAGAGATCTGAAGAACACGAGTAAAGACGAAAGTCCAGCCTCCCTTTAAGGTCTTCAAGTCAAGAACAGTCTCCAATCAGATATCAAGGTGCTGAACCCTTCCAATCCGGACTTCTTCATGTCAAGAATAGCCTCCGATCAGAGATCAAGGTGCTATGTTGAGAGTGAAATTTCACGTATTTTAGATCTCACATTACACCGTTTTTGATAGAATGTGGCCATAATTTTGTGTAGAATGGCGTGATTTTCATATCTTGTATAGTTAAGATGCTACTAAGGTGTTTTTTTAGTTTTGAAGGGTAAAACATGATCAAAAGTTCAAAATTGGAATAAGAGCGAAAGTGTGAAAGAATGCTGAAAAACACACGTCCATATTGCATAATTTTTCTGTATTCATGTAGAAGTTCAAATTAATTATATGATACATGGTTGGAAAGGCACGAAAGAGAAGGACGTTTTAGCTTAAGAATCACTCAAATCGGAGTTCGGATGAGGAAGTTATGCTCAAAATCGTGAGGTCGTACAGCTGCCAACGGGAAATTCTGAAAATTTTAAAAAATTAGCCCATATTTCCTATTGTTGGAGAAAAATTAATTTTCTTATCTCATTCTCTTTTCATATCTATATATATTTCACATCATTATTGATAAGAGACACCACCCTCCACTAGGGGATCACTCCCTACCATCCAACATCTACCATCATCTATATCCATCCCATCAACCATCCACACCGAAGGAGATTCAAGGGCCGTTCAAGAGAGAGATCATTCAACCGTAGAGACGGAGAAGGAATCTGAGACAACTCCAACACTAGGGTTTTTCTATTCCTTTCTTTTGTTTTCGTTTGTCAAGTCTTCTAGTATGAATTTGATAGCCATGTGAGTTGCTTATAACCCTATGAGCTAATTTCATTTACAATTTTAAGGTTTGAATAATAGATTTAATTGAATTGGAGACCTAGACCAATTTTGAGAATTCATGTAGTTGATATTCTGATTTTACTTAATTTATTCAGACTTTGTTTTTCTGCTTCGTAACGTCTTCATATTAAATTCATAACATTGCCCGTGATGCTTGATTTATTATGTTAGCTTGTGTGCGTTCATGATTGGTATTGTCTATCTGTTAGGGATTAAGGTAGTTCCGCTATAAACACTTTAATTCCGTGAATTGGTAAATCACATACTTGAATTGTTTAGTGGAACAATGCAATCTGACGTTCAAGTAGGAAGTGAATAAAGCCTTGTAGTACTTTCAGAAAATATCTTTTTAGTCAAACTTACCATCCGGAGGTATTGTTGTTTGTATTGATTAGTGTCTAGGAAGGAGGCCTGGTAATATTTACGCACCTTAGGGTTAAAATTAGATTATACTGTTAGCTTTAAATCGAATCATATCCGGTGGGAAAACAGGGTTATGTGGTGTAATTTCATAGAATTTGCATGAATGAACAATTGAAAGTTTAGGAATTCAAATTAATTAATCTATACCGGATTACCTTAGAACTGTTGATTCTCTTTTGAATTAATCTTAAATCTTTCTTTTATGATTTTTATTTTATTAGTTATTTAATTTTCAGTATTTAGATACTCCCTCCGTCCCAAACTCGTTGTCTTACTTTTCGCTTTTATCCGTCCCAAACTAATTGTCTTACTCCAAAAAAATTTTTCTCCCTAAAATATCCTTGTCATATCCAATATTTTCTAAAAGCCCAACCCAATTAAAATCACATTAACCTTAATTAACATATCAAATTAAACACACACACACACACTACTTACATGTAATCTATCCCACTAACACACACACTGATTAACACATATATACAAACCCTAATCCCTCTATCCCTCTCTCACATCTCTCAGCCGTTCTTTCCTCTCATCTCTCTTGTTCTGGAGAGAAATCCTAGCAACTTCTCTCTGTAAATTGACTCTCTGTCCCTCTCTCACATCTCTCAATCGCCCTCTTTGTATATTTGGCATGGATGAGTCATGGATGGCGTCGGGTAAGGGTTATTCCTTACCCAATGATTCCGACCATCAGATCCAGGAGTCCTCGGGGGTGGAAACGACCTTCGATGTCTTGATTTCGCCCGATGGAACCCTCGACGGAGTTTATCCGACGCTGATGGTTTATGATTCCCTTGACTCAACCTTCGACGCAATTGATCCATCATTCATGGCATCTGATTCGCTCGATTCAACCATCGACACAGTGGATTCGGCGTTGATGTTACATGATTCGCTCGTTTTAATGGTCGATGGTGTGGATCCATACTTGATGGTTCCTGATTCCCTAGATTTCACCCTCGATATAGTTGTTCCTTGCTCTCTCTCTCAAGAAATCGATCTGGTGGGTCCTGATACGGTGGATCCAGCCATTGCTCTGCTGGAAGAAATAAGCGATAGCTTCCGAGACTTCATGTGGGAGATGATACGTCTTTGCTTCCCGGCGTGTAGGTAGACCCTTTACTCTTTCTTGATATGGCCCAGTGAGGTTTTGCATGTGATGGGAGATTTGTTTGGCTTTGTTGAGCTTGATTCGTGGCCCTGTGAGGCTTTGTTTGTGATAGCCCTGTGAGGCTTTATTTGTGGCTTCTGGTTTTTGTTGAGCTTGATTATGTGGCTTTTAGGTTTCTGTTGAGCTTGATTATGTGAATTATGTGGCTTATAGGACTCTATTGAACTTGATATTGTGGCTGCTGTGCATATTTGGTCTCTGTTGAGCTTGAGTTATAGCCTTGTGATGAATTTTTTTCGAGGGCATGTGAATATGTTTGCTGATTGTTGGTGTATTTACCCTATCATGATGCATATCTTAGTCACCAACATGTTTTAAAACCTGTTTAGAAGACTTTGAACATGTTGTATAGTGAACTTAGTGTCACCAGCATATCTAAGTCACCAACAGTGTTTTTAAACATGTTTAGGAGACTTTGAACATGTTATATTATGAACTTAGAGTCACCAGCATATTTAAGCCACCAATAGGTTTCTAAAACTGTTTAGGAGGCTTTGAACATGTTGTGTACTGATCTTAGAGTCATCACAAGGTTTAAAGGCATTGTTAGGAGATTCAATGACCCTATGATGATATTTTTCTGAGGGTAATACAAGAAGCAGAAATTTCATTATGCAACATGTATGTTTACAACTTAAACAATTTCAAAACAACAAAAGATATCCTTATATCTATTGTTTAAGCTGTAAACATCAAAAAGCTTTACCCACATCTCAATATCCCAGGCTATTCATAAGCTCTGATATGTCATATACTGGCTTATAGACATGGCCTTCCTCGATTAATTTATTGATGCATCCCTTCACCAAATCTTCCTCAATCACTAGTGATATGGCAGTGCACCCTCTTTGATTAACTTTGCTTTTCCAATGTGAGGTATTTTGTAGTTAATTCCTCCATCCACTTTCATAATCTCAATGAGGCAAGCTTGTAAACGTAGAAACACATTGTTCAATGTTAGAGCTGTCATATCTTCATAAGCCTTCATAACATTTGTCACCAATTCTTCAACATTATAGCTTGTTGTCTTAAACTATAGGGATTGGATGGCTCTGAAAAGGCCCAAGTCATTAATGTTAGTGTCTGGTGAGCGTGGGGGATGGCAAACAAGTCTGATGTTAAACCCATCAGATCTTGCAGCCCTCCCAAACTCCAAGTCACTATCTTTTATGTGGGACTTTGCATTATCCTGTTGTATCCAAATCTTCTTTCCCAAACATTGTGGTCATTTTGACTTGATTGCTAGTATAATCTGTGAATTAAAGAAATATTTCATGTAACAGTTGCCCTTTTGGTAAAACAAAAGTAAGGTGACTACATATATATAATATATAGGATGGTGATCTTATTTTTAAGGTCTGACTATTACCTGATTCACTATGCAATCTTTGATCACATCTTTGTTGACACAGTCAATAGGCTTGGTTACTAAAGTTCCTCTTACTCTATCCTTTGAGTTCTCTTTGCTGGCTCTATTGTTGTGAATGGGAAAGTTCCACTTTTCCCATCAAATATGACCTATCCTTCACTATCAAACAATGGTCTTGATACTGCACACATAAACATGATCTTTTGGATGAAATTTTTAGAGTTACAAGTTCTACATGGTTCTTCCTCGTCAGGAACCATGTAATACCTCTCACAAACTTTAGTAAGAAATAACCATTTCTCATCTATGTGCACTACATTATGCATTTCCTTGAACTTAAACTTTTTAGTATACCTGTCATAGTAGATGGCATCCAAATAGTAATTTTGCCTTCGAAGCTTGTTCTCTGGAGTTTTCTCAGACTTGATTTCATTTGTATGTGCCCTAAGAGCACCCCCTTTAACTTATCTTCCCACTGTTGATTTGCTCACACTTAAAACTTTGGATAGATCTCTGATTGTTGATCTACTTAGAAATGGAATACTCTTCACTGCATTAGCATCACAATGGACCCTTTTTGAAATTGATACACCTGCCTTCTTGGATCCAAGGTGTATTGGTTTTTCTTCCTCCATTTGTTGCTTTGCAACAGCCCAAATACGATTTATGGTCCTTGTAGAAACAGAGAATGTTTCACCTGCTTCTTTTGCTTTTCCACGATCAATCTTACCATATATGGTGTGCCTTATCAAAAACTGTTCTATTAAGTTTTTTTTCTATGGAAAGGTGAGAACTTGTGGTAGTTGCCATTACTATATGTGTATTAATGACTATTAAACTCCCTGATACTTGTATTTATCCTTGATGAAATGGGGGGAAACTAAAAGGAGGTTGGGCAGTTGGAGGGAAAAGTGATGGCAAACATGCTGAAAAAACTGATTGGTACCAACTTTTGGACACTTTGGAGGGAATTCTATTGATATAACACAAATTTTTGGAGGGAAGCGCCAAGGATGATTCTCAAAATCTGAGGTGTAATGTGTATTTTTGGATAACTACTCCATCCAGCTCCATTGTGTAATAGTGTAGGTATTTGCTTTGATTATTGTATGTTAACATATTGATCCACGTGTTATATTTGTAATTTTTAAGAATTATATGTACTGCCCAACAGTGGACTTATGTTTATTAACAAAAAAATTCTGAATTTTTTTATTTATTTATTGTGTAATTTTTTAATTAACACAAATGATGTAGTTAATCCAAAAAATGTCCAATTGATTTGGACATTTTTACCCTCAAATAGTACAGTTGAAAAGTAAAAAAAGTAACATTTCTTAAACTTCGTATCTACAGTGTCACAGACAACAAGTCTGGGACGGAGGGAGTATTAAATTACAACACCTTGGAAATTGATTACTTAATTTTGATTAGTTAGTAATTTATAGTAAATAAATAATTGACTATCCTTTTGGGACCGATAATTTAACTTGGTTGCTTGTCACTATAATTAATATCCTTCACTTGGGGATATAATTGAAGTGCGTAAAAAATGTTTATCATGCTACACCTCCGATCCAACGTTCCTTAAGTCAGAAATAACACTCGACCTGAGATCAAGGTGCTAAGTCCCTCAGATTCGATGTTTCTTCCAGTAGCCTTCATGAAGTCAATGTTGTTCTACCAAATTGAACGGCGTTCTTCATAAAGAAATCTTCAAGTCAACGTTCAATCCTAATAAAGATCAACGCCTCCAGATTAACGTCACAAGACTTCAAGTCCAAGCTCGGACGAGCTTCATTTGAAGGTCCGGCTAAACATACAGTCAACACACACTCCAGTCAAAGTCAATCCAAGTTGGTTCGAGAGAGGAATCAGAGGATTGATTGAGATTGTAACCCGTTACATATCATTTGAATTAAATCTGTCTGAATTATATTTGTACCCTTTTTTTCTGTTTATTCCATTATAAAAAAAAAATTGTTGTTACATAGAGATCTTATATGTTTGGATGAACACTTAAATTAATAAATTTTTAAATTTATAATCTGAAATGAATGAATTTAAAATTATAGATTTGAATTTATATTTATTTAATTGTTTTAGAAAAATTTTCAAATCCTTAGTCATTTGAAATTTTTCTATGGATAAAAAAAAAATTTAATATTATAAAAAATTAAATTAATAACAAAATTAAATTAATAAGTAATAATTTTATTTATTTATTTAGTATTAATTTTTTATCAAATTACCACCACACATCCCCAACCCCCACGCATAAATTGAAAAAAATAATAATAATACTATTAAGCATTACTGCGAAATGCACCAAATTTCTAAAAAGAATTACACCATTAATTTTACTTACAAGAGAAATATCAAACATTGGGTTTTTTTGCAATAATTCTTAAAGGTGGGATTTTTTTTATAAATTTCTCAAATGTGAGGATTAATTAATTTGCAGTAAAAGTAAAATTTGTAATTTTATTTATTTATTTTTTTGCAATTAACCTTTTAAAAAATCACCCCTACACACACTTATAAACTTTATACCATTCTCTCAAATACCCACTTTCCACACATCCTATCTCATCAATTAATTTTCTTTATCTTTTAATTTTATCCCTCTCATTATTTTCATACATAAAATAACAAGTTTTTACAAATTTATTTGACATAAAGTTAAAACATACCCTATCAAAATCTAAAACAAACATATATACTGCACAATTGATTTTCAAACTCCATGAAAACTTAAAATAAAAATCATCAAAAATTTGAGTTTTTCCTTCTTATACATATAATTCATTTAACGTGTTATACACGACTAATAATAAATAAAAGGGATTTTTTCAATTCAATACTCAAATTATATGTTAGGGCATGAAATATTATTTTTATCAATCCAGGGCCTGAAAAATTCTAAATTATCAAGATATGAAATACTAACACCGTGCACTTATTCTCTAACGAAATCTCACATGTAAGTTTGATTGCCACCTCATTCTCATAGTTGGCATTTAAATATTATTTAAAGCAAGTAAATATAGATAAAACATATATGGGGACTTACTAAAATGAAGATATATATATATATATATATATATATATATATATATATATATATATATATATATATATATATATATATGAGTGTGTGTGTGAACCCGCGACAACGCGGGATCATTTATTTAATTATTCTTATTTTTCGTAATTAAATAATATGTGTTATATAACGTAACAACATTAATTATTGAGATTTTTTTTATAGGTAGACAATTAATTTTATCAATGTAAAGAATTTGCAACAAATTATAATATTTGACTTTAGATAATATAACGTATAATTAAATTATGTATAAAGTTAATATATATGTTTATAAATTCTAATTATTTAAATAATGTTGACTTTTATTTTTTTGGAATTATTACTATCTAGTACAAAATATATAATAATATTATTGGGAGATAAAAAGTATATTTTTATTATTAGCAAGCACAAAAATAGGTAATGAAAAGTCTCAACTACCCTTTATAAATGTCGTTGAATACAACTGTATTTAATACACTATTTTGCGTATATCGTGCAGATTTCTTATTGTAATATAATCTGATAAAAAATATATATATCTAAATATTTTGAGTACTTATCTAAATATTTTTGAATACATCATTTAGATTTCTTATCTTATATAATTTGGATATAAAATATGTTTGAAAATTCTGAATCCTTAACCAAAAATATATCTAAATATTCTGAATATTTATCTAAATATTTCTGAATACATGCAAATTTCCTATCATAATATAATTTGGATATCAAAATATATATAAATATTCTGAATACTTGTATAAATATTTTATGTAAATATTTTTGAATACATCGTGAGGATATTTTTATCGATAATATAATCTGGAGTTGTGAGAATTTTTTTATCGTAATATAATTTGAATACCAAAACATATGTAAATATTTCTGAAGATACATTTAATTAATTAATTAATTTTGAATACAATACAATTAAACCTATTTTTTAATATTTGACCACGATTAACTAATCCCCAACATATCTCATATTTTTAAGGAGAGATTAATGGTTAATTAATTTTGAATACAGTTAAACTTAAATAGGGATAAAAGTGATATTTCATTAATATAATTTGAATATTGTACCTAATAGTAATAAAGGTTAATAAATTGTATCTATAAGTAATGGACCTTTTTTTTTAAATGTTACTTTATAACATAATACAATTGAAAACTATTTATTACTCCTCATAACACTCTAAAGAAATGTGCAACCACATAGGGGCAATTTTGTCTCTTTGCTATATATTTATATAATTGTTAGTATTTTATTTTTTCATTGTATTTAAGTGAAATTATGATCAAAACATGTAACTATTAGTAATAAATCCTTAATTTTACTGTTTGTCTAAAATAAATATCAATTATATATAAAAAAATATCAATTTATTATTTTTTCTATGGTGGTGGCTATTTACACCCCCAAAATTGCTATTCATACCCCCAAAAAATATTATATTAAAAAAAATTTTAATCAATATGACAAAAATACCCTAGTTTACTAAATGCACCCCTTCACTCTAACTCTTCGTAAACTGTGAAACTCTTCTCCCCCTCTGTTCTTATTCCTGGACGGTGTTTCAAAATTCAAGAAGAAATGGAAGAAGCTTATCAGAATTTTTCAAGAATTTATTAGATCATCGAATGAAAGTTTATACAAACAAAATTTATAATTCCCATCCACCAATTAAAAAAAATTAGTATATAATTTGATGATCCAGCGCAGGCGTTTCTGAAGAACTGATAAAGAGTTCTCAGCTGTCAAATTCTCAACGGCCCAAATAATCGGCGCCGACAACAATCTATTGACACAAACTCTCGTGTTATTGCCGACAATATGGCTGATTAGGATGAAACTGGTGAGCAAGCATTTGAACTCATTAATCTCCGATGAATAGCTTCTCAACAAGCGGCGTCTCCACAATGAGTGCGACCATTCATTCATATTCCAGTGGCGATCGGAGTTCATCATCTGCGATCCTACCCGCCACCAGATATCTAGGGTAAAATTCTCTCTCAAGTTCGATCGCACTCCAACTCTGCACATCACCCGGGGAAACAAGACGTGGAATCCATTAATTTTTTATAATTGTAATTTACTGTTTCCATTAATGTTCAAGATATAGAATTATTTGGGCGACTATTATTATTATTATTATTATTTTATCATGGTTGGATTTATAAGCTTTGTTTGTATAAGCATTTGACGATCTATAATTCTTGAATTTTTTTTTTGATAAGCTTGTTCTCTTTCTTTTTGAATTTGAAGCAAGTTTAGGAATAAGAACAAATAAGAACAGAGAGGGGAGAAGAGTTTCAAAATTTGCAAAGAGGAAGAGAGAAGGGGTGTATTTAGTAATTAAGGGTGTTTTTGTCCTATTAATTAAAAAATTTTAAATTTATATGTTTTGGGGTATGAATAACAATTTTGGGGGTGCGAATAGCCGCCCACTTTTTCTATATATGATTTGATTTGTTAGTAATTAATTTATTTATATTTAATAATTTATTTATTAATTACAGATAATGATAGTAAAGTAAATAAGTCATAATAAGTGTATAGGTAAAATAGATAAATAGTAAGACTATACGTGAACGAATCAAATAACAAAGGGCATTAATATACTAAAGAAAGCAAATTTTATAATTCACATGTCATAATTGAATATTAAGATACATGTAAATAAATAAATATTAATAAACTAAATTTAAAAAATTAAAGAATATTTACAAACTTAATTTTAATGTTATTTGATATATAATAATAATTTAACTTATTGAACTTAAGCTTTCGATTATATAGATGAATTAGTTTTTCAACCTCTTATTCTCTAGAAGTAAATCGATTCAAGAGTACCGATTCATAAGAGTTAATACTTGAATCGATTTTTTTTCTCTTGAAAAATCTATTCTTAAGATGTAAATCAATTCAAGAATACTTGAATTCGTTCCTCTTACTCTTGAAAAATCAATTTTTAAGATGCAAATATATTCAAGAATACTTGAATCGATTCTCTTCATCTCGAAGAATCGATTCTTAAGAGGTAAATCGATTCAAGAATACTTGAATCAATTCTCTTCCTCTTGAAAAATACTTGAATCGATTTTTTAGAGGTAGATCGAATTTCTACTTGATTCGCTCTATCAAAATAAACTTAAAGAAAGCTCGTATTCCTCTTGGAGAATCGAATGTGTGTATTTAGAATGAATAACCAAAAAGTCTTATTTATAGGTGGGTGAGAGAGAATATTATATGAAATATTCTTTTTTCACTTTATACATATATATGATTTAATTTGATATTAATTAATTTATTTATTGCATTAGAATATTGGGTCACTTACTATTGGATACATAAAATAATGCATAATTGTTGTAAACTACATGACTCAAAGTACTATTACTCATAACTACACAATTATGATTGTGATACCATAAATACCCATATGTATTTACACAATTTCTTTGCACAATTTGATTTTGCATAATTTGGTTTTGCACAATTTGCTTTGCACAATTTTGTTTTTGCACATTTTAAATTCCAGCAGCAGGCGACGGCGGTCAACGGTTGTCCGGCCGGGGTCTATGCCGGTCCGGCCGGCGGTCAACGCCGATCAACGCTGTCCGGCCGGTGGTCAACTCCGGTCCAGCGGGTGGGTGGGTGAGGGGTAGGGTTGGTGGTTTAAAAGTGCATGTGATTATAAGGTTATATTTGATATTTTACTTTAATATTTTGTATGTGAGAGTAATTATTTGAATTTCTTGTATCTCATAGTAATTTAGGTTAAAAGTGTGTATCTATTAGTGATTCTCTCTAATTAATTAATAATACACAAATAAATAAATAAAATATTAAAAATTTAATCATTATTAAAAATATGAAACACATTATTTAAAAAAGAAAATATTAAATAAGAAAATTAATTAAAAGTAAATAATGTAATATATATATATATGTATATATATAATATAAAAAAATAAATTTATATATATTATTATTTTAAATATTCATAAATTTTAATAAAATTATTTTTTTATTTAATTTTATTAGTTTCAAATTATATAAACAACTAAAAAATAAAATTTATAATTCGAGTCACTCTCTTGTGAGACGGGTTATTTGTAAGATGAGTTGACTCATCACCAAAGTATGTTTATTGTATAAATAAAATATGCTTATTTGTAGTCACAGTCTATTTTATAATAAATCATATTATAATATGTGAAAATTATATTTTAATGCATAATCAAACATACTTTAGAAAACATACTTTAAGAATTAAACATACTTCATCTATACAATAAACATACTTTACTGATGGGTCGACTCGTCTCACAAATAATCCGTCTCACAAGAGACTTTGTCTTATAATTCATATGTCATAATTGAATAAATACTAACTTTAAAAAATTAACAAATATTTATCAACTCAATTTTAATATTATTTGATATGAAATAATAATTTAACTTAAAGAATTTAAGTTTTCGATTGTATAAATGAATTAGTTTTTCAACCTCTTATTCTCTAGAGGTAAATCGATTCCAGAATACTTGAATTGTCGATTATCTTTCATTTGAAGAATACTTGAATCAATACTTTAGAGGTAGATCTTAAAGAATACTTGAATCGATTCTTAAGAGGAAATACTTGAATTAATTTTTTTCCTCTTGAAGAATCTATTCTTAAGATATAAATCGATTAAAAAATACTTGAATTTATCCTCTTACTCTTGAAAATTTGATTTTTAAAATGCAAATCTATTCAAGAATACTTGAATCAATTCTCTTCCTCTTGAAGAATCGATTCTTAAGATGTAAATCAATTCAAAAATACTTGAATCAATTATCGATTCAAAAATACTTGAATCAATTCTTTTCTTCTTGAAAAATACTTGAATCAGTTTTTTAGAGGTAGATCAAATCTCTATTTGATTCGCTCTATCGAAATAAATTTTAATACTTTCATAAATAAATTCTCTTAAGGAACTTGAAGAAAGCTTATATTCTTCTTGGAGAATCGAATGCGTGTATTTAGAATGAATAACCAAACAGTCTTATTTATAAATGAGGTGAGAGGGAATATTATATGCAATACTCCCTCCGTCTCGCGTTACCATTTTGGGTTGTCCAAAGTTAATGTTTAAATTTCCTTTTTTATCAAGTTGGGCCCACACAAAATAATTTATTATTTTATGTAGGACCCACACACAACACTAATACAATTACCCACTTTACATTAAATATTATTTCTCTCACCTCATTATACATTAAAATATTATATCTCTTAATCTCCGTGCAAAAAACAAACGTCAACGTCAACGTGAACGTGGGACGGAGGGAATATTATTTTTTCTTTATATATATATGATTTAATTTAATATTAATTAATTCATTCCATTAAAAAATTTAGTAATTAATTAATGATACCCAAATAAATAAATAAAATATTAAAAATTTAATCATTATTAAAAATACGAAACACATTATTTAATAAATAAAATATTAAATAAGGAAATTAATTAAAAGTAAATAAGGAAAATATTAAAAAATTTAAAAAAATTGAGAAAATTACACATCACATTGGAGCGCTTTGAAGACAACATGTCAGTAAGAAAAGTTTATGCTATAGTATACTTAATATATATATATATATATATATATATATATATTAAGAAACAACAATCTAAGCAGAAAAAAGCAAGGCTGCGCAGATGAAAATAGCGATGAAAGTAAGGCTGGGCAAATGAAAACAGTGATGAAAAGCTAATTTTTCCTATTGGGGCAAAAAATCAAAAGCAAGGTTTGGGCAAGGAAGCAGTACTTATTCATGATTTTTTAATCCAATAAATTCCTAATCGAGTATTAGGACAAGAAAGCAATGTAAAATTTTATGTTTGTGGACAAAGAAACTCCTAAAGAGCATAAAAGTCGTCATCAACACATGCTTATGGGCTTATTAAGTTCATGATAGAATTGAAGCTACAACAATATGAAAGTGAAAGCAATTCCAATAAGATTTTTTTCAATCTTTTTTTTCCATTATTAATCATAACAATTTATCAATTCATTCATGTTCAAATTGACTGTAAATGTTGTTGGGAAGAATGATAGATGATTTGGGAAAAAAATGGTCATTGTTATTATTGTAAAAGGTAAACTCCCTCCGTCCCAGTGTAAGAGTCTCTTTTGCTTTTTTGCACGTAGATTAAAGAGTATTATTATTTAATATGTAGTGGGTAGTTGTATTAGTGGGAGTGTGGGCTCCATATTTTAATTGTATTAGAGGGGGTGTATGGGTCCTATGTGTGTAAAAAAGGAAAGGGAACCCTTTGAGTGGGACCACCAAAATAAAAAAAGACCCCTCTTTGAATGGGACGGAGGGAGTATGTAATTTATTTCTAATTTATGCCTATGACATGTTTGATGAAATGTTTGATCGATATTCGATGAAATATTCTCTCACAAGTACTTATTCCAACTGAAATACTTTCATTGTATTATTAATTTTTAATGAAAAGACATCATATTACCACATAATCAATACCTCATATACCAAATATTGAGGGGCAAAATAATTTTTTTTCCTTTCAAAACATCTACAATTGCAATTTCTTACTAAAACACTCAACATCTACTTTAATGTAGCAATTCATGTATGATTGTTATCACATTCTACAGTCAAGAATTTTAATCTAATTGAACCAGCAGAACAGATATGGTTATGCATCTCAAAGCCAAAATATCACATAACAAGGTTGATAATAGAACTCTGCAAACAAAGGTATGATCCTTCAAATGTAGCTCTATTCAAAATCTAAATCAATAGAAACATAGCTACACTAGTATAGATAATTCAATTGATCGAAATTCAATTATGGGAGATTAGACACATTTAAGAAGTATGACTCCAGATAAAGCTATTTCATATGTATTTTTCCTAGCAGAAACTAACAATTTTTCCCGGTATGTTGTTATTACATAACAAGCTTGTGAATGCAAGAGCCTCACAACATATGGTAAATATCATTCATCCAAATAGAGAGTTTTTCATCAACAAATTATGCCCATTAGCCGATTCAAACAACTCATAATAATTTTAAGTGATAGTTGTTGAAAAGCAAAATAGCAAAGTATAGCTTGATAATTCAAATTAAAACAAAGTAAATTAAAACTAAGAAAACTTAGAAATATTCAGCTGAAGACATAATTCCAATTTAAAAAATATATAGTCCAATAGAATTTCTAAAAACTGTATTCTTCTTCTTTCGGCTTATCATCTCCTCTCCTTTCGAAGATGCATTGGTTTGAATAGATGAGGCTCTAATAGCTAGGCTGCACCTTCCAAAAATATATTATGAATTAAACACATTATATAGTGGGATAACAAAAAATTTGAAAATATAGAAAGTTATACATGTTCATTCTCTTTGCATGACCTTTTATTATTGGCCAAGTCTGCCATATTTACCACATTTAATCATCCCATATCTTCTCTTAACTTTATGGGAATTTTTCCCTTCTAAAACGGTGGCAGTAGAGGTTCGTTGTCAGATTTAGGCCAAAAGTCAAAACTCATCATTGGATTTATTTCATGTTCATATGCCTTCGAAAAGAACTCTATTATGAAATATTCATTCACATAATTCTCTGGCCTACCTTTTGTAGATCTAATAGTGGCACATGCAAGAACACAAGGTACCCCAGTTAAGTCCCATACTCTACAAGTACAAGTGTCATTTTCAAGATAGACCACAAACTTTTGAGGCCTAAGTGCAACCTCAAATAAAACCTCTCCATATGAAGTTACATGCCACTCGGTACTTTCCGTTATAAAATCATTCAACTTGCTTAGTATGTCTAGACATGTTATAACACATTTGCGCTTCACCCTTTCTCTTTTTTCTTTATAAATGTCGTCGCTTTAACTCTTATTCTATCTATAAGGATATCAACGGGATTATCCCTCCATTTTTTAATAACACTATTAAAGCACTCAACAATGCTACTAGAGAAAACATGACATTTAACTTGATCTTGAAAGTGTGCTCTACTCCATCTTTCTACACCTATTTGACTGACAAATTTCCATGCGCTATAATTTTTATCCTTCAACCTTTCTATATGTTTGTCGAATTCATGTTTAGTGGTAGATTTTGATGCTGACCAAAATAAAGACCTAACTTGTTCGCCTTTTTATTTCTTCTCGATGTTGCTAAATAAGTGACGCATACAAAAACAATGATAGGGAGAAGGATGCAATTCTTCTAATGTAGCCACAAGTCCCTATCATGACCAAAGTGCACAATGATTATTATGAGCAAATTAAAAAACCAATCATATGTGTAATATATATTGATGAGAAAATAAATAAATAAATAACAAATGTTTTTACCTTTCCTTTGATCAGAAATGAATGTCCATCTCTCTCCGCGAATGGATATTTCTCCATTGTCATTCAATAAGTTCTTTAAAAATCAATGTCAAGTATCCTTGGTTTATGATGCAACTATAGCATATGCTATGATAAAAAGACCATTGTTGCCATCAAGACTCACTGCTGCAAGAAGTTGACCATGATAGTATCCCGTTAAATGGCATCCTCTAATGCAACTAATGGCCGACATCCAACTAGAAACCCCTTCTTACAAGCATCTATACAAATATATATTTTATCAAACCTTGAAGTGCCATCTTTATCATTCGAAACTAATGAATCCACATAAATCCAGGATTAGTTCTAAGTAACTCTTCACAATAATCAACTAATTTAGAATACTGTTGAATAACATTGTCATCAAGTGACTGAAGTGCATATGATTTCACTCGATATGTCTTTGCTATACTAAAAGTGACATTGAATTTTTCAGCTATTAAAGCTTTCAATTCCTCACCCGTCATCTTCGGATGCTTTCTGAAGTCCTCAATTACCATGTCACCTAACCACTTAGTATTAGCAAACTTTTCTTTCACTTCTTCTTTTTTACAATTGTGACTATTGATGAAAGTTTTCACCTTGTATGTTTCCATATGTCCTTCTTTTGAACAATATATAAGCCATGGACATCCATCCACATACTTCACTCTGCATCTTGTTTTATCTTTTCTAACAAACTCCAATTGATACATATATATTGCGAATACCATAACTTTTAACATCATTATAAAAATCATCAATTGATGTATACAACATCTCAAGCCTAAAATTTACTGATCCTTGACTAGCTTGCGTATGTGTAGAACCAATTTCATCCTCAATAATTGATGGATCAGAACGATGAATGCTTTTAAATTCCATCAAAGATTGTATAGTTTTCGTTTTAAAATCGTCATCAATCACATCATCTAGCTGATTATTTGGGATTGTATCAACTACCAATTGAGAGTAATCACCAAAACGATCATCATCGTCACTATAATTCTCATCAATATTCTACTTACCCAACTCTCAAGACATTTGTAAAAGATGTAAAATAAATTTCATTCTAAAAAACATACGAAAACATAACTGCAAATTGAATATATTTCAACTTTCATTTCTCATCTATTAACGTCACATTAAGAAAATAAAAAGAACATGCATTACATATTAATTAAAATATTTCGTTAACAAGATAAATAATAATGAAATTATAGTTTATAACAAACAAAATCATTAAAAATATACACACAACATCACAAAATTCATACTGAAATTGTAATCAAAATACACGTACTTTTAACTTGGTAGTGAAACACAAAAATCTGAAAAGATGAAAGCTAACCTCAAATTCTACGTGATGAGAAAAAATTAGAAAAATGAAAATCGGAAAATATTTTTAATCTTTAAACACACTTCAAACCGCTGCAAAATCAAGAACAGAGGAAGAGAAAAATCCCGAAAGATAACATTGAGTTTATTATCGTGTCGTTTGAACTTCTTTCTCTTAATATTTAATTTATATTTCAAAATTAGGTGACAGTATGAAATGATGTGAAGATTAAACTTACACATCATATTCTGTTTAAAATCAAATTGACGGTGTTAGCATTCATATCTTTGATTGATAGTTTAGAATTATTCAGGCCCCGAATTGATAAGAAGAATATTTCAGACCCCATATTGATAGTAAACATATAATTTGGAAGAAAAAAATCCCTAAATAAAATGTAACATTTAACGGAATGCTTATAAGCATATATTTCTAGAGAAACTCTCTTGTGAAACAAATTTTTTGTGAGACGGGTCGATCAAATACTAAAGTATACTTATTATATAGGTAAAGTATGCTTAATTGTGGTTAAAATATGTAAAAAATGAATTATATTATAACACCATAAAATATACTTTAATTCATAATTTATCATACTTTTGAAAGCATACTTTAACAATCATTAAACATAGCTTATCTATATAATAGGCATACTTTAGCACGTCTCACAAGAGAGTTTGTTCCATTACTTTAAATACAAGTTCCATGCATGCATTAAATTACATCATTAATTATTACTAATATTTAACATCTACATTGCATTAATTAATGTTAAAGGAACACGAGAACTAATGCTAAGGTGGAATAAATTCAAATGCATTCCCACCTCTCTACAATACAAATAGGAAAAGAAAACAAGTCCAAACTTTAAACTTATCAGTACAAAAATTTTGTTAACCATGAGTTTATTACATAAGAACTTAGCTGGCTATCTACTCTTCTAACTGCGGTTTGAAGGGCTTGTATGTCTTAACATCACTGGCAAGTCCTTGTATGGAACCGGCGGCGGCAACGAGGGAGACGATCAGACAAGCCCAGCTCAGTATCTTCAGCATTGTCCATTGGAATGAATACTTGGGTATCTTGGCCTGTGCAATGTGCATTTCTATCGGAAAATATACGGTGAGTGGATAGAACGATGCTGCTCCGATCAATCCCAAGAAGTGATTGAAAAACGGAAATATCATGGCGATCACTGCTGTTAATATCACGTACAATGTTCTCCACACTAGTCTGAAAATGTTGACGTAGTAAGATCCATATAGTGGGATATGGACCGAGTGTTCTGTTGTAATCAGCTTGCTTTCCGGCCATTTTTGTGCGCAGAGTTTCTCAACGAAGCCAAATAAAGGTTGCGCGAACACCTATATAGTTGATATAAACTTTGAAAGATATGAATGTGGCCGTGTAGAAATTACTAGTGTTGTAATAGGTTGTGGCTTAGGGTTAGATCACGTGTACTAGCATGAGATTCCATGAGACAGATAAAAAGTGTCGCGTTTTTTTAGAAAATAGTGATAGTGATGTTAATTTAGGACTTGAAAGAAAGGGTGATACTTTGACAGTTTTATGCAAGTTTTTGCCTGTTACCTGATATGCACCAATGAGGTGGACCGCTATGCAGACATTAGCGAAGTCGACCAACCAAAAGGGCTCGTAGAATCCGAATCCGGTAAGGAAGTTGCCTGGTGCATCGTTACCGAAAGCAGCGTAGCCAATGCAACCGCAAAGGATGTAAAATAGGGTTGTCGTCGTGATGCCGATGAATGAAGCCCTCTTCATAACCTTGTTCTCCGGAGGTGGAGACTTCAATGTGTCCTGCAAATTTAATCCCATTGTAATATTTAGTACGAAAGTTTTGAGATGGTCTCATGAATCACATCTTGTATAAGGGAACTCCTAATTCACTACCAAAAATTAAAAGAGTGGGTCTCTTGTGCGCCCGGGCACACGGATTTAGATCCGTGGCTCTTTGCAATTTTTGTGTCCCTTTACAATTTAAACTCCCTAGCAATACATATATTTAAATATAATAGGGAGGGGAAGAATTGTGTTCACATAGGGATATGGACTGTGTACTTGTGTTCCCGGGAACGCATTAGAATTTGCCAAATTAAAAAGAACAAAATTCAACTTCTTTACAAATGACAAGTTTATCATTATTGAACATCTTTGAGAAGGTCTTCTCTTGTACGTACTTATTTAATACCACACACGCTATCAACTTATTTCAAAAGTTTTTCTTCTTGAAACATAGCATTAATATATTTTCTTTCAAGGGATTTCCAAAAATTGAACAAGTTATTTTGGAAATGGATAAATATCAAAATTGGTCATGTAAATATGACATTTTCCAATTTTAGTCCTTTATCATTTGCAATTCTTAATTTTGGTCCTTTTTTGTTAACTTTTAGTTATTTTTGTCCAAATTTAGTCATTTTTGTCCAAATTTTGTACTTTATGTTAAAAAAAATGTTAAAAATTGTTTGAAAGCGTATACATTTAGGACCAAAAAGTGTGTACATTTAGGATCAAAAGTGGACAAAAAAAGAACCAAATTTTGAAAAAAAGACCAAAATTGGACCAAAAGGCTAAAACTGGACAAAAAATGACCAAAATTGAGAATCACAAATGATAAAGGACTAAAGTTGAAAAATGTCATACTTACAGAGCTAATTGTGATATTTACCCTTTTGGAAATTGATAAATCTATACCCTCAAAGTAGTTAATATATACTCCCTCCGTCCCCATGAAAGAGGGTCTTTTTTTTCCATTTTATGCTTTCCACGTCCAAGAGTCCCTTTTCCTTTTTTACACACATGGGACCCACACATACACCCACTAATACAATTAAAATATGGGACTCACACTCTCACTAATACAACTACTCATTGCACAATAAATAAATAATAATACTTATTAATCTACGTGCCAAAAAGCAAATGACTCACTTAATGAGGGACAGAGGGAGTATGTTCATTCATCATTTGCTTAACATGAAAAGAATCAGAGACTAATCTAGAATTTCACATTGAGGGGGAGAAATTTTTAATACTTCTATTTTAATTTAAACTCTAGCAATACATAAAATATAATAGGATTGGAAGAAGACCATAGGTGTAAACCCAATTTAAACAACTGTTCGTCTTTAATTTGTACTTCAATTCAAAGGGTTGAATTAAGTCATCAAAATAAAAAGTTTCTTGCAGACTAATTTTAAGTTGGAGCAAATGTCTCCTCGCACATATTTTGATTTTCAGTGTCATCTAGAGTATATTCCTTCTTTGCCGCACTTTTAGATAACTACACATATTAGAGAAAAAGAAATTATACTCTAAAAGAAGAGTAAGAATTCTTATGGGACAATTGTTAGATATCCTCTCTATTCTACTTGTCAATCATACAACTAACGACACAACAGATGATCGAAAGTGGTAAAAAAGACGCACAAAAGTAAAAGAAATTATACTCTAAAAAAAAGTGCGAACCCTCATTAGAGAATTGTTAGATTTTCTCTTAGTTATACATGTCAATCATACAACTAATACTAATAACTATAATAGAGTAAAAAAATCTGTCCCTCATTAGAGAATTGTTAGATTTTCTCTTAGTTATACATGTAAATCATACAACTAATACTAATAACTATAATAGAGTAAAAAAATCTGTCCCACCGTTGCACTCGATCCCTAAATCCATCCCGACAAGAATAATTATTACTATCCATATAGCTAACAAACATACACCTGACAATAATCTAAATTGATTTTTTTTTTTATTGTAGAAAATTCCAAGAGAAAAGATATCATCAAATCTCAACATGTAAAAAATAAAAAAAATAAAAGAAATTTGTGGTCCTTCAAACAAATAATTAATGCATTAAAATTAAGTGTTCGTATCCCTAAATTGGCTTGTATATGTAAAATATCCAACATGCATGATGCCATCTACTTTATTTCTATGGTCCTCCTGCGTGCATATTTTACATGAAATTACTATGCATGATTACATCGTGTAATCTTTTTAAAAATGTTTTACACTAATCAAGACAAATTTTATTATTATTATTATTATTATTATTATTATTATTATTATTATTATTATTATTCAGTCGGATGAATTAGGCTACATCGATCAAAGTCTTTGAAATACTAGTAAAGTCTGTTTTACAAGAAAATGTAAATTTTCGAAATAAAGACCAACTTCTGCGCGTGATTTCATACAAATATATCTCCATTATATTTCATAATTGTCATTATCTATACCATATTTGTTCAATTAATCAAATGATTGTGGCAAAGAGTTGTGTGACACCATCTTACGTAAGGGCTTACGTAAGATTGTTTGAAAGTGATAATTTTTATAATGAAAAGTGATAATGTTATGGCCGCGGATATCTACACTTCTTTTCTTACTTCATACACTCACTTTCTCTTAATTACAAAAATACCAAGAGTAAAATATCCTAAAATACCCTTAATGAGCCTAACCCACCTCACACACTCACTCTTAATTCAACATTTTAACACAATACACCCACCACAAAAAATACATTCACTTTAAATAACATAACATTATACACCTCTTATTCCTTCCTTCACATTCACCTCTCTTGTTTTTTTTTAAAGTGAGGGAAGAAAAACCCACTTCTCAATCCATTTCAAACTTAAAAAAAAAAAATCAACCATAAAATAAAATGTCGAAGGAAGAAGCCGTTAAAAAGCTTAATTGTGTAGTTATATATTGCTTAATGTTCATCTAAACCCCTGAACTAGTTATTTTGAATCGAAATAGGATCATCTTGTTGTTGTGTGATTGTGTTTGTCATGAGAAATTATGAAAATCGGGTCCAATTATTCGGCCCTGTTCGGACGCAGACGAAGCCTCTGTTCGGCCAAGGCTGGACGAAAAATCATGAAACCTGCATCCAATACTGGCCGAGAGATGCACATATGTTCGTCCAGTGTTGGTCGAACAATCTAGGAAATCTCGTCTAGCACTGGTCGAACGATCCATGAACCATCAGCTCTAGTTGGACGTGATTTCCATGACAATATGTATACACAAATGCTTAAAAACAAGGTTTAAATCGGTGAAAATGTTTAAAATAATGCAACTTAAACTTCTTCACTGTTTCTTCCTCCAACATGATTTTTTTTGTTTTTAAATGGATTGAGAAGTGTGTTCTTCTTCTTTCACTATTTTAATTGCTTTAAAAAAAATAGAGGGGTGAATGTGGAGGAAGACATAAGAGGTGTATAATGTTATGTTGTTTGAAGTGAATTTATTTTTTGTGGTGGGTGTATTGTGTTAAAAATATTGAATTGAGAGGGAGTGTGTGAGGTGGGGTAGGCTCATTAAGGGTATTTTAGGGTTTTTAACTCTTGATATTTTTGTAATTAAGAGAAAGTTGGTGTATGAAGTAAAAAAAGAAGTGTAGATATCGCAGCCTAATTATTTCATGAACAATTTATAAAATAAATGAAAAGTGATAATATTTTATAGTAAAAGTGATAACGTTTTATAGCGAAAGTGATAACAATTTTAAAAATTGTAAAATAGTCTCACGTGAAATGATCTCACACAAGACCTACCCAATAATTATTGTGTGCGAAGTTACAAACATTTTAATATATATATATATATATATATATATATATATATATATATATATATATATATATATATATATATATATATATATATATATATATATATAATATGCATGCATGTATATTTTTTTATTTATAATTCATTCTAATAATTAAGAGGACAACTGAACGCGATGTCTTTAATGCGGTTCATTTATTATTATTTTTTAAAGGTATTCCATGTCTTTCTGATAGAGTGGAATGCTCGTTATTAAATACTCCCCTCACATAACATGCTTCATTTTTATTGTTTAGGTTGTTTTAAAAAAAATATTAATATAATTAAAGGATATTTCAATATTTTTAAATAATAAATAAAATATAAACTAATATTATGAGTTTGAAAATTGTACTTCCTGTGTTAAAAAAAAAGAAAAAATTGCACCTTTTCATTCAGTCTCACGATACCTTTCACCCTTCAAGAAGAGAACAAAATTTTGCCCTTTAAGAAGAGAACAAAATTTTTTCTTAAAATTATTAATGTTGATATATAAAAATAAAATTTATAAAATTATTAATTTAATATATAAAATAAAATCCCTTCAAAAAGAGAACAAAAATTTGTCTTAAAATTATTAATGTTGATATATAAAAATAAAATTTATAAAATTATTAATTTTAATATATAAAATAAAATTTATAATTTTCTATTTGGAAACATGTGTTATTTTTTTATTTAAACTTATTATATAATCTTGATAATTATGAAAAATTCAAAAAATCTTAAATTCAGATAAATGAATGATAAATTATATTTTAATATAGTATGATAAATATGGAACAGAGGTGCCAGATGCATGCCCAGCTCATAGTACCAACGTGTTACATTCTACGTGTTACATGCGGGCAATTAAGTGATAGATGTAAGAATGTTGATGAGCAGAAGAGGAGACACAATTTTGAATATTAATTTAACCAATTCAATAGTATTCAATGACTTTCTCCATCCTCACACTTAAATTAACTAACTTTATTATTTAAATTTGTACCCTTAAATTAACCAACTTTATTATTTAAATTTGTAAATATATTTGTAAAAGGATAAATTTATATTTGTAAAAGAATAAATTAGAATTTGCTTGCCTGTATCTCGATGAGTACCGTTGAAAAGGCATAGGCGAAAGCCATATCTCCAATAGCTTGGAAGCTTCTCCAGACCTTTTCTGCCCCTCCAACGTCCACCCCCACGGCTGTTCCCGTAACACTTGTGACAGCCCTATCTCCACTTCCTAAGTATGGTAAATAAACAAAACACAATAACAATGGATTGTTATGTGAACCATAATTTATTATATTTTAAAGATTTAATATTTGTTCTAGGAATGTTGAGTGTTAGTATTTAAAGTTGCAAGCAATTCATAAACAGGGGTGGGGTTCACATAAAATATGATTACTCCCTTAAAATAAAAATACACCGTTTCTATTTGCACAGAAAGGTTATTCTACTTAATTTTATATAATTTTATAGAATTTTTTTAATAATATATATTTTCAGATAATATAAACTATAATATATGAATTAAAAATTATGATAAACTAAAAATTATAATATAATAATAAGATTTTTTGAAATAAAATGTTATTTTATTTTTTTTATAAACAAAAGTGACTAACAAATTAAGGAAAGGGATCTAGAATGTTCTTATAAATTCCTTCTCTCACAAACAAATTCAAAGTTTTTTTTTATTTATTTGCTTGTCTCAAAATATCTTCACATTAAGAAAAAAAAAACTCAATTTAATAATCCCACGCTATCTTTTAATTTTAAAAGTAACATCACCATCAAACTCAATAGTTAATACTCTATATAATTATTTAAAGTATGTGGATTAATTAATTATTCTATTTAATGGGATAGTATATAATTGTATTAGTTTGATGTGTGAGTGTTACATTTTAATTGTATTAATAAAGTGTGTGATGTCATATTATGTCTAAGAATCACACTATTAGTAAAATGTGTGAGTCTTACTAATTAATAGAGACATTTTATTTATTATAGAAAAAATCACACTATCTCCAAAAACAAATAAGAAACAACATTTTTGAAAAAATTAAATCTATATCTGTGAACTTTTGTTTGAACCGATTAAAAATTTGTGAGTATCCAGCTAATATTACCTTACCTACAAGCTTAGCAATGGAGAGTCCAAGGCCAATGGAAGAATAAGCAAATGACATGACAGCTGCTATAATGGAGAGCCATGAAAGCTTATGGAAATTTGGTATTTGGCTTAGAATTATTTGGATTCCACCAAATATGGCCATGTATGGATAGTTTGATGTGAAACACACAGCATCATGACCCTTCTTGTGGAAACAATTAGACCTCTCCACAGCCCTAAATTACAACCATTATTAATTAATCATATATTAAACAATAAATTAACTAGTAAATAAACAAATATACTTACACCATGCTTATAGAGGCAGTAATTGTGTATCCAATAGTGACCCCAACAAGATTGGCATACTGAGCCACCCCACACAGCTGAACTTTGTAACCACCTGATCATTTAATTATGGGGTGAATTCAAGGTTCATTGGAAATACAACTCTGGAAAAAATTCATTTGAGTAATAAATTAATGAACCAAATTAACTTGTTACCGAGGTGGGAACGGACAACGTCCATGTAAGTGTAGTTCCGGTGGCCGTGGACGGGGCCGGGGTGGCGGTAGCAGTCGGCGAGGAAGGTGGAGGTGAAGTAAGTGATGAAGGAAAACGCGGCCAGCACGGCGGGGCCAACGACCCACCCGAGCTGCGCTATAGCCCATGCTAGAGACAGTACGCCCGACCCGATTACCGCTGTTATTATATGGGCACTTGCACTCAACAACGTTCCTATAAATCAAACATACATTGCATAATTTTCTCTTTCTTGTACACATGTATGTATGTATGTATATGTATGTATGTGTATGCGAACCGGTTCTTTGGACGCGGCCATCGTCGTCGAAACTCTTGGTTGCGCGGCCGTCCTCTGCTGCTAGATCTGTGCAGCTTGCTTCTATGTTCATGGAGGTCTTTTGTAGCTCTTTTGCCATCTCTTTTGTGTGTGAAAATGTGGATTTGAGTTAGGAAAACTGGTTCATGCCTTGGTGGAGGGAAAATTATACAAGGGGGGAAATCAGAAATGTGGATAATGGAATTGAGGGGGCAGGGGAAAATGTGAAGTTTGGAAATATTGGATTGTGGTGGTTAATGTGGATAATATGTTATTTATAGTAGCGTGGAATATGTTAATATGGTTAGCAAATTTGTAGAGTTGTTTTATCTTTGACTAGGTAGGGAGGATAAGAAAATTTTGACTTAAAAGGTATAAATAATAAAGTAGATAAGTTGTGTAAGTATGAATTTTTTTTTTTTTAATAGAATGTATGAGAGGAGGTAGTTGTTATGATTTTATTTTTAATTTTTTATAAAGTAAAAGTTTTTGTGCATTGTAATGAGAATGATGAAAATAAATAAAATAAGGAGGAAATATAAAAAATTTATGAATCATATATTATACATTATCCTTCGACATGACATCAGAGCATGTGCTGATATTAATCTAGTTATTATAGGATCTGAACAACTTCTCTTTTAAATTCTTATTTGTTGAACCTTTTCCTTTGAAACTAAATGGAAGGACCGAAAATTGTTCAAAAATAGTAAAACATTCATCATTATCCAATAAGATAATTTTGTTTTTCTCACAAGTAATATTTTAGATGAGATCAATTTTGCATTAGGTCTCAACTCATGGAGATGCGAATTATAACGGTCTGAATCCTTAATGTTTTATAATTTTTTCTTAAATATTATATTATAATTAAAGATCATTAAACTTTTGCCCATACAACGATAATTTAAATTTAAATATTAATTATAACCCATGATAAATATGTAATAAGTAGAATAAGAGATAAAATAAAAACTGAAATAGGCGATGCAGTTGTCATTCAAACACACAACTAAGTTGGCAATCTAATGAAACAGCAATCAAACATGCCACCAATGACCGTATTTTTGCCACATGGACCATAGAAAATAAAAGGATGAAAATTTGGCTAATTGAATCAATGAGCCCCTCAATTTATAATTTTGTCCGCTACTGCCAAAGAAAAAATAATTGGTAATTCAATTGGGTTTATGGTGTAAACCATGTGATCGTCTTTAATTTAAACACCTACCAATACATAAGGTATCCTCCATGGTTGCCCTCTCTGATCCCCTCCCCATCGCCACCATGATCCACATGGTTACCATCAAACTCTCTTCCAACAACCTTCTCCTCTGGTAGTGGTAATGTTGGTAATGGAAATTCTTTATCTATCTCGCATACTAGCTCTACTTTAATAAATAATGGTGTTCGTCTTCTTAATGTCTTGGTTGTGCCTCACATCACTAAGAATTTGCTCTGTATCAGCAAACTAACTAATGATTATCATGTTGATGTATTTTTCTCTGATCGAACATTTATTATTCAGACTCGCACCATAAAGGGAACCATCGCACAGGGACATCTTGATCATGGGCTCTATGTGCTAGATTGTGGGACACTGGCTTTACTTGCTGCTGTACATTCTAGTCGCTGCAGGGCCAGCTATGAACTCTGACATCTTTGTTTGGGGCATATACAATTCGATCTTATTTCCATGCTCTATAAGTCCGGACATCTATTTGTTACATCTTTATTACCTAATCCAAGACTTTGCTCTTCTTGTCAGCTTGCTAAGAGCAAACGACTCAATTTTCCTTTAAATGATAAACGTGCTTCTTCTATTTTCAATTTGATACATTGTGATTTATGGGGCCCTGCTCCAATTACTATTGTTGAAGAATTTCATTACTATGCTGTTTTTGTTGATGATTTTTCTCACTTTACATAGATTTATCCCTTGCGAGCAAAATCGGATTTCTGTGATGTGTTTATTAAATTTCACACGTTCGTCTGCAATCAATTTTCTGCCCGTGTTAATCAATTTCAGAGTGATGGTGGATCTGAGTTTGTCATCTTCGTGCTTTCTTTGACTCTCATGGCATCCATCATCGCATCTCATGTCCTCACACTCCTCAACAAAATGGATGTGTGGAACGCAAGCACAAACACATTACAGAAATGGGTTTAACTATGTTCTTTCATGCTTATGCTCTGGCTATCTCCTGGTTTGATGTTTTTGCTACAGCTACTCATTTCATCAATCGTTTGCCATCAACAGTACTGGGTAACAAATCTCCGTTTGAGCTTTTATATGGTAGTGCTCCTTACTATCCAAATTTTAAGCCCTTTGGTTGTCGTGTCTTCCCATATTTTTGTGATTATTCGCCTCATAAGCTTGCTCCGCGCAGTGTGCCAGGTATTTTCTTAGGCTATAGTTCTGCCTATAAGGGTTTTCGGTGCTACGATCCTGCTATTTCTCATACACATATTACGCGCAATGCATTTTTTTTCTCACATCGTTTCATGGTATCAGCCTACCCACCAAAAACCCAATATCCTCCATGGTCACCCCCTCTGATCCCCTCCCCATCGCCACCATGATCCACATGGTTACCATCAAACTCTCTTCCAACAACCTTCTCCTCTGGAAATGACAAATCATCCCTATGCATACTGCCTTTGATTTGCTAGGGTATGTCAATGGCACAACAGTTGCGCCAGCGCCAACCATTCCATCCGACAATAATGCGTCCATTCCTAATCCCGCATATGACTCTTGGCTCTCTACAGATCAACGTCTTCTTGGTGTTCTCTTCTCAACACTTTTTGAAGAAGCCATGGCTGAAGTGGTTGACTGTACCACGTCGCACCAGGCCTGGACAATGTTAGAAGCCGTCTTTTCCCACTCTTCTATTTCTCGATTTCAACAATTACGTGAGGAACTTCTCTTCCTACGATGTGGCTCACTTTCCATCAAAGATTATGGTGCACATTTCAAAGGTTTGTGCGATCAACTTTCCTCCATCGGTAAGCCGGTCGAAGACTTGGACAAGAGTCACTGGTTTCTGTGTGGACTCGGATCTCAGATTGCAAACTTGGACAAGAGCCACATGGACCATAGAAAATAGAAGGATGAAAATTTGGCTAATTGAATCAATGAGCCCCTCAATTTATAATTTTGTCCGCTACTGCCAAAGAAAAAATAATTGGTCTGTCAATTGGGTTTATGGTGTAAACCATGTGATCGTCTTTAATTTAAACACCTACCAATACATAAGGTATATAAGATTAGAAAGTGAACTTCAAGGTTTAGAGTAAAAAAAATCAAGGTTCACATAATAAATTATATAAACCGTGTTTATAAGGTGTTTGTGAAGAAAAAACCTTCTACAGTAAGTTGATGAGACTCGTTTATTAATTAAATAAAAGATCTTACTATACCAAGCAAGATGATGGACTATAGAAGGTTTATGATGTTCACCACAAAAGTGATGAGAGGTATGCTATTCAATATATAGAAAACAAACGAATTACAACAATGGAAAGAATGAATACATACAAGGTAAATATACAATTAAATCAATTACAGAATGATTGATTAGAATAATTGATTCTATGATGAAGATATCCTATCATGGACCATTATCAAAGTATTACAATGAACTTGTGGCTATATTCCAAGAAATTGATCACAAAACAAATTCGAAAGAAAGATCTTTAAATGAAGTAGTTCATGGTTATTTGGAAATGTCTAGAGTTCTAGTCCATATTTCTTTTAGTGGACTTGATTTTGAAAGAATTTGATAACATTTAAGGAGAACATCCAAACTTTATTTGGAAAGCATATATGCATATGTTAGAAGAGATAGTATCAACAAATTAAAAACCATGGGAGGTTCTTGCCCAATTCTTGAACACATAGTTGTGGTGGCTAATCGAATCAGACAAAGATTACATCTTGGGTGGGTATCAATCTAGTGGTCAGCCTGATAATCTCATGCGTGATCTTCATGGTTTACCGGCTCACTCGAAATAACATTGCTATGAAATAATTGGTTATTCTACTTGGTGGGATTTCTATAAAAACAAAATAACAATAGAGTGGAGATGGAAGAGCTATGATGACATCTATAAATGAAATCGAGCACAATAATGAGGGAATATCATTGACTACGACGAACATTGCTCATTTGGGTATTTTTGGTAGGGCAAATGCTATATCTGTTTTTCTCTAGAAAAAATACTTGGATTATTGATACAACTACTTCAAATCTTATGATTAAAGACTTTAACCAAATGCAATGTATTTGTCCTCTTCTCAATCTATTATTTCTATGGGTCATAGTTCTACATGTTCTATTGTGGGTAATACTCTGTCATTTTATTATATACACTCATATAAAACTCTATGTAAAAAGTAAATGATAATTTTAATTTATTGTGATCATATTGTGAGGATGTTAATATTGTGTAGATTGTTATTTTTAAAAGTACATATAAATTTTTGATATAATTTTCATTATATTACACTACAAAAAAAGTATTTCCTCCGTCCCAAGAATACATTCGCACTTTCCATTATGGTCCGTTCCAAGAATATTTTCACCCCCTAAAAATGAAAACAATATACAATATCAATGACCTAATAATACTATAATATTACAAAAATGTCACCTTCTTTTTACACAAAATCTAGTCAAAGTCAAATATATCATACACTTTATTCTACCCAATTACCCAAAATACCCCATCTCTTTCTTACATCATGTAGCTTATCAGATTTGATCCCTTCCTAATGATGAGTTAATGTGGCTGTTTTGTAGTAATTGAGGGATTAACTGGGCTAAGCTTACATAACAGATGAGAGTAAGGATTGCCCCCTAGGCAGTCTTGTGCCTTTTTTAGGGGGTTGAATAAGTGATGTTTATTGCTATGAGTTGTCCCCATATTTATATTAAGTAACCTGACGTCATCCGAATCTGGATGAATCACTAGATCACTTTACAAAATACGTGTACAGTGTAAGCATTAAATGCTCTTAGCCTCACGTGACTATCTTTAGGATTTAATCTCGGATATCCCCTCTGCAGATATCTTTGGGGGATATCCATGGATGTTGAACATGGGGGCAAGTGGCCAAGTGGCTTCCCCTGAGGCGGTGAGATGGACGCGCCTTCTCCCTCTATAACTGGGGCCTTTAGGGCAGCAATTGGGCTTTAGGGCCACCAAGCCCAATTGCTGAACCGAGGTGGTGGAGGTCTAATTGAAAGGCGCTACTACACATCACACTAACAAAAAGTTATTTTTCTTAAACTCCGTGTCAAAGAATACGAGAATGTATGAGAGTATTTTTTAGCAACGAAATCCAACAGAATTCAATCTGTTGGTAATTACCCCAATGAATTAGCAATCAAAATAATATTTTTATTAGTAATGGAATACCAACGGATTTATTCTCTATTTTACCAACCGAATTCAATCAGTTGGTACTTACCAACGGATTACCAAGGAAATCTTTATATAAATTATCAATGGAATATTTAGCAACGGATTACCAACGGAATTGATTTTTTGTTGCTAAAAAATTAGCAGCCACCAATTTACTAATGAAAATTTATCAACGGATTCTATTGCTAATCCGTTTGTAAACCAATTTAACAATAGAATTAAGACTTTTACCAACGGAATATTCCATTGATAAAAAATTATTTTTTTAGTGTTATTTATATAAAAACTAGAATATAAATATAGATTAAATAAATGAGTATTAAACTCTTTAAGACTAAATCATAGACTTATTTTCTATTACTTTAGAAAATATTATTTCCTTGTACAGATTGATAGAGATTGATACAATCCTTAATTTATTGATCTTAATGTTAAACACGTTGTGATTATTTCTTTTCGGTTAAATATCAAAATTGGTCATGTATGTATGACATTTTCCAACTTTAGTCCTTTATCATTTGCAATTCTCAATTTTGGTCCTTTTTGTCCATTTTTAGTCCTTTTGGTCCAAATTTAGTCCTTTTTCGTCCAAATTTAGTCTTTTATGTTAAAAAAGTCCAAAAATGATCCGAAAGTGTATACATTTATGACCAAAAGTGGACCAAAAAAGGACCAAATTTTGAAAAAAATGACTAAAACTGGACCATAAGGACTAAAACTGGTAAAAAATGATCAAAATTGAGAATTGCAAATGATAAAGGACTAAAGTTGGAAAATGTCAAACTTACAAGACTAATTTTGATATTTGCCCATTCTTTTCTCACATTCTTTCATGGTATCAGCCTACCAAAAAACCAATATCCTCCATGGTTGCCCCCTCTGATCCCCTCCCCATCGCCACCATGATCCACATGGTTACCATCAAACTCTCTTCCAATAACCTTCTCCTCTGGTAGTGGTAATGTTGGTAATGGAAATTCTTTATCTATCTCTCATACTAGCTCTACTTTAATAAATAATGGTGTTCGTCTTCTTAATGTCTTGGTTGTGCCTCACATCACTAAGAATTTGCTCTGTATCAGCAAACTAACTAATGACTATCTTGTTGATGTATTTTTCTCTGATCGAACATTTATTATTCAGACCCGCACCATAAAGGGAACCATCGCACAGGGACATCTTGATCATGGGCTCTATGTGCTAGATTGTGGGACACTGGCTTTACTTGCTGCTGTACATTCTAGTCGCTGCAGGGCTAGCTATGAACTTTGACATCTTCGTTTGGGGCATGTCCAATTCGATCTTATTTCCATGCTCTATAAGTCCGGACATCTATTTGTTACATCTTTATTACCTAATCCAAGACTTTGCTCTTCTTGTCAGCTTGCTAAGAGCAAACGACTCAATTTTCCTTTAAATGATAAACGTGCTTCTTCTATTTTGAATTTGATACATTGTGATTTATGGGGCCCTGCGCCAATTACTATTGTTGAAGAATTTCATTACTATGCTGTTTTTGTTGATGATTTTTCTTACTTTACATAGATTTATCCCTTGCGAGCAAAATCGAATTTATGTGATGTGTTTATTAAATTTCACACGTTCGTCTGCAATCAATTTTCTGCCCGTGTTAAACAATTTCAGAGTGATGGTGGTTCTGAGTTCGTCATCTTCGTGCTTTCTTTGACTCTCATGGCATCCATCATCGCATCTCATGTCCTCACACTCCTCAACAAAATGGATGTGTGGAACGCAAGCACAAACACATTACAGAAATGGGTTTAACTATGTTCTTTCATGCTTATGCTCTGGCTATCTCCTGGTTTGATGTTTTTGCTACAGCTACTCATTTCATCAATCGTTTTCCATCAATAGTACTGGGTAACAAATCTCCGTTTGAGCTTTTATTTGGTAGTGCTCCTTACTATCCAAATTTTAAGCCCTTTGGTTGTCGTGTCTTCCCATATTTTTGTGATTATTCGCCTCATAAGCTTGCTCCGCGTAGTGTGCCAGGTATTTTCTTAGGCTATAGTTTTGCCTATAAGGGTTTTCGGTGCTACGATCCTGCTACTTCTCATACACATATTACGCGCAATGCATTTTTTTTTCTCACATCGTTTCATGGTATCAGCCTAACCACCAAAAACCCAATATCCTCCATGGTCGCCCCCTCTTATCCCCTCCCATCGCCACCATGATCCACATGGTTACCATCAAACTCTCTTCCAACAACCTTCTCCTCTGGAAATGACAAATCATCCCTATGCATACTGCCTTTGATTTGCTAGGGTATGTCAATGGCACAACAGTTGCGCTAGCGCCAACCATTCCCTCCGACAATAATGCGTCCATTCCTAATCCCGCATATGACTCTTGGCTCTCTACAGATCAGCGTATTTTTGGTGTTCTCTTCTCAACACTTTTTGAAGAAGCATTGGTTGAAGTGGTTGACTGTACCACGTCGCACCAGGCCTGGACAATGTTAGAAGCCGTCTTTTCCCACTCTTCTATTTCTCAATTTCAACAACTACGTGAGGAACTTCTCTTCCTACGATGTGGCTCGCTTTCCATCAAAGATTATGGTGCACACTTCAAAGGTTTGTGCGATCAACTTTCCTCCATCGGTAAGCCGGTCGACGACTTGGACAAGAGTCACTGGTTTCTGTGTGGACTCGGATCTCAGATTGCAAACTTTGCTGACACTTGTATGTCAATGCAGCCTGTCACGTCCTTCTCTATCTTACTGCATCAGGCGATTTAATTTGACTTGATGTCAAAGGCTATGGATCCCTCAGAAAATTCTTCTCAGGTTGCTTTTCCAGCCTTCGTAGTACCACATCCCATAAATCCTTTATCTTAGCCTCGGCAGTACAACAACTCCTCTAGCAACAGTGGTCGATCAAGTCGTGGTTGTGGTGGTCGTTCAGGCGGTCGTGGTATGCCGCCTCGTAAACCACGTTGTCAGATCTGCCGTGGTGAGCATTATGCTGACAAATGTCTGTTGTATATTGGGCGTACTACTCTGGCTAATCTTATTAAAGCATTTCACTCTTCCTGCAATGTCTCGAGTCCCTCGAATTGGTACATTAACTCTGGAGCATCGCCTCACATGACACCAGATTCATCTTCTCTTGACAACATTCAACCATACTCTGGTAGTGGTAATGTTGTTGATGGTAATGAAAATTCTTTATCTATCTCTCATACTAGCTCTACTTTAATAAATAATGGTGTTCGTCTTCTTAATGTCTTGGTTGTGCCTCACATCACTAAGAATTTGCTCTGTATCAGCAAACTAACTAATGACTATCCTGTTGATGTATTTTTCTCTGATCGAACATTTGTTATTCAGACCCGCACCACAAAGGGAACCATCGCACAGGGACATCTTGATCGTGGGCTCTATGTGCTAGATTGTGGGACACCGGCTTTACTTGTTATTGTACATTCTAGTCGATGCAGGGCTAGCTATGAACTTTGACATCTTCGTTTGGGGCATGTCCCATTCGATCTTATTTCCATGCTCTATAAGTCACGATATCTATTTGTTACATCTTTATTACCTAATAAAAGACTTTTCTCTTCTTGTCAGCTTGCTAAGAGCAAACGACTCAATTTTCCTTTAAATAATAAATGTGCTTCTTCTGTTCTGAATTTGATACATTGTGATTTATGGGGCCCTGTGCCAATTACTATTGTTGAAGAATTTCATTACTATGCTGTTTTTGTTGATGATTTTTCTCGCTTTACATGGATTTATCCCTTGCGAGCAAAATCAGATTTCTGTGATGTGTTAGTTAAATTTCACACGTTCGTCTGCAATCAATTTTTTGCTCGTGTTAAACAATTTAAGAGTGATGGTGGTTCTGAGTTCGTCAACAGTCGTCTTCGTGCTTTCTTTGACTCTCATGGCATCCATCATCGCATCTCATGTCCTCACACTCATAAAAAAATAGACGTGTGGAACGCAAGCACAAACACATTACAGAAATGTGTTTAACTATGTTCTTTTATGCTTATGCTCTGGCTATCTCGTGGTTTGATGCTTTTGCTACATCTACTCATTTTATCAATCGTTTGCCATCAACAGTACTGGGTAATAAATCTCCGTTTGAGTTTTTATTTGGTAGTTCTCCTTACTATCCAAATTTTAAGCCCTTTGGTTGTCGTGTCTTCCCATATTTGCGCGATTATTCGCTTCATAAGCTTGCTCCGCGCAGTGTGCCATGTATTTTCTTAGGCTATAGTTCTGCCTATAAGGGTTTTTTCAGTGCTACGATCCTGCTACTTCTCGTACACATATTACGAGCAATGCACAATTTGATGAGTCATGTTTTCCTTTTAATTGCCTCTGGTTCTGCAACTCCTTGTGATCAGTTGGACATCACATCCTTTTTTTATAGTTCTTGTAGCTCTACGGAATTGTCGGCCCCTTCACCAACACGTACACCTTCATGTGCCTCATGTCTACCAAGTTTGGAGCCATTACATGCAGTTTCTTTGCCGAATACTACCAACAATCAGCCTTCTTCATCCCCACCGACAGCACCACCAACACCAGCAACACCGCCGGCCCCACCATCAGCACCTCTTAACACTCATACAATGATCACTCGAGTCATCCAATGAACCACGAGGATTTAAATCAGTTGTCAAGCATCCACATTGGCTTTCGGCTTTGAAAGAAGAGATGAATGCCCTTCATGCAAATCAAACTTGGGATCTTGTACCTCCGCCTCCGAACACAAATATTGTTGGCTTAAAATGGGTGTTTCGCATAAAGTATAAGGCCAATGGCTGCATTGATCGTTACAAGGCCCATCTGGTCACCCAGGGATTAACTCAGATACTGGGATTAGATATCCATCACACTTTCAGTCTCGTTGTCAAGGCTCCAACAGTTCGAGTAATACTTGCTCTTTCTGTTCACTTTGGTTGGAAATTACATCAGCTGGATGTCAAGAATACCTTCTTGAATGGTCTCTTGTCCAAACCTATATACATGGCACAACCCCCAAGTTTCATTGATCCACTGCATCCCACCCATGTTTGTCGACATAAAAAGGAAATATATGGTCTTCGACAAGCTCCCTTAGCTTGGTTTCAATGCTTCAGCAGCTTTATGTTTAGGCTCGAGTTTCAACAGAGTCGGTGTGATACTTCTCTATTTTATCATCGTCGAGGATCTTTAGTTATTTTCCTCCTATTATACGTCGATGATATTATTTTAACTGGCAACAACACCTCTTTGCTTTGGCAATTCATTTCAGGGGTTGGCAAGGAGTTCGCTCTTAAAGACTTAGGGGCACTGACCTACTTTCTAGGTCTTGAAATCACATCTCAACCGACGGGTCTCTTCATTGGTCAAGCAAAATATACGCATGATATCTTATCTCGTGCACAACTCTTTGATTCAAAGCCCGTCGATACCCCTGGCTGCAGGAGTTTCACTACAGCAGCATGGCACTCCATTTAAAGACCCTTCTTTGTACCGATCATTGGTTGGGGCCTTACAATATCTCATTATCACTCGGCCTGACCTCTTTTATGCTGTTAATCATGTAAGTCAGTTTCTTCATTCCCCCACTGATGAGCATTTTGATGCAGTGAAATGGATTCTTTGTTATGTCAAGGGCACTATTCATCTTGGGCTTTCTTTCACTCGTCATCCTAATTTATCAGTCCTCGGTCACTCTAACGTCGACTGAGCTCGCTATGTAGTCACTCGTCGCTCCACTTATGGATACTCTTATTTTTTTCGGGGGAAATCTTGTTTCTTGGAGTGCAAATAAACAGTCTACTGTTGCCTGTTCGAGCTGTGAATCCGAATATAGAGCCATTGCTAATGCTGTTGCTGAGGTTGTTTGGCTCAAGAACCTGTTACATGAACTCCGACTTCCTGTTGTTCGTCGACCTATTCTATTGAGTGCTAACAATAGTGTGGTCTTTCTCAGTCAAAATTCGATTTCACACAAGCGAGCCAAACATATTGATATTGATTGCCACTTTATTCGTGATTTAGTCTCTGCAGGGAACTTACTACCAAGTTTGTACCCTCTAATCTCCAGCTGGCCGATATTTTTACCAAGAGTCTGCCTCGTCCATCTTTCGAGTTGCTTCGCTCCAAGCTCTGCGTTTGCTTTCACCCCTCGCAAAGCTTGAGGGGGGTGTTAAGACTAAATCATAGACTTGTTTCATATTCCTTTAGAATATACTATTTCCTTGTACAGATTGATAGAGATTGATATAATCCTTAATTTACGAATCTTATTGTTGTAATCTTGTACTATTAATAGTGACAGTATACGCTATCACAAAACACGTTGTGATTATTTCTTTTCTCACATCCTTTCATAAACATGTAGAGGTAATTTACGATTTTGATAATTGAGAATTTGAGACAAATATTAGTATTGTGGGGGATAATAATAGTAGATTGTTAAACAAGTGCAGGTACCCTACACATTCCCATAATACTCTTCATACTCCAATTATAGTAAAAAAAAATCCAATGTATCATATCTTTCATCTATCCAACAATTTCACAAATACCAACTACATTTAAGCCCATACTTAACCTTAATTTTTGGATTTGGGCCCACTAATTAAATTTTCTTATCCAATTAACTTAACCCAATTACCCTTAACCCTAATCACCCACTCAAAATAGATTTTATATTCCTTAATCCCCGTTAAAAAAAATAATCGTAATGGTTACTCCAAAACAGAGAGAGTACTCGTCTCTATTTTTAGAATAATACTTTTGTATATAAAAATATATTTAGTTTCTTTTGATTTTGATCACTTAAAGGTGAAAAATTGGTGACGGTGGTAGAAAGAAGTAACAAAATATGAGTTTGTCTATTGTGTCCCCGGGTACACAAGGTATGTAATGATACAATATGTTATTTTAAAGGGTATACATTTTAATTAATAAGGGTATAATTTTTTCAATAAAAAGATCAGCTAAAATATGAATAATATAAGGGTAGGTATTGTGTGAGACTGTCTCACGTGAGAATAGTTATCACTTTCGTTATAAAATGTTATCACTTTCGCTATAAAATATTATTACTTTTTATTTATACAATAAATTTTTCATGAAATAACATTATCACTTTTCATTAATTAATTATCACTTTCTTTTATAAAAGTTATTACTTTCTGGCCGTCTCACATAAGCCCTTACATGAGACGGTCTCACACAAATCTTTGACATAATATAAATATTTAATTAAAAATTTATTTTTTTAAGACATAAATTATATATGTTCTTATACTAAAGGGTATATCATTTAATACTAAATAAGAGTATAACTTTTAGAAAAATGCAAAATTTTGGGTCACCCAAGTTTTAGCCCCAAAATACAATATAGATGTCCATTTTCAATCTATAACTCGTCTACTAAATTACATTACATAAAGTGAATAAAATTGAAATAGTAGAAAGAAGTAACAGAAATTATATTACATAAAATGAATAAAATTGAAATAGTAGAAAGAAGTAACAGAATACAATATACTTGTCCGTTTTTTAATCTATAACCCTTCTACTACTATAAAATTACGTTACATAAAATGAATAAAATTAAAATAATAGAATCTGGAAGATTAATCCTTTGATTAAACAGAAACAACAAGTCTGTTAAATGTTCAAAATTACATACCGTGAAAAAGTAAACTTAAAAAATGGATAAAATGAAAATGATAGAATCTAGAATATTAATTCTTTTATTAAACAACTTTGTTGAATGTTCAAAATTACGTTACATGAAAAGTAAACTTAAAAAATGGACAAAATGGCTTCGCCGGAACTCGAACCGGATACCTTCAGTGTGTTAGACTGACGTGATAACCAACTACACCACGAAACCAGAAATCTGCTCTCACATAATTTATTTCAATATTGCAGTGTTTTAATAAATATAACATTATTCTCAACATTTAAATGTAATTTTCATGAAAAAAAATATGTAATTTTCAGCCAACAAAGTACAAATTAGGTAACTATTTTTTTTTCTTTTAGGTATTTGAGATGAATAATAAATGAAAAGATTTTAACAAAAAGTGTATTTTATTTGAAAAGTAATAAAAAAACTTTTAAAATGAATTTTTTCATGATTAATTCATAATAAAATATAGATTAAAAATTGATATCTAATTAAAAAAATGTAAAATAATTTTATTGAGAGAATATTTTTCTTTTTTAATTGATAATCAATTTATAGATAAATAAAAAATATATTGTAAAATAGTATTTATGTGAGAGATTGAAAGACTCATGAATCAATAGGTTTGAATCATTATTAAAATTTATTTTTTCAATTGATAAAATAATATTTTCTCCGTTTTAGTAATGTTTTCAATTTTTTTTTTCATATAGGTTGCGTTAACTTTTAGGATATTTAGGTATTTTTTTAATAAGTAAATGATAAATTATGTTAAGTGTGTTAGATAGTAGTAATACTTTTTATATAAAGTACACTCTCTTTGTCTCACGTTAAAATAGCAAGGGATGACAATGGGTAGGGTAGGGTAGGGTACGAGTATTGCAAACCCACATACTATCCTAAACCCTATCCTCCCTACCCATGCCCTACTCTATTACCTCAAAATAGAGCATCGGGTAGGGTATGAGTATATCCACCGAGTATATGGACAATTTGCGAGTAAACGAATACCCGCAATCTTGGTAAATTTTGCGAATAATTCACGGTTACCCGAACTCACCCGACCCTACCCGCCCAATTTTTTTTAAAACTATAATCCACCAAAAAATAATTATAATACATAAATAAATAATTTAAAATAAAACACGCAAATTAGAAAACAAAATCAACAACAAAAACGTCTAAATTCATGTGTGTTAACAAGAAAATATCATAAATTCATAGTTAGTCAAATAAAATCATAAAGCAAATATCATAATCCAACAATTACTTCTAAGTCCTTCAAAGTCCAAGATTTAAGTAAACATACTTTCTCCGGCCACTTACAAAGTATCCACTTTACCGTTTTGGGCGTCCACTTCAAGGGTATCCATATTCATCATTTAGTAAAACGGTACACAATATGGCCCACAACTTCCCTCTAATACAACTACTCACTACATATATAATAATACTCCTTAATCTAAGCGTAAAAAATAAATAATTACCTTCTAAGTGGCCGGAGGGAGTATTATAATTCTTAATTACTTAGTATATTAGGACAAGAATATAAATTTTAATTAAAAATATTAAACATATTATAATAAATAAATATTAAATACATCATAAATTTTACATCAATAATATTATCATATTAAAAATGAAATATTAGATTTAGACATTTAATTAAATGTATAATAGTATTATTATAATAATAATTATATATATATATATATATATATATATATATATATATATATATATATATATATATATATATTCGGGTAAAATTCGGGTCGAGTACGAGTAAAAATAAGAGAATCCGTACCCTACCCTTACCCGCATAGTTCCCTTTTGGGTTCGGGTACTACTCGATCCGTTATCCGATTTTACCCATTTTTTCACATCTGCTATGCAGGTACCCAACGGGTAAAATTGTCATCCCTAAAAATAGTACTTCCTCCGTCCCATTTAAAATTGCACATCTCATTTGTATTGCATATCTTCTTTGTAAAATACAAAAGAGATGTGCACTCTTAAATGGAATGGAGGGAACATTTATTAATACTCTATCCGTCCCAACTTTAACTTTACACTTTCTATTTTGGTCCACCCCAAATTCAACTTCATACTTCTATAAAAGGAAAATACAGCTAACTAATATGCCTCTAACATATTTTAATTTTAAATTTGTCATCACATTTTTAACACACATAACATACTTTATCATTTATTTATTATCCAAAAATTGTTGGATTGTATATTAAAAGTCTAGCTTTTTGTATGAACAATGTTACGATAATTTATTTGAAATAAGAATCATATGATCAAATGATTGGGTCTTATAATTTATTTATATGTACGATGCAATAGTCCACTTACTTTATACTGTAGATAATATGTTGTGTGACAATACACGGAAGATCATATTATCGGTTTCCTTATAAAGTATAAACAGATGCTCGAATGAGATATTAATTAATGGAGTTGTCATTAACTTAATTAATTAATGGGCATTGTATATCTTAAACATGTGGAGACTAACGGATTCATAATAAGAAGGAGCTCATAACGTAATTATGGGATTAGAGTGGTAGTACAGTAATAATATTTTAATGGAATATATTATTATTATTGGACTTAAGTATAAGTTTTGGGCTAAACTTGGATACTTAAGCCCAATTGAGGCCCGACTCTAATTTCTCCTCATGGTCCCTGCTGTAGCCCATATATAAGTCATCTCAGCTATTCGAAACCCTAAGATTCTGCGCCTGACACACGACAAAAACAGGGAGGAAGTAGATTGAGAAGATCTTGAAGATCGTCGCCCACACAACGACAATATTGGACTTTGGAATACAGCAGGAAGATCAAGAGGTTGTTTGCTGCTTGTTGTTTGACAATTTACATGATTTTTCTAAAATCATATGGAATTCCAAATTGAATGTATCATACACCGTTGGAAAGCCACAGAAGAGATGATCGTTTTGACACATAAATCACTTAATTCGGAGATCGGATGAGGAAGTTATGCCCAAAAACGTGAGACAGCGCATGCTGCAGGCGAGAATTCATTCTCTTCATCAATATACTCTGTGAAAGGTAATATGTTTCTATGTTTTTGCTTCCGCTGATATAGAAAAGCATGGAACTCTAATGGTTCACGTTAACCAAATGATCGAACGCCAACAACTGGTATCAGAACTTCATTTTCGTGGTGAAGCGTGACACATTAGGCTAGGGTTTATATGCCATATGTGACTAGGGTTTAGAATTAAGTTTCTTGTTGAATACTCTAATTGGACACGGGCACACGATTACCACACGATGACTCAACGGTGACATTGAGCGGTGGTGATAAGACGGCGAGCACCGGATAGAAGCGACGGTGGCTAGTTGACAGCAAGCATGACGGTGGAGTGATTGGCTGAAGCGACGTCATGGTGTTGGTCAGCGATGAGCAGGTGGTAGCGCGTTGTCAAAAGGCGTGGCTGGACATCGCAACGCGTAGGCACGGCTTGAGAATCTCTGGCGTTGCAGCGTGCGGGGTTTTCAGTGCAGGCGTTAATTAGTGATATTTTCACCTAGATTTTTAATATCTTTTTATGTGTATTTTCATATTATTTTATCCGTTTTTGTGTACTATTTGGTTGTGTTTTGTGTTTTTATGGAGATGTGTGTGAATGAGTTTAAACGTATGATTTTTATGTAAAAAAATATCTTAGACGCGAAAAGGAAGACGTAGGAAAAAGCAGATTTCAATTCGGAGTTGAAACGAGGGAGAACGAGCCGAAACAAAATTATAAAAACAGGGGTTGCACCAACACGGTCGGTCGTGTTGCAGCACACGATCCTTGGTACGCAACACGGCCCTGTAAGCCTTGGCTATTTTTGACATCAAAAACGCCTACATGACCACCCTGTGGCCATGTTGCAGCACACGAGTCGTGTTGCTGCAGGATCAGAAATATATCAGAACCCTTCTAGAAGCTTCCCAAGGGGTATAAATACCCAATACTTCAATATTTGATCAGATTTCGGTGGTTTTGCCCTGCACACACACATCACACACTATTTTCTCCATTTTACACCATCATCTTCATACATACCATCTATCATCATCCCACCATCAAAACTTTCATCCAATTGAGGAAAAGAAGTAAGAAAGAGAGGAGAATTGTAAGGGAAGGAAGGATCTCACCATTGAAGCACTTCAAGGGAGTTTTCATCCATACTTTGTAGTTAAACCTTATTGTTTATCATGTTTTGTAAGGATCTTAATGTCTATGTTGATTTCCTTTTGAATATAGTAGGTTAATCTCCCTTGTGAAATTAGCAACATGAGAGTTGTTGAATAATTTTTGGATTTGTGTATTTGAATTCATATGTTAATTGGGCAAATGGATTTTCTATCATTGATGATTGAAATCTTGAGGTTTATGATGGTTTGTGTGTTTAGTTGTTCTAAATATGTGATTAGATTGAGAAATCAATTATATACTTAGGATAATTGAGTGAATTCATTTCATCAAACACTTCAAGTGCATTATAAATTGTAAAGAGATTGAGAAATCCTTTAGAATTTAGAACCCTTTGATAGAACATGTGATTGGTTTGATCTAGAGGTTGATTAATTGTGTGAAGGGACTCTCATTTCAAGCTTAGTACCTAGTTGGAATTGTTTGAGTGAGAACCAATCCATTGAGCTAATTGAGATTCATATCATATCCATCTCGAGAGGGAGCTTAGATGAACTTAGTGTTGGCCCTTAGTCTTATACCCATGATCATATGAATTTGATGCATTTATCCTAGGATTTCCACATCTTAATTGTTGTTAATCTCACTATTACTTAACTTGGAAAACCACTCATCCATTTATCTATCTTGTTTGTTGATCATTGCTTGCTTGCTTGCTTTGATTGATTTTATTACTTGTTTGACCATCTATCCATTGATGATTTGTCTCTATAAAATCACAAAAAACGTGAGATCGCTTAAGCACTAGTGCCTTCCTCCCTGTGCTTCGATAAATTCTTGAATTGGTCAACCCGACTACAAGTTATGGTTAATCAAATGGCGCCGTTACCGGAGAGGCAACGGTTGCTAGTAGCTTGAAGAAGGATCATTTCGAGTGATCTTACTAGAGACATTTTTATTTTTTTTATTTACTTGTATTTGCTTTTGAAAATCTTGTTCTAACTTCTCTTAATTGAAGGTGTATGCAAACAAGGTCAAAAGGGAAACAAGTTGAACCTATTGATTTAGAGATTGAACACACTTTCGAAGAAGGAAAAAGGAGAACAAAACCAAAAAGAGTAATCTAATGGAAAATTTTCAAGGTGATAATCGTGTGGAGATAGATCATGATGGGGAAGAAGGACAACATGTGAACGTGCAAGACAACGCACCTCAAGTCAATGTTAATCCTCCTCAACAAGCTCATTAAAATCGTGGAGCTTTCAACAACCAAGCATTGCTTCAACAAATGATGCAACAAGCTTTACTTCAACAAGGATATCCACAAGCTTTGCTCCTCCTTAACAAGCATATGTGCCACCACCACCACCTCTGGTGCAACATGGAGTTCACAATGAACAAAGGGTGATCCGGGATTTCTTTATGCCAAGGGCAATGCCACAAATGATGTGTCCACCAATCAATGCCAACAACTTTGAATTTAAAGCGGACTTGATTTCTATGGTGAGAGAACAACAATTTAGTGGAACCCCGAATGAAGATCCCAATGCTCATCTAGCTCAATTCATTGAGATTGCAAACACCGTGAAGATGAATGGGGTGAGTGAGGATTGTATAAGAATGAGGTTGTTTCCATTTTCGTTGAGGGATAGGGATAGAGCTAGAACATGGCTATCTACCATTACACCCGGTACGTGCAACACATGGGATGAACTTGCACAAATGTTCTTGAACAAGTACATTCCATCTTCTAAGACGCTTCAAATGAAGAGCTTGATCACTCAATTCAAGCAAATGTCTCAAGAGAGTTTTTATGAAGTATGGGAAATGTTTAAGGATATGCTTCGCAAGTATCCATAACATGGCTTCCCGGAAATCAACAAGTTAGATTTTTCTATCAAGGATTAGTGAATGGTCAAAGAGTGTTTGTTGATGTTTCGGCGGGTGGATCCGTACTTGGAGTGACACCGGAAATGGCTATAAGGATTTTTTATGAGATTGCTATAAATGTCTACCAATGATCATCTGAAAGAGTTAGTGGATGCTATGGTTTTGAGAATTTTGATCAAGGGCAACAGTTTAATGTCAAAAATGTGAATGTTGAGCCACAAACTTCAAGTGTTGAGGTGATAGCGGCGAAAGTGTTGAGGCAAATGATTTTAAATCAATGTGTGATCCAATGAGTTAATATGGTTGAAGGGCAAGTAGATCAAGGGGTGCTACCTCCAAATGTTGTGAGTAGGGAACAATGGGCTACGTCAATCCCACCAGTGGAAAATGTGCAATACATGCAAGGAAGAAATTACCAAGGGAATTATCAAAATAATTACCAAGGTAATTTCAACCACAACCAAGGAAACTATCCACCAAGGCAAAGGGGCTATAATAGTCAAGCTAGTGGAAGCTCTTACCCACAACAACAAAGGCAAGGTAACTTCTCCTACTCTAATCCGAGCAATGCAGTTGCTTATCCTCCGGGGTATCAACCGGGGGCTAAGGCACCAAACAGTGAAGGGAAGACATCTATAGATGAGCTACTTGAACAGTTGATTGCATCTAACAAAGCTCGAGATGAAGCTTTGAAAAAGGCGGAAGAAGCAAATGAAAATAGGCTCAAGGCTTTGGAGTATAATGTGGGACAAATTGCAAGTACCCTGAGTGCTCAACAAAAAGGAAAGTTTCCGGGCACACCCAAGGTCAATCCAAAAGCTCAATGTTTGTTTGTTGATATGGAAGAGGAACGAAAGGATGAAGAAGGGTTAGTGGAATGCAAGGTTGGTGAAGAAAATAAAGAGATAAGTAAGAAAGAAGAGAAGGAACCTAAATGGATACCTAAGTGGAAAAGGGTACAAGAGGAAAAGAAAGTGGAGGAGAAGGCCATAGAAGAGGAGTACAAACATGATTATTGGGGTATTCTGATCACTCCATTCTCTATTCCCTATCCACAAATGTTTGTAAAGGAAGATAAGAAAAAGGAGTTTGAGGAACATGTAAAAAATCTTAAGAAAAAGTATAAGGAGACAAGGAAAGAAGAGCTACCTGAAGCAAGTGAGTCGATGCATAAGGAGAGGCCTACAAAAGTTGGTGATCCGGGAAAATTCATCATTCCTTGTGATTTTGAAGGGAAAGGTACTCTTGATGCATTATGTGACTTGGGGCGAGCATCAACGTGATGTCTCATGCTACCTTCAAGAGCCTTAAATTGGAGAGCTAAAGCCTACGACTATCCGTCTTGAAGTAGTAAATGGAGAAGTTGTGAAGCCACTAAGGATTGTTGAAGACGTGGAGGTGAAAGTGAAAGGGCTAGCTTTTCCGGTCGACTTCATGGTGTTAGAAGTGAAGGCGGACCCTCGAGTTCCACTCATTTTAGGAAGGCCATTTCTAGCGACGGGAAGAGCAAAAATTGATGTTGGTAGAGAAGAGTTACCCTTGAGCTCAAAAGAAAAAAGTGTTACATTCTTGTGCAATAAGGAAAAAGGAGCCAAGTCTCATTTGAAGTCTGCGGATGATCTTATGGATCATGACTCTATTCTCTTTCATTCTTCATGATTATATGAAAATGTCAAATTCTAACTTATCTTCTTGTGATGTTGATAGGATGAAAGCATCGGAGCTCGATTGGAAACTAGACAAAAGAGAAAGAGGAAATCCACTAGAAGCTCTTCTTGATGATGATTTGATGCTTGCAAGTAAGAATGGTGAAGTTGAGCTTGTGGACAAGAAGTGGGCGAAGCAAATGTTCAAAGTGAGGATGCGAGGAGAGAGTTTGATGGACCAACATTTGGTCCAATGATCGTGAAAATCCATACTTGAAGACGTTAAACTTAGCGCTAAATGGGAGGCAACCCATTCTTTTTATCTTTTGATGCTTGTTTTGTTGTTTGGTCTTGTAGGTGGATTGTGCTTGTGAGAAAAGACATAATGAAGAAAAGAGAAGTGCTTCATGGATTCGAGTAGGCATGTCGCATCACTTGTTGCAAACTTAATTCTCGACTCTTGTCTCGAGTTAAGTTTGGGGGGCTAGTGCATGGTGGACATTGTTCACTTTGTTGGATGCGTTTACTTCTCCACAAGAAGATCATCAATGGAAACTACAAGGGCAAGTCCCATCACTTTTTGCAAACTTAAGTCTCAACTTGTTTTGATTTAAGTTTGGGTGGAAAGTGTGTGGTGTGACTCACCACTTGAGTGTGATTCTTGTAAAATTGGGTCAATTTTAAAAATTTTCTCATAAGTTTGGTTTGATTTTGGTCCGATTGGTGGTGATTGAAGTGCATGATAATCCATATTTTTAATAAAATTGTTGAGCTAATGGTCTTGTTGAGCATGTATGAAGGGTACTGGAAGCACGAATTGAGCTCAGAGCTAACAAATTATACTACCAAATGCCTATTTAGGGAGTTCATTCTACACCCTACCACTTTTATGTGTTTAGCATTATTTGATTTGATTTGGATTGATAGATTACCATGTTACTTTATTTGTTATGTTTGTGGGAGGTTTACTTTCGTAATTTAGGATTTTCTTTTCAATCAAGGTTGGGATATTTGTGAGCTTAATTGTCATGGATGATATGAATGTGTGATTCATTGTTTATTGATGGTGATTTTTGTTTTTGCATGTTATGTGTTTTTGTTTGTGTCTTGTTTGGTGAGTCTTTTCTTATATATTTTGTGTGTATTTTATTTTTGTCATGGTATGTTTGGTGGTTTGTTTTTAGGGAGGTTGTAAGTCATTTTTGAATGTGAGTGATGACATGTTGTGGTGATAAGTGATGACAAGTTATGATTAAGAATTTCTACACTTTCGAATTGTGACATGTTCTATTTAACTTGTTCAATTTTGAGATGAATGTGCTGTAATAATTTCATTAAGGTTCGAGCACAAGCTTGTGAGCATTTGAGCCTCAACCGTGCATACATGGTTTTCTTCATGAGTGGATTGGTTGTGTTTGATAAGCTAGAAATTGCTCAAGGATTATAGGAAGGAGCCCGATTAGTGGAGATTAATGAAATGATCTAAGGTCATCCTTGTTATTTATAGTCATTGTCATATATTTCCCTACCATGAACATCATCCCTAGTCAACCACTTTGAGCCTTTAAGCCTATTTATTGTGATATAAGCACATTACAAGCCTTAATTACCACGTGGACCTTATATATTTACCCTTTAGTGTGAGTGATTGAGGAGATGGTGACTAGAAATGTTTGATGAGATAACTAAAGAAGAAAATGAATGGTAAACAAGCAAGAAAAGGGATGCAAAGAGCACGAGCACGAATGTACATGCAACCTTAAAACAAGAAAATGAGCAAAGCAACAACAATATGCCCAAGTACTTAAAGTCCAAAGAAGGAAGCATTAATCAAAAGAAGCTCAAAAATCCAAGGAAAGTTGATGATTAGTGCTTGTGAACATTAAAGACAAGAAAGGAAGAAAGAAAAGTGGAGAAGTTGGAGAAATTGGTCATCTCTTCGATTATTTGCACTTGTTTAGTCACTAATATCCATATTCTACCTATCCTACCAAAGAGACTATCATTACATCCTAATTAAAGACCTTTTTGATCATTGATTGAAACTTTGGTGATTTTTGAATATAGTCCACGAGCAAGCTTATAGCAAGTCAAGTCAATCTGTTAATGAGTGTTGATTTACCTTACCTTCATAGAGTGTTGAGTGAAATTGATAATCTATGTGAGGCTTGGACTAAAAAGGGACTATATTACACTTTATTCTCTTTTGATTGAACTTATTAATATTTTTTGCATGTCATGAATCTAATGTTGTAGGATGACTTAGCATGATTTGTAGTTCTTATTATTATTGATGTGTTATTACTTATGTTCGTTTAGTCTTTTCCTAGGTGAAAATCTCTCCCCTTATTTTATTATTTTCGTTGTTCGGGGATGCACAACACTTTAAGTTTGGGGGTGTGATGAGTGATATTTTCACCTATATTTTAATATCTTTTTATGTGTGTTTTCATATTATTTTATCCGTTTTGTGTACTATTTGGTTGTATTTTGTGTTTTTATGGAGATGTGTGTGAATGAGCTTAAACGTATAATTTTCAGGTAAAAATAGATCCTAGACACGAAAAGGAAGACGTAGGAAAAAGTAGATCTCAATTCGGAGTTGAAATGAGGGAGAACAAGTCGAAACAAAATTGTAAAAACAAGGGTTTCACTAACACGGTCGGCCGTGTTGCAGCACACGACCCGTGTTACACAACACGGTCCTGTAAGTCTTGGCCATTTTCTGACATAAAAAAGCCTACACGGCCTCCCTGTGGCCATGTTGCTGCAGGATCAGAAACATATCAGAACCCTTCTAGAAGCTTTTCAAGAGGTATTAATACCCAATACTTCAATATTTGATCAGATTTCGGTGGTTTTGCCCTGCACACACACATCACACAGCATTTCCTCTATTTTACACCATCATCTTCATCCATTCTTCATCCATACCATCTACCATCATCCTACCATCAAAACCTTCATCCAATTAAGGAAAAAAGCAAGGAAGAGAAGAGAATTGCAAGGGAAGGAAGGAGATCACCATTGAAGCACTTCAAGGGAGTTTTCATCCATACTTTGAAGTGAAACTTTATTGTTTATCATGTTCTGTAAGGATCTTATTGTCTATGTTGATTTTCTTTTGAATATGGTAGGCCAATCTCCTTTGAGAGATTAGCAACATGAGAGTTGTTGGATAATTTTTGAATTTGTGTATTTGAACTCATATGTTGATTGGGCAAATGGATTTTCTATCATTGAAGTTTGAAATCTTGAGGTTTATGATGGTTTGTGTGTTTAATTGTTCTAAATATGTGATTAGATTAAGAAATCAATTATATACTTAGGATAATTGAGTGAATCATTTCATCAAACACTTCAAGTGCATTATAAATTGTAAAGAGATTGAGAAATCTTTTAGAATTTAGAACTCTTTGATAGAATTGTGATTGGTTTGATCGAGAGGTTGATTAATTGTATGAAGGGATTCTCATTTCAAGCTTAGTACCTAGGTGAAATTGTTTGAGTGAGAACCAATCCGTTGAGCTAATTGAGATTCATATCCTATTCATCTCGAGAGGGAGCTTAGGTAAACTTAGTGTTGGCCCTTAGTCTTATACATATGATCATATGAATTTGATGCATTTATCCTAAGATTTTCACTTCTTAATTGTTGTTAATCTCATTTTTACTTAACTTGGAAAACCACTCATCCATTTATCTATCTTATTTGTTAATCATTGCTTGCTTGCTTGCTTTGATTGATTTTATTACTTGTTTGAACACCTATCCATTGATGATTCATCTCAATAAAATCACAAGAAATGTGAGATCGCTTAAGCACTAGTGTCTTCCTCCCTGTGGTTCGATAAATTCTTGAATTGGTCAACCCGACTACAAGTTATGGCTAATCAGGTGTGCGACGTCAAAGCAATGTGAGTGGAGATGCCTGACGATGTGGACTCGATGAGATACCAGTAGGCATGATAGAACGACATTGGCGACGCTCAGCAACCGTGTGAAGTGAACGGCTAGAGCAAGCAGTAGACGACCACTGCTGAGAGATGATGACTCAATGGCGACACGATTGCAAGACACGGACGAAGCCAAGCGATCCGCAGTAGGCTTGAGAGAGTCGGACAGTGGTTCTAGGTCGAGTCTGACAGAGTTCAGAGCAGGTCAAGCTCGGTTCCAAGCGAGTCGGACAAATAGGCAGGTCGAGTCTTTGAGGAGGCTGGGTCGAGTCTATCGTGTCTAAGCCAACTGGACGAACAAACGACACACGGTAGGCTCCCAATGAGGCGCTCAGCAACAAGCTCGTTGGGGTGCTGGCTGTGCACGGAGGTGCGCTCAGTAGCGTGCTCATCGGGGCTCCCGATGGCGTGTTGGATGCGCAGTTAAACTAGCAGACGAACCAGATTCCGGATGAGGACAGTTCAGGGCGGGTCTGTGGAGGTCAATTCCCGTCTGCAATACCCAGATTCATTCTTGGTGGCGAACAATCAAATTTGCTGATATATAACTATTTATAATTGATTTAATTATCTGATTATTGTTATATATGTATGCGTGTTCTCCGTGATTTACTGTCTTATTTACCGTAATAGGAGCATACTAGGTTGCTATTTTATTATTCAATATTATATGCATGTAAAAACACTCGGTGTTAAATAACTAAGTGGGAGAGGGGATTGGTAATTAATTCCTGCGGTTTCCATTATTGGCTTGCATGTGATGTGAGTAAACTTGCGTGTTGCATAGACCTTCCTCCCCAATGGATGAGTTTATTCACGGATCATTGGTACAGACTTCATTAAATAATTATTTTGTAATGTGATACACATAAGCTTGCGCAATAGACTTGGGATCAAATAATGGTCTATACTTAGGTGCAAATAATAAGTATCCTCCCCATCGGAGTCAGTGCTATTATTTGCATGGTTAAAGAGGAATCGACTATTAGTTATTTTGTCATGAGGTTAGGTTGACAAATGGAATTAATGGGTAAAACCTTCTCTTGAAAATGTTCTGGTTTGTATACGTCCACACTATCGTGGCATGCAGACTTACAGTGCTTGAGATGTTGGTGAATTTTATTTTATATTATTTTGAGGGAATTAATATAAATAGATAAATTCGAAGAATTTGATCGGTGTATTTATTTATATGAATCTCATGATTTTAAAATGATTTTATTTCACCTATTGTTGACTAAAAGAAATTATTTTTATTGATCCAAAATTAGATGATTAGATAAGAATCTTGATTCGATTTTTACTGCTTAGAAAAATATATGTGTTCTCACTAAGGATGTCCTATGATACCTATTTAAGTCTCTAGTGGAGAGGTGAGAGGTTCATAGAAATATGATGGTCTCATGCGACTCTTCATATACTTGAGTAAGTTAGAAAGGCAAGAGGTCATGGTTGAATTGATGAATGAACTGGAAATACTTGGAGTAGAAATTGAAGGGGAAACCTAGATCAATTTATTCTCCGTAATTTGCCTAGATGTTTTGAGTAAGTTCTACCTGAATTGCAAGAGGCTGTATTCGGTGGGAAACTTCTGACAAAATATGTAGCGTAGGAAAGTCATTTTCATCATGATGTGAACAAGGTTTGTATCTCATTCACTAGTTGTTGAAGCATGATTAGTAATGGCATCTACTGACACGTTGTGTGTAGATACCGGAATCACTAAAAGCCTGCAACTAAGTGATGATGAGATTACTGTGGACATGGGTAATACTACAAGAATAGTGTCTGTTGCAATGAGAGTTGTTTATTTATCTTCTGATAGGAATAAATATTTAATTATGAGAAATTGTTTTTACGTACATTTTCATAGAAAGAATTTAATTTCAGTTTCTATGCATTTACAAATGGATACTCTATTTCATATAGATGACATGGTCATTATAATGAAGGACGGAACTATAATCTGTTTAGTACATTGGTGGAGAAATTTGTACACTCTTAAATCATGTTTATCCCACAGATGCAAAAAATTGAAATTAATAACGCGTCTTCTAATCATAATAAGAGAAAGACTCTTATGGAAATGGTTAGATAGATGATGAGTTATTTGGAATTATTATATTCATTTTATGGATATGCCCTAAAAACAGTATCTCGTATGAATGTTTGTCTGTTTGTGGGATATCCTAGAAAAATGAAGGGTGATTTATTTAATAGTCCAAAAGATCAAAGAGTGATTGTTAACACGAACACTAGATTTTTGGAAAAGGGCTATGTAATAAATCACAAACCCATGTATAAATTATTTTAAAGGATATGAGAGGGAAAACATAAAGTATAATACCAATGTACAAGAGGATATACCACAAGTAAACTGCATTGCGTGTCACATCTGATACACAATTGCATGTAGCGCCTTGTCATAATGGGAGGGTAGTTTTACAACCAGATGAATTTATGTTTTAGGAGAGTCGTGAGACTTGATCCCTAGTAAACATGGAATTGACCTATAGATACGACGAAGCACTACAAGATAAAAATGCAATATATTAGCAAGATGCAATGATTTTTGGAATAGGATCTATGGATTCTAAGTCAAATTTGGGAGCTTGTACGACCACTAAATGGTGTAAAAGCCATTGGAAGTGGTCATACAAAATAAAAGAGGATCATATGGTAAGGTGAAAACCTTAGAAGCAAAGCTTGTTGGGAAAAGGTATACTCAGGAGAAAGGGTTCGATTATGAGGAAACTTGTTCGCCGGTAGCTCTGCCTATGTCGATCCAGACTCTTTTATCTATGGCTACTCATATGAAATATGAGGAATAACAAATAGATGTCAAGACAACTTTCTTTATTGGAAGTCTTGACGAAAACATTTATGTGAAGCAACCAGTGTGATTCATTGCAAAGGGCTTAGAGCATTTTGACTTTAAGCTTAAAATTGTCCATCTATGGACTAAAGTAAGCTTCAAGATCATGAAACATCTGTTTTGATGAGGAAATCTAGTAACATGGATTTAATCAATGCTCAGATGGATCTTGTGTATTGGAAAAGAGTAACGAAAATGTGCTGGTATTTCTTGTACTGTACGTAGATGGTATCTTGCTCATTGAAAACAATGAAAGAGTATTGTCGGGCGTATGGGTATGGTTGATAAAGTAGTATGAAATGAAGGACTTAAGAGAAGCAAAATATATTCTTGCGATCATGATCACAAGATATGATATTGTGCTTATCTCAAGCTTCATAAATTGATACAATCCTTACTCGTTTTAGCATGTGACTTTATCTAAGGAAATGTGTCTTAAGACACAAAAGAAGATAAAGGAGATGAAGGTGGTTCCTTATGCTTTGGCGAATAAGGAAGCCTAATATATGGAATGCTATGCACGAGAATGAATATCTGTTTTGCCGAAGGCATGGTCAGTGGGTATAAAGGTAACCCAAAACAAGAATGTTGAACTGTGATAAGACATATACCTGAAAAGGATTAGAAATTATATATGGGCTCACCGAACAGATTCATTACTTCTTGTGGGTTATATAGATTTGGAGTTTTCAAATCAGATAGGGACAGCAATAAATCCACCTCAAGGTTATGTGTTTATTTTGGAAGTAGAGTCATAATGTGGAGGAGTGTTATATAGAAATATATTTCGGACTCCACCATGGAAAAATGATAAATTGGAGTCTATGAGGCAGCCAAAGTATCTGTATGACTCTAGAAACTTCGTAATGGTCTTAGATATGATTCTAAGTTTGCCCAAGATTATTATAATTTATTGTGATAATAATGGTGTAGTTGCAAACTTGAAGGAATCACTAGCCCATAAGGCAATTAAACACATGGAGCGCGAGTACCACCTGTTACGAGAAATTTTATGATGAGGGGAATGTTGTTGTCGCCTAGATTGCATCGGATGATAACCTAGTAAATCCATTTACAAGGACCTTAAGGCAAAAGCTTTTGATGGTAGTGTAGTGGGAGCGGGAATCAGATGTATGGCAGTGGGATATCCTAGAAAAATGAAGTGTGATGATTTATTTAGTCCAAAAGATCGAAGGGTGATTGTTAACACAAACACTAGATTTTTAGAAAAGGAATATGTATTAAATCATAAACTCATATATAAATTGTTTTAAAGGAAGTGAGAGGGAAAACACAAAGTATTAGTACCAATTGTACAAGAGGATATATCACAAGGAAACTGCAACGCGTGTCAAGTCTGATACACAATTGCAAGTAGTGCCTTATCGTAATGGAAGAGTTGTTCAACAACTGGTAAGATATATTTTGGGAGAGTCGTGAGACTTGGTCCCTAGTAAACATGGAGTTGACCCACGGATACGACGAAGCACTACAAGATCGAAATGCGATATATTAGAAACTGCAATGATGTTGAAATAGAATCGATGAATTTTAAATCAAGTCTGGGAGCTTGTAGGGCCACTAAATGGTGTAAAACCATTGGAAGTTGTCATACAAAATAAAAGAGGATCATACGATAAGGTGAAAACCTTGGAAGCAAAGCTTGTTGCGAAGAGGTATACTCAGAAAGAAAGGGTTCGAATATGAGAAAACTTGATTCACCGATAGCTATGCCTTTGTCGATCCAGATTCTTTTATTTGTTATTACTCATATGAAATATGAGGAATAGCAAAAAGATGTCAAGACAGCTTTCCTGAATTGGAAGTCTTGAGGAAAACATCTATGTGAAGCAACTAAAGTGATTCATTGCAAAGAGCTAAGAACATTGTGATAATAAGCTTAAAAGTGTCCATCGATGGACTAAAGCAAGCTTCAAGATCATGAAACATCCGTTTTAATGAGGAAATCCAGGCATATGGATTTATTCAATGCGCGGATGTGTCTTGTGTATTGAAAAGAGTGATGAAAACGTGGTGGTATATCTTGTAATGTACGTAGATGATATATTGTTCATTGGAGACAATGAAAGAGTATTGTCAGGCGTATGGGGATGGTTATAAAGTGGTATGAGATGAAGGACTTAAGAGAAGCAAAAATATTCTTTTGATCATGGTAATACGGATCACAAGAAAGGATGTTATGCTTGTCTCAAGCTTCATGAGATGATACGATCCTTACTTGTTTTAGCATGAGACTTTATCTAAGGATATGTGTCTTGGGACACAAAAGAAGATAAAGGTGATGAAAACGGTTGCTTATGCTTCGGCGAATAAGGAAGCTTAATCTAAGGAATGCTATACACGAGAATGGATATCTGTTTTGCCGAAGGCATGGTCAGTGGGTATCAAGGTAACCCAGAAATAAGAATGTTGAACTGTGGTAAGACATATATTTATGTACATGAAAAGGACTAGAAATTATATGTGGGCTTACCGGACAGATTCGCTGCTTTTTATGAGTTACGTAGATTCGGATTTTTCAAATCAGATAGGGACGGCAGTAAATTCACCTCAAAGGTTATGTGTTTAATTTTAGGAAGATGAGTCATAATGTGGAGGAGTGTTATATAGAAATATATTTCAGACTCCGGATTCCATCTTGGAAAGATGATAAATTGGAGCCTATGAGGCAGCTAAAGTAATCGTATGACTCTAGAAACTTCAGGATGGACTTTGAAGTGTTTCTAAGTTTCTCCAAGATTATCACAATTTATTTGATGATAATGGTGCAGTTGCAAACTTGAAGGAATAACGAGCCCATAAAGCAATTAAACACATGGAGCGTGAGTACCACCTGTTACGAGAAATAGTATGATGAGGGGAAGGTTGTTGTCGCCAAGATTGCATTGGATGATAACCTAGTAAATCCTTTTACAAGGATCTTAAAGCGAGAGCTTTTGATGGTCGTGTAGTGGGAGTGGGAATCAGATATATGGCAGAAGACATGACAACATAGTCTTTTAGTATAAGTGGAAGATTGTTGGATTGTATACTAAAAGTCTAACTTTATATATGAACAATGTTACGATAATTTATTTGAAATGAGAATCATATGATCAAATGAATGCGTCTTATAATTGATTTATATGTACAATGCAATAGTCCACTTACTTTATACTGTAGATAATATGTTATGTGACAATACGCGAAAGATCATATTATCGGTTTTTTTATAAAGTATAAATAGATGCTCACAACCGAGATAGACGGAGACTCTCTATCGGGATGGTTGTAGTGTGATTTGGTATTAGTTTGTCTTGACTATAAAATCACATTAGTGCACTTTGTGTATTGAGTAGGACCGCTTGAGATCGTTCAACTTATACTTACTATGTAGGAGAACTTGATCTCAGTTATTATGAATGTTCGTGCTCTTAATCTCTATACAATAACCTCGACACGTAAGATAATATATATCTCTTTGATTCATCAATGGGTGAGATTTAAATATTAAATCAATAAACTCGGTGAGTTGGGAAATAGTGTTGTCTCTATGGTGTGTTGTTGATTATAGAAGGAATATGTGTCCTATTAAATAAGTTGATGATGTGCCCTGAGGAGCTCATAAGGATTATCATGTAAACCCTGCAGGAGGATTTATTCCGGCATGATAATGAGGTTGAGTGTTACTACTCTCGGATGAAATATTAATTAATAGAGTTGTCAGTAAGTTAATTAATTAATGGGCATTGTATATCTTAAACATGGAGAGACTAAAGGGCTCGTAATAAGAAGGAGCCCATAATGTAATTATGGGATTAGAGCGGCAGTGCAGTAAAATATTTTAGCTGAATATATTATTATTATTGGACTTAAGTATAAGTTTTGGGCTAAACTTGGATACTTAAGCCCAATATAAGTCATCTCAACTATCCAAAACCCTAATAATCTGCGTCTAACACAAGACATAAACAGGGAGGAAGCAGATTGAAAAGATCTTGAAGATCGTCGCCCACACGACGTCAAGATTGGACTTAGGAATATAGCAGAAGATCAAGAGGTTGTTTGTTGCTGATGTTTGTCAATTTTTATGATTTTTCTAAAATCATGTGGAACTCCAAATTGAAATTGTGATATACCGTTGGAAAGTCACAAAAGAGAGGATCATTTTGGCGAGTAAATCACTCAATTCGGAGATCGGATGAGGAAGTTATGCCCAAAGTCGTGACACTACGCATGCTGCTGGCGAGAATTGGTGAAAGGTAATACGAGAAAATATCAATTTTGGTCCTGTATCTTTTACCAAATCCAATTTTAGTCCTATACCTTTTAGTATTTTCAATTTTAGTTTTTTTAGTTTTAATTTTGGTCCTATAACTTTTAAAATTTCAATTTTAGTCATATAAGTTTCAAATTTAGTCATATATCTTTTTGAATTATCAAAATTTATCCTTTATAAATTACACCATATTTCAAAAGATACAGGACTAATTTTGATAATTTAAAAAGATATAAGACTAAATTTGAAACTTATTGGACTAAAATTGAAATATTAAACATTACAGGACCAAAATTGAAACTAAAAAGACTAAAATTGAAAATTCTAAAAGTTACATAACTAAAATTGGATTTGATAAAAGATATAGGACCAAAATTGATATTTTCTCAAGGTAATACGTTTCTATGTTTTTGCTTCCGCTGATTTAGAAACGCATGGAACCCTAACGGTTCACGTTAACCAAACGATCGAACGCCAACAAAAATATCATATTATCCTCAAAAGTAAGTCAAAAAGTAATTTTTCTTAAACTTCGTATATACAGTAAACGTGGAGATAATTTAGGACGGAAAGAGTAATAAATATAATAATTAACTTAATATAATCAAATAATATTAATTATTGTTAATATTATTAATTTTTTTTATTGTCAAGCCTTAACTAAACGAGCATAACACCAGCTCAAATTTGAGTAGTAGAGATTTTATCAAAAATTATGTACAAAAGAAAAATCAACTATAAAGTCAAAATGGTAAAATGAATACATTTGCATATAATAATAATATTCATTAATCCACGTGCAAAAAACAAATGAATACCTTAGAATCGGACGGAGAGAGTACTTAAAAAAATATAAATATTAACCAAAATAAATTCTCCCTCTTAGAATAAAGTATACTCCCTCTGTCCTACGTTTATTTTTTGCACGGAAATTAAGAAGTATAATATTTTATTGTATAGTGAGATGAGAGAAATAATATTAACGCAAAGTTGATAGTTATATTAGTGTTGTGTAGACCCTAAATGAAATAATTAATTATTTTGTGTGGCCAACATGACAAAAAAATAAATATAAATTGAGACAACTCAAAATAGAAAATATAAACATTAACATAGAACGAACGAGTATTATCCTTAAATTCACTTTTATAGAGGGGTGTTAAAATAAATAAACAGTTTGAGATTTCAACTCAATTCGACTAAGTACGGCGCTTAAGATTTTCTTTAATAAAATCATCATGTTGTCAATCAACAAGTCTAAAATAATTTCTCTTTACTCCTTCAAGATTACCTACTTTTGGTACAAACGTGAATATGATCTCCTCAAGTTTTCCTACTATAGTAATATGATATCCACCAAACACACGTAGCTTTAGCTAGTAGCAGCATCATCTACAAGACTACGACGTTTGATTAAATAAAAAAATATATATAAAGTATCACTTTCTCTTTTAAATTTGACTAGTATAGTAACACGCCGATTACAAAATTTTTATTTTAAATTAAGTATATTATTTAATAAATACGAAAGTATTAGTATACTAGTAGTTAAATACACTCGCATATTACATTTTTTAACTTTATAATTAATATTTTATGTTTTTTATATAGAAAATATTATTATGTGATTTTTTTTAATCTACTAATGTAAAGAAATTGATATTCTATGTATTCGTGGATATTTTTAAATAAAATATTAATCAATTAAATTAAATATTAATTTATGCACTTTATCTTTCAAATGTACAGATTATTTCCTTTTATTTTGGATTTGACAAAAGTAATAAGAATCAATTTTACTATTATATGTTTTAAATGTCTTAATTAATTTAATATTTATTTTTATTATATAATTAATGTAAAATAAAGAAATTAATAAATATATATTTAATCATTAATGCTTAATCTATGAAAAGAACCACACATAAAAAATTTGCCAAAATTATATGCAATATAATATTGATAAGTAAATCATTAAATTACACAAATTAAAAATAAAAAGAATAAAATAAATATCAAACAATAAAAAAGTAACACATATGATGCACCAAATATTCACACATATGTTAACGACTATTTATACATATATTTTTAATTAAGATTTTAAAGCATTTAATTACAATAAATAGAAATCAACCAATAATTGATCAACACATGTGTTTTGAAAAATGCAAATCATTCTGGTTATGACAAATATGTTTTTACAAAAATTTATTTTAGGAAACTACTTCCTAATTATATGTATTAAGATGTGACAAAATAAATTCTTATATTGTACTTAATTCACTACATATATACCCCACACTTAAGATTGATATAACTACCCACTATATATTAAAATATTATATTCTTCAATTCACAATATATTAAGCAATTATACTTCTTAATCTACGTGCAAAAAACAAACAATTACGTTTCAAATGGATGGATGAAGTATTTATTTCGATTATTTTGACTAGGGAGCTAAGGTCTAGGAGTGTTCGATACGGGAAATGTTATGGATTTTTTAAAAATCTATTTCGAAAATTCGGTGCTGATTTTTATGAATAAAAATCTAATACCGTACCGAAATTCAATTTGATAATGGTACGGTTTTCTTATAATTCATTACGGTTCAGAACGAATTTTCGATTGTATTTGAATCGATATGGTTTGAATCAGTGTGATTCAATGGATTTAATAAGCAAATTTATTTAAAAAATGTTTAATATTTTTAAAGTTAATTTTTATAATAAGATGTAAATGTTAATTAATAATTGATGATTTTATAAATATATTTAAAATAAATTAACATATTAAATGTAAATACATATTTTAAAATTTATTTAAAAATATTATAGGAGTACTATATACAAACAATTATTTAATATACTAATCCTTATCATATTACTATATAATTAAAGAAAATAAATTTATAGAAGTAAGAATTTATGCATTTATAAAATATAAATTAAATAATTAATAATATTTTAATATTGATATGGAGTATAAATTATTAAAAAATATAAATATTGTTTTAGTAGAAAGATATATCATCTGTACATCAGAAAGGTATACATTTTCCTATTTTGGGCGTCCGCACCAAAAGTATACATTTCTCTTTTTAAACACATGGGACCCACACACATCACTAGTACATTTAATATATAATCTCACACACCTCACTAATACAACTACTTACTACACTTTAAATAATAATCACATGTAAAAAAATATATATACTTATTGGATGGACGGAGGGAGTGTAATTTAAAGTAGAATAAAATGTATATTTGTTATTATTGAGTTTTAAAACGGTATAAAATCTTGTTTTAAAATATACTCCCTCCGTCCCAAGAATACATTAGCACTTTCCATTCTGGTCCGTCCCAAGAATACTTTTACCCCTTAAAAATGAAAACAATACACAATATCAATAACCTTACAATACTACAACATTACAAAAATGCCACTTTTTTTTATACACAATCTAGTCAAAGTCAATCATATCATACACTTTATTCTATTCAATTACCCAAAATAACCTCTCTCTTTCTTACATCACTACAACAAAAAGTTACTTTTCTTAAACTTCGTGTCACCAAATACGCGAATGTATTCATGGGACTGAAGTGGTATTTTTTTTTTGCTTTTTTGGTTTGGTATGGATCGATTTGGGTTTCAGTACGATTTATCTGACGATATCCTGATCCATACCATAAAATATTTTGGTTCGATTCAAGTCGGGAGGGTCAAATAATCAATAGATTTGTTTCGATTAATAACTTTATGGATTCGATTTTGATACGGGATTTGACAATATCTATTTAATTTTAGAAACCAATTAAAATACACCATGGCATGGTACATATGAACGTCTCAAGAATCTTTATCATTAAACAAAATAAAATTATTAATAATAAAATAAAATAACTACCTATTAAATATTGAGACATTCTTGTGTGAAACGGTTTATTTTTTAGACGGGTATGGACGGGTCGATCTATCACTAAAGTATATTTATTATATAGATAAAGTATGTTTCCTTGTAGTTAAAGTATGTCAATAATAAATTATATTATAACACGTTATAATCATACTTTAATAAATAATTCAGCACACTTTAGAAAACATATTTTAACAATCATTAAACATACTTTAATTAAATAATAAACATACTTTAACACGTCTCACATTGTATTAAATATATTGATTTATTGACACCTAAAATCACGCAATTTAATAAACCTATCCAGACCGAAAATCATCCTTAATTTTATCCTTATCTTTCATCAATCTCTTATCAACATTGAAAGTCTTACGTCATCATTGCATTTTTGCATTTAATACATTCATACGAAAGAAAGTGATCATATTTTTAACCTCAGTAAACCAAGTAAAAACCCCCTAAATTGTTTCTACTCATCCCCTTATCAAACTTCTGTAAATCTGGTAAAAAAAAAGTGTTATTATCTGCTTTAAAATTTAAAAGGCTGCTTATACAGTGTTATTGCCAGATATGGAGGATTTCTCTCTGCCGATTGGCTCTTATTTTCTGGGGTTTGATAGCTCCACCCAGTAAGTTTCTTCCCTAATTTCAATTCCTCTGTTTTTACTGTTTAGTTTTGTATCATTATGTTGATTAAATAACCAAAATTTGATACCTCCTCAAAAATTCAACAAATTAGAGCATTGCGATTAAATTTTTATGAATTATGTATGATCAATTGGGTGGTGTTTCTCCAATTGGCTCCTAAAGAATGTACGTTTGCAAAAAATTAAAAAAATGGGATGATTACAATAATCGTGTAATGTATGATGTAGGTCATTGAAGGCAACTGTTTTAGATGCAAATTTGAACATTGTAGCTCAGGAGATAGTTAATTTTGATTCCGAATTGCCCCATTACAAGACTAAAGATGGGGTTTACCGGGACCCTTCTGTCAATGGGAGAATTGTTTCACCCACTATAATGTGGGTTGAAGCATTAGACCTCATTCTTCAGAGGCTCAAGAAATCCGGGCTGGATTTTGGAAAAATTGCAGCCGTATCGGGTAGTGGGCAGCAACATGGCAGTGTGTATTGGAAAAGTGGGAGTTCTGGGATTTTGTTGTCGTTGAACCCGAGTAAACAGTTGGTTGATCAACTTGGTGAGGCGTTTTCGGTGAAGGAGTCGCCTATATGGATGGATAGCAGCACTACAGAACAATGTAAGGCAATTGAGAAAGCTGTAGGTGGTGCTCTGGAGTTGTCGAGCCTTACAGGCTCACGGGCATATGAAAGGTTTACGGGGCCACAAATTCGAAGAATATTTGAGACACAACCTGAAGCTTATGAGAATACTGAGAGAATCTCCCTTGTTAGTTCTTTCATGGCTTCTCTTCTTACTGGGAGCTACGCTTGTATTGATCACACTGATGGAGCTGGAATGAATTTGATGGACATTAAAGAGAGAGTTTGGTCAAAGAAAATCTTGGAGGTTTGTGGTGTATTTGCTACTTACATTGCATTAATTTTGTTTTGTTTGGTTTTCCACTATACAATCTACTTTGATCTTTAGAATAATGAAAGTGGAGCTTTTGATGTTAAAAGTTTCATCTTATTTAGGTCACGGCACCGGGCTTGGAAGAAAAACTTGGAAAATTGGCGCCTTCATATGCTGTTGCTGGTCTAATCGCCTCTTATTTCGAAGAGAGGTCAGTTGCACCCTAATCATGTAACTTGCATGATGTTCAATTATGAAGCTTTTATGAATTCAACCTTGTATATTTTTATAAAAACCTATATGCTATCTAATTATAGAGATGTTGCTTTATTAATCTAAAGAGAAGCAAACTTATCTATGGGCCTTAATATTTTGAGTGACTCCTGGCATTGTATTTTAAATGCCAATAACAAGTTTAGAATAAAAAACTCTTTTATCTGGTGAGGAATAATTGCAAGACCCTTAGACGTGCTGATACTGTTGCTCCCCTTCTTGTGTTACTGTTGTCTATCTGCATTCTGTGAAACCTCTTTTTTTTTTTTTTTGAGTGAAACTTTTAAATCCTCTTTAAAAATACTGCCATGGTTTATGTCTAAGACTCCTAATGAAATGATTTCAGGTATCAATTTGACAAAAACTGTCTAATTATTCAGTGGTCTGGTGATAATCCTAACAGCCTAGCAGGTAAACTGTTACTTTGATGTTTGTTTTATATCTCTCATGAGAAGATTCGTCACTCTCCAATAATGATGTATCACAAAACTTCTTTCCTGATGTTTTTTGTTTTGCTGAATTAACCTACTTATGGAGCAATGTTTTCCCTGTATTTTATTCATAACTGATTTTCCAACATCGATGCATACTTTGGCTGCCTACCAAGCCTCTTATCAAACATCTGTTTTCATATGAAGATGTCTCATGCATTAGTTCACGACAGGGCTATCGTAGTTCAATTTGACACATAATAAATGCTGAAGAAACCTTAAAAATTCCAGCCAATCTTAATTTAGGAAGCTGCAAAGCTATCTTATCTAGTTGTTGGTAGCAATGTACACATTAGACTCATCTGGTGACTTAAAGTTTGATCGGTGTGGGATTCCACTAATTATTAGCATGAAGATCTTGCTGTGTACATGCAAATTCACATTTTATATGAAGTGAGCATCTGTTTGCTGTGCACTTCGAGTTGACCTCTCATAATTAGCCATCTGTACATCTGTTGTAATTATTTTCAACAATTGATCATTTATTAAGGAGAATTATTATGTTTAGTTTAAGTTTACTTCCCTCATCACGATAATCGTACTAGTGTACCATTTTTGTGGTCATTGAAATATCTAGCATTAATTAATACTGAGTGAGAGTTACATTTGTACTCTGCAGGTTTAACACTCAATAGTCCTGGGGATCTAGCCATCAGTCTTGGAACCAGCGACACTGTAAGTCAGTTTGCTCTCATCTGCTTATGATTTAAAGTTTTGGAATCGAGTTCAGAACTCAACGTGAACTTGCATACATAGCTTAAGAACCCACTCTTTTCTCTTACGACCAATATTGTACTTAAACTGTGTTATGATGTCCCACATCGGTTCCGCACGCAAGTGTGGAAAGGCATATAAGTGGGGGTCAACCCTTCACCTTAAGCCATGGTTTTAGGTGAAGTTAGGGCTCCCTAGCTTATGTGCCTAACAATTTGGTCCGACCTGTCGGATCCGGACGGGCCACAGGAAGGGGCTACCCGATGTGTGGGCCTAGGGGTTGCCACCCTGGATGTGGGCCCAGGGGGTTGCCACCCGGAGTTGTGGGCCCTAGGTATGCGGGTTGCCACCCGGAGTGTGCCGTCCGTGGACGTCCGGTTCGAAGGGGGATGGATTGCTATGATGTCCCACATCGGTTCCGCACGCAAGTGTGGAAAGGCGTATAAGTGGGGGTCAACCCTTCACCTTCAGCCATGGTTTTAGGTGAAGTTAGGGCTCCCTAGCTTATGTGCCTAACAAACTGAGAGTTTATTTGTGATATTTGCTAACGCTGATAAACTTAGATTAAATGGGATTAAATGAGAACAATAATCTATTTATACATTCTTTTTACTTCTGTGATAAGCAACCTATAAGACCTTCAGTACTAAGGCAATATTACAAAGATTTAGCAAAAAGTTTGATGTGTCCATTCACTATTGAATTCCCACTCCCAGAATAAAATACAACACAGCTTGATCTACCCTATGTTTTTCTGTAGGTCTTTGGGATTACTTCTGAACACAAGCCATGTTTAGAAGGGCATGTTTTCCCTAATCCAGTAGACATAAAAGGCTACATGGTAATGCTATGCTATAAGAATGGTTCTTTGACTCGTGAAGGTATGAACAAACTTTTCAAAGACGGAAATATCTTTTCTAAAGCAATGTAAGTTCTTTATTAACTCTGTATCTCCCTCCAATCTTGGTAGATATACGTAACAGGTGTGCGGATAAATCTTGGGAAGTTTTTAACAAGTTTTTGCAGCAGTCAGAGCCCTTGAATGGTGAGTGCTTGAATCCTGCCATCTCATATTAAATTTATTTTTTGTTGGATGTTTCTAACTACCCTTCTTTAACAGGTGGAAAGTTAGGATTCTATTACAAAGATTATGAAATTATTCCTCCCCTGCCAGGTAAGCAAACTAGTAAACAAAGTTGATAAATGAACAGCAGTTATTTTAAATTTCTCAACTTAAAAAATAAATCTAACCAAATTTAACCATATCCATCTCCCATTTTGGTCCTGAACCCTCCTTCCTGAGAAAAGGCTTATAGTAGGATTGAAATTTGACCAGCAATTTGAGTCGAAAAAGTAAAGAATGTTTGTGCATTGTTGTTATATTACTGCCCTGAGAAATGGTTGAAAGTTCATGGTGCATCGACAGTGCCGTTTTGGTGTAGAACTTCTTAGGAAATGGACCCTTAATTTAGGTTAGTTTGACTTGACAAACATGTATTGTTCAATCATAATTTTTGGGGGTCCGATCAGACATCGAAGTTCAGCATGGTAGATTGCCCTAGGCCTCAACAACTATCCTCACTCAACATCACCAAACTGAATAGCATCTATATGATGCAGATAATCCTTTAATTTCTTCATTTGGTTGTACTTTCCATGATCTAAAACTGAGCATCAAAAAGTATCTGAAGAACCTCGAAAACACTCCTGTGACTGCATTCTTCTGGACATTCCTACATGTTTGGCATATTCTCCTAGTTGGTCAAATCGTGACACGTTGAAAATCTGTTTTGCACATACATATACTTGAATTCTTGCTTTTTTGTTATTGCAGTTGGATTTCACCGTTACGTTCTTGAGAATTTCAATGGACGAACATTGGATGGAGTAACCGAACATGAGGCGGCGGAATTTGATGCTCCCACTGAGGTTAGTAAACCCAAACCTTAAGTTCTAATTTCTATATTAACTCGTAAGCTTACACGAAACTCCTATTCAGATTCGAGCATTAGTAGAGGGTCAGTTTCTCTCCATGCGAGCCCACGCTGAAAGATTTGGAATGGCTTCGCCTCCAAAACGTATAATTGCTACTGGTGGAGCATCCGCCAACAGTAGCATTCTAACTGCAATAGCTTCCATATTTGGTTGCAATGTCTACAAAGTCCAAAGCTCGGGTAAGTCCGGTTAAGAACATCCTTATACAGTTGAATCAGTTTTATCCATCTACTTACTCCTCCTGCAATGAGGCTGTTAGAAGCTTACTCGTTCGTTTACCAATGATTGGTGGTTGTGATATTATTCAGATTCAGCTTCCATGGGAGCCGCTCTAAGGGCCGCTCACGGCTGGTTGTGCAATAAAAAGGGCAGATTCGTCCCAATTTCAAGCATGTACACGGACAAGCTGGAATCAACGTCTCTTAACTGTATTCTCGCGGCGACAGCAGGCGATCAAGAGGTCGTGTCGAAGTACGCTGTGTTGATGAAGAAGAGAGTTGAAATTGAGAATCGCCTCGTTGAAAAACTAGGTCGACTGTGAAACTTGCATTGATGTTCACCTCTTCTACTCTTTTGCTCTACATTCTTTTTCAGGCTTCATGAATTAGCTTCAATTATTTGACTTGTACATATATAAATAAGAAATGATGTGGACATGGAAGCCATGTCAAATTAAACTTTAACAATTAAAATTTTAGAATTATAAAAATACTTTTAACAATTATACCTGCTCATTCAATATATCGAATGATCCATTTATACGAAGGTATGCTGAAGAAGTGCATCAATTTCACGTATAAACTTCGTGGTTCTCACGGTTTACCCTTTTTCTACTGCTAATTATAATTATAAACTTAAAATAGGTCATAAACAAAAATAAATAAATAATCAAAACATGAAATACTTTCAAAAAATAATGAAAAAGATTTGGATAAGATTGTCTAAAGAAATGATTTTTATATTTTGATAAAATGGATAAGAAATGATAATATTTTTATTAAAAAAATGATTATCAATTTATTGATGAAAAATAATAATGGTGCTAAAAAGAAAGAATATTTTAAAAGAAAAATAATAGCATTCTTAATAAAAAATGATAACTAATTAAAAAAATAAAAAATAAACTCAAGACAATCTCACTCATGACTAGCCCTAGAATAATTTACCCATGCTTCCATAAATGTTTAGAAGTTGTGAAAAATAATGTTTTCATTAATCGGAACGGAGTCTGAACTGGGGGATACAGCGGTTCGAGGTTCAACCGGTCGCATCGATTCAATCGACGGTTCAATCAAAAAATTAAATTTTACATATTTTGAATTATATTTTATAATATTACAATTCATTAAAAAAATTTATAATAACCAAAATTATTTTATAAAGAAAAAATCAATTTATATAAAAAAAAAAAGCAAAAGACTTGTGTGAGACCGTACGTAAGGGCTTACGTGAGACAGTCAGAAAGTGATAACTTTTATATAGGAAAGTGACAATAAATCAATGAAAAGTGATAATGTTATTTCATGAACAATTTATAGTATAAATAAAAAGTGATAACAATTTATAACGAAAGTGATAACGTTTTATAGCGAAAGTGATAATTATTTTAAAAAAGTAAAAAATTGTCTCACGTGAGATCTACCCAAAATATTATTAAATAAAATATTTATAGTTTATAATTCATACTTTATACATATTTTTATATATTCTCTCAATATCATATTACATAATTTATACTCATACTACTATACATTTGGTGCACCACTCCAAGAAAAACACATAATTTAATTAAAAATTTAAATATTATATTTTAAAATAAATAAAAATAAAAGTGAAATAATATAAAAATATAAAATATAAAAAGAAAAACATAAAAAAAATTCAAAAACCGGTTGCACTGGTTCAATCGATTTTTTCGATTTTCCCGGTTTTGGTAGGTACAATCCGTTATAGGAGTTTTGGACCAACCGATTTTGAAAATCATTGGTGGAAATGCTCTTTTATTTTTAATGTCTATGATTTCCGGATACTTCTAATTGTAATCCAATTATTCTATAATTTTGGGATTTGATATATTGGATGACATAATTTTTTTTTTTTTTTTTTTTTTTGCAATTGGAGCGTCCTACTTTATCTAGCATTTGAACTATCATTTTTTTCTTTCCAATTATTAATTGTTTCCACAGCTTAAACTATAGTGTATTACATGACACCTCCTATACATGTCTAAGTAACTAAATAAAAGGTTATAAATTTGAGAAATACAAAATAAAAGAAGTATGAAGTGAAACCTAACCCGATCGAATCCAAATGGTCGACTTGTAGTTCAAGGGTAATAGACTTCTTCCATCAGTCCAAAAGTCATGAAATAGTCGAGCGCTTCATAAATTTTCAGATTCCCCCATGAACAAATAACGTGATCGCATTTGTTGCTCAGACAATTTATTTGCAAATTCATAGCCTTTGTATACAAACATGCAATCAACCATACAAAAGGCGAGACAATATGATGCAAATATTGAAGTAAATCTTAATATTAAAAAAAAAAATTATTAAATTAAATGTATTACAAAATTTGTCTTACAGGTTCCAATGGATGGGACTGGAACACGTTAAAACTTTAAAGTAATAATCATGTCATATAAAACTTTTAAAGTAATAATCATGCCATATTTTGAAGGATGCATGTGATTAAAGTAATAGTAATTCATATCATAGTTTGCAGGTTCATACAGTATTCATAAGAGAAAATGCATATGAATCAAATTGATTAAACAAGAAAACGTTATAGTTTGCAGGTTCATACAGTATTCATAAGAGAAAATGCATATGAATCAAATTGATTAAACAAGAAAACATCAAAGGAATGTTGAATTTACTATAGGGTAGTAGACACTCAATTGATTGAACAAGAACCAAAATCGACCGAACAAAAACCCAGAATCGACCGAACAAGAACCAATAATGAACCATAATATTCATTATAATATGTAATATATTCAACATCTCTCTCCGTAAGAGTATGATCTATTTGAGCAATATTAGTCAAACTATAAAATTTGCGAAAACTTCAAAAGTGCAAAATTCTCCAAATTTGAGAAAAGTGAATCTATTTGTTATATTACAAGGGCTTCCATGGTTTTTTTTTACATGGAAGCCTATAGATGAAAATCTTTTATTTATTAAGTATTAACTCTATATATGGTTTTAATCAATAGTTTATGAATATCATACATTTGTTATATCTATTATATTTCAATTCAACAGGTTCAAATCCCACCTACCATGAAATTCCGCTGAAATATTCTTCTCCGTAGTCGTTTTTCCCACTTGAACCGGCAAGCCGTTCAATCCCTTCCGGCAGCCACAGGATGATGCTTGAATGGCTTTCTTCTTGGAGTTCTTGTGAGAATTGAAAGAGGAGAGCGTTTAGGTCCTCAGAGAGGAGTATTTAGGGGATGGGAGTTGGGATGGAGGAGGAACTAGGGCTACTCTCGTAAACTATCAGGCCACTATTAAAAAACATACGCGTATAAATATCTATGATCAATATATTCAGTCCATGATTTAGGATGAGATTTAATGGTTTGAAAATTTTTATGGACAACCAAGTTCAACCTAATGTATCTATTAGTAGCATAAAAATCTATGATTAATATATTCAATCCATGATTTAGGATGAGATTTAATGATTTGAAAATTTTTATGGACAACCAAGTTCAAACTAATGTATGGCATTCATCTAAAACTATGTATGAGAGACAGTGCAGAACTTTTTAGACAAATTAGCAGGATATAAGAATAGCATATATAACAAGCTCCACACAACATGTGGGATGGAAAATAATTATATTAATATGTTTCAAGACCAGATCAGAGTAAATAAGATTCTGTACCTGCAAACTCAAAGCTTTCAGGTGATGTTCATATTGAAGACGCATGCATCATACCACCTACAGCAAGTAGAGCTTTAGAAAGAACACATCTCGTATTTACACATGTCACAACCACACCACCACCGTCAATGACACCAGTTTTAAGACCTAAAAGTGCAAGGAGTTTTCTTGAGGTTTGATACAAAACAACGATAATTGAGCATATATTTCTTCGGGTCATGATAAGGAGTGTTATCATATAGAAAGAAGCGAGAGCTCTGAGGATAGACAACAATATTTAAGATGCAACAATTATATAGATTTGTTTTTATTATTATTATTAAAATACATCACCTCATTTTCCATCATTACATGTGTCTTGAAACTTACCAATGTACTCATCACTAATTCAAATAAAAAACCTAGGACCGTAAGTCAATTTGGATAGTGGGGAAGCAAAACTTTGACATTAACAAATAAGCAATATAAACATAGAAATTTAGCTTTAAAGAAGAAGTTGAGAAACTCAAATAGATCTAACTAAGCAATATAATCCCACATAACACTATCAATAATATTGTGAATCAAACGATTGATCCTCTCCAATGCACTCACGTTTTCACTCTATTGATCGAAGCTTATGATCACACACACACACACACACTTATGAATGAATTGAAGAACAACAAAGCATGTATAGTGGTTCTGCTTTAATGAAGCCTACATCCACTCTCAAAGATGTTTGTATCTTATTGACGAAGATACAACTTGAGGAGAGAAAACTGAAAATGAATACTAATCTAATGAACCATGAACTGCTTCTTCACGTTTTATAGTAGAATGATCAATTGTAGATGATGCAATCTTCATAGATGTGTGTTTGTTAGTCGGTTAGATGGAATCTTTAACTGACTAACTCCCTCAGCTACTCTTCCTTCCATCTGATCAACCAACACTCAACTGTTTGATCATTTAAGCAATCCAATGGTTCATCCTTGAGCCAGCTCATCAATCCTTATCTCATGCTTGATTAAATAGCTTCACCAATCTCCTCCTTCCACGTATGAGCTACTTATCGCACGCACAAACCTGCCATGCATGCATGTGTCTATACTTCCTAACAATTCTCCACCTTATAGACACTGCACCACCTCAACAAGATTCAAACACCCCACCCTGCTGTTTTAAGGGTACAGCCACCCCTTCTCTTCTTTTATTGCATATTGAACAAGGTCTTACACAACTCAAACTTGAGAGTTGGCAGAGCCTTGGTCAATGCATCAGCTGGATTCTTTGCAGTGTTGATTTTCTTCACTGCAACAGTCCCCTTTTCAACCACATCTCTTATGAAGTAAAGCCTTATATCAATATACTTTGTTCTCTCATGATACCCCTGATGTTTGGATAGATGGAGAGCACTTTGATTATCACAAAATACTTCAAAAACTTCTTGCTGAATCCCAAATTCCTTCAAGATTCCTGTCAACCAAATACCTTCTTTCACAGTTTCTGTGAGTGCCACATACTCAGCCTCTGTAGTAAACAATGCTACCACATGTTGATATGTAGCTTTCCAATTAATAGTTGTACCAAACATGTTAAACACATAACCTGTCAATGACTTTCTTGAATCAAGATTTGTTGCATAGTCTGCATCAACATATCCCACAATTGCTTGATTCCAATTTGTCCTTCTCTGAAACTTTAAACCTACTGATGCTGATCCTTTAATGTACCTCAAAGCCCATTTCACTGATTCCCAATGCATTAATCTTGGTTTACTCATGAACCTGCTGATCAGACTCATCACATATGCTAAGTCTGGTCTACAGCACACCATTGAGTACATCAAACTTCCAACTGCACTTGCATATGGTATTCTGTCCATTATTGCCCTTTCTTCATCTGTCCTTGGACTATCTTGTAATGACAGTCTCAATCCTTGCTTTGTTGGCACTAAAACTGACTTGCATTGATCCATATTATATCTCTTCAAGACTTTGATCAAGTATGACTCTTGATTCAAACTCAAGGTACCTGTTGATCTATCTCTCTTGATTTGCATACCTAGTATAGTACTTGCTTCTCCAAGATCCTTTATCTCAAACTCATTTCTCAGCACTTCCTTTACTGCATTTATCCCTGTAACATTATTACATGCAATCAGAATATCATCTACATATAGCAATAGGTAGGTGAAATTCTCTTCTTCATTCTTTATATAAACACAACTGTCATGCAAGCTCCTATCAAATCCATTTGATGTTATGTATTCATCAAATCTCAAGTACCACTGCCTAGGACTTTGTTTAAGTCCATACAGAGACTTGACTAACTTGCATGTCTTATTTCTTGATCTGTCAACCTCCACACCTTCAGGGACTTGCATGTATATGTCTTCTTCAAGATTACCATGTAAAAATGCAGTAGTGACATCCATCTGATGCAATTCAAGATCAAACTGAGTTACTATAGCAAGTAAGATCCTAATGGAACAGTGCTTCACAACTGGTGAGAAGATCTCATTGTACTCAACACCCTCCTTCTGTGAAAAATCTTTTGCAACTAATCTTGCATTGTACCTAGCTCCACCTTCTTTACTTGTTACTGGTTTCCTTTTGTATAGCCACTTACATCCAACAGGCTTCTGATCTGTTGGTTTATCAACAAGTTTCTATGTATTGTTCTTCTTCAAGGATATTAACACCTCTTCCATAGCAACTATCCACTTATCACTCTCAGCACTGGCAATTGCTTCTGAATATGACCTTGGCTCATACATCTCAACATCTGTGGCTACAAACAATGCATAGGATACAACATCAGCTTCTATATATATAACAGGAGCTCTTATCTGCCTCCTCAATCTATCCCTTACTACCTGATAGTTGCTCAATGTTATTCTTTCAGCTGATGTTTGACCCTCTTCTGATGTTGGTGTGTTTTGATTCCTTACTTGCTGTTTCTTATTTGCTCCAAGCTCCGCTTCAAGCTCAATATTATCTGTATCAGAAACTATACCAACTGCTCTTTCAATTAAAGGCATCTTCTTCTCATTGAAGCTCACATCTCTACTAATAACAAAACTTATTAGCTTCATAATACCACAACTTATAACCTTTTGTCTCTTTTGGATATCCAACAAGCACACATTTAATGGCCCTTGGATCTAACTTATCCTGTTTCTGATGTGCATAGGCTTGACAGCCTATAACCCTGAGATGATCATAACTAGGAAGCTTTCCAGACCGTATTTCCTCAGGAGTTTTAAACTTGATTGCTGCTGATGGACATATGTTAATAAGGTAAGCAGCAGTAGTTACTAGCTCACCCCAAAACTCCTTAGTGAATCCTCCACTATTCAGCAAGCACCTCACTCTTTCAAGTAAAGTTTGGTTCATTCTTTCTGTCACCCCATTTTGTTGAGGTGTACCTGGAACAGTCCTGTGCCTCTTGATACCTTTCTCTTGACAATAATTAATGAACTCTTGTGATACAAATTCTAATCCATTGTCAGTCCTCAAACACTTAAACTTGCACTCTGTCTGATTCTCAACTTCAGTAAGCCATGTCTTGAATGCTGTCAGTGCCTCATCTTTAGTTTTTAAGATCCTTACCCACAACTTTCTTGAGTAGTCATTAATGAAGGATATGAAGTATCTTCCACCTCCCATAGTTGTAGTCTTGGATGGCCCCCATAAATCTGAGTGAATATACTCCAACCTTGACTTAATGTTGTGCTCTGCAGGGCCAAACTTACTCCTTTTTAACTTGCCTAGTATGCAAGCCTCACACTGATCCAACACAACAGATGAGCTAAGATTCAATAAACCTTGTCTAGCCAATTCTTGTAACCCCTTTTCACTTACATGAGCAAGTCTCTCATGCCATAGGAGTGCTTTATCCTTTTCTTGTGATGCATTGATCTGTCCAGTAATGACAGATCCCTCAAGAAAATACAGATCATTCTTCTTGATTCTTCTTATTACAACTGTAGTTTCTTTCAAGACAGTGACGATTCCATTCTTAAGCATGCTTTCATATCCCAATGTATCTAACATACCAAGAGAAATCAGGTTTCTCCTTAAGCTAGACACATATCTCACTTTATTCAGCAGTTTGACAGATCCATCAAATATTTTCATCTTAATAGAACCTATGCTTTCAATATTACATGCTTGATCATTCCCTAAAAGAACTGATCCCTCATTACATTTAGTTAGCTCGCTGAACCATTCTTTAATGGATGTCATGTGGAAAGTACATCCAGAATCTAACACCCATTCTTCTGAAATAGAATCAGATACCACAGACAATGCCTCAATAACATCCTTCTTTGGTTGAATGTCAGTTACCTGATTTGCATGGTTCTTCTGATTCCCAGTCTTTTCTGCAACCTTCTTGGCCACCCTGGCCTTCCATTTGAAGCACTGTTTCTTGTAATGTCCAGGTTTATTACAATGGATGTAATTATTGCTATCTTCATCTGCTGGAACACCATGAGGCTTATCAGTCTTCTTCTTGTCAGAGCTGATCTTCTTATTGTTATTGGTCCAATTTCCCTGCTTCTTGGTAACCAATACTTCACCACTAATCTGAACATTTGGATTCTTGTGTAGTACTTTTGCTCTCAAGGCAAGTTGTACTTGATCCAGAGTTATTGTTTCATTGTTACCAAACAACAATGTATCCCTCAATCCTTCAAATGATGATGGAAGAGCAGAAAGTAGTACAACAGCCTTATCCTCTATATGCAGAGCCACATCTATATTCTCTAGATCATCAATTATCCTATTGAACTCATCTAACTGCCCAAGAATTGATTTCTCTTCTGTAATCTTGAATGAATACAACTTCTGTTTCTTATACAATCTATTAGCAAGAGTCTTAACCATGTAAAGGTCTTCTAACCTTTGCCAAATCCCTCTGGCTATGGTTTCTTTTGCAATCTCCCTTAAGACCTTGTCTCCCAAACACAATATGATTGCACTCCTTGCTTTAGATTATTGATCTTGATCAACTACAGCTGCAATTGCATCAACAGCCACTGGTTGATTATCAGGGAGTGGTTTGATAGCATCTGAAAGGCCTTGTTGAATGAGGATGGCCTCCATCTTCATACGCCACAAGCTGAAGTCTGACTTTTCTGTAAACTTCTCCACATCGAACTTTGTTGTAACCATGGTGATCTTCTTCTTCAATCAGATGGCAGCAACTTCTGTTCCCACAGACGGCGCCACTTCTTGTGAATCAAACGATTGATCCTCGCAAATGCACTCACGTTTTTACTCTATTGATCGAAGCTTATGATCACACACACACACTTATGAATGAATTGAAGAACAACAAAGCATGTATAGTGGTTCGGCTTTAATGAAGCCTACATCCACTCTCAAAGATGTTTGAATCTTATTGATGAAGATACAACTTGAGGAGAGAAAACTGAAAATGAATACTAATCTAATGAACCCTAAACTACTTCTTCACGTTTTATAGTAGAATGATCAATTGTAGATGATGCAATCTACACAGCTGTGTGTTTGTTAGTCAGTTAGATGGAATCTTTAACTGACTAACTCCCTCAGCTACTCTTCCTTCCATCTGATCAACCAACACTCAACCGTTTGATCATTTAAGCAATCCAATGGTTCATCCTTGAGCCAGCTCATCAATCTTTATCTCATGCTTGATTAACTAGCTTCACCAATCTCCTCCTTTCACGTATGAGCTACTTATCACACGCACAAACCTGCCATGCATGCATGTGTCTATACTTCCTAACAAATAACATTCAACCATATTCTCCGCACGTACAGCACCCTCAGATTGCTAAAATATATTTCATGCAATTGAATAAGTGGAACTAATAGCAAATCCCAAAATAGAATAATTGGATTATAATTAGAAGTCATAGAAACTAAAAAACAGATCATTTCCACAACTTCTAAATATATATTCCCTCCGTCCAGCATTAAAGTTTACGTTTTTCATTTTAGTTTATCTCAATTTAAGGTTTACATTTCTTTTTTTATCAAATAGACCCACACAAAATAATTAATTATTCCATGTAGGGCCTACACACAATACTAATATAACTACCTACTTTACATTAAATATTATTTCTCTCACCTATACATTAAATATTATAATACACGTACAAAAAGCAAACGTAAATGTTAACTCGGAATAGAAGGAGTATGGATTAACAAACACTTGTTCGAATGGTTTACATGCAATGCAAGGGAGACAATAAGGCGCAATTGAATCACTTAATTAAAATTAGAACACCATACGAACCGGAATAATTTCTCAAATAATAAGACATATAAAGAAAACCTTTCGAACACCCAACAAAGGTAAAATAATTTAAAACAGAAGAAGAATACTTCGTCTACGTTGGGAGCGCAGTGACAGGGAGCTCGTGTATCCAGTAGAGGCGATGGAGAAGAAACGGTAAAAAATATGCAGATATTGAGCTGAAATCTCTTTATTTATATATATATATATATATATATATATATATATATATATATATATATATATATATATATACACGGTGCCCTCATACGACGCGATTATCGTGTTTTATTATTTATCTATTATTTTAAATTTTATACTTTTAAATAGAAATCAAGCATATTAATTTATGATAATTAAAGTTTTTTTTTATGTAAAAGAGCATTAGAATATCTATCTATTTATTAGAATCATAACATAACTTGATTAGGATGTATAAAACTTTTAATTGAGTAATTTAATTAATTGTACTAATAAGAATAATTTAAGAATTGATATACACCATTATAATAATAATAATTTAATGACATGTTCTTAATTTAATAGCAAAAACTTGTGTGTTCCGGGCACACTGTGCACCCATAATCTCTAGTATTAAATTACATAAGAGACCAACTCTAATTTAATTTAGCAATATTAAGTTATAGTAATTTGTACTCAGACAACTTTGATAAATTATAACTAAAATAATGGTTTATACGTAAAGAAAAATAGAAAATTTAGAATCCAACTAAATTAATAGTTCATGTGAAAAGAGAAAAGGAAATTAAGGGCACAATTAATTAAAATAAAATAGATGATAGAAATTATTAATATTCATATGATTAATTTTATTGATATAGTATAAAGTATCTATTATCTATCTATTTATTATATATTAAACCCATAGTAGCCCATGATTACAATAGTAAAACTTTTATTGAGTAATATAACTTATTGCACTAATGAAATTAATGAGAATAATTTAAGGGTTATTATACACTACTTTAATCATAATAATAATTATAATAAAAAAATCAATCTTATGGTTGATATAAAGACTTAATTGACATGATTTTTTTAAATTTTATTTAAATCTAATTTATTAAGTTATATTAATCTGAATAGGTATGATTATCATTAATTATATATATATATATATATATATATATATATATATATATATATATATATATATATATATATATATATATATATTTTGTTTGTTAAACTAAAATATTGGTTCATAGGATAAGTAGAGAAAAGAAAAAATAAAATCATCCATTAACATTTAAAGATTTAGAAATTTTAAGACCATAACTTCGAAAATAAGTGTATTAGTCCAAATTATCCATAATAAGGTCTAAATAAAAAAAATATATATAAAAGAAAATGGTCATAACTCATACCTTATTATATTAATGAGTGAGCTTGCGTGCGCCATAGACCTTTAGAATTTAGTATTATAGATAAGTGTACATTATTTTGTTTTAAAGGGTATATACTTTAATTAATAAAGTTACATTATTTTGTTCTAAAGGATATATATTTTTCATTAATATTTTTTATTTCTTTAAAAATTAAAGGGTACACATCTTTATATAAAATAATATAAAATTTAACATAAAATTTTAAAGGCACACCGAGTGTACTACATACAAGATTGCCTACATTAATTTCTAACGAGCCAATACAAATAGAAATTAAAATTTGAAAATCTAATGCGTGCGTTCTTGGAGATTCGAATCCCACATATCATGAAAAACGTCAAATCAATCAAAATACACGACCTCATAATTTTTAATTATATCTTAAATGTTAAATCAATTTAATATGAGTGTATATTAGGTGCACTCAGGTGCAAGGTGGACCCATATGTATATGATTTTTTATTCTATTTTGTATACTTGTTTTGTAATAATTGTATACATTTTTCACACTAAGTTTTCCATTAAAAAAACTAACATCCATATGTGATAATTTTTTATTCAATAGTGTATACATGTTTTTTTAATAATTGTATATTTTTTACACTCAATTTTTCATTAAAAAAACTAACAATTAAATTGTATACATTATTGTTGTATACTCCCTTCGTCCCCCGAAGTATTTCACACTTTCCTTTTTCATCCGTTCATCAAAGTATTTCACACTTTACTTTTACTAAATTTGACAAAAAAATACATTATAACAATTCTCCCGTCGCTCCCTTTTGTCTCTCTCCGTCTTGTCTTGCGTAAACTTTCCATTTGTCTCTGTTGAGTTACTGCTGAAAGTATTCTCCGCCGCGAAATTGTGTTTTTTATCAGCAGTTTCTCGTTCCAGATCTACCGTTTTAGTTCATAAGAAGTTGTGTTTGTGGCGTAAATTTGACGCTAACATCAGCGTTCATTGTCGTTTAAACTTGTGTTGTTTTTCTTTTGCTTATTTTTTGGATTTCTTTATTTGTTGTTGTTTTGTATGTGTTAACAAACGATGAGATTATTTCACTTTTTTTTATTTTCTATTCCCTCCGTCCCACATCCTTTTTGTGCGTAGCCTACATGGTATTATTGTATTTTATTTGTATTGGGAAATTATATTAGTAGTGAGTGGTGAGCCATATATGAGATCTTTTACTAAAATTAGAACTCTTTCCATTACATGTTAAAGTTTACGTTTTCCATTTTGGGTTGTCCCAAGTTAAAGTTTGCATTTCTTTTTTTTTGTCACGTGGCATGTAGGACCACACACAATACTAATATAACTATCCACTTTATATTAAATATTATTTCTCTCACCTGCATCTTATGCAAAAGGTTAATTTTACTTTTTGCATGTGGATTAAGGAGTATTATTATTTAATGTGTAATGAATAGTTGTATTAGTGTGTGGAAAAAATAGTAATTAAAATACATATATATCTTCTTTAATATATTCATTGAAAGTTTTTTTTCCTACGTGTTAAATTGTGATTAATTTGAGTCAACTAATTCTTCATAAGCGTCGATGGAGTTAAATTGTAGTTAAGTTGAATTAAATTAATTATTTATATTTTTTATATAATATATAATGGCAATACTTGCATGTTATGGATAAATTATATAAGGAAAATTAAAATTTTCGTCCACTAATTTACACCTATTTTAAAATTGATCCTTTCATTTGCTCGGTTTTGAAATTAATCCATTAAGTTTACGAAATGCGACTTTTTCGTCCGTCGACCCACTATAGAGGATAAGTTACCTGGGAAATCTAACGTGGCATTTATTTTCATTTTTTTTTAAAAAAAAATTCTGATGAGTGGATATTAGTTGGTCAACGTGGAGTTAGAAGGGGATTCACCAATTCTCTCAACCCTAATTTATCCTATCATACAACGTAAAACCCAAGATCAATCTAATGAAGAGATCAAACTGTAAAAAAAATCTAACACTATCTAAGCCGCTTTTGAATGTCATCCACGAACTCATCGTCTATAAATGGATTTCGTCCTTCTTCAACGCGAACGTCGCCCGGCAAAGGCTTCGGCGAACAAGAAGCTCCACGATCAAGTCCCAGTACACTGAATCCAATCCGTTGAGATGGGCAACATCATCGGGACGGCTTGATGAACGTGTAGGAAATAAATTAATAAATCCTAATATCTTAAACTCTATTACGATTAAATGAGATTTATACAGTATAGCGGAAGCGTACCTTTATCCATTGAGGCATCCATTGAGGCGGAACACGAACGATAGGTATTATGACCTTCCTCAACTAAGCCTCCTTATTCCTTATGGGGACCGTAGTAATCCCTCCCGATGGGGAGAAGGGAAGACCATGTGCGGCTTAGTATATTGGGGACCATAACCTGAGAGCCTTTATATACTACTTGACTAGACCACCCATAATCACCTAATCATGTAGTATTGGGTATCTACTCAATAAGCCCATATCATTTATTATTATAGCCCATGAACATTTAACCTTAATTGGATCACTTAATTAAGTCCATAATATAATTGAATAGCTAATATAATTGTATAATAATATATTACCCACAATTAGATTATAATGGAAATTAATAATTTTCAACAATCTCCCACTTGGGCTATATATTTTCCGTTAGCAATTATATCAAGAGTCCTTAATTGCGCAACTTTATGCTATTCCTCTTTAGGCTATACTTAACAATCTGGTCCATCTCATATACTAATATGGAACTACCGCGGCATTCACCACATTATAAATCGTGATTAAACCCCGACAATCACCAATATCAATATACTCAATGACATAGATCAAATATGGTGAGTAGCATGAAAATTACATGTCAAATGTGATCAACATCATGTCTATTTCCAACTGGTCCAACTTTAAACTTTAGTGAGATCAATCCATAATGTAAAATATTACAAAATGAAATTACTTAAGTGAATTCACAATGAATTCAAAGCCATGAACTTTATTCTGCAGAAAAATGAATTATCCAAATCAAAGTGTCTTGAAACTTTAAAGAACAATAATTATAGACTCCCACTGAACTAATGTATTCTAAAATCATATAACACTCACATGATTAGCTAGCTCATAAAATTGCAGGGCGTTGAATACATAATTGGTGGATCCATATTTAGAGTCTATCATAATATGCTCTTCTAAAATTTTATCTACACAAAACACTTTCTTTAATAACCAAGAATTCTATGTCAATTTATTTGACTTATAAGTATTCTTATCATAAATACTTTACTGCGAATTAACTGTCACAATAAACTTTATGTGACAAAGTTTCGCAACCTTTATTTCATGTTTGAATGTCCTTTAGTATGCTACTATTTCTGTTGTCATGCTTAATGTGCTACAATTGTTTGTTTAATACTTTTACTTGTATAGCTCTCCGACCAACAGAAAATATAGCGTGAAGTGGATCTTATACTGTATTGACATCCAACAAACTCAAAATTAGACTACTTTATGATCTCCTATTAATCTGATTATCTCTAATGTGCAATCATGTTATCCTTAGTTCTCTGTAAATACTTTATAAAGATTCATACTATAGTTACTTAATTATCTGCTTAATACACCAACAACAGAAGCCAGACTAGGTCTTGTGCAGACCTCATCATACAACAACTTCCAACAACCAATGAATATTGAACGTTTCTACATTTCTTAAATCTTTAGTTTAACTTTAGGGCACCTGATTGAGACTGCATTTGTCTCCCTTAGTTTAATTTAAACATTCTCCCACTGAATCACATAATCATCTACATTTGTCTCAAAACCAAATGAGACACTTACTTCATGATGATACTTGTGATTCCTTTACGAAAAAAAATTTACTTGAATGCATAGATGGATTTTCTATTAGTTCTTAAATCATTTAGATCGTATCATCAGTGTTGCGATCAAGGAACTTTATCTTTACATCCATCTAATATGATTCAAGATCAAAATGTGCTACTAATGTCACGATTATCTTATAATAATGACTTCCTTCCCTTTTGAGTATAATCTCAAGATGCAAACCTAATCATCTTGTATTGATTTATACTCATAACTTATAGCATTAACACACTTTGGAGTAATTGGACCTTTCATGGTTTGATGAATATTATTTGAATGTTCTACCATTAATTCTATAGTGTCCTCATTATTTAAGAGAAAAACTACATAATCATTCGAATTGTCTTTCACCCAACTCTAGTGGTTTTCTTAGTGACATTAATTCTTGAGGTTGTTGAATTTGTTATTCCTTAAATATTATTGACATTGTCACATCGTTATTCTGAATTTGCACCAATTCTTTAAAGCATAAGTGAGGATCGAATCGACTCCCCTTAAGGACAATGTCTCTAATATTATTCTTCCCCCAAAATCAACATCCTCACATAATACCGTATTACCCGTCTCAAATATGATCCGATCAATTGGATCATAAACTTATTATCTTTATTTAATACCAATAAAGTAGCTTGTATCTATTTGAAACCAATTTTCTTTAGTAGATCCCAATGATCTAGTCTTAGTTGGATATCAACATATGTGAAACTCAAAGAGTTCTCACAACTACTTTGGTTAGAACCTTTATTGAGACCATAAGCTGCAATCTTTAATATTTCTCCAATTAGTAACCATATATTGTGGAGTACTATTTTTGTCTTTTAATTACACCACAAAACTATTCATACTAAGTAATCTTAATGTGGTGCATTATAAAATAATTCCACAAGCCTTTAGGAGAAAACGAAAGGTTATACTTTAGTTTCTTTTTAACAGCTTTCCAAACGAGTTTTTCTTTGTTGCCCTTATACTTTATTGAGACAGAGTTTGTTAGAAACTTATTAGTTCATTCTTATTGTTGAAGTTCTCATTATGTATAATTTTGTTGTTGACATAGGTTAAACTTAATTAACAGACTTCTTAATTGTATAGAGAATTAATCCAAAATGATTATCATGCTTGCATTAAACTTTATAATCTTTCAAATTTTAAATGGTTTAGAATCATCTCAAGGAATCTATCACATCATTAGTATCAATACCAACTTGTAAGTGACACTCTCTACGTAGTAGTCAAATACTGACAATAAAACTGTCAAGCAATAGCCTTCCTTTGGGCCGACTTATTACTCACATGTTAAATAAATAATCGCCACATATTTACCACCACAGGTGCTTGTGTATTTCTGCCAAATATTAATCTATCTATGGGCCGATCAATACCCGCATGAAGATACACTTGCACAACATTATTAATTAGGGACCCATCACAAGACACCTTGTGCAACATTAACCTCATCCGTGGACAAAAATTAACTGCAGGGGTAATCTTGGTGTAACAATCAAGTATTGACAATAAGTTCTGTCAAACAAGAGTCTATCTGTGGACCGACTCATGTTCACATGAATAATCCAAATAATTATCACATACTTATTATCACATGTGTGTTATTATTCTGTTAAACTGTGCCTACCTGTGGGCCGAACACAGAACACATAAATAATACCACACCCATCTATGTAATTTCGATAAAGCTTTTCTCCACACACGATATTGCTGTGGCAACATGGTGCTTCGATTGACTAGATTGAAGGTTTACTAGACTAATTAAATAAATATTAAAATATTTAATTTAATTAAACGACATTTAAAATGTCTCCCCAATTTTAATTTAATTATATTCCACTACGAAATGGGAATATTAAATGATTCACCCAAATTTAAAATTAATGAAAGATTTTTTTTTTCTTTAACTCAATTAGGATTCCAAATTTTAATTTAATTTTATTCCTCTAACCAAATAGGAATATTAGATGATTCATTACCAATAATAAAAAAAATATCCAAAATTTAGGAATTGCATGAAACGTACAATAATCAAATTCCCTAATCAATTGCCATATATAGCTAGCATTTCGTAAACCATGAGTTTCAAAATAATTACATATATGTAAACACATATCCCCAAATCCATAATAATCGCATAATAATAAAATTGAAAATCTCTCCTGCAAACATGATATTAACCAAATATGCCATTAACATAAATTGATTAAAATAATAGCACAGAATGCAAGGATTCCACTTTATCATTATTTTTAGTCATGATTTTGCTTTGGCACAGAAACCGACACAAAACATTCATTACTGTGTCTAAATTTCAATATCACCATTACAAAACATATAGCAACAAAAGGAATCAAAAATCAATTAATTCAAATATATACTACATCCCATTCAATTATTCATACTTTTTCGGTAATTATACAATTTGCCAATGCAAATTATTTACGTATTCAATTACCATGTGAATTTAACTGTATGCCCTAAATATAGATAAATGCAAAAATTATTCGAAGCAAAAATTCGTGAATCATGATAAAATCTTCGGATTTAAAATATGTGATTTCGCAATAAGGATTCAAACACAAATAGTTGAATCTAAACACAAATACACAATTCTTTTCGATCTCAGAGAATCATAAATAGGGTGGCTCTGATACCACTTGTAGGAAATAAATTAATAAATCCTAATACCTTAAACCCTATTACGATTAAATGAGATTTATACAGTATAGCGAAAGCGTACCTTGATCCATTGAGGCATCCATTGAGGCGGAACACGAACGATAGGTATTATGACCTTCCTCAATTAAGCCTCCTTATTCCTTATGGGGACCGTGGTAATCCCTCTCGATGGGGAGAAGGGAAGACCATGTGCGGCTTAGTATATTGGGGACCATAACCTGGGAGCCTTTATATACTACTTGACTAGACCACCCATAATCACCTAATCACGTAGTATTGGGTATCTACTCAATAAGCCCATATCATTTATTATAATAGCCCATGAACCTTTAACCTTAATTGGATCTCTTAATTAAGTCCATAATATAATAGAATAGCTAATATAATTGTATAATAATATATTGCCCACAATTAGATTATAATGGAAATTAATAATTTCCAACAGAACGAAGTGACTTGGATATCTAAAACCGGCCAAGAAATGGAGTTCTCCGACGGGAGATGAGGAGAGAGTAAAAGTCGTCACAGTTCCGGGGATGATTTCCGGTGACAAAATTCACAAACAGCGAGGCTAACAGAATCACCAGTTTGATAACGTAAGATGGGCTTCTCTCCCGGAGTTAATGGATGGATGATTTTTCAGGCGAGTGGCAGAAAATGGGTGAGGGTGGTAGAGAGAGAAGGTTTGAGGGCTGGAACAATGTCGTTGAGAAAAGGGATTTGGAACAGGAAGGGAAGTTGAAGAAAAGAACATTTGCATCAGAAATTAATTAAAAAAAAAAAGAAACAAATGACACGTACGTATTACCGGATGATTTCCCTTCTATAGCAGGTCGACGGTCTAAAAAATTGCATTTCGTAAACATAATGGACTGATTTCAAAATCAAGCAAATGAATGGACCAATTTCAAAATAAGTGTAAGTTAGTGGACGAAAAATTAAATTTTCCCATTATATATTTGTGAGCATAATTATTTGGAGATTTATGAGATCAACTCACACGTCATACTGATTTGGTATATCTTGTAAAAGACAGTCTCTTGTGAGACAAGTTGACCCATCGCTAAAGTATATCCATTATTTAGATAAAGTATGTTAAATATTTGTTAAGGTAAGGTTACTAAAATATGGTAGACTCGTCTCACGCCCGTCTCACAAGAGGTATCTCCTTTTAAAATTTCTAAAAAAAAAAAAATTCTTAGTAGTTTAAATCCCATTTGCTGAAATTCGTCTGTGTATTTTACGAAGCATCAGCTGCAGTGATTTTTGCATTTCAAATGAGCTCCTAAAGAGTAAATAGCAGAGATGAAGACCAAATGAAGTTCAATTTAAAATCTATTTTAGCAGTTATTTGTAATTCTCAAAATGGAATAGTTGTCTTGATAAGCACTTTGGTAGTTCACTGTCAAGTGTAGAATACAATCTTAAAATACAGTATGATCATCGTATAAGTATATAAAACTGAATCATGCCTTACATTATTATGTTGCTGGAGTGAAACCTTGGTTTGTAAAAGTTGTGTTTTTGTACATGCATGAGATTGAGGTGTGTTTCTTCTTAGAAAAGGGCCTTCGAGGATCGCTGTTGATTCTGGAACTTAAAAGGTCAGATTACTTACTCTGAGCAGACATAATTCTTGTAAATTTAAAGAGAGAAATGTGTGAAAATAAGAAAAGTAGGACTCACACAAACACTTTATCAATTATCAAGCATCATTCTCTCTCAGAATTTACAAGAAGAACGAAAACCTCTGAAAAATCTAACAAACAAAAGGTGAAATTTTAACCAAACCTGAGAAAATAAAGTTACAATTGGATTGATGATTCACTGCATGCTGTACACCAAACATGCTATAATCATTAGTAGATTAATTTCCATTTAAGCACCAGTTGTTATCATAAGTATTCTGTTCAGAAGAATCCAAAATGTTGAGTGGAACCAGTGTCTAACAGATGAATAGAGTAGAGTTATAGAATACGAGGTGAAATACTGGAATGTGTTGTTTAACTTACAAATTTCTGCTTATCTCGCATGGACAATTGTACGTTACCCCTTCTAGAAGAATGTTATGGAAAGCACAAAAGTTTTGGTCAAATTAGATGAATATTGCCTGACGAAAAACATTTTATATAAAGAAGTTTTAATAGTTATAAATTTTTCCTAATATTGAATTTTAAAATAGAATTTTCAGAATTAAAAAAATTTCATTATATAAAAAATGTACAAAAATCACATCACTAAGTATGACGTGCATGCGAAACGTTACTCTTATCTAATACACATAACTTATTTTTTTGGTATTAATTATTTATATATAGAAGTAAATCAATATAAAATATTCAATCAAAAGATTTTAAGATGTGATTAATGCAGATTTGAAGTTCAACAAATAGTAAATAACAGCAGATTCATATTCTTACTAAATTGTCTTAGAATGTTGTAGTTGATAATATATATATATATATAATATTCTTACTAAATTGTCTTAAAACTCTTGTGTTCACATGGAGACACGGTGTGTCCCCGGGGCACAAGAGTCTTACTGATAGCATAATACAATTTAAAACTATTTATTACTCTCATGTCTCTCTAAAAAATGTCCAACCACATAGGGACAAGTTTGTCTCTTTATTGTATAATACTTGAATCGATTTTTCTTTTTCTCTTGAAGAATCGATTCTTAATATGTAAATCGATCCAAGAATACTTGAATCGATCCTCTTAGTCATGAAAAATCGATTTTTAAGATGTAAATCTATTCAAGAATACTTGAATCGATTCTCTTCCTCTTGAAGAATCGATTTTTAAGAGTTACTTCCTCCGTCCGCCCGAAAGAGGGTCTTTTACTTTTGGGCATGTTGATTAAGGAGCATTATTATTTAATGTGTAGTGAGTAGTTGTATTAGTGGGAATGTCTACCCCATATTTTAATTGTATTAGTGGGTGTGTGAGTCTCATGTGTGTAAAAAAAAAATTACTGTCACGCCCCGACCCCAGACAGAACGCGACAACCGCCACGTTAACCATAAATTTCGCAGAATGGGTGCACTCCACTCCACAAAGTTTATAGAAAACGTAATGCTTGCTATCAAGTACCTGTAGAGCTGAACAACTGATAACAACGGGTACAACCCGAGGACATCATCTCAAAAAGTATCAACAAGGATTTACAAAGGTACAAAATACAACGATGTAACTTAGTTTAAAGAAAATATACATGAACGATATAACATCGCGAAGGTACAAAAAAACATTAAGGGGGTCACCAAATATAAACTATACAATCTCGCCAATGAATCCGTCAATTTACATAAAAGAGAAAGTACCCAAAACACGGATTGGATGACGAGCAAAGGATAGGAAAACCTCCAACCAAAACGATATCAACAGCCTGAAAAGGAAAGAATGATGGGGGTGAGCAAAACCACTAGCTCAGTGAGGTGATAAGCCGGTCACCCCGACCCTTATACGAAGCATGTATTCCACTCGCGGTTCATAACATAAAATCCCACATTTCATCCCACAATAATTATTTCTCACTCAGTATACATATTAATGAAAATAAAAACCTTAGTGCACATTTACGAATAACACAATTAGTTCAAACAACATGTTATCACATAAAAGACGCGTGGGTAGTCAATATCCTCCTCGAACTGAGCTCTCCGTCGAGAGACAGTCCAAGCCCGTCACCGTTACTCTAGATAAAATGCACATTAATATTCTTTCTCAATACGCCAAGTGCTAAAGTTCACAATTCAATATCGACGTGAATACTTGAAATGATCAAACATATAAACATATATGACATGCATGTCCCACACCGGTGACGTTGACTGAGCCTATAATAGACTAATCCATCTAACGATCACCCTCCAGAGTATCAGAATTTGGCAAATGGACAGGTGCCCCGTTAGATCTAACTCACCCAGGTTTGCCAATCACGGGCAACTTGGTTGTCACTCTAACTCACCCGAACCGCGACAAATTCGGGCTACTTAATCAATGTCGCTCCAACTCACCCGAACCGTGACCAATTCGGGCTACTTAACCTTGGTACCAGGCATACATATGCATGTGCATCATAAGATGAATAACGACTCAAGTTAGAGTCTTAATTGGCACACAAGAATAACCAGAAATCAATAATACTCATAAAATGGCTAACATGACTCTAACCAGAGCAATCGAGCCAATCAGGCTCTTTACCACATAACATAATACCAAATAATTTTCTTATCAATTAACTAAAACTAAAATAAATGCACATTTATCGAGGGTCCACACTTCCTACAAGAGAAGGCGTTCCCGAATTATCAACTCACAAGGAAGTGATTAACTCTCTCCGGAATCTGAAGTCGGTCCCTTGCCCTTCGTCGATGGTTCTTTACCTAGAAAGGAGATGAGCAATTAAAGACAAATTAAATATAACTAACTATTAGCGGTAACATCCCTTTCATTGCTAAAAAACAAATCCTAATCGAGTTCGAACGAGTCGATATTAAATAAAAATGGTATGTAACTCCTTAACATCAGTTCCCAATCCCACATAACCCGTTTCAATACATTAACTAAACGAAACGATAGAAAATAAGTTTGAATTCGACATAAAAATTCTGAAATTTTCCAGCTAGCGGCAGTTTACGAGAAAAATCATAACTAATTGTAGAATAATCGGATTGAGGCGTTTCAAGTGGCTACGGAAAGCTAACGAGTTCAGTTACGTACAGAAATTAAGTTTGCAAACTTTAAAGGGTAATAGCTATTTCAAAATCAGTTCGAACAGTCTGCAAATTACCCACATACCAAAAAGAAAAACCCCACAAAATTACAAAATCATGGAAGAAGGAAGCTTAATTCACACACCACTTACCTCAAAACAACTTAGAAACCACCTAGGATGAGGGTTGTAAGGGAGAATTTGATCAACAAGGGTTTCTCCTCTTCACTCTTTTCTTTCCCCTCTTTTGCTTTTCTTCTCCCGTTCTTCTCTCTTTTTTTTTTTTTAACTTTAGCCTTACTAATTATATATCAGGCCATTTAAGTGGGCTGAAACTTTGGGCTACAAAATAAATAAATAAATAAGTTTGGGCTTTCTAAAAAAATCTAGTTGGGCTTAATTGGGCTGACCTTTTGGGCTATAAAAATAAATAAATAGGTTTTGGGCTTTCTAAAAAAAATCTAGTTGGGCTTAATTGGGCTAGCCTTTTGGGCTATAAAAATAAATAAATAGGTTTTGGGCTTTCTAAAAAAAATCTAGTTGAACTAAGATATTATAAAATATCCCCTCCTCTAAAAAGTTTCGTCCTCGAAACATAAACGTACCTAGAGATGAAAAGAGATTTGGATGGTGTTGACGCATGACTGACTCTGGTTCCCATGTTTCTTCTTCAATTTGGTCACTTCTCCATAGAATTCTCACCATAGGAATGGATTTGTTACGAAGCATTTTCTCTCGGCGATCTACAATTTGAACAGGTTGTACTTCGTACGATAGATTTTCCTTTAATACAACTGGGGCATCTTTGAGCACGTGGGAAGGATCTGGTTCATATTTTCTAAGCATAGAGACATGGAAGACATCATGAATCTTCGACAATTCCGATGGTAGCTCAAGTCGATACGCGACACGACCAATCCTTTGCACGATCGTAAACGGGCCAATATACCTTGGACTCAACTTTCCTCGACGGCGGAATCGCAACACGCCCTTCCATGGAGAAACTTTCAGAAAAACTTTGTCTCCTTCATTAAACTCCAAATCGCGCCTCCTATTATCTGCGTAGCTTTTCTGTCGATCTTGCGCTGCCTTAAGTCTGTCTCGAATAAGTTGTATTTTTACCTTCGCATCTTCGATAAGCTCTACTTGTTCGATTTGTCTCTCGCCAACCTCATCCCAAAAGAGTGGTGTTCGACACTTTCGGCCATACAGAGCTTTGTACGGGGGCATTCCAATGCTTGAATGATAACTGTTGTTATAAGCGAACTCCACCAAAGTCACGTACTTATCCCAGCTACCTCCCAAATTCAACACCACTGCACGTAACATGTCTTCTAGTGTCTGTATAGTTCTCTCTGATTGTCCATCAGTCTGTGGATGAAACGAGGTACTGAATAGTAATTTTGTACCTAGCGCTTTCTGCAGACTAGGCCAAAAACGGGAAGTGAATCTTGGATCACGGTCAGATATGATTGACACTGGTACTCCGTGCAATCTCACGATCTCATCGACATATAACTTGGCAAGTTTCTCTAAAGATTCGTTGGTATGTACTGGAAGGAAATGTGCCGATTTCGTCAGACGATCGACAATGACCCAAATTGAGTCATGACCCTTTTGGGTTCGAGGTAAACCAAAAACAAAATCCATTGTGACGTTTTCCCATTTCCACTCAGGAATAGGTAGTGGTTGAAGCATGCCGGCTGGTTTTTGGTGTTCCGCTTTAATCTGTTGGCAAGATAAGCACTTTGATACAAATTCAGTAGTGTCCCGTTTCATACCTGGCCACCAATAATGCTACCGAAGTGTTCTATACATTTTGGTACTACCAGGATGCATAGCATAGACTGAAGAATGGGCTTCCTCAAGAATAGCTCTACGAACATCAAGTTCTGATGGAACACAAACACGATTTTTAAAAGTAAGAAGTCCATCATCCCGAATTTGATATTCTGTTTCTTTTCCTTGATTTAGCTTCGCCATCTTTTGTTGTAAATAAACATCGTGTGATTGTCTTTCTCGAATTTTCTCGAACAAGGTAGGTCTAACCTCGAATTTGGCGATTAAGGCAGAATCATTAGACTTTTCACAATCGAGCGAAATGTGTAAAGATTTAAATTGCTCCAACATAGGAAGATAAAAAGATTGAATCAAAGCAAGTGAGGTAGAAGACTTTCTACTCAGAGCATCTGCAACAACGTTCGCCTTGCCAGGATGATAATCGATGACTAAGTCATAGTCACTAATCAACTCCATCCATCGCCTTTGCCTGAGGTTGAGCTCCTTTTGCGTGGTGATATACTTTAAGCTCTTGTGATCAGTGAAAACCCGACAAGTTGCACCATACAGATAGTGCCTCCAGATCTTCAATGCAAAGACGATTGCAGCCAACTCTAAATCATGTGTAGGATAATTTTCTTCGTTCTTCTTCAATTGCCTTGAAGCGTAGGAAATAACCTTTCCTTCTTGCATGAGAACGCATCCTAATCCTTGTCTCGAGGCGTCGCTATAAATGGTAAATTCTCCAATCGCTGGGTCTGGCAAAGCAAGAATAGGAGCTGAAACGAGTCGTCTTTTCAATTCTTGAAATGCTTCGTCGCATTCTTCACTCCATTCAAATTTTATCCCTTTTCGAGTCAATTTAGTCAAAGATGAAGCCAATAACGAAAAGTCTTTGACAAACCGTCAATAATATCCAGTAATCCCAGAAAACTACGAATCTCTGTCACGTTCTTTGGACGCTCCCAATCTAGTATAGCTTGAATCTTCACTGGATCGACGTAGATTCCTTCTTTTGAAATGTGATGACCCAAAAAGCTTACCTCGCGAAGCCAAAATTCACACTTCGAGAATTTAGCATAAAGCTGATTTTCTCTGAGAATGTTCAGAGCAATTCTTAGATGATGAGAATGCTCGTCGTCCGATTTAGAATAAATAAGAATGTCATCAATGAAGATGATGACAAACTTATCTAAGTACGGCCGAAAGACCCGATTCATAAGATCCATAAAAGCTGCAGGAGCATTTGTGAGTCCAAAAGGCATAACACAGAATTCAAAATGACCGTATCTGGTTCGAAAAGCAGACTTAGGGATATCAGATTCCCTAATCTTGAGTTGGTGATAACCGGATCGCAAATCAATTTTTGAGAACACAGTTGCTCCTTGCAATTGATCAAACAGATCATCGATTCTTGGAAGAGGATATTTGTTCTTGATTGTCACCTTGTTCAATTGACGGTAGTCGACACATAGACGAAGTGATCCATCTTTCTTCTTGACAAAAAGAACTGGAGCACCCCATGGAGATGTGCTAGGTCGTATGAAACCTTTCTCCAATAATTCCCCAAGTTGTGTCTGGAGTTCCTTAAGCTCAGCAGGCGACATTCGATATGGAGTAATCGATATAGGTGTGATTCCAGGAAGTACGTCAATGAAAAAATCAATCTCTCGATTCGGAGGTTGTCCTGGCAAGTCTTCGGGAAAGACATCAGGAAATTCATTCACGATTGGGATGTCATCTAGTTTAGTTTCAGAAAGAGAAGTATCGATGACAAATGCCAAGAATGCCTCACAACCCTTACGCATTAATTTATGCGCAGTCAACATTGAAATAAAAGAGAGGGATCTCGTTTGAAGTTTACCCTCAAAAACAAGTTCTGAGAATCCTGGTCTACGAAAAATAACAAGCTTCTCGTGGCAATCGAGAATTGCATGATGAGAAGAAAGCCAATCCATGCCAAGAATAACATCAAGATCAATCAAAGGCAATGGTATCAATTCAGCCTCTAAAATGACATCTTTGATCTTCAATGGATAACCAAGGAATACCGAATCACGAATTAGACGCTCTCCAAGAAGGGTATGAACGATGATTCCAGGTGACAAATGAGAGATAGGATAATCTAAGATCGCAGTAAGATCATCTCGGATATAAGACCTATCAGAACCTGGGTCAAATAAAGCGTAGACCTGATGGTCTCCCACAAACACATGGCCTAAAGAAGCAATATTAGGTGAGATTGTGATTTAAAAATTTGAAAAGATAGAATTTCTTACGAATGTTTTATTTGTAATCAAGTGGCATAACAAGGCGGGGTTAGATTTAGCATGTGAAAATATTCAAATTATAAATTACCTGTCACAGCCTTCGGATCTGAGCGAGCCTCTTCTTGGGAAATATGAAATACTCTAGTTTGCTTCCTTCCTTGCATAGGTGATTGAGTACTAGGGCCGCTTGAGGCATCGGGCACTCTGGTAACTGCAAATCGAGTATCTCTGGGTGTAGAATATGTTAGTTTACCTCGAAGCTGACCAGAACCCTGACTGCTCGTTCCCATAAGCTGAGGACAAGAACTTCGCATATGCCCCGGCTGTCGACACTGAAAACATACTTGAGGAACCTTACAGGGGCCGTCATGATATTTTAGGCAATTCTGGCACTTGCGATTTTCACCAACCGATCCCGAGACATTGCTCCCGCCTCTACTAAACTGCTCCCGAGGTTGAGGAAAACTAATAGATGCCGAACTTGGTGCGCTACGCGAAGATCCCACACCCCTATACACCTTCGATGCATTTCCTGGAAATGCGCTCCCTTGCCTTTTCTTTTGAGATCGTTCTGCAAGCTTATGTCTCGCCTGAACTAAACCTTCTACCCTCAGGGCTTCTTCTGCGAGATCTTCAAGACTCTCGTACTTGTCTCCGGACTTGATGCGATCTCGAATATTTAAATTAAGACCATCTTCAAATCTCTTGCATAAGTCTCTCGTCGTATATGACTCAGGAGCGAATTCTCGCAATTCCAGAAATTTGCTTTCGTACTCAACGACCGACATAATGCCTTGAAAGAGGTTGAAGAACTCCTTTCTCTTCTGATCCTTGATGTACTGAGAGAAGTATCGATCTTTGAATCGTTCCACAAAGATAGCCCACGTAATAGTAACCGAAGATGTCTCTTTTAGATTCTGCCACCATCGTCGTGCATCTGGGCCTAACAGCTTGGTCGCAATGACCACACGATAACATTCTTCAATCATCAAGGTGTCAAAGGTCTCTGTAATCTCCTTTAACCATGCCCCTCTTTAGAAGCATCTCTTGCACCGTCAAATTTCGAAGTCCCCATGTTTTCAACTGCTTTCACCAAATCAGGTATAAAAAGTGCACCTCGAGAAGCAGAACCTCCTAAAGCCATTTCTGGAGTAAAAACGGGTACATTAGATGTAGGTCGAATCGATTCATTAGCACGAAGAACCTCTTCAGTGACAGTCGTAGTTGTATGAGCCGTTGTAGGTGGTGGAACACCATGTATTCGAATGTGATCATAATACAATTGGTACTGCTCGGGTGTCATCATGTGCTCAACCCGCAACTGGGCCCGTGGTTGCTCTACTTGGGAAACTGGCACCCTATGATCAGAATCGATAGGGTCCGTAACCGTCGGAGGAATGACATGATCAGAAGAAACATGTCCTCGAGGTCCACGAGGAACAGAAGAGAGTAAAGGACTCGGAGGATCACGAGGAGCGTGTCCTCGACCTCGACCTCGACGACGAACTGGAGGTGCCATAATGACTGAAAGGAAGAAAGGAAAGAAAATGCAAGGTCAACGTCAAGGCAATACGATACCTTAGGATGACATAGAAACAAAGTTGGACTCATTGGCTCGACTCAAAAAAAATGAGAATCATAAAACCAGGCTCTGATACCAAGAAAGTTGTCACGCCCCGACCCCAGACAGAACGCGACAACCGCCACGTTAACCATAAATTTCGCAGAATGGGTGCACTCCACTCCACAAAGTTTATAGAAAATGTAAGGCTTGCTATCAAGTACCTGTAGAGCTGAACAACTGATAACAACGGGTACAACCCGAGGACATCATCTCAAAAAGTATCAACAAGGATTTACAAAGGTACAAAATACAACGATGTAGCTTAGTTTAAAGAAAATATACATGAACGATATAACATCGCGAAGGTACAAAAAAACATCAAGGGGGTCACCAAATATAAACTATACAATCTCGCCAATGAATCCGTCAATTTACATAAAAGAGAAAGTACCCAAAACACGGATTGGATGACGAGCAAACGATAGGAAAACCTCCAACTAAAACGATATCAACAGCCTGAAAAGGAAAGAATGATGGGGGTGAGCAAAACCACTAGATCAGTGAGGTGATAAGCCGGTCACCCCGACCCTTATACGAAGCATGTATTCCACTCGCGGTTCATAACATAAAATCCCACATTTCGTCCCACAATAACTATTTCTCACTCAGTATACATATTAATGAAAATAAAAACCTTAGTGCACATTTACGAATAACACAATTAGTTCAAACAACATGTTATCACATAAAAGACGCGTGGGTAGTCAATATCCTCCTCGAACTGAGCTCTCCGTCGAGAGACAGTCCAAGCCCGTCACCGTTACTCTAGATAAAATGCACATTAATATTCTTTCTCAATACGCCAAGTGCTAAAGTTCACAATTCAATATCGACGTGAATACTTGAAATGATCAAACATATAAACATATATGACATGCATGTCCCACACCGGTGACGTTGACTGAGCCTATAATAGACTGATCCATCTAACGATCACCCTCCAGAGTATCAGAATTTGGCAAATGGACAGGTGCCCCGTTAGATCTAACTCACCCAGGTTTGCCAATCACGGGCAACTTGGTTGTCACTCTAACTCACCCGAACCGCGACAAATTCGGGCTACTTAATCAATGTCGCTCCAACTCACCCGAACCGTGACCAATTCGGGCTACTTAACCTTGGTACCAGGCATACATATGCATGTGCATCATAAGATGAATAACGACTCAAGTTAGAGTCTTAATTGGCACACAAGAATAACCAGAAATCAATAATACTCATAAAATGGCTAACATGACTCTAACCAGAGCAATCGAGCCAATCAGGCTCTTTACCACATAACATAATACCAAATAATTTTCTTATCAATTAACTAAAACTAAAATAAATGCACATTTATCGAGGGTCCACACTTCCCACAAGAGAAGGCGTTCCCGAATTATCAACTCACAAGGAAGTGATTAACTCTCTCTGGAATCTGAAGTCGGTCCCTTGCCCTTCGTCGATGGTTCTTTACCTAGAAAGGAGATGAGCAATTAAAGACAAATTAAATATAACTAACTATTAGCGGTAACATCCCTTTCATTGCTAAAAAACAAATCCTAATCGAGTTCGAACGAGTCGATATTAAATAAAAATGGTATGTAACTCCTTAACATCAGTTCCCAATCCCACATAACCCGTTTCAATACATTAACTAAACGAAACGATAGAAAATAAGTTTGAATTCGACATAAAAATTCTGAAATTTTTCAGCTAGCGGCAGTTTACGAGAAAAATCATAACTAATTGTAGAATAATCGGATTGAGGCGTTTCAAGTGGCTACGAAAAGCTAACGAGTTCAGCTACGTACAGAAATTAAGTTTGCAAACTTTCAAGAGTAATAGCTATGTCAAAATCAGTTCGAACAGTCTGCAAATTACCCATATACCAAAAAGAAAAACCCCACAAAATTACAAAATCATGGAAGAAGGAAGCTTAATTCACACACCACTTACCTCAAAACAACTTAGAAACCACCTAGGATGAAGGTTGTAAGGGAGAATTTGATCAACAAGGGTTTCTCCTCTTCACTCTTTTCTTTCCCTTCTTTTGCTTTTCTTCTCCCGTTCTTCTCTCTCTTATTTTTTTTTAACTTTAGCCTTACTAATTATATATCAGGCCATTTAAGTGGGCTGAAACTTTGGGCTACAAAATAAATAAATAAATAAATAAGTTTGGGCTTTCTAAAAAAATCTAGTTGGGCTTAATTGGGCTGGCCTTTTGGGCTATAAAAATAAATAAATAGGTTTTGGGCTTTCTAAAAAAAATCTAGTTGGGCTTAATTGAGCTGGCCTTTTGGGCTATAAAAATAAATAAATAGGTTTTAGGCTTTCTAAAAAAAATCTAGTTGAACTAAGATATTATAATTACCCTCTTTAGAGCGGACGACCAAAATGAAAAAAGACCCTCTTTTGAACGGACGGAGGGAGTAAATCGATTCAAGAATACTTAAATCAGTTTTCTTCCTCTTGAAAAATACTTGAATCGATTTTTTTAGAGGTAGATCGAATCTCTACTTGATTCTCTCTATCGAAATAAAGTTTTATACTTTTATAAATCAATTCTCTAGATGAACTTAAAGAAGGTTCATATTCCTCATGGAGAATCATATGTGTGTATTTAGAATGAATATCCAAAAAAATCTTATTTATAGGTGCGGTGAGGGAGAATATTATATGGAATATTATTTTTCCCTTTATATATATGATTTAATTTGATATTAATTAATTTATTGCATTAAAAGATTTAATAATTAATTAATGATACCCAAATAAATAAATAAAATATTAAAAAATTAATCATTATTAAAAATAAGAAACACACTATTTAAAAAAAATATTAAATAAGGAAATTAATTAAAAGTAAATTAGAAAAATATTTAAAAAAGTATTAAAAATTTGAGAAAATTACACGTCACATTCGAGCACTCTGGAAACGACACGTCAGCAAGAAAAATTTCTGCTATAATATACTTAAAATATATATATATTTGAGATTTTTTAATAATTATTAATTTATAATTTGGTTGGGACATTAAGTATTCTTTAGAATTTCCTAAAAAAGTATTATCTTATTTTTTAATTGATTGGTACTCAAATTTGAACTGGTCTCAACTTGAGATCGGATAAATTATTAATTTTATCGAGGTTATTAATTTATGAAGTATTAAATTATTGAGGTTTCATTAAATTTTTTTTAAAGAAATAATGATACACCATTTTGTTATTAAATGATATATAGCATTTAATACTGTGGGTATCTGGGCGCCTGCACAAGTTTTAGCCGTGAATAAAAAGGATATTTCGATGAACTGAGTGATTACTATAAACTATTCTTCCGACTTTACTCTTAAATCACTCTTAAATCTTGATTCAATTCAATATTTAAGCAGCTCTTACCCAGAGAGAGATAGAGAGAGTGAAAATGAAGGTGTTAGGATGGTGGCTGATGCTCGTTGGAACTCTTCGATTAGCTTCTGTTTGGTTCGGATTTTTCAATTTGTGGGCACTTCGCCTCAGCGTTTTCTCTAAAACCACCAGTATGTTATGTTCTTCCTTTTTCTTCTTCTATTTTCCCCTTAATCTATAATCTGTGATGCACAATTCCAATTTTACAACACCCATTTCAACACCCACCCATTTCATGTAATCTTTGATTTCATCTATCTACATACCAGGATCCCATGATATTATCCGACTCTTATATATCCTGCATTCATTGACAATGCTTTATTAATGTGAACTTTTTTAAAAAAAAATTTTAATCCGTTTAAATCTTGTTTTTTACAGATTTGGTTTTTTGGGATCTGTTTTTTACAGATCATTAGGATCATTGGGTAAGAACTAAGCTAGTGCTTTTCTTTTATTGTCAAGGAATTAGGAGATTAAGCAAGTGGATATCAAATGTATACATTTTTGCCCTTATGAATAAGGGAAGTTACAATTGATGACATGGTTCTGTTTTTCACTTCTCTAGTTTACATTGAAGGGATGTAATTAACTCAACATTGGGATGCTATGTTATTTTTCAAGATCTGATTTGAAATTATAATAGTTCAATGCTTATTGCATATGGCTAACATCATGAGGTATTTATTCTTCAATATATTGTTTCCACCATTTTGATTCAACTTTAACACCACAACTAGTCGATTGTGTAGATACGTTTACTCGCTCTTCATATCCCTGTTAGTAATTCTTCACGGGATTCATTAGTAAGCTGTAAGCTGATTTGCATTTTGGGAGTTCTGGGCGACTAAACTACTAATGTGATAAAATTTGGAAATTGAAACGAGAGCATTTTATCTTTAGAGTATGGGAATAAATATATAAAAAACTCTTGAATTTACATTAATTGACAAAGGAAAGGTCAGGGGCAGCTGCGGTTTTGGGAGGATCTATGGTAGGTAGTGATTCCCTTTGCTTTAATTTTGAACAATTTATTTATTGTTTCATCATGGCATAATACCTATTGCGTCTTTTATATCCATAATTCACTACGATCTTCACTTCTTTTGTAACCTTAAATATTGCGAATTGCAAGTTTTATGTTCTCTTCCTAGGCAACTGTTAAGTGTTAAGCTAGACAAGAATGAAGTATTATGTAAGGAGATAAACTTTTGATGGTGTTGTTTCATGTAATCGTCTTTCTTATCATCAAGTTTTAGCTATTTCGTTTTCCCCTGATTTTTATAAATGCTCATCTTTGCGTCATTTTATAGTGACTGAAGTTCATGGGCGTACATTTGGAGTTTGGACGTTGTTAACTTGCACCCTTTGCTATCTCTGTGCATTCAACCTCGATAACAGGCCTCTATATTTGGCCACTTTCCTATCCTTCATCTACGCATTTGGCCATTTCTTGACGGAGTATCTCATTTACAACACCATGGCCATCGGAAACCTGACAACTGTTGGCATTTTTGCTGGTACTGCTTCTATACTCTTATAATGCAGATTTATCATTGCTCTTAATTGATCAGCATCTGCAATTATATATACACTGTCTTCCATCTCTGTAAATCCTATCGAACAAGTAAAACTGAGAGCTATGATAGCCTTACTGATTGGATAACAGCCCACACAACGCTTTCTTTGTCTACATTAAGATATTATGTCTTTATTGTTGCAATACTTCTTTTCGTTCTTTGTTGCTACTAATTGTCTGCCTTAGATCCGACAGGAGTTCAATCTAGTTGGAAGCAATCAAATAGGATTACCTCTGATTCTTTTTAGTTTCTAGAATTTCTCTCGAAGGAACTGATGTTTTCTTCCAACCTCATTGAAACCTGCCATGTTGATGCTGACTCCATGTATATGTTTATGATACACGTGCACCCACACCCGTATAAAAATAAATATAGTTTCTTTGCGAAATTCTTTGAGGTTAATTTATCTAATTCGCTCTACCCTTCTGGTTTTTTTTACTAGCTTTGGTGTGACAGTTGGCATCTCTTTCTTTATGCAACTAAAAATTTTGTTGTTACATCTTGCCGATCCATGATTCTTGATGCATTTTAAGGGTGTTATTCGAAGATTAAGCAAACTAACGATTATGTGTTTGCAGGAACATCCATTGTTTGGATGTTGCTGCAGTGGAATTCACATAAACCAGTCGCAACAAAATACGTGTGAGATCAAAGAATGGCGAAATCAAGCATTGGCTATGTTGAAGCTCATGTCTCCCACCCTCCTGTTGTAAGCATAAGCTGATATATTTTGGAAATATTCTCAATTTTAAAGCATCAAGTGATGCAGCTATCACCTCTGACCTATTCAAATTAACCTTCCTTTGCTTCTCTCCAAACTCTTTTAAGGTAACATGAGTTTTCAGATGTATTACTATTTATTTATCACTCTCCCTTTAGCATTTTTTCCATTGATAGATATGCTCTATCAAATTGTATTCCAGATATTTCAGAATTCACATCATTTTTGTCTTTAATTCCACACCCATTATCCTTTCAAGTGTTTTTCAACTCTTCAATGCAATGAAGGCTTGCAGTTGTCCTTATATTATTTGATGAGGATATGAATTCAAATATTCCATAGTTGACGAAATGAGTATCTGTGAAGATTATTACTCAACATGAGAGCACAATTTAATCATCTAGAACTTTCCAACACGTATTAAATGATGATAAATGTAAACACTGTCCTCTTTGTACATCAAGAATGAAACTGAGATGCAAACACAATACCATATTCAATTGTTTCAAACATTAATACTAGATCTCTAAAATCTGTGAATGGTGATCAAAACCATAACCAAGAACTAACACTAAGCCATAAAGATTGAATTTATAGACTTCACTTGAGATTAATTCTCAACAGAAGCATTAACGATAGAATTAAAAAAAAGAGAGAGAGAAAGGAGAGGGGAGAGAGAGAGGAAGAAAGGAGAGGGGAGAGAAAGAGATGTCTACGTGCCGGAACAGAAAAGAAGAGATTAGTTGTAGTGTCTCACGAGGTCTATAGTATTCTTACTATTTGGAGTTCAGGTAAGTAGAAGTCCAACTACAATGCATAAATATGCTGTTTGTGAATTATTTGTAATTAATACTCCCTCCGTCTCAGGTTAAGAGTATCATTTTACCATTTTGATCGTCCCACCCAAAGAGTCTCATTTCCTTTTTTGGACACATGAGACCCACCCACACCCACTAATACAATTAAAACATGGGGCCCCATACCCACTACATATTAAATAATAATACTCCTTAATCCACGTGCCCAAAAGCAAATGAGACTCTTAAGTTGGGACGGAGGGAACATGTGATAGTTATGTTATGGGTTATTTGTGATTAGTTTAATTACATTATGAATTATTTGGGATTAATTTGTGATACAAGTTGTGGATTTATGTGATTTGGGGAAAGTAGAGTTCATATTCAACAATATTATTTATAAATTATTTGTGATAAATTTGCAATACAAGGTGTGGATTTATGTGATTTGAAATAATATCAATGCTCTATATAGATTTGTGTGAACAGAAACTGTTGAATATAGATCTGTATGATCTGAAAAGATATTATTTATAAGGATCTGTGTGATCCGAAATGAAGTTGTTATTCTAAAAATGATCCGTGTGATCCAAGGTGAAGTTGTTATTCTATAAATGGATCTATGTGATTAAGGTGAAGTTGTTACAGAAGTGGATTTGTGTGAATTGAAGTTAAATTGTTGCTTTATTGTGATTAAATGTTGATATTGATATTGTAAATGGTTTATGATGCATATTTAATTGTCCTGGTTGCATACCATGCATAAACATGAAAAGTTTTTTTCCTAAAATTAATAAGATATTAATGGTGTGTGCGGCCATTATATATGCATCTTTGTCAGGGTTCGGAAAAATCATTTCCGACATTTTATTTTGGGTTCGAAAAAATCGTTCTCAGTACTTTATTTGGGGTTTGGAAAAATCATCCCCACCACTCTGTGAGGGTTTAGAAAAATCGTTCTCTGCACTATATTTGGGGTTCGGAAAAATTGTCCCCATTGAGCTCATTTGGGGTGCATATCATAAGTGTGTCGTGGGGATCCCACAACGTGAATAATTTTCAAAATAAAAGAGACCAACTAGAAAGACTAAGAAATAGGCGATAGTGAACTAATGCATTTTCATGCATTGACATGCATGATATCTACTTACTGAGATTTTTGTCTCACTAGTTTATGCATTGTAGGTGAGCCTGATGATGACTGAGTTTTTGTTATGTGATTGGGCAAGTTGTGGAGCTCCTACAGGGTTTTGAGCGGATGTATATAGATGACGACCTGTTGGGTTATTTTTTTTCGCTGATATTCTGTTATGTAATATAATAAATATTGTCATGAGTTTGTGTGGATTGATGTGGTGTCATAAACTGATGACGTATGTTAGACTATAGTTTTAAATACATTATGTGGAAAAAAAATATGCAGTTTTTATAATGATAATGTTTATGTTAATTAGTATTTGAATTATAAGTTATGTAAGGTGGGTCGTGTCAAGAAGATACTGGGGGATACCCGCAATGATATAAAGGCAAGGAGGTTACTCATTATTTCTTCTCCACCATAATCTACCATATATGGATGGAAAGAAATACGCTTCTCTTTGGATCAAGAATGCTATCTCTGGCTCACATTGTAGATAAAATCTTGAATCAGACAGTTACGTTTTTGAAAATTATCGTTGATGTATCATTTGAAGCTATGTAGCTAAGGATGTAGGGATAGGAACTTGGAACTACATTGTATTATTTTATTATGTAACCGCTGACAATGAAATAAAATTTACCAATTTCAGTAAACTCTAAACCTTAAAACCTTAAACTTTTAACTCTAAACCGATGAGATGAGGGATGTCTTATCTATGTTTAATATCTGCTATAAAATGAAAAGGAAATGCAGCTTTGAATTTGAAAGTGACACGCCATTCTCACCATCAACTCAAACCCACTTTCTTTTTTATTGTTTTCAACTTTTCATTCATCTCTTCACCGACCACCATTTCATTATTTCTTTTATATTCTTTTTACAATATTAAATTTTTTACAGTCTTTTGTTGCGCATTTTCCTACATGCTAATTTAATCCCCAAATATTAAGAATATCAGTTGTAGTGACAAGTGGCCAAGTGTTAATATTGAATCCCAGAACAGTCAATTATTAACTTCTAGAATTACTAAATTAATTAAGACAAGTAACCAATTTCCAATATTGTGAAATTTAATTATCTAAGAGACTGAAAATATTAAATAACGAATAAAATAAAACATAGAAGAAAGATTTAAATTTAATTAAGGAGAAATCAATCATTCTAGGGTAATTCGGTATAAACTAATTAATCTGAATCCCTAGACATACAATTGTTCATTCATGCAGGCTTTAATGAAATAACACCACATAACCATGTTATCCCACCTGACTTATCCAATTCGAAGTTAACGATTAAAACTAGTTTAATCCCTAAGATTTGTGAATACTACCTTGTCCCCTTTCTAGATACTAACAAAGCAAGAACGATACCTCCAAATGGCACGAATGACTAACAAGAATTCTCTAGAAAGTACTACAAGATTTTATTCAACATCCTGCTTGAAAGTCTAATTGCATTGTTCCATTAGATCATTCAAACATCTAATTTATCAGTTATGTAGAATTAACATGTTCATGGGAAAATTACCTTAATCCTTAAAAAATAAACAATTCAATTCATGAACGCACTCAAACTAACATAAATGCATAATAAATCAAGCATTTTGGGGAATGTCATGAAATAATATGAAGACATTACGAAGCAGAATAACAAAATCTAAATAAATCAAATAAATCAGTATATTATCCACATGAATTCACAAAAGTAGTCTAGTTCATTAAATCAATGGCGTCTATATTTCAAACCTTAAAACTGTAAACAAAATTAACCCATGATTTACATGATAAAATATATTATTATTATTATTATTATTATTTGCAAATTCAATTTTGGGAGTTGATAATTCCTTTTAAAAAAATATATACTTTTAGTGATATAGTACTTCACTCTAAAACAAAAGCTATACATTTCATGCCATGATTTACATGATAAAAAGGCAGTCTTATATTTTCGCATAAAGACAAGCTCAAAATTAATATAACACCTAAGTTTCAGACTTTTTGTGCGACTTTTCGTACGATTCATTCAAGTTTTATGTTTTCCTAGGAATTAAACTGACGGGTCGGGCCCTCTCGCTTTAATATGGGTATTCTCTCTCCTGCCGTCATTCTAAAAAAAAAAATGGTGTACTCGGGCTCCCATCGCCCTTGCCTCATGTGGCTTCTCCCACCGCCCCTGCCTCATGTGACTTATAGAGAGTGGCTTATAAAGAGAGCTCACTGTTAAACTTGTCCCTGCCTCATGTGGCTTATAGAGAGTGACTTATAGAGAGCTCACTGTTAAACTTGGCCCACTGCCCCTGCCTCATGTGGCTTATAGAGAGAGCTCACTGTTAAACTTGTGCTTGCAAGGGGCCAAAATTCGAACCCCACCCTGCAAAAACCAAGCTCAATTGGAAGGTCTTTTCCACCATCCCCTCTACCACTTGAGCTATGCCCTGGGGCTCTCCTGCCGTCATTCTCATATCGTGTAACTGAATTGAGGAATTGATATCTCATCATATATCGAATTTTTGTGCACTAGTTTTATTCAATAATATTTTTAATGTGTTTTTTAATAAATGCAGTTAAATTAATTTTTTTATTCAGCTGTTTATTAAAAATACTACTAGCAAACTTTTAAATAAATCATTGTATCACTATCACTTAATAGTATATATTACTGTTTTCTTCCACCATCGCAAAGTATTCATTTATATATTTTTTTCATCTCACATTAACGTTTACGTTTGCTTTTTGCATGTAAAATAATTAGTTGTATTAATATTGTGTATGAGTATTTTGTGTGGGTACAACTTAACAAAAGGAAAAAAAAACCTAAACCCTAAATTGGGACCATTCAAAATAAAAAATGTAAGTATATATTTATATTAGAGGAAATGTAAGGAAAAATAATATTTTTGGATTTAGCGTCCAAAATCAGTAAATGAATACTTTTATGAAATATATTTTAATATTATATGTGTCACTTAAGTGTTCTTGTGAGACGAATATGAGTTGAAGAGATATTTAGTCTCATAACTCTCGTTAGATTCTGCATTAACTTACCTGCCTGCTTTCTCCAATGGAGGCCTCTCTTCCTCCAGACTCCTTGTTCCTCGGTTTTGATTGCTCTACTCAGTAAGCAACTCTTCAACTTCAATTTCTTTATCACTCTGCGCTAATTGAATAATCTGATTTCCATACTAATCACTACCATAAATCGTTTGTATTTTCTGGTTTCTCCTTAAAATTGTGTTAGAGCTTGAATCTGTCTTATATGACCATTTAATAAATTACAGTCTCTAAATTCTTGATTAGGTCGCTGAAGGCAACTGTATTAGATGCAAACCTCAAAATATTTGCTACAGAGGTAGTAAATTTCGATACAGAATTGCCCCATTACAAAACTAAAGGTGGGGTTTATCGGGATCCTTTGATCAATGGGAGGATTGTTTCACCTCCTTTGATGTGGGTGGAGGCATTGGACCTCGTACTAGATAGGTTAGAGAAGTCGAAATTGGATTTCGAAAGGATTGTTGCTGTTTCAGGTAGTGCACAGCAACATGGTAGTGTGTATTGGAAGAATGGGAGTTCTATGGTGCTAGAATCACTGGACTCCAAGAAGCCACTTGTGGTTCAACTTTGTGATGCATTTTCCGTCGAAGAGACGCCTATATGGATGGATTGTAGTACTACTGAACAGTGTAGAGCTATTGAGAAAGCTGTTGGAGGTGCGTTGGAGCTGTCCAAGCTTACTGGCTCTTGTGCTCATGAGAGATATGCAGGGCCACAAATTAGGAGAATACATGAGACGCAACCAGAGGTTTATGAAAACACGGAGAGGATATCGCTTATTAGCTCCTTTATGGGTTCGCTTCTTATTGGAGGTTATGCTTGTATTGATCAAACTGATGGGGCGGGAATGTGTTTGATGGATATTAAGCTAAAAGCCTGGTCTAAGATAGCGTTAGAGGTTTGTTCTTGCATTTTGTCATTGACTTCTCAGCATTGCCTTTTGTTACCATATAATAGCTGGCATGGAATTGAACCGCTTGTTGTCCGTTAATTTGGTATTTGGGAATTATGGTAGGCTACAGCCCCGGACTTGGAGAAGAGACTTGGAAATTTAGCAGCAACACATGCTATTTCTGGTTTTATGTGTAACTACTTTGTGGAAAGGTTGGTTGCTCATGCTATGTACAATGAACAGCACCGGTTTGCATGTCTCAAACCTTGTCCGTATGAAGCCAATCATATCTCTTAGTCTTAGGTTTAGCTAGAATATTAGACATATGCTTTTCCAATTTCATTCTCCAAACTCCCATTTTCATTTTCCCAAACGAGTCTGACTCCCATCGTTGTATCTCATAAAAAAATTTCATATTCATTGGAGAAGTCTACAAACTTGCAAGCGTTGACTTTTTTTTTTCTTTTTTTTTTTTGCATTAAGATATTTAGTGTCTTATATGATACTTAATACTCATTTTGGCAAGTCATGATAACGTTCTATATTTTTATCAGATATCATTTTAGAAGAGATTGTCTCGTTGTTCAGTGGTCTGGAGATAATCCTAATAGCTTAGCAGGTGAGCTTTTATCTACAAATATTCAAACAGTTCTTGATTGATTCCTTTGGTCCTAGTTCCATGTCTGTGTGATGAACCAGTCCTGCCTCCTTACATGTCAGCCTTCAATTTTTGTTTTATTGTATTGTAAGACAAATTATTCTAAATGTTTTTTGCAACCAAAAACCAGTATAAACATTAAATCCAGATTAAGGTGTATATTGGAGTCAGTTTTCGAAATAGCAAAACATTGCAGCTGCATATTGGTTGTGCAGTTGTTTCTTTTGCCTGTGTTCATATCTTTCTGCGAATCATGTTATGCTTATTATTGATGTGATTTTGCTACATCCATAACTTGCTGCTGTGGCTTAATTGATCTAACATTTGAAACCTGAAGGATTGACCCTCAATGCTCCCGGAGATCTGGCGATAAGCCTTGGCACTAGTGACACTGTAAGTTGAAAAAAACTAGTTAGTTGCTCTCTTGGACTTATGATAGATTCTGTGATCAGTAATTATAAGAATAACTAGTCATGCATGGAAATTTGTCATTTCATATGTGTGATGACAATTATAAACACACATGAAATTATGAAAATAAATTATGTTGCAGGCTGGTCACTTATATTTCCTATTGTACTGAATGATGGTGCACATGCAGGATATTATATAGGTTTCAAGAATTGAAAATATTGCAGTATCCTTCTACTTAAGACCTACCTATATATAGGTTTCACAAGAGCTTATTACTTTTGATGGCTCTATCTAAGCATAAGCGGCAAAGACTTCAAAGATTGCAAGGTGTCGCAATCCTTTCGTTAATAATAAAACTCCAATTTCTCACTATTTTTAGTGCTCTGACAAAAAAAGAACTTGTGATATCTGCAACGCAGATCTCTATTCCACTATGATATTCTATTTAGTTTCACTCTGAAAATTTCTTGCATGTACCCCAGACTTGGCATTACTTACTGACTAATCCTGCAATTCTTGTCTTCCAAAGTCATTCAGGATCATGTTAGTAATTGATTGTATCATGACAAGTTGGACACATATAAGAAATCTCTAGAGTGGAATACCATTGTTCATTGTTGTGGAATAGAATAAGAATCTGCACCAATACACCAGAGGTGATATCTCAAGAAATATATATTGGCATTGTTACTTGTTAGTGGAATTTCATTGCTGAAAGATTTTCTTCATGCCCAACTGAATGCTCCATAGTCTTTTCTCTCCATAGAATTTCATGTTATTTGGCATGCACTAGAATAGAACAGCTTTTATGGATCCATCGAATTCTAAATTGTAAACTTGACCACTTCACCTCTACTAGCATTTAACCGTACAATCATTCATGTCTGTATCTTTTGCTCAAACTTATCTATTCACCATTCTTTGTTTATATTAAACACATATAATAGGTATTCAAAGAGCATATGAGGTGCCCAAATTGGTATCTTGTAGGACTTCTACAGAGGAGATATAAGCATATCAACATAATGAATGTTTATTTTCTTCCAGCATCAGTTCAATTATGAGTATCTAATTCATCATTATGAATTTTCCAGGTATTTGGGATAGCCACTGAACAAAGACCCAGCCTTGAAGGACATGTGTTTCCTGATCCAGTGAATGCAGAACACTATATGGTAATGTTGGTCTACAAAAATGGGTCTTTGACACGTGAAGGTACTATGCTAACATATGATACTCCCTCCGTCCACAAAAAGAAGATACCAAACTAGGCACAATATTTACGGAAAAGTGTATATTTTAATATAAAGAGTATAAAATGTGAGTGGATATGATTTTCATTAGAGCACGTATTGTGTAATAGAAGGGTTTCAAAAGGGTATATAACACCTTTGGATGGGCGAAAATGGAAAATGTGTCTTTGTTGGACAGAGGGAGTGCTAATTTTTAAATAAAGCAATATTGGAGGTTCACATTCATAACATGACTGCAACATGATAGACATTCGTAATAGATTTGCGAAAAGCTCCTGGGAACTTTTTGATACATATCTGCAGCAAACACCACCTCTTAATGGTTAGTAGAGTTGCTATACATGTTCGAGTGAAATTGTTTTGATGTGTTACCTCTAATTATTCCCATGCTACAGGAGGAAAGGTGGGTTTTTACTACAAGGAGCATGAAATTCTCCCACCACTCCCAAGTGAGTAATCCAAAATATCCTGATTTATCATGTTTTATTTCAAATATTTAAATGCCATTCTCATGAATTCCCCTTTTCTATAATTTTTTGTGTGTGGATGCAAATGTTGCAGTGCTGCATATTCAGACCTGGATGGACATAAGGCTAATTTTTTCCATCTATAAGTTTGCTATGAAATATATTACACAGAAACAAAGAATCAATGGTACTCAAAATTTTTTAAACCTCTGATTTCATTGAGAAGAAATGCTTGTTCATCATGTTTTGACCATAAGGACTGAACAAATAATTGATCATAACTGTTTTCGTTTTGTAATAATAATTTTACAACCTCTAAATTTCTCGTCATCCAGTTGGTGAGCATCGTTATATTCTTCAAAATCTTGATGACTCTCTCTCTGGACCCATGGAGCTTAGAGCTACTGAATTCGATGCTCCCTCTGAGGTTGGTTGCCTGAGACACTCATTTGATTGCTTATTAGCAGAAAAGTTCATTTACTCGTGTGTACTTTCAGGTTCGAGCTCTAATCGAAGGACAGTTGCTGTCCATGCGTGCTCACGCAGAGAAAATTGGAATGCCTTCTCCGAGGCGGATCATTGCTACTGGTGGAGCATCTTCAAATAAGTGCATTCTGAACTTGATAGCTTCCATCTTTGGATGTGATGTATATACAGTTCAAAGGCCAGGTAAGCGTCCACTTCTGTCAGTGCTTATATATGCGAAAGCATGTGTATTACGTACATAAAAATATATACGTCTAAAAGGGGCCTTTTTTGGCTTAGTTTTTATCTTGATTGCATTGGTTAGATCTCTATCTTGTTTCTATAGCTTCAGAGGTATTTCTGATTAAACATCGACATTAATCTAAATTTATCGACTCAATTACACTCCTACTTAAGAAGAGCAACTTGTGTCAATTTCTGCTCGATTGAAGCAAATCGTTTGATCTGAATGCATATCTCATTGCAGACTCGGCTTCTCTGGGGGCTGCGCTACGAGCAGCGCATGGTTGGTTGTGCCACAAGAAAGGCACTTTGGTGCCTATAGAATGCATGTATATGGACAAACTGCAGCACACATCTCTGAATTGCAAGCTTTCAGCAGAGGCAGGCGACCGAGAACTCGTTGCTAGGTATACTTTACTGATGAACAGAAGAGCAGAAATTGAAAATGAGTTGGTTCAGAAATTTGGACGTATATAGCAACTCATGAAGGTATATGCCACTGCAGCACTGTGATTTGTTATGTGTGTAATTGTATGTCATTTATCTTGATTGATTTAATTGGAATATTAAGTGAAGTATTATTTGCAATAGAAATGTGTAGTTAAATTAATGATTGTAACAATGACATACATTTATAAATTTTAAAAGAAAAGTATTAAATGTAATGACAACGGTTTAGACTTTTCTTTCTCCTAATTACTTATCTAATGAGTGAAATAACATGAGGATGTAATAATAAAATGTAACAATAGATTACATCACTTGTTTTAGTAGTTTCACAGGCTTTAGAAATCATTCAGTAGCAGTAAATATATTTACAAAATAATCTCAAAACTTTTTAATTATATGTAATAGCAAATCACAAAAAATGTACAAAATAATTTTATTTTATTTAATTCCTCTCTATTCATATTATCAATTTGGGGTGAGAGTAATCCAACTATTCAATAAAGGGCATATAATCCAGGTTATTAAACTTCCGCTCGGCTCATTGAATAATTCATGTTTAGTAATAATTATTTTATTTTTTATAAAAGAGACGTGAATTATGAGACACGGGTTGTGAGATAGATCGATTAATTGTTAAAGTATGATTGTTATATAGACGGATTGATCAATTGTTAAAGTATAATTTTTATGTAGATAAATTATATTTATTCATTATTAAAGTATGTCTTCTATAGTATGATGAATAATTAATTAATTAAAGTATGTTTTAGGATATTAAAGTATGATTTACTACAAATATGCTTTAATTATGGATAAACATATTATACATACATATATTAATATTTTAATAACGGATGAACCCATCTTAAATTCAATTTACCTAAAAAGACTCACGTTTCTACGTGGGCCTTTTTAAATCCTATAAATTTACTTATTATAAAATATACTTCTCCGTCTCATTTCAGATGACACACTTTTCATTTTGAGTTGTCCCATAAAAGTTTGCACATTTCCAAAAAAAAACTAAAAGTAAAAGGCAAAAGCTTCTGCGCCCCCGCGTGAACACAACTCTCCCCCTCTATATTCTATTTAAACATATGTATTGCTAGGGGTTTAAATTACAAAGGGGCACGAAAATTGCAAAGGCGCACGGAATGTGCTCCGTGCGCTCGGTTGCACAGGAGTCTCACTCAAAGTAAAAAACAATCACCCTCCCCCCATGCACTTTATTTATAAAAAAAAACATCTCTACCTTACATACTTTATCATTTATTTATTATAAAAATATCATTATACCCCTAAAAGTTATCACTTTCTTAATCTGCGTGTCGGAATTGGGGGTGCAATTTTTTATGGGTCGGAAGGAGTATATATAATAATATATATCTTAAGTATACTATAACAAAAAATTTTCTTGCTAACGTGTCGTCTCCAAAGCGCACTTTTAATTAATTTTCTTTTTTAATATTTTCTTTTTTAAATAATGTATTTCTTATTTTAATAATGATTAAATTTTCAATATTTTATTTATTTATTTGGGTATCATTAATTAATTACTAAATTTTTAATGCAATTAATTAATTTATATCAAATTAAATCATATATATAAAGAGAAAAAAGAATATTCCATATAATATTCTCTCTCACCCCACCTATAAATAAGACTTTTTTGTTATTCATTCTAATATACACATTTGATTATCCAAGAGAAATAGAAGCATTCTTCAAATTCCTTTAGAGAATTGATTTATAAAAGTATAAAAATTTATTTCGATAGAGCGAATCAAGTAGAGATTCGATTTACCTCTAAAGAATTGTTTCAAGTATTCTTCAAGAGAAAGAGAAATTATTCAAGTATTCTTGAATCGATTGACATCTTAAGAATCGATTTTTCAAGAGGAAAATAATCGATTCAAGTATTCTTGAATAAATTTACATCTTAAATATCGATTTTGCAAGAATAAGAGGATCAATTACTTCAATCGATTTACATCTTAAGAATCGATTCTTCAAGAGGAAAAAAATCGAGATCTACTTCTAAAGTATTGATTCAAGTATTTTTCAAGTGAAATAGGATCGACGATTCAAATACTCTTTAATCAATTTACCCCTAAAGAATAAGAGGTTAAAAAACTAATTCATGTATAGTATCGAAAGTTAAAGTTCTTTAAGTTAAATCATTATTTCATATCAAATAACATTAAAATTGAGTTTGTAAATATTTGTTGATTTTTTAAATTTAGTTTATTTACATATATCTTTATCATTCAATTATGACATATGAATTATAAAATGACATATGAATTATAAAATTTATTTTCTTTAGTTGTTTATATAATTTGAAACTAATTAAATTAAGTAAAAAATAAAATTAATAAATTCATTACAAATTTATGAATATTAAAAAGAATATTGTATATAAATAAATTAATTTTATATTTATATATGTATATATTACATTAGTTTCTTAAAATAACAATTAATGAAAATAGAATTACTATTATATAGTTAATTAAGAAATACTAAACCATAATCATGAGTAAAAATTAATACTCCATTTAAATATTAATATTACATATTTTTTTAATATATATATATATATATAGCAACTATTTAAAACATTTTAATAATTTTGTTTTGATTAATTATAAAATGTTTAACTTTATTTTTCATAATTAATATATATATATATATATATATATATATATATATATATATATATATATATATATATATATATATATATATATATATATATATATATGTGTGTGTGTGTGTGTGTATATATATTAAGTATAGCATAACAATGTCCTTTTTCATTAAGTATTGTTCACGTATAGTCTTAATATTTATTTATTTTTCCTATACACTTATTATGACTTATTTATTTTAATATCATTAATTGCAATTAAGTAATAAATTATTTCATTTAAATAAATTAATTAGTTCAATCAAATCATGTATAGAAAAAAAAAGAATAAATTGAGATTTTTTTATATATAATTGATATTTATTTTAGACAAACAATAAAATTAAGGATTTATTATTTTTAAGAGTTACATACTTTGATCATAACTGCACAATGAAAAAAATAAAATACTAACAACTACATAAATATACAGCAAAGAGACAAAATTGTCCATGTGTGGTTGCACATTTTTAGAGAGACATGGGGAGTAATAAATAGTTTTCAATTGTATTATGTTATAAAGTAACATTTAAAAAAATACAAGTTAAGATTCTTTCAAATAATTAGAATATATGTATATATATATTAAATTTTTACATGATATAGTTATATTTTACATTACAAAAGTCAAATGTTATAATTTGTTACAAATTCTTTATATTGATGAAAGAAATTGTCTAGATATAAAAAAAAAATTCTTCCTAATTAATATTGTTACGTTATATAAAACACATTATTTAATTAAAAAAATAAGAATAATAATTAAATGATCCCGCGTTATTATGAATTATAGAGTAACATTAATATAAAAAAACATATGGAATATATTGTATATAATTTTTTTTTTTTAAAATGCATATATAACTATAAAAATTTTCTTTAGATTATAATATTTTTCATCTCAACGGCAAAACGTAATAATATAATTTAATTTAATTAGAAGTAATATTTTTCATTTAAAAGAATAGTTTATTATTCTTAAAGATTTTTTTTTTATGTATAAAATCAAATACGTGTAAACTCAAATCAAGAAATGATTTCCCATGTTTCAGTATTAGAAATAAGACGAATACTTGTATAGATATTATTTCAAGAAATATTAATACTCGAATTAATAAAAAGTGATATTGGTACATTGAATTATTTCATGAATAATTATAGTATAAATAAAAAGTGACAACATTTTTTTTAATAAAGGAACAGACTTGTATGAGTTTCACAGTGAGACAATTTTATACTTTGGTAACTAGTTATCATTTTTAATTAAGAAAACTATCACTTTTTTTTAAATATTATTATCATTTTTCAATTATACTAATTGTAAATTATTTTGAAATATTCACAACACCATTATCACATTTTTTACTAATTGAGTATCATTTTTTATTATAATTTCGTGAGACGTCTCACTCAAGTGTTTGTCTTTAATGAAAAATGATATTCTCTCGGTTCGAGCAAGCTTTTCACACTTCTTTTGCAATTTATTAAGGAAGTGTGAAAAGTTTGATATGACGAAGAGAGTACTATCTTTAATAAAAAAAATAATTATTCTCGAGTCTCCTTAAACGTAAATGTTTTCTTTTTACATGTAGATTATGGAATATAATAATTTAATCTTATGTCCCGCTACAAGAGTTACATTTTACTAATTAGAGCGTCTCGCTACAAGAGTTATATTTCATTTTTTAGTAAATGAGACTCACATAAATCAATCATTTTATCTTCATGGACCCACGCACAACACTAATACAACTACACACTTTACATTAAATTATTATATATCTTAATCTACTACACATTAAAATATTATATTTTTTAATCTCCTTGCATACAGTAAACGTAACTCTTTTTATGGGACGGAGGGAGATAATGGATTAAGAGAATATAATATTTTAATATGTAGTAGGTAATTGTATTAGTGTTGAGTGTGGGCCATGTGTAGTAAGTTAAATATAATAATTATATTTTGTGGGTCATATGATCAATCCAAAAATAAAGGAGACACCCTCTTGTGAGATAAGTCTAAGACGGGTCGACCTATCACTAAAGTATGCTTATTGTATACATAAAGTATGTTTATTTGTAGTTAAAGTATAATATGTTAATAATAAATAATATTATAACACATTATAATCATACTTTAATGCATAATCAATCATACTTTAGAAAATATATTTTAACAATCATCAAACATACTTTATTTATGCAATAAACATGCTTTAGTGATGGATCGACTCATCTCACAAATAACCCGTCTTACAAGAAACTTTATCAAAATGAAATAGATATTTTGCAATGAAATGAATAAAAATATCAAAATGAATGCTACGTATCAACAGGGGGATAAAAATGTCAAGTGACGGAAGAGTATTATTTAGAAAAGGATTAATTGCATTAAAATATACAATATTTTTCTCTTTCTTCAATTTAATCGCGAACTTTTTTTATTGTCAAAAAAACATGACCTTCTTATTTTTTCTCAATTTAATCATGAATTTTCTCTTTATCAATTAAATACATGACTTTTTTGTATTTTTTCAATTAAATCACAAATTTAACTTCTTTTAGTTAAATATATAATGATTTTAATATTTTGTCATTTAATTAAAATTCTTTCCTAAATAAAAAAGTCTATTAAACAGTTTTATGAATTCTTACTAATAATAATTTTTTAAGAATTAATAAAAAAAAACTTTTAACACAATCATATTTTTTAGCCCACGCAGCTAATATTATTTAAGAATTATATATATATATATATATATATATATATATATATATATATATATAAAATATAAATTATATAACATAATTTTATTAATAATAATTAGGAAGTGAATTTTATATTAATTTTTTTTAAAACAAATGTAACACCAATTGATATTTCTTGCAAACATTTTTTTTTGAGTTTTATATCTAATTATTCATTCAAATATTAATTTTTTTTAAAAAAAAATTAACGATCTTCAAATTATTTAAAAAGATAATCAATTAAAATTGAGACAACTTACGTCAATTTTTATAAATTGTTTTACAATTTATTTAATATTTAAAATATAATCCATGAATTATATTTAAATTATTTAATGTGTATTGATTTTTATTAAAAAGATTTTTGAACAAATAGCAAAATATAAGGAAAATTTTGTGATTAAATTGAAAAAATACAAAAAGTCATGTATTTAATTGATAAAGAGAAATTTCGTGATTAAATTGAGAAAAAATAAGAAGGTCATGTATTTTTTTGACAATAAAAAAAGTTGGTGATTAAATTGAGAATAGAGGAAAATTTGGTGTATTTTAAAACGTAAAAATAGTGTAATGTGAGATTGCTTCGCCAGCATTGCCGTATAACTAACGATGAAATAGTAGCTTTCCAAAAATAAAAGATAAAAAATTTAATGAAGTCGAACCGTAGTTAAGAAATAGAATTCATGTATCATACTTTATATTAGAACTAGTTTTTACCTGGCCGCACGTTGTGCGGATAGGGATATTTTTTAAATATTTTTACTTTTATTTTTTTTATGAGGTTAATAATATTCCCTTGGAATTGATGAGTAATTTATTTTAATCTAAAACCACAACGATCTCATGCATGCATGACTTGATTGTGATTCTTAAACCGCTGTCATTAACAACTATGATGACTAAAATGCTTAGTTTGGGAAGAATCATGAGAAATGTGATAGTTTTACCTGGTGATGATGATCAGATTGATGAGTACGCATTGTCGTTCTAGGTTGAATTTCTCAATTGTTGATATTAGCATGTAATAGAGCTTAATCATGAAACTAAATATTTGGAAGTATCTGCAAATTCATTGTCACATTAAATAGAACTTTTCATGAGAAAGATTATAAATATGTAATGATGAGAAAGGTTACTGATATGTAAAATAATGTGAGTATTAAATTACAACTTAGCTAAGCATGTTAAGAACTAATTATGTTTGAATTATGATCAATTATAACTGTCATGGGTTTCTAATTCATTTAAGAATTCATTCGCTCAAATTAGTGCATATGGTTATTAGTTAAAGAAACCTGGTTATTTGAATAATAATCATGAATACTTAGAATTTATCAACTAAAAATGAAAGAAAATATAACTACAGAGAAAGTGTGATCAAAAGGTTAATAAAGTTATTACCAAATAGAAATATCCATCACCCGTACCCGTATCAGTAAATGTCCATCACCCGTATATACCCATATCTACAACATAGTTTTTGAAAGTTGACATTTTACAAATTCAAATCATACTTATTCATTCATACTTTATAGGTAGATAATCAATGAATATGGAACTGCAAAGGAAACACAAAAACATAAAAAGAAAAAAATGAAAGAAAATATAAGTATAGAGAATGGGTGATCGAAGGGTTATCAAAGACATTGCCGAATAAAATATCCATCACCCGTATCCGTATTCAGCTTAATGTCCATCGCCCATATCTATCACCCGTATCTAGACAACATAACTTTTGAAAGTTGACATATTACAAATTCTACCAAACTTACTAATTCGTACTTTATCGATAAATAAACGATGAATATGATCTTGAAAAAGGAACACAAAAAACATAAAAGTGAAAGAAAATATAACTAATGAGATTGGATGATCAAAGGGTTATCAAATCCATTAACAAAGAGAAATATCATTTGTACCTGTATTCTAGTAAATTTCCATCACTCATACCCATATCTAATTAGAACATGATATGTTTAATAACAACTACTTTAATCAGCTGATAGATTAAAAAAAACTTCTTATACATTTTTTTTAAAAAAATAAACTTCTTATACATTTAGAGACTTATATTTATAACTAAAACAAAACAAAAAAATTCTAATATACTTAAACACATATATTCATGTGCAAACAGTTATTTTTAAAAAATTTATTGAGAAAAATTGAATGGTAAATATTAAATGAGGAGCTCAATAATGCTTACTGAAATAATTATGCACATATAATTTTTGCAACGCAAGTTCACTATAATTTATCCAATAACATTGTACTAATAATTCTAAGCCTCAAAAGTACAATTCATTGAACCAAATCACAATATAACTTGAATTTTTCATTTACGGACACTTGACATGCTTGGGCTTTATTAGTTCGAATTTTGAAGAGCAACGCATCAACTAATCACAAATTACTCAAAAAAATCACCAAGCCATTTAATTTTCGTTCATCATGCGCAAACTACATCTTCTTACTTACCTCTTGTTATGTTAGAAAATAAAAAATTAAAGAAGAGGAAGAACAATATCATATTTGAGAACGATTAATTATAAATTGTCTTAGTTAATTTATATGTACTCCATCCATATTCATGTTATTTGTTATTGTAAATAGGTGTGCGTATATTAAGAAATTGAATTTTTTTTTAGATGTATGATGTAAAAAATTATACTTATGAAATAGCAATTATTTAAAAAGATTTTGGAATGCCACAAACTCAGAGCTACTTTCACGGAAAAAAATAAGATTAGAGGAATGAAGAAAATGACATCTGGTTTGTCACGGCATTTAGTACATAAAAATATAAAGCTTTATTAAACGGTAATTGTATTAAGGTAGAATTGTTATATAAATAAAATATAGTATTTATATAATTAAAGTATATTTGTAATTAATCATATTATAAAACTATAATATGATTTGATAGCCTAGTGAGTTTTTAAAAGATTATTACAAATAAATAAGTTGAAAAGGAAAAAGTTATGGAAATGTAATAATAAATAGTTGAAAATGTAAAAGAAGAAATTGTAGAACTTGAATAAAAATAAGGGGATTGACATTAATATTATTTCATTTAATTTTAAATTGATTTCACACATAGATGACAACGATAGAGTACTCTTATTCGTATTCATTTAAATATAAACTACTCGAATTCATATTCCATCATATTTTAAAAATATATTCTGATACCCGTAATCATCTCAATCTCGTTTATCAATATACATGTTACCGTACTCTTTTAATATTTATTTATTTATCTAAGTCATATAAAAACCTGCATACCTTAACCCATTGTTCTTCAATCTTGTGGCGAAGCTTCAAGTCATACTCACTACTGACATCCAAGTTGTTCAAGGTCGTAGCAATCTCTGTACCAGTCTTCTGTACCCTGACACAACCCAAAAATAATTTTGCTCCAAGATTGTGCTCCCTCGTCTTCTTGCGTTGCACGGGACAAAGATTTATACTCTCTTTGTCACATATGTTTATTGTTTGTACTGAAATTAAAACATATTGTATTTTAATCTTTAGTGGGTTGAGTTGAGAAATATAATATTTTAATATATAATGAATAGTTGTATTATTGTTGTGTGTAAGCTCTATAATGTGAAGATAAGTGTAGGACGAAAGTAGGTATAGCAACGGGTAGGGTACCCGACCGCTTATTTTGGGGTACCCGTACCCAATTAAAAATAACTACCGTAACCATACCTATGGTACCCGTACCCCTCCCGTACCCGTTTGTCAATACCCACGGATACCTGTATCCGTTTAATATTAATTTTATTTATATATTTTTTTTTTGTTTAAATAAATATAATATTAAAAATTACTCACATTATTATTAATTAAATGTAAAATAAATATAATATAATTTCTATTATTTTAAATAAATATTTAATAAATATGATTAAATAATACTTATAACTATTAATTAAATATATAAAATACTCCATCGGTCCCATACTTATATTCATATTTTTCGTTTTCGTTCGTCCCACACATATCTTCACCACCCAAAAAAGGAAACTTCACATCAACTAATAACCTCAAACGTTTTTTTAATTTCAAAAATATCATTCTCACTTAATACGCAAAACTATATAATATATATTAAATTTTACAAAAATATATATATAAAAGGGTACCCACTGGTATTGAGTCATTACCACGTACTCATCTCAAATTCTAATGACATTTTCTAAAACTTTACATACATGTACAAAACCCGTTTATAACTACCTGCACACATCCATTAGAATTCGTGTAAATCTAATACAAAAAATATTCGTCCCTTTGTCATCCCTAAACGGAGGGAATATAATATAAGTTCTATTTTTTAAATAAATATTTAATAAATATAATTAAATAAAACTTACAACTATTAATAAAATAAATAAAATATCTCATAATATATTGTATAAATTAATTATATTAAAAATACGTATATATGGAAGGAGGTACAGAAAGATTACCCGTACTCATCCCAAAACCTAATAAGATTTTATTTAACTACTCGTACCCCTCCTAAATCCGTTTAAAATTATTCCGTATCTGTTTCATTGAGTTCAAGTAGACCAGATACGCATAAATACCCTTCTAATTGTTATTCCTAGACATGATGTGTGTGATGAAGTACTTATTCATTTATTTTATTTTATTTTTATTTTATTGATCAATTTCATAAAACAATTTTTATGTTGCAATAAATAATTAAACATTGTGTCATTAATATTATTTTAAATTGTTCAAAAGAAATTTAAATTTATAATTTTTATAACTACGTATAATTGTTATGTGTAAGCCCCATAGTGTAAAGATAAGTGTAGGACGGAAGTAGGTATAGCAACGGGTAGGGTACCCAGTTATTTTGGGGTATCCGTACCCGATTAAAAAAATATCCATAACCACACCAATCCCATTTAAAAAATTTATTATGGTACTCGTCTCATACCCATTTGTCAATACCCACAGGTACCTGTATCCATTTAATATTAATTGATTTTATATATATTTATATTTTTTATTTTTTAAATAAATATAATAATAAAAATTACATTATTATTAATTAATTAAATAATTAATTCAAGTATATCTCTCATTTATTTAAAGAATTATTTCAAGTATATTAATGATATTTGCAAAAACAATGAGTTAATTGTCATACAATCAAATGAATGTTTGCTAAAACAACATACTATTTATATCTCAAATAATTGGAGTGGATATACAATGGTTGATTTTCTACAATAGCAAATACAGTAATCATGCTTTAAATGGAAGTCCATCTTATTTAACCATCAACTTTCATTGACTTGAATAAGACTCAATTGAGCCATAGTTATAAAAATAATAATCAAGTTCTCAAAAAATAAATAAATAAATAATCAATTACACCATGTCTAACAATTCCCTAGTAAGAATTATTTTAATAGTATGTAGTGTAAGAATTTCAATATTTAAATGTACAATTAAAATTACTACTATTATTTTCTAATCAATTGGTGGCACAATCACCAAGTATATGACGTCACATTCCTTTATTTATAGTCATTCATCAGTAGCTAAAATACACATATTAATTTTCAAAGTCCATAAGTTTCGAACATATATTTAACATAAGTTTAATTATTAAAATAAATATTTTAATAAAAAATATACCGTTATTAACTGAAAATAATATGAATTATATTATTTTTCAAATAAATAGTACTCCCTCCGTCCCGAATTTATGTTCGCCGACACTATAGATACAAAGTTTAAGATACATTATTTTTTAACCAATTTTATTGACTTTTTAAGGGTATTGTAGTATTTTTAGGTAATAAATAAATTATAAAGTATATTATGTGTGTTAGGTAAGAGTGATATTTTTGAAATTAAGATAACTTTTGAGGTTGTTGGTTAATGTGAAGTTTCTTTTTTTAGTGGTGAAATTAAGATAAATGGGGGACGGATGAAAACGGAATGTGTGAATATAAGTGTAGGACGGAGGGAGTGTAAATTAAATCTGATAAAAAAATATCATTATTTATTAAATGAAAAAAATTACTCTTTACAGACATAAATTATTGTACTTTTAATTAATAAAAAATTTACTTTTCAAATTCTTGTAATCCTTATTTTATCGACTCTTTAGTACATGAAAAATTACTCTTTAGAGACATAAATTATTACTTTTCTAAATAAAAATTATTACTCTTTAAAAAGTGAAGTAATTTTTATGTACTGAAAAATAATTTTAAAAAATAAGATTTAAATGTTACACCTGCACTCAATCAACCATATTTGTAGCAATACCAGACATGTTTATCAATATCTTAGGTTATAAATACTCATTTAATATCAATTTATTTACATATATTTTTAATTTTATTGATGAAATTAATATTTAACATAAAAATATACTATTGTTATTAACTAAATATATAGAGGAAAATTTTAATATTATTAACATAAATAAACATTCAGTTATACTCATATGGTAAATTTATATCATTATCGCTAAATTATTGGAATAATTTTGAAATTATAACCAAATTATTTTCGGAATAATACCAAAATTTTTGGAAACAATAATTTTTGGGATAATAACCAAAATAAATCAAAAAAATAGATTTAAGTGCCTGAAGAATGAATCATTGTTTATGAGTTAAAATAAGATAGTGGGTAGTTTTTTTTTTTAAATAAAATTATCTATATTATTTTATTTTATTTAATGATGGAGATTAAATTAATCAGTATTCTAACGATTAAGTTTGTCCAAGTGCACCGTCACACACCAAGTACATCACAATTGAACTCGTAATTAAATTGATAACAAAAATATGAACTCCTGAATATACAATAATAGTGGATACAACTATTTAGCACCATAGACAAAATAAAAAAATAAAAAATTTAATTAATTATTTTCTGCGTCTATAACAAAAGGGTCGGTGCAGAAAAATAATAAGTCATACATTACATGCTTACAGTATAGAATATTAAATCAAAATAATTGAAAATATTTTATCTATAAAGCAAGATCACAAATGTCATGCAGAAGCCAGAGTTGATTATCTTCCTCGTCCAATGATGTTTTACCTAACAACTTAGAGTGCTTCGAAACAATAGCTCATCTATCTTACACCAAGTTAAATAGAAAATCCAATGAGAGAAATAGTGGAATCCATTTCCAATACAGACGTCAAAGCCAAAAACTGAAAAGGAAAAGACTAAAAAAAGAATAAGATTATTCTGAGTTATATTTTAGTTATAACTTTAGAACTTGTCCTCCTCAGGTTAAAATGATGGTACCAAAATAAAACTAAAATGGAGGAAACGGCAAATCTGACTCCATCTAATTGGAGCATATACTGAAATTCCATAATTCCTTTTGACATTCCATTACTAATACGTGGATTTATTTTATACAATAAGTGAAAATTGAATAAAGTAAAACTACTACATGCAAATCAAAATTCTACAATTTAAAAGCATATTTGTACCAGTTACCTGATCAGAGCATTCATGCATTTTGACTTGAGAGGGTCTGTGATCAATAATTTAAACTTACCCACCTGAGTCCAGCCTGAGCACAAAATATAGAGAGTATGCCAGTGTCAGTGCCACAACCAACATCAACTACAACCTTACGTAAAGGAATCGACATTTAACATAAAAAACATACTACAGATAGACAGTAAAAGAAATGGTAAGACAACTTATTTCATTAAGGGATTCAAGAATTGAAAAGGGCACACCTAATAATTAAGTAGGGCATCACATTCTATCTTAATATTTAGTATTACAAACAAATGCAGCTGAATCTATTAAGATAACAATTACGAACCCAAGAAGTAATTAACAATTGCGCGCAATGACGCACACACATTAACAAAAATTTCCCAATACGAAAATTAGGTTTATCCGCAACAAGTTATAAATTTTAATGACATGAATATAAAATTGGATGATACATAATACCTTGACGACGATCGTATTGAAACGAAGCTTCCTGATTTGCCGTGTTGGAATCTGTGCTGGTGTCAGAATCCAAAATCTCCTTTAACCATTAAAATTACAGCTATTACTCTGAACATCACTTTCCTCTTCTTCTTCACATAATTATCTTTTTCTTCCTCATAACTGTAACATTCTTTCTGGTTCATCATCCCAGTATTAAATACCAGGCAACCCTATGTGCAGAGCCACAGTTAAAATAGTATCCATTAGTCCATTGTTATGGGGTCCGCTTACAACAGATTTTAAACAGTGAAAACCACTTTTATATATAATCCAAAAGTTGTGATAAGAGTGGTGCTTTTGAAAATAAGTGATAATGCCCCCCTCCCAGCCCCAAAAAATGCTGCAAACACCTCTACGGACAATTAAGATAGCTTTCTAATTCCATAAATTTTTCCAATGGAAGGGAGCGGGTTGGTCTGTCCTACAATCTTTCAATTAAATCCTCTCTATGAAATGGAACAAATTCAGCTAACAAAGATGTATGAATATTTAGAAAACAAATTTAAAAAATTATAATTTTAGAATTCAAACATGAACAAAGTTCTTCAATAAATTCGCCGATATTGTTCTGTGTACTGCATCTTGCCACAAACTAACGCATATTCAAATATTACGACAAAATTCAAATTTAGAGAGAAAAGGTTATGTGATTATCCCAACGAAGAAATTTAAACATAATATGAAAAGATAAATTATCTCAACCAAGAAGTTTGTATATACGTTGTCTCACTCTAAATTATTTCTAATGTTATCTATAGGAGTAAAATGAAAAAGATAAGTATGACACCAATATGAAACTATCTCATATTCAAGACCATTGTCATCACTTTGTTAAAATAATTCAATTAGTTCACTAACACTGTTTTCAGCACCTTGACAGGACGGACGTATTAACACTTAGGCATATTAGAAAAGTAAAAAACCAAAAGAATAAGACCAGTAACTATACTAAACCTATAAATTCACCACCAATGAAAAAATGCCAAGAAGCCAGGGAAAACATACTTAGAAGATGAGAAATCCTGTGATTATAGGTCATATCAGCCACGACACAAAAATTATCAATATTTACATGGGGCATAACATGCTAAATAGAAAATCTCCAGCAGATTTGCACAACATTGATATCAGCATATACCATCACTATTATGGCAGAAAGTGAAAACATCAAATACTCAAATATTGATGCACCCAATGAGAAAGAATCGAGGTGTAAATGAAGTTAACAACTTTCAATTAATTACCTTGAAAGAACCTATTGCATGCACATTAGTATAATCACAAAATGGATGCAATATATGTAAGAATATGATTCATTACACAAAATTAATATAAATGGATGCAAAAATAGTGCTCAAACTTATATAAATGAATATATATATATATATATATATATATATATATATATATATATAAATGACCATTTATATATTGTCTTTTAGTGATTAAAAAATGAAAACACAACTGAGATATCTCCATCTTTAACTTCAAAAAATATATAAATGGTCAAATACTTAATTGTTGGCATAGATACATCAAGGTAAGATATATGCTTATTTGACTGCTTCATGAACACAACTATCACAGGATCATTTGGATCTAATTAACTTCTTATCAAAGAATTTACCAATAATTAAATTTCTTTATCACTATCCTACATGCATTAACTTTTATGCAAATAAACTAACTTAATATTCAGATGCATATATACTTCTAAACCAACAAATTTTGAATAATTAAGATAATCAAGAATATCATTTGATGAATTACTTCATACCTATGTAAGATTCCATATATAGGTGATACTCTTTGGTTTTGACTTCTCTTCTCTCAAACTCCAATTGTAAATAGAGCTGGTTCAGCCAACCAAAAGAACATTGTTAGCTATGATTAAATTGAATACTAATTCATTACCTACATGAAGAAAAATAGGCCCCGAGGAAATATAGGGCAAAAGTGCACCTCAAGTCTATGAAACCAAAAACCAAATTGCAGCAATATCACAACTAAAAAATTTAAAAATTAGACTCATGAATTGCAAATATTAGCACTTGAGGAATAAAACCAAAAACCATATTGCGTTAACACCACAACTCAAAAACTTAAAAATTCGATTCATGAATTGCAAAAATAAGCACTTGAGGAATAATTCATTCTTCTAAATATTTAGAATTTAATAATTGCAAACATCCAAAACAAAGTACTGACTTTGAATTTAAATAAATGATAACTTACCAAAAAGATTAAAAAAATAAAAGGGAAAAAAGGATAGCCAATTTACAGAGGATATATTGGACTAAGCACCGACCTGTAAAAAAAATCAATAACATGTACAAAGTAAATGTGCAAAACCCTGCAAAAAAAATTATCTTATTTATAAAGAAATCCCATTTGTCAAAATTACCACCCATTTGTAAGTAAAACCATCCACCGGACTAAATTAAGAACCAACCAAATATACCCACCGAATCTTCGGTCCAAGCTCAAAACCCACAAACTTACAGCCACAATTGAGCAATGTTGAGGGGGAAAAAGAAAATTAGAAATAGAAAATCGTACCCAGAAAGAATAATGAAATTGGTGATCACCAAATTCCAGGAAAAGCTGCAGCTCCAGATCCACCCATATCCTAATCGAACCACAAAAGATCAATGTTCCTCTAAGAAAATTAGTAATCAAATGTTCAGAAATCAAATTGCAAGGAATAAAGGTTAACAATTCTATTTCTCTAATGCACAATAATAGTAGTTGATAACATAGTTAATATTAAGTAAACATAAATAGAATAACAAAAACCCCACAGAAGGGTTCCAACAATCTTGGTAGACCAATAGGCCTCAGAACAAAATTCCAATTCATAATATGCATAAGATGAATTTTTTAAAGAGTGCACATTGAACCACAAAAAAATAAAGTTGTAATCACAACCAATCAGAAAAAATAACCAAATACAACCAAAGTTTAACTAATTTGCAAAAATAATATAAGACAATATTGAAGAGGGGCGAAAAGAAGGGATGTACCTAAGTTTCGAAAATTGAAGAAAATAAATTTCTCTGAAAATAGAATAGCTTGTAATCACAACAAAACAGACAAAATAACCAAATACAACCAAAGTTTACTTAATTTGCAAAGATAATATAACAAAATACTGAAGAGATGTGAAAAGAAGGGATATACCTGAGATTCGACAGTTGAAGAAAAGAATTTGTGAGGCATGTATTCCTATATAAGCTATCAAATAGTCTGCAAGTACTACCCAATAATGTTCGCAAGAAGTCAAATGGCTTCTCATCTCGTGCATTGACCGTGGCAAAGAAATTTTTTGATTCCACCTGAAAATCATGCATCTTCCTGCTAGATGTCTCTGCAAATTTAATTAACTGTTGAAATCAAAGCCCTGAAAACATGACCAAGGAATCCATAACATTCAAGTTGTATTCACTCATATATATGCAAAAATTTCCATTTAGAGAGATGAAATTCCTCAATAACTTAAACGCCAGATTAAAGAAATGAAAAAATACACAAATCTTATCATTTGAATAATAATATAGAATTAAAGAAATCCATAAATTCTTTTTTAGATTTTAAAAAATATATAAATTTTTTTTTTTGAAAAAATTTTAGAAAAATAAGGATTAACTAGACATATTGGTGAATAACTTGCATACAACGATAAATATTTTTTCAGCATGTTTTGCCTCATTTCCTACAAATATTCACATAATAAACCATATATATTAAAATAAAATATCAAACACTTATTAATAGTATTGCAATATGAAATTTAAATTCTTGAGAAAATGGAACAATTTATAGTGAATGTATCAGTCAAACACCCTTTTGTTGGTATAATACAGTTAACATAAGATCTAGGATTTATACTCCAATAAAACACACCCTGATAATGTCATTTCAGTCTTTAATTTCATAATGTAATCTTAGAAAAACAAAATCAATTAAATAAAATTAATCACATTATACACACAACGCTTCTCAATAAAATACAATTGAATGTGAACAAATGGTAAAAAAATAATATTACCGTATGAAAAGAAAAAAATCCGCTTAAATATTGTGAAATTATGATGTTGACGGCGGGGGAATCCTGATGTTGACGACGGCGGAAGAAGATCGCGAAGCACTACATCTTTTTTATTAAAGTTTGAAAAAGAAGCGGCGACAGCGTCGCCTTATGTGCGATGAGGCTGAACACATGGATAGATAGTGTACGCAAGGTGGAGGCGGCGGTCGATACGGCGGCAGCTCTGGTGGGTGATGCTATAGGGATCGAAGAACTCATTGCCCATGGTACGGGATCAAGAGAATGGGAAAGAAAGAGTGGGGGAAATAAAATGAGATTAGGTTTGGAAAATATTTTGTTCAAAAAATTGATATAATTTTATGTAATTACTAAAGAGATTTGTGGAAGAATGATATTTGTATTAAGAAATAAGAATAATATACAAGTACAACAGACCACTAAAGCTATATTACAACGATGTGGGATATGTACATTCCTAATAATATATACTTTCCTAATACGCCTCCTCAAGACGGCGGGCGGATGACAACGCCGATCTTGGACATTAGAAATGAAAGGCGAGGTCGAGATAAGGACTTCGTAAGAGCATCAGCTAGTTGATCAGCAGAGGAGACATGTGACACCCGAAGAAGAGAGGGTTTGACAAGATCGCACAAAATGATAATCAATAGCGATGTGTTTCATTCGAGAGTGAAACACCGATTGGAGCTGAGATAAGTGGCCCCAATATTATCACAATATATGACCGGTGGGGAATGTGACAGAAAAACACGTACCTCATCAAGAAGAAAGGAGGTCAATCGAACTTCAGCAGCAGCACTAGCAATCGCACGGTATCCTGCCTCTGTAGAAGAGCGAGCAACATTTCGTTGCCTGAGCGCCAAGACACGAGATTAGAGCCGAGAAAAACAACATAGGCTTCTGTGGAGGACCTATCATCATCGGTATCACCTGCCCAGTCAGCATCAGTGAAACAGTGCAAAGTTAGTGGAGAGTCTCGACGAAGAAGAAGAGAGCACGAACGTGTGCCATTTAAGTATCGTAAAAGACGCTTGACAGCTCCCCATTAAGTAACAGTAGGTGCATGCATGAACTGAGAAAGCTTATTCACTGCATAGGCAATATCCGGTCGAGTGAGTAAAAGATACGAAAGGCTGCCAAGAACCTTCCGATAAGTAGTAGCATCGTACGACTCAGTACCATCATGCAACGAAAACTTAACACCAGCAGCAATTGGTGTTGAAACTGGCTTGGCTGACAACATGTTTAAACGAGTCAGAAGATCTGTGGTGTACTTGAGTTGAGACAGATGACAACCCAGTGAGAATTGATTCACTTCAATTCCTAGAAAGTAAGAGAGCGGACCCAGATTCTTGATAGAAAAATTTGTTGCAAGAGCAGAAGCAATTTTTTGAAGAAATGTCTAATCGCTCCCTGTCAACACTAGATCATCAACGTAACCAGGAAGTATGCCAAGATGTTATTGTGATGATACACAAATAAAGACTTATCGGATTTAGCACAATAAAAGCCAGCAGAGATTAGAAACGAGCGCAATGCATTGTACTAAGTACGCTGTGCCTGTTTCAAGCCATAGATAGATTTATGAAGCCTGCAAACGTGAAAGGGTGTATCAGGATCAGCAAAACCTGGTGGTTGAGACATGTAGACCTCTTCAGACAGCGAACCATGCAAGAAGGCAATATTCACATCAAATTGATGGAGGGGCCAACTACGAGAAATAGCAATACTCAAAACAACACGAATTGTAGCTGGTTTGACAAATGGACTGAAGGTTTCTGTTGAAATCCAGTCCCGGGCGCTGATGAAACCCTTTAGCCACAAGCCTGGCCTTATATCGGTCAACTGATCCATCGATTTTTCGTTTGATGCGAAATACCCATTTACAACCGATTATATTCTAAGAGTTGGTAGATGGAACAAGAGACCAGGTTCCATTCCGGATCAGAGCATTGAACTCTGAAGACATCGCATCTCGCCAATGGGAAGTGGTTGAGGCCTGAGTGACAGAAGTGGGCTCAACATCAGTGAAAAGAGAGGTGGAGAGACAATACCTGGGGTTGGACTTTATAATATTGTTGTGAGAGCGGGTGACCATGTGATGACGAGTAGCAGGAGTTGGTGAAAGAGAGCGAGTCGGATCATCATCCAATAGAGGCACAGGCACTGACAAAGCAGCAGTAGATGGTATTGGCGGAGATGGCGGGGTAGATGATGATGTAGGTGGTGAGGACATCTCTGTGATCGGGTGAGATGTGGTGATAGAAGATAATGGTGAGATGAATGGAGGTTGTGGTATTTGGCTGTCGGGAGATATGGGCGGAGAGGTGGACGGGTGTTGAAATGGGAATATAGTTTCAACAAAGGTAACATGACGAGACGGTTGTTAGATTTATCAAGACACAGGTAAGCACTCTGGGTTAAAGAGTACCCAACGAAGACACAAGGTGTGGATCGAGTGTCAAGTTTTTGGGTGGAATACGGGCGTAGCCAGGAGTAACGAGTGCAGCCAAAGATGCGAAGTTTAGAAATGTTGGGTGGTTCTTTATATAGTTTTTCAAAGGCAGAGAGCATGTTAAGGTTAACTTTGGGTAGTCTATTTATAAGGTAAGCGGCTGTTGAGAAAGCATAAGGCCAATATTTGAGGGGCATAGAGGCATGGTGGAGGAGAGCAAGGCCTGTGTCAACAACATGACGATGTCGTGGTTCTGAATTGCCAGGTGTAGTGAGATGAGTGATTCCATTTGCTGTGAGAAAAGGTTGAAGTGCAAGATATTCTCCACCATTATCAGAGTACAATGTGCGAATGTGTGTATTGTGATAGTTTTCAACAAGGACTTTAAAGGCAACAAACGTGGGTAAAACATCAGATTTCCTTTTTAAAGGATAAAGCCATACATACTTAGTATAATGATCAACAAAGATGAAATAATATTTGTATCCATCGAATGACATAACATGAGATGTCCAAACATCCGAAAATAAAAGTTCAAGTGGTCTAGTAGAAGACAAAGTTGACTCATCAAATGGTAACTTATGACTTTGGACACACTTGCAGGACTCACAATGGAATGTAGAATTATTTGAAAGCTGCAAATGAAAACTAGACAAGGCATGTCTTAAAATTTTGGGGGAGGGATGACCTAGGCGTGAGTGCCACAAAGACGTAGACTCACTATGAGTGGAGAGAGCATGGGGCAGAGAGGCTGATGTGGGTAGCCAAATATACAGTCCATTAATGCATAGGCCCTGTAGGATGATGTCCCCGGTTTGCTGATCCTTCACCTGAAAAAGGAAATAGTAGAACACAACAACAACATTATTTTGTTGGCACAACTGAGTGACGGATAAAAGATTAGAAGACATGGCAGGAACAACAAGAGAGTCACAAAATTCAAGATTAGATATGTTAGGGAAAAAAAGGTGGCCAGTGTGAGTGATAGATAATCGAGTACCATCACCAACGATGAGGGAGTGTGGAGGGATAAATTGGCAAGGTCCGTGGTGACGTGATGCGAGGCCCCAGAGTCAAGGATCCAACCCAGAGACGGCGGTGTAGAGATAGCAGTATGAGCAGAGGGCGAGCTGAAATTTGATCGACGAACAGGTGCCTGTACGAGTGAAGAGAGGTCCGGACACCGCCGTGCGGAGTGGCCTAGTACACCACAAATCTGGCATTTGCCTTGATAACCTGTCCGATTTTGAGGACCAAATTGAGAGGGCTGATTGTTGCGGCCCTGGTGATGTGGTTGACGTGGCGGACCAAAAGTGATGCCGGAGTTTGTGCGAACAGTCGGGGCACGCTGGCGGGGGGCCACATTGAAAGCAGTGGCTGGAGTGTCAAACATAGCAGGCTTACGGCTGGACATTTGAATTCTGCGCTGAGAAGCTTTTCGTGTAATTCTTCAAAGGATATAGAAGAGTCTCGGGCCTGGATAGCAAATCCAATATCCTTGTAAGAATCATCCAAACCATTCAGCACTTTGAGAACTAAATCCTCAGAATCAGTTTGCACACCAAGAAGCGAAAGTTCGTCCACCACACCTTTGATTTCGAGCATAAAATCTGTAATTGATTTTGTACCTTTGATATGATTGTGAATCCTATTTTTTATGGCAAGAATACGCCCCCTGGAGGATTGGCCATAGATGGTGGCAAGAATTCCCCATGCTTTGGCAGATGTCGCAGCCGAAGCAATAAAAGAGATGAGGGTCGGAGTGATCGATCCGATCAAGGCACTGAGGATCAATTGATCTTGTCGAATCCAATAGGAAAAGAGGAGATTTGGAACTTTTTTTCCCTCGACATCTATGGTGGAAGCCGGACAAGGGAAGGAGCTGTCCACAAATTTGTGCAGATCATAGCCGGAAAGCAAGGTGCGGATCTGAAATGCCCAGACGACATAATTCGCAGAAGTGAGTTTTAGTGGTACCTGAGATGCGGTATTGAAGGCTACTAGAGATGGAATATCGTCATTCTTTTCTGAAGGACTAGAGATGGTTGAATTAGGATTATCAGATGACATTGTTGATGCTGGGTCCACAAAAATAAATAAATAAATAAATAACACTGATAGAGAGATGTAAGGTGGAGGCCGAGAGGATCAAAAGTGGGGTTAGCCTAAAGTGCTCTTATACCATAAAGAGATTTGTGGAAGAATGATATTTGTATTAAGAAATAAGAATAATATACAAGTACAACAGACCACTAAAGCCATATTACAACGATGTGGGATATGTACATTCCTAATAATATATACTTTCCTAATAATTACAAAGAGGTTCTAAAATTTGTATAAATTATGGAGTAGACACCGAATTTTTAAAGAGAATATCAAAAGAGTGATCAACACAAATGGTAGAGATGTATTCTTATTCAATTGAAATAAATCAGTGCTTGAGATTTGGTTAAAATTAGTAAAATTTGTTAAAATTAAGCAAAATTATTTTACTTTTATATTAGTATAGATTCCATTTACTCTGACCAGTCGACTTCACCTTAAAAGATATAAATTTATTATTTTATTTTTAATCATTAATAAAATTAATGAACATCTGTATTTTAAAATTGTTTTATAAAAAATTAGTACTTCTTAATTTTTATTTCTTTTTATTTGAGATTTAAGATAAACATGTCTGGATCAAAAAGGTTAGACCTAAACTTTAGAAAAAAAAATTAAAAATTAAAAAAATGTCTTTAACATTTAACAAGCCAAGCTTTTTTTCAAAGTAAGTATTACCCTCGTTCTGAACACTGTACGAAAGCATCTCATGGTGAGTCCCTTAAATTTTATTTAAATATTTATTACTTTTTAATAAAAAAAATATTATCCTATTTTATTAAAAATATTATTTCCTTCGAACTTATTGTATTTACATATTTTTATGCGCGAATTTAAAAAAAAATTATTTTTATATGCTCCATAAAGAAAGAAAATAATAAATAATTTAGTTAATCTAATAAAAAATGTTTCAAATTATTGGGATATATAAAAAAATAGATATTATGTTGAGATGTACGTAAAAAGTAAAGAGATACTCTCTTGTGAGACGGATTATTTGTGAAACAGGTGTGAGACGGGTCGATCTATCACTAAAGTATGTTTATTATATAGATAAAGTATGTTTATTTGTAGTTAAAATATGTCAATAATAAATTGTATTATAACGTGATAATAGCATACTTTAATGCATAATCAAGTATACTTTAGAAAAATATTTTAACAATCATTAAACATACTTTATTTAAATAATAGACATATTTTAACACGTCTTACAAACCGTCTCACAAAAGTAATGTCTCACAAGAGAATTTGTCAAAAGTAAATATTACTCCGTGTATTTTTTAAAATTTTAAGTAAAAGTAAAGTATGAAATACTTTGTGAGACGAATAAGAAAAAAAAGTGACAGGATTAATTTTTATTTATAATATAAATTTACTTTTTATTGATTAGAAACTCTTAAAATATTATCCCTCATTATTTAACAAAGATTAGTTCTTCTTCTCAAATGAAACATAAATATAAATGTGAGAAAGGAGTGTACATCAGCCCACACCATACTTCCTAAGTAAAACTCAAACCAATTCCTACCACTAATTACAAAATGTGAACTAGTTTGAAATCTTAGTTCTGTAAAAAATTTATGAGATGATGTGACAAGAAAGCATCTGGACCCTCAGCCTAAATATCTCAAAACAGATAAAGGATGTACAAAAGGAATTTAAACATGTTGATGGGCATAACAAATTTGCTGGAAACAGCATTGGCATTAAATTAATTATTAATTAAGAGAGTGGTATGTTAGAACACAGTACTGCTCAGAGCTGCTGAACCGATATACGTATACATAGGCAGAAGCATAAATATGAATAATTATGAGAGCTGTAAGAAGTTGGCAGCAAACACACCAAATTATGGAATCTCCGTACGGCTACATTTCAATGCATCCATTAGTTTAGTTGAATCCCCATTAATACACTTAATGACACATTTAACATCCTTAATCACCCCACTATATTCTTGAAAGGTAGTATTGTGATCATGGATGGTTGCATATGGTAGAGTTGTGTTTGCAATGTGTTATGTGATGCCTAGTAAGTAGGCCGTGTTGCCGTCCGTCTGTTTGAACGAGACCCTCCGTGGGAGACGAGGGAGGTTCAAACAGACGGACTTAGAACACGAAGGAACAACTCACACTAGTGGCGGTGGCAAGATGATCATGATTCTTTCGGTTTCACCTATTCTTGCTCTTTCATCAGTCAAACCACATGGATTACACTTAGAGCTTGTTCGCTAGTGGAGATGGAAATATAAAAAGATAATGTATAATGAAATTTGTTTAACTTAAGATTATATAAATTACAGTTTGGTATCATGTAGAAATGATTTGTTGATAACTAGACATTAATTATCTTATGTTTGTTATTGATTATTAACAAATGAAATAACAAAGAACACGAAGGAACAACACGGTGGCAAGATGATCATAATTCTTTTGGTTTCGCCTATTCTTGCTCTTTCATCAATCACCACATGGATTACAATTAGAGCTCGTATGGTAGTAGAGATGGGATATAAAAGGATAATGAATAATGAGTTCTGTTTGACTCTTGCACAATGTATTATAGTATGGTATCGTGGAAAAATGAGATAGTTGATTGCTAGATATTGATCATCTTGTGTTTATTATTGAGTAAGTTTCAATTCCACCCTAATACACCCAAGCAAACAAGCTCTTTATTGTGAACAAACAAACCTATCCTTAATTGGATTTTGAGATCAAAATCCAGCAACATTGCCCAAGTTCAGTTTGAACAAAAAGTGCTGGTCTTAAAAAATCAGATTAATCAAATAATCTTGATCCTAATTAGCTTGACATCAACAAAACAACTACAAGAATTTTCTTGATCCCAATTGAAAAAGATCAAAGAATCATCTCTACAACACCATTCATTCATTCATTCAATGTTGTTTAAAATCAGAAAACTTATTCTGCAGACAAGATCATCAATCACAAATCATCAAGATTACACCAACCTAAAAGTTAGAGAGAGAAGAAGCAAGAATCATGTTGAAGGAAGAAAAAACATAAAGTATCATCATCATCATTACCCATAACCATAACTCCCCACAAATTGCACCTTCATAACTTACAAAGATAAAATAAATACACAAAATGTATGTAATGTAAACCACCATTTTTCAATTCTGCTCCACACTAAAACCACCAGTAAATCTTGCCTTTGCCACCACAAGAAAAAAATGTCAAACACATGGTAGAAGAGATTCTCTGTTTTCCATTGGGTCAGAAAAAAAGGCCAATATATATAATAAATTCCTCTATTTTTTTCTTCTTCTTTTTTTCATTTTTTTAGGAGAAAAACTGTAAAAATAATGCCTGGCTCCATCCTGTCTGCCTTCAACCAGCAAAAATAAACAAAAAAAAAGGGGTTTTTTTTTCCTTTTTTCTTTCAAACCACATTGTGCTTCCCTCTTCTGTGAAGACCCCATAAAGAAGACAGATTACCAGAGCCACTGTCAGATGACACCCCTTTCAAGAAAAGGGCAAACTCGTCTTTCCACCACATGGGCCTCCTCCACCTCCTTCTGGGAGGCGCCACCGCACCGCCGCCACCACCTCCCATTGTTGTCCACCAAATGCAGTTACAGGGCCCCCCTTTTGTAATGCTTGCTTGCTTGCCTGTTTTCTTTGGCTCTGAAAAATGACAGTGAGAGAGAGAGGAGAGAGAGAAGGGGGGAATTGGGAGATGGAGTGTGATTGGTTGTTTGGAGGAAGTGTAAATGTCAAAGGGGGTGTGTTGGAATTGGAGAATGAATGAAGAAGAGATTAATTGAGAAATAATTTAAAGGGGAGATTGGGAAGTATGGGGGAGGCCGGTGAGAGGCCATTTTCAACCTTCTCTTTGTTCCTTTTTTCCAACACTCTCCATTTTCTCTCCCCCTTTTAGATACTATATATATATATATATACTCCCCCACCCTCCTCCTACCAACAAATTCTATATTCATTTGGTGTGTTTAAATTCAATCCCATTTAATCAATATTATTATACAAATGTACTACTCCAAAGATTGTCCATATCAATTTTACAATTTTCGGGAACCCCTCCCCCCAAAAAATTTTTTTATTATAAAATTTTAAATTTTTAATATTTGAATAATAAAAATATTACTACTCAGCCGTACCACTTACCCACCCATCCTTCGCCCAACACTACCCCCACCCCAAAAAAAAATTTTAATAAAATTTTAGATTTTAATATTTAAATAATAAAAATATTACCACCTAACCAACCCCCTACCCACCCCCTCCACCTCCACCCCAAAAAAAATTATTTTTTATAAAATTTTAGATTTTAATATTTAAATAATAAAAATGTTACCACACAATCTTACCCACCCAAACCACCACCCCCACTCCACCTCAAAAAAAAATTTTAATAAAATTTTAGATTTTATTTTTTAAATATTAAAATCTAAATTTTTTTTAAAAAATTTTTTTGATGGGTGGGGGGTGGTGAGTGAGGATGGGGGTGGGTGGATGGATATGGTGGTAATATTTTTATTATTTAAATATTAAAATCTAAAATTTTATAAAAAAAAATTTTTTGGGATGAGGGGAGGGGTGGGGTGGGGTGGGGTGGGGTGGGGTGGGGTGGCTTGGGGTAAGTTAGGTGATAGAGTTCCCTTCCAAAAAAATTATTTTAATAAAATTTTAGATTTTAATATTTAATTTAATATAATAAAACTTTATTATTTTTATTTATCATATATAAAATTTTATGTTAAAAATAATTTTTGGATTAGGGATTTGAAATCATTTCAAAAATCCATAATTTATCCAAACAGTGGTATTTAAATGAATTGATTAAAAATTCAAGGAATTTAAAATCCACTCATTTTCAAATCTATTGAATTTGAATTACATAATATAACAATTTTAAATTATATTTAATATATCATTTATCATACTTTAATAAATTATATTATAACTACTTAATTATTTATATTTTACTCATATAATAACTAATTTTAATAATGAGTCAAATTATAATTATACAGCTCTACCGTCTCAAGACTAGATGCGGTCAATTAATTATTTAGGGATGTACATTTTTTTAGTTTTGGATAGTTATTATATTGCCCAAACTCCAAATAAAAAAAATTTAAAAAAAAAATTTTTTTTTGCCCAAATTGGAAGGGGAAGTAATCGACGAATAGAGACGAGGAATTAATATGTACAAGGAAATTTTGGTTTTGAAAAAAAAAATGTCAATAGATTTTAGCTATAACTTGGATGGAATGTTGACATGGTTCATTTCAGAAAATCTTGTTCATAAATTATTTTATCATATGATTTAAACAAAAGTTGGTGCAAATGGGTGTTTGGATCTTGATGCTTGAGTTCAGAATCGACTCAACAACAAAATAATCATTTCCTTTTTTAATTATATGTAATTACTTTGTAATATTGATATCATTTATATTTCAACACACCATATTTAATGAAAAATGATAATCTTAATAATTAGACAAAGTCTTGTGAGACGGGTGTGAGACGGGTCGATCCATCATTAAAGTATGCTTATTGCAAAGATAAAAAATGTATAATTATTGTTAAAATATATTTTTCAAAGTATTCTTGATTATGCATTAAAATATGATTTTAACTTGTTATAATATGATTTATTATTAACATACTTTAATTATAAATAAACATACTTTATCTATATAATAAGTACTCCCTCCGTCCCGAAAAACTTTTCACGTTTACTGTTCCACATTGTTTAAGAAAAGTTGCACTTTTTGACCAACTTTATTGACTTTGGAGGGTATTGTAGTATTTTTAGGTAATTAAAAAGTATAAAGTAATGATATGTGTGTGAAAAATGAGTGACAATTTTAAAATTAAAGTAACTTTTGAGGTTGTTGGATAAAGTGGTGTTTCCTTTTTTAGGGGTGAAAGATTTTGTTAGGACAAACAAATGAGGAAAGTGAGAAAAATATTATGAGACAGAGGGAGTATGTTTTAGTGATGGGTCGACCGTGCCACACACATCTCACAAGATAGTACCTCAATTAATTAAATAAACATTCTTTAAAATATTAAAATATCCTTCTCCAAAATTTTCACCTTTCTTTTTAAGTTTAGTGGAATGGAGAAAGTAATAATTTAAACACTTTGTACATAAGGCGTACAATAAACCAAACCTCTAATCTATAAAATGTAGTCAAAGTTTGCTTAAAATTACTTGAATTCCTATTTTTAGAAATGTGTCTAAATTTTTAGGCGAACATAAATAAATAGATAATGTGAAGTAAATAGTAAGATGGAGAGATTGATATACTCTCTTAAACGTCACTATTTTACAATTCAACATAAAGTTTGGGCTAATTATACTATGTACCTCACTTTAAAAACGTATATAAATATAAATAAAAACATATACAATTATAAACAAAGTATACAATTTAATTGTTAGTTTTTTAATGAAAAATTGAGTATAAAAAATATACAAATCCAACGAACACTCACTGCTGTTTCTCCGTCTTCGCTGCCCTACAACATCAACACTGACCGTGACATCGACCGAACCCTGATGCACTCTAGCCGCCAAAACTGCGAGCTTCTCCACTGGATCCAATCAGAACTGTCACCATCATAGCCGGATTTCAGATCCGATAGCCGTGCACCTGCTCGTCGACTGCTGAAAAATGCAAATTATTGCTGAGACTGCCGCAAAAGTATACCCGTCAACCTGCAACTGTTGTTCGTTGTTGAATCCTGAATTCTCTATCCAAAGTAAATACACATCAGAGTCAGAGGTATTCAAAAGGGCTTTATGTTATTCAGAATAGGTATTCAATTTACGCATTGAATTTGATGGGGGTATTCAACGTATTATCGCGAATTTAAAATAGCAGAAAAGGATTGCAAAAGGTTTTATGCATTGCATCACTAAATTCATGATGCACAAAATGTAAATACTCTTTACTTGATGGGTATTTAAAAGGGTCAGAAATAAATTAACATTGAGTAAAATATTATTGCATACAATTTACTTGATGGATATTCAAGAGGGTCAGAAATAAATTGAATACAAAATTCTACGTGGTATTCAGAATGAGTATTCAATTTATTTTATAAGTGCATGCCAATCACGTACTCTACTTTTTGACTCCTTTAAGTAATGTCCGTTTGTTTCTCCTTCAACAGAGTAGAGTAGGCTGCATAGCACACATCTTCTCTTAAGCCGCTCAACTCTTCTTCCAACAATTCATCAAATCTTGCTTTTATTACTTCTCACTCACTCCATATCAACAAGTCATAAAACAATTAAAAATTTTATTAATTTTAATCTAAAAATTTGATACTAATAATATTTGACCGGTTTTGATGGAAAATACTTAATAATGGATATAACAAACACTTAAAAGATGGATTTAACGGGGTATTCAATTTATTTCATAAGCGCATCAGTATTGAAATTCAGATGGCCCATTTTTTAGTCAGAAATAAATTTAATACAAAATTTCTACATATTATTTGAATGTATTAGTTGAAATTGAACACAACTTATTATTTGAATACTATGTGCAACTCTTTTTTATCAGATCGATTAATCCCAACCTATTTCCTATTATCACGGGGAGATTAATGGTTAGTTAATTTTTTAATACAATTAAACTTATAATAGGGTTAAAAGGGGTATTTGATGGATTCAATTTGGAGTGGATAATATTTTAGTTTGAATATTATACCTGCTAGTAATATAGATAGATAAATTGTACTCATAAGTAATGTATCCTTTATTAAAATAACAATTTGATGTATATGTGCATATAGATTTTACATATTTATTCTTAGTAAAAAATTTGCAAATATGTGTAATATTGATTATTTTACAATACAATTAAATTTTATTCTTTTGCACATAACACTTTTTAAAATTTTTTTAAGGAGCATAACTCATTTTACTTATGTAAAAATTTAAAAAACAAATAACCTATTAAAACATCAAATTTTTAGAAAGTTAATCTCACCAAAATCATATAACTTTATTATATACTCCTTCCATCTGCCCGAAAGAGGGCATTTTGCTTTTGTACACGTTGGTTAATGAGTATCATTATTTAATATATAATGGGTAGGTGAAGTGTTTGTTTTACATTTTTACCCCTCCAGGCAATTAGTGGTAATGTGCTAATTAATAAAAGCAGTAAAGATAAAAAAAAAAAGTATATCCACTTTATGACATTGACGTGAAAAAGTCACTATTTATATTTTAATAATTCTTACACAAAATACATGCTACATACCCATTAAATTTCAAACTCTCTCCTAAAATTTAATAAATTCCCTCCATATATTACAAATCAGCCATGACCCTCCAAAACACCCTACTAATCTCTCCCTAATTTACACTATAAGTACATTCACTCCGCCAACAACTTGCAAACAAAAAAAAAACAGAAAAAAAAGAACTAAAAATTTTAGCAATAAGGAATTAAACGTCATTGCTAAATTCTTGTTGGTGGGCTCTTCAAATGGCAAGGTTACACATGGTAGATTCAAGGAAGCTGTTACCAAATTCTGTGTCAACTTGAAATCAACTAGAAGGACATGGGCAAGAGGAAAATAATAAATGGAATAAGGTAATCTTATATCATTACTCAACTCAAAAAAGCTGTTTGCACCTCCCAAATCTACTAAATTTGATCAAGTGAAGCTGCAACTTATTGAGTTCAGTAAGAGGGGAACAATTAGGAGCCTTGCAACTGAGATGAAAGTAGGCAAAAGTATTGTTGGAGAATGGGTACAAAGGGGATTGATCAAGTCTCATACCAATGCAATCAAACCAGCTCGCACATATCATCACAAGATAAGTAGAATGAAGTTCAGCCTATTAGCATTAGAAGTGAAGGCAGATGATAGTTAATTAAATTCAAGAGCATGCAACAGATTATTCACATAGATGAGAAGTGGTTCAATCTTACAAGAACCACTAAAAGATACTACTTGGTGCCTACTGAAATAGAACCACATAGAGAATGCCAAAGTAAAAGGTTTATCACTAAGGTCATGTTTACATGTGCAGTGGCAAGACCTTTGTTTGGTTCAAGTGGGGAATGCCTATTTGATGGGAAAATTGGTATATTTCTAGTTACTGAACAAGTATCAGCAAAGAGAAATTCAAAAAAAGAGAAGTTGGAACAATCGAGACCAAAGCAATGTAGTCAATCACAAAGTATGTGACTAAAGATATCTTGATCAATAAGGTAAACTCTCATTATTGTCTACATAAATTTAGATTATATGCATCATTGAGTTATGAAACCTAAAACTCATCATAAATTAAAATTCATGCAAAATGTGTTATTCTTGACATTTACTTTAGGTAATACCAGCCATCAAAGTTAAATGGCCAAGTGGAGCAAGTAAACACATTTATATTCAACAAGATAATGCCGAGCCACACATAGATGATAATGATCCAGAGTGGAGGGAGGCTGCATGTTAAGATGGATTTAATATGCACTTGGTATTCCAACCTCCTAATAGTCCAGATCTAAATGTGAATGATTTAAAATAGTTTATGGCTTTGGAATCATTGCAAACAAAAAATGCTGCTACAACAGTTGAGGAACTGTTACAAGCAGTCAACAATTCATTTGAAGAATTGTGTCATATTAAACTAAATGCAGTATTTCTAAGCCTACAAACATGTATGAGGCAAGTGTTGGTTTGCAAGGAATCAAATAGATACAAGATCCCTAACTTGGGAAAGAATGCAATATTAAGGGAAGGGACTCTTACTACAGATTCGGAAGTGGAACTAGATCTAGTTCAATCAAGTATTGATCATCTAATTGGGGAGAATGCAGTGGATGACTTAGAAGAATTCATTGAGAGTGTAGAGGATTGGTTTGAGACATTGTGCAGTGTTTTGAAAAGGTAGAAAGCATGGAATATATTTTGAATGTTAGAAATAAACAATATCCAGCCTTATGAAAGAAACATAGGGTTCTTTTTTTTTTGCAAGTGTGGAGGGTTTTTTTGCTTATTTTGGATATATAAATATGGAAAGGAGTATAATGTTAACTATAGATAGTTTGTGGATGCAAAAGTATTGTTTACTGCTATTAAACAAACTGATTTAGTAGTTAATTTAAGCAATAAACAGTCTGCCCCACTATGTAAGCATTTTTGAACTATGCTATTCTACTCTCAGATTATAAAATCATCATTGATTGGTTATGAACTCATCATGCAGCATGCATATGTGTTGTGCCTAGAAAAAAGAGCATATGTACCACATAAAGCAACATACAATAAACTCTCATATTATAAAATCATCATAGAGTGCGTGTGTGACACCTAAATGATCATGTGATGACAAATGAATGATACATTTATTTCCTAACATGGTCATTTGGTAACACTTGTAAACTAATTAGTGCATATAAATTGATCATAAGCACACAGGCTTATCATTGCATACAAATTGATCATAATCACAGGCTTCACATCACAAATAAGCTCACAGGCTTCAAAGTCATAAGCTCACAGGCTTCAAATCACCACATAAACAGCAAATATGCAAATAACAAACATGGAAATAGACTTCAAGCTCACAGGTCTCAAACAATCAATATTGAAACAACAATGGAACATATCATAAGCTCACAGGCTTCAATTCACCAAATTAACAACAAATAATCAATTTTGCAGCATTCACCCTCAGAACAATATCATCATTGGGTGTGTGTCTCCTAAATGCACAACCGATGACATGAAAAATAAATTTCAGCCTCCACAAATCATGCATGGTGATACTTTACATTTCTACACCTTCCCCCTCTAATTATAATCATCATTTTATACCCTAATAAGCACAATGAAGAGTTAAGGAGCAGCTATTATACCTCATTTGCATATTCAGGATACTTTGCCAATGCAGGGCAAAGTAACTTTAGAAAACTGATCGCAAACGGATCAGGATGGCATTTATAGGTTGAGGTCGTATCTGTTTCAAGGGTCGAGGGATATGAGTCTGGCACCACTAGCCCTTCGTACATATCATAGGAGTCCGGCACCACCAGCCCTTCGTCCCATTAGGGTTACATATTTTTAATTTGATCGTCATCCTAATTGTTATATTTTCCTTTTTGGTATATGAAACACTTACAAATCAATCAAAATATTTTCATGGGACTTACCTACAACACTAATACAAATACTTACTATGCATTAAAATATTATTTCTCTTAACTAAATACACATTAAAATACTACTCCATATTTTACTATATTTCTTAATCTCGTGCAAAAGCAAACGTAACTATTAGGATGGGTGATTAGTCAATTGTAGTCGAGATGACCAATTAAAGAATTTATCGAACCACAGAGAGAAAGGTACAAGAGTTTAAGTGATCTCGTGTTTATCATAGTTTTGTAGAGACGATCATGAAGGGGTAGGATTAATCAAGGAATGACAATTAAAAATTAAATGACAAGATAAACAAATGGATAGATGAATGATCCAAGTAGATAGAGAATGAACCTAGCAATACTTAAAGCATGAAAAATCTAGGTATCTTGCAACGAATTTATATATCTCATGGGTTAATAACTAAGGGTCAACACTAATTCCACCTAAACTCCCTCTCGAGATTGATAGGATGTAGATCCTTAATAAGGTCTCAAAATAGCTCTAAGATTGGTTCTCAATCAAACAATTCTAACTAGGTACTAAGTTCAATTGGAGAGTCCCTTCACACGATTAATCAACCTCTTGATCTAACCAATTGAATGTTTTATCAAACAGTTCTAAATCCTAAAGGACATCTATATCTCTTTAAGATTTATAATATACATGAGGTGTATGATAAAATGATTCACTTAATTATCCTAAACACACAATTAACTTCTCAATCTAATCACATGTTTAAAATAACAAAACACACAAATCATCATAAACATCAAGATCTAAAGAATCAATGATAGAAAATCAATTAACCCAATCAACATAATCATTCAATTGCAAAATACCCAAAATTATCCGACACAATTCATATTGCTAATCTCACAAAAAAGATTAATCTCTCATAGTCTCAAAGAAAACAATATAAACAATTGTATCTTCAAAACCCATGATTGAACTACAAAGAAGTCTACAAAAATTAGAATTGTAACTCCCTTGAATAGCTTCAATGGTGCTTCTCTTTCTCTTCTTGTAATCTCCACTCCCCCTTGCTTCTCTAACTACTTGGATAGTGGATTGAATGGTAGGATGAAGGTAGATGATATGAATGAAGAATGGATGAAAGGGATGGTGAAAAATGAAGGAATTGGTGTGTGATGTGTGTGAACGGTGAAAACCCTCGCCAAATCTGATCAAATGTTGAACTTAGGGGTATTTATACCCTTTTGGAATCTTCTATAAAGTTTCTGATTTTTTACAGAAATTACACCTACACGACTCGAGTGCTTGCACTTGGCTCGAGTCGTGTCACGTCTTCTTGGCAAATTGCGGCATCGGATGGAGCTTGAGTTGAGTCCCCAACACGACTCGTTCTTTGATTCTGGACTCGACTCGTGTGTAGAACTCGGGCATGAGGTGGGCGAGTAGGTCATTCAGGCGTTGACGCACGGCCATTCTAGACAGGCCCGTGCGTGGCACACGGCTCATGCTGCACCGGCTAGATTCGAGTAGCAGCACTCGAGTCGTTCTTGGACTGCCCTGTTTCTTCTTCTTTGTTTCATCTCCCGTCTCTGTTTTTGCTCCGTTTTCACCTATTTTTCATACGTTTAAGCTCATTCTCATACATTTCTATAGAAAAACAAAACACAACCAAATAGCATATAAATATAGATAAAATAATACGAAAATAGATATACAAAGATACTAAAATCTAGGTGAAAATATCACTCATCACACCCCAAACTTAAAGTGTTATGCGTCCTCGAACAACGAAAATGATAAACCAATGGGAGAGATTTCATCTAGGAAAAGATCTAACGAACATAAGTAATAACACATCAATAGTAGTAAGAACAACAAATTATGCTAAGTCATCCTACAATATTAAACTCATAACATGCAAAAAATATTAACAAGTTCAATTCAAAGAGAATAAAATGTAATATAGTCCCTTTTGGTCCAAGCCTCCAATGGGTATAAATTTCTCTCAACACTCTATAAAGTGGGGTAAATCAACACTCATCAATCGATTAGTTCAACTCGCTATAAACTTGCTCATGCACTACATTCACAAACCACCAAAGTATCCATTAGTAATCAAAAAGGTCTTTAATTAAGGATGTAATGGTAGACTCTTTGGTAGGGTAGGAAGAATATATGTAATAGTGACTAATCAAGTGTAAGTAACTGAAGAGATGATCAACTTCCTCAATTTCTTAACATTCTCTTTCTTCCTTTCTTATCATTGTTGATCATAAGCACTAATCATCAACTCTCCTTAGATTTTTGAGCTTTTTTTTATTCATGCTTCCTTCCTTTGATGTTCATGGTTTTTTTGAGCACATTGTTACTTTGCTCATTCTCTTATTTTAAGATTGCATGTACATTCTTGCTTATACTCTTTTCATCATTTTTCTTGTTTGTTTACCATTTTCTTTCTTCTTTTGCACAATATCTTATCATACCTTTCTAATCACCATCTCCTCAATCACCCACACAAAGGGTATATATATAAGGTTTAAGTGGGAAATCATGGTTTGTAATGTGCTAAATTCACAAGAAATAAACTTATAGGCTCAAAATGGTTGACTAGAGATGATGTTCAAGGTAAAGGATTATATGGCAATGACTATAAATAACAAGGATGACCTTAGATCATTTCACTAATCTCCACTAATCGGGCTCGTTCCCGTAGTCCTTGAGCAAATTCTAGCTTATCAAACACAACCAATCCACTCATGAAGAATAACCATGTATGCACGGTTGAGGCTCAAATGCTCACAAACTTATGCTCGGACCTTAAAAAACTTATTATACCATATTTATCTCAAAATTGAACAAGTTAAGTAAAACATGTCACAATTTGAAAGTGTAGAGATTCTTAATCATAACTTGCATCACTTATCACAATAACATGTCATCACTCACATTCAAAAATGACTCACAACATCCCAAAAATAAACCAACAAAACAAACTCTAAACAAGAATAAAAATAAACACAAAACATATAAGAAAATACTCACCAAATAAGAAACAATACAAAAACACATAACATGCAAAAACAAAAATCACCATCATAAGAAAATAAAACACACATTCATATCATCAATAATCAATTAAGCTCACAAACATCTCAACCTTAATTGAAAAGGAAATCCTAAATTACGAAAGTAAACCTCCCACAAACATAACACATGAAGTCCATGCTAATCAACAACAATTCAAAACAATATCAAGTCATGCTAAGCACATAGAAGTGATGAGATATAAAGTGAACTCTCTTAGAACGACATTTGGTAGTGGAAATGGTTGACACGGGCTTTCGGATTAAATGCACAATGAATCTCGACTTAATCTCCGGACTCAATTAGTGCTCCCACTACACTTCATTTATGCTCAACAACTCATCAAAACTATTAGCTCAACAATTTTATTAAAATATGGACTATCATGCACTTCAACACAACTAATCGGACCAAATTCAAACCAAACTCATGAGAAAATTTTTAAAATTGCCCCAAAAATACGAGAAGTATATGCTTACTATCAAAAAATGTATATGATACCACACAACAACCCCCAAACTTAAATCGAGACAAGAGTCGAGAATTAAGTTTGCAAAAAGTGGTGAGACGTACATACACACTTCAAATCAAGCACTTCTCTTACCTTCAATACGCATTCTCCTCACGAGCACAATCAACCTACAAGGCCAAAATGCAAGAAACAACAACTCCATGATCCTTATTGAAAATAAGAAATAAAGCGATAAAGATAATGATGGGTTGTCTCCTATCTAGCGCTAAGTTTAACGTCTTCAAGCCATACGAGATATGGAGAAATCATCGGAATAGCCACAGATATTTTTTGTCCTTACTATCGAATTTTAATCATTGTGCTTCTTCCTCTATTAGGCACTTGTGGCAAGTAACGACCTCCGTAGCATCCTTCGAGCATGACTTTAGAAATTCAACTCTCTTGAGCTTACACTTCATTGCCCTCTCAATTCTTGAACACCACTTATTTCTTCTTTTCAAGTAAACTCCCAACATCTCTTCGAGTTCTCTTTTGTGCCTAAGGATGTGAGAAGAATCAATGGGTAAGACAAAATCAATGTAAACAATATTTTGAAATTCAAAGCAACTTAAAGAGTTTAAAGGTTTAGAAATGCTCATTTCACTCTTCAAGTCATCATCACTTGCTTCTCGACTTTGTTCCTCTTTATCAACATCATTTGCCTCAATAGGCTCTTCAAATACCTCCTTTGATTCTTCATCTCCAAACATCTCTTTTCTCTCCAATCCTTTTTCAACCTTACTTTCCTCTTCAACTTCTTCAACTTCAACTCGTTGACGAGTGGCCAAAGCACTTACAATTTGGCTCAATTGATGCTCTAAGGCTTTAAACCTCTTCTCTTTTGCTTCATCTTGAGATTTAAGGTTTGCTTCCATTATCTCAATCAAGACTTCTAGAGACGATTTTTCTTCCTCAGCTTGTTGGAAGTCTCCTTCCATTTGATTGTCAAAATTCCCTCCTTGAGATGATAATTTTCTTGAAAACTTCTTTCATAGTTGTTTAGAAAATTTTCTTGAAAATCATCTACTCCCATTAAAGAAGCATCTCCTAATTGATGGTTAGGTATCTTCCGCTCTTCTTGCTCCATAGGACTAGGAATCGACACATCTTGCACATTTTGACCACCCCCCAAACTTGTACTATGCAAGACTTGACCATAAGCACCTTGATTCATCATCCTTATTTGTCTTGTCAATTCCAACGTAGTGGGGGTAATTATCTCGGAGGATTCATTAACAAGTAAACTTGATTGAGAATTTTAGCTTCCACCACTTCCTTGAGCACATCTTCTATATAATTCAAGTAAGGCGTAGTTTTGAAATGGAGGAGAAGTGTTGGTGTTGAGATTCGGTGGAGAATAAGTGTATGCTTGATACGGGTGAAATGCATTTACATTGTAAGCTTTTTGTCATTCTCCATTTCTTCCTTGATTGTAGTATTGAGAGCTATCTTGATCCATTTGGAAATTGTAACCATAGTTGCTCTCATTCATGTAGCCTCTTGATTGTGGAGGTGGAATCCTAGTACTTTAATCCCTAAAGACATTTGTGAATTGATTCCAACCATCCATTTAGATGTTCTTCTCAAAGCTTACTACAACTCTTCTTCTCACTTTCTATTTTTTGCTTTGATCCCCCTTCTCCTTCTCTCAAGGTAGTTTCCAAGTACCTATCAAAACGAAAAAGTGAGATAAAAATTTTTCCAAAGCAAATAATAAAAAGCAATAAAATTATCTCTAGTAATACTATTCAAAACACTCCTTCGTTAAACCACTAGCAACCGTTACATCCCCGTCAACGGCGCTATTTGATTAGCCAATTGTAGCCGAGATGACCAATTAAAGAATTTATCAAACCATAGGGAGGAAGGTACTAGAGTTAAAGCGATCTCGTGTCTGTCATAGTTTTATAGTGACGATCTTGAAGAGGTAGGATTAATCAAGGAATGACATTAAACAATTAAATGACAAGATAAACAAAGGGATAAATGAATGGAAGATAGATAAATGAGCCAAGTAGATAGAGAATGAGACTAGCAACACTTAAAGCATGAAAAATCTAGGTATCTTGCAACGAATTAATATATCTCATGGGTTAATAACTAAGGGTCAATACTAATTCCACATAAACTCTCTCTCGAGATGAATAGGATGTAGATCCTTAATAAGGTCTCAAAATAGCTCTAAGGTTGGTTCTCAATCAAACAATTCCAATTAGGTACTAAGTTCAATTGGGGAGTCCCTTCATATGATTAATCAACCTCTCGATCTAACCAATCGAATGTTCTATCAAATGGTTCTAAATCCTAAAAGACATCTCTATCTCTTTAAGATTTATAATGCACATGAGGTGCATGATAAAATTATTCACTTAATTATCCTAAACACATAATTGACTTCTCAATCTAATCACATGTTTAAAACAACAAAACACACAAATCATCATAAACATCAAGATCTAAAGCATCAATGATAGAAAATCAATTAAATCAATCAACATAATCATTCAATTGTAAAATACCAAAAATTATCCAACACAATTCATATTACTAATCTCACATAGGAAATTAGTCTCTCATAGTTTCAAAGAAAACAACATAGACAATTGTATTTTCAAAACCCATGATTGAATTACAAAGAAGTCTACAAAAATTGGAATTGAAACTCCCTTGAATAGCTTCAATGGTGCTTCTCTTCCTCTTCTTGCAATCTCCACTCCCCCTTGCTTCTCTAACTACTTGAATTGTGGATTGGATGGTATGATGAAGGTAGATGATATGGATGAAGAATGGATGAAAGGGATGGTGTAAAATGAAGGAATTAGTGTGTGATGTGTATGAACAGTGAAAATCCTCGCAAAATCTGATCAAATGTTGAACTTAGGGGCATTTATACCCCTTGGAAGATTCTAGAAGGTTTTTGATTTTTTTTACAGATATTGCACCTACACGACTGGAGTGCTTCCACTCGGCTCGAGTCGTGTCACGTCTTCTCGGCAGATTGTGGCATCAAACGGAACTTGCGTCGAGTCCCCAACACGACTCGTGCTCTGATTCTGGACTGGATTCGTGTGCGGAACTCGGGCATGAGGTGGGCAAGTAGGTCGTTCAGGCGTTGTCGCACGGCCATTCTGGACAGCTCGTGCGTGGTACACGGCTCGTGCTGCACCGGCTCGACTCGAGTAGCAGCACTCGAGTCGTGCTGGGACTGCCCTGTTTCTTCTTCTTCGTTTCATCTCCCGTCTCTATTTTTGCTCTATTTTTACCTGTTTTTCATACGTTTAAGCTTATTCTCATACAATTTTATAGAAACACAAAACACAACCAAATAGCACATAAATACAGATAAAATAATACGAAAATAAATATAAAAAAACATTAAAATCTAAATTAAAATATAACTCATCAATGAGATGGAGGGAGTAAGAACATGGGAGATAATGCTGGGATGACATGACTATGAGGCATCACCGACATTGAAGGGGCAATAGCGTAATTTCGTAATTTAATTTAAAAGTATTTAACAGCGGTACCTATGTTGGGAACAGTTTGACTAAACCTCATCATTTAATAAATGTTGGACCTTTAATTAAGCTAGTTTGTCCATGCATTGTCGTCTTATTCGTTAATTATTACGATTAATTAAAATAATACTTATTAAGAAATTTAAATCAAATATAATTTTATTTAAATGTCTTGAAACATATATATGTCATTTTCTCTTTTGGATTTTTGTTCACATTACATTCCACGAACAACTTCACTAGTTTACAAATGAAAACAACCCTAATTTTATGTCACCTAACAAACATTCAAAGGTTTCTTTTGAAGAAAACATGTTTATTAAGTTAATAATACTCATCAATAATTTAACAAATGATAAATATTATAAAGTTCGAGAAAATACGAGCGCATCTGTTCGTGTAGTATTCAATCACCATTAATAATACCAAACCTAATTATTTAATAAATTATAATATTTCTAATTTTAAAACACTTGCATTTTAATTTAATCGTTAGAGAAATTTTAAATTTTTATTTTAGTCGATGAATTATAATTTTTAATCAACGAAATATGGTAATAAAGTATATATTAACACACTTAATAATGTATTTAAAGAGCACGTATGTATACATAAATTGCTTTAGTGTCTTATAAAGGATGCACTAATACATGATAGTTGATTTTTTTTCATCCGACCCACCACAAATATGTATAAGTATAATATTTTGTTTTAAAGATATACATTTTAAAAATTGAGAGAATTCTGTTCAATAAAAGTTGACATACTTTTTTTTATTTATTTTATAGAAGTAGACACATTTCGTTTTTAGTACATGACTTTTTGACCTTTTTCACATTTGCTTGTTTGGCTTTTTCACTGATTCTATCAATTCTTTAAACATCTTTACTTTTCTATTCTCTCATCCCCTCTTATTTTCTTTTTTCTTTTTATAATACACCATCTATTTATTTGTCCTTTTTAGTACATGGAATCCACATAAAAACAATTAATTTATTCTCATGGGCCTACGTCACCTATAATACAACTAGCAACTATACATTAAATATTCATTCACTTTATATTGAATTATTATACTCCTTAATCTCCGTGCTAAAAAAAAGTTATAACTTTTCCGGGACGAAGGGAGTATTATTTATTTTTAAAATGTTTTGTTGAAATATGAAGAGTATTTATGTTTCACTAAGAATATCACTCCCTCCGTTCTCAAAACACTTGCACATTATTCTTTTTAATTGGTCCGTCCCCAAAAGACTTATACATCCAAGAAATGAAAATAAAACACAATATCAACACACTTACAATACTACAATATTTTAAAAATGACAAATTGTCTTTACACACAATTTAATTAAAGTCAATCGTATCATACATTTTATTTAATTAAATTTCCAAGAAATTATCCCTACTTTTTTTTATACATCATTACATCAAAAGTCCTTTTTTTTAATTTCATGTTAACAAATATATATATGTATTTTGGGAATAGTAGAAATTATTTTCTCGAAAATTAAAGGTACGCTAAGGTTTTATATTATAAAATATTTTATAACATTAAATACTAAAATACTATGTATATTAAGGGACTACTTGGTTGGGAGTAGTGAGAGGAGTAATGAGAATATATGTATATTGATTATCATTGTTGATGCTTGATTGATGTAATGAGAATTAAAATTCCTTAATCACTCTCATTGATTCAATAACAACTCTCACTCTTCAATTTATTTTCATTAATTCCTTACGGCTCGATTGGTATGATTGAATAGAATAATGATGGAATTGAATAGACTCATGAATGAAATAAAGATGGGAAATGAATGATTAAAAATAACTTTTACAATGATTGATATGATTCTGGAATCACTCAATGAATAGAAAATATATTTTTTAATTTGTTTCAATCTCATTAATAATATTTTTATAAAACTAAATTAATTTATATAAAATTATTAAATAATTTAAAATCTTAATGAAGATTTTATTTATTTTAATAACTATATAAAAATTAAATTATTTTTTTAATATTATTAAAATAAAAATAAAAAATCTATATATTAAAAAAAAATTAAAATCAAGATGAAGATTTTATATATTTTAATAATTATATAATTAAAAAAATTAAAATAAAATATATTTTAATATTAATAAAATATAAATAAAATATTTTATATATTAAAAAAATATTAAACTTACAAAAAAAATATAATTTATATTTAGCTACACACAAATATATATATATATATATATATATATATATATATATATATATATATATATATATATATATATATATATATATATATATATATATATATCCAATTTAATTAATAATATTATTTTTTATAAATAATTTAGTAATTTTTATTTTAAATAAATATTGAATTAATTTTATAAATTTTTATTATATTTTTAAAAAATTTAATTTAATTATATATTTTTTAATGAGTTGAGCATATAATTTTTTATTTAAATTTTAAATGATTCAATATTTTATTTTTTATTAAATAATTTAATATCAATTTTTTTAATTAATATTATATTTTAAATAGAAAAATATTAATTTATTTATAATTTTCTGTAATTACATATATTTAATATGGTAAAAATAAAAAAAAATTATTATTTACAATTTTTTATATTTTTTATCTACATAAATTTGAAAAAATAAAAATAAAAAGTTGATTTCAAATGGTGTGTAATAGCTAATATCATGGGGTGGGATGAATCACCATTCCCATGTTTGTGGAATCGGGATTCCCATCCCTTTAACTTACCAATCATAAAATTTTGAATGAAATTAGGAATAGTGATTCAATTCCTAATCGATTCCAATCTACAAGCCATTAGTTTCCAATTGAACTCCTTAGTTTCCGATTGAAGAATTTGTAGCAAGTGCCCCAAAATTTGTACGTACATACCTAAATTCATCGTGCCGAATGCATGCGAGATTCTATGAATAGATAATTAACAATAACTAGCATGCAATCCATGAAACCGGCTGTTTATCTTTTTATTTATTTATTTTATTTTACTTATTATTATTAATTATTTATAATTAAAGATAGTTCATGGTATTTCTTTTTTCTTGTTCATCATGTTATATTTGACCCTTAGAATTCATATTAATTTAATTAATTCTTTGAGCTTGTAATTTCAAATTTGTAATTTAAGATACTATTTTAGCTTAATAGTTTATATTTTAATTTATATTTATATTTAGGATTTATATTTACTTTAATTTAATTTTATGATATAACTTTAATTTCACTCTTTTAGTTCATGTTCTATTCATGTTCTATTTTGTTCTAAAGTTAATGGTTTATTTTTGGGGTTTAATTAATATTAACTTTTAAGATATATTAGTTATTAATAAAAAATTAAATAGGACATGCGATTGCATGCAATCGGTTTTACCTTGTTGTTCTTTAGATAATTTTAAGACGGATCCACTCATTATTAAAGTATATTATTATATAGGTAAGTAATACTTATTGATAGTAAAAGTATGTTAATAATAAATTATATTATAACATCCTAAAATCATTATTTAATTCATCATTTATCATACTTTATAAAAACATATTTTAACAACCATTAAGCATACTATATTTATATAATAGATATACTTTAAATTATCTCATAAACCATATCAAATGTATAATGTCTCATAAGAGAGTTTGTCTAATTTTAATTTAAAGTGTGATAATATTAGTCGCTAAATTCACCGTATTTCAGAATTCTATTTTTGTGGTTTTTTTAAAGCATTTTTGTGGTGCATAATGAATGAAAATTGAGTAACTAGTTAAATGTTTAAATTTTGGGTTAAATATAATTTTTAGGATACTTTTTGTAATACGGATATATGTAAAATGAATTGTGAGACGGGTAGATCCATTTTAAAGTATAGTTGCCGTATAAGTAAAGTATGATTATTGATAATTAAAGTATATTTGTAGTGAATCATACTATAATAATACTTTAAAAACATCTTTTTTTATTTATTATTCACAATACTTTCGAAAAACATTTTTCAATTAGGAATTACGAGTAGCATTTTTTGCCTAAGGCTAAAACTTACGTGTCCTGGGATACTGTACTCCCAAATTGCATATTTTTTGAAAAGTATACTCTTTAGTATTAAATGATTGTATCCTTAGTATAAGAATGTGTACTTTTATTTCCTAAAAAAAAGTTAATTTTTTAATCAAATATTTATACTATTCATATTTTTCTTTTCATTGAAAAAAGTATGCTTTATTAAGTAAAGTATATACTCTTTAGAACAAAATATTGTACCATTACACAACGCCCAGGGACACAAAAGACTATCTCTTTACCTTTATAAGAAACTTACTTCGATATAAACCCGTCTCACATATAATTACCATCTCACCTAATTTGTAAGGTGTTATTTGAAGTGAATATTAGTTATGGAAATATTTTATCAAGATTAAATTATATAATAAAATGCATGAGTAAACATTGATCACGTGGTTGCAGCAATCACTTGAACCGCAGTTCAGATGTTAAAAATTATCAGTGAATTGAAACAATGCGAACATGCGAGCAGGGATTCTATGACTATCAATCCACCTTGACCAAACAATTTCCTTGACTAGAGAAAGAAAACATGACTTTGGCCTTTTTTTCAACTGAGTATTTTGGGCTACAACTCATCCATGCATCGTATAATTGAATTTGTCTCCTATAAATCGGGTTTACACGGCTTATAAATTTTATAATTTCCATGGGATATAATAGAATTGGAAGGGGACCACAATTTACACCGTGAATTGGTTGCCCAGATAATTACTCTCTTTCCTTATAAATATCAATTTCTTTCACTGTTAAAATCATACTTTCTTAGAGAGAAAAATAACCACATTTCTACACATATTCCCTTACATCAAGACAAATTTAGGAGGATTAAGGATTAAAAGGAGATTGAAGACACCATTCCAGAAAAAGAATTAATTTATCTTATTAATTTTTATTTTATTTTTAGTGTATTCATGGATAATTATAAGAAAACTTTCGCTGTTCTCATTTTAATCGGCTCTCTTTTGTGGGGTTGTGAATATAGGCTAGTCTTGTGTGAGACGTGTTACATCATCAGGCCATTTTATGTTTTTATAATCAGTTATTATTTTCGCTATAAAAATGTTATTACTTTTGTTATAAAATTTAATTACTTTTTATTTATATTGTAAACTGTTTATGAAATACCATTATCATTTTTTTATTAATTGAGTATTACTTTTTATACGTCTCATATAATGGCTTACGTAAGACAGTCTCACACACGTCTTTGTCTATAAAGATAGATTAATTTTTTTATATTATTTTATTTATGCAAATAAAATTGATTTTATTAAATATTTGGTATTTTTATTTTATTTATTTATAATTTTGAATGTTTGAGTTATATACTTGAATTCAGTTTTGTTAATTACACATTACTATATGTTAATTGGACTTAAAAAAAAAATTGATGTATGATCATTGTTAAGTGTACGTCTTTCACCATTTTTTATTTTTTAAAATAGTTATCACTTTCGCTATAAAATATTACCATTTTCGCTATAAAATGTTATCAATTTTTATTTATATTATAAATTGTTCATGAAATAGTATCATCACTTTTAATTAATTTATTATCACTTTTTCATTAAAATGTTGTCATTTTCTGGCCGTCTCACGTAAACCCATACGTGAGACGGTTTCATACAAGTCTTTGTCCATTGATGTATTATTTATTGTTAATTATATTTTCGTTATATATGTTCATATAAATTTGAGTAAAGCGCGATGGAAATAATCATTATCTTATTAGAATATTTATGAATAGACATCAATATTGAAATTGACGAATTATAATTTTCAATTGTGATGAGAAGACCCACCTAATTTCTAAAATACATAGAAATAGAATTTTACTGATTATTAAAAGTACCCTTTTAAGAAAAATCTGTAGTCATTACGTATATTAGGCCTAGGGGGAGATACATCATGATCCTATCATAATCCATCCGTCCACCCTTAAAAAAGATCACAAACATTTTTTAAACGGTGTTTACTGACTAAATTATATAGTCCCTCCCAATTTAGTATATCTTTTGTATTGTTAGAGTTTTTAAATTAAGAGATCATAAATTTTATAAGAATTTATAATGTAAAGTCAGTTTACAAGATATCAACTATAAAAATATGGAGTATAATCCATTTTTCATTTTATTATTTTATTTGTTTATTTCATAAGTATTTAATTTCTTTTTTAAAAAAATTAAAAGGACCCTATTTACTGTTCACCATTCACTATATATAAAATAATACTCCCTCATTCCGGTTCTAAGGTGTCCGGATATTAGTATTATATGTAAAGTGGGTAGTTGTATTAGAGGGAAGTGGTGGATCATATTGTGTACTTTTTTACTAATTATGGAAAATGGATACCTTTGAAATGAACATCAAAAATAGTAAAATTGACACCTTAGAAGCAGATGAAGTGAGTATCATTTCTTAATTAATGAAAAAAGATATATATATATATATATATATATATATATATATATATATAGAGGGTATTAATGAGCTTTGGTAACCTTCAAGAGAGTAAATATTCTATTAAACAATTCTTATATATTCCTAATTTAATTCTTAAATTAGATAATTACTCCATGGTTACATTGTTGTTAATAGCTCTATATTTTACTGTCATTGGAATTTGATTTTGTTGTTCTACTTGAATTCTCATGTGTTATTTAGATTTAATATTTTTTTTGATATATATATATATATATATATATATATATATTAATGAGCTTTGGTAACCTTCAAGAGAGTAAATATTCTATTAAACAATTCTTATATATTCCTAATTTAATTCTTAAATTAGATAATTACTCCATGGTTACATTGTTGTTAATAGCTCTATATTTTACTGTCATTGGAATTTGATTTTGTTGTTCTACTTGAATTCTAATGTGTTATTTAGATTTAATATTTTTTTTGAGTTTAATTATTTCACATCATCTAGATTTTAATTATTTCTTTAGTTTATATATTTCATGTTGCACACTACACATGGAACACAGTTTTCAGATTTGCGGTTTATTATAATCGTTAGAATAATTAATTGACACCTCAACCTTTTCGGCTTCACCTAAAAGCTTCACCAATTAAGGGGAATTATCTGATTTGATTTGAGATGGAGAAAATTGATGTAAGATACAAATGCTATTAATGATTTTTTTTTTTGATCGGAAAGTTATTAATGAATTAAATTAAAGTTTAAATGGAAATATTAATACATATTAACATTGACTGCAGAGGTCATGTTTGCAGAGGTCATGTCGCGTCTCTTCAATTCATACAGGATGATATGAAAAGGGAGCTTTTTACTTTCTTTCTTTTTTTAATCCTAATTTTAAAAGAAAATTTCTTTTCATGTTTGAATTGATGAGAAAAAAAATTAATTTGGGAGAGAAATATATTTGAGTAAAATAATATAAAGTGAAAAATAATTTTTGAGTTGAAATTCTAAATAAAATTTTGAATTAATATTTTTTAGTAATATATTCGAGCTAACGCAGTTTCAAGTAAATTATTTGGGATTTACTCAAATTTTTAACTCGAAACATATTAACTCAAAAATTATTTAACTAAAATCCTTTAACTCGCATTATTAGAAAGTTATGTTTACTCAAATCATTAACTCGAAAAGCATATCCTCAAAACTACATTTACACTAATCATTAACTCGAAAAACATTAACTCTAAAAGCACTTAACTCAGATTATTATAAAAATATTGTGTAAACTAGAATTATTAACTCGAAAAACATTTACTCCAAAAATATTAGTTCAAAATTTTATTTACTCGAATATTAATTCAAAAAATATTTTTCATTTTATCATTACTTAACTCAAATATATTACTCGAATATAATTGTGTGAAGGATTTTTTTCGTCAATTCAAAAATAATTTTTTTTAAAAAAAAAAGATTAGTATAGAATTTTATTTTTATTTTCTTATAATCTACATGGCACCTCAGCCAATTTCTTCAATATAGAATAAGTGAAAGTTGCTAGCTTGCTGCAGCGCTTTCATAAATCGTGCATAATATGTTTGTGCATGTACAGTGGACAATGACTTTACTTGAAATGATACCATGTCAGTGCACCTAGATGGATGTTTTGGGAGGTCCCTTCTTTATTATTGAAGGTGCAATTAAAAAAAGACAAAAAAGGTGCATCTTTAGAGGTTTCTTACCAACTATATTGGGAATTGATGGAGGAGTTATATTGCATGACGTGCCTTAAGTGATTTATGGTGGATGTTTCATTGTTTGACTGTACTTGCAAGGGGTCTAAATTCATGTAAAAAACCAAACTTGAATTGAGATTATAACATTGAGATCTTTTAATATATCTATTAGGTGAAGTATAAGTTTTTTTAATTAAAAATGTTACTAATTGCTATCTAATTTACTATGCTCATGAAATAGTTCAATTAGATATTTACTTCCTCCGTCTCAACTTCAACTTCACACTTTCCATTTTGATCTATCCCAAATTCAACTTCACACTTTCATAAAAGAAAAAAATAACTAACTAATATCTCTCTAACCTACTTTAATTTCAAATTTGTCATACACCCTTATTTCTCCAAGCCTCCTTATAACTCCCCCCTATTCGTTCCCAAAGAGAATAAAACATGGGTCTCCCATCATAGTGAGGAGTCCAGTGGCCAGGTGAGCTAGTCCACCTAGTTATTTGCTATCACCTTTTTAACACACTTAACATACTTTATCATTTATTTATTACCAAAAAATATCATATTACCCCCAAAAGTAAGTCAAAAAGTAATTTTTCTTAAACTCCGTATTTACAGTAAATGTGAAGATGAATTTGGGACGAAGGGAGTATTATTTTTCATTGATCAAATATTACATTTTATTATATGTATCGTCACTTTTTATCCGTTTTACAAAACTTATTCTATGAAATTATCTTACACAAGTTTTAGCCTAAATTTTTATTTTGATAAATGTTGGCTCACGTGAGTGTGAGTTTGTGTGTTATGAAGAATACCCTTTTATCATTTAATATATAGGTTCAACCTCCGTAGTGATAGCGAACAACGGAAGCAACATGACAATACTATTGTGTAGGTTCTACCATGCCTCTTGAATAGGTATTTTTGGATGTATGGACACCCGATCCTATTACTTCATATTATGGATAAAAGTATTATACTCCTTCCGTTCCGTGATTCTTGGTACATTTACTATTTTGTGCGTCCTGCATTTATTGTTACATTTCTACTTTTAGTAAGAGTGGACCCCACCCAACATAACTTATACCCCACATAATTTTTTAAATTACACTAATGTTGGACAAACATTAATTAGAACAAGTCAAACTATCCTACTATACTTTCACCCAATGAATCATTTGCTTCATATCTCTTATTTTTCCTTTTATAGATGAATCCTAATTTCTAATTTGTCTTTTTTAAACTTCAAATGCCGCACAACTATCTCTCTCATTTGAGTCACTCAAGAACCCTAATTTCTACTCTCCCTCACACGAATTGTCCCTCTCCATGAGTTTACCCTTTTCGGCGGATTCCGATTCCATGTCGGAATCAGAAATAAAATGTATGATATGTTGACGCTATTGGGTACTTTACCAGATCTAGACAAATTTATGTCAGTCCATTCAAATCTAGAAGAAACGGTAGTGTCGGAGTTTATAGATCCTTAAATAGGGATAGTAGTACCCGACACTGAGGAGGCTATGTTGTAGTCCTCGGCGTTGATGCTGCCTGATTCCAAATCTACGTTAGGGCAGCAATTCGAGAGGATTTACTGCTCCAAATTGGAGAGACAAACAATGCCCGAAGTATGCTTTCAGTTTATCGCAATTTTATATTCTGCTATTAGCTAGGACCTTGCCGAAATATCAAAGGGAATATTAAGAGGGTACCCTTCTTACTTTATATATTTTTCATATAATTTTGTGATTTGGGGTTAAATCTCACAAATATGATGAAATTATGTGACTGAGAAGTGTATTGCATGACATGTTTATCATAATTTATGCTTATATGAAGACTTACTACCATGTAATATCATCACATGATAAATTAGGTGACACACGCAAATATAATGTCTGTTTATACATAATTATCATTATTTTCACCTAGATTTTGGTGTCTTTTTATGTGTGTTTTCATATTAATTTATCCGTATTTTGTGTATATTTTGGTGGTGCATGGAAATATGTGAAAATGAATTTAAACGTATAATTTTCAAGTAAAATAGATTCTAGATGCGAAAAGGAAGACGTAGGAAAAAACGAAGCTCAATTTGGAGTCCAAATGAGAAAGTTATGATTAAAATGATTTGCCACTTTGCATGACTTGTTATACTTTCAAATATTGGACTTTTTGTCAGCTATTTATATGAATAGAAAGCCAAGAAAGATAAGATCACGTGAACGTAAGAATCACTCGAATCGGAGTTCGGATGTGGAAGTTATGCGCGAAACGGTGAGACTGTGCTGCACCTACTCGACCCGAGTACCGAACTCGCCCTACCGAGCTCGACCCGTGTACCGAACACGACCCCTGTTCGGTCAAAAGTAAATTTTTGAATCTGTACGTCTTCCAGAAGGCTCTAGGTCCACAAATACATCATTTGGCGTAAAAATTAGGCAAAAATCGTTCCTGGATTGAATCTATACCTAATTCACACTATTTTTCACATATTTTTCCTCTCCATTCCATCTACCCTTCATCCCATTCACCCATCCTTGAATCCATCCATCCAATCCACCATCCAAGTAGTTAGAGAAGCAAGGAAGAGTGAAGACTACAAGAAGAAGAAGAAGAAGGAAAAGCTCCATTGAAGACATTTAAATGGGGGTTTTATTTCTAATTTTTGTAGACTTCTTTATAGTTTGATCATGGGTTTTAGAGATACAATTATCTATGTTATTTTATTTGAGACTATGAAAGACTAATCTCCTTTGTGAGATTAACAATATGAATTGTATTGGATAATTTTGGGTGTTTTGCAATTGAATTCATATGTTGATTGGATTTGTTAATTTTCTATCATTGATTATTAATTGCTTGATTTGTATTGTTGATTTGTGTGATTAATTGTCATGGACCTGTGATTAGATTGAGAAGTCAATTATGTGTTTAGGATAGTTCATTGAATAATTTCATCACATATTTCATGTGTATTATAAGTTTTAAAGAAATAAAGATATCCATTAGGATTTAGAATCCTTTGATAGAACATTCGATTTGTTAGATCGAGAGGTCAATTGATCGTGTGAAGGGACTCTCTAATTGAACTTAGTACTTAGTTGGAATTGTTTGATTGAGAACCAACCTTGGAGCTACTTTGAGACCCTTATAAAGATCTACATCATATCCATCTCGAGAGGGAGTTTAGGTGGAATTCGTGTTGGCCCTTAGTTATTAATCCATGACATATATGAATTCGCTGCATGATATCTAGATTTTTCATACTTTAAGTATTGCTAGTCTCATTCTCTATCTACTTGACTCATTCTTCTATCCCATTGTTTATCTTGTCATTTAATTGTTTAATTGTCATTTCTTGATTAATTCTACCCCTTTATGATCATCTCCATAAAACTATAACAAACACGAGATCGCTTAAACTCTAGCACGTTCCTCTCTTTGGTTTGATAAATTCTTTAATTGGTCATCCCGACTATAAAATGGCTAATCAATACACACACTCTATGTGAGAATGAATCATTTACACAATGTCTGTTTATACGCACACTCTATGATGTGAGTGAATCTGTGATGAGAGTGAATCTATGATGAAACTTGAATATGAGAGTAATGAGTATTTGTTTCCATTTTACTATTCAGCAGATCTAACTGGCCATGTATGAAGACTAATTCTTTAAATATGTGACACGACCCACCTTACATAACTTATAATTCAAATACTAAATAACATAAACGTCATCATTATAAAAATCTGCACTCATTATTATTATTTTTTTTTCTCATAATATAGTTATAACTGAAACCATCACACCAGTCCAACTTACATAACTGGTTTCTAACACCACCCAAAACCATACAAACTTATCACAATACTTATTATATTATATAACAAAACATTAGAGGAAACAAAATAAGCCCACGGCCTAGCCCAACAGGTCATCATTTATGTACATCTGCTCAAGACCTTGAAGAAGCTCCATAACTTGCACAACACACCACATACTCAATCATCAACATGCTCACCTACAATGCATAAACTAGTGAGACAAAAATCTCAGTAAATAGAAATCATGCATGTTAGTGAATGAAAATGCATTTATTTTCTAATCTTTCTAGTTGGTCTCTTTTATCTTGAAAACTGTTCACGTTGCGGGATCCCCACGACACACTTATGATATGCACCCCAAAAGAGCTCAATGGGGATGGTTTTTTCAAACCTCAAAATAGTATCAAGAACGATTTTTTCGAACCCTGGCAGAGTGGTGGGGACGATTTTTCCGAACCCCGAATAAAGTACTGAGAACGATTTTTCCAAACCCAGACAGAGATGCATATATAGTGGCCGCACACACCATTAGTATCTTATTAATTTTGGGGAAAACACTATTTATGATTATCCATGGTATGTAACCAGGGCAATTAATTATGCATCATAAACCATTTATGACATCATTATCAACATTTAATCACAATAAAACAACAACTTAACTTCAATTCACACAAATCCACTTCTGGAATAACAACTCCACCCTGTCACATAGATCCATTTATAAAATAACCACTTCACCTTGGATCACACGGATCTTTTTTTAGGGTAACAACTTCATCTCGGATCACATAGATCCTTATAGCCAATATCTTCTCAAATCATACTGATATATTTTCAACAGTTTCTAATTACACAGGTCTATATAGAACAATTATATTATTTCAAATCACATAAATTTACAACTTGCATCACTAATTAACCCCAAATAATTCATAACGTAATTAAACTAATCACAAATAATTCATGACATAATTATTACATATTAATTACAAATAAATCACACACAACATGTTTATGCATTGTAGTTGGACTTCTACTTACCTAAACTCTGACAATAGTAACACTATAGACCCGTGAAGATCTGTAACTAATTCCCTCCTTTCCGTTCCGGTACGAACCCTTCCCTCTCTCTAATTTTTTTCTCTCGCTTGAATATTCAGATTTAGGCGTGAGGTAATAACCTCCCCACACCCATTTATATAGGCAAAGTAGGGTTGGGGGTGAGGTGGCCGAAAACTCAATCAATTTTTTTATTAATTAAGCATGCAGATACACGTACACTTGCCATTCAATTCATGGCTGCCCATCCATCATGTAACATCAATGTTGGCAGCAACTTTTGATCTTTTTTTAAATTAATAATGATCATACACGTTTCTAGGGAATAGAGGGCCACACATGTACACATATATTCACATATTGTCACTATTTTTATCACAGATGTCTCAAATAAAATATAAAGACAAATAAAATATAGAAACAATTGTCACATAATTGCCACATAATTATCACATCATTATAAAATGTACATAACACAAATTAAAATTATATTGGCACATGAGTAGTGAGAAGCTTGGGTATCACAATATGTCATCACATGGCGATTTAGACTACACATACTTTATGATGATAATATCTAAGAGTATGTCAGTTGAATATGATGAACATAGTTCTGAAATGTGGAAATAAAACATGCAATAATTTATATACATCCAAATTTGCCTTGGTTGGAGACTAATTCTTAAAATTAATCATCACATGGCCATTTAAATGACACGCTCTGTGATGAGAATATAATCTAAGAGTGTTAGTTGCTTAAACCATTAATTGATTACAATCTAGTGCATAATTCATTAGTTGAATAAGTAAAGACTATATCTATGTTTCCTGCTTAAACAATCTCTCATAAAGAGTTATTTGTTGTAAATTGATTTTCACTGACAAAATAATCTACATCTCCAAATCTTCTAGAAATGTGCTCCAAATTTATATCTCCAAATCTTCACAAAAAGCTTTTCTTCAAAAAAATGTCCTTTCAAAAACTTGCTCCCTAATATAGTATTGGCTTAAAAAAGCTATCATATACCATATCTACACATCCTGCTACTTGCACTATTTACTTGCAGCATCTTCCAAACCCCTAATTCATTTTCTTGCATCAACAAATTCATGGTTGACTTTATCGATTCAGGATCTACCTCTAAATCTATGGGAAGGTTTCTCGACCTCATCAATGCCTCCTTTCCCATATGAGAGATCTTGTAATTGTTTGATCCATGATAATTGATAATCTCTTTAAGGCATTATTGTAGTGTCAGAAAAATTGAATTGAGCTTGATGCGTGATAATTCTTCAAATGAATTGTGCACTACCCCATCAACTCATTTATTGTATATGCTGCTGTAGTAAATTGAAGAGATTGCAATACCCTAAATCACCCCAAATCATTTATAATTGAATCTGGAATTTTTTGTGGTTGAAATACGATGTACATATTAAAACAATTAGAACTTGCTGCATTTCTGAAATCTGGATCATTATCATCTATATGAGGGGGTGCATTATCTTGTTGATTAATAATATCCTTACTTGCATCTCTTGGCCACTTAGACTTAATTGGTGGTACAACCTACAATAAAGTCACCAATAATGAATAATCATCTTATTTCTTATTCAGGAGATTGCATTGTGTATAAACTCAATTATGAAATATTTCTGAGAGTCAGAAAACATGATTATATGATTTTTATGCATTAAATACTAAATCTCATTAGTATAACATTTTTTGTGACCTCTTTTGTGATAGAATCCAATTACTTAGTCACCATTGTACCTGCTACTCTATTCTTAGAATTTCTCTTTGCTGGTACTTGATGAGTGAATGGAAAAATACATATTTTTCCATCAAATGTGCATTCCATATTTGCATCATAAATAGTCTTAGCTAGTACACATAAAAACATAATCTTACCAATTAACTTTTACTTTGGCATAATCTATAAGGTTCTTGCTCATCTTGTGTCAAGTAGTATCTCACATTTATTCAAGTAAGATTAAATAATTTCTCATCTATGTAAACAATCTGTGACATACTTTTGAATTCAATGACTTTCTTTTCATGGTTGACTTCAAATGCTTGAAGACTGTATTTCAACCTGCATATCTTATTCTCATGTGTGAGTGATGGCTTGATTGCATTTGAATGTGGTTTGAGCATTCCATCTTTTTTCCACCTCAAAACTGTGTTTTTGCTTGTATGCATCTCTGTTGCAATCCCTCTACATGTTCCTCCATGTTGGTAGCCAATGATTTGTATCTTTTCTTTATAAAAAAATATGAATCGTTTTATAAAGTGCACCTTTCTTTTTACTGCTAAAAAAGTCCATACTCTGTGAACCGACTGTCTCGACACTCAAAATTTCACCACTGTAGCCTTGAATATACCTCGAGCTAGTTCTCCATCAGTGGACCCTTTCAACAAGAATTGAGCTAGAGCATTTAATTCACTTTGTGTTGGATTTTTCTCCTCATTTTTTTAGTTATATGGAACTGATTGTTTTGAAGAGTAAATGTATTTATATTGTGTATTATGAGGGAAATACAAATTTTAATTTGGGGGAAATTTTAATTTGGTTGACGCTTTTGATTTTCAAAGTTGTTGTGTATTAGGAGTAGGTAATGATGAATGTATTTGGAGGGAAGTTTAGATAAACTAAATGTGTAATATGTATGTGAGGGAATGTAATTTTGATGCTGATCCTGTTTTATGGACTCTAATGTCATGATTAGGTTACTGTATATATTTACATTTTTTCTAAATTATTTAATTATATTTTTTTATATCATATTTATTCCTAATTATTGTTAATTATATTGTTAACTTCAGCCTGGAAGCAAATTGATAAAAGGGTAAAATAGAAAAGATACTATAAATAACTACCCACTACATTAAAATACTATATTTCTTAATCTCCGTGTAAACAGTAAACGTAATAAGAATTGCGAGACGGAGAGAGTATTATTTTTGTGGATCATTTTACAAAGCATGTGGGTTTATCATTTAAAACGTAAATATGACAGCCTACTTTTGTTGCCTTTAAATCACTTGTTGAAAACCACCTTTATTCTCGTATTCGAACATTATATTCTGATAATGCTGGCGAATTTCTTACCCTACATTTCTTTCTCACCACACATGGCATTTCTTATCTTACAACGCTACCTCACATGCCTATACACAACGATATCTCAGAGCGTCGATATTGTCTTATTGTAGATGCTGCTCTTGCTCTTTTGCTCCAAGCAGCTATACCCACGTATTTATGCACACTTTTCATTTTGAAGTGTCTCAAATATTATACACGTTTCATTAATAGTAAAACTACACTATACATCTTAACTACTTTTTACACTTTATTCATCAATACAAACAACTTTATTCATTTTTTTATACTTTATTCATTATTCCCAATAACTTTATTTTTTTTTCTCTTTAAATTACTAACTTAATTACCCATGTTTTTCTTACATTATATATTAATAAATAATATTTCTTAATCCTCACGTGCAAATAAGCATAACTACATGGGATGGAGGTAGTCACTTGGCCACAGGGCTACTCACTAAAGTGAGTGACCCAAGTTCGATTCCAATTGAGAACGAATCAGGAGGGAGTTATAAGGAGCCTTGAAGAAAGGGGAAGTATGGGTGCTTGGTGATTAACTACTAACTATACTAACAACTAACATTTACCGATAAAAAAAATACATTGGATGGAGGTAGTAAAATAAAATATTTATTAATATTTTAATTCAAAATTATATATATTGTGATAGAACTGCTCTTAATGGGCCCAAGCGAATGATCCAATAAGCAGAAGGCCCACTTGACCCTAAGAACTCAAGGCCTATCACATGTTATTGGGCCGCTTGCCCAGAGGGTTCGTCTCGAAACCAGTAAGCCGAGGTATTTCCAAACTCATCTCGCGCCTTTCCCATACATCCAGCTTATACATAATTCATTACTTACTTTAGCCACTTAGGGAAATGATGGGGCATCACCCACCAACCTAGTGGCTAAGTAGGCAATTCTCAGATATTTAATGCCTCTCCTATCTGATAGGGACATAATTAATGCTATGAGGTGACAACGATTAATGCTTGATGGGACCCGTCATTAATGCTACATAGAGTATTAATGACAAGTGAGAGAAATAATATGTATAAATAGTTGCACCTCCCAAACGTATGGGGAGGAATTTTTCCATATTCTGAATAATCTCGTTAAAAGTAATAAAGCCATCAAAAAGTTCACTCACAGAGAGAAAGAGCTGGGAGGAAGTTTTGTTCCTAAGTATGTTATTTTATAAGTTGCAAATATCCTATGTTAGATTAGCCGAGTTGATTATCTTTAACAACCACATTAACCCTTAATCACGGGATTACAAAACTCATTATCTACATATATGTTATGTCTTTTTTCTATTACCTCCATTTTTTCATGATAAACTTCATATTTTCTGTTTTCGTCTGTCCTAGAATAATAAACTTCACCACAAAAACTATAAAAATCACATTAATTTATAACTTCAAAATACATTTTAATTTAAAAATTATCACTCTTATCTAATACACATAACATACTTCATTAATTATTTCCTTATTAGTTCACAAGATTATACTACTAGAGGTGGAAGTATGTCACACTACTTGATAGAGGCTTATAAATCTGCCCATAAAAAACTCGACTTGACTCGTCATTTTTTAATAATTGAGTCGTATTTAAGTTTTTTTAAAAGCCTATTTAATTAGGCAGGTCAGTCTCATGCCTTTTAGTAAGACTTTTAGGCCCAACAAGCCGGCCTATTAAGTATACATCATATAAATATTATATATATATATATATTATTTCTTATTTCCAGAGTGTTTGAATATAAAGTAAGAGTTATTAAGCATAAAAATCATGAAAAAAGGTATTTCATAGATAAGCCTAAAGATTATAAAACAGATTTAGACCCTGTATACTACCCCAAAAGTTAATGAAATTAATCAAAAAAAAGTTTTCTTAAATTTCATATTGCCATAGAAAAGTACGAGTAAGGCGCAGACTGCATGGTCGGGTGAAAGCAAACCTTACTTGGGAAGAAGTAGATTATTAGGTTCATGACGTGGTTTGAGATTTGAGGGAGGAATGAGGTTTGGTTCCATAAGGAACCAGATCAAAATCCGGTTAGTGACTTTAACCCAATAATATCATATAAATCTGATTCTATGTATTATAAAAAAAGTGTAGTTCTACCTAAGTTATTATCATGTTCAATTTATATTGTTCACAAGGATATTATGTTATATATATATATATATATATATATATATATATATATATATATATATATATATATATATATATATATATATATATATATATATATATATATATATATATATATCTTACTCCCTACGTCTCACGTATTTATGCAAATTTTCTATTTTTAGGTGTCCCAAATATTTATGCTCGTTCCATTAATAATAAAAATACACTATACATTTTACAGTGAGACATACTTTTTACACTTTATTCATCAATCACAACAACTTTATTTATTTTTTATACTTTATTCATTATTCCCAATAACTTTATTTACTTTTCACTTTAAATTATCAACTTACCCCTAATTTCTTCTTACATTATATTAAAAAAAATCTTAATCTTCACGTACAAATGAGCATAATTACGTGGGACGGAGGTAGTAAAATAAAATATTTATTAAAAATATATATATACACACACACACACATATATATTATGTCTTTTTTCTATTACTTTCATTATATGTTTTCATCTGTTCATAACAAACTTCATCACAAAAACTGTAAACACCACATCAATTTATAATTTTAAATATTTTTAATTTCAAAATTATCACTCTTACATAACACACATAACGTAATTTATCATTTAATTTATTAGTTGACAAAACTACAATACTAAAGGTTTCCGTATGTCACACAACCCGACAGAGACTTATACATATATATATATATATATATTTAATTGAGTCATATTTAATTTATTTTTAAAAGCCTATTTACTTAAGCAGGTCAGTCTCATGCCTCTTTGTAAGATTTTTAGGCCCAGACCTATTATCTATATATATATATATATATATATATATATATATATATATATATATATATATATATATATATATATATATATATATATATGGCAAAAGGTCAGTTAGTCCACTAATCTTATGTCATTGGATCAAATCAACCCCTAACCTTTTTTTTTGCTCGTTCAAACCCTTCATCTTTTTTATTTGGATCAACTTGGACCTCGTTCTTTTTAAAATAAAACATTGATGCACTTCCCATTAAAATCAATCAACGGTGTTAAAAAATCACTAATGCACTCCATCAGAAGCTTTATATTCACACGAATCACACCCATGTCTCTCGTTCCTTTGAAGACCATTAAATCTCAACTTTCTATCTTCAACTCGTCTTTACTTTCTCCTACTTCCTTTTTCTCTCTTAAGAAGAAAGAATCAATTTTGAGGGTTTCCATAAGGAATTATAAAAATTTTGAATTGTGCTGCTTTAAACAGCAACGAAGCTGTCGAGATTGTTGGAGATGCTGAAGAGGGTGATAGTTTTATGGGGGAAGCTAAACTATATGTGGGTAATTTGCTTTATGACGTGGATAGTGAAAGATTGGGTCAATTTTCAGTGAAGCAGATGTTGTGGAAATTTCTCAGGTAATAATACATTTAATTCTTGTATCGTTCGGATTTTGTTGAAATTTGAATGTTGATTGAGTTTTGATGCATAAGTTAATTATGGGTCCAAAAGTTATATACTTATTCAACAACTTCGTGGGTGCTCAAACCATTTAGTGAAGAGGTTAAAGAGGCAGGTTATATTGAACCTGATCCAAGAGATGATTTATTTGGGACTAATGTGGCTAGGAAGGTATCATTGATTTATTTCTACTCTGTTAGCTTATACCTATCAAACAATAGAATGCCTCATCAGATAATATTGATCTGCTCGATGGAAAAAAATAGTTGGTCTCTGATGTGGTTTGGGTTTTCTAATGCTTCATTCTGGATATATCCTTATCTGATTCTGATGAATTTATGCAGAAGCTCCCTCAATATGATCAAGACTTGGCAATGCAAAGATAGGAGGCTGAAGCTACTGGTAGTGAAATAAGCTTTGCTAAGCTTTTAAATCTAAAGAAGCAAATACTATCTACCAAAATCTGAATATATACTCCTTCTTTATGAATAATTGAAGTAGTTATGCTTGCATAAGAATTGAATAATAAAATTAAATTGTGTTCATCTCGTTATGTTGAATAATAGAAGGTGGTGCCTTACTGCATCACAGGCGGGCGCGCGGGAGCGTTCGTGGTGGTGCTTCAGGATTCCAATGTACTACGTTCAAGATCAGAACGAGCTTGCCAGCGGACCACTGCCGTCCTATTCTTGTGTGAGATGGAACACAACCATTAAAGGTCTTGAGCTATTGTTGAGAGTGTAATTTCACGTGTTTTAAGTCTCACATTACACTATTTTTTATATAATGTGGCCATGATTTTGTGTAGAATGATGTGGTTTTCATATCTTACATAATTAAGATGCTACTAAGGTGTTTTGTTGAGTTTTGAAGGGTAAAACATGATCAAAAGTTCAAAGTTGGAATGAAGAGTAAAATTGTGAAGGAATGCTGAAAAACACGCGTTCACATTGCATAATTTTTCTGTATTTGTTTAGAAATCCAAATTGACCATGTGATATATGGTTGGAAAGCCACGGAAGAGAAAATCGTTTTGGCATAAAAATCACTCAAATGAGAGTCCGTATGAGGAAATTATGCTCGAAACGGTGAGATCATACAGTGCAGTCTCTGCCGCTCGGTTGCCCGCTCGGATCGAGCTGTACCCAGCTCGTGTGAGTTTTTAGCTGAGTTGGGGTCCCACGGAGCCTACACGACATCTCTGTTTCACCCATATGCAGCTTGGCAACTTCCAGGCACAGCTCGGCTCGAGCCGGGCGCCGAGTGGAGTTCATAAGGGTCCCCGCTAACGTGGAAAGTCATCTGAAGCTGCTCGGATGCTGCTCGGCTGCATCAAAACCCAGCTCAAGCCGAGCTGGGTGCCGACCTAACTAAAATCGGGCCCAGATGAGGCCTGTTCAGTGCAGCACTGTATTTATACCTTCAGATCGTATTTTGAAGAAAAAAGTCATCGAAAAATAGCCCTGCATCAGTCCAAGACATAACATGGGAGATCAACACACAATTGGAGAGAACCCATCCATCACCCATCATCAATTCACTCCACCAACACTTTCATGTCAGATTTACATCTGATTTTTCATCCTCCATCCATCTTCAAGTAGTTCCAAGTGCTAATCGAGGGAGATCGGACGATCGAAGGGACGGAGAAGGAACGCAGACTCACGCTTACGCTAGGGTTTCGTGTCTATATTCTTTTCTTTCCTTTTATCTTGATTTGTGATATGAATTGCATATCCATGAGAGTTGATTGTAACCTCATGGGCTAAATTTCTAAAATAGTTCTAGGGTTTGATAGTTTGATTTGATTGATTTGGGAACCTAGACCAAAGATTGGGAATTTATGCAGTTGATATTTTGATTTTACTTATTTATTTTAGACTTGCTCATCTGCTTCGTAATGTCTTCATAATATTTTCATGACATCCGCTATAATGCTTGAATTATTATGTTAGCTTGTGTGCATTCATGATTGGTATTGGCTATCTGTTTGGGGTTAAAGTAGTTCCGCTATAAACACTTTAATTCCATGAACTGGTAAATCAAATACTTGAATTATTTAGTGCAACAATGCAATTAAACATTCAAGTAGGAAGTGAATAGAACCTTATAGTAATTCCAAAAATATCTTATTACTCGAACTTACTATCCGGAGGTATTGTTGTTTGCTTTGATTAGTATCTAGGATGACGTTTGGTAACATTCACGCACCTTAGGATTTAAACCAGAATATACTCTTAGCTTAGAATAGAATCATATTCCATGGGTTAACGGGGTTATATGGTGTATTTTCATTGAAACTGCATGAATGAACAATTGAAGGTCTAGTAACCTGAATTAATTGGTCTATACCTGATACCTTAGAATTGTCGAGTATCTCTTGATTAAAACTTATTTAATTTCTATTACTTTTAATTATTCAGTAGTTTATTATTTCAGTATTTTAGTTAATTAATTCAAAAAACTCGAAAATTGGTTACGTAATTCTTCTTAAATAGTAATCTAAAATAAATAAATAATTAGCTGTCTCAGTGGGATCGATAATTTAACTTGGGTACTTGCTGCTATGATTGACATCCTTATACTTGAGGATTAAATTGGAGTGCGCAGAAAACACCTAACAGCTACATAGGAGTAGTAGATGTTGTCAAAATGGAACTCCAAAGATACAAGAAGGAGCATCCATTTGCACAACTTTCTGGATCTGACAACATAGTAGCATTCACAAACTGAGAGGTATGAAATTAGCCATTGATTGTTTGTGGCCCTGGTGTTGCGGTGGATTACAGTGACATATTGCGACTTGCATCATACCTTGGTGCATCGTCATAAAGCTAATCTTCTACTACAAGGTGTAAGTGCTCAAGTTTTCTAATTTGCATTTCGTGATTCAATTAGTATTTTGTAGCCTAGATGGCGCACGTGGTTGTTGTAATTCTGTGTAACATGCATGATGATGCCTCATAGTCTTTTCCCTAGTGTTCTCGTTTTTGTAAGTCCCTGCTTTGTGTATCAGTTTAGTTAAAAGTGGTGAATAAAAGGAGTTGCTTTATTTCAGCAGGTAAAATGAATAAATTGGAATTATTTAAACAAGATGATGAATTACGTGTGTTGCAAGATGGAATGAGTACAATAATTTTTTAGTGCGTTGAGATAATAGAAAAAAGAGGTATTGGTTAATAGTTAATACAATTCAAATTGCAAATCTACAATAATTTTTTACTACCTTGAGAGGAGAAACTAATTATAGTAATTACCCACAATACCACATGGGATAAATACAATAGATTATAAAGCTAAATTGCAGTGCAAATATGATCATCAAATGATATAGTACCGCATTTGCATCATAGGTATCAATTCCTGGGATGAATGTCACTACTTTGATATAGATATCCATGGATTGCATTGTCATTTCTCTCTAAAGCACATAAAAAAGTTTACAAAATGTAATTCTAAGATATAAAATATTGCATAAAGCAATAAGCAAGAAGATAGTTCAATCAATAAAAAAATCTTAGCTTTCAGTTTTGCAATATCATCTTGCTAATTCTTACAAACTGCAAAAAATGAATGTCCAATATAAGTAACCATTAAAAGGTTCTGTGTATTGAGATACACATCTCAGATCACCTCCACGTGCATGTGCTATCTTTACAATCTTCTTTAAACCCATTTCTAGATACCTCCACGAGCATGTCCAGTAATCGACACTATTCACTCAGAGTTCACAACATATCCAAATGATCATTATAAATGAAGATAATAATCTTCGAACTCAGATACATTAGCAACTTTTATTTCTTCCAAATTTCAATCTTCTTTCAAAATGCAAAAACAGAGAGACTGTGTGAGTATGTGCAGAAGAGGGTTGGTTCATTCCTCCATAGAGAAAGTGAGTTAACAAGAGAAAGAAGAGAACCATGCCCTCAAAACATCTTGAATTACATGAACTATTGGAACATGAAATTATTTTTAGGATAAAGTTCATCACATTTATGATACCAAAACAAGATAACATAAGTTAGAAACATACATTTGTTGGCGTTCGATCGTTTGGTTAACGTGACCCATTAGGGTTCCATACGTTTCTAATATACAGCAGAAGCAAGAAAACATGAAACGTATTACCTTTCACCAGGGTATGTTGAAGGAGGTTGATTCTCGCCGGCAGCCTGTGCAGCGTCACGAGAATGGCCATAACTTCTTCATCTGAACTCCGATTGGAGTGATCTACACGCTCAGACGATCTTCTCTTCGGCGGCTTTCCGTCACTTTATTAAATATCAAATTCGGAATACTGTAAGATTTTATATGAATTTTTCAAAGTGGCAGATAGCAGCAGCAAACAACCTTCCGGTCTTCTGCTGTATTCCCAAGTCCAATCTCGACGTCGTGTGGGCGACGATCCTCGAGATCTTCTCAATCTGCTGTTCCCTCACCCCCTCACAGTGTTAGGCATGTTATTAGGATTTATGGACACTGGGATGACTTATATATATGAGCTACAGCAGGGACCAGGAGGAGAAATTGAGTTGGGCCTCCATTGAGCTTAAGTATCCAAGCTTAGCTAAAAGCTTATACTTAAGTCCAATAATAATAATATAGTCCACTAAAATATTATTACTGTACTACCTTTCCAATCCCAAAATTACGTTTTGGGATCCTTCTTATTATGAATCCGTTAGTCTCCCCATGTTTAAGATATACAATGTCCATTAATTAATTAAGTTACTGACAACTCCATTAATTAATATCTCATCCAAGAGTAGTACCACTCAACCTTATTATCATGCAGGAATAAATCCACCTGCAGGGTTTACATGATAATCCTTATAAGCTCCTCAAGGGGACATCATCAACCTATGACGGACACGGATTCCTTATACAATCAACAGCACACCATAGAGACAGCACTACTTCCCAACTCATCGAGTTTGTTGATTTAATTACATGTAAATCTCACCCATTGATGAATAAAAAAAATACATACTGCCCTACGTGTCGAGATTAATGTATGGGGATTAAGAGTACGAACATCCATAATAACTGAGATCAAGTTCTCCTATAAGTCAGTATAAGTCGAACGATCTCAAGCGGTCCTGCTCAATACACACAAGTGCACTAATGTGACTCTATAGCCAAGACAAGCTAATACCAAACCACACTACAACCATCCCGATAGAAAGTCCCTTCTATCTCGGTTGTGAGCCTCTGTTTATACTTTATAAGAAAACCGATAATATGATCTTTCGCGTGTTGTCGCACAACATATTATTTACAGTATAAAGTAAGTGGACTATTGCATCGTGCATATAAATAAATCATAAGACGTAATCATTTGATCATATGATTCTCATTTCATATAAATTGTTATAATATTGTTCATACTAAAGCTAGACTTTTAGTATACAATCCAACAACATTAGTTCGGTCAGCTGTGCTAAATATATATATTAATACTACAAAATTACAAATAATCATATTCTTAGTTCTCCTCGTACCATTTCACTACATAGATGCAAAATATCATTCATTACATCAAAAAGAAATAAAAAGATGCTTAAGTTTTCCAAAACATATCACTTTGCAAGATAATGTTAAATCTACCAAATAATAAAACTCAAGCATTCTCAAAATTTTCTGGAAGATTAGTCTTTCCACCACATCAAAAATCTATAGAAGATTAGTGCCTCCACCAACATATGCTAAATTAGGTGAAAAACCCACATACCCATATAATAGAACATTAGGTCCACACTTGTTTCCATGCAGCAAAATAAAAAAAAAAATTACATTAATATGCTAATCAACAATTTGTATTTTTTTGCATTTCAAATTAATATGCATACCCATTACAAACATATTTAAGCACAAAACTTTATTAGCAGAATTTTTAATATTTTAATTCTTAATAAACTACATTGGAGTATCCTACTGTTCTTGGTTTTTTATTTTTTTCAACTTCATCTTAATCATGGGAATTAAAATAATAAAAACTACATCAACTTAAGCTTAGAATTACATGAATACAATCTACCAAAAATTAGAATTACATGAATACAAGAAAACTAAAAAGAGCGTATTGAATCAGAAGATACTTAAGCTTACTTGGACATGGATGCAGTTACGAGGAAGAAGGCAATAAATCCCTACTTTGCCGAGCTAAATGTAGAGAAGAAGATAAGAGGAATTTGCCACGCTAAATGTAAAGAAGAGGGAAATAGAATAGAGTATACCGCATTGCCGCCTAATACTATCTCTTCTAACGCCGTTGATTGATTTTAATGTGGAGTGTATCCGTGTTTCATTTTATAAAAATGAAGGGTTACGTTGATATATATTTCTAATATAAAGGTTTAACTGAAAAAGAAATAAGATTTAGGGTTAATTTGATCTTATGAGATAAGTTTGAGAGTTTAAATGACCCTTTTCCCTGTATATATATATATATATATATATATATATATATATATATATATATATATATATATATATATATATATATATTATTTCTTATTTTCAGATAATTTAATATAAAGTACGAGTTATTAAACATAAAACTCATAAAAAAAGTTTTTTTTATAAATAAGCTTAAAGATTATATAACAAATTTAGACCCTGTACACTAACCCAAAAGTTAATGAAATTAATAAAAAAAAACTAGTTTTTCTTAAATTTCATATGTACACTATAATGAGTACAAATTATTCTAGGACATAAGTATTGCATTATAATGTTCAGTTTGCTTTAGGAAACAATTAGTTTTCAAAATCCACACAAAACAATTTCTATATACACTTATAAACCCTACAAAACTCAACAAAGCCAGTTTTTATATATTTCTCCCCCCATCCATTATCAATATATCCGTTTATTTTTTGTGCGTAGATTAAGGAGTATTATTATTTTATGTGTAGTGGGTGGTAGTTGTATTAGTATAGTATGTGTCCATATTTTAATTGTATTAGTGTGTGGGTCCCATGCGTCTAAAAGGGGAAATAGATAAAATAAAAGTGAACGGAGGGAGTATCTCTCTTCATTTAATATTCTTTCTCTCTTTATCTTTCCTCTCACCTCTTTTTTATTATAAATTTATACCTACTTACACATTAATTTAATATATGACAGTGTTTTCAAAACTGAATCGGACCGGCTGGTTCAACCGGTTAAATCGAGAATTAGAGTCGAAACCGGTCCGAAACAACCATATAACCGTATTCATGATTGGACAGGAAAGAACCGGTTCCTACTAGTCAAAAATAAAAAAACTGGTAACTGCCGATTTTTTCTTAAATCAAACTGAATTCCAAACATTTTCAATTCTACGTTGTTCAAAACGACTGAAATCTCAAAATACATTACATACCATTATTCATACTACATACATACATTCTTAGCCAGATTTAATAAAACAAAGAAGATATAGAAACACCATTTCTTCTAGAAGTCGGAGGAAATGCCAAACCATTGTCATTGCCGTTTAATCTCCATAGCAAACTGGCGTGATATATCATTAAAGGAAACTGATGCTCAAACTATGATGTTAAATCAAGGAAGAGAGTGGGTATTTTTGAATTGAGAGAGAGAGGCGCACAGGACATAAATGAAGATAAGTAGGGTTTACTACTAAGTCTTAAGATTATATTTTATTATAGTGGGTTTTTTCTGTTGAATTGTCGGTTCGATCGGTCCAACCGGTTGAACCTTGAACCGTAGAGATATCGGTTCAAACTTCAGTCCGATTATAAAAAAGTACTGATATAAAGTTAAAATTTATTCTACCAAGAATCCAAAAATAAACATTTATCCCTATTTATTAAATATTACAATTCCAAAATTCACCCCAGGAATTAGGCCTATTACAAAGAATTTTTGGTTCTGTCACAACTTACAAAATGGAGTAACATGTGAGTTACTAAGCTTGAAAATACATAGCCCGAAGTCAAATGGAATCTTCTATTATATTTCCGTATTTAATCCCCTATTTTATTTATTAAATATTTAAGATGTGTCATAATCCATATCATCTATTAATATACAAAAGAGTTTAATAATTACTCCTTCCGTCCCATAAAACCTTTCACACTTTCAAAAGAGTTTAATAATTACTCCTTCCGTCCCATAAAACCTTTCACACTTTCATTACTCACTCCATCCCATAAAACCTTTCACACTTTCATTACTCCCTCTGTCCCATAAAACCTTTCACACTTTACTCATTTATTTGTCCCACACAACTAACATAACTTTATCTAACAACCTCAAAAGTTCCTTTAATTTTAAAATTGTCACTCCTTTTTCACACACATATCATTACTTTATATTTTTTTATTATCTAGAAATACCATAATACCCTCCAAAGTCAATAAAGTTAGTCAAAAAGTGTACATTTTCTTAAACAACGTGGAACAGAAAATGTAAAAAGTATTATGGGATAGAGGGAGTATTAATTAAAGTATAATATTTTAATAAAAAAATTATGAAATACATAATAGAATAAAATCATATAAAGATGGGAAAGAGAGGTCGCATATCAACTTTAATGTATGCTTCACTCATGTTCTATTTATTCGAACAAAATTTCACCGAAGAAGATGAATAAAAAGAAAATTAGCTGCTTCTGCCATGGAGCTGATTCGATGAGGAAATTTTTTCAAGAGAGATTAAATGTGCAATTGAACAACAAATTTGTGGAAATAAAATTTAATTGTTGGATGAAAATGGGTCGGGTATATGAATCGCTGAAGAAGATTTTGCAAATATAATGTTGGTTGATTTTTTCCGACTGTACAGGTGTCGAAGAAGCAAGCATGGAAACTCTTTGCCAAAATTTCCATCCCAATTTCCGACTTTCCCTCCCTCTCAAGTTTTGGAGAATCATCTTCTCTCTCCCGGATTATGATCTGCATTTTCTCATGCCATTTCTATTCAAGCTATTCAAAATTTCTTGTGTACTGTAAATAATGTCCAACCCGGAGTGGATACAGAGAATCAAGTGTAAAAACTTGCAGTTTCTTTGATTAATTTCCGTTGTGAGGAAATCACGAAGGTTGGTTATGGCTAATGCTACGTCGTATCAATTGGTGGCAATATCCTATTTGGGATTATTCTTCCTGTCATCGATTGCCGTCGGCGATGCAGCTCCGGCCGCCTGCAGAAACGAGACCCCTGAGGTACGAGATTTAATTCATTCGTCTCTCCTGTATTTGTAATCACATTGGCGATTTGGGATTACTGTGATCATTCTCGTTTCGTTGCTTGAGAGTTGGTATGCTGATCTTTCTGCTTTCTCGTTCTTGTAATTTGATTAACACATGTTGATTGCATCTTTTTTCTTTCCTATGCATATGACTAAATATCCGAAAGTAAGGGATAAGGTTAGGCTTTCAGAATGGTTCCACCCATTGTAATGTGCTTTGATTATACTTGAGAGAAGTTGAAGGAATATTATAATGTGTAGTTAGCAATTTATATTTGGGTTTGGAGAGCAATTCTGCTTGTAATGACAACGTGTTTGTTCCATGTTGTTATTTTAATTTGTGCTGATACATGCATGTAGCTATTATAAGATGAAAAAACAAACAAAATAAAGTGTACACTACTAAGTTTCTTCAGATAACTCACCCCTAACATTTCTTTGAGCGTAGTCGTTGATAATAGAAAAGCATTTTTGGAATATGCTAGCTCTTATGTTTGTTTGTTATGTATTTCTTTTTCCAGGTTATAATCAATAGGTGGGTAAATGGTGTTGAAATGGAAGCAATATATGGGTGGGGTGCAGCTTTTGGTCAGGTCTTGCCTGAGGAGGTTGAAGGTGGGAAAAGATTACCAGCTATATTTTCTGATCCCATACTTGGTTGTAATTCATCCTCATCCTCAAAGGTAGTTTCTAAGTGTTTATTTTTTAGTTAGAGTAGTATGCTTTATGTAACTATTAAACCTAGTCGACTTGGTTGTTTGCCAGCCTTCTGAATAGTAAGCTTGAGGATCTGCGCGCATGGCTTGGGGTGATACGACCCCAACCTTTCTATTATAAGTATCGGCTTCAGTTATTTATAACAATGATTAACTTAACTTACTTAGGGGATCCTAATTGCCTCTACAAAGGCAGACTAAGTTGGGGATTTTTGTTCTCATCAGTGTTGTAAAATTACATTTTAATAATATAACTTTCCATATTCATATGATCTAAATATGGAACAGCTGAAGCTCATTTAAATTTATGTCCTAGAAATTAGTAAGTTCAGAAAGTACTAGCAGATTTGTTATCTAATTTTTAATTAACCACTTATTTCACTGATCTTTTCGTTTTTTCATTTCAACTTTGTATTATATACTCTGTTTCTTTCTCCTACCAAAGAATTACAGGTTTCTAAATAGATGAGATGAATAGATTATGATTTGTAGTGAAATTTAAATCTGAAGGATGAACAGAACACATGGGCAGATTGACACCATACAGAAAGTTAATTACAAAAAGAAAATAAAGAAAAAAAAAATCTCTTGTACACATAATGCAGCTTACACTGATGAAAATAGCTGAAGTTTGAAGTATTATGAAGAACATTCACTCTAGTGAAGTATGCTTTTTGAATCATATCACTTTGGTTTTACATATATATGTTAAACAAATCATTGGAGATGACTTAAAAACTTCCGAGTTCAGAATATCTTCAGCTGATTTGAATGTAGTTTTGTTTTCATGTAAAGAAAAAGTGAATAAATCATAAATGTTTATATTTTAATTCATTGTGGTTATTGTAATATTCTTAATAAACAAGCTTTACAGTGTGTCTAACTTTTTATGTTCGAACTGCAAATGATTGGATATAATAGTTGCATCTAACCAGCTGTTATCTATTGTCAGATGCCCATAGTTGTTAAAGGCGCGCCTTAGGCGAGGCGAAGCCCTGATCGCCTGGGTTTCTTGGTTTTTTGGGGTTTCGGTTGATGTTCAAAAAACCCTCGCCTTTGTGCGCCTTTTTGCGTATTTTTTGATGAAAAAGGCGCGCCTCAAAATTTTGGATTTTTTTTCCTGTTTCTTTTTTTCTATTTTTTCATGAGTAAGAATTTAATGAATACAATGATCAATTTGATGGTGAAGAAAATAATGAAGATTATAAGGACCATAGACCATGATAATTAAGATTTTTATCTCATTGGTAATCATTTGTGTCTCTGACATTTGATATTTTCTTAAAATTGAAGGATTCTGCTTATTTGCTTTTTGTGATTGTCTATTTGTTTTGAGTACTTGAATTGTGAAGTTCATTATGACATTGTGCATGGGTTTTTAATTTATGATTATGTTATTTATGAGTTATTATGTATTATTATTTGATATTATTTTATTTTTACCTTTATTTAGTTGGAAAATTATGTGTTGAGTTGGATATATTAATGTATATATGTTCTAAAGTATCTTGTACCTCAGGCGCCAACAAGGCCTTTGCGCCTTTCGCCTTTAACAACTATGTAGATGCCTAGAACTTATAATTTATTACTCCCTCTGTCCTATAGAGTCGTTTACTCACTCATTTATCTTTTCCATAAAATCGTTCGCCCCCAAAAAAGAAAATAAGATCTCAATCAAAACCTCAAAAAACGCTTTCATTTCAAATTTGTCATCCATTTTTAACTTACATAATATACTTTATACTTCAGTTGCTAACTTAAAATACCAAATGACACCCAAAAAGTCAATAAAGTTGGTTATAAAGTAACTTTTTCTTAAACAGGATGGAACAGTAAAAATGAACCACTTTGTGGGATGAAGGGAGTATTATTTTATTTTATTTATTTATTTATTTTGCACTATTCTCCATCCGTTTTATTTGTTTTCTATTCAAGAACACTTCAAAGAGTGGTGTCTACTATCTTGCAGTTGTCGGGCTCTATTGCATTGGTACTACGTGGTGAATGTGACTTTACAACTAAGGCTGAAATTGCTCAAGAGAAAAGTTCAGCAGCATTGGTAGTGATAAATACTGATGAAGGTAGAATAGTTTTCTATGTTGCATCTTTTAAAAATTTTTAATAGCTTTTCATTGTTTTATTACTCCCATCCATCTTACATCTGTGTTTTTATTTGTTCTTTAAATTGATACATCTTCGTATGAATTTTTTATAGGTCTTCAGGAGATGTTTTGCGGGAATGTTACTGATGTTAACATAAACATTCCTGCTGTTATGATTTCTAAGACAGCAGGAGATGAGCTAAATGTATCCATAACTGATGGAAAGAAAGGTAGCATCCTTATAGGTTTAAAGGAATTTTAAATGCATGTTTAGGTGAGAGCCTAATCTTAGTTAGAATGAGATTATGTGCACAGAGGCTTTTTGTTACTGTCTTAATATCAAAGCGTTTGCCATTGGTCCTTTCCTATTTATCAATGGCGGTCTTTATTTAGGTTATACATGACTGCCAGTTTGTGGAAGTGCTATATGGTGTATGAATGAAGTTTCCTCTCATATCGTTTTCCTAGCATTCTGTTTTCCTCTTCTGCATCTTATGCATCTCACATTTTTGTGATAATTTTGTTATTTTAGAATTGATTAGAACAAATACAAATTTTGTGTTGATTCATTCTTTGTCCATTTTAAAGATCTTATTGACTTGGTTGTATAATAGAAATATTACAGGAAATATTTTTTTAGTTGTCCAATGAGCCTGATCAGTGAGAATGATAGTTTGTGCCCTCATACACACGGTGACAAAAATAAATAATGCAGAACTTTTGTAGTACGAGAAAAACTAGTACAGGGATTTTTCTTTAAATGTCCAATAAGACTAATCGAGCGATAGTTCGTGTTTTCACAATTCTAACATTGCATTGGATTTTAAGCAGATAATAAAGTCTATAAACAAGGACAAAGTTTTAGAAGGCTCTATATCTTGTTCTACAGTTACATTCCACAAATTTACATCTTTCAGACTTCTGCAACATGTCATAATCTTAAAGATATTTATTTATGTTTTTCAAGTACTTTTGTTGATAAATGCAGATGCTAATTTCTCTAATTTTCAATTTAGTGGAACTTTTGATATATTCTCCAAGTCACCCAATCGTAGACTACTCAGTGATATTCTTGTGGATGATGGCTGTGGGTACAGTTGTTTCTGCTTCATTTTGGTCAGAATTATCTGAATCAAAGCAAAATGACGAAAGCCGTAATGAATTATCCCCAAAGGTTGCCTGAACATAGCAGCTTAGTTTTTACTTTAAGTATTCATTCAAATTATAATCTAATGACTCTAATCAGACTAATCTAACTTTTATTTTTTACGAATCTCATTACTATATTACATTTACCTTTTCCCATGTCAGGAATCTGATGCTGCTGCAGCCAATGATGATGAAATCCTTCATATTACCACTAAAAGCGCAGTAATTTTTGTTATATCTGCGTCAAGTTTTCTGCTGCTTCTTTACTTTTTTATGTCAGCATCGTTCGTCTGGCTGCTGATTGTACTTTTCTGCATTGGAGGTATTGAGGTGAATATTCAATCTTTCCAATCAAATCTTTCATTTTAATACCTAGTGATTTTAGATGATAATGATTATCTAAGATTATCCAAGAATTAAAAATTAAGCTATGTCTTGAAGTTTCCATGATCCTGAAGAGGATAGTGCATATATGCGACGTTAAATAGCAGTATCACTCACATGTTTCCCCAAATCTATGTAAATTATTAGTTAAGTTTAAATATCACATTTAAGTCTCCATTCTCAAAATATATTGACTAGTCTTTGCAAAATGCGTAGTTAAGTTTAAATATCACATTTAAGTCTCCATTCTCAAAATATATTGACTAGTCTTTGCAAAATGCGTACTTAAAATTATCAACCATAACATATAGTTAGCTACAAGAATCATTTTCTGTTATAATGATATTAGTTACGCCTTGAACCAACAGGATGAGTGCGTGACTAATAATACTCTAATAACTAATTCACACTCATTCTCACTTTACCATACTCAATTCGCTAAAAAAAGCGTCAGCTTCTAAGTGACGGATCAGTTGCTTTTTACTATTATATCAAAAAAAAAAAAATTCATTGGATATTTGCATTAAAATAATCTAACAGAGGTTTCTGTTCCTTATATTTTGACCTAGGAGTTGAGAAGCATTAGAAAAGCATCATGCATTGGCATTAGAGGACTAATAATAAAGTTTTGCTTAACCGAAGAGAAAAAAGAAACACATGAGCTGAGTTGATATTTCAGGGTAATGCTTGAACATTCAGGCCTGTATTTGTACAACCATAAATATGGTAATAAATCTTATTGCATGATATGATTAAGTAACTAGAATGTTTGTGAGGGTATGGTTATTTTGGTTATTTTTTGAAGGGTAAAAATTCCTTTCCTTCAAGTTATGGTTTCTAATAGATTTTTTCATGTAAGTGAATGTTGGTAGTATAACCATTCCTTGTAGCACTCAAATAATGAACTCAACATCAACAGATGTTACACCCTACCAATTATCATTTAAATTGTCATACAGAATATATTCCAATTCAGCATGTAAAAGGTGAAATATCTTTAACACAAATTAATAGGGAAGGAATGGTGCAAAACTGACTTGGAACATATCTTTTAAGATGTTGTTCATAAATATCTGAGAAGATGTGATTTAACGAAACACTATGTTGATAAATATGATTCACATAAGCCGACCCCGCAATGGGATAATGAGAGTTTGTTGCTCTTTTGCATTGAGTTAATTTCTCTAATATAATTTTTTGGTTGTCAGGGTATGCATAGCTGTATAGTTCAATTGATATCAAGGTACTGTTAAGTTGTGCTTTTCAAGTATTTTCTGCTCGATTTTTTCTCTGTAATTTATTACACTTTGCTTTTTTCTTGAACAGCAAATGTAGAGGTTGTGAACAAAAGACAGTGAATCTACCGCTTCTTGGGGAGATTACTGTTGTCTCGCTAGTTGTCTTGATATGCTGTATTTTATTTGCTATTATCTGGGCTGCAACTCGGATGGCATCATTCTCATGGATTGGCCAAGATATTCTTGTAAATTTCACTGAAACCCTGCATTCTTTTCATTGTCTAGAAATCTGCATTTTAAAACCATCATGCTCATGATAAGTAATGCTGTCAATGTTTTATTTAATTTTACCTTTTCTTGTAATTAAATTATCCTCTTTCAACTGAATAATGTTACTTGAAGAAATCCCCACTTCATTGCATTTTCAGGTTATAAAGTTAACTTCTTTTTAAGGGTGGAATTTGGATATTAATGAGATTCTTGATATCAGGGTATATTCATGATGATAAGTGTGTTACAATTGGCTCAATTACCTAATATAAAGGTATCTGAATAAACCATATCGTGGTATTGATTGTTGAAAAAAAAATTAGTTTACAATCTTCTGATGCGCTGTCATATCTTCTAGGTTGCAACTGTACTCCTGTGTTGCGCATTCGTGTACGACATCTTTTGGGTTTTCCTATCTCCATACATATTCCGTGACAGTGTTATGATTGCGGTATGTTGCCATATGATTTTTGACCTTTCGCCTTTCCTTTCATGTGATGAACTTATCAATGAGTGTTACTATCATACTTTATCCAAGATGCTTTTCATTCACAGTTAAATTTTCTATTAGTTTCATGTCTAATGAATTGAACATACATATTTGTATGATTGTGTCAGATAGTGGACATGGAAGCTGAAGTTCTTTACTTAAATTCTAAAATGAAGAGGCCATAGTGAAACCCATTTGATATAATAGCAATTATGTTTGGAAATATGTTTTAGTTCTTCTTTAATTATCATCACGGAACATGATTTTTTTTTGTTTACATTTAGGTTGCTAAAGGTAATAATAGTGGTGGAGAATCGATTCCCATGCTTTTGAGAGTTCCCCGACTTGCTGATCCTTATGGTGGTTATAACATGCTAGGCTTTGGGGACATTCTGTTCCCGGGTTTGCTAGTTTGCTTCTCATATAGGTACACTGAATCAATCTATCAACATGTGTCTCAAGTCATTAGAATGTGCATACTACTACAGTGACTTTAAAACAACACTATCGGAAAGACCATATATAAAAAAGATATAGATACACCAATTGTTTGTGTTGTATTGTTCCTTATTATTGTGCTTAACTTCAGAATCTATTTGTGTCTCAGATTTGACAAAGCCTATAAGAAAAAAGGAATATCTGGATATTTTCTTTGGTTGATGATTGGCTATGGATCTGGTGAGTGTCAAGATTACTTTACCACCATTGAAGTTGAATTCCTTGTTGAAGTATAAAACTTTTCTGGGTCTTAGGTTATATTAATTTTCCAATTTGGTTGAGTTCAATTAAATATATTAAGCTTTTTTCAGAATGCCTTTCTGCAATTGTTTGGGAAATTATTCCTTCTATGATTAGTCCATTTAGTTCTGGGTTAGAGGTTAATTCTTGTTGGTTTATAATATGTGATCATATAATAATAGAAGAAACTCTAGAACTAAAATGATTTTTCTTGGATAGGTCATTGGCTTAGGCTTGGATACATCCGCAGGTTTAGTGTATATTTACTGAATATTAGTAGATATGTGTTACCAAAAGGATTGTGTGTGGATTACTATTTACATGTAAACACAAATATCTTTGCGAATGATTATTCTAGTTATGGATGTAATTAAACTAATATCTAACTTTGAAGAATATCAAGTTATGGAGGCTTAAAAAAGCTAGATTCATTGCAACATGAATTGTTGTATCACAGTTTGAAATTAGAAATCTCTTCCCTTGGTTGAACTGTTATGAAAAGATGATAAAAAACCTCATCACATCGTGTGCCTGGAAAATATTCAATATTTCCTTCTTGTTTCTTCCCTCTAAAAGCACAAGGGCTTCTAGTATAACTTGCATAATGTAAATAAAGGATAGATTGATGCAAAGTTTAGAAAACCTTGTTAAATGACAACCTTGGCTCTCTGAATTAACAAATGATTCAATAAGAAACAATACTTGATGCATTTCACATCCATTAACATATTCAGTCTGCCCATGAGGTCTGTGACATGCTTGTGGATAAGAAACTCATTTAAAAAAAAAAATTTCTCTCTTAATATGTTCCTTGAACTTAATTTCTTTCTTGATTCTTCATCTTCTCATCCGCATAGTTACATATGAAGTAATAATCTGCATAAAGAAGTGAAATGACTCAAATAATTCACAGAATTTACATGACGAGATTTGGTGATACTTCAATATGAATTTTTTGTATCTTCTAAGATTGGCTTTTAAATAATTGCTGAAGCACACTCAGTACTATTTATAACAAGGTGTTTTTTTTTTTTTTTGCACACAATTCTACCTGGCACATGGTTTTGTGTTCATCTGTTTATGATTAGTTTGGTGCATGCAAATGACTAATTATTCAGTCTCAATGAATTCCAATAATTGGACTGTTAGAATGAACTGTTGTGTCGGAACTGGGTTGCTGGCTCCTTTTACATGCCCAGAGATCCAAATTTGGTTTCTGCATTATGTATGTTCAAAAGACATATATTCTCAAAATGATGAGCATTACATGGATATCTTTAATAGAGAAGTTTTTCACAAATTTGTGAAGTAACAAACTAAACTGCATTGTCGGAAACAATTGTCAAAGCTCAACCATTACTCTCCAATCTGGTTCATGCATAATGGTAGTTAGGGACTGAGTTCACTGACCACTTCATCTTTTAACCTAATATTATAAAATATTTTGATGCTATGTGTAGCGCGAGCTCTTCATTGGACATACAACTATATCTCCACATGTCATTCTTTCATGTTATGTTACATGCATCTGCTTACATTTGATTTTATTTTTCCTAATCAGCATTTCGTTTCGTGTTAAACTTCTATGAATACTCTGTCGTCAATAATTTTACGAATTGACATCAACTATCTCATGTGCACGATTTTGTATGTCTGGTCCTCACTCGAGCTGCATTTGGGAGGAAAACAGGATAACCCATATGTGATTCATGTAACTGGTGATTGCAGGCCTATTCTTTACATACTTTGGGTTGTATCTGATGAATGGGCATGGTCAGCCGGCTCTCCTCTACCTCGTCCCTTGTACATTGGGTAAGCGATCTCTTCGACACCATATGAATGGAGATATATTACAAATTTGTAATCCTAACTAGTACGAGCTAGATTAGTGAACCATTATTCTGTGATATTCAGGAACTTGTGTAGTGTTGGGTATGCTAAGACGGGAGCTGCATCTGCTTTGGAATCATGGCACAGAGACAAATGAACAAACTTCTTCTTCGGCTGTATATGATGATTGAATCTGATTTTGCAGAAACAACTGGCTCTATCTTATGAATATTTGATTTTAGCTTATCTTTGGAATGTTTATTCTGAACTTGAATCTTGTTCTTCTAGAGTGAATTATGAAAACTATCTTGAAATTTGACCTATTTAAGGAAAATAGTAATAGATTTAATATTTTAAAGATTACTGTTTTACTTTGAATTTTTCCAACAAATATCTCCCTTGACAGGTGTAATTTGTTAATAAGGTCTGAGCCCTTCTTTTTTCTTTTTTGTTAAGAGAGTGATTTCATGTGTAATTTTATTAATTGCGTTTGAAAGATAATTATATTTTAAAAATTAACAATATAAGTTAAGATAAGTCAAAGACTTTTGTGAGGCTGTTTATAACTTTCGTGAAACGATAAAAAGTGATAATATTTAAATGAAAATTAATATCAATTGATGAAAAATGATAATATTTAAATGAAAAGTAATATCAATTGATGAAAGTAATAATGGTGCAATGAATAACGATTTATAGATAATTAAAAATTGATAATAGGTTTAATAAATAGTGATAATTAATTTAAAAAAGCTTAACATGATCACATCGTAATACACTCACATACAAATCTGCCCCTGAGATTAAATCATTAACCTAAAAATAAATTAGGCTATGATTTATATAGATATGGTGCAATATTATATTAACTACGTGATGAGTAAAATTATTAGTATTAGATAATTAGTACTGATAATATATGAAATTATTATGAATTAAGGCTAAACTCTAACGATAAATATTAGACTGAAAGAATACATTGACATGTACACTTGAGAAAAAATAAATGTAATGATTCAAACTGTTGTTTAAACATAGAAGTGGTGAAATGTATATATTTCTAGGAGGTGGATTCATGACTAAGAAAAATGGTGAAATGTTATGCAACTTTCTAAGCTAGTGGAGTTATTATTACACAACTTTTCCTTTTCAACACAAAATAGTGTTGGTTTGAAGGAGAAAAACAATCATGGAAGGCTTCACCTTTCTTGGTTCATATGCCATATATTTCAATCATAAGTGCTCTTTCTTTCTCTCTCTATATTCAAGTGTGTGTGAGAGTGTAGGCAAGCCTATTCTGTCAATTCTTGTTGCAGAACCATTCCATTGAATTATTGATGAATGTGGTTCTTGCTTTTATTTATGGATTGTCCACCATGCTTAAAGAAATATATATTAATGTGTTGAATCTCATTCTTTTAGGACAAATTCTTGCATGATACTTGATGTCAAGGGTGAATAGTGAGACACATACAACATTTTGTGTATAATTGGAACAATTTTATAAAGTAATTCTTTATTTAATAATTCACCTATATATTAATTTACCCATTCAATTTGAATTTTAATAGATAGCTTATTATAGTGAGACCCATTATTCATAATGGTAGACAAACTTCAGATTCACATTAAGAAAAAATAAAATAAATTCTTATAGTCATGTTCTCTTTCCTTTCTATTTAAGTATTATATGTCTTTCTTATATATATATATATATGCTTGTTTATTTTGAGTCTTATGTCAAATCATTGTAACAATTGAACTTCAACTTGATCTATAGATTGTGGTAAATGTGGCTCACTCAAGTTTCTCATGATATTTGGTAGTAGGTAATAAGGAATGCCTACACTTTTGAGTAGTTCATTCTTCAACATAGTTCTATATATTATCTTTTGTAGAAAGAACGCGAGCTGCTTATGTAAATTTTATAAATTTGTGAGATTTCTTTAATATTCTTGCTATTTTTCTGGATTAAGGAAATTTTTAAGAAATCCAAATTTGTGAACAAAATAATTTCACTTCAATTTCAAATTATATAACAAAATTGTTATGTGCAGTATAAAAATTTGTATACAACATAAATGTTATGCAAATTAAGTGCAGCGAATGTCATGTGAATAAAAAAAGTGTTTTATGGATGTAAATGTTATGTGCAATACAAAATATTATGTGCAGCTTAATTGTATGTGAATAAAAACATCAATGTACAACATATATATTATGTGAATCATTAATTTTATGCTGCACAATGACATTTATGTTTCACATAATTATTTTTTTATGTGCAACAAAAAAATTTATGTGCAGAAAATATTATGTGCACCGTAAATATTATGTGCAACAAAAAATTATGTGTGCAGCGTAAATATAATGTACTTTGTGAAGCCTAATTAGTATGTAAAGCAAAAATTGTTATGTGCAGCGTAAAATATTAATATTAAACGTTAGCATAAAATGTCATGTGCAACACTAATTTTTGTGTAGATGTTATATATCTATTATATTAAAGCTTTTTCACTGTGAGTGGAAACATATATCCAAATTTCATCAGTTTTGTGAACAAGTTTTTCAAATAAAATACAAATTTACTTGAAAATCTTGGAAAGTCATAATTAAATTATATTACGAAGAATGAGCATCCAATATGGATATTGATAGTTTTATATTTTTTCTAATAATGCCAATAATTATTGATCTATGTGAATAAGGAAGGGAATTTACTGTGATCATTGAGCACAATTAAATTGAATTAAATAAGGGTAATGTAGGTATGTTCACCTGAATTTGTGTAGTTATAAGTTAATTTTTAATTTCTTTGTATCTAAGTTTAATTAAGTATTGAACTGTGTATCTCTCAATAATTATTCTTTAAAGGGGTAAGTATATAATTACAACCACATTATTAACTCCATACATTCGATATGTGTTTTTTTTAAGATTTTTTAAATAATTTATTAGCATTGAACTAAAATATTTATTTATTTGAAGAATTTTACGAGATAAATAAATAAAGAAAATAAGAAGAATTCCTTAGTATGGATGGTGAGCCCTAAATTAATTTTCAATTATTTTGCATGGAAGATGAGGTAACCAATAGGACCCTCCACAAGTTGTTAATGCAGAATCAGAAACCCCACTTCCATTCATTCATGCAATAATAACACTCCTTCGAATCAGCATAATCATCTTTTTCATAGGATCAAATCAATTTATTTAATTTTTTTTAAAAAAGCAAAAAAAGTAAAGCAAATGTATATTTCTTTTGAGGGTCAATATTGTACGTAGATGCCACGCGTTTGCCATAAAGCAATTACATTGCATAGATCATATAATGACAACATAATACTCAAAAAAATATTTACAATAAAAGGCCAAGAAAAGTAAAATCAAGAAAAGTGGGAAGATTCTAATTTCTACTCAATCCATCCCTTCTTTTCTAATTTCTTGGAAATTAGAGCAAATCAAAATCAAAACGTAGTCCAAATTTCTTGTCGTTGGTCGACATTTTTATGAAGCTAGTTAATTAAGGTGGGTACTAGATTTGGTACATGATCTCATGGTTATATATATATATATATATATTATAATGTTAGTAAAGATTTATATTTATATATCTTATTTATTCAATAAGTAGTTTGGTGCTTCCTTGTTAGATCCGTTGCAGCAATGGAACCTGCACGGGTCAGCCTCCATCAAGAGTTGAACGACGTCGTTCATTGTGGGACGAAGCGTTGCGTTCCTACACGTGCATCGGATGGCGATACGAAGGACTTTGATCATCTCGTCCTTGAATGCACCAGACACACGTTTGTCGAGCACCTCCATCGCGCCTTCCTTGCTCTCTATCTTGGTCGAAACCCAATATATGATGTTCTTGTTCTCCCCGAACTCCGTCTCCACCGGTTTCTTCCCCGTTATAAGCTCCATTAGTACCACTCCGAAGCTGTACACATCACATTTTGTAGTTGCTTTTGATGAGTACGCATATTCTGTCCATGAACCACAATAAATTAATTAGCATGTACTCGAGTTAGTCCTATATAAACTCAATTAACTTAAATAACGTGAAAAGACAATAAAACTATGAAACTAATAAAGAATTAAGACAATGCTCGTACTAATTCATTGTTTAAAACATTTTAATTTTAATGAACCAGTACTAATTCCTTGTTTAAAACATTTTCAAGCTCTATTAATAATTTTAACGAACCATACACTCTCTCATTTAACTAAAATAGACGTGAAAAGGCAATAAAACCCTAATATACGGACCTGGAGCTAAGTAGCCATAAGTTCCTGCAATGACGGTGGTGGTGGTGGAATCCATCGATCCCCTTGCTTGCAAAACTTTAGCTATGCCAAAATCCGCGACTTTGGGATGGTAATCCGCGTCTAGAAGTATATTGGTGGACTTGATATCTCTATGAATGATGGGAGGCATCAGATCGTGATGGAGGTACGCCAGTCCCTGAGCGACCCCCATCGCGATCTGATGCCTCGTTGGCCAATCCAATACCACTAGTTTCCCTTTGTGGAGCGTATCCCAAAGGTTCCCATTTGTCATGTACTCATACACAAGCAAACTGCGATCCACACCGGAGTAATAGCAGTAAAGCTTCACTATATTCTTGTGCCTAATGCTGCCAAGTGTTTCCACCTCAGTCTTCATTTCCTTGTCAAGAATCAGCTGATCATCGGCCGATGGCGAGTGCTTTGCCTTTCGACTCCACAGCTTCTTCACCGCCACCACCTCTCCACTCTTGAGCTCTATCCTGTAAACCGTCCCGGATCCTCCATATCCAACTATGTTCTTGTCGACCAACGCCTCGAATATCTCCCGTTGATCGAAGCTCAAGCGGTGGAAGTTCTTCACATCATAGGAGAAGGAAGACGAGAGAGAGTCCTCGTTTTCCATCACCTTCCTGTCTCTATTAAACCATCGCCTCAGATACAAAACCGTTCCAACGGCTATGATCACCAGTGAGAGGGCGATCAGCCACACGCCATTGATCTTCCTCAGGGCCTTCGATTGAGAACAGACGGGGAAATACGGGCCGGATGAGACTACAATTGCTTCCACACACAAGCCCGGATTACCCGAAAAACTCTCCAACAAGCCCCGTTTAATGAACGGGACCGGAATGGGGCCTGAAAGACGGTTGTTGGAAAAGTTAAGTGAGTTAGGGAGTAACTTAGACAGGGATTCCGGTACGCTTCCGGTGAAACGGTTGTTGGAAAGATCTAGAAGATTCAGAGAAGTGAGCATGGATAGAGACTCAGGAATTGAAGAACCCAACATGTTGCCTTGTAATAACAGAAGATTCAGCCATCTCAGGTTTCCAATCTCGGACGGAATCGAACCAGAAAAGAGATTATAACTGAGATCAATTTTAACCATCTTCACAGCAAGAGCGATCTCAGGTGGAACACCACCCGACAACCTGTTTCCTTGCATGAACAGCTCCGACAAATTTCTCGCATGCCCAAAATCTCCAGAAATTGAACCACTGAAATCATTGTAAGCAACATCGATGATGGAAGCATGGGGAAGTGACAGAATGCCACGTGGAATCCCCCCCTCCAGATTGTTATTACTGACACGAAATCTTACCAGGGATTTACATTCTGAATACCTGTCGGGCAGTTCTCCAGAAAGCATGTTTTTCAGTACTAGAAGGTACATCAGCTTCCCGTGATCACACAGACCTTCTGGAAGCTTCCCCGTCAGATTATTCTCCGATAAGTCAACGGCGTAGAGATTCGAGAACCTTCCAAGATCCCGTGGGATTTCGCCTGTGAGAGAGTTTCCGTACAGAGAAAGCATCATTAACGTCGTCATGTTTGCGACAACGGCGGGAATCGGGCCCGTTAACGAAGCGTTGTAAAGCTGGAGCGATTCGAGCTTCGGAAGCCGACAGATCGACTCAGGAATACTTCCGGTGAACTTGTTGACGGACATGTCGATGTCCGTTAACTCCGTTAGATTTCCGAGCTCCTCCGGAATGTCTCCTTCCAGCTGGTTGTAGTAGAGCTCCAGCTGCTGCAGATTCCTGAGACGGCCAATCTCTTTCGGAATTTCTCCGATTAGATTATTACCACTCAGTTCGAGATCAGTGAGAGATGACATGTTTCCGATAGATGCAGGTATTCTTCCATAGATTCTGCAGCTGGTTAACACCATGGTCCTGAGTGAGACCATGTTGGAAATACTCTCCGGCAGCTGCCATGGATTCAGCTCCATGTTCTCGTTCAAATTAAGGAGTTCCAGGCCGGTGATGTTGGCGATCGACGTCGCAAAGTCACCGGAGAAACGGTTGTAGGAAAGATCGAGAACTTTGAGCGACGTCAACGGGGAAAAATCTGGCAGAGGTCCGGTGTAATGTATGGCGCTCGTGTTCAGCTCTTGCAAGTTAGTGCAGTTGACGATGCCACGTGGGAATCCGCCGTGGAAGTTGTTGTTGCCGATGCGAAGGACACGTAATAGAGGCAGATAAGAGCATACGTAATCAGGGAACTTGCCGTACAGTGACCAGAAAGAGAGATCGACCTGAACGACGTCTTTTCGATGGTCGCATGATATTCCCGTGTAGTTGCAGTAGCTCGTGGTTCCATTGTCGGAGGGCCAGTTCGCCATGGAATCTCCCGAGAGTGAGCTCTTCATGATGGAGAAAAATTGATCTTGATTGGCTGCTAATGATGAATGAACTTCAGCACAAAAAAGTAGCACAATTAGGAGAAACAGATTCTTGAAAGCCATTGGAAGGATGATGAAGCTTTTGTTAGGAGAGAGAAGAGAGAGGGAAAATTGTTATGGTTGTTGGTTAATTCAAAGGGGAAGGGAGAGTAGAAATATATATATATATATATATATATATATATATATATATATATATATATATATATATATATATATATATAATTGGAATGATTGATGGGATGATTGGGTGCAAAGATAAAGGGGGGATGGGGGATGAATGGTGCAATATTAGTACCCATTGAGAGAAAGAAGTGCATATCCTAATTGCACAAAGAAGCTTTTTGTTTATACTTTAACTAATTCTTTCACAGAATAACATCAACATTAAGCCTTTATATCAATTACATCTTCTTTTTTCTTCTTCTTTTTCCTTTGTTTAGGATAATAATGCATCTAACCCTCTCTGTATGGTGTCCTTTGATCCACACCATTATTGATGTATGATCAAAAATCACTTGATCATCAATAATAGATTGTGGATAATGATTTGAATCAGACTCAACCATGTCAAACACTTCAAGTACTCATTCATAACCTTAGGAAGTCAAATTCATTCATTCATTGGTGAACATATAACATGTAATATATTGGTTGGAAATTGAGCTGAACTTTATATATTTAAATTTGAGACTAGAAATATAAGTATAAAATTATTACTAAGAATTATTAAGAACAATTTAGTGTAATCATATAAATTTGTAACCTATAATTTATATGAAATTTTAATGATAATAATTTTTTTAAAAAAATAAAAATAAAAGACATTGCAGACATATTAAAATTTAGAGTGATTTTGGAGCACATCTGACATATCAGTGCACTCTTGGATTTATAGGGTAAAAGTAAACGTGTAGCTAATGTGTAGTTAATTTATTGTTTTTAAATATTTAATTTAATTTAATAATGGACATTAAATAAAAACCTAATTTAATGGTTTAGATCGTCTGAGTGCACTACAGACAGACCAGATTTACTATTCCAATATGGTGTTCCACCCACTTCAATTCGTTATTTAAGTATAGGGTAAATATATTTTTTTTGTCCATTAAATATATCAAAATTTGAAATTAGTCCATACGTTTCGAGTTTTGGAAATTGGTCCATTGACTTTCCAAAAAACATTTTAATCCATTGACCGGCTGGAGCAGGTCACCTAACCAGTCATGCCACGTGGCAAGAAAAAATAATTTTTTAGTCCTTTAAGTTTGCCAATTTTGGAAATCAGTTCATGATAATTTAAAATTTTGAAATTGATCCATTAACTTTTAAAGTTTAACAAAATAGTACTGTAAAAAATAAGTATAGTACTGTGAATTAACCTGTATAACTTACAAAAATCCATCACCAACCTGCCCGATGTAAGGTTTATACTCCAATTTGACCTACCAATAACCCACAACAGATAGATAAATATTTTAAAAAATAATATTTTTATAAATCGTGCATGTTCATTTTGGTAACATATTTTTTTAATTTTATTTTAGGTTCATATTATAAAAAAAAATTATATAAAAATATCGAAATGAATTTAACACATAGACAACTTGCTATGCTCTATCAAAATGTATTCAATGGCCGCTTCACAAATAACATGCCCGACAAATATCCTACCTTACCAAATCTAACGAACTCTAACCTACCAAATGATGGATTGTGGTATGTTAACATTGGCTAAGTCAATCCACTTTTACATCTCTACTTGGTCTGATCATTGGTCTACATGACATTTTCTTTTTCAAATTTCTATTATCAATTCAATGATATATAATAACTTTATGGTAAAAATTAATACATAATTATAAACTGGATAGAAAGCAAAATCACGTGAACATTGGGGAAAACCATCGTGCTAAAAATTTAGTTAGTGAAAGGGATGGTGATCGATTTCTAAAGTTCGACCCAAATAAAATGTATTTCTATTTCTATAAATTAAATTGAATTTAGTGAAATTTAGAATATGAGAAAAGAAATGTAACGTATATAACCAGTAGGATGATCCATTCTTGTTGATAAACAGACAAATTTCTAAAAAAATTGAAAGTTAATGGACCAATTTCAAAATTTTAAAACATTTTGGACTAATTTCAAAAAGCGACAAACTTAAAGGACTAAAATATTCATTTTTCTCACCACGTCAGAAGTACGTGGCATTGCCATTACCAATTGGGTGACCTACTCCAGCCGATAAATGGACTAAAATGTTGAATTTTATAAAGTTAATGGACCAATTTCAAAAACTAGAAAACATATGAACTAATTTTAAAATTTTGATAAACTTAATGGACAAAAAAAGTATATTACCCTTAAAGTATATATGATTTTTAGATAGCAACGCACTTTTCAACAGTAGTTAAAGTATAGTTTACTAAAGTATGATGAATGATTCATTAAAATATATATTTAAGGTGGTTATATGTTCACTCTTTCTTTCCTAAAAAATGTTTCACCCTCAAATATTAAGGATCTATCGTAGTACGAAGTAAGTGTGATCAAGTCAAATATTAAACCCACATGGTAATATTAGAGTGACAAATAAATTGCAATAATGACTCCTTACTTAAGACGATCCTCAATTTTTAAAATTATTAATTAATAAATAAACTACTAAATTGAAAACGAATAAATAACTAAAATTAAAATAATAGAAAGCATACAATCAAGTATTCAAAATAGAAGATGGGTAGCATCAAGGTAATCCAATTCAATGATGTTTGTTGATGACTGCTCTTAGTTAGTTAATTTTAGGATTAAGGGAAATGATAGAGTTGTGTAACTGAGCTAAGAACGAGCATAATCAAACACAATAAACAAGTAAATATATGAGAGATGAGAAATCCAACCAAAGTCCTTAACTGATTTTATTACTCTTCTCAAGAACAACACTCATAAACCTTCCCAATTACAAGTGTAATGTTTAAAGTGAGAATGAGTAACCTGGTTCTCTCTTGTGAGAGAAGCTATTTATAATACCACAAAACCCTAATGATTGACCAATCTCCTGATGCCACTTGGACGAAGACAAGCAGCCATCAATGGTCTAGCTGATACATCGACGACTTTTGGGGTTGGCGCAGGGAGGCGTCTGGTGTCTAGCAGAGCACGGCAGGTCTCCTTTCGTCCTTTGCCTGTTTCCCATTGGCGGATGAAGAGGGATGTACATGTCTTGTGTTGTCTTCTAGCTGGGAGTGTCGCCCAAGACATCCCTTCTTACTGTTATCGTTGTCCTTTAGCCTACCACCACTAGCCGTTCTCATAGTCGTGTTTGTACTTTGCCCAACAGTTCTGATAGTCCTTCTAGTCGTCGGATGGGTCGTTTTCCGATGCTTTCCTGTTCGTCCGAGCTCCTGGATATCTCTCTCGGCTTCGGAGCCGGGGTGTTCTGCCGAGGGGTCTCGGCTCTCTATCCTTTTAGTGGGCTTCCTGTTTCTTGGCCCTTTCCTGTCCTCGTCTTCTTGGGCTCCTCGACCCTTGGTGAGTGGTTCATTTCTTGGGCCTCTACCTAGTCCTTCTCCGAAGTGTGTTTTTTGGGCCTGAGTTCTCTTCTTGGGCTGCCATCGTCCCATGATTTTACCGTTCATTCTTGCTCCTGGACCTCTTCTTGGTTGGGCCTCTTCCATGCAGTATATTAGCTTGTTGGGCTTCCGGCCCGTTTGGCATGGGGATATAACACACATAACAATGTCAGTTAACTCTAGCTCTAGACTCGAAATTCATATTCATGCAGACACTTTTAGGAACGATCACTCAAGTATGCTAAATCACTTTGATCAAGCAAGATTCAACAATCTTAAAGGCACAAAAAAACCTAAAATCGAATTAGATAATAATTCTCATTCCATTTTTAGGTACTTCATGCTAAATTTCATTTAAAGTTAGAGCACTAAACTTCCCTTTATATGTATCAAAGTTAAACCTATGATTTGTTGAGAGTTAAAATTCATACGTTTTTAGGTCTGATTATACAACATTTTGATTGAATTGTGTCCATAAATTTGCACAAGTCTCATGATTTCTAATATATTTGAGGAACAGGTGCTAATAGGGCATTTTATTAGATTGAAAGTGGCCAAGCGGGGATAAAAAGGAGACAAATTGAAGGAAGCTAGAAAAAAGAGGAGAGTTATATAGGAGATCAATTCCTTATATTACGCTTGTTTATTATTTGATCACATTCTTAATCTGTCCTTGCATGATTAGATCTCGTCAAAATATGTTAATATTTTTTTTTTAAATTACCAAAACCCCCCTTGAGGTTTGTTCAAATTACCAAATAAATCTCGTGGTTTGAAAAACTACCAATTACCCCATTTAAAAAATATTTTTTTGTAAAAAAAATAGTGAAATTTAAAAATACAATGTTAAATATATGAGTCTTGATGTCATTTTCACCCTTCTTTATTTTATTTTAAGAAAAAGTGTATTTTTATTAATGTTTAAATAAAAAACAAATTAAAGGAGGTAATTGGTAATTTTTCAAATCACGGGGTTTATTTGATAATTTAGACAAACCTCGAAGGGATTTTTGGTAATTTACCCTATTTTTTCGATTGTTTATTCAAAATTGTTGTTTAATTCTCAAACCAAAATCCCCCCACCCCCACTTTTGATCTCGTTTAATTTAAGAACAAATTTAATTTAATTAAAATTTGTTTCACTCCTTTGAATCCAAGCCATAGTCATCCTTGCACATTTTTTAAGACGCGCGTTGCACGTCACATGCACGTTATATACTGTAATATGGAGTAATTTTTTGGTGATTTTTTTAGTCAATTCTTATTCTAAAAATTTTAATTTTCAAAACAATGCTTCTACTATTAAATCTTTAAATAAAGCTTAAAATGTAATGAGTGATAATTATAAGGCCCACAATAAATGATTTAATTTATTAATGATTAAATTATTAGTAATTTGGTATATATAGGAGATTAAAAAATGTGAAGGGTATAATTAGACATTTATAAAAGATTAAAAATGTGAAGTGATATGTACTTTTGATGTTATTTTAAAAAAATTTCACTCTATAAACATTTATTTTCTTTTTATTTTTATATTGAATTTAAAATATTAAAATTTAAAACTAATCAAATTAATTTCAATTGTTTAATGAATTTTGGTTTATAAATTTATTTCATTATTTTCTTCTCTAATATGAGATTATGTGTAATATATCAAAATCTTTAAATGCGTTTTTACACTTCATATTTTGATTCTAGTTAAAATAAATAGTGAATTCAGAAATAACATTATGTAGAGTATAAACTTAGTAATACAAAATTTAAAATTTCAAAATATAATACATACTTTTTTTTATTTTTTTTTCAAATTAATGACCATTGAATTATTACATGGTTTTATCATGTAATTGGTTTAGAGTTAATTAGGAGTATCTCTACTAATTTACATTAATGGAATATTTAGATACTCCTAATTGCCTTCAATGGAGTATTTTCGACTGTTTATTGTGTCAAGTCCTCAGCAAGTCGAGTCACTTCTAGTATTCGTTCTGCATATTTCTGCTGCATCACGCAGATCACCACGTACACATGCACCTCATTCAAAAACACCCAAAAATCTTAAAAGAAACCTATATTCACCAATGCAACAGAAAGTCACACTACATTTTATAACTATTGAATTGCCTCTTCAACCCACCCACTTTATAAATTGAAGTTAAAAGATTAATTATTAATTAAATATAATACATTAAATCATACATAGTACTATTAATAAATTAACAATTAACACATAAATAATCTCTTTATATTACTATTACTATTTAATATAAATGAAGTAATATTTTATGTGATACTAACGTCATGATAATTATTAAAAAAACTTTTTTTAAGCTCTTTCTACTTGTATATATTATGTATAATTATTATGATTAAATAATTAATTAAAATTTCTTAAGTAATTAATTATTTTTAAAATGAAAAGGTTCATCTATTTAATGTTTAATTACTATGGTGTAACCAACAACGTATAATTATTATGCATTGGGATGCTAGAAGTTGAAGAGTGAATAATAAGTAAATGATAAATTAGAAATAATTATAAAATAAAATAAACAAATTATGATAGGATAAATAAAGAGTAAAAATGTAATAAAGAAGAATAGGTAAGGATAAAATAGAAAAAAATGTTAACACCTACTAAGCCACTTTTAATATATTATGATTAGTTCAGAATAATTTACAAATTTCTATTTTTGGTAGGCCGGCGACAAACTATTAAATATTCATTAAAGATTTGTAGACTAGCTAAATTGGTAGATGAAATGTGTTATATTTATAGGTCAATGGATCAAATACAAGCAATTACAATATTAATTTTATAAAAAGTGTTACATAAATAATTAAGTGTAACTTTTGTAACGTGTTACTTAAAGTAAATATAAAATTTTTAATAAATGTTACTATTAAAATGAGAGTTACATAAGACAATATGTAACAGAGGCAATAAGAACACCTCTAAAAGTGTTACGTATGGTCTATAATACACTATAAACTACTCCCTCACCTCAATTAATACACCTACCCACTTTACATTAAATTATTATTTCTCTCACCTCAATACGCATTAAAATATTATATTTATTAATCCCCGTGTAAAAAACAAACATAACCATAAGGACGGGACGGAGGTAGTACCTTTGAAGCGGATTCTAAAAATAATAAAATTGATACCTTAGAATCGGACGAATGAAGTATTAAATAATATTATTTTTGTGTTACAAAAATCTATTTAAGTTGTAGTTACTACTTTGAGTTGAGTTGGGGCCAGTTAAATGGATATATATTATGTAGCTGAAGGAATATGATCGTGTGTGGCGAAGTGTTTCTCTCAAATATAGAAAGATACTTTAATCAAGATTTGTCAATCTAATTTAAAGCTTATGAAAGTGTTGTGTTCATTTTTCAGAGGTCTAGTGGGTTGTGGTCCATCTAAATATAATGGGAGTGCAAAGTAAAGATGCCCACTCTCTTAAAGCACATTTATTTGGGATGTTGATTTACCCATATTAAGAATAAATACAACTTTACAAACACATTCTTATCTAATTTTGTCACACGCTTTCGCTTAAATAATGTCTACATTGCATTATTGTTGATAAATGGATTAGTCTTTTTTTTAAAAAAAAATAGAGTAATACATCCTATTATTACGATTTTTTTAAACATATTTAATAGTAGAGAAAATAGTAACATGTTTAAAAAAAAAAGTGCTTCTCATCTTACTATAAATAATCTCACGCTGTTTTACAAGGGACACCATTTCTTTTCCCTAGCTCATTTCATCATGTTTTAGTATTTAATATATATATATATATATATATATATATATATATATATATATATATATATATATATATATATATATATATATATATATATATATATATTGGTATTTGGTATAAAAACTTTACTGTATTTTTAGAGTACCATTTTTATCTCATACTACACTCGTTAATCGTTATACATATTTTAGTGATTTCATTGCCTAACTATTAGACTAGGAACATACATTTGTGCCCCATTGGTGAAATAATTCATATTTGTGAAATAAAAGATATTTTGTTATATGGGTTTGATTATTATTCCTAATTTGAAGTTACTATTAGCTCGCCAAAATGAATCACCTATTTCATTTTCATATTTTATCTTCTATTTCATTTATTAGATTCTTGTCATGTTTAATAATCAATATTGTCCAAAATTTACCAAATGCCCCATGAGCTTAATGGTTATTTGTAGGGTTTAATTTTTTTATTTTATATTGTGAAACATCAATGGAACACTAATGTGGAATATGAAATTCAATCTGAGTAGCTCACACGATTAATAATAAATCAGAAATTTTTATTTTTAAAATTTTCTGGAGTTTCCTTTGTTATTAGATGTAGTTAATTCTTTAAAAATTAAAATTTGGGTACATCCTTCTCATGCAATCTACGCAAAACTTATCAGCAACCAACCATCCACTAACCAAAAATTGAATTAATTCAAAAATTAATTTTAAAAAGTCACTCTATTATACACGAACACCTATATATATTGAAAATTATGGAAGTTTGTTGTCATACAAAATTTTATTAAGTTATATTTAGGGGTGTGCGGATCGGGTTTTTTTAAAAATAATTCGATATTGAATCCATAAAGAAAAAATTCGATATTGAAGTCGTAATGAAATTCGGTTCAGTTGGGAACGGATTTTCGGGAAAACAGAGGACTGTGCGGAGCGAATCAGATCGGATTTCTCATGAGAAATGGAGTTTTACACATATAAATACTTAGAAAAACATCAATTAAATAAAAAATACTAAATTTCTCATAAACAATTCAACCGCTGTTACTTAAGGAACACATCGAAGTCACCTGACCCCTATTCCGGTGGGTACCATCTGCGATTTGAACAAGATATGAAGCGAATAGTGGCAGTAGATATAGTACTTGCAAAGTTACTCGAAATTAGGATTGCAGAAACTCAGTCTCGATGAGGTCCAGAGAATGGAGTGGACTCGATTGGAAGATGAGATTGAGGTAACAATTCCAAATTTGGACCATAATCCGTGTATAATTTGTGGTTGTACTCAGGGATCTGAGTAGGGATGTATTGCCTCCTGATGATTGTCGAAATGCTGTTTATGACTATGACTTCACAACTAATAAAAGTTGTCGTAAGATGTGTCTTTTGGCATCTTTATTAACAATTTGTTGAAGGAGTTTGTGGATTCTCAGGTTATCAGACACTGCAAGGGTGAGAAACAAATGACAGATTCAAGAGGGTGTTGGATGGGATTCAGGCTTATTGAAATTCTTTTTGCATCTCTATTTTTTCTTCTTTTATTTTCTATTTTTGAGATTCTTTTATCACTAGACTTCTCTCATGTTAATTGGGGCAGTTACGATGCTCTGCACTAACTTATGAAAAATCTTTATGAATAGTGGAATTGAAGTTCTAACATTACATTTAGAGTTGATAGAAATCTTGACAGCATCGCCAATTGACATGTCTGCTTCAACTTCTATAACTGCGGTTAAAGTTCTTAATTATTAGATGCTGAAAATGTTAATGGATTATAAAAATTAGGTTGGATGATCACTTTTGCCACCAGGGACATTGGGGAAGGATGAAACTGGTTAACATTTGCAAATGCAGCTGTAAGAGATTCTTGTAATGAAATAGGCATTTTTTTTCTTTGTTTGAACCATCTCAAAGTAAGAATCATACCCATCCTCTTTCTTGATCGTGAAAGAGTATTGAGATTGCCATATCGGTAACTCTACCATATTATTTGTATTTCAAAAGGGCTCTTTTGGGACTTATATATCATGTATGAACAACATTATTCATCATGCACTGTTTCAGTCATCTAAGCATCAGTTCCTATTTCTACTTCATAAGGTACTTTCAGTGATCAAGAGGCTAAAATTAACGTATTTCTCAGTTAAGAGTGAATTTGGTACAAAAATTTGTGGTTTGTTAAATGGTCGGGCATAAATAAACACAATGAAGTCAAAGTATCATGTACGGTTTGGGAATCTCTGGTTTTTCATTTCTTATTAGAATTCCAAAGCAATTGATAATTTTTTTTTTAATCTTAGTCCTAACAAGAAGGATGATAATGCAAAGCACAATGATGGTATCTCTGGAAGGAAAAGGAAGGATTTGAGTACAAGAATTTCGAAGTCTACTAGGCGCCATCTCTTATTTGGATAAATGTCTTTACATTTGACTGCATTAAGCTACTATCCAATTTCATACAAATTAATTTTTCACGATACATAAATTTATTTTTAGAAAATCGGAATCTCAAATTAAAGAGTAACTCAATTAATTCCAAAGAGTAGCCTAATTATATTTATAAAGTAATCTAAGATTTATTACTTTATTATTAGAAAATCGAAGTTTCAAATCACTCAATTCATGGTAAAGAGTAACCTAATTATCTTTTATAGAGTACTCTAACAACGTATAGATTCATGACTTTATATTTAGAAAATAGGAGTCTCAAATCAAATAGTAACACAATTCACTGTAAGGAGTAACCCAATTAATTACAAAGAGTAACTTAATTATTATTATAGAGTAACAAAATATAGATTTATGACTTTATTTTTTGGAAAATCGGAGTCTCAAATCAAAGAGTAATCCAATTCAGTATAAAGGGTAACCCAATTAATTCTAAAGAGTAACCTAATTATTTTTATAGAGTAATCTAAGATTTATGACTTTATTTTTAGAAAATCGAAGTCTCAAATTAAAGAGTAGCTCAATTCATAGTGAGGAGAAGAGATGATATTTCACATAAGATATTTGGAACAACTTTGAAAATATAATGGAAAAAAATAATTAGCTTATATATTGAAATTGATCTACCACACCCAGTAAAACCCCAAACTAAGGATCTCTTATTTTGTTATAAAAAGTGCCTATAATATTGAAATGAGTAGGGTGATTGAAAAGACAAGCAGCATAAAACATTGTTGAAACTTGAAACTGAGTGGAGAGATTTTTGGTAGCATACATCAATAAGAAAATGATAGAATAAAATATTATTAAAGCAAAGGATAATAAATTTTACATAAGTGATTTCTATTTGAAATTGACTCAAAGTCTCCAAAGAACTAGAGTCTTACATATCTAGACAGGTATTATGCTTTGTTTGGCAGCACACATTCTCAGCCTTTGAGAGAGATTATAGTTATTTAATAAGGTATAAGCAGGGAGTACCATTTCTTTTTTCCATCTGAAATCACATACTATATATAAAGAATACAATTTGTCCATACTAAAATAAATAAATTAACAGAAGAATACAATTTTCCCATTCTAAAATAAATAAATTAACAGACACAATAGGTAGCACAATCATCCCAAAACAATATAGAAATTTAAATTCGTGAAAATCAAAATTGAGGACGTGAATTTCCCATTTTAGAAGTGATCGAACAACACCCTCAAAATTGAATAAGTTTTCTGAAATCTGTTCTCACATCAACGCCAAAACCTAATATCGCTCTTCTAGACGGCACCACTCAGCGAGACCCATCTCCAGATCCGATGCTTCCCGCCAATCGCTGTAGGAGGTCCCATACAAGGCACATCATGTGTCATCCTCTCAGAATAACCCACACAAACTCTTACGGATTAATGAGAAAAATTTCAGCATGATCTTCAAGGAGCTTTGCAATTAAAATGCACAGATGTCTCCGGCGGCGGAGAAGTTCCCATCATCTCCGGCGGCTTCCTCGTTGTGCGGAGATCTAGACAACAGGGAAGAGAAGAGGAAAGAAGAATATCTGCCTTAGATCACAGCAGCGAATAGAGAGGAAATAAGGTAACCCGCGTGACTTTTTTTTACCCGTATTTTCTTAAAAGATCGGTCGTAAAAAATTTGAAAAAAAGTCGGTTGTGTCGCAAAAGTTCAATTAAAGTTTATCTAATATTTTAAACACAAATATAGATTATCATTTAATTTTTGCATTTTATCTTCATTAAATAAATATAAAATATTATAATTATTTATTAAGTTTACGACTGAATTTAGACTTTAGAAATACCATTTACTTTATTCATTATGTTATCTGAAATAATACTTTGAACTTTGAACATTTTATTTTATTTATTTCCTTTTTTTTAGAAATTTATTTTACTTTATGAAATACTCCATATATTTTCTAATATACATCAATAAATAAATATTTAGAACATTAGATATATTTTAAATTATTATTTGTAATTATATTACAATTAATTTTAATTTATTAATTGTGATTACATTATAATTAGTAGAGTAAAATTAATTAATTCATGACATATAAAGTATAAAATAAGATAAATATATTATATATAATTTTAATGCATAGTTTAAATTCGGTTTTTGTTACGGTTCGCTTCGGTTATATCCAATATTCGGTACGGAAAATATCCAAATCCATACCAAACAAAAAATCGATTCGGATCGATTCGAAAAAAGTCAAAAAGTCAATAGTTTTTTCTATTCGAAATTAATTCGGTGCGGTTTCGGTTAAATCCAATATCCGTGCACATCCCTATTTATATTACTTGAAGAATATTTAAGAACAGTCCCACCTTACGACATTCAAACAATTAATAAACAAAATAAATCATTTCACAATACATTTTTTTTAATGGAAATCGATTCTTTGTATTCAATGTACATAAAATTATATACATACTGCAGTTATTTGTATCTTCTTTTGCTCTTAAAGTGTGTTAACTTTGTTAATGTTATTTAATAGAACTTGTATTATATAATTTCTCAAAGTAAGATATTTTCTTCATCCGCTAGAAAAATCGTCATTGTTCCATTTCATGTGTTTACTCAAAAGGGTACGTTTCTCTTTTTACTAAATGGAGATCCCCCTAAAAACTAATATGTGAAAATTTTCAAATATTACACTATATATTACCCTTTTACACATAAAAAATTACTCAGTACATATTAAACATTATATTACTTAAAATACGTGTAATAAACAAATATATATTTTGATACATATTAAACATTATATTACTTAAAATGCGTGCAATAAACAAATATATATTTTGATAGCTGAGTGAGGGAGTATATTACACAATAATTAAATTTGTAGGAACTTCTTTCTCTTTCAATACTCTCTTATGAGACTGATTGTGAGATAAGTTGATGAATTATTAAAGTATATAATTGCTTGTTGATAATTAAAATATATTTTTGTTGAATTATAATATTATTATACTTTAGAATCATATACTTTAATTTATCATTCATCGTACTAAAATTTTTTTAAAAAATTACTATCAATAAATATACATTACATATATGACAATTATATTTTAATATTGAAGTTATTTGTGTCACACAAACAACTTCCCACAATAAACTTTGTTCTCTTTTTAAGCCCTTACTTAAAATCAGCCGATCCTATAAATTTTCAAGCCTGAGTCGTATTTTAAATTTGGCCCCTTATTTTGCTTCTTATTAAAACGCAATATATATAATAAAAAATTAATAATTAAAGATAATATTATAATTTTTAAAATACAACGCGCCTAACAATTTTGATGGCAAAAGTATTAATAAAATCATATAATCAAGTTATTCTGCAAGTTCTTTCATCATTATTCTCTATGAAAACCTTTTTATTAGAAGTGAAATATTTATTGATATCACCTGCTTGATTTTGAACTGAATCTTCAATTCTCATTTTCTTTTTTCTCTTTTGGTATCCAGACACATGTTTGGGAGACATGATTCTAATTAAAAAAATAAAAATGAATTTAAGAATTAACTAAATAATTGAATCGTACTTTATAAATTAACATTAACAAAAAACAAAGAAACAAATATAGATAATCATTGAAAAAAAATCATAGTCTACTTAAATAAAATAATTTAACATATAAGAAAATTACATACTTTTGAATAAAATTGAAATCAAGGATTACTATTAAAAAACATTAAAAAGAGGTGGATAGAAAATGATTCGAACTGTATACCCAAATATACATGTACAAGACTCCAATTTTATAAATTCCTCTAACGATATATATAAAAGATTTTTTTTAAATATGAGCCCTTAAATTTCATTAAAATTTTTGGGCCCGAGTCGATCAACTCGCTCGACTCAAGCAAGGACCGTCTCTAATTATATTACTAATAAATCAACATAATCTTTATTTGTACATGAGTATTAATTTAAAATTTTATCTGTATTAAATTTTAGCACATAATTATAATTCTATTTGAATAATTCATTTAATATATATCCTATTTTATTATTAGAATTTAATTAATATTCTAAGAATAATTTATTTTTAGAATTTAATTTTTTTTTGTATAATTTTGTGTAAAACTATTTTAAAAAAGGCAAAAACTTCTGTGCACCCGGGCGCACGGACCACATTCCGTGCGCCTTTAGAATTTTGTGTTAAATTGTATACCCTTTAGTATAAAGATGTGTACCCTTTATTTTCTAAAGAAAATTATTGTGTGTATTCAGGTGTATGGACAACACTCCGTGTGCCTTTAGAATTTTATGTTAAATTGTATACCCTTTAGTAGTGCACCCTTTATTTTCTAAAGAAAAAAAAATATTAATGAAAAGTGTATACCCTTTAGAACAAAATGGTGTACCTTTTATTAATTAAAGTGTATACTCTTTAGATCAAAACAATATACCCTTACCTATAATACTAAATTTCTAAAGGCACACGGAATGTGTTCCCGTGCGCACGCAAGCCTCACTAAAAATAGGGCAAAAACTCCTGTGCACCCGGGCGCACGGGCCACATTCCGTGCGCCTTTAGAATTTTGTATTAAATTGTATACCCTTTAGTATACAGATATGTACCCTTTATTTTCTAAAAAAAATTATTGTGTGTATCTGGGTGCATGGACAACACTCCGTGCGCCTTTAGAATTTTGTGTTAAATTGTATACCCTTTAGTATAAAAATGTGTACTCTTTATTTTCTAAAGAAAAAAATATTAATGAAAAATGTATACCCTTTAGAACAAAATGATGTAACTTTTTTTAATTAAAGTGTATACCCTTTAGACCAAAACAATGTACTCTTACCCATAATACTAAATTTCTAAAGGCGCACGGAATGTGTTCTCATGCGCCCGGGCGCACGCAAACTGTACTCTTATAAAAATAAATTTTGTAAGACGAATAAAAAATAATAAAACTTTTAATAAAATGTAATATACGATGAATGAAAAGAGATAATCAATATCTAATTAAACTATTTGATGATAAATAAAAAAAATGATAACAACATTTTAATAATTGATATTGAAAAAATAACATGATTTCACCCGGAATTTATTTTAATTTTTTTAAAGAAGAATTCACGTAAAGTCAAATTAATCACAGATAAGGTAGAGAGATATTTTGATCCAATTTGTAATATGAGATTTATTTCAAGCTAGAGAGAGAGTGAGAGTGGTAATAGTAATCCCACGTAGATAATATTAGTGGAGGAATCATTGTTATCACTAACGCAGCATTTACGCCGCATCTCACACACCTCTCATCAATGGCAACAGCATCTTATGCACTATAAAGTAATCCTATAACTATTATTTATTTATTTTTAAATATAAATAATTTTATATATATATATATATATATATAGATAGATATTAAGTGTACATGGATACTATTATTTTTTATTGATATGAGTATATGCTTCTTAATAAATTTACATAGCTTCATATATTTAATTTTTTATTAAAAAATTAATAAAAATTTTTGCTAAAACTTTGCTAACAAGGTATATAAATTCTCATTCATTGATATGCATGTTCTAAATATGAATGCTCGAATTTGAATTCATGCTTCAAGTACACGGAGAATTTGCCTATGTCTGGATGCAACACTATTATATTTTTACTTTTGTATTTTGCTTATTTTTAGATTTATTATATATTTCTTTCTTTTGAACTATATTTTCAATTAATTTAAATTATATTAATAATCGTATATATGAATTGCACATGGGCACACGAATGCTACTCCGTACACACAGTAATATTTTGTCTTCTTCACATAAGAGCTTTATTGTCAAATTTATTTACTTAAATGCATTATTCGATTGTACGGACTTATAATCTGCATATCTGAAATCAGGGGGAAATGACTAGTGTAAAAAAATGTAATTTAGACTTTCAAAGTGTATGCACAATCATTACTTCGTTCTATCATATAAATTGTTACTCTCTCTCACATCCTAATAGTTACATATTTTCTTTTTGGGCGTCTCACCCTAATGGTTATACTTTCCTTTTTAGCATATGGAACCCACACAAATTAATTACTTATCTCTCTATAAATCCACACATCACACTAATACACCTACCCACTTTACATTAAAATATTATTTCTCTCACCTCAATACATATTAAAATATTATACTCATTAATCCACGTGCAAAAAGCAAACGCAAGACGGGACGGAAGGGAGTAATTGTTTAAAGAGTGAAGTACCCCTGGGGACACCGTGCCCCTTTGCAATTTCCGTGCCTCTTTACAATTTAAACCTCTAACAATACGTAGGTTTAAATAAAATTGGAGGGGGAGAGTTGTGTTCCCATGAGACACAGCATGTCCCAGGGCGCAATAGCTTTTGTCTTGTTTAAATACTATTTTTTCATATTAATGGAGCTCCCATTCTCTCTTAGTGTGGTCTTAATTTACATAAATTCATGCACTAATCATCACATGTAACTACTAAGGGCATATATTATGAAGTGGAAACATAGCTTAATGACAATATGTTTGAAAAAGTCAACTTTTCATGTGAGATAATTTGAATTTTTTTAATTAAAATATATGTTAATTTTTATATTTATCCCAAAAATTACTATCCTAAAAATTATTCATAAAATAATTTAAATAAATTGATTTTCTTTAGTTAAGTTTTACTGTTTATTAAAATTTTATTATTTTTTATCTATTTCATGAAACTCATTTCGGTGAGCAAACTCAAACAAATATATGATTTAAACAAGTACTTGCAAGTATAAGAGTCGTATGTAAGCAATGAAGATATTTCAAACACTAACGTGTATTTATCAAACAATGGGTCACATTTTATATAACATCACATTTATATAACATCAAATAAATTGTTCATATTATAAATTTATTATCAAATACTATCTTAATTTTTTACATTTTATACATTTATTATTAATAAATTACTATTTCTCAAAAAGTCATTCATGAAAAATAAAATGAAATTTATTTTATAATGATGTAGAACAACAACTTCTATAATTTGTTCTAGCTAGGATTATATATATATATATATATATATATATATATATATATATATATATATATATATATATATATATATATATATATATATATATATATATATATATATATATATAATTTGCTAATTAATAAATAACACAATTTAAATTAATATACATTAATTAATTACACATTTATAAAGAATTGTATCGTATAATGAATTATTGGATAAACATCATTTTAATCTCATAACTTTGTTTATATTCACTCTTTTTCCTAAAAAAGATTTTTAAAAAAATTTAATTTAATACCACCAATTAGAAAATATGACCAAAAATGTCTCATTTTAGCTGGAAAAAGCTGAAAAAGTCGGAAACTCGTCAATTCCCAATTGGAATGAATGATCCTATTTTGGGCGAATTTCCAACTAGTTCAACATTTTTCGGCAAAAATGAAATATTTGTTGCCTTATTTTTTAACTGGTGGTATTAAATTGAAATTTTTATCTTTTCTTTTAACGAAAAGTGAACATAAACAATGTTAAGGGATCAAAATGGTTTTTATCCCATAAATTATTTATCAAAAGAGTAAATCGTATTTAAATTTTTAAAATAAAAATGTTTCTCTATCTAACCTCAAAATTTATGTGTCTCCATATCAAAATGTTAGTAATCTCCCGTTCGGTTTAAAGAATTTGAATAGGCTCTATTGCTTTTTTCATATGGATTGAGTATTATTATTTAATGAGTTTAAAAAGACTTTATTTTTTTTCATATGAATTTAGGAGTATTATTATTTAATGTGTAGTTGATAGGTGCATTAATAGGTGTATAACCTCATATTTTAATTATATTAGTGAGTGTTTGTGAGTCTCATATGTCTAAAAGTAAATTGAGATCTTTTATTATTTCTTTTAAATTTTTATCTAAGAGTGTTTTGTTAATTATTTAAATATTTAACGATTCAAATTTAATTGTACACTCAGGTAAAATTATTTTTAGAATTGATTAGTTAAAAATATGATGTATTGGGTAATTATTTTTTAATAAAATTAATTATTTTATTTTATTTTATGATGAAAATTAAGTTAAAATTTAATTTAAAGGTTAAAATCGTTTAAATGCAAGCACAGGTGCATAATAATTAGATTCTCATCTTTTTAACAGGGTTGTAAACTAGTATAAAATCATTAATGGGGTATCGACAAGCCTATGGGCCTCAGAAATGCCTGAAGTTTTGTGTATTTCTTTATTGGTCCAAAAAGAATTTATAAATGAAATCAATAACATTTTGAGTCTCAGATTTAGAGTGGACGGGCTAACCTAGCTTTAAATTTAAAAAATATAAATCTCCCTTTTCAATTTTTTTCTCTCTTGTGACTATATAAATATGAAGTTATTTTTTTTACATTTTTTATTATATCTTTGAGACACTTTCTCGTGAGACGAGTATATATGAGACGCCTTATGAGACAGTCAATATATAATTAAAATATTTTTATTATATAAATAAGTTATCCTTATTGGTACTTAAAGTAGTATTCATAGTAAAACATACTATAAAACATACTATAATACTTTAAAATCATACTTTAACTCTAAAAAAACATATTTTACCTATATAACAATCATACATTAATACGATCACAACCCGTATCACAAAAGCATCGTCTCACAAGAGACTTTATCATATTATTATATATATATATATATATAATTTTATTTATATATTTTGTAAAAAATAAAAAAAAATAAAAAAATAAAAAATATTGTTTAATTGAAAACGCTAATACTAATTTTTCTGAAACTATTTTCAAGTATATTGGGTTGAACTCCAGCTGAAAATGTAGATTTTATTTTATTAATCTTCAGGATTGAATAAAGTAGCCTTTTCTACATTATATAATTGTCGCAAGGACGTAAATATCAAGTTACTCCTTCATTGAGTTGCTTACAAATAAAATAATACTCCTTCCATAACAATAAAATCTGCACATTTTCTCTATTTATTTTATTTGTATCATTACACTCTTCACCCATTAAGTATAGTAAAAGTTTTAAAATAAATAATTTTTTAATACATTATTTTTTTAAAATTTCACTCTCACTTAATACACATAATTTATTTTATAATTTATATATTACTCAAAATATTATTTTATGTTTAAAATTATAAGTTAATAAAGTTAGTAAAAAAAAAATTTTAAACTCCATACCTATAATTACTGTGAAAAGTTAAATGAGACGGAGAGAGTAACAAGTAATGACTCGATGAGATTTAGAATGAAATTTTTTAAAGACTCAAGTCTAAGTTTCGTGGTTTAAGATAATAATTAAAATATCAATCTATACAAAGTGTAAATCTTAAATTTGAAATAAGAATGTGTTGATATAGACAAATCTTCATTCATTCTTAAGGGACAAATAAAGAAGAGTATACAAAAGCACAACACAAGAATTTACATGGAAAATTCCAAAATCGGAGAAAACTCACAGATTGAGAAAATACCACTATGTGAAAATTTTTACAATCACACAATTTTTCTCTCACAACCACAATCCCTACACTCTTACAAATTTTTGACTAATTCACACATTTCTCTCCATTCTCACAACCGAGAATCCAAGAAAGGAATTTAAGAAGAATCAAACACATAGATTAAAATGTACTTGAGTGGTGCACTTACATCAAATCACATGGCCTCCTTATATAACACCAAAGATCCCTCCCCTTTTACTCTTCATCTGATGTGGGACAGAATGTTCGATAATGGACTTAGTTTTGATTTCCTCTAAATTAATAGATGTATAGATCAGACATTGATATATGCATAAAGAAAAAAGAAAAATTGTGATGGAATTGATATAATGAGTAGCGCAATTATGTTGTAAGATCACTTCTCTTTACGAATTATGTTCACTAAGAAATTCTAAGCATACTATGCACGGATTTTTAATTCGTGTATAAATGAGTTGATCTAATTTGAATTGATTCAGAAAAGAAGAGAAAAAAAAAATTCTCCATCACATTTCCCTCTTTTTACATCTACGGTAGACTTGAGCTAGACTTGAGCTGAAAGGAATAAGTACTTCACTATTTTTATTTGGATCATTCCACAAAAAATTTCACTCCTCTAAAAACACAAAAATATCAAAACAATCATCCTTCTCCATAAACTTAATTTAAATTAAATCTAACATACTCAAAGATACTTTATCGTTACCAGAAACAAAAAAATATTATAATATCCCTAAAAATTATCATTTTTCACAGTCTTTCTGCCAAGAGAGATTAAAACTAATGTGAGAAGGAGAAAATATTACTTTTATTTCTTCTAATTTTATTAACTTCGGTAAATACTCCACTTTTTAATATTAAATCAATAGTAAATTAAGTAAGTTATAGTGTATGTGTTACGTGAGTATAACATTTTTTAAAATATAATGTATTGATATGTTTTTTGTTTTGAAAATTTTACTATTTTTAAGTATACTTCATAATCCTTCTGTCCAACCCAAAGAGTCTCATTTCTTTTTTTATATACATGAAACACACACCCACTAATACAATTAAAATATGGGACTCACACCCCCATTAATACTACTACTACACACTACACATTAAATAATAATATTCCTTAATTTACATGCAAAAAACAAAAATTACTTTTTGGGTGAGATAGAGGGAGTATATGAAAAGTATAATGAGAAAAAGAAAAAAAACGAACGAAAATATGAAAAGTGTAGTGAGATGGAGATAATATTACATAACACAAATAAAGGTATGATGCTAGAAATGAAAATATATTATTGAGGCAAACACTTTTGTAAGACCGTCCCTGAGATGATTTTCATGAGATAGATAAAAAAGTATTTTAATAAAAATTATAATTAAATTAATGAAACGTGATGGTGGTATGGTGAATTATTTTATGAATAATTTTTAATTAATATAAATAAAAAATGATAATGTTTTTATTGAAAAATAATATTCCCTCGTGGTTAGATCTTCACCATTATTGTAGATATAGAATTTAAGAAAAAAAAATTTTTTTATCAATTTTATTAACTTTTGGGGGTATTATTGTATTTTTTAAGTAATAAATAAATAAATGATAAAGCAAGTTATATGAGTTAGGAAAGAATGACATTTTTTTTTGAAAATATGATATATTAAGAGGTTATTGGTTTTGAAACTTTTATTATTTTTGGAGAGTGAAGAGTGTAATGAGACAAACACATTAGAAAAAAAAGTAAAAAACTTGTTGACAGAGAAGGAGTAATATTTTTAATAAAAAATTATAATTATTTAAGCAATACTGAAAAGTGTGGACTTATGATACTTTAAAGACTTGCGTTTAATACTCCATCCCTCCACCATAATGAGTTTCATTTAATTTTTACACGTGGATTAAAGAGTATAATTATTAAATGTGTAGTGGATAGTTTTATTAGTGGAGGTGTCGGTCACATATTTTATTTATATTAGTTGGTGTGTGTGGGTCCTATGTTTGTAAGAAGGAAATGAGACCCTTAGGGACAGACGCCCAAAATGAAAAAATAAGACTCTTTGGAACTGAAGGAGGGAGTATTTTATATATTTGTTTTCCATTAATTTGAGTTTTGAAAATTAGCGAATAAAATGTTTAAAATTTTGGGTTTTTAATAAAGTATATTTTAGTTTTATATGAAATTAATATGTAAGAGATGTGCGGTGAAAAGATGAGAGAGGGGAGATAATAAGTATTAATTGAAAATATATATACTCCCTCCGTCCCCTTCAAAGATCACTATTTTTTATTTTGGGCATCCCACCCAAAAGGGTCCCATTTTCTTTTTTACATAAATGAGACCTATGCACATCCACTAATACAATTAAAATATGGGGTTCACGCACCCACTAATACAACTACTCACTACACATTAAATAATAATACTCCTTAATCTATGTAAAAAAGCAAAAATAACCCTTTGCATGGACGGAGAGAGTATATATTAAATGCGGGTGTATTAGAGGTTAATAGGGTTCGTAAATGGGAATAGTTTTAAAAAATCTGCACACAAAACATATGATATGCAAAACAAAGAATATAAATAATTAAGCCGTACATGATGCACATAAAATCTACACTGCACATAATATAAATGGTTGTGTGTCGTGTAAATGTTTGTATGCAGCATTAAATGTTAAGTACAACACATTGTAGGAGTAATATTGAAATATCATCATATATTTATTTAGTTAGTAGTAATATTTTTATATATATTTGTATATCTCATAATAATAATAAAGAAATTCCATGTGTAATTCATAATAAGTACCAAAAAAAATAGTATAGTTTAAGGAATACTATAGTTTATTTATATAGTTTGAAAAGATAATTTTATCAAATATGCTATGAACTACAATGATGAAGATACACATTAATCACAAGGGTGGGTAAGATGGATCATGAACCAATATGATAAGATTAGCCATAATCTACAATTATGAAATTACAATAATCCGTAAACCTTAAGAATAAGAGAGATACGTGCATAAGACTGTCTCAAATGAGACTGTGTTTTTTTTCTTTTAAAATAATTATCACTTTTACAAATATCACTTTTTATTTATGGGGCAGTCTCAAGTCAGACCGTCTCAGTAAGATCAGTTTATACTTTTTATATTAGTTATCACTTTTTATTATAGATGTTATTAAGTTTCTTTTAAAATATTGTCACTTCTTATTTATACTATGAATTGTTAATGAAATAGTTTACTACAATTATTATTTTTCATCAATTGAGTGCTCCTTCCATCCGCCAGCAAAGGTCTCCTTTGGTGATTTTGAGCGTCCGTCCCAAAGGGTCTCATTTCCCTTTTTAGACATATGAGAGTCACAAATATAATTAATACAACTAAAATATAGGACCCCCATAACCCACTAATTAATACAATTACCGACTACACATTAAATAATATTACTTTTTAATCTACATTTCAAAAACAAATAGCATCCTTGAGAGCGGATGAAGGGAGTATTACTTTTTATTAAAATATTTTCAATTCTTCTGTCTCACGAAAATCATTTCATAAGACAGTCTCACACAAGTTTTTACCTGTATTTATACTATAAATTATTTATTAAATAATTCATTGCAACACTATTATTTTTAAATAATTCATATATTACTTTTTATCAAAGTATTACTACTTCTTATCCATTTTACGGAAATCTTCTATGAGTCAGTCTCACACACAAATAGTTGCCTAAGAATAAATATTAAACTCTAAGTATAATACTCCTTTCATTTCATCCAAAGGGTTACATTTTTTTTCGAATAGAGATTAATGAATTCATATAATTTTTTAATGTGCAGTGGATTGAAAAATATAATATTTTTATATATAAAGGAATTGTATTAGTATTTTGTATGATCTCCACGAAGATACATTAATTGTTTTGTATCGATTCAATCTATCCGTAAAAGAAAATGTAATCTTTAAAGTAGGACGTACAAAATAATAATATGTAACTCTTCTGATGAGAATGAGTAGAACATAAATCAATGTGATGCATATTTTAATTTTCAACAAATACAACGAATATTTTGACATTATATATTAATTATTACTTCTTTTGTCTCGTCCAAATTTTCACCTTTGACATGATAGTGTTTAATAAAAGTGTAAATTTTTTTTTTTATAATATGATAATTTTTTTTCTTTGATAATAAATGGAGAAAATAATAAAATATATTAATTGCGTTATTATTAATATTTTTTTCAATTAAGTGTATTTGTAAAGATAGTTTTTTTGACATTTTTATTTTTTTAAGAGTAAAAACTTTTTGCGAAATGGAGAAGATAAAATGGATGTAAACTTTGACGAAAGAGACTATATACTAATAATAATCATCTTAAACCCTAACCACTAAACATTTATCTGAAAATAAATAATTACAAATTACAAATAATAACATTAATTTGAGACAGTCTGGTGGTGAAAAGAGAAAGAATAGATTTGAAGGTGGTTTGTTACACTAAAAAAAATGTTTTTCACCAATAAAATATTGAGAATAGATTTGCATGATGGGGTGGTTTGCTACACTAAAAAAAATGTTTTTCACCAATAAAATATTGGTTTAGTAAAAGCCCAATTTCATTATTAAATTGATTTATCAATAAATTAACAACGAAATTTGTTGATAATTTTTCGTTACTAAAGTAGTGATTGGTAAATTTTTTATAACGAAATTGTATTCTGTTAGTAAATAATTCTGTTGATTATCCGTTGCTAATAATTTCTTTGGTATTTATATAATGATTCCGTTGCCAACAGATTGAATTTGTTGGTAAAATAGAGAATAAATCTATTGTCATTCCGTTTCTAAAAGAAAAAAATAATTTTTGTTGCCAATTATCCGTTGATAATTACTAATAGATTTAGTTCCGTTTATAAATTTCGTTGCTAAACATCATATTTAGTGTTATTTAGAGTAGGGCCATAATGGATGGATGGGCATGGATGATGATGACTACATAATGACATAGGAGAAACAGAAGGCAACATTATTATGGTATCATAATGTGGATGTCAATCATCATCACCATCACCATCACCATCATGCCAGGGTTTTGCAAACTAAAGTTGATGTATGTCGTATGATGTGATATGATTATAAGGGTTTTCAGGCACATCATTTAATGTTCAGAGCGTGCAATGACGGTTAACATGTCATCATGGTTATTTACTTCTTTGTCTTTTAGTATGCAATATCCAAACTCAATCAATTACTTTCATATGCTTATTTTGGATTCAAAATTTTAAGATCGATTTTGGATTTTGAAAATTTACATTAGTTTCAGTTTGGGCTTCTAAAATTAGAGTTGCACTTATGTGTATCAGATCTACCGTCTCTAGTATCCGTGTTAATTGTTCGAAAAGTTTTCACTTTAATCTCCAAATAAAGTTTTAATTTAATAGCGAATTAGTTCAAAGTTTTGAGAATTTACAAAAAAGTACCTCATTTTAATCTCGAGTTACAAATCAAATTATCGGGCAGCAAGAGATCTGTTCTGTAGCTGACGTGTCGTTCTATCATTCAAGTCACCCTCCACGTCTTCAAAACAACGTCGTTTAGGGCTATAGATATATTGAGACATTGACCTTGCCTCAAAGTATATATGCATATACCGTAACCTAGAACATTAATCTTCAAAGAGGTGGTAAATGGACCCACATAAAATCATTTATAAATTTTTATGGGACCCACACACAACATTAATACAATTATTTCTATATATTAAAATATTATATATTTCTCCTCATCTATACATTAAATATTATATTCATTAATTTACGTGTAACGCACCCCTTTTAGAGGAACGGAGGGACTAACACATTAGGGTGGGTTGGATATGCGAATATTTACTCTACCAGTCCCATGCCCAAGACTCGCCCTCAGGTCAAGGGTCACAACATTTTAATAAAAATTTATGCTCAATTGATAAAAAGTGATCATGACACATTTAAATATTACATAAATAATTTATAATATAAATAAATAGAAAGTAAGAACAATTTATTTTAATGAAAAGTGATAATATATTTTTTAAAAAAAAGTGATAGTTAAATAAAAATAACTAAAATAATCCGATGCAACGTTGTTGTATAGTATGTTATCTGAATTAAAGTATGATGTTAACACTAAATACTTGTACTTTTTTTTTTTAAATCGCAAAAACGCCCGAGCCACACTTCATTAAATTGCATCTAGTGATATTATTATATAAATATAAACCGAGGTTAATATTATTAGAGGAAATTGTACGTTTAGATGATGAATTTTTATTTTTATTTATGATTATATCGCACCACACCGCCTCTATATTATTCTAAATATAAATTTTTTTAAGTATTATATCAATTCAAGGCCTGAATTATGAGTAAAGTATTAATTCGAGGCCTGAATTATTTTTTTTATCAATCCAATGTCTGAAATATATAAAAAAATCAATTCAAGACCTGAATTTATCAAATATTATCTCATATTTTATCAATTTAGGGACTAAGTTCAGGCCCCGAATTCATAGTTTTACATAATTCAGACCCCTAATTAATAAAAAACGTAATTCAAGTCCTGAATTGATAATTTACCCATTTTTTAGGTCTTGAATTGATCTATATATTTAATTATGTATGCGTTATTAAAGCCGAAAAAATATACTCTGAGATTAAATATATTGGATTGTAAAATGAGTCATTTTTTTCTTTATTATTAACTTCTTCATATCACATAGGATTATAATATTTGGATTGCTTATGAAGTTTGAAACATAAATCTTTAAGATTTTGAGTGGGGTCTTGCGTGTCTCCGGGACACACAGTGCGCCTTTAGAATTTAGTGTTATGTGTAAGTGTACATTATTTTGCTCTAAAGAGTATACTTTTTAATTGATAAGAGTACATCATTTTATTCTAAAAGGTATACAATTTTCAATAATATTTTTTTTATTTTTCTTCAGAAAATAAATGATACACATTTTTATAATAAAGAATATACAATTTAATACAAAATTCTAAAGGCGCACGAAGTGTGCCGGTGCGCTCGGGTTCACACAAGTTTTTGCCTAAGATTTTATTGTCTAATGTGATGTTTTACCAATTCTCTAAAATCAAGTAAAAGTTGCTTATAAACGAATTATAAATTTAGGGTTATTCTGTGGTGCACCTGTAGTTTTATAAGGTAAAATAGAGGGGTAGTAGGTACTTATCAAAATTATTTTAATTATTTTATTTTATTGAATGATGAGGATGAAATAAAAAATTAATTTAATGATTTAGATAATTCAGATGCACCGGTGTCCCTGATGCATAGCAGTCAAACTCATAAATTTAATTTGATATAAACCGTAATTTAAAATTAATTAATTTTCAAATTGAATTGCCTATAGTACGGCAATATGAATTTTCATCAAATTAACAGCGAAACCGCGTCGTGGTCATCCTACCTACTCAGTGTAAATTAATTTGGCAATACTAATGTGCAAGTGGGTGCCACAGGATATACTGCATCAATTTTCAAAAATATATACAATTATTAATAAAAATATATATAATTATAAACAAAAATGTATATACTTTGTTGGTAAATTTTTTGTTAGTTTTTTTAATGAAAAATTCAGGGAAAAAAATACAATTATTAAAAAACATATATACACTATTAAATAAAAAATATACATTTGAATATTAGTTTTTTAATGAAAAACTAGGTGTGAAAAAAGTATACAATTATTAAGAAACATGTATACAATATAGAATAAAAAGTACATATATGAGTGCACCCTTACACCCGGGTACACCAGATATCAGCTCATTAATTCTCAACCCGAAAGATATACTCCCTTCTAATAATGAAATTTACACTTACATAGTAAATACAGTGTTTTAGAAAATAATGCTTTCTAATTTTGTATTTAGAGATAGTTTGATATTTTTAAATAATAAATAAATGAATTTTAAGTAAATTATGTGAATTTAAAGATATGTCAATTTTAAAATTTAACCGTGTTGTATGATTATTAGTTTGTGTGGAGTATTTTTTTTATTTATAGATGTAAACTTGTCTGTGAGACAGAGAAAAATAGAATTAAAAAATTTATTGATGAAAGGTGGGAGTATTTTTAAATTGGGAGTAATTTTTAAAATCCGATTAAAGATTTTAAAATTCTATCATAGTTATAGTTTGTGCTTTTGAGAATTTGATTTAATATATATATATGAACTCATGTTATTTTGATGTAATATTTCTAGTGTCACACTCTTAGATCGATTACATTTAGTAGGGGGAGGAGATTATATTCTAAAAAGAAAAATGTGAACTTTAAGGGTAATGATTGAATTTGATTTCTTTCTCAAGTGTCAATCAATAATTAGTAATACTCCCTCCGTCCGCTATTATGGAATTCATTTTACAATTTTGTTTGTCAACTCTTAAGATATTCATTTTCCCTTTTTAGTAAAAGAGCCTCACACATATCAACCACTCACTAATAATATAATTAGACAGATGAAGTATAAAACATGATATATAAAAATGACATTGTGAATCTCGTACACTAAGTGTATAAATGTTGTTTTTAATTTTAATGGAGTTTTGAAAATCTAAAGCTGAATTAATTAAACCCTTTGATTTGTTTGTTTTTTTTAATAAATCATGTTTATATTTTCAATATTTATCCACTACTCTTATATACACTTATAAATCCTATTAATTCTTAATCTATTTATCTACTATACATTATATTTTTTAAATGACACATTTATGTGAAATTGTCTCACGAGAAGTCTTCAGTAAAACCAATAAAAATGATAATATTTTAATAAATTGTGATACTCGAATCAAAACTATTTAAAAAAGTATAAAGGCAGTATCATGAGACGATCTCCCTCAAATGTTGCTTTTTTCCAATTTTTTTCCATTTATTTATCATTATTTTTTTTCTTCACATTAATTAATAACTTTTTACTCATATCATCATCCACCTATGTATTGATTAACATAAGTTTGTTTTTAAAATCCAACAAATAAGAACCCTAAATGAACATTAATAATCAATAACTTTTAACCTTTACTCAAACATAGGAAATCAAATGAAATTACAAGGACCGTCTATGTTGGGCCACTACAAAAACCCACTACCACAGCCTCCAACTGCGTAAAGTTTGATAATCTTAAAATATTTAGAAAATCATGCGCGTTTACATGTACCAAATATCCTTTTATCTTTAGACAGTTTTATGTAAAACGTTTCAATTGAGATCGCTTTTAAAGTTTTGTAAATAATAATCACTTTATTAATATGAAGGATTAATATATTAATATATTATCAACATTGTTAAGTTGATAAGATTTTAATAATGTCTATACCCCTAAATTTACCGTAATCCCTCCAACCCATATTACGGAAGATTTGGGGTCATAAAAAGTTTGTTTTAGATTTCTAGGAATGATCTAATCTATTGAAATAATATTATATAAAAAGGAACATTTTGCATGAATGGTTTTATACTTTTATTACGTGTGAGATCGATTTTTTACTAATAGTTATCATTTTTATTAAAAATATTTTGACTTTTCATTAAAAAAATGTTATCATTTTTTTATTTATGCTACAAAATTTATATAAAATAATTTAGCACACAACTATTACTTTTTATTACTTAATGTAACACTTTTTATTAAAATGTTATTACTTCTTATCCATCTCACGAAAATCATCTCGTAGGATGTATGAGAGTGTAATTTTTAAATTAAAGTATATATTAAAGCTATTAAATTGAGGGTGTATTCTTAAGATAGACCGAGATAGGCAAAAATAAAAGGATGAATTGTAAAAAAAAATAACGAACTTTATTCTTATTGCAAATTAATCTCAATTTTTGAGAAATTACAAAAAAGAACATTACTTTTAAGTATAGTTTCAAAATGCACTCACTTTGTAACTAAAGTGTGGTTCTTTATTGAGATATTGGGAGCGTTTTACAATAATTCTTAAAGATTTTTTTTTAAGATGAAGATTAATATATAATAGGAGTAAAGCTTATGATTTTTTTTAAAACCCAAAATAAAATATAGCATGCGATGAAGGGTAATATTTACATACTGTAATTATAAAACATTAAAATTCTTTAGAAGTACATAATTTAAAGTTTTCATACTAATTACATTAAGAGTATGTTAAATACACACCCAATTTATTAAATGTACATCCTTATACACAATCCCTTAAAACTCCAAAATACCCACTTTTTTTTTAAATAGAAATACACACCCCATTAATTCCTCTTTACCCCTCAAATTCCCCCACCTTTTTCCTTCCAGAAGAGATGTCCTTAGCAATCTATAAAAAACTATCCAAGAGAAGTTCCTGCCCAATAGATCTAACAAAAATTAAGAGTTGGATTCCTATAAATATCACCTAAACACAAACACTCATCCACTAAGAATACAACAACGAAATTAAATGTGAAAACTAATCGAATGATAATAAATAATAATTATAGTTTTTGCTTGAGTGTTTAATTCATTTTTTTTCTGCAATTTGCTTAACTAATTTTTACTGCAAATAAATTGAAGATACCACAAAACGCTATGGAAATATAAAAACTGGTAATAATTGCGAAGTAGAACCTAAAATTAGGCCACTGCTTTGTTTCTAAATAATTACGTTGGTATCATGATTTTTTCATATTTCACAATTTCCATATTCTTCATCTCTATATTTAATTGCCGTGATGAAATTAAAGAAAGAATCTCATTTTATTTGTTATTTAGGTGATGAACTTAAAGAAAGAATGCCCCGGATTTTTTGTGCTATTTTTGTGCATCATCTTCTGTGCCACACGTCAAGTGATTGACACGTAAGAGTGGGAAATAAATCTAACCATTACCCATAAGGTTTAAGGTTTAGGGTATAGTTTTTTTCTCATACGTGTCATCCATCTAACGGGGTAGCACAGAAGATGATGTACCAAATGACACAGAGAATCCGAGACAAATGAATGTCATTAAATAAATCCAACCATTACCCCTAGGGTTTAAGGTTTAGGGTATAGATTCTCTCTCCTACGTGTCATCTATCTAACGGGATAACACATGAGATGATGTACCAAATGACATAGAGAATTCGAGACAAATGAATGTCATTTTATTTGTTATTTAAGGTTCATATAAGTGTATATAAAGAATTTATAATTTAGGGTTGAAAATAAATATGGGGTGTGTATTTAATAAATTAAGAGTAATTTAAAAAATATATATTTAATTTATATAATAATGGAATTTACATTTAATAAATTGGGGTGTGTATTTAGCGGCATCTTTAAATTAATGGGGGTGTATTCAAAAGAGAGAATTTAAAATAAAAAAAAAACATGGCATATGTGGATTTATTTGGAGTATTTATTTTAATCAGTTGCACGAAAGATTTTCTTTTTCTTTCAGGAGTTTATAATAAATCCTGATAAATACTAGAGGTGGGCACGATTTTAGTTGAATTTGAACGATAAATAAAATAGTGCTGTGATGCGACGTGAGTGAGGCCCATTGGAACAATTCTTTTATATTTACACATACGGATGAGTATGGCGATGAGGATGGAATGAATAATTTTGAATACAAATTATTTGTGTCATGATATTTCTGTTGGACGCATTATCGGATATATATTAAATTAAATAAGTTTATTTAGGTAATTATGGGTCACTTGTTACCCCTTATATGGGGTACATACTTCACTTGAAAGGTTAGGGTGAGCTAAGAATCACTCTAAATTATAATTACTCTCTGGACAAATTAACACATTTTCTTTGGCCACGAAAATTAAGAAATATAATAATGTAATGTATAGTAAAATGAGAGAAATGATATTTAATTTGTAGTTGGTAGTTGTATTAAAAGTATATGTGGACCCATGAGAATAAATTAGTAATTGTTTTGGAGTGAGTCTCATATACTAAAAAGAAAATGTGTCAACTTCTTCGAGATAAACCAAAAAGGAAAGTGTGTCAATTTCTATGGGATGGAGGGAGTATTATATAGGTAAAATATGTTTATGGATAACTAAAGTATATTTTAAAAAATATGATAAATAATGTTTTAAAATATGATACAAATAGGATCTATGACTGAAATCGAAAGTATTAAATGGACGATTAATATTAAAATTGAATAATTTCTAAATACAAACGATCAAGAATAAAATTAAATAGTTTTTAAGTACAATAAAATTAAAAAGGGGAAGAAAAATTGAAAATAAGTTCAATTTGTTTATATATATATGTATAGATTATAAAGTGTTATAATATAATTCATTACTGACATACACTATTAACACACTATAATTACAAATAAACATATTTTATTTATGCAACAAACATAATTTAATAATGTATTGACACGTATCACATGCACGTCTCACAAGAGAGTGTCTCTTCTGAATACTAATCCAAATTTCACTAGAAATTTTACAAGTAGGTTTAAATAAATTTAAAATAATTATTAATATTTTTTAAAAAGATATTAATATATTTTAATTTTAATTTTATACTAAGAATTATTTTAGTTTATGCTATATTAATATGAGTTAATAATAATATAATTTTTCGGGTGATTCTAAGTGTATTGGGTGCATCGGTACATCTAGGATTTATAAGTTTAAGATGTAGTTGAAACAACAAATTTTGTATTTAATATGAAATAAACACAAAAAGGGATACAAAGATAATTTCAGATGTATTTAATGTAAAAGATATGTAAACAGGTTACAATCTCAATCAATCCTCTGATTCTACTCTCGAATCAATTTGACTTGACTTGACTTGTGTGTGTTGACTTTGACTTTGTTGACTGGAGTGTATGCTGACTGTGTTGACAGCGTGTGTGTTGAGCCGGATCTTCGGATGAAGCTTGTCCGAGCTCGGATGTGTAGTCTTGTGTCGTTGATCCGGAGGCGTTGAGACTTTATTCGGATTGAACGTTGACTGGAGAGAATGCCAGATTGGAGGGGCTTAAAACCTTAATCTCTGATTGGAGGCGGTTAGCTGGATGAATGTCGGATCGGAGGACTAGGCAGCTTGATCTCTGATTGGAGGCGGTTGGCTGGAAGAACGCCAGATTGGAGGGCTAGGCAGCTTAATCTCTGATCGGAGGCTGTTGGATGGAAGGACGCCGGATCGAAGGCTTGGCAGCTTGATATCTGATCGGAGGCTGTTGGATGGATGAATGCCGGATCGGAGGGCTTGGCAGCTTGATCTCTGATCGGAGGCGGTTGGCTGGATGAACGTCGGATCGAAGGACTTGGATGGAAGAACGCCGGATCGGATGCTGTTGGATGGAAGAATGCCGGATCGGAGGCTGTTAGATGGAAGAACGCCGGATCGGAGGCTCTTGGATGGAAGAACGCCTGATCGGAGGCTTTTCTTGACTTGAATATCTTGAAGGGAGGCTGTTGCTCGTGCTCTTCGGTTCTCTTCAGGTATTTGGGTGTGTTTGGAATCAATGAAGGTAGATCTGTCAATGACATATTTGACTTGATTCTGCGGGCTTGGGCATTTCCATATATAACACAGCTTGATTGGTTATTGTTTAATTTGAGTTGATTCTGGAACCTTCCAGGCTTTATTTGACTTGGGAGTCAAACTTTACTTAATTTAAACCCCTTTTAATTTGTTGGGTTTTAAATTAATTATCAATTATTTATTAATTTATTTTAGGAATTAATTTATTAAATCCCCAAAATAAAATATAATAAATTAAAATTGATATTTTAATAATGAAAATCCACGTGTCACCATTTTATTGGACGGTGAATTTTATTTGCTTACAAATGCCCTCTTGCGATTTGTTCACAGACGCTGCGTCTTGTTGTGAAGGAATCGCAAAAGTCTATTTTTTCCTTGCAAATTTTTTGGCGGCAGTGACGGGCAGGTCGTGGTGCCTTGAGCAACGATGTGGCGGTACGAGATGTCACGGCAGAGAGATGGTGGCGTAGTCGTTACTTTCCGGCGGAAGAACACCCTCGGTTTCGACTTGTGGGAGTTGAACAACATATTTCTTGACTTCGTCGATAAAAATCTAGAGCGAAACCAACGGCGGTCGCTGGTGGCTTTGGTCCGTGAGATCCGGTAGTGATGAGAAATTCAATTCTTGGTAATATCAATCCACTTGCAACATATAATGTGACAACATTGATTACCTCCATCATTTTTCATGACAACAACTTGGGATTATTTTAATGCTCCAAGAATTTGAACTTCCTTTACCATTTCAATAATTTGAAATTCTTCACTCAACTTCGCATTCAACCACCGTCTCTTCCTTGTCAATCATCTTCTACTCATAAATGCTTCAATTTTATTGCTTGCCCTATAGATATGATGCGTATGGCCCAACTTATGACTGAACTTAGCAAAATGCTAAGCTGCCTACGTACCTCTTTGCAGAGGATCAAGTCATTGCGTAGTTCAAAGGGACATGATTTGGTTTTGAATGGGGGGGTGCCGTGCACAGTTTATACTCATGCGGGGCAGGAGTGATTATTCTTTAACCACTTTAGACAAAGTAAGGTACTTAATACTTTAACCACTTAAAATACCTGAGTGGGGTGAATTAGTAGTTTAAACCACGTATAATTACCTTTGGTGGGTGTCGTATACAGTTTATACTCAAGCGGACCAGGAGCTCGTCGTACACAGTTTAAACTCATGTGGACCAGGAGTTCGTCGTGCACAGTTTAAACTCATGCGGATTAGGAGTAACATGCAGTTTAGGCTCGTGTGCCATGGAGCGTTGTGTATGTATTGGACTTACGCGTAATAGCGTTTTAAGAATTTCTCATTTATAGGGCAAATATTCACGCCATCTTCTGAAATCAATTTGTAGGCGCCATTTGTGTATACTTCTTTAACAACATGAGGGCCATCCCATTTGGGTAGAAACTTATTTCCAACACGATAAGTAACTACTATAGGTCTTCTCATGGCAAGCACCAAGTCACCAACTTGAAAAGAACGTACCTTCACTTTCTTGTTGAATGTTCTAGAAAGGCGAGATTGGTAACACTCAAGTCTTTACTGTGCATCCAGCCTCTTCTCATCTAATGCTTCTAACTCCAGAAGACGCAACTTTGCATTTTCTTCTTCAGTTAAGCCTTCTTGTATGGCCATCCTCAAAGATGGGATTTGCTTTTCAAGAGGTACAACAGCTTCAACACCATACACTAATGAATACGGAGTAGCTTGAGTAGGTGTTTTATAAGTGGTGCGGTACGTCCATAAAGCTTCATTTATTCTTTCATGCCAATCTCTTTTTGATTTGGAAACAACTTTCTTTAACAAACTGCATAAGGTTTTATTGAAGGCTTCGGCAAGGCCATTAGCAGCTGCGTTATACATTGATGACTTCCTTTGCTTGAAGTCGAACTTCTCACATAAATTATCAATCCAACTGTTGCTGAATTGCTTTCCATTATCAGTGATAATGTAGCGAGGATCACCGTATCTATAAATGATGATTCGAATGAAATCAACAATATTTTCTTTCTTCACTTCTCTCAAAGGCACAACTTCGGCCCATTTTGAAAAGTAATCGGTTGTAGCAAGAATGTAGAGATGACCAACAGATGACTTTGTAAGTGGCCCCACCACATCTAAACCCCAAGCATCAAAAGGCCATGAAGCGACTGTCGGATGTAAAGGCTCCGGAGGTTGATGAATCAGATTTCTATGGAACTGACAAGCTTGACATCTTTGTGCATAATACATGCAATCTTTCACCATTGTTGGCCAATAGTAGCCCATTCTCTTGATTCTGAAATGCAGCTTTGGTCCGGATTGATGAGCACCGCAAATTCCGGAGTGAGCTTCCTCCATCGCTTGAATAGCCTCTTCCTTACTTAAGCATCTCAAGAAAACTCCATCAAATGATCTTATATAAAGTGTACCTTTGAAGTAAATGAAACGAGGTGCACGACGCCGGATATCAACCTTTTGGCGTGGATCGCTTGGCAATTTATCATACTTCAAATAGTCCACAAGTTGTTGGCGCCAATCTTCTTCTTCAATCTCGAAAACTTCCACCACATGATTTTCAACTTCTTCATAGTCATCATCTTCAAAGATTGGTGGTACAACCCAATTTCTACATAACTGTATTTGAATCTACACCTCTGGCATAGCTATAGTTGATGCTAACTTAGCGAGGGCGTCAGCTTGCTTATTCTCTCTTCTAGACAGATGCTTGATATCAACATCACTAAGGTAATCCATAAGCTTTTGAGCATAATTATGGTATGGGAGCAACTAGGGCTTCTTTACTTCATACACTCTAAGAAGTTGATTTATCACCAGTAATGAATCACCATACACCCTAAGGTGTAGTTGTTTTATATCAATGGCCATTTCTAAACCAAGTATGAGCGCTTGATATTCAGCCATATTATTGGAGCAATTTTCTGTTAAGGAAAATGAGAAAGGAAGAACTTCACCACTGGATGTTACAAACACGACTCCAGCACCGGCTTCTTCTCTATGAGATACTCCATCAAAATACATCTTCCAAGGAGAAACTATCTCAATAGCGAAAGCATCTTTATCGGGGAGTTCATTAGATAATTCCCATTTAGCGGGCATCGGATGATCAGCTAGAAAATCTGCCAACACTTGCCCTTTTACGACCTTTTAAGGGATGTACACGATCTCGAACTGTTGAAGTTGGAGATACCATCTTGTAAATCGACCAGAAAGTACTGGCTTTGACATGACGAATTTTATTGGCTTGGCTTTCGAAACCAGACGAACTGTGTGAGCTTGGAAGTAATGTTTCAACTTTCGAAGCACAAAGATAAGGGATAAGCATATCTTCTCAATGGGTGAATACTTCAACTCGTTTGGAGTCATGGTTCTACTTAGATAGTATAGAGCTCTTTCTTTGCCATCATCATTTTCTTGTGTAAGTAAAGCTCCAACAGAGCGTTCTTGGGTAGCTAGATAAATGATTAATGGACGTCCCGGTATTGGAGTACCCAACACTGGTGCTTTCATCAAGTATTCTTTAATGCTATTAAAAGCATTATCGCAAGCTTCATCCTACTCGAATATACTGCCTTTCTTCATGAGATGACTAAATGGTTGACATCGGCCAGCCAAGTTTGATATAAATCTTCTCAAGTATGTCAATTTTCCTTGCAAACTCTTGAGTTCATGTATGTTCCTAGGTACATGTATCTTCATAATTGCATCTATCTTTGCTTTCTCAATCTCGATTCCTCGACGGCGAACAATAAATCTAAGAAATTTCCCGGATTTAACTCCAAACGCACACTTGAGTGGATTCATCTTAAGTTGATGCTCTCTCAATCGTTCGAACACCCGTCTTAGATCATGTAGATGATCTTTCTTTTTCTTTATTTTCACCAAAATATCATCGACATAGCACTCGACGATCTTATGAAGCATGTCATCAAATATTTTTTGCATGGCTTGTTGATAAGTGTCACCAGCATTCTTCAAGCAAATGGCATGACATTGTACCAATATATTCCTTTCGAATTACGAAAAGCTGTCTTTTCTTGATCCTCAGGAGCCAGACCAATTTGATTGTAGCCAGATGATACATCTATGAATGACATGACTTCATGCCCCATTGTTGCATCAATCATGTTCAGCCATTGGCAATGGAAAGTCATCTTTTGGACATGCCATGTTCAAATCTCAAAAATCAACACATACTCTGAGTTGCCCATTCTTCTTTCTCACTAGCACGATGTTAGAAATCTATGTAGGATATTTTAGTTCTCGAATCTTGCTTGTTTCAAGAAGCTTATTAACCTCGTCCTCAATTAAAGGAATCAACTCTGGTTGAAATCGACGCTGCATTTATTTTACTGGTCCAGTTCCCTTTTTGATGGATAAGTGGTGCACTGCGATTTTAGGATCTAAGCCTGACATTTCTTTATGTGACCATGCAAAGACATCTCTGTATTCTCGCAAGAGGCTAATGTACCTTTCTTCTTCCTCAACATTTAACAGAGTACCTATGTAGGTAGGGCGTGGATCATTTTCATCACCTAAGTTGATCTCTTTCAACTCATCAACAGTGGCTTTTACTCATTCTTCAAATTGTGAAGGGGCATCTTCAGCATCTACTTCCTCCATTTGAGAATCATCGAGAGCAGTGATATGGTTGGTGGAAGCTACACTTTCTGTATCATCATTACTATCATCTTTAGTAAAGATGATTGTCTGCATCTTAGCTTTCAACACTCTTCTCCTTGATATAGTCAAGATATTTCGCCGATTCCTGCGAGAAAAAATCCGACTTCGTAGTTTTTGGAGGTTAAGGGACTTGACATGATTTTGCCTCCTACACTTGTTCCCTTTACAGGGTCCAAGCCTTTCGAAGACACTCCCAATCCTTTCAAAGACAGAGTTTCTCTTGATTTCCCTAATACTTGCATCAAACATATCTTCCGTGGATAACGCTTCTCCCTCGGTGATATAATTTGTGCTGGCTCTTCTAATTGCAATGCGGACTGGCTTTTAAGGGACATAGCCCAAACCTGGCTTAGCATTCTTGATAGTGTGACCACCATTTTTCAACATTTCCTGAGCGGCGTTGAGCCCATGCTCTGGTTGGTTGATGGTTTCTCGATGTAACTTGTTTGCCATCGGCTTTTCCTTTGGTTCATAACCAGCCTTCATGAGAAGTTTGTAAGCTTGTGGTCCATATGACTTAGCTATTTCTGCTTCAAATACTCCATCGTGTTCAGTTTTTGCTCCTTCAACAGGACGTGTGAATCCTTTGAGTAGTGGAGAAGAATGTTTACTCGCATCAATTTTTGTTAAAGGCAACGTCAACTTTTCCAAGGTCTCAAGCTTCTCTTTGTCCTTCTTAAGAATAGAATATGATGTACTACCTTCCTCCTTCATTTGTTTACTGCCCCCATATTCTTGTGCTGGGGCTTCTTCACATTTCACTTTCTTTCTATTCTTGAAGAAGTATTTAACATCTGTAAAGTAAGCTTCAGCTTCAGTAAATAGTTTTTTATCACCGAATACCCTTTTCACGTTGTTGCCTTCACTATATTTGAAGCACTGGTGTAGTGTAGAAGGGATCACGCCATTCTCATGCAACCATGAGCGCCCTAAAAGCATGTTGTACGAAGTTTTTGCATCAATAACATGGAAGAGTACTGTTGACTTCATCTCATCAATTAGAAAATCAAGAACTATTGTGCCGAGAGTTCTTTATCCCTCGTGGTTGAACCCTTGAATCATCAATCGGCTATGATTGAGTTCATCTAGTGGTACTTCCAACTTCTTCAATATCTTTAAAGACAAGATATTCACCGCTGAGCCTCCGTCAATAAGTATACGCTTTACTCGTAGCCCTTGTGTAGAAGGTCAAGGAGTTTATTTTTTATTAGATCATCAAATATGCTAGAAATATCAGAATCCAGGAAGGGGTACTCTTTTTCTTGCATCTCCTTCAGAGTTAACCTTCTTTGCCCCCATTCCTGGGCAACTTGTTTCCCTTTATCTTTCGTATTATTTTCACTCTTTCGAACTTTAACCGTCTAGTATTTGTGGCCATTGATTCTTTGTTGGAATTTCTAGCATAGGGCTTGCCCCCTTTCTTGAAATCTTGCTTATCTTTGGACTTGTAGGATCCAACATTGTTGAATGTTTTATTCCACTAGCAACCATGCTTAATTCCATGTCATGAGCTCTCGTAGCCAACTCCTTGAAAGTTTTAAGCCGAATCCCTTGGAGTATATAAAGGAGATTTCATTCCATCCCTTGGATACATATTTTAATGCCAGACTCTTTGGATAGTCGATCCTTGCAGTTCAGACTCAGATTACTCCATCAATTAATATAATCGATCACAGGTTCTTCTTTCAATTGACGAGTATTAGTTAGCTCCATCATGCTAACAATTCTTCTTGTACTGTAGAAATGATTAAGAAAATCATGCTCCATTTGCGCCCAACTGTCAAACGATTCAGCTTGCAAGTCGATATATCAATCAAAGGCATTTCCTTTGAGAGAGCGAACAAACTGTCTCACCATATGGTCTCCATAAATACCAGCATCATGGCAAGTCTCAATGAAGTGTGCTATGTGTTGCCTTGGGTTTTCCTTGCCATCAAATTGTTGGAACATTGGAGGCTGGTAGCCAACTAACAACTTCAAGTTGTTCACTCTTTTCATGAATGGCTTGACATAAGTGAAATTGGGCTTGAAAGTCTCTTCCCTTTCTTTTATTGTTCCAAGTATAATATCCTTCAATTGATCAACTTGGAGCATTCCATCGGCCGAAAGTTACAATGTTCCTTGAGTTTGTTCTTTTTCAATAGTCTGGCGCCTTGTGATCTCTTCCACTTCACTATCGTCCATGACTCCTTTTCCGTTTGCACGGCTAGTCTCCGCGACGTCCCTTTTTTCCATCAATTGGGAGATCTTTGAATCTTGAGCTTCTATGTGTTTTGTGAGCCCTTCGATAGCTTTCATCATACTTGCTAACTGTTCCTCAATAGTTGAGGCGCCTGCCATCATTACTGGAGCTGTAATTGAGCTTGAAGATGAGTGTGATCATGCAGAATCTTCATCACTATCATGTTTAAGAGGTAGTTATTTTCTCGAAGCCTTTTCAACCGAAGGGTTGGATCTAGATGAGCCTTCTGATTGAGCTTTCTTTGACATGCTCCTCGTAACAATAACAACATGTTCATTCAATGACTCTGAGAGCTTAGAAGCAGCATTCCTTCCCACAGTGATCTTAACAGGAGTCATTTTGTACTTTCGAGCTTGTAGAGAGAAGAGATGAGAGGTAGAGATTGTCCCACTAGGCGTGCCAAAATTTGTAACAACAAATTTTGTATTTAATATAAAATAAACAAAAAAGGGATACAAAGATAATTTCAGATAGATTTAATGTAAAAGATATGTAAACGGGTTACAATCTCAATCAATCCTCTGATTCTTCTCTTGAACCAATTTGACTTGACTTGACTTGTGTGTGTTGACTTTGACTTTGTTGACTGGAGTGTATGATGACTATGTTGACAGCGTGTGTGTTGAGCCGGATCTTTGGATGAAGCTTGTCCGAGCTCGGATGTGTAGTCTTGTGTCGTTGATCTAGAGGCTTTGAGCCTTTATTCGGATTGAACGTTGATTGGAGGGAATGCCAGATCGGAGGGGCTTAAAATCTTAATCTCTGATCGGAGGTGGTTGACTGGATGAACGCCGGATCGGAGGGCTAGGTAGCTTGATCTCTGATCGGAGGCGGTTGGCTGGAAGAATGCCGAATCGGAGGGCTAGGCAGCTTGATCTCTGATCGGAGGCGGTTGGCTGGAAGAATGCCGAATCGGAGGGCTAGGCAGCTTAATCTCTGATCGGAGGCTGTTGGATGGAAGGACGCCGGATCGGAGGCTTGGCAGCTTGATCTCTGATCGGAGGCTGTTGGATGGATGAACGCCGGATCAGAGGGCTTGGCAGTTTGATCTCTGATCAGAGGCGGTTAGCTGGATGAACGCCGGATCGGAGGGCTGGATAGAAGAACGCCGGATCGGAGGCTGTTGGATGGAAGAACGCCGGATTGAAGGCTTTTCTTGACTTGAAGATCTTGAAGGGAGGCTGTTGCTCGTGCTCTTCGGATCTCTTCAGGTATTTGAGTGTATTTGGAATGAGTGAAGGAGGACTCCTTATATAGGTGAAGGTAGAGGATGACCCATAAATAACTCGCCATCTGATTGGTCAATGACAGATTTAACCTGATTCTGCGGGCTTGGACATTTCCATATATAACACAGCTTGATTGGTTATTGCTCAATTTGAGTTGATTCTTGAACCTTCCAGGCTTTTTTGACTTGAGAGTCAAACTTTACTTAATTTAAACCCCTTTTAATTTGTTGGGTTTTAAATTAATTATCAATTATTTATTAATCTATTTTAGGAATTAATTTATTAAATTTCCAAAATAAAATATAATAAATTAAAATTGATATTTTAATAATGAAAATCCTCGTGTCGCCATTTTATTGGATGGTGAATTTTATTTGTTTACCGTAGTGGATAGTTATTTTTTAAAATTTTTATTATTTAATTTTATTTATTAGTGGAAATTAAATTAAAAATTTAATTTAACTGTTAAAATCGTTTAAATGCAACATGTATGCGCAATTGACTCTAATTTTTAATACAAAATATGTGTATAATGCATGCAGGAGTAATTTTTCAAAAGTAATTTTATTGATTTTTATGAGTAATAAATAATGAAAGGTGCTAGCTGGTTGTTCTCATTTCAAAAAGTATTACCATTATAATGGTCAATGTTATTATTTATAACTTTTTTTTAAGATAAAAAAATATTAGTTTATTTTTTATTAAAGAATAACTTTTCGTTATACAAAAAAGTAATATTTAAAGTGAAAATTTGTTTGTAACCGAACGCACAAAATATTTGCATAAATAAAATATACTAATGTGAGTTAAAGTTTACCATTCATGTTTACGTAAAATCGTCTCACATGAAATTATTATTACGTTTTTTAAATAGTTACTTCTTCCGTTTCACCACAAAGAGTGCATTTTGCCATTTTCATTCGTTTACAAAGGGGTGTATTTCCCTTTTTAGTAAATAAAACTCACACAAAATAATTAAGAGTTGATCTATTATGCAACAAGTGACCTTAAAAACATAATAACTCATATTTAAAAATGGGTCAGATATAAAAGGAAAAAAATACCCAATTAACTCATTCCCCGTCATTCACTTATCTCTTTCTCTCTCCTAATCTGAGTTTGCTCTTCTTCTCTCCAAAATTAAATTATTTCATGATATTCACTCCTCTCTCTCTTTTCATTCTCTCTCCCAATCTGAATTTGTTCTTCTCTTCAAATTAATCATTTCACTTTTTTCACTCTTTTCTCTCTCTCTCTCTCTATCTCTCTCTCAATCTGCATTTCCTCTCTCTTCTTTCCAAGGTTTCCAGCTAAAAGCGATTTATGGCAACAAACTTCAGCGACGAACAGTGACGGCTGGATTTCCAGTAGAGAGACAATGGTTGTGACACTTTTTTCAGTGTGTGGTAGCGATGGGGTCAGATCTGGTATTGACAGGGTCAGGTCTGCCATCGTCGGCGATTTCGGCGGTCGTGATAGTTGGCACTAGATGGCGAAGGGTAAGAACAATTTGTAGCAGATTTCAACGGTATTTTGACTAGATCCAACACTGATTTCCAATCTTGCTATTGAACACTAATGTAATATTAAACTGTATTACCTTTTTTATAATACTGTATAACTTATTATTAGTTAATGTATACTGTATGTGTTAAAGTGGTGAAGATGAGAGAAAGAATAATAAAGAGAAAATATTTGCTGTGAAATTACTGTTGAAAAAGTATCCCTGGTGAATTTGTTTACTATGCTTCAAATCAGTGATCCATCTATTGCCTCAAATCTTCTCTATCAGATATTGTATGTTTTGTAATTCAATAGTATATAAGTTTTTATTAATAAGTGTATTACATTTCTTATTTTTTTAATATTTTTAGTTTTATACACTATTTTAAGAAAATAATACAATTATAAATGCAATCATATGCAGTAATGTATAACCCTAAAAATATTTTTTTAAAAAATTAATTTATTAATGTATGTATTTATACTCGTAATTGTATTACTTTTTTAACAGTGGTGTATAAAACTAAAAATATTAAATAATATATATTTTTAATTTATTAATGTATGTTTTTGTGTTTATAATTGTATTGTATAAAATAAAAAAATGTTATAAAATAAAAAAAGAGATATACAAATTAAAATTTTATGATACTGAATCACAATCAATACGATTTATGATGAGAAAAGAAATAAAAGCAGTTGTAATAAAAATGGAGATAATAGAAAGGCCTATAAAAGCAGCTGTAATGAAATGAAAATGGAGAGAAGAGAAAGGAAGAAGAAAAAGGTGGATGGTAGGATGAGAAAAATGAGGAGAGATGGAAGGTAGGATGAGAAAAATGAGGAGAGAGAGTATTAAATGACTATCTCATGAAAACGGGGAGTAGAGAAAGGAAGAAGAGAAAGGTGGATGATAGGATGAGAAAAATGAGGAGAGGTGGAAGGTAGGATGAGAAAAATGAGGAGAGAGAGTATTAAATGACAACCTCATCTAAAAATTTAAACTGGTAGAGAAGTAAATCTATTACTTAATCAAATCACTCTAACATGCCTCCTCAATATAGACGGGGTTAACTTTTCCCTCAAGCCTTGCATGTGGAATTTTCTTATAAATGGGTGGCGATGAGGTTCGAACCCGTACCTTTGTTAACCATGGACTCTGATACCATTTTAAATGACCACCTCATCTAAAAGTTTAAACTGGTAGAGAAGTAAATCGTTTAAATACTTAATCAAATTACTTTAACAAGAGTGTGTGTCAAAAGAAAAATGAGGAGAGATAGTAAAAGTCAGAATGAGAGAGAGTGTGTCAAAATAAGGAGAGAAAGTGTGTGTCAGAAGAAAAATAAGGAGAGATAATAAAAGTTAGAGAGAAAAATAAGGAGAGAGAGATAATGTGTTTGAAAGGTGAGAGAAAAATAAGGAGAGATACAGAGTGCGTCAGAAAAAAGTAAGGAAGGAAAATGAGGGAATCCAGTTAAAATTACTTTTATATGATGGGTTTGAATTTGGATCATTCTAGTATACCTTAAAAATTAGTGTACATTAGTATTTGCCAATAATTAATATATCTTCATGGGACCCACACACCATATTGATACACCTACCAACTTAATATTATAATATTATTTGTCTCCCTTCATCTACATATTAAATATTATATTCCTAAATACACGTGCAAAAAAGCAATGCCCTCCTTGTGGTGAGACAGAGGGAGTATTATTTTATATCAAAAATATATTATCACTTTATATTAATAATATTATCACTTTTTATTTATACTGCGAATTGTTTATGAAGTAATTCGAGTATTAGTTTTTATTAAAATGTTACTAATTCTTACCTGTTTCACAATTGTTTATGAAGTAATTCATTGCACCACTACCACTTTTTATTAATTCGAGTATTAGTTTTTAATAAAATGTTATCAATTCTTACATGTTTCACAAAAATCTTCCCGTGAGATGGTTAAACACAGAGTGTTTGTCTAAGTATATTAGCTTAGTGATATTTTCTTAAAAAATAAATATGCAATAAATAATTATTATATTTTTTTACTATAAAACACACAAACTATAATGAGACGAGAAAATATGATAGAATGAGTAATGTAAAAGGGCAAAACCTTGTGTATTAGGTATCCTAACCGTAGAGATATTTATACAGACGAGAGGTGTTTGGGTTTCTTGAGTTTGAGTCATTGGAAGAGTCAATATAACATAGTGATAAGAGACCAAAATTCATAAAGGATTCGAGTCAACAACTCATTAGAAAATTTATCACTCGAACACTTTGACAAGCTCTCTATTTCATCAAGCCAAGGCAAGAAGTTTGTAATAGTGAAGCCGAACCAAGAAAGGAAAGACCTTTCTTTCCACGGTGGTCGGTGAGAGACGACAATAGATAGAGAAAAAGGTGATTGATGAAGATTATGATTCTAATAAGGTAAAAAAGGAAAGAGGGTTAGGCTACGCTTAATTAAAAGCAACCCAAACCAAAGAGAAAGAAGGCCGGCAATTGGGTCATACTATAGGACCAACAAATCTCCAACTTGGCCCAAATCACTATTGTATTTGTTGGCGTTCGCTCGTTTGGTTAACGTGAACCATTAGAATTTCATGCAATTCTACAGCAGTGGAAGCATAACATAGAATTGAATTACCTTTCATCCGGGTATGTTGAAGAAGATGAAATTTTCAAAATTTTTTGAAAATTCTCGCTGGCAGCTTGTGCGACCTTACGACTTTAGGCATAACTTCATCATTCAATCTCCGATTTGAGTGATTTTTATGCCAAAATGATCCTGTCTTCCGTGACTTTCCATCCATGTATCACACCACTAGTTTTGAGTTCTACACGAATTCAAAAAAATCATAGAAGTTGACAATCAGGTTGCTAAGAGCGACCTCTCGATCTTATATTGTATTCCTAAATCGCGTCTTGACGTGTGAGCAATGATCTACAAGACGAACTCAATCTGCAGTCAATCTCTCTCTCTCACGGTATTGGCGTATTTGATAAGATATCCGGACTGCTGAGATTGGCTATTTATAGGCTACAACAGGGACCGGGAGAGAAATTAGGGTTGGGCCTCCCATTGGGCTTAAGCATCCAAGTTTAACCAAAAACTTATACTTAAGTCCAATAATAATAAAATAATCCACTAAAGAAATATTATTGCACTGCCACCCTAATCCCAAATTACATTATGGGCTTCTTATTATGAGCCCATTAATCTCCCCGTGTTTAAGAATCAATGCCCATTAATTAATTAAGTTACTGACAACTCCATTAATTAATATATTTACCGAGAGTAGTACCACTCAACCTTATTATCATGTCGAAATAAATCCACCTGCAGGGTTTATATGATAATCATTATGAGCTCCTCGAGGGGACATCATAACTAATTCCGTTAGGACACAGATTCTTTCTACAATCAACAGCACACCATAGAGACAGCACCATCTCCCAACTCACCGAGCTTATTGATTTAATATTTAAATCTCACTCATTGATGAATCAAAGAAATAAATACTAGCTTACGTGTCGAGGTTATTGTATACTCCCTCCGTCCCCTAAAGTATTTCACACTTTCCTTTTTTATCCGTTCCTCAAAGTATTTCACACTTCACTTTTACTAAAATTGATAAAAAAATAAATGATTATAATATTCACTTTTTACATACATCCCAATATAATACTCATTTTTTCACATCTTCCAACAACTTTACATACTTTTTTCATTAAATTAACTAAAATATATATTCTCTCTCTTACTTTATATATTAAAAAAATAAAATTTTTTTAATCTCCGCGCACACCAATATGTGAAATACTTCACAGGACGGAGGGAGTAGAGATTAAGAGTACGAACATCCATAATAAAAGAGATCAAGTTCTATTATATATCCGGTATAAACCGAACGATCTCAAGGCGGTCCTGTTCAATACACAAAGTGCACGCGGTCCTGTTCAATACACAAAGTGCACTAGTGCAATTTTACAGTCAAGACAGACTAATGCCAAATCACACTACAACCATACAGATAGATAGTCCCCGTCTATCTCTGTTGTGAACATCTGTTTATACTTTATAAGGAGCCGATAATATGATCTTTCGTGTGACGCCACACGCCACATTATCTATAGTATAAAGTAAATGGACTTTTGCAATAATTCATAAATAATTATGCAAAACGTTTGATCACATGACTTTAATTTCAAATATTGTCAAAAACATTGTCCATACAAAAATCAAGACTTTTAGTATACAATCCAACAATCTCCCACTTATACTAAAAGATTATGGTGCCGTATCTGCTGTCATACATCTGATTCTCACTCCCACTACATGACCATCAAAAGTTTTCGCCTTAAAGTCGTTAAAAAAAGATTTACTAGGTTATAATCCGATGCATTCTAGGCCACAACAACCCTCCCCTCACAATACAATTTCTCGTATCAGGTAGTGCTCACTATCAATGTGTTTAATTGCCTTATGGGCTCGTGATTCCTTTAAGTTTGCAACTGCACCATTATTATCACAATAAATTGTGATGACATTTTGCAAACTCAGAATCACATCTAAGTCCATTACGAAGTTTCTAGAGCCATACAGATACTTTGGCTGCCACAAGGCTCCAATATTATCATTTTTTCATGATGGAGTTTGAAATATATTTCTATATAATCACTCCTCCATATTATGTCTCAACTTACAAAATAAACACAACCTTGAGGTGGATTTACTGCCGTCCCTGTGATTTGAAAATCCGAATCTGAGTAATCGTCAAGAAGCAATGAATCAGTCCGGTAAGCTTACATATAATTTCCAGTCCTTTTCAGGCACTTCAAATATGTCTTACCACAATTCAATATTCTTGTTTCGGGTTACCTTGATACCCACTGACTATGCGATTGGCAAAACAGATATCCAATCTCGTTCATAGTATTTCATAAATTAAGCTTCCTTATTGTCGAAGCATAGGAAACTGTCTTTATCTATTTTATCTTCTTTTGTATCTTAGGATACAACATCCTTTCTTGTGATCGTCATCACCATGATCGCAAGGATATATTTTGCTTCTCTTATGTCCTTGATTAGTGTGAAAATCTGCGAGTTTTAGAGTCCAATTTAGCACTATTTTGTGGTATTTATATCAGTATATGAGCATCTTGTGGGAAAATTATATAAATTTATGTTTCAGATACGCGTGAGCTGTTATTTCGTGTGTTTAGGTAGAAAACGAGGTAAAAAGAGTAAAAATGGAAGTCAGAAACGAAGTCGGGAGCGAAGTTGGGAAAAAAGGACCGGCATGAGTCATGCCGGCCAGGAAGGCTCAGTCGTGCCGCACATGCTGCCGAGAGGTGCCCGCACGACTGCCGAGTGCGCTCGCCGAGAGCTGCAGAAGCTAATGAGCACCGGGTGCTATCGAGACGCACGCGTCGTGCTACCGAGAGCTACCGAGGAATCCGCACAGCATGGCACCCGCATGAATCGTGCGGGAAGTGGCACGACTCGTGCCAAGGTCGGCCAGGCCCTGTTTTGTTGTTTCGTCATTTTTTTAGCCTGTTTGTGTTTTTAACGTGAAAAAGCCCACTTTTAATTCAGAATTCGGGAAGGATCAGTTCTCAACTATAAAATGAGTCCTTGGGGTGTTTCAAACCCTAACTCTACACATCTTTTCATAATTCACCATCCCATCCACCCATTCCGGAGAGTTCACCAGTATTACTTATTTGAGAAGGAGAACGAGGAGGTTCAGAATCACGGAAGAGAGAACGGAGAATCACACCATATTTAGGGTTTTTCTTATTCTTCCTTTCTTAATTTTGGATAATATGCTTTCATACCTAACCATGTGTGTTGCCTGTAACACCATGGGCTAGTACTCATTGGATAGCGCTTGGTTTGAAGGTTAAATTGTTTTGAATTGATGATCTAGATTTAAGGTTGGATACCTACAATATACTTATTCCTTTATTAATGCTTTGATTTGAGACTTATATTTTTGTCTTATTTGATCCGTCCTTATTCATGTGTATGTCAATGTCTTTTACATGCTTATGCTTATTGCTTGCGTTATATAAGAATTGTATTTGTCAACATGTTATGGGTAAAGGGAATCTAAACATATAACCTTTATTCATTAGAATAATTAATATAGGACACTTAATATATCTATTAATTACCATTCTAGAGGATTTGGTTTCTTAGATTGTTAGGTGGGAATTGAGGTTTAATTCTTAAGTACCTATAAAGGGAAGTCTAGTGTACTCGGCTTTAATGAAATTTTACATGAAGTACCTATAAAGGGAGTCAGAATTATTCTTCTACATTTGAGGGGTTAAACCAGATTTATGTGTTAAGTTTACTTTAGAAAAAGGGGTTTAACATAGTAAAATGATTGCTTTCATAAGAACTGCAATGATTCTAACTGATTGTTTTGTGATTTGATTTGACCGATTTAACTGAATTTCCTAGTGCTGTCTATCATCTCTCTTGAATACTTTCCATATTTAATTATTTGCTATTTTATTATTTTTAGTAATTATATTCTGCATAGTTAATTTAGGTAATTCTTTTTAAAAACCAGATTTGTCTTAAATTAGAATAGTCATAATTAGATTAAATAGTAGATCTATAAGTATCCCTTGGGTACGATATTATTTTTACTTGGTCACACGTGGAACTACAATTGATTCTCTACACTTGGGGACACATACAAAATTGTGAACAAGCAGACCTTCATATCATACTGCTTTATTAACTATACCCATACACCCGACAATACTCTTGCATCGACTCCAATGAGCAAGATACCATCTATGTACTTTCAAGAAATACCACCACATTTTCGTGACTCTTTTCAACACGCAAGATCCATCCGAGCATTGATTAAATTCATATGACTGGATTTTCTTATCAAAACGGATGTTCCATGATTTTGAAGCCTGCTTCAGTCCATAAATGGACACTATTAAGCTTAAACTCAAAATGCTCTTAGCCCTTTGTAATGAATCACTCTGGTTGCTTCACATAGAAGTTTGCCTCAAGACTTCCAATCAGAAAAGCTGTCTTGACATCTATTTGTTATACCTCATATTTGATATGAAAAACATCAGACAAAAGAATGTGGATCGACTTAAACATAGCTACCATCGAAAAGGTTTCCTCATAATCGAACACATCTTTCTGAGTATACCTTTTCGCAAAAAGCTTTGCTTCAAAGGCTTCGACCTTACCATGTGATCCTCTTTTAATTTTATAGAGCCACACATCTAATGGCTTTACACCATTTGATGGTTCTATAAGCTCCCAGAGTTGATTTAGAATCCATAGATTCTATTTCAAAAATCATTGCAACTTGTTAAGATATCGCATTTTTATCTTGTAGTGCTTCGTCGTTACACCACGTGAGTATTTTATGTTTACTAGGGACCAAATCTCACGACTCTCCCAAAACATAAATCTATCCAGTTGTTGGACATCTCTCCTACTATGACAAGGCACTACAGGCAATTTTGTATCAGATTTGACAAGTGATGCAGTTTACTTGTGGTATATCCTCTTGTACAATTGATACTAAAATTTGTGTTTCCCTTCTCACACCTTTTAGAACACATTATATATAGATTTGTGATTACATAGTCCTTTTCCAAAAATCTAGTGTTCGTATTAACAATCATCCTCTGATCTTTTGGACTATTCAATAAACCACCCTTTATTTTTTTAGGATATCCCACAAACAAACTAACATCTTACGATACACTATTTCTAGGGAATACCCATAAAATGAATTTAGTAACTACAAATAATTCATCATCTATCTAATCAATTCCATAAGAGTCCTATTCTTTCTTTCCGTCACACCATTCTGCTGGGGTTGCCCGATGCATTTAATTGAGATTCTATCTCATTCTCTGATTAATAGCTCCTAAACTATCCTAAGTGGTACTTGCCACCACGATTAAATCGTAGTGACTTGATATATTTTGCATGACTCCTCACCGCATCAGCCATGTACTACTTGAATTAATAAAAGTACCCAGACGTGTGGTGCATCAAAAAAATGTATCTAGTTTCTAGAATAATTGTCAAATAAAGTGACGAATATTCACAAATACCTCTTGCCTAGACAGTCTTAGAACCGCATAAATCAGAATGAACCATTTCGAACATATCTTTACATGGCTCTCTATAATCGTTTGCCTTAAAAAGGTAATTAATCATATTCACTTCCAAGTAAGACTCACTAGTTCGATAGTTTCACTTACAATAAACCTAACGGTCTATCGGCTATCATCTTTCGAATCGTAATTAAGTAAAATGATCTAGTCTCAGATGCCAAAAGTATTTTTGGTTCATTTCCGAAGGTTCCTTTCTCTTATTAGGTTTAAAATACACATTTATTAATTACTAAACGTTGCATCCGTGGGATTAACATGATTTAAGAGTGTGCAAATTGTCTACCAACGTACCACAACAGATTATAACTCCATCCTTCATTATAATGACCATGTTATTTAAATAAAATATAGTATCCATCCGTAAATGCATAGAAGCTGAAATCAAATTCTTTCTATAAAAACGTATCTAAAGACAATTTCTCATAATCAAACGTTTATTCCTATCATAAGATAAATAAATAACTCCCACTGCAACAACCACTACTTTCGTAGCTTTACCCATGTATACAGTAATCTCATCATCACTAAGTTATAAATATTTAGTTACTCCGGTATCTACACACAACATGTCACTAAACGTCATCACTAATCATGCTTCAACAACTATTGAATAAGAAACTAACCTTATTCACTTCTTGATGAAATTGGTTTCCTTCGCCACACGTTTTGTCAGAAGTTTCCCACCGTATACAACCTCCTTTAATTCAGGTGAAACTTGCTCAAAACAACTAGGCCAATTATGGAGAATAAATTAACCTAGGTTTCCCCTTTAATTTCTACTCCAAGTGTTTCCAATACATTCATCAAGTTAACCATGATCTCTTACCTTTCTAACTTACTCAAGTATCCGAAGAGTTTCATGAGACCATTATATTCTATGAACCTCTCACCTCTCCACTAGAGACTTTAAATAAGCACTAGAGGACATCCTTAGTGAGAACACATTTGTTTTCCTAAGTAGTAAGAATTGAAATCAAGATTCTTATCTTATCATCTAATTTCGGACCAATAAATATGTTTCTTTTAGTTAACAATAAGTGGAATAAAACCATTTGAAAATACTGAGAATCACGTAAATAAATACACTGATCAAACACTTCGAATTTAAAATTTATATTGATTCCCTCAAAATAATATAAAATAAATTTACCAATATCTCAAGCACCGTGAATTTGCATGCCACGTCAGTGTGGACGTATACAAACCCTAACATTCGCAAGAGAATGTTTTACCCATTAATTCCTGATCGCTATTTTCTTTCACTCTCAAGTGTAAGGGATCGATTGTAGTGCGTGTGACCAAGTGAAATATCATGAGATAGTTATAAATTTAATAAATAATTCTATATGATAATTCAAATGCAAGACAAATTTTGGGGGTTTTGAAAGGATGATTAATTAATATAATAAAACTGAATTAAAATGATTAAACTATGCAAAGAAAATAAATCACACAAGAGAAAACGATTTAAGAGTTCAAGAATGGAGAATTGGTAATGCTCGGGCAAACAGCTTAACTATGTGACTAATTTTATCTAGACCCAAATTAATTACCTGTAGACGTTTATAAGAGGATCACTAAGCCTAGTTAAATCACCTTGATCGGGTAGGATCTAATACTTATAATGAGCTGCAAATCCTAGGATCGATAAAGAATTAACTCTCTCTTCCTCTATAGGTACTTCATGCTAAATTCAATTAAAGGCTAGAGCACTAGACTTTCCTTTTTAGGTACACAATTATTAACCCTTTTTGTCTTCTTACTAATTACTTAATAATGATGTTTTATCAAGTAATTAATATTCCAAATTGATTGTCTAACACTCTTAGGAATTATAGGCCAATACCCTAAGACTGTCACAGGAAACAACAATTAATATGCAGACATGGAGAATCCTATTAACTATCAATCAGTGATACCGTCAAGAATAATTAAAGGAATCAAAACCCAAAATACATCTCAAAATATCTTCTTCAATACAGAAATAAACATTCTACAGTATAATAAATCCAAGTTTAGGGCAATCAAATCACATAGTCAAATCTGTCTTAGTGCTCTAAAATTACCAACAAAGAAACTTAGCCCATGGAATTACGAAGGCAAATCACAAAGATATAATAAACCCTAACCATTGTTCTAAAATAACAAAGATAAATAACTGAAAAAAAGAACCCTTGTGAAGGAATTCGATTCTTCAATCACGATCTCCGTCGGAATCTCCGTCTCCAATCCAAGTAGCAACTCCGATCGTCTCTCCAGTGGAAGGATGGAAGGTGGTGAAGGCATGTTCTGACGTTAATTCTGTCGTGAATATATGTGCCTTCCAGCTTCTTTATCTACTCCTTTTATACTTCATGAATGGGTACTGAGCCAACTTACGCCACACAGTATTGATTTGGATCGCTCGACAAGTGTTGAAAATCAAACGTGTCACCCGACTTCCCCTCAGCAATCGGGTGGCTTACCCGGTCCTTTGCTTGGCGGCTCACTTGATTTCCTCAACAGCCGAGCGGCTCGCCCGGCTACTCGCTTGGTTTCTTCAGCAATCGGGCGACTCGCCCGGCTTGGCGCACGGCATGGTGCTTGGTATGGTGCATGGCATGGCGCTTGGTTTGGTGCATGGCATGGCACCCGGCTAGTCAGCTTCTTCCTAGCTCATTTCACTCTACTTCAATACTCAATCGATTCTCCCTATTTTCCTGTGAAAAACATGACAAAATACCTCTCAAACCCTTTTAGTCGATAATAATTCAAAGTATTAATATTTGTGCAAATAATATCAATTATACACTCAAAGAGGTATCCATTGGACCCAACAGTACATGAATTTCCACTGTCATCAATTCCAAAAGTCAATTTAACCTTATGACACCATAATTAATAGTCGGTTGTCCTTTAGCCATGAAAAATAATAGCAGTAATACCGTTGGGGAGGATACATATTAATTGCAACTAAGTGTATATCATTATTTGATACTAAGTACGTTTACCAAGCATGTGTGCCTTACAGTTGGAGAAGTCCACATGTGCTTATATAACTTCCTACAATCATCAATTATAAGTTTGTACCAGTGATCTGCAGATAAACTTATCCGTTGGGGAGGAAGGAACTATAGCCGACTCATAAGTATACGTGCATCACATTACAAACAATAATTATTTAAAGAAATTTGTTCCAGTGATCCACAAATAAAACTTATCCGTTGGGGAGGAAGGCACTATAGCCAACTCATAAGCTTACTTGCATCACATAACAAACCAATAATAGAGGCCGCAGGATTTATTAACCAATCCCTCTCCCACTTAGTTATTTAACAATAGGATTTTTGCATGCATACAATATACCATATATAATACGCAACCTAGCATGCTCCTATTACGGCAAATAAGACAGTAAATCACTGAAAATCATGCATACATATATAAAAATAATCAAATATTAAATCAATTATGGCAGTTATATATCAGCGAATTCGATCGCCACTAAATAAGAAAGTCTTGTTCGACACTCCAGCTATTGAACTGATGCCTTATGCAACAAGCAGGATTACTGGCGCCCTAAGTCGTTCATCAGCCGTGATCCACTGCAGTATACCGTCGTCAAACGTTTAGGGTATCCAAGTATAATAATTAATATTCTAAACCTAATCCACGTATATGGCATTCGAATAGGGTATACAAGCATAACACGAAGTATACTTAAACCCTTTCACCTTTGGCACATAAACCCTAGCCTAACGTTTCATGCTTCACCATGAAACCGAAGCTCTGATACCAATTATTGGCGTTTGATCATTTGGTTAACGTGAATCGTTAGGGTTCCATGCAATTTTACAGCAGTGGAAGCATAATATAAAATTAAATTACCTTTCACCCGGGTATGTTGAAGAAGATAAAATTTTTGAAAATTTTCGAAAATTCTCGCTGGCAGCTTGCGCGACCTCACGACTTTGGCATAATTTCCTCATCCAATCTCCGATTTGAGTGATTTTTATACCAAAACGATTCTATCTTCCGTAACTTTCCATCAATGTATCACACCATCAGTTTTGAGTTCCATATGAATTCAGAAAAATAATGAAAGTTGACGATCAGGTTGCTGAAAACCTCTCGATCTTCTGTTATATTTCTAAGTCGCGTATTGACGTTTTGTGGGCAACGATCTACAAGACGAACTCAATCTGCAATTAATCTCTCTCTCTCATGATATTGGTGTGTTTGATAAGATATCCGAACTGCTGAGATTGGCTATTTATAAGCTACAACAGGGATCAGGAGGAAAAATTTGGGTTGGATCTTCCATTGGGCTTAAGCATCCAAGTTTAGCCCAAAACTTATACTTATTAAGTCCAATAATAATAAAACAGTCCACTAAAGAAATATTATTGCACTGTCACCCTAATCCCAAATTACGTTATGGGCTTCTTTTTATTATGAGTTCGTTAATCTCCCCGTGTTTAAGATTCAATGTTCATTAATTAATTAAGTTACTGACAACTCTATTAATTAATATATTTACCGAGAGTAGTACCACTCAATCTTATTATCATGCCGGAATAAATCCACCTGCATACATGATAATCATTATGAGCTCCTCAAGGGGAAATCATCAACCAATTCCTTTAAGACACAGAAACCTTCTACAATCAACAGCACACCATAGAGACAACACCATCTTCCAACTCACCGAACTTATTAATTTAATATTTAAATCTCACCCATTGATGAATCAAAGAAATAAATACTAGCTTACGTGTAGAGGTTATTGTATAAGGATTAAGAGTACGAACATTCATAATAACATAGATCAAGTTCTATTATATAATCAGTATAAACCGAACGATCTCAATTCAGTCTTGTTCAATACACAAAGTGCATTAATGCAATTTTATAATCAAGACAGACTAATGTCAAATCACACTACAATCATACCGATAGATAGTCCCCGTCTGTCTCGGTTGTGAACATCTATTTATACTTTATAAGGAGCTGATAATATGATCTTTCGTGTGACGCCGCACACCGCATTATCTACAGTATATAGTAAATGAACTTTTGCAATAATTCATAAACAATTATGCAAAACGTTTGATCATATGATTTTCATTTCAAATATTGTTAAAAACATTGTCCATACAAAAAGCAAGACTTTTAGTATATAATCCAACAGTATTTATCTAATATAGGATTTCATCATTGCACTCTTTTCGGATAAACTTGCACATTTAAATAAAAAAAACAAAGTTTAGTGTATAATCTATTTTGTCATACACAAAGTAAAGAGAAATAGTGACACATTCAGAAGAAAGGAAATGCCACGAGGCAAATGACACAGAGCACAATATCACAAAAATATAATAAGCAGAGCACAAAGCTCATATGTGTTCATAGAGATCATATATACAATGTTCATAAGGTAATCACTAAGATTAAAACAGGAAGATCATAATTACACAACAGACCAAACACATAGAAAACAAGTTATAGAAATATAAAAAATCAAAAAGACAACCCACTAAAAAGCATACACATATGAAACATAATATAACAAAAGTAACAAAAGTATAGATTCATGCAACATGCTCCACCTCATTAAGAAAAATATAAGCATATAATAGGCACATAAGCACAAACAATATCAATAAATAGAAAACAATAGTAATACTCCACCTTACTAGGAGTAGCCAACAACAAAAGCAGGTTTAACAAATAAAAGGCTAGACATAAAATATACACCTCTCACAAAGAGAAAACACATATTATTTTCAAGAAAAACAAGTTTCCAGACAAATATGCCTAAATAATAAATCACTTAAAACACACACAAGATTCAAGGACAATTAATAAACATGGATATAAATCAGAAAATATCATCATATAACTCACAGATTCAGTTACTATATTTGCTTGATAATTAGAGTATTCTTCGTGGTAGAGTTGTGCATGGTAAACGGATGTTACCGAAGAACCAAAAAAGGTTATGAACGAAAAAAATTTGTTAACTATTTGACTTTTCCAAATTGAGCTGAACCGAAATATTTTACAGTATTGACTTGGATATCATTTAATATACCGTATCGATCCGTACCGTAACATGTACTTAATACAAACATTCTTTGAAATAAAATTTTATACCCTATTAAAATTCAATAATAGGTGAGAAATAATAATTATATTTTTCTTAAATTAATATCTTCATAATAAAAAAATTAAAAAATTTATACTACATATTATAAAATTGATCATCTTTTGTTTTAAATTTCAAAATGTTATTAGTCATTTATTTTTTTATTTTATAAAGCATAAATTCTTACTCCTATAAATTTATTTACTTTAATTATATAATAGGATAAGTATTATATCGTTTGTATTATTTTGTTTGATTAACTTTAGTACGTATTTGCAAATAATAATAGGTACATAAGATATTTTTAAATAAATCTTAAAATATATTTATATTTATATTTTAAGTTATTTTAATCTAATTTTAAAATCATTAATTATAAAATATAAATCCACATTTATATCTTAATTAAAAATTAATTATTGAAAAAATAATAACTGCACCAATCTGAATAAAACCGAATAATCATACCCGTATCAAATTATAAAAAAAAAATGTATCGTTACAGTACCAATTTTAGTGCGGTATTGAATTTTCTCTTTATAAAAATTCATGCCAAACTTTCGGTATGAATTTTTCAAAAATTCATAATGTATATCATACCGAACACCCCTACTTCATGGGGGTAAAGACATTTATAGACATAATGACCATATTCATGACAATTATACTATTTCCTATTCTTAACTTTATTTTTATACAATTATACTATTTCCTATTCTTAGCTTTATTTTTAAGATTCAGGAATAACATTTAAAAGAACAACTGGAGAATATTCATCAATGACAAAATTTCTTGTGAGACGCTATTTACGTGAGACACTTTGTGAGACGTGTTAAAGTATGTCTATTATTTAGATAAAATATGTTTAATGATTATTAAAGTATTTTTTTCTAAAATATGTTGAATTATCCATTAAAGTATGATTTTAATGTTTTATAATATAATTTATTATTGACATACTTTAACGATAAATAAGCATACTTTATTTCTACCATAAGCATACTTTAGTGATGGGTCGACCCGTCTTACACCCGTCTCTCCAATAACCCATCTCACAAGAGACTGACTCATCATCAATATATTTGTCACCAGTCTTTTAAGTTCTAAAATAAGTATAGTAAACACATCAAAATTCTCTTTGATATCATTATTCAAATCCAATCTAAAATGAAAGAACTTTTCATACATAAACAGTTTGCTAGACAAAGCAGTGTATAAATCACTCAATTTTTTTCATATATCTTTTGTAGAATCTCACACACCAACCTTTCTTATCACAATGTTGGAAAAATTCATACATCTTAATTTTAAAAATATCATTCTCACTTAATACACATAATATATACTATTATATTATTTATTTATTACCTAATAGTAATACGTTATTTTTAAAATATCAATAAAATTAGTCGAAATTAAGTGTGTACACTAGTAATGCAACATACCCCCTCCGTCTCCTTGAAAGGTATCCGTTGACTTTTTGCACGTGGATTAATGAGTATAATAATTTAATATATAATAAAGTGAGAGAAATAATATTTTAATGTGTAGTGGGTAGTTGTATTAGTGTTGAGCGTGGGGTCATGTGTAGTAGTTATATGTCACATCAATCCAAAAAAGGAAATAAATAATTTGTATTGAGACGGATCAAAATGGAAAAATAGATACGTATCAAGGGGATGGAGGGGTATATGCGGTAGGGGAGTAATTAGGAAAGGGGTACTGAGACCGTTTACACTTTTTAAAAATAGTTATCACTTTCGCTATAAAATATTATTCTCTCTGTCCCATAGTTATCTGCACAGGTATTGTAGATACGGAGTTTAAGAAAAGTTATTTTTTGACCAACTTTATTTACTTTTTAGGGATATTGTGGTATTTTTAGGTAATAAATAAATTATAAAGTATATTATGTGTGTTAGGTTAGAGTGGTAGTTTTGAAATTATGATAACTTTTGAGATTGTTGGTTAATGTAAAATGGTGAAGATAACTGTGAGACGGATAAAAATAAAAAGTATAAAGATAAATATGAAATAGAAAAAGTATTATTTTTCATTTATAGTAAATTATTCATGAAATAAAATTATCACATTTTATATTAATTGAAACTTTAATTATACTAAAAGCTATCACTTTTTATCTACACCTTTGTCTAAAAGGAGACTAAAAGGCGCGTGGGGATGGTGGGGTTGTTAGATGTCACATTCAAAACCGGCAAGGAGATTCTAAAACCCGCTTTACTGTCTCCCAACCACATCATATCACTTCCCAGTTTGTCTCCTCCTAACCTAATATCGCTCTCCACACGGATTATTTATCTAAATTTAAGGTTTAATTTTTAGTTTTAGATATAAAAATATACATAGTATGTGATATTAAAATAAAAAATAAAAATATCTATTCCTAACAAATCAAAAAAATATTAAAGGTGATGTTTAATTTGAAAATATAGATGAATAATAATAATAATAATATGTTGGATATATTTTTATTAATTTGTTTAATTGTTTATTCCTAACCAATCAAAAAACTATAATTAAAGGTGGTACTTAATTTATAAATATACATGAATAATATAATAATACTAAATAAATAAAAAATAGAAAGATTATATATATGATATTAAAATAAAAAATACGACATTTAACCATGTCGTGACACCTCATACTTTTAAAAAGTTATTTATAGCAATATATTCGTAATTAGTATATATAAGATATTACTCTTTAGAAATATAAATTATTACTCTTTTAAATCAAAAAAATATTTTTCAAATTATTGTAAATTTTGATTTATCAATTAATTTTTAGTATATGAAAAATTACTCTTTAAAAAGATGAACTATTACTTTTAGGCAAAGACTACCGTCTCATGTAAGGGATTAGTGAGATGACCAGATAGTGATAACTTTTATAAAAGAAAGTGATAATAAATTAATGAAAAGTGACAATGTTATTTAATGAACAATTTATAGTATAAATAAAAAAGATACTTAACATTTTATAGCGAAAATAATAATTTTTTATAACGAAAGTAATAACTATTTTAAAAAAATAAAAAACGATCTCACATGAGACGGCCTCACGCAAAACAAATCCTTACTTTTATTAATAAAAAGACAAATTATTGGATGGGGCGTGTTTTTTTTTTTTTTTTAATTTCATACAACCGTGGGGCCCATCCAACCACACCCCCCAATTCGCTTACCAGGTGCTTACTTCATCCCGTTTCAATGTTTACATTTCTATTTTGCGCATCTCATTTCAATGTTTAGGTTTTTCTTTTTGGAATATTGGACTCACTTAAAACAATTAATATATCATTCAACACTAATACACCTACCCACTTTACATTAAATATTATATTTTTCCACCCCCTATCTATTAAAAGCAAACGTAAACATTGAAACAGGACGGAGGGAGTACTCGCTGTTTATTTAATTTTATTTTTTTCATTTTTTAAAAAAAAATTTAATTTATGGGGTATAATTATAATTTCACTCATATGGTTTATGTGTATATTTCACCTTCAGGATTTAGGATTTATGGTATAATTGTAATTTCACCCTTGTGGTTTAGGGTATATTTCACCGTTAGAGTTTATGATATAGAGTATAATTATAATTTCACACTTGGTGTTTAGGTTATAATTGTAATTTCACCTTGTGGTTTATAGTATATTTCACTCTTGTGGTTTACGGTATATTTCACCCTTGTGGTTTACATTATATTTCAACCTTGTGGTTTGTGGTATATTTTACCCCTAGGTTTTAGGGTTTATGGTATAATGGTCTTTTAAGTATAGTAAATTTAAAAATAAAAAATAAAAAACAACATTAATAAAGGAGGGGTAAATTAATTAGGAAGAGTGGGAATCACAGGTTTCACCCAAGTTGTTCTCTTGGCAAAGACTTGTATGAGACCGTCTCACGTAAGTCCCAATGTGAGACTGATAAAAATTGATTATTATCAATTTCGCTATAAAATACTATTACTTTGGCTACAAAATGTTATCACTTTTTATTTATATTATAAATTGTTCATGAAATAGTTCACTGCATCATTATCACTTTTCATCGATTGAGTATCACTTTTTTTGTTAACGATGTTATCACTTTTTATCCGTCTCACGTAAAGGAATATGTGAGACGGTCTCACACATGACCTACCCTAAAAAATATTACTCTTCAAAAAATAATTTTTTGTTCCCTCCGTCCCGTTTCAATGCTTACGTTTGCTTTTACACGTTGATTGGGGATATAATATTTTAATGTATAGTGAGTTGAAAGATATGATACTCAATGTAAAATAGGTAAATGTATTTGTGTTGGATTTGGTTTCCATGGTGATATATTAATTGTTTTAGATGGATCTCATAACCAAAAAGGGAAACGTAAAGATTGAAATGAGACAAAATGGGGTATATACTAAAGGTAATTTTGTAAAAACAATGTTCAGTGTGAACCCGATTCACACCAATATATATATATATATATATATATATATATATATATATATATATATATATATATATATATATATATATATATATATATATATACGAATACGCTGCTATAAATAACTTTTAAAAGTATGAGGTGTCGCGACGTGATTAATCGTCGTATATTTTTTATTTTTTGTTTTAATATCACATATATAATCTTTCTACTTTTATTTATTATTATTTTATTATTATTATTATTTATATATATTTAAATCATATATATTTATAAATTAAATATCACCTTTAATCATATTTTTGATTGGTTAGGAATACCTTTTATTTGTTTATTTTATTATTATTATTATTATTCATGTATATCTTTAAATTAAATACCACTTGTAATCATATTTTTTGATTTGTTAGGAATACCTTTTATTTATTTATTTATTTTATTATTATTATTCATGTCTATCTTTAAATCATATATATATATATATATATATATATATATATATATAAATTAAATTAAATATCACCTTTAATTATATTTTTTTATTGGTAATAATAATTCATCCGCATATTACGCGGGAATATGTACTCGTACATATACATATACACGAGTACACATTCCCGCGTAATACGTGGATGAATTATTATAACCAATCAAAAAATATATAATTAAAGATGATATTTAATTTATAGATATATATAATTTAAATATATACATGAATAATGATATAATAATAATAAATAAGTTGTATATATTTTGTTGATTATCTAATCCTAACTAATAAAAAAATATAATTAAAGTAGTATTTGATTTATAGATATACATGATATAAAGATATACATGAATAATAATAATAATAATAATAATAATAATAATAATCAAATTTTAATATATTTTAATATTTTTTTATATTTTTATTAAGATTAAAAATATTTTTGTTTTCAATCAAAAGAGTTATAATTCAATATTTTAAAAAATATTTTTTCCATATAACAATCTACACCGCATAATGGTTTGAAAAAACAAGCCCACGTACATCTATATTTAAAAAAAATCAAACCATTATTCATGATTTTATTTATTTATTTTAAAGTAATGAAGTTTACTTTTTTAAAGTAAAAACTGGTACAAATTTGAGTTTATTGATATCGCATCTCAAAATGTATATAAAATGCATATAATTGTTACAAATTATCATTTTTCATTAAATTTTGTGATGATACTAATTGCATTTCTGTGTGTGCGATTTAAAGAGCAAGAAATACTCTGTCGTAAAAATAAAAATATTGAACAAAAGAAAGTAGGTACTAGAGTTTAAGCGATTTCGTGTTTGTCATAGTTTTATAAATATGATTATAAAAGGGTAGGATTAATCAAGTAATGACAATTAAGCAATTAAATAGCAAGAAAAACAATAAGATAGATGAATGGAAGATGAATGAATTAGCCAAGTAGATAGAGAATGAAACTAGCAATGCTTAAAAGTAAGGAAAATCTAAGTATCATGCAACAAATTTATATATCTTATGGGTTAATAAAAAAGGGCAATCGCTAAATCCACCTAAACTCCCTCTTTCTTTTCGTTTTTCCATTTTTCATTCATTTTTTTTTCAAATTTAATTTTGGAGTTTAGGATATATTTTACCCTTAAAATTTAGGGTATAATTATAATTTCACTCTCGTGGTTTAGGGTATAATTGTAATTTTACCCTTATGAATTAGAGTATAATTTATTCATAGGGTTTAGGATATAATTGTAATTTTACATTTGTGGTTAAAGGTATAATTTATCCCTAGGGTTTATGATATAATTGTAATTTTACCCTTGTGGTTTAAGGTATAATTTATCCATAGGGTTTAGGGTTTAAGGTATAATTGTAAATTTACTCTTTTGGTTTAGGGTATAATTTATCTCTAAGGTTTATGGTATAATAGTCATTTAAATATAATAAATTTAAAATAAAATAAAAAATAATATTAATGAAGGAGCAGAAATTAATAATAATATTATTATTATTTTTATTATTATTCATGTATGTAAAACTATAAATTAAATATCACCTTTATTTATATTTTTTGATTGGTTATAATAATTCATCCGCGTATTACACGAGAATCTGTACTCGTGTGTGTGTGTATATATATATATATATATATATATATATATATATATATATATATATATATATATATATATATATATATATATATATATATATATATATATATATATATATATGGTGTCTTATTTTATTTTTATGTTTATGATAATTTATGTTAAAGAGTATAATTATTTAACACCACGTTAATTGAATCGTTAACTATTAATGTTGGATTTGTTAAGAATAAAAGAAGGGATTTTCTTTTATTTTATTGTCCCACATCAAACTACGCAATAATATTAAAAAAGTTAAAAAATAAGAAGGGGGACAAAGATAGTGAAATAGAACAACGAAAAATAAAAAGTCAAACAAGCGGCTTGCAAAAAGAGCCTGAACAGGTGGCTCCGAGAGACAAACGGAAATAAAGTCATTATATATCTTTAAATTAAATAACACCTTTAATTATATTTTTTTATTGGTTAGGAATATTTTTATTTATTTATTTTATTATTATTATTATTATTCATGTATATCTTTAAATTATATATATATATATATATATATATATATATATATATATTAAATACCACCTTTAATTATATATTTTAATTGGTTATAACAATTCATCCGCGTATTACGCGGGAATCTGTACTCGTATATATACATACACGAGTACACATTCCCGCGTAATACGCGGATGGATTATTATAACCAATTAAAAATATATAATTAAAGATGATATTTAATTTATAGATATACATAATTAAAACATATACATGAATAATAATAATAATAATAATAATAAATAACTTGTATATATTTTGTTGATTATCTATTCCTAACTAATAAAAAAATATGATTAAAGTATTATTTAATTTATAGATATACATGATATAAAGATATACATGAATAATAATAATAATAATAATAATAAAATTAAAAGTAGAAAGATTATATATGTAATATTAAAACAAAAAAATAAAAATATGCGACAATTAACCACGTCGCGACACCTCATACTTTCAAGTTATTTATAGCAGCGTATTCGTAATTAGTATATATATATATATATATATATATATATATATATATATATATATATATATATATATATATATATATATATATATATATATATATATATATGATCCACGTGTAAGATCATTTAATTATTACTTCTATTTTTTAAAATAAAAAAATTAGAGTCTTATAATTATTCAAAATTACTATTAAGATTTTTTTTAAAGCTAGACAACTTCTTTTATCAATGTAAAACATTTACAACAATTTATAACTTTTGATTTTTTTTATAATATGACATATAACAAAATTATATGTAAAAATTAATATATGCTCATATATTCTAACTTATTGAAGAAATATTGACTTTAATTTTTTAATATTACTGCATAACATAAGTCAATTGAAAACGGGATAAGAAATAATTTTTTCTGTAACTTTGATCATGTACTATTTTTGTCCCAAAAAAGATAATATTTGAGTTTTTATCCACTATTTTCTTTAGATTGCATCAATATTGCCCTATTTTAACCCAAATTTTAAGAAATTATCAAAATCGAGCGCGTGACGAATTGCAACAACCCTATTTTGATCTAGGGATTTAATTAACTTGCTGACATTTATTTTAATTATTTTTTATCTATAGGGGGCAGCTATATACTCCCTCTGTCCCGCATTAACGTTTACATTTTTTTTCATGTAAATTAAGAGATATAATACTCCCTCCAACCCGAATTCAACTTCACATTTACAGTTTGCATAGATATTAATAAAAGTCATTTTTTGACTTACTTTTGAGGGTAGTTTGTATTAGATTGTAAACTAAAAGCCTAGCTTTTTGTATGAATAATATTTTAACAATATTTTGAAATAAAAATCAAATGATCAAATATTTGCATATTATAATTTTTTATATGTTATTGCGAAAGTCCATTTACTTTATATTGTAAATGATTTGGTGTGTGGCGTTGCACGAAAGATCATGTTATCAGTTTTTTATAAAGTATAAACAGAGCTCACAACATTTGGTATTAATTTGTCTTGACTATAGAATTACACTAGCACACTTTATATGTATTGAGTAGGACCGCTTGAGGTTGTTCGATTTATGCTGACTATATAAAAGAACAAGACCTCAATTATTATGGAAGTTCGTACTCTTAATCCCTGTATAATAACCTCGACACATAATTCAATATTTATTTCTTTGAATCACCTATGAGTGAGATTTAATTATTAAATTAATATGTCCAGTGGGTTGGGAGGTGATACTATCTGTATGGTATGCTGTTGATTATATAAGGAATCCATGTCCTAATAATTTAGACTAATGATGTCCCGTTGAGAAGCTCCAAGGATTATCATGTAAACCCTGTAGGTGGATTTATTCCGCCAAGATAATAAGGTTGAGTGGTACTACTCTTGAATTAGAGATTAATTAATTGAGTTGTCAGTAACTCATTTAATTAATGTGTATTGTATATCTTAAACATAGGGAGTTAAATGAGCTCATAATAAGAAGGAGTTCATAACATAATTTGGGATTAGGGTAGCAATGCGATAATAATTCTTTAGTGGACCGAATAATTATTATTGGGCTTAAGGTGTGAATTTAGGGCTAAACTTGGATGTTTAGGCCCAATAGGAAGCCCTACCTGAATTTCTCTTCATGGTCCCTGTTGTAGCCTATAAATAAACCATCTCAGCAGTCTCAAAATCATAATTTCACATGCCCACTTCAGAATAAAGGTGAGAAATCAGATTTCTCATCAGAAAATAAATAACATCAGAAATAAGAGAGAATACGGATTGAGATTGCCTGAAGGATCGTTGCCCACACGACTTCTAGATGAGGCATAAGAATACAGCAGAAGATCGTGATGTCATTTCTGCAATTCTTCTAACATACATACACAGTCTTTAGTGAAACATAATACTTTCTATTCATTCCACTGCGTTAGATTTGCATTGAACCCGAACAGATTACGTAAGCATAAGATCCGATCACCACTAATTGGTATCAGGGCTGACGATTTTTTATTCTACGTGAAACGTTCGGATAGGGTTTACATGCTCTATGTGATAAATTGTTCAGATAGATCTAGGAGATAGTTAGATTTATATATGTTAACACCTGTCTTGTAGGTTTTTATTGCATTATTCCAACGATTATGGTCTGATTGTATGTTTATGAGTGATTAAACCCTGGGACATGTCGATATTATTTTTATTGTGTTGGTGAATGTTTGTAATAGTTAAAATACGGTGAGTTATTGTGTAGGTTTAATTTTACCCATCTAGATCACATGTACATCTCCTACATGGGATATTAGAATTTTCGTGAAATTTATTGTACCTGATAATCATGTATCGTCGATGCTGCTGGAGAAAGAAATCATTTTCTCTTCGTAAAATCATTTTCTCTTCGTAAAATCACATTAGGACACGATGATCAAGTGCTCGATGTCGAGAGGGTCGCCGAGCGTAGATGCTCAATGTCGAGCGGGTCGTCAAGCTACGGCGCGGTGCCGAGTAAGGATTCTAGAACGTAATGATGTATCGCTTGGTTTTGAACGGGCTCGCTCGAAGCACATCAAACAGTTGGTTCTCGTCGAGCAAGCGTTGCACGGTATCGAGCAGATGATCGAGCAGTGACTCTCGTTGTCGAGCATGTCATCAAGAATATTTGACAAAGCAATAATTATAAGCGTTCGATCGTTTGGTTAACATAAATCGTTAGGGTTTCATACGATTCTATATCAGCGGAAGTAAGAACATAAAATCATATTACCTTTCACCAAGGTATGTTAAAGAATAGGAATTCTCACATGTAGCTTGAGCGACCTCACGACTTTCGGCATAACTATATCATCCAATCTCTGATTTGAGTGATTTTTATGCCAAAACAATCCTCTCTTCCGTGTCGTTCCAACCATATATCATATGACCAGTTTTGAGTACCACACAATTACAGAAAAATTATGGAATTTGACAATCAGATTGCTAAAAACAACCTCTTGATCTTCTGCTGTATTCCCAAGTCCAATCTTGATGCTGTGTGGGCGACTATCCTCAAGATCCTCTCAATCTGTAATCCTCCCTCAAACTCACATGTGTTAGGCGCAGTCATGAATGATTAGGTTTTCCGGATTAATGAGGTGGTTTATATTTGGGCTACAATAGGGACTAGGAGGAGAAATTAGAGTCGGGCCTCCATTGGGTTTAAGTATCCAAGTTTAGGCCAAAATTTATATTACTGCACTGCCGCTCTAATCCCACAATTACATTATGGGCTCTTTCTTATTATGAGCTCGTTAGTCTTCTGTGTTTTAGATATACAATGCCCATTAATTAATTAAATTACTGACAACTCCATTAATTAATATCTCATCCGAGAGTAGTACCACTCAACCTTATTATCATGTCGGAATAAATCCACCTACAGGGTTTATATGATAATCCTTATGAGCTCCTCAAGGGGACATCATCAACCTATTTAATAGGACACAAATTCCTTCTACAATCAACATCACATCATAGAGACAACTAGGGATGTAATCGAACCGAACCGAGTCGAACACTACTAGATTTGAGGATCGTTTGTTAAGAAATTATCGAACTCGAGCCCGAGCTCAAACTCGTCAAGAAAAAAATATCGAACTCGAGCTCGAATTCAAACTATTTGTTAAGACTCGCGAACATGTTCACGAACACATAAAGTAACTTGTTTATGAATATATTTTCATGAACATTTAAATAATTTTGTGCCTGGATATTAAAAGGATATTTTGTTTATAAACATTTAATGTTATTCATAATATTAAACAAACAAACTAACAAAATATAATTATAAATGGTAAAAAGTATTTAAATATTTAAATAATCACTTAAGTTATTATCATATTTGTGTGGTTTAATATAAAATATTTAATTATTGAATATTAATAAATAAATAATAATATATAATTCTAAAGAATAACTATAAAATTTACGAACGCGTTTGCGAGCCATTAGCGAGCTTATAAACGAATATGTTCGCGAGCTTTTGAGCCGAACACCTTAGGCTTGAGTTTGGTTTGATAAACTATTCGAACCTAAAATTCAAGTTTGGTTTGGCTCGTTAAGGTTAACGAACGAGTTCGAACGAACATCTAATCAAACCGAGACTCGAATTGTTCGCGAACGTTTAGTTTGGTTACATCCCTAGAGACAGCACTATTTCCCAAATCATCGAATTTGTTGATTTAATTACATGTAAATCTCACTCATTAATGAATCAAAGAAATACATACTACCTTACGTGTCGAGGTTATTGTATAGGGATAAGAGCACGAACATCCATAATAACTGAGATCAAGTTCTCCTATATAGTCAGTATAAGTCGAACGAGTTCAAGCGATCTTGCTCAATACAAACAAAGTATACTAATGTGATTCTATAGTCAAGACAAACTAATACCAAATCACACTACGACCATCCCGATAAAGAGTCCCTGCCTAACTTTCTCGTTTGTGAGCATCTATTTATACTTTATAAGGAAACTGATAATATGATCTTCCGCGTGTTGTCGCACAACATATTATCTACAGTATAAAGTAATTGGATTATTGCATCGACATATAAATAAATTATAAGACGCAATCATTTGATCAATGATTCTCATTTCAAATATTGTTAAAACATTGTTCATACTAAAGCTTGAATTTTAGTATACAATCCAACAATCTCCCACCTATACTAAAAGACTATGCTGCATGTCAACTGCCATACTTCTGATTCCAACTCCCACTACATGACCATCAAAAGCTTTCGCTTTAAAGTCCTTGTTAAAAGGATTTACTAGGTTATCATCCGATGCAATCTAGACGACAACAACCTTCCCCTCATCATACGATCTCTCGTAACAGGAGTTACTTGCTCTTAATGTATTTAATTACCTTATGGGTTCGTGATCCCTTTAAGTTTGCAACTGCACCATTATTATCACAATAAATTGTGATACCCTTGGGCAAACTTAGAAACACATCCAAGTCCATCACGAAGTTTCTAGAGTCATACAGATACTTTGGTTTCCTCAGAGGCTCCAATTTATCAACTTTCCATGGTGGAGCTCGAAATATATATTCTATATGACACTCTTTCATATTATGGCTCTACCTCCTAAAATTAAACACATAACCTTGAGGTGGATTTACTGCTGTCCTACCTGACTTGAAAAATCTTAATCTACGTAATCCACAAGAAGCAGTGAATCTGTCCGATAAGCCTACATATAATTTCCAGTCCTTCTCAGATACTTCAAATACATCTTACCGCAGTTCATCAGTCTTGTTCCGGGTTACGTTGATACTGACTGTGCATGCATTCAGCAAAACAGATATCCATTCTCATGCATAGCATTCCTTAGACTAAGCTTCCTTATTCGCCAAAGTATAAGGAACCGCTTTCTACACCTTTATCTTCTTTTGTGTCTTAAGACACATTTCCTTAGATAAAGTAACATGCTAAAACAAGTAAGGATTGTATCATTTCATGAAGCTTGAGATGAGCACAACAGTCTATCTTGTGATTCGTATCACCATGATCACAAGAATATATTTTGCATCTCTTAAGTACTTCATTTCATATTGCTTTCTGAATCATTCCAATATGCCCGACAATACTTTTTCATTGTCTCCAATGAGCAAGATACTATATACGTATAGTATAAGAAATACCACCATATTTCCGTCACCCTTTTTTTAATACACAAGACACATCCGCTCATTGAATAAATCCATATCACTAGATTAGCTCATCAAAACAGATGTACTGTGAATTTAAAACTTCATTTGGTCCATGGATGGACACTTTTAAGCTTACATTCAAAATGCTCTTCGCACTTTGCAATGAATCATTCTGGTTGCTATACATAGATGTTTTCCTCAAGACTTCCAATCACGAAAGTTGTCTTGACATCTATTTGCTATACCTCATAATTCAATATGAGCAGCAATAAATAAAAGAATTTGGATCGACTAAAACTTAGCTACCAGCGAAAAGGTTTTCTCATACTCGAACTCACCCTTCTTTCTGAGTGTACCTTTATGCAACAAGCCTTGTTTCAAAGTATCACCTTACCGTTCGATCCTCTATTATTTTGTATGACCACTTCGAATGGCTTTCATACCATTTGAAAGTTCTACAAGCACCCAGACTTAATTAAGAATCCATAGATTCTACTTCAGAAATCATTGCAAGTAGCTAAGATGTCACATTTTATCTTGTAGTGCTTCGTCGTATCCGTGGGTCAATTTCACGTTTACTAGGGACCAAATCTCATGACTCTCCCAAAATATAAATCTATTAGGTTGTAGAACAACCCTCCCACTATGATAAAGCATTACACGCAATTATGTATCAGACGTATCACGCGATACAGTTTTCTTATGGTATATCCTCTTGTACAATTGGTACTATACTTTGTGTTTTTCCCTCTCACATCCTTTAAAAAAGACCAACATCCTTACAACATGTTGTTTCTAGGGCATACACATAAAATTAATTTAGTAATTCCAAATAACTCATCATCTATCTAACAATTTTCATAAGAGTCATATTTCTTCTTTTCGCCACACCATTCGGCTAGGGATTGTCCGGTGTTGACAACTTGGAATTCAATCCCAACCTCTGATAAATAGCTCCTAAACTATCCTAAGAGGTACTCGCCACCATGATTAAATTGTAATGTCTAGATATATTTTTGATGACCCTTCACCGCATGAGCCATGCACTTTTTGAATTAATCATAGTACTCAAACTTACGGTGTATTAAAAAATATATCTAACCACCTCTCATAGGGATAATCTTAGGACCGCATAAATCAAAATGAACCAATTCCAATATATCTTTGGCTCTACACCCCTTTACCTTGAAAAAACAATCATGACCTAGTTATAGATGCTAAAAGGTATGTTTGGTTAATATCCAAAGGTTCCTTTCTCTTATTAGGATTAGAAGACGCGTTATCATTACAAATTTATTGCATCTGTGGGATAAACATGATTTAAGAGTGTACAAATTGTTACCAATGTACCATAATAGATTATAGCTCTATCCCTCATCACTATGACCATGTCATTTAAATGAAATGGAGTATCCATACGTAAATGTATAGAAAACGAAATGAAATTATTTCTATGAAAATGTACGTAAAGATAATTTCTCATAATCAAACGTTTATTCCTATCAGAAGATAAATAAACAACTCCCACTGCAACATCCACTACTTTCGTAGCTTACCCATGTACTCAATGATCTCATCATCACTTAATTGCATGCTTTCAGTGATTTCGGTATCTACACACAACGTGTCAGTAGATGCCATCACTAATCATGCTTCAACAACTAATGAATGAGATACTAACTTTGTTCACATCTTGATGAAAATTGATTTCCTTCGCCACTTGTTTTGTTAGAAGTTTCCCACCGAATACATCCTCTTGTAATTCAGGTGGAACTTGCTCAAAACATCTAGACAAATTATGGAGAATAAAATTGATCTAGGTTTTCCTTCAATTTCTACTCCAATCATTTCCAATTCATTCATCAATTTAACCATGACCTCTTGTCTTTCTAACTTACTTAAGTATCCGAAAAGTCGCATGAGAATGAACATCATATTTCTATGAAACTCTCCTCTCTTCACTTGAGTCTTAAATAGACACTAGAGGATATCTTTAGTGAGAATACATATGTTTTCCTAAACAGTAAGAATCAAAATCAAGATTCTTTTCTAATCATCTAATTTTGGACCAGTAAATATAATTTCTTTTAGTAAACAATAAGTGAAATAAACAATTCAAAAAAATTGAGAATCACGTAAATAAATACAGTGATCAAATCCTTCGAATTTATCCATTTATATTGATTCCCTCAAAATAATATAAAATAAAATTCACCAACATCTCAAGCACCGTGAGTCTGTATGCCACGATAGTGTGGACGTATACAAACCCGAATATTTACAAAAAAAGATTTTACCCATTAATTTCATTTGTTAACCTAACCTCATGACAAAATAATTAATAGTCGTTCCTCTTTAGCCATGAAATAACAGCAGTGACTCCGATGGAGAGAATACTTATTATTTGCATCTAAGTGTACACCATTATTTGATCCCAAGTCCATTGCGCAAGCTTATGTGCCTTACAGATGGAGAAGTACACACGTACTCGGATAACTTCCTACAATCATTATAAAGAAGTTCGTTCTATCAATCCATGAATAAACTCATTCGATTGGGAGGAAGGCCTATTGCCAACACGCAAGTTTATTCACATTGCTTATAAATCAATAATGGAGGGCGCGGGAATTATTAACCAATTCTCTCTCCCACTTAGTTATTTAACACCGAGGATTTTTATATGCATATAATATTCAGTAGTAAAATACGCAACCTAGCATGCTCCTTTTATAGTATATAAGGCAGTAAATCACAGAGAATCATGCATACATATATAACAATAATCAGATAATTAAATCAATTATGAACAGTTATATATCAGTGAATTTGATTGTTCGTCACCAAGAACGAATACATGCAACGACCTCCAGATTATCAAACTTTCAAAAATCTCTAGATTATCAAAATTTTAAAACTATTGATATCATTGATTAGAAAATCGGACTGGAAGCTGAACCGGTCTCTCTACTGATTCGAGGTTCAACCGATCGGACCGGCGATTCAACCAAAAAAATTAAATTTACTTATTTTTTATTATATTTTATATTAACCATTAATATATATATATATAATAAAATTATTTGATAAAATTGAGAGTATAGCCCACTTTCATAAGAGGCCCACCAATTTTAACTTACATTTCTTACGGCCCACTTAACATTTATTATTTGAATGTCAAAATTTGATTGCAAAATACAATGTTAAAAGCAGTAAAGCACTAGGGTTTAGAGCTGTCAGAATGGGTTGATGGGGCGGTTTAAGGCATAACCTACCACAACCCACCTTTTGATGGGCTCAAGTGGGGTGGGCTACCGGTGGGTCGAGCCACTGGTGGGGCGGGCGGGTTAGTCCACGCTCTACAACCCCCTATCCACATATGACCTACCCATCCCCTCACCCACCTATCACCGACCCCATACCCCCACCCACCCACCCCACCCCTATAGCCACCCCCTACCCTCACCCACCCACCCCCACCACCACCTACTCCCACCCACCCCCACCACCACCCATCATCCCCTCACCCATCCCCCACCACCACCCACCCCCACTCACCCCCAAAAATTTTTTTATGGGGCGGATTAATTTTGGGTTAAGAAATTGGTGGGTTGAGATTGGGGCGGGTTGGCCCGTGGGCTCAACCCACTATTGACAGCTCTAGTAGGGTTACTCCATTAAGCCGCAGCCCCCTCTCTCTATACCAATCTGCCCCCTCTCTCTTCCTACCAACTTCGAAAGTCTATTCTTCTTTTCTAATTTCATTCTATTTTTTCTTCAATCCAAACATCAATTGCTATTTGGTGGAGTGGTGGATATTAAATCAAAATGTGAACACTAGTGTAGAAGTTTGCAACGGACATGATTTGGGGAGGTAATGACTATGCTTTCGCCGATTTCTGGTAGAAGAAAGATATTTCTAACGTGTTCTTGATCTTTAGATCTGTGTAAAGGGAGAGAGAATGATGCAAGTTTGTATGATTATTATTATTATTTATTTCTGTAATTGCTCCTTCTTCAACTATGCATGTACAGTTTGTGATTTCTGGTAATAAGATGTTTGGAATTTGGATACGTTTCGAATTTAGAAATAAAATCGGGCATTTTCTGATTGAACAAATTTTATCGATTTTTCAGTTCTGACCGGTTCAGGTGGTTTATTCCGGTTTATTTTTAAAAATAGTTATAGTGCTGTTCTGGACCAGTTTCGGCTCCGGTTCCTGATTTAACCTGTTCAACAGGCGGTCCGGTCTGGTTCTCGAAACACTGATCGATATCAACTACCAATATCGTCCAAATTATTGAAATCATCGATATCGACCAGATTATCAAATTTTCAAAATTTTTAGATTATCAAATTTTCGAAAATATCAATATCGACAGTCGATATCGTCCAGATTATCCAAATCATCGATATCGACCGCATTATCGAAATCGTCGATATCGTCTAGATCTTCGAAATCATCGATATTGACATGCAACTATATATAACAATAATAGATAATTAAATCAATTATGGCAGTTATATATCACGAATTAAATTGCTACTTAAATTAGGAAGTCTTGTCCGACACTCCAGCTATTGAACCAATACCTTATGCGACAAATAGGATTGCTTGCGCCTTAAGTCGTTCATTATCACGAGCTGCCTTGACCCGTAACACGCCGAAACGCATCGCCGCTGCTCCGAGACCACACCCGATCGCGCTGGTCGCCGGCACAACTCATGTCGTCTGCCATAGGCGGTCGTGCCCACAGCCGATCATGCCATGTGCAGCGCCACGCCAGAGCCAACTACCCATCGGCACGACTTGTGCTGGTCGTTCGCATCGTTCGTGCCGACCGCCACTTTCAGTCGTGTCGTCTGCCTTTGAAGTTCTGCCGCTTCGTGTCCCCTGCACTCAACACGTCCGACACTGCGCATCTGGTGGCACGATTCGTGCCAAGTATTGGCACGACTAGTGCTAGCCTTGCAGCGTCGCCTGCCTTGAGTGCCAAGACACTGCCCGTCAGTGCCGCATCGCTCGCAACACTCAGCCCATCGCCTATCTAACGTGCCGCCTACACCTGCTGGTCGTGCCGGCCAGCTTTCTAGTCGTGCCGCCCATGCCATGTAATCGTGCCACACACCTGCCGCACCTCAAACAGTCCAGCGCCAATGGCACCCGACACCGCCCTCCTCCCAGCCTGCTGGCACGACTCGTGCCGCCTCCCAACACCCGTTGGGCTGTCTATGTTATGACATACAACCGCGCCCTGCCTGCCATCAGCCGCCATGTCTCATCCAATATGCAGCAGTCGATGTTCATCGATGACAATCATACTAACGTATCCGGATAGAGTATTCAACAAGAAACAATTATTTCTAAATCCTAATCCACGTTTGACACATAAATCCTAGCTTAACTTGTCAAGCTTTACCATAAAATCAAAGCTCTGATACCAATTGTTGATGTTCGATCGTTTGGTTAACGTGAATCGTTAGGTTTCATACGATTCTATATCAGCGGAAGCAAGAACATAAAATCATATTATCTTTCACCAAGGTATGTTGATGAAGAGGAATTCTTGCAGGTAGCTTGCGCGACCTCACGACTTTGGGCATAACTTCCTCATCCAATCTCCAATTTGAGTGATTTTTGCGCCAAAACGATCCTCTATTTCGTGACTCTCCAACCATATATCACATGGCCAGTTATGAGTACCACACGATTATAGAAAAATTATGGAATTTGACGATCAGATTGCTGAAACAACCTCTTGATCTTCTGCTGTATTCCCAAGTCCAATCTTGACGTCCTGTGGGCGACGATGCTCAAGATCCTCTCAATCTGTAATCCTCCCGCAAACTCACGTGTGTTAGGCGCAGTCATGAGTGATTAGGGGTTTCAGATTAATGAGGTGGCTTATATTTGGGTTACAGCAGAGATTAGGAGAAAAAATCAGAGTCGGGTCTCCATTGGGCTTAAGTATCCAAGTTTAGCCCAAAATTTATACTTAAGTCCAATAATAATAATAATAATAAGAATAATATATTCCACAAAATATTATTACTGCACTGCAGCTCTAATCCCACAATTACGTTATGGGCTCCTTCTTATTATGAGCTCGTTAGTCTCCCCGCGTTTAAAATATACAATGCCCATTAATTAATAAGTTACTGAAAACTCAATTAATTAATATCTCATCCGAAAGTAGTACCACTCATCCTTATTATCATGCCGGAATAAATCCACCTGCAGGGTTTACATGATAATCCTTATGAGCTCCTCAAGGGGACATCATCAACCTATTTAATAGGACACGGATTCCTTCTACAATCAACATCACACCATAGAAACAACACTATTTCCCAACTCACGGAGTTTGTTGATTTAATTACATATAAATCTCACTCATTGATGAATCAAAGAAATACATAATGTCTTACGTGTCATGGTTATTATATAGGGATTAAGAGCATGAACATCCATAATAACTGAGATCATGTTCTCTTATACAGTCAGTATAAGTCGAACGATATCAAGCGGTCCTACTTAATACACACAAAGTGCACTAATGTGATTCTATAGTAAGGACAAACTAATACCAAATCACACTATAACCATCCCGATAGAGAGTTCCTATCTATCTCGATTGTGAACATCTGTTTATACTTTATATAAGGAAATCGATAATATGATCTTTCGCGTGTTGTCGCACAACATATTATCTACCGTATGAAGTAAGTGGACTATTGCATCGACGTATAAATAAATTATAAGGCGCAATCATTTGATCAATGATTCTCATTTCAAATATTTTTAAAACATTGTTCATACTAAAGCTAGACTTTTAGTATACAATCCAACAATAATAATTAGATATTTTGATTATTTTCCATGTTTATTATTGTTGCATATAGATGCATGTTTTTATATGATTTAATACCTTATTTTTCATTGTATGAGCATGCTAGGTTGCGTATTTTATTTATGAATATTATATGAATGTAAAAACCCTCATATTAAATAACTAAGTTGGAGAAGGATTAAGTAATTATTCCCGCGACCTCCATTATTGGTTTGTAATGTGATACATATAAACTTGTGTGTTGTCTATAGTGCCTTCCTCCCCATCGGATGAGTTTATTTACGGATCACTAGTACATAATTCTTAATGATTATTATAGAAAATTATTTTGGCTCGTGTGATCTTCTCCATCTTAAGGGGCGCAAGTTTAGGTAATGGACTAAGTATCAAATAATTGTATACAATTAGGTGCAATTAATATACTCCCTCCGTCCCACAGTAAGTGTCTCTTTTTTCCATTTTGGTCGTCTCACCTAAAGGGTCTTCTTTCCTTTTTTTACACACATGAGACCCACTTATCCCCTCTAATACAATTAAAACATGGGGCTCATACTCCCACTAATACAACTACCCACTATACATTAAATAATAATACTTCTTAATCCACATGCCAAAAAGCAAAAACTACCCTTGCCATGGGACGGAGGGAGTATATCCTCCTCATCGGAGTCACTGCAGTTATTTGCATGGCTAAAGATGAACCAACTATTAATTATTTGTCATAAAGTTAGGTTGACAAATAGAATTAATGTGTAAAACCTTCTCTTGCGAATATTAGGATTTGTATACGTCCACACTATATCGTGGCATACAAATTCACGGTGCTTGATGTGTTGGTTAATTTATTTTATATTGTTTTGAAGGAACCAATATAATTTTTAAATTCGAAGTATTTAATCGGTGTATTTATTACGTGATTCTCTGTATTTTTGAATGATTTTTATTTCACTTATTGTTAACTAAAAAAACATACTTACTGGTCCAAAATTAAATAATTAGAAAAGAATCTTATTTTTAATTCTTATTGCTAAAGAAAACAAATGTGTTCTCACTAAGGATGCCCTCCAGTGCCTACAAGAGTCTCTTGTGAAGAGGTGAGAGAGAGGCTCATAGCAATATGATGCTTAATCTCATGCGACTCTTCTGACACCTAAGTAAGTTTAAAAGGCAGGAGGTCATGGTTAACTTGATGAATGAATTAGAATTCCTTGGAGCAGAAATTGAAGGAGAAACCCAAGTCAATTTTGTTCTCCATAGTTTGCCTAGAAGTTTTGAGCAAGTTCTACTTGAACTACAAATGGTTGTACTCGACGGAAAATTTCTGATAAAACATGTGGCAATAAAAGGGCATTTTCAATTATTTAGTTAGTTCTTAAATTTGATTTTTTTTAAATTAGTATCATGCCTCTCAAACATGTGTCTGGATATCAAAAGAGAAAAAAGAAAGTGAGAATTGAAGATTTAGTTCAAAGTCAAGACGGTGATATCAATAAATACTTTAGTTCTAATAAAAAGGTTTGTCGTAGAGAATAAGGATGAAGCTCATCAAGACTTTCCTTTGATCAACAATGTCACAAGAAAGATTGAATGGATTGACTATATTATCAATCGAGAAAGAAATTGCATAATAACTTGATTATACTAATCTTATTAATATTTTTGCCATCAAAATTGTTAGGCGTGTTGTATTTTAAAATTTACAATATTATCTTTAGTTATTAAATTTTTTTATTATATATATTGTGTTTCAATAAGAAGTAAATTAAGGGGTCAAAATTTAAAGTACAACTCAAACATGAAAAATTTATTGAATCAGCCTGGGTACATCAAGTAATATTTTAAATGGGTACAGATATTATAATTTTAATGGGAAACAGTTACGGGTATCCAAAAAAAAGATACTCTAACCGTTGTCATTTTTATACTCGGTTATAATTTATTAAAAGAGTGGAGATATTTCCACTCAAAATTTTAATGAGGGCATTTGAAACTCAAAAAGAATTATAGTGAAATTCCTATTATACCTTCACTATTAAACTTGCACCTACACTAACTCTAACAATTCATTTTCCTAATCCTATCCAATACTATTATTAAACTTAATCCTATCCAATACTATTATTAAACTTACACATTTATTATGGATAGTATGCTTGGTGAGACAGTGAAGGGAAGTCCATAGAAAATCAAACTTGGCAAGAAAGTGAATCAAACAAGAAAAAGCTTTACCAAAGCTATATATTACACCTTTATGTCCCTAATTGGGATTCGGTCAAGAACCATGAATATGAACATGTGTGTGCAAGTAAAGCTTTTAAACTATCTAACTGGGTTGATTTAGTAATAGTATTGGGTATGATTAGTAAAATAAATTAATTAGAGTTAGTTTGGGATTAAGTTAAGTAGTAGGAATATAATATGAATGTCACTAAACATAATTTTTTTTTGGGATTCGACTGCCCTCAATAAAGTTTTTGGGTTGTAATGGCACCGTATTTAGTAAAGCTTTTCTTTTGCAATGAGAAAAAAATGTTAGTCTACGTTTGGAAAAATTAATAGTACTTTTATTTATGCGTTAGTAAAATTAAAATAGAACATCAATTTTGTGCAAGAGAATAATTAGACAAAAGTGGCATTACTGAAAGTGGGAGCTATAATGATTTTCATCTTTTGAGAAAGTTGATTTACTTTGTATAGCTTCCTCAATAAGTTTTCTTACTGGATTTCTAGGAATGTTGAAGTACTTTGAGCAAGTTAACTACTTAATTATCATAATTTTATGTGTTAAAAAAAATACTCTGTCCGATTTTAAGGTGTCTGTTTACTTTTTGCACGTGCATTAAAGAATATTATTATTATCTGTAAAGTGAGTTGTATTAGAGGGAAATGGTGGGCCATATTGTGTACATTTTTACTAAATAGGAGAAATGGATACCTTTGAACCGAACGCCAAAAATAGTAAATTGGACACATTAGAAGCAGATGGATGAAGTATAACATTTTATTCTTAGGGATGGACCCTCATTAATAAAGATATTATTTTATTATTGAAAAAATCAGTTAAAATATGATGAGTATTAATGTGATTTTTTTTTAATTCAAGAATATAATTTTTACACTAAAAAATATAACATTTAATATTAAAATATATAAAATTAGAAGGGTATGTCTTGCGTGAGACCGTCTCACGTGAGATCGTTTTTCACTTTTAAAATAGTTATCACTTTCGCTATAAAATGTCATCACTTTCGCTATAAAATGTTATCACTTTTTATTTATATTATAAATTATTCATGAAATTGCATTGCCACTTTTTATTAATTTATTATCACTTTTATTTATAAAAATTATTACTTTATGACCGTCTCACGTAAGAACTTGTGTGAGACGATCTCACACAAGTTTTTTCCAAATTAGAATTGAGCACGCGGACTTTGTCATATTTTTTAAAATTTTATAGGATTGTTGGATATATTCTCATGAGTATGTATTAGCATATTTTAGGGTGAGATAGTTCATTTAATTATTAAAATCATGGCAAAGACTTAGACGGTTTAACATAGGGTTGATGTGAGATTGAATAAAAATGATAACATCATTATTACTTTTATTATAAAATATTATCATTTTTGTTATAAATGTTATCACTTTTTATTTATACTATAAATTGTTCATGAAATAATTCACTGCACAATTATCACCATTTTATAACTTTTTATTTATACTATAAATTATTCACGAAATAATTCACTGCACAATTATCATTTTTCAACAATTGAATATCACTTTACATTAATGATGTTATCACTTTTTATCCATATCATGTAAGGACTTACGCGATCTCAAATTTTGTTAAAATCATTAGCCATGTCTATATTACTAAAATGTTCTAACTTACTTTAAAAAATATAATATTAATATAAAAGTAAAATTTAGAATCAATACAAGTTATATATATATAAATATATCTACATTTGAATTAGTGTGAGAATTTTTAATATGGTAAACTGTGAACTCTTTTCACGTGAACCGTTTTTCATGATTACTCTTTAATATATAAAAAATTACGATTTAGAATATAAATTTTTACTCTTTTAAATAAAAAAATTACCCTTTAAATTATTGTAAACCATGAAAAATTTACTCTTTAAATTATTGTAAATCCTGATTTATCGATTATTCTTTAGTACATGAAAAATTACTTATTAGAGATATAAACTATTATTTTTTTAATGAAAAATATTATTCTCTAAAGATTAATTTTTTATTTAAAAAGAATAATTTTTAAAAATAGAATTCACGTGTCAACCTTATTTACACCACACTCATTCTTCTAATATACCTTCGTACAATGTTTTATATATGAAAATCATGTTTTCTTTTAGCCAAACTTTGGAATTCACCCAACTTAATTTGTAGGATGGGGACAATAAAAATGTCATAAGCCCATAATTACGAGGTCAGAATTTCTTTAAATATTGACTTTCTGCGATTCAATACATTATTAAGTTATAACCTACAAATTAATATGAATATACCTAGGTTTGAAATAGAGTTTAGGAATACAAAATGTATTATATTATATGAAAATATAATTATTTTCTTAAAATTAATATTAAATACCTAATAATATAGTATTTATTTAAAGTTTAAGTGAATATTTGAAAACTCAGTTTAAAAAAATCATATATTTTTTAAAATCAATTGAAGAGTGAAAATCTATATGCTCCCTGTGTTAGCTACTCTTCATTTTTACTATAGATACATAGTTTACAAAATGTTGTTTAATTTTCTAACAAACTTTATTGACTTTTGAGGCCGGTAATATGATATTTTTACGTAATAAATAAATAATAATGTAAGTTATATGATTTAAATGAGAGTGACATTTTTGAAAATTTGATGTATTAAAGGTTATTTGTTTTTTTAACTTTTATTCTTTTTCAAATGGTGAAGGGTGTATTGTGACAAACTTATATATGTGGAAAGAGTGAAAAGTTTGTTCGGATGGAGGGTGTATTTTATTTGAAATGTTTTGTAATGTATGTTTTAATTTTATATTAAATCAATATGTATGAGATGAGTTATAATATATGTAAAATGATATATTAACTAATATGAGAAAAAGATGAGAGAAAAATACATTAAACATATTAATTGACAATATAGAATGTGTGAGATGAGTATGTTGAAAATTAATAGGGTTTATAAGTGTATAAAGAGTGGTTTTTAAGATATTGATTTTTAAAATTAAAACAAACATATTTTAAATAATAATAAAGATTAAACCATATAAATAAAATAATACATTAATCACAAGATTCAATAATTGGAAGAGTATGCTAACTAAAAACATTGTCGAATTCCAACTATGAAAAATTGTTGGAATATGCAAAAATACTGTTAGAATTTATAATTCTAACAGATATTCTAATGAATTAGTTTCATTGGAAAAATGGTAATTGAAATTTCATTTTTCCAACAATATTCCAACTATTTTAAAAATCCAACGATAAATCTAACAACATTTTTGTCTTGGAATTTTTTTATATAAAAATAATTCAAATATTTTTACCAACATAATTTTCTTTTGGGATTTAAAGCTATTAGTGTTACCTCTTAAAATACCTTGCTCATTTAATTTCTAGTGATTCATATTTTACTTAAATCTTAATTTCCATTTATTAGTTGATAGTTAATTCTCAAAATTTGTGGATAGTCTTATGTAAACGTGTCATAAATTACACATATTTGCTAATCTGTTACTTAAGACGATGCACAAGTTTAATATTTGACATAATTAGTTTCATGAACTCTAATGATTTATATCTTATTATATTTTTAGAATTTAATACTTATTTTTATGATTTAAAATATTTGACAGTCACTAAAAAAAAATATTTTTTTAGCAATCGAATTTATCAACGGAATTCAATTCGTTGGTAATTACCAATGGATTAGCAACAAAAATGACATTTTTATTTTAGCAACGGAATGCCAACAGATTTATTCTCTATTTTAGCAATGAAATTCAATCTGTTGGTAATTACCAACAGATTACCAAGGGAATCATTATATAAATTACCAATGAAATTATTAGCAACGGATTACCAACGAAATTATTTATCAACAGAATTGATTTTTCGTTGCTAAAAATTTACCAACCACCACTTTACCAACGGATTTCGTTGTTAATCCATTGGTAAGCCAATTTAATAATGAAATTAAGACTTTAACTAACGGAATATTCCGTTAGTAAAAAACAATTTTTGTAGTGAGTGTAATTATTTTTATAATTTTTAAATAGAGAAAGTTTATATGAAATAAATTCAAAATTCATGAGTGACTCTCGAATATGAATGGTCTTGATAAATTTAATCAATTTAGCATTATTCATAAAAAAAAGGCAAACGATTATGTAAATTGGATTCACACGTAAATCTTATTTTCAACTATTACTCTTTAATATATGAAAAATTACTGTTTAGAGACATAAATTAATACTCTAAATTCTAAATGAAAAAAAATTACTCTTCCTATTTTTAATTATTACTTTTTAATACATGAAAAATTAGTGTTTTGAACATAAATTATTACTCTTTTAAATGAAAAAATTACTCTTCAAATTATTGTATATCCTGATTTATCGATTACTATTTAGTACATGAAATTATTTTTAGGGATAATATATTTATTTGTCCATTAACTTTGCCTAATTTTGATTTTAGTCCATAGGTTTCCCATTTTTTGAAAATCGTCCATTATCTTTAGAGAATTTTGAAATCCATCCGTTATGTTTACTTAGTTAGACAAAACAGTCCTATTACAGGTCACAGCAGGCCACTTCCAGGTAATTCCAAAAAAAAATTGGAAATTACTTAATATTTCTTAAAACAACCTCGAGTCGAAAACTTATAAATCAAAAACTTGTATCATACTCATCTTATAGTCATAGTGATATCGAATTTTTTTCTACTTTCTACACGCTTCAAAATGGTATCAGAGCCCTAGGTTTATTTATTTATGAATGGATATATTTATTATAAACTTATATCACTTAGCGAGAGGAGAGTTTCAAAGAGATATGGATCCGAACGAAAGTTCGACATTCGAGAGTGACAAGACTATCAGCTCTGTTCCAAGCTGGAGCAACATGAACTTCTGGTCTATCAACTACGACGAAACAAGCAGTTCTATACAATAATATTATTGTGTGTTGTATAGACAATATGCAGAGAAAGAATACGAGAACATCGATCGATTTTGGGATAACCTCGATCGAAGGTGTAAATTGGTAGAAACCCATACTAACGACACCAAAGAGGAATCTCTGGAGGAACTACGCCAAATGTAGATAAGGTACTCGAAAGAGGTACCAAGAAACATCGTAAAAATCCAAAGTTTCACCGAGATCCATGGATGTATCCCCAAACAAGAGCAATGGAGGAGACGACCAAACCATGGTCCAAGAGAGATCTGCAAGCCCTATCATTTCTCACACTGGACAGAATGATAGAGTGGAAGAAGATCGAGGCAGATAACTCTAAGATGAACCAAGATCTTAGAGAATTGCAGAACATGGTGAGATTCTTTGGAGAATATTGTCAAAGCATGTCCAAGACAATGTTCGAGATCAGCCATAAGATGGACAAGGTGGAGAAATTGCAGAACAAGCAACTCGACCTTATCATAAAGTTGACAGAACAAGTAAAATCCCTGGAAACTAAGGTGACAGGAAGAAGATCAGGAGGAAGGTTACCACTAACCTTCGGAACATAACCCCTTTTACACCAAAAGGGAAAAACGACGGAGGTCATAAGGCCAAAGTCGGAAAGCGAGAAGATGATTGCTATCCTTCAAGGAGAATCCACATCCCCGGATGACAAGAGCAAATCTTGAAGATCTACAAGATCTATATGAGTTCTTCCAAGGACTATCAATTATAGATCTAAAGATGAATGTTGGAGAGGCATCAAGCTCTCAACAACAGTCCCAGACTCATCAGACCCAACAGGATCGGAGCCAAGACGAAGGAACCTCTGGATCACACGGGGTCATGAGGCAAGACAAGAAGATATATTCCAACAACCAGGAAACTTCAAATGAAGGCCATAGGAATGTCAACAGGAGCAAGCCGAGTTCGAGGATCTAATATACACAACACCCCATATGGCTGGTCTCACCTTGAACCGATAAATTCATACGGGTTGATCTTAAATCTCGACACTCTAGACTTCAAGAATAGAGAAGCCTTGATCGATGAATGGACAAATTCCATGAAGATAGCAGGTGGCGCATTGGAGCTAGACAAAGAATGGTTCATAAGATTCCTTACTATGAGCCTGGAAGGATCAGTAAAATGCGCCTAGAAGGAGCTCTCAGACGAAGTCAAAAAGGAGGCTATGGAAGGTGAAGATCTAGGCAATATTGTCGATCGTATGGCCATGATCTTCAAGATCCATTTCATCGGAGTAGGGTACTTCGAAGGAATGGAAGAAGAAAAGAAGAAGAAGTATAGGAAAGCCCTATACATCCTAGAACTACTTGACATTTGTCACGTAGATGAGTACATCAAACTCTTCACAGAGTATAGATGGAAGTCAAAGGTCAAAGAGGAAGAAGTATTCCACCTATTCTTTGCCAAGATCCTGAGCCCATGGAGAGAAATGCTGATCAAAGAGTATGAACCATGCGAGCTGGATTCGATAGCAAGGAGAATGTCCTTCCTCAAAGCCAAGATTGTAGAGTGGTGTCATCAAACGGCGCTACACAAGAACTACAAGAGATTAAAGGGAATCAACAAGACAATCCCCTTATGTTGCGAAAGCATTGATCTTCCAACTATCATTGGAAGAAACCCAAAGAAGCAGAAAATGATGAAGAAGAATCATCCTTACAATCAAAGGAGCGGAGGATGGATATCCAGAAGACCAAGATTATTTTGGTCTAAACAGAAGGCCCGAAGCTATAAATCATGGCAAAGAGCTGGACCATCTAGATGGAGTTCAAGAGGTCAAGCCTCATCCTCAGGGTCAAACCAGAGGAGCACAGGAAGAACTCCCACAAGAAAGACATTCCGAAGAGCAGCCACACGAGTCAATAAAAAATTCAAGGATTGCAACTGCTACATGTGTGGAGCCAGAGGGCATATCTCACCAGATTACCCAGAAAACCAGAAGAGAGGAGTACGACAGTTCGAGGCAACTCTAGAAATGGAGGAGGCTATTTACTTCCAAGATATATTACATGTATATTAGTTTGAAGATTTACCCTCAGATGAGAGCATCTACAAAGAATAATTCTTCAACCAAGATGAGTCATCTGAAGATGAGTCGGAGTGAAGAAGAAAGCTTAAGACAGGAGATGCAAGAAGATATGTCGGGATTCTTTTTCCAGACATCCATTTCTCATAAAGCCCTTATGAGAATCATGAAGAAGGATTCAAGGCTCAACTTATACGATGGATTCACCATAGGAAGGATGGATAAATTCTTTCCAAGCTTCAAGAAGAGAAAGCACAACATCATATACAAAGTGATCGAAGGGGAAATTACCATCCCAATGGAGCTTACGAGAAATGTGATGGAAATATAACTAGTTCCTGTTGACGAAATCAAAAGGGAACTCAGTAAACTTAAGGAAGGAATAGCCAAGACCATGTCTTGGATCCATATCGGAGCAATCCGGATCCTCATCAAAGCAACTTTCAAAGAAGGTATCGATACACCAATCGATATTGCAATCTTTAATAAGAGGATCAAGAATACAAGAGAGGCATGCCTGGGAGGAATCTCAGGAAACCTATATGCAGGCAAGGTAGCATCCTACATATATCCAAGGATTGCCTACAATCTGGCAGATAAAGATTTCAGTAGGGCACTCACCCTTCATCAAGACTTCAAGAACAAAAATCTGATGAAAGAAGGGAATAGGCCTTACTCCATCACCTACAGTATCTCATATGACCTGTCCAACACCCATCATTCGGATCTATTCCAAATGAAGGAGTATATCGAGATAACAGAAGTGTTCGAAAGGGTTGCATGCGCAACCAAGCCAGAAATAATGAAGTTACCGCCGATCCACGACATGGATTGGCGAATCAAGGACAAGCCGGTCTGGAACAGACAAGATAGCCTCAGATTCGAGCAAAGAATGATTTCTTTCCAAGAAGATAGGATGATTAGTGAAAAATGGGGAAAGAAGCTAATCGTGGAAGTAATCCAGGAGCCGAAAAAGTTCACAACCAAAGGTGAACTAAAATGCCCAGAAGGATGGAGAGAAGTCTAAGTAATATTCGATATCACTAAAAAGGAAAACTATATTCCTTGTGATGTCTTGTATTATCTTCAACATCCAACAACTGGGAGATATCAAGGATATCTCAAACTCGGAGATAATGAGCTGATAATCAAAGGAGTGGCAGGAAGATTTCCAGAACAACTGGTTCTGGGATTGAAGTTTTTCGAGGATCACAAACCTTGAGAACGACTACAAGATGAAATGGAGTTTACGGTCAAAGGAAAGAGATACAAGGTTTACTAGTAGAGGCTTGGGCTTATAAGCTCTGATCCGCACATGGCCACAAGTCCATTTTCAATATATATCACTATCGGAATGATATATAAGGAGTATCATGCAGAGTATTTTGCGGCATACATTGATTCAGGAGCCGGCATTTGCACAACATAGGAAGGGGTCTTCCCGGAAGGCTCAGGCGAAGAACTACCAACATGTTCTCCGAAAAGATTTCTTGCAAAGGTTGCTAATCCTTAACAGAGGAATCAAGCAAGCGAAAATCATGATCGGAGGAGCAGATCGTACCCCATGGTACAAGGTGAAAACTCCACCATTATATTTTCACGACACCGGAGCAGATATTCTGTTAGGTAATAATTTTCTACAGACATTCAAGCATTTTACTCAGGAAAATGCAACTAGGAGGCTTATTTTCACAACCCTTTGTGAACATAAGGTCATCGCACCAAGACTGCGTAATGCATTTCAACAAAAAATGCCAATCAGATTTCGCAGCAAGCGTGGTGATGAAGGAAATTGAGCCGTCCGAAGATGAATGATCGAAGGAGATATGGCGAAGCAGTTCTTTAGATGAGAACCGAGACTAGAGGAGGATGGAAGATGAAAAAACTAAAGGAGAATACAATCCACCTTCTCAAAGCAAGCTTGGGAGAAAACCTACAGAGAGACGTCACAATCGAAGAACAAACATCTTTGGAGGACGTCAAGAAGAAGATACAGAGGAACTTCAATGAGGATCATTTAGCCTAGTGGGATAAGAACGAGCTCAAAGCTTCACTCAAAGTAAAAGAAGAAAAGGAGCATAAGTTCGTGAGATATAAGCATATCCTAATGAACCAAGAGGATTGAAAGGATATGCAGCTAATACTTAATGAACATCTGAACCTTAAGTTAATATCACCAGGAGTATCTCTATACAGCAGTCCATGATTTTTAGTTCAAAATCATAGAGAAGTCAAGCGGGAAAAGCCGAGACTTGTGATCAACTACAAAAGGATCAACAACATCTTAGAGTTCGATGGATACTACATACCAAGTAGGGAACATTTGGTCAACTGTATCAAGAATGTCAAGGTATTCTCAAAGTTTGATTGCAAATCTGGATTCTACCAGATTATGATGGAAGAAGGGAGCAAGAAGTTCACAGCCTTCTCCACACCCCAAGGCCATTATATTTGGAATGTCATGCCTATGGACTTGGCAAACGTACCCCAGATATACCAAAAGAAGATGAATAATCTTTTCAAAGATTATTTCTCATTCATGTTTGTCTATGTGGATGACATCCTCATAGCCTCAAAGAACCTGAAGGAACATTTAGCACATCTGGAAATATTTTCAGAAGTATGCCACAAGGAAGGATTGGTGCTTTCTGAAAAGAAAGCAGTAATAACAACAAGGCAGATCGAGTTTCTTGGAGTAGAGATCGACGAATCCAAAATTATTCTACAACCATATATTGTAGAAAAAGTCCAATGATTTCTCGAAGATTTCAAAGACAAGAAACAACTCCAAAGTTTCTTAGGAGTGGTCAACTTTGCTGGATGATCATCAACAATCTGGTGTAATACAAGAAGGTGTTCAGTCCTTTGTTGAAAAAGGATGCTGAATTCAAATGGGATGATTCACACCGAGCAATGGTTAAACAACTAAAGGAGGTTTGTAAAAAGCTCCCCAAATTAGCCATTCCTAATGACAAGGATGATCTGGTACTCTATACAGATGCCAGTGATCATTGGTGGGCAGCGGTTCTTACAAAGTCCACAACAGAAGGAGAAATGCCACGCAGATACTGTAGCAGGCTTTTTACAGAGAACGAAGCAAATAGATGGAACATCAATGAAAAGGAGTTCTTTGCAGTTCGGAAAGCGTTCAAAAAATGGCCGCTGTTTCTTCTCGCGAAGAAATTCATCCTTTAAATTGATAACACAAGCGTCAAAGCCTTTTTGAAAAATAAAATTGAATCTAAACCTGAAAAGGCTAGACTATTAAGATGGCAAGCAGAATGCCAATATTATGATTTTAATATTATCATTATTAAATCTGTTGATAATGTTTTAGCAGATTTCCTGACGAAAGATGGAAGGAGCTGAGATAGACTCTATCCTAACAGTTTCAAGGTACCTGATGGACAACCTTGAGTTGCTCCAAAGGGAATTCGAGAATCTGGCACTCAATGCAAGGCGTGCTGGAAGAATACAAGATAGTGATCAGAACAAAGTGTCTAATCACATACGAGACTGCATTCGAAACGGCGCAAGTCTGTTCGAAGCAACACGAGAGCCACTCCTCTGAGCTGTTGATAGCAATTGCAATCGACAAAAGGAGAGTAGTCGAGAAGGGGGCTCTAAACCCGGAGCAAAGGATTCAAGTACCCTTAGCACAAATCCTAGTCTGGAACCTCCAAATGAGGAACCGGTCCTAGGAAAAATCGAAGACTTGGAGTCACATCTAGAGTCGCGAATCAACCCAGCACCTCTGGGGTCAAAGAGGGAGAGATCAACCTTAGGCCTATGACGGGCACTGCTAAGGTTGGTATTAACTTAGCTGATTTCTCTTATTGGAGGAATACTAGGCCAGCTGGGAGAAATTGAACACCAGACAAGGAATCCGACTGGAGAAATGCCGGGTGGATATATCGGGGGAATATCCCCGAGTTTGGATGCGAGAAGGCTCAAATCCAATGGATGTAAAGCAGTGGTATGACTTTGGGGCACTAGCCTCAATCTATACTGTTGCACCAGGTTTTCCAGAACTTGCAAAACTTCCAGATTGGCTGGGAGAAAAGGTTTTCAAGTCATGCGAAAAAAATCGACTTTATCCAGAGGCGATGTATTGAAACAGTACTTCACCTGTGCAGCTCTAGAACCAGTTGGAAAAGGCAACAATGAGGCCTTTCATTTCATTAAGCTAAGAAGACCCGATGTGTCAGCATCAAATAAGATCAAGGAGTCTTCTGGATAGGAACCAGTATTGGTTTCTAAATTTTCTGAAGAACAGATCTCTACGCGAAGAGCGAGGGGTTTGTATACCTGCATCAAAGCCATGGTGGAAGTGAAGTTCCCATTCAAGTTCAAGCATAAGTCTTTGAATGGGTCTTTTCTGTTGAATACTTTAACAGGGAATAAGACAGGGTTTGCAGAGAAGGCTTTCCAAGAAAAACAAGAACTTCTCTGGAGAAATAAGATTCCGGTAAGTAAACAAACTCATCGGAGATATTGCAACATGGCCCATTTCGGGCAATGGACAAACAAGGTATGTTCGAACTGTTCCATCCAAACCGAACCAGAGTTTAGAAAAGGAATAAGATTGGGCATAGGGATGATCAGAACTGCTGATCCACCCCCAACAAAAGAGACACATGGAAAGAAGAGGGTAAAACCTCTTCGGAATACGCAGGAGCCGGGAGAATGATCAAGCAGCCAGGTGATCTTTCCGAAAGGGCAAGAGACATGTTACCGACAGGGAAGATGACCCACAATGGGGAATCCAATAAAGAAACCAGCCAGCTGCTGAAAAGTTGGCATTCAATGTAAAGTGACGCAAGCAGTGACGTCACAAAAAAGAATCCAATAAAGAAGAATGGACCAGCCAGCTGCTAAAGTTGGAATCCGAGGCAAATGATGTAAGCAGTGACGTCAAAAGAAGTTATGAGGCTTTGAAATCCGTATTTCAAATCCGAAAGCCTCTATAAATAGGTGAGTTGAGGAAGTAAAAGGCATCAACCATTCCCCTCTGTTTTCTCTTTCTAAAAATAAACATTGTATTTCTTCCTCTTTGTATGAGTGTTCTGAGTGCAGCTACAATAGGTAGCTAAAGGAGTTATCTCCTCTTGTTCTGTGAGGATGAGTATGTAATAAATTCTCCATTTAATAAATAAGTAATCTTGGGCTTCTGCCCGAATGTAGCCTACCATTTTACAACTTTGATCTTCATACTTTTCGGCGAGAAATAGTAACAGCATCCTGTACACCCGGTGTAGGAAACGAACTAGGATTGTGCTGAGGTCCGCTGAAGGAACGAGATTGAACCATCGTACTGCGGGACGCGTGGTTGGCTGTGAGAAGCAGTTGTAAAACCTTCCGGGTACCCAGTGGATCGACGGTCAAAAAAGGTACTATTACTGTTACAAGTTGGTTAATTACGAGATTAAAGTATTATACGGAAACATGTTGGGCCTGATATGGTCGTAATGGACTATGTCTATTTTGAAAAATAGAAAGTGATAAAAATTTGGCGAAAAATGATATGATACAAGTAATTTAAGGCTGAAATACCTGTTGTAGGACTAAAAAGTTGAATTCTGCAAAATTGGTGGACTGATTTCAAAATTTAGAAGATATTATTGTCAAAACCTGTTGGTCACCTGCTACAGCAGGTCAAAGGACCAAAAGGTTGAGATTGGTAAAGATAATGGACTGTTTTCAAAATTGAGGAAAAGGATTGACCAATTTCAAAATAAGGGAAAGTTAACGGACGAAAAAATCAATTTTCCCTATTTTTTAAAGGGATGAACTATTACTCTTCTTAATACTCTTCAAAGAATAATTTTTTATGTATTAAAGAATAATTTTGTAAAAATAGGGTTTACATGTGCACCCGATTCACATCAGGCCCACTTCTTATATAAATGATCTATGGATTACTATCTCTTATGAGACACTTAGATGTGGGATGGATTGTGTGATGGGTTGACCCATTATCAAAGTATGATTATTATATGAGTAAAATATGTTTAGTGGTAGTTAAAATATATGAGCAGTAAATTATATTATACACCTTAAAATCATATTTTAATGATCATTTATTATAATTTAAAAAATATATTTTAATTGATAATGAGCATACTTTACTTATATAACTTTCTTGTCTCACACAAGAAAGAGAGGCTTGGTCATAATATGTTCTATAATTCAATTTGTTTTAGGCTCAAGATTTAGTTATTATTCTAAACAATAATACTTGATTTAGCCAAATTTTAGTAATCACCTGACTTATTAGTTAGTAGGATAAGGACAACAAAATGCGATGACTCCGTAACAAGGTCAACTATTTTTAATATTCAAATTGCATAAGTCAATATATTATTAAATTCATACCAAAATTACTCTCTATAATTGCTATGCACCATACCCCAAAACTTTTATGTCCCGATTATAGTGCTCAACTTATATTCTTCTATATTATTGAATATTAGTTTTTGACAAAATATCTTGTGAGACAATATATATGTGAGACATGTTAAAGTATCTATATAGATAAAATATATTTAATGATTATTATGATATATTTTAACTGTAAATAATTTTTTGCTCATTTTTTAAATGACACTCCTATTCATGATTAGATATTAACATTGTTGAAAACACTAGATGAAAATATGAGAGGCCTATTTGCTACTACTTTGTGGTTTATATGGTGGGGACGTAATGACTACATGTTTAGAGGAAAATGTTTTACACATGCTGAAATTAGGCAAAAGGTGGAGCTGCATAGATGTCAATTCCATGAAGCGATGAAGAGTCAGGTGGGTAAAATAAATGTTGAGCATGAGCCTGGGGGATGGCATCCTCCACTTGAAAATGAGCTGAAGTTGAATGTAGATACATCTGTAAGAAGGGGGCATGGAGCTACAATAGCTGGTGTGATGAGAAATAACAGAGGAGAAGTAATATGGTGCATTGCAGAGAGGTGTGAAGGTTTGTACGAGGTGGAGGTTGCAGAGGCTATGGCGGTTGAGAAGGGTATTGATATTGCAAAAGAATGGAGGTGTGAGAGAATAGTGGTAGAATCAGATTCACAAATAGTGGTGAATGCGTTGCAAAAGTTTTCTCCTAATCTATCATATCTTGGGAAAATTATTCAGAGCATTAAAAAGAAAGCACGGGAAAGGATGGATGTTAAATACAGTTGGGCTAGAAGAAAAGCTAACTTGGTGGCTCATAACTTGGCTTTAATGGCATTCTCTTGCGAATCTCCTTTCTTTTCTATGGAGATCCCCCAGAGGGTTAAGGATATTGTAATAGCTGATTCGTCAGCTTACTAAACTGTTTCCTCTTGTAAAAAAAACTATAAATAATTATATTTTATCAATATAATTTTAGTAATGGATTGACCAATCTCATTAAAATCCGTCTAACGGTAGAGTGTCTTAGTTTTATATGATCAACGATTACCCTTTAGAAATAAAGAGTATTGTTGTTTTTGTATATGACAGATAAAAAAGAATTCTTAAACATAAACTTGATATTCTACGTAGTAATAATTTTTTTTTTAAGTGAACACGTATATACACATCTCTGATTGTATAAGAGTATATCTTTTTTAATATATCAGGTTAAAAAATATAAATGTTAGGAATAACTTTATCTTTTTAATAGGATAAAGTCTATCAATCAATGAGTACTCGTGAGTATATGTATTTAGACATTATTTTAGTTTTTAACTTATTTTCTGATCAATAAAATGAATACAAATTATTATGTATAAAGAAAGAAAATAAGAGGTCTAGAAAAATTTCATGCTTACTGCTATTTCATGTTCATTTCTTATTTCCTCTATTATCTGGCCAATTCTGTCTTTAACAAAAAAATAAAAATAAAAAAATGGCCAACTTATACAATTTTCAAAAATTTAAAATCCTAGCTAGTTCTTTTCAAAGAATTTATTTTCTAAAAACACATTAATTTTTAGGATTTTATTATTTGAAAATATACGTGTAAAATTGTTTTCTTAACAAATGAAAAGGAGTTAACCGGAATTTAAGGTGTTTATTGATTAACTTAATTCTTAATTTTCTTCTCATCTTATAATTTGTTTTTCCTTGAAAATAAATTACTAGTATGTTGTGATTTGAGCAAGTCTTGTGTTACCGTCTTACGGTGAAATTATTTTAAGTTTTCGTAATTAGTTATCACTTTCGCTATAAAAATATTATTATAAATGGTTCATGAAATAGTTCATTGCATCATTATCACTCTTCATCGATTAAGTATTAATTTTTTATTCGTCTCGTGAAGACTTACGTGAGATGATCTCACATAAATCTTTGTCTAGTGATTTTTGGGGAGAAAATATTAATTTTAGTCCTATATCTTTTTCAAAATCCAATTTTAGTCCTGTAACTTTTGTTATTTTCAATTTTAGTCCTTTTACTTTCAATTTTGGTCCTATAACTTTTAAATTTTCAATTTTAGTCCTATAAGTTTCAAATTTAGTCTTGTATCTTTTTAAATTATCAAAATTAGTCCTGTATCTTTTGAAATATGATATAATTTATAATATGACTAATTTTGAAAATTCAAAAAGAAACAGAACTAAATTTGAAACTTATAGGACTAAAATTGAAATTTTTAAAAGTTACAGGACCAAAATTGAAACTAAAATGACTAAAATTGAAAATACTAAAAGTTATACTACTAAAATTGGATTTCGTAAAAGATACAGGACCAAATTGATATTTTCTCGATTTTTGGGTACATTTCATGACTTTCACGAATTTTAAATTTCGTTCTCTTATTATTTTAAAAATACATAAATTTATTGCGAATTTATTAACCAATTAAACATAAGTAAAATTGCTGTCTGAATTAATGAAAAAGTTATACGATATGAGTATTAAGAATATGATCAATATATACTATCCCTCCTGTTATGCTTTAAGATAAAATTTTGGTCCCAAAATCGATGTATGTTGATCAACAAATGAAGGATATGATTATGTATTTGAAGGAGTCAATCTAGAAAATTTATGGCATGAAATATAGAATTTCAAAATTTTGGCTAGAAGCTTGAAACGGGGACGAGAGATTTTGACTTCTCATATATTATTACTTCGGGCAGACGAGCCTATTTCATGATAACATTATCTTAAGATTTTTTAATTAATTATTACTTTTTAATAAAAAAAATATATGATCACCTTTTTTTTAAACGGTTCTTACTTTTTATTTATACTATAATTTGTTTATAAAATAATTTACAATATCATTATCACTTTTAATTAATTTAATATTACTTTTTTATTATAAAACTTATAACCTTTTAATCCTCCTACGCAAATCATACTATAAAACAACATCACACAAGATTTTGTCTATTATTTCATGTGGCAAAATTTTAAGATACATACATTTATTATTATTATTAGATGCCACTGTTTTACAAAATAGTATATTGTACGCCAACCATTAACCCCTACATGTGTTAATAAATTTCCACAAATAATTAATAAACACAAAATACATAGTTAACTTTTAATCATCAACCATGTGGCAATTTAGCTACAAGATATGTACACATTTAATTATATCATTAATACATTTCTGATTAGAGAATATAATTGTAATTCCAACAAGAAATAGATCGGAATATGTTTAGGCTAGAAGAGAAAATCCAAAGAAGTATGCGATATTTTAAATAAAAAAGGAAATATTTAATTGTTTGTTAGTATTTTATTTAAGAGAATAAGATATTTTGGGTATATCAGAGTTTGAGTGGGTAACAGCATCTGACAGCATTTTTGTGGGATCTATCACATGTTTGTGCATGTGAAAGGGAACTCCCAATAACAATAATATTTTGCCTATAGTACTCTACATCACTTTTCTTTTCTTATAAATTAATTATTGATGCTCGTGTGTTTATATAATTTTTTTTAATTTATATTTATATCTATATTTATATTCATTTTTACAGATATGAGAATTTATATAAATGAAAATGAACAAAACTTCTCTCATATGAAACATAGTGCACGTAAAACCCTATTTATTTATTTTTTAGAAAAGTATACATTTGAATATGTTATGAATTAAGATAAAATTATCATGAATTACAAGAGTAAAATACATTATAAATCACTAAAATAGGATATCAATGCATGACGGAGGGAGCATGGTATAAGGGGTCATTCTCCATCTCATTAATATTCTTACGTTTATTATTTATACGGATAATAAAGAATATTGTATTTTAATATGTAATAAGTTAAGAGATATAATATTTTTAAGTGTTTGGTTAAGATTTTAGAAATTAAATTTTGATTTTGAACACCTAATAAATGGTGATATATGTTTGATTTGGACTTTAGATTGAAAAGATTTTAACTTTATAACACGCCACCATGTGAGAGGATATTAATTTATATTAAAAAAATAATAGAAGAGAGATAAAATCAAAAAAATATTAATAAGGACTAAGGAGAGAATATATAGAAAGTGGATGTATTGAGGATTATAGATTTGTAGGTGTATAAAAGGGTAGTTTTGTATGGGTTTCGAATATCAAAATTTGGTTTTTAAAATCGGAACTAATCTCACTTTAATGTAGGGGTGGGTAATATCAGCATACCGAAAATACCGATACCGTATCGATATTATACCGAAAATTTTGGTATGGAAAAATTCATACTGATATCGATACCGAAATTTCGATATACCAATTTTTCGGTATATTGAAATTTCGTAAAATTAAAATCGAATACCGATACCGTACCGAAATTTACATTATACCAAATTTTCAATAAATACCAATTAATACCGAAATGTTGACATACCGTTTCACACCAAAATTTCAACATATCGAAAAATGCCGATTTACAGAACCATACTAAAAAATAATATTCCCTCCATCCCACCGAAAGGTCACCATTTTACTATATTAGGTATCTCATCCAAATGTCCTCATTTTCCACTTTTAGTAAAAAGGTATCACATGTGGCCCACCACTCACTACTAATACAACTACCCACTACACATAAAATAATAATACTCCTAATCTACGCACAAAAGCAACCAGTAACATTTGGGCGGGACAGAGGGAGTATTTAATTTTAATCAAAACAATAAAATTAATATAAAAATATTTTAAAATAATTAAACTTTTTAATCTATACATTCTAATCTAATGACAATTATATTACTTTTAATTTATTCATGAATTTTTTATATATATACATTTTAGATTAAAAAATTTATTATTATATTTTTACAAATTTTAATTTATAAATGTATTATATTTTATTTATTTTTATTAAAATTTATTTTAAAATTTAAAGAATATATATTAATAAATGTGATACATAATTACATAGATATTATTTAAATATATTAATAATATAAAATATATTTAAATATAGTATTATGTATAATTAAATTTTAAAAAAATAAATATAAAAATTTTCGGTATCGGTGTATCGGTATATCAAATTGAAATACCAAAAAAATTTCGGTATATCGAAATACCGAAAATTTTAATATACAATATCGTTACCGTACCGAAAATATCAGTACGACAACCATATCGTACCGAAAATTTTGATATGATGAAAATTCGATATTTTTTGGTAGTTTTCAATACGAAGAGTGTGATATACCGAGTTTTTGATTTTTTCACTCCTAGTATAATGTATAGTGGGTGGTTGTAATAATGTTGTATGTGAGCGCTGTAAAGAAATATTAATTTGTGTAAGTCTCATTTATTATGAAAAGAAACGTAGGGAGGTATTATTTAATAAAATGTAACAATATTAGGAGGGGGATGGAATATATATATTTCATATTATATGTTTGAAAAAAATTGCACCTAAATTAAAGTGTTCACTACAACAAAAAAGTATTAAGACAATATATATAATTTGTTGTCAATTAGCTTATTTTAGGGGAAAATGATATGTAGTCAAAGCTCCTGTTGTCTTAGAGTCTATTTAAGATAACATATTATATGTGTAGTCTTTGTGTGTTTTTTCTTAAAAAAGACGCACAAAAAAAACACATAATATGTGTAGTCTTAGAGTCTATTTAAGACAACACATTAAATGTGTAGTCTTTGTGCGTTTTTTCTTAAAAAAGTTCTTTGTGCGTCTTTTTTCCTTAAAATTTTTAAAATGACAACATATTAAATGTGTTGTTTTGTGCATCTTTTTTCTTACAAATTTTTTAAATGACACTAATGTGTAGTCTTAATTTGTTAAAACAACACATTTATTTATATTTTTATTTATTTATTTATTTATTTATTTTATTATTATTACTACTACTTTGTGTAATATTTATTGCATGATATATAAAAAAATAAATAATAAATTGATAAACGAGAGAACAAATTTCGAAATATTAATAACTAAACGATTCAAGATATATTCCATTTTATAACCAAATGTAGCAAAGAATAAAAAACTTCACAAAAAAAATGATAATAAAAAACTAACTATAGATAGAAACTATGACAAAAATGATTCAAATTAAGTCACAACGTCTACCAGTGCAGGATCCAACCATATATATCTCCTATTTGCTCCTCCTTTTGTTGTCTTAACATCGTCTGCAATTAGACATGACAAATGATACCACACTGGATCCTATCTCCTGGAAACAAGATAATGGGAAACATGCACTTTAGCAAATTTACATCAAACAAATAGTAAATTATCAGAACTAGTAAATCCTCACTAATAACTTTTGCCAAGTGGCTACTTGTTCCGTATATAGTCAAATTACAAAGGTTGCTCAAAAGAGGAAGCATATATATTGATGGAATGCAAAAAAATCTGGATATTAAATTTGCTATCTTTGAAAATTCTACTGACATAGGTAAGAGATAAAGGACTTGATTAAAAATATCAAGAGAAATGAGAATTAGATGAACGAAATTCTACAGAACAAGCTCCATTGAATACAATGTAATATCATACATAATTTTCCATACCTTTAAAGAAGATATTTTCTCCAATTCATGATCCAATTTTAACGCCATCAATGGGGAATAATATTCCTGAAAGAGAAGACACATGTCTCATTAAGTAAAATATACTCCTTAGAATAAAATTACTTTGTAGAAGCATATTACTCCCTCAATCAAACAAAAGACATATAAGTTTCTCTTTTTGTGTCTCTCAAATTTCACACATATTTATGTTGTAGTAAATAATTGATATGATTGTTAATTAGGGCCTAGGCACATTTAGAAACAATGAATTCTCTGACTATTGATGGATATAAACTACTTTCAGCACAAAGATGGAAGTAAATATGGAGTATCTTAGAAGGTAAAAGACAAATGCCAAAATTATATCATCAAGACATACATGATATAGGAGAACAGCAGTTGCAGCTGGAGGGAAAACGAGGTGCAGTCCATCCATTGGGTGCTTATGATGACAACCATGGAGAAGGTAATGAATTGTGTTACCCCTGCAAGTTGTTAAAATAGTTTATGCATATACACACAACGAAGTGGACCAGTTGGGAATCTGAGAGAAGTGTGAGAGTAAGCTAACCAATAACTCTGTCTTTATGTGGAAAGGAAACCGATGCAGGGTATATTCAACCAAAGTCCAGGCAAAAACCAAATGCTACTAATACTACAACTTCAGGAACTGTATGACCCATCTTTATGGACCTTGTAAGGGACCAACCAACAACTGGTAGCCAATAAAGGGGAATCACCCACCACTGGTTCTTTGTCAAAAACTGTATAGGGAGTGAACCAGGACTTAGCTTACGGATATAACCCAAAAACTAACTAAGATAGTTTGCTTAGATAAAATTGTGTCACGTGTGTGGCAGGGTCTTGGACACAGAGAACTGCACACATTTAGTACCTCCACAATATCATTTTCAAAAAATCGAGGGCTGTCTTTGCTAACAATTGGCCGGTGAACCCACTCCTCATAATCTTCACCAAGATGGCCAACCTACAAAAATTCAGATAAATGCATTATAAGAGGAAGAATGAGAAGAGCAAATGTGACACGCATAAACATGTCAGAACAGATGACTGCAAAATTCATAATAGTTTCGGTGGGTGAATGTGGAATGGTAGAATCATTGAAGTCAGATTTTCAAATATGAATCAATATGCCTACATTATAATGGAAATATGAAATAGCAAGTCCTAAAATAATGATAAAAAATTTACTTTTAATTGAGTGGCGAATGTAAAATGATCGAACAAAAAAACTTTCAGGAACAAAACTTTCATGATACTGGCATAAAACCTATCTGCTAGGAACAAGATATATTAAAGCATTTACTGAGAAATGAATGTCACACCTGAAAGACGAGCGGTTTATCTAAATCAACTGTAAACCCCTGTTCCACCATCTTGGTACAGTTAGGTATGACTGTAAAATGAATAAGGATATAAGAATCAATCATGTACCATATGAAACAAGAAAAAAACTTGAGTAGAAGAGGAAAAGCACTAAACTATGTTGTATGGGCGAATTTCAACCTCTTGCCTCTAACAGTTCTCCATAAAGACCAAATAACGTTCAAACATCACAAGTAGCAAGAAATCTTTCTATGCCGATGAAAATAGTACTCACAATTTTCATACCCAACTGAATCGATCAACTATCTACTCAATACAAATCATAGATCCAGTGATAATTCACAGTCGTCTTCATGGATAGATAATTAAATAAAGGGACTCAACAAGCTCCAAGAAAGCGTAATGTGATACAATCCTGCTAGCTTACTAATGCCCAATTACTTAATGGAATACTAGACAAAAACAAGTCTCCGAATGAGCAAAATGCCTGTAAAAGATATATGTAGAACCAAGTTCACCTAGTTTTCAAAGTGGCTAGAGAGTAACTGGCAAAGATCGGTCTTTGACATGCTTCTCATTCTAGAGAAAGAAGACTTCATAAACCAAGAAAATTTAAACATTAGACAGAGAAATGTTAGGGCTAGCATCTTCTGGGTTAGGAGAGGCACGCCATGAATATACCAACAAAGTACAAAGAAAATTAAAAATTATAAGAAAAGAATAACACTACTAGTATCTTTCTTACGCTTCAATTTCTCAACAAAAATTTAAAATAGCATAGTGAATGTGGTACAGTAACTATCACATCATCAATTACATCAAAACCTTCATCCCATCAAAACTTTGAATACAATGTACCATGGATCAACATCTGAATTTGATTAAACTTTTCCTTGGATTAAATGTCAAGTATTCTTGTTTAAGCAAGAAGTTTCTGCAATGTGATAAAGACATATAAAATGAAGTATCCCGACTGTGAAGAACCTATTTTAGGGTGATAATTATCATATGGAATGACAACAAGATAAACTAAACTATACAGAATTATGCTTAATAACCTTTTATGTATAAAAAACATGTGAATAATCGGAGGCTTTCTCTCTCTCGAAAACTTCACAACCAGCTGTTGAGGCCTCCGACGAACTGGTGCTGTACTACACTAAAACTCTCAGTGCCGGAAACTCGCATCAAGAGCTCTTCCACAGTTTAGCCCCAGAAGCAATCGGCTCATTTCCTGTGGCAAGAGAACTCAATCATTAATTAGTCTCATCTGGTAGAAGAAAAATTGAATTTAGTTGATCTAACTAACATAAATGATCGAGAATAAACACAATTCAAGGTCAGAAAATCCCAAAGTTGACCTAAATTGATTGATAAAAAAACCTTAGTGGAAGTCATATTAATATAGTGACAAAGAAAAATTAGTTGCACCAAAAGGAATACCATTATGTTTGCTGCTCCAGACACCGATCGAGATGGCGCGTAAGAACGTGACGGTGGTGCAGCGGCTGCCGCTAGGGAGACGAGTGGGATCGAGGTGGGTGCGGCCGCCGCTAGGCCGGTTCGTTGTTCCTCTCACAACAAGGCGGGTTCGGCTGCGAGCTGGTGTCACGTGCGTCGGTATGGGCGGGAGATGGGTGCGGCCACGGCTAGGGTTCGTCGCTCCTTGCGACAAGATGGACATGCGGGAGATGGGAGTTTTGCTCTTAGGGCATACAATTGGGAATTTTGGTTTTAAAATTTCAATGGCAACAATGGATTTGTTATATCCGATTAAACATCATATTATAACATACTTTTTTTAATTAATTAATAATTTATTAAAAAATATTATTAAAATAAGTAATATTTTTAGTCAAAACATATTTTACTCTTTTCAACTAAATTCATGAATTTTTTTAAAGTTTTAATGAGTTATGAAAATAATTTTTTAATTAAATTTTCAATGAATTTTAAATTAATTAATTAACAAGTAATTTAATATAATTAAAATTATGTTATCAAATGTATAATAAAAATAATTGACAAAAATTTGTATGAGACCATCTCACGTAATAACTTTTATAATGAAAAGTATTATTTTATTTGAACTCTAGAAGATTTTCTAAAATTATAAATGGAATTGTAATTGTCTTTTTAAAATTTTTCATAATAAATTTATGACTAACAACAAATTAAGGCAAAATTTTTGGTGAGACTGTCTCACGAATTCTTCTATGTGAACGGATTATTCATTAGTTAAACTAAATAATTTTAAAGGGTCTCAAATATTGTTATGAAATTAATAATTTTAAAAATTAATTACGAAAGAAAAATTAATTATGGAGTATTTTTTTGTTTAAATATTATGAACTAATAAAATGTAATAACCAATTGATAAAAAGTAAAATGGTGTTGTGAAATTTTATAAACAATTTATAATATTATAAATAAACAAGATAACATTTTAAAATAAATTTGATAACTTTTTTAGTAAAAAATTTATAACAAATAATAAAAGTGTATTTTACGAACAAATTATAAATTATATAAACATGATAATATTTATAATAAAAAATTATTACTAATCAAAGAAAAATTATATTCATATAATTAAATTATTTCATAAAAATTTTATTAGAATAATAAAAGATGATATTCATTTAATTAAATTATTCCACGAACAATTTACTTGAATGTTAAAAAAGTATTTTTATCAAAAAGTGATTTATAATAAAGAAAAAATGACAACCATTTAATTAAGTTATTTTATGAACAACTTGTAAGATAAATAAAAAGTGATAACAGAATAATTGATAATAATAATAATAGATAATATCTTTTTAAAAAAAGTCACAAATTCATGAGTAACAACATATTAAAAGTATACATGTTGCTACAAAATAAATTAATTAGAAAATATATTATATTATACACAACATATATATATATATATATATGAAAAAAAAATCATTGCATCAATTTAAGACAACATATATTATATATATGTTGTCTTTGTGCGTAAAAAGAATTTATGACAACATATGTTACTATATATGTTGTCTTATAATAAATTACCTTGAAAAATAACATATATGTCAACACATTAAGACACCACCAGTCAATATGTGTTGTCTTTGTGCGTCCAAAAGAATTTAAGACAACATATATATTCAAGACTACATATATAAAGGATACGACTGCACATATTTCTAACATATGTAGTGTATTTAATGGTGTCTTATTGTTTTTTTGTTGTAGTGGTTCTAATTAATTTGTACCCAACTCACCACCATTTCTACAACGATATGCATAAATCAATTTTTTTTTAAAAAAAAAGAAGAAAACTTTATATTCTCAATTATAATTTTATTTATAAAATTGATTTTTTTTCTTTTATTTGTATTGTTTAATAATGCTTCAATAATTATATGTCCCAAAAAAAAATTCCTTGAATCAGCCCTATAATACACCATGAAACACAATAGCGAAATATAATTATATTAAAAAAATTAACATTGAGTTTGAAGATTATGCTTGATTTGAATTTATTATTACTAGATTTACATTTAATAAATTTTTCCTATATACCTACAAATATTATTAATCATTATATCATTATAACATATGTTGTCTTTCTTCAATTAATATTTTTTCTTCATTTCTCTATTTTTTTTCTTTTCTTCTCACATTAATTAATATTCTCTCCATCTCATAGAATCCTTATATTGAGAGTGAAATTTCACGCATTTTAAGTCTCACATTATACCATATTTGATAGAATGTGGCCATGATTTTATGTAGAATTATATGGTTTTCATATCCTACCAAATTAAGATGCTACTAAAGTGTTTTGTTGAGTTTTGAAGGGTAAAACATGATCAAAAGTTTAAGGTTGGAATGATGAGTGAAAGTGTGAAGGAATGCTGAAAAACACACGTCTACATTTCATAATTTTTCTGTATTGGTGTAGAAGTCCAAATTATTCATGTGATATATGGTTAGAAAGGCAAGTAAGAGAGGATCGTTTTGGCGCAAAAATTACTCAAATCGAAGTATGGATGAGGAAGTTATGCTCAAAATCGTGAGGTCGCGCAGCTGCCGATGGGAATTTCCGAAAATTACCCAATTTTTCCTATTTCTTGGAGCACAATTCTTTCCTTATCTCATTCCCTTCTTGGAGCACAATTCTTTCCTTATTTCATTCCCTTCTTGGAGCACAATTCTTTCCTTATCTCATTCCCTTCTCATACCTATATATATTTCACATCATTATTCATAAGAAACACCACCCTCCACAAGGGGATCACCCCCCATCCATCATCTACCATCATCCATATCAATCCCATTATCCATCCACACTGAAAGAGTTTCAAGTGCTATTCAAAGAGGGAGATCAATCAATCGGAGAGACGGAGAAGGAATCTGAGACAACGCCGCCACTAAAGTTTTTCTATTCCTTTCTTTTATTTTCATTTGTTAAGACTTTTGGTATAATTTTGATAGTCACGGGAGTTGCTTGTAACCCCATGAGCTAATTTTGTTTACAGTTTTAAGGTTTGAAGGATTGATTTAATTGATTTGGAGACCTAGACCAATTTAGTGATTTCATGCAGTGATATTCTGATTGTACTTGGTTTATTAAGACTTGATTTTCTGCTTCGTAACGTCTTCATAGTAAATTCATGACATCCGCTATAATGCTTGATTTATTATATTAGCTTGTGTGCGTTCATGATTGGTATTGTCTATCTGTTAGGGGTTAAGGTAGTTCCGCTATAAACACTTTAATTCATGAACTGGTAAATCAGATACTTGAATTGTTTAGTGGAACAATGCAATTAGACATTCAAGTAGGAAGTGAATAAAACCTTGTAGTATTTTCAAAAAATATCTTGTTAGTCAAACTTGTCATCCGGAGGTATTGTTGTTTGCTTTGATTAGTATCTAGGAAGGAGACTTGGTAATATTCGCGCACCCTAGGATTTAAACCGGATTATACTGTTAGCTTTGAATTGGATCATATCCGGTGGGAAAATATGGTTATGTGTGTATTTTCAATGAAACTGCATGAATAAGCAATCGTAAGTTTAATAACCCAAATTAATTGGTCAATACCTGATACCTTAGAACTGCTCGTCATCTCTTGATTAAAACTTGCTTTTATTTTTATTGCTTTTAATAATTCAGTTATTTAATATTTCAGTATTTTAGTTTATTAGTTCACAACAAAACCGTGGAAATCGGTTACTCAATTCTGATTAATTAGTAATTCATAGTAAAATAAATAATTATCTGTCTCAGTGGGATCGATAATTTAACTTGGGTGCTCGCTGCTACAATTGATATCCTTATACTTGAGGATTAAATTGGAGTGCGCAGAAAAAGCCTATCAAGTTTTTGGCGCCGCCGCCGTGGACGGCGTAGTTATTTATTTTTCTTTTATTGCTAATTTAATTAGGATAATTTTAAACATATTCTGACTATTAATTATCTTTGAGGTACATGAGATGGACGAAATATTGAAAAGATATGGAAATCAGAATGTTATGGAATCTTCTCCATGCATAGACGAAATATTGAAATGCTACGGAAATCAAAATGCTATGGAACCTTCTCCATATTACATGGATGAGAGGTACTATAGTTATGATTTTCTAACGAATCAAGTTCCATCTCCGCTTTACAATCAAGTCAGATATGAAGAAGAATGGTCTTGTGCTTACAATGAAAATTCATATCAATGTTTTCAAGAGAACACTTATTCTAGATTGACTGGAGTTTCCCAAGGATTGCAAGACGCATTTGATACCTCTATTAAGAAGCATGAAGAAACCACAGAAAGGTTGGAAGCTCTAGAAAAAAAGATGAAAGTTCAATCGCATGAGAGAGAAGTTGCATCGCAGGAGTTTCATGAAAGAACGAGAGAAATAAACAATCTTCTTGCGATCACTGCTTCAAGTTTAAATGCTCAACTTCAAAAAGAGGAAAGAATGGATGAAGAAGAGTTTGAGGAAGATATTGTTGTTCCATTGTGCCCCGGAATGCAATTTGAATGTCATATGTTGTTGTTTAAGGAAGAAGAAGTTGAAGAGGAGTCCACTCGATTAAGTCAAGTGGCTCCACTCGAATTGAGCTATCAACTGAAGACAATTTTTTAGGCAACAGAAGAGATTGATAAAGAATTTGAGGATATTGAAGAAGAAAAGAAAGAAGATAAGCAAAGTGAAGAAGCAACCGAAGAGGACTTGAAGAATGAAATGAGCATTTCTAAAGTTTTAAACTCTTTAAGTTGCATTGAATTAATGATATTGTTTCTGTTGACTTTGTTTCACCTAATGATTCCTCATATATTCTTAGGAATAGAAAGGAACTAGAAGAGAAGTTGGGAATTTTCGTCAGAAAAAGGAATAAGTGGTGGAGTAGAATGAAGAGGTTGATGAAATTTGATCTTAACATGGTTGGCAAGGTCAAGATAAATTTTAAGAATGCCAACGAGGCCATCCCTTGCCATAAGTATTGGATTGATGAAGAAGCACAACGATTAGAATACGATTGCAATGATGAAAGATATCAATGGCCATTCCAATGAGCTTGAGGTATTCCGTCGTGACTCTCCGATGTTAAACATGAGCGCTTGTTGGGGGCTATCCCTCCCGTTTTAATTGCTTTTATGTGTTTCTGTGTTGTAAGAATTTTATTAGGTGTTGCTTGACTACGGTATATACTTATTTGCAAACTTAGTGTCTCACTTTGTTTGATCTAAGTTTGGGGGGAGGTTAAGTACATACATTGTCTTGCAGTATTGAAATAGAATTTTTGCATTGTGTTGTGTGTTTGGAGGATCGATTTTTTTGCGAATTTTTAATATTTTCAATTTATTTGATAATGTTGAGGGTTCGATTTTTTGCGATTTTCCAGGTTTCGTGTTGTTTTTGTTTGTGTTTATTAGTTTTGTGTTAATCTTAGTGTCGGTATAGTTGATTTTTTGTTCTCTAGGATGATTTTCTGATTTTTTTTTAGCACTTGATTATATGTGTGATTGTGTTTGAAAAGCAATTTGATATTGTGCTTTGATATTGGGATGCTTGAAATTTGATTATGTGCAAGGAAGATTAGTTATGTAGCTTTATTAGGAGTGCTTGTTCATTCGTATAGCCATGTGAGATTTGAGCTTTTTGAAATCATGACAAGATTGCATGATTCATTTTATTCTTGTGAGTGTCGTTCATACACACGTATTCTAGAACTTGGCTTTGTATCTTGCTTGAAGCTTCGTGTTTGACTAGACAATAGGAAATGATCTTAGGCCATCTTTGTTGTTTATTAGTCACTAGCCATAATTTTCCTACCTAATGAAATATCCGTAGTCAACCCTTTTGAGTCTAAAAGCTTTATTTGTTGGAAGCCTACGTGATTAGCCAATTGATCCCTTTTGCTAGCCTTTAAAAAATTCTTACCTAGTAGAGAGTTGAAGGAATCAAGTTGGTGTCTTGTGATGAAGTATATAAGGAGAAATAAGTTAGAAGTGATGAAATTTGTTGAAGAGAATGGTTAAATTTGCATGAAGGGGTAGTTCCCGAAACTGGTACCCCATGAAAAAGGGTAGTGCCTGAAACTGGTACCCTTATTTGAAGAAAAGAATAAGGAAAAAAAAAGAGAGATTCAAGTAAGGAAGTTGAGCTTGAAATAAAGGAGAAATTCGAATTGCAAGAAGCATTGAAGAGCATTGAAGAAGAAAGAAGAAAATGAAGTTGTTTGTTGAAAATGTGCAAGTCTTCTTTGATTCTCTACTAGTGATTAAGTCACTTTATCCATATATTCCCTACCATTACCAAAGAGCCAACGGTACATCCTAATGCAAGACCTTTGTGATCCTATTATCGAAATTATTCCTTTAGTAGAGAGTTGAGATGATTGCCAGACTTATGGTTACGTGTGTGTTTGAATTGATTATGAGTGTAAACACCTTACCTAAAGTGTATATCTCACACTTGAGCGATGAACGTAAATACTACCTGTGAGAATGGGTGAATAAGCATTACAAAAAAGTGAAGTAGTTGATTTGAATTGTATGTTTTTAGATGGATGGTTATCTTAGTATTTGAAGTATGATTTTCAAGTTGTTATATTGTCTTGGATGTTATATGTTGTGAAATTTCTTCTCAATTACTCTACTGGTTTTCTATGTCGTTGCCTCGGGACGAGCAACAGGTAAGTTTGGGGGTTTGTTGAGAGTGAAATTTCACGCATTTTAAGTCTCACATTATATGTTTTTGATAGAATGTGGCCATGATTTTGTGTAGAATTGCATGGTTTTAATATCTAACCAAATTAAGATGCTACTAAGGTGTTTTGTTAAGTTTTAAAGGGTAAAACATGATCAAAAGTTCAAGGTTGGAATGAGGAGTGAAAGTGTGAAGGAAAGCTGAAAAGCACACGTCCACATTGCATAATTTTTTTGTATTGTGTAGAAGTCCAAATTAATCATGTGATATATGGTTAGAAAGGTATGGAAGAGAGGATCGTTTTGGCGCAAGAATTACTCAAATCGGAGTACGGATGAGGAAGTTATGCTCAAAATTGTGAGGTCGCGCAGCTACCGACGGGAATTTCCAAAAATTTCCAAAAATTACCCAATTTTTCCTATTTCTTAGAGCACAATTATTTCCTTATCTCATTCCCTTCTTGGAGCACAATTCTTTCCTTATTTCATTCCCTTTTTGGAGCACAATTCTTTCCTTATCTCATTCTCTTCTCATACATATATATATTTCACATCATTATTCATAAGAAACACCACACTCCACAAGGGGATCACCCACCATCCATCATCTACCATCATCCATATCAATTCTATCATCCATCCACACCTCCCATCATCCATCCACACCGAAAGAGATTCAAGTGTTATTCAAAGAGGGAGATCAATCAATCGGAGAGACGGAGAAGGAATCTGAGACAACGTCGCCACTGGGGTTTTTCTATTCCTTTCTTTTATTTTCGTTTGTTAAGACTTTTGGTATAATTTTAATAGCCATGGGAGTTGCTTGTAACCCTATGAGCTAATTTTATTTACAGTTTTAAGGTTTGAAGGATTGATTTAATTGATTTGGAGACCTAGACCAATTTAGTGATTTCATGCAGTGATATTCTGATTTTACTTGGTTTATTAAGACTTGCTTTTCTGCTTCGTAATGTCTTCATAGTAAATTTATGACATCCGCTATAATGCTTGATTTATTATGTTAGCTTGTGTGCGTTCATGATTGGTATTGTCTATCTGTTAGGGGTTAAGGTAGTTCCGCTATAAACACTTTAATTCCATGAACTGGTAAATCATATACTTGAATTGTGTTAGTGGAACAATGCAATTAGACATTCAAGTAGAAAGTAAATAAAACCTTGTAGTATTTTCAGAAAATATCTTGTTAGTCAAACTTGCCATTCGGAGGTATTGTTGTTTGCTTTGATTAGTATCTAGGAAGGAGACTTGGTAATATTCTCACACCCTAGGATTTAAATAAGATTATACTGTTAGCTTTGAATCGGATCATATCCGGTGGAAAAACATAGTTATGTGGTGTATTTTCATTGAAACTACATGAATGAGCAATCGTAAGTTTAATAACCCAAATTAATTGGTCAATATCTGATACCTTAGAACTGCTCGTCATCTCTTGATTAAAACTTGCTTTTATTTTTATTGCTTTTAATAATTCAGCTATTTAATATTTCAGTATTTTAGTTTATTAGTTCACAACAAAACAGTGGAAATCGGTTACACAATTCTGATTAATTAGTAATTCATAGTAAAATAAATAATTATCTGTCTCAGTGGGATCGATAATTTAACTTGGGTGCTCGCTGCTACAATTGATATCCTTATACTTGAGGATTAAATTAGAGTGCGCAGAAAAAGCCTATCACCTTCCCACTGTCCTCATTTGTTTGTCCTACAAAACATTTTACTACCCATAAAAGGAAACATCAATTTATCCAAAAAACTCAAAAGTTACTTTAATTTCAAATTTGTCACTCCTTTTTCATACACATACTATTATTTTATACTTCTTTATTACTTGAAAAAAGATATTACGATGCATTCTAAACTCAATAAAATTTTAAAAAGAATAAGTTTTCTCAAACAACGTGAAACAGAAGTGTTCTCCGAAATGGAAAGAGTATTTGATTTGACATAAGTTTTTAAATCTACCCTACCAAAATTCAAAACAAACATGAAATAACACTATCGATGATATAATGGAGTACTTGTTTCGTATTCTAGTTTGGTGGATTCTAACTTTATATGATATCAATGTGTAAGAGATGAGTGATGATATGTGTAAGAGAATATTAATTGATATGAGAGAATAGGTTAGAGATGAGGGAGAAAGATAGAAAAAATATTATCCTCTCCGTCCAGATTAAATGTACCAATTTTGTCATTTTGGTAAGTCACATTAAAAAAATATCTTATTATTTCCTTTTTTGATAGGCAAAAAAAAAATAATTACTCCCACTTTTCCGTCAAAGTTTTCACCTTCCACTTTGCATGTAAATTAAGCAAAGCGTAAGGGGTATTATAGTTTTTTTATTTTTTATTTTTGTGATAAATGAATTAAATGATCAAATATGTAGGATGTGTTACATATGATTTTTTTGTTTTAAAAAATAAATTGTATGGGAATATGGGTTACTTTTGACATTTTTACATTTTTAGCAAAGTACATAAAGGAAAAGGTGAAAATTTTTATGGGACATAAGAAGTACTCTCTCGAGCCAATGCAAAGGTAATCGTTTGCTTTTTACGCGTAGATTAAAAAGTATTATTATTATATATATAGTGTGTAGTTATATTAAAGGGAAGTGGTAAACCATGTAAAGTACTTTTTTACTAAAAAGGAAATATTGTTACCATTAGATTGGACACCCAAAATAGTAAAATGTGATGCAGGGGCATCGGTCCAGTCCCTGGGCCATCTGGATGGCTGTGGTAAGCCTTTGAGATTCATCCCACATCAGATGTGCTGGGCAAATGCTGTGGGTATAAATGTGATGGGGTAAACCTCCACTCTTGACCATGGTTTTGAGGTGGAGTTAGGCTCCGAGCCGGTTGTGGGGTCGGGGCTCCAAGGGAGGGTGGATGATGCAGGGGCATTGGTCCAGTCCCTGGACCATCTGGATGGCTGTGGTAAGCCTTTGGGATTCGTACCACATCAGATGTGCTGGGCAAATGTTGTGGGTATAAATGTGGCGGGGCAAACCTCCACTCTTGACCATGGTTTTGAGGGGATTCGTACCATATCAGATGTGTTGGGCAAATGTTGTGGGTGTAAATATGGCGGGACAAACCTCCACTCTTGACCATGTTTTTGAAGTGGAGTTAGGCTCGGGCATTTATAGCCTGCATGAAAATGGATACATTTACATTGACCGGAGAAAGTATTATACTCAATTCAATACATATGAACCCAGACATAACACTAATACAACTACCAAGTAGATATTAAAATATTATATCATTCAAACCCACTTTAAATAAAATTATTAATTCCTTAATCCATATAAAAAAGGGATATATTCAACTAGGGGTGTGCGGATCGGGATTCAGTACAGATTTTTAAAAAATTCATACCGAAATTCGAATCGGATTTTTTAAAAAAAATAATTCGATATTGAATCCGTAAAGAAAAAATCCAATATTGAATCCATACCGAAATTCGGTTCGATTCGGAGTGGATTTTTTGAAAAAGAGATTGTGATGGTGCGGAGCGAATCAGATTCGATTTCTCATGAGAAACGAAGTTTTGTACATATAAATACTTAGAAAATTTTCAATTAAATTAAAAAAAAAACTAAATTTCCCATATCCAAATATAAATCAATGGACAACCAAAATAATCATTAAACAAATTCAAAGTTTTAATATAATCATAAAAGTGCTGTAAATTAAAATTTATTAATGTTTAATTTTTATTATTAAAAAATAATTAACATATATTTATATTACTTAAAAATAATATATATATATTTTAAATAAAAGGTAATAATACTTTAAAAAGTAAGAAAAGACTTCTGTAATACTGCTTCACAGTTCACATTAAGAGTTTTATGAGAAATATAAGAACATATAATATTTGAATAAAAAATTATACTCAAATTGATGAAAAGTGAGAGTGATGCATTGCATTATTTCATTAATAATTTATATTATAAATAAAGAATGATAAACTTTTAATGAAAAGTGATAATATATTTAATAAAAATTGATAACTATTTATAAAATGTAAAATAGTCTTACATAACACAACCTCATGTGTTGTCCTAAAAAATAGATAAAGAAAATTAATAATTTTAGATATTTTTTTAAACCTTTAACTTTAAATTTAAGGTGTATTTCAATTAAGTCTATATAATAATATTTTAGACACAAATATGGATTATCATTTAATTTTTGCATTGTATCTTCATTAAATAAATATAAAATATACTAATTATTTATTACTTTTATGACTGGATTTAAACTTTAGAGATACCATTTACTTTATTCATTATATTCTCTAAATTAATAATGTGAATTTTTAACATATTATTTTATTTATTTTCTATTTTTTTAAAAAAATTATCTTACTTTATGAAATATATACTCCCCACTCCCATCGAAAGGTCCACATTTTACTATATTAGGCGTCCCATTCAAAAATTCTCATTTTCCACGTTTAGTAAAACGACCCCATATATGGCCCAACACTAACTACTAATACAACTACTCACTACACATAAAATAATAATATTACTTAATCTAAGCACAAAAAGCAATTGGTGACGATTGGGTGGGACGAAGCAATATACAGTAATAAATAAATATTTAGAGCATTAGATATATTTTTAAATTATTATTTGTAATTATATTATAACTAATTTTAATTTATTAATTACGATTACATTATAATAAATAGAGAAAAATTAATTAATTCATGACATATAAAGTATAAACTATAAATAATAAGATAAATATGTATTATATATAATTTTAATGCATAATTTAAATTCGATTTTTCGGTACGGTTCGGTTCGGTTATATCCAATATTCGGTACGGAAAAACAAAAAATATCCAAATTCGTATTGAATGAAAATTCGGTTCGTTTCGGTTTGAAAAAAGTAAAAAAGTCAGCGATTTTTCAGTTCGGGATTAATTCCGTGCGGTTTCGGTACGATTTCGGTTAAATCCGATATCCGTGCAAACCCATACATTCAACCTAGACGGAAAAATGATACCTTTATAAAAGGTTATAACATTGATATATATAAACTGTTTCTTGAACAATTTATAATATAAATCAAAAGAATAATATTTTAAAAGAGTAGTAATAACATTTTCCATAAAAAAAATAATTAATTATAAAAATATAAAATAACCTTAGACGTCACATATTGAATTCAAATTACTTCACGTAAACTTTTTTTATAATTTCGACCGCTAAATTCAATATGTTATTATTATTATTTCAGTTATGTAAATACATCATCAGATGTAGTATGCGTGTGCACATGTTTAGGCGTCACATGATATATCAAGTATCAATACTTCTGTTTTAAAAATAACATTAAATACGCAAAAAGCCTGTCCATGTATATACATACTACAATAGTACAAAAAAATTCATATCTGATATCTCACACGTTTAAAATTTTTGCTTAGTATTTTTTTTTAACTAAATACATCATATAGGCCCAATTATCTATCTTGTAGAATTTGTAAGTTAATGAACAAAAGAAACGTTTTATCTAATCGTATATTTGATGGCGACTTAAAGTTAGCTGACACACCTGAAAAAAATTAAAAGAAAAATTTTTTTTCAGACCGATTAATACAACCTAAATTTATATTGTATCGAAAAATACTTTTCGAGTGAACGCAAACTTCGTAACAAGAATGAGGAAGAAGATTGAGAGAGATAGAGAGAGAAAAAAGAAAGAGAAAAAAAAAGAAAAGAGAGCAATGATATAATTAAAAAAGATGCAAATAATATTTTATTTTCAATATCACAAAAATTTATCCCTAAACACATTTAAATAACTCCTAATTTAAATATAGAAACATGAACAAAATAGGTAAGAAATCAAATTAAATAAATTTTAAACATAAAGACGGGCATCACCTTCACAAAACAGTTGTATCATTCACTCCGGCTTGAGAAACCACGTTGTCCTCGAGGTGGATCATATTTGAACGAATGTAGAACACAACCTGGTGTTTCCAATTCTTACGTCTCATCTTGGTCTCCATCATTATTCTCTTCTTTAATTTCATTGGATTTATAAGCAGTAATAATCGACTTTGACAACGATGATTCACTGACCACTTTTGGTCATAATTATAGCAAAAGTTTTTTTTCACGCTTCACCTTAATCTCTTCGACTGACAAATGTGGTATGGATAGATTGGAGCCTCCCATAAGCTGTTTTGGCCCAAGCGAGTTTCCTATTGTAACAGGATTTACACCTGATTGGGCAATTTTTGCCGTAGTTTTAGATTTCGGCTTAGGGGGTTGGTTCCCAATATTGGCATCTGACCCTCCTTGCCAATGAGAAGAGAATCGTGACTCGGAGTGAAAGTCGTCGACCTGGGCTTCGAATACCTTCACAAGAGCAAACATATCGATTCCAAATCAGCAACAAATATTGAGATTAAAAGAGGTTCATAAATAAAATTAAATAAATTTTAAGCATAAAGACAGCCTTAGCCTTCACAAAACGGACGTATCATTCCATCCGACTTGAGGAACCTCCTTCTCCTCAAGGTGGATCATATTTGAACCGATGTAGAATACAACCTGGTGTTTCCAATTCTTTTGTCTCATCTTGGTCTCCATCATTATTCTCTTCTTTGATTTCATTGGATCCCATAAGCAGTAAGAATCGACTTTGACAACGATGATTCACTGACCACTTTTGGTCATAATTATAGCAAATATTTTTTTCACGCTTTACCTTAATTTCTTCGGCTGACAAACGTCATATGGGTAGATTGGAGCCTCGCATAAGCTTTTTTGGCCCAAGCAAGTTTCCTATTGTAATAGTATTTACACTTGGTTGGGTGATTTTTTTTTGTAATTTCAGATTTTGGCTTAGAGCGTTGGCTCCCAACATTGGCATTAATTGAATATTTTTCAATGTAAAAGAGTAAGTGTACTCTTGTCTTGTAGGTGATTTGCCATTTTGAAGTAGGGATGACTGTTATACTTTTTCTGCGCACTATAATTTAATCCTCAAGTATAAGGATGTCAATTGTAGCAGCAAGTTCCCAAGTTAAATTATCGATCCCACTAAAACAGCTAATTATTTATTTATTCTATAAATTACTATTTAATAAGAATCTAGTAACCAAATTTTCTAGAGTTGTTGTGAATTAATAAACTAAAATACTGAAATATTAAATAGCTGAATTATTAAAAGCAATAAAAATAAAAGCAAGTTTTAACCAAGAGATGACGAACAGTTCTAAGGTATCAGGTATTGACCAATTAATTTGGGTTATTAAACTTACGATTGCTCATTCATGCAATTTCACTGAAAATACACCACATATCTCTGTTATCCCACCAAATATGATTCGATTCAAAGCTAATAGTCTAATCTGGTTTAAATCCTAAGGTGCGCAAATATTACCAAGCTTTATTCCTATATACTAATCAAAGCAAGCAACAATACCTTCGGATGGTAAGCCCGAATAACAAGACATTTTCTGGAATTACTACAAGATTATATTCACTTCCTACTTGATTGTCTAATTGCATTGTTCCACTAAACTAATCAAGTATTTGATTTACCAGTTCATGGAATTAAAGTTTTATAGCGGAACTACTTCAATCCCTAACAGATAGACAATACCAATCATGAACGCACACAAGCTAACACAATAATCCAAGCATTATAGTGGATGTCATGAATATACTATGAAGACGTTATGAAGCAGATAAGCAAGTCTAAATAAAATAAGTAAAATCAAAAGATCAACTGCATAAAATCCCAATCTTTGGTCTAAATCCCCAAATCAATCATATCAATCCACCAAACCCTAGAACTGTATGTAAAATTAGCCCATGAGGTCACAAGCAACACTCATGGCTAAGCAATTCATACCAAAAATCAAAGTAAAAGAAAGAGAAAGATAAGAATTATGAAACCCTAGCGTAAGTGTAGTCTCGAGTTCCTTCTCCGTCTCTCCAATTGCTCGATTCTCCTTCAATTAGCACTTGGAACCCTCTTGAAAGTGGATGGATGATGAAATCAGGTTGTTAATCTGATATGAAGGTGTTGGAGGTGTGAATTTATGATGAATTATAGATGGGTTCTCTCCAATCTGTGTCTTGATCTCCCAAATTGTTTCTAGAACTGATGCAGGGCTTTTTTGTGATCGAAACTGCTTCAGAAATGCGTCCTGAAGGTATAAATATAGTGTTGCATCGAACAGGTCTCGTTTGGGCCCAATTTTGGGCCACTCAACACTCAGCTCGGCTCGAGCTGGGCCTGAACTTAGCCGAGCGGCCTTCCATCTGGCTTACCATGTCACTGGGGTCCAGGTGGGACCCCACTCGGCATAATTTAACCCCACTCGGCTATCAGCTTGGCTCGAGCGGCTCGCTGAGCTGCTCCCGAGCTGGGCCGTTCCGGGTCTGTTTTGCTCCTCTTTCGATCCTGCCCTGTTTTACGCTGTTTCCTGCCTTCAAAACTCACAAAAATCCTTAATAGCCTCAAAATCATGTAAATACTTAAACATACACAATACCATGCAAAAATGATAAATTTTCTAAGCAAAATGGTGTACTGTGCACACATAAAATGCGTAAAATTCCACTCTCAACAATGACCAATTAAAATAATTTATCAAACCACAAGTAGGTAGGTACTAGTGCTTAAGCGATCTCACGTTTCTTGTAATTTTATAGAAACGAATCATCAATGGATAGGAATCGAACAAGTAAATAACATCAATCAAAGCAAGCAATTATGCAATGATCAACAAACAAAATAGATAAATGAAGGGTGATTTTTCAAGTTAAGTAAAAGTGAGATTAACAACAATTAAGAAGTGAAAATCCTATGATAAATGCATCAAATTCATATGATCATGGGTATAAGACTAGGGGCCAACACTAAGTTCACCTAAGATCCCTCTCGAGATGGATAAGATATGAATCTCAAATAGCTCAATAGGTTGGTTCTCACACAAAAAATTCCAACTAGGTACTAAGTTTGAAATGAGAGTCCCTTCATACGATTAATCAACTTCTCGATCAAACTAATCGAATGTCATATCAAAGGGTTCTAAATCCTAAAGAACATCTCTATCTCTTTAAGATCTATAATGCACATGAGGTGTATGACAAAATGATTCAATTAATTATCCTAAATATGAAATTGACTTCTCAATCTAATCACATGTTTAAAACAACAAACCACATAAATTATCATAAACATCAAGATCTAAAGCATCAATGATAGAAAATTAATTAAACAATCAACATATGAATTTAAATACATAAATCCCAAAATTATTCAACAACTCTCATGTTGCTAATCTCACAAGGGAGATTAGCCTACCATATTCAAAAGGAAATCAACAAAGACATTAAGATCCTTACAAAACATGATAAACAATAAGGTTTCACTTCAAAGTATGGATGAAAACTCCCTTGAAGTGCTTCAATGGTGATCTCCTTCTTTCCCTTGCAATTCTCCTCTCTTCCTTGCTTCTTTTCCTCAATTGGATGATGATTTTGATGGTGGGATGAAGGTAGATGATATGGATGAAGAATGGATGAAGATGATGGTGTGAAATGGAGGAAATGGTGTGCGATGTGTGTGTTCAAGTTAAGCCCTTGTGAAATCTTTTCAATCTCTCTTCAAATGTTGAATTTGAGGCTATTTATACCCTCTCCAAGTTGGGCTACGAATTTAACATTAGTTGGACTTTTTACACACACTAGAAGGTGAAAATCCAGATTTTTGGCCCAAAATGACCTTACTTGACTTGGCCTTCCTTATTCGAGTTAGCTACTCGAGTCGAGTTACATGTAAGGCAACTCGAGCTGACCCAACTCGACTCGAGTTAGCAACTCGAGCACTCGCATGTTCGGTCGTGTTGCTAGACTCTGAAACTGGAAAACCTTTGGCACTTTACTCGACTCGAGTTGCAAGTCGAGTAGCGACTTGACAACTCGAGTTGGCTCACTATATGATTTTTGGACGCTGCTCTGCTCTCAACTCGACTCGAGTTGCAAGTCGAGTTGGACCTTGCAACTCGAGTAAGCTCACTGCACGAATTCTGACTTTCTTCAGACCCCATCTCTACTCGAGTTGCAAGTCGAGTTGGGCCTTGCAACTCGAGTTGGGTGTTTTCTGCCTTTTTCTTGCTCGTTTCAGCTCTCGTCTCCGTTTTTGCTCCGTTTTCACCTGTTTTCCATACGTTTGAGCTCATTTTCACACATTTCCAAGAAAACACATAGCACAATCAAAATACACATAAAATACGGATAAAATAATATGAAAACTCATATAAAAAGACACTAAAATTTAGGTAAAAATATCACTCATCAAGTGTAAAAGAGTAAGTGTACTTTTGTCGTGTAGGCACGGACAACCAAGTTAAAATATCGAACTAAGGAAATTTAGGATTCATGGCCTTCAAGTTATAGTCTCATATTAGTTAAGGACAACCGATAAGGGAGATAATAAAAACATGAAAAGAAACTAATTATAATTTTTTTAAAATTTTCAATGCAAAGAAAACCTTCATAATGCAATTCAAATGGATCAATCATGCAATACATCTAATTGTCTCCCAATTTAAGCTATCATAATAAAAGCAATCACAATCTCTACCTAAACTCTCTCTCGAGATGAAGAGGATGTAAGCCCTTACAAAGGTCCCAAAATAGCACATATGATCGAGACAAAAGTGAACACCTCACAATAGGTACTAATTACAAGTACGAGTTCTCTAAAAGGTACTAAATCATATGTAATATTCCCTTTTTAGGTACTATGAATTCGCTAAGGTTAGGTTCCCCTCACTAGATTAATTGACCTCTCGATCTAACATCTCTAGTATCCATTTATGTAGTTCTAAATATGAGAGATCGTCTCCAACTCTTCCCACATTAATTCACATAATTCAAACACATAATTGAACTCTCGTTCTAACCACATGCAATACATAATTAACCACACAAATCAAACATATAGATTAAGCAATTAAGCATCCATAAATGAAACTAATCAAAGCTGGGAATGCAATTAGATAATATCACAAATTAATTCATAATTTAAGCATCAATCAAATATCCAAAACATATAAAACTAAAAGATAATAGTAGAATTAGATTTCACCAATGAAGTTTTTACATCCACCGGGCCTAGAAGTCATAAGGAAAGGAAGGCTAGTCCAGAAACTGCTAGCTGTCGTCGAGGTTAAGCTCATCATTTCCTTGGTGTCCCCACCTTCTTAAAAAACATAAAATTTAAACTAAGAAACGAAAAATTACATGAAAGAAAATAAAATTTTGATTTCTCCCCTCTACTAATGGAGATCTCTCTTTAAAAAGCTCTCCAAATGTGATGTTTGATATGAAATGTAAATATTTAAACTTAAATGTCAGAGGTTTTCATGGAAGAGGTATTTATAGTAGTAGGATGACAGGAATTTGAGTAAGTTTCCAATGTGGGACAAATGAGTTCATTTAGTGGGAGAGTGAGAGCAATTTGTGGTAAGTAATCAATGTGGGACAAGTTTCTTCACGAGCAAAAAAATGGGAATTCTTAGCAAATTTTATCATGACCCATTCTCACTCATTTTAACTCCAAATCGAGCGCCATTTTTGCCCACTTCTTTCTCTTCATTTGTAGAATACAATTTTACCTCAAAATCACAATTTTCCTGCAATAATTAACAAAAGTACCTCTTTCCAAATAATCAAGTAATTAATACTCCCTCCGTCCCAAGAATACATTCGCACTTTCCATTATGGTCCGTCCCTAGAATACTTTCACACCCTAAAAATGGAAACAATACACAATATCAATAACCTTACAATACTATAATATTACAAAAATAACACCTTCTTTTTACATTTAATCTAGACAAAGTCAGCTATATCATACACTTTATTCTACCCCAATTACCCAAAATACCCCTTTCTTTCTTACATCACACCAACAAAAAATTAATTTTCTTAAACTTTGTGCCAGAGAATACGTGAATGTATTCTTCGGATGGAGGGAGTAGTATTTTCCATGAAACTCATACTTAATTATTGAAAAAGCCATAAAATTGATCCAATTTTTGAGTGAATTTAACACCAATCAGGCATCTGACCCTCCTTGCCAACAAGAAGAGAATCGTGACTTGAAGTGAGAGTCGTCGACTCGGGCTTCAAATACCCTAGCAAGAGCAAACATTTTCACTAAAGATATCGGTCGAGCAATAAGCATCTCATGCTGAATTATCGATTTCAAACCAGCCACAAACATTGAGATTAAAAGAGGTTTAGAAATACCTGACACCTTGTTCATTAATCTCTCAAACTCAGGCTGATAGTCGACTACCATAGCCCTTTGAGTTAACTTTGACAACTTTCCTAGGTAATTTTTGAACTGTGACGGGCCAAAGCAAAACTTCACTTTCTCAAGGAAATATGGTCAACCTGTAAAAAGATTATTAGTTTTCATATATTGGTACCAATCAGAGGCTTTTCCTCCTAATGTATAAGCGGCTATCCGTAGGCGTTGATCTTTAGGGTTTCCAAGGAAATCAAAATCTTCTTATACGCGAAATACCCACCCATGTGGGTCAATTCCATCAAATTTTGGTAGATCCAATTTCATGATATTAAAACTTGGGGGCTTCTATAACTGTTTCCCCAATATTAAGCGGCTTAGGCAATGGTCCTAAAACACCTGCATACAAATTTGAGGCTCCCTGATTTTGCATGGTTTGAATAACAGACTTGATCTCTTCCATCATGTTAAAAAATTATTGTTGTGAGTGGTTATGGATGATGGTCTGTCTGTCAAATTGCTCTTGCAGTTGCTAAAAGGCTATTTCTCAAGCTTACTTTTCTGTTTGCTCAAGCATGCTGAGATCTCTCAACGAGAGCACTAATGATATGCCCTAAATCTGTAGTGTATCGAAAAATACTTTTCGAATGAGCGCAAACTTCGTAACAAGAACAAAAAAGAAGATAGAGAAAGAGATAGCGAAAGACAGGGGCAGAGGCTTGCGTAATCATGAAGGGGCTTTAACCTCCCCCCAACCAAATTTTTAAAAAATCTATAGTATATATAGAGAAGTATTTAAAATTATTTAATATTATTTTAAAATATCATAATATATATATATATATATAATATTCTCTTTGATTTTATATTGTACTAATTAGGACTATTATTCAATGTTCGATATAAATTAAGATAAACTTGCTATTATATCTAGCCCCCGCTAGAAAAATGGTCTAGCTCCATCCCTACCAAGAGAGAGATATCGAGAGAGAGGAAAAGAAGAGGAAGAGAGTGATGATATAATTGAAAAAGATACAGAGAATATCTTATCTCTAATATTCAAAAATTTATCCCTAAATATATAGGTGTATTGAAATAACTTTTAATTTAAATATGGAAACATGAATAAAATAAGTAAGAAATCAAATTAAATAAATTCTAAACAAAAAGACGGGCCTCCACCTTGTTGTATCACAGACACAGAATTCGTACCTACATCAAAATTGACATTCGTACCTACATCGGAACCGACACATTAATAATATTAAAATATAGTATAATCTTAAAAAATTGATAATTATATGATACAAATACTCATTAATAATATTAAAATATATTTCCTTAATAATTCACGAACTATGACAATATGTGTTTGTTTTAAGTCTTAGAGGAGCTTTAATGATCACCAAGTACTTGATGGTAAGGGGGGAGAAAGTGTAAAAAATATTATAAAAATGTAAAAGTTGGTAGAAGAGAGAGAATTTGTCATGGCCAAGCTTTCATGGAAGCATTTCTTTTATCTGGTGGTAGAGAATATTTTATTAGTATATTTTATTGTGTTAATTATACTAAAAGTCTCAATCTTTTCGTGAATTGTGGACTTAGTCCAAACTTTTCAACATTTACAAATAAGTTCCTGACCTTAAGCCCGTTTTGCAAGTCAAGCTATAGGGCAGCTGGGGTCTGCCCGGCCACTGACGTGTCCATCTTTCTTCAACGTCGACATTCCACATGTTTAAAACGACGTCGTTTTGAACCAAAAACAAATCTACCTGTTAAAATAAAAAAATAAAAGAAAAATAATGACATCGGTTCTTGCTAACGACTGTAATTGATAGATACGGCGATGACTATGACGTTCGATTCTACGATGATGAAATTCAAGTAATGGGGAGAAATGGAATTCTGTGAAGAAGTTGTCGTCATGGAATTAGACGACGAGAGGACGTTTTGCGATGGGATGGCGTTCGTATGGTGGAAGAATTTGGCAAACCCTGTTGAGGGTGAATTCTTGTGCCTAAATTTTCTCAAGTTTGAAGACTGCGGTGGTCTGATTCGATGCAACGCAAACAACTCCCATTTTCCAGTACTAGAGAAATTTATTCTTGATGGTAGTGAGTTGAACGAGATCCTTAGGATATCAGAGAAATACCAACGCACACTTATAATTTCCCCTCATTTAAAACCAAATTGTGGATGCTGCAAAGTTTGTTTTTGTCGTGAGATTTGCAAATTGAATGATCTTTTTCATTTCACATGAAAACTCATACCACCAATTACACTAGGGTTCTTTCTCAACCTTAACATTCATTATTACCATTCAATAATCCTTAGAAATGGTGGGGTACACCTCTGTCCTAAAATCCACATTTCAAGAATGCAAATTCCCCCCTTCCACCACCCCCACTTGTTAATCTTGCTATGGAATATTGTCACCTAATTACATGGCCTGCTTCTTCTTAGAAGGCTGCTCGGTAGGGCCACACCACCAGCGACAACCCCGATCAGGAACGACATCATTTTTTTTTCTTTTTTTATTTTAACTGGTGGATTTATTTCTGGGTTCAAAACAACATCGTTTTGAATGCGTGGAATGCCTTGTTGGTTGAGTGTCAATCAAAGTCCCACATCAGTTAGAAGTGGGGATGACGATGGGTTTATAAGTGTGAGAGAGACTCTCCCTAGCATAAGGCCTTTTGGGCGTGATGCCCAGAGTGATAAAACCGTGCGGGCCAGTGGGCCGCTCAAAGCGGACAATATCATACTAGTGGATTGAGTGAGCCTGACTATACTAGGGGCCCACATCGATCTGACTATTCTAGGAGCTGGATAAACCCAACAAGTGGTATCAGAGCCAGACCCCAAACTTAACCGGCCCGGCCCAGGGTTGTTGGGATGTTCGAATCTCAAACTGGATGGTCTAGCTGCGAGACTTTGTTTGAGGAGAAAATATTGGTTGGGTGTCAACCAAAGTCCCACATCGGTTAGAAGTGGGGTTTAGAAGTGAGGTTGACGAGGGGTTTATAAGTGTGAGAGATACTCTCCTTAGCATGAGACCTTTTGGTCGTTATGCCCAGAGTGGTAAAACTGTGCGGGCCAGTGGGCGGCCCACGTCAGCCACTGAGCAGGCCCCTAATTTTTCGATGGCTTGATTTGCAAAACGAACTTAAGGTCGATAATTTATTTGTAAATATTGAAAAGTTTGGACTAATTCAGAATTCGCGAAAAGGTTGAGACTTTTAGTATAATTAATCTTATTTTATTTCATGAAAAATAAATGTGTTGGAGGAGAGAGAATATAAGATGAGGTATAGGTAAAAGTAGGAAAGAGAGTGTAAATTTTATGATGTTGGTTAAAGTAGTATTGATGTTAGATGATGGTAGATTTGGTGTTAAAGAGAGAGAAATGAAGAAAAATAGTAATATATACATAGCACCAAATTATTTTTGTGGTTATTAACTATGCTCTTAGTATGTTGAGTTTTAACTTTATATTAAATTAATATATAAATAATGAGTAGTGATATATGTAAGAGAGTATTAATTGATGTGAGATATGATAGAGAAAGAGGAAAAAAAATATTAATTGACAAAAGATAATGTATAGTGAGGGAACGAATTGATGTTTAAAAAGGTTTGTAGATGTATATAATGATAATTTTAAAAATATAAGTGTGGATTTTGAAAACTTAGACCTCGTTCTTTAAATTTGAAACAATACATAGCGTAATAATCTTTAACCAACCCACATTTCATACACTTTCTCATTAGTAAATACATTTTCTCATCTTTTATTTTTTTTCTCTCACCTAAATTAATATCCTATTAGTACCACTCATCCCTTACACATTAAAGAATAGAGTTATGACATTTCATACAAAAAATCAGAAAGAATCATAATTTTATCACTTGATATTCAAAGTTCATATATATTTGTATGTTTATTTGAAGTTTATATGGGGTTTAAAAAATATAAATAATTATAATTTATCTTTTTACGTTATATATTTTGTTATTTTGAGCATCAATAAAAAAGATTTATATATTTTTTCTTTTTTTCTTAGTAGTATGGGCCTACCATAGCCCCACACATATAACATTAACAAAACTAAACACTAAACACAAAATAATATTACTCTTTAATTAAAGTGAAAACATTAAATATAAATATTTCTAGGATGGATGGACCATTTGTTTCGGGTTTTGTTTTGATAAGTTTTAACTTGATGTAAAATTAATGTATAAGAGGTTTGTGTCTATATATGTAAGATATTAGTAGATGTGAGAGAGGATGAAGAATGTGAGGGAGAAATAGATTAAAAATTATGAGAGATCCTGACATAATCTTTCCATCTCATTTTAATCTTTATATATTTTTAATTTATGCGTTATATTTTAATTTTTATATTTCATTTTTTTTGGTAAATGAAACCTACACAGAACAATTAATATATTAACAATAAGTAGTATAGGCAAGGGTTATTTTTCAGAATTGGTGAAACCTCATTCCTTCACCTTCGATGTGTGTTTTACTGTTTCATCTAATTTCGTTTTTTTAATTCTCTTTTCATTTTTTTTTCTTTTTTTATTCTCTCGTTGTTGTTTATATGTTTTTGTTTTTTTTTCATTTTATTCTTTTTCTTATTATGTTTATTTTTCTATTTTTTTTTTAATTTTAAGGATATAATTATAATTTCACCCTTGTGGTTTAGAGTATATTTAATTTATCAGGGTTTAGGGTATAATTGTAATTTCATCCTTATGGTTTATGGTATATTTCATGCATGGGGTTTAGGGTATAATTATAATTTCACCCTTGTGGTTTAGGGTATACTTTACTCTAAGGGTATAAGGAGGTTTAGGGTATAATTATAATTTTACCCTTATAATTTAGGATATATTTTATTTATTAATTAAGAAGGGTAGGGATCACAGGTTCCACCCAAGTTGTTCTTTAATATATTCATGGGATCTGCATATCATACTAATACAATTACATACTCCCTCCGTCCCCTTGAAATGTATCCGTTGATTTTTTTCACGTGGATTAAGGAGTATAATAATTTAATGTATAGTAAGGTGAGAGAAATAATATTTTAATGTGTAGTGGATAGTTGTATTAGTGTTGAGTGTGGGGTCATGTGTAGTGGTTGTAGGTCACATCAATCCAAAAAGAAAAATGGATACTTTGTAATGGGACGGACCAAAATGGAAAAATGGATGCGTATCAAGGGGACGGAGGGAGTATTTTGCATTAAAATATTATATTTTTCAAGTAACTACAAATTAAAATATTATATTTCTAAAAAAACAAACATAAATATTAACACAAGACGAGGAAGTGTAGTCATTGCGAATTTAGAAGATTTGTTGACGTATATAAATATAATTTTTTAAATATAAAAGTAAAATTTGAAAATCAATACCTCATTTATTAAATCGAAAACAATTTAGCATTGCATTTTTTAGCGGATAGGATTTCTTATTTCATACGAGTATACAACGGACGCATGCAGATGCACGGACGTTAGTTTGAGTGTCCACGCCCAATTTATGAGTCTAACTACGGTGTATCTGTGGCACCGATGCACCTGAATAATCAGAGTTGTTGGATCAATTTTTTATTTAATCTTCACCACTTAACAAAATAAAATAATTAAATAATAATAATAACTACCCACTACCCCATTTATTTTACCTTATAAATCTGTAAGTGCACCGGTGCACTTAGAGGTGGGCGGTATGATATACCAAAGTTTTTTAACTATACGTATACCATACCTAAAATATCGGTATTAGAAAAGTCATGCCTTTACCATATCAAAAGTTTCGGTATACCATAGTTCGGTATACCGAAACTTCGGCATAAAAAAATTGCATATCTTTTGCTTACCGATATTTAAGTATACATTACCATATTGATTATTTTACATGTACTAATCTATTATATTGTTTAAAATTACGCTATAAATTTATAGAAAATAGTGAGAAAATACAAATAATCCACCATAAACTACAATGAAATTGATAAAAACAAATATGTATATAATCCACAAATTACAAAAAATATGGAAAACAAACAATTCAAATTTAAAAACATTAATAAAACATAATAAATGTAAGAGTTTAATTCTAGTGAGTGATTGGTGTACCTGAGAATGAATAAATTCTAAGTTAATTTAATATACTCTTAGATTGAAATTAAAATTAAAATAATTACATTTATACTCTAAATTTAAAATAATAAATCCTATAGTGATTACGTGCAACGAATGTTCTCCAAAATTACATTAAATTTAATGATGAATATATTAGAATTTCTTTTGGCAAAAACTTGTATGCCCCTGAGGACATCGTGCGCCCAAATACCCTTTGATAAGTGCGGTATATTGAAATTTCGGTATTTTTTCCAGCCCAAAATGCACTACAGAACAACCCCAATTTATATATGTTTATTAATAAAAATATATATACTAATAAATAAACATTTATAAAGTTTATCAGTAAATTTTTAGCTAATTATTGCAAAAGCTAGTATGAAACCGATTCCATAATAAAACCAGGATTACTCTTTAGTATGATAAAAAAATTACTCTTTACTCTTACAACGTAAGAGATGGTAACTCTTTTATACTATAAAAAGTAACAGCATTATTGTTGTTAATGACCTCTTTTGAGTAGGTAACCTTATGTATTCTACAAGGTACTCTCTCCATCCCGTCCAAAGTGGACTATTGCTTTTTATGTGGGATTAAAAAATATAGTATTTTGATGTATAGTGAGGTGAGAGATATAATATTTTAATGAGAGCGGCTATTTGCACCCCCAATTTTAATAAATGTACCCCATAAATTTTATAGGACTAAAATACTCATATTTGTTAAGACGTAAATATCCCCTTTATAAATTATAAATTAAGATTTCTTATTTATATGGTGGTCTGTTGCAGCAACCGAACAAGCATATGAATAAGAAATCTTAAGGTATTCGGTTGCTGCAACTGAACAAGCATATGTGTTCAGTTATAGCAACCGAACACCTTAAGATTTCTTATTCATATGGTGTTCGGTTACAACAGCCGAACAAGCATATGTGTTCGATTGCAGCAACACATGTTCGTCAAACAAGTACTGTGTGTTTCCATGGACAATGTTCACCTATTATTAGGTAGTGATTCAGTCAAATTGTTGGAAAATTGAAATAACAGTACAAGAAGAGAGGTGATGAGTTGCAGTGTATAACTCACATGTTTGCTGTAAAAGGAGAACATGGAACATGGAAGGACTGAGAAACTCCCTTCGCTTTGCTAAGAATTCGGCGGCGGTGGAGCCCTTGAACGGAGGCAGAGTGTAGTCGAACGGGGCAGTTTGGGGAGTATGTTGAGATCTCCAGCGACATTGCATGCATCTGCACTATAGGAATACCCACGTTTGCAGCTTTAGAATTTATAGACATATGTCCTTTTCATATCTCTTGTCTCACGTAGTTCTAATCTTCCCTCTTTTTTCTCTTCTGTGGAGTCGGGATGTCAACCTCTTCTTTCCTTCTCCTTTATCTTCTATGGAGTCGCAACGTCGAGCGGGTATATCTAGAACTTGGGGTTCATTTAGCAGATTCGAGGGTGCAAATAGCCGCTCCCTATTTAATATATAGTGGATAGTTGTATTAGTATTGTGTGTGAGCCACATAGTGATATAATAATTATTTTGTGGGTCTCATTTATTATAAAAGGACATGTAAAACTTATAATAAGATGCACAAAAATGAAAATGGGTAAATGTTATGGTGGGACGGAGATAGTAACACTCAATATTTTAAAGAGTAGCTCTTCTTGAAAGGATGCACCATATACCCGGTTGCACACAAACACCTATCTACATCTATCTATCTATACATATATAAAAAATAAATTTGAAATTCTATTTTTAACTTAAATTTTTCTTAATCTTGCCAATTTTACTGTATTTTCCGGTATCCTATGAATGAGTGGTATTTTTGTAAATAAAATGTAAGTGGGAGGTTAGTTGTTATGATCTTTTTTCTATTTTAGGGGTGTGAAGACTTTTAAGAAGTTGTATAAATTTTATTATAATTAATATTAATTAAGCATTAAACAATAAAAATATTATAAAATAAAATTAACATTAAACGGATACAGGTAACCTGGGTGTATCTAGAAATGAATTTGGGACGGGTATTTGTATTATAATATTTTTTTATGGAGTGGGTATGGATACAAGTAGTTAATATTTAAAAAAATACGTGTATCCTTAAATAAGTGTTATTATACAATTTAATTAATAAATATAAAATTACGTTATATTAAAAAAAATTATATTTATATATTATACATAAATAATTAGTATTTTATCTATAAAATACATAAATTCATATAAATAAATATATATTATCATTAACATAAAATATAAAAAATAAATGATTATACATTGTAACATAATTTTTTTCGTGCAACGCATGAATGGTACTACCTAGTTTATAAAGAAACACATAGTATACATTATTGAATAAAATTAAGATGAAGTCTTGCATGCAGCTGACCGCACAGAGCTAGTTCCGTTCGCCCAAATCCAATTTTATACCCTTTATTAATATTAAATGTTATATTATATAAAAACTTATACCCTTAATTTAAAAAAAAAAACTTTTTTTGTCAACTTTAATACTCTCATATTTCAATAACTTTTGCATTGAAAAAAAATAATACCTTGATGTTTGTTTCCATTTTTGAATTCAAGGAATGGACTTAAAAATTCATACAAAACCACCAATCTATAAACCTATAAATCTTACAAATTCTCAACATAGATTCTTTCTCCTCATTTAAAATTATTCTCTCTTTGTTTCTCCTCTCTTTATATATATATATATATATATATATATATATATATATATATATATATATATATATATATATAAAGCAATATTTTCTTACACATTTGATTTGACATAAATTAACAACTCACCCAACTAAAAATTTAAAATAAATTTATATTACTATTTATTAGATTTTCAAACAAAATATTTTTATCTTGAATACCTTGTATACCAAAATACATACATTTGAATACCTTGTACACCAGGATACCAACTTTTAAACTAATATAGATAAATTACATAAAAAAAAACCACCCAAACTATTAGTTTATATTATTAACCAAAAGCACAATATATCATGTAAATTAAAAAATACACAACTATTAGTTTCTATTAGCCTTTCTCTCTCTATTTATATACTCCTCCTATTCTATTAAAAAAGTTACATTTTGCATGGAGATTAAGAAATATACTCTCTCCATCTCGGAGAAGTTATACATTTTTTTTAGCATGAAGATTAAAGAATATAATAATTTAATGTAAAGTGAAGTGAAGTGAGGTGAGAGAAATAATATTTAATGTGTAGAGGATAGTTGTATTGGAGGTGATACATGAGCTTCATGAAATAAATTAATTGTTTTGGTGTGGGTCCCATGTATTAAAAAGAAAATGTGTCAACTTTAGTGGGACAAACCAAAAAGGAAAGTGTGTCAATTTCTATGGGACGAAAAGAGTAGTATTTTAATATGTAATGGGTTGTGAGATATAATAATTTAATGTATAGTGGATAGTTGTATTAGTGCTGTGTGTGGGTTCCAAGAAAATAAAATGATTGATTTATGTGGAGCTCATCTATTAAAAAATGAAATGTAACTCTTGTAGCGGGACTAAGGGAATATATATATATATATATATATATATATATATATATATATATATATATATATATATATATATATTTCTAAGGATTAATCTTGTAAGTGTTACCTAACTTATTACTCCCTCCGTCCCGGAGAAGTTGATATAATTTTTTTTTGGTACGGAGATTAAGGAGTATAATAATTTAATGTAAAGTGAAATAAAATGAGGTGAGAGATATAATATTCAATGTGTAGTGAGTAGTTGTATTAGAGATGATATGTGGGGCCCATGAGAATATATTAATTATTTTTGTGTGGGTCCCATGTATTAAAAAGGAAATGTGTCAACTTTAGTGGGACAAATCAAAAAGGAAAGTGTATCAACTTAATAGAATTATGAGGAAAAAAGAAGCAAGTTATAATTATGTTAAAGTTTTTTTTTTTCTAAAGTCGGAAAAATGTTTTTCCACTTTTTTATAATTTCTCTTTTTACTGCAAATACTGAATACTTAAATTATTAGGCCTACTCGCATCCGACACCCAAACAAAACTTTTCTCTCTCTACTCCCTCTCTCTCTCTCACATGGAAGGCCCTTAGTTCTCTCTCCCTTGTCTGGATTGCTCCTGCAAATTTCAACTTCGAACACTCCTACCTCTAATTTACTGGTAAATTTACCTATTTCCGGCTTCATTTCGAGGATTCTCGCCTACTTCATTTATGGTACTTTATTCTTCTAAATGTTGGGGGATATTTCGGACTCTCTCTTCATCTTTTTGTCGAGAATTTTCGCGGGTTTTTTAGTTTGTTTGTTCGCTTTCCGGTTTCGTAGATCTATTGTCTTCTCCTTTGAATTTTGGAGTTAATGTGTTTCCATGGAGAAATAATTGCGAACATTTCTTTTTTACTTGTTTGTATTTTTCTGGAATTTCCGCCGTTTGTTTTGTCACCATGGGTTTTGTACTTGTACCTTGATACTGAAAAATCTCCTTGGAATTATCTATACATTCGAAATTCGAACTCATTGATCAAAAATAGTTGTAATTTAGTCTGGTTATATTATTAAAAAAAAGGAGAAAAAAGAGACTCGTATTTAAGGTCTTGTGGTGGTGATGCTCAGTCTAACCGTTGGACAGGTCATCATGGACCTTTTCTTTCTTGTTTTCTAGTCAAATTCTTGGATGTGTTGTTTTTTCTAATTAATCTATGATGTTCCTTTTGATTGTGGAGGGTTTGTGGGAGAACAAGAACATTTCCTGGAAAATTTTCTGAAGTGTTGGTGTATTCTTGTAGCATATGTTGAGACTGCAACAGGGATAGCCTTTTGAGAATCATGGTTATATTTTTTGTTATCATTTAATCTGGAATTATATTATCTTGTTATATTTGTTGGTCTGGATTCTATAGAGCTTTTGTCCAATCTTAATTTTTATGGGGTTTCTGATTCTTTCTAATAAACTTGAGCTTCCTCGAGAAGGAAATCAATCTGATGCAAATTTAATTTTATTTCAATAGTTTTACTAAATTAAGAATTGGACTGTAACCTATAACTTGATGTCTGCACCTGCACTCGGCGTTGGAGGGGAAGAGTGCCAAATCAATATAACCCTGCTGGCTTCCTCAAACTCCTTAGAAAGTGTATGCCAGAATGGATCAGAGCTCAAGGAGCGTAACTATATGGGGCTGTCCGACTGCTCATCTGTGGATAGTTCCGCAATATCCACCACCGCAGAATATGGTCGTAGTGGTCTGAATTTGAAGGCCACAGAACTGAGGCTTGGGCCCCCTGGATCCCTTTCTCCAGGAAGGGATTCGGAAAATGGTCCTCTGATTTCTGCACCCATTGACGAGAAGCTACTGTTTCCGCTGCACCTGTTGAAGGCAGTTGTTACGGGTAACAAAAGAGGGTTCTCAGATGCTATGAATGGAACTTCAGAGGTAAAAAAAGGTTTTTATGTTTTTCCGGTTCCATTTCCTGTTTCTTGGATTTCGTCTTATGGGTCCCCACTCTTATATGTAGGGGAAACTCCACCCTACTTTGGAAGTAAATGCAATGCTCTCCCCTAGGCCTTCCCTGAACCCAAATGTCAATGCTATTTCTTCTAAAGAGGTCTCTACAACTTCAACTAAGGTGAAAGAAGCAACATACCAAGGTGCTTCTCAGGAATTGCCTCGTGCTCCAACTGAGAACCGTCCAGCCGCAAACAATTACAGTAGTGCCCCTGCTACCAAGTATGCTTTTGTCTCAATGGTAGAATCTGCTCTGATGGACCATGGGTGGCCACAGAATAGACAGTATAGGAAAAAGTATTTTGGCGTCTAAGTGATGCTGTTTTTTATATTTCTCTTAATCTTTTGATCTTCTACTTATGTCAGGGCACAAGTTGTGGGCTGGCCTCCAGTTAGGCAGTTTAGGAAGAATACTTTGGTATCCACATCGAAGAACAATGAAGAAGTAGATGGTAAGGTGTCGAGTGGGGTATCCTTTGTGAAGGTGAGCATGGATGGTGCCCCATACCTAAGGAAAGTTGACCTCAGAACTTATTCTGCTTACCAGGGCCTGTCATCTGCTCTTGAGAAGATGTTTAGCTGCTTTACAATTGGTGAGCTACATGAATGTTCAAGTTGATTATCTATTAGTTTGATTTTTTATTTTTTTCCCAGAAGTGAATCACAACTTCCATTTTATGATGCAGGTCAGTATGGTCCCCATGGAGCTCCAGGGAGAGAAATGCTGAGCGAAAGCAAATTGAAGGATTTGTTGAATGGATCTGAATATGTACTCACATGAGGATAAAGATGGTGATTGGATGCTCGTGGGCGATGTTCCTTGGGAGTAAGTTTTCTTCTATAGTTTGGATCTTTGTATGTTTTGATTTGTAAGTTTGATTAATGCTTGTACATTGGTGGGGTTATTTTTCTTTTATCACTTTATGTACCCATTTCTGGGCTTTGCTTAGTTTATTTGTCTCAAACCATGCTACTTTAGTTGGCAAATGATTATGGATTAATGGGTGGAGTTCTGAAATTAATCACAGTGTGAATACTTCATACTTGGGGGATTAAACTGGAACTGAGTGGATGAACACATGTTAGAAAGAAATAAAAAAAAAAAATAAGGCAGTATGTATGCCCATTCATTTTCTTTGTTTAAGATAACACCCACCCTTTATGTCATAAAATTTCGCACTTGTAGTCATTTGTTTGTAAATGTATTGTGGGTTAAGCTGCTCATGATCTGACAGTATTCCCGTTTTATATCATTCAATTCTGTTGGTCATTCAATTCTGTTGGTCCATCCTCCCAAAATTGGATTCTAGTGGCAAGCAATGAACTTTAACATGCTTAAGGTGCTGAGTAACCATATTGTACTATTGGGTTGCGCGTACGGAATTTCCCAGAAATGAATTTCTTCCCTTTTTTTTTGATGTACTATTTATAGCCCCTCTTTTATGTTTTATGCTTCCTCTTATGGTTTTATGAGTTCCTAATGAAATTCTGGAAGCCCTCCAAGTAGCATTGTTGTTTTATTTAGCTTAATATTGTGTCTTTGTCACTGTGTACCACTGCAACAGAAACAATAGAGTCGGGCATTTATGAAGCTTAAGTTCTTAACATATTGTTCTTTTTATTTGATTGATGAAACCTAAAATATTGTTCTGTTTTTTTTTTTTTTTATTTGTTTTCATTCTTCCTCTGCAACAAAATAATTATTCAAAATATAAGAATTTCATTGTAATTTGTGCATCACGACTCATCCTCATATGCTTGCAGGATGTTTATTTGCACATGTAAGAGGCTGAGAATCATGAAGAGTACAGATGCTATTGGTCTAGGTGAGTGCATTTTCTCTTCTAAATCACAGGATTAATTAGTCAACCTTGAAATGTAGGTTTTTTTGAGCAAGTCTGAAAATTGGGTTGGTGGAAAGATATCTATGATGAAATTCTGGTTGTCTCCTACTGTTTTAAACAAGTTGTGTTTTGTATTGTTTCCCTAATTTGTATTAGTTCTAGCTCTGTTTAATTTCTCAGTTATGGCTATTTGAGAACCTTCAAATTAATGGTTCTCAAGCAAAATAAGAAACTTGTTTGGGCTTCTTCTTGTCAAATTCTGAATTCCTTATAAAGGTTGCTTTTCTTCATTATTCTCTCTAGTTATGTTTTGGTGCTATGTGTATGTTTGAATCATTTTACCTTGGAAATGTGTAAACATATGTAGGGACCTATATATATATATATAAGTGATGACGAAGGCCCACTTTTTAAATGCACTAGGATATTTCTGTATATTTATTGATTGGCTTGTTTTATTTTTACCATGACTAAAAGTAGTATTGTTACTATCATGATTCAAGTGCACATTCTGTTCTAACCTGGGAACTTATTCTTTGAGAATTTTGTTCACGATTTCTGAATTTGTCTTTTTATGCCCGTGCCTACTATTTCGGTACCACTGCAAAATTCTCGACATGTTTGGTTTTGTGTTCCCTTGAACAATTTTGTCTCCCAAAATTAAAGTAAAGCATTTATTATGTTTTCTATATTCGAACAAAGAAAGTACATCTGCCAATACATTTAAACGATGAATTTTAATTTTTTATTTTTAATAATTTCCTTGATTATGAAACTGCTAATATACCTCCCACAGATTTGCAAATCTTATGAAATCAATGTAGTTTTATTCATTTAAAAATCTCTCTCTTAAGTGGATTAGCTTTAAAGTATGTTCTGAGAGGATTCTCCTAGAGATTGTCCAAGTCAAACATGTACTTCATTTGTTGAGTCTAGATGTTTTGAGATTTCATATGTACAGAACATTTGTTTAACTTGTGGCCGCGTAATATGATGTTATATCTATAATGGTGTGTCCTCGACATTAGTTTTGAAATCGGGACATGGAGTTTCCAAATGTCAATAAAAGAATGGTTTCATACCCTAGGCATTGTATTTTCTCACTATGCAAGTTATTCAACCTCTTGGAAAAGCTTGCAAAAGACTATTGTGCGCACTCAGTAGCAATTGGAACATCTCCAAGAACTTACCTAACCTGGTTTTGCTTCTGATCTATTCTGAGAATCATATGTTAGATGACACTCTTTGTTTTACTTGTGGAAATTGATTTAATATGATCAATTCTCTTGTGACTAACCAACTTATGCACAGGTCCTCGAGCCATCCAAAAATGTTCAAGCAAGAAATAATGCTTGACATACATGATCGTTTCCAGTCCAGCAGTGTATAAAGAATCATATTGGAGGACATATGAAGACATCATGACGTCGGGTTCATCTCAAGGCGCAAGAAGGATGTGCACACGTTGTTGGTTCTGGGTAACAGATCAATGGAAGGTGCTTTTATCTCATTGTTGCCTTGCATTTAATTTCATCTCAAGTTTGTAATGTGATATGAAATTTCAAAGACCCCTTATATCGGGCGACCGACCTGTGTGACGCTTTTGCATATTGTGTGCTGCAGTGTATTTTTTCCTAATGAAGTGTTAATTTGTAAAGTGCGCTTCTTCTGAAACTAAATTGTGTGTGAATTTGCTGGCTCTTCCACTTCTTTTTGTTATGTTGCAAATTTGTGTCTTCTGGGGGATAAGGTGATGTTATTTGATTCTTTCACATTTCGGTAATATCTTTTTCTTTGAATTTTTCTGTAATACCTATTAGATGCTGCATCATTATATAAATTTTAAAATAAATATAACTTTTGCAAATTTTGTTAATATTGCTCTCCTCTTATAGAAGTTGAAGAATTTTTATTTTGTTTCATATTGTCGAATATAGACTTGCATGCATCAACAGTGTAACGTGGAAGAATAAGATTGGATGATCAACATATAAGATCAAAGGGTTGTGATCGTTGTTGATGTAAGTTCTGGCCCATTGGATCAGCTACAAGTTGAGATGTGGATTCGATGGATTATGGATAAAGATTAAGTGAAGATTTGCTATTATCTCAAACATCTGATAGCATGCAACGTATATATGGATTATTTTATATATCTGTTCCTAACATATATAAGTAGGGTTAGGGTTTATAAGTTTGATATCTTCATAACGTTGTAACGTTGTCATCATAAGAAGTTTTCTTCTCCCTTAAGAGTGGATGTAGGCATCATGCCGAACCACTATAATTATTGTCTCTCTCATTTACTTTGTTTTAAGTTTAAGTTTCAATTCGTGAGAGATAATAATCGTGAGCGTGAGTGAGATATAAGATAATCAACAATCTTGCATACGTTTCTTAAGAATTGGTGCCGTCTGTGGGAAAGCAATCCACGGACGAGAGTGAAGAAAGAAGATTACAATGGTTACAACAAAGTTCGACGTCGAAAAGTTTATAGAGAAAATTGATTTCAGTTTATGGAGGATGAAGATGGAAGCAATCCTTATCCAATAAGGATTGTCAGATGTTGTGAAGCCGCTGCCAACAAACTAGGCTGTTGCGGTTGATGCTGTTGCACAGGCAACAGATCATGAACAGCAATCCAAGGCACGTAGTGCAATTATCTTGTGCCTTGGTGAAAAAGTCCTAAGAGAAGTTTCCAAGGAGACAATAGCAAGGGGGGTTTGGAAGAAACTGGAAGATCTTTACATGGTGAAGAGTTTAGCTAATCGATTGTACATGAAGTAGAAGCTATACTCATTCAGAATGACAGAAGATAAGTCTATTCTTGATCAATTAGATGATTTTAATAAAATTATAGATGATCTAGAAAATATTGATGTTGCCATGCAGAGTGAAGATAAGACTTTAATATTACTTTCATCTCTTCCTAAATCTTTTGAAAGTTTTGAGAGATACCTTGTTGTTTGGGAATGTTGATTCAATTACTTTGAATCAAGTTCAGTTAGCCTTGAAATCAAAGGAGCTTCATAAGAATTCAGATGCTTAAGTTATTAGAGAAGGACTAACAGTTAAGAAACAAAATAAGTGGAATAAGAACAACAAGAGAGGTGGGGCTGATAAAAAGAAGCAAGATAAAAACTATCAGATCACTCCTGTAGTGGAGGACAACAAGAATTGCTTCCACTGTAACAGACCTGGACATTTCAAGAAGCAATGCAATAAGTGGAAGGCAATGGTGGCTAAGATTATTGCTGAAAGAGGAGGAAATCAGAAAGTTCATGCGAATCAGGTAATAGAAAATCAAGATAACACTGATCATGATTTTGTTGAGGCACTTTCAGTTGTTTCAGGTCCCATCTCAGATGAATGGGTGATGGACTCCAGATGTACCTTTCATATGACATCCATGAAGAACTGGTTCACTGGGTTGCGGATGTATCAAGAGGGATCAGTGTTGCTAGGCAATGATCAAGCCTGCAGAATTGAAGGAATATGCTCTATTAAACTTAAGATGTTTGATGGAGCTATCAGACTGCTCAAAAATGTTAGGTATGTGCCAAGTTTGAGAAGGAATTTAATCTCTCTAGGGATGTTAGATTCACAGGGTTATAAGTTTGAATCAGAAGGTGGTATTCTCACTGTCATTAAGAATGGTACAATGTTGATGAAAGGGATCAAGAACAGTGATCTCTACTTTCTTGATGGTTCTGTAATTTCTGGTCAAATTAATCATACTCAAGACAAGGATGATGTCCATGTATGGCATGAAAGACTAGCTCATGTAAGTGAGAGAGGGTTGCAAGAGCTAGCAAGACAGAACCTACTAAACATCAGTTCAACAACCATCAAGCTAGATCAGTGTGAGGATTGCATTCTTGGCAAGTCTAAGAGACTTAAGTTTGGCTCTGGAGAACATAATACCAAGGGCAGATTGGAATATGTTCATACTGATTTATGGGGGCCATCAAGAAATCCTACTATATGAGGGGGAAGGTACTTCATATCCTTCAAAGATGACTATTCTAGGAAGGTGTGGGTGAAGATTTTGAAGACTAAGGATCAAGCTTTCTCTGCATTCAAATATTGGCTTGTTGAGGTAGAAAATCAAACAGGTAGTAAGTTGAAGTGCTTAAGATCAGACAACGAGCTTGAGTTTGTGTCAGAGGAATTTAATGCTTTCTGCAGAAATAGGAGGATCAAGAGGCATAGGACCATACCTGGAACCCCACAACAGAATGGTGTAGCTGAGAGGATGAATCAAACTCTCCTTGAAAGAGTGAGATGTATGATGAGCAGTGGAGGGTTCACTAAAGGGTTTTGGGGTGAACTAGTTACTATAGCTGCGTACTTGATAAATCTATGCCCATCAGTAGCATTGAAGTTCAAGCCACCTGAGGAGATGTGGTCAGAGAGACCTCCAACTTACAGCCATTTAAGAGTTATTGGCTGTCAAGTTTAATCTCACCTCAAGCAAGATAAGTTAGAGCCAAGGGCAGTTAAGTGTGTTATGGTGGGATATCCAAAAGAAGTTAAGGGATACAAGTTGTGGTGTTATGAGACTAATAAGTTTCTTTTTAGTAGGGATGTTACATTCAATGAAAAGAAGATACCATTGGTTAAGAAGATTGATGTAACATCAATAATTACTGATACATCTGAGTCTGAGGTGGAGCAAACAAAGAAAAGTCTCCAACAAGATAGAAATCAGAATACTGAAGAAGAAAAGGCAACATGATCATCTGGCTCAAAAGACACACTTAACAGTTATCAGTTGGTTAGAGATAGATTGAGAAGACAAATAAGGACACCTGCAAGATACATAGAAGCTGATGTGGTGTTATATGCACTATTTGTAGCTTCTGATATAGAGGTGTATGAACCAAAGACATACACAGAGCCTGTATCAGGGAAAGAAAGCAGTAAGTTGATGGTTGCCATGGAAGATGAACTATTATCTCTACATAAGAATAGTACATGGCAGATTGTTAAAAGGCCTAAGTCTCATAAATTAGTAGGGTGCAAGTGGATCTACAAGAAGAAACCTGTAACCAGTAAAGATGGAGGTATCAGATACAAGGCTAGGCTTGTAGCAAGAGGATTTTTATAGAAAGAGGGAGTGGATTACAATGAGATATTTTTCCCAGTTGTAAAACACTGCTCTATCAGAATTCTATTGGCTCTAGCAACTCAATTTGATCTTGAGTTACATCAAATGGATGTAACAACTGCATTCTTACATGAAAATTTGGAAGAGAACATCTACATGAAAATCCCTGAAGGAGTAAATGTAGAGTATGCTGATAGTAAGACTTGCTTACTGTTGAAATCACTGTATGGATTGAAGCAGAGTCCAAGATAGTGGTATTTGAAGTTTGATGACTACGTTACATCAAATGGGTTTAGTAGAAGTTTACATGACATCTGTGTATATGTTAGATGCAAGGATGGATGCTATACTTATCTACTATTGTATGTAGATGATATTTTGATAACTTGCAAGAATCTGGCAGGAATTAGTGAAATAAAAGAAACACTCAGGCTGGAGTTTGATATGAAGGACCTGGGAGAAGCAAAGATGATTCTTGGAATGCAAATAGAGAGGAACAGATCAGCAGGAGAGCAGAAGTTGTATCAGGAATCATACTTTGGATAAGATCTTGAAAAGATTCAATATGAATCTTTGCAAGACTGTTTCCATACCAGTTAAACAAGGGTTAAAGTTATCTTAACTTCAAGAAGCTCAAATAGATGAAGAAAAGATAGAAATGAGCAACATACCATATGCAAGTGCTGTTGGCATCTTTATGTATGCCATGTATGTTGTCGACCAGATTTAACATATGTAATGAGTTTGGTTAGCGGATTCATGAGTAATCCAGGCTTGTTACATTGGGATGCAGTGAAGTGGACATTTAGATATGTGAAGGGATCAACATCAACAGGTTTGAGATTTCAGAAAACAACAACATGGGATAAGGCTGTTATTGGCTATGTTGATGCAGATTATGCAGCTAATCTTGATACTAGAAAGTCCCTCACAGGTTATGTGTTTAACTTATTTGGTACTGCAGTTAGTTGGAAGGCTACACATCAGCATATAGTGGCTCTTTCAAGCACAGAAGCTGAGTTTGTTGGCCTCACTGAAGCTATCAAAGAAGGTGTTTGGTTGATTGGAATTTTGAAAGAGTTTGGTGTGCAACAAGACACCATTGAAGTATATTGTGACAACCAGAGTGCAGTCATCTTTCAAAGCATCAAGGGTACCATGAAAGAACCAAACATATTGATGTTAGGTTATATTTCATAAGAGACATGATAGATAAGGAGTTGGTTGCTGTCAAGAAGGTTAAAACATCAGAGAATCCAGCCGATGCTTTCACTAAAGCCTTACCAGTTCAGAAATATGAACTGTGCAAAGGCTTGATTAGATTGAACTAAGTGAATTAGAGGTGGCTGCTTCTTAAAGCAGCAATGTGGGAGAAGATGGAAGTTTGATGTGATGATGCAAGGTCTAAGGTGGAGTATTGTCGAATATAGACTTGCATACATCAACAGTACAACGTGGAAGAATAAGATTGGATGATCAACATATAAGATCAAAGGGTTGTGATCGTTGTTGATGTAAATTCTGGTCCATTGGATCAGCTACAAGTTGAGATGTGGATTCGATGGATTATGGATAAAGATTAAGTGAAGATTTGCTGTTATCTCAAACATCTGATAGCATGCAACGTATATATGGATTCTTTCATTTATCTGTTCCTAACATATATAAGTAGGGTTAGAGTTTATAAGTTTGATATCTTCATTACGCTGTAACGTTTTTTCTTCTCCCTTAAGAGTGGACGTAGGCATCACGTCGAACCACTATAATTATTGTCTCTCTCGTTTACGTTGTTTTAAGTTCAAATTTCAATTCGTGAGAGATAATAATCGTGAGCGTGAGTGAGATATAAGATAATCAACAATCTTGCATACGTTTCTTAAGACATATGAGTAAATACATTTCAAAAGTAAAAACACACTTAATTCACCTCTCTATTGCAACTTGCAAAGTGTTATGGGACCCCAGTCTAGAAAGAAATACAATACCGAGACCAGATCGGCCAGACGAAATGCACCTCACACCTTTAGATTCTCTCCCCACCGATCATCAAGGAGGAGAGCTAACAAAAGTACTACCTTTTTTACCACTTATCATTTCATACTTCAAATGGAGAGATAGAGAGATAGAGAGATTATGAGTGCATGTAATCAAAGAGGGAATTGCTCAATCTTCATCAATACAAATAGTGTTTCCGTTAATTCTCCATAGATTACTTGTGTGTTGAGTGACTCAGTCATTCCAACGAGAGTGAGCATCAACACAAAGTAAAGGAAAAAATTTTCAGCATGGAGTAAAAAAAATGTCAATTTATATACGGGTAAATAGTATATTGTAAACAATTTAATTATATACTCCCTCCGTCCCGGACTTATATTCACCGGCACTGTAGATACGGAGTTTAAGAAAAGTTGCTTTTTGACCAACTTTATTGACTTTTAAGGTGTATTGTGATATTTTTAGGTAATAAATAAATTATAAAGTATGTTATGTGTGTTAGGTGAGAGTGATATTTTTGAAATTAAGATAACTTTTGAGGTTGTTGGTTAATGTGAAAGTTTCATTTTTTGGGTGGTGAACATAAATGTGGGAAGGACGAAAACGGAAAGTGTGAATATAAGTGTGGGACGGAAGGAGTATATATTAGTTATACAGTTTCATTTTAAAAATTTAAGTGAACTTGTGTATAAATAAATTTAGAATTGAAGTTTTTTTTAACTAGAGATGATAATGAATAGTGTATTTATTTAAAGTATTAATATTGGTGTACTAGTAGTATATAAATGTACTTATAATATACATGCATGTACATTCATTATAATTTGTTTTTTTAAATGGTCCTAATAATAAATTTAGGTGTCTTGAGTTGATTGTCTCATCAAACTCAGGGCCGGTTCTTGGGGATTGTCTTGATGGACTATTGCTATGAGCCCCAAGTTTAAGGGGACCAATTTTTTTTATCACCTTCAGTGAATTGAGCTTTAAAGCCCACAAATCATTCTAACATTTAAAAACAACCCAACTTAATAAATATTATTCTCTTTCGATTCTTCCTAGGAAGCTTACTACACAACAAACTACAATCAAATAAATAGAAGATTGATTATTTAGAATCTTTGAATCATCCTAGCATTAAGATATACTCCATCCGTCCCACACTTATCTTCACATTTTCTGTTTTCGTCCGTCCCACACTTATCTTCACCACCCAAAAAAGGAAACTTCACATTAACCAACAATCTTAAAAGTTATCATAATTTCAAAAATACCACTCACACCTAATACACATAACATACTTTATAATTTATTTATTACATAAAAATATCACAATAGCCCTAAAAAGTCAATAAAGTTGGTCAAAAAACAATTTTTCTTAAACTCCGTATCTATAGTACCGGTGCAGATAAGTATGAGACGGAGAGAGTATAATAGTAAAAAGAATCAGAATTAGTATTTTATAAGGGTAAAGGAATGATTAGAATCTTTGAATCATCCTAGGATTAAGATATAATAGTAAAAAGAAATAGAATTAGTATTTTATAAGGGTAAAGGAATGATTAAGATGCATTGTAAACAGAAATAGAATTAGTATTTTTTTAATAATATTGGGTTTTTATTATATGATTTACTGAGATGGGATTTTTAATGGAAGGGAATAATCAGGTAGGATTAAAGGGAAGAATTGAGAGAAATTGATAAATTACTAAGATGATGATAGTTGAGAATAATAATGATTTAAATGAGAAGTAATGTAAAAATATAATCAAAATGATTAAGAAAATTTTGATGTTGACCATAAAAATAACTTGAATATGGTGATTTATAAAACAACAAAAGAGATGATGAAATTGAGAAAAAATATTTTTGAAACAAAGAGACGATAACAAAATTAATAATAAAATTGAGAAAAATGAAAATATTTTGGAAAATAAAAATTGTGCATGGCATATAAATGACCCAAAGAGTTTGAGATAATGTTGATAATAAAACTAAGACATATTGGTGGAGAAAAATTTTGAGAAAATAATCTTAAATTTCCTGAACTTTATTATAATTTTTGGTAAAACATGATTTATTATTTTTGTTGAAAGTTGTTTAAATAGGTCGATAATAAACGTTTTTTAAAGAAAGTTTTAATGATTGTAAACATGGTGTTTTGAGGTTCATTTTATGATTTCGCCCGGTGCTCCCATAATCTCAAGGCAGGACTGATCAAACTGAAGCAAGGCACGGGCATGTGAATACAAGTATTTGCTGTTGAAAAATAGTATGTTATAAAGCAATATGAGTTCCGTTCTGTACCACTTTCGTAAATCATCTTCCTAGTCTTCAGTTCTGTAATTAGTAAATACGAATAAGGAAGAAATCTAACAATCGCCATTGGAGCTTTTATGGTTTCCTTCTAGCGTGTAGTTTTCTTTTCTTTCTTAAGTTTTAACTTTTAAGTATTACTCATCCAATATTATTACAAAATATGATACACAAAAATGGGATGGGGACAATCATAAAACATTTTTCAGTGACAAACCACGATCTTTCTTATGTCCACTACGCCTGATTTACTTTTGTTGTGCAATTTGTCATGTAACGCGGAATTTACATAATATGCTTTTTTTTTCTTTTTTTTTTACAGCAGCTTGCTACTATGTTGTCATTTACGGAACAATAAATAACTCAAAAACTCAAATTATTCACAAATTTAAATAAATTAAGCTTTGAACTACTAGTAATTACCTTACAAAGATAGTTGTACAAGTACAACATCCTAAAACCTCACACTACCCATAGTATACATAGTTGGAATTCATGGACATGGAAAAAAAGAACTGTTAGGGGAGAAAAGAGCTGTTGGAATCCTCACAATAAAACATGGAAAGATTTTTAAGGACATCATGATGCATTCACACAATCATTCACTAAAACACACTACTTGATGTGAAAGAGTGTGTGCCTACTTCTCACTAAAACACACTACTTGATGTGAAAGAGTGTGTGCCTACTTCTCATGGCTTTGTTCTAACTTTGCACGAATCTTCTGTTCTAACTCGGACATCTCTGTCTCAAGTTCGAACATTCTATTAAGAGCATGCATATTCTCCAGCGTCTCACTCAAAGTACGACTATCACTCCCATCACATCTCAGGTGCTGCATTGGCCCATGGAGCATCTTGTTTACAATGCCCCTGCTAAGGTCCTCGACCGCCTTCATCGACTTCTTTGGAATCTCATCTCCCATTTTGGATAAGCACTTCTCCAGCTCAGCTCCTCTGATTCTCTCTGCATAATTCCTCAGTTTCTTGATGGTTGGAACAGTCTCCAGTGAATCATGCCAGGCTTCAAACTGTTTCGACTCCTCTCCAATGATCGCCTGAGCTTCCATTGCTTTACGGAGGCGATCCTCCTTATTGGCAGCCACCACTTCCTTAAGATCATCCACATTGTACACACGAGCCGTTTCAGTGTCATTGACACATGCACCTACGTTTCTGGGAACAGAGATGTCAATAAACAACCTAAAACCCCCAACATTAGGACCAACAGATGGAAGATCCACTACATGTTGCTTTAGAAATAGAGGGGCCTCTGATGCAGTGCTCGTGAAAACTACATCAGCTTCAGCAGCACTTTCTACCAACTCAGTGAGGGGTTTATATGTGATCTCAACATCCTTAATCTCCTCGCGGATAGCAGCGACTCGATCTTCGCTTCTGTTCACTACCACCATCTTTGTGCACCCTTTAGCAACCAAGTGCTTGATGACCAGCTTCCCCATCTTACCAGCTCCAACTATCAACATCCGAGCATATGCATGGGAGGTCTCGGGAAGCTTCATTAAGGCCAGTTCGACTGCAGCCGAACTGACTGAAACAGCCCCAGCTGCTATATTAGTCTCAGTTCTGACCCTCTTTCCAACGGTAATTGCATGTTTGAACAGCCCACTTATGTTTCTTCCAAAGCCCACAACCCCTTGCCCAACTTTGACCACTTGCTTTACCTGAGCAAGGATTTGACCTTCTCCTAAGACCAACGAATCAAGTCCAGCTGATACTTCAAAGATGTGTTGAGTGGCATCTTTGTCATAAAGCAGAAAACGGTGCTCACATATCTCTGAAACTGGAATTCCGCTAGTCTGAAGAAAGCACCACAAGATATTAGGGCCCAAGCAATCTGTGGAACTTGTGAAAACATTAAACTAGATATTACGCCTAAGCAACTTGTAGAGCTTTGAAAACATTTAACAAAGAGGAATGCAATGTTGAAATAGTTGTGGTTTTCTTCTAAAAATGAATATCAACATCAGTTCACCTTTGACATCCATTCAGTGACTTCTTTAACACCACGGTGGCGAGAAAGAGCAACAACATAAATTTCCATTCTGTTGCAGGTGCTAAGAACAGCAGCTTCTTCAATATGGTTCAGACCACATAGCTCCCCAATAGCTTTTGGCCACTCTGCTTCAGGAATAGCGAGCTTCTCCCTCATTTCAACAGGTGCAGTGTGGATACTCAGACCAATTACTACAATACTGCTTTTTTCCTTACTATATCCTAGATTGCATCACATAATTTCAGAAAACATTTAATGTTTATCTATACAAATTACTAAAAAAAAAAAAAAAGCACTCCAGGCAGCTAATCAAGAAAAATTGAAGGAAATTCAATTCTAATAAAAATTGAAAGACAGAAGAAGGAATTGCACACGGCCGACTTTAATAAAAATTGAAATAGTAAAAGAGTGAAGAAGGAATTGCATGTTGGCGGTGGAATTTAATAAAAATTGAAAGACGGAAGAAGGAATTGCATACTGTCAGCGGCCGAATTCTTGAGCTGTTCGAGAGCGGTAAGACTGGAGGATGAAGCCGCATTCACGGATGCCGATATGTTGGCGGCGGCGGTTTGAATTAGGTCCTGGGAAGCTTCACATATGAAAGTTCCCAATTTAACCCCAGCCGGCGGAGCGGCTTGGATTAGCGGCTTATTGCAGTACAAGCGGAGCTCAGCCGTGAAGGCGGTTGAAACAGCCATTATTGAAGATGAAATGCAGAGACTAGGCTAATACAGTAATCTAGTGAGGGTGGCTTTTGGAAATTGGGAATGGAGGGAAGTTTGTCTGTGAGATTGATTGTTTGGTTTGTTTTATTCATAATTTAATATTATTTTGCATGTGTTGTTTTTGATAGAGGAGTATAGGCTTGTGTTTTTTGGTGGGATTTCTCTGAAATATGATTGGCTTATTGGGATTTGAGGCCACGTTATCACCGAACCCGTCTCTACTAACATTTCACATGCACTCTCATCCATTTCGCACATTCCCACTAAAATAAAATAGATTTAAATTTCCAAGATTTTATTCAATTGTTATCTCATCCCAGTAATATAAAATATTAACTAAAAGAGTGAACATATCTACTCAAACAAAAATTCCAGATTTTACAAAACATTCTTACCTATCATAGCCCATCAAAATTCACACCACAATCCAATCAACCTTATGGCTTCTACATTATTCATTTATTCACCAAGTCAAGTGCCAATATTTGAAGGAGAACATTATGGTCACAGAAGCAACCAAAAGTTATAGAAGAAACTTCGCAAGTTAATTCCGAAAATGATCAGAAAAAGTTCATGAAAAAAGAGGCAATGATGCTATGATATATTCAACAAGGAGTTGGTAAATCTATTTTTACTTGAATCTTTGGTGTTCAAAAGGTTAAAGAAGCTTGGAAAACATTGAAGCAGAAATTCCAAGGAACAGAAAAGACTATCTTGTTGAAGCTACAATCATTATGGAGAGATTTTGATAATCTGAAAATGGAAGATAGAGAATCAATTCGTTATTTTCCCACCTATGTCTCAGAGATCTTTAATCAAATCAAAAGCTACGGGATACCATAACTGATAAACGAGTTTTAGAAAAGGTTTTACGGTTCCTTCTGATGAATGTTTTCTTTGCACACAAAATTAATTCTCAAGTATTAAGGATATCAATTGCAGTTAAAGCAAGCGACCAAGTTAAATATCGAACCTAAAGGACGGTGTATTATCAATTTAATTATTTACTAAACTAATTGAGATGAAAGGGAATAAAAGTTGTGGAAATACTTATATCTACTACACAACTAATAAAATAGCAGATAAAATAAATCAATAACTAGAAAAATACGAAAGTGAATCAAGTAGGAGAATAGGTAACTCTAGGATAATCCAGTTTTACTTATTAATTTCCCTCTCAAGTATACTGCCCGACTCTGCCTTGTGGACTATGAACACATCACTAAGCCATGCAAATCTACTTTACAGAAACAAGTAAATAAACGTGTAGAACGTGTGAATCACCCTGGAGCAAGAGATATTATTTTACCCCCTTTCTAGGTACTATCAGTATCAATTATTTCCCCGCGCGTTTGGTACTCTAACCTGATATGATCTCCCTTTATAGGTATTATAAAATTAAGCTCTTTATCCTGTTTATCAACTCGAATTCAATTCAATTAATAAACATTCATATATGACAGTTCTAATGAAGTTTTGGAGTCCCCTCACTTAGAATCATAACATAAAACCCTGTTCAATGGTGAACGCACTCAATCAACAACCAGATATATATTCAGACTCTATATAACAGTTGTAGATGCACAAAAAGACCGTGAATATGAGTTAAAAACGTGCAATCATATAAAAATAAATTCACAAGTAGTTTTGTACGGAGGATACACAAGAGAGTTTAATTAATTCATAAGACCTTCAAAACCCTAGACTACCAAAACGGTTCTAGCCCATGATGTTGCGAAGAACAATCGTGGTGATTGGATAGATCTTACCCTATGTCTGAAAAATACAAGATAAATTAAAAAATAATAAAAACCCTAGATGTGGGCGTCGTCGCGTCCTTCTCCGTCTTGAATCCTCCTCTTGGTTCTCCTCTTGATTCAACAGATGAATCTTCACAGTGATGTATGGATGGAAGAAGGAATGGATGTGGATGATGGTGTGGGGGGTGATCCCCCCTTGTGGAGGTGGTTGCGGTGTTGCGATATCTTTTCAGATGTAAACTGCATCCCTTCTATACTTTCAGACTTTTTCAACGGACCTTTGATGGGCTTTTTAGATGAAAACACGCACATATGCTCACTGGGAGTGTAAAACCATATGGAAATGGACTCCGGCACATCCATTCGACCAAAGTGGTCTTGGTAGAAAGGGAGGGTCCAGGTTGAACAGCCTTGTGCAGTCTCACTATTTCGCGCATAACTTCCACATCTGTACTTCAATTTGAGTGATTCTTGCGCCAAAACGACACTCTCTTTCATAGATTTCCAATGGTATATCACATTCCCAATTTGGACTTCCACACAAATACAAAAAAATTACAAGTTGGACGTATGTTTTTCAGCATTCTAGCACAAGTTTCTCATTTTCTCCAACTTTTCACTTTTGATTATTTTTTCACCTAAACAAAATAAAACACCTCAAATCCACCCTTTTCTAACATATTTTTAATATAAGACACTTGTGCTAATTTATAACAACAGTTCTCATAAAAAAGTGTTATATTGGATACTAAAACACGCTTATTTTCACTCTCATCACCTTTCTTCTAAGTTTGATCACCTAATTGCTCTATTGAAGAATCAAAGGATTTATCAAGAATGACAATGTTCGAGTGGACGGGGTCTCTTCTTGCTCATGAGTAAATGATCAACAGTTAAAAAAATGTAACAATTGTACAAGCTTATCAGTCAAGACAAGCATCGAGGCTAAATTTCAGCAATAGAGGGGATGTTGATGAGAGTGAAAATAAGCGTGTTTTAGTGTCCAATATAACACCTTTTTTATATGAATTGTTGCATAATTTAGCACAAGTGTCTTATAATTATTATATGTGCGAAAAAAGTGCACTTGAGGTGTTTTGTTATATTTTAGGTGGGAAAAAGATCAAAAGTGCAAAGTTGGATAAAATGTGCAATTTGTGCAATGGTGCTGAAAAATGCACGTCCAACTTGTTTAATTTTTCTGTGTTCATGTGAATCTTTGAATTGGAAGTGTCATAGATGGTTGGAAAGCACAGAAGAGAGGGTCGTTTTGGCATAAAGAACACCCCAATCGGATTCCAAATGAGAAAGTTATGATCAAAGTGGTGACATTGCGCAAGCTGTGCCGAACAGAACAGCTGTGCCACTTTACGTGACTTGTTATATATTCAAATGTTGGAGTTTCTATGAGTTTTTTATATGGATAGAAATCAAAGGAAGAGAGGATTGCGTGAACGCAAGAATTATGCAAATCGGAGATCGGATGTGGAATTTATGTGCGAAACGGTGAGATGGTGCAAGCTTGTTCGACCAGAGGAGATCCGTTCAACCCGCATCATCTTGGTCGAACAGATGAAGTTTGGTCGAACAAAATGTCCAAATTCTTAAGGAAGGTTTGTTCAACCAGGGTTCGACCAGGGGGGACTTGTTCGACCAAGGAAGGTCTGGTCGAACAGAATTGCGTTGGTGCTGTTTTTGGTAATTTCGGGTTTCTTTTACCAAATTTGATGTATGTCTCAAGTAAAAGCCCATCCAAGGCCTATAAGGAGAGTTTACAAGTGTAAAAGGGGATGTAGATCACATCATTATTCGTCATATTAGATTAGAGAGAGGCCACAACAATACTACACCCCACAAGGGGGGATCACCCCCAACCATCATCCACATCCTTTCATCCATCCATCCATCACTTTGAAGAGTCGTCTGTGGAATCAAGAGGAGAACTAAGAGGAGAATTCAAGATGGAGAAAGACGCGACAATGCCACATCTAGGGTTTATTTCGTTTCCTAATTTATCTTGTAATTTTTCAGACATCTGGGTAAGATCTATCCAACACCCATGATTGTTCTTCGTAGCATCATGGGCTAGAGCCTTTTTGGTTGAACTAGGGTTGTGAAGGTTTTTACGAATTAATTGAACTTTCGTGTGTAAACTCCGTACAACACTACTTGTGGTTTATTTTATATAAGACTATGCATTTTTAATTCATACTCACAGTCGTTTTGTGCATCATTAACTGTTATGTAGAGTCTGAATACATATCTTGGTTCTTGATTGAGTGCGTTCACTGCTGAGCAGAATTACATGTTATAATTCTAAGAGAGGGGACTCCGAAGTCTTATTAGAACTATCTTATATAAATACTTGTTAATAGAATATTATTCGGGTTAATAAGAAGGATAAAGAGTATAACTTCATAGTACCTATAAAGGGAGATCATATCGGGTTAGAGTACCAATTGACCAGGAAAATAATTGATACTGATAGTACCTAGAAAGGAGGGGTGGAATTATATCTCTTGCTCTGAGGTTATTCACACGTGTTACACGCATGTTTACTTGTGTCTATAGAGTAGATATGCATGGTTTAGTGATGCGTCCATATTCCACAAGACAGAGTCGGACATCAACACACGGAAGAGAAATTAATGAGTAAAACTGGATTTCTCTAGAGCTACCTATTCTCCTACTTGATTCACTTTTGTATTCTTTTAAGTGCTTTTATTTTATTTGTTATTTAATTTAAGTCTTATAGTTGTTAGATTAAATCCTCAAACGTTATTGCCTTTCGTCTTAATTAATTAAGTAAATAATTAAATTGATAATACGCCATCCTTTGGGTTCGATATTTAACTTGGTCACTTGCTTAAGCTGGAACTGATATCATTATTATTGATTTTATTATTTCTAGTTGATTAGAAATTTTATTTGTGATTATTTATTTTTATCTAACCTTGAATTTTTCTGAGGTACTTGTGCACTAGGAAAAGGAAAGGAAGGAAAGAAAGGAATTACACCCTGAGCTAAACATGGCCGGAGCATGGCAGGATCCGAATAATGTTTCCATACGTGAAATTTTCACGAACTATGGGATTGAAAACATAGGGTTGATAGGAGGAAGGGGGAAGATGATGATTTTGAGATACATACCACTTTTATTAACATGGTGGAGAAAAATTTATTTTCTGGAGGTTGCTTTTAAGATCCATATCAGCATCTCCGAAGATTTCTTGGTTATGAAAACACTCAAAAGAGAGCTGGAGCTAATGATATGCTAGACTGATTGCCCTATTCAAGTTCTCTTTGATTGATAGGGCAGAAGCTTGGTAAGAGACTCTTGATGGCACAAACATCACTACATGGGACCAACTGCAGCAAAAATTCTTGGAGAGATGCATGTTACCCTCAAGGATCTTAAGAATGAAGCAAGAGATCACCCAATTTATTATGAATCATAGTGAAAAATTTTATGAGGTGTGGGACATTTTTTAAAGACATGCTCAAGCGGTGCCCACAACATGGAATGTCTAAAGCTCAATACATAAGTATCTTCTACTATGGATTGGATTGTGAGTCGCGTATTTTTATTGATGCATCATCAGGAAGAGCGCTGTTATCTAAGACAGCACTTGAAGCAGAAAAGTTGTTTGAAGACATCTTTATGAATTCACGTGACTGGCCTACGGAAAGAGTAAGACTGGCCTACGGAAAGAGTAAGAGGATCTCATGTACTTGGTAAGGTAGCACAAGTTGAACATCAAGTGGTGAAGCCGAATATGGATGATGAGATCGTCTCTAGTCTAGCTAATATCAATAAGCTACTAGAGTCCCAGCAGAAGCAGATTACAGAGTTGACACTAAGGTGGCCTAGTAGGAAGCAGCAAGAAGTAAAGAGTATTGAAGATACATTCAATCGATACATGACTGAGAATGATGCAAGGGTTGACCACATCGAAGCAAGTATGAATGCTAATCATGCAAAATTTTCTAAGCATTTGAAAGACCTTACCTTTATAATGGGGCAGATGGCCGCGAATGTGAATCAATTGACACAAACGTTGGAGAATAATGCCATCACATTGAGGTCTGGGACGCAGTTGATGAGTTTGATAATTCACAAATATTGCGCCTGGATTTGTGCTATTATGGAGTGTTTGAAGGCTGAAATCGGTTGAAAACCAATATATATTGTGAAAAGGCACGAATCAGGTGTTGTTGGATCTATTTGAGTGGTTTGTCGAAGGAAATCAGAGTGAAAGTGTTGATTACTGAAGAAAGGAAGTCGAAGTCATCCATTTGGGCGAAGCAGGAGTTTGATTCGACCTGAAGGAGGTCAATTCGACCTGCCCTTCAGGTCGAATTTGCAACATAACTTGTACAGAAGGCGGATTCGACCACGATATGGGGATTCAACCTGGGCATCAGGTCGAATTGATTGGCTGGGATGCTAATTCGACCTCGTCGCATCGATTCGACCAGGACAGTTGGTCGAATCGAACGCCTGAGACTTATAGTAGGTTGATTCGACTTTTGATTTGACTTGGGGTGGTCAATTCTACCTGTTGTTGAGGTCGAATCGATGCTCAGGAACTTACCATATCCGTATTTTTACACCGTCAATGCGTGTGATCACTTAAAAAGCCCATTCCAGGCCCGGGAGGCGCAATTACAAGTATAAAAGATGGCTTATGCAGCAGTAGAGAAATATTCTATAATACAAGAGAGCATATGAGAGGCCACAAACATACTACACCCCACAAGGTGGGATCACCCCCCAACTATCATCCTTTTCTCCATCTATCCATCACTTTGAAGATTCATTTGTGGAATCAAGGGGTGAACTAAGAGGAGAATTCAAGGGCGAGAAGGACGCGATGATGCCACATCTAGGGTTTATTCGTTTCTAATTTATCTTGTATTTTCCAGACATCCGGGTAAGATCTATCCAACACCCATGATTGTTCTTCGCAACATAATGGGCTAGAGCCTTTTGGGTAGAACTAGGGTTGTGAAGGTTTTATCTAGTTAATTGAACTTTCGTGTGTACACTCCGTACAACACTACTTGCGGATATATTTTATATATGATTGTGCTTTATTAATCCATACTCACGGTCGTTTTGTGCATCATTAACTGTTTTGTAGAGTCTGAATACATTTCTTGGTTATTGATTGAGTACGTTCACTACTGAGCAGGATTTCATGTTATGATTCTAAGTGAGGGGACTCTGAAGTTTCATTAGAACTATCATATATGAATACTTATTAATTGAATTGAATTCGTGTTAATAAGTAGGATAAAGAGGATAATTTCATAGTACCTATAAAGGGAGATCTATCGGGTTAGAGTACCAATCCTAGAGGGAAATAATTGATACTGATAGTACCTAGAAAGGGGAGTGAAATTATATCTCTTGCTCCGAGGTTATTCACACGTGTTACATGCATGTTTACTTGTGTCTATAGAGTAGATATGCATGATTTAGTGATGCATCCATATTCCACAAGGTAGAGTCGGACACCAACACACGGAAGGGAAGTTAAGTAGTAAAATTGGATTTCCCTTGAGCAACCTATTCTCCTACTTGATCTACTTTCATATTCTTCAAGTGACTTATTTTATTTATTATTTTAGTTACTTGTTTAGTAGTTTAATCATTCAATCCTCAAACTATATTGTCATAATCGTCTTAATTAATTTAGATAATAATTAAATTGATAATATGCCGTCCCTTGGGTTTGATATTCACTTGGTCACCTCCGATGAAGCCGGTGGACAAAAACGAAGAAGACAGGGCTCCAGTTCAACCAAGCTTAGGCCGTTCGACCAGAACTGATGGTCGAATGGTGGTCGAACGAGTTTCAAAAAAATAAAAATATGATGCTCTATTTTTTGATTCGCCGTTCGACCAAAACAGCTCCATTCGACCAGACCTATCTGGTCGAAGTATGGTCGAACGAGCACCTGTTGAGCAGAAAAGTCAAGTTCAGATTATAGACACCCGGTTCGACCATACTTATCCCGTTCGACCAGGCTTATCTGGTCGAATTCTGGTTGAAATAGAACTAGACAGTTTGAACCCATTTCTAGACAGACCGTTCGACCAGACACGGTCCGTTCGACTAGAGCAATCTGGTTGAACTGAGGTGAACTACGATAATCGATCCTCATTTTTATATCGAATGCTACACTTGTTGCTCCAAACACCTAAGTACCATCACAAGAGCAGAATACTGAGCTAATAGTGGAGAAGAAGTGGGAAAGAACAAAGAGGTTGAGAGTCGAGAAGCTTAGACTGCAGATGGATAATAAAGACGTGGTTTTCTCTCTTGATCAAGCAATAAAGATGCCCATGGAGACTGAATCGTGCAAGAGCATAGATGTGGTTTCTATCTTGTTTAATCTTGATTTTAATAGGACAGATGATTCTGAATTTGAGTGGAAGATTGACAAGGAGGTGTCTAGATAGCCATGTGAGGTAGGTAATTCAAAGGATCATATTTTTGTAACTAAGAAAGGTGAGGTGTTGAGTGTAGACAAGAAGAGGAAAAGAAAGTGTTTGAAGGTGATGATGTAAGAAGACCGCCCTCCGATCCAGTAGTACAAAGTGGTATTCCGTCGTGACTCTCCGACGTTAAACATGAGCACCTGTTGGAGGCTTGTCCCTTTCATTTTATTACCTTATTATTTCTTTCGTATGAGTGATGAGTTATTATATTTGAAGTGCTCACGTTTCGGCAATTACATCTCTTTTCAAACTTAGTTTCGACTTACGTTTTTACTAAGTTTGGGGGGTGTGATGTACTTACCTCGTCTTATGAGAACTAAGGGTATAATTTTCCTTTCATTGATTGTTTGTTTGTTAGCAGGTTGATTTTTTACTGCATATTAGTATTTTAACCGGTGTTGATATGTCGATTTTTTGTAACTTACCTAATGTTTAGTGTGTTGTGTTGGTGTGTCTAGTGTGTGAGTCAAATAGATAGTCAATTGAGTCTTTCTTATAGTTCTCTTATTTTATTATTGATGAATTTGTGATGATGAGGTGTGCTTGAGCTTTGATGATAGGAACAGGTAAACCGAGGCTTTGACCTGATCGAGTTGAACAACTCGAGGAACTCGTGCATACATTGAAGAAAAATCAGGTGTCCTCGTTTCTTTATTCTAATTTTTATGTGTGCTTTTAATTCATGAGAGTGGAAGGATTAAGATCTTGATTTTAGTGATCCACATGAGCTTATATTTTTAAATTGTTCTTAGAATTCATATGCTTTTGAAATTGATGAAGGAAGTGTACTTGAATTATATTGTGGTATGACGTTCTATGTGTACTTATGAGATATTGCTTACCTTGAAAAGTGCTCTGTTACTTGTTAAAAACCCATGTGAGATTTTGAGCCTCGCTGATCATGTTACATAATCACATGATATTTCTTTTCTGGTGAGTATCGTTCTTGTACGTGTATTCTAGAACTTGCCTCTTGTCATTCTTGAAACTATATGTGTGTTAGATGATGGGAGATGATCTAAGGTCATCCTTGGATTTATAAGTCACTTAGCTAAATAATTCCCTACCGTTGACGTTTTTCCGTAGTTAGCCCCGTTTAGCCTAAAAACCTCATTCTTTGGCAGCCTACGAGAAATAACCACTTTGAGCATCTGAATTTTTTGAGCCTTGATTGTCCTTTTAGAAGAGAATTAATGGCTTTTCAAAGTGTGTTGATGAAGCTTGATAACAATTTTGGAAGGAATGAAATTAGTGTTGAAATAATGATGGATCATGATAATGCATCTAAGGAGAATCATGGGGTAGTGCTTAAATCTAGTACTCCATGGAATCAAACACTCTAGGGTAGTACTTAAATCTAGTACCCTATGGAGGATGCGCAAGGTAGTGCCCGAAACTGGTACCTTAAGAGAATAAGAAGAAAAAGAGAAGGAAAAAATGTTGTGCTTGAGAAAAAAAAAGTGAAAGAGTTGAAGAGGATATTGTGCGTAATTGAAGTGAGTAAGAAGAATGAAAGATCATGATGGAGTGCACGCTTGGTTGATCCAAGTTTTGAGTCACTTATCCATATATTTCCTTCCTTAACCAAAGAGCCAACATTATATCCAAAAGAAAAGTCCTTTTTGATCCTATTGTTGAATCATACTTTTAGTGGTGGAGAGATTGAGATATTTGGCAAGCTTATGGTTACGCATGCACTTGAATTGAATTTGATCGTAAACACCTTAACCCATAAATGTACATCTTTTAAACTTGAGTGCGAGTGATATAATTCCTATGAAAATATGTCAGTGGAGCATTTGAATTGGAGGTGATTGTCTTAACTTGTATGTTATGAATTGATTATTACATGTAATGAGAGTTGCATGACCAAAGTTAAGGACAATTGCATGTGAATAATATTGGTCATAGTCCTTATTTTCCCGCTAATTTTCTTACTCTCTCACTTTATTTTTATTTTGTTGTCTCGAGACGAGCAACAAATAAGTTTGCGGGATTGATGAGAGTGAAAATAAGCGTGTTTTAGTGTCCAATATAACACCCTTTTGATAGGAATTGTTGCATATATTAGCACAAGTGTCTTATATTCATTATATGTGAGAAAAATGTGCACTTGAGGTGTTTTGTTGTATTTTAGGTGGAAAAACGATCAAAAGTGCAAAATTGGAGAAAAGGTGCAATTTGTGCAATGATGCTGAAAAATGTACATCCAACTTGTGTAATTTTTCTGTGTTTATGTGAAGCTTTGAATTTGAAGTGTCATATATGGTTGGAAAGCATAGAAGAGAGGGTTGTTTTGGCATAAAGAACACCCCAATCGGATTCCAAACGAGAAAGTTATGATCAAAGTGGTGACGTTGCGCAAGCTGTGCCGAATAGAATGGTTGTGCCAGTTTACGTGACTTGTTATATATTCAAATGTAGGAGTTTCTGTGAATTCTTTATATGGAAAGAAATCCAAGGAAAAGATGATCGCGTGAGCGCAAGAATTACGCAAATCGAAGGTCGGATGTGGAAGTTATGTACGAAACGGTGAGACGGCGCATGCTTGTTCGATAAGAGGAGATCCGTTCGACCAGCATCATCTTGGTCGAATGGATGAATTTTGATCGAACAAAATGTCCAAATTCTTACAGAAGGTTTGTTCGACCAGGGGTCGACAAGGGGGGACTTGTTCGACCAAGGAAGGTCTGGTCGAACAGAATTGCGCTGGTGCTATTTTTGGTAATTCCGAGTTTCTTTTGCCAAATTTGATGTATGTCTCAAGTAAAAGCCCATCCAAGGCCTATAAGGAGAGCTTACAAGTATAAAAGGAGATGTAGATCACATCCTTGTTCGTCATATTGGATTAGAGAGAGGCCACAACAATACTACACCCCACAGGGGGATCACCCCCAACCATCATCCACATCCTTTCATCCATCCATCCATCACTTTGAAGAGTCGTCTATGGAATCAAGAGGAGAACTAAGAGGAGAATTCAAGATGGAGAATGACGCAACGATGCCACATCTAGGGTTTATTTCATTTCCTAATTTATCTTGTAATTTTCCAGACATCCAGGTAAGATCTATCCAGCACTCATGATTGTTCTTCGTAGCATCATGGGCTAGATACTTTTTGGTAGAATTAGGGTTGTGAAGGTTTTTACGAATTAATTGAACGAAATTTCATGTGTAAACTCCGTACAACACTACTTGTGGTTTATTTTATATAAGACTATGCGTTTTTAATTCATACTCACATACGTTTTGTGCATCATTAACAGTTATGTAGAGTCTGAATACATATCTTGGTTCTTGATTGAGTGCGTTCACTGCTAAGCAGAATTACATGTTATAATTCTAAGAGAGGGGACTCCAAAGTCTTATTAGAACTATCTTATATAAATACTTGTTAATTGAATATTATTCGGGTTAATAAGTAGGATAAAGAGTATAACTTCATAGTACCTATAAAAGGAGATCATATCGGGTTAGAATACCAATTGGCCTGGAAAATAATTGATACTGATAGTACCTAGAAATGGGGTGGAGTTATATCTCTTGCTCTGAGGTTATTCACACGTGTTACATGCATGTTTACTTGTGTCTATAGAATAGATATGCATGGTTTAGTGATGCATCCATATTCCACAAGGCAGAGTCGGACATTAACACACGAAAGGGAAATTAATGAGTGAAACTGGATTTCATTAGAGCTACCTATTCTCCTACTTGATTCACTTTCTTATTCTTCTAAGTGCTTTTATTTTATTTGTTATTTAATTTAAGTCTTTTAGTTGTTAGATTAAATCCTCAAACGTTATTGCCTTTTGTCTTAATTAATTTAGTAAATAATTAAATTAATAATACGCCGTCCTTTGGGTTCGATATTTAACTTGGTCGTTTGCTTAAGCTACAACTGATATCCTTCATACTTGGGGATTAATTTTGCGTGCAAGGAAAACGCGCATTAGATGTCAAGAAATCTCAAAATCAATCCAGCAAGTGGAAGCAAAATGGAAAATAGAGGAATTGAAAAGGAAACAACAACAAAATTCTAGTCATAACTTTTGTTGTTTAGTTTGCAAGAAGTCTAATCATAAATATAAAGATTGTTTCTTCAAATGCAAAAGATGCAAAATCTCTAATCATTCTCAAAGGGATTGCTGGTTTCTAAATAAGGAGAAGAATGAAGCAAAAGTTAGATGCAAAGTTTTTGAACTCTTCTAAAGATGAAACATTGTTCTACACCAGTAATAATCGTGAGCAAAATTATATGCGGTATTTGGATAGTAGATGCAGCATATGACCAGTAATAGAGATTTCTTTGTTGATCTGGATCCGAACGTAGCTCAAATCAGCTGGACTTGGCCGAATATTTCCAAATTCATGATGACTGCGAAAAGGCTGATGAAACTCTTTACAGAAAGTTGAAAGGGTCATTGCTCTAATTCAACACAAGGTCAGATGTTGCTTACTTGGTAAGTCTTCTGTCTAGGCTCATGAATGAACTAAGTAAAATCTATTTTGCAGTAGCAAAATGAATTCTGAGGTACTTAAAGGGTACAAAGAATCAAGGCATAAAGTTCAAGAAGGAGAATAACTCAAAGCTTGTTGGCTACTTGAATAGTGATTTGGTCGGATCACTTTATGATCGAAAGAGAACTTTTGGCTATATCTTTTGCTTTGGAACAAATGTGATCCCATGGAGTTCAAGAAATAAAAAATTGGTGGCTTTATCATCCACCGAAGCAAAAATATTGTAGCAACATATGAAACTCGTGAGGCTATTTGGTTAAAGAGATTTCTTGAATAGTTAAATTTAAAGCAAGATGGAAAAACTATGATCCATTAATGTGACATGTATGCAATTGCCATGATAAAGAATCCCAATTTTTCAAGCATTGAGACATATCGAGCTACGACATTATTTCACAAGAGAGCTAGTGAGTCTAAGAAAAAATTGCAAGGAATTCAACAATACCAATTATCAATCTGTGAATGTTCTTACGAAGGCTGTTATGTTTGAGAAATTTAAAAAATTCAAGAAGCATGTCAAGATTACAAATTAACGAGGGGTGTTGAAATTAAATATTAATTTGTAATCATAATTAGATGCATGAACTAAAGATGCATTGGAATGGATTCAAAGCTTGGAACATGGAGCCAAAATCTTAGAAGTGTTAAGTTATTAAATTAATTGTTGTTAATCTGGTGTGCTAGTTCACCTGGCTACTAGGTTTCTCACTAAGGTGAGTGACACATGTTTGATTTCCTCTGGTAAAATCTCATTTTTTTATATTTTTTACATAAAATTTATAAAAACAATTAAAATTAACATTTCAAAATAAGAAATCGAACTGATGTAATTGACGAAAACTATAAAAAAATTATAAAAATCAATTATTTTTCAAAATTAAATTTGGTGGATTATTGGTGCCGGTTCATATGCAGGGCGGGTCATTTGCGAGTTGAGCTATTGGTTGGGCGGGGCGGGTTGACCGTACATTTGCGAGTTGAGCTATTGGTGGGGCGGGTTGGCTCGTGCGGGCCGAACCCATTTTGACATCTCTAGATTCAACCGCATCAACAACACCACGAACAACATCAACAACTTCACGAGCAGACGCTGCAGCATCACTGGTAGACGCAGCAGCATCAACAGCATTATGGGCAGATGCAGCAGCATCAACAACACCACAGGCAGATGCAACAACATCAACAGCATCATGGGCTAATGCAATAGTATCAACAATATCAACAACTGAGTTAAAATCATTTTTGGTCCCGTAACTATATTGAATTTTTGATTCTGTCTAAAAAAAGATAAGATTTTAAATTTCATCCCATAACTCTTGACATTGGCCACTTTTGGTCCCAAAGTCGCCGGAAGCCCACTTTCAGGCCCTGAATTCACACGTGCACCGGCAGCTGAGTCATATGTGGCAATTCAAAGTAATATGGGCCAATCAAATATACACATCACCCTCTACAACAAAAATTAATTCTATTCTCCATTTCCACATCATATATCAAATTTAAATTAAATAGATAATTAATAAAATAAATAAATATTAATAATGAAACATTTAATACTGAACACAAAATACAAATTAAAATAAGAAAAAGAAAGCAGATGTGCTAAACCTCAAAATTACGATCCCAAATTTTCCCCATTGAAGAACCTTAGTTCTTATTCCCAACCTTAATCAATCGACGACAATAGAAAATGGGTTCGAATAATTCTCCTCTTCTAACAGTAAAAGATGTCGCAATGGAATAAGAATTCTGAAAATGTGAAATGCTATTGTAATCGGTTAGCAGTGACAGTGACGTCGTGGAAGAAAGAGAATGCGGGAAGGAGGTTCCTTGGTTGCGAAAGATATCCAGTAAGGAGGTTCCTCATTTAAACATTTTCAATCTGTTCATTTATTTTTTTATTTTTGTAATTGAGTAATGTTTGGTGGATTTTATGATTTCTCAATTTAAAAGGACAAGGGTTACTGCAAATTTTTCAAATGGATCGAACCCCTGCTATGTGATAGAGCTAAGCAGATTATTCCAGGATTGATAAAAAGATTGAATATGTTGACGAGTGAGAATGAAAATGTTAAGTTTGTGAAAGAGAAGTTAGAAGATATGGTGAATTTGTTGAAGAGTGAGAATGAAAATGTTAAGATTGTGAATGAGAAGTTAGAAGATATGGTGAATTTGTCGCAGCACATGATTGCAAAGTTAGAGGGTGAGAACAAAAAATTAAAGATGAAATTAAAGAAGATTGAAGCAAAGAAGAAGATTGAAAACTACAAGTTCGTTTCTGTATTGAAGATGGCATCTGCAGTGTATTGAAGGTGGTGATTTGTTGTTGTTTCAAGCTCATGTCAACAAATCCACATTGAAGTCTCTCCCATCTTTCTAGTAGCAAGTTATCTAGGTATATTTTGTAATTTAGGATTAACATAACATAAGTTGATACCCATGATATGGTTGCTTAATATGGAGACATTAGTTGCTCAATGTATTGATATATTTGGATATAAAATCTCAATTGTATTCATAGTGGTTTCATGGCTCTTCATATGCTCTTCACATATATGCACATTCAATATTTGTACCAGTAACAACAATAGGTAGAAATACATCATGCATAAAGCTTAAAAAAAAGGAGAGATTGCCTTCTTTTTTCCACAAGTGGCAGCATTGTGCCCTGAACTCTTACATTTCCTACATTTGTTAGGGCCAGCTTGTTTTCTCATTTTTCTTATCTTTTTCCTTTTGCTATCTTTCTCACTTGGATTGGGTCTTCTCAACTTAGCCTTTCTACCCCTTCTTGCTTTCCCAAATGTTGGAGGAATTGGTGGAATAAATAGTGAATCTTCCCACAATGCTTCATAGCTGATACCTCTTATAGTATGCTCATATGCTTTCATGTATTTATCCAATGTGTAGTATTCATGCACAAAGTCTGTCGGCTCTAAATTCTGGGCCACAATTGCACACATAGCATGGGTACATGGAATGCCACTCAATTTTCATGACCCAGATGTACATTCAAATGTATCAAAGTCCACTGTATATTGTCCTCCACTAAAACAAAACACTTGATAATGTGTATCACTTCCCTTGATGGGAATGCAGTCAGAAATATTGTCCTTGTTCCTTTGCATGATCTTATTTATCCTAGGGCATATCTTTATCTTACCCTTCCACTTATCATTAGCCCTATCCCTGTGCTTTTGCATCCTCTTCATGAGATACTCCCGTATCCAGTCTAACATTGTTATGATGGCTTTATCCCTTGCAACTTTTATCCCGAAGTTAAAACTCTCACAAGCATTGTTTAGAAGCATATCACATTTAAACTCTTCATTAAAGTAAGCCCTACACCACTGCTCAGAGGGCTTGTCTTGAAACCAGTTCCATCCTTCCTTACCTACTTCCTTCAATTTCAGCATCATTTTATCAAACTCTTCTTCTGTATTACTACAAGCAGCCCTCCACATTGCTTGCTTGTAGGCCAATCCACCATAGCCCGCTGTCTTTAGGTTGTTGTGCATGTGTCTAACACAAAATCTATGTTCTAAGCCAGAAAAAATACTTTGAAATGCTTGTATCAAACCTTTTTGTTTATTTGATATGAACGAAAAATTCTCATCAGCAATCCCTAAATCTTGCTTTAAGATTGTGAGAAACCATTCCTATATCTCTTCAGTTTCTTTCTCTACCACAGCATAAGCAACGGGGAATAAATTATTATTACCATCGACCCCTACGGTCGTCAACAACATTCCACCATGTTTACCTTTCAGAAAACACCCATCGACTCCAAGAATCGGTCTACAACCAGTCAAGAAACCCTTCTTCAAAGCCTCGAAACACACATACAACTTACTAAAATGAGTTACTCCATTATCAACTTCTGTCCCTAATAAAACAGTAGAACCCAGATTTATTTTCTTGAGCTCATCAACATAGGACCACAACTTTGAGAATTGGGCATCAGGATCACCCTGTATTTTCAAAAGTGCATTCATTTTAGCCCTGTATGCCTGCTGCTTACTCACTCGGCACTTAATATCAGTTATTGCATCCCACATAAACCCTTTAACATTCCTAGAATTATCAGCCTGGAATCTTTGCAAAATTCTCTCACTCAACCAAGTAGAATTAAGAACATTCACCTTCCCATCAGGTGCACAAGAATGTCTCTCATGGAATTTTCTAATTTGAAAAGAAGTTTCATTTTTAATTTTCAAGACATGAATGTGAAACTTGCACTTCTTATTCAAACACTTGCAATATATTCTCCGTTTATCATTTCTTAGAAAACAGACACTTCTTCTTGACTTTATTGCATGTGATTGGGCTGTCTTTTTAAACACCTTCTTACTAGCAAATACCTGCCCCAATTGAAACTCAGGGTTGAAAGTCGTATGTGGATTAAATGCAGGATAACTAGGCTCTGTATTGTCATCATCAGACACCCTATTTTCATCAAAGTCATCCTCACATTCAACTACATCAACATCATCTTAGCTTGTCTCCTCAGTATCACTCTCGCTATCCCCACCATCAGCCACATTAGCTTCCGAATCTGGATAACAAATCAATTTATGAACACCAATCCCTTTTTTCCTATAAATTTCAGATTTTTCCTTTTGCTTCCTCCCCCTCTTCGTTGAGCAACGCTTCTCCACAGATTTTTCAAGATTTCCTAAAGGAGAAGTAGATTCATAATGAAAACTCCGAGCCATGTTACTAGGTTCTGTTTCATGTAAGTCATCTACACCCTCTTCTACATTATCCTCCCACATTTGATCATCTTCCTCACTATCAGTCATCTCATTTCCTATTGTAAAGTCTTCATCCTCAAATGATGAATACGAACTGTCATCATTGCTCACAGCCACTAGTTCAACACAAACATGCATCTCCCTACCCCTAGTTATATATGTCTTACATCAGACTCTTAAGTCAGAGTCATCACCCACATCAACCGAAGTAAAGTTCCCTTCCCCAACTTTACATAGTATTTTCTCTCACCAGTAACACCAGCTTCCTTATTCCACTCATCCAAATCAGAATATTTTACAGAATTAGACTTAACCCAGTTAAAAACCATCATTTCATCTCCTACATAGTCTATACTAGGAGAAGTAATGAAATTTTCCCTAAACTGTAGCACTACGCTAATGTAATCAGTTTCATCACCTGGATAAATTTTTTGAAAAAATTAATAAACACATTTTATTATAGTAAAAAGTAAAAGGAATCCCACTCACTTTAAAAAAATTCAGCACAAAAAACAAATATGGCCTAAACTTTTTTGGGACCACAACCATTAAAATATGCATACAATGTATAACCCACTTGACTCTCAAAACATTCATTGCTCACCAACCGACAACAAAAAAAAAACTATTGACATTAGAAAAGGACAAACGATTAGGAATATATACCATAGGTTGACCAGTTGACAACCCCTTTTTTCCTGGAATAAACCATTGCCCCCTGTTCTAGAATCAAAATGTGATTCCCGTCCAAGAAAATGGGGTGAGAATAACAATAGCTTTACGTTGATGATGATTATGGTCTTTCTTATTCGAGCCCGTTTTCTATCGTCGTTGATTGATTGTGGGCGGGAATAAGAACTAGGGTTCTTCAATGGGGAAATTTTGGGATCGCAATTTTGATGTTTAACGCATCTGGTTTCTTTTTCTAATTTTAATTTGTATTTTGTGTTCAGTATTAAATGTTTCATTATTAATATTTATTTGTTTTATTAATTATCTATTTATTTAAATTTGATATATGATGTGGAAATGGAGAATAGAATTAATTTTTGTTGTAGAGGGTGATGTGTATATTTGATTGGCCCATATTACTTTGAATTGCCACATATGACTCAGCTGCCGGTGCACATGTGAATTCCGGGCCTGAAAGTGGGCTTCCGGCGACTTTGGGACCAAAAGTGGCCAATGTCAAGAGTTATGTGACAAAATTTAAAATCTTATCTCTTTTGGGACAAAATCAAAAATTCAATATAGTTACGGGACCAAAACTGATTTTAACTCTCAACAACTTGAAGAACAACTTCAAAAGCAAGACTAACACCACCAACAATAGCAGACATAACAATACCACGTGCTAATGCAAACCCCAATTTCTTAATTCCTCTCATCAATAAATCCGACTCCTGTACAACGCGCGCAGTTGTTATATTGGACACTAAAAAATATTGATCGAAAACAGAACTGAATATTTTGTTATATATCATTTAACATGCTCCCTCACGTGTAAATAAAAAGTGATAATATTTTACTCTTTCATGAACCATTTATAATGTAAATAAAAAGTGATAATATTTTATAACGTAAGTGATAATGATTTATAGCTAAAATGATAACTGTTTTAAATTGGACACTAAAAAATATTGATCAAATACAGAACTGAATGTTTTGTTATATATCATTTAACACGCTCCCTAACGTGTAGGTGAGTTTGCACAGAGAGTTTTCTTCTTTTATAAATGGATCGATGAAGACCTAATTAGGACAAGTATGTACCTGGGGAGCAGGAGAGCCAACATCCTTATTTTCTTCGATATGTTTTTCCATATTTTCTCTGCACTTAAACAAAATCATGATGCAGTCTGTGGACCATTTTTATAGTATGTATGTACGAGTAGTTGGTAATTGTTTTTAAGTAATTCCACTAATTAAATTGCACTCCTCTCCAGCCACTTGGGTGTGCCAAATTAAAAATTTCTATGTACTCTCTTGTGATATGGATTGTGAGACAAATCGATTTATTATTAAAATATGATTTTAAAATGAGTATGATTGTGAGACGAGACGAATTGTAAGCATACTATTTAATTTTTACAATGAGTATTAATATTTTTAAATAGACTTATATATGATTTTAAGAATAAAATAGTATTTGGAAATTATCCTTTCAAAGATAAGATATCCTTTTATTTTTATCATGTAGTAGTATTATTTTTTCATGTATTTTAACTTTAACTTTTTAAAATAAAAGTGATCGGATCCAGAAGTTGTAATTTTGTAGAACTGTTAAGTGTATAAATTTGTTAATGGGGGTGTTCTTTTCTTAAAATTTTTTTTTTGGAACGGACAAATAAAAATGAAAATTTAATACATCTATTTAAATGGAAGAAGAAATTTACAAATTTTTAATTGTATCTCGAAATTTCAAAGTTTGAATCCAAATGGGATCAGCTACTGCTATACTTTCACACATTTTTAATAAATACTGTATCATTCTTTTTTTAATTTAAATTAAAGGATATAATATTTAATAGGTAGATGATGAGGGAGAATTTTTTTAAAATATGTAGTGGATATGTGTATTAGTGTATTGTGTGAGTCTCATAAAAATATATTAATTATTTTGTATAAGTCTCATTTAATAAAAAGAAAAAACACATTTTGTGTTGGGACGAAAAAAATAGTAAAATACACTCCTTATAATGGGATAGAGAGAATAATAACACACGAGAATCGCAATCCAACCCATTGTAGAAAATACTAATGTATTGAGTTTTCGATAGCCCATGCTGCGGACACTTACGAAGCATGTCCTTGAATCTGTCCCAAGCTTCATGAAACTTCTCATTACCATGGATATCAAATTGATTGATCTTTTGCTTCATCTTGAACACCTTTGAAGGTGGCATGTATCGCTCCAAGAACTTCACTTTCAACTTCTCCCATGTATCACATTCAGCAGCACTAAGATTATCGTACCAATCTCTCTCTTTTTCATTCAGCGAGAACTGAAACAATATAATCTTCCTCGCATCCTCATGAGCTCCTGCATCTTTTTGTGTGCTTGCATACCCAAGGAACTTATTTAGATGTTGCCGAGGATCTTCAAAGGTTCCCCCAGAGAAGGGACTCATTTCAGTCATGGTGATAAGAGCAGGGTGTAAATTGAAATCAGCTCCGGTCCCTCTTGCTCCTAACAACCCTGCATTGCCTCCTCCGTTGTTCTTAAAGACTTCACGGATGGCAAGTGTATCAGGATTCATAGCCATGTTGACTGTTTCTACTTCCAAATTATCTTCGGTTGCAGCTTCAATTGTTTGCGAATTCAGCACGTCAACTTCAACTCTTAAATCAAGAGCCTCAATTGGATCTACGTTCTTATACTTATTCTTCTTTTTCTTCCTTGACGATGCTCCAATCTCCGGATTATAAGACTCTAATTCACCTTTTTAGATCTCGTGAGTATACACCTAAAAAGAATAAGTGTTTGAAATCAAAGACAAGAATAATAATCTCAATTAAACTAGAAATAATAAACTGATAATCTATGCCCTCTCCGGCAACGGCGTCAAGAACTTGATGAGCGTTTTCTTAACACACAAAATTAATCCTCAAGTATAAGGATATCAATTATAGTTTCGATAGGTGAGCAAGTGATAATCGTACCCAAGAGACGGATTATTATCAGTTTGATTATGTTCTAATTAACTAAGATTATGTTTGGCAAATTGGTTTGAAATTGTTACGAAATTAAATAGCGATTAACTTAAATAGCAAATCAAACAAAATAAACAAGCAATAGAGAAAATTCGGCTGTGATCAAGCAAGAAGTTAGGTAGTTCTTCGGGCATCCAATTTTACTTGTTAATTTTCTTTCCATGTGTTATTGTCTGACTCTACCTTGTGTTTTATGTACGCATCACTAAACCATGCAAGTTCACCCTATAGACACAAGTAAACATGCGTATGACACGTGTGAATATCCTCGGAGTAAGAGATATAATTCACCCTCTTTCTAGGTACTATCAGTATCAATTATTCCCGTACACTTAGTACTTTAACCCGATATGATCCCCCTTTATAGGTACTATGAAGTTATACTCTTTATCCTACTTATTAACCCGAATAATATTCAATTAACAAATATTCATATAAGATAGTTCTAATAAGACTTCAGAATCCATTCACTTAGAATTATAACATGTAATCCTACTCAACAGTGAACGCACTCAATCAATAACCAAGATATGTATTCAAACTCTACATAACAGTTAATGATGCACAAAACGACCGTGAGTATGAATTAAAAAGGCACAATCTTATATAAAATAAACTACAAGTAGTGTTGTACGGAGTTTACACATGAAAATTCAATAAACTCATAAAACTTTCATAACCCTAGAACTACTGGAGCGGTTCAAGCCCATGATTGATCTAGGAACAATCATGGTTGATTGGTATGATCTTACTTGACACGCCAGACGAACCTCTCTTCACGACTCCTTCGGTTGATGGTAGGGTTTCGATGGTGGATGGATGATAAATGATGTGTCGTCTTTTCTCCTATGAAGGCTCTTCTTTTATACTTGTAGAACCTCCTTATGGGTTTAGGATGAGCTTTTGCTTGAGAAATACGTCAAATTTGGTAAAAAGACATCCGAAACTTCCAAAAATATCATCAGCGAGAATCTACTCGACCAAAACTGGCCTGGTCGAGCAAGGCCTTCAACTCGAGCAATGGTCGAGCAAACTCTCTGTAGGATTTGCGCATTTTGCTCGACCAAGCTCATCTGCTCGACCAAAGTGATGCTGGTCGAGCAACACCTCCAAGTCGAGCAACCTCTCTGTATGTTTCTGCGTACTCCACTCGATTTGGGCACCTTGCTCGACCACAATGATGGAAGTCAAACAACCTCCCAAAAAATCACCTCGAAAAATGTGTCTTCCAATTCCGAGCCCTTCAGACCTGTTTACCTATCCAAATATGCTCAAAAGGCCTTACTAGCCTCTGATTCATAGATTCTCCGTAAACAATTCAATTCGTCTCAATAATAGACCAAATCGTACCCTCTTTCCACACGAATCAAAGCCCAAAATACGTAAATTTACACTCTCATCACTCGGCATAGGCGAACATGTACCAACACACATATTCTCTTCATACTCGAATGCGCTTGGATCTCATTTTGTACTTTTCAAACTCGCCTTAGGACGGCCACGAGTGGATGTAATAGGTTGGGGCTCAAGCAGTGGTGTGGTGATTAGGTTCTTTACCTCCCTTATTCGCCTAAGCATAAAATGCTTTACAAATATAGACGCTGACACGAACATTTTCTCCAACCAATCTATGCACTCTCTCCGCTGAGCTAGTATAGCTTCATCTTCATCAACACTACATTTCTCTCTTGGTGTCAGCTCAATGTCAAGTTTTCGCCAAAATTTATCAACACACTCAAGTGGAATTGGCTTGCGGGACAAGACAAACGTCGAGAGCTCATGTGCACATGGTAGGCCACATGTTTTTCGCAATATACAGCCACAATAAGCAGGATCCACAAGTACATCAGTACTAACAATTTTAAACTCCTTCAAAATTCGATTTAAACCCGTTTCTGACACAATACCGCGAAGAATTTTAAAGTGAATTGGACTATACTTGTATTGCACAACATTTACACTCTTCTCAAATGAATTCCTTATCTCGGTGTGAGATGACTCCATTAGCGTATGTATTTCATTCCAACAATCCTCGAACGTATCCATACTCGTTCTGAGTTGTCTCTTCAGTGCTGCATGATGTCCATCGATCCTATAAAAACCCATAAAAATATGAATGTCAAGTAAGATATGTGTTTGTAAAATTTAAACAAAGTAAACATCTCTCACAATCAAATCCAAACTTGCTTGTGGTGACATTCTCGTAATGGATTATGTTATTTGTCAAATAACTTACAAACTTCTCTTTGTATGGTTTGATCCAGCTTTGAATGACATATGTCACAATTGTCGGCCATTCAGAAAAGCTATCACGAAAGTTTTTGAGCAAAACCTCAAAAGTTTGAACATCATTGTATGCAACCAACACGTTCTATGATGCTTGGAATGATTTCCAATGCTTCTTCTTGAAATATTTCTTGCAATTTGAAAGTCTGTGATGATCACCAATGGATAACATGAGTTATTAAGCAATAATTTCAAAGTGCTTAATGCCTATATATAGTTGTCTTCTTTCTCAAATTTCATGTATGCACATGTTATGCGAAACGACATGTCTGTGCTAGTAACTCCAATTATCTCCAACAAGGGATATCTGTACCTATTTCTCTTTTAGTTACAATCCATTAGCACTATATACGAAAAGACACGAAGCAAAGTCTATACTCTTATGGTGAGCAAAGTAAAGGTCTGTCACAACTTCACCACATTGCCGATCGAGAAAGTAATAATCGTACTCAAGTAGCTTGCCCTTCAAAAATTGTATCTGAGACTGACCACAACGCTCATTGATCATGTGTTTTGTACGAGCATTGTAGATAGTCTTCATTTAAGATACATTACCCTAGAACATTTTCTTCAACTTTAGCATTATTGTCTTGGATTTCACGTTACTCAATGATAGCTCTACTACGTAATCCTCCTCTGGAATAGTTAGACGATCGGCGAATGCGTAACCCTCTAGGTAAGTAGCAGTAGGGCCACTCTCCCATAAGCTCTAGCTGTCTAGCTTTCAATAGAAAATGATATCTACATTTCTTTGTTCCAGTATCCCTCTTCCTTCCATATTTATCTTTTTTGAATTGATATCAAGTTCATCCACTTTATCATTTGCTAAAACGATGGCTGTTTTAGACATTCTATCACGATATTCCCCTCCTCTTTCACAATCAATGCATAAGCAACCCTTGTATTTATTATTCCCTCCATTAACCTCTTAACAACAATAACCATCCCATTTTCTTTTCCAACTTTTCTAACCCAATTTAGAAGATCATCTCTAATTCCAAATAAAGTATGATTGGTGTAGAGATTCGTAAAATCCATCACCATCTCATTCAAAGGAGATGCATCATTAATAGATTGTTTTATTTCTATCTTAATTTCTGAAAAAAAATAATTTAATGTATAAGGGGATGAATAAACACCAAAGCTAGTAAAAATAAAAATTTGATTGCCGGTGTAAAAATTTCAATCAACAGTGTCCGAAATTTTACACAAAATTCGTTCACCAAATGCCGAAATTTTACGATATATTTCATATAGTACCAGTCGAATTTATTAGCAAAAATTTCGGTCACCACTGGCCGAAATTTATAATCTTTTTCAGCCGATCGGAGATGAATTTTCTTTGCAATTTTTATAAAAAATGAACAGGGAAGAAAACGTAAAAATTGCACAATACATAATTTGTTTAGTAAAAAAATAATCTAAAACCTACAATTTTTATTGGGTAATCATCTTTATGCTCCATATTGCAAAGAAATAGTCTCTTTCAAGCCCTAAACCAAAAAACTAGGGCTTTCAAAATATAAATCATGGATCACATTATCCTTGATTGGATGAAAATAAATCTTTTGAGAATAAGCCAAAATTTTGTATGCTTAGACTAACACAATAGGTTTGCAAAGATTATGGGAATGAATGATTTAGTGTTAGTTCCTTCAAAAACTTGTTTCTTCATTAATTCTTCTCCATTCTTCCTCTCGTTCATTAGTGTGTCATGTGCGTGTGATCAATGTATGTTTTTGGTGTATTGTGTGTGAGTGTGTATTTTTAGTTTGTGTTTTAGGTGTTGGGTGTGCAAAGAATTTTTTTTATTTTTTATTTAACAAATAGGTTAGATTTTTTAAAATAGGGTAGGGATATAAATAACTTTTTATATATTAATACGGGTGCCTTAAGTAAGACTTCGGGTGGCAATAGTGTCACCCTTTTATTTTAGCTCGTATTTGTTTGTTTTAATTCTGAATCGAGCCATTATTTTTTCCATATCTTCGTAATTAAATGTAGAAGCTCATTTTAAGTATAATTCCAATAAAAGATTCCTCTCCACAAAAATTAAGAAATTAAAGAAATTAATCATTAAAAACAACCTTAATTATGTAAAATTAGCTAAAAATAGACCATATTTTATAGCAATTTCTAAACAAATATCGGGTAATCAGGTCGGGTAATTAAATTTAAAAGGAGAACCTTTACCTACATATTTTTATTGGGTTCGGGTATTAACCAACTCGTTACCCAATAAAGCTTACATTACCTGTACACATCACCTCGGATATCCACGGGTAACCCGACCCGACGAGTAAATTTGACATCTCTAGTAAAATATTTCTTGAAATACAAGGATGAAATTACAATTATATATATTATTACTATTAATATTGAATCCTAAAAATAAATAATATTAATCGAGGAAAATATGCTCTAAATCAGAAGTTGTGAAATTATAATTATGAAATTAATATTAAATTCTAAATATAATATTAAAGGCAAAATAAACTATAAACCACAAAATTTTCAAATAGTTGAAGAAGACATAATTAATTTAATTTGATTAAATATGAAATATATTAGATATTAAATGTTATTTGATAATTAATACTCCCTTGTACATATTTAATCTATTCATTTTATTATTTTGGGCTGTTCACTTTTAATTTATTCATTTAACCTTTTAGATATATGAGTCCCACACATAATAATGCAATTAAAATATGGAATCATACATCCCATTAGTACAACTAATCATTACACATAAAATAATAATATTTTTTAATTTATGTGCATAAACAAATAGATTAACAATGAGAGGGTAATAATTAAAAAAAGTTACTCCCTCCGTTCCCTTCAAATGTATTCGTTTACTTTTTGCATTTGGATTAAGTAGTATAATAATTTAATGTATACTAAGGTGAGAGAAATAATATTTTAATGTGTAGTGGGTAATTGTAGTAGTATTGAGTGTGAGACCATGTGTAGTGATTGTGGGTCACATCAATCTAAAAAGAGAAATAGATACTTTGTAATGGGACGGACCAAAATAAAAAAATGATAGAAGGGGACGGAGGGAGTACTTGGAAGCATTGATGATGAAAGTTTTATTATAATCTTTGTTTTTTAGACTTAGCTTATGTTGACCGGCAAAGTAAAATGTGTAGGATGCCATGGTGGAACAATCCAGAAGATTCATATTTGAATCGGAGATTGAACTTGAAAGAGCTTTCCATTCAATTCACACCCGATCACACGCCGTGTATTTTGCGATTGACCATTTATTATCCAATCAACCAAATTGGTCAACTTTCTAATATTATTAAATTAACATAATCGAAAATTTTCTTAAAGTTAGTTATGTTTGTTTTCCAAATTCAATTTTTGGTTTTTAAAATTTACATTCATGATTTTAAATCACCTCAATTTAGAACATATGCATTGGAGGCAAATTTTTTAGTTGAAATCAAGATTTGTCTTAAACTGACCAATGTGGAATTATTAATTTAAACTCATAGCACTGCTGGTTTACTGTCATGAACCGAATTCATTGACAAAAAGATGAAATAAAGATAGACATATTTGATATAATTAAGTGCAAAAGTTATTTTTTTATTAGCCAATTTAAACTAAACATGAATGTAGATTTCAGTTGAATTTTATTAAAAAAGGTAAAAATTGAGGTGGATGAGAGAGAATGCAATTTAAAGTGAATGTCCAATGTGAATGCTCTAAATTCTTTTAATCCATAATCCACCATCCATATTTTATTCATTATCGTAATACTTAATCACACTATCTCTATTTTTAAATTGAATGGTTTTGTCCTCATGCATGAAACTCTTTCAAGTTTCAATGTTCACCGATTCAAATATGAATCTTCTGGATTGTTCCACCAACATGGCATCCTACACATTTTGCTATAATAAATATCAAAATTGGTCATGTAAGTATGATATTTTTCAATTTGTCATTTATCATTTGCAATTCTCAATTTTGATCATTTTTTGTCCACTTTTAGTCCTTTTGGTCCAAATTTGGTCCTTTATGTTAAAAAAATGTCCAAAAATTATCCGAAAGTGCATACATTTATGACCAAAAGTGGACAAAAAAAGACTAAATTTTGAAAAAAAGGGCCAAAACTGGATCAAAAGAACTAAAACTGGACAAAAAAGAATCAAAATTGAGAATTGTAAATAATAAAAAACTAAAATTAGAAAATACCATGACTAATTTTGATATTTTTGTCAGTCAACATATATAAGTTAATCCAAAAAACAAAGATTATGATACTACTTTCATATTCAATGCTTCCAAGTAATTTTTTTTAATTATTATTAATTATTAATTAACATTCAATATCTAATATTTTATATTTTATCATATTAGATTATGTGTTCTTTTATGCTTGGATTTCGAAAATTGTATGGTTTATAGTTTATTTGCACTTAAAGAGTAATATTCATTTTAACATTTATGACATATTTTCACACTAATATTAATTCTAAAAATATAATTATAATTTTACACTTGTGTGATTTAAAGCAGTATTATTATAATTTAAACGGTAGCTCGAACCATGCCCCAATAAAATTTCCATTTTTAATTACAAATTGGATGTGTTTTGCAACAATATTTAAATATGGTGAAAAAATTACAATTTCTCAAAAGTGTGGATTATTTTGCAATATTGGTAAAATTCATGATTTTTTTTGCAATTAACCCTATAATATAATATAATATTCTTGCACAGCTGTGAGCCGCCACAAATAATATAATATATCGTATAATAATATTTAAATACACTTTATAACTATTAATTACTATTCCAAAATTAATTAGAATTTTTTTTAATATATTGAATATGAAAGATGTTAAAGGGACAAATAGATAAGAATAATACGGGTTTTATGGGACTTATTAGAATTGCATTTTAACGCTTAGATGAATTAATTGGGGGCAAACAAGACTTAAGCGTCTGAGCTTCAAAAAAATTGTGAATTAAAAAATTGGATTTAATTACAAATACCTAAATAAATTTAGCAAAATTCTTATATGCTCGTTATAACAATAACTCTTAAATGCCTAAAATTAAGAAAATTCTTAACTCTATTATTGACTTGATTATAAATTCATAAGTTGACATGACATATGCATCGATCGAACTATTTTTATTTTTATTGTAAATAGAGTTGTCTCTTATGTCCACATAAAGTGCACATGTATATAAGATCGGGTACAACATTATGTATTAAAGATCTAAGTTTTTCATTGAAAGATCAACTAAAATATGAATAGTATATCAGTGATTAGAAAATCAGATCGGAGAACGAATCGGAAGAACAACGATTAGAGGTTCTATCGTGCGGTTCAAGCGGAAAATTGAATTTTACATATTTTCAATTATATTTTATAAAATTACCAATTATAAAAATATATAATCACCTAAATTATTTTTTAAAATTTAAAATACAATTTAAAATCAATATATAATTGAATAAAAATATCTATAGTTCATAATTTATATTTCATACATAGTTTATAATATATTCACTCAACATTATAATTCATAATTTAATCTAAAATGTAAATATTATGTTTTAAAATAAATAAAAATAAAAGTGAAATATCATAAAAGTTAAAAAATTAAAAAATAAAAACAGGTTGAACCGGTTCAACCGATTTTTACAGTTTTAACCGGTTCAACCAGGTTCAACTCCAAAAACGGTTTTATAGGATTTCCGGACCGGTTCCGGGCCCGGTTCCCAGTGCAATCGATTTAATCGGTACGATTTTAGAATATTGGTATAAATATTTGATTAAAAAATTAATTATTTTTTTAAAAAAATTAAGGGTATAAATTCTTATAATAAAAGGTACTCCCTCTGTCATGTTTCAATGTTTACGTTTGTTTTTGCACGTTGATTAAGAAGTATAATATTTTAATAGATGGTGGGTGGAAAAATATACTCCCTCCGTCCGGTTCTAAGGTATTCTTTTGCTTTTTGCACGTGTCCGGTTCTATGGTATACATTTGCTTTTTGCACGTGGATTAAGGGGTATTATAATTATATGTAAAGTGGGTAGTTGTATCAGAGGGAAGTGATGAGTCATATTATGTATTTTTTTACTAAAAAGGGGAAATAAATACCTTTAAAGCGGACGCCAGAAATAGTAAAATGGATACCTCAGAAGCGGACAGAGGAAGTAATATTTAATGTAAAGTGGGTAGATGTATTAGTGTTGGATGATATACTAATTATTTTAGGTGGGACCCATATTCCAAAAAGGAAAACATAAACATTGAAATGAGACGCGCAAAATAGAAATGTGAACATTGAAACGGGATTGGAGGGAGTATGACTTTCGAAAAGAATGAGATTTGGAGGCATTGCATCCCAAAAACATGCAAGTTTTAGTCTGGTAAAAAAGAACTCATTGTTTGACTCAATAACTCGATTATAAATAATAATAACTCAATTAAAAATAAATATATAAATCAATCAGTTATTAGTGGCTCAATCAAACAAATATATGACTCTATTAAAATGATTAAAATTAAATTTATAATTAAAATTTGGGGATAAGTCGATAAATGTGGGCTGATTATAAATTTCAATCAAGAATATTTTAGTTATTTTGGATATTTAAAATATATTACTAAATTTGGGATAAAAAATAGGAGTTGGTCTCTTGTATCTTCAAGTGTACAAAGTGTGTAAGGTACAATATTTTGTCTAAAGGATATACAATTTAATTAATAAGGGTACACATTTTTGTTCTAAAGGGTACACTTTTATTTACTCCCTCCGTCCCCTTGAAAGGTATCCGTTGACTTTTGCACGTGAATTAAGGAGTATAATAATTTAATGTATAGTAAGGTGAGAGAAATAATATTTTAATGTGTAGTGGGTAGTTGTATTAGTGTTGAGTGTTGTGTCATGTGTAGTGGTTGTATGTCACATTAATCCAAAAAGGGAAGTGTAGTGGTTGTATGTCACATCAATCCAAAAAGAGAAATGAATACTTTGTAATGGGACGAACAAAAATGAAAAAATGGATACGTATGAAGGGGACGGAGGGAGTATTTATTTTTATTTTTTTCAGAAAATAAAGAGTACACGTTCTTATACTAAATGATACACCATTTAATACTAAAGAGTATCTGGACGCATGGTGGACGCACGGTGTCCCGGGACGCACAATTTTTTGCCATAAAATAAATCTTCTAAACATTTTATGGAGCAATATATATTCATGAATGTAACAAAAATTTGGGAATTACTAATATTTTACACTAGACAAAAAGTTATAGGCAAAAGTTCGAGCAAAATAATATTGATCCCTCCATTCACTTCAAATATGATCATTTACTATTTTTTTTAGTTGAATTAAAAAATATTATTATTTTATTTGTAGTGAGATTAGAGTAAAATTTTGGATTGATGAAAAGATAATTATGGAAATGGAGGAATTAAGTAATATATTTCTTTTTTCAAATTGAAAATTAAAAATAATTGTTTAAAGGAATTAATTAATATTATTGTGCATAAAAATAATTAATTTGTGTGTTAATTTATCAATCAATTGCATATAGATGTAATGCAGTGGGCTCCATCATGAATTTTAAGGAAAGTTTGGAACTGGGAAGAAAACGTAAAAATTGCACAATACATAATTTGTTTAGTAAAAAATAGTCTAAAACCTACAATTTTTATTGGGTAATTATCTTCATGCTCCATATTGCTAAGAAATAGTCTCTTTCAAGCCCTAAACCAAAAAACTAGGGCTTTCAAAATATAAATCATGGATCACATTATCCTTAATTGGATGAAAATAAATTTTGTGAGAATAAGCCAAAATTTTGTATGCTTAGACTAACACAATAGGTTTGCAAAGATTATGGGAATGAATGAGATTTAGTGTTAGTTCCTTCAAAAACTTGTTTCTTCATTAATTCTTCTCCATTCTTCTTCTCGTTCATTAGCGTGTGATGTGCGTGTGATCAATGTATGTTTTTGGTGTATTGTGTGTGAGTGTGTATTTTTAGTTTGTGTTTTAGGTGTTGGGTGTGCAAAGAATTTTTTTTATTTAACAAATGGGTTAGATTTTTTAAAATAGGGTAGGGATATAAATAACTTTTTATATATTAATACGGGTGCCTTAAGTAAGACTTCGGGTGGCAATAGTGCCGCTCTTTTATTTTAGCTCGTATTTGTTTGTTTTAATTCTGAATCGAGCCATTATTTTTTCCATATCTTCGTAATTGAATGTAGAAGCTCATTTTAAGTATAATTCCAATAAAAGATTCCTCTCCACAAAAATTAAGGAATTAAAGAATTAATCATTAAAAATAACCTTAATTATGTAAAATTAGCTAAAAATAACTATATTTTATAGCAATTTCTACGCAAATATCGGGTAATCAGGTCGGGTAAATTTAAAAGGAGAACCTTTACCTACATATTTTTATTGGGTTCGAGTATTAACCAACCCGTTACCCAATAAAGCTTACATTACCCGTACCCATCACCTCAGATATCCACAGGTAACCCGACCCGGCGAGTAAATTTGACATCTCTAGTAAAATATTTCTTGAAATACAAGGATGAAATTACAATTATATATATTATTACTCTTAATATTGAACCGTAAAAATAAATAATATTAATCGAGGAAAATATGCTCTAAATCAGAAGTTGTGAAATTATAATTATGAAATTAATATTAAATTCTAAATATAAATATTAAAGGCAAAATAAACTATAAACCACGAATTAAATAGATGAAGAAGACATAATTAATTTAATTTGATTAAATATGAAATATATTAGATATTAAATGTTATTTGATAATTAATACTCCCTTAGTACATATTTAATCTATTCATTTTATTATTTTGGGCTGTTCACTTTTAATTTATTCATTTAACCTTTTAGATATATGAGTCCCACACATAATAATGCAATTAAAATATGGAATCATACATCCCATTAGTACAACTAATCATTACACATAAAATAATAATATTTTTTAATTTACGTGCATAAACAAATAGATTAACAATGAGGGGGTAGTAATTAAAAAAAGTTACTCCCTCCGTTCCCTTCAAATGTATTCATTTACTTTTTGCATGTGGATTAAGGAGTATAATAATTTAATGTATAGTAAGGTGAGAGAAATAATATTTTAATGTGTAGTGAGTAATTGTAGTAGTATTGAGTGTGGGGCCATGTGTAGTAGTTGTGGGTCACATCAATCTAAAAAGAGAAATATATACTTTGTAATGGGATGAACCAAAATAAAAAAATGATACGTATTAAGGGGATAGAGAGAGTTCTTGGAAGCATTGATGATGAAAGTTTTATTATAATCTTTGTTTTTTAGACTTAGCTTATGTTGACCGGCAAAGTAAAATGTGTAGGATGCCATGGTGGAACAATCCAGAAGATTCATAATTGAATCGGTGATTGAACATGAAAGAGCTTTCCATTCAATTCACACCCGATCACACGCCGTGTATTTTGCGATTGACCATTTATTATCCAATCAACCAAATTGGTCAACTTTCTAATATTATTAAATTAACATAATCGAAAATTTTCTTAAAGTTAGTTATGTTTGTTTTCCAAATTCAATTTTTGGTTTTTAAAATTTACATTCATGATTTTAAATCACCCCTATTTAGAACATATGCATTGGAGGCAAATTTTTCAGTTGAAATCAAGATTTGTCTTAAACTGACCAATGTGGAATTATTAGTTTAAACTCATAGCACTGCTGGTTTACTGTCATGAACCGAATTCATTGACAAAAAGATGAAATAAAGATAGACATATTTGATATAATTAAGTGCAAAAATTATTTTTTTATTAGCCAATTTAAACTAAACATGAATGTAGATTTCAGTTGAATTTTATTAAAAAAGGTAAAAATTGAGGTGGATGAGAGAGAATGCAATTTAAAGTGAATGTCCAATGTGAATGCTCTAAATTCTTTTAATCCATAATCCACCATCCATATTTTATTCATTATCGTAATACTTAATCACACTATCTCTATTTTTATCATCCTTTTATCGCATTAATTAATACACTTTTATATATAGGGTAATTATACTGTTCACTCGGGTGCACCTTAAAATAGGGTGCACCCATATACAAATATAAATAAAAACATATACAATTATGAGCAAAAATATATACAATTTAACTGTTAGTTTTTTTAATAAAAAATTAATTGTAAAAAAATATACAATTATTAAAAACATGTATACACTATTAAATAAAAATTTATACACATATGAATATTAATTTTTTTAATGAAAAATTTAGTGTGAAAAAAGTATACAATTATTACCAAACACGTATACAAAATAGAATAATATGTATATAAAATAGAATAAAAAGTGGTACACATATGGGTGCACCCTTGCACCTAGGTGAACCCAATATACACTCTTATATATATTATCACAAATCTCTTATAAATTAATTTTGTATTTACCCATATACTACTATTCAATATATTTCGAACACTCAAGTAAACTAAATAAAAATAGCGTAAATGAATTGCATGAGAATGAGAAAAAAATATACTATTTGTCCTATAAAAAAATTTGCACTCTCACAATAATATTCACACACAAAAAAATATTTATACAATAACTTCAAAAGTTATTTTAATTTCAAATTTAATCTTCCTACTAAAACCACATAACATTAATTTATATTTTTATTAATTATCTAAAAATACTAAAATATCCTTAAAAAAAGTTAATAAAATTAAAAGTTTTAACTTGTTTTTCAATATAGTTTGATACATAATTCAACTTTTTAGCCTGAAGATCAAACTACAAGAAAATCGACAAAATAAAAAGTTCAAAAATAGATCTTATCACATGCATCCAATGTCATAAAATTGATCTGATTCGATTACATTTCGAATATTTTTAATATCAAAAAGTGCAATTAATTCGCGTTAATTAGAAAACAATATAAAACGATAAAAATAATGGAATACACGACAAATGCTCATCCACTATGGATTATTAAAAAGAATGTAATTGGTTCACATTAGAATAAAATAGAAATATTCAATGATTCCTCTAAACCGCCACCATTATTTAAGTTTTAGATGCTTCGCAGCCACTTTCGACGTTATTACGAAATTAATATATAAAAATGATATTATGAAAAAGTCTTACCTAACGCATATTTTTTAATTAATTAATAGTACTAAGATAATTGATTGTAACGTAATTCAACTCAAAACAGAGCTCTATATATATACTCTGCTGAAATTCTTGAGTTGAAACATAACCATTCCTCGTCGAATTCAATACTGCATACTACTCTTAAAAAAACACATATAAACCTTTCATCCTACACTTTAATCCCAAATCAAAAATGGGCATCCCAGTGTTCGAGTTGAATTCCGGATACAAAATGCCAGTGTTGGCACTTGGAACTGCTAGTCATGGCCCAACCAAAGAGCAGGAGAAACAAGCTATGATCCACGCCATCGAACGTGGATACAGGCATCTTGATACTGCTGCTCTTTATGGAAGTGAGGCTGCCGTTGGAGAAGCCATTGAAGAAGCTCTGAAGCGCGGATTGATCAAATCCCGAGATGAACTCTTCATCACAACCAAGCTCTGGGCAGCTGATACTTTCCCTGACCGTGTTCTCCCTGCACTCAAGACATCTTTGGAGTTAGTATCATTTACTTAATTTCTTGTTTCATTCATGATCAACTTTAATAATTGATCACTGATGTGTGGGTATAGGAACCTGAAGCTGGAGTATGTTGATCTTTATCTCATTCATTGGCCTGTGAGCATCAAGTCTCCCGGTTTTAACTATCCGGTGCCCAACAAAGAAGACGTGGTTCCATTCGATTGCAAGGCTGTGTGGAGTGTGATGGAAGAGTGCCAGAGATTAGGGTTGGCAAAATCCATAGGAGTGAGTAACTTCAGCTGCAAGAAACTGGAGGATTTGTTGGCATTTGCAACCATCCCCCCAGCTGTGAATCAGGTGGAGCTGAATCCATGCTGGCAACAGAAGAAGTTGGTGGACTTGTGCAAGGGCAAAGGGATAATTGTGATGGGGTACTCTCCTTTGGGATCAGCCGGACAAGCGTGGGGGTCAGACAGAGTGGTGGGGCATGAGGTGCTGAAGAACATCGCCAAGGCTAAAGCCAAGAGCGTCCCACAGGTCATCCTAAGATGGGCGCATCAACACGGTGTGGCGGTAGCCGTGAAGAGCTACACACCGGAGAGAATGGAAGAGAATAAAAATATCTTCGATTGGGAGTTGAGCGAGGAAGAATTCAAGAAGATAGGTGAGATGCCTCAGGGCAGAGGAACAAAAGCAGAGGGGTTCGTATCGGAAGTAGGGGCTATCAAGTCTGTTGAGGAGCTCTGGGATGGTGAGCTTTGATCCCCTTTAAGGCTAGGCTTGTTTGGATTTCAATAAATTAGTTATTGTTAGCAGAAAATAAAGGCATTACCCTGTCTAAAGAGAGTATTATTTGTATTATTTCAAACTCATATTTGCATTTCACCTTGTTGATGTATACTTTTAATTTAATATACTTTATGCTTTTTGAAATATAGTTTTCCATTTTTTTTATCTAATAAACTTGTACTTGGTTTTAATATATTGGCTGTAGTCAATGGGATGCCTTAATTGCAAAGCAGAGGTGGAGGAAAAAAAGTGAGTTTTTCCTTTTCGAAGTAAAGACTTAAATATCATAAAAGCCATGTGATATTGCAATTTACAATTGGCTTTTACCTTTAGTCTTGATTACTACATCATCTGCAAACATCAATTTCCAAAGTGTACACTCTAAGGAAACAGACTTGAAACTAAGTTCGAATTGAATATTAAAAACCAACTAGCATCCGAAAATTAGAGCATCGTTTTCAAAATAGATAGATCGTTCAGTTCAACCGTTTAAACTAAGAATCCGGAATCGATCCGAAACATCCTAAAAAACCATTTAAGGGTTTGAACAGATTATAATTGGAAAAAATTGTTTCAACTTTCATTTATTTTTTTAGTTTATTTTATTTATAATATTTTTTATTTATAATTTATACTATGATGTTTCATTTTTACTTTTGTCTGTGCCCTAAATCCAATTTTTTTAAATGTATACTCTTTAGTATCAAATGTTATACATTTTATAGTATAAGAACAAATACATTTTCTGAGAAAAAAATTTAATTTTTTAAATCAAACATTAATACTATTTAAATTTCAGTTTATTTTTTCAATGAAAAAATTATATTTTTATTAATTAAATTGTACATACCCTTTATAACATAATATTATATTTTATACACTAGGACACCAGAGATCCACTCATGTTATTGATCCTATATTATTCAGGAGGTATGAATTATGGACTAGTAAACTTTTTATTTAATTAAATTTTAAATTTGTAAAATTATTTATCTCATTATAATTTAAAGGGCCAATTTAAAAACACACATTTATTTAACTAAATTAACAATAGCAACAACAAACAATTTATATAATAAATCTAACCAGTATACACTTTTTGGACTTTAATGTCCTTATTATTCAACTAACTAGATGTAACCATGTCATGTTAAATTTTACTCCTTTTATTTTTGTTGGCCTTTTATACTAATTATTTCATGTTGTTTAAAGAAAAAGCCTTTTTTTCTATTTTTCAAAAAAAAAATTTAAGTAATAAATAATAGAGTAGTAAGTTAGAAGAATTGGATTAAATTTATCAATTGAGTATCGAATTAGGTTAAATTTATCAATTGAATATAATTTCTAATTAATAATATTACTTCACTTTTTATCTGTATCACGAAAATTTTTTCCATAAATTGGTCTCACAAAAGTATGTCGTTTGATGACTTATCACATTTAATTCTCAGTAAACTTCAACTTCACATACTTAATTATTATTATCAGCACACACTTTAATTTAAAAAATAGTCATCTAATCTTTCCCAGGCCGCCTGAGGGGTGGCAACATGAGCCTTTGCCATTTTGGGGGCCAATTTTTTTTAATACCTCTATATATTTATTTATTGTGTTAACTAAAATTTAGACTCAATATATATTTATTTATTAAGTTTGATTAAATTTTAGAACCGACCAACCATTTAGTTTTTAATTTATTTAATTTAATGTAATAAGCTACCAAATTAATTTAATATTATTGGATTAAACTAATTTTTTTTATTGAATCAATGATGATCAATGAGATTTATCATTTATCCCCTAAAAAAATAAAAAATCACTACCTGCTGTACATTTTTTTTCTTAAAGCTAACAATATTCACGCATAAATTATAAAAAACACCAATTTTATATTTCTTGCAAAATTATTAATTTAAAATGCCTAATTTAACAATCTAATTCTCAATTCTCCATTTTACTAATTCATTTTAATACTATTCATTTTATATGGTCAATGTATCAAAAATATATATGAAGGTAAAGTATTTTTTATTTTATAATTTTTTAATGATTTTTTTCCTTTTCATATTCTATAAGTTATATTTTTATTATGAAATTTATTAAAATAAAAAATAAAATAAAAAAATTGAGGGGCCTCAGTTTTTATTTTGACACAGGCCTAAAATTTTCAGGGCCGGCCCTGATCTTTCCACGCAACATACTTTACAAAATTTTATTATAAAAAAATATCAAATTACTTTTAAAAGCAAATTAAAATGTAATTTTTTTAAATTTTTGTATAAACCATAAATGAGAAGATAAAAAGACTAAAATTTACGTGTCCCAAGACACCGTGCCCTTAAATTCTGCATTTTTCTGAAGTTATACCATTTACTATTAAATTGTATGCCCTATGAAAAAATTATATCCTTAATGTGTATATCATTTAAAATAAAATTTTTTACCTTTACACGACTTTTGTACTCGGGAACCCAAAAGATCCACTCAGATAAAAGTAATACGGAAGGAGTATTTGTCAAGTGGAAGCGTCATTTTTAAATAAAAATATGTTATGAAATCATTGAATTAAGTGTCATTTTATTTTATTAGGATGTGAATTTGAATTGGTGAAGAATTATTAGTGTACAATTTTATTCAGATTTTTTCCATCATTTCTTATACTAAAATATGATCTCTCTCTTAAAATTAGAACATAAAATAATAATGTATTCGTTTCTGAAGAGCTACATGTTATTAATTTTATGTAACAATCTCACACCAAGTTTTGTTTTTAAAATATGTTATGAAATCATTGAATTAAGTGTCATTTTATTTTATTAGGATGTGAATTTGAATTGGTGAAGAATTATTACTATACAATTTTATTCAGATTTTTTCCATCATTTCTTTATCTTATACTAAATATGATCTCTCTCTTAAAATTAGCACATAAAATAATAATGTATTCGTTTCTGAAGAGCTACATGTTATTAATTTTATGTAACAATCTCACACCAAATTTTGTTTTTAATTTTAGTTTTCTTATCCATCAATTTTATCGATTTTAATATTTAAATTAAAATTATTTGAAGCATCTTATAAATATATTTTAATATTCTAAAAATATTTATAAGAATATTTATTTTATTAATCTCTTTATTTAATAGTATTTATTATGTTTGTAGACATTATAATTACACACAAATATTAAATCATCACATCACTTAATTAATATTAAATTATTTAAGTTGTTGATCCATATAAAAAATGAAAAGGTTTTATGTCTCAATGTAATTCTACAGCACTTAATTAACATTGCTGATCCATGAAAAAATGAAAAGGTTTTATGTCTCAAATGTACTGATTCTTATTCCATTCGTGTATCAATTTCCTAGAGTTAAATTCATTTTTTGCCCTATAATTAATTAAAATTTCGATTTTTGTCTTATAATTAAGCAAAATTTCGATTTTTGCCCTAAAAAATATAAGTGGTTCAATTTTGCCCTATAGCTAACGAATTGTTTCAATTTTTGCCCATTTTCGCCGGAAAATACAAATTTCGTCGGAATCCGCCACGTCATGCTTAAGTTCGGTTGGTCAATCCGGCGTGGCAATTTTGACCTTTTTTTGAGCCAATGAATCTGCCACCTCATATCCCACCTATTTATTTTTTTATTTTTCATTTCCAAATTAGCATAATATTTAATTAAATTAAAATATAAAAAAAAAGAAAAAATCAATTAAATAAATTAAAATCTGTAAAATAAATTTAAAAAAAAAAGATAAAGAAAAAAAGAGAATTAAACATGTTAAAACATTAAAATCCCCAAATCTGCAAAAACTTCAAACACCCACACATGCTGCAAAGACTTCGCCGCGAAGTAGCAGAGGCCTTCAATGGAGATAGTATCAACGAATCCATACTAACCCAATCAACCTACCTTCAAGCCTGCATCAAGGAAACCCTAAGGCTCCACATTCCCGGCCCGTTCTTCGCCCCGCACTGCGCCATCGAGTCGTGCAAAGTCGACGACTACGTCATCCCAAAGGACAGTATAGTGGTGATCAATGGGCGGGCACTGAGCATGGAAGAAGGCAGTTGGAAGAAGTCATCTGCCTTCGAACCAGGAAGGTTCCTTGATCAGAAGAAGGAGTACATTGGCAGTGTTTTAACATGTTTAATTCTTTTTTTTTCTTTTTTTTTAATTTATTTTACAGGTTTTAATTTATTTAATTGATTTTTCTTTTTTATTTTTTTTATTTTTAATTAAATTATGCTGATTTGGAAATAAAAATAAAAAAAATAAATCGGTGGGATATGACGTGGCGAATTCATTGGCTCAAAAAAAGTTAAAATTGTCACGTCAGATTGACCAACTGGAATTGAAGTGTGATGTTGCGGATTCCGGCGAAATTTGTATTTTCCGGCAAAAATGGGCAAAAATTGAAACAATTTGTTAGTTATAGGGCAAAATTGAACCACTTATCTTTTTAGGGAAAAAATCGAAGTTTTATTTAGTTATAGGGCAAAAAATAATTTAACTCCAATTTCCTGCGTTTATTATATTAATTATTAGATGATCATCCAATATGTATTAAATTTATTAAACTTGTTTAAATACTCCATAATTTAATTAGTAAACAATTTTACTATACTTAAAAAATAATTTAATATTAAAAGATACTTATTATAAATAATAATAATAATAATTGTTATGGGTGTTTATACCCCATATAAGGGCGTGACTTATACGCGAGGTACAACCTGGGGGATAAGTTGAGGCTAAGGATAAGAGTGAAATTTGAACACACGTTGACTGGGTAAAAGGCAGAGAAGCTGGCACCGAGGATAAGGCCTCGGCTGACTGCCAGAAAGCAGAAGACGGAAGCAGTCGACACCGAGGATAAGGCCTCGGCCTCGATCGCTAATCGTCAGCTTATCGGCAATTGGCTATCAGCTCACGGGCCCATCAGAATACTGTCAACCCATCAGTATCATGTCCCGACATAAGAACGACACGCATGCTGGGTGGAGATAACTTGTCAGGATCTTATTGTACCTTCTTACAGACAAGATTCCCTTGGAGGGACACGTGACAACGTTTGACATATCAAAGGGGAACCATCCACAAAATATCTCCACTATAAGACAACATTTCTGCAGAAGGAACAACACAAGACTTGGTGGGCACTTCACTCCAACATCATCTTCTCCATTCTACTGATCTCTCTAAGAACCCACTTGTATTTCTCTCTCTACTTTGTAATGTTTCTTCATGGAACTTGGACTACCAACATCAAGAATAAAGGAAAGGGGCACCAATTTTATGGGGCGACGGAGAAAATTACTTGTTTGATGTGTCCGTTTTAGTGTTCGGTTATTCGTTAATCTTAGTCTAACCCGCTAAAAACGACCATCAACAGCTGGCGCCATTTGTGGGAAACGCTTTGTCCAGATTTTGTAATGTTCTCTGTCATCGCAGTTGTAGCCAACAGGAGTTTATTCGTTCTCACCATTCTTGTTCTTTCAGTTCTGAAAGAACTCAGAAACTCAAATATTCTATTATTTCTCTCTCTAAATCCAAAGAGAGATCTGATGGAAAAGAAGGAGAAAACTTAGTGTTGCAGTTGGTTAGCGCATAATCCTGTTACCCAAAGAGTTTTTCTCGAATCCCGTAAAGAAGATGCAAAAAAGGAACCAGATCTGGAAGAAATTATGAAGTAGCAGCGCACGTTGCTGAGGAAAGAAGAAGACGGGGTATAGCTCGGTAGGTCATAGCGTGGGTCGCTGATTACTGAAAAGAAGAAAGAAATCCACATACATCAAAAGAAGGTCGAGGGTGTTTAGCACACCCCTCCAGATAAGAGGGTGAGATTCTCTACATGAAGAAGAGGAATGACTCATCTTAAGAGATGACTTTGAGGTAATATTACCATCTCCAATCTTAAATTTGCAAATAAATTATGCAGAAGTATGGAATAAGGGGAATATGGCATGTTCTACGCATTTGCTTACTGTGTTATGCTAAATCTGAAGCGAAAGCGTGTATGTTTTATGCTAAATCTGGAGAAAAAAGAATATTCTACGCTTTCTTCATGTTTAATTAATGCTAAACGTGAAATAGAGAAAGCTTCGGATTTTGGGTTCTGTTTAAGTTTAGACCTGATGCATAGCTCTGTCAATTAGAGTGTGTACTGCCGATGGTTTATTTTGGAAGGGATGCTGAGGTTCAACTTTTGGAGATGAACCCACATGAAAAAAAAAAGACCGATGCAGAAAGGGCCGTGGCCGAAGTGAAAGATGCATAAAGGGCCAAGGCCAAAGTGAAGAAAAGGGGTTGTGATGTGTAGCTCAGTTGGTTAGAGCGTGTGTCGCTCGATCAACTGTAAAACTTTTCGAGGCCAACCGACGCAGAAGAGAAAGGAAAGGTGGACTACGCTGCAGTGCCGAGGTGGATGATGTTTGGGAAAATGCTGACGTCACCATGTGATATATAGTTCAGTATGTTAGAGCATGTTTTTCTCATCACGGTAAAGAGGAAAGAAAAGAAAAAAAAAGAGATTGACGCAAGCCGAGGCCGAGGTGGTTAGAGCGTGTTTCTTCATCAACTACAAACATGTCGGGTGAGAGGAAAAGAAAATGAGAAAATCAGAATGGGAAGCTGAGACCGAGGAAGAAGCCGACACGTAGGGTACCGAGGGCCGAGGCTGAGGTTGATGATGAAGGAAGTCGAGGCTGAGGAGAAATCGCAAGTTTGATTCAATTAAGATCTGATTTGTAGCTCAGTTGATGAGAGCGTATTTTTCTCATAAACTGTCGGGATGAGATTCTTAAGAGAAAGGGAAAGAAAAAACATAAAAAGCTGAAGGCGTAAAAAAAAAGGTGCCGAGGTGGAGGAAGATGGAAAAATAAGCTAAATGAGAAATAAGAAAGGAAGAGAGATAGCTCATTTGGATAGAGCGTGGAGTATGTTAAATACTAAGGCTCCACCTAGCTGAGGTGTAGAAGCACGTTCCATCCATATGAGGTGTAGAAGCTGAGCTCCGCCCATGTGAGATGTAGAAACGGAGACTCCACCCGGTTGAGGTGTAGAAGCCAATGACCGAGGATGATAATGGAGGCCGAGGCCGATGACAAAGCATCGGTTCGGGTTCAACAGAGATCTCATTTGTAGCTCAGTCGGTTAGAGCGTGAACCGTAAACATGTTGGGGTGAGGCTTGTAAGAGAGATTGAGAAAGCAGAAAATGTATTAAAAAAAAGAAGCCGAGGCCGAGGCCGAGGAGAATCGTAAGTTTGGGTTCAACTAAGATTTGATTTGTAGCTCAGTTGGTTAGAGCGTATTTTTCTCATCAACTGTCGGGATGAGATCTGTAAGAGAATAAGAAAAGAAAATCCCACGTGGCGGAAGATCCAGTGAAGAAAGCCGAGGCCGAAGAGAATCGCAAGTATGGGTTCACCTAAGATTTGATTTGTAGCGCAGTTGGTTAGAGCGTATTTTTCTCATCAACTGTCGGGATGAGATCTGTAAGAGATAAGAAAAGAAAATCCATAGGAGTGAGTAACTTCAGCTGCAAGAAACTGGAGGATTTGTTGGCATTTGCAACCATCCCCCCAGCTGTGAATCAGGTGGAGCTGAATCCATGCTGGCAACAGAAGAAGTTGGTGGACTTGTGCAAGGGCAAAGGGTTAATTGTGATGGGGTACTCTCCGTTGGGATCAGCCGGACAAGCGTGGGGTCAGACAGAGTGGTGGGCCATTAATTGCAAAGCCTTAATTGCAAAGCAAAGGTGGAAGAATAAAAGTGATAATTTGCTTCGAATTGAACAATTAAAGATCATAATAAGACTAATAGAAATATTGCACTTCACTTTTACCTTTAGTCTTGATTACTACACATCTGCAAACATCACTTTCCAAAGTGAACACTCAAAGGAAACACGCTTTGCGCTAAGGATAACTCCGTCTTTTCAGAGTGAATATATTAAGAAACAACCTACATCCGAAAATTAGAGTACTATTTTCAAAATCGGACCAGATTGACCGATTCAACCGTTTAAACCAAGAATTGGAGTCGGAATCGATTTGAAACATCTAAAAAAACCGTTTTAAGGGGTTGAACTGGACTGAGCCGATCATAATCGAAAATTACCGATTTTAACTTCTAATTTTTTTTAGTTTTTATTTATAATTTATATAATGTTTCATCTTTACTTTTATCTAATTTAGAATATAATATTTAAAAAATGATTAAGTTATGCTTATGTTATTGATTGTATGAATTATGGACTTTGAAATTTTTATTCAATTAAATTATAATTTTAAATTGAAGTCTATTATATGAGTCGAATCACCATTAACTCATTAATTACATTAACCCATTAATTATATTTTTAAGGGCCCTATTTGGTTGTAGTCAACTTAGAAATTTGAAAATTTAATTATAAAAATAAATTAATTAGGTCTTTTATTTTTTTTATGTATATAATGTTATTTTTTAAATTATTATTATTAAAATTTTTATTAATTTAAATTTGTTATTAATTTAATTTATTTTTTTATTTAAATATTATAAATTTATAAAATGTGATACTCAATTGATGAAAAGTGATAACAGTGTTGTGAACTATTACATGAACAATTTATAATATAAATGAAAAGTGATAAAATTTTAAAAGAAAAGTGATAACCTCTCTAATAAAAAGTGATAACTAATTACCAGGGTGTATTTCAAGAATAATTTATAAAATGAATAAAACGTGAAAATATTCTCTTATAAAAAAATATTTTTAATCAAAGAAAAGTGAAATCCGTATAATTGATTTAATTCTCGAACAAATGATCACTGGAATAATAAAAGTGATAGCATTTTTAATAAAAGTTATACATGATAAAAAAAAGTGATAATCGTTTAATTAAATTATTTTACGAACAGTTTGTAAAATTAATAAAAATTAATACCATTTTTAATATAAAGTGATATCCGATCAAGATAAAGTGATAAAAAAAATTAAACTATCTACTAATTGATTACTAATAATATTATTATAATTGAATAAATAATAATAATATATAATATAAAATATAATAACATTTACTAAAATTGAAAAATAATTGAAATACCTTATTGTAATTTGCATCTGGCTCATGGGCAGTGGCCGCCAATTTCTTTAACCTATTAATCTTAATTAAGCAAACCAAACAGGGCCGTGTTTTCTTTGTTTTCATTTTTTTTTTTTTTTATCTTATGTTAATGGATAAAACAATTTGTATGTGAAGATCGTTTGACGTTCTCACCTAAAACATACCCTAGTCTTAATTGCTGCATCAACCGCAAACATAACTTTCCAAAATGAAAGCTGAAGAGATTTTGCCTTTAGATTATGACATCTACAATAAGGTAACTTTTCCTAGTTTAATTGGAGACTTTTACTTTAGTCTTGATTACTACAACTGCACAGTTGACTTTTCAAAGTTACCACCTCGTAGATAACGTTTTTGTCGCTCACATATTCTAAAAAACTTCTCAAGGGTTATCTTTTTTTTTTTTTCGGTAAAGAAAGGGTTATCCATTATTAAAAATTTTCAAGTCAAATCACCATTAATTTTGAAAATTTCTTGTGATAAAACACCATAAAAGAAAATCCACGTCCTTGTATTAATATTACCAATCAATTCAATTAATACACTTTCAACTATAAAGGTTCTTTGAATTTTATAAAGGTCCATAATATTTTGAACTTTAGTCTTTGAACAACGACATCTAGCTTCTACTTCTTCCTCTTGCCCCTGTCATCCATCCATAGGGGACGAAATTAAAGTGATGCATTTCCATCCTACTCCTCGCATATTTAGAATTGGGCTCAACCAGCAATGGAGCTCCCAATTCCCCAATTTCACTCCACAACACATATCAGTCATAATTCCAATCACAACTAAATTCTTGAACTAAAAATAAAAAACTGTACAACAAATCTGGAGAACCAATTCGAATCTAATATGCTATGGTTGAGTATATTTATGTGTATGTTTAGTGATTTATTGTATTGAATGAGTTTTTTTTTGGTGTTTTATGGTGCCCTCAAATCGAGTGTAATAGTATCGCAATAAATAAAATTAATAAGTTTTTTAATCCTGTCCCGTTTTAATCATGCGACAGTGGAATATTTACAATGTAGTTGTGGATCAATCTTCTAGAAGGTCGTACGGTCCTTGTTGCCGCGTAAGTTGGTCAGCAAGAAAAGAATATTTATTCTCAAAGTTTGATTAAAATCTGGATTCTATCAGATTATGATGGAAGAAGGGAGCAAAAAGTTCACAGCATTCTCCACACCACAAGGCCATTATATTTGGAATGTCATGCCTATGGGATTGACAAACGTACCCCAGATATACCAAAGGAAGATAGATAATCTTTTCAAAGATTATTTCTCATTCATGTTTGTCTATATGGATGACATCCTCATAGCTTCAAAGAACATGAAGGAACATTTAGCACATCTGGAAATATTTTCAGAAGTATGCCACAAGGAAGGATTGGTGCTTTCTGAAAAGAAAGCAGTAATAGCAACAAGACATATCGAGTTTCTTGGAGTAGAGATCGACGAATCTGTAATTATTCTACAACCACATATTGTAAAAAATGTCTAAGGATTTCTCGAAGATTTCAAAGACAAGAAACAACTCCAAAGTTTTTTAGGAGTATTCAACTTTGTTGGAATGTTCATCAACAATCTGGTGCAATACAGGAAGGTGTTCAGCTCTTTGTTGAAAAAGGATGCTGAATTCAAATGGGATGATTCACACCGAACAATGGTTAAACAACTAAAGGAGGTTTGCAAAAAACTCTCCAAATTAGCCATTCCTAATGACGAGGATGATCTGGTACTCTATACAGATGCCAGTGATCATTGGTGGGCAGTGGTTCTTATAAAGTCCACAACAGAAAGAGAAATGCCATGCATATACTGTAGCGGGCTCTTTACGGAAAACGAAGCAAATAGATGGCATATCAATAAGAAGGAGTTTTTACAGTTCGGAAGACGTTCAAAAAATGGCCGCTGTTCTTCTCGCGAAGAAATTCATCCTTAAAATTGATAACACAAGCGTCAAAGCCTTTTTGAAAAATAAAATCGAATCTGAACCAGAAAAGGCTAGACTACTAAGATGGCAAGCAGAATGCCAATATTATGATTTTAATATTGTTATTATTAAATTTGTTGATAATGTTTTGGCAGATTTCCTGACGAGAGATGGAAGGAGCTGAGATAGACTCCATCCTGACTGTTTCAAGACACCTAATGGACAACCTTGAGTTGCTTCAAAGGGAATTCGAGAATCTGGCATTCAATGCAAGGAGTGCCGGAAGAATACAAGATAGTGATCAGACCAAAGTGTCTAATCGCATACGAGATTGCATTCAAAATTGTGCAAGTCTATTCGAAGCAACACGAGAGCCACTCCTCCAGGCTGTTGATAGCAATTGCAATCAACAAAAGGAGAGTAGTCGAGAACGGGGCTCTAAACTCAGAGCAAGGAATTCAAGTACCCTTAGCACAAGTCCTAGATTGGAAACTCCAAAAGAAGAACTGGTCGAAGGAAAAATCGAAGACCTGGAGTCACATCTAGAGTCGACGAGTCAACACAGCACCTCTGGGTTTAAAGAGGGAGAGATCAACCTTAGGCCTATGACAGGCATGGTTAAGGTTGGTATTAACTTAGTCGATTTCTCTTATTGGCAGGAATACCAGGCCAGCTGGGAGAAATTGAATACCCGACAAGGAATCCGATCGGAGAAATACTGGGTAGATATATCTGGGGAATATCCCCGAGTTTGGATGCAAGAAGGCTCAAATCCAAATGATGTGAAATAATTGTATGATTTTGGAGCACTAGCTTCAATTTATACTGTTACACCAGGCTTCCCAGAACTTGCAAAACTTCCAGACTAGCTGGGAGAAAAGGTTTTCAAGGCATGAGAAAACAACTCGACTCTATCTAGAGGCGATGTATTAGAGCTACACTTCACCGGTGCGGTCCCAGAACCAGTCGGGAAAGGCAACCACGAGGCCTTCCATTTCATCAATCTAAGAAGACCCGATGTCTCAGCGTCAAATAAGATCAAAGAGTCTTCTAAAAAGGAACCAGTTTTGGTTTTTACATTTTCTGAAGAGCAGAACTCTACGCGAAGAGCAAGGGGTTTGTACGTCAGCATCAAAGCAATGGTGGAGGTAAAGTTCCCATTCAAGTTCGAGCACAAGTCTTCGAATGGGTCTTTCTTGTTAAATACTTTAACAGGAAAAAAGACAATATTTGCGGAGAAGACGTTCCAAGAAAAATAAGAACTTCTCTAGAGAAACAAGATTCCGGTGAGTAAACAGACTCATCGGAGATATTGCAACATGGCCCATCTTGGGCAATGGACGAACAAGGTATGCACAAGCTGTTCCGCCCAAACAGAACTAGAATTTGGGAAAGGGATAAGATTGGGCATTGGAATGATCAGAACTGCTGACCCACCCCAACAAAGGAGATACGTGGGAAGAAGAGGGTGAAACCTCTTCGGAATACCCAGGATCATCAGGCACCAAAGAGGACAAATGACTCCTCAAAAAAGCAAGAGTCAGGTGACCCTTCCGAAAGGATAAGAGACATGTGACCGACAGGGAAGATGACCCACAAAGAGGAATCCAATAAAGGAAAAGGACCAGCCAACCACAAAAATTGGCATCCAATAAAAACATGGGACCAGCCAGCTGTTAAAGTTGGAATCCACTGAGAAAAACGTAAACAGTGACGTCAGCACAATGAAGTAAGCGGTGATGTCAGCAAAAGTAAAGAGGCTTTAAAATCCGGATTTTAATTCCGAAAGCCTCTATAAATAAGAGTTTAGAGGAAGCAGAAGGCATCGACCAACACCCTTTGTTTTCTCTTTCTAAATAAACCTTGTATTTCTTTCTTTGTATGAGTGTTCTGAGTACAGCTACAATAGGTAGTTAAAGGAGTAATCTCCTCTTGTTCTGTGAGGATGAGTGTGTAATAAATTCTCCATTCAATAAATAAATAGTTCTGGGCTTCTGCCCTCATGTAGCCTTCTATTTTTCTGCAACCTTAATCTTCATACTTTTCGGCAAGAACAGTGGTAGCATCCTGTACACCTGGTGTAAGAAACGAACCAGGGTTGTGCTGAAATTCGCTGAAGGAACGAGATTGAACCATCACACTGCGGGGCGAGTGGTTGGCTGTGAGGAGCAGCTGTAAAACATTCCGATACATGGTAGATTGACGATAAAAAAAGGTACTGTTACTGTTTTAAGTTGGTTAGTTATGAGATTAATATTGTTTAACTAATGTACGGAAGAATGATGGGTCTGATATGATCGTAATGGACTATATCCATTTTTGAGAGAAAATAGAGAGAAAGGGGATTAAAAAAAAAAAAATAATAAAAAATGGCAAAATTGTAAATTTCTGGTCAACTGTTAGTCAAAGTGTTGACTGGTCAAAATTAAGGGGTGTATGCAATAAAGGTGTATTGATGGGTGTATTTTAAAATTTAAGGCAATAAGGGTAAAATTGTAAAAATTTTGGTCAAAATTGAAAAAGGTCAAAATTGGGGGTGTATTGGGTAAACGGAGAGGTGTGGTTAGCAGAGGCCTTAAAAAATGTAGTCTAGTAAGTTCTGTATTGTTCCACCAACATGGCGTCCTACAAATTTTTACTTCACCGGTCAAAATAAACTAAAGCTAAAACAATTGTGGATCCAACGTTAAATTTCATTTTTTTTTCGCCCCATAATTTATGAACTACTAAAAAAATCACATCAATTCTTAATCTTAAAAATATACTTCAATAACAAATTTACTAATCTCACCTAACACACCTAAGTACTTTTTAATTTATTAAAGGGCATGAACAAAAATGTCTTTTAATAAATTATTCTTGGTTGATGTTGTAGTACATCGTTTCCGTCTTATAGTATGTCATATCTGTGTTATAGTAGGTTTATTAAAAAGTATACTCAATTTTGAGTTATTGTACATTGTTTCCGTATTATAGTATATAATATTATTATAAAAGTGTAATGACTACGATTTAGTGAGGAAGGTAGTTCACCGCAATGTACGAATGTTATAGTATGTCACAGATTGATTAATTTCTGTGTTTGTATGTTAGATGAAAGTATGTTCCATTGATGTTGGAGTAAGACATTTCTTTATTATAGTATATCATGCATGATTGTTAAATATCTTTTAACTATGATGATAAGAGGAATACAACATGATTATTGCTCGAAGAAATTACAATCACTAAACATAATTGAGAAAGGAACATGTTCTAACTATACCTTTAGCAACAATATATTTTCAATCAAAGAAAAATAAAATCAGTTCGAAGACAGTGTTGAAATACCTCGAAGAAAAATCTGCACCTCCAAATCCACCATGGTGAGATCAAGCATGCATTTTTTCTTCAGGATGAGAGTCTACAGCTTGTTTGAAATTCCCTTTCCTTTTCCGGCGATCTCTTTAGTGGCGGATTTGATAGAGTCAGCGACAGTGGCCTTGTCGGTGGGCTCAACTTTTCCGGCAAATTACAGGGAGAGCTGTGGCTGGAAACCTCGTCGGAATTAGGAAAACATATGGTTACTTTCCTATGTCAAAGATCATCTTTTCTCTTTTCCATTTCTCTTTTTTCAATTTCTAAGGATGTGTGTTTTATCTTGGAATTTCTCTCTCTTGAAAGTATATTTGATGGATATTTTAGTGGGATATGAAAAATACATTTATACAAAAGTTAAAAGTGAAAACATGTTAAATTAAAGACAAAATTTCTTATGAGACGAGTTGATCCGTTGTTTAAGTACGAGTTATGTTAGTTTGTAATTAACGTTTTTGTCGCTCACATATTCTAAAAAACTTCTCAAGGATTATCTTTTTTTTTTTCGGTAAAGAAAAGATTATCCATTATTAAAATTTTTCAAGTCAAATCACCATTAATTTTGAAAATTTCTTGTGATAAAACACCATAAAAGAAAATCCACGTCCTTGTATTAATATTACCAATCAATTCAATTAATACACTTTCAACTATAAAGGTTCTTTGAACTTTATAAAGGTCCATAATATTTTGAACTTTAGTCTTTGAACAACGACATCTAGCTTCTACTTCTTCCTCTTGCCCCTGTCATCCATCCATAGGGGACGAAATTAAAGTGATGGCTCAACCAGCAATGGAGCTCCCAATTCCCCAATATCACTCCACAACACATATCAGTCATAATTCCAATCACAACTAAATTCTTGAACTAAAAATAAAAAACTGTACAACAAATATGGAGAACCAATTCGAATCTAATATGCTATGGTTGAGTATATTTAGGTGTATGTTTAGTGATTTAGTGTATTGAATGAGTTTTTTTTTTTGGTGTTTTATGGTGCCCTCAAATCGAGTGTAATAGTATCGCAATAAATAAAATTAATAAGTTTTTTAATCCTGTCCCGTTTTAATCATGCGACAGTGGAATATTTACAATGTAGTTGTGGATCAATCTTCTAGAAGGTCGTACGGTCCTTGTTGCCGCGTAAGTTGGTCAGCAAGAAAAGAATATTTATTTAATAAAATATTAAGTATTATTATTAGTCAAGATTGGCTGCCATCCCATTCATCCAACCATACCTCTATATATACTGCCCCTCTGAATCATGAATACTCATCATTATCAACTCAACATTAACTCACTCCATACATTCCAAAGCCATATACTAGAAAGCATTCATTCCTTCTTCCTCAACTCCATAAATCATAATGGCCATCCCAGAAATTAAGTTGAATTCCGGTTACAAAATGCCAGTTTTGGCACTTGGAACAGCAAGTTCCGGTGCATCCAAAGAGGAGGAGGTACAAGCCATGATCCACGCCATCGAGCGTGGCTACAGGCATTTGGACACTGCTCCTCTGTACGGAAGCGAGGCTGCGGTCGGAGAAGCCATAGCCGAAGCTCTCAACCGCGGATTGATCAAATCCCGGGATGAGCTCTTCATCTGCACCAAGCTATGGTGCAGGGACACCCATCCCGACCGTGTTCTCCCAGCTCTCAAGAAATCTTTAGAGTTAATACCCACTTCTTTTATCCTTCTCCTGTTTCAATTGTGTATCACCACGTGTCTTTACTGATAATTTCTTGTACAGGCTTCTGAAGCTGGACTACGTCGATCTTTATCTCATTCATTGGCCAGTAACCGTGAGATCGGGAGGGTTTGAGTATCCGATCCCCAAGAAAGAAGATATCATCCCATTCGATTGCAAGGCTGTTTGGTCTGCCATGGAAGAGTGCCACAGATTAGGCCTTGCCAAATCCATTGGAGTCAGCAACTTCACTTCCAAGAAACTTGAAGACTTGTTAGCTTTTGCAACCATCACCCCTGCTGTTGTTCAAGTGAGAATCACTACCCAAATAATTCAATTTTATGGCAAAACTGTGTTTTCACATCACCACTATGTCACTATATATAATTCCTGCAATAGATGCCAGATTACTAAAATAGTTGCTTTATCATATTTGCAGGTGGAGCTGAATCCATGCTGGCAACAGAAGAAGTTGGTAGATCTGTGCAAGAGCAGAGGAATAGTTGTAACGGGTTACTCTCCGTTGGGATCGGCTGGACAATTCTGGGGATCGAACAGAGTGGTGGGCAATGAGGTGCTGAAGCAGATTGCAGAAGCTAAAGGGAAGAGTGTCCCACAGGTCATCCTTAGATGGGCATATCAATATGGAGTCACTGTAGCAGCGAAGAGCTACAAACCAGAGAGAATGGAAGAGAATCGCAATAAGCGAGGAAGAGTTCAAGAAGATATGCGAGATGCCACAGAGCAGGGGAACCAAGGGAGAGGGGTTCATATCGGAAGAAGGTGCCAACCAACCATTTAGTTTTTAATTTATTTAATTTAATGTAATAAGCTACCAAATTAATTTAATATTATTGGATTAAACTAATTTTTTTTATTGAATCAATGATGATCAATGAGATTTATCATTTATCCCCTAAAAAAATAAAAAATCACTACTTGTTGTACATTTTTTTTCTTAAAGCTAACATATTCACGCATAAATTATAAAAAACACCAATTTTATATTTCTTGCAAAATTATTAATTTAAAATGCCTAATTTAACAATCTAATTCTCAATTCTCCATTTTACTAATTCATTTTAATACTATCCATTTTATATGGTCAATGTATCAAAAATATATATGAAGGTAAAGTATTTTTTATTTTATAAATTTTTAATGATTTTTTTCCTTTTCATATTCTATAAGTTATATTTTTATTATGAAATTTATTAAAATAAAAAATAAAATAAAAAAATTGAGGGGCCTCAGTTTTTATTTTGACACGGGCCTAAAATTTTCAGGGCCGGCCCTGATCTTTCCACGCAACATACTTTACAAAATTTTATTATAAAAAAATATCAAATTACTTTTAAAAGCAAAATAAAATGTAATTTTTTTTAATTTTTGTATAAACCATAAATGAGAAGATAAAAAGACTAAAATTTGCGTGTCCCGGGACACCGTGCCCTTAAATTCTGCATTTTTCGAAAGTTATACCCTTTACTATTAAATTGTATGCCCTATGAAAAAATTATATCCTTAATGTGTATATCATTTAAAATAAAATTTTGTACCTTTACACGACTTTTGTACTCGGGAACCCAAAAGATCCACTCAGATAAAAGTAATACGGAAGGAGTATTTGTCAAGTGGAAGCGTCATTTTTAAATAAAAATATGTTATGAAATCATTGAATTAAGTGTCATTTTATTTTATTAGGATGTGAATTTAAATTGGTGAAGAATTATTAGTGTACAATTTTATTCAGATTTTTTCCATCATTTCTTATACTAAAATATGATCTCTCTCTTAAAATTAGAACATAAAATAATAATGTATTCGTTTCTGAAGAGCTACATGTTATTAATTTTATGTAACAATCTCACACCAAGTTTTGTTTTTAAAATATGTTATGAAATCATTGAATTAAGTGTCATTTTATTTTATTAGGATGTGAATTTGAATTGGTGAAGAATTATTACTATACAATTTTATTCAGATTTTTTCCATCATTTCTTTATCTTATACTAAAATATGATCTCTCTCTTAAAATTAGCACATAAAATAATAATGTATTCGTTTCTGAAGAGCTACATGTTATTAATTTTATGTAACAATCTCACACCAAATTTTGTTTTTAATTTTAGTTTTCTTATCCATCAATTTTATCGATTTTAATATTTAAATTAAAATTATTTGAAGCATCTTATAAATATATTTTAATATTCTAAAAATATTTATAAGAATATTTATTTTATTAATCTCTTTATTTAATAGTATTTATTATGTTTGTAGACATTATAATTACACACAAATATTAAATCATCACATCACTTAATTAATATTAAATTATTTAAGTTGTTGATCCATATAAAAAATGAAAAGGTTTTATGTCTCAATGTAATTCTACAGCACTTAATTAACATTGCTGATCCATGAAAAAATGAAAAGGTTTTATGTCTCAAATGTACTGATTCTTATTCCATTCGTGTATCAATTTCCTAGAGTTAAATTCATTTTTTGCCCTATAATTAATTAAAATTTCGATTTTTGTCTTATAATTAAGCAAAATTTTGATTTTTGCCCTAAAAAATATAAGTGGTTCAATTTTGCCCTATAGCTAACGAATTGTTTCAATTTTTGCCCATTTTCGCCGGAAAATACAAATTTCGCCGGAATCCGCCACGTCATGCTTCAGTTCGGTTGGTCAATCCGGCGTGGCAATTTTGACCTTTTTTTGAGCCAATGAATCTGCCACCTCATATCCCACCTATTTATTTTTTTATTTTTCATTTCCAAATTAGCATAATATTTAATTAAATTAAAATATAAAAAAAAGAAAAAATCAATTAAATAAATTAAAATCTGTAAAATAAATTTAAAAAAAAAAAGAAAAAGAAAAAAAGAGAATTAAACATGTTAAAACATTAAAATCCCCAAATCTGCAAAAACTTCAAACACCCACACATGCTGCAAAGACTTCGCCGCGAAGTAGCAGAGGCCTTCAATGGAGATAGTATCAACGAATCCATACTAACCCAATCAACCTACCTTGATCAGAAGAAAGAGTACATTGGCAGTGTTTTAACATGTTTAATTTTTTTTTTCTTTTTTTTAAATTTATTTTACAGGTTTTAATTTATTTAATTGATTTTTCTTTTTTCTTTTTTTTTTATTTTTAATTAAATTATGCTGATTTGGAAATAAAAATAAAAAAAATAAATCGGTGGGATATGACGTGGCGAATTCATTGGCTCAAAAAAAGTTAAAATTGTCACGTCAGATTGACCAACTGGAATTGAAGCGTGATGTTGCGGATTCCGGCGAAATTTGTATTTTCCGGCAAAAATGGGCAAAAATTGAAACAATTCGTTAGTTATAGGGCAAAATTGAACCACTTATCTTTTTAGGGAAAAAATCGAAGTTTTATTTAGTTATAGGGCAAAAAATAATTTAACTCCAATTTCCTGCGTTTATTATATTAATTATTAGATGATCATCCAATATGTATTAAATTTATTAAACTTGTTTAAATACTCCATAATTTAATTAGTAAACAATTTTACTATACTTAAAAAATAATTTAATATTAAAAGATACTTATTATAAATAATAATAATAATTGTTATGGGTGTTTATACCCCATATAAGGGCGTGACTTATACGCGAGGTACAACCTGGGGGATAAGTTGAGGCTAAGGATAAGAGTGAAATTTGAACACACGTTGACTGGGTAAAAGGCAGAGAAGCCGGCACCGAGGATAAGGCCTCGGCTGACTACCAGAAAGCAGAAGACGGAAGCAGCCGACACCGAGGATAAGGCCTCGGCCTCGATCGCTAATCGTCAGCTTATCGGCAATTGGCTATCAGCTCACGGGCCCATCAGAATACTGTGAACCCATCATTATCATGTCCCGACATAAGAACGACACGCATGCTGGGTGGAGATAACTTGTCAGGATCTTATTGTACCTTCTTAGAGACAAGATTCCCTTGGAGGGACACGTGACAACGTTTGGCATATCAAAGGGGAACCATCCACAAAATATCTCCACTATAAGACAACATTTCTGCAGAAGGAACAACACAAGACTTGGTGGGCACTTCACTCCAACATCATCTTCTCCATTCTACTGATCTCTCTAAGAACCCACTTGTATTTCCCTCTCTACTTTGTAATGTTTCTTCATGGAACTTGGACTACCAACATCAAGAATAAAGGAAAGGGACACCAATTTTATGGGGCGACGGAGAAAATTACTTGTTTGATGTGTCCGTTTTAGTGTTCGGTTATTCGTTAATCTTAGTCTAACCCGCTAAAAACGACCATCAACAGCTGGCGCCATTTGTGGGAAACGTTTTGTCCAGATTTTGTAATGTTCTCCGTCATCGCCGTTGTAGCCAACAGGAGTTTATTCGTTCTCACCATTCTTGTTCTTTCTGTTCTGAAAGAACTCAGAAACTCAAATATTCTATTATTTCTCTCTCTAAATCCAAAGAGAGATCTGATGGAAAAGAAGGAGAAAACTTGGTGTTGCAGTTGGTTAGCGCATAATCCTGTTTTCCAAAGAGTTTTTCTCGAATCCCGTAAAGAAGATGCAAAAAAGGAACCAGATCTGGAAGAAATTATGAAGCAGCAGCGCACGTTGCTGAGGAAAGAAGAAGACGGGGTATAGCTCGGTAGGTCATAGCGTGGGTCGCTGATTACTGAAAAGAAGAAAGAAATCCACATACATCAAAAGAAGGTCGAGGGTGTTTAGCACACCCCTCCAGATAAGAGGGTGAGATTCTCTACATGAAGAAGAGGAATGACTCATCTTAAGAGATGACTTTGAGGTAATATTACCATCTCCAATCTTAAATTTGCAAATAAATTATGCAGAAGTATGGAATAAGGGGAATATGGCATGTTCTACGTATTTGCTTACTGTGTTATGCTAATTCTGAAGCGAAAGCGTGTATGTTTTATGCTAAATCTGGAGAAAAAAGAATATTCTACGCTTTCTTCATGTTTAATTAATGCTAAACGTGAAATAGAGAAAGCTTCGGATTTTGGGTTATGTTTAAGTTTAGACCTGATGCATAGCTCTGTCGATTAGAGTGTGTACTGCCGATGGTTTATTTTGGAAGGGATGCTGAGGTTCAACTTTTGGAGATGAACCCACATGAAAAAAAAGACCAATGCAGAAAGGGCCGTGGCCGAAGTGAAAGATGCAGAAAGGGCCAAGGCCAAAGTGAAGAAAAGGGGTTGTGATGTGTAGCTCAGTTGGTTAGAGCGTGTGTCGCTCGATCAACTGTAAAACTTGTCGAGGCCAACCGACGCAGAAGAGAAAGGAAAGGTGGACTACGCTGCAGTGCCGAGGTGGATGATGTTTGGGAAAATGCTGACGTCACCATGTGATATATAGTTCAGTATGTTAGAGCATGTTTTTCTCATCACGGTAAAGAGGAAATAAAAAAAAAAAAAAGATTGACGCAAGCCGAGGCCGAGGCGGTTAGAGTGTGTTTCTTCATCAACTACAAACATGTCGGGTGAGAGGAAAAGAAAATGAGAAAATCAGAATGGGAAGCTGAGACCGAGGAAGAAGCCGACACGTAGGGTACCGAGGGCCGAGGCTGAGGTTGATGATGAAGGAAGTCGAGGCTGAGGAGAAATCGCAAGTTTGATTCAATTAAGATCTGATTTGTAGCTCAGTTGATGAGAGCGTATTTTTCTCATAAACTGTCGGGATGAGATTCTTAAGAGAAAGGGAAAGAAAAAACATAAAAAGCTGAAGGCATAAAAAAAAAGGTGCCGAGGTGGAGGAAGATGGAAAAATAAGCTAAATGAGAAATAAGAAAGGAAGAGAGATAGCTCATTTGGATAGAGCGTGGAGTATGTTAAATACTAAGGCTCCACCTAGCTGAGGTGTAGAAGCACGTTCCATCCATATGAGGTGTAGAAGCTGAGCTCCGCCCATGTGAGATGTAGAAACGGAGACTCCACCCGGTTGAGGTGTAGAAGCCAATGACCGAGGATGATAATGGAGGCCGAGGCCGATGACAAAGCATCGGTTCGGGTTCAACAGAGATCTCATTTGTAGCTCAGTCGGTTAGAGCGTGAACCGTAAACATGTTGGGGTGAGGCTTGTAAGAGAGATTGAGAAAGCAGAAAAGGTATTAAAAAAAAGAAGCCGAGGCCGAGGCCGAGGAGAATCGTAAGTTTGGGTTCAACTAAGATTTAATTTGTAGCTCAGTTGGTTAGAGCGTATTTTTCTCATCAACTGTCGGGATGAGATCTGTAAGAGAATAAGAAAAGAAAATCCCACGTGGCGGAAGATCCAGTGAAGAAAGTCGAGGCCGAAGAGAATCGTAAGTATGGGTTCACCTAAGATTTGATTTGTAGCGCAGTTGGTTAGAGCGTATTTTTCTCATCAACTGTCGGGATGAGATCTGTAAGAGATAAGAAAAGAAAATCCATAGGAGTGATTAACTTCAGCTGCAAGAAACTGGAGGATTTGTTGGCATTTGCAACCATCCCCCCAGCTGTGAATCAGGTGGAGCTGAATCCATGCTGGCAACAGAAGAAGTTGGTGGACTTGTGCAAGGGCAAAGGGTTAATTGTGATGGGGTACTCTCCGTTGGGATCAGCCGGACAAGCGTGGGGGTCAGACAGAGTGGTGGGCCATTAATTGCAAAGCCTTAATTGCAAAGCAAAGGTGGAAGAATAAAAGTGATAATTTGCTTCGAATTGAACAATTAAAGATCATAATAAGACTAATAGAAATATTGCACTTCACTTTTACCTTTAGTCTTGATTACTACACATCTGCAAACATCACTTTCCAAAGTGAACACTCAAAGGAAACACGCTTTGCGCTAAGGATAACTCCGTCTTTTCAGAGTGAATATATTAAGAAACAACCTACATCCGAAAATTAGAGTACTATTTTCAAAATCGGACCAGATTGGCCGATTCAACCGTTTAAACCAAGAATTGGAGTCGGAATCGATTTGAAACGTCTAAAAAAACCTTTTTAAGGGGTTGAACTGGACTGAGCCGATCATAATCGAAAATTACCGATTTTAACTTCTAATTTTTTTTAGTTTTTATTTATAATTTATATAATGTTTCATCTTTACTTTTATCTAATTTAGAATATAATATTTAAAAAATGATTAAGTTATGCTTATGTTATTGATTGTATGAATTATGGACTTTGAAATTTTTATTCAATTAAATTATAATTTTAAATTGAAGTCTATTATATGAGTCGAATCACCATTAACTCATTAATTACATTAACCCATTAATTATATTTTTAAGGGCCCTATTTGGTTGTAGTCAACTTAGAAATTTAAAATTTTAATTATAAAAATAAATTAATTAGGTCTTTTATTTTTTTATGTATATAATGTTATTTTTTAAATTATTATTATTAAAATTTTTATTAATTTAAATTTGTTATTAATTTAATTTATTTTTTTATTTAAATATTATAAATTTATAAAATGTGATACTCAATTGGTGAAAAGTGATAACAGTGTTGTGAACTATTACATGAACAATTTATAATATAAATGAAAAGTGATAAAATTTTAAAAGAAAAGTGATAACCTCTCTAATAAAAAGTGATAACTAATTACCAGGGTGTATTTCAAGAATAATTTATAAAATGAATAAAACGTGAAAATATTTTCTTATAAAAAAATATTTTTAATCAAAGAAAAGTGAAATCCGTATAATTGATTTAATTCTCGAACAAATGATCACTGGAATAATAAAAGTGATAGCATTTTTAATAAAAGTTATACATGATAAAAAAAAGTGATAATCGTTTAATTAAATTATTTTACGAACAGTTTGTAAAATTAATAAAAATTAATACCATTTTTAATATAAAGTGATATCCGATCAAGATAAAGTGATAAAAAAAAATTCAACTATCTACTAATTGATTACTAATAATATTATTATAATTGAATAAATAATAATAATATATAATATAAAATATAATAACATTTACTAAAATTGAAAAATAATTGAAATACCTTATTGTAATTTGCATCTGGCTCATGGGCAGTGGCCGCCAATTTCTTTAACCTATTAATCTTAATTAAGCAAACCAAACAGGGCCGTGTTTTCTTTGTTTTCATTTTTTTTATTTATTTTTATCTTATGTTAATGGATAAAACAATTTGTATGTGAAGATCGTTTGACGTTCTCACCTAAAACATACCCTAGTCTTAATTGTTGCATCAACCGCAGACATAACTTTCCAAAATGAAAGGTGAAGAGATTTTGACTTTAGATTATGACATCTACAATAAGGTAACTTTTCCTAGTTTAATTGGAGACTTTGACTTTAGTCTTGATTACTACAACTGCACAGTTGACTTTTCAAAGTTACCACCTCGTAGATAACTTTTTTGCCGCTCACATATTTAAAAAACTTCTCAATGGTTATCTTTTTTTTTTTTTTTTCGGTAAAGAAAGGGTTATCCATTATTAAAATTTTTCAAGTCAAATCACCATTAATTTTGAAATTTTCTTGTGATAAAACACCATAAAAGAAAATTCACGTCCTTGTATTAATATTACCAATCAATTCAATTAATACACTTTCAACTATAAAGGTTCTTTGAACTTTATAAAGGTCCATAATATTTTGAACTTTAGTCTTTGAACAACGACATCTAGCTTCTACTTCTTCCTCTTGCCCCTATCATCCATCCATAGGGGACGAAATTAAAGTGATGCATTTCCATCCTACTCCTCGCATATTTAGAATTGGGCTCAACCAGCAATGGAGCTCCCAATTCCCCAATATCACTCCACAACACATATCAGTCATAATTCCAATCACAACTAAATTCTTGAACTAAAAATAAAAAACTGTACAACAAATCTGGAGAACCAATTCGAATCTAATATGCTATGGTTGAGTATATTTAGGTGTATGTTTAGTGATTTAGTGTATTGAATGAGTTTTTTTTTTGGTGTTTTATGGTGCCCTTAACAAAGTTTCTAGTGTAATAATATCGCAATATATAAAATTAATAAGTTTTTTAATCCTGTCCCGTTTTAATCACGAGACAGTGGAATATTTACAATGTAATTGTGGATCAATCTTCTAGAAGGTCGTACGGTCCGTGTTGCCGCGTAAGTTGGTCAGCAAGAAAAGAATATTTATTTATTTATTTATTTATAATAATAAAGAATTAAGTATTATTATTAGTCAAGATTGGCTGCCATCCCATTCATCCAACCATACGGTCCATACCTATATATACTGCCCCTCTGAATCATGAATACTCATCATTATCAACTCAACATTAACTCACTCCATACATTCCAAAGCCATATACTAGAAAGCATTCATTCCTTCTTCCCCAACTCCATAAATCATAATGGCCATCCCAGAAATTAAGTTGAATTCCGGTTACAAAATGCCAGTTTTGGCACTTGGAACAGCAAGTTCCGGTGCATCCAAAGAGGAGGAGGTACAAGCCATGATCCACGCCATCGAGCGTGGCTACAGGCATTTGGACACTGCTCCTCTGTACGGAAGCGAGGCTGCGGTCGGAGAAGCCATAGCCGAAGCTCTCAACCGCGGATTGATCAAATCCCGGGATGAGCTCTTCATCTGCACCAAGCTATGGTGCAGGGACACCCATCCCGACCGTGTTCTCCCAGCTCTCAAGAAATCTTTAGAGTTAATACCCACTTCTTTTATCCTTCTCCTGTTTCAATTGTGTATCACCACGTGTCTTTACTGATAATTTCTTGTACAGGCTTCTGAAGCTGGACTACGTCGATCTTTATCTCATTCATTGGCCAGTAACCGTGAGATCGGGAGGGTTTGAGTATCCGATCCCCAAGAAAGAAGATATCATCCCATTCGATTGCAAGGCTGTTTGGTCTGCCATGGAAGAGTGCCACAGATTAGGCCTTGCCAAATCCATTGGAGTCAGCAACTTCACTTCCAAGAAACTTGAAGACTTGTTAGCTTTTGCAACCATCACCCCTGCTGTTGTTCAAGTGAGAATCACTACCCAAATAATTCAATTTTATGGCAAAACTGTGTTTTCACATCACCACTATGTCACTATATATAATTCCTGCAATAGATGCCAGATTACTAAAATAGTTGCTTTATCATATTTGCAGGTGGAGCTGAATCCATGCTGGCAACAGAAGAAGTTGGTAGATCTGTGCAAGAGCAGAGGAATAGTTGTAACGGGTTACTCTCCGTTGGGATCGGCTGGACAATTCTGGGGATCGAACAGAGTGGTGGGCAATGAGGTGCTGAAGCAGATTGCAGAAGCTAAAGGGAAGAGTGTCCCACAGGTCATCCTTAGATGGGCATATCAATATGGAGTCACTGTAGCAGCGAAGAGCTACAAACCAGAGAGAATGGAAGAGAATCGCAATATATACGACTGGGAATTAAGCGAGGAAGAGTTCAAGAAGATATGCGAGATGCCACAGAGCAGGGGAACCAAGGGAGAGGGGTTCATATCGGAAGAAGGTGCCATCAAGTCGGTCGAGGAACTCTGGGATGGTGACCTTTGAATTCATTCTTCATGTTTCCACTGTTTTTTAATTTTTTTACATTTTGATGTTCACGTATGAATTTAATACTACATTATAGTTTGTGAGAAAGGCTTTTGATTATATTATATTTATAGTTTTGCTTAACACTTAGTAAGTCTTATAAATATCTTTATTGATGATGTTAGAATAGCTGTAAGCTTAATTAACTGCAAGCAAAGTTAGTACTTAGTCAATTAGTTGGTAACCATTCAATAAAAATGCAGTAGAATTTTTTTTCATAACATAATCAGAACAACTTCAAGAACAAGGAAAATCATAACACAATTACCCAAGGAACAGCAAAACATCAACCTAATTAAAAATAGTGAAAAGTATAATTCATATTTAATTCCAAAATGCATGATAACTTGTTAGTTAACAATTACAGCTTCCTTATTCAACTGATTCATACCAAATGTAGAAATAACTAAATTTAAGCTACTTCATAAAAAAACGCTGATGCTTCGTTCTGCTATTACCAAACAAGTTGAATGATTTTTGAGGGGGATTTAAACGATTAAGTAATAACTTTAAATTTTAAGCGATCTAAGCTAATTAATAATTACGAAATGGAAAACAATGAAATTAATTGCAAATAACATACGCACCAAACGTACATCTCTTTCAGACATTTCATCGAACACTCTCCGGGAGGAAACTAAATAACACTTTCTTATCATCCTTTACCGGCGAACTAGAGCTCTCACGTGCATTTGGCCCTTTTCCTTGAGATCGATGGGAAATCTTCATTGAATAATACTACTGCGCGATTCTGCGCAGACTTTTTCCTTTCCGTCGCTTAGTGATTTTTTTTGATTTTGGTGTCGCAAAAATGAAAAAGGAAAGAAAGTGAAAATATACGTTTTTTTTTTTTTTTTTTAGATTTGTGCTCGAAATTTATTTTAGATAGGCTATTTCGCAAATGGGTGTGTTTTGGGTGTAACCGATTCCACATGAATTTATGCACACATGATCTTCTGCGCCATTTTCATGCATCATCTCCTGTGCCACGCGTTACATGATTGACACGTAAGAGAGGAATTAAATCCAACCATTACCCCTAGGGTTAAAGGATTAGAGTATAATTTCCTCTCCTACGTGTCATTCATCCAATGGTTTGACACATGAAATGATGTACCAAAATGACACAGAAAATCCGAGCCGGAATTTATGAAACTTTTGGTCCCCTTCTCTTCCTAATTAATGTAATTAATTAATATGTGGTCCTCTTGCAATTAATATTATTATTTTTATATTTTTTATTTTATTATAATTAAAAGATCATTATTATACCTTAAAAGTAAAATATACCCTAAATCACAAGGGTAAAATTACAATTATACCATAACCCCTAAACTCTAGTAATAAATTATACCCTAAACCACAAAAGTAAAATTACAATTATACTTTAAACCTTAATTAAACCTTAGGAATAAATTATATTCTAAACCATAAGGGTGAAATTATAATCATATCTTAAATTCTAGGAATAAAATACACTCTAAATTCTAAAATTAAATTTGAAAAAATAATAATAAAATAAAAACCAAGAAAAAAAAAAAAGAAACAAACAGCGAGGTAAGCTAATTGTATGTGTACGTGTATGTATGAAATTGGGGTGGGGACCACGGTCGCAAATTTTAAAAAATAAGCCTTCGACACCGTAGTCATTTCCTTCCCAAATTAATGGAGTCTCGAATTGATAAATTATTTATTTAAATTCGTTTGTTAATCTTAACTATTTAGAATTTGGAGCTAGAATCATTTATCAAGTCAAACAAAAGTGTTGGCGTATTAGGCCTTAAAGTTCGCCAACGTATTCATTAATAGACTCTCATGAGTTGTTATGAATTGTTTGATAACATATTCATTAATAAGCTAGTGTATAGATATGAACATAATTTTTTTTCATTTCTTTTATATAGAGTATACATTTGTATATGAAATATACTCACTCCGTCCGCTCGAAAGGTGAACATTTTGCCATTTTGGGCGTTCGCACCAAATATTCACATTTTCCTTTTTAAACACATGGAATCCACACACATCTATAATACAATAAATTTATGGGACTCATACACCCCACTAATATAACTACCAACTAAACATTAAATAATAATACTCATTAATCCACGTGCAAAAAGCAAATGTCTACCTTTTAGGCAGACGGAGGGAGTATTTAAAACGGTTGAGTACATTGACTCGAAAGTGATCGGACAGAGAAATAGGGCTGATTAGTCTAAATGAAAAGCCTACAAGAAGGAGCCGGTAGGATGCAACTCACGGAGGAATTTTACAAAGGAAGCATAATCATCAGTGTCGGATAAAGGGAGTACTTCTTAAAACTAATACTCTCTTCGATCTTCAAATGTAATAATTTACTTTTTATAAGTAAATTAAGAAATATTATTATTATTATATATATAGTGAGTATTTATATTAGGGGATGTGTGGACTCCTTTTACTTAAAAGAAAAAATGAATATATTTAGATTAACTATTCAATATGATTTGATGAATATCATTGAACTTGCCGAATAAGTAAAAGTTAATAGAATTTTAATGCTCAACATACTGTTAATTAAACTTACAAGCTATATATATATATATATATATATATATATATATATATATATATATATATATATATATATATATATATATAATGGGAACCAAACGCTCTATCGGCTAGATTTAGATTGGTATGACTGAATAAAATAACAGATGAATGAAATGAATTTATGAATAGAATAGTAATAGGAATGTAATGATTAAAAATTATTTTTATCATGATTTGTATGGTTTAGGAATAACTTAAGTAATAGAATTTGTATTCCTTAATAATTTCAATCTTATTAATAGTATTTTTATAATATTACATTTAAATTTAATTTATTTAAAATATTAAAATAATTAAAATTGTAATGAAGATTTTATACATTTTATAATTATAGAAAAATATTAAATTATAAATAAAATAAAATATTAATATTTTTAAAATATAAATAGAATTTAAAATACAAAAAAAAAATTTATATATATTAAAAAATATTAAACTATGTCTAAAAAATTATATTTATATTTATATTACATGTATATATTCTATTTAATTAATAATATTAATTTTTTATATATAATTTGCTAATTTTTATTTTGAATAAATATTAAAATAATTATATACATTTATATTAAAAGTTTTAGAATTTAATTTAATTATATATTTTTTTACCGATTTGAGCACATAAAAATATTTAATTTTTTTATTTAGATTTTAAATGATTTATTATTTTATTTTTTATTAAATAATTTAATTCAAATCGTAGGAATGGGAATAGCATTAGAAATGACGAATCCATTCCATCACATTCCATCGTACCAATCACGCCCTATATATATTAATATTATGGGTTGTTTTTATTTTTTGAGTGAAAAAATTATTTTAGGAAATTAAGAAAGTGTGAAAATTTAATTGGGATGATACCTTTAATGTACATTATGCAAAAAAGGAAGACATTTCATAAAATTTTTTACTTCTTGTCTCAAAAAAGTCGTGACACTTTTCTTTTTAGGTTATTCTAAGAAATTAATACATTTCCTTTTTATATATCTATTGGGCTCACACACCACCTCAACCACTAATACAACTATAAATTACACTTTTAAATATTATATCCTCAATTCACTATCAATTAAATTATTATATTATTTAATTTCCGTAACAAAAAATAAAATTTACAACTTTAATGGGAGATAATAGCTTTTATGTTGGTCGGCAAAGTAAAATTTGTAGGATGCCATGTTGGTGGAACAATCCAGAACTTACAGGACTACAGTTTTTAATGATTCAAATCCTGAGGACCAAATCACCATTCAATTCGCGCCCGGTCACACGTCTTGTATTTCGCATTATTGACCTTTTATTGTATTTCCCTTTATTGACCTCCTACAATCCCAATTTATTGTATTCCCATTATTGACCTTCTACAGTCCCATAAACTTATTGGTCAACTTTTTAATACAACTAAATTAACTTTACTTCAAAAAACAGCATACATGAAAAATAATTCTTCATAATATTATATAATAATAAAAAATGATATTTCATTGTTGAAATTTATGAATTTAATAGATAAAAAAAATAATATTTTTAATGAAAATTGCTGTATGATCATAAAAAAAAAAAGTTGGTATAATATAATATACCTGCAAAGCCGTCTCTAATAATATTAAATTTGCGGATGGTCTAAGGTGCTATGAACGTTGTCGTTATTAAGAAATCAATATTTAATTGTTGCTGCCATACAATTCACATTCACCAAACATATTCTTCTAAACCTGTATAAATATTGAGAAGAGAAACAATCAATTCCTCAACAAATTCAATACTACTTACATACTACTCTTTAAACAGAACACATAAACCTTTCATCTTACGCTTCAATTCCATCTCAAAGTTAAAATGGGCATCCCAGAATTCGAGTTGAGTTCCGGCTACAAAATGCCAGTGTTGGCACTTGGGACTGCTAGTCATGGTCCAACCAAAGAGCAGGAGAAGCAAGCTATGTTCCACGCCATCGAGCGCGGATACAGGCATCTTTGGAGTTAGTATATATCTTTTACTTTTTTGTTTCATTCATGATCAACTTTAATAATCGATTACTCATCATTTACGTGTGTATACTATACAGGAACCTGAAGCTGGAGTATGTTGATCTTTATCTGATTCATTGGCCTGTAAGCATCAAGTCTCCCGGTTTTAACTACCCGGTGCCCAATAAAGAAGATGTAGTTCCATTTGATTGCAAGGCTGTTTGGAGTGTGATGGAAGAGTGCCAGAGATTAGGGCTGGCCAAGTCCATTGGAGTCAGTAACTTCAGCTACAAGAAACTGGAGGACTTGTTGGCATTTGCCACCATCCCCCCAGCTATCATTCAAGTGGAGCTGAATCCATGCTGGCAACAGAAGAAGTTGGTGGACTTCTGCAAGAGCAAAGGGATAGTTGTGATGGGGTACTCTCCTTTGGGGTCAGCCGGACAAGCGTGGGGTTCAGACAGAGTGGTGGGCAATGAGGTGCTGAAGCACATCGCCAAGGCTAAAGCAAAGAGCGTCCCGCAGGTCATACTAAGATGGGCACATCAACACGGAGTGGCAGTAGCGGTGAAGAGTTACACACCTGAGAGAATGGAAGAAAATCGCAATATCTTCGACTGGGAATTGAGCGAGGAAGAGTTTATGAAGATACGCGAGATGCCGCAGGGCAGAGGAACGAAAGCAGAGGGTTTCGTGTCGGAAGTAGGGGCTATCAAGTCTGTCGAGGAGCTCTGGGATTGTGAGCTTTGATCCCCTCAAAGCCAGACTTGTTTGCTTGGATTTTTAATGAAGTATTATTGTGGGCAGAAAATAAAGGCATTACATTGCCTAAAGAGAATATTGTTTGTATTATTTGAACTTATATTTGCATTTCAACTAGTTGATGTATTCTTTATAAATTAATACTTTATAGTTGGTGTTTTCATTTGAACATGAGTGCATATATAATCTATCTATACTAATATAAAAACAAAATATTTTGCTCAATTTTGACTTTTTTATTTTAATCTAAACCATCCATTGAGTAATGAGTAAATCTTCACCGTTCATATATTTGATTAATCATTTAGGGCCCTTTGTGTAATTTTTTATTATTTATTCTGTGCCATTTGTGTGATTTAACGAAAATATGAGGAAACCTAGCAAAACACATTCTAAATCCTAATCTCACGATCATTCTCCCTTACACCTCGCGATCCCCATCTTCTTTTCACTGATCATTCTCCCGTACACTTCTCAACCAGTGTCTCTCTTTCTTTTATGCTCCGATTCAATCGAATCGATGTTGTTTTCACCACCATCAGGAGACCTAAATAGCAAAAATAACATAACCTTGGGTAGGTATCACCAAAACATCTTATATTCTGTGTAGTGTTTTTTCGGAGATTGAAACAATTAGATTAACTTTTTCTTTTTAGAGAAATCAATGGTTGTAGGGTCTCAATTTATTGGGCTTTTCAAATTTTTATGAGTATTTGTTGGTTTGATTAAATTTGTATTGGCTAGGGTTAATTTTGATCCAAAAAGAACCCACGCTGCTACTCTTTGTCTCATCTCTTCAGATTTCATCGTCATTTGCATCTTTGTAAGTTTTAAATTTATCTTGACTTTCATATAATCTGTAGATTCATCCTTTAATTTTATGCATATATTATGTAGTTTATGGTTTGCCTAGCATTATGTGTATCTGCTATGCCAGTGATGGTTTTGAAGGTGTTAAAAGTTTTATTCTTGATGGTACTTTTGGATTATCAATTTCCCTTTTGTCCTGGATACTCTTAATATGTTTCTCAGTTGGTTGCGATTTGTTTATGGTTATATTACATTTGTCAATGACTATCAATCTTGATCGAGGTTATAAATTTTTTCAAATATGAAATTTCTTTAATGGTTTCTTTAAATTTTTTTATATTATATTTTCAGCACAATTGAGCTTCATAAGACATCTTTGAAGGAACCGAGCATAATATTTTCAATAAACTTCTTTTTCTCCTTTGTATTTAGTGTAATTTTTAAGTAATTATATCTACCAATTGAATAATTATTATATAATTCTTTTTATCGTTATCATTACTTATATATACAAAATATTTGCCTTCACTTTGATGTTATCCATAGTATGAATTTTGGATTATTCACAGTTGGAATTTCTTTATTATGGGCTGACTTTGTATATGTATGTATGGTATATTTCTAATATTGTTGGTTTGGTATTAGAGAATGCATTATAGAGTTTTACATAATTAATTTAAATTGCAAACATAGCCTACAATCTCTATTATTGGAGCTGGGAGAATTGTTAATTTCAAAGTTGAGAAATAGAACAAAGTTTTTAATGTATTCATTACTAAAATATATATGTTAGTTACACAGTTCACATTCTTTTTGAAATGATCTTAATTGTGGAGTGCGTAGTAAGTAGAAAATAAAATTTTCGTAGGTATTTGTTACATTTTATTTTTTTCATAGTGCACATATTTAACACCTAATATGTTCTTATTTATTCTTATAGGACTGAGCAAAGAGAAGCTGGTGAAATTCTTTAGCATATTTCCACGTATATATATTTTGAATTCCTATTTCTAATTGCACTCTATTGTTTGAGCTGTACAATATTTATTTATTATGAATTACTTATTTTCATTAATCATTGCCACTGTAGGAATTAATGTAACTCCTACATTCTAATGTACATAGTGTATCAATGAGGTAGTATGAGTTTATTAAATTTATTTTATTACGAATTAATTATTTTCATTAATCATTTCCATTGTAGGAATTAATTCACCTCCCACGTGCTTTACAGAAGATGTCAACATCGGAACTCGGTATCAATTATTGGCTATATATCTCTGTTTGTATTCAATCTCTATTTCAATCAAGACATATAATTAACATTTTTATAGATTGAGGAATTTTTGTGCCTATATTATTGCTATTATTTTAAAATTTTGCATATATTATTTTCTTTTAGAATATAATTATGGAGACTTTTACTTGGTTTTATTCAATAGTAATTAAGATAAGTTTAATATATTCATGTTGTGAGAGGTTAGAATGCTGGTAGCCTGGTATGTAAGCTGCATGCTACACTATGCATATTCATTAAAGGTTAATCTTGGATATGTTCCTCCATTGCCATATCCATTGAATCAAATTTCAGTGATAATATAATATATTTATGGAGATATAAGAAAAGTGTCTACTTATGTTGATTTATTGTCATTTGTCTTAATGTAACAAACTTATTCATTATAATTTTCGATTTAGGTTTTTTTGTGATTTCTATTATCAAAGATGAGAAACATTATTCCTGCTAGAGGTGATAACAAGACTAATTCTAGAATAGATATTTTTATTGCTGAATTTTTTGTAAAGATTTTAACTCTTATCCGCAGGATTATTTTAGAAGATTTGTCACATGTAGGACATTGAATCCAAATTCAAGTTTATACAGGTTACAACACAGCATTCTGATTAATAGAAAAAGCTTCAAAGCCATTTACGGAGTAAGGTCGCATGTTGACATTTCTTCACTTTTGATAAAGACATAAGTACTGGTAAGCGTATGCAGTGACATTAAAGAAAACTTTAGTTGATCAAATAGAAAAGTTGTTCAAGGTATGACCATTCCACAATATTTATATTTCAAATTTTTATTTAATTAAAGAATACATACACATTTTAATAAAAAAATATCATGTCTTTATCTATTTTTGCAAATCTCATACAAATTATTGTTCAATGCAAGAATACTACATTATTTCATTTGGATCCTTTGATAGTGATAGATTGTATGAATTGTCACATTTACTGTTCTTTCTTATAGTCAGATATGTGTTTCTGAAATGTTTAATATCATTGCTTGTGAAAATAATTAAATACTCAACTTAAAGCTTTTATCATGCTTTCAACAATTTTAATTTATGAAATACTTCATTATTAAAGAAGAAGGATATTATTTAACCTATTATTAGCTTTTCTTTTTTATATGTACGATATAAAATTATCAAACAATGGGATGCATACAAAATGGAATTTTAATGGAATATTATTATTTATATTCATGGAATCGATAAGACAATTTCTCATGAAATGTATTCAATAGAAGAAGGAAATATATGAATATGTAGAATGATTATTTTTTGTGCTCTTTTCTATGTTGTATTATGATATTAAGATGGATAAAGTTCTTTGATATTTTAGTTTAAGTATGAATATGGTAATTTTCTTATTTTTCTAATCTTTTCTGTACTGACTAAGATATGGAATTTAGAAAATCAAGTATCATTTTGCGCAATAGCCAATTGTGGTTATGTACTATTTTTTCTTATTCTCAAACTAACCTTTTTTAGTTTTCACAGAAATTCAGATTGTCACATCAAACTGGTATGCATTGGTTCTTTTTTATTTTCTATACTTAGAGTTGCATTGTTGTCATCTAAAATTGATCATGGATGCTTGTTAATGTCTGCATTCAACTCTAAGTAATAGTATATGTTACTCCATATTTTTTACTATTGGAATTAATGGCTAAGATCATTGATTCGTTGGATGTTCCTTTAAATAATATTGAACTACTTCATTTTTCTCATAGTAAGTTTCTGACAATGTTAGTTCTTATGTTAAAGTTGCATAAATCCATTAATATGAAGCATAGTTTTTTTATATTCTTGAATCTAATTGAAGTTGTTCTAAGTCTTGCACTACCAGCTCTAAACTGTTTTTTTTTAAATTTATGTTTCATTAGTGCGGAATTATTTCAAGGTAATGCAACTCTTCCTTCGCATGCCTGTTCAACAAGGTTAACATATACCCGTCCATTGATCAAATGTATCGAATTATATGTTCCCCTATGTTAGTTTAATTAAATAATTATGAGTTTACTTTATTTTGTGTGTGATTTTTAATAGTGTATTGAGAGGTATTTTTCTGCTGTGCAAGAAAGAATAATGTGATATCATAAGATTAAAAACCTCATATAATGTAATGCTTTGAGATTTGTACGTTGGTTGTTATAATTTCTAATGGATATATATGATTTTGAGTAGATATGCTTACTTTCCTTCATGATTAAAGGTACCAGGCACCACCACCATAATTTTTAGCACCCTTTTTAAGATACTTAAGATTTTAGATGTTTATATTTACAATTATGATATGTTATTATTTTATTAATTAGCAAGTAGGGTAACTTCATCTTTCCTTTTTATGTTTTAGACTGACCTTTTTTTTAGGATATATGAAGATGGTAAATTCTTAATTTTGTGGTTCTTAATTTCTGTTGTCGGTCAAAAATTAGAGCTGGCGAGTTAAGCAGGATATTAATACAACTTGGCCAGGTACATCTATACACTTTACAGAATCCTATTTAATTAACATATAAATATCCTAATTTATTTTTGGTTCTAAGACAAAAAAATAAATGATTGCATATGTATTCCACTTTTCGAAATAGGGTGACCACTTTGAATAATTTTATTTTCTTTCATGGGTTTTGATGTACATTTTTTTTAATTATTTCCCATGGCTATTTTGTTGACTATAAATATTGTTGTTTCCCATTTCTGTGTGCTTGATGATGGTTTGTTTAACGGGTATATGTGTTCATCCCACATTAGCAATTTATGGTGAATGTGTTCCCATCATGACAAGAATTATTGAGTTCAATCTCTGCAATGCTTGTATTCTCATATTTTCATGATTTAATACTCACATGCCATTTTTTTGTTTTGATCATGTGTAATTGTCATAGCAGCTAATGTCTCTCTTTCTGCACTTTGACTATCTATGTGAAGATAGGTATTGGAGTACCATCAAGGGCATTTCAAGAATCTCTAAACATACCATTTACAAACTGAAAGGTGTCTATTTATATTTCCATTCTTTTTTTGTCAATTTTTTAAAGGACGTTTCAACAAGAAGAAGTAAAACTTGCAAGAGGCTGTGTGACACTTGATTTAGTGCCCATGTATAGTAGTTTTGAATATTTTAGACTTGAAATTATGTGTGCCAATTACGGTAACAAATTCTTGAGGACATTTATTAATGAAGTTTTAATGAAAGATAAGAATCTTACATGAACTTTTGTAACTTAAATCCATTTATTTTTTGTTGGTTTGTAAAGTTGATTCATGAATTTTGCTGTTATAGGGATGCACTGTTGCATTTAGAGTGTGCACTTGGTAATATTATCAATTAAAGTTCTACTTCTAATGATGATAGAGTTATAGGTGAAATAGAGTTCTAGAGAGCCTTGCTTAAATAATAAATTGAAGATCAATTAGAATTTGAATTGTTAGTATTTAATCAATTAATTAGACTAATTATGATATTGTTACTTTACATTTTATCATTATCATCATATTACATTGCATTATTGCTAATATCTTGAGTTGATTCAAGTGCAGACTTGATTGAAAGTCTTCTTAAGTTTGAATAAGACTCTTCCATCTCACTTCTGCAATTTTCTGGCATAGTAATATTAGATAATATGGCTTCTACTTCTGCATTCTTAAGCCCCGATAATAGTAAGGTTTAATGTGTGCAATCCTTTTTTTCACCTCTTGTTCAAAATTTAATTCACGGTGGATTTTTTTATTTTGTTTGCAATTTGTACATTTTTTACAGATTTCAATGGACATCAGGTTTGGATGAATTTTCTTCACCTTCAATTAGTCAATTTTCAGTTGTTTATTATCCTTCTCATTCGATGAGGATTGAGTTCTAAAATCCTTTATTCATTATCACTACAGATCCTTTAGCAGTGTCCTATTTTGCTTTATCGTCTTGATTTTCAAAGTTGGGATTGCATTCGTGCTATGTGTTAGACCACGGTGACGCCATCTCATTGCTAACTATCATGCTTCCGCCTCAGTCAAGTTTGATTTAGGATTTGATATGTCTTACAGTTTCTACTAATTATACTTTTTGATTAATGACTCTCTCTTTCTTTATTGTGGATGGATCAATTTCATATATAATTTTTAGAGCTTCAGATTTTCATTTTGTTGTAAAAAATTAAAGCGGGATCACCATTGTGTATGTATTAATAACTGTGTGGGACATAGAAACTATGAATTATTTCTTTTAGTCTTCTATGCAACTATTTCAATCACCTTTTCGTTAAAGATGTTTCAAATAAGGATTTCTCTTTATGTCACTTATATTCTACCAGTTAATATTTATTTTGTTCATTCCCAGATTCTTATACTATGATGCTGCACAATTGAGAGATGAGATTTCATTGATAGCTAATGTCTCAAATTCTTTTAATTTTGAGCTATGTTATAATTTTTTTTTCAAACTGTTGTGAAGGTACTACTTCAGAAGATTATAATGTTAGATAGTTTGGTATTATTGGACATTGTGTAGAGTGAATAAATTGCAATAATACTAAGCGTGGTATTACAAGGTATTGGAGCCACCACATTGTTTTTTTTAATCTCTAATGTGTTTATAATTCCATCAGGCACCTATATTCATCTTGCATTGTTAGTTTTATAAAATTTTATTTTTAAATTTTAGTTGTTTTGAAGAAAAAAGTTCTAATAGTTTTTGAACTTGAACTTTTAGGACTTTCAAAATTTTTGTAAAAGAAGTCAATCTATAAATCTTAAAGTTATAGAATTAAAATTGATACAAAGTACTAAAATTGTTAAAGTCAAAGATATTCCTTTGATAGTTTAGTATCCAATGATCATAAATAAAAGTCAAAGATATTATTTGAACAATGTTGACCTATATTTTAAGAAGTCAATTTTCGTTCATGGTCAATTGTACATTGCAGTTTCAAGAGTTACAATTAGAAAATATTTGAACATAATGCTATGTGATAAAAAAAATATGAAAATAGTACTCCCTCCATCCCGGGTATTCTTACCCGTTTGTACAGACACAAAGATAAAGAAGTGTTATTTTTTCAATATATAATGTAAGTAAAAGTATGGATAAATTAGTAATTTAAAAAGAAAAAGTAAATAAAGTTGTTGGGAATGATGGATAAAGTGTAAAAAGGTAATTAAAGTTGTTGGAATTGTAAAAAGTATGTAATAAAATATTATGTATTTTTACTATTAATGGAATGGATAAAAATACGTGGGGCAGAGGGATTACATGCAAAAATTGTTTAGGGAAGTTTTCAAAATTGTTTGAATTGAGATTTTTTACATAATTAAAAACTCATTTTCAATAATTTTTTTTAAAAAAAAATGATCTTATCCCTTAATATATCTAAGTGAACTTTCCAAATTATTTTTATTTTATTAATATTCGTGTGTAAATGGTGGTACATGACATATTCAAAGAAAGTATTTACATCATACACAAATGTCTACGTAATTATTGTATGTAAATACTCAAATGCTTAACTTTTATTTTTAAGGAGAAAAAAAATCAATTTTTCAATATGGCCATGAATGAGAAATATGACATCAAGAGAAAGAGATTTTAAGGATAAATAACAATCTATATTAAAATTGCAGGTATATAAATTATAAAATAAAAAACAAATATTAATCTACGTATCGATACAAAAAAATAGAACTTTGTTTCCTCACCTCAATGTATTAGAGACGAAGGGAAAGATAAGCATGGTCGAGTATAAAAAAATACTCCTCGCGAGAATTTTACACTTTTGGTCCTGCATGACACATCACCTCTTCAAAATGGTCTCAATACTTTCACTTTTAGTCCCAAATGATTATTTCTTTGCAGTTTTGGTCCCATAAAACTTCACATTTGCATATTTAGTCCCATATAGCTCCATTATTAGTTCCAAAAATTTAGATTCATATTTTATTTTATTTTTTATTTTTTCTTTTTAATGTTACCAAATTATTAGTAAATTCAAAAAAGACATGCTAAAAAAAAAGAATAAAATAAAACATGAATATATACTTACAATTCTTTTATTTTATTTATTTATTTACTTATTTATTATTATTTTATTTTTTATTTGACAATTAAATCTTTGCAAACTTGGTCCGATAAAACTTCAACCTTACATATTTAGTCTTATAAAGATGTATTATTGATCCAAAAAATTTAGATTCATATTTTATTTTATTTATTCACTTACTTTTTTTTAATATAACCAAATTTTTATTGTTTTCAAAAAAGACATGTTCAAAATAATAATAAATAAATAAATATGATATGAAAGTAACACTATTGGTTATAAGAATTTAGATTCATATTTTATTTTATTTTTTTATTTACTCATTTATTATTTTATTTAATGTTACATTTTTATTACTACTTTTTAAAACATGTTCAAAATGATAATAATAATAATAATAATTATTATTATTATAAGTATTAAATAAATAAATAAATAAACATAAAATAAACATAAACATAAAATATGAATTTAATTTATTGGGACCAATAGTGTAATTGAATGAGACTAAATATGCTAGATTGAAGTCTAATGGGACCAAGTCTGCAAAGAAATAATCGTTTGAGACTAAAAGTGTAAGTATTGAGACTACTTTGAAGAGCTTATGTGTCCTGCGGGACTAAAAGTGCAAAATTCTCCACTCCTCGCATTCCAAGAAAATTCTATTAATCTTATAAGAAAAAGAAAATTATACATAACAAAATATTTCAGAAATTTCCTGTCCGCACAACGGCGGCTGGGTAAATGCTAGTAAGTCCTTAAGAAGATAATATTGGACATTCTATAAGGTAGAGAAAAAGCCATAACTTACAAGGGAAAAGTAGTAATGTTACATTTTTATACCTTAATTCGAAATAATCAATTTACTTTTAAATGAATATATTTGATAAGACTCTACTGAGAAAATGCAACAAAAAATAAAAGATTAAAGAAAATCTCTAAACCACAAAATTTAAATACTCTCTGTCCCATTTCAGATGACATACTTTACATTTTGGGTTGTCCTACAAAAATTTACACCTTCTTAAAAAGGAAAAAAGTCAAATACAATCACAATCCCTATACAATTTATTTACAAAATAACCTCCCTTACCTAACACACATAACATATTTTATCATTTATTTATTACCATAAAATACAATAATACCCTTAAAAATTATCACTTTTTAATCTCCTTGCTGGAGGAGTGGCGCAAATATTTGTGGGACAGAGGGAGTATATGGTAATATTGCACTCAATTGTAGTCCAAGTGTACGGGGAACTTCGCCCATAGTCTTGATCAAGGATGAAATTATCCTGATATATCCATTTTCTTAGAGTATCGATATCGATATGGGGAAAAAAGATACTCCATTCATCCCATAATAAACTTCACCATTATTGTAGACACAGAGTTTAAGAAAAAATACTTTTTGACCAACTTTATTGACTTTTGGAGGGCATTATAGTATTTTTAAGTTATAAATAAATTATAAAGTAAGTTATATGTGTTAGGTGGGAGTAGTAAATTTGTAATTAAGATGAACTTTTAGGGGTGAGATTGATGTGATATTTCCTTTTTTGGGTGGTAAAGTTTAATGTGGGACAGATGAAAGTGGAAAGTGTGAAGTTTATATTGATGTGAAGTGTTGAGACCAGTGTCATCACATCTGGAATCACATCTGTCCTCCACCAGTTGTTTTATTAACCATTAACGTTATTTTGTTATTTCGACTGGTGTTGTGTTTAATGTTGCTTTCAGGGTTGTTGCGGTTGAAGTGCTGAACGTGTTTGATGCAAAGACCAAGTCAAACGCAGACCTTGAAGACCCTGGAACAAACTGGAAAGATCCGAAAGCTCTAGAAGGATCTAGAAGGGAAAAATAACTACCTCTCTTAGTGGGCGGTTATTTGAGCCTGCATGGGTGGTATCTACATCCCCTACGTAGGCCACTCATCATTTGAAGCCTGCAGCCATCTATAAATGGAAGCTGCTAGTTGCCAAGTTAAGGGATCGAAAAGTCAATCCCACTATACAGTGTAAAAGATCCTAGATAGGTTTTTGTCATAGTGTTTGTACTGGTGTTGTAACACTTGATTCAACATCAGTTGTCTACTGTTATTCCTGTACGTTTTGTGTGCACTGTTCACAGGCAGTGGAAGCCCACATGTGAAGTATGCTTAGATTCTAACAAGCCTAGGTTCTGCCATTTGGGAACGTGTTTGGATTTTAGATTTGATTTTGTATTCGAAGGGTAGAAGAATTGTTTCCACACCTAAGAGTCTATTTTTGTAATCACATTTTCCAATAGTGATATTTGTGCCATGAGGCAGCCACAAACTTGCAAAAGTTTGTGGAAAGATTGAGTAATCCATGTGTTAAGTCTTCCGCTGATTTATAACTTGCTCTATACTTAGTCAAGTTACATTCTGATACATAAAGTGTTGTTCAAAGTGTCATCACACTTAGGACAACATCGTACCAAAAATACACTTTGCACCACTGGGCACCCAACAAGTGGCAACAGAGTCAACACTTGATGATACTAAGTGTTGATTCCTGGTGTTAAGTGTTAAGTTATTATGGATTACTCTGCATTCGTCACCTGTCCTCCCATTCTTGATGGAACAAATTATGCCTTGTGGGAAAGTCGGATGAGGTCATACATCAAAGTATGTGATGATAAAGCTTGGAAGATCATTCTATCTGGATGGACGCCTCCCACTGAAGAAGACAGAGATGGAGATCAGATTCTCAAATATGAACTCAAATGGACTACCGAGGAGAGCAATCTATCTGCACACAACTGCAAAGCCCTCAACGCAATCAGCTCTTCGGTTGATCTAGTGATGTTCAACTTGATTCAGAATTGCATATCTGCTAAAGGTGCATGGGAAAGACTACAAGAACACTGTGAAGGTTCTGGTAGTGTCAAAAGAGCAAAGGCAAGACTGCTGAGCACGAAGTTTGAAAGCTTGAGGATGAGAGAAGATGAGACCATCAACTCTTACAATGAAAGGCTGTATGAAGTCGTGAATGAGCTGCAATCACTTGGTGACCCAATTTCCAATTCTAGGTTAGTAAACAAAACACTTCGTACACTTCCTAGGAGATTTAATAGTAAAGTTTGTGATATAGAAGAAGCTAGGAATACTGATATTATGAGTCATAATTAGCTTATGAGCATTTTGAAAACTTATGAAATGGATGGCTCAACAAGATTCTGTGTATGATAGAAAAGGTGTTGTTGTTTTTAAAAGTGATGTTCCTTCATGTTCTGGAAGGACATCAACCATTACTGAGATTTCACAAATTGATGAAAATGTTGATGACATTTCAGATGACACTGATAATATTGCTTTACTTGCTAAGAAATTTGTAGCCTATTTGAGAAATCAGAAAAACAAGTCTAAAGTAAATATTCAACCTAGGGTAAAACATTCTCCTCATACTCCTCAAACTCGTACTCCTCAAACTCTTACTCGTAGACCCACTCAAAGAAAACTTAAGTATGATCCTGAATTTAGGAAGACCCTCATTTGTAGTGAATGTACTGGTTTTGATCATTATGCAAATGAATGTGCTAACACTCTTTTGAAGAGAATGATGAGCTTAAATATTTCCTTGAGTGATGATGAATCTGAAGGTGATCAAGAGACAAAGGATGAAAAGCTGACATTTCTGTCAGAATGTGTAAGTGAAGGACTTTTTGGAAATGACTCAGATGTTGAGTTGGATGTGAAAACATCTACTTCGACATCAAGCAAGGTTTAGTCGATTTCTGATTCTGATGTTAAATGTACTAATGCTTTTTATACTAGAGCAGGTACATCTGAAGAACAATTGGAAAGCAAAATTGCTGAACTTTTGAAAGAACTTCAAAAGGTCAACCAAGAGAATGATGGTTTGATTGAAACTATCACAAGACTTTTTGTAAATCTTACTAGAAAGGATGCTGAAATTTCTAAACTCTAAGAACAATTGACTGCTTCAACACTAAGTTTCAAAAAATACTGTAAGAGTACATCTGTCATGAATGAAGATTTATGTGTTGGTAAATCTGATATGAGTGGTCTTGGATTTTCTGAAAATTCTAACCCTTTTAGTTTTGAAAAATCTGTAATTTTGTGAAACCTAGATCAAAAAGTTTTTCTAAAAAGTTTCCAAAACAGAGAGGCAAGAGAACTTTTATCTGTCATGACTGTTCAGTTCCTGGTCACATTCGTCCATTTTGTTTTAAACTGAAAGATGACTTGTTCTCTGGAAAAGTGTTGCCTGAAATATTGCCACACAAGTAATCACACACACCAAAAACTGCTTGGGTCAGAAAACCAAACGTGTTATCTAATGTGGCTTTTACTTCTTTACAAACATGTGTACCTGATTTATGGTATTTTGATAGTGGTTGTTTTAGACATATGACTGGAAATGTTGAATATTTGAAAGATTATGAAGCTTTTGATGGTATTAAGGTTACTAATGGTGGTGGCTCTAAGGGTAACATTGTTGGTAAATGAACTTTAAATGTTAAAGGTTTCCTAAATTTGAAGAATGTGCTGCATGTTGAAGGTTTGCGTTCTAATTTGATAAGCATAAGTCAATTATGTGATGATAATCTGCATGTGAAATTTGACAAGAATTCATGTTTTGTGTTAAATGAAACTGATGAGTGTGTGATGGTTGGTAATCGATCTATTGATAATTGTTATCTGATTGGTAACAACACTTATTGTAACATCTCACAATATGATGAAAGTGTACTTTGACATCAAAAACTTGGCCATGTAAATTACAGAAATTTACAAAAATTGGTTAAGTTGAAAGCTGTTAAAGGATTACCTATGCTCAGTTTCAAAGACCCTACCCTCCAATTTGTGGTTCATGCCAAAAAGGTAAGCAGGTAAGGTCTTCACACAAAATCACCACTATGTGTAAATAACTAAGCATTCTAAAACATAATTACCAAAGTGATTAAAGATAACCACTTAAGTAACATATAAGTCTAGAGCTCAGATCAGAGTTTAAACAGAAAAAAATAAAGTATCCAGTTACCATCAGAAAATAAATATCAGTTTAACATCCCATCATCAAATAGTTAGAAAAGTTAGTGAGGCAGCAACAACTTTCAGTCATCAGCAGCAACAAGCATGAACACTTTGATCTCTTTGCTGATCTCTTCCTCACTATGTGAACTCCCCCTAAGTTGCAGCATTACCAGCAATACCACCACCAGCATCACCTGTATCAGGAACATTTCCAGCAGCATTTCCTTCTTCTAGTTCATCAGTGATGTCCTCAATCACAATTCCTCTAGAGCCAGAGCATTTAACTGCAGTAGGTTGAGCAACAGCAGATATATTTTCCCCTGTGGGTGTGGATAACAACTTACTCCTGAACTGAGCTCTTTGTTCTAGAATGTCTGCTTGTCTGTTCATAGCATTGTCTTGGAGTCTGAGGTTAGAGACATGGCGTGCCAGGGCAGCAGCTTGTTGCTCAATGTATTTGCGATTCAAAGTAACAGAGATAACTTCTCCAGCTTGTGCAAAAGTGTCAGTGCGAACCGAAGTGTTGCAGTATCAGGAGCAGCATTTTGAGCATCAGCAGTAGCAGGGGCAGGAGCAGGGTCCACATAGGGTAGATCAACTACACGGTTACCTTCAAGCAGTGCTTTAGCAATACCACAAACTAGAACACTTGAGGAAAGAAAATCACATTTACCTTTCTTAGCACCTTGACCAGTTAACAGACAGTGAATCAAAGCAGGATAAGGTATCTTACCAACCTTGGAGATATTTCCACCATAACTAATCAGATTTTTGTAAATCACTCTACCAAGGTTAAAAGGCAGATTCTTTCCTATTTTATACATCAACACAGCATGTTCAGTGGTAACTCTAGTGGTATTAGAGGAAGACAGCCAATTGTAAACACATAGCTTATGCAAGATTGCATGTAAACTAGTCAGACTTGGACTGAACAACTTCTTAGGCCAACTAACAATTAAACCTCTAGTTATCACAGACACAATCTCATCTATATCATCAATTTCATCATCACTCTTAGCATTCACAGTCCCTAAACACTCATTAATCTTTGTAGGAGAAAAATCATAAATCTCACCCCTAAAGAAAATTCTTCCAAATTTGGGACTCGTACTCTTAATCATACTAGCACAGATGTGTGCATAAAATTCACATACCTAATTGGTATAGAATGAGGTAGAATACCTGAGTGATTTCAACAAGCTTCTCTCTCTAAAGAAGTTGATGAGGTTGTGTGGAGTGAGGTCGACATCCTCCATCTTTCTTTCATGAATTATATCCTTCTTGGAAAACTTTTTGTATCTGGCCTTGCCATCAGAGAAGTAGAAGTTCACAACTCTAAAGTTTTCAATATCATAGTCAGAGTCATCAGATATATCATCAGCATCATCAGGGGACTCATCACCATCATCATCTTTGGCTTCATCTTCACCATCAGAACTCTCAACATTTTGAACATCAACATCCTTATCAGATTATCAGATTCTGCACCTTCGTCAACATCCTTAGGTGCATCCTCTTCATCATCAGAAGATGAAGATGAATCATGGTCAAGATCAGAGGGTTCTGCATCTGCAACAGTAGGTGTTGGCACTGAGGCAATAATATCTGTGGCAACATCATCAATTAGCTGGTTTAAATCAGCATTTTCCTCATTATATTCTTCTGGTGTTGCCTTAGGAGCGGTAACATCAGACACAACTTTCTTTCCTCTTCGTCTCTTCTTCAAAACTTTACAAAGATCAGCTATAGTAGGATTCTCACCTGTAGCATCTATATCCATAGGAGTATCTTCATCAGAATCAGAGACAGAAATAAGGGACTTCCCTTTTTCAGAGGTGGTTGCATCCTGTGTAGTGCCTTTCTTATGGAGTCTGACCGACCAATGATGAGTGATATTTTCACCTAGATTTCAGTGTCTTTTTATGTGTATTTTTATATTATTTTATCCGTATTTATGTGTTATTTGATTGTGTTTTGTGTTTTTGTGGAAATGTGTGAAAATGAGCTTAAACGTATGAAAAACATGTGAAAACGGAGCAAACATGGAGATAAAATCAAAAATGCAAGGAAGGTCCAAGAACTCGATCGAATTTCTTGAACCCGGTCGAGTTTCTCTTACAGAAAAGTTTGCACAAAAACTCGGTCGAGTTTTTCTTACAAAAAAAATTGCAAACAGGGGACAACATGAAAACTCGACCTAATTTCAGAAAATTTGATCGAATTTTTAAGCATTTGGACGTGTGATTCATGGTTGGAAATCCATGAAAGAGAGGATCGCGTGAGCGCAAGAATCGCCCGAATTGGATTTCGTATGAGAAAGTTATGTGCGAAACGGTGAGACAGCGTTGCACTGACCTAAACTCTACCCGAAGTCAATTTTATGATTAGAATGTGTTCTAGAAGGTTTCAAGGGGTACAAATACCCATTTTGAGTGTAAAAATCAGAAGGGAATCATTTTTGGATCAATTACACACACATCACACACCATTTCCTCCATTTTCACACCATCATCCTCATCCATTCACCATCCATCCATCTACACTTGATCCCCCTCCATCAAATCCACCATCCAAGTGATCAAGGAAGCAAGGGAGAGTGAAGATTGCAAGAAGAAGAATGAGATCTCCATTGAAGACCTTCAAAGGGGGAATCTATTTCTAATTTTTGTGAACTTCTTTATAAATTTGTCATGGGATTTATAGATACAATTGCTTATGTTGTTTTCTCTAAGATTATGATAGACTAATCTCCTTTGTGAGATTAGCTCCATGATTGGTGTTGGATAATTTAGTTTTTATATAATTTGATTTTAATCATGAATGGGCTTTGTGCTATTTCTATCATTGATTGTTTATTGCTTGATTTATATGATGACATGTGTGATTAATTGTCATGGGCATATGATTAGATTGAGAAACAATTATGTATTTTGGATAGTTCGTTTAATCTTTTCATTGTACACTTCATGTGCATTAATTTAGAATGAGATAGAGATATCCTTCTAGATTTAGAACCCTTTTATAGAACATTTAATTGGCTTAATCGAGAGATTAGTTGATTAGGTGAGAAGAACTAAACCATTAGTGAATCCATAGTACCTTAAAAGGGAATATTGCCTATGATTTAGTACCTCGTTAGGGAACTCATAGAGTAATTAGTACCTAGTGGGAGGTGTTCACTTTGGTCTCGATCCTATGTGCTTTTAGGAGCCTTATTGAGGGCCTACATCCTATGCATCTCGAGAGAGAGTTTGGGTGGAATTAGTGATCGCTTCTATGCCATGTCCATGAGAGATTAAAATTAATTGCATGATTACTTTATTATCTATGTCATGATTGTTTTTAATCTCATCCTTGCATCATTTGGAATTTATCTTGCATTAATTTATTTCTTGTTCTTGCATTAGTTTCATTGCATTTATTTGCAAGCTATCCATCCCATTCCGTCGTCCTTATAAAATCACGATAAACTTGAGATCGCTTAAACTCTAGTATCTTTCTCCCTGTGGTTCGATAAATTTTTTAATTGGTCATCCCTCTAGTACCAATCAAATGGCGCGTTGCCGGGGAGGTAACGATCGCTAGTAGTTTGTCGAAGGATTGTTTAGAGTGGTCTTAATAAGGACATATTTTTTAATTTTTCCATCTTATATTTGTTTTAGAAAATTTTATTTAAAATTTTCTTTCTCTTGTAGGTGCATACCTTGAGAAGGAAGCAGAAGGAGAACAAGCCAAAAATATAAGCTACATGGATATTCTTCGAGATATGGTGAATAGAAGTGCTCATCCCACTATGAACACAGAAGAAAATTTTCAAGGATTTCAAATGCCAAATTGTGAACCTAACTTGCAACCAGATTTTGGAGTACAAGTGCCTCATATGCAATTCCATCAACAAAGATATGAAGATTTTGGAGTTCCTCATGAAATGCATCAACAAGTATAGCCTCAAGTTGTGGAAGATGTTTTTCAAGAAAATTTTTCTAGACATCAAGAAGAAAATCAACCACAACTATGGGAAATTTTTCAAGACCCAAACTCATCTTATTCTACCCAAAGTGACCACATAGCGATGCTTGGAGAAAAGTTGTTTGAAATGATTATGGATCGCTTTGAAGAGGGGAGGAAGTCTAATCAAGCTTGGATTGATAGAATCAGAAACTTGTGTGAAATGATGACGAATACAATGGTAGCATTCAATGCTACGTTGGATTCATTGGAGCACCAATTAAGTCAAATAGTTTCCACCGTAGAGAGACTTCAAGAAGAGAACTACAAGCCTTCTACCTCCTGAACAAAGAGCGAATACATGGTCGTTAAGGCTAGAAAAGATGATAGTTTGGGGGTTGATGAGGTTATGAAGGAGAAGAGAGAAAGAGTTCCGAAGTGGGTGAAAGCCAAAGAGTTGAAAGAAGAGTTGAAGGGGGAATTCGATAGATTTGTCAAGTCTCTTGAAGAGATGGTAGAGAAATTAAAGATTCAATATCAAGAAGAGATTCACGCCCTTATGGAAGAAAAGAAACCTCCGGAAACTAAGATCATGGATTCTACTCCCCACAAGCCAAAACCTTCTCATTCTATTGAAATTTCAAATTCTTTTAAGAACTTCCATGAATTTATTGATAAAAATTTATTTGGTGATTGTAGGAAAAAGGTTGCATGAGGGCATCAACATTTGTCAATGCCTGAATTCTTACCGGATGTGATTGAAGTTCAAAATTCATATAAAGCCCCATGGTGAAAGTGGAACAAGTGGAAGGGGCCATTCCTTGTGAAGAACGCCTTCGGAGAACAATTACTTGAGCTATTTAACAAGAAGGGAAACTTTCTAGTGCTGGAACGTGAGAGCACAAGGCACTACTTCAAGAAGAAACCTATGATAGTGCCTAAGGACTATTCTAGACCACCATGAGCTTGATAATATCGTTCAGCTTGAAGACGTTAAACTTAGCGCTAGATGGGAGACAACTCATCATTATCTTTATTACTTTAATTAATGCTTTCAATAAGATTGATGGATTTGATATTGTTTTGCATTTTTGGTATGTAGGTTGATTGTGCTCGTGAGGAGAATGCGTATTGGAGATACGATAAATGCTTGATTTGAAGTGTGAAAGTAAGTCTCACCACTTTTTGCAAACTTAATTCTCAACTCTTGTTTCGATTTAAGTTTGGGGGGATATGGCGTGGTGTGGCATACATGTTTTGTTAGTAAGCATATATTTCTCGTATTTTTGGGGCAATTTTAAAATTTTTCTCATGAGTTTTGGTTTGATTTTGGTATGATTGGTTATGTTGAAGTGCATAATAGTCCATATTTTTAATGATATTGTTGAGCTAATGTTTTTGATGAGTTGTCGAGCATGAATGAAGTGTAGTCGAAGCATGAATTGAGCCTGGAGATCAAGTCGAGAGTCGTTGTGTATTCAATCCGGAAGCTAGTGCCAACCATTTCCACTACCAAATGCCTATTGAGGGAGTTTACTCTAGACTCTTCCACTTCTATGTGTTTAGCATAATTTGATTTGATTTGGATTGATTGGATTAACATGTTACTTCATTTGTTATGTTTGTGGGAGGTTTACTTTCATAATTTAGGATTTCCTTTTCAATCAAAGATGGGGATGCTTGTGAGCTTAATTGATTATGGATGATATAAATGTGTGCTTCATTTTCTATTAATGGATAGTTTTGTATTTTTGCATGTTATGTGTTTTTGTATTATTTGATGTTTGTTGTGTCTTTTCTTATATGTTTTGTGTGTATTTTTATTCTTGTCTAGATTGTTTTGGTGGTTTGTTTATGGGATGTCGTGAGTCGTTTTTAAATGTGAGTAATAATATGTTATGGTGATAAGTGATGACAAATTATGATTAAGAATTTCTACACTTTCGAATTGTGATATGTTATATTTAACTTGTTCAATTTTGAGATGAATGTTGAAGTAATAAGTTCCTTAAGGTCCGAGCATAAGCTTGTGAGAATTTGAGCCTCAACCATGCATACATGGCATTTCTTCATGAGTGGGTCGGTTGTGTTGGATAAGCTAGAACTTGCTCAAGGACTATAGGAACAAGCCCGATTAGTGGAGCTTAATGACATAATCTAAGGCCATCCTTGTCATTTATAGTCATTGCCAAATACTTCCTTACCGTGAACATCATCCCTAGTCAACCACTTTGAGCCTTTAAGCCTACTTGTTGTGATATAAGCACATTACAAACCTTAATTGCCCACGTGAGCCTTATATATTTACCCTTTTGTGTGAGTGATTGAGTAGATGGTAGCTAGAAAGGATTGATTGAATAATAAAAGAAGAAAAGGAGATGGTAAACAAGCAAGAAAAAGGATGAAAAGAGCAAAAACAAGAATGCACACACAACCTTAAAACAAAAAAAGGAGCAAAGTAACAACAAGATGCTCAAGAAAATAAAAATTGAAAGAAAGGAAGCATGCATCATAAGGAGCTCAATTAAAAGGATAATGATGATGAATAGTGCTTGTGACCAACAAAGATAAAAAGGAAGAAAAGAAAAGTGGAGGAATAGAAGAAAGTAGCTACCTCTTCGATTACTTACACTTGATTAATCACTATTATCCATATTCTTCCTACCCTACCAAAGAGCTTATCATTACATCCGAATATAAAGACCTTTTTTATCATTGATTAACACTTTGGTGGTTTGTGAATGTAGTCCACGAGTAAGCATATAGCGAGTAGAACCAATCGGTTAATGAGTGTTGATTTACCCCACTACATAGAGTGTTGAGTGAAATTGATAATTTATGTGAGGTTTGGACTAAAAAGGAACTATATTACACTTTATTCTCTTTTGATTGAACTTTTTAATTTTTCATGTTATGAGTTTAACGTTGTAGGTTGACTTAGCATAATTTGTGGTTCTTATTACTATTGATGTGTTATTACTTATGTTCGTTTAGTTTTTCCTAGGTGAAAATTACTCCTCTTGGTTTATCATTTTTGTTGTTCGGGGATGAACAACACTTTAAGTTTGGGGAGTGTGATAACTGATATTTTCACCTAGATTTTAATGTCTTTTTATGTGTGTTTTCGTATTATTTTATCCGTATTTATGTGTTATTTGATTGTGTTTGTGTTTTTGTGGAAATGTGTGAGAATGAGCCTAAACATCTGAAAGACCGGTGAAAACGGAGCAAACGTGGAGACAAAATCAAAAATGCAGGGAAGGTCCAAAAACTCGGTCGAATTTCTTGAACTCGGTCAAGTTTCTCTTACAGAAAAGTTTGCACAAAAACTCGGTCGAGTTTCTAAAAACTCAGTCAAGTTTCTCTTACAGAAAAATTTGCAAACAAGGGACATCATGAAAACTCGACCGAATTTCAGAAAATTTGATTGAATTTTTAAGCATTTTGGACGTGTGATACATGGTTGGAAAGCCATGGAAGAGAAGATAGCGTGAGCGCAAGAATCGCCTGAATCGGATATCGTATGAGAAAGTTATATGCGAAACAGTGAGACTGTGCTGCACCGACCCGAACTCAGCCCGAAGTCAATTTTATGATTAGAATGTGTTCTAGAAGGTTCCAAGGGGTACAAATACCCATTTTGAGTGTAAAAATCAGAAGGGAATCATTTTTGGATCAATTACACACACATCGCACACCATTTCCTCCATTTTCACACCATCATCTTCATCCATTCACCATCCATCCATCTACACTTGATCCCTTCCATCAAATCCACCATCCAAGTGATCAAGGAAGCAAGGGAGAGTGAAGATTGCAAGAAGAAGAAGAAGATCTCCATTGAAGACCTTCAAAGGGGGAATCTATTTCTAATTTTTATGAACTTCTTTATAAATTTGTCATGGAATTTATAGATACAATTGCTTATGTTGTTTTCTCTAAGACTATGATAGGCTAATCTCCTTTGTGAGATTAACTCCATGATTAGTGTTGGATAATTTAGTTTTTATGCAATTTAATTTTAATCTTGAATAGACTTTGTGCTATTTCTATTATTGATTGTTTATTGCTTGATTTATATGATGACATGTGTGATTAATTGTCATGGACATATGATTAGATTGAGAAATCAATTATGTGTTTAGGATAGTTCATTGAATCATTTCATCATACACTTCATGTGCATTAATTTAGAATGAGATAGAGATATCCTTCTAGATTTAGAACCATTTGATAGAACATTTAATTGGCTTAATCGAGAGATTGGTTGATTAGGTGAGAAGACCTAAACCATTAGTGAATCCATAGTACCTTAAAAGGGAATATTGCCTATGATTTAATACCTCGTTAGGGAACTCGTAGAATAATTAGTACCTAGTGGGAGGTATTCACTTTGGTCTCGATCCTATGTGCTTTGGGAGCCTTATTTAGGGCCTACATCATATCCATCTTGAGAGAGAGTTTAGGTGAAATTAGTGATCGCTTCTATGTCATGTCCATGAGAGAGTAGAATTAATTGCATGATTACTTTATTATCTATGCCATGATTGTTGTTAATCTCATCCTTGCATCATTTGGAACCCATTTATCTTGCATTCTATTATTTCTTGTTCTTGAATCACGATAAACTTGAGATCGCTTAAACTCTAGTACCTTCCTCCTTGTGGTTCGATAAATTTTTTAATTTGTCATCCCGACTATATACGACCAATCAACCAACATTGTGGATGCGCTTTACGCTTCGCAGCAGATGATTTAGCAACCTTTAATCTGATTGGAACCGGTGGTGATGATGAGGGAGAACACACTTGTGGATTTTGTTCAGTATGAGTAGGTGATGTATTTGGAGATGTAGAGATAGGGACTTGATCAGGATTCTGAGTCTCAACATTCTCTGAGGGTAGGCTTTCTTCTATAGTCACAAAGGGACAATGGCAGATTGGTTAGGAGTATCGGTGGGAATTTCAGAATGAGCTTAAGTGGGAATGGATGGTTCAAGGACGAGATTTTCAATTTTGGAAACTGGAATCTTCGACCCAGCGAACTGAGTTCGAACAGATTCAAGAACTGAATCAGACGTACTAGCTGGAAGGACAATACTCTGAGGAAGAGGGGTTCTAGAAACAGGAGCAGTCGGTTGTGTAGCAGCATTCAGATTGACATTTGGTGCAGCATGCGACAAGACATTATCAGCAATTTCAACTAGGGTTTGGAGTGAATTTTGTGAGAAAGAAGGTTTGGATTTGAAAGTAGAATGGGTTGCTTTTGGAGGTGCCATTTGTAATGTGAGAGAGACAGGTTTTATCGATAACAGTGTGTGTGAAGATGAAACGGGGGATCACACTCAAGCACACAAACATGTCACGTCAAACATTATTTTCCAAGTTATATAGAGAGAATGAACAGTAGTGCGATGGAGATTATTTCCACTAATTAAAAACTGCAAACAACGTGTGAAAGGATATGCAATGTAGCAGTTTATGAGAACTCATGGCCACTAACACATATTTCCTTAAAAATCAGCCATGATGAAATAATGTAGAAACAATTATGCAAGGAAATTAAAAAGAAATAAATACTATAAGTTCTATCACTTAATGTATTGAAAACAAATAATTTAATAACAATTTTTTAAGGCTAAAGACATTCTGGAAAAAATCAAACAAGGATGAATAATTTAGGCACACATACACTTTTGTCCTTTTGTGGCTTTTTTTATGCACTTAATCTCAAGAAATCATACTACCTTTTGAAAAGATCACATCGTGGTTGTCAGCCCCAGTGTGTCTGGTTACTCAGTAGTAGTTCAAGAGTGTTCTTTATTCTTTTTTTGAAACCATAACAGCCTTTTGAAAAGAACACATCGTGGTTGTCAGCCCCGTGTGCCTAGTTACATAGCATGTTTGGACCTTTAATTTTTTTTAAGAATTGTGCTTTTAGTGTATGTCCAGTAATACCTCAAGTTTCAACCAGAATATAGTTAGCAGCAACAAAATAGGTCACCAAATCACTTAATTTCGACATAAGATGACAAAACTTATAGTATTGTTGCCTCGAGTGTTGAAACACTCTGAGCAACATCATGTATGACTTTATGGAATGCAGAGTCCAAGAGATTTCCTGAGTGAACAAAACATCTCGAAATCAAGTGCTTTTGTGAATATGTCAGCAAATTGTTTCTCAGTGAAAATATACTCCAATTTGACTACTCCCTTCTCAACTAAATCTCTTAGAAAATGATGTCTAATGCTAATGTGTTTAGTGAGTGAGTGTTGAACTGGATTTTTTGAAATGTTTATATCACAGTAAATCATTAAAGTGTCAGTCTCATGTACATAATCATCTAGCATCTTTTTTAAGCAAAGCAACTATACGCAACAACTTCCAGCAGCAATATATTCAGATTCAGCCGTGGATTGGGATATGCAATTTTATTTTTTAGAATGCCAAGAAACAAGATTGTTATCCATGTAAAAACATCCACAACTTGTGCTCTTCCTGTCATCACAATCACCAGCCCAATCAGCATCACTGTATCCAACTAGAGAGCTGTTACTGTCCTTTGAAAACCATAACCCCATGTTGGCAGTTCCAGCCACATATCTGATAATCCTTTTCACAGCTTTCATATGAGATTCCTTGGGATTTGCTTGGTACCTAGCACAAACACAGACACTATACATAATGTCAGGTCTACTAGCAGTTAAGTACAGAAGGCTACCAATCATAGATTTATACAGAGTGTGGTCAACATCAAGGCTAGCATCATCTTTCACAGTTTCTGTGATGTTCTCATAGGTGTTTCCATAGGATTAGCATTTTCAAGAACAAATCTTTTCACCAAGTTTTTAGCATACTTACTCTGTAAGATGAAAATACCACTGTCACTTTACTTAATTTGGAGCCCTAAAAAGTAATTTAGGTCACCAACAAGACTCATTTCAAAAGTGGTAGTCATGGCTTTCACAAAGCTGTCCATCATGACTTGAGATGTTGCTCCAAATACAATGTCATCAACATAAATTTGAGCAATCTAGAAACCATTTGATTCATGCTTAATGAAAAGAGTTCTATCAGCTTCACCTCTAATGAATCCAAATTGAAGTAAGAAGTCATTTAGTCTATCATACCATGCTCTAGGAGCTTGCTTTAGACCATACAAAACTTTTTTCAGTTTATACACATGATCAGGATAGAAAGGATCAACAAAACCTTTTGGTTGTTCAGCAAAAGCTTCTTCATTTAAAATTCCATTTACAAAAGCATCTTTAACATCCATTTGAAATAGTTTGATACCAACAAAGCATGCAATAGCCAAAAGAAGCCTAATAGACTCTATTCTAGCTATAGGTGCAAATGTTACATCAAAATCTATCTCTTCAACCTGTGTATCCTTGTGCAACAAGTATAGCTTTGTTTCTTACTACATTACCAGATTCATCAGTTTTGTTCTTGAAAATTCACTTATTTTCAATGACTTTAGTGTTTGTATGCCTAGGGACTAGACTCCAAACATCATTTCTAGTGAATTGTTCAAGTTCTTCATGCATAGCTTGAATCCAACATTCATCTTTTAAAACTTCAGAAACATTTTTGGGTTCTACAGAAGAAAAATAACATTAAGCACATACCTGATTGTATATGTTGGACATGCAAACTAATCTTACCACATCTCTGAATTTACCTTTCCTTTCTGGTTTGAACACCAACTGAGGATTCTTCTATGATCTGTGAAGAAGGGTGATCCTTCTTATATCTGTAGTTAAGATTATTCCTGGGAGTTCTGTGGATCAGATTCTCATCATTTTCTGACTCGTTCTCAGATGTTGTAGGTGATGTGATCACTTGTGGCTCAACATTGTTCACTGGTTCTGCAATTTCAATTAGATCAGAGATGTCATCTTCCATCTTTTTTTCTGCAATATTAGATGTATCATCAAATACCACAATTATAGATTTTTGAACAGTTCAGGTTCTAAGATTAAAGACTCTGTATGCTTTGCTAATAATAGTAATATTATCAAATACCACAATTATAGATTTTTCCTGTATGCTTCCATCTTCCATCTTTTTTCCTGCAATATTAGATGTATCATCAAATACCACAATTATAGATTTTTATACCACAATTATATATGTAATAATAGTATTCCCTTCGTCCAGTGTATTTTTACCCGTTTGTACGGGCACGGAGATTAAGACGTTTTATTTTTTTAATATAATGTAAGAGAAAGTAGGGATAAATTAGTAATTTAAAAAGAAAAAGTGAATAAAGTTTTTGGGAATGATGAATAAAGTATAAAAAAGTAATTAAAGTTGTTGGAATTGTAAAAAGTAGGTAATAAAATATTATGTATTTTTGCTAAAAAATAGAATGGGTAAAAATACGTGGGACACCCCAAAATGGAAAGTGGGTAAAAATATGTGGGACGGATGGAGTATTATATATTTAATTAAATGTCTAAATCTAATATTTCTTTTGGTATAATAATATTGTTGATGAAAAATTTATGATGTATTTAATATTTATTTATTATAATATGTTTAATATTTTTAATTAAAATTTATATTCTTGTCCTGATATAAATATAAATAATTTTTAAAAATTATAATAAATTTGTTCTATGTTATAATATTATGTGTTATTTATAATTATTTTTTTTAATATTTTAACAAAAAAAATGATATTCGAATTGAGATATCTTGGTGGCGAAAAGGAGAGGCAAGACTTTGAAGTTTTCATACTTAAACCAATGACTTGGAAGCAATTGTAGGAATATGATGTTTGTTTTATGATTTTATTTGATTAATTAACTATGAATTTACGATGTTTTCTTGTTAACGGACTTAGACGTTATTGTTGTTGACTTTGTTTTCTAATTTAAATATTTAATTTTAGGTTATTCATTTATGTATTATAACTATTTTTTGTTGGATTATAGTTTTAAAAAATGGGTTGTGTAGGGTCGGGTGGATTCGGGTATCAGCGGATTATCCGCAAAATCTACTAAGATTGCGGGTATCCGTTTACCCGCGGATTACCCGTATACTCGAATTTTTTTTATTTTTAACCTATTTTTTGAGGGTATAGTTGTCCATTTGTATTATTTTAATGACTGTAATTAACTTTTGTCATTAAAGTTAAACAACAAATTAAAGCTAAAATATCACAATTAGATGAAATTAAAAATAAAATTAAAATTTCAAAAAAAGAAGAGCAGAAAATCCTATTTTTTCTGCTAATGAAAAAGGATTTTTTTTACAACCACAAAAAAAATATATAATTTAAGACATATGCTTACAATTCAACAAAACAAAGACGGGTTTTGCGTGGCCTTGGATGTGACGTCATCAATATGCGTCGGGGAGTGAAGATCGGCATGTGATGACTTGGCGGCAGGTGGATATGTGCTCGCCGGTGAACGTGGGAGAACACCAATTGATAGAGGACGATGAGTAGTTACCGAGATTGGCGAGGAGATGAAGCTCGGAAAATTTCCCTCATCAAATCGGACGTGTCTTGACAAGTAAAGACGACCGGATTTTGGGTCGAAGCATTTATATCCATTCTGAGATAGTGAATAACCAACAAAGATACAAGGCAGAGATGGCGGCGTAAGCTTCCCATGAAGATAAGGACGTAACCTGGGAAAGCAGCGGCAGCCAAAAATTCGCAGCTTCTGATAATTTGGGGCCTTGCCAAAGAGAGAGTGAAAAGGGCTTTTGTTGTTTAAAACTGTAGTGGGCATCCTGTTGAATAAGTAGACTGCTGTTTGCACAGAAAAAGACCAGAAGGAGGGTGGAGGGTAGCCTAGTGAGTTAGAGATCGACTCACTTCAAGAATGTGCCGATTATGCCGTTCAACGAGACCATTTTGCTCCGGTGTATGTGGTGCAGTAGTGTACCAAGAGATGCCATGCTGGTTGAGATATGATCGAAGAGAAACAAATTCACCCCTGTTATCTGAGTGAAAGTTTCTAATGACAAAACCAAATTGTTTCTCAACCAAATTCCAAAATTGTGGAAATAGACCAGCCACTTCAGATTTGGCATGCATATGATACAGCCAACAGTAACGAGTATGCAAGTCAACAAATAACAAGAAATATTTAAAGCCATCAACAGAAACAACCGGCGCAAGGCCCCACACATCAGCATAAATAAATTCTAAAGGATGAGAAGTGGTGAAAGAAGTATGCTGAAATGGCAGTTTATGAGACTTGCTCAAGCGACATGATTCACAGTTCATAAGCTCAAAACGAGATTGTTTAATAACAGGTAACTGAAATGAGTTGACTATAAAAGAACTAGTATTCAAAGAGGGGTGGCCAAGTCGCATGCCAAATGGAAAGAGAGTTGTGTGTCCCAATTGTAGCAAAGGCAACACTGCTCTCGATTTTATTTGAAAGAAACAGGTGACAAACTCCTTCAATACATGGTCCTCTAAGCAGAGGAGCCCCCGATTTGATATCCTTAATCATATAATAAGAAGGAAAAAATTCCATAGAAACATTGTTAGCACCTGTGAATTTGCTGACTGATAGAAGATTTTGTGTTGCCATGGGAGCACATAAAACATCACTCAAAATAAACGTGCGTGAATTAAACGGAAGATGAGAAATACCGGCATGAGATATCTGATGCCTAGTACCATCAGCGATATGAACTTCATCTGTGCCGTCATACTCCGAGTGAATAGATAAATGCTCAAATACGGAGTAAGATTATGAGACGTACCCGAGTCTACAATCCACGGTAAGCCATGATGTGTGGAAGGAGTTTGAGCAGCGTTAACCACCGGCTGCGAACGGCGGCATTGAAGGGCGGAGTGGCCGGAAAATCTACATAGTTGACACGTAATAGGAGCACGAGCAATGTTGTTAGGGCTGCCTGCATTGAAGGGGCGAGTGCTCGAGTGCTGGTGTTGCTGAGGGTTCCTCGGGGAGAAAGTGTTGTTGCCGCGCTGAGAGTAACCACGGCCGGAATACGATCTGCGGCCATACTGTTGCTGACCACGGGAATGCTGAGTGGGACCACGTGGCGGCTGTGATCGCACTGTGTTAGCCATGGCTAAGAGTTGGCGATGAGCCGACTCTTGAGACTTGATGGACAACTCGTGTTCAACAAGGAGATCGTGAAGTTCTTCAAACTGGAGAGGTGTTTCACAAGCACGAATAGGGCCAACAATGGTGGCATATTCAGGACCAAGCCCATTGATGACAAAGAGCGTCAGATCATCAGGTGAGACGGGCTGATCAATGAGAGCAAGTTCATCGGCTTTGATCTTGATATAATGGAGATACTCGGTGATAGATCGATCCCCCATCTGGATGCAATACAAATCACTCTTTAACTGATTAACACGAGACCTTGATTTTTCTGCAAGGAGGCGAGTGAGGATCGCCCAAGCCTCAGCGGAAGTAGTAGCGGACGAGACTAATGGAAGCACTGTGGCGGAGAAAGATCCAAAAATAGCAGCAAGAAGTAGTTGATCTTGACGGGTCCAAAGCGTGATAGCATCAGCGTTGGATTTATCAACAAGTAGGGTTGGACACTTGTTGGTGCCATCAACAAACCCTAAAATATTATGGCCACGGAGAAGAGCAACAAGATGTGCTCAACATGAGGGGTAATTGGTGTGATCAAGATGAATAGGGAGATGATGATGAGCCGTGATCGGCACAATCCGGGGAGGTGTGGTGGTGTGAGCAGCGGTGGAGGACTCAGTGATGTCTGACATTGGGATGATCACAGGGGTGGTGGGCGAAGAAAGAGGGAGAAAAAATAATATAAAAAAAATGATGAGGATTTGATCTTCAACTGCTCGATACCATATAGGAGATGCAAGGAATGTGTTTTCTGTATGTAGAATGAGGAGTACATCCATATAAATAGACTGAGAGGTTACAACAGATCCCTAGGATTACTCTCAATCAATAAATTAACAAATCAATCAAATGATATAATATCTACAAATATGTAAAGATATGTTATTCCTTAATAGAGAGTTCTTTCAATCTTGAGTTTTGTTAGTTAAGTTCCTTTTCATTTGTTTAAAAAAGGCAAGCTTGATTTTTTATTGTGTAAGAGGTTTTTGATCAAGAGGGATTATTGGTCTTAAGTCCTAGGGATAGGCCAAAACTAGAGTTAGATTCAAACGTGACAAAGAGTTGTGATAGGTGATTCAAACGTGACAAGGAGCTGTGATAGGATTATCTAGTTATTGTCAAGAGCGTGTTGTAAATCTAATGGATAGTTTTGAGGGAAAGACGGATTCTTCTCGTTTCAATCTATGATGTTTTATATCAAGTTATATTCATATTTGTTTATAGAACATCTGAATTAAGAATTACGATTCTTATTTAATTAATTAACTACTTCAAATTCAATGCTTGTGTAAGTTGAGTTGTAATTTTCCTTTTATACTTGAAGTTGTTATAACTTATAACCAATTTGTTATGAATCGATCAAAGAAAGAAAAGAAAAAACAAAGAACAGAAGTTGTTTATAGTGGTTTGGCAAATTGCCTACGCCACTTTTAAGGGAGAAGAATATCTTATTGATGAAGATTACAACGACTATGAAACTTAGATCTCATACAAACCCTAATCTTGGGAATGTATGGATGATTCTGCGAACCATACTGAATGACTAAAACTTAACCCATATATATACACTCCAATATATGATATATATATGGATAATTTGATATATATGGACAATATATGATTTGCATAATCTTAAATCATATATACTTTACTTGCATAGCAAGCTATCCTCAATATCTAAGCCCTTGAGCTTATATGTTGATCATCCATCCTTTATCTTCCACGTATTATATTGTTGATTTAACATATGCAAGAGTCTACCTCTCAACAATCTCCACCTTAGACCTTGCATGCATCTACTTCTCAACAATACTCCACCTTAGACCTTGCATTACAACATCAACACTCTTACTCTTCTTCTCCCACCTGCTACATTACAGTGCAGCCACCCTTATCCACTCTTTTAACGAGAACAACAAACTCCTCAACTATTTTTAACGAGTACAGTAAACTCCTCAACTATTTTTTAAAAGAGAACAACAACCCTCCTTTTGCATCACTACTCTACCTTGAGTAGCAACCTTTCACCATGGCTCAACCTTGAGCAACACTTTCAACGTAACAACGTTGACTTACCGCCAAGACACAACAAGTTCGAACCATTTTCCTAATGAAAGTGCATTACTTTGAAGTCGATTCTAACTCACTAGGATTACCCAATACTTCTTCTACTTGCTCGTTGTTACCACGCCACTCTTAAACTCCAACGAGTCCAAGTCACCACATCTCCTAGCTACCCCGTTATATCGCTACTTCCCCCGAACACCATTCACTTACCGGAAAATCATTTTCTTACAAACTTGTGTTGAGCTGACCTTATTCCTTTTTTGTGAACACCAAGCTGCTGTAAGCATGATTCCACCCCATGGAAAACCCATGTCCTGAACTCCACATTGGAGTACCATGCTACAAATATCCATAGCCCATCTCTGCCATGAACAGATACTGCATACTTGAATTAATTCTAATTCTCCTTGCTGGAAGAGATTCTCTCAACCATGTCTTGACTCCACCTTCCTGGGAGCTCCATGCCATTGCTGCATCCTTTTAAACAATGCTGGCACGACCTTGTACCGATCTAATTCTTGAATCTGTACTGAACCTCAAGCTACTTATGACTCACTATCTCCACAAGTGATTCACCGCTAATTGTTGGAAATTGTCATTTCCTTATGAACAATCCTACTTCTTCTCTGTGAAAAACTTTGCCCATTGTTCATCCGATAGATTTTACATAAACCATTGAAAATCCAGCTTTCCTCTGCTATGAACAATTTTGCTTCCCTTTAATTTGCTGTAAGCAATTCTTAATCACAACTGGATTGACCCACCTTCCTTGCCGGAATATTCAATCAACCCAATTCGTGAACCCAACTGCCAGCTTCATCATCCTCGTCGGAGAGAAGTTGTTGCTGCAGCCATTCAATTTCGAACAGTTCTGAACACTTCTCGGCTGTCAACGAGTTGCGCTGCTCGATTCCGTGGAACTGCTGTGGTGTACTCTTGCCACGCTGGGCCTCCACCTCGCAGCTACTCTTAGACTTCCTTACTCCGGTCGCCGGAATTTCAAACACCGCCGCTGTTGGAGACTTGTCTTCCTTGATGGAGGATTACCATTATCGCTTAATTCCGATCGCTGCTAGTATTGTGCCCAAGCCCTCTTTGATTTACATCAATTTCTGCAGATCCGTACTCACCTCAAGAATCGCCACTGTTGGATTTCCCCCAACCAATAACGCCTTTCGGATCTGTTCTTGCGTCGGCCTACCACGAGGTTCGCGTTGTTGGATTTGCAACTCCACCGCAAAACCTGCTTCTGTCGCTAAACTCTCTAGAATCCCATAACCTGTTGGACAACAAGACTTCACATTCCTTCTGCCGAGAATTCCCTTTCTTTGAACCACCTCCATCGCTTTCTTCATCATCACTCTGAAATCCTCCGTGAACTCCTTGACGTCGAAACTAACAACACCAACCCAACTTCTGTTCAATGTTCACAACTCTTGGAACTTTAGAACCTGATCTCCACCGTCCAGATTCGATTTCTATGAGTCCTGGACGTGCTGTAAAAATAACAGCTCGATCCAACGGATGGTTTGTGATAAACGACCCTTCAACCACGGCTGCGCAGAACCGAATCGCCCAAAAACCTGACCTCTGTTTTCGGCATATTTCCGTTAACAAAGGGTTCCAAACACGATCCCGACCGTTCAGAATGTAGATCAACAAGTTCTGAACATCCTGACAAAATTTCACCTTGATCCAACGGTTGAAATTCTGGATATCACCTCTGTAATATTTCTGCGCATGGACTTCTCTTAAAAACGTGAATTCCTTCTCGTTTCTGCCTTCTTTCCCACACCTTCTTGCTTCTTCTTTCTTTGATCGTTCCTTTTCCCGTTTACATTTCTTCTTTCTTTGATTGTCCCTATTCCCGTTTCCCACAAACGGCGCCAATTGTTGTGAATCGATCAAAGAAAGAAAAGAAAAAACAAAGAACAAAAGTTGTTTATAGTGGTTCGGCAAATTGCCTACGTCCACTCTTAAGGGAGAAGAATATCTTATTGATGAAGATTACAATGACTATGAAACTTAGATCTCATACAAACCCTAATCTTGGGAATGTATGGATGATTCTGTGAAGCATACTGAATGACTAAAACTTAACCCATATATATACAATCCAATATATGATATATATGGATAATATGATATATATGGACAATATATGATTTGCATAATCTTAAATCATATATACTTTACTTGCATAGCAAGCTATCCTCAATATCTAAGCCCTTGAGCTTATATGTTGATCATCCATCTTTTATCTTCCACGTGTTATATTGCTGATTTAACATATACAAGAGTCTACCTCTCAACACAATTTTAAAATACAAATACAAAACCAACTATCAATTTTATTCGTTTACCTTTGCTTTGCAATGATGGCTTGCAGTTATTCTTGTATCATAGAAGCCAAATATTCTATTGACTACTCCCATTAGATGAAAACTGAGTATATTTGATTATGAAATGGAAAACTATTTTTCAGAAAGCATAGAGTGTTAATTTATAAGCTAACATCAACAAGGTGAAATGTAAATACAATGTTCAAATGCTGCAAACAATACTCTCTTTAGACAAGGTAGTGCCTTTATTTCTGCCAACAATAATAGTTCAATGAAAATTCAAACAAGCCTGCCTTAAAGGGGATCAAAGCTCACCATCCCAGAGCTCCTCAACGGACTTGATGGCACCTACTTCGGAAACAAACCCCTCTGCTTTTGTTCCTCTGCCCTGAGGCATCTCGCTTATCTTCTTAAACTCTTCCTCGCTCAATTCCCAGTCGAAGATATTGTGGTTCTCTTCCATTCTCTCCGGTGTGTAGCTCTTCACGGCTACCGCCACTCAGTGTTGATGAGCCCATCTTAGGATGACCTGCGGGACGCTCTTGGCTTTAGCCTTGGCGATGTGCTTCAGCACCTCATGGCCCACCACTCTGTCTGACCCCAGGCTTGTCCTGCTGACCCCAACGGAGAGTAGCCCATCACAACTATCCCTTTGCCCTTGCACAAGTCCACCAACTTCTTCTGTTGCCAGCATGGATTCAGCTCCACCTGAATCACAGCTGGGGGGATGGTGGCATATGCCAACAAGTCCTCCAATTTCTTGGAGCTAAAGTTACTCACTCCTATGGACTTGGCCAGCCCTAATCTCTGGCACTCTTCCATGACACCCCACACAGCCTTGCAATCGAATGGAACAACGTCTTCTTTGTTGGGCACCGGGTACTGAAAACCGGGAGACTTGATGCTTACAGGCCAATGAATCAGATAAAGATCAACATACTCCAGCTTCAGGTTCCTGTATACACACATGAATGATGAGTGATTGAAGTTGATTATGATTAAAGAAAGAAAGTAAATGGAAAAAGAATACTAACTCCAAAGATGTCTTGAGAGCAGGGAGAACACGATCGGGGAAAGTATCAGATGCCCACAACTTGGTGGTGATGAAGAGTTCATCTCGGGATTTGATCAGTCCGCGCTTGAGAGCTTCTTCAATGGCTTCTCCAACAGCAGCCTCACTCCCATAGAGAGCGGCAGTGTCAAGATGCCTGTATCCGCGCTCGATGGCGTGGATCATAGCTTGCTTCTCCTGTTCTTTGGTTGGACCATGACTAGCAGTTCCAAGTGCCAAAACTGGCATTTTGTAGCCAGAATTCAACTCGAATTGTGGGATGCCCATTTTAGTTTATTGGAATTGAAGTGTAAGATGAAAGGTTTTTGCAATAGTAGTATGCAGTATTGAATTTGATGAGGAATGGATTGTTTCGTTATCCTGACTCTGAAGAATATTTATAGAGGTTTTGAAGCATAGGTAGGTGCATGTGAATTGTAGACAGCAGCAGTTAATGAAATATTGATTTCATAATAATGACGAAACTTCATAGTACCTAAGACCATCCGAAAATTTAATATTAATAGGGACGGTTGTGCAGGAATATAGTATATGCTGAAGTCTTAAAGAGTAGTCTTGCGTGAAACTTTTCTTGATATTAATTTTTATCATATAAATTTTACTTTATTATTTATTATATTCATAAACAATTTAATATTACGAACTCCCTTTCCAAGATTGAATTCACTCTAGTGTTGTATGTTGTTTAAGAAAAAAAAATCAATTTTATTGACTATTTTTTAGTATTTTAACAGTTTTAGATAATGATAAATAAAATGCAAATTAATATTATTTGTGTTAAGTAAGAGAGTCAAATTTAAAATTAAAATAAATTTTGAGATTATTGAATAAATGTTTTTTTTTTGAGTGTTAAGATTATTGTGTGACGAACGAACGAGGAAAGTGTCAACCCTTTTATGAGACATAGAGTATACACCCTAATTAATACGATTGAAATATGAGACTCACACTCCCACTAATACAACTATCAACCACACATTAAATAATTAGAGTTGGTCTCTTGTGTCCATGGCCCATACTCTTTAGTGCTCCATCCGCCACTTGAAAGGTACTTGTTTGCCTTTTCGCATAGATTAGGGAGTATTAAATAGTGGAAATGGATACATTTAAAATGGACGCCCAAAATAATAAAATTGATAACTTGTAAGTGGTTGGAGGGAGTATTAAATTATATACTATTTAATACTAAAGTTATGGCCACACGGTGTATCCCCGGGGGCACACAAATTTTTGTCAAATAATAATACTCCTTAATTCATGTCCACTCTCATGCAACTCTTACTCTAATTTTGTTTTCAGTTTACTTAAGAGTTTAATTTGAAAACTAATAGTAAGTTTTAACTTTGTGTGAATTAATAAAGGAAGAGATTTTGTGGTGATATACATAAAAGTGTAGTAATTAATGTGTGAAAAGGGAAGACAAGAGACAAATAAAGAGATTGAGTATATTGCAGTATTTCTTATATACAAAAATCAGTGGTGAATTTTGAGTTAATACTTAATAGGTGTATACTAAGATGATTTCAGTGTAATTTTAAAAATCAATAATTGAATTTTTAAAATAAAAACAATCTACTATTTGTTGGAAATTATTAATTTCCATTATAATCTAATTGTGGGCAATATATTATTATGCAATTATATTAGCTATTCAATTATATTATGGACTTAATTAAGTGATCCAATTAAGGTTAAAGGTCCATGGGCTATAATAATAAATTATATGGGCTTATTGAGTAGATACCCAATACTACATGATTAGGTGATTATGGGTGGTCTAGTCAAGTAGTATATAAAGGCTCCCAGGTTATGGTCCCCAATATACTAAGCCGCACATGGTCTTCCCTTCTCCCCAACGGGAGGGATTACTACGGTCCCCATAAGGAATAAGGAGGTTTAGTTGAGGAAGACCATATAACCATTGATCCTGAGTTCGTGTTCCGCCTAGAGACTCATCGGATCAGGTACGCTTCCGCTTTACAGTTTAAATCTCATTAATCATAATAGGGTTTAAGGTATTAGGATTTCATGGATTAATTTCCAACAAGTGGTATCAGAGCCACCCTATTTATGATTCTCTGAGGTCTGTGTGAATTTATTGGATCATTGTGTCAATCGATCCGATTAATTTCGATAGATGATGTTTGATTAAGAATTGTTGGAATTACGATTCGTCTAAACGACTGTAAGAGCATTTGGTTTAACTTGAATTCTTATTTATGATTGCCATTAATATTGTCGCATATTTCTTCATAACTAGTAGATTAATTTTCAATTAAAAATGGTTATGGATTATATTTGTAATTGAAATTATTGATGTCATTGGTTTGGATAATTAATTATGTTTCGGGTGGATTAAAATATTTGGTTTGAATTGTATGATTTATTAAACCAAAAACAATCCACCACTATAATTATTAAAAGGCCAATTGATTTGGTACACGTGAATTGATTTATTTGTGGTTTGTTGGGTAATTCTTCACGTTGAATTATAATTGATAAATCAAGATCCCTATTTAGCTATTTGACGTCATTAATATGCTTAGCGGCTTGTGTGTATTTATTATTATTAATTATGTCAGTAATTGGCGCATGAAAATTCATCTTCAGTATTCCAAGCATCATGAGTGAGGAATAAACTCTATAGTAATTTGTCATGGCTGAATTGTTTTATGTTTTAGATATTAACAGGATGTCATTAGTATCTATAAGAATATTTCCATAGTGAATCATCTTGAAACGTGGATCCATAATGCATTCTGCCATGATTACTTAATTTGATATGAATTATGAATTTCAATATTGGATCTGTGCATCTATGATAAAGTTAATTTGGCTATCAAATGCTCTAAATTATTATGAATTTATGGAGGATAATTGATTAATTTAGTTTATTCTAAATTAAGATTTGGATTTTCTAATTAAGTTAATAAATCTTTCATTATTTATGAATATGTGAGAATCATGTGACATTCCCATTTGGTTGTGGAATTTAATTATATTAAATTGGGGAGACAGTTAAATGTCGTTTAAATAAATTAAATATTTTAATATTTATTTAATTAGTCTAGTAAACCTTCAATCTAGTCAATCGAAGCACCATGTTGCCACAGCAATATCGTGTGTGGAGAAAAACTTTATTGAAATTACATAGATGGGTGTGGTATTATTTATGTGTTCTGTGTTCGGCCCACAGGTAGGCACAGTTTGACGGAATAATAACATACATGTGATAATAAGTATGTGATAATTATTTGGATTATTCATGTGAACATGAGTCGGTCCACAGATAGACTCTTGTTTGACAGAACTTATTGTCAATACTTGATTGTTACACCAAGATTACCCCTGCAGTTAATTTTTGTCCATAGACGAGGTTAATGTTGCACAAGGTGTCTTGTGATGGGTCCCTAATTAATAATGTTGTGCGAGTGTATTTTCATGCGGGTATTGATCGGCCCATAGGTAGATTAATATTTGGCAGAAATACACAAGCACCTGTGGTGGTAAATATGTGACGATTATTTGTTTAACATGTGAGTAATAAGTCTGCCCACAGGAAGGCTATTGCTTGACAGTTTTATTGTCAGTATTTGACTACTACAAAGAAGTGCCACTTAAAGTTAGTATTGTTGTCATTGGACTTGATACTAATGATGTGATAAATTCCTTGAGATGATTCTAAACTATTTAAAATTTGAAAGATTATAAAGTTTAGTGCAAGCATGATAATCATTTTGAATTAATTCTCTGTACAATTAAGAAGTCTGTTAATTAAGTTTAACCTATGTCAACAACAAAATTTTACATGATGAGAACTTCAACAATAAGGATGAACTAATAAGTTTCTAACAAACTCTGTCTCAATAAAGTATAAGGGCAACAAAAAAAACCCGTTTGGAAAGCTGTTAAAAAAAAAGAAACTAAAGTATAACCTTTCGTTTTCTCCTAAAGGCTTGTGGAATTGTTTTATAATACACCACATTAAGATTCCTTAGTATGAATGGTGTTGTGGTGTAGTTAAAAGACAAAAAATAGTACTCCACAATATATGGTTACTAATTGGAGAAATACTAAAGATTGCATCAATAAAGTTCCAACCAAAGTAGTTGTGAGAACTCTTTGAGTTTCACATATGGTGATATCCAACTAAGGCTAGATCATTGGGATCTACTAAAGAAAATTGGATTCAAATAGATACAAACTACTTTATTGGTATTAAATAAAGATAATAAGTTTATGATCCAATTGATCGGATCATATTTGAGACGGGTAATACGGTATTATGTGAGGATGTTGATTTTGGGGGAAGAATAATATTATAGACATTGTCCTTAAGGGGGAGTTGATTCGATCCCCACTTATGCTTTAAAGAATTGGTGCAAATTCAGAATAACGATATGACAATGTCAATAATATTTAAGGAATAACAAATTCAACAACCTCAAGAATTAATGTCACTAAGGAAACCACTAGAGTTGGGAGAAAGATAATTCAGAAGATTATGTAGTTTTCTCCTAAATAGTGAGGATACTATGGAATTAATGGTAGAACATTCAAACAATGTTCATCAAACCATGAAAGGTCCAATTACTCCAAAGTGTGTTAATGCTATAAGTTATGAGTATAAATCAATACAAGATGATTATGTTTGCATCTTGATATAGGATTATACTCAAAAGGGAAGGAAGACATTATTATAAGATAATCGTGACATCAGTAGCACATTTTGATCTTGAATCATATTAGATAGATGTAAAGATAAAGTTCCTTGATCGCAACACTGATGATACGATCTAAATGGTTTAAGAACTAATAGGAAATCCATCTATGCATTCAAGCAAAATTTTTTTTCGTAAAGGAATCACAAGTATCATCATGAAGTAAGAGTCTCATTTGGTTTTGAGACAAATGTAGATGATTATGTGATTCAGTGGGAGAATGTTTAAGTTAAAATAAGGGAGACAAGTACAGTCTCAATCAGGTGCCCTAAAGTTAAACTAAAGATTTAAGAAATGTAGAAACATTTCATATTCATTGGTTGTTGGAAGTTGTTGTATGATGAGGTCTCTACAAGACCTAATTTGACTTATGTTGTTGGTATATTAAGTAGACTTTTAAGTAACTCTAGTATGGATCTTTATAAAGTATGTATAGAGAACTATGAATAATATGCTTGTACATCAGGGATCAGATTTGTTAGAGATCATGAGGAATTCTGATTCTGAGTTTGTTGGATGTCAATACAGTATAAGATCCACTTCAGGCTATATTTTCTGTTGGTCGGAGAGCTATACAAGTAAAAGTATTAAGCAAACACTTTAGCTCATTAACCATGACAACAGAATTAGTAGCACACTAAGGGCATTCAAACATGAAATAAAGGTTGCGAAGATTTGTCACATAAAGTTCATTGTGACAGTTAGTTCGCAGTAAAGTATTTATGACAAGAATACTTATAAGTCAAACAAATTGACATAGAATTCTTGGTTGTTAAAAAAGTGTTTTGTGTAGATAAAATTTTAGAAGAGCATATTATGATAGACTCTAAATATGGATCCACCAATTATGTATTCAACGCCCTGTAATTTTATGAGCTAGCTAATCATGTGGGTGTTATATGGTTTTAGAATACATTAGTTCAGTGGGAGTCTAAATTTATTGTTCTTTAAAGTTTTCAAAACACTTTGATTTGGATAATTCAGTTTTCTGCAGAATTAAGTTGATGGTTTTGAATTCACTGTGAATTTACTAAAGTTAATTTTTCATTTTGTAATATTTTATATTATGGATTGGTCTCACTAAAGTTTAAAGTTGGACCAGTTGGAAATAGACATGATGTTGATCACATTTGACATGTAATTTCCATGCTACTCACCATATTTGATCTATGTCATTGAGTATATTGATATGGTGATTGTCGGGGTTTAATCACGATTTATAATGTGGTGAATGCCGCGGTAGTTCCATATTAGTATATGAGATGGACCAGATTGTTAAGTATAGCCTAAAGAGGAATAGCATAAAGTTGCGCAACTAAGGACTCTTGATATAATTGCTAACGGAAAATATATATAGCCCAAGTGGGAGATTGTTGGAAATTATTAATTTCCATTATAATCTAATTGTGGGCAATATATTATTATGCAATTATATTAACTATTCAATTATATTATGGACTTAATTAAGTGATCCAATTAAGGTTAAAGGTCCATGGGCTATAATAATAAATTATATGGGCTTATTGAGTAGATACCCAATACTACATGATTAGGTGATTATGGGTGGTCTAGTCAACTAGTATATAAAGGCTCCCAGGTTATGGTCCCCAATATACTAAGCCGCACATGGTCTTCCCTTCTCCCTATCGGGAGGGATTACTACGGTCCCCATAAGGAATAAGGAGGCTTAGTTGAGGAAGACCATATAACCATTGATCCTGAGTTCGTGTTCCGCCTAGAGACTCATCAGATCAGGTACGCTTCCGCTTTACAGTTTAAATCTCGTTAATCATAATAGGGTTTAAGGTATTAGGATTTCATGGATTAATTTCCAACACTATTAACTCATAGAAAATTTTCGGTCATGTTAATTTAATGTAATATTAGAAAGTTGAGCAATTTGTTGATCGGATCGTAAATGGTCAATCTCAAAATGCAAGGCGTGCGACCGGGTCTAAATTGAATGGTTTTTTCCTCATGCATGAAACTCTTTCAAGTTTCAATGTTCACCGATTCAAATATGAATCTTCTGGATTGTTCCACCAACATGGCATCCTACACATTTTGTTATGGTAAATATCAAAATTGGTCATATAAGTATGAAATTTTTTAACTTTAGTCCTTTATTATTTGTAATTTTTAATTTTGTTCATTTTTTGTCCACTTTAGTCATTTTGGTCCAAATTTAATCATTTTTGTCCAAATTTAGTCCTTTATGTTAAAAAAATGTCAAAAAATAGTCCGAAAGTGCATACATTTAGGACCAAAAGTTAACAAAAAAATTATCAAATTTTGAAAAAAGGGCCAAAACTGGACCAAAAGGACTAAAACTGGAGAAAAAAGAACCAAAATTGAGAATTACAAATAATAAAAGACTAAAAAATTGAAAAATATCATACTTACAGAACTAATTTTGTTATTTACCCCATTTTGCTTTGCCAGTCAACATACATAAGTTAATCCAATAAACAAATATTATGATACTACTTTCATATTCAATGCTTCCAAGTAATTTTTTTATTATTATTATTAATTATTAATTAACATTTCAATATCTAATATTTCATATTTTATCATATTAGATTATGTGTTCTTTTATGCTTGGATTTCGAAAATTTATGGTTTATAGTTTATTTGCACTTAAGAGTAATATTATTTTAACATTTATGACATATTTTCACACTAATATTAATTCTAAAAATATAATTATAATTTTACACTTGTGTGATTTAAAGCAGTATTATTATAATTTAAACGGTAGCTCGAACCATGCCCCAATAAAATTCTCATTTTTAATTACAAATTGGATGCGTTTTGCAACAATATTTAAATGTGCTGATTTTTTTTACAATTTCTTAAAAGTGTGGATTATTTTGCAATAGGGGTAAAATTCATGATTTTTTTTTGCAATTAACCCTATAATATAATATAATATTCTTGCACAGCCGTGAGCCGTCACAAATAATATAATATATCGTATAATAATATTTAAATTCACTTTATAACTATTAATTAGAATTTTTTTTAATATATTGAATATGAAAGATGTTAAAGGGACAAATAGATAAGAATAATACGGGTTTTATGGGACTTATTAGAATTGCATTTTAACGCTTAGATGAATTAATTGGGGGCAAACAAGACTTAAGCGTCTGAGCTTCAAAAAAATTGTGAATTAAAAAATTGGATTTAATTACAAATACCTAAATAAATTTAGCAAAATTCTTATATGCTCGTTATAACAATAACTCTTAAATGCCTAAAATTAAGAAAATTCTTAACTCTATTATTGACTTGATTATAAATTCATAAGTTGACATGACATATGCGATCGATCGAACTATTTTTATTTTTATTGTAAATAGAGTTGTCTCTTATGTCCACATGAAGTGCGCAAGTATATAAGATTGGGTACAACATTCTGCTTTAAAGATCTAAGTTTGTCATTGAAAGATCGACTAAAATATAAATAATATAAATCAGTGATTAGAAAATCAGATCGGAGAACGAATCAGAAGAAACAACAATTCGAGGTTCTACCGGCGGTTCAAGCGGAAAATTGAATTTTACATATTTTCAATTATATTTTATAAAATTACCAATTATAAAAATATATAATCACTTAAATTATTTTTTAAAATTTAAAATACAATTTAAAATCAATATATAATTGAATAAAAATATCTATAGTTCATAATTTATATTTAATACATAGTTTATAATATACTCACTCAATATTATAATTCATAATTTAATCCAAAATGTAAATATTATATTTTAAAATAAATAAAAATAAAAGTGAAATATCATAAAAGTTAAAAAATAAAAAAAATAAAAACCGGGTTTTAACCGGTTCAACCCGGTTCAACTCAAAAATGATTTTATAGAATTTCCGGACCGGTTTCGGGCCAGGTTCCCGGTCCAATCGATTTAACCGGCTGGTTCGGTCCGATTTTTAGAATATTGGTATAAATGTTTGATTAAAAAATTAATTATTTTTTTTTAGAAAGTTAAGGGTATAAATTCTTATAGTAAAAGGTACAACCTCCGTTCAATTTCAATGTTTACGTTTGCTTTTTGCACGTTGATTAAGAAGTATAATATTTTAATAGATAGTGGGTGGAAAAACATACTCCCCCCGTCCGGTTCTAAGGTATTCATTTGCTTTTTGCACGTGTCCGGTTCTGTGGTATCCATTTTTTTTTTGCACATGGATTAAGGGGTATTATTATTATATGTAAAGTGAGTAGTTGTATTAGAGAGAAGTGGTGAGCCATATTATATATTTTTTTTACTAAATAGGGAAATAAATACCTTTGAAGCGGACGCCAGAAATAGTAAAATTGGTACTTTAGAAGTGGACAGAGGAAGTAATATTTAATGTAAAGTGGATAGGTGTATTAGTGTTAGATGATATATTAATTATTTTAGGTTGATCCCATATTCCAAAAAAAAAACGTAAACATTAAAATATGACGCGCAAAATAAAAACGTAAACATTGAAACGGGATGGAGGGAGTATGACTTTCGAAAAGAATGAGATTTGGGGCATTGCATCCCCAAAAATATGCAAGTTTTAGTCTTGTAAAAAAGAACTCATTGTTTGACTCAATAATTCGATTATAAATAATAATAACTCAATTAAAAATAAATATATAAATCAATCAGTTATTAGAACAACTATTAGAAACATTGCCACAGAGCTGCATGTGAGCAAGTCCACTATGGAAAAATGGATTAAGAGAGGAGAAATGAGAGCACACACAAACGTAATCAAACCTGAGCTAACTCTGAAGAACAAGCTTCAAAGGCTCAACTTTTATTTGAGTGCTCTAACTCTAAACAGGTACACAAAAACAACATTAAGTTTGATGAAATGCGAATTGTGGTGCACATATATATAGAGATGACAATTTTACCTGTCGGGTCGGGTTACCCGACGGGTACCTGCACAACGGATATAGAAAAATCGGGTAACGGGTCGGGTAGTACCCGAAATCGAAGAAAAATTGTGCGGGTAAGGGTAGGGTTCGGATTCCCTCATATTTATCCGTACCCGACCCGAAAATTACCCGAATGTGTGTGTGTGTGTATATATATATATATATATATATATATATATATATATATATATATATATATATATATATATTTAATAATAGTACTCCCTCTGTCCCAGGTATTTTTACCCATTTGTACGGGCACTGAGATTAAGACGTTTTATTTTTTAATATATAATGTAAGAGAAAGTAAGGATAAATTAGTAATTTAAAAAGAAAAAGTGAATAAAGTTATTGAGAATGATGAATAAAGTGTAAAAAAGTAATTAAAGTTGTTAGGATTGTAAAAAGTAGGTAATAAAATATTATGTATTTTTTCCAAAAATTGAATGGGTAAAAATACGTGGGACACCCCAAAATGAAAAGTGGGTAAAATTATGTGGGATGGAGGGAGTATTATATATTTAATTAAATGTCTAAATCTAATATTTCTTTTAGTATAATAATATTGTTGATGAAAAATTTATGATGTATTTAATATTTATTTATTATAATATGTTTAATATTTTTAATTAAAATTTATATTCTTGTCCTGATATAAATATAAATAATTTTTAAGAATTATAATAAATCTTATTCTATGTTATAATATTATGTGTTATTTATAATTATTTTTTTAATATTTTAACAAAAAAATGATATTCGAATTGAGATATCTTGGTGGCGAAAATGAGAGGCAAGACTTTGAAGTTTTCATACTTAAACCAAGGACTTGGAAGCAATTGTAGGAATATGATGTTTGTTTTATGATTTTATTTGATTAATTAATTATGAATTTATGATATTTTCTTGTTAACGGACTTAGATGTTATTGTTGTTGACTTTGTTTTCTAATTAGAACTAATTTCGGAAAGAATATTGAAATTCCAGATGATCTATTATTGGAAAATGTAAAAGATCCTTTGGATTCTATTGTTGAGTACATTTATCCATATTTTGCTTCTAATTACAAAAATTTACACTACTTTGAAGATAAGACGATTTTCGCACCAACTCATCAAATTGTGAGTCCATAAATGAAAAGGCATTGTCTCGAATTCCAGGCGAAGAGAAAGAATATTTGAGTTCAGACAGTATGTGAAAATTAGATGGAATCACATGTAACAATGAGAATCTTTACTGAATAGAGTTTCTAAATTCTATCAAGTGTTTAGGACTTTATTTTTTTGTGAGACTTGTGTGATTGATCAATTCATTATTATACTATGTACATTTTATATTGAGTAAAAGTTATTTTTCATGTGAAGACATTTATTATAAAGGAAAATTTATATACTTTACAATGGAACAGAAATATTAATAAATATATACTCCCCTTTAACGTGAAAGAAGAGTAGGGTGAATTATTTTATTTTAAAATAGTATATAATATTATAAGAGTTAGGCTTGCGTGCGCCCAGCGCACGCGGTGTGCTTTTAGAATTTAGTATTATGGATATGAGTACATTATTTTTTTCTAAAGCGTATACACTTTAATTAATAAAAGTACACCATTTTGTTCTAAACGCTATATACACTTTTTATTATATCATTTATTTTTTCTGTTAATTAATAAGAGTACACAATTTTGTTCTAAAAGGTATATACACTTTTCATTATATCTTTTACATTCTTTAGAAAATAAAGGGTGCACATCTTTATACTAAAGGGTATACAATTTAATACAAAATTCTAAAGGCACACGGAGTGTACTTCCGTGTGCCCGACGCACACAAATTTTTGTCTTGTAAAATAAAAGGTACACATATTTATACTAAAAGATATACAATTTAGCACAAAATTCTAAAACGGAATGGGTTTCCTGACCGGGCACACACAAACTTTTGCCATATTATAATTAGTACTGCAAATAAAGCGCACATATATAGAGATAGATTCATAAACAAAGAAAAATATTGCACATGCAAATATATCTTTTTAAAAAAACGTGGTGTTTTGACATAGGTTTATTAGTCAATTTTTAGATTTACTATTTTAAAAAAAAAAAAATCACTTCTATATACACCTACAAGTTTTTTAACTTTTACCCACCATTTATCATACATTACATCTCTTATCAATTAATTATTTTTCTTACATTTCTCTATCATCACTCATTTCTTCTCCTATCTCCTTATATATTAAAGCAAAAAATAAACCTCTAAAATTAGATTTGAAAAAAGTGAAGTGTCATAATTATGTTAATTGAGTATTTATGATTTTTGTGAGTCCGTGAAGTGTCAAAATAATATTGATTAATTAATTTTAAAGTGGTCACTGGTTCAAAACTCCACGAATGCATTTCTTTTATTTATTTATTCCTTCAAATAAAATTTTAAATTGAATTGGGTTTAAATTTTAACTACTAAATTAAAATTTAACAATTCTCTTTAGAAGCCCAATTTTCATATAACCAATTTTCCTTTCAATTTTAATATGAATGAGATATGACTTTTTTTTTTAATATATTGATTTTACATTTTTATTAGACTTATAAATTACATGGAATCTGGTATTAATGTATATATATAAATTATATTCCCTCTGTCTAATTCTATTGCGCGTGGATTAAGGAATATTATTATTATATATAAAGTGAGTAGTTGCATTAGAAGGAAGTGAGTATCATATGGTGTACTTTTTTACTAAATAAGTTAAATGGATACCTTTGAACCAAAGGCTAAAAATAGTAAAATGGACACATTAGAAACGGACGGAGTGAGTATTAAACTTATTTAATTTGTTTTTAAGTTTATTTAATTTATTTGTTTAAATGTCATGAATCACTTCCAACTTTTCGTTAGACATAATTATGGATTAAATATATTATGATTATTAATTTTTGTTTGAGTTAGATATTAGGTGCACCCGATGCACACTCTTCCATATGTGTATAATTTTTTATTCTATTTTGTATTCGTGTTTCTTAATAATTATATACTTTTTCACACTAAGTTTTTCATTAAAAAAAAACTAGCATCCATATGTGTATAACTTTTTATTCAATAGTGTATAGTACATGTTTTTTAATAATTGTATATCTTTTTACACTCAATTTTTCATTAAAAACTAACAATTAAATTGAATACATTTTTGTTCATAATTGTATATGTTTTTGTTTATATTTGTATATATTTTTTAAAGTTGGTGCACCCTATCTTATATGCGCCCGGATACAAAGTATAATTAACCTTTTTGTTTTATATTGTAACCTTGATTGGAATGTAAAGTTTTAAATTATGAAAATTTAATAAATAATTATTTTTGTATTAGAGTGAGTAGATACCATAAGATAATATTATAAAATTAGACAAATGACTGTAATGTGCTCATACTTTTGTTTAAAATAAAAGGTTAATTTTAGTATAAAATGTATCAACCTAATCTTTATATTATTTATTATGCCTTCAGTGAATCATGATCTGATTTATCAAATTATGTTAATTTATTTTGTTCGATTATAAAAAAATTTGTAATCAAATATTGTTGAAATGAAGATCAAAGAAGAATTCGAATAATTATGATCATCATGAAACATTTGAAAATATAAAAAAAATATATAGATTACCCAAGTTTTACGTGGGATCTGAACTAGATTTTGCAAAGCATGAGGTGTCAAATTAGCATGAGTTTATCATTTATAACTTCTATAAATTTGTGAGGTGATGTAATGTGATTTGTTGAACAATTTTGAGGAGATCAAACCTCAATAAATACATTTATTTTAAATTTTTTATTTATGTATTCCCTTAAATGATAATTTTTAAGCTGTGATTGTATGATAAGTTGGACTGAAATTTCAATTAAAGAAAAGAATAATAAAGGGACTTATTTTTTTTTAAGTTAACATTAACCTACTTTTTATAATTGTAAAATGGGTTAAGTTTGAAATTTTAAATAAGAGAATGATGCATGTATTTTTTTATGCCAATATAAATCTAATTTTTGCATCAATAGCTATATATTTTACTCCCTTCGTACGCTAATAATTAATTTATCCATTTTGATCATCCACTCAGAAGGTATTCATTTTTTATTTTTATGAAAATGATTCACAATTTACAACTAATACTATCCTCTTTATATAAGATAATATTTTTAATCTACGTGCAAAAAGTAATACATTATTGATGGAGTATTTATTCATTTTTTATTTTTATGAAAATGATTCACAATTTACAACTAATCCTACCCTCTTTATATAAGATAATATTTTTAATCTACGTGTAAAAAGTAATACATTATTGATGGAGTATTTTGTTTGATTTTAATCCACGTGTAAAAAGTAATACATTATCGATGTAGTATTTTGTTTGATTATAAAAAAAAATTGTACTCAAGTATTGATAGAATTAAAAAAACATCCGAATAATTATAATTAATATATATGAAAATATTAGATTACCCGCGTCGCATGCGGGATCTGAACTGACTTTAGGTTTATTAGATATGCATGACATTTTAAAAATGTGAAATGATCTCTTATTATTGGTTTGGAAGATTTATTATTTTGTAACTTATTTCTTTATTATTTTTAATAAGTAAAATAAGTTTCTTAAAATAAAATTAAAATATGTGAGCTGTTACGTTTACATGTGTTTGACATTTATAATTTCTCTTAATTTATGAGGTGACAACATTTAATTAGTTATTTAATTCTTAAGAGGTTCTATGTTCAAACCTCGGCAACGTGTTATTTCAAATAATTTTTTCTATACTTTTAAATGAAAATTTTAAATTGAGTTAGACTAAAAGTTTGATTAAAGTTGAAAATTATATTGGCACATGAATCAATAATTTTATATTGATATCTTACAATGATGCTGAGGATGATCACTTCATCTCAGTGAGAACTATGTTTTATTATGAATGTTAAATAAATCAAGAATACATGTTTTTTACTCGATTTAATTTATATATGTCAAGACATATTTTTCTTAGTCAAACAATAAATTATATTTTTAATTATCCTAAAATGATATAATTAATTTCTATTTAAAAATATAGATTTAAAAATAATAAATAAATAACAAGTACGATAACCGCGTCGGGCGCGGGCACTGTACTAATATTAATTAATATTTAATTTGATATAAAACTTAAATCTATACTATCAAAACTCAAAACAAACATTGAGCAACACTATTCAATAATTTATTAAATCAACTTAAACCCTAAGGCTTTAAAGCATAGTTAAGTGAAAATAAAAAAATGGGACATGCTAGAGTGTATTCATAATAGAAAAATAAATAAATAATACTATTTTTTCTATTTAAAAATGGCAAAGTCTTGCATACATCTAGACGCACGGAGCTAGATATGTACGTCCAAAATCAAATTTTATACTCCATCTGTCCCTTTTAAAAAAGGTCTTTTACTTTTTTGTACGTGGATTAAGAAGTATTATTATTTAATATATAGTGAATAGTTGTATTAATGGGTGTGCGGACCTCAAATTTTAATTGTATTTAGTGGGTGTGTGAATTCAATATGCGCAACAAAAAAAATGAGACTCTTTGAGCGAGACGACAAAAATGGAAAAGTGAGCCCTTTAAAGAAAACAGAGGGAGTACACTTTAATGTTGAAGATTACACTATTTAATACTTCATCCGTCTCATGTATTTTTACCCACTTTTTATCCATTCCGTTAATGATAAAAATACATAATATTTTATTACCTACTTTTTACAATCCTAACAACTTTAATTACTTTTTTACACTTTATTCATCATTTCCAACAACTTTATTTACTTTTTCTTTTTAAATTACTAATTTATCCATATTTTTTCTTATATTATATATTAAAAGAATAAGGGATACTTACTTATAGGTGTAAATTATACCCTATTATTACTTTTAGGTGCATCATCCTAAAATAAATACTATGAGATATCAAATTACATGGCACAATCCCAAATATACCCTTTTATCATTTTTACGCAACATTTCAAAATGTAGTTTTTTTTTTTATTTTCCAGATTATTTTGCAAAATTTTTCTCAATATCAGAATATGCACAATCTATGTACATTACAAAATATAGTTTTTTTAATTATCCAGATCTTTTTATATTTTTTTTATTTTCCAGATTTTTTCCTTATATCACAATCTACACAATCTATACAAAAACTGCATAATATAGTTATATTATTGCACAACCCTTATATTATTGCACAACCAAATATAATTATACAATTACATTAATGCACGATTCAATCATGAGATTTCACTTTCTTATAAGAAAAAACAAATGTAATATGATATTAATAACTATAAATTATATTATTGTTTATTAAAAATGTAATATGATATTAATAACTATAAATTATATTATTGTTCATTAAAATTATAATAACGTACATGACACAATTATAGTTGGATAACACCATCCAACCAGCACAGCACAATTAATGTATATTTCTGCATAATTCATAAATTGTGTTTGCACAATTCGGTATAAATTTGCACAACATAGTTACATTGTTTCACAATTAATGTATTATTTTGAATCTTTACAAACAACTATACAAAAGCTTGTATATAGAATTCTTGTGGCTTTTAAGTCCAGTTAGAGTAGCAGCTTCTCTTCAGCTTCTTCTTCAACAATTCTGGATGATTCTTCATTGTGAGAAAAATTCCAAATGAACTTCATAAATCAATCCCATGGCATGATGTGTGATGAACCAGATTAGGTGAGCATAGTTCTTTTAGCGATGCGAAAGAGATCGCTCAAAGAAATGTATAGTCGAGAACTTACGCGGCGACAATAAATTGACAGCAGATCTCAATCTCAATCAAATTGGCAGCAGATCTCAATCTCAATCCTCCTTGGTGATGGCACGATGTGTTGCAGACAGGACACGGGTTGGGTTGCAAACGCAGCACGATGGGAATGGGTTGGGTTGCAGACGCAGGTTTTGTGTGAGAAAAAATTGATAATTTATTAAATAGAAAAGTTAGAGAGAAAGGGGGACGAGATAAATTAATTGGCGTGAAAATAGGAAGCTGATTTCATCAATAACAAATAAAATCTAATTTTAAATATTTAATTAATATTAGGGTTATATTGGGTATATTATTTCAAATTTTTGTATCTTATAGTAATAAATTTGAATCGTAGTATCTGACAGTAATAACTCTCCGTGTGGTGTAGTTGAGAGTAATTAATCCAAAAAATAACACGTCTTAATCTTTGTGCTCATATAAATGAGTGAAAATACCCGAGAGGGAGGGAGTATAAGAATTTATACTCTTGATTTTTCATAAGAAAAATAATAATAATTATATTTTTTTAAGTTAAACTTTAATATTTTTCATATTTCAGTAATTTTTTATTTAAAAAATAATATCCTATTCATTAAAGTTTATATCCTTAAAACAAAATATTATACACTTAAATACTCATGTGCACCTAAATATCCGAGAAACCAACTCTTCCAAAATTGATATGACTCAAAATTTATTTTATTAATAAAGACTTAAAAGATACTCCTATAAAACTAAAGCTTTTTGAGTCATACTCACCTTTCAGATTTAAATTTACTTTTACTTATTAAAAAAAGAGTGAGACTCTTGTGTGTCCGAACACACAGATCTAATTATATGCTTCCAGATCACCCATATAAATATGGGTCATATATAAATTAAAAAAATCAAAACACATTCTTCACCTATGAGTGTGTGTTTCTCTTTCTCTTCCACAACGCTGGAGTGTTGGCGATTCTGGAGCGCGAGCGATCAAACCGGAGTGTGGGTGATTCTACCTTCGAGTGCAATCATCTGATGAGAAAAATACTGCAACAATTTGAACAGTACTTCTATCCATGATTTTTTGTAATTAAGTCTCTGATAATTTTGCTATTCTTTTTTTTCTCCTTCAAAATTCGGAGATGTGATGAATGATTATTTTGGTTCGTGTTTCTGAATCATCAGTGTGACTGATAAACTTTACCAACCTCTGTCTCCACTAATTGTATTGCTGTAAATTTTGGTATATATTGAAAATGTATAATTGATTCTGGTGAAGTTAATTGCTTGTATTTATAGAATAGTGTTTAACACATTCATTGCTGAATTTGACGAATGCCTATTGTCTTTAATAACTCAGAAATCTCAATTAGGGATGTTTGACTGTTGTACGTTAATGTATTTCTGATAAGTTTTTAATAGTATACCATTTGCATAACAAATAATGTACTCTTTACTCATCAATAATATACCATTTATATGAATTTTGCTTGTAATTATCTTTAAAGACAATTGAAAGCCTTGCAGCTCTCATGTCATCATCAATGGTAACTTTTCCTTTGCTCTTCGTGTGGTGACAATTGGTCTCGTTATAGTGTTGGTCCTTCTTAATTTGTTTTGCATTATATATTCATTTTACTTCTACGGTCAGATATGTGATCAAGCTCTTTGATGTTTCAATTATTTTAGTGGTCCTTGGATGGTCAAGATCTTATTCATCATTTTCTTCGTGTGAGTGTGTGTTGTTGAAATTATTAGGTTGACTATATTGCGGCATCAAAGAAGTATCTGGGATGCAATCAAAAATCTAAAATGGTAGGAAAATATTTGGTGTTGCTTTATTGTATCGGTACTTGGGATTTGCGGAACCATGCCTATTTCTGACTCTCGTTTATCTTTTTCGTGCTTCTTTGCAGAGGTAGAGGAGTTTTAAGTTACAATTGGAAAGTAAAAACAACTGGTTCTCATGTTTTCTTCACAATGTTCATTCTTCAACTTGTAGTTATTCTAGTTGAATCAAGTACAAGGATAAAGACAAAGGGAAACTACATTCTTATTTCATCTAAGCAGTTTCTACTCCTCATATAAAGGTTGAATATGTTGTTATCTGCACCTAACTTCTACTGAGTACCTTGTACCCTATTTCTCAGTCTCTTCACAATGGTGCTTACAACCTACTTGTGGCTTTGGAAGCTGTATACTTCACTTGGCAATCAATAAGGGTCTGCAAATGAGAGTATGTACATTGATATTTTTGGTTTCCAGTTTTTACCATTAAGTGTTTGTCATTCTGCTTGGTTTATCAGTACTATTGATTCTTGAAAGATCCTTGTTTGATGCCCTTGTATTCATGGCTTTTCTTTCCCTTTTTTGTTGTGCGACTATGGGCATAAGAATCCTTGTGGTTATTAATCATTTTAATTGATTAATTTGTAATATCACAAGTTAAATATTGTAAGAGATGCTGATAAATTATTACATTTCTTAAATTTCGAACGAGTAAGTTCTAATCGTTTAAATTGTTTCTTTGACATAGTTATTGAAAGTTATACCCTTTAGTATAGAGTGTCGTACCCCCTTTAATATAAAATTATATACCCTTTAGTATAGAGTGTCGTACCCTTTAATATAAAATTATATACCTTTTGCACCATGTCATTATACCTTAACAACATAAACTTGAAATACTGTCAACAATAGATGTTATAAACTCCATATCATTTACTCATCAACAATATACTATTTGCACCATGTCATAATACCATAACAACATATACTCAAAATACTGTAAACTCCATACTCTTTACATGATTATAATGTACTCTTTACTTATAAAAAATATACCATTTACTTATAAGCAATATGCCCTTTGCATCATGTTATAATACCTTAACATAAACTCGAAACACTATAAACGTCATTCCCTTATAAGACTATAATGTACCCTTTATTCATCAACAATATACCGTTTGCACTATGTCATAATACCTTAACAAAATAAACTTAAAACACTCTAAACTCCATACTCTTTACATGACCACAATGTATCCTTTACTTATCAATAATATACCATTTACACATAACTAATATACCCTTTGCAACTTCATACAAATTACATGACTACAATATACCCTTTACATTTTCACAATATACTCTTTACTCATCAATAATATACTCTTTGCACTGTGCCATAATACCTTATGAACATAAACTTGAAACATTCTAAACTCCATACACTTTACATGACCACAATGTACCTTTATTAATCTATTATATACCCTTTGCACCGTGTCATAATACCTGACAAACAAAAACTCAAAACACTGTAAACTTCATACACTTTACATGACCACAATGCACCCTTTACTCATCAACAATATACCCTTTATATTATGATTCAAATACAAATTAGCAAAGTGTAAATGAAGAACCAAAATATTATGATATTTCATTCACATACAAAACAAAAACGGTCTCACTATACTAATTCGACTATTTATATAGTGATCATATACTATAGAAAAATCTAATCATTCATAGCTTACACAGTTATAACTCCAACTTGATGTTAAATACCTTAATACATTAGTCATCAAAACAATGTACCCAAAAGCTGAAGCAACAACAAACACCATCAAATATATCTTTTTACTAATCTAACTTTTTCACAATTCTTTGTATTTCTCCTTGGCAGCCTTTTTCTTCTCTTCTACAGCCTTTAGCGCTTCTTCATTTTTTCCTCAACTTTTCCCTTTAAAAGTCGAGACTGCTTCTACAGCCTTTGCAACTCTCATCTAATTTTGATTTTACAGCATTGTTGCACAAATCTCAACCCTTAGTATAAGCCAAATGTCAAGCTTCATGGAAAACAAAAGTCATAATAAGTAATTGAATAAATACACTAACTTTTCATTTTACATAAAAATATACAAGCAAAATTAATAGTAAAAAACAAATTAAAATGCTCAATTCAGGAGTAAGACAAAGATATATAACCAATTTTTATAACTTCTACAAAAAGGAACAATTTCCTAATTGTCATCTCTACTTTTCTAAACTCACAGAAAGGACCTGGTGTACAATGGAAGTTCTATTGCTGCTGTCCTACTCAAATTATACTCCCTAATAGAGCATGAGCATATAATAAAGAGCCTACAAAAGGTTGAGATATAAATCCCAATAACATATTACAATAAACTGAACCAAAATCAATTAGCAGTCACACATGTAATATTATAAAGAGCCTAACAAAAGGTTGTTATAACTTCTAAAGATAAGAAGCTCCATGATTCAACAGCATGTACAGATCACCATATTATTGTTGTTATGTTTCTTATGAAGTTAAATTTCTCTCTCTTACAACACCCACATATAATTATTTCTCTTTCTATCTCTCACAAAAAATTAATTCTATGTTTTTCGAGATTGAAATATATATATATATATATATATATATATATATATATATATATATATATATATATATATCCAACTGTTTAATATCACTAATAAAAGGCAATTTAACAAACAGAAACTTCCAACTATTTATGCAAATATTATGTCATCTCTGGACAAAATAGAAAAACCAAAACATAATTAAAATCATCCAGTACAACATGTAACAAATTGCAAGTGATTGAACTCACAAATAAAATCCCTAAAAATGAGCCTCGTTCCTTCTAATGCAAATAAAAATTCATTAATCTAAATGTATCACAATCGGAGTTAAGATAAAATTATAGTGATGGCAATCTTCAGATTCTCCGAATTTGAATTTAAACGAGTACAATATCACAAAGAGGAAAAAGGGGGAGAACATGGTAATGAGAAATTACCGTCACCTTGCGATCCAATAGCCTTCACTTTGACTCGACGAACCATCTAATACACCGTCGTTAATGGTCGGCGAGTAGCAGCCGAAGAATCAAGACGAGAATTAGATGATCCATAGCGTACTGAGAACGAGAATGAGAGAAGTGTGAACGTGAGGAATGATGAGAATGGATTAGCATTTTTTCCCTTAAGTATTACGGGTCGGGCTATCAATGTGGGTAGGGTAGGGTTTGGGCGCAGGATCTAAATCCGTGCGTCCGGGAACACAAGAGCTTTTGCCTTAAAAAAATACTTTAAATTAGTTTATTGACTAATCAGATGGTAATTTTACGTAATAAATTATACTCTCTTCATCTCGTTTTAATCTTTAAATATTTTTATTTAGGGCGTCTTATTATAATCTTTACATTTCCCTTTTTAATATATGTGATTCATTTAAAACAATTAATAATTTAATATATCACCATGGACCTTCTTCCAACACTAATTTCATTTGCTCCATCACATTCTCTCTCTTCCCTATTCTCTCTATCTCACTCCTAGAATTCTCATCATTCTTCTTTCTCTTCCCTCATTTTTTTCACCACTTTTGACTTATCAGTTTTCATACTTCTTCTTCTTCCATTATTTACGGTCTTCTTCTCCGGTTTCTCTTCAAAAGATGAAGGAATGGATTTGCGATTGAACTCCAGCGACGCAAATTAAGAACAAGAACGCCGAAGGAGGAAAAGAGGATACAGAGGCGGCAACTGAAGAAGAAGGAATTTGATGAAAGCGATATCGTTTGACGAGTTTCCTCTTAGGAGAGTATCGATCAAAGTGTAGATTATGCAGGATTCGAAAATTATTATTGCTTCTGAATTAGATATCTATGTTGCTTCGAAATTGTTGTTGCTTCTAAAATGGAAATTTCAGTTGCTTCTGTGACTAATTTGATTGTAAATCTTTTTTTTTTTCGATGTATACTTTATAAAATTGAAGTGTAAATTGTTTATTGGCAAAACATATAAATTCTGAATATTAAAAAAAAATAAATGTATAACTAACTGTATTAGTTTTAATTAAGTATTGTATATGTTATACTTAATAAACGTATTTTTTTTAATCAACATTCTAATTGAAAGAATAGAAATATAAAAAAAGTAGTACATTTATGATGATAATAATATACATTAATGAAGAAAATTTAATACTACAATATTTATCAAAGTACAACAATTTTATACACAAATTAATAATATACTATACTAAATTAAACTAAATTAATACAATCTCTGAGCACAGTTAAAATTATTTCCAGAATATAGAATAAGAAAAATAGAAGACTTGTCTTCTATTATATATGAAAAAGTAGTACATTTATGATGATAATAATATACATAAATGAAAAAAATTTAATACAGTGTTTATTATAATTTAGTACAACATTTTTATACACAAATTACTAATACTATACTAAATTAATACAATCTCAGGATCACAATTAAAATTATTTCCAGAAATTAAATGATATCGATCGAGTTTCTATGATTTTGGCTTCTTCATTCCGTCTTCGATCTATTTTCTAATGGAAATGTAACAAATGGCAGAATAATCACGACATCACTAAGAAGGCGGTGCGATGATGCCGGAAGAAAATCGATGTCGTCGTGATGAATGTATATCTGAAGAAATGGAGGAAGTGTTGGAGTATGAAGTCTGAATTATTTGGGCCCATATTTCATTTGGCCCAATTGATCGTAATGGGCTTAGGGTTAGGGCAAGTTATCTATTTAATAGATTGTTTTTCATTGTAGTTAATTTGATCAAGAAGTTTCTCATTGTAGTTGACTTGATCAAGAAAAAAAGAAAAACCTGGCTTGACATCGCCCCCAGACGTAGCCGAAGGTAAACAAATCTCATGTTATTCGTGTCATCGTTTGTGTGTGCGTCTAAATTCCTAACAACTGGTATCAAGAGCCTCGGGTTCGAAGGGAGCAGTCACGATGAGCGACGAGAAGATTTCAATCAAACAGTTTGACGGATCAAATTTCAGGTTCCGGAAGATGCAGATCAAGGATTATCTCTACGGTAAAGATCTGTACGTCCCCTTAGAAAAGAAGGTGAATCCCGAAAAGATGGATCAGAAGGAGTGGATCTGTTGAACAGAAAGGCGATGAGTGTGATACGTTTATCGTAGTCCATGAACGTAGCCTACCACACAACTAAAGCCAAGTCCGCAAGGGAGATGCTGCAAATCCTGGAGGAGATGTATCAGAAGCCCACAACTACGAACAAAGTTCATCTGATCAGACGATTGTTCAACCTCAGAATGTTGGAGAGCACAGTTATGCAGCAACATCTGAACAAGTTCAACATGATCACTGGGCAGTTGTGTTCAGTCAAAATCAAATTCACTGATGAGGTACTTGCTTTAGTTTTGTTATCTTCTTTGCCAGATAGTTGGGCTGCCACAGTAACTGCAGTTAGTGCTTCATCCGCGAAAAATAAATTGAAGCTTGACGAAGTGAGAGATCTGATGATTAACGAGGAGGTTCGCACGAAAGAGTCTGGATCTACTTCAGGGTCAGCACTGAACACGGAAGACAGGGGCAGATCGACGAGAAGGCAAAATCATGGTAGACCAAAGTCCAGGGAAAAGAGCCAATCCAAGAAGGATAAAGACTCAATCCAGTGCTGAAATTGTGACGATGTTGGTCACTATAGGAATCAGTGTACAGCATCCAAGAAAAACAAGAAGGGATAGAATGAGAAGAAGACAACAAACACAATCACAGATGATATTGGAGATGCGTTGGTCTTGAGTATCATTAGTCCGCTGGAATCGTGGGTGTTGGATTCTGGAGCATCATTCCACTCATGCAGTGATGCTGAAATAATGGAGAACTACGTGTCTGGTGAATTCGGACAAGTCTACCTTGCTGATGATGAGCCCCTGAAGATCATCGAGAAAGGAAATGTTTGGATATCCACACGAAACGGATCGACATTAAAGCTGAATGGTGTTAGACACATTCTAGGATTGAAAAGAAACTTTCTTTCAATCGGACAGCTTAATGTAGAGGGATACTCAGTGACTTTCGACAGCAACAGTTGGAAGATCAGTAAAGGAGCAATGATAGTAGTGCGGGGGAGAAGGAGGGGACGTTGTATACTACAACTGACTCCAAGGACTGCGTTGATCTTGCAGGAGCTACGACCAATGTTGATTTGTGGCACTGTCGGCTGGGTCACATGAGCGAGAAAGGGATTAAGGTAATGTGTTCAAAAATGAGATTTCCAGGGCTGAAATCTGTTGAAGTTGGCCTATGCGAGGACTGTGTTTTCGGGAAACAAAGAAGGGTAAGTTTCTCGAGAGATGGCAGAACCTTGAAGGCAGAAAAGTTGGAGTTGGTGCATAGCGATCTATGGGGACCAGCACCCACGAAGTCCCTTGGTGGTTCGGAGTATTACATGACCTTCATTGATGACTCCACTCGAAAGGTATGAGTTTATTTTCTGAAAAATAAAACTGATGCATTTGATACTTTCAGGAAGTGGAAAGCTCTTGTAGAGAATAAAACGGGGCTGAAAGTAAAGTGTCTTCGTTCTGGCAATGGAGGTGAATATAAGCTTCATGAGTTCAAGGAATATTGTGCTGAGAATGGGATTCGCACGGAGAAGACTGTGAGAGAAACTCCCCAGCAGAATTGAGTGGCAGAACGAATGAACAGAACTTTGAATGAGCGAGCTAGATGCATGAGGTTTAAGAGTGGACTGCCTAAGATGTTTTGGGCAGATGCAGTAAATACAGCAACATACCTAATTAACAGAGGTCCATCAGTTCCATTGGAAAACAGAATACAAGAGGAAGAATGGACGGGAAAAGAGGTAAATCTGTCTTACTTGCGTGTCTTTGGTTGTGTTGCATATGCTCATATTAGTTATAATGATAGAAGCAAGTTAGATGCTAAATCTGTTAAGTGTACGTTCATTAGTTATGGTGGTGATGAGTTCGGTTATAGACTCTGGGATGAGAACAACCGAAAGATTATTCGCAGTAGAGATGTGGTTTTCGATGAACAGGTTATGTACAAGAACATATTGGAGGCATCAAATTCTGACAAGAGTAATACCCAAGAAGTCGAGTTAGACATCTCAAACTCGAGTGGGAGTAAGGAGAGTCAGAATGAGGAAGAGGTCCTCATTGAAGAACCAAGGACACCACCACCACTATTGGAGGATCCGTTTCAGAGACCGGCTAGAGAGCGACGTGCACCTAATAGGTATTCGCCCTCTAACTACTACTTGTTACTTACTGATGGTGGTGAGCCTGAGTGTTATGCAGAGGCAGAGCAGAGTGCAGATAGATGAAAATGGAGAGCTGCTATGGATGATGAGTTAGCATCTCTTCTGTTGAATGACACTTGGGAACTTGTTGAGCTCCCAAAGGGTAAAAAGGCTTTGCACTGCAAGTGGGTCTACCGAATCAAAAATGAAGCTGACGGTAGCAGACGCTACAAAGCCCGACTGGTTGTCAAGGGGTTTGAGCAGCGACATGGTATTGACTATACTGATGTCTTTACTCCTGTTGTAAAAATGACCACTATTCGAATGGCGTTGAGTATGGTAGCTACAGAAAATTTGATGTTGCATCAGATGGATGTGAAGACGACATTCCTCCATGGTGAATTGGTGGAAGAGTTGTACATGACACAGCCTGAGGGCTTCGTAGAGAAGGGAAGGGAGCCACTTGTATACAAATTAAAGAAAAGCTTGTATGGCCTAAAACAAGCCCCAAAGCAGTGGTATAAGAAGTTTGACAGCTTCATGATGGAGATTGATTACCATAGATGTCATGCTGATCATTGTTGCTACTACAAGAGGTTTGGCAATAGCTTTCTTATTCTCTTGCTATGTGTTGATGATATGTTGATCGTAGGAGCTGATGCAAGAGAAGTATATAAGTTGAAAAAGCAGTTGTCAGAACGGTTCTCCATGAAGGATCTTGGAGAGGCAAAATAGATTTTGGGCATGAGGATTGAACTTGATAAGGCGACGGGATTTGTGTATCTTTCGCAGACGAGTTACATTTAGAAGGTCCTGGAAAGATTTAACATGTCAGAGTCGAAGCCTGTGGGTGTTCCATTGGGAAGTCAATTCAAACTTTCAAAGAATGAGTCACCAAAGAACAAGGAGGAACGTGCACAAATGATGAGTGTTCCATATGCCTCAGCAATTGGTAGCATCATGTATGCCATGATGTGTACAAGACCAGATATTGCTCATGCAGTGGGAGTAGTAAGTCGGTCCATGAGTGATCCAGGTAAGCAACATTGGGAAGTAGTGAAGTGAGTCTTGCGATACTTGAGAGGTACCACAGACAAGACTTTGTGTTTCAAAGACAAGAGTGTGGCGCTGGTGGGTTATGTGGATGCAGACTTAGCATCAAATGACTTTGATGGGAGAAGAAGTACAACAGGGTATGTCTTTACTTATGGTGGTACTGCTATATCTAAGACTTCTAAGTTGCAGAAGGTTGTTGCATTGTCCACCACGGAAGCAGAGTATATAGTCTTGACAGTGGCAAGTAAGGAGATGGTGTGGTTGCAGAATTTCTTGGGGGAACTTGGGAAGGGCCATGAAAGTAGTACTCTTTTTAGTGATAGTAAAAGTGCTATATTTCTTCTAAATAATCCGGCATTTCACTCAAGAACAAAGCATGTTGAGTTGAAGTATCACTACATCCGTCACCTTTTGGAGAAGAAGATCTTGCAACTTATGAAGATCCTTGGAAATGAGAATTCAGCGGATATGTTTACTAAGGTGGTGACCTTAGAGAAATTGAAGCTATGCATAGCTTCAATTGACCTTGGAACTTGGAGAAAGGTTAGGCGATGCCAGACAAATACATGAGGGGAACAAGAAGATATGACTACATGGAGGATTCAGTCTCCAAGTGGGAGATTGTTGGAGCATGAAACCTAAATTATTTGGGCTCATATTTCCTTTGGCCCAATTGATCATAATGGGCTTAGGGTTAGGGCAAGTTATCTATTTAATAGATTATTTCTCATTGTAGTTAACTTGATCAAGAAGTTTCTCATTGTAGTTGACTTGATCAAGAAGAAAAGAAAAACCTGGCTTGGCATCGCCCCCAGACGTAGTTGAAAGACGAACTGGGTAAACAAATCTCGTGTTATTCGTGTCATCATGTGTGTGCGGCTAAATTCCTAACAGGAAGATCTTCAAGGAATCGCTCATAAGACCAACGTCGTACGTAGATCTGAAGTTATGGAGGAAGATCTAGCCGCATCGCTCAAAAAAAGATCGATGTCGTGATAGTTGTAGATCTGAAATGATGGAGGGGAATCTCCGGCGAATCTCTCAGAATAAAGCGGCGATAGAGGTGTCGAACATGACAAAGGTGGAAAGTATGAGGAGAAAGCAAAGTCACCGGCCCGTCGGTGGTGGAAAGTCCGAGAAAGGAGCACCGCGGTGGTGGAAAGTCCGAGAAAGGAGTAGAGACGAACAACCGGCTAAGGTGGAAAGTCTTTCGAGAAGCCGTGAAAATAGAGAATTGGATATAAAATTCTTTTATATGACAAAGTCTCTTGTGAGACGCTAGTTATGTGAGACTATTGATGAAACGTGTTAAAGTATGTCTATTATATAAATAAAGTATGTCTAATGGTTGTTAAAATATGTTTTTATAAAGTATGATGAATGATGAATTAAAGTATGATTTTAGTATGTTATAATATGATTCATTATTAACATAATTTAACTATAAATAAACATACTTTACCTATATGATAAGTATACTTTAATAATGGGTCAACCCGTCACATAACCGTCTTACAAAAAATCCGTCTCACAAGAGAGTCTCTCTTATATATACATAACCCGTTTCTTTATTTTTGATCCGATGTATGTTTACACTCTGGTGTACAATAGAACTACTCTTAAGGTTTTGAACAGTATATATTTTTTTTGGACCTTATTATGGGACGTACAAACGATGAAATAATAAATTTAATTTGAGATGAATGGAGTATTATAAGTATATTCATTTTATACTTTTTTTAATTAGTTATTATTTTTAAATTTTCAAATAAAAAAAATATTATCACTTTTTATTTATAATATAAATTATTTATAAAATAGTTCTACAAACTTTTTATCAATAGATTTCAGTTTTAATAAAACTGTTACCATTTGTTGTTAATCTAATGAAACACATTCTTAGCACGGTCATACACAAAGTTATACACTGATTCATTAATATACTGTGATTCATTAATATGCATGAGTCTGATCTGACATGCTAACACGACTCACCAAATTATAACATTTTACACGTCAATCCCACTTGTTCTCTTTATATTTTAATTAGATGTAGTGTGAAGATAGGAATCTCTTTAGTTAGGTGGAAATAACTGCTAGAATGGTACAAATTTCTTTGTCACAATAAATATGTTTATTATTCTTTGCAATTTAGCACAACACCATATGTCACATTTCCATGAAAGTTGTACTTTCTATTTTCTAAATGTAAATAATAAATTCATTATAAGTATTTGGATGAATTCATATCATAAATTTCTCATTCATTCAAAAGCATCACAGCCAGAGAAAAATGAAATGAATATTGAAAGCATGATACAAGATTTCAGTAATCCAAAAAACACAACAGAGTATTGATTAAAAGTTATGTAGAATGTTGAGAACCAATAATCTTGACAAGAACAATGGAGAAAAAACAGCTCCAAAGCCTCACACTTCATAAAAAAACACAGCGGGCCTTCTTCCCTGTCAACAACCTCTAATTTCCCTCTCTTTACACTAACTCCTATTCTTGGTTAGAACTCTAAAACTTCTACAAGAAACCACTGCAGTGATGAAATAATCCAAAATCCATCACCACACACAAAACCCACCAATAAAAACACATCAAAGAACAAAAATAAGAAAAAAGAAAGAGGATAATCTTCACAAGGTGTGAAATTTAGTCATCCAAACAGTAAATCTTGAGGAGGGCACAATTCCTTACGAAGCTTCTGAGAAAACAGCCTACAAGCATCCATGCTCAGGTCCAGTGCCGCCGATAATGCAACGAACGCAGCTGCATCCTCCGTGCAGTTTACTTGCTGCACCCCCACCTCCACCATCGGCGTTGTCTTACCATTGCCTCCCTCGCCTTCCACGCTGGCCGACATAACGAACCCCCTGTACATACAGTAAGGCCATAGTCCATATCCGAAATCTCCACTGCCCCGAGGGCTGCAGCCGGGTGATGTGCCCGCACTTCTTGGTGTTGTGCCTCCACCATTGTTGCTGTTGTTGTTTCCGTTCAAGTCTATGACAAATTTCCCTCCCTTGCTACAGCTAAGGGTGGAGTCGGCTAACACAATGCCTGTGGAAGCTGAATCAGGAATGAGTTCAAATCTGTAGCCAAGACCATCGGCTGACCCACGCTCGCGCCACGCCTCAAGTCGGCCCCAGGGCTTCCAGGTGCCGTCGCCTGGGCGGAGGATGAGCCAACATCCAGGGGTAGATCGGCTCACACGGTCCGAACCGGGAGAGGCCACGAAAGGAGTCACCATTGAGGCAGCGGCCACAGGAGAACCGGAGAGATCGTGGATGGTGATGGACCATCCTTTTCTTTCTTTTCCAGGCCTTTCTCTTTCACTGCCAAACGAACTTAGCCAACCTCTAGCACCACTACTGTGCTCCAATGGTAGGGACCTATTGATCAATCACAATCGTCTATGTCAATGTCTAGACATTATCCAAATAAATCAACAACGAATTCTTTAGAAACACTAAGCATCAGACATCTAAAATGAAACCCTTAAGCAAATCAAGGAATTAGGATATAATTGAATTGATAAACAGTATTAATAACCCTAACTTTAACAACATGACAATTAATTAATGGAATAAAGTGATGATACACGCTTTATCTCGATTCTTGAACAGGAACTGTGAAGAATTTTTACAGTCAAGTGCAGAAATTTAAAATTCTGACTCACTCAAAATACCTTAACTGAATTCCAGTTATCATAAATTCAAAAGCTTTTACCCCAATTAAATTCTCACCTGGAACGCTTATTGCGGTCCGATGTTCGAAAACTGAACTTGCAGGTGAAAACGGGCTGACGAATATTCCCTCGTATTTGGAAAACTTGCGGGCTGCATTCGGGCGCTCCATCGAACTGGAAAACGAATCTCGGGTCGGGCTCGGCCTTCACATTCAAGTGAAACTGCGCCGCGTTCTTCGTCGTTTTCCCCACGTTAGTCCAACCATTGCAAAATATCACCGCCCTAGTTTCCGCTGCCGCCAGATCCAACTCCACCGAGATTTTCCCCAACAACCTCCCCGAATTGACACCACAGGTGGCGCCGCGGCGGCCGGAATAGACTGAAATTTTGAGCTGCGGCTTTTTGGAGGTAGAAAACAGGGAGGATTTCCCGGTGAGCCTATCGAGATCGGACTTGCTGAGGTGGAACAAAGCCGTCGGCAGATTACCTTCTGGAGAATTAGCGCTCTCCGGCGCAATGTAGGGGACAACAGCGGTTTGAAGCGCAAAGTTCTTAAGCTTAATTTTACAGAAACACGGGGACGACGTCGGGTGTACGGCGGTGCGAGCAGGCTTCGCCGCCACGGGGAATTTCAACGCTAAATTCCCCACAGATAACCTCACGAAAGGGCACGGATCCATGAATTGTTCGCCAATTTGGCTTTCTTCTCGAGTGGTTGAGTGAGGTGGTCGCTAATGTGCGCAGGAGGAGGAGAGAGAAATGCTATTCCATAGGGATGCGCAGTGCGCCTCGCCAGTTGCTGTTAACGTGCTGTTACTGGTCTGTCCTCATCGTTATAGTTTGCTAACCTAAGCCTGGTGGGTTGGAGATATGGGTTACAGCTGTAAACAGCCTGGGATCCTTCAATGTTTGCCAGTAGGATAGAAGTTGACGGTATACGAATTTCCAAATATGCCCCCGTCATCTGTCGTGAAATCTCGTTACTACCCCCACTTCGCTCACGGTGTTGCTGACGCACTTAGGCTGTGTTTGTTGAATCATGTTTATTCCTGAAATGTTGTACCCACCATTAGGGCCCCCACCGCCCCTACCCTGTAGATTGGTGCAGGAGATAAATCGCAGGATGTGCCTCAAGTGGCTTATAGAGAGGGCTCACTGTTAAATATGTGCTTGCAAGGGCCCAAATTGATGCCAAAGACAGGATTTGAACCCCCACCCTGCAGCAACCAAGCTCAGTTGTAAGACATTTTCACCCTCCCCTCTACCACTTGAGCTATGCCACGAGGGCAATCATGTTTATTCCTAAAAGAACCAGTTGAGAAAGACGGATCAATATGAAATGCTATCGAAGTTGAGGATTTTATTTATTTATTATTTAGAAATTATCATTTTACTATATTTTTATTATTTGATAAACAGCAATCCATTATGCATAATAAATCATAATCCCCCTCCCATAAAAAAAAACTTCATTTTAGAGGCAAAAACTCTTCATTTTATAGGCAAAAATTCCAGGGTCTCCAGACATATCGTGTCTATGGGAACACAAGAGCATTATTATTTTTATATTTTCATGGGGGCTCGGTATGTACCTAGAGGCACAGGAGACCAATTTTTTGCTATATTGGATGTTCTATTCAAATGTATCATTTTTATCTTTGCTAATTATACTGTGCACTCGGTGCACCTTAAGATAGAGTGCACCCACTTTAAAAAAGTATACAAATATAAACAAAAACATACAGTATACAATTATGAATAAAAATGTATACAATTTAATTTATTTTTTTAATGAAAAAATTGAGTGTAAAAAAATATATAATTATTAAAAAACATGTATACACTATTGAATAAAAAAGTTATACACATATGGATGCTAGTTTTTTTAATGAAAAACTTAGTGTGAAAAAGTTACACAATTATTAAGAAACACGTATACAAAATAGAATAATATGTATACAAAATAGAATAAAAAATTATACACATATGGGTGCACTCATACACCTAATATCAACTTTTTTTTTCTTTTAGCAAAAAAGTCTCACATATGTTCACCACTCACTATTAATATAACTTTACCTACTACAGATAAAATAATAATGCTCTTTAATTCACGTGAAAAAATAAATTGGACTTATGGATGAGACGGATGGAATATAAAAAAAATTAAATTTAGTATTTATTAGCTAATTTGTTTTTTTGGGTCATAAAAAAATTAATTGGTAAGGGTAAAGGCAAAGTCTTGCGTACACAAAAGCTCACTTATTTGGGTCTGTGCATTCAAATTCGATTTTATATTTTTTAGTATTGAATGTTATTCATTTTAATATAAAAATTTATATCTTGATTTTCTGAAGGAAAAAAATCGTCAAATATTACTAATACTTTTTAAATTTCAACCGACCTATTCAATAAAAAAAATTTATCAATAGTAAAAAATAACCCATTTGAACTGTTAAAAATTATCGTCATCCAACAACTTAATTTTATATTATTTATACCCAATTTTGGACTAAAATGTCCCCCCTAACATTTACATATTTTTTTTAATTTAATTATTCTTTATCGGTAAGGTGTTGGAGGCCTGACACAGGATACCGACATCATGTCCGGCAACATCATTATATTACTAGATGTCTGATACCTTGATCGACATTGATACCAACATCGATGGTGTCGGTATCATCATGTGTCGAATTTTCGACACTATTACGGATACTGAATAATAAAACAGTAAAATATAAAGGGTTTGGGGCATTTTAGTCCAAAATAGATCATTTTAGTATAAATAAGAATCTCTCCATCCCACAATAAGGAGTGTATTTTGTCATTTTCGTCCATCCCAATATAAGAGGTGCATTTTTCTTCTTAGTAAATAAATAAGACTCATACAAAACAATAATTATATCTCCATAGGACCTACACACCACACTAATAAACATACCCACTATTCATTAATATATTATTTCTCTCTTCTCAACTACTAATTAAATATTATATCCCTTAATGTACGTGTAAAAAAGAAACACATCTCTTGTGTCGGGACGAAGGGAGTATAAAGTTAATCTATTGAATGACAATGATTTTTAACTTCCAATTGTCATTCTCTTCGAAAAAATTATACCTTTATTAGTTAAAGTGTATACTCTCTCTGTCCCACCAAAAAGGTTTTTTACTTGTTGCACGTGAATTAAGGAGTATTATTATTTAATATATAGTAGGTAGTTATATTAGTGGGAGTGTGCGCCCCATATTTTAATGATGTTAGTGGGTGTGTGTGGGTCCTATGTGTGTAAAAAAAGAAAGAGTTAATATTAGGTGCACCCGGGTGCAAGAGTGCACTCATATGTGTATAACTTTTTATTCTATTTTGTATAAATATTATTCTATTTTGTATACGTGTTTCTTAATAATTGTATACTTTTTTCACACTAAATTTTTCATTAAAAAAAACTAGCATCCATATGTGTATAACTTTTTATTCAATAGTGTAATACATGATTTTTAATAATTGTATATTTTTTTACACTCAATTTTTCATTAAAAAACTAACAATTAAATTGTATACATTTTTATTCATAATTGCATATATTTTTGTTTATATTTGTATACATTTTTTAAAGTGGGTGCACAGTATAATTAGTCAAAAAAATGAGACTCTTTGTCGGAGATGCTCAAAATGAAAAAAAAAAACACTCTTTGAAGGGGATGGAAGGAGTATAATCTTTAGAACAAAATGTTATATCCTTGAACACCTTGTGCAACCGAATGCAAAATAGACCAACTCTAATTAAAAAACAAACACTTGAATGAGATCGTTTTACAAAAAACTTTCATAAGTCGGATAAGAAGTGATAACATTTTAATGAAAAATAATATTGTTTAGTGTGAAAATTAGCTAGACTTTAGAGTTGTATTCATGTGATTTTTAGTGTTTATTAGTGTTTATTTTCGTATTTTTATTGGATTGATGTTTGTAAGAGAAATGTAATTTGTGTGTAAATCCTTTCAAGAAATGGTACTGAAATGATCAAACTTGGAAAGGAATGCATCTGAAAATTCAAAAAAATCGATGAAAAATTGACCTGAGTTTCTCATATTGGGGTAGATATCCGGGAGAAAAAATTCCGCCTGAATTTTCCAGCGTGTCGGAATAAAAGAATTTGTTCAGGAGGAAAAATTCGACCAAAAATTCGACCATGGCTTAAAATTCTGGTCGAATTTCATGGAAAATGAGATTCAGCGCTGCTTGTTAAAAGCGTGACAAGCTTTTACAGAAATTCAGGTCAAATATCTCATATTCCGGTCGAATTTCCAACAAAAACCTGCAGATTCGAATTTTAGCCAAAAAAAAGCTCATTTCTCCACTTAGGCCTATTATCCAATTTTCCCCCTTATTCCCTTGAACCTCCACGACTATAAATACCTTCATTACCAAATTTTGAGCAACAGTCAACAATAAAATTTTTATCATTTTTGGAGGCCACACACACTACACACACTTTCTCTCTTCTCCATTTTTATTTTCTTTTTGATCACTCCACAAACTCATCTTCTAACCTTTCACCCATCATTGATGTTGGAATTACATGGAATTAAGAGCAAGAGGAGAAATTTCAAGAAGCAATTGAAGATCTCCAACAAGTTTAATTGAAGGGGAGTTTTAATACTTTTTGTAATTTTCTTTGAATTAGACTCCATGGATTATTATAACGAATCATTTATTTATTTTGTTACTTTAATTATGCAAGGCTAATCCCTCTTGTGGGGTTAGAGACATGATTAGTGCTTAATATTTATTTTATCACGCAAATTAAATATGGTTTAGACATGATTTGATATTTGATTTTTCTCATGGGTTTTCTGATGCATGAATTATATTTTGACATGGTTTGTTAATTATGGGTAGCATGTTAATTTAATGGATTGTTGATTAATTTATTTCTTATATTAATTAAGTGTCATTATATTAATTTATGTGGATATTGTTTGAGGTGAGACGGAAATGACCCTCCAAAGTATTAGAATTACCATGAGAGGACATCGGGTTTAGATTTGACCGAGAGGATATTTGAACTCGGTGAGAGAAACGAATTCATTCGTTAGCCCAAGTACGCAAAAATGGAGAGTTAATTCTAATTAGTACCTATTGAGGGAGAATTGAAATTTAATTAGTACCTAGATAGAAGAGGTTAGTGTTGGGCATCGATCCTAGATGTATTTGGGAGTCTCTAGGAGATCTACAACCTTAATAACCCGAGAGGGAGCTTTGGATACATTCGTGATCGCCTTTAGTCCAATTTCTATCTCTTATATTCCTTTTTCATGATAAAATGAATCATAGGGCACTTGATTGTTTCTAGTCCCATTTCTTACTATTTGCCCTTCATCACTATTTCTCCATTTTATTTTCTCCTATTTTATCTTGATTTCTTTTATTTGATTTGAGTTCTTGATTATCATCATCCTCTTCGTTCGTCCTCATAAAAACAATAAAAACATGAGCTAACGTGTTCTTTCAATCTAAACTTAAACTCCATGTGTGTTCGACATTTTTATTCCTTGGGGTATATTTCTATAACGAATGAATATTCTTTCTCGTGAGTTTAAAAATATTCAAACAAGAAATTGGCTCTGTTGCCAAGGGAGTTTTAACGGATTGATTGAATGCTTTGTTAGTGTTTTAATTGTTCTTACTAAGGACATTTTATCTTGTTTTGTTTCTTATATTTGCTTTGAAAAATTTTGTTCTTACTTATTCTTCTTGATAGGTATTCTTACCTTGAAAGAATGGGAGGTAGAATAAAGCTCAAAAATAGAAAGTTGAAGGAAGATTGTAGTAAGCTTTGTGGAGAAGAGTATAAAGATAGATGGATGAAATAATTACATGGGTGGATATTATGGAAATCAATGTGCAAGAGTTCCTCCCCCTATCGGTGAATTAGGTTTTCTCATATTCGAACCCTTTCTTTCTGAATATACCTCTTCGCAACAAGCTTTGCTTCCAAGGTTTTCACCTTACCGTATGATCATTTTCTATTTTGTATGACTACTTCCAATGGCTTTTACACCATTTAGTGGTCCTACAAGCTCCCAGACTTGATTTAAAATTCATCGATTCTATTTTAACATCATCGCACTTTCTAAGATATCGCAATTCGATCTTGTAGTGCTTCGTCGTATCCATGGGTCAACTCCATGTTTACTAGGGACCAAGTCTCACGACTCTCCCAAAATATATATCTTATCGATTGTCGAGCAACCCTCCCACTACGACAAGACACTACTTGCAATTGGGTATCAGACGTGACACGCGTTGCAGTTTACCTTGTGATATATCCTCTTGTACAATTGGTACTAATACTTTGTGTTTTCCCTCTCACTTCCTTTAAAATAATTTATACATAAGTTTATGATTTAATACATAGTCCTTTTCAAAAAATCTAGTGTTTGTGTTAACAATCACCATTCGATCTTTTGGACTAAATAAATCATCACCCTTCATTTTTCTAGGATATCCCACAAACAGACAAACGTTATACGATATGTTGTTTCTAAGGCATACCAATAAAATAAATTTAATAATTCCAAATAACTCATCATCTTTCTAACATTTTTCATAAGAGTCTTATTACTTTTTTTCGCCATACCATTCAGCTGGGGTATACCCGGTGTAGACAACTTGAGATTTTAATCTCATCCTCTGATAAATAGCTCCTAAACTATCCTAAGAGGTACTTGTCACCATGATTAAATCGTAATGACCACCTCTCGTTGGTTTAGTCTTAGGACCATTTAAATCAGTATGAACTATTTCCAACATATCTTTGCATGGCTCTATACCCCTTTGCCTTGAAAGGCCTTTAATCATTTTACTTTCAAGCAAGACTCGCAAGTCAGATAGTTTCCACTTCAGATAAACCCAAAGGTCCATCTGCTATGAACCTTTGAATCCTACTCAAGTAAAATTGATCTAGTCTTAAATACTAAAAGTATGTTTAGTTCATCTCCGAAGGTTCCTTTCTCTTACTAAGATTAGAAGATGCATTATTAATTACTATTTGTTGCATACGTGGTATAAACATGATTTAAGAGTGTACAAATTGTCCGCTAACGTACCACAACAGATTATAACTCCATCCTTCATTACTATGACCATGTCATTTAAATGAAATGGAGTATCCATCTGTAAATGTATAGAAACTGAAATGAAATTCTTTCTATGAAAACGTACGTAAAGAAAATTTCTCAAAATCAAACGTTTATTCATATCGTAAGATAAATAAACTCCCACTGCAACAGTCACTACTCTTGTAGTATTACCCATATCCATAATAATAATCTCATCATCACTTAGTTACACGCTTTTAGTGATTCCAGTTTCTATACACAACGTGTCAGTAGATACCATTATTAATCATGATTCAATAACTAGTGAATGAGATACTAACTTTGTTCACATCTTGATGAAATTGGATTTTCTTTGCCACATGTTTTGTCAGAAGTTTCCCACCATATACAACCTCTTGTATTTCAGGTAGAACTTGCTCAAAACATACAGACAAATTATAGAGAATAAATAGATCTAGGTTTCCCCTTCAATTTGTACTTCAAGCATTCCCAATTCATTCATCAACTTATCCATGACCTTTTACCTTTATAACTTACTCAAGTATCTGAAGAGTCGCATGAGACCATCATATTTCTATGAACCTCTCATCTCTTCACTAGAGACTTTAAAAGGCATCATGATACATCCTTAGTGAGAACACATATGTTTATATTTTCTTAAGCAGTAAAAATTTAAAACTAATATTCTTTTCTAATCATCTAATTTTGGACCAGTAAATATAATTTCTTTTAGTAAACAATAAGTGAGATAAAACCGTTTGAAATTCAGAGAATCATAGATAAATACACCGATCAAATCTTTGAATTTTATCCATTTATATTGATTCCCTCAAAACAATATAAAAATAAAATTCACCAACATCTCAAGCACAGTGAGCCTGCAAGCCACGATAGTGTAGATGTTTACAAACCCGAACATTTACATGAAAAGGTTTTACCCATTAATTTCATTTGTCAACCTAACCTCATGACAAAATAATTAATAGTCGGTTCTTCTTTGGCCATACAAATAAAAGCAGTGATTCCGATGGGGAGGATACTTATTATTTGCATCTAAGTATACACATTATTTTTGACCCCAAGTCCATTGCGCAAGCTTATGTGCCTTACAAATAGAGAAGTACACACGCGCTTGGAAAACTTCCTACAGTCATCAATTATAAGTTTGTACCAGTGAACCGCATATAAACTCATCCGATGGGGAGGAAGGTCTATGCCAACACGTAAGTTCATATGCATCAAATTATAAAAAATAATTATTTAATGAAGTCTGTACCAGTGATTCGTGAATAAACTCATCCGATGGGGAGAAAGGTCTATGCCAACACGCAAGTTTACTCACATCACTTACAAACCAATAATGGAGGCCACGGGAATTAATTACTAATCTCCTCTCCCACTTAGTTATTTAATACCGAGGGTTTTTACATGCATATAATATTCAAAATAAAATACGCAACCTAGTATACTCCTATTACAGAAAATAAGGTAGTAAATCAAGGAGAATCATGCATAACATATATAACAATACTCAGATAATTAAATAAAATTATGAACAATTATATATCAGCAAATTCGATTGTTCACCCCCAAGCACAAGTGTCGGCAAAAACCTCCAGATTATCAAACTTTCTTAAATCTCCAGATTATCAAACTTTTGAAAATCTCTGGATTATCGAATTTTGAAACTATCGATATCGACCATCGATATTGTCCAGACTTTTGAAATCATTGATATCGACCAGATTATCAAATTTTCAAAAAACTTTAAGATTATCAAAATTTTGAAACTATCGATATCGACCGTCGATATCGTCCAGATTATCGAAATCATCGATATCGACCATTGATATCGTCCAGATTATCAAAATCATCGATATCGACCAGATTATCAAATTTTCAAAAAATTCCAGATTATCAAATATTCGAAAACTTCCAGATTATCAAATTTTTGAAAATTTCCAAATTATTAAATTTTTGATAGTATCCAGATTATCACATTTTCGAAATTTCCAGATTATCAAATTTTCAAAAATTTCAAGATTATCAAATTTTCGAAAATATCCAGATTATAAAATATTTGAAATTTTCAGATTATCAAATTTTCAAAAATATCCAGATTATCAAATTTTCAAAATTTTCCAGATTATCAAAATTTCAAAAATTTCAAATTATCAAATTTTTTCGTCAAACGTATAGAATATTCAACAAGACACAAACCCTAGTCCACATTTAACACAGGTATATGGTATCTAAATAGGGTATACTAGCATAACATGAATACTTAAACCCTTTCACCTTTTGACATAAACCCTAGCCTAACGATTCACGCTTCACCACGAAACCAAAGCTCTGATATCAATTGTTGGCGTTCGATCGTTTGGTTAACATGAATATTAGGGTTCCATACATTTCAAACAGTCAACAGAAGCATGAAAACAAGAAACGTATTACCTTTCACCAGGGTATGTTGAAGACGATGAATTCTCGCCATCAGCCTGCGCAGCCTCACAGTTTTAGGCATAACTCTCTCATCCGATGTCGGATTTGAGTGATCTATGCGCCAAAATAATCCTCTCTTTTGTGACATTCCGTTAGTATATCACATGTTCTATTTTGAAGTCTGTAAGATTTTATAAAAATCATAGAAGGTGGAGGACAGCAGCAGCAAACAACCTTCCAGTCATCTGCTGTATTCCCTCACGCTCCTCAAAGTGTTAGGCGTGATTAATCTCATAGATTAGGATTTCTGGACAGCTGAGATGACTTATTTATGGGCCACAGCAGGGACCAAGAAGAGAAATTAGAGTTGGGCCTCCATTAGGCTTAAGTATCCAAGCTTATCCCAAGCTTATACTTAACTCCAATAATAATAATATATACCACTAAAATATTATTACTGCACTACCGTTCTAATTCCATAATTACGTTATGGACTCCTTCTTATTATGAGCCCGTTAGTCTCCCCATGTTTAAGATATACAATGTCCATTAATTAATTAAGTTACTGACAATTCCATTAATTAATATCTCATCCAAGAGTAGTACTACTCAACCTCATTATCATGCAGGAATAAATCCACCTGCAGGGTTTACATGATAATCCTTATGAGCTCCTCAAGGGGACATTATCAACCTATGATGGACACGGATTCCTTCTACAATCAACAGCACACCATAGAGACAACACTACTTCCCAACTTACCGAGTTTGTTGATTTAATTACATGAAAATCTCACCCATTGATGAATCAAAGAAATACATACTGCCCTACGTGTCGAGGTTATTGTATAGGGATTAAGAGCATGAACTTCTATAATAACATAGATCAAGTTCTTCTATAAGTCAGTATAAGTCTAACGATCTCAAACGGTCCTGCTCAATACACACAAAGTGCACTAATGTGATTCTATAGCCAAGACAAGCTAATACCAAACCACACTACAACCATCCCGATAGAGAGTCCCCGTCTATCTCGGTTGTGAGCATCTGTTTATACTTTATAAGGAAATCGATAATATGATCTTCCGCATGTTGTCGCACAACATATTATCTATAGTATAAAGTAAGTGGACTATTGCATCTTGCATATAAATAAATTATGAGATGCAATCATTTGATCATATGATTCTCATTTCTAATAAATTGTTATGACATTGTTCATACTAAAGCTAGACTTTTAGTATACAATCCAATAGCAACCACCTCTGAAAAAGGAAAGTCCTCTATCTCTCTCTCTGATTCTGATGAAACTACTCCTATCGATGTAGATGCTACAGGTGAGAATCCTAAGATAGCTGATCTTTGAAAAGCTTTGAAGAAGAGACGTAGAGGAAAGAAAGTTGTGTCTGATGTTACCGCTCCTGAGGAAACACCGGATGAATCTGATGATGAAAATGCTGATCTGAACCAGTAGATTGATAATGTTGCCACAAATGTTGCTGCCACAGTGCCAACACCTACTTTTGCAGATGCAGAACCCCCTCTGATCCTGACCATGATTCATCTTCATCTTCTGATGATGAAGAGGATGCACCTGAGAATGCTAACGAAGGTGCAGAATCTGATGAATCTAATAAGGATGTTGATGTTCAAGATGTTGAGAGTTCTGATGGTGAAGATGAAGCCAAAGATGATAATGGTGATGAGTCCCCTGATGATGCTGATGATATATCTGATGATTCTGACTATGATGTTGAAAACTTTGGAGTTGGGAACTTCTACTTCTCTGATGGCAAGGTCAGATACAAAAAGTTTGCCAAGAAGGACATAATTCATGAAAGAAAGATGAATGATGCCGACCTCACTCCACACAACCTCATCAACTTCTTCAGAGAGGGAAGCTTGCTGAAATCACTCAGGTACTCTACCTCATTCTACACCAATTGGGTATGTGAGTTTTATGCACACATCTGTGCTAGTATGATAAAGAGTACAAGTTCTAAATTTGAAAGAATTTTTTTAGGGGTGAGATTTATGATTTTTCTCCTACAAAGATTAATGAGTGTTTAGGGACTGTGAATGCTGAGAGTGATGATGATATTGATGATATGGATGAGATTGTGTCTGTGATAACTGGAGGTTTAATTGTTAGTTGGCCTAAGAAGTTGTTCAGTCCAAGTCTGACTAGTTTACATGCAATCTTGCACAAGCTCTGTGTTTACAATTGGCTGCCTTCCTCCAATACCACTAGAGTTACCACTAAGCATGTGGTGTTGATCTATAAGATAGGAAAGAACCTGCCCTTTACCTTGGTAGAGTGATTTACAAGAATCTGATCAGTTATGGAGGAAATATCTCCAAGGTTGGTAAGTTACCTTATCCTGCTTTGATTCCCTGTCTGTTATCTGGTCAAGGTGCTAAGAAAGGTAAAGGTGATTTTCTTTCCTCAAGTACTCTAGTTCTTGGTATTGCTAAACCACTGCTTAAAGGTAATCGTGTAGTTGATCTACCCTAGCTCCTGCCCCTACTACTGCTGATACTCAAAATGTTGCTCCTGATACTGCCAACACTTCTGTTCATACTGACACTTCTGCATAAGCTGGAGAAGTTATCTCTGTTACTCTGAACCGCAAATACATTGAGCAAAAAGCTGCTGTCCTGGCATGCCATGTCTCGAACCTCATACTCCAAGCCAATTATATGAACAAACTAGCAGACATTCTAGAACAAATAGCTCAGTTCTGGAGTAAGCTGCTATCCACACCCACAGGGGAAGATATATCTGCTGTTGCTGCTCAATCTACTGCAGTTGAAAGCTCTGGCTCAGGAGGAATTGTGATTGAGGACATCACTGATGAACTAGAAGAAGAAAATATTGCTGGAAATGAAATTGATGCAGGTGATGTTGCTGGTGATGTTGCTAGTGATGTTGCAACTTAGGGGGAGTTCACATGGTGAGGGGGAGATCGGCAAAGAGATCGAAGTTTTCATGCTTGTTGTTGCTTCTATACTTAGTCAAGTTACATTCTGATACATACAGTTTTGTTCAAAGTGTCACCACACTTAGGACAACATCGTACCAAAAACATACTTTGCACCATTGGGCACCCGACATATTGGATTGATGTTTGCAAGAGAAATGTAATTTGTGTGTAAATCCTTATAGGAAATGGTACTGAATGATCAAACTTGAAAAGGGATGCCTTTGGAAATTCGGAAAAATCGATGAGAAATTGAAAATTTGCAGAAAATTGAGAAATTTGACCTAAATTTCTCATATTCAGGTCGAATATCCGGGAGAATAAATTCCGTCTGAATTTTTTAGCATGCCGGAATACAGGGACCTGGTTCAGGAGGAGAAATTCGATAAAAAAATTTGACCATGGCTTAAAATTCTGGTCGAATTTCATGGAAAAATGAGATTCAACGCTGCTTGTTAAAACCCTGACACGCTTTTACAGAAATTCAGGTCGAATATCTCATATTCAAGTCGAATTTCTAACAAAAACCTGCAGGTTCGAATTTTAGCCAAAAAAGCTCATTTCTCTACTTAAGCCTATTATCCAATTTTCCCCCTAATTCCCTTGAACCTCCACGACTATAAATACCTTCATTACCAAATTTTGAGCAACAATCAACAATAAAATTTTATTTCATTTTTGGAGGCCACACACACTACACACACTTTCTCTCTTCTCCATTTTTATTTTCTTTTTATCACTCCACGAACCCATCTTGTAATCTTTCATCCATCTTTCGTATTGGAATTACTTGGAATTAAGAACAAGAGGAGTAATTTCAAGAAGAAATTGAAGATCTCCAACAAGTTTAATTGAAGGGGAGTTTTAATTTTTTTGTAATTTTCTTTGAAGTAGACTCCATGGATTATTGTAACGAATCATTTATTTATTTTGTTACTTTAATTATGCTAGGCTAACCCCACTTGTGGGGTTAGAGATATGATTAGTACGTAATATTTATTTTATTATGCAAATTAAATATGATTTAGACATGATTTGGTACTTGATTTATTCTCATGGGTTTTGTGATGCATGAATTATATTTTGACATGGTTTGTTAACTATGGGTAGCATGTTAATTTAATGGATTGTTGATTAATTTGTTGCTTATGTAATTAAGTGTCATTATATTAATTTATGTGGATGTTGCTTGGGGTGAGACGGAAATGACCCTTCAAAGTATTAGAATTACCATGAGAGGACATCAGGTTTAGGTTTGACCGAGAGGATATATGAACTCGGTGAGAGAAACCAATCCATTCGTTAGCCCTAGTACGCAAAAAGAGAGTTAATTCTAATTAGTACTAAGGAGAATTGGAATTTAATTAGTACCTAGATGGAAGAGGTTAGTGTTGGACATCGATCCTAGGTGCATTTGGGAGTCTCTAGGAGATCTACAACCTTAGTAACCCGAGAGGGAGCTTTGAATACATTCATGATCGCCTCTAGTCCAATTTCTATCTCATATATTCCTTTTGCATGATAAAATGAATCATAAGACACTTTGATTGTTTCTAATCCCATTTCTTACTACTTGCCCTTCATCACCATTTCTCCATTTTATTTTCTCATATTTTATCTTGATTTCTTTTATTTGATTTAAGTTCTTGATTATCATCATCCTCTTCGTTCGTCCTAATAAAAATGATAAAAACACGAGCTAACATGTTTTTTCAATCTAAACTTAAACTCCATGTGGGTTCGATAATTTTATTCCTTGGGGTATATTTTTACAATGAACGAGTATTCTTGCTCGTGAGTTAAAAAGTATTCTAACAAATATTCGAATGAATGAAAATTACTTATTGTCTTATGATAAGACTTTCGTGAAATGGATAAGAGGTGATAACATTTTAATAAAAAATTATACTCGAATGAATGAAAAGTAATAGTGGTATAGAATTATTTCATGAACATTTTGTAATATAAATAAGAAATAATAAAATTTTCAATAAAAATTGATAATGTGTTTTTTTTAAAGGGCAAATCTTGGTGAAAGCGGTGTTTACGTGAGACAGATAAAAAGTGATAAGATCATTAACAAAAAAGTAATACTCAAATAATGAAAAGTGATAATGATATAGTGAACTATTTCATGAATAATTTATAATATAAATAAAAAGTGATAACATTTTATAGCAAACATGATAATGATATTATTATTTTATATCCATCTCACTTAAGGACTTATATGAGACGGCTTCACTCAAGTCTTTACATTTTTAAAATGTGATAAATATTAAAAAGCATAAAACAGTCTCACTTGTTCAATTAAAAGTACATATATTGTGTGAGAGTTGGTCTCTTATAATTATGGGTACTATAAAGGTATAACATAGAAAAATTAATATAAAAATAAATAATATTACATAATTATTCTAAAATTCAAAATTTTTTTTAAATATCATCAATAAATATTTTTTTTAAAAAGTGTAGACTATTCAACACGCAATCAATAATGAGAATACAATAAATTTAGAATAATAAATAGACGCGACTATTCGCACCCCTAAAATGACTAAACGTACTAAAATATATTTAAATTAAATTATCATTAATTAATAAAACATAATTATCCATATGAAATTTATATTTGTTCGGTTGCAACAATTAAACAGTCACCTATCTTATTTGTTCAGTTGTAACAATCGAATAGAACAAAGAATTCATTTATCCATTCGGTTTCTACAACCGAACATAACAATATTTATGATTTTTTTTAATTCATATCTATATTATCGAATAGATAATTAAGATAACATATAAGTTTAATGAATAGATAAGATAACATATAAGTTTCAGGGATATCATCGATCTTTAAACAAAGATTGTTCCTCTTCTAGTGAAATTAAGCATTGATTCTATCAACAGAAGTGACAAACGTAGTAGTTATGATTTAGACTAATTTATACAATAGAAGCTCGTTATGATTTAGACTAATTTATACAATAGAAGCTCTTTTGGATCTGTTTAAACACGAAGTTAGGATGTGATCATATGTTTCTAACAGTACTACTGCAAATAAGGTGTGGAGATGACAAATCAACTACAAGAATGATGATGTACCACCCAAATATACTAAATTTGGGCTTATCCAATGTGTATCTTCCAATTCGAATTAAGATCGTGCATTCATTGTATGTATATTTATTTTTAAAAATATTTTACGGTATTATAAATCTTGTATCATACTTGTCTCTTTTAGAATTGTGATATAAATTTTGTTCTATTGTTGCAACTGAACAGATTAGATAAATGCATTCTGCTTCTATTCGGTTGTTACAATTGAACTGATTAATAGATGAATTCTGCTTCTATTCGATTGTTGCAACCGAACAAATATAAGTTTCATCTGCTTATATTCGGTTGTTGCAAGCGAACAAATATAAGTTTCATATGGGTAATTAAGTCTTATTAATTAATGATAATTTAATTTAAATTTTTTTGGGGTACGTTTAGTCATTTCGGTGGTGCTTATAGCCGCACCCAAATATTATTAATGTATAAATTTATTTTGACAAGCAATTGTGTGAATTGGGTTCACGCGTGAACTTTGTTTTAACTGATTTCTCTTTAATACATGAAAATTTGTTCTTTAAAAAGATAAACTATTAATCTTCTAAATAAAAAAATTACTCTTCAAATTCTTGCACATTCTAATTTATCAATTACTCTTTAATACATGAAAAAATGTTGTTTAAAGACATAAACTATTACTCTTTTAAAAAAATTATTACTCTTCAAAAAGTAACTTTTGCGTATCGAAGAATAATTATAAAAGATAGGATTCAAGTAATCCCGATTTACACAAGACTCACTCATTAAAAGGTAAAGATTTATGTGAGACAGTCTCACATAAGCCCTTATGTGAGACGGACAAAAAGTGATAACATCATCAATAAAAAATGATATTCAATCGATGAAAAGTAATAATAATGCAATGTACTATTTAATGAACAATCCATAATATAAACAAAAAAAAAGTGATAAGATTTAATAGCAAAATGATAACATTTTATAGCAAAACTCATAACTAATTATGAAAGTTTAAAATTATCTTATTGTGAGACGATTTCACAACAAAAATATTATTTAATATAAATTCAATTCAATTTATCTTTTGATCGATTATTGATTAAAAGTTATATATGGAATGAATTAATAGTTAATGAAAGTAAATAAAATATAAATAAATCCATTAAATTATAAAAATTCACGTCATTAAGGAGATTATTTAGCAACGGCCTATACTATAATCAATTTAAATTCTCAAGATAAAAGTTATTTAATTTTTATGAGAATTTTTTATTTATTAAAATTTTACAAAAATGTAATTTATCAAAATTTGAAATTAGTACATAAGTTTTTAAATTTAAAATTGGTCCATTAATTTTTTAAAATTAGACAATTTAGTTTATTTATCAGTTGAAACAGGTCATCCTAACTTGTAATGTCACGTTATACTTCTGACATGGCGAAAAAAAAAAAGTCATTTATGTTGGCCTCCTTTTAAAATTATCCCAAGTTGTTTCAAAAAGTTTGAATTGTCTTATCAACTTGTAAAATTTTAAGAAATTGGTCCAATTAACAACAAAAATGTTCATCATAATGACTAAGTACGTGCCATTTTTTTTCTTTTTATTTTATAAATTTTATTATATTCACTTAATTTGTAGAAATATATTTTATTTAAAATTGACCTTTAGAATTCAAACACTCTTCTTCTCACTAACTGAATTTTTAACACTATTAAAATTTATCCATTATAATTTACAATCAGTCTATCTAGATTAATCGTTGATGTCCGTCCAAGAGATTCACATTTGAACTTCACTTTCCTAATACTATGTGATCTTGACTTATGCAATAGATAATGAATAGTAGATAACATAACAACATAACTTTATGAATTAGTAAAAAATGAATTAGTTACGGTTCTTAAGGGACATTTGGTGATTTTATTTTTATTATTTTATTTTTTTAGATAGTGATTGATTTAATTGGAATTTTGAGTTTCAAGATGTTTTCCTTTACGTTTTCAACTCCATTTATTTGGAGTATCTAATTTATGAATACGTACTCATTTTACCACAAAATGTTATTTCCTCCGTCCCTCTAAAGTTACTAGTTTGTTTTTTGCATGTAGACTTAAGAGTATGATAATTTAATATGTAGTAAATTGAGATATAAAATATTTTAATATACAGTGAATTGTTGTATTAGTGTTGTGTGTGTCCCATGAAAATATATTAATTAGTGTCAATAGGCCAAAGTACACAATGCAAAAATCTTTAACAATACTCCAAATACATTCTTTCTTTTCTAACCAAAACCCCCCATGAAAAGACCATTATACCTCTCCCACAAAAATAAAATAATTTTTATTACCAACACAACCACCTTGCCACCGGCAGCCGCCGTCTCAGACCACCACTACCGGCGGCTGCCGTGATCGGAGTAGAAATCTCGTGTATTTAGGGTCGTCTTATAGCATGGTTTTATGTAATTATACTTGAATTTCATGATTAAGTGTCTTAAACTGCGCGATATTTGTAAATATTTGTAGACTTGGTATTTTGGTGGAATTTGTGTGATTTTCAGGTAAAACAAAATTACTGAAAAAATGTCACAACTCGAGTCGAGTTGGTACAATTTTGGTCAAGTTTGGATGCCAGAACACCAACCCGACCCCGACGGTTCCAACTTGACCCGAGGCAAGTTTCCGAGCTCTAACCGGGCCTCGAACTAGACCCGAGTTCAGTCAAAAGTCGTAAAATTAGCTGAAATTCTTGAATGTTCCCCAAATTTAGCTATTTAACTCCCTCCACCTACTCAAAAAGTCAATTTCCCATTTAAGAACGAAAACACACACTTTACACCTCCATTTTCACATATTTTCTCCTCCATTCCATCCTTTCATCCATTCATCGATCCTACCCATTCCAAATCCATAAATTCTTCCATAAATCTTCCACCCATCACCTTTATGAGGAAGCAATCAACTTGAAGAGGATTTGGGCATGAGAGAGAGAGAGATTCTTCTCAAGTGATAAAGGAAGCATTTAACCTTTTGAATTGTTCATTTTCTAATTTTGTAGCAACAATGGTTTATAATCAAATTTGTAATGATTTTGAGGTGAAGTTGCTTGTTTATTCTCTTTAGTGAAACTAGCAATATGATTGGTTAAGAATTTTTAGACATGTACACCATGTATTTGATGAATTGATTGACTATAAATATTTTCTATCATGAATACTTATCTATCAATTTATGCAATAATATGTGTGGTTGATTGTTCATGGCATGTATATGGAGTGTGAACTCGTGTGCATGTGTTGAATTAATAATTGAATCATGTTGTTATGTGAATTGTTTATACTATAAGTGAGAAATGAGTTTGTGAAGACAATAACATACTTAGTCCCTCATGATAGGATATGTAGGAAGAGTTATGTGTGAACAAGCTTGGACTACGTAAAAGGATTTCTCTATAGGACCTTAGAACTCCCTCCGTCCATCGCAAACGCATTCATTTTCTTTTTGCACGTGGATTAAAGAGTACTATTACTTTATATAATGTGGGTAGTTGTGTTAGTGATGAGTGGTTGGAAGGTGTCGGCCATGTGTGAATCCTTTTGCTAAAAAAAGAAAATGAATACTTTAATAATGGATGACCCAAAAGGGCAAAATGGATACGTTAGTGATGGACAGAGGGAGTACCTTATAAGAAAATAGAAAAAATAGTGAAACTCTCTTAGGGGCTATTTTGGGATTGCTTAGGTGCGCGCTAAGTGGCCTACATCTAATTGTATGTTGTGAATGAGTTCTTAGTGTGATTAGTAAGAGCCTTTAATATTATAATCATTGATGTTCATTATTGCATGTGTGTATGAATCTAGATTTCCCTTTCCATGATGTTGGTAGTCTTACTTGCCTATTAGATTGTTCTACCTACATCCATTCTATCTCATTTGTTCTATTACTTGATTGTTACTTTACTTGCTTTTATTAATTGGTAATTGTAGTCATACATCCAATCCAATCATCGATTCGTCTTTCTAGAGTGAGCATTTATTGAATAGGGATAGACTACCTTCTCCTTTGGGTTTGATTATTTGGTCACCACGCATTGCACAACGACTAGAGTACATTTGCTCTATTCATTAAGGTAAGCACCGATCACGCCGCCGCCGGTCACCACCGCCGGGCGGTGTCCCACACTGGAACTGATGTCGGTACAGACCCATGTGGGTGACCTACACCGGAACCGATGTAGGTGCGGACCTGTGTGGGTGACATACACCGGAACGTACACCGGAATCGATGTCGATGGACCCGTGTGGGTTACCTATACTGAAACCTACACTGGGGACACTTTAGTTATTGGATTTGAATAGTAGGGGTAAAAATGTCCAAAAAAGGATAAAAGTAAAGAAAGATAACAAAAAAGTGTTCTTAAAGATTTTGGATAATGAAATTTGTGTATTATTTCAATTATCTCTATTAATTATTTTGCGTGAATCTCATATACCTAAAAAAATAGATAATTTGAAACTAGACCGACCAAAATTGAATAATAGATACATTTCACAGGGTTGGAGGTGTTTATATCACTGAAACCATAATAGAAAATTAAGAAAGATAAGATAAAAAGTATTAATTGAAGAGATCGAAATCATGAAAGATGAGTGAATTAAAAATAAGTAAAATTTTTAAGTATAAAGCTGGTTTTTAAAATTTAGATATGAATTTTAAAACTTAAGTCTTAATTATTAAACCCAAAACATGTATATAGAGCTAAAGATTAAGTAATTAAGTTTATGTTTATCTCGGGTTTAACTAGATTTAATGAATTAATGAATAATAATAATTTATGTTTGTTTTGGATTCTGATATGATATTTTTAAATTTAATGTGAAATCAATGTGTAAGAGAGTACTCCGATCCCTTTGTTCCGTTCCAATGCTTACATTTATTTTTTGTCCGTAGATTAAAAAATAGTACTATAATATTTTATTATGTATTGGATTGAAAAATATAATATTTAATGAAAAATGGGTAATTGTGTAGGCCTATACTGATATATTAATTATTTTGTTTGTGTCTCAACTACCAAAAAGAAAAAATATAAACATTGAAATAAGACACTTAAATTGAAAATATGTAAAGATTAAAATGAGACGGATGTAATATTAATTAATGTGAGAAAAAAAATAAAAGAAGATAAAGTAAAAAAAAATTAGAAAAGATAATACGCGATAGATGGATGTAAAATGAAAATTTTATTAAACTAAACTTAAAATAATTAATTTAAAACAATTCTGCAGGCTAACATTTTCACATCTGTATTTGGGATGAATATTACTATTCCTATAAGATGGAATCGCTTATCTCATGCGTTTCTATATCCTGACCGATGTATATAAGGATTTGTTTATTTTGAGAGCATTCGCAACAGTTGGACAAAAACGAGTTTAAACTGAAAAATGCATTAAACCAACCAATACAAGTAATTAGTTTAAACTCAAAAAGAGAGTTCAGTTCATGACTATAAACTGAGTTTAAATGGGAGAGAGAGAAAATAATGTTCATAAATATTTTGAGTGTGTACAATACCTCGTTCATTTAAAAGGGAGGTGTATCACACATTTCTAAAAAGAGTGTGGAGTTATTTAAATGGTGGGAGCCTTATATAATAAATTTAAATTAATAAATGAATGTATAAACCAGTTAGATATAATGGGAAGTAGTAAAAAAATAAAAATAAAAATTGAGTTTAAATTGATAATGGTTGTATCACCACAGTAGTTGTCAGATTTAATCATTGATCATAATTACAAAATGTGACCGGTTAAACTGCCACGTTATTTGGAAATGAATATCACAATTGCCAAACATGGCCTTAAAAGTGAGGGTTGATCAAAACAACTTGCGCACTGCTTTGGATGCTTTATTTGGCCGTCAGATTATCTGTGGACGTTAGTTGGGGTATTCATCTGCATGCCACGTGGCGTGTCAGCATTCCTTTTTCATTTTTAAAACAACAGCCCCCCTCGTGTGCTGAACCTCCAACGTGATTTCCACTCAGGTTTTGTCAGTCTCACCATCTCCTTTGAAGAAATTGTTAGTAGCGACACACAGTATTTAAAAGAAAAAAAAAACTTATTTCTTCTAATTTTAAGAAAATACTCTCATTGTTCCGAAATTTAAGAAAAATTATTTTTTTTACTCATTTTAAATAATTTTATGTGTATTATTATATTTTTAGGTAATAAATAAATTATAAAGTATGTTATGTGTTAGGTGGGAGTGATATTTTTGAAATTAGGATAATTTTTAACGTTGTTGATTAATGTGAAATTTTTATTTTTGAGTGGTGAAGATAAGTGTGGGATGGACGGAAACGAAAAATGTGAAAATAAGTGTAGGATAAAGAAAGTATTTTTTATGCTCAAATTAACAAAAAAAATCCTTTACTTAAATTAGAGCTGTTAAAATTGAATTGGTGTGTAACGTGAATTGAGTTGACCTACAACTCACCATTGTCTTTGTTAAAATTGGGTGAGCATATATGAGTTTGGATCATTGTTGGGTTGAGATATTGGTTAGTAGGTTTGGGGTGGTTGGCCCGTGCGAGGCAAATCTCGGAGTAGTTAATAATTAATTTGAGTAAATTCAATTTCTTGGTGCACTTATTTTTTTTGGAAACAAATTTAATTATTAGTATAACTTATTCGTTTCTAAGGGAAATCGAACTTGAGTCACTCACTTTAATTAGGAGCCCAATAACCAAGTGACTAATACACTTGGTTAACACAATGTATACTTCACATGGTTTTTATATTAGTAATTATTAATTATTGGGTATAACTTTTTTTTATTTCAACTTGTTTCTCAACGAAATTTAGTTCTTTATACTTTATGCATTGATTTACTTTAAGAGGAGCGAAGTACTTACTTTTAATAGAAATATAATATCATGAGTTATAACTTCTTTATTACAACTTGATTTTCAATGATATATACTTAGAAAATTTTACCAATGTTGTGATTTAAGAAGAGATAATGAGTTTCTTTTAATATCAAAACTATGACCATAATAATTTCAAAAAAAAAAAAACTATGACATAATCCAATAACTTGCCTTAAGATGAGATAATTTAGAAGAAATTAATGAAGGATTTAATTAAGAAACTACTCTCTCGTTTCATAATAAAATTCACAGTTATTATAGTTAGATATGTAATTTTAGAAAAGTTATTTTTTTAATTTACTTTTAGAGGTAATTTTATATTTTTATGTAATAAATAAATTATAAAGTAAAATATGTAAGTTGTAAAGAGATGTCAATTTTAAAATTAAAATGTGTTGCGAAGATTATTGAATTATGTACTACTACTATTTTTTTTATTTTAGTTTATGAAATTATTTATGAAACTAATAAAAATAGTAAGTATGAATTTATTTATTTAGAAATTGAGAAGTGTTAGAAGAATTGGTGGCATGCGTCAGCTTAATATCGGTTCTTTAAATTCTCATGAGATCCACAACTAAGACAATTTAAGAGATTCATTTTTATTTTATTTTTTTTGGCTTAATAAAGGTTCTTTAAATTCTCATGAGATCCACAACTAAGACAATTTAAGAAATTCATTTTTTTTTGGGACTATAATTTGATAATAATAAATTTAATAATATAAGCCATTTCTCACAAAGTATAATATAGATGGACCGTGGCGGATCCAGAAAACCGCGGTGGGGTGGGCTAAGTTTATTGAAGAAAATAAAAAAAATAATAATTAAAAAATAATATATATATTCACATACGGATTACCTTCTCGAAATGGACAAAGAATGAGCTAAATTGTAATATATATATATATATATAATTTAAGAAGATATATTTATTTTTTAACTTCATTTCGGTAGACTTAAAATATTTTTGGGTTGGACTAAACTTAAAAACACAAAGAAGAAAGAAGATATATTTATTTTTTACCTTTATTGGGTGAGCTGAAAATATTTTTGGGGTGGGATAAACTTAAAAACACAAATTATTAATAAATTATTTACATATGATATAATGGGCTTTTGGGGGATAACACTAAGCTTGAGCCCGGGCTGCCCCACATACACCCGCCACCGTAGATGGATTAACATATGGATGAAGAATTGAAGAAAAGTAAACACACAATTCAAACTTCCCTCTTTATTTGTCCATAGCAATGGTAGTGATATATTACCTTATTTTCAAAAGTAACAGCAATGCTAATATTTGTAAAAGAAAAAGTTGTAGAGATGATGAAGTAATTAACATGGATCAATAACCCTCACCATCCCAAAGCTCATCAAGTGACTTGATAGCTCCATCTTGGGATACATAGCCCTCTCCTAGGGTTCCTCTCTGTTGAGGGATCTCCTCCATCTTATTCATTTCTTCTTTGCTTAATTCCCAGTCGAATATGTTGCGATTCTCTTCCATTCTCTTGGGGTTGTAGCTCTTCACTGCAACGGTCAATCCGCATTGATATATCCACCTAAGGATAACCTGTGGGACACTCTTCCCTTTAGCTTTCGCAATCTGCTTCAACACCTCGCTTCCCACCACTCTGTCTGTTCCCCAGTATTGTCCAGCCGATCCCAATGGAGCGTACGCCGTTACAACTATCCCTTTGGCCTTGCACAGATCAACCAACTTCTTCTGTTGCCAGGATGGACTTAGCTCCACCTATTTCATTCATTGCATGACAAAATGAACTAATGAGTGAAATAATATGTAAGTATAATATATCATTTTTAGTCTTTTATGATAAGCTAGAAATTCCAAAAGGATTTAGTGGGGACGTTTATTAAGTAGGTATACAGGTCTTTTTACTTGATATAAAAGATTTTTGTGCAAAATGTTTTAGGCATTTAAGAGTTGGTTACAATGGATATCTTGTTGGGTATCTTGGCCGTTGTATTCCACTTTTGTAAACCTTTTAATAGTATTTTCTTTGTTCCATAAATAAATTTATACTAACTACTTTTGTCATGAATATCATGTTATATTTTGTTAGTTCCATAAACAAGTTCATTCCCTTAAATAAATAGCACATAATTCAACAACTTCACAATACATTTTAATTTAAAAAAATTGATACTATTCGATTTACAACTCATTTAACTTTATATCAAATCATTATATTGTAAAAAATATATGGTGATACGTGTAAAAATGTACTACTCCTCATTTAACTTTATATCAAATCATTATATGGTAAAAAATATATGGTGATACGTGTAAAAATGTACTACTCCCTCTGTCCAATTTTAAGGTGTCCGTTTGCATTTTGCACGTGGATTAAAGAGTATTATTATTATATGTAAAGTGGGTAGTTGTATTAGAGGGAAGTGGTGGGTCATATTGTGTACTTTTTTACTAAATAAGGAAAATTAATACCTTTGAAGCGGACGAAAAAAATAGAATTTGACACTTCAGAAGCAGACGAATGGAGTATTAATTGATGCAAGAGGAGAGAGGACAGAAATAAAGAAAATGCATAAAATGTGAATAAGTTGAAATAGTGATGGTTTCGAAAAAGTAGGTGTAAATACTGAATTTCAAAACTGAAAAGAAACACACATCGAAATTATTAGAGAGGAGAGAGTAAGAGATTAGGGTAACAGATTTTAACCAAAAAATGGGCCGTGGCCCACAGCCCATTACAAGAAGTAGAAAAGAGAACTTCTTGTTTGGGCCACAAAGCCCAAAATGCACCAACATTAATTAATTCTCAAAATTGAAATTTTTTAACAAAGTAATGAAATCTTACTTGATTGACAGCAGGAGGGATGGTTACAAACGATAACAAATCTTCTATTTTCTTGCAAGTGAAATTACTAACTCCAATGGACTTGGCCAGCCCTAATCTCTGGCACTCTTCCATGGCTGACCAAACACCCTTACAATCAAATGGAACTATGTTCTTTGTATTCTTAATCGGATACTCAAAGTCACCTGACTTCACACTTACAGGCCAGTGGATGAGATACAGATCAAGATAGTCCAGCTTAAGATTCCTATATATCAAAAAAAAAAAAAAGTTAAAATTATCATAAATCATAAATGAAAGAAGAAAAAAGAAGAATGATTAATGAATTATATTAACTGCAAAGATTTCTTGATAGCTGGGACGACACGGTCGGGGAAAGTGTCCGCGACCCAGAGCTTGGTGGTGATGAAGAGCTCGTCGCGGGATTTGATCAATCCGCGCTTGAGGGCTTCTGCCACGGCTTCTCCTACGGCAGCCTCGCTGCCGTAGAATGGAGCCGTGTCGAAGTGCCTGTATCCGCGCTCTATGGCTTGGATAATAGCTTGGATTTCCTCCTCTTTTGATACCACAAAACTTGCTGTTCCGAGTGCTATTACTGGCATTTTGTAACCCGAATTTAACTCAATTTTTGGGATACTCATTTTGGAGTTGGAAGAAGTTTTTCGTTTATAGAAAAGTAGGTTGATCTTTTGTTGCTATGTTAATGTAATGTTGAGTTGATTGATTATGAGGAAATCAGAATATTTATAGATAAGTGTTCAGGAGAACGTATGTCATATGTACTACTTCATTCTAGAAATGTGATTGCTACATCTTACATATGTATAATAGTCAATGTTATTTATGTATTGATAATTCCATAATTACGGGATAAAATGTCTTTTTAATTGGAGGTGACGAGCAACAATCGATTATGCTTTGAAATTTCTAAAAGATTGTTACGCATGTCATGACATCATCTGATTAATTAATTGTACGTACCAACCCATTTATGTTAAAAGACTAGAATATCCTCAAATCATAAGACATAAATGCCCCTCACAGTCACACTCTCTCATGTTCTACGTTCATTCATCACTTCACGCCAAACTACAACTCCACCCAGAGTCGTCTCCACAACATCACTGCAGAATATCATCAATCTCCTCTTTCTCCAAAAGAAAACTGAGTTCTTCATCATTCACCTTGATCACATCAGCTTCGTTCCAAATACTCATAATCTTCGATCGAGCCTCCTCCGCCGACAGCAATAGCGGCATAAATACATACATAGAGAGAGAAAATTCACAATATTATAATGTTGAAACTTACAGATCTGATTAGATCGAGATCCAATTCGTCGGGAGTGAGCAGCATGTCGGCACTAGGGTTCCGATAGAACATAAACTCGAGCTCGCCGTCGGCGCGTAAGGTCACGAAAGCCAGTGCCGTCCTCGCGCCCAAATTGAAGATAATGCCGTTGGCAGAAACGCCATTCTCCTTATAAGTATATTCCGGCGAGCATGTGTCAGAACTCACCGTCGCCGAGCTTACCGACGAAAGTGCCTCTCCCGCCCAATCTCGCCACCGCAATCGCCACGTTGGCTGGTGCGCTGCCAGGGGCCTTGATGAAACCCGATGCCTCCGCCAAAACTGACGATCAAGCTGGAACTATTCGTGGTAAATTATAGTTGTTAATATCGGGTGCGAATAGTTACCCCTAAAACTATTCGTGGTAAATTATAGTTGTTATTCGAACCGCTCAATTAGACCAATTTAAGAATGAGATAGATCTCACTCGAATAATTTTCAAAATGAATCTAGCTGAATTCGGTTCGGCTACAATTGAATTATACATTATACTAATACAAAATCTAAACTAATTTTATTTGTTTATTCATTGTTATTAGAGCAAGTTTCTTGTGCGATACCGTTTAATATTTTTGAATAGTGATAATTTTTTATTAAAATATTACTCATTTTTTTAATTTATTTTATAAATGGTTAATAAAATAGTTTAGTAAACGCCTATAACTTTTTATCAATTAAACAATCCATCTGTCTCATTAAAAGGAGAATGTATTTTTATGTATAGTGGGTATGTGTGTTAATGGTATGTGTGAGTCTCATGGAAATATATTACTCTCTCCGTCCATCGCAACATTTGCTTTTAATTGCACGTAAATTAAGGAGTAATATTATTTAATATAAAGTGAGTGATTGTATTAGTTGTGAGTGGTGAACATGTGTGAGCCCTTTTGCTAAAAAGGAAAAAATAGATACCTTAAGTATGGAAGATTAAAATGACAAAATTGATACCTTAGTGATGGAGGAAAAGAGTAATTGTTTTGTATGGATCCATCCATTAAAAAAGAAAACACACTCATGACAAAATGCACTCATTTCGGTAGGAAATATTATTTTTATTAAAAATATTATTAATTCTAATTTGCACTATTTCATACAAATTTTTTACTTTGTTATTATTCTCATTATTTTTGTCACCACACTTCTACGCACCAAAAATGATAGTACTCTTAAAACACAATACATGTAAAAGTATCATACCCAATAATATAGGGAAACACGAAACAGATTTAAATGATAATATTTTAATAAAAATATAAATTTAAAAAATAATAATAATAAAGTGAATTATTTTATGAACAATTCAAAATATAAATAAAATGTAAAAATATTTTTAATAAAGTATGATAGCATTTTCAATAAAAAAATTAATTAAAAAAATTATGAACAATTCAAAATATAAATAAAATGTAAAAATATTTTTAATAAAGTATGATAGCATTTTCAATAAAAAAATTAATTAAAAAAAATAAAACGGTCTCAATACAATCTCGTTGCTCAAAAAAATAGCATGTATGGTGTATAGGATAAAGTTTAACCAGTTCCCATATTTCAAATTATTGAAATATATTACATGATATCTTAGCATCAAGATATACTATGCTAAATGAAAAATAATAATAATAAGTATTGTGTGAATCTCAAATTTCACACATTTTAAATAAGTTATCACTTTAGCTATAAAATGTGACTAATTATACCGTGCACCAGGTGCACCCACTTTAAAAAAACGTATACAAATATGAACATACATACAATTATGAATAAAAATGTATACAACTTAATTGTTAATTAGTTTTTTAATGAAAAATTGAGTGTATAAATATATATAATTATTAAAAAACATGTATACACTATTGAATAAAAAATTATACACATATGGATGCTATTTTTTTTAAATGAAAAACTTAGTGTAAAAAATAAAAAATTATACACATATGAGTGCACCTAATATCAGCTCATATAAAGTTATCATTTTTCATTTATATTATATATTGTTCACGAAAAAGTATTATCATTTTTTATTAATTAAGTATCACTTTTCATTATAAAAATTATCATTTTTTATCAGTTTACGTAAGCTTTAAGTGAGATAGTCTCACAAAAATTTTTCATTAAAATTTGTGTGTCCACACAGCGTGACTTGATCTCAAAAATTTATATTCTTTAAGTGTTAAATTTCATACCTTTATAAAAATTTATAATTTTATTTTTCAATTTTTTTTCTTATTCAAACATTAATAATATATATATATATATATATATATATATATATATATATATATATATATATATATATATATATATATATATTAACGACTATTTCATTAAATAAATAACCCTTATAAATTAAAATGTATACTTTTTATAATATTTTGTTAAAATGTATACTTTTTATAATATTTTGTTATACCTTTGGAGCCTTGTGTGTCCAGACGTACCACATATCAACTCATGTTATATCAATAAAAACATCACACTGTGTACATATAAAATATAATTATTTAACACTTTTATTTAGTATCCTAAAATCGAAATTGATTTAATCATACAAATCTTAAATATGTGAATTTTATGTATAAATAATAATAACAATAATATTCTTAATTATTATTATTATTGACCTTTTAATGATATTTTTGAGACTTTCTTACTTATTTTCTTATTTTTTAGTATTACTGAATAGAATGAACATCTTTAATAATTATATATTAGAAAGATAATAATATCCTAAAAATTAAGCCTAAACCAAGAACTATAAAAATACTATCATCATAAGACTAAAATACAACATGACTTATAAGTGTAAAATACCTTTAATAATATTGTAGCTATAGTGATGCAATGGTTATCAATATATACAAAAGAATAGCAACTAAACATAAATAAAGTACTTATACTATGCAAATACTAAATCCGTATAAATGATTATATATTTTGTAGCTACGTGACCATTCTTGCTAATGCAAAATTCTAGAAGTGGTCGACAAAGAGGGATTTAATTGGAATATTCAAACTTGATCAAAATTATAGTAATAAAAAACATATCTTATTATTATTTTTTGTCAACATCATTTTTATATATGGCCAACGTGCCTACGCAACGAAGATTGAACATAAGACCGCAGAAAAGAATTCATTCAACGTCATCATTGTTTTATTTTAATTATTTTGACTATATACTCCTTTATATACTCCTTCGGTCCGTGTAAGAGTGTCATTTGTTTTTTGCACGTAGATTATGGAGTATTATTATTTAATGTATAGTGGATAGTTGTATTTGTTGGAGTGTGTGTCTCATACTTTAATTATATTAGAGGGGTGTGTCATATTTGTATAAAAAATGAAAGAGAACTCTTTGTGTAGGATAATCAAAATGGAAAAATGACCCAAGAACAAAAGGAGTATATAATTTGAAATTTGAATAGTAAAAATAGAATTCTACATACTTCCTACAATCTAGGAATAATATATAGTCCAACTGTCCATCTATCTTCCCTTTTACTTTTACGTATCTTTTCAGTTTCACACCAGAAATGTGGATCCATTTAAATCGGTTATTAAAATATTTTTATGTTCAATATTCTCGAAAGTTCCTTTATTAAAGAGAGGGACGACTACTTTAAAAATACGGAACGATTTTTTAATAGCCACTTTTGACTAAGTACAATTTTAAGTAGTCACGTCCGTTAAGAACAACTTTTACTAGCCACTATTTAGTGGACTCCCCAAATTACCCTCAATAACTGTCGGGTAAAGTACGAAAATAAATGGGTCATATCATGTCAGTTTTGACTGCAGTAAAAGGGGTGGGTGGACCACATTTAAAATTGTACTTAGTGGGTTGGTGGACCACATTTAAAGTTTTTAAAATTTTCAAATTAAAATTTTGGATGTGGGTTGGTGGGGTATATATCATATCATTAACGTCATTTTCATTCCAAATATTCCATCTTTCTTATCTCTTATCTTTCGTCCAACATCCTCTCTCTTCCTCTCTTCTTTTCGTCCAACATCATCTCTCTTCCTCTATCCTTTTTGTCCAACATCCTCTCTCTTCCTCTCTCCCTTTCGTCCCAAAGCATAAAGAGCAGCGCCACCCATTTGTAGTACCAATTTCTCAGTATCTCCTTTCCATATGCCGGAATAGGCGTTTCCGACGAGGTGAAATTTCAAAATGGCAAATTTTCGGGTATATATGAAAGCTGTTTTATTTGAATTTTTAAATTGTGGGTTATTTGTTTATAATGTGTCCTACATTGAGTTTGTGGTACTCGTTTTCGAGGATACGAAGTACATTTTGTGTGGTTTTGTTCATATATGTAAAATGTGAATTTATTTTGTAATGTGATGAATGTGACTTAACTGTGTATACATCATGTTTAGAATTTTTTGTGTGGTGCTGTTTATTTTAATTTATTTTTAAATTTTTTGGAAATTTTTGTTGGCCAAATAGGATTTTTTTCGAAGACTGAATAGAACGAATGTGTAGGCCGAATAGAACAAGTGTAGACCGAATAGAACAAATTCTAGGAGTGTTATTTTTTTGAATTTTTGAAAATGTTGGTTGGCTGAATAGAGCTTTTTTGGTTGGCCGAATAGAACAAATTTGTAGGCCGAATAGAATAAGTGTATGCCGAATAGAACAAAGTGTAGGAGTTTTTTTTTTTTTGAATTTTTTGGAAATATTGGTTGGCCGAATAGAACAAATCTTAAGCCGAATATAACAAAGTTGTACGCCGAATAGAACAAGTGTAAGTCGAATAGAAACAAATTTAGGACTTGAATTTTTGGAATATTTGGAAATATTAGTTGGCCGAATAGAGATTTTTTGTAGACCGAATAGAATAGATTTGTAGGCTGAATAGAAGAAGTGTATGCCGAATAGAACATAGTGTAGTTTGAATAAAAACACTATTCAGTTTGAATAAAAAAATTAATTAAAAAAATTATGATAGCATTTTCTTATTTTTTAGTATTACTGGATAGAATGAACATCTTTAATAATTATATATTAGAAAAATAATAATATCCTAAAAATTAAGCCTAAACCAAGAACTATAAAAATACTATGATCATAAGACTAAAATACAACATGACTTATAAGTGTAAAATACCATTAATAATATTGTAGCTATAGTGATGCAATGGTTATCAATATACAAAACATAAATAAAGTACTTATACTATGCAAATACTAAATCCGTATAAATGATTATATATTTTGTAGCTACGTGACCATTCTTGCTAATGCAAAATTCTAGAAGTTGTTGACAAAGAGGGATTTAATATAACAAACATATCTTATTATTATTTTTTGTCAACATCATTTTTATATATGGCCAACGTGCCTACGCAACGAAGATTGAACATGAGACCGCAGAAAAGAAGTCATACAACGTCATCATTGTTTTATTTTAATTATTTTGACTATATACTCCTTTATATACTCCTTTCGACAGTGTAAGAGGGTCATTTGTTTTTTGCAAGTAGATTATGAAGTATTATTATTTAATGTATAGTGGATGGTTGTATTAGTGGGAGTGTGTGTCTCATACTTTAATTATATTAGAGGGGTGTGTCATATTTGTATAAAAAATGAAATAGAACTCTTTGTGTAAGATAATCAAAATGGAAAAATGATCAAGAACAAAAGGAGTTTATAATTTGAAATTTGAATAGTAAAAATAGAATTCTGTATACTTCCTACAATCTAGGAATAATATATAGTCCAACTGTCCATCTATCTTCCCTTTTACTTTTACGTATCTTTTCAGTTTCACACCAGAAATGTGGATCCATTTAAATGGGATATTAAAATATTTTTATGTTCCAGAAATGTGGATCCATTTAAATGGGATATTAAAATATTTTTATGTTCAATATTCTCGAAAGTTCCTTTATTAAAGAGAGGGACGACTACTTTAAAAATACGGAACGATTTTTTAATAGCCACTTTTGACTAAGTACAATTTTAAGTAGCCACGTCCGTTAAGAACAACTTTTACTAGCCACTATTTAGTGGACTCCCCAAATTACCCTCAATAACTGTCGGGTAAAGTACGAAAATAAATGGGTCATATCATGTCAGTTTTGACTGCAGTAAATGGGGTGGGTGGACCACATTTAAAATTGTACTTAGTGGGTTTGTGGACCATATTTAAAGTTTTAAAATTTTTCAAATTAAAATTTTGGATGTGGGTTGGTGGGGTATATATCATATCATTAACGTCATTTTCATTCCAAATACTCCATCTTTCTTCTCTCTTATCTTTCGTCCAACATCCTCTCTCTTCCTCTCTCCCTTTCGTCCCAAAGCACAAAGAGCAGCGCCACCTATTTGTAGTACCAATTTCTCAGTATCTCCTTTCCATCTGCCGGAATAGGCGTTTCCGACGAGGTGAATTTGGTGAATTTTCAAAATGGCAAATTTTCGGGTATATATGAAAGTTGTTTTATTTGCATTTTTTAATTGTGAGTTATTTGTTTATAATGTGTCCTACATTGAGTTTGTGGTACTCGTTTTCGAGGATACGAAGTACATTTTGTGTGGTTTTGTTCATATGTGTAAAATGTGAATTCATTTTGTAATGTGATGAATGTGACTTAACTGTGTATACATCATGTTTAGAATTTTTTGTGTGGTGCTGTTTATTTTAATTTAATTTTGAATTTTTTGGAAATTTTTGTTGGCCAAATAGGGTTTTTTTCGAAGACTGAATAGAACGAATGTGTAGGCCGAATAGAATAAGTGTAGGCTGAATAGAACAAATTCTAGGAGTGTTATTTTTTTGAATTTTTGAAAATGTTGGTTGGCTGAATAGAGCTTTTTTAGTAGGCCGAATAGAACAAATTTGTAGGCCGAATAGAATAAGTGTAGACCGAATAGAACAAAGTGTAGGAGTTTTTTTTTTTTTGAATTTTTTGAAAATGTTGTTTGGCCGAATATAACAAATCTTAAGCCGAATATAACAAAGTTGTAGGCCGAATAGAACAAGTGTAGGCCGAAAAGAAACAAATTTAGGACTTGAATTTTTGGAATATTTGGAAATATTAGTTGGCTGAATAGAGATTTTTTGTAGACCGAATAGAACAGATTTGTAGGCTGAATAGAAGAAGTGTATGCCAAATAGAACATAGTGTAGTTTGGATAAAAACAATATTCAGTTTGAATAAAAAAATTAATTAAAAAAATTATGATAGCATTTTCTTATTTTTTAGTATTACTGAATAGAATGAACATCTTTAATAATTATATATTAGAGAAATAATAATATCCTAAAAATTAAGCCTAAACCAAGAACTATAAAAATACTATGATCATAAGACTAAAATACAACATGACTTATAAGTGTAAAATACCATTAATAATATTGTAGCTATAGTGATGCAATGGTTATCAATATATACAAAAGAATAGCAACTAAACATAAATAAAGTACTTATACTATGCAAATACTAAATCCGTATAAATGATTATATATTTTGTAGCTATTATACTATGCAAATACTAAATCCGTATAAATGATTATATATTTTGTAGCTACGTGACTATTCTTGCTAATGCAAAATTCTAGAAGTTGTTGACAAAGGAGGGATTTAATTGGAATATTCAAAATTGATCTAAATTATAGTAATAAAAAACATATCTTATTATTATTTTTTGTCAACATCATTTTTATATATGGCCACGTGCCTACGCAACGAAGATTGAACATAAGACCGCAGAAAAGAATTCATTCAACGTCATCATTGTTTTATTTTAATTATTTTGACTATATACTCCTTCCATCCGTGTAAGATGGTCATTTATTTTTTTCACGTAGATTATGGAGTATTATTATTTAATATATAGTGGGTAATTGTATTAGTGGGAGTGTGTGTCTCATACTTTAATTATATTAGAGGGGTGTGTCATATTTGTATAAAAAATAAAAGGAAACACTTTGTCTAGATAATTAAACTGGAAAAATGACTCGAAGAACAAAAGGAGTATACAATTTGAAATTTGAATAGTAAAAATAGAATTCTACATACTTCCTACAATCTAGGAATAATATATAGTCCAACTGTCCATCTATCTTCCCTTTTACTTTTATGTATCTTTTCAGTATCACACCAGAAATGTGAATCCATTTAAATCGGTTATTAAAATATTTTTATGTTCAAATAATCTCGAAAGTTCCTTTATTAAAGAGAGGGACGACTATTTTAAAAATACGGAACGATTTTTTAATTGCCACTTTTGACTAAGTACAATTTTAAGTATTCACGTCCGTTAAGAATAACTTTTACTAGCCACTATTTAGTGGACTCCCCAAATTACCCTCAATAATTGTCGGCTAAAGTACGAAAATAAAGGGGTCATATCATATCAGTTTTGACTGCAGTAAATGGATGGGTGAACCACATTTAAAATTGTACTTAGTAGGTTGGTGGAGCACATTTAAAGTTTTAAAAATTTTCAAATTAAAAATTTGGATGTAGGTTGGTAGGGTATATATCATAACATTAACGTCATTTTCATTCCAAATACTCCGTCTTTCTTCTCTCTTATCTTTCGTCCAATATCCTCTCTCTTCCTCTCTTCTTTTCGTCCAACATCCTCTCTCTTCCTCTCTCCTTTTTGTCCAACATCCTCTCTCTTGCTCTCTCCCTTTCGTCCCAAAGCACAAAGAGCAGCGCCACCCATTTGTAGTACCCATTTCTCAGTATCTCCTTTCCATCTGCCGGAATAGGCGTTTCCGACGAGGTGAATTTGGTGAATTTTCAAAATGGCAAATTTTCGGGTGTATATGAAAGCTGTTTTATTTGCATTTTTAAATTGTGAGTTATTTGTTTATAATGTGTCCTACATTGAGTTTGTGGTAATCGTTTTCGAGGATACGAAGTACATTTTGTGTGGTTTGTTCATATGTGTAAAATGTGAATTCATTTTGTAATGTGATGAATGTGACTTAACTGTGTATACATCATGTTTAGAATTTTTTTGTGTGGTGCTGTTTATTTTAATTTATTTTGAATTTTTTGAAAATTTTTATTGGCCAAATAGGGTTTTTTTCGAAGATCGAATAGAACGAATGTGTAGGCCGAATAGAACAAGTATAGGACGAATAGAACAAATTCTAGGAGTGTTATTTTTTGAATTTTTGAAAATGTTGGTTGGTTGAATAGAGATTTTTTAGTAGGCCGAATAGAACAAATTTGTAGGCCGAATAGAATAAGTGTAGGCCGAATAGAACAAAGTGTAGGAGTTTTTTTTTTTTAAATTTTTTGGAAATGTTGGTTGACCGAATAGAACAAATCTTAAACCGAATATAACAAAGCTGTTGGTCGAATAGAACAAATGTAGGGCGAATAGAAAAAAAAATTAGGACTTGAATTTTTGGAATATTTGGAAATATTGGTTGGCCGAATAGAGATTTTTTGTAGACCGAATAGAACAGATTTCTAGGCTAAATAGAAGAAGTGTAGGCCGAATAGAACATAGTGTAGTTTGAATAATGTCATAGCACTGACCTTGGCCGAATAGAGCAATATTCGTAGGCCGAATAGAACAGTTTGTAGGCCGAATAGAAGGAAAAGTAGGTCGAATAGAACAAATGATTGAGTGTGCCAATGTTTGTTCAGTTGCTGCAGTGAACTTATTGTTATTTGATATAATTATTAGTTATTGTCTTAGTAAGCTGGTTGAATTGATGCAGAGTACATATTTTTTTATGTGTGTTACGTATTATTTAACAAAAAATTAAATTTGTGCAGGGTGAATAGAAGCATTCAACCATGCAGGGGCTGAACTGCAGTGTACATAATTACTGCAAACCTGGGATTGTTATGGCACTTATCCGTAAGCAGTTAACAACCGTTGGGGTTAATGCGGAGGAGATGTTCAGGCGATCTTGTTTTGGTCATTACTGGGGTCTTCACGACGATTGGATCGTGCATGCTAATCTCCACGGTCTCATGACACGGGAGATCATACGTGGCGAGGATGATGTAACCGCTAGATATTTTCAAGTTGGAAACGAGTGTCTTAGCTTTAGTAGGGTATAGTTCATGCGGATAATGGGGCTCTGCTTTCGAGACAGAGTGAGATTTGATCTGAATTTGTCGTATCATATCCCGTCTGGTAGGGTGTACGATATGTATTATGGTCAGGGCGAAAGACCATTAATAAGTGAGATTCCCCGTGATTTTGAGGGCACAAAATTTAGTGGTGTTAGCTCCGAGAACGCGGTTAAAATTGCTAAGGTGCTATTGTTGTACTATTTTCTCCTTGGATCGGATGTTACCAAGATGAGTGTAGACAACTAGCTTTGGGTCCTAGTAGAGGACGAGATACCGTATTTTGACCGAACTTCCTAAAGGAGCAAACCCCAACAGGTACAGATACCACTTTTACGGGTGCACATTTGCGCTCTTGGTACGTGTTGTAGTAGATCACTTAAAGTTATAGTGTATTACTAGTTTCAGCAATAGTAATAATCTAACATATGTAGTTTAAGTGTGACAGGTTTGGGCGTACGAGTGTCTACCTGCCCTTGCTACACCGTATGGCCATGTCTCTACCGATAGGGAGAAAAATAGGCCACTTTGCTTGCGATGGGTTTTTCGTAAGGTGAAGAAGGTTGACAGTAATCTATTTTCTCGGGTATGAAATCTAAATTTTTATGAATCATTAATCCATGTCGTTACAGACAAATCAATGATATTGTATATAAATGCATTGATTTTTTTTTTAATCAGGATCTTGTAGTGGTGGATTTTCCGCGGGTGCTCCCCCCAGGAGACCAGAAAGGTTTATTGGATTGGAATAGATGATGATCCTTTGCAGGGGTTGATCATGAGGCTGTACACAAAGACATTCTCTAACCCCAGATGAAAGGTCGTCCGGGAGCCTGATTTCACATATGTGGAGCAGCAGACTGCGGCGGAGGCATACGATCCTACTAGTAATCCATAGGATCAGCAGTATTATTCTGGTGTGGCTGTTGAGGATCGGTGGACTGGCCAGCGCACAGATGATCCTTCAGCTTGGGTAACAAATTGGGATGAGCATTCTTACCGACCTCCCTATACTCCTAGTCCTGACCACAGTGGATATCATTCAGGGGAGACGAGGTATGCTGAGCGTAGTTCATATGATCCCACACATCATGTTCCTCCATCCTCCGCTCGTAGCTGGCATGCTCGAGCCGTTGCTCATCATGGAAGTGGGATGGATGATGCCCACGGATATGATCAGCAAGATCATGGATATGATGATCAGGACGACCACGGGTATGGTCAGAAGGATCACGAATATGAGCAGGACCACTACATATATGATCATGATTTCAAATATAGGGTCCTCCATAGGCTGGATCAGCAGGATGAGTTGTTATCCCAGCTTGCATTTCAGATGGTGGCTGAGCATCAGACACATCATTTGTTTCGACTTGCACTTACACAGGAGTTCAGGCGCCTTATAGCTGATATTTCGCGGAGTCGGGGGTTTGAGTATGAGCCATCTAGCTCGAGATCAGGGGTTAGATCTACCCTCCTACAGTGGTGGATCCTGTGAGTACGATGGCTCCCATACCTGGTGTCGCTCAAGATGGTTTGATGCGTGCTAAGCGGCCAAGAAACCCAAGTGCAGCGTTACAGTCACCATTAACAACGATTGACCGCGAGCGCCGCTGGAAACTGTACCTGCTATTTAAGACAAGCAACGATCTGTACGTGCTAATCTACTATTTTAGACATTTTCATATGTTACTTTACATACTTGTGCTGTTGTTAAAGAATTTTTGATTTCAGGGTCGACGTCAGACTCGGCTATAGAGTCGGCAGTACTTTTTTCACTGAGATGGAGAACCCCAGTGCTTGGTTTGATGACCAGGTAATTGAGAGAGCCTTCATGTGTGTACTTAATAAGTAAATATGTTCACTAGCTCACAATATTCTGTAATAAATTTCTATATGTTTCAATACCTAGATGCATACCTCCGGATATTATCAGAGCGACCGGCGGCCATAGGCGTTCACGTCCACCAGGATGTTGGGAACTACTGCATTCTGGACATGCAATTCTCTGTAAGTAACAACCACATTAGCAATGTATGTATAAATTTTCCATGTAATTTTGAGACCAATCGTATACAATGATTTTCCTCTAAGGTGCGAGTTCAATCCGTATGGAATGAGCACACGAGGCGGTACAAAGATGATAGAACGGCATTTGCTAACATAAGTGATGACTTGTTGACAGATCTTCGTGCGTACGCAGTAGGAAGGTTACCCGTGTGGAGGGGGTCCAGGCCATGGATAGAATGTGATGTGGTATTGTATCTTAACCCATAATGTGATCAAATAATTATATCTCCTATTTTGACCATGGATTCTATATCTTATATATGCATTCCTCGTAACTTATTTTGACAGATTATGTTCATAGTCCACACGACAGCGCACTACTACCCATGTGCACTGATTAAGAAGGATATGAGCTTCTTTTGTTTTGACTCCTTCCGGCATAGGTGGGATGACGAGCCCGACATGAGGGATCATCGGATAACAGAGACTCTACTATTTAGACGTGTCATTCCAACCTTGTTGTGCGAGATTGACCCTAAGAGGTTTCGTACACTTTCACATTGACTCCAGCTCGGCATAGGTTTGTTACAGACAGGAGGACGGATCCAGTTGCGGCCCAGCGTGTCCCCTGACCCTTAACGGGTTATTAACGAGGGACTTTAACTAGAGCACTCCCGATCACATGTTGCGTTACCGGAGGCATATTGCTTTCCTAATCTTTCAGGCTGATACCATTATTACCTCAACATGATGTACTCATGGCAACACTAATGAAAAGGGATGACTGTTAATTACAAAAAAAATATTGATTACCGTTGGACACTTAATTGCTTTTTTATTTTATTTTTATAAGTTATACACTACTGCTATAATTGATGAAAATTACAAGTTATACACTACTGCGATAATTGATAAAAATTACAAGTTATACACTACTGCTATAATTGATAAAAATTATAAGTTATACACTACTGCTATAATTGATAAAAATTACAAGTTATATACTACTACTATAATTGAGAAGGACAACGTAGACGTGTGTGCCCAGTTTCACCACAAATGCTATATTTTTTATCTCTACGTATATAGGGATTCGGAGCAGCCGTCGAAGGAGGAGGTGGACCATTGTGTGATGATGAAGCTCCAGTATAATTTACTCGATTGTGACCTAGCTGTCGGCAGCGTGAGCAAACATGCTCTTTGTGATGTCTCCGGGATGACTCCACACCTGACCTTATCCGAGACATTCGAGGTCGGTCGGCCTGCCTGTGTGGTAATGGGGTGTTAACAGTCTGTGACTTGACACTGTTAGGTGTGTCCCATTGACTGTAATGCGGTACAGACATCACTGGACCGGACCACATCCCTAACACACTGGTGTGATGGAAAAAGGTCGACACGAAGCTACTGGCTGGCAACCTGCATGTACTGAAGAACGTATAATATAAGAATCACAAACTCTGATGTTTGACGCAACAAAATAGCAGGTATGACTACGTACTCGATTGCCTTAATCTCATGAATACATGGAATAAGTTCTTTCTGGAATTTCTCACAAGTGCAGCTACTGTCGTTCAAATCCACTGTGAATAGCTGATCACCATCTCTGATTACATACTTATTACCCAGAAGTCTTGATACCGGTAGCTTTTTGGCAGCAGAAGAAAGTTCCACAAGCTTATCATGCACACGCTTGCCGAGAATGGTACACTCTTGCTCAGCTTGAGTTCGTCATTCGTAAAACCACCTCTCAATGGTTGTGCGTGCAATCTCTAACAACGTGCATATAGGTAGCGTGCACGCCCAGAGTATGACATTGTTATACGACTCAGCTGACGTAGAGTTCATAAACTTGTACTGCTTCACGGGACAATGGAGCCTTGACCATTTCTCATATCCCCACGACCCAAGTAATACCATTAACTTCTGCGACGACCGGTGCCCACTCAATGAGTTCATGCAGCTGAAAATAATAAATATGGAAAGGTAAACATTTGTAAAAATTCATTGAATGGATGAGATTCGTAAATGTGACAATACGACGAAGTGGATTTGGAAGACTAACCTGTCAAAGTCCCTCGATAGGTATGCATCCATCTCACTCTGAAATCTATACAAAACGTTCTTTCCATAACCTACCAACCTATTCTTTAAAAGATAACCGCACAAACCATGATGTGCATCAGGATAGACAGTAGAAATAGCATGTGCTATACTGCGATGGCCGTCTGACACTATCAAAAGATCTCGTGGACATTCGTATGCCTCTCGAACCCTTTCTAAAAACCATGTCCATGACATGTTGCTCTCGACGTCACCAACCCCTAAGGCGAGTGAAAATATCTGATGGTTTGGATCATTCATAACTGCGACGAAGACAATGCCTTTGTGCTTTTCCTTCATATGAGTCCCGTCTATGACAATGATTGGACGACCAAACTCTAGAAATCCCCGCCTAGATGCTCTAAGAGCGTAAAATGAAAACCGTAAACGGTCCTCTTATGTGTACACAGGGTGCATATGAAATGAGCTGTCGTGATCCCCGTACGTGTGTCCAACAGCCCGGTGTTTCGCCTTTAACAGCACATTGTAGCTAATGTCGAACCCGAAATCCTTCAATATCTCCTGTCTCATCGCCTGGGGTCGAAGCCCAGTAATCTTGTCAAATTGCCTAGCAGCAAAATATTGACAGATGATGTTGGATGACACCTGTGTAGGAGTGGGCCTGTCTGAATCATTTAAACACTCGTGATGTTGAACGAATTTAACTACCCCCCACAGCCCATAGCTCATTCGTGCGTGCATCGTAAATCGACAACCGATTTTACCTTTGAGCTTATATTCCACGTTATATCTGGTCGAGCTAGATCTTTCAACAGTGGTCTCAACTTCGTTCCGCAAGTTATACATTCCTACAGCAGTCTGCAATTTCTTTTTTGTATCAAATACACTTTTCTCTTTGAAGAACGCCAGACGCATCAAAGTCAGGGACAGTCATCTGATCTTCTCTGTCAGCTACAACCGGAATGCCTATAACCGACTAAGGTGCATTAGTTCAAAGTACAAGTTTACTTTAGTTCTCCTCTAAATAAACATAGTATTCATACTTGGAATCAACCAGGGACGGGTGGTGGGCCGAATACTTTGACAATCTTGTGGCTGCATTTCAGGACGGGACAAGTCGTGACTAATCAGTTCAAAAAAGCTAGGGCCGCCTCTCTGACGTATGTAATCATAAACTTCTTCATACAATTGGATTCTTCTCTCATCAGCACCATCAGCACTTTCGCTAGAAGACTGATTACAATCCTGCTATATGCCATCTTCGTTATAACCCAACCCTAACTCCAAACTATGCCCTGAACCTTGTGCAGAAGGTTCAACGAATGCATTGCCAGTGACAGGAACGAGTGTCACGTACACCATTCCTATATCAACACAGTTGAAAACTTCAGCCACACGAGCATCATTCTTTATCTTATATTTAGACATACGGCCACTATACTCGACGAGAGAATGAACTTCATAATCTCAATTTTCCAAATCAGCTTGTATTATGTTATGAATTTCTAATAGCAAACTAGTATAGTACAAATTTTCATCCCGAAAGTATAACCAGTGAACCTGTCCACCTTTGTATAGTAACTCATCCCAATATCCACCCCAACACATCCCAACTTGTTTATAGCTCATCTACATATTTTTTTCAAGAAAATGTAAATGACGACATCATAATTAGTTGCAAGTATTCTATTCGGCCAACAATGTACTCTATTCGGCCAACGTATTATTTTATTCGGCCCTACACTGTTTTACTATTCGGCCTACCTTCAGATGCCTTTCAAATTCTGTATGTTTTTCTTCTATTCGGCCAACGTCTCTCTTATTCAGCCTATAATGTTGTTCTATTTGGCCAACCAAAATTTTTCTATTCGGCCTACATATTTTTTTAAAAATAAAAATTAAATGTTGAAATTTAAGTTCTTCTATTCGGCCTGCGTTTCTTGTATTCGACCCATAAGATTGTTCTATTCGACCTACTTATTTTTTTATCGTAGGATATATTTTTTGGGCCTTTTCGGCAAACATTTCTTCTATTCGGCCTTCAAAGTTGTTCTATTCGGCCTACAAATCCTGTTCTATTCGGCCTACGAGTTGCTAATTTAAAAAAATAAAATTTAATGTGGATATATTTTACACTTCACATACACTATTCGGCATACTATTATTTCTATTATAAACGTTGAAATACATAAAATACACTCATGCGGCATGTAAAAATGATCAAATTAATGCATTCATAGCTGTTAAAACAAGTTTACAAAATACCTTGTATACTGCTCCCCAAATTCTCACGCCTCTAAAAATCTAGTTAAAATAGTTGCTCCCCTAATGCTCAACATTAAAAAAAACTAGAACAATGAAAATGAATATATGTGTATGATGCAGCACCATGGTTGTACCGCTATTATATATATACCTCATTTTTTGTAAGCATATGAGGGAACACATGTCTACATAGTTGTACTTTGACATCTTTTTCAGAAATGGAAGAATCGGATTCCCCTAGTGTACTTTTTGTACTTTTGGTCATAAAAGTGAGGAATCTGATTCCTCAAACATGTAAAATAGTGGGTCCCCTCAAGGGTATTTTGGTCTATTCCATAAAAAGTGGCTAGAATAAATTGTATATAACATCTGTGGCAACTTAAAATTACTTTTAAGTAATAATGGCTACTTTTTGCCGTTTTCACTTAAAAATATGTCAATTTAGTGCTTTAAAAGTTTTATTTTCCTTCCACGTCAGAAAAAGTCGGTTGGCAGTATGGGTGTATGACATGTACTCGCTAGTAAATTGAGTAAATTACTGAATTTTCAAAAGTTAATAGACAAATTTCAATGTAATAAATGTCCTGTAGGGAATAAAAAAAATGTCTTCCCCATAAGTTTGGCCATGTACAATTTTTGCCCCAAAGAAGATAACATTTGGGTATTTGTCCCACTATCTTCATAATTGCACCAATGCTGCCCCGTTTTTTCCGGAATTTGACATTTTTGCCGGGATCGATCACTTGCATGTCATGTGATCGTCGGATTTGGTATTTCTCGACAGAATTTTTTTTTGCTCTGTAAGTTTGGCCATGTACAATTTTTGCCCCAAAAAATATAACATTTGGGCATTTGTCCCAATATTTTTATAGTTGCGCCAATGTTGCTCTATTTTTCTTGGAATTTAATATTTTCACCACAATCAATCACGTCCATGTCACGTGATTATCGAATTTGACATTTCCCGATGAATTTCCTGACCTAGTGACACAGTGGTATCCACATTAACAATAATAATATTTTATTGATAATTTAATTTAAAAAAGACCCTCAATATTGATGAACTCAGTTCTCATGTGCCCTCCATGTGCTTCCACCATCTACGCAAACTCACTCTCCTTATCAATCAAGGATTCCCTGTGTACCCTCTCACCACCATGGGCGACAACTGTTGGATCTTCTCCTCTAAAGGCCTACTACTAAAGAACGGATCATACTATACATGGCCTCGATCTGTGCCCTCTGACAGTGCGAGCAACAACATGATATCGGAGCCATGCAGAGGAGGATGGGGTCGTTGGCATTTTTTAGCTCTGATTCAATCCTTCGCACCCCACAGAAGAACAGATGATTCATTATCAGTCTCGTGATTCTAATTGTGTTATGGAGATCAATATCAAGTGCACGCATTCCCACGTGGTAGACCATGTTGCCGGTGAGCTGCTTTCCATAAGATAAACCCTAGAGAATTCAGCGAATTCTTCGATCGAAGGGTTGGCGTCACGACCTTCGAGTGCTTAGGTTTTAGCCCACTGCACTTAGTCCATGAGGTGGTCGTATGCCTCAAGAAGACGATTTTCCAATGCTAGGTATTACTCTACGGAAGCGATAAGGGAAGGAACATGAGCAACCATACGATTCATGACTCGTGGAAGAATATGGAGTGGTGGCGCTCAAGAATACGAATCCTCCGCCGTGGAAGTAGATGATGATGGGGAGCTTGGTTATGTGAGTAGGGTGGCGTGAGCGGAAGATCCAACGGCTGCCACCCATGGTGGTGAGAGGGTACACGAGGGATCCTCTAATTGATAAAAAGATGAGTTTGCGAAGATGGTGGAAGTACGTGGAGGGCAGGTGAGAATTGAGTGCATTGATGGAGGGTAATTTTTTTAATTAAATTTTCAATAAAATATTATTATTGTTGTTATTGATATGGATGCCATTATGTCGCCATGTCAGTAAATTTACTGGGAAATGCAAAATTCGATAATCACCTGACACGCATGTGATCGATTCTATTGAAAAGTCAAATTTTGGGAAAAACGGGACAACATTGGCACAATTATAAAGATATTGGGATAAATTCTCAAATCTTATCTTTTGGGGGGCAAAAATTATACATAACCAAACTTACGGGGCAAAAAAATATTTTTTCCGCCAGAAAATGCCAAATCCGATGAACACGTGACATTCACGTGATCGATTCTGATGAAAATGTCAAATTCCGGCAAAAACAGGGCAACATTGGCACAATTATGAAGATAGTGGGACAAATGCCCAAACATTATCTTTTTAAGGGCAAAAATTGTACATGGCTAAACTTATTGGGCAAAAAAATTTTATCCCGTCCTGTGATGATATCGAATGAATGACCTATTCTATACGATAAATAGACTAAATTGTCGAACTTTGTAAAGTTAATTAATTAATTTAAAAAGCTTGAAAAATTATAGATTAATTTCAAAAGCAAATCAACTTAACAGATTAAAATTTTTTATTTTACCTATTATTTTTATTATTACTATTTTATATTGATTAATTAATGTATCCTTTAAATATTTTATTTTTAATTGGGTTGATTAATTTTTTAATTGGATTGATTAAATTATTCAGCCAACCCAATTAAAAATACAATAATAAAATAGTAATAATAAAAATAATAGGAAAAATAAAATTTTTAGTCTGTTAAGTTGATTTGCTTTTGAAATTAACTTATAGTTTTTCAAATTTTTAAATTGATTAATTAACTTTACAAAGTTCAACAATTTAGTCTATTTATCGTATAAAATAGGTCATCCATTCGGTACCACCATGGGACATTTATGACGTTGAAATTTGTCTATAAACTTTTCAAAATTCAGTAATTTGCTCAATTTGCTAGCGAGTACAGGTCATATATCCTATACCGCCACCCGACTTTTTTGACGTGGGAAGGAAAATAAAATGTTTAACACACTAAATTGGCATATTTTTAAAGTAGTCCCCCCGACATTTCAATAATTGATCAAGTAACCTTTAAAATTCAACAAATTGGTTCAAAATGTGTCAAAATGTCCCAAGGACAATAGACTAGCTTGCACAAACCATAAAATTCCACCACCAACCTATCTCACTTACTCCCTCCGTCCCCGAAGTACTTCACATATTGTTGTGCGCAGAGTTTAAAAAAAATTATTATTTTATGTATAAAGTAAGAAAGAGAAGAAGTATTTTAATTAATTTAATGAAAATGGTGTGTAAAGTTATTGGAATGTGTAAAATAATGAGTATTATGTTGGGATATGTGTAAAAAGTAGGTATTGTTATAGTGTATTTTTTACCATTTTTAGTAAAAGTAAAGTGTAAAATACTTCGTGGGACGAATAAAAAAGGAAAGTGTAAAATAATTTGGGGGACGGAGGGAGTATGTCACATGCATCATGCAAATGATTCACTCCGCAAATGATTCACTCCGCAAATAGTTCGCATCATTATAGTCCACAACGATGTCGGCTAAGCCAACCTTTGAGCCTATCAAAATCCACCCAGGCCCACCCCAAAAATAGTTCACCCCATTATTGACCCGCTCAACACATGACACGATTGTCAAATCATGATGAGTTTTGGCAAATTAGTATTGGTCAGTCCTATTAGAGTATATATATTTGTATTTAGTATTAATCCCATATTTGTTGTTATATTTCATATTCTTGTATCATGTATATAAACCTGCACTATGATCAATATAACTCATCTTTCACACAACTCTATATGGTAACCAGAGCCTAATTGGCTAACGCCCTTTTGATCCTCCTCAATCCTAATTTCCTCCATGCCCATTCTTTTTTTCCATCATTCTCCATGACCACTAACGACATCACAATCACAGATGCACAAACCGCTCTCGTCAACACATCGTCAACCATTGATGCTCCGCATAATCTTGTAACATTCAACACCACGTCTCAAGCCCCACTCAAACTCACATCAGCAAACTATATCGCATTTAGTTTTTTAATGAGAACACTCCTCTCCAGCTATGATCTATCCCGTTTTATGGCGGAACTTATCCTTGTCCTGCCCAAACCATCAACATCGGTGACACCAGTGCTCCGAACCTGCAATACACGTACTGGTAGAGCCAAGATCGATTGATTTTAAGCGCTTTGATCTGATGCATTACGCCGACAATGATTTCTTTCATCGTTTCTTCCATCACCTCTCATCAAGCGTGGACAACTTTTGCCTCAATCTATGGCAAATCTTTGAGGGGTGGATTCTCGCTCTCAAAAATTGAATTTACATTCCGATCAAAAGTACAAAAACTGTCACATACTATATGCTTGAAATAAAAGGAGTTGTTGATGAACTTTTATTATTCAGGGTCTCCATCAATCCGGATGATTTGGTTGGAAAAATTCTCAATAGACTCAATGATTCGTACAAGGAAATTGGTCTCGCCATTCAAGCCGAGACTTTTCAGTTTCCTTTGATGATTACATGAGAAGCTTTTAAATAGTATTTTCAAAATCGAACCAGACCGGCCGGTTCAATCAATTGAACCAGGAACCGGATTCGGCATCGGTCCGAAATGACATATAAAACTGTTTTTCGATTGAACTGAGAAAAATCAGTTTGAACCGGTCAAAATCGGTGAATCGATAAGATCGGCATAATCGAAAAATGGCCGATTTTATTTCCAAATTCCACATCATATCCAAATTCCAAACTTCTCAGTCACTAAAAATCACAGATCTTATATACATATACAATAGCCATGGTTACAGAGGGAGAGGGTTACAGAGGAAGAGATAATAGGAAATAAAAATAAGTAACGAACATACAAATTTGCATCACTTCAGTTTGTCTCTCACACAAATCCCTCTCTCTTTTTCAGTAGCTGGAGCATCTCCACATACCATCTCCGTTGAAATTTCTCAACTAATACTCACGCTGACTTGATGTTTGAATTGAAGGCAGAAAAAAATATGTTGAGTAAAATAAATTTGAAGAGAGAAATATCAAAATTTAGAAGAAATAATGGGGGAACCGCGCCGCTGCTGAAGGTAGGAACAAAAACCCTACCTTATATGTTTTTGACCATATATTGCCCTTTGAATATGTCTTTTTTACTTTTTTTTTAATAAATTATTAAATGGGCTTTATTATGTTAACTCATGTTATGGGCCAATAAGCTGTAATGGGCAAATAGATTTTTCTTTTTTTTATTAAATGATTATATTTATTATATATTATATATATATTATTAAATATAATTAAAAAAAGGTAAATTTAATTTTTTCGGTTGAATCCCATGTCCTACAGGTTGAATCTCAAATCGGTGAAGACACCAGATTGATCTCCAGTTCGATTACAAAAATAATTCTTTTAAGCATGGAAGCACAGTTAGAGAGCCGATAGCATGCGCAAAAAGAGCCATCAGACACTGCATTTTTCGCCTTCACTGGACGATATCTCTCTAGCTCTACAAGATGCTCCAACCTGCGATAATCTGGCATGACCAATCGTGGCACTTCTTGGCCATCTCAATCTAGCACCACAACCCCCACATGCATGGGATATCAGGTGCGTTGTCAGTTATGTGGTGTCCAAGGTCATTCGGATCGTCGTTGCCCCGGTTTGCTTCCACAGACAAATCTCCCTCTTTCTCGCACCCATGGTCAGACTGTTTACTATTTTCCATCAGTGCAATCGGCTATCTCTGCCTCTTCATAGCCTGGTTGGGTGTTAGACTTTGGTGCCTCTCACCATATCACTACCGATTTGGCAAATCTATCGCTTCATTTTCCTTACGAGGGGAATGATCATATGATAGTTAGTGATGATACATCGTTACAAATCTCTCATGCAGGCTGCCTATCTTTTCCAACTGTACCTCTTTTAAAATTCCATGATTCTCTAGTTGTTCCTAAAATATCCAGAAATCTCATTTCGGTTTCTCAACTTTGCCAACAGAATAACATTGATATTTTGTTCTCTTATTCTCTCTTTCAGGTGAACGATCAACAATCAGGTGTGGTTCTTTTGTAGGGACCACACGTTAATGGTTTGTACATTTGGCCATCCGCTACTCTTCCACATGCCTTCACTTCTGCTCGCCACTCTACCATCTTGTGCCATTATCGTCTAGGTCACCCCTCTCTTAAAATACTCCCTCATGCTTTGTCGAGCAATAATTTTCCTGTATTGAAGTCTGTTAAGTTTTGCTGTGATTCTTGCAAATGTATTAAGAGTCATAAACTCTCGTTTAATAAGTCATCTTTGAAATCCTTTAAGCCTCTAGAATTACAATTCTCTGATGTTTGGACCTCACCAGTAATGTCTTATGATGGTTATAAATAATATGATCTTTTCATTGATTACTTCGCTAAATATATATGTTTAGTTATACCCTCTCTAATGCAAGTCTGATGTGCTATCCACATTTGTTGCCTTCAAAGCCTTGGTTGAAAATTATCTTAATTGTCGCATTCGTACGTTATATTCTGATAATGGTGGTGAATATATTGCACTGTGCCATTTCTTAACAAAAGATGGTATCACTCACCTAAGCACACCCCCTCATGCTCTTGAACATAATGGAGCATCAAAAAGGCGACATTGCCATGTAATAGACACTGAGCTAACTTTTCTTTATGGTGCCTCCATGCTTCTTCAATACTGGCCTTACACAATTTCTATAGCTACAAATATTATTAATCGTATTCCTAAAGTTAACCTAATATGCAGTCGTCCTATAAAATAGTATTTTCATAAACCTCTCAATATTTTAAAACTTTGTGTCTTTGGCTGTCAGTGCTACCCTTAGCTCCGACCTCACACCACAACTACTTGAAATTCGATCCTCACCTTATGTTTTTATAGGATATTCACTCACTCAAAGTGCGTATCTTTATCTTTATTGACACACAAATAGAGTCTTTGCATCTCGACATGCATGTATATTTCATTGAACATATCTTTCCATTCAAAAATAGGCTTGAAACTCTTAGTGAATCTCTACCACCTCCTGACATCTCTTCCCCACCAATACCACCTCCAATACCAACTCCAATTCCACCTACTATTCCATCATCAACACATGCACCAACACCTCCAGCCACGTCTTCTCCTATGCCAAAGACTACTATGACATCACCTATGCAATCGACCCCCCTGCGTCCTCCTCTTCCTACACCTCCACCTCCACCTCCACCTCTCAATTCGATGACCACTTGTTCTCGAAAAAACATTCTTAAATAAAATCTCAGGTATTGTTATACTTCTTTGCTCACTGATATTAAACCCACTTCTGTCTCACATTCCCTAACTTTTTCATGCTGGCAAGATGTTATGGCTGTTGAATTTAATGCCTTTATAAAAAAATGGCACTTGGTCACTTGTCCCGGTCTCACTTCTCAGAATGTTATTGGGTGTAAATGGGTCTTCCGGATCAAAAGAAAACCTGATGGTACTATGGATCGTAACAAAGCCAAGCTTGTTGCAAAAGGATTTCATCAATGACCGGGAGTTGATTTTTCTGAAACGTTCAGTCCTCAAACCCACAACTATTTGAGTTGTTCTGAGTATTGCAGTCTCTAATCAATGGCCTCTTCATGAGTTTGATGTATATAATGTATTTCTTCATAACAATCTAGTAGAGAAAATTCACATGATCCAGCTACCAGGTTTTATTGACTGATAACCCTACTCATGCATGTAGATTGCTTGACAAGTCCATCTATGGCCTCAAAAAAGCTCCTCAAACTTGGTAACATGCTCTTCGTAGTTTCTTAGTGCGGTATGGCTTCTACTGCACAAAGTTGGATGAGTCGTTGTTTGTCTATCATCATCATGGAATCCTTGCATATTTCTTAGTATATGTCGATGATTTGGTACTTACTGGCAGCGATGCTACTTTCCTTAAAGAGTTTGTCACTGCATTGACGTCCAACTTCTCCATCAAAGACTTAGGTCTTATTTCCTATTTCCTGGGCATTGAAGTTTATCATACTGATGCCGGGTGTCATTTATCTCAGCATAAGTACCTTACTGATATTTTGTCTCGTCACAATATGTTATGTTATCAGCTAAGCCGGTCTCCACCTTCAAGTGCTAAATTTTTACTCAAAGATGGCATTGATTCTTTTGATGCATCTAGTTATCGCCAAGTCCTTGGCAGTCTTCAGTACCTTCTCTTGACTCACCCTGATATAACCTATACTATGAACAAACTGTCTCAGTTCATGCACGCACCAACTATCAAACATGCACTAGGGAGCTATTAAACGTATTCTAGGATATTTGAATGGGACACGCCATGTTTCTCTTCATCTAAGGCGAGACTCCCCTCTAACCTTACACTATTTCACTGACACTGACTAGGCAGAAGATGATGATGACAGATAATCCACTAAAGCTTATGTTGTTTTCCTAGGGGCAGATCCTATTTCTTGGAAGTCTCGGAAATATAAGATTGTAGCTTGTTCCTCGACTGAGGCTGAGTATCGATCCATCGTCTCTACAGTGGCCGAACTGTAATGGACTCGCTCGCTTCCATTAGAACTATGTGCAGTGTATAGATGGGTCCCTCCACTCCTAAAATTTGTTGTGATAATGTTGGTGCTACCTATCTCTGTTCTAACCCTGTTTTCCACTCCCGAATGAAGCATCCAGCTATTGACTATCACTTTGTCAGAAACCTTGTACAATAGTCGCAACTTTGGATATCTCATGCATCCTTCTCCGACCAACTTGCTGACGCCTTTACTAAACCACTGTCTGGTCCACATTTTGCCTTACTTATGTCTAAGATGGGCATCATCATTCATTCTCCATATTGAGGGGGCATATTAGAGTATATATGTTTGTGTTTAGTATTAGTCCCACATCTATTGTTGTATATTTTCATCATTCTTGAATCATGTATATAAACCTATTGCTGTGATTAATATAATTCATCTTTCACACAAATTCTATAAGCCCAACCACCTTTGCACCTTAAATTGATTCAATTATTGACTAGAACGAGTTACCCAATTAGTAACCCCTAAGTGAAATTTATTTTTCAATCTTCACAATGTTAGGTGGAGGACAAAGTCTTTTGTGAGTCGGGTTGTGAAACAGGTCGACCCTGTTGTTAAAGTATGCTTATTATATAGGTGAAATATGTTAATTTTAGTTAAAATATATTTTTTTAAAACTATGATAAATAATGAATTAAAATATATTTTTAAAGTGTTATAGTATTAATTCACTAAAAAACATACTTTAACTAATAATAAACACACTTTACCTATATAACAAGTATACTTTAACAATTGGTCGACCTGTCTCACAATAGAGTCACTTACAACTTGTTGGATTGATTGGTGATTGTTGCACATGATTCATCCAAAATTGGTGGAGATTTGATTTGGGAGCAAGCCTATGGTAATGACTGTTCTTTTCAATTTTTGAGTGATCTTGCTACCTAAATCATATATTTGAGTGTTATTGAGTGAATTTTTGTGAAGCCATGGAATTTTGAAAGATTTGATACCATGAAAGTTGCAAACTTTGAGTGGGGAGTCATTTTTCATATTAGTTCTGAATGCTCATTGGTTACTTTTCTCTTGAGGTGCTGTAACTCTCGTTTGCCTTGGTAGATGTTCCTTGATTTTCTATTATCTGTAATCTTTGATTTCCATTTGCTTGAGGACAAGCAAAGTTTAGGTGTGAGGAGATAGAATAAGTCAATATTAGCACCCAATTAGCACATAAGTCAATCAAATAAACATGAATTTCACCCAAATAATTGTGCTAAAATATGACTTATCAAATCTCCCAACACCTAAACTTTACTTGTTCTCAAGCATATTAAAATCAAAGATTACAGAGAATAGAAAACCAACAAGGCAAACGAGAGTTACAACTCCTCAAGAGAAAAATAACCAATGAGCATTTGGAACTAATATGAAAAATGACTCCCCACTCAAAGTTTGCAACTTTCATGGTATCAAATCTTTCAAAATTCCATGGCCTCATAAAGATTCACTCAGTAACACTCAAATATATGATTTAAGTAGCAAGATCACTCAAAAATTGAAAAGAACAGTCATTACCATAGGCTTGCTCCCAAATCAAATCTCCACCAAATTTGGATGAGTCATGCGCAATAATCAAAGGGTCTTTGAATGGGTTGTAATGGGCCCTTAGGGCAAGGTAAGGTAAAAAGAGAGATAAAACTGGCTAAGCGCTCTACTTTACAACGTGTGATCTCTACAAATCAAAACATTTTTCATCCCCACATTCTTCTTTTCTCAACAGCATTTTTCTTGCACTTATAATCTCCCCACACCTGCACCTTTTCAAGATTTGGAACAGCAGGTGTTGTTGGCGTTTGGATCTTTTGGTTAACGTGAACCGTTAGGGTTCCATGCAATTCTACAGCAGTGGAAGCATAAGTGTAGAATCGAATTACCTTTCACCAGGGTTGATGTAGAGGTTGAATTCTCACCGACAGCATGCGCAGCCTCGCGGTTTTGAGCATAACTCTCTCATTTGATATCGGAATCGAGTGATCTATAAACCAAAACGATCCTCTCTTCAGTAGCATTCTAATGGTATATCACATGTACAGTTTTGACTTCCATACACTTTTAGAAAAATTGGTGAAGTTGACGGATAGAAACAGCAAATGACATTCCGGTCTTCTGTTGTATTCCTAAGCCACGTCTTGACGTTGGTGTGGGAAATGATCTACAAGACGAACTCAGTCTACAACCCTAATTTGCCTTTCACGTGTGTTATGCGTGCGATTCAGATTCCAGATTGGCTATTATATAGGCTACAACATGAACAAGGAGGAGAAATTAGGGTTTGGGCCTCCCATTGGGCTTAAGCATCCAAGTTTATCCCAAAACTTATACTTAAGTCCAATAATAATAAATCATTCTACTAAAGAAATATTATTGCATTACCACCCTAATCCCAAATTATGTTTATGGGCTCCTTCTTATTATGAGTCCGTTAGTCTCCCCGTGTTTAAGATTCAATGCCCATTAATTAATTAAGTTACTGACAACTCCATTAATTAATATTTTTACCGAGAGTAGTACCACTCAATCTTATTATCATGCCGGAATAAATCCACCTACAGGGTTTACATGATAATCCTTATGAGCTCTTCAAGGGGACATCATCAACCAATTCTGTTAGGACACGGATTCCTTCTACAATCAACAACACACCATAGAGATAGCACCATTTCCTAACTCACCGAGCATATTGATTTAACAATTAAATCTTACCCATTAATGAATCAAGGAAATTAATATTGGCTTACGTGTCGAGGTTATTATATAGGGATTAAGAGTACGAACTTCCATAATAACAGAGATCAATTTCTATTATATAGTCAGTATAAACCGAACGATCTCAATGGTGGTTCTATTCAATACACAAAGTGCACTAGTGCAATCTCATAGTCAAGACAGACTAATGCCAAATCACACTACAACCATACCGATGGATAGTCCCCTTCTATCTCGGTTGTGAATATTTTTTTGTACTTTATAAGGAGTCGATAATATGATCTTCCGTGTGACGCTGCACACCATATTATCTACAGTATAAAGTAAATGAACTTTTGCAACAATTCATTATTATAGACGTTTGATCACACGATTCTCATTTCAAATATTTTCTAATCATTGTTCATACAAAAAGCTAGACTTTTAGTATACAATTCAACAATCTCCCACTTATAATAAAAGACTATGCTGCCATATTATCTTCTTTCCATGATGGAGTCCGAAATATATTCCTATATGACACTCATCCACACTATGGATCTACTTCCATTAAACACATAACTTTGAGGTGGATTTACTGCCGTTCCTATGATTTAAAAAACCCGAATCTAAGTAACCGCCAAGAAGTAATGAATTATTCCAGTAAGCTTAAATATAATTTCCAGTCCTCTCCAGGCACTTCAAATATATCTTACCATAATTCAATATTCTTGTTCCGGGTTACCTTGATACTCACTGACTATGCTATTTGGCAATACAGATATCCAATCTCGCATATAGCATTCCATATATTAAGGTTCCTCATTGCCGAAGAATAGGGAACCGTCTTTATCTATTTTTTCTGTGTCTTAAGACACAATCCTTAGATAAAGTCATATGTTAAAACGAGTAAGGATTGTATCATTTTCATGAAGCTTAATATAAACACAATATCCTATCTTGTAATCATCAAGGATATATTTTATTTCTCTTAAGTCCTTCATTTCATACCGCTTTATTAACCATACCCATACGTCCGACAATACTCTTTCATTATCTCCAATGAGCAAGATATCATCTACGTACATACCAGAAATTCCACCATGTTTTCGTTACTCTTTTAAATGCACAAGACCCATCCGAGCATTGATTAAATCCATATTACTGGATTTTCTAATCGAAACAGATGTTGCATGATCTTGAAACTTGCTTTAGTCCATCGATGAACACTTTTAAGCTTACACTCAAAATGCTCTTAGCTCTATGCAATGAATCACTTTGGTTGCTTAACATAGATGTATTCCACAAGACTTCCAATCAGGAATTCCATCTTGACATCTATTTGTTGTACCTCATAATTAAAATGAGCAGCAACAGATAAAAGAATCCGGATATACTCTGTATGATCCTCTTTTATTTTGTATGACCACTTTCAATAGCTTTTACACCATTTAGTTATCCTAAAAGCTCCCAGATTCGATTTAGAATTCATTACAACTTACTATGATTCTGTATTTCGATCATGTAGTGCTTCGTCGAACCCATGGGTCGATTTCATGTTTATTAGGGATCAAGTCTCATGACTTTCCCAAAACACATATCTTTTCGGTTGTATAACAACCATTCCACTATGATAAGGTACTACATGTAATTGTTTATCAGATGTGACATGCGATGTAGTTTACTTGTGGTATATCCTCTTGTATTCTTGGTACTAAATTTTGTATTTCCGTTCCCATACCTTTATAACAACTTATACATGGATTTATAATTTATTACATAGTCCTTTCCAAAAATCTAGTATTTGTATTAACAATCACTTTTTGAACTTTTGGACTATTAAATAAAACACCCTTTATTTTTCTAGGATATCCCACAAACAGACAAACATCATATGCCATGTTGTTTCCAGGGCTTCCCATAAAATAAATTTAGTAATTTCAAATAATTCATCACCTATCTAACCATATATATAAGAGCCTTATTCCTTCTTTACGCCACACCATTTAGCTGGGGTATGCTCGGTGTAGACAACTTGATATTCAATCTCATCCTCTGATTAACAGCTCCAAAACTATCCTAAGAGGTGCTCACCACTACGATTGGATCGCAGTGACTTGATATATTTTCCATCATGCTTCACTGCGTCAGTCATTTAGTTCTTAAATTAACCATAATACTCAGACTTGCAGTGCATCAAGTAAATATATATTGTTCCTGGAATAATTTTTGAATATTCATAAACACCTCTCGCAGGGATAATCTTAGGATCGCTTAAATCAGAATGAACCATTTCCAACATATCTGTTCATGGCTCTATACCCCCTTGCCTTGAAAAAGACAATTAATCATTTTTACTTTCAAGTAAGACTCGCTAGTTCGATAGTGTCCACTTTCAATAAATTTAACGGTCCATCGGCTATCAACTTTCGAATCATACTTAAGTAAAATGATCTAGTCTTAGATGCCAAAAGTATATTTAGTTCATCTCCGAACAAGGTCCTTAGGTCGAACGGTCTTCGAAAATCGCCTCAAAAATCGTGTCTTCCAATTACGAGCCCTTTTGATCTATTTTCCTATACAAATATGCTCAAAAAGCCCTTGTATCCTCTGATTCATGGCTTTTCCATAAACATACCAATTCGTCTCAATAAAAGACTCAATTGTACTCAATTTCCATGCAAATCAGAGCCCAAAATACGTGAATTTACACTCTCATCAAATCCCCAAACTTACATGTTGCTTGTCCCGAGGCAACGAAAATCAAAACAAATCCAGAGTGTAATCACCAGATCAAGCACAACCTATCCTAACACATGTAATTATATCAATTCAAAACCTGCAATCCATCATACCTTTCATTCACGCAAAAACATCAATCAATCACAATACTTCTATGAGTGCTAATTCATCTAGCTCACGTATAAGTATTTACACTCTCTCTCAAGTGTAAAAGATGTACACTTCATGGTTATTATCGACACTCAATTTCAATCATATACTCGCGTAACCATAAGGTTGACAAGGGTCTCAAAAATCCATTCATAACTATTTCAATAATAGGATCACAAATGACTTACATTTAGGTTGTAACGTTGACTCTTTGGTAAAGGTAGGAGAATATAGATAAGTAACTACATTTACTAGTAAAGAAGTACCTTGGAGATTTGCTTTTCAACAGCTTCCTTCTTTTCTCCTTCATTTTTCTTATGATCACTTCAATACACGCTTTCTCCATCTTCTCTTAGATCAACATCTTTTCTTCGCCGTAGAATACCAATTCCGGTGTTCTTCAAGTATAAGGGTACCAATTTTGGGCACTATCCTTTCTAACATTAGGGATACCGGTTTTAGGCACTATCCCTTGCAAGATTTAACCACTTGGCTCTTGATTCTTATTACACCAAATCTCCCCCTTCTATACTTCTTCAAACTTCATATAGCATTTATTTACCTCCACTCTTTACTAGTAATAGGCGTTCAAGGCTCAACAAGGTAAACGACTATTTATCAACAACTTGCCAAAAAAAAGATTAAAGGCTCAAAAGGGTTTCCAATGATAATCATGTACTAAGGTAGGATAAATTTGGTTAAATGACTTAATCAACAACAATGGCCTAAGATCATTTCCTGGTATCTATCAATTATAAACTTCAAACAAGACTCCAAGTCAAATTCTAGAATACGAGTATACAAACAACTCTCAAGAATAAACTATTATGCTTATAGCACAATCAAAAGGCTCAGATCCTCACATGGTTAATAGAATACTAAACACTCTTCAAAGCATGTAATCAACATCAATTTTCTATGAACTACAAGTACAAATATAACATGGTCGTCATCAATAAATCAACATGCATCAAAATAAAGCACATGCATAACATGAATAATCCTCATCACTAAAGAATCCAAAGCAAATCCATGTAAACAACTTCCACCAATCCATCACCCAATCATAATCAATATTATCAAATACATGCCACTCACACCACAAATACCCAACCTGTAAAGATAAAAGAGAAGGGAGATGAGATAAAACAGACAAAGAAAAACATGATGCTCTCTACTCCTCCGGAGCATTATCATCACTCGCACCTCTTCATCATCACCATCGCCCATCTCCAAGCGCAACCAATCTACATCTCTATGAAGAGCATTTAGCTTTCGATCCAACTCGCGCTCATCGGCATGCATTCTATCTAACCTCCTATCCATCTCAACATAGTTGCTCTGTAGCGTGTTGTACCTCGTATCAAGTGTGGCATAATTCGCATTCGCTAACCCTAGCAGCCTATTATTCTCATGCTGATTAGCATTAAGCATGGCGAAGTGCTCATTCATCAGTCGGAATTGCTCCCAATAAAACTGATCCTGGCTTGCCAAAAATCTTGCTGCTGCTATAGCGGTGACTCATTAAACTCCTGCTCATGTGGCTTGGCTGTGGAGGCTGCACCGGAGGAATACCCATCTCTGAATAAACAAAAGCTGGCGGCGGCTGCGGCTCTTCCTCTATAAAGTCGGCCGAATCTCCTATAAGGAACATGTCCTCATCTAAGATGATCTCCTGAGCACACATCTCAGCAAGAAGTCTCCAATCTCCTCTTTCCAAGCAAGTCTCTGAGATTACCTTGTGCTACGTGGTATTCATCAATAAATTGTGGTTGACCCTAATGGAAGTGAGATCAACAATCGCCAGTGAAAATCAGAATATACTAGGATTCTTCCCGCGGATTAACATCCAAGTATCATCTAACCACTCAATCAGCCCCATCCTCACACATGAAGTCAGGATCAAGTTTGGATCCCCTCGGATAGGCCTGTGCCTGCTCAAATCGGCTCTATAGTACTCAGCTATCAAGGGAATAAGCCCTCCGATGTTCACACAATGAAATCCGTAGGTAGTAAACTTGTGAAGCTGCTGGAAGAAGTAAGCCGCTACATTAAAACGGACTCCATGTAAATATGCACCAAAGCACGTATAGCTTCCCCCTTGGAATACAACTTCCCTCGAACCTTGCAAATAGTGTGTTACCCAAAATTCTATCCATATACACTAACATGGGGTTGCGGATGAAAGCAACTTTTGAAGTATTCAAATTATATCTCTCTTGCCTCCCCGTAATAGCTCTCCAGAACTCATCTGGCTTGAAATCATCATGCTCCACGTTCATCTCATTCTCACAGCCAATCAATTCATTAAACTCTCGGGCCCACATCGTCTGCTCCTGCCCGCCAATCTACATCCGAATACCATAAGGAAGGTATCAGTTTCCACGTTCAATCCTCAACGTGCATAAGACCTCCTCAGTGATATGAAAATAGGTCTCTCTCTTCATCTCCATGAACTGATTAATGCCCACACGACCGAACATCCAACGAATATCGTTGATAATGTTCATCTCCATCATTGCATGATCATCCTAATACTGCGTCCTTGTGATCTTTTGTGCTATTGCAGCCCACAGCTCCTTCTTCTCCTCCCAATTTGGAATTTTGATGCCATAATCGGATGGCCTCCTCTTCTCCATCCTCATTTTCTTGACAATCTTTCCAAGCGAAGGCGACCTAGGTCCCTTCCTCTTGGATGAAGAAGCAATCTATTTTCCTACAAGAACAGTACTTCAATACATACCAAAGGGATAGATATACACATCCTAAGACTAGCATGAATCCTACTCAAGACTTCAAATTCATTTCAATTAACTCAACCTCAAGTGTTCATTCAATCCTAATCGCAACTATACATCAACACTTTCAATCAATAATAATGGAAACTCTCTTAGTCTTATCACTACTCCACACAAACATGCTTTCAAGTCACAAAAGCTTCAACCAAAAACACAAGCATTTTCATCTTCCACCCTCAATTGTACCACATCAACACTCCAATTCAATGAGGCCATACATATAAATCGAAATTAACCTCAAGCCCATACTATACACACCATCAATTTTATAAAAAATCCACAATTCAACTTAAATCGAACCATGAAAATTCAAGTGCAATTTCAAATAAGAACTTCAACAATTCAACCATCAAATCCAACCAAAACTATGTTTAGTTCACTCAACCAATCTTCACTAAGCATAATCACTACAATTCAAGAGTTAAAAAATGAGGAGAAACATACCTTTGCTTGACATGGTGTGCGTGTGGTTTCGACGATGAAAACCCCAAAAATTCAAGTGGCTAGCCCAAAATCGGACTTTAAACCCTCAAATTTGGATGTAGAAGTGTGTGAAAGGGTAGATTAGAGTGTAGGAAAGAATTTGGAAAGAAGACTTATGGGTTGGAATCGGTGCTTGAGAGAAGATGACGGGAGTATGTCGAACGGAATGAGAAGCTAACCTTTTAAAATTGACTTTGGACTCCATTCGACTTGAGAGGATTAGTCGAACAAGGAGTGTAAGTCGAGCAACCTGAAATTGCACTTTAAAATTAGCGTCGTTCGACCTTCGTTCGACCAAAATATATTGGTCAAACAAGTGCTAGAAGTCGAGCAACTTGCCCAGACGTGCCCCCTGTTCTTCTCTATCCTACTCGACCTTCGTTCGACTTGAAATTTTTGGTCAAGCAACTCTTGCTTGGTTGAACAAACTCTGTAAGTTTTACACATTTTGTTCGACCAGTGCTCGACCACAACACCTTAGTCGAACAACATGGTCCAGGTCAAACAAGCTCTCTGGAAGATTTTGCACATTTTGTTCGACTTCCATTCGAGTTCCCAATTTAGTCGAACAACCTTGTCAAGGTCGAACAACCCTACTGAACACATTTTGTTTGACCATTGCTCGATTAAACAGCATGGTTGAATAACTTCCTGGAAGTCAAACAACCTCTCGAACTCCATAAACTTATACTTTTCTCGTATTTTCCTATAATAATTAAACTATAGGACAACATCAAGTATCAAGATAGCAATTTCTAAGCTCGAGAACCACTCTCAGACCATATAACATCAAGTGTAACTCCGCAACGATAATTAAAAATAAAACACCATTAAACACTAGGCAAATTGCAAAAAATCGACACATCAAAACCAGTTAAAGTTTTAATATACCGCAAAAAATCAACTCCCCTAGCAAACGTTACAAATAAAATATTACACTCTCCGTGCTACGATGAGATAAGTACATCGTACCCTCCAACTTAGTAGAAACTATAGTGGAAACTAAGTTTGCAAAGAGATGTAATTTTTGAATAATAAGCACGTCGAATATAAAAATTTCTTACTCACACCAATGAAAATAATAAAACGGAAGGGAAAGCCTCAACAGACGTTCTTGTTTAACGTCGTAGAGTCACGACGACACCAATCTAGTGCAAGGTATCCTCAAAGATGATGCAAGCATCATCTGGCGACTTGTAATGCTTCAAACGATGCCCATTCGCCGCGATAATGTCCCCATCTTTGTCCATAAGCTCAAAACTCCCCCCTCCATAGGCTCTATGGATAATGAACGGCCCCGTCCACTTTGATTTCAATTTCTCTGCGAAGAGCTTCAAACGAGAGTTAAAAAGTAATACCTCATCACCTTGGTTGAACTCCTTGTATGAGATCTTTGAATCATGTCACCTCTTCATTCTCTTTTTAAAGATCTCCGAATTCTTGTAAGCTCGGTTCCTGAACTCATCCAATTGATTTATATGATTCATCCTCAACTCATTTTGATCCTTAAGAGACAAGTTCAAACTCCTCAATGCCCAAAAAACTTTGTGCTAAATTTCTACGGGTAAGTGGCACGGCTTCCCATAGACAATTTGGTACGGTGACATATCCAACACCGTCTTATACGCAGTCCGGAACCCCCAAAAAAATCATGAAGCTTCATAGCCCAATCCTTCCTATTGGTTCCGACTACCTTTTCCAAAACTTGCTTTACTTGTCGGTTGGAGACTTCAGTCCGCCCATTCGCTTGAGGATGATAGGGTGTAGTAACCCTATGCTTAACACCATAATCATTGAAAACCTTTTCAAGAAGCTTATTGACGAAGTGAGTACCTCCATCACTTACTAGTGCTCAAGGAACTCTATAGCGGGCGAATATAGGTTTCTTCAAGAAAGATAAAACAGTCCTTGAATCATTCACGCAAATGGGAATAGCTTCCACCCACTTAGAAACATAATCCACTGCTAAAAGGATGTAGAGAAATCCATTAGATGGGGAAAAAGGCCCCATAAAATCGATCCCCCAAACATCGAAGATCTCAACAACAATGCTCGGCTGAAGTGGCATCTCATCTCTTCTACTTATGTTCCCCATCCTTTGACATCGGTCGTATGTTGCCACATAGGTTTCACAATCTTTAAGCAAAGTAGGCCAATAAAGAGCAGATTGAAGTACCTTCGCTACCGTCGTTTGAGCTCCGAAGTGCCCCCCGTTAGGTTGTGCATGTCAAAAATCAAGAACGCTCTCTATCTCCATCTCGGGCACACACCTATGGACGATAGAATCCATACATATCTTATAGATGAACGAATCATACCATATAAAAGTCTCAACATCCCTTTTGAATTATGGACGACGACGCTTATATCATTAGCTTCAACACCATCTCAAGTGCAGACGGGTCCCTTTTACTACTTAACATCCCCCTTGAATCCATACCATGATTATCCCCGGCAATGGCGCCAAGAACGTGATGAGAGTTTTCTCAACACACAAAATAATATCCAATTATGAAGGATATCAATTGTAGTTTCGATAGGCGACCAAGTGATTATCGAACCCAAGGGACGGATTATTATCAATTTAATTATATTCTAATTAACTAAGACTATGTTGGCAAATTAGTTTGGAATAGTTACGAACTAAATATCAAATAGCTTAAATAGCAAATTAAATAAACAAGCAATAGAGAAAATACGACTATGATCCAGTAAGAAATTAGGTAGTTCTTCGGGTCATCCATTTTATCTTATTAATTTCTTTCCATGTGTTGTTGTCTGACTCTGCCTTGTGATCTATGGACGCATCACTAAACCATGCTAGTTTACTCTATAGACACAAGAAAACAAGCGTATGACACGTGTGAATACCCTTGGAGCAAGAGATATAATTTACCCCCCTTTCTAAGTACTATCAGCATCAAATATTTCTCGTGCACTTAGTACTCTACCCGATATGATCTTCCTTTCTAGGTACTATGAAGTTATACTCTTTATCCTACTTATTAACCCGAATAATATTCAATTAACAAGTATTTATATAAGATAGTTCTAATAAGATTTCGGAATCCCTTCACTTAGAATTATAACATGTAATTCTGCTCAGCAGTGAACACACTCAATCAATAACCAAGATATGTATTCAGACTCTACATAACAGTTAATGATGCACAAAACAACTGTGAGTATGAATTTAAAAAGCACAATCTTATATAAAATAAACCACAAGTAGTGTTGTACGGAGTATACACATGTAAATTCAATTAACTCATAAAACTTTCATAACCCTAGAACTACCGGAGCGGCTCTAGCCCATGATTGATCTAGGAACAATCATGGTTAATTGGTATGATCTTACTTGACTCGCTAGACAAACCTCTCTTTACGACTTGTTGAGATGATGGTAGGATTTCGGTGGTGGATGGATGATGAGTGTCATTTTCTCCTGTGGAAGCTTTTCTTTTATACTCGTTGAACCTCCTTACGGGCTTAGGATGGGCTTTTGCTTGAAGCACACGTCAAATTTGGTAAAAGAAATCCAGAATTACCATAAATAGAAGCAGCGAGAATCCGTTCGACCACGTCTTGACTGGTCGAGCAAGGCCTCCTGGTCGAGCAACGGTCAAGCAAACCTTCTGTAAATTTTTACACATTCCGCCCAACTAAGCCTCATCTACTCGACCAAGATAATGCTGGTCGAGCAACATCCCTTGATCAAGCAAGCTCTCTAGACGAATCTGCGTATTTTGCTTGACTTGACCACCTTGTTCGACTAAGGTAATGATGGTCGGATAAGGTCCTTAGGTTGAACGATCTTCGAAAATCACCTCAAAAATCGTGTCTTCCAATTTCGAGCCCTTTTGATCTGTTTTCCTGTAAAAATATGCTCAAAAGGCCCTTGTATCCTCTGATTCGTGGCTTTTCCATAGGCATACCGATACCAATTCGTCTCAATAAAAGAATCAATTATACTCAATTTCCATGCAAATCAGAGCCCAGAATACGTGAATTTACACTCTCATCAAACCCCCAAACATACATGTTGCTTGTCCCGAGGTAAGAAAATCAAAATAAATCCAGAGAGTGTAATCACGAGATCAAGCACAACCTATCCTAACACATGTAATTATATCAATTCAAAACATGCAATCCATCAATTCATTAGAACTAACGTGTTCACATGGAAACTACCTTAGTTCCTAACAGATGGACAATGCAAATAATGAATGCATACAAGTTAACACAATAAACCAAACATCACGAGCAATGACATGAATTATTATGAAGAAGTTACGATGCATAAAATCAAAATCTGATTAAATAAATAAATTCAAAATATCCACTACATAAAATCCCAATTTTGGTCTAGGTTCCCAAATCAATCATATCAAACCATCAAACCCTAGAACTGTATAAGAAATTAGCCCATGAAATTACAAACAACACTTATGGCTATGCAATTCATACCAAAAATCAAGATAAAAGGAAGAGAAATATGAGAAACACGAAACCCTAGCGTAAGCATAGTTCCACATTATTTCTCCGTCTCTCCGATCATCCGATCTCCCTCAATTAGCACTTGGAACCCCTTTGAAGATGGATAGATGATGAAAGTCAGATTTGAATCTGATGTGTGTGGATTTATGGAGTGGAAGTCGATGGGTATGGAGTGAGTTTTCCTCAATTGTGTGTTGATTTTCCCTTTTATGTCTTGAACTGTTGTAGGGCTTTTTTCGGGTCGATCTTGGTCAAAATTATGATCTGAATGATGTAAATATAGTGATGTATCGAACAGACCGCGATTGGGCCTAAGAATTGCTGCCTTGTTACCCAGCTCAGCTGGAGCTGGGTCTTGATGTTGCCGAGCGGCATTCAAGCAGCCTCAGGCTCACTTGCCACGTCATGTGGGTCCCATCTGGACCCCACTTGGCTCTATTGGCATGATGAGCGGGTCCAGCTCAGCCCAAGCTGGTTCGTTCTAACTCTATTCCATGCTGCTTCCGTTTTTGATCTGTTTTCCTTGTTTTTTGCCTTCAAACTCACAAAAACACCCTAGTAGCCTCAAAATCGTGTAAATACTCAAACGTACACAATTTCATGCAAAAACAATAACTTTCCTAAACAAAAGGTGTAATGTGCACACATAAAATGCGTGAAATTCCACTTTCAACAGTTCTTTCATGATATCCCTGATGTTTAGAGAGATGTAATGCACTCTGATTATCAAAATATACCTCAATTCCCTCTTGTTAAATGCCAAACTCAATCAACATCCCAATCAGCCACACTCCTTCTTTGATTGCTTCAGTAAGAGCAACAAATTCATCTTCTGTAGTTGATAAAGCCAGTATATGTTGATGTGTTGCCTTCCAACTCAATGCAGTGCCAAATAAAATGAGCACATAGCTTGTAAGAGACTTTCTTGTGCCATGATTTGCTGCATAATTAACATCAACATATCAAACTACTGCCTTTTCATATGTTGCCACTTTTTGAAACTTTAAGCCTGTTGTAATGGTTCCTTTTATATATCTGAGTGCCCACATCACTGAATCCCAATGTAGTTGACCTGGATTGCTCATAAACCTACTGATCATATTCATCAAGCTGCCAACAGCACTTGCATATGGTATGTTGCTCATTTCTATCTTTTCTTTATATGTCTGAGGTGTTTGAAGCAGTGACAGATTAACACCTTGCTTTGCTGGTGTTGTTACTGTCTTACAGAGATTCATGTTATATTTCTTAAGGACTTTGTTCAAGTATGAATCTTGGAACAACTTCAACTCACATGCTGATCTGTTTCTTTCAATCTTCATACCAAAGATCATCTTTTCTTCTCCTAGATCCTTCATGTCAAACACTTGCTTAAGTATATCCTTCACTTCATCTATGCCAGCTTGATCCTTACAAGCTATAAGAATATCATCTACATACAGAAGTAAGTATAACATTCTTCTTTGAATCTCACATATACACAATTGTCATGCAAGCTTCAATTGATCCATTTGATGTAATGTAGTCATCAAACTTCAAATACCACTGTCTTGGGCTCTACTTCAAACCATATAGAGATTTCAGTAGTAAGCAAGCCTTATTATCTGCATTTTTAACACTTACACCCTCATGAATCTTCATATAAATGTCTTCCTATAAGTTTCCATGTAAGAATGTTGTAGTGACATCCATCTGATGCAATTCAAGGTCCTTCATATAAATGTCTTCCTATAAGTTTCCATGCAAGAATGTTATAGTGACATCCATCTGATGCAATTCAAGGTCAAACTGAGTCACTAGTGCTAATAGTATTCTAATATAACAATGTTTGACAACATGAGAGAATATTTCATTGTAATCTACTCATTTCTTATGTGAAAAACTCTTTGCCTCAAGCCTTGCCTTATATCTTATACCTCCTTCTTTGCTTGTAACATGTTTCTTCTTGTAAATCCATTTACAACTTACTAACTTCTTATTCTTTGGTCTTTCAACAATCTGCCAAGTCTTATTCTTGTGCAATGATAGTATCTCTTCTTCCAACTATCCACTTGCTGTTCTCACTTCCTGATATGGCTTCTCCATTTGATCTTGGCTCATATTTCTCTATATCAGATGTAAAAAATAATGCATATGACACTATGTCAGCCTCCATATATCTTACTGGTGCTTTTATTTGCCTTCTCAACCTATCTCTAACAAGTTGATAGGTACTTAAATCATACCTTGAGCTAGATGAACCAGGAGAGCTTGTTTTCTTTCTCTGATCAACATCTTTACTTTGATTACTGTCTTGCTGGACTTCTTTTCTTGCTTGCTCCACCTGAGGCACAGATGTATCTGTAGTTACTGATACTACATAGTTTATTTCAACTAATGGCATCTTCTTCTTATTGAACGTGACATCTCTACTAACAATGAACTTGTTAGTTTCATTACACCACAACATGTCACCTTTAACTTCCTTGGGGTATCCAACCATTACACATTTCACTGCTCTTGGTTCCAATTTGTCTTGCTTCACATGAGAATACACTTGACAACTTATTACTCTCAAGTGATAATAATTTGGAGCCCTTCTTGACCACATCTCTTCAGGTGGTTTGAATTTCAAAGCTGCTCATGGACATAGGTTGATCAGATAGGCTACTATAGTCACAAGTTCACCCCAGAATCCTTTTGTAAATTCTCCACTACTCAACATACATCTTACCCTCTCAAGTAGTGTTTGATTCATCCTTTCTGCAACATCAGTTTATTGTGGAGTTCCAGGTGTAGTCTTGTGCATTTTAATCCCTTTATCCCTACAAAAAGTATTAAACTCTTCTAAAATAAACTCTGATCCATTATCTGATCTCAAACATTTCAACTTGTTCCCTGTTTGATTCTCCACCTCAGCAAGCCAATCCTTAAATGTAGAAAATGCTTGATCCTTGGATTTAAGGATTTTCACCCACACTTTCGTAGAATAATCATATATGAAATATATAAAGTATCTTCCTCCTCCCATGGTTAGATTCTTAGATGGCCCCCATAGGTCTGTATGAACATATTGTAGCTTTTCTGTTGTAGTATGTTCTCCAGAACCAAAATTTAATCTCTTTGCCTTACTTAACACACAGTCTTCACACTGATCTAACTTGCAGGTTGAACTAGTATCTAGTAGTTTCTGTCTTGCTAACTCTTGTAACCCTCTCTCACTTACATGAGCTAACCTACCATGTCACAGATGAACATCATCTTGATCTTGTGAGGTATTCCATTGTCCTGAGACTAATGATCCTTCAAGAAAGTAAAGATCAGAGCTCTTAACATCTTTCATCACCACTGAATTTCCTTTCATAATGGTGAGTATGCCCCCTTTTACTTAACATATGAACCCCTGAGATTCCAACATCCCTAAGGATATTAAATTCCTCCTTAATCCTAACATATATCTTACATTTGTCAACAACTTAATGGTTCCATCAAACATTTTAAATTTCACAGAACCAATCCCTTCAATCTTGATGGCTTGATCATTGCCTAACAAGACTGATCCTTCATTGTATGACTTTAGTTCAGTAAACCAATCCTTCACTGATGTCATATGGAATGTACAACGTGAATCCAACACTCATTGATCTTATACAGACCCTGACATAACAACTAAGGACTCAATATAATCTTGATCATTATTGTCTTTATTTTCTATTACCTGATTGACATGAATTATTTAATTTCCACCCTTTTCTACAATCTTTCTTGCCACCATAGCTTTCCACTTATGACATTGCTTTTTAAAGTGACCAGGTTTATTGCAATGAAAGCAATTATTATTTTCTTCATCTGCTGGTACACTTTGATTACTCTTTCAGGTTTTTCTTATCTGCACCACCCTTCTTATCATTCTTGTTCCACTTATTTTGCTTCTTGGCCACAAGGCCTTTACCAACAACTGTTGCATCGAAAATCTTGTGTAAGTCTTTGGATTCTAGAGATAATTGAACCTGATCAAGTGTAATAGATTCAACATTACCAAACAACAATGTATCTCTTAAACTTTTAAAGGATTTAGGAAGTTCAGATAGTAATATCAATGTCTTATCTTCACTTTGCAAAGCTACATCTATATTTTCTAAATCATCTATGATCTTATTGAAATCATCTAATTGGGAAAGAATAGACTTATCTTCTGTCATTCTGAAGAAGTTGAGTTTTTGCTTCATGTATAACCGGTTTTCCAAACTCTTCACCATATAAAAATCATCAAAGTTTCTTCCAAATGCCCCTAGCTATTACTTCTCTTGAAACTTCTCTTAGAGCCTTGTTTCCCACACATATGATAATTGCACTTTGAGCTTTGGATTGTTGATCTTGATCTGTAGCTTGTGCAACTGCATCAACTGCAGCTGCTTGATTCTCTGGAAGAGGCTCAATGGCATCTGCAAGACCTTGCTGAATCAGTATGGCCTCCATCTTCATCCTCCACAAACCGAAGTCTATCTTTTCTGTAAACTTCTCAAAATCAAACTTGGTTGTCACCATGCTTCTTCACTTTATTGATCTGTCGTCTATGGCTTATCTTCCCACAGACGGGGCCAATTCTTATAAAACTTAAGCAATAAAATCTTGATTATCCTCTTCAAGAACTCACGAACTTATCTATTTGATCACTCTCAAGATTCACTCACGTTTGATTATGATGATTGAACAAGAAATAAACGAAATGAACACAAGAATCTATAGTGGTCCGGCTATGCTTGCATCCAGTTTTAAGGGAAGAGATTTCACTATGATGATGATGATGAAGATTACACCTACAAGAGATAAGCAACTCACACACTTATGAACCTTAACTTGGAAGCTTGTAAACTGATGATGAAGAGCAGATGATCTAAATCTTCTGTTGATCAAAAGAACGTATATAAGTAGCTAGATTCCTTTCCAACCAATCAGGTGCATGATCAGTTGTAACAAACTAACTTACCAACTGCATCAACCTCTTGCCATGTCATCAATCATATTTCTTTCTTCCAAACTGATCCAATGGTTCATATTGCTGCCTGCATGTGATCTCAAGTCGTCCATCTTCACATGCTTAATGTCCAATGCCTCTCTTCCACGTGGCAAATTGCTGATCAAGACACAATGCATACAGAATCCCATGCATGCAAGTCTATTTCTCTACATATATAGTATACATTAGTAAGTATATGAATGGCGAAGTGGTTTGCTTGTCAACCATTAAGTAGGAAGTTACGTGTTCAATTCCCCTTATGAACAATTTGCACTATATAATCATTTATAAAAAGTAGTAACTGTTCAAGAAAATATATAAACGATCTTACATAAGTATTCTCCTTAATAAATTTTTCATTTATAAAAAGTAGTAACTGTTCAAGAAAATATATAAACGATCTTACATAAGTATTCCCCTTAATAAATTTTGGCCCTCAGATCGTAAATCTTGGGTCCATTATTAGTGAAGGGTGTTGTGAAACTATATACAAATGAAGAAATTATGAAGTTATAAGATCGTGAGAATATCACTTTATATCCGACTCACATGACTCATTTCATGTGTCTTCCTCTTGGAGGGTGTTCGATGAAATGTCTGAAAGAGATGTTGTGTGTAAAAGTATGTTAACGAGTACGTTATATTGCAAAATTTTATATTGTTTTCCATTCGATGAAGTGTTTCCTAATAGCTTAATCCCTTTCAATGATCTTTTAGCTTGTTATACGAAATGACAAATTGGAGCATCCATGTATTTTGTGAAAGAAAGTAGCTTAACTTTAGATATTTCTGGAGTTGGGTATGAGTTGGAGCATCCATGTTTCCTAATTGCAGTTGTTAAAGAATGAGTTATGAGACAAAATATATCTTGCATTTTGTTTGCTCATTATATGCTCTGTGTTCTTAGTATGTAATCACCTTGGTTATGATTTTCCTTTTTCCTTATTCTTGAAGTTGTTATAACTAAACTTTATATACAAATATACATTTTATTGAATGCTTTTCCAACTATCACTTTTGTTCTTTTACCTTTGCTTTGCAATGAAGGCTTGCAGTTTTTCTTGTACCATCCAAATATATGAAAACAGAGCATATTTGATTATGAAATGGAAAACTATATTTCAGAAAGCATAAAATATTAAATTAACTTTATAAGTATACATCAACAAGGTGAAATGCAAATATGAGTTTGAAATAATACAAATAATACTCTCTTTAGACAGGGTAATGCCTTTATTTTCTGCTAACAATAACTAATTTATTGAAATCCAAACAAGCCTAGCCTTAAAGGGGATCAAAGCTCACCATCCCAGAGCTCCTCAACAGACTTGATAGCCCCTACTTCCGATACGAACCCCTCTGCTTTTGTTCCTCTGCCCTGAGGCATCTCACCTATCTTCTTGAATTCTTCCTCGCTCAACTCCCAATCGAAGATATTTTTATTCTCTTCCATTCTCTCCGGTGTGTAGCTCTTCACGGCTACCGCCACACCGTGTTGATGCGCCCATCTTAGGATGACCTGTGGGACGCTCTTGGCTTTAGCCTTGGCGATGTTCTTCAGCACCTCATGCCCCACCACTCTGTCTGACCCCCACGCTTGTCCGGCTGATCCCAAAGGAGAGTACCCCATCACAATTATCCCTTTGCCCTTGCACAAGTCCACCAACTTCTTCTGTTGCCAGCATGGATTCAGCTCCACCTGATTCACAGCTGGGGGGATGGTTGCAAATGCCAACAAATCCTCCAGTTTCTTGCAGCTGAAGTTACTCACTCCTATGGATTTTGCCAACCCTAATCTCTGGCACTCTTCCATCACACTCCACACAGCCTTGCAATCGAATGGAACCACGTCTTCTTTGTTGGGCACCGGATAGTTAAAACCGGGAGACTTGATGCTCACAGGCCAATGAATGAGATAAAGATCAACATACTCCAGCTTCAGGTTCCTATACCCACACATCAGTGATCAATTATTAAAGTTGATCATGAATGAAACAAGAAATTAAGTAAATGATACTAACTCCAAAGATGTCTTGAGTGCAGGGAGAACACGGTCAGGGAAAGTATCAGCTGCCCAGAGCTTGGTTGTGATGAAGAGTTCATCTCGGGATTTGATCAATCCGCGCTTCAGAGCTTCTTCAATGGCTTCTCCAACGGCAGCCTCACTTCCATAAAGAGCAGCAGTATCAAGATGCCTGTATCCACGTTCGATGGCGTGGATCATAGCTTGTTTCTCCTGCTCTTTGGTTGGGCCATGACTAGCAGTTCCAAGTGCCAACACTGGCATTTTGTATCCGGAATTCAACTCGAACACTGGGATGCCCATTTTTGATTTGGGATTAAAGTGTAGGATGAAAGGTTTATATGTGTTTTTTTAAGAGTAGTATGCAGTATTGAATTCGACGAGGAATGGTTATGTTTCAACTCAAGAATTTCAGCAGAGTATATATATAGAGCTCTGTTTTGAGTTGAATTACGTTACAATCAATTATCTTAGTACTATTAATTAATTAAAAAATATGCGTTAGGTAAGACTTTTTCATAATATCATTTTTATATATTAATTTCGTAATAACGTCGAAAGTGGCTGCGAAGCATCTAAAACTTAAATAATGGTGGCGGTTTAGAGGAATCATTGAATATTTCTATTTTATTCTAATGTGAACCAATTACATTCTTTTTAATAATCCATAGTGGATGAGCATTTGTCGTGTATTCCATTATTTTTATCGTTTTATATTGTTTTCTAATTAACGCGAATTAATTGCACTTTTTGATATTAAAAATATTCGAAATGTAATCGAATCAGATCAATTTTATGACATTGGATGCATGTGATAAGATCTATTTTTGAACTTTTTATTTTGTCGATTTTCTTGTAGTTTGATCTTCAGGCTAAAAAGTTGAATTATGTATCAAACTATATTGAAAAACAAGTTAAAACTTTTAATTTTATTAACTTTTTTTAAGGATATTTTAGTATTTTTAGATAATTAATAAAAATATAAATTAATGTTATGTGGTTTTAGTAGGAAGATTAAATTTGAAATTAAAATAACTTTTGAAGTTATTGTATAAATATTTTTTTGTGTGTGAATATTATTGTGAGAGTGCAAATTTTTTTATAGGACAAATAGTATATTTTTTTCTCATTCTCATGCAATTCATTTACGCTATTTTTATTTAGTTTACTTGAGTGTTCGAAATATATTGAATAGTAGTATATGGGTAAATACAAAATTAATTTATAAGAGATTTGTGATAATATATATAAGAGTGTATATTGGGTTCACCTAGGTGCAAGGGTGCACCCATATGTGTACCACTTTTTATTCTATTTTATATACATATTATTCTATTTTGTATACGTGTTTGGTAATAATTGTATACTTTTTTCACACTAAATTTTTCATTAAAAAAATTAATATTCATATGTGTATAAATTTTTATTTAATAGTGTATACATGTTTTTAATAATTGTATATTTTTTTACAATTAATTTTTTATTAAAAAAACTAACAGTTAAATTGTATATATTTTTGCTCATAATTGTATATGTTTTTATTTATATTTGTATATGGGTGCACCCTATTTTAAGGTGCACCCGAGTGAACAGTATAATTACCCTATATATAAAAGTGTATTAATTAATGCGATAAAAGGATGATAAAAATAGAGATAGTGTGATTAAGTATTACGATAATGAATAAAATATGGATGGTGGATTATGGATTAAAAGAATTTAGAGCATTCACATTGGACATTCACTTTAAATTGCATTCTCTCTCATCCACCTCAATTTTTACCTTTTTTAATAAAATTCAACTGAAATCTACATTCATGTTTAGTTTAAATTGGCTAATAAAAAAATAATTTTTGCACTTAATTATATCAAATATGTCTATCTTTATTTCATCTTTTTGTCAATGAATTCGGTTCATGACAGTAAACCAGCAGTGCTATGAGTTTAAACTAATAATTCCACATTGGTCAGTTTAAGACAAATCTTGATTTCAACTGAAAAATTTGCCTCCAATGCATATGTTCTAAATAGGGGTGATTTAAAATCATGAATGTAAATTTTAAAAACCAAAAATTGAATTTGGAAAACAAACATAACTAACTTTAAGAAAATTTTCGATTATGTTAATTTAATAATATTAGAAAGTTGACCAATTTGGTTGATTGGATAATAAATGGTCAATCGCAAAATACACGGCGTGTGATCGGGTGTGAATTGAATGGAAAGCTCTTTCATGTTCAATCACCGATTCAATTATGAATCTTCTGGATTGTTCCACCATGGCATCCTACACATTTTACTTTGCCGGTCAACATAAGCTAAGTCTAAAAAACAAAGATTATAATAAAACTTTCATCATCAATGCTTCCAAGAACTCTCTCTATCCCCTTAATACGTATCATTTTTTTATTTTGGTTCATCCCATTACAAAGTATATATTTCTCTTTTTAGATTGATGTGACCCACAACTACTACACATGGCCCCACACTCAATACTACTACAATTACTCACTACACATTAAAATATTATTTCTCTCACCTTACTATACATTAAATTATTATACTCCTTAATCCACATGCAAAAAGTAAATGAATACATTTGAAGGGAACGGAGGGAGTAACTTTTTTTAATTATTACCCTCTCATTGTTAATCTATTTGTTTATGCACATAAATTAAAAAATATTATTATTTTATGTGTAATGATTAGTTGTACTAATGGGATGTATGATTCCATATTTTAATTGCATTATTATGTGTGGGACTCATATATCTAAAAGGTTAAATGAATAAATTAAAAGTGAACAGCCCAAAATAATAAAATGAATAGATTAAATATGTACTAAGGGAGTATTAATTATCAAATAACATTTAATATCTAATATATTTCATATTTAATCAAATTAAATTAATTATGTCTTCTTCATCTATTTAATTCGTGGTTTATAGTTTATTTTGCCTTTAATATTTATATTTAGAATTTAATATTAATTTCATAATTATAATTTCACAACTTCTGATTTAGAGCATATTTTCCTCGATTAATATTATTTATTTTTATGGTTCAATATTAATAGTAATAATATATATAATTGTAATTTCATCCTTGTATTTCAAGAAATATTTTACTAGAGATGTCAAATTTACTCGCCGGGTCGGGTTACCTGTGGATATCCGAGGTGATGGGTACGGGTAATGTAAGCTTTATTGGGTAACGGGTTGGTTAATACTCGAACCCAATAAAAATATGTAGGTAAAGGTTCTCCTTTTAAATTTAATTACCCGACCTGATTACCCGATATTTGCGTAGAAATTGCTATAAAATATAGTTATTTTTAGCTACTTTTACATAATTAAGGTTATTTTTAATGATTAATTCTTTAATTCCTTAATTTTTGTGGAGAGGAATCTTTTATTGGAATTATATTTAAAATGAGCTTCTACATTCAATTACGAAGATATGGAAAAAATAATGGCTCGATTCAGAATTAAAACAAACAAATACGAGCTAAAATAAAAGAGCGGTACTATTGCCACCCGAGCGGCACTATTGCCACCCGAAGTCTTACTTAAGGCACCCGTATTAATATATAAAAAGTTATTTATATCCCTACCCTATTTTAAAAAATCTAACCCATTTGTTAAATAAAAAAAATTCTTTGCACACCCAACACCTAAAACACAAACTAAAAATACACACTCACACACAATACACCAAAAACATACATTGATCACACGCACATCACACGCTAATGAACGAGAAGAAGAATGGAGAAGAATTAATGAAGAAACAAGTTTTTGAAGGAACTAACACTAAATCTCATTCATTCCCATAATCTTTGCAAACCTATTGTGTTAGTCTAAGCATACAAAATTTTGGCTTATTCTCAAAAGATTTATTTTCATCCAATCAAGGATAATGTGATCCATGATTTATATTTTGAAAGCCCTAATTTTTTGGTTTAGGGCTTGAAAGAGACTATTTCTTAGCAATATGGAGCATGAAGATGATTACCCAATAAAAATGGTAGGTTTTAGACTATTTTTTACTAAACAAATTATGTATTGTGCAATTTTTACGTTTTCTTCCCAGTTCCAAACTTTCCTTAAAATTCATGATGGAGCCCACTGCATTACATCTATATGCAATTGATTGATATATTAACACACAAATTAATTATTTTTATGCACAATAATATAAATTAATTCCTTTAAACAATTATTTTTAATTTTCAATTTGAAAAAAGAAATATATTACTTAATTCCTCCATTTCCATAATTATCTTTTCATCAATCCAAAATTTTACTCTAATCTCACTACAAATAAAATAATAATATTTTTTAATTCAACCAAAAAAATAGTAAATGATCATATTTGAAGTGAATGGAGGGATCAATATTATTTTGCTCGAACTTTTGCCTATAACTTTTTGTCTAGTGTAAAATATTAGTAATTCCCAAATTTTTGTTACATTCATGAATATATATTGCTCCATAAAATGTTTAGAAGATTTATTTTATGGCAAAAAATTGTGCGTCCCGGGACACCGTGCGTCCACCATGCGTCCAGATACTCTTTAGTATTAAATGGTGTATCCTTTAGTATAAGGACGTGTACTCTTTATTTTCTGAAAAAAATAAAAATAAATACTCCCTCCGTCCCCTTCATACGTATCCATTTTTTCATTTTTGTTCGTCCCATTACAAAGTATTCATTTCTCTTTTTGGATTGATGTGACATACAACCACTACACTTCCCTTTTTGGATTAATGTGACATACAACCACTACACATGACACAACACTCAACACTAATACAACTACCCACTACACATTAAAATATTATTTCTCTCACCTTACTATACATTAAATTATTATACTCCTTAATTCACGTGCAAAAGTCAACGGATACCTTTCAAGGGGACGGAGGGAGTAAATAAAAGTGTACCCTTTAGAACAAAAATGTGTACCCTTATTAATTAAATTGTATATCCTTTAGACAAAATATTGTACCTTACACACTTTGTACACTTGAAGATACAAGAGACCAACTCCTATTTTTTATCCCAAATTTAGTAATATATTTTAAATATCCAAAATAACTAAAATATTCTTGATTGAAATTTATAATCAACCCACATTTATCGACTTATCCCCAAATTTTAATTATAAATTCAATTTTAATCATTTTAATAGAGTCATATATTTGTTTGATTGAGCCACTAATAACTGATTGATTTATATATTTATTTTTAATTGAGTTATTATTATTTATAATCGAGTTATTGAGTCAAACAATGAGTTCTTTTTTACCAGACTAAAACTTGCATGTTTTTGGGATGCAATGCCTCCAAATCTCATTCTTTTCGAAAGTCATACTCCCTAAAATCCCGTTTCAATGTTCACATTTCTATTTTGCGCGTCTCATTTCAATGTTTATGTTTTCCTTTTTGGAATATGGGTCCCACCTAAAATAATTAGTATATCATCCAACACTAATACACTTACCCACTTTACATTAAATATTACTTCCTCTGTCCGCTTCTAAGGTATCCATTTTACTATTTCTGGCGTCCGCTTTAAAGGTATTTATTTCCCCTTTTTAGTAAAAAAATACATAATATGGCTCATCACTTCCCTCTGATACAACTACCCACTTTACATATAATTATAATACCCCTTAATCCACGTGCAAAAAGCAAATGGATACCATAGAACCGGACACGTACAAAAAGCAAAAGAATACCTTAGAACCGGACGGAGGGAGTATATTTTTCCACCCACCATCTATTAAAATATTATACTTCTTAATCAACGTGCAAAAACAAACGTAAACATTGAAACATGACAGAGAGAGTACCTTTTATTATAAGAATTTATACCCTTAATTTTTTTAAAAAAATAATTAATTTTTTAATCAAATATTTATACCAATATTCTAAAATCGTACCGATTAAATCGATTGCACTGGGAACCGGGCCCGGAACCGGTCCGGAAATCCTATAAAACCGTTTTTGGAGTTGAACCTGGTTGAACCGGTTAAAACTGTAAAAATCGGTTGAACCGGTTCAACCTGTTTTTATTTTTTAATTTTTTAACTTTTATGATATTTCACTTTTATTTTTATTTATTTTAAAACATAATATTTACATTTTAGATTAAATTATGAATTATAATGTTGAGTGAATATATTATAAACTATGTATGAAATATAAATTATGAACTATAGATATTTTTATTCAATTATATATTGATTTTAAATTGTATTTTAAATTTTAAAAAATAATTTAGGTGATTATATATTTTTATAATTGGTAATTTTATAAAATATAATTGAAAATATGTAAAATTCAATTTTTCGCTTGAACCGCTCGATAGAACATCTAATCGTTGTTCTTCCGATTCGTTCTCCGATCTGATTTTCTAATCACTGATATACTATTCATATTTTAGTTGATCTTTCAATGAAAAACTTAGATCTTTAATACATAATGTTGTACCCGATCTTATATACATGTGCACTTTATGTGGACATAAGAGACAACTCTATTTACAATAAAAATAAAAATAGTTCGATCGATGCATATGTCATGTCAACTTATGAATTTATAATCAAGTCAATAATAGAGTTAAGAATTTTCTTAATTTTAGGCATTTAAGAGTTATTGTTATAACGAGCATATAAGAATTTTGCTAAATTTATTTAGGTATTTGTAATTAAATCCAATTTTTTAATTCACAATTTTTTTGAAGATCAGACGCTTAAGTCTTGTTTGCCCCCAATTAATTCATCTAAGCGTTAAAATGCAATTCTAATAAGTCCCATAAAACCCGTATTATTCTTATCTATTTGTCCCTTTAACATCTTTCATATTCAATATATTAAAAAAAATTCTAATTAATTTTGGAATAGTAATTAATAGTTATAAAGTGTATTTAAATATTATTATACGATATATTATATTATTTGTGACGGCTCACAGCTGTGCAAGAATATTATATTATATTATATTATAGGGTTAATTGCAAAAAAAAATCATGAATTTTACCAATATTGCAAAATAATCCACACTTTGAGAAATTGTAATTTTTTCAGCACATTTAAATATTGTTGCAAAACACATCCAATTTGTAATTAAAAATGGAAATTTTATTGGGGCATGGTTCGAGCTACCGTTTAAATTATAATAATACTGCTTTAAATCACACAAGTGTAAAATTATAATTATATTTTTAGAATTAATATTAGTGTGAAAATATGTCATAAATGTTAAAATGAATATTACTCTTTAAGTGCAAATAAACTATAAACCATACAATTTTCGAAATCCAAGCATAAAAGAACACATAATCTAATATGATAAAATATAAAATATTAGATATTGAATGTTAATTAATAATTAATAATAATTAAAAAAAATTACTTGGAAGCATTGAATATGAAAGTAGTATCATAATCTTTGTTTTTTGGATTAACTTATATATGTTGACTGACAAAAATATCAAAATTAGTCATGGTATTTTCTAATTTTAGTTTTTTATTATTTACAATTCTCAATTTTGATTATTTTTTGTCCAGTTTTAGTTCTTTTGATCCAGTTTTGGCCCTTTTTTTCAAAATTTAGTCTTTTTTTTGTCCACTTTTGGTCATAAATGTATGCACTTTCGGATATTTTTTGGACATTTTTTTAACATAAAGGACCAAATTTGGACCAAAAGGACTAAAAGTGGACAAAAAATGATCAAAATTGAGAATTGCAAATGATAAATGACAAATTGAAAAATATCATACTTACATGACCAATTTTGATATTTATTATAGCAAAATGTGTAGGATGCCATGTTGGTGGAACAATCCAGAAGATTCATATATTTGAATCGGTGAACATTGAAACTTGAAAGAGTTTCATGCATGAGGACAAAACCATTCAATTTACACCCGGTTGCACGCCTTGCATTTTGAGATTGACCATTTACGATCCGATCAACAAATTGGTCAACTTTCTCACTATACACCTATTAACTCATAATTCACCACTGATTTTTTTATATAAGTAATACTGCAATATACTCAATCTCTTTATTTGTCTCTTGTCTCTTGTCTCTTCACACATTAATTGCTATACTTTTATGTATATCACCACAAAATCTCTTCCTTTATTAATTCACACAAAGTTAAAGCCTACTACTCCCTCCATCCGCTTAAAAAATATCAATTTTACTATTCCTGGCGTCCGCTTCAAGGTATCAATTTCCTCTATTTAGTAAAAAAAGTACATAATATGACTCACCACTTTCCTCTAATACAACTACCCATTTTATCTATAATAATAATACTCCTTAATCCACGTGCAAAAAGCAAATAAAAACCTTAGAACTGTCCACGTGCAAAAAGCAAATGACTACCTTAGAAGCGGATGGATGGAGTATTAGTTTTCAAATTAAACTCTAAGTAAACTGAAAACAAAATTAGCGTAAATGAGTTGCATGAGAGTGACAAAAATTTACTTCCTCTGTCCCATAAAAAGAAGATCTTTTGCTTTTCGAAAATGAATTAAAGAGTATTATTATTTGGCAAAAACTTGTGTGCCCCCGGGGCACACCGTGTGGCCATATACTTTAGTATTAAATTGTATACAATTTAATACTCCTTCCGGCCACTTACAAGTTATTCATTTTATCATTTTGGACGTCAATTTCAAAGGTATACATTTCCCCTATTTAGTAAAGAAGTATATTATATAGTCTACCACTTTCCTCTAATACAAATATTCATTTTACATATAATAGTAATACTCCTTAATCTACGCGAAAAAACAAACGAGTACCTTTCAAGTGACCGGATGAAGTACTAAAGAGTATGGGCGCACGTTGTAGTTGATAGTTGTATTAGTGGGGGTGTGAGTCTCATATTTCAATCGTATTAATTAATTAGAGACACTTTGACACTTTCCTCGTTCGTTCGTCACACAATAATCTTCACACTCAAACAAAACATTTATTCAATAATCTCAAAATTTATTTTAATTTTAAATTTGACTCTCTTACTTAACACGCATAATATTAATTTGCATTTTATTTATTATTATCTAAAATTGTTAAAATACTAAAAAATAGTCAATAAAATTGATTTTTTTTCTAAAACAACATACAACACTAGAGTGAATTCAATCTTGGAAAGGGAGTAATAATTTTAATAAACATGATATTCGTAATATTAAATTGTTTATGAATATAATAAAAAATAAAGTAATATTTATATGATAAAAATTAATATCAAGAAAAGTTCCACGCAATACTACTCTTTAAGACTTCAACACATACTATATTCCTGCACAACCGTCCCTATTAATATTAAATTTTCGGATGGTCTTAGGTACTATGAACTTTCGTCATTGTTATGAAATCAATATTTAATTGAACTGCTGCTGTTACAATTCACATTCACCTACCTATGCTTCAAAACCTCTATAAATATTCTTCAAATCTAAATATATTCATTTCCTCTTTTTAAGTAAAAAAGGAGCCCACACATCCCCTAATATAAATACTCACTATATATATAATAATAATAATATTTCTTAATTTACATATAAATAGTAAATTATTACATTTGAAGATCGAAGAGAGTATTAGTTTTAAGAAGTACTCCCTTTATCCGGTCCTGATGATTACGCTTCCTTTGTAAAATTCCTTCGTGAGTTGCATCCTACCGGCTCCTTCTTGTAGGGTTTTCATTTAGACTAATCAGCCCTATTTCTCTGTCCGATCACTTTCGAGTCAATGTACTCAACCGTTTTAAATACTCCCTTCGTCCGCCTAAAAGGTGGACATTTGCTTTTTGCACGTGGATTAATGAGTATTATTATTTAATGTTTAGTTGGTAGTTGTATTAGTGGGGTGTATGAGTCCCATAAATTTATTGTATTAGTGATGTGTGTGGGTTCCATGTGTTTAAAAGGGAAAATGTGGACCTTTGGTGCGAACGCCCAAAATGGCAAAATGTTCACATTTCGAGCGGAAGGAGGGAGTATATTTCATATACAAATGTATACTCTATATAAAAGAAATGAAAAAAATTTATGTTCATATCTATACACTAGCTTATTAATGAATATGTTATCAAACAATTCATAACAACTCATGAGAGTCTATTAATGAATACGTTGGCGAACTTTAAGGCCTAATACGCCAACACTTTTGTTTGACTTGATAAATGATTCTAGCTCCAAATTCTGAATAGTTAAGATTAACAAACGAATTTAAATAAATAATTTATCAATTCGAGACTCCATTAATTTGGGAAGGAAATGACTACGGTGTCTAAGGCTTATTTTTTAAAATTTGCGACCATGGTCCCCACCCCAATTTCATACATACACATACACATGCACATAGCTTACCTCGCTGTTTGTTTCTTTTTTTTTTTGTCTTGGTTTTTATTTTATTATTATTTTTTCAAATTTAATTTTAGAATTTAGAGTGTATTTTATTCCTAGAATTTAAAATATGATTATAATTTCACCCTTATGGTTTAGAATATAATTTATTTCTAAGATTTAATTAAGGTTTAAGGTATAATTCTAATTTTACTTTTGTTATTTAGGGTATAATTTATTACTAGAGTTTATGGGTTATGGTAAAATTGTAATTTTACCCTTGTGATGTAGAGTATATTTTACTTTTAAGGTGTAATAATAATCTTTTAATTATAATAAAATAAAAAATATAAAAAAAATAATATTAATTGCAAGAGGACCACATATTAATTAATTACATTAATTAGGAAGAGACGGGGACCAAAAGTTCCATAAATTCCGACTCAAATTCTCTTTGTCATTTTGGTACATCATCTCATGTGCCGAACCATTGGATGATCACAGTATGAGAGAGAAAATTATACGTGCATAAATTCATGTGGAATCGGTTACACCCAAAACACACCCATTTGCGAAATAGCCTATCTAAAATAAATTTCGAGCACAAATCTAAAAAAAAAAAAAAAAACGTATATTTTCACTTTCTTTCCTTTTTCATTTTTGCGACACCAAAATCAAAAAAAAATCACTAAGCGACGGAAAGGAAAAAGTCTGCGCAGAATCGCGCAGTAGTATTATTCAATGAAGATTTCCCATCGATCTCAAGGAAAAGGGCCAAATGCACGTGAGAGCTCTAGTTCGCCGGTAAAGGATGATAAGAAAGTGTTATTTAGTTTCCTCCCGGAGAGTGTTCGATGAAATGTCTGAAAGAGATGTACGTTTGGTGCGTATGTTATTTGCAATTAATTTCATTGTTTTCCATTTCGTAATTATTAATTAGCTTAGATCGCTTAAAATTTAAAGTTATTACTTAATCGTTTAAATCCCCCTCAAAAATCATTCAACTTGTTTGGTAATAGCAGAACGAAGCATCAGCGTTTTTTTATGAAGTAGCTTAAATTTAGTTATTTCTACATTTGGTATGAATCAGTTGAATAAGGAAGCTGTAATTGTTAACTAACAAGTTATCATGCATTTTGGAATTAAATATGAATTATACTTTTCACTATTTTTAATTAGGTTGATGTTTTGCTGTTCCTTGGGTAATTGTGTTATGATTTTCCTTGTTCTTGAAGTTGTTCTGATTATGTTATGAAAAAAAATTCTACTGCATTTTTATTGAATGGTTACCAACTAATTGACTAAGTACTAACTTTGCTTGCAGTTAATTAAGCTTACAGCTATTCTAACATCATCAATAAAGATATTTATAAGACTTACTAAGTGTTAAGCAAAACTATAAATATAATATAATCAAAAGCCTTTCTCACAAACTATAATGTAGTATTAAATTCATACGTGAACATCAAAATGTAAAAAAATTAAAAAACAGTGGAAACATGAAGAATGAATTCAAAGGTCACCATCCCAGAGTTCCTCGACCGACTTGATGGCACCTTCTTCCGATATGAACCCCTCTCCCTTGGTTCCCCTGCTCTGTGGCATCTCGCATATCTTCTTGAACTCTTCCTCGCTTAATTCCCAGTCGTATATATTGCGATTCTCTTCCATTCTCTCTGGTTTGTAGCTCTTCGCTGCTACAGTGACTCCATATTGATATGCCCATCTAAGGATGACCTGTGGGACACTCTTCCCTTTAGCTTCTGCAATCTGCTTCAGCACCTCATTGCCCACCACTCTGTTCGATCCCCAGAATTGTCCAGCCGATCCCAACGGAGAGTAACCCGTTACAACTATTCCTCTGCTCTTGCACAGATCTACCAACTTCTTCTGTTGCCAGCATGGATTCAGCTCCACCTGCAAATATGATAAAGCAACTATTTTAGTAATCTGGCATCTATTGCAGGAATTATATATAGTGACATAGTGGTGATGTGAAAACACAGTTTTGCCATAAAATTGAATTATTTGGGTAGTGATTCTCACTTGAACAACAGCAGGGGTGATGGTTGCAAAAGCTAACAAGTCTTCAAGTTTCTTGGAAGTGAAGTTGCTGACTCCAATGGATTTGGCAAGGCCTAATCTGTGGCACTCTTCCATGGCAGACCAAACAGCCTTGCAATCGAATGGGATGATATCTTCTTTCTTGGGGATCGGATACTCAAACCCTCCCGATCTCACGGTTACTGGCCAATGAATGAGATAAAGATCGACGTAGTCCAGCTTCAGAAGCCTGTACAAGAAATTATCAGTAAAGACACGTGGTGATACACAATTGAAACAGGAGAAGGATAAAAGAAGTGGGTATTAACTCTAAAGATTTCTTGAGAGCTGGGAGAACACGGTCGGGATGGGTGTCCCTGCACCATAGCTTGGTGCAGATGAAGAGCTCATCCCGGGATTTGATCAATCCGCGGTTGAGAGCTTCGGCTATGGCTTCTCCGACCGCAGCCTCGCTTCCGTACAGAGGAGCAGTGTCCAAATGCCTGTAGCCACGCTCGATGGCGTGGATCATGGCTTGTACCTCCTCCTCTTTGGATGCACCGGAACTTGCTGTTCCAAGTGCCAAAACTGGCATTTTGTAACCGGAATTCAACTTAATTTCTGGGATGGCCATTATGATTTATGGAGTTGGGGAAGAAGGAATGAATGCTTTCTAGTATATGGCTTTGGAATGTATGGAGTGAGTTAATGTTGAGTTGATAATGATGAGTATTCATGATTCAGAGGGGCAGTATATATAGGTATGGACCGTATGGTTGGATGAATGGGATGGCAGCCAATCTTGACTAATAATAATACTTAATTCTTTATTATTATAAATAAATAAATAAATAAATATTCTTTTCTTGCTGACCAACTTACGCGGCAACACGGACCGTACGACCTTCTAGAAGATTGATCCACAATTACATTGTAAATATTCCACTGTCTCGTGATTAAAACGGGACAGGATTAAAAAACTTATTAATTTTATATATTGCGATATTATTACACTAGAAACTTTGTTAAGGGCACCATAAAACACCAAAAAAAAAACTCATTCAATACACTAAATCACTAAACATACACCTAAATATACTCAACCATAGCATATTAGATTCGAATTGGTTCTCCAGATTTGTTGTACAGTTTTTTATTTTTAGTTCAAGAATTTAGTTGTGATTGGAATTATGACTGATATGTGTTGTGGAGTGATATTGGGGAATTGGGAGCTCCATTGCTGGTTGAGCCCAATTCTAAATATGCGAGGAGTAGGATGGAAATGCATCACTTTAATTTCGTCCCCTATGGATGGATGATAGGGGCAAGAGGAAGAAGTAGAAGCTAGATGTCGTTGTTCAAAGACTAAAGTTCAAAATATTATGGACCTTTATAAAGTTCAAAGAACCTTTATAGTTGAAAGTGTATTAATTGAATTGATTGGTAATATTAATACAAGGACGTGAATTTTCTTTTATGGTGTTTTATCACAAGAAAATTTCAAAATTAATGGTGATTTGACTTGAAAAATTTTAATAATGGATAACCCTTTCTTTACCGAAAAAAAAAAAAAAAGATAACCATTGAGAAGTTTTTTAAATATGTGAGCGGCAAAAAAGTTATCTACGAGGTGGTAACTTTGAAAAGTCAACTGTGCAGTTGTAGTAATCAAGACTAAAGTCAAAGTCTCCAATTAAACTAGGAAAAGTTACCTTATTGTAGATGTCATAATCTAAAGTCAAAATCTCTTCACCTTTCATTTTGGAAAGTTATGTCTGCGGTTGATGCAACAATTAAGACTAGGGTATGTTTTAGGTGAGAACGTCAAACGATCTTCACATACAAATTGTTTTATCCATTAGCATAAGATAAAAATAAATAAAAAAAATGAAAACAAAGAAAACACGGCCCTGTTTGGTTTGCTTAATTAAGATTAATAGGTTAAAGAAATTGGCGGCCACTGCCCATGAGCCAGATGCAAATTACAATAAGGTATTTCAATTATTTTTCAATTTTAGTAAATGTTATTATATTTTATATTATATATTATTATTATTTATTCAATTATAATAATATTATTAGTAATCAATTAGTAGATAGTTGAATTTTTTTTTATCACTTTATCTTGATCGGATATCACTTTATATTAAAAATGGTATTAATTTTTATTAATTTTACAAACTGTTCGTAAAATAATTTAATTAAACGATTATCACTTTTTTTATCATGTATAACTTTTATTAAAAATGCTATCACTTTTATTATTCCAGTGATCATTTGTTCGAGAATTAAATCAATTATACGGATTTCACTTTTCTTTGATTAAAAATATTTTTTTATAAGAAAATATTTTCACGTTTTATTCATTTTATAAATTATTCTTGAAATACACCCTGGTAATTAGTTATCACTTTTTATTAGAGAGGTTATCACTTTTCTTTTAAAATTTTATCACTTTTCATTTATATTATAAATTGTTCATGTAATAGTTCACAACACTGTTATCACTTTTCACCAATTGAGTATCACATTTTATAAATTTATAATATTTAAATAAAAAAATAAATTAAATTAATAACAAATTTAAATTAATAAAAATTTTAATAATAATAATTTAAAAAATAACATTATATACATAAAAAAATAAAAGACCTAATTAATTTATTTTTATAATTAAAATTTTAAATTTCTAAGTTGACTACAACCAAATAGGGCCCTTAAAAATATAATTAATGGGTTAATGTAATTAATGAGTTAATGGTGATTCGACTCATATAATAGACTTCAATTTAAAATTATAATTTAATTGAATAAAAATTTCAAAGTCCATAATTCATACAATCAATAACATAAGCATAACTTAATCATTTTTTAAATATTATATTCTAAATTAGATAAAAGTAAAGATGAAACATTATATAAATTATAAATAAAAACTAAAAAAAATTAGAAGTTAAAATCGGTAATTTTCGATTATGATCGGCTCAGTCCAGTTCAACCCCTTAAAAAGGTTTTTTTAGACGTTTCAAATCGATTCCGACTCCAATTCTTGGTTTAAACGGTTGAATCGGCCAATCTGGTCCGATTTTGAAAATAGTACTCTAATTTTCGGATGTAGGTTGTTTCTTAATATATTCACTCTGAAAAGACGGAGTTATCCTTAGCGCAAAGCGTGTTTCCTTTGAGTGTTCACTTTGGAAAGTGATGTTTGCAGATGTGTAGTAATCAAGACTAAAGGTAAAAGTGAAGTGCAATATTTCTATTAGTCTTATTATGATCTTTAATTGTTCAATTCGAAGCAAATTATCACTTTTATTCTTCCACCTTTGCTTTGCAATTAAGGCTTTGCAATTAATGGCCCACCACTCTGTCTGACCCCCACGCTTGTCCGGCTGATCCCAACGGAGAGTACCCCATCACAATTAACCCTTTGCCCTTGCACAAGTCCACCAACTTCTTCTGTTGCCAGCATGGATTCAGCTCCACCTGATTCACAGCTGGGGGGATGGTTGCAAATGCCAACAAATCCTCCAGTTTCTTGCAGCTGAAGTTAATCACTCCTATGGATTTTCTTTTCTTATCTCTTACAGATCTCATCCCGACAGTTGATGAGAAAAATACGCTCTAACCAACTGCGCTACAAATCAAATCTTAGGTGAACCCATACTTACGATTCTCTTCGGCCTCGACTTTCTTCACTGGATCTTCCGCCACGTGGGATTTTCTTTTCTTATTCTCTTACAGATCTCATCCCGACAGTTGATGAGAAAAATACGCTCTAACCAACTGAGCTACAAATTAAATCTTAGTTGAACCCAAACTTACGATTCTCCTCGGCCTCGGCCTCGGCTTCTTTTTTTTAATACCTTTTCTGCTTTCTCAATCTCTCTTACAAGCCTCACCCCAACATGTTTACGGTTCACGCTCTAACCGACTGAGCTACAAATGAGATCTCTGTTGAACCCGAACCGATGCTTTGTCATCGGCCTCGGCCTCCATTATCATCCTCGGTCATTGGCTTCTACACCTCAACCGGGTGGAGTCTCCGTTTCTACATCTCACATGGGCGGAGCTCAGCTTCTACACCTCATATGGATGGAACGTGCTTCTACACCTCAGCTAGGTGGAGCCTTAGTATTTAACATACTCCACGCTCTATCCAAATGAGCTATCTCTCTTCCTTTCTTATTTCTCATTTAGCTTATTTTTCCATCTTCCTCCACCTCGGCACCTTTTTTTTTATGCCTTCAGCTTTTTATGTTTTTTCTTTCCCTTTCTCTTAAGAATCTCATCCCGACAGTTTATGAGAAAAATACGCTCTCATCAACTGAGCTACAAATCAGATCTTAATTGAATCAAACTTGCGATTTCTCCTCAGCCTCGACTTCCTTCATCATCAACCTCAGCCTCGGCCCTCGGTACCCTACGTGTCGGCTTCTTCCTCGGTCTCAGCTTCCCATTCTGATTTTCTCATTTTCTTTTCCTCTCACCCGACATGTTTGTAGTTGATGAAGAAACACACTCTAACCGCCTCGGCCTCGGCTTGCGTCAATCTTTTTTTTTTTTTTATTTCCTCTTTACCGTGATGAGAAAAACATGCTCTAACATACTGAACTATATATCACATGGTGACGTCAGCATTTTCCCAAACATCATCCACCTCGGCACTGCAGCGTAGTCCACCTTTCCTTTCTCTTCTGCGTCGGTTGGCCTCGACAAGTTTTACAGTTGATCGAGCGACACACGCTCTAACCAACTGAGCTACACATCACAACCCCTTTTCTTCACTTTGGCCTTGGCCCTTTCTGCATCTTTCACTTCGGCCACGGCCCTTTCTGCATTGGTCTTTTTTTTCATGTGGGTTCATCTCCAAAAGTTGAACCTCAGCATCCCTTCCAAAATAAACCATCGGCAGTACACACTCTAATCGACAGAGCTATGCATCAGGTCTAAACTTAAACATAACCCAAAATCCGAAGCTTTCTCTATTTCACGTTTAGCATTAATTAAACATGAAGAAAGCGTAGAATATTCTTTTTTCTCCAGATTTAGCATAAAACATACACGCTTTCGCTTCAGAATTAGCATAACACAGTAAGCAAATACGTAGAACCCATACTTACGATTCTCTTCGGCCTCGACTTTCTTCACTGGATCTTCCGCCACGTGGGATTTTTTTTTCTTATTCTCTTACAGATCTCATCCCGACAATTGATGAGAAAAATACGCTCTAACCAACTGAGCTACAAATCAAATCTTAGTTGAACCCAAACTTACGATTCTCCTCAGCCTCGGCCTCGGCTTCTTTTTTTTAATACCATTTCTGCTTTCTCAATCTCTCTTACAAGCCTCACCCCAACATGTTTACGGTTCACGTTCTAACCGACTGAGCTACAAATGAGATCTCTGTTGAACCCGAACCGATGCTTTGTCATCGGCCTCGGCCTCCATTATCATCCTCGGTCATTGGCTTCTACACCTCAACCGGGTGGAGTCTCCGTTTCTACATCCCACATGGGCGGAGCTCAGCTTCTACACCTCATATGGATGGAACGTGCTTCTACACCTCAGCTAGGTGGAGCCTTAGTATTTAACATACTCCACGCTCTATCCAAATGAGCTATCTCTCTTCCTTTCTTATTTCTCATTTAGCTTATTTTTCCATCTTCCTCCACCTCGGCACCTTTTTTTTTACGCCTTCAGCTTTTTATGTTTTTTCTTTCCCTTTCTCTTAAGAATCTCATCACGACAGTTTATGAGAAAAATACGCTCTCATCAACTGAGCTACAAATCAGATCTTAATTGAATCAAACTTGCGATTTCTCCTCAGCCTCGACTTCCTTCATCATCAACCTCAGCCTCGGCCCTCGGTACCCTACTTGTCGGCTTCTTCCTCGGTCTCAGCTTCCCATTCTGATTTTCTCATTTTCTTTTCCTCTCACCCGACATGTTTGTAGTTGATGAAGAAACACGCTCTAACCGCCTCGGCCTCGGCTTGCGTCAATCTCTTTTTTTTTCTTTTCTTTCCTCTTTACCGTGATGAGAAAAACATGCTCTAACATACTGAACTATATATCACATGGTGACGTCAGCATTTTCCCAAACATCATCCACCTCGGCACTGCAGCGTAGTCCACCTTTCCTTTCTCTTCTGCGTCGGTTGGCCTCGACAAGTTTACAGTTGATCGAGCGACACACGCTCTAACCAACTGAGCTACACATCACAATCCCTTTTCTTCACTTTAGCCTTGGCCCTTTCTGCATCTTTCACTTCGGCCACGGCCCTTTCTGCATCGGTCTTTTTTTTTCATGTGGGTTCATCTCCAAAAGTTGAACCTCAGCATCCCTTCCAAAATAAACCATCGGCAGTACACACTCTAATCGACAGAGCTATGCATCAGGTCTAAACTTAAACAGAACCCAAAATCCGAAGCTTTCTCTATTTCACGTTTAACATTAATTAAACATGAAGAAATCGTAGAATATTCTTTTTTCTCCAGATTTAGCATAAAACATACATGCTTTCGCTTCAGATTTAGCATAACACAGTAAGTAAATACGTAAAACATACACTCTTCTTCATGTAGAGAATCTCACCCTCTTATCTGGAGGGGTGTGCTAAACACCCTCGACCTTCTTTTGATGTATGTGGATTTCTTTCTTCTTTTCAGTAATCAGCGACCCACGCTATGACCTACCGAGCTGTACCCCGTCTTCTTCTTTCCTCAGCAACATGTGCTGCTGCTTCATAATTTCTTCCAGATCTGGTTCCTTTTTTGCATCTTCTTTACGGGATTCGAGAAAAACTCTTTGGGTAACAGGATTATGCGCTAACCAACTGCAACACCAAGTTTTCTCCTTCTTTTCCATCAGATCTCTCTTTGGATTTAGAGAGAGAAATAATAGAATATTTGAGTTTCTGAGTTCTTTCAGAACAGAAATAACAAGAATGGTGAGAACGAATAAACTCTTGTTGGCTACAACGGCGATGACGGAGAACATTACAAAATCTGGACAAAGCGTTTCCCACAAATGGCGCCAGCTGTTGATGGTCGTTTTTAGCGGGTTAGACTAAGATTAACGAATAACCGAACACTAAAACGGACACATCAAACAAGTAATTTTCTCCGTCGCCCCATAAAATTGGTGCCCCTTTCCTTTATTCTTGATGTTGGTAGTCCAAGTTCCATGAAGAAACATTACAAAGTAGAGAGAGAAATACAAGTGGGTTCTTAGAGAGATCAGTAGAATGGAGAAGATGATGTTGGAGTGAAGTGCCCACCAAGTCTTGTGTTGTTCCTTCTGCAGAAATGTTGTCTTATAGTGGAGATATTTTGTGGATGGTTCCCCTTTGATATGCCAAACGTTGTCACGTGTCCCTCCAAGGGAATCTTGTCTGTAAGAAGGTACAATAAGATCCTGACAAGTTATCTCCACCCAGCATGCGTGTCGTTCTTATGTCGGGACATGATACTGATGGGTTGACAGTATTCTGATGGGCCCGTGAGCTGATAGCCAATTGCCGATAAGCTGACGATTAGCGATCGAGGCCGAGGCCTTATCCTCGGTGTCGGCTGCTTCCGTCTTCTGCTTTCTGGCAGTCAGCCGAGGCCTTATCCTCGGTGCCGGCTTCTCTGCCTTTTACCCAGTCAACGTGTGTTCAAATTTCACTCTTATCCTTAGCCTCAACTTATCCCCCAGGTTGTACCTCGCGTATAAGTCACGCCCTTATATGGGGTATAAACACCCATAACAATTATTATTATTATTATTTATAATAAGTATCTTTTAATATTAAATTATTTTTTAAGTATAGTAAAATTGTTTACTAATTAAATTATGGAGTATTTAAACAAGTTTAATAAATTTAATGCATATTGGATGATCATCTAATAATTAATATAATAAACGCAGGAAATTGGAGTTAAATTCATTTTTTGCCCTATAACTAAATAAAACTTCGATTTTTTCCCTAAAAAGATAAGTGGTTCAATTTTGCCCTATAACTAACGAATTGTTTCAATTTTTGCCCATTTTTGCCAGAAAATACAAATTTCGCCGGAATCCGCAACATCACGCTTCAATTCCAGTTGATCAATCTGACGTGACAATTTTAACTTTTTTTGAGCCAATGAATTCGCCACGTCATATCCCACCGATTTATTTTTTTTATTTTTATTTCCAAATCAGCATAATTTAATTAAAAATAAAAAAAATAAAAAAGAAAAATCAATTAAATAAATTAAAACCTGTAAAATAAATTTAAAAAAAAAGAAAAAAAAAGAATTAAACATGTTAAAACACTGCCAATGTACTCCTTCTTCTGATCAAGGAACCTTCCTGGTTCGAAGGCAGATGACTTCTTCCAACTGCCTTCTTCCATGCTCAGTGCCCGCCCATTGATCACCACTATACTGTCCTTTGGGATGACGTAGTCGTCGACTTTGCACGACTCGATGGCGCAGTGCGGGGCGAAGAACGGGCCGGGAATGTGGAGCCTTAGGGTTTCCTTGATGCAGGCTTGAAGGTAGGTTGATTGGGTTAGTATGGATTCGTTGATACTATCTCCATTGAAGGCCTCTGCTACTTCGCGGCGAAGTCTTTGCAGCATGTGTGGGTGTTTGAAGTTTTTGCAGATTTGGGGATTTTAATGTTTTAACATGTTTAATTCTCTTTTTTTCTTTTTCTTTTTTTTTTAAATTTATTTTACAGATTTTAATTTATTTAATTGATTTTTTCTTTTTTTTATATTTTAATTTAATTAAATATTATGCTAATTTGGAAATGAAAAATAAAAAAATAAATAGGTGGGATATGAGGTGGCAGATTCATTGGCTCAAAAAAAGGTCAAAATTGCCACGCCGGATTGACCAACCGAACTGAAGCATGACGTGGCGGATTCCGGCGAAATTTGTATTTTCCGGCGAAAATGGGCAAAAATTGAAACAATTCGTTAGCTATAGGGCAAAATTGAACCACTTATATTTTTTAGGGCAAAAATCGAAATTTTGCTTAATTATAAGACAAAAATCGAAATTTTAATTAATTATAGGGCAAAAAATGAATTTAACTCTAGGAAATTGATACACGAATGGAATAAGAATCAGTACATTTGAGACATAAAACCTTTTCATTTTTTCATGGATCAGCAATGTTAATTAAGTGCTGTAGAATTACATTGAGACATAAAACCTTTTCATTTTTTATATGGATCAACAACTTAAATAATTTAATATTAATTAAGTGATGTGATGATTTAATATTTGTGTGTAATTATAATGTCTACAAACATAATAAATACTATTAAATAAAGAGATTAATAAAATAAATATTCTTATAAATATTTTTAGAATATTAAAATATATTTATAAGATGCTTCAAATAATTTAAATTTAAATATTAAAATCGATAAAATTGATGGATAAGAAAACTAAAATTAAAAACAAAATTTGGTGTGAGATTGTTACATAAAATTAATAACATGTAGCTCTTCAGAAACGAATACATTATTATTTTATGTGCTAATTTTAAGAGAGAGATCATATTTTAGTATAAGATAAAGAAATGATGGAAAAAATCTGAATAAAATTGTATAGTAATAATTCTTCTCCAATTCAAATTCACATCCTAATAAAATAAAATGACACTTAATTCAATGATTTCATAACATATTTTAAAAACAAAACTTGGTGTGAGATTGTTACATAAAATTAATAACATGTAGCTCTTCAGAAACGAATACATTATTATTTTATGTTCTAATTTTAAGAGAGAGATCATATTTTAGTATAAGAAATGATGGAAAAAATCTGAATAAAATTGTACACTAATAATTCTTCACCAATTCAAATTCACATCCTAATAAAATAAAATGACACTTAATTCAATGATTTCATAACATATTTTTATTTAAAAATGACGCTTCCACTTGACAAATACTCCTTCCGTATTACTTTTATCTGAGTGGATCTTTTGGGTTCCCGAGTACAAAAGTCGTGTAAAGGTACAAAATTTTATTTTAAATAATATACACATTAAGGATATAATTTTTTCATAGGGCATACAATTTAATAGTAAAGGGTATAACTTTCGAAAAATGCAGAATTTAAGGGCACGGTGTCCCAGGACACGCAAATTTTAGTCTTTTTATCTTCTCATTTATGGTTTATACAAAAATTAAAAAAAATTACATTTTATTTTGCTTTTAAAAGTAATTTGATATTTTTTTATAATAAAATTTTGTAAAGTATGTTGCGTGGAAAGATCAGGGCCGACCCTGAAAATTTTAGGCCCGTGTCAAAATAAAAACTGAGGCCTCTCAATTTTTTTATTTTATTTTTTATTTTAATAAATTTCATAATAAAAATATAACTTATAGAATATGAAAAGGAAAAAAATCATTAAAAAATTATAAAATAAAAAATACTTTACCTTCATATATATTTTTGATACATTGACCATATAAAATGGATAGTATTAAAATGAATTAGTAAAATGGAGAATTGAGAATTAGATTGTTAAATTAGGCATTTTAAATTAATAATTTTGCAAGAAATATAAAATTGGTGTTTTTTATAATTTATGCGTGAATATTGTTAGCTTTAAGAAAAAAAATGTACAACAAGTAGTGATTTTTTATTTTTTTAGGGGATAAATGATAAATCTCATTGATCATCATTGATTCAATAAAAAAAATTAGTTTAATCCAATAATATTAAATTAATTTGGTAGCTTATTACATTAAATTAAATAAATTAAAAACTAAATGGTTGGTTGGTTCTAAAATTTAATCAAACTTAATAAATAAATATATATTGGGTCTAAATTTTAGTTAACATAATAAATAAATATATAGAGGTATTAAAAAAATTGAGCCCCAAAATGGCAAAGGCTCATGTTGCCACCCCAGGCGGCCTGGGAAAGATTAGATGACTATTTTTTAAATTAAAGTGTGTGCTGACAATAATAATTAAGTGTGTGAAGTTGAAGTTTACTGAGAATTAAATGTGATAAGTCATCAAACGACATACTTTTGTGAGACCAATTTATGGAAAAATTTTCGTGATACAGATAAAAAGTGAAGTAATATTATTAATTAGAAATTATATTCAATTGATAAATTTAACCTAATTCGAAACTCAATTGATAAATTTAATCCAATTCTTCTAACTTACTACTCTATTATTTATTACTTAAATTTTTTTTTTGAAAAATAGAAAAAAAGGCTTTTTCTTTAAACAACATGAAATAATTAGTATAAAAGGCCAACAAAAATAAAAGGAGTAAAATTTAACATGACATGGTTACATCTAGTTAGTTGAATAATAAGGACATTAAAGTCCAAAAAGTGTATACTGGTTAGATTTATTATATAAATTGTTTGTTGTTGCTATTGTTAATTTAGTTAAATAAATGTGTATTTTTAAATTGGCCCTTTAAATTATAATGAGATAAATGATTTTACAAATTTAAAATTTAATTAAATAAAAAGTTTACTAGTCCATAATTCATACCTCCTGAATAATATAGGATCAATAACATGAGTGGATCTCTGGTGTCCTAGTGTATAAAATATAATATTATGTTATAAAGGGTATGTACAATTTAATTAATAAAAATATAATTTTTTCATTGAAAAAATAAACTGAAATTTAAATAGTATTAATGTTTGATTTAAAAAATTAAATTTTTTTCTCAGAAAATGTATTTGTTCTTATACTATAAAATGTATAACATTTGATACTATAGAGTATACATTTAAAAAAATTGGATTTGGGGCACAGACAAAAGTAAAAATGAAACATCATAGTATAAATTATAAATAAAAAATATTATAAATAAAATAAACTAAAAAAATAAATGAAAGTTGAAACAATTTTTTCCAATTATAATCTGTTCAAACCCTTAAATGGTTTTTTAGGATGTTTCGGATCGATTCCGGATTCTTAGTTTAAACGGTTGAACTGACCGATCTATCTATTTTGAAAACGATGCTCTAATTTTCGGATGCTAGTTGGTTTTTAATATTCAATTCGAACTTAGTTTCAAGTCTGTTTCCTTAAGAGTGTACACTTTGGAAATTGATGTTTGCAGATGATGTAGTAATCAAGACTAAAGGTAAAAGCCAATTGTAAATTGCAATATCACATGGCTTTTATGATATTTAAGTCTTTACTTCGAAAAGGAAAAACTCACTTTTTTTCCTCCACCTCTGCTTTGCAATTAAGGCATCCCATTGACTACAGCCAATATATTAAAACCAAGTACAAGTTTATTAGATAAAAAAAATGGAAAACTATATTTCAAAAAGCATAAAGTATATTAAATTAAAAGTATACATCAACAAGGTGAAATGCAAATATGAGTTTGAAATAATACAAATAATACTCTCTTTAGACAGGGTAATGCCTTTATTTTCTGCTAACAATAACTAATTTATTGAAATTCAAAGAAGCCTGCCCTGAAGGGGATCAAAGCTCACCATCCCAGAGCTCCTCAACAGACTTGATAGCCCCTACTTCCGATACGAACCCCTCTGCTTTTGTTCCTCTGCCCTGAGGCATCTCACCTATCTTCTTGAATTCTTCCTCGCTCAACTCCCAATCGAAGATATTTTTATTCTCTTCCATTCTCTCCGGTGTGTAGCTCTTCACGGCTACCGCCACACCGTGTTGATGCGCCCATCTTAGGATGACCTGTGGGACGCTCTTGGCTTTAGCCTTGGCGATGTTCTTCAGCACCTCATGCCCCACCACTCTGTCTGACCCCCACGCTTGTCCGGCTGATCCCAAAGGAGAGTACCCCATCACAATTATCCCTTTGCCCTTGCACAAGTCCACCAACTTCTTCTGTTGCCAGCATGGATTCAGCTCCACCTGATTCACAGCTGGGGGGATGGTTGCAAATGCCAACAAATCCTCCAGTTTCTTGCAGCTGAAGTTACTCACTCCTATGGATTTTGCCAACCCTAATCTCTGGCACTCTTCCATCACACTCCACACAGCCTTGCAATCGAATGGAACCACGTCTTCTTTGTTGGGCACCGGATAGTTAAAACCGGGAGACTTGATGCTCACAGGCCAATGAATGAGATAAAGATCAACATACTCCAGCTTCAGGTTCCTGTATACCCACACATGTATACAATCAGTGATCAATTATTAAAGTTGATCATGAATGAAACAAGAAATTAAGTAAATGATACTAACTCCAAAGATGTCTTGAGTGCAGGGAGAACACGGTCAGGGAAAGTATCAGCTGCCCAGAGCTTGGTTGTGATGAAGAGTTCATCTCGGGATTTGATCAATCCGCGCTTCAGAGCTTCTTCAATGGCTTCTCCAACGGCAGCCTCACTTCCATAAAGAGCAGCAGTATCAAGATGCCTGTATCCACGTTCGATGGCGTGGATCATAGCTTGTTTCTCCTGCTCTTTGGTTGGGCCATGACTAGCAGTTCCAAGTGCCAACACTGGCATTTTGTAGCCGGAATTCAACTCGAACACTGGGATGCCCATTTTTGATTTGGGATTACAGTGTAGGATGAAAGGTTTATATGTGTTTTTTTAAGAGTAGTTTATGGTATTGAATTTGATGAAGAATGGATTGTTTCTGCAGTATTTATAGAGCTCTGATCTTCAAAGGTTGAATAAAAAGAGCACCTCAAATTTGAAAATTGGAGGATGTTGACAAGGAATTAGTCATTATAAATGTTTAATTTATTGGAATCATTTGGGATTTAATTTAAAGTAATGTGAGCACAGCAGTTTCTTCTAGAATGCTTATATTAATTAATGCAAATGGAATGATTTAATTAACACAAGTGGCAAAAAGAAACTGGATTTTTGAAGCTGGAATGACGAAACACATTCTAATCATCCAAAATTTTGCAAAAAAAAAAGAGGATAAGTGTAATTAATATCTTTTAACTATTAGAAATTTACTCTGTAAATTGATATAACATTTTATGTATAGAGAAAAAGAAATTATTACAATCAAGATTATTATTCTAAATTGGCAAGACTTGCTAAAGTGTGAAAAGTCCAAGTCTCCTACCATGAAGTAGAGAAAACGTTTGATCGTGGAAATCTGCAAGGCTATTTGACTAGTATATGAGTATGACGAGGTGCTTATTATAATCTTATTATGTTTTTATTATTAGTATTATTAATGATAATTTTACTTATCTTAAGAAGTCTACAAGACTTAAATAATTATTTGTAGATGTCACACCATCTAATGAAGGAATAAATCAACCACTAATTTTTTAATGCAACTTAACAATTTGGTGTCTTCAGTAAATGAAAGGAAAGAGTAACATAGAAAAATGAAGTGGGAAGATAAATATGGAATGGAAGGAGTGCTACATATTACCAATTACCAGCAAGACTTACATAAAAGTGCCTTGAAAGTGAGATATTTTAAACTTTCTTAATTAGTTATCACTATATTTAACATGTCCTCACTTTTTTAAAAATTATATCACTTTATATTTATATTATAAATTATTTATTCCTTCCGTTCATTTTTAATCTATCAATTTTACTATTTTATGTCGTACACTCTTAATCTATCAATTTCCCTTTTTAGACATATGAGATCCACACTCTCACTACTACAATAAAAAAAATAGAACTCACACCCTCCACTAATACAAATATCCACTACACATAAAATAATAATATGTTTTAATCTACGTGCAAAACAAAAATGAATACATTAATAATGGACAGAGAAAGTATTAAATAGTTTACTGTATCATTATCACTTTCTTGGATATCAATTTTAATTAAAATATATTTTTATATATCATTAAAAACTCTTAAGATGAGAAACATTCGCGTGAAAATCATTTAAACATTTACTGCTTTTTATTATAAATGTTATTATTTTATATTTATAGTATAACTTGTTCGGGAAATAATTTATTGTACTACTATCATTTTTTATTAGATACTATCACTTTTTATACGTATTGTTGATGGTCGTTTTTTACGGGTTGAATTAAGATTAACAATTAACCGGATACCAAAACGGACACATCAAACACAAGTAATTTTCTCCGTCGCCCCATAAAATTAGTGCCCCTTTCCTTTATTATTAATGGTGTATTTACAAGTTCCATGGTGGAACATTACACAGTAGAGAGAAAAAAATGTGTGGGTCTCCTCTAGAGAGATGAAGTAAGATGGAGAAGATGAAGTTCCCCTTTCTTGTCCGCCTAGTAGTGTGTCCTTGTATGCTGCAGATATGTTGCCTTTATAGAGGATATTTTGTGAATGGTCACCCTTTGATTTGCCAAGTGTTGTCACGTGTTTCTCCAAGTACAATGAGAAGTCTGACATGTCCTCTTCACGGGTTATGCATGTTATGTTATGTCGGTTGAGTGTCCTTAACATGTTGACAGTATTCTTATGGGTTGAGGATAGTTAGCCGAAGTGTAGAAGACCGATGGTGAGGGGCATATGCCGAGGTCCGACCTTATCCTCGGTTCGGCTTCTGTCTTCTGCCTTCTTCTTATGCACAGTCAGCACCGATATTCTTGGGCGTGTGTTCAAATCCCACTCTTTATTTTTAATTCCGCCCATCTTTCAGATTGTACCGCGCGTATAAACCACGCTCTTATATGGGTATAAACACCCATAACACGTATCATAATGAAAAACTTCATGTGAACTATCTCACACATGTATTTGTTAACTTCGTGTGAACTATCTCACACGTATTTGTTGCAAGACAGTATTCAGTTTACATGTATCACCTACAATTAATAGCTAAGATAATAATTAGTAAACGGTTAATTTAATTCAGAAATGATGATATCATATTTCTAGTCAAGATTAATAGTCAAGATTTGAGAGCTATTTTAATATTTTCTGTGCTCATTTAGTCGGCATCGTAAAGAAATAGTTGTCCTTAATTATTAATAAATTAATTAGCAATTAATTAATTGATTAAAGTGTGTTTTACTTGACTGGAAGTGATTGTATTGACCATCCGCTGTCTCGAATTTCGATTTCTTTCACATGATATAGATTTGAATCACTTCTTTCGAAGTTTCTCCAATCTTCCAGTATTTGCACTTTGATGTGCATGATATATAATTAAATTTTTTTAATAAAATCGAATGAATTTTTTCATTGATTAATTGATTTTTTTTTATTTTAAAATTGAATTGAATCAAATAAAATTATACTCCCTCCAATTGAATCAAATAAAATTATACTCCCTCCAATCAACCACAAGATATTAATTTTACGTGGAATCAATTCAAAGATATTTATTTTTTTTAGTAAAAGAATCACTTACATTATCCCTCCATCCCTTTAATATTACTTTTCATTATGTTTAAAATTATACTCCTGGCCTCCATCTCTTAATAAGCTTTTTCTTTTCTGTTTCATGTTAGGGGGCGAGTATTCACACACCCGAAATTGTTGGATACACTCCAAAACAATTAAATCTAAATTATCCTTAATAAATTAGAACTGTATTTCTTTTTATTTCAAAGAAAGAAAACAAATTAAATTAATGCCGTTAATTACAAAAGACAATATTACAAATTAATCTCATAGTCTGAAATAAAAATTGAAACAACAAATTTATGAAAATTTTCTCTCAGCGATTTTTTTTTTTTTTGATAAAAGCAAGTTTTGGGATTACGAAAAGGATTAGTTTGGGCGTGAGAGTTAGAATCCATTTCGGAACATACTTCTCCATACAGTGCCGGCAGCCATTGGCGGCAGAATGGTGGCGGAGTGAATAACGTTTTATCATGAAATTTCTTAATTATTTTTTTTTAAATCATCCTGGGAACTAATTGGGCTTCTGCCCCAAAAACATCAAGAGGTGAGCTGGTAATTCCACGATGACGCTGCAAATTAAAATAATTACTTCTACAATCTGTGCTTTTACACTGATCTATCACCCAACGCAAATTCATTAATTTATTTTTTACATTTCACGAAGTTCAAGATCATCTTTAGGCTAGGAGGGTTGGAAATGATTACTATTAAATGATGATTGAAAGGGTAAGTTGGTAATAAGTGGGGTATGTATAACAAATATTCTATTTTTTTCAATTTTTCTTGGGGTTTATTTATAATATGGGATACGCTAAGTAATTTTGGGGGTACGAATAGCCGCCCCTTCATGTTATTAAAAAAATGTTTTTCTACTAATTTTATTAACTTTTAGCTAGGGATGTATTAGTATTTTTTTAGGTAATAAATACAATGTAAAATAATGTTGTGGAACATTTTTATGTAATAAAGAGAGAAATATTTAATAATATTCATTACATTACGTGAAAAAAATAAATAAATATATAATATGAACTTATATATCATCTAATAACCTACTCTATATCCTAATCCGATCTTAATTCATGCTTTAATACTTACCGTTGTTACAATTAATTAGGGGTGTGCGGATTGGGATTCGGAACGGATTTTTTAAAAATTCGTACCGAAATTCGGATCGAATTTTTTCAAAAAAATTATGATATTGAATCCGTAAAGAAAAAATCGATGAATTCATACCGAAATTCGGTTCGGATTGGAACGGATTTTGAAGGTATGAAGCGGATCAGATTTTTCATGAGAAATGGAGTTTTGCACATATAAATACTTAGAAAAATATCAATTAAATAAAAAAAACTAAATTTTTCATATCCAAATGAGAATCAACAGACAACCAAAATAATCATTAAACAAATTCGAAGTTTTAATATAATCATAAAAGTGCAATATTGATAATTCGTAAATCGTGATCATGGAGGTTTGTTGATCTGACCATTATCGTCACGTAAACTTTCATCTACAAAACACAATTAAAATATCTTGCGTTATGAATGAATATTATATATTTACTTAATTCTAAAAAAATTAAGTACAATAGTAATTTAAATTAAAATATGAAACATAAAGTACCTAAAAAAGTTTTAGACACAAATATAGATTATAATTTAATTTTTGCATTTTATCTTCATTAAATAAATATATAATATAATAATTATTTATTAAGTTTACGACTGAATTTAGACTTACTTTATTCATTATGTTCTCTAAAATAATACTTTGAACTTTGAACATATTATTTAATTTATTTCCTACATTTTTAGAAATTTATTTTACTTTATAAAATATATATTTTTTAATATACAGTAATAAATAAATATTTAGAACATCATATATATTTTTAAATTATTATTTGTAATTATGTTATAATTAATTTTAATTTATTAATTATGATTACATTAAAATTAGTAGTGTAATTAATTAATTCATGACATATAAAGTTTAAACTATAAATAATAAGGCAAATATATTAACTATAATTTTAATGCATAATTTAGATTCGGTTTTTTGGTACGGTTCGGTTCGGTTTGGTTTGGTTCGTTTCGGTTATATCCAATATTCGGTACAGAAAAACGGGATATATCCAAGTCCGTGCCAAACGAAAAATAGGTTCGGTTTGGTTTAAAAAAAGTAAAAAAATCAATGGATTTTTTCTGTTCGGGATTAGTTTGGTACGATTTTGGTTAAATCCAATATCTGTGCACACCCCTACAATTAATCGTATAACGTTCTAAGGTGCGCGCTATGCGTGAGAATTTGTATATTGTCAATCCATTGTACAGCAGTAAACTCTAATGTTACTGAAAGTACTCATATAACCAAAATTTTTTGTGAGATCTTACTTTTGTGGGACGGATATGACATAAATATTCATATTTAATGTAGAGATACTCTTTTGTGAAATGAGGATTTGTGAGACAGATCGATATATTATTAAAGTATAGTTGTTATATAAATAAAGTATATTATTATAATTTAAAGTATTTTATAGTGAATCGTATTATAACACTTTAAAAATATATTTTACTTCATTATTCATCTTACTTTAAAATACATACTTTAATTACAAACTAACATAACTCGTACTTAAACAACGGATCAACTCGTCTCACAAGAAATTTTGTCTTTAATTTAACCTGTTTTCACTTTTAACTTTTGTATAAATGTATTTTTCATATCCCACTAAAATATCCATCAAATATACTTTCAAGAGAGAGAAATTCCAAGATAAAACACACATCCTTAGAAATTGAAAAAAGAGAAATGGAAAAGAGAAAAGATGATCTTTCACATAGGAAAGTAACCATATGTTTTCCTAATTCCGACGAGGTTTCCAGCCACAGCTCTCCCTGTAATTTGCCGGAAAAGTTGTGCCCACCGACAAGGCCACTGTCGCTGACTCTATCAAATCCGCCACTAAAGAGATCGGCGGAAAAGGAAAGAGAATTTCAAACAAGCTGTAGACTCTCATCCTGAAGAAAAAATGCATGCTTGATCTCACCATGGTGGATTTGGAGGTGCAGATTTTTCTTCGAGGTATTTCAACACTGTCTTCGAACTGATTTTATTTTTCTTTGATTGAAAATATATTGTTGCTAAAGGTATAGTTAGAACATGTTCCTTTCTCAATTATGTTTAGTGATTGTAATTTCTTCGAGCAATAATCATGTTGTATTCCTCTTATCATCATAGTTAAAAGATATTTAACAATCATGCATGATATACTATAATAAAGAAATGTCTTACTCCAACATCAATGGAACATACTTTCATCTAACATACAAACACAGAAATTAGATACTATAATCAATCTGTGACATACTATAACATTCGTACATTGCGGTGCACTACCTTCCTCACTAAATCGTAGTCATTACACTTTTATAATAATATTATATACTATAATACGGAAACAATGTACAATAACTCAAAATTGAGTATACTTTTTAATAAACCTACTATAACACAGATATGACATACTATAAGACGGAAACGATGTACTACAACATCAACCAAGAATAATTTATTAAAAGACATTTTTGTTCATGCCCTTTAATAAATTAAAAAGTACTTAGGTGTGTTAGGTGAGATTAGTAAATTTGTTATTGAAGTATATTTTTAAGATTAAGAATTGATGTGATTTTTTTAGTAGTTCATAAATTATGGGGCGAAAAAAATATGAAATTTAACGTTGGATCCACAATTGTTTTAGCTTTAGTTTATTTTGACCGGTGAAGTAAAAATTTGTAGGACGCCATGTTGGTGGAACAATACAGAACTTACTATACATTTTTTAAGGCCTCTGCTAACCACACCTCTCCGTTTACCCAATACACCCCCAATTTTGACCTTTTTCAATTTTGACCAAAATTTTTACAATTTTACCCTTATTGCCTTAAATTTTAAAATACACCCATCAATACACCTTTATTGCATACACCCCTTAATTTTGACCAGTCAACACTTTGACTAACAGTTGACCAGAAATTTACAATTTTGCCATTTTTTATTTTTATTATTTTTTTTAATCCCCTTTCTCTCTATTTTCTCTCAAAAATGGATATAGTCCATTACGATCATATCAGACCCATCATTCTTCCGTACATTAGTTAAACAATATTAATCTCATAACTAACCAACTTAAAACAGTAACAGTACCTTTTTTGATCGTCAATCTACCGTGTATCGGAAGGTTTTACAGCTGCTCCTCACAGCCAACCAGTCGCCCCGCAGTGTGATGGTTCAATCCCGTTCCTTCAGCGGATTTCAGCACAACCCTGGTTCGTTTCCTACACCAGGTGTACAGGATGCTACCACTGTTCTTGCCAAAAAGTATGAAGATTAAGGTTGCAGAAAAATAGAAGGCTACATGAGGCAGAAGCCCAGAACTATTTATTTATTGAATGGAGAATTTATTACACACTCATCCTCACAGAACAAGAGGAGATTACTCCTTTAGCTACCTATTGTAGCTGCACTCAGAACACTCATACAAAGAAAGAAATACAAGGTTTATTTAGAAAGAGAAAACAGAGGGTGTTGGTCGATGCTTTCTGCTTCCTCTAAACTCTTATTTATAGAGGCTTTCGGATTTGAAATCCGGATTTTAAAGCCTCTTTACTTTTGCTGACATCACCGCTTACTTCATTGTGCTGACGTCACTGTTTACGTTTTTCTCATTGGATTCCAACTTTAACAGCTGGCTGGTCCCATGTTTTTATTGGATGCCAATTTTTGTGGTTGGCTGGTCCTTTTCCTTTATTGGATTCCTCTTTGTGGGTCATCTTCCCTGTCGGTCACATGTCTCTTATCCTTTCGGAAGGGTCACCTGACTCTTGCTTTTTTGAGTAGTCATTTGTCCTCTTTGGTGCCTGATGATCCTGGGTATTCCGAAGAGGTTTCACCCTCTTCTTCCCACGTATCTCCTTTGTTGGGGTGGGTCAGCAGTTCTGATCATTCCAATGCCCAATCTTATCCCTTTCCCAAATTCTGGTTCTGTTTGGGCGGAACAGCTTGTGCATACCTTGTTCGTCCATTGCCCAAGATGGGCCATGCTGCAATATCTCCGATGAGTCTGTTTACTCACCGGAATCTTGTTTCTCTAGAGAAGTTCTTATTTTTCTTGGAACGTCTTCTCCGCAAATATTGTCTTTTTTCCTATTAAAGTATTTAACAAGAAAGACCCATTCGAAGACTTGTGCTCGAACTTGAATGGGAACTTTACCTCCACCATTGCTTTGATGCAGGCGTACAAACCCCTTGCTCTTCGCGTAGAGTTCTGCTCTTCAGAAAATGTAAAAACCAAAACTGGTTCCTTTTTAGAAGACTCTTTGATCTTATTTGACGCTGAGACATCGAGTCTTCTTAGATTGATGAAATAGAAGGCCTCGTGGTTGCCTTTCCCGATTGGTTCTGGGGCCGCACCAGTGAAGTGTAGCTCTAATACATCGCCTCTAGATAGAGTCGAGTTGTTTTCTCATGCCTTGAAAACCTTTTCTCCTAGCTAGTCTGGAAGTTTTGCAAGTTCTGGGAAGCCTGGTGTAACAGTATAAATTGAAGCTAGTGCTCCAAAATCATACCATTATTTCACATCATTTGGATTTGAGTCTTCTTGCATCCAAACTCGGGGATATTCCCCAGATATATCTACCCAGTATTTCTCCGATCGGATTCCTTGTCGGGTATTCAATTTCTCCCAGCTGGCCTGGTATTCCTGCCAATAAGAGAAATCGGCTAAGTTAATACCAACCTTAACCATGTCTATCATAGGCCTAAGGTTGATCTCTCCCTCTTTAAACCCAGAGGTGCTGTGTTGACTCGTCGACTCTAGATGTGACTCCAGGTCTTCGATTTTTCCTTCGACCAGTTCTTCTTTTGGAGTTTCAAATCTAGGACTTGTGCTAAGGGTACTTGAATTCCTTGCTCTGAGTTTAGAGCCCCGTTCTCGACTACTCTCCTTTTGTTGATTGCAATTGCTATCAACAGCCTGGAGGAGTGGCTCTCGTGTTGCTTCGAATAGACTTGCACAATTTTGAATGCAATCTCGTATGCGATTAGACACTTTGGTCTGATCACTATCTTGTATTCTTCCGGCACTCCTTGCATTGAATGCCAGATTCTCGAATTCCCTCTGAAGCAACTCAAGGTTGTCCATTAGGTGTCTTGAAACAGTCAGGATAGAGTCTATCTCAGCTCCTTCCATCTCTCGTCAGGAAATCTGCCAAAACATTATCAACAAATTTAATAATAACAATATTAAAATCATAATATTGGCATTCTGCTTGCCATCTTAGTAGTCTAGCCTTTTCTGGTTCAGATTCGATTTTATTTTTCAAAAAGGCTTTGACGCTTGTGTTATCAATTTTAAGGATAAATTTCTTCGCGAGAAGAACAGCAGCCATTTTTTAAACGTCTTCTGAACTGTAAAAACTCCTTCTTATTGATATGCCATCTATTTGCTTTGTTTTCCGTAAAGAGCCCGCTACAGTATATGCATGGCATTTCTCTTTCTGTTGTGGACTTTATAAGAACCGCTGCCCACCAATGATCACTGGCATCTGTATAGAGTACCAGATCATCCTCGTCATTAGGAATGGCTAATTTGGAGAGTTTTTTGCAAACCTCCTTTAGTTGTTTAACCATTGCTCGGTGTGAATCATCCCATTTGAATTCAGCATCCTTTTTCAACAAAGAGCTGAACACCTTCCTGTATTGCACCAGATTGTTGATGAACATTCCAACAAAGTTGAATACTCCTAAGAAACTTTGGAGTTGTTTCTTGTCTTTGAAATCTTCGAGAAATCCTTAGACATTTTTTACAATATGTGGTTGTAGAATAATTACAGATTCGTCGATCTCTACTCCAAGAAACTCGATATGTCTTGTTGCTATTACTGCTTTCTTTTCAGAAAGCACCAATCCTTCCTTGTGGCATACTTCTGAAAATATTTCCAGATGTTCTAAATGTTCCTTCATGTTCTTTGAAGCTATGAGGATGTCATCCATATAGACAAACATGAATGAGAAATAATCTTTGAAAATATTATCTATCTTCCTTTGGTATATCTGGGGTACGTTTGCCAATCTCATAGGCATGACATTCCAAATATAATGGCCTTGTGGTGTGGAGAATGCTGTGAACTTTTTGCTCCCTTCTTCCATCATAATCTGGTAGAATCCAGATTTTAATCAAACTTTGAGAATATCTTGACATTCTTGATACAGTTGACCAAGTGTTCCCTACTCGGTATGTAGTATCCATCGAACTCCAAGATATTGTTGATCCCTTTATAGTTGATCACAAGTCTCGGCTTTCCCCGCTTTACTTCTCCATGATTTTGAACTAGAAATCCTGGACTGCTGTATGGAGATACTTCTGGTGATATTAACTTAAGGTCCAGATGTTCCTTAAGTATTAGCTGCATATTCTTTCGATCCTCTTGGTTCATTAGGATAGGCTTATATCTCACAAACTCATGCTATTTTCCTTCTTTTACTTTGAGTGAATCTTTGAGCTCGTTCTTATCCCACCAGACTAAAGGATTCTCATTGAAGTTCCTCTGTATCTTCTTCTTGACGTCCTCCAAAGATGTTTGTTCTTCGATTGTGATGTCTCTTTATAGGTTTTCTCCCAAACTTGCTTTGAGAAGGTGGATTATGTTCTCCTTTAGTTTCTCCATCTTCCATCCTCCTCTAGTCTCGATTCTTATCTGAAGGGCTACTTTGCCATATCTCCTCCGATCATTCATCTTCGGATGGCTCAGTTTTCATCACTACGCTTGCTGCGAAATCTGATTGGTATTTTTTTATTGAAATGCATTACGCAGTCTTGGTGCGATGATCTTATGTTCACAAAGGGTTGTGAAAATAAGCCTCCTAGTTGCATTTTCTTGGGTAAAATGCTTAAATGTCTGTAGAAAATTGTTCCCTAACAGAATATCCGCTCCGGTGTCGTGAAAATATAATAGTGGAGTTTTCTCCTTGTACCATGGGGTACGATCTTCTCCTCCGATCATGATTTCCTCTTGCTTGATTTCTCTGTTAAGGATTAACACCCTTTGCGAGAAATCTTTTCCGAGAACTGTTGGCAGTTCTTCGCCTGAGCCTTCAGGGAAGTCCCCTTCCTTTGTTGTGTAGATGCCAGCTCCTGAATCAATGTATACCGCAAAATATTATGCACGATGCTCCTTATATATCATTCCGATTGTGATATATATTGAAAATGGACTTGTGGCCATGGGCGGATCAGAGCTTATAAGCCCGAGCCTTTACTAATAAACCTTGTATCTTTTTCCCTTTACCGTAAACTCCATTCCATCTTGTAGTCGTTCCCAAGGTTTGTGATCCTCGAAAAACTCCAATCCCAGAACTAGTTGTTCTGGAAATCTTCCTGCCACTCCTTCGATTATCAGCTCAAGATCTCTGAGTTTGAGCTGTCCTTGATATCTCCAGTTGTTGGTTGTTGAAGATAATACAAGACATCACAAGGAATTGAGTTTTTCTTTTTAGTGATATCGAATATTACTTCGACTCCTCTCCATCCTTCTGGGCATTTTAGTTCACCTTTGGTTGTGAACTTTTTCGGCTCCTGGATTACCTCCACGATTGGCTTCTTTCCCCATTTTTCACTAATCATCATATCTTCTTGGAAAGAAATCCTTCTTTGCTCGAATCTGAGGCTATCTTGTCTGCTCCAGACCGACTTGTCCTTGATTCGCAAATCCATGTCGTGGATTGGCGGTAATTCTATTATTTCTGGCCTGGTTGCGCATGCAACCCTTTCGAACACTTCTGGTATCTCGATATACTCCTTCATTTGGAATAGATACGAATGATGGGTGTTGGACAGGGCATATGAGATACTGTAGGTGATGGAGTAAGGCCTATTCCCTTCTTTTATCAGATCTTTGTTTTTGAAGTTTTGATGAAGGATGAGTGCCCTACTGAAATCTTTATCTGCCAGATTGTAGGCAATCCTTGGATATATGTAGGATGCCACCTTGCCTGCGTATAGGTTTCCTGAGATTCCTCCCAGGCATGCCTCTCTTGTATTCTTGATCCTCTTATCAAAGATTGCAATATCGATTGGTGTATCGATACCTTCTTTGAAAGTTGCTTTGATGAGGATCCGGATTGCTCCGATATGGATCCAAGACATGGTCTTGACTATTCCTTCCTTGAGTTTACTGAGTTCCCTTTTGATTTCGTTAACAGAAAATAGTTGCATTTCCATCAGATTTCTCGTGAGCTCCATTGAGATGACAATTTTCCCTTCGGTCACTTTGTATATGATGTTGTGCTTTCTCTTCTTGAAGCTTGGAAAGAATTTGTCCATTCTTTCTACGGTGAATCCGTCGTACAGGTTCAGCCTTGGATCCTCCTTCATGATTCTCATAAGGGCTTTATGAGAAATGAATGTCTGGAAAAAGAATCCCGACATATCTTCTTGCATCTCCTGTCTGAAGCTTTCTTCTTCACTCCGACTCATCTTCAGATGACTCATCTTGGCTGAAGAATTCTTCTTCGTAGATTCTTTCGTCTGAGGGTATATCTTCAAACTGATATACCTGTACTAGATCTTAGAAGTAAACAGCCTCCTCCATTTCTGGAGTTGTCTCGAACTATCGTAGTCACTTTTTTAGTTTTTCGGGCAATCTGGTGAGATATGCCCTCTTGCTCCACACGTGTAGCAGTTGCAATCCTTGAATCTTTCATTGATTCGTGTGGCCGCTCTTCGGAACGTCTTTCTTGTGGGAGTTCTTCCTGTGCTCCTCTGGTTTGACCCTGAGGATAAGGCTTGACTTCTTGAACTCCATCTTGATGGTCCAGATCTTTGCCCTGATTTATAGCTTCGGGCCTTCTGTTTAGACCAAAATAATCTTGGTCTTCTGGTTCTCCATCCTCCGCTCCTTTGATTTAAGGATGATTCCTCTTCATCCTTTTCTGTTTCTTTGGGTTTCTTCCAATGATAGTTGGAAGATCATTGTTTTCGTAACATAATGGGATTGTCTTGTTGATTCCCCTTAATCTCTTGTAGTTCTTGTGTAGTGCCGCTTGATGACACAACTCTGCAATCTTGGCTTTGAGGAAGGACGTTCTTCTTGCTATCGAATCCAGCTCGCATGGTTCATACTCTTTGATCAACATTTCTCTCCATGGGCTCGGGACCTTGGTAAAGAATAGATGGAATACTTCTTCCTCTTTGACATTAGATTTCCATCTATACTCTGTGAAGAGTTTGATGTACTCATCTACGTGACAAATGTCAAGTAGTTCTAGGCTGTATAGGGTGTTCCTATACTCCATTTCTTTTCTTCTTCCATTCCTTCGAAGTATCCTACTCCGATGAAATGGATCTTGAAGATCTTGACCATTCGATCGACGATATTGCCTAGATCTTCACCTTCCATGACCTCCTTTTTGACTTTGTCTGAGAGCTCCTCCCAGACACATTTTATTGATCCTTCCAGGCTCATAATAAGGAATCTTATGAAGCCTTCTTTGTCCAGCTCCAATGCGCCACCGGCGATTTTCATGGCATTTGTCCATTCATCGATCAAGGCTTCTCTATTCTTGAAGTCTAGAGTGTCGAGGTTTAAGATCAACCCGTATGGATTTATCGGCTCAAGGTGCGACCGGCCATATGGGGTGTTGTATTTATTAGATCCTCGAACTCGACTTGCTCCTGTTGACATTCCTATGGCCTTCATTTTGAAGTTTCCTGGTGGTTGGAATATATCTTCTTGTCTTGCCCCATGGACTCCATATGATCCAGAGGTTCCTTCGTCTTGGCTTTGATACCATTTTTAAAATCGAAAACGGAACGAAAATAGGGATTAAAATGCTTTAATAATCATAATGACAATTCTGTAATTTTCTAGAAATTTTCAGTCATCAATTTTGACTTTATTGGTCAAACGTTGACCTTTTAACTTTTGGGTGTATTAAGTAAAATATGGGTGTATTGAGTAATGACATATTCGTAATTTTCTTAAAATTAAAAGGGTAATTTTGATATTTTAGCAAAAGTTGACCTTTAACTTGGTGTATTAAGTAAAATGAGGGGTGTGGTTAGTATATATTATTTTTTAGTGAATCAAACCCTGCACACCAAATCACCATTCAATCCACACCCTCTCACACGCCTTGTAATTTCGCTTTATTGACCTTCTACAATCCCATAAACTTATTGCTCAACTTTTTAAAACAACAAAATTAATTTTAGAATTAATTACTAATAGGTACACACTTTGTACCCCTAATTACTACGAGATACATTGATTTAAAATAATTATTATTTAATATAAAATATTAAAGTAAAATATCAATTATAACCTTATAATCTCATACACTTTTAAACCACCAACTCTACCCCTCACCCACCCACCCGTCGGCGTTGACCGGCCATTGACCGCCGCCGGACCAACACATTTTTTTTCTGCACACTTTTTTTTGCTGCACACACTTTTTTTCTACTGCACACACTTTGTTGCATACAACATTTATGTACAGCACATTTGTAGGGGTAATATTGGAATATCACTATATATTTTTGTAGTTAGTAGTAATACTTTTGTATGTTTGTATTCCATAATAATTAAGAGTTTTTTTATATACCTAGTAGTAATCTCCCTTAATTTTACTTCAAAAAACAGTATACATGAAAAATAATTCATCATAATATTATGTAATAATAAAACATGATATTCGATGGTTGAAATTTATGAATTTAATAGATAAAAAATGATAATAATTTTTTATGAAAATTTATATATAATCTTTTAAAAAAACACGCACACATAGTAGTTGGTATAATATAATATTCCTGCACAGCCGTCCCTAATAAAATCAAATTTTGGGATGGTCGTAGGTGCTATGAACTTTCGTCGTTATTATGAAATCAATATTTAATCGGCTGTACTGCAGTAATTCTTTATATATATATATATATATAACCATTATTACTCTACGGTGGAAATACTTTAATTTGTCAATTGCATTTCCGATGTAATGCAGTGGACTCCATCATGAATTTTAAGGAAAGTTTGGAAGAGGAATCTTCTAGATAATAAAGAAGCAGTTGACCCCTTAAAAAGATTAGTCTTCTAGAAACCGGGTAGTCTAGGGAAGAATATTTATTTAAGATTGAAATTTTGGGATGGTGCTATGAACTTTCGTCATTATTAAGAAATCAATATTTAATTGTTGCTTCCTACAATTCACATTCACCAACCATATTCTTCTAAACCTCTATAAATATTGTTAGAGAAACAATCCATTCCTCATCAAATTCAATACTACATACTACTATTACAGAACACATAAACCTTTCATCTTACGCTTCAATTCCATCTCAAGTTAAAATGGGCATCCCATCATTTGAGTTGAATTCCGGCTGCAAAATGCCAGTGTTGGCACTTGGAACTGCTAGTCATGGTCCAACCAAAGAGCAGGAGAAGCAAGCTATGATCCACGCCATAGAGCGCGGATACAGGCATCTCGACACTGCCGCTCTCTACGGTAGTGAGGCCGCCGTTGGAGAAGCCATTGAAGAAGCTCTGAAGCGCGGGTTGATCAAATCCCGAGATGAACTCTTTATCACCACCAAGCTCTGGGCTTCGGATACTTTCCCCGACCGTGTTATCCCTGCTCTCAAAACATCATTGGAGTTAGTATCTTTTACTTAATTTCTTGTTTCATTCATGATCAACTTTAATAATTGATCACTGATTGTATACATGTGTGTATACAGGAACCTGAAGCTGGAGTATGTTGATCTTTATCTGATTCATTGGCCTGTAAGCATCAAGTCTCCCGGTTTTCAGTACCCGGTGCCCAACAAAGAAGACGTTGTTCCATTCGATTGCAAGGCTGTGTGGGGTGTCATGGAAGAGTGCCAGAGATTAGGGCTGGCCAAGTCCATAGGAGTGAGTAACTTTAGCTCCAAGAAATTGGAGGACTTGTTGGCATATGCCACCATCCCCCCAGCTGTGATTCAGGTGGAGCTGAATCCATGCTGGCAACAGAAGAAGTTGGTGGACTTGTGCAAGGGCAAAGGGATAGTTGTGATGGGCTACTCTCCGTTGGGGTCAGCAGGACAAGCGTGGGGGTCGGACAGAGTTGTGGGCAATGAGGTGCTGAAGCACATTGCCAAGGATAAGGCCAAGAGCGTCCCGCAGGTCATCCTAAGATGGGCGCATCAACACGGTGTGGCAGTAGCCGTGAAGAGCTACACACCGGAGAGAATGGAAGAGAATCGCAATATCTTCGACTGGGAGTTGAGCGAGGAAGACTTCAAGAAGATAGGCGAGATGCCACAGGGCAGAGGAACAAAAGCAGAGGGGTTCGTATCTGAAGTAGGGGCCATCAAGTCCGTTGAGGAGCTCTGGGATGGTGAACTTTGATAATTTTGAGTTCAAATTTTCAATTGATGTCCATTGTTGTTTTGTGGATTACTTTTAACATCTATTTTCATTTAATTTCATTTCACCTCCAATGTACGTTTGTTAATGAAGAGTTTCTGCTTTTTGTTTTGTTTTATGAATATTCAATTTCTTTGTTTACTGTTTGGTCAATGATGGAAACTAGTATTCTCACTGTCATCTTCCCAATTCTCACTGTTAAGACTTGTTAACAGAAGTTGCTGCTATTTGTAAACTCAAATTTTCATTTTGATATTAAAACAATTCAACTAAAATTCCCTTGAATCATAAACAACTTAAATTTGAATTGAGAACATTTTTTAATTCAATAAAATAACTCCATCAATTCCAACAAAAATGCATTTACTTTGAAGGAAAGAATTCCTGAAAAACAAGAAAATTGCCCTCTGTTTCTGCCTCATATTTTAGAAGTCAAATTAATAAGAAATAGGTTCTGGAATCTTCGAGAAAAATAGTTTGACCACTTCAGAACTTTCCATGTGAAAGAGAATACTTAACTCATAAGGCGTCACCAAGAATAGATATTAATATTAATATTATTATTGGTCAACTTTCATATTTTAATAATCAGACTTCCATTCTTGAATAACATACTGCTCAAAATCAGAAGAAGCTGGCCATATATCATCCATCCATCCAACTTATATTACTTTACATACCAAAGAAACAAACTTTTTCATCCATCAAACTCCAACTCCAAAATGGTCATCCCAGAGTTGAACTGAATTCGGCTCAGAAAATGCAAGTATTAGGACTTGGAACTGCAAGCCATGATCTTAAAAGGATAATGGGTGTGGAATTAAAGATAAATTATGTGAATTCTGAAAAATCTGGAATACAATTTGATAGAGCATATCTATCTATGGAAAAAATGTTAAAGGGAGAATGATAAATAAATAGTAATACATCTGAAAACTCATGTTACTTAACCTTAAAAGAGTTTAGAGAGAAGCAAAGGAAGGTAAATCAGAATAGGTCAGAGGAGATAGCTGCATCACTTGATGCTTTAAAAATGAGAATTTTTCCAAAATATCTCAGGTTATGCTTACAACAGGAGGGTAGGAGACATGAGCTTCAACATAGCTAATGCTTGATTTCGCCATTCTTTGATCTCACTCGTATTTTGTCGCAACTGGTTTATGTGAATTCCACTGCAACAGCATCCAAACAATGGATGTTCCTGCAAACACATAATCTTTAGTCTTCGAATAACACCCTTAAAATGCATCAAGGATTATGGATGGGCAAGATGTCATGAAAAGAATTTTAGTTGCATAAAGAAAGAGATGCCAACTGTCACACCAAAGCTAGTAAAAAACCAGAAGGGTAGAGTGAATAAGATGAATTTGTTAGAAATTAAACTTAATATATGAATTTACTCTTTGAATACATGAATGTATTAAATGCATTCATGAATCATATTTATGTTTAGTTCATGTACTTATTTAATGAGTTGTTTAATGAGTGTGTCTAGATTCATCTATGTAGTAGTATAAATAGCTTTGTAGCCCCCAGGGCATAGCTCAAGTGGTAGAGGGGAGGGTGGAAAAGCCTTCCAGCTGAGCTTGGTTGCTGCAGGGTGGGAGTTCGAATCCTGCCTTTGACATGGATTTGGCCCCTTGCAAGCACAAGTTTAACAGTGAGCCCTCTCTATAAGCCACTTGAGGCACATCCTGCGATTTACCTCCTCCACCAATCCCCAGGGCAGGGGCGGTGGGGGCCCCTAATGGTGGGGTACACCATTTTTTTCATAAATAGCTTTGTAATGTGATGTTCAAAGTAAGTCATTTTGGAATTCAAGAAAATATTTTATGACTTCCTCTTCCTCCTAAAAGGAGTATTTTGAGTTTGCTATATTCCAACAAAGTGGTATCAGAGCCGATGACATCCAGATCAATTTCCTTTCAATACCCCATTCTTACCAAACTCAACTATGATAATTGGTCGGTAAGAATGAAGGCTATACTTGGATCCCAAGGAGTATGGGATGTTGTTAAAGATGGTTTTGTAGAACCAGAGAATGTGGCAACTCTAAATCAAGTTCAAAAGGAAGCTTTGGAGAAGGAGCGAAAGCGAGATCAGTGTGCTCTTATCATCATCCATCAAGGGTTGGATGAAGATATGTTCGAGAGAATAGCCAATGAAACCACGTCAAAGAAAGCATGGGAGATGCTTCAAAACTCCGTTATGGGAGTAGAAAAGGTGAAGAAGGTTCGACTTCAAACTTTACGGGCTGAGTTTGAGTCACTCTTGATGAAAGAAAGTGAAAATATCTCTGATTATTTCACGAGAGTTTTGGCTACGGTAAATCAAATGAAGAGACTTGGTGAAAAGGTGGAGGATGTTCGCGTAGTTGAGAAGATACTACGCTCACTTAGTTCGAAATTCAATTTCGTGGTGGCTGCTATAGAAGAGTCCAAGAATTTGGATGAAATGACCGTTGATGAATTAAACGGGTCATTGCGAGCACATGAAGAAAGGATGAATCGTGGAAAGAAAGAGCAATCGGAGCAAGTACTACAAGCAAAGACCAGTGGAAGAGAAAGAGGAAATCAGTCCGGTAGAGGTAGAGGTCGAGGCCGAAGCCGAGGAAGAGGAAGAGGTAACTATAATAGAAAAGATAAATCTCATGTTGAATGCTATACTTGTCACAAGTATGGACACTATGCCTCGGAGTGTCGCTCCAACACAGAAGATGAAGAGACAAATCTCATAGAAAACAAGGAAGATGATGGTGAGCACTCCTTACTTCTTGCACTCAAAGAAGATTCGATTGAGAGAGAAAACACATGGTATCTTGATAATGGAGCAAGCAATCACATGACGGGTGATAAAAATAAATTTGTGGAGATTGACTCAAGCAAGAAGGGGTTTGTAAGCTTTGGTGACAACACAAAGGTGAGAATTGAAGGCAAAGGTACGATTATTCTTGAAACAAAAGATGGTGGTCATAGAGTTCTACGTGATGTGTATTACGTTCCAAACTTAACCAGTAATATTCTGAGTATTGGTCAATTTTTGGAAAGAAACTATAAAATTCACATGGAAGATCGTATGCTTTGGATTCGTGATCAAGACTCTAACCTTGTTGCAAAGGTATCCATGACTAAAAATCGCATGTTTCTGTTGGATTTGAGAACCTGTGGGCCTATGTGTTTGAAATCATGTGTTCAAGATTCATCCTGGACTTGGCATATGCGATTTGGGCATTTAAATTTTGGAGGAATTAAAGCCTTGGGAGAGCATAAGATGGTGAAAGGAATTCCAAAAATTGATCATCCTGATCAATTATGTGAAGCATGTTTGCTTGGCAAGCACCCAAGGAAGAGTTTTCCTAATCATTCCAACTCAAGAGCAACGGAGCCTCTCGAACTTGTTCATGCCGATATTTGTGGTCCAATCAAGCCTCAATCTTTTGGTAACAGCTCTTATTTTATCCTCTTCATAGATGATTTTAGTAGAAAAACATGGGTTTATTTTTTGAAAAATAAATCGGAGGCATTTGATGCATTTAAGAAATTCAAAGTTCATGTTGAGAAAGAAAGTGGTTACAAGATACGTGCATTAAGAACTGATAGGGGTGGAGAATTTACATCAAAGGAATTTAACAATTTTTGTGAGTTGCAAGGGATTCGGCGTCTGATGACTGTGCCTAGATCACCCCAACAAAATGGAGTTGTCGAGAGGAAGAACCGGACAATACTTAATATGGTGAGAAGCATGTTGAAGACTAAGCATATGCCTAATGAGTTTTGGGCAGAAGCAGTTGCATGTGCTGTGTATCTTTCAAACCGAAGCCCGACGAAAAGCTTAAAAAATATGACACCTCAAGAAACTTGGAGTGGATGGAAGCCAAGTGTATCACACTTGCGGGTGTTTGGATGCATAGCCTTTGCTCATGTGCATGAACAAGAGAGAAGAAAGCTTGATGATCGGAGTAAGAAGCTTGTGTTCATCGGTTATGATGAAAATTCAAAAGGATATAAATTGTACAATCCAATCACCAAGAGGCTGGTGATTAGCAGAGATGTAGAATTTGATGAAGATGGCTCGTGGGATTGGAGCATTGCAGAAGAAAAAGGATCTTATGATTTTCTTCCATACTTTGATGATGATTCAGAGGAGATTACACCACCACCATCTCCTCACTCACCTGGTTCATCTCTCGTACCAAGATCGTCTTCAGGAGAGAAGACTCCGAAATATCGAAGTCTTGATGAAATTTATGGAGAAATTGAAGCTATTGATGAAACAAATTTGTTTTGTTTATTTGCAGATGCAGAACCTGTTAGTTTTGAAGAGGCAAAGCAAGATAAGAAATGGACACAAGCCATGGATGAAGAGATACATGCCATAGTAAAAAATGATACGTGGGAGTTGGTATCTGTTCCAAATGACCATGGAATCATTGGAGTTAAATGGGTATACAAGGCTAAGAGAAATGCTAATGGTGAAGTTGAACGATACAAGGCGCGGCTGGTCACAAAAGGATATAAGCAAAGACAAGGCATTGATTATGAAGAAGTGGTTGCTCCCGTAGCTCGTTTGGAAACGATTCGCTTGTTGATATCTCTTGCAACCCAAAACCGGTGGAAGATTTATCAATTGGATGTAAAATCAGCGTTTCTAAATGGTTATCTTGATGAAGATGTCTACATTGAACAACCAGCTGGATATGTGATCGAAGGGCATGAAGATAAGGTTTTGAAATTAAAAAAGGCGTTATACGGGCTTAAGCAGGCCCCGAGAGCATGGAACAACCGTTTGGATAACTACTTGCAAGCAAATAATTTTTTGAGATGCACCCATGAGTATGCTCTTTATGTGAAGAAAGAAGGCGCTAACTTGTTATTTGTTTGTGTTTATGTGGATGACTTAATTTTCACAGGAAGCAATATGAAAATGTTCGAAGATTTTAAGAAGGCAATGGCTCGTGAGTTTGAGATGAGTGACATGGGACTCATGTCTTATTACTTGGGGATTCAAGTAAACCAAATGGAGAATGGAATTTTCATTTCACAAGAAACATATGCAAGAGAGCTTTTAAAGAAATTCAATATGTTGAATTGCAAATCTGTTAGCACTCCTATGTAGTTTGGAGAGAAGTTGAAGAAAGAAGATAAGAAGATTGATCCAACTGGTTTTAGGAGTCTTATTGGCAGCTTGAGATATTTAACTTGCTCAAGGTCTGATATTTTATTCGCTGTCGGAGTCGTGAGTCGATTCATGGAGAATCCCGCCGAGTCTCATATGATAGCTGCAAAACGGATACTCCGGTACATAAAAGGGACGTTGGACTATGGTATCTTTTATTCATTCTCTAGCAGCTGCATGTTAATGGGTTATTGCGATAGTGATTTTGCCGGCGATATTGATGATAGAAAAAGTACAACTGGTTTTGTTTTCTTCTTGGGAGATAATGCAATTTCATGGAGTTCGAAAAAGCAAGCCATTGTGACATTATCCAGCTGTGAATCTGAGTATGTGGCAGCAACATCTTGTGCTTGTCATGCCATATGGTTGCGAAGATTGATGAGGGAACTTCACGTACAGCAGAAGTATTCTACGAAGATCATGATTGATAACAAATCTGCTCTAAGTTTGGCTAAAAATCCAGTTTTCCATGAGCGTAGCAAGCACATCGATACTCGATATCATTTCATCCGAGAGTGCGTTGCAAAGAAAGAAGTGGAATTAGAGTATGTGAAATCCATGGATCAGATTGCTGATATCTTTACTAAACCTTTGATGTTTGAAGATTTTCAAAGATTAAGATTCATGCTTGGTGTTCGGAAGAATCAAGTTTAAGGGGGAGTGTTAGAAATTAAACTTAATACATGAATTTACTCTTTGAATACATGAATGTATTAAATGCATTCATGAATCATATTTATGTTTAGTTCATGTACTTATTTAATGAGTTGTTTAATGAGTGTGTCTAGATTCATCTATGTAGTAGTATAAATAGCTTTGTAATGTGATGTTTAAAGTAAGTCATTTTGAAATTCAAGAAAATATTTTATGACTTCCTCTTCCTCCTAAAAGGAGTATTTTGAGTTTGCTATATTCCAACAGAATTAACCTCAAAGAATTTCGAAAAAAAAAATTATTTAATTTTATACAGGTGTGGGTGCAGGTGTATCATGAACATATACATGGAGTCGGCATCAACAAGGCATGTTTCAATGAGGTCGGAAGATAACATCATTTCCTTTGAGAGCAATTCTGGAAACTAAAAAGAATCAGACGTGATCCTATTTGATAACTTCCAATTAGATTGAGCTCCTGTCGGATTTAAGGCAGACAATAAGTAGCAACAAAGAACTAAAAGAAGTATTGCAACAGTAAAGACATAATATCTTAATGTAGACACAGAATTGTGTGGGCTGTTATCCAATCAGTAGAGGCTATCATAGCTCACAGTTTTACATGTTGGATAGGATTTACAGATATGCAAGACATTATATATATTAAAGTAGATGCTGATCATTTAAGAGCAATGAAAAATCTCCATTATAAGAGTATAGAAGCAGTACCTGCAAAAATGCCAACAGTTGTCAGGTTTCCAATGGCCATGGTGTTGTAAATTAGATATTTCGTCAAGAAATGGCCAAATGCATAGACAAAGGATAGGAAAGTGGCCAAATATAGAGGCTTGTTATCAAGGTTGAATGCGCAGAGATAGCAAAGGGTGCAAGTTAACAGCGTCCAAACTCTAATGTACGCCCATGAACTTCAGTCACTATAAAATTATGCAAAGATGATCACTTATAAAAATCAGGGCAAAACGAAGTAGCTAAACTTAACAAAAAGAGAGACTGATATCAATAGATGCATGCATGGAATATTTTACACGTGGATTATGTTCATTGAAGGTTGGAGAATGATCCTAATGTGTTGCATGCAAGCTGGAAGCAAGTTATGGCAGTTGAAACAAGCTAACAAACCATAACTGTCAAAACTGCCAAACTAGTGCAGTTTTGTGTGGTCGACTTTGGAGCAGTTTTTGAGCGGGTTGTTGAGCTACTTGGAACTGGCTATACAACTGCATCTTAACTACTAAGTGAGGGCTATCCAGTGGAGGTTTAACCGGATCAATAGGTTAAGAGAGTAGCAAGATATAAGAGCTCAAAGTAGCTTGATCACAGCAATTTTTGCATTTGAGTTTCACAGTTTCTGTTGCTTCGTTTTCATTCTTCTTGTTGCAGATTGAGATCAATCCAATCTGGTGTGGAAACATTGAGTAATAATAAGAGTTCTTCTCCTCAAGTGGATGTAGGTTATTCAAAACCGAACCACTATACATCCTTGTGCAAGATTACTTTTCATTTCAAGTTCTATCAATTTATGTGTTTTAATTCTTGAGTGTTTGTGAGATTTTGTGTGTTCTTCATAACAATTGGCGCCGTCTGTGGGAAATCCAGATATACAGCAAGCATTCAAGATGAATACTACAAGATTTGATGTTGAAAAGCTCTCAGAGAAATCAGATTTCAATCTATTGAAGATCAAGATGAAGGCAGTCCTAATGCATCAATGTTTGATGGATGCTCTCAAACCTCCTCCACCAGTGAAGACTGAAGTTATCAGAGATCCTCAAGCTGCAGCAGGTCCTGTAAGAGCACAGGTGGATGATCAGGTACTTCAAAAGGCATACTCTACAATAATTCTATGTCTAAGTGATAAAATACTCAGAGAAGTATCAAGGAGACAACAGCTATTGGGGTATGGAACAAATTGGAAGCCTTGTTTATGGTTAAATCATCTGCCAGCAAGATGCATCTGAGGCAAAGGCTTCATGCATTCAAGATGACTGATGAAAGGTCTCTAATGGAGCAAGCTGATGAATTCTGCAAGATCACAGATGATCTGGAAAGTGTGAATTTCAAGCTGTCCAGTGAAGACAAGGCTATCATGTTGTTGTCAGCATTACCAAGATCACAGAGGCACTTCAAGGATGTTGTTCTCTATGGAGAGAATGATGTAATACTGCTTGAAGATGTATTGAAAGCACTTAGATCAAAAGATCTAGAGGAAGTGGCTGACAATAAAAAAAAACCTGGAGCAGAATGACTCTTTGCCGAGAAAGGAAACCAAAACAAGAAATGGAACAAATGAGGTAACTCTGATCAAAAGAAGGGTGCATCAGGTCAGTTAAATGGAAAGAAGTGTTACTACTGTCATGAACATGGGCACTTCAAGAAACAATGTGCAAAATAGAAAGCTAACAAGTCCAAAAAGGTTGATGCAACTACTGAAAATCAGAAGAATCAAGTCAATCAGGTTGGTAAATCTCAAAATAATGCTGATATGGAAGGTATTGAAGCTCTGGCCATCACATCATCAGATGTGTCTGTTGAGTGGGTATTGGATTCAGGGTGTACATTCCATATGACACCTATGAGGCATTGGTTTGAGGAATTCAAGCATCAAGAAGGAGGATCAGTATTATTAGGTGATGATCATTCTTGTGAAATAAAGGGGGTGAGATCCATCAGACTGCTTATGTTTGATGGAGTTCAGAGGCTTCTAAGGAATGTTAGATATGTTCCTGGATTAAGAAGGAACCTCATCTCCCTTTGGATGCTAGATACTCAAGGGTATGATTCAAACCTGAGGAAGAGAGTTCTCACAGTGACTAAGGATGATAGAATAGTCATGAAGGGAACTAGGAAATTTGACTTGTATTTTCTGGATGGGAGTGTTGTTGTAGGACAGATACACAACACTGATCTGCAGGATGATGCCAAGCTATGACATGGTAGGTTAGGACATATTAGTGAAAGAGGGATGCAAGAATTGGCTAAACAACAGCTGATCAAGTTTAATGCTAATGATCAGATCAGACAGCGTGAGCATTGCATTCTTGGTAAGTCCAAGAGACTTAAGTTTGGTGAATCAGAACATACAACCAAAGGAAGGATGGATTATGTTCATTCAGACCTCTGGGGACCTTCAAAGACCATAACCAGAGGTGGAGGAAGATACATAATGACCATTATTGATGATTACTCAAGGAAATTGTGGGTATATGTTCTGAAAACCAAGGATGAAACATTTTCTACATTCAAGTTCTGGTTAACAGAAACAGAAAATAGCACTGGGAGTAGTTTGAAGTATTTGAGAACAGACAATGGATTGAAGTTTGTGTCTGAAGAGTTCAACTCATACTGCAAGGAAAAGGGAATTAAGAGGCATAAAACTGTTCCTGGAACTCCACAGCAAAATGGCATTGCAGAAAGAATGAATCAGACACTTTTGCAAAGAATTAGATGCATGTTGAGCAATACAGACTTAAGTAAGATGTTTTGGGGAGAATTGGCTGCAACTACAGCTTACTTGATCAACTTATGTCCTGCTACAACTTTGAATTTTAAAACTCCAGAAGAAGTCTGGTCAGGTAAGGTTCCAAGCTATTCTCACCTTAGAGTTATAGGCTGTCAAGCTTATCCCCATGTGAAACAGGATAAATTGGAACCTAGAGCACTTAAATGTGTTATGATTGGTTATCCAAAAGGTGTAAAGGGGTATAAACTGTGGTGTTATGAAGAGAACAGACTCTTGGTTAGTAGAGATGTTGTTTTCATTGAAGATAAGATGTCTTTGATCAAAGATGATCAGAGAAGAGAGTCTGAGCTTAAGGTGGAGCCTCAAAATATGAACAGATTAGGTGAAAGTGAAGAGAACTTCACTAACAAAGATATAGATGAAGTATCAAGAGTTAAAGAATAACTTAATACCTATCAACTTGCAAGGGACAGATAGAAAAGGACTATAGTGCCACCTGCAAGGTATGTGGAAACTGATATAGTATCATTTGCACTATATACAACAACTGAAATTGAAACTTATGAACCAAGAAATATGATACATGGTGGGGAGATTAAGAAAAGAAAAAAAAACTAGATAATAGTCACTCCTATTAAATATAATTGAAATAAACATAAAGTGTGCACCGCTTAGTAAGATATATGGTGCGAGAAGCCCCCAGGGCATAGCTCAAGTGGTAGAGGGGAGGGTGGAAAGGCCTTCCAACTGAGCTTGGTTGCTGCAGGGTGGGGGTTCGAATCCTGCCTTTGGCATGAATTTGGCCCTTTGCAAGCACAAGTTTAACAGTGAGTCCTCTCTATAAGCCACTTGAGGAACATCCTGCAATTTACCTCCTCCACCAATCCCCAGGACAGGGGCGATGGGTCCCCTAATGGTGGGGTACACCATTTTTATGGTGCGAGAACATATAGTAGCATGTTGATCATTAATTAGTATACCGCTTAGTAAGATACATGGTGCGAGAACATATAGTAGCATGTTGATCATTAATTAGTATTTGTGGAGATGGCACTGCATTGTTCATAGGAGTATGTGCTTTTCTTTAGAAATAGTGGTCACACACTGATTTCTTCATGGAATAACGCAAAATCTCTCTTAATGTGTATAAATTTTTATTTAATAGTGTATACATATTCTTTAATAATTAATTTTTTTTACACTCAATTTTTCATTAAAAAAACTAACAAAAATTGTGTACATTTTTTTCATAATTGTGATATGTTTTTGTTTATATTTGTATACGTTTTTTAAAATGGGTGTACAATATCTTAGGGTCACTCGGGTGCATAGTATAATTAGTCTAAAAGGTAAATGGATGTATAATAATAAGTTTGTTGTGAAATATTTTATATGGGCATTACTCCTTATATCATTAGAATATGAAGAGAGCATATTTACCATTAAGAGTGAGAATATTAGTGTTTTATATGCATTCATACCGTTAATGAAATATCTCTCCTTACTTCCCTATTCTTCTCTTCTTCTTTATTATTATCAAATAGTTTACAACAAAGTTGAAATAAATATTCCTTCAATTTTAAAATACTAGGTAATTTTACAGTACACCGGGTACAGCGTAGAGCTGTTAAATGAAACGAGCTACTCGAAAGCTCGACTAGGCTCGGCTCATTAAAGCTCGAGCTTGAGCCGAGCTCAGCTAGATTTGACAAGGCTCAATTATTTTAATAATAATTATAATTAATAATAATATAATAAATATAAGATATATTTATTAAAAATCGGCTCGATAAGCTTGATAAACTCGACTCGATTGGTTTAGCGAGCCAAATCGAGCTCGACTCGGCTCGAAAACTACTCCAGTCGAGCTAGAGCTTGAGTATGCACTACTCGAGCTCGCTCGACTCAAATAACAACTCTAGCGGTGCACCTAGAATTTATAGGTGTAAATTAAGGATTAGTGGGTAGTTATTTATTTTAAAATTTTATTATTTAATTTTGTTTAATGGTGAAAATTAAATTAAAATTTAATTTAATGATTAAGATCGTTCAGATGAAATGGTACACCAAGTGTACCCCAGTTTAACTCTAAATACTTGATGTTTTAGTAAAGAATATCATTAATTTTATAACCGCATCCGACAACGAATAGATAGAGGTAACATTTTGAGATTTAACCGGTAAAATTAGATTTTATATATTTTAATTATATTTTATAAAATTACCATTCATAAATATGTATAAACACCTAAATATTATTGAAATTTAAAATATAATTTAAAATCAAAATAAAATTAAATAAAAATATTTATAATTCATAATTTATACCTAAGACATAGTTTATAATATATTCAATTCAATATTATAATTCATAATTTAATCTATAAAATGTAAATATTATATTTTAAAATTAAAAAAAATAAAAATAAAATATCATAAGAGTAAAAATTAAAAACAAAAAACTTAAAAACACTAAAATTGGTTGGATTTGTTGAATCGATCCAACCCTGTTCAACCCCAAAAATCAGTTTTTGGAATTTTTCAGATTAGGATCTGATTCCCACTGCAATCGGTTGAACCTGCCATCCGCTTCGATTTTGACAACATTGAATATTACATGTCAAATTGCTTGATATTTTAGGAATTTAAAAATATATTATCAAGATATTGTCTTTAATCAATGTAAAGAAATATAAATTATTTTATATTATTACTGCACGTTAAAAAATAATACTAGATTGAATAATACATTTTAAATTACTTGATATTTCAGATTGGACCGGATTGAACCGGTCAAAACCGAAAATATCAATCCAACCGATTATGTAATTATTTTCATTTTTTTAAAATTTTTAAATTTTATTATCTTTATAATGTTTCCCTTCTACTTTTTAATATTTTAGAACGTAATGTTTAAATTTTGATAAAACTATGAATTATAAAATTAAATGGGCGTGCTATAAACTATGTATAAAGTACAAATTATGAATTATAAATATTTTTATTTAAATTAATTTTTAATATATATATATATATATATATATATTATAAATGTTGATTCTATACAATATAATTGAGAAATAATCTTAGACATCTGGAATAATATAATTTTTTTATAAAAATACTTGAAAAATAATTTATAACTATATTTATTATTTATTATTATATTTAATTAGTAAAATTTTTAATTTAAAATTATAAATAAAATCAATTTCTTTTTAATTTAACATTTTTAATTTTTTTATATAGATTTTATTTAAATAATAAAAAAATCATGAAAAGATAGAAATTGCTATTAAATTTTAAATTTTGTTACTAATAATCACTCTATCCAAATTTAACTTGTGTCATTTCATTCTTTTAAGAGTTGGTTTCTTATGTCCTCATGTGCACAATGTGTGAAAGGGTACAACATTTATTCTGAAGGGTATATATTTTAATTAATAAGGGTACAACATTATGTTTTAAATTGTATGCACTTTCATAATTTTTTTTTTCAAAAAATAAAGAGTATACGTCCTGATACTAAAGGATATATTATTTAATACTAAAGTATGGATGCACGGTGTCCCCAAACACACGAGTTTTAGCCTTCTTTTAATGTTAAATCACAACTCTATTTTAAGAAATTCATTTTACAGGAAATTCTCTTATTATTATTTTTATATGGATATATAATATAGATATAGTTTTATAGTATATTAATTACATATTAATAATTTTAATTATTTTATCTTCTATTATATCTATACTTTGAATTTATCGGATTTAATTATATGTATATGGAAATTAAATCGGTTGCCATGAAATTATAATTAATTTAATATTAAAATAATCCCTTCGTCCCCTCGAAAGGTATTCGTTTACTTTTTGCACGTGGATTAAGGGTATAATAATTTAATGTAGAGTAAGGTGAGAGAAATAATATTTTAATGTGTAGTGGGTAGTTATATTAGTGTTGAGTGTGGGGCCATGTGTAGTGGTTGTAGGTCACATCAATCCAAAAGGGGAAATAGATACTTTGTAATGGGACGAACAAAAATGGAAAAATAAATACGTATCAAAGAGACGGAGGGAGTACACTGTATTATAATTATAATTAAGAAGACAAAATAAAAAAAATAAAAAAAAAAGGAAACATAAGGCATTAGAAATAATCATGGGAGTAGAATAATTTAAAAAATAAGAATGTAAATTAATTTTTTTTAATAAATCAAATAGAAAAGTATACTGAGGAGACAAACTATTATTTTTCCGTTCACATTATCTGACTACAATGCATGCACAGCTTAGTGGAATGGGTGAGAGTGATTTTGCGTTGAAAACTTAGGGGTTACGAAGATGGATAATCATTGTTGACATTTAAGTAGCATTAAAGATGAAATTGCAGTGTTTATGGGAGAACGTGAATTTGTTTTGAAATGATGATCACTAGTCATTACTCCAGTGCATATTTGGGAGTGCTTACTGTGCATGGTTTAATGCATAGTCCATTAAAGAATGGTATGCATGATGATGTGAAGTTGGACATGATTGCACCCATAAATAAATAAATATAATCTTTATTAGAAAAAATGACTTTCTCTCTCCATGGTTAATGATCAAACCATCTTGAGAATTGGACCATATTCTCTCATTTGCATGTCAAACCTGCTTAGAAGATTGCCTTTAAATAAAAATATAATATTTTTTTATACAACGGCTTGAATTCATTGTAGATTGATCCAACGGTCAGATTTTATTTGAGTCATGTGTGAGTCTGGGTCAGCTAAGTAAGACTCTTAATTTTATATTTAATACTCCTTTTATCCCATAATAAACTTTATGATTCTCGATTCATATGTTTTACAATAATTTTCACCACCTAAAAAAGAAACAGACAATTCTTAGTTGACTTGGGCACACACATGACACAGGTCAACCCAAGTTTCGGTCATCCAATCAATGCTGATGTCATCACTGGCAGCTTTATTGTGTTTCCCAACATAATGCTAGATATTTCGGATTTCATTTGATTTAATCTGCACCACTCTGATGACATTGTTTGACAATTGCACCGCATTACTTTTTCTCGTCACTGTAGACTCAATGCCTTGTGAGATCATTTCCGCACTGCAAACTCCAATGTCTATTCTCGTCCTTTGCACTGCGCACCAGCTCCGTCTTCATGTAAGAATTCTCATCACCACATAGCCCACAACACTGCACTCAGCACGATCCTATCTCACCCCACTAATGTTTTCTTTCCAGCAACCTCATACAGTATATATTCCTTAATATACTTTTCACTTATCTTACAAGCCACCTCAGTCCAATAAAAATTTATCAACACATCCTCCCATTTTAACCATTAATTATATTCTGAAGGTTGATTAAAGTACCTTCCACACCATCCCTACCCAGAAACCCATTCGTTTCCATATTTTACCCAAGTTTAACTTGTTGCATACACTAAATAAAACGATCATTATCTGATTGCACTAGATCATTTATCTTACAAGTGGTGAACTGACAGTTTACTTCTGTCATGGCATATCCGATCTCGTATGTTACAACCTTCACAATAATTTTGTTATTAATCACTTTATATTTTGCAGCGGCAGTTTTGTGCGTGCTATCATTTTACTTAATTACCATTCTACCAGACATTATTAATTTTTATAATGAAAATTTTATGTGCTCTATCACTCCAGACATTGCTATCCCATCCATATGGATTTATGATGATATGTTTTTGTTACAAAGTCAAAAAGTTCAACAAATGAAGACGATTTATAATGTTTAAAAGTCCAACAAACGAAGATGATTTCAAATTCCAAGTCACGCATGCAGTTCTGTAGGCTGTAATAAAAAAAATTACCAATCATATTCCAGTTATATAATTTGTTAAAACAGTAACTTGCAATTACATAGAAGAGTTCCAATCCTCAAAATTTGAAGTACAATCCACAGTAAGTCACATTGAAGTGTAAATCATCAATACATCACAACATCATTGCATCATAAAAAGCAATAGACAGTTTGTAATACAAGTGTTAGAGGCTTTAGTCTTTGTATACCACGCCATTGTACCATATCCATTGTCACCACTTTAGATAAAAATATCATCGTCGTTTTCATTGTTACTAAGGTACTCGTTAGGTTGTTCAGACCCAGAATTCACATCGCGAACCTACATCACACGCGGAAAATTTGATTTATAATGCCCAACTTCTCTGCATACACCACAACGCCTCGTTTTCCCCTTATTGTGTTTTGACTCACCCTGTGTGCCCTTTGTCCTAACAATAATAGGGTCCTTTACCACAGTTTTGATTGGCATTTTCAGACATTCGACCTCCTGGTCTGCGACACTATCTTGATCCAGGCTGCCCGATACAGAGCCTCAGAACTGGACCCAATGTTGCATAGCTGGTACATCTTGGCGTGCAGTGATAAAAAATCAGATCATTCGGATTGGCTGATAACTCACCAAGATCCATGGATACCTCATTGCATGTCTTTCCACATCTTTTATGAAGCATATCTTTCGGAATACAGGACATATTAGAAGCTTTCATCGCACAAAAGATGCGACTACAGGGCAAGTAACAAGACTCGAACATCTGACATGTACATTTGAATTTTTTAACTAATCCATCTATCGTCACCGTAGTTATTGTACCATCTCTACCCCTATATTCACAAAGTTCATTCTTTACACCATTCTCAGTAATAATACTAAAATGTGTGTGCTTGCATTCGTTTTCAATCTCATCACGTACCTGCATAATCAATATAAGTCAACCCCTTAACACGTGGGTTCAAAATACATATCTAACAATTGTACAAGTATGCAGAGTTTGCTAACCTTCATGAACATTGTTGTCGTATAGAATCCTCGAGCAAAATTTTCGAGGCCCTGAAGTGATTCCGCAGTACAACTTCTTTTTGGCTGTCCATGAAGTCTTGACGAAGAGTGTTTTCCCTCGTCCGTATTATTCATCGCCAGCATTGTTTCACGAATAGGTATAGACTTGGATCGCTCTGTAAAAACACCTTCATGTACGAATATGCACTTTCATATCTCTGGCTCGTGGTCATTCTTGCTAAGAACACATTACTGAAATATGGTTCTGCCCACTTATCCTTCCTAGCATGCATATCAGTGATAAAATTATTTCCTGTCAATCCGAAATCGCGGACCATTTTCTCCTAGCAATCTTCTAACTCCTCTTCCGAATGTCTATGCAGCATGCACCTCTTCAGCGCCGTTAAAAATTCTGACCCCGTCGAAATGGTTCGAGCATTTCGCATCAAGTGCCAAGAATAAAGCCTGTGTCTCGTTTGTGGCATCACCACTGACAAAGAGACCCCGATTGTTCTATCACCATCACTTATCACCGATAATGGTGCTTCCCACCCATTGCATGAATAAAAACCTGAAACATCCAGGTGTACAATTTAGTTGTCTCCTCGCTTACCAGTCCACAGCGAAAAACACTTGTATTGTAATGATTGTTGACCCCGACGATTTGAACAAAAGGCATTTTAAAACGATTGGTCTTGTACATTGAATCAACAACAATCACATCACCAAAATGCTGTAGTCGAACCAAGATCTGGAGTCAGCCCAGAAAATACAACTTAATCTGTTATCACTGTCCACGGCGTACCTCACATAGAACCCCCTGTCATTCTCCACCAATGCTGCAAAATAAGCAATCGTAGACTCCGCGTCAGTGCCAAGCTGCTGCGTTCTTTGGTTATCCGATCCTACAAAATTATTCAAGTCCTTCACTGTGAAACCTACGCCCTGGAATCCGTCATGAGCTGTTACCAAAAAATCCATGATTTTGCAAGTTCTAATTATAGAATCCTTCATTATTCGTATCTCCATAGCATGTCCGTCCTCTATCTTTCTATGGGAGGAAAGAAATGTACCTGATCTAGTTTTGCAAGTGAGTCATCTCTCTTAAGTTTTCTAACACCTAATATTGCTCGACATTTACACCTAGAAGACAGCTTATATGTTATTCTCTTATCCACCGGCAATGGACTCTCAACCGATCTTACCCCCTCACGAGAACACACCCATCTTCGTCGTGATATCATCCCAGTTCCCTTGTAACTATCTGTTCCTCCGTGCCTGATTCCGAATCCCATGTAGATTGCATACGCATGGTAGAAGGACTCCGCATCACCGATGTTTCGAAAGCACTTTCCAAGAAAACATGCAGTTGACCACGTCACCGTATCCTTATCGGTCAGTTCACCGGCGTCTACCAAGTACTTGGTAATTCGGAGTGGTGATATATGTTCAATACTGGGATCATCATCTGGGTTATCTGATCCACTCCCTTGTCTTGCGTCCATGGACATTGCTTCACCAGAAATAGCGTCCGACGACTCTAACCCCATACCCTGAAATATACCCAAATTCGTTCTCCAATGTTAGTGGGTGGTTGACTAACTCTACAGACCTAGAGAGTGCATAGATGGGGTTAGACTACCCTTGTTGCATTTGATAGTATCCATTCATCGATGTCATAAGCAAACCGCCCATACATGCCAATCAGGGTCAACAGACGTACTATTAGTTTTCAAAAGGCTGTATTAAAATCCGAAAGGAGCCAACCAGCGCAACGTATAATTAATTTGTTTTCCTTAGTATTTTTGGAAGTCCACAATATCAATGCAATTATTCCTAATTATATTTAATTTGTGAGCCCACAAACCTCTAATACAGTTATAATATTCCAAAACCTTATATTTAGTTTCTATTTGGGTGCTTAGGGTTACAGTTTACACTACACTTTTTAATATTTCAATTTTACTATATAGTATGTTTGTTTACTTGTTACAATAATAACATAATCATATCTTATTTATAATTACATTGTAACATTCCAGTAGAAACCTGTAATATAACTTAGTGTCCAATTACTCTATCATATTCTGAACACACACTGCTATGTCAGATGCAATATTATTTTTATTCATATCAAAAACTACTACATAGTGTTTGGAAGAAGGTTACCCTTTTTAATTATTTTTATTTTTTTCCTTTTGCCGGTCTCTCCATCATGTATTTCAATAAACATCGACATCGGTGGCTTATCAGACATCGACATAAAATTCTGAACAACATTTGAAATCAGACAGCAAACGATGAAACTGGGCAGGCAGTCAAACCATGGGCTCCGCACTTACAAAATATTCACAGCATTTGTAGATTGTTTAGCATATTAATCATCATATTCTGACAATTATACATATAGTAAAGTAGAGTTACGACGATTTGAGATGTACCCAACTTCGCACCGCCCTCCAATTCTGTGAACCCGACGCATCCTGCACCCTTCACCATGCCATCTGCACCCTCTATGGAGCAGAGTCAGAGCTACATGACAACAATTAATATTACATATGATACTTAATTGAATTTGAATACGTTTACAAATTGTGTTCAGTTCATATCCTATGATGTTCCACTTGCGGATGGCCACCTATTTTTGTCCCCCCTTGGCCCTCTCCATGATTGCCTCCGCCATTACCCAAAACATAACACTACATCCAATACCAGCATACCAATCCAGTGGAGCTTGGCTGATCCTAGCAAATTGGCATCGTGCCCTTTTATTATCCAAAAGCACTCCTTGATAATCGGCAGTGTGCAGTTCTGCTCTACCCCATCAAAAGCCTTCATTGCGGTTTCCATTCTAGCTTTGGCCAACTCACGATTGTTTTTTCAAAATTTGTCAAAGTATTTCTCTCTATAAACCCAACCTCGTTGTCTCAATTCTTCCTCGGAGAGGCTTTTGAGTTCATTAAAATTTTCCACCCCCGCAGGTTGACATGGTATTTCGGCTGTATCATGTCCCCTCCTCGCAATCCTGCTAACATGTTGTTGCTTCTGTGTCCGTGAAGATTGGTCTGGGTTGCCACGAGATGAACTTCGCTGGCCATGACTAGTTGGCAAAATCATTTCTTTCCCACCGAATTGTTGGAGCAAATTGATGCAATTTGTCTACACCGGCATCATATTCCTCTATGTAAACGATCGCAGCCACTGTGCTTTGTGCAGTGGTTTTCCTGGATCTATCTATTCCCCTGACCTCTGTTAAAATTTCCCACATTTTCTCCATCAAGAATGAATAATTTTTTGTGCTTACTAGCTCCTCGGTGATGTGATATAATTTTTTTTTATGGTGGCCACAAGGTTTGCGTCATTCTTAAGATCCATAGCCTTTGTTATGGTCAGGTTCTCATTTATAGTTTTCTGCATCATTAGACTGGACTCAGTTTCGATAATCCTTCTTTTATTTATCAACTTTACAATCTCCAAGTAATGCTTAGTGGACTCTTCTGCCATTCGGGTTACCAGTGATTTCGCAAACTTGGTGCTAAATAGTTCTGAAACCACATCAGCGATCTGATCCATCTGCTTATTATTAACTTCCTTGAAATGTTGCATTAACAACTGCTGTTGACTAACAAGTTGTGATACACAACTCCCCAATCTCTTTCCTCATGTCGGTGATAGCATCCATTTGTTTGTCGCTTGGGCACTCATCAATGCACCGCACACACCTACGCACCTTCCTATGGCTCTCGACCACATATATTCCTAACTGTTTCCGCTTCTGACCATGCAATGCTGGTGGAGGAAGATCCACCGGTGTGCGAGGAAGATCCCCATCTCCAATCTCCTCTTGATAAGGTAATCTTTCACCCTCTGCACCGCCTTCCCTGTTTGATCTGTTTGTCAGTGTTGAGACTGCAATGGCGTTGTCGCCTTGCAAATTATCATTTACGACGCCCATCGCTCGTGAGCCCAACGTCACCGCCGATGGAACTGTGTTCGCTAACTATCTACCCCCCACTTCCTCACCTGTATTGCCCTTGCTCAGTGATGCTATAACCACGGGTGTTGTTCCGATTCCTCCACTTTCAGTCATATTTCCGCCGTCCACGACGGTCTTCATTGTTGTTTACATCGACACTAGCACATGCATTACCAGTGGTTATCGCCCCCTCCCTGACTCGAGTGTGGCGGTTATCCGCATGATCGGACAACAAATCTGCAACCTCATCTATTGAAAGGAAAGACTCAACCTACTCCTCCTCTGTCTTCAAAAATGGAATGATGTCTTCAAACTTATACCACCATGAACCCACTCTTATTTCCATCCAGGTAGACAATCTCTGTTTTTCTTCAAGTCGGAGTTTCTCCATCTTGAGCGCGTAGCTTGGGGTTGACATTGCCGGATCTGATGTCGATCTACTGATTTTTCCTAGCCGAACTGCAACCTGTGTCGCCTCTTCCGATGAAGTTCTTAGGCGGCGATTTGAACAAGAAGTTATTATTAGAGCAATGACCTTTTTGATGGTGTAGCGGCGCTATTTTGAATTTTGTGTGGTATGGGTAGGGGGTTGTTTAGGTTTATAGAATTTAATTTGTATTTGTGTTATGCGTAGGACATTCACAAAGTCTTATATTTAATTATAATATATATATATATATTATATTTATTATGTTTATTATTTTAGATTCTATGTTACACTACAGTAGAACCTTGTTAAATTAATAACCTCCATAAATCTAATAATTTATCCGGTTTCAACTTGGGACCAATTCAAATTTGGGTATCAATCAATTAAATAATAAGATAATATTTTTTTTAGGAAATTATAAAGAAAACTTAAGGTCTCAATAAAAGTATAAATTAATAATTATTAAAAAAATTTCAACTTTAGCATTCTAAGATAATTTAGTAAATATGAATCTACTATTATTTGTTTTTTTATTAAACTTAATATCTTCATTAATCCATCTTTAAATTTATCGATTGTACCCAAGTAAAATATGGGTGACCACGGCTCGCGGCTCTAAATTATAATTCATCACTAACTTTTTAGGGGTTTGACGGTCGGTTTCACTGATATAGCGATTTTAGTAATAAGACACCATTAAATTATATAGGATGAATAATACGAAATTTAAATATTCTAGACTTTACATGTCTCAAAATGTATTTCAGTAATCCAAGTTGACAATTACAAAAGCTACAATTATTTGCTAGTGTAAAATACGGGAAGAAGTAATTTCTTTATAGTAAATTTATTATACATCATTATAGTCATGAATATAAATGTTATTATACAGTTTAAATAATAAATTAAAATGAATATTTCCAGTTTTAAACTCATCATCCTTTGTTATGAAATTTCACTATCATAAAATGATCCTAGCACAAGAACATATGTTTACAAGAGCAAATACTTTGAGATCCCAATGTATATATACATCAAGTATTTCCCTAGTTGAGTATGTTGTTAACACTTTTATTCTTTATTATGATGAGTAACGATTCATCTTTCAAAAAAATTGAAAATACTAGATCTAACAATATTTTCGCTTGAAACAAATAGACATGAATATTTGCAATGTTCCAAATTAATTATGTTTTACATTATTTACTATTAATATTACATGAGAGATGGTCCATCCAAGACCTGAGACAGAAGATTTTCATCTCAAATCGGGGCATTAATTCTGATATTTATCAATTCGGTGATGAATTCTTTTGGGGGCCTAAGATATGTATAACCAAGTAAATGTAGGGCCTGAATTTTGGACTTAAGTTTATAGAAATATGAGATAATATTTTATAATTTCAGTCCTTGGATTGATGATTTTCCATACTTCAATCCCCATATTATTTAGTGAAGTATCGGTCAAAACATAAACAAGGATGTCATCTTATAACCAAGTATTGTTTCGCTCAAATCATTCGCAAGTTAAGAATCCATTTAGAATATGACTCCTTGCATCCTGCTTTAATTATTTCTGATGACAGTAAAAATATTACTAATATCTGGTTGTAACGTTTCATACGCAACACAATCAATTGTATGAACCAGATTGAAATATTATTTTCAATTGTATTCTCGCTTGTTGTAAAAGGTTGAAAATTTATGAATCAGAACTTTATTTATTTATTGAAAATGCTAGATTTTATTATTACTATAGTTCTTTTATTTCTCACACTATTTATAGAGATACAGTTGATTAACTCATAGGAGTATGTATTTGCCAAGTTAAAAAAAATAATATATACGAACCTTTTCAAATACATGTTTAAATGATCCAAGCCAAGCCGAGCGTTACGAAACTTGAGTTCCATTTCTTATGAAATAAACGAGCTCGAGCTCATTAGGAAAATCTCATTTTGTTCCCGAATATCCCGGCAAACAGGCTTACTAACGTGTACCCGGCATTTTTTCAAGAACGTTTATTTAGTTAAGTGTTCATGGATCTTTTGCTTTTGAACACCTATATAATTTCGTTCGTGAACATGATAAACAAATACACCCTAACCTAAAATAACAAAATATTCATCAATTACCAATAAATGTAAGGAAATTTATATTATTTCATCGTGTTTTTTATTATTTCATAAAAACATGGAGTATTGATGAGTGATATTTTCACCTACATTTTAGTACTTTTTTATATCCGTTTTCATATTATTTTATTCGTATTTATGTGATATTTAGTTGTGTTTTGCATTTTTATTGAAATGTGTGTGAATGAGCTTAAACCTATGAGCCTTTTTTCATTTGCTTCTTCCACCTTTTTCAACGCTTCATCTCGAGCTTTGTTTGATGCGATCAATTGCTCAAGTAGCTCATCAATTGATGTTCTTCCCTCATTGTTTGGTGTCTCGGTCCCCCGGTTGATATCCCAGAGGATAAGCAACCGCATTGCTCGGATTGGAGTAGGAAAAGTTACCTTGCTTTTGTTGTTGTGGGTATGAACTTCCACTACTTTTATCATTGAAACCTCCTTGCCTTGGTGGATAGTTCCCTTGACTTTGGTTGAAATTACCTTCCCTTGGTAATTTCTTCCTTGCATGTATGATACATCCTCCACACGTGGCATAGAGTTGACTCATTGTTCACCATTCACAATATTCAGAGGTAGCACTCCTTGCTCACGTTGTAGCCCTTCAACCATATTAGCTCCTTGGTTTGAACTTTGATTCAAACTCATTTGCTTCATCACCTCTGCCACAATCATCTCAACACTTGGCGTTTTTGGCTCAACATTCACACTTTTGACATTAAACTGTTGCCCTTGATCAAAATTCTCAAAAACCATAGCATCCACTTACTCGCTCCGATGGCCGTTGGTACACATTTGTAGCTATCTCATCAAATATCCTTATGGCCTTTTCCGGAGTTACACCAAGTACGGATCCACCCGCCAAAGCATCAATAAGCAATTTTTGTCAATTCACTAATCCTTGATAGAAAAATCAAACTTGTTGATTTTCCGGGAATCCATGTTGTGGACACTTGCGTAGCATATCCTTGAACCTTTTCCACGCTTCATAAAAACTCTCTTGAGGCATTTGCTTGAATTGAGTGATCAAACTCTTCATTTGAAGCGTTTTGGAAGGTGGGAAGTATTTGTTCAAAAATATTTATGCTAGCTCGTCTCAAGTGTTGCACGTACCTAGGGTAATGGTAAATAGCCATGATCGAGCTCTATCTTTCAATGAAAATAGAAACAATCTCATCCTTATACAATCCTCACTCACCTCATTCATCTTCACGGCATTTGTAATCTCAATAAATTGAGCTAGATGAGCATTAGGATCTTCATTCGAGATTCCTCCAAATTGTTGGTCTCTCACCATAGAAATTAAGACCATTTAATTTCAAAGTTGTTGGCGTTGATTGACGGACCCATCACATGTGGCATCACCCTCGGCATAAAAAAATCTCTTATCACCCTTTGATCATTGTGAATTCCATGTTGTACCGGAGGTGGTGGTTGTACATAAGCTTGTTGTGGAGGAGCATAAGCTTGTTGAATGCCATGTTGCCTTAGAACTTGTTGCACTATTTGTTGAAGCAAAGCTTGGTTGTTGAAACCTCCATGATTTTGATAGGCTTGTTGAGGAAGATTTGCATTGAATTGGGGTGCGTTGTCTTGCGCGTTCACATTTTGTCCTCCTTCCCCATCATGCTCTATCTCCACACGATTATCTCCTTGAAAATTCTCCATTAACTCACTATTTTTAGTTTTGTTCTCTTTTCTGTTTCTCCTCAAAGAGTTTTCAAGCTCTAGATCAATTGGTTCAACTTGATTCCCTTTCAACCTTGTTTGCATACACCTTCAAAATAAGAGAAATTAGAACAAGATTTTCAAAAGCAAATACAAGTAACAAATAAAATAAAAATATCTCTAGTAAGATTACTCAAAACGATCCTTCTTAAAGCTACTAGCAATTGTTGCCTCCCTGGCAACGACGTCATTTAATTAGCCATTTTATAGTTGGAATGACCAATTAAAAAAATTTATCGAACCACAGGGAGGTCGGCGCTAGAGCTTAAGTGAGATCACGTTTATCGCAATTTTATAGAGACGAATCATCAATGGGAAGTTTGATCAAACAAGAAATTAAATCAATCAAAGTAAGCAAGCAAGCAATGATTAGCAAACAAGATAGATGAATGAAAAGTGGTTTTCCAAATTAAATAAAAGTTAGATTAACAACAATTAAGAAGTGGAAATCCTAGGATAAATGCATCGAATTCACATGAATCATGGATTGAAGACTAAGGGCCAACACTAAGATCACCTAAACTCCCTCTCAAGATGGATAGGATATGGTTCTAAACATAGATCAATGAGTTGGTTCTCACTCAAACAATTCCAACTAGGTGCTAAGCTTGAAATGAGAATCCCTTCACACGATTAATCAACCTCTCGATCAAACCAATCATATGTTCTATCAAAGGTTTCTAAACTCTAAAGGATTCCTCAATCTCTTTACAATTTATAATGCACATGAAGTGTTTGATGAAATGATTCACTCAATTATCCTAAGCACATAATTGATTTCTCAATCTAATCACATATTTAAAATAACTAAACACACAAATCATCAATACAAATCAAGCAAATAATAATCAATGATAGAAAATCATATATCCAATCAATATATGAATTCAAATACACAAATCCCAAAATTATTCAACAACTCTCATGTTGCTAATCTCACAAGGGAGATTAGCCTACCATATTCATAAAGAAATTAACATAGACAATTAAATCCTTACAAATCATGATAAAACTATGAGGTTTAATACAAAGATTGAATGGAAACTCCCTTGATCTATCTTCAATGGTGATCTCTTTCCCTTCTTTGCACTTTCCTCTCTTCCTTGATCCTTTTCCTTCACTTGAAAGTAGAAATTGATGGTGGGATGATAGTAGATCCAAAGATTGAAGAATGGATGAAGATGATAGTATGAAATGAAAGAAATGGTGTGTGAAATGTGTGCAGGGCTGTGAATTTCGGATCTCTATCTATAATATTAAATCAAGGGAGTTTCCATTCAATCTTTGTATTAAACCTCATAGTTTTATCATGATTTGTAAGGATTTAATTGTCTATGTTAATTTCTTTATGAATATGGTAGGCTAATCTCCCTTGTGAGATTAGCAACATGAGAGTTGTTGAATAATTTTGGGATTTGTGTATTTGAATTCATATATTGATAATACTGCCAACTTATCTTAATTAATTAGCTTATAATTAAATTGATAATACGTTGTCTTTTGGGTTCGATATTTAACTTGGTCACGTGCTTAAGCTGCAACTAATATCCTTAATATTTTGGGATTAATTTTGCGTGCAAAGAAAATGCGCATCATATATCCATTGAATACAATTTGCATACTCAATTTGAATACCCAATCTACATACCCATTCTACACACCCATGATTGCACACTAAGAATTTTTTAGATGAGCATTATCTTTCTGTTTCATGATTTTTGTTAGATGTAATCAACGTCAATTTTCCATTTTCTTTGGAAACAGATTTACATTTCGAGGAAAAGATTATCGTCACGATCGCCGGTGGTGTCAGATTGATTTCTCTCATCATCCTAGTAACTTCAACTAACAGCCTTGTCGATCAGCCCGACGGTCCTCTACCCAGAGCGTGGCGTCGCTATAGTATAATATGTCCATGTCAATCAACGGAATATTAACCTTGGCGGCGGCGGAGTCGAGAAGAGTCAGCCGATCTGAGGGTTTCTTCACGTAGCGATCCGGCATGACCCGAATCCTGCTATTCGATAGGTGTTGGACCCAAAAAATAGGTTCAGGCTAGCTTTTGATGCAGCTTATCATTTTCGTGATGAAGACAAAAATTGAGAGAGAATGAGAGTATGCTATGTAAGCATATAAGAGAGAAATTGCGACACATTGATGAATTCAATAACAAATTGAAGCAACGATCAACAAGAAATTGATGAGAGATTTTGTAATTGAGTAGGTGCAAACATATATATGTATTTATATAGATACAAAAGATGTATGTATGCACTGTAGGCATGAAAAATGAGTGGTGAGTGAAAAAGTGATAGGGATATAGATATATGTATTTATATACGGCGATACATATACTACAGATAGAGAGGTAGATACGACGTCGTGGCTTAGAATGATGGGCGGGAGACAATTAGGGTTAATAATGAAGAAAAATAAAGTCTGGCGCCATGAAGATGCATCTCATCGCTAGGGTTATTCTTCTGAAAGAATTTTCTTTCCTGCAACACTCCATCGGATTTGACACCTACTTCTCATAAGAGATTACCACAGACAAATTAGGGTTCATAGAAAGGAGTAGAGAGGAGAAGAAAAGAAAGGGGAAAAGGCGTGGTGTTTAAGATAAAGTCACGTGAAAGATGAAAGATGACTATATTTTGAAGAAGACTGGATAGGGATATTTTGAAAATCTCACCACTCATATTTTGTATCTATCAGCAATATTTTCATTCAATGTATCCAACAGTAATATAAGAGTATAATTTGTGTTGGGTAATAATAAATCCATTAATTAATAAAAAAGTATTATTCTACCTCCCAGAGATAAGGAGATGGGAAGAACTCTTGTCTCATCTAGTTTTTATGTTTGATCAGCCGAGAACACAACACAGCCACATCACTCTTACATCACACCCGATAAACTCACTATCTACAATATATAAATAAAATATCTATATCATTTTTATTTTCCCTTCATCCAAAAAAGAAAAGAAAAAAAATGGGCATCATGAGGTAAATGTGCTTATAATATAATGCAAATGCGCATATTTCTTTAGAATTGGGGAGTGCATACTATCTTCTCGTAAAATATTAATCTTAAAACTATTAGGATATTTTGAGTGTCAAAATTAAAAAAAAGATTTATTACTATCTAGTACAAATTATACATCTATATTACTATTAGATACAATAAGGTGAAAATATTACTAACAGATACAATATATTAGGATGAGATCCCAATATATCCCTATAATAAAATATAATCTCAATCAATTTCTTTCATTAATAAATTCAGTTCTATATATTCTTCTATATTTTTTTCTCTCACCAAAAACCTTTTCTCTTCCTTCAATTTTCCTTTTCTTCCTCCGAATTTCCGGCGTCCTCCTAGCCAAACACGAGGAGGGTTTCTGGTAACCCTCCCCACTCCCAACGCAATGCCCTATTCTCCGTTGAATCAAATTCTAAAATTCGATTAACCTCTGAACATTTATCTATTGGTTAGGGTTTCTATTTGCACGCCCCTATTTGTTTGGAAAAAGAGAGGTTTTGTTGGTAGAAAATACTACCGGTGACTTTCGCGGTTGGTTTGGCGGTATTTCTAGTTGTGTCGGTGGCGGCGGTTGGTGGGGACTCGCCCAGCATCACGTCGACTCTGGAGAGGGCTAATCACGACGGGTTGGAGCTAGTCAACTTAGACACCGTGACCCGGTCAGACACCGTAGAATCTTGCAGCAACGCCCTACAGGTAGCATCTTTGATTTCCTGATTGAAGACATTTACGATCCTTATCTTGTTAGCCTATACTTTACAAGAGTTAGATTGGGGAATCCTCCTAGAGAATTTTATGTTTAGATAGGTACTGGAAGTGATATGTTGTGGGTTAGTGAAGAAAAATTAAGAATGGTGGAATTGGACTAGGAGCTTTCTTTCAACCTGCTATGTTTCTTCGCTTCCCTGGTCTTGGATTTTCTGCTTTGGTTTGCATGTTCAATTGCATTCAGAAACATTGCCCTGCTTCTGGTCTGGTTTGTGTATTCAGAAATATTGCAATCAGAAACATTGCCATGTTTCTAGTCTGGTTTGTGTATTCAAAATTTTGTATTTAGAAATATTGCAATCAGAATATTATTGTGCATTTGATCTTGTTTTTTCTTTAATTTGCGTATTCAATAATATTATATTGGTCTTGGTTTTCCTACTTTAGTTTGAGTATTAAAAAATACTGTATTAAAAATATTGCATTCAAGAATATTGCTCTGCTTTTTTGTCTTGTTTTTTCGTATTAAAAAATATTACTCTGCTTTGGTTCTTTCAACCTGGCTGTGTTTGGATTATCTATTTTGGTTTGTGTATTTAAAAATATTAAATGTCAAAATATTTGAACATTTAACATTCAAAATTATGCTTACCATATTGAAGATTAAAAATTTAGGAATGTAATTATGCTATGTGATTATTTTATGGAATCTATTTTTCCTTATTCAGAAATATTTCTGAATACGTTAGAACTTGAACACATCAATTTTAAAAAGAAATACATAAATATATTCTCAAATGATATTATATGTAAATTAATTTTTAAACAAAAAAATATATAAGGGGAGATTACTACTAGGTACACAAAAAAAAACCCTTAATTACTATGGGATACAAGCATACAAAAGTATTACTACTAACTACAAAAATATATAGTGATGTTCCAATATTATCCCTACAAATGTGATGCACATAAATGTTGTATGTAGCAAGTGTTCGTGTGCAGCAAAGTGTGTACAGTAGAAAAAAGTGTGTGCAGCAAAAAAAATATGGTGGTCCGGCGGCGGGCAACGCCGGTCAATGGCCGGTCAACACCGACGGGTGGGTGGGTGAGGGGTAGGGTTGGTGGTTTAAAAGTGTATGTGATTATAAGGTTATAATTGGTATTTTACTTTAATAGTTTGAATTAAATAATAATTATTTTAAATCAATGTATCTAGTAGTAATTAGGGGTACAAAGTGTACCTATTAGTAATTAATACAATATATAATTAATGAATAAAAATATATTCAATATAAATATTTCTGAATATTAAATTTTGAAGGTATTCCAAATGAGTATTCAGTGTAAAAAACAGTTTGAGCATGAAGATTCGGGATTGAAATTTGAACACAACAATCTCCAACGTATTTTCTATTTTCATGAAGAGATTAATGGGTAAATTAATTTCTGAATATAATTAAACTTAAAATAGGGTTAAAAGTGGTATTTGATGAATTTAATTTGGATATTGTACTTAGTAGTAATATAGGTATATAAAATGTGTAATGGAAAAAAAAAAAAGGACCAATTTTATTATTGTTTATATTTATATAATTATCATCTATCAATGAATTAAAAATTAAAAAAATTGAAATTGAAATAAAGTTATTGATTTTGAGATGGAAAAATTATTTCAAATCAATAAATTTTTTATATGAATAAATCTAATTATTTATAACATTTAAGTAATAAAAATTAATAAATAAAAAAACTCTATGCTGAATTTTTATTTTTACAAGTTTTATATATTATAAATTTATTAAAAAAAACCTCTATACCGAATTTTTATGTTTACAAGTTTTATATATTACAAAATTTTAATTGGATTTAGGGTTTAGCTATATGGAATTCGAAAAATTGATCATTTTTAAATAAAAGTAATCATTTTAGTTAGAATTTAACTATTTTATAAAGAAGAAAAAAATCTAGAAATTATTTTAAATAAAATAAATTACCTAATTGACAAATTCTCTTATGAGACGTTATTTACGTGAGACAGTTTGTGAGATGTGTTAAAATATGTCTATTATTTAGATAAAGTATATTTAATAATTGTTAAAGCCTAAAGTATGTTGGATTATAAATAAATGTATGATTTTAGTGTATTATAATTTGATTTATTAATGATATACTTTAATTTCAAATAAGCATAATACAATAAGTATACTATAGTGATGGGTCGACTCGTCTCACATCCGTCTAACAAATAACTCGTCTCACAAGAGAGTTACTCCAGGTGATTTGATATTAAACTCAGTATTCATTCAAATAATTTAATGACACCATTGTCTAAAAATAAATTTGTGCTCTCGGAAATACTTGCATTCATAGCCAGATGTTTACGTTTAGGGAGGATCATATTTTTCCATTAATCTCCCTTTATTTTCAATTATTCAATTAATCTTTCAAAATTAAAAACGTACTATGAAATCTTGCAATATACGAAAAGCAGACTGCAATATCCACAGTACTGTACTGACAAGCCTTCTGATTTTGGCTATTAATGCACTTCACATTGGAATTACCAAAAACCCCCCTTACCTCACATTCCTCAATAATTAATTTCTGTAATTAAAAATTAAAATACTTCAGAAGAGTCCCATAATTCCCTTCTAAATTCACTCATAAATTCTACATTAAAAACTACTACTAGGGCAAAAATTAAAAAAATTAACCATATAACAACCTTCTAATTCAGATTTTAATCATAGAACATAAATAAAAAAAAATGATAAAATAAAAATTACATGGGCAAAATACTCATCTTACTCAAAATTAGTCAGATCAGAAAATGGCATTTATAACCCACTATACAAAAATTGAACTAAAATATACTCCAAAATACAGAGGATAAGCAAAATATAACACCGCCAAACAATTATCCATTTTTCTAAGAATTCTGTTATAACAGAGAGAATCCGCACCAATTCGACCCGCCCACCCGTATTCGATTCTACGGGTTGAAGATGAAGTTCCCACATTTACACTTCCAACACATGGGCTTATAATTGGAGATATCATCTCCTCTCGAATACTCAATTCTTGTGATTTCTTGCTGCAATCTCTTGATCCCACCTGCAATTGGGACTTGAATCGCTTCGCAACGCCCACAATTTCTGCATATTGCATCGCATCTGGGAGGCCTTGATCCGATCAAACCCCTCATTGTTAGTGCTAATGCTTCATCTCTCATCTGCATCATCAAAGAAACACACACACTGTTAGTGCTGGTTTTTACAGATCAATCATGGCAGTAATTGGGGCCAATGAAACAGGAATACGAAAGAGAAGGTTAGAGAGTCCGTAAGTCTTACCATTTGGGCATTACGGAAATGCCTACCTGCAAGAACATGAAGAATGCACATCAGGTGTTTGATGAAATTACTGTGTGGTTAAAGAAACAGGAGAAGCTATGCAAGAATCGCTAACCTTGAGCCACGGATAAGAACGATAGGAATAGAATGACATTAATGTAGTTTCTTGGCAGAATCATGGTGGGAAATCTGGAGCAGGGCATGGAATTATTACAGAGGGAGGGAGAGAGGGCGAGTAGTGTAAAGGTGGTGGGAATTATGTGCAGAGGGAGTTTGTTGAGCAAACATTAATGTCTTTCTTTGTGGTAAAGAAACAAGAATTTGATTTCATCCTTTTTAGAGCAATGATTGAGCTTTGAAGACAAATTGGAACGCTGCAAAAGAGATGAAATGGAGAAAGGAACTTGAGAAAAGGACCCGAAAAGGGAAGGACGCCTCTGTTTATTGTTTCTCTCTCTTCTCTTGTTTCTCTCTCCTCGATTGATGAGCCCAAATTGTAAGGAAGAAGAGAGCGTCTGATATTTGGACAGGGAATCAGCTGCAAGTGAGAGTGAGGTGTGATTGCATATATACATTACATACAACAATGAATGGGTTACCAGGGAGAGACCTTTTTTCTGTACCATTTTTTATGCTTATTTATTTATTTTTAAATGAATATTGAAAATAATGTGCGTGTGTGTTTTTTTTTTAGATGTACAGTACTCTTATTTAGACGTTGATTACACACAATCAAGATTTGATAGAATAAACCCATCAAAGAAAGAAATTATACTCTTGTTCGTCCAACAATGGTTGAAAATTTGTTCTATATATAATCAACGTTTGTTGAACATAACATGGTCATAAACAAATTTTATTAATGTCAAACAAAACATGTTTGATGTTTTTTGAAAGAGAGTAATATTTTTTTTTAAGAAAATATATTTAATGGTCTAAATAAAAATTTAAACATAGTCAAATATAAATTAATTGTATCATAAAATTAGATCTTATCCTAATAATATTTTAATTTATTTTAAATTTTAAATTCTAATTAATTAAAGAAGAAGTATTGATGGGTGAACAATTATTTGGATATATACTATGAAAACCCATTTGCATTTGTTATGAAGAACCTTGAGTGATTGAACGGACAAGGAATGCCATATGCAGTTGATTGATTAAACATGGCTTGATTGATTGAACTGACAAGAGATGTCCTCATACATTTGGTAAGATTTAATTTCTCATATTAAAAAATAAATTATTCCATCCTCTATATAGGAAGTAAAGGCTGAAATTGCCCACTTTTCTTTATTAGCTTATTTTAAAGTCAGTCACACATTTCTGTCCAAAAGAGATGCATTTGTTTTTTGAACATACATTAAAAAGTATTATTATTTTATGTAAAATGGGTAGGTGTATTAGAGAGATGTGATGGATAGCGATGGCCCATTGGTGGGCTTTTTTTTTACTAAAAGTGAGAAATGTAGCAATTTGGATGGGACGCCCAATATAATAAAATGATATTATTTGGGTGGGACAGAGATTATTGTCCAAATTTTAAAAAAATTAAATTGGAGTGATTAGATTATACTATATGTCCCGTTCAAAGAGTGTCTTTTGTTTTTTGCGCGTGGATTAAGCAGTATTATTTAATGTGTAATGGGTAATTGTATTAATGGGAGTGTGGACTTCATATTTTAATGGTATTAGTAGGTATGTATAGATCTCATACATGTAAAAAATCAAAATGAAAAAAAAAATCTTCATTGAAGGGGACTGAGGAAGTATATATTTATAATATAATTATACATATTTATGATTCAATTATACATATTTTTATGATTGTTGTGCATATAATGACTCGATTAAAATTTTTAATCGAATCACAAAGCGAATCAAGATATTCAAGTTATTTTTAACATTTTAAAATATATCCCTATGTATAGAGCATTAAAAGAAATGTTAAATATATGTTGGTATATAAAAATTTAAGCCTCTAAATAAATTATGAAGAAATTGGCTATAGTGCCCAACAAATTTAAGAAAAAAAATTATCCAAATTTTAATGTAATATCTTTATACATCTAAATCGACGAAGAAACCCTTTATATGAATATATTCGAATAATGTATATGAATAATATATTCAACTTAAGAAATGATAATAAAGTAAAAAAGAAAATCGAGTTAAAATTCAAATTAATGAAATTTCAAGTTAATGATTTGAGTAATGTATTCAAATTAATGTTTTTCAAATAATTAAATTGAGTAAATGCAATTTCAAATAAATATTTTGGAGTAAGTAACATACAATTTTCGAATATTTTTGGTTTAAGAGTTTTTTGAGTCAAATGTATTTTTGGTAATCATTACTGTAAATGAATTTTGGATAGATATTTGTCATGTTAATGATATTGAGTAAACATAATTTTTTTAGTAATGAAGTGTTAAAAGATTTGAGTTAAATAATATTTGAGTTAACGTATTACGACTTAAAAATCGAGTAAACCCAAATAATTTACCCGAAATTGCATGAACTTGAAAAAAATATTTAACTCTTAATAATTACTGAAGTGCTTAACTCATAATTGTAATAGTAGATTTTATTTATGTTAATCATAATTGTATAAATTTTATTATAACCGATAAATAGAAGATTTTATAGTTATTTTAGCGGAGTAAAATTTGATTAATGAAAAAAATTGAGTTATTACCTTTTATTAATATGTATTCTTTCGATATTCTTGCGAATCAACGAATTATCCTACAGTATTCTGGTGAGAGTCAACGTTTGAGTAGGCGTCTCTCTTGTTTTATCGTCATTTTCTGCTGCATCAAACTCAAAATCTCATTTACTCGAATTTTAACTCAAAAATTAATTTTCATTTCATGATAATTGGTTTATAGTACAATGTACACCAATTAATCACTTTACAATGTATTATGGGTAGAAGGCTTGAAAGGAGAATTACAAAATAAATAACAATTAATTTAAAGGGGTAGAAGTAAGAGATCTTCTAACTCTTTTTAGAGATCTTGGATCTTGAACTTCTTGAGGAAGGTGGCGAAGTCGAGTCGAGTAGAACTCTTCCCGCAAGAAGAAACACGCTCCGATAGTATTCTGGTCTTGGCGGATTTTCCCCAAATGAGATATGACTTCTCATTTTCGATGAAGGCAGCACCACTATCGCATGAATTCCAATAAACTAAGAGAGACATGAATTCCGACGAACTAAGAGAGAACGGAGTACTGGAATCGTACTAGGATACAAATGCTTGTGTTATGCAGATGCTTTAAATGTAGTGTATGGAATGAGTGTAGAATGACTCTATATATAAATTCAAGAAACCACTCTCATATGACAGGATTACATGATTTATCACAGATGTGTTCAAATGCAACTTTGTCACTGATTGTGTTCACACACAACCTTTGACTGACCAGATACAATGTACCATATTTTGTATTTACTGGAGATGATTTGGGATTCATGAGCTCCCTAATCATGGCCCGACTTTTGTCTAAAAATAATATAGACTCCTGGGTCAGGTTCAAGGCTCAAAATTCCAAATTTATCATATTTAATCATCTCCACATGTGAGACTAATTTCACTCACTTTAATTATTATTTAATTGGTAATTAATTTATTAATTAATCCATAACAACCAATTAAATTCTCCAACAACCCCACACATAAGTGAAATTTGGTACCGATGCAATGTATACTGATGGTGTTTTCTCAACACACAATTAATATCCAAGTTATATTATCGAATTCAAAGGACGGATAATTATCAATTTATTATTAACTAAATTAATTAAAAATATGGTTTGGCAATTTACTTAGGAAACTATAATTAATCTAATAGACACAATAACTAAATAGCAAATAAAATAGAAAACAGTAAAGAATAATTGAGAGCTAAACAAATGAGAAGATCGTTAGCTCTTCGAGCCATCCAATTTTAGTAATTAATCTCCCTTCTGTATATCTATATCCGACTCTACCTTGTGAAATATGGACGCATCACTAAGCCATGCAAATCTACTCTATAGACACAAGTAGACAAGCGTGTAACACGTGTGAATTACCTCGGAGCAAGAACACAATTTCACCCCCTTTCTAGGTACTATCAGTATCAATTATTTCCCGAGCACTAAGTACTCTAACCCGATATAATTTCCCTTTATAGGTACTATGAAATTATCCTCTTAATCCTACTTACAATCCGAATCCAATTCAATTAACAAATATTCATATAAGATAGTTCTAATGAAGTTTCGGAGTCCCCTCACTTAGAATCATAACATAAAATCTTGTTCAGTAGTGAATGCACTCAATCAATAATCAAGATATATATTCAGACTCTATATAACAATTAATGATGCACAAAACAACTCTGAATACGGATTAAAAACATATAATCTTATATAAAATAAACCACAAGTAGTGTTGTACGGAGTATACACACGGAAGTTTAATTAACTAATAAATCCTTCATAACTCTAGAACTACCAAAGAGGTTCTAGCTCATGACACTTCGAAGAACGTTCATAGTAATTGGATAGATCTTACCCAAAGTCTTGAAAATTACAAGAAAGATAAAGATGCGAAATAAACTCTATATATGGGCGTTGTCGCTTCTCGCTCCGTCTTGAATTTTCACTTGGTTTTCACTTTATTCGTTGCACGAATCTCTCTCTACAGCTCCTGCGGATAGAGTTAGGGTTTGGATGTGGTGTAGGATGGATATGGAATATAACTCTCCTTTTCGATGTGATCTGCATCCCTTTTTATACTTGTACACTCTCCTAATTGACCTTTTCTGAGCTTTTTCGTGGAAAACACAAAAAATACATGCACTGGAGGTGAAATCCCAAAGTTTCAGCGCTGATGTATCCCAACTCGACTAGAATGGTATTGGTCGAGCTGCGTGCCTATAAATTAAAATGTCGTCTTCACGCCCAGCTCAACTTCCCTGCTATAGCTCGACCAAATTGCATTTGGTCGAGCTACCCTTCCTTGGTCGAGCAGCACCTCTGTAACCCAAAACGTTTCCAACTAGACTTCCACCGTGTAGCTTGACCAATTAATGTTTGGTCGAGCTACTCTTCCTTGGTCGAGCTATGCCTCAAAAAATGTGTTGTCCAATTCTGAGCACTTCTAACCTATTTTTCTGTAAAAATATGCTCAGATAGCCTCAGTAGTATCTGATTAGTGGATTTTCCATAAACATCCCGATTTGCTTTGATAATAGACCAAATCGTACTCAATTTCCACACAAATCAGAACTCAAAATACGTGAATTAACGCTCTCATCACAGACACACAATCTAAACCTCGTGAGACACTAACGTATCCGGATAGGTAGCTTAGGACTTTGAACCTTCCATTTTCTAATACTATAGATTAGCAGACATAAGGTATTTGAACTACTCCTCCTTAGCATATATTGAGACAATAGTGTGAACAGATCTATGTCTTGCATTCTCTTTGTTCTCACGTTTTGGTTCGTTTCGGCCATAAACTCCCTTTGGATTCATAAGTGTTTTACTTTAAAGGTGATCTCCTATCTTAAGTACCCCATAATACTCAACCTCCATGAGGTGCTTAGGAATTATTAAAAGTCATAGACTTAACCTCATCACAGTACGGGTTTCATACTTGGTAGTATTGTTTTACTAAAGAATTATATGTACCAAGTTTAACTTGAACCTCTACAGTTTCGTTTTTCCATTGAACTAAGTTCTTTAGATCTCCGGTCATCAAGGTTGGGTTTTCACTATTTTTACTCTTTACTTTGTGGATTTTAGCTTCATTCCTTCTAAAAATTTATTTATTTGATCTCGATTAATTACTTTTGTAAGCAGATTTGCTATGTTGTATTTTACACCACTCGAGATGAATTGTCTCACTGTGGTATGTCACCTACGGATATATCTAGACTCTCCGTTGTACATATTACTAAGAGCTCTTCCAATTGTGACTTGACTATCACAATGTACCATTACCATAGGGACTGATTTGTTCCAACATGGAATGTCCTCAAGGAAATTACGAAATCATTCTACTTCTAATCAACTGATGGAGGAGATCAACACTGATTTCTCTGTCATTATTAATTTCTTAATTCCACCTCTATTCTGTAGAACTTGAAGAAGACTTCTGTTTATCATAGAGAATGATTTTTATATGTTTTAAGTGAATGATCGTAGACCCTTATTTATAAATAAAGGAATGAATCTACTATGAGACATTCTCTCCGGATGAGATCTGATTTGATCTGAGCATATCTGATTTGATTTGATATCATTTAATGGGTTGAACTTTGACATCTTTGATTTGATGCCTGCTTGATTTGATTTGAATTTACGTGAACTGGATGATGGAATATCCGACCCAAATATTCATATTAATTATCAATTATTCACTTATGTATTTTAGAAATTAATTTACTTAAATTCTTTACTAATTAATTAAATAATATTTAAAGCATTAGACCCCCTCTTGTGATTATTGTAAGATGGGTCGATCCATCACTAAAGTATGTTTATTATATAGATAAATTGTACTTATTTGTATTTAAAGTATGTCAATAATAAATCATATTATGACACGCTAAAATCATATTTTAATGCATAATCCAACATATATTATAAAATATATTTTATTTATATAATAGACATACTTTAATACGCCTCACAAACCGTCTAATGTAAGTAATATGTCTCATAAGAGACTTTGTCTTAATACATAACTTGCCACATATTCTCATTTAATAGGCAATAAATTGTATCTGCTTATAAAGTGATTCAATTAATTCCAAAAAGTAATCTAATTATTGATTGTTATCTCTTAAGGTAACAGTCGTCACCTCAAACCTATCAACCGCTAGCTATAGTGAGAAAAGAAGATACTAGTCATTTTCTCTTGATAGATCACTATATAGAAATCATTAAAGTATTGTTTGTAATTAATTTGATCTCTTTATAGAAATAATTAAATCACTATTTAGAATTAAAAAATAAAAAAGAAAAAGATCGGTCGTTAGGTTACTCTTTTTTTACTATGTTTGATTTAGGTTTAATAGTCAAGATTTAGGTTTTATAATTTCTCTCTATATACCTACAAACCCTGTTAATTCTTACCCTATCCCTACCATATATTATCTCTTCTTAATAATATTTTTTCTTCCTTTCTCTTTCATCTTTCATTTCTTTTCTCACTTCAATTAATATTTGATTTGAAATAAGTTTTAAAACTATCATATTAAAACTTATAAAAAAATATAAAATAACACTATTCAAAAGTTTATTAAATCAACTTAAACATAAATAAACACTCCTTTTAAGGTAATGTTTTTACCTCAAACTATCGTCCGTTAGTCATAGTGAAAAAGAAGATACCGGTCGTTATCTCTTGATAGACCACTCTGTAGAAATAATTTTACTACTCTTTGGAATTAATTTGATCACTATGTATAAATAATTGAATTACTAGTGCTTGGAATTAAAAAGAAAACAAAAAATAATAATAAAAGGAGCGCTGATTCTTATCCGATTATATCCTATATAAGGTACAACTAATTGTATTCTTGTTGTACCCATTGTAATAATAAATAAATTGTAAAGTAAGTTATATATATTAAGGTGGGTGACAAATTTGAAATTAAAATATACAGTAAAGTAAATTTAATAAGTATATTTTCTTTTATAAAAGTGTGAAAATGTTTTTGAAAAAATAAATTAGAAAAATATAAATTTATTTATGAGCGGAGGTTGTTTTGTAAATAAATAATTAAGGCTATATTTGTTTGTGGTCTATGTGTGAGTTCTATTAATTTACTGTAATAATTTATAGTTATTTTGGTTTTTTTGTTTTAATTTCATTTTAAATTGAAATATAAAAAGTAAGTGATAATATGTGTAAATGTAGTAATTGATGTGATATAAAATATGCAAGAGGAACAAATATAGTATTAATTGAAAAGAAAATGTAAAAAAAGTGATGAATCGAGAATTAATAGGAACTCTTCGTCCCCTTAATATGAATTCATCTTTTTTTATATAGGTTAAGGAGTATAATTTTTTATGTGTAGTATATAGATTTTAAAAGTTACTCTCTTGATTGGTGCTTCCTTAATGAATAGAGAAAGTGTACTCTAGTCTCTGGGCAATGCGTGATGATCAAGTAATAATAAAATAATATCGAACCCAAAAGATAATGTAATATATCCGTATTCAATAAATATTCACTCTAGAAGGAGTAATCAATTATAGATTGGTGGTTTAACTACAATTATCAACTAATAAAAGCAAGTAAAGTAAAGTAATAATCAAGTAATAGAACAAATGAGATTAAATGGATGTAGGTAGAACAATCTAAAAAGTAAGACTAGCAACATCATGGAAAAGGGCTATCTAGACTCATACACATATGCAATGATGAACATCAATGAATATGATATAAAAGGCTCTCACTTAATCACAATAAAAGCTCCTTCACAAGACACGATTAGATGTAGATCACCTAGCACCTAAGTAATCCCAAAATAGCATCAAGGAGATTTTCACTATACTTCCTATTCCTTTATAAGGTAAGGTCCTTCAGAGAAGTCCTATCACGTTGTCCAAGCTCGTTCACACACTACTCTTCCTACATATCCATCATGAGGCTCTAAACATGCCCTGGTCTTCATGAACTCATTTAATGCTAATAGTATAAACAATTCACATAACAACATGATTCAATTAACAATTCATCACATGCACACAAGACACATGTTTACACTCCATATACATGCTATGAAAAATCAACCATAGAAATTACTACATAAATTGAGAGATAAGCGTTCATGATCGAAAATATTTATAATCAACCAATTCATCAAACACATGGTGTACAAGTCTAAAACTCCTTAACTAATCATATTGCTAGCCTCACTAGAGGCCTAGCCTATTACAATCATAGCAATTTCATTACAATTCAAATCTTGCTCCATAAGAGTCATGAAAAGAGAAAATTAACAAAATAAAAGATGATTGACTTCCTTTGAATGGTTGATCTTCTCTTCCTCTGTCATGCCAAAATCCTCCACAACTTGAGTTCTTCTTCCTAGATTGGTGGTAGATGGAGTGAGTATGAATGGATGTGTAGAAAATCAAAGAAATTGATGGTGGAAATGGTAGAAATGAGGTATGATTGAATGGAGAGAAAGTACGTGAGAATCATGGTGTTTAGTAGGTGTAACTATTCCAGAAATGATTCCTCCGGTAAAAATGACGCAAATGATGTATTTTTAGGCCTAGAATCTTCTAGAATCTCACTGATTAAAATTTGAACATTTGGCCAGACTCGAGTCGAGCTCGAATCGAGCTCTGCAGCTTGACTCGAGTCGCAACAGCTTTTCTTGGCAGTCTTCGGCGTCTGACGGAGCTCGACGAATAAGGGAGGCCGAGTTCATGTCGCAGGTTTTCACAGTCGAATTCCGATAGTTCAAGAGTCATGTCGAGTTTGGTCAGCCGTGATTGGTCGTATATAGTCGGGATAACCAATTAAAGAATTTATCGAACCACAGGGAGAAAGGTACTAGAGTTTAAGCGATCTCAAGTTTATCGTGATTTTATAAGGACGATCGAAAAGGAGGATAGATAATCATGCAAAGAAATGCAATGCAAGAAATGAAGGATAAAATGAATGAAAAGATAAATGAATGTGCTCCAAATGATGCAAGGATGAGATTAACAACAATCATGGCCTAGATAATAAAGTAATTATGCAATTAGTTCTAATCTCTCATGGACAAGGCATAGGAGCGATCACTAATACCACCTAAGCTCTCTCGCGAGATGGATAGGATGTAGGCCCTCAATAAGGCTCCTAAACGCACATAGGATCGAGACCATAACAAACACCTCCTACTAGGTACTAATTACTCTATGAGTTCCCTAATTAGGTACTAAATCATAGGCAATATTCCCTTTTAAGGTACTATGAATTTACTAATGGTTTGTGTCTCCTCATTTAATCAACTAACCTCTCGATTAAGCTAATAAAATGTTCTATCAAAAGGTTCTAAATCTAGAAAGATATATCTTTCTCATTCTAAATTAATGCACATGAAGTATATGATGAAATGATTCAATGAAATATCCTAAACACATAATTGATTTCTCAATCTAATCACATGCCCATGACAATTAATCACACAAATAATCATATACATCAAGCAATCAACAATTAATGATAGAAATAACGCAAAGCTCATTCAAGATTAAAATCAATTTGCATAAAAACTAAATTATCCAACACCAATCATGAAGCTAATCTCACAAAGGAGATTAACCTCTCATAGTCACAAGAAATTCAACATAGACATTAAAAATCCTTACAAACCATGATCAACTATAAAGTAAATCACAAAATTAGAATTAGATTCCCACTTTGAAGGTCTTCAATGGAGATCTTCTTCTTCTTGTGATCTCACTCTCTCTTGCTTCCTTGATCACTTGGATGGTGGATTTGATGGAGGGGATCAAGTGTAGATTGATGGATGAAGAAAGGATGAAGATGATGGTGTAGAATGGAGAAAAATGTGTGTGATGTGTGTGTACAGGCCAAACCCACGAAAATCCCAGGAAAATATTGAAGTATTGGGTATTTATACCCCTTAGGAAGCTTCTAGAAGGATTCTGATTTTTTCACAGAAATTGCACCTACACGGCTCTAATTCCGTACACGGCCACATGGGTGGCCGTGTAGGTGTTTCGGATGACTGAGTTCGGCCTCGGCTTACAAGACCGTGTTCGGTACACGGCTCGAGTCTTGTCTGGGATTTCTGGTCAACGATGATCTCTGGACATCGCACGGCTCGTGCGCGGTACATGGCCACATGGGTGACCGTGTTGTGATTTCTGACGACCGCGCACGACCAAATCTTATAGGCCCGTGCACAGTACACAGGTCGTGCGCGCTACACGCCTCGAGTACCATACACAGCTGGCCGTGTTTGTGCTGCTTTACTTCCTTCTTTCTCCCGACTCCGTTTTCGCTCCGTTTTTTACCTGTTTTTACACGTTTATGCTCATTCTCACACATTTCCATAAAAACACAAAACACAATCAAATAGAACACAAAATACGGATAAAATCATACAAAAACACACATAAAAAGACACTAAAATCTATGTGAAAATATCACTCATCAACCCGTTGCCCATTTTCTCCCATTTCGGCTCCCAACTCTATTTTGCTCAATTTTCACTTGTTTTACATATAATTAAGCTCATTTATACAGATTTATAACGCATCACAAAAAACTCCAATCAAGCAATAAACACCACCAAAAGCTATATGAAACGGATAAAATAATACAAAAATAACCCATAAAATACACTAAAATAAAGGTGAAAATAGTGACAATCATCCCTCTGTCCAACAATAACATTTACGCATTTCCATTTTGGGCGTCCCATAAAAAAAATTACGTTTATCTTTAGAGTAAATGAGACTCACACAAAATATTTAAATATCTTCAAGGAGCCCACAACACTACACTAATACAATTACTCACTATACATTAAAATATTATACTTCTCCATCCCACATATTTTTACCTGCTTTCCATTTTAAGGTGTCCCAAATATTTTTACACATGCATTTTCATAAATTGTAAAAATATATTATAAATATTACCTATTTTTTAAACTTTATTCATCAATCCCAACAGTTTTATTTACTTTTTTACACATTATTTATCATTTCCAACAACTTATTTACTTTATCTCTCAAAATTACTAATTTGTCCCTATTTTCTTTTACATTAAATATATTTTTTTAAAAACAGTTCTTAATTTTCGTGTTTGTACAAACAAGTAAAAATACTCAGGACGGATGGAGTATCTCTCACCTCAATACACATTAAAATAATATACTATTCTTTAATCACCGTACAAAAAACAAACGTAAATATTTTAACGTGATGGAAGGAGTATTTTACAAATTTGCCCTTATATTTTGAATTAAAGAGTGATATTGTGTAGTTTTGATTAACTTTCTGGAGTTTTGTTATTAGATGTGAGAATATATATAAAGAAAAATAATAGAAGTATATATTAGAACAGATCTAATCGACAAAATGAATACTCTCTCATCCTATATTAAAGTTTACACTTTTCATTTTGATTTGTCTTAAATTAAACTTTACATTTCTTTTTTTTGTCAAGTTGGGCCCACCCAAAAGAATTAATTATTTTATGTATGGCCCACATACAACACTAATACAACTAACCACTTCACATTAAATATTATTTCTCTCACCTTACTATACATTAAAATATTATATACTCCCTCCGTCTCAAGAATACATTTGCGTATTCTTGGGCACGGAGTTTAAGAAAAGTAACTTTTTGGTGGTGTGATGTAAGAAAGAGAATGAATATTTTGGGTAATTGAGTAGAATAAAGTGTATGATATAGTTGACTTTGACTAATTGTGTATAAAAAGAATGTGACATTTTTGTAATATTGTAGTATTGTAAGGTTATTGATATTGTGTATTATTTTCATTTTTAGGAGGCGAATGTATTCTTGGGACAGACCAAAATGAAAATGTCGAATGTATTCTTGGGAGTGAGGGAGTATCATTTAATATACAGGTAAAAAACCAACATAAACAACAAACATACACATTATCTTAAATGCACCGAGATGATATAAAAGAATAGTTTAAAAATTATGTGGGTGAATATATTTTGAGAAAGGGACATGTGTAATATCAATGGTGGTGAGTGCATGAGTAGGGAGAGATACAGATGGGGGACTACTTTATTTGAACTTTCATTTTCATGGATTCCAACTCTTCACTCTGTCCTACTCCTTCTAATTTATCCACCATTATTTAAAGGTGCGCTATAGTTAAATAACAATAACAAGAAGAATAACAAAAATTTCAGAAAATTAGTATAAAAAAATAATAATAACAATAACTCTGTCGGCCTATAATTAATTCATAATTTTCTTCTTAGTGTTATTTTTAAAAAGTTTTTCACATTTCATAAAATAAATTACAATCAACCAAATAATTATACAATACAACATTATAATTTCAAAATTATTATCCTAGCTATCATTATACGTGTAATTTAATTTAAAATTTACTAAAAAATATAATTAACTCTAAAAATTATTTCCAAATGTAAAGTTGAATTTGAGATGGAGAAAATAATAAATGAGCAAATTTTTTTAAGCTTTGATTTTATAATTAATGTGGAATTTTTTATAGAATGGATGGAGTAATAAATTGTCGAACCTAAATTAATTTACATAAACTCTTTTTTAGTTATAGTTAGTAGAGGTATTTAATTTAAAACAATAAAGATAAATATTAAATACATAGTACATAAGACACAATGGTAAAATATTATATACCTGCAAATCTAATGTTAAAATTACAGTTACACTTAAAAATTAGCACAAAACTTTAAAAATAAAATAATCCTATAAAACTTTATGTGCAATAGGCAAATATACACACTCTCACTTATCAAATATTAATACCAACAACTCTTTTATATATAGATATTTTTTTTAACCAATTTATTAAAAATGGACCCTTATATCCCTTTCACCAAAATAAAAAAAAAAAATTCTAAGTACCCACCCACACACCCCACTGTCGCCCAGCAACAATTGCCGGCCGCTGCCGGCCATGTGGGTGACCCACACCGTCACCCACACCCACCGCAGGCCGCCGCCGTCCTTGTGGATAACCCACACCGTGACCCACACTCATCGCCTGTCGCCAACCATGTGGGTGACCCACACCGCCACCCACACCCACCGCCGGCCGCCAGCCATATGGGTGACTCACACCGAAACTGATGTGGATGGACCTGTGTGGGTAACCTGCACAAGGGACACATTGAGTATTGATTTTGAATAGTAAGGACAAAGAAGTCCGAAAATGTACAATTGTCTAAAAAAGTTAACAAACAAAACAAAGTATTGTTAAAGATTTTGACACCATGAATTTTGTGTATTTTGCAATTCTCCCAAACTTTATTGTGTGTAATTAATTTTTGGTGAAATATAAGCTAATTTAATAATAAAAGGAACTCTTTTATGAGGTGAATATATATGAGGGAGTCAATCTATTATTAAAATATATCAATTGGTAATTAAGATATGTTTATAACAAATTATATTATAATACATAAAATTTTACTTTAATACAGAATTCATTATAAAATTAGTAAGCAATAATCAAATTTTATGAAGATTCCAACGAAAATGTTTTCCCCATGTTGGTATAGTGGCAATGACATCAGTTATGCATCCGAAGTGTTACGGATTCGAGCCTTTGCGCTGCCATTTCCTTCCCTCTTTTTTTTTTAATGTTTAAATTTAATTATTTTTTAATTCAATCAAATCATTATTAATACTTAATATTATTATTAAATTATTTATTATTTAATTTTTTAACTTAAATTTCATTTTTTTAATTGTACATTAATTTAAATTTAATTCTTATTATCAACCGCATTGATATACACTTTTTATAAATAATAATTGTTGAATAAAAGTTTATAATCATCGTTTATGAATAATTCATATAATCAATTAAAAATAACAATATTTTTAAATATATATATATATATATATATATATATATATATATATATATATATATATATATATATATATATATATATATATATATATATATATATATATATATATCATTTAGTTAGATCATTTTTATAAATAATTCGTTAAATATTTTCTTTTTATTGGAAAAAAATTTATTAATAAAACATACTCCTTGAGGTATGAATGCAGGATAAGTATCTTGCCCACAACTCAAGTGGTAGTGGGAGGGTGAAAATATCTTCTAACTGAGTTTGGTTGCTGCAGAGTGGGGTTCGAATTTTGCCTTTGATATGGATTTTGTCCCTTAATCTTAAAGAAAAAAAAAAACTCAATTCATCCCTTTATCATTACAAACCAACTTTAAATTCTCGATTTTAATTAATCTTGCCTTTGATATAGATTTGGTCCCTTAATTTTAAAGAAAAAAAACTCAATTCATCCCTTTATCATCACAAATCGACTTTAAATTCTCGATTTTAATTCCTCAATCACTTCACTGACAGAAAACTCTTCACTTTCAAAATTTAAAAAAAAAATTAATTTCCAAATAAGTCAAACTGTACACTTCTAAATACATGTAGTCAGTCATACTCATTTCCTTCACATGCAGCAGTAAAACTCTACCCACCATCAACTAAATACCATCCAAATATTATAAAGCAAAAATAACACTTAAACTAATAAGATTTGAAATATGACGGTGGTCTCATACTAGTATTCTCCTTTTCAAAAAGATAAGATTTAACTAAACTCAAAATATAAATTATATCCTGTCAAAAAACTCTAGATATAGATTATGGATTTACATTTTTTTTTCCTTCTTCAATAATAATAATTCCCTTTTTTTGTTTCAAAAAAATAAAATTTTTTTTCTCAAATGTTGAACAGTGCATTAATTTAATTTCCAAGAAAAGATGGTGGAGACTTAAAGAGTTGGTGGGGGTAGGTGGGTATAGTATAGGTAGGGGCAGGAGGTGGAGTGTCTCTCCAAATCCACGCCAAATTAACTTCTCAATTTCCCTTTTTTTTTTGGATAACTCAAAAACTATCATCATTTCTAGGGGTTGCGCGAAAAAATTTAAATTGCATTGTTACATGCGATTCGGTTTGATAATTAAATTTAAATTGTAGTTTATAGAGTAAAATTTATAATGCGGTTTTAGGCAGTTTTTTTCGGTTTTTGCGATTTTGCGGTTTGTCGGTTAAAAATTAACATATTACATAACAATACAATACACATAGATGTATAAAAAAATAAGTGTACATGCTTAATTTAAATTGTTCTTCACCCTTAGAAAAAATAAATACGTGTACATGCTTAATTTAAAGTGTTCTTCACCCTTAAAAGGTAATGAGATATTAAAGATATAAAATTATAATTTGAACTTCATAACCAACTCAAATAATATAATCTCTGTGATATAAAGCAAACTTTTATCAAAATTATTTCTCAATCCAAATTAGTGTATATCTTTTACCTCTTCAATAATACATAATTATATATGTATACATAATATATATATATATATGATTAAATATATTTATAATTTAAATAATAGAGTTTGGTGCGGTGCGGTGTATTTTTAGATGAAAATCGAAATTGCACCATTCAAACGGTGCAGTTTTCTCCAATAAAATTAACCACGATTTAAGTGAAAAAAACACTAAGTATGGTGCAATACGATGCCATTCGATCGATTTTTGAAGTTTTAAAAAATTGTTGCCTGCCCTAATCATTTCAGCATTCTTTCTCTCTTATTTTTCTACCAAAGAAAGATTCGGAAATCACCAACTTATTTCACATCGTACTTTCGTCACATATGTCATCATTATCCCCTATCCTTCACGACATACCTAGTTTCTTTTTGGAACTTGATTAGTATTTTATGTGTATTTTTAGACTTATTTTTTAATTTATAATTACGGCTTTTAAATTTTACTTTCACGTGTATTAGCTATTTTATTTACTTTTACCTTGTAGGGGTAGTTTGATATTATTTTTAATATTAAATAATTGTAAAGCATTTTACGATTGCAAGTTTTGATGAAAATTTTGAAATTAAGTTATATTGTAATGTTATTTGATTTGTTATTTTTTCTTTTTATGAAATGTTAAGATGAATTGCAAACGAATACATGATAATTTTAAAAATGAGTTGAGGACTAGGGGAGTATTTTCTACATCTTTAAACTTAATTAATTGATTTTCAAATTCCATGCAATTTAAAAGCTCTATCACTATGCGGGATGAATAACGAAAATTTATAATCCCTCCATCTCAACTTCAACTTTATATTTTTGGTTTTGATCCATCCCAAATTTAATTCATATTTTCAAAAAATGAAAAAACAATTAATTAATATCACTTTAATATACTTTAATTTTAAATTTGTCATTACATTTTTAATACACATAACATACTTTATCATTTACTCCCTTATTATTCAAAAATATCATATTATCCCAAAAAGTATGTTAAAAAGTAATTTTTCTTAAACTTCGTATTTACAGTAAATGAATTTAGAACAAAGGGAGTAATATGTTTTTTTTTCTTCACGCTAAATTTTAACTTTATCTTAAATCAATTATTTTTTTAAAAAAATCGATTTTTAAAATCACAAACAAACATTATTTCTATCTTTATCTTAAATCAATTTTTTAAAAGCAAAATTCGATTTTTAAAATCACTTTTGATTTTGAAAATTAGGTTCCAATCTATTAACACATACAAAGTACAAACCATATTAATCATCATTCCATCCAACTTTTATAATAAGTCACTCCTCAATTAATTATCTCACTTCTCACGTCAAGTATATTTTTCTTATATTTATCGTTACTCACCTCTTAACTTTCAATCGTTTAATGGAAGACTAGAAATCATCACATCACATCTGGAGTGTATGGTATCTTAACTTTTTGACTTTCAATGGTTAAAGTTCCAACATTAACTCTTAGCATGATAGAGAGGATCATAAGGCATTTCTTATGGGGATCAAAGCAGAGTCTAGTTGCATGGAGTGATATCACCCAACCCAAAAAATGTGAAGGATTAGGGTTAAAGGACCTAAGCAGATGGAATAGTGCCCTTCTAGCATCAGCAGCGTGGGACATATACACCAAAGCTGATTCACTTTGGATCAGGTGGGTACACTCAGTTTACCTCAAAACAGCACCTATGACTGAGCACAACTCAGGGCAACATGCTTCATTTAATTGGAGAGTCATCATCAGAGTTCGGGATAAAATTCTTGAAGGTATACTGCAAAGGAACATAATACAAGCATAGGACCAAAAAATGAATTCATGGTTCACTCATGGTAAGTTCAGGAGTTGCAAGGTATATAATTAACTGAGTCAATCAGAGATTAACCCGAAGTCATTCGTATACAGGAACATATAGAATAAGACAATCATGAGAAAGCATAGCTTTAGGCTATAGCTACTGCATAAAAAGAGACTACTCACTAAAGATAGACTATGGGGAGATAGAGAAGATAAAGATTGTGGATTCTGCGTGGGCAAGATTGAAACACAAGATCACATCTTCTATCAGTGTCCTTTCACAACCAAAATATGGGAGCACATCAAGAAATGGATGGGATGGAACCTGAACTTGAGATCAGCAGGAAGCACCCTCAGAAAAATTCACAAAAACACAGCGAGGAAGAAAGAAGAAAGGAAGTTGATGCTAATTCCACTATCAATTTTTGTGAATCAAGTGTGAATGGAAAGAAACAAACAATTATTTGGAGAAAATTTGAGGAATATGGAGGAGATTCAGGAAAGTATCAAATACAACATAGTATTACTTAAACTATGCGAAAACTCCTACGAGGGAAACATAGAGGTATAGCAATGTAAGAGGACCTCACTGAGGTAACCCATGAGCTGTTGTTATTTTTTCATGTACTGCAAGGGCGCAAGCCAATTGTTACCGATGGGACTGAGATATATAATTTACCAATTTCAGTATCGTTACTCACCTCTTACCCACCGAAATTTTTAAAACACCATACAGATACAAACCCTAAACTCACTCTTTTTTTAATATATTCTTTTTTCTCAATTATATTTAATCTCTCTGCTTCTCTTCTCTTCTCTCTCATCTCTTCTCTCACGTCAAATGATACACCTTTTACACATATCACCATATATCTCTTACTTAATACAAAGTTAGAATATACCCCAAAAAAAAGTCAAAACAAAATACTCAAGATTTAAAATTTCTCAAAATATCATTAATATTTCCACGATATATCCGTATTTGAATAATACTGATATCAATATTGGGAGAAATATATTTTTATCTGATATCGAGGAAATATTGGTATCAATATCGATATCGATTTGTCACAGTTTAAATTTTTCCAGATGTCCAGATATATCGAGAAAATATCAAAAAGGTTTCCATCTTACGTAAAAGTTTACGTGATTCTCACGAGTGTTTCCTCACTTTTTATCGATTGACTATCACATTTTCTCTTTTTAGAAAAGGAACCTCACACATACTAATCAATCACTACTAATAAAACTACTCATTTTATATAAAATAATAATACTCCTTAATTCATGTACGTTATTGATTGACTGACCCACTTTATATAAAATAATAAAATTTCTTAATTCATGTACGTTATCGATTTACGGAGGGAGTACTGTATAGCGATCCTATTAGTAATGGTCTAAATATATTAAATTATACTCCCTCCGTCAGCTGATAAGATATTTATTTTGTCATTTTGATCTTTCATTTTAAAGATATTGAATATTCATTTTTTAGCAAAAAGACTCACACATGGTCTATCACTCATAACTAATACACCTACCCACTTTATATAAGATAATAATATTCCTTAATTTACATGAAAAAACAAACAATTATCTATGGACAGTAGTACATTTTTTATTTTATTTTTTCCAGAAGCGATAACAATAATCCTACATAAAGAATCAAATGATTTACAAATAATGGAATAATAATTAAAGAATGTTATATTACCAATTTTTTTTATTCCGCCAAAGAAATTCAAGTGTCTTTCGGTCTGTATTATGATATACTCCTTCCTTACCCTGATACGTATTCATTTTGCCATTTTGATCCATCCCATTATAAAATATTCATTTCCTTTTTTAGATTGATGTGACCATACATGGCCCCACACTCAACACTAATACAACTACACATTACACTTTAAAATATTATTTCTCTCACCTCAAAATACATTAAATTATTATACTCCTTAATCCACATGCAAAAAGCAAACAGCTACGTTTCAAGGGGATGGAGGGAGTATGATTTTATAAAATTAGGATAAGAGTTACTTCCTCTGTACCCTTACATGTATTCATTTATTTATTTTAATATGTTATAATATAAAGTATTCATTTTTTTTTTGAATTGATGTGACAAAAAAAAAATTATGTTCAACACACTCCATATGGACACACACTCAACACTAATACAAATACACACTAAACATTAAATAATATACTTACTCATTCCACTACACATTAAATTATTATACTCCTCAATCTACGTGCAAAAAGTAAATAACTACCTATCATGAGGATGGAGGGAGTATTTCATAACGAGTGAAGTACTTCCTCTGTCCGCTCGAAAGAAAGTCTTTTACTTTTGTACACGTTGATTAAGGAGTATTATTATTTAATATGTAGTGAGTAGCTGTATTAGTGGGAACGTGTGTCCCATAATTTAATTGTATTAATATGTGTGTGAATCTGTATAAAAAAGGAAATAACCTAGCCAAAAATCTATCTTTCAAGCGGATGATGTATTGAATTGTAATTGATGACTCTTCAAATCATCAATTGAGTGAGATGTTTGTATTTAGGTGGACATTCCTCGATAATTAGTCTAGTCTGCCACCCTCTTGTGATTTTAACTAGCTCTGATGATGTTGATGATTTGAAAAAAAAAACCCAATAATACCTATTTTTATATATATAACTATATTTTTTCTATCCACTCAAATAATAATACATTTTTCTATCTATTTTTGTGGATTTGTACTCAAAATACTCTTAATTCAATTAGTTTTCAATTAATGATAGATGGATTATATTTAAAAAAGAAATTGGATAAATACAAAAAAAAAGGTCAACATACATAAAATGGATTGAATAGAGATTAAATGGTCTGAAAAAAATATGGGCTGAACTGACAAAAATTATGGGATGAATAGACAAATAAGATAGACTGAATAGACAAAAAAATAGACCAAATAGATAAAAAAAAAAGGGGCCAAACAGAGATCATCAAAAACCCCAAAAATATAGACCGAATAGAGTAAAGAATCTTGAGACGAATATACAAAAATATATGTCGAATAAACAAAAAATTGGCCTGATAGAGATCATTAAAAAAATATATAGACCAAATAGAGTAAAAAATCTTGGGACGAATACTCAAAAATTAGAGTGAATAGACAAACAAAATTGGATCGAATAGAGATTTATAATTTTCTAAAACATAAAATAAATTAAACACAAGATTTATGAATTGAATAAAAAAATTTTAATAAATAAAATTGGGTCACTGACAATAAATTCTTGGAATGAATAGTACAAAAATGAGTATTTTAAATTGGTAAAAAAATATAATTTAAATGAAAGTGGTTACTTTGATTAATTTTCATATATGATTTTGTCCTGGTTATCAAGTTTCCATTGGAATTAAGAAAAAGTGGTCTACATTATACACACAACAGCATTGCCTGCATGTTGTGGCTGCACCGTGAAATAATTTATGTGGTGGGGCTACTTTCGTTGGGCCCTGAAACACTCCAAAGCTCAACAGCATTAACTTGCCTATTTGGGTTCAAAGGCAAAGGGCCCATGGTGAAGCCCAAATCATCGAGCCTTACCAAATCCCTTAAGCTCAGCTCCGAGCATTATCACTACAAAAAAAGTATTTTTTAGCAACGGAATTTACCAACGAAATTAATCTGTTGGTAATTACAATGGATTAGCAACTAAAATGACATTTTTCTATTAGCAATGGAATGTCAATGGATTTATTCTCTATTTTAGCAACGGAATTTAATCTGTTGCTAATTACCAACGGATTACCAAGAGAATCCTTATATAAATTACCAACGGAATTTTTAGCAACGAAATACTAACGAAATTATTTACCAAATGAACTTATTTTTCGTTACTAAAAATTTACCAACCACCACTTTACCAACGAATTCTGTTGTTAATCAATTGGTAAGTCAATTTAACAATAGAATTAAGGCTTTTATCAATAGAATATTTTGTTTCTAAAAAATAGTTTTATTGTAGTGTACGACATTAGCCTCGTTCAGCTTGAGCAGATCAACTCTCACAAGTGTCGAGGACTCCACACCTCAAGCCGACCCAGACTGCCTCCTCACCGAGACAATCCATGCCATGCTTGTTCACCCAATGGGAGGCTTACTATTCCCCCAACATAGCCACTAGTTTAGGAAATGATTTACATAGTTTTTCAACCATCACTCATATGATGTCTATCAGGGTACTGAATGTCACAACACTTGATTTGAGGTATATTTAATGTCATAGGATAATGTTATTAATGGCTCCCATCAAGCATTAATTGCTACCTAGTCAACATATGTATAAATGGAATTCCATGTAAACAGGAAAGAGTAAAAAAAAAAGTTACAATACCTCTATGTAAAGTCTTCCCCAATGATAAAATGACAAAGCAGACTTTTTTACTGTCACGTCAGCGCTGCTTCAAAAGCAAAAAACTCTTATCTCTAAAACAAAATTTCTTCCCAACAATAAAACTAAAAAGTAGGTTTTTTGGTAGGACCCACATTAATTTCATTTTATTTCATTTAATTTATCAAATATATTTATCTAATTTTTAATTAAATTATAAATAATTATATATTTCAATTATTTAAATTTTATAAAAATAAAAAAAATATATTATTCATTGTTTTGAATTACATAATACATAAAAACACAAATTAAAAAATACACATTAAAATATAAAAGTAAAACTTCCGAAAGTAACAAAGTAAATTTCGATCCGACCAACTTAATTCGAAGATAATTATTCTCAGGATTGGGTCCAAACATGCTCAATTAAATCTTGTCGAAGCTGTAAATGTTTCTGCTTATCTCGTAGTTGAACACCTCTCCTGACGTAGTCATTGAACGATCCTGTTGATCCTTGACTTACTTGTGGAGATGGAATGCCCACATTTGGATCGTCAGACCAATCGATCGCTGCATTTCCTTTGTTTTTTATTATCATGTTCTGCAATATAATGCAATTTAACATTATATCCTTCAAGTTATTCTTGCACCAGAAATGAGTTGGACCGCTAACCATTGCCCAACTAGCTTGAAGTACTCCAAAGGCTCGTTCGGCATCCTTCCTAGTAGCCTCTTGCAGTCGTTTGAAATACTGCCTCTTTGAATCTTGAGGACATGGAAAGCTTTTTACAAAAGCAGCCCATTCTGGATAAATTCCATCAGTAAGATAATATCTTTGATTATATTGCTTACCATTGATTGTGAAATTAACAGATGGAGCGTGTCCTTGCAGAGTATCCGTAAATAACGGAGATTGGTTGAGCATATTATATCGTTGTTGGATATTACTACTCCAAAGTAGGCATGCCATATCCATAAATCTGCAGAGGCAACCGCTTCGAGCATGATTATTGGAACGCCATGGTCACCACATGTGAATAGGCCTTTTCAAGCTGTCGGACAGTTCCTCCATTCCCAATGCATGCAATCAAGGCTCCCCGGTATTTCGAAAAATCCGTGTCTTTCTTCGTGCATTTGTAACAACTTTTGACAATTCAGGGCATTAGGCTTTCTCAAATAGTATCCGCCAAAGAGTTCGATCACATACCGACAAAAATTAAAGAGACATTCTACAGTGATTTTTTTGGCAACATGTAGATGCTCATCCCAATGATCTGTAGGTCCACCATATGCCAATTGGCGAATGGCTACCGTGCACTTTTGTAGTGGAGAGAACCTTTTTTTTCCAGCTGCATCTATCTTCCACCGAAAATACTCATCTAGGACTCCAGTGCATCAACTATATGCAAGAACAACTCTCTTGACATACGGAAGTGACGAATAAATATATCGCTTCTGTATATCGGATCTTCAGAGAAGTAGTCGCAGTAGAGTCTTGCGTGCCCCGCTTCACAATTTCGGTCCATGTACGTTCTCGCTTTCTAGCACCACCAGCAGAAGACCCAGTACCTCCACGTAACTCATATTTTTTAAGTACCGACATTATTTCTTCCTCTATCGTGTTATCAAACATGTACTCAACACAACTATCATTTTCAGAAGAAGAAGAAGACATGTTTGAGAGAATGAAAGAAATGGAAGGATAAAGAGTTTCTATGAGTGTATTGGTCTCAGGTAGGAGTTCCAACAATCCAATTACATCCTTTAAATAGAGTAGATTTTTGCAACGGCTAGTTTATAACAGCTAATTTTATAACGGATAATTTCACAATGTCTAGTTTTCAAAATGAAAAGAAATATTTTCATACAAAATTAAATACATTAACTAATATTACAATGCTGAAAAATACGACTAATTCTTCAAATTTACAACCACATTCTTTCTTGATTAGATCCACAGCGTGATACGTAGTTGATCCTCTGTCATGTTCGAGGTATCTTTCATGAGCATCTTATAATCTTTATTTCTGGCAATCTTAGTAATTCCTTCGTTCTTTGTCTTGAGCTGATCTTCCAAATTCTTAAGCCTTTTCTCAAGAGCTCTGTCGCTTTCTCCGGCAAACATAGTTGTTTTTCCTTTACCCTTCCCGGCTCGCCTTGCCGCATTCCTCCCCATTGGACGAGGGGGCTCCTCACTGCCTTCATTTGCATCCTCCGATTCAGTGTTTGAAGATACCATATACTTTCCTGTCGACGAGACTTTAGTCTTTTTTTAACTATGACCAGCACAATCTGGATCGGCAAACTTCGGGATGTCTTTCAATATCTTCCATGCTTTGATTTGTAAAAAATTAACCCCATATTTCTCTTTAAATTGAACCTTAGCCTTGTCTTCAATATTAACATCACTACACCCACTTCACTTGTTTCTGTAGTGCGTAATAATGTGACTTCAATTTATCAGGAGACCTACTTATCATATCTCCTGAACGGTTAGCATTGTATGCCTCGGCGATTCGAATCCACATTTGCTCTGACTTCTGATCATTTCCGATAATGGGATTCGTGCTGATATCGAGCCAACATCTCGCGAGAAGAGCATTTTCATCAAAAGAATAAAGATTCCTTTTAGTAGCCTGAGCGTTTGGTGGATCTTCGACTTCCTCAAAGTCTGAAGCGAGATTTACCCGCTCCACTCCTGTTGGAGAGAATTGAGACGAGAAAGACGAACGCTGAGAGTTCAGAGATGCAGAGTCTATGTCTCTGTCTGTATTCGATATATTTGTGCCAATTGGCGGACGAAATCCATATTGAGAATGAGGAGACATATAAGGATTTGGATACATATAAAATGGTGCTCCGTTGGAATTAAAAGAATTGTGTTGAGGGAGACTACCTTCTGGAAAATTTAAAAAATTAGCTGGAAAATTTTGGGGTGGATGATTATTCGGAAAATTTGTCGGAAGATTTATTGGAAAAATTGAATTTTGGGGATAGAAGTTGGCACGTGGACGAAAATTCACATTTGGAGGCAGTGGATTTTCTCCGAAATTTGAAGAGTTGAACTCGAAATGTATCCACGGATCTCTATCCCTTTTTTTTGTGTGTAAATGCGAAGATATATGTTTGAGTTATAAAATATAAGATTGAAATGGAGATGGAGATGGAGATGGAGATTGAGATGGAGAATAGAATATAATGTAAGAAAAAATGGAGTGGAAGATATATTTATAGTGAGAATTTAATATAAAAAAATTAAAAAATAAAAAAGTATTAACTGTTACATTGTAATGGGTATAAAATAACGTTAATATTTGTGATTGATCAATTGTATTAAATTGTGTCTTTAAAATTGTTAAAAAAAATTAGGAAAACTAAATTTCAAAACAGAGCTGCCAACTTTAAAACAGGGCTGCCAACTTTTATTATTGTGAGGATTTAATAAAAAAAATTGTAACGGTTGGGAACTGCACAGCGGGCCCCCTTCTTTTTCTGCTTATACACGCGCTACGCTGTTGGGGTGTGTCAACCACTCTCTTCTTCCCCACTCTCCCTCATTTCCTAAAAACCTAGGTAGTGATTTTAATATCTCTAAAAAAACCTTCAACACCTCCCATCAATAAAAACTTTTGCCCAAAGTTTTTAACTTCTGCCATGTCACTAAAAACCTCCCCATTAGGGATGCCTAAGTAATAAAAAGTAAAATAAAATAAGTGAAAAACATATTACACTACAAAAAAATATATATATAGTATATATTTTTTAGCAACGAAATTTACCAATAGAATTCAATCCGTTGGTAATTAGCAATGAATTAGACCAAAATGACTTTTTCTGTTAGCAATGGAATACCAACGGATTTATTCTCTATTTTATCAACGGAATTCAATTCGTTGGTAATTACAACGGATTATGAAGGGAATCTTTATATAAATTATCAACGGAATTTTTAGCAACAGATCACCAACGAAATTATTTATCAACGGAATTGATTTTTAGTTGCTAAAAATTTATCAACCACCACTTTATCAATGGAAATTTACCAACGGATCCGTAGGTAAACCATTTTAATAATGGAATTAAGGTTTTTACAACGGAATATTCTATTGGTAAAAAATATTTTTTTGTAGTGTTACACCCCCAGGAATACGACAAGGAGGAATTTTTAGCCATTTAACTTATACGATTATTCATGTTTGATCGATCCGGTTCAATTTAATACAACTACATAATCATCGAAATACATCTCCAGAACTCCAATCAAGAACCATAAACAATTTACAAATTAATCTTGATGTAATAAAAACATGATCACATGATCCAAGGATATATAAATTCATCAGCTAGCACAATTAGGGGTTTCCACAAACAAATCCATAATAAGGGATTTTGCAACTCCATTATTGTTTGAGCCACCATGCATGCATGCTCTACAAACAATTAATCCATAACTTTCTAAATCTGTAATCAATCCATCTAACAAGTTATTACACCTATATATTTGTATACTTTTGGTACATATGCCCATGAGTACTTATGATCATCAACTCTTGTGATGAGGTGAGCCAGATGCTTGTAACAAATACAACCGTCCGCATGGCGTCCCGTCCGAGGCAAACCACGCAACCTGTCGAACAAATTCATAGGATCTTGCAACAGCCCAAAATGAGCATCAGGATCACCAATCTGTGAAAGCTTAACATCCTGAAACCCTAGAGATGGCAGCAGTTGATCTGGCCAATCACAGTAGAAGTGGAAGGTGGATGTGGACAGCATGGTGGCTTGCTTGTTCATGAAGTCTGCTAAGAGCACTGTGTTGGTGAGTTTACAGTTATCAGCAATTGTGTTGAGTAGTTTGATGGCATTGGTGTGTGTGAGGTAGTATAGGATTCCTTCCAAGATCCAAACTGTGGTGTTGTTGGGGTTGAATCCTGATGTTTGGAGCTTCTCAATCCAGTCATCTTGTGTTAGGTCAGCTGCCACTCTACTCAATGATTTTGCCATCATGGTTGAGTGATGGTGTTCATCTCTTGACTTCATTGCTTCCTTTATTATTGCAGCTTTTGCATCCAACACTTCTGGGAAATCAACCTCAAACACACTGCTGTCTTTTAAGCACCTTAGACGATGTGATCTTGCATCCATTCCTGCATGCATAAAAGACACATTATATTCAAATCTTGTCTATGTAAATGTTACTGATGTATCCCTTGGCCCAGACTAGTTAACACATTTTTTTTAACATGGAGATATTAAGGATGAGCACTTTATTGGGTAAAATTAATTGTCCATTTATATTATTTAAGTGTTGTGATTAACCTTATATGTCAACTTTGTAAGGGCATAATTGTTCATTTGTGTAATAATTTTTGGATCACCTACTATTGGATACATAAAATAATGTATAATTGCTATAAATTGACTCAAAGCACTAATACTCATAACTACACAATTATGATTGTGATACCATAAATACCCCTATGTGTCACAAATTTATTTTGCACAATTTTGTTTTTGCATATTTTGTTTGCACATTTTAAGTTCCCGGCGGAGGTCCGGCAGCCGGCGGCAGTCCGGCAATGGGTAGGTGGGTGAGGGCTAGCGTTTGTGGTTTAAAAGTGTATGGAATTATAAGGTTATATTTGGTATTTTACTTTGATATTTTGTATGTGAGTAATTATTTGAATTCATTGTATCTCATAGTAGTTTAGGGTAAAAGTGTGTACCTATAAGTGGTTTTCCCATAATATTTTTGTTATTTTAAGAAATTTGTCAACTTCGGTAGGGCAATTCAAAAAAGAAAACGTGTCAACTTCTGTGGATCGGAGGGAGTATCGAAGAGCATCTACAACCTAACTAAGTTAATAGAGCTAATCTCTTGTGAATCAATGTGGATATATACTCCCTTATTATGAGTTGAAAAGACAATTATACGTTTAGATATATTAAACTCTAACTAATAGAACATAAACCACTATGTTTCACTTAATTATACTAAACTCTAACTATAGGACATAAACCACTATGTTTCACATAATTTAACAAAATGGGCTCACATGCTATATCATCACTCAATTAGCAACTTTTGTTAATAGCATTCTCCTACAACTATTCTACATTCAAACTGATAAGTTTTGCCAAAAGTCATGATGGAATTTTCTCAAACTGCAGTGTAGAGTCTATATGACTTTAAGGTTATTGAGAAACAACCTATACATTCTTTGGAATCTAATGCCAATATATGGATGTATCTAACTCTTATGAATTCTTACAAATATGCTTTTTATTGAATGTTGTAATTATTTTTTAAGAAATTTTATTTAGCATCCAATACTCATAGTCTTATTCAAAGCAGAGACAGATGTGGTAAAAAATGAATTCTATAGGATTGGATAATTACTCGTCTTTGATGGGGTGAATGTTAAGCTAGCTCTCACAATCTCTGTTAAATCATTTTTGAATCTAATAATGTTTCAGATCTTGAAATTATGTTTGATTTAAACATGTAGTCGTGAGACAGAACTTGTTTTAACTACTAATATTCTAACAATTATAAAGAAATCAATATGAATTAGAACTTTTAAATAAACTTTTATAAAAACGAATACTGTGGGCACTTATTAGCTACAATTTTATCTTTTGGTATTCTTTATATGATCGAAGATTAAGAAGTATTTCAAAATATTTTAATAAATAGTGGGTACCTATTAATTAGTACTCCATAATTAATTTATCTTTTGACTCATAATTTTAATTTGGATTAATCGCAAATTGTGTAATATAGAAAAACTTATGGAAATTTTAAGTGTAGGATCTTCACCTAAAAAAAATTTAAAAAGAAAGATATAAGTAATAAAATGAGAGCAAAGACTTGTGTGAGATCGTCTTACGTAAGGGCTTACGTGACACGACCAGAAAGTGATAATTTTTATACAGAAAAGTGATAATAAATTAATGAAAAGTGATGATCCTATTTCATGAACAATTTATAGTATAAATAAAAAGTAATAACATTTTATAATTAAAGTTATAACATTTTATAGTGAAAATGATAATTATTTTAAAAAGTAAAAAATAATTTCATGTGGGACGGTTTCACACAGAACCACTCCATCGCAAAATTTGAAAATAAGTTATCATCGAAGCTGGACGTGTGAGTATATTAGTACTTGTTTCAAATAGGATTTGGATGGATACATCGAAACATATATAGTTGTCATATTCTCAAAAGCCGAGTATTTTACTTTTTCATCCAACAGTGTGTTAATAAGCAAAACTCTTTACTGTCTTATTAGCTATTAGATGAGTTTTGTGGAAAATAAAAAGAAATAATATCTTGATAAAAAAATTTCGTTCTACTAGTTACATTTATTGTTTACATGAAAATTAAATAATATAATATTTTAATGTAGGATGAGTTGATAGATATAATAATTTATTTCCTCTGTTCAACATTAATCTATCCGTTTACTTTTTGTACGTAGATTAAAGAGTATTATTATTTTATGTGTGGTGGGTAGTTGTATCAATAGGATATGTGAGTCTCATATTTTAATTGTGTTTGTATATGGATGGGTCTCATGTTCTAAAAAAAAGAAATTAATAGATTAAGCGTGGAGTGTGGACAGCCCAAAATGGTAAGATGAATAAATTGACAGTGGACTGTGGGAGTAATATTTTATGGATAGTTATATTAGTATTGTGTGTGAAATCTATATAAATATTTTAACTATATTGTGTACATCCATGCACCAAAAAAAAATATAATAATAATAATAATAACTAAATGACGACCTAATTTGTAAAATGATTGTACAAAGATTGAGTAATTGATTGATAAAATTTAATAGAATTAATTATTTAAGTAACTATTTTATGCACAGTTTGTTAGATGTGAAATAAAAAGCAATATTAAGTCATAAAATTATTTAATCATTAAATGATCACACAAAAATAGGGATGATATATCGTACCAAAAAAATATGATGATATATACCACAACGAAATAGTTGGTATTAAAAAGGTAATATCAGTATACCAAAATTTTGGTATATTACCGAAAAATACTACTTTTTATTCAAATTGGATTTTACATATTTGCATAGAGTTTACATCATAAATTCTAGTAACCTTTGTGATCCTCCTTGATTTAAATATAAGTATATAGAATTGGAAGAGGGTACCGAGGTTTACACCGTGTCTGTGATTTGCATATGGTGGTCAATTATTGAGATTTCTTCATTTGGAATTGTTAATGGGCCACGGATTGCAAGCTCAGCCCAGTTAGACCTAGATAAAAAGGGGGTGTGAATTTTCTCTTTCTTTTAGTTAATGGGCTCTCACTGTTCCGAAACCCATTAAGACCGACATGTTAAAGATCACTAGTTTTTTTTTACTCAAAAATATATTTTAAAAATATATACTTTTGCCTTATCATTTATTTCAATATATGTACGATGTTAGACCGGTCAAAATAAGTTGGTAGATTTGGTTGACCAACAACTCATCACAATTCACCATTTTGCAAATTGAAATTGGATGGCCTTATACAGATTGGGCCATTTATGGAGTGCGCCTGTATGGATTGAGTTAATTGGTGGGGTGGATTTTAAAGGGCGGGCCGGATTGACTCACGCAGCCCAAAACTTATTTTCACGTTTTTTTAATGTAAAATTTAAATTAAAAAAAAACTATAAAAAACATATAAAAATATGATATCAAAGTGAACTAATTCGATGAACACTATCAAAACATTTATAAAAATTAATTATTTTTTTAAATTAAAAAGTGAGGGTCATACATGAATTGGGTGATTTGTAGGGTGGGTCATATATAGATTAAGCAAATGGTGAGATTACATTTTGGTAAAAGCTTCTGCGCCCCTTGAATACGGCGTGTCCCCATGTGAACACACAATATTTTCCCTCTCTATTCTATTTAAACTTATGTATTGCTAGGTAGTTTAAATTGTAAAGAGATACGAAAATTGTAAAGAACCACGGATCTAAATCCATATGTCCGGGCATACAAGAGAGTCACTCTTAAGTTTTATACGAATTTGATTGTACGGGACGAATTGGCCCATGCGACCGAGGCCATTTTAACAGCTATATACGGTGTCACGTTATTTGTTAAAAATTGTACAAGAATAAAAGACAGTATACAACTTGTCTTACCTTACTATGTATGTATAAACTCCACCAAGGTTCCCAGGTAAGCTTTTATTTTTGTTATAGTTGTTTTTTTTCTCTCATTAATTATGAATTACTCCCTTTGTCTGCTACAAAGTCTTATTTTTCTATTTTGGGAGTACGCACCTAAGATTTTCTTTTCCTTTTTTTTTGTATATGGACCCACATACTTTCTCTAATACAATTAAAATATGGGTCCACACACCCACTGATACAACTACCCACTACACATTAAATAATAATGTTCTTTATTCCACGTGTAAAAAACAAATGGCTCTCTTTGGACCGGACGAAGGGAGCACAATTTTAATATTATATTTAATATTTTATCTTATGACCTATTTTACATTATGATTTTAATGCTAGGATTTAATATTTATTTTTAAAATTTATTTTAAATTCTAAGAAAATAATTATAGTTTAACTTATGGTTTATGGCCTATTGTTTTCGGTTTACTTGAATTTTGAAAACCATCTAATAGTAGTATATGTTTGTTTTAGATTTTTGATAAATAAACATGGCGTAATTTTATTATTTATCTTTAGAATTTATTGTTAATTTAAAAGGTACAATTATAATTTCACCCTTACGGCTTATGATATACTTCTAGGATTTAGGATTTATGTATTACAGTACTTCTTATGGTATGATTGTAATTTTACTTTTGTGTTTTATGACCTAATGTGTGGTGTTTAGAATTTATAATTAATTTTTAAGAGTATAAGTTTAGTTTTATTCTTTAAGGTTCAAGACATATTTTAACCCTGAGTTTAGGGTTAATCAAAGGGTGTAAAGTGTTGGATGAGACAAAGAGAGTACTCATTTTCAAAATTCTAGATTCATTAAAAAGGTAATTCTACATTTTTTATTTTATTTTTATTTTTTATATCTCTTGGGATAATGAGGATATTTTTCGAGTACAGTTTAAATCCAAACTCATTGATATCATGTTAAAAATCAAAAGCTGATGGGGGACCTTAGATTCTTTGTTTTGACCCCAACTACCCTTTATAAATTGTAGCATTATTTTGTCCAATTGATTCCATTATCATGAACTCAGATATGGATCATATGTGATTCAAATTAAAATTATCAAGATATTCTTATATCCAATTGGTAAAGCATTAATGGAAGAATAAGTATCCAATGGATATGATCATCCCACTTCCAAGAGAAATAAATTAAGTGAGAGAGATTAAGAAGATGATTTGGACAAACCTGCCCCTAGAAGAACAACTTGTGGTCCTCCCCCATCAAATGAACTCAAAGCTTCTTCAAGTTTTGAATCAAATCAAAGAGTTCTAACAGCAAGAATCACCCCTGATATCTCTGTTGCATTGTTAACCCTATCCTTGATGATCTTCTCATACAAGCTCTTTAGGTACGTCTCGCCCGCGAAAAGCTCGGCCAACGGGTCGTGGATCACGGGCTTCCACAATGCTCATCCGGTGGCCGTCTGACAGGCAGACCTCCCAATCGCTCTGAATGGCTGCATGAAGAGCTCTCAGAGAGCTTGTGGCCAGCAATTCGGGCAACTTGAATTGCGGCCACGACTTGTTTTGTGGGAACCCGTTGTACATCTTATTGATATCACTCATATCGTATCATCGTATATGGATCAAACAAATCGAGTATAGTATGTATATATATGTATAGTTGTGAGAAGGGGATTGTTGATAGAGATAAAGAAAGAGAGGCAGACACAAAAGCAGAGTGGTTAGGTGCATAATATCCAACCTCATTTTATTTGGAGGGAAAAGGGGGTAAAGAGAGATCCACGAGTACCACCAATTCATATCCAAATCCCCCCTTTGTTTCCCTCTTTGACATGTCACTTTTATGCACTAGTGATTAAAAGTGACTTCAAATGGCTTCCACTTCCTCTTTGCAACACTCTTGGTTCTAGTGAAGAGTAAAAAATGATCATATATTTACCCCTTAGTGAAACATGGTGCACGTAAAATCTTTTTATTTGGGTTGAAAAGACAATTATATCTTAAAATATTTTATAAATAACAATCACAAGGGTAAACTACATTATGAACAATTAGAATCCAGTAACAACATAAAACACAATAGTAAAATTATAGTTATACCATAAAATTTATACTAAATCCTAAAACTACTGTAGTACACAATTTTTTTATGCAAGGTGGAAAAAAATACTTTACGTTTTACATAATTTGGAGTTCTCACTACTTATTCCATAAATGCGAATTAAGGAGAAAACTTATGTGAACCATGTTACGATGCGATCATTTTATACTTTTATAATTGGTTATAATTTTTTACTAAAAGAATTAATATTTTTTTAAAAAAATATTATCACTTTATGTTTATACTATAAATTATTAATGAAATAATTCACAATATTATTATCACTTTTTATTATAAATATCATTTCTTATGTAAGACGATTTCAAACCAATTTTCTAAATCACACATTGACTATAGTCACGATACCACTCAATAATATACAATGAGCTAATAAATTTAATCTTTTTCCGAGAGCAATATTACCTACAATTAGTTTATCCAATTTTTTTTTTATCATTAATAAAACTCTCATTAAAAGGAATATGTCGATACTCATTAAGCGATATTGTTGCATGGGTTGGTAAAAGATTTGAGCCCGATTTGTCAGATAAACGGGCTTTTAAAATAAGTTTAGAGGTGACAAATTAAATTATTGAAGAAATAAAGTTGGACCCAATTTTAATGGGCCATAAGGTGATACTTTTTTCATGGAATCTCTCATTTTCTATCACATGTTTTTTCCTTATCCATATATCAGCCATTCGTACACATTTTATAAATTTCTTTATTTTAATTTTTTTATGTAATGCACTTTTTCACATAACAACAAATCATGCATAAAAACATAATTTATATTTGTGTTTAAATAAATTAAGAGAATGTCTCTTATGAAAATTACATTCATCAATATCCTTAAGAAGATAATTATATTTTTAAACATGAACATAATGTAAAATTACAATTAGGAAAATGCATCTTTTTATCTCTTAATTTTATTTTATTAAGTTTATAATTACCTTAATTTTTTTTTAATCTCTTAACTTTGATTTTCTTTTTTAAATTTGTTTGTCCTTAAGGTAATCTAAATTTTTGGTGAAAATTAAACATACTATAAATATTAATACTCTTATTTCTTAATTAAAATAAATAAGACAAATATATTTAGAATACAATATAATATTCTTATAAATGAGAAAAAAAAAAACTCCTGCTGCTTATCACTTGCGCACATATAATTGTGCTCGCGTTTTAAAAATTTTTTCTTTAGTAAAATAAAAAGATATTGAATAATTCAATTGGTAAAGATGGAGTATTAAAACCGTTGATGTGAATTAATAATTTTTTTTAGTAAAATAAAAAGGTATTTTGAATAATTCAATGAGTAAAGATGGAGTATTACAATCGTTGATGTGAATTAATAAATTTATAAAATCAAGCAGCATTTTTATTGTATTGTGCAAATAAAGTGTGAGTTTTTTTTTTCAACCTCCTCATTATAAAATCATTTTATTATAACTTTTCTTTTATATTATAAATGGTTGGTAAAACATTTTACTTTAACTATTATCGTTTTTCATTAAAATATTATATATTTTTATCTATTTCAGTGAAGTGATTTTGTGAGAAGATCTCATCACCCAAAAGTTAGCTTCTTTTTTTTTTCAATATATAAAAAATTCTGTTCATCATGCAAAATCTCAATCTTACCACAACTACAAAACTTACATCATGTTGCATTTTCAGGGCAAAAATAAGCAAATTGACAAAAAATTCATAACTATATTTTCTAGTTTCTAGGAATAAAACCCAACCCAACCCAACCCAACCCAACCCAACCCAACCCAACCAAATACTCTTTGAGCAAAGCATCTGAATGGATCCCACTTTGTTATACAAATAAATATGCCATCAATAATTTCTGCAAATATTCTCTTACATATGAACCATTTTAAGAACACTATGAAGCATTATTTACTCGTGTAGAAGGATCTTCTTCGTTGTATGTCTCTATATATGAAAGTTATCGACCATATGTCGAATAACGTGAGCCCCGTGTGAATTGATACTGTATGTCTTAACCTGAACACACAACAAATCAAAGCCATGTTATAATCGCCACGAGTTCTTCGCCCTGTCCATCCACCACCCTCGGATCATGAGGGTTGGTGTATGGTTCGAGCGTAGTTGGTGGACCACCTCAAACTCAAAGTGAAGCCTTAAAGATGTCACATGAAAACTTCAAAGAGCGGATGATGGTCCGACAGAAACCATAATAATGAACTCGAGAAATAATGATAATGATCTCAGAATACAGATGGATACTTGCCTGGATTGTATTGTGGGCAAGAAACCTTTGTATACTTTTCCGGAAGTTGACATCTACTCGCTCCCAGCTGAGATGCGTTAAAGCTTTGATCATCGCCTCTACAACGGAAAACGGAAGAGGAGTTCTTTGAATATCATTGTTGTTATTGCATTTGTAAGGGAAATAATCCAACTAACCTTCCATTTCACTAGTCCTCCCTCTGGCAACTTTGGTATTTAAAGAGATCATCTGAGTATTAGCAGTTTTTGATGTTTCTTCATTGAAAATGTATCTGTATTCAGCATTTTTGACAAGATTCCTTCGCTAAAAGGGGGGAAAAAGGAAAATAAACACGATAAGATATTCTATTATGGCATGTGTACTATAACAGAATAGCAATAGAATACTAACCTTTGGGAGCTCGCTCACTCGGCGGACTGATGATGTACCCCACCCAACAATTTCTACGAAGAATGTTAAGGATATCGTGAAAGGAATCAAGCACAATAATGAATTCATTACTGTGTAATGCTAGAAACTAGATAGTCGAAAAACAGATATATGTCTGAATCTATGAGACTTCTTCGAGTAATGGATGGTAATGGTAGGATTAATTCAAACGAGGATACGATCAGAACTTGCATTTGCATAGGCAACACGCCTTCTGAATAACTGCAAAGCAGATCTGCAAACGAGGTTGAGTACAAGAAGCTTTGAGATATTCATCATGACAGTCTAAAACATGAGAGAATTCTAAACAATTTATGATGACTCACATGAACTTAAGATCATCAGAGTCATAGCTCATTTGAAGCAGAAGAGGAGGTTTTCCATTATCTTTATCCCTCAAGAACAAATGTTTCCCTGTCTTAAGAAATATCCGAGAACCATGCATCGCTACTTTCTCCATAGGCTGAAAACCACAGAGCATTGGAATCTGCAAGTTTAAGTGAACCAGTTAACAAAAGTGTGCATTGTAGCTGATAGAAAGTGCAGATCCATAAAAACAATTTAGACACCTGTTTATGACCTCTTGATCCAAGATGAGGCGTTGCGGAGGTAATGAAGTTTACGGGTTCAAGTCCAGCAATCGTAGCCCTCATTTTCTCTTCTACTGAGGCTTTGTTAAGTTCTTTTCCTCCATGTTCACCGCTTTCTTCAACAGGTTTTTGCTTCAAATCTTGTCGATAAAGCACCGCAATAGCATATCTTGCCACCAGACCACCAAGAGAGTGACCCACGAAAGAAATCTTTTCAAGATTCGAATGGCGATCAACCAGAGAAATCACCTGAAATATGCAAGTGATACGTGAGAAAACACAAAAGTTTAGTAGGCTAAGGTTGGTTCTTGTAATAACAATTGAAGTTAATGTCTCTTAAAATGCACATACAAACCTCATTGGCTAGTCGCTTCCCCATAACATCAATACCATCCAATGTCAACAATGAAGAATTAGACTCACTGCCTGGATTAGCAATTTAAGTAAGAAATTTTTTTAATGCTTGACTTCAGTCACCCTACATTCTCATCAAAAATCAAGAAAAATCATATAACCTTCAAACTGTGATCAACTTAGATGGTAAGTCCTTGTCCCATCAGGAAGTTTTTATGCCCGTCGAAGATAATCTTTACATGAATATAAATACAAAAATACATCATTTTCTTACAGTTTAGATTTTGCATCCCCCAACAAGATTGAATTATTTATCTTGATTGTTACAAGAAGGCAATGTAAAGTTAGATGTGAAACCAATCATATTCTATCCTATTTTCAAATGTTGCAATTGATTGTTATAAAGCTGATTATGGCACTACAATTTCTGATCCTATTTAAAATTAAACCCTAAACCTCTAGACTTCCACCACATCAAACCATTGTAGAAAACACCCATTTATCAATAATAACATTGCCTAATCACATAAAAAATCAACAGATTTAAACATACCAAATCAACAAAAACGAATGCAAGCAAGTTGGCAGTAAAATAGAGAATAAAAAAGGCTTGAAAAGACGCAATCGAACAAAATGAAGCTCACAATGCACTATAACGTCGTTGGGATACGCCTTCGCAAATTGCTTAGCTGCATACCTCCAATTTTGTGCACTGCAAAATCCACTTAAAATTAACAACAAAACTAAATTTGTACCTCAACTTCTTGATTAAGAACTATCATTACTACAAAATCCACATTCTAAACCCAAATAAAGCATATAATTTTTTATTTTATTTTTTTGAACAGCAAAAATTTGATTAAAATAATAGAATAGGGTATAAGGAATACCAAAAGAGTTACAATAACATCAATAACTCCAATACAATGATATCATATTACATTCAACACTAAAGAACTATTTGGTGATTGAGCTTCAAAGCCGTATCGATCAATGATTTAACCGAATCCAACTCCAAACACGAGTTTTTAGCTCTCCAAATAAAGCATATAATTAACCTCCCATCTCAGATCCAATGTTCTTAAATACTCATCAAGAATCAGCTCTCTCAACCAAAACAGAACAGTTTAGTTCATTCATTTAATGAATAATGAGAATCAAAAAGTAAATAGAACAGAACTATTTTCCCACGAGACTATGATTATCATTCATCAAAGTTCAAACACTTACTACTCATGAAAACACCAACAAAATTGATTACATTAGTGAAATAGGTAGAAGAAAAAACCTGCCAATAATTCCATTGACCATCACAATGAGATGCCTTGGCTTTTGACCGTTCCCATTGCAGGTCGCCGCCGCCACGTTGAAACTCCGGTGGACATCCGGCTTCTCGACCACCGTGACACCGCCGTTGGATCTCATACACAAAAGTCTAGAAATCAAAGAGTACCTTTTCTTCTTCTGATTACTTTTTCCCCCAAAACCCAACTCTATTTCTCCATTTTCTTGCTCTCTCACGCTCCCTACGACTCCGTTCTCCATCACCATTCAACCCTTGATATGCACTCCAATCAAAGCTGATTCTACTTCTATTCATACACAATATGTGAACGTGGAGTGGAATGTTAGTTTAAGAAATTGCAGCCGCCACACATGTGACTTGAAACTGTTCAATCAAAAAAAATAATAGTACTAATTGACTCATAAAATAATAATCTTTCCCTCATTTTCATTTGGTGTGAGAAAGTCAATATCTTTGACCCAGCAACGAACTGCAATAATGGTGAAAATTTTATTGCATTCATATTTATTACTTTTTTATTTATTTATTTTATTTTTGGTTTGTATTTTCTTGCCATCAAATTCTGGAATAGCAGTTTCTTCGACTCCGATTCTATGTGTTATTTGGTACATCATCTCATGTGTCATACCGTTAGATGGATGACATGTAGGAGGGAGAAATAATATTCTAAAACTTAAACCCTAAGAAAAATTGTTAAATTTATTTCTCACTCTTACGTGTCAATCACTTAACCGTATGCAACAGAAGATGATGCACGAAAATTGCCCAAAAAATCCGGATTGACGTTTCTTGACCAGTATTATTCCTACATCTGGTCATATATTTGCATGTGATGTTGGGAGCTCATGTGCACCATCGGGTGATTTATGAGCGAATGCATACAAGCCAAAGACTATAGAAATAGATTTTATAAATCGGTTATTAAACTCAAAACAAGCCTACCCATATAATTGAATATATTTGCATAAAATAGCACATAAAATATCTTTGGAAAGCTATGGATTTAAGCTTTATCTCATTATATATTAAATTAAAATAACATTCCAAATTTAGAATATTAAATTGTGAGATGGCAATGATACATTGCATTAGCATTTATGATTTTATAAAGTTTGTGAGGTGGTCGCATATATAATATTTGTAAATTGATTATGATGAGGTTGCGGGTTCAAACCTCGATTTATGTATAATTTTCTTTTTTTCTTACTCTTTTTCTTTATACTTTCAATTGAATTGTTTTTAATGAAATTGGACACAATTTAAAAGCCCAATGATTAAACATCCTATTTTTCATTTCCAATTTTGAGAGTAGAGAGAGTGTAACCATTATTCTGCTCATTTTCAATTCATAAATTAAAATGTGGCTCATTTTCATCTTAAATATATTAAAAAAACTTATTACATATTATGTTGAATTAGACCTTCAGTGGGTATGAGATATAAAAACCCAATTATCAAACATCCCATTTTTCAAATTAAATTAAGATTTAGAATGTTGGGTGGTATGACTAAGTTAATTGAGTATTTATAATTTTTACTATTTATCCAAATTTCATATATTTATTCCATTTTAAAATGGTTAATAACATCTATAATATTGTTATTAAGAATTATAACTATACTAAGAACACACTTCTTATTTTTTTCAAAAGATCAAGTGATCTTTAAAATTTTAATATGAATTATACCAGATATTCGTATATGGCTTCCAAGATATTTTAAACATCAATCATCACTCTTATTTTGATATATTCCAATAATGCTAAGGAGGATCACTTCAACCCCAATAATACATACCATGTTTTCTTATTAATGTGAAATAAATCGAGAATGCATGTTTTTCACTCGATTAAAATTATATACATAAACTTTTTTTATTGGTCAAACAATAAATTATATTTTCAATTATTCTAAGTTAATATGATTAATTTTTATTTAAAATTATAAATTTAAAATTAATAATAAATAAATAACAAACACGATAACCCACTTCGCACGCGGGAACTGTACTATTTATAATTTAAAATTTAAGATGATCTCATGACCTACTCTAATAACTTGATTTTAGTTGGCCTTTTTCTTTTTTTTTCCTTAAAAAAAATACTTAGAGTTTACTTATTTAGCCTTAGATGATAGAATCCAAGTGAGGCACAAAATCTAGGAAGGTTCAATATTGGGCCCAATATGTGAAGGAATTTCAGACACAACCTTATATTTTGAAGCCCTATTATTTTTCATTCTTACAACATATTTGGGCCCAATTGAAGCTTTTCTGAGCCCAGTTTAAGTCCATCTTTCTATTTTCAAATTGTAGACCAAAAGTGCAGCTCTTCTTTATCGTCTTCTACAAGTAATTTTGGTTAAAGTTGTCGCAGAATTTAAAGAGAAATACTGAAAGACAATTGGATTCATGCTTTGGGCCCTTCATATAGACGGATGTGGATAACATATACCCTCATTCTATCCCATTTTAGGGGAGGGGGAAAATCAAAATATGAAGATACATAATACATTAATTAAAAAATATTTAATTAGGAAATCGAAAATTTGATGAGTATTATTGAATATTAAGGGTTGAACTATAACATTATTAAAAATTATTACACGGAACTATATATTATAAAATGATAATCATGCAAATATATGGACATGTAAATTTAATGAGCGTTACCTGTGTGAACAAGGCTCACCATGTATTTTGTTTTTTTTACAAAATTATTGTTTAATATATACTTAAAAATTATAAAGATATAAATTTTTAAATAAAAAAATATTACTTCTCAAATTTTGTTGAACTAGAATATTAAGAATCGCAACATAGTAGAATTTTAAAAGTACTCTCTCAATCTCTTTTCAGATTGCAGACTTTTCATACACCGGTGCACCACCAAATTTATAGGTTAAAATGGATAATGGGTATTTTTTTTTAAATAAAGTATTTAATTTAATTTTAATAGTAGAGATTGAATTAAAAGTTAATCTTAGACTCTTAATTATATAGAATGAGAACTTATAGTCAATTTGTTTTAATTTTAAAAAAAAATACTAAATAAAATAAAATAAAAAGAAGAAGTGAATGAGAATTGTGAAAGTGAGAAATCAACAACACAAGTATACCTGAGCAAGGAGAAAGTGATGGAAATAGTGTTAGTGGAAGTTAGGGTGGTGGGGTATGCAGAAACAGCTCCCGCGCAGAATTCGCGCGCTCTTAATTGATGACGTGGGGGCCCTCCCCCCCTCCTATCAATCTCTTCTCTTCACAGTTCACCCTACTTTTTTATGTACACTGTCACTGCCCCCACTATATATATTCCATCAAAATATCACTATTACAATATTAATATTAATTAATCACATAATATCATTTATAATAAAATATACCTCCTCCATCCATTGATAATATTTATTTGTTTTTTTAAGTGAATTCAAAAATATTAAATAAAATGAATAGTTATATTAATAATAAGTTAATAGTTATAGTATATCACTATAAAAAAAGTTGCTCGACAGTGACGGATTTTTGTTACGGAAAATTTGTCGTCACAATTGTGACAGACTTTATGACGGTATTTTGAAAATAGTGACGGCTAATAGTTGACCATTTAAAATTTCGTCATTCCTGATATTTGTGACAGAAAAATTTGTGACGGACTTTTTTCCGTCACAAAAATATTTTATTTTTATTTTTTTTAATTATTGACGGAAAAATGTGGCAACAATGTAAAGAGTCTCATTTGTGACGAAATCTGTTCATCACAATTTACAGTTTATAAAAAATCATTAAAATTGTATTTGCTCGTTACACATGTACATTATGCTATTTAATTTAGTTATATAAAACAAAAGGTTAAACTTACATGTTTTTTTTAAGAAATTAGTATTCTTTTAACATGTATTGTGAATTTATTTAAACTTAAATAATTGAATATATTGTATTGTTGTATATAATAATATTAATTTTAAAATCAAAATAATTATAAGAATAGAGTTACTTCTTTTTTTTAAGAAATTATTATTTTTTTAATATTTATTGTGAATTTATTTAAACTTAAATAATTGAATATATTGTGTTGTATATAGTATTATTAATTTTAAAATCAAAATAATAATGAGATCGAGTTTTTTTTTTAAGAAATTATTATTCTTTTAATATTTATTGTGATTTATTTACCTTAAAAAATTGAATATACTGTGTTGTATAGTAATGTTAATTTTAAAATCAAAATAACTATGAGAGCATAACTACTTTAATTTTAAACGGCAATGAGTTGAATGAATTGTTATAATTTAAATGTTTATGTGTCTTGATTTTTATTAAATAATATAGTCATATATTTTGTAATAGATGAATTTGTAATTAAATAATAAAATTTTTAAGATTATATATAAACGAGTACAGATTTCCGCGTAACACGCGAATGAATTATTATAACCAATCAAAAAATATAATTAAAGGTGATATTTAATTTATGGATATATATAATTTAAAAATATACATGAATAATAATAATAAATAAATAAAAGTAGTATTTTAACTAATAAAAATATGACTAAAGGTGGTATTTAATTTGAAGATAAACATGAATAGCCCTAAAGAATTAGTATGCGTAATTTATGTATATTAATTAATATTTGCTCTATTTATATAGTTTTTTTAAAGATATATATATGCTTTTATTGATTGGTTTAATTATCTATTTATAACCAAGAAAGAATAAAAATAAAAAATAAATTATTAATTGGATATATTTTTATTAATTGACTTAATTATCTATTTTCAATAAAAAAATATGATTAAAAGTAATTTTAATTTATAGATATACATGATTTAAAGATATATACATGAATAATAGTAATAATAATAATAATAAATAAATAAAAGTAGAAAGATTATATATGTAATATTAAAATAAAAAATATACGAAATTTAACCACGTTGCGATACCTCATATTTTTTAAAGTTATTTATAACAGCGTATTCGTAATTAGTATACATAAGATATATATATATATATATATATATATATATATATATATATATATATATATATATATATATATATATATATATATATATATATATATATATATATAAAGGAAAGTTGATGATTAAATTTAAAAAAAAAATCGTGTATTTAATTGATAAAAATAAAGTTTGTGATTGAATTAAGAAAAATATACAGATTATGTATTTTCTAACAAGAGAATTAAATTGATAAAAATAAAGTTTGTGATTGAATTAAGAAAAATATACAGATTATGTATTTTCTAACAAGAGAATTAAATTGAGAAATTAGGAGAATGTTATTTATTTTAATGTAAATTAACCTATTTTTCATCTATAAATAAATAATATATTTAGATATTATTTATAGATTGAGAATTTAAAATTTGTAAGGATTTTTTAATTTAATAATGAAAATTTTAATATTTGTCTTAAAAAAATAATAAAATTAAGTAATTAATATTTTAATAAGTGATGAGTGATATTTTTACCTACATTTTAGTATCTTTTTACATGTATTTTTATCAGTATTCATGTGTTATTTGGTTGTGTTTTGTATTTTTATTGAAATGTGTGTGAATGAGCTTAAACATATGATTTTCAATTTTTAATGGATGCTAGACATCATTATAAGGATGAACGAGCTAAAACATTGAAGGAAACAAGGGCATGCACCAACACGGGCCGTGTACGGAACACGGCCCTGTAAGAGGTGTGCCGTCATCAATTCATCCAACACGACCACCTTGTGCCCGTGTTACAGCACACGAGCCGTGTTGCAGCACACGAGCCGTGTTACGTAACACGGCCCTGTAAGTCTTGGCCGTGCAGCGATATCAATTCACCCAACACGGCCACTCTGTGGCCGTGTTGCAGCACACGACTCGTGCTGTGTAAAAACCTGTAAAAATCAGAATCCTTCTAGAAGCTTCTCAAGGGGTATAAATACCCAATACTTTAATATTTGATCAGAATTTTCGAAGGGCTTCACTCCTACATCTAGATCACATTCCATTTTCTCCATTTTACACCATCATTTTCATCCATTCTTCATCCATCCATCCACACTTGATCTTCTCCATCAAATCCACCATCCAAGTGATCATGGAAGCAAGGGGAGTGAAGATTGCAAGAAGAAGGAGATCTCCATTGAAGAACTTCAAATGAGGAATCTAATTCTAATTTTTGTGAACTTCTTTATAGTTTGATCATGGAATTTGTAAATTCAATTGTCTATATTGATTTCTCTAAGACTATGATAGGCTAATCTTCTTTGTGAGATTAGCTCCATGATTGGTGTTGGATAATTTAGTTTTTATGCAATTTGATTTTAATCTTGAATGGGCTTTGTGTATTTCTATCATTGAATGTTGATTGCTTGATGTATATGATGATATGTGTGATTAATTGTCATGGGCATGTGATTAGATTGAGAAATCAATTATATGTTTAGGATAGTTCATTGAATCATTTCATCATACACTTCATGTGCATTAATTTAGAATGAGATAAAGATATCCTTCTAGATTTAGAACCCTTTGATAGAACATTAGATTAGCTTGATCGAGAGATTGGTTGATTAGATGAGGGGACCAAAACTATTAGTGAATTCATAGTACCTTAAAAGGGAATATTGCCTATAATTTAGTACCTAATTAGGGAACTCGTAGAGTAATTAGTACCTATTGGGAGGTGTTCATTTTGGTCTCGATCATATGTGCTTTTGGGAGCCTTGTTGAGGGTTTACATCTTATCCATCTCGAGAGAGAGTTTAGGTGGAATTAGTGATCGCTCATATGCCTTGTCCATGAGAGATTAGAATTAATTGTATGATTTCTTTATTATCTATATCATGATTGTTGCTAATCTCATCCTTGCATCATTTGGAACTCATTCATCTTTCATTCATTTTATCATTTATTTCTTCCATTAGTTAAATTGCATTTATTTGCAAGATATTCATCACATTCCGTCGTCCTTATAAAATCACGATAAATTTGAGATCGCTTAAACTCTAGTACCTTTCTCCCTGTAGTTCGATAAATTCTTTAATTGGTCATCCCAACTATATACGATCAATCAATAATTATTTGTCATATTAATATATATTACATTACACTAATCAATATTACCACCATATTTATTTTGAAAATTGGTTGATGTTATTTTAATACAAATTAATTGAATATATACAATATTTATTAAAGATTATCAAAAACACATCTAGCCAAATTAGCTCAACACTTGCGCACAAGCACTATTGCTTAGTACCCACACCGGTTCAAACTCGGTTGGGGGCGAATCTACACAATTAAATCTAATGAAGGTATAAGTAAAAAATATGTAATTTAAGTGTATATATGTGGGGCTCTTTTACTAAAAAGAAAAAATTGATATTTCTAAAATATGTAATTTAAGTGTATAATATTTAATAATATGTACTTCCTCCATCCAGAATAATTTTACCCATTTGTAAGGGCACGAAGATTAAGAATTATTATTTTTTGAGTTGATATTCGGTGCACCCGAGTGCAAGTGTGCCCATATATGTGTATATCTTTTTATTCAATAGTGTGCACTTATATATGTAATCTTTTTATTCAATATTGTATACATACTTTATATGTCCCGGTCAAACAGTACCATTTGCTTTTTGTCCATAGATTAAGAAGTATTATTATTTTATATAAAGTGGTTAGGTGTATTAGAGATATGTGATGAGTAGTGGTTTATATGTCCTGGTCAAACATTATCATTTGTTTTTTGCACATAGATTAAAAAGTATTATTATTTTATTTTATATAATATGGTTAGGTGTATTAGAGATATGTGATGAGGAGTGGTGGACCATTAGTGGGCCTTTTTACTAAAAGAGGAAAATTGTATAATTTGGACATGACGCCCAATATAGTTAAAAGCTACTATTTTGGCGGGACGGAGGGGGTATTTCTTAATAATTGTATATTTTTTTACATTCAATTTTTCATTAAAAAAACTAGCAACATAGTTTATAATTTTTTATTCAATAGTGTATATATGTTTCTTAATAATTGTATACTACTTTTTTACACTCAATTTTTCATTAAAAAAACTAACAAAACTAACATAAAATTCACTAACAAAGTGTATATGTTTTTGTTTATAATTGTATACGTTTCTGAAAGTGGGTGCATCGTATCCTATGGTACACCCAGGTGCACAGAGAATTAGTCTTTTTTTTAATATATAATGTAAGAAAAAATAGAGATAAATTGATAATTTTGAAAGAAAAAGTAAATAAAGTTGTTTGAAATAATGAATAAAGTGTAAAAAAGTAAAAAAATTATTGGAATTGATAAATAAAATATAAAAATTAGGTAAAATATATAGTGTATTTTTATTATTAATAGAATAAGTTAAAATACGTGGGACACCCAATATAAAAAATGATAAAAATACATGAAATGGAGAGATCTAAGTAGTTTTTTAAGAAGTATTTTACCTTTTCATTCTTTTGACTTTAGGGTAAAAAGTATCAAATTGTGTAATATATACTCCCTCGTCCCAGTACTATTATTATATTTAATGTTTGCATGAATATTTATAAATAATACTCCTTGTATGAGTTATCTAAAAATAGAAATGTATCTTCATTAACAGAACATCCAAAAAAGATAAATGTAACATCATTAGTGGTATGGAGATAACATTTTAAACTTTTGGGGTAATTGTTTGCATTCCGGAATCCATATTCCACAATGTATTTCACTCTATGATTTATAAATATTTTTCTATAAAAATACTGTACTTTAATAAATGATATATATATTATAATAAACGAATAGTAGATAGAGTATAGAGGTGGAATAAATGAGCACATTGGTTAGATTTGAGGTATGGGTCTCTAGTTTATCAAAATAAAAATGTATACTTTCGAATAATGATTACGTTTGCTCTTTAACATATTAAGGAATATAATATTTTAGCATGCAGTTAGGCGAGAGAAATAATATTTTTATATAAAATGGGTAGTTGTATTAATGTGATGTGTAGGATTATGAAGAGAGAAAAAATTAATTTGCGTGTGTCTCTTTTATCAAAAGGGAAAACGTATGTAACTATTGAAGTGCATGAGACGCCTAAAATTAAAATATGTAACTATTACTGTGAGACGAGGGGAATATATAAAATGTTATCACTTTTTATTTATAATACTTTTCATTGATTGAGTATCATTTTTTATTAATGATATTTACTTTTTATTCATCTCACGTTAGGATTTATACGAGAATGTCTCACCCAAGAATTGCTCTATAATTTATTTATTTTCTAAAAATATTAAATAAAATAATAACTTTTCATAATTTTTTTTTTACATGCATGTACATAGGATCTGATATTTACATGACATTGCAACTTATGTTCTGCAACAATTCCCAAAATAGGGATATGGTAGTTCACACAATTTTATACTAATATTTTTCGATTTTTAGTCGATTTTCCTGTGGGCATTACAGTGTTACCACTTAAAAATCAAGTGATTAGTATCAATCATTATTCTCTTATCTATACAAACTAGAGTGACAGTTGTATTATAGACTTGGGATAGACCAACTAATTATTGTTTAGGAAATTAATTATGTGAGTCACGTGAAACCACGCAAGTTAAACTGTATGTTGATTGATTAATTATTTGGTCAATATTTAGAATAACCGGGCCTTATATGATCCGATTTCAGCAGGTTGCAGGTTATTGGTTAAGGCTAAATACTTGTGATGCCGTTTCACGTAAAGAGTTTATGTGGAACGAATAAAAAGTCATAACTTTTATATAATGTACAGTGATAATGTTATTTCATGAACATTTTGTAGTATAAATATAAAGTGATAACATTTTATAGAGAAAGTGATAACTAATTATCTGTCTCGTGTAATGACTTACGTAAGACGATCTCACGCAAGACGGCCTAGAGTAGATATAAAAGATAGGGATTATTACTTATAGATACACGTATGTATAGCCTAATTACTAATAAATACTACATTGATATAATATAATTACTGATAAATACTAACGTCTTCTTTTTTCCCAACATTAACCTTATTTACAACGATTAATATTCAACGTGTAATAATTTTATTGAACAGTTATGTGCACTGAAATAATTTGTGAGAGATTTAAGGAACAATCGTTTCTTCAATTTAATCGCGTATTTTCTGTTTCTCTCGTAACAATGCAAATTAATGTACATTATACTTAAAATTTAATTGTGTGTTTTTCTCTCTCACAGGAATGCACGTTACTGTACATTAGTAAGAATATTTTATCACATACTTTTGTTTTCTCTTAACAATTAATGCACACTAATATGAATTGCATATTATTTTTGTTTTCTTCGATTTAATCGAAAGATAATGGGTAAGAGATTTAAGGAACAACAATTTTTTTCAATTTAATCTCGTATTTTCTGTTTCTTTCTTATTAATGCACACTAATGTACATTATTCTGAAAATTTAATCGCGTATTTATTTCTTTCTCACGAATGCACACTACTGTACATTAGGAAAAATATTTAATTGCGTATTTTTGTATCTCTCTTAACAATGCACACTAATGTGCGGATAGATATGAGTATTATTGATAAAATAAAATATAATTTTGTATTTATCAGTAATTTTTTGAAGCGAATGTATCGTTTAGTAAGCCATTAGTTTATATGGATAGATATGAGTATTATTGATAAAATAAAATATAATTTTGTATTTATCAGTAATTTTTTGAAGCGAATGTATTGTTTAGCAATACTTAAATACGTTTTTTACCTATTTATTACTGACCTTAAATTATTATATATCAAACATGATCATTTTTTTTAATACTAGATTGCAAGTATAATCCTTCCACTTGTACATGTAAGAGAGATACCCTCTTGTAAAATGAGTTATAAAAAAAAGGATCATAAGACAGGTCAACTCAATATATTATTTAGGGATTAATTTAATAATAATTTACAATGTACTTATAGTTAGTAAATTTTTTAATTTTAGGAATTTTCTAATTTTGTTACGGTGGATTTCCGAGAATGATGGAACACCAAAAATATATTTACGGCGGAGGTCAAATAACAGAGCAGACGATGGCGGTTGGACGACAACATAGATGTCAATGTAGAGGAGGAGGTTGACAAAATTTAATTTGCAATATCCATTCATCTGCCGGAAATTCAATTTGTGGTTTTTATGAGAATTCATGTTCACATCCCATAGATCCACCTCATGGTGATGTTGTGAAGATTAACACGGATGCATCGGCTATTGCGGGTGTTGGAACTGGTTTGGGAGGCATAACAAGAAGGCATAGTGGGCAGATAGAGTGATCATTCTAATTTCTCTGTGGAAGTAAGTGAAGCACTTGCAGCATTGAAAGGACTAGAAATTGCAAAAGAACAAAATCTTAAGAAGATGATTGGTGGAAACAGATTCTCAGATTTTTACAATGCACTTGTGAATAACATGTTAGATCTTTCATACTTCAGTATCATTGTGAGGACATCCTCTCTCTCCGCCCTTTTTTTGAGCAAGTTTGGTTCAATTGGACTCGAAGGGAAGGAAACTCTTTAACAAATAATTTAATAAACTATTGCTTTTAATGGTGTTTTGTGTTTCTTCTCATCATCTTTGCTTGATTCTTGTCTAAACATTGATTCTATCTTGAGTTAAATAGAAATTATTTTCGGTCAAAAAAAAAAGTTCACATCCAATCCGTAAACGTTAACAAACTGCAAAAATGACTCAATTAATTTAAGGAGTTACGAAGTTCCTACAATTAAGGAGTTGACTGAAATAATAATTTAAATTATTATTTAATTAAAGGATAAATACATATCTAATATGAAAATAAATAAAAATCAGACCCGTCTATCGATCGTCTAACGTATGGATGTCTCACTTTAGACTTTTTTAATAATTTTTGAATAATAGTTTTTTATTTATACAATTTTTAGTAAAAAAGGTACTCTCTCCATCCTTGAACATTCACACTTTTCTTATTGATTCGTCCCACATAATCGTTCACTTCTCAAAAAATAAAATATTATCATAATCTAACACCTAAAAAATACATATTAATTTTAAAAATGTCATCCCTTCATTTCCGCACATAAAATATTTTATACTTTATTTATTACCTAAAAATATCATATCATCCCTAAAAATTAATAAAATTAGTTAAAAAGTAAAATTTTCTTAATATCAGTGGTATAATAAAAGTGAACCATTTTAAAGGACGAAGGGAGTATTTTATATAATAAAAATGTGCCAATATACTCCCTCCGTCCATCATCAATGTATCCATTTGCTTTTTCACGTGGATTAAGGAGTATTATTATTTTATGTGTAGTAGGTAGTTGTATTAGTGGAGGGGGTGGGTCGTCCCATATTTTATTTGTATTAGTGGAGGGGGATGGGTCCCATAGTCCAAAAAGGGAAATTGATAGATTAAGGATGGACGACCAAAAATGGTAAAATAGATAGATTGACAGTGGATAGAGGGAGTATAAAATTATCCAAAATGAAGAGTGAAAAATTAATACCGACGATCATATAACTTAATTATGTTTATTAATTAATTGACACTTTTTGGACTCTATTATTTCTCGGTGTATTTTATCAATTTTATCAAGGGGGTGGTACACCCATACCCAACCTACTCATCTCCGGCGGCGGCTCCGATGAACTTTTCGATGAAGACGTGGTGGCGGCCAGCCTCCGGTGACCGATGGCGACGACTGCAGTTCCTGCGAACTTTTCGACGACGTCGAGGCGTCGGCCACCGGTCATTGGTCGCTGGCGGAGGGGTGGCAGGCGGCGACTGCAGCTTCGGCGAAATTTCCGGCGACAGTGCGGCGACGACGGTCTGGCGGCGGCAATGGTTGGGTGGGGGTTTAGGGTTGAAGGGTTTAGGGCTATTGTTGGAGGGTAATAGTGTCCAAAAAGTGTATATTTGATAGAATGAATAATTCCAAAATAAAAGTGTCGGTATTACTTTTGGATTTTAAAATTTGTTTAAAAAAACTTTTCTCCCATTAAAATATTAATAAACTATGTGGAATATTTTTAATATAGAATATTAATTGAATTTTATATTACAATATAAATATGAAAATGAATTAAGATTTTAAAATTGAATACATTATTAAAAATAATTAGAAAAACGAGGAATAAAATAAATTAGAATTTGAATGCATTTATATAAAATCTACCACATAACATGGGTCATAATTATATTAGCCCAAAAATGTTAATATGATCAAATAAAATGTCATTAACATGTATTAATTTAAATAAATATTTAAAAAATACTTTTATTAGGATTAAATATTAAAATTTTAACCTAGAAGGTCAAAGTTCAAAGGTAGGTCTTTCGTAAGACCATCTCACGTGAGACTATTTTTCACTTTTTAAAATAGTTATCACTTTACCTATAAAATGTTATCACTTTTTATTTATACTATAAATTGTTCATGAAAGAACATTATCACTTTTTATTAATTTATTATCACTTTCTTTCATAAAAGTTATCACTTTTTGGCCGTCTCACGTAAGGATTTACGTGAGACGGTCTCACACAAGTTTTTGCCAACCTCAAATGTCCATTAATAAAATACTTAAAATAAAATATAGGATACAAGATTAATATGAGAGTGACGGGCGCTACATATCATATTTCTTTTAAGGCAAATACTACTGTGCAATAGTTTTTGAGGTGCAATTAGGTCAACCCTGCCCAATTTAATTTTTGACCCGTTATATATAAAGCATTTAGAACCCTAATTTTCATTTCATTCCCTCTGTTTCTCCTCTCCTGTCCTCTCCTCTCCGTCCGCCTCTTCACCCAATTATTGCCTACTCTTTCCCCTCTCCTCTCCGTCTGCCTTTTCACCTCTTTCCTCTTGTGGCTGCTACTCTTCTCCTCTCTCCCTCTCATATCCATTCTCGTCACCTACTTTTTTCTCTGTGGCGCCGCCTCCCCTTCCTCTTCGTTCTCTCCGTCTTGTCTCTTTTCTCCACTCGTTTTCTCCGATCTCCACCTCTCCGTTGTTGTTACAGCACGTCGAACGATAGTGTGGTAGTCTTGATCCTATGGGAGAGAATGATAAGAACATAAAAATTCTAGATCTGGTGGTGAATGCGTTGAAATTTTTTGATGGAATGTTTTACTGTGATTTCTGAAATTGATCTGGAGAGAAGAATACGAACTAAACTATTCTAATATTTTTATTTTGTAAGTTGTAATAAACATCTTATTAAGCAACTGTAATAATTGTAGCATTATAATGTATAAGTTTTTCTTAGTTACTAAATACAATTCTAAATTTGTTTATGTTGTGTTTTTTTTTTTTTTTGTGAGGCTCATGTTATATGTTGAGCTAATTTGGAGAGAATGATAAGAATTGAACAATTTTAATATTTTTATTGTTGATGTTGTAATAAACATCTTAATAAGCAATTGTATTATAGTTATAATTTTATAATGTATAAGTTCTATTATAGTTATAATTTTATAATGTATAAGTTTTTCTTAATTAACGTATACAATACAAATTTTACATATAAATAGTACATTTTAGGATAAAAAGTAATACTATTAATATATAAAAACTATGCACAACTAACTGTATTAGTTGTATTTTAGTAATGTATATGTTTTTCTTATTAAACATATTACTTTTTTAAAAAGTTATCAAAATAGTATATTTATGAATATAAACGTATACCTTAATAAATTAAAATAAATACAATTTATCAGATTATAACACAATTAGTTTAATGTGTAAATTAACAAACTATCAGATTATGTAAATTACTTTTTTAGTCTTATTTATTGATAATTATGTTGTATATCAATATTTACATAGTTATATATTCATTTATATGTATATTACATTTTAATATAAAAAATAATACATTTATTAAGAAATCCATATACACTAATGAATTAAAATAAATACAGAATCCTTTCCACGATTATTACAATAATCATGCTGTCAATTCCACTCATCAGTTCTCAATCAGGTCTCAATTATCCCTGCTGCTAATAAAGCAGATTCTCAATTGTATTGAAGAAGTACCTAGAACTTGAAAATCCTTCCACAAACACCTCACCATCCTTCCAATTCTCAATTATTTTGAAGCAGAAGCACATCACCAGAACATCTTTCCAATTCTTTGCATCCTTCCCATTCTTAATTCCAAAAGCATAACATCCCAGCCCCATCCCCATCAATTGATTTACAAATCACTTTCTCCATTATCTTCGGCACATGTTTACCGATTTCTCAATTCCATATTTGTATGAATCATTTAATTCACCAAATTTTTTATAGAATTCATAACCAACAATTTCAAGATTCCAATCACTTTCTCACGAATTGTTTCACTCTGAGTTTATCAATTTTTCAGATTTTAGATCTAAGATCTATGTGAGAGGACGATAGAGTGAGGAAGGAAACGGTGGCGGACAGATGGCGGAATGAGGGAGGTGAGAGAGACAACAATTATATATGTGACGGAGTTAGGGATGAGGCGACGATGGACAGCGGAGTGAGGGCGGTGGGCGGTGGAGTGAGAGAGGAAGAAAACAGAAGCAAATGATGGGGAGAGAAATCGAGAGAGAGAAAGTGAGAATTGTGAGGTAATCGGGTTTTTTTCCCTTATATACTTGACCCATTTTACAGATATGGATTCATTATTAGTGTGCAACTATTGCACAGAGTAGATCAACTCTTCTTTTAAATGAATGAATATGATGATGGCATATACACATTTTGAAATTTTTTTCTTAAATAAATAGTGTTACGATGATATGTACACATTTTGAAATTTTTATTTTTTTAAATAAATAGTGTTAACATATACCCTTCGCCCTATCTTCGTCTTCCCATTTAATTTTGAGTGTAATGTGATATTTTTAAATAATAAATAAGTTATAAAATATGTTACTATGAAATATGATAATTTTAAAATTATGATGTGTTGTGTTGGATACTACTCTATTTTATAAATACGAGGTATTCTGTGATATTTTGGTGTGATATCTCATGTAACATCTTACTTATAAAATGATGCATGGTGGGGTGGAGAAATCTAATCATTTACCCTTAGAATTTATTGGTTGACTTAGGTATAGTTTCCCTCATCTTTCCTACATATTACTCATTCAATGGAGCGACACAAAAGATGTCATACCAAAGTGACACAGCAGATCCACACCTCTAGTTGAGTGCCATTTAATTTCCTTTTATAAAAGTGTAAAGTTGAACTTGTGATTGAATTAAATGGAGAGTGTAGAGTTGAAATTGAAAAAAAAAAGTAATATTTTTAATTTTAATGATATTCTTCCAATATTATTTTTAGCCCCCAATCTTTCTAATACTTTCTCCGCCCCGCAAAAGATGTTACATTTTACAAATTAAGACGTCCCACAAATATTTTTATATTTTTTTATAGATAAAACCCACACAAAACAATTGATCATATATTTTCGTGGGACATAAAATATTAATATAACTACTTATTATACACATTAAAATATTATATCTCTTAATTCACCACATATTAGAATACTACATTTATATTTCTTAATATATGTGCAAACAGTAAATGTAACAATAATTACATAATGGGAGTGTAATTATTCTTGTGAATAATTTAATTGTCTACTTTTTGATAAAAGAAAATTATTTTTCACTTTTATTATAAGTTCTATAATTTTTTTGTTTTGAATTATTGAAATAAATTTACACTTACCATTTAAGTTCGTTTTATTAATAAGTTTACTTTCTAAAAAAAAATAGTACCACATAATTCAACAATTTCGCAATGCAATTTAATTTTAAAATCAACCCCACTTACAACTCGCATAATTTAATTTATAATTTATTTACTATCTTAAAATATCAATTAAACTTCTCTAGAGCAAGTAAAAAAATAAAATTCTAGAATTTCGTTTCTATAATAACTCTAAATTTCATTATGTGATGGAGAAAGTATTATTTAATTAATGCTCGAATATAAATTATAGACAAAGTCTCTTGTGAGATGTTAATTAGGTGAGATGGTTTGTGAGGTATGTTAAAGTATGTCTATTATATAGATAAAATATGTTTAATGGTTGTTAAAGTATATCTATTATATAGATAAAATATGTTTAATGGTTGTTAAAATATATTTTGTAAAGTATGTTGAATTATGTATTAAAGTATGATTTTAATGTATTATAATATGATTACTTATTGACATACTTTAACTACAAATAAGCATACTTTACTTATATAATGAGCATACTTTAGTAAAAAGTAGACTCGTCTCACAACCGCCTCACAATAGCGTCTCTAAATTATAATCCATAGGCTTTTATATACTCAATCTAGTCTCCTAAAAAAAATTGTTGAGCTCTGCCATTCGCCTTTTAAAATTAAATTTTCGTTTTCAAAACTTACATCTGAATTTTAAAATTATCTCTATTTATAACATTTAGTTTTCAAATTGCCCACAGTTCATTCATTCATTTTATGTCCTCTAGCATCAATTAATATTTTCCTACACATATTATTAGTATCTTTTTATATACTAATTTAATGTAAAATTAAAATTTATCCAATTAAAATTAAAATAAACTTATGTTATAAAATTAAATTAATTCGAAGTTTCAAACTCAGCAAACATGAGTTAAGTTAATTTAAACTCCAAAAGGGAATAGTGGAGAGAGAAAGTGAGAAGGGAGACAATGAGTGACAAAATAACATGGGGTCTGAAAGCAAGCAAGAGGGGAGGGTTGGAGTGGGTATGCGTTGGAAACGTCCAATCTGCGTATGCACAGATAAAATGAAGGAAATTAAAGGTGTTGATAAATTTTGCAGAAAAGCTGGGAGTTGGGGTTTTTGAAGTGATAGCAAATGTCACCTCTTGCCTCTCCCACTTTCTCTTTTCATTTTTTTATGAAGTAATTCAAAAAATTACCCCGCAGGTTTAACAATATTTTTTCTAGTCCCAAATATAACACCAACTATTTTTTTACCCAAAATAATGGATTTAACATTTACTTGGAAATGAATTCGTGTTAAATAAATATTGTGTAAAATTTTCGTGTCAAATAATGCATTCGTGTAAAATTTTTTTGTCAAAATAATGCATTCGTGTCAAATTTTCGTGTAAAAATAATGCATTCGTGTGAAGTTTTCATATCAAATAAGGATATTTTGATCAAATCGGATATAAAAAAATATAGTGTTAAAGTTAGGATAAGAAAGAAAATGTGTTAAAAAAATAGGGTATTTAATTTTTTTTCCTTTTTTTATTATTAGTATTTACACAAAACTCGTGTTTGATCTGAATTTTAGAAATTAAACATCGATCTTTAAAACACATACTCCCTCCTTCCAAAACAATAGTATAGCAGTACTTAAATGTGTATTGAGGTGAGAAATAAAATATTTAATGTATAGTAGATAATTAAATTAGTGTATTCTTCTAATTTTCGTAAAGATATTTAAATGTTTAGTGTGAGTTTCATTTATTATAAAGAGAAATATAAACTTTTTTATGGGACACCCAAAATGAAAATGCATAAACGTTATTGAGGGACAATGGAATACTTATGTTATAAAAATGAGTTTTCTACAAAGCACCTTATATTTTTTTAAAATTATTCTTTAGTATATAAAAATTATTTTTTAAAAAATAATATTTTTTATTCAAAGAGTATTGATTAAGAATAATTTTTCATTCAAAAGAGTAATTCTTTTTATTTTTTGTTGATCGGACAAAGTTAGTAGTTAGTTTACAAAGTACTCATACACCATTCTATCTCCAAGCCTCCTCCTTATTACTCCTCACCTATTCATTCCCAATTAAGGGAATCGAACTTGGGTCACTCACTGTCACTCACTTTAGTGAGGATCCATTCTATCTTCAAGTCTCCTTATTACTCCTCACCTATTCGTTCCCAATTAAGGGAATCGAACATGGGTCACTCATTGTCACTCACCTTAGTAAGGATCCATTCTATCTTCAAGTCTTCTTATTACTCCTTACCTATTCGTTCCCAACTAAGGGAATCGAACCTCCTCACCTATTCGTTCCCAATTAAGGGAATCGAATTTGGGTCACTCACTGTCACTCACCTTAGTGAGGATCTATTCTATCTTCAAGCCTCCTTATTACTCCTCACCTATTCGTTCCCAATTAAGAGAATCGAACATGGATCACTCACTGTCACTCACCTTAGTGAGGATCTATTATATCTTCAAGCCTCCTTATTACTCCTCACTTATTTGTTCCCAATTAAGGGAATCGAACCTGAGTCACTCACCTTAGTGAGGATCCCAAACCTTCTTATTAATCATCACATATTCGTTCCCAAAAGGATCGAACTTGGGTCACTCACCTTAGTGAGGATCCCAGTAGTCAAGTGGTCTAACCCACCTGGTTCAAACTCTAATGAGTGATCGTTAAATTATAGCGCGATTATAAATCAGATTCACACAAATGTTTCCTTCCTATATATATATATATATATATATATATATATATATATTAATTTCCAACCATTCAATATTCCATATAATTCTTATCCTCAATTATTAATTTTTTTTATCACTTTCTATGATCTTATCTATTCTTCACATTAATTAACATTTTCTTTATACTATATATATCTCAATCTGAATCTCCTGTTTCACAACCGTGTTTCACTTCATATTTTATAACTTATTTTTCATAAAAATTATATAACCTTAGTTAATGACCAGTAAACCCTTGAGACATGTGGTTGTATTTTAGGCCTTGATTAATACACGTGGCAAACATCTAATAAATGGAACATGAGATGAAACACGAGAGTGGAATTCAACACTCACTTCTTTCATATGGACCGATTTTAATTTTATTACTCCCTCCGTCCCACAACAAGAGTGGCAGAACTTTTTTGCAGGTAGATTAAGAGATATAATATTTAATGGGGTAGTTGAGGTGAGAGAAATAATATTTTAATGTATAGTGGTTGAGTGTATTAGTGTGAAGTGTGGGGTTATGGAGAGAGAAAAAGTTAATTTGTGTGAGTCTCTTTTTCTAAAAAGGGAAATGCACCTCTTGTGTTGGGACGGATGAAAATGATAAAATGCACCTCTTGTTGTGGGACGAAGTGAGTATTATTTTTATTTGTAATTCTCAATTTTGATTATTATTTTATTCAATTTTTTTCCAACTTTAGGTCCTTAATAGAATTTAGTTCCATTTTTTTTTCAATTTCAATTCAAAATTTGGACAATAAAATGACTAAATTTGTAAATAAAAAACTAAAATTGAACCAAAAAATAAATAAAATTGAGAATTATAAATATAAAAAACGAATAAAATTAGAATCAATCCTCTAAGACTGAGATTTGATATTTTCCCGGCAATTTAAGTTAACAAATACTAAGTCTGAAAAGTCAGAGTGATGATAAGCTTTGGATAACGAGAGTGTAACAATTTTTAAGCACCAAATTTATAGTCACTATTCACTAATTGCAATTTTAAATAGACACCTCTCTTATATATAATTTTTACTAATTAATATTTGGTGAACTCCCCAAATTACCCCATAACTGTTAGAAAAAGGACGACAATAATGGGGGCATGATTATGTCAGTGTTGACTGCATTAAATAGGGTGGGTGAGACCACATTTAAAATTATAAGAAATATTTTTTTTCCAAAAAAAATTAAAAAAAATTGAAAAAATATTTATTCTATTCGGCATATTCGGCCAATACTAATTGTTCTATTCGGCCAACATTTTTTTCCAGAAAAATTAAAAAAAATCAAAAAAATATTTCTTCTCTTCGGCCTATTCGACCAACAATTTTGTTCTATTCGGCCAACACTATTTGTTCTATTCGACCAACATTTTTTTTCAAAAAAAATTAAAAAAATTCAAAAAAAATATTTCTTCTATTCGGTCTATTCGGCCAATAATTTTATTTTATTCGACCAACAATATTTGTCCTATTCGGCCAGCACTTTTTTCTCAAAAAAAATTAAAAAAAAATTCGAAAAAATATTTCTTCTATTCGGCCTATTCGGCCAACAATTTTGTTCTATTCGGTCAACACTATTTGTTATATTCGGCCAACACTTTTTTTCCAGAAAAAAATAAAAAATATATTTCTTCTATTTGGCCTATTCGGCCAATACTATTTGTTCTATTCGGTCAACACTTTTTTTTTCCAGAAAAAATTTAAAAAAATTTGAAAAAAATATTTCTTCTATTCGGCCTATTCGGCCAACAATTTTGTTATATTCAGCCAACATTTTTTATTCTATTTGGCCAACACTTTTTTTTTCTAGAAAAAATTAAAAAAAATTCATACGAATAAAATTAATGCATCTTTTTGTATTTTAATAAAAAAATATATTCATGAGGCATATAAAAATAAAAAATTAATGCATTTAATAGACTGTAAAAGAAATTTTTGTACTTTTGTACTTTTTTGTCAAAAAGAGACCTCAAACATGTGATCAGTGGGTCCCTTTCAAGGGCATTTTGATCTGTTCCATTAAAAGTGGCTAGAATAAATTGTTTTTAAGACTTGTGGCTACTAAAAATTACTTTTAACCAAGAGTGGTTACTTTTTACCATTATCACCAATTTTTAACGTATGACAAAGTGTACCGTTACAGGATAACAAAAAAAATTACTCCATACTAATACATGTCTCTTGATAATTACTCTCTCCGTCCGAGAATAAGGTATTTTTACACGGGAGAATTAGCCAAATAATAATACTCCCTCCGTCCCGGGCAAAAGTTCTTTTTTTCTTTTTACACATAGATTACAGAGGATTATTATTTTATGTGTAGTGAGTAATTGTATTAGTAGTGAATTATGAGCCATATGTATAATTCTTTTATTAAAAAAAGAAAATAAAGATATTTGAATGTGACACTCAATATACTAAAGTGAGAGATTTCGGTAACGGGGAAAGTGGTGAAATGGTAAAATCACCTATATGTAGACGGAAGGAATATTAATCTCTAAACACAAAAATACATTCTTTAAATACAACTAGGAAAATGAAAATTAGTGAGATGAAGAGGGTATATTTGCATGATATGGCATGGGTAGGGTCCACGGGCTGACGAATTCCCCACCCCCACACCCTACCCTAACCCTATCTTTGTAGCGCGCGCATCTTCCGGGAGTATTATGAACTGTCCCCAACCCCACCATTCCCACCTCTACCACCACAAATACTTATTTTTATTTAATTCCCACATCCATTAATTCCATTTTTTTTATTTTCTTCTAAATAAATAAATTTAGACAAAGTCTTTCTTGAGAGGCTATTTCTATGAAACGGTTTGTGAAACGTGTTAAAATATATTTATTATTTAGATAAAGTATGTTTAATGGTTGTTAAAGTATGCTTTATAAAGTATCATAAATTATACATCAATATATGATTTTAGCATGTTATAATATGATTTATTATTGATATACTTTAACTATAAATAAACATACTTTATCTTTACAATAAAGCAAGTGAGTGGGGCTAGCCCACTTGACCACCGAGCTCCTCACACAAGTGAGTGATTCGGGTTCAATTCTCATAAAAAAAATAAGCATACTTTATTACAAAAGAGTGTCTCATAAATTTATTACATTATTCATCTTGAAAAAAAAAAAAACCGTCCCTTGGCTAGGAGAATATAAGACTCTTCTTTGTGAAGACGTCAAATTAATTTTGTTTTATAAAATTGAAATTTAAAGAATTAATTTATCGAATAATGTTATTTGCATAATAATAATAATTCGTATATAGAGAGAGGTATTCCACTTTAATACATCTTGTCATCTTGAGTCCCATTGACCAAAAAATCTCCCACTATTCTCCGTTTTAAACACGATGATTTGACTACACAATCATTTTAATTTTTTTTGAACGCATAAAATTCAAAAAAATATGTAATTGAGAGAATATCTTTTTATTTTCATTTTTGGTTTTTGGAAAACAAAAGATTATGTACTGCCATTATTATGTATTGCTAGAAATAAGTAATGATATGTTTTGAATGATGAATAATGATAATCCATTTTATTTTGGATTAGGTTTGTTTTCAATTTAAGGTCAAATTTTGAGATTACGTAATTCTTCGTTTTAGCACCATACTGAAAATACCAACTCATACCATATACCGTATCAAAATTATCGGTATTAAAAAAATCATATCGATACTGTATCGAAAGTTTCGGTATATCAAAATTTCAATATATTATATATCAATCTCGTTCATACCGAAATACCGAAACATCCTATTTTATCAAAAATTACTGATTCATACCTAAATCATTATATAATATTTGAAAATAATTTAATCAAATAATCTATATTAAATATAAAATAATTATTATTTTGATATTTGAGTACGATATATACCGAAATACCGATTTTTTAAAATTTATATACCGATACTGTACCAAAAATTTCGGTACGACATCATACCGTACAGAAATTTTCGATATACCGATTTTTTCGATATTTTTCGATACGATAACTTTGATATATTGAAATTTTGATAATTTTATCCACCCATGAATGTACACAATTGAAGGATTTTCTGCATATTTCGTGAGCTTAAAGACCTTTTAATTTATTTTATTATTTGGATTGTAATTTTTATTTTTACATTGTTCTTTTTATTTCTAACATAAAGGTTATTGGTTGGTGTAATATTTATAAAATTACATTATATTTATTAAATCTAATTAATCATAAATTCAAATTTGTTTACTCCAATTTAACTAAAATATAATTATAGTTTTTAACTTTACATTCAATCAATGTATTATAATGTGATATATATTTTTTGAATTGACATGAGAGAATAGAAAAATATAAAAGAGGAGAGAATAGGAATTTGTAGTTCATTGTGACTCGTGAGACGATAATGAGGCGATCATGAGACGGTACTGCATAGACATTCCAATTCAAGATACTGTAGGCTATCCTCCCAAACAGTTGCAATGTATTAAGATGGTAAATTCTCAAGTAACGAAATAGTAGATTAAGAACCCCACATAAATAAATGAAATTTATAACCAATTTATTTAATTTTTAACAAATTGTAGAGATTGATTAATGTAATTAACAAATTATAAATTTAATTGAATATGATAATGAACATACGGGTGCATTTTTCACGACCCATATCAAGTATCATATCATTGAAATTTTGCAATTATATGATCATTATTAAGTAAGTATGTATATAGTTATATCATTATCGTGAAGAAGGATTTTGTACAAAACAAGATTATGAATTGAAAGAATTGCGTGAAAAAGATGATATTCGAGCTAAAATAGTATTAAAAAAGTTAATTTACCATGGAGTTAGTTTCACTCTAATTGGAAAAAAGTGATTAAATAGTTTTCGACTTGAATAGAAAATTAGAACTGCAAACTGAGTGGACTTTTAACTTTTAAAGAGAAATTAATATCCAACCACATATGTAAAAAGGTGAGTCCAACATGTTAAATGACGTGAGAAGGTGGCCTCAAGCATATGTATTCTTATAAATGAGCAGGAGATTCAAACTTTGGAACTTTGTTTAATTTTTACATTAAAACCATATTAATAATTATCACATCTTTAAAAGATTAAGCCGTTAAAAAGAAAAATAACATTTAACATAAGTTCGCTTTAACGTTATAAACCCAAATTTGACGATCTAACTAGAAACCTAGTAGGGATATTTAAAAAAAAAAAATTGTTTGGTTTGAGGATATGAGAATAGACTAGATCTATTATTTTATTTTTGTATTACGTTTTTTATTACACTCATTACATGAATATTGATTATAAGTAAAAGAGAGGAAAAAAAAAATCTTTTCCCCTTATGATTTATGTTATTCTTTAATATGTACTTCATTAATTTCTGAGAAATTATCCCCTATTTTTAAATGAAAATTAAGATGTATAATAATTTAATGTGTATTAAGTTGGAGATATAATATTTTATTGTGTAGTGTGTAGTTATATTAATGGTATGTTCCCCTATAAGAATATACTATTAATTATTTTGTGTGGTCTCTAATCAGATGAGCTAGCTCACCCGACCACTGCATTGAGCTCATTACTAAAGTGAATGACCTAGGTTCGATTCCCTGAATATGGAGTGGAGTTGAGTGCTTAAGGGTTATAAGGAGGCTAGGAGAAAGAGGACGAGGACAGCATAAGTGCTTAAGGGCTAACGTGAGACAGATAAAAAATAATAAATTATACTATAAAGTGATAATATTATAACGAAAGTGATAACTAAATTATAAAATACTTATAAAATAGTTTTATGTAAATCGTCCCAGCAACTTGTCCAAAATTCATACTTGAATAGTCAAATGGAATGATAGTAGGTGTTATTATTTTAATACATATATTTTCCTAAAATAATTTTTAAAAAAATTACATGTATCATCATATGATTAACTATTGATTTTTTTTATTTTTTAATATGTGCTCATATACTATTAATTGATCTCAATTTAATACAATTAATATTTATAATGGAAAATTCTTTTAATTTCTATTTTATATGTATTTTATTCTTAAAAGAAAAAAATTATTTTTAAAGAAAATGTGTTAATAGTGTTGAATTTAAGGTACTAGAGTTAATATTTGTGTTTAAGGGTATATCATCCTCTTTGTTTTACTCATTCAACAATTTTATCTATGTGATGATACACTAAAATAATATAAAGAATTCAAACCGATTTATTGTACTAAAACTTGCAATGCAGATCATGACATTTATAAGACCAGCCATTGCGAATTTAATAGAAAATTTCAGTTACAACTTTATGAACCTTTGAACATTTATCATAGCATATGCAATTATTGCATTAATTCAATAAAAAAATATACTCTCTCTCATCCCTATAATTTCCTCCATTCCTATTATTATATATCATTTAATTATACAGTTCACCCAAGTCTATTTAATTTCACTTTTTTATAAATAGGCCCACATTTTATGTTATCATCAGATACAATTCATTTTTTTTTATATATAAATAAAGATTGACAAAATCTCTTATGAGACGAGTTATTTATAAGGCGGATGTGAGACAAGTCGATTCATCGATAAAGTATGTCCATTATTAGATAAAATATATTTAATAATTGTTAAGGTATATTTTCAAAAGTATGCTGGATTATGCAAAGTATGATTTTAGTATGTCAAAATTTATAATATGATTTATTATTAACATACTTTAGTTAAATAAGTATGTGACACCCCAATCTCACTTGACCCAGTATTTTACTTAGCCAAATAAAACTTTAGTGTCACTGAGTGGACGAGCTAAATACATATATGTGATTTTTTCCGAACTTGTATAATTATAATGTGAATACTTATGTATATTAGCATTGTACAAATATTTTTTTTGTAAATGGTAGCATGGTAGATTAGGACTTAAAATATTACTGTAAAGATTATAACGTCATTTTACATGCGACATATCGCTTGAAAAGAGTTCAATAAAGTTTATTACAATTCGGTCTTTAAAAGACTTATTAAGAAACAACATTATATATATTTATAAAGAAGGTGTCCCCATGTCTCGTCACCGCTGCCATCTTTGAATTGTTAGCCTGAAAAGTTTTTAAAAGGAAAGGGGTGTGAGATAAATTCTCAGTGGATAATCTGCAATTGTTATAAGTTGGATAATACTTCATAGTGTGGATATTTCTTCGAGTACTCGTAATCCGAAGGTTATCTTCTTTATGACTCGTCAGTCATATGCTATCTTTGATATATCAAAAGGCTCCGCTAAGGCTAGATGACCCTAAAAGCCATTCATCATCTTTAACTTGTGACCAACGGTCAATTCATGACATGTGTATATTTCACAATAGTGTAGCATTAGTCAATTAGGAGTAGACGAGCTCTAAGTGAATTGTTTCATGATAGATTTGTACTAACCCTAGTTGACTACGATCACCAAGTGAGAAAATGCAAAATGACAATCTAAAATGAGCGCACGTGGAGTGTATCCAACAATGTAAAATTTGGTCTTACTTTCTGTCAAAATCACCCACCCACCTTTACTTTGAAGATAAAAGAGATTGGAGAATGATTTGGAGTCTTCGAGATTGTACTGCACCTTGCACGGAAGAATTTTTTCCATTAAAATGCATATCCCTTTATAGTGTGATTTTTTTTATTTACATATACATATATGTATATTAATTAGAATTTTGTACGAAATAAAATTTGATCAAATGTACATTTGTTTCTTTTGTTGAATGTTTTTTTAATAGAATAGTCAAAATAGAATAGAGTGGAAAATGACAAGGGCTTTCTTTAACTGTCTTTGTATTAATGAGTAATTAATTATCTACTAATGAATGTGTTGGGTTAATTTGAAAATGATATAAAAATTAATTAAACCCGATGAAATTGGTATCCTATGTAAACCTGACAAGTTTCTTTTAAAAATAATCATAAAATTTAAATTAAAATAATAATATTGTAATTACTAGAAAATAATTTGGGTGCATATATAAACATGGTCAAGTGAAGAACCAAAGTGGACTCCTTTCAAATGTTAACATATAATCATCAAATGGCTAATACAGATTAAATCTCAAATATCTTATATACATTAATTAGTATTATTTAAACGTCAAAATTAATTAATCGTCTAAATACTAAGGAAGATTTAATAATAATTCTTTCAGTTAATAGTGAAATTATTACGAAAATTGGATGATACTTGTTCACTTAATTAATTAATTAATTTTTTCATAAATTCAAAATATAAGTTATACCTCATAATGGTAAATAGTCATTACTAATAATTGTGGTTGGCTGTCTGCCTCCACATACGCATATCTCTAATAACACCAAAAAAAATTATTTTTTATATAAATCTCAAACGAATTTTCTCAGTATATATATATATATATATATATATATATATATATATATATATATATATATATATATATATATATATATATATATATATAACAAATACATACATGTGCATATATATGCCTACATTAATAAGATAGAAAGATTATCAACAACCTGTGATTCTTCTTTGATCGTGGTGATGAGAAGGAAATGGTATGTATGTTACGAGCGTAGATGAAGGTTTTACGGTGAGTTTCAACTGAGAATTTGGACTTCTGGAATCAGAGTGGGTTTTTGGCGACGTAAGAGTTGAGACTGAATTTGGGAGTTACATTAAAGAGAAATGGGTTTAAATTTTAATCTGCTAAAAACAAATTGGGCATTCAGAAGGGGAGATGGAGGAAAGAAAATGAATACAAAGTGAGACCGCTAAAAACAAATTGGGCATTCAGAAGGGGAGGTGGAGGAGAGAAAATGAATATAAAGTGAGACGGCTACATGATGCCTGAAGATATCAGAGAGAGAGAGAGAATCCATTTTTTTTACCCTACTGACTGATAGTGACTGTATTTATAGCGGGAGAAGCAGACTTTTGGTATGTCGTGTATATTTTCTTTTATTATTATTTCTTTTGACATGCATATCTCATATCAAGTTTCTTATTACAATATTAGTAATTATTATTATTATCATTATTATTATTGTTATCATAATAATAATAATTGTTATTATTATACTTTATCTCTTGAGTTCAGTTAAATTCGAATATCCAAATCATATCTACCAAAAATAAATCTTGAGAAAAGTTAGAAAATAAATAATTATAAGTGATAAATTTGAAAATGAAAAATAATATATATATATATATATATATATATATATATATATATATATATATGTATATGTGTGTGCACTTTTATTTTATTGACAATATATTATTATTATATGTATATATATTTTTTATTATTATTATTATTTTTTGGATATTACGAAGTATATTTTATCTATATAATAAACATACTTTAGTGATTGTCCACCCATCTAATGCCCGTCTCACAAGATATAGTCTCTTTATAAAAAATATAAAAAAATAATATTACTTTTTTTGAAAAATATTTAACATAAAATTTTAAAAATATTCTAAAATAATTTTAATACATAAATTTAATTTCCATTTTTAAATACATTTTAAATACATAACTAAAAAATTTTAACATAATTTTTAATAAAAGGCATAATAGTCATATTAGGTTAAATATTGTACAATTATTTTACAAATTGAACAAGTTTAGTGCGAGACAATTTTATTTTTCTTGATTAATTAATTATGTCTTCTTTTATGACAAAGTCTCTTGTGAGACGTTACTTACGTGAGACGGTTTGTGAGACGTGTTAAAGTATGTCTATTATTTAGATAAAATATGTTTAATAATTGTTAAAATATGAAAAGTGTGCTGAATTATTTATTAAAGTATGATTTTAATGTGTTATACTTTGATTTATTATTCACATATTTTAATTGCAAATAAGCTTACTTTATCTATACAATTAATATACTTTAATGATGGGTTGACCGTGTAACACCCTAATATTTCATAATCTGTATTTTCGAAATTTTGACTTTTAAATAAAAATTATATTATATATTTCAATATATTATATCTTTAATAAAAAAAAATATAATAATAATAATATTAATATTAATATATGTATGATATTTATGCAAGTTGAATATTTTGGATAGGGATGCATACGCAGCCATCAAGTTTTTACTTTTATTTATATATATTTAACATTTGGATAATTATTAGTGTTAAACTTATATATATATATATATATATTATATTTAAGCACATGTCAATTGTAATTATATAAGACACACACGTAAGCTGTTTTGAGGGATTGGATAAGAACAAATTATTCAATATATATATATATATATATATATATATATATATATATATACACTACTTTCTTTTCTCTACACAATGGAAAGAAGACAACTTCAGTGAGGGAAATATAATGAGTTTCCAATTTTATCGGATGTATTCTACTTTTTCAAGGAAAGTTCAAGGTGGGGTAACTTTCACTCTTTACCGAGTGCTACATTTTATGTCATGATTGCTATGTTAAGATGTGATATGTGTTACTGATATGTCATGTTATGTGTCATGTGTGCTTTTAGTTCGATGACAAATATTTTCCTACTAACATCGTACTGGGTGATGACTCGGTGCGCACAGATCAACTAACACAAGTTACTGGTTACGTCGGTTCAATACTTAAATGTATTTCAAAGTATGCTAACATCGTATTTGGGATGACGACCCGGTATGCACAGACCAACTAACACAAGTTATCGGACGATGGTTCGGTCTAAAATATTTTCAATGAGTTATCGAACGACAATGTGCGAAAGTAATTTTATTAAAATTGGCGTATGTTACATCTTATGGTATATTTGACATGCATATTTATTTTTAACTGTGCAATCATTTAAGTTAACTCATTGAGTGTATTTCAGACATTCACCCCTTCCACTCCAAACCCTTTTCAGGTTGAGGATGCGACTGCATAACGAAGCGGATGTGTTGTGTGAAAGCCCTTTTTATTGATGCGCTTCGCCAAAATCTTTTTATATAAATTTTAATGATATATTTTTGTATAATTTTCACTGTTTATGATATTTTATTAACTTTATTTTATGATTCACACCCGCATTGAAGGTTAATATTATCAAATAATTGCGAATAAATCTCCTTTTATATTTATTGAAAACTGGGGCATGACAGATGGTATCAGAGCTGGTCTACGTTTCTGTGGGCTTGTACTTTTTTTTAATCAATTATTTATGGATCTATATTTTTGTGGACTCATAATTTTAAATAAATTATTTATGAATCTATATTTTGAAGGACTTGTATTTCAAAAATAAAATATTTTTCTAATGATACTCAGTATGCATCTACCTTGTACACGATGACAGCTTCAAGGTATATAAGTATTTATTTACCCAATTCTATAAAAATGAAAGTTTTTCTAAATTTCGAGGACAAAATTATTTTTAGAGGGATAGATTGTAACACCCCAATATTTCATAATCTATATTTTCAAAATTTTGACTTTTAAATAAAATTGTATTATATATTTCAATATATTATATCTTTAATAAAAAAAACATATATATATATATAATAATAATATTAATATTAATATATATATGATATTTATGCAAGTTGCATTTTTTGGATAGAGATATATACGTAGCCATCAAGTTTTTACTTTTATTTATATATATTTAATATTTGGATAATTATTAGTGTTAAACTTGGTGTGAAAGTTGATATATATATATATATATATATATATATATATATATATATATATATATATATATATATATTATTTAAGCACATGTCAATTGTAATTAGATAAGACGCACACGTATAAGAACAAAATATTCATTTTTTTTATATATATACTCATTTCTTTTCTCTACACATATATTCTTTATTCAATGAAAAGAAGACAACTTCAGTGAGAGAAATATAATGAATTTCTAATTTTATCGGATGTATTTTACTTTTTCAAAGAAAGTTCAAGGTGGGTAACTTTCACTCTTTATCGAGTGCTACATTTTATGTCATGATTGCTATGTTAAGATGTGACATTTGTTACTGATATGTCATGTTATGTGTCATGTGTGCTTTTAGTTCGATGACAAATATTTTCCTACTAACATCGTACTGGGTGACGACTCGGTGCGCACAGATCAACTAACACAAATTACTGGCTATGTCGGTTGAGTATTAAAATATATTTCAAAGTATGCTAACATCGTATTGGGGTGACGGCCCGGTGCGCACAAATCAACTAACACAAGTTATCGGACGATGGTTCGGTCTAAAATATTTTCAATGAGTTATCGAACGACAATGTGCAAAAGTAATTTTATTAAAATATTTATTTTTAACTGTGCAATTATTTAAGTTAACCCACTAAGTGTATTTCAGACATTCACCCCTTCCACTCCAAACCTTTTTAGGTTGAGGCTGCGATGGCGTACCGGGGCGGATGCATTGTGTGAAAGCTCTTTTTAGTGATGCGCTGTGCCAAAATCTTTTTATATAAATTTTAATTATATACTTTTGTATAGTTTTCATTATTTATGATATTTTATTAACTTTATTTTATGATTCACGCCCGCATTGAATGTTAATATTATCAAATAATTGCGAATAAATCTCCCTTTATATTTATTGAAAATTGGAGCGTGACAAAGCGTCTTACACCCGTCTCACAAATAATCCATCTCACAAGAGAATGTCTCTTTTTTATTACTCCCTCCGTCCCGGAGATATTGACACATTTTTTTGGACACGGAGATTAAGGAGTATAATAATTTAATGTAAAGTGAAATGAGAGAAATAATTTTTAATTTGTAGTGGGCAGTTGTATTAGTGGTGAGTGTGATGTGTGTGTGGGTCTATGTAAATAAATAAATTATTTTTATGTGAGTCTCATGTTCTTAAAAATGAAATATGTCAATTTTTGTGGGACAACCCAGAAAGAAAAGTATGTCAATATCTTTGGGATGGAGGGAGTACTAATTAAATATGTAACTCCACTTTTCATCTATCCCATGAATTGTATATTGAGTCAACTTTATGTAATAATCTCACACAAATTTATTGCTTAATATAAAGATTTTAGGCAAAGACTAGAATACAAATGTCCTACCAATTTCAAAATGTACAACTTCCTTCCTTCATATTCAGTGTGTGTTTTCCTGTTATTTATTATTTATTTTAAACAGTTGCTGTTACTTTATTTTCATTTTTTTTATTTTATTTAATTTTAGGGATATAATTGTAATTTTACCCTTTAAGTTTAGGATATAATTTATCCCTAGGGTTTAGGGTATAATTGTAACTTTACCCTTGTAGTTTAGGGTATAATTTATCCCTAGGATTTAGGGTATAATTGTAATTTTACCCTTGTGGTTTAGGGTATAATTTATCCTAGGATTTAGAGTTTAGGGTATAATAGTCATTTAAATAAAATACATTTAAAAATAAAATAAAATAAAAAACAACATTAATGAAGGAGTATGAATTATTTAAGAAGAGTGGGGACCAAGGGTGTACCAATTGAATTGATACCCCTTGTTGTACACTAGTCAATCTCAAGATTTTATTCCGATTTTCTTAACAAAGATTTACATTTTGTCATTTTAGTTTGTTCCAATGGAAGATTTATATTTTCTTTTTGGTCAAGTGAGATCAAATAAAAGAAAACACTCCCTCCATCCCACTCAAAAGAGTCCACTTTTTTCATTTTGGGTGTCTCACCAAAAAAGTCTCATTTCATTTTTTACACACATGAGATTCACACACTCACTAATACAGTTAAAATATGGAGTCCACACTCTCACTAATACAACTACCCACTACACATTAAATAATAATACTCCTTAATCTACATGCAAAAAACAAAAACTACCCTTAGGATGGGATGAAGTGAATAATTAATACATTTTGATGGGCCACACATAATACTAATAAAACTACCAATACAACACTACATTTACAATTACACATTAAAATATTACTTACTTTGTCTCATAATTGAATTCACATTTCCTTTATAAATTACAAAAGAAATGTGCAAGTATGGGGATGAAGTAAATTAATTCACTACACATTAAAATATAATATTTTTTAATTTATATTAATAAAAAATACTACAATGTTTGCTCGGATGAAGGGAGAATTATTTGTTTGATTCTTAAAACTTTTGGGAAGTTGGGAGAAATGAACTATTAATGTCTTTTTAGAAATAATTACTACTAGTTACATACTTAATATCTATTTTTACTATGAGTTACATCAATTTAAAAAAAATTATTTTTAGATACAAAATATTAAGATCAATTACCCAATATACTCTTAACTTAATGTGACCTAACAACTGTTATGTTGCACATACATAATATTATTGTTGCTGCACATAATATTTACGATTTTTTTTGCTTCACATGACACTTACAAATTTTTTTTATGCACATAATATTTACTGCACATAACATTTGCTACACATAAATTTTTTTACATAACATTTACTGCACATAACGTAAATGATTCAGTGCAACGTAATTGTTTTCTGTTTGTGTGCATTATATTATAAGGGTAAAGTTGAAATATCACTATATATTTATGTAATTAGTAGTAATATTTTTTTTAAGTTTGTATCTTATAGTAATTAAGGAAATTCTACCTAACAGTAACTAACCTATCTTATCCTTATAACCATGTCAACCGCTCCGAGCTCATATAACCAATTGAAGTGAAAATTTAAAGTAAATCATGTGAACATCTAGCTAGTATTGGGATTGTTGTCATTTGTTATTATTAGTTATTTTACTCCTTTTTTTCTTGAGTAATAAGGAGTATAGTCTTTTGATAATAAATTGAGTAATATTTTTTCTCCCTTTTTTAAAATTTATATTGATTTTTTTTTTTCGTGGTTTATACAAATTGCAGGATTGAACGAAAATACAAATTTATGAAAGATTCATGCATTTGTATGATGTGTGTTAAATGCTACTCCATAGTTACATTAATATTTACCTATTTTTTATTTTAATTCGTTCAAAAAATATTTATACATCCTAAAAATGAAATCTTTATAATAATATTAGAGAGTTTTTGAGATGATGATGTGACATCCTTCAAAAGCCTTCGTACTGACTGTTCATATAATTTTTTGATTTTTTAAAATTTTTTTTTATTTAATCTTTTTGTCTCACCTTCCTTTTTGATTATTAATACTCCGTATTTTTGAGATGATGAATGACACCCCTCAATTAATTTAGTGTTTTACTTTTTTAATTTTTTAATTTAATCTTTTTGTCTCACCTTCCTTTTTTGATAATTAATTCTCTGTCTTTTTGAGATGATGATATGACACCCTCAATTAATAGTTTTTGAGATGATGATGCGGCATCCCTCAAAAGCCTCCGTGTTCACATTTTTTTATTTTTTTAAAATTTTTTTATTTAATCTTTTTGTTCCACCTTCCTTTTTTATTATTAATTCTCCGTGTTTTTGAGATGATGATATGACATGCCTCAATTAATTTAGTGTTTTACTTTTTAAATTTTTTTATTTAATCTTTTTGTCCCACCTTCCTTTTTTGATAATTAATTATCTGTGTTTTTGAGATGATGATATGACACCCTCAATTAATTAGGTATGTCTTTGATGCACGTTTTCTTTGCACGCAAAATTAATCCCCAAGTATTAAGGATATCAATTGCAGCTTAAGCAAGCGACCAAATGAATATCGAACTCAAAGGACGGCGTATTATCAATTTAATTATTTACTAAATTAATTAAGATGAATGACAATAAAAGCGAAGGTTTAATTATTAATCTACTAATAATTAAATTAAATAACAAATAAAATTAAAGATCACTCGAAGAATACGAAAGTGGATCAAGTAGGAGAATAGGTAGCCCTAGGATAATCCAGTTTCACGCATTAATTTTCCTTCCATGTGTTGATGTCCGACTCTACCTTGTGGAATATAGACGTATCACTAAACCATGCATATCTATTCTATAGACACAAGTAAACATACGTGTAACACGTGTGAATAACCACGGAGTAAGAGATATAATTCCATCCCCTTTCTAGATACTATCAGTATCAATTATTTTCTTGGCCAATTGGTACTCTAACCCGATATGATCTCCCTTTATAGGTACTATAAAATTATCCTCTTTATCCTACTTAATAACCCGAATTTAATTCAATTAATAAGTATTAATATATGATAGTTCTAATGAAGTTTCGAAGTCCCCTCACTTAGAATCATAATATGAAATCCTGTTCAGTGATGAACGCACTCAATCTACAACCAAGATATATATTCAGACTCTATATATCAATTGAAGATGCACAAAACGACCGTGAATATGGATTAAGAAAACACAATCATATATAAAATAAATCAACAAGTAGTGTTGTACGGAGTTTACACACGAAAATTCAATTAATTCGTAAAACCTTCACAACCCTAGTTCTACCAAAAAGGCTCTAGCTCATGATGTTACGAAGAACAATCATGGGGGTTGGATAAATCTTACCCATATGTATGGAAAATAAAAGATAAATTAGGAAACGAAGGAAACCCTAGATGTGGGAGTCGTCGCGTCCTTCTCCGTCTTGAATCCTCCTCTTTGTTCTCCTCTTGATTCCACAAACGAATCATCAAAGTGATGGATGGATGGAGGAAAGGATGTGAATGATGGTTGGGGGTGATCCCCCCTTGTAGGGTGTAGTATGGTTGTGGCCTCTCTCCAATCCAATATGATCTCTATGATGAATAATGATGTGATCTACACCCCCTTTTATACTTGTGAGGTCTTCTTATAGGCCTTGGATGAGCTTTTACTTGAGACATACGCCAAATTTGGTAAAAGAAATCCGAAACTACCAAAAATAGAACCAACGACATTCTGTTAGACTTGACCTTCTTGGTCGAGCAAGGCCTCCAAGTTGAGCAACTGGTCGAACAAACTCTCTGTAAGTTTTTGGTCATTTTGCTCGAGTTTCCCTCTTCCGTTCGACCAAGACGATGCTGGTCGAACGGATCTCCTTTGGTCGAGCAAGCTTGTGCAGTCTCACTGTTTTGTGCATAACTTCAACATCTGAGCTCCGATTTGAGTGATTCTTGCGGTCAAGCGATTCTCTCTTTCTTGGCTTTCTATCCATATAAAGAACTCTAAAAAACTCCAAGATTTGAATCTGTAACAAGCCATGGAAAGTAGCACAGCTGTTCTGTTCGGCACAGCTCGCGCGATGTCACCATTTTGATCATAACTTTCTCGTTTGGAATCGGATTGAGGTGTTCTTTACGCCAAAAGGATCATCTATTTTGTAGCTTTCCATCCATGTATCACACTTCTAGTTTAGAACTCCACACAAATACAGAATAATTACACAAGTTGGACGTGCGTTTCAGAGCATCCTTGCACAAATTGCACATTTTCTCCAACTTGGCACTTTTGATTCCTTTTTCCACCTAAAATACAATAAAATACCTCAAGTGCACATTTTTCTTACATATATCGAATATAAGACACTTGTGCTAATGTATAACAACAATACTCATCAAAAAAGTGTTAAATTGGACATTAGAACACGCTTATTTTCATTCTCATCAGTCTTGCATGAGACCGTCTCACGGATCTCATTTCGTGAGACGAATAATCCATCAATTAATTAATATATTATGAAAAATAAAAAAACGGCCGCAGCCGGTTACCCATACTAATTTCGCTACCGTTCATCGGTTACGCAATGCTAATTTCTCAAAAAAGCCTATTTGATTAATTATGGCTATATCTATTTCCTTTTATTATTCTACATTTAAAAATTATTAATATTAAATATTAAAGTAAAAGTAATACTACTTTAAGTAAGTAAAATATAATGTGACCGTTAACAACAAAAAATAAAAAAATTGAAAGTGAGAATTTAAAATTTAAAAGTGATAAACTTATTATTAAAAAAATAAAATTTATAAAAGAAAAAGTGATAATATTTTTAATAAAAAATAAATTTTAAATAAAAAAAGTGATGTTCGATTATCAAATTATTTGAAAAATAAATTGTAACAAAAAAAGTGATAACATTTTTAATAAAAAATAATATTTGATTAAGAAAAAGTGAAACACATCCACTTATATTACTTAATGAAAAATTTAAATACAGATAAAGTGATAACATTTAACATTTTTAATAAAAAGTGATAACAATTTTAGTAAAAAATGATATTTAATTAAGAAAAATAGTGATATACATCCAATTATATTATTTAATGAAATTTTTATAGGATTTATAAAAAGTGATAACATTTTTAATAATAAGTGATACTTGATCAATGAAAAGTGACAAACGTCCAATTAAATTATTTAATGAATGGAGTATATTTTATCATACAGATAAAAAGTGATAATATTTTTAATGAAAAGTGATATCTGATGAAGAAAAGTTATATTTATTTAAATGAATTGTTTTATTAACTATTAATATAATAAATAAAAAAAGTAACTAATAAATAAAAATGAAGTTATTATCCAAATTTTTTTTGGGGTAGGTCTTGCGTGAGACTATCTCACGTGAGACCATTTTATATTTTTTAAAATAGTTATCATTTTCGCTATAAAATGTTATCACTTTCACTATATCACTTTTCATTTATACTTGTGAGGTCTTCTTATAGGCCTTGGATGAGCTTTTACTTGAGACATACGCCAAATTTGGTAAAAGAAATCCGAAACTACCAAAAATAGGACCAACGACATTCTGTTAGACTTGACCTTCTTGGTCGAGCAAGGCCTCCAAGTTGAGCAACTGGTCGAACAAACTCTCTGTAAGTTTTTGGTCATTTTGCTCGAGTTTCCCTCTTCCGTTCGACCAAGACGATGCTGGTCGAACGGATCTCCTTTGGTCGAGCAAGCTTGTGTAGTCTCACTGTTTTGCGCATAACTTCAACATGTGAGCTCCGATTTGAGTGATTCTTGCGGTCAAGCGATTCTCTCTTTCTTTGCTTTCTATTCATATAAAGAACTCTCAAAAACTCCAAGATTTGAATCTGTAACAAGCCATGGAAAGTAGCACAGCTGTTCTGTTCGGCACAGCTCGCGCGATGTCACCATTTTGATCATAACTTTCTCGTTTGGAATCGGATTGAGGTGTTCTTTACGCCAAAACGATCATCTATTTTGTAGCTTTCCATCCATGTATCACACTTCTAGTTTAGAACTCCACACAAATACAGAATAATTACACAAGTTGGACGTGCGTTTCAGAGCATCCTTGTACAAATTGCACCTTTTCTCCAACTTGACACTTTTGATTCCTTTTTCCACCTAAAATACAATAAAATACCTCAAGTGCACATTTTTCTTACATATATCGAATGTAAGACACTTGTGCTAATGTATAACAATAATACTCATCAAAAAATTGTTAAATTGGACATTAGAACACGCTTATTTTCATTCTCATCAGTCTTGCATGAGACCGTCTCACGGATCTCATTTCGTGAGACGGATAATCCATCAATTAATTAATATATTATGAAAAATAAAAAAACGGCCGCAGCCGGTTACCCATACTAATTTCGCTACCGTTCATCGGTTACGCAATGCTAATTTCTCAAAAAAGCCTATTTGATTAATTATGGCTATATCTATTTCCTTTTATTATTCTACATTTAAAAATTATTAATATTAAATATTAAAGTAAAAGTAATACTACTTTAAGTAAGTAAAATATAATGTGACCGTTAACAACAAAAAATAAAAAAATTGAAAGTGAGAATTTAAAATTTAAAAGTGATAAACTTATTATTAAAAAAATAAAATTTATAAAAGAAAAAGTGATAATATTTTTAATAAAAAATAAATTTTAAATAAAAAAAGTGATGATCGATTATCAAATTATTTGAAAAATAAATTGTAACAAAAAAAGTGATAACATTTTTAATAAAAAATAATATTTGATTAAGGAAAAGTTAAACACATCCACTTATATTACTTAATGAAAAATTTAAATACAGATAAAGTGATAACATTTAACATTTTTAATAAAAAGTGATAACAATTTTAGTAAAAAATGATATTTAATTAAGAAAAATAGTGATATACATCCAATTATATTATTTAATGAAATTTTTATAGGATTTATAAAAAGTGATAACATTTTTAATAATAAGTGATACTTGATCAATGAAAAGTGACAAACGTCCAATTAAATTATTTAATGAATGGAGTATATTTTATCATACAGATAAAAAGTGATAATATTTTTAATGAAAAGTGATACCTGATGAAGAAAAGTTATATTTATTTAAATGAATTGTTTTATTAACTATTAATATAATAAATAAAAAAGTAACTAATAAATAAAAATGAAGTTATTATCCAAATTTTTTTTGGGGTAGGTCTTGCGTGAGACTATCTCACGTGAGACCATTTTATATTTTTTAAAATAGTTATCATTTTCGCTATAAAATGTTATCACTTTTCATTTATATTATAATTTGTTCAATCACTTTTCATTAATTCATTATCACTTCTCGTTGTAAAAGTTATTACTTTTCGCCCGTCTCACGTAAGTCTTTACATGAGACGGTCTCACACAAGTCTTTGCCTTTTTTTTCAATTAATTTTCACACGATTTACATTAATTGTATTACTAAAAAAACTAGTCTCTTACGAATAATAATATAAAAGTAATTAATAATAATTAATAGTATATTTTCTAAAAATTATACAAAGTATACCTCAATTTCTTAAAAGAAAAAAAAAAAACGGCAAAAAGAATAGAATAAGTTAATAAACAATATAAATTGAGTCGGCTTACCTTTCTAAACTGATAGTTGAAGGTATTAAGTTATGGGTGGATCCGCGAGCTTTTAAATGGGTAATATTTGACTCGTCCCAAAATAAGATATCTCATACGAACAAGTCTTTGCCCAATTAATTTAGTGATTTACTTTAATTAAGTCTAAAATGATTAACATTAATTACTTTAATTAAGTCTAAAATGATTAACATTAATTATACAACTTTAAATTGATTTAATTCATCAATTTATATTCAATTTGCTTTAATTAAACCTAATATAATTAACATTAATTATTCAATTCAATTTAATGAATTTAAAATCTATAATTTATTACACGTTTTTTTTAAATATATAATAATTTTTTTACAATAAATTTTATCTCTTAGATAATGTGTCATTTTTACAATTTTTTGGGATTTTAATATTCTTTTTTTATGTTTCCTTATTTGATAAAAATTCTTTTTTCTTGATTGTGATCAAAAAATAAATAGATGCTGATTTCATGAAACTCATTGATATTTATATTTAATGATGATTTTAATGTAATTTAGTATTTATTTTTTGTTTGTGTATATATACTTGATTCAAATTGAGGTGAAATCACACATTTGAGATGATGATGTGGCATCCCTCAAAAGCCTTCATGCTGCCGTGTCGTTTACACAATTTTTTATTTTTTTAAAAAATTTTTTATTTAATCTTTGTGTCCCACCTTCCTTTTCGATTATTAATTCTTTGTATTTTTTAGATGATGATATGACACCCCTCAATTAATTTAGTGATTTACTTTTTTAATTTTTTTTATTTAATCTTTTTGTCCCACCTTTTTTTTGATAATTAATTCTCTGTGTTTTTGAGATGATGATATGACACCCCCAATTAATTTAATAATTTAATTTAATTAATTCTAAAATGATTAACATTAATTATGCAACTTTAATTCATCAATTTATATTCAATTTGCTTTAATTAAGCCTAATATAATTAACATTGATTATTCAATAGATTTTAAATTCATTACACGTTTTTTTAAAATCTTTAATGATTTTTTTTCAATAAATTTTATTTATCTCCTAGATGATGTGTCATTTTTACAATATTTTGGGATTTTAATATTCTTTTTTTATGTTTCCTTATTTGATAAAAAATCTTTTTTAGTGATCAAATAATAAATAGATGTTGATTTCATGAAACTGATTGACATATATATTTAATGATGATTTAATGTAATTTAGTATTCATTTTTTGTTTGTGTATATACTTGATTCAAATTGAGGTGAAATCACACATTAGTATTTCGCATTTTCTCTGTCTCTATAGATCATTGTTATAATTTTTATGTTTTTTTATTTTTTTCTAAACTGATTTAGTTATACTTCTATGCTTTTGAGGTTATTTGCTCTTATAATGTACTTAGTAATTTTTTAAAAGAATTATTTTTATACAATTCTCATTCATAATTTTTATTCGTTTTTTATACTTAATTTAGTAAAATGTGTTGCCGCTTTGGAAGATTCACCTCCTACGAATGCAAAAGCTCCAGGCAAGAATGAGAGGAAGAAGAATGAATAATCAAATCCAAAATTTCAGACACAATTCAATTTAGTTGTTCTAGACCATAATCATGTATATTTTCATTTTCTGTAAATTATTATTTATTTACTTCTTTATTCTATTTTTTTCTTTAATTAATTTGGAATACTTTTATTAGATCTTAATATTCATTTTCTTAATTTATGAATTATTAAAGAATCATCATTAATCACATTTTACATATTTACACTTACTATTATGTAGAGTACTTTTTTTTTCTTTAAAATGTCCTAAATAACTAATCAAATTATATAAAATTTAGATTTCCATATCTACAATAAATTTCCTACTTAATGTATGTACCACCCATTATTTTTACTTTTAAAGTTATTTAATTTTAATTGAAATTAATTAATTAATTTTATTATTACTATATAAACACAATGCAATATTTTATGCATTGATACATTAAAAAAATATTATATGCATTGAATTCTCTTAAAAATTTAAATGAATATATATCAACTATAAATATTAATTCAATATTTAGTATTTTATTACTTCATGTCTTTGTAAAAGTAATTCATTTTAAAATATTCAATATAGATGATTGAAAATTATATTTCTATTGAATAATTTATATTTAATTTATAATTTTTCGTGATTAAGTATTAATTATAAACGTTAATAAATTATGGATAATGTAATAAAATAAAAAAATATATGATATAAATAATTTAAATAAGAGAAAAGCATTCAATAATTACTATTTAGCATCTATATAAATTATATGTATATTGATTGTTATAAATTAATCTTTTAACTATGAAATGAGTTTGTCTATAACCTTTTAATGTTAAAAATTAATCATTTAAAAAAAATATGAATTTCGATATATAATATAGTGTATACTAATAATCAAAACAACTTTTAGTATTCATGTGATTTTAGTCGAACTTAGTCAAAATATACGAATAAGTATGATGGATAATTTTAATATTTATTTATATTTTTAATATTTTATATAAAATAAAATATTTTCTTTATATCAATTAAAAGATATTTGAAACCAAAATTTATTTATACTATATGAGTGCTTTTCATATAATAGTATTTAATTTATTGTTATTGATTGATTAATGTAAAAAGAAAAAATAAAGATAATTAAATATAACTACGAAAAGAAACTTAATACTATTGCATGTTGATAAGTTTTTTTTAATTATTTAATTAAAAATACAAAGATCTTCACAATGATCTAATTTTAACGCACAAGTTTTGTACTGATTTCACGGTTTTAATGGCGCTTTAGATATTAATATATTTGATTTTTTATTTTCATTATTATTTTGTGCCAACTTAATTTAATTGTGATTGAGCTTATAGATAATTCTTAGGAATTATATAGCATTTACCCTTATACATTAACACATAATTTTGTTTCAATCAATTTATTGCTAATATTAGAATTTAATATGCTGTACTAATAATAAAATTTTCTAATTTATTGGTATATAAACATATACACAACATAATGAAAATTTTAGTTTAGATCATTATAATTTTAATCTTTTATAAAATATCATAATTATTGTTTTCTTCAAATTTAAAATCATTATTCATCTTATTTTTATTTTATCCAACATTCACATAAAATAGTTGCTGACATATTTTACATGTATCAACACAAAATAATGCTGTCATATTTATAAATGTGACAATCATAAATCAAACTCAAATTAAATTCTTGATCAAATATTAATTAAATTTTCAATTCTACTTTCATATGTTTATTAATTTTTTTAGAATTACGTATTTTTAAGTATTTCTATATAAGTGGGTTAATAGCTTAAAAATTAGATTAATGGATTAAGATTATTATTATTTTTATTAATTAAAAATCACTTATTAAATTAATTTTAATTGTTGATCTAACTCTTAATATGATATTTAATACTCCATATTTAAGTAAAAAAAATCAGTGTGAGTAGTAAATTATTTATATTAATTAAAATGTTATAACTAAATAAATTTAATTTAAATTTTTTATTAAATATATATTTTTATAATTTTATAGATAATATCTTATTAAAATAAAAATTCCCGTGCATTACACGATCGTTTAATAATAATATATAATATCAATAATCTTATAATATTACGAAAATATTACTACTTTTTATACACAAATCTAAGTCAAAATCATGCATTCATAAACTTTAATACAATTAGATATGTACACGTATTTTTAGGATGGAGAAGTAATTGTGAATATTATATTGTTATTATTGGATAAATAAATGAAAGTAAAAAGAGTAATTGTATCGTCAAAACAATTCCAGACATGGGAGAACTTGTTGAAGGTGAGTGGGAAACAAACGAAAAGAAAACAAAAAAATTTGTTCACTTGTCAAATCGGTACTTGTCAAACGCTGTCTTCATTGCTTTTCCATAATTTTCCCAATTCTCCTCACAATTATCTTCCCTCCCCTCCCCTCCCATCCCACCTCCTTTCCGCCACCGCTCTCCACCCAATCGCCGGCGTCCCTCCGCCATCAACCCTTAAACTATGCAACACCTCCACTCTAACTCACTCTTAACTCAATAATAAACTCCAAAATTTTAGATTTAAGTTGCAGCTCTCCGGTGTAAGATTAAAGATTCTTAAGCTACCCATTTTTTTAAACTTGTTGAACAGCATCAATTTCTTCTCCTTTTTTTTAGGGTTTCTTGAAAACCCAATTTTCATTTCCTTTTTTGGGTTATTTTTGTGGTTAATCTGAATGGAGGATTACAATCAGCAGATGAGTGAGACTACGAATTCGAGGGGTAGTAATTTTCTGTACGGTGGTAATTCTGTTGTTGCACCCAGTTCTTCGGTGTACGGAAGAACAAGCAGTGGGTCGAGCTTCCATCTTCAGTCTGGAGATAATAACAATAATAATTGCTACGATCAATCTGAAGCCACTGTGAAAACTGAATCTGGTGGTAATTTCCACTACACTCGAGGCAGCTTCCCTTCCGATCTCTACCACCATCACCGCCGCCCGGAGTACGACAACTCCGCCGACGTCGATGCTATCAAGGCCAAGATCACCGCCCACCCTCAGTACTCCAATCTCTTGGATGCTTACATGGACTGCCAAAAGGTACCTACCTCATATTAATTAATGCAATTAATTCATTTATGTTAATCCACAGTTGCATTGGAGAGATTAATCATGGTAACTCGATTGGTCATAAGAGTGACATATTTTGGAGAGATTAATCATGGTAACTCAATTGATTAGGACCAAGGATCGAATTTTACAGCCAACCTTCATTTTGAGGGCTAAAGTGGACAGTGGTGTAATCCTTATTGATCAATGAGTCACCATGATTAACTCCTTTATTGTATTCGGTCGGAGTGTACGAGCGTCTGAGGTACTCATGCATACTTAAACCTTAAATGACAGGTTGGAGCTCCGCCGGAAGTGGTAGCGCGGCTGACGGCGCTACGGCAGGAGTTCGAGGCCGGACAGCGAGCCGCGGCGGTTAGCAGAGACGTTGCCAAGGATCCAGAACTCGACCAGTTCATGGTGATCATTAATTAAATTATATATAAATTTATTGATACTTTTAATAATGAATCGACCCGTCTCATATAAATGCCTTGCAGGAGGCATACTTCGATATGTTGGTGAAGTATAGAGACGAACTCACTCGGCCAATTCATGAAGCCATGGAGTTCATGCGACGGATCGAGAAGCAGCTCAACATTCTTACAAATGACCCTGTCCGGATCTTCAATAATAATCCTGGTACTCTTTCTTTCTCTCTCATCACTCTCTCTTTCTTTCTCTCTCATCAATGTGGTAGTAGTTAATTCCGAAATTCCAGTGCGAAAACTGGTAGTTCAAACTGAGCAGTACTATCATTAATCACTGTGTCCTTCGTTGCTGTACATTTTCCCAAGAACCAAACTTTGACTGACACCATCATTTTCCAACGCCCTTGCCTTGTCACGAGTGCCAAATAAAGTAAATCTTATTTTTTTAATTTTAAAGAAATAGAAACCCTAATCACGAGTGCATAGTAAAATGACATGATTTGGTTCCATTTGTGTAATAAAATATCATGAACAAAACAGGGACAAATCCCTCTTTTGGAAGTGGAAACTGTGTGTGCTTATAATTTAAGCAATCATCAAAGTAACCAGTTTAAACAACCTCATGCTTTCCACTTTTCTGACACCACCTTATTACATGGACTATATTTTCTTTTACTGTCACTGCATTTTGCTCACTACCCCTTCTCTATGCATATACTCCCTCCGTCTCTACAAGAAAGAGTTACATTTTATTCTAATTAACATCGTCTCGTTAAAAGAGTTACGTTTTTTTTTTTAATAAATGAGTTTAGTATATTACAAATTAAGATAATTCCAATGCTTATTTCTTGTTTATGACATTTTTATGCTTTACTAACTCATGTAATAACTTTAATGAATCAAACACTTGATGCGGCAAACTTATTGTGGACATAAGAGTTTAAAATAAAAAATGTCACACCCCCTTCTTACTTTACTGGAAATGGTTCATCGAAAGTTAATAAAATTAATTTAGTCCCACACCTCGCAAAACTGTTTCATTATTTTAGTTCAATTATTGCTAGAAATTGATTTAGTCCCACACAATTTCGAGAGGAGTTAGGCTAAATTGATTTTTGAACATTTGTGGGACGGTTTCGGATATAGTAAAAAGGCTTCATAGCCACACCTGAATGTCACATCAAACTTTCAGCCATTAAGCTCCAAATTATTGCGTCAAGTGATCGGCACTTGCATAATTCCAGAGATTTTATCCATTTCCAGTGAAAATTAGATTAAATTAACACAATTTCGAAAGGTATGTGAGTAAATTGATTTTTTAAAATTTTCATGGAATCATTTCCAATAAAGTAAAAAGGTGTGAGGCATTTTCAATTTTAAATTCTTGTGGATGACTTTCTTTTTCTTTTTTTACATGTTTATGAACTTGTCATTATGCATATGAAACAAAGTTTATGTACACCCTACTTATTTATAAATTTAAAAGATAATTATACCATAAACGGTGAACAAAACGTAAAATAAACTCAATGAACCACAAAGATAAAATAGTTATGAACAACAATGGTACAATTACAAATAAAATAAGCTAGAGCGGTAAGTCATTTATACTTGGTAAAACCATCCTCAAACTTGACCAACTTACAAGGACAGTGCCTCTTAATTAATGGATATTAAAGTCAAATTACTCACATTTTTCAGATTTTGAAGTCCTATTTTTCTTTGGCAAGGCTCAAGGCAATTCCTTAGATATATATTTCAATTATTACTCCAACTCAGTGTTGCATGAAATCATTGTAACTAAGATGATGTTCCATTTTTTGTTCCATTGTCTCAATGGATGACTATTGACAAGTGAAAAATATTAACTTTATCCATGACATCTATTGTATTATTTGTATGTATCACCTTTCCAGACAATGTAGAGATCTTGGTATAGCTATTTGTATGCATTGATCATGTCATGCCCAACATATGTATATCTATGTCTGCTCCATATTAGTCATTCAACTAATTAATTTTATATAAGAAATATAATCTTAGAACAAATGCATTCCTTAGTAAATCCAATTTAATACTCATTTGTATCTTGATTAAAATTTTATTATTTCTAATCTTTTTAATTACTTGTGTATCACGAGTTTCAATTCATGTTTTTCTTTGCATTTTTACTGAAATTAATTTTGTAAAGTTTTCCAGTTTATTTTAAATATATACCTGCAATGATGTCTAGGTATTATATAGTATGATTAATATACACATGGCATGTGTTTATGGTGATATGCAAGCAAGGAATTTGTTGATAGTCGGTGTGGTTGGTATCTTATTATGTGGCTGAATGATGTTAAATTACAGTAGATAAAGTAGTTGGTGAGGAATAGTAAATACACTTTATATATATACTAGGTTGCGTTGGACTTTCTTCTCCTCTTACGTGTCAATCATATAACGGTAGCACAGAAGGCAGAAGGTGATACACGAAAATCCAGTGTGACGTTGAAGTACTTCAGGTGCATGCACTTAGGCATTTAAAGCTAGATATAACATTAAATGACGCGTCACCTATTACAGTCTTTGGAGGGTTGTGCTGGCCGAATAGAGGTGCGACACGTGGCATGTCGTGCCGTTTGCCTTCTGCCACTGCCGTTGGGATATATGCTCTTGTTATGTTGGATGTGACTGCTCTATACATTCAAAATATTAGTGACTGTTCTTGTTCTGTTGGATGTGTATTTCTTCAAGTGTGATTCATCTAGCTATCTGAATTTTGTTGATTCAATAGGCTATGTCCATGGTTGAAATACTTAATTAATGTTCCTCTTTGTGCTTGATGTATGAACAAAAGAGGAGGGTGGTTCATCAGAGGAGGACCATGACAACAGCGGCGGAGAAACGGAGCTGCCTGAGATCAATCCGAGAGCAGAAGATCGCGAGCTGAAGAACCACCTCCTAAGGAAGTACAGCGGCTACTTAAGCAGCCTCAAACAAGAGCTTTCGAAGAAGAAGAAGAAAGGCAAACTACCCAAAGACGCACGACAAAAGCTTCTTAGCTGGTGGGAGCTACACTACAAGTGGCCCTACCCTTCGGTTGGTGTCTCATCTCCTGTTACATTTGCTCTCTGTAGCGTTCTAAATGCCATCTTGGCCTAATATTTCTTACATATGCATGCATGGTTTCATGTGGTTTTGTTTGTTGCAAATGTAGGAGTCGGAGAAGGTGGCGTTGGCAGAATCGACAGGTTTGGATCAGAAACAGATCAACAACTGGTTCATAAACCAGAGGAAACGGCACTGGAAGCCGTCGGAGGACATGCAGTTCATGGTGATGGATGGGCTTCATCCTCAGAGTGCAGCCCTTTACATGGAAGGGCATTACATGGGGGAGGGTCCTTACAGATTGGGGCCATGAATTGATCACTCTTTCTCTTCAGACATGATCATATATCATTTTCAACACCTGTTTATATCAAGAAATGCTACATCCTTCCTTGTGTGCATTCCTATTAGGAAAATGGGTAATCTAAGTTAAAGCCTGTGTTTTGTTATTGTTAATATTGTTAATGTTGCTGCTTTTGTCTGAATACTTTTGATTGTCGAGAGATGTATGTAAACTGTATGAGTTTCAGTTGAGTTAATTTACTGTCATGTTTTTTATCTTGTGTTTCTTACAAATGTATGTAAATTTTTTTTTTTTTTTAATTACCGGAGTATTTTATAGTCTACAAGATGATTCAATTCATGAAGAATATTTCCTCTGCGATATTTTACTTGTACTATTACTGTAGATCTTGACTGATTTGGAGTTTAAAAAAAATTGTTTTTGAAAATTTGATTTTTAAAGGATAAGTATTGATAAAAAAAATTGTAAATTATTCTCTCCGTCCACTGTCAATCTATTCATTTTATCATTTTGGGTCGTCCACTCTTAATCCACTACAAAAAACTGTTTTGATTTTTAACAACGAATATTCCATTGCTAAAAGTCTTAATTCCATTGTTAAATTGGCTTACCAACGAATTAGCAACGGAATCCGTTAGTAAAATTCCGTTGGTAAAGTGGTGGTTGCTAAATTTTTAGCAACGAAAATCAATTCCGTTGCTAAATAATTTCATTGGTAATCCGTTGCTAATAATTCCGTTGGTAATTTATATAATGGTTCCCTTGGTAATTCGTTGGTAATTAGCAACGGATTGAATTCCGTTGCTAAAATACAGAATAAATCCATTGGCATTCCGTTGCTAAAATAAAAATGTCATTTTTGTTGTTAATCCGTTGCTAATTACCAACGGATTGAATTCCGTTGCTAAATTTGGTTGCTAAAAAAATATTTTTTTGTAGTGATCTATTCATTTATCTTTTTAGACACATGAGACCCACCCACACTAATACAATTAAAATAAGGGACCCACACATCCCACTAATACACCTACCCACTACACATAAAATAATAATACTCTTTAATCTACGCGCAAAAAACAAACGGATAGATTAATATTGGACGAAGGGAGTACTATATTATTTATCTCAGGGGAGAGTTATAAGATGAATGCATCTGTCATACTTGGGAAACTGATGGGACTCTTTCTTCATCGAAGATAGTCGAATATATTTCATTATAATTAGTTCATCGCTCAGAGAACATTCTCTCATAAACTACTCCCTCCGTTGGTCGCAAATTTTTACATTTTGTTATTTTGAGTGTCCGCACCAAAAGTATGTATTTCTCTTTTTAAATACATGAGACCCACACACATCACTAATACATTTAATATATGAGACTCACACACTCCACTAATACAACTACCTACTACACATCAAATAATAATACTTTTTAATTCACATGCAAAAAATAAATGTATAACTATTGGGAGGACGGAAGGAGTAATTTTTTTTCATTGCGTAAGAAATCACCACACATCTTGTTGTGTACCTGCTGGTACCTTTTATTTAATAATAATCTTTTGTAAAAAGAAAAAAAACATAATAGATCGTAGAAATTTGATTATTAGCTGGAACAAATATTTATTTGCCAAATTTTTATAGTTGGAACAAATTACTAAAAAAAAAATTTTTTTAATGGAATTTAGGTGGATTGCAAACAAAAATTACATTATTCTTTTTGTAACGGGATATTTTGAATTTATTAAATTTTATTAATGGAATAAAATTCGTTGCTATTTATTTACGGAATAGAATCCATTGCTATTTACCACCGCATTACGTTAGCAACGAATTACCAACGAAATTATTTACCAACAAAATTGAATTCGTTGTTAGAAACTTACTAACCACCACTTTATCTACAGAAATTATAAACTGATTCGTTGTTAACACGTTGGTAAACCAATTTAATAATGGAATTAAGACTAACACGTTGGTAAACCAATTTAGCAATGAACTTAAAACTTTTACCAATAAAATATTTTATTGGTAAAATATTGTGTAACCTACAATTAAGTAAATATCATATTTTTTTTAAAGTAATCAAACTTGGCAAAGTCTTACGTGCACGGGACGCATAGATCTAGATTTGTGTGCTCAAATCTAATTTTATACCATTTTGTATTAAACGTTATACTTTTAGTATAAAATTTATATCCTTGATTTTTTGGGAAAAATTTATTTTTTTAGTCATATATCAATACTTTTCATATTTCAACTGATCTTCTCAATAAAAAAGAAAAGAAAAGATAATATCATTATTAATTAAAGTGTATAGTCTTTTAAAACAAAATGTTATACTCTTCAATACTTTGAGTATTCAGGTGTAAGAAAGACCAACTCATCGAACTTATAATTTTTTTTCTCTTCTTCGTGGTTAATAAAAATTTCAAAATGTAATTATGAATTATCATGCATTATCATATCATAATTATAATCATACCATATCCTTTAAGCATAATCATAATATATTAAAAGCGATCCTTTGAAACACAATTTAGGTATTTTAATTCGTTACTTTTTTCTTTTCTTTTTGTGTGTATTAAGATGTGTTTGAAGGTATTTTTAGAGTGTGTATTGATTAAATATCAAATGGTACTCCTATCTATCAACTTAAACTTTTAGATGATATGATCATTTAACATGGTATCAGAGCCTTTGATAAACAAAGGTCCAGGGTTTGAAGCTCACCGTCACTCATTTCATTTATTAGAAAATTTCACATGCAAGGCTTGAGGTAAAAGTTATCCCCGCCTGCATGTGAGGGGGTGTGTTAGGGTGTGTATTGATTAAAAATTAAATAGTACTCCAATCTATCAATTTAAACTTTTAGATGAGATGATCATTTAACAGGTATACTTAGTAAATTAATTGGGTGAGATTAGTAATAAAGAGTGTGGGGATTAAGTTTAATTGTAAGGATATGATAGTTTGTTTCCTATAATTAATTAATTGGGTGGGATTAGTAATAAAGAGTGTGGGGATTAAGTTTAATTGTAAGGATATGATAGTTTGTTTCCTATAATTTTTTTTAAAATTTGAATACTTTTTGTAATATTTCGGTTGGCAATAACGCCATCTTTTTATTTATTTATTTATTTATAGAATATGAATTACCTTTCAGAATTTTTAAAATATTTTTTTATTTAAAAAAATTAAAATGAAATAAATTGTATAAAAAGCTAAATAGAAATGGAATAATTTAATTTGATGGATAGACGAATTTTGCTTAGAATCTAGATTGAAATAAGAAGGTTGAACATGCCGCTGGGCCACTACTAGGCCCACCATAATCTCAAATCACTGGGCCATTATAGATCAAATTTAGTCGACCCACCACAGCCAAATATACCAGGCCCAAAACATCAAATTACAACTGGACTATTACTGATCAAATATACTCGCCCGCCACAATCAAATAAATTAGCTAGGTACCGTAGGTACGGAGTTTAAGAAAAATTATTTTCTGACCAATTTTATTGACTTTTTAGGGAAAATTGTAGTATTTTTAGGTAATAAATAAATTATAAAGTATATTATGTGTGTTAGGTGGGTCGATATTTTTTAAATTAAATTAATTTTTTAAGTTATTGGTTGATGTGAAATTTTCTTTTTTGGGTAGTGAAAATAAGTATAGGACGGACGTTTGAAAGCGTGAACATAAGTATGGATAGAGAGAGTATATGTTATTTATATACTTATTATAACTTTTAATTATAGTAATAATAAGATTAAATTTGTATAAATGATAACTCTGCATATTTATAAGAATAATTTTAAGGGGCGACTATTTGGACTCTCGAATTTACTGAACATACCTAAAAAATAATTTAAATTAAAATATTTTAATTAATATGACTTAAATACCCATATATAATAATATATTTATAAATACATTACTAAATATACCCCAAAATTATTAAACATATCCCACTTTAATTATAATTAAAATAAATGTCCAAGAAAAATAAATGTCAATGGATAAGACAAGCAAAATAAAGCCAGAATTATTATCGTCGCCGTTCTTTTGATCGGCAACCCATCAAAACCGTGAAGCTAATTCAGAATTTGAGAGACATAATAAAAATATGATGCATTGGAAATTTTGTGAATATCGATTATGGTCCCACTTCAGAGCATACATTCAGATCCGTTTTGAAACTCATAGGCCAAGCAAGAACAGTTTCTCAAGCATCGGGAGGGGAACCCCAGAAACTAATCTGAACTTAAAGTTTGTAGATTGCCAATTTTGTTGTAGATTGAACGAGGAAATGATTGAGACTCTGTTCATAGTGAATTCAACTGCAAATGCGAAGGATGCTGTTATGGTAATAGAAAACGAAAATGAAAATCATATTCATAGATGATCAAACACTACAAGAGTTCGAGAAGAAACAATGAATATTGTAATTTTGCTGTAATTATAATTAAAGTGAGATATGTTTTGTAATTTTGGGTACATTTAGTGATATATTTATGAAAATATTATTGGATAAAGGCATTTAAGTTATATTAATTAAAATATTTTAATTAAATTATTTTTAGGATATGTTTAATAAATTTGGGGTGTAATAGCCACTCCCTAATTTTAATATGTTTATGTATTATATATATTTAATTACATTAGCTATGGAGATCAACATTATGGGACATTGTAGAGTTCATGAAACGGTAAATTGGATAGAAAAGAATTAAAATTTAAAACAATAATAGTTAGAGAAGTAAATGCGGATTTTAATATACTTACGGGATCAAATGTAATATTTTCTCATAAGGAAAATATAAACTTGAGCCTTACTTGGCTGATCACGGGTAGGGATGACAATGAGACGGATATTTTCGGATATCCGGTCTACCCGAACCCTAATGGGTAGGGTACGGGTAGTTGTAAACGGGTTTGGGACGGGTATGGGTAGTTGTGAAAAATACGTTTGGGACGGGTACGGGTAATGCCTCAAATACCCGCGGGTCCCCGATTATATATATATTTTTTATAGAATTTAATATATATTATATAATTTATATATGATAAGATATTTTATATATTTAATTAATACTTATAAGTTATATTTAATCATATTTATTTAAAATAATACAATTTATATTATATTTATTTTATAATAAATTAATAATAATGTAATTTTATTATTATACTTATTTAGATAATAAAAAATATAAATATATATAAAATAAATGAATATTAAACGGGTATGGGTACCCGCGAGTATTGATAAATGGTAATGAGACGGGTACGAATATCATAATAAATTTTTTAAACGGGACGGATACGGATACGAGTAGTTGTTATTTTAATTGGATATGAATACGAGTATCCCAAAATAAGAGGGTACCCTACCCGTTGCCATTCCTAATCACGGGTCACCGGGTGACCATCTCACATGGGGATGTACAGTGTGCACCCCATGTAAGAGGATCATGGCTGACCCGTGGTCAACCAAGAATTGCCTATAAACTTTACCTCAAAAACAATCCAATCTAGTCGAATGTAAACATTTACTCAAGATGAAGCGCTATTTTAGATATTTTTAAGGGAGGATTATTACTAGGTAAAAAAAAACTCTTAATTACTATGATATACGAACATACAAAAATATTACTACTAACTACAAAAATATATAGTAATATTTCAATATTACCCCTACAATGTGCTGCACATAAATGTTGTATGCAGCAAAAGTTCGTGTGCAGCATAGTGTGTGTAGTAAAAAAAAAGTGTGTGCATCAAAAAAGTGTGGTGGTCCGGCAGAGCTCCGGCTGCAGCGGTCCGGCAGTGCTCCTGCGACCGGCTGGCGAAGCTCCGGCGAGGTCAGTTTTCTAGCAGCGAAGGCCGGCAGTTTTCTGGCGATCGACCGGTGGCGGTGGTGGTTCGGCGGTGGGTGGGGGTTAGGTTGGTGGTTTAAAAGTATATGAGTTTTGGGTTATATTAGGTATTTTACTTAAATATTTTGTATTTGATAGTAATTATTTTAAATCAATGTATCTAGTAGTAATTAGGGGTACAAAGTGTGTACCTATTAGCAATTTTTTTCTATTTTTAAATAAAATTTTAAAATAATTATATAATTAGTATTTAAAATTATCTTAAATATACTTATAAAATCACTAGTTATAAAAAATTAAATCAAAATTTACATTTTATTTTAAAATAAATATAAAAAATTAAATATTTTTATAAATGCATATAGATGGTAAATTTGTGTTATCGAATCGCACCGATCTGAATATAATAGAAAACTCATATCCAATCGTACCAAATTATATGAAAACTGCATCGTTACACCAAATTTTGGTGCAAAATTGGATTTTAAAAGAGGCTCCTTGATGTGGGCAAATATATTTATTATAATATATTAATCTTATACTCCAACGTGACTTAACGTTTATTACAACATGGAGAACGTGAGTTACTGATGTTCTTTAGAAAATTATCTAAAAGAGAGAATACTTCTATATATTTGACGAGATATTATTATTTAGGGATCGGAAGATAATCTCATCTCTGATTTTTATATTCTCATACTGACTTGAGCGTCGGATCTCCGACATACTTTTGAAGGTTATCCTTATATGCATACGAGAAGCCTTAAAGAATGAAGTGTGGTTCATGTGCTGCACAAGAAGTCACAAAGAACAATGCGTGGAGGAGATTACATAAGATTAATTTTGTATTCTCCAAATACTTTATGTTATTATTATATTTTTTATTTATTATTTGATGTATCTTCATCACTCCTGAAATTGACGTACCTATATTGTATCGAACACTCTAATTAGTGTATATATTTTTAACATGTCTACTCGAATTTGAATTCGGTTGTGGAGGGGGATTTGCTAAAATTATTCTTTAGATGCAAAAGGATGAATAAATAAATAAATAATTGTATAGTTGTAACAGGATAGACATGTCCAACCCAATCACAACCACATTAATGTTGATTAGGGATTTAAGCGAATCAAACTATTGCGAACTATTCAGGTCTCGATTCGATAAAGTGTTCGTTCAAGCTCGTTCGTTAATCTTAATTGTGAAGTATAGACCATGCATGTGTGTGTGTGTGTACTGAATATACATGCAGCATGCATGTATGTATGTGTGTGTTGAATGGAAACTAAGAACATGACACATGGAGGTTGATCATTGGTTGATTAAGTGTTTGAAGGATAATGATTGAAGACCATTAGATTAGTTATGAACACAAGGATGATCAGTGGAGGCATAGCATCAACAAGAAGCTGCGGTTGAAGCTGCAAAGATCAGGCAGTTGCAACCAACTCATCAGTTGGTTACAACTGATAAATGTGCGTGCATGTTGATTGGTTGGAAGTGAATCAAAACGTTGGATACACATCTATATAAGTTAGAGGAACTATCAGCTGAAAGTATCATCACACAACCACTACACATATCAGTTTAGAAGTAGAAGAAGCAAGCTTAAGTTTAGGGTTTTCTATTGTGCTTGTATTGTGTAATCTTCATCAAACGTTTAGTGAATTCTTCTCTCAAGAAGTGGATGTAGATCAACATGATCGAACCACTATAATTCTTGTCTTCTTCCTTCAAGTTTTTCTTCAATTTATTTTGTTCATAATCAATACTCAACATTAGGATAGAAGTAGAGCAATCTTGTAGTGTTTACATTTGCTGTCAAATTGTGTTGAATACATAACAATTGGCGCCGTCTGTGGGAAGGCCAAATCAGAAGAAGAAGAAGAAGACTCAGTGGAGAAGAAGAAGATCAAATGGTTACCACAAAGTTTGATATTGAAAAATTCACAGAGAAGACAGACTTCAGTCTGTGGAGGATGAAGATGGAAGCTATCTTGGTTCAACAAGGTCTGTCTGATGCTGTTAAGCCATTGCCAGAAGGTCAGATTGCAGGAGCTGGTCTTGCATCAGATCAAGAACAACAAATCAAGGCCAGAAGTGCTCTCATTTTGTGTCTTGGTGATAAAGCTCTAAGGGAGATCTCTAAAGAATCCACTGCAAGAGGAGTTTGGAAGAAATTGGAGGATTTGTACATGGTTAAAAGTTTGGCAAACCGTTTGTACATGAAGCAGAAGTTATACTCCTTCAAGGTATCAGAAGATAAGTCTATAATTGGTCAGTTAGATGAGTTTAACAAGATTATAGATGACTTAGAAAACATAGATGTGGCTCTGTCAACTGAAGATAAGGCAGTCATCCTCATGTCAGCACTTCCAAAGTCATTTGAAGGATTGAGAGATACTTTATTGTTTGCTAATGCTGAATCAATCACCCTTGAGCAAGTGTTGTTGGCAGTCAAGGCAAAGGTACTTCACAAGAATCCAGAACAGCAAGCAAATGCAGAAGGATTGACAGTGAGGAAACAAAACCAGTGGAATAAGAACAACAAGAATAATAAGAGTGAGGTTGATAAGAGGAAGACTGAAAAGAATCATAGTTCACCAGCAGTTGAAGAAGAAAACAAGAATTGTTTCCACTGCAATAAACCAGGACATTATAAGAAGCAGTGTTACAAGTGGAAAGCAATGGTAGCAAAGTTAATAGCTGAAAGGAGAGGAAATAAGAGGCCTCATGCAAACCAGGTAATAACTAATCATGATGCTACAGATTCTGATTTCATTGAAGCAATGTCTGTGAGTTCTAATTCAGTTTCAGAAGAATGGGTTATGGATTCTGGATGTACTTTTCATATGACATCAAGAAAGGACTGGTTCACTGAATTGAGGTCACAAGATGAAGGAGCAGTAATGCTAGGTGATGATCATACTTGTAAGATTGTTGGAATCGGTTCTGTCAAACTTAAAATGTTTGATGGTAAAATCAGGATGTTAAATAATGTTAGATATGTACCAAGCTTAAGGAGAAATCTAATATCTCTTGGAATGCTAGTTTCTCAAGGTTATGAATGCCATTTGAAAGGAGATACACTTGCTGTCATAAAAGGTAAGTCAGTTGTTGTTAAAGGATTCAAGAAGTCTGATCTGTACTTCTTGGATGGTTCAGTTGTGACTGGACAAAGCAATACAACTAAGGATGAGAGTAGTGTTAATGTTTGGCATGGGAGGCTTGGCCATATCAGTGAAAGAGGTTTACAAGAACTTGCAAGACAGAAGTTACTTGAGATCAGTACAACCTGTAAGCTAGATCAATGTGAGGCTTGTATATTGGGAAAAGCTAAGAGGTTGAAGTTTGGTGCAGCTGAACATAATACCAAAGTTAGGTTGGAATATGTTCACTCAGATCTTTGGGGGCCTTCCAAGACTTCAACAATAGGAGGTGGGAAATACTTCATCTCATTCATTGATGATTATTCAAGAAAGGTATGGGTTAAAATTCTGAAAACAAAGGATGAAGCACTATCAGGTTTTAAAATATGGTTGACAGAAGTAGAGCTACAAACTGGAAACAAGGTCAAGCGCTTAAGAACAGACAATGGTCTTGAATTTGTGTCACATGAATTCAATAAGTTCTGTCAAGAGAAAGGTATTAAGAGGCACAAGACAGTACCAGGAACACCACAGCAAAATGGAGTGGCTGAGAGAATGAATCAGACACTTCTTGCAAGAGTTAGGTGTATGATGAGCAGTGGAGGTTTCTCAAAAGGTTTCTGGGGTGAGTTAGTTTCTACTGCAGCCTATTTGATTAATCTGTCACCATGCACAGCACTCAAGTTTAAACCACCTGAAGAAGTATGGTCTGGAAGAGTACCAGACTATAGTCAACTGAGGATTATAGGATGTTTGGTGTATTCACATCAGAAACAAGATAAGTTAGATCCTAGAGCAGTTAAGTGTGTGCTAGTTGGCTATCCTAAAGAGGTAAAAGGTTACAGACTGTGGTGTTATGAGAATAACAAGTTCATAGTTAGTAGAGATGTGACATTCAATGAAGGAAGAATGCCTTTGTTGGAAAGAGGGTCTGATAAGTTGATAATTACTGATAAGTGTGAGTTTGAGGTGGAGCATGATGACAAAACAGTTGCACATCATGATCAAGATCAAAGAGAGGATAATGTACATGAAGAAATTGCTGCTGAAGAAAGTCCTGAATCATCTAGTTCAAATGATAGAAGAACTCTAAGTAGCTATCAGTTGGTTAGGGATAGATTGAGAAGGCAGATCAAAACACCTATAAGGTATATAGAGGCAGACACTGTGTCATATGCATTGTTTGTAGCATCAGATGTTGATGTCTATGAACCAAGGACATACTCAGAAGCAGTTTCAAGTAAAGAAAGTATGCATTGGTTGGATGCTATGGAAGAAGAGCTACAATCTTTAAAGAGGAATAATACATGGATGATTGTTGACAGACCTGCTAATCAGAAACTTGTAGGCTGTAAATGGATATACAAGAAGAAACCAGTTACTAGCAAGGAAGGAGGAATTAGATTTAAAGCAAGGCTTGTAGCAAGAGGTTTTTCACAGCAAGAAGGTGTAGATTATAATGAAATCTTCTCACCAGTGGTTAAACATTGCTCAATAAGGATTCTGCTGTCATTAGTTACTCAGTTGGACTTGGAATTACATCAAATGGATGTAACAACAGCTTTCTTACATGGAAATTTAGATGAGAAGATTTATATGAAGATTCCTGAGGGAGTGAATCTACAAGGAGCAGATTCAAAGGCATGTTTATTGCTTAAATCATTATATGGTCTGAAGCAAAGTCCAAGACAGTGGTATCTTAGGTTTGATGAGTACATTACTTCAAATGGTTTTGACAGAAGCATGTATGACAGCTGTGTATACATAAGATGTGATAAAGGAAGCTATACTTATCTTCTACTATATGTAGATGATATACTAATAGCTTGTAGGAATATGATAGGAATCAATTCAGTAAAGGATACATTGAGAAAGGAGTTTGACATGAAAGATCTTGGAGAGGCAAGAATGATACTTGGAATGCAGATAGAAAGGAATAGATCAGCTGGAGTATTAAGGTTGTTTCAAGAGTCATACTTGGATAAAGTTTTAAAGAGGTACAATATGAATCTTTGTAAGAGTGCATCAGTACCAGCTAAACAAGGTGTGAGTCTGTCATCTGTTCAAAGACCTCAAACAGATAAAGAAAGGTTTGAAATGGATAAAATACCATATGCAAGTGCAGTGGGCAGTCTGATGTATGCTATGGTATGCTGTAGGCCAGACTTAGCTTATGTGATGAGTATGATCAGTAGATTTATGAGTGATCCTGGTCTGATTCATTGGGATGCAGTGAAGTGGGCACTGAGGTATGTTAGAGGAACTATATCAGTAGGCTTGAAGTTTCAGAAACAAGATGCTTGGGATAATGCTGTTGTTGGTTATGCTGATGCAGATTATGCAGCCAATCTTGATACAAGGAAATCAATGACAGGTTATGTGTTCAAGCTATTTGGTACAGCAATAAGTTGGAAGGCTACACATCAACACATTGTGGCTTTATCTACTACTGAGGCAGAATTTGTTGCACTGACAGAAGCAATCAAAGAAGGAGTGTGGCTGATTGGTATCTTGAGTGAGTTTGGTATTGAACAAGAGTCAGTTGAAGTGCATTGTGATAATCAGAGTGCAGTGCATCTCTCCAAGCATCAAGGATATCATGAAAGAACCAAACACATTGATGTAAGGTTATATTTCATAAGAGACATGATAGACAAGGGGTTAGTAAGTGTCAGAAAGATCAAGACACATGACAATCCTGCAGACATGTTTACAAAAGCCTTACCAGCTCAGAAGTTTGAGTTGTGTAAGCACTTGATTGAATTGAATTAAGTAAAGAAGTGAAGGTTGCTGCTCCTTACAAAAGCAGCAAGGTGAGGAGAATGAAGCTAACATGGTGATGCAAGGTCTAAGGTGGAGATTTGTGAAGTATAGACCATGCATGTGTGTGTGTGTACTGAATATACATGCAGCATGCATGTATGTATGTGTGTGTTGAATGGAAACTAAGAACATGACACATGGAGGTTGATCATTGGTTGATTAAGTGTTTGAAGGATAATGATTGAAGACCATTAGATTAGTTATGAACACAAGGATGATCAGTGGAGGCATAGCATCAACAAGAAGCTGCGGTTGAAGCTGCAAAGATCAGGCAGTTGCAACCAACTCATCAGTTGGTTACAACTGATAAATGTGCGTGCATGTTGATTGGTTGGAAGTGAATCAAAACGTTGGATACACATCTATATAAGTTAGAGGAACTATCAGCTGAAAGTATCATCACACAACCACTACACATATCAGTTTAGAAGTAGAAGAAGCAAGCTTAAGTTTAGGGTTTTCTATTGTGCTTGTATTGTGTAATCTTCATCAAACGTTTAGTGAATTCTTCTCTCAAGAAGTGGATGTAGATCAACATGATCGAACCACTATAATTCTTGTCTTCTTCCTTCAAGTTTTTCTTCAATTTATTTTGTTCATAATCAATACTCAACATTAGGATAGAAGTAGAGCAATCTTGTAGTGTTTACATTTGCTGTCAAATTGTGTTGAATACATAACATTAATAAACCAAACCAAATTTAAATTTTGAGCTCGAATAGTCTATCAAACCAAACTCAAGCCTAACTAAGGGTGTTCGGCTCGAAAGCTCGCGAACATATTCGTTAATGAGCTCGTTAATGGCTCGCAAACGTATTCGTAAATTTTATAATTATTTTTTAGTATTATATATTATTATTTATTTATTAATATTCAATAATTAAATATTTTATATTAAACCAAATAAATATGATAATAACTTAAGTCATTAATTAAATATTTAAATATTTTTGTAATGTTTATTATTATATTTTTTTAGTTTGTTTATTTAATATTATGAATAACATTAGATGTTTATAAACCAAACATTCTTTTAATATTTACGAACAAAAATATTTAAATGTTCATGAAAAAATGTTCATAAACAAGTTACTTTATGTGTTTGTGAACACGTTCGTGAGCATTAACAAACAGTTTGAGTTCGAGGTCGAGTTCGATATTTTTTTTCTTGACGAGTTCGAGTTCGATAATTCTTTAACAAACAATACTCAAACCTAGTACTGTTCAACTCTATTCGGTTCAATTACATCCCTAATGTTGATAATGATCTGCTCTATCCGCTTCTTTATCCGATTTTCCACCACATTGCAGTGCTTGTTACTTGTTGGTACTCATTAATTAACTCGTTGCATCGAGTATACTATAATATAATTATTGAGAGACTCTCTTGTAAGACGGATAATTTGTAAGATGAGTGTGAGACGGATCAATACATCATTAAAGTATGCTTATTGTATAGATAAAATATGCTTATTTGTAATTAAAGTATGTCAATAATAAATTAAATTATAACACACTAAAATCATACTTTAATTCATAATCTAAAATACTTTAGAAAACATATTTAAACAACCATTAAACATACTTTATCTAAATAATAGAAATACTTTAACACATCTCACAAACTGTCTCACCTAATTAGCGTCTCACAATAGACTTTGTCATAATTATTCTTTGAAATTTTATTATCTAACTAAAGTGAACGTTTACTATTTTGATAATTAACTCGACTTTGTCATAATTATTCTTTGAAATTTTATTATCTAACTAAAGTGAACGTTTACTATTTTGATAATTAGTAGGAATTTAAAAATCACAAGTATCAGAATTTTAAAAGTATTATTTTTTATTTAAAAGAGTGATAGTTTATTTCTCTACTCCGTAATTTTTTTTATGTATTAAAGAGTAATTTGTAAATGTGCACGAATTTGAGGAGTAATGTTTTTCATTCAAAAAAGTATTTGTTTATCTTTCTGAAGAGCAATTTTTCAGGTATTAAAAAGTTAATGATAAATCATAGTGCACGTGCAAATTAAACCCGTTCAAACATGTGTTTGCCTTAAAATTATACTCCATCTGACGAGACAAAAGATATCGATTTTACTATTTTAGACGATCGATCTAAAATCATTCATATTTGAGACATCTAAAAATGGAATGTGCAATACTTGAGACATCTAAAAATGTAAAGCGTGCATAAATATATTAGGAGGGAGTATTTGTATTTGAGTTGGTCTCCTGTGTCTTTTGGAAACACAAAAGTTTTAGTATTTAGAGTTGATATCCTATATATTTGGATGCACGAGGGCACAAATGTGTGTATTAATTTTTACTTAATAATGCGTTACGATTCTTAATAAATATATTATATTTTTATATTCAGTTTTTTATTAAAAAAATTGTTAAAAATTTGTTTACGAAATATATAAAATTTTATTTATGGGTGTGTATATTATGTTCAAATTCTGAATGCGGATGTAAAAATTCTTTTGTTGCCTTTTATTTAAATGTTATTTTGTAATTATATTTATAAAGATAAACTTCAATTTTAGTTTTTTTTTAATGATATTATTGAAGTTTATATTTTATTTATTTAAAATAAAATTTTAAAGAACCTAAACTTTAAATTTTAAAAAAAAATACAAAAAATAAAGTAACAAAATTTCAAATAAAATCATGTTTACCATTTTTCAAAATAAATAAAAAAATGAAATTTCTGAATAATTAAAAGAGTTAGTCTTTAATGTGTCCATATCAGTGATTAGAAAATCGGACCGGAGAACGAGCCGGAAGAGGCAACGGTTCAAGATCCAACCGGTCGGACCAGTTCAACCGGAAAATTAAATTTTACATATTTTATATAATTACAATTATAAAAATATATAATTACCTAAATTATTTTTTAAATTTTAAAATACAATTTAAAATTTAAAATATAATTGAATAAAAATATCTATAGTTCATAATTGATACTTCATACATAGTTTATAATATACCTACTCAATATTATAATTCATAATTTAATCCAAAATGTAAATATTATATTTTAAAATAAATAAAAATAAAAGTGAAATATCATAAAAGTTAAAAAAAATTAAAAAGATAAAAAATTAAAAAAATACTGAAACCGGTTGAACCGGTTTTGATCGGTTCAATCGGTTTTGGCCGGTTCAACCCGGTTCAACTCAAAAAATGGTTTTATATGTCTTCCGGACCGATTTCGGGTCTGGTTCCTGGTCCAACCGGTTGAACCGGCCGATCCGGTCCGTGTTTTATTCATTGGTCTGTACATACAAAACGTTCAAAAATTATAATATTTTATTTTAAAAGGTTTATGTTTTAATGTATAAAAGTTTTTTCTTCAATGAAAAGTTATTTAAAATATGAATGTTATTAATTTTATAATAAGAAAAAATTGAAAAATTAAGGGTATAAATTTTTATAATAAAGAGTACCATATTTAATACCAAAAAAAAGAAAAACTTGTCCAAAGAATATTTGCATACTTTCTATTTTGGTCCGTTTCAAGAAAACTTTACACTCTAAAAAATGAAAACAATATACAATATCAATAACCTTACAATATTATAATATTACAAAAAATATCACATTCATTTTATACACAATATAGTCAAAGTCAATTATATCATACACTTTATTCTATTAAATTACCTAAAATACACTTTCTCTTACTTATATCATTACAACGAAAAGGTACTTTTTCTTAAACTATATACCACCAAATACGTTTATGTATATTTTGGGACAGAGGGAGTATATATTTATGAAGCCGTTGGATTCGGGCGTATGTTGCACGCCATACAAGTTTTATACTACTCGCTTCGTCCCTTTAAAAGGGTGCATTTACTTTTACACATAGATTAAGAGATATAATATTTAATGTGTAGATGAGGAGAGAATTAATATTTTAATATATAGTGAGTAATTGTATTAATATTAGAGTATGTGGGCCTATGAAAATATAGATGAGGAGAGATATAGTATTTTAATATATAGTGGAGAATTGTATATTAATATTATATGTGAGTAATGAAAATATATTAATTATTTAATGTGAATAGTAAAATGGGAAGATTTTCATACCAATGCCCAATTTTATCTTTAGATTGAGACCCAATCTTAATTTGAAAATAAACACAAAATGACCTTGATTTGAGATGAAACGATAAATTGAAACTTATTTTGAAACTGTAACTTAAAATTGGGCTTTTTTAATTAAATATTGTAGTTTTAAAAAAAAATTAACAAAATATTGTACTTACATGGACTTTTAATGAAATAAGCAAAGTTGTACCTTGTAGGGGCAACTTTGGTGAGGTGGTAGATTTCAATAGTGAAATTGTCTTTAACAAAGACAACTTTTGCTTACATAGCATGTACCAGGCGAGGGAAGTTTTAAATAGTGAAGTTGTCCATAGTAAGGACAACTTTGATTTATTATTATATTTATTCTATAATATTATTATATTATATTATAATGATTTATTATTTTATTATAATTCATAAGTATATATTATTGTACAAATAATAATGTAGTAAAATATTAATTGAGATGCATCTTCTTCAAACGTACTTTACATGCATAACAGTATGAAATTTATAAAATTAACTAATAGTTTCATTAAATTAATGAATTTAAGTATTTATAGTTTTTAACAATATATTATTTTATTATTTATCACAGATTATTCAACGTCTAATTCCATATTGGTGTGATTTATGAGTGATACCTTTTGATTTTGATTTTGATTTTGATTGGCAAGCTTGAGGACACGAGACATTGACTTCCGTTTTAAATGATCATGAGAAAGCAATCAACATGATACCGGATAAATTAATAGACGGCGAGGCACTCGACAAAGACAATCTCCTAGATGTGGTACAAGAGGTCATAAATTTTATCACTAGTATAAGAATATATTGTTAATTATGAAAAACACATTATTTATAATAATCACTTTTTTTTTATAATATATGTCTATATTTATATATATAAATTTAAAATTTTACTTCCATTTTAGAAAATGAAATAATAGTACGTAGATACAAAATTACATACTTATATAATCCCTCAGTAGAAGCCTATGATAGTGTCAAACCTGCAAACAGAAACTCTTCGCGCTTTTACGAGAACTCAACTCTCCCTTGAATCTGTTCACTCGTGCACCGCATCAAGTTGACCGCCCTCCCATAATAGTGATCAAAGGGGATCTCGTTGTTGCATAGCTCAGGTCGGAGCAAGGTGCCATCGGACAACAGAAAGCATGGGAATCGGATAAATCAGTCTGTCTGCCGCTTTCTTTCATAACAGAGCCGTTGAAATCGCTAAACTAAATTCCGATCAAGTGCCATCGCCGAGAGGCGTTGAAGTCGGCTTCTCAGAAGGGAATTTCAATCAACCTATCTTGAAATGGTACCTCAAGAAAAGTCCGAAAACTAAAAACTAAGAAGGAATGCCGATTACCCCCCGAACCGTACAAGATAGCGCCAGGTGGAGATCCATAGTTGTAGAGCCCTTTTAGGGCGAGACAAAATGGGCCGGCACGGGCGGTCTGGTGTCCGAGCCGATTGGTCAGACGACGACTTCTTAGATTCTTATGGCTACTTCTTGGGAAACTAGGAGGTCGGGGAGTCCAATCCGGCATAAGAAAGAGAAAGAAGTGAAGAGTCCTCTATTTAGGATGCGGCTAAAATCGTCCCATCGAAAGGTCTCCATTTTACTTTATTGAGCGTCTCATTCAAATGTCCTCATTTTCATTTGTAGTAAAAAAATCTCACATATAGCTCACCTCTCACTATTAATACAACTACCCACTATACATAAAATAATAATATTCTTTAATTCACGTGCAAAAAACAAATCAGGATCTTTGCTTGGGACGGAGGGAGTAATATAATAAGATAAATTAAAAATATTTTTCTAATTACTTTTTAAGTAAATAAAAATAACACAATATAATTATATAAATTAAACTTGTGTGAACCGTATTCACACGTGAACCCTACTTTCAACTATTACTTTTTAATACATGAAAAATTATTCTTTAAAGATATAAATTATTACTCTTCTAAATATAAAAATTACTTTTTAAATTATTGTACTCGATTACTTTTTTATATATAAAAAATTACTCTTTAAAGAGATATACTATTATTCTTTTAAATAAAAAAATATTACTCTTCAAAGAGTAATTTTTTAGAGTAATTTTGCAAAAATAAGATTTATGTGTAAACCCGATTCACACGAAACTCACTCATTATATAATTATCATTTTACTACATTATTATTTATACAATAATATATACTTATAAATTATTATTACAATATAATATAATAATATTATAGGATAAATATAATAATAATTTAAAGTTGCCTCTACGGATAACTTTACTATTTAAAAGTTCTCCAACTGTACTATGACACGTAAGCAAAAGTTGCTTCTGCCAAAGACAATTTCACTATTGAAATACGCCAACCCATCAAATTAAGAGGCAATTTTTCTTATTTTATATTAAGAGCCCATGCAATTACAATATTTGGTCTACAATATTTAATTAAAAACCTTAAAATTGGGTCGCATTATCCATTAAAATGAGGACAAAATACACCGATTAAAAATTTAGTTACAGCCTGAGCGTCTCTCTGTGGTCACACTTGCATTGAAAAGAAAAAAGAAAGGATTTTTAGTGAGAGAAACACAAGGAGACGACATGGGGAAGGGAGGGATGTCTCATGGAAACACTGGAGATGGAGAAGAGAACATGGCAGCATGGCTTCTTGGGAAAAACAACCTCAAGATTCAACCTTTTAAGCTCCCTCCTCTAGGTATTTCATCATTCTTATCTTCTTGCTCTGCTTTCTATATACCTTTTGAAGAACTCAATAATTGTGAGTCTGTTGTTCTTATGTGTAGGCCCTCATGATGCTAGAATCAGAATGAAAGCTGTGGGTATCTGTGGAAGTGATGTACACTACCTCAAGGTGAAGTTATTTCTGCAGATTAAAGTCTAATTTTATGTTGCCTTTTAGCTTATCTATTTTGAGTTAAGATGTTGTGTTGTGAAGCTCTGATGATTAGGTTAACATCTATTTTATTGGTACTTTTGAAATCTGTTAATTACTCTGTGGAATTGTATTGACCACATGCTAATTTATTTGTACTCCCTTTTGAAATTGTCATGTGGAGATTTGAATTTTGGATTAATTTGAGGATGTTGTTGTATTTTCTCTTTAGGAGATGAGATTGGCTGATTTTATTGTCACTGAACCAATGGTGATTGGGCATGAATGTGCTGGTATTATTGAGGAGGTAGGGGCTGAAGTGAAGCACCTTGTTCCTGGTGATCGTGTTGCGATTGAGCCGGGAATAAGTTGCTGGAGGTGTAATCTTTGCAAGGATGGGAGGTATAACCTGTGCCCTGAGATGAGGTTTTTCGCGACGCCCCCAGTTCATGGTTCCCTTGCAAATCAGGTTCACTTGAGCCCTTCTATTATTGCTGAATCAACTGCTAGTTAACAGGATTTGTTTCTATTAGTATGATATCTTTCTATCCTGTGATTATTATCTATTCTGTCTTACTGTTCCATGTTGTTTAAGGAAAAAAATTTTTTTGACCAACTTTATTGACTTTTGAGGGTATTTAAGTATTTTTACGTAATATATAAAGTGTGAAAGTGATGTTATGTGTGTTAGGTAGTAGTGATAAATTTGAATTAAAAAAACTTTTGAGGTTATTGGATAAAGGTGTATTTCCTTTTTTGGGGTGTGAAGGTTGTTGTGGACGGATGAATAAAGAAAATGAGAACCTTTTGTGGGACTTTGGCAATACTATTGTTTTGGAGAACATTGATCTCAATCTCTTCATGAGCGTTGATTTGCTAGATATTTTGCCTTTCATGTTCGTTTGGCTGGTCGATGGATCCAAAGTTATGCTCTAGTTATTAAAACTTCTTCTCTTGGCCGTTCTATCTAGATTGTGCATCCTGCGGACTTGTGTTTCAAACTCCCTGAGAATGTGAGTTTGGAGGAGGGGGCAATGTGTGAGCCTTTGAGTGTTGGGGTTCATGCATGTCGACGTGCAAATGTTGGTCCAGAGACGAATGTACTGGTGATGGGAGCTGGACCAATAGGACTAGTAACACTGCTCTCAGCTCGTGCTTTTGGATCCCCGAGAATTGTGATTGTAGATGTAGATGATCACCGTCTCTCAGTTGCTAAGGAGCTCGGAGCAGATGAGATTGTCAAAGTCTCGACTAACATAAATGTGAGTATACTGTGCATCAGTACATCATACATTACTTAATATATTGTAATTGTAATAATCTTAGTTTTCTATCAAGATTAGGGAACCATTTTTTCGATAGGGATGATATTAATTAACCTAATTCCCATGTGCTAAAAGTACTCTAGTAGAGGCTCTCCAACCTTAACTTAATTGGCAATCTGTAATTATTTGACACTCTCACTGCTTTTAACTAGAAAATAAATGTGAAACTGTACTCATAAATTAATCATATATTGTATTTATTCGACTTGATTTCGAATCTTTTCCCCCTAATCTCCCTCTGATGTTTTAAGAGCTAAAACCTGATTTCCAACTGCAGTGTTGTATCCACTGTTGTATTCTATAAACTCAGAATAGATAAAGGCATTTCTGAAGGAGATGTCAGAATTATACGTGTATTGTGTTGTTAGACACTAGTGTAGTAGCCTCACTTTTCTTTTAACTAGAAAGTGCTCCTGGTGGACTCAAAACGTATGTAAGAAAATGGAGGATTGCATGATCTGTAAACAAATAAATGCTTGAAACAGGATGTGGGACCAGAAGTCGAAGAAATCAAGAAAGCGATGGGGTGTGCAGTGGACATAACCTTGGACTGTGCAGGGTTCACTAAGACCATGTCTACTGCTTTAGGTGCCACTAGTTCGGGTGGAAAGGTTTGCCTCGTGGGGATGGGTCACACCGAGATGACCGTCCCTCTTGCCCCAGCTGCAGTCAGGTATCATTAGACATTGCTCCCTCCCTCTTCTGGATCCATTGCTGATCATGGTTCTTGATTCAGGGAGGTGGATGTGGTTGGCATATTCCGGTACAAGAACACATGGCCTTTGTGCATTGAGTTTCTTCAGAGTGGGAAGATAGACGTGAAGCCGTTGATCACCCACCGGTTCGGATTCTCTCAGCAGGAAGTTGAGGATGCCTTCGAAACCAGTGCTCGTGGTGGCAAAGCTATCAAGGTTATGTTCAATCTCTAGAGTCATAATTAATGGAGAAAGAATGCATTGTGAGATAAATAAAGCAAACCCGGTTGAACAACATTTGTTCTTTGGATGTCAGTTATATATGTGCGACTCAAATTTTCTATACCATTTTAGTATATCATTTTCACTGTTACAACCTTTGGTTGGATTGGATGTGTAGACATATACGAAAGTGGATGAAATTATTCCAAAAACGAAAAACATAATTTCTTGGAGCAATTGCTAAATATTATTTTCTCTGTATAATTTCAATCATATAACTATTGGTGTACGAAAGTCTTGGAGCAATTGCTGAATGTTATTTTCTCTGTAAAATCTCAATCATATAACTAATGATAATGATGTACAAAAGTTGACAGAATTCTATCTCTTATATGTATAAAAGAGAGAGGCGAGTATAGAAAATGATAATTGATGAATGGAGTATTATTTTTTTTAACGAAAAATATTATTAATAGAAACATCACAACAAATTAAAATTTGAAGAATAATATTTTTCATTTAAAATAGTAATAGTTCATCCATATAAAGAGTTATAATAATTCATCTCTCATTAGGCAAACACTTATACGAGAACATTTTACGAAAAGAACTTCGTGACACGAATTAATGAAAAATAATAATGGCGTAATCAATTATTTTATAAATAATTTATAATATAAATAAAAGGTAATAGCACAATCAATTATTTTATAAATAATTTATAATATAAATAAAAGGTAATAAAATAATATTTTTTAATGAAATATTTTAAATAAAGAGTGATAATTATTTAAAAACTTTATAACAGTCTCATCATGGTTTCAACTTTCACGCCATAGTATTAGTAATTAAGAAGTTAATCAGGGTAGAAAGGTCAAAACAGTTATGAATCATAAACTTAACAGAAACTCAATATGATAAGTAAACCGGGAAACGTTTGCAAAGAGATGGAAGCAGTAATTCCTGAATCCTGAATTTCCTACAGACAGTAAGTTCCATTTACCAATATTGAAGATCATATAATCTAATAAGTTACCCTCATTAATCATATGGGATTTGAATGTAAGCAGCATCACACACAAATGGAATGTCTGCATACATCCCAGCAAGAGCACACCTTATGCACTCCAACACCGTGAACAAGTACGCGAACGCCATGGCCGTCCAAAAATGCATTCCAATCTTACCCCAGTACAGCGCGAGTGGCATCCAACGGCTCACAGTCCCTATAACCTGCAAAGCAATCTCGAGCAGCATACCCATAACCACATGGAATCTAAAGTAATGCGGCCATTCTTTGCGCCTCACCACTCCAAGGTAGGCGACAAAGAAATACGCCATTAGAAACCAGCTTGGTAATCTCCCCAGTGCACCCAAGAATGGATATGTCAGAAATTCAAAATCCTCCAAGAAAGGATGGAGATGGTATGCTGTTTCGGCGTACATCCATGTTTCGTGAAGAGGCATTAGATAAGGGAGGCATGCCAGAGTTCTCCACCACCATTTTGGTTTCTCCATCATAGCAGGGTATCTGTAGCTGTATGGCACATCCTTGGATGCTCTTGGAGGTGATGGTAATCTATGCCGCTTAGGCAGTTTGGGAAGTGTTTGAAACAGGCTACCTTGTTCTCCATGTAAGAGTGGCGATGAACCAGCAGAAAGATGGAGGTGCTGAATGCCTGCCAAACCATTCCAAAAATTGGAAAGAAAAAAAAAGAGGTACATTATAGATAATATGGACCATCAGGCTCTCATGATATTTACTGTACACTTATATGCATTATATCACAAAGTCGAGAAATTCTCCACAGGTCTTTAGTGCTCTCAGTTTAAAATATAAAAAATTCAATTGAGACTATACAATAATAAAAGTATACCAGATAATGAAAATAGCAGGTGTTAGATTCTACACATAACACGTAATAATAATGAAAAATAAAACAAAATATATTAGACAATAGACAATAGACAATAGAATATGTCACTAGGGAACTTTACCAAACATTTGTGCAGTAGAAAAGGTGCAATACAGAATTCACAATTCAACAAATTTACCTAAAGAAACAGACCCTTTGGTGTTCAGAAAAGGTTGTTCCCAGGGGAACCTCCTGTAGGAAGATACGACTTTCTCATGCGTATTTGGGATGCCTAAAATTTTCGTGTTGTAATTTCTGAAACTACATGGACTTCTGGTGTAAGGGAGCGCATTAAAAACCCCAGAATGTAGAGAACATCCATTAAGAATCATACTCCAGCTTCAACTTCCGCCCTACAAAAAAAAATACAACTGTAGCATCACAAATTGAAGAATGTATTTTTAATGTAAAAGTCAAAACCAAATTTTAGGCAAATTTAACGAATAAAAGGTAAGAACTAAAAATCAAGAATGATAACGTAATCACCGCTGTGGGGGATTAATCGAATCAAGCCAAATATCATTGGGCCTAAGTTCCGCTCAAGCTAAAATCAAGCATTAATTTAGCTCGAGCTCATCTAAACAAAACTTCGTTAACAAATAAAACAAGCTTTGCTCAAGTTCAACCCAAAAACAGTTCATTGACAAGTAAAACAGGCTGTAGCTCGAAAATTCGATAACACGTAAATCAAACCGAGGTCAGGTTTGGCTCCATAAAAATTAGTATTTGAGTTTAATTTCAGCTCCATAAAACTTGAATTTGAGTTTGAGTTCGTTTCGATAAAACTAGCACTTGAGTTCCAGTTCTACAGAGCTTGAAAGGCCTGTTCAGCTTGATTATGCGAGTGTTAAAATTCAAGCGAGAACTCGAGCTAAATTTCATTTCAAATTTGTTTCTTCATGCAGCTAAATTATCTTTCAAAGATTAAAAATAAACATAAATTACTACTAAAAAATATTAACTGCACATAACATTATTAATAACTAAACATACACGTACTATTTCATTTTCCAAATTCCTTCATAATGCAGAAGCATGCTTATGATGCTTGCAAAAGATACATGCAACCTAAGTTAAGACAAAACAAATTTTTTCATGAGAGAGCGAGCGAGCTTCACATTTCACAAACATCAAAATCATATACATAGTAAACAACAAAACTTAAGAAAGTTTACATCCTTTAAATTTATCCTAATTAGTATTCGATATCTTGTTCTTGATATCAGCGAAACGAAGAACCCAATTAAAAACAAGATGAGAAGCCACCTCCTACAAAGCCTAACACATGAAAAAACTCAAACATCAGAAAAAAACCAGTCATTCGATTTGTAGACTTAAAATTTAACTAGGAATTAGAATTTGCACAAGAATTGTGTGTTGATAGTGTTTGCGCTTGCCACAGTTCAAATGTCCAAAACTAGAAATACATCAGCATATTGCACATCAAACAAGTTACAGTTTTTAAAAGCTCCCAAAATTTCAAAACTAAACAGAAACAGATCTCTTACAAGCATTACTAATACAACATAAACACATAATTCTTGAAAAAGAAAAAGAAAGTGGCCTAGGCTCAAGAAACATTAGCAGATGTGCAATCTCAATGTAACACATCAATCTAGGATCCCATCACTCGCTCCTATGTGAACTGTACACATTTTACATTGTTACCTAAATAATGTAACTTTGCACTGCAGGTATGGAGCTCTTGCCGTAAGTACTTAGGAGCCGCTTGGTTTAAATTCCGGAATGGAAATGATAATAGGAATCATGAATGAGGATAATAGCAATGAGAATGAAGTTGATTGAAGGGGGTGAGGAAGTCATTGAATCAATGGGAATGATAAATGGGAATCAATACCCTTTCATTCCCATTACCCTCCCCTAGTACCTTTTACCAAGCACTCCCTTAATTCACATAATGGAATCACGCTGATAAATTTATAAACTTGAGCCAGGTAGGGGTAACTAGATGTGCAATCAATTACTTGTTCCTTGTTCCGAACACAACTTGGATGTCTTCAAGAACGCAATGTCAATGCATAAACATAAATTATGGATATATTTTTTTTAAGAATAAAACAATGAACCCCATCAAAGAGATACCATCACCATTCACCTCTGATTACCATATTAACCAGCAACAAGAGAAAACGATAGAAATTATGAGAAACTGCCAAGCCACATCAATTGATACACCCGCCAGTTTATTTTCCCCTAATCAAATTACAACTAAACTACTATTTCTCCGAAATGAAATATTAATAAGAAGCAGAATTTCTAAATTAAGAATCTACGGCATATTCAGTAACAGGTAATTATGAATACATGGGTTCCTGTTGTTAGGTCATACATTGAACAGGAAAATGGAGAAAGTGTAACCTTGGCAGAGAGTGAGAGTGTGAAAGATGAGGTGGTGGCAACGTATTAACGCTGCAGCTTCGTGCTGTTCGGTGCTGCCGGCGAGAGAGTGAAGCCGACGCGCTGGAAGAAAATCACGTTACAACCAAATTAAATCTCACAATGCTATTTTTTTACCTTAAGCTTGTGTATAAAGGCTATAGCAACTAGCAAGAGCGAGTAAATGGTTCTAGCTGAAGTATTTTACACCTCTTTTTTTTATTCTACCAAATATTTCACACTTTAATATTTGCTACCTCCGCTTTCAAGGTATCAGTTTTTTCATTTTGAGAATCCACCCTCAAGGGTCTCATTTCTTTTTTTATACATATATGACCCACACACACCTACTAATACAACTAAAAAATAAAAAATGGAATACATACCTCCACTAATACAACTACCCACTACACATTAAATAATAATACTTCTTAATTCACGTACAAAAAGTAAATGGCACCCTTAAAGGAGGACTCCTTAATTCACGTGCAAAAAGTAAATGACACCCTTAAAGACGGAGGGAGTACATAACAAATTAGAATAACACTATTAACTGGTTTATTAAATCAACTTAAATCCAAAATAAGCATCACCTCATTTAATTAAAGTGTACACTTTCAGAACAAAATGCTATATCCTTACGCACCTTGTACACCCGGAACACGAGAGACCAACTCAATGGTGAAAGATACTCCTATTTCATAACAATATTTCGCTTGATATTTATACTTTTTTTTCTATTAAATAATTATTTCCTAATTAGTTAATAAACCTTTGTATAAAATAATTTTAAGTATTGAACATGATATGTAACAGATATTTAGTAGTTGGAACAGGAGATAAAATAACATTACGAAATAGGTGTCCCATTTGAGGTGCAAGTTTGACTCTAAAATATAGTAGTTATTTTATTTGGTATAGATTAATTATTATACTCATTTCGTTCCAAATTAAACTTAATAATTTCTATTTTCGTTCTTCCCTCATTATACTTTATCATTAAAAAAAAGAAAATATCATATAAATTCTCACCCTAAAAGTACATATATTAATTACAAATTTACCACTTCCACCCAATATGCCTAACATGTTTTATAATTTAATTACTTAAAAATACTACATTACCTTCTAAAAATTAATAAAAGTAGTAAAAAAATATTTTTTTAAAGTCGGTGTCTACAATTACGAAATTTATTTCGAAATAGTGGGAGCATCTCTTAAAAACAAATGTGAATATTACCGCGATGTATATTTTCAAAAGAAAAAAAGTGGAGTAATAATATTAATTCTTCGTCCCATTTTTATTTGCAGTTTGCACCAAATATATTCGTGTGAGGGAGTAGTAGATTAGATTAGATTGATTTTTTAAAATTCCAGAAAGTTAAGTTGCGAGAGAGAGAGAGAGAGGGAAACGTAAATCGTAACTAAATTTTACACCTGAATCTTTCGTCAGCTTGTCCACTGTAATAAGCTCCGATTTCAGTCATTTTTCTCTAAGTTAAATTTCTTAGATCATCTAATTTGTCATACAGATACGATTATTTAGCCTTCTCTGCAATAATTGCTGTTATCTGGTCGAATGAGTTTTTAATTCATACTACTATTTATGCAAAAGTTTCTTATCAATCACCAAATTAAGCGGTATACACGGCTTGTTTGATTCGCATACGCATTTTATTCCAACTTTACTGCATCAGAGGTTGAAATTCTGAATCAAGCATGGGGTATGAGGACAACCCGTAAGTTCATCTTCCTTCATTTTGAAATTGTTCAATCGATATTGAAAATTATTGAATTTCATATGAACGCAGAATTAGGGTTATTTCGATGTTGAATTCGGGGTTTCAGTTTGTTACTTATTATCCTGTTAATGTGATCGTGCGTGTTTTAATTAGGGCTTTTTTCGGTTCATTTATTAAATTAGGGTCCAAAATGATAACTTGGGGGTATTTTGGATGTTTAATTCAGCTATCGAGATGAGGACGGCGAGCCATTGATGGACTTCGATGAGGATATCCGATCTGATGGTGATGAGCCCCACCAACATCTCCTGGATGATGAAGATAACGCTGTCTATGATCACCGTGACAGATCTCCAACTCCAGTGTACAACGATTCCAATGCGAAGCCCCGAAAGCGTTTGATCAAAAAGTCATCTGATAAAGAATCGGGTCCAGTAGATTTTGGTTTAGATGATGATATTGGTGATGTTGGTAGAGGTCATGGTAAGGATGATGATGAGGTGGGATTGGTAAGAGATGAGTACTCGGATGGTGGAAAGAGGAAGAGGGAGGTAGGGGAGAAAAGTAGAAGTCTGGAGAAAAAGCGGAAGGGGGAGAAAGTAGAGAAGAAGTTCAGGGTTAAGAAAAGCGGAGGGAGAATTAGGGATCATGAAGCTGACCCTGAGATGAAGGAGATGTGGGACACTATTGCGGGTGGCAATTCTGAGGTTTAATGCTGTTACTAAATATTTTATTTCACATTTCTTCGTGTTATGATGACTTATGTGTTTTCAATATATATTTATGCCACATGATTTTGTTCTTGAAGTGCATTTTATGAGCATTTGGCTGCGTTTATATGTATTTGGAGTTTTATCTTATTTGGGGATATCGATGATATGATTTGCAATCAATATTGGAAAAGGTTTTTCTTGCAACCTTTAATCTACTTCTTAATTTTTGTGCTCTTTAATATATCTATTACTATGTTGTATGATATGAGTCTCAATGTCTTCAAGTGAAATATTTTCATATATCTGTTCCATGCATTTGGATTTTATCATATTGGGTGATTTTGATTATCAGATTTGCAATCTCTATCAGAAAATGTCATATTTTGCAAACTTTGATCCTAACTTTGGAATTTTGTGCACACTCTTTTATTCGCTATTTTGTATGATATGAGCCTCGAGAGTGCTTTCAAGGGTAATGTTTTCAATATAAGTTGCTAATGCTGATTGTTGTACCTTTCGCTTTTTAGGATGACCAGGATGGTGTCAGGACTGTGGATGATGATAATTTCATTGATGATACTGGTGTGGATCCTTCTGACCGTTATGGAGATGACAATGATCATTCTCCAAGTCGAGCTCCCCAGGTTGGAACTATATCTTGTTTGAGATATGCATTATTTGTACAACATTGAGATCATACAAGATTATCTGTATATTGTAACTTTTGTGATTTTATAAGTTAAAATGAGGCATTATAAGTTTCTTCTTTTCTTGTTTGCTTTTGAATATGAAATTTATCCTAAGTTTGATGGTTTTAACTCTTTAAGGTGTGTAGGACGGATTCCATCTATCTGTAACTACAGTTTCAATTTAATTTGGAATAATATTAACTGTTACTATCTGTACTCAGTACTTTTGCAACTTAAACACCCTTCTCCATTTCTCTCTCTTCTTACTAACCTTATCTTGTGAGTTCCCTAAAGGGTATCATGCTAATTAGTGGCTATTGAGTGTAGCTATTTATTTTATTTTGGTTTCAATTGCTGATGTGTTCTGCTTCAAAAAATTGTCAGGCGGAAGAAGGAGAAGAGGATGATGAAATCAATGAGCTCTTTAAGATTGGAAAGAAAAAGAAGAAGAGTGAAAAAAGTCCTGCTGAAATTGCTTTGCAAGTTGAGGGCGTCATGGCGGAGCTTGAGGTGGCTGCAGAAGCTGATGCAGACCTCAATAGGCAAGGGAAACCTGCGATAACTAAGTTGAAGAAATTGTATCTTCTAACAGATGTCCTATCAAAGTTAGACACCTATCCTTTAATTTCTTTGTCTGGCTCATATGAATATTTCAATTGCAAGTAATAATGATTGCTTATTTTACAGAAAACAACTTCAGCCAGAGTTTCTTGATCATGGAGTCCTTACTCTTCTAAAGAATTGGCTTGAGCCTCTCCCAGATGGAAGCCTACCAAATATTAATGTCCGTGCTGCTGTTTTAAAGATCTTAAATGATGTAAGAAAATAACCATCTTTTAATATCTCTGTGTCCAGTGAATTTCAATGAATGGAGACTGATAGATTGTTCTGTCTGCAGTTTCCAATTGACTTAGAGCAGTATGATCGCAGAGAGCAACTGAAGAAAAGTGGCCTTGGGAAGGTCAGTATGAGCATAAATTAAGATTTTCATACTATATACCTATTATGTGACATTAGTTAAGGTGTGTGAAGGCAAAAAAAAAAAAAACGTTTTTTTTTTACCATCACCTATCTAATCTTCAATCCATTTATATTCTTTGCCCTCTCTTCTTTCTATGTAAAGTGAAATTTTATTTATTTCATTTTTTTTTTACTTTTCCCTTAACTCCATCGTTTTACTTTTATCATCTTGTGCTCTTCTGTTTTGTTTTTTTTTGTTTACTTTTTTTTTATATATATTTATAGAAACCTTATTACCATTTTCCTCTCCTTATATTTTATTGATGATTGTCCAAATATTCTTACCAATTTCCCTTTGTCTGCATCAATATTAGTGTGGCTGACTAGATTGAGGATTAAGCTTGTTGCTACATTGTACTTTGGCAGGTCATTATGTTTCTATCAAAGTCTGATGAGGAGACTACAGCCAATCGAAAACTTGCTAAAGAGTTGGTTGATAAATGGGTAATATAATTGTTTACTCTAATAACTTATTCAATTTGATCTCCCCTCACCATCCTCTGTATTTTTGTTTTTTGTTTATGAGCGGATGGGTGGGAAGATTTTTCAAATAGATGTATGATGGTATCATCATGATCAAGCAACCTGATGTTCTATTACTCTATTACTGTATTTTGTGGCTATAAAGGCTGAAATACTGGGCACTTTAGTCTGTTAATAGTTTAAATCATGTCAACTATCTGAATGCTGTTACAGAGCCGGCCAATTTTCAATAAGAGCACAAGGTTTGAGGACATGAAAAACTACGAGGATGAAAGGATGTACAGGAGGCCTCCACCTAGAAGGTATTTATTGTCTTCTCTTTGACTGAAGATTTTAGTGTATATTTTGTTGAGTTAATCAAAATGCTGACTTTTTTTCCTTATTAATCTTCTACAGAGAAATGAGTAATGTATCAGAAAGACCGTCACGGGATGATGACCTGGATTTAGCTGGAATTTCACAGTAAGATATATGCACCCTTTCAGCTGGTCCCTTGTATGGATGACATGTTTTGAATGGTCATATTCTATTTGTTTACACAGCGAGTGCCTAATTTTTTAAAAAAAATAATGTCAATCTGCAGGAAGCGGAAACCTGGGCAGTCATCTTCAAGGCAACATGCCTCCAGGCCTGAAGCAATGTCGATGGATTTTGTGGTGCGTCCTCAATCCAAGGTTGACCCAGAAGCAGTTCGTGCACGAGCTAAACAGGCGGTACAAGATCAGCGGAGGATGAAGGTTTGTAAACCCTTCTCTATTAAAGCACCCTGGATGGAAAACTTATTTTGTAGGAAGGTTGGAGCTTGATGTGATTTATAGGTGTCAAAGGTGAATCATTTTTTTTGGCATCCATAACTCTTACTATGGTCAAATAGCAGCATTTCAAATCATTTTTTTTGGCATCCATAACTCTTACTATGGTCAAATAGCAGCATTTCAAATGTACATGATTAAATTAACTTGAGCTTTTGGATCCAAAGGTATTCACGTACAGCTTCCTTAATTATGGGTTGAAAAGACAATTATGCTTTAGGAGTTAACATTAAACTCTAGGGTAAAGATTAGATCCTATGGATAAAATAGTAAATAAACAACAAGGGTAAAATTTTACAGGAGCCACGAGGTGAAAATATAGTTATACCTTAAGATTAGGACTAAAATAGTACCTAAACCACATACTTCCACGGTAACATTAGTGTAGAATAGTTCCGTGCAATACTTTGTCATAATCCATTGAGCTCTGTGTTATCACATCCAAAAGTCTAAAATATGCTAATTTGTTATCTGGTATGTGTATATGCCCATTTTGCTTGAGTTGAAATTAAACATTCAACTTCTGATAATCTCCCCCCTAGGAAATAGTTCTACAATTACCATCATAGTGATGCAGTACTCTGATTTTTCTCATTATTTTAATCTTTCTCAACCTTATTTCAAGTTGCTATTTTTCTCTCTCCTGAAGATGAACAAGAAATTGCAACAACTGAAAGCCCCGAAGCGTAAGCAACTTCAGGCTACAAAACTCAGCGTGGAGGGTCGTGGGATGGTGAAGTATCTGTAAAGGTATAGTTTACGCATCAACGTAATTTGATGCATTGCTGTCCAGATCCTAATTAGACCAGCGTGGAATAATTGCCATCTGTGCGAGTGATTGTTAATCTATTTACGCTTGTTGTATAACTTGTTTTCTTTGAATTTGAGTTTTCACAATTATTTTTTTTGTTACTTGTTATCTCTCTCTCTTTTCCTTCTATGTACTAAACAGTTTTGTGAATCGACATAATTGTAGTTATGTGAATCCCGGGGTTTATATCCTACTTTACTTTTAGGGTTAAGGGTTTATTTTTAGGATTTACTATAATGTTTAAGTTAAGGGTTATTCTGTAGTGCACCGGTGCACCTAGTTTTTTTTAGGGTAGTTATTTTTATTTCTTAAACTTCTAATTATTTTATTTGATCAAAGGTGGTTATTAATCTACTTTTTGATCTAATGGTTCTCATTAACTAGGTGAATCGTAGTGTGACTCTTAAGTTAAATTTGTCAATTGTAAATAGAAAGGATTTACATGAAACAGAGTTCTAATAATGGGCTATCATCTGTCTGCTTCCTAATATCATAACCAAATTCAATGTCAACATTTAAATCATAAAATGTGGCTCTAATTCTATTGTAGTAGTACTTTTTATAAGGACATTTGATGTACTCCCTCCGTTCGTTTCAAAGATTCGTTTCACTATTCTTGGCGTTCACTTCAAAGGTATCAATTTTCTCTATTTAGTAAAAAAAGTAAACAATATGATTCAGTACTTCTTTCTAATACAACTATCAATTTTATCTATAATAATAATACTTCTTAATCCACGTGCAAAAAACAAATAAAGACCTTTAAATCGTCTCACGCGCAAAAAATAAATAGGGAGTACTTCTCCCAATTCAAATTACCATTTGACCTTTTTTTTAATGTAAATTTGAGTTTGAGTTGATTTAATAAAATAATAAATAATGTTTTTTTTTTAATATTTGTTTTGAGTGTTTTTTTGGATAGATAAACGGGCGACGAATTATTAATTTATCACATGGACATCACGACAAGAAATTGCGTTGAAATTACAAAATCAACCCAAAATAACTTTTTCAGCAAATAATTCATACATATGGTATAATTTTGAAATATAAAATGCCAACTTGGCAAAACTTGCGTGCAGCGTGATTATATTTATTATTTTTCTTTATATATTTCGACAACCTTCCTCACATTTCAATATATATATATTTTTAATTTGAATTTTCATTTTAATTTTTACATTTTCTTTTTTGATAGATGAGTTCCAAACAAAACAATTAATATATTTTTATGGACTCTGAATACTAGGCTAATACAACTATCAATTTTATACAAAAATATTATATCTGTTAATCCATTATACATTAAAACATTCCTATATTTTTTAATCTCTACACAAAAAGTAAATGTAAATATTGAAATGGAACGGAGGGTATTAGTTTTATAGGAAAATTTTATGAACATAGAGTATATGATTTAACAATATATAATCACTGTTCACAAAGAATAAAGGCCATTCGATCCATTAGAACGAAAGATTTTAAATTACTTTGTATTGTTAATAATACTCCTTTCGTTCTACCATAACTTTTACTATTTTTATTTTGGTCGTTCTATCGTAAAATTTATATATTTTCTGACTTATATAAAATAGTAATTAATATGTCTCTACGAGCTGACACACAACACTAATAATTTAATACAATTATGCACTATATATTAAATATTATATCTTTAATTATATTATCTATTAAAATACTATGTTCCTTAATTTCTTTGAAAAAAAATGTAAACCTTGAAATGAGAGAATAATACTCTAGAAATATGAATTCATATCATTTCAATATTGTGGGGTAATATTATTTGGCGACTGTAGTCACCCATTGGGGATCACACAAGAAACACCCTAAATATTGTGAAATGTCTACTCTCTCGTTTCTAGAACACTTTCATGTTTGATTTTGATGTTCTTTCCAAAAAAGTTGATTTTTTTTTTTTGACAACTTTATCAAAATTTTAGGTAATTTGATAATTCTAAGTTATAAATAAATTAAAAAATGCATAATGTGTTAAGTTTAAATAATAAATTTAAAATCAAAGTACCATTCTTTAAAAGTAATTTTGTTGATTGAGCAATTCTTTTTAGTGTGAAGTTGTAGGAGTGACAAATGAAAAAAAAAATGGAAATATTTTATGAGATGAAAAATTATTCATTTATGAGAACTTCCAAAGTTCTCTAAAACAATTCTCGATCATTCAAAATAGTATCGTGATTGACTAAATTTTAATATATGACTAATTCTTTTTTCATGCCTATAAATTCCAAATTTATTTAATCATAAGCAAGGATGAAAATATCGATATCAGTAAAAATATAGGTACCTCAAATTTACGGACATATCGATGGATATATCGAATATCGATATCGATATCGAAAAAAATTTTAAAAATCACGAAAACTTGAAAAAAAATAGAGAAAATTAATTAACTAACTTTTCAATATATTATAACTAATTTTAATATATAAATACACTTTAAAAACTCAATAAAACTCATAGCAAATCAATAACAACATATTTAAATAGTCTTGAATCATACACAATAATTATTACTTATTTTTTAATACATAATAACTAATATTAAAATGATGATTTATAATACTCAAATGTAAAACATGTCATGCTGTCTACATCTAAAAAAATATTTGTACCAATTCATCGAATTAGAAAAATTCTGAACATAGTTCTGAATGTATCGTCTAGTCACAATATACTGTATATGTGAATCATCTTGATTTACTAAGTCATAATAATGTTAATAAAAAGTGATAACAATTTTAATAAAAAATGATAATTAATTAATCAAACGTAAAACAATCTCACCATAAAATAGTTTCACGCAAGTGTTGCTTTATTTTTTATTTTATTTTTTTAAATTAAACATATTAACATAAAATGTAGTATTTGGTTAGTAAAAGTAAAACAAAAAATTATTTTATTTTTTAAAAATTATAGGTAATTTTCTGATATTTTCGATATATCCTCGATATTTTGTCGATATTGTATCGATATTTCCTCGATATATCTCGAAAATTTGAACTTTGACAATTCAATATCGATATTGTTACCGATATTTTTCGATATTTCCCGATATATCCTCGATATCAGAAAAGATATATCTTTTTCCCCATATTGATATCGATACTCCATATATCGTGGATATATCGGGATATTTTCGTCCTTGATCATGATAATTTTATTTTAAAGCATACAGCTATAAACACATAGTTTCTTAGTAGATAGTGTGTTGAAGAATCGTATTCACCTATGTGGATTAAAATTAAAAATACAATAAATTCAAGTTGGCCAAAAGTATTCCGTTGAAAGCGTGCTTATACATTTAAAGTCAGAAGAAAAGCAATTGTATCGAGTCGAAGAAATCGAAGATGTGCACCGAAGCCAAGTGTTCGAGCTGCGGGAAAACCAGCTGGCAGGGGTGCGGCCGCCACGTGTCGGCGGTTTACGGACGGATTCTCGCCGGTCAACACTGCCTCTGCAAGCCCTGGCCCGGCGTCAGCATTCCACCCGCCGCCAGCGGTTAAATCCAATGTCTCTTCTTCTTGAATTATCATGTGATGTGTATTCTGTAACTGGAAATTAAACCACTTCTTTATAATAATAATTGATGTGCTTTTTAATTGCTTTCCGATTGAATAATTGATGACTGTTAATTGTGTGTTTAATTGTGTAAGTAATTGGAGTGCCACTTTTATTTATGATACAAAATGAAATTCAATCTTACCCCTTTTGTTATGTCCATGGAATTTGGTAAACCCTAATTCTCAACCCAAATCTGTTGATGGTATAAACTAACAGGTCCTACCCTCATTTTTTATGGTACCCACAGCTGTTGGATGAGGTCGAAGTCCAATTGAAGAACGTTAGATCATTGTTCTCGAAATCCTGCAACGACAGCTTTTTATTTGATGCAATTTATTTATATTTATTTTTAAGAGCTGGCCCCTGTGTCTCCACACACAATATTTACAAAGGTATGCACCCATAAAATAACAAGTAGTGCATTTTACTATTTACGTTCATCTTATGATTGAGCCATCAGAGGGCAGATGTGTTTTTTTCTTTTAGTAAATGAGATCCACACAAAACAATTTTTTTCTTTTATTAAAGGAGATCCACACCAAACCATTAATATATCTCCATGGGACACGCACAATATACTAATGTTACTCAATTTTTTTCTCCTCAACTACCCATTAAATATATGAGTGAAAATCAAACCAAACTACTCGATACTCGACCCGATATCGTTCGGAAAAAGCTCGGTTTGAGCTCGGTTTGATAATGATATCATACAAGCTTGAACACACATTTACGTTTGATAAAATTAAAAGCTAGGTTCGAGCTCGATTAATAAAAATAGATAAAGTAATGTAAATTTATCAAGCTACTCGAGCTCGGCTCGTGTTCGCCTCGATAAAAGCTCGTTCGGGCTCGACTCGATTGCTTATCTAACAAGCTCAAACATATATTTTGAAGTTCGATAATATTTCAAACAAGCTTGAAAACTCTTCGTTCAGCTCGACTCATTTACACCCCAAATTAAATATTATGTCCCTTAATCTACATGCAAAAAAAATTAAATATTATATCCCTTAATCTACGTGCAAAAAAAAATGCACCTCTTGTGTCGGGGCAGGGGAAATAATATTTTGTTCTAAAGGATATATACCCTCCGTCTGTTTAGTGTACGTTTAAGAAAAATTATTTTATTTATCAAATTTATTAACTTTAGAGGGTATTGTAGTATTTTTGTTGACTTTAGAGAGTATTGTAGTATATTTTAGAAATTAAAAAAATGTAAAAAAATAGTATGTGTGAATAAAAGGAGACAAATTTGATATTAAAGTAATTTTGAGGTTGTTGGATAAAATGATGTTTCCTTTTATGAAATGTGAAGGGTAGTGTGGAACGGACGAAAAATGAAGGTGTGAAGAATGGTATGAGAATGAGAAAGTATATAAAATAACATTTAATATTAACTAGTACTACTTAAAAAAAATATGGGATTTGAAGGTATAATGCCCTCGGACACCCAAAATTTTTTTTTTTTTTTTTTTTTTTTTTTTGTCGCTATAGGTTTTCTCCATTCATTTCTCCATGCTTTAAAAGCTTGTTATTAATTTCACCATGAATGGTTTTCTGTCTATAAGGCTTGAAATCATCGGATTTATTTACATTGCAATCTATTGATGGTGGATTTCCTCGTGGAGGAGGATGAAGGGATGTTATTATATGTAGGGATGTAATTGAACCTAGGTGAGTCAAATATTATTAGACTTGAGTATTATTTGTTAATGAATTATGGAGCTCGAGCTCGAACTCATCAAGAAAAAAAAATCGATTCGAGCTTGAACTCAAACTGTTCGTTAAGATTCGCGAATATATTCACGAACACATAAAATAACCTGTTCATGAACATCTTTTCATGAACATTTAAATATTTTTGTTCGTAGATATTAAAAGAACGTTTCGTTTATAAACATCTAATGTTATTCACAATATATTAAATAAACAAACTAACAAAATAAGTATAATAATAAACGTTAAAAAAATATTTAAATATTTAAATAATCACTTAAGTTATTATCATATTTGTGTCGTTTAATATAAAAATTAAATTATTGAATATTAATAAATAAATAATAATATATAATACTAAAAATTAATTATAAAATTTATGAACGCGTTTGCGAGCCATTAACGAATATGTTCGCGAGTTTTTGAGCCGAACACCATTAGCCTTGAGTTTGGTTTGATAGATTATTCGAGCTCAAAATTCAAGTTTGATTTGACTCGTTAAGATTAACGAGCGAGCTCGAACGAAAATTTTATTAAATTGATACTTGAATAGTTCGGAACAGTTTGATTTGCTTATATCTCTAGTTATTCGATTTTCTTGATTTGAAATTTTTATTGGGATGTCATATAACTTTTCTGAGTTTGTAGAATCCGATATTTAATTCGTTTTACTGGGTATGGTGTGATTGGCAAAGATTTGGAAGAGAGGGATTGTGTATTACAAGATGACACAAATGACAAATGTAAAGAAATTTGGTAGTAAACTAGAAAAATCTAAAATTTGGGGTATATGGGCTGGGAAAAGGAGTTTCATTTTAGAATGGAATGGATTAGGTATTTAATAATATTGTAATATGTTTAAAAACATATCTTTTAAAATAATATTTAAGTTATTTTAATTAAAAATATTACTATAATTTAAATATTTTTGGGTTCATGTGTTAGTTCAGAGGGTATAATATCCTTTAAAAAGTTCCACGTAAACTAAAATAAATATGAATTGATTTCTTGTGTCTCTTGATATATAAGATGTATAAGAGTATAATATTTTATTTTAAAAGGTATATACTTTAATAATGAGAATATATTTTTTTTTTGTTGAAAAGGTTGATAAAAATATGAATAGTATAAATGTTTGATTAAAAATATTAATTTTTTTCTAAGAAAATTAAGGATATATGTTCTCATACTAAAGGATACTATATCATTTAATATTAAAATGTACAATTCTTGAAAATCTTAAGAATTGGGGGCATGGTGTCCCGGGGACATGCAAATTTTAGCCAGCAAGCGTACCCAATGATAAAGATATTGTCTTGTAGGTAAAATAGAGTGAAAATGTGTCAAAATATCCACTTTCAAATAACTTACATTTTTTCTTTCCACCCAAAAGTAAATACATTTTTCTAACCACTTTGTATTATTTATTCAAAAATTCACTTATTTATTGGTGATTCAAATTTTATTTATTAAATTCAAAATTTTTTATTCAACCCATATATTTTTTGTTTTATTATTATTTTTTTAAAAAATTATAAATCTCTATTCAATCAAGTTTTTTTTTTCTATTCGACCTAATTTTTGTGTATTCGTCCCAAGATTTTTTACTCTATTCATTCTATGTTTTTGGGTTTTTAATGATCTCTATTCAACCACTTTTTTGTCTATTTGATCTATATTTTTGTGTATTCGTCCCAAAAAATTTTACTCTATTCGATTTATTTTTTTAAATTTTTAATGATCTCTATTCGGGCCACTTTTTTATCTATTCGGTCTATATTTTTGCGTATTCGTCCAAAATTTTTTTACTCTATTCGTGTATATTTTTTTTAGTTTAATGATCTCTATTCGATCAATTTTTTTGTTTATTCGACCCAAAAGTTTTACTCTATTTGACCTATATTTTTTGGGTTTTAAAACCTATCAACGAGAATACAATGCATCTCTATTCAATCATTTTTTTCAATTTTGCATATTTTTTTGTTTATTTAGCCTATCATTATTGTCTATTCGGTTCAAGTTTTTTTTTTTCAGTCTACTCAATCTCTATTCAACACATTTTATGTATATTTGACTTTTTTTTTTTTTTTTTGCATATTCATCCCATTTTTTCATTTTTTTTCTTCTATCATTAATTGAAATCCAATTGAATTAAGGGTATTTTGGATACAATTCATAAAAGTGGGTAGAAAAATATTTTTTATATGAGTGTGTAAAAAAATATAATTTATTTGAGAGTGAAATTTCACGTATTTTAGGTCTCACATTACACCATTTTTTGATAGAATGTGGCCATGATTTGTGTAGAATTGCATGGTTCTTGTATAATTAAGATACTACTAAGGTGTTTTGTTGAGTTTTGAAGGGTAAAACATGATCAAGAGTTTAAAGTTGGAATGATGAGTGAAAGTGTGAAGGAATACTGAAAAATACACGTCCACATTGCATAATTTTTCTGTCTTTTTGTAGTATTCTAAATTGAACATATGATATATCATTGGAAAGCCACGGAAGAGAGGATCGTTTTGACATAAAAATTACTCAAACCGGAGTCCGTATGAGAAAGTTATGCTCAAAACGGTGAGATCGCGCAATGCAGACTACAGCTCGGGAGCCGCTTGGCGGATAGCTCGGGGCGAGCTGGGATGGCTCGACAGCCAATTTCAGCCGAGTTGGGTGTCGAAGGGTCCTACGTGATGTGTCAAGTAGCCCTGATGCAGTTGGGATGCCGCTCTGCAGCATCCATGCCAGCTCGAGCCGAGCTGGGTGTCGAGAGGCATGTTCTTGTGCCCAGTCGAGGCCTGTTCGATTCTGCAGTATATTTGTGGCTTCCAGATCGTGATTTGACTGAATTTCAATGCGAAAAAATCCTGTAAATTGTCCAAGATATAAAAGGGGAACACAACACACAAAGAGAGGAGAACCCATTCATTCCCATCATGAATTCACAACCAAATACTTCACACGTCAGATTCATATCTGATTTTCATCATCCATGCATATTGAAGGGGGTTCCAAGTGCTAATTGAGGGAGATTGGACGATCAGAGAGACGGAGAAGGAACGCCAAACTACACTTATGCTAGGGTTTCATGTTTCTCTTCTTTCCCTTTCTATTGTCTTGATTTGTGATATGATTTGCTTAGCCATGAGTGTTGATTGTAACCTCATGGGCTAATTTCTTATATAGTTCTAGGGTTTGATGGTTTGATTTAATGATTTGGGAACCTAGACCAAAATTGGGATTTTATGCATTTGATATTCTAAATTTATTTAATTTAATCAGACTTTGCTTTTCTGCTTCGTAACGTCTTCATAATAATTTCATGACATTCGCTATAATGCTTGATTTATTATATTAGCTTGTGTGCGTTCATGATTGGTATTATCTATCTGTTAGGGATTGAAGTAGTTCCGCTATAAATACTTTAATTCTATGAACTAGTAAATCAGATTCTTGAATTGTTAAGTGGAACAATACAATTAAAAATTCAAGTAGGAAGTGGACAAAACCTTGTAGTAGTTTCAGATAATATCTTGTTAGTCGAACGTACCATCCGGAGGTATTGTTGTTTGCTTTGATTAGTATCTAGGAATGAAGTTTAGTAATATTCACGTATCTTAGGGAATAAATGAGAATATACTGTTAGCTTAAAATCAGATCATATCTGGTGAGTTAACAGGATTAAGTAGTGTATTTTCATTAACGCTGCATGAATGAACAATTGGAAGTCTAGAAATCCAAATTAATTGATTTATACCTGATCCCTTAGAACTGTTCCTTATCTCTTGATTTAAAACTTGAATTTATTTCTCTTGCTTTTAATTAATTCAGTTATTTAAAATTACAGTACTTTAGATGATTAAACTCAAACTTTGGAAATTGGTTACTTAATTCTGATTATATAGTAATTTGGAGTAAAATAAATAATTGACTGTTTCATTAGGATCGATAATTTAACTTGATTTTTTCCCTCTACAATTGACATCCTTACACTTGAGGATTTTAATTGAAGTGCGTAAAAACGCTTATCAAAAATAGAATGTGTATCGGTTGCATAAAAAATTGAGGTACTCTCTTTTGAAACGGGTTTATATGAGATGGATAGTGAGACGAGTCGACCCGTTGTTAAAGTATAGTTATTATATATGTAAAGTATGCTTATTAGTAATTAAAGTATATTTATAGTGTATCATACTATAATACATTTAAAATATATTTTAATTCATTATTCATCATATATTTAAAAGATATTTTTAACTATAAATTAACATACTTTACTTATATAGCAAGTATATTTTAACAACATATTGACCCGTCTCACAACCAATGTCACGTAATTATTGTCTCACAAGAGACTTAGTCTAAAAAAATTACTTTTTACTTAATTTACATAAAGTTAAAAAAAAAAAGAAGAGTTTGAGATCATCTCAAATAAAATTGTTTAGGACAAGTCTTGTGTGAGATAAAATTGTTTAGGACAAGTCTTGTGTGAGACCGTGAGACAGATAAAAAGTTATACTCCTTCCTTCACATAAATAAAGTTATTTATGCTAGTCTCATAAACAAGTTTATACCCCAAATAAGAAAATACACACAAATCAATTACCCACGACACACTTTAATTTCAAAATTGCCACCTCTTTACAACTCACATAACTTACTTTATAATTTATTTATTACCTAAAAATACCAAACTACCCCTAAAAGTAAAGTAAAAAATAATTTTTTCTTAAACTTCGTATCTACAGTAACCGTGAACTTTTCTTTGGAACAGAGGTAGTAACATTATTAATGAAAACGTAATCAATTGATAAATGATAATAGTGCATGTAAACTATTTCATAAACAATTTATAATATAAATATATGAGTTGCTCTTTTGTGTCCCCGGATGCACAAGGCGTGTAAGGGTACAACATTTTATTCTAAAGAGTATACACTTTAATTAACAAGGGTATAATTTTTTTTATTGAAAAGGTATACTGAAATATGAAGTATAAATATTTGATTAAAAAATTAAAAAAATATTTCCAAAAAAATCAAGGTATATGTTCTTATACTAAAAGGTACATCATTTAATACTAAAGAGTATAACTTTTGAAAATCATGAGATTTGGTGACACGGTGTCCCGGATCACGAAGTTTTAACCTAAATGATAACATTTTATAGCGAAAGTGCTAACATTTTATAGTGAAAGTGATAATGATGTTATTATCTTTTATCCATCTCCGTTCCCCTCCAAATATTTTATTATTATAGAATATTACTTATTTAATATTAATTACTATAATTTTATCTTTAAAATGAATAAAAATTAAATTATAAGAATAAAATAAACGATAAATTGGTGTAATATGGTAGTTTATTTTTTTTTTTAAGTTTATTATTCTATGTTTAGGTTTAATAATTATATATATATATATATATATATATATATATATATATATATATATATATATATATATATATATATATATATATATATATATATATATATATATATATATATACCTTATTAAGCTTATCCCAACCACTTATCATGCATTATATTTTCGGAAATAACATTTTTCATTTTTTTTAATAAATCTTTTTTCATTGTTTCTCTCACATCAATTAAAACTATTTTACACATTGATTTGAGTTGAAGTCCATTGCACTCTGATGCACACGTGCATTCATAAGTGTATAATTTCTTATTCAATAGTATATATATAAATATATATATATATATATATATATATATATATATATATATATTATTTTTATAATTATATAGTTTTTTTATTTAATTTTTCCTTAAAAAAACTAACAAAAAATTTACTAGCAAAGTGTATACATTTTTATTTATTACTACCTCCGTCCCAAGAGAAATTCACAGTTACTGTAGATACGAAGTTTAAGTAAAAAATATTTTTTTCTTTACTTTTAAGGGTAGTTTGATATTTTTAGATAATAAATAAATTATAAAGTAAGTTATGTGAGTTGTAAAATGGTGACAATTTTGAAATTAGAGTGTGTTATGGAGTTATTGATTTGTGTGTATTTCTTATTTGGGATATGAACTTCTTTATGCGACGGACAAAAATAGAAAGTGTGAATTTGTTTATGGGAGGAAGAAATTTGTATATATGTTTATAATTTATAAGTTTATAAGTTGCTAAAAGTAAGTTTACGATGTACCCGTGTGTACCGAATAATTTTCCATCTTTTTATATATACCTATAAACTCGGTTAATCTTTACTTAGCCTGCCACTTATCATACATTATTTTTCCTCAATTAACATTTTTCCATCTTTGCTCTAATCTTTTCATTTCTTCTCTAACATCAAATAATACCATCTTACACATGAATTTGACATAAAGTTTAAATCTATCTACTAAAATCCAAAACATGGAGTATCATTATTAATTAGTTTATTAAATACAGTTAAACCTAAAATAAACATAGCCTAAAGGAAAAATTACAATTATAACTTTAAAACTAACACTAAACTCTAAAGGTAAAATAGATCATAAAGCACAATAAATTGATGGGTAAATAGGTCACAAATCACAATAATAAAATAATATATGAACCTAATTATAATTATAAACTTAAAAATTATTATTAATACTAGAAATAGATAGAGTGAAACAATAATCAATACATAAAGTGCATGGTACGTGAAACCTTATATGTAGGTTTCCAACAATACTTTATTCATATGTTTTATTAAAAATATTACTCATTCATTCTCATAATAAACTTCACACTTTCCATTTTTGTTCATCTCACATTAAACTTTACCACTAAAAAAAAGAAAGTATCACATCAATTTACCACACACACCTAACACAAATAACATAATTTATAATTTGTTTATCACCTAAAAATACTATATTACCCTCCAAAAGTCAATAAAATTGATCAAAAATCAATTTTTTTTCAGTGTCTACCGGTAAAGTTTATTTTGGGACGGAGGGAGTATTATTTTTTAAGGTAAGTTTTGTGTGAGATTTGTCTCATGTGAGTTCATTTACACATTTTAAAATAATTATCACTTTCGCTATAAAATGTTAGTCATTTTTATTTATATTATAAATTATTCATGAAATAATATAATTATCACTTTTCATTAGTTGATTATCACTTTTCACATAATAATATAAGGCCCAAGAAGGAAATACAACCTCAATATATACCAAATGGGCCAGGAGTTAAAAACGAAGACTAACCAAACAATAAGGCTTGTAGTGAGCAATAGAAATAAACCTATTTCTAAACGTAGGATCACTTAGGGATAACCCTCACAAAATAGAAGAAAAGCCTAGAAAGACCGAAGCAACTATATAAGAACAACATATAAACATAAAAGCCCGGATGGCTAGACGAAAGGACAACAAATGAACGTAAAGGCCCGAATCGCTAGACGAAAGGAAATGCAAAGGAATTGCCTCCAGACATAGCTCAAGTGGTAGAGGGGAGGGTGTAAAAGTCTTCCAAATGAGTTTGGTTGCTGCAGGGTGTGAGTTCGAATCCTGTCTTTGACATGAATTTGGCCCCTTACAAGCACAAGTTTAACAGTGAGCCCTCTCTATAAGCCACTTGAGGCACATCCTGCGATTTACCTCCTCCACCAATCTCCATGGCAGGGGCGGTGGGGCCCCTAATGGTGGGATACACTATCTCACACCTTTGATTTTCTCTCAACCAATCACAAGCAAAGAACATCAAATTAGTTAATTAGGGGCTCTCAGGAACACGTGGCACTACCATATTAGAAGAATTGTAATTTCATGGATCAAGGATGAAAGTGACTTCTCCGTTCATGGAGAGAGCTAAGAAAAGTATAAATAGGGGAAGGATCAAATACCTCATTACCTTTTATTACCACTTATTACCACTTGTAATTTCATACTTTATAGATAGAAGTAAGAGTGTGAGCATGTAATCCAAAGAGCCAATTGCTATACATCATCCATATAAAGAGTGTTTTCCCCTTATTCTCCATTGATCATTTGTATGTTTGGATCACTCAAGTGGACCCGACGAAAGTGAGCACCAACAGTTTACGTTATATATATATATATATATATATATATATATATATATATATATATATATATATATATATAAAAGCCTAAAATAAAAACACATGCACTTATGAATACAAATGTATATAATTTATTAGTGAAGATTATGTTAGTCTTTTTTAATGAAAAATTGAATGTAAAAAATCTATTCAATTATTAAGAAACATATATACACTGTTAAAACATAAATTTATACATATATGAATGTACGTGCGCATGATATCAACACTTGATGAAAACTATTAAAAATTTCATAAAAATCAATTATTTTTTAAAATTAAACATAGTGGGATATTGATGGAACAAACCATATATAGATTGAGCTATTGATGGGGACACCGATATTTTATAACGTTTTGATATGACATTTCTTATAACATATTTTTATAAAATGACACGTAAAGGAGAAATTCAAACTTTTACTTTAGAATTTATTAATTGACTTAGAATATATTTTAGAGTATAGTTTCTCTCGTTATATAGACGAGATGCGTGACCAAATTAGCATAGAAGATTAAAAATCTGACAGATTGATCACACGGCTGAATCCATTTTGACAAGTCTATCTCGTGTCACCCTAAAAAACATGCCGTATTTTGTGTATCCAGTCCATGTTGGAAATCGTACACAAGTTCAAAGCATTAATTATATTTAAATTAAGCTTTTATGATGGAATTGGTCGTTAAATAAATGTAGTTATAATTATTTTTCGTTATTCCATTTAAACACCTTAATACATTAATTATTGACTTACAGAGTGCAAAAAATATCACATTTATTAGTTGATTTTAAGAGTGTCACCTAATATAATTTAAAAAAAAAAGAAAAAAAAGTACCACGTTTGAGTTTGTTGCAGCTTCTTTTTATTATTCTTTTTATTATATAGTAGTATTTAACAATAGTCGTGTATGTATATTATTATATAAATAAAGTACCACGACATGTAGTAGATTAATAGCGAACTAAAAAAACAACTATATATATATAAGAATTAACATTATGTCATAAAGTATAAATTCTAAATTTAAATGTAAAATAGACAAGAAACCATAAACTATAATATTATATTAAGATCAAGAATGAAATTATAATTATATTAATAAATTAACTAGTATTAAACTTTAAGCTGAATTTGTTTTCAGTTTAGGTAGGATTTGAAAATCATATATGTTAATAATTTATGTTGTTTATGGTTGTGTAAATTTTAATTTTATGTCAAATCAATGTATAAAAAGTGAGTAATGATAGGTGTAAGAAAATATTTGATGTGAGAAAATCATTAATAATATTAATTTACAATTACGTGCCAAAAATAAAATTTTGTGTATGTGGTGATGACATGTTGCTCCTTAAAAAAGTTGGTGTATGTGGTGCTCTCACGTTAATCCTATAATTAATATTTTATATTAAATAATTTATTATTTTAAATATTAATTTTTATATTCTCTTATTAATAATCTTAATAACATAATTAATATTTTATTTTAAATAATTTAATATTTAAGTTATTAATATTTTATAATCTTGCTATTAATATTTTTTCTTAAGTAATTTAACATTTTAAATATTTTTTTATTTAGTTTCTTCCAATTAATAATTTAATATTTAAAATAATTAATAATAACAATGAGTTTTAATATATTATTACATTTAATATATTTAATAAAAATAATTAAAATTATTTTATAAAAGTAAAAGATAAAAAAGAGTGATGTTCGATTATTAGTTAATTTATTACTAATAATAAGTTTAATATTTTTGTGATAAAAAAATTATTTTTATTATGACACATCACTTCCTTTTTTATAACTTTATATATTTCAAGGCCCTTAATTGATAGAACCAATAACTCAGATTGCGAATTAATAGTTTACTCATTTTTTGAGCTTCAGATATTTAAAATATTTCTATTATAACACGTCGGTTCCTTTTATATTAATAAAATATTTAACTTTTTAACACGAATGTAAAAGATACATTCAATAATAGAGTAAGACGAAAAAAGAATGTATACATTTAATAATACTCTCTCTGTTTCAAGTTATATTTTACTATCTTCGTTTTCGTTTGTTCTACATTAAGCTTCACAATTTTACTACTTTCACCTAAAACACATAACATACTATATAGGAGTATATAGTAATTTATTTATTATTTTAAAATACTATATTACCCTCAAAAAGTCAATGAAATAGTAAAAAAAATAAAGTTTTTAAGGTACAATAACTGTGGAGATTGGGTTGGAACGGAGGGAGTGACATATAAAGTTATAAAAATATATTTTTATAACATATTTTTAAAATAAAACATCACATATAGTAGAACCTGTGTCGTACGCGGGAGGCAAAACTAGTAAATTAATGAAAGAGAAGACAAAAGAGAAAGAAAGAATATTAGCTGAGTAAGAATAATGTATAAAAAGTGGGTTGAGTTCAACATAAATAGGATTAAGTATATCTAACGGTGATTTTTATAACTCAAGTATGGATTTTAATCAAAACTTGAGTTTAAAAACAAAAGGAAAAAAAAAGTCTAAGATTATGTTTATTTTTGGTTTATTATTTCAAGTTTAGGTTTAATAAAATTTCTTTATATATAAACGTGCAAATTTTATCAATTCTTTCCTCACCCACCTACTTACATCATATTCCTTCGTTTAATATTTTTTCTTCTTTTTCTTTTTTCATTTTTATTCTCCAATCAATTAATACTCTCTAATTTATTGGTCCCTCTAATTTAAATTTTAACACAATATAAGGTATAATAGGAGTAGAAGGTGAACTATAAGATTTATACCGTGAACTCAATTTAAACAAATGCTCGTCATTATTAATATTTAATAGCAACATTTTTATGTATACCTCTTAATTTAGAGATAATTAATGAGTACTCCCTCCGTCCCTCATTAAGAGGGTCATTTGCTTTTTGGTACGTAGATTAAGGAGTATTATTATTTAATGTGCAGTGGGTAGTTGTATTAGTAGGAGTGTGAGTCCCAACATTTAATTGTATTAGAAGGGGGTGTAGGTCCCATATGTGTAAAAAAAATGAAATAAGACTCTTTGGGTGGGACGACCAAAATGGAAAAATGACCCTCTTAGTCTGGGACGGAGGGAGTATATATATATATATATATATATATATATATATATATATATATATATATATATATATATATATTATTGCCTAATCCATCATATAATAAATTCACTAGTGACTAGCTAAGTACGTGGTTAAACAGTAGGTAAATATTGTTTACAAGCTAATTAATTAAAGTATATTATATAAAACCATGGTTGATGAATACTGTTTTCACTCTATGTTACATGGAGTACGTAATTAATTGCCGTTCCATCTCATTTCAAATTCAACACTTTTTATTCATTATCGTCTTACAAAAATTTGCACACCTCTCTAAAAAAACAAAAAGTTAAAACACTATTCTCCATACACTTTATTTTAAAAAGAGATACTCTCTTGTAAAATGGGTTATTTGTGAGACGGTGTGAGATGAGTTGACCCATCATTAAAGTATGTTTATTGTATAGATAAAGTATGTTTATTTATAGTTAATGTATATCAATAATAAATCATATTATAAAATGTTAAAATCATACTTTAATGCACAATTCAACATATTTTAAAAGATATCTTTAACAAGCATTAAACATACTTTATCTAAACAATAGACATATTTTAACACGTCTCACAAACCGTCTCCCGTAAGTAACGTCTCACAAGAGACTTTGTCTTTTAAAAAAACTACAACTCTCTACCTAATACATCTAACATACTTTATTACTCCCTTTGTTCAATTCAAACGTATGCATTTTTCCATTTTGGTCCATCACAGTACAAAGTATGCATTTCCCTTTTTGGTAAAAGGAACTCTCACAAATTAATTAATTCACTCTCGTTGGACCCACCATCACACTAATACACCAATCCACTTTATATTTAAATATCATTTCTCACCTCAATACATATTAAAATATTATATTCATATCCTTTAATTTACGTGCAAAAAGCAAATGCCCACCTTTCAATAAGACTGAGGGAGTATTTATTTATTTAAAAAAATATTATAATATCCGTAAAAGTTATTATTTTTCTTTATATTAATGCCCGGAGGGATAAAATCTTTTAACATATGGAGAGGGAGTATGTAAATACTGTTTACAAACTAGTGTATATTATATGAAAACATATTTAATTCTTGCTCTATATGTTATTATTGTCATTTCTGTTCACTAATTAATTATATAATTGTCTTTTTCAGTTTCATAAATTCCACATGTATGTGTATAAATCCACCAATCAAGGAATAGATCATGTACAACTTAATCTCTGATCATCAAGCTAGCCAGCGAAATGATTTGCAGAAAGTTGTATAGCCAAATTCGGGTGTGTTCTTCTTTACCAAAGCAGGTTAGTATAGCACTACTTTTGTATTCATAATCTTTTACAATCTCCTAATAAATGAATCCATGCATGTATGTTGATCATATATGTTAGTTGAATAAATTAAGTGTGACAATTAACATAGGTAACTGGATGTGGTTATTTTGGAACACTATCCGCGCAAGAGGCCTACGAATCATCGCCTCGTAGCGATCACGTGGCGAAGGATGAATACGCTGGTGGCATTGATTGGGACAATTTGGGGTCGGTTTTAAGGAGACGGATTATATGTACGTGATGAAGTGTGGGGAAGACGAGGAGGTGTTTAGACATGGCAATATTTGTCCTTTAGGGAACTATTCTTTGCGCTAAAATTAAATTTTATATCCTTTAGTATTGAATATTATATCCTTGAATATCTTGTTCAACTGGGGACATAAGTCTTCGGGGTAGTGGCCCCTTGTGGTGGCGTACATTATTTATTCAAATCATCTTGTTCTAACAAGTATGATTTGTCCTGTTCTCACAACTACGATGATTGTGAGAACAGGGAGTAATTGAAGGTATAAAGGCTTATAGAAGAGAAGACGGCAGTGTGTGCGTTTTCCGACCGCACGAGAATGCGGTTCGGATGCAGATGGGAGCGGACAGGATTTGTATGCCTTCACCTTCTCCTGAACAGTTTGTGGATGCTGTCAAACAAACTGTTATTGCCAACACCAGATGGGTGAGTTAGTTACAATCCATTTGTGTCCTAATCAATTAATCTAATCCAACCTCTTTAATTAATTTCAAAATCATGTGTGTTGATCTGCTGCAGATTCCTCCCCTAGGCCTTTGCTCATAGGAAGTGGACCTGTGCTGGGTTTGGCACCTGCCCCTGAGTACACTTTTTTAGTGTATGCTTCTCCTGTTGCAAACTATTTTAAGGTTTATTTCCTTCAATTTTTCTTAGCTTTCAATATGGAGTAATATAAGAAGACCAAATAAATTGACCGAAGAGATTTTAATAAAAAAGGAGTCAATTTTTTTTTTTAAACATGAATTGTCTGATTATAGTGCTAATTTGTAACACTAATTGTTATGTGACAATCAGTCCACGTAGTAATTTAGAGAAATATTCCTATTTAAAATACTATGGAAAATGTACCATAATTATATGGGACTTTTCATGTCAATTACGTGCTTTATATTATGCGTTGCACCATTAGTTAATACGAGTGATGTGTAAGATAAAAAAACAAATCTAATTTCTGCTCTTTAAGGGATAGTTCATGGTTTTGTTTTAACGGATGTTTGTTTGACGTTTGTATGGGCTTTGAAAACAATGAATCTTGATAATTTATGTTTCTTTATGTTAGATGAGGAGAGTTTTAACTCTATATCAAATCAATACGTAAGATGAGAATGTGGATATATGAAAGAAAGTATGTATTCCCTTCATTCCACGTCAATGTTTGTTTTTTATACGTAAATTAAGAGATATAATATTTTAGTGTATAGTGAGGTGAGAGATGAGTAATATTTAATTTGAAGTGAGTAGTTGTATTAGTGTTGTGTGTGGACCTACATGAAATAATTAATTATTTTATGTGGACCCAACTTGACATTAAAGAAATGCAAACCTTAATTTGAGACAACCCAAAATAAAAAACTTAAACTTTTAACGCGGGAACAGAGTGAGTATTAATTTACTTGAACCACATAAACCTTAATGTGGTTCAGGATCCATGAACCACACAATAATAAAATACATTAAGAACCATAGGAAGAAATTAGGGCAAAAGGTCAATAAAACCCTTCAACTTATCTCATGGGATCAAAAATACCCCTAATTTATTTTTTTTCTCATTCAAACCCTTTTAATATTTCAATAAGATCCAATTGTCCCCTCTTCTTTAAAAAAAATAAAAATCTGTCAATAAAACCCCTCCACTCATGTCATGTGCACAAAGAAACCCTCTTTTTTTTTTCTTTTTCTTTTCATCTAATTAATTCTCTTTTTAGTTTAATTGGATTCAAATCATATCGTAAAAATGCAGCTCAATTTTAATTTTTTTTTTTGGGTTTAAGTAAATAATTCCTTTTTTCTTTTTGCATTGATTATATGCATTTTTTTAAAAATTAAAATAACAATAAATTAATTCAATTTGTAGTGCTAATTTTCAATTGATTTTATAGTAAAATTTTATATCTTTAATTTTTTTATTAAAAAAAATTAAATATTAAGACCCTTCAATTTCAATCTATTCTTTTAATTAAAAACAACACCTTTATAAATTAAAATGTATATCCCTTAAAATAAAATTTAATACCTTCAAGCATCTTTTGCACCCATTCACAATAAACCAACTCAATAATAAATTAATATAAAAGTAAGAATTTTATTGAAATTTAAAATTATAAGATTATATTTCTTAACATACTTTTTATATGCACATATTTTTATACTTTTTATATGCCCATATTTACCAGTAAAAGTTCATAATTATCATATTTCAATATCCACGAATTTATCAATAACTAATAATTCTTTAACAAACGTGAATTTTTAATTTTAAGATAAAAGGATTGTTCTCGTATTTCACATTTTTTTAATCAGTGAGAGTATATTCCATTTTTCAATATTCATTTATTAATAATTAATAATCATTTAAATAAATATGAAATGGTAAAACTAAAAGATACCGATAATTATTTATTTTAAAAGTGTAATTCTCATATTAATTTTTTAAGGAGAACTGTACAGAGTTTAAAATAGAAAAAAGATTTGGGTGGAAAAAAAAATGAGGGCCATCTTTGCTTCTTAGAGATTAGGAAAGGGATTGGTTGAGGAAAAGAATATAAAGGAGAGGCTTTGTGATCTTAAAATATTACACAAAGGGTTTGGATGATAAAAAAATAGATGAGGGGTACCTTTGATCTCATTAGATAAGTTGAAGGGTGTAATTGACCTTTTGCCCAAGAAATTACAACTACACCCTTACAAATACTAAATTTTAAAAAGAAAAATTAAATCTTAAAAATATAAATAAATAATTGCTAAAATTTATGTGTCCTAGAGATGCCGTATCCTCAAATCCCATTATTTCCAAAAGTTATACCCGTTAATATTAAATATTATACCTTTAAATATAAAAATTTATACCCTTAATTTTTTTAAAAAAAAATTTACCTATATTCAACTTGTGAACCCAAGAACAAAAGAGGCCAACTTGTATTATAAATAATAAGAATGCAACAACAGTGCATATAAGTTTTTTTTTCCTTCATAAAGAATTAAAGAGCATTACGTAAAATTATTTCATATGAGACTATTTTACGTTATTTAATTAGTTATTATTTGTAAATATTATCATTTTTCATTTAAAATATTATCACTTTTATTTATAATTACTACTCATTAATAAAATGACTAATTATTAATACTATCACTTTTTTTTTTTTATCAATTCTGTATTTCTTATGCAACTCACAAAACTCCTCGTAAAACAGTCTAATACAAACATTTGCCGCCGTCACGACACCTCTGGAGATACGTTCTTTTACATTTTTTTCATTCATCTAAAATTTCCAACAATTTTTTTTATTAAAGAAGTTCTGGAGATACTTTCTTTTAAATTTTTTCATTCATTTAAAATTTCCAACCATTTTATTGAAGAAGTTAAACCATGTACGTATATTATACAGACATTAATTTGTTGTAAGAAATGTTATTGCAGGAAGACATGGCAATCCACTTGTACGTTGAAGATGAGTACCATCGCTCAAGTCGTGGCGATGCTGGAGGAGTCAAATGCATCTCCAATTACGCGCCGGTAATTATCTGTCTAACACCTGTTCGATGAAAGTCCTGAATGAAAATTCATATGATTTTCTCTATCCGGTTGATCTTAATCTGCTCTGTATATTTGGTCTCACATTTGATCATCCAATTTCTTCCCAACTTTCTTTTTTCCTTAAAGAAGTAATCATCAGACCGATTTTTAATCTTAGGTTCTTAAACCTCTAGCTAGAGCAAAGAGCAGAGGGTTCTCCGAAATCTTGTACTTGGATTCTGTGACCAAAACTAACGTTGAAGAGGCTTCAACCTGTAATGTCTTCATGCTGAAGGTATGAAAGTCATGTAAACACAAAGTTCTATGAGTTATTTAAGATCTTTGAACTTTTAATATTGTTAAATTGTATAACATGAATGAACCAGAATTTGATCTAAGCCCATGTGAAGCCACTTAGAGAAACACTAATTCACACACAACATTAACACATTTGAACACATTCTTGTAGTTTTGTCTGAAAAGATGCATGGTTGTCATATACTTTACATAACATTTGAAATCCAATCGATCTGAAACTAATATATATGAACTCTAGCCCATTTGTCCGAATCGCCACACCTACATGAAAATATCTTTTTAGATGAGAGTTTTAAGGTTATTATGGTGAATCTTGATATGGCCCATTGTTTCATGAACTCTACAGGGCAATGTCCTTTCAACTCCTGAAGTCAATGGTAAGATTCTTTTAGGAATCACTCGTAAAAGCATCATGGATATTGCTCAGGATTTGGGTTATCAGGTAACTGCAGCTGACTTTCTGTGGTAAACAACACTAGACTACACAAAAAGAATTAAAAATCTCAGTATATTATTGATGTTTGTTTATGAAAAGTTCATGCAAACACTATGATGAAAGAGTGCAAATAGTGCAACTCATGTGTGAGGAGTGAATGCTTTATATCTAGTCATGAAGCTTCATTACCCTCTGCTTATTGTAAGAAATGAGCTTTACAGTAGTGTATATCAACGCTGGACCAGGTAGAGGAGCGATGTATTCCAATCGAAGAATTAATTCATGCCGATGAAGTATTCTGCACTGGAACTGCAGTTGGTGTTGCTCCTGTTGGAAGTATTACTTATAAGGGTAACAGGTAAGCAACAGCAATCCACTTGGCTTCGGCATCCTCGTTTCATTAATGATTTCAGGGCATAGCTCAAGTAGCAGAACAACGAGAGCGAAAATGACTAGTTAGTTAAGTTGTGGGGGCACAGTTTAATTTTTCTTATTAAAACATAAAATGGAATTCTTGCAAGTGCAGTGATCTACAAGACAAGATTGATGATTCCTCGTTTATACAGGGTTGATTACAAGATGAACACTCAGCTTGTATCACACAAACTGTATTCAAGGCTTGTGGGAATTCAGAAAGGTGATGTCGAAGATAATCAAGAATGGGTTCTCAAAATTAATTAACCCCTTCAAATGATTGTATTGCGTGCCACTTCACATTCGAGGTTAATGTAATAAGAAGGCCAGAATGGAGAATAATTCATAAAGATGGAAAATTTAACTAGCTTTTCAAGTATTTATTATTATTTCATTGAATAAATGTATCTTATTATTCTTAATTTGTGGTTAAAAAAAATTTACTTTGATGGATTAATTAGTTGTTCACTATTGACACATTGTCAATTAATTATATGTAACAATAAATCTGATGGAACTATTTAATTAATGGATGATTCCATGCAACGTCCTTGAGGTTAATTGTTATTTATATATAGGGCGACACTATTGCCACCCGAAGATCTTCCGAAAATCAAAAAAATTAAAAATGCAAAGACCATTTTAACCTCACTTAAATTTAACTTTGAATCAATATATAATATATAAAATTACTTTGCCCGCCAAAATTTGTAAGTTATACAAAAGAAAACTTTCGACAGTGACACAGAAAGAAAAGAAAAAAAAAGGAGGAAGAAGATGAAGGTGGAAGAACAAAACCCATTTCAACAGCACCCAATTAGATCTTATGCAATTTATTCAACTTAGTTTTTGGCAACCATTCAGATCCAAAGTTTTCAGATCTTTTCAACATCAATTCTCAAACTTAAAAAAGAAAAAAAATGCAGTATTCATAAAACTGATCACTACTGCAGAAAAAAATATCACAAAAACTAGTGCCCATATTCATACTCATCATCGATATATTTAGCAAATGACATCTACAAAGTGATGTTGCCATTGTGATCAAGACTAAATACTCAAGAAAGAAAATAGAAAAAAGCCTATTTCTACAGATACTTCCGCTTGGCCAAATCGTCGAACACCTCGCGCGCAGTCGTTGAGCGAAGCTTTGCTAGTCCCGGTGAGCTTCTGATTCCAGATGCAGAAACAACCGTTGCTCCAATCTTTCTCACTCCTTGAACCATCCTCTTCTTTCCTCGTCTACTTTTACCATCATCCTCACTCCTAGCTTTCGCCGCTGCAGCGTCACCATTTTCGCCACCCCTTTTATAGCCATTTCACTTCCCTCGAAACTCTCTCAAAATCATCACCCAAGATTCAGAAACCTTCTTCTTGCCGTGGTTGGATAAGTTGGAAAACAGAGAGAGAATTTCAATTTACGTCCTGTATCTATTCTAAAATCCAATTTTGGTCCTTTCTTTCTTAATTTTCTCATTTTTGGTCCTGTTTGGTCCAATTTTAGTCCTTTTTTCTATTTCCAATCTAATTTCTACTATTATCAAGTTTCTACTATTATATGCCCACTTTTATGTTATACTTTATTTTAAATCTGATTTTCACTTCCTTTTCTTCAAAATAGAAATAGTCCATTACGACCATATCAGACTCAGCATGCTTCCGTACATAATTTAAACTCATAATTAACTGGTTTGAAACAGTAACATTACCTTTTTTGACCGTTAATCCACCGGATATCCAGGAGGTTTTACGACTGCTCCTCACAGCCAACCACTCGCCCCGCAGTGTGATGGATCAATCTTGTCCCTTCAGCGGATCTCAGCACAACCTTGGTTCATTTCCTACTCCGGGTGTGCAGGATGCTGCTACTGTTTCTCGCCGGAGAATATGGAGGTTTAAAGTTGCATAAAAATCGGAAGGTTGCATGCGGCCAGAAGTCCAAGATTATTTATTTATTGAATGGAGAATTTATTACACACTCATCCTCACTGAACAAGAGGAGATAACTCCTTTAGCTACTTATTGTAGCTGCACTCAGAACACTCATACAAAGAAAGAAGATACAATGTTTATTTAGAAAGAGAAAATAAAGGGGAATGGTCGATGTCTTCTGCTTTCTCAACACACCTATTTATAGAGGCTTCCGGATTTGACATTCAGATTTTAAAGCCTCTCAATCTTTTGTGACGTCACTGCTTACATCATTATGTTGGCGTCAGCACTTATGTCATTTGCCTCGGATTCCAACTTTAGCAGCTGGCTGGTCCATTCTTCTTTATTGGATTCCTTTTTGTGACGTCACTGCTTGCGTCACTTTACATCAGCTGGCTGATTTCTTTATTAGATTCCCCATGGTGGGTCATCTTCCCTGTCGGTCACATGTCTCTTACCCTTTCAGAAAGGTCACCTGACTCTTGTTTTTTTGAGGAGTCATTTGTCCTCTTTGGTGCCTGATGATTCTCCCAGCTCCTGGGTATTCCGAAGAGGTTTTACCCTCTTCTTTCAACATGTCTCCTTTGTTGGGGGTGGATCAGCAGTTCTGATCATCCCTATACCCAATCTTATCCCTTTCCCAAATTCCGGTTCTGCTTGGGTGGAACAGCTTGTGCATACCTTGTTCGTCTATTGCCCAAAATGGGCCATGTTGCAATATCTCTAATGAGTCTATTTTCTCACCAGAATCTTATTTCTCCAGAGAAGTTCTTGTTTTTCTTGGAACGCCTTCTCCGCAAACACTGTCTTCTTCCCTGTTAAAGTATTTAACAAGAAAGACCCATTCGAAGACTTGTGCTCGAACTTGAATGGGAACTTCACCTCTACCATTGCTTTGATGCAGGCGTACAAACCCCTTGTTCTTCACGTAGAGATCTGCTCTTCAGAAAATGTAGAAACCAAAACTGGTTCCTTTGCAGAAGACTCTTTGATCTTATTAGACGCTGAGACATCAGGTATTCTTAGCTTGATGAAATGGAAGGCCTCGTGGTTGCCTTTCCCAACTGGTTCTGGGGCCGCACTGGTAAAGTATAGCTCCAATACATCGCCTCTAGATAGAGCCAAGTTATTTTCCCATGCCTTGAAAATCTTTTCTCCCAGCCATTCTGGAAGTTTTGCAAGTTCTGGGAAACCTGGTGCAACAGTATAGATTGAAGCTAGTGCTCCAAAATCATACCATTGTTTTACATCATTTGGATTTGAGCCTTCTCGCATCCAAACTTGGGGATATTCCCCAGATATATCCACCCGGCATTTTCTGGTCGGATTCCTTGTTTAGTATTCAATTTCTCCAGCTGGCCTGATATTCCTGCCAATAAGAGAAATCAGCTAAGTTAATATCAACCTTAGTAGTGCCTGTCATAGACCTAAGGTTGATCTATCCCTTTTTAACCCTAGAGGTGCTGGGTTGACTCGTCGACTCTAGATGTGACTCTAGGTCTTCGATTTTTCCTTCGACCATTTCCTCTTTTGGAGGTTCCAATCTAAGACTTGTGCTAAGGGTACTTGAATCCCTTACTCCGGGTTTAGAGCCCCATTCTTGACTAATCTCCTTTTATCGATTGCAATTGCTATCAACAGCCAGGAGGAGTGGCTCTCGTGTTGCTTCGAATAGACTTGCACCGTTTTGAATGCAGTCTCGTATGCGATTAGACACTTTGTTCTGATCACTATCTTGTATTCTTCCGGTACACCTTGCATTGAGTTCCAGATTCTCGAATTTCCTTTGGAGCAACTCAAGGTTGTCCATCAGGTGCCTTGATACAGTCATGATGGAGTCTATTTCAGCTCCTTCCATCTCTCGTCAGGAAATCTGCCAAAACATTATCAACAGATTTAATAATGATAATATTAAAATCATAACATTGGCATTCTGCTTGCTATCTTAAAAGTCTAGCCTTTTCTGGTTTAGATTCAATTTTATTTTTTAAAAAGGCTTTGACGCTTGTGTTATTAATTTTAAGGATGAATTTCTTCGCGAGAAGAATAGCGGCCATTTCTTGAACGCCTTTCGAACTGCAAAGAACTCCTTTTCATTGATGTGCCATCTATTTGCTTTGTTCTTCGTAAAGAGTTCGCTACAGTATCTGCATGACACTTCTCCTTCTATTGTGGACTTTGTAAGAACTGCTGCCCACCAATGGTCACTGGCATCTGCGTAAAGTACCAGATCATCCTCGTCATTAGGAATGGCTAATTTTGGGAGCTTTTTGCAAACCTCCTTTAATTATTTAACCATTACTCGGTGTGATTCTTCCCAATTGAATTCAACATCCTTTTTTAATAAAGGACTGAACACCTTCCTGTATTGCGCCAGATTGTTGATGAACATTACAACAAAGTTAACTACTCCTAAGAAACTTTGGAGCTGTTTCTTGTCTTTGAAATCTTCGGGAAATCCTTGGACATTTTCTACAATATGAGGTTGTAGAATAATTCTGGACTCGTCGATCTCGACTCCAAGAAACTCGATCTGCCTTGTTGCTATTACTTCCTTCATTTCAGAAAGCACCAGTCATTCCTTGTGGCATGCCTCTGAAAATATTTCCAGATACGCCAAATTCTCCTTCATATTTTTTGAGGCTATGAGGATATTATCCACATAAACAAACATGAATGAGAAATAATCTTTGAAAATATTATCCATTTTCCTTTGGTATATCTGGAGCGCGTTTGCCAAGCCTATGGGCATGACATTCCAGATATAATGACCTTGTGGTGTGGAGAAGGTTGTGAACTTCCTACTCCCTTCTTCCATCATAATCTGGTAGAACTTAGATTTGCAATCGAACTTTGAGAATACCTTGGCATTCTTGATATAGTTAACTAAATGTTCTCTATTTGGTATGTAGTATCCATCAAATTCTAAGACGTTGTTGATCCATTTGTAGTTGATCACGAGTCTCGGCTTTCCCCGCTTGACTTCTCCATGATTTAGTACTAGAAATCCTGGACTGTTGTATGGGGATACTCCTGGTGATATCAACTTAAGGTCCAGGTGTTCATTAAGTATTAACTGCATATTCTTTCGATCCTCTTGGTTCATCAGGATAAATTTGTATTTTACGAAATCATGCTCCTTTCCTTCTTTTACTTTGAATGAGGCTTTGATCTCGTTCTTGTCCTACCAGGCTAGAGGATCTTCATTGAAGTTCCTCTGTATCTTCTTTTTGACATCCTCCAAAGATGTTTGTTCTTCGATTGTGATGTCTTTCTGTAGACTTTCTCCCAAGCTTGCTTTGAGAAGGTGGATTGTATCTTCTTTTAGTTTCTCTATTTTCTATCCTCCTCTTGTCTTGGTTCTCATCTAAAGGACTGCTTCGCCATACTTCCTATGATCATTCATCTTTAGATGGCTAAGTTTTCCTTCATCACCACGCTTGCTGCGAAATTTGATTGATATTTTTCTTTAAAATGCATTACGCAGTCTTGGTCTGATGATCTTATGTTCACAAAGGGTTGTGAAAATAAGTCTCATTGTTGCGTTTTCTTGGGTAAAATGCTTGAATGTCTGTAGTAAATTGTTTCCTAACAGAATATTTATTCCGGTGGCATGGAAATATATCGGTGGAGTTTTTACCTTGTACCACGGGGTACGATCTGCTCCTCCGATCATGATATTCGCCTGCTTGATTACTATATTAAGGATTAGCACCCTTTGAGAGAAATCTTTTTCCAGTACTGCTGGCAATTCTTCACCTGAGTCTTTCGGAAAGACTCCTTCCTTTGCTGTGCAGATCCTGGCTCCTGAATCAATGTATGCCGTAAAATACTCTGCACGATGTTCCTTATATATCATCCCTACGGTGATATATATCAAAAATAGACTGTGGCCATGGGTGGATCAGAGCTTAAAACCCTGAGCCTCTACTAGTAGACTTTGTGTCTTTTTCCCTTGACCGTAAACTCCATTCCATCTTGTAGCTTTCCCAAGGTTTATGGTCCTCGAGAAACTCTAATCCCAGTACTAGTTGTTCTGGGAATCTTCCTGCAACTCCTTCGATTATCAGCTCTAGATCGCCGAGTTTGAGCTGTCCTTGGTATCTCACAGTTGTTGGTTGTTGGAGATAATACAAGACATCACAAGGAATAGAGTTTTCCTTTTTAGTGATATCGAATATTATTTCGACTTCTCTCCATCCTTCTGGGCATTTTAGTTCACCTTTGGTTGTGAACTTTTCCGGCTCCTGGATTACCTCCACGATTGGTTTCTTTCCCCATTTCTCGCTGGTCATTCTATCTTCTTCGAAAAAAATCCTCATTTGTTCGAATCTGAGGCTGTCTTGTCTACTCCAGACCGGCTTGTCCCTGATCCACAAATCCATATCGTGAATTGGCGGTAGCTCCATTATCTCTGGCCTAGTTGCACATGCAACTTTCTCGAATACTTCAGGTATCTCAATATACTCCTTCATTTGGAATAGATCCGAATGATGAGTGTTGGAGAGGGCATACGAGATACTGTATGTGATAGAGTAAGGCTTGTTCCCTTCCTTTATCAAGTCTTTGTTTTTGAAATCTTGATGAAGGGTAAGTGCCCTGTTGAAATCTCAGTCTGCCAGATTGTACGCGATCCTTGGATAAATGTAGGACGCTACTTTTCCTACGTATAGATTTCCCGAGAGTCCTCCTAGGCACGATTCTCTTGTGCTCTTGATTCTCTTATCAAAGACAGCAATATCGATTGGAATATCCATTCCTTCTTTGAATGTAGCTTTGATGAGAATCCGAATAGCTCCGATATGGACCCAAGACATAGTCTTGGACATCCTCTCCGGGAGTTTACTTAGTTCCTTCTTGATTTCTTCATAAGGAACCAGTTGCATTTCCATCATATTTCCTGTGAGCTCCATTGGGATGACAATCTTCCCTTCGGTCACTTTGTATATGATGTTGTGTTTCCTCTTTTTTGAAACTTGGAAAGAATTTTTCCAATTTCCCCACAGTGAATCCATTGTATAGGCTGAGCCTTGGATCCTCTTTCATGATTCTCATAAGGGTTTTATGAGAAATAGATGTCTGGGAAAAGAATCCAAACATATCTTCTTGCATCTCTTTCCTGAAGATTTCCTCTTCACTCCGACTCATCTTCGGAAGATTCATCTTAGCTAAAGAATTCTTCTTCATAGATGCTCTCATCCGAGGGTATATTTTCGAACTGATATACTTGTACTAGGTCTTGGAAGTAAACTGCTTCCTCCATTTCTGGAGTTGTCTCAAAACTGTCGTACTCCACTTTTCTGGTTTTCCGGGCAATCTGGTGAGATATGCCCTATTGCTCCACACGTGTAGCAGTTACAAATCCTTGAATCTTTCATTGATTCGTGTGGCCGCTCTTCGAAACGTTTTTCTTATGGGAGTTCTTCATGTGCTCCTCTGGTTTGACCCTGAGGATGAGGGTTAGCTTCTTGAACTCCATCTTGATGGTCCAGATCTTTGCCCTGATTTATAGCATCTGGCCTTCTGTTTAGACCAAAATGATCTTGGTCTTCTGGATCTCCATCCTCCGCTCTTTTGATTGTAAGGATGATTCCTCTTCATCATTTTCTGCTTCTTTGGGTTTCTTCCAATGATAGTTGGAAGATCATTGCTTTCGCAACATAAAGGGACTGTCTTATTGATTCCCCGTAATCTCTTGTGGTTTTTGTGTAGTGTCGCTTGATGACACCACTCTGCAATCTTGGCTTTGAGGAAGGACATTCTTCTTGCTATCGAATCCAGCTCGCATGGTTCATACTCTTTGATAAGCATTTCTCACCATGGACTCAGGATCTTGGCAAAGAATAGGTGGAATACTTCTTCCTCTTTGACCTTAGATTTCCATCTATACTCTGTGAAGAGTTTGATGTACTCATCTACGTGACAAATGTCAAGTAGTCATAGGCTGTATAGGACATTCCTATATTTCTTTTTCTTTTCTTCTTCCATTCCTTCGAAGTAACCTACTCCGATGAAGTAGATCTTGAAGATCTTGGCCATTCAATTTACAATGTTACCTAGATCTTCGCCTTTCATGGCTTCCTTCTTGACTTCGTCGAGAGCTCTTCTCAGACGCATTTTACTGACCCTTTAGGCTCATAGTTAGGAATCTTATGAACCCTTCTTTGTCCAGCTCCAATGCGCCACCTGCAATTTTCATGGCATTTGTCCATTCATCGATCAAGGCTTCTCTATTCTTGAAGTCTAGAGTGTCGAGGTTTAAAATCAACCCGTATGGATTTATCGGTTCAAGGTGATACTGGCCATATAGGGTGTTGTGTATATTAGATCCTCAAACTCGGCTTGCTCCTGTTGACATTCCTATGGCCTTCATTTTGAAGTTTCCTGGTTGTTGGAATGTATCTTCTTGTCTTGCCCTATGGACTCCGTGTGATCCAGAGGTTCATTCATCTTGGCTTCGATCTTGTTGTGTCTGATGAGCCTGGGACTGTTGTTGAGAACTTGATGCCTCTTCAACATTCATCTTTAGATCTACAATTGATAGTCCTCGGAAGGACTCATATAGATCATGTAGGTCTTCAAGATTTGTTCTTACCATCCGGGGATGTGGATTCTTCTCGAAGGATAGCAATCATCTTTACGCTTTCTGACTTTGGCCTTATGACCTCCATCGTTTTTCCCTTTTGATGTAAAAGGGGTTCTATTCCTAAGGTTAGTGGTAATCTTCCTCCTGGCCTTCTTCCTGTCACCTTGGTTTCCAAGGATTTTACTTGTTCCATCAACTTCATAATGAGGTCGAGTTGCTTGTTCTGTAATTTCTCCACATTGTCCATCTTAAGGCTAATCTCGAAGATTGTCTTGGACATGTTTTGGCAATATTCTCCAAAGAATCTCACTGTATTCTGCAATTCTCTAAGATCTTGGTTCATCTTAGAGTTATCTACCTCGATCTCCTTCCACTCTGTCATTCTGTCCAGTATGAAAAGTGGTAAGGCTTGCAGATCCCTCTTGACCCCTGGTATGGTCGTCTCCTCCATTGTTCTTGTTTGAGGATACGTCCATGGATCTCGGTGGAACTTCGAATTTTCACGATATTTCTTGATACTTCTTTGGAATATCTTATCTCCATCTGGCGGAGTTCCTCCAGAGATTCTTCTTTGGTGAGGTTAGCATGGGCTTCCACCAATTTGTACCTTCGATCGAGGTTATCCCAAAATCGATCGGCGTCCTCGTATTCTTTTTCTGTATATTGTCTATACAACACATTATAGTATTATTGTATAGAGCTGGTTGTCTCATCATATCCAACGGGCCAGAAGTCCCGGTTGCTCCAGCTTGGAACAGGGCTAATAGTCCTGTCACTCTCGGATGTCGAACTTTCGTTCGGATCCATATCTCTTTGAAACTCTTCTCTCGTTAAGTGTTATAAGTTTATAATAAATGTTTCCATTCATAAATAAATAAACCTAGGGCTCTGATACCATTTTGAGCAGAAACCAGATGAAAATCAGTCTTTAGAAATAAGTATATTGATGTTTAAAGACTTAGTGGCATTTTCGTAAATAGCATGGTGGAAATTAGGTTTGGCAATAGTAAAAGGACTAAAAAAAGGACTAAAATTGAGAATACTAAAAGTTACAAGATTAAAATTAGATTTGATAAAAGATATAATACCAAAATTGATATTTTCTCGAAAACAGAGGTTTCCAAGGCTGTGTGTTGGGTGATTGGGTGGTTTGGGTGTGCGTGGCAAAAAAATTATTTTGAATATATTATTTTTATTCTAACTAAAGGTATGGATATTATTGTCTTCACATTATTTATTTTCTAATTATTGGGTGTCTTCAACAGATTTTCGGGAGTATGGTAAGTTTTAACTTTATGTCAGATCAATGTATTAATTTATTTAAAAAAGTTAAATAAGAGAGAAGAGATTATGAGATAAAGTGTATTAATTGAGGAGAAAGAATGTTGTAGGTATACATATGTGTGATTTTTAAAATTTGGATATATGTTTTGAAATTCAAAATCTGAGTTTGAAAACCATAAACGAACATTGCATTAGGCTTTAACACATTCTAATTTCAAAATTGTCTATTACCTTTTTAAACAGTAAGTTTATTATTTATTTATTACCCAAAAATATCTAACCATATTCAAAAGTAAATTAAAAATGATTTTTATTACTAACATTTATGCAAACAGTAAATTGTGAACTCGAATAACTTTAACTTTGTAACTCGTGTATAGTGGATGACTTTTCTTTTAGCTATTTAGGACTATTTTCTATATAGTTCTTGTGTATTATTTTTTATGTTGCTAATTATATTATTGACACGTTAAAATTGAAGGAGGGTACAATAAGACATATACAGTGCAATATAAACAAGGAGACATTTAGAAAATATATCTATTTTAATTATTATATAATAACAGAGTACAAAATACATCTATTTAGCAACACTTATTACAATTATACTAGTATTAACACTAAATTTAGAGATTAAATCTTAAAGAATATATATAAGGGCAGCACTAAAACTTACCCTACTCAAAATCCAAAACAAACATAGAACACATTATTCATGGTTTTCAAACCCCACATAACCCCCAACCAAACATCACCTAAATGTTTGGATTGAATCATTTCAAATTCAATAAATTTAAAAATGAGTAGATTTTAAATTATATGGATTTTAAATCAATTCATTTGAATTAAATTGTTTGTATGAATTATGAATTTATGAAAGGTTTTTCAAATCCTTAATTTAACAATTACTATTTTTTAATTTTTAAAATAAAATTTTATTTATGATAAATAAAAATAATGAAAATTTTATTATATTAAATATTAAAATCTAAAATTTTTTATATAAAAAATTATTTTTTTTTTTAGGGGAGGGGGAGGGGGGGGGGGGGGGGGAGAGTGGGTGAGTGAGTGGGGGTTGGTTGGGTGGTAGGAGTTAAAATTTTAAAAAATGTATAAATTTTTAATTAATTTATTAATTTTATATATTTTCATACATTAACGCAAGGATTTCAAATGATACTGCTTGAGTAAGGATTTAAAAATTAATCCAAATCAACTAAAAAAATATTAAAATCAAATTCATTATTTGAATCCATTGATTTAAAATTTTGAATTTATAAATTTATTGATTTCAAGTTGCACCCAAACACAGCCTAAAAGAATACTCCTCAATCGAGTAAAGGTATATATTTGTTTTTTGCATGTAAATTAAGAGATATAATATATTAATATGTAGTAAGTTAAAGAAATACTCACTTCGTCCTGAGTTAATTACGTTTATGTTTGCTTTTTGTGCGTAGATTAAGAGATACACCGTCACGAGTAAACGTCAAATGTTTGCTTTTTGCACGTAGATTAAGAGATACACCGTCCCGCATTAAAGTTAACGTTTGCTTTTGCACGGAGATTAAGAGATATAATTTTTTTATCGGAAAAAGTTAGTTGTTAGTATAGTTTTTGCACGGAGATAAGTTAACGTTTGCTTTTTGCACGGAGATTAAGAGATATAATTTTTTTATCGGAAAAAGTTAGTTGTTAGTATAGTTTTTGCACGGAGATTAAGATATATAATTTTTTTTATCGGACAAAATTAGTTGTTAGTATAGTTAGTTCACCAAGCAGCCATACACCCTTATTCTCCAAATCTCCTTATAACTCTCCTCCTATTCGTTCCCAATGAGAATCGAACCTGGGTCATTTACTTTTGTGTGGAGCCCAGTGGCCAGGTGGGGCTAGCCCACCTGGTTGAGATTAAAAGATATAATATTTTAATGTGTAGTGAGGTGAGAGAAATAATAATATTTAATACAAAGTGGGTAGTTATATTAGTGTTGTGTGTGGCCATACATGGAATAATTAATTGTTTTGTGTGGGCCCAATATGATAAAAAAAGAAAGTGTAAACCTTAACTTGGGACAACCCAAAATGGAAAACGTAAACCTTAACGCGGGAGGAAGGGAGTATAATATTTTAATATTTAGTGATGCGAGAAAAATAATATTTATGTAAAGTGGGTAGTTGTATTAGTGTTGTGTGTGACCCCTACGTGGAATAATTAATTGTTTTGTGTGGGCACAATTAGATAAAAAAAAAATGTAAATTTTAACTTCAGACAAACCAAAATAAAAAATATAAAACTTAACGCGGGAAGGAGGGAGTATAATATATAATGAGTAGTTGTGTTAGTATTTTATATATGAGTCCCAAAATAGGAATATCAATTATTTTGTATGAATCTCAAGAAAAGGTAAATGTAAATTTTAATTTATGATAAATCTAAATGTCAACATGTAAATCTTTGTTCAGAATTGAAGGAGTAAATGCCTTTTTTTTTTTAATGAAAGTAAAAAGTTAAGTTAGAACAATCAAAACAGAAAATGTAAGGCTAAAATTAAGACAAATGAAATAATTCTTAACTGTAAAAGCTATTGTAATAGGATCTCTGTCAATATTTATAAAGGCTAATACTACTGTGCATTTGGGTGCATTTCAAGATATGGTATACCAATTTTTTGAAATGTATATAATTATAAACAAAAATATATATATAATTATGAACAAAAATATACTCCCTCCGCCCCACAATTCACACTTTTCGTTTTCGTCCATCCCACACTTATCTTCACCACCCAAAAAAGGAAACTTCACATTAACCAACAACCTCAAAAGTTATCATAATTTCAAAAATACCACTCTCACCTAACACACATCATATACTTTATAATTTATTTATTACCTAAAAATACCACAATACCCCTAAAAAGTCAATAAAGTTGGTCAAAAAACAACTTTTCTTAAACTCTGTATCTACAGTATCGGTGCAGATAAGTATGGGACAGAGGGAGTATATAATTATGAAAAAATATATATACATTTTGTTAGTGAATTTTTTGTTAGTTTTTTTTAATGAAAAATTGAGTGTAAAAAAATATATACAATTATTAAAAAACATATATACACCATTGAATAAAAAGTTATACACATATGGATGCTAGTTTTTTTAATGAAAAACTAAGTATGAAAAAAATATACAATTATTAAAAAATATGTATATAATATATAATAAAAAGTTATACACATATGCGTACATCCTTCACCGGATGCATCAGATATCAACTCATTTATAAATTTTATTGAAGTTTCTTCTACTCCATGTCAATAATATAATTATATGCACAAAAATTACTAAATTGATTATAGTCCTAATTTGGAAAAAAAAATCTCTATACACGTTGTAAATTAAAGCTATATAAAGTTGCGTGTTTGGTAAATTCGCACACTAATTGCCATTTTTCACTGCCGCACTGCACACCCTCCCCAATTATTGAAGACACCTCAAACCAAACTCTCCCCAACCCAAAATATTTGAAATACCGGTTATGCCCCCTCAAGGAGTGCAACTTTTCTTTTTAGGAATACGTTGACTTAAAAGAATATATATATATATATCATATGAAAATGACAAAACTTGTATGAGACTGTGTCTCATGTGAGGGCTTACGTAAAAGTGTAAAAAATTGATAACTTTTATAATAAAAAAGTAATACTCAGTTAATAAAAAGAAATAATGTTATTTTATGAACAATTTATAATATAAATAAAAAATAATGAAATTTTATAGCAAAAATAATAGTATTTTATAGCGAAAGTGTTACTTAATTTAAAAAATATAAAATAATTTTAAGTGAGACTAAGACCTGCCCTATGAAAATACTCACTTTACCAATATCCCTGTCCATTTTTCTTGCAGCAATACTCACTTTTTTTTCTTTTTTTTTATCATTGAAATTAAAAAAAAAAAAAAAAAACTTTGAAAAGACTCATGGTAATGCCGACTAATAATTTGAATTTTAGCGTATGATTTAAAAATTTAGACTTAATACTTCAGCTTAAATATTTCAAAATTTATTAAAAAAAAAGATTTTCATTTAATTAAGTAAGGCATATATATTCAATTAGTGGGTTATTCTCTATATGAAGTGTTGTGGATGTTTTTATAATATGTTTGCATTTTAATTTAATCTTTGAATAAATATATGAAGGGTTATATATCTCATGTGAGAAGAGTTAGTTTGTTATCCATTCTATATGAACATTTCTTTAGTACCTTTTCTAGAATACAATGTTTATTTAATAAAGTCATATTTTTCCATCTGAGTAGCATCTTCTTATCGACTTATTTTCCTCTCATCGAGATTTTTGGTAGAACCTCCCTTTCCTTTCACGGGTAATACTAAAAACTACCCTAAATCTTTACCTAAAAAAATGTGATATCGTATAAAAAATGTGATATCGTATAAAAATACTCCTTTTATGATATCCCTATCCATCTTTATACAGGGTTCTTACTCTAGATCATTTTAAAATTCTTTAGAATTCAATTGGTCAAAAATATCAAATAAGTTTGAATTTTTGTGTCTGATAAAACGAAAACCCCCACTGGAGCTTAATTTGAATTACTTTCAATTAAAGTTTGACTAGATTACTTATTAAATAAGTTTAAACTTTAAATAATACTATAATTATTTCAAATAAGCTTCAATATTTCTATATTTGGCTTGACACAACTCATCCTTATCCCTACCTCCGAACACCACCAACAATTACAATTGGTAATTTTCAGACTATCAATTATTCCGAGTACCATTTTCAGCAACAACACAATATTTGACATGCATGTTAAAGTAATTTGATACTCCCTCTATCCAATAATACCTTTAATTTTTTTAGTTCGTGTTAGTGACAGCTAATTAAATACTAGTTAATAATATTTACCTTTATCAAATTTAAATTTTTAGAGAAGATAATCATTTAACATTTTTTCCTTAAAACTATTCATATAAATAATAATAATATCTCATTTCAAAACCTAAAAAATACTTTCAATTTCAAAATTATTATATTAATTTTTTTAAAATATACTCATAACATATTTTATACGAGTAAAAAAATCAAATTATCTCCAAAAAATAAATAATACTCCCTCTGTCCCAGGAATACGTTCACGTATTCTCTGGCACGGAGTTTAAGAAAAGTAACTTTTTGGTGGTGTGATGTAAGAAAGAGAAGGGATATTTTGGGTAATTGAGTAGAATAAAATGTATGATATAGTTGACTTTGACTAGATTGTGTGTAAAAAGAAAGTGACATTTTTGTAATATTGTAGTATTGTAAGGTTATTGATATTGTGTATTGTTTCCATTTTTGGGGGGCGAATGTATTCTTGGGACGGACCAAAATAGAAAGTGCGAATGTATTCTTGGGACGGAAGGAGTATAATATAATTAAAAAGTACTCACTTTTTCTTAAACAAGTTAATTTCTTTTTTCTTTCTTTGATTAAGATAAATATAAAAATATATAAACTATTATTAAGATTTTTAAATAATTTAATATTATGTTTAAATATTTTTCTTTTAATTGGGATTATATAAATAATTTAAGAAAATTAAATGTAATATTAAAATTTAAAACAAGTTTATTCAATAAAGGCCAATACTACTCTCTTCGTCCCAAATTCATCTTTATGTTTATTGTACATACGAAGTTTAAGGAAAGTCACTTTTAATTTATTTTTTGGGGTAGTATGATATTTTTTAATAATAAATACAGTAAATGATAAAGTATGTTATTTGTGTTAAAAAATAGAATTAATCTTAAAATTATAGTATGTGAGAGCCCCACACAAATTAATTATTTATCTCTCTTTGGGCCCACATATCACACTAATGCACATATCCACTTTACATTAAATTATTATTTCTCTCACTCACAATACATTAAAATATTATATCTCTTAATTTACGTACAAAAAGCAAACACTCATGTTTCATAAAGCTGGAGAAAGTAATAATTATTAATGTTATGATTTCATGCGTTGAATTGATATAGTTAATATTTTTTGGCTAGTTAATTGAAAATAAATTTTTAGGCTCTGAATTGAAGTTCGGATAGAGGGAGTATAAGTTAACTATTAATTCAAGACCTAAAAAATCCTTTCTGTCGATTAAGAATAAGAAAAATATAAAACTATAAATTTAAAGATTGAAAATCATAAAATCGTTTAAGAAATAATATAGACACTCTCTTGTGAAAAGGGATATTGTGAGATGGGTCGACCCATCACTAAAGTATGCTTATTGTATAGATGAAGTATGCTTATTTGTAGTTAAAGTATATCAATAATAAATCATATTATAACACGCTAAAATCATACTTTAATGCATAATCAAACATAATTTAGAAAATATACTTTAATAACTATTAAAAATACTTTATCTATAATAGGTATACTTTAACACGTCTCACAAACCATCTCACGTACGTAACGTCTCACAGTTGACTTTGTCGAAATAAAATTACAACAACATTAAACTACATAAAAGTAATATGTCTTTTAATAACATTTTAATTATCTAAAAATTTTAATATTCCCTCTGTACTAAAATGTACGCGTTTTCTATTTTGATCCGTCCAAATACAAAGTGTGCATTTTCCTTTTTGGTAAAAGGAAGGAGTAATAACTCAATTATTAATGTTATGATTTCATGCGTTGAATTGATATATAGTTTATATTTTTCGGTTAGTTAATTGAAAAATAATTTTTAGGCTTCGAATTGATAATTTATCTGTATTTTAGATATTGAATTAAAAATATTTCACTTTAGAATTAAAATTATATTTTTAGTTGAAAATATATAAAATAGTACTTACGCGTGAATTAATAAATTAGAATAATATGAATGGTCTAGAATTTAAAACTTGAAACACTAATTTTTTAAACTTAAAAAAGAGATATATTCCATTCTTTAGAACTTGATATGTTTAAGGCTACATAATAATTCATATTTTAATATTTTTATTCTCTAAATATAAGGAATGTTTATGTTCAATATAACATGCAATCTATGTTAATAAAAAAACCATCTATATAATTAATCGGGAGAGTTATGCTTTTAAAATTATATATTCAAATTACTTACCTAATCAATCAAGGTAGAGCCCAATAAAAGTGTTGTCAGAATTCTTTCGCAAAGTTAAAAAATTCACATTACATAAAATTAAGCTGTAAAATTAAAATTAAGCTACGAACGAATTAAGATACAAACACATAATTTACATAAAAAAAATTTCACGATCACATACTCCCTCCGTCTTATACAAAGAGCTTTTTTTTTTGTCATTTTGGGCGTCCCACCAAAAAGTCATCTTTTCTTTTTTACACACACTAGTTTTTACCCGGCCGCGTGTTGCGCGGACAGAGACATTTTTTAAATATTTTTACTTTTGTTTTTTTATGAGGTTAATAATATTCCCTTGGAATTGATGAGTAATTTATTTTAATCTAAAATCACAACGATCTCATGCATGACTTGATTGTGATTCTTAAATCGCTGTCATTAACAACTATGAGGACTAAAATACTTAGTTTGGGAAGAAGCATGAGAAATGTGATAGTTTTACCTGGTGATGATGATCAGATTGATGAGTACGCGTTGTCGTTCTAGGTTGAATTTCCCAATTGTTGATATTAGCATGTAATAGAGCTTGAGCATGGAACTAAATATTTGGAAGAATCTGCAAATTCATTGTCACATTAGATAGAACTTTTCATGAGGAAGATTACAGATATGTAATGATGAGGAAGGTTACTGTTATGTAAAATAATGTGAGTATTGAATTACAATTCTACTAAGCATGTTAAGAACTAATTATGTTTGAACTATGATCAATTATAACTGTCATGAGTTTCTAATTCATTTAAGAATTCATTCGCTCAAATTAGTGCATATGGTTATTAGTTAAAGAAACCTGATTATTTGAATAATAATCATGAATACTTAGAATTTATCAACTAAAAATGAAAGAAAATATAACTATAGAGAAAGGGTGATCGAAAGGTTAATAAATCCATCACCCGTACCCGTATCAGTAAATGTCCATCACTCGTATATACCCGTATCTACAACATCGTTTTTGAAAGTTGACATTTTACAAATTCAAATCATACTTACTCATTCAGACTTTATAGGTGGATAATCAATGAATATGGAACTGCAAAGGAAACATAAAAACATAAAAAGAAAAAAATGAAAGAAAATATAAGTATAGAGAATGGGTGATCGAAGGATTATCAAAGACATTGCTGAATAAAATATCCATCACCCATATCTATCACCCGTATCTAGACAACATAACTTTTGAAAGATGACATATTACAAATTCTACCAAAGTTACTGATTCGTACTTTATCGATAAACAAATGATGAATATGATCTTGAAAAAGAAACACAAAGAACATAAAAATGAAAGAAAATATAACTAATGAGATTGGGTGATCAAAGGGTTATCAAATCCATTAACAAAGAGAAATATCCATCATTCGTACTTGTATTCTAGTAAATTCCATCACTCATACCCATATCTAATCAGAACATGATATGTTTAATAACAACTACTTTAATCAGCTGATAGATTAAAAAAAAACTTCTTATACATTAAAAAAAACTCCTTATACATTTAGAGACTTATATTTATAACTAAAAAAAAATTCTAATATACTTAAACACATATATCCATGTGCAAGCAGCTATTTTTGAAAAATTTATTGAAAAAATTGAATGGTAAATATTAAATGAGGAGCTCAATAATGCTTACTGAAATAATTATGCGCATATAATTTTTGCAACGCAAGTTCACTATAATTTATCCAATAACATTGTACTAACAATTCTAAGCCCCAAAAGTACAATTCATTGAACCAAATCACAATATAACTTGAATTTTTCATTGAGGTATTTTTACGGATACTTGACATGCTTGGGTTTTATTAGTTCGAATTTTGAAGAGCAATGCATCAACTAATTACAAATTACTCAAAAAATCACCAAGCCATTTAATTTTCATTCATCATGCGCAAACTACATCTTCTTACTTACCTCTTGTTATGTTAGAAAATAAAAAATTAAAGAAGAGGAAGAACAATATCATATTTGAGAACGGTTAATTATAAATTGTCTTAGGTAATTTATATGTACTCAATCCATATCCATGTTATTTGTTATTGTGAATAAGTGTGCGTATATTAAGAAATTGAATTTTTTTTAGATGTATGATGTAAAAAATTATACTTATGAAATAACAATTATTTAAAAAGATTTTGGAATGCCACAAACTCAGAGCTAATTTCACGGAAAAAATAAGATTAGAGAAATGAAGAAAATGATATCTGGTTTGTCACAACATTTAGTACATAAAAATATAAAGCTTTGTTAAACGGTAATTGTATTAAGGTAGAATTGTTATATAAATAAAATATAGTATTTATATAATTAAAGTATATTTGTAATTAATCATATTATAAAACTATAATATGATTTGATAGTCTTGTGAGTTTTTAAAAGATTATTACAAATAAATAAGTTGAAAAGGAAAAAGTTATGGAAATGTAATAATAAATAGTTGAAAATGTAAAAGAAGAAATTATAGAACTTGAATAAAAATAAGGGGATTGGCATTAATATTATTTCATTTAATTTTAAATTGATTTCACACATAGATGACAACGATAAAGTACTCTTATCCGTATTCATTTAAATATAAACTACTCGAATTCATATTCCATCATATTTTAAAAATATATATTCTGATACCCGTAATCATCTCAATCTCGTTTATCAATATATATGTTACCGTACTCTTTTAATATTTATTTATTTATCTAAAACATATAAAAACATGCATACCTTAACACATTGTTCTTCAATCTTGTGGCGAAGCTTCAAGACACACTCACTACTGACATCCAAGTTGTTCAAGGTCGTAGCAATCTCTGTGCCAGTCTTCTGTACCCTAACACTACCAAAAAATAATTTTGTTCCAAGATTGGGCTCCCTCGTCTTCTTGCATTGCATGAGACAAAGATTTATACTCCCTTTGTCATATATGTTTACTATTTGTATGGAAATTAAAACATATTGTATTTTAATCTTTAGTGGATTGAGTTGAGAAATATAATATTTTAATATATAATGAGTAGTTGTATTATTGTTGTGTGTAAGCCCTATAATGTGAAGATAAGTGTAAGATGAAAGTAAATATAGCAACGGGTAGGGTACCCGACCGTTTATTTTGGGGTACACGTACCCAATTAAAAATAACTACCGTAACCATACCTATCCCGTTTAAAAAATTATTATGGTACCCGTACCCCTCCCATCCCCGTTTGTTAATACCCACGGGTACCTGTATCCGTTTAATATTAATTTGATTTTATATATATATATATATATATATATATATATATATATATATATATATATATATATATATATATATATATATATATATATATATATATATATATATATTTAAATAAATATAATATTAAAATTACTCACATTATTATTAATTAAATGTAAAATAAATATAATATAATTTCTATTGTTTTAAATAAATATTTAATAAATATGATTAAATAATACTTATAACTATTAATTAAATATATAAAATACTCCCTCGGTCCCATGCTTATGTTCATATTTTTCGATTTCGATCGTCCCACACATATCTTCACCACCCAAAAAAGGAAACTTCACATCAACTAACAACCTCAAAGGTTCTTTTAATTTCAAAAATATCATTCTCACTTAACGCGCATAAACTATATAATATATATTAAATTTTATAAATATATATATATATAAACGGGTACCCACTGGTATTGAGTCATTACCACGTACTCATCTCAAATTCTAATGACATTTTCTAAAACTTTATGTACATGTACCAAACCCGTTTACAACTACCTGCACACATCCATTAGAATTCGTGTAAATCTAATACAAAAAAAAAAATCCGTCCTTTTGTCATCCCTAAACGGAGGGAATATAACATAAATTCTATTTTTTAAATAAATATTTAATAAATATAATTAAATAAAACTTACAACTATTAGTAAAATAAATAAAATATCTCATAATATATTGTATAAATTAATTATATCAAAAATATGTATATATGGAAGGAGGTACCGAAGGATTACCCGTACTCATCCCAAAACCTAATGAGATTTTATTTAATTACTCATACCCCTCCTAAATCAGTTTAAATTATTCTGTATCCATTTCATTGAGTTCAAGTAGACCAGATACGCATAAATACCCTTCTAATTGTTATTCCTAGACATGATGTGTGTGATGAAGTACTTATTTATATATTTCATTTTTTTTTATTTTATTGATCAATTTTATAAAACAATTTTTTATGTTGCAATAAATAATTAAACATTATGTCATTAATATTATTTTAAATTGTTGAAAAGAAATTTAAATTTATAATTTTTATAACTACGTATTATTGTTATGTGTAAACCCTATAGTGTAAACATAATTGTAGGACGGAAGTATGTATAGCAACGGGTAGTGTACCAAGTTATTTTGGGGTATCCGTACCCGATTAAAAATAAATATCCGTAACCATACTAATCCCATTTAAAAAATTTGTTATGGTACCTGTCTCATACCCATTTGTCAATACCCACGGGTACCTGTATCCATTTAATATTCATTGATTTTATATATATTTATAATTTTTATTTTTTAAATAAATATAATAATAAAAATTACATTATTATTAATTAATTAAATAATTAATTAATTCAAGTATATCTCTCATTTATTTAAAGAATTATTTCAAGTATATTAATGATATTTGCAAAAACAATGAGTTAATTGTCATACAATCAAATGAATGTTTGCTAAAACAACATACTATTTATATCTTAAATAGTTAGAGTGGATATACAATGGTTGATTTCCTACACTAGCAAATACAGTAATCATACTTTAAATGGAAGTTCATCTTATTTAACCATCAACTTTCATTGACTTGAATAAGACTCAATTGAGTCATAGTTATAAAAATAATAATCAAGTTCTCAAAAAATAAATAAATAAATAATCAATTACACCATGCCTAACAATTCCCCAGTAAGAATTATTTTAATATTATGTAGTGTAAGAATTTCAATATTTAAATGTACAATTAAAATTACCACTATTGTTTTCTAATCAATTGGTGGCACAATCGCCAAGTATTTGACATCACATTCCTTTACTTGTAGCCATTCATCAGTAGCTAAAATACACCTATTAATTTTCGAAGTCCATAAGTTTCGAACATGTATTTAACATAAGTTTAATTATTAAAATAAATATTTTAATAAAAAATGTACCGTTATTAACTGAAAATAATATGAATTATATTATTTTTCAGATAAATAGTACTTCCTTCGTCCCGAATTTATGTTCGCCAACACTATAGATACATAGTTTAAGAAAAGTTACTTTTTAACCAATTTTATTGACTTTTTAAGGGTATTGTGGTATTTTTAGGTAATAAATAAATTATAAAGTATGTTATGTGTATCAGGTGAGAGTGATATTTTTGAAATTAAGATAACTTTTGAGGTTGTTGGTTAATGTGAAGTTTTTTTTGGTGGTGAAGATAAATGGGGGACGGACGAAAACAAAAAGTGTGAATATAAGTGTAGGACGGAGGGAGTATAAATTAAATCTGATAAAAAAATATCATTATTTATTAAATAAAAAAATTACTCTTTAGAGACATAAATTATTATACTTTTAATTAATAAAAAATTACTTTTCAAATTCTTGTAATCCTTATTTTATCGACTCTTTAGTACATGAAAAATTACTCTTTAGAGACATAAATTATTACTTTTTTGAATAAAAATAATTACTCTTTAAAAAGTGGAGTAATTTTTATGTACTGAAGAATAATTTTTAAAAATAAGATTTAAATGTTACACCTGCACTCAATCAACCATATTTGTAGCAATCTCAGACATGTTTATCAATATCTTATGTTATAAATACTCATTTAATATCAATTTATTTACATATATTTTTAATTTTGTGATGAAATTAATATTTAACTTAAAAATATACTATTGTTATTAACTAAATATATAGAGAAAAATTTTAATATTATTAACATAAATAAACATTCAGTTATACTGATATGGTAAATTTATATCATTATCACTAAATTATTGGAATAATTTTGAAATTATAACCAAATTATTTTTAGAATAATACCAAAATTTTTGGAAACAATAATTTTTGGGATAATAACCAAAATAAATCAAAAAACAGATTTAAGTGTCTGAAGAATGAATCATTGTTTATGAGTTAAAATAGAATAGTGGGTAGTTTTTTTTAAATAAAAACTATATTTTTTTATTTAATGATGAATATTAAATTAATCAATATTCTAACGATTAAGTTTGTCCAAGTGCACCGTCACACACCAAGTACACCACAATTGAACTCGTAATCAAATTGATAACAAAAATATGAACTCCTGAATATACAATAATAGTGGATACAACTATTTAGCACCATAGACAAAATAAAAAAAATAAAAAATTTAATTAATTATTTCCTGCATCTATAACAAAAGGATCGCTGCAGAAAAATAATAAGTCATGTATTACATGCTTACATTATAGAATATTAAATCAAAATAATTGAAAATATTTTATCTATAAAGCAAGATCACTAATGTCATGCAGAAGCCAGAGTCGATTATTTTCCTCATCCAATGATGTTTTACCTAACAACTTAGAGTGCTTCGAAACAATAGCTCATCTATCCTACACCAAGTTGAATAGAAAATCCAATGAGAGAAATAGTGGAATCCATTTCCAATACAGACGTCAAAGCCAAAAACTGAAAGGGAAAAGACTAAAAAAAGAATACGATAATTGTGAGTTATATTTTAGTTATAACTTTGGAACTTGTCCTCCTCAGGTTAAAATGATGGTACCAAAATAAAACTAAAATGGAGGAAACGGGAAATCTGACTCCATCTAATTGGAGCATGTACTGAAATTCCATAATTCCTTTTGACATTCCATTACTCATACCGTGAATTTATTTTATACAATAAGTGAAAATTGAATAAAGTAAAAATACTACATGCAAATCAAAATTCTACAATTTAAAAGCATATTTGTATCAGTTATCTGATCAGAGCATTCATGCATTTTGACTTGAGAGGGTCAGTTATCAATAATTTAAACTTACCCACCTGACTCCAGCCTGTTCACAAAATATAGAGAGTATGTCAGTGTCAGTGCCACAACCAACATCAACTACAACCTGATGTAAAGGAATCGACATTTAACATAAAAAAACATACTGCAGATAGACAGTAAAAGAAATGGTAAGACAACTTATTTCATTAAGGGATTCAAGAATTGAAAAGGGCACACCTAATAATTAAGTAGGGCATCACATTCTATCTTAATATTTAGCATTACCAACAAATCCAGCTGAATCTATTAAGATAACAATTACGAACCCAAGGAGTAATTAACAATTACGCGAAATGATGCACACACATTAACAAAAATTTCCCAATACAAAAATTAGGTTTATCCGCAACACGTTATAAATTTTAATGACATGAATATAAAATCGGATGATACAGAATACCTTGACGACGATCGTATTAAAACAAAGCTTCCTGATTTGCGGTGTTGGAATCTGTGCTGGTGTCGGAATCCAAAATCTCCTTTAACCATTAAAATTGCAGCTATTACTCTGAACATCACTTTCATCTTCTTCTTCACATAATTATCTTTTTCTTCCTCATAACTGTAGCATTCTTGCTGGTTCATCATCCCAGTATTAAATACCAGACAACCCTATGTGCAGAGCCACAGTTAAAATAGTATCCATTAGTCCATTGTTACAGGGTTCACTTACAACAAATTTTAAACAGTGAAAACCACTTTTATATATAATTCAAAAGTTGTGATAAGGGTGGTGCTTTCGAAAATAAGTGATAATGCTCCCCCCCTCCCAACCCCAAAAAATGCTGCAAGCACCTCTACGGTCAATTAAGATAGCTTTCTAATTCCATAAAATCTTCCATTCCAATGGAAGGGAGCGGGTTGATCTGTCCTACAATCTTTCAATTAAATACTCTCTATGAAATGGAACAAATTCAACTAACAAAGATGTATGAATATTTAGAAAACAAATTTAAAAAATTATAATTTTAGAATTCAAACATGAACAAAGTTCTTCAATAAATTCGCCGATATTGTTCTGTGTACTGCATCTTGCCACAAACTAACGCATATTCAAATATTAGGACGAAATTCAAATTTAGAGAGAAAAGGTTATGTGACTATCCGAAGAAATTTAAACATAATATGAAAAGATAAATTATCTCAACCAAGAAGTTTGTATATACGTTGTCTCACTCTAAATTATTTCTAATGTTATCTATAGGAGTAAAATGAAAAAGATACTTAAGTAGGACACCACTATGAAACATCTCATATTCAAGACCATTGACATCACTTTGTTAAAATAATTTAATTAGTTCATTAACACTGTTTTCAGCACCTTGACAGGACGGACGTATTAACACTTAGGCATATTAGAAAAGTAAAAAACCAAAAGAACAAGACCAATAACTATACTAAACCTGTAAATTCTACACCAATGAAAAAAATGCCAAGAAGCCAGGGAAAACATACTTAGAAGATGAGAAATCCTGTGATTATAGGTCATATCAGCCACGAGACAAAAATTATCCATATTTACATGGGGCATAACATGCTAAATAGAAAATCTCCAGCAGATTTGCACAACATTGATATCAGCATATATCATCACTATTATGGCAGAAAGTGAAAACATCAAATACTCAAATATTGATGCACCCAATGAGAAAGAACCGAGGTGTAAATGAAGTTAACAACTTTCAATTAATTACCTTGAAAGAACCTATTGTATGCACATTAGTATAATCACAAAATGGACAATAAATGTAAGCATATGATTCACTACACAAAATTAATATAAATGGATGCAAAAATAGTGCTCAAACTTATATAAATGAATATATATATATATATATATATATAAATGACCATTTATATATTGTCTTTTAGTGATTAAAAAATGAAAACACAACCGAGATATCTCCATCTTTAACTTCAAAAAATATATAAATGGTCAAATACTTAAAAGTTGGCATAGATACATCAAGGTAAGATATATGCTTATTTGACTGCTTCATGAACACAACTATCACATGATCATTTGGATCTAATTAACTTCTTATCAAAGAATTTACCAATAATTAAATTTCTTTATCACTATCCTACATGCATTAACTTTAATGCAAATAAACTAACTTAATATTCAGATGCATATATACTCCTAAACCAACAAATTTTGAATAATTAAGATAATCAAGATATCATTTGATGAATTACTTCATACCTGTGTAAGATTCCATATATAGGTGATACTCTTTGGTCTTGACTTCTCTTCTCTCAAACTCCAATTGTAAATAGAGATGGTTCAGCCAATCAAAAGAACATTGTTAGCTATGATTAAATTGAATACTAATTCATTACCTACATGAAGAAAATTAGGCCCCGAGGAAATATAGGGCAAAAGTGCACCTCAAGTCTATGAAACCAAAAACCAAATTGCTGCAACATCACAATTAAAAAATTTAAAAATTAGACTCATGAATTGCAAATATTAGCACTTGAGGAATAAAACCAAAAACCATATTGCGTTAACACCACAACTCAAAAACTTAAAAATTCGATTCATGAATTGCAAAAATAAGCACTTGAGGAATAATTCATTCTTCTAAATATTTAAAATTTAATAATTTTAAACATCCAAAACAAAGTGCTGACTTCGAATTTAAATAAATGATAACTTACCAAAAAGATTAAAAAAATAAAAGGGAAAAAAAGATAGCCAATTTACAGAGGATATACTGGACTAAGCACCGACCTCCAAAAAAAATCAATAACATGTACAAAGTAAATGTGCAAAACCCTGCAAAAAAATTATCTTATTTATAAAGAAATCCCATTTGTCAAAATTACCACCCATTTTTAAGTAAAACCATCCACCGGACTAAATTAAGAACCAACCAAATATACCCACCGAAACTTCGGTCCAAGCTCAAAACCCACAAACTTACAGCCATAATTGAGCAATGTTGAGGGGGAAAAAGAAAATTAGAAATAGAAAATCGTACCCAGAAAGAAGAATGAAATTGGTGAACACCAAATTCCAGGAAAAGCTGCAGCTCCAGATCCACCCATATCCTAATTGAACCACAAAAGATCAATGTTCCTCTAAGAAAATTAGTAATCAAATGTTCAGAAATCAAATTGCGAGGAATAAAGGTTAACAATTCTATTTCTCTAATGCACAATAATAGTAGTTGATAACATAGTTAATATTAAGTAAACATAAATAGAATTGTTTGAGCTGTAATCACAACAAAACAGACAAAATAACCAAATACAACCAAAGTTTACTTAATTTGCAAAGATAATATAACAAATACTGAAGAGATGTGAAAAGAAGGGATATACTTGAGTTTCGACAGTTGAAGAAAAGAATTTGTGAGGCATGTATTCCTATATAAGCTATCAAATAGTCTTCAAGTACTACCCAATAATGTTCGCAAGAAGTCAAATGGCTTCTCATCTCGTGCATTGACCGTGGCAAAGAATTTTTTTGATTCCACCTGAAAATCATGCATCTTCCTGCTAGATGCTACTGCAAATTTAATTAACTGTTGAAATCAAAGCCCTGAAAACATGACCAAGGAATCCATAACAGTCAAGTTGTATTCACTCATATATATGCAAAAATTTCCATTTAGAGAGATGCAATTCCTCAATAACTTAAACGTCAGATTAAAGAAATGAAAAATACACAAACAAAAACACAAATTTTATCATTTGAATAATAATACAGAATTAAAGAAATCCATAAATTCTTTTTTTAGATTTTAAAAAATATATAATTTTTTTTTTGAAATTTTTTTAGAAAAATAAGGATTAACTTGACATATTGGTGAATAACTTGCATACAACGATAAATATTTTTTCAGCATGCTTTGCCTCATTTCCTACAGATATTCACATAATAAACCCTATACATTAAAATAAAATATCAAACACTTATTAATAGTATTGCAATATGAAATTCAAATTCTTGAGAAAATGGAACAATTTATAGTGAATGTATCAGTCAAACACCCTTTTGTTGGTATAATACAGTTAACATAAGATCTAAGATTTATACTCCAATAAAACACACCCTGATAATGTCATTTCAGTCTTTAATTTCATAATGTAATCTTAGAAAAACAAAATCAATTAAATCAAATTAATCACATTATACACATCAACGCTTATTAGTCCTCCATTACAAATTAAAAAGGTTAGAAAAAATTTATATGAGACAACCTCATATATTATTTTTTAGATGAAGATATAATTAATAGGATAATGGTGCCCATATAATTAATATATGGAGAATTAGTTAGTCTCAATAAAATACAATTGAATGTGAACAAATGGTAAAAAAATAATATTACCGTATGAAAAGAAAAAAATCCGCTTAAATATTGTGAAATTATGATGTTGACGGCGGGGGAATCCTGATGTTGACGACGGCGGAAGAAGATCGCGAAGCACTACATCTTTTTTATTAAAGTTTGAAAAAGAAGCGGCGACAGCGTCGCCTTATGTGCGATGAGGCTGAACACATGGATAGATAGTGTACGCAAGGTGGAGGCGGCGGTCGATACGGCGGCAGCTCTGGTGGGTGATGCTATAGGGATCGAAGAACTCATTGCCCATGGTATGGGATCAAGAGAATGGGAAAGAAAGAGTGGGGGAAATAAAATGAGATTAGGTTTGGAAAATTTTTTGTTCAAAAAATTGATATAATTTTATGTAATTACAAAGAGGTTCTAAAATTTGTATAAATTGTGGAGTAGGCACCGAATTTTTAAACAGAATATCAAAAGAGTGATCAACACAAATCAATGATAGAGATGTATTCTTATTCAATAGAAATAAATCAATGCTTGAGATTTGGTCAAATTAGTCAAAATTAAAAATAATTATTTTATTTTTATATTAGTATAGATTAGACCTACACACATCCACTAATACAATTAAAATATGGGGCCTACAATCACACTAATTCAACTACCTACTACACATTAAATAATAGGGTTAATTCCAAAAAAATTCATCACCTTATTGGAGGTTTTTAAATCTATCACAACTTTTTATTTTTGTCAATTTAATACACAATCTGTTTAATATTTTCAATTCTATCATAACCTTTTATTTTTATCAATTCAATACACGATATATTTAATATTTTCAATTCTATTACAACTTTTATTTTTGCAAATTGATATACCACTTATTTTATATTTTCAATTCAATTCACTACTACTACTACTTTTTCTTCTTCTTCTTATTATTATTATTATTATTATTATTATTATTATTATTATTAATTATTTTGCAGACAATATGACTGAATTCTTCGGATCACTATTCATGTAATATTATACTTCTTTTTAATCTTTTATTCCTTTTGGATTTTATGATAATAATGAAGTTGATCAGTTTATATGCTTTAGAATTTGATAAAAATCAGTCGTTTTTCCCTGATTTATTTTTATTTCTGAAATTTTGTGATCTTGAAACAATTTTTTTCTCCTTTTATCGTAATTTTTAATTTAGATTTTTAATCAAATATATAATTAATAATTGTTTCAGATAATTAAATAGTTCTCCCATGAAATTTTATCTTTCTAATATTTCTTATTTTCTTCAATTTAATTTTTGAGGTGTTTATTTCAGTACTGCTGCCTCCATTTGTTAAATAATAATAATAATAATAATAATGAATTGAATTGAAAATATAAAATAAGTGGTGTATCAAATTGAAAAAATAAAAGTTATGATAGAATTGAAAATATTAAATTGATCGTGTATTTAATTGACAAAAATAAAAGGTTGTGATAGAATTGAAAATATTAAATAAATTGTGTATTACATTGACAAAAATAAAAGATCGTGATAGATTTGAAAAAACTTTCAATAAGGTGATGAATTTTTTAGGAATTAACCCTAAATAATAATACTCCTTTCTATGTGCAAAAAATAAAGACAACCCTTTGCCCTGGACGGAGGGAGTCTAATCAAGTTATTCCTTTCGTCCGCCAACAAGGGAATCATTTGCTTTTTGCACGAAAGGAATATTATTATTTAATATTTAGTGAAAGTTGTATTAATGGAGTGCGTATGTCCCATAATTTAATTGTATTAGTGAGATGTGTGGAGATCATATGTTTAAAAAAAATGAAACGTCTAAAAAATAAATGAGACCTTTTGGAGCAGACGACTAAAACGAAAAAATGATATTCTCTATTAGACAGAGGAAATATAAAATTAAGCTACAAACGAATTAAGGTATAAACACACATGATTTTAAAAAACAATATTATATACTATTAAATGATGGGTTAATTGCAAAAAAAACCATGAACTTTAATTCTATTGCAAATTAATCTTCACTTTTAAGAAATTGTAAAAGAAATCACCATCTTTAACTATTGTTGAAAAAAAAAACCCAATTTGTGACTAAAAATGGGTTTTTTTTGCAATAATACTTAAAGGTGGTGATTTTTTTTGCAATTTTTCAAAAGTAAGGATTAATTTGCAATAAGAGTAAAGTTCTTGATTTTTTTTGCAATTAACCCTTAATGAATAACTAAAAAATCTTATTAGAAAAAAAAAATCTTAATTATTGAATGAATAACTGAAAAACCTAACTTATAAATGGGGATTCAAGCTACAAACAAATTAAATTACAACATACATGATTTTAAAAAAATAAAAATAAAAATCTTATATATTAAATGAATAATAATAAAGAGTTGGTCTTTTGTGTTCCAGGGGCACACCGTAGGCCCATACTTTTTAATATTAGTAATTTAATACTAAAAAGTATAAGTGCACGGTGTGCCCTGAAACACACAAGTTTTTGCCAATAATAAAAACCAAATGTATGAGTGGTGATTCTTTTAACATATATATTAAATATTTATCCTTTAGTTGTATTTTGAAATAATTATATTTTATATCATATTTTTAAAGGCTTTTAAAAATATTTTAAAATAATCAAATTAAATTAAATAAATAATTAAATTAAAGGCAAAGTCTATTGTACCCAATTGTTAAGGTATCATCGGGTCAAAAATTGACCCAATAACCCGCATGTAAATAAGCTATTTTGTCTGATGGGTCTTTCACTTCGCCTCCAACTTCAATCGCTCTCTCTCGCTCTATCCATATTCTCTCTTTCTATTCCATCTTTCTACTGTCTCTCTGCTGCCCCTTCCGAATCATCTCTCCGCTCTTTCGAAGTCGCTTCCAGGTAATACTGCTTAATCACCTGATTTCTTCTCGATTCTCTGTCGCCTCTCTGCTGCTTTATTTGAAATCATCTCTCCGCTGCCTTTTCCGAAATCGCCATCAGGATACTGCTTAATCAGATCTCGTCATCAGATACTGCTTCACTCGATCTCTCATCCGCCACGTTGAAGAAGCAGTATTCGACGCCACGTTGAAGAAGCAGTATTCGAGATTTGAAAGATTCCAATCATCCTGGTCGCCTGTCCCCTCCACGTTGGAATTTTTTGGGGGAATTTCTTTTGTTGTGATTATTGTTGTGATTAATTCTGGAATTGTCTGGAGAGAACGTAGGAACCTACAAAATCTAATATTTTTATTTTGTAACATCTTAATTAGCAACTGTATTAGTTGTAATTTTATAATGTATAAGTATTTTTAAATTATTGTATACAATCCTAGATTTATTTCTATTGTGATTTTTTTGGTGGAATATTTTGGTGGAATGTTTTGTTGTGATTGTTGTTGTGATTAACTTTGGAGTTTACAGGGAGAGAAAACACCTTAATAAGAAACTGTATAAGTTATAATTTTATAATGTATAAATTTTCCTTACTTGACATATATTATACAAGTTTTATATAAAAATACTACATTTTAGAATAAAAAGTAATACGATTAATATATAAAAATTATGGTTACACATTATAATTAATTGTATTAGATGTAATTCAATAGTGTATATGTTTTCTTGATAAACATATTATTTAAAAAAAATTATTGAAATTTCAATATCTTCCTTTATATATATTCACTTTCTTTTTTATACGTTAATATAAAAATAATACATTTATGAATATAATCTTATACATTAATAAATGTAACTAATACAGTTTATCAGATTATATTACAATTAATTTTACGTGCAAATTAACAAAATTTAATATGAACCAGAAACTTTAGTAGAATTTTATCAATAATCTTAATTCAGTTACAATAACAAATTTGAAGTTAGAATAGAAACACAATTATATATTGAATAACAAAATTTAAAAAAAATGTGAATCCATGTAACAGGAGCTATAATCTGAGAGTAGATCTGGAACGAATGAATTGAGAGGTAGATCTGGAGCGATGTGGACGATAATGAGAAGATCTAAAGCAATGGAGAGAGATCGACGATGAAGACCCGAAGCACTGCAAAGAGAAAATTTGGAACGAGTGAGAGAGCGGCGATACAGCAGTGGAAGGTGAAGGTGGAGGTGACAGTGCGGTGGCGGCGGTGTGCGATGTAAGGTGGAGGCTATGCGCAGTGATGGTGGTTGAAGAAGTTAAATAGTGATGTGAGGATTTGAGGGTAAAGAGAGCGAGAGGGTGAGGGTGAAGCGGAGAAAGTGAGAATAAGATATGAGAATAATGAGTTATGTGTTTTATATATATGACCCATTTATGAATATGAGTTAGGTGCATTTAGTGTACCCTTATGTATAATAGATCAACTCTAAATTAAATGAAGTTACTACAATTTAACACATTTTTCTTCGTTATGAGGCTTCTAAACACAACAGATATATTAAAGATATTATTGTTGTAATCCTTAAAGATTAAAGATAGTATTTGTTGTAGTCTATTAAAGATATTATTGTTGTAATCTTCTTTAGTTCTTTAAGTATATCAAAGATATTATTGTTGAATCTTCTTTAAAGATAATTATGTATTTTTTCTACATTAACTTTTTTTTTCAGATAATTTGATATTATCATTTTACTTTTATTTTTAAAAAAAATTTACGATAATTAATATTACATTATGTAAAATTGTTATTAAGAATATATTATAAATTATATATTTAATTTAATATTGAGTGTTGTAATTTGAAATATATATTTTTACGAGGAACATTCAATTTTATTTGCAGTTTGAAAAATAATAATATACTATATTTTTATTTTTGAAAAATAAAATTTAAAATACGTGTGCGTTGGATAAGAGGTGGTAGTGATGATACAATGCAATTTTACGTGGAGAGTTTATCCAGCAGCCACCTTAAATATCACAATTATACCTTCACTCTCTGCATGTTTCTCTCTCTTCCATTCTACTTTCTCTCTCCTCCTCCCCAAATAAAAGTATGCTCCGAAGGACTTTATCTCACACAATTTTGGGCCAAACCCAATCACTAATCTCACCTGTTTCTCACGTATCCAAGGTAACTGCTTATTCAATTACACTTACGTTTGATTGCTTTGATTAATTACATGTTTATTTTGGTAATATAATTCAGATTGGAGTTGGCTGCTTTGGGAGTCAAGCTGTTTCGTCGGTGGAAGAGGCGTGTGAATCGTCCAATTTTAGGTATTTTTATTTTTATTTTTATTTTTCTTTTGGATTTTATTGATCGAGATTTGTAATCGTGGCAGAGGAAAGGATGATGGATTAGTAGGCATGGATTGGAATAATCTGGGGTTTGGTTTGATGGAGACTGATTATATGTATGTGATGAAATGTGGGAATAATGACGTGGAATTCCATCGTGGCAACCTTACACAATATGGGAATCTTCAGTTGAGCCCTTCCGCTGGCGTCTTGAATTATGGTCAGGTAATTTCTTCATCCGCTCGACTATTACGGATTACACTGCTCCCCACACCCCCAAACTTATCTTTCACACCTATTTCGTTGCAAAATAGAAAAAACTTTCATATCAACCAAAAATTAAAGCTCCTCCGCCCCTTCGTGTCCCTATGTGAGCACAGCTCTCCCCTTCCAATTCTATTTAAATTTATTTAAACCTATGTATTGATAGGAGGTTTAAATTGCAAAGGGCACAGAAATTGTAAAGGCCTCACTCATTATAAAAATCTCTCTCCTACAATCCCACCTAATACTTACTTTATAATTTATTTATTATTTTAAAAATACCATAATACTTCTAAAAAAATTAATAAAGTTATAAAAAAGAATAATTTTTCTTAAATTTCTTATATACAGTAACAGCGGGGCGTAGTTAAGACCTTTCGAGACGAAGGGACAATATTTGTAGAGTAATCTTTTATACGGGATAGTAGGAGTAATAAAATAGTCGACATTACATATATACATGTGCATGGAAATGTGATTAATTAATTTGGAGATAACAACGAAAATATAGTAAATTATCATTTTTAAAAGTCGATCCAATTTGTAGACATATATTATAAATTAATAGATTTTTACAATTATTAAAGAAAAAAAATGATGAGACCTCCAAAATTCGATGACGACAGAAAGGAGACGTGTAGTAACTTCTAGCCATGCGGCAACACAAAACTGACCTATCGATCGTCACTTTGGAAATCACTTATCATGGTAAAAGTGTAAAGTCTAACGATTTTTCAGCTTATTTGATGCTCCTAACTCGAGCAAGTTTTTAGTTTTATAAACAACAAAATTCTTGTTCAATTTTTATTTTATAAATTTATTAAAACGAGCTCAAAAAACTTTCATCAAATAATTTCGAGTCTTGTATAGTGCAGTTTGCTTTAATTTTCAGCCCTACTTTTTTTTTTTACAAATATAGTAATATTAAAAAATTAATAATAATAATAATATTAATAAAATTTAAAAGAGAAAAGTTGAGATTTTTTTTCTGATAGGTCCAAAAAATACAATATAAAAAAGCATAAAGATGAAATTACAATTATATAATAAAGATTAACATTAAACCTAAGAATAAATAATAAATTCTAAGTGTAAAATATAATATTAAATGTATAAAATTGCAATTATATCATAAACATTAACATTAAACCCTAACAAAAATAATAAATTCTAAGTCTGGAAAAGCCTTGAAAATAAAATTATCACCCAAGAATTAAATTAAAAAAAAAAACAAAAAATCGAAATCGCGCGAGAGGAGTGGTTTTAATTGGCAGAACGGATCTACAGTGATTACGGTAACCGGTTCTATGTAAGTCTCAATATCAAAATAAAACTGCATCCGGCGCCATTGGCACCATGTTTGGAATTGATTTGTTAAGCAAAGGTTCTGAAATCATGCTTCACAGGGACTATTTGAAGGTACGAAAGCTTACAGGAGAGAAGATGGCGGTATCTTTCTATTCCGTCCACAAGAAAATGCCATTCGAATGCAAATTGGGGCCGATAGAATGTGTATGCCTTCTCCTTCTGTTCATCAATTCATCCACGCTGTTAAACAAACTGTTCTCGCTAATCGCCGATGGGTAAATTCATCACCTTCAATTCTGTTTGAACTGATTGACAACCTCAGAAATTTCTCACTTCTCTTTCTTGATTTACTGCAGATTCCTCCCCCAGGAAAAGGATCTTTGTACCTTAGGCCACTGCTCATTGGAAGTGGATCTGTGTTAGGCTTAGCACCTGCTCCTGAATACACATTTTTTGTGTATGCTTCTCCTGTTGGAAACTATTTCAAGGTATTTTTCAATTTGCATCTTGTGTGAATAAGTAGAAGATGTATGAATGAATGCATTGATGTTTGATATGGATTGCTATTGCAGGAGGGTACTGCACCTCTTAATTTGTATGTTGAGGATATGTATCATCGCGCCACGCGTGGTGGTGCTGGAGGCGTCAAAAGCATCACCAATTATGCACCAGTAATGTTTGCTTTTAATGTGTTCGATGAAAGTCCTAAGTGAAAATGGGATTGAATGCTTTTAATGTATTTCTAGCCTTTTGATTTTGGTGGGATGTTAGCATCTTGACCGTCCTTATGGTAGTTCTTTGATTCTCCCTTGTCATGTAGGTTTTGAAAGCCATGAAAAGAGCAAAGGATAGAGGATTCTCCGATGTCTTGTACCTGAATTCAGTAAATAAAAAAAACATTGAAGAGGTTTCATCTTGTAATGTCTTCATAGTTAAGGTACTACTCATAAAATTTATTTTTATACTACTAGCTTCATGTGACAATATGAAATGTTCTGTTCTCATAATGAGTAGATGATGCATGCTCATATATCTGTCTCAAGAGATTACACACGTTCTTATAAAAATAAATAATTACTTGATTCCAGCATTAAGTGTGTATTTTATGATCTCTAATGCACAGGGTAATATTCTTTCAACTCCATCAACTAATGGTACTGTTCTTGAAGGAATTACTCGTAAAAGCATCATGGACATTGCACGAATTGAAGGCTACCAGGTATGCTCTGGCTTTCTGTGGTGTTTAATCTAGAGCTAATTTTTAGCAGTGGTACTGGGTAATGCAGCTTAAATCATGGACACATAATTTGCAAATTGTGGTTTCATCGGATGCAATAAAGTTTCTGGGAACACGATTTCAATATCATAATAACAATTTTAAAACAAAATTCATTCTAGTAAAATTTTGAATGGACTATTTAAGTGTAACTGCCCTTAATCTTTGGACTTTAGGGAAGACTACAAATGTAAAACACAAAAGAGACCACAGACGTTTGTCTTTTGAAATACATATTTATTAATGTTTGCATGTCTGGATGCAGATGTGTTCAGAACCACCCAAAATTTGGTCTTATAAATCTTTTTTAGCTTCTCCATGGTCCAATTCATACCATCTCATAAAGAAACAGTAAATTTATAATCTTGATTACTGCCAGGCATAATTCATTATGTTTTAAGATAACCTCTTTTCTGGAATCACCCTTGAACAAAGTTGTTTTTAAATAAGATCTCACTAATCACCTCTCATAATCTAAATCTTGCACTAAAGAGCTAACTCAAGCAAAGCTATGATATTCTTAAGCATGCTTCAACCCTCTTATCATTCCTACATCATATCTTATTTTTCGATGATAAGATTGAATTCTGCTATGCTAACAATTTACTTTTTTCTTTGTGGACATACTCCTGTATGTAAATGGTCTTCAAATCATAATATCTGTAAGATCCTTAATTGTAAGCTAGGTAGTCGAACATAAGATATTATGTGATCTCTTCATTCAGATCACCTAGATATATTGGTTGATGGTAGCTGTTTAGTTCCGATTCTAGAAGATACCTCTCGAGCATTACTACATTGATCACTAATTCTTATACACCAATTTTATGATTTTTGTATTAAATGATTTCATCAAAACTCTTTTAAACTAGAAATAGTTCTTCCTTGCAAACACTCCTTAATTCCGTTTGATGCATATGGGTTGTGCAGGGCAGCTTATCTGTTTCTCTCTAACATGACCAAAGTTGAGAACTTTTATAATCATCACTAAATATTATTTTTCCATTAAATGTTGATAATCTTGATGAGTTGTAGCATTCTCTTGTTTTATTCAAGTCTCATCTTGCTCTGGAAAAAAACATTTCAGTGTTTTCTGAATTCACCAGGTTGAGGAGCGTTGTATTCCAATTGATGAAGTAATTGATGCGGATGAGGTATTCTGCACGGGAACTGCAGTTGGTGTTGCTCCTGTAGGAAGCATTACTTATATGGGGAACAGGTAAACAATAGTAGACCTATGCTTGTCGCTTTCTTATTTACGGAGATGCTAATTGTTATTCGTTTTTTAAAACTGAACGATGATGTTAGATGTTAAGGTCCAGTAACTCATATTAACAGGGAAGCTATAAAACAAGTGTCGTGCAAATCAATCGAGAAACCAAAGTAATACACTAACAAGAATCACAAAATCTGAGAAATAGAAAAGTGAAGAACAAGATTTAAGTGGTTCAATCAATTTGATCTACATCCACTAAGGTATAATGAGTATCTTTATTGCTCGAGTTTACAGAGGTGATAGAATCAATCACTGAACAATAGCAGCTAGAAGATGATAAACTGACCAACTAGCTGACTTTGAGGCTTTATATAGCTGATCAAATGGAATCCAAAATAACCGACTTATGCACCAATAGAAAGATGATATTTTCACTTTACTATAGGCTTAAATATGTTCCAAACTTATCCCATCAGAACAACAGAAAACCACCTCAAACAGCTGTACTCGTTCACAATTTCCAGAAACTGTCAGCTGTACTGCTAAATAACTTGCAATTGTTTCTTGCTTCTTCAGCTCAAAATTATCATTCAAAACAACCAAAACACTCTCCATATATCAGAGTAATAATCCACACACGTGCATGAGACAAAGTAAAGAACTACAAAAGCAAAAAAACTTATAACATCACAACAACCATGCAATGTCAAAACCGATGGAGCTGAATAGTATAAAATTTCCAGTTATAGATGACTTAAAAAAAGTCAAGCTTTAGATCAGCAATAGAATTTTAGATTTTGTCAACTCTGAGACACTAAACCCACTTTATATAAATTCTAATTACATATTTCAATCCTTGCAAAGTAATAGAGTATTATCTATAGAGCTATATATAAGTTCAGAGAACTTCGTGGTTTGTTTGCTTATCGAATTTTCCCACCCTTGCTTATAGTAATGATAACGAACTAAGAGTAAGCTTATGCACATACCCTAAGTAATGATAAGGAATCAACAGTTCTCTTATATACGTATATGTATATCATAGGATACATCCTCATACCTTGTTGTATTTCTATAATTTTTTGTGTTTCTTGTTGGACAGGATTGAATATAAGATGAACACTCAGCTTGTGTCCCAAAAACTTTACTCAAGACTTGATGGGATCCAAAGAGGTGACATTGAAGATACTAGGGGATGGGTTGTACAAATTAATTGACACCTTTGTGTCCCTCATTAATTTACTGATTGATTGGCCTTGGTACATGTAACTTGTGTAATGAATGCAACTACTACAATGGCTTACACTTTACTAATAAAAAACGTTTCTACAAAATAAAACTGTGCACTCCCATGTGAATATTGAACCTAGGAGCAGCCAACTGCACCACCAAATTTGAAATATTTCTAGTATGAGTATGAATTGTGTGGAATTGGGTGTAGGTGTTTCTTCTTCAGAAAACATTACTAAACATTTCGACGAGTGATATTGTTCAAAATATCAAGTGGTACTCTTTTCGGAAAAGTATTAGTCTGTCATGGAAAAATCGTATTAACTTTTATATTGGAGAGTAATCATTTGTCATACAGAAAATGAAATGTTTTCATGTTACTTTCCGTGGAACTGTACCATAGAATTTTTTTACGTTCATATATTAATGGTGTACCCACTATTAACGGCTCCATCGCCCCTTCCCTGGGGATTGGTGGAGGAGGTAAATCGCAGGATGTGCCTCAAGTGGTTTATAGAGAGTGATCACTGTTTAACTTGTGCTTGCAAGGGGCTAAATCCATGCCAAAGGCAGGATTCGAACCCTCACCCTGCAGCAACCAAACTCAGTTGGAAGGCCTTTCCACTCTCCCCTCTACCACTTGAGCTATGCTCTAGGGGCACGTTCATATATACTCCTTCCATCCATTGTCAAATCTATTTGTTTGTTTTGTGCGTGTAGATTAAGAAATATTATTATTTTATGTGTAGTGGGTAGTTGTGGGGGGTGTGAGTCCTATATTTTAATTGTATTAGTGTGTGTGGGTCCCATGTGTTTAAAATGGAAAATGGATAGATTAAAAGTGGACGACTCAAAATGATAAAATGAATAGATTGACAGTGGACGGAGGTAGTATTAGAGCAACTCCAAAAGCATATGTATATTTTTATGTAAAATAGTAAGACTCTCCAACACACTCTTTAAATTTAAGTATTTAACTCTGTATTTGCTCAATTTCCCATATTAATTTATTTATATATTTTATTCATCCAATTATATAATTATGTTATAATTTATTAATTGCACATTCCATAGATTCCTATAAATTAGTATTGAAAGTTGTAAATCAATTAATGAATTAAATTTTAAAGAGTTTAGTAGGCTTTATAAATTTGAAGAGTGAAACAAAAAAGTTAAACCCAAAAGTTATTATAGAAAGCCTTTTGAATTGAGTTTTTTTTATTTACTCTTTAAATTAACTAAAAATTTGAGTTTAAAGAGTCTCTTGGAGATGCTCTTAAAGTTGGTCTTTATTCATGGGCATCATTGAGTATTTATATTCCGTAGTAAATCTAGAATACGTATCGACATATTTTGTTATTGGCAACCTCTCGCAGGCAAAAAAAAAAAAAATCCTCTGTAGCATTTTGAGTGAGGATTATCTCTTTCATTTAATGTATTGATTGCCTTAAATAATTTATTATTATTATTATTATTATTATTGATATGTACGCGTTTAAATAGCCTAATTATTAATAAATACATTGATTTAATATAACTACTGATAGATACATAAAACTTAATCTATTTTCCAGCATTACCTAGTGTACTTTTCAATTGCACTTTAAGGAGAGATTTCAGGAACTATCATATCTCCTATTTCTCACTCCAAATTGCAGACTAATGTACATTAAAGTAAAATTTTAATGAGTTTCTTTTTTTTTTGGAATTTATTGGCGTGTTCTTTTCTCTGACCAGTGTTCGCTCTTCAATCATGATTTAATATATTCTATTTCTCTATCTGAATTGCACTTTAATGTACAGTAACATGAAAGTTTAATGAGTTTCTTATTTTAGGGGAACTTTAATGACGTGCCTTTCCTCTAGCCAGATTGGTGTACATCATCGTGTACACTTCAATGACGATTTTAATAGTTTATTCTTTATTTCTCTCTCCCTAATTTATTTCTCTCATAAGGATGCACGCCGATGTACATTAGAACAATTACTTAATCGAGCTTCTTTTATTCCCTCTTAACGATGCATACTGATGTTTAAATGAATATGAGTATTATGCGTAAAACAAAATAAACTTTTTTATTTATTAGTAATTTTCTAAAGCGAATGTATTGTTTAATAATACTTAAAAACGTTTTATACCTACTAATTACTGATTTTTTTAACTTGCATCAGCATAAATTTTATTTAGTCGTGTTTTGCGTTTGAATTAATCAAATCGTATCTATAATATATGGACGACATGATGTTGGAAAATATTCAAGTAAATTCAACCAATTCAACAAACAATAGGGATATTAATTTAGGATATAACAAATACAATATTAACTATTCAAATAAAGATAAAACAAGAGGTTAAAAGTAGCTTGGGTCGAAGCACGCCTTAGCGCTATCTTTAGAGAAGAAACGCCCCCATTGCACAACTCGATAGTCATCTCGTGTGCAGCGATGAGAACCCTGAACTACACACTTACTCAATGCCCAAAGATAATATATTTATATATAGAAAAATATATTTTTGTAGTGTGAAGGTATGTGTATTGTGTAGTATGGAGGTATACATAATATAGAAGTATGTATATAGTATATATCAACGTGTATTGTAGTAGTTGGATAGATGTGAATATGTGTAGAATATAAAATTATGTGACACAATCACATGAAACATTGTAGCTATTTTATAAACCTCTCATGCACTCATTTTAATTAAGAGAATTAATACACATTCATGTGATATAAATTTGTTAATGGAGGTCATAAAAACGAGATGGTTACATAACTGTTGAGGTTTTAAAAATATATAATAATTATCATAATAATTATGTAATAATAATTTTTATTTTAAATTATAAAATATCCAACAATCCCCCACATAATTTAAAATAAATAATATATAATTAAGAAAATAAGTTGAGCATATAATACCGTGTAATAGGTGTAGGTACCTTTCGGGTTTGAACCTCCACTTAGTGTAAACGAATTAACCACGTTAAGTACATAGTGACATGAATGTCTTGAACTATGTCCTTGGAAAAAATATGGCAATTCATTCCACACACGATATGAGTAAACATTGTGGTTCTATCAGTGGTGTGCTTTACAGTCATGCACAGAATCTTGTATCATGAATATTTTTAGGGAGTAGCCCCCACCACTATGTTCACTTAGGTGAATCCTCCACTAGTGATTTGTGACAAACCACCCCGCAAAGAATATATGCCTTTGGATTTATTAAGAGTTAGACTCAACTTCAAAAGTCACATGAAGAGCACTTATCACCATAGGAATGAGATCAGGAAATATATCCCCAAAAAATATTATATTCATCACGTGTGCTCTTTCAAGTCACCCCTTTACAGTTTCGTTCTTAATCGTTGAACTTCGTTCATGGGATCGCCATACCTCCGAAGACGGGTTTCCACTATGGTGACTTAATTAATAGGCTCCAATCCCATCCCCCTCGATAATTATATATAAATAAAACTCGTTGACGTGTTAATCTCTTTGTGAGCGGATCCACTGTATTATTTTCATACCTGACAAAATCCAAAGAAATAGCACCGTGAGAAATTAATTGTCTTATTGATTTATGTCTAACACTCAAATGCCTCTATATTATTATAATTTTACTTTTATCCTTAGCAGTAGCCACTCACTATCACAAAGTAGTGAGACGAGAGTAATTGGCTTAGGCAACGAAGTGACACATTTAGTAAACTTTATATCGATCGATCCAGCCTACATAGAAACAACATCTAAAGATCACAGTTTATTTAGTTGACTTTCACGGTATTGCTACTCCACACATAGCCACCCACAAGTGGACTTTGTTTCATTTGAATCAACGATTCAGTCCGCATCATTGATATCTTATATGACATTAGTAAAATCATTGAATTAATTTAAAATAATAATTTATAGTCCCTTTCAAAATATTCAAAATAGTCATTCAAGTGCATATAAAGTATATCTCAATAATCCACCAACAACATATGTGCACTAATATCAAAATAATTTCAATATAATGAAATTGTGACAAAGAAATGGGTTCACCATCTTTAATGAGTTTAGTCCCCAAAAATTACATCTACATGACCAACAATTTTTATTTTCAAATTGGAAGACAATAATGTTTTAATATCAAATATTACTATTTATAAAATTTCATGTCCAAATGATAACACATTTATCACATAATACACACCAATAATAAGTAATGACACTATCAAGCTTTTCATTCTATTTCAGAACACCTTTCAATCTATAAAAGATTTAACAAATTTATAAACTTTATTTTTCTCACCAACCACAACAGAACCATTTTGCTAATCTACATAAATATGTCATCCAAATCTCCATTTAAAATTTCACATAAATATCTCATTCAAATCTCCATTTAAGAAGACACTTTATATGATGTATATCTAATCTAAAATATAAGAAGCAATAATAACTAGCATTTTTGTTCAAAATCTCAAATTCTGTACATATTATATAGTACCTTTATTTGAGCTATCACATAAACATTTTTTTTTATATAGAAAAGTTCTTAATTTCCAAATTTGCACTAACCTTTCATTAAAAGACATTTTATATTGGAGTAAAAAATTAATACATCCTAGTCTAATTACGTGATAATTAAAGAAAGAAGAATAAAAATCATTTCAAAACGTGTATGTGAACTATGATGACATATGGCATGGGAAATAATTTTTACTTATACTCACAAGGATTATGAATTTATTATCTTCCATTCCATTCTGTTTAGGTATACTACCCACTCATGAGATAATTTACAAGACAAGGACGACATAGTACAAATTGATAAAATAATCTATCACAATCCCAATGACAACATATCACTAACTGCTGGAATATTTTATATTTATTTCTTTTTTTTTTTATTCATAATTTATAAATATCATGTTCAACTTCATCAAGATCAAGGCATGCAATTATACTAATTCGTATGAGCAATAACATGTAGTATCATCTATTCTACTAACACTTTATATAAATATTAATTGAAATGTTTAATCAATAATTTGAAGAGATAAATGTATAACCCCATGCACCAATATATGTTCTAAGAAAACATCAATTCGAGACTCAAAATTAATTTTATAAAAATTTCACAAACTCCAAAATTAATCACTCAAAATTTATAAGTAGTACTATTAATTGAATAAGATTTATTTTCCAATCATACCAAACTCAAAAAATAAACGAAAGATTATATATTTTTATTTTCCACAACCACATGAACTCATATGAGTTTAATCAGAATTTTATAAGGAATCCATTTTTTCAAAATTAGACTAGACATGAAAGTCAATTATTATTCATACGAAGCAAGCATAACTGATCAATTGGACACTTAAATGAGGCAAGACCAAAAAATATTTAAGCATAACAGTCTACCAATATTGCAGATTAACCCATTTCACATTTTACATAATAAAAACCAACAATAAACAAATTAAAAAAATGAAAAACTATCCTAATTAAACCATAAATAGCTTTAAATTAAAGTCAACTATCCATCACCTCTTCAGGTGAACAATCATTTTGGTCTCTCTCTCATCAATTATATTTTATTTTATGCATGGCACAAATATAACCTATTGCTTTTTCTTATTTTCGAACCTTCTTCCACACTCTTAAAAATATCCTAAAATCAACCCAAACATTTGAAATCTACTTATTACTATATTTTTGCATTAACTATATATAATTTTCACAAAACATTTACAATGAGTATCATTGGATAATATATAACAACTCCAAATAAGAATATTCAACCATACTTGAAACCATAAGAAACATAAATTTGATACACTTGTAACAAAGTAATAACAATTATTCCATCAATATTAGATAAATCAACTAAAAATCTACTCTCAAGGCTTTTCGGGTCGTTCCAAATTCCAAAACTATTATAGATCCAGGTCACTTAATTATTTAGAACATATCTCATCTAGAAGGTTAATTTAAATTGTGAAATAAATCATTCCTTATTGAAAAAATAATTTGCACTTGTACAACATATATATTTCATAAGAATTTTGACCTTCTATTTAATTTGAGGAAAACTACGAAAAATTTTCATTCTCCTCAAGTAATTTTTGAATCATGATAAAACTCTCAAGAAATTCACAAGGAAAGTAAATATATAGTTCAAACACTGCAAGAATGTAGCTTGGCTTCAAATTCAGTCCATTTTTAACTAGATCTAAATTCAATGATTCAAGCACACTACACACAATTGACCATATCTAAAAATAATAATTTTATTGTAATTAAATACCCGACCCAATAATTTTCACTATTAAAAGAAGCACTAATAATTTTTTTTTTCTTTTTGATTTTGAAAAATCGCTAAAACACCATTTAATTTTTCCATATCACAAAAGTTTAGGAAATTCATATTGCACACAAAATTTAATAATCCTAAATTAGTATAAACGTTTTATTCTCTAAAATTGTTGGAAAATATTCAAGTAAATTCAACCAATTCAACAAACAGGATATAACAAATACAATATTAATCATTCAAATAAAGATAAAACAAGAGGTTAAGAGTAGTCTGGATCAAAGCGCTATCTTTAGAGAAGAAACACCCCACTGAACTAGTATTATGATATTCTTTATTACACGTTCTTCTCCCAAGATTCGACAATCCGATAGTCGTGTGCAGCGATGAGAACCCCGAACCATACACTTACTCAATGCTCAAAGATAATATATTTATAGGATTAATTACTCTAAGATACAATGTTCTAAGGATTATTACTATAAGATATGTACAGTATAAAATATTACGATAAAATACAAAAATATAAAACTATATATCTAATATACCCCTAAATGATTTAACATAATAAATTAAATCTTATCCAAATATATCTAAATGATTTCCATATTCTAAACAATCTTATCTCGTTCAAATTTATCATCATCTCCACATCATCAATTTGTTGAATTTGCTGTGGATAACGTCCATAATTTTCAGCAACAAAGTTCATTTCCGATATGAAATATTTGAAGGTGAGTTTACGACTCCATGAATTAATTTACAAAACTCAACAATGCAGAAGAGTAGATTTTACTCCATTAACTTAAATTTAAAGTAGAAATTCTATAGATTATTATAGACAGAACAAGAATCTTATCCAACAAATTATCGCAATATATATAATCTTAAAGATATAAAAGTATTTTCCAATTTATCCTAATATACCAAATATATCTCCAACAATCTTAGGAAGAAATCACAGTATAATATCAAATATTTGATTTTCAATTTTACCTTATTTCAAAAATTATTTTATTACGAGTGCATACATCCATGTTATTTTAAAAAAATACACACACAAAAGAGTTTCAAACAATTGTTTTTCTTTTTATGGACAACATAAATGATTCTGCACAAAAACTACACAATACATATGATTTTTGCACAACATGAGAATTCATTACGAAAAATGAGACAAACAATTATTTTTCTTTTTATGGACAACATAAATAATTCTGCACAAAGACTGCACAATACATATAATTTTTGCACAACATGTGAATTCACAACGAAAAATGAGAAAAGTTTCAGCATAATACTTTTTGACAAATACAAATAAGTGATGCACAACATAGATGATTCTGCACAAAGACTGCACAATACACATGATTTTTGCACAACATGAGAATTCATTACGAACATAGAAATTCATTAGGAAGAATGAGAAGCGTCTATGGTATATTCCTATCGGAGACATTGCACAATACAAATTACTCTGCCAGGGCCGGCCCTGAGATTTTGGTGGCCCTAGGCGAAATAAAAAAAGGGGCCCCAATCGTTGAAGTCTTCATTTGCTAATAATACATCGTGTTTGCATTTTTTGAGTAAACAAGCCATTTTTTATCTTGATTCTCACCATATGATAATTTTCTTGTGTAATATGTGTATGAAAAGTGTCTAAAAAGCTCATCTTTAGAAAATTTGAGATAATTTTCTCTTCTAGGACATTTCTCCATCAAAATATCTCTAATTTTATTATCAATGTTATCCCAATCTATAAGATCACATATATCACACGCATAATCTTCATTCTCTAAAATATTTTCATATTTTTTTATTTTCATTATCAACATCTTCATTATCTATTTCATTTTCATTGTTTAGCAACTTTTACTCATTTAAGACTTTTATCTTCAATTGCTCTAAGTAAATTTATCTTTATCATTTTTATTTAACTCATTTTTATTCTCAACACCCACCGTATTCACAGCAGGTAACTCATCACTATTTTTTAATTCTTCTCGCTCATTTCTTACATGTTGATCATTTTCTTTTGAAGAACTCAGTTTTATAAATTTATCGCAATGCCTCTTTGAGAATTAGCTTCAAGTCTTTTTCTTTTGTTTCTTTTTTAATACTTGATGTATGATTGATGATTATAACCAAATAAATAACAAATCTAATTAATAAAATCAATAAAATAACAATAAAAAAATGATAAAACCTGACTGATGCGTATTTTCTAGAAAACATGATTGATATTTACAACCAAATAAATAAAAAATATAATTAACAAAATCAATAAAATAACAATAAAAGAATGATAAAACCTAATTTGAAGAATGGTTGATTTATATTTGAAATTAGAGCACACTAACTAATAATAGCTATTAAGAGAGATAGAAATTCGATAAGAATAAGAATTGTAAAAATATTTACTAAAAGTTAGATTTATATAGGTTGAGTACACCATGGTTATAAAATAAATTAACAGGTCATAAAATAAATTAATAAAAAATAAATTAAGATTAAGATTATAACATTGAAAAGAGAAAGATATGCTGAATATACAACGATTAAGATATATATATATATATATATATATATATATATATATATATATATATATATATATATATATATATATATATATATATAATTATTGCACAACATAGATGATGTATGATGTATTGTATATCGAATAGAGCAAATCAAAATAAAAGATATTCGTATGCCAATTGTGAGATAATTCATGCTTACATTCATCATTCATTTACAAAAAAGTTTCATTCGACAAGAGATTATTGAAGCATAGTACAACTTATTTCTTACTTGATGATCTATATTGAACTAGAAATTATTTTTCTATGAAAAAATAATGATTGGTTTCGATACATTTGTGGATATATCATCCTTATATCAGAACGCAATGCTTGTCTATACTAACATAGTTTCAGACTTCTCTAATTCATCTTCACTTTCCACATCTCAATGCTGAAACTTCACATACGAATCTTCACCTTCCACATCTCAAGACTGAAACTTCACATACAAATTTCTTTTTCCAAAAGGCTTCTTTGATATTTTGTACTATTTGAAACTTCACACATGCTACATTAAGTTGATACAGAGCATTTCAATCTTCACTTCGTGTGCAATTTTTGCACAGACGGACATACATATTTCAGCACAACATTATCGTTAAACTTTGCAATATACCTCCTTTTTCTTGACTACGCACCGACGAGAAGAGTAACTCAACTCGTGAGTCTGACAATAGAGAATCAAATCCATGATCGAGAGGAATGACAATGATTTTTTAGGATTTGGAAAAGTAGATGACGATTGAGAAATGAAAAGGATAATTGTGTTGAGAACAAAAATATCATGATTTTGAAAAGATAAATAAATTAAGCAAATTATTGGGTGCAAGGTTGCACCCGTATCCGACCCGTTTTCTTGATCCGCCATATATATACAATTTTTAACCCATATTCATTCTTCAGCCCGCGTCACTCTCTTTCTTCAGATCCTCTCTGAAACCCTAGCTCACGCCACTCTCTTTCTTCTTCCTTTCTTTCTTCTCTGGTAACCCTAGTCTTCTCCCACTCTCTCTATTTCTCTCTTCATCTCTATCTTCTGTATGAATTGCAGTTGAAGTATTTCCACATCTGTTCTTTAATTATTCGCGGTAAGTATTTATCTATTTTTTTAGTTTCAATTTCTATTTGATTTTTACGTTTTTGTTCAATCGGTGATTATCGCGGTGATTATGTAGGTTTTTTCGTGTTCGAGTATGGTTAAAACCTCTATACCTATTTTGTGTAAGGTATATATGTTCTCACATTTTCTGCGCTTATTCTGCTAATTTTTTATCTGTAATTTTTTGCTGATTTTGTGATTGATGATGGGCTTTTCTGTTTCCCTTTTTTGTGTGACTGCTTATTTTGTGTCACTGTTGATTTTGTATTTCTATTGAGAGGTGTACGACTCTACTACCATATGAAAATCAGTTTAGTGTACTCTCTTAAATTCTTTAATGAATTATGATAGCTTTACTAAGAAACATGCATCTCAAACTGCTAAATAATCTTTTGTATAGTTTAGTTTTAGATTAATAATAGTACTTGTTCCATATTCTGAATAATTCTTTGATGTCTTTCATGAACATGAAATTAGATATGCTCATATTCAATTGATTTCATCTATGAGAGTAAAGTGGTTACTCTATTCCAGTGTATTTGTTTGTGTGTTTATTTTCTCTGTGGAAGTTGATCAGATTAGCATTTGTAATGTGACTGAAATCGACAACTTATATGCTTTATGTATACTTGAACAATGATATTCTCATAGTGAGCGCCAAAATAAATCATGCAGACATAATACATCATCTGTCTAGGCCTTAATATGTTTTGGGTAGCTGGTAGGTTTCATCTTCAATATCTTGTCCTCATGGTCTCATCATTTCAACCCTCTATTATTTTATGTTTTGTGGTTTGACATAATTTTTGTTGAGACTTGCACACAGAATTCGTTGCTCTGTGACTTGCAAACATAATAATACATATTCTTTTATGCTTACTCTTACTGTATTGCAAACAGCCTCCTTTTGTAGTAAAAATGTGGTTCTTCTGTATGTATTTTTCTTAACATATGGAAGTTGATTATTCTCTATTAATATTTTGTGTTTTGATGTTTAGGCATCTATAATGAAGAAGAATATGAATATTGCTTCTACGTATAAAAGACGGAAAGGCAAGACAAAGGACCCTATTGGAACACAGGTTCCTGATGAAGTGCTAGACAACCGTCTGTTATAAGATTTTGTTGAAGATGAGCCTGTAATGGTTCCTTTTAAAAGAAAACAGACTGATAGGGCTGATGCTAATGTAAAAAAGAAGAAAAAAAGGCCTCTGAGGACCCTATTTCTGAGAAGCCTTCATCCAAAGATCCATCAACTGCAAAAGTCATTCCCAAAAATCCTTCCTCTAAAACCATTTCCTTTAAATCTGATCCAGTTCATTCTACTAGTAAATCTTTTCCTAGAAAGCCTCCACCTAAGAATGCTGCTCCAAAAAAACCTTCCAATGAGGATCTTGAGGAGATTGAATCTGATGAAAATTTTGAAGTTGATGGTGAGCAGGTCGAATCTGATGAAAGTGATGATCATGTTGATGAAGAGTGGATTGTTGAGGATCAAGATGTTCAGATCAGAACTAAGAAGAAAAAAAGGTCTTTTTTACTTTAATATTTATATGTATATTTTGCCTATATTTGTGTTTAGTATGTTACTTGATTCATGTTTTTCTTTGCAAATCAATGAATTGATGTCTGAATATAAGAAATGGTCGTTAATGTTACTTGGTGTACATGTTATACACTTTATTTTTAATTTACATCAATTCATTTGTGCACAAAAGTTTGCATGATCTTCAAATTGTAGTACGCAAACTGATCATTATTGGAGAAAAAAATATATGATATTCACAGTCAAGTACTTGCTTAAATTATTCTCATCTATTATACTTATTATTTCCCTATGTAGCTCTTGATTTATGGGTATGTTATAAAATTTTATGTTGTGCTCTGTTTCTTGTATACATATTTGCCTAAAATTGTATACGTTTTAACTTATAGTGTACATGTATTAACTAAATTTATATTTGTAAATTTGATGTCAGAATATTATATCTGTACATTTTTGTATATTTTTCAGCTCATTCACTACTCAGTGTAATCCATGTGGATTGGGCAAAGTAATGGCAAAACTGAATGACAGACAGAGAACTGTTGTTCATAGTATAGGATTTGGTGGGTTGTTTATTTTGAAATTTGAAAGGTTTTAAAACCATGAGATGCTTGATTGGTTAGTAAAAAATTTTAATCCAGTTGCCAGGCTCTTTATTATTGATGAGTACAGAAGTTTCCATGTCACGACTGATGATGTTTATGACATGTTTTGCCTTCCAAGAAACAGTAGTCAGCCTATTTTGAAATATTACAAAAAAGAAAAACATGCTCTTTTGTTTAGGCTTCAATCTGATTATGGCATCAAGCCTTTATCCCCATTGCATATTTTATCCAATTTCCTGCTTAACCAATTGACAGATGGTGGTGAAGATTTTAAAAAAGTTTTTATGATTTGCAGTTTGATTTTTTTTCTGACCCCCGTCCCTAATCGTGCACTAAGAACTGGGGTGTTTAAATATTTAGAGAATGTAGACGAGATTAAAAACTTTGATTGTTGTGAGCATGTTTTGAAGGATTTGTGTGACAACATTAGCTCATATAAGGAAAAAAAACCAAGAATATTGGTGGTTGTTTGTTGCTTTTACAACTCGTCTACATGCACAAGCTTCTTTGGAAGGGTATACATTTGCCACGCACGCTGCCTCTTGTGCGACATTGGATAAATGAGAGCATAGATTTGCAGTGTGATGAAGAGGTAACTGCTGGTGCTTATGGTATTGGGAAGCTGGTTGACCAATATTTTCCTATATCTATCAATGGTCGTTTGAGAAAATTTGATGAAACTTCGTATATTTCTTTCGAGAGCAAGTCCACATCTGTTCCATCTGAACAGGTATTTAACTTTCTTATTTTACTTTTTTTGAAAAAAATTCTTTGTTTTTAGAGTTAAATTATCAATACTGTATAATATATGACATGTAATTGTATAGGTTTTATGCATATTTGCCTACTATTTTTGTTTTATGAACTAAACTAAATATTGTATTTTTATATTTTCATTAGGAACTAGAGCTTCTTCTTTTGGAGATGAAAAAGGAGACTGTGGCATTAACAGAAAAGTACATGATCAAATTGGAGAAAATTCTGAAAAATTAGACTATCTATATCTATATATTAATAAAAGCACAATAGTGGCTTACAATGGAAGAAGACGCCATCTTCTCCAAGAAGCTTGAAACATTTACCAAGGTGGAACTTCTTCAAGAAGCTTGAAACATCTATAAAATGGTGGCCTGCTAGTGAAGAAGGCGCCAAACAATGGCTACTCCGTTGGATTCTGATGGCTGTTGATAATGGCGAGTAAGGCAGACGACCTTGGCGTGGTGGCACTTCGGATCTGTAGCAGAGGCAGCATTAGATTCGATGGTATTCCGAACTACGGTGAAGGACGTCTATGATTTATGGCCATTGACGGACCTGAGTGATCGACCTATGGTGGGACTGAGGGAGACCAACAGCTGTTCGCGACTGCCGACTCTCTAACAGTCATAGCTTTGTTGAAAGGGTAATTATCTATACATTGACCATTTCTTTTTTATAATCTAGATTGAATAACTTAAATTTGAATAATTTTCTTAAAAGTATTCAAATATTTAAGGCAAGGAGTCATAAGATTAATCCAAGAATGAAGCCAAGGTGGGCATGATGTTGACGCTGCTGTTGAGACGGCGCTGTACCTCGGAGTTGTGTGTCTACTGTCGAGTGGGATTGGTGGCGGAGCTTTCATGGTGATCCAATCTTCATCACTGGCGGCGAAGGACCGGAGAAGTTAATGGAAGTATTGCTAAATTTAACTCTTCTTGCTTTAATTTGAATAACAAGTTTTTCTTTTTATTGCATTCTTCTTTGTATGTTTTATGAGCACTATCTGAAAATTGGTTAGGAAGTGCCTTCACTCTTTTAAGTTACAACACATGGTTTTATAGTTTGTAAGATTGCATGACCATCTGATTTTTGTACTTATTATGTAAATATGTTTCTATGCTACTGTAAAAAAACTGTTAATGATGAGGGGAATTGCTCCATCGGTGTAGTAAACAACATTACTTGAGAAAACTATGGAAGCACACTTGAGACGAATCTACAAGAAAGTGAAGCTCTAAGAAAAAAGGACATTAGTCATATGGTAGAGTTGTGTAGCTCCTTTATTTTTAAAAATGTTGTAAAGTAAAGAAAATATACAAATGCTCATGTACAATTTATACCACCCCTATATACAATTAACGGAGAAAACATATAAAGTAAAGAAAAATCCATCACATCAAATGCTCTATGCTACGAAGATGCCCATCATGCCCACATACAATGCAGAACATACCTATATACACTGAACAGAGAAAACATATACAATTAACAATAGATTTGCTTTTTGAGTGCTAAGCATATATGGGCAATGCTAGTTTTTTGACGTGAGAATCCTATATTATATAAACAATAATTTCAAACAATGATGAATATCTCATTAAAGAACAAACTTATATAACATGAAAGAATGACAAATGTACTAGTAACTGAACAAAATTCCAAGTATTGATACATCACTAAAACAAACGAACATTTGGAGTTTTGGATCCAAATTCTTTCACTAATTCTAATTTTTTCCTTTTTGCTGCTTTACTCTTTTCAAAATGACCTTTAACTCTCTTCTTTCTACCTTTTGTAATTGCATGGATGGGATCAAGTACAATATTTGACAAATCAACTGGTTTTTCCCTTGGCGGAGATTTTGCTGACTTCTCCAAGGCTTCAATAGCCATCAAATCTCTTTTGCAGCCTTCATGTATAATCTTTCTAGCTTTTTCATTCTCTCCACATTTTAGTAATAGATTATAGTAATTCCTAACTGCTTCATATCTCCATGGTACACTACTCCCAATACTTGAATTTTTCCCACTGAATTTATCCCATATTTCAGATTTGCAAATTTTGTCCATCTTTTCTGTATGTAGCTGTCTAGAATTCTTTGCACAGAACTTATGTGAAACACTCTTTAACAATGATAACATAAGATCCCACACACTTTCAAATTTATTACATGTGCATTGAATTAGATTCATATGAATATCAAACATGACATTGTCTTTTTTCCCATCATTGTCAACAAAGAAGACCTCAAAAATTATAGTCGTGTCATGATATTAGGCCATTTTTGAATAGCCCATCTTTTCTCATATACTTTACCTGAATTCATTAAATCCCTTGTCAGCCCATTTGAGCCTTTTTAAATCAATTCTTTTGATAGCCAATAAAGCTTAATTGAAGAGAGTGGTGATTTGAGGGATGATAAGGATGATGAAGGAAGAATCTTAAGGATCAAAAGAAAAATTCTTGAAGTAGTGTTTAAATCTAGTACTCCATGGAAATAAACACACTAGAGTAGTGCTTAAATCTAGTATCCTATGGAGGATGCGAGAGGTGGTGCCCGAAATTGATACCTCAAAAGAAAAAAAAGAAAGAAAAAAAGGGTGAAGAAAAGGAGAAAGATGGGAGAGTTAGAAGAGGATGTTGTGCTTGATTGAAGTGATGAGGAAGAATAAAAGATCGAGAGAGACTGCAACTTGATCGATCCGAGTTTTGAGTCACTTATCTATATATTCCCTACCTTTTCCAAAGAACCTACATTACAACTAAATAAAAGACCTTTTTGATCCATGATTTGCTAGCTACAAGTAAAATGAGAGTTGAGACAATGAGTAAGCTTATGGTTATGCATGCACTTGAATTGAATTTGAGCGTAAACACCATAATCCATAAGTGTACATCTTTTACACTTGAGTGCGAGTGATATATACTTCCTGTGAGAACATGTCAATGTAGCATTTGAATTGGTGGTGATTGTCTTATCTTGTATGCTATGAATTGACTATTACATGTAATGAGAGTTGCATGACCTAAGTTGAGGATAATTATATTTTCAATGGGGTATTTGTCATAATCCTTATTTTTCCACTAATTTTCTTACTCTCTCTCTCTCTCTCTCTTTATTTTTATTTTGTTGCCTCAGGACGAGCAACGAGTAAGTTTGGGGGATTGATGAGAGTGAAAATAAGCGTGTTTTCATGTCCAATTTAACACCTTTTTGATTGATATTGTTCTTATATATTAGCACAAGTGTCTTATATTCAATATATGTGAGAAAAAGGCACACTTGAGATGTTTTATTGTGTTTTAGGTAGAAAAAGGGATCAAAAGTGTAAAGTTGGAGAAAAGGTGTAATTTGTGTATGAATACTGAAAAATGCACGTCCAACTTGTGTAATTTTTCTGTGTTCATTTGGAGCTCTGAATTAGAAGTTTGATATATGATTGGAAAGCCACAAAAGAGAGGATCGTTTTGACGTAAAGAACACCCCAATCGGATTCCAAATGACAGAGTTATGATCAAAGTGGTGACGTCGCACACGCTATGCCGAATAGAATGGCTGTGCCACTTTGCGTGACTTGTTACACCTTCAATTATTGGAGTTTCTGTGAGTTCCTTATATGGATAGAAAGAAATGAAGAGAATATCGTGTGATCGCAAGAATTACTCAAATCAAAGGTCGGATGTCGAAGTAATACGCGAAACGGTGAGACTGCGCAAGCTTGCTCGACCAAAGGAGATCCGTTCGACCAGTATTGTCTTGGTCGAACGGAAGAGGAAACCTCGAGCAAAATGACCAAAAACTTACAGAGAGCTTGCTCGACCAGTTACTCGACTTGGAGGCCTTGCTCGACCAAGAAGGTTTGGTCTAACAAAATATCGCTGGGTTCTATTTTTGGTAGTTTCATATTTCTTTTACCAAATTTTGCATATTTCTCAAGTAAAAGCCCATCCAAGACCTATAAGGAGAGCTTACAAGTATAAAAGGGGGTGGAGACCACATCATTATTGATCATTGGAATCATATTGGATTGGAGAGATCCACAAATCCATCCTACACCCCACAAGGGGGGATCACCCCAACCATCATCCACATCCTTTCCTCCATCCATCCATCACTTTGAAAATTCGTTTGTGGAATTAAGAGGAGAACCAAGAGGAGAATTCAAGATGGAGAAGGACGCGACGACACTACATCTAGGGTTTATTATTTCCTAATCTATCTTGTAATTTTTTAGACATCCGGGTAAGATATATCCAACACCTATGATTGTTCTTCGTAACATCATGGGCTAGAGCCTTTTTGGTAGAACTAGGGGTGTGAAGGTTTTTACGAATTAATTGAACTTTCGTGTGTAAACTCCTTACAACACTACTTGTGAATTTATTTTATATATGATTGTGCTTTCTTAATCCATATTCACGGTCATTTTGTGCATCTTCAATTGGTATATAGAATCTGAGTATATATTTTGGTTGTAGATTGAGTGCGTTCACCACTGAACAGGATTCTATGTTATGATTCTAAGTGAGGGGACTCCGAAGCTTCATTAGAACTATCATATATGAATACTTATTAATTGAATTGAATTTGAGTAATTAAGTAGGATAAAGAGGATAATTTTATAATACCTATAAAGGGAGATCATATCGGGCTAAAGTACCAATTGACCAGGGAAATAATTTATATTGATAGTACCTAGAAAGGGGGGGTGAAATTATATCTCTTGCTCCGAGGTTATTCACACGTGTTACACGCATATTTACTTGTGTTCATAGAGTAGATATGCATGGTTTAGTGATGCGTTCATATTCCACAAGGCATAGTAGGACATCAACACACAGAAGAGAAATTAATAAGTAAAACTAGATTATCCTAGAGCTACATATTCTCCTACTTGATCCACTTTCATATTCTTCGAGTAATATTTTATTTTATTTGTTATTTTAATTAATTTTTTATTAGTTTAATAATTAAATCCTAAAACTTTATTGCCTTCGTCTTAATTAATTTAGTAAATAATTAAATTGATAATACGCCGTCCTTTGGGTTCGATAACTCACTTGGTCGCTTTCTTAAGCTGCAACTGATATCCTTAATACTTGGGGATTAATTTTGCGTGTAAAGAAAACGCACATCAATGGGGCACAAATTAAGTTATACTTATTTGTTGTGTATGTGGTGTAGAACACCAACACATCCCCATAAGTGTTAAAATCTTCTTTCATCATGGAATCTCTCCAAAACACATTACACAATCTTCCTCCCTCACCCAATATCACCTTGTAATAATAACTTTCCTCTTCTTCTTCTTCTTCTTCTTCTTCTTCTTCTTCTTCTTCTTCTTCTTCTTCTTCTTCTTCTTCTTCTTCTTCTTCTTCTTCTTCTTCTTCTTCTTCTTCCTGTTTTTCCATTAGTGATATTAGTATTTGAGCATCCCCACCTTGTATCCTATTCATTTTTCATTGATTTACAAAATTTATGTGATCTCTCATTGTAAGCCCTACATTTTTTTCTCCTCCAGCAGTATGTAGCATATATCTATAAGAATCGGTAGCTCCAATTCCCGAAGATATCATGTCTATTATAGCATCCCCCTTATCATTGGATATTTGTCTCTCCGAACGATGGAGATAACTCCATTCTCTTCTAGTCAATGGATGATTATGGGTCATCTCATGAACAATCACCTCAAACATCCCTTCATCCATCATTTTCACTCTCATAAGTGCCTTACAATCAGTCCTTGTATTACTAACTTTCCTTTTTCTTTCATCAGTAATTTCCTTTAAGGGTTTAGGGGTCTAGGGTTTTAGGGGTTTAAGGGCTAGGGGTTTAGGGTATAGGAGTTTAGGGGTTTAGGGTTTAGTGGTTAGGGGTTTAGGATTAGAGGTTAGGGGTTTAGGGTTTAGGGGTTTAGGGTTTAGGGCTTTAAAGTTTAGGGGTTTAGAGTTTAGGGGTTTACGGTTTAGGGTTTAGGGGTTTACGGATTAGGGTTTAGGGGGTTTACAATTTAGGGATTTAGGGTTTACGGTTTAGGGATTTATGATTTAGGGGTTTACGGTTTAGGGTTTAGGGTTTAGGAGTTAGGGGTTTACGGTTTAAGATTTAGGAGTTTACGGTTTAGGGGTTTAAGATTTAGGGTTTAGGGGTTTAGGGTTTAGGATTTTAGGGTCTTTAGGGGTTTAGGGTTTTTTTCTTTCATCAAATCCATCTTATCGTATACACATACTGATGCATATGTACAATTCAGACCATACTTATATACAATTAACGTAGAAAACATATACAGAAAAAAAATCCATCACATCAAATGCATAACATGCCCACATACAATTCAGACCATATATATACACAATTAAAGGGGAAAACTTATATAATTAAAATAATCAACTATTCAAATCATGTCCATATACAATTCAGACCACACTTATACACAATTAACGGAGAAAATATATATATTAAAATAATCCAACATACGAATCATGCTGATGTACAATTCAGACCCTACCTATATATAATTAACAGAGAAAACATATACAGTAAAAGAATACCTTCAGTCTCCACTCCTGCTATGTTGTTGCACAATAAGCCTTCATATTTTTCAAAATTAACTTCATTCTCCAATCCTGTGGTATTGTTGCCTTCCTTGTCTCCTTCATGCTAAATTGTACACAACATAGAAATTATATCTACGTATACAAAGAAAATAAAATTCTATATGAAATTAGAATAAAATAGGTTTTACATATAATAGATTATATCATACAAAATCAAGAGCATATAACCTGTATTTTCTATTGACGTGTTACTTTTGTTATTATTGAAAAATTCATCATTTATTTCACTATCATGTACTTCAAATAGACAACTGAAATCTAATACATCATCTTCAGTTGATGAGAAACATTGGGTAATGCCTTCATACCCTGAACTCATTATTTATGTAGTCTAAATATTAAATAAAATCAATGGCAGGTATAAAGTGTAAATAAAATCTTAGGTAGATGAGTCATACATTGATTTTCTATAATGTCCATCTTTAGATATATGCGCAATAGATTCACACTTGAAGTACCCTGTGATTTAATAAAACTAAACAATTAATGGAGAAAACATATACAATTAAAATAATCCAACATAAAAATCATGCCCATGTACAATTCTGACCATACATATGTACAATTGACAGAGAAAACATATATATTAAAGAAAAATCCATACATACAAAGATGCCTATCATAACCACATACAATTCAAAACATACCTATGCATAGTTAATGGAGAAAACATATACAATTAAAATAATCCAACATACAAATCATGCCCATTTACAATTCAAATCATACCTATGTACAATTCAGAACATACATATATACAGTTAACAGAGAAACAAATATAACATACAACTAATACCATACCTATATACAATTAACAGAGATAACATATTCAATTAAACTAATCCAACATACAAATCATAACCATGTACAATACAGACCATACCTTTATACAATTAACAGATACAACATATACAATTAGATAACAGAAACCAATACTTATTGTACACAACATTAAACAATAAATTGAATTGACAATGACAATACAATAAACTAAAGCAGAAATATATACAATTTGAGAAGAATAAATCATAAATTAGAAAAAAAATCTAACAATGTTATCTGAAATCAGAAACTACAATTGAAGATAAGATTAAGTTTACCTAATTTTGGAATAAGCTTCAACAACTGCAAAACTGGCAGAACACAAATGGTGGTGAAATTAATAAATGACGGTGGCGGAATCTGACAGCGAACTCAGCAAAACACGGCAGTGCGAAATCCTGGCGGCAAAATCAACAGAAACGGCGGCGAAATCAGCAGAATAAGGCGGCGGCACAACAAAATCTTAAAGACAGTAGTTGCGCGACTTCAAAACCTTGTGGACTGAGAATCGCCTAAACCTGGCTGCGGTGGACTGAGAATCGCCGTGGTGGGAGAGAATCACTATGGTGGCCGTGGTGGGAGAGAATTGCCATGGTGGGAGAAAAATGGGGGAATGTGTTGATGCAGGAACGAATTTTTTGGGCTTAGTTTTAGATTTTATATGACCCATTTAAAAATGGGCCAACTCGGTGCACAATTAAAAATCATGAAACTAATTCCACCCAATATACACTCAATAAATTATAGAGATAGCGTTGATTATGGAAATAGGCCTAAAATTGAGGGACCAATTAATGGAACTCCTAGAATTTTGTTTGCACAATTGGTAGTATTAATTTGCATGCAGGGGGTATTTATAAGATTCATGAGTGTTAATTTGCATCTCATAGTAATTGAGGGACCAATTAACGGAACTCCTAGAATTTTTTAGTCGCCTTCCAGTTTCTTTTTCTTTTTTCTAACAACAATTTTCCTTCTTTTGCAGGAAAAATATGTTAAAAAAGGTCACAAAGGCTGTGAAGAATGTTAATGATGTCTTCTTCTCATGCTCCCACCCCCATTTCCGAAATCGAGGGGAACAGTGCCCCATTTTCCCTTACGCCGCACATCATCATCCCATACCCCTGACTATACACACATCTGGGCTGAATTCTCGCCCGTGCAGCCCACATACGACCGAAGTTATTCCTCCTCCGGTCATTCGTACGAGCCAGTTCATATTCATATCAGTTTCAGTATTCAAGCTATTAGTGTTCTTAGAAGTTAAGTTCTTCATCAAGAGTTGTAACCTGTAATAGTCATAAGTGATCATTCTTCTCCTTAAGAGTGGATGTAGGCTTATGCCGAACCACTATACATCTTGAGTCTCTTTATCATTTTTATTTCATATTCGATTACGATTCATTACTTGAGAGTTATAAGTGAGACCGTGTGTGAGTTTTGATAAGAAAGTAATCCAAATCTTGCATAAGTTCATGAGAAAATATTTTTCTACAAAAGAAATAGAAGAGAGAGAGAATTAAATATGTTTAAGGGAAGTAGTAATTATGAAACGAAGAGTAATTGCTGCAATAAATGAACCAGTAGAAATTGATTATCTGTCAAATTCTTAGGGATTTACTAGATATGGATTTCTGAAGTTTGGCATAAACTCGAGTCCTACTATTAAAAATTATGGTTGCTGTCAAAATATACTGAAAACACTAAAGCACCCCTTGTGCTTGTGCTTGGGGATTTTCTAAATAACAATAAAATTTGCTTGATCAAAGTATTAAAATCCTACAATATGAAGCTTAATAGAAGCACAACTGAAAAATAGAGTTATCTAGTTCCTTGAGAACTATATGAATTATTAATTGTGCTCACAAAAATATCAGTCTTTCTTATGAGAACACATGAAAAGAAGTTTGACATTCATGGAGAAAGATTATACAGTTGTAACATGCATGTCATTAAATGATTTTCAAGAATAGAAACTTATACATTTTCAATTGGTTTTTCATTGAAGACCAAATAGCAGAAAACTTGAGTTTCCAAAATAAAATATATATAAACGGACATGAGTCATGTGACACCAAGATTCATTGGATTCTTATAGTTCCAAGTTAGGTTGACAACTAAACTGAAATATAATAGGGCCACAAGTCATTATCGGAATTGAGTGAAGCATAATCTATGATTAAGTATAAGAAAGAGAATGTGCAGAAATCTAAACAATGGAACTTAGGACTACATAAACAGCTAGGTTGAAGATTTCAGACAACAAATGATCAATTTGACCCCTAATCTACTTTTTAGAATATTTAAACCATTTTTTCTGTTCAAATAATCATCTCCACCCTCAATCTTTTATAAACTTAACAATATGGACATTTAACTTGAAAAGGCAACACTGTTAAGTATTCATTATTAAAAATTACAATTTCTTTATTATAGGTTTGTCATCTATTTCCTTACTAATTAACAGTAATAGGATTAATATAGTCGCATGATTTTCTTTAACACACGCAGATAAGATACTAACAGAAAAACACATGGATTGATGAATAATAACAAAGGATAACGATTCAATCTATTCTTATTCGTCTAAGCACTTAAAAATATAATAATAGAGTTCTCTATATTTTGCTCTGATCTATCTTTCAGTTTCACGTTTATTCAAATTTTGCTTCCACTTTATTTGATTAAAAGTATTTTTAGGATATAATTACATTGATAGCTACCTTATTATTTGTGCCCTTCATTTAATTAATAGAATACATACTTTTAATTACATAATTAAGTAATCAAACATAAAATAAAAGTGGGACAATTTCTGATACCGAAATGCTCTCCAAATATTCGGGGGAAATAATATTGTGAAATGAGGAGACGACATATTTCCCAGCCATTTGTTAATTTATCATTTTAAACCATGGGTCCATACCATTAACGGTGTCAATATTTTTTATTGAAAAAATTCTATTTTCTTCGGTTAATAAAATATAGAAAAATCCCCATCTTGCCTATATGGGGTGTGCTACATCTAAATTAGACTATCATTTATATTACATCTAATTTGACCACAAAATACATATAATGTCATGAATACCCTCTAAGGGTGGCCTACCCTTTAACATTGGAAATGAGATGACATGTACAATTGGAGGACACAAGTCATGTATCAGAATTTGCTGTTCATTTATGACATTACATAATAATAAAATAAAAATTTAAAATGATATCACGTGATATAACTTTACTAGCAGACGCAGATTACTAAAAAATAAAATTTATAAGCGGACACAACTATTTAAAATATTATTACAGGATATATATATAATAATAATAATAAGGTTCTTTTCATAATAAATTGTGAATGATTTTTTTTTTAGCGGACATGTGAGATTTTTCTTTTATATATATATATATATATATATATTATATATATATATATATATATAAGATCTTTTCATACAGTGTTTTCAAAATCGGATCGGAACGTCCGATTCAACTGATTAAATCGGGAACCAGTGCCGAAACCAGTCCGGAATAACATAAAAACTATTTTCTTAATTGAACCAGAAAGAATCATTTTGGACCGGTTGGAATCAGAAAACTAGCACAACCATTGAATCCGAAAATCGCCGGGTTTGTGCTTAAATTTGTACTGACTTCTAATAAACATTGTTCTGTTCAATAATTTAAATTAATAGAAATCTTAACAGTCACAAAGAAGGGAAGAATTTCTGAAGAAAATATAGATTCAATAGATCAAAGGAAGTTAAAAATTGAAAAAACAAAAATCCTCCCAAAAGTCGAAGAGAAAAATCGAGCACCATCTCGTAGATCCTGAAATCACTGTTGCTCCAACAAGGAAGAGACCTCAGTAACTACATAAGCATCTATGTTCCAATCGAAGAAAGAAATAGAAGTTTTGCAAATTTCTAGATTATTGGGAGAGCAGGTTTCTGATATTCCTTCAAAGTGAAACATCGTCTGAGACGCAACTGCCAACCCTAATTCTCTCTCTGTCCATTATAAGTATATACTTTTATTTGCAAACCATACAAATGGGCTTTAAAAGCAGTCTATTTACTATCCAATAGTAATTGCGCGGGCTACGTTGCTATTGGGCTTAAGTGGAATATTATATTTAATTAAGTTTTTAGTATTAATTAATTTTATTTATTTATTATACATATATATAATGGTTATTTTAAAATATAATTAAAAATAGGTAAATTTTATTTTTCCAATCGAACCTCTGTTCGACCGGTCCGACCAGTTGAACCTCGAACCGTTGCTTCCATCGGTTCAGCCTTCGATCCAGTTATAAAAACACTATTTTCATGCATGTCCGCAGAAAAATCTCACGTGTTTGATTAAAATACTCATTCACAATTTATTATGAAAAGAATCTTATTTGAGATATTATATATATATATATATATATATATATATATATATATATATATATATATATATATATATATATATATATATATATATATATATATATATATATATATATATATATATATAAAGAAAGTTGTGTATGTCCGAAAAAAATCTCATGTGTCCGCTGTAAAAAAAATCATTCACAATTTATTATGAAAAGAATCTTATTTAGGATCTTGTATATATGATCTTATTTAAAATCTTTTCATATATATATATATATATATATATATATATATATGAAAATAAAATCATACATGTCAGCAGAAAAATCTCACGTGTTCGCTTAAAAAAAACTCATTCCCAATCTATTATGAACAGAATGTTATTTAAGATCTTATATATGTGATCTTAAATAAATATATAAAAGAAAATCATGCATGTCCGCAATAAAATCTCAAGTGTCCGCTGTAAAAAAAACCATTCACAATCTATTATAAAAAGAATCTTATTTATAATCTTGTATATATATATACAAGATAAGAAAAATCAAGCATGTCCACAAAAAAATCTCACCTGTCCGCTGGAAAAAAATTCATATACAATTTATTACGAAAAAATTTTTATTTAAGATCTTATATATATGATCTTAAATATATATAAAGAAAATCATGCATGTCCGCAATAAAATCTCACATGTCCTCTTTAAAAAAAATCATTCACAATTTATTATAAAAAGAATCTTATTTAAGATATTTTCATATATATATATATATATATATATATATATATATATATATATATATATATATATATATATATATATATATATATATATATATGAAAGAAAATCATGCATGTTCGCAGAAAAATCTCAGGTGTCTGCTTTAAAAAAAAAACATTCACAATTTATTATGAAATGAATCTTATTTATGATATTTTCATATATATATATATATATATGAAAAGAAAATCATGAATATTCGCAGAAAAAAATTATTTGTCATATCTCTATTATTTCATGCAGACTGAAATCTTGTTCACTCCAAATTACCGAAACTCGAATCCGATCCGTGACTCTTACACCAAAATAAATAAACAAAAATTTTATTTATGATCTTATATATATGATTTTAAATATATATATAGAAAATCATGTATGTCCACAAAAAATCTTATATATGTATGAACTTATTTCAGATATTTTCATATATATATATATATATATATATATATATATATATATATATATATATATATATATATATATATATAAAATCATGCATGTACTCAAAAAAATCTCACCTATTCGCCGGAAAAAAATTAATTCACAATTTATTATTAATTAATCTCACCTATTGGGCTTAAGTGGAATATTATATTTAATTAAGTTTTTAGTATTAATTAATTTTATCTATATATTTTATACATATGTATATATATAATGGTTATTTTAAAATGTAATTAAAAATAGGTAAATTTCATTTTTTCGGTTGAACCTCTGGCTCGACCGGTCCGACCAGTTGAATCTCAAACCGTTACCTCCACCGGTTCAGCCTCCATTCCAGTTATAAAAATATTATTTTCATGTATGTCCACAGAAAAATCTCACGTGTTCGATGAAAAAAAAACTCATCCATAATTTATTATGAAAAAAATCTTATTTGAGATATTATATATATATATATATATATATATATATATATATATATATATATATATATATATATATATATATATATATATATATATATAAAGAAAGTTGTGCATGTCCGAAAAAATCTCACGTGTCCGCTGTAAAAAAAACATTCACAATTTATTATGAAAAGAATCTTATTTAAGATCTTGTATATATGATCTTATTTAAGAACTTGTATTTATAAAAAAAATCATTCACAATTTATTATGGAAGAATCTTATTTAAGATCTTATATATATATATATATATATATATATATATATATATATATATATATGAAAAGAAAATCATGCATGTCCGCAGAAAAATCTCACGTGTTCGCTGGAAAAAAAACTCATTCCCAATTTATTATGAACAGAATCTTATTTAAGATCTTATATATATGATCTTAAATGAATATATAAAAGAAAATCATGCATGTTCGCAAAAAAATCTCATGTGTCCGCTATAAAAAAAAATCATTCACAATTTATTATGAAAAGAATCTTATTAAAGATATTTTCATATATATATATATGGAAGAAAATCATGCATGTCCGCAGAAAATTCTCAGGTTTCCGTTTTAAAATAAAAAAAAACTCATTCACAATTTATTATGAAAAGAATCTTATTTATGATATTTTCATATATATATGAAAAGAAAATCATGAATGTCCACGGAAAAATCTTGTGTGTCCGAATAAAAAAACAAAAAAAATCTCATTCACAATTAATTATCACAAAAATTAAATACAAAAAATCCTACAAGCTTACATGTTCGATAATAATTTCATGTCCGCTGTCCGCCCCCAAATCCCATGTTAAAAAAATTAAATTATTTTAAATGAGATCATGTCCGTTGTGTTTAAAAATGTTAAAATAAAAAGAGAGAAAACTCATTCACAATTTATTTTTTTAAATTCCTTTTGTAGTATTTATATATATTAAAAAAACATAAACTATTTTAAGTACAATCATGTCTGCGTGTTTAAAAAAATATAAGAAATAAAACTCATTCACAATTTAAAAGAAACAAATATATGCAAAAATTAATGAAATAAGATAAAATTATATATTTTTCTCTCTGTCCTATAGGCGTTATTACATTTACTTTTTTTGCTTAGATTAAATAATATAATATTTTATTGTGTAATGAATTTAAAATTATAATATTTTAATATATAGTGGTAGTTGTATTAATATCATATGTGGCCCCATAAAAATATATTAACTGTTGTGGAAATGACACAAAATAGCCACATTTACTTAAAAGTAATATATTTTGGCCACCTATTTTAAAAATAATTTATTCTAGTCATTTTTATTGGAAGTGACCAAAATGCACTTTGAAAGGACACACTAATCACATGTTGAGAAATCTGATGCCTCTCTTTTTTACAATAAAATACCAAAGTACAATAACTTATTTTACAGTCTACTGAATGCATTAATTTGTTGCTTTGAAATGTCTCACGAATGTATGAATTTTACGATTTTTTTGGGAAAAAAACATATAGGCTGCAAAAAAAATCATTTGGGCCGAATAGAATAAATGTAGGCAGAATAGAAGAAAAAATTTATCTGTATGAAAAATTTTTCAAATTTTTTTGGAAAAAAATATAGGCAGAATAGAACAAACCATTTGGACCGAATAAAACAACAATTTGAGCCGAATAGAAGACATGTAGGCCGAATAGAAGAAAAATTTTATCCGTATGAAAATTTTTTCAAGAAAAAAATATAGGCAGAATAGAACAAATCATTTTGGCCAAATAGAACAACCATTTAGGCCGAATAGAAGAAAAATTTTATCTGCATGAAATTTTTTACTAATTTTTTCTGTAAAAAATATAGTGGTGGAGACTTCAACGGCGATGGTGGAAAGGGTGATTGAAGAGTTGAAGAAGAATGTGGTGGTGATTGAAGAGTTGACGAAGAAGGTGGTGGTGATTTATAGAATGTGAAGAGCCGTTCACACCCACTGAATTTGGTAATTTTTCTTTTATGTTGGGAGAAGGCATGTTTACTCTTTTTGGTGAAATAATAGTCACGGATCTGAGTAATAGAGTGAACAAGATTTCACTACTTTTTGATGTCCGCAACTCAGCTGAATTTGAAATGCATGATGCTTATTTACTCTAATATGGAGATATTAGTTACCTGATGTGGAGGGGATTGAAGTAGCCGCACCAAAGAAGCTAAATGTGTTCCCGAAAAACTAGCAGTAAAGACAACTTGAAAAATAGGCAGGTTGCGCCGAATTAAATTTTTTATCCGTATGAAAATATAATTTTTTCTGGAAAAAAATATAGGTCAAATAGAATTAAATTATGGACAGAATAGAAGAAAAATTTTATCCATATGAAAATCTATTTTTTTTGGAAAAAAATATAAGCCGAATAGAACAAAAGATATAGGCCGAATAGAATAAAATTTTGGGCCGAATAGAAGACATGTAGGCCGAATAGAAGAAAAATTTTATCCGTATGAAACTTTTTTCTAATTTTTTCTGAAAAAAATATAGGCTGAATAGGCCAAGTCATATAGGCTGAATAGAAGGAATTTTGGGACAAATAGAAGAAATTTAGGCTAAATAGAAGAATCTATTTTTTGAGATTTTCCTATAATTTTTAATGTGGTTCCACCCATCACCATTAAATGCGGTCAACAAAAGCATAATGATGGTCCCATAATTTTTGTCCTTTCTCTTGACAGTTATGAGGGCAAATTGGGAACAACCCTTAATAGTGGCTAGAAAAAAAATTATGTAGATGACAAAAAAAATGTAACTTAATGCATAGTGGCCATTAAAAATTTTGTCCACTAATTGTTTTGTGTGGGTCACACATATAAAAAAAGAAAAATATAATAATAGTTGTAAAACACTCTAATTAATAAAATGTAACAATATTTGCGGCACATATGGAGTATATATATATATATATATATATATATATATATATATATATATATATATATATATATATATATATATATATATATATATATATATATACTCTGTCCCACACCACCCTTCACACTTTCTTTATTCGTCCGTCCGCCCCATACCACGTTTCATATCCCAAAAAAGAAAAAATCATTTTATCCAACAACCTAAAAAGTTACTTTATTTTCAAATTTGTCACTCCTTTTTCACACACATACTATTGCTATATAATATTTTATTATCAAAAAATACTACCATACCCTCAAAAGTCAACAAATTTGGTAAAAAAATATAACTTTTCTTAAACAATGTGGTACAGTAAACGGGAAGCGTTGTGTGGGACGGAGGAAGTATATAAGATGGATTATAAGATAAATAAATTTAATGATCTATGATTCTATGAATTATGCTTTCGGATATGTAAAGTATGATTTTTAGGTAATTAAAGTATTATTCACTAAATATGATGAGTAATTCATAAAATATAATTTAAAAGTGGTTACCGTAAAAGTATATACATCTTCCATAATTAATCAAAAAAATTCTTGTGAGACGGGAGATATGTTATTAGTGGTATTTTTACCTAGTTTTTAGTATATTTTTATATCTGTTTTCGTAGTGTTTTACCCGTTTTTTAAGTGATATTTGATTGTATTATGTGTTTCTATGGAAATGTCTGAGAATGAGCTTATACATGTGAAAAACAAGTAAAAACAAAGCAAAAACCGAGTCAGGAGTCTAGGCGAAAGAAGAAAGCAAATGCAGCACAAACAATACCGCCCGTGTTCAGTACACGAGGCGTATTCATGCACACGCCCCGTGTGTTCATGCACATGCCCCGTGTACCGCACATGGCCCTGTAAGAGTGGCCGTGCGCCAGCATCAGACACACCTACACACCCACCATGTGACTGTGTTCAGCGCACGAGCCGTGCGCCGTCTGGAGCCAAAAGTTGACCAAAACCCCTAACACGACTCGAGCCGTATGCATGCACACGAGCCGTGTAGGTGCAAAAATAAAAAAAAATTAGAATTCTTCTAGAAGCTCCCAAGGGGTATAAATACCAAATATTTCAACATTTGATCAAGTTCTCTTAGTGGTTTTGAAGCTACACACACACGTCACACACAATTCCTTCCATTTTTCACCATTTCTTTCATCCATTCACTATCCATTCCATCTATCTTCATCCAACCATCAAAGTTCTCATTAATTGAAGAAAATGAATAAGGGAGAGAGGATAATTGCAAAAGGAAGGAAAAAGATCACCATTGAAGCATTTCAAGGGAATTTTCACATAAACCTTGTACTAAACCTCATAGTTTTGTCATAATTTGTAAGAGATTTAATTGTCTACGTATATTTTCTTACGAATATGGTAGGGTAATCTCCCTTGTGAAATTAGCAGCATGAAAGTTGTTGGATAATTTTGGGATTTATGTATTTAAATTCATGTGTTGATTGGGTAAATGGATTTTCTATCAATGATGCTTGAGATCTTGAGGTTTATGATGATTTGTGTGTTTTGTTGTTCTAAATATGTGATTAGATTGAGAAATCTTATGTGCTTAGGATAATTAAGTGAATCATTTCATCAAACACCTCATGTGTATTATAAATTGTAAAGAGATTGAAATCCTTTAGGATTTAGAATCCCTTGATAGAACATGTAATTTGTTAAATCGAGAGGTCAATTGATCGTGTGCAGAGACTCTCTAATTAAACTTAGTGCCTAGTTGGAATTGTTTGATTGAGAACCAACCTTAGAGCTATTTAAGGTCTTGTAAAGGATCTACATCCTATCCATTCCGAGAGGAAGTTTATGTGGAATTTGTGTTGACCCTTAGTCTTCTACCCTTGATACATATAAGTTTAATGCATGAATCCTAGAATTATCACTTCTTTAATGTTGTTAATCTCACTTTTGTTCAATTTGAAAAACCACTTTTCATTTATCTATTTTATTTGTTTGATCATTGCTTGGTTACTTGCTTTGATTACTTTTAAATTACTTGTTTAAACAACCAAACCTTTGATGATTTGTCTCTATAAAATTACAAGAAATGTAATATCGCTTAAGCTCTAGTATCTTCCTCCCTTGGGCTTGATAAATTATTGTAATTGGTCATCCCGACTACAAATGACTAATCAATATGTTAAAATATACTCCCTCCGTCCCGCGTTAAGGTTTACGTTTTCTATATTAGTTATTAATTCTCTTAGCCATTAATTTTTTTCTTTAAGGAAAATTAAGGCTAAAAAATTCAGATACTCAAAGTGGTTATTTCTCGTAGGCTACCAAAGAATGAGGTTTTTAGGCTCAACGGGGTTAACTAAGAATAAACATCATTCGGTAGGAAATTATTTGGCTAAGTGACTCATAAATTCAAGGATGACCTTAAATCATTTCCCATCATCTGACACACATGTAGTTTCTAGTAAGACAAGAGACAAGTTCTAAAATACACACACAAGAAAGACACTCACCCGAAAAGAAATATCATGTGATTTTGTACATGAATAAGGCTCAAAATCTCACTAGGATTTTTAACAAGTAACATAACACTTTTCATGGTAGGTAACATCCCACAAGTATACATAGAACTCCATACTACAATATAACTCAAGTATAATTGCTTCATCAATTTCAAGAGCATATAAATTTTAAGCACAATTTAAACAATATAAGCTAATATTGATCACCAAAAATATAAACTCAATTCCACTACTCGAATTGAAAGCACATAAAAATTAGAATAAGTAAACGAGGGCACCTGATTTCTCTTCAACGCATGCACGACTCCTCAGGTCAAGCCTCAGTATAGAACTTGTCTTTTTCCCTCTTTTACCTTTTTCTATCACTAAAACTCAAACACACTTCAGTTGGCGTTTGATCATTTGGTTAACGTGAACCGTTACGGTTCTATGCGTTTCTAAATCAGCGGAAGCAAGAAGATAGAAACATATTACCTTTCACCAGGGTATGTTGAAGATGAACAGTTGTAGAAAACAATCTCTTGATCTTATGCTGTATTCCCAAGTCTAATCTTGACATCGTGTGGGCGATGATCTTCAAGATCTTCTCAATCTGTTGTTCCATTTCCCTTCTCACAAGTTAGTCGTGAATTCTTAGGATTTCTAGATACCTGAGATGACTTATATATGGGCTACAATAGGGACCAGGAGGAGAAATTAGAGTCGGGCCTCCATTGAGCTTAAGTATTCAAGTTTAGCTCAAAACTTATACTTAAGTCCAATAATAATAATAATATATTCTACTAAAATATTATTACTGCATTGCTGCTCTAATCCCATAATTACGTTATGGGCTCCTTCTTATTATGAGCCCATTAGTCTTCCCATGTTTAAGAATACAATGCCCATTAATTATTAAGTTACTAATAACTCCATTAATTAATATCTCATCCGAGAGTAGTACCACTGATCGTCGTCATTTTTACCTAGATTTTAGTATCTTTATTTGTGAATTTTTGGATATTTTTATCCGTATTTGTGTAACTTTTCGTGAAGTTTCATGTTAATTAGGAGGAGTCTGTATAATTGATAAATGTGTGGAAATGAGATTAAATGTATATAAAACAGGTTAAAAATGGAGCAAAACACAGTCGGGAGCTGAAACGAATAAGGTGGACAGGACTCGACCAAGCTCGAGTCGAGCTCTGAAGCTAGAGTCGAGCTGGTGTTCGAGCTCGTGTCGTGCGCCAAATACAGGCCTGTAAGAGGAGGCCATATACGGGCTTCAGAAATGGCTACTCGTCCATACCGAGGTCGTACACAGCACACGGGTTAAGCTCCGTCAACACGCAGAAACACGCCGAGAAATGTGCAGCTACTCGAGTCGTGCAGCACAAGTCAAGTCGAGTCAGGCAAAATTCCAGCATAGGTTTTGCACGTTTTCTAGAAGATTCTAAGGGGTATAAATACCTAATTTTAGCGTGATTTATGAGAGAGTCCCATTTGAGCAGTTTCTAAGATCAAACACATACTGCTACACTACATTTACACACACTCTCTCCTACATCCAAATCCACTAAATTTATCCATTTCTACCACTTTGATTCCATAATTCTCTCTATACATCTTTCACCCACACCATCCTTATATAGATTTGTGGCTTATTTGCTTGGAAAGCTTATGAAGGAAGGAGATCAACTCTCAATCGCAAGGGAAGAACTTCTACTTTCATTTTGCATTTCCTTCGATTTGAAGTTAGCAATGACATTTTATGAACTTCGTAAGGTTTGTAAGATGATTATTAGTGGCTAGACCTCTTGTGAGGCTAGCCACATGATGAGTTGAGGTTAAACTAGATTTATGAGATTTTTAGTAGTAAATTGAATTGATGATGGATTTCTTCTTATAAATTGTGATTCATGTTTCATTTTATTAATTGTGTGATTGATTTCTATACACATGATGTTAGGATGGCCATTCCGATGTTATATGTTAGGGGTGAATTGAATCAATTAGTGAAATGAACATGCATGTTAGTATGAGGAGAGATAATGCATACTCTTTGAAAGCTTAGAACACTTATAAGAAGACATTTGAGTAATTAAATAAAAAGAACCAAACTTAGAATCATAGTACCTTCATGAGAATTGATAATAAGATCAATCTAAGAGGATTTAATCTTGTAAAAGGGATGAGAACCTAGTCACCTTGGCCATATGAATTAGGGGTACAATTACGATTGCTTCTAGTCCATTGTTGATGATGTTTGCTACTAGAGTCTTACATATCTAGGATACTACCTTGACTTTGATTGTGATTAGCCTTGCATTCTCTCTAAGATCTATTTCATTCATTTCATTTCATCCTTGTTCGTTGATAATCATAGTCATTACTTGCTTTTCTAGTTAATTGTTTAGCATAATTGTTAGTTTAAAACCAAAACTCAAATTCTATCACTTTTACAAAGCATGATCAAAGGAAAATTCGGATACACTTTGATTTTATTTTTTCCTTGGGACGATATTCTATAAATTTTGTTACTTGGTCACTACGTTTACAACAACGATAGAGTTCTCTTATTCTAAATCATTTTACCTTAAAATGAGGCTAAGAACAACCACTCAACCTTGTTATCATGTCGGAATTAATCCACTTGCAAGATTTACATGATAATCCTTATAAGCTCCTCAAGGGGACATCATCAACCTATTTAATAGGACACCGATTCTTTCTACAATGAACAACACAATATAAAAACAACGCTACTTCCCAACTCACCGAGTTTATTGATTTAATTACATGTAAATCTCACCTATTGATGAATTAAAGAAATATATACTGCCTTACATGTCGAGGTTATTAAATAGGGATTAAGAGTACGAATATTCATAATAACCGAGATCAAGTTCTCCTATATAGTCAGTATAAGTTGAACAATCTCAAGCGGTCCTGCTCAATACACACGAAGTGCACTAATATGATTTTATAGTCAAGACAAACTAATATCAAATCACACTACATCCATCCCGATAGAGAGTCCCCGTCTATCTCGATTGTGAGCATTTGTTTATACTTTATAAGGAAACTAATAATATGATATTCCATGTGTTGTCGCACAACATATTATCTACAGTATAAAGTAAATAGACTATTGCATCAGACATATAAATAAATTATAAGACGCAATCATTTGATCAATTATTCTCATTTCAAATATTGTTAAAACATTGTTCATACTAAAGCTAAGCTTTTAGTATACAAACCAACAATCTCCTACTTGTACTAAAAGACTATATTGTTATGACTTCTGCCATACATCTGATTTCCACTCCCACTACATGACCATAAAAAAACTTTCGCTTTAAGGTCCTTGTAAAAGGATCTACTAGGTTATCATCCATTGCAATCTAGGCGACAACAAACTTCCCCTTATCATACGATTTCTCGTAAAAGGTGGTACTTGCGCTTAATATGTTTAATTTCTTATGGACTCGTGATTCCTTCAAGTTTGCAACTGCATGCACCATCATTATCACAATAAATTGTGATAACATTGGGCAAACTTTGAATCACATTAAAGTCCATTACGAAGTTTCTAGAGTCATACAAATACATTGGCTGCCTCAGAGGCTCCAATTTATTATCTTCCCATGGTGGAGTCCGAAATATATTTCTATATGACACTCCTCCATATTATGACTCAACTTTAAAAATTGAACACATAACCTTGAGGTGAATGTACTGTCGTCCCTATTTGATTTGAAAAATCCAAATCTACGTAACCACAAGAAACAGTGAATTTGTTCGGTAAGCCCACATACATTTTTAGTCCTTTTTAGGTTCTTCAAAATTATGTGTTACCACAGTTCAATATTTTTGTTTTGGTTACGTTGATACCCACTGTGCATGTGAAAAATAGATATCCATTCTCGTGCATAGCATTCCTTAGATTAAACTTCTTTATTCACCGAAGCATAAGGAACCGCCTTCATTACCCTTATCTTCTTTTGTGTCATATGACATATTTCCTTAGATAAAGTCACATACTAAAACAAGTAAGAATTGTATCATTTCATGAAGTTTGAGATAAGTACAACATGCTATCTTGTGATCACCATGATCGCAAGGATATATTTTGCTTATCTTAAGTCCTTCATTTCATACTACTTTATCAGCCATACCCATACGCCCGACAATACTTTTTCATTATTTCCAATGAGAAATATATCATCTACGTACAGTGTAAGAAATACCACCACATTTCCGTCACTCTTTTCCAATACACAAGACCCATCCGTGCATTGAATAAATCCATATCACAGGATTACCTCATCAAAACAGATGTACTTTGATTTTAAAGCTTGCTTTAGTCCATTGATGGACACTTTTAAGATTACACTCACAATACTCTTAACACTTTGCAATGAATCACTCTGGTTGCTTCACATAGATGTTTTCCTCAAGACTTTCAATCATGAAAGTTGTCTTAACATATAATTATTATTCCTCATAATTAAATATGAGCAGCAATAAAATAAAAGAATTTGGATCGATTTAAACTTTGCTATCGGCGAAAAGGTTTTCTAATACTCGAACTCACCCTACTTTCTGAGTTTACCATTATGCGACAAGTCTTGTTTCAAAGTATCACCTTACCGTATGATTCTCTTTTATTTTGTAGAACCACTTCCAATGGCTTTCACACTATTTCGCGATTCTATAAGCAGTACTAATTTAGAATCCATAGATTCTATTTAAGAATTTATTGCATTTTGCTAAGATTCTGCATTTCTATCTTGTAGTGCTTTGTCATACCCATGAGCCGATTTCATATTTACTAGGGACCAAGTCTCACGATTCTTCCAAAACATAAATCTATTAGGTTGTAAAACAACCCTCCCACTACGATAAAATGCTACATGCAATTATGTATCTGATATATCACGTGATGCAGTTTCCTTGTGGTATATCCCCTTGTACAATTGGTATTATACCTCATGTTTTTCTCTCACATCCTTTAGAACAATTTATACATGTGTTTGTGATTTATTACATAGTCAAAAATTTAGTGTTCGTAATAACAATCACCCTTTGATCTTTTGGATTATCAAATAAAATACCCTTAATTTTTCTAGGATATCCCACAAACAGACAAACATCCTCACGATATGATGTTCTAGGAATACCCGTAAAATGAATTTAGTAATTCCAAATAACTCATCATCTATCTAACCATTTTCATAATAGTCCTATACCTTCTCTTCGCCACACCAGTCGGCTGGGGCTTGCCCGGTGTTGACAACTTAGAATTTAATCCCAACCTCTGATAAATAGCTCCTAAACTATCCTAAAAGGTACTTGATATATTTTCGATGACTCTCCACCGCATGAGTCATTCACTTTTGAATTAATCATAGTACTAAGACTTGCGGTGCATCAAAGTATATCTAACCACCTTTCGCCTGAATAGTCATAGGACCGCACAAATCAGAATGAACCAATTCCAACATATCTTTGGCTCTTCACCCCTTTGCCTTGAAAAAGGCAATCATGAGCCAGAGGTATGTTTGATTCATGTCCGAAGGTTCCTTTCTCTTATTAGGATTAGAAGACGCGTTATCAATTTTAATTTGTTGTATCCGTGGGATAAACATGATTTAAGAGTGTACAAATTGTCCACCAACGTACCATAACAGATTATAGCTCTATCCTTCATTATAATGACCAAGTCATTTAAATGCAATAGAGTATCCATCTGTAAATGCATAGAAACTGAAATTAAATTCTTTCTTTTAGTATACAAACCAACAACTTCATCATCACAGATTTCATCAATAATAAAATAGGAGACACTAGAATAATCAAAAAGACGAAAAATTAAAAACTCGACCACTAAACACTAGGAAACACACTAAATATTAGATAAGTTGCAAAAAATTGACATACCAAAACCGGTTAAGATATTAATATGCCGCAAAAAATCAACCCCCTAACAAATAAACAACCAATGAAAGGAAAAATTATAGCCTCAGTGCTCATAAGACGAGAAAAGTATATCACACCTCCCAAACTTAGTAAAAACGTAAGTCAAAATTAGGTTTAGAGAGATTTAATCGCCAAAACGTTAGCACCTCAAATATAATAACTCCTCACTCACACGAAAAAAATATGAAAGCAATAAAACAGAAGGGACCAGCCCCCAATAGATGCTCATATTTAACATCGGAGAGTCACGACGGATGTAACCTTGTAGACAATTGGATCGGAGGGTGGTCTTCACGCATCCTCACCTTCAAGTACTTTCTTTTCCTGTTCTTATCTATACTCAGCACATCACCTTTCTTGGTCACAAAAATATGATCCTCAAAATTTCCTTCCTCCCATGGCTGTCTAGACTCCTCCTTGCCAATCTTCCACTTAATTTCAGAATCATTTGTCCTATTAAAATCAAGATTAAATAAGTTAGAAACCACAACTATGATGTTTCATGGTTGAGTCTCTATGGGCAAATTCATTGCTATATTGTTCGACCCGAATGGCTGGTCGATTGGACCTTTTGGGCGTGACTGCGCAGTCTCACAGTTTCGAGCATAACTTTCTCATCCGATTTTCGATTGAAGTGATTCACGCGCGAAAACAATCCTCTCTTCCATGGTTTTCTGTTCGACTATCTTATGAGTTGGTTCAACCATGGTTCAACCATGAGACTTGGTCGAACTAGTTGTGTAGTGGTCAAACAGAGAGCACTACATCACTGTACAGAGCTGGTTCGACCTAGAGGGTTGGTCGAACTAGGTTTGTAATGGTCGAACCGACCATCAGCAAGCTCCAAAGGATGCCCAAGTGCTTGGTTTGACTTAATTGGGGTGGTTCGATCAAGGTACTTTGTCAAACCATGGTCGAACCGGCCTCCTGAAGCTCCAGAATCTGTTGCTGGCATCATCGGTCCCTCATACCGTGTTCTGGACCTCAATGTGATAGTTTTTCACTCTTTCGAGTTCATTATGCCTTGAGATGGGAACTTTCCTTTCTCCAACATCTGCGTCAGCTGATTCACATTCCCGGCCATCTGCCCCATCATCGGAGTTAGCTCCTTCAACTGCTTAGACAAATTGCATAGTTAGCATTCATAGTAGCCTCAAGATGATCCACTCTTGCAACATTCCTAGCCATGTATCAATTGAAGGTATTTTCAACACTAGACTTTACTTATTGCTGTTGCAGACTAGACTCCTTTTATGTCAACTCTGTAATCTGTCTCTGCTGGGATTCTAGTAGCTTGTTGATATTAGCTAGACTAGAAACTATTTCATCAGTCCTGCCCAGCTTCATCGCTTGTTGTTCAATCTGTGCTACCTTACCTAGTACATAAGATCCTCTTACTCTTTCCATAAGCCAGTCACGTGAATTTATAGAGATGTCTTCAAAAAACTTTTCTGTTTCAAGTGCTATTTTAGATAACAGCGCTCCACCTGATGATGCATCAATATAAATACGCGACTCACAATCCAATCCATAGTAGAAGATACTTATGTACTGAGATTTAGACATTCCATGATACAGGGACCACTTAAGCATATCTTTGAACCTATCCCACGCCTCATGAAATTTTTAACCCTGATTCATAACAAATTGGGTAATCTTTTGCCTCATTCTGAAAAACTTTGAGGGTTGTATGTATCTCTCTAAGAACTTCTGCTGCAGTTGGTCCCATGTAGTACAATCTGTGGTATCAAGAGTCTCATACCAAGCTTCTGCCCTATCAATCAAAGAGAACTTAAATAAGGCAATCCGTCTAGCATTATCATGAGCTCCAACACCCTTTTAAGTGTTGCATAATGAAGGAATCTTTTGAGATGCTAATATGGATCTTCAAAGTAACATCCAGAAAAGGGATTCTTCTCTACCATGTTAATAAGAGGGGGATGTATCTCAAAATCATCATCTTTCCCCCTTGCTCCTATCAATCCCATATTGCAAATTCCATTGTACGTGAAAATTTCATGTATGGCAATATTATCTGGATTTTGTTTTGCTTCGGTCATATTTAGCTCTGTGTGTTACTTATTCCTTTCTTTCATTTACTTTTCCTAGTGCACAAGTACATCAGAAAAATTAAAGTTTAGATATATATATAATCACAAATAAAAGTCTAATCAACTAGAAATAATAAAATCAATAATAGCAGCCGTCCTCGGCAACGACGCCAAAAACTTGATGCACGTTTTCTTCGCTCGCAAAATTAATCCCCAAGTATGAAGGATATCAGTTGCAGCTTAGGCAAGTGACCAAGTTAAATATCGAACTCAAAGGACGACGATTATCAATTTAATTATTTACTAAATTAATTAAAACAAGGCAATTAAGTTTGAGGATTGAATTATTGTTTAATAACAAATAATTAAAATAATAAATAAATTAAATAACACTGGAAAAATACAAAAGTGGCTCAAGAATGGAGAATAATTAGCTCTAAGGTAATCCAGTTTAACTACATAATTTCACTCTCCAGTGCAAGCCGAATCTGCCTTGTGGACTATGGATGCACCACTAAACCATGCAAATCTACTCTATAGACACAAGTAAATATGTGTGTAGCATGTGTGAATAACCTTAGAGCAAGAGACGTAATTTCACCCCCTTTCTAGGTACTATCAGCATCAATTATTTTCCACGTCTGGAATCTAACCCGATATGATCTCCCTTTATAAGCACTATAAAATTACCCTCTTTATCCTGCTTACTAATCCGAATTCAATTAAATTAATAAACATTCATATATGATAGTTCTAATGAAGCTTCGAAGTCCCTTCACTTAGAATCGTAACATAAAACCCTGTTCAGTAATGAACGCGCTCAATCAACAACCAATATATATATTCAGACTCTATATAACAGTTGAAGATGCACAAAACGACCATGAATATGAGTTAAAAATGTGCAATCATATATAAAATAAATCCACAAGTAGTGTTGTACGGAGAATACACAAGAAAAGTAAATTAATTCATAAAACCTTCAAAACCCTAGATATACCAAAACAGTTCTAGCCCATGATGCTTCGAAGAACAATAATAGGGGTTGGATAGATCTTACCCATATGTCTGGAAAATAAAAGGTAAATTAGGAAACAAATAAAACCCTAGATGTAGGAGTCGTCGCGTCCCTCTCCGTCTTGAATCCTCCACTTGATTCTCCTCTTGATTTAGCAGACGAATCTTCAAAGTGATGGATGGATGAAGGAAAAGATGTGGATGATGGTTGGGGGGTGATCCCCCTTGTATGGTGTAGGATGATTGTGTTGTTGTCCTTCTAACCCTTTTAATGATGCCCTTTAATATTTTTTGGACCCTTCAAGTGACCTTAATGGGCCTTTTCACGTTAAAACACGCAGATGATGGTTGGGGGGTGATCCCCCCTTGTGAGGTGTAGGATGATTGTGTTGTTATCCTTCTAACCCTTTTAATGATGCCCTTTTATATTTTTTTGACCCTCCAAGTGACCTTAATGGGCTTTTTCACTTCAAAACACGCACATACATACACTGGGGTGAAAAAATATGGATTTGGAGCTGTCCCTCATGGTGGTTCGACCAAAGCCCTAGGTCGAACCAACAGCCCTTTGGTCGAACCAGGGTCGAATCAATTTAACACAGTCTCAGGCATTTGGTTCGATCATGGTTTGACCTTCATGGATAGTCGAACCATGTCACCGAGGTCGAACCACACTATAATAAACTTTTAGGTTCCTGATTTGACCCGAAATAATGGTCGAACCAAATCGTGAGGTCGAACCATCTTGCGCAGTTTCACCGTTTCGCGTATAACTTCTACATCCAAACTCCGAGTTGAGTGATTCTTGCGCTTACGCGATCTTCTCTTCCTTGAATTTCTATCCATATAAAGAACTCACCAAAAGTCTAACATTTGAAGATGTAACAAGTCATATACTCCCTTTGTCCCAGGCTAAGAGGGCCAGAGACCTTATGTTAAACATAAGGTCTATGACCCTCATTGCCTGGGACGTTGGGAGTAAAGTGTAATATTCGTGTTGAATAGAAATAACTTGAGCAACGTTACCATTTCGATCATAAATTTCTCGTTGGACTTCGATTGAGGTGTTTCTTATGCCAAAACGACCCTCTCTTCTGTGGCTTTCTAACCATGTATCACACATCTACTTTTGAGCTCCACACGAATATAGGAAAATTACACAAGTTGGACATACATTTTTTATCATTCTTGCACAAGTTGCACCTTTTCTCCAACTTTACACTTTTGATCATTTTTCCACCTAAAACACAATTGAACAACTCAAATACACCTTTATGATTATTGAATATAAGACACCTGTGCTATATATGACAACAATTCCCATTAAAAAGGTATTAATTAGACACTAAAACACGCTTATTATCACTCTCATCACACACTCCCGAAGGGAGACTAAACAACTCCACGAGGGAGACTTGGACAACAGAAAATATCAAGAATCACTACAAATCTGATTAATTCAAACTGTTGTAAAAGCAACCTAAGAAAGACCAGATCTAGAGGGACTCTGAATAAGAACAAAAAGAAAAAGAAAAGGCATAGAAAATTAAAAAATAACAAAAAAGAGCCTCCTCTCTTCCTCGCACCACCATCACACCATTGTTGCCTCACCATCCACAACCACCACCATCACCAGACTTCCACCACCACCACTTTCAAATTGAAGAAATAAATATGCCTGAAGCTGAGCCGATCCATACAACAAAGAGCAAGATCCATGATTCGAACAACGAATCCACAAAGAAAAGAAAGATCAGACAGAAGAGCAAAACAGAGAAAGGGGCCCAAGATCAAGGGAAAAAATGTCTGGGTCTCGCCAACGGCGGCAAAAGATTGCCACCGGTGAGTGGCAGTCGATTGGAAAGGTGGGTTCTTGTGGGGATGGGCGGGGAACGAAGGGGGAAGAGAAGGGAGAGAGGCGGCTACAAGGGTTTTTAGAGAGAGAAAAAAGAGAAGGGTAAAATCGATAAAGTATGTTTATTAGTAGATAAAATATATTTTTATAAAGTATGATTTTAAGGTATTATAATATGATTCACTACAGAAATACTTCATCTACCAATAAACATATTTTACCTATATAATAATCATCTTATAATAGGTTTACTCGTCTAACATATGTTGTCTTACAAGAGTGCCTAGTGATTAATAAATCATATCATAATCATCTTTAAAAAAAATAGTGAATATTCCTCATACATTAACTACTTTAAAATTATAGTGCAAGAAAAATCACAAATTTTACTTATATTACAAATTAATCCCTACGAAAATTGCAAAATAGAATCTCAACTTTAAAGATTGTTGCAAAAAGTTATACTACTTTATTTATCCTGCACCCACTTTTCTAAACGTATACACTTATGAATAGAAATATATACACTAATGAATAAAAAATATATACACTTTGTTAGCGAGTTTTATGTTACTTTTTTTAATGAAAAACTGAATATAAAAGACGTATATAATTATTAAGAAATATAAACACACTATTGAATAAAAAATTTGTACACATGATATAGATACACGATATCAACTCTACTTTATTTAATCATATTATAACACCCTAAAATCATATTTTAATGCATCATCTATCATAGTTTAATAAATCATACTTTTACTACCTACTACTTATATAATAATCATACTTAAACAATAGTTTGATGTCTCTTATAATCTTATAATAAAGTTATAATTAATATTTAATATACACCTTGGGCAAGTTCAAAAGTATATATTTTACCATTTTGGGCGGTTAATTCAAATGTATGAATTTCCCCTTTTTAATAAAAAAACTCCTTACATAGTTCACTATTTCGCTTTAATACAACTATTTATCACACATATATTAATAATACTTTTTAATCTACACGTAAAATGTAAATTGATATCTTTGTTGGGAAATATATTATGTAACTCCTCAATCAATTCATATGCCAAAGGAGATCCTTCAATGAGCTAACTTTCTCTATGAGCAATCTGTTGTGTATGCAACTTGTAAAAGCTCCAGTGGTTGATCCTTGGTGTGTTAACTCCATGCAATACGTCCATGTCAACCACATCTCCTTTAGCTACAAGGCTATACCCGTTGCACGTTTAATGGATCATGTTTTACACATCAATTCCTAACAAATCTCCATCTTAATCAAACTATGTATCCATTCCTCAACAAAAACAACTTTCTATCCCCTACTACTGCTCATCATGAGCAGCCTTCTTATGTTATCTGATTTACATTGTATGGAGTATTATATATGTTATCTGATTTACATTGTATGGAGTATTATATTCTTCAGACTATTCCAAAAGGTTTTTTTTTATCATGCTTCATAACAATACATACAAAGCTTTACAAAGTTGTCCATAGAAAGTATTACTTACAAGAGTAAGAGGTAAGCAGTAGTTAGTTTTAATCTGCACTCAATAGCCATCCGATCTCTTACTTGAATAGATGCGATCATTCTTGAACATTATTTTCCACCGGATAATGATGTTAGAAATAAATGTTTGGTTCACAACTTCACATGAAAGCTAATAACAACCATGCTACTATACATCTATTAGATGGGAGCCAAATAATACATAAATGAAGTTATCGTTCCATGTTTAATTCACTCTGCAATTGTTCTTACAGGATTGATTATAAGATTAGGGCACATCTTGAGTCCTTCGAACTTTATTCAAGACTTATCGGGATCCAAAGAGGAAACATCAAGGATAACAGAGGATGGGTTGTTGAGATAAACTGAAGGTTTCATCTTCCCTCGTTCCTACTTCACATATGTGATGAGCATAAGTAAAATAAGCTAAAGTACACAAAATGCTCTTGTTTCAATGTCCTTAATCCTTTCTATTTGTTGTATGTTTGTATATTCCTGAAGAGATTTTGTTTAGTCTTAGAGATGATCAAAGTCCAAAGTGTACCCTGTACAATAACAAATAGCATCACCTATTTCACTTTCATATTCCATCTACTATTCCATTAATTTAATACTCCCTCTGTCCCATACTAGCATACTTTGTCACATAAAACGCTTCGCATTTATTGTTTCAAATTGTTTAACAAAAGTTGTATTTTTTGACCAACTTTATTGACTTTAGAAAGTATTATTATTAGGTAACAAAAAAAATTATAAAGTAATACTCCGTCCGCTTTCAAGGGTATCATTTTTCCATTTTGGGCATCTGCCCCAAGGGTTTCATTTCCTTTTTTATCCACACACACCCACTAATACAACTAAAAAATGAGACTCATACCTCCACTAATGCAACTACCCACTGCACATTAAATAACAATACTCCTTAATCTCCGTACCCAAAAGCAAATGATACCCTTGAATCCGGACAGAGGGAGTAATGGTATTTGTGTGAAAAATGAGTGACAAATTTAAAATTAAAATAACTTTCGAGATTGTTGGATAAAGTTATGTTTCCTTTTGTAGAGTGTGAAGATTTTATGAGACAAACAAATGATAAAAGTATGAAAGATTTTGTGGGATTGAAGAAATATATATCATGTATTATTCATTGTTTAAATTATTGTCAAGTGTGCTTCTCAGACCTGCACTATAAGCCCTTTTTAGTCCCCTGAAAGTTTGCCATAAAGGAATTGACAGAATAAAGTGTGATTTTGAGGGCCCAAATTCAAGTTTCGTAAATAGGTATATCCATTTTCGTGTACAACCTTAAGTGTGATTTTGAGGGCCCAAATTCAAGTTTCGTAAGTGGGTTTATCCAATTATTAGGTGTGCAACCTTCTCCTCTATGTTCGCATCGGGACAGATTATTTTTATGTATTAGTTGGTAGATAAATTCAAATTGAGGAGCTAAAACACATTTAATTTGTGCACTATGGCTAAGCTTTGGATTTCAAAAATCACAACTAAATTTTAAAAACAATTCTTATATATACCTGACGAACTCTATTAATCGATTACTCACTCATTTCTTATATAATTTTTTTCTTCAATTATACTTTTCCTTTATTCTTTCTTATATTTAAATATAGTGTTACATATTATCAATATAACTTTTATTTACGAAAAAAATATAGTCTTACACATATCATTGTATATCTATTATATATTGATTTGACATTAAATTAGTATTCCCTTCGTTTCAACTTCAGTTTCAAAATTTTCATTTCTCTCCGTCCCAAATTCAATTTTATACTTTCATAAAAGGAAAAAAAAGAAAAAAAATTAACTAATATCCATCTAACATACTTTAATTTTAAATTTGTCATTACATTTTTAACACACATAACATATTTTATTATTTATTACTCAAAAATATCATATTACCCCAAAAGTAAGTCAAAAAGTAATTTTTCTTAATTTCACACCTACAGTAATTTTAAATTGCAAAGGGACACGAAAATTGCAAAGGGCACAGTGTCCCCGAGGGCACAAGAGCCTCACCCATAAATTATTGTCCATGATTTTCAAAACTCACCCATGGACTTTTAACAAACATACATACGTTCTAAGAGTTAAGTGACTGCTGAATTTTTGGTTAGGCTTTTTATTTCACATTGTTTGACAAGTATTGATATACTTATATATAGGTATTTAGCAAAATGTAAACAATATTACTCCATTCATTTTATAATATAATACAATTTACGTTTAATGTTCCATATTTATTAAAATATTACTTATTAGTGCCAATTATGAAAAATAACCGATATAAAGAGAGAAAATTTAATATCGACGATCATTTAACTTAATTATGTTTTTTTAACTAATTGATACTCCTTCCGTCTCACGTTAAGGTTTACATTTTTCATTTTGAATTATTCTACATTAAGGTTTACATTTATTTTTTTTATCAATTTAGCCCCACAAAAATAATTAATTATTTCATGTGTGGACCACACAACACTAATACAACTACCAACTTTACATTAAATATTATTTCTCTCACCTCACTACACATTAAAATATTATATCTCTTATTTTCCATGCAAAAAGCAAAAGTCAACGTTAACACAGGACGGAGGGAGTAATTTTTAGATTCTATTACTCATCATTATATTTTATCAATTCTACCAGGGATGGTACACACCCTACACCCCACCCAGCCTACCCATCCCACACCCCCAACCTACCCTACCTCCACCACAGGCAGCTCCGGCGACGGTTCCGGCAGCGGTGGCTCCAGCAACAATTCCGGCAGTGATGGTGACTCTGGCAACAGTTTCGGCAATAGCGCAGCAGTGGCAATAGGTGGTGGGTGGGGGTTTAAGGTTTGGGATTTAGGGTTAACGTTAGGGGTAATAGTGTCCAAAAAGTTTATATTTGGTAGAATTAATAATTTCAAACCAAAAGTGTCGGCATTAATTTTCGACTTTAAAATTTGTATAAAAAAAATTCTCCCTATTTATTACTTTTTGTCCGTCATATGACCGGTGTATATTAGTTTTTGTCAGTATTAAAAATGCCAATAGGTACTGTAAATTTGTCCTAAATGGATCTAAGAAAATCAATACCAACATTAAACAACTTTTATATCATTTACATCGAAATACATCCTAAAATGCCCAAAATATCTCCACTTAATTTAAAATAGGACCCTCCACCCCACCCCAACCAATCCCCATCCCTCTTACCTTCCCCTCCCCACTAGTTGCCGCCACCACTGCCAGTTGCTTCCAGCTGCCCGTCGCCAATATGGTTGTTAGCGTTTGATCGTTTGATTAACGTAAACCGTTAGGATTCCATGCAAACTATATCATTGTAAGTAAGAATAAAGATTTGCATTATCCTTCACTAGGGTATGTTGAAGAAAAGAAATTATCGCCAGCAGCATGCGCAGCCTCACGATTTTGGGATAACTTCCTCATCCAATCTCCGATTTGAGTGATCTTTGCACCAAAACGATCCTTTCTTCCATGGCTTTCCAACGCTGTATCATACGACCAGTTTGAGTTCAACACGAATTCAGAAAAATCATGAAATTTGACAATTAGGTTGCTGAAAACGACCTCTTGATCTTCTGATGTATTCCCAAGTCCAATCTTGACGTCATGTGGGCGACGATCTTCAAGATCCTCTCAATCTGCTTCCTTCCTTACTCTCAACGTGTTTTAGGAGCTGATCTAGGGCATCCGGATAGCTGAGATATCTTATATATGGGCTACAACAGGAACTAGGGGGAGAAATTAGAGTCGGACCTCCATTGGGCTTTAGAATCCAAGTTTAGCCCAAAACTTATATTTAAATCTAATAATAATAATATAGTCCACTAAAATATTATTATTGCACTGCTGCTTCAATCCCATAATTACGTTATGGGTTCCTTCTTATTCTGAGCCCGTTAGTCTCCCCATGTTTAAGATATACAATGTCCATTAATTAATTAAGTTACTGACAACTCTATTAATTAATATTTCATCCGAGAATAGTATCACTCAACCTTATTATTATGCCAAAATAAATTCACCTGCAGGGTTTACATGATAATCTTTATGAGCTCATCAAGGGGACATCATCAGCCTATTTAATAGGACACAAATTCCTTCTACAATCAACATCATACCATAGAGACAACACTATTTCCCAACTTACCGAGTTTGTTGATTTAATATTTAAATCTCACCCATTGATGAATCAAAGAGATATATACTGGCTTACATGTCTAGGTTATTGTATAGGGATTAAGAACACGAACATTCATAGTAACTGAGATAAAGTTTTCCTATATAGTCAGTATAAATCGAACGATCTCAAGCGGTCCTGCTCAATACACACAAAAGTGCACTAATGTGATTTTTAGTCAAGACAAACTAATACCAAATCACACTACAACCATCCCAATAGAGAGTCCCCGTCTATCTCGGTTGTGGGCATCAGTTTATACTTTATAAGGAAACCGATAATATGATCTTCCGCGTGTTGTCGCACAATATATTATCTACAATACTGATTTTAAAAATCGATTGGACCGGCCGGTTGAACCGGTTCAATCGAGAACCGGCCTCCAAACCAGTCCAAAACCCCTGTAAAACTATTTTTTTGAATTGAATCAGATTGAACCGGCCAAAACCGGGAAAATTGGAAAAATCGGTTGAACCGATCCAATCGGTTTTTTGATTTTTTTTATATTTCTGTTTTCTTTTTATATTTTATATTTTTATATTATTTCACTTTTAGTTTTATTTATTTTAAAAAATATAATATTTAAATTTTGAAGTAAATTATGTGATATTCCTGGAATGGTGCACCAGATGTATAACAGTTTGAGTATAAATTATGTAATATTCTATTAAGAGAATATATATAAAAATGTATATAAAATATGAATTATAAATTATAAATATTTTATCTAATTATATTTTTATATAAATTGAATTTTCTCTTTATAAAATAATTTTGATTATTATAATTTTTTTTAATGAATTGTAATATTATAAAATATAATTTAAAATATGTAAAATTCAATTTTTCAGTTGAACTGGTCCGACCGGTTGAACCTCGAACAGTTACATCTATCGGTTCAGTCTCAGGTCCGGTTATGAAAACACTGATCTATAATATAAAGTAAGTGGACTTTTGCAACAATCATATAACTAAATTATACTCCCTCCATCCCGGAGAAGCTGACGCAATTTCTTTTGGGCATAGAGATTAAGGAGTGTAATAATTTAATGTAAAGTGAAGTAAAGTGAAGTGAGAGAAATAATATTTAATGTGTAGTGGATAGTTGTATTAGATGTGGTATGTATGCCCCATGAGAATAAAGTAATTGTTTTGTGTGGGTCCCATGTATTAAAAAGGAAACGTGTCAACTTTAATGGGACAAACCAAAAAGGAAAGTGTGTCAACTTCTATGGGACGAAAGGAGTAATATGCAAAACATTTGATCATATGATTCTCATTTCAAATTCATTGTTAAAATATTGTTCATACCAAAAGTTAGACTTTTAGTATACAATCCAACAATGGTAACCAATACGAAATCCATATTGACATTGGAATATACACGGGATCCGTACTGACACCCATACCAACACCCTTACCGATATCTATATTGATACATTCACCCATATAACATATTGAGTATTATAAGTTGAATAGTATGTATATTAAAATCCAAAAAGTGTAAATTGGGTAAATTTGATATATAAATCGCTTATTATTGGTATTAATAATGGAGATAAATAAAGGGGTATTTTTTATATTGGCGCATATTAAAATGTATAAGTTCCAGTTTATATTAGTTTTAGTGAATGAATATTAAAAAGTGGCTCCTCAAAATAAATGAAGATCAGAGAGCATATTGCAGATCTAAATGTCCATATATAGAATCACGATTCTATCCGGAGGAAGGCAAGAAGAATATCCCTGCAACTCAATTATGATATTGTAGTTTGATTTAAATTATAAACAAATTACATAGAGAGTAATAAAAAAATATTTTTGCCATGCTCCTTTTTTGAATCATATGTCTGTTCACAGAACATCCCTATCCTTTTCCACCTATTTTAATCTCTCTTTCTCTCTCTCTCTCTCATATGTAAGAACATCAAAAGAAATAGAGTTGTAGAGAGAAAGAGAGATGGGAAGAGCTCCTTGCTGTGACAAAGCAAACGTGAAGAAAGGTCCATGGTCTCCCGAAGAAGACGCCAAGCTCAAGTCGTACATCCACCAACACGGCACCGGAGGAAACTGGATCGCCTTGCCTCAGAAGATAGGTTTGTCCGTTTTTATAAATTACATTTAACTAATCAATTAATAGAATCTAATCATCTCTTATAATCATATGATCAGGCATGAAGAGATGTGGGAAGAGCTGCCGTCTCAGATGGCTCAACTATCTCCGCCCAAACATCAAACATGGAGGCTTCTCTGAGGAAGAAGACAACATCATTTGTAGCCTCTATATAAGCATTGGTAGCAGGTAATATTTAACTTAATTCACCTAATTAATATAATATAATCAATTAATTAATATGATCAGCTAGCTAGCAGTATTTAGTGTAGTGGTTGATGATGTTAATTAGGTCAAGAATATTGAAAATGTGCAGATGGTCTATAATTGCTGCTCAGTTGCCTGGAAGAACTGATAACGACATCAAGAACTACTGGAACACGAGGTTGAAGAAGAAGCTGTTGGGCAAACATCGCAAAGATAAACAAAGGGCTTGTAGGGTTAGACACACCACTTCTGATCATGTTGTTGTCGAGCCTCTTCCTCCGCCTCCTCCGCCTGTCTTGCCTTACTCAGACGTAGTCCAGGATCCCCGGTTCAACGACTGCGCTTCCATCAGAAGCTTGTTGATTAAATTGGGAGGGAGGTTTCATCAAGCAGAATATGCTAATCAGATAAAACTAATTGATCAGTATGATGATCATCTCCTTCATCCAATATCATACAATCATAGTATGCCATTGATTGATCACACTAGTACTACTTCTCTGCTTACTACTGCCCCCCATTTTGATCATACGTTGGTTGGATCACCTTATGGAGATCCACCCAAGGTGGAGCAAGGTGGGCTCGAGTTCTTGTGCGATGATTTGATTGCTTCGGGTAGTGATGACATGACCATGGAGATGATGACGGCTTCTTTGATTTTTGCTTCCAATAATCAAGGGTTTGTACAGGGACCAACCATGGAGGAGGTGGCTGCAGTTCATGATAAAATGAGGTACCATGGAAATTAGTTAACCTATTGTGATCCATACTTTTGAGTGTTGTACATTTGGCGGTGTATATTGTACTTTGATTACCTGCCCGGGAGGAGCTGTAGGGAAGTTTCTTGATGGGTCGACTCGACTTTTTTACACATGGAAATAATTGAGTTGAATGACATTTGATATGAGTGAGTGTTGTTGGACATTCATACAAATCACATACTAAATGTTGTTAACTTAGGCATGGTATTTGTTTCCATGTTATAGATACCAAAAACCCTAAAACCTTAATTATGTGTGCCACAATTCATGTAACTTCAATTTGGTTTTCTTGAACTTGTTCATCTGCTATCTATCAATGGAGTCAAGATTATTGGTATTGTGATTTGTAATATAGTGCTGAATTTGAGTTATATATGGGTAACCTATATCATTCCTTTCTAAACCCTAAATTAGATGAATCTATTTTTTTTTTTTCTGGATTGAAGCTTAATTGGTTCCTAGATATTATGTATGCTAGTTTGAATTGATGTTTTTGAGGATTAAAATATCTACTTCCTCCATTTTAAACTCAAGTATTTCTATTTTTTTTATTTATTTCTTATTCCTCCCAAACTCATCTTTTCACCTTATATAATAAAATGAAATGACACCCAATACAATAGCATCTCATCTTACTTTCAATTTAAATTGTGATTACTTCCATATAATAATAAAACCTAGAGTATTTTTTACGCTCTATTTATTACTAAAAAAATACTGAATATCCAAAAAATTCAATAGAATATAAGTCAATAAAATGAATATTTTGAATCTCGGTCAAAACAAAGCGTGAACTTGTTTGTGGGATGAAATAATAAATTGTACTCATTTTTTGTTCTCATAAAAGTATCGTGTACTGAATCATTATATTTGCGTGTTTAATTCTTATAACTCATCTAAAAGTCTGAATAAACGTTCTAAAAAAACATAATAGTGTATATATTGGATGAAGAAGTCATAATCTCAATCTCCTCAAGCAAAAAAGCCCTAATTTTACTACCTACCTAGTTAGGTTTCATTAATGCAGCGATCATATAGCCAATTTTCTTATTCAAAGATGTTACTTTTTTTTTTTGTCATTCTAATCGTAAAGTGTCATACTTTATGGTTTCACAATGAGCCATTTTTCACATGACACTCTCTCGTAGTGCAAAATTTTCAAATTTTGATATGAATAAAATGGGATCTCTCACTAATTAATTTAATCTATGCGTCTCAATTCATGATCCGAGGTTATGTTTTGAAAACACAACTTTTATAAAATAGCCTTCTAGCTAGAACTAGTATGGATCTACTACGAGAACATTATCTTCAGGTTAACCAATTGGATATTTGGATGAGGTTTTTTTTTTATCGGATAAAGTTAGTTTTTTAGTAGTTAGAAGTTAGTATACACATACTCCAAGATTATTCACCTAAATCCCTTATAACTTCAAACTCTCCCATCCGTTCCGAATCACTCAACTTAGTGAAAAATTTAGTGGCCAAGTGGACTAACTCACTTGATTGGATATTTTGATGAGCAACACGAGGAGAAAAAAAACTAATTAAACCCCTAAGATAAAATTTAAACTCCAAATGCAAGCATTTAGATTAATTTTTCTACTAGTCACCAATGAAAACATAGTAAAGTTGAGTAGTAGTGTTACAAAGCAAGGTAGAGTACTATGTATCAAGCTTTTGTATGTAAACATTGGAAAATGTATTAGCTAGATTCCAGTTGTCATAGGTAGTTCAAATACTACTTTATCCTGACTTTTTGGCCACTGATAAGTTAAAAGGTCAAGGTTTGTTACAAGTAGTAGACTTTATTGGGTATGTAAATCTGCTCCATTAATTACTTATTCGTTCTGTTCCAAATATATTGATACACTTTTCTTTTTGAGTTGCCCCATAAAAATTGACATATTTTTTTAAAAACATGGAACCCACACAAAACAATTTATTTATTTATTTGAGTTCACACAAACATCACATTCACCACTAATACAATTACCCACTACATATTAAATATTATTTCTCTCACTTCACTTTACATTAAATTATTATACTCCTTAGTCTCCTAAATTTACATTAAATTATTATACTCTTTAATCTCTGTACCCAAAAAAATGCATCAATATCGCCAGGATGGGGAGAGTATTTATTTTGAATTAGTTATCATTTTACAGTTGTTATATGAAAGTGATACATGGATTAGTCGAACAGTTTTGAAGGAAAACGTGCATTCAGACAGAGGATTTATCATAATCATACGAACTATGTAACAGTACTTGCCGGAAAATTAAAACAAAATTTATTAGTTATACACAAATACAATGTTCCGTTGAATCTCGTACGTATTTTAATTATATACTACTCTCTCCGTTCCATAATATTTTTCTCACTTTTCTTATTTATTTGTCCCACAAAATCTTTCATCCTCCAAAAAAGGAAACATCATTTTATTTAACAATCTCAAAAGTTACTTTAATTTCAAATTTGTCACTCCTTTTTCACGCACATATCATTACTTTATACTTTTGTATTACCTAAAAATACTACAATACCCTCCAAAGTCAATAAAGTTTGTCAAAAAGTGCAACTTTTCTTAAATAACGTGGAACTAGTAAAGGTGAAAAGTTTTCCAAAACGGAGGGAGTACTATTTTACTACAAGAAGTTATTTTGAGACCTTATTTTGAGGCCTAAACTAAATGTCTTGATATGAAAATCTTCCATTAAAGTTATTTTTACTTTTAGAATTTAATGTTAGAGTCCAACTTGAGTGCATCTATTACTTGGGTGTATTTCGAGAATTTAATTGTTATATTAAATTTTAATTTAATTTTCACCATTAAATAAAATAAAATAATAATTTTATTTTTTAAAAAAAATAACTATGATCCATTACACCCAATTTTAAATTTATAAACCTTACATGTACCGGGGTGCACCCATTTTAAAAAATTATACAAATATAAAAAAAACATATACAATTATGAACAAAAATGTATACAATGTTAGTATTTTAATGAAAAATTGAGTGTAAACTTGATATAGTTTGGTTCGTACGTTTAATTGAGATTTTTTCACATGTAAAGTCATCGTCTTGCGCAGATTTGGATAGAAATTACTGCACAGAACGAATGTAATTCCATCAGGTATGACCTGATATATATCAATATAAGTATGCTCTTTCTACAAATTAACTCTGATTTTCATAAGCAATGAAAGTGCACACGAGGTGTTCGTCAAAATGCCTGATCTAAATGCTGGCATTTTAACAAATAATGTGTCACGATTTTCTTTACCACTTCTGCTTGAAGTTGATTGACCTTCCATGATACATTCTTCATATGACTCGTCACCATATATGAAGCTTATTTGCTAGTTTACCTTGTTATGAAGCATTTATTTGGAGTTGTGTGAATGACTTGTAATATTTGTTTGTTTATTGTCCTTTTGTGTTAAGTCACTGTCGAGTACTACTAGTGTTGTAGTCAACTGGGCCTGTGGCAACTGTGAACTTCAGATGCTTAAACAAATTTCGACGAGTAAGTTTCGATTTTGAACTAAGGAGAAAGGGACTGCCATTTTTTATTCTGTGGAAGGGCAGGTGCTGGTATTTTCATGTATGGCCTTCTGATGAAAATGAAACACGAAAGAGTGATGAGCATATAATCTAGAGTTTTAGAATCGTGCTCTACTCATTGGAATACTGGGTAGGTTTCTTTTTCTATCCTCTGTTTCTTCTACTTATTCAAACCTTAAAGGTATTATGTTTTTATCTAGCTAGCTGCTGATAAGTTGTATGAAACAATGTAATGATTGCATAGCAGAATTTATGAGAGAATAGTATGTAATTTCCAGTTGCTTGATTAAGTTGCTTGCATCATGCATGGTCTAGATTTCCTAATCTAAATCATTTGAGATACTCTAATGCTTCTATTGATTGATATAGCAGAGCTGAAAAATACACTCAAAAGGAGCATGAGTTTGCACAAGCTTTGACATCTTGCTTTTTGATATAGCATTCATATATCAAGCATTATGGATTATATTGCGCTCACCAAGTGTTTGATGTAATGTCCGAGAGAGTTTTTATATATGTGACTCTCCAAATTTACATACTTGATGTAATCTCATCAATGATGATCACATCTCATATTTTTGACGATGTTCCTTAATTTCTGACATGGTCACAAGTTATTCTTGGAGATGATAAAAATGTATATAAATTATGTTTCTGTGTAGTTCTTGGAGATGATAAAAGGATATTTATGTAGATCCAAAAGATATCCCATTTTACTGCCAAAAATGGATATTACAGACTTACAGGTGCTGTGGGACCAAAATTGCAAGATTTGCAATTTTGGTCTCAATATTTAAGGTTAAATCCTGTGGGACCAAAATTGCTAACGGAAATAACGGGAAAGTTGACGGCGGGACCATTATTGCTGAAAAAAAAGGTTTGGGACTGAAGTCAAGACTATTGGGACCAAACTCAAATGGGACCGTAGCGAGTGAGACTGGTTTTGTAATTTTTTTCGCACTCTTACACCTAGGTGAACCTAATATCAACTCTTTTATTTTTTCTTTTATTGGATAAAACATAGTAATCAAAATCACAAAATTGATTATTGTAAATGGAAATCAGTGTTTTTCTTTTACCTAGAATTGATGTACCCAATACTCCCTCCATCTCATAATAAACTTCACTATTACTATAGCTACGGAGTTTTAGATTATTTTTATTAACTTTATTAAATTTAATTTGGAGGATAATATAGTATTTTTAAGTTATAAATAAATTATAAAATATACTATGTGTGATAGGAATGAAAATTTTGAAATTAGAATGTACTTTTAGAAAAAAGATTTATGAGATATTTTTTTTTTGAATAGTGAAGTTTAATGTGGGACGGACGAAATGAAAAATGTACGGAGAGAGTATTATTTAATGTCATCAATTGGTTACAAAAAATTATTGTCTTTTTCGGTCGATGTTATTTCATATTTTCTTTTTAGATATGATAATTTTTTTTTTGTATCAAAACATATTACTCTCTTATTTTGGATTATCGCTCATAATTACTATTCCACACTACTTATATAAGAAAAAATTACTTTCCAATTAATTTTATGAAATTTTGAGTATAATTTTGTAGTTTTAGATAATAAATAAAGTATAAAATATATGTTGTGTATATAATGTGGATGATATTTTTTTAATTAAAATGGATTCTGAAGTTTGAGATTAACATATTTTATTATTTTAAAATGAACCATTTTATAAAACAAATAAATGAAAAAATAATAAGACGATTTTATTATGAGATAAAAGGAAGTGTACATTTTATTCACGTCTCACATGATTCATTTTGTGAAGCTATTTTATTGAAGATTAGTACCTGTGTGTGTAGAACTATCTCACACGATAAAACTATGTTATAGTATTTTTTAGATAGTTGTTTTTCATACATCAATCGATTTGTAGACCGATTAATTTGGAGGTCAAAATTTACCGTCCACTAACAAAGATCTTCATTTTTATAAAAGATATTATCACTTTTCATTAAAAAAAAATTCATATTAATAAATATCAAAGGAAAGTAATTTTGAGTTTGTACTTAATTCAACCTTAGGCGTGTTGAGCACTTAATAAACTTGAGCGACTTCGGTGACATCAGTTACTCATGACGTCATCAATCATGGAAATTAGTGTCGACATTTTGGTTGAAATGAAGAGTATTATTACGTGAAACAAGTAATTATTATATAAATTTTATCATATTATTCTTATTTCTTGAAATAAAGAGATATTATCAGATGAATTTTTTAAAACGTTTAGAAATGTTAATTTGTTGTATGATGTAGGTTGGGTGGTCAACCAAAATCTCACATTAGTTACAAGTGGAAATGATTGAGAATTTATAAGTGTGGACTAAATTCTTTTTAACACCCAATATTTTTGAGTAAAAATTCAAAAGAAAAATATATGATAGCTTAAAACAAACAATATCATGTAATTGGATCGAGTGATCTATTTGGTATTTTGTGGGTCCTGACTCATCGTGAGCCTATAATCCCAACTCTTACATCAGAGCTAGGCACATATATTAACCAATGGGTGGGATATTTCTTGACTAAAATAATGGTTTAGTACATTCGTTGGATAGCTTAATGAGACTTTATCTGAGGAGAAAATATGGGTTAAGTGGGCAATCAAAGTCTCACATTAATTAATAAGTAGAAATTTAGAAACATTGATAAATTAGAAATTTAGAAGTAAGGATGGTGATGAATTTATAAGTTTAGATTCTAAGTGAACGATATCAAACTAATTGAATTGAGTAGTTAACTTAAACCGCTCGTGAGCTACAACTCTTAAGTGGCCCATAAACTCAACCTATGAGCCTTCTTTTTTTTTTTTTTTTCTAATCCTTAATATAACTTGATAATTATAAAGAAATGAATACATTTATCTCAGACACATCTAACAAAAGAATTCTCATAATCGTTCATTTGAAAATAAATGCAAATTACTTTTCGTATTATAATTTTTTTCTAGTAAATAATTATAATATTAAAATTTATTATATTATCCTTGTAGAAAGATAACATGAGTTCTAGTAAATTTAGATGTAACTTAGTAGATGCGGGGCTTCATTTTAAAAAGGGAAACTATCTACATAAATAAATAAATAAACTACTCCATATAATAAGTTGAATTGATATCCTGTGCAAACGGGTGCGTCCAAGCGATTTTTAGGCCAGTTCAGTCGAACTAGAAGAAAATACGGACTCGGAGCGGTTACATTTCGCTGAAATACTAGCCATCAAAGGAGTTCAAATATGTATAAACTTTTATTAAATAGTGTATATATGTTTTTTAATAATTATGTAGTTTTTTTACATTTAATTTTTCATTAAAAACTAGCGAAAAAATTCACTAATGATATATATTCTTAGGCCCGCCCTATCTTATATGAACACCTCCACTTATTAAATACACATCCTATTATTATATAATTATTAATATACATATTTCTAAAAAATCTCAAATACCCTTAATTTATTAAATACACATTCATGTATTTTACTATCTTTTAAAAAGTCAATTTCTCTTTCATTCTTTTTTTTTTCTTAAAACCTCAAACTTCATTATGTGAAAAATATAAACTATAAACCTTGATCGGTACATAGAAGAAAAAAAGCTCCAGCGACAAATAAAACATAATTAAGCCAATGCTTCGACACAACAAAAACACTTTAATGTAGATCTTGAGATTGTTCTTTGTTGACAGTTATAATCCGGCCATCGAGATCGTGCCCGTTCTACGCTTGATTGCATCTCTCATGGACTGTCCATCCTTGACGCAATGAATCTGAAGCATCTAAATTTATCTGTCTCTCCATCATTAATGATCTTCCATTTGATGATGGATCCACTAATGGACGATGCTTTACCAATGAGGCTTATCCTCTAAATCCATCTCAAAATTTCTTCAGCAATAATTCATCTCGATTTCTTCTGTATATATTTTTTTTCAATATTTCAGATCAATTCAAGAGTCATAATTAACATGATTCAGAAAGAAGATATTATAGGCAAAATGTGTGTTTTCAAATAATGGTTTACCAAAAAGTTTGAATCAATGGTTATGAAATTAGAAGCTTAATTATAGAGCATCGTTGATCGGAAAATAATTAAAGAGCACACTTAGACGAATTAATTATATTATATGAATGGTGTGTATAATTATAATTTTGAAAGGGTAGTTTTGGGATTTTAAGGTGTGATTAATAAAATTAAAAAATTAAAAATTGAAAAGTAGTATATTTATTAAAAGGGTGGTATTTAATAAAAAGAGGTGTGCAAATAATAGCACTCATATTTTTATTCATTAATTTATATATTTTTATTCAAAAAAATTATATATATTCTGAGCTAGGGTGATACACATTACATCCAGCAAAGGATAAATTGTCTTTTATTTGTTAGACGGTTAAACAGGTTATATATATGAGAATTGGAATTAATTAATTATATCCTAAGAAAATTAATCCTAGAGATAATTATATTTAAATTTTCATTTGGCAATTATGTACAAGTCGTATAACTAAAACAAAAAGATATACAGAAAATTTCACGTAAGAGATTCCTATCCTAATTCACCTCAGTGCGTGTTTCTTAAAAATTACTTCCACCATTTACTCTATACATATAGTATCCATATCTCTATCTATTTTATGTGGATTGAGTATATTTTTTTATGTATAATATATAATTATTGTATATATTTTTATAAATGTATTTTTACTTGTGTAAGTTAAAAGAGATGTCATAAATTATCCTTATGTAATGTGAGGATTTTTTTTTAACATGAAATTGATCCTTGTAGAGTGTACGCGTAAATAGGAAAATAATAACAATTTGAGAGAACAAAGTAAATATTATAAAAGTAAAGTATTTCTTGCACCTAATATGAACATAGAGTCTAAACTTCTTATTCCATGCAGTATTCTACTCCCTCCGTCCCGGCGTTAAGAGGGTCATTTGCTTTTTTACACGTAAATTAAGGAATATTATTACTTAATATGTAATGGGTAGTTGTATTAGTTGGGGTGTGAGTCCCATATTTTAGTTGTATTAGTGGGAGTGTGTGGATACCATGAGTATAAAAAAGTAAAAAGGGGACTATTTGGGTGAGACGACCAAAATAAAAAAATAACCATCTTAACCTAGAACAGAGTATATATTATTCCAGCGACACCAAATAAATCTCACTATCACACTTTTTATAATTTTAAAAAGTAATGTGGCAACCATAAACAGTGTGCTTTTATCTTGTATTAATATTGAAACACCAAATACAACACCACATGTGATATACAGTTAAATTTTATTTTTAAGTTCATAAAATATTCTTTTTCAGAATAATGTCCAAATACTACTTAATCTTTTGAATAAAAACAACTCATTGCTCAAGTTCAAATTCAATTCTTATTTTTAGTCACACTGTAGTTCTGGTGCATTGATACACCTGGATAATTTAAACTGTTAAATTAGATTTTTAGTTAATTCTAACCATAAAATAAAATAAAATAATTTAAAAAAATATCATAACTACTCATTACATCCTATTTTTTAACCTATAATCCCTAGATGCACAAATGCGGAATAATCCCATATTTTTTAGACATGTAATTATTTGCATTTGAAGAGTAATAATTTATCATCTTAAAAAAATTATATTTATATTTTAAAGACAAGACAAGATTATATATTGGTACAAATTTTAAATATGTGAGTTCTAATGTCAAACGAGTGTTCATGAATTCAATTTAAATAATGAATTTCCCAAGGGATTCAATCCATAGTATTTTGATATTAATTTTGATTGCTTCACCTTAGAAACAATCTTTAATAAAATTTTCATTTTCACACTTTATGAATTTAGAATTCTAATCATCCAATATGAAAGGCACATTATCAGCAGCTAAGGGAAAAAAAAGTAATAAAGAGGACAACAATAGATAATAATTAATAATATTTACTCAATTATTAATCAATTTATGGAATAAATCAATGCATGAATTTCTGTAAAGTGAAGAGGAATATCCTCCAACAAGAAGCAGCACATCAGATAAATCCCTGAACAAAAAAACAAAAATTTCAAGAATTGGCTTTACTCAAATCATGTGAATTAATTCTGTCAAGATCATATGGACCAAATTAATCAATATTATTTACAATTTTATAAAATTAAATTACAATTTGATGTCTGATTTTGACACTCACTAGGATTATAAAATCCCTTGAGCTAATAATTTTGTCAGTGAGGGTACAATTAAAAGTTTCACATTATTGGAATGTGCTATGGTTTTAAGTGTAAATAAGTACTTTCGTCCCAAAATTGATTGCACTGTTACTGTAGATACAGAGTTTAAGAAATGTTGTTTTATTAACTTTTCAACTCAACTTTGAGGGGTAAAATTGTCCATGCATTTGGATTTATGTTTTGGATTAACTTTATGGTTTAAAAAGTGGAGGATAAATTGGTAATTTGTTTTGCTATTTTTGGAAGGTGCAATCTATTTTGGGACGGATAAATGTGTAAAGTGTGCAATGAATTTTGGAATGATGGAATATACGTATTAAATTAAGAATTGTTGTTTATTCTAAATCCAAATAGAAGAAGATGGTCCTCAATTGGGCTTCATTCTCTTGTCTGAACTAGGATACTCTAATTAATTATTTATTTATTTGATCTCACACCCTCCACAGAAAATAAGTACGTGTGGCACGGATGAAGCTATATATTGTGAAATTCTTATCTTCATAGTTCTTTATGATATTTTAAGTTATGCTGTGATATATATATTCATTATCCATCGTTAATTACTTCACACTTTTGGTATTCGTCTCAAAACTTATTATATTCATCTAAAAACTTATGCATATTTTTAGAAGTAGCAATTCATATAATATTAATACTCTTATAATATCATAATACAATAAAATTGTCACCAACTTTTTACACGCAACCCAATTTGTTTTAGTTTACACAAAAGGAAATTTAATTCATCTTATGATAAAGTGCACAAATCCTTCAGTTTCTACTGCCGTTGTTGGACTCCTTTAATGAGCCCAATTATTTAAGTGGGCTTTTAGACCAATTGCTAAATTCAATGATTAAAGTCCAACCCAAAGACTAAGATCAAAGTTCACGACGCGGCATGGTGAAATGTGTGGTGATTAAAATTAAAATCAATTCAATTTTCTTAATCATTTACTAGTTATTACAAATGGTTCATTTTAATGTTCCACAATAAATATGGGATAAGAATTAAGATGTAATGACATTATCGTTGCATTTATTTAATGTCTCTTTCAAATTTTGTGTATTAATTAATCAAAATTAATTTTGATACTATAAATAAACGAAAATCATCTATGCAAATGGATTATAAGCAGTTTATTTTCTCTTAAATTAAATTTTTAGCTATTTAAAAAATAAATTAATGAAATGCATGAAGTGTTGCATATACTTATAATTTATCCTTATAGTTCATGAAGTATTTTATCTTTATAATAATTTATTTCTTATTTTACCTCTAAAGTTTAATAGTATATACTTTTAGAAAATAGTATCATTTTAAAATTTAATTGCAATTTCACTGAAATAGTTCATATTGTATTTTATCCTAGTGATTAATGATGTATTTTACCTTAAGTTCATGGTCTGTTTTGGATCTAAGGTTTAATATAATTTTTATGATATAATTGTAATTTCACCTCATAGTTCACATGAATGACCCTGAGGGGCGAGCGAGTGGGTTCTCGCCATGGGCCCCAAAATTTTAATACCTCTTTATATATATTTATTGTGTTGGATTAAATTTTAGGCATATATATATATATATATATATATATATATATATATATATATATATATTTATTATTGAGTTTGATTATATTTTAATCCCAATAAATATTCTCTATGTATATTTATTGAGTTTGATTATATTTTAGGTCCAACAATTATTAACAAGTTAGATTTTAAATTTATTTAATTTAATTTAATGCCTACCAAATCAATTTAAAACGAATAGTATAATAACTATTTTCTTTGATTGAATCAATAATCAATGAGTTTTTATCATTTATTCATTTTACAAAATATAAAATTACTATTTATCGGCATTTTTATTTCTTTTAAAAAAGCAAACAATAGTTACCCATAAATTATCATCGCCAGTGCAAATAATATTTACCCATAAATTATCACCGCCGGTGCAAGTAAGGAGAGGTCCAGGAAACCAGGCCCCGGCCATGATAATTTAAGGGCCGTGGCAAGATTAAAAATGAGGCCTCTAAATTTTTTTAAATTAATTAATAAATTTATAATAAAAACATAACTTATAAAATATAAAAAGGAAGAAAATCTTCCTAAGAAAAAATTATGAAATAAGAAATAATTACCTCTATATCTTTGATAAATTGATAATATAATACTGATAGTATTAAAATGAATTAGTAAAATGGAGAATTAAGGATTAGAACGAGAAAGTAAGTCACTAATTTTGGGGTTATTATGTGGTTCACCGGGTGCACCGATGCACCTAAGGGTTAATGGGTTACAATAGGGGTTAGTGGGTAGTTATTTTTAAAAAAATTTAATTATTATTTTTTATTTGACGGTGGAGATCGAATAGGAATATAATCTAACGGTAAAGATCGTCCAGATGCACCGGTGCACCTGGTGCATAGCAGTTGGACTCCTAATTTTGCATTAATAGGAAATATAAATATGGTGTTTTAAGATATTTTTTTTCGAGAACATCGTTCTCTTTGCTAAATTTTTAGGCTAAAGTCAAAATATTTTGAAATCAAAATGAAGTCAAAATATTTTGAAATCAAAAACCGAAATTAAATTGGTTGAACATGAACATGTTTAATTTTATACTAAAAGTTTAGTTTTATAATAGACAATGTTTTAATAATATTTTGAAAGGATAACAATTGATTAAATGATTGCATGTTATAATCTATTTATATGTCGATGCAATAATCAATTTTTATGTTTGCGCAAATTCTGCAATTTGAATTTTTTTTAACACATAAACCTCTCTTTGACATATTCCCGAGAACCTTAGTTCTTCCTTTTTTCTTTTGTTTTTCACAAATTCTTCCTTAATTTACAAATTCCCGTAAATGTTATTGGATGCATATGCATGTGCCCACTTCGATTTGGGAAAGTGGGGAGTGACGTAAATGGTTGTGATGGCTTTAAATTGGGGACGACGTGAACGTCTTTATTCCCAGCTAATATGTTCCCGTCAAAAGACACATTGAATTGGTAGGAAATTTCTCCGGTTACTGTTTGAAAATACCTAAGATACCATTCTTTGGCATGAAATTATCACGCAACACAGGTTTTTTTCGTCGCGTCTAGTGAACTTCAAATCCCACCCTATTACACAGTAGAGCATTTGACTATACAAGTTACTAAATTCAAACTACTCATATTTTGCCTATTAATCCAGTCCCTCATTTTATAACAAACCATATTATCGAGGATGCAGGGCCCTGCTCCGGTTTTGAACATAACTCTGAATCAGACAGATCAGATAGTACTTATAATGAACAATGTAATATTTTGTAATGAGAATCATTGATCAAATGGTTACATCTTATAATCTATTTAAATCTATGCGATTGTCATTCAGTTTTCGTAAATCTGTAGTTTGAAGATTTTTCAGTTTTTGTAAATTTGGATGCCTTTTCATTTTTCACATTTAGAGGATCATCTAGTTTTCGTGGATATATGGTCTGCTTCGAGTTCCATAAGGGTGCTAGTCTTTTATGTTTACAGTTAGTTCATAGTGTAAATCATCATGCGATTGATAATTTATTTTTGTAATTTATGATCTATCCTTAAGCTATGTTTGTTTTGGATTTTAAAAACCATGCATGTTTTGGTTTTTAAAACCCACACTTATAAATTTTAAAACCAACTATATACACTTTTAGAATTAAGTATTAATTCTTGTAGTATTATTGTAATTTCACCTTGTTGTTAGCAAGAGCTAAATCAACGTTTGCTGATGAAATCAATGGTTTTAAATGTAATAAATTGGAGGATTGGTGCTATGTATAAATTTTAAGGTTGAGATTTGTGATATAAACCTTAGTAATTGTCAGTTAAGCATTGTTTAGTTAATTGTTTTAACTTGGTTATGGTAGTGTAGCATGAGTAAAACGGGTGCAGTTTGGTGTATGTGATTAGCTAGAACAAAGATCATCACTAGTATTTGCCAGTTGGAGGGAGTGTTGGTTAAGGATCGTTGTAGCAATTGCATTATAGCCAATCGAATGAGATAGGAGCAGTTATACATATAGATGGAAAGCTTGACAAGTAAGCTATTAGTTGGAAATGGTTTGACCCGTTGCATAATTGTTTAACAACTCAAACTAAGGGCCAAAAGAAGCATTAGCGTGTTGGTCTTGCAACTTTTAGTTATTTCATTTGATGTGTATATAAGCTAGTTTCATGGTTTAATTCATCCGTAACACTTTCATACGAATATAGCAAAAAAGGTCACCTCTCTATAGCTAGACCACTTGAATTCTCTCTTGTTTTTTACACTTTTCTTCACACAAATATTCATCATTTTTTGTTCTTAGTTTTCATCCATAGCTTCTGGTTTTTAGTTTTATTCTTCTATGAGTAATGTCTTCAAATACTTACGGAGTGAGTCTTTATTTTATAAAATATTTGTATGACAAATGAAAATAGCATCTTCAATGAAATGTAATTGATAACTATTCTAAAAAAATATCAAAACAGTGTTACCCAAGACTTACTTTATCCTATACTCCGTCATACCTAATAAGTATTTGACAAGACACTTTCATCATTTTTTTTTATTTTGCAACCTTTTCATCCAAATGAATGTTAACTTGACCCAATTGGGCATTAATCCGATGCTACTTCATCCAAAAGGAATGTTAAGTTGACCCAATTGCACAATCCGTTGCTGTATAATTGATGCACAAGACTGACAAGAGTGCAACCTATTCCTTTAATCATGTAACGACTAGACATAACAAATTAGGAGCATCAAATGTTTTTCCTAAATTGAATGTGTGATATATTCCAGGAATTATATACGAAATTTGCATGTAAACCAAAACATTATTTAACTTTTAAGGGCCAATTTTGGCACACAAAAGAAATAATAGACTAAGCTCATCATGGTCGTAAGAAAGAATAGAGTATTTTTACAGTCATGTAGCCATAAAGATTCATCTACATGCATTTTTCTATGATTACAAATCACAATACTTCCAATGTAGGTCATCATCAAGGATATCCTGAAAATGCAGTTAACTGTTTATCAGGAAATATTACAGACAAATATACATGGAGTTATACTCAAGGCACGTCATTGGACGATGAGCAGATTGGCTCCTTAAACAACCTGCAGTCGGGCCTTACATCAAAACTCATGAATCTACGCATATATGCATATGTTGCAAAGGAAAGTGGAGAAAACCTGGTGTGTGGTACTGATGATGATCAGGATCAAGCCTGGGATATACCCGCTGAATCAGACACCGAAGGATCTGTCTTAATACAAACAGCCTCTGTGAGTTTAGGGTAATTGAGGGTCTTTGAGGAACTGCTGCCACTGCCGTTGCAATCACAATAAGCATTCAGCAGTTTCAAATGAATTTCCTCCATCCTCCCACTTTGCTCATCTTCCCGATCCATCTCAATGATAATCTGCATCCGCAGCAGATCATACTCTTGTTTCTTAGCATAATTTTGAACCAATGTTCTTCTTTTTTTTTCTCTGGCCAGACAAGTAGTATTAAAATAGCCAATCCAAAGATGATGATACCTTTGCAGGAGTTCTGTGGAAGATTGGATGAAATCTTTGCCTGCAAAACTCATGGAAAAGGAGGGTGAGGATGATTAACGGAAAAGTGAAGCCTGATGCAATTGGAGATTCTTTCATCCCAAAAACTCCCAAAGCTATGACTTGGGTCAGCACCAAAGAAAATACTGTTGTGTTGTGTATGATAGGCCAATATAGGCCCCCACTGTCGTACTCTGTGACATACACGTTGATTATCTGAAATTTATACAAGAAAGAAATGAGATGACGCATGTGGTCAAACAATAATTAATTTTTTTCGTTTCAAACTAGGTGAGTCATTAGACATACTAATCTCACTGAAAGCTGACCTCGCGATCAAGAAAACTTTACTACTAATATCAGTTTAAGTGTTTCTATTCTGATACGACTCGTGGTGTGGAGGAGCCACAAGGGCCGAAACCCTTGATGGTCTATCGCCGCAGGAAACGAACGGATTGATCATGATTAGAGATTTCCTTATATAACTATTACTTATTATTGCTGTTAATTAGTTGGGCCTGTTGTAGCAGGCCTTAGGGTTTCATTGTTTACTCTATATATATACCGCGATGTACCTATTGGATTTATCATTGAACAATATTGGATTTTGGCAGCCACTTGGCTAATTTGGCAAACGTTTATCGTTTGATTATTTTCGAGTGCTAACAATTTGGTGCAGTGAACGTGGAAACTCACACGTGATGACGATGACCCGCGAGCAACGAGTTGATGAGATCGAAGGCAAGCAGGCTGCCATGACTGAGGATTTCACGCAGATGAAGGCCGATCAGGCCAACATCATGGCCCAGTTGCAGGAGATCACGAAATCGATCGCCGGCCTCACCGCTTCCGTGGCGGGGCTCTTGATCACCCAAGCCCGCGCCGCCGCCGGTACCATGCACGCTGAGAGCAGCGCTGCGAACGCGGCGAAAGGGGCGGTCGGACATCAGCCGACTGACGACACGTCGTCCGCGATCCACCAGGCGCCGATTGCGACCCACACAGCGAGGAAGGCTGCTGAACAGCAGGCTGCCGACGATACGCAGGCCACGGATCCTCCAGCGGCGGTCGTGGCCGCCGCTCCAGGGATGGACCAATCCCCTGCACCACCGGTTCTTCCTTCTTTTGACGGATCTGACCCCATCGGTTGGTTGGCCCTCAATTTAAGATCTGCCACACGCCGTCTGAAACCAAATTGGAGGCTGCCATGGTTGCGATGGAGGATTCCACCCTCTATTGGTTTACATGGTGGCGATCCTGGAATCCGGAGAAGTCTTGGGAGGAGTTTTCAAAGGCATTAGTGAACCGCTATGACTCTCGTTTAACCGGCAGTCCCTTTGAACGGCTGTCAGCACTTCGGCAAACGGGGTCGGTGGAGGAGTTCGTGTCGGTTTTCATGCAATTGGCGAGCCAAGCGCTTGGTCTAAGCGATCAGCAGTACCTGGGATACTTCATGGCGGGGCTGACTGATGAGGTGCGCAATTCCTTGCGTCTCCATCAACCGACCGGGTTAACTTTGGACAAGGCATTGGAGTTGGCAAGACTCGTAGAAATCAGCATTGGTGGACCACGTTTGGAACGTCAGACGAGACCGCCGGGTGGTTCGTGGAGCCGCATGCCGCCACCCAGTAGAGCCTCACTTCCTGCAGTTTCGGCGTTCACACTTTGTTCTCGGTACAATAGCTCATCGGGCGGGTTCGCAGCTTCCTGGCGTTATCCTCAGCCTCATCGGCGCCAAGACTGGCGAGTCGCGGCCCGCCTGTGAGGGCTGCCTCGTCGGGCCAGCCGACGGGTCCTTCCCGGTTCACTAGAATGACCCCCCAAGAGATGAATGACCTCCGTGCTAGAGGCCTTTGCTATCACTGCAAGAAGTCATGGGCTCCGGGGCATCAGTGCCCCATGCTTCGGCAGCTGAACGTGGTTATAGCAGAGGAGGACGAGGCAGTCGATATGACGTGCCTTGAGGTTAACGAAGAGATTGGGGGGCAGGGAGAAGGTGATCCGGTCGTGACCACTGATGGAGCAGAGAAAGACGATGTGGTCTTACCTATTTACTCTATGGCTGGAATTTCAAGTCCACGCACCATGCGTTTTTGTGGAAAACTGAGGGGTCAACCAATATCCATACTCGTGGACAGTGGAGCCAGCCACAATTTCATCTCTAACTCCATTATTAATAGAGTTAAATTGTTGCCTGACTGGTCCCACTCGCTTTGGGGTGCAATTTGGGGATGATCGACGACAAGAGTCGGAGGGGCTTTGCCGCGGTGTGGAGGCCTTAGTCGGGAACTTCCCTATAGTGGCTGATTATCACGTATTCCCGTTGGGAAGCGTAGATGTTATCTTGGGCGTTGCTTGGTTAGCCACATTAGGAGAGGTGATAACTAATTGGGCAGAAATGACTATGTCCTTTCAGTCGAAAGGAGGTAGGGTAAAGTTGTCAGGGGACCCGGCGTTGTGTCGCAGTCCCATTGGTGTTCGTGAGCTAGTGCAGATCCAGGATTGGGAGTTGTGTGTGTTTTGGAAGTTGGCCCTCCGAGGGTGTCGGATCAGTCGCAGGGTGTGCCGTGGGAAGTTGAGTTGGGGGACTTGCTCCAACAGTTTGAAGAAGTGTTTGGCGATCCAGAAGGGCTACCCCCAACCTGGTCGACAGAGCACCGCATCGATCTGTTGCCTGGCACCGGTCCGGTTTCTGTCAGGCAATATCGCTACAGTTTTGCGCAAAAAGACGAGATAGAAAGATTGGTGGCTGATATGTTGTTGGCACAGATTATACAGCCTAGCTCGAGTCCGTTTTCTAGCCCTGTACTCCTTGTTAAGAAAAAGGACGAAAGCTGGAGGTTTTGTGTCGATTACCGGGAGCTGAATAAAGCCACTGTATTGAACAAATACCCCATTCCGGTCATCCAAGAGTTGTTAGATGAGTTGGCCGGAGCCGAGGTATTTTCAAAGATTGACCTTCGATCGGGCTACCATCAAATTCGAGTAGCCACGGAAGATATCCCGAAGATAGCTTTTCGCACTCACAGCGGCCATTACGAGTTCTTGGTGATGCCGTTTGGATTAACTAACGCGCCGGCAACGTTTCAGTCAGCAATGAATGACTTATTTCGACCCTTTCTGAGGAAGTTCGTCCTGATTTTCTTCGACGATATCCTGGTCTATAGTCAGTCGTGGCAGCAGCACAAAGAACACCTACGAGAGGTTCTTCAAATTTTGAAGGACGACAAGTACAAGGCAAATCGCAAGAAGTGTTCCTTTGGCGGTTTGAAGGTGGAGTACCTCGGGCATATTATCTCGGCAGCTGGAGTAGAGATGGATCCGGTTAAGATCCAAGCAGTGGTGGATTGGCCTCGACCTCGCTGTGTGCGAGAGGTGAGAGGGTTTTTAGGTTTAACTGATTATTACCGTCGATTTGTTGCAGGATATGGACTGATTGCGCGACCTCTGACGGCTCTGCTCAAGAAATTAGCTCCCCCGAATTTTGCTTGGTCGGAAGCAGCAGAAGGAGCCTTCGAGGCGCTAAAATCAGCATTAACGACGGCACCCGTGCTCGCCATGCCCGACTTCACAAAGAGGTTTGTGGTGGAGTGTGATGCATCGGGGTCAGGTGTGGGAGCAGTGCTGATGTAGGAAGGTCGACCAATTGCTTATTTTAGTAAGTCGTTGGCAGACCGGACGATTTCTAAATCAGCATACGAAAGGGAATTGATGGGGCTAGTTCTGGCAGTTCAGCATTGGAGGCCGTATTTGGTGGGGCGACAGTTCACTGCTCGCACGGATCATAGTAGCTTGAAGCATTTGTTGTCTCAGAAAATCGCGACCCCTTCACAACAACTTTGGGTTGCTAAACTGCTCGGCTATGATTTTGTAATCGAATACAAGTCCGGCGTGACTAATTCAGCTGCAGACGCACTGTCGCGTCGAGAGAAGGGAGGGGACTTGTTAGCACTCAGTGCGCCATATTGGGGTGAGTTGGCGGATGTAATGTCCGAATAGTCGCGGGACCAGTTCATCCAAAATGTGGTGAGAGATTTGCAGGAGATTCTACCAGCCGTGTGGGGTTTTCCTTGGTGGATGAGAAGCTTTACTATAGAGGGCGGATCGTGTTGGCGGCTGATTCAGAGTGGATACCTAAGCTGCTCAGTGAGTTTCACAGCACGCCCACTGGCGGTCATGCTGGCGCCTTGCGTACCTACCGACGTTTGGCTGCCAATGTGTATTGCCAGAGGGCCAAGTATGAGGCTATGTCCCCCGCGGGGCTGTTACAGCCGCAGCCCATTCCGGCTCAAGTCTGGGAGGACCTGTCCATGGATTTCATCACCTCATTGCCCAGTTCTCATGGCTTCACGACCATTATGGTGGTTGTGGACCGACTCTCAAAGTACGGGCACTTTATCGCCTTGAAAGGGAAATTGTCGGCTCGAGGGGTGGCCGAGGTTTTTATTTGCGAGGTGGTGCACCTGCATGGAATCCCGGCGACGATTGTCAGTGATCGTGATCCTGTATTCGTGAGTCAGTTTTGGAATGAGCTCTTTCAACTGTCTGGAACTCAGTTGAAATACAGCACCGCCTACCATCTGGAGACGGATGGTCAAACGGAGGTACTGAATCGTGTTTTGGAGACCTATTTACGTTGTTTTGCAGGCGAGCAACCGCGAAAATGGGTGATTTGGCTTTCTTCGGCGGAATATTGGTATAACACATCCTACCAATCAGCCGCCCAAACCACTCCGTTCGAGGCGATGTATGGTCGACCACCGCCATCCCTCCGGCAATATCTCCCTGGTGAGTGCAAGGTGCCAGCGGTGGCGGAGGTTCTTGAAAACAGGGCTGTAATGCTAGCAAGATTGAAGGAAAATCAGGGTATAGCACGAGATCGCATGGTTCGTTCGGCCAATCGTCACCGTCGTGACGTTAATTTTCAAGTAGGGGATAAGGTTTTTCTTAAGGTTCGAGCTCACAGGCAGCTGTCCTTGGCAAGTGGAGGACATCATAAGCTATCTGCCAAGTTCTACGGGCCGTTCGAGATCACGCCAGAGTGGGGCCGGCTGCTTATCGGCTCGATCTTCCTTCCAGCAGTCGCATCCACCCAGTCTTTCATGTCTCACTCCTCAAGCGAGTCATAGGCGACCACCCAATTGAGGCCATCTTACCGGATTCAATTGAGCTACCTACGGCGGCGGTGTTCGAGCCAGAGAGAGTGATGGCTCGTCGAGTTGTGCAAGAAGACGGGAAGGAGGTGGAACAACTCTTGGTGAAATGGAACGTGCTGCCAGAGGATGATGCAAAGTGGATGAATCGAGAGGAGTTCCGATGTCAATATCCTTGGTTCGACCTTGGGGACAAGGTCGTTTTTTAGGGGGAGGAAATTGATACGACTCGTGGTGTGGAGGTGCCACAAGGGCCAAAACCCTTGATGATCTATCGCCGCAGGAAACGAACGAATTGATCATGATTAGAGATTTCCTTATATAACTATTACTTATTATTGCTGTTAATTAGTTTGGGCCTGTTGTAGCAGGCCTTAGGGTTTCATTGTTTACTCTATATATATACCGCGATATACCTATTGGATTTATCATTGAACAATATTGGATTTTGGTAGCCACTTGGCTAATTTGGCAAACGTTTATCGTTTGATTATTTTCGAGTGCTAACATATTCATGCACACAGAACTCTTAGTCCATGAAGTAATTTCAGAAATATGATGAAGTTTGCCCATAATAATGACAAAGGAGGAATTTAGGGCCTAGAGAACTTAATGCAGAAGAATCATATCAATGAAAAGTGAGGGGGTTATGAAACCAAGCCAGATCTGTCACACTAGCTTCTTCTTAGTAATTTAATCAAGGATACAGAGTGCCATAGAAGAAATAAATAAAAAAAAACCTCATAGGTTTAATTAGCAAGTAAATCATCTTAATTTTGAAAATCTTTAAATGCGTATTAAACGGAGTACAATTTACCTAATAAATATAACATAACTTTCTGCAGTAGGTTCCATAATATTTACAGAAAATCAGTTTACCAATCAGAAAGTTTAGACACTTCAGTTATCAAAAAGAAGTAATCAAAATAATTATTGCACACGGCTAAAGAAATCTTACATACCATCATATTTTGACTAACAAATGGAAAATTTACTCTGGGGTTCTAAGCACTATACGCATTCTAAGTTTATCATATTTTCAAATTAAACTTTAAGAAAAGATTTCATAACAAATCATGAAAGTAAAAATAAATATAACAATAATAATATAATTATAAAATTAAATTAAAAAAAAAAGTCATAGACAAGTATGAAAGGAACAACCAAACGCAACAATTTTAAGACCATCTTGCAAGAGTCTAACCTGATTGCGATAGACTAGAAATGCAAGGAAGAAATAAATCAGCAAGAATGGCAATATTAGAGGTGCCAGTGTAGAACAAGTAAAGCCCAGAAGCCCAAACAGAAGGACTCTCGGAACTTCCGTGTGGTAAGGAAAGGTATATGGGCTGCAAGTTGAATCATCCTTGTATTGAAGAATATATTTATAAAACAAGTAGAAGAGAAGAGGAACTGGCTGAATTAGTTCGACTGACAAACTTGCCCAGCCTGATGTGAGGACATAAGTGATAAAGTAGGTGGCCTGCAAAATGTAGAATTGAAATAAGTAATATACAAAGCAACATGTTCATGTCAACCGCTATGAAAAATGAAAAAGAACAGGAGAAATTAGCATATAGTTGTCTATTCTCGTAAGTGAAAACAGGATAAATTAAGCCAAGGAAAACATAAAAGTGAATGAGGAAGTCACCGTCGCAGGAACGGCTTTCGCAAGCAACTCGGGTATATTTTTTGCATCTCCCAATTTCAAGATTGAAACTTGATAATGATCAATAGCAGCCTCTGTTAAAATATTGACAAAGAAGACATTCCATATGACAAAGTATAAAACCTTCAGGCATGTACTTATTTTCCTGCCGCTACGAGAGATGGCACCCTCCAACGTAGAGAATAGGTACATTAGAGGTGGGACAATGGATAGAAAGATAATAAATACAACACTGGGGAGGTATCCAGTGATCAGCTGTTCCAAAATCTTCCTGGAAAAGAAAAAAGACATAGTTCAACTAGTGAAAACAGCGGGGATAAAAAAAAAAAACTTATTTGATAGTCAATTATATTATATTTAAGCATATAATCTAATTCCTTTTCTGGTTATACATCAAGTTAGCTGATACATAAATGACATTGAAACATTCGACCTCTGATGCATAATCCCGAAAATTTAATACCATAAGACAACTTTAGTTGTTTATCTCCCTATAAGTGCACTTCTCCAGTTCTTCTTGCTATTTTTAGCATTTCGTGCAATGTCAGCTTCCAAAAGCACAGAAAATAAAAATAGCAGAAATATTTCCACATTGAAATTTTTTACCTCTCTCCAATATTTTTCAAGAATGGAAACATCTTCTTCAATTTATCAAGGTGAACAAGACTTTGCGTGAACACCACAGGGAACAGGAAGAAAACCACAAAACATATAGAGGCCACAACAACAGCAATCTTGCGAATCCAAAGGATTCTATATGGTACGCATAAGTTTGGCCAATAGATATCGCGTGGTTCTGGAGCAGGGTCAGTCACCCATTGCATGGGATTTGGAGATTGAAGAGCCTCGGACGCAACCAAAGCAGCATAACGAGTTCTGAAGAAAACCAGAGCTGCATCACACTCCTGCAGGTAAGATTAGCATTCCATAATCTTAGCATATCTTTAAATTATCAACCCCATCATTAGGCTTGAATGGAAAAACCTAGCAGGTTGATAATGTGATTAAACATAAGCTTGACAATCCCTCCTATATATGCCTTTGCATGACGATGCAGATGATCAGAAAATTGAGTTAATTTTATATGGATGTAAAACCTGTTTTCTCACATCTGAACCATCAAAACAGCTTTTTCCTCTAGAACTACCCTCAGAATCATCTGAAAGCATCTTGAAAGATGTAGAAGTGCCTCCACAAAAGCCACATCTCATTAGTCTTGGTACACATTGTTTATCCATGTTGGAGGATTTGATCATCTTATACATCTTCTCAGCATCACTCTTTACACAACAAACGACGATTTTAATGAGAAGGTAAATCTACTGGTAGGAAAAATGAAATCAGAGAGATCATATCAACTTAAATGTCAATAGGCTTTTCATGTCAGTAGATATGAGATTGCGTCAAGCTAAGTAATGTCTTATAATATTATTAAGACCTTGTTATGAGGAGCAGATATCTATAATAAAAATATTTTAAATATCATGCAAAACTTATATAATTCTCTCTAATAAGTGGAAACTCATCATGGTCTGCACTTACCCACTGCAAAATTGAAGCTATGTTTCAGCTTATGCACTTTCATGCTGCATACTACATATTACTGTTAGAGTTAAGCATCTAGCATAGCAACTTTCTGGAACCTGAAGTGTGAACCTTCAAAGTAGATTACAGGTTGAGAGTCTCTTTCTAAATAAAAAATACTACCCAAGATAAGCATCAAGCATGACAACTTAATGGAGCATAAGCCTCTATAGTTAATGTTAGATATAGGGTTATTTGTATAAATAGTTCTATTCCATCACAAGAATCAATATATTCATTAAACTACAAACTTCTTTAACTGTTGCAGTTCTATGATAAGGCTGTTTTTTGTAAACCACTGAAGATGTGGTGGTGTGGAAAATTGCAGGACAAATTAGAAAGGTTGAGTTTAAATGAAACGATATCAAGAGATAGTCAATTTATTTGCAATTTTCATTAGAGGACCTATTTTCGAGTCAAACATTAGATGCCTTTACAAAGCCTTGTGCAATAGAATTACAATAAAATAAAAGACTGTATACTCCATTAAAAAGATTAATAGCTCGTGATAGATTAGAAAATGCAGTGATTTTTGTTGGATTAACCCCTTTCATCGATCTAACAGTATCTTTCTCAGCTATTGTTCATCATCTGTTTAAGTTACTGAAGTGTAAATGCCAAGAACGTGTAAAGACAGAAATAGTCATAGCCACACAAACATTGAACTAAAAGCACAGGATCATTGGTTGGGAAGTGGCATGTGTAGGTCTCTATCTGCACGAAGGATAAGATTGGTGCAGCATTGAAGTAATTCAGAAATCATATACTTAACTTCATTTCAAGTGAAGGACATAAAGTTCTTTGTGTAATCCTTGATTATAAGGTTTAATTAAACAAGCAAATAGTTAGGTTGGATCCTGGGAAATGATGCTGAACACCTTGGAGAGGATTTCCCTAGAATATAAGAATAAGAAACAGTTTTGCCCTCTCACTGTCTCCTTTCTACTTTACACCCTAGACTGACATAATGAGAAAATTAATGACTAATTTATCTGAGCAATTCCTTAAATTCCAAATCTCTCAGGCAGTTGCACCTGCTCAAGCTCCTTATATCCTAGCACACCAGATCCAGAAACTCATATTTCCCCAAGGATCACAGGTATAAGAACAAGTTCAATTCATGACCCTTCAGTTTCAAGTGGTAGCCACAGAAGGCCATTAGTTAGGCATTTGATGAACTAAATAGTTGCATAGTTTATCTATGTAAAATCTGATCTTAGATAAAACTACTTTTGCATTAATATATAACATACATATATATATATATATATATATATATATATATATATATATATATATATATATATATATATATATATATATATATATATATATATACATATATGTATGTATGTGTGTGTGTGTTAAGAAATAAAGTTATATAGAGAGGACAAGTTGACCACACTATAGGTAAAAAATGAGTAAATTTCCCATCTATTAATATCATTCTCAAAATACGCCCTTAAATTCTATAATGCTTGAAGTCCATAGGGAAACTCTAATGAAGTTATATTGAGAGGACAAGTTGACACATTATTGTTCTAATATTCTGAAGGTAAAGCTAGCATATGTTGAAAGTTAAGTTCTGAGCACATATACTGCCCATTCAAGAATATTTTGTAGTGCCAGAAGTCTTGCCCAGTTCATTTAGCAAACATTATGATAGATTTTATGATAAGAGTTGTGCAATATTAAAGGCTGTAAGCAGAGGAAAGCAAAATTGAACATGCTTGTACCATCAAGACTTTTTTTTTTTAATTTGTATTTGGAATTATTTATTATAGTCACATTAACAACAAACAAAATGCTATCAGATCAGGACTATGAAATAATATAACAATAGAACCTTAGAAAATTGGAATATTTTAAAAGACAAACAGAAAGATTCTTCTGCATACTACAACATTAAAATATTGATTAGATGCTCACCATTAACTTCTGTACTGCACCAGACTGATAAACCATTTGGTGTGATAAGTAGCTTGATGAATAGAAATCTGTAAAGAACTTAGTCACAGAATCACCATATGATTCTTCATTTGCCCAAGGAATAGCACGAACAATTACTGTAAAGTGACTTGGGTAGTAAAGAGATGCTGTGATATGGGACAATCTCATCTTTGTTATGTTTTTATATTCCTGAGAAGCAGAAAAAAAATCATAGATGACTAAGGAGTTTAGTTACCATTGACTTAAACCTATCGACCAACAGGAAAACAGATAGTTCCAGATACAGTCCTTACAAAGTAGAGGAGGAGACAAACGCAGAGAGATATTACATATAATGCAACACAATGGGCCCAAATCCTGCAGACAAGTACAATCTTCAATTAGGAAAATGTCGCTCAAAATTGGGGACAGAGCCTGGAAAGAAAATTTCCTGCACTACCCTTAAGTACTAGGTGAATTTAATCACCACAACAAAATTTATGGATTAACAATAAGTACGCTCTCAATTCAATCTTACACATCTAGAGACAAAATAAATACAGCGATACAAAAAATTACCAAGCACTAAATCTCATTAATAAATACATAACATGATTTCCCGTACCATCTTGATCCTTCCTGAACATTTCCAATGGTGAACACATTCAAAGGTTCATCTTTAATTTGCTTGTGCTCGATTTCTTTCCCAAAATAATTAACAGGAAGAACAAGAAAACAGCATACAATAGAAGCAACACTGAATACTCTGATACTGCAAACAGAAAACCAGTAGTTAGATGCCAGCAACAAACAGAAGATTACTAACCACATAAAGTGACATGTTTAATTTATTTCAAGTAATAAGCAAGATAAAGAATGAAGTTCCACATCCAATATCTTGAAATACCGTGTAGACATAGCATATGCGAGCTAGAGAAAACTTTCAAACATCAAAAACAACGAAAAAAGGAAAGACCTAACAGATAAACCAAGATCAAACAATTTTATTAGGAAACCAAAAGCCCGTATAGATAGAGAGAAGGAAATTCTCAAGAGGCGTCAGAATTCTCTCACCACAATCTTAGCTTTCAGTATCTGCACATTAAAGATGAGATACAGAATTCATTTAACTGATAGTTGGAGAAGGCATTATTAGAATGCTACATTGATTAAGTTTTAACACAACATTATACAATGATTGTCAATTCCAACCTCTTAACTAAGTATCATCAAAAACTATCATGCTGATCTCCCTTGGAAAATTGAACTTATCTAGCTTCTTTAACTAAGACAATCCATGCAATCAGATGCACTCACAAGATATTAATATCAAAAATCATGCTTTTTGTACTCGCTAAGATACACAAACAAATTCTGCTCACCTATTACCAGATTCCCATAACATTGTAGTGGTGCCTGATAAAATTCAGCAAAAACTTTATTCATAATTTGATTCTGATATGAATATGAATTCCAAGAACCTTTTTACTTTTAAAATTAACGTCTATATGTAGTTCTAACTCAAAGTATCAAGGTGATCAATCAAATTACTCAAATACTTATTGTAGGATAATATCCAACTGGTTTACTAGAGAATGTTTGTAACCCTGTATTCTCCTCCAGAGAGTAAATAGAGATGAATACCTGATGGATTATATGACATGGAGAGGACCTAAGAATTCTAGCACCAGTGTTAGAGGTTTTACTAAGCTATCCACCAGCTTTGAACTTCATCCTATTTGGGTTGGAAATACTATATGGTATTTGTCAAGTGAACACAGCACTGGGGCCAGGGAAAGGTTCGTATTTAATTAGATTTTATTTGGAAAAGGGAAAAAACAACCCCATCAATTCCAAGAAAAGAAGATAAAAGGAGCTGTAACTCTCTGCCATTCACTTCAAGTAAAACTTCTTAATAACTTAAGCATTACCTGCGACAAAGTTACAGTTGTACTAGCCATATTAAATTAGTCCAGCACAGTTTTACTGGCCATATTAAATTAGTATCATCAAAAGTTAAATTGAAGAAATATTGTACTCAACACTAAAAAAGCATTTAATAAATAAAATAATAGAGTTCAACTATTCTGAAAGTCCAATTCCAATGACGGAGGAGCGAATAAATGGGTATTCAAATTCTTAAAGCCTCCGCAATCTCAACAGAACAGAAATTTATACCCTAATGAACAAAAGCAACTAGATGATCAACTGTTATTAAGAAAACTTAAAATAAAAATAGAAAATCAGTTGTCAGTGTATATTATCATTTTTTTTTGGTCGAGGGACCCACAGATGCTATCCGGATCAAGCTTGTGTAAAATTCTATGGTTAAGAAGATCGTGAGCAAAAGTATAGTTGTTTAAAAAATGTGAAGCAATAAAACTATAAGAAAAACAGGTTATTTCTGAAAACATGGGGGCCCTTGTAACCTGAAGACAACTGCACGTAAAAAGACCACGGCATCCACACCCCCAATGGCATATAAATCGTCCTCGGATGCATCCCATGCCTTCATTATCCAACTAGCAGAAGGAATAAGTCTCCCAAACCAAAAAGGATCATGACGTTTTGACTGTGCTACAGTGACCTTCTGTCCAAAGTACACGTTCACAAAGCTTGGTTGTTTTCTTAAGACAGAATACAAAGAGAATAGCCCAAGGCTAACGGCAGTATTGACACCAGCAGAAGTCAAGAGAGCCGATAAGTTCATCCTTATCCCAATGTACCAGCAGTTATATGGTATTTCATTATGCAAACTTGAGACACCTGATCTTCATAAGAGTGCATGAACTAGTCAAAATGGACTGATACACAAGAAGTTTCTGCCAACTTGCTTGAGCTGCAAAGAGGAAGATGGAATTCTCAAACTTGGCTTGCATAAGATGTTCGAAACATTGAAATCATCCAACTACACAAATGATACATAATTAAACATAGTATTTAAAATGTCCTGGATAACTAAAAAACCATGCGTAAGTAACTAATTGCATATGTATAAGTGTATAGTGTGTGTGTGGTGTAGCATAAATCAACGTCAACAGTCCCACAAAAAAGTAGAATGAATCAATTTGAATGATAGGAAACACGTAAAAGAATACCATAATCCTTGAGCAGCATATAAACTTAATTGCATTTTATACATCACAGATTTGAAAGTTCATCCAACGCATTCAACTGGAAGTACTAAATCAGATATACTTTTACTCTGATCAAACCTAAAATCAATTTCCGTTTAACTCCCATGCTTCTGAAACCAAATAACCAACTAGAAACAAAAATGATTCATATATATTAAACCAAAAAAAAATGACCTAGAACAAAATCTCGCCTCGTGGATTACATTTAGAATCATAAACGCAATCTACAAAATCAACAATCACCATTTCCATACAATAAAAAAACGACAAATAATCACGCCCAGAAAGAGAAACGAATCCAAATTATACCCTAATCCATCAAAATCCACACCTGTAATTCCAGTATTTCCAGAAACTCCAAGATAAATTGAATTAAAGCGAAATGCGGCGAGTAACTTTGCGTGGACTACAGAGAGGCAACGAGTATAAGGAAAGGTTGCGGTTCCATGAGACGGAAACGCATAACAATGAAAAATCCCTACACCTAAAATTAATTCAGAATTAGGATTTGGGATTTACACGCAAACTGAAACCGAATAAGCCAGCGAGCAAGAGAGAGAGGGAGAGACGGAGAGAGAGAAAATCGGGCGGGATATGTAGTTGTAAGAGAAAGAGAGAGAGAGAGTATTTGTCCACGTGGAATTCATTTTGTTTCTAAGCTAATAATTTTTATTTAATTAATTTACAGAATAATTGAGCAGAGCCGCAAGGCACGCCACGTGGAATGCAGTTTGTGGAGGATTGTGATGCGAAACCGTCTTAACTGTCACTTATTGCCCGGACCCGGAAGGACACGTTTCTCAATTTTTTATATCCAGGCGAAATAACTAAAATATTTTCATAAAATTTACAAACAGCTATATACTCTCTCCGTTCCAAATTCAAGTTCACGTATACTGTAAATACGAAGTTTAAAAAAAATCACTTTTTGACTTACTTTTGAGGATAGTATGGTATTTTTGAGTAATAAATAAATGATAAAGTATGTTATGTGTGTTAAAAAGGTGATGACAAATTTGAAATTAAAGTATGTTAGAGGGATATTAGTTTATTGTTTTTTTCCTATTATGGAAGTGTGAAGTTGAATTTGGGATGGATCAAAACGGAAAGTGTGAAGTTGAAGTTGGGACGGAGGGAGTATTATACATAAAAATATTGGTAATAGTAACCCAATACTCTTTCCGTCTCCTTGAAAGTTATCTGTTGACTTTCTGGATGTGAATTAAAAAGTAATAATTTGATGTATAGTAAGGTGAGAGAATTAATATTTTAATGTATAGAGGATAATTGTATTAGTGTTGACCGAGAGGTCATGTATAGTGGTTGTAGGTCACATCAATCCAAAAAGAAAAATGAATACTATGAGACGGAGGGGACGGAGGGATTATAATTTAATATTAATATATACTTTCTCCGTTCGTATTCATTTTGTCATTTTGGTCCGTCCCATTATAAAATATCAATTTCCTTTTTTAGATTGATGTGACCATAGATGGCCCTACCCACAACACTAATACAACTACCCACTACACTTTAAAATATTATTTCTGTCACCTCAAAATACATTAAATTATTATACTACTTAATCCACTTGAAAAGGAAAATGGTTATGTTTCAAGGAGACGGAGGGAGTAAATATATATATATTTCACTTACTATTGAATACATAAAATAATGTATAATTGCTATAAACTACATGAATCAAAACACTAATACTCATAACTACACAATTATGATTGGAATACCATAAATACCCCTATGTGTTTGCACAATTTGGTTTGCACAATTTTGTTTTGCATAATTTGTTTTGCACAAATTTATTTTTGCACATTTTAAGTTCCGGCGGAGGTCCGACAGCCGGCGGCGGAGGTCAGGCAGATGTTCAGCGACCCCTATGTGTTTGCACAATTTCATTTGTACATTTTTGTTTTGCACAATTTTTTTTGCACATTTTATTTTTCACAATTATTTTATTTTATTTTTTGCACATTTTGCTTTGCAAATTTTTTTTCACATTTGTTTAATATTTATCTTTGACTAAATATAAAATGGACCTTATCTCAATTGTGTTCTATAAACATACCTGCAAAAGAATACATATAATTAAGTATGTGAATGGGAGTGAGTTCTTAAAAAACAAAACTTAATGATATTCTTAAAAAATAAAACTTAATGATAAAAAAAAAAAGAAATATTGTCAGAGGAGTTATTTCAAGTCCTTTTGACTCTGATGAACAAAGAGAAGTTGTGGTGGCAAGTCTGTGGGGGCGTTTACTTGCTCTTTTGTCTTTGCTTTAAACTCGGCTTCCTCTTCTTCATCCCTCTCCCGCGAAAGGTCCCATATTGTCAGTTGATTATTTGATGAAGTTACTACTAAGGTGGATGCCTCGTGTGGACTCCACTCAATGGATGTAATGGGGGCACTTGTGATAATCAAAGCGTGCAACTATTGAGTCTACTTCCTTGAGCAGTATCAAATCTCGAATGGAAAATCCAGAAGCTAGCATGCAGCTTGCCAGGTTGTTCATTAACATCAGCTTCATGCGCTTTGATAGAAACTGCAAGAGATTTCCCCAAAAGAATATCCCAGATTGCAATGTTTCCATCAATTAAGCATGAAGCGGTTCTGTAGGACTCCACTGTAAATCTTCAACACTGGCAGTATGACCAACAAATGGCTTAGAGTCGATATTCCATGTTGAATCAGATGTGGGTTCCCATAGATAAACAAAGTTCTTGCAGTCCCCTGTGACGAGCCTTCCAGGAAAAAGAGGACTCCAGTCAATGGCATAACCTTTCCTTCATCCTTATGTCCAGTAAACTTAATTATAGGGGCTTGACTGAACATAGTTGTTCCACCAATAATAGCTGCCGCATCAACTCTACCAATGTATTCAGATGAAAGCTGAAGTCCCAGACCTGAACATGGCCAGTGTCTGCCCAGGAGGCACAAATATTAGGATGTTGTGGCATGGCTCGTATACGGTTCACACCTCCTTCATGAGAAACCTTGCGAAGCTGCAAAACAGGAAGCCCAAGTTCACCACCATCCTAATCATCCTCAATGTCACTACTCTCACTTTCCATGTCATTTCCAGAGCCATTTGACTTTTGAGGCACTAATTCACGTCTTTTTCCAGAAATATTCAGGATTTTAAATATTCCAAAATAGTTCTTGGAGGAATTTTCTGCCTTTGCCTCTATCGCAGGTGCCGAATTTGATGATCTTTCACCTTGTTGAATTGTATACTAAAAGTCTAGCTTTTGGTATGAACAATGTTTATGATAATAGTTGGATTGTATACTAATAGTGTAGCTTTTAGTATGAACAATGTTTATGATAATATTTGAAATGAAAATCATGTGATCAAACGTTTGCAATAATAATGTTGTTGCAAAAGTCCATTTACTTTATACTGTAGATAATGTGGTGTGCGGCGTCACAAGGAAAATCATATTATCGGCTCCTTATAAAGTATAAACAGATGTTCACAATCGAGATAGATGAGGATTATTTATCGGTATGGTTGTAGTGTGATTTGGCATTAGTCTATCTTGACTATAAAATTACACTAGTGCACTTTGAGTTGAGCAGGACCGACGTTGAGATCATTCGGTTTATACTAACTATATAATAGAACTTGATCTATGTTATTGTAGAAGTTTGTACTCTTAATCCCCATACAATAACCACGACACGTTATAATACAGTTGAGCTATATCTACTACATAAATTACGTCAATGAAATGAATGGAAATAAATGAAAATTATATACAGGAGTTACAAGAATATTTGATTAGGATATTATCTTCTATCAAGCCCCCGCAAGATGGAGCTACATGAGGAGATCCGTATCTTGATCAATAAACTTTGAAACCATGCTCGAGACAAGGGTTTGGTGAGAGCATCTGCAAGTTGATCAATAGAAGAGACATGAATTACACGAAGGATCCCATCTTGAACCAATTGTCGGATGAAATGAAAATCTAGAGCCACATGTTTCATTCTTGAATGGAAAACTGGATTTGAGCAGAGATTTGTTAGTATTTATTTCTCTAATTCAACAATGAGTGAGATTTAATAGTTAAATCAATATGCTCGATGAGTTGGGAGATGGTGCTGTCTCTATGGTGTGCTGTTGATTGTAAAAGGAATCCGTGTCCTAACGGAATTGGTTGATGATGTCCTCTTGAGGAGCTCATAAGGATTATCATGTAAACTCTGCAGGTGGATTTATTCCGGCATGATAATAAGGTTGAGTGGTACCACTCTCGATAAATATATTAATTAATGGAGTTGTCATTAACTTAATTAATTAATGGGCATTGAATCTTAAACACGGGGAGACTAACGGGCTCATAATAAGAAGGAGCCTATAAACGTAATTTGGATTAGGGTGACAGAGCAATAATATTTCTTTAGTGGAATGATTTATTATTATTGGACTTAAGTATAAGTTTTGGGCTAAACTTGAATGTTTAAGCCCAATGGGAGGCCCAAATCCTAATTTCTTCTCCTGGTCCCTGTTATAGCCTATATATAGTCAATCTCAGCAGTCCGGTTAATAAATTAATCATGCTAGAAATGTGAGAAAGCAGATTAGGGATTGCAGATTGAGTTCGTCTCGTAGATCGTTGCACACACCAACGTCGAGAAGTGGCATAGGAATACATTTGCTGTTTCTGGCTGTCAACTTTATCAATTTTTATAAAATTATGTAGAATTACAATCTAGACTTGTGATATACTGACGGAAAGCCACAGAAAAGAGGATCGTTTTGGCGTGTAGATCACCCCAATTGGAGATTAGATGAGGGAGTTATGGCCAAAACCGTGACGCTGCGCAGGCTGCCGGCGAGAATCAACCTCTACATCAACCCTTGCTGAAAGGTAATTCGATTCTACACTTTTGCTTCCGCTGCTGTAGAATAGCATGGAACCCTAACGGTTCACGCTAACTAAAAGATCATAAACGCCAACAATTGGTATCAGAGCGTAGATCCTAAACGCCAACAATTGGTATCAGAGCGTGGGTTCTATGGCTAAACGTGACACGTTGGGCTAGGGTTTATGTGAATTGTGTGTTTTTATTTGGAATAGAATCACATGAATAGTTAGGGTTTTGGTTTTCTGAATTTAATCCATGATATCCTTATGAGAAATCCTTTCGTGAATTGAAAGTATGTGCTTATATATCATCGTCAAAACCGGTTCACCCCTGATGATCCATGATAATCCTATACACATTCACGACGGGCCTCGTTGGTTATGATTGTAAGAGGCGATGATGTTTTCATGGCTACATGATCATCACTGTACACGGCACATCACTGTACACGGCACACCTGTTCACATCACGATGGTGAAAGAGCTCCGTGGTGGCGTATCTCTGATGAGATTCATCGGTGGAAGTACAAGGAAAGTCTGCTGGGAATGCATCGATCAAAGCAGTCGGCACCCGGTGAGTGCATCACTATAATGAACAGTGTGGTTCTGCAGTAGGGAAACTCAGATCGTGACGGATTCGCTAAGAGGCGCGACATTGATTGCTGGTCGGCTTAAAGACGACGGAACAGCAATGCTGAAAGCGCGCGGTGGTGTTCAGACGTTGCAATGACAGGCTGTAGGCGGTGTGGTCTTTGCAGGGCGACGAATTGTTGTGCATCGATCAAACTGTTCAGTGGAGCCTGGTTGCGACGACAGTAATTTTCGGTCGGGTCTGAGCAGTTCCAGGTGAGTCTTGGGTGGACTTCCGAGCGAGCCTGGACCCTTTTCTGATCGGGTCTGCAAGGTTGGGGCGAGTCTTCATCGAAGCTGGCAGTGCTGGCGTCACATGGGCGGCGACGTGCATGATTTGTGATCAACAGCGACGGCCTGAAAAATGGCGCTCGAAGCACGACGCGAATGAACAGGCGATGGTGGCGTGGTGGTCGTTTACTGATCGGCGCGATAAGGTTGGCATTGTAAGTGGCGCTGGTGGCTGGGCACTGCACAAGTCGGCAGCAGTGCTGTCGGCGGTGGGATTGGCGACGTTGTTTTTCCGGCTGGTAGTTGATGGATGGAGCGGCGTCGGAAAGCTGGTTGGTTTTCCTACTGTCTGTCATCTATTTCCTCCGGTGGGTGAAGATAATGGCAGCAGTTTCTAGCGGCGGCAGCGTGTCGGAGCACCTTGACAGGATAGCAGTTTGTTGAGGCTTTGGATTTCGCGGCTGCTTGTTGAGGGCGGACAGCTGGTAGCTGTTGTCGGCGTTGATGCCGGCAGCGGGCGGCGGTGTCTTCTTCCGGCGGGTTATTAGACTGCTGGAACGGATTGTTTCATGGCTGGAAGGACTCAAGTGACCGGCGGCCATCTAGGTTCTTCGACGGGACTAGGCTGGACGATGGGCAGTTGGCAAACCATTCCTACCGGCGAGCTGTTGCGAGGAGTGAATAGCGCGTGTTCATGCTATGGATCCGTGAAGGTTGGATGACTTGGGCCCAGCAAATCACTAACTTGTTTTGCAAGTTTTCTAATTGATTGGAGTGTTGACTAAGTCAACTTTATTTGCCAATTTTTTTTATTTCCTTATATATAATTGTTAATAATTGTTTTTATTTGTCAATTATTATTATATATTTGGATTGTATGTGCTATTTGATTTACTGTCTTATTTGCCGTAATAATAGCACGTTTATTTGCATAATTATATCTGTTATATTATATGCATGCAAAAACCCTCTTATTAAATAATTAAGTGGGAAAGGAATTGGTCATGATCTCGAGGCCTCCATTATTGATTTATTAAGTGATGCAAGTAAGTTTATGAGTCGTTTTAGTGTCTTCCTCCCCAACGGATGAGTTTTATTTGCGGATCAATTGAATAAATTTCATTAAATAATTATTATTTGTAATGTGATGCAAGTAAGCTTATGAGTCGGCTATAGTGTCTTCCTCCCTAACGGATGAGTTTTATTTGCGGATCACTAGTACAAATTAATAATTGATGATTATAGGAAGTTATTTGAGGGCGTGTGGACTTCTCCAATTGTAAGGCACACAAACTTGGGTAACGTACTTAATATCAAATAATGGTATAACACTTAGGTGCAATTAATATGTATCCTCCCCAACGGAGTCACTGCTATTAAATTGCATGGCTAAAAGACAACTGACTATTAATCATTGAGTCGTAAGGTTAATTATGACGTATGGAATTAATGGGTAAAACCTTCGCTTACGAATGTTCGGGATACGTCCACACTAACGTGGCATGAAAATTCACGGTGCTTGAGATGTCGATGAATTTATTTTATATTATTTATTGAGGGAATCAATATAAAATTTAAATTCAAAGAGTTTGATAGTATGTATTTATTTATTTGATTCTCTGAATTTTTGAATAGTTTATTTCGCTTATTGTTAACTAAAGGAAAATATTTTACTGGTCCATAATAAATGATAAGAAAAGAATCTTGATTTTAATTATTACTGCTTAGGAAAATTAATATGTGTTCTCACTAAAAATGCCTTCTGATGCCTATTTAATTCTTTAGTGAAAGAAATGAGAAGTTCATAGAAATATGATGGTCTCGTCAGACTATTTGGATACTTGAGTAAATTAAAAAGGCAAGAGGTCATGGTTAACTTGATGAATGAATTTGAAATACTTGGAATAGAAATTGAAGGGAAACATAGCTCAATTTATTTTTATAGTTTGTCTTAACGTTTTGAGCAAGTTTCACCTGAATTACAAAAAGTTGTATACGGTGGGAAACTTCTAACAAAACGTATAGCGAAAGAAAATCAATTTCATCAAGAGTTGAACAAGGATAGTATCTTATTCACTAGTTGTTGAAGCTTGATTAGTGATGGAGTTTACTGATACGTAGTGTGTAAATACCGAAATCACTAGTCTGCAACTAAGTGAGGATGAGATTAATTAATACATGGGTAAGCTACTAGAGTAGTGGCTGTTGCAGTGGGAGTTGTTTATTTATCTTATGATATAAATAAACATTTGATTAAGAGAAATTGACTTCACGTACGTTTTCATAGAAAGAATTTAATTTTGGTTTCTATGCATTAACGGATAATAATTTGTTATGATACGATAGTGACAATTTGTACACTCTTAAATCATGTTTATCTTACGGATGCAATAAATAGTAATTAATAATGCATATTCTAATCTAAGAAAAAGGAACCTTCAGAGATGAACTAAACATACTTTTGACATCTAAGACTAGATCATTTTACTTAAGTACGATTCGAAAGTGAGTCTTACTTGGAAGTGAATATGATTAATTGCCTTTTCAAGGCAAAGGGGTTTAGAGCCATGAAAAGATATGTTAGAAATGGTTTATTCTGATTTATGTGATCCTAAGATTATCCTGTCGAGAGGTTATTATGAATGTTCATCATTTTATTTGACGATTATTCTAGGAACAAGATATATTTGATGCACTGCAAGTCTGAGTACTTCAAGAAGTACATGACTGATGCAGTGAAGCATCATGGAAAATATATCAAGTTATTATAATTTAAATCGTGGTGGCAAGTACCTCTTAGGATAGTTTAGGAGCTGATAATCATAGGTTGGGATTGAATCCCAAGTTAATTACACCGGGCAAACCCCAACTGTATGGTGTGTTGGAAAGAAAGAATAAGTCTCTTATGGAAATGGTTAGATAGATGATGAATTATTTGAAATTACTAAATTCATTTTATGGATAAGCCCTAGAAACAACATGTCGAATTGATGATTGTGGGATATCCTAGAAAAATGAAGGGTGATTTATTTAAATAGTCCAAAAGATCAGAAAGTAATTGTTAACACGAACATTAGATTTTGGAAAGGGACTATGTAATAAATCAGAAAGCCATGTATAAAATGTTCTTAAAAGTGTGAGAAGGAAAACACATATTTTAGTACCAAGTTTAACAGAAGAGATACCACAAGTAAACTGCATCGCGTGTCACATCTGATACACAATTGCATGTAGTGTCTTGTCTTAGTGGGAAAGTTGTTTCACAATCGAAAAGATGTATGTTTTGGGAGAGTCATGAGACTTGGTCCCTAGTAATCATGAAATTGACCCATGAACACGACAAAACACTACATTATCGAAATGCGGAATCTTAGTAAGTTGCAATGAATATTGAAATAGAATCTATGGATTCAAAATTAACTCTAGGAGCTTGTAGAACCATCAAATAGTCTAAAAGCCATTGGGATGTAAGTGGCTCTACGATGAAGCAACGAGAGTGATTCATTACATAGAACTAAGTGCTTTTTGAGTGTAAGCTTAAAAGTGTCCATCAATGGAATAAAGCAAGCTTCAAGATCATGAAACATCCATTTTGATAAGAAAATCCAGTCATATGGATTTAATCAATGATGGGATGGGTCTTGTGTGTTGAAAAGAGTGGCGGAAACGCGGTGGTATTTCTTATAAGTACGTAGATAATGCCTTGCTTATTGGAGACAATGAAAGAGTATTGTTGGGCATATATGTATGGTTAATAAAGCAGTATGAAATGAAGGACTTAAGAGAAACCAAATATATCCTTGTGATCATACGGGTCACAAGAAAGGATATTGTGCTTATCTCAAGCTTCAATAAATGATACAATCCTTACTCATTTTAACATGTGACTTTATCTAAGGATTTGTATCTTAAGACACAGAAAAAGATAAAATAGATAAAGGCAGTTAGTTCCCTATGCATCAGCAATAAGTAAGCTTAATCTATGGAATGTTATATACAAGATTGGATATCTGTATTACCAATGGCATAGTCAGTGAGTATCAAGGTAACCCGAAATAAGAATATTGAATTTTGATAAGACATATTTGAAGTGTCTGAAGAGGACTGGAAATTATATGTAAGCTTACCATAATAATTTATTACTTCTTGGCTGTTACTTAGATTCAGTTTTTCAAATCATGGGGACGGTAGTAAATCCACCTCAAATGTTATGTGTTTAATGGAAGTAGATCCATAATATGGAGGAGTGTTATATAGAAAAATATTTCGGACTCCACCGTTGAAAAAGGATAATATTGGAGCCTTGTGGCAGCCAAAGTATCTGTATGGTTCTAAAAACTTCATAATGGACTTAGATGTGATTCTGAGTTTACCCAAGGTTATCACAATTTATTGTGATAATAATGGTGCAGTAGCTAACTTGAAGGAATCACGAGTCCATAAGCAAATTAAACATATTGATAGCTAGTACTACCTGATATGAGAAATTGTATGATGAGGAAAAAGTTGTTGTCACCTAGATTACATCAGATGATAACCTAGTAATCCTTTTACAAAGATCTTAAGACGAAAGCTTTTAATGGATTAAGTAGTGGGAGTGGTAATCAGATGTATAGCAGTATAGTCTTTCAGTATAAGTAGGAGATTGTTGGATTGTATATTAAAAGTCTAGTTTTTGGTATGAACAATGTTTATGATAATATTTGAAATGAGAATCATATGATCAAACGTTTGCAATAATAATATTGTTGTAAAAGTCCATTTATTTTATACTGTAGATAATGTGGTGTGCGGCGTCACACGAAAGATCATATTATCGGCTCCTTATAAAGTATAAACAGATGTTCACAATCGAGATAGATGGGGACTATCTATAGGTATGGTTGTAGTGTAATTTGACATTAGTCTGTCTTGACTATAAAATTACACTAGTGCACTTTGAGTGTATTGAGCAGGACCGCCGTTGAGATCGTTCGGTTTATACTGACTATATAATAGAACTTGATCTCTGTTATTATGGAAGTTCGTACTCTTAATCCCTATACAATAACCTCGGCACGTAAGCCAGTATTTATTTCTCTAATTCATCAATGGGTGAGATTTATTAGTTAAATCAATATGCTCGGTATGTTGCTATCTCTATAATGTGTTGTTGATTGTAGAAGGAATCTGTGTCCTAAAAGAATTGGTTGATGATGTCCCCTTGAAGAGCTCAGAAGGATTATCATGTAAACCCTGCAGGTGAATTTATTCTGGCATGATAATAAGGTTGAGTGGTACTACTCTCGGTAAATATATTAATTAATGGAGTTGTCAGTAACTTAATTAATTAATGGACATTGAATCTTAAATACGGGGAGACTAACGGGCTCATAATAAGGAGCTCATAAACGTAATTTGATATTAGGATCGTAGTGCAATAATATTTCTTTAGTGTAATGATTTATTATTATTGGACTTAACTATAAGTTTTTGAGCTAAACTTGGATGCTTAATCCCAATGGAAGGCCCAAACCCTAATTTCTCCTCCTGGTTCCTGTTGTAGCCTATATATAGTCAATCTTAGCAGTTCGGTTAATAAATTAATTACGCTAAAAACATAAGAAAATAGATTAGGGATTGCAGATTAAGTTCGTCTCGTAGATCGTTGCCCACACCAACGTCGAGACGTGGCTTAGGAATACAACAGAAGACCGGAAGATCGTTTGCTGTTTCTGGCTGTCAATTTCATCGATTTTTATAAAATCGTGTAGAAGTCCATTCTGGACTTGTGATATACTAACGGAAAGCCACGGAAAAGATAATCATTTTGACATGTAGATCACTCCAATCGGAGATCAGATGAGGGAGTTATGGCAAAAACCGTGACACTGCACAGGCTGCCGGTGAGAATCAACCTCTACATCAACCCTTGGTGAAAGGTAATTCGATTCTACACTTTTGCTTTCGCTGCTGTAGAATTTCATGGAACCCTAATGGTTCACGCTAACTAAAAGATCCTAAACACCAACACACCTTTCTTCGAGCCTTTGTTCTTGCGCTTTGCCTTCTTGAAATTTTTAGGGCTGCGAACCATTATCAGATTTTGAAGTTATCTGAACAGAAGTGTAAAAATGGTGAGGAGCAGAAATCGATTTGCAGATGGGTTTTGCTAGGGTTTATCAAGTATCTGCAAAAGAATATATATACATTTATACAACTACAAAGATTTAATTGGAATAAGAATTCACTCATTCAACACTTTGGTGGAGATGTGAACACAAGAAAACTACGAAAGTTGAAAGGACAGTGCAATAAAAGCATCGATGATAAGACAAGCATAATGAATTTTTTATGAAATGGGCATAGTTTGCTGTAAAAAAATTCACCAAATCACTACCAATAACATAAAACAACCACATTTCTAAAAGAAAGAATTAACTTTAATTAATATTAAACCTAATTAACTTGGCCTTCTCTATACATAATTGACAGCCAAGGGCTAACTATGTCACAAACTGTGGATCCTATTCCAGCACCAACATATAGAATCGAGCAAATAAAACGTAATAAGACATTTGTTTAGTTGGATTCTTTGTTGACGTTGAATCTAAATAGCAAGAGTTAAAGTAGTAGCTAGTTTAGAAGCAAAGGATTCTTGCCATTTATTATCAATAGGTTGAATAGCAACAAAAAGTTGCATTCACCTTGATCAGTGGTGTTTTGAGCCAAAAGCAACCCTTTTCTAATTTTCTGCCAATCAACATATCTCCAGTGTCCTCCCGCTGCTTATACAATCCACACCCCCCTCATCATCCAACACTTCCTCCAATTTTTTTGGAATGTATGCCTGGAAAGAAGCAGATCGAATCTGCCAAATTAACCCACATTAATGGATGAGATACAAACGACCCAAGATAGAAAAATCTTTAGCAACTAACAACAAAGAAAAGAACTAAGAATCTTTCAATGGCAATGACCTAGGAAATTTTTCAAAAGCACAAAACTTTGCAATATGTATTTCCAGGTATCAATATTCTAACAGTAATAATGTCTAACGAGTAAAATTCAACATAAATAAACTGTCCTAGATTAACTGAAAAACATAAAACGATTAAGTGTTGTTCAGTAAATAAAGCAATTGAGCAGTTAACTTATACCTGAAAGATATGTCAAAATTCAAATAAGCACACATATAGTCATTATATGAAAAACAGAACTGCTCAACATTGGAATTTAAAAATATTTATGCTAGTAATCAACATACATAAACTAAACCAATTAATAAGAATCCAACAGATTGAACTGATGGAATTGGAAGCTCAATCAAGTACCACTTTAGAACTTGAGCATTTCTAATTTCTAAGGAATAGAACAATAATTTTTCGTAATTGAAGCGGGAAAAAAAACTACTAAATACCAAAGAGATGGCAGAAGGCGTCGTGACAGGCGTCGTACACAAAGAAAGCATACTAGTCATCCTTCTCAGCAGCTTTCAAAATAGAGATGTAATCGAGTCAAACCGAGCTGAAGATCACCAGGCTAGCAAACTCAGAATTAAAAATAATGACAGTAATAAAATAAAAAAATTAAGCAAGCATGAAACTAAGGCAGAAATGAAACAAGAGAATCACCAATCATAGAAATTTCACCCAATTACACAATAAGATCACAACCAAAACTTGAGATATATATTTTCTAGCCCTAGCATTTTGGGGGAATAGTAAAAAAATAAACCAACTGCCATACGGCAGTACCAATCTTACAGGAACAGAGCAGGCATCAAAATCAAAAGGCGAGGCTGCCAGATTCTGCCGCGCGAGGACACACTGTCCCAAACAGCAACCGGCGGTGCGAGGACACACTTCTGGAAAATCAATCTACGACGGTGAAAGGTTGTGCGATCCCCAAATCAAAAGGGCTACAACGGTGATTAAAGATGGTCGGCGCAGTCTTGTGAATCGAGAGTGGCCGCCAATGGAAAAAATTGGTGTTGCCGATAGGAAGCCAGCTCAGCCTACAATAGGACACCGTCGGGAACCCTAGGCGACGCTACATCGAAGCCAATGATTAGCTTTCGTCGCCATGAAACTATACACGAAGTTGTTCTTCGAGCGCAATCTCCGAATGCATCTTGACAGAGTGAAATCATGCGAAATGAAAATTGATGCGGAACGCTTCTTCCACGAGATAACACCTGAGTTGAACGATTCCGATGAAGGGGTAAAGTGGCGGAGCTTCGGTATAAGAAAATGGTGGACGTTGAGGTGTAATTAGCGATTTTTGGACTGGCTACTCTTGGAAGTTTAACGTGAATTTGTGTATCAGGGAGTTATTTCTATTTCTCATTGTATCATGATGCAATTAACCCTTAAATCATGTATCCCTCAATAATAACTCATATATATATATATATATATATATATATATATATATATATATATATATATATATATAGTTGTATTATCTTTTCAAATACTCCCCCATCACGTTATATTACCTCCGTGTATTACAAAGTATCCATTTTATTATTTTGGTCAGTTTAATTTTAAAGTACTTCCTCCGTCCTGGATAAAGAGATGCATTTACTTTTTACGCGTAGATTAAAGAGTATTATTATTTTATGCAAAGTGGGTAGGTTTATTAGAGATATGTGATGGGTAATGGTGGACCTTTTTACTAAAATAAGAAAATGATGCAATTTGGATTAAACAGCCAATATAGTAAAATGATGCTATTTGGGCGGGATGGAATAAGTATTCATTTTACATTTTTAGCAAAAAGGTAAACACATGACACACTACTCACCACTAATACAACTATCTACTTTATATAAAATAATAATACACATTAATTTACATGCAAAAAGCTAACGAATACATTTGCGATGGGACGGAGGTAGTATTTGCTTTTTTTTACATAAAAAATATATTCCCTTTGTCTCATAATTGTTGTCTTAGTTACCGTATTGAGTTTAAAAAAAAGTTATTTTCTTATTAACTTATTGATTTCCTAAGAGTATTGTGGTATTCTTACATAATAAACAAATTATAAAGTATGTTATGTGTGTTAAGTGAGATTACTATTTTTTAAATTAAGATAACTTTTGATATTGTTGGTTGATATGAAATATCCTTTTTAGGGGTTAGACATTTATGAAAACTAAAAGTAAGACACTTATCATAAGATAGATGGAGTAATATTTAATGAGTAATGTAGTAATATTTAATTTGTAGTGGATAGTTGTTAGTTGTAATAGTATTGTGTATGATTTCATATAAAATAATTAAATATTTTGTGTAGGTCTCATTTTACGAAAAGAGGAATGTAAAACTTAACTTAGAATAAATTAAAATAGAAAATGTAAAACTTAAGACGGGACGAGACGAATGAAGTATATATTATTTTCACTGTTTCATTATAAAAATTTGAATCCTACTAGGATGCATTTATAAGATCTAAACCATTAATTTTATAATAATTAATCTTCAACTTTAGATTTTAATTAATAATTAAAATTTTAAATTATATAATTACTATTATACTCTAAATTAAATTTTTAAACACTAAGGGGTATCAATGTGAGCACCCAAAAATTCTCCCTAAAAATTTTAGCACTTTTCATTTTGACAAATTCAATGAAAATTTTCACTTTCTGAAAATAAAAAAAGAATTTTAAAAAAAATGCAAGTGGAATCTATGAGACTCACCTCTTCTTAATTAATCTAATTGATGAGGATGGAGTCCTTTCTCTATTAATGTTTTTCTTTTTATTTCTTTTTTATTTTATTATATTTAAAACACCATTATACTCTAATTCTAATGATGAAATATACACTATGTGGATGGAAAGAATAGACTCGGCCCATTAAAATTAAAATCAAATGCCCAAATCAACTAAAGCCCAACTCCATTGAAGGGACCCGTCAGTCCCTAAACTACCCACTGGAAGGATGAAATACCATTGGTGGAATAAAGTCCACCAATGAGAGGCCTCACACTGATCCTCCTTATTTAAGGCCTATATAACCATTCTTCTTAAATGATGCCATAATGTTCCCTTATAAATGGCAAGGCCCAAAGTCCCAACGAGGACACGACAAGCTCTGTACTACTACTCGTATCAATAAAGAGCTTATACGTTCCCTCCCAAAGACAAGATCTAGGAGGAAGTCTGGTCTTCTCTTCCTAGTCCTTTATGTTTGATTAGTCGAGTACACATCACAGCATACAATTAATACGTCACTCCAAAAACTCAGTATCGACATTTGGCGCTAGAGGAAGGGCAGACCACAATCCCTCCATATGATGGATGAATTAAGTGGACAGACCCCCGCTAGATCAATAGGCTAGGAGGCGGCCAAAGATCCCCATTTGCCTATCACAAAGAAGAGAATCTCGTTTGCTGAAGGACCACGCGTCAACTAAGAAGGCGAATATCGGCAACGATACTTCGACCTACTAAACACCCTAAAAGAAAAATGCTCGGCCCGACGTAGGATCAACAGATTCTTAAATTTCAAAAATCGAGATGAGGCGCTGACGCTCGACCGGACCAGGAAAAGTCACCCTGACATGCCGAGCGGCCCCTGCCGAGAAACGCATGACATTGTAGATGATGGATGAAGCACCAGAGAGTGACCAGCCAAAGTTGATCAAACGCCAGCAAAACCCACATAAGCGCCAAAGATCGTCTGCGCCCTCTCCGTCTACGTCCAAAGAAAAAGACACGGCCGAATGCGCGGGCGAAGATTTGTTGGTAAAATGCAAGCAAATCATGGAACGAGAGACTGCTGCCATTCGAGAACAGCTAGTAGAATTGCATAAAAAGCTGGCCGAGCCCAATCCCAACTAGTACCGAATTCTCAGTACTCTGCCCTTCTCAAAGATCAAACTGCCCTAATACCCCGTACAACGGAGATTCAAACTCTACCACTCATCTGAACAAATATGTTGTGTGGATGATAGCTCACGAAAGCTCCAAGGAAGACTAATGAAAAATGTTCCCCTTGATATTGGGAGATTAGACACACTCTTGGTTCACCGCGCACTCAACGAACTTCATTGATTCGTGGCTCCAGCTAGCCGCATCCTTCTCTTCTCACTTTGCCTACCTCGGCCGCAGCAAGGAACCTAAGTAGAAGCTGGCCTGTATGAGGCAAGGAATGAAAAAATCCCTAAAAAGTTTTATTCAAAGGTTCAACGAACAGCGAGCTAACGCCGAGGAGATGTCCGATGAGACATACACCATCCTGGAGATGGAGGCACTCCTCCCGCACTACAACATAAGTGACATTAAGTAACAATTTAGAGTAACACATTTATTTTAATTAACACAAATCAGTAACACTTTCAAAGTTACCATAATATGTAAATACTTTTTATATTGGTAACATAGGCGAGCAACACTTTTCTAATGTGTAACACATTTACATAGCACTTTTAAATAAGTTACACTTCTCATGTAACACCTATGCTTAAGTAACACAATTATGTAACATTTATCTATAGGTAACTATTTTGTATAATACTATTATACTTTTTACACAAGTGAAATATTAATATAGTTATACTTTAATATAATTTTATTTAGAAAGTATATAAATTATATGTATATATATGTTGTATATAAATAAATATTTATATAAATAAATTTTAATTATTATGTTATATTATATTTAATAAATAATATGCGTAAAATGAAAATATTTTTATACTCCACAAATTATTTTTATTTTAAATACTTTTTTATTTAATATAAATTTTATAGAGTCACTTACTAAGGGGTACACAAAAAATGCATAATTGCTTTAAACTACATGATTCAAAGCACTATTACTCCTAACTACACAATTATGACTGTAATACCATAAATACTCCTATATGTTTACACAATTTGTCTCCACAAATTGATTTTGCACAATTTGGTTCTATACAATTTCATTTTGCACAATTGTTCTGCACAATTTTATTTTTGCACATTTTAAATTCCGGTAGCAGGAGGCGGCGGGCAGCGGCGGTCAACGGCCGGTCAATGCCGGCCCGGCCGTCGGTCAACGCCGGTGGATGGGTGAGGGGTAGGGTTGTTGGTTTAAAAGTGTATGGAGCATAAGGTTATATTTGGTATTTTACTTTAATATTTTGTATGTGAGAGTAATTGACACGACCCACCTTACAACTTATAATCTAAATATTATTTAACATAAACATCATCTTTATAAAAAAAACTGCATATAAATTTTTTTTTTTTTTTTTTTTCACATAATATGCTTATATCCAACACCATCACACCAGTTCAACATGTGTGACTGGTTTCTGATACCACTTCAAACCACACAAACATGTGATAATACTTATTATATTACACAATCAAAACATCAGCGGAAACAAAATAAACCCACGGCCTAGCCCAACAGGTCGTCATCTATGTACATCCGCTCAAAACCTTGAAGGAGCTCCACAGCTTGCACAGTCACATCACAAACTCAATCATCAACAGGCTCACCTACAATGCATAAACTAGTGAGATAAAAATCTCAGTAAGTAGAAATCATGCATGTCAGTGCATGATAATGCATTTAGTTCTCTATCGCCTATTTCCTAATTTTTCTAATTGATCTCTTTTATTTTGAAAACTGTTCACGTTGCGGGATCCCCACGACACACTTATGATATGCACCCCAAATGAGCTCAATGGGGACGATTTTTCCGAACCCCGAAAATAGTGCCGAGAACGATTTTTCCGAACTCTGGCAAAGTGGTGGGGACGATTTTTCCGAACCCCTAATAAAAATATCGGGAACGATTTTTCCGAACCCTGACAGAGATGCATATATAGTGGCCGCACACACCATTAGTATCTTATTAATTTTGAGGAAAAATACTTTTCATGTTTATGCATGGTATGCACCCAAAACAATTAAATGTGCATCATAAACCATTTACAATATCAATATCAACATTTAATCACCATAAAGCAGCAACTTAATTTCAATTCACACAAATCCACTTCTGAAATAACAACTTCACCTCAATCCCATAGATCCATTTATAGAATAATCACTTCACCCTGGGATCACACGGATCTCTTTTTGGAATCAAACTTCATCTTGGATCCCACAGATCCTTATAACCAATATTTTCTCAAACCATATAAATATATTTGCAACAGTTTCCAATCACACAGATCTATATAGGATGATGATATTATTTCAAATCATATGGATCCTCAACTTGTATCACAAAATTATCACAAATAATTTACAAATACTATTGTTAAATATGAACCCTACTTTCTCCAAATCACATAAATCCACAACTTGTATAACAAATTAATCTCAAATAATTCATATCGTAATTAAACTAATTACAAATAATCCATGACATAATTAACACATATTAATTACAAATAATTCACAAACAACATGTTTATGCATTGTAGTTGGACTTCTACTTACCTGGATTCCGACAGTAATATAAACCTCGTAAAGAACTGTAACTAATTCGCTCCGACACGCACGTTCCGGCGCGCTCCCTCTTCTCTTTCTCTTCTTCCTCTCTCTCTCCTCTCTCTCCCTTTCTCTCTCTCCCTCTCTCTCCCTTTCTTCTCCCTCTCTCTCTCTTTTTTCCTCTTTTTCTTCTGCTTTTCATTTGCCTGTGTTAACGTGTATATATATAGGGGTGGGGTGGAAGTCAATTATGACTATCCCACCGCCCCAATTTTTTTTTTTTTTTTTTTTTTATTTATTTTATTATTATCCATTCTTAATTTACGTGCAATACTTAATAGCTAAGATATAATACATTTACAAATTAATACACATACATGTACATTTTTCTACCCACTATTATTATTACGAGAACACGTGTGATACTTAATAATTAAGAAAAATGTATTTATACACATAAAATAATTTAATTATATACATATCCAAATTAATGCACGTAAAAATTTATGCACCCATATATTCACACACCGTCCCAATTTTTATCACGAATGTCTCAAATAAAATGTAACGATAAATAAAATATAGAAACAATTGTCACATAATTGTCACATTATTATCACATAATTGCCACATAATTATCACGTAATTATAAAATGCATATAACAAAAATTAAATTATATTGACACATGAGTAGTGAGAAGTTCGGGTATCACATCCTCCCCAACTTATAAGAATTTCGTCCCCGAAATTTACTTACCTGAAGAGGTCTGGATATTTAGCCATCATCTCATCCTCTCTTTCCCAAGTAGCCTCCTCAACTAGTTGGTTCCTCCATAATACTTTTACTAATGGTATTTCTTTATTTCTGAGCTTCTTCACTTCTCGCCACAAGATCTCAACTGGTACTTCCTCATAACTCAAATCTTCTTTCAACTCAACTGGTTCATGTCTGAGAACATGAGATGAATTTGGAACATACTTCCTCAACACAGATACATGAAACACGTCATGTACTCTAGACATCGATGCTGGTAACTCCAATTTATAGGCAACACTGCCAACTCTCTCAATGATAGTGAACGGACCAACATATCTTGGACTGAGTTTCCCTTTCCTTCCAAACCGCATTATCCCCTTCATTGGAGATATTTTCAAAAATACCTGATCACCCACTTCAAATTCCAATTCTCTCCTCCGTTTGTCTGCATAACTCTTTTGCCGATCTTGAGCAACTTTCATCTTCTCTCGTATATGGGTAACAGCTTCTGACATTTCACGAATCAAGTCTGGACCCAAAAGTTTCCTCTCTCCAACTTCATCCCAATGAACTGGAGATTTACACTTCCTCCCATATAATGCTTCATATGGAGCCATCCCGATGGTAGACTGATAACTATTGTTGTACGAGAACTCTATCAAAGGCAAAAATTTACTCCACTGACCTTGAAAATCCAACACACACGCTCTGAGCATATCCTCCAAGATTTGTATTGTACGCTCTGATTGACCATCTGTCTGTGGATGGAATGCTGTACTGAAAGATAACTGTGTCCCCAACGCCTTATGTAAACTCTTCCAGAAAGCAGACAAGAATCTCGTATCTCTGTCTGACACAATGGTAAGTGGTACTCCATGGAGTCTGACAATCTCTTGTATATATAGTTGGGCATAACGATCCATGGAATACGTAGAGCTAATAGGAAGAAAATGAGCTGACTTAGTCAATCGATCCACAATAACCCAAATGGCATCGTGACCTTTCACTGTCTTCGGTAGCCCGATAACAAAATCCATCGTGATATTCTCCCACTTCCATTCTGGAATAAATAAAGGCTGCAAAGTTCCTGCTGGTCTCTGATGCTCGGCTTTGACTTGCTGACAAGTCAAACATTGCTCCACATATCGAGCAACATCTCTCTTCATCCCTGGCCACCAATAATGTGCCTTCAAATCTCTATACATCTTAGTAGCTCCTGGATGTACAGAGTAGGGTGTTGAATGAGCTTCTATCATCACTTCTTTTCGAATGTCATTCACTTCAGGTAGACACAATCGACCTCCATAACGAATCACGTCATCATCTCCTAATTGGAAGTCAGAAGACTTTCCAGAGCTGATATCATTCTTTATTTTGTCAAACAATTTATCCTCTTGTTGGCTCTGTTGAATCTTATCCATCAGAGTTGGTCGAAGTGTCAGAGCTGCTATCCTTGCTTCCAACGATCCTTCTTGAATGATCTCCACACCCATCATTTGCAAATCAAGCAACTCTGGTTCCTGATTTACGATCACAGCAGCTACACTCTGTATTGCTTTTCGGCTCAATGCATCAGCAACCACATTGGCTTTTCCCGGATGATAATTGATAACACAATCATAATCCTTCACCAATTCCAACCATCTTCTTTGCCTCATATTTAACTCTTTCTGAGTGAAAAAGTACTTCAAACTTTTATGATCTGTATAGATTTCACAACGTTCCCCATACAGATAATGCCTCCATATCTTGAGTGCAAACACCACTGCAGCTAACTCTAAATCATGAGTTGGATAATTTTTCTCATACTCCCTTAACTGTCTGGATGCATATGCTATCACTTTCCCATTTTGCATCAATACACACCCAAGACCATTCTTTGAAGCATCACTGTAAACTTTGAAGTTTCCTGTCTCCGTAGGAATAGTTAAGATAGGTGCTGATGTCAATCGTCTCTTCAATTCTTGGAAACTTTGTTCACGTTCCTCCGTCCATGTGAACTTCACATTCTTCCTGGTCAACTGTGTTAATGGTGAAGCAATCTTAGAAAATCCTTCAACAAACCTTCGATAATATCCCGCCAATCCAAGAAAGCTACGAACCTCAGTGGGATTTGAGGGTTGTGGCCAATCATGGATTGCTTTAACTTTACCTGGATCCACTGAAATTCCTTCTCCCGATACCACGTGCCCCAAGAAAACAACTCGGTCTAACCAAAACTCACACTTCTTGAACTTCGCATACAACTGCCTCTCCTTCAGAATCCCTAACACCTTTCTCAAGTGCAGTGCATGATCCTCCTTATTCTTAGAGTAAATTAGAATGTCATCGATAAACACAATCACAAATTTATCGAGAAATTCCCGAAATACTCTATTCATCAAATCCATAAATGCTGCAGGAGCATTTGTTAATCCAAACGGCATCACTAAGAACTCATAGTGCCCGTACCTTGTACTGAATGCAGTCTTTGGAATATCCTCCTTCTTTATTTTTAACTGATGATACCCCGACCGCAAATCAATCTTTGAAAAGATAGCTGCACCCTGTAACTGATCAAACAGATCATCAATGCGAGGCAATGGATATTTATTCTTCACCGTAACTTTGTTAAGATCCCGATAATCAATGCACATCCTCAATGTGCCATCCTTCTTTCGAACAAACAGAACTGGTGCTCCCCAATGAGAGAAACTAGGTTGGATGAATCCTTTGTCTAGCAACTCTTGTAACTGTATCTTCAATTCCTTCAGTTCAGTTGGTGCCATTCTGTATGGCGCTTTAGATGTAGGAGCAGTTCCTGGTTGTAACTCAATAACAAACTCTATTTCTCGCTCTGGTGGCAAACCTGGAAGATCATCTGGAAATACCTCTAGATATTCCCGAACTACTGGTACACTATCAAGAACTGGACATTGCTGTCCCTCAACATTCATTACACTCACCAGATACCCCTCACAACCACTTTCCAACAACCGCTGTGCTTTTGCTGCTGATATCATCGGAAATCGAAAGCTTTTCTTGATTCCAACAAAAGTGAACGGTTCTCCTTTCACTGGCTGAAAAGTGATACTCTTCTTCTGACAATCTATTGTAGCACCATATTTTGACAGCCAATCCATGCCCAATATGATATCATAATCATTCATACTTAACACAATCAAATTAGCGAGGAGTCTTCTTCCTTCAATAGGAATAACACAACCTCGAAGAAGTTGATTAGTTTGTTTTGACTCACCAGAAGGTATCATCACCTCATAATTAGCTTTTATCAAGTTAGGTGTTCCACCCAACTTTTTCACATACTCAGTGGATACAAATGAATGTGTTGCTCCAGAATCAAATAGCACATATGTAGAAGTGCCAAAAATAGAGAACTTACCCGTGACAACTGAGGGATTCGCGTCTGCCTCCTCTCGCGTCAAAGTATACACTCTCGCTGGAGCTCTTCCCTGTTGTGCCTGCTTCCCTTTCTTAGGACAAGTAGTAGTCACATGTCCTTTCTCCCCGCATGTGTAACACGTTCTCAGAGGAATTTGACACTCTCCACCATGTGATCTAAGACAATTAGGGCATATAAGTAGTGGCGGCGCCGGTGGCACTTTACCCTGATCGAATTTAGGACGCTTGTTGGGTTCTCCTCGTCTCTGTCCTTGCTCCACTTGAACATTTGAATTCGGCCTCTGAAATGGCATCGGCCTCTTATCAACTCTCCCGGACTGCTGCATTGGTTTCTGCTGAAATTGACGTCTGATGGCTTGCGCTTGTCTGATCCTCATCTCCGCTTGCTCAGCAATTTGAGCCCTTTCTGCAACTTGTGAGTATGTTGCTCCATGCAGTCCCGCCATACTCACATCTCTATAAAGTTCAGGCCTTAAGCCTTCCACAAATCTCTCCACTTTCAGTGCCTCCGTACTAACCATATGTTCAGCAAACCTCGACAACTGCTCAAACTTACGAAGGTAATCTGTGACTGACATGCCACCTTGCCTCAACTGTATGAACTCGTTCATCTTCATGGCTCTCACTGGTGCCGTAAAGTACTTGTTTCTGAAAAGCTCCTTGAACCTTTCCCATGTCATAGTCGTGACATCCTCGATACTTTTAATCGTATCCCACCAGTGGCCCGCACTTCCTCGTAGCATGAAAGAAGCACATAGCACTCTATCCCCATCTGGAATTCTACTGTATTGAAACATGTTTTCCACCGTGCGTAACCAATCCTCTGCATCTGTGGGGTCTGCTGCGTCCTCAAATATTGGAGGGCTCAGCTTTCGAAACCTCTCACAAACCATTTCCACACGTTCTATTTGACGTCTATCTTGATTTGCATTACCCTCGGGTTGTCCACCCACATCTCTCTGCTGAATCAGTTGTTGTATCTGTTGGGACTGACGCTCAACCAGTTCCATTAGTCGAGTAATGACCGCATCACGATTATTCCCTTCAGGAGGTGCTGCTTGCTCAACAGTCCTATCCCCTTCAGAACCTTCACCTGTAGCTCTTACCATTTTGTCTACTAACTACACTTCCTATATCACATAGCCAATATAATTTATAAGACACATAACAATACAGAATGAAAATAACACTTACTTGCAAAGCTGCGCTCCCAAAGAATGAGTTCATGTACATAGACAGTCTGCAGGACCCAAACCGTGCTCTGATACCACTCTGACACGACCCACCTTACAACTTATAATCTAAATATTATTTAACATAAACATCATCTTTATAAAAAAAACTGCATATAAATTTTTTTTTTTTTTTTTTTCACATAATATGCTTATATCCAACACCATCACACCAGTTCAACATGTGTGACTGGTTTCTGATACCACTTCAAACCACACAAACATGTGATAATACTTATTATATTACACAATCAAAACATCAGCGGAAACAAAATAAACCCACGGCCTAGCCCAACAGGTCGTCATCTATGTACATCCGCTCAAAACCTTGAAGGAGCTCCACAGCTTGCACAGTCACATCACAAACTCAATCATCAACAGGCTCACCTACAATGCATAAACTAGTGAGATAAAAATCTCAGTAAGTAGAAATCATGCATGTCAGTGCATGATAATGCATTTAGTTCTCTATCGCCTATTTCCTAATTTTTCTAATTGATCTCTTTTATTTTGAAAACTGTTCACGTTGCGGGATCCCCACGACACACTTATGATATGCACCCCAAATGAGCTCAATGGGGACGATTTTTCCGAACCCCGAAAATAGTGCCGAGAACGATTTTTCCGAACTCTGGCAAAGTGGTGGGGACGATTTTTCCGAACCCCTAATAAAAATATCGGGAACGATTTTTCCTAACCCTGACAGAGATGCATATATAGTGGCCGCACACACCATTAGTATCTTATTAATTTTGAGGAAAAATACTTTTCATGTTTATGCATGGTATGCACCCAAAACAATTAAATGTGCATCATAAACCATTTACAATATCAATATCAACATTTAATCACCATAAAGCAGCAACTTAATTTCAATTCACACAAATCCACTTCTGAAATAACAACTTCACCTCAATCCCATAGATCCATTTATAGAATAATCACTTCACCCTGGGATCACACGGATCTCTTTTTGGAATCAAACTTCATCTTGGATCCCACAGATCCTTATAACCAATATTTTCTCAAACCATATAAATATATTTGCAACAGTTTCCAATCACACAGATCTATATAGGATGATGATATTATTTCAAATCATATGGATCCTCAACTTGTATCACAAAATTATCACAAATAATTTACAAATACTATTGTTAAATATGAACCCTACTTTCTCCAAATCACATAAATCCACAACTTGTATAACAAATTAATCTCAAATAATTCATATCGTAATTAAACTAATTACAAATAATCCATGACATAATTAACACATATTAATTACAAATAATTCACAAACAACATGTTTATGCATTGTAGTTGGACTTCTACTTACCTGGATTCCGACAGTAATATAAACCTCGTAAAGAACTGTAACTAATTCGCTCCGACACGCACGTTCCGGCGCGCTCCCTCTTCTCTTTCTCTTCTTCCTCTCTCTCTCCTCTCTCTCCCTTTCTCTCTCTCCCTCTCTCTCCCTTTCTTCTCCCTCTCTCTCTCTTTTTTCCTCTTTTTCTTCTGCTTTTCATTTGCCTGTGTTAACGTGTATATATATAGGGGTGGGGTGGAAGTCAATTATGACTATCCCACCGCCCCAATTTTTTTTTTTTTTTTTTTTTTATTTATTTTATTATTATCCATTCTTAATTTACGTGCAATACTTAATAGCTAAGATATAATACATTTACAAATTAATACACATACATGTACATTTTTCTACCCACTATTATTATTACGAGAACACGTGTGATACTTAATAATTAAGAAAAATGTATTTATACACATAAAATAATTTAATTATATACATATCCAAATTAATGCACGTAAAAATTTATGCACCCATATATTCACACACCGTCCCAATTTTTATCACGAATGTCTCAAATAAAATGTAACGATAAATAAAATATAGAAACAATTGTCACATAATTGTCACATTATTATCACATAATTGCCACATAATTATCACGTAATTATAAAATGCATATAACAAAAATTAAATTATATTGACACATGAGTAGTGAGAAGTTCGGGTATCACAGTAATTATTTAAATTCCATGTATCTAATAGTAATTTAGGTTAAAAGTGTGTATCTATTAGTGATTTTCCCAATTTTATGTTGTATTTAAAAAAATAAATATATACGTAAAATTATAGAGAAGATAAATTAATTTTAAAAGTCCGTTTGTTATATTAAAGGAATGGAATAGCAATTAAAATATTGATTTATAATATGAGAGCATAATCTTGATTTTATTTAATTTACTTAGAAATAAAATCAAATTTCATTGTTTTTTTCAATTTTTTAAATATAAACAATAGTTTATATTTATTTTTATGCTCTTAATATTATTAAAAAATTAAAAGAGAAAAAATCTATATATATTTTAAAATTTTTGATCTATTGGTAATAACTGTTATAATAGCAAAAAAGTTTATTAGATACCAAAAATAAATGTACAAAATTAATTATATCGTATAATATTTTAAAAGCACAAAAATCCAAAATATCCAGAAAAAATTAGCTAACACTTAACTGTTTCTATGGATAAATTCTATCTATAAACATCAACCAACTTTACAATGATCAAAATTACAATAAAGTAATGGAGGAAAAGAAATTTGAATTAGTGCGGTATTTATTTTGATATTCTCTTTTAGTGTACACTCCCACATGTGTAGTGTGTAGCAAAGCACCGCCATTTCGGCAAACAATGTGTCATTTACCATTATTAATAATCAACTTTAATTTGTTACAACTTACAACTAAGGATTACATAAAATAAAATATGAGTAATCCTACAAAAATCAAGTTACATTACATTGGTGATATATATCTTCTCCAACATACATTTCAGGACCTGCCAAAACAAATCAATCAAGACAGTGCACTCCCACATATGTTGAAGTTCAGTCCTACATTGGATATAGTATAACTTACTGTAAGAGTTTGATTGTTCCCAAGTATGATGGGAGTGAATAAGGACCTACCTAGCGTGGTACTACGGTCAACACTAATGACACCACATTTGTAATTATTTGATACTTGGGCCCGTCATTGCCGCTAGCTGCAACCACCGTAATACCTTGCGCAACTGCATGGAAAACGCCATAGTTGATGGGGTCACCCTTCATGACTTCTGGGGATTGGGGTAAGGATGACCCAATCAAGATAGACAAAACATCCACTCCATCACGAATGGCCTCATCATAGCCTTTAAGAAAATCTACGGTTGCACCTCATTTTAGCCTCTGCAACCTCTCTCTCACAGCCCTGAAATAGTAAAAAATGTTGAAAATTGAGTTAAATAATAGTTCAGAGAAGTATCATGTATGGTTATCCACAAGAATCTGGTAATTTTTATGTACAATCATAAGTAATTCAATAAATTAATACCTATCTAAGAGACAAGAAACATAAATTTGATGCATATAGAGTAAATAACTGTGATATTGAGCAATGAACATTTATAGCCCTTCTAGCAATACCACTCACACAATCAGCCAAAATAGCTACCAAACTTCATCACATTTTAATATACTGCCTCAAAACCACATCAAATAGCCAAGACCCTCAAGTTAAAAATAATCCAAACAAAAATATCTTTAAAATATTATTCAAACTTCTAAACTAAAACTAATAAAACACCAAGAAAAATCAATCTACAAACTCAAAATTTCCTCAAGAAACAAGTTATTCTTGCATAAATCTAATATGCATACCACCATATGTTATGCCCATAACGTCCAAACAGGTGCAAGACATAAAAACAGATACATAACGAAATGTTTAGATGATAGTAGAGCAATAGAAGATAAATTTCCAGTTGCAAAATTTCCAGCAATACCCTAAAATAATGAGATCATCTTGAACTTGCAGCCCCATTCCTCACCTGTTAGTTATGTATCAAACAAACATCAAATTTTCTTATCTATCACAGTACCCCATCCCATGCCATCTTAGTTAATTTTCATAGATATTACTACAAAACAAGAAGAATATAATACACCAAAGAGATTGGCAATGCGATCAACATTCCAAAGATGACCTTGCAACATTAATTAATTCAAGTTAATTATTTGACCATATATATCCTTTGAATGAATTAAATTGATATAATGCAAGCTTAAATTATGCTCAAAATTTATGAATGGACATTGTACTATTTAGCAAAAACAAATGGAACTATTCCTTGTAGCACGTCCATAATTCAAAGAAAGCTAGTATGAGATATCGATACAATTGATGATCTAAAACTTAATTATAGTAATGGAGTTGTAATTACCTGCACAATAGCGACCTGGAGGAGAGTACCACGAAGGTCAACAGCTATAGAGCCGCAGCCGTTACTGTGGGCCCGATAAGAAACCTCATAGCCATGGCGAAGGTAGCCATTGTGTTCCCATAAGTGATTAACTTGGGTTGGAGTGCCATAAACAGACCTGCAGTGCAGTCAAATATCGAAGGGCTATAAACAGACCTGATGTAGACCATGTTGGACGACAAATATCGAAGGATCTATATCGAAGCTTTAAAAAAAACAAAAAATAAAGAAATCACATCATAACCAAGTTGTGCAGAGATGATCTACCCCACACTGTGCTTGAGAATGTAGAAGACGAGATGAATAATGAAACAAGAAACCATGAAGATAATTCATATTTAGATGACACTGATATGGACTGGATGGAGTCTTGAGATAGTTAAATGGTTTCTTTAAGCTTTTTGTAGGTATTATTTATGTTCAGTAGAGACTTATTTTTGGATCATGAGTTGGGAGCCAGTAATTAGTTCTCTATGTTAGTAATTAGTATCTGCATATGTCGACTGGATCATATTTTGTTTTATATCAGGTTACATGAGAAGTTTTTGTTTTTTTTCTTTCCTCCTCATTTCTTCTACTTGCTGGACTGCCCCTTCTTTATTTGGAGTTATGTTTTCTATATTTTTTTAAGGACAATTTCTGTATTATTGCTTTCACTTTAAACTACCCTTCCTATAGGAAACCACACGTTCCGTGGCAAAAAAAATTAAAAAAATAAAAAGGCACAACAATGAACATATCATTTATTATGTAAAGATAAATCATGTAAATTATTCATATTAATGCAGTGAATAAACAGTATATGATCAACTTAGTCACAACAACTTATGACAACAAAACAAATATAGTCATAAGATTTTTGTATAACAATTTAAAATGGAGCTATGAACAAGGCAAATCATACCTTGTTTAGTGTATATACTTTAAAATATAACCATCCAATATAATTTCCCTTAATTATCCCCTGTTCTTGCCAGCAAGGCCAGCCCTCTATTTGCACATGCATTGAGAACGTCGTGCAGGCTGTTTTCGTTGTCCAAGTTATAATTCCCACTTTGAGCGATCACCTAAACCAACAACCAAAAGTAAGAAGGATTAAATAATCATATTACAAGTGAACCATATTAAATAAAGTGCGAATTTACCTGTGTAACTTCTATCATACCAGTACCTAAAACAACTCCTTCAAGTTGAGATTTGGGCTGCTAATTTAGAAAAAATCAAGGCCATCACGGATATGCGACCTCCAAAACATACCAGAGAAGTACAAAAGCTGACTGGGTGAGTTGCATCCTTGAGCAGGTTCGTTATTCATGAGTCCGACAAATATAAGTCCTTTTTCGATGTCATCTGAAAGGAAAAGTTCGAATGGACCTCAGCCGCCCAAACGGCGTTCGAGGCATTATAGGAACATCTCTCGAATACCGAAATGCTTTCCAAGCCAGTACTAGAAGAAACACTCTACTTTTACATAGCAGTTTCGGATGCGGCCGTCAGCGAAGTGATAGTACGAAACGAAGGAAAAATCCAAAAGCCTATCTATTATGTCAGCCAGATGATACACGATGCCGAGTTGAGATACCCAATGGTTGATAAATTTGCATACGTGATAGGCTTTTTCTGCGCACTATAATATAATCCTCAAGTATAAGGATATCAATTGTAGCAGCAAGGACTTAAGTTAAATTATCGATCTCACTAAGACAGTTAATTATTTATTTTACTATGAATTACTAATTAATCAGAATTGAGTAACCAATTTCCAATGTTTTGTTGTGAATTAATTAACTAAAATACTGAAATATTTGAATTATTAAAACAATAAAAATTAAAGCAAGTTTTCATCAAGAGATGACGAACAGTTCTAAGGTATCAGGTATTGACCAATTAATTTGGGTTATAAAACTTACGATTGCTCATTCATGCAGTTTCACTGAAAATACACTACATATCCCTGTTATCCCACCGAATATGATTCGATTCAAAGCTAACGGTCTAATCTAGTTTAAATCCTAAGGTGCGCAAATATTACCAAGTCTTATTCCTAGATACTAATCAAAGCAAACAATAATATCTCCGGATGGTAAGCCCGACTAACAAGATATTTTCTGGAATTACTACAAGGTTCTATTCACTTCCTACTTGATTGTCTAATTGCATTGTTCCACTAAACTAATCAAGTATTTGATTTACTAGTTCATGGAATTAAAATGTTTATAGCGGAACTACTTCAATCCCTAACAGATAGACAATACCATTCATGAACGCACACAAGCTAACACAATAATCCAAGCATTATAGCGGATGTCATGAATATACTATGAAGACGTTACGAAGTAAATAAGCAAGTCTGAATAAAATAAGTAAAATCAAAAGATCAACTGCATAAAATCCCAATCTTTGGTCTAAATCCTCAAATCAATCAAATCAATCCATCAAACCCTAGAACTGTATATAAAATTAGCCCATGATGTCACAAGCAACACTCATGGCTAAGCAATTCATACCAAAAATCAAAGTAAAAGAAAGATAAGAATTATGAAACCCTAGCCTAAGCGTAATCTCGCGTTCCTTCTCCGTTTCTCCAATTGTTCGATTCTCCCTCAATTAGCACTTGGAACCCTTTTGAAAGTAGATGGATGGTGAAATCAGGTTGTTAATCTGATATGGAAATGTATGAGGTGTGGATTGATGATGAATTATGGATGGATTCTCTCCAATTGTGTATCGATCTCCCTAATTCTCTCTTGGACTGTTGCAGGACTGTTTTCGCGTCGAAACCCCTTCAAAACACGATCTGAGATGTATATATACAATTCTGCATCGAACAGGTCTCGTCTGAGCCTGATTTTGGGCCGCTCGACACCTAGCTCGAGCCGAGCTGTGCCCAAATGTAGCCGAGCGGCATATGGGTGAAACGAGGACGTCGTGTAGGCTCCGTGGGACCCCAGCTCAGCAGCTTTTGGCCATGTGGAAGTGCCGCTCGCCCCGAGCTACCCGCCGAGCTGCAAAGACTGCATTGCGCAATCTCACCGTTTTGAGCGTAACTTCTTCATACGGACTCCGATTTGAGTGGTTCTTGTGCTCACGAATTCCTCTTTTCTTTGGATTTCTATCTATATAAAGAAATCCCAGAAACTCTAACATTTGTATATGTAAAATTCATGCAAAGTGGCACAACCATTCTGTTTGTGCAACGTCACTACTTTGATCATAACTTTCTCGTTTGGAATCCGATTGAGGTGTTCTTTATGTTAAAAAGACCCTCTCGTCTGTGGGTTTCTAACCATATATCATATGATCAATTTGGACTTCTATAAGAATACAGAAAAGTTGTGCAACCTGGACTGTGTTTTTCAGCATTCCTTCTCACTTTCACTCCTCATTCCAACTTTGAACTTTTGATCATGTTTTACCCTTCAAAACTCAACAAAACACCTTAGTAGCATATTATTTATGCAGGATATGAAAACCAATCAATTCTACACAAAATCATGGTCACATTCTATCAAAAACGGTGTAATGTGGGATCTAAAATGCGTGAAATTCCACTCTCAACAAATCCCCAAACTTACATGTTGCTCGTTCTGAGGCAACGACATAAAAAACCAATAGATTAATTGAGAGGAAATTTCACAGCAGAAGACATCCAAGACAATATAACAATTCAAAAATCATACTTCGGATACAAGAGAACCATCCATATAAGAACATACAATTCAAATCAACTATTTTACTTATTCGGAATGCTCATCCACCCATTCTCACGAGTAATGTCTACGCTCAACGCTCAAGTGTGAGATATAAACTTTTAGGGTAAGGTGTTTAAACTCAAAGTCAATCCAAACACACGTGTAACCATAAACTTGGCCATCATCTCAACTCTCGACTAAAGGAATAATTTCGACAATAGGATCACAAAGGTCTTTCACTAGGCTGTAATGTTGGCTCTTTGGTAAAGGTAGGAAATATATGGATAAAATGACTCAATCACTAGTAGAGAATCAAAGAGAACTTACAGCTTTTCAACAAACAGCTTCACTTTCCTCTTTCTTCTTCAATGCTCTTCAATTCCTCTTGCAACTTGATTCCTCCTTCACTTTTGAACACAACATTATTACTTGAATTTTTTCCTTTTTCTTTCTTTTTTTTCCTTCTTCTCTTTTCTTTTTTATTTTTTTCAAATAAGGGTACCAGTTTCAGGCACTACCCTTTTTCATGGGGTACCAATTTCGGGCACTACCCCCTTTATGCAAGTTTTAACCACTCTCTTCAACTTTTTCATCACTTCTTCCATCAAATTACGTCTTCTTTTATTTTTCCTCCACAAGAATCCAACTTGACTTATTCAACTCTCTACTAGGTAGGGATTTTTAAGGCTATCAAAGGAATCAATTGGCTAATCACGTAGGCTTCCAACAAATAAGGCTTTAAGGCTCAAAAGAGTTGACTACGGATAATTTTATTAGGTAGAATAATAATATAGCTAGTGACTAATAAACAACAAAGATGGTCTAAGATCATTTCCCATTGTCTAATCAAACACGTAGCTTCAAGTAAGATATAAAGCCAAGTTCTAGAATACGTGTGTATGAATGACACTCACAAGAATAAATTAAATCATGCAATTCGTCATGATTTCAAAAGGCTCAAATCTCACATGGCTGTACGAATGAATGAGCAATCCTAATAAAGCTACATAGCTAATCTTCCTTGCACATAATCAAATTTCAAGCATCTCAATATCAAAACACAATCTCAAATTTCTTCTCAACCACAATCACACATATAATCAAGTGCTAAGAAAAATCAGAAAATCATCCTAGAAAACCATAAATCGACTAAACTAACGCTAGGACCAACAAACGACCAATACCATAAAACAAGACACGAAACCTGGAAAATCACAAAAAATCGAACCCTCAACGTTCTCAAATAATTCAAAAATATTATGAATCCGCAAAAAATCAACCCTCCAAACAACAACACCATGCAAAATTTTATCTCGACATTGCAAGACAAGGTATGTACGGTACCCCCCAAACATAGATCAAACGAAGTAGGAAGCTAAGTTTGAAAAGAAGCATATACCGCAGTCGAGCAACACCTAATAATATTCTACACCAACACAGACACATAAAAGCAAGTAAAACGGGAGGGATAGCCCCCAACAGACGCTCATATTTAACATCGGAGAGTCACGACGGATACCTCTTTTCGAACTACTGGATCAGATGGAAGCTTCTCGCATTCTCACCTTCCAGTACTTCCATCCACTCTTGTTCGCACCAACCACCTCACCTTTCCTTGTCACCGAAACAAGACATTTTGAATTCCTTTCCTCCCATGACTGTCTTGATTCCTTCTTGTCAATTCTCCACTCAATTGAAGAGTCAACCTTTTTATAAAAACGAGAATTAAAACAGTTAGAATCGTCAACACCAATATAATAATGAAAATCAGGAGATAAGTTCGGAGGCTTTAGATATGGATCACTTCGTCCTGCAACCAAAAGATAATGCCTATTCTGCTTCTAAGATTTCAATTGTAATAACATTAATATGCTTATAAAGGGTGAAATTAATGCTTATCAAGTGGGATCCCACAGGCTCTCTTTTGGCCTCATGCTCTGATGATTCTACGGCTAAGGTCAGAAGAAATTCTTTGCATTGAGTTTTTTATTTTTAGTCAGCATTATAATTGATGATGTGACTAGAGTAACCTGATGATGTTTGTTATGTGTATTGCACCTAGTTGTGTATTCGTCCTTACTGTAGCTTATAGCCTTGTAGTCTTCTTTGGAAAGTGATGCTTTAGCACAACATTGTGTTGAACATGATTCTATCATATGATTAAGCGCTTCACATCATCTTATTATTAAGTTTAATTCTAGTACATGATTTATTATGTTCTGTTGATTGTGATGCACACATGGACTATAAAACAGGACAACTTCTTACTTGATTTAAGGGAACATTCCAGGGTATGGCATTGTCTTTTTTCTTTTTTTATCATTAAGCTTATGGATGAGGGATGCTCACACGTGTCAAATTTAAGGAAATATACACCGTGAGACGGAGTTCAACTGGGCCTGGGAAGACAACCCTAAGCAGCCGCTGGTGCTAGCAAGGAGATTAAACTGCAACATGATTATTGGATTATGTCCGCTGACTCTGATCTTAGTTTAGAATTTCATAGATAAGTGGATGCTAGCTTCTTTTTAATCACAAGTCATATTAAAGAAAATCTTAAGATGACACCTCCTAAGGGACAAGGGCTTTTAACAACACAACTGACGCTGCTACAACAAAGTTGCATTTTATTTATAATTTTGCACACGAAACTCATGTGAGCTTCCTCTCCTACAGTGCTTCCTTTGACTCAACTATAAAGCTATGGGATGTAGATGCTGGGCATCTTCTGCACAGCTTAAATTAAATGGCCAGAGATATTCCACCTGCACTATCTTCTCCTCCAATTTTGGCCCATATTTTTTATAGTCGATACTTTTGTTTCCTTACATTCGCCTTAACTTCTTTGTCACCGCATCCTCACGAGACGGTCTATCTTGCCTCTTCTTAGATCGTAGCTCCGCTTCCTTTCCTTTTCCTTTTGAACTGGCCATGGCTTAGAATTGTGCAATTTTTGGCCCTATAAAACTCAAGATATGATTTTTTTGAAGTTTTTTTCGTTATTGGGGCTAAACTGCAAACTTTCAGAAACTTCAGGGGTTATTTTTTGAAAATTAGAAACAGTTGAGGGATTTTTCTGTAATAATCATAACTGCCATTGAATTGGGGGAACCGGGTCAGATCCGGCGGAGTCGGGTCGGACCAGGCGGGTCAACCCGTGGTCGAGACCACCGACGGAGAGGCGAGGACGGAGGCCCGTGCACAACACGCTCTGGCAACGGTAGCATCGGCGGTGCCGCGTAAAGACCACGCGCCGGTGACTGGCAGTGGCGCATGTGGTCCACGCGCCGACCGACATCGTCTTCGGCGGTGGCGCGTGTGGTACATGCGCCGGAGTTCAGCCTGCTGGCAGCCGCGCGTGGCGGCGCGTAACAGTGAGTATCTTGCTAGCTGATACTAGACAAATGCATGCACGTATGGTCAGTGAAGGATGCCAAAATAGTGAAAACATTCACTGGAAATGGTGGGATCTTCGATGTTTGCTGGAACAAGGTGATAAGATTGCCGCTTGTTTCGCAAACAATGTGGTATGTGTTTTGGACTTCCGAATGTAAAGAGGAGAATTTTTTTGTGTATTCGTGGCCCTTAATTTAGTTTTAGCTGCGTCAATTAGGTTCGAAGATGATGACGTAGTGTAGTGTAGGGAACTATCTGTTGTGAATGTCAACCTGAAGCATATAATACAATACAATGTTCTGCTTAGTTTTATGTAAATTGTAAACTATAAAGCTTCTTTTGCTGTCCTTATCATTGGAAATTTTCTTCCTGTTTTTTTTATTATAATTTGTTCTTTAACATTATGAAATTATACGTTGTCTGCATTTTGAAATTTCATTAACTTCCACTTGAAAAGGTTTTAAAGTTGAGTCGGTTTTTTCATAAAAATTTGTTGTTATTAAAACTAATGTAAATATAGTTTAGTGGATCTTGCTTCTTCATTCGAATTATTCCTGTATCGTATAGTGTATACAACTGTACCTCAGAACAAGTAAGCAATTGTTTTTTCTCCCTCTTCTCCTAGCTTCCATTCAAAGAACAAATGCATGTCTTGGGCTAGAGATTTAAATTCATGTAATGCTTAGATGGATTAAAGATACATTGGACAATCATAAAGAAGGCAGACAAAATCTTACTATGTTTACAGTTGTGGTAAATTTTAATGAACGATATATTCATCATCTATCAAAATTCAAATGCCAAAAAGAGACTTTTTTTTGACAAGGCCAAAAAGAGACTGTTGATTGAAGTAATAATACACATAAATGTAATAACATATGAACACTACTGGAGAGGAACTGGTCAGATTGGGACCTTGGGTAGAGGCCTTTCTCAATTAATGGAGATTAAAATATAAAAATGACAAATTAGTGGAAATCAATTGTATGGTTTGAGATGAAAAATTTGGCAATGAGGGGTGTATGACATTTTTTCTGAAGCTTTATCAAACTTCTTGAGAGCAGCTTCATTCTCATCTAAGCTCAGTTGAACAAAATATCGAGACCACCAAGTCGAGCTCCTCAACTTCGCCTGCTCCATAAAAACAGAGTTAATATTTTCGTGAATAATTGTGATGACAGAAAAATATGTATACATAATCAAGTAATGATATCCAGAAATATTGCTAAAGCATAGATGATTCTTTTTTTTCTTTTTTCTTCCACTAAATTTTAGATTAAGAAAGCAAAAAAGGGGGCTTCATAACATAAGAGAGATGGAGTTACCGAATGTTTGGCTTTATCCACAGCTTTTGCTTTGCGATGATGTGGATGTCCTACAAGAGAAGTAGAAGCCATGTATATCAAGCATTTTAGGAAGCAACAAGATCATGAGTAAAACTGGGGTGGGATAACATAATTCTTAATTCTTACCAGTGAAGATAACAAGGCCTTCAGATGATACCCTAGCTAATTCAGGAATTGTCCTATTGAGATACTTTGGAGATAGGTATTCCAATGCATCTGAAACAATCACAAGGGAGAATGACTTCGCCCTGTAGGGGAGAGGAAACCTAATGTCAGCCACACGAACAATTCCCCTGTGCACCATTCTCTTGCATCTAAGATCGGCATCCTCCATGTCGTACGGTTCCACACCCCAAGCTTCCGTCTCCTCCTCTCTTAAGAATCTGGAGACAATGGAACAGGTGTCTGGACCAACATGCAAGACTCTATGCGAGCTATCGCCATATGCTGATTTAAGGACTGGAATGGCCCATTGAACTTCTCCATTACATGAGAAGTCAGCTGCCCAGATGGTTATATTTGTTACATGAAGCATTAATGCACAATACTGTCCCATATAAGAGAATTTATGTGGACCAAAAGTTATAATATATGGCAATTCACGTATATCTCTTTAGTTCAATATTTTACTAAGGTCAATATTAGATGTTTGGTAGACCACTTCAGGTTCTCCATACATGCTGCGCATTCAAACTATTACGCCACCACACCATCATCATCTTCACTGATTAGATTTGCTCTCCAAATCCCATCTCTTGGGAAGGAAAAAATATTTCGGAGCTAGGTTGAGTTTGATTAGTTCAGCAATTGCTGTTAAAGACTTATTCATCAATACCTCTTAGGAAACTGTCAATAATAATACACTCAGAGAGACAAAATGCTCATCATAAAGAGACAAGGAGTGTTACACTGCGATTCAAATCCTTGTAGAACCTCTGAAATCGTGTATGATCTATCTAAAAATTAGTGATATATAAGATTATTTCAGAAAAAGAATTGAGATCTTGGACTTTAAAAAAATACATCCATAACTATTTATGTCTCTTCATGAGAACCCTTATATGCTTACATTTAATTCCATTTGCAGTAAATTTTAGCAACATAAGACTTCCTAATCGCAGAAGGAACATATCATAGAAACCAACGCAAGTTCCCTCGGATGATTCCCAGATTTATAATTTACGAGTGCACCAGCATAACACCAAGGAAGAAGAAAGAAAGTGATGGAAAGCAAGAAAATGTAATTACCTTCCACCCAAGATTTCTTAGTCCCAAGTGAACCTGCCACACAAACACTGCCCATCAATTCAAGCCAAACATAAGTTATATGCTTAAAAGCATATACTCTTGCTCCAGAGTCAGGAAACCACAAAAGCTACACAAAGAAGTGGTTTCTCATGAGCTCTAATCACTGAAAAGTATATACATAAAGAATGAGCAACAAGATCAAAATCCATGATAATTTAACTCTCTTATTAAAATGGATGCATCGTGCATCACTTGTTCAGCATATTTCATTCAAACGCCGCACTTTCACAAGTGAAAACTATCCATACTAAGAGATTCCTTTTAAAGGCCAGAAATATTCAAATAACAATAAATTATTCCACTTTACTTTAAAGCTATTACTCATCAGCAATCAATGGATTAAAAAAATAAAATAGGAGCAAGTCAAAGGAACAAACCTCGGCCACGAAACAGATAACCAATGACAAAGAATGCTCCCTGCAAAAGTTCCAAATTGAATTACAAATCCATTAAAATCAGGATTTACATTATGTACGATGAAATCCGACCAGAAACCCGTTGCTGAAAACCTCAATTTCATCATCCTTATCCAGATTACGTTAAAAAAAACAAATAAATAAAAATCAGGGCATGATAAAATGCGAAAGAAAATGGAGAGCATTGATACCAGTATGAGGATTGCAATGGATAAGTAGGGAGGCGAACGTGATCTGGAATTAAAGGGGGATGAATAAGGAAAGAGCCCGCTATCAGATATGCGCCGAGAAGGATTTACTGGCCTTCTTACCTTCATTTTCTTTTTTCTTTTTTCTTTTTTCTTTTTTTTGAAGTTTTGGTGATTAACTTGCAGCGTATGTAGCGCCAATTTGCTAATTGGCGCGTTGGCTCGGCATCCAACTATCCTTCTCATAGACAATAATAAAATATATTAAAAAGTAAAATAAAATGGAAGAAATACGATAAGTGTAGCTATACTGTATGGAAGATATACGTTTTATAATCACTTAGATTTTACATTTTCTTACTTCTGTCAGATTGTCTCACTTAATATCCTTTTTACGTTTCTTAGAAGTATACATTTATATGAGATAGTCTTACGGATATATTTAATTGAGATGTATAAGAGATTATAACACTTAAACAAAAAAAAATACTCGGATTAATGAAAGTTATAGTAATACAGTGATTATTTTATAAATAATTCATAATAAAAATAAAAAGAGCAATATTTTTAATGAAAAGTGATAAGTAATATATTTAATAAAAATTGATAAATTATTTAAGAAAAAACACATAAAATGGTTTCACGCAAGTGTGGCAATTTCTTAAATAGTTATCGTTTTCTATTAATAATATTATCATTATTATTAAAATAGAATTATTTTTATTTATACAACAAATTATTTATGAAATAATTTATTGCATCATTATTACTTTTCATTATTTTGAGCATCATCTATTGTTAAAAAGTTACTCCCTCCGTTCCATAATACTTTTCACGTTTACTGTAACACGTTGTTTAAGAAAAGTTGAACTTTTTTATCAATTTTATTGACTTTGGAGGGTATTGTAATATTTTTAAGTAATAAAAAAGTATAAAGTAATGAGATGTGTGTGAAAAAAGTAGTGGCAAATTTGAAATTAAAATAACTTTTGAGGTTGTTAAATAAAGTGATATTTTCTTTTTTGGGGTGTGAAAGATTTTGTGAGACAAACAAATGAGGAAAGTGTGAAAGATTTTATGAGAGGAATGGAGTATTATTTTTTATCCTCCTCACGAAAGTTTTACTGTGAGATTGTCTCACACAAATGTTTGCTCATTGTAATAGGGTTTTTTCTCCTACATGTCATTTATTCAACGATATGACATAAGAGATGTTATACCAAAATAACATAGGGATATTGTAACCCACCTTCATCTTACTCCCTCCGTCCGGCGTTAAAGTTTACGTTTTCTATTTTAGTTTGTTCAAGTTAAGGTTTTTTTTTCAAGTTGGGTCCACACAAAATAATAAATTATTTTATGTATGGCCCACACACAACACTAATACAACTATCCACTTTATAGTAATATAATTTCTCTCATCTCATTATATATTACTCCCTCCGTCCTGGGTATTTTTACCCATTTGTACGGGCACGGAGATTAAGACGTTTTATTTTTTAATATATAATGTAGGAAAAAATAGGGATAAATTAGTAATTTAAAAAGAAAAAGTAAATACAATTGTTGGGAATAATGAATAAAGTGTAAAAAAATAATTAAAGTTGTTAGGATTGTAAAAAGTATATAATAAAATATTATGTATTTTTACCATAAATGAAATAAGTAAAAATACGTGGGACATTCTAAAATAAAAAGTGGATAAAAATACGTGAGACGCAGGGAGTATAATATTATATTTTTTAATTTACAAGAAAAAAAACATAAACATTAACTTAGAGCGGAAGGAATATGTTGCATTTAATCGTGCCCTTTACTGTTACAATTGAATTCATAAAAATGCATGCAATTAGCGTGCAACTCCTTTTATTTTTAACAAATTTTTAAGGTTAGGTTTGGATTGAGTCATTTCAAATCCAAGAGATTTGAAAATGAGTGGATTTTAAATCAATTTATTTGAACTCCACCTTATTTCAAATTCATAATTCAAAAATTATTTTAAAATAGAATTTTATATATGATATATAAAAAAAATAAAATATTATTATAATAAATATTAAAATCTAAAATTTTATTAAAAATAATTTTTTGGGAGGGAACTCTATCACCCAACCTATCATCTGCCCCCACCCCCTCTCCACCCCTAACTCAAAAAAAAAAATTATAAAATTTTAGATTTTTAATATTCGAATAATAAAAAATATTACCACTCAGCCCTACCCTGTACCCACCCACCCCTCACCCAATACCACCCCCAACCCCAAAAAAAATTTTATATAAATTTTAAATTTTAATAATAAAAATATTACCACCCTATCCATCCACCCACCCCACCCCCACTCACCACCCCTCACCCATCAAATTTTCTTTAAAAAAATTAGATTTTAATATTTAAAAAAATCTAAAATTTTATTTTAAAATTTTTTTTAGTGGGGTGGATTGGGTTGGATGGTAATATTTCTATTATTTAAATATTAAATTTTAAAATTTTATAAAAAAAAATTTGGGGTGGGGTGGAAAGGGGTGGATAGGGGTAGGTTGGGTGGTAAAATTTTATTATTTAAATATTAAAAATCTAAAATTTAAAATAAAATTGGGAGTTGAAAGGGGGGTGGGGTGGTTTGGGTTGGGGTGGGTAAGGGTAGACTGAGTGGTAGAGTTTAAAATATAATATATATATATATATATATATATATATATATATATATATATATATATATATATATATATATATATATATATATATATATATATATATAATTAATTTATTAATGTTATATATTATTTTTATATATTAATATATCAATTACACAACAAATGATGGATTTCAAATGACATAATTTTAGTGAGCATTTGAAATTCATTAAAAAACAACTAAAAAAAATCGAAATCAAATCCATGATTTGAAATTCATTGATTTAAAATCTTGATTTATAAATCCATTGATTTGTGTTATCCAAACATGAGAGAATGATTTATAAATCACTACTCAAATCCTTTCATCCAAACACAATCTAAGGTTAATTGGATAATAGTTAAATTTACCCGGTGCACATGCGCACATTTTGAAATTTATACACTAATAATGTATACATTAATGAATAATTACTTATATCAACTTTGAGTCATATTAGTTCTCCCTAGGAATAAAATAGGACATAAACTAAAAGTGTAAAAGACATTATGAACCAATAAATTATGAATTAATTAAATTAATACAAACCCTAAACACTATGTTTTTTTGAGTATAATAAATATAAATAAGAAATGTATATTAATGATTAAGTGAATTCAATAAATCTAACAAATAGTTTTAATAAAGTTTGGTTTGAAGATTAAAAGAGGACATCAACTAAAAGTGTAAAAGACATTATGAAACAATAAATTATGAATTAATTAAATTAATACAAACCCTAAACACTATGTTTGTTTTGAGTATAAATATAAATAAGAAATGTATATTAATGATTAAGTGAATTAAATAAATCTAACAAATAGTTTTAATAAAGTTTGTTTTGAAGATTTAAATAAAGAGATTTTTATTTTTAGCTAAATTAACGTTAAGAATGACAAGTGATGTGTGCGAGAAAATATGATGTAAGTAATGTGTATGAACTAAGAGGGATTTATGTACTCTACCCCAATTTTTTTAGTATCTCCATACTTCAAGATTATTCAGCTAACCTCCTTATAATTTTCAATTCTCCAATTCATTCCTAAAGAGAATGGAACCCACATCACTCACCTTAGCGAGGAGCCTAGTGACCAAATGGGCGTTACACTTGATTACTCTACCCAATTAAAACAAAGAAAAGGATTACACAATCTTAAACATTGAATATTAAATCATAAGATAAAATAAAAGCAAACACTTGTATAAATCGAGTTTTTGTGTACAACTTGTTTTCACTTATTACTCATTTACTCTTTTATACATGAAAATTTATTTTTAGTGACATAAATTATTACTCTTCTAAATAATCAATTTTCAAAATTTTATAAATTCTGTTTTATCGATTGCTCTTTAATACATGAAAAATTACTCTTTAGAGATACGGAGTATTATTCTTCTAAGTAAAAACAAAGTATTTTAATTAATAAATATTAAAATTGAGATTAATATTGGTGAAGATCAAAATTAAACTCTCTTTTAGTAAATTAAAGATATAAATAATTAATAATTTATTTATAAAATACAATAATTTAAATAAATAAGTAATTATATATTATATTATATTATATTATGACTAATATAAAAATAAATAATTTAAAATAATAATTCCTTAGAACGCACGGTAGTTTATTTATTATAAAATAAATAAATAAAATTAAAAAGATTACCTTAGGAAATTAATTTGTTGGAGCACGCCACGGTGTATCAACTTTAGTTCAATACCTTTCGAACGGCTGGTTGAAAAAAACACCACCCTTTCCAGGATCTTACTGCTCGGAGGAATCTACGTCCATTATCAATCTGATCAAAGAAATATGATATCAGAAAAGGAAAGAAAATGAAATAGAAGAATTAGGATTGCCGAATTAGAGAGGAAAAGGTAGAAGGCACCTTGATTTTGAAGGCGGTTTGAAGAAATCATCTCATTGTGATAAGATTTAGGGCTTTAAATGGTTTCAGAATCTTGAATTCAATTTATCGGAGTTTCTATCGTTCGACTGTTGGATTCAGTTTTTCTTCTACCGAATTGGCGAGAATGAGCAAAGAGGAGGAGGATAAACGGAACAAGGCTAAACCATGGGAGCAGGCCAACAAAGGTTTTCAAAATAAAGAAGAAGATATGAAGCTGTGGGGGATTGTATTTTTTGGATTAATAGGAGCCACTGTCACCACTTTTGCCGTAAGATTTTACCCTTTCTTCAAAAAATTATATTAGCAAGGAAATTACATGCACTATAAAGTTATTGACTATTGCTTATTCAATGTACTTATTAGCTCGGAAGATGTTGCAATTTTGGTTTGATTAAGCTTCTGATGATTATTGGTGCTGTCTGATTGTTTTGATGATTCTTTCTATTTAATTAGGATTTTGCATATCGTGTGAATCAGTACTGACTATTGCAATTTTATAGCTTGTTTCAGCATTTGTGGTTTGAGTAGGTAATAGGGAAATAATTGAACCATAAACCTCTTAGATATGAAGATGTAGCCAACTTATAAAGTTTTTTCATAATAAGAATTATATTAAGCTTTTATTTTATAGCAGGAACTGCCGGTTTTGGGAATTAACGAATTCATTCTTTTAGTTTTCTGGTACCTTTTGTTTTATATGATTGCCCAAAACTATTTGGATCACTGTATGTATGATGTCGCTGCCTTTTTGTGCATTTTAAGTAGTATTTTAAGGAATTGATAGCTGATGAGGATAGATGGTAATGCACTCTATAAATGAGTTCTCTGTGGTGCACGTGGGAATTGGCTTAAAGGAAAATATGAGTCCCGCAAGTTGGTGTAATCTGTAGTGTGTTTATAAGGCCAGTGGGTTGTTCCCAAGAAGGATTTTATTCTTGATAGGAGTCACAAGAAGGATTATTATTTTCCCAAGTTCTAATAAAGCCAGTGAGTTCTCTAACTCATGTCTAGCAGTTCTTTTGCAAGAGACTAAGAGCCTGTTTGGTACGTGATAAGGAGGTATATATTAAGTAATATATATATATAATATATATATATATATGAAGATAAGAAAGTAATATGAATTATTTAGCTGTCTTAGTTCGTTTTCTTACTCACCCTCCCTATCAATTTAGCTATCTTTTGTTTTAGAATATCATTAAGTTGATATGCTTTTGAGTACTATCTTTTTCTAAATAAAGGATATCTGGGGCCAACCAGACCAGCATCAACTTGATCAAGCCTGTTATACTAGGAGCTAGTATTACGGTATCTGTAATAAACATATATTTGCCAACATGTAGATGATTGATGTTTCATCAGCCAAATAAATATCGTTCATTATGCTTTTGTTTGGAAACATGTTTGATCTGAATCATACTCCCTGTCCATGCCAAATTTCCTTTTGATACCTATTATACAGTTGAAAACAAAACTTTGTTCCTGGATGTTTGACTGAAGATAGAGATAATCATGCGAGCTACTAGCTATATTGAGGAATCTATTTGACTTATTGCCTACTTCTGGTGCTATATATAAATTTTTTATGCTTTCCCATAAGCTAAAATAATGAAAACTCATGAGGAAATAGCACAAGTTTTTGTTTTCATGTACTTCATCCTTTCAAGAATTTGTATATCTATCTCCTTGACTATGGGTCCTGGCTTTGTTGTTTACTAATTCCTGGGAGTAATTGCAGCTCTTTTTCACCCTTGCTTCTTGCTTCGCAGCATTCTTGTCCTGGTATTATTCTGGATTATATTTTGCTTCATTTTAAAATCGTCTTTATAACATATTCAGCATCAGCCACATTACAATTTCGTATATTATATTTCCTTGTGAATCTGATAAACTAGCATAATCAAGCATAAATGTAAGGACAGATAAGTAGCATTGATAAAATGCCATTCTATTGGCGATGCAGCTCTTTAGTTTGTGAAGATCTCTAGTGTAGTAAAATTTCTTTTTAGTTGGGAAAATTGTCTCCTAATACCAGGATATATTTAGAGACCAAAATCACAACAAAGCTATGATATGTTGAGGAAACATTGTCTTGTACAATCTGATACTGATATGGAGCAGTGTGCCTAGCGTGAGCAGAGTGATGGGCTTAGGGCTGGGTTTTATTTATTTTATCTCTTGTTTATTATTATTCTAATTAGTGAGCCTAAGAGAATTATGGGCTTAGGGTTTTTATAGTGGTTAGAAGTATTTAAGGAGTTGATTAGGGTTTATGGATTCTTTATCAAACTATTATTGAATTGAGGAGCCTGGAGGCTTTTGGGCAAACGGTGTTTTCCGTTTGATAGGGCAAACGGTGTTTCCGTTTGATTGTTTATTTTCTTACTGTTTTTGTTCATAACAGTTACTTTGTTTGTGATGGAGAGAATGGTATGTGGATGGAGGGAGATGGGCCTATCCAGTGAATTTTGTTGGGTATGTGTTGGATGTGGTAAAGGTGGATGGAACATTATGTCAAATCAATGCATTTAATTTTTAATGTTAAAGTGAGAGAGAAGAGAGTAGGGATTTCTATAGTTTTTAATAAATGTCTTAGGTGTATTATATAGATACTTTCCGTAATATAAAGGATCATAGCGAATCTGTGTGAGAAATGCCTTTATCATTGAAGGACAATGCTAAAAGTTGATGTCATTTGAACTTTGAAGTTTAATAATAGCAGATTCAATAATAATTTATATTGTTCAGATGAAGACTTTGTGGTTATTTTCAAAAGGACATCTGGTCCCGAAAGTCAATATCAGTGACATTTATATGTTGAGCTTTTTTTTTCTCTGATGAATAATGCAGGTTACTCAATTGCGAAGGATAGGTGATTTTGTTTACACTCAGGTAATCATTGGCCTTCTATAAGTCGTCGATTAGTTTTATAGATTGTAATACTTCACTTGCATTCTAGTGCAAAATATTGTCTTTGGGAAAGATTTGTCTTAACTTATGTTAGTTTATGTCCACTAATATACGATGTTACTGGAATGCAAAAAGTTGAGCAGGTCTCAATCAACATGGAAGGATGGGCGTTCTTTTCGAACTAGTTTTCAAGAAGAAGCATGGAAAAGATATAATCGCCGTATGCGAGAAGAGTATGAAGAAGAAATGGAGAGAGTGGTGAGATTTTGTTGAAGCTTTATTTGGTCACCATTTCGATATTTAATTGAATACATGTTATGTACTCCGTCCGTCTCAACTCAATTTTCACATTTCCTAATTTTTTTGTCCCAACACTGTTTTCACACCCCAAAAATAGTAAAAGTGCTCAAAATAAATTACCTTTCAATACACTTTATTTTAAAAAATGTCATCCCCACTTAACATGCATAACAATATTTAATCTTTATTCATCACCCAATTTACCCTCACAAACTCAATAAAATTTGTCAATAAAGTGACTTCTCTTAAACAACATGAAACAATAAGTGTGATAAACTCAATCGAGTCAGAGTTAGTATAATTATTACTCCCTCCATCCCGCTAAGCTCAACATGGGTAATGAATAAAGATTATCACAACATGGATAAACTCAACATGAAACTAAGTATAATTTATTTACAAAGGAAGAGTATGTTCTTTCTCCTTTTATTTTATTTAATATTACTGCTTTAGGCTAGACTGATTTTCTCAAGTTTAAGGGATACAAAAATCTTTGTAATCCACATTTTTGCATATATGCTTAATACAAGTTTCTGCTTAAACATTTTTCCTTTCATAGTTTAACCATTCTTCTGATTGAAATAACTATTAGACTTATTAGTACTCAATCCTGTGTTGGGTCTCATGGAAGACTCTTTGTAGGTTGAAAATTTTTGGTTCCCGGTTAATATAAGTTTCTTTATATTTCCCTGTTTATCCTTTTCACTTCTTTTAATGAAGATACAGTGACTTCTATGTTTTTGTGCAAACTGCTCAAACTGTAGTCTAAATTTGTACACCAGTTGATAACAATTATAATATCATCTTCCATTTAATATAAGCAACGATCTCAAAAAATATAGAAGCTTGGGCCTGCAGCCTACAGCCTACTCCAACTTTCTTTTTGATGCATTTGTGCTGGAACATATGTGGTGTTCAACCAAGTCAAAAAAGTTATATCATCATATCAATGAGTACTTGTGCTTTATACAGGAGAGAATTCGGAGGATGCAAAGTGTATTCAATAGAGAGAGAAATAAATTTAAAAGGGGTTATGAGAGCTGGCAAGAGAATGGTTCAGGTGCGTATCATCAGCAATCTCAGAGGAATGATTGGTACTGGAAGGCAGAAACCTCATTTAGATATGAGAATAGCAATTACAGGGAGACTCCAAGGGCAAATACGAATGCTCCATTGTCACATCACTACTCAGTTCTTGGCCTCGACAGGTATATTATCTTCCAGATATAGTTTATGCCCAAACCTTTGATGAAAAATTAGTACAGTATAATATGATGTTCCTGATATTGTAGTAAATTAACTATTTGACTGTTCAATGGTGTGGAAAAAGTGTGGGGATATGTTGGCTCCTCTAGTCTATTTATAAAGAAAGCTGACAGACTGACAGGATGGTTTAGGCCTGCTTTGGCCTCTCATATTATGTTATGATGTCCCACATTGGTTCCACACGCAAGTGTGGAAGGGCATATAAGTGGGGGTCAACCCTTCACCTTCAGCCATGGTTTTGGGGTGATGTTAGGGCTCCCTAGCTTATATGCCTAACATATTAGCTTATGCTCAGTTATAGGACGAAATTTCAGGATTGTTGCTACTCTTTGGATTTTTATTTTATTTGCTCATGCTGGGTGCTTCAGTATTGAAGAGTGGGGATGCTTTTAGCCTCAGCCATAACGCGCTTCAATTACTATGGTCCATGGTGGCACTTTTTTTAGTCTCACTGTTTTCTCCACTATGATGTGCTTGTTGTGTGACATATTTGGTTAATGACTTTGAATCACCTGACCCATTGTTGTGTCTTCTAGAAGGGTAGAAAAGGTCAATTTTGTATTAATAAAGGCATCATTTTAGCAATGTGGGATATGTTTTGCGCACAACTGTCTTTACTTTATCTTGTTAGGGATCATTACCTCTTTGAAATAGCAGTGCAGCTTGTTTTACTGTACTAAGATGTACAATGACGAAATTTAAAGAAAACCTGAAAATTTTAGGTGAGTTTTTCAATGTGGAGTGACAAAACTTATAGAAATCAACATTTCCAGTAGCTTTTCATAAATGCTTCAATATCAAACTTGTATTAATTTTGAGATCAGTTGTTTCGAATCATAGTTGTTAGAGACGAGGGGTGCATAAAAGGCACAAGGGCCTTTTTGGAGCCTGAGGTGTGAGGTGTGCCCTCTTGTACAACATGTTTCTACTACTCAGATACATAAATATATCCTACTTAACACATAATTACATGACCAAATAAAGGTAAAATCACACAACATTATATTAGTACATAATAACTAAAAAATAACTTAGTAACACGTAGATAATCCATACTAAATCAGCTTCTTCAACACCAATAGACTATAATCTAATAACACGAAGACTTCCAAGTTTCAAATGATTAGCAAACTAATCAATAATTGTCACAATTCATGATATCATTGCCATCATCCACTTCCTTCTCAAGTTGAGCATCTTTTCTGTTTGTCTTATGTTTTGTTATGAAACCCTAAATTTTAATTCAAATAAAGCCCTTGATAATCTATATGAGGTAACAAAAAATGTAGCTCCTTTCAGAAAACCCATACAGAGGTTTTTGTTTTTGTATTTATTTTTTTGGTTTCGTGGGGTGGGGGTATGATAACTGTGTCAGTGTCATCTTTTCTTTAGGTCTTATCAAGTATCAACTAATTGTAAGTATCATGATAATAGATGGGTCTACTGGCTGCAATTATCCCAGAAAGAGAGCACAATGAGATGATCATGGATTTCTAATATTGTAATTGTAATTGTAATATTCATGTGATGCAATCTGTGACAATTACATAAGCTTCTGCCTATTCTTTGCATTTATATGATGAACATTCATAACATCTTCTCATATGTTTTGCAATTATGCAGGCGGAGGGTAACGCCCTACACAGATCAAGAGATTAAGGTAATTCATAACCTAATATATTTTATTCAGTTCTGACATTTTGCAAGTCATATTCCATATGATCAAATAAATGTTTCTTGATGTTATAATTTCCAGTATCTGGTAATATTTGTTGAACTGTGGCTTATTGTATCTGCTACTAGATATTGCTGATCTATATCCTGTAACTTTCCCTTTGTTGGTGGGTCAGTCGTGTTATGATATCCGCATTGGATCCACATGAATGTATAAAATTACATATATACAGGGTCAACCATTTACCTTTGACCATGATTTTGGGTTAAGTTAGGGCTGTGAAGCTTATATGCCTAACAATTTGGTTTGATATGATTCGAGCAGCTATGGGAAGGGGCTACGCAATTATAGGCTCAAGGGGGTTGCCACCAGGAATTGGGCCCGGGTATAGGTTGCAACCCAGTGTGTGCCATCCATGGACGTCCGGGTCTGAAAGGGGCATAGATTGTTACATTATCTCCCATTCACATGGAAGTATGGAATGACATATAACTGGGGTGAACCCTTAACAGTTGACCGTGATATTGGATTGAGTTACTGTTCCCTTGCTTGTATGCCTGACATTTAAGTCTCCAGTTTTACTGCTATTCCGACTGTAGATCAATATCAGAAAACATATATTTGGGGTGGGTTCATTGAATTTTCATGGTCACACAGTGCTCTAACCCAGCACAACCCATTGTATTCACAATAACTGCTTTCCCATTCCAAAGCATCACATGTGTAAATGGAGAATCCCACTGCATATAGGAAGAAATTAGATCTCTTCTTGATACAATTGGTGAAAACTTTTTTTCTCTCCTTTCTGTTACGTGTTTATCTAATCTTGCTCGGATGGTCATCACAATCGTCACCTGAAGTATTTTTATGTACCTATCATAATTGTAGTCATCATGTCAACAACATGAGCTGCTCTTGTCAAATTAAATCATTTTGGGTTAGAAACAATATCATGCATTTCAGCACTTACCAATTCCTCTAAGATATTCTCTATTTGCAGTCGGCCTTCAGAACAAAAGCCAAGGAATTCCACCCAGATCAGAATCAGAACAATAAAGGTGATGAGTTCATGAAAGATGGCAGACGTTATCTGCCCTCTGTCTTCAATTCGAGCTATGAAAATTGCATTAGATGCTTTATAAGCGTGTTTCTCTGCTGCAGAGTATGCTGAGGCAAAGTTCAAGGAAGTAATGGTGTCTTACGAGGCCATTAAATCAGAAAGGAAGAACAACAGTGGTGCCCACATGAGACCATGACAACTCTTTAATGTCGCAAGAGCGTTATAACTTCTCGAAAAATTTCTCCATTTGTGCTGTATAATTTTTCCTCTGCGGTAATCGAGTTTAGTCCAGTATATTTTAAGAAAGCTTCTATTTATGGCATCTGTTCCTAATAGTCATGATCAAGGATCTGGCTGATGTTTTTTGGTATATCTGCTGCTTAGTTTATGTATAGGTTGATATGTTTTTCCCCTCAAAAAGCAGGTGTAAAATCATTATTAATTAATATAGAAATAAGAAAGCGCTCAGTCCTTTCATTTAATATGTATTACTCGTTAATTTTGTTACTAGTTTGAAATAAGCGTGAATGTAGGAAGTCTTGAGATTGCCTCGCTAGGTTTTGTGAGTGGGATAGACCAGTGACATGTTCTTATTATCATCCCTTAAAGAAGTAAAGGTTATATCTCAATAGAATAAGGTGCCATTGTACCACCAAGAATTCTTTTGGGCCATATTCCCTATTCTAGTGATGTGTTCCATCTAGTGTGTTTAAACCATTTGACACATCACCATAGTTTATCGTTTCATGATGATGTGTCAACTATATAGTGTGTTGAAACATATGGAACATCTCATTAGAATAAGGAATCTCCATTCGTTTGAAATAAATAGGTAGGTACTTAAAATTCTCATGATCCTAGGAAATTATTCTATTTTTTTCACGATAGATTTCTATTTTCTCGATATGGTTTAATTTTTTATACTTTTAACTTTTGTGATTGATATATGATTTTTTTCTTTTCATTCACATAAAATTTTATCTCTCCATCCATGAAGTAATTCATGTATTATTTTATCTTTTCTTAGAAGTTAGGGTTAATTCTAAAGCTATTATTGAAATTTGACATTTGTAATTCGTACTCCCTCATCCACTCGAAATGTATTCATATGTATACTTTTTTTTTCGTGAATGAAAGAGTATTATTATTTTATATACAGTTGGTGGTTATTTGTGAACTTCTACCAATATATGCTTACTTTTTAATGCAAATGAGTGATATAACTTGTAATTTAGTAAATAAATTTGTAGTATTAATTGTATATATGGTCCCTCATTTTCCAAATAAATAAAAAAAAATGAAAACTTTTCTAATGAACGCCCAAAAGGAAAATTGTATTGAGATACAAAAATACTATTCACATATAATTAATTATGTATTCTACACCTAAGATTTAAAATTTTCCTTCAGTATTATAATTATAATTAGAGAGGGATTAGGGTATCCCACCATTCTTAATTAATTCATGCTCCTTCATTAATGTTGTTTTTTATTTTATTTTTAAATTTATTTTATTTAAATGACTATTATACCTTAAATCTTTTTACTCTAGGGATAAATTATACCCTAAACTACAAAGATAAAATTAAAATTATACCCTAAACCCTAGAGATAAATTATACCCTAGAGATGAATTATACCCTAAACCACAAGGGTAAAATTACAATTAAACCCTAAACCCTAGGAGATAATTATACCCTAAACCACAAGGGTAAAATTACAATTATACCCTAAACCCTAGGGATAAATTATACCCTAAACCACAAGGGTAAAATTACAATTATACCCTAAACCCTAAACCCTAGGGGATAATTATACCCTAAACCACAAGGGTAAAATTACAATTATACCATAAACTCTAGGGATAAATTATACCCTGAACCACAAGGGTAAAATTGCAATTATATCCCTAAAATTAAAAAAAAAAGTAACGTACAGCAAACAATTAAAAAAAAAACACACACACACACTGAAGGTGAAGGAAGAAGGTTGTACGGGGGTTGTACCAACTGAAAGTTGTACACAAGTTTTTGCCTTATAATTAAGTGTTAGCTGGCTCCTCTTTTCCTTTAGAGAATGCACATTGAGCTATTAGTATACGAACATTCAATGATCACATTTTTTTCAGTAGAGGTGGATAGCAAACGTCTTGAGCGACTGACAACAGAATGCGAGATAAAATACAATTTAATACAACCTCCGAATACAATAGGCCACAAAAGGGCTCTCCACGAAAGAAAAAAAAAAAAAAACACACCCACACACACACACACTAACCAACTCTGAAGTACAGGAGAAAATGGGATTTATAATTCACCTCAATTAATAAGTGGTTTTCAGAGTACAAAAAATGATTTAGTTTATACAAAGCAGGAGTAAGATATAATGGGTTGAAAAATGAATCCAATTACAAGTTTTATGATTCAGTTTCCGTAGACACTACAACACAAACCCAGGTTTGCTAATTGCTATCTACTATATGTAATCAAATAAGAGGAAAATTTACAAAAAAAAAAAAAAACTCCTCTAAAATAGGTACCTAGCCCACTAGACTCCCGATGATGTTCGATTTATCCTCTGAGCACCCAACTTCGGGGCAGCAGGTTTAGTTCCTCTGAGGCCTCGTCCAGCTGATAAGGGCTTTGTCCCAGTTTTAGGAGGAGGTGCCGCGATGGAGGCCCAAAGATCATCATCTGCGCTGGACTTCACGTTCAAAGGCCTGGATGATGATGATTTAGGAACAGGGGCTTGAAGTGCACCCCAGGGATCATCCTCATCTACTGACCTGCTAGCTCTTGTATTCGAAGTTCTGGATGTTGAAGTTTTAGGGGCAGGATCACCTGAAGCACCCCACAAGTCGTCATCATCATCTTTACTTGTTTTCAGCGTGCTCCGGGGCCTTGAATTTGAAGCTGAACCATAGAAATATACTTCCCAGTGAGATAAACTAACACAATGCCATCATACATTAGGATAGAAAGTCAAACATCTGTAAAGCCTGCGCCAAGGGGGGTATTGAATAAAGTAGAGCCAGTTTGCACACTAATTTAGACAAGCTTGAGCCATGCATATATAGACTCGACCAAGATTAAACCCCTACTCAAAACTCTACTCTCTCAAGTATTTCCTTTCCATAACAAGTATTCTTCCCATCCCATCAGCAGAGTGATAAATTATACTTATGTGCTGTCTATTTAAAAACCCCGCATAATTATCTGTCAACTTTGAACCTAGTAAATATGTAGTAATCAATCATCACTGGAAGCAATGCTATAGCCTAGTGGTACCTTGTGATTTTGGTTGAGAAACAGGCCGCTTTTGAGCTGCTTGGATACTTGCAAGAGCTGCAGGAGGATTTATGTCCTCCAGTGGTTCAATATCATCCCAACCATCTTTATCACTATTTTGATCTCCATGAACACCATTTTCAAGTTCCCCCCATCCATCTGTTGACGTAGGGGATGCAGGTGGAGGGTTATCGGCAAAATCAGATAAATCTGTTCTGGAGTCTACTCTAACTGGTGTTAGATTCGTATCATTAATCACTGTAACATCAAATTACCAACATTAGTGCCCCACAGTTAGGTAAGATAAAGTCTCCATAAGATATCCACGCATAGAGTTCAGTACAAGCATGAAATTGCAAGGAAAGACAGAAGATGCAAACATATTCATGAGTGTGTGCATGTTGAGAGAGAGAGAGAAGGAAGGAAAAAAGCACACCAGGGCTGGGATTGGAGGTTGAAGATGCAAGAGGTGAACTGGTGCTTGTTGAAGTAAGGGTACTTTGTTCGGAAGGTTTGCCTTTTAGAGTCAAAGAACTCATAGCCCATCTGCATTATCATAGTGATTTAGACTGTTGAAGCAAATCCATATGAAATCAGATTGAACATAGTTTATGAAATAAGAAATTTTGCAGCTACATTAACCCTGAGGGAGGGTGAGCGTCTTTTTTTTTGGGGGGGGAGGGGGATGTGGGGATGTTACCGCAGATTTACTAATCATCCATAATATATGCCTCAAGGCTAAAATAGAAGCATACAAAGACCATGCAGTAAAAATAAATAAAATCTCACAATCATCATATCAAGGTCTTCACTAAACACAAAGACGGCCAGCAACTTCAATTGAAATAAGCAACCAATATGATACCATACAGGATAACATGAAACTACATAACCTTGTAGTTTGAATCCAATGCATATAGTTGCACAATGAAACAAGGCAACTTCACCACAGCAAGGCGCATGGTGTTACCATAAATATAATTGGCTCTCTCACTATTGCCTCTCAACACTTAGAAAATGTTGTGTTTCTATTGAAATTTTATAAGTAACTTCACACTGCAATTACTCACATACTTACCTAACAATGATGCCAAGGATATACTCATGATACCATTTTGCAACACTGTGTTATATTATTTTTACTATTTAACTTATATATATATATATATATATATATATATGTGTGTGTGTGTGTGTGTGTGTGTGTGTGCAAAGCGTATCGAGGCTGCTGATGAACTTCTCTTGTTCAATCCTAAATTGCTTGTTAATTCAGTAACCTCATGTCTCTTATTTATAAATTATTAAAAGTCCCAGGGTTATTTGATTAAAATCATTAATAAACAAAATATTTCCTTGAAAACCCATTCAATTTTCTAATACTTGGCTTTCTCTAATATAACTGTGTCCATTATGATTGTTGCATGCATGCAACTCTTATATCACCAAAAATTATTATGGAAATAAACGTTAAAAAAAGATCATAAGACCTTTAATTTCTCCATCTATACTGATAAGTGAAGAGCTCGCAAAGACATTTCGAAACTCATGTACTAAATGCATGGTTAGCCCAGAGGCAAGGAGGCTCGGGCCCTTGAGCCTCTTTTCACCTTCTACAGCGTGCCTCTTTAAGATTTCCCAATTATTCATTTTTTTAGTTCTTTTTTTTTTAAGTTGCGACACGTTTTCAATTAGTAAACAGAAATTCTTACCTCTTCTTTTTAAGTTGGGAAATCAACTCTTATTTTTATACTATGAATTTAACCAATTAGGAATAGGGTTTTGATGCAGATCTTAACGATGGGTGTGATAAGGGGGATTCACATATCTTGTTATCAGTTAACTTTTTTGAATTATGAAGATTAGATTCTAATTATATTATATAGGATTTTAGATTAGATAAGATCAGATATGATATGTGTTGTTGGACTTTGTCTTTATGGGCTTAGTTTAATTTAGTACTTATAATTCTTATTTCTTGGTTAAACAAGCAGTTGTTGGATAACCATTTGAATAACTTTATTAAACTTGAAGACTTGTTTAATTGACTCACTATTTATTTTGTATTGAATATTTTATCTTTGAAGTTAATAATGGATGTTCCAAGTGTTATGCTATTTATGAGTTATTATGTATCGTTATGTGACGCTATGGTGTAAGTAGATTTACCTGTATATATATGTTGTAGAATTATATTAGGGTTGCATGTACAAGAGGCATGCGCCTCGGGGTCCTTGCGCCTCAGGGTGCCCCTCGCCTTCTACAACTATGACTAAATGACAGAGATCTAATAAGCACACTTACCCAAGTAAACCTGCATTTCCCTGTATAGAATTTCCTGAGCTAGCTGTACCCGTGGCATCCCCAGTGGTCTGCAAAACCAAAAGAGATTATCAAACCTCAGAAATGGGGGAGAAGGAAAATTTAGATTTGGACCAGCACTCAAAACATCTAGCCAACCTAAACTAAAAACTTAACAAGTTAAAATGCAATTTTTATTAACCAAATTCCCCCAGTAAAACAAAGACGTATGGTTTAATTCTAACATTGTAATGCATGAAGGCCTTGTTCCAGGCATCTACCGCTGAAGTTAAATAGCAACTAGAGAAATTGAAAAATACAATCATGTTCATCTTTAAGGATCTTAATATTCAAACACCAATAAGTATCTGTTAGAAATGGTGGACAATGGGTATCAAAGTTTCACTTTTCATACATTGTGACAGCTGCACCGCATGTCAATAATTTTTATTATATATCCCAGCAAGGAGCAGATAGGAAAGTCTCAAGCACGAATATATCATAAAAGATTCAATCTAAATAATTACATTACAAATTAAAATAGTTGAACCTTCTTACACAATTAAAACAGGCAGAAAAAACAAGTCAGGGGGATTATTCACACCTTCTCATAGTGTTGTTTCACTGATTGCAAAAATTGTTCAACAGCTTGGAATGCTTTTGATCGGACATCGCTGCAGAAAAGAGTAAAAGAGTAAACAATTAAGCAAAAATATGGAAGTAAATATAGCAGCACAATTGCACGAGCTCAATTCAAAAAGTAACTTAAGAAGAATAATGAAGACAACATAACACCTAGGGACCTACACCAGAGAAAAAGTAATACACAGGATTACAGCGATAGATCACCAAAAATAAAGAGGATAAGAATAAGAAGAAAATTTTGCAATAAATTTATCGAGTATGACTGCTCTAAAAGCCAAAATCTAAATAATAAGCACAAGAAAATATGCAAGTTTGATAATTAACAATCCTGAACTATTAGATTGCAAAATTTGTTCAACAAATCCGTCATGTAAATGGAGTGCTAAACGGTGAAAGCCAATTTCAATCTCAGAAACCAAATATCAGTTTACAATAGTTCATGTGTATATAATATAACTAAAATCATTAAAACATAAAGGGAATGAACCTCAACAGCATATTTTGGGGTAAAAGGAAAATTACATTGACAAAAGAACCAGGGCAATACATATGAAGAAAAGGGATTACGATTTGATCTAAGGTCAAATAATAGATGAATTGACAAGGAGAGAATAATACCTGTCAGGGTCGACTGTCAGGACAACAATATTTGGCAAAATTCGAGTTGCAATCTCAGTTGCATCGTAATAAGAAATAGTGGCAGATAAAGCCATAATACCTAAAATGATTAAAAATAGCACGATTAAGGAAAGGGTGCACAACCTGTTGGGGGGGGGGGGGGGGGGTATGTAGGAAAGAGACTAACACAAGGACATGAAGCATTTTACCTGCTCCTCGGGCTGGAGAGAATGTATCACGCAAAGCCCGAACCGTGAATGCATTTATCAAAACTCTTTTCCTCGTCTGCATTGCATAATTTTTTTGAAAAATATGTCAATAATACAACATCTGACAAGGCAAAATTGTCGAGAGAGAAGGAGAGTGGATATAGCATCGTAAGGGTTTGAAAAGGGAAAATCAGCTAGAAAATTTGGTACAGACCCCATCATTAAGGAAACCAGCAATATTTCCAAGCAATATGGTGGTATTTGTACGAATTGCTGGTTCTTCATCAACCTGCATCAGAAAAATAAGCAGAATAAAATTCTATCATTATTCTAAAAATTTGTCATAAGGTATAGCATGCAAGGAATGAGACAAAAATATTCAAGAGAATCAGAGGTGCTAAATAGTAAATACAGATAAAGTGAATACCTGCAACTTGGATAGAAACTTCAACAATGAGCCAGATATTGTGCGCTGAGAGAGCTGTGGAAAGATAAAACAACTGATCACTATGCAGTTGAGAAAACAAACCTTAAAAACCAGATATTGTTAGCCCAATTATCAGCCTGCACATCCTAATCATTGTAAGCATTTGAATAGCCATTAATGATCCTTTAATCGTCCAATATTAGTATGATTCTGGTGCATCCAAACTCATTCAGCATTATTTCAAATGGCTATATAATCCAAAATATTTATAGACCTTCCAGAACCACATCAAGTATCATCCAAGTTGACACTCCACCACAAGCAAATACTGAGATGGACTAAGGTGAGTGCGGAAAGAATGATCAGAAAAGGAGATTCAAATAACAGCACCACCAAATCACATTAAACGACCAAGCTAAGATTATTGCCTACTACAAATTTGTGGTTTTTATAAAACACACCCTGAAAGTGACAGAAACTATAGGATGTAACATAGTTATCCAATCATGAATCATGCATAATGGGCACCTGTAATTTCAATTTAAATGGAAATGATACTTTAGAAGGTGCACAAACCTTAGGAGCCAGGATAAGCATAGATTTCAGAGTGAGCTCCCTCAGAAAAGCAGATGTGTCGGAAAACCCATTAGCCACATGAGGGTAAACCTATAATCATTGAGAATTTTTTTTACTGCCAATATTTTGGCCAGCATGCTCACAATTGTGCGCCAGCGCAATTCATATGGGAAATTTGACTATATATAAATATATTGATCATAGGATAACATACTTGTTCATCAACAATTTGGGAAGATAATGACTCGCCATATTGATCAATGTGCTGAAGAAGACCAACGCGAATAGCACGATCATTTGACGAAAAAAGTTTGATAATTGTTGGTAATACCTAAGAATTTAAACAAAGTTTAGCAACAAAAAAAAATCATCTGCAGTCTATTCATGAATAGCTCAGACCAAGAAAGGGAAAAACACAGAAAAGGGTCTCCATCCAGACTTAATGAACAGTAACCTTAAGACTATACTCTTCTGCTGAAAGCATAGATCCCATTTTCAACAATGCTGTCAAAGCAGGTGCAGTGGCCGAACCAAATTCCAATGCGGATGCTAGTAATGGAAGTAGCTGGGGGAGAAAAAAGTAGTCAAGTAACTGCTATATGATTAGACTACAAAGATTTGGCCATCACTAAATACCTTCTTATGTACTATCTGGCCAGGAAGCTGTTCAGCAAGATTCGGAAGCTTACGGAAAAAAATATCCTTTTCTACACTGTCTTTCAAGTTAAGAACTTCCATGAATTGTATGGTCTCTACCAACTTATTTTGGAAATATTCTGTCGACACAAAACAGAAATTTAGTTCATGAAAAAAAATTACGTAGATATCCACTTTATACATTCACAATAATTAAGAAATTTGTGCTGTATAATCTTGAACGAGTTATTTCGTGTTGGGCAAAAACTGCATCAAAGGAAGATATGTATAGAAGTTAGTAGTTAGTACTGCTAACCTCCTTGGATTTAAAGATTAATACAAAAAATCCCAATACCTAAAAAGAACAGGAACGTAACCACCACCAACATGAGAAAATTTGGGAAATAACTCGAAATTTTATAAGAAACTATATAATTTATATAGATGCAAGTTTCAGATATTGTGATGTCAATTTTCCCAATAAACTAGAACTTAAGTATGTAAAGGATATGATTTACAGGAATTCAATTTCTAAACAAGTGAAAACCTTATTACCGAACTAGGGATCTCTACAGAAAAATGATGCAATCGTTTTTTTCCTCGGTACCTTAGCAAATGAGGTGCTGATGACTTAAATGGCTGGCCATCCATTATTTTTTTGGTACTTATCACACTGGTAATTATAACAGTGTCATTTTTATTTTCAGTTGCTACAGAAGTACATTAATATAAGATCTTGAAAATTAATTGAGGTAATACTTGGTTTTTTAACAAAACAAGCAGGTATTTTCTGTTATGTAGAATCACAAGGTAATATAAAACTATGAAAGCCTATTTTAATCATATATGATATCATTTTTCCACAATGCAATACACCTTGAATTATATAAAGGCACATACTAGTATGCCATCATGTCTTAATGAGAGTGCGAAGAGTATATGAATAAATAGTGAACTTAAAGTTGGTCATTAAATGAGGAAAAGTGCTTCAGCAATAGAAGCATAAGCATTGGGAAAAGTAATAAAGTAGCTTTTACAACAGGAATTCTGATACAATTCTCAAAGTAACATAAATATCACATACCAGAAAAATGAGAAAGAAGATAGAATAACTATGATAGCATTTATAATTTAAAACTACATAAGACAAGTGAAGGTAGTAGAATTATAATTTGAGTATGCTGAAAGTTATCCAGGCTATATAGATACATTCAACATTTCACCCAGTAAAATAGAAATCAGAAAAAAGCTCACCACTATTCTCCAGAAGCTTTGATGAATTCAACCTGCGAGAAGGCGCAGAACTCAAGAGACGCTGATAGTCTTGAAGTAGAGACTGCGAGACAGGAAAATAAAAAAATTATTCAAATCAAAGTTGAAGAAACTAATAACTGAAAGAACTAAGCACATTTAACAGAGATATACTAAATTGAAATTCTAAACAAACTCTATACAATTAAAGAAATGTAATTAGTTAAACAGGATCACCTTTGGTATATTTGCTGTATTTCGCAACTCCTCAGTTCTACTCAATTTTGTGCCAGAGAACAGTTCATAGATTAGGCAACCTATCAAATGCCATAAAAAAAGAATAAGTGAAATATACTTATAAATATGATATTGGAACAAAACTTAGGCACAGAAGATGTAAATATTTTTAAGAGAAAAAATAATGGAAATCTAGCTGAATAGCTAAATAAATGAATAACATAAAGCCCAAAAGAGTTGTAGAAAGATCAGCTTTTAAACAAAGGAAACTGAATGGTGTTTGGCAAAGAGCTTCTCAATCTCTTTGGCAAAGTACTGAAACTATTTTCTCTTGTGCAGCACAGAAACATAATAATTACTGATTTTGCAGAGGATAGGAGTTGGAAATGAATATGGATCTGTTTCATGGTGTTGAAGTATGAAACAACATAAAAAATGAGTTGATTTGAGATTGAGTGTTTATAGGTCTATGAATATGTGAAATGTGAGAGGGTTTAAGAATGAGTCTGCTGGGTTTATGAAACAATTGAAATGTTAGTAAATCTGAAAAAGATCTTTAGATGAATATTTGTGTGTTTACAAAAACAAATTTCACAAATGCAATTTTTGTTGTTGAAAGTAAAAAAGCGAGAACAATCCAAATTGAAATTTCACCAAGTGTGCTCTTTGCTTTTAGGTAATTAATAAGTTTCATTATTATCCTAGTTTTGCAATTCGCACACCAACAATAAACAATAAAGTATATCAGTGCTCAGTAAAAATTCAGAGTCTAGAACGATAAAAATACTGTCTTCATTTTCAACAATTCTTTTGCACAGAAGAAAGATCATCCAGCTTCTGCAAACATATATCAAAGCATTCTAAAAGGTTTACTTGTCAAATATCAAGTCAGCTGTTAAACAAGACAAATTTCATCCAATACATGAAAAACATTACTTATTTTATTAAATCTAATCCCTCGTTGAATAATTTATTGGCCAGTCTCGCTGCCAACTCAAGTGTCCAAGTTACTTACTTACCCAAGCCCCAAGAATCTAGAGCCCAAGGTGGAGATTTTCTGATAGTTGACCAGTCAGCTTTAGACAACTCCATTGGTTTGTATTGAGAACCAATTAGCCATTCATATTGCTGTGACAAAGATGATGCAAAAATATTATAATCAAATTAGACAATAGACCATCCATTACTGTGCAGCAAAAACAGTATCTATGTTTTTTTTTTTGAAAAAACATAATCATTCTAATCAGGATAATACTAATCAGTAATATAATTAATTTGACCAGAAAAGGGATGCTATCTTCATGATAAATAGCATTCCATCAGATAGAACTAATATAGAATATTCAATATGTTAAACCCCAGTCTAAATAAAGTTTAATTTTTATCTCATTTTCATTCTGTCAAACTGCAACCCATAAAGTTGTTTTCGATTATTCTTTAAACCTATTCTCTGGAGAACATTTTCAGATTGAAAAGAAATGCACTTTAATCTAAGAAACAAGGATCAATTCAGGAGGGGTGAAGAAGCAGTTTCTTAGTATTTCATTGAAGAACAGCTAAGCCAAAATATATTTACTCAAGTCTCAAGATCAGAAGTCAAAGGTACTAATCTAATCATTTGTCAACCTGTATCCACTAAGGTGATGCACAAAATATTTACAACAATCAGGAATAATAGTTAAAAAGTGAGCTATCAACATCAGTCAGGGAAAGGGGAGTATGGACATGAAGACAAACATAACTTAGTGTCTTTAGCCAGGATTTTCAGGTGATTCACCAAATGCTTTTATTTATGTGGTTCAGGTTTTCTTCCAGATGCAGCATGGAATAGTGCTCTTAAAGTTCATCGGAAATAGTAGCTTAAGATATGTTTAAAATGGGTCTCACTCATAACTAGAAAAGACACAGAAACAATATTATTGTATAGAATTGAATATTATGATCAGCACATGTATTCCAGAGTATAGCGATCTCCTGTATCAATAACAAGATCCTAAGAATATTTATTTCTTCCTTTTGGAAAAAACATTTGCTAGGCCAAGGAAAAAATTGAACCAGAAAGAATGGTGGAAAAGAGAAGCAAAACAAAAACTTACAAGCATTGGTCCAGTTGCAGCTTCACTACTTCCATCAAACTCAGATAAAACATCAAGTGCATGGAGCTTCCAATCCAAAGTTTGAGTGACAACAACACTAGCCAAACAAACGTTGCAATGAACCTGCAGTAACCAACATAAAAACATCATGCTCGAGTCACATTGCCGAAAACAAAAATATGGTTTGTTGGTGGGAGAGCGAAGCCCAAAGAACTGTTACTCTTTCTATACTAGTAAAATATAGTTTGAATATAGCCAATTGAGCTGAACTCGTCTATTTTTTTTAAAGAGAACTACTCATAATTGGATAAGAATTGCATACCAATTTACAATCATTATTCAAGAAGCTCACAGCTTTAGCTATCCGGTGAAGTCCCCATGCGTAATATTCATCCCTGATAAAAGAAGAGAGTAAGCTAATTGAGTTTCTTAGATCAAGAAATCAAGAGGAAAAGACCAAGGGACAGCTACACATAATGACCCTAATTGAAAGTTATGTTTTTATGGACTCATACGAAGATAAGACATCACTGTTTAAAAAAAAAAATTTACACAATTTATTGGCTATGTTTGTCTTGGGCATATTAAGCGGCCCGGATTTCACTTTGTAAGAGCCCGTTTATTTTGATCAAATTATAAAACCGGCTTTTAATTACATATAAACCTACCATATAATAACTATAATACCTACTCAATTTTCAATCATTCAATTATTACTATATCAATTCAATCGTTAATACATTACTTTTCAAAATCCTACCTCACTATAACTTAACAAACCAAACATACTTTATAGACCAAATCACCTTCTTACTATTCACAGATTACAAAGCCAAGAACCAAAAGTTAAGCTAAGTTCAAACCAAACACACAATAGCGTTCAACAAAATTTTCATTAATCGGGCACAGCATCACAATTATAAACAATTCACATGTAATAAGATCAAGCAAAAGGACAAACTATGAGATAACAGTATCTAAACTTTGTTTACCTTTGTGTGCCATCCAAACCCAATTCCTTGATCTTCTCGGTAAGTGGCATAACAGGCTCAGTCACAATATAGATGGTGGTCTTAGCATTAGAACCATCCAAAGTTTCTGCCTCGGTACTGTGCAAAAATGACAAAATATTTGGATGCCTAACCTGAAAGAAGATAGACATAACCACCAGCATGGTGCGAATTGAGATTAGCACCTAAAGAATCAGAGTCCTATCTCAATTCTAAAAACTTACATAGAAGATGTAGATAATAGAGAATGAAATCATGCAATCGTATACGCAAAAGTGTCGCAAGCTAATGGATACCAAATCGGTTTTGGTATACTTTTAATATCAATATTCTATATAGTTTTGCCTTCTTATAGGAAAGGTTCTACTACCATTTGGATGGTAATTTAGCATAAATCATTACCAAAACAGAAGATCATCATGTTAAATTTTAAATATATGCCAATCATATTTCTTTATCTCAACATCTTTCTATAACTACGAGTGTTAAGCTTTCATTTAACTATCAGCTATACTAGCTTATGCAAAGTTCAGTTTCACAGATCACTGGCATTTTTTAGGTTGGGGTCTTATATGTGGCAAAACAAAACATTTAGTTAAAATATTAGGTTGAGTTTTGAATAGAATAGTGATATTGAGGGAAATGCTGAAGAAGACACCAAGATCAACACGTAAGTTAGCTGTTAGCATTAAATAAAAAAAATTTAATAACCAGTGGACGTTGCAGATAAATACTCAATTGGAAAGAGAGCTCAGGAAGATGAAGCTCTTCAAGCTCATGAAGGTATGAATGTGAGAGTTAACAATTAGCATGATATCAAACATTTATAGGAACATGGTGAATATCGTAAATAAATTCTCAATGATATACACAGTAGATATACACAGTATAGAAGTGTAAAATTCATTAAAATTAAAAAGGTGCTTTTGGTTTGAAGTTTGAACTTAGCTTTGTGATAGATTGCTGGCTTTGTAATCCGTGAATAGTAAAAATGTGATTTGGTTTTTAAAATATGTTTGGTTAGCAGAGTTCTGGTGGCGTAGGATTTTGAAAAGTAGATGAAGTTGTGAATATTATATTGTGAAAAGTGATGTGTTAATGATCAAATAATTGAAAAGTTTAGGAGATGAGATAAGAAGTATTAGAATAATGAGTGTTTGAATTAAAAAATACTTTAAAATGTGTAGTATTATAAGTATTATAGAATAGGATTTTGTGGATTTGGACTCCGTTTTCATAATTAGATCAAACCAAACAAGCTTTTGGCTTACAAAATAAAATCTGGATTAATAAGCCAAAAAACGCACCCAGGGTGGAGGTGGAGATGGGGATGGGGGAAGGCTATTTATTAAAAATAAAGCAAAACACTAATCAAAAGTATGATAAAAGAAGAAAAAAGGTACCCAAATACAGAAGTAAATTGAGATTCAGATCAATATGGACCCATACTATCACAATGGTAGTTAATCAAGGCTTGCAAAAGAACATGAAATATAACTGATATCAGGAGACCAAAAACACATCCATCAAAAGCTCACCGTTCGCAGGCGTTTGACACCATTACGTCCAGCAACTAAATGCCCATCATTCGCATTACTCCCTGAAAGAGAAAATACTGACACAGGAGCCCCGTCTTCCTGTTGAATAAAAGAACAAGAGACGTAAATGGTCAACAGAAATTTTGGGGAAAAACATCAAAAAACACTTAAGACTCACAAAAAGAAAACATAAAATACTAGTATCAGTAAACAATCTGAGCAGTTCATGAGCCTATATTCACTGAAAGGAAATTCCTTCACCCTCTAACGCGCCGTTTACTTTTGGGGATAACAAGGGTTATCCCTTACCTAACCCTAGTTAAAGGGTGTAAACATGGTGTGTACATTGAAGGTTAGGGACGAAGGATAACACCCGGGCCCTTGTCGGCCCGGTGTTATTCACACTGTAGCCATGTATTATTTACACGCCCAAATTGGGCGGATAAAAATAAACCCGAGGGCTAAGCCAACGAAATCCCTTTGCTGCCCTCATCTCAAAACGACGACGACGACCGTGCAAATGCCGGAGGCGAAGAACATCAGCGACAAGTGGGTGAGCGCTCACGCTGAGGGAGGAGGAAGAGGAGCATGTGACGTCGGGGAGAGAGTCACGTGAAGCTGGGCTTGCTGGCGGCTAGCGCCGTGTGTTGGTTAACCGGCGTCGGCGTCGTATTGCTGGCTGTCTCCGGCATCGTTTTCGTCTACCGCTGCCAGACGAATTCCCCCTTCAATGTCAAAGAACCATGGAAGAAACCTCTTTCGCCCCATCGGAGGAGCAGAGATCCTTCCCCTTCCATAGGTAGATTTCAATTACAGATCTCTTCGAAAGTCTCCTTCTTTGAACAACAAGGTATGAAATCCACCTCCAAATGGCTGATTGAATTTGTGGTACTTGGATTTCTTAAGTATTTCCCATTTTGCGACATTCAATTACTGGCCATGAGCAATACCACTACAAGGCCAGTTTGCACCGCAGCCGCATTAGCCTTATCAGCGGCGACGAACAAATCTTCCGATTCATCTGCTGTTTTTGACGCCAGAAAACCGCGTATTGTCGAAGAATGAATCCGCAACTGCTCCAAAGATATCAAATTCTTCGAAAAAAATTTGAAGTTTATACCATCAATCCATCACGGATTTCAAATGTAGGAGTTCTGCTCTGACCTTGGTTTATTTTTAATTTCGGATTCTTGTATTGATTTTAGATTGTTTAAATTCGATGGGTAGGAGAAGATATCAGAATTGATTCCAATTTGTGTCACCACTCTTATGTAGCGATCAAAAGTTTGTCTTGTTTACCAGCACTGAAATTTGTTTTGTAATTATGTAAAATTGATGTTTTTTAAGGATTTTCAGACAGTTCTAGTTCTGATGAGTATTTTTGTTCAAAATCAATTATGATGAGGGATGATATTAAGAATTTTTTTTATTAAGAGGGGTAAATTAGTAAAATAAATATAGCTTTAACCGACAAAGTAAATAAAGGGAGGGTTACGGATATGGAAGGTTAACCTCAACCAAGGGATAGATTACCCATAGTTTTAGTTATCCCTCACCTTAAAAGTAAACGGCGCCTAAGAGATTAGCATACTAAAAACATATCACGTGCTTTAAATGTACTTCTCACAAAAGATTTTGGAGAAAGAAAACTGCTTCCTAGTACAGTGCTAACCAAAATTTGTGCATAAGACATTTCAGCATCAATAAGGACAAAAGGTACAATCAACTATACAAGATAACTAGTAATAGCCTATGTTGTATAAGGTGGGAGTGAATGAAGGATGAAAGAGCCTAAGAGATTATAAAAGGTAGGAGCAGTTCATCATCACCACTATAGTTATATGACAAACTTCAGCAATAACTATTTAATCATAACTATAGCTCAATAGTATTAAATATGCACAATATCTTGATTCAGTTCAACAAAAACCTTCAAATACAGATAGACTGACTATGATATTTAGTAACAAAAGTGAAACAAAAAAGCCTAAAGTTCCTGCCCAACTCATTCAACCGCTGCTGCCTTGCATTAATGTTCATCCACCAGCCAGTGCTGCTTCCTCCGATTTATTTATTTTTCCCCACAAATGTGATCTAACTTATACATTCAATTTTAACAACCACTTCCACTCCAAAAGATGAAGTAATAGATTTGTATGCCAATGAGGCATTAACCTAGCATTAAGGGAAAGCACCAGAATACCTGGGCGAGTCCCATCAAATACAGGTTGGTGTTCTCCCAAAAGCACTAAAGCAGATAGCTTTTGTAGAATTTCATTATACTATTACCCAAAAAAGGTATTTCGCCAATTATAACCACAACTTAAAACATCATTGGTGCAGAAAAATAAACAACCAGAGAACTCACAAAAGCAATAAAACACTTGAGAAATGGTTACTGAGTTCATCATTTCAAGACTTTGCATGGGGTACGCCAATCCAAGGATTTTCAAAATAATTTGGACAAAATTATACTTGGTAGAACAGCTATTTAGAATAGCTAAAAACTAGCCTAATCCTAATAGGCTTAGCATTAGTTCTGACCTCATCAACATGGGCCAAAAAAACATCGCAATATTTTCAGGCTCCAAACAATCTTAGCCATGATCACTCATCACTCCCTCCCTACAATTTATCAGACCCATAAGCTACAATATGATAACGAAAAACAGCCTCCATGAAACCAGATCACAAATTAGTGCCATGCTACAGAATTAGCCAATAATACCAACAAAAGACCAAGCACCTGCTCTTATCTCTACCCATCAGTGGCCATCACTTTAGAAAATTAATTGACATAGTAAAATTCAGAAGTAACCACTAATAATATTTAGTTGTCAGCTACTAATAACCACTTCTAGTAGCCATAAATGCCAGCAGACAAGTTCTTGGTTTCTCTTCTTCCTCGTCTTTTTTTTTTTTTCCTTTTGGCAGATTAGATAGAAAATAGTTATTAATGTTGTGGTCAAAAAATTTATATAGTTTCTTAAAGTTTAGAACTCTCAGAAGACTGAAGACCTGCCTGGCATCAAATAAAAATATACGTTCATACTATGGAACTTCTCATTTACATGATAACCTATTCAAAAGGACATTGCTCCATCACAATCGTTTTGATTAACTCGAACAGAAACATCAGCGTAGACCGTAGAGTAATTCATGACGACATAAAATAAACGTGTAGCAAAAATAAAGATGTATTAACATCATTGACTTCAGTGATTCGAAATTCATCCATCAAATTGAAAATTGCACCATTTTAAAATTAAATTGAGCGGTAAATAAAAGGGTTAGGACAAGTCATAGCACCAAAGCTGTGGACATAGGGGTATAGAGACTTCATATTAAACTGCATTTTTGTATGAGACACTAGGAGATGCTCAATAGGGTTCGCATCACCTTGTTATTATTATATTGTGTTTCCATTCAGATGTAGGGCACTGAATGGAATTGGTATTCTTCCTCAAAGACTACACTTCCACCAAACCTAAAAGGATTAAAATACTCGCACTAAAAAAGGATTGTTGCCATATTTATTGAGGGAACATGAATCAAAATGCAATATCACATTCTATTCTACAAACTAAAATGTCATCACAAACAAGAAATTAAGTCACAGCTATTCTCAGTTCTTATTGAAATAAGAAAGATGAATTCAACTGTCGGAATATTAACAGTTCAACCATCTCGTAGTAGTAGGCAACACAGAAGATGAATATTTATTCTGTGAGCTCTAATCACTATTGATGTCGTCAATCAAAAACATAAAAACAGTTTCATAAACATGGCAAACTGCACATCACCACAATATTCAATCTGATTTAATCATCCACAAGCCTTATGAATAAAAATATTCATGATCCATCTCCAAGCATTAACTTCTATAGATAAAGCAAACTAACACTTGAATGAACTAATAAACTCCACCATCGATATCGATCTCACGATATCAGAACATAAAAGCCAAATTCAATAGAATTGAAACAGGAACAATCAAATTCAACCGAATCCAGCAACAAATCGAATTCAGAAATAGGAATAGACAAAAAACCTTAGAGGTTCCACGATAGTGCACCCAGGAGCCCCACGCAGAAGAGTACGGCTCGCCGATGTTATACGGCAGATCCTTGAGGCCCGCACCCGATCCGCCAACCACTCCTTTCAAAAATTTCAGCATCTCCGTACAGAGCCCGGCCCGCGAAGGAGACAGGGACGATCTACTATGTGAGATTTGCGGGAGAATGGAAGGGAAGGGACTGCACGGTATGGTGACAAGAGTGCGAAACAGAGGATTATCTAAATGGATTAATTTCAATTTAAATCATTTATATATATCTATTTTATTTTAAATACTCAACTAGTAACGCCCCCATGCCATCATGTACGGGAAAATAAATAATTTTATTGTGAATAAATAAAAAATTCAAAATAAAAAATTACTCAATCAATCTTAATAAAATTTCAAAGTTAATATAATGTATTGTATGAGAAATAAGTTATGTGTAGTGATCGAAAATGATGTTTTAAAAGACAGTTTTTTTTGTAAGATAGTGTTTATGTGATGAGTTGTAACACGGGTCAACTAATTATTAAAGTATGGAGTACTAAAAAGTGTATTAAATTAATAAAAAGTAATAATTCTATTTTATAATTGAAAAGTTACGGAGTAACATTTTATAGCGAAAATGATAACTATTTTAAAAAGTATGAAACGGTCTTACTTAAAAACTACCCAATCATAAAATGACATCACTAGCAGTGCCCCAACCTTTAAATATTAAAAATAAATAAATCAACAAAAAAAATTTGAGTGGGGCTCTTGTGCCCCCATATATTGTATGTCTTTGCAATTTAAACATCTAACAATACATAGGATTAAATAGAATATAGAGAGGGGTAGTGTTCCTATGGGGGCACGGTGTGTCCCGGGAGCACAGGAGGTTTTGCCAATATTTTAATTTGGATAATATTATACTTAATTTTTTTATAAATATATTATTTAATAAGAAAATTTAATTAAAAATTCTTTAAAATATAAAAAATTATTTGGGTATCTATTATAATAAGTAATATAATAAGTAATATAGATGTGAGATCTTAAAAAAATTATTTGATATAAATTTGGTATAAAACAGATTTAAAATAAAAAGTTACATTCATTAAAAAAAATTTGGATAAATTTTTAAAATAAGAAAAAAAAAATGTTAGGATTGACTATTAGGAGTAACAAGTTATTATTGTCACTAACATTAATAAGTGTTTTTTTTTCTCTTTTTGTTCATATTATTCATATACACCTTTTAATAAAACTGAAATTATACTTTTTTTTTTCTTGATACTCCATACTACTACACTATTTTACACAAACATCCATTAATAAGCCTTTTTTTCTTCTTCAAATTTTTAATACATATTATTATTTAAAAAAAATATATAGTACGTCAGAATGGTTGTACCTCCTATAAACGAAAATGATATTTTTCTCCATCGGCCTTATAAATATAAGTGATTCTATCTTTAGACATTTTTTTCTTCAATTTTTAATTTTAATCATTTTTTTTAATTTTAGTCTTTTTTTTTGTCATTTCTTCAAAATTTGATTCTTTTTTATCTACTTTTGATTCAAATTTTGTACATTTTTTAAATATTTTTAAACATAAAAAAATCATTTTTTGATTAAAAAAAACTAAATTTGAGAAAATGAACTAAAATTTGAAAATAAAAAAAACAAAATTAAAAAGGTACTTAGAAGACCAATTATTAAATTTTCTCCTCTTCTCCCCCCTCTAAATTTCATTCATTTTTATCGTGAGTTATACTATAGATTATAGACTAATTTTTATTTTTATTTTCATCTTTATTTAAAAACAGCAATTTTATTTATTTTGTAATCATCATCTTCTTCAATTTTACCCATATTTCTTCAAAAGCAACAATTTTATTTATTTTGCTATCATCCTCTTCTTCAATCATATTTCTTTAAAAGCAATAATTTAATTTATTTTGCAATCATCCTCTTCTTCAATTTTACTTATTTTTATTTTTATTTTCATATTTCTTCAATAGCAATAATTTTTTTATTTTGTAATCATGACTCTTTTATGATCATAGAATATATGTCTCTTCTCATTTTATATACAAAATCTACTTCTAGATAAAATCAATATATTTTCTAGAACAAATTATAATCCAATATTCATTTAAGTTTAAGATATTCACTAATTTTAGATGAGTTAATATGCCTTATTATTTTTTTTCACGTAACATTTTCTTAATTAATAGTTATAAGTTTTATTTAATCATATTTATTAAATATTTATTTAAAATAATACAATTTATATTATATTTATTTTATATTTAATTAATAATAATGTAATTTTTATTATTATACTTATTTAGATAATAAAAAAATATAAATATATATAAAATAAATGAATATTAAACGGGTATGGGACGTGAGACAGTCGGCTGCTTCTTGGCACTCCAAGAGATAAGATTTCCACCTAGAAATACAGAGTATCCATAAGTCGATCTCCTTGTTTTGAGGCACCGCGCCCAATCAGCATCCGAATAGCCCACTAAAGAATAAGATGATGATCTTGTAAATGAGAGGCTGAATCCAAGAGTCCCCTTTACATACCTGAGGATGCGCTTAACTGCAGAAAAATGATCATTTGTAGGATTATGCAAAAATTGACTTACAACGTTGACAGCAAAAGTAAGGTCTGGTCGTGTTGCAAAGCGCCGACAAGAGAACGGAATAGAGTTAGATTCGAAAATATCTCGCCATCAGATTTAAGAGTTTCTCTTGCTGCAAGAGGTGTTGAAACTGGTTTAGCATCCAATAATTCGGCTCGTTTCAAAATATCAGTAGCGTACTTTCTTGATTAAGGAATAACCCCTCATGAGTGTATAACACCTCTAACCCAAGAAAATATGATAATTTTCCAAGGTCACGAATAGCAAATTTTGAATGCATACGTGTGATGGATTTTTTCAACCAGGTAGGATTATTTCCCATCAAAATAATGTCATCCACGTAGACCAACAAATAGATAATGACAGATACTTGCTTTAATATGAATAATAAAGTATCGACACGACTGCAAGTGAATCCGATACTTGTAAAAAACGAGCTAAATCGTTGAAACCATGCGAGAGGAGCTTGCTTCAGTCCGTATAATGCCTTCTTCTCTGATTTAGTGTAAAGTGATTAAGTATTTAACGATATGTCCGGAATGACTTTTTTTAGACAGATAAGAAGTAATAATCTTTTATAATATTTATAATTAAAAGTAATACTCAATCAATAAAAAGTGATAACAATGGTATAAATTATTTTATAAACAATTTATTTATGATATAAAGAAAAAGTGGTGACATTAAATAATATAAAATTAAATAAAAAACATCTTAAAAAAATACTCTCTTTTCCTCATAAATAGGTTTTACATTTTTTTGTTAGTCCGTCTCACAATAATAATCTTCAACTCAATAAATAAAATAAAATAAACACACATCACACATATTATCCAATTACTTAAATTTCAAATTTGTCACTCCTAACTAACACACTTAAAATTACTTTATACTTTATTTATTACCAAAAATTATAAAAATACCCCCAAAAGTCAATAAAGTTGTTCAAAAAAATAAATTTTCTTAAACAACGTGGAAAAATATGAAACTTATTCTGGGATAGATGGGGTAGTAACTAATTACGAAAGCATAAAATTGTCTCACCGTAAAACGATCTCACACAAATTTGTCCCAAAAGAGTAATAATGCATTACTCTAAAAAGTAAATTTTCATGTACTAAAAAATAATTTAGTTGAAATTAGAATGTAAGGTGAACCCAATTCATACAAATATTTATCTTTATCTTTTAATACATAAAAAATTAATTTTCAAAATAATATACTACTATTTTTCTTAATAAAAAACATTACTCATTTCAACATTAATCATTAACAAATAACAACATATTAAAATTGATTAGAATTAGTACTTTTAGTCCTAAAAGCAATTCACAACTTTACATAGTAATTTTTATGTATAGCTAAATTTGTATAAAGTTTTATCGTTTACTGTTAAATGTTATATACTTGAATATAAAAACTTATTCCCTTGATTTTTTGAAAATGATAATAAATTTTTTAACCAAACATTTATACTATTCATATAACAACGGACCTTTTTAATAAAAGAAATTATACTCTTATTAATTAAAGTGTATACTTTTTAAAATAAAATGTTACACTCTTTTTTATCTTATGTATTCGGAACACAAGAGATCAATTCTTTATGTATTAAAGAATAAGTTGTCATAATATAATTATTTTTTAAATATGTATATCTTTTATTAAAAGTTGAAGGCAAAGGCAAGTACTAGTATGCACCAATTTTCAAGGTGCAATAAGTAACCTATATTCATTTGACTCATCATATATAATTAAATTTGACCCATATTTTATTATTTCCTTTTCTCAACTTCACGGTCTCTCTTTTTCCTGTTTATTCTATCATCATAATTCCTAATTTCTCTCACCTAATTTTCAGTTTTTTACCACATTAGGTAATTTTCTCTCTCCTCTTTTTTTCCTTTAATTTTCTCTCGCCTCTTTTTTCCCCCTTAATTAATTTATAGAAAATATTCACCGTATTGTGTATATGATTGTGTATATAACTGTATTACTTTCTTTTAAAGTAATGTATAAAACTAAAAATATTGCAAAAAATAAGAAACATAATACACTTATTAAAAAATATAAGTTATTGAATTACAAAAAATACAACTTCTAATTAACAAAGATTTGAAGAAGTTTTTAAAATTACAGTATTAGTGTATATGATTGTATGTATAATTGTATTATTTTTATTAAAGTAATGTATAAAACTAAATATATTATAAAAATAAAAAAACGTAATACACTTATTAAAAAATATATACATTATTGAATTACAAAAAATATAATTTCTGATAAACAAATATTTGAAGCAACAATTCAAAATTCAGAAGCCAGCATAGAGAAAAAGGGCGTGAATTCTGAAAAATGAAGATGATGAAATTTAAATTGTATGGGCTCTCTTCACCGGTACCACCAACATTAGGAAGAAGAAGAAATGGAAACAACATACCTACACCAGCCTAGCTTAATTAGGGAGCAGAGAGAATCTCCATCATCAATTCGAAAAAAAAAAGAATAACCAAACTCAGATCTGTAGAGGTACAACGACGGAGGTGATCGTGCGAAGTTTCAGATCAATGTGGACGGAGGCGGTGATGCAGAGGTTCAGATCAGTGTGGACAGAGGCGGCGGAGATTGAGATCAGAGAAACTCAGATCTATGAAAGTAGAGCGACATAGGTGGCGGTGCGAAGGTTCAGATCGGTGGAGACGAAGGCGGCACTACAGATTTAAGGAAGCTGAGGAGGTGGAGGTTGAGATCGGAGAGTACGGAGGCCGCAGCAAATTTGAAAAGACAGAGGTGGCACGGAGGTTGTGACCGGAGACGGCGTGGAGGCAGCGCGAGGGAGTGGAGCCAACAGAGGGAGAAGAGAGGGGGAGGAAAGGGAAGTGAGAGAAGAGAGGGGGAGGAGAAGGGTCCAAAGCAGTGAGAATAAATGATCCATACGGGTATTTTGAGATTATATATCTGACCCGTTTCTAAATATGGGTTTAATTTTTAGGGTACAATTGGGGTACAATATATCAACTCAAAGGCAAATTATAATGCATACTCAGATGTACGATGCATCTACTCCAGAATGTATATTTTAATGTATAAAGATATATACTAACTAACTTTCTGTTAGCTTTTTAAAAGAAAAATTGAGTATAAAAAATTATACATTTATTAAAATATGCATGGTATATTATTGAATAAAAATTAATACATATATATTTTGATGCGTTAACCACCTTAATAGATAACAACTCAAATTTGAATACATGCATGCAATAGTGACAAACATTTGTATAAACTGAGTTTATAGTATAAATCATGTAATCTCCTTTCAATTTTAGAGACACTTGTATAAACTGGATTTATAGTGTAAATCATGTAATCTCCTTTCAATCTTAGAGTGAGGCTCTTGTGCCCGGGGGTACCGTGCCCATTTGCAATTTAAACCCCTAACAATACATAAGTTTAAATAAAATATGAAGGGGGGAATTGTGTTCCCATGGGGCCAGGAGCTTTTGCCTCAATTTTATTATTAAAAGGTGACTACAAGATTTACACAGTAAACCCGCTTCATAGGAGACTAACTCTAAAACGTATAAACTTATATATATAAACTTATACACTAAAAAATAAAAATGTATGCTACAATTTTGTAGCAAATTTTTAATTTTTTCAATGAAAAATTAAATGTAAATAAGCTATATAATTATATATATATATATATATATATATTATTGAATAAAAATTTATACTAATATGTATATAGGTGTGCACCCGGTGTAGTATTACTTTTCAATTTTCACGCTTACAAAATTTTTAAAATGACAAGAAAAGTATATTTATACCAGGTAATTATGCCCGTTTACATATGGATATAAATATTAAGATATGTTTTTAATATATAATAATTTAAGAAAAGCAAGGTTTGTTGGTAATTTTAAGAAAAGAAATTAAAATAATTTGAGAAGATGAATGAAATATATAAAAAAAAAGTTGTTGGAATTGATGATTAAAATGTAAAAAAATAGTCAATTAATATGTATAGTTTACTTAAACAATTGATAAGTCGTAATTTTACATGATTATTTTGGATGAAATTCACTTCTTTACTCGTGAATTGTGAATTATTTAATACTAATTAAGACTTATTTCTATTTTATGCACTTGAACTTTAATTATTTTATTTGTTATTGAAACATGCCAAAAATAAAAGAAATTGTACAGTCACATTATGCACTTGAACTTTAATTATTTTATTTGTTATTGAAACATACCAAAAATAAAAGAAATTGTACAATAATTTTTATTGCTAGAAATAAAGAATTGACCAACGCAAAATAAAAGAGGGATTTGATTTAGAAAGCAAAAGGAAACCTTACCAAAAAGTAAAAGATCCAATGAACTTGGACACATTTTAGAATGGAAGGTCAAAGATAAATTAATTCAGGATTCTTATATTAATCTTGGACACCACCACGATATTGCACGCTACACATCCGGGCTGCACGTTCGGACGCTAGGGCAGCAGATTGGGAATGAAGCACCACCAGTTGAAGACACGGGTTTTATTTTTATTATATTAGTTTCAATTATGTAAATCGTTTTCTAGTCCAAGGATTGTAAACTTCCTATTGACTAATTTACATGTTTGATTATTAATAATATTATTAACTTGTTTTATGAATTTATTTTGTGATTGGCTTTGATGTGATTTTGACTTTTCAATTGCTTATTTAGATTACCCATCTCAATAGGTGATTGATTGTTCAATAGTTATTTACATATTATAATCCGTAATTATTATAATATTATGAATCGAGTAGCAAAATGAAGAGTACATCTTGAAATTACGAAACCTAGGTTGTATGATTCTTAGTCGGTTTTCATAGCCTAGTAGTCATACTATCTAAATCTTAATGCATTGTCGAGTTCGAATCAATCGGGAATAGTTCAATTTGGTAGTCGTACCGTGAATTGTTAATCTTAAGGATATTTCGGGTTAATTGGTCGTACCATTAGCCTAGGGGGCTTGAGTTTATGAACTTGTTGGTGTTTTAGGAATTTCATCCATGTGAATTAGGATACGGGAGGGATCAAATCCTTGGACTAGGTTTGTTTTATTTGTTATCTTAATTTTATAAATTTTGCTCTTTCAGTTATTTATTTTAATGTTTATTAGTTGTTAGAATTCAATCCAATCCCCTCCCCCTTCGGTTACTTTTAGAAATATATTAAATTCAATTAAAATTCCATTATTCCCTTAAGATCAACCTGTACTCATCCTACTACATTTTTAGTGGGTTAGTTCGAAAAATTTATAAATATTATTTTTGGGTGCCGGCGACAGCACACCAACAATTTTTGAATTTGAGAAAGTACAAAGTTATTGTCTCTCATTTTTCGAACATCTAATATACGCCTACATAATTTCTTTTTCTTTTATATTTTTTTTAATAGTGTATTTTATGTATGTAAATTTTCTGATATTTTTTTTAGCTAACTGAAAACTTTTCGGTATGTATATGTGTGTCTTTTTATATTTTTTTATAACCTTTTATTTTTAATCATTATATTTTTCAATGAAAAGAATTGCTTATTTCTAATTATAAATGCATATATACTTTATTATTAATATATTTATAATGAAAATATCATAATACATTGAACATATTTTAACGTTTTGAGGTGGGCACTTTTTGTTAAACGGGATTATTAAAATATTATAATTATTAAATTAGTTAAAGTATGATTTTAAAGAAATTAAATATGCTAATGATTAATTGGTCTCTTTTGTCTTGATGCGTGTGTAAAGGTATAACATATTGTTCTAAAGAGTATACACTTCAATTAATAAGAGTATAATTTTTTATTGAAAAGATCAGCTAAAATATACTAAATAACATAAATTTTTTATTAAAAAATTATTTTTTTTAAAAAATAAAGGTTACACATTATTATATTAAAAGTATATCATTTAATATAATTGGAGCAAATTTTAGCCATTATTAATTCAATAATTTTAAGGTTGATTTCAGAATTCACTAAAATTTGTGATATAAGTATAAAGTATAATTTTAAGGTTGTGTAAATACAATCATAGTGAATCATAATTTAATAAGGTTAAAACTTGCGTGTTGTCGGGACACCGTGCCCCCAAATTTCATGTTTTTCAAAAGTTGTATATTTTAGTATTAAATATTATATCTTTTATTATTTGAATTTATACCCTTAATTTTCTGAAAAAAAAATTTAATTTTTTTAGTCAAAATTTTAAACTATTCATATTTCAACAGACATTTTCAATGAAAAATTATATTAATTAAAATATATATACTCTTTAAAATAAAGGGAAAATCAGTAATAGATACACACTTTTAACCTAAATTACTATAAGATACAAGGAATTCAAATAATTACTCTCACAAAAAAAATATTAAAGTAAAATACCAAATATAACCTTATAATCCCATACACTTTTAAACCACCAACACTACCCCTCACCCACCCACCCGCCGGACCGGCGTTGACCGCCGGCCGGACAGCCGTTGACAGAAAAGCCTGCTGCCGGAATTTAAAATGTGCAAACAAAATGTGCAAAAACAAAATTGTGCAAAACCAAATTGTGCAAATAGGGGTATTTATGGTATCACAATCATAATTGTGTAGTTATGAGTAATAGTACTTTAAGTCATATAGTTTACAACAATTATCCATTATTTTATGTATTCAATAGTAAGTGACCCTAAAATAAAATGTTATACACTTATATACCTTGTAGTCTAGAGACACAAGAAACCAATTTTTTTTCTTACTCTAAAATTAAATCATTATGACGCTTTCTTGAATATACAAGGGAATTAATAATTTTATAAAAACTATAAATATGTGGATTAGACTTGTATTTATAAAAAAAATCCTGAAATATATCATAAAAATTAAAAATATTGATATATAGTTGCAATATTACAAATTACGTTTTATATTTTATTTTTAATTTTACTAATGTTGATGTTTTTATAGTTTTTTAATATTTTTTAAAAATATTATTTTTCTTTTTAACTTGAAATTTTACTAATGTTGATGCTTTTATATTTTTTAATTTTTGTTTTCTTTTTAAGTTAAAGTGGTTTTGTTTTTTTCTTGTTTAGAAAATTGATTTACTTCAAGATGAATTTTTTAATTAAATTAATTTTAAAAATTATATAATTAAATAACTGTATAATAATTAAAAGATTTAAAAAACTATTTAAAACAAATTTAATAAAATTCCACATAATAAAAGTAGAGATTTCATGCTCTGCTTATTAAATCTTAATTTAAGCATGTTATCTAATAAAAGTGGAGATTTCATGTTGTGCTTATTAATCCATTACACCATATTTGTATAATTTTTAGTTTTGAAATCATGAGGACTCCATGCAATTTACCTACAAATAATACAACAAAATTACACAACTAAAACTTGTCCAGAGAAAGTACGACAACAAGGGACTGCAAAAACAAAGAAATGCGACAAGTTAACATCATTCACATCTTACAATCTAAATAGTCCACCCTCACCAACTATATGACTGGACATAAGTTACTGGACATAAACTTCACTACAATGTAATAACATCTGACCCACTAGTTTGAAATAAACACAAGGTACCATTCAACCAAACATCTAAACATTTGCATAAACATAAACCGTTGTTATTGTGCTGGAGGAGCTCGGTAGTAGGCCGGAACTGTTGCTGGGAAGAACATTTGCCTAACTCCTTCAGCCTTGATGATTGGAAAGATTATTGATGATGCACTCTAATTGGTTTAAGAAAATTGAATTAGTGATTGAAAAGTAAGGATATGAAACTAATTTTCTAAATAGGAACATGCACTTACCGATATTAGTCTAGCTCCAATCCACATACGCTTAGGTGAGGGAAATGGTAATAATAATCGTCCAACACCATAAATTGCCACGGCAAAGAAATGGCACACCAAGCTAAGTGGTCGAGGATTCAAACCTGAGAGCAAAGACACTGGCCCAGTTGTAAATACGCCTCCAAGACTTAGATAGTCAAAGCAAGCTTGGCGCATCTCATTTCGAGCTTGGTCGGGTGAAGCACTGAAAACGGTATATAGGGCACCAGCTAATGTGTTGATAGTGGATGCTACAGGCTATAGATATTTGAATAAACGTATATTAATCTTAAGTATAAGAGAGGCTACAGATATTTGAATAAACATGTATTAATCTTTAATATAAAAAATACTCTTATTTGACATCATGACATCACATTTAAAAAAATGTACCTTGCGTAAAGTATAGAAGGATTCAAGATATTTGCAAAGCGTAGATGCATCATGTAGGTCCTTCAATGGGCGAAGGAGATTACGCAATACAACTATATCCGACAAAGCTACTGTCATCCCTCCACCAGTTAAGGGATGACGCATGTTGAATGCATCTCCCATAAGCAAAGCTCCGGGTGTTGGATGAGGTGCAGCAGGCATGCTTCTGTTCGGCATTGTCCTAATGTTTCCTTTCTCGATAGCTGAGAGGAAAGCATAGTGCAGTTGGGGAGGGATCTACAGCCATAGCATATATAAACCAAATAAGTAAGTAATTCTTATAATTATTAGAACTCGTAATAAAACTTCTTGACAGCAAATGTCTTCACCATTTATAATTATTAGTACTCGTAATAACTTCTTGAGAACAGAGACATCACCATATACCTGAGGAGCAATTGTAGTTTTCAAATACTCTGCCATTTCACCCCTCGATATAGAAGGCACCTTTTCACCGGGGACGTCAACAAGACATCGGATTTCAGTGCTGCTGATGGGGTAAAACAAGATAGGCGATGGATCAGCCAAGATCACATGGCCATGATTTGAAAAAGGAAGTTGGCAGTTCTCGAGCACCAAACCGACAAAACAAGATGGTACCTCTACCTGCAAACCACGGTATAATACACATAACAACAAAATAATTGAATAATTGATGTGAACTGTAAGCAACTAATCTAGTCACAACTAAAGATGTTACACTAAATGAAGGCATAGTCCATACCTTTGGTGTACAAAGTGAACGTCGCAAATTTGAAAAGCATCCATCACAGACAATGGTTAATGGTGCATAAGCTTTCAACTCTTCACCAGATTTTGTTCTATATTGTACGCCAGTTATGGTCCCATTTTCTTCAAGCAAACACACAACAGTTCCTTGCTCTAATTGAACACTGTCACATAAATAAAAAGAGACAAGAGTGATAAATATTAAACCATTCATCCCCAACCTACATCCTAAAATATTAAACCAATCATCCCAACCTACATCCTATACAATCCCACCCCATCCCACCCTACAAACAACTTAAAACACATAAAAATAAAAATAAGTACATATCTATATCAAACAAACATCACCAAAACCATTACAATAAGCTGCTTTTTCAAAAATTAAGGAAATGATAAGAAATAAGACAAATATCAATACTTGGGAAGTGATGCTGCTTTCTCACGCATCCTTTGTATAAAGCGCCCGTTATGGAAGCTTCTCCCTGACACATCAGAATCAAACTTCTCCAATGGATAAGAAAGTTGGGTAGCTTTTCCATCTTTGAATAGAGCATAGCCAAATACCCTCTGAGCATCAATCTTCTCCACACAATCTAGACGAAATCAAGGAGAAAAAAAAACCTCAAAATCTTATCTTAAATAATCACTTTTAAACAAATTAAACACAAATTATTAAAGGGTCATCATTCACCTTCTAATCCTAGCTCAATAAGCTTGAGATAACCGCCAGGTTGTAAGAGTTCTCCCACGATCCTATCAGGCTCAGTCAAATCTCTCTCTATTACACGAACGCGTCTCCCATCCTTCATCAAAGTCGACAGAAAATCATGTAAATTAAGATAATCAAGCAATCAAGCAAATAAAAAAATAAGAAGAAAAACATTCCTATTTCTTTCACTATTTTTTTATTTTTATTTTTTCAGTTATTAACTAATTGATAGTAAGATTTTTGTAAATGTTTTTCATTCTACAACATATTCACCCTAAAAATGTATCCAAACTCATTAGTTACACCATTCGCAATCTAAAAGTGTATCAAACTCAATATCTATTCACGCAACAGAAAAAAATTAACCTTTCCAAGGGTATGAGCAAGGGCAGCGCCGGCCACCCCAGCGCCGACTATGAGGACATCAACATCGGCATCAGTGGATCTGCCTTCTCCTTTGTCAATGACGATAGTGGCAGTGGAAGCGGCTGGGTCGGTCGTCCAACTCCTTTTATTTTTCCCCAATAAACCATTATGGTAAAAGAGGAAAAATCCCAAAACGGCAACTAGGAAGTATCCTAAAAGGGTAAGATCCAGCATTAAGTCCGGCAATGCAGGTAGTTACAGTGGAACTATCTGTTGCCGGCGCCAATGCGGAGGGGATAGAGAGAGAATTAGGTGCAAGATGAATGAATGCTTCGCTGGCGTGGTTTGGCCTATTTTAAGGAAATATATGCTCGCCAACAAAGATTGTACTACAGAACGTGTAACGGTCTCGAAAATTATGGGGACATGTGTTCTTTCAATAAACTCCCACCACACATCGTGAATTTTTAAATTTTAAGATTTTTTTTTATAATTTTAAAACATTTCTTTTATAATTTGAAAATTGCACGAAACATCATTTTTTTAGTTATAAAAAGATAAACTTTTTACCAATCTGATAGTTTATATTTTACCTTTTTTTCAAATAAGAATTAATATAATTTCTTAAGCAATTGTATTAAATTATTTTAAATAATTTAACTTACCTTTTAATTATTTATTTTAATATCATATTTTTTTATTTAACAGTTCTATATTATTTTAGTGTTATAATAAATTTAATTAATCTCTCAAATATGAATAATAATACTAATATTAATAATAATAATTACTTTAATAAAAAAATGAAATCAATTATAAATAATGATAGAAATATTGATATGTTAATTATATAGATTTATTGATAGATATATCACATTAATAAAAAAATTAAAATAATAATATAATTAAAATTCTAAAACGGAGTAATAAAATTTTTATTGAAAATTATGATGATAAAATAAAATACTTATGAAAATTATAATTTATTAAATAAAATAAAATACTTATGAAAATTATTTTATTGATAAAATATAAAGAAAGAAAAATATAAAATGTAATTTCGCAAATTTTTAACTTATTGAAAATATAAATATTAAATAAATTAAAAATATAAATATTATATATATTTAATATTTTTCTTTTAACTATATCAATATTTTTATGTGGAAATTGAGATCATTAAACACATTCTTATTATTGTGATACTGGTTTACTTGTTTGTTTTAGTTAAATTTATACTTGTTCTTACTCAATCCATCCAAATGATAATCAATCACTTTTATATATTATGCCATTCATTTATATCCCATCATTTTATTGTAATACTGATTTACTTATATTTTATATCATTCATTTATATCCCATTATTTTATTGTAATACTGATTTACTTGTTTTAGTTAAATATTACTTGTTCTTACTTAATCAATTCAAAGCACAAGTTACACAAGCTTACTGTTAGACTATACTAACATAACTCGTCTCATAAAAGAGATGAAAATATATAGTCATATGTGAATCATGTATATCTATTTTCTTCATAATTATAATTCACATACATTAGCATTTTATTAGAAAACTATTAGTTTCATCAAATTATATTTAAGATACTTTTATATCTAATCCCCTAACGAGTTCGACTGCTGTGCACTGGTGCACCTGGACGATCTTAATCATTAGATTATATTTTAATTCAATCTCTACCATCAAATACAATGAATAACCCCTAACTTAGTATCTCAAAATTGAAAGTAAAAATATATGATATTTTCATTATAAATAATAAAGTATATATCCATCTTATGTAATTGAAAAGTAAGGGATTAAAATTTATTAAAAATATAAATAATTTAAAACTAAAATGTTTTTTAAAAAAAAACTCATGATTTACACATGAGGTTTAGTACTAGCAAAAATTCAAAATAATAGATTCATAAAATTTACAAACACAATTTTTAAATAAAATTTAGAAATATGAGAGTCAATCATTTCGTTCGTTCTATATAAATTAAGAATTTATATGTGGTGCACCCGGTGCACTTATGCACCTAATAATCTTAATCATTAGATAATATTCTCATTTAATCTTCACTACTCAATAAAATAAAATAATTAAAAATAAAATTAATAACTACTCACTACACTCTCAATTTACCTTATAAACCTTTAAGTACACCGGTGCACCACAAATAACCCATAAATTAAATAAAAAGTTAATTAGTATTACCAACCCACAGAAAATCTCATGACATACAACTTCTTTAAATTGACTGTTTAGAAGCCGAATTGTTGGGTGTTCTTCCAATGTATAGCAATGGAGTATGATAGTTTGGAATATTCATAGTTTGGAATATCATTTGATGTAATAAACTAATTATATATATGTTTGTTTTGAGTGTGTTGTTGAGGCATGTACTTTAAAGATCTCACATAACATTTAGAATCCCAAAAATTATATTTCAATTTTCAACCATATTGAACTATACTATAGCTTAAAGATGAAATACATTACCTTTTCACAAACGCAAACCGGATTTGCATACTTTTATTTAAACTCTATTACTATTACTATATGAAAAATTACTTTTTAGTAAATGAAAAATTATTCTTTAAAATTAAAAAATTACTCTTCAAATTCTGGTAAACCCTGATTTTTTCGATTACTCATTAGTACATGAAAAATTACTTTTTAGAGAAATGAATTATTATACTTCTATATAAAAATTATTACTCTTCAAAAATTAATTTTTTATATATTAAAGAGTAATAATTTTTAAAAAAAATAAGAATTACATATGAATCTGGTTTACATAAGACCCCTAATTAAAAGTGCTCATCTAAGGATCGCTCGAAAATCACACTAGAAAGTTATTTCGATTATAAATTTTCAATCTGTTAAAAGAAATAAAAATAAAATAATGTTCGAAGTAAACATTACAAGGATTTTAATTTCACTTACTTGATTTACTTAACTGAACAAATCATCTCTTTTGATTTGAGATGGAAAATGTGTTAAAATATAGAGGCCTACTTAAGCAAGTGACCTCAGTGTGAGAGGGCTATGGACTACCCCATGTGAGAGGGCCAGGTCACCCAAGAATCACTTTAAAATATAATGATAATTATATACTCCCTCCTCCGACCCATACAAAGAGGAGTAGTATTGGATATATGAATCTCATATTTTAATTATATTAGTGGATATGTGTGGGTCTAATGTATGTAAAAAAAAAGTGAACTCTTTAGCCAAAATTGAAAAAAAGGGACCCTTCGAAGGGGACGGAGGAGTAAGTAAAATAAAATTATTGATAGTTATAATATGTTTTTCTAACGTGTGATTACATTAAAATATATTCCCTCCGTCTCACGTTAACGTTGACGTTTGCTTTTTGCACGGATATTAAGAAGTATAATATTTTAATGTGTAGTGAGGTGAGAGAAATAATATTTAATGTAAAGTGGGTAGTTGTATTAGTGTTATGTGTGGGTCCAACATGATATAATTAATTATTTTGTGTGGGCCTAACTTGACAAAAAAAAGAAATGTAAATCTAAACTTGGGACAACCCAAAATAAAAAACATAAACCTTAACGTGGGAAGGAGGGAGTAATTCTGATTTGTTATATATAATTTATTATAAATATATTTGTGCACAAGGTGGAACCGCCCATACCATGCGCCCCCGCACGCCTATTATAAATATATTTTTTAACTAACAAAAAACATACTTTACTTATATAATAATATATACTCCGTCCATCAAGGGTATTTTTACCCGTTTGTACGGGCACAAAAATTAAGAAGTGTTTTTTTAATATATAATCTTTGGAAGACTTCGCACCCATTGAACATTGGTTCCTCCAATGGTACTCTGAAAGGTGTGCCCTAATAGCAGGGTAGAAAAAATATGGATAAATTTGTAATTTTGAGAGAAAAAGTAAATAAAGTTATTGGAAATAATTAATAAAGTGTACAAAAATGAATAAAGTTGTTGAAATTGATGAATAAAGTGTAAAAAGTATGTAAGATATAGAGTGTATTTTTACCATTTATGATTAAATAAGTAAAAATACTTGGATCATCTCAAAATAGAATGTGAGTAAAAATACGTGGAATAGAGGGAGTAAAATAGAAAGTGAGTAAAAATACGTATTTTTTATATATAGTTTTGTACGCGTGTATTTTAAGTTATTAATTCGATTAAAAAAAAGACTTAATATTTGTATTATAATAAAATTTATTATTTTTTACTTATTTTTAAGATAATTTAATTTTAAAATATAATTACTGACTCGAATCACTTTACATTTTATTTTATTAAAATTACTCCTTAATATATAAAAAAAATTACTTTTTAAAGTGATCAAATATTACACCTTTTAATAAAGAATATTTGTAAATACTACTTGAAAATACCTAAGGTTGAGGTTTTATTATTAATTTGTGTTAGATTTTAATTAAATTGTTTAAATACGTACATATTAAAATCTCATTCATAAATACACATGTTCTTTATTAAATTAAAATTTATTGCTTAATTTTTTATGAGTATTCTCTTATGAAACAGGTATACGTGAGGGTTGTGAGATGCGTTGATCCATTATTAAATTATGCTTATTATATATATAGGTAAATTATATTTATTGATAGTTAAAGTATACTTCTAGCTAGTGAATCATATTATAACACTTAGAATCATACTTCAATGTGTCAACCATCATACTTTAAGAAAACATACTTTAACTACCAACTTTTAACATACTTTACCTATATAATAATCATACTTAATATGTCTCATAACCTGTGTCACTTAAGTACCGTTTTGTAAATTACTTATTGATCGACGTTATTTTCACCTGTTTTGTAGTTTATTTTGGTTATTTCAATGTGTTTTTATTCCCATTGTAGTGTCATTGGTGGAGTGTTGTAGATTTTGTGTAGTGATTAGTGTGATATTATAATCGTCTAGGGTTTGATCAAATTATGCTTAAAACAGGTAAAAAATGGAGAAAAACGAAATTGGAAAGTGCAAACGAGGAAGAGCACAAAATCATGCTCGAACTCGTGGTGAGTTGCTTAACTCGCCTCGAGTTCGAAATGAACCCCCCTCGAGGTCAAGGTTCGCCCATGTGAAAGAGCGAGTTCGGATAGCCCCGGATCTGCAACACCAACTCGTCCCTACGAAAGGGAGAGGACAAAACTCACTACGAATGTTGCAACTCGCGACGAATTGCGACAAAAATTGTCAGCTGTTTAGAAAATCTTGAAGATTCCCCAAATCAAATTTCTGCTTCAACGGATAAAACCAAGTAAAACGAGAGAATTCATCCACACATATCACATAGTATTAAAAACCAAAAGTAGATGAAATCGGAGTAGGCTCTCATAAATCATAGAGTATAATATCCTAAACTTGTGATGAATGTTTATATCATTTAATGAAAAAGGTAAATGTTTACTCTTAGCTTGCTCACAAGATGAACAAATCAAAGGCTTAGACAACACATATGTAATACAAACATGCCCAAGTTTGTAGTAAAGAACAGTGTCAAAAGTAATATGTCCCAAACTAGTGTGTCATAATTCAAAAGAGGCCGTTAATCGAGATGACAATTTAAATGACACAAATCATATAACAACACCATCAAGTATATATAAATTTTGTATGTTACTACCCAAGCTTAAATATCCCTAGATATTCGGCTTTGAATTTCAAATAAAATATCACTAAATAAAACATCCACCTCACAATCAACAGCTAACTCACTAACAGATACTCCCTCTGTCCGCCCAATTGGTATACATTTTCTTTTTGCACGTGAATTAAGGATGTGTAGTAGGTAGTTGTATTAGTGGGGTGTGTGGGTCCCACATATTAAATGTATTAGTGATGTGTGTGGGTCCCATGTATTTTAAAAAGGGAAATGTATATCTTTGGTGTGAACGTCTAAAATAGTAAAGTGTATACCTTTCCGGCTGATGGAGGGAGTAATAGATTTTTTTTTGTAAAACATCATGTAAAATAATAGAATTATAAATCCTACAGGAATCAATATGTAATTGCTAATCGAGCACCATTATTAACAATAACACAATCTAACCTGTATATGGGGATTGAAGAATCCAATGAAACCATATTTAATATCATATGAGCAGATGTCCTAATATTCAAATACCAAGTTGAAGTAAATTTTGAATCAATTTGACTATCAACTGAGAAAACCTTTGCAAGATTCGTAACAATAACATCCATATTCTATTAAGTATTGGATTTGGCAGGGAAGAGAGCAGAGAGGAGAATTGTAGAGGAAGAAGAAATTAAAAAGTAAATGGGAGAGTTGTAGAGGGAGAAGAAAAAAAAAAGAAAGAAGATTTGAAATAAAGTTTAGATGGTGTATGTTAGGTTGATACCGGATGAGATGAAATAAGAATTTTATTGAATGAAAAATTATAATTATAATGGATGCATTTATATATAATTAACATATCAAATCAAATATTCTATTATAATATATAATAATAGACTAAATTTATATAATTAATGTAAGTATTAAATATTATCTTTTGCTACACAAAACATTTTACTAACGGTTCCATGGTGTTTTGCATTTGCCAAGGTATAATCATGATTAATAGCAATGAGGGATTAATTTCTTCTGTAAATTTCATGAACTTTTAAAATATTCCTAGAAATTTTATACCGTGAAGTATCTCGAATCCTCAAAATGTAATACATCATCAGCCTTTTATCATTAAAGAAATATTACTGTGCAACCGGTTGTATGGTATATGTTTTATTTAAGGACTACTTTCTAGATTATTGAGTATTATCTTGTAAAATATATATGATTACCCTACTCAAAATAGTTCATTTTTATACAACAAATTAATCATCCATTTTAATAAAGAGTAACGTCAATTTTATGGTGGAACCAACTTCATACTAGTTTTTGCTATTATTAAAAAGTTTTACATTCTATCCTTAATTAGGATTCATACTAATACACTTAACATATTTTTTATTTTATTATTATCTAAACAAAAACACTCGTGTAGATCGGATTTACATACATTTTTATGCAAACCCTGTTAGTAAATGAAAAATTATCTTTTAGACACATAAATTGTTACTCTTCAAAATTAAAAAAATTACTCTTCAAATTCTTGTAAATCCTGATTTTTCAATTACTGTTTAGTACATAAAAATTTACTCTTTACATACATGAATTATTAGTCTTTTATATAAAAATTATTACTTTTCAAAAAGTAAAATTTTATATACAAAGTGTAATTTTAAAAAATAAGGTATATATATTAATCCATATAAACCTAATTTACATGAGACTCATTCATATAGAATTGGAAGAGGATCATAGGGTTTACACCGTGAATCCAGTATATACAATATACCAAGTTCACGGTTAAACCTTATGGTCCCCCTCCCAATCCTATATAATTTATGTATTGATAGGATATTTAAAATTAAAAGGACCACATAATTTACAAGGATTTATGACATAACCCCGATTTACTAGAGACTAATATGTAATACGTACAGACAGGTTACTGTTTAATTTTTATAAAATTATTTTCATTTGGAAAGACATTTTCTCAAGTCGCGCATTATATGCAATAATTTCATTTTAAACTTAAGCATATACCAGGTGACATTCAAGGAGTAAGGTGGAGAAGTCCAGTATTGTCTAGATACTTCTACAATTAATTATGACTTCGTGAAACTAAAATCTGAGTATAAAATTTGTGTGCCTTAATTTCGATGCATTGTGCACTCAAATTCAACGATTTAAAATAATTGTACCAATTAATATTAAATGCGTACCTTTAAATATAAAAATTTAAACTTTTAATTTTTTGAATTTTTTTTCTTATTTAAACAAAATAGTATTACATTAAATTTACATTTAGTTAAAAAATATTGCCAATAGTACAAAAATAACCAAAACACACCCCTCAAAATCAATTATAATAATTTATTAAGTATGTGTTGGATTGAATCATTTCAAATTTAATAAATTTAAAAATGGATGGATTTTATATTAAATATATTTTAGTGAGGGTGGGGGAGGAGGAAGGGAGTGGGGTTGAGGGGTTGGGAAGATTCGATAAGAAAGGGTGGAGCAGTTGGGGGTTTCGATTTTCTAATTTGAAAATAGTCAAACAAAGCCTTCAAAATTATTTATTTGAGTTAATAAATAATACATTTCACAAATTAGAATTAATAAAATGGTCTCATCCAATTTTTTTCCTATCTAAATTGTTAATAAGGCTTATCTACTCCACATTACCCATTTTTAAAATATTTTTGCCAAACGTATCATGTCTCCAAAACTCATTAAGTGGTATCTTATTACTCCTCAGCTCAATCACAGCTGAGTAATTTTCAACAATGTAATATTGTTCTACTTAAAAAAATTAAAATTATATTTAGTTTATATTTTTCTATTTTTGTAACAAAAAAAATCTTTTAAATTTGTATCAGTATTGCTTATCTCACACGTTTTGGGACCATAATTTACTTATCAAATCATGTTGAGGCAATTCCAAATTGAGTTAATGATTTAATTTATGTTGGTTGTTGTTAAGAAATTGTCAATCGTGTTCATTACTTCAGGAATAGGTCACATCTAGAATAAATCCATAACCAAAAATATTACTGATTTTAATTGATGTTGATTTTATGATCATATTATAAAATGATATTGGATCCACATACGACGTGCATAATTAATATGTTCTAATATTTTTTAAAGTAATGGTGGAAAATGCCCTATTATTTTAAGTTTTTTTGTTCAACCCTATATTTAAAGGTATTTATTAAAGGATAGGTTTTGCGTGAGACCGTCTTACGTGAGACCATTTTCACTTTTTAAAATAGTTATCACTTAAACTATAAATCGTTATCACTTTTATTATAAAATGTTATCATTTTTTATTTATACTATAAATTGTTTATGAAAGAGCATTATCACTTTTCGTTAATTTATTATCACTTCTTTATAAAAGTTATCACTTTCTGGCCGTCTCACACAAGCCCTTACGTGAGACGGTCTCACACAAGTTTTTGCCTTTATTAAAATTCTAAACTTTACAAAATAACCTTGGTTGTTAACTCAATCAAAATAAAGGATTCAAGTACAAATATTTATGATTCAATTATATATATTTATAACTATTGTATATATTTATAATTTGATTGTACATATTATTATGACTTGATAGATTTAAATTTCTAAATGGACTCATAAATTGAGTTAAGGATATTTTTATTATTTTGGACATTTTAACACTTAAAAGATGATACATTAGAAAAAGACAAAGACTTGTGTGAAATCGTCTCACTTAAACCTTTATGGGAGACGAATAAAAAATGATAATTTTTTTAATAAAAAATAATACTCCATTAATAAAAAGTAATAATATTATTTCATGAACAATTTATAATATAAATGAAAAGTGACAATATTTTATAGCGAAAGTGACAACATTTTAACGAAAATAATAACTAATTTAAAAAATGTAAAATGGTCTCACGTAAGACGAAATAATGCAAAGACTTATTAAAAAAAATTGTTAAATCTATTTAAGGTATTTTGAATTTTAACCAGCTTTCTTATTGTCTCTTGTGGGTGGCAATCATCAAGGGCAAAAGCTTGTGTGAGCCCAGCGCACGGGAGCATATTTCGTGTGTCTTTAAAATTTTGTGCTAAATTATATATTCTTTATGATAAAGATGTGTACCTTTTATTTTCTGAAAAAATAAAAAAATATTAATGAAAAGTATGGGCGCACGTAAGCACACCCCGTGTGCCTTTAGAATTTTGTGTTAAATTGTATATCATTTAGTATAAAGATGTGTACCCTTTATTTTCTGAAGAAAAATAAAAAATATTAATGAAAAGTGTATACCCTTTAGAACAAAATGATGTACCCTTATTAATTAAAGTGTATACCCTTTAGAAAAAAATAATGTACCCATATCCATAATACTAAATTCTAAAGGCATACGGCGTACGCCCGAGCGCATGCAAGCCTCACTCATCATCAAGTCATCCGATTTTGAATCTTTAATCCTAATCTCATCAATATAATTTGATTATATATATATATATATATATATATATATATATATATATATATATATATATATATATATATATATATATATATATATATCAAAATAATCGAATCATGAGCTATAGGATTTTAAACTCATCACTTAATACATGTTATACTTAAACTAAGTTAGGTAAGATTTGCGTGAGATCGTCTTATGTGAAATAATTTTACATTTTTAAAAATAGTTATTACTTTCGTTGTTAAACGTTATCATTTTAATTATAAAATGTTATCACTTTTCATTGATTGAATATTATTTTTCATTATAAAAGTTATCATTTTTTATCCGTCTTATGTAAGCCACTACGTGAGGCAGTCTCACACAAATCTTTGCCAACTAACATTATTATCTAAAGAGTGGATATTTTTTTTTGAATAAGTAAAATATTCATTAAAGAGGCAAGAGGATTGCCGAAAGTTTACGAGTATAAACATAAACATAAGAAAGAGTAGTTGCTAAACCTTATTTAGCTTCTATTACAAAAATTTAACAAACTCCCCAGCCTAGCTTAATAGTTAGGATTTAATGCATAGCCTTGGATTGATCGATCAAGTCTTGAAATTTATGTTTGTGCCTTTTAATGTACCTCCTTTTAAAATGAATGATCTAACTCTGTACTCTACGCTTTATTTTCTCCATGATCTTCTCTTGCTCCCATGATCCATTTTGAAAGATGATAAAATTTCTCGTACTCCATATAAGTCATGCTTAACAAATCCACACACCTGACATAATGTTTCTCTCCTTTTTACCTGTAATAAGGTTGCAAAATAACAAAAAATGTTCATGAATGTTTGCTGGTAATGCAGTAGAGATATTCTATTATGATAGGTTTTTCAACCATATCGCTGAGCTTTTCGAGCAATTTATTATAAGGTGTCACGCCCCGACCCCAGACAGAGCGCGACAACCGCCACGTTAACCATAAATTTCATAGAATGGGTGCACTCCACTCCACAAAGTTTATAGAAAACGTAAGGCTTGCTATCAAGTACCTGTAGACTGAACAACTGATAACAACGGGTACAACACGAGGACATCATCTCATAAAGTATCAACAAGGATTTACAAAGGTACAAAATTCAACGGTGTAACTTAGTTTAAAGAAAATATACATGAACGATATAACATCGCGAAGGTACAAAAAGAACATCAAGGGGGTCACCAAATATAAACTATACAATCTCGCCAATGAATCCGTCAATTTACAAAAAAGAGAAAGTACCCAAAACACGGATTGGATGATGAGCAAACGATAGGCAAACCTCCAACCAAAATGATATCAACAGCCTGAAAAGGAAAGAATGATGGGGGGGTGAGCAAAACCACTAGCTCAGTGAGGTGATAAGCCGGTCACCCCGACCCTTATACGAAGCATGTACTCCCACTCGCGGTTCATAACATAAAATCCCACAATTCGTCCCACAATAATTATTCTCACTCAGTGTACATATTAATGAAAATAAAAACCTTAGTGAACATTTATGAATAACACAATTTGTTCAAACAACATGTTATCACATAAAAGACGCGTGGGTAGTCAATATCCTCCTCGAACTGAGCTCTCCGTCGAGAGACAGTCCAAGCCCGTCACCGTTACTCTAGATAAAATGCACATTAATATTCTTTCTCAATATGCCAAGTGCTAAAGTTCACAATTCAATATCGACTGAATACTTGAAATGATCAAACATATAATCATATATGACATGCATGTCCCACACCGGTGACGTTGACTGAGCCTATAATAGACTGATCCATCTAACGATCACCCTCCAGAGTATCAGTATTTGGTAAATGGACAGGTGCCTCGTTAGATCTAACTCACGCGGGTTTGCCAATCACGGGCAACTTGGTTGTCACTCTAACTCACCCGAACCGCGACAATTCGGGCTACTTAATCAATGTCGCTCCAACTCACCCGAACCGTGACCAATTCGGGCTACTTAACCTTGGTACCAGGCATACATATGCATGTGCATCATAAGATGAATAACGACTCAAGTTAGAGTCTTAATTGGCACACAAGAATAACCAGAAATCAATAATACTCATAAAATGGCTAACATGACTCTAACCAGAGCAATCGAGCCAATCAGGCTCTTTACCACATAACATAATACCAAATAATTTTCTTATCAATTAACTAAAACTAAAATAAATGCACATTTAACGAGGGTCCACACTTCCCACAAGAGAAGGCGTTCCCGAATTATCAACTCACAAGGAAGTGATTAACTCTCTCCGGAATCTGAAGTCGGTCCCTTGCCCTTCGTCGATGGTTCTTTACCTAGAAAGGAGATGAGCAATTAAAGACAAATTAAATATAACTAACTATTAGCGTTAACATCCCTTTCATTGCTAAAAACAAATCCTAATCGAGTTCGAACGAGTCGATATTAAATAAAAATGGCATGTAACTCTTTAACATCAGTTCCCAATCCCATATAACCGTTTCAATACATTAACTAGACGAAACGATAGAAAATAAGTTTGAATTCGACATAAAAATTCTGAAATTTTCCTGCTAGCGGCAGTTTACGAGAAAAATCATAACTAATTGTAGAATAATCGGATTGAGGTGTTTCAAGTGGCTACGGAAAGCTAACGAGTTCAACTACGTACAGAAATTAAGTTTGCAAAGTTTCGAGGACAATAGCTATCTCGAAATCAGTTCGAACAGTCTACAATTTCCCACATACCAAAAAGAAAAACCCCACAAAATTACAAAATTATGGAAGAAGGAAGCTTAATTCACACACCACTTACCTCAAAACAACTTAAAAACCACCTAGGATGAGGGTTGTAAGGGAGAATTTGGTCAACAAGGGTTTCTCCTCTTCCTCTCTTCTTTCCCCTCTTTTGCTTTTCTTCTCCCGTTCTTCTCTCTCTTTTTTTTTTAACTTTAGTCTTACTAATTATATATCAGCCCATTTAAGTGGGCTGAAACTTTGGGCCATAAAATAAATAAATAAATAAATTTGGGCTTTCTAAAAAATTTCTAATTGGGCTTAATTGGGCTGACCTTTTGGGCCATAAAAATAAATAATTAGGTTTTGGGCTTTCTAACAAAAATCTAGTTGGGCTAAGATAGGGCTGGCCTTTTGGGCCATAAAATAAATAATTAGGTTTTGGGCTTTCTAACAAAAATATAGTTGGGCTAAGATATTATAAAGTATCCCCTCCTCTAAAAAGTTTCGTCCTCGAAACATAAACGTACCTAGAGATGAAAAGAGATTTGGATGGTGTTGACGCATGACTGACTCTGGTTCCCATGTTTCTTCTTCAATTTGATCACTTCTCCATAGAACTCTCACCATAGGAATGGATTTGTTACGAAGCATTTTCTCTCGGCGATCTACAATTTGAACAGGTTGTACTTCGTACGATAGATTTTCCTTTAATACAACTGGGGGATCTTTGAGCACGTGCGAGGGATCTGGTTCATATTTTCTAAGCATAGAGACATGGAAGACATCGTGAATCTTCGACAATTCCGATGGTAGGTCAAGTCGATACGCGACACGACCAATCCTTTGTACGATCGTAAACGGGCCAATATACCTTGGACTCAACTTTCCTCGACGGCGGAATCGCAACACGCCCTTCCATGGAGAAACTTTCAGAAAAACTTTGTCTCCTTCATTAAACTCCAAATCGCGCCTCCTATTATCTGCGTAACTTTTCTGTCGATCTTGCGCTGCCTTAAGTCTGTCTCGAATAAGTTGTATTTTTGCCTTTGCATCTTCGATAAGCTCTACTTGTTCGATTTGTCTCTCGCCAACCTCATCCCAAAAGAGTGGTGTTCGACACTTTCGGCCATACAGAGCTTCGTACGGGGGCATTCCAATGCTTGAATGATAACTGTTGTTATAAGCGAACTCCACCAAAGTCACGTACTTATCCCAGCTACCTCCCAAATTCAACACCACTGCACGTAACATGTCTTCTAGTGTCTGTATAGTTCTCTCTGACTGTCCATCAGTCTGTGGATGAAACGAGGTACTGAATAGTAATTTTGTACCTAGCGCTTTCTGCAGACTAGGCCAAAAACGGGAAGTGAATCTTGGATCACGGTCAGATATGATTGACACTGGTACTCCGTGCAATCTCACGATCTCATCGACATATAACTTGGCAAGTTTCTCTAAAGATTCGTTGGTATGCACTGGAAGGAAATGTGCCGATTTTGTCAGACGATCGACAATGACCCAAATTGAGTCATGACCCTTTTTGGTTCGAGGTAAACCAGAAACAAAATCCATTGTGACGTTTTCCCATTTCCACTCAGGAATAGGTAGTGGTTGAAGCATACCGGCTGGTTTTTGGTGTTCCGCTTTAATCTGTTGGCATGATAAGCACTTTGATACAAATTCAGTAATGTCCCGTTTCATACCTGGCCACCAATAATGCTCCCGAAGTGTTCTGTACATTTTGGTACTACCAGGATGCATAGCATAGGCTGAAGAATGGGCTTCCTCAAGAATAGCTCTACGAACATCAAGTTCTGATGGAACACAAACACGATTTTTAAAAGTAAGAAGTCCATCATCCCGAATTCGAAATTCGGTTTCTTTTCCTTGATTTAGCTTTACAATCTTCTGTTGTAAATAAACATCGTGTGATTGTCTTTCTCGAATTTGCTCGAACAAGGTAGGTCTAACCTCGAATTTGGCGATTAAGGCAGAATCATTAGACTTTTCACAATCGAGCGAAATGTGTAAAGATTTAAATTGCTCCAACATAGGAAGATAAAAAGATTGAATTGAAGCAAGTGAGGTAGAAGACTTTCTACTCAGAGCATCTGCAACAACGTTCGCCTTGCCAGGATGATAATCGATGACTAAGTCATAGTCACTAATCAACTCCATCCATCGCCTTTGCCTGAGGTTGAGCTCCTTTTGCGTAGTGATATACTTTAAGCTCTTGTGATCAGTGAAAACCCGACAAGTTGCACCATACAGATAGTGCCTCCAGATCTTCAATGCAAAGACGATTGCAGCCAACTCTAAATCATGTGTAGGATAATTTTCTTCGTTCTTCTTCAATTGCCTTGAAGCGTAGGCAATAACCTTTCCTTCTTGCATGAGAACGCATCCTAATCCTTGTCTCGAGGCGTCGCTATAAATGGTAAATTCTCCAATCGCTGGGTCTGGCAAAGCAAGAATAGGAGCTGAAACGAGTCGTCTTTTCAATTCTTGAAATGCTTCGTCACATTCTTCATTCCATTCAAATTTTACCCCTTTTCGAGTCAATTTAGTCAAAGATGAAGCCAATAACGAAAAGTCTTTGACAAACCGTCGATAATATCCAGCTAATCCCAGAAAACTACGAATCTCTGTCACGTTCTTTGGACGCTCCCAATCTAGTATAGCTTGAATCTTCGCTGGATCGACGTAGATTCCTTCTTTAGAAATGTGATGACCCAAAAAGCTTACCTCGCGAAGCCAAAATTCACACTTCGAGAATTTAGCATAAAGCTGATTTTCTCTGAGAATGTTCAGAGCAATTTTTAGATGCTGAGAATGCTCGTCGTCCGATTTAGAATAAATAAGAATGTCATCAATGAAGATGATGACAAACTTATCTAAGTACGGCCGAAAGACCCGATTCATAAGATCCATAAAAGCTGCAGGAGCATTTGTGAGTCCAAAAGGCATAACACAGAATTCAAAATGACCGTATCTGGTTCGAAAAGCAGACTTAGGGATATCAGATTCCCTAATCTTGAGTTGGTGATAACCGGATCGCAAATCAATTTTTGAGAACACAGTTGCTCCTTGCAATTGATCAAACAGATCATCGATTCTTGGAAGAGGATATTTGTTCTTGATAGTCACCTTGTTCAATTGACGGTAGTCGACACATAGACGAAGTGATCCATCTTTCTTCTTGACAAAAAGAACTGGAGCACCCCATGGAGATGTGCTAGGTCGTATGAAACCCTTCTCCAATAATTCCCCAAGTTGTGTCTGGAGTTCCTTAAGCTCAGCAGGCGACATTCGATATGGAGTAATCGATATAGGTGTGATTCCAGGAAGTACGTCAATGAAAAAATCAATCTCTCGATTCGGAGGTTGTCCTGGTAAGTCTTCGGGAAAGACATCAGGAAATTCATTCACGATTGGGATGTCATCTAGTTTAGTTTCAGAAAGAGAAGTATCGAAGACAAATGCCAAGAATGCCTCACAACCCTTACGCATTAATTTATGCGCAGTCAACATTGAAATAAAAGAGAGGGATCTCGTTTGAAGTTTACCCTCAAAAACAAGTTCTGAGAATCCTGGTCTACGAAAAATAACAAGCTTCTCGTGGCAATCGAGAATTGCATTATGAGAAGAAAGCCAATCCATGCCAAGAATAACATCAAGATCAATCGAAGGCAATGGTATCAATTCAGCCTCTAAAATGACATCTTTGATCTTCAATGGACAACCAAGGAATACCGAATCACGAATTAGACGCTCTCCAAGAGGGGTATGAATGATGATTCCAGGTGACAAATGAGAGATAGGATAATCTAAGATCGCAGTAAGATCATCTCGGATATAAGACCTATCAGAACCTGGGTCAAATAAAGCGTAGACCTGATGGTCTCCCACAAACACATGGCCTAAAGAAGCAATATTAGGTGAGATTGTGATTTAAAAAATTTGAAAAGATAGAATTTCTTACGAATGTTTTATTCGTAATCAAGTGACATAACAAGGCGGGGTTAGATTTAGCTTGTGAAAATACTCAAATTATAAATTACCTGTCACAACCTTCGGATCTGAGCGAGCCTCTTCTTGGGAAATATGAAATACTCTAGTTTGCTTCCTTCCTTGCATAGGTGATTGAGTACTAGGGCCGCTTGAGGCATCGGGCACTCTGGTAACTGCAGATCGAGTATCTCTGGGTGTAGAATATGTTAGTTTACCACGAAGCTGACCAGAACCCTGACTGCTCGTTCCCATAAGCTGAGGACAAGAACTTCGCATATGCCCCGGCTGTCGACACTGAAAACATACTTGAGGAGCCTTACAGGGGCCGTCATGATATTTTAGGCAATTCTGGCACTTGCGATTTTCACCAACCGATCCCGAGACATTGCTCCCGCCTCTACTAAACTGCTCCCGAGGTTGAGGAAAACTAATAGATGCCGAACTTGGTGCGCCACGCGAAGATCCCACACCCCTATACACCTTCGATGCATTTCCTGGAAATGCGCTCCCTTGCCTTTTCTTTTGAGATCGTTCTGCAAGCTTATGTCTCGCCTGAACTAAACCTTCTACCCTCAGGGCTTCTTCTACGAGATCGTCAAGACTCTCGTACTTGTCTCCGGACTTGATGCGATCTCGAATATTTAAATTAAGACCATCTTCAAATCTCTTGCATAAGTCTCTCGTCGTATATGACTCAGGAGCGAATTCTCGCAATTCCAGAAATTTGCTTTCGTACTCAACGACCGACATAATGCCTTGAAAGAGGTTGAAGAACTCCTTTCTCTTCTGATCCTTGATGTACTGAGAGAAGTATCGATCTTTGAATCGTTCCACAAAGATAGCCCACGTAATAGTAACCGAAGATGTCTCTTTTAGATTCTGCCACCATCGTCGTGCATCTGGGCCTAACAGCTTGGTCGCAATGACCACACGATAACATTCTTCAATCATCAAGGTGTCAAAGGTCTCTGTAATCTCCTTTAACCATGCCCCCGCTTTAGAAGCATCTCTTGCACCGTCAAATTTCGAAGTCCCCATGTTTTCAACTGCTTTCACCAAATCAGGTATAAAAAGTGCACCTCGAGAAGCAGAACCTCCTAAAGCTATTTCTGGAGTAAAAACTGGTACATTAGATGTAGGTCGAATCGATTCATTAGCACGAAGAACCTCTTCAGTGACAGTCGTAGTTGTATGAGCCGTTGTAGGTGGTGGAACACCATGTATTCGAATGTGATCATAATACAATTGGTACTGCTCGGGTGTCATCATGTGCTCAACCCGCAACTGGGCCCGTGGTTGCTCTACCTGGGAAACTGGCACCCTATGATCAGAATTGATAGGGTCCATAACCGTCGGAGGAATGACATGATCAGAAGAAACATGTCCTCGAGGTCCACGAGGAACAGAAGAGAGTAGAGGACTCGGAGGATCACGAGGAGCGTGTCCTCGACCTCGACCACGACCTCGACGACGAACTGGAGGTGCCATAATGACTGAAAGGAAGAAAGGAAAGAAAATGCAAGGTCAACGTCAAGGCAATACGATACCTTAGGATGACATAGAAACAAAGTTGGACTCATTGGCTTGACACAAAAAGAATGAGAATCATAAAACCAGGCTCTGATACCAAGAAAGTTGTCACGCCCCGACCCCAGACAGAGCGCGACAACCGCCACGTTAACCATAAATTTCATAGAATGGGTGCACTCCACTCCACAAAGTTTATAGAAAACGTAAGGCTTGCTATCAAGTACCTGTAGACTGAACAACTGATAACAACGGGTACAACACGAGGACATCATCTCATAAAGTATCAACAAGGATTTACAAAGGTACAAAATTCAACGGTGTAACTTAGTTTAAAGAAAATATACATGAACGATATAACATCGCGAAGGTACAAAAAGAACATCAAGGGGGTCACCAAATATAAACTATACAATCTCGCCAATGAATCCGTCAATTTACAAAAAAGAGAAAGTACCCAAAACACGGATTGGATGATGAGCAAACGATAGGCAAACCTCCAACCAAAATGATATCAACAGCCTGAAAAGGAAAGAATGATGGGGGGGTGAGCAAAACCACTAGCTCAGTGAGGTGATAAGCCGGTCACCCCGACCCTTATACGAAGCATGTACTCCCACTCGCGGTTCATAACATAAAATCCCACAATTCGTCCCACAATAATTATTCTCACTCAGTGTACATATTAATGAAAATAAAAACCTTAGTGAACATTTATGAATAACACAATTTGTTCAAACAACATGTTATCACATAAAAGACGCGTGGGTAGTCAATATCCTCCTCGAACTGAGCTCTCCGTCGAGAGACAGTCCAAGCCCGTCACCGTTACTCTAGATAAAATGCACATTAATATTCTTTCTCAATATGCCAAGTGCTAAAGTTCACAATTCAATATCGACTGAATACTTGAAATGATCAAACATATAATCATATATGACATGCATGTCCCACACCGGTGACGTTGACTGAGCCTATAATAGACTGATCCATCTAACGATCACCCTCCAGAGTATCAGTATTTGGTAAATGGACAGGTGCCTCGTTAGATCTAACTCACGCGGGTTTGCCAATCACGGGCAACTTGGTTGTCACTCTAACTCACCCGAACCGCGACAATTCGGGCTACTTAATCAATGTCGCTCCAACTCACCCGAACCGTGACCAATTCGGGCTACTTAACCTTGGTACCAGGCATACATATGCATGTGCATCATAAGATGAATAACGACTCAAGTTAGAGTCTTAATTGGCACACAAGAATAACCAGAAATCAATAATACTCATAAAATGGCTAACATGACTCTAACCAGAGCAATCGAGCCAATCAGGCTCTTTACCACATAACATAATACCAAATAATTTTCTTATCAATTAACTAAAACTAAAATAAATGCACATTTAACGAGGGTCCACACTTCCCACAAGAGAAGGCGTTCCCGAATTATCAACTCACAAGGAAGTGATTAACTCTCTCCGGAATCTGAAGTCGGTCCCTTGCCCTTCGTCGATGGTTCTTTACCTAGAAAGGAGATGAGCAATTAAAGACAAATTAAATATAACTAACTATTAGCGTTAACATCCCTTTCATTGCTAAAAACAAATCCTAATCGAGTTCGAACGAGTCGATATTAAATAAAAATGGCATGTAACTCTTTAACATCAGTTCCCAATCCCATATAACCGTTTCAATACATTAACTAGACGAAACGATAGAAAATAAGTTTGAATTCGACATAAAAATTCTGAAATTTTCCTGCTAGCGGCAGTTTACGAGAAAAATCATAACTAATTGTAGAATAATCGGATTGAGGTGTTTCAAGTGGCTACGGAAAGCTAACGAGTTCAACTACGTACAGAAATTAAGTTTGCAAAGTTTCGAGGACAATAGCTATCTCGAAATCAGTTCGAACAGTCTACAATTTCCCACATACCAAAAAGAAAAACCCCACAAAATTACAAAATTATGGAAGAAGGAAGCTTAATTCACACACCACTTACCTCAAAACAACTTAAAAACCACCTAGGATGAGGGTTGTAAGGGAGAATTTGGTCAACAAGGGTTTCTCCTCTTCCTCTCTTCTTTCCCCTCTTTTGCTTTTCTTCTCCCGTTCTTCTCTCTCTTTTTTTTTTAACTTTAGTCTTACTAATTATATATCAGCCCATTTAAGTGGGCTGAAACTTTGGGCCACAAAATAAATAAATAAATAAATTTGGGCTTTCTAAAAAATTTCTAATTGGGCTTAATTGGGCTGACCTTTTGGGCCATAAAAATAAATAATTAGGTTTTGGGCTTTCTAACAAAAATCTAGTTGGGCTAAGATAGGGCTGGCCTTTTGGGCCATAAAATAAATAATTAGGTTTTGGGCTTTCTAACAAAAATATAGTTGGGCTAAGATATTATATAAGGTGTTTCGTCGATTCCTCATCCTTGTGCCATAGATTACATAAGGCCACTTGGTTCCCCTGCAAGCAATTCCTTCTTTCTAGATTCTTCAAGGTTGGAAGAGCATTGTTTAGAATTCTCCACGAGTGCACCTTTGCTTTGAGTAGTGCCAATGATTTGAATAATAGTTGAAATGTTTCTTTATTGTTGATTTTCCCTTCTAACTTTCTCTCCTGCAGCAAATTGTAAGCCGTTTTGGCGGAATATTCATCTTCTCCTTCGTATTCCAGCTCCATCTATCCTCCATTTCTTTGTGTATAGTAATCTTGTTAAAATCATTGAGTGACTTGTTAACATATTCAGACTCCTTATACCTAAACTCCCATCTCCATTGTCACTGCCATTCCCATCTGATTTCAGCCCAACCCCCCATGTTAGACAACACTTGACCTTTTGTAAGATTTAAAGCATATAGATGTGGATGTTGACACCTAAGAGGGACTCGATCTAAGCACCTATCTTTTCAAAACCTTATGTTTTTACCATTTTCAACAACCCTATCCAATTTCTCCTCAAACATTCCCCATATTGATCTCTAATCGCTTTTAAGACTGTTCCCCACCATCTCCTGTTAAGTACAACCGAATTCACTTCTTCCTTTTCCCCAAGTCCAAGATATTTACCTCTTCTAGCCGGTAGTACTTTTACCCATAGTTTCCTCCTCTTCATTAGCAATTGCCATGCCCATTTCCCTAGCAATGATAATTTGTCTTCCATTTAGCACTCGCCATGTCTTCCATTTTCCTATCTAAAGAGTTAATATCTTGTGCATTCATATTCGCGCGCGCACGGACACATATATTTTTTTACATTTAATTTTTTATTAAAAAAATAACTGAAAATGTATATATTTTTATTTATTAATGTATATATTTTTATTTATAAGTGTATAAGTTTCTAAAAGTTAATTGAGTGCACCAGATAATTAGTCTTATCAAAATAATTTAGAACATAACTATATTATTATAATAATTGCTGCGAGTTTACTCATCTTATTAAATTATATTTGAAATGCGCAGAATTAAACAGGAATATAGAGTTATTATTATTTTAAAATTTAAATATTATTTTAATATTATGAATTCAATGGCTAATATTAATTTAATTAAATTTATTTCTTTAAATCACTCAATAAACCCTTAGCCTCGATGCTCCCTAAATTTAATATAAACTCTTGGAACGAGGGCGAGAGATTGAGGGAGTAAATATGAACTTAGATCATAATATGTATGACAGTGACTAATAAATCTTGCTTAAAATTTATCTTCTCATCTAATTTTGTCATGTATACGGGGAAGCATCCAATCACAAGCGCTTATTATTAATTATATATTTGATCATTTGATGTTGAAAATTTTGTGTATTTTGTGTGGGAATGTTTTTTAAATTTAGTAAGAATTGATAGTACTCCTACCCTTCAAATATTTGTATTATTATTTTTTATTATTTGAGAATTGAAAAATAATACATCCCTTAGACCCCTGTTAGTATTTTCACGGTTATATCACATCACGTTATTTTATCAATTCTTTTAAAAAAAATAATTTTTTTAATTGATAAGGATATCAAAATTCCTTTTCAGATAATAAAAAAACAAGAGTGTATATTGGGTGCACCCGGGTGCAAGAATGCACCCATATGTGTATACATTTTTATTCTATTTTGTATACATATTATTCTATTTTGTATACGTATTTTGTAATAATTGTATACTTTTTTCACATTAATTTTTCATTAAAAAAATTAACATCCATATGTGTATAACATTTTATTGAATATTATATACAATTTTTTATTAAAAAAATTAACAATTAAATTGTATACATTTTTACTCTTAATTATATATGTTTTTGTTGATATTTGTATGTGGGTGCACCCTATCTTTAGGTGCACACTATAAATTGCCAAAAAATAAACGAACAAAATTTCTTGTAAAACGATTCTCATATAAGATGGTTTATGAGATGAGTCGATCCATTATTAAAATATCATTGTTATATAGTTAAAAATATATTTATTGATAGTTAAAATATTATAAATAATAAATTAAAATATAATTTTAGGATGTTATAATATGATTACTACAAATGTACTTTAATTATCAATAAACATATTTTATGATTGATAAAGATTTGTATAAGACCGTTTTACGGAGTGGCTTCCGTGAGAAGGATAAAAAATAATAATATTTTAAAGAAAAGTGATAATATGTATAATAAAAAGTGTAAAATAGTCTCACTATGAGACGGTCTCGTCCAAAACTGTCAATTTACTTATGTAACAATCATATTTTAATAATGGATCGACCCATCTCACGTTTACCTGTCTTAAAAGAGAATCTAAAAAATAATAAAGTTGCACTAATTAAATGATGATGACATTTTCCTAAAAATAAAGTTCATCGAAAATGATATATTATGATTTATTATTATTATTATTATTATTATTTTTAAGAGTGTAATAAGAAGAAAATAAATATTCTTTCCGTCCCATATTGAATTTTACATTCTTCGAAAAACATCATATTAATGTACAACTCTAAAAGTTTATCTTAATCATAAATTTATTATTCTTACCTAATAAACATAACATTGTAATTCGCTTTCCAAGGTATATGCTTGTCCGGAGATAAGAAAAAACTTATCATAGTATTGTGACAAATGGATAATGATGGGTAGAAGTGGAATTTTAAGTGTAACAGAGAACTCAGAAAATGGGAAGAGAGTGAAGTGAAAGCAGTGAAGTGAAAGCAATGATAAGTCTTATGGGCCAGTCAATATTAGAGAAGAGATATAAAATTTATGGAAATTGAATAAAGAAAAGAACCGATGTTATTTGGTTAAAAGTGGGTACAAAGCTATTTATGAAAAATTGTGGGGTATTAAGTTGGATGAAGACACCAAGATAACTTACAACTTAATTTGAAATTAAATTTGTAGGATTGAAACAGAGACATTACAATATATTCCATTTGACAACTTGCTACCGAGAAAAATAGAGAAAAAAACGATAAAAAAACGATATCGTGTATTTGGGTAGAAACAATATTGATAATTTGAAGAAAAAAAACGAGTTTGTCTTAAAAAAAATAGTGGGACGGAAAAAGGATGCTTAGTGAGATAAAAGTTAGGTGTTGGAGGTGGATTATGAACTCAACTCAAAAGGGGTGATGGACCCAAAAAAGTTTAGAGAATGACCTTATAGTCATAAATACTAGTATATGGAGCTATAATTTTGCCTTTCTCACTTCTATAGCAACGTTGTATACGTCCTTTCAATAAAAATTGAAAATTTTTTGATAAAGAAAAAAAAACTTTATAATTTATTTATTATTAAAAAATACTATACTATCCTAAAAAAATTAATAAAATTGATTTAAAATCAATTTTTTTTTAAACTTTGTATCTATGATAACAGTTCAATTTAATTTGAAACGGGGGAGAGTAAATATATTTTATTTATCTTAATTAATTAAATTATTAGAGATTCTTATAATCTTTATTTTATCAGCCTTCCAAATTAATTCATACTGTATAAATGTTACTATAAATGTTTTACGCTCGTATGATCGTATCCTTCCATGCAATCGCTACGAACATTATTATACAAGTTAACAAATAAAACAAAAAACATATATACAAAATTAAATGTTGCTTTATATCACTGTCGTATTCTAGTGACATGTGAATTAATTCCTAAAGAGTGAGAAAATATATATTATATATATAAAATCAATTAACTATAAATATGTCATAAATGATTGGTCCAAAACATTTAATTGCTCCTACTGATTTTCCTCCTTAAAAGGAAAACATAAATGTTGAGGTAAAGCTTTATTTATTGCACCCCTATTTAATTTCCCGTCCATTTATCCACCTCTATTTTAGCACTTTTATTTTTCATAACAACCATTCATTTGTTATGATCAAGTCTTAACCATCAATATAAATAATCATTAATCTTGGAAGTTTTAGCCTAAATTTGGAAATTTTTACATCATTCACCACGTTGAAATTTTTTTACATCAAACACCATGTTAAAAATGATTTATTTGTATATTATTGAGGAGTATATAAGTATAATATATACCTTGAGGAGTATTAGTTTAAGCCATTGATTTTAATTAAAATTATTTAAGCCATTTATTTATTGTCATTGTACTTATTTATTAAATAATTGTATTTTATAATTGTTATACAATGGCTTAAAATTTATAATTCGTGTTGAAAATTTTATATCTTAAAATTTATAAGATATATAAATTAGCTTTTAAAGGGTATGTTATGTTATGATATATAAGTTATATATATCATATATAAATTATATATCTTAAAATTTTATATTAAACAAGTATGTTATGAATTTTTTAAAGAATTTAAAATTTTAAAATATAAATTCTGTATAGGGTTTTAGGATTTAGAGTTTTACATGATCCACTTATTTAATTTCAAATTATAGAAAAAAAACATGTCTTAAGTCCTTAATTTTAAATTTTAAAAATTTTGTATTATATTAATTTATGAACGGTTACATAAAAGTGATTAAGAAATATAATACTCATATAAATTCCAAATATTACGATTGAAGAAAAGAAAAGATATTATATTAATTCAAGTTCTAAATGATTATATTAAAAAAATATTATTAAAGAATTTATAATTTTAATTTAAATAGCAATATTATTGTAAAAATTAATTACCGTGCAACGCACGGGTAAGTTTCTAGGATTTTAGGGTTTAGGGTTTAAGGTTTGTTTTAAGGTTGAATTAGGGTTAGGGTCTTAGGGTTTAGGATTTTAGGATATAGGGTTTTAGGGGTTAAGGGTTTTAGGATTTAGAGTTTTAGAGTTTAGGGTTTTATATGATCCACTTATTTATCATCATTTTACTGTTTTGTAGGAAATGTATTATAAGTTATTAAAATTCTCATTATAGTATTTTTGACTAATAATGAATGTATTTTAATGGTCTTTTTAGATTTTCATTTTTTTTAAATAATTTGAATTTTTTTTCTCTTATGTTCTCACTAAAGGTGATCATTTTATTTGAAAGCATTCTATGCATACAATTAATCATAAAACCTCAATATTTTTTTAAAAAAATTAAAATATAATTACAAATGATTTAATATATATATATATATATATATATATATATATATATATATATATATATATATATATATTAAACATAAAATAATAAGATTCTTGAACGGTTGCATACAAATTGTTTAATTCATGAACGGTTACATAAAAAATTAATAAGATCAAGAAATATAGTACTCATATAAATTCTAAATGTTAGGATTCAAGAAAAAAATGTTCCTACTAATTATAATTCTAAGTAATTATATTAAAAAAATATTATTAAAGAATTTATAATTTTAAATTAAATTAAATAACAATAATATTGATGAAACTAATACCGTGCAACGCACAGATAAGTTAGCTAGTAAATATTAAAGTGGGAGAGTACTGTATAAGCTAAATGATTTTCTTCTACATTATAAAATACAAACATTACTTATATCTAAAAAGGGGATTAATTTTACGTGTTGACAATTCCAAATTCAATTCACATAGAAGAAATCTCATGAGATATAAGCTCTTGATATGTGTAAGATCTCATGTGATATCACAAGCTGTTTTATTTATTTTATCATTTACTCTCCCTGGTCCCAAATAAATGTAACAAATATTATAGATATATGATTAGAGTTTTAAATAAAATTAATTTTCAACTTAACTTTAGAGGATAATAACTGGATAAATAATATAAAATTTTATGTAATAAATAAATTATAGTAAAATATGTTATGTGTATTAGGTGAGGACGATAAATTTAAAATTAAAATGCATTTTGAGGTTATAAATTGATGCGTTATTACCAATTTTTTTTTTTGTAATAATATATAGTGGAATGAACGAAAACGAAAAATATGAAATTTATTATGAGACGGAGGGGGTATTATTTTTTATTAAATGTATTATCATGTTTTATCCATTTTATAATTATTTATGAAATAATTTAATTTGTTGATTGTAGAAGGAATCTGTGTCCTATTAAATAGGCTGATGATGTCCCCTTGAGGAGCTCATAAGGATTATCATGTAAACTCTGCAGGTGGGTTTATTCCGGCATGATAACAAGGTTGAGTAGTACTACTCTTGGATAAGAGATTAATTAATTGAGTTGTCAGTAACTTAATTAATTAGTGGGCATTGTATATCTTAAATACGGATAGATTAACAGGCTTATAATAAGAAGGAGCCCATAATGTAATTTGGGATTAGAGTGGCAGTGCAGTAATAATATTTTAGTGGGCTGTATTATTATTATTGGACTTAAGTATACGTTTTGGGTTAAACTTGGATACTTAAGTCCAATGAGAACTTTAATTTCTCCTCTTGGTCCCTGTTGTAGCCCATAAATAAGATATTTCATCAATTCGAAAACCAAAAAAATTTCTACACGCTTAATATCATGAAAGAGAAAAGGAGAATTGCAGATTGAGAGTGTCTTGAAGATCGTCGCCCACACGTCAAAATTAGGCTTGGGAATACAACAGAAGATCAGAGAGGTCGTTTGCATCAGCCTGATCGAGTTCATCATTTTCAAACCCTGTTGAAAGGTAATACGATTCTATATTCTTGCTTCCATTGGTATAAAATTAAATTGCATGGAACCCTAACGGGTCACGTGGACCACAAGATCCGAGTGCCAACAAGGTAAACCATGATGATTCAACTAATCAATAAAAGATAACCACTACCTACTTTAAAGAAGGAGCCCTTCTCATTTTTAGATGTTATTTCTACATTGCGGTAATGCAATTCGATCCTTACTTATTAGTGCAAGATATCATTTTTATTACCAGCTGAGCTGTCCATACGGACTATAACATAATACTGTTTAATATGATAAACTAATAAATTATTACTAATCCAAATCTTACTATTTTAAACATACTCCCTCCATCCCGAAGATATTGACACATTTTTTTTGGGCACGAAGATTAAAAAGTATAATAATTTATTGTAAAGTAAAGTGAGAGAAATAATATTTAATGTGTAGTGGGTAGTTGTATTAGTGGTGAATGTGATGTGTGTATGGGCCCATGTAAATAAATAAATTATTTTTGTGTGAATCCCATATTTTTAAAAATGAAATATGTCAATTTCTCTGTGGAATAACTCAAAAAAGAAACTGTATCAATATTTTTGGGACGGAGGGAGTAATATACTATAGCAGTGAATTATAATTCTTTTGAAGAGTAAAATTATATTCTAAATACCCTGAACTCTATTATACCCGTATGACTTTATAAGTGGATTTATTATTATACCATAAAGATTAATATTAAATTTTAAAAATAAATACTTCATTCGTTTCAAAAAAAAAGTTACCAAGTATATTTTTATTGACTTTCTGCACGAATTAATATTAATATTTTAATGTGCAGTGGGTAGTTTGAATAGTGTTGTGTGTGGGACCTATGAAAATATATTAATTTTAACGTGAGTCTCACTTGAAAAAAAAATGTAAATCATACATTGGGGAAAAAATAGCAAATGTAAATCTTTGTTCGTAATGGAAGGAATACATTTTATTAATTAGAACGTCCTTAACAAAAGAGATACATTTCCCGTTTTGATATATGAGAACCATACAAAACAATTAATATATCACAATGATGTATTCAGTTTCTAGCTCCAGCTCACACACGACATGCAACTACTCACTATACATTAAAATATTTTATTTTCCCAACTCACTATATATTAAAATGCTGCTTTCATTCCACTAATTATTTCACATTTTCCTTTTTGATCCGTTCCAACGTCCCAACACTTATGCACATTTCTTAAAATGGAAAAAATACATTTCAATAGTACTCACTTTTTACACACATTTCAATAATTTTTTGCATACGTTTTTCATTAAATTATCTAAAATACTTACTTTTTACACATATCTTAATAATTTTACACATCTTTATGTATTATAAAATAATTTTTCTTAATCTCTGCACACAAAAATATACTCCCTCCGTCTCGAACTTATGTTCACCAAGACTGTAGATATGGAGTTTAAGAAATGTTGCTTTTTGACCAACTTTATTGACTTTTAAGGGGTATTGTGGTATTTTTAGGTAATAAATAAATTATAAAGTATGTTATGTGTGTTAGGTGAGAGTTGTATATTTGAAATTAAGATAACTTTTGAGTTTGTTAGTTAGTATGAAGTTTTTTTTTTGGTGGTGAACATAAGTGTAGGACGAACGAAAACGAAAAGTGTGAACATAAGTATCGGACGGAAAAAATATAAGTAATGTTCGGAATGGATGAAGTATATTTTTTTCATTTTCATGGGAACACTAAATGTATCTTTATACGAAAAGAGTATTAAATCATTGGAATAAAACAACACATACAAATACATATATTAAAGTTATGGACAATGACTAAGGTGGGGAGGGGATACCAATTTTGAAATGTACAATATCCTTCTTTTACCTTCAATGTGTGTTTTTTTTTTTCTTTTGTTTTTTTAAAATTTCTTTTGTTTATTTTTCTGTTTTTTTATTTATTTAATTTTAGGAGTATAATTGTAATTTTACCCTTGTGATTTAAGGTATAATTTATCCCTAGGGTTTAGGGTATAAATGTAATTTTACCCTTGTTGTTTAGGATATAATTTATCCCTAGGGTTTAGGGTATAATTATAATTTTACCTTTATGGTTTAGGGTATAATTTATCCCTAGGGTTTAGGGTATAATAGTCATTTAAATATAATAAATTTAAAAATAAAATAAAAAATAACATTAATGAAAGAACAAGAATTAATTAAAAATAGTGATAACCAAGATTTACAATTGATATCACTGGTTGTACCTAATCACTCTTAAAGTTATGTATCTTTATCTGCATAACAATAGGAGTATAAAAAAATTGGAATAAAACAACACATACAGAATACATCCATTAAAGTTGTATGTGTCAAGATTTTATTCAATTTAATATATATGGAGATGTAGATATGGGTGAGGGAAATAAAACCACATAAAATAAAGATATTATTGAACATAATGAAGGGGGCTATAAGATGTAGAAATCATGTGGTCCAAATAAGAACAAGGGAGACATACATATTTGATTATGAAATTTGTTTTGGTCCACAAGGTCCTCCCCAATGTCAATTAATATGAGGTAACAATATTGGTCCCTAGATTTATTTTTTTTTTAAATTTGAAATAAGGACATCAAATTTTATTTTATTGTTATATATATTAGATGCAATCAACCTGTCAAACTTAGCTGGAAAAGATTAGAATGAGCAATTCGAGGCAATTTAATTTATGGGGTACGTGCTAATTTTAAATTTGATTATAACTGTTTAAGAACTCAATTTGGAATAAAGGATTGAATAAAGCTCTATAACAAAACGAATTAGATAAATAGGATTTCAACCTCAAATAACGTTAAAAAAGAAAAAAAAAACCCTACTTAGTAGTAATACAAATACAACAAACACTTTTTTTTGTCTCAATATAATATAACTAATTTAATTTTAGAAAAAATTGATTTTTTCGTCCGTTAACTTTCTCTTATTTTGAAATTGGTCCATCATTTTCCTCAATTTTGAAAACAGTCCATTATCTTTACCAATCTCAACCTTTTGGTCCTTTGACCTGCTATAGCAGGTGACCAACAGGTTTTGACAATAATATCTTCTAAATTTTGTAATCAGTCAACTAATTTTGCAAAATTCAACTTTTTAGTCCTATAACAGGTATTTCAGCCTTAAATTACTTGTATCATATCATTTTTCGCCAAATTTTTATCACTTTCTATTTTTCAAAATAGACATAGTCCATTACGACCATATCAGGCTCAACATGCTTCCGTATAATACTTTAATCTCTTAATTAACCAGCTTGTAACAGTAACAGTACCTTTTTTGACCGTCGATCCACCGGGTACACGGAAGGTTTTACGACTGATCCTCACAGCCAACCACGCGTCCCACAGTACGATGGTTCAATCCCATTCCTTCAGCGGACCTCATCACAACCCTAGTTCGTTTCCTACACCGGGTGTACAGGATGCTGTTACTGTTTCTCGCCCGAAAGTATGGAGATCAAAGTTGTAAAATGGAAGGCTACATTCGGGCAGAAACCCAAGATTATTTATTTATTGAATGGAGAATTTATTACACACTCATCCTCACAAAACAAGAGAAGATAACTCCTTTAGCTACCTATTATAACTGCACTAAAAAAACTCATACAAAGAGGAAGAAAATACAATGTTTATTTTTTAGAAAGAGAAAACAGAGGGGAATGATTGATGCCTTCTGCTTCCTAAACTCACCTATTTATAGAGGCTTTCGGATTTGAAATCCGGATTTCAATGCCTCCTAACTTCTTTTGACGTCACTACTTATGTCATTTGCCTCAGATTCCAACTTTGGCAGCTGGCTCGTCCATTATTTTTTATTGGATTTTTTTTTAGGTTCCTTCGTCTTGGCTTCGATCCTGTTGGGTCTGATGAGCCTGGGACTGCTGTTGAGAGCTTGATGTCTCTCCAACGTTCATCTTTAGATCTATAATTGATACTCCTTGGAAGGACTCATATAGATCTTGTAGATCTTCAAGATTTGCTCTTGCCATCCGGGGATGTGGATTCTCCTCGAAGGATAGCAATCATCTTCTCGCTTTCCGACTTTGACCTTATGACCTCCGTCGTTTTTCCCTTTTAGTGTAAAAGGGGTTCTGTTCCGAAGGTTAGTGGTAACCTTCCTCCTGATCTTCTTCCTGTCACCTTAGTTTCCAGGGATTTTACTTGTTCTGTCAACTTTATGATGAGGTCGAGTTGCTTGTTCTGTAATTTCTTCACCTTGTCCATCTTAAGGCTGATCTCGAACATTGTCTTGGACATGCTTTGGCATTATTCTCCAAAGAATCTCACCGTGTTCTGCAATTCTCTAAGATCTTGGTTCATCTTAGAGTTATCTTCCTCGATCTCCTTTCACTCTGTCATTCAGTCCAGTGTGAGAAGTGATAAGGCTTGCAGATCTCTCTTGGACCTTGGTTTGGTCGTCTCCTCCATTGCTCTTGTTTGGGCATACGTCCATGGATCTCGGTGAAACTTCAGATTTCCACGATGTTTCTTGGTACCTCTTTCGAGTACCTTATCTGCATCTGGCGTAGTTCCTCCAGAGATTCCTCTTTGGTATGGTTAGCACCGGCTTCCACCAATTTACACCTTCGATCGAGGTTATCCCAAAATCGATCGGCATTCTCTTATTCTTTCTCTGCGTATTGTCTATACAACACACAATAATATTGTTGTATAGAGCTGCTTGTCTCGTCGTAGTTGACAGGCCAGAAGTCTCTATTGCTCTAGCTTGTAACAGGGCTGATAGTCCTGTCACTCTCGGATGTCGAACTTTAGTTCGGATTCATATTTCTTTGAAACTCTCCTCTCGTTAATTGATATAAGTGTATAATAAATATATTCATTCATAAATAAATAAACCTAGAACTCTGATACCATTTTGAAGCGTGTAGAAAGTAGAAGAAAAATTCGATATCACTATGATTATAAGATGAGTATGATACAAGTTTTTGATTTATAAGTTTTTGACTCGAGGCTGTTTTAAGAAATATTAAGTAATTTCTAAATTTTTTTTTGAATTACCTGGAAGTGATCTACTGTGACCTGTAATAGGACTGTTTTGTTGAACTAAGTAAACATAACGGATGAATTTCAAAATTTTCTAAATATAATGGACGATTTTCAAAAAATGGGAAACCTATGGATTAAAATCAAAATTAGGCAAAGTTAATGGACAAATAAATATATTATCCCTTAATTTTAATAAAATTCTCTTAACATATAGATAGGTCTTGCGTGATACCGTTTCACGTGAGACCATTTTACACGTTTTAAAATAGTTATCACTTTCGCTATAAAACGTTATCACATTCGCTATAAGAAGTTATCAATTTTTATTTATACTATAAATTATTCATAAAATACCATTAGCACTTTTTATTAATTTAGTATCACTTTTTATTATAAAAATTATAACTTTCTGTCTATCTCAGGTAAGTTCCTAAGTAGGATGGTTCCACACAATTCTTTACCTAATAATATCAACGGTACATTACACACTTACTTCAAATTTGACTTTCTTAGATACAAATAACATACTTATAAAGTTTATTTAATACAATAGGGACTAAGAAGATTTTATTAGTTTAGATTGATATTATATAATCAACAAATTAATAATTTATTAATTTAAAGAGATTATATACATAATTGAAATGTTATTAGATTTACTTATGCTCCCTCCAATCAACTACAAGGTACTCCCATCCCATTTCAATGTTTACATTTGCTTTTTGCACGTTGATTAAGGAGTATAATATTTTAATAGATACTGGGTGAAAAAAATATACTAATATTTAATGCAAAGTGGGTAAGTGTATTAGTGTTGGATGATATATTAATTGTTTTAGGTGGGTCTCATATTTCAAAAAGAAAACCGTAAACATTGAAATGAGACGCGCAAAATAGAAACATAAACATTGAAACGAGACGGAGGGAGTATCAATTTTATCATTTTGGGCATCCGATTCAAATGTATTCATTTTTTTATTTTTTAATAAAAAATTCTCATACATAGCCCACTACTCACTGTTAATATAAATACCCATTACACATAAAATAATAATACTCTGTAATCCACATACAAAAAGAAAATGAATACTTGCTATCTACACTAATTTTTTTTAAATCACAACTATATATACTTACAAATCATATTAATCCTCAACTCACACTTTCCATATATATTCTCTTTAATGCCATAGAATATAACTCAAGTGGATAGAATGGTGAAAAAACCTTTTAACTATGCTAGCAGCTTTAAAATAGAGATTCAAATACTGCTAAGAGAATGATGAAAAAACCTTATAACTGAACTGATAACTTCAAAGTAAGGTTCAAATACTGCCATTAGCATGGATGTGGTAGGGAGAATAGAAAAATCTCAACTTAATTGATAGTTGTAGAGTAAGGATGAAAATATTACTGCCTTTGACAAGTGTTTGAACCCTTTACTTCGACAAGTATTTGAACCCTTTATATGCAAGTGGTAGAAAGAAAACCGAAAAACCTTTTTAAGTCACATTTTGCGATTTAATTTTTACATCAATTCTCGAGACTAATAAACTCTAAGCCATAAATCACTTAGAAATAGATTTAGCTCTCCATCCAATTTTTAAGATAGGAGCAGTGTGAGCCTCGCACACCATTTTCATACAATTTTTTCCCCTTTGTGCAATAAATATATAGGACGCATAGTCAAACAACTAATTTTGATTCAACCCTCTTCAAAAATCAAAATACATCTGGTAATTAATTAATCTTCAAATAATGAGGGCCGTTGATGGTGGAATACGCAATTTTCAGATTAATTTAGAAAAGAACGCAGCAATCATTTCTTTTGCTTTCCAAAAGTCGCTTTATAAGTTGGTATATCCAAAGTACAATTTCTTTTGTAATCTTTAGTTTAAAAAAAAAATTAAAAAGAAAAAACCTGATGGATTCTGTTCATTCGACTCCTGATTAATTTGAATTTAAAGATGGCTGTATTTTATTGTTGATGGCATTCTAAGAAAAAATAATTTTTTATTAAGTATATTTATTTATTAAATAATTTACCATTTTATAATGAACAAAAATAAAATATATTGTGAGTAAAAATGAATAATAATTTTTTTTAAGTTAAAGTATAATTTGATTAGATTCCAATTACAATAATATTTTCCTTTTTTCATAAATGATTTTATGTAAAAATAGGAAAAAAAAAATCAAACCTAGTCAGAGTTGCTTTTTGATTAATTTATTATTTTTAAAAGGTAATATAGCATATCTAGATAATAATAGAGTGAGGCTTACGGCGCCCGGCGCACGTGAACACATTCCGTGCGCCTTTAAAAATTTAGTATATGGGTAAGGGTATATTGCTTTGGTCTAAAGGGTATACACTTTAATTAATAAAAGGTACACCATTTTGTTCTAAAGGGTATTATACACTTCTCATTAATATTTTTTTCTTTAGAAAATAAAGGGTACAAATTTTTATACTAAAGGGTATACAATTTAACACAAAATTCTAAAGGCGCATGGAGTGTTGTCCATGCGCCCAGATACACACAATAATTTTCTTTAGAAAATAAATGGTACACATCTGAATACTAAAGGGTATACAATTTAACACAAAATTCTAAAGGCGCACGGAATGTGGTCCGTGCGCCCAGATGCATAGGAGTTTTTGTCATAATAATAAATAAAATATAAAGTATGTTATATATATAAAATAAGAGTGATATTTTTTAAAATAAAATTTATTTTAAGGTTATTAAATTTATTGCATGGTGCAAGTTATTGTAAGATGAATGAGAACTAAAAATGTTAAAATAATTTTGGTATGGATGAGGTAATATTCTCTTAAAATGGCAAAAGCTCCTGCGCCCCCGGTGACACGGGGACACAGTCCGTGTTTTCATGTGAATACAACTATTCCCCCTCTCTATTCTATTTAAACCTATGTATTGATAGAAAATTTAAATTGTAAAGGGGCACAGATCTAAATTCGTGTGTCCGGGCGCACAAGAGACTCACCCTTTTAAAAAAAAATTTTCCATTTTGATAAAGCTATATAAGAAACCTTTTAATAAATTTATTATATGCTCATCGTTTCAAATAAGTTCACTATTTTTATAAGGTAAATTAAGAAAATAACACCGTTTCAAAGTAATTTTTAAGTTTAATTTTTTAAATAAATAAAACATAAAATATAAAATATATTATGATAGAGTTTAAAAAAATCATATGTACTTTTTAAAAAGTAATTTAATTTAATGATTGTAAAAAAATAAAAATGGCTAGTCCTCAAAAAACCAATGAAAAGCAGGTGAGTGTTTGGTTATACATTATATACTTCATACTTGGTAATTTGCGCACATATTTTTATGTGTAAGACATTAAGAAAGGTTAATTTTCAAATGTACGTATGATTTACGATAAAAAAGAAATATTTTGAATAATTTAATGCAAAATGTACATTAACTGTAAATAAAAAATTAAAAAAATGATAATTTTATAGTATTGTGTGTTAATATTGTATAAATTGCTATTTTCTAGAGTATGCAATTTTTTTTGAAATAAACAGGAATTAAAAGTGTGAAGTAAATAGTTGAATGTAAAGAGTACTCCCTCCCTCCGTCCGCTTTTAAGGGTATCATTTTTCTATTTTTGCATCCGCCTTCAAAGGTCTTATTTCCTTTTTTATCCACACACACCCACTAATACAACTAAAAAATGGGACTCACACCTCCACTAATACAACTATCCACTACACATTAAATAACAATACTTCTTAATTTTCATGCCCAAAAGCAAATGACACCTTAAATCCAGACGGAGGGAGTATATGTGAATTATTATTGTAGAAGTGCGTTAGCATGCACTCTTTCCTCCCCAAGTTTTAGATTATAGAATATGACTATTGACTCGGTGTCATTTTTATTTAGATTTAGTGGTGTTATTTCTATGTGTTTTTATTTGCAATTTTATATTATTGGTGATGTATTATAGTATTTGTGTAGTGTTGGGTAAATTTGATTAATATGCTCAAAGCAAGTAAAAAGAGAGAAAAATTAGAGCCGGGAGGTGAAAATAAAAAAGAGCTGAAAACAAAGTTTGAACTCGTGTCGAGTGTTTCAACTTGCTACGAGTTCGGTGACCAAACTCGCCTCGAGTTCGGAGCTGGACTTGCTAAAGGACGTGCGTGAAGGCCCCGGATCACAATGTCAAAATCGCCCCTGCGATAAGGCGAGTACAGAACTCGTATCGATTTTTGGCAGCAAGTGACAAAAATAAAAAATCGACAGCTGTCCAGAAATTCTATAAAACTCCCCCAATTTGATATTTTAACTCCCTTTCATCATACATAAATTAGTTTTCATTTCCTGAATCAAATACACACCAAATATCTTTTTTTCACACACATAAATTTTCTCTCATTTCATTCATCATCGTTGCCATCAATTTTCCATGATTTCCACTCAAAATTTCAAAAATCATCTACCAATCCACCATCTAAGGAGGAGACCAAGAATCGAAGAGGATTGCAAGAGATAAGAAGACAAATCTAAAAAATGATTGAGGGAAGAATTATCTTAGATTTTCTAACTTCATTAGTGAAAGATCTATGTGTTTGTGATGTTTTGTTGAATTAATCTTTGATATTTCTATCTTAATTTCTACATTTTTTAAACTTTATTGTGAGTTGTGTGGTTGATTTACCCCTTCATGTGATTAGGTTAACTATTCCAATTAGATATATAAGGATGGTTAATTGAATCACTTCCTTATAGGATTTATGCATATTAGTGTAAGGGGAGTTTAGTCAAGACCTCTTATGCTTAGAACATTTGAGATAGAACATTAGAAGAATTACACATGCCCGATAATTAATCTACTGAGGAAAACTGAGTCATTATGATCATAGTACCTAAAAAGTGAACATAGATGTAGGATAGCAAGGGAGTTTTTAGTCTTATAAGTACATATTAGGAATTAAGAGTATTAAAATCAATTCTAGGAACCTTTTCACTTGTCATGAGTTTAATCCTTTACACCTTGGTCATAGGGGATTATGTGTGTTGATTGATTGCCTCTATGTCTTAATTAATGAGATAAACTATTCCGTGTCCTAAAGTCTTGAATCATCCTCAATCTAGCTTTGTTTTTATCCACATTCATTTCATTTATTGCTATTGTTAATTGTTTACTTTTTTATTTTTATTCTTTTAAGTTTTAAGTAAATAATTATTTCGTGTGATTGCTTATCACAACTCAGATCAAGTTTCTATTGCTATTATAAAGCATTGTAAAACTGCAAATATAGATACATATAAGGTTGACATCTTTCGTAAATGGATATTTAACCTAATCACCTAAAACTACTGTGACATAATACACTTGTCCACACATAAAAAAGACAACGATCAAATTTGTAGGCGAAGTTATTTATCCAAAACACTTAATTAATCTACTTTTTTAAAGTAGAAGTGAAGCTTACAATCAACTAAGATCTTTCTAAAGCACCACATATATGTGTTGTGTGGGTATATATATATATATATATATATATTTCTTTTACTCCCCCGTCCCAAATTACAAAGAAGAGCGTATATTTCAATGGGACGAAGGGAGTAATAAAGTGTATTAAAAATTATTTGCAGTGTATATCTGCTTTAAGAGATTTATAAGTCCTTCCTTCACCCTCAAATCACTCATTCATTGTTTGGATACAATTTAAAATCAATTAACTTATAAATTCAAGATTTTAAATTAATGGATTTCAAATCATAAATTTGATTTTTAATATTTTTTAAACTGTTTTAGATGGATTTTCAAATACATACCCAAATCGTGTCATTTGAAATTCTTCCATTATTTAATTAATATATAAAAGTATTTAAAATTAATAAATTAATTTAAAAATATTTTTAAATATTTTCTTTAAATTTTAACCTTTATCACCCAACTTTCACCCATCCACCCCCTACCCCAAACCCCTCCCCCCTCCCCCCCAAAAAAAAATAATATTTTAAAAATAAAAATCTTATATTTTAATATTTAATATAATAAAAATATTACCACCCAACTTGCCCCCACCCCTCCATTCACCCAATTTTTTTTTTTAAAATAAAATTTTAGATTTCAATATAATAAAATTTTATTATTTTTATTTATCATAAATAAAATTTTATTTTAAAAATAAAAAATTAATTGTTTAATTATGAATTTGAAAATCCTTTCATAAATCCATAATTCATCCAAATTGTGGAATTCAAATGAATTTATTTAAAATTCATGCATTTTCAAATTCACCCATTTTCAAATCCATTATAATTGACTCATTTCATATCCAATGAATTTGAAAATGGGTGGATTTTAAATCAATTCATTTGAACTTCATTATTTGAATGAATTATGGATTTAAGAACGGATTATCAAATCCATAATTCAACTATTAATTTTTAATTTTTAAAATAAAATTTATATATGATAAAATAAAATAATAAAATTTTATTATATTAAAATTTAAAATTTTATTAATTTTTTTTGGGTGGGTGGTAATATTTTTATTTTTTAAATATTAAAATCTAAAATTTTATTAAAAAATAAAAATTTTTAGGGGTGGGGGTGGGTGGGGATGGACTGAGTGGTATTATTTTTTTATTATTTAAATATTAAAATTTAAAATTCTATATTTTTTTGAAGTGGTGGTGGGGTGGGTCGTAGGCGTAGGGATTAAAATTAATAAATAAATAAATAATATTTTTTAATATATTTAGTAAATTTATATATTATTTTTATATATTAATATATTAATTACTCAATGGAAGAATTTAAAAATCAATCAAAACAATTAAAAATAAATTTAAAATCAAATTTATGATTTGAAATCCAACATAAAATTGATAAATTTATAAATCCATTAATTTTAAGTTGCACTCGTAAAGGAAAGATTTGATGGAAGAATTTATAAATCTCTCCTCAAATTCTTCCATCTAAACACACCAATCATTCGGATTTAAAAAATGCACTTCATTTTATCTCTATATAGGCAAAAGCTCCTGCATCACCGGAGACACGGAGGAATACTTCGTATCCCCATATGAACACAACCCTCCACTCCAATTCTATTTAAACCTATGTATTGCTAGGGTTTAAATTACAAAAGGACAAGGAAATTGCAAAGGGGGTGCACAGAGTCTCACTCCTCTATATATACATTAAAATCACTCCTTGACTTTTATTGTTAATCATGATTTACTCCATTTCCTACCTATTGAAAAAAAAAAAATAAGCATTTCTTTTTTCCCTTATTTCAAAAAAAATAAAAATTCTAAACGATAGAACATGGTAGAACACACTTTTTATTTTTTTTTTATTTTTTTTGGTGTGGATTCTTATTGTTTTGTATCTTGTTGAGATATGGGTAACAAGTAAAATCTATATCTGAAAGTGGCAGTTTTAAGATCATATATACATAAATTTAAACATTAGAATTCATCGTTTATATTATCATCTAACAAATGTAAAAGATTACGGTAAGATATCGGAGGCCCATATATTGGTTGACTAAATTCCAATGGATTACTTTAAACCCAAACAGAATACCCCATTATGTTAATATTGCTACAAATATTCATGGCCCACATTGCTATTCAATTTATATGAATATTAGTGTAATATATTTACAGTTTAATACTCCCTCCGTCTCGAAAAACTTTTCACGTTTACTGTTCCACGTTGTTTAAGAAAAGTTGCACTTTTTAACTAACTTTATTGACTTTGGAGGCATTGTAGTTTTTTAGGTAATTAAAAAGTATAAAGTAATGATATGTGTGTGAAAAAGGAGTGACAAATTTGAAATTAAAGTAACTTTTGAGGTTGTTTGATAAAGTGGTGTTTCATTTTTTGGAGGGTGAAAGGTTTTGTGGGACAAACAAATGGGGAAATTGGGAAAAATATTATGGGACGGAGGGAGTAACTTTTTGGTGATTTGAGTGTACCAATGCACCCTTAAAATTTTAGGTTATTCTGTGGTGCATTGGGTATACCGGTGCACCTAGGTTTTATAAGCTATTTTTAGGGTATATTTTTTAATTTATTTTTATTTTACTTTGATCCAAGGGTGGTTATCAATTAGTTATTTGATCGTTTGGCGTTCGATAGTTTAGCTAGTGTGAACCGTTATGGTTCCATGTAAACTAGATCAGCGGAAACAATAAATCAAAGTTTACATTACCTTTCACCAGGGTATGTTGTTGAAGATCAGCTGCAGAGAACAACCTCTTGATCTTCTGCTGTATTCCCAAGTTCAATCCTAACGTCGTGTGGGCGACGATCTTTAGGATCTTCTCAATCTGCTTCTCTCCTGTTTCTCACGTCAAAAGAGGCGCAGAGTCTAGGGTTCCAGGAAGTTGAGATGACTTATATATGGGCTACAGCAGGGATCAGGAGGAGAAATTAGAGTTGGGCCTCCATTGGGCTTAAGTATCAAAGCTTAGCCCAAAGCTTATAATTAAGTCCAATAATAATAATATATACCACTAAAATATTATTACTGCACTACCGTTCTAATCCCATAATTACGTTATGGGCCCCTTCTTATTACGAGTTCGACAGTCTCCCCATGTTTAAGATATACAATGCTCATTAATTAATTAATTTACTGACAACTCAAATTAATTAATATCTCATCCGAGAGTAGTACCACTCAACCTCATTATCATGCCAGAATTAATCCACTTGCAAGATTTACATGATAATCCTTTTGAGCTCCTCAAGGGGACATCATCAACCTATGTCGGTTACGGATTCCTTTTACAATCAACAACACACCATAGAGACAGCACTACTTCCCAACTCACCGAGTTTGTTGATTTAATTACATGTAAATCTCACCCATTGATGAATCAAAGAAATATATATTGCCTTACGTGTCGAGGTTATTGTATAGGGATTAAGAGTACGAACATCCATAATAACTGAGATCAAGTTCTCCTATATAGACAGTACAAGTCGAACGATCTCAAGCGGTCCTGTTCAATACACATAAAGCACACTAATGTGATTCTATAGTCAAGACAAACTAATACCAAATCACACTACAACTTTCCCGATAGATAGTCCCCGTCTATCTCGGCTGTGAGCATTTGTTTATGCTTTATAAGGAAACCGATAATATGATCTTCTGCGTGTTGTCGCATAACATGTTATCTACAATATAAAGTAAATGGACTTTTGCACAAACATATAAATAAATTATAATATGCGAAAGTTTGATCATATGATTCTCATTTCAAATAAATTGTTAAAACATTATTTTATACAAAAGTAAGACCTTTAGTATACAATCTAACAATCTCCCACTTATACTAAAAGACTACGCTGCCATATCTGCTGACACGCATCTAATCCCCATTCCTTCTACATGCCCATCGAACGCTTTCGCTGGAAGACTCTTAGTAAAAGGATCAGCTAGGTTATCCCTCGATGCAATTTTAGCGACAATAACCTCTCATCTTTTAACGATGTCTCGTATCAGGTGGTCTTGCGCTTAATGTGTTTACTCACCTTATGGGATCGTGGTTCCTTCGAGTTTGCTACTGCAGCACTGTTATCATAATAAATTGTGATCGCTTTGGGCAAACCAGGAATCACATCCAAGTCTGTTAAGAAGTTCCTAAGCCATACTGCTTCTTTAGCTGCCTCAGAGGCCGCTACATATTCAGCTTCCATAGTGGAGTCCGCAACGTATTTCTACTTTACACTCCTCCATATTATGACTCCTCCTTCAAGAGTAAACACATAACCCGAGGTGGATTTACTAGCATCCCTATCTGACTGGAAATCTGAATCTGTATAACCCAGAGGTAACAAAGTATCTACCCAATAAACTAATACATAATCCCTAGTCCTTCGCAGGTACTTCAAAATATGCTTTACCGCAGTTCAATGCCCTTGTCCTGGATTACTTTGATACCTACTGACCATGCCCACGGCATAACAGATATCCGGTCTCATACATAGCATAGCATACATGAGGCTTCCTACTAGGGAAGCATAAGGGACCATCTTCATCTCATTTATTTTCTGTTATGTCTTAGGACACATTTTCTTAGATAGAGGTATTTCATGCCTGAAAGGTAGAAAATCTTTCTTGGAATCTTACATGCTAAAACGAGCTAGGATTGTATCAATATATGAAGCTTGGGATAAGCACAACATTCTTTTCTTGCGATGCCTTATTAATTTGATCCCAAGAATATGTCCGGCTTCTCCTAAGTCCTTCATCTCCAACTGCTTAGAAAACCATACCCTAACGTCCGACAATACCTTTACATTGTTTCCAATGAGAAAGATATCATCCACGTAGAGTACAAGAAATACCACTACGTTTCCGTCACACTTCTTGTACACACATGATTCATCCGGACATTGAACAAACCTGTATGACTGGATTACTTCATCAAAACGGATGTTCCATGATCTTGAAGCTTGTTTCAATCCATAAATGGACCTATTAAGCTTACACAAGATGCTTTTCGCCCTTTGCAATGAATCCCTCTGGTTGCTTCATATAGATGTTTTCCTCAAGACTTTTATTTAGGAAAGCTATCTTGACATCCATTTACCATACCTCATAATCCATATGAGCAACAATAGACAAAAGAATCCGGATTGACTTAAGCATGGCCACAGGCGAGAAGGTTTCCTCATAATCGATTTCTTCTTTCTGAGTATATCCTTTAGCAACAAGCCTTGCTTTAAAGATTTCCACCTTACCGTCAGATCCTCTTTTTCTTTTATAGACCCACTTGCATCCAATAGCTTTTACACCATCGGGTAGTTCTACAAACTCTCAGACTTGATTAGAATACATAAATTCTATTTCAGATTTCATTACCTTTTGCCACAATTGAGCATCTTTGTCTTGCAGTGACTCGTTGTAATTCCATGGGTCAATTTCATGTTCACCAGGAACCAAGTCAGAAGACTCTCCCAATCCTATGAATCTATCCTGTTGTCTCACAACCCTCTCACTACGACGAGGCTCCGCAGACAATTGTGTATCAGGTGTGACACGCGGTGCAGTATCCTGTGGTATATCCTCTTGTACAGTTGGTATTATGTTTGATGTTTCCCCTCTTAGTACTTTTAGAACAATTTTACTCATAGGTTTGTGATTCATTACATAATCATCTTCCAAAAATCTGGCGTTCGTGCTAACGATCACCTTTTGATCCTTAGGATTATAAAATAAACAACCCATTGTTCCTCTAGGATACCCTATAAACAGACAAACATCAGTACGCGATTCTAACTTATTAGCATCTGCCTCCAACACATGTGCCGGAGCACCCCAAATTTGAACGTGTTTCAGACTAGCCTTACGCTCGGTCCACATTTCTGTGGGTGTGCAGGCTACCGATTTAGAAGGTACTAAATTCAAAATATAAGTCGCTGTTTCTAAGGTATGTCCCCAGAACGAATTTAATAATTCTGAATAACTCATCATTGATCTTACCATTTTCATAAGAATCATATTCCTTCTTTTCGCTACACCATTATGTTAGGGTGTGCCCGGTGCAGATAATTTTGGGATTCAATCTCTTCCTCTGATAAATAATCCCTAAACTCTCCCAAGAGGTATTCGCCACCACGATCAGATCGTAGTGTCTTGATATATTTTTCAAGTTACTTTTCCACATCAGCCTTATACTCTTTGAATTTATCAAAGCACTCAAACTTGCGGCGCATCAAATAAATATATTCGTATCTAGAATAATCGTCAATAAAAGTGACGAAGTATTCATAACCACCTCTTGCCTGGACAGACATAGGACCACATAAATCAGAATGAACCAATTCCAACAGATCATTGGCTCTATACCCCTTTGCCTTAAAAGGCCTTTTTGTCATTTTTCCTTCCAAGCGGGATTCGCAAGTTGGATAATTTTTCATTACTAATGAACTCAGAGGTCCATCAGCTATCAACCTTTGAATCCTACTCAAGTTAATATGACCAAGCCTAAGATGCCAAAGATATGTTTGGTTCATTTTTTAAGGTTATTTTCTCTTATTAGTAGATGTATCATTCAATTCAATTTGTTGCACTGTGGGAGTAATTGGATTAAGAGTATACAAATTATCTATCAATGTACCATCACATATAATAATTCTATTTTTCCTTATAATAACCTTATCATTAAAAGAAACAGAATATCCATTCAAAAATAATTTAAAAACCGAAATTAAATTCTTTCTAAAATGAGGTACATAAAGACAATTCCTCAAAATAAGAATTTTATTCTTATTGAAAAATAAATAGATGTATCCCACTGCAACAGCCGCTACTTTTGTAGCATTCCCCATGAGTATGGTAATCTCCCCATCACTTAGCTGTCGGGTTTGATGGAATCCCTGCAAAGAATTGCAGACATGGTCAGTGGCTCCCGTATCTACACACCAAGTGTCAGCAGATACAACCGCTAAACACGATTCAACAACTAGTATAAAAGACTTACCAGTCTTGTTCCCCTTCAGAAGAGGGCAGTCAGCATTATAGTGTCCCGACTGCTTGCATTTGAAGCACTTGCCTTTAGGCTTCTTGACCGCACCACTCTTTGCGTTCACTTGGTTCACCGGTGCTGAATTTCCTTGCTTCTTCTTATTCCTACCGCCTTTCGGCTTAGGATAAGCAGCATTTTCAACAACATGAACCTGAGGATTACGACGAAACAGTTCTTCCGCCGCCACAAGTTCTGTCAGAAGTTCCGCCGATGTGTACAAATGTTTGTTCATACCGTAGTTCAGGCGAAACTGCTCAAAATTCCTAGGCAAGCTTTGGAGTATGATATCGACTTGGGTTCTCCCATCGATTTCAGCTCCAAGAACCTTCAACTCATTGAGTTAGCCCATCATCCTAAGGACATGCTCCCTTACGGAAGTGCCCTTAGCAATTTTGGTATTCATCAGTACAGACATGCCCTTCCACCTAGCAAGACGACTCTGATGTCATAAGAGTTCCCTAAGATTATGCATCATATCATAGGAGATGTTCATAGCTTGATGCTGAGTGTGAAACATATTTGACATATAAGCCAAAATATAGCACTTAGCCATCATATCAGCTTTGAGCCACCTATTATAAGTAACTATTTACTCTTCGGTAGAGTCATTACTAGGTTCCGGAGGACATTCCTCAGTGAGTACAAAGATATAATCTTCAGCAGTTAAAACAATGTCCATGTTTCGTTTCTAGTCAATATAATTAGTTCCAGAAAGTTTGTGTTATTTAAGTATAACAGAAAGTGAGTTGAGTGTCATTTGAAAATCCTGAGAATCATAAATAAATAAACAAATCAAACACTTCGAATTTATCAATTTATATTGATTCCCTCAAAATAATATAAAATAAAATTCACCAACATCTCAAGCACCGTAAGTCTGCATGCCACGATAGTGTGGACGTATACAAATCCGAACATTTACAAAAGAAGGTTTTACCCATTAATTTCATTCGTCAACCTAATTTTATGACAAAATAATTAATAGTCAGTTTCTCTTTAGCCATGCAAATAACAGCAGTGACTCCGATGAGGAAGATACTTATTATTTGCATGTAAGTGTACAATATTATTTGACCTCAAGTCTATTGCGCAAGCTTATGTGCCTTACAGATGGAGAAGTACACACCCGCTCGGATAACTTTCTACAGTCATCATAAAGAAGTTTGTACCAATAATCTGTGAATAAACTCATCCGATGGGGAGGAAGGCTCTATTGCCAACGCGCAAGTTTACTCACATCACTTACAAACCAATAATGGAGGCCGCGAGAATGAATTACCAATCTATTCTCCCACTAAGTTATTTAACACCGAAAGTTTTTAACATGCACATCTTAGCATGCTTCTATTTTAAGTAATTAAAAAAAATCACATAGAACTTGCTCACATATATAATAATAATCGTCAAATAAAATAATTAATGCAGTTATATATCACGAAAGAAATATGAAAAATGAAAAAATGCAAAACGAGCCCGACAGCCCACAGAAAACACCTGCATGACTCGTGCAAGGTAAGGGCACGAGTCGTGCCACCCAGCACTTGCCAGCCGTGCATATCGCCCGCCTGTCTACCGTGCATGAAGGAAGATCCACGCGCACCCAGCCTCGCAAACCATGCCTGCACGACTCATGCAGAGGATCAGCACTCTGCACGAGTCATGCGTTTCATGTCATTGACACTTGTGCACCACCTGCCGCACGTCGTGTGCCCAGCTCCTTCATCGTGCCGACTCCGTCTTCCACCTGTACGACACCTTGCCCCGCACGCCAAACACTCACCTGCACGACCCGTGCCGACTACTATCGATGGTCGTACCGTCAGCCAAGTAGAGTCGTGCCAGCCACATGATATAGCCGTCTACTTTCTTTAGTCAGACTTGATTTGGAAAACATGGAGGACTTGCCCAGAAGCTTCAGTCTGCAGTGACAACCAATGTCTGGATTCTGTTGCCGTCCGGAACTTATTGTCAATCACTACTGAGAGTCGTTTTCAGTCGATGCCACGCTGTCACCGATTATCAGTCGCATCTTGCAAACTGACGCGATCGGAAAGACACTTCAGACTCGATCGGAAGCAGCTACTGACTCGCCCGTAAACTCCGTCAGACGCGTCCAGAACCTAGTCTGATCTACCCAGATCTCCAGTCCGCAGCGCCTATCGCCGCCGTGATGCGACGCTATCAGCGCCGCCGCGCAGCCACTTACCTTTGACTCACCATCCAATGTTGTCGACTAGAGTCGTTGCTTCAGCGATCGCCATCAGTAGCCCACACCAACCCCACCATCTTGCAGTCAAGGGACAGCAATCTAGCAGCGCTCGCCATCACGCCTTGCGCCGCTATCTCCGCGATCAACTTTGCTGTCGACCAAGTCGTTTGGAGAATTCATGCCACCCACCAGCCGCGACTTCATCATCCAGCCGCATCCACGTCGAGGCTGACCGTCGCCAGCCGTGAAGGTTCATGCGATGAGCGCCGTACACTGGATGTTTTGGACAAGCGTCGCCTTCCATGAATTTCACTTGCCGTCCTCAGTTTGGTGTCGATCGCACGCCATCGGCCACCAACACTCGCTGATGAGAGCAGCACCGCATGCCACCAACGTTCATCATACGCGATCACTGGGCAGGCCGCCATGTGACGTCGCCGTGCAGCGGTGCCATCACAAGTCCAGTGTGTGGTGTGCCAACGTGTACAACATAGATAGGGTGTTCAACAAGATACAAAATCTCCTTAACCCTAACTCACGTATGGCTCTAACAAATCTTAGCCTAACGTGTCACATTTCACCACAAAATCAAAGCTCTGATACCAATTGTTGGTGTTCGATCATTTGGCTAGCGTGAACCGTTAGGGTTCCATGTAAACTAAATCAGTGGAAGCAATAAATCAAAGTTTACATTACCTTTCACTAGGGTATGTTGTTGAAGAACAGTTGCAGAGAACAGCCTCTTGATCTTCTGTTGTATTCCCAAGTTCAATCCTAACGTCGTGTGGGCGACGATCTTTAGGATCTTCTCAATCTGCTTCTCTCCTGTTTCTCAAGTCAAAGAGGCGCAGAATCTAGGGTTCCAGGAAGTTGAGATGACTTATACATGGGCTACAGCAGGGAATAGGAGAAAAAATTAGAGTTGAGCCTCCATTGGGCTTAAGTATCCAAGCTTAGCCCAGAGATTATAATTAAGTCCAATAATAATAATATATACCACTAAAATATTATTACTACACTACCATTCTAATCCCATAATTACGTTATGGACTCCTTTTTATTATGAGCCCGACAGTCTCCCCATGTTTAAGATATACAATGCCCATTAATTAATTAAGTTACTGACTACTCAAATTAATTAATATCTCATCCGAAAGTAGTACCACTCAATCTCATTATCATGACGGAATTAATCCACTTGCAAGATTTACATAATAAACCTTTTGAGTTCCTCAAGGGGACATCATCAACCTATGTCGGACACGGATTCCTTCTACAGTCAACAGTACACTATAGAGACAGCACTATTTCCCAACTCACCGAATTTATTGATTTAATTACATGTAAATCTCACTCATTGATGAATCAAAGAAATACATACTGCCTTACGTGTCGAGGTTATTGAATAAGGATTAAGAGCACGAACATCCATAATAACTGAGATCAAGTTCTCCTATAGACAGTACAAGTCGAACGATCTCAAGCGGTCCTGCTCAATACACCTAAAGCGCAATAATATAATTCTATAGTTCAAGACAAACTAATACCAAATCACATTAAAACCAATCCCGATAGATAGTCCCCGTCTATCTCGGCTGTGAGCATCTGTTTATACTTTATAAGAAAATCGATAATATGATCTTTCGCGTGTTGTCACACAACATGTTATCTACAGTATAAAGTAAATGGACTTTTGCACAAACATATACTAACTAGGTGAACCGGTGCACTGCACCCAAATATGACTCTAAAGTTTATAGAAAAAATAAATTAAAGATTTAGTTTTTGTCAAATAAAAAATTGAATTTAATAGCTTATATCATTCAAGTATATTAAGTGCATGTTAGTTAAACTTTTAGTTTTTTTAGTTGATTAAAATGTAACGTCACTCCATACATCCTCAATGTATCAATTTTATCATTTTGGACTTTGATTTCAAATTCGTCAATTCTTAATCCATACATGTATTTAATACAATTATTATACTACATATAAAATAATAATATTTTTTTTAATATTTTAGAAGTTATGGTTCGATGGTGGCTTTTAGAAGTTAAAAGCTGTAAATTTGATCTTAAAAACATATATTTCAAAAGGATACTTTAGTCTTATTACATTAGGATGTTTTAGTTAGAATCTTTTAAGGATGCATTTAGGCTTTTAGCATTTCCGGGTTTAAATAGCCTTACCCTAATTATTTTTCTTCTTATTTATCATTCATATAATTAATGGAGTATTATGGATGAAACTCAAACCCATCGAATAAAACACTGCATAATAAACTATACCTCCAAGTCACTATATTTTTCAAATCTATCATTACTCGTAAATCATGTGATATTCATCCATTTCAACAAGTTTTTCACTTCCACATTACTCCGTCCCGACATTCACCACCTAAAAATATTGAGATTTTAAAAATAAATAATTTATTAATACATTATATTTTCAAAAAAATCATTCTCACTTAACTTACATAATTTACTTTATTATTTATTTATAACCAAAAAATATCACATTAACCTCAAAAGTTAATAAAATTGATTAAAAAATAATTTTTTTTAAACTTCAAACCTACAGTAAAGATGAAGAGAATTAGCTTAGACGGAAGGAATAATTTTTAAAAGTATTATGATATTTTTAAATAAATGATAAAGTATACTCCCTCCGTCCCAGGTTAAGAGGGTCATTTTACCATTTTGGTCGTCCCACCCAAAGAGTCTCATTTTCTTTTTTGGATACATGAAACTCACTCACACCGACTAATACAATTAAAATATGGGCCCCCACACCCACTAATACAACTATCTACTACACATTAAATAATAATACTCATTAATACACGTGCCCAAAGGCAAATATAACTCTTAAATTGGGACGGAGGGAGTATATATTAAGTGCATTGGATAGAGATATTTAAAAAAAAATGTACGAGAAAGAATAATTATTTTAAGTTTTTGTATCTTTTAAGGATATGAAAACTTACATTACTCAAAATGAAAAAGATGAATATTACAGAGTGGGATGGAGAATTATTTATGCAAATTGATTAACAAAGTACAATTATTTAGTCAACTAGGGGCTCGTTTAGTAGATAACATGAGATAAAGAGGTATATATTAAGTATATATTATTTATATGGAGATAAGGTAATAATATGAATTGGTGTTGTTGTTTGATAAGATTGAGAGTAATTGAGATTAAAAAAAATTAATTGTTTAGTAGGTGATATAAATTAGTAAAATAGGTAATGAAATTATCTTTACATCCCTGTATTTTTATTTTTATTTAATGTTATTTTGAAAAATTAATTTGTAAAATAAGAGTATTTTCTCTCACCAACTCACGACATCTGTTCCTTCTTCTTTATTCTGCTGTTATCACCTCTCCCCATCTTCTCTTTCCTCCCCTCCTCCCTCTCTTTCCCATCTTCTCTCACATAATTTATTTCTTTTTTCTTCATCTTCTTTCTTGGTAAGCCATTTATCAACCTCTTGTCTAATTACCATCTCTCTTCAATCTTTACTCTCCTCCCCCTTCTTTCCCCTCTCTCCCATCTTCTCTCTCCTCTCTATAAATACACTCATTCACAATCTGCTGTTTCTAGAAATCTTAGAAGGACGTCAAACACTTTTATGGCGTGTACACTGAGGTCTCCGTTGTCGGATTGCTCCGATTCCAAGTCAAACCACCGGATGGAGTTCATCTTCGACAGCCTTATCTATCTAATTAAGTCCAGTCTCTCTCTCCTGATGAACTCATGGCCGATTTCACCTTCAGAAACGACAAGGGAATCGGATCCGTCACCGTGACCATCGACGAACCTCAATAGAATGTGGAATTGAAAAGGGTGACCATTGACGAACCTCAATAAAATGTGGAATCCAAAAGGGGAAAATTGGAAAAGATAAGGATACATACGTAATTTCAATTCTTTATATGGATTTACTGTACGGGGCCACCCATAAAAAGAATATTTGCTATACCAAACGAGGCCTAGAAGAACTTTGTAGTACGACCATTAAATGCCATCGCAAGGATTTGTTTGGACCACAACTTAATTCTAGACAAAGGCTTGTCTAATGACTAATGATACAAAAGGATTACACAAATGAAATTAAAATTTGAATATTTTTCCACGCCAAACAAAATCCCTCGTGATTATTTTTTTATCAATAAAAAAATATCATTCACACTAAGGTATAAGAAATATTAAAAAATTACAAGTTATACAAGTTTACAACTATTATCATCCTATACTATTTTCGGGTTATCTAGTCAATTATTATAAAATTAAAAAATTCAGTATGTACATAAAATCAACTCCAAATTCTAATCTTAATATTTTTAACAATTTTATAAATAGAAAACTACACCACTAAATATAAGATGATTTCTACCCCTCCACAGTATTCAAATTACACATTACCAAAAATCCCTCGTGATTACAGAAGATAATCTTATAAAAATAAGGTTCAATGAGTTCAAAATTTAACGAATAATATAAATGTCAAGTAAATTATAACATAGTAAATTCGTTTATTCATGTAACGGCTAAATGGTCCTTTTTGGCGTGCACCCCTTATGTATAAAATATTGTATATATTCGCTAATATACTATTAGTATTTGTGGCACCCTCTTATGAGATTAGTCCATCAAATACTAAAATATACTTATTTGTACAGGTAAAGTATTAGTTAAATTTTATCAATAATAAATCATATTATAACGTTCTAAAATCATACATTAATGCATCATTCACCATATCATACTATATTAAAAGTGGGAAGCCTCTTGAAAAACATTTCTTCCCATAATATCCTTACTAATTTTTCAATTTTACCTATCTATCCTTAATTAAAATTAATGCCACTACTAAAAAAAAGGGGTTTTAGTAACAGAAAATTTAGTATCCATAAAGAAATTTGATACTAAAACTATTGAATTGTATCTATCTTTCTCGTCGGATACCAATTTCATAAACATGATATAAATTTTATTTTTAGCATCAATCTTTTATTGATACAATGTAATTTAGCATCATATCTTTTTTAATAAATATAAATATAATTTTTTAGTATCCCCATTTCTTTTTAAATTATTGAAGGTGTGATATAATATTTCTTTTGGTATCCAATCATTTTGATGCTATTACTGGCATCAAAAAGTTTTAGATGACAATAACATTATCACTTATAGGTATCTATAGTTAACCGATATTAAAAGTTTAATAAATTTTTTATAAAAAACTACATGTAATATAATTTCTCTTTTGGTAGCAATCATTTCTGATGCGATTGCTAGTAGCGGAGGTTTTAGATGCCATTGAATTATTTTGCTATTCGTATCTAACATTAACGATGCTAATAGACACTAAAATTTTGCTTAGGAGTATGCTTTTGGTATCGTTAGTATAGATACTAAATTTTTTATTTTTAAAAAAATATATTACACGGTTGAAGCTTTTTTCATTTTAATGGCCCGCTTTCCAAAATAATGGCCAAAATCAGGGCAAACTTTCGGCGGAGAAATCAACCACTCTTTCTGTGTAAAGTCTCTCTTCTCTCTGCTCTTTCATTAGATTGGGAAGATAAAGGATTTGATGGTGATAGCGACTACTACGTGGAAGGCGGATTTGGAAACAAGCACAAGTTCGACGACAATGTTCAGAAGAAATTTCTTCAATAAGTGCGGAACAGCAGGGTACGCCTCATACCACTTTTTATTTAGTTATTTTAATAGGCCTCTGGTGAAATCATTTTGTGAATTACAGTCACCATTTTTGAATTGCTTATTGAATTTAATTGAAATCGTTTTGTAAATTAGGGTTACGATGTGGATTGCAACCCTCGTCCATTCCTTGAATCTCCTTTCATGGTTTACTCGCTGTCACACTTGAAGAAGAGGAAGTTGTTGCGTAAGGGCCTGGATATAGCAATGGAGTTGGTGCTAAGAGATATATAGTCGAAGGTATGTTTTCTTTACTATTCTTTCTAATGGTTATGATTTCCAAACTACACACTTTTTTTTTGGTAGACTGGAAAACCTTACCAATTTGGAGAAGCATTTGAAGTTTCTTTACAACATGTTTTTTTCCTGCTCCTACATTTGATGGTTCAGGTCAAGTTTAAGTTCAAAACAGTGATTTAATGAATATAGTTATGGAAAATGGCTAATACTGAGGTATACAGGTTACACAACAATTACATGTGCTTACTATATGCTACATATTTAATGTTTAATGGTTGTAATTAATGTATTTTATTCAATTAGCATTTGATCCTTTTACTCTAGTGATTGTTACTACTTTTTTCTAGATAAATTGTTTTATTTTCCTTGAAAAAAAGATAATTATTTTCTTTGAAATATGTATACTAAATGTTAGACACATTGTCATGTATTTCTTTCTTTTCTATCATATTGTCATCTTCAAAATTATGTTTCCTTCACATTGTTCAAATTCTTTGCTTAAAATTTTTATTTATTTGTATTCATGTACTTGTGCTTCAGCTTCTTTTATTGTATTCACTGTTCAAATATTTTTTATTTGTATTCTCACAGCAGAATGCTTCAATATCTACACCATGTTGGGAGTTTCAAGTTCTACATCTGATTCCTGGAAGAGAAACTAGTGTTTCTAGTCATAGTGAGGTAACCACTGCATCTTTTTACCTTATTCATAATTCATGAGAACTTTTGGACTCATTCCTTTGATATGTCAATGTTTTCCTTTATTTGTACAACTCTACTTGACTAATGGTTAGGGTGTGAATTCTACGAGTGATTGATAAAAGTGAAAGAAAATTTGTAGTCATAAGCCCACATCATACTTGTAGCTTGTATTTGTGCTTAGGTTATGGCTATAATCGCAGGCCATCTGTCCCACAACTCACCAAAACACTTTTTTCAATTTACCTCATAATCAATCTCTCTCTCTCTCTCTCTCTCTCTCTCTCTCTCTCTCTCTCTCTCTCTCTCTCTCTCTCTCTCTCTCTCTCTCTCTCTCTCTCTCTCTCTCTCTCTCTCTCTCTCTCTCTCTCTCTCTCTCTCTCTCAGGCAGAGATATAGAGTAGTCTCAACTATAGGCTTGCTTTACAAGTCATGAATCTTTAATTTTGCGTGAAAAATAGCTGAGCGCTACCCTGACATAGATCAAGTATCAAGACCTACCCTTTTATCTCAAATTACTTGAATCATCATTACAAGTAATCCTATAAATGACACAATATTCCTAGAATACCAAATTTCTTTTCCAAACACGGTGATCTTCCTTGCTAACACTTGTGTTTGCTGCACTACCCTGTCATCTTCATTTCTCATCAATTCCATTTGCCAAAATTAGTACTCAATCAGTTCTATTCATCTGCTTAAACCTGTAAATTTTGGATATTCTACTCTATCTTGTCCACTTTCACTTATTATCTGTGGAGTACCTGCATCCTTCTTTAATTGACTTTTGGATTTTGCAGAGTCAATATCATGCCTAGAGCAATCTGTAAATTTTATTTCTCGAAATGGGAAAGTCTGCCAGATATTGCAAGGTAAAAACCCTAATAATATGCATATATGTGTTGGGAGACATTCTTTTCTTACCATTCATGTTCTGATTGTTAAAAGCTGAACAATAAATAATAATTTGCTACCTAATGTTTTTTTCAGCTGTAGCATTTAATATCATACTGATCTTACATTCTGAATTAGTTATTCAATAACTTAAATAGCTGAGTTATATGAGCCAGAGCAGAACTTGGAGCAGGCTAGGGTTTATTATGAGAGAGCTGCTGATCTCTTCCAAAGCGAAGAAGTAACATCATCAGCCAATCAATGCAAACAGAAAATTGCACAATTTGCTGCTCAATTGGAACAGTTAAGTTTCATTGTGCTCTCTGCATATAGATGTGCTCTTATTATGTTATATAACTGAATGTTTTTGCATAGATGTTTGCCACTTCATTGATTTAACATGGGTGTTTGTTTATAGCATCTTGATCAACTCTTATGGTCCTTTTTCCCGCTACTACTCTTTTTTCTTGATATAAATACATCTTTGATGGACACAATAATTGATATATATTGCTGCCAAACAATAATCTTGGACTGCTAGATGTTGAGGTATTCATATTACAACACAGTTTTTATAAATATGAATGAATTTCTTGATTTGGTCCTTTCTTCTTGGCGATATTGTGCGAAATAGGTCAGTGACATATTTGGTTTTTATTCCAACACTCACATTCCGGTTGTTGTGGGATTTCAAATGTGGTATTAATTTATAGGGATCTTTGTGAAGGTACCACTCTCAGTTATTTTGATTTATTTGTGTTGGAATATAAACATATTCAACACTATCATTAATAGGAAGTAAATCTTAATTTTGGAGATTAGAAATCATAAAGATATTGTGGATCATTATATGCTATTTATAAACTTTCTTATTGGTAGTAAATCTTAATTTAGGAGGTTAGAAATCCTAAAGATATTGTGGATCATTATATGCTATTTATAAACTTTCTTAAATGCATGTTTTTATTCATAATCTTGATGTTAATGCATTTGAAGAAGAACTTGGGCAAATATTTTTGCAGTTTGGGATAACAACATATTATTGTGCAGTTCGCCGCTAGGTATGTCTTGGCCCACATAGTTCTTATTTACTTATAGTTAATATTATAGGATTTAATCTTTTCTCTTTTTTCCCCATAATGTTTGTCTGTTGGAAGAATATTGATCAAGTGTAGTTAAAGTTCATTAGGTTGCTTTCCAAATTTATACTTGAGTTAAGACAGTGTAAGTACCCACTTTCCTCCTTAAAGTTATTCTTTACTTTATGTTGCTATATGATTGAGATAGACATGAACAACCATATTTTTTCCCTGTTCACCTTTGCTTTATTTGGCATACGTTTTGAGTTTTGTGCACAGCTTCTTGCAAACCCTGCTAGCTGTTATAGTGTGCAACAGAAATGAAGAATTCCCTAGAGTACTACATTTCTTAGTTTGGTTTCTTGTCTTGTACAGGAGAAAGATGATGCGAGTTGATTGTATCAGAGGACCATGATATAGAGCAAATAAGGATATTCCATTGAAGATAGTTACAAGTGGTTGGAAACGATTCACTGTAGAGTCTATTCACAATAACAAATAGCTTGATACTCTTTGTACTATTGTTCATTACACTCTTGATTTCTTCTTGCGTTTGCAAGTGGATAACTAATCTACTAGTCTTTGTATGAAAATGAACTTTATTAATTGATTAATTGAAATTAGTAGTTTTGAAGTATTTTTAAAGTTTATTGATTGGTTGATTTAATACGAAATTTAGGTAAATTAGGTTTTACAACACGAATCAGGTTATTTTATTAGCGTAGAATATATCTTTTTGTATCAAAAGTATTTGATATTAAAGTATAATTAATTAGTATCAAACAGTTTGATGCTAAAATTGATACTATAGCAGGTTATGATACTAAAGATAAAATTATTGGTAACGGATCATTTTTGATATTATAGTCTACTATTTAGTAACAGATATTATTTTTTAGATACTATGTCTTTAGCAACGCCCGTATAAGTATCGGAACAATTGCGGAAAAATTTTTCGATATTGAAGGTTTTTAATATCAGTTTATATGGTTTTTAGTATAAAAAAAATAAGGCTACCAAAACCCTTTTTTTTGTAGTGTACTATCGTTCATATTGTTCATTTCCTTCTAACCCAAACCTTAAATGATTATTTAATGGAATATTTATTACTGATTTTATATATTCTATTCTATGTATGAGGCAGATGTTAGCTTTTTATCAATTTGAAACGTCTATGGTAATTGTTAAAGAAGACATTTATTAACTTATTATTTTTATTAATTACTCCCTCCGTCCCCTGATACGTATCCATTTTGCCATTTTGGTCCGTCCCAATATAAAATATTCATTTCCTTTTATGGGTTGATTTGACACACAAGGGGCTCACGCTCAACACTAATACAATTACCCATTACACATTAAAATATTATTTCTCTCACCTCATTACATATTAAAATATTATACTCTTTAATCCACGTGAATAAAGTAAACGGATACATATTAGAGGGAGGAAGGGAGTATTTTATTAGTTACTCCAATTAATTTATTTCTGTGCATGTGTTTGTTAAATTCTTGAACTTGTACCCATTTAATTCATAGGCTATAGTGGCTCCCCTAAGTCACCCACCACCATACCACAATTCCTTACCATGTATTAATAATGAGATAAATTGAGGTGGTGCGATGGATTTAGATTACGAGTAGCAATCTGGGAGCTTTCTGATCTGTAAAAGCTTTCGTATCAACCCTGTCATTAGTCTTTCGGTGTTTGTAATACTATTTTAGTTTTGGCTCCAAAATGATTTTGGGCATCATCCTATTGGTTGGTTCCTTGCAAGCTGGTAATATTTTGATTGATACACAAGGGGGACTTTGGTGTTACTGCTTAATTAATTGTTTGATGCAGGTATGCATATGATATTTTGTAATAATATTGCTGATGTGTAGAATGGCACCAAAAGTTGTGGATGATTCTGATATTGATTATTCAGATAGTGATGAAAGTGCAGGTGATGGTATGACTTAACGTATAGCTCACAGTAGATCCCACCCTCCACCAATATGACAAATCAGAAGCTAAGTCGACTAATCGAGAAGAGGGTATTTATTGCCAGATGAATCCAATAACAGACTTACGCAGTGAGAATCACGAGCATCTGATTTGGTCAAAGATTTATATGTGTTATTGTTACACATTGCTCAAACAAAATTTAATTATCATTTCTATTTCTTTTAAGTTGATGTCCTCTATCTCCATATTAATCAACTCTTTCTCTTTCTCTTTCTCTCCCTCTTCTATATCATGTATGACATAATTTTTAAAATTTATCACAATTTAATAAAAATATTAATTAATTCACTAAAATTGGAATTGGCTGGATGTTAAAATAATAATCTTGATATAATTGGAAAAGAGGTGAAAATATTTGATCAAAACTTAGAGATAATACCATTATAGACATGTAATCTTCTTGAATTCAATTTTAAATTTAATCTTATAACTTTTAAAATGTTCAAATTTAGTCTTTTACATATATTTTAGTAAAACATAAAAATTATTCATAAAATTCAAAAAATTAAAAATAATTATCTTTATTTATTCTGAAATTATTTATTTAGCATTGTTAATTGTAAAAAAAAACATAGGCAAAGACTTGTGTGAGACCGTCTCGCATAAGGGCTTACGTGAGACGGTCAGAAAGCGATAACTTCTATACGCAAAAGTGATAATAAATCAATGAAAAGTGATAATACTATTTCATGAACAATTTATAGTATAAATAAAAAGTACTAACATTTTATAGCAAAAGTGATAACGTTTTATAGTGAAAGTGATAACTATTATAAAAAGTAAAAAATGATCTCACGTGAGACGGTCTCACGTAAGACCTACCCAAAAATATAAATACGCATAACACATAAGAACTAAATGAATAAATTAAAGATTAAAATAACAAAAAAAAAAACACTCCTAAAGAGAATAACAGAAGAAAACGTGACTGTGACGTGCATCGCACGTCCAAAAAATCTAGTTTAAAAAAATATACTTTAACAACCATTAATCATATTTTATTTATATAATAAGCATACTTTTAACACATTTCGCAAGTCGTGTCACATAAGTAATGCCTGATCAACAGTAGAATTTTTCTTAGTATTTTACTTTTAGGAATTGTTTGGTTTGAGTTTATAAATTGGTCAATTGTATATTGTTATTAACAAGGTAGGAGAATAAAAAATCTTTGTTTTAAGTTTTTATTAGTTTTAAAAGATATATATTTAATCTATCTCTCATTTGGTTGCATTTAATCAACCCCTAGCTTACATTTTATTAAGGAATTTAAAAGTTAAATAAGTTCATATAAATATAATTAGTGTGTAAACTCTTTTACTTTAGAACAATTTTTTAAGGGATATTAAGTAATTATATTAACTCAATGTGTTTAATCATTATTCTTCATATACTTGTTTGTTGTTAATGCGCAACAAGGGCTTTTGAAAACCATACAAATGATAATAATTTAAGTTAGTTTTGAGTTTTTGGTGTTTTAAGTTTTAATTATGGAGTATAAGAATAGCACTGGTAATGTGTGTAAGTGAAGATAAACTTAGTTTATAGATATGTATAGAGATAGTTCATAAAATTTGATTTTAAAGATCCAAATTATAATAATATAAGTTTAAATTTTAAATACCAAAATATGGTTTTTAAAACTGAGAATAAATATATCTTAAAGTAATAAATAAAATAGAGAAAAACTCATAAAATGTTAATGGATATTTGTATAAAACCGTCTAACATAAAATCATTTTTACGTTTGCTAAAAACGTTATAATTTTTTTTATCAAAACTATTAACACATTATTTCTTCTACAAATTAAAACCTGAAAACGAACATTATCTCATCGGTTGAATGTAACACAAACATTTTCTTTTCCTTTCACATAATTGTATTGTTGACCCACTTATTGAATTGATACAATGCAATGCATGAATCATGAGAAATTAATTAGGGATTTATTTGATCTTATGAAATAAGAAATTAAAGGATCCAAGTAATTACTCTTTTCCACCATGATATAAATGTGCGGCGAAATGTTGCATGAACATACCTGTACAAATTATTAAAGGTTGGTGGCATAAGTTGAATACTCTGTTATACATTTCATGTTTTATTGGTGTTTCTTTATATAAAAAAACTATACCCTACAAATGACTATTAAATCCTTGGGGCAAGTATTGAATTTTGGTCTTCGATTATGACACATGACAAGTATTTAATTTATGTAATAGGAGATGAAACATCATTGTGTAACAGGTGATCTCATTTGGGCATAACCTACTACTACACAATTGATTTCACTTATTATTTATTATTATTGTTGTTATTATTAATAAAGGTTAAACAGAATTGGCTAATAGACATGTTTAAACGTGACATTAAAAATGAACTCAATCCTAATCTAATGGATTTCGGAGAAAATCGGTCAATCATACGGGCTATAAAATAAATTACAAAACACGAATTTTAAATTTAAATCAATAATACATAACGCAATAAATACAAAATTATTTGATAAAATCTTTAGAATTTAAAACAATTAAAACTAATGCACAAAAAAAATAGAAATATCATTTAGATAGAATTTGTGATAATTAAAATTAATTTATTTATATTTTATCTATAGTTTATAATTATTTTTGTACAAAGTAGTGATGAGACAAAAAGAAATTTGTGATAATTAAAATTAATAAATATATTTGTAATAGCTATTTTTGTATATAATGTGAGGAGAAAGGTGAAAAAAAATTACATGAGATGAGAGTGGAGAAAAGGGAGAAATGAAAAGGAATGTGAGAAAGAGTCACGGATGTTACCGTGATAGAGAAAATAGATGTCAGAGAAAAGATGTCACTGTATCAAGGGAAAAGAGAAGTAAGAAGGTATATATATATATATATATATATATATATATATATAAATATATGGAGAATTGCCAAAATACTCAAAATTTAGTGTCAAAATCTTTACCAACACTTTGTTTTATTTATTATCTTTTTTACACAATTGTATATTTTTGGACATTTTTACCCTTACTATTCAAAATCAATACCCAATGTGTCCCTTGTGTAGGTCACCCATACGGATCCATCCACATCGGTTCCGGTGTGGGTGATGATGTAGGTGACGGTGTGGATCACCCACACCGCTGGCGGCGCCGGCGATGGATGTGGGTCACCCACATGGCTGGTGGCCAATGGTGAGTGTGGGTGACGGTGTGGGTTACCCACGTGGACGGCAGTGGCCGGCAGTGGGTGACAGTGTGGGCCGGCGGTGGATGTGGGTGACTCACATGGCCGTTGACGATGACGAAGGGGGCGATCTTTCTCTTGGTATTCCTTCTCCAATAAAAATGGTGGAAAACATCAAACCCGCGACCTGCTCTGCATCGCTGGAAAACAACGAACCAGGATCTGAAGCTTCTTCTTGAGATGCATCGCCGGAAAACAACGAACCCTGATCTGAAGCTTCTTCTTGAGATGCATCGCCGGAAAACAACGAACCCAGATCTGAAGCTTCTTCTTGAGATGCATCGCCGGAAAACAACGAATCCGGATCTGATTCGCGTCACCGGAAATAAAAAATCTGTCGCGTCAAGATCCACCACAAGAGAAAGGCCGCTGGCTCATCGCCACATCTCCGCCGCTGCCGTTAGAAGACCCCTCGAAGTAATTAAGGTATGAATATAAACAAAAACTTGTGGTGGATCTGTTGTGTTTCATTATGGATGCAAGGGTGTTGTGTTGTTTAATTTCCTTGAATATTCAAGAGTGATTGTCTAGGGCTGTTGTGTTGTGTGAGTGACTGAGTGAGTCTTGAGATTTTTTTTTTTAATTTTGATGGAAGGGTATAAGAGTCCAATTTTGGTACATTGATTAAAAAAAATAATGTAAAAGAGTTGTTAGTATTGATATATGATAAGTGAGATTGTGTATATTTGCCAATTGACACTATATATATATATATATATATATATATATATATATATATATATATATATATATAATCAGCCATACTGGTTTGCCAAATTGGCCCTTGGGGCTGCCTTATTAGCCCCCAAGCTAATCTGTCGAGGTAAAAAATAGATTGAAAAAATAAGACTCTAATCCTATATTTTATTGGACTAATCTGGCTTGTACTACAGGTCTCGAACTTATTAACAATTTAAGATTTAACTAGTAAAATTGCTTTTTGAGGTGTTGCGACACCAGTACCAAGTTCAAAAGAGCAAAGAGTCGTATATACCCTTAAACTATTGTTCAGGGATCTACGAAACCCTTAAATAAAAATGGTGCAAATAAGTCTTTATTTTTATAAAAAAAAAAAAACAAAAACAAAAACATTTATGCCCTTTTATCTCTTAAAATGGAGCATCCATCTCTTAAAAATGGTCATTCATTCCCTTTGGCAAAAATATTAACATTAGGGGCCGTTTACTTTTCATGTCATGATTAACATGAGTAAGGTTATTTTAACCTTGGAATGATGGTTAATCTTTATACATAGATTTGTTTACTTTGAAGGTTAAACGTTAATATTTTTAACGTATTACCCTTAAATAAAGTTGAATAAGAATCAAGTCAAATCATCAATGAAAACTTCTGCAAATATTTGCATTGCAAGAGTTATGCCCATTAAAACTTGCATTATGCGCAAAGATTTTCAACACACTTGGCACAAAATGGAACACACCACATTAAAAATCAAACACATGCGATGTGAACCACAACAACAAACCACACATACCCACATTAAGACGCAAAATAAAAATCGACAGAAATGAGATGGGTTCTACAGAAGACTAAGCAATTCATCATGGAAAAAGGAGATTGAGAAGCCTATTTCCAACACTGAGTCGATACATTAAAACAAGAAATTCAAGAGCTTTTCAATTACCAACAAAACGTTTAGAAAAAACCCAATTCAAACCCATTTGGATTTTTCCCCATTTGATGTAGATCTGAGCATCGTGTGTTCATTCTCATGTCCGATGGAGATAAAAAGAGAAGCCTGTAATTGAAATCTATGTTTTAGTTGGAAATTCGAATTTAGATTGGATTTGAACGTTCCTATGACGACGAAGCTTCTTCCACTCAACGCTTTTTCATTGAATTTTTCTTCTCCCTTACCTTTCACTATTCTTCCCATGCCGAGATGGAAGAGATTTAAGTCAAAGTTAGATGAATAAGGAAAAGTAGAGAGAGAACCCAAAGCAGAATTTCAGTCTTGATATATGGAGGAAGATGGAGCAGAAGAGAGATACTACAGTGGGGGAGATGGAGGAAGATGAGGGCAAAATAATGATTTCACATAAAATGGGGAGGGTTAAGAATTATCAGATTAACCTTCGCTACACTTTGGATTTACACCGTACATGATGAGTTAAGTATGATTAAAATTAGGGATGAGCAAAATTTTTCGAAAACCGCCCAAATCGACCGTACCGCATCGCACCGCGTCTAGTGATAATCGTACTTAAATCGCGGTTAATAATTTGTCAAGAAACCGCACCGCCCCCGGTAATGCAGTTTTGATTTTTTACTAAAACTGCACCGTACCGACCGCCTATATATATGCATAATATTATATATATTAATTTTATAATTTTGAAAATATAGGGTTAAATTGGTATTTACATTAATAAATTATAAATGTATAACCCTACATATGTATGATGTACAGTTTCTTGAAGCTCGCAGCCACCCACAATCATTTTTGATTTTACACCAATTCTTCTCCGCCTCATTTCTCCAAAGGATGGAGTTATTTTGAATAAAAATATTTATATCAAATTTCCTCTTCTTCTTCAATTTTAGTTGATTAAAAAATAAGGCGAAGCTATGCAACATCGTTTTACTATTCTCAGATGTTATTAGATATTATTATTGGACTTTACAGGTTATTTAAGAATAGTGTTATAGTTGAGTAGTTGTATTCTAATACTTCGTTATTAGATGCTTTTGCATTTTACTTGAGTAGGTGTTATAGTTTATATTATTGGTATTGTATCATTTTTTTATTGAAATCGCTAAAACCGCTTAATGAAATTTAATTGAAAAACCTTAGTTTAAAAATATAATATTAACCGAACTGTAATTAGCAATGCAGTTTAATTTTAGTCGAAAAAACAGCGAAGCCGCACCGCGACCCTCCTAAACCCCTTTAAAAACGGCCCCTAATGTATAATGTCTTTTACAAGTCAATTTTCAAATGATTTGACCATTAAAAAGTTTGAAACTTTGTACTGAAAATAAAGTACTTCTTATGAGATCTACCATTTTAAATTTTAAATCTGACATTAATATATATACATTTTTTTGGCCGCAATTTCATAGAGTTTTTAATCATAATATACAATGTATGGTTACTCCATCTTAATTTCCACTCAATCAAATCGTAAATTTTTTTACAAACTTATATAAAAATAAACATCTTATTTGGAGCTTTTCATCCAAGGTTTCGGATAATAAAATTAAGATAATAAAATTATTAAAATCACATTTAAATTTATAAGGAGCATAAAATTAAGATAATAAAATTAATTAAAATCACATTACAATTTATTTAAACATATAGTTATAAAACAACAATTAAAATTAATAATATTACAGAATACATAAACATAAAATTAAAGCAATACTTAAAATTAAATTAAAACAACAAATACAATTAAAATAAATATTAAAAGTAAAAATAAATAAATCTGTAAAATGAAATAAAAAAAACAAATGGAAGGAGTAAAATATCTGTACTATTAAACAACACATGCAATTCATTAAAAGCTAAAAAAATGCAGCATTTTATTGTAGCGTTGGTTAGGGATGTCAATGGAATCCGAAATCGAAGTCAACCGAGCCGATTCCGATTCGATTGGGGCGATTTTTTTTACTTTTGACCGAATATGGTTTGATTTTCGGGAAAAACCGAAAAAATAAAAAAAAACGGGGCAGAGACGGTATTTAAATACCTCGCCCTATATATATATATATATATATATATATATATATATATATATATATATATATATATATATATATATATATATATTTCAATAAAAGTAATAATATGTGTGAAGTTTGAATTAAACATCATATGTCTCTTTTAATTAATTAATTTTTTTTTATGTATTTTAAATTTTTTTAAATTATAATTTCATTATTTTTAAAATAATATAATAATTATAATAAATTTAAAAAAAAATTGGTTCGGGTACGGGGATACCCGACACTGATAGGGGTGGGGATGAGGTGCAAAATTAATTCCCCGATGGGGTATGGGGTGGGTTCAAGATGAAAGTTTTCAAACGGTTCGGGATGATATTGTTAAAACCCGCCCCATACTCACCCCGTTGCCAACCCTAGCGTTGGTTTTTCTAACCACTATAGTAACTCCATGCAAAATGAAGCCCAGTTTGCAATTTTATTGGAGGAGGGATGTGCTGCAAAAGGGAGTTGAAGTATGTTAGAAGGAGATAATTGGTCCATTTCATAAAAGATTTATTTGTAAAATTAGAAAAATAAAATAAAATTAGGGATTTACGTGATTCTTGACCATTAAAGGCTCACGTGGCCCTCTGTCCATTTTAAAATTCATTGATATAAAATATATATGAAACCCATTTCAATCCCAAAAGTAGTCGAGAATTTGCTTTACACAATGAAAAAAATATTTTTTAACAATCGAATTTATCAATAGAATTCAGTCCGTTAAAAATAGATTAGAAATCAAAATGATATTTTTCTATTAGCAATGGAATATCAACGGATTTATTCTCTATTTTATCAACGTAATTCAATCCGTTGGTAATTGCCAATGTATTGTCAAGGGAATCTTTATAAATTACCAATGTAATTTTTAGCAACGGATTACCAAAGGAATTATTTATCAATGAAATTTATTTTTCGTTGTTATAAATTTACTAACCACCATTTTAACAACGGATTCCGTTGTTAATTCGTTGATAAACTAATTTAATAATGGAATTAAGACTCTTATCAACAGAATATTCTGTTGGTAAAAAATAATTTTTTTAGTGTTACTTGTTTTCAGTAGTATGAATCAATCCAATTTTGGTGCCTTCACTTCTTTATAGTTATTTCTCGGTTAATAATAATTCATAATTTTAATAATTTGTATTAATTTTGATAATTTTTTTTTGGAAGTTAAGATTATTTTTGTCTAGTGTTGGTCAAAATTTGATGGCATATACTTGCACATGTGATCTTCGAAAATTAAAAATAAATAAATAAACAAACAAACTAATTAAATCAGAGTGATTTTGGTACGAATCGATCGTGAACTTTATTTTTTAAAATTACTCTTTAATATATAAAATGAAATATTATTTTTTGAAAAATAATATCTTTTATTCAAAAGAATAATCATTTATTTATCTAAAAAATAATTTTTCATGTATTAAAGAATAACGTATGTATCGATTCACTTTTATTTTTGTAAAATTACTCTTTAATATATAAAATATTATTTTTTGAAAAGTAATATCTTTTATTTAAAAGAATAATAATTTATTTCGCTAATAAATAATTTTTCATGTACTAAATAATAATGTATAAATTAATTAAGGTTTACAATATTTTAAAGAGTATTTTTTTTGTTTAGAAGGATGATAATTTATATTTTTAAAAGTAAATAATTGAAAACAAAGTTACATGAAACACGGTTCACACAAATATTTTCCATCACATTATATAAAAAGAGTTGGACACAGAAAAAAATTAAAAGTGAAAATTGAAATAATAAAAGGACAGAAAGAATTAAAATTGAAAATTTAGACAGTAAAAGGACTAAAAGTAGTTTTGAACCTACTTACTTGATCAAATACAAATAATTTCTCAAATATAGATTAATGAAAATCACTACAATACTTTTTCATATTAATAAATAAATATTATTAAGTTGGAACCTATAAATTCAATCTCCGACGTTCAAACTCGTGAAATATTCATGGCTATAATCTGCGTACATGTGAATATAGAATGTAGTTGGTTAAAAGAGGGAACTAGATAGAAATATTTTGATCCATATTTAATACACAAAAAAGTTATATGCACACTATTTCACCTTTATTTTCTGAGACAAAAATAAACTATAAGATAAATATCAGTATTATATTTCACATCTAGTATTATATTTCACGTGATGATTTCTTGTGTTCTGTGCGTCGAAGGTGTATAAGATTATAACATTTTATTTTAAATGATATATATTTTAATGGATAAATTTGTTTATTTATCTGCTGAAATATGAATAGTTTAAATATTTGATTATAAAATTAATACTTCCTCTGTCCCGGGTATTTTTACTCATTTGTACGAGCATGAAGATTAAGACGTTTTATTTTTTTAATATATAATGTAAGAGAAAGTAGGGATAAATTAGTAATTTAAAAAGAAAAAGTGAATAAAGTTATTGAGAATGATGAATAAAGTGTAAAAAAGTAATTAAAGTTGTTGGAATTATAAAAAGTAGGTAATAAAATATTATGTATTTTTGCCAAAAATGGAATAGATAAAAATACATGGGATACCCCAAAATGGAAAGTGGATAAAAATATAAGTGGGACGGAGGGAGTATTATTTTTTTTCATGAAATAAAGAGTGCATGATTTTATACTAAAGGATATACTATTTAATAATAAAAGGTATATCTTCAAAAAATGTGGGATTTGAAGGCACGATGTCCTTGAGAATAGGAATGACAATGAGACGCGTATTTCCGGGTACTCGGTCTACCCGAACCATAATGAGTAGGGTATAGATAGTTGTAACGGGTTTGGGATGGGTACGGGTAATCCCTCAAAATCCGCGGGTACCCCGATTATATATATATATATATATATATATATATATATATATATATATATATATATATATATATATATATATATATATATATTATAAGATATTTTATATATTTTATTAATAGTTATAAATTTTATTTAATCATATTATTTATTAAACATTTAATTAAAATAATAGAATTTATATTATAATTATTTTATATTTAATTTATATATATATAAAATAAATGAATATTAAACGGGTATGATATCTGCAGGTATTGATAAATGGGAATGGAACGGGTACGGGTACATAATAAATTTTTTAAACGGGACGGATATGGGTACATGTAATTATTTTTTAATCAGATATGGGTACGAGTACCCCAAAATAAACGAATACCCTACCCATTGTCATCCCCATCTGAGAGCATGCAAATTTTAGTCATATTTCACATGTTTTTTTGAAAAATATCACATTTTTAAATTCAAAAATATCATATTTTTATCTTTAAAAAAAATAAATAAAGAAATATATATATATATATATATATATATATATATATATATATATATATATATATATATATATATATATATATATATATATATATTTCTTTTTCCTTTTTTTTAATTTTAGAAGTTTTTTATTCTCCCATATATTCATTGATCACAACATAGAACTAGGAGTGTTAAAATTATCACAAACCCTTGTGTAAGTCGGGTTTATTGTGTAGATTCTATGATTTTCCTTTCAATCCTATATAACATATATGCTAGAGTGTTTAAATTGATAGGACCACAAGGTTTATAAGAATTTATGATGTAAATTCGATTTTAAAAAAACTAATTCTAAAATTATTTTGTTTCATGCTGATCAAACCGCCCCCATCTCATTAAACTTATTTAAAACTGTTCATAGATATAGCTCAACCGGGATAAAATATTTTTTTGCTCCATAAGTTTAGCCATGTACAATTTTTGCTCCAAAAAAGATAAGATTTGGGCATTTATTCCATTATTTTCAAGATTGCGCCAATGTTGTCCCGTTTTCGCTGGAATTTGATATTTTCACCGGAATCGATCACGTGCATGTCATGTGATCATCGGAGTTGGCATTTCTCGGTCAAGATAAAATATTTTTTGCCCCGTAAGTTTGGTGATGTACAAGTTTTGCCCAAAAAAAAGATAAGATTTGGGAGTTTATCTCAATATCTTTATAATTGCACCAATGTTGCCCCTTTTTTTTCCAAAATTTGACATTTTTGCTGAAATCAATCACGTGCATGTCATGTGATCGTCGAATTTGACATTTTCCAGCGAATTTGCTGACTTGGCGAAACAGTGGCATTCCCGACAACAATAATAATAATATTTTAATGATAATTTAATAAAACAAATTCCTCCATCGATGAACTCAGTTTTCACGTGCCTTATACATTCTTCCACCATCTTCGCAAACTCCCACTTCTTGTCAATCAGAGGATCCCCATATACCCTCTCACCACCATGGACAGCAGTTGTTGGATTTTCCGCCCGTGCCACCCCACTCCCGCCGCCAAGCTCCCCCTCATCATCTACTTTCAAGGCGGAATTTTCATGTTCTTGAGCGCCACCGCTGCCTTCTTCCACAAGTCATGCAACCATGTGGCTGCTCACATCCCTACTCTCATCGCTTCCATTGAGTACCGCCTAGCGTCGGAGAATCATCTTCCGACGGTATACGACGACGTCTTGGATGCAGTGTAATGGGCTAAAACCTAAACACTTTTCGGCTGTGGTGCCTACCCTTGGATTGAAGAATTCGCCAACTTCTCCAGGGTTTTCCTAATGGAAAGCTGCGCCGGCGGAAATACGGTCTACTGCGTGGAAATGCGCGCAATGGATATCAATCTCTAGCCAACCAAATTTGTGAACTGATAATGAACCAGTTGTTCTTCGGAGGGGTGTGAAGGACAGAATCAGAGCTAAAAAATGCTAACGACCGATCCTTCCTCTGCATTGGCTCCAATCTCCTATGGTCGCTTGCACTGCCGGAAGGTGCAAGTCGGGACCACGTTTACTATGATCTGTTCGTTGGTGGTGGGCCCCAGAAGAGAAGATCTGACGGCTGCCGCCCATGGTAGTGAGAGGGTACATGGGGGATTCTTTGATTGACAAGAAATGGGAGTTTGCCAAGATGGTAGAAGCACGTGAAAACTGAGTTCATCGATGGAGGAATTTTTTTATTAAATTATCATTAAAATATTATTATTATTGTTGTCGGAGATGCCACTGTTTTGCCAAATCATCAAATTCGCCGGGAAATGCTAAATCCGACGATCGCATGACTTACACGTGATTGATTCCATAAAAAATGTCAAATTTTGGAGAAAATGGGGCAACATTGGTGCAATTATAAAGATATTGGGATAAATACCCAAATATTATCTTTTTTGAGGCAAAACTTGTACATGACCAAACTTACGGGGCAAAAAATATTTTATCTTGATTGGGAAATACCAACTCCGATGATCACGTGACATGCACGTGATTGATTCCGACAAAAATATCAAATTCCGGCGAAAACGGGGCAACATTGGTGCAATCTTGAAGATAATGTGATAAATGCCCAAATCTTATCTTTTTTGGAACAAAAATTGTACATGGCTAAATTTATGTGGCAAAAAAATATTTTATCCCTAGCTCAACCCGTTAATAGATTATTATAGCTCGACTTGCCCTTGCATATGACACGCCCTCCAATTACTTAACCATATTTAATTTCGAATTTTTATAATTTTTTTTTGTCAATGTTCGTCTATGATTAACAATTTATTTCCCTTTTTTTTATATATTTCATATAAAATTATGAAAATGAAATTTGGTCAATGAGATTAATGTATACCTAATTAAGTGTTAGTTGTGTGTCAATCAAAGTCCCACATCGGTTAGAATTGAGGATGTCGATGAGTTTATAAATGAGGGATGAATTCTCCGTAGCATGAAGCCTTTTGGGTGTGATACCCAGAGTGGTAAAACCGTGTAGTGGATTGAGTGGACTTGACTATTATAAAGGACGGATAAACCCAAAGCGAACAATATGATGTTAGTGGATTGAGTGGAACCCGGATAAACCCAACATTCAGTATATTATGAAATAGAAAGAGTTTATACATTAGAGGAAGTTCCATCAATTTGGATCATCACTCCCCCAATTTAATTACATCTAATTTTGGTTTCTTTAAGAACGTAATAGTCGTTTTCTTTATCTTTTTAGTTAAACTAACGTTGTCACAGAATCAATTCCTTCAAAAAAATATTAAATAATTTTAAGTGGAGACGAATTTAGATAGGGCATTAAGAAAGTTCCTATTTGGACCACCACCCACTCAAAACTAAATCTAATTTTGGTTTGTTTAAGAACACTAATTCGGTTCAAATATCTTTTTTAGTTAATCAAAAGTTGTCATAGAATATATTCCTTTGAACAAAAATAAGTGTCTTGGAATCATTTACTCATTTATCAAAGCAAATGTTAATTTATGAATTGTACAAGAAAAATAATATGGAATGTGAAAATAGAAAAATAAAAATAAAAATGGGGCCATTTATAGTTAGGGTGTCAATTAAGGGTATGTTTTTTTCTAATAGAAATAAGATTTTTAAGGACAAATGTCACATTCTCTCACATGTCTCTTACTCCTCAAAATCTGCCAAACCGTTGGATCTATTAACCCACTTGATTCATGGCCCATTATCCTTTCAAATATCAAAATGCACACATTTCCTATTTTGCCCTCATCATTCTTAATAATATTTCCCGTAATAAGATTTTCTTTAGTGACCGTTACACGAAAAAAAAAAAATATACATTTGGAGGCAAAAATAATAATAATGAATGATATTTCTATTCATCATGTTATTAGAGCTGTTAAATTAATTGAATAGTTTTAGAGATCGATTCGATTCAGCTTAACAAAGCTTGTACTCAATTCACCTTGGGACTATTCGAGCTCGACTCGTTTTATGCTCATGGAATTATCGAGTTAAGTTCAACTCGACTCGTTAAGGCTCAAAAATAATAATAATTAATAATATTAATATTATTATTTAATTATAATAGTGTATAATAAAATAATTATTAATAAATATAATAGTAAATATAAAATATTTTTATTATTACTAGTCTCGAGACTCGATTTGTTTGTAAGCTCATTACTTTAACGAGTCGAGCTCAACTTAATAAGTACTCAAACTTGAATTGACTCGTTTAACACCCCTATAGTTATACTACAATAGATTATATATAATAGAACTAATTTCATGTGGATTTTTTGTGGCCTTCATTTTTTTTTAAGATTGATTACAATTATATCTTTGAAATTAATATTGAACGCTAAATATTAAATTCTGATTGGTAAAATATGTCATGAACCACATAAAAACACAAAATAAGAAAAAATATAAAAAATATTTCTCAATGAAACGGTTTCATACAATAATTTATCATAGCAAAACGCCAATGCTTTTGTGTGATCATCGGACGGTAAACATGCTTTAAATTTCTTAACTAGTTATCGCATTTTAATAAAAATATTATTACTTTTTATTAAAGATGATATTCATTTTAATTTAGGGTCATTCTGGGGTGCACTCCCATATTTATGGTGTAAAATATGTTAGTGGGTAGTTTTTTTTAAAAAAAATAATTATATTATTATATTTAATGGTGTAGATTATATTAAAAGTTAATCTAACGGTTAAGATTGTCCAGATGCACCACAATCGAACTCTTTAATTTATATTGAGAATTTTTCATAAATATTTTCTTTAATGATTGTCACTTTATACCAATTAGATATATTTTTTAATTAAAATATTACATTTATAAGAACGGAAAGAGGGGAATAAAGTTGTAGGTGAATGAATGTTCATTGATGTAGTTAGCTGCCATTCAACAAAAAGGACCTTTGCTAATAAATATTCATAATGTATGGTGTTTGGTTAGTTATTGATATTTAAATTCATTTTTAAATTGAGGGAAAACAAAATATTATATGCATTTTAAATAAGGTTGATAGGAATGGATAGTAGAGAGCATATGGCATGCATAATACAAAATTGTCACTTTATATCACAACCCTCAATAAATAAATAGTTTGTTATTTTACGTACGGTGCGAAACGATTTCTAACCATCCTATCCAACCTACCCAAGCTGATGGCTTAGGGTGATTACAACAACTATTACATTAAGAATTCAAATACAAAAATGCTATTTGGTTTTTGATTCTATCCACTATACATCTAGGAGTTAGCATTCTCGTTCCAAAATATAGGACATTTCTTTCCATCCAAATATGATAAACCACTATAGCAAACATTATGAAAATAAGTCTTCTTACCTTTTTGTTGCCTCGGGTATCCACTATCATCTTACGGAAGACATCCGTTACTGAAGTGATTCTTCCTCTCCTCCACCTAATCCATCTCTTTACTTCATACCAAATAAGTCTTCTTACGGAAGGAGTAATACTAGATAAATGTTACATCACACTTTTTAAATTTCACAGGGTACTGGGTGCACACGTGGCAATTACTCATCATATTCCACTAAACCTTTCACATTTTTTTTATTTGTTTATCCCACAAAACTCTTCACGATTCAAAAAAAAAAAAAAAAAAAGACAATTTTATCTAACAACCTCAATGCTAGAATTAGGTCTCAACAAATCTCTTCACACTTCAAAAAAGGAAACACCACTTTATCTAACAACTTCAATGCTAGAATTAGGTCTCAATGATTTCTTACCAATCACAAGTTTCATGTTGGGCACAGAAAGTTTTTTTAATCTCAAATTTATCACTCAATTTTCACACATATATCATCACTTTATAATTATTTTATTACCTAAAAATATTATTTATCACTCATTTTTCACACATATATCATTACTTTATAATTATTTTATTATCTAAAAATACTACAATATCATATACAGACAATAAAGATATTTAATTAAAAGAAATGCATTAAAAATAATAATAGAAGTAATGGAGTGTTGTTTATATACCTTTAAAGAAAGATGAGGTGGTTCTCCATCAACATCCACACCAGGTCAAACACAAGTGAGCATTATTATTATGATCAGAAACTTGTATCACTACTCCTACTCTATTCTTACAAAAGAATATACCCCAAAACAAATCTAAAAACAAAATGAATCCAAATTAAGATATATTGCAATAAACAAGTAAATTAAATGGTAATGAACATCGCTTTTCTCTACTGTTTCTTTCTTGTTCCCAGGAGATGCCATGCCGAAATGAAACAGCTCGTGGCTCGTCTCGTTTTCGACTGTCGGGAAGGAGGGGAGCTCTTTCGTTCCATGATTCGCTTTGCTTTTTTTTCCACATCCCGGATTTACCTTCCTCACGGTGTTGTAGTAGCTTCAAGTATCCACATTTGATCCAAGACGACTGATTTACATGGTCGAGTGCAACGCCTCGTTGACTCACGTTTACACCACCTGTTCGCCGATCAGGTCTAGCCCAACGAGCAAGAACGAGATCCCTTGAAACAGCAAGAAGTAGAAATGGATCCCCTGAGCTGATAAAAGACTTCTGGCTGAAGCTGTTAGTAGAAGGAATGCTAGGGCTAATTCGTTCGTGTATATCCGGTTGTGCTTCTTCTTCCGGGATGCTCGTTGCTCCTGTTGAATTATCTCCTCCCTCATTTCCTCTAAATTAGGCTCAGAATTACCTCTGTGGCGTGGCGTTGGCTCTTTCTCGACCAAGGATATGAGGTCACCCTCGGAGGACCGGCCTGATTTCTTGGTGACAACCCACTCGTACGCGCTGCCAAGCTGGAAGAGGCCGGAGATCATGGCGTTGAACTTGGTCACCGACATTGTGTTTTCAAAGAGGAGGTAAGGGACGATGAAAGGGAAGGATTTTGGCGCTGGAAGTATGTTGAGAAATGACATCGTAGCAGGTATGTAACAAACGACCCATGATGGAAGCGTGGCCTCCGGAACAAACATGGTCATCGGAAGAATGATGCAGAAGAGCGTAAACGAGTAAAACGGGAGAATAAGCTTTCTTAGCAAGAAGAACAGGAAGATTATGTTGGCCTTTTTCCAAATACTGATCTGCACAAACCAAATACACAAACAAAATAAACACCATTGCTTACATTCTATATCAGCTCAACAAAATCGTATAATCAAATATTAAAACGATACTCCTATAACAACTAGCAATCTAAAGATGACGTAGTCATTCAACATGGTATTAAAGTCAGTCCAAAGAGAACAGACGTTACAAGCATTAATGATGATTTGATCGAACAACTTAAGCTCTTAAACGAGGTAGACGACAAACCTTTGATTGAATAATGGCAGGTAAACAGAGACGGAAGAGCTGCATTGGTCCGGAATGCCAACGGTGCTGTTGCTTCCGATAAGCCTCATATGATTCCGGCAGTTCACACTGACACTGAATAACCAAACCCATCATCAACATTGCATCACAAACACAACACAATATAATGCAATTTCGCGAGAGAGGTGATATACCTCGACATCATTGAGAAAGACGAATTTCCATCCATGAAGATGCGCGCGAACAGCAATGTCCATATCCTCCACGGTTGTCCTCTCCAACCAACCGCCCGATTCTTCCAACGCCTTAATCCTCCATATACCGGCCGTCCCGTTGAACCCAAAGAAATTGAGGTAAATCCCATTAACCTGCTGCTCCACTTCAAAGTGAAAAGCTAGATTGATGAGCTGCAGCCTGGTCAGCAGATTCTCATCCTTGTTCACAAATGACCATCTTGCCTGAACCAATCCTACCTCCTCATTATCCTACAATTCAAACCGAAAGCAAGCGAAATGACAACAAATAAACCACAATGCAGGCACAACAACACATATAATAGATACAACTTAAACCAATGCTAGCAATACCTTGAAGTGAGGAATGGTTCTCTTAAGAAAATCAGGATTAGGCTGAAAATCAGCATCAAATATGGCAACAAATTCATAATCCTTAACATAGCTGAAATTCATTGCTGATTTAAGATTGCCTGCCTTATACCCCTCCCTAATCACTCTATGTCTGTATATGATATTTGCACCATTTTGCTTCCATTTATACACTTCCTCACTAATCAAAGACTGAGCTACAGGGTCATCAGAATCATCCAAAACTTGAATCAGCAAATTCCCTTTAGGCCAATCCAAATTACACACAGCAGCAATAGATTGTTGATAAACCTATCATCATTCAGACAAACTACCCTATTATTATCACAAGAAAAGACCCAAAATAGTTAAAAGGGAGGAGGTTAAGAAGATGGTTTACTTACCTCCTTTTCATTGCACATGGGGATCTGAACTAAGACCATTGGGAAATAGCCTTGTTCACCGGATTCAAGATCTGCAATGCCTTGTTTGGCTACGGGTTTAATGTTCCTGATCTTGATCCAGAAGCAACCCAAACACAGGATTAGCCTATCCACACTCTGGATAAGGAATAGCACTATGCAAACATTGGTCAAGAACTGAAGCGGTGGAGCAAGATACTCCACTCTGATTATGACCCAGTTGGAGTAAATCGAATGGAATGCACTCTTAACTAGAACAGGATTTGTCAAGCTGTAGAAATGGTGCAATTGGAGATCCGATGCTCCAAAATGCCACCCTTTGAAGTAAGCAAACATTTCAAAACCAAGCATGAGCAGGGACAGCCAGAGGAAGACTCTGATGCAGCTGTGGAATCTTGATTTCGCCGCCGGATTGTCGGTGTCGGTGCGGCCAGAGGCGAGGCGGCGGCGGACGATGGAGGCGAGGGAGAAGAATGCGGCGGCAATGGAGGTGAGACAGCCGGCTGCCTTGTGGGCTTTCAGGAGGAGGACCCAAGTCAGCTGCTTGGCGTTCTTGTTGCGTCCACCCTTGCTAACGGCATCGTTTGGGTAGATGAAGTCCTCATCTGAGGGGGACTCCAGCTCCACCATGGACCAATTATTAGGGTTCTCCATTTTCACCACCACCGGAGTCCCCCTGTGAGTTTCCTTCGCCCACCATGGAGCCATTCTTCAAGAAAGCTCCCAAGATGGGATTTTTCAGACAGCCCAACTTCCACAATGCAAGAAAATAGCTCCCAAAGATGGGATTTTTCAGAGACCCTTCAGACAGCCCAACTTCAAGAATGCAAGAAATTGGGAGAAGGGGGAGAAATGAGGGGGTTTTTAGCTAGGTGGGGTGGGGGTAGGTAGGGTGGGGAAAAGTGAGAGAGAGCTACAAAAACTTCATTTAGGATGACAATGTGCAAGAAAGGAAGAGGTGCAGCAGGTATTAAAGGACGCGTGGGAGGTTATAAATTCTAGCAGCAGAGGAAACACACACTACCAGTATAATACCATATTATACTGTATTCCATACACTACAAATCCAGAGAGAGAGAGAAGAGGATAAAGGAGAAGGAATGGGGAAACACTATAACTGAGAAGTATAGTACAAAAGTTGCTCTACATTACAGCTTGCAGCAAGTGTTTAAATTATAAAGTGTACCCCACCATTAGTGTTTAAATTATATACTATTGAAAAAGATGTCTACAGAGAGAAAGAAACAACAGAGAAGAGAGAGAGAGAAAGGGAGTTGGGAATGGGGTAACAGCTCAACACGTTGTGAAGAGAAATAGAAAAATCAAAATCAAGAAACACAACCACCAAACCCCTCTTTTCATTTTCCACATAAACAAGATCGATAATTCAGTGCCCATTATTACATCTCCTCCTCAATTTTTCTGCATGAACAAAACAATAAACAGACACCATTACCAACCAATTTGGATGGATTTTTCCCCTTTCTTTAAAAGAAAAAGAAAAATACGCCAATCAATGAAGGCTGGAATACAAAAGGATTAGATCATGCACCCATATATTGAATATACCGACAATAAATTGTGGGCAATAGGGTTTTTTTTTCCTTTTTCTTTTTTCTTTTCCCCCCCTTCTTTTTTCAGTGCTGGATTCAATACAATTACAAAAAAAATATGCCCGCAGATTAAAAAAAATAAAAATCTACAAACCTATCTTCGCCCTAGCAAGAATTCTTTAATGGAAGTGGAATGTGTCAAAGAAAAATCCCAGAAAAAAAAGAAAATTTAAAGAGACGGCATATGTATCAATTATTATCATACAAAAAAGAGGGAATTTGACTGGATTTAAGAGTTAAAAAGAAAATTAATTATGGATGGATTTACGCGGTGTTTTAATATCTAAACTTAATCTAGTATTAATGATTGTTTATCTATGAAATAAATATAGCACCGATTAGGTGTGTTATTTTCGTGAATGATTTGTTATGTGATTAATATATTGATCGATTAGATGTGTTATTTTGTAAATGACTTGTTATGTCAATAATTATATGATTTATATGTTATTTTCTTGAATGATTTATTGTGTTATAAATATTAATTGATATGTTAGGAGAAAGAAAATCCAACAATCTTCAATTTTACAATTTTTATTTTTGCAATAAGATCTCTCACGTATCTTAAGAATCTTGTTTGATTACTTATAAATTAAAATTTTAAAAAATTAATTAGAAAAAATAATTAATTAAACTTTGCTTGCATATAAACTTGACATACATTCAAAATTGGATGTTTATTTGAAAATTTTCCACAGTATATTTATATTTAAAAAAATTGTTTACGTTTTTTTTTATTTATATTTTTTATTATTTAAAAATGTAATAATTAAAATTATTTTTTATTGATTAATTTTTTTAATTTAAACATAATAAATTTATAAAATGTAATAACCTCTATACAAAGAAAAGTGATAACGGTGTTGTGAAGTATTTCATGAAGAATTTATGATATAAATAAAAAGTAATAACATTTTTAATAAAAAAATAATAACTAATTATTAAAGTATATTTTACGAATAATTTATAAAGTGAATAAAACGTGATAATACTTCTATTTTTATAAAAAGTTATGAGAGACTCTCATGTGGATGTGTTATTTGTGAAACGGTTGTGAGACGGGTCGATCCATCATTAAAATATGCTTATTGTATATATAAAGTATGTTTATTTGTAGTTAAAACATGTTAATAATAAATCATATTATAACACATTAAAATCATAATTCATCATATTTTAGAAAACATATTTTAACAACCATTAAACATACTTTATCAATATAATAGTATATAGTGATCGATCGATCGACCCGTCTCACAAGAGACTTTGTCAAAAATTATGCCTAAATTTTTATTTTTATTTTTAAAAAAAGTGATATCTATTGTAATTATTTAAAAAACAATTTACTGAAATATTTAAAAGTGAAATATTCAAAACCGGCCATTCTTTTTTTTTTTTTTATTTCCTAATTTAATTTAATTAATATCTTTTGGTTAGGAAGATCGCGCAATTGGCAGAATAACATTCTTGCATGCGTGAGGGGAATATTAAAATGCTAAAAAAAGGAGAAAGAATCTATTTTAATTTTGGATGATATTATATTACATTGACACTGTTTTATACTTTGATATAGGTGGTTATTCTTTATTATAAATGTTATATTTTTTTTAAAAGTTTATAATTTTTTATTTATATTACAAATTATTGTAAAATATATAATTGAATATCACTTTTTTATTATAAAAATTATCACTTCTTATCTGTTTTACGGATATTTTGTGATATGGTCATATACAAGCATTTGTCTTTAATTTTAAGTGGAATTAATTATATTATTATCTTATTTGTGATTAATCGAAGGCAATTAGAGGGATAATTAATTAGATTTAAGGAATTAGTCCATAGTGTCTCTCCCTATGTCAAAGGTAGAAGAGATTTACTGTGTTTCTAAATTGACGCTTTACCATTGAGTCCGTTTAGTGGTGATATTGGCTTAGTTAGTCATGTTGTATTTGCCTTGAGTTTATATATATATATATATATCGACGCTTTGCCAAAAATAAATATGCAAACCATATTTTGCCACTTCAATTTTTTTACCCTTCTAAATTCTCTAATAAAGTGGACGAAATTTCTAAAGTAAATTAAGGATGTTAATGAGTTGAGTTCATTCGCAAGTACTTGTGCTGAACGACTAGCTAGCAAAACATTTAAATTGATTAGAATTTAATTGACTCAAGTTTCGAATAATTTGAGTCCAGCTTAAAAATACTCGAGTCGATAATCTCACAAGCTTAACTGAACTTACATTAGCTATGTTTGTTTTTTCATTTTATCAAACTCGAATTTGAATTTGAAATTCTAGTATGGGGTTTAAATATTTTTTCCTGCCCTGTCCTTCCCGTGCACCCTAGTTTGGTAAATACATGCGACGGAGGTAGCTGAATCATTCCATGTAGAGAGCGTACTGATTCGGAGCGGAGCCTTTATACGACTACTTTATTAGCTCAATCTCTATTGCCAGGGCTTGGCTGTTAGTAGCTAATGTAGCTATCTTTCGAGTTCTACTATTTCTGCTTTGGAAATAGAATATAGACTCTACTATAGGCAGTTAATGAGTCGAACAATTCCAGTTGTTAGAAAGGAATTGAGTCTCGACTCTACTTCTCCTCATGCGTTTCTTCTTTTTCTTTCATTTTTTTTCACTGTTAGATAGTCATTGTATTACTCTTCTCAAGTGTTGTATCAGTATGGAGCCATCGTCGTCGGTCAGTCGGTCATCAGCCTGTCGGATGAGGTCTTTCCCTTACCGAATAATTAAGTGTATGAGGAAGGATGATTGTGTTTGACTTTCTGTTTTTTTAGGAAAGTTCAAACTTTTGTGGGACAATTCGAAATAGAAAATGTGTCATTTGAAATGAAACAGAGTGATTACTATATTTTTATTGAGTTAGTCTCTTGTAAATTTGATTTACATCATAAACCCTTGTAAACACTATGATCCCCCTTAATTTAAACACTCTAGAGACCACATAATTTATATCGCGAACCAGGTTTACACAAGTGATGGTAACTTTTATTTCAAAGTAATTTAACATAAAATTAAATTTCATATAATCAAAAACTCCAAATAAAACAATTTTATTTTAAACAACACATTGAGGTTCCATAAATTTAAGAAACTAGATTTAAAACCCACACTATAAACAATATTTATACTCTTCGTGTATAATAATACCGAACTTATTATAGTATTAAAATATCTAATTTATCAAAATTATAAATAATGAAAAATGCCTCAATTAGAAAATGTCACCACATATATATATATATATATATATATATATATATATATATATATATATATATATATATATATATATAAACTCTCTTATGAGACATTACATATGTGTGAGACAGTTTGTGAGACGTGTTAAAGTATGTCTATTATATAAATAAATTATGCTTAATGATTGTTAAAATATATTTTCTAAAGCATGATAAATGATGAATTCAAGTATGATTTTAGGGTGTTAAATATGATTCATTATTGACATACTTTAACTACAAATAAGCATATTTTACCTATATAATAACCATAATTTAGTAATGGGTCGACTCGTTTCACAAGAAAATATGTCATATATATATATATATATATCACCTTTTGATTTTGATTTTTTTTTTCTTCTTCTTTTATCTCTCTTTATTATATAATTAATTTATAGACACTCATATGTATGAGATCGCAGGAGGGTCGCCTACTAGAGAAATTATGTCAATTTTTTATTTTATTTTTTTTAAAGCAACATCTTGCGTGAGAGTCTCACATAAGATCATTTTACACTTTTTAAAATAGTTATCACTTTTGCTATAAAACGTTATCACTTTTGCTATAAAATATTATCACTTTTCATTTATACTATTGTTTATGAAATATCATTATCACTTTTACTAATTGAGTATCACTTTTCATTATAAAAATTATCACCTTTTATTCGTCTCGCGTAAGGGTTTATGTATGACGGTCTCACACAAGTCTTTGCCTTAAAGCATTTGTTCGAAAATATTATAATTGGTCCAAAATAAATATTAAAAGTAGTATACGTTCAAAATTTTTGGTATGGTGAAAATTATGGTATAGTATAATTCCTTTCTGAAATTTTCAATAAGGTAACGATATGTGAAATAAGAAACCAAGATATTTGAACATATATTGATACTAGGAATGTAAGCTTCAGAAAAGAGGGACAAGATCGGGTACAGGATTGAGTAGTACACAAACCCACAAGGAAGGTATGCGGGTAACGACGGAGTACAGATTCTCTTATTTTACTCAATTACTCGAACCAAATCCGATCTGATTACCTAAATTTTAATTAATAAATATTCTCTTCATCCTATCTGATTACCTAAATTTTAATTAATAAATATTCTCTTCATCCTATAGAAACGGTTACACATTTTCATTTTGGGCGTCCCATAAAAAAATTTACATTTCCATTTATAGTAAATGAGACTCACACAAAATATTTAAATATCTTCATGGGGCTCATAATACTACACTAATATAATTATTCACAACACATTAAAATATTATTTCTCTTACATCAATATATATTAAAATACTACATTCATTAATCCCCGTGCAAAAAGCAAACGTAAATCTTTCTATAGGATGGAGGAAGTATATATATTTCAACTTTTATAATAGTGTTAATTGCGCCACAAGTCACCACCTTTGCTTGAATTACAAATTAGTCTAAACATTTAAAAAATTTGTAAAAAAATACTCTAGTTTAATGTCCATTTGCATATTAAACCATCATGCAGCAGGAGGCTATTCGGATGATGACGTGTCATTTTACTCAGCCAAATCATGTGACACATGTCAAATATGCCTTCGTTTTAGAGTTGGAATAAAACTTGATTTAAATCTAAAATATTATATTTTTTGCAAACCAAAAATCAAACTTTCTCTTCTTCCAAAGTTTGCGGCTGGGAAGACTTCCGAGGAGATGAATAGATGGAGGTAAGATAAAAAAAAACCATAGCCAAGCCACAGTTCCTGTTGAACCCTTTTGGGTGTTGACCCAAATGATGATTGATGAGAGTGGAAATCATATACTTTAAGGTCTGATTAATATTTGCACAAAAAGGTAACGCTCTTGTTGTTACCGATAAAAAGGTACTCGAGAGGTGTTGTGTCATGTTTTTCACAGAAAATAGGGATAGAGTGATTAAGGATCGAATGGGAGTAAAAGGGAGCTAGAATAGCTAAAGAAAGTGTTCACACGGCCGACGCATGGCTACAGTCGTGCATGATTACTCGCTGTCGTGTGAGAACACTTGCAGTCGTGCAAGAAAATCTTGTCACACGGTTGCTACCGTGTGACATCACACGATGCCGGGTGAGAGAATTCCAAGTGAGACTTGCTGGTGTATTGTCGTCGGCACCCAAAAATAAGATTTATAAAATTTCTGAACAAATCTACTAAAATATAGTAGGATGAGTACGAGTCGAACCCAAGGGAGTAATTGAACTTCAATTGAACTTAACGTGTTTCTAAAGTAACAATGGGGGGTGGATAGGATTCTAACAACTACTAACATGAAAATAAATAATCAAAATAATTATAAAACAATCTAGTCCAAGGATTTGATCCCTCCCATATCCTAATTCATAAAACCGCAAAATCAAACATGCAAACAATTATACAAACTCAAATTCCTAGGTTAATGGTACGATCAAATTAACCCGAATGTTCTTAAGATCATCAATTAGGGTACGACCACTAAATTGAACTATTCACAAGTGACCCTATGGATTCGAACTCGCAAATGCATTAAGACTCCAAACATAGAATTACTAGGTTACGAAAACCTGCTAGGAATCATACAACCTAGATCCTATTACACCTAGAGAGAATTATCTCTATTTGCTACTTAATTTACTCCTCACAACAATTACGGATTGTGGATTACGAAATAGCATTAAGCAATTAAATAATTTAATTAGATAACCAGACTAAAATAATTATCAAAGTGCTATTAAGAACATTAAAGCATGTAATAGAATAAATTTATATAAAAGTTTGCAATATAAAATTCAAAATAATAAAATAAATAATCCATGGGAGGTTTACAACTCTCGGACTAGAAACTAAATTACATAATTAAAATTAAATCTAAAATAAAAACGATAAACCGATATGTTCTTCATGATGGAGCCTTCTCCTAATCTGCCTTGTCCTTCCCAACGTGAGTGTTCGGATGTGAGATTCCGGATCGTGATGTTATAATCCTCAAAATCATAAATTAAATCCTCTAATTAAATTCCTTGATCACCTTTCCTTTTTTCAGTTGTCCAAGTTCATTGTATCTTTCTCCCTTTGGTAAGTTTAATTTTTTTCTTCAAATCAAATCTCTCCTTATTATTACTTGCTATTTTCCTGCAATTAAAATTATTGTAACTGTCCCACAAAATAAATTATTGTGACTATACAATTTATCTCAATTTTGGCCTGTTTCAATAAGAAATAAAATAATTAAGGTTCAAATATGAAAAATATAAATAAGTTGTAATTACACTAAATAATTCACAACTCACGCGTAAAGAAGTAAATTTCATTCAAAATAATCGTGTAAAATTACGACTTATCATTTGTCCAAGGACATGCCCCCGTGCATGAAGAGTACATGTTACTGTCACCGTGAAGTGATTTTGCGCCCAGTTGTCACCGAGTGAGGGTACTTCACGCCATACGTTACTGTGTGTTGAGCATGTTGTAGTGCTATCCTCCGTGTGACTACCGAGTGACCGCCGTGTGTGGCCCAAACTTACGCATTGTGTCATATTTTGGCTCAGGCCCAGTATGTGAAGTACAAAAAGCAGAATACATCGAACAGATTAGTTTTCACGCCTCTCACATTATACAGTGCCCTAATTTCACCCATCACTCACCACCTTTCACCCATTCACCGGAGAGACGATCGGAGTTGCTACTTGGATTGGAGACGGAGATTCCGATGGAGGTCGTGATTAAAGAATCAGAGTCCTTTACATGGGTTCTTTATTTTTCAGTTATTATTATCTATTATTTTAAAATAATGGTTGAGGCTTATTACATCTTTGTGATTTGTCCTCGTAAATCCGTGAGCTAAATTTTTTGTTGTTGATAATGTTAAGGCGTTAAGACAGTTTTGACTATGTGATTTGATTGCCCTAAACTTGGATTTATTACACTGCAGAATGTTTATTTTGTTATTGACAAAGATATTTTAAGACTCCATATTATTGTATTTTAAGTTTTGATTCTTTAATTATTCATGACGGTATCACTGATTGATAGTTAATAGGATTCTTTATTTCTACATGATAATTGTTGTTTCCTATGACAGTCTTATTTCCTATGACAGTCTTAGGGGATTGACCTATAATTCCTAAGAGTGTTAGACAATCAATTTGGAATATTAGTTACTTGGTAATACATCATTATTAGGTAATTGGTAAGAAGACGAAGGGAGTTAATAATTTAGTACTTAGAAAGGGAAGTCTAGTGTTGTAGCCTTTAATAGAATTTAGCATGAAGTATTTATAGAGTGAGTGAGAGTTAATTCCTTATCGATCCTAGGATTTGCATCTCATTACAATTGTTAGATCCTACCTGATCAAGGTGATTTAAATAGGTTTAGTGATCCTCTTATAAACGTTTGCAAATAATTAATTTGGGTCTAAATAATCAGTCACATGTTAAATTGTTTGCCTGAGCATTACCAATTCTCCATCTTTGAATTCTAAATCCTTTTCTTTGCGTGATTTGTTTTCTTTGCTTAGTAATTATTTAAATTCAGTCTTTATTAGTTACTTAAATATTTCCAACAACTCCCAGATTCGTCTTGCAATTAAATTGTCATACATCGAATTATTATTTAAATTTATAACTATCTTATGTGAACGATAATTAACTTGGTCATACGCGCTACAATTGATCCCTTACACTTGAGGGTGAAAGAAAATAACGATCAATGATCTTCAAATTTCATGGGTTGATTTTAATTAAAGGCTCAGGCCCAAGCCATGTTTTATCCCCTGCCTTCTTCTTTATCTAACGATACAAACCCTAATGGCAGATGAAACATTTCACTTCCCCTTTTTCCCTCCTCACGCTTCTGACAGCGTTGTATTTCTTCTCCCCGAGAAGATTATGACTGGATTTAAAATACACTCCGTGTGTATTCTTCTTCCAAGTCAGAAATTGAGAGAATTAAAGTGGTGTCGTTTCTTCCTTCTCTGGTGGGTTATATATATTCTCAGTGGGTTCTTTGTGAACCACACTTAGGAATCTAAGCACCCTTCATTTCTTCTTCTCCGGCGAAGCTCTGATGGCGATAACCGCACATACCCAACAGTGGTACTAGAGCGAATCGGTTGAGCGTTATCCGACGTCGGCGAGTTCAGTTTGTGGGTTTTCTTCCTCTTTCTTATCTGTTCAAACTTTCATTTTAATGGGAAGACTCTCTCCTCTTTTCTGTTATAATTTCTTTCTATCTGCAAAAATTTACAGATTAGTTATGTTGTTTTTTGGATCTGTTACTTTTCTAATATTTACAGATCTGTTCTATCTTCTAACGTGAGCCTTTTTGATTTGTTTGTTTGTTGGCTATACAGTTCAAGCTTGGTAGCAGGACATGGTGTGGCACCAAGAAGTGGAAGTTTCTCGTCTGAGTTGCTACTTGGAGAGGGCTTAGTAACAAACGGCTTCTTCCAATGCGTACATCTTTCTTGGTATATCCTGATAATAAGTAAGAGCATAAACTGAAATATTCTGGATGGCCTAGGAGGGATCTGCCCCTATTGAGAATGAGCAGGTAGCTCGTAGCTGCTGTGGTGGTACGATATATTCATCCGAGACACCGCTCTAGTGAAATAGCTTAAACATCTTCCTTTATTTTCTATTATGCCTGAGGTGGCTGGTCCTCCCCTTTGTGATACCCTGAGGCAGCTGGTCCTTTATGTGATTTTATTTGTTCATGTATTGCATTCTTCATGAATCTTATATTTCTGGGCTTTTAATTCCACTGCTGTAAATATGTCCATTTTGTGTTAACCTACATCTTTTCTCGATTTGTGTTCAATTATGGTAGTAATTAGGCCCTAAGTGACCGCATGAGCATTCAATAAATCGATCCGCGAATTGGGATGATCTCATCTAACCTGTGTATGATAGATTGTTACTTTGATTTTGTGTTATTCCGTCTAAAGTGTATTTTACTTAACTTTAACTATCATGGCTTCGTCTTCTTTGTTTAGACAACCCTCGTTTAATGGTAAGGGTGACTTCAGCATCTAGAAACAAAAAATGAAGTGCATCATCATCCAACAAAGGATATTCAAAGCCATAAATCACACATTTGATAAGGATTAAATGGATGATAAAAAGGTTGAATTAAATGAGCTTGCTTTGTCAGATATTTTCTTGAATCTCTCTAATCATGTGCTTAAAAAAGTTGGTGTGCATGATTATACCAAAAACTTTGGGAAAAGTTGGATGAGTTGTACACTGAATCGTCTTTGCCTAGTAAAATGTTTCTTCTTGAAAAATTCTTTCGTTTTAAACTTGACGTAAACAAGGATATTGAAGAAAATTTTGATATGTACTCACTAAATTAATTCAAGACAAAAAGCAAACGAGTGACAATCATATTGATAAATACACTTCTATTGCGCTTTTAAATTATATACCTAAATATTATTGTAATGTCAAATCTGCTATCAAGTATGGCCGGATGATGTTACTCTTGATGTTATGGTAAATGTCTTAAAAAGAAAAGAGCATAATTTAAAACAGAAAATGGGTGTTAAAAATTCTTTGGAGGTTATGCATGTTAAGGGAAAACCTCATAACAATCTCGTAACATGGAACAAGAACAAGAATTTGAAAAAAAAGGATAAATCTTTTTATGTGAAACCCTAGAATAATCAGAATTCTTACAAGAAAAATAGAAAATGCAATAATTGCCATGAACGAGGACATTATGTGAATAAGTGTCCTCATTTTAAGAGGAATAATCCTACTGATCATGCTAATGTTGCCTCTGACTTGAGTTATGGTGATGTGTTTGTTGTTTCTGAAAGTTGTGTTGTGAATTCCATGCATTCATCTTTGTGTGATAATGAATGACTAGTGAATTCTGGTTGCACATTTCATATGACATCTTTTAAACATTTTTTTTCTTCATATAAAAATGTTTCACTTGGTACTTTGTCTATGGCTAACGACAAAAGATGTGATGTTCTTGGTGTCGGTGACATTTGTTTGCATTTTAAAAATGACTATGTGATTACTTTGAAAAATGTGAAACATGTACCTGATTTGTGTAATAACTTGATTTCTTATACTACCCTAGAAGATAAGGGTCTTGAGGGCAGGTGGGGAAAGGGTAGTATATGCATTTTAAAGGATTCTGTGCCTATTTTTTATGTTGAAAGGATGAATAACTTGTATGTTTGTTGTGCTAAATCCGTTTTTATGTCTCCTAATGCTGTTAAAGAAGATAAAACAAATATTTGACATCGAAGGTTAGGTCACATGAGTAGTAAAGGTCTTTAATTGTTGCATAAAATTGGTTCTTTTTGGTGGTGATAAGCTTATGTGCATTCCTTTCTATGACTCTTGTATGCAAGGCAAACATGCTAAAGTGAGTTCCCCTTATCCTAAAAATTCTTCATGTTGTGATATTTTTTAATATTTACATGCTGATGTGTGGGGCTGTTGAGAGTAAAAATCAACGTGTTTTAGTATTTGATTTAATGCCTTTTTGTAAAAAATATTATCGTTTGTTAGCACAAGTCTCTTACATGTCCATATATTTGATAAAAAGGTACATTTGAGGTGTTTTATTATGTTTTAAGTGGAAAAAGATCAAAAGTTCAAAGTTGGAATATAGAGTGAAAGTTTGAAGGAATGCTAAAAACGCATGTCCATATTGCATAATTTTTTTGGATTTGTGTGGAAGTCCAAATTGATCATGTGATATATTTTTGGAAAGTCACTAAAAAGATAATCGTTTTGGTCCAAGAATCACTCAAATCGAAGTTTGTATGAGGAAGTTATGCTTGAAATGGTAAGGTCGTGCAAGCTAGTCTGCAGCTCGGCAGACCACTCGGGGAGAGCTCAAGGCGAGCTGGACCAAAATTTTACCCCTCAGTGGTCAGATTGGCTCAAGTTGGGGTCTTACAGAGCCCATGTGACGTCATCTTTTGAGCCATGTGCCGCATGACCAAAACTCAGCATGTCAAAACTCAGCTCTTGTCAAGCTGGGTGCCGAGCTGCATCATTTTTATCGGTTCGCAGTCTGTTTTGTCCAAATTCATATTTTATATCTCCTAGTATGTTTTTGGGTGTATTTTTGGCATAAAAAGGCCTTAAGAAACATCCTAGAGTAAGACACGTAGAAAATGAGACGCAACACACAAGGGAAGACAGAATCGCTCCATCGTATTCAATACACCCTTCCCTATCCATCTTTCACTTCATACACATCCATCCCATCATTAATCCACACCGAAGGAGATTCAAGTGTTGTTTAAGAGGGAGATCAGATAATTGGAGAGAAGGAGAAGGAAGGCGGAACAACACCGACATTAGGGTTTTTCATTTTCTATCTTTACTCTGCATTTGTCAAGACTTCTTGTATGACTTTGATAGTCATGGGAGTTGCTTGTAATTCTATGGGCTAATTTCGTTTACAGTTTTAAGTTTTGAAAGATAGACGTAATTGATTTGATGAACTAGATTGAATTTGTGAATTAATGTGGATTATTATTTTGGTTTAGTTGATTCGTCTTGAGACTCTGAAATCATGCTTCGAAATGTCTTCACATTAAATTCATGACATCTGCTATTATGTTTGATTTATTATGTTAGCTTGTGTTTGTTCGTGAATTGAATTGTTTATCTGTTAGAAATTAAGGTAGTTCCACAATACACACATTAATTCTAAGAACTGGTAAATTAGATGCTTGAACAAGTATCTGAAAATGTTGAAGTGCATGAAATGCATGATAATCAAGAGCTTGATGAGCCTGCTATGAGTGAAAACGAACCTGAAAATCCTGTGAATGATGACAATGTGTTACCTAGGGATAGACCTCGGAGGAATATTAGACAACCTGCTAGGTTTGATGATTTTTACATTGATACTCATGATTTTAATGCATTTGAATGTATTGATAATGAACCTAAAACCTACCAAGAATCTTTAAAATCCAAGAACTCTGTGAAATGGTTAAATGCTATGAAAGAATAAATGAACTCTTTGCATGTTAATCATACTTAGATCCTATTTCCTAAACCTGCTCATTGTTCCATTATTGGTTGCAAGTGGCTATTTAAATTAAAACAATAGTTGGAAGATGTTAGGTTTAAAGCTAAATTGGTGGCTAAGGGTTTTACTCAAAAAGAGGGGATTGATTACAATGAAATCTTTGCTCCCTTTGTTATATTCACCACTGTTCGCATAAAGTTTGCATTAGTTGCTCATTTTGATTGGGAATGGAAACAAATGGATGTAAAACTGCTTTTCTAATTTTTGATTTTGATAAAAAGATTTTCATGAATCAGTCCGAGGGCTTTGTGGACCCCAAGCATCCTAACCATGTTTGTTTGCTTGATAAGTGATATTTTCACCTAAATTTTAGTATCTTTTTATGTGTGTTTTCGTATATTTTTATTCTTATTTATGTGCTATTTGGTGGAGTTATGTGTTTTTATGGAATTAAGTGTGGATGAACTTAATCATATGTAAAACAGTTGAAATCGGAGCGAAAATGGAGAAGGGAGACAAAAGAAGGAAGAAGAAAATGGGCAGCAAGAACATGGCCAGCTATTTCAAGTACACGAGGCGTGTCGTGCTACAATAACCGTGTACTGAAAATGGGCCTGTAAGAGATGGCCGTGCGACGACATCAGAACGCACAACACGACCATCCCTTGGCCATGTTGCAGCACACGACTCGTGTGCCGTTGTAAGTTCGTGTTGACCCAGAAACTCTGACACGACTCGAGGCATGTTGCAGCACAAGAGTCGTGTAGGTGCCTGATCAGTAAAAAAATCAGATTTCTTCTAGAAGGTCCCCAATGAGTATAAATACCCATCCATTCAACCTTTGAATGAAGATGCACGAAATTTCAGCTACTCACACACCTCACACACCAATCCTTTGATTTTACACCATATTCTTCATCCCTTCATCCATATTTTGATTCTACATCATCTCTCCATAAATTCTACTATCCAAATCAAGTGAAGAAGCAAGGAAGAGTGGGTGATCATCAAATGAAGGAAGGAGATTCAATTGGAGTCAATCCAAGGGAATTTTCATCCCAATTTTGTGTTAATCCTCTAGTTTACCATGATTCGTAAGGTTTTTAATGTCTATGTTAAGGATCTTATGAAGATTGTAGGCTAATCTCCCTTGTGGGATTAGCAACATAAAAGTTTGTGGTTAAATTTTGGGATCTATGTATTTAAATTCATATGTTGATTGGGTTAATTGATTTCCTATCATTGATGCTTTGGATCTTGATTTTTTGATGATTTGTGTGTTTAGATGCTCTAAATATATGATTAGATTGAGAAATCAATTATGTGATTAGGACATTTAAGTGAATAATTTCATCAAAAACTTCATGTGCATTATAAATCGTAAAGAGATTGGGAAATCCTTTAGAGTTTAGAACCCTTTGATAGGACATGCGGTTGGTTTGATCGAGAGATTGATTAATTGTGTGAAGGGATTCTTATTTCAAGCTTAGTACCTAGTTGGAATTGTTTGAATGAGAACCAACATTTGTGCTAATTGAGATTAATATCCTATTCATCTTGAGAAGGAGCTTAGGTGAAATAGAGTTGGCCCTTAATCAATACCCTTGATTCATATGAGTTTAATGCATGTATCCTAAGATTTCCCACTACTTAATTGTTGTTGATCTCACTTTTGCTTAATTTGGTAAACCACATTTCATCCATTTATCTTGTTTGTTTGATCATTGTTTTAATTGTTTTGATTACTTCTATTTACTTGTTTGAACAACCACTCTATTGATGATTCGTCTCTATAAAATTACAACAAATATGAGATCGCTTAAGCACTAGTACCTATCTCCCTGTGGTTCGATAAATTCTTGAATTGATCAACCCGACTACAAGTTATGGCTAATCAAGTTATGGCTAATCAAGTTAGTTGCTCATTTTGCTTGGGAATGAAAACAAATGGATGTAAAACTGCTTTTCTAATTGGTAATTTTGATAAAAAAAATTTCATGAATCAGTCCAAGGGCTTTGTGGACCCCAAGCATCCTAACCATGTTTGTTTGCTAAAAAATTATATGGTTTGAAACAATACCCTAGGCAATGAAACAAAAGGTTTATTAATGCATGTCTTTCTTAAAATTTAAAAGAAGCTTATATATATGGTCATTGTCTTTACTTCAAACTTGAAATGTTGATCATGTTTTATTTCTTATCTATGTGGATGACATATTGATTATTAGTCATAATCTTAAGCATGTTGAACTTGTTTAAAAAGAATCTATGTGATAATTTTGATATGAAAGATTTAGGGGATGCTAAAAGGATACTTGACATGAATATTGATAGGGATAGAAAGAACCATATTCTCTTATATAATCATATTTCATATGTTGAAAAGGTTTTGAGTAAGTTTTCTATGTTGGCTACAATATCTGTTAATGTGCCACTTGCTGCCCATTTTATGCTAAGTAAGGATAAGGCCCCAAAATCAAATTCTAAAATTTCTTAGATGAAAAATGGGTCTTAGTCCAATTCCATTGGATCTGTGATGTATCTAATGATTAGCACTAGGCATAAGCTATTAGTTTCTTGGGTAGATACATATCTAATTCAGGTATGCCTCATTGGGAGGCCTTAAAATGGTTGTTATGGTACACATCAAAGGCTTTATGGAAGTAAGTCTTCGATTCTCTAAATATATCGCGGATGTTTGCTTAGTTGGTTATGTTGATTCTAATTATGCAAATGATAGAGTTAACAGGAAGCTCACAACTTCTTATGTGTGCACTAAGTTGGAAATCCCGACTACAACATATTGTTACTCTCTCTACTACCCAATCTGAATATGTGGCGATAACTGATGATTTGAAAGAAGCTATTTGGTTACAAGGTCTTGTCAAAGAAATTGATTTTCTTGAAAATTTTGTCATTGTTTATTCTGATATCATGTCTTCCATTCAATTATGCAAAAATTATATTTTTCATGATATAACTAAGCATATTGATGTTAGATATCATTTTATTTGTGAAATTGTGGAGAAAGATATTGTGAAATTGGAAAAGGTTGCATCTGAATTTAATACTGCTGATATGGGTACTAAATGCTTATCTATTGAAAAATTTAGGTCTTGCATGAGAATCTTAAATTTTGATTCCGTTGATTAAAGCATGTTGTATGTAGTGTTTTTTCCCTTGAACTTTGTGTTCTTCACGAGCTTTGTGCTCAATTTATTTTATCTTTGTGATAATCTGAACAAATGACTCAGTGTCATATGCTTTCCTGGCAAGTTATTTCCCATGACTCAGGTCATATTTTGCCTTACTTTGTGTTTGTTAAAATTCTGGATCTTACATTAAGACTTTGCGTTTTGAGTTTGCAGGTGTCCGTAAAAAAGGTACGATAATGAATTCCTACATAGATGAACACGACGGTGGATAATTTGGGTCAAGGTGAAGATTTGTTGGGCCCTTTTGGGTGTTGGCCCAAATGATGGTCTTTAAATCTCATGGGCTGGTTTTAATTTAATTAAAAGCTCAGGCCTAAGCCCATGTTTTATCCCCTGCTATCTTCTTTATCTAACGACACAAACCCTAATGGCAGATGAAATGTTTTACTTTCTCCTCTTCTCTCCTCACGCTTCTGACAGCGCTGTGTTTCTTCTCTCCAAGAAGATTATGGCTGGATTTTGATCGGTGTCATTTTCACCTAAATTTTAGTGTCTTTTTATGTTTGTTTTCGTATGTTTTTATTTGTTTTGTGTATCTTTTAGTGGTGTTTTATTATATTATGGAGAATTATACTTTGAATTAACAAATGTGTGAAATTGAGCTTAAATGTATGAAAAACATGTCAAAACAGAGCAAAATGTAGTCGGGAGCCGAAGATGGAAAAGATGGCCATAACTCTGCCCGCTCGAGTCGAGTATGAGACTTGATTCGAGTTCGTGAAGAAAGCTCGAATTGAGCTGCTGCCATGGTCGACCTCTGTCGTCTATTGTACATATCAAAAACACATGTTCAGCCTCCCCTACTACTCGAGTTCAGTGCTCGAGTCGAGCTCCGTAAAATGCAAAAATTTACTGAGGATCATGACCCGATTCGAGTCGAGCTGTTCCAACTCGAGTTGAGCTCGGCACAAAGTTGCAAATTCGATCCAGCGGTTATTCTAGAAGCTTCCAGGTGCATAAATACATTTTTTGAGCGCAAATTATGAGAGGAATCATTCTGGATCAGTTTTCACACACACTTGACACCACATTTCACGCACATTCATCTCCATCTCATCCATCCTTCACTTCATCCATCCTATTTACTTGATCTCCCCAAATCCATCAATTACTCTATCCATCCACCAATCTAACAAGGGAAGATCATCATGGAGTGAAGATTTGAGCATGTTGAAGAAAGACAAGGCGAACTTCAAAAGGGAAGTCAATCAACCTTTGATTTGTTGTTTTCTTCATTATTTTGCTCGATTGGAGCATGACATGGATTATATTGATTTTGTAATAATTTGTAGTGGCTAGTCCTCATGTGAGGCTAGCAATATGATTGGTGAAGGATAATGTAGATTTTGCACACCACATGTTTGATAAATTGATTGTTATGAATATTTTCTCTCATGAATGCTTATTCTCATCTCATGTATGATTTGTGTAGTTAAATTCTCTACTCATAGTGCTAGGATGATCATTCTAATGTTATGCCTAGGGTTTTAAATGAATCATTAATTGCATGAGATGACTATATTAGTATGTGAGGAGTTTGGCCATAACCTTTATGTGCTTAGAATCTCATGATAGGATATTATTGATAATTACTTGTGAAAGTGTTTGAAATGAAGAGGGGACCCAAGCCAAGACTCACTTGACCTTAGAAAAGAAACATAGGAAAACGTCCCTGCCTACTAGAGAAAATTTTTCGTGATAATATCTCTATATTGATATATTAATATCCGTAAGTACCTATAGGAAGAGCGAGGACTAGAGACACTCTTCGTGAGTGCCCTTAATATCATAACACGATGATCATCAATGCATGTATGTGTGTGTCTACATATACCTTTTCCATAATGTTGTTTGTCTTGCATACTTCTTAAATTTCTCACCTTCATCAAACCTTTAAACTCATAACTAACCTTGTGTAAATATCATAATTTGATTTTTTTTCTTTCTTTTACATTTCAATTATAAAGAATAAATAGTGATATACTGTGAATTAGACATGATAATCAAAATGGGTGTTGTATAATGGCAGGAGTAAAATGTGAATAAGACAGAAAAATAATCAAAATAGGTGCTTCATAATGGCAGGAGTAAATAATGACAGTGGATGAGTGGAGTGAGTCTAGAGTTAGGTATGCAGAGATATGTACATGCTTGCCCTACAACCTCCAACTCCCTACAACCTTCAAATCTTGCAGTACTATATTCATGCATGTTTTTTTCACTATATCGTTATGTAAAAAACTTTAATTATAGGATAGATCAAATTAATCACTTCTAACATTAATTAAAGGTTGGATCAAATGAAAAGAATTTTAATCCAAAGGGAATTTCCCACATCATTTTTTTGTAAAACTGTATGAAAGTAATCAAGATTGTATTTTTTTTCTATACACTTAATAATACATTTTTTCTATCACATATGTATATTTTCTATCTTTAATTACTTTCTTAATTAGTTTGTAGTGTTAATCAAACCTCTCAATTATTTATTAGTCCTTTTAGAGTAAAACATCTTTCGAATACGGATACATACACTTTCTCCCTTGGGTTCGATATTATAAATTTTGTACTTGGTCACACGTTCTACACAACGATAGAGTACGCTTGCTCTAATCAATTTATACCAAAATTGAGACCAAGTTCAGATTTAAAATACACTCCTTGTGTATTCTTCTTCCAAGTCAAAAATTGAGAGAATTTAAAAGGTATCGTTTCTTCCTTTCCTAGTGGGTTATATGTGTTCTCATTGGGTTCTTTGTGAACTACACTTAGGAATTTGAACACCCTCCATTTTTCTTTCCCAACGAAGCTCCGATGGCGACGACCATGATTAGTGATATTTTTACCTAGATTGTAGTGTATTTTTATATCCTTTTTGTATTAGTTTATCCGTATTTATGTGTTATTTGATTGTGTTTTGTTTTTCTATGAAAATGTGTGAGAATGAGCTTAAACATATGAAAAACAGGTAAAAACGGAGAAAAATGGAGACGGGAGCTGAAATGAGAAAAAGAACAGAGCTCGACCAAGCTCGGCCTGAGTCCAAGCACTCGAGTCAAGCTAGTGCAAGCACGAGTCGTGCACCAGACACGAACCTGTAAGAGATGGTCATGCGCCAACACCTGAAATGCCTGCTCGCCCACCCTGTGCCCGAGTGCATAACACGATGCAAGCTCGAATGAGGAACACGAGTCGAGTTGTGCGCATGAATGGAGCTCCATCTGCTGCCGCAATCTGCAGGAAAAACGCGACGCGACTCGAGTCGAGCAGCAGCACTCGAGTCAAGCTCGGCTAAATTCTGAGAAAAATATCAGCGAGCTGCTAGAAGGTTCCAAGGGGTATAAATACCTATTTTTTCAATATTTAATCAGATTAGGCGAGGGTTTTTACTGTTCACATATATCACATACCATTTCTTCCATTTTACATTATCATCTTCATCCATTTACCATCCATTCTATCTACTATCATCCCACCATCAAAATCACCATCCAATTGAGGAAAAGAAATAAGGAAGAGAGGAGAATTGCAAAGGGAAGAAGGAGATCACCATTGGAGCCATCTAAGGGAGTTTTCATCTAAAAATTTATATTGAAACCTTATTGTGTATCATGGTTTGTAAGGATTTTAATGTCTATGTTAATTTTCTTATGAATATGGCAGGCTAATCTCCCTTGTGAGATTAACAACATGAGAGTTATTGGATAATTTTGGAATTTGTGTATTTAAATTCATATATTGATTGTATTAATTGTTTTTCTATCATTGATGCTTTAGATCTTGATGTTTATGATGACTTGTGTGTTTTGTTGTTTTAAACATGTTATTAGATTGAGAAGTCAATTATGTGTTTAGGATAATTAAATGAATCATTTCATCATACACTTCATGTGCATTATAAATCTTAAAGAGATAGAGATGTCCTTTAGGATTTAGAACCCTTTGATAGAATATCCGATTGGTTAGATCGAGAGGTTGATTAATCGTGTGAAGGGGCTCTTATTTCAAGCTTAGTACCTAGTTGGAATTGTTTGAGTGAGAACTAATCCATTGAGTTATTTTTGGATTATTAAACGGATCCATATCCTATCCATCTCGAGATGGAGTTTAGGTGGACTTAGTGTTGGCCCTTAGTCTTATATCCATGATTCATATGAATTTGATGCATTTATTCTAGGATTTCCACTTCTTAATGGTTGTTAATCTCACTTTTACTTAACTTGAAAAATCACTCTCCATTTATCTATCTTATTTGTTAATCATTGCTTGCTTATTTGCTTTGATTATTGTTATTTTACTTGTTTGAACAACCAAACCATTGATGATTCGTCTCTATAAAATTACAAAAAATGTGATATCGCTTAAGCTCTAATGCCTTCCTCCCTTGGGTTCGATAAATTCTTTAATTGGTCATCCCAACTACAAAATGGCCAATCAAATGGTGGTGTTACCGGGGAGGCAATGGTTGCTAGTAGCTTAAAGAAGGAACGTTTTGAGTAATCTTACTAGGGATAATTTTTTTTATTTGTTTATTGTTATTTGCTTTTGAAAACCTTTGTTCTAACTCTTCTCTTCTTTGTGAAGGTGTATGCAGACGAGGTCAAGGAAACACAATCGGAACCTATTGACTTGAAAATAGAACAAACTTTTCAAAGAAGGAGAAAAGAGAACAAATCAAAAAAGAGTGATCTAATGGAGAACAATCAAGATGATAAACGTGTTGATGTTGAGTATGGTGGAGACGGTGTGCAAAATGTGCAAGACAACGCACAAGCACCTCAGTTCAATGCCAACCCTCCTCAACCAGCTTATCAAAACTCTGGAGTTCTTAACAATCAAGCTTTGCTTCAACAAATGGTACAATAAGTCATGCTTCAACAAGGCTTTCCAAATGCTTATTCCCCTCTACAACAAGTTTATGCGCACCACCACCACCTCCGGTGCATCAAGGGCCTCATGTAAATCTGAGGGTGATCCGGAATTTCTTTATGCCAAGGACAATGCCACAAATGATGGGCCCACCGATCAACGCCAATAATTTTAAAATTAAGGCTGGTCTAATCAAGATGAACGGGGTGAGCGAGAATTGTATTAAAATGAGGTTGTTCTCGTTTTCATTAAAGGATCATGCCCGAACATGACTTTCTACTATTACTCCGGGTACGTGCAACACTTGGGGTAAGCTTGCACAAATATTTTTGAACAAGCACTTTCCACCTTCAAAGATGCTTCAAATGAAGAGCTTGATTACTCAATTCAAGCAACTGCCTCAAGAGAGTTTCTGTGAAGCATGGGAAAGGTTTAAGAATATGCTTCACAAGTGTCCACAACATGGATTTCTGGAAAATCAACAAGTTTGATTTTTCTACCAAGGATTAGTGAATGGTCAAAGGGTGCTTGTTGATGCTTCGGCCAATGGATCCGTACTTGGAGTGACTCCGAAAAGGGCTATAAGGATTTTTGTTGAGATTGCTACTAATGTTTATCAATGGTCATCGGAGAGAGTAAGTAGATGTTATGGAATTGAGCATTTTGATCAAGGGCAACAATTTAGTGTCAAGAGTGCTAGTGTTGATCCGAGTGTGCCAAGTGTTGAAATATTAGAGGTGGAAGTCGTTAGACATATGAGTTTGAGCCAAGCTATGGGAAATCAAGGGGCTAATATGGTTGATGGACAAGTTGATCAAGTTGTGCTTCCTCCGAATATTATGAGTGGGGAACAATGGGCTATGTCAAAGCTAAGAATAGAAGATGTACTCTACATGCAAGGAAGATGTTACCAAGGAAATTACCAAAATAATTTCCAAGGTAATTTTCCACCTAGATAGGAGGGTTCAACAATTAAAGTGGTGGAAGTTCTTTTCCACAACAAATGAGGCAAGACAACTTCTCTTACTTCAACTGGAACAATGCGATTGTTTATCCTCCGGAGTATTATCCAGGAGCTAAGGCACCGAACAATGAAGGAAAAGCATCAACCGAAGAGCTACTTAAACAGTTGATAGCATCAAACCAAGCTCGAGATAAAGCGTCGAAAAATGCCGAAGAAGCAAATGAAAAATAGCTGAAAGCTTTGGAATATAATGTTGGATAAATTGCAAGTGCTTTGAGTACTCAACAAAAAGGACAGTTTCCGGCCATAACCGAAGTCACCCCAAAAGCTCAATGTTTATTTGTTGATATAAAAGAGGAGCGAAATGATGAAGAAGGGTTAGTGGAATGCAAGGTTGTTGAAGAAAATGATGAGATAAGTAAGAAAGAAGAGCGAATACCAAAGTGGATACCTAAGTGGAAAAGGGTGCAAGAGAAAAAGAAAGTGGAGGAGAAAGAAAAAGAAGAGGAGTACAAACGTGATTATTGGGGTATTCCGATCACTTCATTCCCTATTCCTTATCCACAAATTCTTGTAAAGGAGGAGAAGAAAAAGGAGTTTGAGGAATATGTGAAGTATCTCAAGAAAAAATATGAGGAGAAAAAGAAAGAAGAGCCACCCATAGCAAGTGACTCAACGTACAAGAAGGGGTCCACAAAAATTGGTGATCCAGGGAAGTTTATAATCTCGTGTGATTTTGAAGGGAAAGAAACTCTTGTTGCATTGTGTGACTTGGGGGCGAGCGCCAACGTAATGTCTCATGCTATTTTCAAGAAGCTTGGAATTGGAGAGTTCAAGCCTACTACTGTATGTCTTGAGGTGCTAGATGGAGCAATGATTAAGCCCTTAGGGGTAGTTGAAGATGTGGAGGTAAAAGTGAAAGGGCTAGCTTTCCCGGTTGACTTCATGATGTTGGGAAGTAAAGGCGGATCCTCAAATTCCACTCATATTGGAGAATAAAAGTCATTTCTAGCAACGGGAAGAGCAAAAATTGATATTGGACGAGAAGAGCTTTCCTTGAGCTCAAAAGAAAAGAGTGTTACATTCTCATGTAACAAAGAAAAAGGAATCAAGACTCATTTAAAGCCTCCGAATGTGCCTCCGGATGATTTTATGGATCATGATTCTCTTCTCTTTGACAATTTAAATTCATTTCTTCATGATTATCCGAAAATATCAAACTCTAACTTGTCTCATTTTCATGTTGATAGGAAGAAAGTTATGGAGCTTGATTGGAAAATAGACAAAGGAGAAAGAGGAAATCCACTAGAAGCACTTCTTGAAGATGACTTGATGCTTGTAAGCAAGAATGGTGAAGTTAAGCTAGTAGACAAGAAGAGGGCTAAGCAAATCTTCAAAGTGAGGATGTGAGGAGAGAGTGTGATGGACCAACATGTGGTCCAATGAGAGTAAAATTTCATCCGGCTTGAAGACATTAAACTTAGCACTAAATGGGAGGCAACCCATTCTTTTTATCTTTTGATGCTTGTTTTGTTATTTGAATTTTGGTCTTGTAAGTGGATTGTGCTTGTGAGAAAAAGATGTATTGAAGATACGGGAAGTGCTTCATGGATTCAAGTAAGCATGTCTCACCACTTGTTGCAAACTTGATTCTCGACTCTTGTCTCGAGTTAAGTTTGGGGGGCTAGTGCGTGGTGGACATTACTTGATTCGTGTGGATGCATGTGCTTTCCCACAAGATAGTTGATGGAAACTACAAGGGTAAGTCCCACCACTTTTTACAAACTTAATTCTCAACAACTTGTTTCGATTTAAGTTTGGGGGGAGAGTGCGTGGTGTGACTCACCACTTGAGTGTGCTTAATATGATGATGATGAGAGGTATTCTTGTAAAATTGGGTCAATTTTTAAAATTTTCTCATGAGTTTTGGTTTGATTTTGGTCCGTTTGGTTGTGTTGAAATGCATGTTAAGCTATATTCTTATTGTAATTGTTGAGCTAATGGTTTTTGATGAGTTGTTAAGCATAAATGAAGTGTAGTGGAAGCACGAAGTGGGCCCGTAGATCAAGTCGAGAGTCGTTGTGCATTCAAACCAGAAGCTCGTGCCAACCATTTTCACTACCAAATGTCTTTCTAAGGGAGTTCACTCTACATCTCATCACTTATATATGCTTGACATGAATTGATATTGATTTGGATTGTATTGGATTAGCATGACACTTCATATGTTATGTTTGTGGGAGGTTTACTTTTCATAATTTAGGATTTCCTTTTCAATTAAGATGGGGATGATTGTGAGCTTACTTGATCATGGATGGGTTTGTTATTTTTGCATGTTATTTGATTTTGATTTGTTTCTTGTTTGGTGTGTCTTTCTTTTATGTTTTGTGTGTTTTCTTATTCTTGTTTAGGATCGTTTGGTGGTTTATTTTGGGATGTTGTAAGTTGTTTTTGAATGTGAGTGATGACATGTCGTGGTGATAAGTGATGACAAGTTATGATTAAGAATCTCTACACTTCCGAATTGTGACATGTTTTATTTAACTTGTTCAATTTTGAGATGAATGTGGTGTAATAAGTCCTTAAGGTCCGAGTACAAACTTGTGAGTATTTAAACCTCAACCATACATGTTAATTCTTCATGAGGGGATCGATTGTGTTCGATTAGTCAGAATTTGCTCAAGGACAACGGGAAAGAGCCCGATTAGTGGAGATTAATGAAATGATCTTAGGTCATCCTTGTTATTCATAGTCATTGCCAAATATTTTCTTACCATGAACATCATCTCTAGTCAACCACTTTGAGCCTTTAAGCATATTTCTTGTGAATTTAGCACGTTACAAGCCATGGTTACCCACTTAAGCCTTATATACATATATCCTTTGTGTGGGTAATTGAGAAGATGGTGGCTAGAAAGGTTTGATAAGAATGCAAAAGAAGAAAGGAAATGGTAAGCAAGCAAGAAAAGAGATGAAAAGAGCACAAACAAGAATGGACATGCAACCTCAAAACAAGAAAATAAGTAAAGCAACAACAATATGTTCAAGTACTTAAAAGTCCGAAGAAGGAAGCATGAATTAGAAAAAAGCTATAAATCTAAGGAAAATTGATGATTAGTGCTTGTGATTAGAAAAGATAAGAAAGAGAAGTGAAGAAGTTGGAGAAATTGGTCATCTCTTCGATTACTTACACTTGATTAGTCACTATTCCCCATATTCTTCCTATCCTACCAAAGAGTCTATCATTACATCCTTAATGAAAGACCTTTTTGATCACTAATTGAAACTTTTGTGGTTTGTGAATGTAGTCCACGAGCAAGCTTATAGCGAGTCGAACCAATCGGTTGATGAGTGTTGATTTATCCCACTTTATAGAGTGTTGAGAGAAATTAACATTCGATGTGAGGCTTGGACCAAAAGGGACTATATTACTCTTTATTCTCTATTAATTGAACTTGTTAATTTTTCATGTTATGAGTTTAATATTGTAGGATGACTTAGCATAGTTTGTAGTTCTTATTGCTATTGATGTATTATTGCTTATATTCGTTAGGTCTTTTCCTAGGTGAAAATCTCTCCTCTTGGTTTATTTTCTTTGCTCGGTGACGAGCAATTTAAGTTTTGGGTTGTGATTAGTGATATTTTCACCTACATTTTAATGTCCTTTTATATTTATTTTCGAATTATTTTATCCGTATTTATGTGCTATTTGGTTGTGTTTTGTGTTTCTATGGAAATGTGTGAGAATGAGCTTAAACGTATAAAAAACAGGTGAAAACGGAGTAAAAATGGAGACGGGAGCTGAAACGAGGAAAAGAACAGAGCTTGACCAAGCTCGGTCCGAGTCCAAGTACTCGAGTTGAGCTAGTGCAAGCACGAGCCGTGCACCAGACACGGGCTTGTAAGAGATGACCATGCGCCAACACCTGAAACGTCTGCTCGCCCACTCTGTGCCCGAGTGCAGAACATGAAGCGAGCTCGGATGAAGAACACGAGTCGAGTTGGCACACGAGTCGAGCTCTGTCTGTTGCTGTAATCTGCCGAAAAAACACGACGTGACTCGAGCCGAGCAGCAGCACTCTAGTCGAGCTCGGCTAAATTCTGAGAAAAATATCAGCGAGCTTCTAGAAGGTTCTGAGGGGTATAAATACTCATTTTGTCAATATTTGATCAGATTTGGCGAGGGTTTTCACTGTTCACATAGATCACACACCATTTCTTTCATTTTACATCGTCATCTTCATTCATTTACCATCCATTCCATCTACTATCATCCCACCATCAAAATCATCATCCAATTGAGGAAAAGAAGCAAGGAAGAGAGGAGAATTTCAAAGGGAAGAAGGAGATCACCATTGGAACCATCCAAGGGATTTTTCATCTAAACTTTATATTGAAACCTCATTGTTTATCATGGTTTGTAAGGATTTTAATGTCTATGTTAATTTCTTTGTGAATATGGTAGACTAATCTCCCTTGTGAGATTAGCAACATGAGAGTTGTTGGATAATTTTGGGATTTGTATATTTAAATTCATATGTTGATTGGGTTAATTGATTTTTTATCATTGATGCATTAGATCTTGATGTTTAAGATGACTTGTGTGTTTTGTTGTTTTAAACATGTGATTAGATTAAGAAGTCAATTATGTGTTTAGGATAATTAAATGAATCATTTCATCATACACTTCATGTGCATTATAAATCTTAAAGAGATAAAGACGTCATTTAGGATTTTGAACCCTTTGATAGAAATCTGATTGGTTAGATCGAGAGGTTGATTAATCGTGTGAAGGGACTCTCATTTCAAGTTTAGTACCTAGTTGGAATTGTTTGAGTGAGAATCAATCCATTGAGCTATTTTGGGATTATTAAACAGATTCATATCCTATCCATCTCGAGAGGAAGTTTAGGTGGACTTAGTGTTGACCCTTAGCCTTATACCCATGATTCATATGAATTTGATGTATTTATCCTAGGATTTCCAATTCTTAATTGTTGTTAATCTCACTTTTACTTAACTTGAAAAATCACTCTTCATTTTTTTTGTTAATCATTGCTTGCTTATTTGCTTTGATTATTGTTATTTTACTTGTATGAACAACCAAACAATTACGATTCGTCTCTATAAAATTACAAGAAACGTGATATCGTTTAAGTTCTAGTACATTCCTTCCTTAGGTTCGATAAATTCTTTAATTAGTCGTCCCGACTATAAAATGACTAATCAGACCACACATACCCAACAGTTCCCGAGCAGTTCTCAAGACATTTTTCATCTTCTCACTGGCGTCACTGTTGGTGTTCTCGATCGATACACCGTCGGCCCTAACGGTGTCGAACGCCCTTTTCAGATTATTGATCGTGGTTTCGAGCTCCTACTCGCAGACCTTGACGGTGCTCTCATCGGCGGCAGCTTCCTTCAAAGAACCTAATTTTGAGGACATTGTCATGTTCTTGAGCCACCCAAGTTGGCAGAGAAAGCTTCTCGGCGCCGCCACCGTAATGCAGTTGCTCCTTTCTCCTCCTCGTACACCACAAGAGCTCGCCGGAGAATGTCCCATTTTCGTCATCGTCGCCGTGAACTCAATGTCATTATTTCTACCTCCCGACACACCAATGTGAAGTAAGCCTTCAGCTCGTCGACGGAGATCCTGCTATCATTGTCGGCTCCAATAAGCTAATAACTGCTTGAATTTGTCTTCTTTGCATTGTTGTATACCGTCGGCGTTGCAATTTCTTTACGGCCATGGAAAGAGGTGGCGCTAGGCGGAATGGCGGCAGAGTTTGGCTGTGATCGAAAAAGCTTTAAAATGCTGAATGGTTTATAATGCTAGATGCTTTCTCCCTGCTGTTATTGTTGGTGGTATTGGATGGCATGGAGCAGGGCCGCTGCTTTTGGATTCATCCATTTTAATTATTCTTTATTTGGTGATGTTCCTTCTTTTCTTCTTCTACTTCAAATCAGAGCTCAGTATATTGTTAACGGTCAATTAATAAATATTTATTTAATATTATTTAAATTGTTGGGTTGAGTCCTAATATTTTAAATATTTATTAATATCAAGTTTGTGTTCGAAAATCTAACTTTGGTCGACTTTGAATTGAGTTTAATTTTATGTTCTTCAATTAAGTTGAATTTGAATTTAATGATTTATCCGATTTAATTTGACATGTGTTTTGGCAAGAGTTATTATTAACCACTAATATTTATTGATAAAAAAATAAAAATAAAAATAAAATAAAAAATTAATCGGATAAGTGAGTGTGGTAGGAAACGGATTCACATATGAGTCTTGATTTTCTAAAAAATTATTTAGTAAATAAGAAATTACTCTTTGTAGAGTAATTTTTTTATTAAAAAAATTCATTATAGAATAATTTTTTTATGTACTAACATATGAGTCTTGATTTTTTTAAAATTTATTTAGTAAATGGTAAAAATTATTCTTTGTAGATTAATTTTTTTATTAAAAAAATAATTCATCTCTATAAAGAGTAATTTTTTATGTACTAAAGAGTAATTGATAAATTGAGTGTGAAAGAATTTGAAGAATAATTTTTTTATTAAAAGAATAATAATTTATCTCTCTAAAAATTAATTTTTAATGTATTAAAAAGTAATCGATAAAAATAAAATGTACGTACGAACTCAATTCACAAAGATATTTCTGTAATTGAATTTGAGGTGACGACGACAAAGAGAATCATATGAGATGCATTAAAAATTAAAAATAAAATAAAAATCAAGAGTGAGGTTGCGTGCGTTCGGGTGCACGCAGAATTTAGTATTATGGATAAGCATATATTATTTTATTTTAAAGGGTATACACTTTAATTAATAAGGGTACGTCATTTTGTTCTAAAGGGTATACACTTTTCATTATATTTTTTATTTTTCTTCAGAAAATAAAGGGTACACATCTTTATACTAAAGGGTATATAATTTAATACAAAATTCTAAAGGCACACCGAGTGTGCTTCCGTGCGCCCGGGCGCACACAAGTTTTGTCTTGTAAAATAAAGGGTACACATCTTTATACTAAAGAATATACAATTTAACATAAAATTCTAAAGGCACGCGTGCCCGGACACACAAAAGCTTTTGCCAAAAATCAATCAAGTCTTATAAGTTTGCACAACAAAACTCGTATTTACAGCGTCCCATGTAATAATTTATAAAAATTTATGCATGAGTTATAGATGTTCTATATATTTGTATTGATTCATTTATAAAAATAACCCATATGTATATACGATGGGAAATAATATCATGATTTTATCAAACTCTAGTAAACTTAATTAAACTAGTTTATAAGCTATTAAATTTCTTATTATTTAAGAGAAAGTCTTCAGTGAAACTAGGGCAGTTAATAAACGAACCGAGCGAGCCCGAGTATTGCATATTCGAGCTCAGCTCGAGTAGTAATCGAGTCGAGTCCGAGCTCGGCTTGATTAGAAAATGAGCTTATCACAAGCTCGAGCTCGAACGAGTAATTCTCGAGTCGAGCTCGAGCTCGGCTCGACTCGGCTCGTTAAGCAAAGCGAGTCGAGTTTTTCGAACTTTTCGAGCCCTCATTATATTAATTTATTATTATATTTAATAATAATTAATATAATATAATTAAATAATATTTAGTATTATATTATTAATATTTATTATTATTATTATTACTCTCGAGCTTTATCGAGTCGAGCCAAACTCGATTCATTAACGAAACGAGCATAAAACTGAGCTCGAACTCAAGCTCGAGTAAGCTTGAGCAGAGCCAAACTCGAGCTTTAACGAGCCGAGCTACTCGTTTCGTTTAACAGCACTAAGTGAAATAATGTGTATATGAAATGAGATTTAAAATGTATTAAAATATATTTATTATATTGATAAAGTATACTTATATAAATAATTAATTATTTTTTATCAAATATAATTATAGATATTATAATAAGTTACTATCAAATATACTTTAATAATCAATAAATATATTTATTTATATAGTAAGCCTTATTTTGGTAACGGGTTAATTATTTTACGAGATAGGGTATTATGTTTTAATAGCATATTTTATAATAAGTTGATATCATATGTGCATGTATTTTAACATGTTTTATTTGCATGAAATACCAAAAAGATGTGACACCATTAAAGTGGAATATGCTCTCTTACCCGTTGTTGGCACTTGGCACTTGTGGATGCAAACACAAAACTCCATAATTATGATTATTTGAATAATAAATCTATTAATTAAGAATTTTATGAGAGAGAGCAAATACTACTAATATTAAACATATATATGGAGTTTATACTAGCTAGTGTATCGCTACATTTTTTTTTAATCGTCAGTATTTTATTTTTCTTTTAATATTATATTAATTTTTGGGTTTTTTACTAATAGATATACAAATATTAATGTTCTTATTATTAATAGATTGATATAATATTGTTACTTTTAAACGTATGGTGTTATTTTTAAGATTACCCTTATTATTTTATTTGGAACAAATCTTATTAATGAAAAGTGATAATATTTTAACAAAAAATATACTCGAATTAATGAAGAGTGAAAGTGGTACAATAAATTACTATTAGAGTCGGTCTCTTATGTCTTCGGGTGCATAAAGTGTGTAAATGTATAATATTTTATTCTAAAGAGTATACACTTTAATTAATAAGAGTATAATTTTTTCATTGAAAAATAAGCTGAAATTGAATAGTATTAATGTTTGAATAAAAAAATTAATTTTTTTTTCAAAAAATAAGGATATACGTTTTTATACTAAAAAAATATAACTTTCAAAAATACGCGGTGTCTCGGGGACATGCAAGTTTTAGTCTTAGTACTTCATATACAATATACCATATAATATTTATATGAGACGGTTTGTAAAATGTCTAAAAGTATGATTATTTTATAAATAAAGTATACATATTAGTTAATAAAATATGTTTTTGTAAAGTATAATTAATTATTTATTAAAATATAATTATAAATTGTTATAAACTTACAATATAATTGCATATGTAATAAATATATTTTAACATTGAATCGATTTATCTCACAATCAGTCTCTTGTATATCAGTGTCGCAAGAAAATTCTCCTTATGTTTTGTCGAAAAAGTTACGAGAGTGATACTATCCGTTACAAATGAAGGCGCATTATAAAAAAGATTAATTGAGTTTGGCAGTTAGGCTTTAAATTAATGATTAATTAAAGAATGAATGGTCGAAAACAACCCCAAGTCTTCATACGCACCGACAGTTTATGGCCTAGGTGAGGAAAAGTCGCGATGTCATTTTAGTACTTTTATATGAAAAAGTGCGACAACAAGCTTAGGGTTAAACGGGACGTAGACATTGATAAAGAAAGAAACGTCAACAAGAAGTTTATATATATATTAACTTAATTTCCATGAATTGTTTGTTTTATTATTTATTTATGACGTCTACTTGGGGTCAAGTAAACAAGTTGGGTTGTCTCCAATTCTTGAATTCCTTTGTTTTTATTTATGATTTTAAAAATATACTCCCCCTGTTCCGTTCTTATGGTTACATTTCCTTTTTGCACATGGATTAATGAATACTCCCTCCGTCCTAGGCTAAGAGGGTCATTTTTCCATTTTGGTCATCCCACCCAAAGAGTCCCCTTTCATTTTTTACACACATGAGACTCACAAACCCCCTAATACAATTAAATGTTGGGACCCTCACTCCTACTAATATAATTAACCACTACACATTAAATAATAATACTCATTAATTTACGTACCAAAAAGCAAATGACCCTCTTAATGAAGGACGGAGGGAGTATAGTATTTTGTATTGATGTGAGAGAAATAATAGTTTAGTGTAAAGTGGGTATGTGTATTCGTGTGATGTGTGTGACCATGGAGAGAGAAATAATTAATTTGTGTGGGTCTCATATACTAAAAAAGAAAATGTAACCATTAGGATGAAACGCCCAAAAAGGAAATATGTAACTATTAGGATGGGACGGAGGGAATACTCATTATGTTACGCTTGTTTACTGAAAGCCACATTTCTTTTTTATGGCTGTAACACTCAAATATTTCTTTCATTTATAAATTTTACATTCATAATTCATATAAATGTAAAATATCTTAGTTATTAAGTATTTATATGTAATAAATGAATAAAATTGAATGATGTTTATCCATATAATAATAATAATAATAATAATAATAATAATAATAATAACGTAACAGTAAAGTAACAAATGTGGTGAGGAAATAACCACGTATTATTCTTAAGCCTTAACACGTTAGTTGCTCTAAGTAAATCCACCTTGGCTAAATGAGTGAGTAAACTTATCATGTACAGATGATAGAATTAGAGGTTGATTTACCTATAAATAGACGATTGAAATTAACATTAATTATTATGCATGTATGTATGTTAACTTCAGTCATCTATTTATAGATAAGACAACCTCTAATCCTACTCACGTGTATATGATAAGTTTGTTGACTCCTTTAGCTAACGTGTTAAAGCATAGGAATGATAAGTGGTTATTCCCTTATTACATTTGTTACTTTATTGTTACGTTGTTGTTATTATTATTATTATTATTATTATTATTATTAAGCATCATTCAACCTTATTATTACATTAGTTATTATAATTTAATTTGTGCAATCATGATGTTATTTTCACTAGGTGTATTTCACACACTCACTCTTATTAAATATTGTGTGTAGCATCTCGGGATGGACGGTTGATCCAGGATGACATGACCAAATAAAAGTTATATTTTTAAAAACTTCTCTTAGTTGAAATAATAAATTCAGGATATGTAATATTTAAATAAGATTCCACTATGTCTATTTCTATTTTTTTTAAAAATTATTTATTTAAGTCGGGTCGTTACAATGACCAATTACTTGTGAGACATGTACATGTAAAATGGATTGTGAGACGGATGTTGAAATATGCTTATTATATTAAGTATGTTTATTGTTAGTTAAAATATATTTATAGTAAATCATATTATAATACAATATAATCATACTTAGAGTCATATTGCAGTGCGTGCACCGGTGCATTTGAATGATCTAAATTGCTAGATCATATTTTTATTTAATCATAACTATTTAATAAAATAAAATAATTAAAAATAAATATGATAATTATCCACTGCACCCTAACATTTACACCATTAACCCTCAGATGCACCGGTATGCACCCCAAAATAATCTTATACTCACTCCGTTCCATCATAATGGTTACATATTTTCATTTTGGGCGTCTCATTCTAATGGTTGCATTTTCCTTTTTAGCAAATGAGACCCACACAAATTAATTATTTTTCCCTCCATTGACCCACACATCTCACTAATACACCTATCCACTTTACATTAAATTATTATTTCTCTCACTTCAATACACATTAAAATATTATATTCATTAATCTCCGTGCAAAAAACAAACATAACCATAAGGACGGGACGGTGGGAGCACATATACTTTAACTATATATCAATAAACATATTTTAATTATATACCTTACATGTTTCGTAAACTGTCACACATAAATTTTGTTTTGAGAAACTTGTAATTATATTTACTTACCTTTAAAAAATAGTAAATGGTTAAAACTTGAACGTCCCTGGTACACTGTGCTCTCAAATTTCACATTCTTTTTAAGTTATATCTATTATTATTAAATGTTATACTTTTAGTATGCGAACTTATACTCTTTATTTTCTATTAAAAAAACTTAATTTTTTAATCAAATATTTATATTATTCATATTTCATCATACTTTTTAATGAAAAAAATTATATTCTTATTAATTAAAATGTATATTTTTAGAATAAAATATTATATTCTTATACACTTTATGCGTCCGGAACACAATAGACCAATTCAATATAAATAAGCATTTTTTATTTTTATTTTTTTAAATATGATAAATATGAGTGAGACCCGTAAAATTTGATTTAGTTGAAATGAATGCGTGTATTATTAATAAAATTATGAACTAAATGAGAACACGGCGCTTTATATCTTAACGAGATAAACTATTATGGGAATAACTTGGATGGGCAAGTTCCACCAATTTCAATAAGTGGAACCATCGTGTTTGCGCTTTTTTTTTTTTTTTCAAATTAAGAAAGTCAGAACATATTTTAAGTAATAAATAAAAAATAAAGTATGATATGTATAAAAATAAAATAAAATTAAAGTGTTTTATGAAAATAGTAGTTGAGTGTCATTTCTTTTTATAGAATGTGATATTAAAATTGAGATAAACTAAAACGGATAGTATAAAATTAAAATTGGCATGGAATGATTATAAGATTTGTCTTACAAAGAATTATCCATTCAATCATTACAATTAAGTAGAAGCTATCCCACTGTTTTGTTATTTTCGTTCAACTTGATAAAAAAATACATTTCATTTTTTTAAATGAAACTCACATAAAATAATTAGTATTCTTATATTGAATCCTCGCTATATTAATACAAGGCAAGACTAGTATACATCCTTCAATTGGTACAAACTTCTGTACAACCTTCACCTTTAGTGTGTGTTTTCCTCTTTTTTTTTTTAATTGTTGCTGTACATTACTGTTTTTTTATTTTAGGGATGTAATTGTAATTTTACCCTTGTGGTTTAGGGTATAATTATCCCCTAGGGTTTAGGGTATAATTATCCCCTAGGGTTTAGGGTTTAGGGTATAATTGTAATTTTACCCTTGTGATTTAGGGTATAATTACCCCCTAGGGTTTAGGGTATAATTGTAATTTTACCCTTGTGGTTTATGGTATAATTATCCCTTAGGGTTTAGGGTACAATAGTCATTTAAATAAAAAAATTAAAAATAAAATAAAAAACAACATTAATGAAGGAGCAGGAATTAATTAAGAAGGGTGGAGACTAATTTTGTACCAATTAGTTGGTACAACCGGTTGCACTCTAGTTCCTCTCTTAATACAATTATTCACAACATATTAAAAAGATATGCATTGCAATGGTAAAACTGTAAAAATTTTAAATTTTGTATGACGAATAAAAATAAATAAAAAAGATGAAAACAAATGGATGAATTAAGTGCTCCCTTCGTCCGATTCTAAGGTGTCCGTTTGTTTTTTGCACTTGGATTAAGGAGTATTATTATTATATGTAAAGTAGATAGTTATATTAAAGTGAAATGGTGAGTCATATTGTGTACGTTTTTACTAAATAGGGGAAATTGATACCTTTGAAACCGAACGCAAAAAATAATAAAATTGACACCTTAGAAGCAGATCTAAACTTTTAAAAAGCGTTCTGAGTGAGTTATTTAAGCGACATGAATTCTGGGTGGATAACAGAGAAGCGATTATTTCTGACTATGTGGTCCAATATTATTTCGAAAAAATTAAATATAATGATGTTATTAAATCAAGTCATTTAAGTCAACAGGGATATTACAAATCAATTAATTACTTACACGTGCAAATTAATGAATTATTTTGAGTTTTTATAAGATATATGTTTTAATTTAAAAATTTTAAAATAGATGACCAGCGTACGTACTATCTCAATTTTTGGCTTATATAATACCCCTTTTTTAATTTATATATATATTTTATTGTATTCCCTTCATCTCATAATACTTTTCACGTTTAAACTGTTCCACGTTATTTAAAAAAAGTAATATTTTTGATTAATTTTATTGACTTTTGAGAGTATTGTAGTATTTTTAAGTAATAAAAAAGTGTATAAAGTAATGATATATGTATGAAAAATGAACGACAAATTTAAAATTAAAGTAACTTTTTAAAGTTGTTAGATAAAGTAGTGTTTTATTTTTTTAGGTGTGAAATATTTTATGCACAAACAAATGAAAAAAGTATGAAAGGTTTTATGAGATTGATGTATTATTTACCAAATGTTGAACAGAAGTACTATTTATAGGAAAATATTATTTTTACTTTTTCTTTTTCGCGGTATATATATATATATATATATATATATATATATATATATATATATATATATATATATATATATATATATATATATATATAATATATATATATATATATATATATATATATATTTATTTATATATATATATATATATATTTATTTATATATATAGACAAAGTCTCTTGTGAGACGTTATTTACATGAGACGTGTTAAAGCAAGTTTATTATTTAGATAAAGTATGTTTAGTACTTGTTAAAGTATGTTTTCTAAAGTATACTGGAATATGCATTAAAATATGATTTTAGCGTATTATAACATAATTTATTATTGACATACTTTAAGTACAAATAAGCATACTTTATCTATACATTAAGCATATTTTAGTAATAGGTCAACCCGTCTCACGCCCGTCGCACAAATAATCCGTCTCATAAAAGAGTGTCTCACTCTTTTTTTTATAATAAATAAAATATAAAATATGTTATATGTATTAATTTAGTGGGGCGACGTTTCTTAAATTAAAATGATTTTTAGGAAATGTTCGATTCAAATTAAATTAATATGTGGGTTAATAATAAGACTTGAACAATTAAATTAGCAAGACCATGAAAATCACCTTAATTTTTTTATTAGGTTTAATGGATATAGCAACCCACCTCAACCTAGGTTTCATCCCATCAGACCCTTTATTTTTTGTTTTTGGATTTATAAGGTAGATAAGCTCATATAAATATAATTAGTGTGCAAACTTTTGTATTTTTAACAATTTTTAAGGCTATTGAGTAATATTAATTCAATATGAGTCCAATACTAACTTTTTTAGAATGAGATGTTATATCTTTTTTAATTTGAATAATTTTATGAAATAAATAAATAACGCAAGAGTGAACTATTTAATTTTATGTGACGATATAGTAACATAAAACATGTTATGCATATTATATTGTATCATGAGTTATTGGATTAGGGTGTTATTTATTCATTTATTGTGAAAGATTTTATGAGAAAAAAATAAATGAAAAAAATGTATAGGGTTTGATCAGAGATGCATCTTTTTTCATACTTCGATCTTCTTTTTTCGAACTTCTCAAATATTTAATTAGTACCACACAATATTATATTCTTTACATACATAGTGTAATTTAAAATTCAAATAAAATCTTCGCTATTTACATATTACAAACCAAAATGCTAGAAGTTGGAGCTAGTGATCTCCTTTGGGAAAGATAGATTAAAAAGGTAATTGTATCTTTAATTATTCTTAACCCTAAATGTAAACCATTAGGATACAAGTGAATCCATAATTATTTTATTAGGAATACTTTAGGGGAAAAAAAAGGCTAATCAGCTCAAACCATGCAAACGCACCCTTATATTTTAATACATTTATTTTTTAATTTATAATTAATAATGATTTGCGTCAACCATTTATAAACAAGGCAAACTCACAAATCAAATTGAATATATCAAACTATGATAAAGTTATCCATGAAAATTGTTCCATGTGCAACGTTCTCCTTGAAACCTTATTGTTTATATGTTATTTTACTTTTAATGTTTAATTTTTACATTTAGAATTTAATTTTAATTTTTAAAGTATAAGTTTACTTTCATTGTTGTAATAATTTTTTCAATCATACTATAAAATAATTTAATAAAAATAATACTTTCATTTTTACTTTACCATGTGTAATTTCTTGTTTATTAAGAATTTTTTTAAAAATAATGATTCATATTACTATTTCACCGAAAAGTTTGGAGTCTAACTACGGTGTAACTGAATAATCTCACTCATTAAATTAAATTTTTATTTAATCTCACCACTCAATAAAATAAAATAAAATAATTAAAAATAATTTAATAACTACCCACTGCATCATCAATTTAATCATGGGTATGTCTTGCGTAAGACCGTCTCACGTGAGGTCATTTTACACTTTATAAAATAATTTTCACTTTCGCTATAAAACGTTATCACTTTCGCTATAAAATGTTATCACATTTCATTTATATTATAAATTATTCATGAAATAACATCATTACTTTTCATTAATTTATTATCACTTTTCATATAAATATTATCATTTTCTAACTGTTTCACATAAACCTTTGTCTTTGTCCTTAATCATATATATATATATATATATATATATATATATATATATATATATATATATATATATATATATATATATAAACCTTTTAAGCACACCTATCCACTATGTGCACTTTAAATAAGCCAAAATTTTGTTCTATATTATAAATTTCCAATGCATGAAAATGTAGTATAATGGTAGGTGTAATTTAAGTAGAGTACCTCTGAAGTATTTAAATATTAAATTTTTATTAATTTAATTAAAATTTTAAAATAAATAATTATACAACGTGTTTGGGACTTAGGGTTAGTGTATTAGTGGTCAACACGACGGCACGTGATATGCACGACGTGTAGAAGTGGCTGCACTCGCCGGCGGCGTTTAGTCTCTAAACCCGAATTCTTCACTCCACATGGGAAGACGTGAAAATGCCATGTTTACCAATGGATTATTTATCTATTGTTATTAAAATTTTGGGGTGATTTTAGGGTGAACACATTTGCATCAATATTTGATTTGGGTTTAATCTTTCAGTTTTAAATTTAATAAATCTCCTTAAATATTTTCTATATACACGTACAAACACTATTAATATTTATCCACCATCTACCATACATTATCTCTCTTTAATTAATATAATTTCTTTTTTCTCTCTAACATCTCAATTAATACATGAGTTGATATAAAATTTAAACTTACCTTAACTTACCTTATTTAAACCTAAAAAAAATAACCAACATAGAATAATATTATTCACTTGTTTATTACATGAACTTAACCCAAAACAAATATCCCCTAAGATTTATAGCTTTAATGTAGGATATAATAGTAATTACTTAGTTTATAAAGTTAATTATTAATTTAAATCTAAATGTGGAGATTAAATAGTATAAAAACTAATGGTTTAAATCTTAACACTACAAAAAATTACCAATGAATTAACAATAAAAATGATATTTTTCTTTTAGCAACGGAATGTCAACGGATCTTTTAGCAACGAAATATCAACGGATATATTATATATGAATTCAATTCATTGGTAATTACCCAAAGAGAATTATTATATAAATTATCAATGACATTATTAGCTACTACTAACGAAATTATTTACCAACAGAATTAAATTTTCGTTGTTAAAAATTTATCAACCACTGCTTTACTAACAAAAATTTACCAATGAACTTTCAATAGAAATGCCTATCTGCTAAAGGAAACTGATGTGCACCGGTGCACTACTCAAAATTTTGAAGAATACTTAATTAACAAGACAACGATCATATTTCAAAGAATAAATTCGATTTTTTTTAAATAACTAAATTAAATTAAATTACGAAAATTAAAGTCGGATGATGATTATAATTCTTATCCCTGAGCAAGAGTTCTGAATTCAGACGTATGTAAGTCTAGTAAATAAATACAGTATACAGATCATTTAATGGAATATATTTCAAGAGGTTTCCTTAAAAATATTAATATGATTATAAATTTTTCTTAAACAACACAAAATAAAAAAAGTTGAACGATTTTGCAAGACCGAAGAATATAGTTTATTATTCAGTATTTAAAAACTCTTAAAATTTTAATAAAATTAATTAAAAAAATTTTTCCAAACAACATAAAATAGTACACATGTAGGAGTTGTAAAATTGAACGAGTATAAAAGAGAATGTGTGTTTGAATTATAAAGATTTAAAATGTGTAGGTATTATAAAATATAATTTTGAGGATTTAATGTTTAACTTTATATATAAAAGGAACATTTTTTAAAGGGTTAATAGTTAAAAAAAGTCACATCCTTTATTTTGACAGCTTAATTTAAATTTATGAGAATTTAAAAAAAAATCCAATTTAATTTGGAGTTGCATCTTTAAGCGTCGTGTAACTAAGTAAAGCACATTGGATCTTTTGTACCTTTTTCGTGCATTAATTTTCTCTCCTACGTGTCGTTTATCTAACGATGTGACACAGAAGATAATGTATCAAATGACACAGAAAATCCGAGAATCAGTTAGAGTGTTTTTATTATTGTCTTGTGCTCGTTTTATTCGTTTTATACCGTGTTTTTGTTTAATGTAGAAATGTTAGTGATTATGGAGTACCAGGACAACATTTTTCCATTCTATGGCATCAGTATATATTTATTAAATATTTTCAATTATATATTTGATTAAAGAAGAAGAAAGATGAGTTATTACTAGAATAAAATAATGAAAAAGGTTCCAACGGGGTAGGTGTCGCATATATGACAGTCTAATTAATTAATTAATTACCAGTTAAAAAGCAAAAGTTTCATAATGCCAATCCAAATCACTAATGAGGATTAATTATGGATGTTGATTAATTGAATTTGTCTACATAGCATAGTACTTATAGTATAATTTATAAGGACTTACAAATATTAATAATCTAATTTCCCTAATTAATCGACCTATTTTGTTTAAGGTTGCTAGGGTTTTATACCCTACTGGATAATATAGCTATTACTTAAATTTGTTTAATTAGCCAGCATATATAGTTGTGTAGTATATTAATTAATGTAGTATACTATTAATTAATTAAGGGCAGTCATGTACATCATTTGTTTGTGAGACTATTTTACGCTTTTATAATTATTAATTATATTTTGTTAAAAATATTACTCCCTCCGTTTCAGTAAAATGCGAATAGTTACCTAATCTTTATAATAAGGTATTGTTCGCATCTTACTGGGACGGAGCACTTTTTTTTAAAAAAAGTTATTACTTTTCATTTATATTATGAATAAATTTTTCACTTTTTTTTCAATTAAATATCACTTTTAGAATAAAATGTTGTAACTATTATTTGTTTTATGAAAGTCATTCTTAAGATGATATTACACGAGTATTTATCATTAATTAAGACTTAAAATAATGTGGTTGGGGTTTTTTCTTCCCAACTTACATACTACTATATAGTATCTGTTTGAGTAACTTAAATTTATACTATTTCGCGCCACCCTTCACATTTTTATTATTTCACATTATTTAAGAAAAAATAATTCTTTAAATATTTTAGTATTTTTAGACAATAAATAAAGTATAAAGTATTATTATAAGTTATAAATAATGTATGACAAATTTGAAATTAAAGTAACTTTTGAGATTAATAAATATAGTGTTATTTCCTTTTTTGGTAAAAAGAGTTTTATGGGAAAAAAATAAAGAAATGCTAAAGGATTTTATGGTGAGTAGAAAATTTTAATAGTAGTACTATAATATAATAAAGTTGGGATTAAACTTGATCATTAATTGTTTTTGCAGAGAGATCAATTATTATAACCAAACTCATTTTCAAGATAATTTAGTTAATTGTAATCAAACAAAACCTTAAAGTTAGAAAATACTTATTTTCATTGTGCCCTTAAACTGTGAACAAATTTTATTTTTATCCATAAATTGAAGAATCCTGATATGGTAAAACCACTCATAAACAATTTAATTCCAAATTTTTTCGGTCACTTTATAATTTTTATTTTACGCATTGTTTATTATTCTCTTCGTCCGCCCGAAAGGTCCACATTTTGCTATTTTGGGTGTCCGCACCAAAGGTCCACATTTTCCTTTTTAAACATATGGGACTCACACACATCATTAATACAATAAATTTATGGGACTCATACACCCCACTAATACAACTACCAACTACACATTAAATAATAATACTCCTTAATCCACGTGCAAAATTTTGTGGCGGACGGAGGGGGTACTTTATAAAATCAATATAATATTACTTCTACACTCTACAGATGTCATTAAAAAAAATCATTAATTTTAATCATTTATGTAAAAGTAAATAAACAACAAGGGAGTATGACTTTGTTTTGAGTTGAATTAATTCAAAAGTTAAAAGATACTGTATGTGACGAAAGTGTGATGACAAAACAGGACATTTCCTAAGCCGTTTGATTGTTTAATAATTGACAAAAGGTACTTTTTAATTTTAAAATATTAGCAAAGTTAATTTGATATTTTAATTAATGGAGGGTTTATGTGTGAGTGTTATATATTTGGCATTACATAATTCGATTGAGAATGAAATCAAATGATCGGATGACTGTGACCTATCACCAGTCTAATATTACTAATTGAAATGTTTCAACCTATTTTAATGTTTGTGTGGCCGATTTTATTTGTAGTGTTGTTTTTCTAAAAAATATTAGAAGTCAAGATTAACGTTTTTTTTACTAAATGAGAGAATCTTCTATGAACATAATTTATCATACGTTTTATTTTATAAAATTATTTTTGATATATAATTTTTTTTAAAGAAATAAACTACTCCATCCGTCCCACACTTATGTTCACACTTTCCGTTTTCGTTCGTCCCACACTTATGTTCACTACCCAAAAAAGAAAACTTCATGTCAACCAACAAGCTCAAAAGTTATCTTAATTTTAAAAATATCACTCTTACCTAACACACATAACATACTTTATAATTTATTTATTACCTAAAAATACCTTAATACCCCTAAAAAGTCAATAAAGTTTGTCAAAAAGTAATTTTTCTTAAACTATGTTTCTACAGTGCCGGTGAACTTAAGTCCAGAACGGAGGGAGTATTATTCTTTTAAATGAGAAATACCAATTATTATAAGAGAGAGTATAAGACATGGAAAATATTTTAAATATCAGTCAAGACTTCAAATACATGTATATACTATTTTTTAAAAATTAAATTTAGGTTCCAAAAAATATAAAATTATTTATTTAAGTATGAAATCATAAAAATTTTTAAAATAATTTAACTATAATCATAAATATTTCCCATTAACTAACACTACAATTTGATAGAGAAATTTTTAAATCTCTAATTAACAGGGAGCATGGGAACCGAATTCAAAGTAGAAAAAAAAATTCCAAGTAAATTAATTTAGAAAATGAGATTAATGGGGTGAATACTTGCCCATTACTAAAGATTAAAATATGATATATTGCGGGCATAGCTCAAGTGGTAGAGGGGAAGGTGGAAAGACCTTCTAATTGAGCTTGATTGCTGCAGGGTGGGGGTTCGAATCCTGCCTTTGACATGAATTTGGCCCCTTACAAGCACAAGTTTAACAGTGAGCCCTCTCTATAAGCCACTGAGGCACATCCTGCGATTTACCTCCTCCACCAATCCTGCGATCCTCCACCAATCCCTAGGTAGAGGCACATCCTGCGATTTACCTCCTCCACCAATCCCTGGGTAGGGGCGGTGGGGGCCCTAATAGTGGGGTACACTATTTTTAAAATATGATGTATTAATAATATATTTAGCAGTTGGTAGTAAAATTTATTTTAAATGTTTTATAGTAATAATAGTTAATTGGTGTATCTAATAGTTACAAATATTATTTTAAACTAAAATTTATATTGGTAATAATTTCTCAAAAGGATAATTCGAGTAAAAGCAAATTGACCAAGCTTGAGAGTCACATCGGGCTTTACGAAATAAAATGGGCCACTCACATTTAGTTGAATAGGTTGGTCCATCCAATTTATATAAATTGGGGACCAATCAATTTTATTCCAATTTATTTATAGATTCCAAATTTGAATTCATATAAAGAATAAACCCCAAAGTATTTCATCAACCATGTATATTTGTTAGAAAAGATACACCTCCATAAATCATTTCTAAATATCCGTTAGAAAAGACAATTATACACTGAGAATTAAGTCAAAATTAAAAAAAAAAAAGTGAACATTAAACTCTAGTGATAAAAGAGTTGTTCTATAGTACATAGAATGAGTCATGCTGTATGCATTTAGACCACGTAGTCAAACACGAGATAATATAACACAACTCAAGATAAAGAAGATAAATAATCAATAACACAATGAAATTATCCCTTAAGGAGGGTCATTCAGAATGGAATTCTCAGCGACAAGCTGGACGGCTGCAATCCCTTAAAAAGGGCCAGAGAGACGAGCTCTACCAAAAACCAATAAGGTTAAAATATTATATAATTTCTTCTTGATTATGAAACCTTAGTAACATAGGAGTTTAAATAGGCTATAGACCCATAAACAAAACTCTAAACTTAAATACTAATAAGACAAACAAAGGTACTAAAGAGATAGGAAACTAAATAATCTAATAATTGACTCAAAATCAAAGTACTGAAATAAACTTATGTTTCCTTCTTGCCCTATCACAAGACCATTTATACCAAAAAAGTACACCCAATACACGAGGCGTCTACGAGGCTAAACCCTAAACTCATATATGCAAAGGCAATGCTTGACCTGAACAGTTGAACTACTACATCTATGCACACTTATCCTTCCAACAGTATATTCCAATCACAGTGTTAGAATAAGAGCTTCTGCATCTATGATTAGCATTTTGCAAAGATTGTAACTTCACAGGTTGCAGCTATCTGTTCCTAACTTCTATAATAATGGGTTTGATAATGGGTGTGTGTACTAAAACAAAAACAGTTTGAAAGATTGAGTCAACTCAGAAATTACGAATTTTTTTAATATTGAGTGCTTTCAACTATGTCCCATCTTTAGTTCTTTTGACAAGAATACTTGCTATGAATCGAAGAAATGATCAGCTTGGTATCTATTAAGTCCACGAAAACAGAAGTTATACCAGAGGCATAGCTTGAATTGCTTGAGGTGAGCGCCACAAGAATCGCGCTGAGTGCATGCTATGATTCTGCTATTTCAGTGCCATAAAAAATGCTGTAAATGTCACTGCAGATGGCCACCGTGCTTGAAGAGACGGCTAAAAGTATCATAATCCATGAGACTGCTCTGTCATTTTTTGAAGCAATTCCACGAAAATCCCTGCACGATAAAGCATGTTGGAGATGGTTATATTTCCTGGAAAAAGTGGAGTTTTAACGGAGGTTTTCCCTCCACAGTTGAACATGCTTGTGTTTAAGCTCTATTCACCTGAGGGCAATTGCGGCAGGGAAAATATAACCTACAGCAACAGTAGCTGTGGCACCGGTGAACTGGAAAGCGTCCCATATGCTTGGGACGAAATTCGCTCCCAAGAAGATAAAACTCAAAAGAGCTACAGTAACAGAAAGGAATCTCTTATCATCATAGACAAGAGGGATTGCATGTGGGAAAAGGATGCCATCAACATTCAGCCGAAGGGAGTAGAAGACGATTGGAAATACAAGCATCAAATGGATGGCATAGCTAACTCTCACTATGTCATTAAGCAATGAGCTATACGGGATACCAAAATCTCCATCAAAATTGGCCAGAACATCATCCATTGTTTGGTTACCAAAGAGGAGAAACCCAAAGAAGCTAGTTGCAACATACACAGAAGTACATAATATGATTGATGTCCGGACTATGGACTTCATTTGTGAAGGTTCTTCAAGCTCATTCTCTATTGGATGAACTGTTAAGCAATAAAAGAAAAACAAAAGTAAGTAGCAATACGTTGGTAGGTGTGACAAATATGACATCACAAAACAACAATGAGGTGGTCAAACGCAACTTCGATCTTTCACAGGGTCATCAAGTAGATTTATTAAGATTAAGCTGAGTTGAAAAAAGAAAGAGAGAAAGTGATCCATATTGCACATATAAAAAGCCTCCGAATGATGATAAGAGCACATCATCTTCTTAATACTGTACAAATTCATATACCCCACGTTTTGATCTTACAGACCTCTTCTCAAGCATAGAAATCTTGAACTCCATATTATCATCATATCATTAATTGAACTTCAGTTTCAAATCAAATTAAACAACGAAAAAGAGAATTGCATCCTTTATGGACAAACTTTTGGAACCAAAATCATCAGAAAATGTAGAAGATTCCACCAAGGGGAGTTCAATAAATAAACATAAAATTCAGTTTTATCCAAGTATTCATTCTTCTGACCATATCACATTTAAGACGTCTTTCCTTTCGAAGTAACTAATAACAATATAGATGTGCTTAAGATTCAAACTTACCGTTATGGTGACAAATATAGGCAGTGACCAGTATAGGAAATGTTGTGAAAAGTTTCCAGAAGGATGCTTGGTCCACAAGGTTAGGCAGCAGTTGAGGAATTCCAATGCTGCCATCTATCATCTTGACTATGGCTATTCCAGCTATGATCACCACGAACACAACGGCCAATATGACTGACAGAGCTGAAGTGTATCGCAGTGAATCTGGCACCTCAAACAGTAACATAATTCAATCATGGTGTTATCCTCGTACGATTTTTTACTGGTAAAAGACAAAGAAGAATTTGCTTTAAAAGAAAAACAGTTAAGGTCAACACCATTCTATAGCAATGAAAATCATACATCAGATAGAAGCTTTGGACTTATGCTAGTTTAAACAACAAAAAATGGGGGAAAAAAAGTATTAGCAGACAAGTTATTTAGTGATGTTGACCATTTATTGGACGAGTCAAGATCTAGAAGATGCTATGTAGAAAACACATTGATTTAGACTCTAAAATAATGTGTAAAAAAATTTTCAGCCAGTGTCTTCACATATTGACCAATCTTTGGAGAGTATGGATTTCTGGGGTGATGGAAAAAGTAAGCTGACTGAAATGCACATCTTCAGGAGATAAAAGTCCAATTCGATCAATTAGAGTTAATATAATTGCCTTAGAAAAAGAATAAAATGCTGATCCCAGAACACAAAAATATGCAGATATCTAGCAGTCATGAAGCAATGAGTGATGATTTTAGCAATAACGCCACGTATTAGACCTAAAAAATTTTTAGGAGCTTCTCTATTTCTTTTCATAATCCTGCACAATTTTAAGCTAATTATCAGATTACTCTATCTGGAATAGTAAGAAACACAACTCACCAAAGTACTATCTATAATGGGTAATCGAATTTCTCAGAAGATCATTCAATCAAGATAGGGGCAGTTGATTATTGGAAGAGCTCTATGTAAGGTTAAATTTCATGCACATAGTTCCTACCCCTAACTTACAGATATAAAACACATTACATGCATAAAATAGTAGAGGTATAAATATTTGTGAAATGATTGCTTAATCCTCTGGCTATGAAAATGTTGGCAGTAAAATTTACGCATGATCCCAATCGCTACAGATATTCTGGATAACATAAACCTACAAGTTTAACAAACTAGATGAAACAAATCGCATATCTAAGGAGTGTAAATTTGTAATCTACTAGAAGAATAGACCTGACATAATATGACGTGTTCAGCAGAAAAGGTCCGCTCTGCCTCCATTATCAAGAACATTTCATAGTCTACACAATCTATGAATACTAAAAGTCATTTCATGACGGGTGATTCATTCGTTTTCGGTACGGGGATCTAACTAAAATACTCACCAACACGTTTGAATGAGATTAAAGGTGCCAAAACAAACATGGTTGTGAGAAGCAATATGGAAGAACGTCTAGTCCACCAATGAAGACCAAACCATTCTTCCATCACACCAATGTGGTGCACCCCCAGTGACCATGTCTCTGATAGAACATCACCTGTATTAAAAAAAAAAAGAGAATGCATGATCAAACAGTAAATCAGTTACTAATATCTAAAACAATCGCCAAGTAATAAGATCATAATGAGGAAAGAGCAGAGAGCACTTTATCCACATCCCCAAATTCTAATCTAAAACTAAAATATTCGAAATTTTGAATTTGGTAACTGAAAGAGGTGGTAGCTGAGCTGTAGCATGTGGCCTACGGTTGTAAACCACCAAAATTGGTAGAGAAAAAACACTTTTTTATTTTTTATTCCAGAATAATATTTCAATTAGATGAATAAGAACTCATGTTTTACATCCAAGAAATTGGAACTCCAATTACAAAGTAGTAAAACCAAATCAGTAGCCGTAAATGACACAGAAAAATCTGTTCAAATCAAGTCATACCAAACAAAATCTAAATCAATTGAAAGAAAATGAGAAAATGTGTGTGATTTAAGAATGATTTTGAGCAAGTAATAGAAGAGGGCAATTAACGAACATTACCAATGATAATCATATAAACTACAAGCATTCCGACGTTATTAATCACAATACAGAGCTGCAAGATATTCCGACCGGCAGCAGAGAACGAGTCACCGGCCAGACCGGAGTAGGAACTGGTCTTGGCTGCCCTACTAAACCGGAGGATAATCTCTATCGATTTCTCCGTCAACATACCGGCCAACACGATTATAATTAGTCCTGGAATAGCACCAAGCTGCTTGAGCGTGGCCGGAAGAGCCATGATTCCAGCGCCAACAATGGTGGTAGAAAGATTGAACACAGCTCCGGTGAAGGATGCGCCGCCGAACTCTCCGGCGAGGTGATCCTTGGGGATAAGTGGCGCTGCCTTCTGGCCACGGCGGTACTTTCGATCCGAGGATGGCATCGCCGGAATTTCTAGAGAGAGAATCAAATCGGATTTGTGGAGAGAGGAAAGAAAATGCCGTTCAACGGCAATGAATGAATGCATCCATTGTACTGCGTCGCAGGGGATTTTACGCGGGAACTAAATATTCTTCGATGTCACAACCAATGACAGAAGGACATGTGTCATGTAGGGTCCATATCGAGTAGGTGATATTTTCCAACCGTTACAATTTTTTTTATCTCAATGTTAAGAATTTACGAAGTTACCGCTCCATTCCCTTAAAATTAGTATTCGTTTACTTTTTTCACGTGAATTAAAGAGTATAATAATTTAATGTATAGTAAGGTCAGAAAAATACTCCATCCGTCCCGGTGTAAAAGGATCATTTGTTTTTTTGCACGTAGATTAATAAGTATTATTTAATGTGTAGTTGGTAGTTGTATTAAGTGGGAGTGTGAGCCTCATATTTTAATTGTGTTAGAGGGGGTGTGTGGATCTCAAGTATGTAAAAAAGAAAAGGGGACTCTTTGGGTGGGACGACCAAAATGAAAAAATGACCCTCTTAGCCTGGGACGGAGGGAGTAATATTTTAATGTGTAGTTAGTAGTTGTATTAGTGTTGAGTGTGGTGGTCATGTGTGGTGGTTGTGGGTCACATCAATCCAAAAAGGAAAATGAATACTTTGTAACGGAACAGACCAAAATAAAAAAAAATGGATACGTATCAAGAGGATGGAGGGAGTAATAGTTTAAGAATACTTTTTCATTTTAAAAATATACTTCCTCCGTTTCAGGTCCTTATTACCTGGGACGAAGGGAGTATAAGTATAACTTTATTAAAACATTTATTAGTTTTATTATTCTATACTTCATCCATCCCATTTAAATGTTTACACATTTCTATTTTGGACGTCTCATTTCAATGTTTACCTTTCTTATTATTGGAATATGGGACTCACCTAAAACAATTAATATATCATCATGGTCCCCACATCCAACACTAATACACATGCCCACTTTACATTAAATATTATGACTTTCCACTCATTATCTATTAAAATATTATACTCCTTAATCAACGTGCAAAAAACAAAAGTAAATATTGAAACGGGAGGGAGGGAGTATATCATATGATTCATTAAAAATGATTTAATTGGATAATTATAATATATTTTCTCATTATTACTTTTTAGTAAATTGTTCACGTTAATTGGACGTATAAATATTTTTTTTATAAGTATAATTTTTTATTAAAAATATTATTTAATTTAACAATTTATTTGCGTAATATTTTAAAGCAAAAGCTTATGCGCCCCCAGGGACATTGTGTCCTCAACCCTCCTTCTCCATATTCTATTTAACCATATGTATTGCTAGGGGTTTAAATTGAGTTTGGGGGGACAAAGGAGCACGGTGTCCCCGGGGACACAAGAGTCTCACTCATACTCCCTCCGTCCTAGGCAAAGAGGACAGTTTATTTTTTGCACGTAAATTAAGGAGTATTATTATTTTATGTAAAGTGGGTAAATATATTAGTGAGATGTGATAGGTAGTGATAGACCATTGATGGGCCCTTTTTACTAAAAAAGAAAAATGATGCAATTTAAATGGGACGTCCAATATAGTAAAATGGTCTTCTTTGCCCGAGACGAATGGAGTATATTTTAATAGAATGAATATAATTTTTTCTTCATAAAGGAATAATTTTACTAAGCAGAAGTTGATCACACCGGATCTTTTACGTTATTTTAGTGTATTATTATATCTGTGACACATGTTAAGTGATTTACACATTAGAAGGGAAATAAATCAAATAATTGCCCCTAAGGTTTAAGGGTTAGGGGATAGTTTCTATCTCTCCTACGTGGCACAGAGAATTCGAGCTGGAAGCTAATACATTTTTTAAGTACTCCCTTAATCCCACCGAAAGGTTTCCATTTTATTATAGGGTTAATTGCGCCAAAAACCCTGACCTTTTAGCGAATTTCAAATTAGTCCAAATTTTTTAATATTTACAAATAAGTTCTCGACCTTTAACCCTTTTTTCAAATCAAGCCACCGGGCAGCGAGAGGCCTGCACGGTGCTGACGTGTCCATCTCTCTTCCACATCACCTTTCACGTATACAAAACGATGTCGTTTCAGCCTTCCACATGTCGAAAAGTTAATTGCATGAAAAGTCCCAACCTTTTCGCCTATTACGAATTAGTCCAAACTTTTGAATATTTTGCAAATAAGTACCTGACTTTAAGCCATTATTGCAACTTGAACCACCGGGTGGAGGGCTGCCCGGACACTGACGTGTAACTGTATATGTCAAGTTACTCTACATTAGTTAACAAAAGGATATTGTTTTTATTTTTATTTATTTATTAAAATTTCCAAAAAAAACCCTTATATATCACACACTAACATTATTCGATCAAAATATGAATCACGACAGTAGATGGAGAGAGAAAATTCGACAATGTACTTCTGCTGGTTAAGCTCAAGAACAGATCAGCTAAAGAATTGAAGGAGCCGATTAATCACTATTCTTGTCCCCAAAACCCTTTTCTACTCTCTAATTGTTCTAATATCAACAACGATTATTGTATGGATCATCTAATCGAAATTCAGAAGATGTCTTCTACAACCCCTCTCACATGGCGGATTTTGATAGATAATGTTAATGTGTGATATATGAGGATGTTCTTTTGGATATACATTAAATTTTAATTTAAAAAATCAAAACAAAGCCATGTTGTTAACAAATATAGAGTGACTTGGCCTATACAATGACACGGAAGTGTCTAGACAGACCTCCAGCTGCCCGATGGTTCGATTTGCAATATGGGCTAAGTTGGGTACTTATTTGCAAAATATTCAAAAGTTTGGACTAATTTGTAATTGGTGAAAAAGTTGGAACTTTTCATGCAATTAACTTTTCGACATGTGGAAGGCTGAAACGACGTCGTTTTGTACATGTGGAAGAGAGATGAACACGTCAGCACCGGGCAGGCCTCCCGCTGCCCGGTGGCTTGATTTAAAATGGTTAAAGGTGGAGAACTTATTTGTAAATATTAAAAAGTTTGGACTAATTTGAAATTCACGAAAATGTCAGTGTTTTTTGCGCAACTAACCCTTTATTATATTGGGCGTCTCATTTAAAGGTCTTATTTTCCTTTTTTAATAAAATGGCTCCACATATAATGAGTCATTTACTACTAATACAACTATCAACTACACATAAAATAATAATAATCCTTAATTCACGTGGAAAATACCATACTATTTATTAACACAACTATCAACTACACATTAAAATATTAACAAAGACTTGTGTGAAACCGTCTCACATAAAGGCTTACAAGTGATAACTTTTATAATCAAAAGTTATACTAATATTTTATAGCGAAAATGATAACTAATTACAAAAGTATAAAATATCTCACCGTGAGACGGTCTCACGTAAGACTTGCCCTAAAACATGATATTCTCAACTCACTATCTATTAAATAATTGTACTCCTAAATCTGTGTGCTTAAAAAAAAGTTTGAATTTCTCCTAAGCGAAAAGAGTATTACTTTATAATGCAATTTATTTTATTTTGTATTATTTTTTCCTCTGTATACACTCCCTCTTTATTGGGTGTTTGCTTTTTAAATGATATAATATTTTAATGTATATTGAGGTGAGAAAAATAATATTTTAATATAAATGGATAGTTATATTAGTATTGAGTGTGAGTCATGAATATATATTAATTATTTTGTTTGGGTCTTATCTTTAAAAAAAATGCACACTTCGTATTATGAAGATTTAAAATGACAAAATGCGCACATTTCACTAGGGTGGAGGGAGTACGTCCCATATTTAAGTTGACCGTGGGGTGGAGGGAGTCCGTCTCATATTTAAGTTGACAGTTACTAATAAAAAGTTTAAGAAAAAAGTGTTTTGTTTTACTTTTGAGGGTAGTTTGATATTTTTAAGTAATAAATAAATTATAAAATAAGTTAGATAAGTCATGTTAGTTGAAAAATGATCGGAATTTTGAAATTAAATTAAATCAATAATTTATTTATTTGGAGTTATCATTCATACGTTGCAATAGAAAATAAGATTGATCATGTTTACTATCATAATCCAAAATTTCAATGTGCACATATAATAAACATGCTGAATCAGCACTAAATTTGAGCGAAATAAAACTTTGTTTACATGCCTTATTTTGTAACCAAGTAAGAAGAAATTACAGCTCTTAGTTTGATCACAGCTGCTATCAATTCCCAGCCGCTCTAAAAGCAGTCAAAAACGACATGAAGAGGTTGGTGATGTTCAGATAGAGGACGCCGCAGCCTTGATGTACTTGTATTATGCGTACCATTTGATCAGATTATCGGCGCACGCGCCGTAAACAATGTAGCCACAGAAAATTATGGATGCCAGACAACCATAGATCATCACACTTATCTTACCCAAAGGGAATAAAATCTGAACAAAGGCTCAAAGAATCAGCAATGAATTAAATGTGAGTCTTTAGAGTTCATCAAGAAAGCAAGAAATTAATAAGTTAGCCTAAATCATCTCAACTCAATTGCATCTGTCCAGATTTAGGGTCCTAATCCATTAAAATAAGTTTTCTTTTTATGTTTGATTATTAGTATCATTCTATGATAACTATCCATAACTAAATTGTTTAAATTATTTGTATCTTAATTTTAGTACAATTCAGAAAAAGAAAAGAATTATCAGAAAACTACTATATAGAGTCCAACTCCTTTTGTTATCTACTTGTCATAAATAATGCATCCAAACCCAAAATGATCATAGAAATGCTATACAACATAGTATTAGATTCCATACCTTGAATTCCTGCACCTTTGAAAACCGAATTCATATACGCTAGGCTAGAGACAATGTTGTAAAGAATGGAGAATAATTTCCACGAAATCATAGGAAACAATTCCGAATGAATGAAACTTACTTTAGGTTTCATTGTCCCTGCAAGAGATTATTTGGAACACTTGGTAACAAACACGATGAACTATACGAAAGATCATGATAAGGATTGAGACAAATCATTCAAATCACATTCAAGGCAACATAGCAGCTTCTCTTTCCCTTAAGATCTCATCTTCCTAGTTATGAATGATGTAGCTAATTAATCAGATAGAATCAGTAATTGTCACCCTTATTAAATTGATCAGTGTTATTCATCATCTTGAATAAAGCCTTGGTGCCAAAGTGGAGTAACTTGGAAACCCTCTAAAACCAATCGATTGAACACCTGGGCTGGGTGAAATTATAAAATTTTACAATAGGAATAACAGTATTTGTTATCATAGGAAGAAGACACATGCTGATCTCCAAATCCCTTTCATTGGAGGCTTGTGAAAGTATGTCAAAACATCGGTTCATCCTTATCTACAAAACCAAAGCTATCAATTATAAATTCAGAAGACAAAAACAAAATTTTATTACTCCATTTTTTCCCCAAAATTCAATGAGAACTCATTCCAACTAAACAAAATACTGACTGAGGCGAACGTAGACTGCGAGTGGCGAGATGGCATCAACATGGTGTGAGACGACAGCGGAGGCGAGCAGCCAGAATAGCGTCAAGGCGTTAGTCTAGGAAGAGAGGCGTCGTTCGCAATTTAGTTTAGGTTTAGGAAAGTATATTAATATGAATTACCAATCAGTCCATCAATTAAATTAAATCAAACCTAATGCACCCAGAGTTTTTTAATTAAAAGGAAAAAGCAGAAAATCTGAAATTTTGACACATCAGCATAGAAAGCATGAGGAGATGACACCTCAGCTGTAGAAAACCTTCTCTTAGTAGGAGTTATGATACGGGTCGATTTATTATTAAAATATAATTATTATAAATTTACAATAACTAGCTTGGGCAGTCTCATTTTCTAAAATTCATAGAACCGGACTTTTTAATGAAAATGGGTCAAAATTTTAAAAAATTCGGGTCAGGCTTTCTTCCCACGCACGATACACTCAAAAATATCATCCATCTGCTTTTTCTCTCTCCACATGTGCTTGACAATTGGGTTCTCTCAACCTTGCCTTTTTCTCTCTCTGCAGATGCATATACATTGCCGTCTTTTTATCACCATTTTGGTTCCAAAGAAGTTAGATTCACCAGAATATTGGCTAATTCGTTGTACCCACATAATGCAGTAGAGTTTGGTTGAAGTCCTTCACTTGGGCCTCACCGTCGAAGTGGTGGTGGGTCCACTAGGTCCTAGCGCTGTCGCCGGAGCTACAATTGTGGTCTCGGCGTAGTTCCCGTGAAGGAAGACTATTCCTCCAACTTTGTTTTGGAGGAGATTCCGGTGGTGGAAATTTCGGATTGGGGAAGAAATTGTCCCTCGGTCTCGCCATTGATCGCTGGAGGAATCGCGTGTTGGTGGTTGTTGCTGACCGTACGTTGGCGGCTTATGATTTGACTTCGTGGGATCGACCTTTTCTCTTGAAGTAGAATGGAGCAGGTGATTTTTTTTTCCTCTATTATTATTTTCCAAATTCATAGATAGTGATGATAGATCTCCTAAAAGTAGAAAATTATTAAGTAGATCTCTGGAAAAAAAATTGTAACATAATAATTATTGTATGGATGGTTTTGTCGGTATAAATTACTAACCCTATGTTTTCTTGTATTAATAATAGTGAATCAGCTCCTTGGAATTTTCAAAGTTGAAAATATTTTCTTGTCATATACTAAATAGAGAATTTCATGGTAAGAATGATAGTAACTTTCTATAGGGATTTGAGATTCCCAGACTCAAAGCAAAAATCGTTTTAATTCATGGTCTTGCTCTAAAGATTTGAAGGCTCAGCTCTCTGAAAAAGATGGTGAATGAGGGTAGACCTATATAAGTCGTAATGAATACCAACGTCTACAATATGCAACCTAAGTTGTCTTTGATTCAACTAATCCAATTATCTTATTTGTAGTCTTTAAGTTTAGAGAGTGAAAAACATTTTCAAGTCTTGGAGAAGCTTCTTCATTTACTTTCTGGGAAAATTATTTGGTTAAGCCATCACCCGTAGTTATTGCTTTGTGTTAGTTTAATCTATTGTATTAGTTTAGTCTTGTGTTGAAAATTTTATTGATGATTCACAAGGTTAATATTTTCTATTAATTGGGTTGTTAGGTGGATGTGGTTGTCCTCGTCATCGCGCCGGTCGTCTTCATCACCGGGGCATCGTCGGAGGTGATGGCTGAACGGAGGTGCTCAGATTCCCGCTTCTATTCACTTAGAATAGAATTCACACACGCTGCCCCCTCAGGGTTCACAAATTGGTTGATAAATTGGGACCAAGATGTAAGGCTATGGGCCAAGCCCAATACTTAGAGAAAGGAAGACCAGCATTTGGGCCACAAGGCCCAACGGGCCCAACAAATCTTCACCTTGGCCCAAATCATCCACCATCGTGTACATCTAGGAATTCATCATCGCAATTTTTCTCGGACACCTGCAAAACGAAAAACACAAAGTTAGATGCAAGATCCAAAAAATTTGACAAATACAAAGTTGGTCAAATATGACACAAAGTCACAAAAGTTCACATAGTCATGTAATCACATAGATTAGAACTCACAGTTCTCATGACACAAGAACAGTTCACACAGAAACAAATAAGCACAAAGCTAACATGAATACACAATTCATAAAGACACATAGTCTAGTCACATAGACACATAAGCTATAGCATTTAAAAGTCACACAGACACTTCACACAGAAGCACACGCAGTCACACTGACATAAAAGTCACATAGACACTTCACACAGAAGCACACAGTCACATAGATATAAAAGTCACACAGACATAAAAGTCACATAGACAATCAATAATCAAATGTTACACCACATTCGAATGCACACAACATGCTCCACCTCACTAAGAGAAACAAATAAGCATGTAGACTAGGCACAAAAGCATAAATATAACACATATTCAAATGCTCCACCTCACTAGGAGCAGCCTAAAATCAAGCAAGTTTAAAACATAAACAAGCACACAACATAGAAAACACATTTCTAACAAGTTTTCACACAAGAAAACACAAATTCACAAAGAAGCACATATATTCAAAGTGAAATAAGATAGAAAAATAAATTTCCTAATCACATGCAGAATTAACTAGCCAATTAACACACACACAAGGTTTAAAAGGCACTAAATAATTCACACAAGAAATTATCTCTTAATCATAAGAGTCATTCACAGCTTTGAACACCCTCTCATACTTCATCTTCTGTTTCCAGATTTTGAAGTCTCATTGCCCAAATGCATTAAGAGAAACCATAGGTGCTTAAAGTTGAGTGAATCGACTCACACAGATTTAAGAAATAACATAATTACATACACAGGTGAGCAAATGCTATCTTAGGGCCTGGAAACGAACTCAATTCACACACATAGAAAAAGAGCAAAAAACTCCAGAAAATCAGATTAGCAGCCAAAGCAAATCAGGATATCATACAGATAGAGAGCTCACAATTTCAAGCAAATAAAAATTAGAGATACAAAGAAATTGACCAATCCAGACCACAAATCATAAAAAGTCCCTAATTCTATAGCACAGAAATCACAAGCATGAATGAGGACCAGCTGCCTCAGAGCATCACAAAGCACAAAGCACAAAGGAGGACCAACCACCTCAGGGTATCACAAAGATATAACAAGAACAAATCAGTAAACGGGACACTCCCCTATACGAAAAAAATAACAAAACAAATCTGAAAATTATTTTCGGAAACAAAAGAACTAAGAGATATACTCCCCTATTACCAATCTGATCGGACAGGAGGCGGCGGTTGATAGCTGAACGCGAACGGCGGGCTGATCTGATCGGCAGCCAGAACTGATCTGACCAGAACGGGGGACGGACGGTGGGCACAGCAGCACCGGACAGCAGACCCCGTTCCTCACCTCCACTCACCGGAAGCCCAATCCACGACTGAACTGACCGGAACGGCAGCTGGTGGTGGTCGGCGAGCAGCGACTTCTGGCAACAGTAGCTCTTCCGGCTGGTGGCGCCGCGATAGATGGCGAAGAACGGTGAACAGCGACGGATGGTGAGCAGTAGCTTCCAGCTTGGGTCGCGTTTCTAGATGGTCAGCGGAGGAGGGCGGCGGTCGCGCTGCAGATCTGAACCACCGGCAGCTGAAACCCCAGTGACGAGACTCCTCCACAGTGGCGGTGGCGGACTGCAGCGAGCGACTTTGGCGAGCAGCGGTTGGCTAAAACCCTGGTGCCGGTCGCACTTCCGTGCAGATCCAACGGCTGCGAGCAGATCGGTGGTGGCGGCGACGAGCGTTCCTTGCGGCTGCAGATCGTGATTCCAGCGGGCTGGGAGCAGTTCGACGGCTGTGGTCGGCGTAGCATATAGATCGTGACTCATCTCCTTTGCGTTCGTAGCGGCTGACAGCAGCAACGGTGTCCTGGATCTCCCATCGACGGCTGACAGCAGGCGGCTCCGGATGGGCTGGCAGCGGTTACGGTCAGCGGACGAATGGACGAACGGCCAACCCAGCTTTGATACCACTGTTGGGTGGATGCGGTCGTCCTCGTCGTCGCGCCGGTCGTCTTCATCACTGGAGCATCGCCTGAGGTGGTGGCTGAATGGATGTGCTCAGATTCCCACTTCTATTCACTTAGAATAGAATTCACACACGCTACCCCCTCAGGGTTCACAAATTGGTTGATAAATTGGGACCAAAATGTAAGGCTATGGGCCAAGCCCAATACTTAGAGAAAGGAAGACTATCATTTGGGCCACAAGGCCAAACGGGCCCAACAGTTACTCTTTATAATGAATTGGGTTACTATTAACAAGTTTTTAGATTACTCTTTTTGTTTATATATTGTTCTGTTTTGTCAACATCTTTTAGGGGATGTTTGTTTCTAGGTTTGAAATCCCGGAATTAGAATTCAAATTTCACATCCATATTTTAAAAACCACCCCTATATATACTTATATGCATTCTTTATCTTCAATTAATACACTTTCTCTCTTTATCTCTCCTCTCTCATCTATTTTCTTACATAAATTAATGCATTCTTACACATTGATTTGACATAAAGTTAAAACCTACCCTATCAAAAACTCAAAACAAACACAACATCACTATTCATGATTTTCAAACTCTCCAAAACCCAAAAACAAACATCACCTTAGGTTACTCTTATCTATTAATTAGGTTACTCTTTATAATGAATTAGGTTACTATGAAAAAGTTTTTAGATTACTCTTTTTGTTTATATATTGTTCTGTTTGTCAACATCTTTTAGGTTACTTTTATCTATTAATTAAGTTACTCTTTATAGTAAATTGGGTTACTATGAACAAGTTTTTAGATTATTCTTTTTATTAATATATTGTTCTGTTTTATCAACATCTTTTAGGTTACTTTTATCTATTAATTGAGTTACTCTTTATAATGAATTAGGTTACTTTTTGATTTGAGAAAAATTAAATTATATGCAATTTGTAAATTGATATATTACTTTATAAAAAAAATTACATTACTCTTTAATATTAATTAGATCACTCTTTGATATTAATTGGATCACTCTTTTGCCAGGTCAAGCGCTCAAATCATGGGGATGAGTATACTTTCACTGAGCCAAAACCGGTCAAATAAACATTTGATAGTTCTCCTCAGGTGGACTGATATTCTTTTTCTATATATGGCATTGTAAGTTATTTTATCTCCTGATAATTATGATGGTTATTGTGTCTCCATACCTTTGATTGTGAAAACATTGTTATAGATATTATAATAATTATAAGAGTAAGGGGTGGAGTTTTACAACAATTGTGATTTTTATGAAGGTGAATTTCATAAAGAGAGATGCAATGGTAGTGGAGACTGATATTCTTTTTCTAATTTTTTTTTAAAAATCATAGATACATGTATGAGATTGTAGGTTATTATATCTCCTGATAATTCTGATGTTATTGTGTCTCCATAACTCTTGGTTGTGATAATTATAAGAGAAGAGGTGGAGTTTTACAGCAATGGTGATTTTTATGAAGGTCAGTTTTCCTAAAAGGAGATGCAATTTAGTAGAGTGTATAACTACTTTATAAATGGAAGGTATGAGGGAGATTGGGTTGGTGGGAGGTATGATGGTTATGGGATTGAGAGTTAGGCAAAATGAAGCAGATATAGAGGGCAATATAGGCAGGGGATGAGACATGGATATGGCGTGTATAAGTTTTAATACAGGGGATTCATAAGTTGGGGAGTGGTGCAATTGGCAAAGTCATGGTGTTGGAGTGCAAACATGTGTTGATGGTAGTTGTTTTATTGGAGAATTCAAGTGTGGAGTTAAACACAGACTGGTTGTTATCATTTCAGGTGATGATTTTGATTTTCTTCAGCCCTTATTTTATTTGTTGATTTATGTGATTCCAAATTTGTTAAAAAAGCACATGAGGTGCGCTTGATTGTGATTTTTGGTTATCTAATTTGCTTGCTTACCTTCTAGTTAGATTCTAGTACACATTGTTGATGGCACTGGGGACATGGAAGTTGTTTTCATCATTGATATACTATTGGAGCAAAAGTTCAAGTGGTTGTGGCATTTATTGGAGATAAACCTGAAGTTTTAGCTTTTAGAAAAGTTAAATTAGTTACTACTAAAAGGCACTGCATTTAAGCTCCCTGCTTTATATCTGAAAAATTAAAACTTGTTGTTCGAGCAGGGTGGACTTGGTGTGATCAGGCCTTTACAAGCTCCAAGGAGTTGGTAAATCTGCTGAAGTAATAGAAAGAAACAAAAAAAATTTATGGAGCAATCTGTTCATCGTCAGCTCTAGTTCTCGAGCTCCATGGATTACTGAAGGTACAGTGCAGTGCTTTTGCATCGATTTAATCAGCTTCGTGTTCATTGATTTTTGTTCGTCGAAACAGATTAAGAAGAGAACGACTTTGCCTGCTCTGTGCAACAATTCACTGGTCCAGAGTGAAGTAGAAAATCGGGTAGTGGTATGACAATCTCATCAGTCCGACATTGAACAACGATGACAATGAAACCTGAAATAATTTTTTGCAGATTAAATTGATCATGAAAGGTGGAGTGAGATTGATTACGTGGACTGTGGCTGAGAGATGAAGTGATGTAGCTGTTGTTGTAGAAATTGATATTTGATTGTGTGAAATCGATCTGGAACAAGTTTTTCGGTAAGCGGTCATAGATTAATCTCGCAAGAATATGAGGGTTTGACGGGAATAACGCTGTCGTTGTAGGGGTGGGAAGAAATTTATTGATGTTCGTTGAAACCCATAATATAATTCTGACCCAAAATTTACCCATTTCACTCAAATAGGATCCGGTCTTATGAATATATCATGGGACCGGTGGTATCCTAGTCGCCCTCTTTTTATATATACCTTAATTAATATGAGTGAGGCTTGCGTGCGCCTTTAGAATTTAGTATTATGGGTAAGAGTACATTGTTTTGGTCTAAAGGGTATACACTTTAATTAATAAAGGTACACCATTTTGTTCTAAAGGGTATACACTTTTATTAATATTTTTTATTTTTCTTCAGAAAATAAAGGGAACACATATTTATACTAAAAGGTATACAATTTAACACAAAATTTCAAAGGCACGCGCAATGTGTTCCCGTGCGCCCGGGCACATACAAGTTTTTGTCATGGTACACATCTTTATACTAAAGGGTATACAAGTTTTTGCCAATTAATATTTTAAAGTATCAATAAATTTATAAATTTAAATCATTGTTAATATAATAAATTAAAACTAAAATATTTTAATATATTTACATGTATTGTTGAATTAATTATAATTATTTTCTTAATCTAATTATTAAAATTTTGATCATGTAAGTATTAATTTAATTTAGGTGTAGATTTTCTATTATCATTATTAATCAAACAAAAAACCAAAAAATAATATATTACTCAATATATTATATTTCAAATCGTATTACCATTAAATTTATAATATACTATCATTATTTTATCTTTTAAAAATAAAATTATGATACAAATTTTTATTAATGTTTCATATTTTAAAAGAAAATAAATTAAACATATTTATTTTTATAGATAATATATTTAATAGAATATTTCATAGTAAAAATAAATAAGAAATTTTACATACCTTAATTAAAATTAATCAAAACATGTGTTTTTGTAAACACATATAATGAAGAATTGATAAAATGATGACACCTATGTTTTCTAAAAATCTAATTTAAGAAACTACTTTCACAATTATATATATTAAGATACATTAAATTATATATACAGTGAGTGCTGTGAAACTTTCTCACTCAATTCTTGTTAACTATATATACATATATGTAATTATGCACTTTGATCCATCCATACAATCGAAATGGCAACCTTCATTCTCTTGATTTCTCTCTTATTAGCCTTTCTTCTAAGCATTTCTCAAGCCGATTTGATAGGTGACATTTGTGCTAAAGCGATCAATCTAATATTATGCAACAATTCCTTGAGATCGGATCCACGTTCTCGTAGAGCCGATCTCCGGACATTAGGTCAAATTACCGTGATCAATCTATTTCCGCCAAAGTAGCCATTACACTGGCAAGTGGCCCTAACAAACAAAAGGCCGAAACATGTATCGACACTTGTAACAAGGGCATTGATGTCCTAAACGAAGTCCGGAGCTCGTTGAGCGGTGGAGGGGCGAACAAAGTGTCGACGGCTTTTTCGGACATCATCATTTGTGATAGTGAATTTGGGAAGTTTGAGCCAACTCAATTGAAAGATGCTAGCTTTAAAGCTCAGAGTTTGGTGTTGGTCCTTTCTGTGATTGTTAATGCCGTATAATGTTGAGCCAACTCAATATATTATTGATGAAATAAAATTTGATTTCAATCTAGCTAGCTAATATGAAATACACTGTCCTAAACAAATTTATAGTGATCTTTATATGTGAAACTAATTGTATGAATCCAATTCTCACCAATGTTTTTGAAATTAATATTATTAGGATGAATTAAACAATGAATGTTTTTGTATGGGATTAATAGTGGTCTAGCCTCTATTAATCAGTTGAGTTACTCAAATTTATCTTTTCATTACTATGTTGGGTTGAAGTATAGCAACGTGGGGTAGAATACTTTTTGGGTAGACGATACCAACTTTTTCATCAAATATTGTATATTTTTAATCACATTTATTTATTTATTTATTTTTCATCCATCTCATAAAAGTTTTCAATTTTTTATACTACATTTATAAGTTTCTTTAAGAAATTGTTAATTTTAATTATAATACTCATAACAAATTATGAATAGTAGTTTTTATTAGTAGCACCAAAATCCTCAAAATACTATAATGAGCAAAGAAATTATATGAGAGGTGAAATAACGTAAATAAACCGTTAATTTTTTAAATTACTTACAGCATAGAGGAAAGAAAGAAAAATAGATCAAAAAGATAACTCTTATTATACAACATAACTAAAACTAATTTGTACAAAATATTCATGAATCTTTATATATATAATAAAACAAGTCGTGGCATTTTGTCATTTTCTTTTTCCCGTCTAAAAGCCGGTTTTGTATTTTAGGAATGTTTTTTAGATGAATCTTGACTGTCCATTCTTTTGAATTAATCTCAACCTTTAGATGATGAAATATTATTAGTATTATTATTTTAATAAGTACTAATGCCAATACAAATCATTGAGCCAGTGATGAACGTCCTCTGCCCTCAGCAAGGTAATATTGCCCCCAATCAATATCTTAAACCCCAAAATCAGTATTCTCTTTTCTCTTGCTTCGACTCTGTGCAATATGGGAACTACAGTCATCATTTCTATCTCAAATCTTACTTCTGCGGCTAACGACGCATACATTCTAGGTTTCATTCCCTTTTCCTTTCTCATTTCATTCTTATTTCTTAGATTTAATCGTTCCTTTTCTTTTCTATTTCTCCAATCCAATTTTGGATTAAGTATTTTTCGATGTAAGGTCGATTGGGTCATTGCTGGAGATGAAGAATACACCAGAGAAGGGGCGCGGAAGGAGGTTTTGTAGAGTAAGGAGGATCTAAAGAAGCTTGAGGGATGTACAAGTGCATTTGTGCCTGCTGTAGTACATCATGTTCCCGCTATTGGTAGAATCCAGAGTCGTATTTGGGTCTCGATGAACTTCTGCACGCCAACAGGTAATGCCAATTTCTTTTCCAATTTTGTTTTCTGTCATTAGATTTTTGAGATTCTATGAAGATGAATCTCTCATGTGAATTTTTTAGGAAATGTAATAGGTTCTTTTCTAATTATTGTAGTCATGAACTTTTTTTTTTTTTTAGGTTTTACAATTCTTTGAATTACTACTTCTGTTGAATTATTAATTTTAATTAAAATTGATGTTTTCACCTCACCCTGTATTGGTTTTCTCATGATATATTACGATTTGGGATAGAAATTCACTCAAATTTGGTCTCCTTTGTATCCTTTTGTTTGTTTGTTCAGGTTGTGAATTTGCCACGATCAGTAATTTATATTTCTCCTACAGTTTATGGATGCTCTGATGCAACTGGCACGGTTGGCGAGGTGCAGATATTGATGTAGATAAATTCTTAAAATGGTTACATTTGCAACTATGGAAATATGCTTGCAACTGTCTGATGTTATACTGTATATGCTGCAAATTCTTAAAATGTGATGAACGGATTGTAAACACAAAATTTTATATCGAAACACAATTTCATTTCATTACTTCAATGCATTGTATATCATGTACTCAAAGTACAGAGCTTATATCCCACAGTCCATTAGAGTTGAACATTGAACGTGTTCACCTGATCACTGAAGCTGGGCGTATCTGCATAGGAATTTTCTTGAATGTCTATTCTCTTGGGGGTTAACCAGCGACAACTCATTGTCCTTCCGGCGAAAATCGTAAATTGCAGGTTCATATTACTTTGTTGCTTTCGTCAAGATATTTTAGGCTAAAGATGGTCTCATCCTCCAATAATTATAATAGCATGATAATGACACTTGGGAACTTTTCTGAATCAAAGATATATAGCTGCAATGTTTGGGCATAACTTGGTTTTTGATAATTGGCCAATTAGAGAACAACTTTCAATAAAGAATGTACCAATTGAGACAAATTGTTGTATTCATTCATTTTGTTTGCAGATTGTTAGATTATTTAACTTTTTCCTTAGTTTATTTTGTTAAACTCACAATGTATGTCTACTATTTTTTTAATGGCTGTAGATTCACAGAATTCTATTATTTGATAAGTTGGATAAAGGTTAGTATCCTTGGTTTTTATTTATAATATTATAATCAGTGGAAGGTATTCTAATAATGATGGAAATATTCTTTTGAACACGTTCTTGAAGTAATTTATTCTTACGATTTTTGAAGAACATCAAAAGTAAGCATCTTGCATCTTTTATAAAAAATAATATGTTGGCTAGGTTCAAACTTACAAATTCTTTAGAATCAACTAACCAGTTAAATGTTGTGACTTTATAAATGAAGAGAAATCATAAATGTCAATCACACATAAACTTGATACCTTACATATTTTAATTCTATTTCAAGAAATTTATTTTACTTAATTATTAAAAATAATAAAGAAATGAGTTATAAAATGATAAATTTCCAAATCAATAATAAGCCATCTCATATTTTTTAAAATGTCATAAAAATCTCAACTTTTTTATTTCAAAATTTAATTTGAAAAACTCATTTTGTTTTAATATATAAGAACCTAATTAATAACTATATATATATATATAGTTAATATTTTAAATGATATTACAAATATAAAATTCGTTTTGTGTAAACAGATATAGAAAATATCTAACGTTCTTATAATTAATAATTTTATTAATATATGAAGCATGTATTTATCAAATATTATTACTTAAAATTATTGTTTTAATATAAAAAATTAAATAAGTTAAAATTTCTTTTAAATAAAATTATAATAATATATTATTTTATTTTAGTGGTTCAAATTTTGATATTACTTAATTTATATTTTAATTTATTAATTTCTAGTACTATAAAAATGAATTAAGTAATCATAAATATCAAATACACCTAAACTTGATACCTCACATATTTTAATTCTATTTAAAAAAAACATTTTACTTATTAAATATATAATAAAGAGGGGAGTTATGACATAAATATTGAATAAACCTAAGCATGCCACTTCACACTTTGTAAAAACTAAATTGAAAAACTTATTTTGTTTTAATATATAAAAAGATTATCTTTACATTTTTTATTTCCACAATAATTTATATACTATCCGAAAACCTCGCATTAACCTCACCAACTATTGGGTAGTCTTCATGTTACCGATGATGAAGATAATAATGATAATAATAATAATAAATCCAAACACATTCAATCTAACTTGAATACGAAATAAATAAATAATTTAACACGAAGAATGAAAAAATGGTAGGCTAACTTATCTAAAAAATCAGTTTACCGCTACTGAAATGATATGTTTGTTGATGAACATTTTGCAAAAAATGTTACTTCACATGTTGCAGCTATCTGTTCCTATCTTCTATAATAAGGGGTTTGATAATGGGTGTGTCTACTAAAACAAAACAGCTTGAAAGATTGAGCCAACTCAGATTACAAAATTTTCAAATTTTGATTGCTTTCAACTATGTCCCATCTTTAGTCCTTTTGACAAGAATACTTGCAACGAAGTGAGAGACATTAAGATTCTCATGAGAGAATGATCAGCTTAGCTGATATCCATTAAGTCCACAAAAACGCAAGTCATACCTGAGGCATAGCTGTGGCACCGGTGAACTGGAAAGCGTCCCATATGCTTGGGTCGAAATTCGCTCCCAAGAAGATAAAACTCACAAGAGCTACAGTAACAGAAAAGAATCTCCTATCATCATAGACAAGAGAGATTGCATGTGGTAAAAGGATGCCATCAACATTGAGCCGAAGGAAGTAGAAGACGATTGGAAATACAAGCATAAGATGGACGGAATAGCTTACTCTTACTATGTCATTAAGCAATGAGCTATATGGGATACCAAGATCTCCATCAAAACTGGCAAGAACATCATCCAATTGTTTGTTTACCAAAGAGTAGAAACCCAAGAAGCTAGTTGCAACATACGCACAAGTACATAATATGATTGATGTCCGGACTACGAACTTCATTTGTGAAGGTTCTCCAGCTCATTCTCTATTGGATGATTTGTTAAGCAAAAAAAGAAAAACAAATGTAAGTAGCAATACATTGGTAGGAGCGGCAAATATGACATCACAAAACAGCAAATTGAGGTTGTCGAATGCAACTTCGATCTTTCACAAGGTCATCAAGTAGATATATTCAGATTAAGCTGAGTTGAAAAAAGCAACAGCATAGAGATCCAAATTGCACATATAAAAAAGCCGAAGAATGATTATAAGAATACATTTTCTTAATACCATGCATATTCATATGCCCCACGTTTTGATCTTACAGACCTCTTCTCAAACATAGAAATCTTGTACTCTGTATTATCATTATTAAGTGAACTTCAGTTCCTAATCAAATTAAACAAAGAAAAAGAGAAAACTTATCCCTTATGGACAAACTTTGAACCGATATCATCCAAAAAAGTAGAAGACTCAACCAAGGGGAGTTCAATAAATAAAGCAATGTAAAGTCAGGTTCCTCCAAGCATTCATTCTTTTGACATATCACATTCAAGATGTCTTTTCATTCGAAGTAAATAATAATAATGTAGATGTGCCTAAGAGTTTCAGACTTACCATTGTGGTGAAATGTTGTGAAAAGTTTCCAGAAGGATGCTTGATCCACTAGGTGAGGCAGCAATTGAGGCATTCTGATGCTGCCATCTATCGCCAACATGACTGACAGAGCTGAAGTGTATCGCAATGAATATGGCACCTCAAACAATAACATAATTCAATCATGGTGTTATCCTCTTACCTCTTTTGCTGGCAAAAGACAGAAAGAAGAATTTGCTTTAAAAGAAAAACAGTTAAGGTCAATGCCATTCTATAGCAATGAAAAGTATATATCAGATAGAAGCCTTGGACTTACGATAGTTTAAACAACAAAATATGAGCGGGAAAAGTATCAATAGACAATTCAAGATCTAGAAGATATTCTCTTTAGAAAACACATAAATTTGGACCAAAATAATGTGTATCTTCACATTATTGACTAATCTTTGGAGAGTATGGGGTGCTTGAGAAGGTAAGCTGACTGAAATGCACATCTTCATGAGAGTAAGTGCCCAATTGGATCAATCTGAGTCAATATAATTGCCTATAGAAAGAAGAAAATGCTGATCCAGAACACAAAAATATGCAGATATCTAGCAGTCATGAAGCAATGAGTGATCATTTAGCAATAATGCATGTATTAAACCTATAAAACTTTTAGAAACTTCTTTATTTCTCTTCACAATTCTACAAATTCTTCAGTCAATTATCAGATTACTCTATCTTGAAAAGCAAGAAATACACCTCATCAAAGTACTATTTCTAATGGAGTAATCGAATCTCTCAAAAGATCACTCAATCAAGACAGGTACAGTTGATAATTGGAAGAGCTCTGGCATAAGGTTAAATTAAGATCTGCACTTAACTTACAGACATAAAAAACACATTACATGCATATAAATGTAGAGGTTTAGTTATTTGTGAAATGACTTGCTTAATCCCCTGGCTATTTAGAGTCAGAATTTTACACAGGTCCCAATTGCTACAGAAATTCTGGAAAACATAAACTTATGAGTTTTAACAAACTACTAGATGAAACAAATCACATATATGAGGAGAATTTGTAATCTACTGATGAATAGATCATGACATAATATGACGTGTTCTGCAGAAAAGGTCCGCTCTGCCTCCATTATCAAGAACATTTCACATCCAAAAATACTCACCAGCACGTTTGAATGAGATTAAAGGTGCAAAAACAAACATGGTCGTGAGAAGCAATATGTAAGAATGTGTAGTCCACCAATGAAGACCAAACCATTCTTCCATCACACCAGTATGGTGCACCCCCAGTGACCATGTCTCTGATAGAACATCACCTGTAAAAAAATAAAAAAAAAAAAGAAAAAAAAAAGAGAGAAAATGCATGATCAACCAGTAAATCAGTTACTAATATCCCAAAATAATGGCTAAGCAATAAGATCCTAATGAAGAATGAGCAAAGAGCACTTTATCCACATCCCCAAATTCTAATCTAAGATTAAAATAAATATTTGAAATTCTGAATTTGGTAATTTAAACTTGAAAAACGTGCGGTAGCTGAGCTGTAGCATGTGGCAGTGTTGTAAACCACCAAAATTAGTAAAGAAAAAAAAATTCTTCCAGAACAATTTTTCATATAGATGAATAAGAACTCATTTTTTGTACACCCAAGAAATTGGAACTCAAATTCCAAATCTAAGCAAAATTAGTAGCCGGAAACGACTATGAAGAAATCTGCTCAACTCAAGTTTTACCAAGCAAAATCTAAATCAATTGAAAGGAAATGAGAAAATGTGCATGTTTGAAGAATGATTTTGAGCAAGTAATAGAAGAGGGCAATTAACAAACATTACCAATGATAATCATATAAACTACAAGCATTCATTAATCAAGATACAGAGCTGCAAGATACTCCTACCGGCAGCGCAGAAAGAGTCGCCGGCCAAACCGGATTGGGAACTTGTCTTGACTGCCCTACTAAACCGGAGGATAATCTCTATCGATTTCTCCGTCAACATACCGACCAAGACGGTTATAATTAGTCCTGAAATAGCACCAAGCTGCTTCAGCGTGGCCGGAAGAGCCATGATTCCAGCGCCAACAATGGTGGTAGAGAGATTGAACACCGCTCCGGTGAAGGATGCTCCGCCGAGCTCTCCGGCGAGGTGATCCTTGGGAATAAGTGGCGCTGTCCTCTGGCTTTCGATCGGGGGACGGCATCGCCGGAAATTCTAGGGAGAGAGAAAATCAAATCGGATTTGTGGAGAGAGGAAAGAAATGCCATCCAACGGCAATGAATGCATCCACTGTCGCGTCGCAGGGGATTTTACGCGGGAAGTAAATATTCTTTGATGGATGTCACAACCAATGACAGAAGGACATGTATCATGGAGGGTCCATAATCGAGTCGTGAGGTTTTCCAACCGTTGCACGCAAATTTTGATCCTCAAGTTGAGAATTCACTAAACTAATGAAAACCAATGAACTCTTAAGCAAATATAATTCACTACTAAAAAGAAAAATGTTTGTTACCAACAAAATATTTCGTTGCCAAAAGTCTTAATTCATTGTTAAATTGGTTTTTCAACGAATAAGCAATGAAATTCGTTGGTAAATTTTCGTTGATAAAGTGATGGTTGGTAAATTTTTAACAACAAAAAATCAATTCAATTGCTAATATCCTCAAGTTGAGAATTTACTAAACTAATGAAAACCAATTACCTTTAAGCAAATATAATTCACTACTAAAAAAAATGTTTGTTCCCAACAAAATATTTCGTTGTCAAAAGCCTTAATTCATTGTTAACTTGGTTTTTCAACGAATTAGCAACAGAATTTATTGGTAAATTTCCGTTGATAAAGTGGTGGTTGATAAATTTTTAACAACGAAAAATCAAGTAACTTAATTTTAAGCGCCAATTAAACTATACATTTAATTAATTGATGGATGTTCTGTACTATATTTTCCTAATGAAATGTCATTCAAGCGCTAATTAAAGAGTTGGTCTTATGTCACGTACATCTTTAGAATTTAGTATTATGGGTAAGGGTACATTATTTTGTTCTAAAGGATATACACTTTAATTAATAAGGGTATACCACTTTATTTTAAAAGGTATACACTTTTCATTAATATTTTTTATTTTTCTTCAAAAAGTAAAGGGTACACATTTTTATACTAAAATGTATACAATTTAATATAAAATTTTAAAGGCACCGTGCGCCAAAGTGCACATAAGTTTTTACCTAAATTAGAGTTGGTCTTCTGTGCCCCATAACACACCGTATCCTATGTGAACATAAGAGTTTTAGTATTAAATTCTTATGTTTATATGGGACACGAGATATCCTGGGAGCATAGGAGTTTTTACCATTAAATTGATGATTGATCTGTCCTATATTTTCCTAAATGAAATGTCATTTAATGTTATTTGAATATACATCATGAATCAAAATGTACTCCCATAAAATAGTTCATTCTTTCCATGTTTTCCAATAAAATGGTTCACCCCCTAAAATAAAATACCCTGTTAAATTGTTAGTTCAATATGAGTACACTCTAATATAAAAAATATCATTTACTTTTTAACAACATCATATACTATACTTTATATCATAAAAATACTTATACAACCCAAAATGTCAATATAATTAATCAAAATAATATTTTTTTTTAAACAACGTAAAGTAAAGCAGCAAAGATGAACGAGATACAGGAACTAATATTTTTAACGGCTTAACTAAATTGTGCAATGGAATTCGAGAATGAATGAGAAAATTACTCATTAATAATTTTAAGATGATTTCCGTTACTCAATAATTAATTGAGAAATATATATATATTTTTAATGGCTCATAGAAGATATTTTTAGGGCTAATTCCATTGATTTTGACTGTCCCGTGTTAATTACTACTGATTGTAACTCAACAGTATTATAAATATGTCATTGACTTTGATTTTCACTTATAAAAGTGGAGTATCATTTGTGAATTACAAAAAATATCGTTTTTTTTTGTGCGTTTATTTCTGATTTATAGTGTATAAATTTTTAATGTCCGCACTTAAATTTTTAACGAAAAACAAATATTTATATGCAGTTATACGATCGGAGTTATTCTTTAATCACAATAAAGAAATATTCCCTCAATTCCACAAATGTTTGCATCCCTCCTTCTTCGGCACGAATATTAAGAAATTGGTAATTTTTAAGGGTGTTATAATATTTCTAATAATATAGTAAATGATAAAATATTTTAGGTGTGTTAAGTAGTGGTGGTGTTTTTGTAAACAAAGTATATAGAGGAATGATGATTGTGTTTTAGATAGCCCAAACGGAGGAGTAATTCTTTACATAGGATACAATTTATCTTTTATAGAAAAAGTTTTCTTACTATATAATAGAGTTAACACTTACTAGTAGAGTTAATTCCTCTTTTATAGAAAGACTAATAATCTAATTATTGTGAATGAACTTTTATAAGAACAATTTATGAAAGTAAATAAAAAGTGACAGTATTTTATTTAAGGAGAGTAAAGTGATAACATTTTTTTTAATAAAAATTAACAACTAATTAGAATAAATGTAAAATGATCTTGTGTCATTATCTTACATCAACACTACTTCAAAAATCTCTAGTCAACTTAAATTGAAAGAAAGTGGAGGTACAACACAAGCCTAATATCATACAATTAGAGAGAAGGCTGTGCATGATATAATAAGAGACTAAAAGTCTAATCTATGAAGAGAATATGAGATTAAAACACAACAAAATTATAAATTTCAAATTCGATTATTGCCCAATTACGTTTCATAATGTTTTGTAATAATAATAATAATATAATGGAACACAATTCATAAATCAAAAAGCACTCTACACAATAAATTGTTTCATCTTTGTGACCTGCTTTTCCCCATAAACAGCTTGTATACACTCAACAAAATCAATCTTCTTCAACAATGGAGTTCCCAATCTCAATCTACAATAATCTAATCAGTCAATTTTCTTCTGTTAAAAATCGAAGAACAAAGAGTTAGGCCCAGGGGCTGAATTATAAGCTATACAACATAGAAATAGGATGAACTTTGAGCTTCTTTTTTTTTTTTTTTAATCTCATTTTACTTCACAGCAAAAATCTTCTTTTATGAATAAATGGTTGTTCGGTTAGACGAGCAGCAGCCTCCGGACATCCTACAGCTCCATTTTCGACATCCCTGGAAAATGGAATCGTTACAAGATTACGATAAGGGTTAACGGTTAAACACAATAAGTAGTTCTTAGCAATTACCATTTGGTCCCATGTTAACAGAAGGATCAGGATCAAATCCCAATTGGAGAAGACCGTGGAGATCATTATTCCATAGATGCTGCAGCGAATGCTATGCATTAATACCATCTACGATTTAAAAAAGTCGTACTGAATCAATTTCAAGATCTTGGTGTTACCTGAGGTAACGAATGAAACAGTGCAGTTGTGCTTGGAATGCCGCTGAAGGCTCCTTGAGGATATCCAGGGAAAGGGTTCGATGAACTCAAACCAGAAGCCATTCCTAGAGCAGTTGCATTGCTACCGCGCAGAAGAATCTAATCAACATGAGGTATTGAATTAGAATATCAGTCTAGTTATTTAGAATTCAAGTTCAAGAATGTGCAGAGTAAATGAGAGGTTCTCACATCTTTGGACAAAATCCTGTCTATATCCACATTCAGCTCTGGATTTACCGTTGCAAGCTTCATCGACAAAAACTGCAACCAGAAGTGAACAAATCTTTACAAATTATGATGGGATATTGAGGTGCTTTCGTGCCTATATACAAAGAGGAAAATCAGTGTGGCGAGTTTTTGAAGACAGGTCAAGTTAGATTTTCTTAGTATGAAATATTGTTCTGAGAGAAATAACCATCAATCAGCTCACAGTAATAAGCTGCAACTAATCTTTAATAGATATCAATCAAATAAGAAGAATTTTTAACTATTTTGTGTATATTTTTTTACTAATTGAATAGGGTGCTTAATGATGCAAGTGACGGAGCAAGGGTAAAAAGCAAAGACTGGATACCAACTTATATGGGTGAGAGGGGTATTTCGAGAAAAGAGAAAAACTACATCCCATTTCCATTGATAAAGACCTAAATCATCATCTGTGCTTATTGACCCACAACTATGATCAAATAACTTTACTTTGAGGCTAAGGATCTTATTACAACAGTTAATTTATAATGACATAATTAAATCATTTTATAAATAAACTTTGATGAAGACACATTTTTAAAACTGATTACAACGCATACCTCAACTTGTTGTTGGAGCGACTGGACATAGTTGATAATCTCATCAAGCATCATTGCTTTCCCAGTAATCTTGAATTAAAATTTTACAAAATATTTAGAGCTATACGAAAACAAAATATCGAAATCGAAAGTTAAACTGATATTTTAAACCAGTAACCAACCTTATTGCATCCTGGAACTAGTTCTTGAAGTAATCTCATCCTCTCACTAATCCTCTCTCTCCTCACCTGCATACAAACAGTTAAAAGAGTTTATTAGCATAAACAGAAGCATTCACAAATTTTAACTTGGCATCATGATGAGAGATTTACCCTCTCTGCAAGACTGTGGCTATTTGTTGCCTCCCCCCTTTTGGCTCTCACATGAACGTAATTTTCTTTAGAAGGATCTGCACCGTTGGAATTGTCTTTTGCTTGTTTGGATGCTTGCTTACTGCGAGAGCTTAGACCCATATTTTTTTCGAGTTTATGTTTCTTTTCATCATCTTCTTTAGGGAGTTCAGATGTGTCCCCAGAGATATCCTTATGCTCTTGTTCAGCATTCTATACAGATCACAATGGAGTAAAAAAGGCATACTTAATACATCCTGATGAGAGAGAGAGAGAGAGAGAGAGAGAGAGAGAGAGAGAGAGAGAGAGAGAGAGAGAGAGAGAGAGAGTTACCTTAGGTGAAGCTCCTTGTGGTACTTCCCTCTTCCTCTTTCCATAAGGCGAATTTCCTAAAACACAATTTCCTGAGCTTTGACCATGATCTCTCTGAATTCCACCCCCCTTGGTTTGAGCAATGTTAGAGTGAGAAGCTGGTTCAGAATTGTGGCCAAATGAAGTGATCATATCAGAGAAGTTTCCACTTCCAAAACCAGGAATTCTTGGCATCAAATCAGCTAAACCTGAAGAACCAGATGGAAACATTGCTTGATTTTCTAACATGACTGAGCAGTGTGGATTTACAAACTCGTTCTGAGAAACCATGGCAGAATTCCCAAAATTCCCACTTTGACTTAGAGAAACAATAGGATGCCAATTAGAACCATAGAACATGGATTCTGAGCACATTGCAACTCCTGAAACTTTGTCAGAAGGGCAATTCATACCAACCCTCTGATGGAAAACTCCATCCCCACTCTCCTCAGAGCCCATAATCAATCACCGAATTGAAATCCCAAAATTGGGAACACCTCAAACTGTACAGTCTCACAGTAGAAAAAGTAAAAAGAAGGGGAAAAAAACAATATTTTAGCAAGAGGTGAAATAGGGTTTTGACCAAGAACAGGTGGCAATATCTTGTAGGACTCAACAAGGCACAAATGAACTTTGCAGCTTTATAGCACAGAGAAGAAAGTTAAAGAAGCAAAAGTAAAGCCCCCCATTGCAGCATCACGAAGGAAAAGATTAAAAATTCAATGCGGCAGTGCAGAATATAAGCATTTCACCAGCTAATTAACCAAGATGAAGTATACTCCAATGTGGAACAGAACAAAGCTATTCCATCAAGAGAAGAAAGTATGAATCTTTCAGAGCTAAAGACAATTGAGGAGAGAAGGTGATTGGCTAAGCAACAACTCACAGACTATTTATTGTAAGAAAAGCAGATTCCCTTTTCCCTTTTTTTCTCATATGAACATCACGCATCACAAGGATTAAACAACAATGAAAACTAATCAGATGACATTAAGCCCAAGCTAATTAAATGAATCCCTAATTTGGGAAAGAGAATTCAGAGATTAGATTGAGAACTGAAAAACCCCACAAGAATCTGAGAAAGGCAAAACAGCGAGGGCCCTTTTGTGATATTCCGAAATGTGCAGCTAAAATAGAGCAGAAAGCACCAAATTCCACTTTGTCATTTAAACAAACAGATTGTGTGCAGAGTTTCAGAGGGAGTACATTTTTATACTGGGCTTATCATTGCTGTCAACAGCATCGAATGGTTGCTTAAGTTCCACAAGATAAAGAACAAAATTCACCAACTGGGGACTTGCGGAAACAGCAAAGGAACCATCAACTTTCCCACTTTATATACTTTCAAGAACACCATACCATATTATCAATCCGTACGGAGTTATTGTTTTAATAATCACTCCTAAATTCAATCCTAATTTTTAGACTGCGCACGTTAGCACCATAATTTAACTACGCATGTTGCTGCTACAGCTGCAACTTAAATTAGTATTTTACCTGGTTTTTCATTTTTTAATTAATTAATTAACATATAAATCCCTCAAAATAATTACTTCATATATATATATATATATATATATATCCATCTCGATGCTTACATTTATTTTTTAAATAAATTAAGAAATATAGTATTTTATTAGGTAATGAATTGAAAAATATAATAATAATATTTAACGTAAAATAGGTAATTATATTAGTGTAGTGTGTGTCCTTTTAATTATTGTGTGTGGGTCACATCTACTAAAAAGAAAAATATAAAGATTGAAATGGTCCAATGAAACGTCCAAATTAAAAATATGCGGTAAGGATTTAAATTAAATGGAAGGATTGTATAACTAAAGACAGACACAATAATATCGTTACATGAAATTTATTTTATAATATGGATAATAAGTGATAATATTATACTTTAAATAATACTCCCTTCATCTCACATCATTCTTCACACTTTTTATATTCGTCCGTTCCACACCATCATTCATACTCCAAAAAAGAAACATCACTATATCCAACAACCTCAAAAGTTACTTTAATCTCAAATATGTCACTCATTTTTTGTACACATACAATTACTTTATATTTTTATTACCTAAAAATATTACAATAATCTTTAAATTTAACAAATTTGATAAAAAAAAATTAATTATTTTTTCTTAAACAATAGTATGGTACAATAAATGGGAATGATGGTCATGGAGGGAGTAATACTTTTTATGTCCCCTCCACACATCTTCATTTACTTTTTTTTTCACCTAAATTAAGAATTATTATTGTTTTAGTTTTATGTATAGTGGGTAAGTCAATGGTAAGTCATATGAATACCTTTTAAAATTAACACCAAAATGACGAAATGTGAACGTTTAAATTGAGGTGGACTAATGGAGTAATAATGCTCACTCAATTTTTAAATATTTGCAATTTTTTGGTTTGTCTCTCATCCCCAAGTAACCTACATACCAAAAAAATTAAATAACAAACAATATTAATACTCTTATAATAATGCAAAAAATCACTTAATTGAGTCAAAGTCAACTATATCTTTCATTTTATTCCATTCAATTGTTTAAAATATTCGTTCTTTTTCTTACGAAAGTTATTTTTCTTAAACTTCGTATCATCCAATACATACATTTATTTTGAAGATGAGAGATTATTAATCAATTGACGAAAACTAAACAATTAAAATAAACTATTTCACAAAATAATCATAATATAAATAAATTTTTAAATATTTTTAATAAAAATAATACTAAAATACTTAATTAGAAAAATATATCACGGTTTCAGAAGATTTCACCCAAGTATTGCTAATAATATAAAGTTGACAAAGTGTCTTGTAAAATGATACTTATATGAAGATGGATTAAGACGTTTGTTAAAATATGATTTTATATAGGTAAAAAATATTTATTGATCATTAAAGTATGTTTTCTAAAATAGAATAAATAATAAATTAATGTATTATTCTAAATGTAATAATATAATTTACTATAAATATATTTTAACTAACAATAAACATATTTTACTTAAATAAAAAATATATTTTAATGATATGTTGACCCGTCTCTACCCTATACAATTTAGTGTGTTGTTAAATGTATTTATTTTTAAATTTTTATTTAAAAAATATTATTATTCCCTTCATTACATATTAAAATTTATGTTTTTCATTTTTCGTTCATCTCACAATAAATTTGACCACTAAAAAAATTCATATCAATGTTAACTTTAAAAATAGTCTAACACACATAATATATTTTATAATTTATTTATTATTTAAAACTACTACATTCATTTCGTCAATAAAATTAATTAAAAAATACTAAATTATTTTAAACAACTTTGTACCTACATTAACTACACAGAGTAGTACTTTTATAGTTCATCACGACGATAATCATAAATTCAAGATAATAAAATAATTTTGGAAAAAGCCCCTAAAAAATCTTTATCATTATAAATCCAGAAAAAAAAAATTGTTTGTCCTAATTAGAAAAGAAAGAAAATTAAATTAAAAAATAAGGTAGGTTATACCTGCTCAAGTTAGCATGTAAATGATTTTAAAAGACAGACTAACTACTGCCAACTGCTCTTGCAGGTTAAATTATTACCCAACCTAATCTTTTTCCCACTTTACTCTTTCTAATTTTAATTTAATTTTACTTTACTTTTCTTTTACAAATTCTCATCATGGTTTTGGTCTCAAGATCATATTCTCTTCTACCTCAAGCTTGTTTCCTATTTTTTTATACCTTTTTTTTTTTTTACTGACACATTTGCCAACTATTCTTACAGACTTATCTTCGCTGTTACACACTCATTTGTATAATACCATATACTATTTATTTATTTATTTTAATTGAGTGCCAACTAACCTAAATAATTCCTTTGAGAACCGTTCATTATGTGGTTGAGGTCCATCATTTGCCAAGAGCTGCACCATTCATCACCCTACTTATACCACCCCCAATTATATTATTATAGGTTAAAAAGAACAAAATCAGATGTGGGATGTGTGATATATGTATAGGTTTAGGTGGCATGTATTAAGTGTTTTTTTAATTATTAACATTTTATTTTTTAAGGTCATTAGAGTATTTAAGTTTCAACATTAGAGTACTAGACTACTAGTAAGCGAAAATTGCATACAAATTCATAAAAAGTTTTCATGGAAATTATTGCCGATACTAGTCTTTCATTAATTGTTGATCTTCATAAAATGTACCAATAAAGTTAGATTAGTTAAAATTTTCTATATTGTCAAAGAGTCGTTCATTCTAAACACCTCCACACCCCATCGAATAGAGGATTTTCGATATTGTTATTTTAAAAACGTAAAATAGATAAAAGACAATTTATAGTGTGCACCCGGGTGCACCTAAAGATAGGGTTCACCCATATACGAATATAAAGAAAAACATATACAATTAAGAGTAAAAATGTATACAATTTAATTGTTAATTTTTTTAATGAAAATTTGTATATAATATTCAATAAAAAGTTATACACATATGGATGTTAGTTTTTTTAATGAAAACTTAATGTGAAAAAAGTATACAATTATTACAAAACACGTATACAAAATAGAATAATATGTATACAAAATAGAATAAAAAGACATACACATATGGGTGCACCTTTGCACCCGGGTGCACCCCAATATACACTCCAGATAAAAAGGCCATGTAAAGAAAAATCATATCAACGAGATGATCTAACATAAGCTAATCAAGATCGCCTTCAATTTGGTCAATTTCTTCAAAAACTTTACCAACTCTTATAATGTAATCCCATTGATTCCATTCAAAGAAATACATTTATTGATTGGTTTATGATTAAGGAATATAATAATTATTTTATGTATAGTTAGTTGTTGTAACGTTGAGAGATACTACAATAATCATCTCATAATAAAACTATCATCTCATAATAGATGTCACCACTCAAAAAATAAAACTATCACATCAATCTACTCAAATACATTTTAATTTCATATTTACCTCTTTCATTTTACATCCACAACATATTTTATAATTTATTTATAAGTATATAAAAAAGAGTTTTATCAATTCAAAGCCCGAATTATGGGTAAACTATCAATTTGGAGTCTGGATTATTTTTTTATCAATTTAAGGCCTGAAATATGTAAAACTATTAATCCAATACCTAAATTTGTCAAATATTACCTCCTATTTTATCAATTTAGGGCCTAAGTTCAAGCCCTAAATTGATAGTTTTACATAATTCGGGCCCCTAACTGATAGAAAACATAATTCAAGTCTCGAATTGATAGTTTACCCATTTTTCAGGCCTTGAATTGATAAAATTCCATAAAAGAATTATATTACCATCTAAAAGTCAAGAAAATTAATCAAATTTTATTTTTTAATAAACTTCACGTCTACAATAAATATGACATTTATTCTAGAAAGAAGAGAGTAATTATTTCGTATGGATCTTATCTATCGAAATTGGAAATATAAAATTGATGACCATGATCTCCTAGCAAACTAAAGGAGAGTTTCTACTTTGCCACTAAAGGTGTTAAAATAAACTGAGCCACTCGATAATTCGACTTGACTCAACTCGTGACTATTCGAGCTCGAGTTCGAGCTTGTCTAATACTCGTTACATTATCGAGTTGAGTTCGTATCGATTAGATAATATGAGTAATAATATAATACTCCATCCGTCTATCCTTAATGTATCCACTTGTTTTTTGCACGTGGATTAAAGAGTTATTATTTTATGTGTAGTAGGTAATTGTATTAGTGGAGGGTGAGTCTCATACTTTATTTGTATTAGTGGAGGGTGTGGGTCCTATAGTCCAAAAAGAGAAATTGATAGATTAAGGATGGACGACCTACTAAAATGGTAAAATTGATAGATTGACAGTGGACGGATAGAGTAATAATTAATAATAATATTAATGTTATATAATGATAATTATATACTCCCTCTGTTTCATTTCAAATTTTACGTTTACTTTTTGCACGTAGATTAAGGAATGTATTATTTTAATATGTAGTGGGGTGAGAGAAATAATATTTTAATGTAAAGTGGGTAGGTGCATTAGTGTGAAGTGTGGGATCATGGAGAAAGAAAAAGTTATTTTGTGTGCGTAATAAATACCAAAAAAGAAATGTAAAGATTGAAATGAGACGATCAAATTAGAAATATATAAAAATTGAAATAAGACGGAGGAAATATATTAATATAACTATTATTAAATGTAATATCAAATATAAAATATGTTAATTGAAATACGATCGATTTAGGTTCGATAAGCTCATTAACACTCGAGCTCGCTAAACTCGTTTAGTAAGTCTATTTGCCACATGTCGTCTCTTGAGAGTTTTCATTTTTCTTTTTTGTACATTTATATCTTAATTTAATCGTCCGAAAAGTATTGTTTTTGTTTTTTTTTTTGTTTTTTATAATTTTCTTTAAACAATGTTTTTTTTTTTCTGTTTGCATATATTTGTTTTGATATCTATATATTCTTAATTCTAATTTAAATATTTATTTTTAATATGTAGTGTAATAATGTTTTGAGGAATGTGAATAGTTTTTTTTTTTTTTTATCTTATGCTCAACTATTACATGTGCTGTACTTTAATGTCCAATAATTAATCCAATATGTGTATGAATGAAATCAATATAAACATTACTACTCTTTTTAAGAAGTATATATATGTATATTTTTTAAACAAAGTGTGTTGAAAAGTTAATTGTGTTAGGGTGCGGCTATTCGCACCTCCAAAACTACTTAACGTATCCCAAAAATATTTAAATTATACTCCCCCCGTCCCAGGTTAAGGGGGTCATTTTTTCATTTTGGTCTTTCCACCCAAAGAGTCTTCTTTCCTTTTTTTTATACACATGAGACCCACACAGCTCTTCTAATACAATTAAAATATGGGACTCATACTCCTACTAATATAACTACCCATACACATTAAGTAATAATACTTTTTAATCTACGTGCCAAAAAGCAAATGACCCTCTTACGTCGGGATGGAGGGAGTAATATTTTTATTTAATATTACTTACATACCTTTATTATTAAATTCACCCCTAAATTATATTTTAGTTTTACTAAATATACCCCCTACATTAATCTTAACATTAAACTCTTTTCTCTTTTCTCAAACCACGCAATTATTTTGATTTTTGTTTTCAATTCCAACTCTCTATCTCTCTCAACGGTAGTTCTTTTCTTCTATTTTCTCTCCCTTTACACTAAAAAAAACAGTTTGAAGAAATCAATTTTTTTTCACTGGCAAGAATTAATGTAGTTATTGCACCATATTATGGACCTTTAGCCAAATTTATAATGGTGAAATAAGGGTTTAATTTTCACAGATAAATTTGGAATGCAAAAACCATAATCCTCCCAACCCTTAACACGCTGCACACCACAACCCCAAATTTCAGTTTCATAAATCATAACCATCATCAGCAATTTAATCACAATAAAAAAAATTGGTGATCAAGTTAATTGATCCAAAAATTGATTAAATATTGTAAAAAAATTCTAGTTGAATAGTGATACTCTCACGGCTTGGAAAAGAGAGGGTGAAGAGAGTTTTATTTAACATTCAATTAATATTTGGTGCATTTTTAATAAGTTTGAAATAGGATAAACATTATATTTAATAAAAGGGTATTTTAGTAATATTAATAAAAAGAATTATAATTTAAGTATTTTTGGGTGCGTTAAGTAGTTTTGGGGTATAAATAGCCGCACCCATTGTGTTAATCTATTAATAATTTTAAACGAATGAATGAATAAGAAAAGAAAAGAAAAATTTATATGCCTTTTAATGACATTGAGATATCACTTCCACCCCTTCTACTGGGAGATGAAAATATTTACAATAAAAAAATTTAATTATTACATTCAAATTATTATGTTTTATTAAATTTATGAGTTGAATTAGGGTGTAAGTGGGTACCGACACACCTAGTTAATAAGTACCTTTAGATCAAAAATTAGATTAATAATCACATTTGATCAAATAAAATAATTAAAAGTAAAAAAAATAACCATACCCTTGAAAACTTCTCCATAAACCTTAGGTAAACCGATATATCAATATAATACAGAATAACCTCAAATTTATTTAATGATATCTTGTGGTAAGTGGGTTAAATATTAATCATGTTCTGGTATGTAACTTTTGACGGAGATAGAATGTAATTTGACACATGCGAAAATCAGTTTACATTGATTAGTTGCGTCAACCTATCCGATTGAGTGCTTTGTAACAACAAATTTTGTATTTTGTAATAAAATAAACACAAAAAGATGCACAAATGTAATTTTAGATGGATTTAATATAAAAGATAATATAAACGAGTTACAATCTCAATTAATCCTCTGATTCTTCTCTCGAATCAATTTGCTTGATTTTGACTTGTTTGTGTTAACTTGACTTTTGTGTTGATTCCGCTGACTTTGCCTGGAGTGTGTTGAGTCGGATTTTCAGATGAAGCTTGTCCAAACTCAGCTTCGTGGATTTATAACGTTAATTCGGAGGCTACGCCTTTACTCGAATTAAACGTTGATCCTTGTAGATTTCCGATGAAGAACGTTGCTCAATATATTAGAAGGCCGTTAACTTCACGAATAACGTAGAAGAACTTAATTTAAGAAATGCTTAAATCCAGGCGGTTTAGTACCTGAGTCCAAGATTATAGGCCGTTTGACTTAAGCAGGCTTAAATTTGGGCGATTTAGCAACTGAGTCCCATATTATATGTCATTCTTAAAAGAACTTGATTTATGAACGATTAAATTTGGGCGGTTTAGTACCTGAGTCCCAGATTATAGGTTGTTCTTAGAAGAACACCAACTTAAGATGGCTTAAATTCGGGCGGATTAATACCTGAGTCCCAGACTATAGGCCATTTATCGAAGAATTGACTTAAGAATGCTTGATCCGGGCGGCTTAAAACCTGAATTCCAAATGTACTTCGTTCTTGAGTTGATTCTCGTTGAAGAATTCAAAGAACTAATCAGAAATTCTGAAGTTTTTGATCTTCCTAAAGAATCGCTCTCGTTGTATTTGGAATGAATGGATGAGGGCTCCTTATATAGGTGAAAGGTGAAGATGATCCATAAATAACTCGCAATTTGATTGGTCAATGACTTATTTGATCTAATTTTGCGGGCTTGGGCATTTCCATCCTTGCAATTTGATTGGTCAATATAGATTTGACCTGATTCTGCAGGCTTGAGCATTTCCAGACTTTATTTGGCTTGGGCTTGTTTGAGTTGGGTCAGACCACATATGAGTTGGGCTTATTTGACTGGATCTGACCAAATTATCAATTACTATTCAATAATTTACTTTAGAAATTTATTTATTTAAATTCTTTAATAAATAATTAATTAATTGATAATTATTGTATTAATTTGCCATTTGTTTTAATAGGCAATAAAATTCAAGTGCCGACACTATGTATCTAAAGTCACTATTGTATCATAAAAAGTTTACCGTTGTTGTAAATACTTATAAAATTTTGAAAATATTGTTTTTAGTTGTTTTTAGGAATAGTTTGATAAATTTAATTAATAAAAAAGTTATATGAATGAAAAATAAAATTAGTAGGTGTGAATTTATTTATGAAATTTAAAAAAATAGTAAGTGTAAATTTATTTATGAGATGAAGAATATAATTTAATAAAATTTATGCAATTTGTTACTAATTTTTTAGCAATTTTTTGTTTGTTTTCTATAAATGCATGTATAAAGAAATATTCTTCGTTCAGCTGCTACATATTTTATTTTAATCCATCTCAAAACAAATGTGTATTTTCTATTTTTTAGATGAAAACCACACAAATTAATTTATATGAATTAAGAATCATCACTCAATACTAATACAACTGTGCACTTTATACGTGAAATTTTTTTACTCCTTTTAAAATAGTTATCACTTTTACTATAAGATATTATCACTTTCATTTATTTATAGTATAAATTATTAATGAAATATCATTATCAATTTTTATTAATTTTAAATATCACTTTTCATTATAAAACTTATCATTTTTTATTTGTCTCACATAAACATTAAATGAAACTGTCTAACACAAGTCTTTTCTAGCGTTCATGTTACAAGAGGAAGTAGTATTACTCCCTCCATCCCACCGAAAGGTTCTCCAATTTTACTATATTGAGTGTCTCACTAAAAGATCCTCATTTTCCACATTTAGTAAAAGGACCTCACATATGGCTCATCATTCACTATTAATACAACTACTAACTATGCATAAAATAATACCCCCTCCCGTCACACGTATTTTTACTCGCTTTCTATTTTGGGGTGTCCCACGTATTTTTACCCATTCCATTTATAGTAAAAATACATAATATTTTATTACATATTTTTTACAATCCCAACAACTTTAATTACTTTTTTACACCTAATTCACCATTCCCAACAACTTTATTTTTTTTTTCTTTTTAAATTACTAATTTATTCCTACTTTTCCTACATTATATATTAAAAAAATAAAACGTGTTAATCTCTGTACTCGTACAAATAGATAAAAATACCCGAGACGGAGTGAGTAATACTTTTTAATGTACTAAAAAAAAAGCTAATAAAAACCTTGCTCGAGACAAAGTACAATTTTGTAAAGCAAAATAAATTAGTGTAATTTTGCATAGCGCAAGTATTGTACGTTCGCGGAGTTTGAGTTGTAGTCAGAGGTTGCGACGTAGGGTATGATTTCCCAAGTAGGTTTACTAAGTATTTTTCAAGTATTAATAGTTTTATTATAATATTAATTGAAATGTGACTGCAGTCTTGTTCTTTTACTTTTATGGCCTTGCCTTGGTTATGAGAGAGAATAATGGAATCTCTCTCTCTCATTCACATCATTTTACTTCTCTCTCCTCTACTCTACTGTACAGTTTTCCAGCTGTCGGTTTTATTCTTTTTCTATATATTGATTAATAATAAAAGAATACCCAAAAATAAAAAGAAAATAAATAATAAAGCTTGGTGGTCAAACCTTGATCTTTCGGTCAATTACTTGTAAGGCTGTGATATTGCTGGAAATTGAAGTCATTCTCACACAGATGCTTCATTTGGCCTCAAATCTATGTTTAGATCATTATGGTGAGTTGGACTTCCTTCATTGGAGGCTATTTTTGTAATTTAACTTCTCTTTTATTAATTACTAATAAATTCTTTATGTGTCAATAGATGTTTTTGTGATGTAGTTCTAGTTAGGTTACATGCCATTTTGAATTACTTGAATTTCTATAGATTTGTTAGAGTTTGATGTTAGGTGCAGCTTGGAATCTAGTGCTAACTTATAACATTTGCAAAATTAAATCGAATTGGTTACGTAGGTGAGTCCCCCGCACAAGAAGTTTATAAGTATTTTGTTATACTGTAAAAGTTATACTCGACTGTAGTTTATAACATTATAATTTTATGAAGTTGATATTACGTGCATTCGGACACAAATGTGCATTTATACGCTTATACTCCCTTCATCTCGTTTCAAACTTTACGTTTACTTTTTGCACAAAATTAAGGAGTATAATATTTTAATGTATAGTGTGGTGAGAGAAATAATATTATAATATAAAGTGTGTAGGTGTATTAGTATTGGATGTGAGTCCAATAGTGATATATTAATTGTTTTAGGTGAGACTCAAATATCTAAAAAAGAAACGTAAAGATTGAAATAGAACGCCCAAAATAAAAATATGTAAAGATTGAAATGGGACGGAGGGAATATATTTTTTTTAATAATGTATAAGTTTCTTAATAATTATATAATTTTTTTACATTTGATTTTTCACTAAAAAATTAATAGAAAATTCGCTAACAAAGTGTATAAATTATTATTCATTAGTGTATACGGAGTACTCCCTCCGGCTCGCCCAAATAAAACAATTTTACTATATTGGGCGTCCCGTCCAAATTGCACCATTTTCCTCTTTTAGTAAAAATGGTCTACTAATGACCCACCACTACCCATCACATCTATCAAATAAACCTACCCACTTTAGATAAAATAATAATAATCTTTAATCTACGTGCAAAAAACAAATAATGTAGTTTGCTCCTGATAGAGAGAGTATGTTTTTATTAATAAGTGTGTATGCGTTTCTAAAAGTGCCCATCTAAAATATTTAATATATCACCATGAGACCTATATCCAATATTAATACAATTACCCACTTTATATTAAATATGAATATATTTTTCAAATGTTATACTATTTCTTAATCAACATGCAAGAAAACAAACGTAAGCATTGAAACGGAGGAGGAAGCAAGTAAATGATTATAATGTTTGAATAAAAAAGTATATTTTCTTTCGAAAATTTAAGGCCCTTCGTTTAAGGATGTGAGTTTTTATATTAGGGTTATTGTGATAAAATACATTACTTTTTTTATTTTTTCAATTTAATTACAAATTATTCTTTTTATAAAAAAAAAATACACGATCTTTTTTCTTTTTCTCAATTTAATCACGAAATTTCTTTTTTAATATCAATTAAATACAAATCTTATTTTATTTTCTCAATTTTATCACTATCTTTTCCTTTTATTAGTTAAATATGTAATATTTTATGATTTATAATTTAATTAAAATTTCATACACATAAAATATTTGAATATAATGTAGTACAAACTACATTATTAAACATTAAAAAATTATAAAAATATGCATAAAATTTTTTATAAATTAACTCGATTTAAAATTAATTAATTTTTTTAGATAATTAAAGAAACGATAAATTTAAATAAAAAAAGTTGTAGACAAGTATATATGTTTGCATAGTTGAAGTCCATAATATAATCACATTTGTAAGATAGATATTTTTTTTAATTTTTAATTCTTGAATAATCTAAAAAATAATTAATTTTAAATTTGAGATATATTTTATGAATTAATTTTTAATTTTTTAAAATATATTTTTCATATTTAAATGTAATTTTAACATTATATTTTAAGTATTTATTATGTAATGATTTTTATTAATAGAAGAATTTTAATTAAATTAATTTGTAAAACATAAAAGATCACATGGAGTATTTAATTAAGAAGAAAGTTTGTGATAAAATTGAGTAAATGAAATAAGATTGTGTATTTAATTGATAAAAAGAAAGTTTATGATTAAATTGAAAAGGAAACAATTGTGTATTTTTTTGATAAATTCAAAAAAAAAAAAAGAGAGAAATGACATATATTTTATTGCATTTAATCCTTTATACTATTAAAGATTACATCATTTATTATTAAAGAGTATGATTTGCTGAGACCGTTAAATTTGAACGCATGCTTCATTCGAAGTACGTAAATTTTATCTTTTAATTTTAATAAAATATAACTTTATGAGTGAGTAGTGAACTCCACATACCGTGTAAGTTCAATAATTCCCCTTAATTTATGAATTGAAAATACTATTATAAATTTTTCAAACACTAATCTTAATTAAACACTAAATGTATGAGTATAACACTAATACATGAACTAATGGAGTGTAAGGTGAATCAATCACACCGACTAATTTAATTGTGGGAGGAGAAGTATATCATTACAGATGTATTTAAAAAATGAAAAAATCAAAGAAAAGGACCGTCTTTACTATTAAATTGGTTGAGAATTATGTCAATATAATGTTAATCATCGTTCAAAAGAGATGTTGGTATATATTTTCTACAAATTTCAATCATAGATTCTCCATCATTAAATTTGTTTATTTCAAATTGCAACACTGATTTTACTTTATTTTTTAATCAAAAGTTAATTTAGGAGACAAAATTTCTTGTAAGATGTGTTAAACTATATAAAAATATGTTTATACTTAGTTAAAATATATTTTCTAAAGTATAATAAATAATAAATTAAAGTATGCTTTTAAGATATTAATATAGTATGAAACATTATAAACACTTTTTTAATACCAATAAACATTATTTTACTTATAATAAAAAGTATATATTAACAATGTATCGACCCTATCACAATCTATCTTATAAATATCTCTTTCACAGGGGAATAACTCAAATTAGAAATTATGAGCAAGTCATGCTAAAACTAATTCCGTTCAAATGTTACTATAAACTTTTAAACCTTAATTACTAGGTTGCATCTTGATATAAAACGTTACTCCCTTCGTTACATGTGTCTTTACTTTTTTTTTTCTTTTTTTTTCTCCAACATTTTAAAAAAAGTTGTTTTTAGAATTTTTAGTATTTTCAATAATAAATAAATAATTAAATATATTATGTGTATTACATAAGGATAATATTTTTGTAAATAAAATATGTTTTGGGAGAGTAGTCATTTTGACTTTTTATCATTTTAAAAAGTAAACTTTCATAAAATAAATAAAAATGAAAAATATGAAAGCAATTATTATAAGATAAAGGGAGTAACATATGTAGTATTAAAAAGTCTTGATTATATTGCAGAGGAGGAATTTTTGGAGAAGTAAATGGTTGATCACACAATGAACTGAATGATAGCATGAATTTAACCTTATGTTTTATTTCATGAGATCCTAACATGTGGCTACTGAGAAGGTTACACTTGAGCAATATCGGATATATTTCTCCTTAACACAAATACTTTGTGTAAATCGGATTCATGATGTAAATTATATGGTCGTCTTTAAATTCTATACACTATATGTATTGATAGGGTGTTCAAATTAAGGAGGACCATATGGTTTATAAAAATTTATGATGTAAACTCATTTAACAAGAAATTAACTCCTACTATCACTAAAAAAATTATCTTTTACCAACGGAATACTCAGTTGGTAAAAGTTTTACTTCCATTGTTAAATTAGTTTACTAATTCTTAAATTTGTTTACTAACGGATTAGCAATGGAATATGTTGGTAAATTTTCGTTGGTAAAGTGGTGGTTGGTAAATTTTTAGCAATGAAAAATCAATTCCGTTGGTAAATAATCCCGTTGCTAAAATTTCGTTGGTAATTTATATAAAAGATTCCTTGGTAATCTGTTGGTAATTACCAACGGATTGAATTCTGTTGTTAAAATAGAGATTAAATTCGTTGGCATTCCATTACTAATAGAAAAATGTCATTTTTAGTTGCTAATCCATTGGTAATTACCAACGAATTGAATTTCATTGGTAAATTCGATTGCTAAAAGATAATTTTTTTAGTGTAGGATATACTATAAATCATAGAGTAAAATATGACATGAATCACTAAATAAAAATATACATAAACTATAAGAGTGAAATTATTTATATTACCGAGCTAATAAGGCAAATACAAATCATTGACAGTTTATATTTAAAATATATTTTTTTGTTGTATTTTTGATATATCCTCCACTAATTATGGATCTGTTGTATCAATACTGTAAATACAAGCCTTTATCACACCTTCCCTGAGCTATAATTTTCTTTGTCACCCGGTGCTGAATTGCAAAGAACTTATCAATAAATAAAACATCAACAGGAAGGTCGAAGGGTTAATTTACTAATAGATAATAAATTTTTTGTTATATGAGGTACCACGAAAACATTCAATAGTTGAACATCTGCAGACAATGTAAGCATAAATTCATATAAGCAATTATTGCCATGGATCTTAGATTTCATGATTCTTACATCTCGTAATTAATTAGGAGACATACCATGGTACGCCATATGACCCTACGAATTAGATTGCCGGAAACTGGCTTATCTCTTCTCTCATTCTTCCTTATTGCACAGCGTAGAACTTTTTAGGTGATAGAGATATCATAATACCGCGTCTCTTTTTATAGGTGGAGAGAGGACCAGATTTGAATATTACTCCCTCCGTCCCATAAAGAAGTTCACAGTTACTGTAGATACGGAGTTTAAGAAAAAATTATTTTTTGGGGGTAATTTGATATTTTTAGGTAATAAATAAATTATAAAGTAAGTTTTGTGAGTTGTAAAGGGGTGACAATTTTGAAATTAAAGTGTATTATGGGGTTATTGATTTGTATGTATTTCCTTGTTTGGGGTGTGAACTTGTTTATGGGACGGACAAAAATAGAAAGTGTGAATTTGTTTATGGGATGGAGGGAGTAAATCTTTATCAAATCATATCCTATAAATGTGATTTGTTATCCATAAATATATATAACCTTATTTATCTCATATATATTATTTATTTAAACCGTATCCTTTATTTAAGATATTTGATGATGATAAATATCATATATATAAATATTTAATTATTAATGGCACTAGGCCATAATAATCTTACATTCTCTCACTTGACCGAGTGACTGAATTAAACATTAAACGTAAGGGTTTAAATAATTTATATAAGTTGCGCGATATAAGATAAATTAATTGGTTAATCTATAATGTCAATATTAAGTATAGCCTAACACAAGTCATGGCGGTTCTATATCATTTACTCGACATAGTTCCTTCCATGTACTATGATATTAGCTTTCTACTCAACGTGACTCATAAACTTAAGGATCAATAATGGTCCATATAAGTATCTCAAATTGAGATAAAGTCCTGTTTACTTAATGTCAACATTCATGTATACTAAAATGACAAAATAAGATTCAATTAATATCAAAAATAATTTCATAAAGAGCTCAGAATGTCAATGCATATTCTAAACTTAAAAATATCAATGATCCCCATACTTTCGACATGTCTAATAGATGTCTTTGGAGTCAGTCCTTTAGTTAACGGATCCGCAATCATAAGATTGATGCTAATATGCTCAATTGACATTTTTTGTTTTTGAACTTCTTCTTTGATGGCAAGATATTTTAATTCCATATGTTTTGCACCTCTGGAATACTTGTCGTTTTTAGAGAAGAATATTGCAGTGAAATTGTCACAATAAATTTTCAGTGACTTGACAATACTGTCGACTATTTCAAGCCCTGAAATAAAGTTCCGCAGCCAATTTCCTTGTATTGTGGCCTCGAAACAAGCCACAAATTCAGCTTCCATAGTAGACGCAGCAATTACAGACTACTTCGCACTCTTCCATGATACAGCACCTCCAGCTAAAGGAAATAAATAGCCAAAAGTGGACTTTCTTGTATCAACACATCCGGCATAATCTGAATCAGTATATCCAATCACATCTAGGTGATCAGACCTTCGATAAGTAAGCATGTGCGCTTTGATTCTTTGTAGGTACCTCAAAACTTTCTTTGCAGTTTCCAATAATCCATTCCTGTATTACTTTGATAGCGAGCAAGCATCCCAACAGCAAAGCTGCTATCTGGTCGTGTACAAGTTTGTGCGTACATCAAACTATAAACAAGAGATGCATAAGGAATATCTTTTATTTGTTCACGTTCCAATTCATTTTTCTAAGACAATCCCAACAATCCTTGCGATCTGTCACGAAATATTTCTATTCCAATCACATAAGTTGCCTTACCCATATCTTTCATTTCAAAGTTCTTAGAGAGAAATTTCTTGGTCTCGTATAATAAACCAAGGTCATTTGTTGCAAGCAAGATATCATCAACATATAGAATTAGGAAGATCATTTTACTCCCACTGACCTTCAGATATATACATCGATCAACGATGTTTTCCTTAAATCCAAAAGAAGTGATGATATCATTGAACTAAAGATACCACTGACGGGAGGCTTGCTTAAGTCCATATATTAATTTCTTAAGTTTACACACCATGTGTTCCTTTCCTTCAATAGAAAAACCTTCAAGTTGATCCATATAAACTTCTTCCTCTAAATCCCCATTCAGAAAAGCTGTCTTAACATCCATTTGGTGTAGCTCCAAATCATAATGAACCACCAAAGCCATAATAATTCTAAAGGAGTCCTTCTTAGAAACAGGCGAAAATGTCTCTTTATAGTCAATACCATCTCTTTGAGTAAAACCTTTAGCAACAAGTCTAGCCTTATATCTTTTGACATTGCCATTAGAGTCACGTTTGGTCTTAAAGACCCATTTGTATCCAATCTTTTCTAACTTTCTAGCAATTCTACAAGATCCCAAACTTTATTATGTGTCATTGACTTTAACTCATCTTTCATAGCATCTATCCATTCAGAAGAATTAGTACTTTCTATGGATTGTTTATATGAAACTGGATCATTATCGTTAATTCCAATGTCAAATTCTGACAGTTGCAAATAATACACATAATCATCAGAAATGGCAGGTCTTCTTTGTCTTTTAGACCTTCTTAATGCCATTTATTGTGTTTCATCTTCTACAGATTCATTGATGATGATTTCATCATGTTCATTATTGGGAGCAAGATCATTAATATGTTGTTCTTGTAAGTTGTTCATGAGGTAAAGTTTTGGGTAAAGGTATCTCCACCCACCCTGACTTCTTCAATGTTCACTTTATGTGGTTCTTTACACCCACTGTATTTACCATTCTCAATGAATCTAGCATTTCTAGTTTTAACAATTCTTGTACTATGATTAGGATAGTAAAATCTGTACTCTTTAGATTTTTCTGGATAACCAATAAAGAAACCACCAATGGTTCTTGAATCCAATTTCTTTTCTTGTGGATTATAAATTCTTACCTCTGCCGGGCAACCCCAAACGTGCAGGTGCCTTAAACTGGGTTTCCTGCTTATCCACAGTTCAAAAGGTGTTTTAGGAATTGCTTTGCTAGGAACCCGGTTCAATAAGTACATGGCAGTTTTGAGTGCATGCATCCACAAGAAAATGGGTAAAGATGAATTACTTAACATACTCCTAACCATATCCAATAAAGTACGATTAAGTCTTTCCGCTATACCATTTTGTTGCGGTGTGCCAGGCATTGTGTATTGAGCACAAATACCGCGGTTTTCTAGGAATTTAGCAAATGGACCTGGGCATTGGCCCGATTCATCATATTTTCCATAAATTTCACCACCTCTATCAGATCTAATAATTTTCACCTTTCTATCCAATTGTCTTTCAACCTCGGTTACAAACACTTCTAAAGCATTTATAAAATGAGATTTTTCATGTAATAGATATATATATCCATAACGTAAAAAATAATCAATAAAAGTGATAAAATATTTTTCTTTCCCTAAAGAGGGAACATCAAAAGGCCCACAAATATCGGTGTGTATTATTTCAAGAAGCTGTGTGCTTCTTGTGGCCCATTTCTTTGTGTGTTTTGTTTGTTTTCCTTTAATACAATCCACACAGATTCCAAGATCAGTAAAATCAAAACCATGATGGACCTCTTCTTTAACTAATCTTTGTAATATTTATTTGGAGATAAGCCCCAAACATTTATGCCACAAGTAAGCTGAACTTTCATTGATAAACCACGTTTAGTTCCAACATTATGATGCAAGGTTAACATAGTTTCAGCAAAATTAGAATCAAGTTCGAATTTGTACAATCCATCATTAAGAATTCCAGAACCAATAAAAAGATTTTGTTTGAATAAACTAAAACATCCATTTCCAAATTTAAAGGAATATCCATTGGAGTTAAGTTTAGATAAGTAAACCAAATTACGAGAAACTGAAGGAACATAAAAAGTTTCAAATAAATCTAAATGGCTTCCAGAATTAAGAATTAAACGATAAGTTCCAATTGCTTCAACAGGAGCTTTGACTCGATTTCCCATAGAGACGAAGCTCTCATTTGGGTTTGTGATTCTGGTCGTAAGGGATCCCTACATCGAATTTGAAATATGAGTGGTACAGCCAGAATCAAGCCACCAAGTATTATTAGGAACTTCAACTAAGTTAGTTTCATAGCATACTAAAACATTAAGTATATCTTTCCTTTCAAACCATTCCTTATATTTTTGACAATCCCTCTAATAATGCCCCCCGATTTTTTATAAAACCGGCACTTAAGGGGACCACTTTGTTCCTTTTTTGGGTTGGAGCATTAGGCACATTCATCTTACGTGGTCCTTGCTTTCTCTTTCATTTCTTCTTTTCGGTTTTCTTTCGAGCTTCATGTTTAATAACAAGATGAACATAATGATTTCCTTGATTTTTAAGCCGTGTTTCCTCTTGAACTAACATTCTGTGAAGTTCATTCACATTCCATTTATCTTTCATGGTGTTATAGTTTATTTGGAATGGACCATACTCAAAAGGTAATGAGTTTATGATAAATTGCACAAGGAAATTATCATCCACATTCATCCTTAAGGACTTGAGTCTTACTCTATGTTTGTCATTTCAATGACATGTTCATGCATGCTACGGGAACCATCAAACTTCATGGTGGTCAGCGAAGCCATTAGTGTTCCACCAAGAGATTTATTAGCAAGTTGGGAACGATCTTTTACTAACTTCATGAATTCCTTAGCACTTTCAGTTGGGGGAATAACAAATTTGATATTTTCGGCTACATTCACTCGCATAAACATTAGGCTGAGTCTGTTTGATCTAACTCAAGCATCATGATTATATTTATCATCAGCACTGTTTTCATCAGTAATAGCAGGCTTTTCAGTAAGAAGTGCTAAATCAAGATCCAAAACACCGAAATGAAATTGGATTTGTTCACACCAATTAGAGTAGTTTAATCCATTATACAATGGAACAGACTCAGCATGCGAGTGTAAACTTATTGGAGTGGGTACTGCAAGTATAAAATAATGAGTTATAGATTCAGGATTGGAATAAATTAATATATATTATTGTTCTCCTTTGGGTGATACAATAATATACAATCATAATCATAAGGATTGCTTAAGAATTATACATAATTTGATAATTATTTACATCCATTAAAACTCTTTTGTCATCTTTGAACATACAAAAAAGTTTGACACAATATATTAATTATCACATTCATATTCATGAATTATAAAGACTAGCCATCACCTTTGGGTGAATATAAAGTCTTATAATTATGAAAATTTTAATAACTCATACAATAATTTTCTTTATTCAAGCTTCACATAAATATGAGAAATTAAAATTTTAATTATATGATTTTTTATTATTCATTCAGATCAGAGCACTTTGGTGATTAACAGACCAACATTACAAAAAATTTTAAATCACATAAATTCGTTGATTTATTTAGCTTTGAATCACTACAGATTCTCGTATGTGTCATAAGATTTAAATAATCAATTTTAATTATGGCAACCAAATATTAAAATTATGTTTGGTTTCCGGCAGTGTAGTGAATGAAGAGAATTAATAATTTATTGATACTTATCCTTTCATCATACAATTAAATATACTTTATTTATGCAGGGTAATGTATTAGCAATTATAATACATATTATCACACTTAATGAATCATTCGGTAGTAAAGACAACTCCCTTTGATTCACACGCATAAAATTTGATTTGTGAATTTCATTCATAAATAAATTCACAATAATTTTTACGACATTATTAATGCAAATAAATTTAACGGCATTATTAATGAAATTAAGTTCACGGCATGCATTATATTCCATAAACACATAATCATGTGTTAAAATTAATTAATTACATGGAATTACCATTAATAATACTTACTGTCATCATTCCCAGAATAATTTAATTATGTGTTAACTAATTAATATAACAATTTAATTATTCCGTGAAGTTCATACACGAGTATATCTTAAGTAACAATGAATCTTAACACATGATTATGGGATTTCTTGAATAATAATGCCATTCGTGTACGAATGGTAATTTCATGTCATGAATCCCATATATGATAAAACAATTTAATTATTATAAATCCCAAAATAATTAATACACGAGAATACGAGAATCACTTTAACTAATTAAAGTAATCTTGATTCAACAACTACCAATTGCGGAATTCAAAAATAATATGCCGTGGGTTAAATAATTTCATATTAAAATACATGATTAACATTATTGCATGATTTTTTTAAATTATTTTTTAATTAGGAATTCATAAGCATACGGGAAAAATTATACGAAAAATCATGAGATCCAAAACATGGCTCTGATACCACATGTAAGCATAAATTCATATAAGCAATTATTGCCATAGATCTTAGATTTCATAATTCTTACATCTCGTAATAATAATTAGGAGACATACCTTGGTACGCAATGACCCTACGAATTATATCGTCTGGAACTGACTTCTCTCTCCTCTCATTCTTCCTTATGGCACAGCGTAGAATTTTTTAGGTGATAGAGATATCATATTACCGTGTCTCTTTTAATAGGTGGAGAGAGGACCAGATCTGAATATTAAATATTTATCAAATCACATCCTATCAGTGTGATTTGTTATTCATAAATATAAATAACCTTATTTATCTCATATATATTATTTATTTAAACCGTATATTTTATTTAAGATATTTGATCATAATAAATATCTTATATATAAATATTTAATTATTAATGGCACTAGACCATAATAATCTTATAGACAATTCACGAGAACCAATATGTGAGATATTTAAAGCATTACCATTACTAACAGTTACTGAACCATTACCAAAATAAGGCTCATAGGAATCCAGGGCTGTAGGATGATTTGTCATGTGGGCAGATGCACCAAAATCAAGATACCAATCATGGGCTGGGTCAGAAACATTGAAACATTGCACAAAGATGTGAAGGCGTGAGCTAAGTTTGCAAAGGACATACCTTGGTCAGCATTGAGAAACTGAGGACATTTGTCTGCATAATGCCCTCCACGACATATCTGACAACGAGGGATATAAGGCTTGTGTCCCCCATTGTTTGATCTCCCAGAAGCACCCCGAGATGGACCCCTAGAGTAGGAGCCCCTAGAATCGCCATAACTTGAGTTCTGCCATTTGCTGAAATTTGAGCCACGATCATTATTTGGACTTCGAGTACCATTATTTCCCATATAGCGAGGGCCACCATCGGGTTGACCCCGGCTCTGCAACGATCCACGGCTCGAATGGGTGTTGCAATCGATAGTAAAGACTGCTTGGGGTGTGGATCCCTCCATAGCACGTAGCATAACATCATATTGTTTGGCTTGATTAAGTCACGAAAACTTGGAATTGGAGAAAAGCCATGCGAGTGTCCGCAAAACTGGCAAACTGAACACACAATCCACGCAGGAACCAGTGGCTCTTATCTAATTCTTCAACTGGACGACCAATAGCAGAAAATTGACCACAAAGACCCTAAATTTCTTACCATATTCTTCAACAGATGAGTCACCTCGATGAAGTTATAAGAGTTCTTCACGAAGTTGATGCTGGCGAGACACTGAGGAGGAGACGCCTTCAAGCGTGAGCCACGTATCTCGAGATGTAAACGAGTCGATGACCTCGGATGCTACATCTTCGGATAGAGAGGTGTATATGACGCTCAACAATTTCTTGTTTTTCATTTTCCAAGTGGTGTATGCATTTCTCACCAGTCTCTGATGTGACGGTTGGTTATAGGGAAACGTCAGAGCCTTCTAGAAATCCCATCAAATCAAAATACCCTGCCATGTGCATGATCTGACGGCGCCATGGTAAGTAATTGGTGGCATTAAGCTTGATTGCAGTGACCATATTAATCATGGTTGTGACCGGCAGCATTTCGGGAGCGGCCATAGGAATAGATGGCGAAGATGGAAGAAAATTTCAAAAGAGAGAGGGTATGGAGTGTAACACACTATCTGATGAACATAGGAGGGTACCAGTCCTATTTCGAAAAGAATCACAGCAGAGGAGACCAGTCTGGCATGATGCTGTGAAGATGGTGGCTATAAATTCTTTCAGAGATCAGAGTTTAGGATCGAGGCTGATACCATGTTATAAGGTTTCAAAATCACCGCTTGAATGTGGTGATCAGTCTACTGCCATTAATAATAGAGGATTTACAGTATTGATACAACAAATCCACAATTAGTGAAGGATATACAAAAAAATACAATAAAAAAATATATTCTAAATATACAATGTCAATAATTTGTATTTGCCTTGATGGGATAATAAGGCAAATGCAAATCATTAACAGTGTATATTTAGAATATATTTTTTTTGTTGTATTTTTGGTATATCCTCTACCAATTGTGGGTCTGTTGCATCACGTTAAGGTATTTTGGGTTCGCTATATAAAACTGGGCCAGAGGGAAGTTAGCCCACTTAGCCATTTAAGTAGCCCAAATCCAATAGTTTTTTAGATTCAAGTCTAAACCCATTTAAATTACTACATGGCCTACGAAACAAAACACAAAAGATAAATGTATGTAATTTGGGTGTTGGGTTTAGAGCTGTAAAAATTAAAAAGAAAAAAGTTGTTTTGAGTATAAGAAATGTTTCCTCCATCTTTATAAAAGTTTCACCATTATTAAATCGGATTCATGATATAAATTATGTGATCTCTTTTTCAATTCTATATACTCTAGTTATGATTAGGGTGTTTAAATTAAGAGAGATCGGTTTATAAGAGACTAATTTTAAAAATATTTCTTTTAACTTACTTTTATATTTTTTTAATACAGTCTTTTTAAGAGACAAATAAAGTAAAAAATAAGTCACGTATATTATTTAGTGATGATAATTTTTTAAAATAAAATGTGTTACTTCCTCGTCCGCTTTTAAGGTATCAATTTTACTATTTTTGACGTTCGCTTCAAATGTATCAATTTCCCAAATTTAGTAAAAAAACACACAATATGGCTCACTATTTCTCTCTAATATAACTACCCACTTTACATATAATAATACTTCTTAATTCACGTGCAAAAAGTAAATGGATACCTTAGAATCGAACAGAAGAAATATTAGATTCTTAAATAGGGATTTTCTTTTAATTTTTTAGAAATATTAGTAGGATGCGCGCTCAAATAAGAAAATGTGAAACTTTTAACAGAGTATTAATATAATTACTCCTTATGTTGTTAAGTCAAGCTCAACTCAAAAAGTTTGTGAGCAGTTAAATGAGACTCAATAATAATTATAATAATTAATTAATTAATAACGATAATAGTAATAATAACGATAATAGTAATAATATATACTAAAATAATAATTATTGATAAATAATAAAATTAACTCTCAAATATAAATAAATTAATTTTCAAAATTTCGATTTTGTAAGTGATTATTGAACATCGAACCTTTTTACAAATACATTGCATATTTAAAGCAAATTCGTGTAGAATGCTTAACCTCTCTTGGCTAGCACGCAATGAGGCGTTCATCGTAGGTACTAGTCTACTATTATTGGTTTAATTAACTCTATTTTGATAAATGTAACTAGTTTTGATTATTTATTAGTTAGGTAGTGGCTTATTATTTTATTTATTTCATTAAACTGTGGATGTAATCTGTAATCTGTATACCTGATAAATATATTAACATTACTTAGAACACTTAGTAATACAAGAAGCTCGCCAACCCACATCATTTAAAATTGGGTAAATCGTGTCATGTGATACGTATTTTTTTTCAAATAAATTTTAATCAGTTTTAGTTATTACTTTCAATAAATATGATACACCATTAGGAGTATTTTTTATTAGAAATATTATCATTATAAATAAATTGTTTACGGGATATTTTACAAAATGGTTGTCCATTTCCATCAATTATAGATACACTCCAAATCACTTATCTTTTTTTCCATCTCACGAAACATGTCTTATGAAATAATCTTGTTTTTGATAATTTTAACCGAGGCTTATATCATACCGGACCTTCAATTTTAGGGGTAGGACATATTTTTAGGTCTTTAATTTTTATTAAAAACTATAAAATAATAATAAATCACGATGAATATATCGATTAAACACATAAAATGAGACGTATGTTTGCAAATTATCCCATGCACCGTGCATACACTTTTAAAAATTTGTACATTTATGAATAAAAATATAAACATTAATGAATAAAAATGTATATACGCTTTGTCATGATTTTTTTCTTAATTTTTTTTAATGAAAAATTGAATATAAAAAACATATATAATTATCAAGAAAAATATATTCCATACACTACTGAATAAAAAGTTATATGCATAAGGACGCCAGCGTGCACCTGGATGCATAAGATATCAACTCTATAATATTTGGGTAGGTCTTGGGTGAGACCGTCTCACAGATCTTCTTATGTGAGACGGATCATATCCTATCTATTAATATTAAATAATAATAATAATAATAAAAAAGAATTTAGGAAAAGTAAGGGCTTGCAACTTAAAGAGTTTTAGGGTTAAGAAATGCTCATTTCACTCTTCAAGGTATCTTTATCTACTTCTTCACTTTGCTCTTCTTTTTCTCTTTCTTTGGCCTCTATAGGCTCTTCCACGTTCTCAGTTGATTCTTTAACCACCACGTCATCTTCTTCATCCAACCCTTCTTCAACCTACTTTCCACTTCCTTTTTATCCTCCATATGATCTTCATCTTCAATTTGTTGAGAATTGTTCAAAGCACTTACAAGTTGGCTCATTTGATACTCAAGGGAGTCCATCAAATAATCAATCTTCTTCTCATTTTCATCGATTTTAGTTTCAAACTCGGCATCTCTCCTTTCCATATAATCCCTTGTATCTTTTATGAATGCTAGCAATGTATCTTCCAATGATGGCTTCTCTTCATCATTCTTCTTATTTTGATTCATTTAATCATTATAACCATAGTAACTCTCATTAATGTAGCCTCTTTGTTGTGGATGATGAACTCTTGCATATTGATTTCCATAATATTCATCCATGTAATTATTCCATCCATCCATCTAATACTCTTTTCCAATCCTAAGAGTAATGGCTTTGCAATCTTCTTTAGGATTAGTCATCGTGGTGGATGGATACTTTCCTTATTGGTGTTGGGATCCCACAGAAGAAGTAAGTTATCCTTTTCTTGCCTGTTTCAACTCGGAATTGAGCCCTGTTTCTTCCTATGCATTCTTTTTTAAGTTTTGCATCCATTTTTGTGCTTGTTTCATCTTAATTTGATTCTCGTTTTCTCCATAAAAATAACATGATTCACACACTTTTCTCTAAAAAATGAACGACACAAAATACGGAATTAAATACCAAAAATAATATAAAACACGCAAAAATCACACGAATACGACTCTAGAATCTAGCTAATTTTCACACTAAACAAACATGAGTGGAATTTGGTGCCTATAAAATGCAGACACACAATCTAGTCCTCGTGAAATACTAATATATCCGGATAGGTAGCTTGGGACTTTGAACCTTCCGTAGTCCAACACTGTCGAGTATACCGGTAGCTTAGTAGACATGATGTCTTTGAACTAGTCCTCCTTAGCATATACTGAGATAACAGTGCAAACGTATCAATGTCTTGCATTCTCCCTGTTCTCATGTTTTGGTCCGTTTCGGCCATGGACCCCCTTTGGATTCATTACATAGGTGATCTCCTAATTTGAGTACCCTATTATACTCAACCAGCCATCGCTTGATCTTTTAGGGATCATTAAAAGTCATAGACTTAACCTCACCATAATACGGGTTCTTTACTTGGTAGAATTGCTCTACTAAGGAATGGTAGGTACCAAGTTTTAACTTGAACCTCTACAGTTTCATTGTCCATTTGAACCAAGTTCTTGGGGTCTCTATTCATCATGGTTGGATTTCCACTATTTTGGCTCATTACTTTGTGGATTTTAGGCCTATTCCTTCTAGCAATTTATTCGTTTGATCTTGATTAATTACTTTGTAAGCGGGTCCGCTATGTTGTCTTTTGACTTCAAGTAGTCAATTGATATTACACCACTCGCGATCAATTATCTCACCGTGTTGTGTCGCTTACGGATATGTCTAGACTTTCCGTTGTGCATATCATTAAGAGCTTCTAATTGTGGCTTGACTGTCACAATGTACCATCACCGTTGTCTTATTAAATATCTGGTTAAACTGAAGTTATATTTTTAAATATGTGATTAAACTGCGTTATGCATTGTTTATTAATTGATTAGTTTGGTTTTGGTTGAATTTTAGTCTCCTTTCCTTCAAGAGAAAGGTTTAGGCGTTTAGAGGCTTACTTGTCTCTTAATATCATCTCATCTCTTTGTTGGCTTTTTTTTGTTGTTTTGATGAGAGTTATAAGTTAATATTGGACCTAAATAATTGTTGTAGATTTCAATACTATAGAATCAGATAGTGTGAGAATTTGAATTAGGAATATAAAAGAGGTTTGCAATGTTTGAATGTGGAAATCGGAAAAGCAGAGATGTAGTCCTAGTATTCCACATGACATAATAGCGAACGTATGTATTTAATGTAATTATACACTAACTAGCTTTTGAACCCGTAGGTATTATGATATTATTTAAATTCGAAGGAGAAGTCTAAATCATACATATTAGGTAAATTATTCTATCCCTACCCGAAGGAGAAGCCTAGTAATACCGTCTCGTGCATTGCACGATCACAGATTTTTATAAAATAAGTATTGTATATCTTGATTTAAATTTTTTTAAATTTAAATTTTATATAATAAAATCACTTGCATGCTACGTATGTTACTTTTTAGCAGTAAGAAGATCAAATTGTATATTTAAATATATATAACGAAAAAATGTAAAGGCATATATTAATCCCTCATCATGGTATGAAAGAAAGTATTGGTAAAGAGTGTGGGACATATAGAAGTAGAGGTTAAAATTATTAATGTATCGCATCCCGTATGATTGGTTAATGTTATCCGATGGGTGAATTTAATCGGTATTGGGATCTGTGAAACCCATTTATTAATACCTGTAGATTACACATACCCATTTAATACTAATTTATTTTAGAAAAATGTTTATATTTAAAATAAATATGATTAAATAAAATATATAATTATTAATATATATTTATAATGTATTTATATTTTTTAGTGTTTAAATTAATGTATAAATTAATTTAAATGTATATGGAGTATATTTTTTTAGTGTTAAAATTAATGTTGTAATAAAAATTATATTATTGTTAATTAATTATAAATTAAATATAATATGAACTTTATTATTTTTAATATGATCAAAAAATTTATAATTATTAATTAATTATATAACATAACATATTTGAAATACATGTAGTCGTAATTATTAATTAATTATATAATTATTTCATAACATATTATATAATATAGATACAATATTTTGTATAATTTTAATATTTGTGGATACTTGATCAAACTATAATGATATTTTTTGAACTACCCGTACTCGTTTTTTTAAGGTTTGGGTAAATCAAATATTTGAAAATATCCGTCATGTGATCACCCTAATATTTATTTAGTCATATTTATACCCGCTTCGTTAAAAAAAATTATGATACTCATACTCATACAAAACTCGTTTATCATTTCCCGTTGATTATACATACCAATTTAAAATTATTAAGATGTTAGGACGAATAATATTAATTTAAAATTATTATTAATGAAGAAATAATTTAATAATGAATTAATTGTTACGTACTCGTATCCATTTAAATATAAACTACACATTTTAGTACTCGTTTTATTAAAAATATATTATGATTCTCCCTGTCTCTAATCCGTCTATCATTACCCGTTGATTACACATACCCATTTAAAATTATTAAGATGCTAGGACTAATAATATTAATTCAAAATTATTAATAATGAAGAAAATAATTTAATAATGAATCCATTTAAATATAAATTACTCCATTTAAAATTATTAAGATGTTAGACCAATAATATTAATTTAATTATAAATAGAAGCTACTCATATTCGTACCACTTTCATTAAAATTTTATATTATGATACTCGTACACGTCCCAAAACTCATTTATCAATACACGTTGATCATACCCATCGCAAATCTGTTTATCATTACCCGTTGATTACACATACCCATAAAAATTATTAAGATGTTATGACCAATAATATTAATTCAAAATTATTAATAATAAAGAAAATAATTTAATAATGAATTAATTGTTAAAACTATATTATAAATTTTGTTAAAATATAAAAATTAGTTAAATATGATTTCATTAGTTCAAAAATTAAATAAGGATTTTAAATAAAGTATCATTATTAATGTATCATTTTAAATAAGGTATCAGTATTATGACAAAAAAAGTGAATGTTCAAGATCTAATCGTACAATAAGTGTGATGAATGAATGAGATTTAATAATGTGATGATCGGATAAGATTAAAAAAAGATTAATAATCAAAATCAAAGGTGTAAATTAAAAATTAGTTCAATTTTGACTTTTTCACTTTGCTATTATATTAATAGAGATATATATAGTATACTATAAACGTATGTATGTAATGTAATTAGAGTATCAATTTTTATTAAAAACATTATATTTTTTTTCTAACTCACAAAAACTTAATAATAATAATAATAATAATAATAATAATAATAATAAACCAACAAACATCAAACAAACACAAACGTACTTCTAGTGGAAACATTATTACAAATACTTCACTTTTTTATATTATTGATTATTTAGAAATAATTAATTGCAATACTATCAATTTTTATTAATTTTTTAGTATCAATATTTATTGAAATATTATCACACCTTTTAACTGTCACATACAAATATTTTATTTAATAATAATAAATCAACAAACACGCAACTCACACAATACATTAACACCTATTAATACATAACTACAACCAGATAAACTAGCTCACCTGATTATCGGGCTCGCCACTAAAGTAACTGACCCAAGTTATTTCAATTCCTAACAACTAACATCAAACAAACACACTTTTATACTAACAACTAAATTAAAAAAAAAAATAATAATACATATTTGCATTTTCCAATTTGCATGTCTCCATCAACAATCTCAAAAAAAATGATAGATAAAAAAATTGGTAAGCTCATATTCATTTTAATTTTGGTGAAGAGTAAAAAGAAATTGCTAGTAAGTTTTTCAATTTCTCAACCAAATTAGACAAACATAAAAGGGAGAGAAAGGTAAATTCAAAGGGGAGGGGGAGAAATAAGTTGTTAGGGCAACCCCAAGGGGTTGTTGTCATCAAATCACCAAATCACCAAATTTTTGGTGATTTGGTGACATCCACCTCAACGGTTGTCCCTAAATTTGATGACAAAAAGAATATTCTTAAAATATCCATAAATTAATTTTAAATAATTATTATATTTGTTATAATAAATTATTATTATTTTAATTCAACAATTAATTTTTAAATTATGTTATGTTTAATTTATAATTAATAATAAAATTATTAATTAATTTATATTAATAATTTTTAATATAAATAAATAAAATGACATAAATATTAATATTAATTTGAATTTAAATAGCTTCAAGCACAACACGTCATTAATTAATAATCGAACATTACAATAAAATCACTTATTAAAAAATATACATTCTAAAATTTAAATCATACTATTAATTCTCAGATGAGGAATGCAGTTCCCAAATATGCTCAATTAGTGCATCGCGTAGTTCAAAATAAACATCTCGATTTTTTATTTTTTGAAACGAGCAAGAAATTATTGGAATCGATTATCATTACTATCTGCCATTTCAACTTTTGGAGTGGGGACTTCCATGTTCTCAATAATTGGTGCATCAAGATCACGTTTATCTTCAACTATCATATTATGCATAATTACGCACATGGTCATTATATCCTCCAAAACTCCCTTTCTCCAAAAACGTGCTGGATTTGTCACTGTAGCAAATTGATTTTGGAGAACTTCAAATGCGCGTTCCACATCTTTTCTACAAGCTTCTTGCTTTTCCGTAAAAAGTTTTTTTTGACCACGTGGTTCATGGATAGTTTGAACAAGAGTAGCCCATTTTGAGTATATATTATCAGCTAAATAGTATCTCATATCATATTTCTTACCTCGAATGACGTAGTGTGCCTGCAGAGCAATACCTTTAGCAAGATTAGAAAAAATACTAGAAGTATCCAATACATTAATATCATTATTAGATCCTGGCATCCCAAAGTATGCATGTCATATCCAAATATCATAATCAGCAACGGCTTCAAGAATAATACTTGGGCATCCACTACGACCTGCATATTATCCAGCTCAAGCCGTTGGACAATTTTTCCACTTTCAATACATATAATCAAGACTACCTAGCATACATGGAAAACCACGTTGCTCACCAATATGTAATAGTCTAGCAACCTCATGTGCAGTTGGAGATCTTAGACAATGCTCTCCGAAGATTTTGATAACAGCACGAGAAAATCTTTTCACACATACAATTGAAGTTGATTCACCAATTTTGATATATTCATCAGTTGCATCAGCTAGAACAGAATACGCCAATATTCGAAAGGCAGCTGTTATTTTTTTAAATGTAGACAACCCTATTTTTTCAGCTGCATCCATTCGCTGCAAAAAAAAATCATCATGATTTTTAACTGCACAGCAATACGAATAAATAAATATCGTGACATTTGAAATCTCTAACGAAACATTGTTTCATCAAATGTTGGATTTTCAAAAAAGTAGTCATTATACAGACGCTGGGCTGCCGCCTCTCGATCACGGTTAATGACTCTATAATAAAAGACCAAACCACCAACTATGTGATTATTATTTTTGTTTCGCCATTAACTACGCATCCAATTGGTGTTGTCTTCGAGTGCTTGAAGTAGTAGTTGTTGTTGATTATTGATTTAAAAAAAGGGCAGCAAAATCATCATCATTAGATGAATCTGATGAGGAAGGTGAAATATGTGTGAAGGGCCAACTGAATTTATGGGTTCATCTTGAGAGTTTTTTAGTGACTATTGATTAGCCATTTTGTAGTAGGGATGACCAATTAAAACAATTTATCGAACTACAGGGAGGTCTGTGCTAGTGCTTGAGCGATATCACGTTAATCATGATTTTATAGAAACGAGTCATCAAAGGTTGGTTGTCAAACAAATAATAAAATAACAATTAATTCAAGCAATGATCACAAACAAGATAAATGAATGAAAAGTGGTTTTCCAAATTTAACAAAAGTGAGATTAACAATAATTAAGAAGTGGAAATTCTAGGATACATGCATCAAATTTATATGATCATGGGTATAGACTAAGGGCCAATACTAGTTCACCTAATCTCCCTTTCGGAATGAATAGGATATGATCAATACATTGCTCAAACGATTGGTTCTCACTCAAATAATTCCAACTAGGTACTAAGCTTAAATGAGAGTCCCTTCACACGATTAATCAACCTCTCGATCTAATCAATCGGATGTCCTATCAAAGTGTTCTAAATTCCATAGGATTTCTCAATCACTTTACAATTTATAATGCACATGAAGTGTTTGACAAAATGATTCAATTAATTATCCTAAATATGCAATTGACTTCTCAATCTAATTACATGTTTAAAACAACTAGCTACACAAATCATCATAAACATCAAGATCTAAAGCATTAATGATAGAAAGTCAATTAACCCAATCAACACATGAATTTAAATACATAGATCCCAAAATTATCCAACAACTATCATGTTGCTAATTTCACAAGGGAGATTAGCCTCTCATATCCATAAGAAAATTAACATAGACATTAAACTCCTTACAAAACATGATGATCTAATAGGATTCAATACAAAAGTTGGATGAAAACTCCCTTGAAGTGCTTCAATGGTGATCTCCTTCCTTCCCTTGCAATTCTCCTCTCTTCCTTGCTTATTTTGCTCAATTGGATGATAGATTTGATGGTGGGATGAAAATAGATGGTGTAGATGAAGAATGGATGAAGATGATGGTGCAAAATGAGAGAAATGGTGTGTGAGGTGTGTGAAATAGTAAAATCTTCGCCCCATCTCATCAAATATTGAAGTATTGAGTATTTATACCCCATGGGAAGCTTCTAGAAGGGTTCTGATATATTTTTGATCCCGCAACAACACGACTCGTAATGCTGCAACACGGTCATATGGTGGCCGTGTAGGCATTTTGATATCAGAAAATGGCCAAGGCTTACAGGACCGTGTTGCGTAACACGGCTCGTGGGCTGCAACATGGCCGGCCTTGTTGGTGCAACTCCCTGTTTTTACAATTTTGTTTCGCCTCGTTCTCTCTCGTTTCAAATCCGAATTAAGATCCGCTTTTTCTTACGTCTTCCTTGTCGCGTCTAGGATCCATTTTTGCCTGAAAATCATACGTTTAAGCTCATTCACACACCTCCATAAAAACACAAAATATAACCAAATAGTACACAAAAATGGATAAAATAATATGAAAGCATACATAAAAAGACACTAAAATCTAGGTGAAAATATCACTCTTCACACCCCCAAACTTAAAGTGTTGTGCGTCCCCGAACAACGAAAATGATAAACCAAGAGAAGAGAGATTTTCACCTAGGAAAAGACTAAACAAACATAAGTAATAACACATCAATAACAATAATAACTACAAACTATGCTAAGTCATCCTACAACATTAAACTCATGACATGAGGAATTAACAAGTTCAATTATAAGAGAACAAAGTGTAATATAGTCCCTTTTTATCCAAACTTCACAATAGGATATCAATTTCACTCAACACTCTTTAAGGTAAGGTAAATCAACATTCATTAATCGATTGGCTCGACTCTCTATAAGCTTGCTCGCGGACTATGTTCACAAACCACCAAAGTTTTCATTAGTGATCAAAAAGGTCTTTAATTAAGGATGTAATGATAGGCTCTTTGGTAGGGTAGGAAGAATATGGTAATAGTGACTAAACGAGTGTAAGTAATCAAAGAGATGACCAATTTCTCCAACTTCTTCACTTCTCTTTCTTCCTTTCTTATCTTTGCTAATCACAAGCACTAATCATCAACTTCCCTTGGATTTATGAGCTTCTTTTGTTTCATGCTTCCTTTCTTTGAATTTTTATTTTCTTGAGCATCTTGTTGTTGCTTTGCTCATTTTTCTTGTTTTGAGGTTGCATGTTCACTCTTGTTTGTGCTCTTTCATCCTTTTTCTTACTTGTTACCATTTCCTTTCTTCTTTTTCTTTCTTATCAAACCTTTCTAGACCACATCTCCTCAATCACTCACACAAAAGGGTAAATATATAAGGCTCACGTGGGTAATTAAGGCTTGTAATGTGCTTATATCACAATAAATTGGCTTTAAGGCTCAAAGTGGTTGACTAGAGATGATGTTCATGGTATGGAAATATATAACAATGACTATAATAACAAGGATGACCTTAGATCATTTCACTAATCTCCACTAATCAGGCTCATTCCTATAGTCCTTGAGCAAGTTCTAGCTTATCAAACACAATCAATCCACTCATGAAGAAAAAAAATACCATGTATGCATGGTTGAGGCTCAAACGCTCACAAGCTTATGCTCGAACCTTAAGGACATTACACCACATTCATCTCAAAATTGAACAAATTAAATAAAACATGTCACAATTCAAAAGTGTAGAGATTCTTAATCATAAATTGTCATCACTTATCACAACAACATGTCATCACTCATATTCAGAAATGACTCATGACCTCCCTAAACAAACCACCAAAACAATCTCTAGACAAGAATAAGAAAACACATAAAATATAAAAAAGACTCAACAAACAAGAAACAAACAAAACACATAACATGCAAAAATGAAAAAACCATCATAAACTATGAAGCACACATTCATAACATCCATATTCAAGTAAGCTCACAATCATCTCATCCTTGATTGAAAATGAAATCCTAAATTATGAAAGTAAACCTCCCACAAACATAACACATGAAGCAATATGCTAATCACATCAATTAAAATCAAAATAAATTAGAAGTGATAGGGTGTAGAGCCAACTCCCTTAATAGGTATTTGATAGTGGAAATTATTAGCTTCAAGCTCCATTTATGCTTTCAATACCCTTCATTCATGCTCAAAAACTCCTCAAACACCATTAGCTCAACAATTTTATTAAAAATATGGATCGTCATGTACTTAAAAAAACCAAACGAACCAAAATCCAACCAAAACTCATGAGAAAATTTTTAAAATTGGGCCAATTTTACAAGAATCACACTCAAGTGGTGAGTCACACCACACACTTCCTCCCAAACTTAAATCGAAATAAGTTGAGACTTAAGTTTGCAAAAAGTGGTGGGACTTACCCTTGTAGTTTCCATCAATGATCTTCTTACAGAGAAGCAAACACATCCAACGACTTGAGCTATGTCCACCACGCACTAGCCCCCCAAACTTAACTTGAGATAAGAGTCGAAAATTAAGTTTGCAACAAGTGGTGAGACATTCCAACTCAAATTCATGAAGCACTTCTCCTTCCTTCAACATGCATTTGTCTCATGAGCACAATCCACCTACAAGACCAAAATAAACAAGCATCAAAAGATAAAAAGAATGGGTTGCCTTCCATTTAGCGCTAAGTTTAAAGTCTTCAAGCCGATGGATTTTCATGATCATTGAACCAAAGGATGGTCCATCACACTTTCTCCTTTCATCCTCACTTTAAACATTTGCTTTGCCTTCTTCTTGTCCACTAACTCCACTTCGCCATTCTTGCTTACTAGCATCAAGTCATCATCAAGGAGTGATTCTAGTAGACTTCCTCTTTCTCCTTTCTCAAGCTTCCACTCAAGTTCTGATGCTTTCATCCTATTAACATCATAGGAAGATAAACTAGAATTTGATATTTTCATATAATCATGAAGAAATGAATTTAAATTGTAAAAAAGAATAGAGTCATGATCCATAGGATCATCCGGAGGCTTCAAATGAGACTTGACTCCTTTTTCTTTATTGCACAAGAATGTGACACTTTTTCCTTTTGAGCTCAAAGACAACTCTTCTCTTCCAACATCGATCCGTGCTCTTCCCATAGCTAGAAATGGCATTCACAAAATGAGTGAAACTCGAGGGTCCGCTTTCACTTCTAACAGCATGAAGTCGATCGAAAAAGCTAACCCCTTCATTTTCACCTCCACGTCTTCAACAATTCCTAATGGCATAACAACCTCACCATTGACAACTTCAAGACGGATAGTAGTAGGCTTAAGCTTTCCAAGATCAAGATGCTTGAAAGTGGCATGAGATATCACATTGACGCTCTCCCCCAAATCACACAATGCATCGAGAGTGCCTTTCCCTTCAAAATCACAAGGAATGATGAACTTCCCCGGATCACCAACTTTTGTAGTCCTCTCCTTATGCATTGATTCACTATCTTCGGGTAGCTCTTCTTTCTTTTTCTCCTCATACTTCTTCTTGAGACATTTGACATGCTCCTCAAACTCCTTTTTCTTCTCCTATTTAACAAATATTTGTGGATAGGGAATAGAGAATGGAGTGATCAGAATACCCCAATAGTCACGTTTGTACTCTTCTTTCACCTTCTCTTTCACTTTCTTTTCCTCTTGCACCCTTTTCCTCTTAGTTATCCATTTAGGCCCCTTCTCTTGTTTCTTACTTACTTCTTCCATTTTTCCAACAACCTTGCTTTCCACCAACCCTTCTTCAACCTTTCGTTCCTCTTCCATTTCAACAAACAAACATTGAGCTTTCAAATTAACTTCGAGCGTTGCCGGAAACTTTCCTTTTTGTTGAGTGCTCAAAGCACTTGCAATTTGTCCAATATTGTACTTCAAAGCTTTAAGCCTCTTTTCATTTGCTTCTTCTGCCTTTTTCAATGCTTCATCTCGAGCTTTGTCAGATGCTTCTCGAGCTTTATTTGACGTGATCAATTGTTCAAGTAGCTCATCAATCGATGCTCTTCCCTCATTATTTGGTGTCTTAGCCCCCGGTTGATACTCTAGAGGATAAGCAACCACATTGCTCGGATTAGAGTAGGAGAAGTTCCCTTGCCTTTGTTGTTGTGAGGAAGAGCTTCCACTACTTTGATCATTAAAGCCCCCTTGCCTTGGTGGATAGTTTCCTTGACTTTGGTTGAAACTACCTTGGAAATTACTTTAGTAATTCCCTTGGTAGTTTCTTCCTTGCATGTATGACACATCTTCCACACGTGGCATAGAGTTAGCCCATTGTTCTCCACTCACAATATTCGGAGGTAGCACTCCTTGATCTACTTGCCCTTCAACCATATTGACTCCTTGGCTCACACTTTGATTTAAACTCATTTGCCTCGACACTTCTGCCGCTATCACCTCAACACTTGGCATTGTGGCTCAACATTCACACTTTTGACATTAAACTGTTGCCCTTGATCAAAATTCTCAAAACCATAGCATCCACTTACTCGCTCTGATGGCCATTGGTACACATTTGTAGCTATCTCATCAAATATCCTTATGACCCTTTTCGGAGTCACATCAAGTATGGATCCACCCGCCGAAGCATCAACAAGCACTCTTTATCCATTCACTATTCCTTGATAGAAAAATCCAACTTGTTGATTCTCTGGGAAATCATGTTGTGGACACTTGCGAAGCATATCCTTAAACCTTTCCCATGCTTTATAGAAACTCTCTTGAGGCATTTGCTTGAATTGAGTGATCAAGTTCTTCATTCGAAGTGTCTTAGAAGGTGGAAAATACTTGTTCAAAAATATTTGTGCAAGCTCATCCCATGTGTTGCACGTACCATGAGTAATGGTGGAGAACCACGTTCGAGCTCTATCCCTCAAAGAGAACAGAAACAACCTCATCTTGATACAATCTTCGCTCACCCCATTCATCTTCACGGTGTTGGCAATCTCAATAAATTGAGCTAGATGAGCATTAGAATCTTCATTCGGGGTTCCACTAAACTGTTGTTCTCGCACCATAGAAATCAAGCCCCCTTTAAATTCAAAGTTGTTGGCGTTGATTGGTGGACCCATCATTTGTGGCATTGCCCTTGGCATAAAGAAATTATGGATCACCCTTTGATTATTGTGAATTTCATGTTGCACCGGAGGTGGTGGTGGTGGCACGTAAGCTTGTTGAGGATGGGCATAAGCCTGTGGAAATCCTTATTGTATCAAAGCTTGTTGCACCATTTGTTGAAGCAAAGCTTGATTGTTGAAAGCTTCATGATTTTGATAGGCATGTTGAGGAGGGTTAGAATTGAATTGAGGTGCTTGTACGTTTTCTTGCACGTGCACATTTTGTTCACCTCCCCCATCATGTTCTATATTCACACGATCATCTCCTTGAAAATTCTCCATTGAATTACTATTTTGGTTTTGTTCTCCTTTCTCCTTCTTCTTAAAGTATGCTCAATCTCCCAATCAATAGGTTCTACTTGTTTCTCCTTAGATTTTGTTTACATATACCTTCAAAAATAAGAGAAGTTAGAACAAGATTTTCAAAAGCAAATACAAATAAACAAATAAAATAAAAATGTCTCTAGTAAGATCACTCAAAATGATCCTTCTTCAAGCTACTAGCAACCGTTGCCTCCTCGGCAACGGCACCATTTGATTAGCCATTTTGCAGTAGGGATGACCAATTAAAATAATTTATCGAACCATAGGGAGGTCGGTGCTAGTGCTTGAGCGATATCATGTTAATCATGATTTTATAGAAACGAGTCATCAAAGGTTGGTTGTCAAACAAGTAATAAAATAACAATTGATTCAAGCAATGATCACAAACAAGATAAATAAATGAAAAGTGGTTTTCTAAATTTAACAAAAGTGAGATTAACAACAATTAAGAAGTAGAAATTATAGGATACATGCATCAAATTCATATGGTCATGGGTATAGACTAAGGGCCAATACTAGTTCACCTAATCTCCCTCTCGGAATGAATATGATATGATTAATACATAGCTCAAACGATTGGTTCTCACTCAACAATTCCAACTAGGTACTAAGCTTAAATGAAAGTCCCTTCACACGATTAATCAACCTCCCAATCTAATCAATCGAATGTCCTATCAAAGGGTTCTAATTCCAAAGGATTACTCAATCACTTTACAATTTATAATGCACATAAAGTGTTTGACAAAATGATTCAATTAATTATCCTAAATATGTAATTGACTTCTCAATCTAATTAAATGTTTAAAACAACTAACCACACAAATCATCATAAACATCAAGATCTAAAGCATCATTGACAAAAAGTCAATTAACCCAATCAACACATGAATTTAAATACATAGATCTCAAAATTATCCAACAACTATCATGTTGCTAATCTCACAAGGGAGATTAGCCTCTCATATCCATAAGAAAATTAACATAGACATTAAACTCCTTACAAAACATGATGATCTAATAGGATTCAATACAAAAGTTGGATGAAAACTCCCTTGAAGTGCTTCAATGGTGATCTCCTTCATTCCCTTGCAATTCTCCTCTCTTCCTTGCTTCTTTTGCTCAATTGGGTGATAGATTTGATGGTGGGATGAAGGTAGATGGTATAGATGAAGAATGGATGAAGATGATGGTGCAAAATGAGAGAAATGGTGTGTGAGGTGTGTGAAACAGAAATCCTCATCTCATCTCATCAAATATTGAAGTATTGGGTATTTATACCCCATGGGAAGCTTCTAGAAGGGTTTTGATATATTTTTGATCCCGCAGCAACACGACTCGTGTGCTGCAACACGGCCACAGGATGGCCGTGTAGGTGTTTTTTATGTCAGAAAACGACCAAGGCTTACAAGGTCGTGTTGTGTAACACTGCTCGTGTGCTGCAACACGGCCGGTCGTGTTGGTGCAACCCCCTATTTTTATAATTTTATTTTGGCTCGTTCTCTCTCGTTTCAACTCCGAATTGAGATCTGCTTTTTCCTACGTTTTTCTTGTCACGTCTAGGATCCATTTTTGCCTGAAAATCATACGTTTAAGTTCATTCACACACATCTCCAAATACAAAACACAACCAAATAGTACACAAAAATGGATAAAATAATACGAAAGCACACATAAAAAGACACTAAAATCTAGGTGAAAATATCACTCATCAATTATGGAAAGTAAGTTTTTTTTTAAATGATGAGAATATGGTGTAGGATTGATCAGCACATGTGTATATTATATACATAACACATTGTTGGTGGGTTTTGATCTCAACCCTTGAGCTTGGTAGGAATGGTAAGTGAGATTTGATCACAACCTTCAATATCTCAACTTTGATCTTGGTAAGAATGGTAGGAGAGATTTTATCTCAACCTTCAAATTTTTGTAGGTGACTTTTAAACTCAATCTTTGATCTTGGTAGGAATGGTAGGTGAGATTTGATCACAACTTTCAATTTTTGGTAGGTGAGTTTTGATCTCTACCCTTGATCTTTGTAGTTGACTTTTAATCTTAATCGTCCATCCCTTATCCTATAAGAAAATCTTATCTTTTGATCTTAACCCTTCATTTTAGATTTGTGTATCATGATCGTTTATTTCTTATCTTACTCATGTCACATGTTATCATATTTCACTAAATTTTATTCTATAAATATGACTTATATTATTTAAATTCATATCTTGCTATCTCAACTCATTGTTTGCTGAACTTAGTCGCATTTTTGGTAAAATGTCAAGAGTAAGTGTACTCTATCGTTGTTGTATTCTCGTGACCAAGTGAAAAATTTATAAGATTATCGTCCCAAGGGAAAGCAAACATTGGCTAGTATCCAAATTATTCATTGACTCATGCTTTGTAAAGAAGATATGTTTGAAGGTTTTGTACTAAAAACTATGACTTACGATTCTACTCAATTAACTAGAGTTTAAACTAATCAGAGTAAATGATCAAATAACAAGCAAATGATAATGGAATGGATGTAGAATGCACTTGAGAAGAGAGCAAGACTAATTATACTTATGGTTAATAAAAGAGCAAGATATGCAAAACCATTTATAATAATTCTCATTAACTTGTGGATTAAAAGCAATCACAAATTTACCCCTAGTCCCTATGGCCAAGGCAACTAGGTTCTCGACTCTTTTACAAGCCTAAATCACCTAAGATTATTCTTAATCTCAATTCCCTTAAGGTACTACGATCATACGTTGGTTCTTTTCACTCAATTACTTAAGTGTCCCTCTATGAATGTTCTAAGCCTAAGGAGGGTATGGTTTACCTCCCCTTATACTAACATACATGCACAATTCAATATATAATTCAATTAAACATTCACTCACAACATTAGAATGACCATCCTAACATAATGAATAGAGAATTTAATCACACAAACATTGAAATGAAACATGATTGATATATCATAAAAGGAAATCCACAAATCAATTCAAATCATTACTCAAGTTTTACATATCTAACTTTTCACCTCAACAATTCATATGATTAGCCCTACTATAGAACTAGCCACTAAACATGGTAATTATATCAATACAAAACATACTTTGCTCTATTTGAGCCATAATAAGAAGAAAATCAACACTTTGAAAGTAAATTGGCTTCCCTTGCATGGAAAGACCTCCTCTCCTCTTCAATGTCTTGAATTCTTCTCTCCTTGATGCTACAATCTTCTCAAATGCTGGAAGGATGGATGGATTGAAGGTTTTATGGATTGAAAATGTAGATCAAATGGTGAATTGATGGATCTAGATGGTAGAGATGGAAAATAGATCTACTATGTGAGGAAATGTGGTGTTTTGGTGTGTGTAACTGCTCCAATCTGATCTCTAATGAATTCTCCCTTCAAATTTCGTATAAGTCATGATTTTATATCACTTATGTACCTTCTAGAAGATTCCGGAACATTCTGAAATTTAAGCAGAATTTTGCACCTACACGACCCGTACAGCAGCACACGGCCCGTGTAGGGCACACCTACTTTGGCGTGTTGTGCATGCTCCGAACACGGCTCGAGCTGCGCTGTACGGCCATAATCATAGCCATGTAGCATTTTCTGATGACAATGCATGACTTCTTCTTACAGGGCCGTGCTCCGCACACGGGGCGTGCAGCAACGCACGGCCCGTGCACCAACGCACGACTATCTTTCTGGGCGAACAGCGAGTTCTGATTATATTGCACAGCTGTTGGGTATAGGGCCGTGTTCCCTACACGGCCCGTGTACCAACATGTCCTGTTCTCCTATTTTCTTTTCGCTCTCGACTCTATTTTTGTCCATTTCTTGACCTGTTTTACACATATTTAAGCTCATTTACACAATTCTATAAATTCATACCACATTCCTCAAAATAACAATAACTCCACCAAAAATAACACAAATACGGATAAAAATATCTGAAAATACACAAATAACGACACTAAAATATATGTAAAAATGACAACGATCAATCCCCAAACTTAAGGTATTATTCGTCCTCGAACAATGAAAAATGATAAACAAGTGAAGTAATTTTCACCTAGAAAATATCTAACGAACATAAACCACAATACCTCATAAGTAATAAGGACTACAACTTCATGTTAAGCATCTCTACATCATCAAACTTATAACATGAAAAATTATCAAGTTCAATCTTAAGAATAATAAAAGAGTACTTAAATTCCTTTCAATCCAAGCCTCTCAAAGATTTTAAAGTTCACTCAACACTCTTTAAGGTAGGGTTTTTATCATCACTCATCAACCGGTTAAAATTGACTCACCATAAGCTTGCTCATAGACTATGTTCACAAGCCACCCTAGTTTCGATAAGTGATCAAAAAGGTCTTTATCTTATGATGTAATGGTTAGGCTCTTTGGTAGGGTAGGAAACATTTTGGATAATAGTGACTAATCGAGTGTAAGTAATTGAAAAGATGATTCCATTCTCAAACTTACTCACTTTCAAGCTTCCTTTACTTTCTCTTCATTCACAAGCACTAACCATTATCGTTTCTTGGATTTCTTGAGCTTCTTTTGATTTGCATGTTCCCTTTCTTTTGACTTTTGCATTTCACGAGCACATTTTTTTGTTGATTTGCTTTTTTCTCTTGTCTTTTTAGGTCACATGTATACTTTTTCTTGAGCTCTTTTCATCATTTTCTTGCTTGTTTATCACTTCCTTTCTTCTCTAGCACAATTCTCACATCAAACCTTGTAAACCATCATCTCCTCAATCACTCACACTTAGGTTATATATTTAAGGCTTAAGTGGGTTTTAAAGGCTTGTATTGTGCTTAACTCACAAAGAAATAAGCTTATAGACTCAAAGTGGCTTACTAGGAATAATATTTTTGGTAAGGAAATTTATTGCTATGACTCATTTATCAAGGATAGCCTAAGATCATTTCACAAATTTCAACCATTCGGACTTCGTTTCTACAGTCCATGAGCAAGTTCTAATTTGTCTAGGTTCAACCGATCCTCTCATCAAGAATTAACCATGGAGGCACGGTTGAGGCTCAAGTTTCACAAGCTTTTTGCTTGGACCGAAAGAAACCTATTTACCCTTCATGCTTCTCAAAATTGAACAAATTATCTAATCCATGTCACAATTTCAACAAGTAGAAACAATTAACATACTTTATATCACTCATCATATACAATGCATCATAGCTCACATTCAAAAATTACTCAACTCCTTCCCAAAACATACCACCAAACCAAACTATACAAGAATAAAAATAACAACAAACATCACATAATGATCAAAGGATCAACAAACAATACAAGAACATATAACATACATAAACAAAATCATCCATCAAAAATATCAACACCTCAAAACACATCCATAACAAATATGATCAAATACCCATCGCATCCAAACCATGAAAATCAAACTAAAATACCAAAATAACTAAAAGAAAATCGCATAAACTGAAAAATAAGAAATCCTAAAATAAGAAACCTCCCAAAAACTAACAATCAAAGTACAACCCAATCTAATCAAATCAATTCACTCCAAAAATTATTTCACAAATTCTAAAGATAGCTAGATGAATAGACAAAAGTGCCAAGCACTCAAAATACTCCCTTCATTGTTCTGGAGGTGGAGGAGGTGGATGATAGGTGTTCCACGGGATGTAGGCACGAGGATTTGCAGGAAACTGGAAGTTGAACATCATGGTCATCATCTCCTTCATGTTATTGGAGTGCACCCTTGATTGTTCTTCATAGTACTCCCTCCAATGTTGTCCAGCTCTCAACTTGTTAATGTGCCTTCCATGCTCTTGCTGGACTTCGCGGATATCCATAATCTGCGCCCCATAAGTCTGCTGCTCGTGCCTCATGTCACGCACCTCATCCATCATATAGTTTCACCTTTCATCTCCTTGTCATGGTCCCACCGGTGGCTGTGCTCATTCTTCTTCAAATTGTGGTGGATCAGGGCCCTGCTCCTCAAACTCCACATGCTCCGGTTGTTCTCCTTGCTCATCGTCCTCTATGAACAATTCTAACCAACTTCTACTTATGATCACACATATGAATTACAAATTCCATTATCATCAAATATTATTCACATATGATCATCAAATTCTATCAAAATTCTCTCTTAGACATTTCATCGAGCACTTGACATACACCAATTTTAAACCTTTATTCAACATGCAATTTACATAGCCTCATGCCCAAATCTTCAATATCTAAGACGAATTTCTCACAAATAAACATCAACATCATGTAATTCATCAATAAGCACAACACAATTATTCAAATTCAAAATTCTCATACAATCCCCAAAATAATCCTCATGAACCCTAATTCAATTTCTTATTCAAGAATTCAAATTGAATCATGCATGAATATCATCAATTACACATACTATTCAAGTTAGAACAATCCTCATACATCAATTCACTCAATTTGCATCAAAATTCAAAGGTTAAGGTTCAAGAAGTCATACCTTTCAACAATTGGATGTAGAGAAGTTTGTTTGGTGTGCAAACTTGATGAACTTCACTCACAATCCTTCAAAACTACACTGGGTGGAAGATTTGTGTGCTTGGAAAGATGAATTGGATGTGTACGGATGAGAGGAAGCGTGTGGAATGAGTACAGAACAGCCCTTTTAAAAACCTGGTTGAAACCCTGCACGCCCCGTGTTTCGCAGCACGCCTTAAATGATGCCGTGTAGCGTGTTCTGATGCTCTTACACGGCCTGTTGTTACAGGGCCGTGTGCGGAGCACGGCCCGTGCAGCTTCTCTTCTACACGGCTCTGAGCTGTGGAACTCAGCTTTCCTCTTGGCCGTGTAGCATTTTCTGATGCTGCTACACGGTCAATTGCTACATGGCCATGTGCGGAGCACGGCCCGTGTAGCAATATGCCCTTTTCTCTATTTTTCATACTTCACTTCATTCTTACCCTGTTTTTCCACTTTTCACACACCCTATTCATGCTCAAACACTTCTCAATATAATTCATGCTACACTCATGACCAAAAATTAGATCAAAATGTACTCAAAACACTACCAATCATACCAAAACTCAACTAACTAATGAGAAAAATGTTCAAAAAATTTCAAAATTGACCATTTTGCATGACAATACAAGATACACTTGGTTCATCACACTATTAAACAAAGTATAGGTCACACCACGCACTCTCCCCCCAAACTTAAATCGAAACAAGTTGCGAATTAATTTTGCAAAAAGTGGTGAGACGTATCTTTGTCGTTTTCTAAATGCTCTTCATGCATCTTTTCTCCATTCTTGTGCATCTTTGAAATTCATATGATCAAGTATGACCACTGCACAACCTCCCCCCAAACTTAAATTAACACAAATATTAAAATTTAAGTTTGTAAAGAGTGGTGTGGCATACTTCATCATTCCATCTTTAGCATCCTTATCCTTCATCTTATGCATTCCTTATGAGTTTAACCACATTCATATCAAATCTACAAGAAAACTACAAAAAAAAAATCTACACTACTCCAAACTCAAAGAAGTTTAGGAAGAGAGAGTATCCACATACACTATCTCCTTTTGAGAAGGAGATAGGTAATGCTTCACTCTATGACCATTTACCACAAACTCATTATTTGGGCCCTTGAGCTTCAATGTATGTCCATCCAACACCTCAATCACTTCATATGACCCTATCCATTTAGACTTGAGCTTTTCGGGAAACAACTTTAGCCTCGAATTGAATACAAGAACTTTATCCCCCGGAGCAAACGTCTTTTCCTTCACTCTAGCATCATGCCATCTCTTTATATTCTCCTTGTAGATGATTGAGTTATCAAATGTTCTTCCTCTAAACTCCTCCAACTCCACTAACTTCAACAACCTTGCTTGACCACTATCCCTTTCATCCATATTGAGGCGTTTGATAGCCCACAATGCACGTTGTTCTAACTCCACGGGGAGGTGATGTTAGGCATAAATTGCGCACTCCAATTAAAATTCCCAAGTGTAGGGATGTTAATTGTGGAGGCAAGTACCCAGTTAAAATAAAATATCGTTCCCACTGAGACAGATAATTATACACTTAACTTGTATTACTATTCAATTAGAATTAACGTAACAAATTTCCAAGTGTTTGAATAAATTAATATATAAAATTCTTGAAACAATAAATAACAGAATAAATAAAAGCGAGGAATTATTCAAGATTAATCAAGAGAGAAGTAACAGCTCTAAGGTTTCAGGTGTAGTGCAATTGATTTGGTTTTCTAGATGTCCTATTGTTCATTCATGCTCTTTCAATGAAAATACATCATAAGATGATGCACGAACAGTTTTGAACCTCCTTCCTAGATACTAATAAGGCGAATTTCATAAACCTTCGAATGGCCAATTCGACTAACATATATTCTCTGAAAGTACTACTCAAACTTATTCACTTCCTACTTGATTTCCTAATTGCATTGTTCCACTAAGATAATCAAGCATCTTATTTAACAGCCCTTAGGATTATCATGTTCATGGGCAAACTACTATAATCCCTAGCAAACAGAAAATATTAAGTATGAATGCACACAAGCTAACACAACATACCAATCATCACGGGCAATATCAATAGCATGCTATGAAGACGTTACAAACATATAATATAATCTGAAATAAATCAAATAAATAAGAATCTTAATAGCATGAAATTACAATACTTTGTCTAGGGTTCCAAATCAACTACTCTAACCTTCAATCCTTAGAACTGTAAAAAGTTTTTAGCCCATGAGATCACAAACAACCCTCATGGCTATCAAATACATAACAAAATCACAAAAGAAGAAATTAAGAAAAGATACAAAACCCTAGTGTCACGTGGTTTATATTCTCCCTCCGTCTCTCCAATTGGATTACCTCTCTCAAACGCACTTGAATCTTCCTCCGAACCGATGAGATGAATGGATGGATGGCGGGTGAAGGGTAGTGGTGAAAGGCGGATGGTGCGTGAATTGAATTAACGGTGTGTTTTTGTAGTGAATGATCGGTCTCCCCTCTTCAAGTGATCTGATCCTTTTATACCTATTTTCTCAAAAACTGACTTGAATGGGCTGTTTTTACACGTTGTCATGCACAGGGGATCAAAAATCCCGATTTTTGGACCAAAATAACCCAACACGAGTTGGCCTTACGTAACTTGAGTTACCTAACTCGACCAGTGTTGCACCAACATGACTCAAGTTATCAACTCGTGTTGCTACCTGTCAACTCGAGTTGCGATGCTCTGCATCCTGGATCGCTTTCGGACCTCAACACGATTCGTGTTGCAAGTTGTGTTTGCTCTCTGGACGATTTTCGGAAGCTTTTCTGCCCCCTACTCCACTAGAGTTGCAAGTCGAGTTGGACCTTGCAACTTGAATTTGCTCTCTGGACGATTCTGGACACTTTTCGAGCCTAACTCGATTTGTGTTTCAAGTCGTGTTACAACTCGAGTTGGGTATTTTCAGCCCGGTTTATTGCTCGTTTTCGTTCCTACTTCATTTCTACCCTATTTTAACCTTCAAAACTCAATAAAACCCATTAGTAGCACCATAATCATGTAAAATACATAAGCTACACAATTCGACACGAATGTATGACCTTATTCTAATAAAAACAAGGTATTATGAGATCAAAAAGATGTAAATTTCCACTCTCATCAACCCCCAAACTACCATGTTGTTCATCCCTTAACAACGAATTCAAGACAAGAGAAAAATGAGAGTTGAAATTCTACAGCAAATAAGGGATCACACACAAATCTAAACCAAGATAATATACTCAAATGTCAAAAGCCTATCAATTGAGAACACGCATGTCAAATCAGTCACTTCCCATTTCAGAATGCTCATCATCCACTCTCACGGATAGTGTTTACACTCATCGCTCAAGTGTGAGATGTACACTTTCAAGGCTAAAATATATGCACTCAAATCAATTCACATGCACGCGTAACCATAAGCTTGACAATTATCTAAACTCTCCACTAACTTGAAAGACTTAATGATAGGATCACAAAGGACTTGCTTAAGGTTGTAACGTTGGCTCTTTGGACAAGGGTAGGTAAATATGGGATGAGTGACTCGATCACTAATAGAGAATCATCAGTAGAGATATTTCTTCAACACGTATACTAGATAAATCAATCTCTTTTTTGTCTCTTTCAATTTCTTTTCATCATTTCAATCCTCTCTTTACTTTCAAGCTCAACGACTTCTTTTCATTTCTTTCTTTTTTTTCAAATAGGGTACCAGTTTCAGGCACTACCCTATAACTGAGGTACCAGTTTTAGGCATTACCCCACCTTTTTGCAAGTTTTTAACCATACTTCATCTTCGATCACTTTCCGCTAACATTCATCTTTCCAGATTTTATTTCATACTACACCTATCTGTCTACTTTATTCTCTACTAGGATAGGTCTTTAAAATAGGAAACTATGGATTAAATTTCAAGGCATGATACATATTTGGCTAGTGACTCAATAAAGAACAAGATGTCATAAGATCATTTCTCATAATCTAATCAATCATCTAGCTTCAAGTAGATCAAAGAGTCAAGTTCTAGAATACACGCATGTGAACGATGCTCTCAAGAATAAAAACAATCATCTATAATTTCATGATCTATCAAAGCTCAAATCTCACATGGGCTTAATAGAATAATGAGCACTCCTTCATAGGTTAGTGAACCCACTTTAATACATGCAACAATCTTATGTATTCCAACATCCAAGTACACATCTCTAGCTGGATTATCCATCACATTATCAATTAATCACAAATTCAATCAAGTGCATAGGCAAATCAATCAATCATCCTCAAGAACCATAAATATATCCACAGATACTAGGATAAACACGCAACAAAGACAAACTACACGACACATACCTGGACAATCACAAAAAATCGACCTCTCAATATAATCAAATTAATCAAAAATACCGAAAAATCACAAAAAATTAATCATCTAAGCACACAATACAATGAAGCTACTTTACTTTGGTGTAGCAAGACACAAGTATATACGTACCCCCAAACTTAGATCAAACGAAGTGAGATCATAAGGTTGTAAAAAAGTGTATACCATAGTCGAGCAACACCTATAAAATTTCTACATTGACACAGACTCAATAAAGCAAATAAAATGGGAGGGTCGGCTCCCAACAGGCGCTCATGCTTAATATTGGAGAGTCACGACAGAATACCTCAAGCTCATCGGAATGGCCAAGGATATCTTTCATCATTTCCAAAGTATTCTAATCGATGTGCTTCTTCATCAATCCAATACTTATGGCAAGGGGTGGCCTCGTTGGCATTCTTAAAATTTATCTTGACCTTGCCAACCATGTTAAGATCAAATTTCATCAACCTCTTTATTCTACTCCACCACTTATTCCTTTTTCCGACGAAAATTCCCAACTTCTCTTCTAGTTCCTTTCTATTCCTAAGAATATGTGAAGAATCATAAGGTGAAACAAAGTCAACAGAAACAATATCATTAAATTCAATGCAACATAAAGAATTTAAAGCTTTAGAAATGCTCATTTCATTCTTCAAGTCCTCTTCGGTTGCTTATTCACTTTGTTTATCTTCTTTCTTTCCTTCTTCAACATCCTCAAATTCTTCATCAATCTCTTCTATTGCCTCAAAAATTGTCTCCAGTTGATAGCTCAATTCGAGTGGAGCCACTTGACTTAATCGAGTGGACTCCTCTTCGACTTCTTCTTCCTCAAACAACAACGAAGGACCTTCAAACTGCATTCCAGGGCACAATGGAACAACAATATCTTTCTCAAACTCCTCTTCATTCATTCTTTTCTCTCTTTGAAGTTGAGCATTTAAACTTGAAGCGGTGATCGCAAGAAGATTGTTTATTTCTCTCGTTATTTCATGAAACTCCTGCGATGCAACTTCTCTCTCATGCGATTGAACTTTCATCTTTCTTTCTAGAGCTTTCAACCTTTCCGTGGTTTCTTCATACTTCTTAATGGATGTATCAAATGCGTCTTGCAAACCTTGGGAAACTCCAGTCAATCCAGAATAAGTGTTCTCTTGATAAGGTTGATATGAATTTTCATTGTAAGCACAAGACCATTCTTCTTCATATCTGACTTGATTGTAATGCTGAGGTGGAACCCGATTCGCTGGAAAACCATAACCATAGTACCTCTCATCCATGTAATATGAAGAAGGTTTCATAACATTTTGATTTCCATATCTTTTCAATATTTCGTCCCTCTCATACACCTCAAAGATAATTAATAGTCAGAATATATTTAAAAATATTCTAATTAAATAAGTAACAAAAGCAAATAAATAATTTACTGTTCCCGTCAACACGACGTCATAAATTTATTAGGCATCGCACTCCAATTAAAATCCCCAAGTGTAGGGATGTCAATTGTAGAGGCAAGTACCCCAGTTAAAATAAAATATCATTCCCACTGAGACAGTTAATTATCCACATAACTTGTATTACTATTCAATTAGAATCAGCGTAACAAATTTTCAAGTGTTTGAATAAATTAATATATAAAAGTCTTGAAACAATAAATAACAGAATAAATAAAAGCGAGGAATTATTCAAGATTAATCAAGAGAGAAGTAACAACTCTAAGGTTTCAGGTGTAGTGCAATTGATTTGGTTTTCTAGACGTCCTATTGTTCATTCATGTTATTTCAATGAAAATACATCATAAGATGATGCGCGAACAGTTTTGAACCTCCTTCCTAGATACTAATAAGGCGAATTTCATAAACTTCCGGATGGCTAATTCGACTAACATATATTCTCTGAAAGTAATACTCAAACTTATTCACTTCCTACTTGATTTCCTAATTGCATTGTTCCACTAAGATAATCAAGCATCTTATTTACTAGCCCTTTAGGATTATCGTGTTCACAGGCAAACTACTATAATCCTTAGCAAACAGACAATATTAAGTATGAACGCACACAAGCTAACACAACATACCAAGCATCAGGACAATATCAATAGCATGCTATGAAGACCTTACAAACATATAATATAATCTGAAATAAATCAAATAAATAAGAATCTTAATGGCATGAAATCACAATACTTTGTCTAGGGTTCCAAATCAACTATCCTAACCTTCAATCCTTAGAACTGTAAAGAGTTTTTAGCCCATTAGGTCACAAACAACCCTCATGGCTATCAAATACATAATAAAATCATAAAAGAAGAAATTAAGAAAAGATACAAAACCCTAGTGTCATGTGGTTTAAATTCTCTCTCCGTCTCTCCAATTGGATTGCCTCTCTCAAACACACTTAAATTTTCCTCCGAACCGATGGAATGAATGAATGGATGGCGGGTGAAGGGTAGTGGTGAAAGGTGGATGGTACATGAATTGAATTCACGGTGTGTTTTTGTGTGAATGATCGATCTCTCATCTTCAAGTGATCTGATCCTTTTTATACCTATTTTCCCAAAAACTGACTTGAATGGGCTGTTTTTACACGTTGTCATGCACAGGGGATCAAAAATCCCAATTTTTGGCCCAAAATAACCCAACACAAGTTGGCCCTACGTAACTCGAGTTACCTAACTCGACCAGTGTTGCACCAACACGACTCGAGTTATCAACTCGAGTTGCGATGCTCTGCATCCTGGATCGCTTTCGGATCTCAACACGACTCGTGTTGTAAGTTGTGTTGGCTCATACACCTCGTGTTGGCTCTCTAGATGATTTTCGGATGCTTTTCTGCACCCTACTCGACTCGAGTTGCAAGTCGAGTTGGACCTTGCAACTCGAGTTGGCTCTCTGGACGATTATGGACACTTTTCAGGGCCTAACTCGACTTGTGTTTCAAGTTGTGTTGCAACTCGAGTTGCATGTTACAACTCGAGTTGGGTCTTTTCAGCCCCGTTTATTGCTCGTTTTTATTCCTGCTTCATTTCTACAATGTTTTAACCTTCAAAACTCATTAAAACCCATTAGTAACACCATAATTATGTAAAATACATAAGCTACGTAATCCGACACAAATGTATGGCCTTATTCTAATAAAAACAAGGTATTATGATATCAAAAAGACTTAAATTTCCACTCTCATCAGATGACAAACTTTGCCATAAACCAATTGATATGGTGACACACCAAGGATGGCCTTAAAAGCTGTCCTATAAGCCCATAAAGCATCATCAAGCTTGTCCGACCAATCCTTCCTCCCTCCATTAATTGTCTTTTCCAAAACTAACTTGATTTGGCGGTTTGGGACCTCCGCCAAACCATTCGCTTGAGGGTGGTACGGTGTAGCCACTCGATGCTTCACTCCATATCTCTTCAATAAACTCTCCATGAACTTATTGATAAAGTGTGATCCTCCATCACTCATTAGAGCCCGTGGAACTCCAAACCTAGCAAAAAATATTCTTATTCAAGAATCTTTGCACAATCAAAGCATCATTTGTCTTAGTGGGGATTGCCTCCACCTATTTTGACACATAATCCATGTCTAGCAAGATGTAAACATAACCTTTCGACGAGGGAAATGGTCCCATAAAATTAATTCCCCATACATCCAATATATCCACATCAATTCTCAATATCATGGGCATTTCATCTCTCTTACCTATTCTCCCTATCCTTTGGCATCACACTTAGCCACAAACTTCTTTGCATCTTTAAACAATGTTGTCCAATAGAACCCCGATTGTACAACTTTAGCCCCTGTCTTTTGATGAGCGAAGTGGCCTTCACACAAAGACGAATGACAAAGCTCAAGAATTCCCATTACTTCTTCTTCGGCCACACATCTTCTTACCACACCATCATTACAAATCTTGAACAAATAAGGCTCATCCCAAAAGTATTTCTTCACTTCAACATGAAACTTTTTTTCCTTGTACACATTAAGCAATATAGACTCAATTCCACAAACAATGAAGTTAATATAATCGGCATACCATGGTGGCACATTCACAATGAGAGAACATACTTGCTCAACCTCCACTAGCAAAATTTCTTCATCCGGGAATTCATCCCCAATTGGCTTTACATTCTCATTCTCACCTCCATTTTCCAATCTAGACAAATGGTCCGCTATCACATTCTCCACACCTCTCTTATCCTTGATCACCACATCAAATTCCTGCAAAAGCAACACCCAACTGATTAAACGAGGTTTAGCATCTTTCTTGTTCATAAGGTATTTTATAGCCACGTGATCCGTATATACAATCATTTGTGTTCCAACTAAGTATGGTCGAAACTTCTCAAAAGCATACACTACGACTAAAAATTCCTTCTCCGTGGTGGTATAATTGACTTGGCATGCATCCAAGGTTTTTGAGGCATAATAGATTGCTCTAAACTTCTTCTCCCTTGTTTGTCCCAACACCACTCCAATGGATTGATCACTAGTATCACAATACAATTCAAATTGCAAGCTCCAATCCAGAGTGACGAGTATTGGCGATGAACAATCTTTTTCAAGCAATTTACAAAGCGTTTTAGCAATCTTGGAAAAATCCTTAATGAAACGTCTATAGAAGCCCGCATGGCCTAAGAACGATCTCACCCCCTTCTCACTAGTAGGAGGGGGAAGACGTTCTATGGCTATCACTTTAGCTCTATCAACTTTTAAACCATGCTTTGAGATATGATGCCCTAAATCAATTTCATCTGTCACCATAAAATGACACTTTTCCCAATTTAGCGCTAGATTCGATTCTTCACACCTCTGCAACACCATAGTGAAATTAGTCAAGCATATATCATAAGAAGCACCATACACAGAAAAATCATCCATGAATACATTCATAATATTTTCAATCAAACCATCGAAGATAGACATCATACAACGCTTAAAAGTGGCAGGGGCATTACATAGACCAAACGGCATCATTCTAAATGCAAATGTACCATAGGGACATGTGAAAGTTGTCTTCTCTTGGTCTTTTGGTGCAATCAATATTTGATTGTATCCGAAATAACCATCAAGAAAATAATAGTACTCATGCCCTGCAAGACGATCCAACATTTGGTCTATGAATGGCAATGGAAAATGATCTTTACGAGTGTTTTCATTTAACTTACGATAATCAACACACACGCTCCAACGCGTAAGAGTTCTAGTGCCAATGGTTTTATTTGTATCAGATCTAATAATTGTCATACCACCCTCCTTTGCCACTACATGTAAGGGACTTACATATTGACTATCACTTATTGGAAAGATTATTCCCACATCAAGCCATTTTAATACCTCTTTTCTTACCACTTCTTGCATTATAGGATTCAATCTATGTTGGTTTTGAACACACGACTTCTTATCATCAATCAAATGAATCTTATGCATGCACATAGATGGACTAATACCTTTCAAGTCTTTAATGCTCCAACCAATAGAGGATTTATGCTCTCTCAAGACTATTAACAACTTTTCTAATTCTAAATCATTAAGGGAAGAGGATACAATTACTGAATACGTTTCAACTTTTTCCAAGTAAGCATACTTCAAATGCTCCAGCAATGATTTTAACTCCACCTTCTTCTTCTCTTGCATTTTCTCTTTTGGTCCTTCATCAAGTTTATCCACCTTTACTTCTTTTGCTTCCTCATTCGTGAATGCCCTACAAGCATTTAAACCATGCAATTCATCAATATTTCATTATTTTTTAAAAAAAAAGAAGATTTGGATTTAAGAGATTCAATAGAGTAAGAATGACTTATGATGAGTTCTAATGGATCCTTGGAATGAAGATGATACATATGTTCTTCTACAATGCTATCCACAACCTCCAATCTTCCACATTCCTCCTTGTTCTTTGGATATCTCATAGCCTCTTTCAATGAAAATATCACTTCCTCTTCATTCACCCTCAAAGTAAGCTCTCCCTTCTCCACATCGATCAATGTTTTTCCCGTGGCAAGAAATGGATGACCAAGTATTAAAGGAACATTCGAATCTTCATCCATATCTAATACCACAAAATCAATGGGGAATAAAAACTTGCCAACTTTGATCAACACATCTTCGACAATTCTTTTTGGATAAGTCAATATCGATCGGCTAATTGAAGTGTAACCGATGTCGGCTTGACCTCACCAATACCCAACTTTTTGAAAATTGATAACGGCATCAAATTAATACTAGCTCCCAAATCACATAGGGCTTTGTAGTTCTCATGCTCTCCCATCTCACATGGAATAGTGAAACTCCCCGGATCTTTCAACTTAAGGGGAAGTTTCTTTTGCAAGATTGCACTACATTCCTCCGTAAGATTCACCGTTTCAAACTCTCTCAAGCTTCTTTTCTTTGGCAAAATATCTTTCAAAAACTTGGAGTAATTGGGCATTTGTAGTAAGGCTTCCGCAAAAGGTATATTTACATGTATATTCTTCAACATCTCAACAAACTTGGCAAATTTTTCTTCTAACCCTTTTTTCAAGCACCTTTATGGAAACGGAATTGGCACGGGCAACTTCGGAATCCCCCATTCATCTCTTTCAAATTTCTCTTCTCTCTTTTCGTTTTGCTTCTCTACATCTTTCCCACTTCTTTGGAGACTTCACCTTTTCTTCTTCAAGTATAGGGGTAGTTTCATCTTTTTCAACTATTCCACTTCTTTCTCTTTCCCTTCTTCATCCAAGCTTTCCATGGGCTCAACTTCACACTCTACCTCCTATACTTCCGTTGGCATAGAAGGCCCTTTGTATTTTGTTCCACTACGAAGTTCAATAGCCTTGCATTGCTCCTTCGGATTAGTAATGGTTGTAGATGAAAATTTTCCTTGCCGATGAACATCTCCCCTTTCACTTGCCATTTGACTCATTTGTGTCTCCAAAGCCTTGAATCTAGTATCATTCAACTCCTTCTCTTTTTTCATGAAATCAAATATTTTGGTCATTTGATACTCCATTGTAGGCTTCCTTCACCATTTGGAGCCTTCTTTCCCGGATTAATGTCTGGTGGAAGAGTTAGGGCATTCCCTTTATTTTCATAAGACAAGTTTTCATACCTACGAGGTTGATTAAAATTTTCTTAAAAGTTTCCTTAGCCCCATCCTACTTGCCTTTGTGGATATCCTCCTCCATGATTCCCAAAATTACCACCATAATTTCCTTGGAAATTCCTTCCTTGCATGAAGGTAACTTCCTCAAGAGTCATCTCCGGTAAACACCAAGTATCTTGAATTCCAAAATTAGAAGAAATACCTTGTTGAGGCATAGAGTTAGGCATTTGGCCACTTTGAGAAGATTGGCCCATACTAGGCATAGTCATGCCTTGTTGAGAACTTGCAAGCATTTGTTGATTGACCACCGGTGTAGAATTTTGAGACATTTGCATGCTAGCATTCATCCTTTTCAAGATCTCCGTGATTGCCTTATCGGTCACATCTTCCTTAGGCATTTCCACCTTTTTCACTTGTTGCAAGCATAGTTCTTCCATCTTAGCAATTCTTTCCCTTTCATACATTCCCGGTGCACGATCCATAGGCCATTGACCCGTACTCAAAGCTATTTCTTCACATATGGCAATTGCTCTTTCCGGAGTTTGCCCCAAAATAGAACATCCCGCTGAGGCATCAATAAGCATCCTCTTACTTCCATGTAATCCGGCATAGAAGAATCATATTTGTTGCTCCTCAGAAAATCCGTGTTGTGGACACTTTCTTAGTATCTCTTTGAATCGGTCCCATGCCTCACTAAATGTTTCAAGTGGTAATTGCTTGAATTGAAAGATTTGCCCTTTAAGATGCAACATCTTGAATGGTGGAAAATACTTGTTCAAGAATCTTTGTGCCAACTCTCTCTATGTGGTGTAGGATCCCGGTGGTAAAGTATAATACCAATCCTTAGCCTTATCTCTTAATGAAAACGAGAAAAGCTTCATTTTGATCACATCCTCACTTACCCCATTTATCTTTATTGTATTTGCCAACTCCGTAAACTGGGCTAAGTGAACATTTGGATCCTCCATAGTACAACCACCAAATTGGTTTACTTGCACCAAGTTGATCAACCCCGTCTTTATCTCAAAATTATTCACATTCAATAGTGGACCCATTCCGTAATTCCCATATTGCGGCTGAAAATGATCACGGATATTCATTCCAGCTCCATTGTTTCCATTTCCATGAGGTTGATTTTGCACCACCGGAGGGTTATTCCTTTCTTCTTGTTGTGCCAACAAGTTTTAAATAATAACTTGTATTTGTTGGTTTTGCAAGTGCATTTGTTGAACATAAGCTTGTGGCACATATTCTTGATTGTCATAACCTCCTCTAGCATTATTATCTCCACCATTAAAGTTTCTCAAGTTTCCTTCTTCATCAACCATGTTTGCATTATCCCTTACTTCTTCCATATTCTCTTCCGTAGGCTCCAACACTCCACTTCTTTGTTTTCTTAAAGTAGCTTCCAATTCCAAATTCAAAGGTTCAATGGATTGAGACCTTGAGCGAGTTTGTATGTACCTACAAGAAATTCCAAATTAGCTCCCAAAACAACCAAGACAAGTAAACAAATAACAAATAAAAGAAATCCTTATCAAAATTAATCAACTTCAAACTCGTTACAGCCAAATGTTTAACATTTCCCCGGAAAGCGGCGCCATAAAATTTGTTTTATTTTTGGTAAAATGTCAAGAGTAAGTGATGAGAGTGGAAATTCATGTACTTTTGAGACCAATTTAATACCACTTTGAGTGTTTAATTATTATTATTTGGATAAATCTTTATATTTTGAATTATTATTGATTAAGAGGTGGATGAGAGGTATTTTGTTGTGTTTTGATAGGAAAAAGGATCAAGAACTCAAAGTTGGAATGAAGGATGAATTCGTGCTATTTGCAAGCAAACAGATGTCCACTTTCCATAGTTTTTCTGTATTGGTGTGGAGATCCAAATTGGTCATATGATATATGGTTGGAAAGATAAGAGAAGATCATTTTGGCTTAAGAAACATCTCAATCCAATTTCAGATGAGAAAGTTATGATCAAAACGGTGACGTTGCGCAAGCTGCTCCTGCTCAGCACGATGGTGCCAATTTTTAGGACTTTTTCTACCTACAAAAATTGGAGTTTCTGTATTTCTTTATATGAATAGAAAGCCAAGAAAGAGAGGATCACGTGGGCTCAAGAATCACTCAATTCGGAGGCCGGATAAAAAAGTTATGCTCAAAACCGTGAAATCGCGCAGCTGTCGACAGCGCGTGCGAGGTACGCACGGGCAGGGGCGTGCGTGAACCAAAGTGTGCACGTTTTTCATCGTGTGAGGCTGCCGTGCAAGGCTTTTCAGAGGCCGTGTGATCCCTCTAGAATACGTGTGACAACTCACGATGCCAAGAGAGGGGTTTTCAAGGTTTTAGAGCGAGATACATGAAGCCGTGCGAGAAGAATTGGCGCACGGGCGATGCCGTGTGAGAGAATGTTGTGCCACATGGGATTGAGAGTTGACGCACTGGCTGTGTGGGGTGCCGTGCGACCCACGTACTGGCCGTATGAGGTGCAGTGCGCCAAAGTTGTGCTCAATCCTTGCACGACACGTCATTTATTTTGGCCCAGACCCATTCCTCCATTATAAATACTCCAGTTCTGAATTCACGAGAAAACATATCCCCACTCACACCACCACTCATACCACCATCAGTGGCACACAGTGCCCTAATTCCTCCATTATTCACCACCTTCCATCCATCCACCGGAGAGACGATCGGAGCTGCTACTTGGATGGGAGACGGAGATTCCGACGGAGATCGTAATTGAAGAAACGGAGTCCTCCAAAAAGGGTTCTTTATCTTTAATTATTTTTCTTTGTTATTTTAGAATAATGGTTAGGGTTTATTGCATCATTGTGATTTGCCCTCGTAAATTCATGGGCTAAGTTTCTTTGTTGGTAATTTTAGGGCGCTAAAATAGATTTGACTATGTGATTTGATTGCCCTAGACTTGGATTTATTATTCTGCAGATTGTTTATTTCCTTATTGATGAGGATATTTTGAGACTTCATATTATTGTGTTTTTGGATTTTGATTCCTTTAATTATTCTTTACAGTATCACTGATTGATAGTTAATAGGTTTCTTTATTTCTGCATGATAGTTGTTGTTTTCTGTGACAGTCTTATGGGATTAGCCTATAATACATAAGAGTGTTAGACAATCAATTTGGAATATTAATTACTTGGTAAAACATCATTATTAGGTAATTGGTAAGGAGACAAGAGGAGTTAACAATCGCGTACCTAGAAGGGGAAGTCTAGTGCTCTAGCCTTTAATGGAATTTAGCATGAAGTACCTATAGAGGGAGAGAGAGTTAATTTCTTATTGATCTTAGGATTTGCAGCTCATTATATGTGTTAGATCCTACACGATCAAGGTGATTTAACTAGGCTTAGTGACCCTCTTATAAACGTCTGCAGATAATTAATTTAGGTCTAAATAAATTAGTCACATAGTTAAGTTGTTTGCCCGAGCATTACCAATTCTCCATTCTTGAACTCTTAAATCGTATTCTCTTGCGTGATTTATTTATTTTATAATTAGATTAATGTTTTAATTTTACTTTTTAATAGTTAATTAATCATTCCTTCAAAAAACCCCCATATTTGTCTTACATTGAAATTATCATATAGAATTACTTATTAGATTTATAACTATCTCGTGGCAACGATATTTTACTTGGTCACACACACTACAATTGATCCCTTACACTTGAGGGTGAAAGAAAATAGTAATCAAGTTCTTGGCGCAGCCTGCCGGGGATAGTTTATAGATTTAAATTTAGTTTTATTGTGATTTTTTTTCTTGTAGGACGTTAAACTTTACTTGCTTTATTTTATTTTATTTGTGATCCAAACAATTCTGATCTTTTGAGTGAGAACAGGTGTATGATTACTAGGCCGAGCGGATGAGAAATGGAACATTAAACCTAGAGCTTGAAGCACTTGTTAGAGAGAACAGAAGGAAAAGAAAATAGCCAGCTACACCTATTCCTAGTTCAAATTCGGAGAGTTTTCATTCGTCAGAAGAAGAGGTCGAACAGTTTTCACAGATATTTGATGGAGTTAATTTAACTGAAAAGACTGAGACTAGAGAGATGGCTGAAGAACAGGCACCGACGCCTATGCGGGACCAATATAATCTGAAGCACACCACTAATACTAGGTTGAATAGACCTGCGATCACCACAGAGAGTTTTGAGCTACCTTTCAGACTGATTCAGATGGTGGAGAGAGAGCAGTTAAGTGGGAATCCTTTGGATAATCCTAGTGAGCATCTGCAATTATTTGATGAATATGCAAGGACGCAGAAGCACAGGAATATTCCGGAGGATGCTATCAGGATGCGGCTTTTCCATTCTCACTTACGGGGAAAGTCAAGTAGTGGTACAACAACCTTCCTCAAGGATGTTGTACTAATTGGGAGCAACTTGCAAATAAATTCCTGAACAAATACTTCCCTCCATCCAAGAGTTTCTTGATAAAGAAAAGGATCACACAATTCAAACAATGATCTTTGGAGAGTTTCTATGAGGCATGGGAGAGATTCAAAGAGCTGTTGCGGAGCTGTCCCAAATACGAATTTTCAAAATATACTTACTTAGGTTTTTTCTATCAAGGCTTAAGAAGAGATTCAAGAGTATTGGTGGACGTGACAGCAGGTGGATCTATATTTAAGCAGTCTGCAGAGGCAGCCGAAGAGATATTCGAGGAGATGGCTGCAAACATTTAAGATTGGCCAGCAGAAAGAGTAGATAGAGACGCTTCTTTTGATAAAGTGGCAAAGGTTGATATACAAGTTGGAAATAGTGAAGTGTCGGCTCTCCATGATCGACTTGATGAACTATATAAAAAGTTGGACCGCCTCACCAAAGGAAACAGAGAGGAAGTAATGAGGCCTGGAGATGAAGAGCAATTTGAAGATGCAAACTATGCTATGGGGCAAAGCTTTCAAGGAGAGAACAGAAACAGACAGAATTTCAGACCAAACAATCAGTTTGGGGGGAGAAATGACCAAGGGAACAACCGTCAATTTCAGCAAGGTTGGAACCAAGAAAATTCTAACTTCAACAACCAAAGAATGGATGAGAATCTGTCTTACTCAAATCCTAATAGCACAATTTCACCACCTCCGAGATTTGAGCCAGCTCAGAAACCTACTTAAGGAAAACCATCAATGGATGATAAGCTTGATTTAATGCTCAAGATGATGGTCACAAATAAAGAAACAGCTGAAGCAAGGTACAATGAAGCAGAAAATAAGCAAAAAGAAACAGATCTTGCTATCAGTTAATTGAATGTTGCGGTTGGTAAGTTACAACAGCAAGGAAAATTTCCTGCTCAGACTGAGTTGAATCCGAGAGAGAACTGCATGGCTATTAGTTTGAGAAGTAGCACACAGTATGAAGGGCGTAGGCTGCCAGATACAGAATACAGTGAAAATTAGTCTGGGGACATGAACAGGGACAGTCGTGTGCACCTGTACGCCGCCGAGTGGACACCCAGCCAGAATCGTGCGAGCACACACGACATGCATGAAGAGTTGGCATACGGCCAGGGCCGTGCGAGAATGCACAACGCCATGCGCTGGGGTGTGACACACGACGACAGCCGTGCACCATCACCAACACACTTCTCGCACGGCACTGAAGACATGTCCAGGCTCTCGCACGACGACAACCGTGCTATGCCGCCCGAACCGTACACCACATACAGTGGTTCGCACGACGTCGTGCGTGCAATGGGCAACATGCCGTGTGACCCTGATTCTTCTCTGTTTGACTCTGTTCCTCAACATACTGATACCATAGACTCTAAGAAAGAGAGAGAGCATATATACAACCCAATTGGTGTACACTTTATACACCATGAGCGTGAGAGTTAAATACTAATATGTATCCTGTGAGAGGGAGTTAATTTCTTATTGATCTTAGGATTTACAGCTCATTATAAGTATTATATTCTACCCGATCAAGATGATTTAACTAGGCTTAATGATTCTCTTATAAACGTCTGCAGATAATTAATTTAGGTCTAAATAAATTAGTCACATAGTTAAGCTGTTTGCCCGAGAATTACTAATTCTCAATTCTTGAACTCTTAAATCGTATTCTCTTGCGTGATTTATTTATTTTATAATTAGTTTAATTTTTTAATTTTACTTTTTATTAGTTAATTAATCATTCCTTCAAAAAATACCAGATTTGTCTTACATTGGAATTATCATATAGAATTACTTATTAGATTTATAAATATCTCGTGGGAACGATATTTCACTTGGTCACACGCACTACAATTGATCCCTTACACTTGAGGGTGAAAAAAAATAGTGATCAGTAAGTGTACTCTATTGTTGTTGTATACGCGTGACCAAGTGCAAAATTTATAAGATTGTCGTCCCAAGGGAAAGCAAATATTGGCTAGTATCTGAATTATTCATTGACTTATGCTTTGTAAAGAAGATACGTTTGAAGGTTTTTACTAAAAACTATGACTTACGATTCTACTCAATTAACTAGAGTTTAAACTAATCAAAGTAAATGAACAAATATCAAACAAATGATAATGGAATGGATGTAGAATGCACTTGAGAAGAGATCAAGGCTAATCATACTTATGGTTAAGACTTGAGCTAGATATGCAAAATCATTTATAATAATTCTCATTAACTTGTGAATTAAAATCAATCACAAATTTACCCCTAGTCCATATGGCCAAGGCAACTACGTTCTCGACTCTTTTAAAGCCTAAATCACCTAAGATTGTTCTTAATCTCAATTCCCTTAAGGTACTATGATCATAAGTTGGTTCTTTTCACTCAATTACTTAAGTGTCCCTCTATGAATGTTCTAAGTCTAAGGAGGGTATGACTTACCTCCCCTTATACTAACATACATGCACAATTCAATATATAATTCAATTAAACATCCACTCACAATATTGGAATGACCATCCTAACATAATGAATAGAGAATTTAATCACACAAACATTGAAATGAAACATGATTGATATATCATAAAAGGAAATCCACAAATCAATTCAAATCATTACTCAAGTTTTACATATCTAACTCTTCACCTCAACCATTCATATGATTAGCACTACTATAGAACTAGCCACTAAACATAGTAATTATATCAATACAAAATATATTTTGCTCCATTTGAGCCATAATAAGAAGAAAATCAACACTTTGAAAATAAATTGGCTTCCCTTGCATGGAAAGACCTCTTCTCCTCTTTAATGTCTTGAATTCTTCTCTCCTTGATGCTACAATCTTCTCAAATGATGGAAGGATGGATGAATTGAAGGTTTTATGGATTGAAAATGTAGATCAAATGATGAATTGATGGATCTAGATGGTAAAGATGGAAAATGGATCTACTATATGAGGAAATGTGGTGTTTTGGTGTGTGTAACTGCTCCAATCTGATCTCTAATGAATTCCCCCTTCAAATTTTGCACAAGTCATGATTTTATATCACTTATGGACCTTCTAGAAACTTCTGAAACATTATGAAATTTAAGCAGGATTTTGCACCTACAAGGCCCGTGCAGCAGTACACGACCCGTGTAGGGCATACCTACTTCAGCGTGTTGTGTGTGCTCCGGACACGGCTCGAGCTGCGCTGCACGGCCATGGTCATAGTCGTGTAGCATTTTCTGATGATAATGCACGGCTTCTTCTTACAGGGCCGTGCTCCACACATAGGGCGTGCAGCAACGCACGGCCCGTGCATCAATGCGCGGCCATCTTTCTGGGTGAGCAGCGAGTTCTGATTACATTACATGGCTATTGGGTACAGGGTTGTATTCCGCATATGGCCTGTGTACCAACATGCCCTGTTCTCCCGTTTCCTTTTCGCTCCTGACTCCGTTTTTGTCAATTTCTTGACCTGTTTTACACATATTTAAGCCCATTTACACAATTCTATAAATTCATACCACATTCCTCAAAATAACAATAACTCCACTAAAAATAACATAAATACGGATAAAAACATCTGAAAATACACAAATAACAATACTAAAATCTAGGTGAAAATGACAATGATCATTTGCTCACCCATAAAATGACATGCCACACTCGTGGCTCGAATTTTACTCATGATGAAGATATTCACCTTTGTGATTGTTTTCTTGACATCCCAAGATCCAATTATTGGTATAACTCAAGTTGGAAAAATATTTTGGGATCGTATTCTTCAAGAGTATCACAAATTAGTCCATGTGAAACGATCATGAAAATCAATTCAAAATCACATCTCACTCATCAAAGCCCCAATATCTCAAAATTGGTTGGTTGTGTAAGCTAAATTGAAAGGTTGAAACTAAGTGGTGTTTCTGAACATGATATTGTAAGTAACATGTATAACCTTATTTTTTTTATATTATATAATGTTATTTAATTTTTATTTTTTTTGAACTTATAGATGGTGCGAGCAAAAGTACTGTTCAAGGAAGATCCAAACTACAAAAATGGTTTTAAGTTCGATCATGTTTGGGAAAAGATGAAAGATTTTGCAAAGATACAAGATTCTTTTCAGATTGATGCATCCATTAATGTATGTTCTCCAGAAGGTTATTCTTCTCCGTCTCCAATATTTTCACATTTTAATTTAAACTTATCTAGTGATGAAGGTGGATGTGGTTCTCCATCGTACAGACCAGAAGGGGTAAAAAATCTAAACTCGAAAGAAAAATGGAAGATAGCGAAGCACGAAGAGATAAAATGTTTGAGGAAACAAACAAAAAATTCATGATGCAATCACTATATCAAACACCAATCAACAAAAAATATTGGACGAAATTGCGACCAAAAGAAAAACATCCAAAAAAAAGAGTGATCAAATTATGATGTTGAATTTGGAAAGTATTACAGATCCTATTCGACGTGATTATTTTCGACAAGAACAAAATAAAGTTATGCAGAGAATGAATGAAGTTTTCATAGCATCCACTAACCAATCCAACATTTATGGGAATTATTTTCCTGGTGATCTTGGAGGCTCGGAAAGTGATTTACCTCCATTTTAATCACCAATAAAATGGACTAAAATGTATTTGCATTTGTATTTTATTATGTAATATGTGTCTTATTTTATTTGTAATGTATTTGTGATTTTATTTTCTAACTTCTAGTTTATTTCTAATATAATTTTTTTTAAGTGTAATGTATTTCTAATTTTAATTTTCTAGTGTGCAATATTATTTTTATTTATGTTACTATATATAATGTATAGTAATATATATATATATATATATATATATATATATATATATATATATATATATATATATATATATATATATATATATATATATATATATATATATATATATAGTATGAAATCCGCGTACAACGCGGGATCATTTAATTATTATTCTTATTTTTTATAATTAAATAATCCGTACTATATAACGTAACAACATTAATTAAAGAGTTTTTTTGTTATAGCTAGACAATTTTTTCATCAATATAAAGAATTTGCAACAAATTATAATATTTGACTTTTGATATTGTACGTATAACTAAATCATGTAAAAAATTAATATATATGTACATATATTCTAATTATTTGAAAGAATTTTGACTTGTATATTTTATTTAATGTTACTTTATAATATAATACAATTGAAAATAATTTATTACTTCCCCTGTCTCTTTAAAAAAATGTGCAACCATATAAGGGGCAATTTTATCTTTTTGCTGTATATTTATTTAGTTGTTATTATTTCATTTTTCATTGTATTTAAGCGCAATTATGATCAAGTATGTCACTCTTAGTAATAAATCCTTAATTTTACTGTCTAAATAAATATCAATTATATAAAAAAAAATCTCAATTTATTATTTTTTTCTATACATAATTTGATTTGATACTAATTAATTTATTTATATCATGATTTATTTATTAATTGCAATTAATGATACTAAAGTAAATAAGTTATAATAAATGCATAGGAAAAAATAAATAAATAGTAAGACTATATGAACAACACGTTATTAGCAGAAAAGGACTTTACTTTACTTTATTATATTATACTATATATATATATATATATATATATATATATATATATATATATATATATATATATATATATATATATATATATATATATATATATATATATATATAGAGAGAGAGAGAGAGAGAGAGAATGACTATAGTACAACCGGTCCTATCAAATATTCGTAGAACCGGATCCTGGGATAATATTGCTGAATTCCACAACTCTTATTTCTCTCTCGTCTCTGCCCTTCTCTCTTCAGAATTCGTAATTCAATCTGTAGAACTCTCTCTCTTATCACCGCTCTTCTCACTTTGATTTCATCGTTCAATCTAATAGAGTTCTATGCAATTACCTTCTTCCCATTGACAAATCTGAATCTAACTAGATCTGTTCTTCTAATTTGACTTTTACTCGAAGAAATTCACCAATTAAACTGTCTATTTTTGCATCGAGCGCTACTTCGTCGGATCGAGGCGGTGTTTCTACCGTGGCTGAATAAGTATCGGATCTGAAGTTGTCGTTGGACCGCTGCTGCTAGATAACAACATTTCTGGCAGTACTGCTGAGCAGGTAAAGGCTATTGCTACAGCGTCCTTTTCCATCCTAATCTAGCATGCGGCCTGCCTACCCCCTTTTTTTCTACTTTTTCTTTTGCATCCCAATTTTAGATGTCTATGCATTTATTACTCCTCATGTCTTTGTCTATTTGGAGTGTGAAGTGTGGCCCACTTTCTTTGACCTCCTTATCACCTACCCCAACTTGACTGCTTATGTCTTCTCCAAGCCACCACATTGGCTAATGGTTGCAATTGGAATTCTCCCATCTTTATGCCCTATATTTTAAGACAAGAGAGTTCTGTATTCTCAACACTCTTGTCATTTACTTTTGTTCTACTGTTTAGGCATCTTCAATCGCTGTATTTGTTTCTTACAGCAACAATCACTCTTCTCCAATGGCCAGCAACTTTCACACGATGACAGCTTCTCGATGCTGGTCTTTCCCTTACTCAATAGAGTTATCCTCCATTATATTCATTGCTATACAGAATCCACCAATCGTTGAGTGAAAGAGTTGGAATTGAGTATGAAAGGGTTGGATTTAATAGAGGTGGTAGCTCAATTGTTTAGTGGAAGGTTTATGATGGTTGTTGTCTGCTGTTGGCTTGGCAGGAGTTTTTTTTTTATTTAATAGAGATGATGGATTGTTGTTTAATTTCTTATACCTAAAGATGTTAGTTTTATTTTATCCCAAATTTACTCATTGTATATTTTATTTAGGTGTTTCTTATTAAAATTGTCTTTAGTTAACATTGGAATGAGAGTAGTTGATAGAGGTAAAAGACCAATAAGTTGATCTTACATCCAATTAATTACAAAACTGCAAAGAGTGAGTATAATTTTTCTATATAGTAATCTAAATAATTATAAAAAGTAATCTAAATAATTCTAAAGAATAATCTTATTTTTATAGAGTGATCTAATATTTTTTCTATGGAGTAACATAATTCATTATGAAGAGTAACCTAAATAATTCTAAAGAATAATAAGTATTTTTATAGAGTGATCTAACATTTTTTCTATAGAGTAATTAATTCATTATAAAGAGTAACCTAATTAATTTCAAAGAGTAACCTAATTATTTTTATAGGGTGATTTAACATCGTACAGATTGTATTCGATTTAATTAATGTTAAAGAGTGATCTAATTTTAAATACCCTTCATTTCTCTATGTGACTTCCTGCAAATTAATTACCTTAACGGAACCAACAATCAATTAAATATCTATGGGTTCGTGAATTGTGCTAATTACCTTAACGAACCAACAATCAATTAAATATCCATAGGTTCATGAATTGTGCTAATGGTTGATTTATGAATTAAATATCTAAAATAATTCATCAATTAAAAGTTGTTATTTCCCTTCAAAAAGAACTCACTAGAATCCAGATGTGTGATGCAGTCCTTGGTTAAACCACATCTGAAGTCTCCTGTGTTTCACCCTGATGGTGAAAACGGAAGATTAGACTAACAAACCAGCTATAAACATAAACAAACAAAGAAATCTTCAATCAAAAGGCAGACAAGACAGACTTACAGGTTCAGACAACTGGTCTCTTACATGATACATATAAACCAAAATTTTTATTTTAACCATTAAAACACTATCGAACATGCTCCACACACATATAAATTTAATAAAAAACCCTCAAAAATCCATTTAAATATCTTGTATAGAAAATAATAGGATGATTCCAGAAGAAATCGTTCAAGATCGGCGGCAATACTAACGGAGAAAAGGCGAGTTCGAATATTGATGTTAATGGTGGAGAGGAAGAGTACATTGTGGATGATTAAGGAGATCCATTAGATTCATCGCCGGGAATGCGATTGGACCTGATTCGAACTGATTCAAAGACTCAATTCCTGCAATCGGAGATTCAGCAGACAGAGCATAATCAATGGCTTGAAAGACCTCTATCAAGTCTCAAGGCTTATATATTCACTCCTCCACAGGCGGTTGTAGTGCCCCATGGTAACAGCGTAGAGAACCGTGAACTTTAACTATTTTTATAAAAAATTCCAGAAGAGAGAGAAGGGAAAGGAAATGAGAAGGGAAGAGGGAGAAGAGAAATCACAGAGGAAATGACAAGGAAGAGAGATAGTACAGATTGAATGAAAAAATGACGTAATTTTCATAGGGTTGACTCACAAATAGATTTGATCCGCGTTCAAACTATGGAATGCATATTAGATAGATCCGGTTGTACCAATTTAAAAAAAAAGACTGGCCTATAGAAGTCTTTGCCATATATATATATATATATATATATATATATATATATATATATATATATATATATATATATATATATATATATATATATGTATATATATATATATAATATTCTTTTAAATATTCATAAAATTTTTAATGAATTTATTAATTTTATTTTTTTATTTATTTTTATTAGTTTAAAATATTATAAACAACTAAAGAAAATCATTTTTATAATTCACATGTCATAATTGAATAATTCAAATACATATTAATAATTAAATAAAATTAATATACTAAAATTATTAAATCAACAATTATTTAAAAACTCGATTCCAATATTATTTGCCAACACCGAGTAATATATTAAAAAATATAATATAAAATAATAATTAAGCTTAAATAACTTGAAGAAAAATTTCGATTCTGTACATGAATCAGTCTTTTAACCTCTTATTCATCTTAAAGAATACTTGAATCGATTATCTACTTGAAGAGGTAAATTTATTCCAAAAATACTTGAATGATCTACATGAATCAGTTTTTTAACCTCTTATTCCTCTTAAAGAATACATCTTAACAAATACTGTAATAAATTATCTACTTGAAAAGGTAAATTGATCCTAAAAATACTTGAATGATCTACATGAATTCGTTTTTTAACCTCTTATTCATCTTAAAGAATATATACTTGAATCGATTATCTACTTGAAGAGATAAATCGATTTTAAAAAATACTTGAATCAATCATCTTATTTCTCTTCTTAAAGAATACTTGAGATTATATACTTGAAGAGGTAAATCGATTCCAAAAATACTTGAATGATTCAAGAATACTTGAATCAATCGATTATCTTATTCCTCGTGAAGAATACTTGAATCGATCCTCTTATTCATTTTGAAGAATACTTGAATTGATTCTTGAAGATGAATATTCATTTTGAAGAATACTTGAATTGATTCTTAAGGTGAATTGGTTCGAGATTCAATTATTTAGAAGTGAATCAAATCTCGCTCCATCAAAAGATATTTTTATACTTTTTATAATTCAATTATCTAGAGGAACTTGAAAAAATATTATATTCATCTTGAAAAATCGAATGTGTGTGTTTGAAATGACTAACCAAAAAAGCTTATTTATAGGTGGGGTGTGATAGAATATTATATGGAATATTCTTTTTTCTATATATATATAAAATTTAAATTTATACTTATTAATTTATTACAATAAAAGATTTAGTAATTAAATAATGATAAACAAAAATAAATGCATAAAGATATTCAAAATTTAATTAGTCATCAATTAAAATAAAAAAATAAAAAAAGAAATTTGTTTTGTGATAAATTAATGAGGTGCACATATAAGAAAAGATAAATATATTTTGATATATATTTTAAATTTGAATTTTTTCTTTATTTATACATATATGTTTATTTTTATTTATTATTATTTCAAATAAACATAATTTTTATTTTTAATTAATATTTTATTCTTAATTTCTATAAATAATTTTTTAATTATTACCTATTTAAAATTAATTAATAAAATAAGAAAATACATTATTTTAAAAAGAAAATATTAAATAAGGACGTTAATTAAAAGTAAATAAGAAAAATATAAAAAAAATTGTTTAAAAATTCAAAAAATAAAAAAATTACACGTCATAACAGAGCGCTATGGGGACGACACGCAGGCAGAAAAATTTTTGCTACAGTATACTTAAGATATATATATATATATATATATATATATATATATATATATATATATATATATATATATATATATATATATATATATATATATATATATATATATATATAATTTTATAAAAAAATAATTGTATTAAATATTTATTTATTTTATGTATTTAAAATAATGTAATTAAAATTATTAATATATATTATTTATTAAATGGACTAATGGATAATAATATATAAATATCAAATTTATTATATATTTATGTTAATAAAATTTTGAAAATAAATGAAAAAGAAAAAAATAGGGAGGATTACTATTAGGTAAAAAAAACCCTTAATTACTATGAGATACAAACATACAAAAATATTACTACTAACTACAAAAATATATAGTGATATTTCAATATTACCTCTACAATGTGCTGCACATAAATGTTGTGTGCAGCAAAAAAAAGTGTGTGCAGCAAAAAAGTGTGGTGGTCCGGCAGAGTTCCGGCAGCGGCGATTTTCGTCGGCTGGCGGCAATTTTTTTGGCGATCGTCCTGTTGCGGTCCGGCGGTGGGTGTGGGTTGGGGTTTGTGGTTTAAAAGTGTATTGGGTTAGGGTTATATTGGTATTTTGCTTAAATATTTTGTATGTGATAGTAATTATTTTAAATCAATGTATCTAATAGTAATTAGGGGTACAAAATGTGTACCTATTAGTAATTATTAAAAAGAAAATTAGGGATAGTTTGATACTAGTACAAAAATGGGGAAGGGGGTTGCGGTATCAAATTTGGGAATGGTTTGGTAATAATAGTTGGAGTAAAATCGGTATCAATTTGAGGATTTGATAGAGATGGACTTAGTGGATCCCGAAATAGGAGAATAAAGGGGAGGGATTGGCCAGCCGAATATCAGCCCTCCGGCCCAGTTGGGTTACAATTTAAAACGGGCCTTGTATAGGGCTAAACGGCCCATCCTTTTATCCCAATTATTAAAACCTAACTGTGCAGGGTTAGGTTGTAGTTGAGAGCAGAGCAGAAATGTGAGGAAACAAGAGATAGAGAGAGGCCTCCAGTTGTAGTTGTAGGTAATCTCTTGTTTTCCTCTGCCCTTAATCTACTTATATCTGTAGTTGTAGGCCCTTACTCTGCTCTAATATTTGTTGCGTTTCTGCTATTGATTTTTTATAAAATAAAATCAAAAACATGATGAACGACAAGTATTTGAAAGTGTATTTGTGTTCTTTTAAGTATGAATAATTTGATTGAAGTTGTGTTATTAAATATCTGGTTAAACTTTCTTATTCTCCTTAATCATCCAAAAACCATTATTTATATGTTTGATTTTGATTGAATTTGAGCCTCTGTTCCTTCAAGGAAAAGGTTTAGGTTTGCGTTTGGAGACTTGTCACTTAATTATCATCTCAACCCTTCTCTTTTTGTTGGCTTTTTTTGTTGTTTTAATGAGAGTTATTATTGAACCTAAATAATTGTTGTAGGTTTCATTACTATGGGATCAGTGTAATAATTTGAATCAGAAATATGAAAGTTGGAAGGTGGAAACCGGAAGAGCAGAGTCCTAGTTCTAATATTCCACATGAAATAATAGTGGACATCCTGTCTCGATTACCTGTGAAGGATTTACTTAGATTTAGAGTGGTTTGCAAACAGTGGGACTCCACCATCTCTGATCCAATATTCACTGAAATTCATCGCCAGCAGCAGTACAAGAATCCGTCCTCCCGAAATCTAATTGCGTGGGAGTACAGAGATTACAGTCTACTGAATGTTGGTGAGCTCCGAAACAACTGTATTGAATTTGTGTCGGCAATTAAATTTGGCCTTGGTCTTGGTAGTGATACTGATACATTATGCAGTTGTGACGGATTATATCTGAAGCGGCCTCATGATAAGTGTGTGTTGTGGAATCCATCCCGTAGAACGTATCGGGAGTTGTATTGTCCTATACCAGTTGATCGCACTTGTAGAACAATTCAAGGAATGTATTATGATCAATTGATGAAGGATTATAAGATAGTAATTGGTGATAAGAAGCATTATGCTGTGTATTCCTGCAGAGACAACAAATGGGGTAACGTGAAAGAGATGGAAATATTCTGGGGGGACTGTTGCTCTAATGATTATGGTGTCTTTGTAAATGGATCTATTTATTGGCTGTTAGAGGATTCAGATGATGTTGATGAATGCGAAGTAATTTATTTTGATTGCAAGGATGAAAGTTTCGAGAGTCTGTCTTTGCCAGATTGTTATGATCCTAATGACATAATCTTCAACTTGACTTCATTCGGAGGCCAACTTTGTCTGCTCATCTCCGATGGCGACGGTCACTGGACTGAGATTATGAAAAAAGTTAGTAGCGGTGATGAGTGGATGGAGTCTAAGGAGGATTGTTTATGTGTGTACAGACCAAAATATCTTTGCTGCTTCTTACCCATGTGTCAAATGAGTGAAAATGAGATCCTACTTCTTCAGCTGGGGTTCCTACCTCCTGATAAAAGTTGTGTGAGAAGGCTTAGGCAGTTTTATATGGTGTATGACAAGAGTAAGAATACACTTGTCGAGATTCCCTTTAACTCTCCGACTGTCTATTATCCTCGCCTCTTCAAACATCAAGAAAATCTCTTTTTGCTTTGAGACAAATACTTATTGTTAATTCATCAACTGATTGTGCTAGCTCCTATATCTTAATGGTGACATGTGATTAGTACTTTCACCTTTATTTTGCTTTCTCCTTGTATTTGTAGTATACTTGTTTTAATTTCATGTTTAATGACACATGTAGAAGATGAGGATCGGTTACTTTTTTTGCACCTAAGCTTTAAATGTGCTTTTGTTGGTTATTTTCTATTCTCTTTCTTTCCATACCCACCAGTCTGCTTTAGTTGATGAATCTTTCTATTACATGGCATTTTTTGAGTTCCAACAAGATGATGTTTTGCCATCTGCAAGGTTTTACCTAAAGGGTTGTTCATAGCTTAAACCATATAAACCTCTGGTTTGGATACTGAGATTGATGAATTTGAGAGCTTTGGCTTGGGAGAAGAGGAGAAAATAGTGCAAATTTAGAGAATGTATTTGTTATTTTTATTGTCTAAGTTTGTTGTTATGTCCTAGTCTTCAGATTATAGAGAATTATTCTTTCTTGAGACTCTGCTATGGTGAGAGGAGTGATGCATTGTTTGCCAACATAAAAAATAGCTGATGCCACTGTCATAAGAAAAAAAGATCTTTAATGTTATTTTCCTATACAATTCAGAATACTGAATTTAATTCTACATGTTAAATTTGATTTTCTAGGTTTGATATATGTACTGTTTACGACTCGTAGGCACCTTTCGGCTGCTGCTGTGCTACGATCGTCATCCTGCCGTATGGTTTTATCATGTCACCACTATTTTCCCTCAAAGTAAATTTCAATTCGATTCTCATGTCTTTCCTGTGGTAAAAGAATCCACGTAGGGAGGCACTGACCTCAGGAAACAGAAAAATGATGAGCCACTATCTTAATTCTTTCACCATGAGTTGCAATTTCAATAGTGTTTTTCTGTTGTTAACTAGTCAAAGTAGAGCTAATGCCCTTTTTTCCTTAGGTGTTTGACCTAAAAACATATTTGATGATTCATTTCACTTCAGTTGATGCCATGTTTATAGTCATAATGCTATTAATTAACAATTAGCAGCTACTGGTGATCATAATATAAGATACCAACATAAAATGATTCATCAAGAAAGTTGTCCTGATTTTGATATCTCATATGAGGCCCTTAATCATGATGCCTGTAATGATACATAAATTTGAATCTTTTGCCAAAAATGGCTGTTGAGCTTTGCTATAATGATCATAAGACCCTTTTGTTTTTAAACTAATGTTAACGAGTCGATATGCTTGCTCCTCATACTTTCCATTTTCTGTATGGTCACCCAATGATTAACCTACTTAAAAACAGGAAACCATAAAAAAGATTTGATGATGGAATCATGATCCTCATCTGTTTGGTTTCTAATTCTTTGGCTTAGTGTCGATAATGGGCAATATTTATGTAGGGCTCTAAGTGCACTTATCTTCTTCTAACACTAATATCATAATATATCCTACATCCAGAACTTTCATTTTTAATGATCTCCCATTACTCCACTTGTTTGTGGTTATCTCTAAAGTTAGTGGACTTACATTGGCCAAACCCGTAGTTTCGATTACTTGATTGATTCCATATCTTTAACGCTGAAGTCCGTATATACTTGAGTGCTATTTATATATGGTTTGTAAAGTAGAACTAGAATCTTGAACTTGACTTCACAGCTTGTTGATCAGTGGAGAGTCATTTTGTGCTTGGAGGTATGAGTTAAACCAAAAAGTTATAAGATATGGCAAAGTTAGCATTAGATTTTGTGGCATTCAGATCTTGGACATGGACTTACCTTAAACAGCTTGTCAGCTGTTGTTAGAAGAGTATAAAACAGCTCTACTGAAATGACATCTATTCTCTACATGAGGGCTGTTGTTTAAGTCCAAACTCTTTTTTTTTTTTTTTTTTCACTTTTTTAACCACTTTGTGTTACATCTCCACTTGCAGCTCAAATGTTTTGACCCTGGGCTTACATTACTTGAAGTTCATCAAGTGGTAAATTATAACATTAAAAGTTTGTTAGTTTGAATGGCTTAATGTAATGAACTGGTGAGTCGACTCTTGAGGGCATGTACGACCGATTATAGTTCGCGTGCATGAACATCATGTAGTGTATATTGCACGTTTTCATTGTGGTTTACTTTAGCAGAAAAGAAAATCAACATGATCTTCAGTTGATTTGCTGTTGAAATATACTGTTTTTTTTAACTATAAAATACGAAGGGCAGCCCGCAGCCAAACTAAGGTATCAATTAGACTATAGTATCAACCTAACTGATTGAGATTTAGGATCAAATCTTAAATTATTGTAGTAGAATATAATGCAGCAAGAGTTGCCTAAGCCTAACTAATCAATCACTGAATCCAGTATTTGGTTACAATCCCTTTCCTTTTGTGAATTCTAATTCTTACCCATCTCCTCATTTTCCATCTATTATCATCACTCATCATAAAAGGAAAGGTTAATCTTCTTTTTTTTGGAAGACAGACTGAGATAAAAAAAAAATGGTCTTTCACCTTTAGTTACCAGTGTAACGAAATATAGAGCTTCTGATAGTGTTTGAGTAATAAATCCCTTTGGTGAGTTGATATAGAGCTTCTGATAGTGTTTGAGTAATAAATCCCTTTGGTGAGTTGTTGGTTCTAATCTGTGTGGATTTTGGCCTCTTATCATTGTGTTACATCAGCTCTTCCCGTGAGTCAAACTCAGAAAACTTGAACACCCCTTTTGGCCTCTTATCACTGTGTTGTTACATCAGCTCTTCTCGTGAGTCAAACTCAGAAAACTTGAACACCCCAACTCAGAAAACTTGAACACCCCTTGTCTCCAACAATGTCTCTGTGTTACATCAGCTCTTCTCGTGAGTCAAACTCGGAAAACTTGAACACCCCTTGTTTCCAACAACGTCTCGATGTCCACGATATCAACAGTTATATGTTTTTTTTCTTTTTGTATCAATATTAACGAGACGGAGGGAGTATATATTCTTTTGACAACAATTATGTGAGACAATTTTTAAGTTTTCTTAAATAGTTATCACTTTTTATCAAAGTTATTAAAATTTTTATTTAAACTACGAATTATTCAATAAATTTAGTGCACCAGAATTTTTATTAAAATATTATCATTCGTATTATGTTATATGAAAGTCTTAACATGATACGATTTCACATAAATATATTTTTTTTTTTGGGAAAATTTATTTTTGAAATATAAATGATTTTTACAAACCAAGAAATTCATTTTCAAACTATATAGTACTCAAACGAAAAAAAAATAGTCTCATGTTTCACAATGGTTATGTACAAACTGGATCTTCATTTATGATTGAAATTTTTTTGGGAAAAAATTATTTTTGAAATATAAATGACTTTTACAAACCAAGAAATTCATTTTCAAACTATATAGTAGTCAAAGGGAAAAAAAAAATAGTCTCCTGTTTCACAATTGTTATGTACAAACTAAATCTTCATTTATGATTGAAAAAATATTTATATTCTCTGATATGCCATGAATTACAAAGATACGAAATACTTATCATATGGGGTAAACTATAATACGATAAAAGGCTAAAATTTGTGTTAAGGGGTTATTATTGTGTCTTCAAAATTCATGATTTTTATGCTAAAAATTTGTGTTAAGGGGTTAATGTGTCTTCAAATTCCATGATTTTTTAAAGTTATATATTTTATTATTAAATAGTGTACCTTCTAGTATAAAAATATATACCCTTAGTTTTAGAAAAAAAATCATTTTTTAATAAAATATTTATACTATTCATATTTCGGTGTATATTTTCAATAAAAAAAACTTTCTTATTAATTAAAGTGTATAATCTTGAAAATAAAATGTTACACACTTACACTAAAAAAACAAAAAGGATTTTTTAGCAACGGATCTATCAATGGAATTTAATTCGTTGGTAAATTACCAATGCATTAACATCAAAATGACATTTTTCTATTTGCAATAGAATATCAATGGATTTATTCATTATTTTACCAAGCAGAATTTAATTCATTGGTAATTTACCAATGAATTACCAAGATAATCTTTATATAAATTACAAACGGAAGTTTTAGCAATGAATTACCAAAGTAATTGATTTTTCCTTGCTAAAAATTTACTAACCATTACTTTACTAACCAATTTCGTTGCAAATTCATTGATAAACCATTTTAACAATGCAATTAAAGGTTTTACCAATATAATATTTGTTAATGTTAATAGTATATCTTATGCACATGAACACACGAGATAAAATTACAATTAAACACCAAAAATAATAACCAATAATCTAGTGGTAAAATCGACAAACCGATAGGCTATAAATGCAACATGACGAAAAGAAATTCTTTGCCAAGAAAAATACTTCCCACCCCCATATCACATTAAATTTCAGTATTTTCGTTTCTTCTATTTTATATTAAATTGAGCACTACAAAAATAAAAAAAATTATATCAATCTTCAATTTTAAAAATTTAATTCACATAACATGCTTTATAATTTATGATTTATGAATTACTCAAAAATAGTACATAACCCTCCAAAAATCAATAAAATTAATTAAAAATTAACTTTTCTTAAACTCTATATTTTAAAATAACGGTGTAATTTAACTTGGGACGGGACATTATATTTTGTCCCTAGTAATACTTGTTTATTTAGCTTGGCTTATTTACTTGTAGATATTATATTGAACAATATAACAACTAAAAATGAGGACCTTACAACATCTAGAAAGTAACAAGATTGTGGACATAATTATTGATAAACTAGAAAACAATAATCTGGCAGGTTGTTTTGTCTGAAGGATTGAGATAGATCAAAAATTAAATATTTTTTCCAGGATAGCTGAACATGAGGGGACCATATTCAAGAAATGTTAATTATGATGAATATAATTTTGGGAGGTTTCACATGGTGGGAAACAAGTTTCCTTTGGAGGGAGCATAGCGTATAATATTTTCACCCAATAGTATTAATTCAAACCAAGTTAGAGTTACATCCCTTTCATGGGCCTAACATTTTTTTGGGTTTTGTTATTTTCAATGGTTTTTTTTTTCTAAGGACAATATTATTCTTGTACACTATCATGAGGACCATATGATCATCTTCTTATCTATTTGTAGATAAAATCGAAAAGAAAAATATGGGAGAGAGATTAGATTTGTAGATTGTCTGAATTCTTTATATATATATTCATATTCTTGATTTTTTTAATAAGATCTAAATGGCAATAGATTAAAGACAAAGTCTTCTGTGAGATGCTATTTATGTGAGACTATTTGTGAAACATGTTAAAGTATGACTATTATATGGATAAAATATGTTTAATAGTTGTTAAAGTATGATTTTAGGATGTTATAAGATGATTTATTATTAACATATTTAAATACAAATAAGTATACTTTACATGATAAGCATACTTTAATAATGGGTCAACTCATCTTACAAAAAACTCGTCTCACAAGAGAGTCTCTCTAGATTAAATTAAGATGAGGGGCGGTTATTTACATCCCAAAATTACTAAATGTAATCATTTTAAATTAATAAAATATAGTTACTCTTAAGAAATTTATAAGTTGCAACAATCAAACAGAATTAAAATTCATTTATCTTATCTGTTCGCTTGTTGCAACCTAGCAAAACTAGAATTCATAAATTAATTTGCATTTCTTAAAACGCAATTGCCCAAAATTCTCTAATCTATACTCCATCCGTCCCCCGAAGTACTTCACGTATTGTTGTGCATGGAGTTTAAAAAAAATTGTTATTTTATATATAAAGTAAGAAAGAAAAGAAGTATTTTAATTAATTTAATAAAAAGTGTGTGTAAAGTTGTTGCAATATGTGAATATGTGAAAATTATGTCTGGATGTATGTAAAAAGTATGTATTATTAGTATACTTTTTACCATTTTGAGAAAAGTAAAGTGTGAAATACTTTATGAACGGATGAAAAAGGAAAGTGTGAAATACTTTAGAAGATGGAGGGACTATACTTATTCTAATTCATTTACTTCAATTCATTCAACAAATGTGTTCATAAATAACAAAATTTGAGAATTAAGAAAAAAAAAATCCGTTCAATCTCAGTCACAATCGTTCTTTGGAATGCAAATAAATGAAGATTAACACTATTTCGTCTAATAAGTAAATTCATGATTTGTGTTCTGCAATTTCAAAAAGAGTTCATGTTATGTGTGCTGAATTAGTATCAAACTCATGGTTACTTTATATACGAAATTTCCAGTATTAGCATTACAAATTTTTCTAGCATGCCAAAACATGTATAAATACATAGCTTTATACATTAATCCTCCAACATCGCATGATTTTTATACAAAATTCCAACTACCTTCAGAAGGATCTGTAAAGGGTGTAGTGAAATGGATTTTATATAAAATCGATTTTTTGAATTCATTAATTTATACATGGGCTTTCTTGAAATGTTAGGCAATTTCATCGTAAAAAAGGCATATGGATGAATTCTAGTTCTGTTCGATTGTTGCAACTGAACAGATATAATTGTTCACTCGGTTGTTGCAATCGAACAGATAGAATGATAGATAAATGAATTCTAATTCTATTCGGTTGTCGCAACTGAATAGATATAAGTTTCATAAGAGTAATTATGTCATTTAAATATTTTTGGGGTACGTTTAGTAATTTTGGATACGTATAGCCGCCCCTTAAGAGAATGAGTTAGTCTCTTATAAATCTGGTTTAGGTCATAAATCTTTATAAATCATGTATTCCCCTTAATTTAAACACCATAATAATACAAATAATATATAAAATTGGAAGTGGGACCACATAATTTACATTGTAAACCCGATTTACATAAGTGCTTTTGTAAAATAATTATTTTCGACATATGTGTATGGGTTGAATTTACTCTTATAATTTAATTAATTTTTAAAATTTAGTGTTAGTTTTTACAGTCTTATTATATTTTTATCCTTATTTATAGTACTATTTACTCATAGAATTCATGTGTTATTTTACATTTAGATTTTAATTCGTGTTCTTAAGATTTAATATGAATTTTTATAGCATAATTGCATTTCACTCTTGTGATTTATTTATTATTTTTCGGTAACGTTAATTTTTAGGGTCAAATACATAATATATTACTACATTATTATTCCTAAATACCATCATAATTTATAAAATATTATTACTATCAACTATATAATCATTAATACTATTAATTTACAAGTGCTTGCCAAAAATATTTTTTTTAAAATTGTGAGGTAGCGGTGCCACGTTGCTCCTTGAAAAATTTTGTGTATGTGGCGTTCCCACGTTGATCCCGCAGTTAATGTATATTTAATTTAATTTAATTTAATTTAAAATAATTAATATTTTGTAATCCTACCATTAATATATCTTAATTTAAAGATTTAATAATCATATCATTAATACATAATAATATTATTTTAAGTTTATATAAGTAATTTAATTTAATACTTTAAATATTTTTTTATATCCTACCATTAATACATAAAAATATTATTTTAAGTTTATATAAGTAATTTAATTTAATACTTTAAATATTTTTATTTAATCCATAAATTTTGTGTGAATTTTAAATTATTTATTTTTATTGGATTTTAAATTATTTATTTTCATATTTAGCATATACATTTTAATTAAGGTATGTACAATCGATTAGTTATAAAGTTACATCTTAATTTAAATATTTAATAATCGTACCATTAATACACAATAATATTATTTTAAGTTTATATAAGTAATTTAATTTAATACTTTAAATATTTTTATTTAATCCATAAATTTTGTGTGAATTTTAAATTATTTATTTTTATTGAATTTTAAATTATTTATTTTCATATTTAGCATATACATTTTAATTAAGATATGATACAATCGTTATAAAGTTTTGGTAAATTTATAGTATTATGTAATAATATTATTTTAAGTAATTTTCTTAATATTATTTTAAGTAATTTTCTTATAAAAGTTTATGTAAGTAGTTAAATTTAATACTTTAAATATTTTTTATTTAATCTATAAATTTGATGTGTATTTTAAATTATTTATTTCCATATTTAGCATATAAATTTTAATTAAGGCATAGTACAATCGAATCAATTAGTTATAAAGTTTTGATAAATTTACAGTATTATATAATAATATTATTTTAAGTAATTTTCTTATAAAAGTTTGTGTAAGTAATTAAATTTAATACTTTAAATATTTTTTATTTAATCTGTAAATTTTGTGTGTATTTTAAATTATTTATTTCCATTGGATTTTAAATTATTTATTTTCATATTTAGCATATATATTTTAATTAAGGGATAGTACAATCGATTAGTTATAATTTTTTGGTAAATTTATAAAGAAACAAAAAACTTTTGTTGTTGTTTGATTATTTAAATTAAGTTTTAATAATTTTAGGAAAGATGGAGTATATTATTAAATTTTAATATTTTTAAAGTAATTTGGTGTTGATTTTAAATTATTTATTACCATATTTATCATACAAATTCATTGTATATAAGTAAAGGGCATAATACAATCAATCAATATTCATCTATAGTGAAATTTTTTTTTGCCTCCATTGCAATCTTTATACGGATTCTTTTTTCTTTTATTAAATCATGTCATCAATTTATGATCTTATGTCTGAAATTACTATGCAAAATGAAACTTAGCGAATTAAAGCTAAATGCTTGAGACTTTGGATATCATACCTTGATAATACAGACAAAAAAAATACATGTATGTGATTATGGTGGATGAAAAAGTAAATTTTAGTTGATTATAATGATTAAATATTTTTTAAGTATACGGTATATTTTATATTTTCACAACTTTTAGATTATTAACATGATAAGATTTTTTATTTAATTATTGTTATATTATATATGTGTAGGGTTCGAAGATTCAAGCAACAATTCGCCATAATCACATCTCAAAATTTGAAAAATTGTTAAGTGAGGGGGCAACATCTATTATATCAAATTTCCGTGTTGCTGAAAATATTAGGTCGGTCCTTATTATAAATCATGAATTCAAGTTGAACATCCATAATTACACGTTGGTGCGATTGGCTTTGCCATTGGAAACCAACAAAACTGGCTTGAATTTTATTGATTTTGATACAATCAATTCTCAAGACAACACTAGAGATATAGTACTCATAGATATGTTTTAAAAGTTTATTATTATTTTTTAATAGATACTAATTATACTTTTAAAAAAAACTTGTTATATTTTTTCTTACAATGACAATATTCACAGACATAATTGCTTTGGTGGTAAAAATATGAGATATAAGTGTTAGTGCAAGGGGTAAGCCTATAGATAAAATTGATATTGAGCTTGAAGATGAACGGTAACTTTCTTTTAAAATATTTATTCATATTTTTTTTAACTCAATTTTTATGTTTAATATTTTTTTAATTAAATTTTAACATCAATTTAAGACACACAATCATGATTTGTATATTGTGGGGAGAATGTGCAAGACAATTAATGCAATACAAGAGGAACAATCCAAATCAAATACTTATTATTGTTCTTGAGTATGCCAAAATCAACAATAAATATAGAGGTACATTTTTTTTAAACTCATTTTATATATGTATAATTTTGTATGTATTTAGATGTCATTAGATATTTATTCTAATATATTTAGTCATTAATCATATATTATTTGTTCTCTAATTTCTTAGATATGTTTTAACAATAATAATAATTATTATATTTAGCAATTTTAGCTCCTACACATAGAGTGGTAGAGACTGTCAATGACCACATGATAAATATGTTTCCTGTGGAAACAAGAGAATATCTTAGTTCAGATAAAATCTATCCAAATGATAGATCACCCAACACTAATAGTCTATATTCGAAAGATTTTTTTAATTCTCTTAAGTGTTCTGCACTCCCTAATTATGTTTTGGTACTTAAGGTAGGAGTTCCAATAATGCTCCTCAGAAATATTGATCCAGCTTCAGGATTATGCAATGGAACTAGATTGATAATAACTAAATTGGGGATTCGTGTTATTGAAGCGAAGATACCAGGTGGTAAAAATAAAAAGAGCTTGGTGTTAATTCCTAGAATGATTTTGAGCTCAACGGACAATACACTACCAGTTATGTTTCAAAGGAGACAGTTTCCAGTGTTGGTGTATTTTGCGATGACTATAAACAAGAGTCAGGGACAATCATTATCGAGTGTTGAGGCTTTCCTAACGAAATATATTTTTACACATGCTCAGTTATATGTAGCACTCTCCTGAGTTAAGAGTATGGCAGACCTAAAAATACTTTGTCTGGATGAAGAAGGGAAAGCAAGCAACAACACATTTAATGTTGTGTTTGATGAGGTTTTTAGAAATTTACAGTAATTAATGTTACAGATAATAAATATGATTATATTTTACTTTTTATTTATTTTAATTAGTTACATAATATACCATTTAAAGGTAAATATCATAATTACAATAAATAAAGATGAATATATACGAATACAAAAAACAGAACGAAAATGACATTACATCAAAACATATAGAAATTTACATAATAGAGTAAAGATCATTTAAAAAAGTTATATTATAAAAAATATAACACGTATAATATACGGGAAAACATACTAGTTATAATGTAATTTATCATAATGATTTTTATACATGTAAAAAACGTTGTATATATTTTTTTTTAACATTGCATTGTTGTAAATTTTAAGTTTATGCAAATTTGTTTTACACAATTGTCTTGTCTTTTTTCTCACTTTAACTATGTACATATTTACCTTATGCACATTATTTATGCACAATTATACTTTTTTGTACATTTTTATTTTATGCTTGCTAAAAAACGATTGTATATTTTTTGTTGCAAATTTTAGTTTTAGGCAAATATGTTTTACACAATTGTCGTGTCTTTTTGCTCATTTTAACTATGTACATATCTACCTTATGCACATTAATACGTTGTTTGAATAAAGGGCAATTTTGAGGTATTGCTGGTAATTTGTATAATTTGTAATTATAATTTTTATTTATTGAAGAATAAAAGTTAAAAACAATATTTTCGTGAGAACTTGGTTCATACAAGTGTTTGTCTAATTTATAAGTTCAACTAGAATACACTTGCAACACCAGCATACCTGAACAATATCAATTATTAGATTAAGTTTTAAATTAATCTCTACCATTAAATTAAATAAAATTATTAAAACTTAAATAATATAACTATTTATTAATCCTATTTAAAAAATCTATTATCTATCAACTCTATGACACACCTATCCACCCTGAAATATTCACCCTTAATTAACGGAATCTTGGATGTCCTATATTTTGGTGTTACATTTTCTTTTTCACACGTTAGGTGAGTGACATATATGTGGAGAGGGAAATCTCAACTTTTTCTCTTATGTTTGATTGTTAGGGTATAGATTAGTCTATCATATGTGTCAATCATCCAATAATTTATAACAGGAGATGTAACATCAAAATGTAAGAGATACAAACCGCACATTTTTTCCTCAATTTATTCTCTCTTATATATTAGTACACCTTTAAATATTCACCCTTAAATATTCACCCTTAAATATTCACCCTTAATTAATACATTTGTTTCATCAATTTATTCTCTTATGCTACTTCCATCCCCTTGAAATATGGATTTTTTTCATTATGGATGTTCAATAAAAAAATCTCATTTTCTTTTTTACCATATGGGATCATACCCACTACCACCCCACATTAAAGAACCCTCTTTTGAAGTGACGAGGGAGTATACACTAGTACACATTATCAATCACTTCTCAATTACAAATTAATGTTCTTGTAGAGTTAAACATTATCAAACCAAAATCTCAAAATAAATATATATGGGTTGGTCTCTTTGTGTTACCGCATGCACAAGTTATGTAAGAGTGCAACATTTTATTCTAAAGGTATATATTTTAATTAATAAAAATATAATTTTTTAAATGAAAAGATGAGGTAAAATATGAATAGTATAAATATTTAATTAAAAAATTGATTTTTTTAGAAAGGACACACGTTCTTATACTAAAAAGTATATAATTTAATACTTAAAAAATATAACTTTTGAAAAATGCGATATTTGAGGATATGTTGTCCGAGACATGCAAAATTTAGCCTATATACACTGTCTCTATTCATTTTATTTTCAAATTTTCGCTCACGCTATTCCTATATAAAAATCCAACTAGTAAAAATATTAAATTTATTTCAATAAAATCGAATCAAACTACTTGAATCTAGAATCCGCGTAATCCGTCGTCAAAGTTCTCCATGATAACTACTCCCTCCGCGCGTATCACAAATATTTGCACTTAGGATATTAAGAAAAATGATAATAATAGATAAATTATAAAGTATGTTAGGTATATTAGGTAAAGATAATTTTTTGTAAATAAAGTGTAAAAAAGAGTGATTATGTTTGTCTTTTTGGTTTTTTAAAGAGGTGCAATCTTTTATGGGATAATTCAAAATGAGATAGAGTAGTTTTTTTTTCTTTTTTTTTTTTTTTAAATTACAAGATATAAATGTGATAACTTTCATTGATTTCTTTCCATTATATTTTGAATTCTTGAATTAGGTTTGTATGTTTCCAAAAGTCACATAAGCTAAAACTTTACTCTTGTCGACCTCCGACTGTTAATACTTGTAATAATTTGTTTGATTAATAAATGCATATATATATATATATATATATATATATATATATATATATACTATTTGCACTCCCAAAACTACTAAACTAATCTCATTTTAAAATATATTTATATGAAAAAACATTATAAATAATTAAATAAAATTAATTATAACAATTATTATATAAACTCCCATTAAAATTTTAAATGCATCCTAATTCAAATCATGAACTGCATGAACCACTCACCTCCTCCCCCTATGATTGAAACCCTTCTCCCGTTCAAAGATTGCAATAACGTTTGAATCAGTGTCAAGCAATGGCAATGCTATGTACAATAATCTCTTTTATTCATTGGTTACTGATCGTATCAATTCTTATAACGGGATGGATCATCTCCTCCTATGCCTATGGTAATCTCCACTCAAATTCTTTTTGCGTCTACTTATCAAAACTTAATTCGATTAAAGAGACAACTGCCGCCAAAGAGAAACTACCTCGTTTCTTAAAAATGCTGCAAGACTTTCAGTTCCGACTGCCATTATTCCAATTATTTGCACTACCTTCGTGTTTGGTTGCAATTGGTAATTTTTTGTTCTTAGTGCTGTCAGATTTAGGGTTAATTGGGGTGCATTTAGAAATTTAATGGGGTTTATATAATAATTTGTTATAATTAATATTTATATTATTTATAAAAAGGTATTTACGTCTTGTCATGTAAATATATTTTCAATTTATACATTAATGGGGTTCGTTTATTAGATTTGGGGGTGCAAATAGCCGCCCCCTTATATATATTGGCAGCACTTTATATTAATATTATTGATGTTACATGCATCTAAGTTAGAAGTACAAAAATGACCCTTCTCTTTGCAACCTATCTTTTTCCATCGTTTAAATCTTTTTATTGTACTAACCATTATCAGAATTTTGGAAGGGTAGTGACTGTAAATTTTAGGCATCACAAAGAGATTATTATTTATGAAAAAGAGGTCTTAGACAAGGTGATCCCATCTCATCCATCTTATTTGTGATTTGTATGAAGTACTTCAGTATGTTGATGAGGAGGGCGGTGGAACTGAACGTTTATAAATTCCACTCAAGAATTTGTAAACGTATTGATGTTTCACACCTTATCTTTGCGTATGACTTGTTGATTCTGGGCTATGGCAATCTGGCTACTGTCACTGCTATTGATCAGATATTGGACAGATTTGCAAAGGTATCGGGATTGGGTGTTAACCCCCAAAAGTTCAACCTTATCACTTCAAGGGTGGTTCCGATTAACATTAGAGATCAGATTGCTCTAGTTCTGCCTTTCAACAAAGGTATCATTCCTTTTAAATACTTGGGTATTCCAATTTGTACCAAAAGGATAGGAGTAGGGGATTTCACACCTCAATTGAATTATATCAACATGATTCAGAAATGGTCTTCTAAGTTACTATCTTTCACCTGGAGGTTAGAGCTTATCACTTTAGGTATGTATGGCATCATATCTTTTTGGTGTGAAATTATCAAAATTCCCATGGTGGTGGTCCAAAAAGTAGAGGCCTTGATACGGATTATGGGGTATGAAGGCAAGCCCGATGAGCTGGAAGAATATCTTACAACCTAAGCATTATAGAGGATTGGGGTTGAAAGATATTGCTTCTTGAAACAAAGCTCTACTTTCATCAGCTCTATGGGACATACACAAAGAAGCGTCCTTACTTTGGGTGAAGTGAATTCACTCGATCTATCTTTCTTTATCCCATTGGACTATGGTCTCCCTGGGAACTAATTCAACATAAATATGGAGAACGCTGATCTGCATTAGAAATGTAATTAGAAATGAGACGGATGGAGATGAAGGGGTGGATAGAATTTTGGAGAATTGTTGTGAGAACGGAGTCTTTAAAGCTAGTTGTATGTACGTGGTATTGAGAGACAAAGTGACGGCTGACTTGAGCTTCATTTTCAAGCAAATATGGCGCAAATGGACAATCAGGAAGTATAGTTTCAGACTTTGGCTCGTTCATAGAGAACGACTCTTTACTAAGGATAGGGTTTAGTATACGAAATAGGATAGACGATTTGAATTTTTTTTTTACCTGGAAACAACTCCTGACATATTCTTTCGCTGTCCGTACACTAGGTGAAGAGATGGATTGGATGGAGGAGAAATAGAATCAACTCAATCACGGATGCCTTTCGGAAAATATTTGCGGACACTCGAGGCAACTCGAAGGCAAGAAGACTCCTTTTCATCACCTTTGCTACTATGATCTACACATTTGGATGGAAAAGAATGCTCTACACTTTAGCTCAAGAATGCTGTCACCAAATCACATTACAGATAGAATTAAAATACAGATAGCTTCCTTATATTTGAATTTTTTATGTATTCACCCTAGACCTTTGGCTTAGGTAGGTTGGATAGGAATTGTATTCGCATTGTACGTAAGTTTTTTGTAAATGTTTCCATTGAAATAATATTTATTATTGTGCTAATATCTCCTTATTATGCATAATAGATTTGCCTTTTGATATATCACAAAATAAATAAATAAGACCCATTTTTAATTAGAAGGATAACAATTAATTGTCATGACTATAAATTAGATGATACATTTTACATGCTGAACCAGATGAACTGGTAAAGGGTTAAATGACCACTTTATCTAAAAGTTTAAGTTTATAGTTAGGGGAATTGTTTAATATTTAATCAAATTACTCTAATACGCTTCCTCACATGCAGTCGGGTTAATTTTTACCTGAAGCCTTGCATTGACCTTTACTAGGCTTTGGCTCTCATACCATATTAAATGACCACCTTATCTAAAAGTTTAAACTTATAATGAGATGAATCGTTTAATACTTGATCAAATTACTCTAACATAAAGTCTTTGGGAAGATTAGCCAAACTGTTTAAGCTAGCTCAATTTACATTATATTTTCGTTTAATACTTTGATTAATTTGGTTGAATGCGTAATTAATAGCATCTCATCCACAATCATAGTTAAACATAACCGGATTTTAATACTAATAATAAGCAAATTAATTAAATAGTTCGGTATTTATAAATAAAATGTCCAAATTTCGTCACAATTGAATATTCGCTGTTAGTATACACATTGTTTAAGAATTTTTTAAAAAAATATATAGTTTTATTGTACTTTTAGAAAGTGTAGTCTATTAAAGTAATAAATACGGTTTTGGGTCTCTGTTACTAGAAGGTGGCTGCATGTTCATGAAAATTGTAAAGAGATAATTTCAAGTGAGTTTCGGATAAGAAATTATAATATTTTAATAAGAAATTGATACTTAATTAATTAAAAATGATAATGATATAATAAATTATTTTATAAATAAATTATAATATAAATAAAAAGTAACATTACAAAAAAATAATAACATTTTTAATAAAAAAATTATAACTAATTAAAAAGATATAAAATTATCACGCTGAAAATTGCATATGAAAAAATTGAGTGGGTATATATAAATAATTATACATTACATATAAAATAATAATTATTATCTTATATTTTATTAACTTAGATTTTTTAGCAACATTTCTATTAGTTTTTTAATGAATTGTTACATAAAAAAGTAAGTACATTAATTAAGGAATAGGAGTACTTACTCTTTCATTTTGCTCAAAAGATTTACGTATTATAAACTTTTTACGTTGAATTGTAAGGTTTATATTTTTTCTTTTAAAGAAAAAAAAAACTTAGATAGAGGAAAAGTGACGAAAATTAACTCTACATATCTAGATCCACGATATTACAACTATAAATCTAATGATGTTGTTCTTAGCATTATAAATTAGGAAACTTAGTTAATTATGATACTCCCGTGTGCAATAATAACGCTCCCATAAAGTAATGATAATTAATTAACTTACTTAATTTGGTGTTTAAATTAATTGAAGGGAAAGCTTCTTTTAATTAACACTAACTCATGCACTACCATATATTACTCTCATAATAACTGTCTTACACAAACACTAATCCATTCCAACTGTCCACAACAAATAGTATGTAATCATTAATTTTGACTATAATTAAAATTTTCAAGAATTTCGAATCAATTTGTTTTAACTTTTTCATATAATTGAGGAACCTAATCTTTTTGCTTTTTGCAATATTTCCACCCTCTTTTTGACCATTAACAATCACAAGAGACAATATTAATTCAATCATTTTTATTTATTCAATGTCACACCCCCCTATCATACACAATTTTCTAGTTTTCCTCTTAATCAAGGACTTCTATTTTAACACAGAATTTAAGAACATAAAATTATCAATCCTTACGTGCTCTATTAGAAGTATGCAACTTAATTTTTTACACAAGTTATTTCTATCCATTATTCTTCAACATTTTTAATGAGAAAGGGTTATATAGACATGCACCAAAAAACCGAAACCGAAAGTTCGAATCGGGGAACCGCCGTTTTTAACCGGAACCGTCGGTTTCGGAACCGGTAAAAACGGAACCGAAACCGGATATACTTTGGTTTGGTTCCGGTTCCTCATTCCTTAGGAAAAAACCGGTGGTTTCGGTTCGAACCGCCGGTTTTAATTTTTTTATTTTTTATTTTTACATTTTTACGCTAAAACTAAAAATTAAAAAAATTAAAATCAGAATCGGCGGTTCCGGTTTGGAATCGAAACCTTTTTACCTTCGGTCCGTTTCCGATTCCCCATTTCTGGAAATCGGAACCGGTGTGCATGTCTAGGGTTATACTTTTGGTAGAATGTGAAAATTAATTTTGACAACGTAAAAACGATTTCAGGTAAAATGATCTTATACAATATTACTGATAATGATGATACGTGGAAGAAAATTAAATAATAATAATTATGAAAAGAGAATGTATGTAATTGAGCTTATTACAAGCAGTATATATTAGTATGTAAATATATATTGGAGTCATTTTTTTAAAAATTTAAGGCAACTCTTGGGTTCATGGGACACGGTGAGCAGAAGAGCCTCACTAAAATTTAAAACATTAAATTTTTAAAAATCCAAATAATAACATGTACATACGTAGATTTTTAATACATAAAATTGATTATCAAAATTTAAAATAAACATGCTTAAAAGAAAAGAAAAGACATTAATTCTAAAAGTGGTGCAAATTCCAAAAAAACTTGAAAAATTATATATATATATATATATATTATGACTAAATTACCATTGAAGTAAATATAATTTTTTTCATACAATATTATTATAAACGAAGAAAAAAGGTCTTATGTACATGGGCATATGAACCTCATATTAATACTCATGTTAATTTACTAACTCAAAATCAATATCATCGAGGACTCATGATTCAAACTTAAATGACTATATCCACGTGTACTTGGATTTCTTTTTATTTTTATTAAAAAATAAATAAATAAATTCATTTGAACCTTCTCTCATGTTGTTAGAGTGATCTTCAATCACCTAAAAAAATAACGGTGAGGATCATCATGATGGTGAAATACAATATTTGAAAAAATCGGCAGTTTGGGTCGAATTGATGGTTCCGATTTCGCAACTATAGAGTTGTAGCATATTCAATTTCGGTTATTTTTTCGTTCCAATTAAAACCGATAATTTTTCAGGTGAAATCGACGATTCCTGTTATTTTATGTATGGTAAGATTTCTTCTTTTCATTACACATTTTTATATAATACACTAATAATTAATAGGAGTATTACTTAAATATATTGCTTAGAAGATATACTTATATCCAGATTAATTCTCTTCACCAGAAATTAAACATACTTTCTATTTGGTTAGGAAAATATTGCACTTCAAAATATAAAATGTTATTCTAAAAATATCAAAAATGATTAGTTATACAAACAAATATAATAAGATATGATCACGTCCTTTCACAGTATTCTATCATTTTCTTTTTATAAAATTGACACCCCTAATACATAACTCAATTAATGACATATGCTCCATATATATATATAAATTATTTATATATTATTTATATTATTAATGATGAAGTAATTAGGTGGGTGATAAGAACAGAAGAATAACATAATGATTTAAGATCAGTAGAATATCAAGAAAAGGCAAGCACTAGCAATGGGTCCATTTCATAATTTAGGGCATGCTACGTCAATCAAATTCAATTATGTATAAATGAGTGGGGCCCTAATTACATAAATCAAAATCCACTTTTTGCTGTTCATCTAACACTTCTAATTAATTATTTAATTTAATTACTCCATTTTGTGTACAAAATTTCCCTGCTTTTCCGGCATCATTCCCTCCATGTCCTCATAATGCTCCAATTACTACAAATCTATCACCCTCAATCCATATGACGTGGATTAAAAAATATTATTGTTATTTAATGTGGGGTGGATAATTGTATTAATGAGAGTTTGAACTTCATATTTTAATTGCATTAGTAGGTGTGTGTGGGTTCCATATGTATAAAAAAGAAAATGAGATTTTTTTAGTGAGACGCTTTAAATGAAAAAATGTACTCTTCGAATAGGATACAGTGAGTATTTTTTAACGTGTTAGAATATTTTATTAAAATATTATTTAATAAAATTCTTAATTTTTTATTTTTAATTTTTTCATACGTATCTAACACACGTATAATATGTTTTTAATTTATTTATTATTTAAAAATATTAATTTACCATAAAATAATTAATAAAATAGAATAAAAATAATTTTATAAATAATGTGGAAGAATGAACGTTTTATAGGACGGGGATATCAACTTGTTCATCCTACAAAATATATTTATAATAATTAAATATGATGTATAATATCACTTTTTATTAATTAAATACATTTTAGTATTAAGAAGACAAAAACTTGTGTGCATCCAGGCGTACGGAAGCACCTTCTGTGTGATTTTAGAATTTTGTGTTAAATTGTATACCCTTTAGTATAAATATATGTACACATTATTTTTGAAGAAAAATAAAAAAATATTAATGAAAAGTGTATACCTTTTAGAACAAATGTGTACCCTTATTAATTAAAGTGTATATCCTTTAGAATAAAATAATGTACTCTTATCTATAATATTAAATTCTAAAGACACATTATGTGTAACATGGCGCACGCAAGCCTCACTCTATTAAGAATGTATATAAATAACCTTTTGTTCATAAAAAAAAATGAAACAACATCAAACAAATTTGTTTCATCCTTGATCTTTTAAGTGTTTGGGATGTGAGAAAGGAATTTCATTTTCATAATCCGGTTCAACTATACACAATCAAGAAAATTATAATTATAATTTGAGTTGGTCTTGCGTGCCCCTGGGTACATACCGTGCGCCTTTAGAATTTAGTATTATAGACAATGACACATTATTTTGTTCTAAAGGGTATACACTTTAATTAATAAGGGTACATCATTTTGTTCTAAATGGTATACACTTTTCATTAATATTTTTATTTTTTTCAGAAAATAAAGGGTACACATCTTTATATTAAAGGACATACAATTTAACACAAAATTCTAAAGGCCCACGGAGTGTGCGCCCGTGCGCCCGAGTGCACACAAATTTTTGCCTTATAATTTGGGATAGTTACTATTGGTACATTAGAATCTCCTTAATTATTATGAGATACAAACCTACAAAAATATTACTACTAACTACATAAATATATAGTGATATTCCAATATTACCCTATTAATGCGCTGCACATAAATATTTGTGTGCAGCATAAAAGTTCGTATGCAGCAAAAGTTATGTGCGGTAAAAAAAGTGTGTGCAGCAAATGTCATGTGCAGTAAAAAAAAGTGCGTGCAGCAAACAAAGTGTGAATTGTAAGTGTCATGTGCAGCGAAAAAAAACTCTCCGAAGGCGGCGGTCCGACGACAGTCCGGCGGCAGTAGTGGGTGGGTGGATGATGAGTTTAGGGTTTGTGGTTTAGAAGTGTATAAGATTATAATGAATTAAGGTTATATTTGATATTTTACTTTAATAGTATTTTGTACTCCCTCCGTCCGGATTCAAGGGTGTCATTTGCTTTTGGACACGGAAATTAAGGAGTATTGTTATTTAATGTCTAGTGGGTAGTTGTATTAGTGGAGGTGTGACTCCCATTTTTTTGTTGTATTAGTAGGTGTGTGTGGATAAAAAATGAAATGAGACCCTTGGGGGCGGACGGTTAAAATGGAAAAATGATATCCTTGAAAGCGGACGGAGGGAGTATGTGAGAGTAATTTTTTTTAATTCATTGTATCTCCTAGTAATTTAGGGTAGAAAGTGTGTACCTAAGAATAATTTTTCCTTATAAATTATATTAATATTAGTTAATTAATTACTAATTATAATTTATACTATGTAATATGCTACACGTCAGTATATTATATATCTTTTATTAAATTATAATTTACTTACATACTTATAATTATGTATATACTAATTTTATACGTATATTAAAATATAAATTATGTAATACTGCACTATAAATTATTACATATACTAAATACTCTATAATTTATAATTTATGTGTATAGTATTAACCTATAAATATTTATAGTCTACAGTATTAATTATACTAACTCTTTGTTAATGTATTTATTTTGAAACTACGGTATTTATTAATGTTTTCTGTATAGATTGGTATATGTCCGTATTAACTTATACTATTAATTATACTAACTCTTTCTTAATGTATTTATTTAGAAACTAGGGTATTTACTAATGTTTTCGGTATAGAGTGTATATATCGGTATCTCCGTATTAACTTATATTTAGGTATTCAGTAAAATAAAGTATCAATTATCAATATACCGAATTTTAGGTATACTGAATCTCGATATTCCAAAAATTTTGGTAAGGTATCGGCATGTATTTTTTAATATCAATAATTTCAGTACGCTATACGGTATATCTCGATATTTTTGGTACACTGTACCGTCTATCCCTCACCGAAAAAAACAATAATATTCTTAATAGGTCCTTAATCACAAATAAAATACGAGATGAACGACAATCGTATAATAAGTTACGAACCACAAAAGTAAATCACGCATGAACCATAAGGAATACATACACATGCACATTTTAACCAAAACCGACAGTTCTAATTTTGGTCATAATGGAATCGAAATCGAACCTATCCCAATTGATTCCGATTCCACATGAAAGGAGGTTTCAAACAAGTTGTTTTCATTTATTTTTTTTATTATTACTCTCTCTGTTCCATAATACTTTTCCCACTTTCCTCATTTGTTTGTCCCACAAAACCTTTCACCCCCAAAAAAGGAAACACCACTTTATCTAACAACCTCAAATATTACTTTAATTTCAAATTTGCCACTTCTTTTTCACGCACATATCATTACTTTATACTTTTTAATTACCTAAAAATACTACAATACCCTCCAAAGTCAATAAAGTTTGTCAAAAAGTGAAACTTTTCTTAAACAATGTGGAACAGTAAACGTGAAAAAATTTTCGGGACGGAGGAAGTATTTTTTTTTAAAACACTATTTTGAAGCTTTTAAAAGAGAAATCGGGAACAAACAATTTCGAGCCGAAACCGAAACTGCCTTAGGACATATTCGATTCTGGTTCCTACTTTCCTAAAACCAGAACCGGCGTTTCAAATCAGGTTGCATGTCTACATAAGGGTAAGAAATATCATGAAATACAATAACAAAAGGAAAATACTTGTATAAACCGAGTTTACGGTGTAAACTTTGTAATCCCCTTCTAATCCTATTATACTTATGTTTTGATAGAATTTAAATTTAAGGAGAACCAGCAACGTGAACTCGATTCACAGGAGACCAACTCATAATAAAATTACAATTATACCCTATGAATAAGCACCAACCCAACAAGCAAAATAAGAGTAAACAACTAGGATATACATACACCAGATGCAAAGAATCTTTTGCCAATGGAGAACCCCACGTGAGTTATCAGCAGTGAACACATTAGGCATGGGGAGAAAGGAAGCAGTGAATGAATTTCAATCAAAACTTAAGCTTAGGAGTAGAAGAAGCACAAGTTAACATCCTCAAATGTATTACATTACATATTCATAGGATAAAGTAGTATCACCCCTACACAACCCAACAATATACAGGTAGTCATAGGTAGATAGATAAGATACCTGAAAGTGCCACTTTCAGACATGATATATCATACCTACTTCGATAAGGCTAATGTGAGGAATGTGAAGAGCCACTGAAGGACCCCTGCAATTCTTCCGCAGAAACGAATACCCGAAATCGATCACCAGCTTCTTCAAAAACGACGATGACCTCCGAGCTTTCACGTATGAGTGCCCCATTATGTATGCCACCCCGGCTTCTTTCGCCTGGATCAACTCCAACAGTTCTTCCCTCACCGCCGCATCCATCCCTGGACTTTGAGGGAGCTCGAATCTCACATGTCTCCTCCTTAGCCCCGGATTCTCATCGTCATAAGCCCCTCTTAAACTTCGCAACGTCAACGATTTACTGCTCTGGATTGAATTGCCATCATCCAATTCCTCTACCTCTGATACTATCAGGCTCAACACCGATTCGAACGTTCGCGTGCTGCTTATCACTGCCATCCTCCCATCATACGTCGTCGAGTCCGGGGTGGAGAACTGAGGCTCCACCGCTTCCATTTGAATAAACTCAGCTATACTTTGGATCAGCTGGTTCTCAAAGTTGCCATCATCACCCTGCAGATCCTTGTACCCATACCTCACGATGCACCGATACATTCTATATGCTCTCGGGCAGATGCGGCCAATGAGGAAGCGTTCCTCAGGTGCGACATAGGGCACAGGCACATATTTTACGCAGACAAATACGGAGACATTATGAAAAGCAGGGAGATTGGTTACAAAATGCGAGAAGATCGCGGGCACTCCCGTTGCCAGCTCCGAGTAAATGAGGCCTATACCAGGCACTCGAACAATTCCAAGGCTTGGGCCTAGGCCAAGGATCCATCTTAGAGGCACCTTGTTGTGTAGATCAAAGTTGTACTTCTTGCGAGTTCCGTAGTGCCAGACGAACATGATGGCCATAAAGAAAAGAGAGAGCACCAAGGAGACCCATCCTCCTTGAGGAACTTTTATAAATGCAGCTGAGAGGTAACAAGCTTCTATAACCCAAAAGAAAATGAGGAACACAGCAGCAAATGCCATATTCCACTGCCATACGAAAACAATGACAAGTGCCATGAGAAAAGTGGTAATAAACATCACCGACATCACAGCAAGGCCTGCCAAAAAAAAAAATAATCTACTTCATTAATAATGTCATCAGTTTCCAGTTGCATACCGGGTTTTCTGGTTATGACAGGCTAAAACTTGTTCAAAGGAACTGAACATAAAAGACAGAACAGAAAAGCAGTTTTACCATAAGCATTCCCTATTGCATTTATATCATGGAAGCCAATGGCCACAGAAAGAGTAAGAATCATGAGTATCCAGTTAATTTCCGGGATATATATCTGCCCTGGAATTTGTTTTGAGGTGTGAACAACCTTCACACGGGGGAAGCAACCCATTGCATGACATTGCTTAATGATAGAGAATGTCGCTGAAATTATAGCCTGACTAGCAACAATAGATGCAAGGGTGGCAATAACAAAGACAGGCCAGAATACGCCGCCTGCAGGAAAACAATCATTTTGAAAAACAACAGCAAACAAAACTCACATAAATTTTTAAAATAATAGTATAATAGGTAATGGGGCAAACGAACCAGGAATCGATTCATAGAAGCTATGTTCGATTTGATCTAAATTTTTTGACAGAAATGCAGCTTGGCCCATATATTGCATTACCAAGCAAGGGTAAACAATGCATACAAATGTAATCTGCGAGAAAGAAAAGTATTTTTAGATCAGAAAGAAATTCACAAGCAGTTATACAGTTGAAGCCACAATGACCCAATGACTATTTACACATCAGAAATCAGCAGTATACACTCATAAAGTGTAAAGTATACCCAACAGTGTTATGATAGCCTATTTATATAAAAAAAATTCAGCATTTCTTTGCGGCCTTCTACTGGTACAAGTTCAGAAATCAAAGCTTAGCAGTACAAGAACTAGGAACAGAACCTTAACATCAAACTACAAGTATAGGATTCCTATATCCTATGGAAACATGGGTGAATGCAATTTTATTATGTCTGTTTTAAAGTGAAATAATAATTTACAACTTCTGAAGAAGAGAGAAGAATTCTCAACTCAATACTACAACAAACTATGCTTACCCTTATTGATCTTGCAGAGAAATGGCCAAGGTCCGCAAACATTGCTTCAGTACCTGGTAACCCACAAAAGAGAGTAATTAAATATAAGTGCTAATTTATCATCCAAAAATTCAGGTTATAGAAAAGAAACTTTTTTGATTGAATTTAGCTAAGACTCATAATAAGATTCCAAAGGACTAACAAGAAGAGAATATTACCAGTTATGGCCAGGAGAACTCCTCCAAGTGAAATCCATCCATCTTTTCCGGTTCGCTCAAAGAATTTGATGATATAATGAGGAGAGAGAGCATACACAATTTTTGGATCCCAACTTATTGTATTATACAGCCCAATGGAGAAAATTGAAATTAACCAAAGGACAACTACCGGCGCAAACAGGAAGCCAACCTTATGGGTACCACTGTGCTGCAATGCAAATAGACCAACCAATATGACACAGGAGATCAATCGCACTCCACCTGTGGATAATAAATTGTTTCATCATCAGGACCTGTACAATAACTAAAAGAATATGACTAACTCAGCAAAATCTACACAAACCACAGAGCAATATATACATGAATTAACATACCCTGAGGCAGCCTATGATGGGCAGCTTTGAGCCCCGATATTGAGGATATTACTGCACACAGATCCAAGATTCATGATGAGACTTTGAAACAGTTCTAAAAAAGCATGGAGGAAGACCAATTAGTGAATGATTAAGGTGCTCACGTATTCAATCAAAATCAATAAGTTACAAAAAAAAAAAAAAGATATGATGGCTAACATTTCTTGGATTTCAATGCAGTAGATTACTAGTTATATAGCTGTAAATCAATGACAAACTAAAGCAGGCACGACTATATGACCCTTGAGTGATACAAATGTTTCTTGACACAAAAAGTTAGCCATTAAGATTCTAAAAGCATATTTCAACACAAAAAACTAGTTGCCAAAGCTGAATAGTGAATAGCCGAATACCCAGATAAATCTCTCTCAAGATAGACTGAACTGTACCCCAAGAGATACAGACCTTCATCCATGTGTATGATGGAAAAGGAAAAAGGAAAACTTAAAGCTAACTAATATGTTTCCGTCACAGTAAAGTAGAATCACTAGTAATGGAGTAATCATAAAAATATCTTTAAATCTACTACATATCAACTATACCTGACATGGCAGGAGTAACCACACCGTCACCTATCACCATCCCAGCCCCCAGTAACACTACAAGCAACAAAGCAGTCCGCAAATTTTTGCGCTTCTCAAGATATCTCTTCAATGCTAAAGAGGATGAAGACTGTCCTGAAGGACCATATTTGTAGGCTGACAGTTCCTCATCAGCTGCTTGTTGATTAGGAAGTAAACTGAATTTTCCATGTCTACAAAGTAGGGAGTAAAGAGCAAATGTCCCACCTGAAGTGATCATATAGGTTATTAAGACTGACAAAAGACAATGATTAAATTTCTAAACTGGGCTTATTTAGCATACCTTCACCATTATCATCAGCACTAAGAATGATAACAACATATTTGAGCAACGGAATCAAAGTTAATGTCCAAAAGATTAATGAAAATGCCCCATATATCGTTTCAGAATCCCGATGATTCTGCAACTTCCCAGCAAATATGCTACTGTAGACGTAAAGTGGAGAAGTGCTTAGATCTCCATATACCACCCCTAAGCTTTGATATGCTAGTACAAGACAGGTAGGCATTCCCAGGAAATGCTGCAAAAAGAAAATCACAGATCTCAATTGTATCAAAAAGTATTCCAGGCTCTGACTGTATTAAGATTTGCTTATTGAATATAAAGTACCCATGTATAGCATTGGATATTTGGAAATTCAGGTGATTGAAAGTCCATTAAGACTTACAAAACCACATGTAATGAAAAGAACACCACTAGAACATACTACCAATCAACAGCGTGTCCAAGAAATTATGGACACATTAGCAAGGTAACAAGGAAATTCAGGTAACTATACACATGTGAATCTGTACTTCGATTACTAATTGCTAACTGATAGAGTAAAGAAGTTGATACTATAAATGGGAAATAGATATATGAACAGTAGGAAGGAAAAGAGGATTACACAGGGATGACACCACCAGATTGATGATTAGGATGATTGTGGCAGAATAAAGAAGGCATGGCTGACCCATCTACCCCCCAAAACCTAATTGACTCTATCACTAACCTTTGTCTAACAAAGTTTGGAAATTGGCACTCAATAAAGTTAAATTTATTTGGTAACACAGAGAGTATAAAAAATAAGAGTGAGTAACAGCTTTTAACACCCCCCCACCCCCCACACACACACACAAAGTTAAGATTTACTTCAAGAGAAGAATACGAAAACTTAAGCCATCTGAGACCCCTTTTACCAGAGTCATTGGATTATTAACTCTTTGTCCATCCAAAAACATATGTAAATTACGATCGTACCTTCCGCGTCAATGTACTTCTGTTCTCGTTCATTTGGGAAACTCCATCTTGTCCGCTTGGATGGGTTGATTCTTGACCTTCACCCGCCACAGTTGGTGGGTGCAAGCCACTGCCATGTTCATCTGGTTCGATATCTATTCGTCTCATCTATAGCCTATCACAAACAATTAAAATCTTCTCTCAAGAGCACTGAAAGTAGAATTTCAGTAAAATTTCCGTCAACTGTTGCTATGCAAGCATGCTTAGTTGGATAAAACATGATCTCCATAAAGCAGAAAGAGTTAACAGAAGCAAAAAAATCCAATTCGAAACTACATAGCATTCAGGTGTTCTAATAACATTCACGACAACACAAATGTCAACACATATACAAAAAACGAGTTCAACTCAACATGGAATGACAGTATGAAACAAAGAGACAAAAACCCAACAGCACTTGTAGCATGAAAACGAACCCAAATTATCAAACACGATAAAATCTCACTACTGAGGCAATACTATTCCCAATTCAATCCATAAGAAGAGAGCGTTGAACAAGAATCCGTAATCAAAAATGAAAAGAAAAACACATCTGAAATCATACCTGAAAAAAGCAGCCCCTTTAGAGGATTAAATCGAACTTCTTAGGTCAGAAAGGCGAAGCATATCCAAACACGCATACTCGCACATAATAGTTAATACTATGCGTGTATAATCCGTGTTCTAATGAATGACAACACTGATTAGCAATCAGTGAAATTTGAGAAGCCCAGATGCGGACCAAATCAGGTCAGGATCCGTGGAAATATCAGAGAAATGGAAGATTTTATTATTACAAATAGTGGAATTCCAAAATGGGGGATTGTGAATTCAGCCAATAATCATAATCCTAATCCTAATCGCAATAATAATAATGCGAGAAGCTGTTTTTGGTGGGTTGAAAGTTGAGCAATGTCGCAATCATTTCATTTTTTATTGAAATTGGCAGTGTCACGATAATCGCAACTGGACAGATGTGGTGTATTAGTTTTTTTGGTTTAGAAACATTTTGGGCTGTCCCTACGGCCCACACGCAGTATAAGTAACCTGGGCCTGGGCTGCACAAATCTAGGCCCAATCCTGGATGTTTATTTTGAGTTGAAATTAGATTTTTTGCCATTTGGGTTTTAAAAAACCAGTTTAAAGAATAAACTCCATTATCGGTTCGAATCTCTTACAGTGGTGTTCTTATAACATGATTTTTATTAAAAAATTATATCCTACCAAATAACTATTAAACCATATGCACTTTAGACATTGATTATGATATGAATTGTGGATGAATACGAAAGTAGGATTAGTGATCTCATTTGCTAGCAAACTTTTTTAAAGCTATCCACCTTAGTTCATTCCGTCGTTCTCTCTATTCAACCAATACTAGTCTATTTCTCCCTAGTCTTTTTATCTCTTTCTCATATTAATTAATGTAATCTTATATTAATTTGATACTTATATAAAATTAATACATATGATACCAAACCCAAAACAAACATATATTATCATTTTTTACAATGTTTAAAACTCACATAAACATCAAACAAGCATAAAATGAAATTTTCTTTACTATTTTGGTGTATTGTTACAATATTATTGGATGATTAATATGTAGAAGAGAAAAAAAAACTATATTCTAAAAGAAAATTATAAATCCTAACAACAATTGATTTTCTTCATTCACTTACGTATATATCAAGTGACATAGAAACATATGCACGAAAATGATATAAATTTTTTTTTATTGAAAACAATGTAATCATAGCAAGGCAGGAAGCCTCAAAGTTTAGATGAATAAATGGGTGTAAAAACAGCATTAAAAAGACATTTTTATCCAAATTCTAGCATGAAAACACATAAATTACTACCAATCAAGAAAATGAAGTCTCACATGCACACACAAACCAAGTGTTTAATGCAGTTAGAATAAAGTAAGAGAAATGATGAGGTTGTGGGAGTGGCATATGAGGACACAAGTTTGCTTTTAGAGTCCAACAGAGCATCAAGTTGGCATTAATGTTAATTAATTATAATGAAGGGGTACTTAGTGCAGTTTAAGATAGGAGACAGGGCATTACCAATTGTACACCATAAATCCAAAAGCAACCTTCTTAAAACACATGAAAAAGAATCTCCTTTTTGAATTATGGGAGGGAATGTCTGCTAACTTTGGGGAAAGCTCATAACATGATAAAAGATAAAGGAGAAATGTTATCCTTGTGTAATGCATTTTGTGATGAGAAGATATTCATTATTTGGTCAAACTACCCTTTTTTCCTCTCTCTCCCTCTCTCACTCACTTGATAGAAACTAGTAATGTAAAGCAAAGATAAAGTAGATCCAATTATACAAAGCAAGACTAATGATGAGATGACTTATCATTCCCTAATAAACATTCCTTCCCTCCATTTTGCAAAATCTTTGAGCTTCTTCTAAGAAAAGCTTAATTTTCTTGAGCTAGGAAAAAAGTTGTGAACTCAGTTACAACACAGATAGCTTTGAATCCCCATCCTTGTCTCTTCTTTCACCACCAATCACGCGTCGTTCCACGCTGCGAAAACCGGCAAGTGAGCAGTCGTGAGAGGGACCGCCGGCCTCAGCTGAGCCACGGGGATCCAAGAACTCATGTTACTCGACGGAGAGATGAATGTAGCAGCATTAGGCTTAGCAAACATCAATGGGGCTCCCGGGCTACCTTCCCGGGAGCTGCTCAGGCTCGTCACCAGAGACGAGGCATTTGAAAAGTGCGGCGCCATAGTAGTAGTCGACTCATGCGTCTGGCTAGAGTCGAGTCCATGCCGAGCTACACAGGAAGGAGGGGGGTTCTCATAACTCCTATGGCTCATTGTCTTACCATCCATACCTATGTCAGCATTTTCTTGATTGTGCACCACCATTTTCCACTCACATCCATTTTCGACATGATTAGGCTCCGTGTTCGTCGCCTTCACCTCCTTGGTTCGCCTAGCGATCTCCCCGTTAGGCAGAGTACTGCTGGCCATGATCTTCTCCACGTCGTATCGAGAAATATCGAAATTGGTCACAGCATTCACACCCCTGAACTTGATTGCAGCTATGTCATAAGCTTCAGCAGCCTCTTCCTGTGTACCTAAAACAATTTTTTTTTTCATTTTTTAATAAAAACAAAATTATTTGAAAAGCAAAATGAAGAATGTCACAAAACAAACACTTTTCTGATTCTTCTTTATCATTTTGTCTCATGAAAACAGCCTTAAGAAAAGCTAAGTCCCCACTAACAGTCAAAGTTGCTGTATCATCAGCCTTTAGAAGAGCATCATCACTACACTACTCATTCAAATTACTTACTACACAGATCCCATATTCAGACAACATACACACAGATAAACTAAAGCCATTCAAACACAACAAATTATTACAACAAAAAATTCTTCAACTTACTGAAGGTTCCAAGGTAGAGATCTTTGTTACCAGCAACTCTACCTATCCTAGCTTGCCATCTCCCATGCTGATGATGCCTGCAATTAAAACCCACCCATTTTCTTACACAACTTATTTAAGGTTTTAAAAATCAATTAATTTAAAAAAAAAATGATAACCAACCTTGTGACACCTCTGTAAATGGAAGCCCCCCTGGAGAAACCACTACTTTTCCTAAAAAATGAAAGCTAATGTAGTAAGAATCAACATTGTTAATATAAATCTTGGTAACAATAATCAAGAAAGTGTGCATGTGTGTCACCTTCTTAGATGAGCAACATATTCCTGTCTGCTCATGTTCTTCATTTCCTCAAGTTCTTGATGGTAGTTTTCCAGCTGTTGATATTACAAGATCATTAATCATTTCCTTAAAAAACCATGGGATTGAAATGAAGGGGTGAGAGAGAATACTGCAAAGTTGATGTGAGTAGAAGGGCCCCAATATTTGAGAGCAGCAAGATCATAAGCTCTAGCAGCTTTCTCTTCCATATCATAACCACCTACAATACAATTTTGTTTGTTAAACAATGTTCAACTGTGAGCTCACATGTCTACTAATTTTCTTACAGGAAAAATTAACCTGTTTGTTGGAAACAGATTCTTACCAAGATAAACTGCACAGCATGTGATTTGATAGGAACAGCACATCCACAACATGACAGACAAATTTATAGCAACATCAGTAATTGGGGCTTTGAATTGAAAATGGAGATTTCACATTTTCACTTAACAATTTATTTAAATAATAATAATAATAATAATAATAATAATAACAACCTTGTCTTCCTTTCCTAGTTTGCCCCTCTTTCTTACAACTGTTATCCCACAAGTGAGCTTCATACCTACCTGTCCAACGGTGTCTGCAGGGAACAAAGATAATGGAATTGTTCAAACAATAGAAATTGTGAAAAAAAATATATGGAAAAAAAAAGAAAAGAAAAGGAGAACAGAAATGGACAAAACAGGTAAATCATGTCTGCTGACAATAATTCATACCAAATCTTGAACACAACTGTTCAAAATCAAATACCAGGAAAAACTTAACATCATCTTAGGACATTATTGCACAATTATCACACTTAGAAAGAAAAAAAACTCAAACAATGGTTGGTAGTAATGATGACTACTAACCTTGTAACACCTCTATACTGAGAAGTCCTCTGTCCAAATGTATCAATAGACTTCCTATGAACAGTTTGCTTGTGTCCCATTTTCTCAGAGCCTCTCTTCTTGGTCTCCATGGCCACACAGTCAGCAGTGTTCTCAGTGGCTGGAGAGATGTTTCTAGAAGCTGTTACACAGCTGGACTGAGAACCAGGGCTCATGGACAAGCTCAAAGCTGACTGAAGATTATTATTACCACCAGCTTCCTCAACCATGGTAGTGACATGGTGTAGTTGGAGTGCATGGTGGTGATCAGACCATGTTTGCTCAGATATGGGAGGGATGTGGAGATGGGAGTGTTTGGTGGGCTCTTCTTGGTAAATGGCATTGAAGTTGGCAGCATTAGTGTAGTAGTGTTGTTGTTGTTGTTGTCTGAATGGTTCTTGGTTGTAAAATGCAGTGTCTAAACTTAGTACCATTGTTGGGCCTCCCAAGAAATCCTCAAGCTTTGGAGAAGAAGATGGCATCACCCCTTTAAAGAAAGAGAGAGTTTTCATGATATATATTTATATATGTATATGTATATAGATAGATAGATTGATAGAAGATGGGTGAATATATGCATACCTTGAGAAAGTGATGTGGAGAGAGGTTCCATGATGCAAAGGGAGCCATCTGATTTGAGGGGCATGACAGAGAGAGGAGAGTGGAAATCATTGTTGTCATAAATGGAGTTGGTGAGTTGATGATACAAGGTTGAAGAAGAAGGAGGGAGAGGGGTGAAAGAAGTGGCCTCCATTTTCATGTGGGTGGAGAGAGAAAATCCCAACCACTTGTTCATGCTTCCATTCTCATCATTCATTGATTTCATCTTCTTCTACACAACACAACTCTAACTCTACTGATGAATCACTGATTTTTAATTCTTTTACACTTTGCTCCTCAACCCATCTCAATCATTTGAGATAATCATAAAATACTAATCTCTCTCACTTAAAATCTTGTTTACAAAACAAACTCTCTATCATCACCAATACTTATAGAAGCAAAGAAAAAGAACGTAACTCATCCCTCTCTCTCTCAAAAGACTTTCTCTATCTCTCTCTCACATATATACATACACTTACAATGTATACCAGTCCTTTATAACAAAACAAAAAGAATGAATTTCAGCAAAGCAAATATATGCTGGGAAATGGGTAGCATTCCATGGGGATCTGTGTACGCATTTATATATATCTATCTCAGGTATCTAAACACCCAAGAATATTACAATCACTTTTGCTTCTTTTTTTTTTTCTCTAAAACTCCATTTCTTAAACCCTAACCTTAAACCCAGATCTGATAATAACAATGGAGAGAAAAATGGAAATACCAGTTGCTAGCTCTAATAAATTCTAGTAAGCTTATAAAAATGACACATGAAATGTGGAGGTAACACTGCCATTTTTATAATACCTGCTTTGTGCCTTTAATAATACTACAAAACAAATATTCTTTTGACTTTAATTTTTAGTATTATTGTAGTTGTACTAGTACAGTCTTAATATTTGGATTTTTTAATTTAGAGTTGGAAAAGTAGGATAATTACTCCAATAAATAGATAACATATAGTACTACTACTTTCTTTCCGCTTGATGTGTAATAAATTAAGCATTTTTTTCTCTTAATTAGTTATCATAATAGATTACTTGTTTTGTTTCCCAGTTCTACTATAAGTGATGTTTTTATATAAAAGCATATTTGACATAAATATATATTTAATGGTTTTCTACTTTATTATTACATAAATAACAAAAATCTGTCCTACTTTTTATTTTTTATGCTTAGATATTTGATCCGTAAATCAACTAATTCGCGAGAGGCCAAAACCCAAAATTCATTAATGGGGACTCCTATTTTAAACTAGAGCTTCTGTATGTATGAATTGGCTCCACGGTTATTGATTGCACCACGAGTTTTGAACCTGATATTGCAGTTTTTGTATCATTAACTAAACCTTAAACTCTAGTGTTTTTAGGAAGAGGAACATTTGATTCAAAATAAATACTATTCCATCTATCCCTTTCAAAGAGTGTTTTTTTTTTTCTATGTTTGGCGTCTCACCCAAATAGTTATATTTTTTAAACACATAGACTCACAAACTCATTAATACAACTAAAATATGGGATTCATACTCTTACTAATACAATTACTCATTACACATTAGATAATAATATTCAATAGTCTACGTATAAAAAGCACAATATCCTCTTTGGATGGGACATATGGAGTATAGAATACTGTTAGTATACTCTATAAGACGTATGCAAATACACATAACTCCGTAACTCTTCTCTTTTTATAATTTATAAGGTGAGTGTCGGCATTTGTTCTCTATTCGTTTGCGGTTAAATGGTCAATACAGTATCAGCTTTTTATTTATTTATTTTTAATTAAATTAATATGTGACTAAATAAAATTTGAGTACGTCAATTAACAAGGTGTAAGTGTAAAACATTTCTTAATTTTTTTTATTAGTTTTAATAGATATGGTAAGCTCATTTTATCGACCCTTACTTTTTATTAACGATTAGATTAACTGTTCGGATCTCCTGTTACATCTCCTGTTACAAATTGTTAGATGATTGACACGTAGGATAAACTATTTTATACCCTAACAGTCAACCCAAGGGGAAATGTTGAGATTTTTCTTTTTGCATACTTGTCACTCATCTAACGCGTGTAACAACAGATGTACCACCAAAATATAATATGACATCCAATATTGTAGACTAACTATTGCAATATAGGAGTAGTATACAACAAAATTGTACTGTTGGCGACAACAAGAATATTAAAGTAAAGAAAAGCATTACACTTTTTAATTCATATATGAGTATACATGTGCTGTTTTCTTAATTTAAATCAGCGAAATTGCAAAGATTAATTATTGTTTGCATATATATTCTTCCATCAATAAAAACTTATTGATTATAATATTAAAAATAAAAACAGAATTTTATTTATTTATTTATTTTTTAAGCCTTAAAATTTATGTTTGTCCGTGGTATAAATGTTTCTGATCATAATCTGCCATGAATCTAGTAGGAGGGGGTACTGCTGGAATTAAAGAACCATAGAGAGACTTTTAAGTTTTAATTACTACTAGTAAACATCAATTAAGTTATTTTAAATTATCATAATTACTTCTCTGCCACTTTATTTTATCAAGATGAAACATGAGAGCTATTGGTGAGGGCGACTCCATCTTTTTCTTCATTAATGTTTTAGAGAGAGGAGGAGGTGTGATGTATGTGGGCATCCATGCAAAAAGCTTTGACACTACTCCATATATTTTGAGAAATCCTTTGCATTTCCTACATTTATCCATCCGTCCCATAATATTATTCACAACTCAAAAAAGAAATAACTTTATCTATAATCTTAAAAGTTACTTAAATTTTAAATTTGTCACTCTTATTTAACACATATACTATTATTTTTTATTACCTAAAAGGCAAACACTTGTCTAAACCGAGTTTACAATGTTAACCTTATGGTCACCCAATCCTATTATATTCTATTTATTGTTAGGGTTTAAATTAAAGGGATAAACTCGGTTCATAAAAAACTAGCTGTATCTAAAAATACTACAATAATCTCCAAAATCAATATAGTTGTTTAAAAAGAACAACTTTTTTTAAATAGCTAGAATAATAAACATGAAGTGTAATATGAGACAGATGGATTACATGTTTGTATTGGAAGAGAATTTTTTTCTTAGTCCTCTAAAAAGGTTAGTCCTATAAATTAAGTGTTAAATTTTCATGTACATGCAACAGTTTTTTAAGAAATTGAAATATATATAAATTGTGAAATAGAAAATTTAATTCTCGTATCAACTTTGATGGGTCTATCTCGCGATGGTCCAACGTATGCAAGCATTGGTGTATTCATTATAAAATCAAATGGCTCCTTAATCTTGTCTTAAATTCTAATTAAGGTATCTCGATCCAATTGTATCTGAATTTTTCTTGTATTACAAGAGACTCTTTCTCTGGCCATGTCACGCAACATTTCTCATTAGTCGATTATTGGTAATTCTTATAATGTCATTTTCTATGCCATTTCTGTTGTTGATTGCTTTTTTTTTCCATAATAGTAAAATCATCATAATTGATTTCACTTTTATGCATGACTTAATTAATCCATACATTATATCGAAATTCCTCCCATTAATAGAAATTAAAGAACTCAATTGTTAAAGTTGATGTTTGGTTTCCAGCATTTATCACATAAAATAATGATAAGCATTTGGTACCCTTTGAATTTAAATCCAATTGATTAATTAATTAATATAAAGAGGATTGAGAAAATAATTACTACTAATATTTATAAGAATGATTTTAATTGGAAACAGTATATATCTCTCTCTTTAGAAAAAGTGGTAATGGTGGATTATATTGTAGTCAACACCAGAGTGTGGACAAAAAGAGGGAGTGGGTCCCTTTGCCTCCATATATTCCCGAAATGATGATAAAAGGGCCCCCTAAAATTACATTGCTTTTCCTCATAATGCTTTTATTAATACTCCATTAATTAATTAAATAATACTAATTCTATCTTATCAATCTCTCTATTTAATCAATGACTAATTATACTGCGCACTTCGAGTGTACCCTACCCTAAGATAGGGTACACCCACTTTAAAAAACGTATACAAATAGTATAAACAAAAACATATACTCCCTCCGTCCCAACTTCAACTTCACACTTTCCGTTTTGGTCCGTCCCAAATTCAACTTAACACTTCCATGAAAGGAAAAAACAACAAACTAATATCTCTCTAACATACTTTAATTTCAAATTTGTCATCACCTTTTTAACACACATAAAATACTTTATCATTTATTTATTATCCAAAAATATCATACCGCCCTCAAAAGTAAGTCAAAAAGTGATTTTCTTAAACTTTGTATATACAGTAAACGTGAACTTGAATTTGGGACGGAGGGAATACAATTTTGAATAAAAATGTACTCCCTCCGTCCCAGGAAAGATTGCACCCATTTCCTAGCACGGAGATTAATAAAGTGGTGACTTTTAAGGGTATTATGTTATTTTTTTTTGTAATAAATAAATGATAAAGTATGTTACGTGTGTTAGGTATGAGTGTTTTTTTTTTAAATAAAGTGTATGGAGAAGTGTGATTGTGTTTGACTTTTTGTTTTTTAAGGAATGTGCAAACTTTTGTTGGACAATCCAAAATAGAAAGTGTGTCATCTTTCCTGGGACGGAGGGATTATACAATTTAATTATTTTTTTAATGAAAAATTGAATGTAAAAAATATACAATTATTAAAAACATGTATACACTATTGAATAAAAAGTTAAACACATATGGATGCTAGTTTTTTTAATGAAAAACTTAGTGTGAAAAAAGTATACAATTATTAAGAAATACGTATATAAAATAAAATAACATTTATACAAAATTGAATAAAAAGTTATATACATATAGATGCACCAAATATCAACTCTTAATTAATTATTAAATTAAATAGCCTTACGTCATATTGGACTAGAAATATGTAGTTTTCATACTCATAAATTACTCATTTCACCCGCATTCTTTCACTCCTATGTATGCACATTTTTAAAATTTGTTTACACTAAACATTATTAACATGATCAATAATATAAAATTTTCACTTAAATTTTAGATTTATGAGTTAAATTCAAACAACTTTATACACTTTTCTTTTTTTCAAATTACTCAACACACTACTATTTTATTTTTTTAATGCACGTGCTCATGTATAAACTCAAAAATACTCGTAACAAAGGAAGTAGTTTATATCATATTTGAGTTTTAATTCAAGGGCATTTGTCAAAATGCCACTTATTATAAATTCTTTATAACAATGTTATTTTTAAAATATTTTGGATATTATTTTCTCTATACTACGATTCTACCCGCAATTATATGTGCGATACTTCATGAAACTTTTCATGCGACTCTACTCCATGTGTACGATTCTTCACACAACTCTTCATGAACATACACCTACGACCTCTCAGATGACTATATATTCATAATCTTCGTGAAGAGGGTAAATCGAGTAAAAAATTATATGTTCTCAAAATATTTGTTGTGTAATCTTATTTTTCAAAAGAACTTACAAAACATGACATGTGGTACAAATTCTATACGAAAATGTTTATATTTTCTCGTTTGTTTGTCATAAAAATATTTATACCCCAAAAATAGAAAGAATATCAAATAATTAATTTTTCAATACACTTATTTAATTAAAAAAATTGTATTCTTGTCTAATCAACATATTTTATAATTTTTAATTGTATACAAAGATTACATTACCTTTAAAGAAAAATCATTAATAAGTCAATATAATTATTTTCCAAAAAAAAAAAAAAAACTTGGGACATCTATTGTGAATATCCTTCCTACGGGGAAATATAATTTAAGGACTGGAATAATGCAATTAGACATGAGGATATGAATTTATAGGCCATTTTTTTCCAATAATAATCTATCTTTAAAAGTTTAAAATTGAGAATACTTTTATAAAATCGCTCCTATATACATACACTCCAATTTGATGTTGCATGAGAGTCATCCGCATTCTACGTTGAGTTTTGTACGTCGCTCTAGGGACGTAAGCGAATCAAACAGTTCGCGAGTTATTCGAGTCTCGATTCGTTAAAGTATTCGTTCGAACTCGTTCGTTAACCTTAACAAATCAAACCAAACTTAAATTTTTAGCTCGAATAGTCTATCAAACCAAACTCAAGCATAAGAGTGTTCGGTTCGATAGCTCGCGAACATATTGGTTAATGAACTCGTTAATGACTTGCAAACGTATTCGTAAATTTTATAATTATTTTTAGTATTATATATTACTCCCTCCATCCACTGTTAATCTATCAATTTTACTATTTTGGGTCGTCCACTCTCAATATATCCATTTCCCTTTTTAGACATATGGGACACACACTCTCACTAATACAATTAATATATGAGACTCACATCCTCCACTAATATAACTACCCACTACACATAAAATAATACTCCCTTCGTCCCATAATACTTTTCATGTTTACTGTTCCATGTTGTTCAAGAAAATGTGCACTTTTTGACCAATTTTATTGACTTTGGAGGGAATTGTGGTATTTTTAGATAATAAAAATGATAAAGTAATGATATGTGTGTGAAAAGGGAGTGGCAAATTTGAAATTAAATGAACTTTTGAGATTGTTAGATAAAGTGATGTTTCTTTTTTTGGGGTGTGAAAGATTTTGTGGGACAAACAAATGGGGAAAGTGTGAAAGGTTTTATGGGACGGAAGAGTAATACTCATTAATCCACGTACAAAAAACAAATGGATACATTAACAATGGTCGGAGAGAGTATTATTTATTTATTAATATTCCATAATTAAATATTTTATATTAAACCACACAAATATGATAATAACTTAAGTCATTATTTAAATATTTAAATATTTTTTTTACATTTATTATTATATTTTGTTAGTTTGTTTATTTAATATTATGAATAACATTAGATGTTTATAAATGAAATGTTCTTTTAATATTTACGAACAAAAATATTTAAATATTCATGAAAAATGTTCATAAACAAGTTATTTTATGTGTTCGTGAACACGTTCATGAGCCTTAACAAACGGTTTGAGTTCGAGCTCGAGTTCGATATTTTTTTTCTTGACGAGTTCGAGCTCGGGCTCGAGTTCAATAATTCCTTAACAAACGATACTCAAACCTAATAGTGTTCGACTCGATTCGATTCGATTACATCCCTACTCGCTACTCAGGATATGCCTCAGCCTCGACTACGTGGGGTCGTTCGGCCATCAAACGACCCCACGTAGCTTCATGAAGTAAACCCTCCCCCTTAGCTTCAATTTCCTTCATGGTTGTTGAGGTCTTGGGTGTTGACATGTTCTTAGCTTTCAATTGATCATAGATTAAGATTAGCATCTTAATTAGCTACTTACCATCGTCACATTATTCATGTTTCATAGTTTTAAGTTGTAATTAATGTGTTTAATCAATTCTGGCTTGCATCTTATTATAATCACCTCGATTCTATTGCTTTTACTCTCTTCATAATCAATATGTACAGAAGCTCTGAAACCTATAATGAAAAAGAAAAAAAAAAAGGTTCAACACGAAAAATTCCCTACACAGCAAACCAAACCGATTTGCACCGCAAAACATATGGTTTTTTTTTTTAAATAATAAACCACAATTAAAATTATATCGCATAAGTAATGCAATATTTTTAATTTTTTTTAAAAGAGATTTTAAAAAAATGCATGAATTAATAGTTGAATTTTGAAAATTGCTACCCAACAAGTATATAATACTTCCTCCGTTTCATTTCAGATGATACACTTTTCATTTTGGGTTGTACCACAAAAATTTACATCTTTCTAAAAAAGCTAAAAGTCAAATACAATCACTCTTACTCATACACTTTATTTACAAAAATATCACTTTTACCTAACACAGCTAGCATAATTTATCATTTACTATTTATTACCAAAAAATATCATAATATCCCTAAAAGTTATTATTTTTTTAATTTCCGTGCTAGAGGAGGGGGAGCAAACATTTATGGGATGGAGGGAGTATATTTTGAAAGAATTACACTTTTTGACTTTTTTTCATTCTTCATCATGCAATTAATACATTGGTGCATGTAATGTCTCGCGTGTACGTAGTCGCGTCGCGTGTAATGTCGTATATATATTGGTTAAAATAATTTCCAAACTTAGTCACATATGAATCATCGCAAGACTCAAGAGAATGATTTCTAATTATTACTTCATCCGTCCCGAAAAACTTTTCACGTTTACTGTTCCACGTTATTTAAGAAAAGTTGCGCTTTTTGACCAACTTTATTGACTTTGGAGGATATCATAGTATTTTTAAGTAAAATAATGATATGTGTGTGAAAAGTGAGTGACAAATTTGAAATTAAAGTAACTTTTGAGGTTGTTGGATAAAGTGGGGTTTTCTTTTTTGAGGGGTGAAAGATTTTGTGGGACAAACAAATGAGGAAAGTGAAAAAAATATTATGGGACTGGGGGAGAATTATTTTTAAGTGATATTTTTTCAAAACAAGAGAATGATTTCTAATTATTACTTATTATTTTTAAGTGATATTTTTTCGAAAAAATTATAAGAAGTGGTAATTTTTTTTATCAAAATGAAATATTAAAAGTGTTATTTTTGCTTATGTCCCTTCAATCAAATTGGTTTATTCATTCTTGTGTAAAACCCAAATCCCAAATTAAAAAAATAATAATATTAATAAATAAATAAATAAAATCTTATTGTATGGAGTACTAGATACATATGGTGCAATAATTATAGGAGTATATGATTTGATGGATAAATAGTAAAAATTTGTTGGGTTGAACAGAAGATTAATAATGATATGGTGTGTAAATAAATTCGTGCGGTTTTGATGCATGGACAAGTACATTGAAAGATCCATAAGGAGACAAATTTTCAAATCTAAATCATTTGGTTTGCAAAATTAAAGAGTGTTTTTGGAGGGAAAAATGCATGCCATATTCTCTCTCTTTTATTATATCTCAATCATCACTCAATCCACAAATACTACAATATAACTTACTAACTACTAATGAAAGAAAAAAAAAAAAAAAAAAAAAAAAAATATATATATATATATATATATATATATATATATATATATATATATATATATATATATATCAAAACCAAATTATGAGCATATGCCCCATTCACAAAAGCAACTATCCGCATAACCTTTTTCCATCTCACTTTCACTATAATTTTCCACAATCTACTTGTCCAAAACCAAATGTGTTTCTAATGGTTTCTTCAAATATGATTTATTATTATTTTCTATTTTTTGAAATCCATGTTTGATATTTTTGTTATGATTATAGTAAAAAAATGTTAGATGTATAAATGTCGTGAAATGATGTTTATGTGAGACAAGTTGTGAAACTTGTTATAATTATTGTATACTTAATGTATGTTTATTAGTAGTTAAAATTTGTTTTTCTAAAATATGATACATTAAAATATGATTTATATTGTTATAATGTAATTCATTACAACTATATTTTTACTGTTAAAAACATATTTTATATATATAATAAATTACTTTAATAACGGGTTGACTTTCCTCACAAGAGAGAGTATATCAAATTTATGACTACTAGTTATACAGATTTAGCATCTGTGTAACAAAGACACAAACCAATCCTAATTGGTAAAAAACTTTGTGAGCTTAAATATTAAGTATTAGTAATACAATTATAAAATAATAGCATGCATGTACGATAAATTTTTATAATATGTTGATGTGAGTTTTGCCAAAAAAAAAAATAATAATAAAAATCCTGCGCAAACATTTTTCTTTATACTCTATACAAAATACTCTGCATATTTACTACGTATAAGTATTAAAATATTAGGGGATGTTTAGTATAAATTCTACAATGATAATCACAATAGAAATCATTGAATAGTTTATAATGTGTTTAATCAATGAATACTATTGATGATTGGAGTAGTTAGTAGAAGTAACAAATTGATTAACTAATTAGAAATCACGTGAAATCAGGAGCTCGAATATTTCCAGTTTTGGCAATGTTTATGAAGGGGTTGAAGCTGCCATGAATAATCTGCGGGACATTCAAATCCGCATTGGGGAGGAAGGGGATTCGGTGGAACTTTTTTGTGATGAGGTGATGCACATATCGCCTTAAACAAAAAACTCATTGAAAAGCACAAATTTTGGGCTCAGAAAAACAGGAGTTCTTGGCTGAGCGATGGAGATAGGAACACTGATTTTTTTCATAAAAATCAGAGAGTTTCTAAGACTAAATCCCAATCAACTCGATGCTTATTGATGGGGAGGTATCTAGCGATCCTGTTCAGATATCGCAGCACATAATAAACTACTATATGGATCTTTTTAAAGCCCCGGATGATGAGGTTTGTTTTGATGGACTAGAATTCGTTGACGCTTTTATGTCTGTTGACGATAATAGGGTTTTAATCGATATTCCTTCGGAGGATAAAATTAAAGAGGCGGTGATGAATCTTTCTGCTGATAGTGCTCCTGGGCCGGATGGATTTGGGGGTCTTTTTATCAACGATGTTGATACTTTATTGGCCCGGATGTTTGCGCTGCAATTCGGTATTTTTTCACATATGGACAACTACCGACAAGGATCAATTGCAATTTTGTTGTCTTGGTGCCAAAAGTTGACAAAGCTAATAGGGTGGAAGACTTTCGCCCGATCAATCTGTGTAATTTCTTCTTTAAGATATTCACAAAGATACTAGCCACCAGGTTGGGTCCTCTCCTCAATAAACATTTAGGGGTGTATCAGTTTGGCTTTATCCCAGAACGGAATATACATCATTGCATTGCTATAGCATCAGAAAGTTTTAACAGTTTGGATAATTATCTGATGGGTAGTGTTGGATTTAAACTGGACATCAGAAAGGCTTTCGACCCCCTAAGATGGAACTTCATTCTAGAGGTTCTCCACAGTATGGGCTTTCATCCGACGTTCATCAAGTGGATTCAGACTATCTTTGCCTCTGCTAAAGTGTCAATCCTTGTCAATGGAAGTCCAAAAGGTTTCTTTGATTGTGATAGGGGGTTCGTCAAGGAGATTCTGTCTCTCCTTTATTATTCTACATTGCTGAGGAGGTCCTTGGAAGGTGGATAGAAAGAAAAATTCATGATGGCGAAATGCTCCCAGCCAAGGCTAATAGAAATACTCTTATCCCCCCTTACCTATTTTATGCTGACGACATTGTCGTATTTTGTAGGGGTAATGAGAGTTCAATTAGATGCTTTAAAAGCATTTTGAACGATTATGCGAACATGTCAGGGCAGGTGTTTAATCTGTCTAAATCCAAAGTTTTTTTTGTAAACATGTCAAGGCAGTTGATAGACGTAGAATTCATCATTTTTTGGGTATCCAAGAGGGAAGTTTTCCTTTTAAATACTTAGGAGCCCCTATCTTTATTAGAGCCCTAAGAGTGCTCATTTTCAGCAGGCAACGGATGTTATTCTTATCAAATTTCACAGGTGGATGGGTAATACCCTATCAATGGCTGGAAGGATATGCTTGGTTAATGCGGTTATAATTTCTTCTGCTGTCCATGTCATGATGATTTATTGGTAGCCGAGACATCAAGTAAGGAGAATCGAGCAAGCTTGTCGTAATTTTATTTGGTCGGACGATCCAACAAAGCAGCATCACTTTACTGTAGCTTGGAAAAGAATATGCTCTCCCACGGCAGAGGTTGGTTTGGGCATTAGATCTCTTCGAACTGCTAATGAAGCTTACGTGATGAAGCTTGCATGGAAAATTATGGAAGGAAAGGGTGCACTTGAGTTTGTTAAATCCAGGTGGTTTGAAAGGCAGCTGAAGAGGGCTCGATATGTCCCCTCGTCTATTCGAGGCGCTGTTATGGATCATATAAATCGTTTGAAATTAGATGAGGAAATATGGATTGTTGGGTATGATACCAGGGTTCGTTTTTGGCTCGATAACTAGATTGGAATACCGATTGCAGATATGGTAGGAATACCTCATGAGTATCGGCACCAATTTGATAATGTGATAGGCAACTATTTATATGATGGGGATTGGTATTTAACCCGAGTTTTACGACTGCGTATCCTAATATTGTGGATTTAATCATGTCATTACACTTTGAAGATTACAGGGCATGGACGAAAGCTTTTCAGGATAAAGTCACCTCCAAAGTTGCATACATACACTTGAGACATGCTTACTTGGAAGTCAATTGGGGAAAGTGGATTTGGTCGTCCTTCATCCCGGCTAGGCGATCAATCACAGCTTGGAAGACATTAAGAGGTGTCCCTCACAATGCTATCTTTGCAAAGCTGGAGAGGATACAGTGGATCATATCTTCCTGCACTGCTCGGTTTCTTCTAATGTCCTATTTCATGTCTTAGCAAGTTTTGCTTTTGGTCACAGGATGATTGTGGATCAATCGTTAGAGGGCTTCATTCTACAGGCCATTGCAGTTTCAGAGAGTGCTCAAATAGGGTCGATTGGAGATTGGTCATTGTATCATATCTTTGAATTATTGGCAGAAACGCAATGAAATGATGAATGATGAATATGAGTTGTTCAATGATGGAGATGATCAAGAGCTACGAGATAAAGTGGTTCGAGTTTCCAAGATTAAAGCACAGTTAATGGCGTTTATCAAGGAAGGGGAAGACGTCAAATTGAGCAGCATGAATAACACTATGGAGGATTTCAACACTTTGAGGTACTTCAAGATCAAAGATGTGCCGAGGAGAGCCCCGTCGATCACCCCAGTAAAATGGTGCCCGCCGGCAGCAGGATGTGTGAAGGTGAACGTAGATGGACATGCAATTGGAGCTCCGGGGATTATATCTGGTGGTGGCATCTTTCGGAACAGCCGAGGCTTTCCTATGGGATGTTTTACTTCAGGATTTGGGTTTGGATTCGCTATGGAAGCAGAGTTGTTGGCAGTGTTTTTGGCTATTGATTATACTAATGAGAAGAATTGGAAGATCATTTGGCTTGAGACGGATTCAACATATGTTGTATATGCTCTTACACAACAGAATCCTACAATACCTTGGAAGCTCATCTCCAAATGGCGAAGAGTAAAAGAGCTTCTTCGAGGCTTTACATTTTGCATCACCCACATCTACGGAGAAGGAAAAAGAATTGCAAATGCTTAATTTGAACTTGGGGGGCCACTGAGCTGGATGGATTCGATCGCTACTGATCTTCATCACTTACTTTTTTATGATATGAATAGAGAATATTTCAGATTTAGATAGAGTTTTTTAGCCTCGAGCCTTTCAAACATCTTTTTGTAATCCACTTATACTCTTTCGTTTCTCTTTTTATGATTATTATGATTATAATAAACATGTAATTTGATGGATACAAATTATAGTTGCCTTCGAAAAAAAATTCATTAAATGGAGAATTAAAGTGGCGTTGGAAAGCGGGAGAAAAGATAGTGGGCTTTGTGAATGTTTGGTGCAGCCCATTAGCCTGGAATCCGTACACCAACATCCCAAACTTCCGGTATTTGCTATACACACACATAAATAAATAAAAAATTAATTAATTAAAAAATATTAATTCCTCCGTTCAAAAGAAAGTCTTTTCCTTTTTCGACTTTGATTAAGGAGTATTATTATTTAATGCGTAGTGGTAGCTGTATTAGTGAGAGTGTGAGTCTCCATATTTTAATTGTATTAGTGGGTGCATGTGTGAGAGTTTCATGTTTGAAAAAAAAAATGATACTCTTTGTGGTGAAAGATCAAAATGGAAAAAAGACTCTCTTTCGTGCTGACGGAGGGAGTATAATAATAGAGAGATGTTAAATATTGTTAATACACAAATACAATCAGATTCTCATTCCTCCGTCCCATCTTAATAGTTGCATATTTTTAATTTGGTCATCTCATTGTAATGATTATTTCCTTTTTTGGTATATGGAACCCACACAAAATAATCAAATTATCTTCATGGGGCCATCTACAACAATAATACAACTACCCTCTCACCTCATTACACATTAAAAACTTCCTTAATAAGTAGCTAATCTGATGCTTTCTTATTGGAAAATGATACACTATTTAGAATTTTTGCATTATATTGAACCAATCATTTTCTATTGTCATCGGTTTTCAATAAAACTTCTAAATTATTTAATACCCAAATACTATAGTGTAAAAATTATCCTCATTAGGATAAGAAAAATGATGATGTAATTAAAAGATTAAAATACAAAATATTAGTGTATTAAATAAATAGAATGTGGAATAGGTGGGAATGTAAGTAGAAGTAGTAATGTTGGTGCAGAATGGAGAATAATAAATGAATGAAAGGTACTAACGAGGGAATTAGGGAAAGGTTTCACATGAGAGATTAAAATCCAAAACCAAATCTATGGAGATTGCCAGCCCCCACTCTGTTAACCCTTATTTCACTTTAATCCTTCTACTATTCCTTATTACATTTTCTCCCCACAAATGTAATAGCACAAATGATACAATTAATGAAATTTTAGATTTTCACTTTTAAATCAGATTTTTACATTGGCTGACTATAAATTTCTATTTTAATCGTTATTGATCGTTCATTATAGGATAATTAATCTTAGAGTGAGGCTTGCGTGCGCCCGGACACACGGGAACATATTCCGTGCGCTTTTAGAAATTTAGTATTATGGGTAATGGTACATTGCTTTGATCTAAAGGGTATACATTTTAATTAATAAAATGTACACTATTTTGTTCTAAAGGGTATACACTTTTCATTAATATTTTTTTCTTTAGAAAATAAAGGGTACACATTTATATACTAAAGTGTATACAATTTAACACAAAATTTTAAAGCGCACGGAGTGTTGTCCATGCACCCAGATACACAATAATTTTCTTTAAAAAATAAAGGGTACACATCTGTATAGACATGCACCCCGCTTCGAAACCTCCGGTTCGGAGGAACCGGCGGTTCCGGTTCCAAGATAGGGGGAACTGGAACCGAACCGGGGTACGAAGCTTTCGGTTCCGGAACCGACGGTTCCGGTTTTAATTTTTTTTTTGGATTTTAAGCTTAAAAAATAAAAAAAAATTAAAAAACCGGCGGTTCGAACTGGAAACGCCGGTTCGGAACTGGAACCTCCGGTTTTTTTCCCAAATATGAGGAACCAGAACTGAACCTTCCTTAGCCGGTTCCGGTTTTTTTTTGCCGGTTCCGGAACCGGGGGTTCCCCGGTTCGAACCGCCAGTTCCGTTTCATTTGTGCATGTCTACGTCTGTATACTAAAAGGTATATAATTTAACATAAAATTCTAAAGGCGCACGAAACGTGGTCCGTGCGCTTTGGCGCAGAGGAGTTTTTGCCTTAATCTTAACCGATGATAGTAATAACGTACATCGACTGTTCTAATCATCACTATCCTAGGGGCTCCTGAAACCCTTTTTTTTTTTTTTTCGAAGAAGGTATCCTCTAGCGATTTCATCCGTTCTTAGTAGTCAATCATCGTAAGATTGTATGTCTTCACTATATTTTTCTACTTAATAATGGTGTTACTAATTAATCTTCAATTTGAACCCTTTTTTTTTTTAAGATTTCAATGGATGATTTATCGGGTTTATTACACTTGGCCTTTTTCGCTTACATGAATTGTGTGTTATCTATTCCTTTATATTCGATCACGTTTGTATGTTCTAATCCATAACTTCTTTTTACATAAACATTACAATTTATTTATCATTAAAAGATACTCCACCAAACACCGCTAAAAGTTTGTCAAAAGGGAAAATTTGTGTGCATCAGGGCGCAAGGCACACTTTGTGCGCATTTAGAATTTTGTGTTAAATTGTATACCCTTTAATATAAGATGTATACCCTTTATTTTCTGAAGAAAAATAAAAAATATTAATGAAAAGTGTATACCTTTTAGAACAAAATGGTGTACCCTTATTAATTAAAGTTTATACACTTTAGAATAAAACAATGTACCCTTACCCATAGTACTAAATTCTAAAAGCGCACAGTGTGCCCCGACGCACAAGCCTCACCCTTGTCAAAAAGCAATATTATTTGGCAAATTCCAAATTCACCATAATTGTGAATTTAATTTAGTGTGGGATGAGGAGAGTATGCTATAAAGAAAGAAGAATAAGAAGTTTAGGGGGCAGAGTGTAATGCAGTGAAAGATAAAGGGGCAAAGTGAAATTTGTAAAAAATTGTGTGGTGAGAGTAAATAGTCAGTGATGCATAGCTACCTTAACATCTGAGAATGACAACAGCTGTCAAAAGTCAGAAGCACCCCACCACCCACCACCCACCACCCACTAAGTAGTACACTGTTATATGTCTCACTGATCTTACCACCTTTCTGTTTCATTGCTACTACATTTTTTTACATAAAATTTTTACATATAATATTTTTTCATTTCAAATGGAACCCTTTTACAGTATTTTAGTTAAATAAACATCCTTGTTGAGATCGTTAATACAGATAAAAAGTGGTATTCCATACTTTAGTGCCTAATTAATAAAAGTGACGGTCTCCCAGAACCGATTCTATGAGAAGGACGAGAGGTGAAAATATTTTTAATGAAAAATGATACAGTATATAATTAACGAAAAATGATAACCGTTCTTTAAATTATTTCCTTAACAATTTATAATATATAAAATGTAATAATATATCTAATTAAAAATGATAACATCTTTTACATAAAAAATCACAGGCAAGTGTTGCTTTAATTTTGTGTTTTACAATTTATTACGCATCATTTATTCCTATATTATGAATTTTAAAAATTAGTTTTGAGTTTTTAAAATTCATAAAAATATTTCACATACTCCCTCCGTCACATTTAAAAGTTTCTTTTTTTTTTGGTATCACACCAAAAAGTCTTATTTATTTTTTTACATACATATGATCACACATATCTATTAATACAATTAAAATAAGGGGTCCACATTTCCACTAATACAACCACATACCACATATTAATTAAATAATTGAAATACTTTTTAATCCACGAGTAAAAGATATTTTTTTAAATGGGACAGATGGAGTATTCAATTACAAATCTTATTAATTTTTAACTTATTCTCATTTCATACATTTTCTCCTTTTTTTCTCTCTCCCTCCTTATTCTTTCATTTAATAACAATTAATATTCTTTGAGTTTTGTTTGTATATGCTTTTCAAATCCAAATTTAAAATTAAGTAATCAATTCTTAATTTGAATTTAGTAAAATCAAATTATATAAATCTCACTTATTTCTTAAGCACATGAAATCCTACTATTACACCCATATTTTTCCACTCTTACTAATTGATTTGATATAAAAAATTAAAATTTACCCTTAAATCTATGGAAACTATATTTGTGCGACAAAAGAAAGTATTTGTTATTCATACCCGAAACAAAAATCACTAGCATAATTGGTATGATTGAATGAAATTATGTTGAAATGGAATGAGCTTATGAATGGAATAAAGATGAGAAAGGAATGATTAAAAATTAAAATTTTCATAATTGATATTACTTGGAAATAAGGATAGATATGTCTAGGATCAACATATTATTATCATGAACAATTTCATGAATTTGATTAATAACAATAATAGTGTTAAAAATAGTCAGAATGAAGAGTATGATATGCCTAATCCATTTTAGAACTTTATTAAGAGGTTTGTAATTTATAACCAATCTAGGAATACCTCTTTCTATTTCTGAATGTTTATTAACATAAAATGCAGTGCATGACCATGGCGATTGAGAATGACTTATAAGTCTTTTCTGCAATAAAGATTCAATCTCCTTTTTGCATAATTCTAAATATTCAGAATTCATTTGACAAGGTCTAGCCTTTGTCGGAATATTTCTTTCATTAAAATCTTCCTCATAAGGAAGGGAAATAATATGTTTCTTTCTATCCCAAAATGCATCAGGATGATCATTACATATCTCTAATGAAAGTTCATTTTTCAAAATGCTAATTTTATCCTGTAATTTAGGATTTTTTAATTGTTCATCTATAGTGATAATATTAATCTCCTGTTTCAAGAATCCTATCTGATTCTGTTTAGCCATAATACTATCATATAGGCTATGTAATTTCTTCGTTATTGGTTCAACAATGAATTCAAGAAAAATATCTTTTCCTTGGAACGTACCTATTATCCCGTTATTATCAATATTTTTTATGGGATAAATATTATTCAAAAATGGTGTACCAAGTATAATTTGATTTGAAATATCTTTTGCAAGTATAAAACTTTGTGGTATGCATTTATTATTAATGCATACAAAAGCTTTAGGGATTTTATAATTTATCTGGAGTTTATCACCACCAGCATGCCATAAAGTATGACTTGTTTTATAAAAGTATCTAGTAGGGATTAACCCTTCTTGAATAACATTCAAATCTGCTCCACTATCAACAAGAGCAATAAATGATTTTGTATAATGATTATCAATTAATAATGATATTTTAACATACCATTTTTGAGATATGACTGTCTCTATTGTAGATAGAAAATTATCTTTTTCTACTATAGGTAAATTATTAATATTATCTGGGAAAACTTCATTTTTTTCCTCAATATTTTTTTCTATTCTAGATATTCTAGACTTCTGAATAAAATTCTCATTTTTCAAGAATTTTATTTCTTCTTTCAAATTATTAATTTCTTTATAAATATCTGGTAGAGATATATCTCTTTGACTTTGAGATTTTATTTTTAATTGATTCATTACCTCAGACATATTATAAGATTTATCCTTATTAAGAATATTATTTATTTTTTCTTCTTCTTTATTAGAAGTAGATGTCGAGGCACCCTTATCATTACCTAATTCATCAATTATTTTAGTTCTTAATAAAGGATCTTTTATTAATTTTAGTAACTCAAAAATATTTTGAGAATCTAAAACATTAATACTCATATTAGAGAATTGTGACATTATTTTGTAAAATTCAGATTGATCATTATCAATATTATTTATTTCCTTGGGACATATTAATCCTTCTTTACAGGGTTCACATTCCTCTGAATTATATAATTCTTCATTTTCTAAATTTCTTACAATCTCATCTTCTGATTCAGAAGTAGTAGAAATTTCTGATTCTGATTCCTCAGATTCTGATTTTTCTATCAAAGATTGTATTATGATATCTTTTATATCATCTGGTATTTCCAAATTAGAAATTCTTTTCTTTGTCCAACAAAATTCATTGGTATGACCTTTTCTCTTGCATATTGTACAATATCTCTTTTGATTCTTATTGAATCTTTTCATATATTTTTTCTTTTGGAATTCATTCTTCCTTTGGAAATTTTCTTCCTTTCTTTTTCCTTTTCTTTCAATTTCTTTCGAAGAATATTTCTTCTTTTTAGGTTTATAATTTTCCCTTTTCTTCTTACTGGATGAAGCATTATCCAACCCAAATTGTTGACAAAATTCTCCTAATTGTTTCTTTTCTAAGAAACTTTGTCTTTTTAATTGTTGATTTAGCTTTATTTCATTACATAAAGCTAATCCTTCTTGTATACAAGTATCTATCAAAGATCCGTATGTATATTTTTCATACTGAATGGTAATATCATTACCTTTTATAACTTTTCTTATTCTCTCAGCAAATAAACTTGGTAATCCATCAATAAATTTGGATTTCCAATGAGTATTATTACATTCTGGTAACTCCATTACTCTGCTTAGGAAAGTATCCTTGTACCACCTAAAATCAGAGAGTGTTCTACATCGTAGATTTTGTAATAATGTTCTAATAATATCACTATTATCACTAAATCTTCCAGTAAAATGTTCAATTATATTAACTGCTAATGTATAAACTGCAGTTTCAACAACTCTATTATCTTCTTGCTTATTAGCATTAAGAATATTATCTCTATCTTGTGGATTTAAGTAATTATCCCACCAGCCTTTAAGTTGGCCTGTAAAACCAGCTATTATCATGGCTGCTATTGTTTTATCAGAATTTTGACTATTCTTACATATTGTAGAATACATCAACATTCTATGAACAGTATTATAGATCTGTTTATTAGAATATCCATCAATATTCCATTCATAAATTTTATTTCCAGAATAACTGATATCTATCGTATCAGTATATTCCTCATGTAAAACATCCATCGGAGTAGGTCTACTATAATAGAACTTACTCTGAATATGTTTATCTGCCCATTTATTATGGAGCTTACTTATTTGATCTCGTAAAACCTCTTTTTTATCTGGGTTTTCTATCAAATTATAATCTAATTCTTTATCCAAAGTTTTTATACTGAGTTTATTAAACTTTTCTTCCAAATATTTTTCCAACTCATGTAATGGTTGGGTTTTAAAATTTGAAATTATTGGAGGTGGTTGAAAACTAGGAAATATCTCCTTTTTTATATAAGGAGTTGAAACTTCTGATGAAGAAGCTATTTCCTTATTTTCAATAACCTCTTTTCCCTTATCAAGAGATTTATCATTTATTTTTTTAATTATTAAATCCAATTTATTATTAATAAGTTGAATTTGTTCATTTATTACAATTAATGACAGATTTGTATAATTCTGTCCTTTAAATACATTATTAATGTATTTACTCGTAACTTGAAGAGTATCATCTTCAATTAATTTAGCAAATGCTAAAAAGTTTAATTCTTTCATTTTAAATGGTTGTTGTGGTGGAAATATTTCCTTGTTCACAGAACCATCTTGCATTGTATAGTTTCTTTCTAAAATAAGAATATAATTCTTAACATAAGTTTCTATAAACCATGCTGCAAATGGTATGATCATATTTTTCTCTTCACAAGTCTTATAAAACTCGTATTGAAATTTACTAATTTCAATATTAGTAAAATTATCAAAAAACCAATTTCTAAAAGGAGTATATCCTTCATTTTTAAATTCATCTGAAATTATTTTTCTGGCTTTAGAGCCAGGTCTAAAATCTATTATTTCATCGAAATCCATAAATTATATAGATTCATACATTTCCGACATTGTCGGTTCCATCCTATTGGATTCTTTCATGATATTGTTTTTATCTTTGTATAATTTTCTTATTCCAGGATTTAATCCTGTGACAGATTCTATATCATCTGTATAAGCATCATTTGCCATTTGAGATATATTAGTTCTATCTTCTCTTATTTGAGAAGTAGAAGCTCTAGATGTTTCGATTATGTAATCTATTGGAGAAATATAATTTCTCAATGAATTACTTTTTTGTATCTTTTCAAACTGTATATTTACAGTTCCTTCAGAACTTTGCATTATATTCATGATATTATCATGATTTTGTACTTGAGTTTGAATTGGTACAGCTTGTTCAATCTTCCAATTTTCTGGAAATTCTATTTCTTCCCATCGGATAGGTCTTCTGGTGATAATATTTGACCTATTAAAATTAGTTTCAATAATAATGGTCTCATTTTTATAATCCATCATTTTACACTGAGGATTCAATGTGATTAATGGTTTATAATATATTCTGTAGCAGACACAAATAGTTTCTGTTCCAGGAAGATAATTATATCCATTAGTTTTAACATTTAATGTTAAAGCATCAAGTATATTAACATCCGATAAAGATAATTGTAAATTCGGATAAACATTAAAATAAACTGGTCCATTGGCCAGACTAGATTGAATAATTCCCATCAAAGATTGTTTCCAATTAAGATTTCTACCATCTCTTAAAGCTGCTATAAAGCTTTCTGGTAAACCTTTTAAAGTTAAAGGTTTAAATGCAATTTGTACTAATCCTATATGTAAGAAATTATAACCATTTCTATATTTATTGATATCCTTATCTGATAACAATTTAATAATCATTTCATTATTATCTAATGAAATTGATTCTTCAGTAGTCTTTACTATCTGAAGAAATCCCATTTTTTCAAATGTACCCAACTTATATATAAGTCTGGGTTCTATTCTAGGAATTGTCCATTTATTAAGCAAATCTAAATGCATAGGCATCCAATTCCTAATAAAAAGGATTTGTTAGACAGACTTTATAATGGTCTAATATTTTCAAAATTTGATTTAAAATCAGGATATTGGCAGATACAAATTAATAAATCTGATAGATATAAAACAACATTTAATGTCCCAATAGGACACTATGAATGGAATGTAATGCCATTTGGTCTTAAAAATGCTCCTTCTGAATTTCAGAAGATTATGAATGATATTTTTACTCCTTATAGTGAGTTCATTATTGTTTACATTGATGATATTTTAATATATTCAAAAACTATTGAAATGCATTTTAAACACTTGCATATTTTCAAAGGTTTAATAAAACAAAATGGCTTAGTTATATCTAAACCAAAAATGGATTTATTTCAGACTAGAATAAAATTTCTAGGTCATTTTATTAAGGTTCCATTCAGGAAAATGGAATAATGCTCAAAAGAATTATGCCACTATTGCGAAAGAAATACTTGCTATCGTTAAGTGTGTATTAAAATTTCAGGATGATTTATATAATCAGAAATTTATAATTGTCACTGATTGTAATGCAGCTAAATTTATGTTTAATAAAGATTTTAAACATGATGTGTCTAAGCAAATGTTTGCTAGATGGCAGGCTCATTTAGCCCCATTTGATTTTGATATTATCTATAAAAAAGGAGAAGATAATAATCTCCCAGATTTTCTGACCCGTGAATACTTTAATATGCAGGAATGAGACGGGGCAGCGGATCTTCCTCTCCATGGAGGGGAAGAGGTGGAAGGAGTGGGGGTTATACCCCTAATACTCCTAAAGACAAAGGGAAATCCCCAGAACTGATAGTTCAACAGGGGAAAAGAAGACTTGTGAACAAAAATTTGTCACAAGAGTTTGATGATATGGACACTGAAAGGAGTGATACTCCTACTGAAATTTCTTTTGCAAAAATTTTAGCAAAAAATGATTTTATTGAAAAATATTTTAGAAAGGAACATGAAGAAATAATCTTCATATTAGAAGACAAGGATCTAAAATGGAGTGAAGATCCATATTTTCTAATGAATAGATATTTGGATAATGGATCCAATGAAATGAGAACATATAAGTCTAGACAATACTATGAACAGATTCTAATACAGAGTGGAAGTGGTGATATTAAACACTTCAAAATGGGTAATAATGAAGAAATTTATAGCTTCAGTAAAGTACTAATAAAAAAGGTGATATCCATGGAAGAATGGGGAATTTCTCCATTAAGAGAAAGGATATTACAAAATGATAATACAAAAGTAATCTTTAAATATAATTATTGGGATTACTGTGATGCATTTACAAAATTTCTTAATTATGAGAATGATAAAAAACATCATACATGGTTTTTGAAAATATGTTCAAAAATTTATGAATTGGAAATTCCAAACTGGTTTATTTATTGGTGCAATTGTTATGGCCCAATACCAGAAATTTTGCCAGGTAATACCAGGGATTGTTTTAAAAAATGGGTAGATGTGTCGCCCAAAATGATTGAAAAACAAAATTCGAAAACAGTAATTGAAGGAATAGCTTCGTGTTACTTTTTCATTGAATTTTCTCTTCCCTGGATATTAAAATGGAAACCTGAGTTTGGTTATACTAAAACAGGTATTCCATGTCTTTACAGAACTTATCATATAAAATTCTGGGAAAAATTGGTGGAAATTGATCCACAAACAGGAAAAATGAATGGAGAAGAAACTTTTTCTCTGATAGAGAAACAGGTTTCTGAATATGAAAAACAGTTAAAGGAAAATGAATCCTCCTCGCCTTTTGATTATATCATTAATAAGGCAAGAATGAGATCTGAAAATTTAACATCAGATCAGATAATAGCTGAATACATCAAAGAAATGAAGAAAAGTTTGATGTCTCAAATAAACAGGGACAAGGAGGATTCAGTAGCATCAGAAGATATGCAAGATGCCCAAGATCCCAATGAAGAAGTCAATATTGATGATATTTTTGACTCTTTACAAGATACATTAATTGAGAATATTGTTTCAAGAAAGATGGGATCATCTTCATCAAAGAAATCAGAAGACAAATGAGGTCGTAAGCAATGATGTAAGCAATAACGTCAGCAATGATGTAAGCAATGACGTCATGAATAGTGCAGCAGCCGGACAAGGCACTATAGGTCTACAGTAATTTCACTGTAGAAACAGTAATGTACTGTTACCTTTTTGACTTTTGGCAGGAATATTACTGTTCACACCGAAAATTTCGGATTTTACTGTACATTCACGCGTTTTTCACTGTTGGGACGCGTTTTCTTCGCTTATAAATAGAGTAGAAATTTCATTTGTAAAGCACCGATCAGAATCCACACACCTCTCTCTTCTCTGATCATTTTGTAAGCTCATGTGTTGAGCAAACCCTCCTTTTGTAATATATAAGTTTGTAATAATACAATCCTTATTCTGAGTGTATAATACTTTGTAAGTATTTTACAGTTTTATTAATTTGTTTTAATTTTATTATTAATCATGTTCATGTTTAGCCTTATAGGCTAAACAATATATATGTTGATCCATGACTATCTGTCATAATAACCTGGTAATTATATAATGCATGTCTAGGTTATACTATGTTCATGACTAGTTAATACTGTTATGATTATAGGTAGGATTATTTATATAAGCTGGCCTTGTTATTCATTTTTATGCTTTGTTGTTTTCTGTGTGTCCGTCTTAGCCGATTTAGTGGCGTTTTAGGACTGTTTGAAAACGTTTTTAGCATAATTTGGTTAATAGGATGCCGGTTAGTTTCTTAATCCGTAATATCCTTATAATCATATAAATCAGTTATTAGTCATGACAAAAATAGTCCGATCCGGTCCATACATGAACCGGATCGGACTATTTTTAACACTATTATTGTTATTAATCAAATTCATGAAATTGTTCATGATAATAATATGTTGATCCTAGACATATCTATCCTAATTACCAAGGCTCTGATACCATACATGAACCGGATCGGACTATTTTTGTCATGACTAATAACTGATTTATATGATTATAAGGATATTACGGATTAAGAAACTAACCGGCATCCTATTAACCAAATTATGCTAAAAACGTTTTCAAACAGTCCTAAAACGCCACTAAATCGGCTAAGACGGACACACAGAAAACAACAAAGCATAAAAATGAATAACAAGGCCAGCTTATATAAATAATCCTACCTATAATCATAACAGTATTAACTAGTCATGAACATAGTATAACCTAGACATGCATTATATAATTACCAGGTTATTATGACAGATAGTCATGGATCAACATATATATTGTTTAGCCTATAAGGCTAAACATGAACATGATTAATAATAAAATTAAAACAAATTAATAAAACTGTAAAATACTTACAAAGTATTATACACTCAGAATAAGGATTGTATTATTACAAACTTATATATTACAAAAGGAGGGTTTGCTCAACACATGAGCTTACAAAATGATCAGAGAAGAGAGAGGTGTGTGGATTCTGATCGGTGCTTTACAAATGAAATTTCTACTCTATTTATAAGCGAAGAAAACGCGTCCCAACAGTGAAAAACGCGTGAATGTACAGTAAAATCCGAAATTTTCGGTGTGAACAGTAATATTCCTGCCAATAGTAAAAAAGGTAACAGTACATTACTGTTTCTACAGTGAAATTACTGTAGATCTATAGTGCCTTGTCCGGCTGCTGCACTATTCATGACGTCATTGCTTACATCATTGCTGACGTTATTGCTTACATCATTGCTTACGACCTCATTTGTCTTCTGATTTCTTTGATGAAGATGATCCCATCTTTCTTGAAACAATATTCTCAATTAATGTATCTTGTAAAGAGTCAAAAATATCATCAATATTGACTTCTTCATTGGGATCTTGGGCATCTTGCATATCTTCTGATGCTACTGAATCCTCCTTGTCCCTGTTTATTTGAGAAATCAAACTTTTCTTCATTTCTTTGATGTATTCAGCTATTATCTGATCTGATGTTAAATTTTCAGATCTCATTCTTGCCTTATTAATGATATAATCAAAAGGCGAGGAGGATTCATTTTCCTTTAACTGTTTTTCATATTCAGAAACCTGTTTCTCTATCAGAGAAAAAGTTTCTTCTCCATTCATTTTTCCTGTTTGTGGATCAATTTCCACCAATTTTTCCCAGAATTTTATATGATAAGTTCTGTAAAGACATGGAATACCTGTTTTAGTATAACCAAACTCAGGTTTCCATTTTAATATCCAGGGAAGAGAAAATTCAATGAAAAAGTAACACGAAGCTATTCCTTCAATTACTGTTTTCGAATTTTGTTTTTCAATCATTTTGGGCGACACATCTACCCATTTTTTAAAACAATCCCTGGTATTACCTGGCAAAATTTCTGGTATTGGGCCATAACAATTGCACCAATAAATAAACCAGTTTGGAATTTCCAATTCATAAATTTTTGAACATATTTTCAAAAACCATGTATGATGTTTTTTATCATTCTCATAATTAAGAAATTTTGTAAATGCATCACAGTAATCCCAATAATTATATTTAAAGATTACTTTTGTATTATCATTTTGTAATATCCTTTCTCTTAATGGAGAAATTCCCCATTCTTCCATGGATATCACCTTTTTTATTAGTACTTTACTGAAGCTATAAATTTCTTCATTATTACCCATTTTGAAGTGTTTAATATCACCACTTCCACTCTGTATTAGAATCTGTTCATAGTATTGTCTAGACTTATATGTTCTCATTTCATTGGATCCATTATCCAAATATCTATTCATTAGAAAATATGGATCTTCACTCCATTTTAGATCCTTGTCTTCTAATATGAAGATTATTTCTTCATGTTCCTTTCTAAAATATTTTTCAATAAAATCATTTTTTGCTAAAATTTTTGCAAAAGAAATTTCAGTAGGAGTATCACTCCTTTCAGTGTCCATATCATCAAACTCTTGTGACAAATTTTTGTTCACAAGTCTTCTTTTCCCCTGTTGAACTATCAGTTCTGGGTATTTCCCTTTGTCTTTAGGAGTATTAGGGGTATAACCCCCACTCCTTCCACCTCTTCCCCTCCATGGAGAGGAAGATCCGCTGCCCCGTCTCATTCCTGCATATTAAAGTATTCACGGGTCAGAAAATCTGGGAGATTATTATCTTCTCCTTTTTTATAGATAATATCAAAATCAAATGGGGCTAAATGAGCCTGCCATCTAGCAAACATTTGCTTAGACACATCATGTTTAAAATCTTTATTAAACATAAATTTAGCTGCATTACAATCAGTGACAATTATAAATTTCTGATTATATAAATCATCCTGAAATTTTAATACACACTTAACGATAGCAAGTATTTCTTTCGCAATAGTGGCATAATTCTTTTGAGCATTATTCCATTTTCCTGAATGGAACCTTACTAAATATTTTTGTTTATTATTTGGATTTTTCTGAGTAAGAATTCCTCCAAATCCTATATCAGAAGCATCAGTTTCTATAAATTTCTCCCAATTTGGGTTACTAATCATTAAACATGGTAATGATTTAACATTCTTCTTAATGTTCTTGACTGCATTAGTATGACTATCAGACCAAGATTTTGGATTCTTTTTTAATCTATCATATAAGATAGCTGTATCCTTAACTAAATTATGATAATAAGGAGCTATATAATTAAGGCTTCCTAAAAATCTCTGTAACTGAGTCTTATCAGTTATTATATCTGGAAATTTATCAGCAAAATCTATGCTTCTATTAATAGGAATTATATTTCCTTTTTCAATAAAATGACCTAGAAATTTTATTCTAGTCTGAAATAAATCCATTTTTGGTTTAGATATAACTAAGCCATTTTGTTTTATTAAACCTTTGAAAATATGCAAGTGTTTAAAATGCATTTCAATAGTTTTTGAATATATTAAAATATCATCAATGTAAACAATAATGAACTCACTATAAGGAGTAAAAATATCATTCATAATCTTCTGAAATTCAGAAGGAGCATTTTTAAGACCAAATGGCATTACATTCCATTCATAGTGTCCTATTGGGACATTAAATGCTGTTTTATATCTATCAGATTTATTAATTTGTATCTGCCAATATCCTGATTTTAAATCAAATTTTGAAAATATTAGACCATTATAAAGTCTGTCTAACAAATCCTTTTTATTAGGAATTGGATGCCTAATCCATTTTAGAACTTTATTAAGAGGTTTGTAATTTATAACCAATCTAGGAATACCTCTTTCTATTTCTGAATGTTTATTAACATAAAATGCAGTGCATGACCATGGCGATTGAGAATGACTTATAAGTCTTTTCTGCAATAAAGATTCAATCTCCTTTTTGCATAATTCTAAATATTCAGAATTCATTTGACAAGGTCTAGCCTTTGTCGGAATATTTCTTTCATTAAAATCTTCCTCATAAGGAAGGGAAATAATATGTTTCTTTCTATCCCAAAATGCATTAGGATGATCATTACATATCTCTAATGAAAGTTCATTTTTCAAAATGCTAATTTTATCCTGTAATTTAGGATTTTTTAATTGTTCATCTATAGTGATAATATTAATCTCCTGTTTCAAGAATCCTATCTGATTCTGTTTAGCCATAATACTATCATATAGGCTATGTAATTTCTTCGTTATTGGTTCAACAATGAATTCAAGAAAAATATCTTTTCCTTGGAACGTACCTATTATCCCGTTATTATCAATATTTTTTATGGGATAAATATTATTCAAAAATGGTGTACCAAGTATAATTTGGTTTGAAATATCTTTTGCAAGTATAAAACTTTGTGGTATGCATTTATTATTAATGCATACAAAAGCTTTAGGGATTTTATAATTTATCTGGAGTTTATCACCACCAGCATGCCATAAAGTATGACTTGTTTTATAAAAGTATCTAGTAGGGATTAACCCTTCTTGAATAACATTCAAATCTGCTCCACTATCAACAAGAGCAATAAATGATTTTGTATAATGATTATCAATTAATAATGATATTTTAACATACCATTTTTGAGATATGACTGTCTCTATTGTAGATAGAAAATTATCTTTTTCTACTATAGGTAAATTATTAATATTATCTGGGAAAACTTCATTTTTTTCCTCAATATTTTTTTCTATTCTAGATATTCTAGACTTCTGAATAAAATTCTCATTTTTCAAGAATTTTATTTCTTCTTTCAAATTATTAATTTCTTTATAAATATCTGGTAGAGATATATCTCTTTGACTTTGATATTTTATTTTTAATTGATTCATTACCTCAGACATATTATAAGATTTATCCTTATTAAGAATATTATTTATTTTTTCTTCTTCTTTATTAGAAGTAGATGTCGAGGCACCATTATCATTACCTAATTCATCAATTATTTTAGTTCTTAATAAAGGATCTTTTATTAATTTTAGTAACTCAAAAATATTTTGAGAATCTAAAACATTAATACTCATATTAGAGAATTGTGACATTATTTTGTAAAATTCAGATTGATCATTATCAATATTATTTATTTCCTTGGGACATATTAATCCTTCTTTACAGGGTTCACATTCCTCTGAATTATATAATTCTTCATTTTCTAAATTTCTTACAATCTCATCTTCTGATTCAGAAGTAGTAGAAATTTCTGATTCTGATTCCTCAGATTCTGATTTTTCTATCAAAGATTGTATTATGATATCTTTTATATCATCTGGTATTTCCAAATTAGAAATTCTTTTCTTTGTCCAACAAAATTCATTGGTATGACCTTTTCTCTTGCATATTGTACAATATCTCTTTTGATTCTTATTGAATCTTTTCATATATTTTTTCTTTTGGAATTCATTCTTCCTTTGGAAATTTTCTTCCTTTCTTTTTCCTTTTCTTTCAATTTCTTTCGAAGAATATTTCTTCTTTTTAGGTTTATAATTTTCCCTTTTCTTCTTACTGGATGAAGCATTATCCAACCCAAATTGTTGACAAAATTCTCCTAATTGTTTCTTTTCTAAGAAACTTTGTCTTTTTAATTGTTGATTTAGCTTTATTTCATTACATAAAGCTAATCCTTCTTGTATACAAGTATCTATCAAAGATCCGTATGTATATTTTTCATACTGAATGGTAATATCATTACCTTTTATAACTTTTCTTATTCTCTCAGCAAATAAACTTGGTAATCCATCAATAAATTTGGATTTCCAATGAGTATTATTACATTCTGGTAACTCCATTACTCTGCTTAGGAAAGTATCCTTGTACCACCTAAAATCAGAGAGTGTTCTACATCGTAGATTTTGTAATAATGTTCTAATAATATCACTATTATCACTAAATCTTCCAGTAAAATGTTCAATTATATTAACTGCTAATGTATAAACTGCAGTTTCAACAACTCTATTATCTTCTTGCTTATTAGCATTAAGAATATTATCTCTATCTTGTGGATTTAAGTAATTATCCCACCAGCCTTTAAGTTGGCCTGTAAAACCAGCTATTATCATGGCTGCTATTGTTTTATCAGAATTTTGACTATTCTTACATATTGTAGAATACATCAACATTCTATGAACAGTATTATAGATCTGTTTATTAGAATATCCATCAATATTCCATTCATAAATTTTATTTCCAGAATAACTGATATCTATCGTATCAGTATATTCCTCATGTAAAACATCCATCGGAGTAGGTCTACTATAATAGAACTTACTCTGAATATGTTTATCTGCCCATTTATTATGGAGCTTACTTATTTGATCTCGTAAAACCTCTTTTTTATCTGGGTTTTCTATCAAATTATAATCTAATTCTTTATCCAAAGTTTTTATACTGAGTTTATTAAACTTTTCTTCCAAATATTTTTCCAACTCATGTAATGGTTGGGTTTTAAAATTTGAAATTATTGGAGGTGGTTGAAAACTAGGAAATATCTCCTTTTTTATATAAGGAGTTGAAACTTCTGATGAAGAAGCTATTTCCTTATTTTCAATAACCTCTTTTCCCTTATCAAGAGATTTATCATTTATTTTTTTAATTATTAAATCCAATTTATTATTAATAAGTTGAATTTGTTCATTTATTACAATTAATGACAGATTTGTATAATTCTGTCCTTTAAATACATTATTAATGTATTTACTCGTAACTTGAAGAGTATCATCTTCAATTAATTTAGCAAATGCTAAAAAGTTTAATTCTTTCATTTTAAATGGTTGTTGTGGTGGAAATATTTCCTTGTTCACAGAACCATCTTGCATTGTATAGTTTCTTTCTAAAATAAGAATATAATTCTTAACATAAGTTTCTATAAACCATGCTGCAAATGGTATGATCATATTTTTCTCTTCACAAGTCTTATAAAACTCGTATTGAAATTTACTAATTTCAATATTAGTAAAATTATCAAAAAACCAATTTCTAAAAGGAGTATATCCTTCATTTTTAAATTCATCTGAAATTATTTTTCTGGCTTTAGAGCCAGGTCTAAAATCTATTATTTCATCGAAATCCATAAATTATATAGATTCATACATTTCCGACATTGTCGGTTCCATCCTATTGGATTCTTTCATGATATTGTTTTTATCTTTGTATAATTTTCTTATTCCAGGATTTAATCCTGTGACAGATTCTATATCATCTGTATAAGCATCATTTGCCATTTGAGATATATTAGTTCTATCTTCTCTTATTTGAGAAGTAGAAGCTCTAGATGTTTCGATTATGTAATCTATTGGAGAAATATAATTTCTCAATGAATTACTTTTTTGTATCTTTTCAAACTGTATATTTACAGTTCCTTCAGAACTTTGCATTATATTCATGATATTATCATGATTTTGTACTTGAGTTTGAATTGGTACAGCTTGTTCAATCTTCCAATTTTCTGGAAATTCTATTTCTTCCCATCGGATAGGTCTTCTGGTGATAATATTTGACCTATTAAAATTAGTTTCAATAATAATGGTCTCATTTTTATAATCCATCATTTTACACTGAGGATTCAATGTGATTAATGGTTTATAATATATTCTGTAGCAGACACAAATAGTTTCTGTTCCAGGAAGATAATTATATCCATTAGTTTTAACATTTAATGTTAAAGCATCAAGTATATTAACATCCGATAAAGATAATTGTAAATTCGGATAAACATTAAAATAAACTGGTCCATTGGCCAGACTAGATTGAATAATTCCCATCAAAGATTGTTTCCAATTAAGATTTCTACCATCTCTTAAAGCTGCTATAAAGCTTTCTGGTAAACCTTTTAAAGTTAAAGGTTTAAATGCAATTTGTACTAATCCTATATGTAAGAAATTATAACCATTTCTATATTTATTGATATCCTTATCTGATAACAATTTAATAATCATTTCATTATTATCTAATGAAATTGATTCTTCAGTAGCCTTGGTAATTAGGATAGATATGTCTAGGATCAACATATTATTATCATGAACAATTTCATGAATTTGATTAATAACAATAATAGTGTTAAAAATAGTCAGAATGAAGAGTATGATATGCCTAAGCATTTAGATTTGCTTAATAAATGGACAATTCCTAGAATAGAACCCAGACTTATATATAAGTTGGGTACATTTGAAAAAATGGGATTTCTTCAGATAGTAAAGACTACTGAAGAATCAATTTCATTAGATAATAATGAAATGATTATTAAATTGTTATCAGATAAGGATATCAATAAATATAGAAATGGTTATAATTTCTTACATATAGGATTAGTACAAATTGCATTTAAACCTTTAACTTTAAAAGGTTTACCAGAAAGCTTTATAGCAGCTTTAAGAGATGGTAGAAATCTTAATTGGAAACAATCTTTGATGGGAATTATTCAATCTAGTCTGGCCAATGGACCAGTTTATTTTAATGTTTATCCGAATTTACAATTATCTTTATCGGATGTTATCTTCCTGGAACAGAAACTATTTGTGTCTGCTACAGAATATATTATAAACCATTAATCACATTGAATCCTCAGTGTAAAATGATGGATTATAAAAATGAGACCATTATTATTGAAACTAATTTTAATAGGTCAAATATTATCACCAGAAGACCTATCCGATGGGAAGAAATAGAATTTCCAGAAAATTGGAAGATTGAACAAGCTGTACCAATTCAAACTCAAGTACAAAATCATGATAATATCATGAATATAATGCAAAGTTCTGGAGGAACTGTAAATATACAGTTTGAAAAGATACAAAAAAGTAATTCATTGAGAAATTATATTTCTCCAATAGATTACATAATCGAAACATCTAGAGCTTCTACTTCTCAAATAAGAGAAGATAGAACTAATATATCTCAAATGGCAAATGATGCTTATACAGATGATATAGAATCTGTCACAGGATTAAATCCTGGAATAAGAAAATTATACAAAGATAAAAACAATATCATGAAAGAATCCAATAGGATGGAACCGACAATGTCGGAAATGTATGAATCTATATAATTTATGGATTTCGATGAAATAATAGATTTTAGACCTGGCTCTAAAGCCAGAAAAATAATTTCAGATGAATTTAAAAATGAAGGATATACTCCTTTTAGAAATTGGTTTTTTGATAATTTTACTAATATTGAAATTAGTAAATTTCAATACGAGTTTTATAAGACTTGTGAAGAGAAAAATATGATCATACCATTTGCAGCATGGTTTATAGAAACTTATGTTAAGAATTATATTCTTATTTTAGAAAGAAACTATACAATGCAAGATGGTTCTGTGAACAAGGAAATATTTCCACCACAACAACCATTTAAAATGAAAGAATTAAACTTTTTAGCATTTGCTAAATTAATTGAAGATGATACTCTTCAAGTTACGAGTAAATACATTAATAATGTATTTAAAGGACAGAATTATACAAATCTGTCATTAATTGTAATAAATGAACAAATTCAACTTATTAATAATAAATTGGATTTAATAATTAAAAAAATAAATGATAAATCTCTTGATAAGGGAAAAGAGGTTATTGAAAATAAGGAAATAGCTTCTTCATCAGAAGTTTCAACTCCTTATATAAAAAAGGAGATATTTCCTAGTTTTCAACCACCTCCAATAATTTCAAATTTTAAAACCCAACCATTACATGAGTTGGAAAAATATTTGGAAGAAAAGTTTAATAAACTCAGTATAAAAACTTTGGATAAAGAATTAGATTATAATTTGATAGAAAACCCAGATAAAAAAGAGGTTTTACGAGATCAAATAAGTAAGCTCCATAATAAATGGGCAGATAAACCTATTCAGAGTAAGTTCTATTATAGTAGACCTACTCCGATGGATGTTTTACATGAGGAATATACTGATACGATAGATATCAGTTATTCTGGAAATAAAATTTATGAATGGAATATTGATGGATATTCTAATAAACAGATCTATAATACTGTTCATAGAATGTTGATGTATTCTACAATATGTAAGAATAGTCAAAATTCTGATAAAACAATAGCAGCCATGATAATAGCTGGTTTTACAGGCCAACTTAAAGGCTGGTGGGATAATTACTTAAATCCACAAGATAGAGATAATATTCTTAATGCTAATAAGCAAGAAGATAATAGAGTTGTTGAAACTGCAGTTTATACATTAGCAGTTAATATAATTGAACATTTTACTGGAAGATTTAGTGATAATAGTGATACTATTAGAACATTATTACAAAATCTACGATGTAGAACACTCTCTGATTTTAGGTGGTACAAGGATACTTTCCTAAGCAGAGTAATGGAGTTACCAGAATGTAATAATACTCATTGGAAATCCAAATTTATTGATGGATTACCAAGTTTATTTGCTGAGAGAATAAGAAAAGTTATAAAAGGTAATGATATTACCATTCAGTATGAAAAATATACATACGGATCTTTGATAGATACTTGTATACAAGAAGGATTAGCTTTATGTAATGAAATAAAGCTAAATCAACAATTAAAAAGACAAAGTTTCTTAGAAAAGAAACAATTAGGAGAATTTTGTCAACAATTTGGGTTGGATAATGCTTCATCCAGTAAGAAGAAAAGGGAAAATTATAAACCTAAAAAGAAGAAATATTCTTCGAAAGAAATTGAAAGAAAAGGAAAAAGAAAGGAAGAAAATTTCCAAAGGAAGAATGAATTCCAAAAGAAAAAATATATGAAAAGATTCAATAAGAATCAAAAGAGATATTGTACAATATGCAAGAGAAAAGGTCATACCAATGAATTTTGTTGGACAAAGAAAAGAATTTCTAATTTGGAAATACCAGATGATATAAAAGATATCATAATACAATCTTTGATAGAAAAATCAGAATCTGAGGAATCAGAATCAGAAATTTCTACTACTTCTGAATCAGAAGATGAGATTGTAAGAAATTTAGAAAATGAAGAATTATATAATTCAGAGGAATGTGAACCCTGTAAAGAAGGATTAATATGTCCCAAGGAAATAAATAATATTGATAATGATCAATCTGAATTTTACAAAATAATGTCACAATTCTCTAATATGAGTATTAATGTTTTAGATTCTCAAAATATTTTTGAGTTACTAAAATTAATAAAAGATCCTTTATTAAGAACTAAAATAATTGATGAATTAGGTAATGATAATGGTGCCTCGACATCTACTTCTAATAAAGAAGAAGAAAAAATAAATAATATTCTTAATAAGGATAAATCTTATAATATGTCTGAGGTAATGAATCAATTAAAAATAAAATATCAAAGTCAAAGAGATATATCTCTACCAGATATTTATAAAGAAATTAATAATTTGAAAGAAGAAATAAAATTCTTGAAAAATGAGAATTTTATTCAGAAGTCTAGAATATCTAGAATAGAAAAAAATATTGAGGAAAAAAATGAAGTTTTCCCAGATAATATTAATAATTTACCTATAGTAGAAAAAGATAATTTTCTATCTACAATAGAGACAGTCATATCTCAAAAATGGTATGTTAAAATATCATTATTAATTGATAATCATTATATAAAATCATTTATTGCTCTTGTTGATAGTGGAGCAGATTTGAATGTTATTCAAGAAGGGTTAATCCCTACTAGATACTTTTATAAAACAAGTCATACTTTATGGCATGCTGGTGGTGATAAACTCCAGATAAATTATAAAATCCCTAAAGCTTTTGTATGCATTAATAATAAATGCATACCACAAAGTTTTATACTTGCAAAAGATATTTCAAACCAAATTATACTTGGTACACCATTTTTGAATAATATTTATCCCATAAAAAATATTGATAATAACGGGATAATAGGTACGTTCCAAGGAAAAGATATTTTTCTTGAATTCATTGTTGAACCAATAACGAAGAAATTACATAGCCTATATGATAGTATTATGGCTAAACAGAATCAGATAGGATTCTTGAAACAGGAGATTAATATTATCACTATAGATGAACAATTAAAAAATCCTAAATTACAGGATAAAATTAGCATTTTGAAAAATGAACTTTCATTAGAGATATGTAATGATCATCCTAATGCATTTTGGGATAGAAAGAAACATATTATTTCCCTTCCTTATGAGGAAGATTTTAATGAAAGAAATATTCCGACAAAGGCTAGACCTTGTCAAATGAATTCTGAATATTTAGAATTATGCAAAAAGGAGATTGAATCTTTATTGCAGAAAAGACTTATAAGTCATTCTCAATCGCCATGGTCATGCACTGCATTTTATGTTAATAAACATTCAGAAATAGAAAGAGGTATTCCTAGATTGGTTATAAATTACAAACCTCTTAATAAAGTTCTAAAATGGATTAGGCATCCAATTCCTAATAAAAAGGATTTGTTAGACAGACTTTATAATGGTCTAATATTTTCAAAATTTGATTTAAAATCAGGATATTGGCAGATACAAATTAATAAATCTGATAGATATAAAACAGCATTTAATGTCCCAATAGGACACTATGAATGGAATGTAATGCCATTTGGTCTTAAAAATGCTCCTTCTGAATTTCAGAAGATTATGAATGATATTTTTACTCCTTATAGTGAGTTCATTATTGTTTACATTGATGATATTTTAATATATTCAAAAACTATTGAAATGCATTTTAAACACTTGCATATTTTCAAAGGTTTAATAAAACAAAATGGCTTAGTTATATCTAAACCAAAAATGGATTTATTTCAGACTAGAATAAAATTTCTAGGTCATTTTATTGAAAAAGGAAATATAATTCCTATTAATAGAAGCATAGATTTTGCTGATAAATTTCCAGATATAATAACTGATAAGACTCAGTTACAGAGATTTTTAGGAAGCCTTAATTATATAGCTCCTTATTATCATAATTTAGTTAAGGATACAGCTATCTTATATGATAGATTAAAAAAGAATCCAAAATCTTGGTCTGATAGTCATACTAATGCAGTCAAGAACATTAAGAAGAATGTTAAATCATTACCATGTTTAATGATTAGTAACCCAAATTGGGAGAAATTTATAGAAACTGATGCTTCTGATATAGGATTTGGAGGAATTCTTACTCAGAAAAATCCAAATAATAAACAAAAATATTTAGTAAGGTTCCATTCAGGAAAATGGAATAATGCTCAAAAGAATTATGCCACTATTGCGAAAGAAATACTTGCTATCGTTAAGTGTGTATTAAAATTTCAGGATGATTTATATAATCAGAAATTTATAATTGTCACTGATTGTAATGCAGCTAAATTTATGTTTAATAAAGATTTTAAACATGATGTGTCTAAGCAAATGTTTGCTAGATGGCAGGCTCATTTAGCCCCATTTGATTTTGATATTATCTATAAAAAAGGAGAAGATAATAATCTCCCAGATTTTCTGACCCGTGAATACTTTAATATGCAGGAATGAGACGGGGCAGCGGATCTTCCTCTCCATGGAGGGGAAGAGGTGGAAGGAGTGGGGGTTATACCCCTAATACTCCTAAAGACAAAGGGAAATCCCCAGAACTGATAGTTCAACAGGGGAAAAGAAGACTTGTGAACAAAAATTTGTCACAAGAGTTTGATGATATGGACACTGAAAGGAGTGATACTCCTACTGAAATTTCTTTTGCAAAAATTTTAGCAAAAAATGATTTTATTGAAAAATATTTTAGAAAGGAACATGAAGAAATAATCTTCATATTAGAAGACAAGGATCTAAAATGGAGTGAAGATCCATATTTTCTAATGAATAGATATTTGGATAATGGATCCAATGAAATGAGAACATATAAGTGTAGACAATACTATGAACAGATTCTAATACAGAGTGGAAGTGGTGATATTAAACACTTCAAAATGGGTAATAATGAAGAAATTTATAGCTTCAGTAAAGTACTAATAAAAAAGGTGATATCCATGGAAGAATGGGGAATTTCTCCATTAAGAGAAAGGATATTACAAAATGATAATACAAAAGTAATCTTTAAATATAATTATTGGGATTACTGTGATGCATTTACAAAATTTCTTAATTATGAGAATGATAAAAAACATCATACATGGTTTTTGAAAATATGTTCAAAAATTTATGAATTGGAAATTCCAAACTGGTTTATTTATTGGTGCAATTGTTATGGCCCAATACCAGAAATTTTGCCAGGTAATACCAGGGATTGTTTTAAAAAATGGGTAGATGTGTCGCCCAAAATGATTGAAAAACAAAATTCGAAAACAGTAATTGAAGGAATAGCTTCGTGTTACTTTTTCATTGAATTTTCTCTTCCCTGGATATTAAAATGGAAACCTGAGTTTGGTTATACTAAAACAGGTATTCCATGTCTTTACAGAACTTATCATATAAAATTCTGGGAAAAATTGGTGGAAATTGATCCACAAACAGGAAAAATGAATGGAGAAGAAACTTTTTCTCTGATAGAGAAACAGGTTTCTGAATATGAAAAACAGTTAAAGGAAAATGAATCCTCCTCGCCTTTTGATTATATCATTAATAAGGCAAGAATGAGATCTGAAAATTTAACATCAGATCAGATAATAGCTGAATACATCAAAGAAATGAAGAAAAGTTTGATGTCTCAAATAAACAGGGACAAGGAGGATTCAGTAGCATCAGAAGATATGCAAGATGTCCAAGATCCCAATGAAGAAGTCAATATTGATGATATTTTTGACTCTTTACAAGATACATTAATTGAGAATATTGTTTCAAGAAAGATGGGATCATCTTCATCAAAGAAATCAGAAGACAAATGAGGTCGTAAGCAATGATGTAAGCAATAACGTCAGCAATGATGTAAGCAATGACGTCATGAATAGTGCAGCAGCCGGACAAGGCACTATAGATCTACAGTAATTTCACTGTAGAAACAGTAATGTACTGTTACCTTTTTGACTTTTGGCAGGAATATTACTGTTCACACCGAAAATTTCGGATTTTACTGTACATTCACGCGTTTTTCACTGTTGGGACGCGTTTTCTTCGCTTATAAATAGAGTAGAAATTTCATTTGTAAAGGACCGATCAGAATCCACACACCTCTCTCTTCTCTGATCATTTTGTAAGCTCATGTGTTGAGCAAACCCTCCTTTTGTAATATATAAGTTTGTAATAATACAATCCTTATTCTGAGTGTATAATACTTTGTAAGTATTTTACAGTTTTATTAATTTGTTTTAATTTTATTATTAATCATGTTCATGTTTAGCCTTATAGGCTAAACAATATATATGTTGATCCATGACTATCTGTCATAATAACCTGGTAATTATATAATGCATGTCTAGGTTATACTATGTTCATGACTAGTTAATACTGTTATGATTATAGGTAGGATTATTTATATAAGCTGGCCTTGTTATTCATTTTTATGCTTTGTTGTTTTCTGTGTGTCCGTCTTAGCCGATTTAGTGGCGTTTTAGGACTGTTTGAAAACGTTTTTAGCATAATTTGGTTAATAGGATGCCGGTTAGTTTCTTAATCCGTAATATCCTTATAATCATATAAATCAGTTATTAGTCATGACAAAAATAGTTCGATCCGGTTCATGTATGGTATCAGAGCCTTGGTAATTAGGATAGATATGTCTAGAATCAACATATTATTATCATGAACAATTTCATGAATTTGATTAATAACAATAATAGTGTTAAAAATAGTCAGAATGAAGAGTATGATATGCCTAAGCATTTAGATTTGCTTAATAAATGGACAATTCCTAGAATAGAACCCAGACTTATATATAAGTTGGGTACATTTGAAAAAATGGGATTTCTTCAGATAGTAAAGACTACTGAAGAATCAATTTCATTAGATAATAATGAAATGATTATTAAATTGTTATCAGATAAGGATATCAATAAATATAGAAATGGTTATAATTTCTTACATATAGGATTAGTACAAATTGCATTTAAACCTTTAACTTTAAAAGGTTTACCAGAAAGCTTTATAGCAGCTTTAAGAGATGGTAGAAATCTTAATTGGAAACAATCTTTGATGGGAATTATTCAATCTAGTCTGGCCAATGGACCAGTTTATTTTAATGTTTATCCGAATTTACAATTATCTTTATCGGATGTTATCTTCCTGGAACAGAAACTATTTGTGTCTGCTACAGAATATATTATAAACCATTAATCACATTGAATCCTCAGTGTAAAATGATGGATTATAAAAATGAGACCATTATTATTGAAACTAATTTTAATAGGTCAAATATTATCACCAGAAGACCTATCCGATGGGAAGAAATAGAATTTCCAGAAAATTGGAAGATTGAACAAGCTGTACCAATTCAAACTCAAGTACAAAATCATGATAATATCATGAATATAATGCAAAGTTCTGAAGGAACTGTAAATATACAGTTTGAAAAGATACAAAAAAGTAATTCATTGAGAAATTATATTTCTCCAATAGATTACATAATCGAAACATCTAGAGCTTCTACTTCTCAAATAAGAGAAGATAGAACTAATATATCTCAAATGGCAAATGATGCTTATACAGATGATATAGAATCTGTCACAGGATTAAATCCTGGAATAAGAAAATTATACAAAGATAAAAACAATATCATGAAAGAATCCAATAGGATGGAACCGACAATGTCGGAAATGTATGAATCTATATAATTTATGGATTTTGATGAAATAATAGATTTTAGACCTGGCTCTAAAGCCAGAAAAATAATTTCAGATGAATTTAAAAATGAAGGATATACTCCTTTTAGAAATTGGTTTTTTGATAATTTTACTAATATTGAAATTAGTAAATTTCAATACGAGTTTTATAAGACTTGTGAAGAGAAAAATATGATCATACCATTTGCAGCATGGTTTATAGAAACTTATGTTAAGAATTATATTCTTATTTTAGAAAGAAACTATACAATGCAAGATGGTTCTGTGAACAAGGAAATATTTCCACCACAACAACCATTTAAAATGAAAGAATTAAACTTTTTAGCATTTGCTAAATTAATTGAAGATGATACTCTTCAAGTTACGAGTAAATACATTAATAATGTATTTAAAGGACAGAATTATACAAATCTGTCATTAATTGTAATAAATGAACAAATTCAACTTATTAATAATAAATTGGATTTAATAATTAAAAAAATAAATGATAAATCTCTTGATAAGGGAAAAGAGGTTATTGAAAATAAGGAAATAGCTTCTTCATCAGAAGTTTCAACTCCTTATATAAAAAAGGAGATATTTCCTAGTTTTCAACCACCTCCAATAATTTCAAATTTTAAAACCCAACCATTACATGAGTTGGAAAAATATTTGGAAGAAAAGTTTAATAAACTCAGTATAAAAACTTTGGATAAAGAATTAGATTATAATTTGATAGAAAACCCAGATAAAAAAGAGGTTTTACGAGATCAAATAAGTAAGCTCCATAATAAATGGGCAGATAAACCTATTCAGAGTAAGTTCTATTATAGTAGACCTACTCCGATGGATGTTTTACATGAGGAATATACTGATACGATAGATATCAGTTATTCTGGAAATAAAATTTATGAATGGAATATTGATGGATATTCTAATAAACAGATCTATAATACTGTTCATAGAATGTTGATGTATTCTACAATATGTAAGAATAGTCAAAATTCTGATAAAACAATAGCAGCCATGATAATAGCTGGTTTTACAGGCCAACTTAAAGGCTGGTGGGATAATTACTTAAATCCACAAGATAGAGATAATATTCTTAATGCTAATAAGCAAGAAGATAATAGAGTTGTTGAAACTGCAGTTTATACATTAGCAGTTAATATAATTGAACATTTTACTGGAAGATTTAGTGATAATAGTGATACTATTAGAACATTATTACAAAATCTACGATGTAGAACACTCTCTGATTTTAGGTGGTACAAGGATACTTTCCTAAGCAGAGTAATGGAGTTACCAGAATGTAATAATACTCATTGGAAATCCAAATTTATTGATGGATTACCAAGTTTATTTGCTGAGAGAATAAGAAAAGTTATAAAAGGTAATGATATTACCATTCAGTATGAAAAATATACATACGGATCTTTGATAGATACTTGTATACAAGAAGGATTAGCTTTATGTAATGAAATAAAGCTAAATCAACAATTAAAAAGACAAAGTTTCTTAGAAAAGAAACAATTAGGAGAATTTTGTCAACAATTTGGGTTGGATAATGCTTCATCCAGTAAGAAGAAAAGGGAAAATTATAAACCTAAAAAGAAGAAATATTCTTCGAAAGAAATTGAAAGAAAAGGAAAAAGAAAGGAAGAAAATTTCCAAAGGAAGAATGAATTCCAAAAGAAAAAATATATGAAAAGATTCAATAAGAATCAAAAGAGATATTGTACAATATGCAAGAGAAAAGGTCATACCAATGAATTTTGTTGGACAAAGAAAAGAATTTCTAATTTGGAAATACCAGATGATATAAAAGATATCATAATACAATCTTTGATAGAAAAATCAGAATCTGAGGAATCAGAATCAGAAATTTCTACTACTTCTGAATCAGAAGATGAGATTGTAAGAAATTTAGAAAATGAAGAATTATATAATTCAGAGGAATGTGAACCCTGTAAAGAAGGATTAATATGTCCCAAGGAAATAAATAATATTGATAATGATCAATCTGAATTTTACAAAATAATGTCACAATTCTCTAATATGAGTATTAATGTTTTAGATTCTCAAAATATTTTTGAGTTACTAAAATTAATAAAAGATCCTTTATTAAGAACTAAAATAATTGATGAATTAGGTAATGATAATGGTGCCTCGACATCTACTTCTAATAAAGAAGAAGAAAAAATAAATAATATTCTTAATAAGGATAAATCTTATAATATGTCTGAGGTAATGAATCAATTAAAAATAAAATATCAAAGTCAAAGAGATATATCTCTACCAGATATTTATAAAGAAATTAATAATTTGAAAGAAGAAATAAAATTCTTGAAAAATGAGAATTTTATTCAGAAGTCTAGAATATCTAGAATAGAAAAAAATATTGAGGAAAAAAATGAAGTTTTCCCAGATAATATTAATAATTTACCTATAGTAGAAAAAGATAATTTTCTATCTACAATAGAGACAGTCATATCTCAAAAATGGTATGTTAAAATATCATTATTAATTGATAATCATTATATAAAATCATTTATTGCTCTTGTTGATAGTGGAGCAGATTTGAATGTTATTCAAGAAGGGTTAATCCCTACTAGATACTTTTATAAAACAAGTCATACTTTATGGCATGCTGGTGGTGATAAACTCCAGATAAATTATAAAATCCCTAAAGCTTTTGTATGCATTAATAATAAATGCATACCACAAAGTTTTATACTTGCAAAAGATATTTCAAACCAAATTATACTTGGTACACCATTTTTGAATAATATTTATCCCATAAAAAATATTGATAATAACGGGATAATAGGTACGTTCCAAGGAAAAGATATTTTTCTTGAATTCATTGTTGAACCAATAACGAAGAAATTACATAGCCTATATGATAGTATTATGGCTAAACAGAATCAGATAGGATTCTTGAAACAGGAGATTAATATTATCACTATAGATGAACAATTAAAAAATCCTAAATTACAGGATAAAATTAGCATTTTGAAAAATGAACTTTCATTAGAGATATGTAATGATCATCCTAATGCATTTTGGGATAGAAAGAAACATATTATTTCCCTTCCTTATGAGGAAGATTTTAATGAAAGAAATATTCCGACAAAGGCTAGACCTTGTCAAATGAATTCTGAATATTTAGAATTATGCAAAAAGGAGATTGAATCTTTATTGCAGAAAAGACTTATAAGTCATTCTCAATCGCCATGGTCATGCACTGCATTTTATGTTAATAAACATTCAGAAATAGAAAGAGGTATTCCTAGATTGGTTATAAATTACAAACCTCTTAATAAAGTTCTAAAATGGATTAGGCATCCAATTCCTAATAAAAAGGATTTGTTAGACAGACTTTATAATGGTCTAATATTTTCAAAATTTGATTTAAAATCAGGATATTGGCAGATACAAATTAATAAATCTGATAGATATAAAACAGCATTTAATGTCCCAATAGGACACTATGAATGGAATGTAATGCCATTTGGTCTTAAAAATGCTCCTTCTGAATTTCAGAAGATTATGAATGATATTTTTACTCCTTATAGTGAGTTCATTATTGTTTACATTGATGATATTTTAATATATTCAAAAACTATTGAAATGCATTTTAAACACTTGCATATTTTCAAAGGTTTAATAAAACAAAATGGCTTAGTTATATCTAAACCAAAAATGGATTTATTTCAGACTAGAATAAAATTTCTAGGTCATTTTATTGAAAAAGGAAATATAATTCCTATTAATAGAAGCATAGATTTTGCTGATAAATTTCCAGATATAATAACTGATAAGACTCAGTTACAGAGATTTTTAGGAAGCCTTAATTATATAGCTCCTTATTATCATAATTTAGTTAAGGATACAGCTATCTTATATGATAGATTAAAAAAGAATCCAAAATCTTGGTCTGATAGTCATACTAATGCAGTCAAGAACATTAAGAAGAATGTTAAATCATTACCATGTTTAATGATTAGTAACCCAAATTGGGAGAAATTTATAGAAACTGATGCTTCTGATATAGGATTTGGAGGAATTCTTACTCAGAAAAATCCAAATAATAAACAAAAATATTTAGTAAGGTTCCATTCAGGAAAATGGAATAATGCTCAAAAGAATTATGCCACTATTGCGAAAGAAATACTTGCTATCGTTAAGTGTGTATTAAAATTTCAGGATGATTTATATAATCAGAAATTTATAATTGTCACTGATTGTAATGCAGCTAAATTTATGTTTAATAAAGATTTTAAACATGATGTGTCTAAGCAAATGTTTGCTAGATGGCAGGCTCATTTAGCCCCATTTGATTTTGATATTATCTATAAAAAAGGAGAAGATAATAATCTCCCAGATTTTCTGACCCGTGAATACTTTAATATGCAGGAATGAGACGGGGCAGCGGATCTTCCTCTCCATGGAGGGGAAGAGGTGGAAGGAGTGGGGGTTATACCCCTAATACTCCTAAAGACAAAGGGAAATCCCCAGAACTGATAGTTCAACAGGGGAAAAGAAGACTTGTGAACAAAAATTTGTCACAAGAGTTTGATGATATGGACACTGAAAGGAGTGATACTCCTACTGAAATTTCTTTTGCAAAAATTTTAGCAAAAAATGATTTTATTGAAAAATATTTTAGAAAGGAACATGAAGAAATAATCTTCATATTAGAAGACAAGGATCTAAAATGGAGTGAAGATCCATATTTTCTAATGAATAGATATTTGGATAATGGATCCAATGAAATGAGAACATATAAGTGTAGACAATACTATGAACAGATTCTAATACAGAGTGGAAGTGGTGATATTAAACACTTCAAAATGGGTAATAATGAAGAAATTTATAGCTTCAGTAAAGTACTAATAAAAAAGGTGATATCCATGGAAGAATGGGGAATTTCTCCATTAAGAGAAAGGATATTACAAAATGATAATACAAAAGTAATCTTTAAATATAATTATTGGGATTACTGTGATGCATTTACAAAATTTCTTAATTATGAGAATGATAAAAAACATCATACATGGTTTTTGAAAATATGTTCAAAAATTTATGAATTGGAAATTCCAAACTGGTTTATTTATTGGTGCAATTGTTATGGCCCAATACCAGAAATTTTGTCAGGTAATACCAGGGATTGTTTTAAAAAATGGGTAGATGTGTCGCCCAAAATGATTGAAAAACAAAATTCGAAAACAGTAATTGAAGGAATAGCTTCGTGTTACTTTTTCATTGAATTTTCTCTTCCCTGGATATTAAAATGGAAACCTGAGTTTGGTTATACTAAAACAGGTATTCCATGTCTTTACAGAACTTATCATATAAAATTCTGGGAAAAATTGGTGGAAATTGATCCACAAACAGGAAAAATGAATGGAGAAGAAACTTTTTCTCTGATAGAGAAACAGGTTTCTGAATATGAAAAACAGTTAAAGGAAAATGAATCCTCCTCGCCTTTTGATTATATCATTAATAAGGCAAGAATGAGATCTGAAAATTTAACATCAGATCAGATAATAGCTGAATACATCAAAGAAATGAAGAAAAGTTTGATGTCTCAAATAAACAGGGACAAGGAGGATTCAGTAGCATCAGAAGATATGCAAGATGCCCAAGATCCCAATGAAGAAGTCAATATTGATGATATTTTTGACTCTTTACAAGATACATTAATTGAGAATATTGTTTCAAGAAAGATGGGATCATCTTCATCAAAGAAATCAGAAGACAAATGAGGTCGTAAGCAATGATGTAAGCAATAACGTCAGCAATGATGTAAGCAATGACGTCATGAATAGTGCAGCAGCCGGACAAGGCACTATAGATCTACAGTAATTTCACTGTAGAAACAGTAATGTACTGTTACCTTTTTGACTTTTGGCAGGAATATTACTGTTCACACCGAAAATTTCGGATTTTACTGTACATTCACGCGTTTTTCACTGTTGGGACGCGTTTTCTTCGCTTATAAATAGAGTAGAAATTTCATTTGTAAAGCACCGATCAGAATCCACACACCTCTCTCTTCTCTGATCATTTTGTAAGCTCATGTGTTGAGCAAACCCTCCTTTTGTAATATATAAGTTTGTAATAATACAATCCTTATTCTGAGTGTATAATACTTTGTAAGTATTTTACAGTTTTATTAATTTGTTTTAATTTTATTATTAATCATGTTCATGTTTAGCCTTATAGGCTAAACAATATATATGTTGATCCATGACTATCTGTCATAATAACCTGGTAATTATATAATGCATGTCTAGGTTATACTATGTTCATGACTAGTTAATACTGTTATGATTATAGGTAGGATTATTTATATAAGCTGGCCTTGTTATTCATTTTTATGCTTTGTTGTTTTCTGTGTGTCCGTCTTAGCCGATTTAGTGGCGTTTTAGGACTGTTTGAAAACGTTTTTAGCATAATTTGGTTAATAGGATGCCGGTTAGTTTCTTAATCCGTAATATCCTTATAATCATATAAATCAGTTATTAGTCATGACAAAAATAGTCCGACTTTTAAATATTAAAAAAATATATCAATTCAAAAATTCACAAGACATATTATAATAACATATGCTCTATGTTTTAAATTTATTACATGATACTTCATTTTATATTAAATAAAATTTATTTTTTATTGTTTATTTCATATATTTTAAATATTAATTGAATAATTAAATAAGTTTTTAAAAAATAATTAAAATATTATTTTAATGAATTTATGTATATTTGAAATAAAAGATAATATTATAAAATAAAATAATAAATGAATATATATTATTTGTATTAAAATGAAAATTTTAATTTGATTCCTACATACATGGAATAGCTAAATCCATGTAATTAGGAAGAATCATCATTCCCATATTTAAAGGAATACACATTTTATATAGAATGGACTTACCAATCATTAGAATAGGAATACAATATGAAATTGTGATTCCATTCATGTTTAATTCATTTGTATCAATCACGCCATTGAATATTCCCCGGTTAGGTTTGATGCATTGGCGCGTATATACGAATGGGAGAAAACACAACGCATTAATTAATAAAATAAATCAAATTGATGCAGGATGTTTAAATAAATACAATCACAAAAAGCACATAATAATTAATAAAAAAAATAAACATACAAGATAAATTATAGTATTTGGTCATGAAATATGTTAAATTCAATTTTGACTATTTTATTATTTCAATTTTAGTCTCCTTTTCTAATTATAGTGTATTTTTTCAATTTGTTCCAAATCAAAACAAAAAATTGATGAGGAAGATATGCACATAATCTTTGAGATTGGAAGAGGGGGTTGTTAATGTCCGACTAGCTTCGTTTGGGTTCGTTTTCTTTTGCTTCCTTTGGAAATTTGGACCCGTCATCATATCAATTCTATTGCATCTGCAGTTGGATGCCCTATCTATATTGATGCTCAGTAGGGTAATGTGGATAGAGTTTCCTTTGTTAGAGTCCGCATTGATGTGGATATGACGAAGGACCTTCCTGAGGAAGTTACTCTTCGATTTCCAGGAGGGGTTTTCAAGCAACAAGTTGTTTATGAACAACTTCCTTCTTATTGTCATGTATGCAATCAATTTGGTCATCAGAATGGTGCTTGCAAAGTGCCTAGCAAGGAAGTTGTGGCTCAACCTAGTAATATGGGCGTAGATAAGAGGGTTGAGAAGGATAGTATGGATATTAAAGGTGATGATCCGAAGGGTGTTGAAACTAAGAGTAGAGATGCTAAGGGTGTGGAGCCTTCAGATGGGTTTGTTAAGGTTAAACCTAAGCGAAGATCAAAATCTAAAACCAAGATGGGAGGTGCGGTTGTTGGAGGGGTTGCGGATGGTGGTACTAAAGTGCCCATCTCTTCGCGGTTTAATGCTCTTTTGGAAGGTAGTGCGCTTCTTAAGGACTCACCTTTTTCTCTGATTAAGTCTTCCTCTAAAGATGATTGCCCTAGGGATGTTGTGGTTTCGAAGGAGTATCGTAGGAGGGACAAATCACCCGTTAAGTCAGATTCCTCTTTGGAGTCTGAGGAGGAAGATGTAACTAGGCGTGCTCGAGGTAGATGTGGGAGGTCTAGATCTGCATCTCGTCATACTACTAGGATAGCTATTCATGAGCCTGGTGAGGGTAGAGAATCATTGATTGCATCTGAGGGTAGGCCTCCTGATTATCACTTATCATGAAGTTACTAGCGTGGAACGTGCGAGGCTTGGTGGGTGCTCCGGCTCAGCAAGCAGTTCGCAGGTTAGTACGGAGTCATGATTTGTGTCTGTTGGGTCTTTTTGAAACTAAGCTGGGACTCAATAATGATGTTGATACTTTGAATGTTATCGTTCGTGGTTGGTCGATTGCTCATAACTTTGAGATTGCCTCTAGTGGTCGTATTATTGTGGCATGGAACCCCTCCCTTGTTCAGTTTGTTCCTTTAGTCATGCATGATCAATGTATTTCTGGTTCATTGATTTGTTTGACTACTCATAAGAAGTTCAAGGTATCTTTTGTCTATGGTCGTAATACGGTGGCTCAGAGAAAGTTATTATGGCAATCTCTCTCTAATTTTGGTGCCTCTGTTGATTCTCTTTGGCTGTTGATAGGAGATTTCAACTCTATTAGATGACCGGAAGAGAGGTCTGTGTCCTCTCAAACCACCTCCAATTGGTTTAGAGTAGACTTTGAAGATTGTTGTGGGAATTTGGGTTTAGATGATGCAATTTCGCGAGTTTGTTTCTTTACCTGGACGAATAGAACAAGGTGGAATCACATTGATAGAGTTTTGATTAATGAATTATGGACGGGTGAAAGTAGTATGGTGCAGGCGGATTTCTTGCCTATGGGAGCTACTTTTGATCACTGTTCTGTTATTATCTCTATTTATCATAGTGAGGCTCATAAGAGAAAACCGTTTAGATACTTGACTATGTGGAGAATTAGTGATGGTTTTCTTGATGTTGTTCGCCATGGTTGGAGACAAGTCATTCATGGTACGAATCAGTTTGTTGTTTGTCAAAAGTTGAAGCTACTTAAACCTCATCTTCGAAGTTTGGATAAAAGAAACTTTCATCACATAGCTGAGAGATCGGAGAGGGCTAGGGCTAATCTTGAGCAGCTTCAGTTTTTAAGTTATGATGACCCAGGGAATTTGGATATTTAGGCGAGGGTTTTGGATGCTCGGAAGGTGGCTTCTTTCTTATCTCATGCAGAGCACTTGTTCTTTACGCAGTTAGCTCGTAATGAATATTTGCTTTGTCAAGATAAGCCATCCAGGTTCTTTCACAAGTTGGTCAAAGTTAATGGGGGTCGCAATCTTATCCCTTCTGTTAAAATAGCTTATGGGCATACTTCATCCAGGGATGAAATGGTTGAGGAGTTTGTTTCTTTTTATAAGAATCTGCTGGGGACTTCTCGAGATTGTCATCCTATTGACAATTCAGTATTTGAATGGGGTGAGCTTCTTTCAGATGATCATAGGGCTGATCTCATTGCCCCTGTTTATGAGTCTGAAATCAAGCAAGTCATATGGAGTGTGAATGTCAATAAGGCTCTAGGTCCATATGGTTTTTATGGGGTTTCTTTAGAGATGCTTGGGAGGTTATTGGGCAAGATATTGTGAGTGCATTTCAGGAATTCTTTCATTCAGGAAGGCTTCTTCATCAGTTGAATGCCACTTTTATTACCCTTATCCTAAAGGGTGTGCATGATCCTGGTGTGAAGGATTTTCGACCCATTTCTTGCTACAATGTGTTATATAAAGTTATCTCTAAGATTATTGCTGCTAGAATTTCTAAGGTGATGGATTTCTTGATCTCAGAGAATCACTTTGGCTTTATTAAGGGGAGACATATGAGAGATTGCATCATATTGGCACAGGAGGTTTTGAAGAATTATGGATGGTGCAGGGGACACATTGCTCCTCGTATGACTCTTAAAGTTGACATTAAGAAGACGTATGATACTGTCAACTGGGAGTTCTTAAGAGGAGTGCTTGCTGGCCTTCGTTTTCCCCCTCAGATGATTGGATGGATAATGGAGTGTGTATCCACTACTTCCTTTTCTATTATTGTGAATGGACTTCCGGAGGGTTACTTTGAAGGTAAGCATGGTCTTCGCCAAGGTGATCCACTTTATTCCCTTCTTTTTGTGATGTGCATGGATTATTTCACTAGATCTTTCAAGAAGCTTGCTAACGCCAATAAGTTCAAGTTTCATTCGATATTATGTGCGAAAGTTAATCTATCGCATTTGGTGTTTGCGGATGACTTGATTTTATTTGCTTATGGTGATGTTCGTACTGCTCAACTGGTTTCTCAAGCTTTGCATACCTTCTCTTCAGTCTCTGTATTAGAAGTTAGCAATGAGAAATCTAGTTTGTTTATGGCTGGCATCTCGGAGGATATTAAGCAGGATATTCGGGTCATTTTGCCTTTTCAAGATGGCTCACTGCCAGTTCGTTATTTGGGCATTCCTTTGCATAGTAAGAAGTTAAAGGAGACTGATTTTGAGCCTCTGTTCATGAAGATTTCAGGTCTCATCTGAAGCTGGTCTTCTCGGCACTTCTAGTACACTGGTAGATTGGAGTTGGTATGTTCTGTCATCTACGGGATCTTGAATTTCTGGGCTTCTATGGTCAAGATCCCTGTGGGTGTTATTTAGCGTATTGAACACATGATCTGCTTGTTTTTTTGAGGAAAGAAGCGTGGCTCTGTCAAGTGGTCAGAAGTGCTCCTTTCTAAGGAGCAATGAGGACTGGGGCTTAGGAGTATTGAACTTATAAATGATGTGGCGTTGTGTGGGATTATTTGGGATCTTCATTTGGAGAAGAATTCTTTGTGGCTTCGGTGGATCCATGAAGTTTATCTTCATGGGGTATCAGTTTGGGATGCAGTCCCAACTCATGCATCGTCCATTGTTTGGAAAGACTTGCTTAAGGCTAGTGATCGTATACGAGCACGGCTACCGGGTGATACCATTGATGCTTTTGTGGAGTGTTCAGAGATGGGCAGCCTTGTTATGAAGAAGCTATACACTATGGTTGCTCCTTCAGCGCCTAGTAAGTTCTTCTTTGCGAAGATTTGGTCTTCTTGCGCCCCTAGGAAGCATGTTTTTCGTATGTGGATAGTGGCTAAGAATCGTTTAGCCACTTTTGATCGTTGGCATGTGGAGGGAGAATGCTCGGAGTACTGTTTTTATGTTGATCTTCAAGAATCGAGGGATCATTTGTTCTTTCAGTGTTCCTTCTCGAGGATTGTTTGGGACCAAGTGCGTTCTTTCATTGGTTGGCCAAGGCGTATTTCTACCATTTTTGCAGGTGTCAAATGGATTTCTAAGGATCGTGGTGCTCGAAAGGCTGTCCGTAGAAGGAGGGAGCTTGCCCTTTTTGCTACCGTCTACTTTATTTGGAAGGCGAGGAATGATGCTATATATGATAATTCTAGACCGACTATTAGCGGTGTTGTAAATAATGTTTTAACTCATGTAGCTAGGTTTCAGTTCCTTCTAGCTAGATGATCGTTTTTTACTCCTTTGGAGTTTGTTCTGTTGTTGCTTTCGTTTGGTGTTTGTTTGTCGGCTTTAGCCGTTGAGGTTGTATTTATACATTGTTTCTGACCTCGGTCTTTTTCTGAATATTAACATCTATATTTAGAGTCCATATCATCAAATAAAATAAGGCAACTTTTCTCCCTTCGAAACAAATCATTTGATTGCATTCCATATTACATAGTTTGTGGTTTATTGTTGTTTTATAATATAAATAAAAATAAATAAATAAATAAACTTCATTTCGCCCCCCAAAAGTCTCATTTTTCTCCTTTGGGTATTAGTTCTTGGGGGTTTTATTTTCCTTTTCACACATATTGATCAACACACTCACTAATACAATTAAAATATGGGCCCACACATTCATTAATACAACTAGTCCGTACATATTAAATAATAATAATAATTCTTAATCCACGTGCAAAAAACAAATGGATCTCTTTCAAACGTATGGTAAAAAAAATTAGAATAAATGATCCTCATTTCACAAACGTACCTAATTTCTATAGTGAAATAAAGATAGATATATCAAAACGTAAATTTTTTGATGAAATGAATTGCCATCTAAGCTAATTTAGCTAGAGATCATAAAAAAATCGCAAATACGGAGTATCTATGATTATGTGTATCTCAGTGAAAGTTTCCAACATCAATTTAAAATTTTGATTTGTTTGAAAAAAAAAATTAGACAACAAATATGAAAGTTAAGTCAAATAAATAATAAAATTTATATATGAACGATTCGTTGATGAATATATTTCAGAGCTTTCGAGCCAAATACCCTTATAATTGAGCTTGGTTCGATAAACTCTTCAAGTTCAAATTTGAGCTCGATCTTAACTCATTAAGATTAACGAACGAGCTTGAATGATACTTTATTAAACTGAAACTCAATAGTTCATGAACGGTTTGGTTCGCTTGCATTATGGAACTATGTTCTAAGGGTGCACATTAGTGTATAGCTTATTATTTTATGGAACTTATCAATTGGGTGCTTGAGATCAATGTGCAAGAGATAACATCTCATAGCAGATAACCAGAGTAATATATTTCACATATTCTGAAATTTGTTGTTGTTACATTGATCTGTCAATCATAAGATGCGTAGGTTAATATCTATATGTATCCCAAATATATAAAAGTTAAATAAAAATTAAATTAAATGTATATTGTCAGGCATGACATCTTCCACAATTCAAAGAGAATGACATCTTCCACAATTCATAGAGAACTTTACTAGATGTACTTAGTCAGTTAAAGAAAAAGAAAAGAAATAACTCACTCTCTCATATTACTATTAGTAAAGAATTCATAATAAACTGCAAAATGTATCTATAAACAAAAGAACTAAATATAATCAAGAAAAGTCTCTCTCTCTCTCTCATTCTCTCTCAAGAGAGAGAGTAATGATAAGTCACAATCTAAGGCAAATTGTATAGTCACAATCAAGACAGATTCCCCCTCTTTAAATCTGAGAGAAGATAAATTTTTGGCTCCCCCGTTAACACAAATAGAGTAACAACCTAAGTAGTATTAATAGATATTACCATAAAAACCAATCAACCTAAACCAACACTCCCATTTTGTATTATAATCTTTCTTTCAAAGTGGGGTGGGGTGGGGGGTGGGTGCTGTCTTGTATCAGATATTAATTGTTTGGTTCTTCAGCTTTTTCCAATTCAAGTAGAAATACAATAAACAAAAGAGGGGACTTTAATGTTTATGCTGATGCAATGGCCTTAAAATGTGAATTAATTGACTTCACTTTATTACCAATTTTTGCTTTCCCAATTATGGATAATTCAATTTCCTGATTTCTTTCCATGCAATGATGTCAGAGGTGTCAAAACGGGCCGATGGGGTGGGCCGGCCCAAAACCCGCCATTTGGCGGGCAGGCCTAGGCGGGTTGCGGGCCTGAAATATAAAACTCAACCCATTTAGAGGCGGATTGCGGGTTATGGCAGGCCAACCCGTTTTTTTTTTTACGATGTTAATATAATTTTTATTATTTAAAAATGAAATATTAAAATGATGGAAGCTCTTACAAAATACTATAATGTCAATTAAATCATTAAAATATAAATATAGATTTTACAAAATAGCTCCATGAATAATAAAAAATAAACAAAGATCATTAATCAACAACATAAAGTTTACTAACTATATATAAATAAAACAATGTAAGTCTAATTATCCTCAAATAACACAAATTAAATCACAAAAAGTTTACTAGTTTTAAAGGTCAATCACAAAACTCAAAACATAATTATAAAATTATTTTTAAGACTCATCAAATATAACATCATAATATAAACATTTCAATTTTCATGTTGATCAATTATATTCTCGTCAATCTTCAAAAGATTAGATATCTTAAGTATTTATCATTTGCATTTGCTTAATCCATATATAAATTTATATATTAAAATTTCAAAAATTAAAAATAAATTCAAATCAAAAAAATTATGACTTAAATTTATTTACGAATTTTTTGTATACTAATCTACGTTACAAAATAGGAGTAAGTAGTGTATTCATCTTATAAGTTATAATTTAATTTATTATTTCAAAAATGATTAAAAGAATGAACAATAAATATTTGGAATATACTAGACCAATAACAAAAAAAAATTATGGTGGGCCCAAACGGGCCAACCCGCCCCCGTTTAGGCCCGCCTCCAAATGGACTGCAAATTTTACAGCCCAACCCATCTTTTTTAGAGGCGGGGGCGGGCCGGCCTACGGGCCCATCCCGTTTTGACAGTTCTAAATGCTGTTTCTTAATTTTTAGGGCAAACATGTCGCCTCTTTTCCCACCTTGGCCAACCCCTTCATCTCACTTCCAAATTCATCCTTCTTACTCTCTCGGTCCCAAATTAAGTTGCACTGCATCATGAACCCTCGTAAATTATGTGGTTCCTCTTAATTTAAACACCTTAACAATACATGTTGTATATAGGATTGGAAGGGGGACCACAACTTGAACCCGATTTACACAAGTATTTGTGATAAATAAATTAAAAACTATGTTATATATATTAGGTAAAAGTAGTAAATTTATAATTTAGATGTAATTTTAAGGTTAGAGTTTCATATGATTTTTTTTAATGGTAACATTAATGTGAAACAGACGAAAATGGACAGTGTGAAATTTAGTATGAGTGAGGTTTGCGTGCGCCCGGGTGCACACCATGCGCCTTTAGAATTAAGTATTATGGATAATGGTACATTATTTTGTTCTAAATAATATACACTTTAATTAATAAGGATACATCATTTTGTTCTAAAGGGTATATACTTTTCATTAATATTTTTTTATTTTTCTTCAGAAAATAAAGGGTATACATCTTTATACTAAAATATATACAATTTAACACAAAATTTTAAAGGCATACGGAAAGTGCTCCGTGCGCCCGGCGCACACAAGTTTTTGCTATTTAATATGGAATGGAAGAAATACTTTTTATTTTATCTTTTATATTGTTAGGAGATTGGTGTTAATATATTCCCCATCTTTTAATTGGAGTTCATTCGATTGAGATTGCAGAACATAGTAAGATAAATAGTATGTATTTAGTATATTGTTTGATTGCTCTAGTCAAATAGTCTCAACCGAACTTAATAAAATAGATATAAATCTTCATTATTTGGTTGCTACAATTGAATACCACAGATTTATTCGGTTGAGAATTGCTAAACAATATCATTGCAAGATAATTAAACAAATAAAGATACATAAATCGTACCGTTTTAACTGAAAAGGAATAAAATTACTTTAATTCATTTTAGTACAACAAAGTTTTTATTAGAAAAATCCCAATTTTTAATAAAAACAGTATTTGGGCACCGGGCATCGAATCATTGCTAGGTTTTTCATACTTTTGATTATTCCTTCTTCACTATTTTTTAAGAACTTCTCAAATGAATATCATAGGGGGATTAGTGCGAAAATGTTAGCCCTCGTTGCAGTGTTAACGCATAGGGGGATTAGTGTTTAGGGTTATTTTTCTCAAAACTATATTGATGTTGATTTAGTAATTGGGGTACGTTTAGAATAATTTGAAGTATGTATATCCGGCCACTTGGTAAAATGCGACAATTGAAGTGGAACTGAAGGAGTCTATATATATGTATTTTACACGATTATTATAGTTATTACACATCAAACGATGATCAGATGAATTATTCATTCAATAATGTTATAGAAGTGGGAAGGCCAATCTACTTGCAAGTTCAGTTTTCAAATTCAAGCCATATGAAACAAAATCATGAACTATTTAAGTAAAACAATATAATCAAAAGATAACATGTTGCTCAGCCAATTGATAAGAGTAAATATGTGGTAATAAGTTTTTTTGGATGATATAAATAAATAAATTAAGTAAAAGAATACGAGGATCGATGTTTTACAATAAGGATGTCTAATGACGAATGAAATTCCGTAATACTTCCCAAAGAAATAGCCCATTATGTAAGAATGTTGTCCCACTGCTGAGGAATTTGCGATTTGTACTTACAAGACACACATATTCTGAAAAAAATATTCAGATATTTTCTCTTTTAGTTTTAAAGGAATTTTTTTTTGACACTTGATCCCATAAGTTTAAAAAATTACAAATTTAATACTAAAGGATTTCTTGTTTGTACACCTATCTCATAAGTTTATTTAAAAAAAAAGAACCTTAATAAAAACATTATGTTGGAACAAAATATGCAAATTAACAGCTTTTTGGGACTAAACTTGCAATCTTATAAACTTATGAGATCAATTGTGTCAAGAAAAAAATTCTTTGAGCTTAAAACATGAAATATAGAGATCATTTTACCAAGTATACCATGTCCTGTTTTATAAAATGATCTCTATATTTCACACCTTTCTCTTGTTTTATAATGCATTTTACACGAATAACAATGAAATAAAATAATTATTCAAAATTCCTAAAAAATACTTTAATTTTAAAATTGTCGCTCCCACATATTACCCATAAGACAAAGTCTCTTGTAAGACGTTATTTACGTGAGACCGTTTGTGAGACATATTATAGTAAGTATATTATCTATATAAAGTACGTTTAATGATTGTTAAAATATATTTACTAAAGTACGCTAGATTATACATTAAAGTATGATTTTATGTATTATAATAATTTGATTTATTATTGACATACTTTAACTGCAAATAAATATATTTTATCTATACAATAAGCATACTTTATTGATAGGTCGATTCGTCTCACAATAGAGTATCTCTACACATTATATTACTTTACATTTCATTAATTATTTTATTTAAAATACTAAAATATTCTAAAATTCAATAAAGTTAATAAAAAATTGAAAGTAAATATGAACAGAATAGTACAGTAAAAATGAAACAACAATTTAGCTTTTCAATTAAAAGCTTCCTACCCCTATTCATATTTTACTGCTAAAATGTGGACCTATTTGGCTGGTGGAACAACCTTTAAATTAATTATAATTTCGGTGGTCTTTTTAAGTCGTTTATGTGTGTGTATATTATACTATATTATTAATTTTCAATTATTACCATATAGTACATCAGAGGAAGAAGGTAAAAAATTAACCGGAAAACATATACTCCTATATAGTACCACCAAATTTTGTCATTTTTTTTTCTGCATCAAATAATTAAAACGAGGTATAAATATCACATTCAAATTATTATTGTCATCACTTATTTCTATTATTAGTTTAAGTCTAGTGAGGCTTGTATCAAATTGTCCCACGAAATTTGTGAGATTTAAAGGAAAAGTGATTTTAATATTATAATATAAAAAAAAGTTATTGATGAATAATTATAATAATTAAAGTGATCTCTCTCAAGAGGGTAACATTTCACAATATATGAGTTCACTTTCATTTGCAAGCTGAAACATATTTAAAAATTAAACATGCTCCCTAATTAATTAGGAAATGTATTTCCATAATTAATTAATCAATTTAACATGCCACCCGTCCAAATCATGCATACTTGAACATTACTCAAATTTACAAGAGAATTGACATGGTGTTGGGGGGTGTTGATGTGATGAAACAATGAGAAAGGAAATGGATATGAGTCAAAGAATAGGAATTAATAGGGAAGAAAGAATTAAAATAAATGATGTGACAAAAAATTAATAGGAGTATGGGGAAGGGGAAATCAATCAATGAAAGAGTGATTGGAATTGAAGATCCTCTATTAATGGGAATGTGAAATGGAAGCCTGCTAATTACTTACACACCTTTGTATCTATATCCATGTATTTTAGGGGGGTGGGGTGGGTAGGGGTAGGGTGATGCCTGGTATGGTTGACAAAATTTCATTACAGGCTGCGCCTTAGCTGTGTGATTTCGCAGACCTATTTTCACACCCACCCACTCGGAGGTGGGGGTAGGGTGGGATCGGGGTGGGTGGTAAGGTGGTTTGAAATTTTGAATGAAATTCATATAATTACCTAGGTTATGGTAAATATAATCTATCTGTCCTGTCACACTAGTTATATTTTCGTAATGAGGTGCTTCGTTGCTTATATCTCCAGAAAAATAATTTTGTTATTAATCCGTTGTTTATAATTTCATCGACAATTTATAAAATGATTTTATTGGTAATTTATAGGTATTTCAAGCCACCTTACCATCCTCCCATCCCACCCGAATCCCACCCTAGCTACTCCAACCTCCAAGTGGCTGGGTGTGAAAATAGGCCTGTGAATTACCAACGGATTTTATTCCGTTGGTAAAAACATAAGAAAATCTATTGGTATTTTATTACTAAAAGAAAAAAAAATGTAATTTTTGTTGGTAATTATTAATGAATTATCAAAAAATTAAATTTGATTGGTAAATTTCATTGTGAAAAGAGTTTTTTTTTGTAGTGTATTTAGGAAATTACTTCATACACAATCTCACACATACCACGAATACAATTACTTATTACACAATAAAATAATAATACTACTAAATTTACGTGAAAACATAATTAATAAAAGAAGGAAATTGTATAATTATATTTTCTAAATAGTAGCTCATGCACAGTGTACCAGAATGTTCAAGAGGCCAATTCCATAACACATGATATGGAGGTAAGAAGAGAGGGAGGTTGTAATCTTAAAAGCATGAAAATTGAAGGACATGCCTTGCTTGTCTATTGCAGACTGTATTCAATTAATAACTCTGTCTGTCTTCACTGTGACATCATTAGTTTAATGCATTTAGATCTTCTTCCTCCAACATTTATTTCCATTTATCAAACTAGAATAAATTACTTTCTACACTCAAATATTAGCCTTGTTTTATGATACACCTGAAAACACTCTCATCCTCTCATTTCATTATTTAAATTTTCTTGTCCTAATTAACTAGCTAATTTTTATGTTAATAGACTTTTTTTTGTGTGGCACTCGGATTATTACCCAATAATAAAGTGGTAAGTTTAACCTAAAGATATTTAATCTTGTGGTTTAGATTTTTTTTTCTTTTAAAGTATTGCATTTTTTTATTACAAAACTTTGATCATCGAATTTTTCAAATTAAAATGACTTTATATGTGTAGATAGGGATGTAAGCGAACCAAACCGTTCGTGAACTATTCGAGTCTCGGTTCGATAAAATGTTCGTTCGAACTTGTTCGTTAACCTTAACGACCCAAACCAAGCTTGAATTTTGAGCTCGAATAGTCTATCAAACCAAACTCAAGCCTAAGGGTGTTCGACTCGAAAGTTCGCGAACATATTCGTTTATGGGCTCGTTAATGGCTCGCAAACGCGTTCGTAAATTTTATAATTATTCTTTAGTATTATATATTATTATTTATTTATTTATATTCAATAATTAAATATTTTGTATTAAACCACACAAATATGATAATAACTTAAGTGATTATTTAAATATTTAAATATTTTTTTACCATTTATTATTATATTTTGTTAGTTTGTTTATTTAATATTATGAATAACATTAAATGTTTATAAACGAAACATTCTTTTAATATCAACGTACAAAATTATTTAAATGTTCATGAAAAAATGTTCATGAACAAGTTACTTTATGTGTTCGCGAACACGTTCGTGAGCCTTAACAAACAGTTTGAGTTCGAGTTAGATATTTTTTTTCTTGTCGAGTTCGAGCTCGGACTCTAGTTCGATAATTCCTTAACAAACGATCCTCAAACCTAGTAGTGTTCGACTCGGCTTGGGCTCTAGTTCGATAATTCCTTAACAAACGATCCTCAAACCTAATAGTGTTCGACTCGCCTCGATTCGATTATATCCCTATGTGTAGACGTAAAAATATTATTTTATTACATTCACTCTTTATTCATTCAAATTTCACAATTGGTAGCCCATTTATATTTATGATTTGTGTGGGTTTTAAAAATCAATAAAACTTATAATTTACGTTTGTTTTTATTTTAAAATTACGTAGCTGGTAGTTTAATGGACCATCGTCAATTTCATAATTTGGTCTACTGAGCCCAATTAAATATGTGGCCCATGATATTGAGCCCGATTGAGGTGTCAGGCCCATGAGGAAACTACTACAAGGGGGTGACAATTTGATAATTTCCACCTTAAAACTGACGACGTTTATTTACAGTTGCCACCCAAAAATCCTAATTACTATAATATAATTACTACCATGGATTAACATAAAATCAATAGTAAAATTGCATCGTAGAATTAAAAAACGCAATAAACAAAAAAAACTATCGTTATACATTTTTTTTTAGGTTTCATGTTTCGTGTACATATTAATAAGGATAGATATATATTTTCTTTTTTGAAAATAAATACTCTAAGAAGGATGATTTTGAACTAATGGTATCATGAAATTCTTAGTTTAAGACCAACTCAAAGATAATTATTAAAAACAATATTTGTCTTATAAATAAATCAAATTACATATTCAACTAATCAACATCTCCAACATGCTGTTAAATTAATTATTACTTTTCATATAAACCATTATTATTTCACATCTATCATACGAGTTATTTATAAAATAATTTAATTAAACGATTATCCTTTTTCATTTTACAAGGTTATATATATATATATATATATATATATATATATATATATATATATATATATATATATATATATATATATATATATATATATATATATATATATATATATATATATATATATATAATCGGGCTTAACTGTAAATGATACCAGAAAAACTCAGAGATAATTATTGACTCAAAATTATACAGCTAATTTGATGAAGCAAATTCTTCGATGTCCCCATCATAATCCCTACTGGAATGCTGCTCGGATTCCCTGTGTCATTTTGGTACATCATCTCCTATGCCAAACCGTTGGATGGACGACACGTAGAAGAGATGAAATTATACCATAATCCTTAAATCCTAGGGGCAATGGTTGGATTTAATTCTCCTATTAAGTGTCAATCACTTAACGCATGACACATGAGATGATGCACGAAAATAATAATAATAATAATAATAATTATTATTATTATTAAATAAATTAAGAAAGAGGCTAGGCTGATCAATGACAAGAACACAACATTAACAATGGGATTTCAGTTCAAACCTTAAAAGCCAAACTTGAAGAAGTGGATGGAAAGTTAATACTGTAATCTTGAAGCTGATTTTGATCATTTTATATGGATTAAAATTTATATATAACTTTATATATTATCATTCCATACAACAATATCTTCTGCATTTACATTCATCTGCTTTGGTATTACACACAAAATGTTACCTCCCAGGACAGGGCAATGGTTAGGTTAGGCTCGAAAGATTCAGTATCCCCTTCACCACCGTCTCACCAACGAAGTAAGTAACTGCAACCAATTTATAAATATCAGAAAATAATTCTAGAATGAGGTTTAATATAAAATCACATATATCTTTATGCCAACACAATTGTTCTCTACTTGAGAAAGAGAACTCCAACTATGCTAAATTATCCGTCCTATGATTGTTCGCACTACTCAAACGAGTTTGAAGATGGGACTGAAACAGTTGGGCTCTTGTCTGAAAGAGTGCAAGTACAGCTCAACTTTTGTAAATTGGAGGCTTTGATGGTTTCAAATATTGATAGTGATTCCAAGTAGAAGGAAAATGATCGTAAACAAAAATGAAGATGATCTCCATTTTGCTTATCAGAAAATATTTCAACACATACCTCAAACAGTTCAAATGGGCTCCCACGCTTGTATTGATCGTTTTTCTTGCCCTTGTCGGAGGGGAAAATGCTGAATAGTATCGCTCTCCATCCAATAAGTAAAAATGCAGTGCTTCCCATTGTAACCAATATAAAATTGGTAGGGGGAGGGTGACCGATTGTCAATGCCCTTATAATTAATCCCAACTGCAGTGTACGAAGAAACAAGGTGAATCAAGCATGTAAAAATAGAAACAATACATGCACATCAGTAGATCCAGCAAAAATTTTGGCATATTATTGAAAACTTTTATGGAAAAATAGTAACGAGTATACAGCAGGAAGATAAAACTATTCTCAAAAAGATGATAGCTCTTGGGGTGAAGTTGCATCCTCTATTATCTAGAGAAGAACAAAATACTAAATATAAAATGAGTGAAAAATTACTAAATATAAAATGAGTGAAAAATAATATCTACTTCCCCTGTTATGATTGACGTTTAAGGTTATTGCACAAATGATAATTATTTTCAATTTAAATTTCTATCTAGAAGTCAATTAAAATGTTACAAAGGGTGTACTGTTTACCACCACAAACTTGCTCATTGTGTTGCTCTAACGCAGATCGTAACATAAGGAAAAAAATGTCTCACAGTCAGATCCACAACATTTTTCAGCTGATCGTAGAAGGGGACTCGGGGAAAGATCTTTTCTGCATGCTAAAATGGCCCCCTACTTCAATAAAACCATTACTGTACCATTTGTTTGTGAGAGTTAAAGTTCTTAACATATCTGTAGCCATGATTTAGAACAAGTAAAAATAACGAAAGCAGTACTCTTGCTACAGTCATAACCACTGAAAGAAAACAGAAGCTCAGATTCCTTAACTCCTTATAAGCCAACATGTGTTTGTTATAGCATTTAGTCACTTCCAAATCAACTGTAGAAAGATAAACCTACTATTCAATTATGAGAACTAGCTTGCACATACAAAGTAGTAGGTAGTGCTAATTCTACATTTAATTGCCTTGATTTTAATTCTGCACACGATTTATCAAGTAATGAGGTGCAACTATACAATATGCATTATTTAATTCAAAGTTTAATGAGGATCACAATATTTGATTTTTGTTCTTGAGTGAGGGATAACTTCCTTTTTAAGTTAGCTTTAGCAATTAGCAGTTTCAATTCAATTTTTCTAAATGGAAAATAATTGCAAAAAAATCAAGAATTTCTTCTTATATTTCAAGTTTAGGATATGCACCACCAAAATTATGAACTTTACATGGCATGGAGGAACAAATTAGCAAATTTATAGATAGGACTGAACTTCCTTATTCCATTCTACAAAAAATAAGTAATGACCATTCATTCTGGAAAAACAGTTATCAGTTTTCTTCGGCAGAGCAGTCCTTTCCTCAACACCCCCTGGGCCCCCCAACAATGAACTTTCCACTATTTACATCACAATTTTTCAAACCAGCACATTTTTAATATCATTCCCAAAAAATACGTCATCACCTTCACTCACTACATCTCAATCAAATCATTGTATTGTTATGCGTCTGTAACTGAAATATATCTTTAAAACCGTGTTTGTGAATCAATGACAACTGTGAAACACATGATTCTTGCTACTCATGAAGCATATATGCAACGGTAAATGAGGACAGTAAATGCAAAGGAAATTTATTCATTTTGGAAAAACAGACCATGCATACCGAGAAGTCATATTGCACCTAAAAGTGAAAAGGGAGAATAAACCTAGTTTCAGTTTCAGGGTATCAAAAGAAAATATACTTAACATGTCTCCTACTGAAATTGAATCTTGCATCTGGTCTGGTAACATTCCAGAAACATCAATAAACATTTGAATACACAAGTGAATGCATTAGTTTTTAACCCGTTATTTGAAAGCTCAAAATGAGCAAGAGCATGAACCTCCTCAACACTACCTTCTATAGAAAATCATTTCACTCCACTTTTCAGACAGTAAAGAACACCGCAGCTGCGCAGCATTATCAAGAAATGAGTAGAGTTTACGATTCCACCAAATTCATCAAAATACAACAGGAAATATTCCCAACCCTTAATCCATTATCATCAGAAACTCAGGAAATCACTTGTTCGTTTGAACAACAAAATAATAAATAATACTAAAAGATAAGAATCAACACACGAAAAATCTGACATCCTTACAGGAATCCCCAATGACCAGGACTTAGCAGCAGCAACAACAGCACTCCATAGACCTTTCTTTCCTTTGCCTTCCTCACTGAATCCCCCAAGAAAGTATGCACTCAAAAACCACCCTATAATTCAAGAACACAAACCAATCCACCATTTCAAAGCACATCTTTTCAAACCCACATACATTCTAGACCAATACGAGCGAAACATATTATCACAATTAACAAAACTTGACCTAACGTTATCATTCAAAACAGAAAAGCAAATTATACCAGCAATAAAAGGGTCAGCAGTTTTAAACGTTTCGAAGTCGTAAACTGAGAATCCATGACTGAATCTCCCAATAGCGGCGAACAACAACAACGCCGCCACATCGCCGCCAGCCAATACGGCCACAAGACTGCAATTCGAATCCAAATTCAATACAATACACGAACTAGCTACAGAAAATTAGAAAAAAAAATACTTACCCCCATTTATTCAGAAGCGAATTGGAATTGGGCTTCTTGAACTGAATAACGCCTTCGAGGGGTACATTTTCTTGCCCGACGAAAGAGATAGAGTTAGAGTTCGAGCCCTGTTCATCGAAAGGAGCGCTGGAGGAGGGGGATGCGGTGGTTGGCTTGGTGGAGGCGCCGCCGGAGGAGTCCAGAGCACCGGCTAATGTGAGGGGTTTGAGGAGGCGGGAGAGCGAGAAAATGGGGCGGCGTTTGGAGAAAAGAGGATGGACGGGGTGGACGAATTTGAGTGGGTGGGGGTGGGTGGAAGAGAGCAGAGCTCCGCCGGCGGCGGTGGCGGCGGCGGGGCTTAGCAGAGGCACCATTTCGGATTGTCCACTGCTCTGTCAACGAAAATTCGAACAAGAATATGTGGTGAACATTTATGGCAATGGCCCATCTTTATTCATATTATTTTGAATGAATTTTCAAAAATATATTTATTGTGGGGATAAATATTTAATATTTTTTTTTAAAAAAATATTTATTTTGTAACTACTGCGAATATTATGCTTGCCACTACTAATTCATAATATATTTTTTAAAAAAATGATTTTGTGTTATTTTCAATTTTATCGTCTACTACCTCAACAAATTAATGTTTTCTACATTTTAATTTTATTTTAAGATTACATTCACCTCAAAAATATGAAAATATGAAGCAATACTCAATTCAATATCCTAACACAATAATCTAATTTCAATACTGATATCACTACAGTATAAATACTATGTACTACTATCATTCTTACAATTTATTTTTTACATAAAAATATGAAATTACCTCTAATTGCAATCAAAGAAGGTTAGAGCATTTCTCCATTCGTATTGCAATGGAGGAAAATATTTTAATAGTTGTTGTATTTTTTTATTTTTTACTTTTGTTTAAATAATAATATGTATGTGTGTTTTATTTAAAAAAATTGTATGTAAATATTTTGTTTAAATAACTTGTAGATAGCGGAGTTCAATTATAATGTGACTGTTTAGGAAATTTAACTCAACTAATCTAACATAATAAGTACTACTCCATAAGATCCAAGACTTACTCCAAGCTCTATTTATCTGGGAGGGAAAAATGTTTTTTTTTTCTCTTATTGATTGAGTTAGTTTCTGTGTCATTTTGGTACATCATCTTCTGTGTCATATCGTTAGATGGACGACACGTAGGAGAGAGAAACTCTACCCTAAACCTTAAACTCTAGGGGGCAATGGTTGGATTTACTCCCCCTCTTATGTGTCAATCACTTAACGTGTGTCACAGAAGATGATGCACCAAAATGGCGCAGAAGATCTGGTGTGAGACAATAATTAGGAAATTGGGCCTGGCCCACCAGGACCTTGAAGGCGCGTCCCCTTCTCTTCTCGGTCGCCGACCTCCAAGCCATTGTGGAGGGGATTGTCAAGGGCGACCGGTCCAAAAATGGAACAATTACAACGTCATTGGTTGGGGAGGATATGTTTTTAAAGAGAAGTTGCGACTGCTAAAAAAGATGTTATAGATTGGGCTACAAAAGTGTTCTACGATCATAAAGGAAGAATTGTTGAGGCCAAGAGAAAAAGAAATCATCTTGATGAGATGCAGGAGTATAGAGTTCTTAATGATCATGAAATAAAGGTTTTATGTGAGAGTAACACAGAATTGTGGCACCTGATGAAAGTAAATGACTTCATTACTTTTCAAAAGCCAAGAATCTTATGGATAAGAGAAGGGGATTCAAATTCTGCTTTTTTTCATCGATGCATCAATAAGAGAATCAAGGCTAACAACATTGATGGGCTCTTTATCAACGTGTCTAGACAGATGAGGTACAGAAAGTGAAATCTGAATTTTTTTTCATTTTAAAAATCACTTTTCTAGAAATTCTGATTTTTTATTAAAGAGTTGATCTCTAATAAGACTGACCATAATATATTTCTCATTGCACCTTTCACTGAAACTGAGGTCAAAGAAGCTGTGTGGGATTGTGATGAGAACAAGAGTCCAGGACCTGATGGATTTACCTTTTGCTTTATTAAAGACATGTGGCAGATTTTAAAGGCTGATGTGATGCGTTTTTTGGGCAAATTCCATTGCCATGGAAGGATAGTGAAAGGAGGTAACCCATGCTTTGTGACTCTTATTCCAAAAAAGAAATCTGCTCAATTTATTAAGGATTTTCGCCCTATATCTCTTGTTGATTGTATGTATAAAATTCTTGCTAAATTGCTAGCCAATAGATTTTCTAAAGTTATTGGGAAGGTTGTGTCAGATTCTCAAAGTGCTTTTGTGGGAGTGATCTTGTGCTGAATGAATGTGTAGATTACTTAAAAAGGAATGACAAAGAAAGTTTTGTTTTTAAAGTTACTTTTGAGAAGGCAAATGATATAGTGTTATGAGATTACATTGATGAAATGCTTGAAGGAATGCAGTTTTGTGCTAAATGGAGACAGTAGATCTATGGGTGTATATCATCTGCTACAATGGCGGTACTCGTTAATGGGAGTCCATCCGGTGAGTTTGCACTTCAAAAAGGGTTAAGGCAAGGGGACCCCTTTTCCCCTTTTTCGTTCCTTATTTTAGCTGAAGGATTTAGTGTTTTAATGAGGAAGGTTGAATTTATTCAAAGATTTGTTGGAATGGATAATCTAAAGGTGAGTCATTTGCAATTTGCTGATGATACTGCAATTTTGGGTGAGGCAACAATCAAGAATGCAATGACTGTTAAAAGTATTCTTCGATTGTTTGAGATCACTTCTGGACTCAAAGTTAATTTTTCTAAGAGTTCGCTGCATGGAATTCACATTGATAGGAACAAAATGGTGTTGCTGGAGGATATTATTAGTTGTAAGGTGGGGAATTTTCCTTTTGAATATTTGGGTCTTTCGGTTGGTGCCAATCATAGGATAAAGGATGTTTGGAAATAGGTTATTGAGCATTTTCCTAAGAGACTTGCAGGTTGGGAAAACAGATTCCTCTCTTTTGGTGGCAGACTTACACTTCCTAATTCGATTCTTTCTGCTCTATTTTCTCTCTTTTTTCAGAGCTCCTTCTTGTGTGATACATACCTTAATGAAACTTCAAAGAAACTTTCTTTGGAGTAGGAAAGAGAATACTCATAAAATTGCTTGGGTTAAATAGGACAAAATTTGTAGAGATAAAAATGAAGGTGGGTTGGGGGTTCGGGATTTAAATATTTTTAATCTTACTCTTTTGTGTAAATGGGTTTGGAGATGGTTAAATGATGATAATGCTCTTTGGGCAAAAATTATTAGATCTGGGTAAATTTTTGGGAAGGAAATGTTGGAGTAATGGGTACCAAGGATTCTTCATTGTGGTGGAGAGACGTTAGTGATATATTAAAAGGGGCTGTAAGAAAAGTTTTTTTATGATAACATTGGGTTCTCGTTGGGAAAAGGAAATTTAGTGTTTTTTTAAATGATCCATGGGTGGAGAGTGAGGTTAGATTGAGGGAGAAATTTCAAAGGTTATATTTTTGTCTAGTAAAAAGAATTGTTAGTTGGCTGAAATGGGTATTTTGAGGGAGGATCATGGAAGTGGTTACTAAGATGGAATAACTTTTTTAACCATTTAATTTTTTGGGAATTTTTTGAATTGTGGCAGCTTTTGTGCAGGTACAATTTTAAAGAAAATATTCCTGACTCCATTTTTTTGGAGACAATCCAAGGATGGGTTGTTTTGTACAAGGAGATGTACGAGGCCATTGTTAAAAAGGGTGGTCCTGCTGAAGAAGTTTATTCAATTTTTTCCAAAATATGGTGCAAACACATACCCCGAAAGGTATCTTTTTTATGTTGGAGGTCTATTCAAGATAGAATACCTACTAAAGTCAATCTTGCTTGTAGAGGAGCTATTATAGACAACAATTCGGTGCTTTGTCCATTTTGTTCTAGTAACCTGGAGAGTACTATACTGCCCACATGCCACACAAGTTTGGAATCATATACAGAGATAGTTGGGATTACATTGCTCTATTAAAAATACACTACTGGAACAATTCAATACTTTTGTGAACAAAGGCCATGGTAAGGTGATCAGAAACGTGCTCATTTTGATTTGGCAATGCACTTGTTGGAGGTCATAGAAGGTAAGAAATGAAGTAGTTTTCAACAACACAGAGCTCAAGGTTGATAATATTGTGAAAGAATTAAGATTCACACATAGAAATGGTTCAGAACTTTCTATCCTATATTCTTTATTGCAGTCTTATATGATTTGTGCAATTTTCCAATTATCTGTATTCCTAACATTCTTAGATAACTATATATGCTGTAAATTGGATTTTGAGAACATCTTGTACTCTTATATATTAATCTATTTCGACTTTCCAAAAATAAAATAAAACTGGGCCTTAGATTGTAGGAGCCCACTGATCATTTCATTAGGTGGTACCATTATTCGCGGGCCCGCTAAGCATCGGCCTTATCACATAACTAAAAAAAATATTAAAATAAAGAATATATTATTATTATTTTTTTTATAAAATTGGAGCAAACTGTTGAGAATGAGTTACTAAGTTAACTGCATTTTAAAGTTGAATGTTTAGTAAAATGGAATCAACCGTTAGAGATGATCTAACAAAGATCACTAAGTGTTTATAACTGAATCACTAAAGAAAGAATAATTACCTCACATAAAATCATAAACTTATGTGTTGTTATTAATGAACGAGTTTAAAGTGTTCGCCTGTATCAACCTAGCATATTCATTGTAGTAAAGAGTATCTTGATTTGCAAGAGTATTGATAGATAATAAGTGAATGAAAGCAAATAAAATGCTTAAATGCCCTCTAATAGCACAAAGTGCCAAAATCGAATCTAACTTGCTAGAACAGTATTCTTGGGAACGGTACCCAATGCTCATTTGGTTCGTTTTAAAGAGACTCATTTGGTCAACACTTATAATTAAAAAGCAATGGTTTGCTTTTAAAATTTATGAGCACGTTTAAAAGCGGATCTAGGTGGGTTAGCCCAAACGGACCACGGGCTTTGGCGAGTTGCGATCAGCCCACTAGATTTTTTTTTTAATTTTTTAAAATTTATAATTTATGCTACTAGTACATATAATAATAATAATAATAATAATAATAATAAAGTAAAATGACAAAGGGTTATGGACCATCTTATTTAATCTCAAATAAATACTAGCTGTAAATATATATAATATTAATGCAATTAGACAAATAAATCATGTATGTATATCTTTCATATTGTGATAGTGGTGCATATTTCTCTTCTTTCCCCAATCATCTAAGAATAATGGAGTATAATTTTCACTCTTCAATTCATTCGCCAATATTTTAGCCTTAATTTTCATTATAATAATAATATTAATTAAAATACAATTTAAAAAATAGAATAAGAAAGTTGGGTGGCCCACCATGGCCTGCAAATCCGTCATGGAATGGGTTGGACTAAGCATATTTAACCCGCAGCGGGTGCCGCCTGAACATGCAAAATGCGGGATGAGGCAAGTTATGACGAGCCCGTTCGACTTTAATTAATATAGAGATAAGTTCTTATTTCCACATTTTTACATACAATAAAATAGAAAAAATTTGCATGAAACCGACTTTATTGTGGAACATAATTACTCTTAAATATAATAAAAATGTACTCTATAGGATATTAAATGGGCATTAAAAAAAATTTAACAGGCATTCTTCTATAAAAAATAGCTTAACTTTTCTCAATGAACTCTTACTAATAGAATAATTATGTATATTCTCAAAAGTTTTTCTCGATATTTTAAATAGAATTTTTCTCAAAATGTACATCATAAACTTAATTGCACATTAATTGATTCTGCCAAACTAGCTATATGTTGTGCATTGTCGACGATTTCTATATAAGCCGGTAAGATTATAAGGCGAACAAAAGAAAAGTTCAGTTTCCATTCCTCAAACTGTTAAAAGACTAAATTCATCTTTTTTTTTCTTTTTTTTTTTTCCTTTTTCATTATATCTTTACGATCGTAGTTTTGAGTTGTGCCAAGATTTCAGACAGAAGGAAAATAATAATTTTATTTGAATACCGTCTATCAACCATTGGAATAGCAACTTTCCACGATAATTTATTCTTAAATTTTTAGTACACTTAATGATAAAATTATGAGTTTGAACTAAAAAAAACCATATAACTAATATATATTTTAACTTTTTTCCATGTGGTCTACATTGTTATTAACTTATTATTATGTTAATCATTAAATATTTATTATAAATTCATTTCTACATTAAAATATTAATTAATAAATAATTTTTTCTAAAAACGAAAATATTATTCAAACTTCAGACCAAAAAGTTTACAACTCAAGATTACTAATATATAATTTTTTACTTGTAAGAAAACACCAAAGATACATCTAAAACCTTTTTTTTTTATATAAGAACACAGATATTCACCTCTAAATTTTTTCTTTCTTCATACACACACCACACCTGGACCGTATGCCACAGATCACATCCGAAAATTTTCACAAATATATATACACACCAAACTCACCCATACATAATATCTTGGGATAGAAAAAAGGATTTTCTAAAAAACCTATTTTGAGGTTATTTTAGTATTTTTAAGTATTAAATATATTATTAACAACAACAACAATTGATTCTACGTGCTACTTCACTCAATTAATGCTATAGTTTGATTAATTTTTATACACCATATCTACAAAAGAGATGATAATTCACATTTCAATGTTAATTAGGTTAAGGAGAAACAAACAGCAGACTAAAGTCCCATGGAGAAGGCAAATCAAAACCCACACATTGCAGGACGTACATGGATATACATCACAAACAAATAAATCACAACAAATCCATGACAATCTCTAATTAATTTGTGCAATTACAAAATAAAGAACAAAAGTGGATATCAAGAAAAGGAGATTAAAGGGTCATGTGATGTTGGTTCATCAAAAGGGGTTCCCAAGGAGTTCGAATTCCCTGTTCCCACACCCTGTGCCCCACCCCACGCCACCCCGTGAAACACCAGATGGAACAGGGTGGGAAACAGGTGATCCCAGATCGGTTCCAAGCAAGACACTGCAATCTAAGCAGAAACAATCACAAACCCTATCCTCAGAATTCAAGTAACAATCAGAGCATAACTTAAGCTAGTCGGAGTAAACCAAACAGTTTGCATGGGTTTGATTCAAGCAACAATCAGAGCATACCTTAATCAGGTCGAGGCAAGGGTTGAAGGTTTGATTCCAGAGCATGGCCAGCAACAATTCGGAGGAGAAAAGAAAAGTAGAATAGCGGTGTAAAAAATTAAATAAGAGAAAAACTATATTACAATAACAGAATCCAGAATCCATGAATTTTCGAAACAGGAAATGAGAAAACACACCAAATCTTTATAAGAATTAGAGAGATTTCTAAAGCATCAACATTGGAATAAATGGTACCCAACTCCATCAGTGGGACTGAGAAATTTCTAACACGTCAATATCCACAGTCAAGGCGCCGCATAAGTCAGCTTGAATCAGCACCCCGATAACACTTTATCATTAACTTATTGACTCTGTTTGATAGCTGCACCTCCCAGGCCTCTACCAGAACCAAAAGAATTGGCATCTACGTTGTTTATACCAATCTGAGAGGGTGTCGAATCAGAAGTATGCTGAGCATCTCCACCCAGTATCCCACTATACCCATTCACAGAAAGCCCCATTACTCCAGGTCCACCACTTAAGTAGGTGGGATACAGAGGAGGAGCACTTCCGTATGGAAGGAAACTTCCCCGAACGCCAACCATTGCAGGATTCCAAGGACTGCTCGGGGCCATAGGAGTGAGACCATAACCCATCCCACTGTACCCTCCGGAAGGATAACCGCCACCGAAAATTCTAGCACCGTACGGATAACTGCCTACATTGCCATATCCTGTGGGGAAATACCCAAATCTTGAATTATAAGGCGCATAACTACCCTGCTGATAAGAGTTAAAGTTAGGGCTTCTTCCACCACCTACCCTCCCATTATAACCAATGCTACTACCGCTGATTCCGTCTTTGGGCACAGCTCTTTTGACCTCCACAAGCTTTCCAGTCAATTCATGAAAGTTCTTCTGCATAACTTCCTCTACAGAATCCTCCGATTCGAAAGTAATAAATCCAAATCCCCTTGGTCTATGAGTCAGATTATCGTGCATCACAACTACATCAGTAATCCTACCGAACTTCTCAAAGTAATTTCTGAATTCTTCTTCAGTCAAGCTAGCTGACAAACCCCCTACAAAAATCTTCTTCGTCCTAAAATGATCATTGATCCTACTGTTAGTCCTATTATTATTTCTACTCAATCCCCTATTCTGCTGTTGTTGAGTTTGTTGTTCGCTTCTGGGAATAGCCCTTTTCACTTCCACCTATGGAATAACAAAGTCAAGATACAACTTCAAAAAAAAAAATTATATCCCCCTTTTATTTTCAGAACTACCCTGAAGTATAAGAAAACAATAATAAATCAGTAAATAATAGCAGTAAAATCAGGGTCTCAGTTCTGAAAATTATAGTATTATTCAAAATATTATCATAACAATTACTTCTTGGCTTTTGGTATAGAAAAAGACCAAAATAAACACATAAGAATTGTTGACAAAAATAGTATTACCACATTAAAGCTAAATCATGCCCAAATGTAACCGTAGCATACAAGTTTTGGAGGACAAAATAAAAGCAATGGTTGTAGTATTAGAAGAGAGATAAATATTAATGAACAAAAGACCCAACTGGATACAGAAGCCTACGATAGCTACATGCTTGAAGGAGTAGAAATTTCGAATCTAAAAGAATAAAAATAAAAATAAAAAATGGAGAAAAAGAAAAAGTACAGCAGCTGATGCAGAAGAACAAATAAAACAGAGGACGACATGAAAGCCCCATTCAAGGAACAGTGTTCCCAGCCATGCATTAAGAACACACCCATAAAATCAAACTTTGACCGAAACAGAGCAACGGAAGAGAGAGAGTGAATTTTCTTTAAAATCCCTAAAAATGGAGCGAAAAAGAAAAATTAAAAAAAAAAAAGGTGGAAGGAACCCTAAAAGTAGAAGGAACAACAAACAGACCGTTCTGCTAAGAATTTGATGCGGGTCCTCAAGGGCGCGATCAACGGAGGAAGATTCGGAGAAGGTGACAAAAGCAAAGCCCCTAGGGTTGTCGGAAATCCGATCCCTCGCAATCGCGGAGCCCAAAACGACGCCGTACTGGCCGAAATGGTCCTTGAGCACATCCTCGGTGGTATCCCATGAAATGCCTCCGACAAACAGCTTATTCTGCTCCGCATCGTCCATATCTTCCCAATTGCGCAACCGAATTGGCGACAAGAATAGCGGAGAGGCAGGGGAAGCGACAGCTCCGGAGAGAAAAACTAGGGTTTTTTTGGAAGTGAAGAAATTGGGGGGAGAGAGAGGGGGGAAAAGGAGAGGGGGAGAGAGGAATTGGTATGAAAAGGGGGTCCCAAAAGTGAGGAGAGTGAATCTGAATCCGTTTGAAGCACGTTTGAGAGTTTGTATCGCTATCTTTTTCTTATAACCATTTCTTAAATCTTCTTCAATTTTTTGTTGGCTCATTACACACACTCTCTCTTTCTCTCTCCTCCAATCAACAATAGATACAAAGTGTGTGTATGTAATGGTGTGCATTTTTATATTTAAGTAATACTATAACAATGCATATGTCTAGTGTTGTACTTTTATTTAGGACTATTTATTTATTTATTTATATGGCTTGGACTGACCGGTAACATTAAATTCTTTTTTAATTTTTTTAATCAAATAAACTAAAACACAAATGTATCTGGATGGACAAGACGGTTAAAAAGAGAAATATTTTGCTTTAAAGGGTAATATATATTTTATTCCCCGTGCTATAATACTTTTCACGTTTATTGTTCCACGTTGTTTTAGAAAATATATACTTTTTAATCAACTTTATTAACTTTGGAGGATATTGTGGTATTTTTAAATAATAAAAAAGTATAAAGTAATAATATATGTGTGAAAAAGGAGTGACAAATTTGAAATTAAAGAAACTTTTGAGGTTGTTAGATAAAGTGATATTTTCTTTTTTTATGTGTGAAAGGTTTTGTGAGACAAACAAATGAGGGAAGTGTGAAAGGTTTTATGGGACGGAGGGAGTAAATTATAAGGTATTAATTATTCAATGAAAAAATCGATTAAAATATGAATGATATTAATATTTGAGTAATTATATATATATATATATATATATATATTCAAAGTAAAGAATATAAATTTTTATATAAAGATATGACATTAAAAAGTAAAATTTTTTTAGGTCATCGAATATAAGCAATTTTTATCATGCATAAATAAATAATATATTTTAAGTATACTATAACAGAAACTTTTCTTGCTGACGTGTCGTCTCCAAAACGCTCAAATGTGACGTGTAATTTTCTCAATTTTTTTGATTTTTAATACTTTTTTAATATTTTTCTTATTTACTTTTAATTAATTTCCTTATTTAATAGTTTCTTTTTTAAATAATGTGTTTCTTATTTTTAATAATAGTTAAATTTTTAATATTTTATTTATTTATTTGGGTATCATTGATTAGTTACTAAATCTTTTAATGGAATAAATTAATTAATATTATATTAAATCATATATATAAAGGAAAAAAGAATATTGCATATAATATTCTCTCTCATCCACATATAAATAAGACCTTTTGGTTATTTATTCTAAATACACACATTAGATTCTCTGAAGATGAATAAGAGATTTCTTCAAATTCTTCTAGAGAATTGATTTATGAAAGTATAAAAATTTATTTCGATAGAGCGAATCAAGTAGAGATTCGATCTAGCTCTAAAAAATCGATTCAAGTATTTTTCAAGAAGAAGAGAATTGATTCAAATATTCTAGAATCGATTTACCTCTTAAGAGTCAATTATTCAAGAGGAAGGAATCGATTCAAGTATGGAGAATCGATCAAGAGGAAGAGAATCAATCCAAGTATGTAATCGATTCAAGTGTTCTTGAATAAATTTACATCTTAAAAATTAATTTTTCAAGAGTAAGAGGATCGATTCAAGAATACTTGAATCGATTTATATCTTAAGAATTGATTCTTCAAGAGGAAAAAAATCGATTCAAGTATTGCTTCTTAATAATCGATTCAAGTATTCTTTAAGATCCGATTCAAGTATTCTTTAAGATCTACCTCTAAAGTCTTTAAGATCCGATTCAAGTATTCTTTAAGATCTACCTCTAAAGTATTGATTCAAGTATTCTTCAAGTGAAGGGAGGATCGACGATTCAAATACTCTTGAATCGATTTACCTCTAAAAAATAAGAGGTTGAAAAATTAATTCATGTATAGAATCGAAAGTTTAAGTTTTTTAAGTTAAATCATTATTTCATATCAAATAACATTAAAATTGAGTTTGTAAATATTTATTAATTTTTTTAAATTTAGTATATTAATAATTATTTATTTATATATATATCTTAATTATTCAATTATGACATATGAATTATAAAATTTATTTTCTTTAGTTGTTTATATAATTTGAAACTAATAAAATTAAATTAAAAAAATAAAATTACATTATAAATTTATGAATAATTAAAAGTATATTATATATAAATTATTTTATATATATATATATATATATATATATATATATATATATATATATATATATATATATATATATATATATATATATATTACATTAGTTTCTTAAAAATAATAATTAATGGAAATAAATTATCATTATTATATAGTTAATTAAGAAATATTAAATCATAATCATGAGTAAAAAGTAATACTCTATTTAAATATTATTTATAATATTAAAAAATATATATATATATTATTATTTATGGAAAAAAAGGTCAAATATTTTATAATGAATTAAAACAAAAAATTAATATTTTTCATAAATAATCAATATATATATATATATATATTCATTATTTACTTTTAATAAACTTCCTTATTTAATATTTTTTTAAATAATGTGTTTCTTATTTTAATAATGAATCTCAATTAGGTAATAAATTTTAAAAAAATTATAGAAATTAAGACAAAAATATTAATTAAAAATATTTATTTAATTGTCTTATTTACTTTCAATTAACTTCTTTATTTAATATTTCTTTTTAAAATAATATGTTTCTTATTTTTAATAATGAATCTCAATTAGGTAATAAATTTTAAAAAAAATTATAGAAATAAAGAAAAAGATATTAATTAAAAATATTTATTTAATTATTTATATATATGGTAACAAATAAAAATATGTATATAATTAGAAATTTTTTTATTAAAAATATATTTTTTAATTAAAATATTATTTTTCTTATACGTTGTCATGTCTCATCAAGGACGACCTATGCACAGTGGCACCTCAATAATTTACCATACAAAAATATTTCTTTTAAAAAAACATAATTTTTTTATATTTATTTATTTATTTGGATATTATTATTAATTATTTTATTAAATCTTTATACAAATTAATAAATTAATTAGAATCAAATTAAATCATATATAAAGGGAAAGAGAATATTGCATATAATATTCCCTTTCACACCACATATAAATAAGACTTTTTTGTTATTCATTCTTAAAACACACATTCTATTTTGTAAGAGAAATAAAAGCTTTCTTCAAGTTTCTCTAGAGAATTGATTTATGAAACAATAAAAATTTATTTCGATAGAGTGAATCAACTAGAGATTCAATCTACATATATTCTAAAGAATCGGTTCTTTAAGAGGAAGAGAACCGATTCAAGTATTCTTGAATCGATCTACTTCTTAAAAATCAATTCAAGTATTTTTTAACGAACCTTGACTTGAATCGATCTGCTTCTTAAAAATTAATTCAAGTATTCTTTAATATCTACCTCAAAAGTATCGATACAAGAGTAATTTTCTTAATTTTTTGAATTTCTGAATTTATTTTTTCATATTTTAATTATTTACATCCAATTATTTTCCTTATTCAATATTTCCTTTTTTAAAATAATGTATGAACATATTTTTTTAATTTTTTCCTATATACTCCCATAATCTCATCTTAATGATTACATATTTTCTTTTTGGGCATCTTATCCTAATGGTTACATTTCCCTTTTTGATATATGAGACCCACACTAAATAATTAAAATATATCTATGGGACCCACCTACAACACTAATACAACTACCCACTGTACAATAAAATATTATTTCTTCCACCTCAAAAAATATTAAAATATTTTATTAATATTATTTCTCTCACCTAAATACACATTAAAATATTTTATTATTCCTTAATCTCTATGCAAAAGCAAACCATACTTTATTATTCCTTAATCGCCATGCAAAAAACAAACCTAACTATTAAGACGAGACGAAGGGAACACTTATTTTGATTTATTTACTTTAGTATAATTAATTTCAATTAATAAATAAATCTTTCAATATAAATAAATTAATTAGTATCAAATCAAATCATGTATAGAAAAAAAAGAGTAAATTTATAAGGACTATTTTAATCTAAATATGAAATATTTAATATTTATTTTAAACAAATAATAAAATTAAGGATTTATTATTAAGAGGTCCATACTTCACTTAAATACAATGAAAAAAATGAAATTCTATCAACTATATAAATATACAGCAAATAGACAAAATTGTCTCTATGTTGTTTCATATTATTTTAGCGAGACGGAGAGTAATAAATAGTTCTCAATTATATTATGTTATAAGGTAATATTTAAAAAAATGCAAGTCAATATTCTTTCAAAAAATTAGAATATATATACGTATATATTAACTATACACATGATTTAATTATATGTCACATTATTAAAAGTTAAAAGTTATAATTTATTGTAAATTCTTTATATTGATGAAAGTAGTTGCCTAGCTTTAAAAAAAACTTCCTTAATTAATGTTGAATTATTATATGACATATATTATTTAATTATAAAAAATAAAATAAAAGTAATAATTAAATGGTCCCGCGTAGTACTCGGGTTTCATACTAGTATATATATATATATATATATATATATATATATATATATATATATATATATATATATATATATATATATATATAAGCACATAGGATCAACTAAAAATTTTTGCTTAAAAATTTAGTTAAAATCTCTTATCAATATATCACCAATTTCTCATCAATTTCTCGATTTTCTCTTCTTAATTTCTCCTCTATTCATGTTGTTTTCTTAATTTATTTTTTTTAGACAAATCTTTTGTGAAACGGATCACAAGAAAGATGGGTCAAAAACGGTTTAACCTACATTATTTTCTATAATTTGATATTATATTATATATTAATATTATTGTTAGTCAACTCATTATCTTGATTAGTTCCTAAATTTTAGGGATTAATTAATAATATTTTCTGCACTAATCATTTTCATTACGTTCTTTCCATCGGCCAGTGATTCCATTGAGATGTGAAGATTAATCATAAATCCATCACCATCGCCATTAGCCATCCTCCGCCGTTTCGAGTTTCGTCCTTAATCGTCACCTGACCCTATTCATTGCGCCGAAGCCGTGCAGATTTGTCACAGGAAATACCCCACACATCTGGATCTATCGTACCCTGCCGCCAAGTTGCGAGCCCACCGAAGTTCGATCGGTCGCCCATGCGCTGTGCCGATTCGTTCCTTGCCGAAGTTCCGCACAGTAGATTTGAAGCCCGGTCGTGCACAAGCTGCCACCCACCGTCGATTTAAAGCTTCACCGCGATAAGTTAATGCTTTCATTCTTATATTATATCGGGAATTGATGTAAGGTTGTTATTTGCTTGTTATTGTATGTAAAATGATTATATGAGTTGAATGTTGTAGTATGTTAGTTTTATGTTATAATATGTCATTTGATCTCTATAGTATGTTATAGTTTGTAAGAGAGACATGAGTGTGATTTTAACATGTGAATGCTATAGTATGTTATTTTTGTGTTAAAGTATATCATTTGTTCGCTGAAGTATGTTACAGTTTATTAGACATAAATAAATGTGATTTTACCATGTGAATGCTATAGTATATTATTTTTATGTTATAGTATGTCATTTCACATGAAAAAGACATACTATGAGACATATGTAATACATTTTAAGATTATAATACGGGAAGGACGTACTACGACATTAATGAAATATTGTTTCAGGTAACATACAATAACACAAGTTACATACTATAATGTGTATTTGACATACTATAAAAAATATAATATACTTTTAGCTGAAATACTATAGCACTTACATTGCACACAATAACACGGAAACAATATACTATAACTCCACCGAAATATTCTTCCAGGTAAGACAAAATAACACAAAAATTACATATTATAACTCATCCACGACATACTATAACAATGTAATGTACACGAGTGTTTATGAGGATGATTTATGATCTGCAACGATGGTTCATCGGAGTGAAAAATCATCATACTGTGAGACAAATAACACAAACTATACTATACAAACTGATGATACTTTAAAATGTTTTCGACTGTAACTTATAAATAACACTTTAACCCCATATTCAGCATACTATAACATTTGTCCGTGTTAATATTTGACTAAGAAATAAAAAAGACCCAATCGATTCTTCCAATGTATCATTTCTGGGTCCAATGGAATTCATAGGTATAGGATTGAATTGATCCCACGATTTTAGAATTTACTAAAATAATGGATTAACTAACGTAAATATATTATGATAGATCCCATAAATTTAGGAATTTTCTAAAATAATGGGGATAACTAACTATAAATATATTAATAAATATTAATAAAATATGGATAATGCATAGGATTTACCCGTCTCACACCCGTCTTTTCTATGACCCGCCTCACAAGATACTAACTCTTTTTTTATATGGTAATAACCATTTTCTCATTTATTACATAAATTGTTTCACGTTGATATATTTTCAACAAAAAAAGAGAGTGAAATTAAAGATCATAAATATATGTATTCATTAAAAATACATTAAATATAAAAATACCATCATTTTAACTATCGATTTTTTTGAAAGGACTATCAATTTGTTTAGACATATTCACGACTAATATTATTTTTCTGTAATTGTTAAAATTTTATGATTGACTTTAAATTGATAGTTATAGTTATTTACGGATTAAATTGAGGTAAGACTTTAAATTTTATTATTGTATTACTAAAGATCTCGAGCTCACAGTGTTAAAGATTTATGACCATGGAATAGTTATAATTTCAAGAATAAACTTGTCATTCCTTTTAGACATTTTTAATAATTACGTTTGTTTTTCGCACGGGATTAAATATAATATTTTAATAAGTATTGAGATGAAAGAAATAATATTTTAGTGTATAATGGATAGTTGTATTATCTAAATTACTGAGTTAAAAATAATACATATTGTTAAAAAGAAAAAAAAAACTGGGGGCATCAAGTCATATTTGTGCCCCCAAACAAATGAGATATCAATTCTTTACATATTTCTCCATTTGCTCGAAATGTTGTATTTTACTCCATTTTGGACTTTTGATTAAAATGTTGAAATACTATCTTATTTTTGTAAAAGAGCTTCATTTTAATATCACAATACATGATACAACTATTCATTACATATAAAATAATAATATTTCTTACTTTAGGTGTAAAAATAAAAACTCTGTTTTATATAGATGGAGGGAGTATTTCGAGTTTAAAATTTTGTTTGATTGATGATATTTAAACTCATACATTTACATTTCATTGTTGATCATGTCACGACAATATTTGATGCATTATGTAATTAATTATTTAGGTTTTTAATTGTATAAATATAATCTATTTTTTTTCTTTTTTTTAATTCTTACCCATTAATGACCAACTTAGCTTAAGGTATTAGCATTAGTTTTATATTCATATAAGTAGAATTAGCGACAACTCATTGAACATCCCTACTATTTGATGAGGGGTGATAACAAGGAAAAGAAAAGAAAGAATGTAGGATGCAAAATTCGATTCCCAAGTTAGGATAAACAAGATAATGAGAACTATATTCTCAATCTTGATACAATATTCATAATTTTCAAATGTTCATAATCTACCATAACTCTCCAACACATCATATATTTATAGGAGAAAAAGTAAAGAGACTCAATAAATGAAATAACCTTTAAACTTCCAACATAAATGAAAATTAAAAGTTATTGGGCCAAAAAGTTGAACAGAATTGTAATGGCCATAACTCTCTACATACTTGGATTCCGATGGTCAGTAATATATGGATAGAAAGGTAATTAATTTGGCTTTCCAATGCCACCAAAAACGCATTAATCAGATGCCTGTGTAGTGAGTTATGATTGAAACACCAGACTGTGGCAGATTCAGCGAACTTGCTCTGCATCATTCTCTCCGAGTGGGAAAGAACTCGTCTCAGAGTTCAGTCTGTTTTCTCCATAATATGATGTCAGATCATGAGTGTGCAAATATACTGGAAACTCAGTCTTGGATGCATTGTCATTTATTTTCTTCAACACTTGGTAAGAACCAGCGTTCTTCTCTTTGAACTTATTGTATGCTCTAGCGGGAAATCTTTCTTTCTTCAAGCAACATGTTAGAGGGGCTGAAATGGTACTGAAATTTTTGATAAACCTCCAAAATCCATGAAAACATCGAACTTCATGCGAGTTTTTAGGATTAGGCCATTCCCATATTGCTTTATCTTTCTCTCCATCCACCATGTTGTCATCGATGAAATTGCATAGTGCTTGATTCATTATCCTCATGAAGGTACTTGGAGCATTTGATAAACCAAATGGCATGACATGCCATTTGTACAAGCCTTCACGTGTTTTGAAAGCCATCTTCCATTCATCTCCCAGCTTGATTCGAAGTTGATGGTAACCGCTACGAAGATCAATCTTGGAGAATTTTTGTGCACCAGCCATCATGTCATCAATCCTTGGAATAATGAACCTGTACTTAGTCGTGATTCGATGAAGTGCTTGGCTATCAAAACACATTCTCCACGAGCCATCCTTTTTAGGAGTTAAAAGTGTGGGAACGGATAAGGGCACAAATTGTCTTTTATGAATTTCTTGTCTAGCAAGTCCAATACTTGCAGATTCAACGCTTCATGCTTACTTAAACTCATTCGAATAACAGCTTCTGGGAAAATACCAACTTGGTGCTGAATTTCCTGAAGTGGCAGAAGTCCCTCAGATAAGTCTTTCGAGGTTATATCTTCAGACTCCATTAGAAGATCCTTAACCTTGCTTGGTACTGACATAACTTCCTCTAATCCCTTAGCCACGATGCCACCATCTTGTACGTTTCTTTCCAACTGCGACAAAGTAAGCAAAAAATTCCCCTCTTCTTTTTTTGAAAACTTGGGCTGAGAAATCTTTTTACATGGTAAAAGAAAAATTTTAACTTTCCCATGAAAAATGTATAAGTATTTTTTCTCCCATCATGTATAGCACTCCGATCATATTGCCAAGGCCTACCCAAAAGTATATGACCAACATCCATTGGCGCCACATCACACCACACTTTATCACGATTTTTACCCATCAAAAAAGAAAAAAGACACTTCTTATTGATTCGTACCTCATTTTCCTTCTTTATCCATGAAATCGAATATGGATATGCATGGGCTGTTGTTGTGAGGTTGAACTTATCCACCATCTCTTGAGAAACACGATTCTCAAAGATGCCTCCATCAATCACCAACGAACATATCTTCCCATATGATTTGCATTTCGTGCGGAAGATGTTGTGCCTCAATCATGACTGAGAACTTACTTGCTTAGGTGCTGTAAGAACTCTCCATATTACTAAGCAGTCTCCTTCTTTGGGCTCGATCTCTTCTCGCTCATGCTCTTTTTCTTCACCATAAATTGGATTATCAAATCCAAGATGTGGCTCTTTATCTTCTTCAACTATAATTCCCGTACGAGCATTAATATTTCTATTGGGACATTCACTCATAAAATGACCCGCTTTACCACACTTGAAACATGATTTTGCTTTGTTTCTAGAAGTTGAAGTGACACCTTCTTTGTTTGCAACCTTCTTTGAAGTATCTTTACTTGATTCACCATTTTGAGGATAGAAGCTTTGTACATCAGCATACTTCTTTACTCCATGCCTTTGTAATTTGGATTCAACTTTAATGCCAGTTGATAAGCATTATTAAGTCTCCACAATTGCCTAATCTCGACTTCATCTCTAATCAAAGTTTTAAGCCCATTATCATATCTAGCAACGAGTTGTTCTTCATATTCTTGGCTGCTAACTCTTGCCATCAATTTGTAGAATTCCTCGGTATAATCCATCACACTTTTGTAACCTTGCTACAAAGTATTGAATTGAACAAAAATACTTTGAGAAAAATCCAGCGGAAGAAAGTTCTCACGAAGCCTAGCCTTCATTTTCTCCCAAGAATCAATTTTGGTTTTTCCTTTGCGTAGCCTCATTTCTTGCGTTTTATCCCACCAAAGTGATGCATATCCTCGAAGCCGAGTAGCAACGAGCTTAACTTTCTATTTCTCCGTGATGTTTTTGAACTCAAAAAATTTCTCCACAACACTAAGCCAATCAAGGAATTTATCTGGCCGAAGACGACCATGAAATTCCGGTATGTCCATCTTTATAAACTTTATAGAGCGAGCAAACCTTGAGAAGTTGTTAACTTCTCTATTGCCGAAAGGATTTTCATACTCTGATTCATCGTTGGAATCACCATGGCATGAACTACGTTCGCTTCTGGCTTCCCGACGATCAAGATGTATGGTTAACTCAACTTGCCTCTGAAGTACCTAAATTACAACATCTCGTTCGTCTTCAAGATTTTTCATGTTTCCTCTACCACATCCGCCTCTACCTCTCCTTGCTGCCATAGCCAAAGGATGAGAATACCAAGAGCGTACGCTGGCTCTGGATACCAAATGATGAGGGGTGATAACAAGGAAAAGAGAAGAAAGAATGTAGGATGCAAAATTCGGCTTCCAAGTTAGGATAAACAAGATAATGAGAACTATATTCTCAATCTTGATACAATATTCATAATTTTCTAATGTTCATAATCTACCCTGACTCTCCAATGCATCATGTATTTATAGGAGAAAAAGTAAAGAGACTCAATAAATGAAATAACCTTTAAACTTCCAACATAAATGAAAATTAAAAGTTATTGGGCCAAAAGTTGAACAGAATTGTAACGGCCATAACTCTCTACATACTTGGATTTCGATAGTCACTAATATATGGATAGAAAGATAATTAATTTGGCTTTCCAATGCCACCAAAAACGCATTAATCAAAGGCCTGTGTAGTAAATTATGATTGAAACACCAGACTATGGTAAATTTAGCGAACTTGCCCTGCATCACTATTACACCTTTTAGGCCCAACCTAAATAATCTAAAATGGTATTGTAAGACACATGCGTATAGTTTCACAAATGCCCATTTGTGTTTCTATTTAAATTCTTTTACTCAAATTCAACTAGAAAGACAAAATGATTTAGAGTTGAAAACCAAAATTGGGAAATAGTTTTTTTTAGTATTATTATAGATTTTATCATAGATCGTCCGAAAAATTTAAAATAAATTTAGTCTCACAATTTAAAAAAATGCACTATGTAGCTCAAATTTTATTGCAAAAGAATACAAAATTAAGATCATCCCATAATGGGAAAATATGGACATTAAACTAGAAAAAGAATATGAAAAAAAAAAATAGGGTTCTTTCATCTCCCTCCCAAATTCATTTCTTAGTTTTCTTACAAGCTAGGTTAAGTTCTATATTATGTTCTTTGGACAATGGCAACAAAACGATCCATTGAATTAGGTCAAGGGTAATAATGGACTTTTAATGGAGCAGTTTTCCTCTTTCGATTTATAATGGACTTTTAAGGTTAAAATTATGTTTTCTAAATATGATAAATGATGAATTAAAATATAATTTCAGGGTGTTATAATATGATTTATTATTAATCTACTTTAACTACAAATAAATATGATTTATCTAAATAATAAGCATACCTTAGTAATGGATTGACTCGTACACAACCGTCTTAGAGAATATCTCTTCATAAAAATATGATTTGACTGAAATTTTGAGAAATAAATTACAAAATATAATGACTTCACGTAATCACTGGTGTTGTGAGTTTTGAACCACCCTGTAGACGTTCATTTCATTCTTAAAGTTATACATTTATTCATATGATTTAATATTAATTTCAGTGTATAATTATAATTTCATATTTATAACATTATATTTTTATAATTTATGTAATATTTTATATTTGTTATTTATTTCTTATTTTTATATTTAATAATTACACTCAAGATTTAATGCAAATTCTTATAATTACTTAATTATATTTTTAATACATAATATAAAAAGTAGATGCATATATAATTATTTCTCTTCAAATATTAACTTCATAATTAAAATTTAAAATCTGTCACTTATAATTCTCAATTTAGAAATCATTCATCTAACCTTCCATCCAAAATAATTTTAAAAAAATATATAAGTACTTTTTTTTCTCCTTTCAAATCCATCTTTCTGTTTTGCTTAGACCATCCCATCAACAACCCACCACAATCCAACCTTCCATTAAAATATTAATTTCTCTCATATCCACATATACCATTTACAACCTAACAACCAAATTTAATCCAAACTTTTAATAAAATATTCAATTTTCTCTCATATATACATTATATACTAGTATAATTATTATGAAATTACATATTATTATTTTGAGAATTTTGAATTATATTTATAATTAAAATAATCTTGTATTTTAAAAAATATTTTAATTCCACATCAATCGTAAAAAAAAACTCTTTTGAAATTACAAAAAAACATACAAATACAATAACTAATTAAAATATATAAAATTATTTTTTTTATTGTGATTCAAAATGTATTAATATTATACTCTATTTATATATTAAAAAAATTAAAAAATTTGATTATTTATATTAAATAAAATAAATTAATTGCATATAATTTATTAAATATTTAAGTTATATACATAAAAATTAACTTACAATTAATAATATTATGACACTTGTCACTTAAATGGAGAGTCCCATGGGTTGTGGGGTGGGCAGGGAGCCGTTTTCCTTCAACAGGTTGGACTTTATTTATTATTTTCTAATTTTTTTAATTGCCTTGTTTTATCTTATAATGGCGACCATGCACGACCGGTTGCCGATGGCAATAGTCTTAATATCTAATATTATTGATTGTCTATATTTGTTTTAGTTCCCTTTAATTATCACTATTGACAAATATAATTATGCATACTTTCAAATTCTAAATTATAAAGTAATTCGAACTAACTTCATATATCAATAATAAGAGAAATGAATTTTATCAATCCAATACCTGAAAAATTGGTAAACTATTAATTTGAGGTTTGAATTATTTTTTCGGGACCTGAAATATGTAAAACTATCAATTCAGGACCTGAATTTATCAAATATTATCTCATATTTTATCAATTTATAGCCTAAATTGAGGCCCCAAATTAATAGTTATACATATTTCAGGCACTAGATTGATAGAAAAAATAATTCAGACCACGAATAGATAATTTATCAATTTTTCAGGGTTTAGATTGATAAAATTCCTAATAAATCCATAATCATTGTCATAAATCAAATATAAATTAAACCTTCAAAACTCCAACACTATCATAAAGATACATAGTTCATGATGTTATAAGCAACAATCATGTTTATGAAAGAAGATTTACCCATGAACCTAAAAATTAGAAAGAATAAGTAAAGAGAAGAAATACCCTAGTAGCGTGATTCTTCGTCTTCTCCAAAATATCTTTTTTCTAATCAAGTAAACGAATAGTCTCATGAACCCTCTCGGAATGGTGGATGGATGATGGTGAAAAGTGAGGTGAGCTCATAAATTGTGTAGAGTATGACTTCTTTTTATATCCCTATATAAGAGAACTTGATCTCAGTTATTATGGATGTCCATGCTCTTAATCCCTATATAATAACCTCAATACGTAAGGCAGTATATATTTCTTTGATTCATCAATATGTGAGATTTACATGTACTAAAGCAACAAACTCGGTGAGTTGGGAAGTAGTGCTGTCTCTATGGTGTGCTGTTGATTGTAGAAGGAATCCGTGTCCGATATAGGTTGATGATGTCCCCTTAAGAAGCTCATAAGGATTATCATGTAAACCCTGCAGGTGGATTTATTCCGGCATGATAATGAGGTTGAGTGGTATTACTCTCGGATGAGATATTAATTAATAGAGTTGTCAGTAACTTAATTAATTAATGGACATTATATATCTTAAACATGGAGATACTGTCGGGCTCATAATAAGAAGGAGCCCATAACGTAATTATGGGATTGGAGCGGCAATGCAGTAATAATATTTTAGTTGACTATATTATTATTATTGGACTTAAGTATAAGTTTTGGGCTAAACTTGGATACTTAAGCCCAATAGAGGCCCGACTCTAATTTCTCCTCTTGGTCCCTACTGTAGCCTATAAACAAAGGCGAGTGGGTCACACGATTGTTGGGAGCAAGCTGCACAGTCTGATGCAAGTTGAAGGTGGGCGATGTCGCCCGTTTTGCGTGGTAAGGTGGGAGCCCAGCGAGCAAGCTGCCGGGCGAATAGACGAGCGTGGTGCTTGTTAGGGAGCACAGCAAAACACCCGGTTAAGCACACATAGACTTGCATGAAACCGAGCGTGTGGCTGGGCAAAGTAACTGAAACCAGGCGCACTAACGGGCGTGTTGAGGAAGAAACCAGACACACTGACGGGCATGCTGAGGAAGAAACCAGGTGCATGGCCAGACATCGTGCGTGGTTTCTGAGAAACCACGCGAAGTGCCCGATGGCGTGCTCGGAGGGGCCCACGGTGGTGTGCGTGGTTGCGTGCGAGAAATTACGCGGAGTGCCAGGTGGAGTGCTCGGAGGGACGTGCGGTGGTTTGCGGTGTTTGAGAAATCAGACAGAGTGTCAATTGTGCGTTCAAAGTAGCGCACAGATTCCGGCGTGCATCAGACTCAGTGATGCACCGTTGCTGGGTTAAGCAGGATGATGTGATTCACTGGCGGCACGCCCGGCATCCACTATCAGCGCGATTCCTGACAGTGGACGGCGCGAGCAGCGGTGGCGGCGACGACATCCAACGGATTTCGATTGGCGGCAGCCTGTGATGATGAATATCTTAGGGTATAAGTTATCTGGCTTGTTTCACAAGACATCAGTTTAATCGCTGGAGTATTGGACAAGTCGTTCTATTTTAGCGATTTATTTCCTTATATATAACACCATAATGGATTTAATTGTCTATTATTGTTATATATGTGGATGCATATCTATTTAATTTATTGTCTTATGTGCCGTAATAGGAGCATGCTAGGATGTGTATTTTATTATAGAATATTATATGCAAAAAACCCTCGGTGTTAAATAACTAAGTAGGAGAGAGGATTGGTAAATAATTCCCGCGGCCTCCATTATTGATTTGTAAGTGATGTGAGTAAACTTGCTGTTGACAATAGGCCTTCCTCCACAACGGATGAGTTTATTCACGAATCACTATTACAGACTTCATTAAATAATTATTGTTTGTAATGTGATGCACATGAACTTGCGTGTTGGCATAGACCTTCCTCCCTAATGGATGAGTTTATATGCGGTTAACTGGTACAAACTTATAATTGATGATTATATGAAGTTATCCGAGCGCGTTTGTACTTCTCCAACTGTAAGGCACACAAGCTTGGGCCGCAAACTTGGGATCAAATAATGGTGTACACTTATATGTAAATAATAAGTATTCTCCCCAACGAAGTCACTGTTATTATTTGTATGGCTAAAGAGGAACCGAATTTTATCATAAAGTTAGGTTGACGAATGAAATTAATGGGTAAAATATTCTCTTGTAAATGTTCGAGTTTGTATACGTCCACACTAACGTGGCATGCAGACTTACGGTGCTTGAGATGTCGGTAAATTTTATTTATATATTGTTTTGAGGGAATCAATAAAAATGGATAAATTCAAAGATTTGATCGGTATATTTTTATGATTTTTTGAATTTTCAAATGGTTTTATCTCGCTTATTGTTTACTAAAAGAATTAAATTTACTGGTCCAAGATTAGATGATTAGAAAAGAATCTTGGTTTAGATTTTTACTGCTTAGGAAAACATATGTGTTCTCACTAAGAATGTCCTCTGATGCCTATTTAAGTCTCTCGTGGAGAGGTGAGAGGTTCATAGTTTTATGATGGTCTCATGTGACTCTTCAGATACTTGAGTAAGTTAGAAAGGCAGGGAGGTCATGGTTGAATTGATGAATGAATTGAAAAAACATGGAGTGGAAATTGAAAGGGAAACCTAGGTCAATTTTATTCTCCATAGTTTGCCTAGATGTTTTGAGCAAGTTCTACCTGAAATACAAGAGGTTGTATATGGTGGGGAACTTCTGACAAAACATGTGGCGAAGGAAAGCCATTTTCATCAAGGCATGAATAAGGTTAGTATCTCATTCACTAGTTGTTAAAGTATGATTAGTGATGGCATCTACTGACACATTGTTTATATATACCGAAATCACTAAAAGCTTGCAACTAAGTGATGATGAGATTACTATTGGACATGGGTAATACTACGAGAGTAGTGGTTGTTGCAGTGGGAGTTGTTTATTTATCTTTTTATAGGAATAAACATTTGATTATAAGAAATTGTCTTTACGTACGTTTTCATAGAAATAATTTCATTTCAGTTTCTATGCGTTTATGGATGGATATTCCATTTCATTTAAATGATATGGTCATAGTGATGAATGATGGAGCTATAATATGTTATGGTACGTTAGTGACAATTTGTACACTCTTAAATCATGTTTCTCTCATAATGCAACAAATAGTAATTAATAACGAGTCTTCTAATCTAGTAAGAGAAAAAAACCTTCGAAAATGAACTCCCCAGCTCAATGGTGTGACGGAAAGAGGGAATAGGACTCTTATGGAAATGATTAGATAGATGATGAATTATTTGAAAATTACTAAATTCATTTTATGGGTATACCCTAGAAACAACATGTCGTAGGATGTTTGTCTATTTATGAGATATTCTAGAAAAATGAAGGATGGTTTATTTAGTCCAAAAGATCGAAGGGTGATTGTTTGCACAACCACTAGATTTTTGGAAAAGGACTATGAAATAAATCAAATACCCATGTATAAGTTGTTCTTAGGGAAGTGAGAGGGAAGACACAAAGTATAATACCAAGGTACCAGAGGATATCCTACTAGTAAACTGCATCGCGTGTCACATCTAATACACAATTTCCTGTAGCGCCTTATCGTAGTGGGAGGGTTGTTCTACAACTTGATGGATTTATATTTTGGGAGAGTCGTGAGACTTGGTCCCTAGTAAACTTGGAATTGTCCCAAGACGAAGCACTATAAGATAAAATGCGATATCTTAGCAAGTTGCGATGATTTTTGAAAAGAATCTATGTATTCAAAGTCAGATCTGGGAACCTGTAGAACCATAAAATGGCATAAAAGCCATTGAAAGTTGTAATAAAAAATAAATGAGGATCAAACGGTAAGGTGAAAACCTTGGAAGTAAAGCTTGTTGCGAAAAGGTATACTTAGAAAGAAAGAATTCGATTATGAGGAAACATGTTCACCGATAGCTATATTCAAGTCGATTCGAATTCTTTTATCTGTTGCTACTCATATGAAATATGAGGAATAACAACTAGATGTTAAGACAGCTTTCCTGATTGGAAGTCTTGAGAAAAATATCTATGTAGAGCAACCAAAATGATTCACTGCAAAAAGCTAAGAGCACTTTGATAGTAAGCTTAAAAGTGTTCATCGATGGACTAAAGCAAACTTCAAGATAATGGAGCATTTGTTTTGATGAGGTAATCAAGTGGCATGGATTTAATCAATGTTCAGATGGGCCTTGTGCATCGAAAAGAGTGACTGAAATATAGTGGTATTTTTTGTACAATACGTAGATAGTATCTTGCTCATTGGAGACAATGAAAGAGTATTGTCGGGCGTATGAGTATGGTTGATAAAGCAGTATGAAATGAAGGATTTAAGAGAAGCGAAGTATATCCTTACGATCATGGTGATCACAAGAAATGATGTTGCGCTTATCTCAAACTTCATGAATTGATACGATCCTTACTCGTTTTAACATGTGACTTTATCTAAGTAAATGTGTCTTATGACACAAAAGGAGATAAAGTAGATGGAGGAGGTTCCTTATGCTTCGGCGAATAAGGAAGCTTAATCTAAGAAATACTATACACGAGAATGGATATCTGTTTTGCTGAATGCATGGTCAGTGGGTATCAAGGTAACCTAAAACAAGAATGTTGAACTGTGGTAAGATATATACTTATGTACCTAAAAATGATTAGAAATTATATGTGGGCTTACTGGACAGATTCATTATTTCTCGTGGGTTACATAGATTTAGATTTTTCTAATTAGATAGGAACAACAGTAAATCCACCTCAATGGTTATGAGTTTATTTTGGAAGTAGAGTCATAATATGGAGGAGTGTTATGTAGAAATATATTTCAGACTCCACCATGAAAAGATGATAAATTGGAGCCTCTGAGGCAGCCAAAGTATCTATATGACTCTAGAAACTTCATGATGAACTTAGAAGTGTTTCTAAATTTGCCTAAAGTTATCACAATTTATTGTGATAATAATGGTGCAGTTGCAAACTTGAAGGAATCACGAGTCTATAAGCAATTAAACACATTAAGTGCAAGTGCCACGTTTTACGAGAAACCGTATGATGAGGGAAATGCTGTTGTCACCAAGATTGTATCGGATGATAACCTAGAAATTCTTTTAAAATAACTTTAAAATGAAAGCTTTTGATGCTTGTGTAGTGGGAGTGAGAATCAGATGTATGGCAGAAGATATAACAGCATAGTCTTTTAGTATAAGTGGGAGATTGTTGAATTTTATAATAAAAGCATAGCTTTAGTATGAACAATATTTTAACAATATTTAAAATGAGAATCATTGATCAAATTATTGCGTCTTATAATTTATTTATATGTCCGGCAATAGTCCATTTACTTTATACTGAAGATAGTATGTTGTGCGACAACATGCGGAAGATCATATTATCGGTTTCCTTATAAAGTATAAACAGAGGCTCACAATCGAAATAGACGGGACTCTCTATCGGGGTAGTTGTAATGTGGTTTGGTATTAGTTTGTCTTGACTATAAAATCACATTAGTACACTTTGTGTATTGAGTATGACCACTTGAGATCGTTCGACTTATACTGACTATATAGGAGAACTTGATCTCAGTTATTATGAATGTTCGTGCTCTTAATCCCTATACAATAACCTCGACACATAAGACAATGTGTATCTCTTTGATTCATCAATGAGTGAGATTTACATGCAATTAAATCAACAAGTTCTGAGAGTTGGGAAATAGTACTATTTATGGTATGTTGTTGATTGTATAAGGAATCCGTGTCCGCTATAGGTTGATGATATCCCCTTGAGGAGCTCATAAGGATTATCATGTAAACCCTGTAGGTGGATTTATTTTGGCATGATAATAAGGTTGAGTGGTACTACTCTCGGATGAGATATTAATTAATGAAGTTGTCAGTAACTTAATTAATTAATGGGCATTGTATATCTTAAATGCGAGGAGACAGTCGGCCTCATAATAAGAAGGAGCACAAAAATTAATTTTGGGATTGAAGCGGCAATGCAGTATTAATATTTTAGTGGAATATATTATTATTATTGAACTTAAGTATAAGTTTTAGGCTAAACTTAGATACTTAAGCCCAATGGAGGCCCGACTGTAATTTCTCCTCCTGGTCCCTACTGTAGCCCAAAACCCTAATGTTACACGCCTAATACCGTGAGAAATAAGGGAAGAAGCAGATTGAGGAGATCTTGAAGATTGTCGCCCACACGACGTCAAGATTAGACTTGAGAATACAACAGAAGATCAAGAGGTCGTTTTTTGCAACTGTTCAACCTCTACATCAAACCCTGATGAAAGGTAATACGATTTTATACTCTTGCTTCCACTGATGTAGAATTGCATGGAACCCTAACGGTTCACGTTAACCAAACGATCGAACGCCAATAGTACTGTCATGTGTCAGACATTTTTATGAAAAGAATGACAAGAAAAAGAATGAGAGATAAATATAAATAAATAATTTAACAAATAAAATTCTGGCGGACCGGACATGATTAATTAGATGGATTTTTCTGGCGGACGTCATTTAACTAATTTGGCTGACGGACATGATTAATTTATTAAATAATTTAACAATAAAATGGCACACATAATTAAATAAAATTAAATATAACTGCTGACATAATTAATTAGGTGAATTTTGCTAGTGGACGTGCTTCATTTAACAAATTTAGTAGCGAACATGTTTAATTGGTTACTTATTTGTAATTTACTTGTTATATGAATCACGTCCGCATAAAATTATTCATATCCGCCATTTTTTACATTATTTTATTTATTTATATCATGTCCCCAATAATAATTAATTTAATTTTAACCCTAAATCCTAATGTAATTAGAATTATTATATATATTCATATAATTAAATGGGGAAAATATCACATTTCGTCTCATAAAAATTCCTTTAGTTCAATTATAGTTTCATAGGAATACACTGATCTCATAGCTAGCAGTTTTGGTCCCATAAGAATATTAAAATCATAATTTTCGAAAATTTTTCATCCCAAATTAACTTATATTATTATAAATTACCAGATTTATATTATTTTATGTCTTTCAAAAAGACATAGTTCATTTTAGTCTTATTAATGGTTCAAAATATTTTGTCAACTATTAATAGATTTTGGTGAAAAATTCTTATAAGACTAAATCTGTCAATTTTGGGACCTTTTTGGTATTGATCAATTCTTACGGGACTAAATTTGAAATTATCCCTAATTAAATGAGATCAATGGTTATAGACAATGGAAAATTTAAGGTATTATTTATAGCTGGATAAAGCCACAAGATTTTAGATAAGTTTTATTAGAACAGTGGATATCATTTAATTAGATAAGATTTTACTAAAATTTATTTGGTGGGTGTGTGCGAACAAGGTGATAAAGGGTTAATTTTTTACGCGATATGCAAATTCATGGCAGTTTTCTCGGTGGACAAGATGTTCAACGTATAATTTTGTGACGGACATGTAAATTTATAATAGTTTCATTGACGGATAAGGTAAATCATGTAATATATCAGTGCACATGCAAATTTAAACCATATATATCGGTGGTCATAATTAATTGATTACTTATTTTTAATTTATACTTGTTAAATTAATCATGTCCGCCATATTTTTACATTATGTTATTTATTTATATCACGTCTCCAATTAGAATTATTTTAATTTAAACCCTAAATCCTAATACAATTAGAACTATATATATATATATATATATATATATATATATATATATATATATATATATATATATATATATATATATATATATATATATATATATATATAATTAAATGAGATCAATAGTTATAGACAGTAGAAAATTTAAGCTTTTATTTATAGTGGATAAAGTCACAAAATTTTTAATAAGTTTTACTAGAATATTGGATATTATCATTTAATTAGATAAAATTTTAGATAAGTTTACTAAAACTTATTAAGTGGGTGTACACGGACATTCAAATTCATGGTAGTTTTGTCAACAGACAAGGTGTTGAATGTATAATTTTATGGCAGACATGTTAATTTATAGCAGTTTCATTGACGAACAAGGTAAATCACACAATATATTAAGTGGACATACATATTTAAACCATATATATCGGCGGACATGATTAATTGGTTACTTATTTATAATTTTTACTTGTTAAATAAATCACGTCTGCATGAAATTATTCATGTCATCCATTTTTTTACGTTATTTTATTTATTTATATCACGTCCCCAATTAAAATTATTTTAATTTAAACCCTAAATCTTAATACAATTAGAATTATTATATATATATAATTAAATGAGATCAATGGTTATAGACGGTGAAAATTTTAAGCTATTATTTATAGCGGATAAAGTCACAAGATTTTAGATAAGTTTTACTAGAATAGTGGATATCATTTAATTAGATAAGTTTTATTAAAATTATTGGGTGGTGTACGCGAAATGCAAATCTATGATAGTTTTGTCGGGGACAAGGTGTTCAATGTATATAATTTTGTGGCGGACATACTAATATATAGTAGTTTTATTGGCGAACAAGGTAAATCACACAATATATTAAGTGAACATGCAAATTTAGACCATATTTATTGGCGGACACGGTGAATTTATCGGTGGACATAATTAAACAATATCAGTGGACATAAATATGACTCAAATTTTGAATTGGGTAAACTATATCGAATTACCGATCATATTCAAATACTGATAAAATTTTAGCGTCCGTGGTCCGCGGAGGAATAATTAATGCACAGCAGTTCTCTAACTTTTTGTAATCCCACAACATTTAAAAAAATTACATGGTATCCCATTCAAAATTTATCAGGAAATTCGATAGAGTGAGGAGGGGTGTGCGTCCGCCAGGGAGAAAGAGAGGTGTGCATCCGTAATGAATTTTTTCCTTTTTTTAATACTACATATCAATAAATTTAAATATACGTACATAATGATTCATAATATTTATAGTCACATATTATGTATTCAATAAAATGTTTTTCTTTTTTGCATGTCCGGCGATAAATTAACTATGTCCGCCATAAAATACATGTATATCACATGTCTTTTTATAATGATTAATATTATTCATTTTTTTACTATCATCTTTTCTTTCATAAATTTTTATTTTTATTTTTATAAAATAACTAAAATTAAATAAATTAGTAACGATTAAAAGTGGTCAAAGATTATATCCCTATTTCAACGCACTCTAATGTAATGTGCAACTGATTTGATAGTTCAGAAATTTCCATTAAAAAGTGGGCAAAATAGATGGTTTATTAAAGGTAGGGCAAAATTAATGTCCTTTTATTCAAATAGGGTAATTCCCTTTAATTTATTATATATATGAAATGGTTAGGAAGCATTCATTTAATTGTTTCATGTACATGTCAACATTATAATTGATAATTATCTTAATTAATACAAATGAGTAGGACTTGTGTACAATCAGGGCTACCAAATGAATTGGTGGAACCTCTAGTCCACTCTATCCTTAATTAATTCATGCTCTTTTATTAATGTTGTTTTTATTTTATTTTTAAATTTGTTATACTTAAATGACTATTATACCCTAAATCCTATGGATAAATTATACCTTAAATTATAAGGGTAAAATTATAATTATATCATAAATCCTAGAGATAAATTATACCTTAAACTAGAAGGGTAAAATTACAATTATACCCTAAACCCTAGGAATAAATTATTCCCTAAACCACAAGGGTAAAATTACAATTATACCCTAAAACCCTAAATCAGAAGGCATAAAATTATAATTATATCCCTAAAATTCAATTAATAATAAAAACAGAAAAAAAACGAATTAAAAAACAATAGTAACCGTAAATTTTTTATAAAAAGATAAAACAGTAAAACACACACTAATACGAAGGGAGTTGGTTGTAAATTTGATGCAACTTGCCCATCTAATCATTGCCAATACAAATATAAAAACATGGCTGCATCATTAAGTTGAAAAAAAGGGCAATAAGGGCATAATCCTCGTCGGATTAATGTGGCTCTTGATTCCCTTTGATTCTTTGAACTGTATCTTATAAATTATTATTATTATGTACTCAAGATTAATTGTCTGAATTTATACCTAAATTTGATGAATATTTGGAGTAAAAAAAATAATAGTAATGAATTAAGCAAATACTTTCTCCGTCCGCTTTCAAGGGTATCATTTTTTCATTTTGGGCGTCCGCCCCAGGGGTCTAATTTTCTTTTTTATACATATGAGACCTACACATACCCACTAATACAACTAAGAAATGGAACTCATAACTCCACTAATACAACTACCCACTACGCATTAAATAATAATACTCTTTCATTCACGTGCAAAAAACAAATAACACTCTTAAAAGCAGATGGAGGAAGTATTGCTTATAGCTTACACAATGGTTGATGTGGACAGATAAAAGAAATGATGCAATTTTTTATTATAGAAAAATAATACTTATGTAATTATTACAATTTTTTTTACCAAGCGAATATTCCCTCTCATAAAAAGTTTTAATTTTATTATTAAATTAGTTTATAAAAGATTTAACAACAAAATCAGTAGATCTATAAAATTTTAATAACAAAAATTCAATTTTATTAATAAATAATTTAATTAGAAATGGTTGTTAATAATTAATTGGTGATATATATAATTTATTTTTTCCTTTAGTTTTCGGCTACATTAATTAGCCATCGAATATAAAATATTTCAAGATATAAGTTAAAGTATACGTAAATTACGTTCAACATGTGATTTAAATATTGTATTATACACTTGAACATTTTAAATTTTGATCAAAGAATGCATATTTGGTTTTAATAAGACAAAATTAATGTCTGGGAAAAAAATCACATCAGGAAAGTGATTAATTATTATCTGGCCATAAAAATACTATCATATCCTTATCATTGATTAATCTTTAATCTGATTTGATTGTTGGGATAACTTCACAAGACACAATAAAATTGATTTTTAATTTTTCTTTTTGCTTGGAAAAAATTTTATTAATAAAGTACATGAAATACGAGGAATGAGCAATACCTCAAAATCAATGTAACTCATTATTTACTAGATGTATTGTTTTGATATTTATTCGACAATTCTGCTTTAAATTTTAATCAGTGGGTCTGTCAAGAATTAAGGAGACATGAGCTTTATCTTCAATCTCCTTAATTAGGGTTTAGGGAATATTGGGTTATTTTTGACCAATAAGATAAGGGGCACTATTGCCACCCGTAACTTTACACAAGGCACCCAAAATTTGAAAAATAATACAGTAAAAGTACTAAATTACCCCAGCCCCCTAATAATATACGCATAATATTCTATTCTCTAATTAAAATACCCAATTTGCTAAACCCACCCAAAGCAGACATACGGCTACTGCTATTTCATGCTCCGGTGATCACCGTATCCCCTTCTTTCACCCTCACATTGAGTTTTCTGATAATTCTTGGATCATTTTGTTACTTTCCCAACTGAGTGTGTTGAATCTCCTCCACTGCCTAGAAGATCTGCAAACAATGAATCCGTTTCTCATAATTTTGCAGACTCAAATTCTCTCCTCCATCTTCTAAGATTCTATCAGTACATGGATGACTGCCACCTCCGATTGAAGTCCATCTCCGTTTCCAAGAACCCACCACCTACCGCCGGCGCTTCTGCAACCACATCGATTGAAACCCCTCTGCCATTCTCGAAGTTTGGCCGTCTCATGGGGCAGCGATCAATTCATCGATCGAGTACTTCTTGGTGTGGCGGTCCCGCGTGTTCATCGCGGTGGCGGTGGGGTTGGCCGTCGGTATCTAATTTTCAGGGTGCGAGAAGGATTTAGTAATTGTTTGTTCTCATTTTTCTCTTTCGATTTTGGTGGGGTTTGAAGATTGGATCTTGATTTTTTTTAATTGTTATTACTCATGTACAAATTCTATTGCTGATTATTTGAAATTCTGTAGTAATAAAATGGGCATCTTCTCCATGTCCCTTCATTGAAAGATTGTAAGTTGTTAATAATTTCAAAAAAGGGTGGAGAAAGTAAAAATATAAGAATATACATTCTGCGGATAAATTCAAGTGTAAGGGTATTTTAGTACTTTTACTATATTAATTTTTAAAATTCGGGTGCCCTAAGTAAAGTGTCGAGTGGCAATAGTGCTACCCATAAGATATTGTTGTATAATAATCCCACCATTTCAATTACTCTCTTTAATTAGGGTTTTGAGTTAAGAAGATTCTTTCCTGTCTCTATTTGAGACGGTTTCGGGCGGGCCAGAGAATCGAGCTCAAATATGTGGAGTGTATATTAATGGAGATGGCATGTAAGATATTAGGTTGGGTTAAAGATGAGTGATGGGATGTTGATGCTTCCTATTAATCTAAAATAGATTATGCTCCAACATAATTATCCTGTTAAATGCCATTTAAGTAATACGCGGGATATGAATTACTCCCTCCGTTCCGGAGTTAAGTTCACCGACACTGTAGATACGGAGTTTAAGAAAAGTTACTTTTTGATCAACTTTATTGACTTTTGAGGGGTATTGTGGTATTTTTAGGTAATAAATAAATTATAAAGTATGTTATGTGTGTTAGGTAAGAGTGATATTTTTGAAATTAAGATAACTTTTGAGGTTGTTGGTTAATGTGAAGTTTCCTTTTTTGGGTGGTGAACACAAGTGTGAGATGGACGAAAACGGAAAGTGTGAAGATAAGTATGGAACGGAAGGAGTATTATCTTATGTAATTAATTTAAAATAATAATTCAAATTATTTTTGTTAAAATACTATATAGAATAAATATAAATGTTTTTAAATAATAAATTATTAAAATTATATATCTATACATGTATATTATAAATTTTTGTTTGTGCACACAGGTTTTAAGTTTTTTATTTTTATGTATATATAAAGCATGGAAAATGAGGGATACATCGGGTAAAGCAAAAAAAATGTATGCTTGTTGAGTTAAATTTAAAATTTATGTAGAAATATTATAAGGGTATTAATATTGTTTATATTATAATTTTTTGAAATTGAATTTAAGTTGTAAGACGAACAAAATTAAAAAGTGAATTGATACTGCACTATGCATCAAGAATCAAATGGCAATATTAATTAATACTGAAAAACAATTATCAATAGAATATTCAATTGGTAAAAGCCTTAATTTCATTATTAAATTGGTTTACCAACATATTAACAACAGAATTCATTGGTAAAGTGATGGTTAGTAAATATTTAACAATGAAAATTCAATTTCGTTGATAAATAATTTCATTGGTAATCCGTTGCTAATAATTTTATTGATAATTTATATAATAATTTCTTTATTAATTCTTTGGTAAAAAAATGTTATTGGAGTATTTGAAAGAGAAGAGGAATCAAACTCCCAAAATAAGGTAAACAATACACAATTAACTTTTCCTCAAAAGAACCTGCTAAAATGCAATGGATTCAATATGTTTTTGTTGATCTTTGTCTTTCCTTAGGGGGAAATGCAGATTTGGTCCCATTGAAGAAGGTCACTTGCAGAAATGGTCCTTTAGTATGCAACTTTGGTCCTGTTGAAAATTTTCTTTAAAAAACTGTTAGAATTAATGGAATATACTGGTCTGTTAGTGGGACCAAAAATAAAAATTTACAATTTTGACCCCAAATTGTGCAAAAATGATCCCAAATCAGATTTACTATTATATCAATGCTAAATTGGATTTTCATTTACTTTCCGTGCTTCAAAATGATATCAGAGCCAGGTTTATTTATTTATGAATGGAAAATTTTATTATAAAGCTTATATCACTTAACGAGATGAGAGTTTTAAAGAGATATGGATCCGAACGAAAGTTCGACATCCGAGAGTGACTGGACTATTAACCCTGTTCAAAGTTGGAGCAACATGGATTTCTGGCCTGTTGGATATGACGAGACAAATAGCTCTATACAACAATATTATAATGTGTTGTATAGACAATATGCAGAGAAGGAATACGAGGACTCCTATCGATTTTGGGATCATCTCGATCGAAGGTGGAAACTGGCGGGCGCCCATGCCAACCACGCCAAAGAAGAACACCTGGAGGATATCCATCAGGATCAAATAAGATACTCCAATGAAGTATCAAGAAACATCGTGGAAATCCGAAGTTTCACCGAGAAACATGGAGGTATCCCCAAACAAGAGCAATGGAGGAGACGACCAAACCAAGGTCCAAGAGAGATCTGCAAGCCCTATCACCTTTTACATTGGACAGAATGACAGAGTGAAAGGCAGTCGAGACAGATAACTCTAAGATGAATCAAGATCTTAGGGAATTACAGAAGATAGTGATATTCTTTGGAGAATATTGCCAAAATATATCCAGGATGATATTTGAGATCAGCCTCAAGATGGATAAGGTGAAAACGTTGCAGAACAGGCAACTCGACCTCATCCAGAAGCTGATAAATCAAGTAGAATACCTGGAAATCAAAGTAACCGGGAGAAGTTCAGGAGGAAGGTTACCACCAACCTTCGGAATAGAATCCCTTTTACATCAAAAGGGAAAAATGACGGAGGTCATAAGGCCAAAATCAGAGAGTGAGAAGATGATTGCTATCCTTCGAGGAGAATCCACATCCCGCATGGAAAGAGCAAATCTTGAGGATCTACACGATCTATATGAGTCCTTCCAAGGACTATCAATTGTAGATCTGAAAATGAATGTTGGAGAAACCTCAAGCTCTCAACAACAGTCACAGGCTCATCAGACGCAATATGATTGGAGCCAAAATGGAGGAACCTCTGGAACACATGGAGTCCATAAGGCAAAACAAGAAGAGACATTCCAACAATCAGAGAACTTCAAGATGAAAGGAATAGGAATGTCAACAGGAGCAAGCCGAGTTCTAGGATCTAATATACATAACACTCCATATGGTTGGTCTCATCTTGAATCGATAAATCCATACAGGTTGATCTTAAACCTTGACACTCTAGACTTCAAGAATAGAGAAGCCTTGATCGATGAATGGAAAAATGCCATAAAGATCGCAGGTGGCGCATTGGAGTTGGAAAAAGAAGGGTTCATAAAATTCTAACTATGAGCCTGGATGGATCAGTAAAGTGTGCCTGGGAGGAGCTCTCAGAAGAAGTCAAGAAGAAAGCCATGGAGGGCGAAGATCTAGGCAACATTGCTGATCGAATGACTAAGATCCTCAAGATCCATTTCATCGGAGTAGGGGAAGGAATGGAAGAAGAAAAGAAAAAGAAGTATATGAATGCCTTATACAGCCTGGAACTACTTGACATCTGTCACGTAGATGAGTACATCAAACTCTTCACAAAGTATAGATGAAAATCTAAGGTCAAAGAAGAAGCATTCTACCTGTTCTTTTCCAAAATCCCAAGCCCATGGAGAGAAATGCTGATAAAAAAATATGAAACATACGAGCTAGATTCAATAGCAAGGAGAATGTCCTTCTTCAAAGCCAAGATTGCGGAGTGGTGTCATCAAGCATCGCTACACAAGAACTACAAGAGATTAAGGGGAATCAACAAGACAGTCCCCTTATGCTGCGAAAGCAATAATCTTCTAATAATCATTGGAAAAACCCAAGAAAGCAGAAAAGGATGAAGAAACATCATCCTTACACCCAAAGGAGCAGAGGATGGTGGTCTAGAAGACCAAGATCGTTTTGGTCTAAACAGAAGGCCCGAAGCTATAAATTAGGATAGAGATCTGGACCGTCAAGATGAAGTTTAAGAAATCAAGCATCATCCTTAGGGTCAAACCAGAGGAGTACAGAAAGAGCTCCCACAAGAAAGACATTCCGAAGAGCAGCCACACGAGTTAATGAAAGATTTAAGGGTTGCAACTGTTACACATGTGGAGCAAGAGGGTATATCTCACCAGATTGCCCAGAAAACCAGAAGCAGGGAGTACGACAGTTCGAGACAACTCCATAAATGGAGAAAGCTGTTTACTTTCAAGATCTAGTACGGGTATATCAGTTCGAGGATATACCCTCAGACGAAAATATCTATGAAGAAGAGTTCTTCTGCCAGGATGAATCCTCGGAAAATGAGTCGGAGTGAAGAAGAAAACTTCAGACAAGAGATGCAAGAGGACATGTTTGGATTCTTTTCCCAGACATTCATCTCTCATAGGACTCTAATGAGAATTATGAAGGAGAATCCAAGACTCAATCTATACGATGGATTTACTGTGGGATGACTAGAGCTGTTCCTAAGCTTCAAAAAGAGAAAGCATAATATCATATATAAGGTGACCGAAGGGGAGATTGTCATTCCAATGGAGCTCACGAGTAATGTGATGGAAATGCAACTAGTCCTTGTTGATGAAATAAAGAAGGAGCTAAGTAAACTCAAGGAATGAATGGCTACGACTATGTCTTGGATCCATATTGGAGCAATCCGGATCCTCATCAAAGCAACTTTCAAAGAAGGTATTGATACACCAATCAATATTGCAATCTTTGATAAGAGAATAAAAAATACAAGAGAAGCATGCCTGGTTGGAATCTTAAGAAACCTGTACGCAGGCAAGGTGGCATCCTACATATACCCAAGTATTACCTACAATCTGGCAGATAAAGACTTTAGTAGGGTACTCACCCTTCATCATGATTTCAAGAACAAAGATCTGATGAAAGAAGGGAATAGGCCTTACTCCATCACCTACAGTATCTCGTATGCTTTGTCCAACACCCATCATTCGAATCTATTCTAAATGAAGGAGTATATTGAGATAGCAGAGGTATTCGAGAGGGTTGCATATGCAACTAGACCAGAGATAATGGAGTTACCACCAATCCACGACATGGATTTATGGATCAGAGACAAATCAGTCTGAAGCAGACAAGTGAGTCTCAGATTCGACCAAAGAAGGATTTTTTCTAAGAAGATAGAATGATCAGTGAAAAATAGGGAAAGAAGCTGATCATGGAGGTAGTCCGGAAACCAAAAAGTTCACGACTAAAGGTGAACTTAAATGCCCAGAGGGATGGAGAGAAGCCGAAGTAATATTCGACATTATAAAAAGGAAAACTCTATTCCTTTTGATGTCTTATATTATCTTCAACAGCCAACAAATGGGAAATATCAAGGACGGCTCAAACTCGAAGAACTTAAGCTGGTGATTGAAGGAGTTGCAGGAAGATTCCCAGAATAACTAGTGCTGGGTTTGGAATTTCTCGAGGATCACAAACCTTAGGAAATATTACAAGATGGAATGAAATTCACGGTCAAAGGGAAAAGATACAAGGTTTACTAAGTAGAGGCTCGGGTTTATAAGCTCTGATCCACCCATGGCGACAAGTCCGTTCTCAATATATATCATTGTTAGGATGATATATAAGGAGCATCATATAGAGTATTTTGCAGCATACATTGATTCAGGAGCCGGCATCTACACAGCAAAAGAAAGAACCTTTCTTAAAGACTCAGGTGAAGAATTGTCAACGGTACTAGGAAAAGATTTCTCACAAAGGGTGCTAATCCTTAACAGAGGAATCAAGCAAGCGGAGATCATGATTGGAGGAGCAGATCGTACCCCATGGTACAAAGTAAAGACTCCACCAATATATTTTCATGATACCGGAGAAGATATTCTATTGGAAAATAATTTCCTACAGACATTCAAGCGTTTTACCCAAGAAAATACAACAAGAAGGCTTATTTTCACAACCCATTGTGAACATAAGATCATCGCACCAAGACTGCGTAATGCATTTCAAAGAAAAATGCAAATCAAATTTCGTAGCAAGCATGGTGATGAAGGAAAACTGAACCATCCAAAGATGAATGATCGAAGAAAACATGGCGAAGCAGTCCTTCAGATGAGAACCGAGACTAAAGGAGGATGGAAGATGGAGAAACTAAAGGAAAATACAATCCACCTTCTCAAAGCAAGCTTGGGAGAAAATATACAGAGAGACGTCACAATCGAAGAACAAACATCTTTGGAAGACGTCAAGAAAAAGATACAGAGGAACTTCAATGAGGATCCTCTAGCCTGGTGGGATAAAAACGAGCTCAAAGCTTCACTCAAAGTAAAAGAAGGAAATGAGCATGAGTTCGTGAGATACAAGTCTATCCTAATGAACCAAGAGGATCGAAAGGATATGCAGCTAATACTTAAGGAACATCTGGACCTTAAGTTGATATCACCAGGAGTATCTCCATATAGCAGTCCAGGATTTCTAGTTCGAAATCATGGAGAAGTTACCGAGACTTGTAATCAACTACAAAGGGATCAACAACATCTTGGATTTCGATGGATACAACTTACCAAGTAGGGAACACTTGGTCAACTGTATCAAGAATACAAATATATTCTCAAAGTTCGATTGCAAATCTGGGTTCTACCAGATTATGATGGAAGAAGGAAGCAAGAAGTTCACAGCCTTCTCCACACCACAAGGTCATTATATCTGGAATGTCATGCATATGGGATTGGCGAATGCACCTCAAATATATCGGAGAAAGATGGATAATCTTTTCAAACAAAGATTATTTCTCATTCATGTTTATCTATGTGGATGATATCCTCATAGCCTCAAAGAACATGAAGGAGCATTTGGTGCATCTAGAAGTATTTTCAGAAGCATGTCACAAGGAGGGATTAGTGCTTTCTGAAAAGAAGGCAGTAATTGCAACAAGGCAGATCAAGTTTCTTGGAGTCGAGATCGATGAGTCCGAAATTATCTTACAATCACACATTGTAGAAAAGGTTCAAGGATTTCCTGAAGATCTCAAAGACAAGAAGCAACTCCAAAGTTTCCTAGGAGTGGCCAATGTTAGGCTTTTTCTGCGCGCTATAATTTAATCCTCAAGTATAAGGATATCAGTTGTAGCAGCAAGCACCCAAGTTAAATTATCGATCTCACTGAGACAGTTAATTATTTATTTTACTATGAATTACTAATTAATCAGAATTGAGTAACCGATTCCTAATATTTTGTTGTGAATTAATTAACTAAAATACTAAAATATTAAATAGTTGAAATATTAAAAGCAATAAAAATAAAAGCAAGTTTTAACCAAGAGATGACGAATAGTTCCAAGGTATCAGGTATTAACCAATTAATTTGGGTTATTAAACTTACGATTGCTCATTCATGCAGTTTCACTGAAAATACACCATATATTCCTGTTATCCCACCGAATATGATCCGATTCAAAGCTAACAGTCTAATCTGGTTTAAATCCTTAGGTGCGCAAATATTACCAAGCCTTATTCCTAGATACTAATCAAAGCAAGCAACAATACCTCCGGATGGTAAGCCCGACTAACAAGATATTTTCTGGAATTACTACAAGGTTCTATTCACTTCCTACTTGATTGTCTAATTGCATTGTTCCACTAAACTAATCAAGTATTTGATTTACCAGTTCACGGAATTAAAGTGTTTATAGCGGAACTACTTCAATCCCTAACAGATAGACAATACCAATTATGAACACACACAAGCTAACACAATAATCCAAGCATTATAGCGGATGTCATGAATATACTATGAAGACGTTACGAAGCAGATAAGCAAGTCTGAATAAAATAAGTAAAATCAAAAGATCAACTGCATAAAATTCCAATCTTTGGTCTAAATCCCCAAATCAAGTAAATCAATCCATCAAACCCTATAACTGTATATAAAATTAGCCCATGAGGTAACAAGCAACACTCATGGCTAAGCAATTCATACCAAAAATCAAAGTAAAAGAGAGAGAAAGATAAGAATTATGAAACCCTAGCATAAGCGTAGTCTCTCGTTCCTTCTCCATCTCTCTAATTGCTCGATTCTTCCTCAATTAGCACTTGAAACCCTCTTGAAAGTGGATGGATGATGAAATTAGGTTGTTAATCTGATATGAAGGTGTTGGAGGTGTGAATTGATGATGAATTATTGATGGGTTCTCTCCAATTTGCGTCTTGATCTCCCTAATTATTTCTAGAACTGATGCAGGGCTTTTCGCGATCGAAACTGCTTCAGAAACACGATTGGTATTATATATACCCTGCTGCATCGATCAGGCCCTGACTGGGCTCAGAACTGGGACGCTCGGTACCCAGCTCGGCTCGAGCTTGGCCTTTAACCGGCCGAGCGGCATCCCATCCAGTCCACCATGTCAGCAGGGCCATACCTGGGCCTTACTCAGCTAAGTTGGCCACTGCTCGCCACCTAGCCCGCGGTGAGCGGCTTGCCGAGCTGCTTCCGAGCTGGTCTGTTTTGGTTCTATTTTGCTCCTCTTCCGATCCTGCTCTATTTTCCCCTGTTTTCTGCCTTAAAATCTCACAAAAACACCTTAAAAGCCTCAAAATCGTATAAATACTTAAACGTACAGAATTCCATAAAAAAAAACGATAGCTTTCCTAAGCAAATCAGTGTAATGTGCACATATAAAATGTGTAAAATTCCACTCTCAACAGCCAACTTCACTGGAATATTCATCAACAATCTAGCGCAATACAGGAAGGTGTTTAGTCATCTGTTGAAAAAATACTCTGAGTTCAAATGGGAGGAGTCACATTGAGCAATGGTAAAATAACTAAAGAAGGTTTGCAAGAAGCTTTCCAAGTTAGCTATACCAAATGACGAGAATGAACTGGTACTCTACACAGATACTCGTGACCATTGGTGGACAACGGTTCTAACTAAGTCCACACCTGAAGGAGAAGTGTCGTGCAGATACTGTAGCGGACTCTTTGCGGAGAATGAAGCAAAGAGATGACACATCAATGAAAAGGAGTTCTTTGCGGTTTGGAAGGCGTTTAAAAATTGGTCACAGTTTCTTCTCGCGAAGAAATTTATCCTTAAAATTGATAACACAAGCGTCAAAGCCTTTTTAAAAAATAAAATTGAATCTAAACTAAAAAAGGCTAGACTATTAAGATGGCAAGCATTATGTCAATATTATGATTTTAACATTGTTATTATTAAATCAATTGATAATGTTTTGGCAGATTTCCTGACGAGAGATGGAGGGAGCTGAAACAGACTCCATCCTGACTGTTTCAAGGCACCTGATGGACAACCTGGAGTTGCTCCAAAGGGAATTCGAGAATTTATCACTCAATGCAACGCGTGCTAAAAAATTATAAGAAAGTGATTGGACCAAAGTGTCTAATCACATACGAGTTTGTATTAGCAATAATGCGAGTCTCTTCGAGTCCTTATGAGAGCCACTCCTCCGGGTTGTTGATGGCAATAGCAATCGACAAAAGGAGAGTAGTCGAGAACAGGGCTTTAAACTCGGAGCAGGGGATTCAAATACCCCTGGCATAAGTTCTAGATTGGAATCTCCAAAAGAGAAATCAATCTAAGAAAAAGTCGAGGCTTCCGAGTCACGTCTTGAGCCTTCGAGTCAACCCAAAACCTCTAGGGTCAAAGAGGGAGAGATCAACCTTAGGCCTATGACGGGCACTGCTAAGGTTGGTATTAACTTAGCTGATTTCTCTTATTGCAGGGATACCAGGCCAGCCGGGAGAAATTGAATACCAGACAAGGAATCCGACCGAAGAAATGCCGGGTGGATATATTTGGGGAATACCCCCGAATTTGGATGTGAGAGGGCTCAAATCCAAATAATGTGAAACAATGGTATGATTTTGGGGCGCTAGCTTCAATATATACTGTTGCACTAGGTTTTCCGAAGCTTTCAAAATGGCCAGAGTGGCTGAGAAGCACAGTTTTCAAGGCATAGGAAAACAACGCAACTCTATCCAGAGGCGATCTATTGGAGCATTACTTCACCAGTGCGGCTCCAGAACCAGTCGGGAAAGGCAATCACGAGGCCTTCCATCTCATCAAGATAAGAAGACCTGATATCTCAGCATCAAAAAAGATCAAGGAATCTTCTAGAAAGGAACCAGTCTTGGTTTCTACTTTTTCTGAAGAGCAGATCTCTACGCGTAGAGCGAAGGGTTTGTTCGTCTGCATTCAAGCAATGGTGGAGGTGAAGTTCCCATTCAAGTTTGAGCACAAGTCTTTGAATGGGTCTTTTCTGTTGAATACTTTAACAGGGAATAAGACAAGGTTTGCGTAGAAGGCGTTCCAAGAAAAACAAGAACTTCTCTGGAGAAACAAGATTCCAGTGAGTAAACAAACTCATCGGAGATATTGCAACATAGCCCATTTTGGGTAATGGACGAACAAGGTATGCACAAGCTGTTCTACCTAAACAGAACCAGAATTTGGAAAAGGGATAAGATTGGGCATAAGGATGATCAGAACTGCTGAACCACCCCCAGCAAAAGAGACACGTGGAAAGAAGAGGGTAAAATCTCTTCAGATTACCCAAGAGCCAGGAGAACCATCAGGCACCAAAGAAGACAAATGACTCTTCAAAAAAGTAAGAGCCAGATGACTTTTTTGATAGGGCAAGGGACATGTGACCAACAAGGAGGATGGACCACAAGAAGGCATCCAAAAAAGAAAATGGACCACCCAGCTGCAAAAGTTGGAATCCAATGAGAATGACGTAAGCAGTGACGCCAGCACAATATGTAAGTAGTGACGTCAGCCAAAGTAAAGAGGCTTTGAAATACGAATTTCACGTCTGAAAGCCTCTATAAATAGCAGAGCTGAGAAAGCAGAAGGCATCGATCATTCCCCTCTGTTTTCTCTTTCTAAAAATAAACATTGTATTTTTTTTCTCTGAGTGCAGCTACAATAGGTAGCTAAAGGAGTTATCTCCTCTTGTTCTGTGAGGATGAGTGTGTAATAAATTCTCCATTTAATAAATAAATAATCTTGGGCTTTTGCCCGTATGTAGCCTTCCATTTTCTTTACAATTTTAATCTTCATACTTTTCGGCGAGAAATAGTAGCAGCATCCTGTACACCCGGTATAGGAAACGAATCAGGGGTGTGCTGAGGTCCGCTGAAGGAACGGGACTGAACCATCACACTGCGGGGCGCGTGGTTGGCTGTGAGGAGCAGCTGTAAAACCTCTCCCGGATATCCGGTGGATTAACGGTCAAAAAAGTTACTGTTACTGTTTTAAATTGGTTAGTTATGAGATTAATATTGTTTAATTAATAAACGGAAGCATGCTGGGCTTGATATGGTCGTAATGGACTATGTGTATTTTGAAAATTGAGAGAAAATGAAAATCTGGCAATATAAGTATGATATAAATCTAATTAGGGATGATAATTTTCGAGAAAATTCTGTTTTAAAACTCCTTTGTGACTAAAAGTGCAACTACTAACGGTTTCCATCTATTTCTATCGGAACAAGACAAAAAATGCAACTTTTGAAACCAGAAAAAAGGTTCGGGACCAAAACTGCAACTGAACTGCTCCAACGGGACAGAAAGTGCTATTAACCCTCTTCCCTTACCCTCAAACCCCAAGTTGTGTGCCACTTACTTATCCTCTAATCCAGTTTTCAATTCACGAACAAAACACATTGAAATTGATTTTCATTTTGTTCGTGATCAAGTTCGCGCAAATAAACTCCATGTCTGATTTCTATCAACAAAAGACCATCTCACTGATTTATTAACAAAGCATCTCTCTCCCAGACTTCCAGTAGCTCGGTTTCAATTTTGCGTGACAACCTTCATGTGCTACTCATGCCCATTCGATTGAGGGGGCGTATCAGCTATAATCATGAAACGGATTATGCTCCAACATAATCATCCTGTTAATTGTTAAATGCCATTTAAATTTGTATTTAAAATATGTATTTAATTAGTAGCTTTATTACAGGAGTCAATAGCTTTGATTATAGGAAGTGCATCTAGGAACAGTAACAAAGAATTATAAATTTATACATGTTGTACACCAACGTTTGAGTAACAAGAAATTTACTTTCCATTTCTAATCTTTTCATTCTATTCTTTTTTTCTCTACATAATCTAAAGTACTTTGAAAATAAAATAGATTCAACACCATTGAGATTAATAATTGGAATATGTATACCAGAATGAATTAATTATAAGAAGAGGATCAGAAAAATTCTTAATTTAGAATTATGATGATAAAAACATACTCCCTCCGTTCCGTTTCAATGTTTACGTTTGCTTTTTAGACATTGATTAATGAGTATAGTATTTTAATAGATAGTGGTTGAAAAGATATAATATTTAATGTAAAGTGGGTATGTGTATTAGTATTGGATATGAGGGATATGGTGATATATTAATTGTTTTAGATGAGTCTCATATTCCAAAAAAGGAAATGTAAATATTGAAATGAAACGCCAAAAATAGAAATATATAAATATTGAAATGGTATTGAGGTAGTAACTGTTATAGTGATTAAATAATATTCCCTCCGTTCAAAAATTTTTTACACACTTCCTTTGTAATTTACATAGAAATGGTGCAAAAAATTGGACAGTGGGAGTACATCTCTAACAACATAAACTAATTTTAGACACGATGTTCATTTAACAACAATTAATTAATAAAGTGTCAAACAATATCATTCAATTAACTTGTACTCCTAATAATGTATGCTGATTGATCAAATAAAAAGGCAAATGCTTGTGAACATGATCATGATCAATTAGTAATTATAAAGAAAATCATGCAGACTTACGTGGAGCTATATTAGCCTACATATATACTTATGCTATATCACTTTTGACTATTCATATTATTACACAACAAAAAGATAAATTTCATTAATAAATTGGTCAAAATAAAATCTTGGTAGTATTTCCATGGAATTTTCATATGATGATGATTTTCAATTTCAAAACAAATCCCACATTTCTAAAAAAACTCGTCATGATGTCTTTCAAAGTAGTTGAAAGCTTAATTATGTGATCTCTTCCTATAAATCATCGTTGACTAATTTTCGAATCAATACAATAAAAAATGTGGCCTTATATTATATATATATCCTCCTTTTAAAAATTTAATAACATGCTATTAAATATGTCGCTTATATAATAAGAATCTCATAATTAATTACAATTAAATTAATACATTAACAAATCCCCTTTAGGAAAGCATGCAGGTGGATGTATAGGAATCTGAAAAGAAGATTCGAATTAGTTGAATAATTAATGTTGAATGTAATAATAGTCTTTCCATAGGAATTAACTCTACTTGTAAGAGTTTATTCATAATAGTAAGAAAACTCTTTCTTTAATAGAGGAATTGTCTCCCATATAAAAGAGTATCCCTCCATTATTATTATAGTATAATTGCATACAAGTATTCATTTTTCGTTTAAAAGTTAATTGCGGATATTAAAAATTTATACCTTATCTTTTAAATAAATCAGAAATAAACACGCAAATAAAAAAAGATATTTTTGTAATTCACAAATGGTAACATCTAATCTAATCTAAAATTTAAAATCTAATCTAAAATAATATAATAGCAAAGTGAAAAAGTTAAAATTGAACTCATTTTTAATATACACCATTAATTTTGATTACTAATTCTTTTTTAATCTCATCTATTCATCATATTATTCAATCTCATCCATTCATCACAATTATAATATTAGATCTTGCCCATTTTTTTTTGTCATAATAATGATACCTTATTTAATTTAATATAATAAATATCTTAATTAAAATGATTTCTTATATATATAATGAATGTGTGCTGAGTATTATTTTTTCATTTTAAGTTTCCGTCTTATTAAAATTTCCTTTACTTAATTTTTTTTTCGCATATTTTCTTCATTTTTAATAATTTTGAATTAATAATATTGGTCCTAACATCTTAATCATAATAATAATTTTAAATGGGTACGTATAATCAACAAGTATTGATAAACGGGTTTAGGACGGGTATGAGTATCATAATTTTTTTTAGTGAAACGGGTACGAATATTAATATTATTGGTCCTAACATCTTAATAATTTTAAATGTATATGTGTAATCTAAGGGTATTGATAAACGGATTTGAGATGGGTATGAGTATCATAATATATTTTATATATTAGAGTATTATAAAATAAGCAAGTATCTTACATAATTAATAAACATAATTATTTATTATATTAAAAATAATAATTTTAAATGGGTATGTGTAATCAACGGGTATTGATAAACGTGTTTGGGTATCGTAATATTTATTATAATGAAACGGATACGAATATGAGTATTTTATATTTAAATTGATATGAGTACGTAAATTGTGAATTAATATTATTAGTCCTAACATCTTAATAATTTTAAATGGGTATGTGTAATCAATGAGTATTGATAAATGGATTTGAAATTATTTATTTATACAAGGGTACGAATATTACGAAATAAGCAAATATCTTACATAATTAATAAAAATAATTATTTATTATGTTAAAAAAATAATTATTTTATAAAAACGCTCAATATTTACCATTACTTTCTTTCGTTATATATCAAAAAAAATTTTCTTAATCTTCTTACTACTAAAAATAAACATACTAGCATGGATTGAGGAATTGTATTATATAAAAAAATTTCAATTTAGATAAATTTTATGTGAAAATATACTTATTTTATAAAAAACATAGAGATAGAATGATTTATTTAAAAGACATGATTTAAGCTTCTCCTCCTATGGTTTAAATAACATCAAAACACCTTAGTCCCGTGCAATGCATGGGTTCAACCGCTAGTTTATAAGTGAAAATCAAAGTCAATGCCATATTTATTTGAATTGGTCTCTTGTGTCCCTGGTGCACAAAGTGTGTAAGGATACACTATTTTATTTTTAAGGGTATACATTTTAATTAATAAGAGTACAACATTTTGTTCTAAAGGGTATATATTTTTCATTAATATATTTATTTTATTTAAAAAATAAAAGATACACATCTTTATACTAAAATATACATAATTTAATATTAAAGGGTATGGACGCACAGCGTCCCCCGAAACACACAAATTTTAGCCTATTTATAATACTGTTAGAGTTATAATCAATAGTAATTAACACGTGACAGTCAAAATCAATGGAATTAGCCCTAAAAATATCTTCTATGAGCCATTAAATATATATCACAAAGAATTGAGTGAGATTGTTCCACGGATCTCTTTATGTGAGACGGATTACCCATTAATCTAATTAAAAAAATTTAAAGAGTCCTGCTTGATTATAATCAAATTAAAAAATTGAAATCAGATGGGTTAGCTCACCTGACCACTGGACTTCACTAAAGTGAGTGACCCAAGTTCTAATAATAAACGTTAAAAATATTTAAATAATCACTTAAGTTATTGTCATATTTGTATGATTTAATATAAAATATTTAATTATTGAATATTAATAAATAAATTATAATATATAATACTAAAGAATAATTATAAAATTTAATAATGCGTTTGTGAGCCATTAATGAGCCCATAAACGAATATATTTCGCGAGTTTTCAAATCGAACAACCTTAGACCTTAGTTTGGTTTGATAGACTATTCGAGTTCAAAATTCAAGCTTGGTTTGGCTTGTTAAGGTTAACAAACGAGCTCGAACAAACACTTTATCGAACTGAGATTCGAATAGTTTGCGAACGGTTTGGTTCGCTTACATCCCTAGGCTTCATTAACAATATTAATACAACTACCCATTACACATTAAAATATTATATATTTTTACATTAAATTATTATACTCCTTAATATTCGTGCAAAAAAAATGTGTCAATAGTTTTGGGACGGAGGGAGTAACATTTACCAATAAAAAATTAATTAATGAAAGAAATTTATCTATTTAATTTACTTGCATTTTTATTATTTAAAATATAATAATTAAAAAAAATTTATTCATTAAATTTATTTTTAATTTAAATATTATAAATTTATAAAATGTGATAATTTATAAATGTTGTGAACTATTTCATGAATAAGTTATAATATAAACGAAAAGTGATAATTTATAAAGTGATATTTTTTAGAACGCGTGATGTTGGAGATATTTGATTGGTGATTCATCTTTTCGGTGTCCAACTGCTAGATTCACCGGGAGAACCTTGGATTTGGGATTTCAGCTCATCCACTTAAGAATCTATCATCGAAACATATTGCTGCATAGACTGATGAAAAGCTTTTGATTGATACTCAAATTGTTGCTGTAGCATGAGGGTTTGCTTTTCCATTTGTTTCTGTAAATTCGCAATGGCAAGGGCCAACTTGATTGAGTTCTCTCATCGAGACACCAAATGATACGATTAAAATAGAAAAATTACAGGATAATCAATCTTCGAGCGAATGTAAGCTTTAAAGAAGAAGGGGATGGAGATTTCCACAAAGGCCTAACAATAATCTTCACTCCTTTCAGCTGAACCGGTGCACAAACAAACTTGTACAATTGGGCCTCCACTTCTCCATGGGCCAATTTAATCGGTTTAGTGGGCTGGATACATGGATAAGTGGGCTGATCGTATCACTTGATCTTGACAAACAAGTTTTAGGTCATATTTGACCCTTTGTCCTATGTTAATTTGTCCACAATATAGCTTGAGAGAAGAGTCAGAGTCATGAAGCTTGTTGTATGATGGATTTTGATAATACTTGGATGTTCAAAGTGAATATAAATTAAGGGTGAACTGCATTGTAGTTGAGTTATCAAGTTCCCAGAGTTGTAATTTTCAAGACTATGGGTAAGATCTATCTAAACACCATGAACGTTCTTCGAAGCGTCATGGGCTAGAATCGTTTTGATAGTTCTAGGGTTATAAAGGTTTTTATCTAGTTAGTTGAACTTCCGTGTGTATACTCTGTATAACATTACTTGTGATTTATTTTATATAAGACTATGCGTTTTTTAATTCATACTCAGAGTTGTTTTGTGCATCATTAACTGTTATGTAGAGTTTGAATACATATCTTGGTTATTGATTGAGAGCGTTCACTGCTGAGCATGATTCTCTGTTATGATTCTAAGTAAGGGGACTCCGAAGCTTCATTAGAACTATCTTATATAAATGCTTATTAATTGAATTAATTTCAGGGTAGTAAGTAGGATAAAGAAGATAATTATATAGTACTTATAAAGGGAGATCATATCGGGTTAGAGTACTTAGTGTACAGGAAATAATTGATACTGATAGTACCTAGAAAGGGGGTGTAATTATGTTCTTGCTCCGAGGTAATTCACACGTGTTACACGCTTATCTGCTCGTTTCTACAGAGTAAATTTGCATGGCTTATTGATGCGTCCATAATCCACAAGGCAGAGAAAAATTAACTAGTGAAACTGGATGACCCAAAGAACTACATATCTTCTCACTTGAGAAACTCTCGTTTACTTTCTACTGCCTTTACTTTTACTTGTTATTTAATTATTCTGTCAAATAGTTTAGTGACAATTCTATTGATAGATTACACAATCGTAGTTTTAATTAATTTAGTTAATAATAAATTGATAGCAATCGTCCCTTGGGTTCGATATTGATAACTAGGTCGCTTACTTAAGCTTTAATAATATCCTTCTTACTTGGGGATTAATTGTGTGTTGAGACAACGCCCAACACTTATCCACTAACTCGAAAGTGCCTTTCACTCATATTTTTACTTGAAATTATTAATTCTTAAAATTTGAAATGGATTTGCATTTTACTAGAAGTTATAAAATTTACTCAAAGTAGATTTGCATTTTACACGAAAGTGCCTTTTAATTATATTATTATTTTACTCGAATATATTAACTCTAAATTGTTAATCAAAACATTAATGCTTGATTTGCTAATACAATTTTTTTTTTACTCTTGGCTAGAGTTTTACTTGATTTTTCAAATTTATATACGTATTCGAATGAATTGCAACTAAAATTGGGATAGGAATTTCTTTACCCGAAATTATTGTTTTTACTCAAAATTAAAGTTTGCTCGAAATTTCTAATTGCTAACATTTACTCGAATTTTTTAACTTGTAATAATATTATGAGTTAAAATTTACTCGAATGTGTCAACTCAGGATAATATTACTCGAAATATTACTCAAAGACTTTTTTTCACTTAATTCATTATTTAACAAATAATTATGATATTATAAAAGAAAAAATAAAAGAGTATAGAGAAAGATAGTAAAAAGGATGTCAAAAAAATTACAGCCCCATGGGCAAAAGTCATTTGAACCGAAAAAATTCCTGATTCATATCCTTGAACATAAAAGGATGCAGAAAAGGTAGTGCAGATGTGTGCCATATGATATCACCCCCTATAGTCAAAAGTGCGTCTGCCGTGGCATTCCCTTCCCAGAAAATATGCGAACCATGAAATATGGCATTTTGGATCAAATATTTTGCTCTACTCCATCTTAACAAGAGGCGCCAAGGAATGAAGGGATGCGGGTGAGTAAGAGCATGCACCACGTACATTGAATCCGTTTCTAATCAAAGGCGTTGTCGCCTTTCTCCTGCGCAAATTCAATCTCCAAACATGCTGATGCCAGTTCAATCTTCAAAGTGAAATCCACTTCTGTATCCATACGTGAAACATCCCATAGCAAATCCCCTACTATTTCAAAAAATCCCACCTCCCAGTATTATATCAAGATTTTCCTCTCGCGTTCCCATCCACATTTGCTTTTACCATCCTATAGGAGGGGGATTCCACCCGACCGAGATAATTTGTAATGCTCATTATTTAACTAGAACTAATTATTCAAATATATTATTCGAATATGTTTGAGTAAAAGATATTTACCTAAGTTAGGATATAAAAATATAAAAAGTTAAAATTAGGACAAAATAATTTTAAGTGGCCACATGTGTTATATACAATTTTTTCTAGCCACTTTTAAAGGAATTGGCCAAAATACCCTTGAGGGGGACCCACTTTTCACATGTTTGGAGAATGAGATTCCACACTTTTTGACCAAAAATACCAAACGTACAGTAAAAGAATCTGATTCCTCTTTATTTCTGAATAAAGTGGCAAAGTGCAATACCTAATACCTAGTACTCCTATGTAGGCATGTGCTCCCTCATATCCATACAAAAAAATGAGGTATATATATATATATATATATATGGTGGTCCAACAATTATTAAAAATTTTTCTACTAGTTATTTTAGAAGTTGAGCATTTGGGAGCAAATTTCTAGTTTTTTAGAGAGGTATGAGATTTTGGGGAGCAGGTGTACAAGGTATGTTTAAACTTGTTTTAACCGTTTTTATTTCCCTTAATTTTATAATTTTTACATGCCTCATGAGTGTATTTTATTTATTCAAAAATTTTATAATAGAAAAAATTGTATGCCAATTAGAATAATTTTGTCACATTCAAAATTCTTTCCACATTAAATCTTCGCCACTCATATTAGATTGTATTTGTATTTAATCTTCACCACTACACCCTATATTTAGTCTATAAAGTGCTAAGTGCTCCCGATGCATTACATACTAACCCTAGATTTTGTCAAATATTTAAACAATGGTGAGTAGGCCGAATAGAAGAAGAATTGTTGGCCGATTAGAACAACTTTGTAGGCCGAATATCAGAAATGTTGGCCAAATAGGCCAAAATTTTCTCTCTTAATTTTAGAAAATAGTAGGCCGAATAGAACAATATTTGTAGGCTGAATAGACAAACACTGTGGGCCGAATAGAAAGACATAGGCCGAATAGAAGAACTAAATTTTCCAGAAATTTTTCATTTTTAAAAACACGTAGGCCGAATAGAGCAAGTTTAATAGGCCGAATAGGAGAATCTTATGGGCCGAATAGAAGAAACATAGACCGAATAGAAGAAAAACATACTGAGACTTTTTAAGGTGTGTCAATAAATATTGAAACAGTGTAGGGCTGCATACATTAATTTGTTGGCCGAATAGAATACAATATGAGTGTAATTTTCTGATATTTTAATGTTTCAACTAATTTTCTAATGTTTTAATGTTGATGTCATTAAAGTTTTCTTGAAAAAATGTGCAGATGAGTTATAAAAAAGCTGGGATGTGTTGGGCTGGAGCTTGGGAAGGGTTGGTATACAAAGGTGGAGTGGTGAACTGGTTATTCTTGCTAGAGGACAGTCTGTGTTATAGTAGTTTGCTAAAAGAAATTCATGATATAGTACAAGCTGATTTGGGTCACTGGTGTTATGTAGTTCATTTTCTAGTTGATTACGATGACTGTTTGTCTAAATATAAGATAAAGAATGATGCACGTGTGGCAGAAGTGTTCAACTGTGTTGATCTAGGAATGGTGTACGTGACACTCCGTCCTATCATGGGTGCAGGGAGTAGTATGGATGGGTTATGATGACGGAAGTGCTGGTACGAGCAATGACCCACGTAAGAAGGCACATTCTAGTGGGAAGCTTGATTTTGATTTGAATATGGAGTACAGTCTGGCTTCAGAGATACAGTGGTCTGGTTTTAGAGAATCTCTAGATGTTGAAGCCAATGACGTCATTGGTGAGGGTAAGGATGATGTAGACGGTTATAATGATGATGATGATGACCCCGGGAATAGGACTGTCTAAGAAGAAAATGACATACAGCAGGATTCCATTCGGTCTTCTAGCGAAAGCGATGATGGTCCTGAGGAGAGAAGACTCCAATTGTATGAAGAAATCTGTGATTACATACGTAAGAGAGGCGGCCCTAGCTTTCTTGAACCGATTAATCGTGACTTGCCCCGTCCTGAAATGCAGTCAGAAGAGATGCGTAGTATACGGCCCATCACCCGTCCTTGGTTGATTCCAGGTATGGAAACTATGTATATTTATAATAGAAATAGAACTAAAATATATTTTTATAGGAAACTAATGCACCTACCACGTTCATAGGCATTCCGGAAGAATTTGACAGAGTAGATCAGTTGACTGGCACTGACTTTGATTCGTCTGGTGTTCTTCACGAGAAAAGTGTATTTGATACAAAAGAAAAGTTGCAAATAGCCGTAGGAATGTATAACTTGCGGAACGGAATGGAGACCCATGTTGAAAGATCTAGAACGACCAGGTATAACGTTGAATGTAAGCTAAAGGGTCAAACAGGGTGTCCATTTAAGATGCACACAAGTATGAGCTATGGGTTGTGGGGAGTGGTTAAATTCATCGAACATGGTTGTTTAAATGATCCAGACAGGTCTGCTCCTACACAGGTGTCATCCAAAGTAATTGGTCAATATTTTGCTACTAGGCAGTTTGATAAGATTATTGGCCTCCGACCCCAGGTGATGAGAGAAGAGATCATGAGTGATTTTGGGTTCGACATTAACTACAATGTAGCATTAAAGGCAAAACATTTGGCTGTTGGACACACATACAGGGATCACGATAGCTCTTTTTATATGCTCTCTGCGTACATGTATCAGTTGGAATACGCAAATCCTGGTACGCACACCCGAATCTCTGTTGATGAAGATGACCATTTAATGTTTGCATTTTATGCACTTAGAGCATCGAGGTGAGGGTTCCTAGAGTTTGGTCGCCCAGTCATTGTCATAGACGACACTCATATGAAGGGAAAGCACAGAGGAGTTGTGTTTTTCGCAGTCACGCATGATCCAAACTATCAGATTTTTCCACTCGCCTTATGCACTGGCGATGTTGAGAGCAACATTTTGTGGATGTGGTTTCTAGAGAGGCTACGAAAGGCATACTGATGTTCACCAGATCTGTTGATAGTTTCAGATGGTCATCGCAGTATTACACGTGCTATTTCTACTGTCTATCCTGATGCCCATACTTGCATAGATTTTGTATTACATCACACTCTGAAGTTTATGCAGCTACCATTTAAAGAACAGATTAGCCGGTTTTGGAAAGAACATTTTGTATAGATTTCAGAGTGTGATGGATGCATACCTATCAACAGATTTTAATCAGTTAGTCTGCCAACATCTAAAACTTTATAATTTTACATTTAAGAATGTCATCGGTATAATGTTTTTTTAACTAATGTTCCCCCTTCCATACTTGTTATTTGCAGCTGCATGAACTCATTGAGATGTGGCGCCCGGTCGCAGGAGTTAATGAAATTGGTTGGGTCGTGGGATATGAGAAATGGTCAAGAGTGCATTGTCCTGTCAGAAGGTACGAGTTTATGAACTCAAATGCAGTTGAGTCGTATAACAAAGCCAGCCTCTGGGCGCGGCAGCTATCTATATGCACACTGCTAGAGATTGCCCCGCACAATCACTGGGAGGTGGTTTTACGAACGTCGAACTCAAGTTGAGCAACAGAGTACCATACTATGCAAGCTTCTCAATGACGTCTTTGTGGTACTTTCTCATGCAGCCCAAAAGCTATCTATTTCCAGACTCATTGGAAATAAGTTTGCAATCAAGGACGGTGATAAGATATTCACTATTGATTTGAACAACAGTACTTGCACATGTGAGAAGTTCCAGAAAGAACTTGTTCCATGTATTCATGCGATGAAGGCAATTGAGTACGCCCACCGACGACTTACTTACTTGCATTGATCTCCTAATTATGTATTTCTTATATTATACATTCTACAGTACTTGCAGGTTGCCAACCAGTGGCTTTGTCTCTCCAGTATTCCATTGCACCAGTATATTAGGGATGTGGGTCGGTCCAGTGATGCATGTTCCCTACTACACTCAGTGGGACACACTTGAAGGAATGCTGTCACAAAGTGTGAACCCCCTGCCACACAGACAGACCGGGCGACCACGAATGTCTCGCATAAGGTCATGTATTGAGTCATTCAGGAGACGTCACAAAGAACATGTGTACTCCAGATGTCGACAGCCAGGTCACAATCGAGTAAATTGTACTTGAGATTCATCGTCACTTGACGATTCACCTCCTCCTGCGACGGATTCCCCTAATACCCGTTTACGTAGACCAAAAAAATGTGGCATTTGTGGTGAAATTGGGCATACTCGTCTACGTTTTCCTTCTCAATTGTAGCAGTAGTGTATAACTTTTAATTTTTTCATAGATGGAATAGAGATTAGAATAAAGTTGTGAATGAAATAGAGATGGAAAATGAATGAAGTTTTGAGAATTGCATGTGTAGAATGCAATTACCACATACCAATTATTAAATTAGTAATCAAGTTAGGAATGGTGATTCAATTCCTAATTGGTTACCACATACCAATCATGTCATAAGTATGCAAAGGTAATCAACACTATTTTTGAAAATAACGAAAAAAATGTCATCACTTTTGATTTGTTCTACTGAAAATATAAGTACATCATGCTCTGGCAATCATGGTACCAGCCTGAAAGATTAGGAAAGCAATGTGCCTACGAAAACACAACATGTGATCGGGGGTGTTCCAGTTAAAATTCCTCGCTAATAACCCCTCTATGGTCCGCAACTGGAGTCGTCCTCCTATCTGTAACAAATCTCTCTGCGAGCTGGTGTCAGAGGGAAAGTGTGCGGAACTCCTCAGGGGTCAATCTCGCGCATTAGAGCTAGCATGACACGTCTGAATGATAGAGTCTCCAACATCTGGTAGTCCCTCATGTCGGCCTCGTCATCCCATCTATGCCGGAATGAGTCAAAACAATAGAATTTTATGTCCTTCGTAATCAGTGCACACGGGTAGTAGTGCGCTGTCGTGTGGACTATGAACAATATCTGCCAAAGTAACTGGGCTCAGCATACCTCGTCTCCCCTGATGCATTTCCACTGTGGTCAGGGCTAGGAGTATAGGGAGGTCGGTACGTATGCAGATCCTAATTTGACGTCCATGCTGCAGGATCATCCGTGCCCTGGCTCTGCCATCGATCCTCAACATCCACACTCGAATAGTACTGCTGATCCCATGGATTACTAGTAGGATCGTATGCTTCCCTTGCGGTATGCTTCTCCAGATATGAGTAATCAGGCCCCGGACGACCTTTCGTCTGGGGTTAGAAAATGCCTTGGTATACATCCTCATGATCAACCCCTCCAAAGGATCATCCTCTATGTCAATCCAATACCCCCTTATACGCTCATTAGCGAGGACAGGTAGAAAATCCACCACATAAAGATCCTAATGCAAAAAAAAAACAATACATTTAAGTACAATATCACTGATTTGTCTTCAATGAAATGGATTAATGATTCATACCTGATTAAACAGATTCCTATCAATCCTCTTCATTTTACGAAAAATCCATCGCAAGCAAATTGGCCTTAGATTCTCCGTATCGCGAGGGACACGTCTAAACGATGCAGCAAGGGTAGGTAGGCACTCGTACGCCCAAACCTATCACACGTAAACCACATATATTAGATAATTACTGTTGCTGAAACTTATAATACACTATCAGTTTAAGTAATTTACTAAAACATGTACCAGGAGCGCAAATGTGCACCCGTAAAAGTGGTATATGTACTGATCGGGGTTTGCTCCAGTTGGAAGTTTGGTCAAAATGTGGTCCATAAAGTGCAGTAGCGTCATATAACTGACCTACCCCCAAGGGAATAAATCACATCTCTATTCATTCTCTACTAGCACCCAGGCCCAGTTGTCTACACTCACCTTGGTGACATCAGACCCAAGGACAAAATAGTACAACAACAGCACCTTGGTAATTTTAACCGCGTCCTCGGGGCTAGCATCTGTAAATCTTTCACCTTCAAACTCACGAGCAATCTCACTGACTAATGGTCTCTCGCCCTGACCATAATACGTATCATACACCCCACCAGGCGGGATACGATACGACACATTCGGATCAAACCCGACTCTATCCCGAAAGCATTATCCCATTATTCTCATGAACTCTACCCTGCTAAATATAAGACACTCGTTCCCAACCTGAAAATATCTAGCAGTTAAATCATTCCCCCTACATATAATCTCCCGTGTCATGAGAGTGTGGATATGAGCATTCTTGTTCCAATCATCGTTGAGATCACAGTAATGACCAAAACATGATCTCCTGAACATCTCCTCCGCATTACCCCCAACCCTTGTTAACTGCCTGCGGATAATTTCCATAACAACCACAGGTTTGCAGTAATTATGTATACTGCAGTTCTAGCCCTGCATAGATGGACGCTTCCAGTCACCCTGCACAAATAAATTTTTTCCTAAATAATATATAACACACATCATATATATGTACTCTGCATCAATTCAACCAGCTTACGTAATAACACAGAAACTCATAATTATATGCAGATAACAATAACTTCATTGCAGCTACTGACCAAATATTGGCACACTCAAATATTTATTCTATTTGGCCTACAGTTCATTCTATTCGGTCTACAAACTGTTCTATCGGCCTACAAAAAATGCTCTATTCGGTCAAGGTCAGTGCTATCAGATTATTCCCACTTCACATTGATCTATTCGGCCTACGCTTGATCTATTCGGCCTACAATATTGCTCTATTCGGCCTACCAAATATGCTTTATTCGGCCAACCAATATTTCCAAAAAATTAAAAAAAACTTCTACACTTTGATCTATTCGGCCTAAAGATTTGTTCTATTCGGCCTACAAAAAACCTCTATTCGGCCAACCAAAATTTCAAAAAAATCAAAATAATTACCCCTACACTTTGATCTATTCGGCCTACACTTGTTCTATTCGGCCTAAAGATTGGTTCTATTCGGCCTACAAAAAACCTATATTCGGCCAACCAAAATTTCAAAAAAATCAAAATAATTACTCCTACACTTTGTTATATTCGGCCTACACTTATTCTATTCGACCTAAAGATTTGTTCTATTCTGCCTACACAAAACCCCTATTCGGCCAACCAAAATTTCAAAAAAATTCAAAAAAAATGAACACCCCCACTGCGGTTCTACATTCAACACATGATGTATACACAATTAAGTCACATTCGACATATTACATTTTCAAACCACAATATGTACGAAACATTATACAAAATTAATTTCACATTTTACACATATGATCAAAACCACACAAAATGTAGGTCATATCCTTGAAAACGAGTATTAAAAATCAATGTAGGAAACATTATACACAAATAACTCACAATTTAGAGATGCCAATAACACTGCTTTTATACATACCCGAAAATTTGTCATTTACAAAATTCACCGGAATGCACCTAGTCGGAAACGCCTATTTCGACCGATGGATATATTGGTGGCACTGTGCTTGACACTTTGGGACGAAAGGGAGAGAAAAAGAGAGAGGATGTTGGACGAAAGATGAGAGAGACAGAAAGAAAGAAGGGAGAGAAAGAATTGAAAATGACGTTAATAATATACCCCACCAACCCACATCCAAAATTTAAAAACTTTAAATGTGGTCCACCAACCCACTAATTACAAATTTAAATGTGGTCCACCCACCTCATTTACTCTAGTCAAAACTGACTTGATGATGACCCCTTTATTTTCGTCCTTTATCTGACAGTTATGGGGGTAATATGGGGAGTCCACTAAAAAGTGGCTAGTAAAAATTGATTTTAAAAAATGTGGCTATTTAAAATTGTACTTTGTTAATAGTGGCTACTAAAAAATCGGACCCAAATTAAAATATGATTGATGTGTTTGTTGAGTAATTATAAAAGAAAAAGTTATTCTTGAAAATGGTGTATCCCACCATTAGAGGCCCCACCGCCCCTGCCCTGAGGATTGATGGAAAAGGTAAATCGCAGGATGTGCATCAAGTGGCTTATAGAGAGGGCTTACTGTTAAACTTGTGTTTGCAAGGAGCCAAATTCATGTCAAATGCAGGATTCGAACCCCCACCCTGCAGCAACCAAACTCTGTTGGAAGACTTTTTCACCCTCCCCTTTATCACTTGAGCTATGCTCTGGGACAGAAAAAGTTATTCTTTGTTTGTCATCTTGTTGGTACCCTTATCTTTCCTTTGCAGAAAAGTTAATTTGCAGGATGTCAGCCTCTTTTTTTTTTTGGTTTAAAGTTATGAATGATTGAATATTCCTTCCAAGTCTTTCTCATGCTTTGAATCTTTTAATCAAATAACATTAACATTAATTAATTTAATTATTAATTTAATTATTAAGTAAAGTGTGATTGGATGTGTGGACTCGATCAATAAGAGACGAATTAGGTTAAAACAGCCCTTTAACTCCGACTAAATCTTTTAACTTTTTTGTTTGTCTTTAGTTATGTCTTCCTCAAGTTTTTCATAAATTTAAGTCACACATTGCGAAACTCACTTTCTCAATTAGGTGGGTTGAAATTCATGAACACTACATTTGTTAATTAATTAAAATGAATTTAGATCGAATAAAATATACTCCTTCCATCCCACAATTAGGTATACATTTTTCCATTTTGGTCCGTCCCAAAATATAGTATATTTTTCTTTTTTTGGTTGATGTGACCTACATAAAGCCATTATTATATCCAAATTACCTCATACACTACACTAATAAAACTCCCCACCACACATTAAAATATCATTTCTCTCACTTCACTACACATTAAAATATTATACTTCTTAATCTCCGTGTAAAAAGTAAACATATATCTTGTTCCGGAACGGTATGTAATAGATCCATTTCCTCTGGTAATAGGTTGGGCATCGCCCCGCTGATCAAAGAGTACTTAATTTAAAATAAATAGTCATCTCTTATTATACTACAATTTTTTATTGCAAACCATTAAGTTAATAATATGTACTCCCTCCGTCCCACCCAAAAGATTCTTTTTTGTCATTTTAGTCGTCTCACCGAAAGGATTCCCTTTCCTTTTTTACATGCATGAGACCCACACACCCCAATAATACAATTAAAATATGGAACTCACACCCCTACTAATACAACTACCTACTACATATTAAATAATAATACTTCTTAATCCACGTGCCAAAAAGCAAAACAATCATATGGGTGAGACGGAGGGAGTAGGGTATAAGTAAGATTTATAAAAGAAAATTATCAACTCTAAAGAAAAATGTTAAGATTTTCTTCTTACTAATACTCTCTTCGTTTCAAAAATACATTCGCACTTTTCATGATGATCCGTTTGAAGAATACTTTTACCCCCTAAAAATGAAAACAATACAAAATATTAATAATCTTATAATACTCTAATATTACAAAAATGTCACCTTCTTTTTACACGCAATCTAATCAAAGTCAACTATATCATACTTTATTTTATCCAATTACTTAAAATACTCCCCTCTTTCTTACATCACACTAATAAAAAATTATTTTTCTTAAACTCTATGAAAATACGCGAATATATTCGTGGGACGGAAGAAGTATTATTTATGTATTTCTGGGAGTATTATTTATCTAAACGGGTGTACCAAACAAGATTCGTGATACTAAAACTCAAATCATTTTCAAATAAATTTCAAAAAATCATGCGATTTTTGGGGATTAGAGTATTGCACGGGATTAATTTCATATAGAATAATGTTATTTTTATTCATGGCAAATTGTTAGTCTATAATATAATTGGAAATTTTAACTACTTTTTAGAGAAGTTTCTAGTTGTTGTGCATATGATGACAATAATCTTTGTATAATGATGGTCCTTTCTTATATCCTTAAAAGGTAGTACTAGATAATCTTTGTTTTTGTTTAATAACTTCATCTATCTCACAAATGAAAATTCACTTTCATTGTGAATTTGGAGTTAAAAAGAAAAATATATAAAATTGACCTTTTTTTAGTTATTAATTTAGTATTTTTTAATAGAGGCATTTTCTTATAAGACGTGCCTATGTGAAATGGGTTACGAGACATGTTTATCTAGTGATAAAGTATATCTTATAAGTAAATATATTTATTGATAATTAAAATATATTAACAGTGAATCATTTTATAACACTAAAAATTATATTTTAATAATTATTTATCATAATTTAGAAAAAAATATTTTAATTATTAACAAATATCTTACTTTTATATATATATATATATATATATATATATATATATATATATATATATATATATATATTATAACATTAAACCGTTTTACATTATTACCTCCTCATTAGAAACTTTGTCGTTAAATAAGTATTAAATAAATTGTAAGCTGTGTTGTGTTAACTAAGTGGGGAAGATATTTCTTAATTTAAGTGCATTATAAAATTATTGGATTGAGTGTAATTTAAAAAAAAATGAGATATAGTTTTAAAAGTAATAAATGAGAAAAGTATAAATTTATTTTTATAAGAGAGAATTGGTTGTAATCAATTTCCTTTTATATGTTCCATGAAATTATGTCATTTTTTATTACTTGGAAAGTATATAAATATAGGTTGACCAAAATGATGCATTAATGAAATGATTGTTGAATATGAAAAGCTAGATTAGGTCGTCTGCAAGTTGAATCTCCTATACACATCTCATATTACACTGTTTCTTTATATAAAAAAAATTATACCCTATAAATGATCATTAAATTCTTGAGGCATGTATTGAATTTTGGCCTTTGATTTTGACACGTGGCAAGTATTTAATTTGTGTAATAGGAGATAAAATATCATTGTGTAACAGGTTATCTCATTTGAGTCGCCACCGACCATATCTTTTGGGAGGAATTTTATAAGTAAATAAATAAATAAAAATTAATAATAATAATATTTCTGGAATATTTTCTCAAATTGAAAAGGCATTTAAAATAAAAACTAAGGAAAGTAATGCTATAGTACAAATTCCTTTTAATTTAGTGTATGTTTTGTGTAAGATGCCATAAAATAGTATTTTATTATGTATAATACTTCCCCGTTCAATTTTAAATAATAAAGTTTGGTATACCTATTTTTCTTATAAATAAACTGCACGTAAAATGGTGATTATTTTTATTTTTTTATTTTTTTAAAGGTTCAAACTTTTATGAAAAAAATTCAAAACGAAAAGTGTGCAATTTGAAATGAGTCGTGCGACCCAGCGGCTTATGTGCAATCTGTGACCCACGCCTCCTATTTGTTCAGGGCGGGCGGCGTGAACTCTGATTCGATCCGGGAGGCTTGCATACACCCGGGCGCACGCCGTGTACATTTAGAATTTTGTATTATGGGTAAGGGTACATTATTTTGTTCTAAAATGTATACACTTTAATTAATCAGGATACACTTTAATTAATCAGGGTACACTTTTCATTAATATTTTTTATTTTTCTTCAAAAAATAAAGAGTACACATTTTTATACTAAATGGTATACACTTTAACATAAAATTCTAAAGGCACACGAAGTGTGCTTCCGTGCGCCCGGGCGCACACAAATTTTTGTATTGTAAAATAAAGGTACACATCTTTATACTAAAGGATATACAATTTAACACAAAATTCTAATGGCACACGGGATGTGCTCCTGTGTTCCGAATCAGATCTTGGATGCCCTGTTACATTTTGGTGTTAAATCTTCTGTTACACGCGTCAGATGTGTAACACGTATGTGGAGAGGAAAACTTCAACCTTTCCCCTTAAAGTTGGTTGTTAGGGTATATAATAATTTATCCTACGTGTCAATCATCCAACGGTTTGTAACAGGTGATGTAACACCAAAATGTAATAGGAGATCCTAACCGACCCGGGCACACACAAGCTTTTGCCATCTGAAATAAAACAGAGAGTATATCTTATTATCTACAAATTATTCATAAATAGTAAAATTTAATAATTATCACTTTTAATCCTTAAATATTATTTTTATATATAAAAAAATTATCAATTCTTATTTGTATAACAAACTAAAATAGTTTTACATAAAAATTTTGCTTTTATTGAAAGAGAGACAAATAAAATTAGAGAAAAGTTATGTGAGACCGTGTCTCACAGAATGAGTTAATTAGTAAAATTATGGTAATATTTTAATAAAGGTTACTGATTGATAGATGAAAATAAAAAATTATTTTGATTAATTATTTATAAACAAATTATAGTATAAATGAAAAATAATAATATTTTGACTGAAAAGTAATAATTAAAGGGAAGACTTTTCTTAAGAAGCTATGTTCCTCAAATGTAAAATTTTTAAGAATTTTTATTAATTCAAAATCTGAAAAATAAGTAAATTAGTAATTCGAAGTTCGAATTGTTTTTTCTATTGCTTAAGGCCATGAATTATATAAAAATATCAATTAATGACTTGAATTTATCAAGTATTGCCACATATTTTATCAATTAGGATTTAAATTCAGGCTCTAAATGCATAGTTTTATATAATGCTAATCCCAATTCGATAAAAAAAATAAGTCAAATCTCAAATTAATAATTTATTATTTTTTCATAACAAAGAATAATTTTTAAAAAGAAATATAAAGTATTTGTCGTAAAGTTATTGTGCCTATCCTTTTTTCTTTTTCTTTTTTTTCTAATTATAGTAAAAACGAGAATTTATATCATTTGACCAAACCTTTTGTATAAATGGGCTTTATTAGATTCCATTAACACGGCCCACTAAGTGAACTTAACGCTCATTCTAACTCACTTCGTGTCGTTTTATGGGCTTTCTGATTTTTTATTTATTTATTTTAAATAATAGTGAGTGTATCATAATTTTTTATTTTTTATATTTTTTCTAAGGTTAGATTAAGTAATTAAAAGCCATAGGCAATTCGCTTTCCATTTCAATTCAAAACATTACTTAAAACAGTAACAAAAATAAATAATGTATATTTATTCCTTAAGAAAATAAAAATTTTAGTCACTCGAGATTTTTTTTAAAGCAAGTTCATGTCATTTTGAAATTTTAAAATTGAAAAATTCATTCAGTTGTCGATTGAAAAGGTCACTAGCCGGCAAAGCTGATGTGGTAGGAAAATAAAATTTTAGTCCTTGGTCTCTTTTTCTTATTTTTTTTATTAGTTTCTTTTAGTAATTTATGGAGGATGTATATTTGTTAGGATAAATTCTTCGGTATATTCGGATGCACAGTTCAATTTTGTATACCCAAATTTTGAATTTATATATTAATGAATTAAAATATACTCCCTCCGTCCGCTCGAAAGATGGTCTTTTTTTCATTTTGGTCTTCCGCCCCAAAGAGGGTCATTTCCTTTTTTACACACATTGGACCCACACACACTCACTAATACAACTAAAGTATGGGGTCCACACTCTCACTAATATAACTACACACTACACATTAAATAATAATACTCATTAATTCGCGTGCCCAAAAGTAAAATGCTCTCTTTGGGGTGGACGGAGGGAGTATATACTAATGAGTAAGAATTTATATATTTTGTTAGTGAATTTATTATTTTTTTATACTCGTCTGTTCCTTTAAAAACTATCAGAAAATTCACTTACAATCTTTATACATTTTTATTCATTAATTAGTACTGTTCCTTTAAAAACTACCAGAAAATTCACTTACAATCTTTATAAGTTTTTATTCATTAATTAGTACTCCCTTCGTCCCAAGTAATGAGGGCTAGAGACTTTATGTTAACTTAAGATCTCTAACCCTCATTACCTGGGAGTATATTTTTACTAACAATTGCATATGTTTTGAATGTGGGCGCACGAAGTAGCGTCCATGCCCCCGGGTCATATGATATTTTGTCTTTTTAAATTAGTTGAGTCTATTTCAAAATTTTTAAATTAGTCTATTACTAACTTTTATTCTTTTCGTCTTATAAAAAAGTTCACAATTTTCTTATTTATTTGTCTCAAAACTATTTCCATACTTTCATAAAAGAAAATAATACTCAACACAATAACTCTATAATAAACTTTAATTTAAAATTTCACCCCTGTATAACTTACGTAATTTATAGTATTATAAATTTTTATTATCTAAAAATATTAAACTACTCATAGAACTATGTTAAAAAAAACTCCATATAATCTACAATAAATGTGAATTTCATAATAAAACATAGAGAGTAAAATAAAAAAATTATCATATAAGTTTCAAAATAAACATGTTTAACCTAATAACCTCATAAAAACCAACTACCAATCCATTTTCTTGAATAACCCCCCTACACATAAACCATGATTTAGTGGAGGGAACCTAAAAGAAAAGAAAAAAAAAAATCTTGTGCCCATAATGCAAGTGAGAAGTGAAGAGATAAAGGTTGTTGAGGGGTAGATAGTTTTAATTGCAAAAAGGAAGAAATTATTGCGAGAGTGAGACTGTGAGAGAGAGAAAGAGAGACAATACATAAAGTTGTAAAGGCAGTGTAATGTAGGGTTGGAGAGGAAAATGCCTCACTTGCCTTATTTACTACTTCCCTTCCCTACTTTTTTTATGCTGCCACACCCAAATCTCTCTCTCTCTCTCACACGTGACCTTCCTTCAAAAAAAAAATCAGGGTTAATAATGTATTACCATATTATTTGACGGACCCTATTTGGGCCTAATATATTAGACCTTTCTACTCGATATAACCTTAACGTTTACATTTTACATTGTTTTAAAAAAGAAAAATTCAATTTGTCCAACTTGATTATACAGAATATTATAGCATTTTTAGGTAGTAAAAATAAAGACGGTTATGAGTAGGATGCCCACACCTCCCTCTTTATAATGTGCAACGGAGGATGTTCCATTTTATCTTAAACAGAATATTATAACATTTTAGATAGTAAAAGTAGAGACGCTCATACGTAGGATTCCCACACTTCCTTCTTTATAACTTGCGACGAAGGATGTTTCATTTTATCTTCATATAATTAGTAGATTATTTCTAAAAATTTGTTTTTCAAATTGGACATATATTTACTCCACATGCTCCAACTTGGAGTGAGACAGTTGGATTATGCATTCCATAACCAGAAATGACAAATCATAAACTAGAAATTAATGATGATTTGCTAATCACCATTTAAATACATTTATTATACTGTTACAATTTTATAATATATAAGTAGATGTAAACATCATATTTCAATTGATAAATAATAAAATATTTTCTCACATTAAACCCTATTGCAATTTATTATTTTGAATATGCATTTTCTAGATTTCTACACCCCACACAAACAAAATTACTTTACATAAAAAAAGTTTTATAAAAATCCAAATTAGTATTATTTGAAAATTATAAAAAAATATTCCCTCCTTCTTTCTTCATTCTATACCCCTCTTCCGGTTTAGAGATTAGAAAGTGATATTTTTAAAGGTATTATAATATATTTTTTAATATATAAATAATAAAGTATGTAAAATGTGTTAGATAAAGATGATTTTTTTTTTAAAAATAAAATATATAGAAAAAGATAATTATGTTATTTTATTTTATTTTTTTAACAAATGCGAACTTTTGTGGAGTGATAAAATGAAAATTTTGCAAACTATGAGTTGCTAAATAAATTTCTTCTACTTATAGAGATAGGCATCAATTTATCATGATGTCTCAGCCTCAAACAATAACCAATTTCTAGATGAAATTTTGATTCTGTCATATAATTACTTTAACGGATTTGAATTTGAATTAGTTGACTTTTAGTTAATTGATCATTTCTGTCAAATAATACTCTATATAGTAGTTTTTTAAAATTAGATGTACTTTCCCATGTAACCTTTTTGTTTAATTTCAACAACTTATTCACCAAACACCGAATATGAGCACTATAATTTTTTCCCATTATCGAAATTTAAGAGAGAGACTCTTATCAATTCATTATACAATACATTTTAATTTTTTGAAATTACATCTAATCTATTAAAAATTATTCATTATTCTTTAAAGGGATGGAGTCTCAATAAGAATATAAAAATTTAATTATAATATATTGGAATTTAACTAAAAGTAATATTATTTTTATTCTAAGGATAATAGTTTATTACTCTAAAAAGCATTTTTAAAAAATTGTATTAATATTTTAGGTGAACCATATAAAATATTAATTGTTTTATATAAATTTCACTTAAAAAAAGTATAAACTTTATCTTGTAAGAAAACAAAATGGCAAAACATTCAGGATGGAGTAAATTTTAGATTTGGATATTAACTATAAAATCCACCAATGTTTAAATGTTATATATTATTAATTGTCACAAGATGATCAATATAGCATTTAGATCATATTATGCCAAAATATAATTATATATAAGTCTATGAAGTCACTAAAGCAAGGTGGGTCATGTTATTCTTAATTATTTATTTATCAATTAAAACATAAGCTAGATATTTTGTTTAATCATTATTTAATTCTTTGATAATGATAGTGAAAATTAAAGATAAATTTTTTATATGGGCACAGCATGCATTCATCTGTCTTCTTGCAGAGAAAATCATTTATTTAGATAATTAATTAAGTTGCACTAGTGTACAAATATGTTAATATTATACATTAACCAGTTAATATTATGCCTTAAGCAATTAATTGATTAATGAGTTATTTGGTTTCTGGTGTACTCAAGTACACAAGGTGTGAGGGTAAAATAAATTGTTTTGAAGGATATAATTTTAATTAATAAAGTATACGGAATATCATTTTGTTTTAAAAGGTATATATTTTTTATTAATTTGTTTTTATTTTTTCAGGGAAAAAAGAATACACATCTTTATATTAAATAGTATATCATTTAATATTAAGAGTATCTAAGCGTACGGTGTTTTCGGAAACACACAAGTTTTAGCCTTGATTAATTAGTTAATCTCCAGGGCTTTATTCGTCACAACCTACAGTTGTATAAAATTTGGAACGTCCGATACTGGCTCAACAAGCACAAAATAACTACTCCCTTCGTCACATCCTTATAGTTACGATTCCTTTGTAAATTACAAAGGAAGCGTAACTATAAGAATGAGATTGAGGGGGTATAATGGTACTCCATTCGTTTCAATTTCAACTTCATACTTTTCGTTTTGATCCGTTCAAACTTCAATTTCACACTTTCACAAGAGAAAACAAATGCATAACTAATATCCATCTAACATAATTTAATTTCAAAAATTATCATCACTTTTTTAACATACATAATATAATTTATCATTTATTTATTACTAAAAAATATCAAACTACTCAATAGTAAATTAAAAGATGACTTTTTAATTTAGCGTGCCTACAGTAAATTATATGTAGATGAAAATGGAGAGGAGGAAGTATTAATTGTTAATATTTTAATTAAAATTACTATTATTGTTTTAATTGTCATATTATAATAATATATTATTATAACTGAATTTTATCAATTCAATGCCTGAATTATTTATCTATCAATTCAGGGACTGAAATATGTATAACTATCAATTCGGAGCATGAATTTATATCTTAAATTGATAAAAATATGAGATAATATTTGATAAATTCAAGCCTTGAATTGATATTTATACATATTTCAAGCCCCGAATTGATAAAAAAATATAATAATTCCGGTCCCGAAGTAATAGTTTACTCATTTTTCAGGTCTTCAATTGATAAAATTCCTATATATAACTAGTAATAATCCAAACTCCACTATATGATAATTTACTCTTTTTAGATACGTTAAAGTTTACGTTTTTGCATTTTGGGTTGTTCCACGTTAAGGTTTACATTTTCTTTTTTGTCAACTTAAGTTCACACTAAACAATTAATTATTTCATGTAGGGTCCACACACAACACTAATGCAACTACGTACTTTACATTAAATATTATTTCTCTCACCTCACTACACATTAAAATATTATACTATCTCTTAATCTCCGTGCAAAAAACAAGCGTCAACGTTAACGTGAGACGTAAGGAGTATTCTTTAGCAATGTTCGCTCACGGTTTTCAAACCCAGGTATTGGATTTCAAAACTCACATCCAAATTTTAAAAACCACCCCTATATATACCTACTACATTCTCTCTCCTCAATTAATACACTTTCTCTCTTTATCTCTCCTTTCTCATTTAACTTTTTAAATAAATTAAAGCATTGATTTGACATAAAGTTAAAACCCACCATACTCAAAACTCAAAACAAACATAGAACACACTATTCATGGTTTTCAATCCCCACATAACCCCAAACCAAACCAAACATCAAAATGTAAAAATAGAAGCAAACTGTAATACGAGATGTGTGGCGCATCACAAGCCCTCTAAAAGCAATCTCGACTATTATAATGTATATTCCTTTCTATTTAAATTTCATACACAAATAAACTTCTTCATGTCAAATTGAAAAAACGCGTGCAAACAACGAAGAATTTTGTTATAACAACACTTCATTTTATAATTATAGATTTTTTTTCTTTCTAAAAATTACATTTGGGGGGGGGGGGGGGGGGGGAGGAGATCTACAATGATTCCACCCCACGTAGAAAATGTCATGAATTATAACACGTGTTATGATGAGTCGAAGAAATTTGGGTTTGAGATAATAATTAGGGTTTGGCCACAAACGACCAAAACAATTGTGGAAAAGGACAACACAAAGGCAACGCGTATAGGGTTTATATATTTGGACCAACAATATTACTCCTACACTTGCTCAACCAATCAAGATTTGGACAACCCTAAATTTGACATCATCCAAATTAGCTTTCCCATTTGGGATAGGAATTGCCGGATCAGATCTCCTATTATATTTTGGTGTTATATCTCCTATTATAAACCGTCGGATGATTGACACGTAGGATAAACTAATATATACTCTAACAATCAATCCTAAGGGGAAAGGTTGAGATTTTCCTCTCCGCATACGTGTCACTCATTTAACGCGTGTAACAGGAGATGTAATACCAAAATGTAACAGGATATCCAAGATCAGAAACTGCACATGTGGCTTACCTACGCTTTAACATCACATTAATTTATCCAATATTTTCCATACCATACATGCCAACTTCTTGAACTAATCAGCACATGATTGTCTAGCTAGCCACACACTTGGTTAGTTCTACTCTCGCCGACGAAGGACTTAAAACGATCCTCTTCCGTATGAAAAAGGGATCCGGTTTAAATCAGATATCATTATCGAACGCGATATATTATGTGAATTAAGTATCACAATAAGTCTTAGAGTGGCGATCGATGGATCTTGAATTCAATGATCGAGCTATAGTCCACATATTGTCGCAACCGGATTGGTGCAAGGTAGGACACTAAATAAATTAAGAGGGACAATGTGAAATGAAAATGATGCTATAAGTAGGCCTAATAAATGAAAAGACATGCTAGGGTTGAGGGTGCATGGGCCATATAATTGACAATTTTGTAAGAGCCACGATTGCAACATATTTGTCTTTGTTGGTTGGAGTAATTTGGGGTTATCTTTCTTTCTTTCTATCTTTCTATCATGTCTAGATTCAAAGAAGTTGTCCTTTTTTGGGAAAGTTGCTTCATTGATTAATATTGTTGGAGAGAAGAAGTGGGATTTGTGTTTGTGGGTGTACAATTTTGATCACTTGCAAATTCAAATTGTTTTGGCTCTTGAAAGTGCCAATGGCCCTTTAATAATTTGAGCATTAAAGAGCCTACTTGTCTATTAGTTATACATATCATCTTGATCTTCATAATTTATAGCGTAGAAAAACACAAGCTCATTAATGTTTGTTAAATATGGCTAAAAATATGAATTATTTATGTGGTATCTATTCTTGTCTCTTTCCTCCTTCATCTTTTCAAATATTAATTTATATTTATGAAATTGAATCATAGTCCTACAATTTTTTTTAATTACAAGTTTTAGTACTTCTATAGTATAGTTCTGTAAATTTTTAATGGCAAAGATTTGTATGAAATCGTAACATTGAATGAATTCTGTAAGACGGGTAAGAAGTAATACTCTTTACTACGGAAAGTGATAATAATATTGTGAATTATTTTATAAACAATTTATAGAAAAAAATGAAAACTAATATGCTTTAAAAAACAATAATATACACCCCTTCGTCTCGCATTAAGATTTATTTTTTCTATCTGGATTATCTCAAGTTAACATTTACGTTTCTTTTTATGTCAAGTTGAGACTACACAAATAATTAACTATTTCATATGGGGCCCACATACAACACATGCAACTACCGACTTTATATTAAACATTATTTCTCTTACCTCATTATATATTAAAATATTACATCTCTTAATCTATGTACAAAAAGTAAACGTTTAATCTACGTGCAAAAAGTAAGCGTAAACGTTAACAGAAAATTTAATATAAAATGATAAAGAGTTGGTGTCATGAATAAAAAACTACAATTGAAATGTGCTAAAGAGTTGTGCATCAATTTAAATTTCTCACATGAATATAAAATTCGTGTGTCAATATTATTTTTTATATATATGGATGATACTAATACATTTTAATAATATAATTATGGATTAGACAAGAGGAAATCATAATTATAAAATTAAATATGTGGATACACACATTTTCATAGACATCTTGAATGCACATGTCAAGATTGCAGAGAGAGAGAGAGTATGACGATTTAAGTCTGACGATGATACCATACATGATGATGCTTGTAATTAACGAGATTATTCTACAATTTATTGATTTGAATTCTTTATTTTATTAATTAATAAAGAAAGAAAGAAAAAACAATATGATTTTCTTTAAATAATAGTCTATCCGTATCATACTTATCTGCATCGGTACTATAAATACGGAGTTTGAAAAAGTTATTTTTTGACTAACTTTATTAACTTTTTAGGGGTATTGTGGTATTTTTAGGTAATATTATACTATAAATTATAAAGTATGTTATATGTGTTAGGTGGGAGTGGTATTTTTGAAATTAGGATAACTTTTGAAATTGTTGATTAATGTGAAGTTTTTTTTTTTGAGTGGTAAAGATAAGTGTGAGACGAAAAAAAATGGAAAGTGTTGTGGGAGGGAGTATATGTTTCCCACATGCAGTTGATTTGCTTGATTATATAAACAATGGCTACTGAAAATGGAATCAAACACTTTAAACCTATAAAAAAATGTACCTACTCTACGTGCACCAGATTTTCCTTTTTGGTTTTATTAAGCTTTTGTTCACAAGTTTAGGTTTGTGCACCGAAGTATATACATATCATTTACTATAAAATTTTATATTATGATTTTTCAAAATATTCAATCACACACACTAAAAAAACTATTTTTTTATCGATAGAATATATTATTAATAAAAAATTTAATTTTATTACTAAATTGGCTTACCAACAAAAAAACAACGAAATTCGTTGGTAAAGTGGTGGTTGGCAAAACAACAAAAATTCATTTTTGTTTGTAAATAATTTCAGTTGTAGTCCGTTGCTAATAATTTCATTTGCAATTTATATAATGATGATTATGTTAGTAATATTTTCATGAAATAATTCACTGAACCGTTATCAATTTTTCTCTATTAAGTAGCATTTTTTTATTAAAACACTATCATTTTTTATTCATATAACATAAGTCATTTCAAAAGACAACCTCACATTATTACTCTTTGTCATTAATATTAGGATAAACTTTTTGGTAATATAGTTTCACTTTTTTATTAATTTTTAACTTTTTTTTAAAATTTTATCATTGTTTATCTATTCTACGATCATTTTTTATTAATTAATTGTCATATTTTATTAAAAATAGCACTTTTTAATAGTCTTAAAAAAATATTTCGTATAACAGTACTTTAACACAAATTTTTGCTTAATAATAAATTATTTATATATTTATCTATTTTTAAGTAAATGTATTTGACTTTAACTCATAAAGAAGATATTTGACATTGAATTAATTAGGCAACACCAAAGTCACGCTCAATATCAGTCACTTCCATAACACCCTAATTAATCAATGTTAGTTATGGGGTATTGGGGCAAAGATATATCTTTATAGCACAGCTATTTACATTTTACATCTCTATTTTTACTTAACCCACCCTGTAATTTTTAAAGTGAAATAAATTAATGTAATATGACTAAAACGCCCTTGTATAAATCAATTCAAATTTGCAAAATAAAAAATCAAAACATACGTTAATTCGTAATTCCAAATAAAAACAAATCTAATTCTATATTCATTTGATTTAAATTTTCTTCTAATGGATGATAAATCCGACGACGGGTTTCTTCTACACTGCCGTGGCGGTTTAGGGATCAAAATGAATAAGAACAAAATATATCCACACAACATTAAAAAACACTCATTTTCACTACTCGATTTGTCTTGCATAACACATGATACACCTTAAATCAATTGTCTTCATCTCTCTCTCTCCACATTGTGGAAACTCTTGCTTGCATTCTCTCTGCCATTTATATTTCTTGAAACATCATATCGATTTATTGAACCTATAAAAGATGAAGAAGAGCTAATGATCAGTTCAATTTACAATGGTTATTATAACATATCAACTGAGGAAGAGGATTAGAAATTGGAGAACAATGCAAGGATAAGAGAAAATGTGAATTTGGATAAAATATTTTACGGTTCAGAGTTTAATTCTCTGCTCTTTTTCTACCACAAGACGCAATCGATATAGTGCATTGATTGAGAAATGATGTTTTAGTTCATAAATTTTATGTCTGAATAAACTTGTTTCAAAGATATATATATTAAGATTATCCTAAAAAAATTAACAATGATAATAACACTAATGTAATTTGGTTTTTTATGTTTTAAAAATATACTCTATTGGGATGCTTTAGTTTTAAAAATTATGGGGTACATTAAGAAAAATCATGGTATGAATAATCACTCCATTTTAATTTAAAGTGTAAAATAGTCTTAAACGTGATTATGTAGTAACACCACATTAACGATCTCTTGCAACTCATACCAAATCACTATAGTTGATATTTTAGCAATTAATTAATAATTTGATATCTCTTGTCACATTGAATGTCAACATCTCTTTAAATTTGCATGGCATAGTGGGAACATATATATTCTTGAAGATTCAACCATTAAAATACTACTACGAACTATGTGCTATCATACAACCCTTCAAATTTAATATAGAATATCATGTGGATGATTCAACCATATTTTTTTGTGATGGATTTTATCTGGAAATAGTAACAATGAATTAATTATCTATTTATTGTACACTGATTGCGTTGGAGATTCTTTTAATAAATTAAATTTTATATATACAACGTTATATTGTTTGCATATGACTTAAAATTAAATATATTAGTATTTTTTATTTAAAGTCATTCTTAAAATTGGGTTAATTCATTTAATCATAATCACCATTATATTAAAAAGTGGTTAGTCTCGTTAATATTTTTTTCTCATTTTATTCCAATCTAATTTTCTTTATTAATTTTTTATCTTAATTAAGTATAAATAAATTATATATTATCTCTTAATAAATCAAAGGAGAGTTTCTCCTTAACGATGTAAATATCCTGAAAATAATTTAAGCCTTATGTGTTAATTTGATATAATTTTTATATTTTTTATTTGTTTATTTTTATTAAATTGATGTTTGGTGCTTAATTATTATTTCAATTAATTGTTGCATTTAAAGGCAATTGCCAATTACAATGAATTCCCTTTGAGGTATTAAGAGCAACACTTTTAAAAAAAATTTAGCATCAGAATTTACCAACGGAATTCAATTCGTTGGTAATTAGCAATAGATTAGTAACCAAAATGACAATTTTCTATTAACAATGGAATACCAACGGATTTATTCTCTATTTTACTAACAGATTACCAAGGGAATCTTTATATAAGTTACTAACGAAATTTTTAGCAACGAATTATCAACATAATTTTTTACTAACAAAATTGATTTTTCGTTGCTAAAAATTTACCAACCACCACTTTACCAACGAAAATTTAGCAACTGATTTCGTTACTAATCCGTTAGTAAACCAATTTAACAATGGAATTAAGGCATTTACCAACGGAATATTCCGTTGGTAAAAAATAATTTTTTTAGTGCAATTTGAAATAAGATGGTATAAATTGAGTGATATTTCATTTTAAAAATTGTTTGATTAATGAAATGTTTAAACATAGAATGTCAAATATTTTTTCTGAGAAACTCTCTTGTGAGACGGGTTTTATGTGAGACGGGTCGACCCATTACTAAAGTATGCTTATTATATAGGTAAAGTGTGATTATTTGTAGTTAAAGTATGTCAATAATGAATCATATTATAATACCCGAAAATCATACTTTAATTCATCATTCATCATAATTTATAAAACATACTTTAACACTTATTAAACATATTTTATCTATATAATAGACATACTTTAACACGTCTCACAAATTGTCTCATAGAACTAACATCTCACAAGAGAATGGTCTATTTTCTTCATTGTCTTAACTTGTATTTAATATACTAATTTATTTTTTAAGTATATTTCTATAACGTTTTATGCTTCTAGAGTATCTGATTTTGTGTGAGATAATTACAATTAGTGAATACGATACAATTCAAGCGCAACGAGAGATCAGCTATTTACAACTTTTATTCTTAAAATTAAATGATCTATGATTTGAATCCATTTACTATTTGATATTTTGCTTATTACATTGAGAATTTATGTTTAGTTAAGAATTAATATACTACTCCATTCGTCCACCCATAATATATACATTTTTTACGTGGATTAACGAGTATTATTATTTAATATGTAGTGGGTAGTTGTATTAATAGGGTGTCTGGGTCACATATGTTAATAGTATTAGTAATTTGTGTGGATCCCATATATTTAAAAGGAAAATCCCGGCGCAAGGATGACACGCATAAATGTTGAAATGGTCCAACTTTTTTCCTTCTTCAGTACCTAACTTTTATTTTCTTTTATATTAGTATATCATTCATTTGTATTTAAAAAGAAAAATGTGAATATTTGGTGCGGATATCTAAAATGACAAAATGAATATATTGTCAGTAGACGGAATAGTATAATATTTTTTTTAAAATTCTAATGTAATTAATTGAGGATTTACAGTCTTTAACTTGAATTTGATATTTTTTTGCTTATTTAATTTGCAATTGTACACTATTTTTACTCATTGTAATAAATTAATTATTTAACCTCGATTATTTATTTTGAGAGTTAATGATAGTATAAATATTTTCTTATTGAAAATTTGAAGAGCTTTGAGTGTGCTTAAACAGGAAAGTCATTCACTAATTATTACTATATCGGTCTCTTTTCAAATTACATCCCTCTCTCGGTACAGAGATTAAAAAAAGGATAGCTTTTGAAGTTATTACGATATTTTTAGGTAATAAAAAATGATAAATTATTTTAAGTGTGATATGTATGAGTTTATTTTAAATAAAGTATACCAAGAATGAGGATTATTTTGACATTTTACTTTATTTAAAAAAAAAATTGCTAATTTTTGTTGGACAACTCATATAAAAAGTGTACAATGTGAAAGGGCACAGAGTAAGTATTATTTTCTGTGCTGAAAGCTCATGGCATCAAGCATAATGTTGGAATAAATTTATAAATGAAAATAGTGTGATAAACTTAGTTTGTTACTATATCAATCATTAATTGGGATATCAAGTGGAGCAGTTCTTTCGTTTGCATTCCATTTTCTATGCAAAATAAGTCAATCAAATATATTTTAATTCCATCCATACTTATTTTATACTCCCTCCATTACATAAATAAATTTATACTTTCTATTTTTGTCCGTTCCATAAACAAGTTTATACCTACAAATAAAGAAATTCACATAAATCAATTACCCCACAACATACTTTAATTTCAAAATTGAAACATTTTTACAACTCACATAACTTACTTTATAATTTATTTATTACTTAAAAATATCAAACTACTTTTAAAAATAAAACAAAAAAATAATTTTTTCTTAAATTTTGTATAATAATGGTTAACTTTTCTTTAGGGAGTAGGTAGAATATAGATTGAAATTGGTAAAATTTAAAAAATATATATATTGAATGATACAAGATAGACTACAATGCTTATGCTAGTGTATATAGATGTGTTGCTTCACAAGAATATTAGAGGATGTGACCAAATAATATATTGATCCTAACATAATATTATTGTGACCAAATAAATAAATTTGAGGATTTGGTTTAAGGAGAATAGTTGTAAAGGTAGGTTATGGTAATTGATATGTTTAATGTTTACAATATATTCAGACAATAAAGATTGAATATTCCGTTGTATACATTAGATCCACATCCACTAGAAATGGAGGGGTAGAATGGTCCATTCACCCCTCACGTTTAAACTCAATAAATTTATGGTGGTGACACGTTGACATGCACAAACGTGATTCCGGCAGAGCTTCAACACCAATCTGGGACCCACCCATTTTCACCTTAAATAATCAAACCAAAAAGTTCTTTTTTGACCTTCAATTCCTACCACTTTTCTTAAACCCCTCGCAAACCGAATCAGTCAGCCAACCTCCTCCACTATTCTAAATTACCACTACACCCTCACTGCTATGGGTGTCAACGGGCCGGGTAGTTAACTACCCGGACCCGACCCGTTTCTGAGTAACCTGCCCCGTACCCGTACGATTATTATATTATATGACCCGTGCCTAGACCCATACGGGATGGGTCCGTCCCGTCTCGCCCTTTTTTTTTTTTAAATCCTCAAAAAATTTAAATCATACAAAAAATATTCATATATTTAAATAAATAAACCATAAGAATATTAAATATAATTATAATTTAATAAATCATATATATATATATATAGTTATAAATAATTTATATGTATAACATATAAAATAATTGTATAATATATATATATTAACATAAAATATAATTATATTTGTATAAAATATAAAATATTTTTTAACATATTAAATACGGGGCGGGTCTAAGTTAATACCCGGATCCGCCCCGTATATGTACGGGTTCGGGCCGGGCCACCCCATTTCTCCTACGGGCCGGGTCTGTGCCGCCCCAAAACGTGCGGGGCGGGCCGGGTACCCATTGACACCCCTACTCACTGCCAACATTTAATCTTTCTTTATATTCCATGTAATATTGTTACAAAATATACACCATAAGTTAATATAATATGTCCCAGGTGCGCAAGATGGGTAAGAGTATTATTTTGTTCTAAAGGATTATACATTTTAATTAATAAGAGTACATCATTTTGTTTTAAATGGTATGCACTTTTTATAAATATTTTTTACTCCCTCTGTCCACCCGAAAGATGGTCTTTCACTTTTGTGCACGTTGATTAAGGAGTATTATTATTTAATGTGTAATGAGTAGTTGTATTAGTGGAAGTGTGGACCCCGTATTTTAGTTGTATTAGTGGGTGTGTGTGGGTCTCATATGTGTAAAAAAAGAAATGAACCTCTTTGAAATGGACAATCAAAATAGAAAAATACTCTATTTCGAACGGACAGAGGAAGTATTTTTTTCAAAAAATAAAGAGTACACATTTTTATACTAAAAGATATACAATTTAATATTAAAAGGTATAAGCGCACGGTCGCGTGCCATCGGAACGCACAAGTTTTTGCCACAATATTTATGGGGGATTAAAAAAAATTAATAAATACTATATGGTGAATTACAGAAACAAAACACAAAGCGAGTGCTAGATTCATTATCCTGTCAACATCTCACTCTTAACGGTTGCCTTTTATCTCTTTCTTAACCCCCTCCATTTTCCTGAAAATTCTATAAACCCCCCATATATTTGAATATTTACAAATGTGGCCCAATAGATATACAAAATTATCATTTCTATCCCCCCTCTTTCTCCCTTTCTCATACCATTACACTACTTAGGGGTGTAAATGGGTAGTGTATGATACGGGTACGCCCAATCCACATACTACCATACATCCTATTTTTAGTACTCTTACCCTACTCTATTACCCTTAAATTTATCATCGGATAGGATATAGATAATATCCATCAGCTAATTGATAATCCACGGATAAACGATTATCCGAAATTTTAAAACAGCTACCCTTATTAACCAATCAATTCACAAGTCTAAAATACACAATGATGTAAGAAAATCAAAGTAAATACAAAAAGATTAAAAAGAGAGAGAGGATTGAGAGGTGAGTAGTTTGCCTCAACCCACCCACCGCCTCCCCCAATAATTAAAATAAAAATTGATATACAATATTAGAGGTATCATTTTATTAGTCATACCTTAAAACTTTTTGCTTTCTTAAATCAAATATGTAATGTAATGTACACAAGTATGTGCGTTATAAAATGGAACAATTTTTCAAATTATACAAAAATATATATCTCTATATCTATGTATAAATATAAAATATAATTATATATATATAGGGATGGTAGTTTCGCGGGTTTTTCGGGTACCCGACCCGACCAAACCCTAATGGGACGGGTTCGGGTACCTATAATCGGGTTTGGGACAGGTTTGGGAAAAATAAAATTTCCATTAAGGTTCGGGTAGGGTCGGATTCACCCCCTCGGATACCCGCTATCCGAACCCGAATAAATAATCGGATAAGGGTAGCGGGTACCCGCATATACCCATCCCATTTACTTGTATGTATGTGTTTTTTAGAGGGTTCGAACACTTAACCTTATATTAAAAAAAATTCGTTCACCGTTTAGACACAAGTAATTTTTGTTATATGTTTCAATATTTAAATAAATTTACAAATCATTAATTTTACCTATCATTTTATTTTATTTGTATGTTATTTAAAGTTTGAATTGAAGATCTTTAAACTTTTGTAGTGATTTTATGTCATGTTTTAATTATTATTGTTTAATGTTGTGACCAAGAATGTTTAATGTTGGAGACACATTTATTTAAATGTTTGAGGCTTAAAATTTAATATTTTAAGTTTAAAAAAAAAGTTTGACGGGTTCGGGTACCCACGGGTGGGAACAATCGGGTTCGGACGGATACGAGTATTGCAAATAACATTTTAAACGGGTAATGGGATAGATACGGGTAGTGATATTTTAACGGATACGGGTTCGGGTACCCAAAAATGCGGGTACGCCATCCCTATATATATATATATATATATATATATATATATATATATATATATATATATATATATATATATATATATATAAAGTAAGCGGGTAATCGGGTAATTTATAAATACCCTACCCTACCCCTACCCTCAATATTTTCAAGCGGGAATGGGTACTACCCTACCCGATACCCGAATATGCTCTACCCTACCCTACCCTCACCCTATAGGGTATTACCCGCAGGATATCCGAACCCATGAATAAAATTGACAGCCCTAACACTACTAGGTAACCAATCTGCGTTGCCTGTGCTCTTCCCTAGATTGCTGTAATCCGACTCCACCACCAGTCAGACGACGGAGTTGCTCCGATTATCGGACGGTAATCGAGCTTTCAGCTGATCGAACCGAGTGCGAGTACTTTGTCTATCGATTCTTCTAGTCTGGTTCGATCATTCCATAGACCACCTAAGATCTTCTTCAGCACATCGTCTTCCACTTTTATCGATAAATTTTCGTCTACCGTGATTGAGAACTTCACGGCTATGGTTTTCTTGATCTCGCGTCAGACAAAGGCTGCGCTGATGGGCTTGAATACTATGACATCGTCCATGTTGCTCACTAGCTCGTGAGGCACTGATGTGGTTGAAAACTGTGCATTTACGAGGCAAAGTTCATCGTCATGATCGATGGTGAGGTCACTTGAATTGTGTGATCCATCTGTTCTTTCATCCTCCATGTATGCTGCTGCAAGATTAAGGTCCAAAGATAGGTCTGATCCTGTTTCCTTCCTTGGCTTTAACGGCCTATCTTCGTCTTGCAACCAGCTCGGCCTTCGCTTGGGGCTCTTTTCCCTTACGATCAATGCCAATTGCCAACCGTTGCTTGCTATAAAAGAGAGCTTCGTGGCATCCATGAATTGATCGGAGTGTAGAGCTTTGGAGCTCGTTCTAGAACAATCTCCGATTACTACGAATACGGCATTGCCAAGACCGACTTTACAGCCATGAGAACCAATGAGCCTCCATCTCTCGATTGCTCATTTTATGCTCCCTCGAACGAGCATATCAGCTTCATCAATATCCTCAAGCATGATAACCAAGAAAAGGTTTCTTCTTACAGCCTCTGCAATACGATTAATGACAGTCTTTCTACGAATGTTCGTATCAGATTCTTCGTCATCTCGTCTCTTGACCAAACATATAATCACAGGACATGACCCACATATCTGCTCGGTCAACACCTACACCATTTTATTTTTCCCAACTCGGTCATGTCCCATGAACAGAAACCACGTATCACACCTTGATCCAACATCACGTCGCTTGCCATTGCCTAATCTGCAACGAGTAATGGCTGATGCAACAGAGGAGGCTGCTTCCACCTGCCACCATGCTTTCTCCTTGAGGCCCTTGAGCAGTTTCTTGTAGGTTATTCTGATGAAAGTTAGGGTGAATATGCGAGCAAGCATCTTGCTATTTCTTCTGCTACTCTTGAGTCCTCTGTTTGGAGAGCACTTCTTTATCCTTTCCCTGTATGAACATAAAAACCATTAGCTCTACACATAATTAACGAAGTTATTCGAAATCAAACATGAACATACAAGTGATTAATCTTTTTGTTGGGATCAGTAATATTGAGTTTTGCATTTTGCAACCACTGGGGCAGAGATGGTCGGGGCTGCTTGTTGCTTAGTTTCGGAGAACGACTTCTCGATGGCGATGAGCTTTACCAGCTCCTTCTCATAATTCTTTGAACATTGAGGACGAAAGGTGGATCTTTGTGCAGTATCCAAATTCTCAGATATGCGTTTTCTTAAAGTAGGCAGTGGAGTTGTGATGGTTTTCAATGAACTCAAAGACTCCACTGGATTGCTTAGAATCCTCTCATTACCCAGCCTGAAATATTACAACAATAAAAAATCAGACAATCAAACCATGATTCACAAAACAATTGGATGAACACAGTGCTGGAATTCAAGATTCATTAGTCAAAAAGCAAACCAATCTAACAACAAAAATAGTAAACAAATTCAATCTATTGATAGGAAAAATATACCTGGGGAACATTACGGGAAGAGGTGATCTTGGAGCAACAGGAACAACCTGAAGATCCCAATCGGTTTCCATGGTAGAATGATAAACTTGGCACCTCAAATATGTTTCACAGATGGCTGCTCCGATTAACCAGAGTTTGTTATCGTCGGTAGAAGTATCTCCGCCGCTGAATCTGGCCAACAACTTAGTCATCTTCACCACCACCGCTCTCCCCTTCTCTGAAACCACTGGCTGTTTCTGTTGTAATTCCATCAGCCATTTCAAGTCTCCCAAATCAAGAATAATCAACGATTTCTGATCTTACTTTCGATCAAACATCCAAATTCTTCGATCTTATCTGCAATCTGATTCTTGTTGGATAAAAGCACTCTCTCCATGGATAGAACCTGAACATTCTTCAAATTCGCATCACTCTCCACCTTCTTGTTCTCTATCTTCGTTAATAATTCCTTCACCACAGCTTCAGGTTTCGAATCCCCCACCAGAATGGAATTTCTTTTCTTGATTCTCAACATTATCTCCAACACCTTCTTCACTTTTTCCCCATTGGGAATCCTAATTTGCGCTGAGCCAACCTGCTGCAATCGGGGATTCAAAAACACATTCCGATTAGCGGCAATCGGAGACAGACGGCGACAGCAGCTTTGTCAATTGACCAGGGATGGAAAGCAATCGCGGAGGAATTCCTCCGATACCTGATCTGAAATTCACATTCCCACTGACGACAGGATGTTGACGATGGGCGTTGGAAGTATTCGATGATTGCTTGATGGTTGCTTTTACAACTGGGCTCGAAAAGCTGGCTTCCCTCATCGCGCGGATCACGTTGGGATCATCGAGTATGGATATAATCAGTTGCTTCAGCTCCACTTTCACGGTGAGGAGCGACTGCTGTTTCTGTTCCGAGCAACCGCGCTGCTGATGAGTCTGGGCCCACTTTTGAGCCACCATGATGGTGTTGGGAGATCGGCGGCTCAACCCCCGAGCCGTCCACGTTCTGAGCCATTGGAGGCCGTTCTAAAGCCATACTAAAGCAGAGCTCCAAAGCACGACACTAAAGCGGGTGGCTGGAATTAGGGTGGGAGCAAATACATGCTTGCCGTAAAAATCCTGATGGCGAAGCATCACCGCCACGTGCAGTGGTATTGTCTGACCATGGTCCCAGCGACTCGTCTCCGCTATGGAGTGGTTCAAAACGCTCGCCGCCTCCAGTGTAAGGGTCTACTGAATTGTGCTCAAACCGACTCTCATATTCTCTTTCCCCAATTGATTACTGATTCAAATTTCTATGGAAGATGAATCCAAACAAAGATTATTTACCGTAATTACAACCCACCGGGACACTACAAGAAAATTATCAAACTGAAAAATTCTAACGAAAAGCAAATCCGTTGGAAATATTAGAGTTCCAACAAATTTTCCAATGAAACTTTAAACCGTTGAAAAATTCCAGCGAAAATTCCCATGAAAATTTAAATTATTGGAGATTTCCGATGTTAATTCCAATAGTCTGATAAACTATTGGAAATTTCCAATGAAAATTCCTATAAAACCTAAAACTGTTGGAAAGTTTCCACGAAAATTTTCATATAAAATTAAACCGTTGAAAAATTACAATGCTAATTTCAATAGCTTGATAACTATTGGAAATTTCCAATAGACATTCCAATTAAACTTAAACCGTTGGAAAATTCCATAAAAAAAATAGATTTTAATAAATTTAAATGTCAATTTATAACATAAATTATGTATGAGTTAAGTTGGTAAATGGTAAGGTAATATACTCAAGAGGTCAATAGTTCAAATCCAAATAAATGTATTTTTTTTATTGTTGGGAAATTCCAACAGAGTTTGATGATCGTTGGAATTTATTCCAATAGTAATTCCAAAGGAAAATTCTATTGGAAAAATATTGAATCACTTTTAGATGAAAAAATTCCAACTAAAAAATGTGTTGGATTCACCGTTGGATTTTAGAAACCATTGGAAATATTGTTGGAAAAAAGACATTCCAACGGCCACTTTTCCAACAGAAAAAATTCGTTGGAAAATCTGTTAGAATCATGAATTCCAACGGTATTTTTGCATATTCTAACAATTAATTTTTTCGCCGTTGGAATTCGAAAATTTTCTTTTAGTGATAAAATACTCGACCCAGATATTAGTAACAAATATGGAAGCCCAATAAGCTAAGCCCAAATAAGGAAAAACCCAAAAAGGATCGAAGATAGAAACAAAGTCCAAGCAATATGAAACCCGTGAAACACAGAATAAGCTCAGGATAAACAAAAATAAGACCAGGTAAATTAGAGGATCATCGTCAGATATTAAACTCGGAACATCAGGGATAGTGAATGGAATAAAACCATGACAACAGGACAATGGCAACGATGGGAGAACACTTACACTATGAAAGAGATCTCACACTTGATTCTCTCTTAACCAATCAGATGTAAGGAATCAAAATAGCATCAAATCGGTTACACTAGGCACTTGGCACTCGTCTATTGGAGAGAATACTCTACAATGAAAATGACATCTTTACTCACATGAAGAGGATGAAGAAAGCTATAAATAAGGGAGGATATAAATCCCAGATACCTTTTTGATCACTTGTAATTTCATACACAGGGAGAGATGAAAGTGTGAGCTTGTAATCTTCTTCAAGGCATTTCTGTCATTTTATCAATATAAAGAGTGTTTTCCCTTCATTTCCATTAGTTATCTTATGTTTAAGCTACTTGAGTCTTCACGACAAAAGTAAGCATCAACAAAGTTGATACGGTGCAGTACTTTTTTATACTCCCTCTATTATTTACATTTTGACATTTTGATTTGTCCCAATAAAGTTTGCATTATCTCTTTAGCAAATATTTCATACAAAACAATTAATATTTTTTAAATGGAACTCACACCACATCAATACAACTACTCATTATACATTAAAATTTCATACATCTTTTAATATATAACATATTAAAAATATCTTTTAATATACGTGCAAACAACGTATCTAAATCTTAATATTGAATGGATGGTGTACTTTTTTGAAATACTTTTGCACTCAATATAATATTATTTACAAGGATAAAATATCTTGTACATCTAAATGTACGAACGGCTGTCCATGCATTCACATTCATGCACCAATTCAATTTTTTAACGTGGGGTAATGAGTAATATTATGTTATGAATGGTGGGGAGTTGAATTCGATATTTTTACATATTTATCCATAATTTTTAGTATAAAGTGATGGCATATGTAAGTTATAATTTGGGTTAAATTTTTACGTTCCCAAAATGATTTTGCAATTTTTTTTAAATGCCTCATATTTACTACTAAATGTTTATATACTCAAAATAACAAAAATATCATTGATTTGATTTAAAAATTTTAGTTTAGTGATGTAAGTAAATCAAATCGTTTTTGAATTATTCGAGCCTCAATTTGATTAATCTTAATGAGTCAAACCGAGCTCAAATTTGAGCTTGATTAGTTTATCAAATCAAACTCAAATTTAAGAATATTCGGTTCGAAAACTCACGAACATATTCATTAACAAGTTTTTTAATGACTCGTGGATGAATTCGTAAATTTTATTAATATACTTAAGTAGATAAAATTATTATTTATTTATTTGCATTTAATAATTTAATATTTGTATTAAAAAATAAATATGATAATACTTTAAGCGTTTATTTAAATATTTAAATATGTCTTCTTAATTTTTATTATTATCTTTTGTTGGTTTGCTTATTAACATTTATATGAATAACATTAGATGTTATCAACAAAATATTCTTTTAATGTTTATGAATAAAAATATTTATATGTTTATGAATAAATATTCATAAAAAAAATTATTTTACGTAGTTGTGAATATGTTTGCTAGTCTTAACAAACAGTCTCAATTCAAACTCGAGTTCAATATTATTTTTTCTTAATAAGTTTGAGATCGGGTTCAAACTCGACTATTCCTTAACAAATGATACTCAAACCTAGTAGTAATTGTCTCGATTCATTCTATTACAGCCCTACTTTAGCCTTTAATTAAGTCATAAATATGTTTAATCAAATAATAAATATATTCAACCAAATCATAAATACATCGAATTATAAATATATACAATCGAATAATTTATTTTGAACGAATAGAAAATCAAATTAAGTGTCTTTTTATAAAATTCAGCATTTAAACAAATACTTTTAAAAGTTGGACAAAAAAAATCCTACCAAAATATTGGGCATTGTCGCCCATTATTTTTAATAATTTTGTACAATATTTAGAGCATTAATTGAATATGTGTTCCACCTTTAAAAGAAAAAAAAATTAGGGTGATTTTGGGTGCACCTGATGCACCGGTGCACCCTATAATTAAAAGGCTAATAGTGGGGATATACCCACTACGTAGTGGGTAGTTTTACATTTTTATTTTTTATTTATTTTATTTATTTTATTTAATTTATTTAATTAATAATGGAGATTATATTAAGATTTGACCTAACGATTGAAGTCGGTGCACCCCAGTTAAACTCTAAAAATTAACCTACTGTTTTTAAAGTTCACGTTCAAAGTTGATAGATGGAGGGGAAAAGTTTTTTTTTTAATGAAATTGAATAATATGTACACTTTTGTTTAATAAATAATTTTTTTTATTTATTCATGATAATTTACTACTCTCTTAAGAAAATTGTTGCTTATTGAAATAATTTTTTTATTATATTATAATTCTAAAAGAAATAATAACTAACTACCCCAAAATTTAATAGCTCTAATACAATTAGCTCTTTGAAATACACACTCTTTAATTACTGCAAAGTTACAAACTATAGTAGTACTCCTATTTATTAATATTCACCATATTTGTACGGATTTCTTGTGGAACATATTAAAGCTATATCTATATATTTAAATTTTACTTATAGATGTCTAGTTTAGTTATTTTCTTATTTAATATAACAAATTTATGGAAAGAAAAAAAATCAGTTTAATCAAAATGATATCATCATTTACTTAAAATTATGTGCGATTTTACGTAATTTGGACTTTCATGAGGTAATTGTAATTGATGAAATATTAACTAGGTGATAAAAAGTCTAAAATAGTGAACACAATTTTTAATTACGTATTTATTAAAGGCAAACACAATTACTCTATGTGAAAAATTATTTTTTAAATAAAAAAATTATTATTTTTTAAATAAAAAAGACAAAGACTTATGAGATACTGTCTCATGTAATTCTTTACGTGAGACAAATAAAAAGTGATAATATCATTAATGAAAAGTGATACCAAGAAAAGTAATAATAATACAGTGAACTATTTCATGAACAATTTATAATATAAATAAAAAGTTATAACATTTTATAGAAAAATTTATAACTAATTATAAAAGCATGAAATGGTCTCACACAAGATTTGTCCATAAAAAAATTAATTTTCAAATCCTTGCACACTATGATCCATATGAAAAATCACTTTTTAGAAGGATGAACTATTACTCCTCAAAAAGTAAAATTTATGTACTAAAAATTAACTTTATAAGAACAGGAAAAGTAAATTTTTATGTACTAAAATATAATTTTATAAAAACAGGATTCACGTGTAAACTCAATTCACGCCAAACACACTCTTTATTAAATAATTAGGATAAATATTGGAATTAACTGAAATTGTACATTAGTCAATGGATATGCATATATACGTGATACACGTATGTATGTATTTAATGTGAATGTGTCCTTTGAAGTAGGTGTAGTATTAATCAAAATTAAGAAAGTAAGAATATTGATTAGTAAGAATATTGATTAGTGGGATCATTAATAAAGCTGACTGTTCTATTGATTATAATTAGGGCAGCCCTAATTAGATTTTAATAACCATGTTTTGATATTAAACACGGCGCCTTTTTACATTTTAGTTCTAGCTAATATACTAGGCTTTAACAAACTTAGTACAACTTTATTAATTAACCATTAATCTAAGATACATTTTCTACTTTACTTAATTGTTCCATACACCCTCTTTAATTATAACCGAAAGGCAATTATCTTCTATCAATTTCCACCTAATTTTAAGGCCATGTTTGTTTACTGTTTATTTATTTGAATTTTATTTCGTAATTAGCTAAGAGTTTGTTAGTATAATGTATAGAAAAATATGTTTTTCAATGACACTACTTATGGGATTTTTAGTTCACTGTATTTTCGGACCGGAAATTTTATTATAATATATCATCTAATTAGCAAATTTAAGGGATTAAATATTAAATTTTGTTTCGGACTGAAAAAATTAATTCCGAATGTGGTGATTTTGGCTTAATCTGTCCTTATTGAGTGAAACTTAAAGCATAAAATGTCCTACTGTTGTCAATTTAAAAATATAGTGTACTAAAAGTATTGCAACCTTTTAATTAGTGTCCTACAAAATAATTTTTAAATGTATAGAGTTAATTTATTGAAAAAGATTTTAAAAAATGAGTATCTTTAGGCAACACTAAAAAAAACTTTGATTATAGACCAAAATTAGAGATGATATGTTAGCCGTCTCAATTTGAGACGGATTTTGAAACGATTTTTTTGAATTAGAGACGGAATTCTCGTTGATCATTGGTCAACAATAAAAAAATTTAACATTGAGACGGTATAAAAAACGACTTCACATTGAGACGGTATTATAGACGGTTTTTCCGTCTCAATTAGAGACAATTTCTTGCCGTCTCTAATTTGAGACGGTATTAGAGACGATTTCAAGTTGTGATGGTATTAGAGACGATTTTCTTCCGTCTGAAAATTAGAAATGGAATGTATCAGCGGGCTAGAGAACCGAATCGGGTAATTTTGAGATGCTTTTTTACCGTTTCAATTATTTAGACGGATGCAAACCTTCTCAAGAGACGATATTAGAGATCGTTTTTAGTTGAGAGGGTTTTAGAGACGGTTTCTTGCCGTCTCAAATTAGAGACGGTTTATATTTGAGAGGTATCAGAGACGGTTTTCTTCCGTCTCAATTAGAGACGGTTTTTTGCCGTCTCTACAGCCCTCTCTAACCATTAAATTTGTCAAAATTAACCGATCGAGATTCAAACCATGTCTATCATGAGCAGAAATTAATGTATGTATATATATATAATGTAATGAATACATAGAATCACTTTTAGCAAAGTTGGCATACATGATGCCTATAAGGGCTCCCAAGGCCCACATGTCCGGGTTCAAATTCTTTTCAAGGCTTGAAATTACAATATTCCTACAAATTAAAATAAATATAAAACTAGCGAAAAAAAAAATAATGTTGGTCTGGTGGTCCCGAGCCTCAACCAGGGACACGGTAGCCATGATTCGAACCTTGATTGGTTAGAGAGGACATTAGAGACGGATTAAAATCGTCTCTAATAATCGGACCTTGTAGACGGCCATGAAACTGTCAAAAATCATTCCAAATCATAAAAAACCGTCTTTAAAACCATTGCTATTCATCACCTTTTTTGTAGGTGCAATAACATCGTGATGATTTTAAGAGCCACGCGATGTTCTGTGACACATTGGTGTGACATCTCCTGTAACACGTGTTTATAAAATGACACGTTTCGGGGTGGAGAAATCAAATCCCTTGTCCTAAGGGTTGACTGGTTGACTTAGAGTATAGTTTTCCTTCTCTTTCTTACGTGTTACTCATCCAACGAAGTGGCACAAGAGATGTCACACCAAAGTGACACAGAAGATTCAGACTCATTTTAAGATACTATATTTTCGTACAATCAAAATTAGGATAACATTTTACTTGCATAAGCAAATTTAGGACATCAAATTTTAAAATTTTCTCCCAAATAACAAATTAGAGTATAACGTCGTAAAATCGTCAACTCGAAAATTTATGTACTAAAAATACAGCCACCGTTTAGTTTAGTGTTCTAAAGAAACAAATTTCCTTATATAATATTTACTCATCTAAATATAAATTTTCTTAATTCAAATTTATATTCTAGTTATTTAATTAGTAACATGTAATATATTATTTACAATATCTTCAACTGCAAAATTTTTAATTCATTCATTCATAAATTAAGAGAAGACTAATTTGGTTTTTTTAAATATTAAATAAAGTACAAAATAAATTATATAAATAAGATAATAATTGTATTGCGTCCATTTTTACTTTTTAAAATATACTCCCTCAATCTTATATTACTTTACTGCTTGCATAAGGATTAAGATTATTTCTATGTGTAGTGGGTAGAGAGAACTAATATCTTAATATGAAGATTAAAAAAATATTTTATTTCACCATGTAATAAGTCGTGGGCCTATGAAAATATTTAATTACTTTTTATAGATCACATCTATAAAAAGGAAAATGTAATATTATTTATGGAACGCCATTTTCAATAAAATGTAAAAATAATAATGGGATAACAATTTTTATGAGATTAAAAAAAAATTGTGTTAACTTTGTTGGCATGAATACTAATAAATTTAGTTTTTTTTTCTTCTATATATTTTAATAATCTAAAACCTATGTATATATGTAGGTTTGCAATCTCTAGTAGGAGATCAAACGTTTTTTAAATTATTATTTTGTCACGAACGAGTGTTTTATATATTATCATTTTTAGAAGATTAATTCCTAGAAGTATTGATCATATTTGTATTATTAATTTAACTGTTTAAATTTGTGCTTCGGCTGCTATTTTATTTATTTTTTACAACATGTGCTTCCTGCATCTAAAATTTCATTTAAAGAGTTTTATTTTTTAAGGGGCGACTATTCACACCAGCATTATACTAATAGTACCTCATAAAAAGATAAAACTAAAATATCCTCAATTAAAATGTCATAAATATCCTTACAAAATTATTAAATAAGATTTCAACTATTATTAACATTAATTTCTAAACATTACCCCATAAACCATAATATTTATACTTTCTATCAATTTCCTGCATCTTCAAAGTTCAAATGGCTCTTCGTGGCTATGCATTAAAGAATACAACACAATAAATTAAATGTTATGAATTCAGATTATTATTATATATATGTTTGTATGTTTATGTTATGATCATATGAGGGATACATAATGGCTAATTCTTTTTGCTTGATAAAACTAATCTCATTTTTATTTGTTTGAATCTAATCTCATATTTAACTTTTATATGAAGAATTGGTTGCTGTTTCTTATGATTCAAACAAATGAGATATGGAAGAACTACAACAAAATTAGATTGGAAATGGAAGAAATTGAGGGTTGAGAATTCAGATATGAATTAGATGAAAAATTTTCTTGTTTGCTTTCTGATGAAAATGGAGGAAATTGAGAGTTGAGAAATTAGATTGGAAGAGGGTTTCTTAAAAGGGAAAACAGTGGGGAAGAAGTGGGATTTAATTAATATTTGTTGTATTAATTGATTTAACATTTGGATTAATTTATTTTACTTTTAATTATGTATGGTGTTTAAATTAAAGAGTATAAATATCATAAATGGAGTATGTTTGATAATATATATATATATATATATATATATATATATATATATATATTATGTTGAGGTATACATAGTAATTGAGGTGCAATTTAGTATAATTGATGGTGTGAATAGTCAAAATGATATAGGTAGCAATTTAGAATACTTCTCTACAATTAAATGACCTGAGTTTCAAAGACTCCCATAATGTAGTAGTTGCTGTTATTTTAATTGATCATTTCCTATCATGCCACGACATGTGCAAATCTATATCAAAATAATAATTAATTTGATTTGACATAATTATAAAGGGCTGGTCTTTTGTGAGTGCATAAGGTGTATAAAGGTATTATATTTTTTTTAGGGTATAGTACACTTTAATTAATAAGGGTACAAAATTTTTTTTTAATGATATATATTTTTATTAATTTTTTTTCAAGAAATAAATAATACACATCCTTATATTAAAGATATACTATTTAATACTAAAGGGCATAACTTTTAAAAAATACGAGATTTGAGTCACACAAATATTAGTCATTTATAAATAGTATAACTCCCTCTATTTAGGATTAAACTTCAATGTTAAGTAATCACACAATTTTTTTTAAAAAAAAATTACATATTGATTATTGTTGATTTTTTAGGGGTAATTAATATATATTTTTTATAATAAACAAATTATTATATTTGTTATTAGTTATATTTTTATTAAAAATATACGTAGTATATATTACTTTCTCCGTCCCACAAAATGCTTCACTCTTACTCCATTATTTTACATTGTTTAAGAAAAGTTTTTTTTTTGGACCAATTTTATTGACTTTATAAGGTATTGTAGTATTTTTAGGTAATAAAAAAATATAAAGTAAAGGTAAAAACTCCTGTGCCCCAGGACATACCATGTCCCCATGTGAACATGGGCGGATCTAGAAAATAAAATTGGGGGTACGGGATGTAATTAAAAAATATTTTTTATTATTCAAAATTTACTATAAATAAATCAAAACACATAAATTATACACAATGTATTTTTAAATACACAATGTTTAAAATGAGATTAAGAAAAAAAACTGTAGTATATTATTAAGAAAGATGCGCTTATACATAAAATAAAATAATTAATAAAAATGACAGACACAAACACAAAGAAATACTAATATTAAAATAAAATCATAAAATAAAACAATTAAAAATACCTAAAAGAAAGGCAAAATAAATAATATAAGGAAAATGATAGAAATAATGTAAAAAAATTTAGAAGGCTAATATAAGAAAAGGGAAAGAATAATATAAAAAAAATTAGAAGGAAAAAATAAATAGTACCACACGACCTAAACAAGATTTGATCCTGTGACCTAAATAACAGGAAACCCATTGCTTTACCATAAAATAGGCATATATTTTGAGACCTACTCCATATAAATATATATAAATTATTTCAATTTGGGGGTATAGTTGTACCCCCAAATTCCTAGCTGGATTCGCCTCTCCAAACTCTTGTGTTCACATGGGGACACGGTATGTCCCAGGGGCACAAGAGCATCACTCTAAAGTAATTATATATATGTGAAAAATAGTAGCAAATTTGAAATTATAGTAACTTTTGAGATTGTTAGATAAAGTAATGTTTCTTTTATTTTTGTGAGTTGAAGAATTTTGTATGACAAACAAATGGGGAGAGTGTGAAAGGTTTTGTGGGACGAAGGAAATATTATTTTTTTAACTATCATACAAATTGTTTATAAAATAATTTAATAAATAGTTACTCATTCCGACCTAAGAATATTTGCACAATTTCTATTTTTGTCCGTCTCAACAATAATTGTACACCCTAAAAATAAAAATAACACAAAATATTAATAAATTTACAATACTATAATATTACAAAAATATCACGTTATTTTTACACACAATATAATCAAAATCAACTATATTATACACTTGAACGGACCTTGTGTGGTTGTTCCACTTATTCAAATATTTGGAACCGTTTTGTTCTGCTTCATTTTTTTTTTAATCTTTTATGCTATTTTTTCTTTTTTTATTTAAGTATTTCTTTTTAAATTTAATTTTAAAGATATAATTATAATTTCACTCTAATGGTTTAGGATATACTTCATTCTAATAGTTTAAGACATATTTTAATTCTAAAATTAAGGGTATATTTAACCATAGTGGTTTAGGTTATATTTTACTTTTATGATTTGATGTTTAGAGTATAATTATAATTTTAACCTCGTGGTTTAGGAAATAATTTACCGTTAGAGTTTTTAGGGTTTATGGTATAATTGAAATTTTATTTTTATAGTTTACAAGATATTTACACCTAGAGTTTAAGGTATAGATGTAATTTTACTTTTATATTTTAGGGTATACTTCACCTCTAAGATTTAGAGTTCATGATATATTTCACTTATAAGATTTACGGCGTAATTATCTTTTAAATATAATGAAACTAACAAAAAACGACAACAACATTTATTGAGGAGGCCACATGTTAATTAATTAATTATGGAGGATTGCGGACCACAAGTTCTACCAAATGGTTCCACCAAAGTCGCTCACAATATATTTTATTTTATTAATTATTCAAAATATCCACTTTTTCTTGTGAGTGAGGCTTGCGTGCGTCTGGGCACACGGGAACACATTCCGTGAGTTTTTAAAAATTTAGTATTATGGGTAAGGATACATTATTTTGGTCTAAAGGGTATACACTTTAATTAATAAAAGGTACATTATTTTGTTCTAAATGGTATACACTTGTCATTAATATTTTTTTCTTTAGAAAATAAAGATTACACATTTTTATACTAAAGGGTATACAATTTAACACAAAATTATAAAGGCGCACGGAGTGTTATCCATGCGCCCAGATACACACAATAATTTTTTTTAGAATTAAAGGTTACACATCTGTATACTAAAGGGTATACAATTTAACACAAATTTCTAAAGGAGCACGGAATGTGGTCCATGCGCCCCGGTACACAGGAGTTTTTGGCTTTTTTTTTATTCAATTATCTAAAATATCCATTTTATTTCTTACATTATTACAACAAAAAAATTATTTTTCATTTTGTATCATAAATATGTGCAAGTACTCCTAGGACAGATGGTGCATAATTTTTTATTAATTAAATATTATTTTAATTATTACTTCTTATTTATTTAACAAAATCTATTATTCTTTATTGAGATAGTTATCAGTAGTACACTACATATATCAAATTTACTATTAGATACACAAACTTAAAACCATTACTATTGATTACTCCATTCGTTCGTTGGAAATGTATACATTTTGCTATTTTAGGTGTTTCCATCAAATGTATACATTTTCCTTTTTAAACACACGGGACCCACATATATCACTAATACATTTAATATATGGGATCCACACACTCCACTAATACAATTATCTACCACACATTAAATAATAATATTCCTTAATCCACGTGAAAAAGCAAATGTATATGTTTTTGGCGGACGGGAGGGAGTACATTATTTTAGTTAATTGTCAATTTTTCCCCAATTCTGATTAAATGCACGAAATGCATATTTTTTTCTCCAAACCCCATTTCTCATCCAATTCCCACATTTAATGATATTTTTCCCCCAAATCCCGCAACTCCATTTTCTAGTGATCGTATTCTGATTAAATGCACGAAATGTAGATTTCCCCCAAACTCCATTCATACTCAATTCCCATATTTAATAGTATTTTTTCCCAAAATCCCGCAACTCCATTTTTTTAGGAATCGTATTTTGATAAAAATGCATGCAATGCAGATTTTTCCCCAAATCCAATTTCTCTCCCGATTCCAATAATAATGGGATCGTGAAATCGTCATTTGCTTGTAGAAATATTTGAGGAAAATTTTCATTTATCAAATTGAAATTGCGTGGAAATTATACCAAATATCTCGATGGATTAAATAAAGTTTTGAATTCTAAATCGAAAAGGCGTGGAAAGTGTAACAGATATGTTGATAGGATTTATTTTGATTAAAGCTATATTAGGTATTTCAACTCATTAAATTATTCCCACAAATAATTTATTTTAAATGATGTATTATAAACAGTTACGTTACGGTGCCAGGATTTTTATTCAGGGGCCGAATACTTAGCAATATTAATAGAAAATACATCTTTCTTCCGTTTCATTATATATTTTACATTTTCTTAATTGTTTCTCGAAATAATAATAATAATATAAGAAATAAACTTAGTAATATAAATATAAAAGGCACCCTCCTTCAATTTCTTTCTCATTTGTTTGCCAAGATAAAAATAATAATAATACTATAAGAAATAATAAAAGAAGATTAAGAAAAATGCAGAAAATGAAATAAAATAGATCCAAAATAAAATAAAAAGGAGGTTTGGGAAGGAAAATTGAAAAAAAAAAGGTGAAAAAAGAATAATTATACATGTCACGAAAAAAATATAAATATAATTAAGTAAAAAAATGTAAATGTTGATTGTCGAGATAAGAATAATAATACTACTATAAAAAATAATAAAAGGAGATTTAGAAAAATGTAAAAAATAAAAAAAATAATAGATTCAAAACAAAATAAAAAATGAGGTTCGGGAAGTAAAATTGGAAAATGAAAGGTAAAAAAAGAATAATTGTACATGTCATAGAAAAATATAAATATTTTTAAGTAAAAAATATAAATGTAAATAGGTTTTAAAATATATATAAAATAAGAATGGTCATCACCCATTCGAACTTGAGGTATGAGTACACATTTTATTAAGCCGTCCAACTTAATTTATAAAAATAAAAAATATAGTAAAAAATAGAAAAAGTTGGGGGCAGTGGCCCCTTGGCACAAAGGTGGCACCGTCGTTTATAAAATAACTATATATAATAATTATGTATTAAAAAGTAATAATTTTTTCTCTATTCATTTCATGAAATCCACTACACAACGCATCACTTAAGTTTTTGCATTCAAAGATTTTGTCTTATTTTATTGTCACACATAGTTGGTTTCATAGTTTTTTTAAAGTGCATAATATTTAACGAAGTTAACTACTCCATCCATCCTCCCATGACTAAATTTATACTCTATTTTCGATTGGATAGGTCTTGTGTGACCGTCTTATATAAGATTATTTTATAATTTTTAAAAATAATTATCACTTTTGCTATAAAATGTTATCACTTTTTATTTATATTATAAATAAATTGTTCATGAAATAACATTATCACTTTTCATTAATTGAATATCATTTTTCAATATAAAGGTTATCACTTTTTGTCCGTCTCACATAAGCCTTTACGTGAGACGATCTCATACAAGTTTTTGTCTTTCATTTGTCACACAAATAAATTCATATTTCAAATAAAAAAATTACAATCAATCCAATAAATTTACAATATATTTTAATTTTAAAATTATCATATACTCCCCTCTGTTCCAAACTCGTTGTCCTACTTTCCGTTTTTGTCCGTCCCAAACTTATTGTCTTATTCCAAAAAAGGAAAATTTTTATTACTAAAATATCCTCCTCATATGCTAAATTTACAAAATACCCAACCCACTTAAAACACTAAAACATTAATTAACCTATCTAACAATATACTTAATTAAACCCACTAACACACACACTAAATGGATCACACACACGCACAAAAAACTGGTGAGACACAAACCCTAATCACTAATCACTCCCTCACTCTCTCTCATCTGTCATTCTCCTCCCCCTCTTCTCTCTTGTGTTCTTGAGCAAGAACCCTAGAAATCTAAATCCGCCGCTCTCTGTCCTTTGAGCTTGGCTGTTTTTTCGCTCGGTGAAACTTCCCCGACAGATTCCGACCAATTCCTAGTGGTCCAGCAGTCGTTGGGGGTGGAACCCTCAGTCGCCGTCGTGTTTTCGGCGTTGATGTTTCCTGATTTCTACGAGTCAAATGCGTACGTCATGGATCCAGTGTTGATGGTTCCCGATTTTGTCGATGGAGAAGTCGATCAGCTAGATCTAGTGTTGTGGGTGGCCGATACGTACAATTCTGACATCGGCGACCTGGATCCAGTGATGTTTGTGCCCGATACGTGCGATTTTGTTATCGGCGGCCTGGATCCAGTGTTGATGGTAGCCGATAATTTTGATGAGAATACAGTCGTCCATTGCTCTCTCTGTAGATCTCGGTTCGATTTTGCCTAAAATAGTAAATCCACCGATCTTCGTCCCTTGTGAAATGACTGATGACTTCCTCGACTTCATATGGGAGTAGATCTGCCTCTGCTTCCCTGCGTGTCGGTAGACCCTACTCCCCTTGTTTTTGCTTTGGGTATCTTATTTGCTCTTCTCTGTCCCTTGGATTTTTTTATGTGAAATAGAGGCCCTGTGAGGTCAGCTTTTGTGATGGGGGCTTGATTGGTGTTCTGTTGAACTTGATTGGTGGCCCTGTATAGTCTTATGATGTTTTTATGTGAAGTGCTTGCCCTATGTGGTCTTATGATGTTCTGTGTTGGTGTCCCTGCGATTCGGGCTCGATGTTTTTATGTGAAGTGGTGGCCCTGTGTGGTCTGTTGAGCTTGATTGGTGTCCCTTTTGTGCTTGTTCTGTGATAGCCTTGTGAGGCATTGGTGCATATATGTGGCTGTGCATAATTGTATCTGTTGAGCTTTGTTAATAACCTTGTGACGATTTTATTTCGAGGGCCTGTGAAACTGTTGTCTTATTGTTGATATATTAAAACCTTTCTTGATGCATATCTAAGTCACCAACAAGGTTTTGTAAACCTGTTTAGGAGACTTAGACACTTGCCTATAATGAAATTAGGTAAAACACAATGTCTAAGTCACCAATAAGGTTTTTAAACCTGTTTAGGAGACTTTAAACATGTGTGCTGAACTTAGAGTCACCACAAGGATTATAAACCTTGTTAGGAGACTCAATTACCCGGTGATGATATTGTTCTGAGGGTAATACAATAATCAGAATATTCATTATGCATCAAGTATGTTTACAACTTAAACAACTTCAAAACAACAAAAGATATCCTAATATCTATTGTTTAAGCTGAAAACAAAGCATTACCCAAAAATCAGTATCCCAGGTTGTTCATGAGGTCTGAGATGTCATAAACTGGTTTATAGAGATCGCCTTCTTGCATCAATCTGTTTATGCATCCTCTCACCAATTCTTCATCAATCTCCAAGGACATAGGCAGTACATCATATCTCATTAACCTTCCTTTTCCAATGTGGGGCACTTTGTAGTTAATTCCTCCATCCACTTTCATAATCTCAATGAGGCAAGCTTGCAAACTAAGAAACACATTGTTTAAAGTGACAGCTGTCATGTCTTCATAAGCATTCTTAACATTTTTCACCAAATCTTCAACATTCTTGCTTCCTGTTTTAAACTGTAATGACTGAATGTCTTTGAAAAAGCCCAAGTCATTAATATTAGTGTCTGGTGAGAGTGGGGGTTAGCATACAAGTCTGATATTAAACCATCAGACCTTGCAGCCCTCTCAAAATCAAGGTCACTATCTTTAATATGGGGCCTTACATTATCCTGTTGTATCCATATGTCCTTCCCCAAACATGAAGGCCATTTGGATTTGATTGCTGGTATAATCTGTCAGGTACACCAAATTTTGCATGTTAATGTTGCCCTTTTGATCAAACAAAGGTAAGGTGATTAAATACATGCAAACTATATGATGAAGACCTTATCGATAAGGTCTGACTATTACCTGATTCACTATGCAATCTTTGATAACTTTTTTGTTGACTATGTCAATAGGCTTAGTTTCCATAGTTCCTCTTACCCTATTCTTTGAGTTTCTCCTTGCCGGCTCTACCGTTGTAAATGGGAAAGTTCCAATTTTCCTATCAAATAGGACATGTCCTTCACTATCTAACAATAGCCTTGACACCGCACACATAAACATGATTTTTTGGATGAAATTTTTGGACTTACATGTTTTATGTGGTTCTACCTCACCAGGGACCATGTAATATCTCTCAGAAACTCTAGTGAGAAAGTATCATTTCTCATCTATGTGCACTACATTATGCATTTCCTTGAACTTAAGCTTTTTTGCATACCTGTCATAGTAGATGGCATCCAAACAGTAATTTAGCCTTTGAAGCTTGTTCTTCGGAGTTTTCTCAGGCTTGATTGTGTTTTTGTGTGCCCTAAGAGAACCTCATTTAACCCAACTGCCCACTGTTGATTTGCTCACACCTATAACTATTGATAGATCTCTGATTGTTGATCTACTTTGAAATTGAATACTCTTCACTTTATCAGCATCAAAGTGTACCCTTTTGGAAATTGATACACCTGCCTTCTTGGAGACAAGGTGTATTGGTTTCCCTTTCTCTATTTGTTGCTTTACAATGGCCCAAATACGACCTACAGTCCTTGTAGATACATTGAATACAGCTGCTGCTTCCTTTGCCTTTCCATGATCAATCTTCTCATCTTTGGTGTGCCTAATCAAAAACTGACTTATTAAATTTTTTTTCTGTGGAAAAGTGAGAACTTGTGGTGGTTGTCATTAATGCATTTCCATTAATGAAAATTAATACACTGATACTTGTTTTTATCCTTAATAAATTGGGGGAAACCAAAAGGAGGTTGGGCAGTTGGAGGGAAAATTTCTAGCAGACCAAAAGTGTTGGAGGGAATTTTTTTATGTGCCAGATCTTTTTAGAGGGATTTGTAATTTTTGGAGGGAACCACCAATGATGATGCATGTATAAATCTGATGTGTAATCTGTATTTTTTTTTAAAACTATCCATCCCACTCAAGTTTGTAATAGTCTAGGTATTGTGTAATAGTGTAGGTACTTAAATTTATTATTGTAAGCTTGATTATTTAAAATTTCGTATTTGTAATTTTGGAGAATGATATGTATGCATCAACAGATCATATTTTTAGTAGGATAAAAATTTTCCTATTTTTTTGTATTTTTTTTTTTGGTAATTTTTTTGGATTAACACTAATGCATCAACAAAAACTCCCCAAATAATTTGGACAATTTTACCCTCACATAATAGAGTTGAAAAGTCAATAAAACAACTTTTCTTAAACTCCGTATCTACAGTAAGTAGGACAACAACTTCGGGATGGAGGGAGTAATTTTTAATTTACATAACTTGCTTTAAAATCTATTTATTTATTTATTAAAAACACAAACTTAAAATAAAATATTATGCAATTTTTCTTAAACTGTATTCCATTCATTCCACATTAAGGTTTACTTTTCCATTTCGCTTTGTCCCAAGTTAAGGTTTGCATTTCTTTTTTTGTCAAGTTGGGTTCACGCAAAATAATTAATTATTCTAAATAGAGCCCACACATAATACTAATATAACTACACACTTCATATTAAATATTATTTCTCTCGCTTCACTATACATAAAAATATTATCTTTTAATATATATGCAAAAAACAAACGTAAACGTTAAAGCGGGATGAATGGGTATCTAACTATAAATTTAAAGAAGGAATTGTGAAAATACCCTACAAACTCAAAACCCCCTTCTTTCGTAAGTACTCCCTCCATCCGCTTTCAAGGGTTTCAACTTATTAGAGGGAAATGAAACCCTTGAAAGTGGATGGAGGGAGTACTACTCTCTCCGTTCATTGTAAATGTATTTTTTTACATTTTACACGTGAATTAAAGAGTATTATTATTTTATATATAATGGATAGTTGTATTAGTGGGGTGTATATATCTCATATTTTAATTGTATTAATTATTTATATCAATCTCATATGTCTAAAAGGATAAATTGATATACTATATTAAAAATGAACAATCCACACTGTTATTGTATGATTCTTTACAAAGATACTTTAAATAACAATAAATATACTTTAATTACTCTCTCCGTCCGCCATAATGAAGCGGATACCAAAAATGAAAAAATGGACTCTTTAAAGCAGACGGAAGGAGTATATAATAAACATACTTTAATAATGGATTAACTCGTCTCACAATTCGTGTCATAAATACTCGTCTCACAAGAAAGTAACTCTTAGTAATTTTGTTAAATATACAACAATAATTATATTTTTGTCATGTTTCTATTTAAAAAAGTAAGTTATACTCCCTCTCCAAAGAGTCAAATTTTCCATTTGAGCGTCCGCTTCTAAGGATTTTATTTTTCTTTTTAAATACATGGGACCCACACACACCTACTAATGGAATTAAAATATAGAGTTTATACATTCACTAATACAAATACCCACTACATATTAAATAATATTCTCACCGTCCAGTATCAATGTATACATTTACTTTTTGCACATGAATTAAATAGTATTATTATTTTATATATAGTGGATAGTTGTATTAGAGGATGTTATGATCCAATATTATTTGTATTAGTGGAGGGTGTGGGTCCCACGTGTCTAAAAAGAAAAATTGATAGAGTAAGGAATGACGGCCCAAAATAGTAAAATGGATAGATTAAGAATTGACGGAGGGAATAATACTCATTAATTCACGTACAAAAAGTAAATACGCCCCCTTTGGAGCGGACGGAGGGAGTATATAAATATACTCATATCCCACGTTAAATTTACACTACTCCCTCTGTTACACATATTTATTCGCACTTTCCATTTTAAGGTCTCCCACATATTTATTCACACTCTATTAATGGTAAAAATACATTATACATCTCACCTATTTTTACATTTTATTCATCAATTTCAATAACTTTATTCATTTTTTACACTTTATTCATCATTCCCAATAATTTTATTTACTTTTTTCTTTAATTACATTATATATTAAAAAAACAACACTTCTTAATCTCTATACCCATATAAATGTGAACAAATACGTGGGACGAAAGGAGTAATATTTGTTTTTTCACATAAATTAAAAAATATACTCCCTTTTTTGTCTCACTAATTACTGCATATTTTCTTTTTTGATCCGTCCCAACACTTATGTATGTTTCTAAAAATGAAAAAATACATCATAATACTATTTATTTTTTACACATATCCCAACAACTTTACACACGTTTTTTCATGAAATTATCCCAAATATCCATGTTGTACATACATTCCAATAACTTTACACATCTTTATACATAAAAAAATTTAATTTTTCTTGATCTACGTACATTAAATCAATACGTGCATAAATTATCGGAACGGAGAATTTAATATTTTAATGTATAATGAATTAGAATATAATAATTTAAATTTAGTCTCTTATTAATCCAAATGCACAAGATATTTAGGAGTACATTTTAATTGATAAGAGTGATTTTTTTTTTCAATGAAAATTTCTTCAATCTTAGAATATATATATATATATATATATATATATATATATATATATATATATATATATATATATATATATATATAAATCTGGAGTATTTATTAGTTACGATATTCATCACATTTTATTTTTTATACAATTTTTTCATAGTAATATTTTTTAAATAACAGTAATATTTTTTTAATCAAATATTTTTTTATTAAAATATTATTACTCTATGCATTTTATAAAACTCTTTTTATAAGACGTTAATTTCATGATAATCAAGAAAAATATCATTGATTGACGTGTTGGAAATAATACATTGCAGTATCAAAATTCAAGTCTTCTTTAAAATATTTGTGTAAAATGTGAAGTATATCTTTTCAAGTCTTCTTTAAAATACTTGTGTAAAATGTGAAGTATACCTTGTTTTTTTTTTTCAACAGAAATATCTGTAGGCAAGAAATTTGCATGGTTTTTGTTGAAATTTTCATATAACATATATCTTGAACATCTTAATTAATTTGTCATTTAGTGATAATGGCATGTCTGAAATTTGTAGGGGAATCATTACCACATTTTTGTGCAAAAATTAATTTGATAGTGATGGAATATATAACAATCATATGCTCTTCTGACTTGATATGTCTTTATTATTAATTAACTTTTCACTTTCTTAATGTTTGATTATCAAATTATTAATCTTATTGTTGTGACTTGCAAAAAGATTATAACATTATTTTTACTACTCTATGTAGAAGTAGGGGATACTTATTTAGAACTTTTCACATCAGTATACTTTCGTGATTAAATATATATCAATTTTTATTTATACTATAAATTATCATGAAATAATTTATAGCTTTGTAATCATTTTTCATCAATTGAATATCATTTTTTCTTATAAAGAATATTACTTCTATCCGTCTTACAAAAATCATTTCGTGAAATAGTCTCACATAAGTTTTTGTCATATAAGAGTGAGTCTAGTATGGATAGGGTTCACACGTGAACCCTTTTTTTGTAAAATTATTTTTAGTACAAAAATAAATTACTTTTTGAAGCGTAATAATTCTTCTTTTTAAAGATAATTTTTTATGTATTAAACAAGTAATCGATAAATTAGGGTGTGTTTGTCTCTCTAAAAGAAATTTTTCGTGTATTAAAGAGTAATTGCAAAACCAAATTCACATAATTAAATACAAAATATATAATGTAATATTTTATGAAATTGGTTAATGCAAAAATTATTAAATATTTGACTTTTATTAAAAATTGTCGTTCAAAGTAGAGAAAAGAGGATTATTCAATATTTGACTTTAATTTAGATAAATTTTACTACACAATCAAGTATTTGTTGGAAAATGTAGATAGTATTTGAAAGATGAGAAATGGAAAATACTTTAGAAAAATACTCCCTAGATGAAACATGAAAGTGTAATAGGTGGTCTCATTTCCTATTCCATTGTTATGAACATTTATTTCTGCGTATAAATTAAAAAATATATTATTTTAATAAAAAAATTTAAAATATAATTTTAATGTATTATAATATAATTTATTATAATATATTTTAATTATTAATAAGTATACTTAAAGGTAGTCTCTTGTGAGATAGATTTTTTTTAGATGGTTGTGAGATGAGTCGAACATTACTAAAGTATGTTGATTACTCCCTCCATCCCACACTAAGCTTCATATTTACTTTTCTATATTGTTTAAGAAAAGTTACACTTTTTGACTAACTTTATTGACTTTAGAGGGTATTGTAGTATTTTTAGGTAATAAAAAAAATATAATGTAATGGTATATGTGAGAAAAATGAGCGACAAATTTAAAATTTAAGTAACTTTTGAGGTTGTTGAATAAAATGATTTTTCCTTTTTTGGGGTGTGAAGAATATTGTGGGACAAACAAATGAGAAATTCTGAAGGGTTTTGTAGGAGGAGAGAGTATATAGGTAAAATATGCTTATTTGTAGTTAAAATATTTAAATAATAAAAAAATATTATAACACCCTAAAATCATACTCCCTCCGGCCACTTACAAGGTAACCGTTTGCTGTTTGCACTTGGACAATTCTAAGATCTTTATTTACTTTTTATACGTGGATTAAGGAGTATTATTTTTATAGGTAAAGTGGGTAGTTGTATTAGAGAGAAGTGGTGGATCATATTATATACTTTCTTTACTAAATAGAGGAAATTGATATTTTTAAAGCTGACACCAGAAATAGTGAAATGGATACCTTGTAAGTGGCCGGAGGTAGTACTTTAATTCATCATTTATCATACTTTAGATGATATCCTAAAAGTCGGATTCCTTCTTCCGATCACTCCAAATTTGCACTCTTTCTCCAGCATTTCAAATCGGATCCCCTTCTTCTAATCCTTCCAAACAAACACCCGTAAATGGTGGCCGTATTTTATTTCCATTCACTCTTTTAAAAGTTTCCAAACAAACACCCGTAAATGGTGGCCGTATTTTTAGTACACAAATTTTCGAGTTGACAATTTTACGGCATTATACTCTAATTAGTTATTTGGGAGAAAATTTTAAAATTTGATGTCCCAAATTTGCTTATGCAAGTATTATGTTATGCAAAACCTTGTGTGGACCCGGGTGCACGGCACACTCCGTGCGCCTTTAGAATTTTGTGTTAAATTGTATATTCTTTAGTATAAAGATATGTATCCTTTATTTTCTGGAGAAAAATAAAAAATATTAATGAAAAATGTATACCCTTTAGAATAAAATAGTGTACCCTTATTAATTAAAGTGTATAACATTTAGAACAAAATAATGTACCTTTACCCATTATACTAAATTCTAAAGGAGCACAATGTGTCCCGAAGGCACGCAAGACCAACTCATTATGTTATTTTAATTTTGGCTATTCGAAAATATAATATCCTAAAAATCATGTTATTGCCCCAAAAGATATTTTATATCTTTTTTTCATTAAATTAACTCTATAAATGTAAATATTATTTTGTAGGAAAACAAATTAAAAGGTTGCAACACTTTTAGTTCATTATATTTTTAGATTGAAAACAATAGGACATTATACTTTAAGTTTCGCTCAAAAAGGACATATTTAGCTCAAATCACCAAAATCGAACTTAATTTTTCAGTTCGAAACAAAACTTAATAGGGAGAAAAGTTTTTTTTTATAATTTTTAAAATTCAAAATTAACACCGACACTTTTGTTTTGAAATTATCAATTTTATCAAATATATACATTTGGGACACTATTACCCTCCAACATTAAACCTAAACCCTAATATACGCCAAATCCTTAAACCCTAAACCCCTCATCCACCCACTGCCCCCGGCGGCCACCCCTCCGCTGACGACCGGTGATCAGTGGCCGTTGTCGCGCAGTCTCTGGAAAGTTCGCCGGAGCTGCAGTCGTCGGTGGCAGCAAACGCCGGTCACCGGAGGCCGGCCGCCGCAGCGCCGTCGCCAGAAAGTTCACCGGAACTGCAGTCATCGATGCCGGACCCCTCATTCGCAGGCGACCGGTGACCGGAGGTTGGCCAGCCGCCAGTCATCGGATTCAGGTCAGGCGCCGTGTCTTCGCCGAAAATTTCGCCGAAGCCGCCACCGGAGATGGGTAGGTTGGGTATGGGTGTACCACCCCCTTGATAAAATTAATAAAATACACTAGGGGTCAATAGAGTCCAAAAAGTGTCAATTAGTCAATAAACATAATTAAGTTATATGATCGTCGGTATTAATTTTTCAATCTTCATTTTGGATAATTTTATATATCGGCACATCTTAATATTTATTCGCTTAAATTTTCTAAACAGATGATATATTATACTAAAATTGCCGGTCCAAAAATAAAGTGAACTAAAAATCCACCAATCCCAAAGGTAGTGTAATTGAAAAACATTTATATATATATATATATATATATATATATATATATATATATATATATATATATATATATATATATATATATATATATATATATATATATATATATATTTGCTGACTTGTCGTCTCCAAAACGCTCCAATATGACGTGTAATTTTCTTAATTTTTTGGATTTTTTAATACATTTCTTTTAATATTGTCCTTATTTACTTTTAATTAACTTCCTTATTTAATATTTTCTTCTTTTAAATAATGTGTTTCTTATTTTTAATAGTGATTTTAATATTTTGTTACAAAAAGGTGGATTTGGCCGTGATTTTAATATTTTATTTATTTATTTGGGTATCATTAATTAATTATTAAATCTTTTAATGCAATAAATTATTAATATCAAATTAAATCATATCACATATATAAAGAGAAAAAAGAATATTCCATAAAATATTCTCTCACACCCCACTTCTTTTTGGTTATTAATTCTAAATACTCACATTCGATTCTCCAAGAGGAATATGAGATTTTTTAAGATTTCTCTAGAGAATTGATTTATGAAAGTATAAAATTTTATTTCGATAAAGCGAATCAAGTAGAGATTTGATTTATCTCTAATAAATTGATTAAGTATTCTTAAAAAGGAAAAGAATTTATTCAAGTATTCTTGAATCGATTTATCTCTTAAGAATCGATTCTTCTAGTGGAAGAGAATCAAGTATTCTTGAATAGATTTGCATCTTAAAAATCGATTTTTCACGGGTAAGAAGATCGATTCAAATATTCTTGAATCGATTTACATCTTAAGAATCGGTTTTTCAAGAGAAAAAAATCGATTCTTCAAGAGGAAAAAATCAATTCAAGTATTACCTCTTAAGAATCGATTCAAATATTCTTTAAAATTTACCTCTAATTTAATAGTGATTTTAATATTTTATTTATTTATTTGGGTATCATTCATTAATTACTAATCTTTTAATGCAATAAATTATTAATATCAAATTAAATTATATCATACATATAAGAGAAAGAAGAATATTCCATAAAATATTCTCTCACACCCCACCTATAAATAAGACTTTTCGATTATTAATTTTAAATACTCACATTTGATTCTCCAAGAGGAATAAGAGAATTCTTCAGGTTTCTCTAGAGAATTGATTTATGAAAGTATAAAAATTTATTTCGATAGAGCGAATCAAATAGAGATTCGATTTATCTCTAATAAATTGATTCAAGTACTCTTTAAGAGGAAGAGAATTTATTCATGTATTCTTGAACCGATTTACCTCTTAAGAATCGATTCTTCAAGAGGAAGAGAATCAAGTATTCTTGAATAGATTTGCATCTTATAAATTAATTTTTCAAGAGTAAGAGGATCGATTCAAGTATTCTTGAATCGATTTACATCTTAAGAATCGATTCTTCAATAGGAAAATAATCGATTTAAGTATTACCTCTTAAAAATCGATTCAAGTATTCTTTAAGATCTACCTCTAAAGTATTGATTCAAGTTTTCTTCAAGTGAAAGAGGATCGACGATTCAAGTACTCTTGAATCGATTTACCCCTAGAGAATAAGATGTTGAAAAACTAATTCATGTATAGAAAAGCTTGAGTTCTTTAAGTTAAATCATTATTTCATATATCAAATAATATTAAAATTGAGTTTGTAAATATTTTTGTTAATTTTTTAAAGTTAGTATGTTAATATTTATTCATTTGCATATAGCTTAATTATTTAACTATGACATATGAATTGTAGTATAAAATTTGTTTACTTTAGTTGTTTATATAATTTGAAACTAATAAAATTTAAAAAAAAATAAAATTAATAAATTCATTACAAATTTATGAATATTTAAAAGAATAATATATATAATTAATTTTATTTATATATATTTTACATTATTTACTTTTAATTAATTTTTTTATTTACTATTTTCGTTTTTAAATAATGTGTTTTTTATTTTTAATAATGATTAAATTTTCATATTTTATTTATTTATTTGGGTATCATTAAATAATTATTACTAAACCTTTTAACGCAATAAATTAATAATTAATATTAAATCATATTAATAAATAAATAAATATATATATATATTATAATGGGAAAAAAGAATATTCCACATGTAATATTCTTGCTTACCCCACCTATAAATAAGACTTTTTGGTTATTCATTCTAAATACACATTTCATTTTCTAGAGTAATATGACGTTTTTTAAAGTTCCTCTAGAGAATTAGTTTATAAAAGTATAAAAATTAAATAAATATATATAGAAACTATTTAAAATATTTTAATAATTTTGTTTTAATTAATTTGACCTTATTTTTCATAAATAATCAAAATATATATATATATATATATATATAATATATATATATATATATATATATATATATATATATATATATATATATATATATATATATATATATATATTAAGTATTAATATAACAAAGTCCTTTGTCATTTGATTGTTCAATATAATCTTACTATTTATTTATGTTTCCTATGCATTTATTATGACTTATTTTCGTTAGTATCATTAATTGCAATTAATAAATAAATAATTTGATATAAATAATAAATTAATTAGTATCAAATCAAATCATGTATGGCAAAAAAATTTGAAATTTTTTTATATATAATTGATTGATATTTATTTTAGACATACAATAAAATTAAAATTTTATTATTAAGAGTTACATATTTTGATTATAATTACATTTTAATACAATGAAAAAAATGAAATACAAACAACTATATAAATATACAACAAAGAGACAAAATTGCCCCTATGTGATTGCACATTTTTGTAGAGAGATGGTGGAGTAATAAATTGTTTTCAATTGTATTATGTTATAAAGTAACATTTAAAAAAATACAAGTCAAAATTCTTTCAAATAATTAGAAAATATGTACATATATATTAATTTTTTTTACATGATTTAGTTATATGTTACAATATCAAAAGTCAAATGTTATAATTTGTTGCAAATTCTTTACATTGATAAAAAGAAATTGTCTAACTGTAAGAAAAAAATGCTTAATTAATGTTGTTACGTTATATAACACGAATTATTTAATTATAAAAAATAAGAATAATAATTAAATGATTCTGCATTGTATGCGGATTTCATACTATATATATATATATATATATATATATGGGGTTGTAAAAGCCTAAAATTAATATTTGAAATGATGAAAGGACTAGGCTAAAATTTTATTTTATGGTAATTAGGCTCAGATATATTGTATTTAAGATGAAATATTTATTAAGTTGGTTTTCTATGTCCCTGAAGATATACCGTGCCCCTATGGAAACACAAGAATTTCTTATTAAATTCTATATTCTTATGAGGGCACGGTGTGTTTTCGGGACGCACAAGTTTTGTCATACTACCTCCGGCCACTTACAAGGTAACCGTTTGCTGTTTGCACGTGGACAATTCTAATGTCTTTATTTGCTTTTTGCACGTGGATTAAGGACTATTATTAGTATAGGTAAAGTGGGTAGTTGTATTAGAGAGAAGTGGTGGGTCATATTGTGTACTTTTTTTACTAAATAGAGAAAATTGATACCTTTGAATCGGACGCCAGGAATAGTGAAATGGATATCTTGTAAGTGGCCGGAGGGAGTATTTATTAAGATTTCTTTTGGATGGACTTAATTTTTTCTAGATTGATCTTTAATTAAGAAAAATAAAATTACTTACCTACAGTATAATGAACTCTAGGTGGGCAGCACTTACATCCGCCTAGGGATGTAATCGAGTCGAACAGTACTAGGTTTGAGTATCGTTTGTTAAAGAATTACCGAACTAAAGCCTAGCTCGAACTCGTCAAGGAAAAAATATCGAACTCAAACTATTTGTTAAGGCTCATGAACGTGTTCACGAATATATAAAGTAACTTGTTTATGAACATTTTTTCTTGAACATTTAAATATTTTTGTTTGTATATATTAAAAGAATGTTTGGTTTATAAACATCTAATGTTATTCATAATATTAAATAAACAAACTAACAAAATATGGTAATAAACGTTACAAAAATATTAAATATTTAAATAATGACTCAAATTATTATCATATTTGTGTGGTTTAATATAAAATATTTAATTATTGAATATTAATAAATAAATAATAATATATAATACTAAAAAAATAATTATAAAATTTATGAACACGTTTGTGAGTCATTAACGAGCTCATTAACGAATATGCTCGCGAGCTTTCGAGCCGAACACCCTTAGACTTGAGTTTGGTTTGATAGACTATTTGAGCTCAAAATTTATGTTTGGTTTGGTTTGATAAGGTTAACGAACGAGCTCGAATGAACACTTTGTCGAATCGAGACCCGAATAGTTCGCGATCGGTTTAGTTCACTTACATCCCTACATCCGCCCCCGAACAAGACTCTTAGCTAATTACGAAATAAAAATCAAATAAATAAACTATAAACAAACATGGCCTTATAATTAGGTGTAAATTGATAGAAGATAATTGTCTTTCTGTTATAATTAAAGAGGGTGTATGGAAAAATTATGTAAAGTAGAAAATGTATCTTAGATTAATGGTTAATTAATAAAGTTGTATTAAGTTGGTTGATTGCTATTATATTAGCTAGAACTAAAATGTAAAAAGGCGCCGTGTTTAATATCAAAATATGGTTATTAAAGTCTAATTAGGGATGCCCTAATTATAATCAATACAGCTTTATTAATGATCCCACTAATCAATATTCTTACTCTCTTAATTTTTTGATTAATACTACACCTACTTCAAAGGACACATTCACATTAAATAAAATACATGCATATCCATTGACTAATGTACCAATTCAGTTAATTTAATAAAATTGAAATTATTTAATAAAGAGTAACGTGTAAATTAGAGTTTTTTTTTTATAAAAAAATTTTACTCTTTGATACATAAAGAGTAATTTCTTTAAATTGAAATTATTCAATAATGAGTGAGTCACGTATAAATTAGAGTTTCTTTTTTTTAATTACTCTTCAAAAAGCAATTAGCAATTTTCTATTTTAAAAAATACTATTCGATAAATTAGGATATGCAAAAATTTGAAGAGTCTATACATAAAGAATAATTTTCATGCCCTAAATATTAAAACTCCTTTCACAAGAGTGTTTGGATGTATTTATAAATACGTAATTAAATAGCGTTTAATATTTAGACTCTTTAATCACCTAGTTAATATTTGATTAATTACAATTATCTCATGAAAGTCCAAATTACTTATAATCACACATAAATTTAAGTAAATGATGATATCATTTTAATTTCACTGATTTTTTTTCCGTTGTTAAAACTATACGTTATTACATTTTCTTTTATTTTTAAATTGTAATTATTTAACACTGATTTCTAATGACATGTTAATATACATATACACTTATTATATCTGGATATCCCTCACTCTTTACTTATTTCACGTTGTTTAAAATTTTATTTTGTTTTATCAATTTTAATCCATATTTACGTATTTCACGTTGTTTAAAGATTGAAAGCTGGATTTAAGATCAGTGTAAATTTTATATTTAAAAACATTGTTTGTACAATATTACCAACGAGACATACTCATTTCAAAATACATTTGTCATTTTATGTGTTATGTTGGATAAATCTAATTCAAATACTAATTTCTTTCTGACAATATTTTATATATATATATATATTTATTTATTTATTTATTTATTTATTTATTTATAGATAGATAGATTCTTTTGACAATATTAGTTGATATATTACTTTCCATTTTTCATGCTCATTAGAAATACTAATTTAAGTACATAGATTAGTCATAAAGTATATTCATCACTTTGGGTAGTATTCATAATTTTTATTTTAGATCAATTATCATCCCTCATTTATTTTTTATTTTTACATTGGCTATACTATTCAAGCATTTCATCATTTAAAACACTAGGGCTTAATTAGATTTGAGTATTTAGGATTTTTTTATTTAGTCCACCGACCATCTAAACATTTATATTTATTTTTACATAATTTTACTATTGATATAAGTATAAAGTATTTATGTTCCCTTTTGATAATTTTGGTAATAATTAGTGTTACATTGACCAATCACCCATATTTACGATGATTATGTGGTTCACTTGGGTTAATTGGTTAAAAATATAGGTTAGTGGATAATTATATTTTAAAATTTTAATTATTTTATTTTATTTAATGATGGAGATCAAATTAAAATATAATCTAACAATTAAGACCGTTCAAGTCCATCGGTGCACCAGGTGCATAGTGGTTAGACTCATAAATTTGTTATAGCACTTCCTCCGTTCAATTTCAATCTTTACATATTTTTAATTTGGGAATCTCATTTCAATCTTTATATTTCCCTTTTTGGTAAATAGACCCAATAAATTAATTATTTCTTTTTTCATGAGCTCACACATCACATTAATACCCCTACCCACCTTACATTAAAATATTATTTCGCTTATCTCACTACACATTAAAATATTACACTAACATCACATTAATACCCCTACACACCTTAAATTAAAATATTATTTATCTTACCTCACTACACATTAAAATACTACACTATATTTTTTAATCTATATGCAAAAAGCAAACGTAAAGTTTGAGAAGGGAAGAGTATTAAATAAGAAAATAACTAAACTAGAGATGTATAAGTAAAATTAAAATATATAGATATAGCTTCTTGTTCGATGAACAACTCATTACTCAGCCTTAGTCAATCTTCACCTTCGTCTAGCTTTTCTTTCCCTGATATACAGACAACACCCTCTGCCTCCATCTAGGGTTTCGACTCTTGTTCTCACGTCTTCTACGTTAATCTTTCTGTGTCAAGTTTCCGCTTCTGGTACGTTTCTCTTTTTATGCTTCAGATTCAATTTTGAGATAACAATTTTAATTACGTATTTTTCCCTTTGATTTCGTTTATTAGTGGGCAATTATTAATTATAATGTTCAGGAAATTAGCCTTCTTTTTATGGTCAGGTTTTCTTAATTCCATTTTTAGAAATGGTTCTAACATTTTGAAATCGGAAATCTCCGGCGGGAGTAGCCGCTGGATGTAATCTGAGAAGCGCCATTGGCTTGCATCTTGCTAGATCCAGTGGTGGCGTTGGATAGCGACGACCATGGGCGGCGGCGGCACTGAGAAGAGAAGACCCGAGACGACTGAACAGGAGAACCCATCCATCCAACGGTAAATCCCTAAATTGTCATAAATTCACATTAAATTTCCCATAATAAACAATAATTACTGCCTTGCCTTTTCCTCCGTCTTTCAATTTTCCCAATTTTTAGATAAGAATTCTAATTAGTTATTTCCCAGATTGCCTAGCTCAAGAAACCCTTATTTTTCCCCCTTAGTTTGTACAGAATTTTCCGAACGCTCCTTGGCATATTCGCAGTTACAGTCATCCCAAAATTTCCCCTGCTGCAGCGCTGCCTCATGACACAGGTTAGTTTTCGTATTCCTTATTAATACATTCTTCATGTGGAAATTTCTCATTAATTATTACTTTAACTTTACTAATCGTAGGGGTTGTCTCTTGCTAACGTATTTATTTATATTTTGTGAGAACAATTTGTTGGGATGGAATTTGGTGTAAACTTTGTCTCATTTTCTTGAGTATCGACTTCATCTGACGTCTGCTGCTATTTACTCTGTGTAAGAGTTGAAAATAATAAAATCTTTATATTTACTTTTAGCTAGATTTTCCATGAAGTTTTATGCAACACTGAAGCGCTGTTTTTCTTCTTCTTTGGAATTTATTGAGTTTTTTATGTGAGAAATCAGAATTACTTGGTATAGATTAGATAATTTGAGTTGCATCTTATTTAATCCTTCATAGTTTCTGATCTTTCTTGTCGCACCAAGAAATATTTTGGATATGGCAGTGAATCTTGTATAAGTTTATGTCTCTTTTCTTTGAATGGTTTCAAGTTATTAGATGGTGTACATAAGCATACAAAGCTGACATTCTGGGATGTTTTCCGCAATTTGTATAATGAAACCCACATTTTATTTTAATTGGAACTGTTTTCCTCTTGCTTCATCTCCAATAAACTACTCTACTTCCATTATTTTTCTTTTTTGCTACTTGATTTATTTAAAAGTGAAATTTTTTTCCTCATTTTGGTTCTTAACAAATGGGTAAAAAAATCATTATCCTCTATAGTAGAAAACTAGAACATGAGTTTAACCTTTAAAATCAGAGCAATACTTCGATGAGCCTGTTTGGTGAGATGATTTGTATTCTTTTAACTGAATAAAATTGTTGATCCCTTTTTGTGGTACATAAGTGATTGGAAGTAATTTTTTATTTTTACCTCGGATTATGCATCATGGTGTAGTTATGTTATATACACAATAAAGCATTAACTCCTTAACTTTCATAAAAGTAAGCCATTGTTAGGATCCATTTTACAATTAGAGTATATGTTGTGAACTACAAACTGTCACTGGTAGGATCCATTGTATAATTAGAGTATATGTTGTGAACTACAAATGTACTTTTGAACATTTAATTATGATCTGCCGTTTAAATATTAGAATAATTTTCACACACTTATCTCTAACTTTAGGCTTGCAGTTATTTACTCCAACTTATAAGTCATTTTCCGATTCCTCTGAATCGCTTGGCTACCAACTTCTTAAAACTTATATGTGTATTATATTGTAAACGGCAACATGTTGCATTGGTGAATATAACGCGGCTGCTCACTCTGATGACTCAGACTGACATTGAAACAAAATATGACTTCTGTAGGGATTTTCGTAAAGTTGACGTTCTCCATCTTTCATTTTATCGACTTGTTAATTCTTCTATGAACTATTTTTGTTGTAAGTTTTACACCATTCACAAAGTGAGGCATTTCAAGCCAACCCTCATCCTCCCCAGTGAAATGCTTTTTATTGAACTGCAAACAATTACTTATGTCAAGTAAAAAATAAAAGTCCAGAATTTTTCATCTTTCTTCTGAAATGTTGCAGCTAGCGTTGTCAGTCACACGAACAACATGATGCTAGAGCCATTTGGTCGCAGTTGTCAAAGGTATGTTCTTTTCTTATAATTTATTCAGCATTTGCGAACTCTAAACAAACATCAGAATATATTAGCCAGCAACGTATATGTTCATTTTATGGCAATAGCCTTTTGACATGAATGTATATAAAATATTGTGCATATATATAACCCATTATATTTGTAAACCCAAGTTACTGCTAAAATAATAATAATAAAAATAATAATAAAATGGGCTAACTCACGAAGTGAGGTGCCCCCACTAGTCTTCTCTAAAAAGCTTCATTTATCATTATTTCCTCACCTTTCCATCATCTTTTTTCTTTTCTAAATAAAATAACAATTTATTCTATTTATCCTTCTTTCCTCACCTTTCCATCATCTTTTTTCTTTTCTAAAAAAAAATAACAATTTATATATTCTCTTGATGCAAGTGCACGAGCAACACTACCTTAATTAACTAATAACAAAACCATAACTAAACAAAAATTTCACATTAAAAAATAGGATAACATACAAATTTTTTTGAATTGTTTTATCGGTATTAATTGAACTCTGCAATTAATGTATGCTTAAATCAATAATTCTTATGCAATATGTCAAGTGTTACTTCAAATTCTAAACATTACCCCCTCCGTCCCTCTAATATGTATCCATTTACTTTATTCAATTGGATTGAGGAGTATAATATTTTAATGTGTAATCAGGTGAGAGAAATAATATTTTAATGTGTAGTGAGTAGTTATATTAGTGTTGAGCGTGGGTCCCTTGTGTGTCACATCAATCCAAAAAAGGAAATGGATACTTTGTATTTGGACGGATCAAAATGGCAAAATGGATACGTATCAAGGGGACGGATGGAGTAAACATTATACAAAATAATTATTCAAGAAAAAAAAAAACCACAAGGTTGCTTTATCTTTGTTGATCAAGAAAAAAAAGAATAAAGAAAAAAATAGTTATGAGAATTAAATTATCAAAGAGACAAAGTATTCTCTCTCATATTTACTGAAATCCTTGCAATTGGAAAGTACTTCTATGGTCTTTAATTTCCATGAATTCCTTATTCTTCATCTTATTTTTCGCAACCCATTAATATATTAAAGAAAAAAGAAAAAGAAAAATAAAAGAGAACAAAGGACTATATACTCTCTCTCTCACCTCCTAGTCCTAGTTAAACTTTTAACACCTTTCCCATTAATATATTAAAGAAAAAAAGAAAAAGAAAAATAAAAGAGAACAAATGACTACATACTTTCTCTCTCACCTCCTAGTCCTAGTTACACTTTTAACACCTTTCGGCTTTTCATGGTGCTATTAAAAAAGAATTAAATTTTGTATCTTATTTATTTATTTATTGGATGTACATTTTAGATTATTATGTCACACCCACAAATAGGATAAAGGTAAATTAGAAAATATAGAGCTTATTTATGCCAACCTATATTTCCTTTTCGCGTTGAATTTTACCCACAACTTTTTAGTCTCACAAATTCGAAAACTAATTCATAATTAAGAGAGAGAAAAAGATTTTAGAGAGAGTGTGATCGTATTCAAGAACCCTAAAACGAAACCTAAACTTCAATTGGTTTTTCTTGTTGTGCAGATTCAGTATATATTTGGGTTTGAGTTTCAATTTTCTGCTTTTGGAGCTACAAAGTCTTCTTCTCTCATCTCGAAAAGCATCATTTTGTTCTTCCCTTCAAAGCTCAGATTCTGCAGCATTTGATTTGAAGATTACCTGTGGGTTGTAATTACCGGAAATAATCTTTGTTTTGGATTTGTCTTCCATAAAAATTTGAATCAGAATGAATTGGGGAGAGAGAATATGAGAGCCGGTTTAAGCACGATTCAGCAGACCCTAACGTCGGAGGCGGCAAGTGTTTTGAACCACTCCATAGCAGAGGCTAGTCGTCGGAACCACGGTCAGACTACGCCTTTGCACGTGGCGGCGACGCTTCTGGCTTCACCGTCGGGATTTTTACGGCAAGCATGTATTCGCTCCCATCCTAATTCCAGCCACCCGCTTCAGTGTCGAGCTTTGGATCTCTGTTTCAGTGTGGCTTTAGAACGGCTTCCGACGGCTCAGAACATGGATGGCTCGGGGGTTGAGCCGCCACTCTCCAACGCCCTCATGGCGGCTCTAAAGCGAGCCCAGGCTCATCAACGGCGCGGCTGCCCGGAACAGCAACAACAGCCGCTCCTCGCCGTGAAAGTGGAGCTGGAGCAACTGATTATATCCATACTCGATGATCCCAGCGTGAGCCGCGTGATGAGGGAAGCCAGCTTTTCGAGCCCAGCTGTAAAAGCAACCATTGAGCAATCATTGAATACTTCCAATGCCCATCATCAAAATCCCGCCGTCGGCGAGAATGTGAATTTCGGATCAGGTATCAGAGGAATTCCATCGCGATTGCTTTCCACCCCTGGTCAATTGTCAATGCCGCCGTCTTCATCTCCGATTGCCGCTAATCGGAACGTGTTTTTGAATCCCCGACTACAGCAGGCGCAAATTAGGGTTCCCAACGAGGAAGAAGTGAAGAAGGTGTTGGAGATAATGTTGAGAAGTAAGAAGAGGAATCCAATTCTGGTGGGGGATTCGAAACCTGAAGCTGTGGTGAAGGAATTATTGACGATGATAGAGAACAAGGAGGTGGGAAGTGATGCAAATTTGAAGAATGTTCAGGTTATATCTATGGAGAAAGGGGTTTTATTCAACAAAAATCAGATCACAGCTAAGATTGAAGAATTGGGAGGTTTGATCGAGAGTAAGATCAGAAATGGTAGGGTGATTCTTGATTTGGGAGACTTGAAATGGCTAGTGGAGCAGCAACAGAAACAGCCGGTAGTTTCTGAGATGGGGAGGGCGGTGGTGGTGGAGATGACTAAGTTACTGGCCAGATTCGGCGGCGGAGAAAGTTCTTCCGACGGTAACAAACTCTGGTTAATCGGAACAGCCACCTGTGAAACATATTTAAGGTGCCAAGTTTATCATTCCACCATGGAAATCGATTGGGATCTGCAGGCTGTCCCTGTTGCTCCGAGATCGCCTCTTCCCGGAATGTTCCCCAGGTATAATTTTTCTGTAGATTGAATTTGATTATTGTTTTTGTTGTTGGATTGGCTTGCTTTTAGACTAATGAATCTTGAATTCCAGCACTGTGTTCATCCATTTCTTTTGTGAAATCTAGGTTTGATTATCTGATTTGTAATTGTTGTAATGTTTCAGGCTGGGCAATGAGAGGATTCTAAGCAATCCAGTGGAGTCTTTGAATCCATTGAAAATCATCACATCTCCACTGCATACTTTAACAAAACGCATATCTGAGAACTTGGATACTGCTCAAACATCATCCTTCTGTCCTCAATGTTCAGAGAATTACAAGAAAGAGCTGGTGAAGCTCGTCGCCATCGAGAAGTCGTTCTCCGAAGCTAAGCAGCAAGCAGCCCGACCATCTCTACCGCAATGGTTGCAAAATGCAAAACTCAACACTACTGATCCCAACAAAAAAGATGAATCACTTGTATGTTCATGTATGATTTCGAATAAGCTCGTTGATTATGTGTAGAGCTAGCTAATGGTTTTGTGTTTTTATAGGGGACGGATAAAGAAGTGCTCTCCAAGCAGAGGACTCAAGAGTTGCAGAAGAAATGGCGGGATACGTGCTTGCATCTGCACCCTAATTTTCATCAGAATAATCGGCCTGAACAAACAGGTCCACCCACTCTACCTATGACTAATTTGTATAGTTCAAACATCCTCCTACGTCCGCCTTTCCAGCCTAAGCATGCATCCAAACCTCTTGGAGAAGCCCTGCAGTTGAACATGAGTCAAGTTACTAGTCGGCCCACGGAGCTCACCAATGTGGCAAGCTCCCCTGGAAGCCCTGTTAGGACTGATTTGGTTCTTGGAATGAAGGAACCGGATAGCACCTCGGAGAAAGCTGCAGAAGATCAGGCTAAGGACTTCTTCGGTTGCATCTCTTCAGAACCACAAACTAAGTTGCTTGATAAGTTCTCCAATGCTTTAGATGTTGAAACGTATAAGAAACTGCTCAAGGGCCTCATGGAGAAAGCATGGTGGCAGACAGAAGCAGTCTCCGCCGTGGCATCAGCTATTACTCGGTGCAGATTAGGCAATGGCAAGCGACGTGATGTTGGATCAAGGGGTGATACGTGGTTGCTGTTCACGGGACCTGACCGAGTCGGGAAGAAGAAAATGGTGTGGGTGTTGGCCGAGCAAATATGTGGGGCTTGTCCTGTGATTATATGTTTGGGCAAGATACGAGACGACGAAGAATCGGATACTAACATTCGTGGAAAGACCGCCATTGATCGTATTGCAGAGGCTGTAAGGAGAAACCCCTTCTTGGTGATCATGCTTGAGGATATTGATGAAGCTGATATGCTCGTTCGAGGGAGTATAAAACGAGCAATCGAGAGAGGGAGGCTCACTGATTCTCATGGCCGTGAAGTCGGTCTTGGCAATGCTGTATTCGTAGTAACCGGAGATTGGTCTAGAACGAGCTCCGAAGCTCTGATCTCTGGTCAATTCATGGATGACACGAAGCTGTCGTCTATAGCAGACAACGGTTGGCAATTGGCATTGATCGTAAGGGAAAAGAGCGCCAAACGAAGGCCGAGCTGGTTGCAAGACGAAGATAGGCCATTGAAGCCGAGGAAGGAAACGGGATCAGGCCTATCTTTGGACCTTAATCTTGGAGCAGCATACATGGAGGATGAAATAACAGATGGTACCCACAATTTGAGTGACCTGACAATCGATCATGACGATGAACTTTGCCTCGTAAACGCACAGGTTTCGACCACATCAGTGCCTCACGAGCTAGTAAGCAACATGGACGATGTCATAGTATTCAAGCCCGTCAGTGCAGCCTTTCTCCGACGCGAGATCAAGAAAACCATAGTCGTAAAGTTCTCAATCACGGTAGACGAAAATGTGTCGATAGAAGTGGAAGACGACGTGCTCGAGAAGATCTTAGGTGGTCTATGGCATGATCGGACCGGCCTAGGAGAATGGATAGACAAGGTACTCGCACCAGGGTTCAATCAGCTGAAAGCTCGTTTACCGTCCGATAATCGGAGCAATGTCGTAGTCCGACTAGTAGTGGAGTCGGACTGCAGCAATCGAGGGAAGAGCATAGGTAACGTAGATTGGTTACCTAGTAGTGTAATGGTATGAGGAGGGCGTGAAAGAAGGGGGTAGAAATGATAATTTTGTATATCTATTGGACCACATTTGTAAATATTCAAATATATATTCAAATATACGGGGGAGTTATAGTCACTTTAATTGTCATACTCTCTCTCTCCCCCATCTTGTGATGTGCATTCAAGATGTCATTGAAAATGTGTGTATCCACATTTAATTTTATAATGGTTTCTTGTTTAATCCAAATAATTATATTATTAATTATATTAGTATCATCCATAAAAAAAAATTTGGATCAATAAATAGTAGGTGAAAATGTATTTAAAAATTATTAAGCGACACATTCGCTTTAGAAAATTACCGATAAATATAAAATTATATTTTGTTTTTTCCTATAATTCAGTCATATATTAGTGTGCATTGTTAAGATGGAAACAAAAATACATTATTTATACATTCATTCTATTAAGAAAGAAACTGAAAATACGCGATTAAATTGAATAACCCTATTAATGTACATTACTGTGCATTCTTGAGAGAGAAACAAAAAATACGTGAGAGAGAAACAAAAAATAAGTGATTAAACTGAAAAAGACTATGAATGTATTTCAGTATGCATCTTTGAGAGAGAAACGGAAAATATACAATTGAAACTATTGTTGAGTACATTAGTGTGCATTTTAAGAGAAAAACAGAAAATCGAAATTATTGTTAAATACATTAGTGTGCATTTTAAGAGAGAAACAAAAAATACGCAATTAAATTGAAGAATCCTACGTATGTACATTAGTGTGTTGAGAAAGAAACAGAAAATACATAATTAATTAAATTGAAAATAGGGTTGTTATAATTATCTTTAAATCTCTTACCTATTGTTTTTATTGATTTAATGTACATTAGTGTTCAATGAAACTAGTGTTAAGTGAAAACGTTGAAATATTCAGCGTTATAAACAAGGGTAAAACTAGAAAAAAAATATACGTTTAGAACAATGTATTTATTAATAATTAGTTTATATACACGCGTACCTATCTATCCATCGGTAATAATATCAAAAAATTAATATCGACACACGAATTTTATATTGATGTGTGCGATTTAAATTTATGCACAGCTCTTTAGCGCATTTCGATCGTAGTTTTTTATTCATGACTCTTTATCATTTCATATTAAATTCGATCTACATTATTCCTATTTTAATAATGTAATTAATGAAAAAACTAAATTGACATAAGCATTATAAATTAAAAAGGGGTTGTTTTGGTTAGTTATCACTTTTTATTAAATATATTATTATTATTTTTTTTAAAATGTTATTATATTTTATTTATATTATAAATTATTTATAAATAAATATAATTTTTATAATAAAGGATATTATTTCTTATATGCTCTCATGGAATCATTTCGTATTCCAGCTTTACATAAGTCTTGCCATGAAAATTTTACCGAACTACACTATAATAAAAGTACTAAAACTCATAACTTTATAGGACTATGATTGAATTTTAAATATTGAAAATTATAATTTGGAAAGATAAAAGAAGAAAGAAAAAGACAAGAATAGATACACATAAATAATTCATATTTTTAGCCATATTTAACAAACATTAACGAGTTTGTGTTTTTCTACGCAATTTCCTAAATATAAGACCCATTTTAATTTAAAGAAACGAAAATGAAGTTACACGTATTCAAACACAATAATAATAGATTTTTTATATGCTCAATTTTCTTGTTATCAATTTAATCTATTGATCAAAAGGCTAGGAGGTCCATATTGTTTGGTCAGTGCCTCAGTTTGTTTTGAAAGAAAAAAATAAAATTCGAACAGTCGCGTTGGTCGTAATAGATAGACTTTCATGCTGGAGCAAGAACTCGCATGAAAGTTTCATTTCAGGGAAGGACGACGTACTATGATACTTTCTGTTTTGTCGAGCCCTGCTTTGGTCTTTGGTTTGATGGTTGTACGTGCTAAAAATCTGGTACATTCCGTTTTATTTCCTATCCCAGTCTTTCGCAATACTGCACTTTACCTCAATGGATAAGATAGAATATTTAAAAAAAAACCTAACACGTCATTACTGAAGCATGCTAGACGTACATGTCATCTCTTCATTTAAAAATAGTACTCCCTCCAACCATAGAAGTTGACAAACTTTCCTTTTTGCTTTAGTTTGTCTCACTAAAGTTGACATATTTCCTTTTTAATAATGGGACCCACACAAAAATAATTAATCTATTCTCATGGCCCCACATATCACCTCTAATACAACTACCCACTACACATTAAATATTATTTCTCTCACTTCACTTTACTTCATTTTACATTAAATTATTATACTCTTTATTCTCCGTGCTAAAAAAAATTATACCAACTTCTCTTGGATGGAAGAATTACTAATTTTAAAGATTAAAGCTCGACTTTAGTAGGACCGGTCATATTGCTATAAGTGTAAATTATTATATTATTTAATTCTTTATATCCGTTATGTAATTTGTGCACGTATTATAATGCGCGGAGATTAATAACAATTAATTTTTATGTATAAAGATATGTAAAGTTATTAAAATGTACTCCCTTCGTCCCGCCCATATTGCAACGTTTACTGTAAATTTTGTGAGAGTTTTATGCAGTCAAACGCGCAGTTTGACCGAGACGGAGGGAGTATGTAAAAAGTGGGTATTTTAGATAATTTAATGAAAAAAAATATAAAGTTGTTGAGATATGAGTATAGACAAAATCTCTTGTGAGACAGATATGAGACAGGTCGATCCATCACTAAAGTATTACTATATTGTATAAATAAAGTATGTTTTCTAAAGTATGCTTAATTATGCATTAAAGTATGATTTTAGCGTGTTATAGTATGATTTATTATTAACTTATTTTAACTACAAATAAACATATTTTATCTATACCAATGATCTGAAAATCAGACTGGACCTGCCGGTTCAACCGGTTGGACCGGGAACCGGTTCTGAAATCGGTCCGTAAAGGCTAGAAAATCGTTTATGGTGTTGGACCGGTTGAACCGGCCAAACCGGGAAAACCGGTTCAACCGGTTTAACTATTATTTTTTATTATTTTTTTAATTATTTTTTTTACTTTTTTAATTATTTTTAAACTTTTATGATATTTCACTTTTATTTTTATTTATTTTAGAACATAATATTTACATTTTGAATTAACTTATGAATTATATATTGAGTGTGTATATTATAAACTATGTATGAAGTATAAATTATGAAATATAGATAATTTTATTTAATTATATTTTGATTTTAAATTGTATTTTAAATTTTAAAAAATAATTTAGGTGATTATATATTTTTATAAATGATAATTTTATAAAATATAATTGAAAATATGTAAAATTCAATTTTCCGGTTGAACCGCCCGGTTGAACCTTGAACCGTTGTCTCTTTCGTTTCGTTCTCCGATCCGATTTTCTAATCACTGATCTATACAATAAACATATTTTAGTGATGGGTCAACATGTCTCACACCCGTCTCACAAATTACCCATCTCACAAGAAAGTATTTCGTGAGTATATTTATATATATATTTTTTTAATGGAAACATGACAAAAATATAATTATTGTTGTATATTTTTAACACAACTACTAAGAGCTCACGCGAATCTATGACACCAATTATAATACCGGTCAGACCCATTGTTAAAGTATGTTTATTATATAAATAAAATATATTTATTGTTAGTTAAAGTATATAGTAAAGAATCATACAATAACACTGTGAAAGCATATTTTAATTCATTATTTATTATACTTTAGTAAATTACTTTAACTAATAATAAACAAATTTTATCTATATAATAATGATACTTTAATAATAGATTGATCCGTCTCACAACCCGTCTCACAAGAGACTTTGTCAACCACTAATATAACTAAATAATAACGATCTTAATCCCTGTAAAAATATGACAAGTATATATATTAAATGACATCGTTTTTAATAATCTCTCAAAAAATTAATCTCTCTTCCTCAACATGGTTTGCCGCTGTCTAGTCCCGCCGCGGTGTTGCTTCTTCCACCGTAAAATCGCCGTCACGGGTGGTCTTATTGTGGTTGTCAATATTGCAATTGCATTCTTTGACTCGGCATTGGAATCGACTCACTTCCTGACTCGGCCTAGATCTGCTGTGAACATAGAAAAAGGGTTCTGTTGGGGGTTTACACATTTATCTTCAGGTATTTTGAGCTAATGCTCTTCTGAGTTTCGATCAGAATTACTTTTTGATATGGCGTGTTTTAATTTTTTTCTGGATTTGTTTGTTGCTTTTATTTGTGATGTGTGATGGAATTTTGCAATGCTAATCTCCATTTGTGTATTTATTTATTTACGACAGGAGCTAGCAGAGGTCGACAACATGACCACGTCGGAGAAAAGAAGCAACACGTGCGGTGGGACTAGGCAGCGGCAAACCACGTTGAAGAAGAAAGATTAATTCTTTAGGAGATTATTACTTGTCATATTTTTATTCTTTTTAACAAGTGGAGGATAAAAATGCGACATGTCAGTGACCGGGCAGGCCTCCCACTGCCCGGTTGCTTAATTTGAAAAACGGGTTAAAGTTCGAGTATTTATCTGTAAATATTGAAAAGTTTAGAGTAATTTAAATTTTGCGAAAAGGTTGAGAATATATATATATATAATAGCACAAGTTGGGGTATTTCTATTTTTATTTTTTTTCTCGACTAAGAGTCGATTTTTTTTTTTGGAATGTTTTAAGATGCAATCTTGGTCATTAATGCATCCAAATCAATCTTGGCAATCCATTGTTAATTTTATTGTTGTCCCGCAATAACCCTAACATAAAATTTCGGGTTATTCTGCAGTGCACCGAGTACAATATCGGTGCACTAATAGTTTATAGGTAGTTTTTTAGGGTGTAATTATTTTTATTTTTAAAATTTTTAATTATTTTATTTGATCAAAAGTAGTTAATAATTCTACTTTTTTTATCTAATGGTTCTTATCAAATATAGGTGAATCGGTGCCCAGGTGCACTCTAGTTTAACTCTAAAATTTCACTGATATTCTTGCTCCTTCCAACCGCCTCTTAAAGACTGGGTTTCAATTTGAAGTTCCACAATCTGCGAATCTTCCTTCTATTTCCTTTTGGTTAAATTGTACAATGTTCTCTATTTTTTGAATTTTTGTCTTTTTGTTTCATACCGATTAACAGTTTGCAGGATATTGACCTGCACTTTTGTATCTCATGGTTTTAAATGTAGGTAAATCATCCAAATTTTTTATTCATTAAATTTTTTTTTCTTATAGTTCGTTGGATCTGCCATTTTTCTAATTCTTTATTGTTTGTGTTAATTTTTCTTAATCATCCCGACAATGATGGTGTCTTTGTATATTTTTTAGAATCTCATGCTCTTCATGAACTTCGAGGTTAGTTTAATTTTTTTATAATCTTAATTATAATCTTAATATATTAAAACTGTGAAGGAGTTGATAAATTTTTTTAGACAATTATATCCCTACTATATTTTATTGGGTGGTTTTTGGGTGACCCGGGTTCACTCATGACCCTCTCACATGTGGAGTGGGTGCCCACCCCCTGACATGTGGACACACACCCCCTCATGTGAGGGGGACATGGTGACCCTGGTTACATAAGTGAGCCTCTATTTTATTATATACCTATTTGCGATCTACTTAATTATTATTATAAATTAACTCTTAAGATAATATAGAACAAATAACATGAAACATTCAATGTATATAAATTAAATGTATCTTTATTATTCATTATTCATTATTAATTATAACAAAATATAAATATAATCTTTTCCTTTTTCATATATATTTTAATATTTACAATCTATCCTATAATATTTTGTTTATTTATTTATATTAATTAGAAAAGAAGAGATATTATTTATGTTTATGTTTTTAATTTATGTTCATGGTTTTCTTATTTTAATATATGATTTAATTAATAACTTATATTTAATTATAAAATACAATTATACATACAACCTTTTAACTTCATGTCATTAATGTATTCATTCATTAAACATTCAATATATGAATGAGTTGAGGAGACTAATCATATATTATAATTTGTGGGGTGTTCTCTTGTGATCAAATAATAAAATATTTTTGCATTTTCAATTTTTTGGATGTAATAGAGTCTTCTTTTGAGTGCATTTTTAAAGATTTCAAAGGTCCCTCAAACTGTTCCGTTTTAGCGTTTTTATTTTTCCGTCCATCATAAAAAATGTATGTTGGAACTATGTGCATATTGCATGTTATGATTCATGTATTGTAATTATATGTTATGATTCGTGAAATAAACAAATCGTAGTAAAGGTTACGCCAAAATCTTAGTAACCATACCAATATAAAATTACAATAATATTAAATAATTATATCGTGCCATAAAAAATTTATTAATCTTTTTACATCATTTAACCTTATTAATTATTGTTTACTTTACATTCATATTATATGGACTTTGAAAGGCTTTTGCAATTAATTGAACCGTATATATCTTTAATCTTAAATAATTAATATATTTACATAACATTCATTTTCCTCAATGATTTATTTTGAATGGCTTGCAATTCATATTCATAAAACCTAAAACTTCTCATCATCTATTATTGTAGAAGAAGTAGAGTGTGATTATCTACTTTGAGACCTTTTTATTTTGCTTTATTTATTTTATCAGTAGTTTACTTGAAGTAGTTCAGTTGATTTGTCATATGACATTTATATTTCGGGATCACCTCGTTTTAATAATGGTGATCATGGAACTCCGAAGTCTCCCATGAAAGGTGATTTCTATTTTTCATGTATTTGTATTAATCAATTATATATGTGCAATAGTTTCAAAACTCTGGTGGATATTCCAAAATGAAATCTTTTACGAAAAGATAAAATCACACTACCTCACATTTTTAATCTCTAATAAATCTCAAATTAACTAAATATGGACACTTAGAATTTTCTTTTCTTTTCTTTATTTCCTTAAAAATGCCAAATTAACCAAATGTTAGACACCCACATTTTACAATTCTATTTAAAGAATGTATTTAAATTCAATAATACAGAAGATTCTATTAAAAATTAAGATTGGAATTTAAGAAAAAAATCACAAAAAATCTAATTACAAATTATGACATGTCTGCGACGTGCAACGAACGTTTTAAAACTCTAGTATATATAAAATGCGTTTTGATCCCTGATGACCTACTCTATCGTCTATACATTATGCTTATATAAATGTGTGTTAACGATTAACAATTTCTGTTAGAGTTCAGTCATGGATTCGATCCCCTTTATATTTATATAGAAACGAATTCTACAATGAAATTATGGGTTATTTGTATTGATGTTATTCAAAGAGGGATACAGGGAGAAGAATCAATTGGGCTATTGAGTTTTTATTGGGCCTATGAAATTACTTTACATTTTGGGCTAAATAATTTCTTTTATAAAGTAGGTACTAACTAGCACTAAAATGCTTAACTTATAAATGTTGGGAGGAGAATAAATTGGGCTGTTGAGTTTTTTTTGGGCCTATGAAATTACTTTACATTTTGGGCTAAATAATTTCTTTGATAAAGTAGGTACTAACTAGCACTAAAATTAGGGATGTCAATTTCGGCCAGACCCGACCCGCACGTTTTGGGGCGGCACAGACCCGGCCCGTAGGAGAAACGGGGGGCGGCCCGGCCCGGACCCGTAAATATACGGGGCGGGTCCGGGTCTTAGCTTAGACCGGCCCCGGACCCACATATAATATAATAAAATTTATTTTATATTTTATACATATAATTATATTTTAGGTTAATATATATATATATATATATATATATATATATATATATATATATATATATATATATATATATTATATGTATATATTATATTAAATTATTTATAACTATATGTTATATATAATTATATTTAATATTCTTATAGTTTATTTATTTATTTAAATATATAGATATTTTTTGTGTGTGAGTAAATGTTAAATTAAATGTATGAAGTTGATAAAATTTTAAAAAAAACGGGGCAGGGCGGGGCGGAACCGCCCCATTCGGGTCTAGATCCGGACCATATAGTATAGGACCCGTGCGGGTCCGGGGCGATTCCGGGGAAGGCTTCTTACAAACGGGTCGGTCCGGGTAGTGTACTACCCGCCCCAAACCCGTCCCGTTGACACCCCTAACTAAAATGCTTAACTTATAAATGTTGGAAGAAAATTTGGAAATGGAATACTTTTGAAATTCCTTCACAACATAGATCCATGAATAAATCGTAGGGGGAATTGTAAAATAGTAAAATTTATAGAGTCCAATCAAACAATTATACATATATTTTTTATAATTAAATTATTAATTTTAATTTACTATTTTATTTAAAATTTAAATAAATTACCTCCTAAAATAAATTGGTAAATAATTAATGATTAATTTGAGTCCAACAAATTAGATGAGACTTAAATCAAATGTGGTTCGATTCAAGTCAAACAACTCAAGATAAATTAAATAATGTCCCAAATCAAATAAGTTTGATTAAAACCCAATTAAATTAAAGGTTCAAGTCCACAAAATCAAGTTAAATGACCAATCAAATTGTCTTGTGTGGAACAAAAATTACTTTGCTTAAAATTCGAGTTCATGCAGGGAGAGTCCTGTGCAAATGTCTTCCAATTAACATGAACCTTTAAAGAAGAAAGGTTTTGGTGCAAGATGCTAAAGTTAATTGTTGTTTTTGCAAAGAAGCTTCGGAAACAATTAGTCATGTCTTCTTCGAATGTGAATATTCCTATCGTCTTTGGATAGAGTGTATTAAATGTCTTGAGTTTAATTTGGTCTTATCCTCATTTTTCTCTATAAACTTACTTCATTCTAGTATGTAGACTTACTAGAGAGAGGAAATGAAAGATATTTTTTGTTTATCTTTGAAAATGTGTAGTGTGGTTGATATGAAAAATCAGAAACTATGTAATTTTCCGCAATGAAAAGTTCGACATTTACAAATTATTGAAAGAAGTTGAAGCTCGTCTTTGGAGTTGGATTCTTGGAATACATTCAGTGAGTTTATCAATTTGTTATGAAGAATGAAAATGATCTATAAGATTCATTTTATAAATGTTAGCTGGGTAAAATCTACTCCCTCTGTCCCATAAAAGTTAACACAATTTTCTTTTTGGTTTGTCCCACTAAAATTGACACATTTCCTTTTTAATACATGAGAATCACACAAAAATAATTAATTTATTCTCATGAAACCCACATATCACCTCTAATACAACTACCCACTACACATTAAATATTATTTCTCTCACTTCACTTTACTTCACTTTATATTAAATTATTATACTCCTTAATCTCCGTGCTCAAAAAAAATTATACTGACTTCTATGGAACGGAGGGAGTAATTTTTACCTGTGTTGATGTCATTCTAAAATATCTTCAAGTTTATCGTATTGTAATAGAGTTTCTCATTTTTATGTAATTATGGGTAATTCTTACCCTTATTATTGATAAATACTCACATTCATCATGGGTTAACGTTTGCTTTTGTACGTAGATTAAGAGATATAATATTTTAATGTGCAGTGAGGTGAGAGAAACAATATTTAATGTGAAGTTTATAGTTGTATTAATGTTGTGTGTGAACTCTATATACAATAATTAATTGTTATGTGGGGGCTCAACTTAAAAAAATATACTTCCTCCGTCCCGCATTAACGTTTACTTTTACTTTTTGTACGTAGATTAAGAAATATAATATTTTAATGTCCAGTATAATGAGATAAATAATATTTAATGTAAAGTGTGTAATTGTATTAGTGTTGTATGTGGACACTACATGAAATAATTAATTATTTTGTGTTATTCCAACTTGAAAAAAAAGTAAATATAAATTTTAACTTGGGGCAAAATATAAAAAATATAAATCTTAAAGCGAGACGAATGGAGTAATCCTTAGCTTGGAACAAAATAGAGTGAAAAACATAATGCAAGACAGAGAAAATATTTTCTTACTAATAAAAAAATAAAAATTATAAAGTCAATAATATAAAAGTCAATTAAAATGGAGACAAAATATACTCGAATGCATTTTAGATAAAGGTTGAGCAGGCATGTGCAGCTATTCATAGATGAAGAGAATTTAGTTACATTATAGCCTTTTTTTTTATTAGACCAGTGAAAATTTAATTTTTTTTTCCCCTTTTTTTTGGAGAAAGGTGAAAATTGAATTCTAACAGCTGGTATCCAACCCATGAAAAGAAGAGCTATACAGATATAGGGTGGCTTCCACAATTGCAAACTTGGTTGACTACAAAGTACTTACTCCCAATCTCCCATCTCCATTTATTCATTTCTTTTTCATGGATTATAATATGACAATAATACTTCTCTTTCGCATTCAACTTCACGTTTATTATTTGCACCAATATATTTATTGGTTGAGTATATAATACTCAATCCCATCTCCATTTATTCATTTTTTCTTATTAATAGACTATACTAATAGCGATTGAACTTCACATTTACTCTTTGTATGAATATAAATAAAAATTAACTTATTAGTTTATTATCTTTTCTTTTATTAAAGAGTGAAACTAAAATCAAAACGAATTAAAATAAAAAATGTGAAGTTAAAGTAGTAACGAAGGAAATATTTAATATTTAGTGAGGGTGATTAAATGTAGGACAATTCTTAGCTCATCTGGGCTCACAACTTCACATTTACTCTTTGTATGAATATAAATAAAAATTAACTTATTAGTTTATTATCTTTTCTTTTATTAAAGAGTGAAACTAAAATCAAAACGAATTAAAATAAAAAATGTGAAGTTAAAGTAGTAACGAAGGAAATATTTAATATTTAGTGAGAGTGATTAAATGTAGGACAATTCTTAGCTCATCTGGGCTCACACATGATCCAGGTCAACCCAAGTTGCAGGTAAAAGGAATTTATTACTTATTTATAAAATGTATTTTATTTTTATATTTTATTCTTTTACTTCATTAATTTCTTTTTCTTCCATATCCATATGAACACGTGTTGTGTAATTTTTTCCATTAATAAAAAAAATATGTGAATTTTATTTTTTATTTTAGTGTACTTTTTTTATTTCTATTTTAGTTTAATTTTTTATATTTTATTTTTGTTTAAGATAGTTTTAGTTATGGTAATGAATTTATAATTATTAAATAAATAAAATAATATTACCCGATAAATGTGGAGATTTGAGTTTTTTTTTTAATTTTTGCTTCAATATATTTAAAATACAAAATATTACTTAATATCTAAATTCAATTTATATATATTTATTAAAAAGATGACTATATATATATTATTTTAGTATACTATTCGAAGTTCATCATCTTACGTTATTTTAATTATAAAATAAAATAGTTCATTGTTCACAATATTTATAGTCATTGAATATTTTATTTATTTAAAATATCATATCTCAATATATCATAGTAATTTTATAAATCTTCTCACTAGTTAATCTAATGAAATTTCTTATTTTTTTAAAATTAATATATATTAGACATGATAATTACTTAATCCAATTCCTTTATTAAATTATTTTAAATATATAGTCAGTTTTTCGGAGGAAGAAGAGATCTCATAAATAATTGAAATATTATTTATTTATTTAAAGAGTAATTGTTTATTATATAGTAAATTATTTTGTTCACTCATACATCACTTTTAAAAATTTATATTTATATATTTACATATGTAAAAATATACTCTACATGGATAAATATAAAGTTACTCTCTTCTGAAACAGATCATTTATGAGACGAGTTTGAGACGGGTCGGCCCATAATTAAAGTACGTTTATTATATAATTAAAGTATGGTTATTTGTAGTTAATAATACATCATATTATAACACACTAAAATCATATTTCAATGTATAATCCAGCGTACTTTATAAAATATACTTTAACAATCATTAAACATATTTTATGTATATAATGTGCATACTTTAATTAGTGATGAGTCGATCTGTCTCACTAAATAACGCGTCTCGCAAGAGACTTTGTCATAAAAATATATACACTATGTAAACGAATTTTCTGTTTAACATTTTTAATGAAAAATTTAATATAAAAAAACTATATAATTGTGGGTATATAGACAAACTCTCTTGTGAGACGGTAATTATGTGAGACGAGTTGTGAGGGATCGACCCGTTGTTAAAGTATGTCCATTATATAGATAAAGTATGTCAAATCGTAGTTAAGGTATGTCTTTAAAAGCATGATGAATAATGAATTAAGTATATTTTTAAAGTGTTATAGTATGATTCACTACTAACATACTTTAAGTATTAATATGCATACTTTATCTATATAACAAGTATATTTTTAATTACATACTTTATAGTATAAACAAATAAAAAGTGATATTGTAGCAGTGAACTATTATAGTATAAATAAATAAAAAGCGACAATATTTTTAAAGAATACTGATAATATCTTTGGAATGAAATGTGATAATTAATTAAAAATATTAAATTAATGATCTCACCCGTGAGACCGTATTATTGCCAAAAAAGAATTTAAATCAAATGAATTAAACATCAATTATATTTTAAAAAATTAAATATAAATTAACATCATAAAATAATAATTAAAATAAAAAATAGATGGAATAAATCTAAACAGCATAATAATTATTCTTCATATTTAGATTGAATAGTGAATATTGATGGAGTGAGTTAAGATCATGGATTTATTGAGATTAATCTCACAAAATTAGATTCCTAAAACAATTTAAACATGGTTATATCTCTAAATTTATTAATATTTTTAACTAAAATAAAAATAAAATTTTAATCATTAAAACTAAAATAAAAATAAAATTTAATCATTAAAGTTAATTAAAAATACTTTAATTAGTAATAAATTTCTTATTATATTTCAAATATTTATTATATAGTTGATATGAGTATCAAATTAAAGATTTTGAAAAGATGACTAATTTGATATAATTTTTATTAATAATAAATATGTAATAAGAGAATAATAAACATTTGAATTTTTTTCATAAAAAGTAAATTATTGATAAGTTAAAAGTTAAAAATAAAATTATTAAAATTATTGATAAGCTAAAAGTTAAAAATAATTATTATTGGTTGGTGATGAGAGAGAACATATTAAATGCTCTAGCAGCCTCAGTGTGTGGAGTGCGACTTTATTGAAATTACATAAATGAGTGTGGAATTATTTATGTGTTCTGTGTTCGGCCCATAGGTAGACACAGTTTGACAGAATAATAACACACATGTGATGATAAGTATGTGATAATTATTTAAATTGTTCATGTGAACATCAGTCGGTCCAAAGATAGACTTTTGTTTGACAGAACTTATTATCAGTACTTGATTATTACACCAAGATTACCCTTGCAGTTAATTTTTGTCCATAGACGAGGTTAATGTTGCACAAGGTGTCTTGTGATGGGTCCCCAATTAATAATGTTGTGCAAGTGTATCTTCATGCGGGTATTGATCGGCCCAAAGGTAGATTAATATTTGGTCAGAAATACACAAGCACCTATGGTGGTGAATACATGACAATTATTTGTTTAACATGTGAGTAATAAGTCGGCCTAAAGGAAGACTATTGATTGACAGTTTTATTGTCACTATTTGAGTACTATGTAGAGGGTGTCACTTACGAGTTGATATTGTTGTTTAAAGATTTGATACTAATATTGTACTCGATTCCTCATGATGATTCTTAATTATTTAAATTTGAAAGATTATAAAGTCTAATGCGAGCATGATAAATTATTTTACAATAACTTTTTGTACAATTAAGAAGTCTGCTAATTAAGTTTAACCTATATCAACAACAAAATCATACATGATGATAATTTCAACAATAAAGATGAGACTAGTAGGCTTCTAACAAATTTAGTCTCAATAAAGTATAAGGGCAATACAATAAAACTCATTAAGAAAGCTGCTAAAGACAACTAAAGTACAACCTTTTGTTTACTTCTAAAGGCTTGTGGAATTGTTTTATAATACACTACATTAAGATTATTTAGCATGAATGGTGTTTTGGTGTAGTTAAAAGACATGATTGTACTCCACAACATATAGTTACTAATTGGAGAAATATTAAAGATTGTAGCTTATGGTCTCAATAAAGTTCCAACCAAAGTAGTTGTGAAAACTCTTTTAGTTTCATATATGGTGATGTCCAACTAAGGCTAGATCATTGGGATCTACTAAAGAAAAAATTGAACACAAATAGTTATTAGCTACTTTATTGATTATGAAAAGGATAAAAGTTTATGATCCAATTAATCGAATCATATTTGAGACAGGTAATACAATATTCTGTGAGGATGTTGATTTGGGGGGAAGAATAATATTAGGGACATTATCTTTGAAGATGAGTTTATTAGACCCCCCACTTATGCCTTTTAAGAATATGGAAATTCAAAATATCGATGGGACAATGTCAATAATATTTAAGGAATTACAAAATTCAACAACCTCAAGAATCAATGTCACTAAGGAAACCACTAGAGTTGGGAGAAAGACAATTCGGATGATTATATAGTTTTTCTCTTAAATAATAAGGACACTATAGAATTAATGGTAGAACATTCAAACAATGTTGTAAAGTCCAAATACTCGAAGTGGGTTAATGTTATAAGTTATGAGTATAAATCAATACAAGATGATTAGGTTTGCATCTTGATAAAGGATTATACTCAAAAGGGAAAGAAGATATTATTTTAAGATAATTTTGACATTAGTAGCACATTTTGATCTTGAATAATATATTAGATGGATGTAAAGATAAATTTCTTGATAGTAACATTAATGACACAATTTCAACAGTTTAAGAACTAAAAAGAAATTCATCTATACATTCAAGTAAGTTTTTCCATATTTGAATCACAAGTATCATCATGAGGTAATTGTCTCATTTGGTTTTGAGACAAGTGTAGATGTCTATGTGATTCAGTGGGAGAATGTTTAAGTTAACTAAGGGAGACAAGTGCAGTCTCAATCAGGTACCCTAAAGTTAAACTAACGATTTAAGAAATGTAGAAATATTCTATATGTTTTGATTGTTGGAAGTTGTTGTATGATGAGGTCTGTACAAGACCTAATTTGGCTTCTGTTGTTGGTGTATTAAGTTGACATTTAAGTAACTCTAGTATGAATCTTTATAAAGTATTTACAGAGAATTAATGATAACATGCTTGCACATCAGAGATCAGATTTGTTAGAGATCATGAGGAATTCTAATTCTGAGTTTGTTGGTTGCCAATATAGTATAAGATCTACTTCAGGCTACATCTTCTGTTGGTTTTGAAAGGTATATCAGTAAAAGTGTTAAGCAAACACTTGTAGCTCATTAACCATGACAATAGAAATAGTAGTACACTAAGGGGCATCCAATCATAAAATAAAGGTTGCGAAACTTTTTCACATAAAATTGATTGTGATAGTTCGCAGTAAAGTATTAACGACAAGAGTACTTATAAGTCAAACATATTGACATAGAATTCTTAGTTGTTTAAAAAAGTGTTCTTATGGATAAATTTTAGTAGAGCATATTGTGTTAGACTCCAAATGAGAATTCGCCACTTATGTATTCAATACCCTGTATTTGAGCTAGCTACTCGTGTGGGTATTATATGGTTTTAAAATACATTGTTAGTGGGAGTCTATATTTATTGTTCTTTAAAAATTTTTAAGCCACTTTGATTTGGATAATTCAGTTTTCTGCAAAATAAAGTTGATGATTTTGAATTCATTGTGAATTCACTAAAGTTGATTTTTCTATTTTGTAATATTTTACATTATGGATTGATCTCACTAAAGTTTAAAGTTGGACCAGTTGGAAATAGACATGATTTTTTGATCACATTGCATGTAATTTCCATGCTACTCACCATATTTGATCTATGTCATTGAGTATATTGATATTGGTAATTATCGGGGTTTAATCACGATTTATAATGTGATGAAAGCCGCGATAGTTCCATATTAGTATATGAGATGAACCAAATTGTTAAGTATAGCCTGAAGAGGAATGACATAAAGTTGCGCAACTAAGGACTCTTGATATAATTGCTTTGGGAACAATATATAGTCCAAGTAGGAGATTGTTAGGAAATTTTTAATTTCCTGTATAATCTAGTTGTGGACAATATATTATTATGCAATTATATTAGCTATTCAATTATTTTATGGACTTAATTAAGTGATCCAATTAAGTTGATAAGTCCATGGACTATAATAGTTTGATATGGGCCAATTGAGTAGATACTCAATACTATATGATTGGGTGATTATGAGTGGCTCAATTGTATAGTATATAAAGGCTCAAAGGTTATGATCCACAATATACTAAGCCGCACATGGTCTTCCATTCTCCCCATCAGGAGGGATTACGACGGTCCCCATAAAGAATTAAGGAGGCTTAGTTGAGGATTGTCATTATATCTACCGATCTTCGAGTTCGTGTTTCACCTCGTGTTTCACCTTTAGAGGACTCACTGAATCAAGATAAGCTTCCGTTTTAATAGTTTAGATCTCAGTTTATCATGATAGAGCCTCAAGTATTAGGATTTATGAATTTATTTCCTATAATATTAACTCAAATAACAGATCCAAAGACATCCAATTATTCGACAACTTGACATGAATTAATTTCACAAGACTAAAATTTTATACTTTTTCCTCCTCTTATATACTCCCTCTCTCTGAGCCACATATCTCATTTGTTTTTTCCGTAAATTAGGGAATATTATTTATTATGTGTAGTGAATAGTTGTATTAATAGTCTGCAGTGAGCCATATATGAGTTTTTTTAAATAAAAGGAGAAAATGAAAACCTTCAAATGAGACACTTAATATAGTGAAATAGGACCTTTTGGTGGGATGGATGAAGTATATTGTACTCCACAATAGTGTATATATATATATATATATATATATATCATAAAAAGATAGTACATTAATATTAAATTTAGGGTTAATTGCAAAAAAACCATGAACTTTAAGTATTGTTGTAAAAAAAACTCAATTTGTGACTAATAATAGAGTTTTTTTGGGTTTTTTTGCAATAATATTTAAAGGTTGTGGATTTTTTGCAATTTTTCAAAAAAGTGAATTAATTTGTAATAGAAGTAAAGTTCGTAATTTTTCTTTTTTTTTTTGCAATTAACCCTTAAATTTATTTAGATGATGTTTGTTTTGAATTTCAAAATCTGATTTCCATTTTCAAAACCCGCATGGAATTAAAAAACAAACGCCTACAAATTCTATAAATTAAAAACAAACACCTACAAATTCTGTGGAAAAACCAAAAAAAAGCTAATGCAACTTTTTCTCTATCGCTCATATTTTTCACATTTAGTAATCACACATAGTACTTGAAGTAAAGTTAAAACCAACTGCATCATAATTACCCAAAAAGTAAACATAAATTATTACTCGTCTCTCAAATTCATCTTCATATCTAATGTTTGTACCGACATTAATAAAAATTACTTTGGGAAAGTAAACATAAATTATTACTCGTCTCTCAAATTCATCTTCATATCTAAAGTTTGTACCGACATTAATAAAAATTACTTTGGGAGTAATTTGGCTTTTTTATAATAAAATAATAAAGTATGTTAAGTATGTTAAAAAGGTGAAGATAAATATAAATTAAAGTTTATTTTTTATTTTTTTATATTAAAGTATGAAGTGAAATTGGGACGGACCAAAAAGAAAAGTATGAAATTGAAGTTAGGACGGAGTTACTCCCTCAGTCCCGACCGAATTTTTTTTTGTACGGGAATTAAGGGATATAATATTTTAATATAAAGTGAGGTACGAAATATACTATATTTAAAATTATAATGTACGTATAATTCTATTAGTGTTGTGTGTGGCTTCATGAATATATTATGTTAGATTGATATTTGATTAAGTATTAAACGACTTTCCTCCCTATCAGCTTTTATACAACAATCCATATACGAAGTTTATCTATGGTAGAATAATCATTAGAATGTATTTAATTAAGTATTCATTTATTGAAAATTATATGATGTGAATCCTCAATTATTAGATGGAGCTGGTCAGCGTATTGTGATATCTTTATTAAATTGGAACGTCCTTTTAGATGAAATGAAAAGTTGATAAAAGCGCTATTATTTCTTACCTAACAAAATAATTGCTTGATTCATTTTTGCCCTCATGATCTTCTTCGTGTTTGGAACGAGAGAGATACTTTTATGCAATCGAGAAAAATTCTCAGTCCAGCTTAGTCGAGAGGTATTACTAGCTCGATTTCGGTCCATTATCTTTAAATTAGATCTCAAGAATTTAAAGAATAATTTTATGAGAAAATTATTCAGAATCTGATTCTATACATGCATGTTAATGAGCCGAGTTGAATATTACTCCGTCTAACTAGAATTTTAAGGTTTTAGTTTGATTCAATTTTGACAAGCTATATTTATTTAAAAAATAATAAGTTCGCGAATGATTTGATTAGTCTTGATAAAATCGTTAATTAAATCAAGTTCTTGTTGATAAGTCCAAGCTAGAACTGAAAAATTACTAGTGTATATTTATAAAAAAAATATTCAAATTCCACCACGTACCTGTTATGCTCGATAATGACTTTTTTCATAAACTAAAAAAACGACATCCTATTATATTATCATTCTTTAATGAGTTAAATATTTGTTTGGTCTCATGACTATTTTTCTCTTTAAATTTAGTCTCAAAATAGATATTTGTATTCAATTAGTCACACATCTCTTTTTTATGTTTAATTTTGTATCAATTTTCGCCGGAATTACCATGTATTGCCGAAAACCGCGAGTGACGCTGACGTGGCAACTCCAATGTTTTTCAACCAATCAATTCTTGACACGTGACATTCATGTGTAAAAAAAATGAATAAGCCTCCCCATAAAAAATTCAATTAATAAATTAAATATCACTTTAAAAAAAACTGTATTAAAATAAAAAAGAAAATTGAGTTTAAAACTAAAATAAATTAAAAATCCTAGAATTAAAAAAACGCCTCTCACAGAAAATTCAGAAATTATTTTAGTTCATTAGAAAAGTAATACGATCGATCATGTTCACCACCCCCACCTGGCCACCTCAAAACGCCACGACGGGTCTCCTCTACCACCATCCATTTCTCTCTCATCCGGTGACGATGATTCCCTGCCTAGTTTCGGGCTCGTTTTGGTGTTCGATTTCCTCTACCAATTTAACGAATTTGAGTTCCTGTTGCGGTCTGGTGCTCTTTTTACTGGTGGCGCCGCCTTGGAACGACCGCCGATCGACATTGTTTATTTGGTCAGTAATTCGACCACCAAGTTCTGCAACCAGATCCCTCCGCTCGACGATCTAGCGAATAGGCCAATCATAAACATGGATTTGGCCTTCGATCCGGCCACTCGCCTCACTACAGAGTGCAAATCGCCGGCGGGCCGAATTCCAGATCCAAATCTTCTCGTCTGAAACGGGCGCCTGGCGGGAGGGAGTTTGATGGGTGATTATTGGATTGGATGGGTTAGGGTTCTTCAAATTATTGTATTTGGAGGGTTAGGGTTCTTCAAAGTCAAATTGGGGATTTGAGGATACGTTTTAAATTTAAGATTTTTTTTTTTGGATTTTAATTTTAAGTTCAGATTTTTTTTAATATAATATAATTTCTGATTTTTAAAATTTAATATTTAATTTATTAATTAAAATTTTGAAGTGGGGGTGGTAATTCATTTATTTTATTTTATTTTATTTTTTTACATCTGGATATCACATGTCATGCATTGATTGGTTGAAAAACATTGGAGTTGCCACATCAGTATAACTCGCCGGTTTCCAATGACACGTGGCAATTCCAATGAAAATTGGGTCAAAATTAAACATAAATAAGAGTTGTGAGACTAATTGGAAACAAATATTTATTTTGAGACTAAATTTAAAGAAAAAAATAGTTATGGGACCAAACAAATATTTAACTCTTCTTTAATACACCTTATTTGTTTTCCTCAATCTTTCGTTTTTACAGAATGCATGAAACATCCTTTCACATGTTTATTTGTATTCTATGTGGATTAAATCAGAGTGACAAATTAAGTAAAACCTTGCACTAGTCTATTTCATTTACAATCTAGCTGTATATGTTTATTTTACTTATAGGGTCAATCACTATTTCTATAGACAATATTTGCATGAAATCGTGTCACAATGAGACACTAAAATATTTATAACTTCAATTCGTGTCATGGAATTTATAAAAATTAATAGTATTTTAACAAAAATGGTACTCCCTCCATTCGGTTATAAGATATTCATTTACTTTTTACACGTGAATTAAGGAGTATTATTATTATATGTAAAGTGTGTAGTTGTATTAGAGGGAAGTGGTGTGTCATATTGTGTATTTTTTTTACTAAATAGTGGAAATGAATATCTTTAAAGCAGACGCCAATAATAATAAAATGGATATTTTAGAAGTGGACGGAGGGAGTAGTAAACTAGTAATAAATAAATAAAAGGGCCTCAATTGCTCATATTTAAAAATGTAACTAAGTAAAAGGCCAATAAAATGGCAGTTATGAACCTATAGTTCAACCCGGGTACACACCCATGTCGGCAAAGAGGGAGCGAATAAAAACGCACCAACACATTTGGTATGTGTCAATATGGAGTATAAATTTTTTTTATAAAGCATTTTATGAGATAGTAATTACGTGAAATAGATTGTGAGACGGATCTCTCCGTTATTAAATAGTAAATGACATAGTTAATGTCATGTGTAGAAAAATATTGTTTCTACATCAATAGATTCTAAGGAAAAATATAAGCGATTCACGAGTCTGTAACTGAATTGAATATCATTATACTCGAGTTCGATTTGTCTGTAAATTGTTCGAGTATGGCTCAATATTAATAAATTAAATACAAACTCAGATTCATTAGTGCTCGTTTAGATATGGTTGTAAATCCGTATGCGAGTCTCTAAATTAATATGTTTGTAAACAGACTCACGAGCTCATTTACGAATATATTTGCAAACTTTCAAGTCAAATACTAATGTATTCGAATTTAATTTGGTAAATTTTTTTGAGTCCGATATTCGACGACTCGTTTAACGTAACAAATGAATCCAATAAATATTTTATTGATTCGGGATTCGAATAGTTTACAAATAGTCTGGTTTGATTAAATTATTAACTAAAAACTCATGATATTATTAGATGAAGATATTAAACATGGAAATATTCATTCAATTTAATAAACTTTTAGTTAAAAACAAAAGAAAAAGTTATGTTGTCCGAATGGGTTAAGAGGTGATAATGACGTGTCAGCGTTTTGTGGGCCCATTGACGCTCCCCATGCCCAATTCATCTTTACTCTGCAAATCAATCTTTTACTGCAAACATTTGTATTAGGTGATGTGGAATGAATTACGTATGATTAGAGATGTGAAAACGGTCAGCGGGGTGAGGCGGGCCAAAACTGCTTCAATCCGCGCATTTGGTGGGCTTAGGTGGATTGCGGGTTAGAAATATTCTGCTCAATCCATTTAAAGGTGGATCGCGGGCTATGACGGGCTAACCCACGAAATTTTTGTTTCTTTTTTTCTTTTTAATTAGGGATGATATTATTAAAATGAAATACCAAAATAAGGGTACAAAATACTATAATATCAACATAAACATGATATTCTATAGGATCTGCATTCTTACTAACCACTCTCTTCAAAATAAAAATTTCAAAATTTTGAAAATTCCCTCTACTTATATTTACCACTTGAGTTCGTATTTCTAATATCATATATATTAGTATTACTTTAATTCAAATCGACAAACTCCATAATTTTTTCTTCTAATCTACAAGAATATAAATACAAATACAAATATTAATTACCCCAAACAAAATAATTACCTAAATATAATCAATTTTTTTTTTCAAATTTTCAATCTAAATCAAGAATTAAAAGAACATGTTTAAAGCAGTAAACTTTTGTAAAGCGTAATACACGAAAGATAAACTTTAAACATTTCTCTCGAGTTTGACATATGGCAGGCTTAGGCGGGGCGAGGCGGGTCAAACCCGCCTCAACCCGCGCATTTGGCGAGCTTAGGCGGGTTGCGGGCTAGAAATACTCGGCCCAACCCACCAATTATATAGGCGGGTGCGGTTCAGCCGACGGGCCCAGCCCATTTTGACAGGTCTACCTACGATTAAGTAAACTAAATTGTTCATCTTTAATATACTACGTATTTTAAGAATATATATATTGATTTTTGATTAATTTTATTAACTTTTGAAGTAATTTGATATTTTTTAATAATAAATAAATTATAAAGTATGTTATGTGTGAAAAAAATAATTTTTTTTAAATTAATGTGTACTTTTAAAGTGTTAGATTAGAATCATGTTTGGGTCCGCATGGGCTGCTCAACTGGTCAAGCAAGGGGACAGCTTGTACAATGACCAAGGATCGAATCCCACCCGCAGCGTGTCGCCTCTTAATAGTTTTATTACTTAAATTTTTATTTTATCAAATAATAATAAATATTCCCTCCGTCCCGCCCAGAGGGTCTCTTTTTTCTATTTTGATCGTCTCACTCAAAGAGTTCCCTTTTCTTTCTTATACACATGGATCCCACACTCACTCACTAATACAATTAAAATATGGGTTACATTCTCACTAATACAACTATACACTACACATTAAATAATAATAATTTTTAATTCACGTGCAGAAAAGCAAAATGCACACTTCGTGGGGAAAAGAGGGAGTATGAAAAGACAGTGAAGTTTGTAACCTTCCTAAAACCCATGACCTTCAGGTTAATCGAATTAATTAGCTAAAACCCATGACTTGCGTGCAGTTAAGCAGCAGCTGATTTAAATTTAGGAATAAAAATGATATAGCGACTATCTAGATATAATGATAATAGAAGTAAAGTTGATTGGAGTAATAATATAATACATGAGAATGATTAATAAATATGAATTCTCATTATTAATATTACGAATGAAAAGTAGAAATCTAACCTCTTTTATTCTCGTTATTCCCTTCCCAATATTTCTTATCAAACTCCCAATTTTTTTTAAAAAAAGTTTGGAGAGGGAGGGGTGCGCCCCCTCTTGAATAAAGTACTCACTCTTCCATTTTTGTCAGCAAATGTTTTTTTAGAAGAGTGAGGCGTGCTTCGGTACATTATTTTATTTTAAAAGTTATATACTTAAATTAATAAGGGTACACAATTTTGTTCTAAAGGGTATACACTTTTCATTATATTTTTTTTTCTTCAGAAAATAAAGGGTACACATATTTATACTAAATGATATACAATTTAACACAAAATTATAAAGGTACACGGAGTGTGTTTCTGTGCGCCTGGGCGCACACAAATTTTTACCTTGTAAAATAAATGGTACACATCTTTATACTAAAGGGTATAGTACAATTTAATATAAATTTATAAAGACACACGGAATGTGCTCTCGTGTGTCAGTGCACACACAAACTTTTGTCTTTCTAGAAAGTGGTTATTTTTTGTGGTATGAATTATTATAGTACTCCAATTTCAGTGGAGTAATTAATAAAGACAAAAGTATTTTAAGTGTATTAAATGGGACGAGATATTGTTAAATGTTAATGTTATATCTATTAGTATTATATACTCTCTCCGTCCGATTTTAAGATATTCATTTATTTTTTGTATGTGTTCGATTATATGGTATCTATTTATTTTTCGTACGTGGATTAAGGGGTATTTTATTATACTCCCTCCGTCCGCCCGAAAGGTGGACATTTACTTTTTACACGTGGATTAAGGAGTATTATTATTTAATGTGTAGTTGGTAGTTGTATTAGTGGGGTGTATGGGTCCCATGCATTTATTGTATTAGTGATATGTGAGGGTCACATGTGTTTAAAAAGGGAAATGTAGACCTTTGGTGCGGACGCCCAAAATGACAAAATGTAGACCTATCTAGCGGACGAAGGGAGTATGTAAAGTGGGTAGTTATATTAGAGAGAAATGGTGTGTCATATTGTATATTTTTTTACTAAATAGGAGAAATAAATACTTTTGAAGCGGACACCAAAAAATAGTAAAATGGATACCTTAGAAGCGGATAGAAGGAGTATATTAGATGAGTTATATTTCCCAAAATTTAATCTTTCTCCTTGTGATTGACACAACTAAGTCAAATCTAATCCAAATTCAACAGTACATTTTTTATGTGGTATACAATATTTTTTGATCGATAACATATGTTATATCAATATTCTGTGTTACATTCTTGGCAAAAAAATCATTTTGCCCTCATAAATTTGGTTATGTACAATTTTTATTTAAAAAAAAAAGTTTTAGGCGTTTATTCCACTAACTTTCTAATTGTACCAATATTGCCACATTTTCGTCGAAAAATACCAAATCGGATGGTCACATGACATGCACGTACTTGATTCCAGTAAAATTGTCAATTCTCGACGAAAACGGGACAACATTAACTCAAATAAAAAGATACTATGATAATTTCCCAAAACTTATATTTTTTTAGGCAAAAATTATACATGGTCAAACTTACGGCAACAAAATGATTTTTATCCCTGATTCCCATATGAGAATCAAAATTCCTCAATCATTCTTATTAATTAAAAAACTATTGCATACTCTTTAATTACTTTCAATCATATTATGAATGACCTCTTTAATAATACTTATTCCCATTTCGATTGAAAATTTTGAACTAAACTGCATTTAGTTTGTACAAATTATTGTATGAGGGGCATGAATAATATGTCTCATGTCATCATGCGTCATGCGTGACACATGATCTTCCAAACTAGGAATAAAATGTAACTTGACATCTTTTATTACATTTTAATACTAATACATTTCTATTACAAATAGTACGTGAGTGACACATAAAATGTAAATAACATCTATCCTGTAAAAAAATATATCAATATTTAATGAAAATGTTTATCTTTTTCTCTCACATTCGTATCATTCGTCTAACACATGTAAAAGAAAATGTAACATTAAAATTTAACCAGACAAAGTCAGTAGAGCGCAATACTAATATTATTTATTTAATTAAATTATTTAAAATAAAAATTTAGATTGTAAGAATTGCATGGATGTACATGTGCTTACGAATATGATTTATAATTAAGAAGTCGCATGGACAATTCAACTGTTCGAAGGATGATATCTTGTATTAATAATCAAAAATTGAATTTTACGATTGCAGTGTGGGAACAACTTCTCAAAATGAAAGATTCCTTATTACAAATTACAATTAGGGATGTACACGGGTCGGGTTTGGAGCGGGTACCTAACTACCCGGATACAACCAATTTAAAATTGCCTGCCTAACCCGCATAAGTCTTATTATACAGCCCCAGACCCTAACGGGGCAGGTCCGACTCCTCCCCACCCCACTCTCCTTTTTTTAAAATTTTTTTAAGACTTATGTGGCACTTATAAATCACTAATTCTCTCACTTCATCATTCTCCATAGCTTTAAGTAATAATTATTGTCAAAAAAATAAAAATAAAATTCAAATAATAATAATAATCATATAATTAGTAGTAAAGTATAGAATTTTAAATAATTATAAAAATAAAAAAATATAATATTTATATTTAGTACGGGGCAGACCGAATATCCATGAGTTTGAAGTAATACTAGACCCGGCTCATTTTAAAACATGCCTGGAACGTTCTACCCTGTTTTCAGTTCGGGACGGGTTTGAATCGGTCCAAATTGTGCAGGTCGAATGAATACTTACAGTTCGGGCTCAAATTGACACTCCTAATTACAATATATAGTAATCTAACCCATTATAATTAATTGAGATATTATAATTTACCTCACCAACCAAGAAAAAGATGTAGAGGGCATTCCACTTTAATTATAAGCATATTAATATCGTCAACATATAGCATTTACTCCTACTAGATGGATGCATTTATGAAATAATAAAATTTTAAGATAATATACATGGCTCAAAAGTCTTAAATAAATTTACCTTTTTACAATTATATCCTTGCATCTTAAGGTAAATTTAAGGTAAATTACTTATAACTCCATCGGGATTTGTCCAAACTACCAAACAAATCTTGTAGTTTCAATAACTATCAATTACTCCCTATTTATATTTTATTTGAACATTTAAATATAATTTTATTAAAAAAATATTTATATTTTCTTTTTAAATTAAATTATTATTAATATGTAATTTAATTAATTTCTCTTGTATAAAAATTGAAGATATATTCATTATAAATATCCACCTTAATAATTTTTTGATTTACATTATTGTTTATCATTTTATATAATAAAATAGTAAGAAATAACTCAAAATAATAAGATTTTATTTCATCAATTCATGGTGTTGAAAAAAAAAGATAATAAAAAAAATCAAACAGAGGATGAAGCGTGATTTATTGAACCAAAATTGAAGATTTAAAGGCTAGATCACAAGTTGTATCTCGAATTTCAGTCAATCATCAGTAATTAAAAGGTGAGGAGTAATAAGGAGATTTGGAAATATGAGATGTATAAGTAATTGGTGAACTAACTACTAACTATACTAACAACTAACTTTTGTCCGATCAAAAAATAAAATAAAATCAGTAATTCAAAAGAGGAAAATGAAAATATTGAAGGGATAAATTGATTGCTTACAATCAAGGGGATGAATGCAATCCAGAAATAAGCATGCGAACCTGCAAATGGAAATCACGATCAATCAAATAATTGTTTAAATTAAAAAATATATTAGGAAAATTTTCATATAAATATCCAAATTTTACTTTATGTCTCACTTTTGGACTTCATTTTAGAATTGTCTCATTTGAAGGTTTAATTTTAATTTTTTTTCTCAAATTAAGACTTGTCTTAATTTTATTTTTTTACGAATTCAATATAAATTATAGAAAAATATAAAATATTAATAAAAATAACATATTTTAATTTTATAATTTAATTTGAAGGTGTATAATAATATTTTTAAACTATGTTGTATGATTAAAAATGAGAAAATAAATTCGATTGTAAGTTTTAAAATGAGAACAAATTGAAAAACATAAAAATCAGGCCCTAATTTGAGAAAAATATCTAAATTTAGACCTTAATTTGAAACACTTATAAAACCAGGTCTTAATTTGAGACCTAAACTAAAAGTTAGGTCTTCCTATGAAATTCTTCAAAAGCTAATTTTATTCTATATATTTATAGGTTAATATTTCATATATATTTAATTACAAAAATAACATTAATATATACTCCTAAAAATTTAAGTTAAAGAAGATATTGATATTTTTCAAACTACGGATTTATTTGATAGTTTGGTCAAACCACCAGGGTGATATTGATAATTTACCCTAAAATTTATAAATTATTAAATTTACAAATCAAAATCCTTTTATTAAATCTGTACTAATTATAATAAAATTTAAAAATTATACTATTCTTTATAACAGTAAAAAAAACTTTTGTTTTAATTAAAAAAATACTTAATAAAGTATTTTCTTATATAAATAAAAAAGGAAAAAACGAGACAAAAGAAAACCAAATGTCAGGAGTGAGGATGTAATCGATTCTGGTTGAGTTGAATACTACTTGTTAAGTTTGAGTATAGTTTCTTAAACAACAATTCGAGCCGAGCTCCAATTCGCAGAGGAAAATTCTTAAAGAACAATTCGAGCTAGAGCTCCAATTCGTAGAGGAAAAGAAAATATCGACATTAAACTAAAACTGAGATTATTTGTTAATGCTTGTGAACGTGTTAATGAATACGTAATGTAACTTTTTCATTAATGTTTGTTCCTTAAACATATAAATATCTTTGTTCGTGGACAATAAATTAAATTTTAATGATGAACATTTAATATTAATTATAAATGTTAATAAAGAAATCTAAAAGACATATTTAAATATTTAAATAATCAATTAAACTATTATCATATTTATATTTTTAATATAAATATTTATTAATTATTAAATATTACTCCCTCTATTGTACTTCACATATTTTTGTGTGCGGAATTCATGAAAGTTTTGTTTCATTTAATTTGTTTGTTTGTTTTTTTTTAAGTAAGAAAGAAAAAAAATCTTAGTTAATTTAATGAAAAATGTGCGTAAAGTTGTTGGAATGTGTGAACAAATGAGTATTAAGTTGGGTATTTGTAAAAAGTATTCCTTCAATCTTACGTATTTTTGTATTTTTGTGTGCGTAATTTAAGAAAAGTTTGATTTTTTATGTATAAGTAAAAAAGGAAGAAAAAATTAGTTAGCTTAATGGAAAAAGTGTACAAAATTGTTAAGATATGTAAAAAAGTGAGTATTACGTTGAGATATGAATAAAAAAGTGGGTATTCTCTTATTATAATGTATCTATACTCCTACCATTTTTATTAAAATGAAAGTATGAAATACTTTGTGAGACGAATAAAAAAGTAAAGTGTAAAATACTTTAAGGAACGGAAGAAGTAGTTATTATAGTGACTCTTTCACTATTTTTAATAAAAGTAACATGTGAAATACTTTGTGAAACGGATAAAGAAGGAAAGTGTGATATCCTATTCGAGACGGGAGAGTAATAATAAATAAATAATACTAATATATAACTCAAACATAATAATAAGATTTATAAACGCATTTCCGAGTCATTTACAAGTGCTAATATATATATATATATATATATATATATATATATATATATATATATATATATATATATATATATATATATATATATATATTCGCAAGCTTTCGAGCCGAATATACTTAAGTTTGACTTTGTTTGATAAATTATTCGAATTTAAATTTTGAACTTGGTTTGACTAGTTAAGATTAATAAACAAGTTCGAATGAATACTTTAACAAATCGAGATTCAAATAATTTGTGAATGATTTATTTCGCTTGCATCCCTAATCACGAGGACAACGAATCACCTATTCCAAAATAATATTGTATTTAAATCAACGAATCACCTATTCCAAAATAATATTGTATAATTTGTATTCCGCCTTTTAAATGAACGTCATTAATATGCTCCAGCCGTATTACTTGAGGGCTTAATTTTTTTTTTTTTTATGTTATAATAAAAAGTTGATAAAACTCAAATTATGAAATAGAAAATTGATTTCCAAAGTTGCCCTTTAAGCAAAGATGAAAACTCTTCTATCTTCATTTTCTTACAAAATCAGCAATAATAATACTACTGTCCTCGCTTTAATTGACACTTTCCTCATCTCTCTCTAACAAAAAAAAAAAAAATCCTCATTTCAATTCAAAGCATTTGCCATTTCTGGAGAGCAGATAGAGAGAGAGAAGAAAGTAGAAATGGAAGTGGAGCAAAAGGTAATTGTTGTAAGCTGCGATGGGCGTCTGTAATAATATGAGCTGCGATGGATTTCGGGGTGTGGTGGGGTTTGAAAATCTGCTCTGCTCCTCCAACAATGGCGGCGATGCTGACGTCATCAGGCAGAGATTGTGTGGATCTGGATTCCCCAAGCAGGAGAGCAGAGTGGATGGAGATGACCTGAGGGCCTTTAAACTGCCCAAGACTGCTTCCCAAGGTTGTAATAATGGTAATAATCCTTCTCAACAGATGCTCTGTTTCTCCTCCCCAAACTCGCAAATGCTCAGCTTCTCGTCGGAAAACTCCCACTCCCAGCCACTCCCCTTCTACCACCGCGCTTCCGCCGCCGTTGCCAGAACCCCAGGTTAGCATATACACACGCTGCTTCTATTTCTTACTCTAACGCTGGCTGAGAGAGAGAGAGAGGGTTTTGGGATTTGCGCCTCCGCCGCCGCCGCCGTCGGATCTTACATCCGCCATTGTTTGAAGGCTGAATAATATCCAGCCCCCTTTTTGTCTTTTTGCTAAAAATCATTACATGAATAAAATAAGAAAAAAAAATCTATATTATGAATTTCAGCACAGGGAAATTTTTATTATTAGTTTATTATTATTATTTAATGTGGTATACACATATTATATCGAGAAATCTGATCTGTTGCCCATTTTCAATCTCCCAAATACAAAAATACCTACTTTGATTAAAATGGAGCAAAAATGCCCACTTTAAAATTAACTTTACTAAATTACCCCTATTCTATATATGTCAAATATTTTCAGCCTTATTGAGTGACCGAGTGATATGTATTTTTGGCAAAAATAAGGGTGTATATCACTCGGTCTTACAGTAAAAAATGTATATGTCAGATATTTTCAGCCTACAAGACAAGGTTGAATCATCGAGTGATATGCATTTTTGGTATTATATATCACTTGGTCTTAAAATTAAATTAATTAAATAAATAATAAATAAGGCTGAGTGACTGATATTTATTTTTAGTATTATTTTTGACAAATATCAGTCGGTCTCACATTAAAAACAAAATTAATTAAATAAAAATTAATTATAGTTACTTTACTGTATAATTGACATTATTACTCTATAATTATGTATAGTAACTAAATTAATGCTAAGTAAAGGTATTTATTGCAAACCGAGTGTGTATATCACTCGGTCTTACATTAAAAACTAAATTAATTAAATAAATATTAATTATAGTTTGACATTATTACTCTATAATTAATTGTAGTAATTATTAATGCTAAGTTAATGTATCAAAGGTATAGGTAGTCTTGACATTATTGCTCTAAAATTATTTATGGTAATTAAATTAATGATAATTACCCTTAAAAAATTAATTAAATTACAAATTAAAATTAATAAATACTTACTATTTTGTAAAAATAATTATTTATAATTGACATTATTCTCCATAATTATTTATAGTAATTAAATTAATGTTAATTACCTTTAAAAAAGTTACGTTATCACTCGGTCTTAACATTATCAATTAAATTCATTAAACAGTCTTAACCTTATCAACTAAATTCAATAAAGAAATATTAATTATAGTTTCGTCATGTACAATTGACTCTATAATTATTTATGGTAATTAAATTAAGAATAATTACTATTAAAAATTTAATTACATTCTAACAAATTAAAATTGATTTGGGCTTACCCTTTTGTAAAAACAATTATTTAGGTTTTTCTTTTTATTTTAACAGTCATTTTCCATCACTAGGCCTTTCATTTTTCTTTTATAGCAATAATCAATACTTGGACTTCAATTTTTTTTAAAAAATAAGTTACTCGAACTTTCCTTTTTTATTACAAACATTACTCGGACTTTTCTTTTAATTACTCGATTTTTTCATTACAAATCTATTATTTTGTCATAATTATGGGCAAATAAATGCACAAATAATAGATTAGATTTTAAATTTTATAACTTTACAAATATATTATTTACGCATAATTATAGGCAAAGACCGAATGTACATTTATTTAATTTTTTATAAGTTTACAAATCTATTATTTTGGCATACATATTATTACTATATTGAAAGATCGGGTGTCTTTAAAAATATACATATTAATATATATAACTCGGTCATTCAATTATGTAAGTTCAAATTTTGAGAATAGATAAGATATATATGACTCAGTCTTAAAAGTAGAAACTAAATTAATTGAAGAAATATTAAATATAATTACGTATAATTGACATTATTGATCTAAAATTATTTATGGTAATTAAATGAATGATAATTACCTAAAAAAATTAATTACATTACAAATTAAAATTAATTCGTACTTGCCATTTTAGAAAAAATTAATTATTTATAATTGTCATTATTGCTCTATAATTATTTATAGTAATTATTCCTAATTAAATTAATGCTAACTAATTAATAAAGTTAAGGTATCACTCCATTTATCAACTAAATTAGTTAAAGAAATATTAATAAGAATTAATTAGGTATAATTGACACCCTATAATTATTTATGGTAATTAAATTAATACTAATTAACTTAAAAAATTTATTACATTCTCCCCGGGCTTACCATTTTGTAAAAAAAATTATTCAGTATTTCCTTTTTTATTTTAACCATCATCATTTCATCACTCGGCCTTTCCTTTTTTTTAAAAGACAACCAGTATTCGACTTTCATTTATTTTTAAATAAATTACTCGTGCTTTCCTTTTTAATTTACTGAACTTTCATTTATTTTTAAATAAGTTACTCGGGCTTACAAAATTGTATGACTGAGTGATACACGATGATATGTATATTCTTAAGACCGAGTAATATATTTTTTTATATATTTCGTGATACATATTCTATACATTCTTAAGACTGAGTGATATATTCTCAAGATCGAGTGATATATATGCTATATATTCTCAAGAGCGAGTGATGTCTCATGTCTTCCATCATTATTTCTCTTTCATCTTCCTCTCTCTATCTCCAAAAGCCCGAGTAGTATTTCTTAAAAAGAAATAGAAAGATTGAATGATTAATTAAAAAAAAAAGAAGAAAGCCATAATTGCAAGTAAAAAATGAAGGTAGTATTTATCGTAAGTTCGAGTAATTATGGCAAGTCCGAGTAATTATGTTGTTAAAAAATAAGGCCCGAGTGATTAAGAAAAATGAAATTCAAGCACTGATTGTTGATAAATATGAATGCCCGAGTAATTATGGTAAGTTCGAGTAATTATGTTGTTAAAATTTGAAGGCCCGAGTGATTAAGATAAATAAAATTGCAAGCACTGATTGTTGTTAAAAAAATGGTAAGTCTGAATAATTAAGTGCGACTAAGTAAGTCCGAATAAAAAGGTCCGAGTAATTGTTTTTTAAAATTGTAAGTCCGAAATAATTTTAATTTGTTAGTATGTAATTAATTTTTTTAAGGTAATTAGTATTAATTTAATTACTATAAATAATTATAGGGAGCAATTTTATTGACTATAATTAATATTTCAAAAATGTTAATCCCAAATTAATTTTAGAAAATAATTAATTTTTAGAGGTAATTAGCATTAATTTAATTACTATAAATAATTATAAAGAATAACGTCAATTATATTTAACATGTAAGTCCGAATTAATTAATTAGCATTAATTTAATTACCATAAATAATTATAGAGCAATTATATTTAACATTAAAAAATGGTAAGCCCGAATCAATTTCAAAATGTAATTAAATTTTTTAAAGGTAATTAGTATTAATTTAATTATTATTAATAATTATTATAGAGCAGTATTTTCAATTATACTATAATTAATATTTTTTTTAATTAATTTAGTTATAAGACTGAGTGATATAATGTAATATACTCTAAAAGACACTCGGTCTTTGGCATTTTTGTCAAATTGTCTCAAAAGTGCATTTTTGAATACATGACATTGGGCACTGTAGCATGGGACCCTATTATATTATCTGCTAGTCTGCTACATCATCTTGTATTCAAGACATTGGTGTTCATACAAAATGACATGATGGTTGCATATATCAAAATGGTGCAACTTGTTTGAACATTTTGGGAAATCCATGATGAGATTATTCTATTTGCACATATACAGTGATAAATGGAAATCCCCCCTTCTAAATGTGGAGTTATATTGAATTATTATTTGTCGTAAATTGAAGCTTCACTTCACATTTCTTTTCTTTATTTAATGTGCCTTTAATGCACATCCTGCAATTCTTGTGGTTACAATTTATGTCATGTATAATAACTATCCTATTTCCTAAAACAGTACTATATACATAGCAGTTTAATTTCTCATAAGATATAGATGTGCCTTGACTACTTGCATGGATATGAGATATAAATGATGTAATAAACAGGTATGATCCTCTTTATTTCCTGGTGTAAATTTCTAGTAAATTTGGGGAGAGAGAGAGATATACAAGGTGGGTTCCACTTTTCTTTTCAAATTTAGGTGAAATTTATGTACTGTAGCAAGAAGTGTATGTTAGGGAAGTTGCTCAAAATGTTGGCTGTTAAAGATTAGTTATTTCTGATGTGGGGGTTCTGCTTTGCTGTTGATAGTTGGATAGTCTTGTCAAGTAAACATTTCTTGCTCATCCTTCAAATCTTGTCCTAACAAAGAAAGAAAGAAAGAAGTGTCTTTTTTTGTCTTTGTATTCCTTTATTTATTATATTTGAGTACTCATTTTTGTGGGTTTAAATTGTGAGAAAAGATAATACTCCATTAATTAACTGAATTTGTGTTGTTTTGATGAGGTTTTGGAATGCATGGGGTTAGATGTCTTTTCACTCCATCACAATGGATGGAATTGGAACATCAAGCTTTGATCTACAAATATATTACTGCAAATGTTCCTATTCCTTCCTATCTACATAATCCCATTAGAAAGGATTTGGAATCTTCTGGTTGCTTCTCTATCCTAAGATCAAATGCTTGTGAGTTTCTCTCTCTCTCTCTCTTTCTGTTTTTGTGTTTTTCTTGATCATAACTTGGAATGGGTGAGTGCAGTGGGATGGGGTGGTTTTCATCTAGGGTTCAACAGTGATCCTGAGCCGGGGCGCTGTCGTCGGACGGATGGGAAGAAATGGCGGTGCTCCAGAGATGCTGTGCCTGATCAGAAGTACTGTGAGCGCCATATCAATCGAGGCCGCCATCGTTCAAGAAAGCCTGTGGAAGCTTCCGTCTCCGGCAACCCTAAGGTGGTGGTGTCGGATGGCGGTGCATCCAAGAACCTAAGCCTCTTGCATCTGAGTAAGGGGGAAAATACTGCTACTGATAGGTATGTTACTTCATCTTTCACTGTCTGGAAGGCTGGCATGTATGAATTTTAACCTTGTTTTTTTCACTAGTGTTGTGGACAAGGAGACTTCGACCGGGGCGTTTCAACAAACGACACCACTTGTGTCTATGGCACCGGGTGAGCAGCAGAGTGCTTATGTGGAGTCGGAGTTTGGCTTAGTATGCTCCGACTCTCTACTTAACCCTTTAAACAAGAGCTCGTCGTTTGTATATGATGGGGTGAGCAAATCACAGCATGTGGTTCTTCAGTTCATGGATGCATACCCTAAAAGCCACTCGCCACGGCTGCCTGTACCCTGGTCGAACGTTGATCTCCAATCCGACAGGACTCAGCTCTCGATTTCCATCCCCTGCGCATCTCCAACCACCGAGAAACTCAGAAAGTCCCCTTTTAGATTGTGTGAGGAAAGTGAAGCAACGCGAATGGGGCTATGCGTTGGATGGGAGCCTTCGGTAGGAGGACCCCTCGGGGAGGCACTGCATAGCTCGTCCGAGTCCAAGGCTCTAAACCAAATCCAGAACTGGGATCATAGCTCCCGGTTAGGGTCATCCTACCGCTCCGTCTCCAACAACAGCCCTAGAGCGGAAAGCAGCTCGACGCTCGATGCAGCCGGCTTTTGCAATGCCCAGGGTCTTATGCTTCCATCCTTACCAGCATTGTAATATTTTAGTCAGTTTATTCCCTGTTCCATGTAGTCTTTAACACAGAGTATGTTTGGTGAAATTTGAGTGAATAGGGAGGGGTGTATTGTGCTATATATGTATGTACCCTTTTAATGTTACTGTGTTTCAATATTTAAGATTTTATGGACACCATTTTGAAAAAATGGTGTACCCCATCATCAGGGCCCCACCGCCCCTGCCCTGGGGATTGGTGAAGGAGGTAAATCACATAATGTGCCTCAACCAAGCTCAGTTGGAAGACTACCATTTTGCATAGGTGGTATGTGAGGGGTGTAGATTGGCAGGGTGAGAGTGTTTGTAGTACTGAAGAGTGCACTATTTTGTTGTGGTAGAATCTCACATAAGCTTATATTACCATAATGTAAGTAAATGTTGCTTTATGCATTCTTTTTTACTTGGACAAATCATTATAAACTAGACTTGGGGAGCCTCTACTTTTTATTTTAGGGTTAAATTTATGTGCCAGATTTAATATATTTTTTTTAACGATTCATATTTATTGATAAATGATAAAATGCTCAAAATAATTAAAATATTCTTAACTTGATTTAAACATTTTAATCGGAGTCACAAAAATATACTCCATACAACAAAGATATAAATATGTTTAATTGAGTTATTTATTTTAACCGAGACAATTAAGTAAATTAATTTTGTATAATTGAGCATTAATCCTACTACCCGACCATAAAAATAAAGTTTAAAAAATTATAAAAAAAAGTGTTAACACATTTGCTTTTTGCAAGAAGATTAAGAGATATGACACCAATGCTTACGCTTCCTTTGTAATTTACAAAAGAAGCGTAAGCATTATTGTGGGACGGAGGGAGTAATATTTAATATAAAGTGGGTAGTTGTATTAGTGTTGTGTATGGATCCTATATGAAATAATTAATTGTTTTGTGTGGACCCAAGTTGACAAAAAAAGAAATGTAAACCTTAATGTGGGACAACCCAAAATGAAAAACGTAAACCTTAACGTGGGATGGAGAAAGTATGTGGCACTACGTCCATTACTTCTTTATTTTAAGACACTCTTATGGGTTATTTGTGAGACGTTTGTTAAATGGGTTGACCAATTACTAAAGTATGCTTATTATATAGATAAAGTATGTTTATTTATATTTAAAGTATGTCAATAATAAATTTTATTATAACATGCTAAAATTATACTTTAATGCATAATTCAATATATTTAGATAGCATAGTTTAACAACCATTAAACATACTTTATCTAAATAATAAACATAATTTAACACATCTCACAAATTGTTTCATGCAAGTAATTGAATGATAAATAACTACAAGTTACAGAAATTCCAATATTTAAAAATAGTATCGAGAATAACTGGAAAAGTGGAAACAAGATCAGAAATAATTTGATCATTATGACTAGATCCAAAATCCTTGTAGACGGAACCAATTATTAGTTCCCAACTGTGAGGTGAATAAAATCCAATATAAGAATCAGTCAATAAAAGAATAAAAAAGTTTTAACAGTCTTACAATAGAAATTGTCTTATTTGTTAAATGTTAAGGCTCCATATACGTAGGGATGTAAACGAACCAAACCGTTCGCGAACTATTTGAGTCTCGGTTCGATAAAATATTTGTTCGAACTCGTTCGTTAACCTTAACGAGCCAAACCAAACTTGAATTTTGAGCTTGAATAGTTTTTCAAACCAAACTCAAGCCTAAGGGTGTTCGGCTCGAAAGCTCGTGAACATATTCGCTTATGAGCTCGTTAATGGCTCGCAAACACGTTCGTAAATTTTATAATTATTCTTTAGTATTATATATTATTATTTATTTATTTATATTCAATAATTAAATATTTTGTATTAAACCACACAAATATGATAATAACTTAAGTGATTATTTTAATATTTAAATATTTTTTTACCATTTATTATTATATTTTGTTAATTTGTTTATTTAATATTATGGATAACATTAAATGTTTATAAACGAAACATTCTTATATGATATATGAAATCCTACTTCTCTTACAATATTTGATAATATTTCAATTTAATAATTTAATGAACAATTGAAATGTGGAGTTACATTTTTAATAAAAAATGATATTTTGATGAAGAGAAGTTGAATTAGTGTCACAAGATATTCTCAAAATCAAAATGAATAATTTGTATGAAAAAACAAAATCACCGTAACTCAAAACTGATAAACAAAGAATAATGCGAGTTGGTCTTACGAATTAATACCTAAATGGACAAAGAATAATGTGAGGCGGTCCCACGAAATGATGAGATAGATAAAGAGTGTTAAAATTTTATTGGAAAATGATACCTAAAAAAATGACAATGGTACAATAATATTTATAAAAAATTTATTTATAATATAAATAAAAAGTTATAATACTTTTAAAAAAATGATAATATTTTTAACAAAAAACTATTTAAAATAATATAAAAATGATTTTACCATGAAATGATTTGAGGGGAATTGGACACCCAAAATTACTCTTTAGTATATAAAAAGATATTTTTTGACGAGTAATAATTTATCTTTAGAGTAAATTTTCATATACTAAAGAGTAATCAATAAATTAGGGTCTATAATAATTTAAAGAGTAATTTTTTCATTTAAAAAAAAATAATTCATATCTTTAAAGAGTATTTTTTTTCATATACTAAAAAATAAGTAATTAAAAACAAGGTTCACGTATGAATCTGGTTCACACGCAAGTGTTTGCCTCAAAAACCTGTTTATTTATAAGTTCTCAAATCTTGCCTTTGGATTCGGGCTCAAAAGAATTTTATTTTGGTTTTCTTTTTTCTGATTCATAAGGGCTCAAAATATTATCTTCAATTATCTTGGGCCTGATATAAAGGAGGCCCAATAGCATGGCCATTTGGACTTTCTTTATTACTAAATATCTTCACATCTCTTCTGTTCGATTTTTAATTGCTAATTATTGTGCTTTCTTATTTTCTCATCCACTCTTTGTTTTTTAGGGGAACAAAAAACAAACTCTTGTTTATTCTTCTTAAACCGCAGAAAAGTAATCTTCTCTCAATATGGGTGCATTCAACTTTTATATATGTAAAAACTAACACAACTTTTATAGTTTTAATTTAGTACTAATGTAATATCTTTTATATTTAACTTAACTACTCCCTCCGTCCCAAATAAATTGACACATTTTTTTGGCACGAAGATTAAGGAGTATAATAATTTAATGTAAAGTGAAGTGAGAAAAATAATATTTAATGTGTAGTTGGTAGCTGTATTAGTGGTGAATATGATATGTGTGTGGTCCCATGTAAATAAATAAATTGTTTTTGTGAGGGTCCCGTGTTCTTAAAAGGAAATATGTCAATTTTTGTGGGACAAATCAAAAAGGAAAGTGTGTCAATATCTTTGTGATGGAGAGAGTATTAAATTTACATATAAAAAGGGTGTTAGTGTTTACTATACATTCTCATAACAAAATATATTAATTTTAAGAGTTGGTCTATTGTGTCCCCGGTGCACAATGCGTGTAAGGATATAACATTTTAATCTAAATAATACACTTTTATTTTATATATATATATATATATATATATATATATTTCAGAAAATAAAGGGTACACGTCGTTATTCTAAAGAGTATATTTTTTAAGATTAAATGATATTAAATGATAATATTTGTGAGAATGGTGGCTCGGCCATCCGGGAACATACATGTTTTAGCCTAATTTTAATTTATTGAAATATTAATTTTAATTCAATAATCTAGATGTATTTATTAATAAATGTATTTTGGTTGAATTTGGCCATTTGGGTGTAACGAATATATGAGTAATTATGTGGTGCACCTGGTGCACTAAGAATTTAATATTTTAAGATAGGGTATAATAGTAATTACATATTTTAAAAAGTTAATTATTTATAAAAATTCAAAGTTGTAGATTAATCATTTTCTACCGATCCACCAGGCGCACATATTATTCTGTGTACCCAAATTAAACCGGTAATTTTGGTCGTTTAATTGGGCCTCTTAAGGCAGTATTATATAATACACCTTTATTAACAATTTTTAGTTTTAAATATGGGCGACACTATTTCCACCCGACCTTATTCTTAAGACTCCCGAATAAAAGACAAAAGACATGTAAAATTATAAAAATACCCCCAATTATTTTTTTTAAACCCAAATCCATTATCTATATATAACAAAAACACAATTTGCAATTTGCATAGGACACCCATCCCCATCCCCACGTTATACCTGAAATATACTACAAAGTTACAAACGTGTACTCATGCCAGTATAGCAAACTCACACATACACACCAAACACACACACACACAATCATACACAGCACACGCACACCACAAAAATGGGAATGGGAGAGAGAGAAAAAGAAAAGAGGAGGGTTTGTAGCTCAAGTGAAACTGTCTAATTTATTGACAAATTATTGGTGGATTAGTGGAATTATAGGTTTTATTTGTGTTTAATAGATGGTAGGAAAATGAATTAGTTTGGATGTTAAAAATGGGACCTTTAATTTTTCAAAACTGATTCATCGATTTGCAGCATAGATTTCATTGAGTGCCAACCGAAAATAAAACTAAAATTCGGTAAGAAGTTTGAGAAATTCAATCAAAAAGGGGTTATCAATCGTGAGCGCCGATGAATGCTCCCACCCCCACACACACAGAGTGTTCCTCCTCAGCAACTACCTGCTACTCGGCACCGCTGATCGTCACTATTTTCACCTAGATTTTTGTGTCTTTTTTGTATGTCTTTTCATATTATTTTATCGTATTTTATGTGCTATTTGGTTGTGTTATGTGTTTTCATGGAAATGTGTGTGAATGAACCTAAATATGTGAAAAACAGGTGAAAACGGAACGAGAGCTGAAACGAGCAAGAAACGGGCTGTCGGGACCCAATTCGAGTTGCAAGGTGCAACACGAGTTGCCAACTCGAGTTGAAGCCAACTCGAGTTGGGCCCAAAAATGTCTAAAATCGTCCAGTAGCTCAACACGACTTGAGAGACCCAACTCGAGTTACCAACTCGAGTCGAGCTGGGGTCCAGAAATCATCCAGAGAGCTTACTCGAGTTGTAAGGTCCAACTCGACTTGCAACTCGAGTCGAGTAAGGAGCAGAGCAGCGTCCAGAAAGTGTACAGTGTGCTAACTCGAGTTGTCAAGTCATTACTCGACTTGCTAGCTCGAGTCGAGCTACCTTCCGAAGGATTTTTAGTTTCAGAGCCTCGCAACACGACCGAACATGCGGATACACAAGTAGCCAACACGAGTCGAGCTATGTTAGCTCGAGTTACATTACATGCAACTCGACTCGTGTTGCTAACTCGAGTTGGGAAGGCCAACTCGAGTAAGGTCATTTTGGGCCAAAAATTTGAATTTTCACCTGCCAATATGTGTAAGTCTGTGTACAAAGCCAATTTGATATTAAATTTGTGACCCAACTTGGAGAAGGTATAAATAGAATCAAGTTCAACATTCAGAAGGGAGATTGGATATTCCACACAAGAGTTTCACTCCTACACCTAGATCACACACCATTTCTTCCATTTCACACCATCATCTTCATCCATTCTTCATCCCTTCCATCTTGGGTGTTAAAGTCCTCAAGAATTCAAGAGCTAGAGGTGGAGATCAAGAAGAATAGAAGATTCTCTTCAAGAAATTGATAGGGAAGAACTTATTCATTTTGTATTTCTTTTGGATTTGAAACTATGGGTGTGTGTAATGGATCATTCATGTGTTTTGTTACTATTATCATGTTAGGCTAATCCCTCTAGTGGGATTAGGGACATGAAGAGCACATTAGATTTATATTATCATGTGGATTAAATTGGTTTTTGACTTAAATGATGTTGGTTTCTATTCATGGGTTTTGATTGTTTGATGTTGTGATGACATGGTTTGTTATTCATGAATGATTATTGGTTTAATGGATTGTTGATCAATGGATTGATTTATGGTAATTAAATGCTATCATGATGTTCATGTGTATATTGCTTGGAGTGAGACGAAAACGACCCTCTTGAGTATTAGAAATGCATGAATAGACATCGAGTTTGGGTTTGACCGAGAGGATATTTGAACTCGATGAGGGGAATCAATCCATTCGTTAGCTTTAGTACACAAAAAGGGAGAGTTATTTCTAATTAGTACCTTCTAAGAGAGAATTGAGAATTAATTAGTACCTAGATGGAAGAGGTTAATGTTGGGCTTTGATCTTAAGTGCTTTTGGGAGTCTTTAGTGGATCAACAACCTTTGTAACCCGAAAGGGAGCTTATGATATAATTGTGATCACCCTTAATCTACATCAATTGAGTTGAATTCCTTTTGCACGATAATATGAATTGAGTGTGCTTGGATGTTTCTAATCCCATGTTATTGCCAACTTGAACTTTAGCACCTATTCCCGTCTATTGTTAGCAATCTTTACTTGTCATTTCTCTTATTTGCTATTTTATTCTCTTGTTAACTTATTTTAATCATTTATTTCATAATCATACCCAAAACTCCCGATCATCCTTACAAAAGTAACATAAACATGAGCTCACGTATTTTACTAATCCAAACCTCACTCCTTTGTGGTTCGATAATTTTATTTCTTGGGATACACTACAACAACGATCAAGTATTCTTGCTCGTGAGTATAAAATATTCAAACAAGAAATTGGCACCGTTGCCGGGGAGTTTAATGGATCAGTGGAATACTGTGTTATTGTTTTAGTTGTTCTTGATAAGGATACTTTTTAATTTTAATTTTATTTCCTATTTTTTTGTGGTCTCACTCTTTAAATTTTCGTAGGTGTTTTATGATCATAAGATCAAAGGGAAATCAATCGATTATTCCTTTGAATTTGGAGATAGAGAAGACCGCACGACAAAGGAAACGAGAGAGACAAAAAGCTAGAAAAGAAAGTATGGAGAATCAAAGTGGAGATAATGTTAATCATAACCTACCCCAAGATCCATTCCAAGATCAACCGGGGGGGGAGGGTACAAGAAGGAGTGCAAGAGGATCAAGCGGAGATGTTTAGGACTTCATTGGTCAAAATCAAGATTATATGCAATTGCTTGCCAATCAAGAAGTTCAAAGGATACTCCAACAACAAGAGTTGCAAAGGCCTAGAGCAATTCGGGATTACTTCCAACCGAGAGCCGTGCATAATATGGTTCCTCCAGTTCAAGCCAACAATTTTGAAATTAAGACCGGATTGATCAATATAGTCAAAGAAAATCAGTTTGGGGGAGGTCCTCTTGAAGACCCAAACACTCATCTAGCTATTTTCTTGGAGGTTGCAAATACCGTAAAGATGAATGGAGTGTCGAAAGATGCTATTCGAATGAGGTTGTTCTCTTTTTCTTTAAGAGACAAGGCTAAAGCATGGTATAATACAATTCCATTGGGAAGTTGTAATACATGGGAAGATATTGAGCAAAGGTTCCTAAACAAGTACTTTCCTCCTTCGAAGACTCTCCAATTGAAAAGCCTCATCACTCAACTTAGGCAACTTCCGGATGAGAGTTTTTATGAAGCATGAGAATGCTACAAAGAGATGCTACGAAAGTGTCCTCAACATGATTTTCATGAGAATCAACAAGTGGCTTTCTTTTATCAAGGGTTGAGTCAACAAAATCGGATGCATATAGATGCCTCATCCGGAGGGTCTATATTTGGAGTGGATGCTATGAAAGCTATGAAAATTTTTGAAGATATTGCAATGAATGCTTATCAATGGCCTTCAGAGAGAGTAATGAGAGGTTATGCATTCGGAAAGGTGGCTCAAGTGGAGAGTGTTGATAAAGTGAAGAGTGATGTATTTCAAAGTGAAGGAATGAAAGAATTTAATGAGGGCATCCATGCTTTAACAAAACAATTGAATTTGATTACTCAAGGAGTGAGTCAAGGGGGAAGTACAAGTACTAATTCCAATGAAGAGGGCAATGTTATGCAAAGTGTAGAGGATGTTGCCTATTTAGATAGGAGAAATTACCAAGGAAATTTTCAACATCAAGGGAATTTCCAAGGTAATTATCCTTCTAACCAAGGTAATTTTCAAGGAGGATATCAAGGGCATGCTTGGGGGTGTAATTTCAATCAATCAAGGGAGGTTATCAAGCTCCGAGGAAGCATGGAAATCTTTCTTACTCCAATACTCAAGCCGCCGTGACACTTCCTCAAGAATTGGATCTGAGTGCTAAGCCGCCAAATGAAGAAGGGAAATCATCATTGGAAGAGATATTGCTAACATTCATGAAAGACACAAGAACTTACATGGAAAAAAGAGATGCTAAGCTTGAGGCTAGGATGGAGGAAAATGAAAAGAAATCCGACAATAGGATGAGAGCTTTTGAGTATCAAATGGGACAAATTGCTTCTTCCCTGGGATCTCAACACCAACAAGGAAAATTTCCATCTACCACGATAACTAATCCTAAAGAAGATTGCAAAGCTATCACTCTTAGGAGTGGAAAAGAGTATGAGGAACCTCCTATGCCTAAAGAGGATAGTGTTGTTATTAAAAGGGAAGTGGAAAGAACTCTTGAAGAAGGGTTAGTGTAAGAAGAGATTGAAGTAGAGAAAGTAAGCAAGAGAAAAGAAGTTGTTGAGCAAAAGAAAGATGAAGAGAAGATAGAGAGAATTCCAAAGTGGAAGAAGGCAAAGGAGTTAAGAGAAAAGGAAGTTGAAGTTGAAAGAGATAGTTGAGGAATACCCAAGACTCAAGTACCGGTTCCTTTTCCTCAAAGGCTCTTGAAGAAGGGTTTAGATGAGAGGTTCAAAAAGTTTCTTGAAATCTTCAAGAAGATTCAAATCAATATCCCTTTCGCCGATGCTTTGGAGCAAATGCCTCATTATGCTCGTTTCTTAAAGGACATCATGAGAATGAAAAGAAGTCTTGTGGAAAATAAAATGGTTAATCTAACAGAAGAGTGTAGTGTCATTCTACAATGGAAACTTCCTCAAAAATTAAAGGATCCGGGTAGTTTCACTATACCATGTGAAATTGGAAAGAACAAGAAGAACAAGACTCTTTGTGATCTCGGTGCAAGCATTAATCTAATGCCTCTTTTCATATTTAAGAAGCTTGAGTTAGGTGAAGTGAAGCCAACTTCCATCACTCTTCAATTGGCCGATAGATCTATGACACATCCAAAAGGAGTAGTTGAAGACGTGTTGGTCAAGGTGGATAAGTTCGTCTTTCCGGTGGACTTTGTTGTTCTAGATATGGAGGAAGATGAAAATGTACCATTGATTCTTGGGAGACCGTTTCTTGCAACTGGGAGAGCTCTTATTGATGTCTACAAAGGAGAATTGAAGTTGAAAGTTAATGATGAAGAGGTGGTATTCTCTCTACACAAGGCCATGCAATATCCAATGAATGATGAAAAGTGTAAAAGTGTGGATGTTGTAAAGGGAAGTGTTGAGGAAAGTTGGCCTTCCATTGTAACTAAGGATCCACTTGAACTTTGCTTGAGCAATTCTCTATCTCTTTCTAATATTTCTAATACTTCTCTTGATTTAAATGATGAATTGATTAATTGTTTGCTTGATCTAGGTGATTGTAGTGAAGCTCAAGAAGTTGCAGCCGCTATCTCGAAGAGAAATGGAAAGTTCTTATCACTTAGAAATCCACTCAATCAAGAAGAGAAAAAATAAAAGAATGTGGAATTGAAGCCTCTACACGATCATCTCGCCTATATCTACCTTGGTGAAAATGAGACATACCCGGTAATTGTATCCTCTTCTTTAACCTCTAGTCAACGTGATAAATTGCTTAATGTCCTTAAAAAGCATAAGTCGGCTATTGGTTGGTATATTGAGGATTTGAAGGGGATTAGTCCAACAATTTGCATGCATAAGATAAGGCTTGAGAATGAAGGGAAAGCTTGTGTTCAAAACCAAAGAAGACTTAATCCTATCATGCAAGAAGTGGTAAAAAAAGAGGTTCTTAAGTGGTTAGACTCCGATATGATCTTCCCTATTAGTGATAGCCCCTATGTGAGTCCGTTGCATGTAGTATCTAAAAAAGGGGGTATGACTATAGTGAAGACCGAGAAAAATGAGATCATAGCCACTAGGACGGTAACGGGGTAGCGTGTGTGTGTTGATTATAGGAAACTTAATGAGAACACAAATAAATACCACTTTCCCTTACCTTTTTTGGATCAAATGTTGGATAGGTTGGCCGGGTATGAGTTTTATTGCTTTCTTGATGGTTATTCCGGGTATAACCAAATTCTTATAGCACCCGAAGACCAAGAAAAGACCGCTTTCACTTGTCCTTATGGAATATTTGCTTTTCGAAGATTGCCATTTGGACTTTGCAATGCACCGGCCACCTTTCAAAGGTGTATGATGGCAATCTTTGAAGGCTTGATTGAGAATATCATGGAAGTTTTCATGGATGACTTTTTGGTGTTTGGCTCTTCTTTTGATATTTGTTTGTCTAATCTTGCTATTATTTTGAAGCGATGTCAAAACACTTATCTAGTGTTGAATTGGGAGAAGTGTCATTTCATGTTAAATGATGGCATTTTACTTGGACATCACGTCTCTTCAAAGGGATTGCAAGTGGACCGAGCTAAAGTTGTTGCTATAGAGAAGCTTCCACCACCAACAAATGAGAAGGGAGTACGATCGTTCCTTGGTCATGCCGGGTTCTATCATAGATTCGTAAAGGATTTTTCTTCATTTTCTAAACCTCTATCTCATCTCCTTGAAAAAGATGTTCCATTTAAGTTTGATGAAAATTATTTAAATGCTTTTCAGGTTCTAAAGGAAGCTTTGATCATCACCCATCTTGATCACCCCCGATTGGAATGAGCCATTTATATTGATGTGTGATGCAAGTGATGTAGTTCTTGGAGTAGTTTTGGGGCAATTAAGAGAGAAAAGGTTCCGGTCCATTTACTATGCAAACAAGACATTTGATGCGGCTCAACGAAACTACACTACTACCGAAAAAGAGTTCTTGGCGGTGGTATACGTATTTGATAAGTTTCGTCCCTATTTGGTGGGAACGAAGACTATTGTATACACCGACCATTCCGCTATCAAGTATATTATGGCGAAGAAGGATGCAAAGCCAAGGGTGATAAGATGGGTGCTACTTCTTCAAGAATTTGACATTGAAGTAAGAGCTAAGAAGGGCACAAAGAATGTGGTAGCCGATCATCTTTCAAGGCTAGAGTCGAGGCAGCATTGCGATAGCACTTATGAGTTAATCAAAGAGGTTTTCCCCGATGAAGAAATCTTGAGGTGTGATTGCTGAGGTTTTAGTGGAGCAAAAAGGAAGCCCGTAGTATGCGGACTATGTGAATTAATTGGCTAGTGGAAGGACGCCTTATGAGCTTAATAAGTATCAATCCAAGAAGTTCTTTCATGATGTTAAAAGCTACTTGTGGGATGATCCTTTCTTGTACAAGATGTGTAATGATTCTCTTGTACGAAGATGTGTGCCCGAGGAAGAATGGGGTAGTGTGTTGGAGTTTTGCCACTCTTCACCTAGTGGAGGCCATTTTGGAGCTCAAAAGACCGCTGCAAAAGTCTTACAATAGGGGTTGTATTGGTCTTCATTGTTCAAGAGTTGTAAGAAATTTGTAGAGGGTTGTGATCGGTGTCAAAGGATGAGGGGAATCTCCAAGTGGGATGAGATGCCCTTTAAGAGCTTTTAAGAAGTGGAGATATTCGATTTGTGGAGCATCGATTTCATGGGACCGTTTTCTCAATCTAATGGATTTCTATACATCTTATTGGCGGTCGACTATGTCTCCAAATGGGTTGAGGCCATACCTTCAAGAACAAATGATGCTAGAGTGGTCATGGGATTTCTAAAGAAGCATATCTTCACAAGGTTTGGAGTTTCTAGAGTGTGGGTAAGTGATGGGGGTAGTCACTTCATAAATAAGCTCATGGAGAACATTCTCAAGACTTATGGAGTGAAGCATAGAGTGTCTACTCCGTATCACCCTCAAACGAATGGTCAAGCTGAAATTTCTAACCGACAAATCAAGCATGTCTTGGAGAAAACAGTGAGTGTAAGTAGGAAAGATTGGTCTAATAAACTTGATGATGCATTGTGGGCCTTTCGAACCGCATTCAAGACCACTCTTGGTATGTCTCCGTTTCAAGTTGTCTATGGCAAGTCTTGCCATCTTCCCGTGGAGCTAGAGCATAAAGCTTATTGGGCCATTAAGAAGTTGAATTTTGACATGAAAACTTCGAAGAAGTTAAGATTCTTGCAATTGAATGAGCTTGAGGAATTTAGAGAAAATTCTTATGAAAACTCAAGGATTTTTAAGGAGAAAACCAAGTGGTGGCATGATGCTCGTTTGAGGAAGAAAAGTTTGAAAAGGTAAAAAAGTGTTGGTATTCAATTCTCGACTAAGACTTTTCCAGGGCAAGTTGAAGTCCAGATGGAGAGGGCCCTATGTGGTGAAGGAAGTTCTTGATGGGGGAGCTCTAAAAGTTATGGACGAGAACGGGGGAGAGTTCTTGGTTAATGGTCATCGAGTGAAGCACTACCTGGATCCATCACAAAGGGAGACCCTCTTTGTGGATACTTTATTTGAAAGATAATCTCGCACTCCGTCTAGCTTGAAGACGTTAAACTCAGCGCTTAATGGGAGGCAACACATTATTATCTTTATTTCTTTATTTAGTGTTTTCAATAAAGATTGTGGATTTGATGTTGTTTGCTTTTTTTTTTGGCTTGTAGATGGATTGTGCTCATGGAGAAAAATGCACATTGAAAAAAAGAGAAGTACGTCATGGATTCGAGTATAGATATCACACAACTTGTTGCAAACTTAATTCTCGACTCTTGTCTCGAGTTAAGTTTGGGGGGCTAGTGCGTGGTGGAGATAACTTGATCCGTTTGGATGCATATGTTTCTCTACAAGGAGATAATTGATGGAAACTACAAGGGTAAGTCCTACCACTTTGTGCAAACTTAATTCTCAACTTTTGTTTCGATTTAAGTTTGGGGGAAGAGTGCGTGGTGTGACTCACCACTTGAATTATTATTCTTGTATAATTAGGTCAATTTAAAAAAAAAATTTCTCATGAGTTTGGGTTGGATTTTAGTCTGATTGGTTGTGTGGAAGTGCATGATAATCAATAATTTTTAATGACATTTTTGAGCTAATGGTATTTTGTGAGTGTTTGAGCATGAATAAAGGGGATTGGAAATATGAATGGAGCTCGGAGCTAACGATTTCCACTACCAAATGCTTATTGAGGGAGTACTCTACACCTTATAACTTTTAAGTGCTTGACATGAATTGAGTTTGATTTGGATTGTCGTGATTAGCATGCTACTTTATTTGTTATGTTTGTGGGAGGTTTACTTTCGTAATTTAGGAGTTCTCTTTTCAATCAAAGATGGGGATGTGTTTGAGCTTAATTGGACATGGATGATATGAATGTGTGCTTCATTTTCTTATGATGGTGATTTTGTTTTACATGTTATGTGTTTTTGTTGTGTCTTGTTTGTTAAATTCTTATTTTTATGTTTTATGTGTCTCTTTAATTTTATCTTGGGATGTTTGGTGGTTTGTTTAGGGATGTCGTGAGTTATTTTTGAATATGAGTGATGACATGTTGTAGTGATAAGAGATGACAAGTTATGATTAAAAATCTCTACACTTTCAAATTGTGACATGTTTTATTTAACTTGTTCAATTTTGAGATAAATGTGGTGTAATAAGTCCTTAAGGTCCGAGCATAAGCTTGCGAGCATTTGAGCCTCAATCGTGCATACATGGATCGGTTGTGTTTGATAAGTTAGAACTTGTTCAAGGACTATAGGAACGAGCCCGATTAGTGGAGATAATGATATGATCTAAGACCATCCTTGTTATTTGAAGTTATTACTATATATTTTCCTACTTTGAACATCATCCCTAGTTAACCACTTTGAGCCTATAAGATTTTTTCTTGTGAAGTTAGCACATTACAAGCCTTAATTACTCACTCAAGCTTATATATACCCTTTGTGTGAGTGATTGAGGAGATGGTAGCTAGAAAAGATTGATTGATTTGCAAAAGAAGAAAAGGAAATGGTAAACAAGCAAGAAAACGGATGAAAAGAGCAAAACAAGAATGCACATGCAACCTCAAAGTAAGAGAAGGAGCAAAGCAACATCAAACTGCTCAAGTAAACAAAATTTAAAGAAAGGAAGCATGCATCAAAAGAAGCTCAATCCAAGGAAAGTTAATGAATAGTGCTTGAGACTGTAAAGATAAGAAAGGAAGAAAGGAAAGTGAAGAAGTTGAGAAAATTGGCCATCTCTTCGATTATTTACGCATGATTAGTCACTCTTATCCATATACTTCCTACACTACCAAAGAGCCTATCATTACATCCTTAATTAAAGACCTTTTTTTATCATTAATTGAAACTTTGGAGGTTTATGAATGTAGTCCACGAGCAAGCTTATAGCGAGTTAAGCCAATCGATTGATGAGTATTGCTTAACCCTACGTCATAGAGTGTTGAGTGAAATTGATAACATTTGTGAGGCTTGGACTAAAAAGGACTATATTACACTTTATTCTCTTTTGATTGAACTTGTTAAGTTTTCATTCTATGATTTTAATGTTGTAGGATGACTTAACATAGTTTGTAGTTATTATCGCTATAGATGTGTTATTGCTTATGTTGGCTTAAGTCTTTTTCTAGGTAAAATTTCTCCTCTTGGTTTGTCATTTTTGTTGCTCGGGGACGAGCAATACTTTAAGTTTGAGGGGTTTGATCGTCGCTATTTTCACCTAGATTTTAGTGTCTTTTTTTATGTCTTTTCATATTATTTTATCCGTATTTTATGTGCTATTTGGTTGTGTTATGTGTTTTCATGGAAAAGTATGTGAATGAACCTAAATATGTTGAAAATAGGTAAAAATAGAACGGGAGCTGAAACGAGCAAGAAACGGGGCTGCCGGGACCCAACTCGAATTGCAAGGTGAAACACGAGTTGCCAACACGAGTTGAAACCAACTCGAGTTGGGCCCAAAAATGTCCAAAATCGTCCAGTAGCTCAACACGACTTGAGAGACCCAACTCGAGTCGAGCTGGGGTCCAGAAATTATCCAGAGAGCTTACTCGAGTTGTAAGGTCCAACTCGAGTAGAGCAAGGAGCAGGGCAGCGTCCAGAAAGTGTACAGTGTGCTCACTCGAGTTGTCAAGTCATTATTCGACTTGCTAGCTCGAGTCAAGCTACCTCACAAAGGATTTTCAGTTTCAGAGCCTCGTAACACGACCGAACAGGTGGATGCACGAGTAGCCAACACGAGTCGAGCTATGTTAGCTCAAGTTACATTACAAGAAACTCGACTCGTGTTGCTAACTCGAGTTGGGAAGGCCAACTCGAGTAAGGTCATTTTGGGCCAAAATTTGGATTTTCACCTGCCAATATGTGTAAGTGTGTGTAAAAAGCCCATTTAATATTAAATTCGTGGCCCAACTTGGAGAGGGTATAAATAGCATCAAGTTCAACATTCAAAAGGGAGATTGGATATTCCACACAAGGGTTTCACTCCTACACCTAGATCACACACCATTTCTTCCATTCCACACCATTATCTTCATCCATTCTTCATCCCTTTCATCTTGGGTGTTAAAGTCCTCAAGAATTCAAGAGCTAGAAGTGGAGATCAAGAAGAATAGAAGGTTCTCTTCAAGAAATTGATAGGGAAGAGCTTATTCATTTTGTATTTCTTTTGAATTTGAAACTACGGTTATGTGTAATGGATCATTCATGTGTTTTGTTAATATTATTATGTTAGGTTAATCCCTCTAGTGGGATTAGGGACATGAAGAGCACATCAAATTTATATTATCATGTGGATTAAATTGGTTTTTGACTTAATTGATGTTGGTTTCTATTCATGGGTTTTGATTGTTTGATGTTGTGATGACATGGTTTGTTATTCATGAATGATTATTGGTTTAATGGATTGTTGATCAATGGATTGATTTATGGTAATTGAATGCTATCATGATGTTCATGTGTATATTGCTTGGAGTGAGACGGAAATGACCCTCTTGAGTATTAGAAATGCATGAATAGACATCGAGTTTGGATTTGACCGAGAGGATATTTGAACTCGATGAGGGGAACCAATCCATTCGTTAGCTTTAGTACACAAAAAGGGAGAGTTATTTCTAATTAGTAACTTCTAAGGGAGAATTGAGAATTAATTAGTACCTAGATGGAAGAGGTTAATGTTGGGCTTTAATCTTAAGTGCTTTTGGGAGTCTTTAGTGGATCAACAACCTTTGTAACCTGAAAGGGAGCTTAGGATATAATCGTGATCACCCTTAATCTACATCAATTGAGCTGAATTCCTTTTGCATGATAATATGAATTGAGTGTGCTTGGATGTTTCTAATCCCATGTTATTGCCTACTTGAACTTTAGCACCTATTCCCGTCTATTGTTAGCTATATTTACTTGTCATTTCTCTTATTTGCTATTTTATTCTCTTGTTAACTTGTTTTAATCGTTTATTTCATAATCATACCCAAAACCCCCGATCATCCTTACAAAAGTGAAATAAACATGAGCTCACGTATTTTACTAATCCAAACCTAACTCCTTTGTGGTTCGATAATTTTATTTCTTGGGATACACTACTACAACGATCGAGTATTCTTGCTCGTGAGTATAAAATATTCAAACAGCCGCCTCCAATTGTATCTTCCTAACCTTATCCCTCCGTCTCTTCCCCTCCATCATCGGCTTCCTCTTCATCCTGCTCCAAATCATAACCATCGCCGGCGCGATTTCTGGCCTCGCGAGCCGCCACCTCCGCCGGCAAATTCTACGGCGCACACATGGTGGCGACCGTTCTGACGGTGATTGTCGGTGCTGATCTCACACGGCCGTTGGACTTCCTGAGCCACCAGAAGTTGTATGTTAGGGAGGAGGACGGCGTGGTGATTCTGAAACTGGCGGGAGGATTGTGCATCGTGATGTTCTGCTTGGAGTGGGTGGTGCTGACATTAGCGTTCTTCCTCAACAACTACGCATATGTGGAGAGGAAGGGGATCAATGGTTATGGAGTGAGGAGTGGGGAAGTTCAAGATGAGGAAGATCTCAAGACCTGGCCATGACCTACGCAAATTGTGGGTTTAAAAAAATATTTGGGGGTATTTTTATAATTTTACATATCTTTTATCTTCTATTCGGATGCCTTAAGAAAAAGGTTTGGTGACAATAGTGTCGCCCTTTAAATATTTCAACTAATACAGATTTCACACATTAATACGCCCTCTTTACTGTATAAGGCCGTCTATTAGCAGCCTGTTCTACTACTTCTCTGCCATGTCATACAACCAAACAATAATAATACGATAATAATAATAAATTAATAAAAAATTTGAATATATATAATATAGAAAGAAAAAAGTGGTAGCAACAAAAATTGAATTGTGAATAGCCAACTTTGTCGGAATGCATAAAATTTCTTGTAATTCAAAAACTGCAACTAATTAAAGCATTATAGAATAGTAAGAATACGCAAATGAGTCCAACACGCACGCTAAAAATACGTCTACTATACGGATTTATACAATTTACCACACCTATCCTATCATTTTCACAAACGGGATATACTTCTATCCCACACATATCTTCACCACCGAAAAAAAAATTTCACTTTAACCAACCATCTAAATTTTTTTTAACATACTTTATAATTTATTTATTACTTAAAAATATAAAAATACCTCTAAAACGTCAATAAAATTAATTAAAAATCAACTTTTCTTAAACTCCGTATCTACAGTATCGATGCAGATAAGTCCGGAACAGAGGGAGTATTACTTTTTAGCCCACTCTAATATTTCCATTACAAAATTCTAACTGGTCAAATCAACTTATTTATAGATTTATCCTCCCTTCAATCTATCCTAATAGTTATATATTTTTAGTTTGAGCATCATATTCGAATGGTTACATTTCTTTTTTTGATATATAAGGCCCACACAAAATAATTCAAATATCTTCATGGAACTTACCTACAACACTAATACAACTGCAAATTATACATTAAGATATTAAATCTTTCACCTCAGTACACATTTAAAAACTATATTCCTTAATCTTCGTGCAAAAAGAAAGCATAACCATTAGTACGGAATGGAGGGAATAGTTGTTATGTGAGATCATGAGAAGACTTCTACAAGAGAAATAAAAAGTGATAATATTTCAATAAAGACAAAGATTTGTATGAGATAATGTCATGAAATGATTTCCATTAGACATACAGGATTTAGTGATAACATTTATAATGAAAAGTAATATTACTCATTTAATGAAAAATGATAACGATGCTATAAACCAGGTGGGCACTGGGCTCCTCACAAAAGTGAATGACCCAGGTTCGATTCTTATTGGAAACGAATAGGAGGGGAGTTATAAGTAGGCTTGGAGAATAAGGGTGTATGAGTGCTTGGTGAACTAACTACAAACTATACTAACAACTAACTTTGTCCGATAAAAAAAAAGATAATTGTGCTGTGAGACTGTCGCAGTCTGCCCCTTTAATAAAAAATGAAACTTGGACTATTGAAAAGTAAGAATGGTATAGTAAATTATTTTATGAACAGTTGTGATAGGATTTTTAATGGAAAGAGATAATACATTTGACAAAAAACGATAACTATTTAAAAAAAATGTAAAAACGATCTCATAAGTGATGATCTCATATAAATGTTACCTTTTAGTTTTATTTTTATATTATAGTTTATGACGATCCTTCTTTAATTTATTAGTACTTATGGAATGAAAAAATAATTATATTCTCAAAATTTATAAATCTAATAATCAGCTATACTAAAGTCCTATAATAGGATATAAACTATCATAGGATGATAGGTGAACCGTGCCCGTGAAATACTTTAGTAAGAATGGTATAGTAAATTATTTTATGAACAGTTGTGATAGGATTTTTAATGGAAAGAGATAATACATTTGACAAAAAACGATAACTATTTAAAAAAAATGTAAAAACGATCTCATGTGTGATGATCTCATATAAGTGTTACCTTTTAGTTTTTTTTTTTGTAAATTATAATTTATGACGATCCTTCTTTAATTTATTAGTACTTATGGAATGAAAAAATAATTATATTCTCAAAATTTATAAATCTAATAATCAGCTATACTAAAGTCTTATAATAGGATATAAACTATCATAGGATGATAGGTGAACCGTGCCCGTGAAATACTTTAGTAAGAATGGTATAGTAAATTATTTTATGAACAGTTGTGATAGGATTTTTAATGGAAAGAGATAATACATTTGACAAAAAATGATAACTATTTAAAAAAAAAATGTAAAAACGATCTCATGTGTGATGATCTCATATAAGTGTTACCTTTTAGTTTTTTTTTGTAAATTATAGTTTATGTGATCCTTCTTTAATTTATTAGTACTTATGGAATGAAAAAATAATTATATTCTCAAAATTTATAAATCTAATAATCAGCTATACTAAAGTCCTATAATAGGATATAAACTAACTTGGACTAATGAAAAGTAAGAATGGTATAGTAAATTATTTTATAAACAGTTGTGATAGGATTTTTAATGGAAAAAGATAATACATTTGACAAAAAACGATAACTATTTAAAAAAAATGTAAAAATGTGATGATCTCATATAAGTGTTACCTTTTAGTTTTTTTTGTAAATTATAGTTTTTGACGATCCTTCTTTAATTTATTAGTACTTATGGAATGAAAAAATAATTATATTCTCAAAATTTATAAATCTAATAATCAGCTATACTAAAGTCCTATAATAGGATATAAACTATCATAGGATGATAGGTGAACCGTGCCCGTGAAATACTTTACTTTTTTTTGTTGTGTTGTAGCCTGCATGCATTGTGTGTAAGGTTTCATGCAACAGTAACACGTGGAAGGTGATGATTGGTGAGTTAGTGTTGATAAGGATTGAGATTAAAGATCTGCATGGAGAGTTAGAGCCGTAGGATCCAACCTCATCTCAGCCATGCATCAAGGAAGGTATCAAGTTGGTTAGTTTGTTAGTTAGTTGAACTAACTGAAGTAGCCACGTGAAAAGCCAACCTGCAGCATATCAATTGGATTGCTGGTGGTCATATAAGCATTGTGAACAGCCGGTTGAATCCATTAAAAAAGTGAAGCAACACATCAGTTTACAAGATTAGAGAAAGCACATTAGGGTTTATGTGCATAAGTTCATCATCATCTTCCTTAAGTGTAGTTGTAATCATTTAGTGAGTGATCTTTCCTTCAAAGTGGATGTTGGCTTAAGCCGAACCACTATACATCTTGGTGTTCATCTTGCTTTTCAATTAGTTTTTCGATTATCAATCAATTCGTGAGTGAAACGTGAGAGATCAACCAGTTAAGAGTGTGAGAGCTTGAGAGGTTCAACAAGTTCTTGCTTAAGTTTCATAAGAAGTGACGCCGTCTGTGGGAAGGAGAAGCAGCTACAAGTAATCAGATCAGAGGGGAAGAATCATGGTTACTACTAAGTTTGATGTGGAGAAGTTTTCAGAGAAAGTTGATTTCAGTTTGTGGAGGATGAAGATGGAGGTCATATTGATCCAACAAGGTTTGGCTGATGCTATCAAACCGCTTCCAGAAAATCAAGCAGTTGCTGTGGATGCAGTTGCACAAGCTGCAGATCAAGATCAACAATCAAAAGCCAGAAGTGCAATCATTCTATACTTAGGTGACAAAACTTTAATGGAAGTTTCAAAAGAAGTATCTGCAAGGGATATGTGGAAGAAGCTTCCTGATCTTTACATGGTGAAAACCTTGGCAAATCGGATGTATACAAAGCATAAGCTCTATTCTTTCAAAGTATCAGAAGATAAGTCTATTCTAAGTCAACTAGATGATTTCAATATGATCATTGATGATTTAGAAAATATTGATGTAGCACTGTCAAGTGAAGATAAGGCTGTCATATTAATGTCAGCTCTTCCTAAATCTTTTGAAGAATTGAGAGATACACTGTTATATGGGAATGTTGAATCAATCTCCCTGGAGCAAGTGATTCTTGCAATCAAAGCAAAGGTGTTCCATAAGACATCAGATAATACAGTTGCAGGGGAAGGACTTGTTGCCAAAAAACAGAACAAGTGGAACAAGAATGACAAGAAGGCTGTTGTTGATAAGAAGAAACAGGAAAGGGGTAATCAGAGTACACCAGCAGATGAAGAGAATAATAACTGCTTCCACTGCAACAAACGTGGTCATTTCAAGAAGCAATGTTATAAGTGGGAAAGCTATGGTGGCTAGGAAGATTGTAGAAAAAGGTGGAAATCAAAGAATCCATGCAAATCAGGCAACTGAAAATAAAGGTAATAAGGATCAAGATTACATTGAAGCTTTGGTTGTTGTTTCTGGTCAAGTGTCAGATCAGTGGGTGTTAGATTCAGGTTGCACCTTCCATATGACATCAGTTAAGGATTGGTTTACTGAATTAAAACCATACCATGAGGGATCAGTCTTGTTAGACAATGATCAAGCCATCAAGATTGAGGGTATTGGCTCTGTCAAATTTAAAATGTTTGATGGTACCATAAAGCTGCTCACAAATGTGAGATATGTACCAGGATTAAGAAGAAACCTGATATCATTAGGAATGTTAGACTCTCTGGGATGTGAGTACTATGTGAATAAAGGTGTACTCACCATCATGAAAGAAAAGTCAGTAGTAATGAGGGGTGTTAAGAGCTCTGATCTTTACTTCCTTGAAGGATCAGTTGTCTTTGGCCAATTGAACACTTCACAAGATCAAGAAGATGTTCATCTGTGGCATGGTAGATTAGCTCATGTAAGTAAGAGGGGGTTACAAGAGCTAGTAAGACAAAAGCTACTAGGCATAAGTTCAATCTGCAAGTTGGATCAATGTGAAGACTACATTCTAAGTAAGTCAAAGAGGTTGAAATTTGGTTCAGGAGAACACTCTTCATCAGAAAGGCTTCAGTATGTCCATACAGACCTATGGGGACCATAAAAAAATCCATCTATGGGAGAAGGAAGATATTTCATATCTTTCATAGATGATCACTCTAGGAAGCTATGGGTGAAAATCCTAAAATCAAAGGATCAAGCATTCACTGCATTTAAGAAATGGCTTGCTGAGGTGGAGAATCAAACATGAAAGAAGCTGAAATGTTTGAGATCAGATGATGGACTTGAGTTTGTTTCAGAAGAGTTTAATACCTTCTGTAGAGAAAAGGGAATTAAGAGGCACAAGACTACACCTGGAACTCTACAACAAAATGGTGTTGCAGAAAGGATGAATCAAACATTGTTAGAGAGAGTAAGATGTATGCTGAGTAGTGGAGGATTTACAAAAGGGTTTTGGGGTGAACTTGTGACTACAGCAGCCTATCTGATCAATCTATGTCCATCAGCAGCTTTAAAATTCAAACCACCTGACGAAGTGTGGTCTGGAAGGGCTCCTGATTATAGTCACTTTAGAGTAATAGACTGTCAAGTATACTCTCATGTGATGCAAGATAAGTTGGAACCAAGAGCAGTGAAATGTGTAATGGTTGGATACCCTAAAGAAGTAAAAGGATACAGACTATGGTGTTATGAAGCTAACAAGTTTATTGTTAGCAGGGATGTCACATTCAGTGAAAAAAGATGCTAATGGTTGAAAGAAATTCTATAGTATCTATCACTACAGACACTAATGAGCCCTCATGTGGAGCAAGCAAGGAAGGAAGTCCAACAATATAATGAACAAAATAACAATGCTGATCACAATAAGGAAGTAAGCTCACCTAACTCATCTAGCTCAAGGTATGATTTAAGTTCCTATCAACTTGTCAGGGATAGGTTGAGAAGACAGATCAAGGCTCCAGTAAGATACATGGAAGCTGATATAGTATCATATGCATTGTTGTTGCATCTGATATAGAAAATTATGAGCCAAGAATATATGATGAAGCTATATCAGGAAATGAGAATAACAAGTGGATAGTTGCTATGGAAGAAGAGCTGCTATCATTGCATAAGAACAAGACTTGACAGATTGTTGAAAGACCAAAGAACAAGAAGTTAGTAAGTTGTAAGTGGATTTACAAGAAGAAGCCTTTTACAAGCAAAGAAGGAGGTGTTAGGTACAAGGCAAGACTTGTGGCAAGAGGTTTTTCACAGAAAGAGGGTGTTGATTATAATGAAATATTTTCACCTGTTGTTAAGCACTGTTCTATTAGAATTCTTTTAGGATTAGTGACTCAGTTTGACCTTGAATTACATCAGATGGATGTTACTATAGCTTTCTTGCATGGAGACTTAAAGAAGACATTTACATGAAAATTCCAGATGGTGTAAGTGTAGAAGGTGCTGACAGTAAGACTTGTTTACTCTTGAAGTCTTTGTATGGTCTGAAGCAGAGTCCAAGGCAGTGGTATTTAAAGTTTGATGATTACATCACATCAAATGGATTCAGCAGGAGCTTACATGACAGTTGTGTCTATGTTAGGTTCAAGAAAGGGTGTCATTCATACTTACTGTTGTATGTAGATGATATCCTTATAGCTTGTAAGGATCAAGCCGGTATAGATGAAGTAAAAGCTTTACTTAAGCAGGTGTTTGATATGAAGGATCTAGGAGAAGCAAAGGTGATTCTTGGTATGCAGATTGAGAGAAATAGGCCAGCTGGTGAGTTAAAGTTGTTCCAAGAATCATACTTGGATAAAGTGTTGAAGAGATACAATATGAATCTCAGTAAATCAGTAACAACACCAGCAAAGCAAGGAGTGAGTCTGTCACTACTCCAAGCTCCTCAGACAGATCAAGAGAAAATTGAGATGAGCAACATACCCTATGCTAGTGCTATTGGCAGTTTGATGTATGCAATGGTATGTTACAGGCCGGATTTAGCTTATGTGATGAGCATGATCAGTAGATTTATGAGCAATCCAGGCTCACTACATTGGGATTTAGTGAAGTGGGCACTCAGGTATGTGAAATGAACCATCACAACAGGTTTAAAGTTTCAGAAAAAGGCTACATGGTATAAGTCAGTAGTTGGATATGTTGATGCTGATTATGCAGCAAATCTTGATACTAAGAAGTCACTTACTGGATATGTATTCAACTTGTTTGGTACTGCAGTAAATTGGAAGGCAACACATCAACATATAGTGGCTCTATCAACTACAGAAGCAGAATTTGTTGCTCTCACTGAAGCAATCAAAGAGGGAGTTTGGTTGACTGGAATACTGAATGAGTTTGGTGTTCAGCAAGAAGGGATTGAGGGGTATTGTGACAATCAGAGTGCAGTGCATCTCTCTAAACATCAGGGATACCATGAAAGGACCAAGCACATTGATGTGAGGTTATATTTTATAAGGGACATGATAGATAGTGGAGTAGTTGTTATCAAGAAGATTAAGACTACTGAGAATCCGGCAGACATGTTCACCAAAGTCTTACCAGTTCAGAAGTATGAACTGTGTAAGCAATTGGTTCATCTGAACTAAGTAAGAAAGGAAAGGTAGCTGCAACCTTAAATAGCAGCAAGGTGGAGGAGATTACAAGCTTGTGATGATGCAGTCTAAGGTGGAGTATTGTTGTGTTGTAGCCTGCATGCATTGTGTGTGAGGTTTCATGCAGCAATAACACGTGGAAGGTGATGATTGGTGAGTTAGTGTTGATGAGGATTGAGATTAAAGATCTGTATGGAGAGAGAGCCGTATGATCCAACCTCATCTCAGCCATGCATCAAGGAAGGAATCAAATTGGTTAGTTTGTTAGTTAGTTGAACTAACTGAAGCAGTCACGTGAAAAGCCAACCTGCAGCACATCAGTTGGATTGCTGGTGGTCATATAAGCATTATGAACAGCCGGTTGAATCCATTAAAAAAGTGAAGCAACACATCAGTTTACAAGATTAGAGAAAGTACATTAGGGTTTATGTGCATATGTTCATCATCATCTTCCTTAAGTGTAGTTGTAATCATTTAGTGAGTGATCTTTCCTTCAAAGTGGATGTAGGCTTACGCCGAACCACTATCCATCTTGGTGTTCATCTTGATTTTCAATTAGTTTTTCGATTATCAATCAATTCGTGAGTGAAACGATAGAGATCAACCGGTTAAGAGTGTGAGAGCTTGAGAGGTTCAACAAGTTCTTGCTTAAGTTTCATAAGATTTTTTTTTAATACTTCATCCTCACATAAATTAGAGTAATATAGTAACAAAGATATAATATTGTTAAAGTAATCTTGCATATATGAACAATTATTTTTGACCCACAGAATTGTGGAATCTGTGATTTTTATTTATGTTTCTATATTAAATGATATTACACGTACGATGTTGTATTACATATGACTCCCACTCTAATTTATTATAAGTTTTATTTCTTTGTATTACATATGGCTCCCACTCTAATTTATTATAAGTTTTATTTCTTAAAATTATCCTATTTTAGGTATTTTTATTATTATTTGTAAATTTTTGTGAGATCGTTGCAGAGGGTACGTATTTCAAGTAAAAATATAAGCGTATAGCTTTTGCAACCTTAAATTTATAGTATCCATTTTTTCTTGAAACTTACAAAATTTACTAAAAGATTGAAGAGTTTCTCTGTTGTTAATTAATTCATGCTCCTTCATTAATATTTTTTTTAAAAAAAATTATTATATTTAAATGAATATTGTACTTTAAGTCATAGGGATAAATTATACCCTAAACTAAAAAGGTAAAATTACAATTATACTCTAAACCCTAGGAATAAAATATACACTAAACCATAAGGGTAAAATTACAATTATGCCCTAAATCCTAGGGATAAATTATACTCTAAACCACAAGGATAAAATTACAATTATACCCTAAACCCTAGGAATAAATTATACTCTAAACCACAAGAGTAAAATTACAATTATATCCCTAAAATTAAATAAAAAAAAAAGAAAACACACACTAAAAATGAAAAAAATTGGATTGTACATTTGAAAATTGGTACCACCCTACTCATTGTCATATTTAATTAAATACTGTACATTAAACACTAAGATTTTGCCACGCTTATAATAAGGCATGGAACAATAAAGCATTATAAAGAAAATAAGATTGAGTATGTGATTTGACTCAAATGATCATCACTTAGTAAATTAGATTCAGGGTTTGAATCATATACACCAATGTCTATTTATTAGAAAATTCTATGTACAAGTTTTTAATTTTTTAATACAAATTAATTGACTTGCTTGCACATGAAGATGAGTGTTTGAGTAATTTGTTTAAATATTAAATGATATTCATATTTAAATTTTTAAACGAGATGGTTAATGTACTGGTCCAAATTAAAAGAAGGTTAATTATTGCAAAATAATTTGATACATGAAATCAAGAAATTTCCAAATGCATTAACTCAGTCAACTACTCCATATTTGTCATTTTCTTCCTAACTTCTTTGCATACTTTTCAATACGATGACGTTTCTCTTATCAAGATAGTATTATTTTGTTCCTCAATCTTCATCATCTTATTACATATATGCAAAAATATTGTATTTATCACCACAATTTGTTACACATATTTATAAAAGTCACACCATCTCACGTTTTATTTGCTTGACCTCATGTTTGATTTGCCGTTGAAGAGTGTAAAATACTTGATTAAAACATCCAACAAATAAAAATAAAAACAAACACATCCTTAGTATACATATACACACATATACATATATAAATACACGCACACAAACAACAATCTCTCTTATCACAACCCATATTTTCTCCAATGAGTAGCAAGGTTCACTCACAAAGAAACATCCCCTTCTCTTGGGAAAACGAGCCGGGCATAAGCAAGGCGGCTCCACCACAGTTCCACCTTCCGTCGCCTAAGCTGCCGCCTCCTCCGTGCCCACCTGAGAACACTAGGGTTTCCTTCCATGACCTCCAAATACCTCTCCCGCCTTGCGCGTTTCAAGCGCCATCGAGAAGCTCTTCGAGGAAGGGCATGAAGAAGATTGATGATCCATTCTTGATTGCATTCAAAGAGGTGACAAAAAGTGAGAAAAAGGGCAAGACTTCAAGTGATCAAAAAATGGTGGATTTAGGGTTTAGAATGATGAAGAATATCTCCATTTTTTCATGCAAGCATTCATCTTGTGGTGTTGCAGATGATAGTGTTGTTAGATTATCACAAATTCCTGTTTCTAGATCATCATCACGTAAGGGTTGAATTAATTATTAATTCTTGGATTATTATTATTTTTTTAATCATGAAATTAGAGACCTCCAATAATTAGACATATACTATATTTAATTAGTTAGATCATAATATTATAGAAACATGTTATTAAATAAAGAGATGTAATATTTTCTTTCATACTGCAATCATGATATATTAATTCGATTATTTATGATAAGGTTTATATTCAATCTAGCTCATTGCGTTATATTTTTTTTATAAAAAAAATCTGAAAGGTAATAGCACGTAATTTTATTTGTATTCAATTTTTGATTCTTAGCTAGACTATTAATGTTCGTAAAATATTTCAAATATTGACAAATTAAAATAATTTAATGCATTTTAGAATTTTCTGATTAATTAAGTAAAATTTTATTCGTTTTCTAAGTACTGTGTTTCTTCCTAATTTGTGTTCTTTTTAGTTGTCCTTTCCAAGATAATCCGAGTGGGTCCCTCAATAGACTAAGAAAGCAATTTAATTAACATTTAACAGTGGTTCCAGGCTGACCATTAACTAGAAAAAAATAATGGAGTACATTACCATCTCATTTTAATTTTTATAGTATTTATTTTTCACATAAATTAAAAATATAATATTTTAATTTATATTAAATTGAACTATATAATATAATTGATGGTTTAATTAATATATCAAGTATAGGTTTTGTGGAAATTAATATTAATTGATTGGTATGAGTTTTACCCATTAAAAAAAAATATATAAATATTAAAATGAGATGATAAAATTAAACATATATAAATATTGAAATGGTAATGAAAATGATGGAGCATCTTGGATAGGAATGAGTGGATTAATATTGGTAGTACCAGTATATATTAATTAGACGTCTAATTCTTTTTTCCGGTTAATTAAGTTTAAATTGTGTTATAATCAAATTATCAAATGTAATTTACTTTTTCCCAACATATATAGTGTATTATAATTTCTTTCAAATATATTATTATAAGAAAAATTGGAACCCTGTTTACTATTTAAGATTGCTTGCTTCATTTCTTAAAATTTTAAATAATTTTTAAAAGAATTAAGAGCACCTCTTCAAGGATGCGAGTGAACTATCTACATTGTTTGATTAAATTTTAATTTAATACTTTTTAATTAATAAATTAAATTAGATAATTAAAAGCGAAATAAAATAAATATCCACAACATATTTTAAACTTATTAAGAATTAATGTTTATCTAATTAAAACTCCTTATAAAAATTAACACGCAAGAAAAATGGTTAAGTAGGTTTTATCAAATTCATTGGGAAGACGTAAAAGAAATTAGTAGTGATAATTCATAAGATCATCGTCACACTTAATTACTTTCTCAATTAAATCACATGAGTTTGACTACTCAAGTCTATGATTTTGTTTCCATTTGCCAAATGTTAAACTCCCATCCTTACAAATTTTTTTAGACTTAAATGTGCTTATCATCACAATTAATTTACAAAATTAAATTAAACAAATATATATATATATATATATATATATATATATATATATATATATATATATATATATATATATATATATATATATATATATATATATATATATATATATATATATATATATATATATATATATATATAAACTCTTGGACTCGGTCTAGCCGGCTGGACGAGATTTATTTTGTATTGTCTGTATTTAGGAATTAATTATTACTTAATTTAAAAAGAAAGGAAAATATATGTATGAAACTATCTCACCAAATGAATTTTGTGAGACGAGAAGGATAAAAAATGATAATATATTTTTATTAAAATGATATATGATTGATGAAAATTATCAGTGATGTAACTGTTAATAATTTATGATATATATTTTTATTAAAATGATATCTGATTGATGAAAATTATTAGAAATGTACTAGTAAATTATTTAATGAATAATTTATAATATAAATAAAAGATGATAATATTTTAATAAAAATTAATATAAATAAAAGATGATAATATCATCTTTTATAACCTCCCATGTTATTAATTTTTATTAAAATATTATCATCTTTTATTTATATTATAAATTATTCATTAAATAATTTACTAGTACATTTCTAATAATTTTCATCAATCAGATATCATTTTAATAAAAATATATATTATAAATTATTAACAGTTTACTAGTACATCACTGATAATTTTCATCAATCATATATCATGTTAATAAAAATAAATTATCATTTTTTATGTGGGACTCATATGGGAAAACATCTTCAAAGAAATCACATCCCTAGAAATCAAGATCTTGGACTGATCCAAATCATAGATTTTATAACCTTTTGGCCATGCACATACCCAAAAAAAACACACTTATGTGATCTTTCTCCAAATTTGCTCTTATTTGGTAGTGTAGCTGCAGCAAATGACAAACAACCAAAGGACCTCAATCTAGTATGGTTCTTTGTCATGTAATATTTCAAAAGGTGTCTTCCAATTTAATATTCCAGTAGGCAATCGATTAATGACAAAAGTTGCCATTAAAATAGCAAATGGCCAAAAAATAATAGGCAATTTAGCTTGAAAAAGAAAGGATCTAGCAACTTCAAATATATGTCTATGTTTCCTTTCAACTACCCCATTTTGTTGGGGTGTGTAAACATAAGATTTTTTATGGATGTTCCCCCGTGACTGCAAGAAATTCTGAAAACTCTTCTCAAGGAACTCAGCACCATTATCACTTCCCACCATTTTTATTTTTTAATTAAATTGCTTTTCTATCATCAATATAAATTTGCACAATCTCCCAACTGCCTCAGACTTAGCTCTCATAAGAAATACCCAAACTCCTATACTGTAATCATCCACCACTGTCAGAAAATATGTCAAATTAAGAATATTACCATCTCTGGAAGAACCCCATATTTCAGTGTGTATAAACTCAAAAAATGATGAGGTTTGAATTGAGCTGTATCCAAATGGTAATCTATGTTGTTTTTCCTTGAAACAAATCTCACATATTTTTATTGATTCTGAAAACGTATCATAACTTTCCTTTTTACAGAAACTCAAATGTTTCATGGCACTTAATGAAATATGACCCAATCTCCTATGCCATGTTTCTAAAGAAACAGAACAAGCAGAATGAGTAATGTAATTTATTTTCTTCATACAATACAAACTCTCTTTCAATTCTCCTTCAGCTACTCTTTCATTACTCTGCAGATCTTGAAAATAACAACTGAGTGGAAGAAATACACATTTTAAGCCAGAATCTCTATATAATTGTGTTACTGAGAGTAGATTGTATTTGAAGTTAAGGATCAGTAAAACATGCTTCAATGTTATAGTTGGTGTAAGATACACATCTCCCTCATAATCTACTGTCTTCGTGCTCCCATCTGGTAAACAGACAGTGGCCTTACTTTTCATTGGGATAATATTTGTCATTAGATGTGAATGATCCACCCTTCATATGCTTCGTTAGAGTAGAAAGAAAAAGCATGATGCTGTTCATATTCTACTATAATGTTGGATCTCTTATTTTTTAACTCTATGTACCAATCTGGTATACCAATTATTTTAAAACATGTACCTACCTCATGATTGTTGAAACCACAGTGTGCACAAATCAATTTTGCCTTTTCTTCCTTTGTAAGCCTTATGGATCTCCTTCCTTTTCCTCCATTCCAGTAAGCAGCAGCTATGGATAAGATTGGATCTTTAATCAACCAATCCCAAAAAAAAAAAAAACAATTCAAACCCGCTCTGGATACCATGTTGAAATAGTGATCCACGACTTCATGTAGATATAATCAGAGAGAAAGTAAAAATTGGGGAGAAAATAAAACCCTTATTTTATTATATAAAAAATGTGGTACAGATGTGTTGTATCTATAGAAAATATCAATTCATAACCTCCCAATGATTCCATCCAATTGGCAGTCAAACTTATTAAACATGATACTCCATATAAGTAACGTAAGTAACAACAATGTATCTCAATGATGAGAGTGGAAATTCATGTACTTTTGGGTCTAATTTGATACCTCTTTGAGTGTTTAATTACTATTATTTGCACAAATCTTTATACTTTGGATTATTATTGACTAAAAGGTGCATGAGAGGTATTTTACTGTATTTTGATAGGAAAAAGGATCAAGAACGCGAAGCTGGAATGAAGGATGAATTCGAGCTCCTTGCCATCAAACAGACGTCCAACTTCCATAATTTTTCTGTATCTATGTGATTATCTAAATTGGTCATGTGATATATGGTTGGAAAATCACGGAAGAGAAGATCATTTTGGCTCAAGAAACACCTCAATTGGATTTCAAACGAGAAAGTTATGATCAAAACGGTAATGTCACGCAAGATGTTCCTGCTCAGCACGATGGTGCCACTTTTCAGGACTTTTTCTACATTCAAATGTTATTGTTTCTATCTGTTCTTTACATGAATAGAAAGCCAAGAAAGAGATGATCGCGCGAGCATAAGAATCGCTCAAATTGGAGGTCGTATGAAGAGGTTATGCTCAAAATCGTGGAGTCGCGCAGCTGTCGACAGCGCGCGCAGCGGCGCGCGAGGTACGCACGAGCAGGGGCGTGCGTGAACCAAAGTTTGCACGTTTTGCATCATGTGAGGCTTCCGTGCAAGGCTTTTTAGAGGCCGTGTGAGCCCTCTAGCATCCGTGTGTGAGATCTTGTCACACGATTGCTACTGTGTGACAACTCACGATGTCGTGCGATGAGTTTTCGAGGTTTTAGAACGAGATACACGAAGCTGTGCATGAGGATCACGATGCCGTGGGAGAAGAATTGGCGCACGGTTGCTGCCGTGCGAAGACACGAAGCCGTGCGAGATTACATGCAGCCGTGTGAGAGCCGTGTGAAGGGAGCACGATGCCGTGTGGCCCAATCCTTGCACGCCACGTCAATTGTTTTGGCCCAGCCCATTCCATCCTATAAATACTCAAATCCTGACTTCACGAAGGAGATCCCCACTCACACCACCATCGGCGGCACACAATGCCCTAATTCCTCCATTATTCACCACCTTCCATCCATCCACTGGAGAGACGATCGGAGCTGCTACTTGGATCGGAGACGAAGATTCCGACGGAGATCGTGATTGAAGAGACGGAGTCCTCCAAAAAGGGTTCTTTATCTTTAATTATTTTTCTTTGTTAATTTAGCACAATGGTTAGGGTTTATTACATCTTTGTGATTTGCTTCCGTAATTTCATGGGCTAAGTTTCTTTGTTGGTATTGTTAGGGCTTTAAGACATATTTGACTATGTTATTTGATTGCCCTAGACTTGAATTTGATTATTCTGTAGATTGTTTATTTCCTTATTGAAGAGGATATTTTGAGACTTCATATTATTGTATTTTTGGGTTTTGATTCCTTTAGCTATTCTTGACGGTATCACTGATTGATAGTTAATAAGATTCTCTATTTCTACATAATAATTGTTGTTTCCTGTGACAGTCTTAGGGGATTGACATATAATACCTAAGAGTGAGATAATCAATTTGGAATATTAATTACTTGGTAAAACATCATTATTAGGTAATTGATTAGGAGACAAAAGGGGCTAACAATCGCGTACCTAGAAAGGGAAGTCTAGTGCTCTACCATTTAATGGAATTTAGCATGAAGTACCTATAGAGGGAGAGGGAGTTAATTTCTTATTGATCATAGGATTTTCAGCTCATTATAAGTGTTAGATCCTACCCGATCAAGGTGATTTAACTAGGCTTAGTGATCCTCTTATAAACGTCTGCAGGTAATTAATTTGGGTCTAGATAAATTAGTCACATAGTTAAGCTGTTTGCCCGAGCATTACCAATTATCTATCCTTGAACTCTTAAATCGTATTCTCTTGTGTTTTGCATTAGTTTAATTATTTAATTTTACTTTTTATTAGTTAATTAATTATCTTCTCAAAATCCCCCGGATTTGTCGTGCATTTGAATTGTCGTAGTAGAAATCAAGATGATATGCAATTATTACAAGAGCTTTCAATGAAGATTTCAACAATTGAGAAACACACAAATGACAAATGTAGAAATCAAGATGATAAATAATTATTACAAGAGCTATCAATGAAGATTTCAACAATTTAGACACACAAATGTAGAAATCCAAACTTTACCAACTCGAGCATAAGTTCCACAGGGGATGGAGATGCTTAGATCGGTTGGAATTAGGGCTTTGCCTCTAGCAGGAACCTTAATCTCAGTTGCACTACAAGAAATTAAATGAAAACTAAAACTAAAAATGAAGCAAAAAGAATACTAAATGATAATCTTACATGGTGTGTAGAAGGGAGTAATCTAAATTAAATATACGTAGAGAGATCGTAGCCTGCGGAAAGGGGGGAACCTCTTGAAGGTAGAGTTGCGTTGTCGGAGAGCTTCTTCACCAGTAAAAACGGTGTCGTTTCACCATTTTGCTCAAGTTTGGGTACCTTGGTAGGGACGATCGGCCATTTTTTGCTTCAACAAAACAGATTTACAACTAGTTAGGTTCAGATTATTGCAGATTGGTTGAAGGAAACCCCAATAACAGAGACAAGGATAAAAATCAAAAGATAAAAACTTGCACCCCTAGATTTTTAAATGAGTTTTGTATTGAAACTATTCCAAAGTGAACAATTTATTTAAGAAAATTACCTGAATTTACTGTCGAATTCTCCTTCTCCTTCTCCTTCTCCTGTTGAGTTCAAAATCTTCACTCCCAAATACGACCCTAATCTTAGAACAAAGAATTAGCAATAAAGACCCAATTGCGCGCGCAAAACCTATCTAAAAGAGCGGGAAAATAATTATTAGGGATTTTATTTATTTCTTGTAAAAGGGGGAGAATTCGAAATCCAAAAGTATTAATATAAAACATCATAAATATATAGAATAAAATGAAAAGAAAAATAAATTATTTGCAATTTGATAAAGTATGAGAACCATGCAAACCATGACCATTCCGTACATATTCCACAAAGTACACATTAATCTGCGTCTTCTATAGTTATATGGAGGTCATGCCATGTTTTATCTACATTACAAACAAAAAGATAAAAATAAGTTAACTTAAAAGCAAGAGATATAAACCCTTCATTACTGAAAAGAAACGAAACAAACATGACCCATGTACTAAGTTTGAGCAGTGTAAGAGAACATATAGTTGGAGTAGTTCACCATTATAGAAACAGATGTAATTAGCTTCAATTCAACTAGCTAGGTAATCTGTAATCTCACCATTTTCATTTATTCTTTTTTATTAAGGAAATTCATAACCAATATTCTAGAGTAGGTATCATTTTATATTAAGTCAACAGTCTATTGATCTCCAACAATCATCTAATCTCAACATAAAAATTCATACCATCAACCATTATTACAAGGGAAATAAAAAAAAAGGTATGATTCTTTAAGTTAAACTTCTAAAGAAGAGCTGACGTCTCCTTCTTTGCTCCCTACTGAGAAAGCACTCATGGTTGATTTTGGACATTCGAAGCAGAAGGTTAGAAGAATCCTTATATATTCTAAGGTAAGGCAGGTATAATTCTTGTGAAAACTGATCATAGAGAGAAATACTTAAAACGTAGGCATTCTTGTTAAGGTAGCAGAGATAGGAATAAGTTACAAAAACATATGCAGTAGACTAGTAAATATTTTAGAAGAAACACTAATCCATAGCATAGATAAAACCCACATTTCAAATTCAAACAGGTAAAAGAATATAGAATTCTAGTTAGATAACAATACTAAAACATTCCACATTTAAGACCTCCTATATGAAAATGATAAAAAAACAAAAAAAACAAAAACAAAAATTAAGAGCAAGAAAGGCGAAAACAACAAATACTTGCAAAGCATAAACAAGGAATTGAAACAGGGCTTAATTAGAGGCGAAATGGGAATCGAAGAAGGGGGTTTGGTAGCAGTTTAACGAAATGGGGTTCTTCGATTTAGAGAGACAGCCAAGATCAGGAAAAGCTACGAAATTCAATCGGAAGTTTTGTTGAGGACGATCGATACAAGAATTGGGTAAAGTGGAATGTAGAGAAATTTGGTCAAGTTATTCTAACAAGGAAGGAAGAAATTATAATACCTTGTTGTGTTCTTCAAAATCTTCAAATCTTGTCAGCATTGAAGAGAAGAGTCGTTCACTCTCATTTGGTTTGATGGTAGCAGACGAACGCACGAGAGAGCCTCTTTTAATTGAGGAGTTAAATGAATAAATAGGTGGGATAGTTAATGAACATAGGGGAGTGATAAACTTAATTTTATTTCCATTGAGCCCAAATAAAATGAAACAATCATCGTTAATGGGATTAACTACCTCCCAGTATCAATGAGGAGTTGTAATATAGTGTATCAAGTAGGTAATAAATGTTTGAGTGAGTCTTTTGTGTGCTCGGACATACGGATTTAGATATGTGTCCCTTGCAATTTCCGTGCTCCTTTTACCATTCAAACCCCTAAAAATATTTAACATATCGTGCCCCTTTATAATTTTCGTGACTTTTACAATTTTAGTAAATCGTGCTAGTTGGTCAAGATCAAATAGGCCCAATTCTTTTGTGCTTCTATTGAGGATCCATGCACTTAAATTTACACGAAAGAATAATTTGAGATGCATTGTAGTACTATATAATAGCCTACATGTAACTAAAGAAAAAAATGGCTCGGATTCTCTGTGCTATTTTGGTACATCATCTCCTGTGTCAAATCGTTGGATGGACGACACGTAGGAGTGAGGAAACTATACCCTAATCCTTAAACCCTAGGGGCAATGGTTGGATTTAATTCCCCTCTTACGTGTCAATCACTTAACACGTGACACAGGAGATGATGCACGAAAATGACGCAGAAGATCCGGCGTGAGAAAAATATACTCAAAAATCTCATTGATAATGACATCCAAAGTAGCATCTCCAATCTCCATGTAAATCTCCTCTCTCTCTCTCTCTCTCCTGTTCTAATGCAGACTTCCAACCTTGTTCAGAAGCCATGAAATCATAGTGAAGCAGTTATGGGTTTCATCTGTGGAGGCTTCATTGATTTGCCACACAGCTCATTAGTCCCCAAGATCTTCTTCAGATGATATCTGTAAAAAAGTGGCACTTAGCCAAATCTCTGTTTATTTGTCTTCTTGTAAATTAAACCTCTTTTGATCAAATTAGCCACTACTTATAGTAAGTTTATTGCCTTAGATTTGGAAGGGATCATTAAGTAATCATACCCAACTTGATTAAGAATACACCATGAACTAACATAGACCCCAAACCCAGTTTTCAGTTTAATAAGATTAAGATTACTGATGACAAACTTCACATGCAATAATATTAAGATTACTACTCTTGGCCTTTATGTAATTAGGAACAACATGCAACAATTATGACATTTCAATTGTTATCTAGTTATATCAAGATATATTAACACACAAAACGCAGTTTATTGAATGAAAAAGTTGCACACCTGATGTTTAACAACATTACAAAACAACAAAACATTTGTTTAAACATTATTTGTATATGTTTTTTAAAGTGTGTACACCATATCTTAGGGTGCACCGAGGTGCACAGTATAATTAGTCAAAACAAAAATAGATATTTTATACTAAACGGATCAAAATGACAAAATGAGTAAGTATCAAGAGGATGGAGTGAGTATACCTTTAGTATAAGAACGCGTACTTTTATTTCTTGATTTTTTTTTTTAATCAACAATTATATTATTCATATTTCAAAAGATCTTTATAATGAATAAATTAATACCCTTATTAACTAAAATGTATATTCTTAACATAAAATATTATATCCTTACATATTTATATACCTGAAATAACTCTTTATTGAAATGTTATCGATTCTTATTTTTGAAGCACGTGCAGTGTAGCATCTCATCTTTATTCAAATGTTATCCATTCTTATTTTTCAAGCACATGCAGTGTAACATCTCACACAACTGTCTTTTCTTAAATATATTACATACTCTGTATTTCCTTAAATATGTTACATGTTAATTGTAGAATGATTCTTTTTCAAGATAATGAAAAAGGAAAGAAAAAAATTATTTAGAGTAAATATCAAAATTAATCCGGTAAGTATGACGTATTTCAACTTTAATCCTTTATCATTTGTAATTCTCAATTTTAGTCTTTTTTTTGTCCAATTTTAGTCATTTTGATCCAGTTTTAGTCATTTTTTTCAAAATTTAGTTCTTTTTTTGTTCATTTTGGTCCTAAATGTATACGCTTTCGAATCATTTTTTGACATTTTTTTAACATAAATGACAAATTTGGACCAAAATGACTAAAGTTTGACAAAAATGACTAACTGTGAAAAAAAATGACCAAATTTAAGAATTACAAATAATAAAAAACTAAAATTGAAAAATTACATACATGACCAATTTTGATATTTACTCAATTATTTACTTAAAAGTTGTTATCATCAAAGTAGAATTAAATTTACAAATGAGATTGTAAGTTTTCGTATACTCATATAGTAAGTAATACCACATCATGACATCAATGTGCATAAGCTCCAAGTAGATGAAATCACATCCTATATATGTGATGCCACAGATGACATTATTTAACTTTATATAAATATAAAAATATATTATATGGATGTGTGTACTATTAATTTAACATGGGTAGTTTTAGAGTTTTAGACAATGTGTATACAATTAAATTTAAAGGAAGCGTTCTAAAATTATACTCCTATATTTAAAAGGGTTAATTACAACTTTATCTATTTTCTCAATTTAATCACGAAATTTTTTTTTCTTATCGAAAAAATACACAATTTTTTCATTTTTTTGTCAATTTAACCATGAACTTTTCTTTCATTAATTAAATACACAATCTTTTCTATTTTCTCAATTTAATTATAATTTTTTTCTTTTAAAATACATTTTTTTATATTTTTGCATAATTTTTTTATTAATTAAATATGACTATTTTAATTAGTAAAAATTAGTATATTTTATATATTTAAAATATAATATATAAATTACATTATAAATATAAAATAATGAGTGATGCTTGCGTGCACCCGGACGCACGGAACACATTCCATGTGCCTTTAGAAATTTAGTATTATGGGTAAGGGTACATTGCGTTGGTCTAAAAGGTACACTTTAATTAATAAAAGATACATCATTTTGTTCTAAAGGGTATACATTTTTCATTAATATTTTTTTTTAGAAAATAAAGGGTACACATTATTATACTAAAAGGTATACAATTTAACACAAAATTCTAAAGGCGCACGAAGTGTTGTTCATGCACCTAGATACACACAATAATTTTCTTTAGAAAATAAAGGGTACACATCTGTATACTAAAGGGTATACAATTTAACATAAAATTCTAAAGGCGCACGAAATGTGATCTGTGCACCCGGGTGTACAGGAGTTTTTGCCTAAAATAATATACAAATAATTTATAATCAATATTTATTGACTAAGTATAAAAAAATTAAACAAATTGTACTTCAATTCCCGAAAACCACAGTGGAAATATTAATTTTAAAATTAAAACAATTATATTTTAAAATTAAAACAATTACATAATAAGTACACCTTTTACATTTGAATTTTTATATTTTTACAATTTAATCAAAAACTTTTTATTAATAAAATATATTACTATTTTATTTAATAAAAATCACATGTTACATAATTAAAATATAATATATATATATATATTAAAAAATAATCAAATAATCAAAAAAATCATGACGAAATTATTATAAAATTAAAAACAAATCATGATTAAACTGAAAAAATATAAAAAAATCGTGTGTTTAATTAATAAAAAGACACTTCATGATTAAATCAATAAAAAATGGGAAGGTTGTCAATTTTTCTGATAAAAAAAATTTTGTGATTAAATTGAAAAAAAAAAGTGGTGTATTTTAACATAATTAACCCTATTTAAAATAACCCAAATGTACACGAGTCAATACGTAATACATAATACATAACAATTGATAACATTATAATGAAAAACAATAATTTTCTTCATTAATATATAATTTTATAATATGACTAAATAGTATGAAATGTGATACTATTAAACAGGCCGTTCAGTCCAAATACAGACCTAGTTTAACATATAATAGCAAAAATCATTCAGCACAAACTCCAACAGAGTTGCCCCAAATTAAGTTCAAAATTCATCAACCTTCACATTGAATGATTCCAGTAATATTTTGATATTGCAATTCATTTCATTAGAACATACTGATGAAATTCCATGATAATAAGAACCACCATAACATGTTAGAAATATGACTACGCAATCTGCAATTCTAAGTAATCAGACTTAATCCCCAAAATGCATGCCACAACCAACCATCACAGCATGATTGATCAAGAACACATCCATTTACCTTAGTTCAAACTCCGGTGGATCCGAATCCACCGCAGCCCCTCGCAGTTGAATCGAGATCATCAACCTCGGTGACCTCAGGCGTCTCGATTTTCTGGATGATCAGTTGGGCGATCCTGTCTCCGGCCTTGACTTCAAAATCCACATCCGAGTGGTTGAATAGAATCACCCCAACTGGTCCTCTGTAATCAGAGTCGATCACCCCTGCCCCTACATCGATCGAGTGCTTCCAGGCCAAACCAGATCGAGGCGCTGCCAAATCAAGACGATATGCAATTATTACAAGAGCTATCAATGAAGATTTCAACAATTGGAACACACATAAATGTAGAAATCAAGATGACATGCAATTATTACAAGAGCTTTCAATGAAGATTTCAACAATTGGGACACACACACAAATGACAAATGTAGAAATCAAGATGATAAACAATTATTACAAGAGGTATCAATGAAGATTTCAACAATTGAGACACACATAAATTTAGAAATCCAAACTTACCAATTCGAGCATAAGTTCCACAGGGTATGGCGATGCTTAGATCAGTTGGAATTAGAGCTTTGCCTCTAGCAGGCACCTTAATCTCAGTTGCACTACAAAAATTAAATGAAAAAAAAATAATAAAAATGAAGCAAAAAGAATATATGATAAATCTTATATGGTGTGTAAAAGGGAGTAATCTAAATCAAATATACCTAGAGAGATCGTAGCCTGCGGAAAGGGGGGAACCTCTTGAAGGTAGAATTGCCTTGTCGGAGAGCTTCTTCACCAGTAAAAACGGTGTCGTTTCACCATTTTGCTCAAGTTTGGATACCTTGGTAGGACGATCGGCCATTTTTGCTTCAACAAAACAGATTTACAACTAGTTAGGTTCAGATTGTTGCAGAGTGGTTGAAGGAAACCCAAAAAACAGAGACAAATGTTAAAATCAAAAGCTAAAAACTTGCACCCTCTTTGAATGAGTTTTGTATTGAAACTATTCCAAAGAGAATTGGGGAAACGCCTCCTGTAATGCAGCCAACAATTTCTTTAAGAAAATTACCTGGAATTACTGTCGAATTCTCCTTCTCGTTGAATTCAAAATCTTCACTCCCAAATAGGACCCTAATCTTAGAAAAAAGACCCCTAATCTTAGAAAAAAGAATGAGCAATAAATACCCAATTGCGCGCGCAAAACCTATCTAAAAGAGCGGGAAAATAATTATTGGGGATTTTATTTTTCTTTCTTGTAAAAAGAGGGAGAATACGAAATCTATTACACCATACAATGAACAAAAAATGAAAAACCTAAAAATGATCTGTAATATATATAAAGATTATAAAAATATAGAATAAAATGAAAAATAAATCAATTAAATAAGTGTTTTATTTGACCTTTAACAGTGGCAAAGACTTGTAAAATTGTATTACTTGAATATTTTTGTGAAACGACTAAAAATTAATAACATTTTAATAAAAAAATTTGTTAATAAAAAAAATGATTTTCAAATTACCAAGAATTGATAACGGTGAAATTGATTATATCATGAGCAATTTGTAGTACTATATATTAAAAATAGGAATAATAATATTCACTCCTTCCCGGATATTTTCACTTATTTGTACGGGTACGGAGATTAAGACGTGTTATTTTTTTAATATACTCCCCTTGTCCCACAACAAGAGTGGATTAAGGGATATAATATTTAATGGGTAGTTGGGATGAGAGAAATAATATTTTAATCAGGAGTATTAGTGTGAAGTGTGAGGTTATGGAGAGAGAAAAAATTAATTTGTGTGGGTCTTTTTTACTAAAAAGGAAAATGCACCTCTTGTGTTGGGACAGAAGAAAATAGTAAAATGCACTAGGGGTGTGCACGGTGCGGTTATGCGATTTTTTTATATAATTTAAATTGCATTGTCATATACGGTTCGATTTAGTAATCAAGTTTAAACCGCGGTTATTAAAGTAATATTGATTATGCAGTTTTAAATGGTTTCGGTCGGTTTTGGTGCGATTTTGCGGTTTTATTAATATATTAATCTACATAAATATCGATCTGGATCTCTTATTTTATAATTGTACTACACTTCGTATTTTACAACTTATTTTCTAATATAAAAACCTATACCATAAGTAATGATCATTACATCCTTATATATATGGCGATAATTTAGCCATGATAATAACACATAAACATTTCAATATGTAGAATAGGTGATGAAACTTATAAATATAATAGGTGATCTCATTTACATTAATACATAAAAAGAAACATATAGTCATGTGAAAATATTTGCAACCTTGATCTAACAATACATAGGAGGTTAGACTAGTTGAATATAGTTGGGAGAAATAATAAAATAAGAAGTACTCCATCGAAGTAAGAAGAATAGAAGTTATGACACATATATGGTAAGAGTGAAGATAAAGACAACAACATTATTAGAATAATTTTTTTATAGGAGTAATGAATAACTAATGAGTAATGACTAAACTATTTAAATACTAACATGTATAAATATAATATAATACTAATAAAAACTAGCGGTGCGGTCGGTGCGGTTTCGACTATAAAAATGAAACTGCACCATAAAGTGCGTGCGATTTTTTCTTAAATTATAAATTGCGGTTTATCTAAATAATTATATATAATGGTACGGTACAATTCAGTGCGAGCGATTTTTGCGGTTTTCAAAAAATTTTGCCCAACCTTAAAATGCACTCCTTGTTGTGGGACGGTGGAAGTATAATATTAGAAAAAAGTATGGATAAATTATTTTTTTTTAAAAAAAGTAAATAAAGTTGTTGGGAATGATTAATAGAATGCAAAAAATTAACTAAAGTTGTTGGAATTGTAAAAAATAGATAATAAAATATTATGTATTTTTACCATTAATAGAATTAATAAAATTACGTGGGATAGCCCAAAATAAAAAGTGGGTAAAAATCTGTGAGACAGAAAACGTATTTCAAATTTATAATATTTTTAATAAAAAATTAATAACATTTTAAGCAAATATAAAATGTGTGACATTAAAAGTAGACGTGACATTCTATAACAAGGGACAGCACATGTTGAGGGGCAGGCTGCATTGGCCCCCTGAAAATTTGAAAATAATTACTACTTCCTCCGTGCAGTTCTAAGGTATTCGTTTACTTTTTGTACGTGTATTAAGGAGTATTATTATATGTAAAATGAGTAATTGTATTAGAGGAAATTAGTGGGCGATATAGTGTACTTTTTTTTTGAAGAGGGGAAATGAATGTGTTTAAACCGGACACAAAAAAGGGACAAAGTATAATAATTAATTATTCTATTTTTATGTAGCCAACCGGTTGGGGCCTTTCTTTCACACCTGATGGTTGCTGGTTCAAGCACCCAAGACTGCAGTAATTTTTTTATTTTATCTAATACTCCTCATTTTTCTTTATTACTAAGTAGGGGCAGCCCCTCACTTGGTGATCTAATACTCCTCATTTTTCTTTATTACTAAGTAGGGGCAGCCCCTCACTTGGTGAGGTGCATACCCTTCATATAAGCGCTCACTTTATTATACTCACCACTATTGTTCTATTAAAAGAGGCAATGAAAAATTACCCTTTATAAAATGAGGAACAAGCATTATGAAAGCACTATGCAGAATTTAACATGCGTATGATGTTGACCAGAATAAAAGCATAGAGATGCTTTAAAATTTGCCTACCTTATAACATATAATGACAGTAAAAGCATATCGGTGTCTAATGCATATTAAGAATAAGAGTCGGTAATAGCTACAAATACAGTACAAATAGATCTGAATAATATCTCAGTTATTTGTTCATTGTCGTGCTCTCTACCATTACTATCAGTATCGAGTAGATAAAAAGGAAATTTTGAATGGTCACATCTCCATATGTTTTGCTCAAGAGAACATACTATGTTAGGAATTTAATATTCTTAACATTTGATTACTCTGGTACTCACTTTCTTGAAATTAATTTAGCTTACTTTGACTACACAATGCACTTAAATTAAACAAAATAAATAATGTGTTATATGTAAATAGCAGTCCAACAGAACCAAAGCTCCAAGAAAACACAGAGAGAAAAGAAAACTAAATATCAAGAAAAAACAAATTAGGTGTACAACTACCCACTTCCAAGTTTCAACAAGATAAAAAGAAAATTTGAATAGCCACGTCTCCATATGTTGGCTCAAGAGAACATAAATTTAATTGATAAGGCTTTACTACGTTAGGAATTTAGTTTTCTCAGGTCAATATCCTTAACGTAGTTGTGTTCTTAATACATGTAGACACCACATTAAGAATTGGTGTTATCAAAAATTAATAAATAGACGCAAATACACCAAGATTGATACTGTAAATAGATTTGGCTTCTTGTAACGCTTCCCCGTAAAATAAGTTTCCCAGCAGCAAAACAAATTAAGTTGCAAACTAACATAACTGGCAGCTCCCAAAAACAAGTCGTACTCTGAAAACTGAACTCAGTTTAGGTAGGCTCTCCATAGTTAGCAAAGAGGGGAAAATAAATAGAAACGAAATTTGATGTTTCTTAACTTAGTATCCGAGTGTGCACTTGCAAAAAGTCATCACCAAACAACACATGCTTTAAAGGAATCATCCATCCATCTCACAAGAAAGTCAATGTAGACATCATCATGGAAGAACACAAGTTTCAATTCCATCCTAACCACATATGCCCTCTAATTCAAATTCCATGTTTTGCTCCAGGAGCAAGAATCACTCATGTATATAGAGCTATATACAATTCCAGTTCCAACATGATTTCTAAGGAAATTTTTATTCAAGCAATTCATCCAACATTTTGGGTGTACAGTTTAAATTTATTTAGGAATTAACCTCTAGCACTAAGGTTAATTCTTTTCTGTACCAAAAAAGGAAATTAAAACAATTGAAGATAAGAATAGGTTAACATGTCTTATTTTTCAAGGTGTTCTTAAAAAATTACACAACTTAAGGCACATAACGACCGCATCATGCCTTGAGTAAGCAGAGGGGAAAAAAGTACCAATAAGTCAACTTTAATGGTAGTAAATCTGTTGCGAGCTTGAGCGAGAAAGCCTGCCGTGTAATTCAAAATTGGGGAAGCCCAACGCAGACACGTAGTGAATCTCAGTCAAGAAGAGAAGATGCAAATGTCGAAGCTTATCTTTGGACCTGGACCTGAGGTGATTTAAGGGACTTTGTTATTAACATACTAAGTAATTAATTAAATTAAAGATTATAAAATCCACCATTAAACTGTTCCCCAGATTCACCAACACCTGAACAGTCATCACGTGCAGGAGTGAAGTGAAAACGCATATCACATTAGCAACAAAGATCGAGACGCCCACAAAAAAATTAGGAGTTTAACAACTATGGTGATCATTGCCCAAAATGGGAAAAGTATGGAGAAGTTTTGAAATTCTCAAAAAGGATGAGTTCCAAAAGTAATAAGTGAATGAATAATATGCAGGCATACCTGCATAGAACCCAAATTAACAAGTATGCAGGGAAAGATTTAAACTTATGCATGTCATTGGCCATTGAAACTTAAACTCAAGACCTTTCAACATTTCTCTAGCACATTTAACAGCTAGTTACTCATGTGGCATCAATAATCACGAATTTGAAAGTACAAAAGAGATGCAGCAGGTAAAACATGAACAATCAGTCCAAAGGGTCATAAGTTTCAACCCATTGAAATCACCAAGTCATACCTCCTGGCGGTGAGATGGAGGCGGCAAGTTTATGATATGCCCGGAGCTGCCGTAATAATTGAAGCAGATAAGCGGAGGAAGCCCTGTCGAATTAAAACAAAGAAGGGAAATAAAATTAGGGTTTTCTAAAGAAATTGAATACAACAATACGTAGGGGAAACTGAAGCGTAGAAGCATGGAAGGGACTCGGACTCAGAGAGTAAATTGGTAGATATCCAAGTGCTCTAAACAACTGGAGAAAGAGAGAAATTGAGAAATTTGAAGTAGAAGATATTTGAGACTTCTCACTGTTGAATCGTGCGAGGCAGAGGCGTGCCAAAAAAAAGGAAAAATCTATAAATACTCCATATAAAAGCAGTATAGTGAACCAAGCAAAATTTCCCGCCAAAACGTACAGTAATAAGTAAATAGTGTAAATATGTTTTCCTGTTACTAATGTATGCATGGAGACTAAAGAGTCAACAACCTAATCAGGGTTAGGTAAAAATCAAATCAATAAAAATATTAAAGCTGCAGAGCATTGACTAAAAACATTATTTAATATTACAATAATAATTATGAATGAAAATTTTGCTTCCTTTGACTTCTGAAGTGACAGATTGAGTACAACATTAGAGCATGGGAACCCATGCCATTGGCAGATTTAAATACCGCAATATGACTGTGGACATTGAGATATATAAGTAGAAATAGAAATGAAATCTCTCATTTACTCGTATCAAACACGAGCAACTACTTTCTTTGATTAAAGATATCAATCTTCAAAAAAAAAAAAAAAAACAAATTGAGCACTGAAGATTCGTGTGGCTATGCTGTATGAGGTGCATGGATAACGAGGAAATGCCCATCTTTTAGCTTGGAATACATCTTTCATGACACTGAGAATGAAATACAGATCATGTTATATTTCATATATTTCGGGAAACTGATTCTTAAGCATTCATTCAATTTATAGCAAGATGGAAGCATCAAGTATATGAAACAGCAATTATATGTATCATATTCAATAATACTATGCACGACAATATTTCAAACAAAGAAATAGAATGATATTGTGAAATGTGAATATACTTATCCTCATGTTATAATTTCTGATCAATTGATCAATCATTCATAAAATAAACCAGATTTTGAGTATTCAGCTAAAGAATAAACAAATGGTAGATCAACCCAGTCTGGAGTGAAGCAAAAGACGGACAACACAGTTTCAGCTAAAGCAGCAAACGCAAATTCATTGTGAACCAATTATGTAGAAGCATTGAAGAAGCTAAACAAAAGAGCTGTGCATGTAACTTTAAGCAAAAGAGAGGTACCAGCAAAAAATACTTCTATTTTTAATATAAATTACACAATTTATTATGAGTTTACAAGCTTATATTTTTTGCGTTATTAATGAAATATAACAAATCCAGTGAAGAATAAGTATTATGTTTAAATTTGATATAGAGTCACTTTGTATAAGTCTCATTAAAATTTCTAAGTAGTTGACTAAAGATCCTATATAAAATTTTAGGAAATCATCATACATATAGGCCAGAGCAATGCAAGGCGTATTATTCCTATAGCATATGTTAACTATACAGGAATGTAGCATCACATTTGGGAATAAATTGCAATGATATTAAGGTTTAGAGGAGGCATCCAAAACAATGAATTATAGTGAGAACTTATACCTAATAGGCTCACAAAATTGAAATGGTAGGATGCATGTTAGCATGTAAGATTATGTATGCAGGCTCTTCAAAATGTAAACATATCACAGTAAATGCTCAAAACTAATTGGCCTTACTATGTTGATAAAGAATACTTATTAAATGTAATAAGGATTTTTTTTAAATGATAATTATTTTTAAAAATCCAAGATTCAGTATGTGTTAATGTTAATACAATAGTATGTTCATTCATAATCATGTAAACCATCTAACTTAATCTGCAAATGAATTGGCTGTAAGCATTCATAGCAAAATAAAATGAAAAATGAGACATCGTCTTAATGCATCAAGTTTTAATGAGATTATAGAATCTTAAACTTAAGACGAGAAAGAAATCAAGAAAAAACAATAATGGAATACTTTAGATTAATCTTTCCTAAGTATTCTACTATAGTTAAAGTGAGTTGATAGAGCCAAGGGCTTACAATTTGAGCTAAGTTTTCTACTATTACAACCCATGCCGCAAAGATTGAAAATCCCATATAAAAGCATAATGAAACCCAATGCAAAAATATTACTTACAGAACTCTTAGCCTAAAAGACGACATGCCAATTCAATGGAACAACGTAATCAAACAGAATAAGAGAGCCACCATGGATATAGATGTCAATATTTACGATACCAATACGAACACTGATAATAATAATAATAATAATAATAATAATAATAAGCAATGGGCATGGAACGCCTTCTTTTTCAATCTATTGCAACAAAAATGCACTAAGCCATGACGGTAGGAAAACAATATAGAGAACTAAATGGATAGACCCAAATAGCATTACACATCAAACTGCAGAATATAGAGAAAATTCAGCACACCTTTTTGGTGACAACTAAAAGATAGCTAGAGCTTAAATCATTAAAAAAAAAAGAGAGAAAAAAGAACAATGGCATACCATCACAGAAACAGATCTATCCGTCTTCGGTTCTGGTCAATGTGGGCACCTATTCATAAGAGTAGAATAAATACATAAATATTTTATTTTAAATTTTAAAAAAAATTAAGCAAGTTATAACTCCAAAAATATAGTTGTACCAAGATAGCTTGCTCTGAGCAAATGTTTGATAATGGTGTCCTTTTTCAACAAAAAGAACTCAAGAAAGAATCCAGTAATCCCAACAAATGATGTAGAGAGTAAACGCTAGAAGCCTGAGTTCTTAATGTACTATACGAAGCACCTTTTTTAAAATTATCCTCATTAATTGCGAAATAAATCACTAATTTTATTCTTATTGCAAATTAATCATCATTTTTTGAGAAATTGGAAAAAAAATACAACCTTTAAATATTGTTGTAAAACGCACTCAATTTCTAATTAAAAGTTTTTTTTTACAATTTTTTCAAAAGTGAGAATTAATTTGCATTAATGGTAAAGTTTGTAGTTTTTTTTTTCAATTAGCTCAATTCAATTTATAGAAAGATGAGTATATATGAAAAAATGACAATTTGTATTACGAAATTCATGGATATTATCTCTTAATTTATTAACTTTTTTTTATGTAAAAATAAATTGTAAAGTAACTGTACACAAAGTTCATATAATCCTTTAAAAACGTTGAATCATAGCTCAAAAATGTAATTTAAGTGTGTGTATCTACATTATTCCTTTTATGTGAATCATCACCTCTACGTGAAACTAACTCAGCCTATTGAAAATTGTGGTGGCCTCTCGAAATTGAAGAGCATCATGTTGGTCTGCAATGTGCTCTAGCATCACCTCTCCAAGGTGTCTTTACAGTGTTTTCACATACTCCCTCTGTTTTGAATAAAGAGATGCATTTGATTTTTGCACGTAAATTAAAAAATATTATTATTTTATGTAAAGTTGGAAGGTACATTAGAGAGATGTGATGGGTAGTGGTGGACCATTGTTGTGTCTTTTTTACTAAAAGAAAAAATGTTGCAATTTATATGAAATGCTCAATATAGTAAAATGATGTTATTTGGATGTAGGGGTGGATAAAATTATCGAAATTTTGGTATACCGTAGTTATCGTATCGAAAAATACCGAAAATATCGAAAAAATAGGTATACCGAAAGTTTCGGTACGGTATGATGTCGTACCGAAATTATCGGTACGGTATCGGTATATAAATTTTTAAAAATCGGTATTTCGGTATATACCGGAATACCGAAAATATATCGGTATTTCGGTATATACCGTACTCAAATATCAAAATAATAATTATTTTTATATTTAGTATAAATTATTTGATTAAATTATTTTCAAATATTATATTATAATTTCGGTATGAATCGGTATTTTAACGGTATGAATCGGTAATTTTCGATAAAATAGGATGTTTCGGTATAAACGGTATTGATCTATAGTACCGAAATTTCGGTATACCGATTTTTTGCATACCGAAACTTTCGGTACGATATCGGTATGATTTTTTTAATACCGATAATTTCGGTACGGTATATGGTATGAGTCGGTATTTTCGGTACGGTACGGTATGCCACCCTTATTTGGGTGGGACGGAGGGAATATGTACTAGCCGGACAAATGAATACTCCTTCCATCCCATAAGAGTGACGTTTTTTACGTAAATTAAGAGATATAATATTTCCAACGTGGTAGTGGACATAATGATACCATTGCCACATTGCTCCTACTCTATTACTGGATCATAATCTCCAATGTATCTTTATAGGTTATGTTCGTTTTTGGATTTTAAATTCAGGTTATGGTTTTCCAAAACCCACATCCAAATTTTAATAACCTCCCATATATATACCTACTACATTCTCTCTCTTCAATTAGTACACTTTCTCTTTTTATCTCTCCTCTCTCATTTAACTTTTTAAATAAATTAATACATTGATTTGACATAAAGTTAAAACATACCCCACTCAAAACACAAAACAAACATAGAACACACTATTCATGGTTTTCAAATCCCATATAATCTCAAACCAAATATCACCATAGTGTTTTCATAAGCTTAGAGGAATTACCGCCTGTAGCCCTTTCACTTATGTACTAGCCGGACAAATGAATACTCCTTCCGTCCCATCATAAAAGTGACATTTATTTTTTGCACGTAAATTAAGAATATAATATTTAATGTGTAGATGAGGAACGATAAATAATACTTTAATATATATTGAGTGTATTAGTATGTTGTGTGGGTCCATAAAAATATTATTAATTATTTTGTGCATGTCTTATTTACCAAAAAGAAAAATACACCCGAGACGATAAAATGGAAAAATGCTCCAATACAAAGAGTAGGATTGAAGTAGTATACTACTTTTTTCTCAGTACAAACTAAGAGCCCAGGCGAAACCCGTACCGGCCCAATCAGGTTTCACAATTCCAAGCAGAAAGTGAAGAAACATGGATTGATTAACAAGGTGTTCTTCTTGAACTTGGGAATGCAAGTGTAATGAGAACATAAAAAAAATAAAATAATACGTGTGCTTATATTTTTTATTATTAGATTGTATACTCCTTAAATACCCTTTTATTATTAAATTGTATATTCTGTGGACACAAGAGAATCAACTCCACAATACCTCTTTCCTACCATATCTCCCCCAACCCAGGGGACGGATGTATGTTGGGGCAGCCCCGGGCTTAAGCTTAGGGCTGCTCCCCAAAAGTCCATTATATCATATGTAAATAATTTGTGTTTTTAAGTTTAACTCAATTCAAAAATATTTTAAATCCACCCAAATAAAACTTAAAAATAAATATATCTTCTTAAATTATATGTATTCTATGGGTACATTACAATAAATATTAAAATTTAACTCATCCTTCGTACCTTTTTGAGAAAGTAATTCGTGTGAGATTATATATATATATATATATTATTTTTATTTTCTTTAATAAACTTAGTCCACCCCACGACAGTTTTCTGGATCCGCCACTGCCCCAACCCTTCAACCTATCCATTACTCCTGTCACCCCCCCCCCCCCCCCACCACCACCAATAATCCCAAATTTCTTTTTTAACATAATAATATTTTATTTTTATTTATTATAAATAAATTTTATTTTAAAAATAGAAAAATAATTGTTGAATTATGAATTTAAAAATCTTTTTATAAATTTATAATTAATCCCAACATTCTAATTAAAATAAATTAATTTAAAATTCACTTATTTTTAAATTTATTAGATTTGAAATTACTAAATTCAAAATTGAACCTAACTTTATATGGAAGAATACATAACATGCAAATCAATATCAATATCTTAAATAAATTTAAAAATGGCAAAAACTTGTGTGCGCACGGGAGCACTTTCTGTATGTCTTTAAAATTTTATGTTAAATTATATACTCTTTAGTATAAAAATGTATACCCTTTATTTTCTGAAGAAAATAAAAAAATATTAAGAAAAAGTGTATACCCTTTAAAATAAAATGGTGTACCCTTATTAATTATTATTTAAAGTGTATACCCTTTAGAATAAAATAATTTACCCATATCTATAATACTAAATTCTAAAGGCACATAGTGTGCACCCGAGCGCACGCAATCCCCACTCTTTAAAAATAAAGCATACTATACATTATTGCTTGTTACAAGTTTAAATTTTAAATGTTTGATTTTAAATCTACTCTTAAATAATAAAACTTACCACATAAATAGTTTTATTAATTCTCATACCTATTTTTTTTTCAAAATTAAATGTCCACACTTACTAAAACTCACCACATAAAAGTTTTTATGATGGAATAAAATATGATGGAATGGAATAATCTTAGAAATATAATAAAGATAGGAAATGAATGATTTAAAATTAAAACTTTCATGATTGGTATGACTTTGGAATATCATTCGTAATGAAAAATGAATTTATTAGTTAATTTTAATTTTAGTGTTAATAATTTACAATATAGTGTAAGGATTGCATTATTTATAGTAAATAAATGGTTTATTTTTTAATATAATATTTTTAATTTTTTAAAATAATATTTTTATTTAATAATAAAATTATATAAAGATTTCTTTTACTTAAATTATGAAATTCACGAATATTATAAACTTTTGATTTATTTAAAAATACTTAATTTTATGTTATTAAATACTTAAAATTATTCGTATATTTATTTTTTAATTTAATAATTAAAATATAAATCAAAATAATTAAATGTATTATTTATATAATTTAAAATTAAAAATTATTCAATTTTAAAATATAATTATTAATGAATTTATTTTTAATTTTAAAGTAAAAAAAATATTATATAATAAAATATAAGTAAATATTTTATATATGAAAAAAATAAATTGATTCATTCATCAATGGGACTAAACCCATGGTTTAGGAAGAAATCACAATTCTTTATTTGGGAATACTCATTCCTTTTGTAATAGTGATTCCCATTAAAAAAGTATACAATCATAATAATATGAATGAAATTAGGAATGCTAATTACATTCTCATTTAATTCCTTTATACGAGTTGATATTTTCTAAGGTGCACATGTTCATCATAGTTTTAGAGTTGATATCCGGTATGTGTTCACTATATGTATATAAATTTTTATTTAATAGCGTGTATATATTTTTTAAATAATTATATAATTTTTTATATTTAATTTTTTTATTAAAAAATTAATAGAAAATTAGTTAACAAAATTAATATATTTTTATTCATTAGTAAATAAATTTTTATTCATACGTAAAAATTTCAGAGAATGAATGCGCGCATCCAAATGCATGGAATAATTTGCCAAAGTTTAATTGTTCTCAACGCACCCTTATTCATTTATTTATAATTTAAGTGGTCACTTTAAAAGTAAAGATGGCCAGATTTTATTTAGATTGTACTTGCCCTACTTTTGGTGGCCACATTTTTATTTTGACTGTGACTAGTGAATTAGAAATGATAAAAATGAGTTTACACAGTATCTTTATGTTTACATTTTTATAATTATGAGTAAGAAAGCTCGGAAGCTCCTACAAAGTCGTCTTCACTCTTCACTATTCACTACTTGTTCATAACGGCAAGTATTTAATGTATTTAATTTGTTAATAAATTTTTCTAGTCATCATAGTTTATTTTAATCTATATATATAAAAGCTAAAAACTCTTTATCTATGGTATATAATTTTAAGTTTTAAATTGATAGTTTATATTTTTTGGGTCCTAAATTGAAAACTAATAATATTTTCCAATAAGAATTGATTTAAGAAAACGTAAAACTGGTCACGTACAAGCATTGCCTTTAAAAACACACATTCTATAACAAAAAAACTTAACAAAGAAGACAATAAAATAAATTTTTTTAAGAAAATATACATGCATAGTGGGCCCAAAAAGACCAAAAAACAAGAAACGAGTAGCCCAATCTATGTAGCCTATCGGCCTAGTTGGGCAACATAAAATAGGCTCAATTTTTTTTTGCCACATGGCCTCAAACAACGAGCTAACTGGTCCGTATGGTCGGCTTAAGTGGCCACTTCTATCTATTGAGGATCCTCACACTTAAAAAAGGCAAGTCTTGTGAGTATTTCCTACATTGTTGTAATTAATTATCAATTTTCGTGCAGTCCTCATGAATTATTCATAAAATAATATTATGACTTCTTAGTATCTCACAAGTCTTTACCCATGTATAGAAAAGAATAATTTGAGATACATGTAACCAAAGAAAATACTGTATACTCCATTACTTGATAATAACATACAAAATAGCATCTCCAATCTCCATGTAAATCTCCTCTCTCTGCTGTTCTAAAGCAGACTTCCAATCTTGCTCAGAAGCCATGAAATCATAGTGAAGCAGGCGAGTTTTATTGGTTTCATCTGTGGAATATTGGCTGCATTGCCACACATCTCATTAGTCCCCAAGATTTTCTTCAGATAATATCCTGTTTTTTCGTCTTTTCTCCGGTGGCTTTCGATCACTAACTCCCTCACACACTCAACCAGGAGCTGCTTTGATTGCTGCAGCTCCCTCTTGTTTATGCTGTACTGTTCTTGCTGGTGGTGTGTTTTGATCTGCATTGGGAGGTTGAGGTTGAACATCCTCTCTTTGTTGGTCTTAGATTGTATTGTTCTGCAGATATTTTGTCCCATTATTTAAACAGATGGATTAAATTTGTGTTTTTGATTGCTGGAATTAGATATTGACAGCTTACTTTGATGAAGCTGTGGTGAAACCTTATCAATTTGATCTGTTTCTTCAAGAACTGAGACAGGGCTACTCTGTTTATCACTACTATCTTCCATGGATCTCCATTGCAGCTTTCTCTCTCCTACAACCTATAATTAGCTTCAATTAAACCCTAGTGACAAAAATTAAAAAGAAGTTGAAATGAAGTTATGATCAGCAAGACTAAAGTTGCATAAACCTTAAGACTTTCTGAGAAAGAAAAATGCATGTTTTCATTATCTGCATGTTCTCTCGGCTCTCTTCTCTTCCCATTTCTAGAATTCTTGATTCTTTGATCATTTTGCAGCTCTAGCCAACAGATTACTGCTCTGACAAACTTTGAACAGCTCCGAATGGCTCGTCGTCTCTTCGATGGACACGTGGGATTCGAATCAAGAGCTTTTCGAATTGAGTAGCCTCTTTCAAGAAGATAAACATCTATAGCAAATGGTTCTTGCTGTACTTGGAGAAATTCTCCCAGCAATTTTGACATGGTTGTAAATTAAATGATGAGATTTTTGGAGTTGGAAATCAATAAGTGGAGAGATATTTAGGAGGTTATGTTTTTGTTGCAGATGATCATGTAATAAATAAAGAGTACTTTATATATGTGTTCAGCTTGGGAATGAAGATTTGGTGAGTTCATATGGGCATTGAGTCATGTTATGAATCTTATGATGTCTGAATCTTTGGCCTCTCAATAAGAGTAACACAATCAAGATGATAAAATACAATTTATGACATGATCTTTTTGTGTTTTTGATACGGAAATGCTTTGAAGAATCAAGATTGAGAATTAAGGTGATACTTCTTTACCTAATAAAAATGGTGGTTAATTAATTGTCAAATCTTAAGATAAAAGTGACTGAAAATATAAGAATGCACAAAAAAATTTGAATAGCAGTTGTCCTGTAACTTCAGTTTGCTGAAATCTACAGGAAAAAAGTAAGATAATTAGTTGAGCTACTTACATCAGTTTAATTAGAGTTGCTTTTGCACGTTCCCATTTAAAACGAATAGGAGGGGGAGTTATAAAGAGGCTTGGGAGAATAAGGGTGTATGGAGACTTTGTGAACTAACTATACTAACAACTAACTTTGTCCGATAAAAAAAAAGAGTAGGTACCAACACTATGTCACATGTGATAGACCTCAAACCTAGTTTAGCATTTTTTGGGGATAAAAATAGTGGAATTCTTAATATAATACTCAGCAAATCATGTAAACTAAGGGTGTCCTCTAGATTATTCAATTTTAATTAGAAAGTTGAATTTTGGAACAGTGCTAATAATAGTAATAAATTGATGCTGTATATATGTATCCAAATTGAGTGTGCCGGCTGGGATCCGAACAATTGAACAATTGAAAGGAAGAGTTGGAAACAATTGAAATCCTTATCACAAATGTTAAATACTTTTTTTGATTGACCCACTTTTAAGCAGCAAAAGAACAGAAGATAAATGAGCCTAGTAGAGAACAAAAAATAAATCGTTTTACCAAATAAAACTTGGAGAAAGATAAACTAAGCATACATAATACTAGTTGAATCACACTACAATTATCTAATTTCATAATGCATCCACAACTCAAACACACATATTGCTGAATCATTACTTGCTTAGCCATTATTTTCTATCAGCATCATAGTTTTCATTCGCTCTAACCCGCACATAATCTGCATCTTTAGCGCATCCCTTGCACAACGAATATGGGCAAGTACAGGGTTGGGGGGCGGCGGAAGAAACGGGATCATCGTCGTCAAAGCCTTGGGTCTAAGATTGTTTAGTATTGGAGGCATCAGCTAAGGCTGCACCTGGCCTAAAGTAAAGAAAACTGTTTACCCTTTTACTAGTTTTCAGTTTAATAAGATTAAGATTACTGATTTTGTATCCCTGACATGAACGACATGCAACAATTATGAAATTTCAACTGTTAGCAATAACAGAGTTTATTGAATGAAAAAGTTGCACACCTGACGTAGAACAACGTTGCAAACAACCAACATTTGTTTAAACAAAAAACTAATCAGTCCAAACAGTGCACGACCCACTCTTACGGAAGTCATACGGCTGCGAGCGTGTTAAAACCTTTCCTATTAGTGCCAAAGCTTTAACGCTGGGCACCTTCTGCTCTTGGACAGATGATTTTGAACTTTGTGGATCACGGATTGCTTCGGCTTCGGTTCTTGTCACAGTTGTTCCTTGTTCATCATTACGCAGCATTCATTACTCCATAACGCGCTCCGTACCCTTGTTCCAGCCCTCCTCATCAGGCCACACCGGCTTTTTGCCATGTTGCTTCTCTGGAGTAGTTGGTGCGCCACTTCTAGGAATTCCACCGTACAACTTGCTTACTTTCACCACCTGAGATGAGGTTGAAGCAAAATTTGTCCCTTGAGCCGAGGGGGTTGAAGGGTTCAGCTTAAGACGCTTAAGCAATCTGTTGCCTGGATCTGCATTCGGGAAATCAGGCTGCTCTGCAAGCTGGAGTTGGAGTAGCTTCTCCAACTCTAGGTCTTCTCAGATGAAGTTGCTGCACCAGGTAACGGAGGGAGCTTGTTCCCTGAGAAACCAACATTACTCTTTGATGGTGTATTTGACTCCAAATTGAAGGCCTATACATATTCAATTATCATCAGACAACAAACAGTCACAAAATACCAGCAAATTAATTAATTCTGAACAACAAGTTTGAAAAAGAGTAACTCATTTGATGCAGAAGGCTTCTGCATCTTTGTGAACTTACCCCAATTATATGCTTTAGAGAAACAACACGCACTAACCGAATTGTCAAGTTGTGTGTGCTCTACAATTCTCTTCCCAGCTTGTGATTGTTTGGTAATAGCAGACAACGCCGCTTTTCCTCTGTCAACCACGACTCTTCCCTCATTCGGCACAATATCATTTCCACAGGAAGGAGCTCTCATCCACTTGGTAGGATCAGTTAATGCACCATCTCCTGTTATTCCCTTTGCAGCTTAAGTGTTAAGTAACAACGGAGTATTCTGAACGCCACTTTTACAACGCTCGACGCTGCAACCACACCCAAGATTTAGCTCTAGGTTGACATCAGCATCTTGTCCATCTTTGAACACAACATCAGAAACGAGCATTCTATCATTTCCTATGCCTTTTGGAAGTGTTAATCATTTTGACTCCTTTAACAGACCTAGAAGAGCCCTCTAATCTCTCTGTTAAGGCACCATCCTTAGCAACATAGCCAAGTTTCTCGATTCAGAAGGATGATTAGTCTCCTCTGCCATTTCACATTCTATTCATTTCCAATGAGATTGGTGTTGTTGCGGAGTTTGTGTGCTCCTCTTGATTACATCATTAAGTTTGAGCTGCAAATTGAAAGAAAGGATCTACATAAGAATTTTAACACCTCAATCTTCCTACCTAAAGAAATATTGAACATTCAACGAAATTGGAAGAAAATAAACCTTGGCAATCATAATTTTCAGAACTTCATTTAATATTGAAAATCACGTAGCTACTGACTCCACATAGAACATAACAGAAACGAGAAAGATGATAAAACATTTCTTTGGGTGGTTTTAACAAAACCTATAAACAACAGAACAATCTATAAAATGAGTCTGCATACACCAATCCAACAAATCCAACCAGAAAACACATGAAAGGAGCCGAAAAAGATTATACGAACAAATAAAAGATAGTTTAAGAAACAAATGAGTGAGTCAACTCACCTCTGTAACGATAAAATCCTCGAAATTACTTTCAGAAACAAAAAATGCTGCAGAAAATCAGAACAAAAAAACTGAGATAGCATCGTGATAATGATAACACATGAACAATGGCTATCGCAATCTTGATATGTATGCATACGATTTTACCTTGAATATTGGTATCTGAAATAGAAATAGAATTGAAGCAGAGAGAGAGAGGAAGAGGAAGGCAAGGGAAAGAGTTTTGGAGGTATGGAGCTAAACCTCTGCGCTTTTATGCTGAAGCCGAGGTTGTTAATGGGGCCCACCCGTCAAGCACTTCTATCATCAGTGTATAATTTAAGACCCGGAGTCCGGCCCGGCTGAACGGTCCATTGATGGGCTTTTGTTTACACCTTCTTCAATTTGAATTCAATTAGTATTTTTTTAGTTTAATAAATTCTAAATCCATTTTTAAAAAAATCACTATTTAGGAAATCACCACAATGAAATAAAAATATTATAAATAATTTTTTTTTCTTGTAAGATATGAGTATATAATATGAACTACTCCATCAATCCACCGGAATCTCTTTTTGTCATTTTGGATGTTTCATCCAAAAAGTCCTCTTTCCTTTTTTATACATATGGAATCCACACATCCACTAATACAATTAAAATATGAGACTTACACTCTCACTAATACAATTGCACATACACATTAAATAATAATACTCTTTAATCCACGTGCAAAAAGTAAAAACAATTCTTTGCCCGTGACGGAGGAAGTACCTTTTATATACTATCTCCACCCCATCGAAAAGTTCTCATTTTACTATATTGGGCGTATTATTCAAATATTCATATTTATCCTTTTTTAGTAAAAGTTGTCCACTGCTACTTATCACATTCATCTAATACATCTATTCTATTTATCATTTTTTAGTAAAAATGCTTCACTGCTACTTATCACATTCATCTAATACATCTATCAAATCCACTTTTTATTAAAAAATATTATCACTTTTTATTATTCCAGTGAATTTGTTGTAAAATAATTCAATTATACGGATATCACTTTTCTTTTATTAAGAATCACTTTTAATTAAAAATATTATCACGTTTTATTCATTTTATAAATTATTTGTAAAATACACTTTGATAATTAGTTATCACTTTTTATTAAAAATATTACTATCATTTTTTGTATAAAATGTTATCACTTTTCATTTATATTATAAAAATTGTTCGTTAAATAGTTCACTCACTTTTATCACTTTTCATCAATTAATTATCACTTTTCATATAATATTTATCACATTTTATAAATTTATAATATTTAAATTAAAAAATAAATTAAATGAATAATTTTTTTTAATTTTTATATTTTTAAATAATAAAAATATAAATTATATATATATATATATATATATATATATATATATATATATATATATATATATATATAAGGCTTAATTAATTTATCTTCATAATTAAATTTTTAATTTTTAATTTTAATATCAACCAAACAAAACACTTTAAAAATGTTTAAACTTAAGCTAATTATAGTGTGCACCCGGGTGCACCCTAAGATAGGGTGCACCCATATACAAATATAAACAAATATATACAATTATGAGCAAAAATGAATACAATTTAATTGTTCATTTTTTAATGAAAAATTGAGTGTAAAAAATATACAATTATTAAAAAACATGTATACACTATTGAATAAAAAATTATACACATATAGATATTAGTTTTTTTTTAATGAAAAACTTAGTGTGAAAAAGTATACAATTATTACAAAATAAGTATACAAAATAAAATAACATATATAAAATAGAATAAAAAGTCATACACATATGAGTGCACCCTTACACCCAGTGTATCCAATATACACTCAAACTTAATTAACAACTTTTTATTAATTAATTTTTAATTTTCTAATTTGATTACAATAAAAAAGAAACCTCTAAATTTTTTGATTGGGTTAATAAATGACCTGTCTCATGGTGCCTTTAATTTTTTTTTTGTTGAATTAACAAATTATTCATCTCACGTAAGAGGATTATCTCACTCAAAACTTTGGTTATAAAGAAAGCGCATGAAGGCCGTACGCTATCATGTTACATGCCCATTAAATAATTGAGATTTGTTTTTCTTCCTATATGAAATTTAATAAATTTTATTAATTATTAAATGTATTATGTATTATATATTTTTTATAAAATTAATATTATCACTTCTCCATGATTATGTTTATTTTTTAAAATGTTATAACTTTTTTTAATTTTATAATTTTTTTATAAAATAATTAAATAGACTATTGTCACTTTTATTTTTTAAATATTACATTTTATAAAAAATTTATTTTATCACTTTTCATTTGACTCATTAATTATTAATAAAATAGTTTAATTAAGTTGTCATTATTCATTCATTGGTTAAGTATTGTTTTTTATTAAAAAATATTATCAATTTTTTATTATTTTCAATGAAATAATTAATTAGTTGGTTATCAAATTTCGTTTATCAAGTGTCACTTCTTATTAATGTTACTGTTTTTTTTATCTATTTATTATTATGAAATAATGCAATTTGATGGTTATCTCTTTTTAATTAAAAGAGTTCACTTTTTATTCGTCAAAGTGAAATGGTTTTGTTGGACGAGTATAACTTTTTTTATTAAAATGTTATTACATTTACTATAATATATTAATGAAAAAATTCAATTAAATGAATATTACTTTTACTTTTTTAAATATAAATTTTATTAAAATTGTTATTATTTTTTTATCCATTACATATTATTTAAAAAAATAATTCAATAATATAATTATCACTTTTCTTTAATCAGGTATCATTTTTTTAAAAAATAATACTCCTTCCATCTTGTTGAAAGATACACATTTACTTTTTGTACGAAAATTGAGGGATATAATAGTTTAATGTATTGTGATGTGAGAAAAATAATATTTTAATGTAAAATAAATAAGTGTATTAGTGTGATGCGTGACCTATGGAAAGAGAAATAATAATTTGTGTGGTCTTTTTTACTAAAAAGAGAAATGCACATGGACGAAAGAAAATTTCATAAATTTATAATATTTGAATTGATAAATGAAATTAAACAATAATAAAATTTAGATTATCACATTTTTAAAATTTTAAAAAAGTTAAATAAATAAGAATAAAAGAAGCGTTAAAACGAAACTAACGAAAATGCGTGAGAATGATAATGGATGCCTAATTAATTAAATTGCGACCCGCATATTCCTAAATGAAATACTCATTCATTTTATTATTTTTAGCGTCCGCTTCAAATAAAGTACACAATATGGTCCACTACTTCCCTCTACTATAAATACTCATTTTACATATAATAATAATAATACTCCTTAAACCATATGCAAAAAGCAAATAAATACTTTAAAATTGGACGGAGGAGTATTTAGTATCCGTCTCACTAATTAAGATCTTACATGTCATGCAAGTGTTTGTTATTATAAATATAATTTTTAAGAATATTTGAAATAATGATAATTAATATTATGAAAGTCATTGATATTATTTCTTAATTTATTAACTCTTTTTATTGTTAAAATAAAATTTAAAATGATTGTACTCATCGTCAATGTAATCAATCTTATCTTATTTGAAAGATGTACGTTCTCAAAATTATATTGAAATAATGATAATTAATATTATGAAAGTCATTGATATTATTTCTTAATTTATTAACTCTTTTTATTGTTAAAATAAAATTTAAAATGATTGTACTCAACGTCAATGTAATCAATCTTATCTTATTTGAAAGATGTACGTTCTCAAAATTATATTTTCCCGAATTCACGTGTCTGCCTACATTAATCTCTTAAGAATTGATATTAGGTGCCTTAGTTGATAGGTGCCTGAGTTGATATTAGGTGCCTATATTTTATTTTATTTTATTTTATATATATATTTTTAATAATTGTATACTTTTTTTAAATTAAATTTTTTATTAAAAAAAATTAGTATCCATATGTGTATAACTTTTTATTCAATACTATATGTTTTTTGATAATTGTATATTTTTTTACACTCAATTTTTCATTAAAAACTAACAATTAAATTATAGTATACATTTTTATTCATAATTGTATATATTTTTGTTTATATTTATACACGATTTTTAAAATAAGTATACTCTAGAGTGAAACCATGTGTACAGTATAATTAGCTACTACCTCCGTCTCGTTTCAATGTTTACGTTTTCTTTTTGCACGTTGATTAAAAAATATTATATTTTAATAGATAGAAGGTGGAAAAATATAATATTTAATGTAAAGTGGGTATGTGTATTAATATTGGATGATATAATAATTGTTTTAGGTGAGTTCTATATTTATAAAAAGAAAACGTAAACATGAAATAAGATGCGCAAAATAAAAACGTAAATATTGAAACGGGACAGAGCGAGACGGAGGGAGTATCTTTTAAATACAATTATCACCTTCTACCTCAATCTTATTGAAAATTGACTCTTGAAAATTGTGCTGGCCTTTGCAATTAATCTCTTAAATACATTTATCACCATCTACATCACCCTTATTGAAAATTGTGGTGGCCTTAGGAATTTGAGGAACCACGTTGTTCCATCTGCTGCATGCACACGCCCACGTTCCTACTACTCTAGTATTGGACCATTTTCTCTAGTATGTCTTCGCATTGAAAATATTTCAATCTTGTCTTTTCTAGCATGTTTAAAAGAATTTTTATATTTTTTTTGGTGTTGAGTTTTTTTTTTTTCTCCTCCGGGTTCTACCCTCTTAGCATTTTTATGCTCTTCTAATACACATCCTCTTTAATATACTATTTTTTTATGTTGTTTCTCCACATTTATTGTAATCTCATTAAATTAATATAAAAAATATCATTGTATCAAATTATTTTATTATAATAATATTCAATTACTGCCTAGCTATTTTATGTTCCCCTAATATATTTATAACAAAAATATCTAAAATGAAGTATTAAATATATCTGTTATTGTATCACTTTAGGTCAAAAATTGATAATTATATTTTGAGAGAGGCTCCGCACTTGGGCGCACGGAGCACATTCCGTGCGTCTTTTCAATTTTCATCCCCCTTTTCAATTTAATCCCCTAGCAATACATATGTTTAAATAGGATTGGAGGGGGAGGATTGTGTTCACATGGGGACACGAGTATCCCTTCGTGTGTTTGGGTGCACATGAACTTTTGCCTTATATTTTAAGATGTAATGGATAGAAAAATTTTTGAATTCCTAACGGATAGTTAATCAATCCTCAGGTGTGTTAAAAAACTCACATAAAAATATGTGGAACTATCCATTCAAAATCATAATATCATTCAAATTATATAATGTAACCGTATAAATTTTTAAAAAATTTTAGTTAATTATTATGTTATTTCAATGATAATAAATTATAAAATATTATATTAAAAACATGTTTAATATCTAAAATTTAAATAGTTACTCTTAATTAAATTATTTTGAATGATTTATCTTGCGTTAAATCATTTTACACTGTTTAAAAATTTTCCTATAAAACGTTATCACTCTCACTCTAAAATGTTATTACTTTTTATTTATATACTATAAATTATTTATAAAATAACATTATCACTCTTTATTAATTTAGTATCATTTTTCATTATAAAACATATCACTTACTTTTTGTGTGAGACAGTCTCACAGAAGTCTTTGCATGATTTTAAGTAAAAAAATGATAATTATATTTTGGATCTAAAATGGATTGAAAAATTTTTTGAGTTATAAATGGATAGTTACTCTATCTTTCGAACTCTGTATTCAAAAAACTCCTACACAAAAACATAAGAAACTATCAATTCAAAATCATAATATTATCAAAATTAATAATATAAATTCATAGAAAATTTTAGTTAATTATTATGTTATTTTACTGATAATAAATTATAAAATATTATCTTAAAAACGTGTTTAACATCTTAAACTTTAATGTAGCAACTGTATTACCTTCTCGAGTGAAGAAAAACGTGATAATCATGAACAAAGATGTATTCAAAACACTTTGATCACCTAAAAAACACTTGTTCTAATTTCCTTTGGACAAGCTTTTATACAGGAGCAAGGATTCTACATACTCGACATGACAATAATCCACCATATAAATATCGTAGAGAGACCCTTTTCAGTTTAATAAGATTAAACTTACTGATTTTGTATCCTCAACAACATGCAACAATTATGATATTTCAACTTATATACAACAGAGTTTATTAAATGAAAAAGTTGCACACCTGACGTTGAACAACATTGCAAACAACCAACATCTGTTTAAACATAAAACTAACCATTCCAAACTGTGCACGATCCACTCTTACGTACTCATACCTTCCCATCAGTGCCATAGCTTTAACGCTAGGCACCTTCTTCTCTTGGACGGATAATTTTGAACTTTGTGTTCATCCGACTACACCGGCTTTTTGCCATGTCGCTTCTCTGGAGTCGTCGGAGCTAAGCTAGTTGTGCCACTTCTAGGAATTCCACCGTACAACTTGCTTACTTACACCACCTGAGATGAGGTTGAAGCAAAATTTGTCCCTTGAGCCGAGGGGGTTGAAGGGTTCAGCTTGAGACGCTTAAGCAATCTGTTGCTTGGATCTTCATTCAGGAAATCAGGCTACTCTGCATACTGGAGTTGGAGCAGCTTCTCCGCCTCTAGCGTCTTCTCAGATGAAGTTGCTGCACCATGTAACAGAGGGAGCTTTTGCCCAGAGAGTACCTCAATTAATTCATCACACAACAAACAGTCACAAAACACTAAATAACAAATGTGAAAAAGAGTACCTCATTTGATGCACAAGGCTTCTGCATCTTTGTGAACTCACCCCAATTATATGCTTTAAAGTAACGACCAGATGGAACGAAATCCCCACGAAATTCTACATGCTCTATAATTCTCTTACCAGTTTGTGATCGTTTGGTAACAGCAGACAAAGCCGCTTTTCCTTTGTCAACAACCATGACTCTTCCCTCATAAGGCACAATATCGGAAGGAGCTCTCATCCACTTGGTGGGATCATTTGATGCGCCAATTTTACAGTGCTCGACGCTGCGAGCAAACCCAAGATTTAGCTCTAGGTTGACACAATCATCTTTCCCATCTTTGAACACATCAGAAACAAACATTCTATCATTTTCTATGCCTTTTGAACTTATTTTAACAGACCTAGAAGAGCCCTCTAATTTCTCTGTAGAGGCACCGTCCTTTTGAACTTATTTTAACAGACCTAGAAGAGCCCTCTAATTTCTCTGTAGAGGCACCGTCCTTAGCAACATAGCCAAGTTTCTGGATTCCAGAAGGATGATTAGTCGACGACTCTGCTGGTTCACATTCTATTAGTTTCCAATGAGATTGGTGTTGTTGTGTGCTCCTCTTGTTAACATCATTACGATTGGACATGATGTAGTTAAACAATTTGAGCTGGAAATTGAAAGAAATGGTCTATATAAGAATTGTAACACTTCAATCTTCCTACCTATACAAATATTGATCATTCAAGGAACCTGGAAGAAAACACCTTGGCTCCTTAGAATCTAGTTAAAAGTTGTTTATCATATATAAAAATATTTTGAATGATTTTAACATTTTAGGTCCAAATTAATAGTTTTATACGAACATCGATTCAAAATCATCAAATTTATATAATGTAACCATATAAATTCTAATTGATTAATATGTTATTTTAATGATAACAAATTTAAAACATTATTAAAATACATGTTTAATATATAAAATTTTATTGTGGTTATTATTAAATTATTTTGAGTAATTTTATAGATTTTGAATTTGAATTGATAATTTTATGTGTTTGATTCTAATATTGATATATAAAATCTTTTTGAGTTAATTAATCTTTCTCCTTTGATATGCTAAAACTCAAAAAATTGAAATAAAAATTAAAAAAAATACTCATCACTATTGAAAGCCATCCGACCTAGTAAAAATCAATTGCCTCCTGTATCCTAAAAATTCCTACAAATTAAAATACCACATTATCTATTCAAAGCATGTGACCTACATCACTCAGTAAAAATCAAGTTTTACTAAAACCTAGCTTATTTTGTATCCAAAGCCATGAAACCTACATTACTTAGCTTTCATTCGTGTTCTACCATTTTTACATAGAGTCAGTCTTTTGTATCACAGGTGCACAAAATGTGTCACACTATACTATTTTATTCTAAAAGATATATTTTTTAATTAAGAATAGATATTATTTTGTTTAAAGGATATACATTTTTTATTAATATTTTTTATTTTTTTCAGAAAATAAAGGGTATGTCTTTATAATAAAGAGTATACAATTTAATATTAAATGATATCGGCGCACGATGCGCCCCGAAGTCACACAAGTTTTTCTTTTTACATATCCTTCTCTTATTCTAACAATTAAGTAATCTCATTAAAGTATAGAGTGAGACTAGAACCGGCCATAAGGCTGGGCCGGGCCGACCTGGGACTAGCCCATCGGACCAACACATTTTTTTGGGTCGGGCTGGTTCCTATCGGGTCTTATTTTATTAAGATGTAAAATTAATACACTCGAAATGAAACAAAATTTGAGGGCACCACTTTTTGAAATTTAAAGTTGTCTTGTGAGCCAATCCAATTATAAAATCCATTTATTTATTTTATTTTAAATTAAAAAAAAATTATCTACTTTAACATGTATAGTAATTATAAGTTAAATATTAAAGTAGAATATTGAAATTTTAGACTTCGAATGATTTTAAAATGATTATTTTTTCACATACCATTATACTTAGAGTTAATTATTTATAATCCCACAATAAATAAATAAAATAATATAAGTAAGTTATAACATAAAATTAAATTAAGTGAAAATATTTAAAAAATTATAAAAAAAGCCAAAAAAGCTCAAGCCCACCGGACTAAAATGGCCCAAGCCCATTCGGGCTATCGGGCTTGTTGGGGTGGGCCAAATAGACTTGGATATTTTCGGGACTATATTTTATACGTTTCACGTAACGGTTTACGTGGGATGGTTTTACACAATACCTATCCTAAATATATTTATTCAATAAAAAATTAAACGTATACGTATTCTGATTTATTTTCCAGTATGTTATGTTTGTTACGAGTTTAAAAAATTAGGGTTTGATTTTATATCCACACCTAAATATTAAACTAAGGCAGTGTGCACCCGAATGCACCTAAAGATATGGTGCACCCGAGTGCACCTAAAAATAGGGTGCACTCATATACAAATATAAACAAAAATATATACAATTAACAGTAAAAATGTATACAATTTAATTGTTAATTTTTTTAATGAAAAATTGTATATAATATTCAATAAAAAGATACACATATGAGTGTTAGTTTTTTTTAATGAAAACTTAATGTGAAAAAAATATACAATTATTACAAAACACGTATACAAAATAGAATAAAAAGACATACACATATGAGTGCACTCTTGCACCCGGGTGCACCCAATATACACTCTTAAACTAACCACATAAAAGAGTTATTAATTCTCATCCACCATATTTTTTTAAATTTAATTGTTTCATTAATATATATGTTTAAAATCTAATCCCACAACAGAATGGGTTAAACTGTTCACTTTGAAAGTAAATATGGGCCAGATTTTATTTAGATCGCACTTAACATACTTTTGGCCCATAAATATATTTTGACTGTAGAATAGGGCTTAGTGTTTATATGTTTACATTTTGTAACTATGACTATAAAACAAGCTATCTGAAAGTCCTCAATGCTTGTTCATAAAATGTACTACCACTGTCACTGGGGTTTACTTGTGTTTTTCACGTAAGAGATAATAAAATCAGTATTGTGTGTGGGGCAATAGAAATATACTCCATTAATTATTTTAATGGAGCAACTGTATTATCTTCAAGAGTGAGGAAAGATATGATAATCATGAACAAAGATGTACTCAAAACTCTTCGATCACCTAAAAACACAGTTCTTTTGGGTGTATTATCTTCAAGAGAACAAAGATGTATTCAGAAATCATTGATCACCTAAAAAACACAGGCTTGTTCTAAGTTCCTTTGGGTGTTAAACAAGCTGATATACCAGTGGCAATAATCCACCATATTACTTGTTTAAAGAAAACTGTTTACCCTATTACTTGTTTTCAGTTTAATAAGATTAAACTTACTGATTTTGTATCCTCAACAACATGCAACAATTATGATATTCCAACTTATATACAACAAAGTTTATTGAATGAAAAAGTTGCACACCTGACGTTGAACAACATTGCAAACAACCAAAATCCGTTTAACCATAAAACTAATCATTCCAAACTGTGCACGATCCACTCTTACGGTACTCATACGGCTGCGAGCGTGTTAAAACCCTTCCCATCAGTGCCATAGCTTTAACGCTAGGCACCTTCTTCTCTTGGACGGATAATTTTGAACTTTGTGGATCACGGATTGCCTCTGCTTCGGGTCTCGCCACGGTTGTTCCTTGTTCATCACTACGCACCCATCTTTTAATCCAATCGTCATCTGACCACACCGGCTTTTTGCCATGTTGCTTCTCTGGAGTAGTTGGTGCTAAGCTAGTTGTGCCACTTCTAGGAATTCCACCGTACAACTTGCTTACTTTCACCACCTGAGATGAGGTCGAAGCAAAATTTGTCCCTTGAGCCGAGGGGGTTGAAGGGTTCAGCTTGAGACGCTTAAGCAATCTGTTGCCTGGATCTTCATTCAGGAAATCAGGCTGCTCTGAATACTGGAGTTGGAGTAGCTTCTCCGCCTCTAGCGTCTTCTCAGATGAAGTTGCTGCACCAGGTAACAGAGGGAGCTTGTGCCCAGAGAGTACCTCAATTAATTCATCAGACAACAAACCGTCACAAAACACTAGCAAATCAATTAATTCAGAATAACAAGTGTGAAAAAGAGTACCTCATTTGATGCATAAGGCTTCTGCATCTTTGTGAACTCACCCCAATTATATGCTTTATAGTAACGACCAGATGGAACGAAATCCTCACGACATTCTACATGCTCTATAATTCTCTTACCAGTTTGTGATCGTTTGGTAACAGCAGACAAAGCCGCTTTTCCTTTGTCAACAACCACGACTCTTCCCTCATAAGGCACAATATCGGAAGGAGCTCTCCTCCACTTGGTGAATGCACCTCCTCCTGTTATTCCCTTTGCAGCTGAAGTGTTAAGTAACAACGGAGTATTCTGAATGCCACTTTTGCATTGCTCGACGCTGCCAGCAAACCCAAGTTTTAGCTCTAGGTTGACATCAGCATCTCGCCCTTCTCTGAACACATCAGAAACAAGCATTCTATCATTTCCTGTACCTTTTGAACTTACTTTAACAGACCTAGAAGAGCCCTCTAATCCCTCTGTAGAGGAACCAATCTTAGCAACATAGCCAAGTTTCTGTTTCTGGATTCCAGAAGGGTGATTAGTCGACGACTCTGCTGCTTCACATTCTATTCGTTTCCAATGAGATTGGTGTTGTTGTGTGCTCCTCTTTTTAACATCATTAAGATTGGACATGATGCAGTTAACCAATTTGAGCTGGAAATTGAAAGAAATGGTCATATTAGTATTGTAACACTTCAATCTTCCTACCTATAAGGAAACTGGAAGAAAAGACCTTGGCTCCTTAGAATCTAGTTAAAAGTTGATAAAACCAACAACAATTTCACCAGAAAACATACATATAACATAACAGAAACGAGAAAGATGATAAAACCTTTATTTTCATTTCTTTGAGTGGTTTTAACAAAACATAAACAACAGAACAATCAGGAGGAAACTCTGGTCAGCTATAAAATGAGTTTGCATTCAATCAAACAAATCCAAGCAGAAAAAGCATGAATAACAACTACTATATACACCACAACAGATAGGGACATTATGCTACGAAACAAATTATACGAACAGATAAAAGATAGTTTAAGCAACAAATGAGTGACTCAGCTCACCTCTGTAACAATAAAATCCTCGAAATAACTGTCAGAAGAAAAAAAAAAAAACTGCAGAAAATGAAAACAAATAAGTGAGATCGAACTCATAGAACTGTGATAATGAAAACACACGATTTTACCTTGCAGAACTGAACTGAAGTGGAGAGAGGCAGAGGAAGACGAAGGCCAGGGAGAGAGTTTGAGTTATGGAGCTAAAACTCTCCACTTTTATGCTTGAAGCCAATGGGGCCCACCCGTCACGCACTTTTGTCATCAATTTAGACCCGAGTCCGGGCCGGCTGGACGGGCCCATTGATGGGCTTTTGTTTCCCGAGGCCGATGATATATTCTACTCTGCTTAATTGTTCTTTAGTTATAATTCAACTATTTTTTTAGTTTAACAAATTCTAAATCCATTTAAAAAAATTTTACTGTTTAGGAAATCACACAAATGAAATAAAATATTAGAAATAATTAATCTTTTACTTTTGATGTACTTATTTTTTATGTACGATATGATATGAAGCCCCTTTATTTAATATATTGAATTTATTATAAATTCAATTTCCAGAAAGATGAAAATTTGAAATAATGATAATTAATATTATGAAATTAGTGGATGTTATTTAATTAATTTATTAACTTTTTTTAATGTAAAAATAAATTGTAAGGTGATTGTATAGATCGTTAATGCAACCGTAATTAGGGTTATCACATGACACTCTGTGTAATCGGGTTATTATATGGTGGACTTTGGAAATTGACGATGACCTTTGGAACTTGACCAACTGCACCTCTCTGCTGCATGCCCACGTTCTTAACATCGTTCCTCATCTATTATTGGACCGCTATCTCAGAATTTTGAATTCTCTGTAGCCCACGTTCCTGACGTCGTCGTTTGATATTGGATCACTATTATATCAATATTTTTTTTGTATTGTCTTCTCTAACACTATATCATGTTGTCTTCGCTCATACTTACTGCAATCTCATTAACACTGTATCAAATTCTTTTATTACAATAATATTTCAAGTACTACTTGTCAATTTCAATTTTATTTTCCCGTAATAATATATTAATAACAAATTCATACACAAATTAAAAATAATTATGACAAAATTCTAATTTATTTAACATTAATGACCAAATTATTTAAAATAAAATATTAAATATCGGCTAATTTTAAAGTTAATCTCGTAATAAATCCTAAATAGATAAGGATCATCAGATACGAAACTATTAGTTAAAAACATAAAATCATAAAATCACTCAAAATTATATTATAATATGACAGTATAATTTTATTTAATTAATATGTTATTTTAATGATAATAATAAATTATAAAGTATTATAAAATGATCTCTTATATGCCCAGATGCACAAGGTGTATAATGATACATTATTTTGTTCTAAAGACATACACTTTAATTAATAAAGGTGTATACAATTTTCATAAATTTTTTTTTCAGGAAATAAAGAGTACATATACTTATATTAAAGAGTATATCATTTAACATTTAATACTAAAGGGTATTTGGGCACACACCTTCCCAGGAACACACAAGTTTTAGCCAAATATTAAACACGTTATAAAATTTTATATATTTATTAGGCAAAAACTCCTGCGCCCTTGGGACACGCCGTGTCCCCATGGGAACACAACCTTCCCCATTCTATATTTTTTATTTAAACATATGTATCGCTAGGGGGTTTAAATTGCAAAGGAGCACAAAAATTGAAAAAGGGCACGGTGTCTCCGGGTGCACAAGAGTTTAACTCTACAATTATAAACAAAAATGTATATAATTTAATTGTTAATTTTTTTAATGAAAAATTGAGTGTAAAAAAACATACAAGTATTAAAAAAAAATGTATACATTATTGAATAAAAAGTTATACATATATGAATGTTAGTTTTTTTAATGAAAAACTCAGTGTGAAAAAAAATATACAATTATTAAGAAATACATATACAAAATAGAATAAAAAACTATACACATATGGGTGCACCTTGCACCCGGGTGCTCGTAATATCAACTCTTAATATTATGAAATTCATGGATATTTTTTAAATTTATTAAAAAAAATTAATATAAAAATAAATGATTAAGTGTTTGTATAAAACATTAATATACATCCTTAATTTATCAATTTTATCATTTTGACCGTCTATTTTTAATTTATTTATTTTCCCTTTAAAATATTTGGGACTCACACCTTCACTAATATAATTAAAATATGGGACCACACCCTACACTAATACAACTACTTACTACAAAGCAAATGAATAGATTGACGATGGAGAGAGAGTAATATAACTACTAACTACATATAAAAAAATACTCCCTCCGTCCCGGGTATTTTTACCCGTTTGTACGGGCATGGAGATTAAAACGTTTTATTTTTTTAATATATAATGTAAGAGAAAATAGGGATAAATTAGTAATTTAAAAAAAAAGTGAATAAAGATATTGAAAATGATGAATAAAGTGTAAAAAAATAATTAAAATTATTGAGATTGTAAAAAGTAGGTAATAAAATATTATGTATTTTTATCAAAAATTGAATGAGTAAAAATATGTGGACACCCCAAAATAAAAAATAATAAAAATATATAGAATTGAGGGAGTAATACTCTTTAATCCAATGCTACGTATAAAATAATAATAAAGTAAATAGATAGATCGATCATTCATGCTCCTACTTGACTGTCATGTTCCCTCTCATTTACTATTGGACCGTCGTCTGGTCGACCATAGTCATCTCCATTGCATGTTTGCCACGTTTCTCTTGAATATTTTTATTTTTATTTTATCCTACAATCTTTATATTCTCCTACGAACATATCCTAATTATATATTTTTGTGATTTTTTTAGTTCTCTTCGCAATCTCATTAATTATCACTGTGTCGCATTCTTTTATCACTGTGTCAAATTCTTTTGGACAAAAGAATTGCTTGGGGGGTTTAATGAGGATATGTTCTCCGACAAACATTTCCTCATTATATAGTATCCTTTTATTGTTTGAGGTGTGAACATAACCTTCTTCCCTCTATATTCTATTTAAACTTATGTATTGCTTGAGATTTAAATTTCAAGAGATACGCAAAGACGGTTCCCGGCAGAAGAGCCTCACCCATTCTTTTATTAGAAGAATATTTCAATTATTATCTATCAATTATAATATTTCCATATTAATAACAAAATTCATACACAAATCATCAAATTATAAAAAGTTATTCTAATTTATTTAATTTATCATTAATAACAAAATTATCTACACACATCCTTCTCAGTGTAATTGAGCTCAAAATATCTTATCTAAAATAATATTTTTCATCCCACTCTACTTTGTTATCTACTTTTTGTAAAATTATATTCTGTTATTAAAATACCATCTTTTGTACTCATATAAATACAAATTTAATTTTTTTAATAATAATATGAGTTTTAAAATTAAATATTTATTATTATATTTAAAAGTATTAAATTCATAATAATAGAAATAAATTTAATTTATAATTAACATATATTAAATATATATTATATTTTTAATTACTTATAATTTTATTAAAATATCATTAATTATAATTAATAGTATTAATATATTAGTATCGATATTTTCAATAATATTTTTAAATTTAAATAATTATATTTTCTTGAGTCAGACAAATAATTGAAATTCTTATCAAAGTTATTCTTATCATAAATATATAGTATTTATTTTATTTTTTATATATGATTTAATAATATAGTGTTCTCCCTTTTTTTTTTTTAATTTAAAAATTATTTGTACATAACTGAAACTAAAAGATGTCTAAAAGCGTATAATGTTGTACTGAATTAGGGGTCATGGAGACCAGAGATTAGCTGTAGCTACACTAAACTTAAAATGACCCAGGCTATATGAACTTTATGAGCTTGGAGTTTATAAATAGTTGTTCCTCCAAAACAAATACTAACACCCTTATTGGCTTAATGATTTTATATCTCATTGTACAACTAACTTATCAATTCCCTTAGCTAAGTAAAGTACCTATATCCACTTCCAAACATTCTATATCCCCTCCAAAACATTTTAGACATGATGGATTGAGAGTTTATAAGCAGTACGTTTTTAGTATTAAATACACACGTTCTCTTCTAACAATATTGTGAAATATCTGAAATCATAATGTTATGAAAGCATATAAATAGTACTATTTTTTAGGTACTGCGTGCATACATTGTCTTTAAACAATGGTGGAATTTCCGAAACCACATCACCCTTACCATTTGACCATATATCCTTAATTCCCTATCTAAACTAAGGACATATTTTGTCTAAAAACTATAATATTGTAATTGTAAAATTTTATTCTATTATTAAAAATATCGTACTCTTGTAATTATATAAATACAAATTTATTTTTTAAATCATAATTATAAATTTTAGAATAAATATTTATTTATTATAATTCAAAAGTATTAAATTCTAAAGAAAAAAAAAATGAAACTTTAAAGCAAATGAAGATCTGCAATTACCTTATATATTGCACTAGAGACTCTTGTTTAATGATTCTACATTTTGGGTTCGTCATAAATATTTGAACCCTATAAATCAATCACTACATTTCAAGAAAATTACAGACAACCAAGAAAAAACTGAACTCGTGATTACAAATCATTGAACAGACAAACATGAATATGACTAAAATTTTGTATGAGATTCAAGATCCATGAGATTTGGATAATGAAGTTGGATTCTGGCCCTTCATCGCCTCGAGTATGGATTTGAATTCGCTGTGAAACGGCGTTATTGACCTCTGTCGACATGCAAACGCAACACTAAACTGTTTGATCTCTTCTTCAAACTTTTTCCTCATCCAGGTTTCAGCATTGAGATCCTTTAAAGCTTTCTCCTTTTGGGCAGTGATTTGTGCAAGCATTTGTGACGAAGCGGAGACGTTTCTAACTACAGAATCTCGATCTTCTTTTAATAGATTGAACTCCCTTTCTAAGTTGTGATATCTTCCTTCAGAATCCTTGAGAAGCTGATTATGAGCTTCCAACTCTTTATCCAAGTCATTGTACTTCTGTTTGATTGCTTTGAGTTCATTTTCCAATGCATGCTTCCATCAAGCAATTTGTCCTCCCAAATTGGCCTTCACATTACAAGATCCATTTATAAGATGATGAATGATGATAAATATTACTACCTACTAAGACAATTTATATTGCATCTTTCGCAGAATTTCGCATTGCCTTAAAATAAACAGCTTACTACTACACCTATAGGATACTATTCTTTTTATCGGTTTACCATCATGTCACTAAGGAGTACGTCAATAATTCTGTTTAACGGTTACATACGAATGCATATTATATTCGGAGCTAAGCTAGTTGTGCCACTTCTAGGAATTCCACCGTACAACTTGCTTACTTTCACCACCTGAGATGAGGTCGAAGCAAAATTTGTCCGTTGAGCCGAGGGGTTGAAGGGTTCAGCTTGAGACGCTTAAGCCTGGATCTTCATTCAGGAAATCAGGCTGCTCTGCATACTGGAGTTGGAGTAGCTTCTCCGCCTCTAGCGTCTTCTCAGATGAAGTTGCTGCACCAGGAAACAGAGGGAGCTTGTGCCCAGAGAGTACCTCAATTAATTCATCATACAACAAACAATCACAAAACACTAGCAAATCAATTAATTCAGAATAACAAATGTGAAAAAGAGTACCTCATTTGATGCATAAGGCTTCTGCATCTTTGTGAACTCACCCCAATTATATGCTTTAAAGTAACAACCAGATGGAACGAAATCCCCACGAAATTCTACATGCTTTATAATTCTCTTACCAGTTTGTGATCGTTTGGTAACAGCAGACAAAGCCGCTTTTCCTTTGTCAACAACCACGACTCTTCCCTCATAAGGCACAATATCTCTCATTGACTTGGTGAGATCATTTGATGCACCGTCTCCTGTTATTCCCTTTGCAGCTAAATTGTTAAGGGACGAGGGAGTATTCTGTAACACCCATGATTTTTAAATAGTTTATTTAATTTTATATTTTTATATTTATGCCCTCTTTCTAGAAAGCCCAAATTTAAGCTCATCCTTATGATGAGCTTGCTTATTTCTAAACGCATAGGAAGATTTGAGATCCTTATCTAAATTAAAATTTTGATCTGATTCCTTACAGTAAGGAAGATATTTCTCTACAAATAAAAATCAAATCCCTATCAATTATCAATATTCAAGAAGGAAAGTCAATAATATATTTTCCTTGATTACAAAATTATGCTCTTGCGTAAGTTTTTTCCTCAAAATTTCAGTACTCTCACACTGCTATATATATATATATATATATATATATATATATATATATGACTTAACTTTGGGTTTTACTTCACGCCATAAACTTCTCTCTGCCACAACCAGATTCGCAAGAATAGGCTCAGAGCGTGACGTTTAGTATACGTGTCTAAACTTCCCAGTGTTTAAGGTGGGATTTATTATGTGTTGTTTATGTATTTAAAACCCTACATGATGTGATTATACATGAACATGCTATGTTATTCATGAATTATTAAGTACAAGTCAAGGGTATTGAATCGCGATGCTTGCCAACATGGGTATTGAACCGAAAGGTACTTACCAACATGATTTGAAATTTCAAGTTACAAGTGTAAGAATTTCAGTTTCACTCGTAGTAACGTTTGAATGATAAATAAATAGTGCGTAATTTATTTCACTGAGCGGTAGATTGCTCACTCCCTATGATTTACCTCCTTTCATATTAAACGTGGCGATAGCGTACGAGCGGGGACGCGATGACAAGGGAGACTTAATAAAACTTTAATAAAAGTTGCAGTTTATGTCACTGCGTGCCTTCAAATTTATATGTTTCCTTAATTTTACTTATGATTATAAATAAAATAAATGAGATTTTGTTGTTTTACTTACATTATTAACTTGAAGGTTTACTTTAATTAAATGTTCCATTTCTTAAGGCACTTGGAATTGAAATATTTCTTTTGTGTTGCCTCCATTTTATTAACCTGTTGCATGAAATGTGAAATGTGTGTACTTGATGAATAATTTGTGTAATTGGAACTGGCTGTTAATTTTCGGTTATTAAAGTAGAGTTGATAACATATACGTGTCATGCTAGTAGGGGTTATCGGTTAGAATTAAGTTTCAATTGCCACATGATTTTGAATTAGAATAGTCATGGTGCAGTATAGTGAGTGTTGGGTATGTTAGAGGGGTTATCATGTTAATTGTTTGAGTGGAATATTTGGTAAGGTTAGTAGAATAAAATTTTGATTGAAATACTTACTTGCCTAATAATTGATTATTTAATATTCTACTAAAAACTTATTCAATTAGTGGGTCTTTGCACTAAGGAATAAAACTTTAGAGCAAGTTAAATTCTGCCTTTTTGGAAATTTGTGATTGTTTAGCAATATGTGCAATAGAATTTTTGGTATTACATGCTATTGTCAAAGTTTGTGTTTATAAATACGATTGGAGTTGTTAGAAGATGTGCAATTAAGTAAAGGGTCACACTAAATGCACACCCCCTTTTATTAAATACACACCCTATTATAATATAATTAAAATATATATTTTTAAAAAGTCTGAATTACCCTTAATTTATTAGATACACACCCCTTAATTTAATAAAAACAAACCTAATAAAAAAAATCTTACCTTAATTATCTCCTTATTATCGACAACTCAATATCTTAATAATTCTAGATTGAATTAGATAAAATCTTACCTTAATTATCTCCTTATTATCGTTCTCTGCAACTCAATATCTTGTAAACTCAAGATTGAATATTTTACAGTTTTAATCTTCGTTAAACACACTTCATTTCCCAATTTTAATTAATGCACAATTTTTTTTAAATTTCAATTTATTCTATGCAAATATTGCATAATTAAGAAAAAAATATAACATGTGATTTCGTTGTTGAAGCTTTTCACATAATTATTTTTTATTGTTTAATCCAGGTTTTGTTTTCACCACTGTCATTCAATATTTTTATTTCATGATTTTTTTTAATCATTGAAAGATGAAGTCTTTACCTTTAGTTGGAACTTAGAAATGATAAGAAGAGTGAATATAGTTTCTTCTTCTATAAGACAAAGAAGAATACCAATAAAATAAAAAAAAATTAAAAAAGATAAAAGACAAGGAAGAATAGTGGCACGAGAACATGAGTGAAGAAGAGAAATGAAAAAAATAGGGGAATAGAGAAGGAATCGATTTAAAAAAAATTAAAAGAACATGAGAATAACTAAATTGAAATCGGATTGAAAGTAGATAGGTTGAACGGAGAAGATAAAGTATTTATTTAACTTATATGGTGTTTATTTAGTTTTAATGTTAAAAAAAGGGTAATTTGGAATTTTAGAGGGTGTGTATATAATAAAATTCAAAAATTAAAAATTAAAAGGGGTGTGTATTCAATAAAGAGTGTGTACTCAATAAAAAAAGTGTGTATTTAACAACACTCTTAAGTAAATTAGTATTTATGTGGAATGCATTAATTGAGTGTCCAACAAATTATTTCAATATTATATTCATGTGTCTTGAATAAACCTTCTTTATTTAAAATTTATATAAAAACATTGGGGCTTATTTCCTTTCCAAATAAAACGGATGTGGAAAATTTATTAAATAAAAGTAATTTGGTACAGTATTTTGGTTCCAATCTTCGTGAATAATTAGTAAAATGAGTAGTGTTTGTTTAAAATATGGTTAGATTGCTTATTGTTTCTTATATTATCATTTGCGATCTGTTTTCTTTATAAAATTCGTATTTTAAATAGTTATATGAAATAAAACTTGTCCTATAAGTTTTAGGTTCAAGATTTTATCCAAATTAATTTTTGTGAATGTTATGCAAGGTGGTGTCTGGCATGTTTAGTTTTATAATATTTGACAAGTCCAGTATATTTGTGTATTGTGAATTTGAGAAATAAATCTATAGTCCTTTCCTTTAAAGGTTTTTTTTGCAAATACTCTTCTTAAATTGCAAAAACTTATAATAACTGTCCCTTAATTAATTTCCTTCTTTTATGAATTATTATTTATTTATTTTAGTGTTTGGTCATGCCCATTTTAAAGGACTTTTATTAAAGAATTTTACGTACAAATCTTATTTTTAAAAATTGGGGTGTGACATATTCTAAATGCCACTTTTACAGTGCTCGACGCTGGGAGCAAACCCAGCTCTAGGTTGACACCAGCATCTTGCCCATCTTTGAACACATCAGAAACGAGCATTCTATCATATCCTATGCCTTTTGAACTTACTTTAACAGACCTAGAAGAGCCCTCTAATCTCTCTGTAGAGGCACCAATTTTAGAAACATAGCCATGTTTCTTGATTCCAGAAGGATGATTAGTACTCTTCTCTGCTGCTTCACATTCTATTCGTTTCCAATGAGATTGGTGTTGTGGCGGAGTTTGTGTGCTCCTCTTTTTAACATCATTAAGATTGGACATGATGTAGTTAAGCAATTTGAGCTGGAAATTGAAAGAAATTGTCTATATAAAAATTGTAACACTTCCTCCTACCTATACAAATATTGATCATTCAAGGAAACGGGAAGAAAAGACCTTGGCTCCTTAGAATCTAGTTAAAAGTTGTTTATCATATAAAAAAATTATCAATTCATAATTTTCATAAACTTCATTTCATGGTAAACTGAGCAACAATTCAACGACATAGAACATAACAGAAACGAGAAAGATGATAAAACCTTTATTTTCATTTCTTTGAGTGGTTTTAATAAAATATATAAACAACAGAACAATCAGGAAACTCTGCTCAGCTATAAAATGAGTTTGCAAATATCAATCCAACAAATCCAAACAGAAAATGCATGAACAACAACTACTATACACCACAACAAGATAGGGACATTATGCTACGAAACAAATTATAAGAATAAATAAAAGATAGTTTAAACAACAAATTAGTGAGTCAACTAACCTCTGTAACAATAAAATCCTCGAAATTACTGTCAGAAGCCAAAAAAAAAAAAGCTGCAGAAAATGAAAACAAAAAAGTGAGATCGAAATCATAAAACTGTGATAATGAAAACACATGATTTTACCTTGCGGAGAAAATATAGATAGAACTGAAAAGGAGAGAGGCAGAGGCAGAGGCAGAGGAATGCGAGGGAGAGAGTTTATGAGTTATACAGCTAAAACTCTCAGCTTTTATGCTTGAAGCCGACGGGCCCACCCGTCACGCACTTTTGTCATTACGGTAGACTAGATATGCACCGATTAACCGGAACTGGAACCGGAAAAAAAGAAACCGAAACCGGTAAAACACGGTTCGGTTTCGGTTCCAGCCGCGCACGAACCGAAACTGCCGGTTCTCCGGTTCACGGTTAAACCGGCTGTTCCTCGATTTTTTTTTTTGGAGCGGGAATTTTTGAATTTTGAAAATTCAAACGTGTGGCCGAGATCGTGTGACCGTTGAAGATCAACGACTGAGATGGAGAGAGGAACCGGCGGTTCCGCCCGGTTTTTTTTTTTTAAATTCAAGGGTTGAGATTTTTTTGTGTTTAAAATTTGAAATGGATGGATGAGATCACTTCCAATCCTCTATAAATACTCCCAAGTGTGATCAATTTGGGCACACAACATTCACATTCAATCTACTACTAGTCTACTACTACACTCTCTTCTCTACACTACTTCTTCTTCTATTCCACATTCTTGATTGATTCTACATTTCTACTCAACTACTCAAGTTCTCAATCTCATCTCAACTCTCAAGTCTCAAGTTTCTTTTTTTAGTTCATATATATCAAACTAAAAAAAAAATTGTAGTCTTTTATTTCAATTCTCTTATTATCACTTTCATTTATATTCTCTCATTATCATTTTCTATTCTTTCCCACACATATACTACTAATTAGTATACTTCTACTTCTAGTCTCTTAGTTTTAGTTCATAAATCCTATATATTCATCCTTTTGTTTTTTCAATCTAAAAAAAATGCCTAGAAAATGTTCTTCTTCATCCGGTGCCTCACCTTCTTCTTCTAGAGGAAAATCCATACCCAACACCTTAAATTGTCCTCCACCACCTCCACGCCAACTTCCACAAACTCTAGAAGATATTGAACTTGAAAATATTCCTTCGAATGAAGAAATCTCCCCTCATTTGTTCAACTTGAATGTTAGGGAGATACTTGGAGATGATTTCCCCTCCGACGACGACAACGATAATATTCAAGGTCAATCACAACAAAGGGCGAGTGGAAGTCAACCAACCTCGGGTGGTACGGGTACCGGAGACGGAGCCGGAGGCTCTAGCGGAGGCGGAGAATCGACTCGAAGTTCTCCACAAGTGTTACGTTCCGATATATTTTCCATTCATTTCAAGAAGGAGACGATTGAGAATTCGAATGAATTCAAAGTTATTTGCAACTATTGTGGCACGAAGTATAAATTCAAGCATGGCGGAGGATATGGAACGTTCATCAAGCACATCAACTCGAAGCATCCGGACAAGATTGTCATCTCAACCGGTCAAACACAAATAGGACGAGGGTTCAAGGCCTCTTCCGGAGGAGAAGGTTCATCGGCGTCGGGTAACACTATTTTTAAATTTGATGAATCTAATTATTTGAGATTATACCTTAAACTTATGTGCACCAAACATTTGCCATTTAACTTTGCCGATAATGTTTTTTTTCAAGATTGGGTAAATCTCACTTTAAATCCTCAAGTCCCACCTTTGCATCGTAATAAATGTAAACTTGGTGTTGCTAAAGTTGTTAAAGAGTATGATTTGGTTTTAAAACAAATTTTACAACAATTACCTCATAAAGTGTCTATATGTTCGGATATTTGGAGCAATTTTTGGCAAAAAGCGGATTATATGGGTATTACTTGTCATTGGATTGATAGTTCATGGAATTTGCAAAAAAGATTAATTGCTTATAGATCATTTGATGTTCCTCATACCGCCGTTAATATTGCTCACAAAATTAGTACTATTTTGCAAGAATATGGTTTAGTTACAAAGATTTTTACAATCTCATTTGATAATGCTAGTGCTAATACGGCTAGTTTAGAAAGTCTTATTGATATTTGCAAACCATCAATTGGTGGTAGATTTTTTCATGTTAGATGTATTTGTCATATATTGAATTTATGTGTTCAAGATGGTATAAGTGCTTTGAAAACACACATTCAACCTATTAAAAGTGCTATATGATATATAATGAGAAACTCTTCCGTTACTAAAAGGTGGAAAAGATATTGTCAATCTGTGAATATTCACCCAAAAAATTTCCTTTAGATGTTTCAACTCGTTAGAATTCGACGTATAAAATGTTGCATGACTCTTTTGATTATAAAGATTTTTTTACTTACAAGATGCGGGTGGTCAAATCTTGTTTGCTAATCAATCGGACACATGTTACACTCTATGTGATGTTTTGCAAATTTTTAATGATGCTACGGAAGAACTATCCGGTGTTTGTTATCATACTTCAAATTTAGTTGTTGATAATTGTGTTAAAATTGCTATGGTTTTTAGTGCTAATGAAGCACACCCGTTGTTGTTAAATGTTATTCTTTCCATGAAATCTAAGTGGTTAAAATATATTTTTCAAATCCCAGACTTGTGTTTAGTTGCTAAATTGTTGGACCCACGTATTAGAACGGATGGTTTAGAAGAATTGTTAACGCTTTACTATGATTCATTGTATGCTAATTGTGATTCTCCTACTAGACAACAAGCTCCTAATTCTAAAGACATAGTTGCAAGTACTTATAATCTACTATAGGGTATTTTTAAGGAGTATAAAGAACAAAATGATACGAACGATGATCAATCTAGTAGTGATGATAGTAGTGATAGTGTTGATAATTCTAGGAAATATGATGCTCTTCAAAAATTTTATAGTTTTTATGATGCTAGATCTCAAAAACGTGCACGGGTTATATCTAATACTTTTCAAGAACTTGATTCTTATTTTACTAACACTTTTGAGTTTAAAACAAGCGGAACTAGTTTTGATATTTTGAAGTGGTGGTCAAGGAGAACAAAGTCATTCCCTATTTTATCATTGATTGTAAAAGAGATTTTTGCATCTCCCGTCTCTATGGTTGCCGTCGAACAAGCATTTAGTCTTGGTAATCTCACTTTGGATCCGACACGATCCAATTTAAGTGTGACAAATTTATAAAATTTGTGTTTGCTTGATGATTGGTCAAAGGCGGAAAGACGGATTCAACATCAAAATGAAGAAGACCGATCGGATGATGAAATTACAGAATATGGAAGCGAGTTAGATTGGTAGAGTAAACAAAAAGGTCATCACCATTCACCTCCACCGAGCCAAAGAGGTAAGTTGAGGTAAGTTAAGAGAACTACGTGGGCTTTGTTTCCTTTCGAGGATACGTAAGCAACTTAAATTTAAGTTGAACTTGAATTTTCAAGTTTAACCCTAAATTTAAGCTCAAGTCCTTTCCCCCCCTCTATTATGTTGTTGTATTTTATCTTATAAAGTTTGTATTTTTAAAATTTTTGAAGTGTAACAATAGAGTAGTTGACATGGAAGTAAACTTGTTGTGTTCTCTATACTTCTACATTTGTAAATTGTAATGGTTTAGACTTTAATAATTAAATTTTTATGTGATCACATTAATTAATATTGTATGATTATTGTGAATTTAATATCAACTTTGAAATTTTTACTTGCATTATTGAATATTGCATAATGCATACATCAACATCAATATCATGTTTTCAATTTTAATGATATTATTATTATATTAATTCAAATTCAATATTTCAATTTTCAATTACACATGTTTCACTTATTTAATAAATAAATTACACATAATAACTGATAACACATGTATGATGTATAAATATAACATAAAGAAAAAAAATCGAAAAACCGGCGGTTCCGAACTGGAACCGGAACCGCCGGTTCACGAACCGTCCACCTTATTCCCCGGTTCGGTTCCGATTCCCCCTCCGTTGGAACCGGAACCGTCGGTTCGGAACCGAAATCGGCTGTTCCGAACCGGGATGCATTTCTACGGTAGACCCGAGTTCGGGCCAGCTGGACGAGCTCATTGACGGGCTTTTGTTTCCCGAGTAGGGATGGTAATTTGGCCCGACCCGTACTCGATCCACCTTGTCGCGCCCCACCCCGCATAGAGAATGGGGCGGGTGCGTCCCGCCCCGTGCACGAGCCAGGGCTGGTTTGGGTCCTAGCCTCGCCCCAACCCGCCTCGGTCCGTAATAAAATATTAAAATTTTTTATTTAAAATATTTATTATATTTATTATATAATACTCTCTCTATTCCATAAACAAATTCACACTTTCTATTTTTGTTCATCCCATAAACAAAATCACACCCCAAATAAGGAAATACACACAAATCAATAATCCCACAATACACTTTAATTTCAAAATTGTCACCCATTTACAACTCACAAAACTTACTTTATAATTTATTTATTAACTAAAAATACCAAACTACCCCAAATTATATATTATACATACATTTTTATTTAATTTAAATAAAATAAATCATGTATGGTAATTATATGTAAATATTATAAAATATTTTATTAAAATATTATATACATTATTTAATATATAATGTAATAAAAAAATTTTAAAAATGAAAATAAAATTTAATTATTTAATTTAAATTCAAATTTACTTCATTTTATTTTAATTTAAAATTTTCTATTTGAATGTATTATAATTTATTAAAAATAATTTTTTTTAAAAAAAAAAATGGGACGGGGCGGGCCCGCCCCGCATAGGGGGTGGGGCACATGTCCTCAATAGCTGATCCGGGGCATGGGGCCCATTGCCATCCCTATTCCCGAGGCCTATGATATATTCCACTGTTTAATTGTTCTTTAATTTTAATTCACTATTTATTTTGTTTAATTAATTCTAAATCTATTTAAAAAAATTTCACTCTTTTCAGGAAATCACACAAATGAAATAAATTCAATTTCCAAAAAAATGAATATTTGAAATAACTTATTAATTCTTTTTTAATGTAAAAATAAATTGTAAAATGATTATATAGAACATTAATCTAACTGAAATTAGAGTTATCACATGACTATCTTTGAAACTTCATGTGATAATAAGGTCATAAACATGGCCTTTGGAATGGTGGCCTTTGGAATTTGACTATGGCCTTTAGAACTTGACGAGTTGCTCCTTCTCTGCTTCATATCCACATTCTTGACGTCGTTCCTAGTCTATTATTGGACCGCCGTTATTTCAATATTGAATATGATATTGTGGCATCACAGTATTGAATATCACATGGTTGCCTTTGGAATTTGACAATAGCTTGTCTACTGAACTGCCGTTATCTCAGTATTGAATATATGACATGGTGGCCTTTGAAACTTGACGATGGCCTTTGGAACTTGACGAGCTCCTCCTCCTCTGCTATATGCACACGTTCTTGACGAGCTTACTTATCTACTATTGGACCGCTGTTATCTAATTTAACGTTTTTTATCTCTGCGAGTTTATGTTCTTCCAACACGTATCCTCTTTATATATATATATATATATATATATATATATATATATATATATATATATATATATATATATATATATATTGTCTTCTCCTATAACTGTATTAAATTCTTTTATTACAATAATATTTCAATTACTACTTATCAATTTTATTTACCCCTAATAATATATAGTATATTAATAACAAATTTCATACGTAAATTATAATAGTTATAACAATTTATTTAAATTCAATCGAATAATATATATAACTGTATAATTTTTTTTAATTAATATATTATTTTAATAATAATAAATTATAAAATATAATCTTAAAAAAATGTTTAATATCTAAAATTTTATATAGTTATTGTTAAAATTATTTTGAATGATTTTATCATTTTAGGTACAAGTTAATAGTTTTATATCTTGGGATTCAAAATTGATTAAAAATCTTTTGACCCTTTTGGACTCTAATATTGAAAAATCTTCAACATAAAAATTATACGAACATCGATTCAAAATCATCAAATTTATATAATGTAACCATATAAATTTTAATTGATTAATATGTTATTTTAATGATAACAAATTTAAAACATTATTAAAATACATGTTTAATATCTAAAATTTTATTGTGGTTATTATTAAATTATTTTGAGCAATTTTATAGATTTTGAATTTGAATTGATAATTTTATGTGTTTGATTCTAATATTGATATATAAAATCTTTCTGAGTTAATTAATCTTTCTCCTCTGATATGCTAAAACTCAAAAAATTGAAATAATAAAAAAAAATACTCATCACCATTGAAAGCCTTCCGACCTAGTAAAAATCAATTGCCTCCTGTATCCTAAAAATTCCTACAAATTAAAATACCACATTATCTATTAAAAGCATGTGACCTACATCACTCAGTAAAAATCAAGTTTTACTAAAACCTAGCTTATTTTGTATCCAAAGCCATGAAACCTACATTACTTAGCTCTAAGTAAAGTAAACCAATACAAGTATAAAAATTTCTAAAAAATACACATCATCTATTAAAAGCACCAAACCTACATTACTTAGTAGAAATCAAGTACAAGAATTTATAATATACTTATAAATCAAGTTTTCAACATGGGATAATGAAAATCAAGTGTTTCAATTTTCTCCTCTTTCCATGTTAAAATATCTTTTCATTCGTGTTCTACCATTTTTACATAGAGTCAGTCTTTTGTATCACAGGTGCACAAAATGTGTCACACTATACATTTTATTCTAAAAAATATATATTATAATTAATAGTAGATACCATTTCGTTTAAATGATATACACTTTTTATTAATATTTTTTATTTTTTTCAGAAAATAAAGAGTACGTCTTTATAATAAAGAGTATACAATTTAATATTAAAGGGTATGAGCGCACGATGTGCCCCAAAGTCACACATTTTTTTCTTTTTACATATCCTTCTCCTATTCTAACAATTAAGTAATCTCATTAAAGTATAGAGTGAGAATAGAACCGGCCATAAGGCTGGGCCGGGCCGACCTGGGATTAGCCCATCGGACCAACCCATCTTTTTTGGGTCGGGCTGGTTTGGCCCGATTCCTATCGGGTCTTATTTTATTAAGCCCAACCTAATCCACCATGGGTCATCGGGCTACCGGGTCATTTAGGCCGCCTAAAAAAAATTCAACTAAAAAAATACTATCATGTTTTTAAGCCATAAATGTCAGCATACGGTACCCAATTTCAACAAAAAAAAAAAAAAAAAAAAAAGACAATTGAAAACATGATATTCACCCATGAACTGATGATGGTCTTTGATCATGTTGCACAAATATGTAAAATTAATACACTCGAAATGAAACAAAATTTGAGGGCACCACTTTTTGAAATTTAAAGTTGTCTTGTGAGCCAATCCAATTATAAAATCCATTTATTTTTATTTTATTTTAAATTAAAAAAAATTATCTACTTTAACATGTATAGTAATTATAAGTTCAATATTAAAGTAGAATATTGAAATTTTAGACTTCGAATGATTTTAAAATGACTATTTTTTCACATACCATTATACTTAGAGTTAATTATTTATAATCCCACAATAAATAAATAAAATAATATAAATAAGTTATAACATAAAATTAAATTAAATGAAAATATTTAAAAAATTATAAAAAAAGGCAAAAAAGCCCAAGCCCACCGGACTAAAATGGCCCAAGCCCATCGGGCTTGGGGTGGGCCAAATAGACTTGGATATTTTCGGGACTATATTTTATACGTTTCACGTAACGGTTTACGTGGGATGATTTTACACAATACCTATCCTAAATATATTTATTCAATAAATAGTAAATTCTTTTCATTATGAGAATATTTCAATTATTTCATATCAATTTTTTTATTAATATATTAATAACACAATTCATAACCAAATCATAATATTTTAAAATTTTAATTATTCTAATTTATTTAATATACAATTTATAACAAAATTATTTACAATAAAATATTAAATATCTAAAAATTAAAAAAAACAAAGACTAATAACAAATTAATGATGTTATAGTAAGTTATACATGTAAGAATACATAACATGCAAATCAATATCAATATTTTAAATAAAATTAAACGTATACGTATTCTGATTTATTTTTCAGTATGTTATGTTTGTTACGAGTTTAAAAAATTAGGGTTTGATTTTATATCCACACCTAAATATTAAATTAAGGACCCAAGTTGCACCTAAAAATAGGGTGCACTCATATACAAATATAAACAAAAATATATACAATTAAGAGTAAAAATGTATACAATTTAATTGTTAATTTTTTTAATGAAAAATTGCATATAATATTCAATAAAAATTTATACACATATGAGTGTTAGTTTTTTTTAATGAAAACTTAATGTGAAAAAAGTATACAATTATTACAAAATACGTATACAAAATAGAATAATATATATACAAAATAGAATAAAAAAACATACACATATGAGTGCACTCTTGCACCCAATATACACTCTTAAACTAACCACATAAAAGTGTTATTAATTCTCATCCACCATTTTTTTTAAAATTTAATTGTTTCATTAATATATGTTTAAAATCTAATCCCACAACAAAATGGGTTCAACTGTTCACTTTGAAAGTAAATATGGGCCAGATTTTATTTAGATCGCACTTAACATACTTTTGGCCCATAAATATATTTTGACTGTAGAATAGGGCTTTGTGTTTATATGTTTACATTTTGTAACTATGACTATAAAACAAGCTATCTGAAAGTCCTCAATGCTTGTTCATAAAATGTACTACCACTGTCACTTTGAAAGGGGGTTTACTTGTGTTTTTCACGTAAGAGATATAATAAAATCAGTATTGTGTGTGGGGCAATAGAAATATACTCCATTAATTATTTTAATGGAGCAACTGTATTATCTTCAAGAGTGAGGAAAGATATGATAATCATGAACAAAGATGTACTCAAAACTCTTCGATCACCTAAAAACACAGTTCTTTTGGGTGTATTATCTTCAAGAGAACAAAGATGTATTCAGAAATCATTGATCACCTAAAAAACACAGGCTTGTTCTAAGTTCCTTTGGGTGTTAAACAAGCTGATATACCAGTGGCAATAATCCACCATATTACTTGTTTAAAGAAAACTGTTTACCCTATTACTTGTTTTCAGTTTAATAAGATTAAACTTACTGATTTTGTATCCTCAACAACATGCAACAATTATGATATTCCAACTTATATACAACAAAGTTTATTGAATGAAAAAGTTGCACACCCGACGTTGAACAACATTGCAAACAACCAACATCTGTTTAAACATAAATCTAATCATTCCAAACTGTGCACGATCCACTCTTACGGTACTCATACGGCTGCGAGCGTGTTAAAACCCTTCCCATCAGTGCCATAGCTTTAACGCTAGGCACCTTCTTCTCTTGGACGGATAATTTTGAACTTTGTGGATCACGGATTGCCTCTTCTTCGGGTCTCGTCACGGTTGTTCCTTGTTCATCACTACGCACCCATCTTTTCATCCAATCGTCATCTGACCACACCGGCTTTTTGCCATGTTGCTTCTCTGGAGTAGTTGGTGCGCCACTTCTAGGAATTCCACCGTACAACTTGCTTACTTTCACCACCTGAGATGAGGTCGAAGCAAAATTTGTCCCTTGAGCCGAGGGGGTTGAAGGGTTCAGCTTGAGACGCTTAAGCAATCTGTTGCCTGGATCTTCATTCGGGAAATCAGGCTGCTCTGCATACTGGAGCTGCAGTAGCTTCTCCGCCTCTAGCGTCTTCTCAGTTGACGTTGCTGCACCAGGTAACAGAGGGAGCTTGTGCCCAGAGAGTACCTCAATTAATTCATCACACAACAAACAGTCACAAAACACTAGCAAATCAATTAATTCTGAATAACAAGTGTGAAAAAGAGTACCTCATTTGATGCATAAGGCTTCTGAATCTTTGTGAACTCACCCCAATTATACGCTTTAAAGTAACGACCAGATGGAACGAAATCCTCACGACATTCTACATGCTCTATAATTCTCTTACCAGTTTGTGATCGTTTGGTAACAGCAGACAAAGCTGCTTTTCCTTTGTCAACAACCACGACTCTTCCCTCACAAGGCACAATATCGGAAGGAGCTCTCCTCCACTTGGTGAATGCACCTCCTCCTGTTATTCCCTTTGCAGCTGAAGTGTTAAGTAACAACTGAGTATTCTGAATGCCACTTTTACATTGGTCGACGCTGCCAGCAAACCCAAGTTTTAGCTCTAGGTTGACATCAGCATCTCGCCCTTCTTTGAACACATCAGAAACAAGCATACTATCATTTCCTGTGCCTTTTGAACTTACTTTAACAGACCTAGAAGAGCCCTCTAATCTCTCTGTAGAGGCACCAATCTTAGCAACATAGCCAAGTTTCTGTTTCTGGATTCCAGAAGGATGATTAGTCGACGACTCTGCTGCTTCACATTCTATTCGTTTCCAATGAGATTGGTGGTGTTGTGTGCTCCTCTTTTTAACATCATTAAGATTGGACATGATGTAGTTAACCAATTTGAGCTGGAAATTGAAAGAAATGGTCATATTAGTATTGTAACACTTCAATCTTCCTACCTATACAAATATTGATCATTCAAGGAAACTGGAAGAAAAGACCTTGGCTCCTTAGAATCTAGTTAAAAGTTGATAAAACCAACGACAATTTCACCAGAAAACATACATATAACATAACAGAAACGAGAAAGATGATAAAACCTTTATTTTCATTTCTTTGAGTGGTTTTAACAAAACATAAACAGCAGAACAATCAGGAGGAAACTCTGGTCAGCTATAAAATGAGTTTGCATTCAATCAAACAAATCCAAGCAGAAAAAGCATGAACAACAACTACTATATACACCACAACAGATAGGGACATTATGCTACGAAACAAATTATACGAACAGATAAAAGATAGTTTAAGCAACAAATGAGTGACTCAGCTCACCTCTGTAACAATAAAATCCTCGAAATAACTGTCAGAAGAAAAAAAAATAAAAACTGCAGAAAATGAAAACAAATAAGTGAGATCGAACTCATAGAACTGTGATAATGAAAACACACGATTTTACCTTGCAGAACTGAACTGAAGTGGAGAGAGGCAGAGGCAGAGGAAGACGAAGGCCAGGGAGAGAGTTTATGAGTTATGGAGCTAAAACTCTCCGCTTTTATGCGTGAAGCCGATGGGGCCCACCCGTCACGCACTTTTGTCATCAATTTAGACCCGAGTCCGGGCCGGCTGGACGGGCCCATTGATGGGCTTTTGTTTCCCGAGGCCGATGATATATTCTACTCTGCTTAATTGTTCTTTAATTTTAATTCAACTATTTTTTTAGTTTAACAAATTCTAAATCCATTTTAAATCACACAAATGAAATAAAATATTAGAAATAATTAATCTTTTACTTTTGATGTACTTATTTTTTATGTACGATATGATATGAAGCACCTTTATTTAATATATTGAATTTATTATAAATTCAATTTCCAGAAAGATGAAAATTTGAAATAATGATAATTAATATTATGAAATTAGTGGATGTTATTTTTTAATTTATTAACTTTTTTTAATGTAAAAATAAATTGTAAGGTGATTGTATAGAACGTTAATGCAATCGTAATTAGGGTTATCACATGTCACTCTGTGTAATCGGGTTATTACATGGTGGACTTTGGAAATTGACGATGGCCTTTGGAACTTGACCAACTGCTCCTCCTCTGCTGCATGCCCACGTTCTTGACATCGTCCCTCCTCTACTATTGGACCGCTATCTCAGAATTGAATTCCCTGTTAGCCCATGTTCCTGACGTCGTTCCTCGTTTGATATTGGACCGCTATTATATCAATATCTTTTTGTATTGTCTTCTCTCACACTATATCATGTTGTCTTCGCTCATACTTATTGCAATCTCATTAGCACTGTATCAAATTCTTTTATTACAATAATATTTCAAGTACTAATTGTCAATTTCAATTTTATTTTCCCGTAATAATATATTAATAACAAATTCATACACAAATTAAAAATAATTATGACAATTTATTATTCTAATTTATTTAACATTAATGACCAAATTATTTAAAATAAAATATTAAATATCCGCTAATTTTTAAGTTAATCTCGTAATAAATCCTAAATAGGTAAGAATCATCAGATACGAAACTATCAGTTAAAAACATAAAATCATAAAATCACTCAAATTATATTATAATATGACAGTATAATTTTATTTAATTAATATGTTATTTTAATGATAATAATAAATTATAAAGTATTATAAAATGATCTCTTATATGCCCAGATGCACAAAGTGTATAAGGATACATCATTTTGTTCTAAAAACATACACTTTAATTAATAAAGGTGTATACAAATTTCATAATTTTTTTTTCAGGAAATAAAGAGTAACATACATATATTAAAGATGTATACAAATTTCATAATTTTTTTTCAGGAAATAAAGAGTAACATACTTATATTAAAGAGTATATCATTTAACATTTAATACTAAAGGGTATTTGGACACACACCTTCCCAGGAACACACAAGTTTTAGCCAAATATTATCTTAAAAAACACGTTATAAAATTTTATATATTTATTAGGCAAAAACTCCTGCGCCCTTGGGACACTCCGTGTCCCATGAGAACACAATCTTCCCCATTCCATATTTTTTATTTAAACATATGTATTATTAGGGGGTTTAAATTGCAAAGGGACACAAAAATTGAAAAGGGGCACGGTGTCTCCGGGTGCACAAGAGTTTCACTCTACAATTATGAACAAAATTGTATACAATTTAATTGTTAATTTTTTTAATGAAAAATTGAGTGTAAAAAAATATACAATTATTAAAAAAAAACATGTATATATTATTGAATAAAAAGTTATACATATATGGATGTTAGTTTTTTTAATGAAAAACTTAGTATGAAAAAAAAATACAATAATTAAGAAATACATATACAAAATAGAATAAAAAGTTATACACATATGAGTGCACTTTGCACCTGGGTGCTCGTAATATCAACTCTTAATATTATGAAATTCATGGATATTTTTTTAATTTATTAAAAAATATTAATATAAAAATAAATGATTAAGTGTTTGTATAAAACATTAATATACACCCTTAATCTATCCATTTTATTATTTTGACCTTCTATTTTTAGTCTATCCATTTTCCCTTTTTAATATTTGGGACTCACACCTTCACTAATATAATTAAAATATGGGATCACACCCTACACTAATACAACCACTTACTATAAAGCAAATGAATAGATTGACGATGGAGAGAGAGTAATATAACTATTCACTACATATAACATAATACTCTCTCCGTCCCGGGTATTTTTACCCGTTTGTACGGGCACGGAGATTAAGACGTTTTATTTTTTTAATATATTGTAAGAGAAAGTAGGGATAAATTAGTAATTTAAAAGAAAAAATGAATAAAGTTATTGAGAATGATGAATAAGGTGTAAAAAAGTAATTAAAGTTATTAGGATTGTAAAAATTAGGTAATAAAATATTATGTATTTTTGCCAAAAATAAAATGGGTAAAAATACGTGGGATACCCCAAAATGAAAAATGGGTAAAAATATGTAGAACGGAGGGAGTAATACTCTTTAATCTAAAGCTATGTATAAAATAATAATAAAGCAAATAGATAGATCGATCAGTCATGCTCCTACTTGACTGTCATGTTCCTTCTCATTTACCATTGGACCGTCGTCTGGACCATCGTCATCTCCATTGCATGTTTGCCACGTTTCTCTTGAATATTTTTATTTTATCCTCCAATCTTTATATTCTCCTACGAACATATCCTCATTATATATTTTTGTGATTTTTTTTGGTTCTCTTCGCAATCTCATTAATTATCACTGTGTCACATTCTTTTATCACTGTCAAATTCTTTTAGACAAAAGAATTGCTTGGGGGTTTAACGAGGATATGTCTCGTTATCTAGTATTCTTTTATTGTTTGAGAGCGTTCACATGTGAAAATAATCTTCCTCTTTCCGTATTCTATTTAATTCATCTTTCCATATTCTATTTAAACTTATGCATTGATTGGGGGTTTAAATTGCAAGAGATACGAAAATTGAAAATTGCAAAGACGGTTTCCCGGCAGAAGAGCCTCACCCATTATTTTATTACAAGAAATATTTCAATTATTATCTATCAATTATAATATTTCCATATTAATAACAAAATTCATACACAAATCATCAAATTATAAAAAATAGTTATTCTAATTTATTTATTTTATCATTAATAACAAAATTATCTACACACATCCTTCTCAATGTAATTGAGCTCAAAATATCTTATCTAAAATAATATTTTTCATCCCACTCTACTTTGTTATCTACTTTGTTGTAAAATTATATTCTGTTATTAAAATACCATCTTTTGTACTCATAAAAATATCGATATTTTCAATAATATTTTTAAATTTAAATAATTATATTTTCTTGAGTCGACAAATAATTGAAATTCTTATCAAAGTTATTCTTCTCATAAATATATAGTATTTATTTATTTTATTTTTTATATATGATTTAATAATATAGTGTTCTCCCTTTTTTTTTAATTTAAAAATTATTTGTACATAATTGAAACTAAAAGATGTCTAAAAGCGTATAATGTTGTACTGAATGAGGGGCCATGGAGACCAGAGATTAGGTGTAGCCACACTAAACTTTAAATGACCCACGCTATATGAACTTTATGAGCTAGGAGTTTATAAATAGTTGTTCCTCCACAACAAATACTAACACCCTTGGCTTAATGATTTTGTATCAACTAACTAATCAATTCCCTTAGCTAAGTAAGGTACCTAAATCCTCTTCCAAACATTCTATATCCCCTCCAAAACATTTTAGACATGATGGATTGAGAGTTTATAAGCAGTATGCTTTTAGTATTAAATACACGCGTTCTCTTCTAACAATATCGTGAAATATCTGAAATCATAATGTTATGAAAGCCTATAAATAGTACTATTTTTTAGATACTGCGTGCATACATTGTCTTTAAACAATGGTGGAATTTCCGAAACCACATCACACTTACCATTTGACACATATATCCTTAATTCCCTATCTAAACTAAGCATGACATATTTTGTCTAAAAACTATAATATTGTAATTGTAAAATTTTATTCTATTATTAAAAATATCGTACTTTTGTAATTATATAAATAAAAATTTATTTTTTAAATCATAAATTTAAATTTTAGAATAAAATATTTATTTATTATAATTCAAAAGTATTAAATTCTAAAAAAAAAAAAATTAAACTATAAAGCAAATGAAGATCTGCAATTACCTTATATGTTGCACTAGAGACTCTTGTTTAATGATTCTACATTTTGGATTCGTCATAAATATTTGAACCCTATAAATCAATCACTACATTTCAAGAAAATTATAGACAACCAAGAAAAAACTGAACTCATGATTACAAATCATTGAACAGACAAACATGAATATGACTAAAATTTTGTATGAGATTCAAGATCCATGAGATTTGGATAATGAAGTTGGATTCTGGCCCTTCATCGCCTCGAGTATGGATTTGAATTCGCTGTGAAACGACGTTATTGACCTCTGTCGACATGCAAACGCAACACAACTGTTTGATCTCTTCTTCAAACTTTTTCCTCATCCTGGTTTCAGCATTGAGATCCTTTAAAGCTTTCTCCTTTTGGGCAGTGATTTGTGCAAGCATTTGAGACGAAGCGGAGACGTTTCTAACTACAGAATCTCGATCTTCTTTTAATAGATTGAACTCCCTTTCTAAGTTGTGATATCTTCCTTCAGAATCCTTGAGAAGCTGATTATGAGCTTCCAACTCTTTATCCAAGTCATTGTACTTCTGTTTGATTGCTTTGAGTTCATTTTCCAATGCATGCTTCCAACAAGCAATTTGTCCTCCCAAATTGGCCTTCACATTACAAGATCCATTTATAAGATGATGAATGATGATAAATATTACTACCTACTAAGCAGGTATTACAACCTTATAGAAACTTCCAAGTTACTTCAACCTAGGGAGAGAGATGAAAGTTCAGATATAGTAAATCTGCTCCAGCATTTTACTTCTAACCTAAGAATTATTTCCATAGTTTAACCTGACAGCTTATGTTTTATAGGAGTTATCTAAGACAATTTATATTGCATCTTTCGCAGAATTTCGCATTGCCTTAAAATAAACAGCTTACTACTACACCTATAGGATACTATTCTTTTTATCGGTTTACCATCATATCACTAAGGAGTACGTCCATAATTCTGTTTAACGGTTACATACGAATGCATATTATAAAGCAGCATATGAACAACTTCTCCTTCCCCTTTCCCCCATCCCACTTCGTAATCATGTCTACATAATGTTCTGACTGAGCTTATTCAGAATATGGCTCCCAAACTTGTTCTAGTTGGCAACAGTTTAGCAATATTGAGGACTATTCAGGTGGCATAATTTTCTCTAGAGTTTAAAAATTTTGAAAATTTTGTGCACAATGGAATCATTAAGATTGACAATAGCCAAGCCAAGTATACTACAACATTAACCTCAAACATGCAAATAACAGAAGATTAATAAGAAGCCGGAAGAACCTGCAATGATGAGCTTGAAGTAGGAGAAATAGTATCCAATTGTCAGGATGGAGAAAATTAAGAAAATTGGCATGTGAGATCTTGATTTATATGACCAGGCAGCTACCTTAATATTGCTGCTGTGAACAGAATCCTCATTATGCTCATCTTCTAGAGTAGATGCATCTGATAATACTGAAGACACTGCGCCACTCAGCTTTTGATGGAGCATATTGCATTGCTCCCGTACAGAAGAATCATCCAAGGAGAAAGGCCTTTCGCCATCAACAGCCATTTTGAAATGAGATTCTAATGTTGAGAAAAGGCACGTTCCAACTTCAGTTGAAGTATGGAGTATTTGAGCAGTTGCAGATTTCTCATCAGCTATACAGTTCTGCTCACGAAAAATTCAAGTATACATCATTTTATAACAGAACTTAATCTAATTAAGTTTCTTATTGCCAAAAAGTTTAAGAGCTTTACCTTTATAATTGAAAAAACATCATTGTATGTGTCTTTGCAACTTGTCACGGCCTCTAGCAGGTTTTGAGGAATTCTTCGTACTAGCAATATCTCTTGTTGGAGTTCAGATATCTCTTTTGTTAATTGGTTATTGAATGACACATGTTCAGCATACTTCATCTAGTAAATGTACATGAAAGATGAAAAATTCCAAAGTAAATATAGACATGTCATGAACTTAGAAAATGAAAGGATGAGCTTAGTGGTTCCCATTAGATAGAGCCTTCCCAGGATTACAACAAATTACAGCACCAGCAACTAACCTTGAAATCATCTCTTTCCTCGATAACAAGTTTTAGCTGTCTACGGAGGTTTTGTGTTTCTTGACTGGAATTTTCTACTGAGCAATCCTGTAACAGAAACAAATTTATATAGCTCAAATTTTCACCTAGCACATCCGAAAGTTGTAAAATACTCGTTTTATTATGAAAAAGAAATTATCTAAATAGTAAGGTATAAAACCAGTGCTTTCTCTATCATGACAAATACAGTCTACAAATAATGTACCATGTAATTTCCCATCTTATGTTCTAAGAAATTTACAAAATGAAGAAGATGATAGTTCTTTAGTGAAAACAATGCAGCTCTAGGCCCATAGCATGGCATGGTTCAAGAAACATCATGATATCCTATACTGTACTCTTATAATGACAAGTAAATTCCTGGGAGACACAAGATTATAACACAGGAGCTATGTCGAGAGATATGTAATATGCAGCCACAAGTCAATTTATGTACGAATTAAATGCATGTGAATGTTGTTCAACAGTACTGCATCATCTTGACAATAGTCATATTTGTGGTAAAGTTCCATATTCACTCCTATGAGTAGTACACAAACGCCTTTTTTTAACTAGAAAATGGAAGATAAGATGCAAGGTAGCAAGTTAGGGTGCATGTTGAACACGAGACTAATGTCATGTTGTACCTATCTCACTAAATGGAAATGATTGCACTTTTCTAAGAGGAGTCATATGAAGTGAATCAAGGTCAGCTATGTAGCCCTTGTTCATTTTTGTCCATGTGTCTTCATCAACAAAATCACTAAACAAATCTGGAAGAGGGCTGCACTCTGGAGGCTAGAGTAGTGCGATCGCTTGCCAACAAATACATTAGGAGCAGCCTTATAACATGGGGTACTAAATGTATCTCCTTGGCACACGCTGTGACTACCCGTACTTCCATCTGGAATGCACTCTTTTGTTGGAGTATGAAGCCTAAATTCTTTGGGCCCGTATTTCTTTTGGTCCAGTTGATCCTAATGGGCTTAGGATTAGGGCAAGTTATCTTGATCAAGAAGTTATCCATTGAGTTATCTTGATCAAGAAGTTATCCATTGTGTTATCTAGATCAAGATGTTTTCTCATTGTAGTTCACTTGTCCAACAAGGTAAGAAAAATCCTGGCTTGGTATCGCCCCCAGATGTAGTCGAAAGATGAACTGGGTAAACAAATCTTGTGTTATTCGTGTCATCGTGTGAGTGTGTGTGTCTAAATTCCTGACAACTGGTATCAGAGCCTCGGGTTCGAAGGGAGCAGTCACGATGAGCGACGAGAAGATTTCAATCAAACAGTTTGACGGATCAAATTTCGGATTCTGGAAGATGCAGATCGAGGATTATCTTTACGGCAAAGATCTGTATGTGCCCTTAGAAGAGAAGGTGAAACCCGAAAAGATGGATCTGAAGGAGTAGAATCTGTTGAACAGAAAGGCGATGAGTGCGATACGTTTATCGTTGTCCATGAACGTAGCCTACCACACAACTAAAGCCAAGTCCGCAAGGGAGATGCTGCAAATCCTGGAGGAGATGTACCAAAGCCCACAACTGCGAATAAGGTTCATTTGATCAGACGATTGTTCAACCTCAGAATGTCGGAGAGCACACTTGTGTAGCAACATCTGAACGAGTTCAACATGATCATTGGGCAGTTGTGTTCAGTCGAAATCGAATTCACTGACGAGGTACTTGCTTTAGTTTTGTTATCTTCTTTGCCAGATAGTTGGGCTGCCACAGTAACTGCAGTTAGTGCTTCATCCGTGAAAGATAAATTGAAGCTTGACGAAGTGAGAGATCTGATGATTAGCGAGGAGGTTCGCAGAAAAGAGTCTGGATCTACTTCAGGGTCAGTGTTGAACATGGAGGATAGGGGCAGATCAAATGGTAGGCAGAATCGTGGCAGATCAAAGTCCAGAGGAAAGAGTCAATCCAAGAAAGACAAAGACTCAATCCAGTGCAGGAATTGTGATGAGTTTGGTCACTACAGGAATCAGTGTACAGCGCCCAAGAAAAACAAGAAGGGACAGAATGAGAAGAAGACAGCAAACGCAACCATAGATGATATTGGAGATGCGTTGGTCTTGAGTGTCAGTAGTCCACTGGAATCATGGGTGTTGGATTATGGAGCATCATTCACTCATGCAGTGATGCTGAAATAATGGAGAACTATGTGTATGGTGAATTCGGACAAGTCTACCTTGCTGATGATGAGCCCTGAAGATCGAGGGGAAAGGAGATGTTCGGATATCCACACCAAACAGATCGACATTAAAGCTGAATGGTGTTAGGCACATTCCAGGATTGAAAAGAAACTTGCTTTCAATTGGACAACTTGATGTAGAAGGATACTCAGTGACTTTTGGCAGCAACAGTTGGAAGATCAGTAAAGGAGTAATGATAGTAGTGCGAAGGAAGAAGGAGGGGACGTTGTATACTACAACTAACTCCAAGGACTGCATTGATCTTGCAGGTGCTACGACCAATGTTGATTTGTGGCACTGTCGGCTGGGTCACATGAGCAAGAAATGGATGAAGGTAATGTGTTCGAAAGGGAGACTTCCAGGGCTGAAATCTGTTGAAGTTGGCCTATGCGAGGACTGTGTTTTCGGGAAACAGAGAAGAGTAAGTTTCTCGAGAGGTGGCAGAATCTTGAAGGCAGAAAAGTTAGAGTTGGTGCATAGCGATCTATGGGGACCAGCGCCCACGAAGTCCCTTGGTGGTTCGGAGTACTATATGACCTTCATCGATGACTCCACTCGAAAGGTATGGATTTATTTTCTGAAAAATAAAACTGATGCATTTGATACTTTCAGGAAGTGGAAAGCCCTTGTAGAGAATGAAACGGGGCTGAAAGTAAAGTGTCTTCGTATTGACAATTGAGGTGAATATGAACTCCGTGAGTTCAAGGAATATTGTGCTGAGAATGGGATTCGCATGGAGAAGACCGTGAGAAGAACTCCCCAGCAGAATGGAGTGGCAGAACGAATGAACAGAACTTTGAATGAGCGAGCTAGATGCATGAGATTGAAGAGTGGACTGCCTAAGATGTTTTGGGCAGATGCAGTAAACACAGCAGCATACCTAATTAACAGAGGTCCATCAGTTCCGTTGGAAAACAGAATACCAGAGGAAGAATGGACAGGAAAAGAGGTAAATCTGTCTTACTTGCGTGTCTTTGGTTATGTTGTATATGCTCATATTAGTTCTAATGATAGAAGCAAGTTAGATGCTAAATCTGTTAAGTGTACGTTCATTGGGTATGGTGGTGATGAGTTCGGTTATAGACTCTGGGATGAGAACAACCGAAATATTATTCGCAGTAGAGATGTGGTTTTCAATGAACAGGTTATGTACAAGAACAGATTGGAGGCATCAAATTCTGACAAGACTAATACCCAAGAAGTCGAGTTAGACTTCTCAAACTCGAGTGGGAGCAAGGAGAGTAAGGATGAGGAAGAGGTTCTCATTGGAGAACCAAGGACACCACCACCACCATTGGAGGATCCGTTGCAGAGACCAGCTAGAGAGTGATGTGCACCTGATAGGTATTCGCCCTCTAACTACTACTTGTTACTTACTGATGGTGGTGAGCCTGAGTGTTATGCAGAGGCAGAGCGGAGTGAAGATAGACAAAAATGGAGAGATGCTATGGATGATGAGTTAGCATCTCTTCTGTTGAATGACACTTGGGAACTTGTTGAGCTCCCAAAGGGTAAAAAGGCTTTGCACTGCAAGTGGGTCTACCGAATCAAGAATAAAGCTGACGGTAGCAGACGCTACAAAGCCCGGTTGGTTGTCAAAGGGTTTGAGCAGCGACATGGTATTGACTATACTGATGTCTTTACTCCAGTTGTGAAACTGACCACTATTCGAATGGCGTTGAGTATGGTAGCTGCAGAAAACTTGATATTGCATCAGATGGATGTGAAGACGGCATTTCTCCGTGGTGAATTGGTGGAAGAGTTGTACATGACACAGCCTGATGGTTTCGTAGAGAAGGAAAATGAGCCACTTGTATGCAAATTAAAGAAAAGTTTGTATGGCCTAAAACAAGCCCCAAAGCAGTGGTATAAGAAGTTTGACAGCTTCATGATGGAGATTGATTACCATAGATGTCACGCTGATCATTGTTGCTACTACAAGAGGTTTGACAAAAGCTTCCTTTTTCTCTTGCTATATGTTGATGATATGTTGATCATAGGAGTCGATGTAAGAGAGGTATATAAGTTGAAAAAACAGTTGTCAGAACGGTTCTCCATGAAGGATCTTGGAGAGGCAAAACAGATTTTGGGCATGAGGATTGAACGTGATAAGGCGACGAGATATGTATATCTTTCGCAGACGAGTTACATTCAGAAGGTCCTGAAAAGATTCAACATGTCAGAGTCGAAGCCTGTGAGTGTTCCACTGGGAAGTCAATTCAAACTTTCAAAGAAGGAATCACCAAAGAACAAGGAGGAACGTGCACAAATGATGAGTGTTCCATATGCTTCAGCAATTGGTAGCATCATGTATGCCATGGTGTGTACAAGACCAGATATTGCTCATGCAGTGGGAGTAGTAAGCCGGTTCATGAGTGATCCGGGCAAGCAACATTGGGAAGCAGTGAAGTGGGCATGCGATACTTGAGAGGTACCACATACAATGCTTTGTGTTTCAAAGGCAAGAGTGTGGCGCTGGTGGGTTATGTGGATGCAGACTTGGCATCTAATGACCTTGGTGGAAGAAGAAGTACAACCGGATATGTCTTTACTTATGGTAGTACTGCTATATCTTGGATTTCTAAGTTGCAGAAGGTTGTTGCATTGTCCACCACGGAGGCAGAGTATATAGCTGTGACAGAGGCAAGTAAGGAGATGGTGTGGTTGCAGAATTTCTTGGGGGAACTTGGGAAGGAGCATGAAAATAGCACTCTTTTCAGTGATAGTCAAAGTGCTATATTTCTTGCAAAGAATCCGACATTTCACTCAAGAACAAAGCATGTTGAATTGAAGTATCACTACATCCGTCACCTTTTGGAGAAGAAGGTCTTACAGCTTATGAAGATCCTTGGAAATGAGAATCCAGCGGACATGTTTACTAAGGTGGTGACCTTAGAGAAATTGAAGTTATGCATAGCTTCAATTGGCCTTGGAACTTGAAGAAAAGGCTAGGCGATGCCAGACGGATGCGGGAGGAGAACTAGAAATGCTACATGGAGGATTTAGTCTCCAAGTGGGAGATTGTTGGAGTATGGAGCCTAAATTCTTTGGGCCCGTATTTCTTTTGGCCCAGTTGATCCTAATGGGCTTAGGATTAGGGCAAGTTATCTTGATCAAGAAGTTATCCATTGTGTTATCTTGATCAAGAAGTTATCCATTGTGTTATCTAGATCAAGATGTTTTCTCATTGTAGTTGACTTGTCCAACAAGGTAAGAAAAATTCTAGCTTGGTATCGCCCCCAGATGTAGTCGAAAGACGAACTGGGTAAACAAATCTCGTGTTATTCGTGTTATCGTGTGCGTGTGCGTGTCTAAATTCCTAACATCTTTGACACCATCCTACGAACAAGATCGAGTTTAATTCAACCAAATCAGATGAAAACAATGACAGCATTGATAATTGAGATTGAAAAGTGATCAAAATTGATACAAACACCAGAAACAAAATATAAAAATATAAAGTTAGATGGTCCGTGAATCTATTTCTCAATAGGATGCAGTTCTAGCTATTTCCATTGATAAGCAGCAAAGCTTTGGGGATAACTATCTTTCTTAATTAAATAAGGAATGGACATTATGTAGGACCTCATTAAAAATTGAATTTCATCAACTCTTCTGTTAAAGTCGTGTCTTCCATTAGTGATATTGATACTTGGTCTTACTATTAGACAAAACACGGGATATACCACAACTAACATCCATATGCCTATATATGACAAACTTGGAGAAAGGATTCCACTTCTCCCCCAGAGAGAAAATGGAAAGTGTAGAATTAAATCCTGACCAAAAGGTCAAAATGCTAATTAGGCAGGCAAAAATTATCCACAAGTTCAGATAATCCTTAACAAACAATACATAGAGCCATTTCAGAAAGGAAAATATATAGTTAAGTATGAACTTTAAGAATGAAAATTATTACATTGGAAGAGCTTCTGTCAGAGTCTGAAACAGTGACCAGATTGCTAAGATTGTTGATTTTCATTTGCTGCTCCTTAATGCATAGCTCCCGCTGCTTATGTGATTTCCTCTCCTCTTCCAATTCTGCTGCAAGCTTCTCCCTCTCTAACTCGTACTGATTATAAGATAATGAATTACATAGCAGCAAAAGACTTAAATGAGTCTATATAAGAAAAGCTTTAAAAAAAATAAAAAATTACCTTCAGCATGTCATTCCTCAATTTCAAGATTTCTTTTTCCGACACTTCTGCGTGCGATCCCTAACCAAAAACAATTAAGTGAGATAGCGCTTAGTTAAGTCAGCCTGAGCCCAGGTAAAGCATCATCACACCTGAAGCTTCTTCTGTAATTCCTCTATTTCAAGTTTTTGTCGCTTTAATAAGGCAGCATCTGTCAAAATCTGAAAAACAGTAAAATGTTCTACCTTCATATTCAAATAATAAACCTAAAGTAAGTCCTTGCGCATGTGTTAAAAAAATATAGTGAAATATAAAATTACGTCTGCGTATGAATTATGCAGTAGCAATGATCAGATAAATTATTTTTTTAAGAAATAGCAAAAATCCATATTGAAGCCGTTCATAAGAAACATCTACCAACTACCAAGTGAGCATAACGCAAATGACACTATTTTTTTTAAATGTATTGTTCTAGTGAAGGCATCAAACTACTAATGAGTGCACCTTAAACCTCATCTAAACTTTTCTAGGTTTGAGAAGCATAGATTTGCAAGACGTTCAAGCATCATCTAGATGTCCAAGCCTAAAACTGGGTGTTTGTATCCATCGAACAGACAGCAGGTACGTTACCATCTCCTTGAACATAAAGCCTTAGCTAACATGATGTTGAGTTCAAGGCAATGAACAGCATACACTCATTTTTTAAGTTTGCTACATTCATTTCTTTCCAAAAAATGCATAAATCATACCAAGAAAAGTATTCATAAGCTATAAAAAACCTTGATTGAAGTAATCATGAATGTACTATAAATGCCAAAATGTGAAGAATGGATCTTCACATCTCAGGTATGGGATAAATTACATGTAAATTAGAAGAGATTCAAGAGACTAAATAAACTTCACAGACCTCGTTCACTTGAACACAATTAGTAATCCTCTTCGCTCTGCTGGCAAACTGAAGTGTCCCTTTTGTTTCCTCTACATGAACCTACACATATCTGTGATGTAAAAACTATCTTGAAGTTGATTTAGTTGTTAAATCGAACAAATAGCAGCTAAATACCTCTTCTGGTGCGACAGTGCAAATTATTGAAGTTTTTGCATTTCCACCAAGTGCAGGTTGAAGAATGCGAGTAAGCTTACTGTCACGATAAGGAATGTGACCCCTGAAATTTTAGCTTGGTTAGGTAGTAAACTTCATATCTGTTTCTGCAGTTGGAGATAGAAACTACCTTTGCTTTCCACCCTCACTCAGTTTGTTGATAACGTTACCAAGAATCATCAAGCTCTTGTTAATGTGCTTTCCTTCCTTTAAGCGAACTCCCCCAGCTCCAGTTTTTGCTACTCTTTCAGACCCAGCTAAGTCAACTAAATTCTAATTTCAAGAATACAGAACCATTAATTAAAATTGTTAAAAGACAAGCTACAATTTTTCTATATGGTATTTCTGAATAGGATAAATAACTCAGGACAGTTCCCTGGAAATATTTTTAGGTTGGTTTGTAGCCCCAATTTCATATTCCTACTGTTAAAACTACCATGGTTGGTGATAGAAGTTATACTTCAGTCACCTAGAGAAACTCAAGATTTGAGAAAGCTCGAGAGAAACAGTATACTTGCTCATTATTTGAACCATTATCTATTAATAGAAGTTTCTAAAAAGCAAAAGTCCCAACTTTAAGCCTACAAACTGAAATGTAACATATTAATCAGCATCAGAAAATTCAAATGGGTGAGTACTAACCAGTACAGAGACACGAATTGCATCATCTACACTTGAACTATAATCCTTTCCCTTGCTTTCGATTACCTACTCATGAAATATACTGCAGTTAATGAATACATGCAATTTGCATATTAGTCAATCAAAGAAAATGAAGCTTCACAGAAACCAAAGAACAACCAAATAACGTACCATCCTAAATATAGCATGTGATCTGCTACTACGGGCATTCATGTTAGTATCACCAAAATGCCTATTAGCTGCAAGAATTCAAAAAATGCAAGAATCTGAAAATGAAATACCAAGAGACATGACTTACTGCATGTCATTTCATTCATGTCTGATCAGAGGTCAATCCTTCTCCAAGTTGAATAAGACTAAGCACTTGGTCAGCACTGTTTACTATCTCCTCCTTAAGCCCTGCAACATATACTCCACGCTAGAGAGAAACAAAAATATCATTACTTCATACATATCCCCTATACTGTAAGAAACTTTAGCACAACCCACCTCTAGACTCTCATGAATTTGAAATTTTTGATTCTCCACAGCAAAAAGATCGTTAATTTCTTCGTTGTAAATTTCCATGTAGGAAACTCGAATCAGAAATTCCCTATCAGACGTCTAGAGAAAGAAAGCAAAGAAGTTCTTTTAGAAAAGAATTGGAAAAGCCAAAACATTACTGTGGCAGCAGAATTTTACCTTCTGAATTTTGTCAAAAACATCTTTGACAGCTCTTTGGATAATTCCAGGATCATTTTCTGAACCATTCATGGTAAAAGTTTTCCCACTACTAGTCTGCCCATAAGCAAAGGAAGTCCCTGCATTGCAATTATTTTATATTTGTAAGGAATGCATCTCAACTAAGTTAAAAGAGAAAGTTTAATTCTATAGAGATGTAATTGAAGCTGAATAAGACATCAGATCTGGAACTGTACAAGCTAAAGGAGAAAAATGAAAAGCCAATAAACCCTGTACAAACAATAAGCAGAATGACATTAAACTTATCCCATATGTGATTAAAGAAACTTATAGCAGCTAAGGGAACAACCCAAGAAAGAAAACAGTTGTATAATTTTTTTTATTTAATTATTACTCCACATATTTTTACTTAATATCTCCCTATAAAAATAGAAGTTCGTTATTTTACCAGAATCTTACTTCGGTATAGAAGTCTGAATGCACTCTACGCCATCGGTGCTTAATTTTCACTTATCACATTTCTAATCTCTTAGTTTCTTAATCATAATTTTGCATGACTAATTCCAAATTCTTAGTGTAACAACAAATTTTACACTTAGATTTATGTTTTATCCCTACTTATATGCTGATCATGACCAAACTCTTTTTTTACACTTAATCCCAACAATCCTTCCATAAAAATTGTCCAAAATTATTCGTTCCACACAAGGAATGAATTATCTGTTTAAGTAGAATGACTCACAGTTTTCCTTTAGTTCAAGGAAGCAACATTTGTTATAATTAACATCTCTGATCTCTGAGAATTACCCAGTAAAAAGAATAAATAAAACAAGAAAGAAGAAACGCAAGAAAAATGAATCTCACCATTAAACCCTTCTACAGCAGCATTAATTATATCCTTTGTCAAAAGCTCATATACTCTGGCGTTGTTGCATTCCTGATCGAACACATGGTCTGCAAAACTAAAAACACACAATCAGATTATAATATCCCAATCCATTGAGCTCATAAGCGCACGTAATTCTAAGTTAGCTTACCGAAAGCAAAAGAAACTCCAAAAATCGGAGTGCCGTGAGATCTGTGTAGAGAAATACGGTTGCTTTCAACTTTCCATTGAAATCCATTGACGACTTCTTCGTTTGAAGATGGCCTCACTCTCACTGCCACACAGATCTTCTCGTCGCTCAGACCAAACAATAATGCTTGAATTTACCCTTTTCTATTGCTTCGTCGTCTGCTTGTTTCTCTTCCGAGACTTGAGAGAAGAGAAATTATCACAAAATGGTCCTCTAAGTATGACAGAACCCACCCTTACTCCTGTAACTTTGGAAATTATCAATTTTAGTCCTTATGTATCCAATTTTGGTCCTATTTATCCAATTTTAATCCACTTGTCCAATTTTAATCCAAAGTCCTAAAAATAAAAATAAAACTCACCGGAACCCTTCTCATCCTCAGCTTTGGAACATTTCCGGCCGGCCACGTTATTCAACACCCACGTGGCACCATCTAATTAAAAATTAAGTTGTCACGTCACGTTCACATCGTAGATGGGAAACCGCTCCAGCCGCACAACCACGCCACCACGCTGGTCCACCGCAGCTCATCGCAAGAGAGGGGTATCCGCTGCACCAACAAGTTCAACCCTCCATTCCAGTCGCCGGTCTTCTCATCGGAAATCACAACCACACGCTGGTTGCCTGTCTCAGTCTGCAGCCGGAGAAAGAACTCACTACCATCGGCCTCCAGTCGATCGTCTCCGTTCACGCCGTCGACCGTCAGCTGCCGCCAGCCGCTTAGCCCAAACGCTGAGTCGCTACTGTAGATCTAGCCCGCTGCAATCGCTGCCGGAAATCTCCATGCTAGCCACGCATCTCTAGTTGGAGTATGAAGCCTAAATTCTTTGGGCCGTATTTCTTTTGGCTCAATTGATCCTAATGGGCTTAGGATTGGGGCATGTTATCTTGATCAAGAAGTTATCCATTGTGTTATCTAGATCAAAATGTTTTCTCATTGTAGTTGACTTGTCCAACAAGGTAAGAAAAATTCTGGCTTGATATCGCCCCCAGATGTAGTCGAAAGACGAACTGGGTAAAAAAATCTCGTGTTATTCGTGTCATCGTGTGCGTGTCTAAATTCCTAACAACTGGTATCAAGAGCCTCGGGTTCGAAGGGAGCAGTCACGATGAGCGACGAGAAGATTTTAATTAAACAGTTTGACGGATCAAATTTCGAGTTCTGGAAGATGCAGATCGAGGATTATCTCTATGGCAAAGATCTGTATGTGCCTTTAGAAGAGAAGGTGAAACCCGAAAAGATGGATCTGAAGGAGTTGAATCTATTGAACAGAAAGGCGATGAGTGCGATACGTTTATCGTTGTCCATGAACGTAGCCTGCCACATAACTAAAGACAAGTCCGCAAGGGAGATGCTGCAAATCCTGGAGGAGATGTACCAAAAGCCCACAACTGCGAACAAGGTTCATTTGATCAGACGATTGTTCAACCTCAGAATGTCGAAGAGCACACTTGTGCAGCAACATCTGAACGAGTTCAACATGATCATTGGGCAGTTGTGTTCAGTTAAAATCAAATTCACTGACGAGGTACTTGCTTTAGTTTGTTATCTTCTTTGCCAGATAGTTGGGCTGCCACAGTAACTGCAGTTAGTGCTTCATCCGCGAAAGATAAATTGAAGCTTGACGAAGTGAGAGATCTGATGATTAGCGAGGAGGTTTGCAGAAAAGAGTCTAGATCTAATTCAGGGTCAGTGCTGAACACGAAGGATAGGGGCAGATCAAAGGGTAGGCAGAATCATAGCAGATCAAAGTCCAGAGGAAAGAGTCAATTCAAGAAAGACAAAGACTCAATCCAGTGCTGGAATTGTGATGAGTTTGGTCACTACAGGAATCAGTGTACAGCGCCCAAGAAAAATAAGAAGGGACAGAATGAGAAGAAGACAGCAAACGCAACCATAAATGATATTGGAGATGCGTTGGTCTTGAGTGTCAGTAGTCCGCTGGAATCATGGGTGTTGGATTCTGGAGCATCATTTCACTCATGCAGTGATGCTGAAATAATGGAGAACTATGTGTCTGGTGAATTCGGACAAGTCTACCTTGTTTATGATAAGCCCTTGAAGATCGTGGGGAAAGGAGATGTTCGGATATCCACACCAAACGGATCGACATTAAAGCTGAATGGTGTTAGGCACATTCCAGGATTGAAAAGAAATTTGCTTTCAATTGGATAGCTTGATGTAGAAGGATACTCAGTGACTTTTGGCAGCAACAGTTGGAAGATCAGTAAAGGAGTAATGATAGTAGTGCGAAGGAAGAAGGAGGGGACGTTGTATACTACAACTAACTCCAAGGACTGCATTGATCTTGCAGGTGCTACGACCAATGTTGATTTGTGGCACTGTCGGCTGGGTCACATGAGCAAGAAAGGGATGAAGGTAATGTGTTCGAAAGGGAGACTTCCAGGGCTGAAATCTGTTGAAGTTGGCCTATGCGAGGACTGTGTTTTCGGGAAACAGAAAAGAGTAAGTTTCTCATGAGGTGGCAGAACCTTGAAGGCAGAAAAGTTAGAGTTGGTGCATAGCGATCTATGGGGACCAGCGCCCACGAAGTCCCTTCGTGGTTCGGAGTACTACATGATCTTCATCAATGACTCCACTCGAAAAGTATGAGTTTATTTTCTAAAAATAAAACTGATACATTTGATACTTTCAGGAAGTCGAAAGCCCTTGTAGAGAATAAAAAGGGGCTGAAAGTGAAGTGTCTTCGTTCTGACAATGGAGGTGAATATGAACTCCGTGAGTTCAAGGAATATTGTGCTGAGAATGGGATTCGCATGGATAAGACCGTGAGAGGAACTCCCCAGCAGAATTGAGTGGCAGAACGAATGAACAGAACTTTGAATGAGCGAGCTATATGCATGAGATTGAAGAGTGGACTGCTTAAGATGTTTTGGGCAGATGCAGTAAACACAGCAGCATACCTAATTAACAGAGGCCCATTAGTTCCGTTGGAAAACAAAATACCAGAGGAAGAATGGACAGGAAAAGAGGTAAATCTATCTTACTTGCGTGCCTTTGGTTGTGTTGCATATGCTCATATTAGTTCTAATAATAGAAGCAAGTTAGATGTTAAATCTGTTAAGTGTACGTTCATTGGGTATGGTGGTGATGAGTTCGGTTATAGACTCTGGGATGAGAACAATCGAAATATTATTCGCAGTAGAGATGTGGTTTTCAATGAACATGTTATGTACAAGAACAGATTGGAGACATCAAATTCTGACAAGACTAATACCCAAGAAGTCGAATTAGACATCTCAAACTCGAGTGGAGCAAGGAGAGTCAGAATGAGGAAGAGGTTCTCATTGAAGAATCAAGGACACCACCACCACCATTGGAGGATCCATTACAGAGACCAGCTAGAGAGCGACGTGCACCTAATAGGTATTCGCCCTCTAACTACTACTTGTTACTTACTGATGGTGGTGAGCCTGAGTGTTATGCAGAGGCAGAGCAGAGTGAAGATAGACGAAAATGGAGAGGTGCTATGGATGATGAGTTAGCATCTCTTCTGTTGAATGGCACTTGGGAACTTGTTGAGCTCCCAAAGGGTAAAAAGGCTTTGCACTGCAAGTGGGTCTACCGAATCAAGAATGAAGCTGACGGTAGCAGACGCTACAAAGCCCGGTTGGTTGTCAAGGGGTTTGAGCAGCGATATGGTATTGACTATACTGATGTCTTTACTCCAGTTGTGAAACTGACCACTATTCGAATGTCGTTGAGTATGGTAGCTGCAGAAAACTTGATATTGCATCAGATGGATGTGAAGACTGCATTTCTCCATGGTGAATTGGTGGAAGAGTTGTACATGACACATTCTGAGGGTTTCGTAGAGAAGGAAAAGGAGCCACTTGTATGCAAATTAAAGAAAAGTTTGTATGGCCTAAAACAAGCCCCAAAGAGTGCTATAAGAAGTTTGACAGCTTCATGATGAAGATTGATTACCATAGATGTCACGCTGATCATTGTTGCTACTACAAGAGGTTTGACAAAAGTTTCCTTATTCTCTTGCTATATGTTGATGATATGTTGATCATAGGAGTCGATGCAAGAGAGGTATATAAGTTGAAGAAACAGTTGTCAGAACGGTTCTCCATGAAGGATCTTGGAGAGGCAAAACAGATTTTGGGCATGAGGATTGAACGTGATAAGGCGACAGGATATGTATATCTTTCACAGGCGAGTTACATTCAGAAGGTCCTGAAAAGATTCAACATGTCAGAGTCGAAGCCTGTGAGTGTTCCACTGGGAAGTCAATTCAAACTTTCAAAGAAGGAATCACCAAAGAGAAGGAGGAACGTGCACAAATGATGAGTATTCCATATGCTTCAGCAATTGGTAGCATCATGTATGCCATGGTGTGTACAAGACCAGATATTGCTCATGCAGTGGGAGTAGTAAGCCGGTTCATGAGTGATCCGGGCAAGCAACATTGGGAAGCAGTGAAGTGGGTCGTGCGATACTTGAGAGGTACCACATACAATGCTTTGTGTTTCAAAGGCAAGAGTGTGGCGCTGGTGGGTTATGTGGATGCAGACTTGGCATCTAATGACCTTGATGGGAGAAGAAGTACAATCGGGTATGTCTTTACTATGGTGGTACTGCTATATCTTGGACTTCTAAGTTGCAGAAGGTTGTTGCATTGTCCACCACGGAGGCAGAGTATATAGCTGTGACAGAGGCAAGTAAGGAGATGGTGTGGTTGCAGAATTTCTTGGGGGAACTTGGGAAGGAGCATGAAAATAATACTCTTTTCAGTGATAGTCAAAGTGCTATATTTCTTGCAAAGAATCCGGCATTTCACTCAAGAACAAAGCATGTTGAATTGAAGTATCACTACATTCGTCACCTTTTGGAGAAGAAGGTCTTACAACTTATGAAGATCCTTGGAAATGAGAATCTAGCGGACATGTTTACTAAGGTGGTGACCTTAGAGAAATTGAAGCTATGCATAGCTTCAATTGGCCTTGGAACTTGAAGAAAAGGCTAGGCGATGCCAGACGGATACGGGAGGAGAACTATAAGATATGCTACATGGAGGATTTAGTCTCCAAGTGGGAGATTGTTGGAGTATGGAGCCTAAATTCTTTGGGTCCGTATTTCTTTTGGCCCAGTTGATCCTAATGGGCTTAGGATTGGGGCATGTTATCTTGATCAAGAAGTTATCCATTGTGTTATCTTGATCAAGAAGTTATCCATTGTGTTATCTTGATCAAGAAGTTATCCATTGTGTTATCTAGATCAAAATGTTTTCTCATTGTAGTTGACTTGTCCAACAAGGTAAGAAAAATCCTGGCTTGATATCGCCCCAGATGTAGTCGAAAGACGAACTGGGTAAAAAAATCTCGTGTTATTCGTGTCATCGTGTGCTTGTGTGTGTCTAAATTCTTAACACTCTACTGCAGATCCAGCCCGCTGCAACCGCTGCCGGAAATCTCCATGCTATCCACCGCGTCACTACTGCAGATCCAGCCCACTGCAACTTCGGCCGGAAATCTCCAGGCTAGCCACCACTACGCCGCCAAGCTTCGTGTCCAATGCCGCTCTCGGAGAGACACTTCACGTTGGTCAGATTTGACTCTCGCATCGCTGTTCGTTGCCGTCACGCAGCTGTCGCCCGTCGCTATCACCGGAGCACCGTTGTTCCAGGTCAAATTTGCCGGAGATTGCAAATGACCTTCCTCTTCCCATCACACATTGCCTTGACGTTGAGGGGCTGTGCGCGGTGGAGAGATCCAGAATCGACGAGCAGCAACTCACATGTGAAAAGGAACGTGACGTGGCAACTTAAGTTCTAATTTGATGGTGCCACGTGGGATGTTGAATAATGTGGCTTGCCGGAAAATGTTCAAAACTGAGGATGAGAATGGTTAGGTGAGTTTTAATTTTATTTTTAGGAATTTAGATTAAAATTGGATAAGGTGATTAAAATTGGACAAATAGGACCATAATTGGATACAAAAGTACTAAAATTGATAATTTTCAAAGTTACAGACTAATAGTGGTTCTGTCATAGTTAGAGGTGATAATTTCTCCTTATTTGAAACTGAAAGGACGGATGGGCCAAGTGCCAACGGGCGGAAATTGAAATTTGAATCATACGATTTTACGGAAATACCCTTTTGGGTTGGACCTGTTGTTTTGGATCATCCTGGGCCGAATTCAAATAATGAGCCTAACCTAAAGCCCACGAGGAAGAATTCCATACAAATGCTTCCTCTCAAATTAAAATCTTTTTATAGTATTCCAATTTAATATTAAATTTAGTTTGTTTTTTGAGGGACCAATTTTTATAATTTTTATACTATAAAATTTATTTTCTCAGTCATATTAAATCAAATAATTAAATCAATTATATGATATATTTTATTAATATTTTATATTGTAAAATATATTAAATTTAGAACAAAATAAAACTACGATTAGCCTAAACTCCAAAACTTAGTGATAATAACACTATTTGCACCCCTTATTATTGATTATAACAATATTTGCAATAACCCTAATAGTGTATGGTGTATTTGCACCCTAATAAAAATTCAAACATGATATTCATCCGGAGTTACTCTTGTGTAAATAGTTGTGCGCATTAGATATGCACCTCGGTTCGGAACCTCCGGTTCAGGTTCCGAACCGGCGGTTCCGGTTCCAAGATAGGGGCAACCGGAATCGAACCGGGGTACGAAGTTTTCGGTTCCGGAACCGACGATTCGGTTCCGATTTTAATTTTTTTTTGGATTTTAAGCGTAAAAAATAAAAAAAAAATTAAAAAAACCGGCGGTTCGAACCGGAACCGCCGGTTTTTTTCCCAAATATGAGGAACCGGAACCGAACCTTCCTTAGCCGGTTCCAATTTTTTCTTTGCCGGTTCCGGAACCGGCGGTTCCCCGGTTCGAACCTCCGGTTCCCGTTCATTTGTGCATGTCTAGTGCGCATGAATCTATTTGAAATTAATTTTAAAAAATTAGTCGTGTAAACTAAATGCGTGCAAGAATCAATTTGATTAATTTAAATAGCGACATCTGTGTAAAACTGTTTCAAAGATTATTTTACATTATTGTTATTAATTAATTTTTTATCTGTTCGCTAACTAGGATTTTATTTTGCCATTTTAAGCATTCGTTCCAAATATTCTTGTTTCTCTTTTTAGATATAAGAAACTCACACACATTCCTAATATAACTAAAATATGAGACACACACTTTACTAACACAATTGGCCACTATATACATTAAATAATAATACTCACTATTCATTAAAAAAAAACAAATGACACCCTTGTGGACAGACAAGAGTATAGCTTTTCATTCAAATGTTACTCCTTTCATCCCGTGTTAAGGTTACATTTTCCATTTTAGTTTGTCCATCGCCACTCCCTTTGGCAGCATCCACTAATTAGGAATTTAAATTTGAAAGCCATATTTCAACCTGGACGTTTCGGGATGCTGCTAATAACCAACGAATGACAAGTGTTTTTCCTTGTGTGGATCCTATTTCAATGGGAACTTGATGAGTCGATCCACCAGAATTAATGTCCTTTCATTGATTCCTCCTAAATTGCATTGATTTATTCTAAAGATTTCATTTCAAGTGGGATTTGGTTATTCACCATGTACAAGGATCCCCTAAGCATCCATGGCTGAATGGTTAAAACGCCCAACTCAGATCTCAATGAATAAATAATTTATTGCTACACAAACGGTTGAGAACAGTTCTAGATCAGGTCCAAGACCAACTACTGTAGGGAGTTTATTAAAACCATTGAATTTTTTTGATTACCTTCCTCTCGTATATATAAGACCGAATCCATTCGATTTCTAAAAAAGATTACTAATCCTTAACTTTTCGAAGAATCCTTCATCAGTGGTTGTGAATGACTGATTTTCTCAATAAGGTTTATATTTTTTTATTATCAAATTGGGCTCACACAAAACAATTAATTATTCCATATATGGCTCACACACGACACTAATATAAACTGCCCACTTTATACTAGTAAATGTTATTTCTCTCATCTCACTTTACATTAAAATATTATATCTCTTGATCTCCGTACAAAAAACAAACGTCAACATTAATGAACGACTTGAGTATTTTATTAAAGATGTCATCACTTTTAATTTATACTGCTAAGAATAGTTCATGAAATAGTTTCCTAACCACCATCACTTTACAGGTGTCATTTTTCATTCATCTCCCAGTAATCTTAGATTCATCTCTTCCACCCATGATACACCTACACGACGTTAGTGACAATGCAAAACTTTCTTATTTACACGTTTTTCATTTTTTCCCTACACCCATTATAACAAAGAAAGACCAAATTATATCGCCTTGTTCTGGCTGCCGCTTTTCTCAGGTAGCCTTTCTCCTTTCGTGCTCACGAGCAGCATTTAAGTTAATCAAGAAGACACGATTATTGTATTATAGAGTATAGAATATAATTTAATCAGGAAACACGTTGGCTAATCAGGCATTATCCTGAATAAACACTATTAAAATAGACTAATCTTTTCTGAATTAACAAAAGTATAATAGAATGAACCAATTGCAACAAAACTACTACGATACAGTTAATTTACAACCTCCGTAGATCCCATTGCTAGTACCTTAAAGGAAGTTTGAAACCAGACATGATTGCTACAAGCTCACGGGAGGACTTCCCTGCATTTGAAAATATATAGAAAGGTTAGATTGTTTTGTATGATAATTCATCGCTGAGATGTACAATTTCCATTTAACTGGGAGCTCGAAAGCAGAGAAGGATTGAAGAGCAAAATATGTCACCTTAAATAGAAGATCGTAAGCAATGTTTTCCCACGGCAATGAGATGGACATTAAGCAAAACTTGAGGGGCAGCATCTCATCATCAGAATGTCGATTGGAAGAGGCTGCAGCATACACATGCTTTGCTGCCGTTGATGGAACAGATGCTGCTGTCCGAACAATAGTTCCAATATCAAGTCCTTTTTTAGATACTTGAATTGGTGAATGGGGTCCCAGATCTATCTTACTTTGATCTGTGGAATACGTAAAAAGACAATTTTATTAAATTATACTTTGCTTGCTAGAACAAGTATAGTTTCACTTTTTTAAATTTCAGAATCTCTATAAAGGATGGTGTATAGTTGCAAATGTAAAATAATCACCATTGGCACAAAAGTAATGAGAGAACTAGACATTTGCAACTGTAAAAAAATTATACTGTATTGGTAGCCTGTCAACAAGCACAAAGGATAAATATCTTTTAATTATACAATGTGATTTCTACTAAGATATTTAAATAACAAGACAAGGAAGACACATTTTGACATACCAAGGACACCGGAGACAGCTACTTCAACTTCGCCGCATCCTCCAGGACCTTTCATGAAAATTCTGTCTGTTTTTCCAGAGGAATGACCAAGAGAGAGAAGACTTCCAAAACCAGTCAGAAAAATTAAAAGAAAACAACAAAGTAGATCAAAAGTAGACCTTTAATAACAGTAATAAAAACATGAGTACTAAAATATGCGCATTATGAATCAATTAATACAGAACAAATTCCATTTATTCCAATATAAAATAGGAGACTTTCACCCGCTTAGAAATGGATTTCAACAATGTGAATTGAAAGGAGAAAGTTTACTTTACACAAATATATATGTTAAAATCAGAATCAAGACTACATGATCAGTGTCCCCTAATCCCTGCATGGGTTGTTCATCAGCAACTCAGAAATGCAACACTCAGTTTATTCACATAAATCATTACTATTTCCTCTAAGCAGGGAATCTAACTGCTCGTACGCTAGTAAAAGTAGCCTAATCTACTAGAACCATCCAGCAATAAGAACATAATGTAGATGTAGTCTCATGTGGCAGTTAACACTTGGTGGATAGGGCAAATGCTTTTCTGTTATTATTTTGTTACTGGTGTAGTTTCTAGGTCACCATTTCCCTTTAAAGTATTCACAAAAGAGGAGCATTTCCACTTTTATAATCAATTTCGATGCTGATGGAACATTCATCCTGTTCTAAAAGAGCCAGCCTGCCCCAGTGAAGGATATACTGGGATCAGATATAAGTTCCAACACACTCTGGCAACAATAAGTATTTGTAAATATGTCAGTAAGTGGTAGTTAATTCACTTTAATCTCTCTAAGTTTGTGCAAATTCCGTAATGCAGTTTTCAGTATAGTTAGCAAAGGTGACAGTTCACTGTACTAAACCCAGAAAATCCAGAGTTCAAATTCAATTTTATTCAAATTTGGGACCATCACCCCTCGTAATCATCAATTTGAATCAACCACGTACCACTCCACCACCTACCTCATGCACAGAGATATATTTGAAAATTTGATTAAATCTGTCTAAAAATGTAAGGAAGATGTAGCAAGACAGACCATAATACGAGGTGTCAGTATGAATAAAATAATTTACCATCATATGCTTCTCGGACCATTTGATAGTTGACAAAGCCTCAGAAAAGGGTAATCTGCTTTCAAAAAACTTTGTAGTCAGTGGGGATGAGATTATTGTTGGGTTCATATTTTTCACATGTAATAAATTTTACCTTTGAGTTCTTTATCTTGCTAGGACTTGTAACATTTTCAGGAGAAGAAGTGTCCGAGCTACTTTTCTCTTTTATTTTGTCATTTGGAAATGCTGCCCCATCATTTGCGTTTAGCAGTACACAATAGCAGTGGTCTGGATCAGTCAACACCTGTGGATTGATATATTAGATGTGATAAACAATGTATTACATGTATGATTACTTTCACAATTAATTAATGAATAAAAAACAACCCATAAAAGGTGATGCAGAAACAAATATATGGAAAAGGGTTAATCCTTAAAGAGTTTGTTCCCTTTTAAAAGACATTTATGCTTTATTAGAAAATACAAGAAATGAAGAATGATTCCTAAAAACCCACACTGACCAAAATCCTAATAAGAATAATAGCAAGTATAGGTCAACCAATCACATTTAGGTTGCATTTAATTGAAGGATTTGATGAAAGAATTTAAATTCATTGAAGCAAAGCCAATTGATGTTTGTTTAGATTGAATAGATTTGAAATCCATCCCTTTCATTTTGAACTAATTTTTTGGGGATTTGGCTGAGGTTCAAAATGCACTCTACCATTGACTTAAATTCTTGCATCTAATAAACTACGTACAATGCTCTTTTGATGAGTTGATGGACAAGTTTAGCATTTTTCTTTTCTCCTCTTTTTCCATTTTCTCTCTTCTCTTCTGTCTTTTATTTCCTTCTTATGATCCATCATTCTTTGAGCTATTACTATGTGTTTTTGTGTGGAGATATATCTTAATATAATAAGGTTGTTAGAATTGTATTTGGTCTTCTCCCTTACACATTTTCTCAATTTCCCTGAATTTAATGTAAGTCAACCTTTATAATTATGAACCATAAGTGACAAGTTACCAAAATTACTAACTTCTTTATTTAATTAAAATTAAAATTTGAATAATGATTTTTATCAAGTCATGCATAATGACATGGCAAATTGATATGCTTATGTTCACAAAATTTACGCAACAATAAATGGAGAGATCCAAATTCAAATAGGATTAGTGTGGATATAAATTTAGAGATGGAAACAAAATGAGAAATTTCTTGTCATATTATTTTATTTTAGATCAAGTGCTGTCAATAAAGTTTATCGTTTTTACTCCATTATAACATTACATATCATGTCCAAAATAGAGGACTTCATCTATAGAGGCCCAAATTGAAAGCCCATTTAGTTAGTACCCAATGACAGTATGGGTCTTATTTGTCTAATATTTATAGGGTTGAACTATTACCACCCAAATCTTTGTTGAAGACACCCAATAACTAAAAAAATATATAAATAAAAGACTTTTATAATCTCATATTTAAATTAAATTTAAGTTAATACATTCTACCTAAAATTGTTTTCACACCCGAACATAACTTCCTAAATTGTTTTTCCCACCCACCGGATCTCTTCGACAAACCAGTGCGGATACAGTAATCTTTAATATAAAAACTTAGTTACTCCCATCTTTAAATAAGGGGCTTAATTTTCGCGAAAAAAAAACATATTCAAATATTATTATTATATTTATACTTCAATTAACTCTTTCATTAATGAAATAATATTTTTATATGAATTAAAATTAGTATTTTTTATAATAAAATATTATACTCTTCTTACGTGTCTAAACACACAAAAAACCAATTCGATTTATTTTAATATATGTTTTACGTTTATAAAGTTAACGAGAAAATATCAATTTTGGTCCCATATCTTTTACCAAATTCAATTTTAGTCCTATAACTTTTAAAATTTTCAATTTTAGTCCTTTTAGTTTCAATTTTGGTCCTATATCTTTTAAAATTTCAATTTTAGTCCTATTAGTTTCAAAATTAGTCCTATATCTTTCTTAATTATGGAATTAGTCCTATTATAAATTATATCATATTTCAAAAGATATAAGACTAATTTTGATAATTTCAAAAGATATAAGACTAAATTTGAAACTTATAGGACTAAAATTGAAATTTTAAAAGTTACAGGACGAAAATTGAAACTAAAAGGACTAAATTGAAAATATCAAAAGTTATAGGACTAAAATTGGATTTGGTAAAAGATATAGGACCAAAATTGATATTTTCTCTAAAGTTAACCCATGTTCCTATCTGAACCTAACATCAAACTCTAACAAATCTCTTGAAATTCAATACTATAACTTAATTTAAATAAATTCAAGTAATTCAAAATGGCATGTAACCTAACTAGGACAACGTCACAAAAATATCTATGGACACAGAGAATTTATTAGTAATAAATAAAAGAGAAGTAAATTACTAAACTTGCCTCCGATGAAGGAAGTCCAACTCACCATAATGATCTAACATACTATATTTGAGGCCAAATGAAGCATCTGTGTGAGAATGACTTCAATTTCCAGCAATATCACAGCTTTATTACAAGTTATTGACTGGAAGATCAAGGTTTGACCACCAATAATATAACCTGCTTTATTATTTACTATTTTCTTTTTATTTTTGGGTATTTTTTTTATTAATTACTCCATATAGAAGAAGAAGTAAAATGATGTGAATGAGAGAAAGAGATTCCATTATTCTCAGCTGGAACTGTATAGTAGAGGAGAGGAGAGGAGAGAGAAGTAAGATGATGTGAATCAAGAAAGAGATTCCAGTAAAAAATTCAGCAGTACAATTGCACAAAATAAACCATACATGTCATATAGGTAAATTATAAAGATGATACTAAATTAGGAATAGGAATCTTACGAAAAGGCAAAGGAGGCGTGTGAAGAATTCGAATCTGATGTTTCCGCCATTCATTAACGCTGCTTAATTAATTTCTTCTTGATGGGTTGGGCTTTAGAGTGTTATTGGGCCTTAGGGTTCAAAAAATAAAAATATTTGGGCCAGTATCTAAAAATTGTAATACTCCCTCTATCCTGGGTATTTTTACCTGTTTGTATTGGCGCAGAGATTAAGACGTTTAATTTTTTTAATATATAGTATAGGAAAAAGTAGGGATAAATTAATAATTTGAAAAGAAAAAGTAAATAAAGTTGTTGGAAATGATGAATAAAGTGTAAAAAAGTAGTTAAAGTTATTGGGATTGTAAAAAATAAGTAATAAAATATTATGTATTTTTACCAAAAATGGAATGGGTAAAAATACGTGGGACACCCCCAAAATGAAAAGTGGGTAAAAATACGTGGGACGGAAGGAGTAGTTCATCTATATAAATAGTAAAATTTTATGTACTCCATGAAAAAACAATCTGCAAATAGGACTCATGTGAACTCGATTCACACAATTATTTGTAGTTGAATAATTAATTAATTTTATTTGATTAAGAGTTAAACAAGGTGATATAATTAAATTTACGTTCTTTGATAACTAATCAGTTAATACATAGTAAATCGGATGCTAAATTGAAATAGGTAAAAGTATGTGAAAGATAATAAGTCTGTAAAGCATATGAATGGAATCATTTATTGAAAAAGGATAATTGGATCCAAAGATTCAAATTAACTTTGGAATTTTTGCCTCCTATTTTCTTCAAACTTCACAATCGTACACTTCTATCACCTTTGTAGCTTGATCAATGTATAGATCTTCTATCATGGAATATTTATTAAGGATAAGTTGTTTAATCGTTCTAACAATCTCACTTGATTTGTTTAAGATTATTTCTTTTTTAACTTTTTTTTAAGAGAAATTTCACTGATCTTAGATATGAAATTTACCCCAAAATATAGATAATTAAAGTGACTCACAAACAAAAAAAAAACAAAAACAAAAACAAAAAATTATTAACAGTAGAAAGGTTTAACAAACAATATGACATAACTCCTATATATACATACCCTGCCATATTCCCACATCATCTCACTCATAAACTCTCTCACCATAAGCATCTCTCTCTCTCTCTCTCTCTCTCAAATTTCAGTCAACAAATATTCAAATCCAAATAGCAAGAGATACATAAAGAAAGTCTAGTTTTGAAACTCTTTCTCTCTCTAAACCTATTCTATCCCCCTTCACTCTACTTTTCCGGTATATATATATATATATTAATCCCATTTGAATGGTATATACAAAAATTTCAGAGAATCCACAAATCAAATCTTTCCCATATTTTACCTTTTAATGTTACTACAAATAGATAAGAAAATTATCATATAGTTCTCATGACAATGTGACAAGAATAATATTGTCCTTAAAATAAATAAATAAAAAATCATTGAAAATAACAAAACCCAAAAAAAATTTAGGGCCATGAAAGGGATATAACTCTAACATGGTTTGGATTAATAGTGTTAGGTGAAAGTGTTATAAGCTATGCTCCCTCCAAAGGAAACTTGTTTCCCACCATGAAACCTCCTAAAATTATATACATCATAAATTAACATTCCTTGAATATGGTCCCTCGCTTCTCTTTGGACTTACCCACTGGAGTAATATATAATTTTTGATCTATCTCAATCTTTCAGACAAAACAACCTGCCAGATTATTATTTTCTAGCTTATCAATAATTATGTCCACAATCTTGCTACTTGTAAATGTTGTAAGGTCCTCATTTTTAGTTGTATATCCATATATCATTATTATATATATATATATATATATATATACTCTTTCCTCCCAAGTTAAATAATATTTATTTTAACTGCGAATATTCAATTGTTACGAAATTTGGACATTCTATTTATAAATACCGAACTATTTAATTAATTTGCTTATCATTAGGTATTAAAATCCGGTTATTTTTAATTAGGATTGTGAATAAGATGCTATTAACTACTCATTACCCAATTAATCAAAGTATTATACGAAAATATAATGCAACTTGAGTTAACTTAAGTGATTTGGCAAATCTTCTCAAACACTTCATGATAGGGGGCAATATTTATTTATTTTGTGATATATCAAAAGGCAAATCTATTATGCATCATAGGGAGATATTGGCACAATTAATGATACCTTTACATCTACTGTATGAATTTTTGTTGGGTTTCTCATCCAAGGTCGATGACATGGTTGTGCAAAAAGTTGGAGGAAGCATGGAAATGGAAATGAGTAATTGATGGTAGAAAAAGTAGCATGAAACATGAAAATGGAAATATTTTTGTTGGGTTTCTCCCACGTATTAAATTTTATGCTTTTTAACAATATTTTCTTTTGCAGGAAAATGTTAAACAAGATTAAAAAGGCTATTAGGAATTTAAGAGAGATCTTACCCATGGTTTGCCCGCCGAACTGAGCGGAGAAGGGCACATGAATGACCCCGACATTTACCCGAAGCATTTCCTACGGTCCTCCGCGGGCAGCGCCGACATTCAGACGAACTCCTACATACAATACAGATTTGATTCAAAAGACCAACTAGAACCTCACTACTGGAAATATCATAAGAAGGTTGTGAAGAAATGTAAGATGGCACGTGCCCGTTGTGGAAATCCCTTTAGGGAACCAATCCCTCACATTTGTGTGGAAGATTCTTAAACTTATTACGGCTGCCTGTAATGCTATTGTTAAACTCTTGGGCTCAACTGAAATGCTATTGTTGTTAAATGAACTTAAGTAATTTGATTTGATTGAATTAGAATCAGTATATAGATAGATAAGAAGATGATCACATGGTCCTCATCACAGTGTGACAAGAATAATATTCTCCTTAAAATAAATAAATAAAATCATTGAAAATAACAAATCCAAAAAGAATTTAGGCCCATGAAAGGGAAATAACTCTAACATGGTTTGGATTAATACTGTTATAGAAATGCTCCCTCCAAAGGAAACTTGTTTCCCACCATAAAACCTCCCAAAATTATATTCATTATAAATTAACATTTCTTGAATATGGTCCATTCTCTTCTCTTTGGAATTACCCATTGTATTAATGTTCAGCTACATATCACTGCAATCCTTTAGACAAAACAATATGCCAGATTATTATTTTCTAGCTTATCAATAATTATGTCCACAATCTTGCTACTTGTAGATGTTGTAAGGTCCTCATCATTTTTAGTTGTTATATTGTTTAATATAATATCTCCATTGAGATGGAAACCTCACACTTAATGTCTGATCAACATTAGTAGGAGTATATCTGTAGTTGAGTTATGTGTGATCATGTTAATCACCAGAAACAGGTGCATGATCATACCTGATAAAAACTGAAATCAATGCATGTGGAAGGAGTTGTGATAGGGTGTGTTGCAGCTGGTGTAGGGAGTGTTTGGAAGCATATTCTGGAATGTTCCACACACGGATTGAAAGCTCAAAGGGTTAGCTATGAGCTGGAGTTAGTTATAACAGAAAAAGATTCGATCTAACTACCAAAATATCAGCTGGAAGTTAAACACACGTGATGGTCCTATAAGTTTCAACTAATTCTGCATAGTATATATATATGGTGTAATCTGTATATCAGATGTATGTAACCTTCATAAATCCTCTGAAAGCAATAAGAAACGATCATCATCATCAAGTGGACGTAGGCTTGGTTAATAAGCCGAACCACTATACATCTTGTTCTTCAAAGCTCTCCAAACACACTAGCACACACTTGTTCTTGATCTTTTATTTTTGATTTTGAATCAACTTTGATTCTGTATTCAAAGTTTGTTCAAGCAATCTGCTGGTTCGATCCGTTTGTGCATTCAACACTAAGAATTGGCGCCGTCTGTGGGAAACATCATAGACAAGCAAATCAAAGAAGCAGTTACTTGAAGAAGAAAGAAGGATTCAACATGGTTACCAAATTTGATATTGAACGGTTTACTGAGAAGTCAGATTATGGGCTGTGGAAGATCAAGATGAGATCCATCTTGGTACAGCAAGGCCTCGGAGGAGCAATCAAAGAAGCTCCAGTCAATGAAGCAGCATCAGTAGATGTGCAAGCTGCAGCAGCTGAAGCAGATCTTCAAGAAAGAGCTCTAAGTGCCATCTTCTTGTGTCTTGGTGATAAGGCACTCAGAGAAGTTCAGAGGGAAACGACTGCAAGAGCAGTATGGAAGAAGCTTGATGATCTCTATATGGTAAAAACTCTTGCAAATCGATTATATCTGAAACAGAAGTTATACTCTTTCAAAATGACAGAAGAAAAATCAGTTTTAGTTCATCTTGATGAGTTTAATAAGGTACTTGATGATCTGGAAAATGTTGAGGTTAAATTAGAGAATGAAGATAAGGCTCTGATTTTGTTATCTGCACTTCCAAAATCGTTTGAAAATTTTAAAGACACATTGCTGTTTGGTAGCAAAGAATCAATAAGTCTTGATGAGGTTGAATTAGCTTTGAAAACTAAGGAGTTACAAAAGTGTAGTGAGGAACAAGGAGCATCAGGTGAAGGATTGATGATCAGGAAGGGAAATCAGAATAAGAAACATAACAAGAAGGGTAGTTCTGATGGTAAGAAACAAGATACCAAAGGTGATCAGTCTGCCAGTGACAAGGAAGGAAGAAAATGCTTCCACTGTCATGAACCTGGTCATTTTAAGAAAAATTGTTACAAGTGGAAAGCAGCCAAAAGGAAGAAGACAGAGGCTGGGAAGGATGGACAACAAAGAGTGCAAGCAAATCAGGTGACAAATAGTCAAAATCAGGTGGAGATTGATTATCCTGAGGCACTGTTAATTTGTTCATCAAAAGGATCCATGGATTGGATCCTTGATTCAGGATGTTCATTTCATATGTCTCCAATGAAGCATTGGTTTACTGATCTTAAGTATCAAAATGATGGATCAGTATTATTAGGAAATGATCATACATGTCAGATAAAGGGAATAGGCTCTATCAAGTTAAGAATGCATGATGGAGTGATTAGAACCTTGACAGGTGTGAGGTACATTCCAGAACTCAAGAGAAATCTAATTTCATTAGGTATATTAGATGCTTCAGGATATGAATTTTGAACAAAAGGTGGAGTACTCATTGTTGAAAAGGATGAGTATGAAGTAATGAAAGGAATCAGAAAAAGAGAGCTGTACATTCTTGATGGTCATACTGTAACTGGACAGAATAATGCTACAATTGGAAGTGATAATATACACTTATGGCATGGGAGGTTAGCTCATATAAGTGAGAAAGGGCTACAAGAACTATCAAGACAGAAAGCTATCTGCATCACTCCATCAGAGCAGTTGAAACAATGTGAACATTGCATTTTTGGAAAGGCTAAGAGACTTAAGTTTGGAATTGGTGATCACACAAGTACATCCAGGCTGGATTATATTCATTCAGATCTATGGGGACCTGCAAGAACTCAAACCAAAGGTGGTGGCAGGTACTTCATGTCTTTCATTGATGATTACAGTAGGAAAGTATGGATATATATTCTTAAAACTAAGGATGCAGCCTTTAACACTTTCAAAGATTGGCTAGTTGAGGTGGAGAACATCTGTAATGCTAAGATCAAAGTGTTAAGAACTGATAATGGACTTGAATATTGTTCTGAAGAGTTCAACAAGTTCTGTAGAGATAAAGGTATCATAAGACACAAGACTGTTCCAGGCACACCACAACAAAATGGTGTTGCAGAAAGATTAAATCAAACCTTACTAGAGAGAGTAAGGTGTATATTGAGTAATTCTGGTTTAACAAAGGATTTTTGGGGTGAGCTGGTCACTACTGTGGCATTCCTCATAAATAGAAGTCCATCAGCAGCTCTGAAGTTTAAAACACCTCAAGAGGTATGGTCAGGAAAATTAGCAGATTACTCAATACTTAGAGTCATTGGTTGTTTAGCTTATGCTCATATTAAGCAAGATAAGTTAGCACCAAGAGCAGTGAAGTGTGTTATGATAGGATATCCTAAGGGTGTGAAAGCTTAAAAACTATGGAGTATTGAAAGCAAGAAGTTCTTAGTAAGCAGGGATGTCACATTTAATGAGGCTGTAATGCCACTATATCCACAACAAGTTCAGACTATTCAAGGAAGTAATAAAACTGAGCTTGAGGTGGAGCATGCCAAGAGAATTGTACATGACCAGAGGACAGGTGATGAAGAAATATTACAAGATGATACTGTTGAAATCACTGATAATGATCAAGGAAGATCAGAAACTGATGAACTGTTAAATAGCTATCAGTTAGCTAGGGACAGACAGAGAAGGTCTATTAAACCACCTACTAGATATGCAAATGCTGACATAGTATCCTATGCACTATATATAGCAGAGGAGATTGATTCATATGAACCAAAGAATTATCTAGAGGCTATGAATTGCAAAGAAAGTGACAGGTGGAGTGTTGCTATGCAAGAAGAGTTGATGTCTTTGGAAAAGAATCAAACATGGAAGATAGTTCAGAAGCCAAAGGATCAGAGGTTGGTTAGTTGTAAGTGGATCTACAAGAAGAAGGTATCTCCAGAAAGTGCAGGTGGAATAAGGTACAAGGCTAGATTAGTTGCAAGAGGTTTTTCACAAAAGGAGGGGATTGATTACACTGAAATTTTCTCTCCAGTGGTCAAACATTGTTCAATTAGTGTAATGCTAACTCTAGTTGCTCAGTTTGATCTTGAGTTGCATCAAATGGATGTAACAACAACTTTTCTTCATGGAAATTTGGAAGAGAAAATATATATGAGCATTCCAGAAGGTGTAGCAGTTCAAGATACTACCAATAAGGCTTGCTTACTGCTGAAATCCTTATATGGATTGAAGCAAAGTCCAAGGAGATGGTACTTGAGGTTTGATGAATATATTGTCAGCTGCGGTTTCAAAAGAAGTCTGCATGACAGCTGTGTGTATATTAGAAGTGATGTTGATTGGCAGGTATTCTTGCTATTGTATGTTGATGACATACTGATAGCTTGCAAATCTATGGATGGAATTCTAGCTGTCAAAGAGATATTGAAATCAGAGTTTAGCATGAAAGACTTAGGGGAAGCTACTGTAATTCTAGGAATGCAGATTGAGAGGGATAGATCAACTGGATCAGTTGTGCTTCATCAGAGTATTTACTTGGAAAAAGTACTAAAAAGATATAATATGGATATGTGTAAATCAGTTTCCACACCAGTTAAACTAGGAATAAGTTTATCAAGTCAACAATCAGCAAGTACAGAAGCAGAAATTTCAGAAATGGATAGAATTCCACATGCTAATGCTGTAGGAAGTCTTATGTATGCAATGGTGTGTTGTAGACCAGACTTAGCTCATGCAATGAGCTTAGTGAGCAGGTTCATGGGAAATCCAGGAAGGGAGCATTGGGAAGCTGTCAAATGGATTCAAAGATATCTGAAAGGAAGCTTAACAACAGGTTTGCATTTCAATAAGATTTCATCTAACATTGATTTCCTTGCAGGTTATGTAGATGCTGACTATGCTGCAAATTTGGACACAAGGAAGTCACTATCAGGCTATGTATTCAGTTTATTTGGGACAGCCATCAGTTGGAGGTCAACACATCAATCAGTGGTGGCACTATCTACAACAGAGGCTGAGTTCATTTCACTTACTGAAGGGATTAAGGAAGGTCTGTGGTTGAAGGGAATTCTGTCTGAATTTGGTATAGTGCAAGAGTCTGTGGTGATGTATTGTGATAATTCTAGTGCCATACATCTCTCAAGACACCAAGGATATCATGAGAGAACAAAGCATATTGATATCAGGTTATACTTCATTAGAGATTTGATAGATGATGGAAGAGTGATTGTGAAGAAGATTGGCACAGAAATGAATCCATCAGATTTTCTTACAAAGGCTTTGCCTACTTCGAAGTTCGAATTGTGCAAAAGCCTTATCAACATGTGTTAAGTATGAGAGTAAAGAGTTCTGCTACTCTCTCAAAGTAGTGAAGTGAGTTTTGCTGCTCTCCAACAAGGCAGTGAAAGTAAGTTTGCTGACTTCTTTAAAACAGTGAGATGATGGTGAAGTAATGAATGCTTAAGTATGAGGTTTAGGTGGAGATTTGAGATGGAAACCTCACACTTAATGTCTGATCAACATTAGTAGGAGTATATCTGTAGTTGAGTTATGTGTGATCATGTTAATCACCAGAAACAGGTGCATGATCATACCTGATAAAAACTGAAATCAATGCATGTGGAAGGAGTTGTGATAGGGTGTGTTTCAGCTGGTGTAGGGAGTGTTTGGAAGCATATTCTGGAATGTTCCACACACGGATTGAAAGCTCAAAGGGTTAGCTATGAGCTGGAGTTAGTTATAACAGAAAAAGATTCGATCTAACTACCAAAATATCAGCTGGAAGTTAAACACACGTGATGGTCCTATAATTTTCAACTAATTCTGCATAGTATATATATATGGTGTAATCTGTATATCAGATGTATGTAACCTTCATAAATCCTCTGAAAGCAATAAGAAACGATCATCATCATCAAGTGGACGTAGGCTTGGTTAATAAGCCGAATCACTATACATCTTGTTCTTCAAAGCTCTCCAAACACACTAGCACACACTTGTTCTTGATCTTTTATTTTTGATTTTGAATCAACTTTGATTCTGTATTCAAAGTTTGTTCAAGCAATCTGCTGGTTCGATCCGTTTGTGCATTCAACACTAAGATCCATATTAGAGTAAATAAGTCAATCTAAATAAACAAGTATTACGGCATATGTAGAGACAAATATATAATCCATATCACTGTTACATGTAAACTGCATCTGCATATATAGGGACAGATATATAATCCATATCACTGTTACATGTATACAGTATACTCCTTTCTTCACAAGTTAAATTGCACTGTTATTGTAACGTAAGTTTGTAAATACAGAATTTAAAAGAAGTAATTTTTTTATTGTTTTTATGACTTTTTGAGGGTCATGTATTAATTTTATGTAATGCATAAATTATAAAGTATGTTATATGGATTAAATGAGTATGATAAATTTGTAATTAAAATGTATTTTGAAGTTGAAGATTGATATAATAATTAAAAAAAATTTAGTAAAATTTAATATGAAATTGACAATAATTAAAATTTTTTAGTGAATTTAATATAAAATAGACGGAAATAGTGAAATTTAATATAATATAGGAAGTATTTTTCTTGGCAAAGAATTTCTTTTGTCATGTTGCATGTATAGCCTAGTGGTTTGTCGATTTCACCGCTAGGATTATTGGTTATTATTTTTGGTGTTCAATTGTAATTTATTCACATTGTATTTTATGAATATAAATATTTTTTCAATCATAAATGAAGAGTTTGTACATAAATGTTATGAAACAGGAGAGAAACCACTTCTTTTTAGCGTGTGAAAAGTGATGTATAGTTTGTAAAATGATGTTTCATGGTTTGAAAGAATCTTTTATATTTCAAAATAATTTTTTTCCTTAAAAAAATAAACATTTGTATGAATTTATTTAATGGAAAGACTTTTGTAAAGTTGAAAAGAAATGATAATATTTTAATAAAATTTGTGGTGCATTAATTTATTTTATGAATAATTTATAGTATAAATAAAAATTATAATATAAATATTTATTGTTTGCACAAAAATTAAAAATATAATATTTTAATATGTAGTGAATTGAAAGATAATAATATTTTAATTTTTAATGAATCTATATAAAAAATATATTAATTATTTTATGTGAGTTTCATCTAAATAAATATAAATATTGAGTATCGCGGCTATTGAGACCTAATTGGAGACGAGGGGTCAGGTTTTCTGAGTTGGCTCACGGGAAGAACTGATAGAACATAGTGATAAGATGTCAGAGTCCACTTAGAATTAGAGCCAACTCATCAAAAGAACTTATTATTTAAATGCTCTCACAAACTCTTTATTTCGTTATATTGGTAACTAAAGGTGAAATGTAATTTTTTTTTTATCAAAGTCGGACAAAAAAAAAAAAAGAAGAAAATTAACCTTTCATTTTATGACGAGAGTCTATAAGAGATGGGAAATGAAGAGAGTAAGTAAGAATTAACATTTCAAATAAAAAAAATAAAATAATAGAAAAGTAATAATACTATAACCATACTTAATTAAAAAGGACTCAAACCTAAAAGAAACAATAACAGGACGACTTTTTACTGAGTGTTATAGTAGAAGTGGTAGTACATAGTAAATCAAGCTTGTGTTGGAAATTATTAATTTCCATTATAATCTAATTGTGGGCAATATATTATTATGAAATTATATTAGCTATTCATTTATATTATGGACTTAATTAAGTGATCCAATTAAGGTTAAAGGTCCATGGGCTATAATAATAAATGATATGGGCTTATTGAGTAGATACCCAATACTACATGATTAGGTGATTATGGGTGGTCTAGTCAAGTAGTATATAAAGACTCCCAGGTTATGGTCCCCAATATACTAAGCCGAACATGGTCTTCCCTTCTCCCCATCGGGAGGGATTACTACGGTCCCCATAAAGGAATTAAGAGGGCTTAGTTGAGGAAGGCCATATAACCACTGATCCTGAGTTCGTGTTCCGCCTAAATACTCATTGGATCAGGTACGCATCCACTTTACGGTTTTGATCTTGGTTAATCATAATAGGGTTAAGGTTTCATGGATTAATTTCCAACAAGTGGTATCAGAGCCACCCTATTTATTATTTTCGGAGATCTAATATGTGTTAATCATATTAAATTATTGAGTTGGTTCTGTTAATTAAGTTTTGATACACACATTCAATTTAGTTCGTAGTTTGTGTGGTATCAATTTGGAGTTGAAATGCGAATTCAAAATAGATGGAGGTCATGTAACGCTTCATTGTTGGAAACACTATGTGTTAATTAAAGTGTTTGCTCTCAATTTTTTTTAATTGTTTTATGATTTCATATTTGGTAATTGAAATTTGTGAATTGAAAATTGATTTCTGTATCACATTCACATCATTTGATTTGTTTGTGATTATTAGGTAATTTCAGAATTAATAAATCATTAGCTAATCCAATTATATGTGTGGTGGTACATGTGAGCAAATTGTATTAATTTTGGGAGTCGCGCTTCACTATTGCATTCTGTCTAAATAATTCTCACTAATTAATTATAACTATTTTCTGAGAATGAAGTATTCGGTGCCTTATTAAGGAATCTTGAATAGTAAAAATGGTATTGATATTAATGCTCTATGAATTCATTCTTGGTATTGCTGATTCTGCAGTGGATTGAATATTTCATCCATTTTAAAATTATACCATCACGGTTTATTATTGATTAACTTTGGTTGTAGTATAAATAAATACACAGATTTGTGTCTTCTATGATTTATAGTAATGCTCATGGTACTGCTGTGATTTGAATTCAAAATAAAGATTGCAGTTGACATGGGGTATTGGAATTGTATGCAGCATTTACATACGAATTGTGAAAATTTGACAAATGAGCATCTTTAACCTAATTAATTAATATGTTATTCGGTGCTCTTTAGCAAATATATACGTGATCTTTGATTTGACGTTAAAAGTATCAATTTATATTAATTGGTGTTGATGTTCTTATGGTCGGTATACTACGGATATAATTTTCGGATTCAGTAATATTTGGTTATATTCGATTCTGGAATCAATTACGAGTCTCATTATTTTGGAAAGGATCGAGTTTTATATTAAATTGGGATTTTGAAATTCCTAATTAAGTAAAGAAATCTTTCATTATTTTTAAGTTGATATGAATCATCTAATATTTCCATTTGGTTAGTGGAATTTAATTAAATTAAATTGGGGAGACAGTTAAATGTCGTTTAATTAAATTAAATATTTTAATATTTATTTAATTAGTCTAGTAAACTTTCAATCTAGTCAATCGAAGCACCATGTTGCCACAGCAATATCGTGTGTGGAGAAAAGCTTTATTGAAATTACATAGATGGGTGTGGTATTATTTATGTGTTCTGTGTTCGGCCCACAGGTAGGCACAGTTTGACAGAATAATAACACACATGTGATAATAAGTATGTGATAATTATTTGGATTATTCATGTGAACATGAGTCGGTCCACAGATAGACTCTTGTTTGACAGAACTTATTGTCAATACTTGATTGTTACACCAAGATTACCCCTGCAGTTAATTTTTGTCCACAGATGAGGTTAATGTTGCACAGGTGTCTTGTGATGGGTCCCTAATTAATAATGTTGTGCAAGTGTATCTTCATGCGGGTATTAATCGGCCCATAGGTAGATTAATATTTGGCAGAAATACACAAGCACCAGTGGTGGTAAATATGTGACGATTATTTGTTTAACATGTGAGTAATAAGTCGGCCCACAGGAAGGCTATTGCTTGACAGTTTTATTGTCAATATTTGACTACTACAAAGAGGTGTCACTTACAAGTTAGTATTGTTGTCATTGGACTTGATACTAATGTTGTGCTCGATTCCTTGAGATGATTCTACACTATTTAAAATTTGAAAGATTATAAAGTTTAGTGCAAGCATGATAATCATTTTGGATTAATTCTCTATACAATTAAGAAGTCTGTTAATTAAGTTTAACCTATGTCAACAACAAAATTATACATGATGAGAACTTCAACAATAAGAATGAATTAATAAGTTTCTAACAAACTATGTCTCAATAAAGTATAAGGGCAATACAAGAAAACCCATTAAGAGAGCTGTTAAAAGGAAACAAAAGTATAACCTTTCGTTTTCTCCTAAAGGCTTGTGGAATTGTTTTATAATACATCACATTAAGATTACTTAGTATGAATGTTGTTGTGGTGTAGTTAAAAGACAAAAATAGTACTCCACAATATATGGTTACTAATTGGAGAAATACTAAAGATTGCAGCTTATGGTCTCAATAAAGTTTCAACCAAAGTAGTTGTGAGAACTCTTTGAGTTTCACATATGGTGATATCCAACTAAGGCTAGATCATTGGCATCTACTAAAGAAAATTGGATTCAAATAGATACAAGCTACTTTATTGGTATTAAATAAAGATAATAAATTTATGATTCAATTGATCGGATCATATTTGAGACGGGTAATACAGTATTATATGAGGATGTTGATTTTGGGGGAAGAATAATATTAGAGACATTGTTCTTAAGGGGAGTCGATTCGATCCCCACTTATGCTTTAAAGAATTGGTGCAAATTCAGAATAACGATATGACAATGTCAATAATATTTAAGGAATAACAAATTCAATAACCTCAAAAATTAATGTCACTAAGGAAACCACTAGAGTTGGGAGAAAGATAATTCAGAAGATTATGTAGTTTTCTCCTAAATAATGAGGACACTATGGAATTAATGGTAGAATATTCAAACAATGTTCATCAAACCATGAAAGGTCCAATTACTCCAAAGTGTGTTAATGCTATAAGTTATGAGTATAAATCAATACAAGATGATTAGGTTTGCATCTTGATATATGATTATACTCAAAAGGGATGGAAGTCATTATTATAAGATAATCGTGACATCAGTAACACATTTTGATCTTGAATCATACTGTATGGATGTAAAGATAAAGTTCCTTGATCGCAACACTGATGATACGATCTAAATGGTTTAAGAACTAATAGGAAATCCATCTATGCATTCAAGCAAATTTTTTTCGTAAAGGAATCACAAGTATCATCATGAAGTAAGTGTCTCATTTGGTTTTGAGACAAATGTAGATGATTATGTGATTCAGTGGGAGAATGTTTAAGTTAAACTAAGGGAGACAAGTGCAGTCTCATTCAAGTACCCTAAAGTTAAACTAAAGATTTAAGAAATGTAGAAACATTTCATATTCATTGGTTGTTGGAAGTTGTTGTATGATAAGGTCTCTACAAGGCCTAATTTGGCTTATGTTGTTGGTATATTAAGTAGACATTTAAGTAACTCTAGTATGGATCTTTATAAAGTATGTATAGAGAACTAAGAATAATATGTCTGTACATCAGGGATCAGATTTGTTAGAGATCATGAGGAATTCTGATTCTGAGTTTGTTGGATGTCAATACAGTATAAGATCCACTTCAGGCTATATTTTCTGTTGGTCGGAGAGCTATACAAGTAAAAGTATTAAGCAAACACTTTAGCTCATTAACCATGACAACAGAATTAGTAGCACACTAAGGGCATTCAAACATGAAATAAAGGTTGGGAAGATTTGTCACATAAAGTTCATTGTGACAGTTAGTTCGCAGTAAAGTATTTATGACAAGAATACTTATAAGTCAAACAAATTGACATAGAATTCTTGGTTGTAAAAGAAAGTGTTTTGTGTAGATAAAATTTTAGAAGAGCATATTATGATAGACTCTAAATATGGATCCACCAATTATGTATTCAACGCCCTGCAATTTTATGAGCTAGCTAATCATGTGGGTGTTATATGGTTTTAGAATACATTAGTTCAGTGGGAGTCTATATTTATTGTTCTTTAAAGTTTCAAGACACTTTGATTTGGATAATTCAGTTTTCTGCAGAATAAAGTTCATGACTTTGAATTCATTGTGAATTCACTTAAGTAATTTCATTTTGTAATATTTTACATTATGGATTGATCTCACTAAAGACTAAAGTTTGACCAGTTGGAAATAGACATGATTTTGATCACATTTGACATGTAATTTCCATGCTACTCACCATATTTGATCTATGTCATTGAGTATATTGATATGGTGATTGTCGGGGTTTAACCACGATTTATAATGTGGTGAATGCCGCGGTAGTTCCATATTAGTATATGAGATGGACCAGATTGTTAAGTATAGCCTGAAGAGGAATAACATAAAGTTGCGCAACTAAGGACTCTTGATATAATTGCTAACGGAAAATATATAGCCCAAGTGGGAGATTGTTGGAAATTATTAATTTCCATTATAATCTAATTGTGGGCAATATATTATTATGCAATTATATTAGGTATTCATTTATATTATGGACTTAATTAAGTGATCCAATTAAGGTTAAAGGTCCATGGGCTATAATAATAAATGATATGGGCTTATTGAGTAGATACCCAATACTACATGATTAGGTGATTATGGGTGGTCTAGTCAAGTAGTATATAAAGGCTCCCAGGTTATGGTCCCCAATATACTAAGCCGAACATGGTCTTCCCTTCTCCCCATCGGGAGGGATTACTACGGTCCCCATAAAGGAATTAAGAGGGCTTAGTTGAGGAAGACCATATAACCACTGATCCTGAGTTCGTGTTCCGCCTAAATACTCATTGGATCAGGTACGCTTCCACTTTACGGTTTTGATCTTGGTTAATCATAATAGGGTTAAGGTTTCATGGATTAATTTCCAACCGCTCGAACTAAATTAATCAATGTTTGAAGAGAGAATATTGAATTTTCATATTATAAAAATAACTAGTGAGAATAAATAAAGATTAAGGATAAAAAAAAAGTGCAAAGATTAGTTAGAAAAATTAGGGTGGGTACTTAACTTAAGAGTTGATTTTGCCGTGTTTTGAATGAGCAGGAGAGTCTGAAAATTTTTCATTGATGAATATTGGTGGTGTGTAGTGATGAATCAATTGGGAATTAAAGAGAAGTTATTACAAATGGTTCTCTATGTATTATTCCCTCCGTCCCACAATAAGAGTGACGAAACTTTTTTGCACGTAGATTAAGGGACATAATATTTAATGGGTAGTTGGGGGTAGTTGAGGTTAGAGAAATAATATTTTAAGTAGGTGTATTAGTGTGAAGTGTGAGGTTATGGAGAAAGAAAATATTAATTTGTGTGGGTCCCTTTTACTAAAAAGGGAAATGCACCTCTTGTGTTGGGATGAACGAAAATAGTAAAAATGCATTTCTTGTTATGGGACGGAGGAAGTACTAAATTAACAAATGGTATTGTATCTTTTGAAATTTTAAATTGTAGTCCTTTTAGTTCTAATTTTAGTCATTTGTTATTAATTTTAGTCCAATTTCTTTGAAAAAACAATTTTAGCCCAATTTCTTTAATTTTTTTCAAAAAGTTTACCGGAGGCCCATTGGTTTGTTAATTTTGAAACATTTTTGTTATCAATTTTAGTCCAATTCCTTTAAAATTTTTTCAAAAAGTTTACTGGAGGCCTATCAGTTTGTTAATTTTGATACATTTTCGGTGCACTCGTTTCAGCAAGATCCTACATGGGAATACACATCCGGTAAATTTTAAAATTTTAAAGAAATATGACTAAAATTGATAACAAAGGACTAAATTTGATAATAAAGGTCCAATTGTGGATTTAGTAATACTTACTCACTCTGTCCCTGTCAAACTGCATCGTTTGACTGCAAAAAACTCTCACAAAAGCTACAGTAAACGCACCTCTTTAGACGGGACAGAGGGAGTACACTACTAGAAATCTGTGAATAGATATCGGTGAATCACCGATATCTATTCAGTATTTCTACCGTTATTAATGGAGGTATTATTAAAGATTCCTAAATAGATATCGGTGAATCACCGATATCTATGGCGTGAATAGATATCGGTGAATCACCGATATCTATTAACATATTTCAAACCTTCTTGATATATATATGTCTGCTGCAACGTGATGTCCTATCTCACCCTCAAAATATATTTCAAACCTTCTTGATAGATAAAGTCCATTACATCACAGCTAGTTACACATATTTGCTGCATTAATTGAGAGGAATAAAAACATATCAGAATGAAAGTCATGATTATTAATTAAAGTAAAAAATCATGTTAATTAACTATAGATGAAAAAACAATTTCAATGCAATGAAAAAATTACTAAAGACACAAACAAGATTTAAGCAATTTGATGCAGATTTCAGTTTTAACTGGCCAATACTCACTTCACAAAAACAAAATTGCTTGTGTTCCTTCCAACCAAAAAAAGAGTAAAGCGTGAAAGATATAAAGAAGAATTGCAACAATTTTTCATAATCAATGCTTTCAATAACTTCATTTGCAGCTTGTAATAATCTGCATATATGTATTAACTACTAGAAAACAACTAGATAATGGTCACAATATTACTATTGATATTTATTGAGACACAGATAAAAGAATGAAATAAATAATGGTGACATAGGCTAAGAATTATACAACATATTAATTAGGGTTAATTGCAAAAAAAACCATGAATTTTGCATCCATTGCATATTAATCATCACTTTTGAGAAATTGTAAAAAAAAAATATCATCACCTTTCAGTATTGTTGCAAAATAAACCCAATTTGTTACTATAAGTAAGGTTTTTTGGGTGTATTTTGCAACAATAATTAAAGGTGGTGGTTTTTTTGTAATTTTTCAAAAGTGAGGATTAATTTGTAATAGATGTATAGTTCCTGGTTTTTTTTTGCAATTAACCCTATTAATTATGATATATCTGAAAAACCTAAACACATAGTTCAACATCTATTTAACAGTAACTTGAGCAGCAACATACTCAATTCACATCTTATTACTCCAAGATAGATACGTACAAGTGAGCAATAGAAGCTTGATATTACCTCATCATATTGGCAAATGTGTCTTTAGCATTGTTCTGGGATATCAATGCTTCCAATATTTTAGCAAGCAATATACTGTATTTCGGGTACTTTGACTGCCAAGTAGCATGATCTCAATTTTAGCATTCATATTGTTTGCAGTTTTTTTAGAGAAAATTAACAGTGCAAAACATTACCTGAATGATGTACTTGCAGAAATATAAAAGTGTCCACGCATCAAAGGGAACTTGTCATCTAAAAGTGGAATAAGAAATAAAATAATTTCGCAAACAAAGAGAAAGATAAGTTTCTTAACCTCCTATTTCATTTTCATTAACTTTTCTTTCTGAGTTTATCTATTTATCATCAGAAGAATGACGTTTATATATTCTTTTTGAAAGAACTGAACTGAACACGTAATATAAGCATGCATAGAGCAGTTTAAAGACTCAACACTTTATCAGATATGAGACTTAAGTTTTATATTAGATGCAGATTGGCAGACCGTGACAGAAATTGGAATTACCAAGGGAACTACAACAACGTGGTCCCCCCGGGTAATTATCAACAGCCTAGGAGGCCGGAGTTTTCATGGAGCAATCATAACAATGCAATTCAACCTCCGATGGGTGTTGATCCGGGTGCAAAAGTGGAAGAAGGAAACCCGAGTTTTGAGGATACGGTGAATAGGTACATGGCTAGGAATGATGCTAGAGTGAATCGTCTTGAGGCCAAGTTAGAGAAGAAGATTGATGCAAACCATGAGAATTTATCTAAGCAAGTGAAGGACCTTACATTGTTGATGGGGAAATGGCAGGAAGTGTTAATAAGCTCACTCAAACTATTGAGAAAGGGAAGCTCCCATCTCAAAGTATTGAGAATCCAAAGTCCTGCAACGCTATTACATTGAGGTCTGGAACACAGTACGAAGGACCGATGAGGTCAGAATTGAAGTTGAAGATGTCAAGAGCTCAATTTGACCCCGATTCGACCTACACTATAGGTCGAATCCAACAGGGGAGGTCGAATTAGCCTACTGGACGTGATTTGGAAGCATCAGCGCCTCGATTCGACCAACATCCAGTCAATTTGACTTGGCCTTCAGGTCAAATTGAGGTCGAATCCACCCATCCAGAGCACTCTATTTTATCAAAAGCCCGATTTGACCAGCAGCCTATCGATTCGACCAGACCTTCAGGTCGAATCCAGGTCGAATCGGAGGGCAGAAATCATACATTGAGCCGATTCGACCAGGGGGACTTCGATTCAACCAGACCTTCAGGTCGAATCCAGGTCGAACCGGAGAGACAGAGGGAGAATCGTGTTCCAGAAGATCAATTCGACCACTATGTGCCAAATTCGACCAGAGCACCTGGTCCAATCCAGGTCGAATCATCCCATACTGTGCCTGTTTCTGCACTGAACACTCTTCATGATGTGAACATTACTCCATTGGTTCCGAATGAGCAGGATACTGTGATCATAGCAGAGAAGAAGTGGGAAAGAGCCAAAAGGTTGAGAGCCAAGAAGGATAAAGCGGAGAAGGTCGAGCTTGATGAATGAGGTATTCCCAAAACAAAGATACCTCCTCCGTTTTCTTATAAGCTGGTTAAGAAAGGATTGGAAGAGAAGTTCAAGAGGTTTTTAGATATCATAAATATGATAAGCTTGAGTATTCCTTTCTCTGAGGCAATAATTAAGATGCCATACTATGCCCGATTCCTAAAGGACATATTGTTAAAGAAGAGAAGCTTGAACGGAGTTGAGACAGTGAACTTGTCTAAAAATTGCAGCTTGATTATCCAAAGAAAGCTACCACAGAATATGAAGGATCCGGGAAGCTTCACTATCTTGTGTAAGATTGGAAAAGGGCCGGCACGACGAGCCTTGTGTGATATTGGGGCAAGCATCAATTTGATGTCATTGTCTATCTTTCAAAGGCTTGGTTTGGGGGAGTTATCTCCTACAACAGTTGCTTTACAATTGGCGGACAGGTCGATGACGTTTCCAAAAGGTATCATTGAAGACGTTCTTGTCAAAGTGGAGAAACTAGTCTTTCCTGTGGATATTCTTGTACTTGAGATGGAAGATAACAAGGATAATATCCCTCTTATCTTGGGGAGACCTTTCCTTGCTACAGCTGGTGCCATGATTGATGTTCGAAAGGGGGAGCTTAAGTTGCGGATGGATAAAGAAGAGGTCCTATTCAACCTTGACAAAACAATGAAGATGCCTATGGAGTCGCAGTGTCATAGTATTGATGTGGTGGAGGAGATTTTGAAGGAAGATATGTCTCTGATCCTGTCTAAGGATCCTCTTGAGACATGCTTGATGAAGTCTTTTACTTATCCCGCTACGGAGCTTGATGGTCTCTCTAATGAGGTATGTATTGAATATCTTGAAAACTTACTTGCTTTGGGTGATGACAGGTATGCATTGGAGAAAACTAAGATTGAAGAAGTGAAGTGGACTAGAAAGTATTTGCCGTTGGATAGAGAAAGCACTCCGATAGAAGAAAAGAAAGAAGAGCTGAAACCGTTACCGGAACGCTTGAAGTATGCTTTTCTTGGTGATAATGAAAAATATCCGGTAATAGTATCTTTTTCCCTTGATGATGATCAATTTGAGGAGTTGTTAGATGTTCTTAGGAAGTACAAGTCTGCGATTGGGTGGTCTCTTGATGATTTAAAAGACATTAATCCTTCATATTGCATGCATAAGATAAGATTGTTAGATGAGGCCAAGAGTAGTATCCAAAATCAGCGGAGGGTGAATCCCGCAATTCAAGAAGTGATTAGGAAGTAAATCCTTGCGTGGTTAGATGCCGGTATTATTTATCTTATTAACGATAGTTTCCATGTGAGTCCATTGCATGTTGTAGCTAAGAAGGGGGGCATGACTATTAAGAAAACTGAAGATGGTGAGGCAATAGCTACTAGGATTCCAACGGGGTGGCGTGTGTGTACCGATTACAGGAAACTGAATGAAAATACAAGCAAAGACCACTTTTTCCTTCCTTTCATGGATCAAATGCTTGATCGTCTCGCAGGGTATGAGTTCTATTATTTCTTGAATGGGTACTCGGGTTATAATCAAATCATGATTACTCCCGAGGATCAGAAAAGACGATCTTTACTTGCCCGTATGGGACTTTTGCTTTTAGAAAAATGCAATTTGGATTGTGTAATGCGCCTGCTACTTTTCAGCACTGCATGATGGCAATTTTTGATTGGTTGATAGAGAAGATCATGGAGGTGTTCATGGATGATTTTTCTGTATTTGGTTCCTCCTTTGATATTTGCTTATCTAACCTTACTACTGTGTTAAATTGATGTCAGGAAACTAATCTTGTCTTGAACTGGGAGAAGTTTCACTTCATGGTGAGAGATGGTATTGTTCTTGGGCATCATGTTTCTGCCAAGGGATTGCAGGTGGATAGAGCCAAAGTGGTGGCAATTGAAAAGCTTCCACCACCGACCAATGAAAAAGGAGTGTGGTCTTTTTTTGGACACGCTGGATTTTATAGAAGATTTATCAAAGACTTCTCGAAATACTCCAAGCCCTTGTTTCCTTTTATTTTTGATGATGAATGTCTAACAACTTTTCAGGTTTTGAAAGAAGCGCTTATTACTGCACCTATCTGTTGGCAATTGGATCGTTTTGGTTAACGTGATTCGATAAAAAAAAAGGTGAACAATCAGCGAAAGCAAAAAATAATTTACCTGACTTCTGGATTGGAGTAGAGGATGAAGATCTTTGAAGAACACCTCTGATCTTCTACAGTATGACCCAAAGTCAACTCTCTGGTGTTGTGTGGTCAACAATCCCTAGAGAGTTCTCAATCTGTTCCTTTTATGTTTTCTACGTAAGTGGCTCAAACTTAGGTTATTAGGAACTGAGATAACTTATATAGTTGGGCTACTGCAGGGACCAGGAGGAGAAATTGGGATGGGCCTCAATTAGATTTAATTAACCAAGCTTAGCCCAAAGCTTTTAATTAAATCCAATAATAATAATATAGTCCATTAAAATATTATTACTGCACTACCCATCCAATCCCAAAATTATGTTCTGGGCTCCTTCTTATTATGAGCCCGATAGTCTCCCCATGTTTAAGATATACAATGCCCATTAATTAATTAAGTTACTGACAACTCAAATTAATTAATATCTCTTCCGAGAGTAGTACCACTCAACCTCATTATCATGTCGGAAATTAATCCACTTGCAAGATTTACATGATAAACTTTATGAGCTCCTCAAGGGGACATCATCAACCAATGACGGACATGGATTCCTTCTACAATCAACAGCACACCATAGAGGCAACATTATTTCCCAACTCACCGAGTTTGTTGATTTAATTCATTTAAATCTCACCCATTGATGAATCAAAGAAATATATACTGCCTCACGTGTCGAGGTTATTGTGTAGGGATTAAGAGCACGAACATCCATAATAACAGAGATCAAGTTCTTCTATATAGACAGTACAAGTCGAACGATCTCAGGCGGTCCTACTCAATATACAAAGCAGTGTACTAATGTGGTTCTATGGTCAAGATAAACTAATACCAAACCACACTGCAACCATACCGATAGATAGTCCCCGTCTATCTCGGTTGTGAGCATCTGTTTATACTTTATAAGGGAACCGATAATATGATCTTCTGCGTGTTGTCGCACAACATATTATCTACAATATAAAGTAAATAAACTTTTGCACAAACATATAAATAAACAATTTATAATATGCAAAAACGTTTGATCATATGATTCTCATTTCAAATAAAATCGTTAAAAATATTGTTCAATACAAAAGCAAGGCTTTTAGTATACAAATCTAACAATCTCCCACTTATACTAAAAGACTACGCTGCCTTATCTGCTGACACACATTTAATTCCCATTCCTTCTACATGCCCATCGAACGCTTTCGCTGGAAGACTCTTAGTAAAAAGATCAGCAAGGTTATCCTCAGATGCAATCTTAGCGACAACGACTTCCCCTCTTTTAACGATGTCTCGTATCAGGTGGTACTTGCACTCAATGTGTTTACTCGCCTTATGGGCTCGTGGTTCCTTCTAGTTTGCTACTGCACCACTGTTATCACAATAAATTGTGATCACTTTGGGCAAACCAGGAATCAAATCCAAGTCCATTAAGAAGTTCCTGAGCCATACTGCTTCTTTAGCTGCCTCAGAGTCTGCTACATATTCAGCTTCCATGGTGGAGTCAGCAACGCATTTATACTTTACACTCCTCCATATTATAGCTCCTCCTCCAAGAGTATACACATAACCCGAGGTGGATTTACTAGCATCCTTATCTGACTGGAAATCTGAATCAGTATAACCCAAAGGTAACAAAGTATCTGCCCTGTAAACCAGCACATAATCCCTAGTCCTTCGCAGGTACTTCAAAATATGCTTTACCGCTGTCCAATGCCCATGTCCTGGATTACTTTGATACCTACTGACCATGCCCACGACATAACAGATATCTGGTCTCGTACATAGCATAGCATACATGAGGCTTTCTACTGCCGAAGCATAAGGGACCAGCTTCATTGCCTCTATTTCTTGTTGTTTCTTAGGACACATCTCCTTAGATAGAGGTATTCCATGTCTGAAAGGTAGAAAACCTTTCTTGGAATTTTGCATGCTAAAACGAGTCAGGATTGTATCAATATACGAAGCTTGGGATAAACATAACATTATTTTCTTGTGATCCTTATTAATTTGATCCCAAGAATGTGTCCAGCTTCTCCTAAGTCCTTCATCTCAAACTGCTTGGACAGCCATACCCTTACGCCCGACAATACTTTTATATTATTTTCAATGAGCAGAATATCATCCACGTATAGTACAAGAAATACCACTACATTTCCGTCACACTTCTTGTACACACATGATTCATCCGGACATTGAATAAATCCATATGACTGGATTACTTCATCAAATCGGATGTTCAATGATCTTGAAGCTTGTTTCAATCCATAAATGGACCTTTTAAGCTTGCACACAAGATGCTCTTCGCCCTTTGCAATGAATCCTTCTGGTTGCTTCATATAGATGTTTTCCTCAAGACTTCCATTAAGGAAAGCTGTCTTGACATCCATTTGTCATACCTCATAATCCATATGAGCAGCAATAGACAAAAGAATCCGGATTGACTTAAGCATGGCCACAGGCGAGAAAGTTTCCTCATTAATCGATTCCTTCTTTCTGAGTATATCCTTTAGCCACAAGCCTTGCTTTAAAGGTTTCCACCTTACCGTCAGATCCTCTTTTTCTCTTATAGATCCACTTGCATCCAATAGCTTTTACATCATTGGGTGGTTTTACAAGCTCCCAGACTTGATTAGAATACATGGATTCTATCTCAGATTTCATTGCGTTTTGCCATAATTGAGCATCTTTATCTTGCAGTGCCTCGTAATTCCATGGGTCAATTTCATGTTCACCCGGGACCAAGTCGGATGACTCTCCCAATCCCATGAATCTATCCGGTTGTCTGACAATCCTCCCACTACGACGAGGCTCCGCAGGTAATTGTGTATCAGGTGTAACACGCGGTGCAGTGTCCTGTGGTATATCTTCTTATACAGTTGGTATTATATTTGGTATTTCCCCTCTAACTTCCTCTAGAATAATTTTACTCATGGGTTTGTGATCCATTATATAATCCTTTTCCAAAAATCTGGCGTTCGTTCTCACGATCACCTTTTGGTCCTTGGGACTATAAAATAAACCACCCTTCGTTCCTCTAGGATACCCTATAAACAGACAAACATCAGTACGTGATTCTAACTTATCAGCATCTGCCTTTAACACGTGTGCCGGAGCACCCCAAATTCGAACATGTTTCAGACTAGGCTTGCGCCCGGTCCACAGTTCTGTGGGTGTGGAGGCTACTGATTTAGAAGGTACTAAGTTCAGAATGTAAGCCGTTGTTTCTAAGGCGTGTCCCCAAAACGAATTTGGTAATTCCGAATAACTCATCATTGATCTTACCATTTCCATAAGAGTCCTATTTTTCTTTCCGCTACACCATTCTGCTGGGGTGTGCCCGGTGGAGACAATTGGGATTCAATCCCATTTTTCGATAAATAATTCCTAAACTCTCCCAAGAGGTATTCACCACCACGATCAGATCGTAGTGTTTTGATATATTTACCAAGTTGCTTTTCCACATCAGCCTTGTATTCTTTGAATTTATCAAAGCATTCAGATTTGCGGCGCATCAAATAAATATATCCGTATCTTGAATAATCGTCAATGAAAGTGACGAAATATTTAAAATCCCCTCTTGCCTGGACATACATAGGACCACATAAATCGGAATGAACCAATTCCAACAAATCATTAGCTCTATACCCCTTTGCCTTAAAGGCCTTTTAGTCATTTTTCCTTCCAAGCAGGATTCGCAAGTTGGATAATTTTCCACTAGTAATGAACTCAGAGGTCCATCAGCTATCAACCTTTGAATCCTACTTAAGTTAATGTGACCCAGTTTTAGATGCCAAAGATATGTTTGGTTCATTTTAGAATGTTCATTTCTCTTATTAGTAGATGTATCATTCGTTTCAATTTGTTGCATTGTGGGAGAAATTGGATTAAGAGTATACAATTATCTATCAATGTACCATCACAGATAATAATTCTATCTTTCCTTATAATAACCTTGTCATTAAAAGAAACAGAATATCCATCCACAAACAATTTAGAAACTGAAATTAAATTCTTTCTAAAATGCGGTACATAAAGACAATTCCTCAAAACAAGAGTTTTACTCTGATTGAAAAATAAATAAACGTCTCTCACTGCGACAGCTGCTACTCTTGTAGCATTCCCCATGAGTATGGTAATCTCTCCATCACTGAGCTGTCGGGTTTTGTGGAACCCCTGCAAAGAATTGCAGACATGGTCAGTGGCTCCCGTATCTACACACCAAGTGTCAGCAGATACAGCCGTTAAACACGATTCAACAACCAGTATATAAGACTTACCATTCCTGTTCCCATTCAGAAGAGGACAGTCTACCTTGTAGTGTCCCGGCTGCTTGCATTTGAAGCACTTGCCTTTAGGCTTCTTGACCGCACCAGTCTTTGCTTTCACTTAGTTCACCAGTGCTGAATTTCATTGCTTCTTTTTCTTCCTACCGCCCTTCGACCTAGGATGAGCAGCATTTTTAGCAACATGAACCTGAGGAGGTCTACGAAATAGTTCTTCTGCCGCCACAAGTTCTGTCAGAAGTTCCGCCAACGTGTACATATGTTTGTTCATACCATAGTTCAGACGGAACTGCTCAAAACTCCTAGGCAAGCTTTGGAGTATGATATCGACCTGGGTTTCCCCATCGATTTCAGCTTCAAGAATTTCCAACTCATTGAGTTGGCCCATCATCCTAAGGACATGTTCCCTTACGGGAGTGCCCTTAGCTATTTTGGTGTTCATCAAAACTGACATGCCCTTCGACCTAGCAGGACGACTCTGATGTCCGAAGAGTTCCTTACGATTATGCATTATATCATAGGCGGTCTCTATGGCTTGATGCTGAGTCTGAAGCACATTTGACATAGACGCCAAAATGTAGCATTTAGCCATCCTATCAGCATTGACCCATCTATTATAAGAATTTCTTTGCTCTTCGGTAGAGGCATCAGTAGGTGCCGGAGGACATTCCTCAGAAAGTACAAAGATATGATCTTCAGCAGTTAATACAATGTCCATGTTTCGCTTCCAGTCAACATAGTTAGTGCCAGTAAGTTTATGCTCTTTAAGTATAACAGAAAGTGAGTTGAGTGCCATATTAAAATCCTGAGAATCATAAATAATTAAACAGATCAAACACTTCCAATTTATCAATTTATATTGAATCCTTCAAAACAATATAAAATAAAATTCACCAACATCTCAAGCACCATGAATTTGCATGCCACGATAGTGTAGACGTATGCAAACTCGAACATTTACAAGAGAATGTTTTACCCAATAATCTCATTTGTCAACCTATCTTTATGACAAAATAATTAATAGTCGGTTTTCTTTAGCCATGCAAATAACAACAGTGACTCCGATGGGGAGGATACTAATTATTTGCATCTAAGTGTACACAATTATTTGACCCCAAGTCCATTGCGCAAGCTTATGTGTCTTACAAATAGAGAAGTACATACGTGCTTGGATAATTTCCTACAGTTATCTTAAAGAAGTTTGTACCAGTGATCCGTGAATAAACTCATCCGATGGGGAGGAAGGCTCCAATGCCAACGCGCAAGCTTACTCACATCACTTACAAACCAATAATGGAGGCCATGAGAATTTATTTACCAATTCCCTCTCCCACTTAGTTATTTAAACACCGAGGGTTTTTATTTAACATGCATATAATATTTCATAATAAAATATACATGCTAGCATGCTTCTATTATAAGTAATTTAAAATTAAATGAATCACATAGAACATGCCTCATATATAACAATTAATTGTCAAGTTAAATAATTAAATAATTATATATTAAAAGGATTAAGTCACTAAATAAATCAAGTAAATGGGCCTATTAATCCAGCCAATAAATAAAACTAGAGCCAAAAGAGCTCAACAAGCCCATTATATTAGCCAATTAATCCTGCCAGCCAAAAACAAATACAAGAATTACAGCCCTGTTCCAATCCCTTATATCACGACCCATTAGACAAAGAATTAAACTGAGCCCAACAACCCAACAGCCCAAAAAAGGACATAAGCCCATTAGCAATACAAAAACACCATCTGTGCTGCCCTAGAATAACACCCAGCCGCAACAACCAGATGGACACCTCACATCAACAGTCGCACGGCGCGGCCGCACGTGGCGGTCGTGCCGTCAGCTCGCTAGCAACGCACTGCCGACCATTCGGTAACGAGTCGCCACTCCACCGGAGTCTCCTCATCCGCTCCCATTGTTAGAACCAAGCTGTCAGATCACCGCCGTGCTAGGACCGTAATTGTGCCTGCCTCCGACCATCAGCGCAACATGCAGACACTCCAGCGCCGCCGCGCTCTACTCCAGACCATCCAGCTGCGCCGTTGCCTGCAACCGCGCTGGTATCAGGCAACCACCAGCCACCGGTTGTCCAGAATCAACGCCGATATTTCGCCTGAACACATCCACACCGGCGCAACCAGACGCCGCTGTCGCTGGCGGCCGCTCCAGCGGCCACCGTCAGTAAAGAACTTACAGCCCACTCTCCACCGATGTACAGTCAGTGCCGGTCAAACGCGCGACCGCTCTAGCACCGCCGGATATGCGACGATCTGCCCCGACCCGACCTGAGACAGATTGGACTCGCCTAGATCCTGGTCGGAACACCACCAATCGCAGTCACAATCAACACACGCAGCCGGATCTGCACGGACTAGACCAAAGTCAGCGTGAACGCGCCGCCATCATTCACGATTCATCACTCGCCACAGTCAATCGTACCGTTCACAGTTGATATCGATTCAGTCGAAGCCTCTCGCCTTTTCAGTGCCGCCGTGACATATTTGGTCCGGCCGAAGCCACCAGCCATCGATTGTCGGTGCCGGTTAGACCCTGCCGTCACCTCCAACGTTCACCCGCCGCCGGATGCACTCCCATCGAGCAGGGTGTGTGTATGTGATAAAAAAGTTACAGTGACTTCTGACTGACTTCTTGGTGTATGTAATAAGTGTGTACCGTGTATACAATCAAAGAAAAATACACTGACAGCATATCACAACAGTAGATCACAAAGTAATATGCGATTACAAAGATAATACTTCAATCACATAATCACATACTGACTGACTAATAATCACAAACCCATCCATACAAATCACGTTTCACCAAGAAACCAGGCTCTGATACCAATTGTTGGCAATTGGATCGTTTTGGTTAACGTGATTCGATAAAAAAAAAAGGTAAACAATCAGCGGAAGCAAAAAATAATTTACCTGACTTCTGGGTTGGAGTAGAGGATGAAGATCTGTAAAGAACACCTCTGATCTTCTACAGTATGACCCAAAGTCAACTTTCTGGTGTTGTGTGGTCAACAATCCCCAGAGCGTTCTCAATCTGTTCCTTTTTTGTTTTCTACGTAAGTGGCGCAGACTTAGGTTATTAGGAACTGAGATAACTTATATAGTTGGGCTACTGTAGGGACCAGGAGGAGAAATTGGGCTGGGCCTCAATTAGATTTAATTAACCAAGTTTAGCCCAAAACTTTTAATTAAATCCAATAATAATAATATAGTCCAATAAAATGTTATTACTGCACTACCCATCCAATCCCAAAATTATGTTCTGGGCTCCTTCTTATTATGAGCCCGATAGTCTCCCCATGTTTAAGATATACAATGCCCATTAATTAATTAAGTCACTGACAACTCAAATTAATTAATATCTCTTCCGAGAGTAGTACCACTCAACCACATTATCATGTCGGAAATTAATCCACTTGCAAGATTTACATGATAAACTTTATGAGCTCCTCAAAGGGACATCATTAATCTATGACGGACATGGATTCCTTCTACAATCAACAGCACACCATAGAGACAGCATTATTTCCCAACTCTCCGAGTTTGTTGATTTAATTCATTTAAATCTCACCCATTGATGAATCAAAGAAATATATATTGCCTTACGTGTCGAGGTTATTGTGTAGGGATTAAGAGCACGAACATCCATAATAACAGAGATCAAGTTCTTCTATATAGACAGTACAAGTCGAACGATCTCAGACGGTCCTACTCAATACACAAAGCAGTGTACTAATGTGGTTCTATGATCAAGACAAACTAATATCAAACCACACTACAACCATACCGATAGATAGTCTCCATCTATCTCGGTTGTGAGCATCTATTTATACTTTATAAGGAAACTGATAATATGATCTTCTGCGTGTTGTCGCACAACATATTATCTACAATATAAAGTAAATAGACTTTTGCACAAACATATAAATAAACAATTTATAATATGCAAAAAATGTTTGATCATATGATTCTCATTTCAAATAAAATCGTTAAAAACATTGTTCAATACAAAAGCAAGACTTTTAGTATATAAATCTAACACTATCTTGATCACACCGGATTGGTCTCAGCCGTTTGTACTTATATGTGATGCAAGTGATGTAGCACTTGGAGTGGTGCTTGGGCAGCTAAGGGAGAAGAAGTTCTGCGTCATCTATTACGCCAGTAAGACTTTTGATGCAGCACAAAAGAACTACACTGTGATTGAAAAAGAGTTCTTAGCTGTGATGTATGCATTCAACAAGTTTCGACAGTATTTGGTTGACATGAAAACTATAGTGTACACGGATCATTCTGCGATTCGGTACTTAATGGAGAAGAAGGAGACAAAGCCGAGGATCATAAGATGGATTCTTCTACTTCAAGAGTTTGACATGGAGATCCGAGATAAGAAAGTTACGGAGAACGTATTAGCTGATCACTTATCAAGGTTAGAGACAAGGGAGCATTGTGATGATTCTTTTGAGTATATTGAGGAAATGTTCCCGGATGAGAAGATCATGGTTGTGTTCGTTGAAGGGGCTGAACGAGCGTGTGTTGTTGCTGCACAAGAGGTTGATCCATGGTATGCAAATTATGTAAATTACATTGCCGTGGGTGAAATTCCAAGAGATCTCAACCGTTATCAACTTGCCAAATTCAAGACAGATGTTGAGACTTTTATATGGTATAATCCGTTTGTTTACAAAATTTGCACAGATTCTATCATCCGTAGGTATGTGCCAGAGATGGAGATGGAGAGTGTTCTCGAGTTTTGCCATGCACAACCTAACGGGGGGCACTTCGGAGCTCAAAAGACAGTAGCCAAGGTACTTCAATCCGCTCTCTATTGGCCTACTTTGTTTAAAGATTGTGAAACCAATGTGGCGTCATGTGATAGATGTCAGTGTATGGGGAATATAAGTAGGAGAGACGAGATACCGCTTTAGCCGAGCATTGTTGTAGAGATCTTCGATGTGTGGGAAATCGATTTTATGGGGCCTTTTCTCCCGTCTAATAGATTTCTCTACATCCTTTTAGCTGTGGATTATGTTTCTAAGTGGGTGGAAGCCATTCCTACTCGCTTGAATGATTCGAGGACTGTAATATCTTTCTTGAAGAAGCATACCTTTGCCCACTTTGGAGTTTCTAGAGAACTAGTGAGTGATGGAGGGTCTCACTTCGTCAATAAATTTTTGGAAAAGGTGCTTAAAGATTATGGTGTCAAGCATAGGGTTACTACACCCTATCATCCTCAAGCGAATAGGCAAGCGGAGGTCTCTAACCTTTAAGTGAAGCAAATCTTGGAGAAGGTAGTAGGAACCAATAGGAAGGATTGGGCTATGAAGCTCAATGATGTGTTATGGGGGTTCCGAACTGAGTATAAGATGGTGTTGGATATGTCACCGTACCAAATTGTCTATGGGAAGCCATGCCATTTACCTGTGGAGATCCAACACAAAGCTTTTTGGGCTTTAAGGGGCTTGAACTTATCTCTTAAGGATGTGGGAGAGTTGAGGATGACTCACATTAATCAACTTGATGAGTTTAGGAGTCGTGCTTACATGAATTCTGAGATTTACAAGGAAAGGATGAAGAAGTGGCATGATTCTAAGATCTCATACAAAGAGTTCAAGCAAGGTGATGAGGTATTACTTTTTAACTCTCGTTTGAAGTTTTTCGCAGGGAAATTGAAATCGAAATGGACGGGTCCGTTCATGATTCATAGAGCCTGTGGAGGGGGGAGTTTTGAGCTTATTGACAAAGATGAAGATATTATCGCGGCGAATGGGCATCGATTGAAGCACTATAAGTCGCCGGATGATGCTTGTGTCATCTTTGAAGATACCTTGTTCTAGATTATTACCTCATGACTCTCCGACGTTAAACATGAGCTACTGTTGGGGGCTTTCCCTCCCGTTTTATTGCTTTATTTCTTTTGTATGTGTAAGAAATTTTAATATTTGAAGTGCTTACTTATTGGCAATTACATCTCTTTGCAAACTTAGGTTCGACTATAGTTTCTACTAAGTTTGGGGAGTGTGATGTACTTACCTCAATGAGCACCGATAGTATAATCTTTTCTTTGTGCCGTTTATTAGAGGAGTTGATTTTTTGCGACATATTTAAAACTTTAACCGGTTTTAATGTGTCAATTTTTTGCAATTTGCCTAATGTTTAGTGGTGTTTTGTTCCGTATTTTGAGTTGTTTGCAGAGTTACTCATGAATGTTAAGTTTTAGGATTGATTTTTGACGAAGTTATGCTCTATTTTAGTACCTAATGTTCGCTGTTAAGCTTGAAGTGTGTAGGGGATGAAGAAAACTCGATTTTGAAGCATCAGGGAGTCAATTCGACCAAGGAGGAGGGTCGAATCCGAGCTTTCAAGTCGAATCGAAGGGCAGAAATTATCCAGAATGTCAATTCGACCTGAGGCATAGCGATTCGTTTAGAGGCCCAGGTCGAATCGAAACGTGAAATCTTCCAGTGAGTCGATTCGACCACGACTGCTTCGATTCGACCAACAACTCAAGTCGAATCAAGGTCGAATCGGTGACCTAAATCTTACAGTGTGTTGATTCAACCTGGAGCATTTTGATTCGACTAGGAGAGCATGTCGAATCGAGGTCGAATTAAAGGTGAAAGTTATCTAGTGTGTCGATTCGACCACAATGAATTCAATTCAACCTCTTCAGCAGGTCGAATCGAGGTCGAATCAAGCCAAGTAAGTGTGTTCTTAACCCCGATTTCAAATCATTCGACCACTTTTGCACACCACCTTCACTCAAATTCACTCCGAATCGAAGAACACATGCCTAAATTCTTCAATCCTACGTGTTTTCGCACCAATTACACTACATTTCACCCTTTAATTCCTTCAATCCGTCGCGTTTTGGGCGAAATTAGTCGCAAGCTAGGGTTTTTGTGTGATTTGAAGGAGTTTAATCACTTGTTTGATTATGACCATGGGAAGAACAAAAGGTATGTTTTCTCAACTCAATTACCCTAGGATTGATGCTCTAGATGTTGACTTTGGAATGGGTAAGTTGATTGAATGTGTTTTATTGGAAATTCATGGTGATAGTTGGATATTTTGAACAATTTCATGTGGAAACTTGATTGGTTCGACTTGGATTGCTTAATTGATGTTAGAACCTTGAGTTTTATGTGAATTGTTAGGTGATTAGGGAGTGTGATTGATGAGCATGTTGGTATGGGTTAGAATTGTTGAAGTTGAAGTAGTTCATTGTGCTTGTTCATGTTGAATTACTTGAATAGCTTGATGCATGCTTATTGTTGGTTATGATTGTTTGATTATTATGGTTGGTTGGTGTTGAATCATGATGTATAAGAGAGGATTGAGTGTGTGGAACAAGTTTGGCTTGGTTGGTTATGTATTGAAACTTGAATTCTTTAGTAGAGTTGGATGCTATGTTAGTTAATTACTTGGTTTGTCTTCCTTGTTGGTTATTGAAGTATTATTTTCAGGACAAGGAAAAGATAAGGGCAAGGAGGTTGAGGTTCGATTGAAGAAGAGGCAGGATAAACCCTCTCGAGAGGATAATGTGACAAAGAAGTTGAGATTGAGGGAGAGGTTGTCTACGAATTTCAAAATTCAAATGAATGAGTAGGACGAGATTAAATAGAAGTGGTCTGAAGTGTCGGAGAAGATTGCTAGAACGAGGTACCAGGATGAGGATGCAATGCTTACTATGAGGATCCGGGATGATATATTGTGGATGTTCGACCAGGTAGGGATCCGTCATTTCATGGAGCTGAATAAGCCGACATACTTCCATGTTACGGCTGAGGTTATTTGTTCGGTCACAATGGAGAAGGATCCTTTTGAATTTCCTTACGAGTGCACATTCCAGCTTGGAGGAGTGATGATGACGTGGTCAGCGGAGGAGTTCAATGTGCTATTTCAGACTCCTACATAGATTTCTCGGGTGGAGAATGGATTTTTCAATGCCAATAATTTTTGGCGAGAGATTTCTGGGAAGGATGGAGACTTTAAGATGAAGGATGCGCGTGCCTCGATGATCAAGAATTCCGTGCTCAGATATATGGATAAAGTGCTGAGCAATACGTTGTTTTCCCGCTCGGAGGGAAGTTGTGTGTCTAGAGGAGAGCTCTATGCTCTGTGGTGCATGCTGAACGGGGTGAAGTTCAATGTAGGAGCTTATTTCATTTATCAGCTGAATCAGTTTAGGACCTACGGGTTTCAGAAGGTTAATATCGGAGGGTTGCTTACGATTGTGGCTGAGTACTATGACATGGACTTCACCGGCATCACACATGTTCTTGGAGAGCCTGATTTAGTCATGTTTTACTTGTGTAAAGGGAGGATTCGCTCATTTTCAAGATGGATATTGGTTCTTTACAAGGGGCCCTAAGCCTTTCGATTTCATGTTTCCCTTCGACGTGAGTGACATGCCTACCATTCGTGAGGAGAGGAACAGGTTGATGAACTCGTTGGGCCACACTTCTTTATCCATTACTGTCTGGACAAGAGGAGATTGGAGGACAGTGGCCCGGATGTGTGCGACTGGTATGGTTGCGGAGTTGCAGCAGATTGTAGATCAGGGAGAGTTCCGGCCGCCACAGCCACATCAGCCACCACCGCAGCAGTCATATGGAGACGAGGATGAGCATCAAGAGATGGATATCCCTGAGTAGCAGGAGAGGGTTTCTCGTCCCATTCTTGCGGTGCCTCAGTGATGAGTGATATTTTCACCTAAATTTTTGTGTCTTTTTATGTGTGTATTCATATTATTTTATCCATATTTGTGTACTATTTGGTTGTGTTTTGTGACTTTAAGGAAATGTGTGAGAATGAGCTTAAACGTATGAAAAACAGGTGAAAATAGAGCAAAAATGGAGACGGGAATTAAGTCGGGATGAAAAAGGCGAAAAAGGAAAAAATTCGGAAAAGACAACACAGAAAAGACAACATTATTCAGAAAAGTGTTGTCTATTCAGAAGTGCATGAAATGTACAGAGAGCTAAAATTTTACAAGAAAACACGGGCAGATGCATAAAAACACGACCGTGTTTTTATGCAAAAGTGTCAAAACTCAAGTGCAACTTCCAGACTTCCCCAGGGGGTATAAATACCCCCAATTACACCATTTGCACCAGATTTTTGAGGGTTTCACCCCTACACACACATCACACACCATTTTCTTCATGTTTCACCATCTTCTCCATCCATCCATCTACACTTGATTCCCTCCATCAAATCCACCATCCAAGTGATCAAGGAAATAAGGGGGAGTGAAGATTATAAGAAGAAGAAGAAACTCCATTGAAGGACTTCAAAGGGGGGAATCTAATTCTAATTTTTGTGAACTTATTTATAGTTTTGTCATGGGATTTGTAGATACAATTGTTTATGTTGTTTTCTCTAAGACGATGATAGACTAATCTCCCTTGTGAGATTATCTCCATGATTGGTGTTGGATAATTTAGTTTTTATGCAAATTAATTTTAATCTTGAATGGGCTTTGTGTTATTTCTATCATTGATTGTTAATTGCTTGATGTGTATGATTGATTTGTGTGATTAATTGTAATGGGCATGTGATTAGATTGGTAGATCAATTATATGTTGAAGATAGTTCATTGAATCATTTCATCATACACTTCATGTGCATTAATTTAGAATGAGATATGTCTATCCTTCTAGATTTAGAACCCTTTGATAGAACATTTGATTAGCTTAATCGAGAGATTAGTTGATTAGATGAGAAAACCCAAGCCATTAGTGAATTCATAGTACCTTGAAAGGGAATATTGCCTATGATTTAGTACCTAATTAGGGAACTTGTAGAGTAATTAATACCTATTGGGAGGTGTTCGCTATGGTCATGATCCTTTGTGCTTTTGGGAGCCTTATTGAGGGCCTACATCCTATCCATCTTGGTAGAGATTTTAGGTGGAATTAGTGATCACTCCTATGCCATGTCCATGATAGATTAGAATTAATTGCATAATTACTTGTAATCTATACCATGATTATTGCTAATCTCATCCTTGCATCATTTGGAACCCCTTTTATCTTTGCATTCATTTATTTCTTATTTCTTGCATTAGTATAATTGCATTCATTTGCATCTATCCCCCATTCCGTCGTCTTTATAAAATCACGATAAACTTGAGATCGCTTAAACTCTAGTGCCTACCTCCCTTTAGTTCGATAAATTCTTTAATTGGTTATCCCGACTATAATTCGACAAATCACTCAGCAGTAGCAGTGGGCTGGTCCGGATGATTATACATAGGAATAGTTCCATCTCTTGAATGAGCACCTGACCACGATCTGCGGGAATCAGCAGGAGACCAACAGACAGCTCGCACTCGCTAATGCCAACTATGCCACGCTGAATGATCGGCACAATGCCATGAATGAGCGGGTTGGTAAGATGAGTGATCGTGTAAATTTATTGGATAGGCATATCAGTAACCTATACTGGGTTGTGGAGCAAAATCTTGATGAGTCGAGTGAGGATGATGATGAGGATGATGATGCTCCGGAGGAGTAGAGCTGTATGTTTTTTTATTTACTCTGATTCATCTCATCTCCATTATTCTTTTTCTCTTTACAGGCTGTGTGTGTTTTTGCTTGAGTGGCATGTATATATTGTCATATTTGATCTTGGATGAGATGTGAGGATAGATTATGATGCATGAGTTGGATTTGTAGAGAAGCTTGTATGATTGCTTTGATATATGGGTTGATGGATTTTTGAGTATTCATATGTTCATGTGTTAATTTTCATTGATGAGGAGCATGTATAATTTGATAAGTATGTAGAGTTCTTGTGGAATTGATCTTGATTATGTGCTATGAAGAGTACTTAGGATTCTATTTGCCCATGTGAGGATTTGAGCCTTTTAATCATGCTTCATCATGATAAGTTTATTCTTGAGAGAATCATTTATATGAATGTATTCTAGAACTTGGCTTGGAGTCTTGTGTGAGACTTACAATTGGTGAATTACTAGGACATGATCTTAGCTCATTCTTGATTATTTGAGCTACTTAGCCAAAACTTTACCTTCCTATTGATTATGTATACCTTTGGTAGCCCCGTTTGAGCCTTAAAAAGTTTTTTCTTTGGCAAGCCGAAAAAAAGAGCCTTATTTAACCTTTACTTGAGCTTTGTTTAATACCCTATCCTATTCATTAGTGGAGAGTTGAGGTGAATAAGTGTTGCAAGAAGAAGAAGGAAGATAGAATAAGGTTGAGTAAAGTAAGAGAAGTGTATGGTTAAATTTTGTTTAGGGGTAGTGCCTGAAACTGGTACCTGATTGCTGTTTAAAAGGGTAGTACCTACAACTGGTACACTAGTTATCAAAAGAAGAATGATGTTGATGCAAGAAAGAGAAGGAAATTCAAAATTGCAAGTGCAAGAGGAGAAATTGGAGGAGAATATATTTCCGAATGAAGAAAGCAAGAACCTTCAAGGTAACTCTCTACTAGTGTTTGAGTCACTTATCTAAATTTTCCTACCCTTTCCAAAAAGCCAACATTACAACCCAAAAGCAAGTCATTTTTTATCCTAGTAATAAGTTGATTGTAAGTTAATTTTTGAGACCTTTGCCAAGCTTATGGTTACGCGTGAGTATGGATTGAGTATGAGCGTATACACTAACCTGTTAAGTGCAATTAGCACTTGAGTGAGAGAGTAACCCTTATCTTGTGAGCTAGATGACTTAGTACTCCGAATGGTATGATGATTGGGTGATATTTTGATTGAATGATATGTATGATGCAGGATATACTTGTTTTTAAATTGATGAAGTTGCATGTGGAATATATGTTGTACTTGGTGATCTCGTGAATTATACACGACTCCTTGGTTTGATTGCATTGCCTCGGGATAAGCAACATGTAAGTTTGGGAGTTTGATGAGTGTGTAAATTCACAAATCTTGCACCTGAATTTGTGCTATTATGGAGTGTTTGAAGGATGAAATCGGTTGAAAACTGATATATATTGTGAAAAGGCATGAATCAGGTGTTGTTGGAGCTATTTGAGTGGTTTTTCGAAGGAAATCGGAGTGGAAGTGTTGAAAATAGAAGAAAAGAAGTCGAAGCCATCCGATTGGGCAAAGCAGGAGTGCGATTCGACCTGAAGGAAATCAATTCGACCAGCCCTTCAGGTCGAATTGGCAGCACAACTTGTACAGAAGGTGGATTCGACCACGACAGGGGGATTCGACCTGGGCATCAGGTCGAATCGAGGTCGAATCGATTGGCTGGTAGGCCGATTTGACCTCGTCAAGTTGATTCAACCAGGGCAGTTGGTCGAATCGAACACCTGGGACTTACAGTAGGCTGATTCGACTTCCGATTTGACTTGTGGTGGTCGATTCGACCTGTTGTTGAGGTCGAATCGATGCTCGAGAACTTACCATATCCGTATTTTTACACCATCAATGAGTATGATCACTTAAAAAGCCCATTCCAAGCCTAGAAGATGTGAGTACAAGTGTAAAGAAGGCTTATGCAGCTTGATAAAAAAAAGGCATTGAATAATAAAGTCGTGAAGACGTAGAGTTGAGAGAAGGAGGGATCGTCCATCATCCGGAGGGGCTGTGACAGAGGTTCCGCTAGAGATTCAAGTAAGATTGGTCCAACTAACCATGATTGTTCTTAGATCAATCATGGGCTAGAGCCGCTTCGGTAGTTCTAGGGTTATGAAGGTTTCATGAGTTAATTTGCCTTTCGTGTGTAAACTCCGTACAATACTACTTGTGGTTTATTTTATATAAGATTGTGCGTTTTTAATCCATACTCACGGTCATTTTGTGCATCAATAATTGTTGTGTAGAGTCTGAATACATAACTCGACTATTGGTTGAGTGCGTTCACTGCTGAACAGGGTTTTATGTTATAATTCTAAATGAAGGGATTCCGAAGTTTTATTAGAACTATCTTATATGAATACTTGTTAATTGAATCACATTTGGGTTAATAAGTAGGATAAAGAGTATAACTTTATAGTACCTATAAAGGGAGATCAAATCAGGTTAGAGTACTAAGTGCACGGGAAATAATTGATTATGATAGTAACTAGAAAGGGGGTAAAGTATACATATTGCTCCGAGGATATTCACACGTGTCATACGCATATTTACTTGTGTCTATAGAGTGAATTTGCATGGTTTAGTGATGTGTCCATAAACCACAAGGCAGAGTCGGACATCGTCACACGAAAGTATGAATTAATAAGTGGAACTGGATGACCTGACGAACTACCTACTATCTTACTTGATCACAACTCACTTATCTCTTCTTCTTGTTATTTTTACTTGCTATTTCAATTAATAGTTATTACTTAATTTCAATATCAAAACCATTACAATTACCAATATAGTCATAATTTACTAGAACATAATTAAATTAATATTTTATCCGTCCCTTGGGTTCGATATATAACTTGGTCACCTTCGAAACTACGATTGATATCCTTCATACTTGAGGATTAAATTGTGTATTAAGAAAATGCCTATCAGCTGTCCCTCATGCACTCCCTCCTGTACTCCAGAATTATTATGTTGCTTCAACTCCATATGAACTTTGGACGGGTATAAACCCTGACTTGAGTAACTTTAGAGCTTGGGGATCAACAGCTTACGTACATGATTCATCGAGTCAGTATGGAAAGTTGGGTCCTAGAGGCAATCATTCCAAAGGTTACGTGTTCATAAGAGATCTGGATGGGAGCTTAACTGAGACAGAATCACGCAATGCTCATTTTCTGGAAACTGAATTTCCTAATAGAAGGGGCATCAGGGATGCCGAACCTATTTTCGAGATAGTAGAAAACCAACACCTACAAGATCCAAGTGGGAGTAATAAGCTGATAGTGTGGATCTTGATGGTGTGGATCTTAATAGATATTTGCCGATTGAGAATCAGGTGGTTCCCAATAAGAGCACTTTGTCTACAGAAGACCATTATCAGTTATCTCATCTCGAAAAGTTCTAGGAAACATGTGCCCAAAAGGCATTATGACATTAAAAGACATGTCATCTTGGTTTTACTAGAAAGTTGAGATGTTTCTCCTGCTGATGAGGAAGAACCCAGAAATGTTAAAGAAGCTCTAACTTGTCCGAAAAAGGAGAAATGGATGAAAGAGGAGATGGAGTCTATGAAGTCAAATCAAGTCTGGGGACTTGTAGATCTTCCGAAGGGACGAAAGATAATTGAGAATAAATGGATTCTCAAAATCGAGAGAAAGGTTCAATAGAGAGGCATAAAGCTCGTCGGGTGGAAAAATGTTTACTCAACAGAGGGTATTGACTATGAAGAAACTTTTTCACCTGTAGTGAGTTTTTCCTTGATTCATCTACTGTTGGCTATAGTGGCTAGTGTGGATTTAGAATTACAGCAAATGGATGTTAAGACCGTATTTCTCAATGGAGAATTAGAAGAAGAAATCTACATGCAATAGCCTGTAGGATTTATTCTTCGAGGTCAAGAGAATAAAGTTTGTAGATTGAAGAAGTCGATCTATGGACTCAAATAATCCTCTACACAGTGGCATTTGAGGTTTCACACTGGGATCATCTCATATAACTTCGTTATGATAAACGAAGACCACTGTGTTTACATTAAACGGTCCAATGGTTGTTTTGTGATTCTATCCTTGTATGTGGATGACATACTACTAGCGAGTAATAGCATAGAGTATCTTGAAACCATAGTAAGATGGTTATCTTCGTATTTCAAAATGAAAGACATGGGTGAAGCGGAGTACATGCTTGGTGTAAGATCCATAGGAATTGTTCAAAGAAGTTATTGGGTTTGTCTCAAGAGACTTACATCAAGAAACTTTTATAACGATTCAAGATGGATACCTGCAAACCTATAAATACTCATATTGTGAAAGGCGAATCATTGAGTCAGCAAATGTGTCCTAAGATTCAAGATGAAAAGAATGAAATGGCTAGAGTACCATATGCCAATGTGATTGACTGCAGACTATTCTCTCTGTTATCAATAGAATAATAGTACATTGAAATGGTGTAGCAAGAAACAGACTTGAATACACTGTCCACTAATGGAAGCCGAGTTTGTGGCATGTGCGTTTGCAGTTCAAGAGGCTATTTGGTTGAGAAGATTCATGAAATATTTGGAGGTCTCAAACACTTCAGTGGGAGCTATTTTAATTAATTGTGATAATCAGACGGTTATTGCTTACACAAAAGACCCCAAATATCATGGATAGACCAAACACATTGACATGAAGTTCAACTTTGTTAGAGATATAGTATATAAGAAGAAAGTGATTCTTAGTTACATTTCTACTCGTTTGATGTTATCAGATCCTTTTACCAAACCAATTTCTAGAAATGTATACAGAATACATGTAAAGGGATTAGGTTTGCGAAGGAATTTAAAACGATGTATTGAATATGTATATGTATGTTAATGGAATAGTTGATGACATAACTATACATATATGTTTTATAGATTATATGTGATGGTTCATATATAATAGTATGTCGGCAAGTTTTGATTAACTCTCTTATACGAGCAATCACCTCTGGCTAAGTGGGAGCGCAGAAATGAGATTACAATGATTAATGTAATTGGGATAGATTTCGCCACGAATCTGATCCAACTTGTTGTAAAGCTAAATCGCCGGAGATCCTATACGTTGGAGGGAGGATATCCGGGTTAAGTGTATGAGACACACTTGAACTTTGATTTACACGATGTCTGAATCAAATAAAATACGGCATACGCTTTCTTGGAAGGAAGTTAAAGACATTGTGACATGTGTTTTAAGAAAACGACATGTGCTATGTTGACCCCAATAGGATTGAGAAAATATCAAAAGTATGAGTCATTATCTATTGGTTACCCTTATGCTTTCTACTATATTCTAATTCTTCACTTTGGTGTTGCTACTTTAGCATGCTACCAAAAGAGCTATGGTTAATAATAGCGATGCGGTACATGTCTAGGAAAGCAGCTACAGTGGAAGACTGCAGATACTTAGTGAGATGAGAAGAACGTCTTAATTTAACATATACTACTGTGATTCATTGATTAGTCAATCAAGCAGGGTCTTGATTATGAATACAAAGTTATTTATAAAAAGGTTGAATATGCTCTGACAAATTCAAGGATTGAGAAGAGATATGTCAACTTATGTTAAATGTTCAAGAGTTCTGGGGTATAACGAGCTTGTTGAGTTTCATTGATAAACTGGTTGAGTTACTATATATATATCTAACAAGTGTATAGTGATTAAAACTCATATCTCGTGGGTCACACGATGTATTAATCTGTGCGAGAATATGATTCATGAAGAAATTGAGTCAGACGACTTTTTGACTTCATATGTGAGTGGGAGATGTAAACAATAATTATTTATTTAATTATTTTCCACATATGAGAGTAGATAAGAGAGGGAGTTAATGAAAAAGTTAATTAACTCCTGTGTCTCATGGGAAATAAGATTATTGCGTTAAGCAGTTATAATGCGCGGTATATAGAATATGTTTTGACAAGCGTATTCAGAACCGTACATGCAGAACGCAAGAATATGTTCACAAGCTGAAACACGCTGACGCGTTACAGAACGCAGAGCGCTGAAACGTTCATGTGCGTGAAAGAACGCAAGAGTGCGTTTTCTCTCTCGTTTTCTCTCCAGAAATCACATGCAAATCTAGTCATCAATTCCACAGTAATACACATTCGTGGAACATAATCTACAGCCCGGTATTGTATGGTTTGATCCAGAGATCACAATGTATCAACGTGAGTACCAATCGGTTCTTAAGATTCTTCCGCTGCAACTTAACCCTATGGAGAAAGGTAAGATTTCTCCCTATGCATTAATAGGGTTAGTGTTCTTATGAACGTGAGTTTTCCAACAGTCTGTGTTGTGGATTGATTAGGATTTTATCTTATGTATGATCAGAATACATGTATCAGAGGTGCAACGAGGATATGAGTGTTGGAATGGAGTATATGTAAACATACGTTCATACATCCGGTTCATATGTGGATGAAGTGATTTACAGGATATATATTTCAGCTGTGTGTTAGCTTAGTTGGCATCAGTTCCTGCAGCAAGGCTACACGATCCCACGTTGCAAAGTCACTCAACACATTAATCTACTAACTTTCAGTTTTGGATGGCATGTGTATAAGTTGTTCGATTGCATATTTCTGATGTATAATCTTCATCATTCGAGATATATCAATAAGAAAGAAACTCACCCTATAGTAGACGTAGGCTATTCATGGCCGAACTACTCTAATTCTCTGTGTTGTTGATTTCTTTTAAAAAGCACTACACACACATAATTCATTGTTTGCTATTTTCTTCATCTAAAAGTTCTTGTTTCAAGTTTGTTTGTTCATGTTGTGATTATGAATAGAAACACACCTGGATCCTACTTCTAATCTCTCAAGCAAAGATAACACACTCAATCTCACGTTTTCATATTTAAAAGCAAAGAACAATTGAATCAAACAAACTGTAAATGAAGAGAACAACACTCAAAGAATTATAGTGGTTCGATCATGATGATCTACGTCCACTTTCAAAGGAAATCGAGCACTCTTTCATTGATAGACAATTACACTTGAAGATAAAGATTGACTAACTACTTTGATCACTCATGGATCAAACTATCAAACTTGCAGAAGCTGAACAATAATCGTGTCTTCCATAGCAGCAAACTTGCTGCTTATATACCAGGTGGTGGACAGTTGGTTTGTTTCAGCTGTATAGCTGATGCCTCTCACCATCAAATGAGGCTTTGACACATCAGCATCTTCCTAACAACATACTTAACAAACTAACTCCCTCAAAGCTTCTTGAATCAGCTCCCTAACCAACACAACTGATTAATAACCTCCTAACAAACCCTAATCAACATGCACTCATGCAGCTAGTGTGTGATCTCATTCCAGCGTACAAACATCAAGAAATACGTATGCATTGCTCACATACTATAAGCCAACGTGATGCACCGTTTGCATGGGATCATGATCATGTTTTATACTCCAACTTCTAACAATTCTCCACCTTAAAACATGTATCATATCTTTCAACAAATTTGCTGCTCAATCCCTTTGTTGCTGCTCCATTATGAGCAGCTTCCTTCAAGATTACTAGAGATACATTCCAACTAAGCTCAAGCTTAGTTCAAACTTTGAACTAGGCAAGACTTTGGTTAAACAGTCTGCTTGATTGACAGATGTGTCAATCTTGTGTACCTTTACAACTCCATTCTCTACAAGTTCTCTCACAAAATACAACTTGACATCAATGTGCTTAGTCCTTTCATGATAGCCCTGATGTTTGGCTAAATGAATTGCACTTTGATTGTCACAAAATACCTCTACACAATCCTGCTTAATACCAAGTTCATGTAGCATTCCAGAGATCCATAATCCTTCCTTGATTGCTTCAGTTAAGGCTACAAACTCAGCCTCAGTTGTGGATAAAGCCACAACTGACTGGTGGCTTGCTTTCCAACTTATGGCTGTTCCAAAAAAGGTAAAGATATAATCAGTCAGTGATTTCCTTGTGTCCATATTGGCTGCATAGTCAGCATCCACATATCCATACAACACTTGATCTTGTTCCTGTCTTTTCTGAAATTTTAGACCTCTGTATGCAGAACCTTTGATGTACTTCATTGCCCATTTCACTGACTGCCAGTGTGGCTTCCCTGGATATGCCATAAATCTACTCAAGATACTCATGACATATCCCATATCTGGCCTGCAGCATACCATACAGTACATCAAACTTCCAACTGAACTTGCATAAGGTATCAAGTTCATTTCTTCTAACCCTGATGTAGTTGTAGGAGCCTGCTGTGATGATAACTTCAATCCCTGCTTAAAAGGTATTGTAACAGACTTACTTTCAAACATGTTATACCTTTTAAGAACCTTCACTAAGTAGAATTCCTGATTGAAAGTCAGACTTCCACAACTTCTTTCCCTAATAATGGACATCCCAAGTATCATCCTAGCTTCCCCTAAGTCCTTCATGTCAAATTCTGATTTTAGCATACCTTTGACCTTCTGAATACCACTTATGGTATGACTTGCTATCAACATATCATCAACATACAGAAGCAAATAAGTATACTGGTTCCCTTCTTTCATGTAATATACACAGCTGTCATATGAGCTTCTAGCAAATCCACAGACTGTTATATATTGATCAAACCTCAAGTACCACTGTCTAGGGCTTTGTTTAAGTCCATATAGTGACTTCTTAAGTAAACAAGCCTGAAGTTCTTTATTCTGGATATCAACTCCTTCTGGTACAGTCATGAAGATTTGTTCTTCTAATTCACCATGAAGAAAGGCAGTTGTTACATCCATTTGGTGAAGTTCAAGATCATACTGTGCTGTTAAGGATAGTATGATCCTTATAGAGCTATGCTTGACTACAGGTGAGAATATTTTATTGTAGTCCACTCCTTCTTTCTGTGAGAATCCCTTAGCTACCAATCTAGCTTTGTATCTTATTTTTCCATCTGTTGTTGCAGGGAGCTTCCTTTTAAAAATCCATTTACATCCCACTAACTTTTGTTTCAGAGGTTTATCTATTATCTTCCAAGTTCCATTTTTATCAAAGGACATAAGTTCCTCACTTATTGCAGTGATCTACTGACCAGTATCACGACTAGTTATTGCTTCCTTGTAGCTTTTAGGTTCACTAGCTTCAATCTCAGAGGCTGTGTATATAGCATATGAAACTTGATAAGCTTGAATATATATAGCTGGAGGATTTATTTCCCTTCTTTGTCTATCCTTTGCTAGATGGTATGTGTTGAGATCTGTTTTCTCTTTATCAGTACCTGGTGTGTCATCTACTGACTCAGTGATCTTATCAGACTCCACCTCAGACTCAATGCCCTCATTTGATATCACTGAGGTGTCAGTTTGCTCTAATAATGGCATCTTAGTTTCATTGAAGACAACATCCCTGCTAACCAGAAACTTATGACTGTCAAGACTCCATAGTCTGTAACCTTTTACACCAGATGGATAGCCAACCATTACACACCTCATGGCTCTAGGTTCTAGCTTGTCTTGCCTTATGTGTGCATAGGCAAGGCAGCCAATTGCCTTTAAATTGCCATAATCAACAGGTTTTCCTCTCCAAACCTGTTCTGGTGTTTTGAACTTCAAAGGTGTTGAGGGGCTTCTATTTATCAAATAAACTGCTATAGAATCTAACTCACCCCAGAAGCTTTTGTGAAAACCTCCACTACTCATCATACATCTAACCCTTTCCAGTATGGTTTGGTTCAACCTTTCAGCAACTCCATTTTGTTGTGGAGTGGAAGAGACTGTCTTGTGCCTTCTTATCCCCTTTTGTTTACAGAAGTTGTTAAACTCTTCAGATAGATATTCCAAACCATTATATGTTTTTAACACCTTCAAGGTAACTCCAGTTGCATTTTCAACCTCAATCAGCCAGTCTTTAAATTTTGACAGAGCTTTATCCTTTGATTTCAGGATGTATATCCAAGCTTTCCTTGAATAATCATCTATAAAGGAGACAAAATATTTACCTCCTCCCTTAGTCAAAGACTTGGCTGGCCCCATAGGTCAGAGTGGACATAATCAAGGATTGATGAGGAGGTGTGTTCACCTGCACCAAACTTCATCCTCTTTGATTTCCCTAGAACATAATGCTCACACTGTTCTAACTTAACTTCTGTTTCTCCACACAACAGGTTTTGTTTGGCTAGTTCTTGGAGTCCCCTTAAGCTTATATGAGCTAATCTCCCATGCCATAACAGTGTACTATCATGTGTTCCTATTGAATGAGCATGAGCAGTGACAGTGCTTCCACACAAGAAATACAAATCATGTTTCTTAATACCCTTCAGGAATGTATCATCTCCCTAGGTGACTGTGAGAAAACCATCTTTTGATTGGAAACCATATCCCATGGAATCAAGCTTACCAAGAGAGATTAAATTTCTTCTTAAACATCATGGAGAATCCTGACTGATCCATCAGTCAGTTCAAGCTTGATTGACCCTATTCCTTTGATCTTGCATGTTTGATCATTACCTAGGAGTACTGATCCACCATTCTGTTGCTTGAATTCACAAAACCACTGTTTGTTAGGGAACATATGGAAAGTGCAGCCTGAATCCATTACCCATTCAGAGGCAACTTCTGATGTTGTTATTGATAGAGCTTCAACAAAGTCTCCCTTGTCTTGAACTTGTGCTGTTTGATTAACTTGCATTTTCTGATCAGTATCCTTACTTTTGTCAATCCCTTTTGCTTTTTCAGCCTTCCATTTGTAACAGTTTCTTTTCATATGGCCTGGGAGATGACAGTGATAGCATTTCCTCACTTCACCTTCTTTGGTAGATGATCCTTCTCCCTTGCTGTCTTGTTTGTCAACATTCTTGTGATCCTTCTTCTTCCTGTTATTTCTTTTGAATTGAGAATTGTTTCTGACATTCAATCCTTCTCCTCCTGAGTTTGGTACACTCTCAGATATAAGTTGAAGCTGCCTAGACTTGAGTGCTAGTATTACACTGTCAAACTTGATAGTGCCTTGGTTAGCATACAACAATGTATCTTTAAAACTTTGAAAAGATTTTGGAAGTGCTGTCATTAGCATGAGAACCCTTTCTTCTAAAGAAATCTTAACATCAACACTTTCAAGATCATCCAAAATCTTGATGAATTCATCTACTTGACTTAATATAGGCTTTTCATCACTTATCTTGTATGCATGAATTTTCTCTCTGATATGCAGCCTATTTGCTAGTGTTTTCACCATGTACAGAGACTCTAATTTCTCCCAAACACCAATGGCAGTAGTTTCTCTAGCTACTTCACGTAATGCCTTATCCCCCAAACATAAAATGATGTTAGAGTGAGCTTTACGAAGTACCTCATCGTCCACTTGAACTCTTGGAGGACCTGCTGCTGAAGGATCTTTTATGATCTCAGTTTTGACCGGTGGAGGAGGCTTCAATGTATCAATGAGCCCTTGCTGTGTCAAGATCGCCTTCATCTTGAGTTTCCAGAGGCTGAAATCCATTTTCTCCGAGAGCTTCTCAATGTCAAAACGTGTGGTGTTCATCTTTTCCAATTCAGCTTCGTTTAATCTTCCTACAGACGGCGCCAATTGTTGTGATTATGAATAGAAACACACCTGGATCCTACTTCTAATCTCTCAAGCAAAGACAACACACTCAATCTCACGTTTTCAGATTTTAAAGCAAAGAACAATTGAATCAAAAAAACTGTAAATGAAGAGAACAACACTCAAAGAATTATAGTGGTTCGATCATGATGATCTACGTCCACTTTCAAAGGAAATCGAGCACTCTTTCATTGATAGACAATTACACTTGAAGATTAAGATTGACTAACTACTTTGATCACTCATGGATCAAACTATCAAACTTGCAGAAGCTGAACAATAATCGTGTCTTCCATAGCAGCAAACTTGCTGCTTATATACCAGGTGGTGGACAGTTGGTTTGTTTCAGCTGTATAGCTGATGCCTCTCACCATCCAACGAGGCTTTGACACATCAGCATCTTCCTAACAACATACTTAACAAACTAACTCCCTCAAAGCTTCTTGAATCAGCTCCCTAACCAATACAACTGATCAATAACCTCCTAACAAACCCTAATCAACATGCACTCATGCAGCTAGTGTGTGATCTCATTCCAACGTACAAACATCAAGAAATACGTATGCATTGCTCACATACTATCAGCCAACGTTATTCACCGTTTGCATGGGATCATGATCATGTTTTATACTCCAACTTCTAACAGTTCATTAAGTAATTAACTCATACACTTAAAAGAGCATTGTGAGATCTTCATCCTGACAGTTTGGTATAAATTGAGTTGAGCAGATTTCTTCCGTTTCCGGCTACTAATTTTGCTTCAATTTGGAAATTGAGTTCCAATTTCTTGGGTGTACAAAAATGAGTTTTCTTATTCATCTATGAAAAATTGTTCTAGAATTTCGAAGTTTATTTCAAATCTATGAAAAGTTTATTACTAATTTTGGTGGTTTACAACACTGCCACACGTTTTTCAAGTTTCAATTACCATATTCAGAATTTCAAATATTTATTTTAATCTTAGATTAGAATTTGGGGATGTGGAAAAAGTGCTCTTTGCTCATTCTTCATTATGATCTTATTGCTTAGCCATTATTTTTGGATATTAATTAGTAATTGATTTACTGGTTGATCATGCATTCTCTCTCTCTCTCTCTTTTTTTTTTTAATTTTTTTACAGGTGATGTTCTATCAGAGACATGGTCACTGGGGGTGTGGTGCACCATACTGGTGTGATGAAGAATGGTTTGGTATTCATTGGTGGACTACACGTTCGACCATGTTTGTTTTGGCACCTTTATTCATTCTCATTCAAACGTGTTGGTGAGTATTTTTGGATATGAAATGTTCTAATGGAGGCAGAGCGGACTTTTTCTGCAGAACACGTCATATTATGTCATGGATCTATTCATCTAGTAGATTACAAATTCTTCTCATATACGTGATTTGTTTCATCTAGTTTGTTAAAACTTATAAATTTATGTTTTCCAGAATTTCTGTAGCAATTGGGACCTGTGTAAAATTCTAACTCTAAATAGCCAGGGGATTAAGCAAGTCATTTCACAAATAACTAAACCTCTACATTTATATGTATGTAATGTGTTTTTTATGTCTGTAAGTTAAGTGCAGATCTTAATTTAACCTTATGTCAGAGCTCTTCCAATTATCAACTGTACCTGTCTTGATTGAGTGATCTTTCGAGAGATTCGATTACTCCATTAGAAATAGTACTTTGATGAGGTGTATTTCTTGCTTTTCAAGATAGAGTAATCTGATAATTGACTGAAGAATTTGTAGAATTATGAAGAGAAATAGAGAAGTTTCTAAAATTTTATAGGTTTAATACATGAGTTATTGCTAAATCATCACTCATTGCTTCATGACTGCTAGATATCTGCATATTTTTGTGTTCTGAATCAGCACTTTTTCTTTCTATAGGCAATTATATTGACTCAAATTGATCAAATTGGGCACTTACTCTCATGAAGATGTGCATTTCAGTCAGCTTACCTTCTCAAGCACCCCCAGATATCCATACTCTCCAAAGATTAGTCAATAATGTGAAGATAAACATTATTTTGGAGTCTAATCAATGTGTTTTCTAAAGAGAATATCTTCTAGATCTTGAATTGTCCAATGTGTGGTCAACATCACTAAATATGTTGTCTATTGATACTTTTCCCCCTCATATTTTGTTGATTAAACTATCGTAAGTCCAAGGCTTCTATCTGAAGTATACTTTTCATTGCTATAGAATGACATTGATCTTAAATGTTTTTCTTTTAAAGCAAATTCTTCTTTCTGTCTATTGCTAGCAAAAGAGGTAAGAGGATAACACCATGATTGAATTATGTTACTGTTTGAGGTGCCAGATTCACACGATACACTTCAGCTCTGTCAGTCATGTAGGCTGTTATGTTCGTGGTGAGCATAGCAGGAATGGTCATATTCAATATGATAGATGGCAGCATCAGAATGCCTCAATTGCTGCCTGACCTAGTGGATCAAGCATCCTTCTGGAAACTTTTCACAACATTTCCTATACTGGTCACTGCCTATATTTGCCACCAAAATGGTGAGTCTGAAACTCTTAAGCACATCTACATTGTTATTATTTACTTCGAATGGAAAGACATCTTGAATGTGATATGTCAAAAGAATGAATTCCTGGATGAACCTGACTTTACATTGCTTTATTTATTGAACTCCCCTTGGTTGAGTCTTCTACTTTTTTGGATGATATCGGTTTCAAAAGTTTGTCCACAAGGGATAAAATTTCTCTTTTTCTTTGTTTAATTTGGTTAGGAACTGAAGTTCACTTAATAATGATAATACAGAGTACAAGAGTTCTATGTTTGAGAAGAGGTCTGTAAGATCAAAACGTAGGGCATTTGAATATGCATGGTATTAAGAAGATAATGTATTCTTATAATCATTCTTCGGCTTTTTTGTATGTGCAATTTGGATCTCTACGCTGTTGCTTTTTTCAACTCAGCTTAATCTGAATATATCTACTTGATGACCTTGTGAAAGATCGAAGTTGCATTCGACAACCTCAATCTGCTGTTTTGTGATGTCATATTTGTCGCACCTAATAATGTATTGCTACTTACATTTGTTTTTCTTTTTTTACTTAACAAATCATCCAATAGAGAATGAGCTGGAGAACCTTCACAGATGAAGTTCATAGTCCGGACATCAATGTGTGTATGTTGCAACTAGCTTCTTTGGGTTTGTCCTCTTTGGTAAACAAACAATATTGGATGATGTTCTTGCTAATTTTGATGGAGATTTTGGTATCCCATATAGCTCATTGCTTGATAACATAGTGAGAGTAAGCTATGCCGTCCATCTGATTCTTGATTTCCAATCGTCTTCTACTCTCTTCGGCTGAATGTTGATGGCATCCTTTTCCCACATGCAATCTGTAATACCCCGTAAGTTCACGCTGCGATTTTCTGTCATGGTCCAATCTTTAAAGCCAAGATTTTCAACTCTTTGAAGCCCACATCCAAACTCAGCCCATTCATTAATCAACCGTGAGTTTAAAATTAAAACAGATAAGTTTTCTTTCTCCCCAAGAAATAAATCGTGATCTTCATAAAGGAGATATCTTTTCCCCTTATCAACCTATATCTTAGGAAAGTTTGTTAAATCCTATGAAAAGATGTGTATCATTATTTCGATCAGCCATGTGAATATAATTCCATTCTTTCCTTATTCTCTACAAACATTGACGTCACTTCACGGCTACAAACGAAGAGAGAAAGGTGAAGTTCTCACTCGTTCTTTCTCTTTTCTTCTTCTTTCCTTTTTCTTCTTTTTTTCTCCCTTTCTCTTCTCTTCTCCTCTGCCATCGTAAATTTTTTTTCCACCCCTCATTCTAGTTGGATTTCAATATCGTATTATACCTTGTGTAGTAACGTATAGTTGTATGGATATGTGGGGGTAATGATCGGTCCTTTAATTATAGGTTCGGAAGGAAGCACCGATCGAGACGTTTGATAATTGAGACTTACACTCACACGGTAAAAAGATGGGGATTCTTTCATTCTTATATGTGTTTAGATGATTCTTAGGTGGTAATTGAATTAAACTTGAAATTGTTGTCACTTATGAGTTGATGATCATACTTGAATGTTATGAAATTATATATGGCATAGATATGGGCTGTACTAGTGCCATACTATAGCATGGGTATGGGCTGTAATGGTGCCATACTATAGCATGGGTAAGGGCTGTGAAGGAGTGCCTTACTAACGAATCGCGATATCGTAAAGTTACACGGATAAGGGCCGAAAGGTGCCTTATTTTGACATGATAAGATTGCATTGTAAGTGAATTGAATTCTCGCATATGGATTATTTGATATATATGAGCATGTCTAGGTCTTCACTGAGCGTGTGGTTGCTTACCCCGATAATTAATTTTATCTCAGGTTAAGCGAGGCGAAAGCGTACGAACGGGGGCGCGTAGGCGAGGAGACTGAATAAATATTTTAATGGACTTCAGTTTATATAACGCATGGAATCAAGTTCTTTCTATGTTAAATATTGATGTCTAAAATTCATGGTATTGGTTCGCAGTATGAGTAGTTGTGACTGATTTGAATTAAAACGTGAGTTTGATGGATGTTGTTTTGCAATAATTTGATTTGGAGTTATACGTTTTGAAACCTGTTAAGCTTTTATCTTGTGATATGTGGTACAGTGGAGTAGTTCCTGAAATTTTGGGTTATTTTCGGTAGGAGTGTGGTCGTGTTCGTGGTTACTGTCACATACTTCCGTGAGTCGTCATGGTAGCTTGGTGGAAATTAGGAAATCAATGCATGTTTTCTTTGCTGTCATACATGGAAGCATTGGAATATGTCTTGCTGCTATATTTTCCCTCTAAAATTGGTTGCATACATGTTTTAGGTAGTGTTTCTTTTTTTAACAGGTGGACTGACTTGTACTTGGAAGTACAAGCACACATGACAATTTAATTTAATTTCAAGATTAGTAGTACATAACAATTGGGGTGATACAGTGGAGTGGAATTGATGAACACGTGACCTGCTTGTGAGTTTTCCACTTAATTGCTTTTCTTTAAAATACCACCTGTACATGTTTGTGAGGAAGTTTTTGCAAATACAAAACTTGTAGGACTAGTTCCTCTTTGAATATCCTTTATTCTTATAATATTAAATATCTATTTCCAATTTGCAGAACTCTGCAAACATTTTTTTTAAAATAAAGATTTCAGGAACTTAAAGGACTTACTTCCTATTTAATCTTTCTTATTTGGATTGTTTGCACAAGATCATTGAACTTATAGGACTGGACCCATCTCTCTTTCTCCTTATTTATAAAATACCTCACATTTGTTAAATGCATAATTTAGTCATGCCTTATTTAATATCCTTGAACGAAATAGTGCGAAACTATAGGTCCTGCATGTTTCAAATAGTCAAGAATTGGTGGGATTAAATTTATTGGCCTTCCACTAAGGTTTTGCAGAAGTGTTGCAAATAATTCTACTTAAATCTTGGTTTATACAATGACAAGTCCTGTATGTTTGCATGACATGGATTTCTTTTTGGGAATAAACTTGCAGTCCTTTACTCGCAAAGCTTTTGCAATAATATTTTATTTAATATTTTAAGACTAAATTTGCAGAACTTAAAGGATCTATCCCTCATCTAAATCTTTGCTGGAATTGTTTGCTAATATTTGTAAAAAGAAAACTTGCGGGACTTGTTGTTTTATTTGCTAACCTTTCACTTTGCAAGAAAACCTTTTTTTTTTTAATTTGCTGAAATTTATAGGACTAAGCCCATTTTCACTTCCTTCTTGTTTGCAAACTCCTTCTACTTGCCAAAAAAATAAATTTTTGGTCATGCCCTATTTAATATTCTATTTCAAAATACTATACCAATTTTCCTTGATAAATTTGGGGCGTGACAGATTGGTATCAGAGCAGGTATGCGATTCTGTATACTTGCTTAAAAAAATTTTTAAATTTTTATTTCCGCACATAAGTGAATTTCGTGGCTTGAATGATGTGATTTTGCAATTGTATAAAAGTTTAAATAAAGTCTCTTGCTACGCATCCACCGAGTACGACGCCCGCTTCAACCAAGGTATGAAAGTATAAATTGCATAAATTGATGACATGCGAGATATAAAATGAAAGTTTATGTTATATGAATAATGTGGGTTTTTCTTTATGATAAATGATGAATATTTAGAATTTTATTGCCAACCTATATGATTAGTAAAGATATTATCGCATTAGATGAGTGACTTGGCAAGACAACAAGCCTACATGAATTATCACCGGGACGTCAGACATGACTTGCCCACCCACATTGCTCACATGCTACAATTATGGAGACAAGTAAAGGATGTGGGTGAAGGTATTACTGACTATTGGGCTGGATTAAAGCTCATCAGTACTTTACCGTGGGCTTGGAAAGACATGGCCGATTCCATACATGCTGACCTTATGCATCACTCGGTTCAACACCAAGTTCCGCAAGTGGACCATGTGCAATTCACAGCCGTTTTGTTCATGAGAGTCGCAAGATGGTATCCGCCAAATCCCCCTCCTAGACATCATATCTGGGATATTCATAATGAGCAAGAAGAGCGGTTGGTAGGTTACCTTGCAAAGCCGGCACCGGCACTGGAACCCAATAACGAGCCAAATGGAGCCATGAATGAAAGAGAAATGGATGAGAATTTCGAGTCAGAGTATATGGAGACTAAATTACTTAAGTTTTAAATTCCATTTTTTTAAAAACTAAAAACAATACCCCTTATGTTAGGGACTCGAATTTATTTCATTATTTAGTATTCGTTATTTCATTATTTAACATTTGATTCTAATTTAATTTGCAAGTTTAAGGCAATTTTTCGTTCAATGATCAAAAATTTTATTATTATGATGTCTATGCCTCTATCATACATTGGCTACTTTGTACAATAATATGATTTGCATTATGATTTCATTCGTTAATCTGAATAAATGCTAAAATTATTTTCATGGTGGAATTGAAGGATGCCTCCAAGAAGGGATGTTCAAAACCCTCCAAACGCACCGAATGCTCCAAACGCTGATGCGGACGCTCATACAAGAATAGTACATGAGTTTCGCCAAAATCATCCACCCTTCTTCAAGGGAAGTGAAGGGCCCGAGTACGTGGAAGAGTGGCTACGAGCACTTGAGAGAATTTTTCATCTCTTAAGGTGCAATGATGAGCAGCGTGTGATCTGCGCATCCTACCAATTTACTGAAGATGCCGACCATTGGTGGGACGGATACTGGGAGATGAGACCCAATGAGAACCGGGAAGCTATTACCTGGGCAGAGTTCAAGGATATAGTAATGGCCAATTACTATCCTCAAGTTTACCGCAATAATATGGAGCATGAATTTTACAATCTCCAACAAGGGAATATGACCGTAATTGAGTATGAGCGGCGGTTCAATAAGCTGCGCTGATCAGCTCCACAGCTGGTCAATACCGAAGAGAAACGAGCCAAGAAGTTCCTGGATGGATTGCACTAGGATATACAAGAGAGAATGTCTTCACTGCCCGATATGAGCTATGCCAACACGTTTATGAGGGCCCAGAAAGTTGAAGCTTGCTTACTGAAGAGGCGAGCGAACAGAAAGCCGATGGAGAACCCAAACAAACGGAAATGGGAAAATTCTAGCCAAGGTAGAAACAACAATCAAAGACAAGCTAGAACGAACAACAACCCACCTGTCAACGTACAAAGACCAAAGCCTCTCTGCACACAGTGTGGGAAGAATCATCATGGAGAGTGTCTCATGGGACAAAACAAATTATTTAGGTGCTATGAAGTTGGCCATCAAGCACAGAACTGCCCAAAGCCATCCAACTTTAGACCTGATCGTAGGGGACCACCTCTGGGGGAAAACACAAGACAAGGCGCTGGTTTCGCTATGAACCAAGCTGAAGGGGACAATGAACCTAATGTTATGACAGGTACGTTAGCAGTGGGTAAATCCCGAGCTTTCACTTTGTTTGACACTGGTGCATCACATTCATTTATTTCTGCAAAGTATTGTAATAAGATTAACTGTAAACGAGTCAAGAGTGATGAACCTCTTGAGATTAGTCTACCTTCGGAGGAGAGAGTTGTTGTGAATACCTTAGTAGAAAGTGTGAGCGTACACATTGAAGGAGTAGACTTTAGCGTCAAGTCGTATGTTATGAACATGCATGGATTTGATTTGATTCTAGGAATGGATTGGCTTACCTACCATCAAGCCAATATAAAGTGCAAGGAACGAGTAATGATCTTAAGGGAACCAAAATCCGAGAAAGAACTGGTACACAAGCTCAAGAGTGGTGTAGTACCGAGAATATTATCTGCTGCAAAAGCTGCCAAGATGCTTAGAAAGAAGTCCTGCCAGGGATTCCTAGTCAACATTGTAGACACCAGGACCACAGAAGTACCACCTAGTGACATACCTATTGTCCGAGAGTATCTTGATGTCTTTCCGGATGATTTACCAGGCGTGCCTCCAAATCGTCAAGTAGAGTTTTCAATAGACTTGATACCAGGATCAGCACCAGTATCCAAAGCTCCGTATCGAATGGCGCCTGTGGAACTACAAGAGTTGAAAGTTCAGCTACAAGGGCTCTTGCACTTGGGGTTCATCCGCCCAAGCGTATCTCCATGGGGAGCGCCAATCCTGTCTGTTAAGAAGAAAGATGGATCCATGAGGATGTGTATTGACTACCGAGAGCTTAACAAGTTGACGATAAAGAACAAGTATCCCTTACCTCGAATTGAAGACTTGTTTGACCAATTAGAAGGAGCAAGTGTATTTTCCAAAATTGATTTAAGATCCGGGTACCATCAATTAAGAGTGAAGGAGTCAGACATTTCTAAGACTGCTTTAAGAACGCGTTATGGGCACTATGAATTTGTTGTCATGCCATTTGGGTTGAGTAATGCGCCTGCAGTGTTCATGGATCTGATGAATCGAGTTTTTTACCCGTATCTCGATTAGTTCGTTATAGTCTTCATCGACGACATTTTGGTATACTCCAAAGGTGAAGCACAACATGAGGAGCACTTGAGATTGGTATTCGAGAAACTTCGCAAGGAGAGGTTATACACGAAGTTTAAGAAGTGTGAGTTTTGGTTGAAGCAAGTCACATTCCTTGGACATGTGGTGACATCACAAGGGATTGAAGTAGATCCATCTAAGATAGAAGCAGTAAATCAGTGGAAGACACCTACAAATGTTCAAGAAGTTCGTAGTTTCTTGGGATTAGCTGGCTATTATCGAAGGTTCATAGAAGGATTCTCCAAGATAGCCTGTCCAATGACACGATTGATTCGTAAAGGAGAGAAGTTCATTTGGTCGGACAAGTGTGAAGAGAGCTTTCAAAGGTTAAAGCACGATTTGACTTCAGCACCCGTGTTGACAATCCCAAATCCGAATGAAGAGTTCACGATCTACAGTGATGCATCAAAGCAAGGACTCGGATGTGTATTGATGCAACATGGAAAGGTTATTGCATATGCCTCTAAACAGTTGAGGCCGCACGAAGTGAACTACCCTACTCATGACTTGGAGTTAGCGGTCGTAGTTCATGCTTTGAAGATATGGCGACACTACCTTTATGGTGGAAGATGTACGATCTTCACGGACCACAAGAGTTTGAAGTATCTGTTCACGCAGAAGGAGCTCAACATGAGACAACGGAGATTGTTAGAGTTGGTGAACGATTATGACTGCACCATTGAGCACCATCCAGGCAAGGCTAACGTAGTGGCCGACGCTTTGAGTCGGAAAACCAAAGTAGAGTTGAATAGTCTATATACCAAGCAAGAAGAGCTGGTCGAAGAGTTCGCCAAGATGCAAATTAAATTGGTGGTATCACCCTCCGGCACAAAGACGATCATTGCGGCATTGGAAATTCAGCCGAGTCTGAAAATAGAAATAAAAGAAGCTCAGGAACAAGATCATTTCTTGCAAGGAATGATGAAGAAGGCACTAGCTGGAGGCAAATACAATGGCTTCAAAGTGGACGAAGAGGGAGTTTTGACTTTAAATGGAAGATTGTGTGTTCCAATGGTTGAGAAGTTGAGAGAAAAGATTTTAAGTGAAGCGCATGGAGCGCCATACACCGCTCATCTGGGAGGAACGAAGATGTACCATGACTTGAAGGAAAGATTTTGGTGGCGAAGTATGAAACGAGATATTGGATACTTTGTTGAAAGATGTTTAATTTGCCAACAAGTTAAAATTGAACACCAGCGACCAGCCGGAAAGCTTAAACCACTCGAGATCCTCGAGTGGAAATAGGAGCAAATTGCCATGGATTTTGTAGTAGGTTTACCAAGGTCTTCGAAGGAAAATCATGCCATATGGGTCATCGTCGATCGATTGACCAAGTCAGCTCATTTCTTGCCCATAAAGATGACATTCAAGATGGAGCAGTATGCGCAGTTGTATATTCAAGAGATAGTGAGGCTACACGGTGTACCAATGTCAATAGTGTCTGACAGAGATACGCGCTTCACTTCAAGGTTTTGGGTAAGTCTGCACAAGACGATGGGAACTAAACTAAATTTCAGCACAACTTATCACCCACAAACGGATGGGCAATCTGAAAGAACAATCCAGATTTTGGAAGACATGCTAAGAGCCTGCACTGTTAACATGGGTGAAGCATGGGAGAAGTTCCTACCTCTTGTCGAATTTGCCTACAATAACAGCTATCAAGCAACTATCAAGATGGCTCCTTACTAGGTGCTCTATGGAAGGAAGTGTAGATCACCATTATATTGGGATGATGTTGGTGAGAAAGCTACTCTAGGCCCCAAGCAAATAGAAGAAGCAGTGGACAAGGTCAGAATAATTCGAGAAAGAATCAAGACTGCTCAAGATAGACAAAAGTCCTATGCTGATCAATGAAGAAAGGATTTACATTTTGAAGTCGGAGATCATGTCTTTCTGAAGGTGGCTCCCACGAAGGATGTCATACGATTTGGAAGGAGAGAAAAGCTTAGACCTCGTTTTGTTGGTCCATTTCAAATTCTTGATAGAGTTGGAGATCTAGCCTATCGTTTGGCGTTGCCACCCGAGTTATCCTTCGTGCACAATGTTTTCCACATTTCGATGTTGAGAAAATATGTTCATGATCTTAATCATGTTGTGAATTTCTCGACATTGGGGATTGGCAAGGACCTGACATATGAAGAAGAACATGTGTCCATTTTGGATCAAAAGGTCCAAAGGATTCGAAATCGTGACGTGCCACTCGTCAAAGTTCAATGGAGTCGACATACGGAAGATGAAGCTACATGGGAGAAGAAAGACGAATTTCAAGCAAGATACCCTTTTTTCTTCATTTCGGGTAAGAGATTTATATCATTAGAGAATTTCGAGGACGAAATTTTTATTAGGAGGGTAGGATGTAATTCCCCGTAAGTTCACGCTGCGATTTTCTGTCATGGCCCAATCTTTAAAGCCAAGGTTTTCAACTCTTTGAAGCCCACATCCAAACTCAGCCCATTCATTAATCAACCGTGAGTTTAAAATTAAAACAGATAAGTTTTCTTACTCCCCAAGAAATAAATCGTGATCTTCATAAAGGAGATATCTTTTCCCCTTATCAACCTATATCTTCAGAAAGTTTGTTAAATCCTATGAAGAGATGTGTATCATTATTTCGATCAGCCGTGTGAATATAATTCCATTCTTTCATTATTCTCTACACACATTGACGTCACTTCACAGCTGCAAACGAAGAGAGAACGGTGAAGTTCTCACTCGTTCTTTCTCTTTTCTTTTTCTTCTTTTTTCTCCCTTTCTCTTCTCTTCTCCTCTGCCATCGTAAATTTTTTTTCCACCCCTCATTCTAGTTGGATTTCAATATCGTATTATACCTTGTGTAGTAACGTATAGTTGTATGGTTATGTGGGGGTAATGATCGGTCCTTTAATTATAGGTTTGGAAAAAAGCACCGATCGAGACGTTTGATAATTGAGACTTAGACTCACACGGTAAAAAGATGGGGATTCTTTCATTCTTATATATGTTTAAATGATTCGTAGGTGGTAATTGAATTAAACTTGAAATTGTTGTCACTTATCAGTTGATGATCATACTTGAATGTTATGAAATTATATATGGCATGGGTATGGGCTGCACTAGTGCCATACTATAGCATGGGTATGGGCTGTAATGGTGCCATACTATAGCATGGGTAAGGGCTGTGAAGGAGTGCCTTACTAACAAATCGCGATATCGTAAAGTTACACGGATAAGGGCCGAAAGGTGCCTTATTTTGACATGATAAGATTGCATTGTAAGTGAATTGAATTCTCGCATATGGATTATTTGATATATATGAGCATGTCTAGGTCTTCACTGAGCGTGTGGTTGCTCACCCCGATAATTAATTTTATCTCAGGTTAAGCGAGGCGAAAGCGTATGAACGGGGGCGCGTAGGCGAGGAGACTGAATAAACATTTTAATGAACTTCAGTTTATATAACGCATGAAATCAAGTTCTTTCTATGTTAAATATTGATGTCTAAAATTCATGGTATTGGTTCGCAGTATGAGTAGTTGTGACTGATTTGAATTAAAACGTGAGTTTGTTGGATGTTGTTTTGCAATGATTTGATTTGGAGTTATACGTTTTGAAACCTATTAAGCTTTTATCTTGTGATATGTGGTACAGTGGAGTAGTTCCTGAAATTTTGGGTTGTTTTCGGTAGGAGTGTGGTCGTGTTCGTGGTTACTGTCACATACTTCCGTGAGTCGTCAAGGTAGCTTGGTGGAAATTAGGAAATCAATGCATGTTTTCTTTGCTGTCGTACATGGAATCATTGAAATATGTCTTGCTGCTATATTTTTCCTCTAAAATTGGTTGCATACATGTTTTAGGTAGTGTTTCTTTTTTTAACAGGTGGACCGACTTGTACTTGGAAGTACAAGCACACATGACAATTTAATTTAATTTCAAGATTAGTAGTACATAACAATTGGGGTGTTACAGTGGAGTGGAATTGATGAACACGTGACCTGCTTGTGAGTTTTCCACTTAATTGCTTTTCTTTAAAATACCACCTGTACATGTTTGTGAGGAAGTTTTTGCAAATGCAAAACTTGTAGGAGTAGTTCCTCTTTGAACATCCTTTATTCTTATAATATTAAATATCTATTTCCAATTTGCAGAACTCTGCAAACATTTTTTTTAAATAAAGATTTCAGGAACTTAAAGGACTTACTTCCTATTTAATCTTTCTTATTTGGATTGTTTGCACAAGATCATTGAACTTATAGGACTGGACTCATCTCTCTTTCTCCTTATTTATAAAATACCTCACATTTGTTAAATGCATAATTTAGTCATGCCTTATTTAATATCCTTGAACGAAATAGTGCGAAACTATAGGTCCTGCATGTTTCAAATAGTCAAGAATTGGTGGGATTATATTTATTGGCCTTCCACTAAGGTTTTGCAGAAGTGTTGCAAATAATTCTACTTAAATCTTGGTTTATACAATGACAAGTCCTGTATGTTTGCATGGCATTGATTTCTTTTTGGGAATAAACTTGCAGTCCTTTACTCTCAAAGCTTTTGCAATAATATTTTATTTAATATTTTAAGACTAAATTTGCAGAATTTAAAGGATCTATCCCTCATCTAAATCTTTGTTGGAATTGTTTGCTAAAATTTGTAAAAAGAAAACTTGCGGGACTTGCTGTTTTATTTGCTAACCTTTCACTTTGCAAGAAAACCTTTTTTTTTTAAATTTGCTGAAATTTATAGGACTAAGCCCATTTTCACTTCCTTCTTGTTTGCAAACTCCTTCTACTTGCCAAAAAAATAAATTTTTGGTCATGCCCTATTTAATATTCTATTTCAAAATACTATACCAATTTTCCTTGGTAAATTTGGGGCGTGACACAATCTCTCTTGTCTATGATGAGGAGATTCCTTTCTGTTACTGTAGCTCTTGTGAGTTTTATCTTCTTGGGAGAATTTCGACCCAAGCATATGGGACGCTTTCATTTCACCGGTCTCAGGTATGACTTGCGTTTTCGTGGACTTAATGGATATCAGCTAAGCTGATCATTCTCTCATGAGAATCCCAATGTCACTCACTTCGTTGCAAGTATTCTTGTCAAAAGGACTAAAGATGGGACATAGTTGAAAGCAATCAAAAAATGAAAATGTTGTAATCTGAGTTGGTTCAATCCTTCAAGCTGTTTTGTTTTAGCAGACAGACCCATTATCAAACCCCTTATTATAAATGATAGGAACCGATAGCTGCAACATGTGAAGTAACAATTTTTGCAAAATGTTCATCATAACATAAATACAGTTCATTCATTACAGGACAAAAGATCATATAAGACCCTCCTTATGATCACGTAAGCCCCTAATCAAATTTTTCATTCACCCCAACCCTATCAAATCAAATATACCCCTCAAATTCAAAAAAGTTAAACAAATCAGCATTTCTGTTGAAAGAAAAGTTAACGTCGTTATGTCTCTTCTAGTGCATTCTCTCGGCAACTCTCGGTTAACTCTATAAATTTTTTTGGGTACTCGATCCGATCCGAAAAAAATTAACCGAAAAATCCGATATTTTAGGGTAATTTTGGATTTACCCAAACCCGAAGCTATAACTTCGGTTCGGATTTCGGGTATTGTAAATGTACCCGAATTATCCGATTGAGTACTCGAAGTTTTTTTTAAAAAAAATTTATCTTTATTATAAATATAATTTGATTCATGAAATATTAAAATTTGATGCATTCTAATTTTTAATCATAAAATATATTTATTATCCTTTAAACATTACTTAATTAAATTTATTTATTTTTTAAATTTTCAATTATTTTTACATAATAAAAACACAATTTTATATTATTACATCCTTATCTTATCAAATTTAAATTTGAATTCTCCTTATATCATTAATTTTAATATGATTTAAGTTATCATATACATTAATGTATAAATATTTTTAATTAATTAAATAAAAATAACATATAAAAATATATAAATTTAATCTCACAACATAACTAAAATATACTATGTAAATCCTAACTTTAGTACAACAATTAATATTATTAGGATGTGATATGAATTTATTATATTCTTTTATAATATTTAAAAACAAAGAAAAAAATGATAAAAGAGATAAAATAAAATATTGCCTCAAAAATTAAACATTAAAAAGAATTATTTAAATCACACCTAATTAATTTATTATAAGAATATTTTAAAAATTAAAAAAATAAAAAAAAGTATTTTCGGGTACTTGAATTTTTGGATCTAAGAAATTTCAGATCGGGTTCGAATAATGAAATTCTCAACCCGAATTTTTGGGTACCCGATTCAAAAACCCAAAATACCCGAAACCCGATCCGATGTATACCCCTAGCTCATGTTGAAGTGTGGTTAATGTGAGGTTTTCAAATAGTATATAAATTATGAGTTGATCTAATGTACTCATTTGTACACTAATAATATGATTCATATTTAAAAATGAGTTAAACATATAAATCCTAATAACTCGGTTGACACATCATCTTTCCAAATCATTATTCACGTTTTTACTCTATCTGCCCTAGCTCTCCACGTCTTCAACTTCATCACCTCCTCCGTCACCCTCACTACTCCGGCCCTGCCTCCGCCTCACTCCGACTCGTCGACAATGCTTTCTTTTCGACTTTGCCCTCACTATGCTCTTGCCTCCATCTTTCTCTGCCTTCCTCCGCCTTCATTTCTTTCCCATTTCAATTTGTTCATCTTTTAATGTTTTTCTCATTGCATTCCAAATCTCTTTTGAATTGCAATAGATTTGATTTTCGTGATTTCTATGTTTATTTATTTCACTGTATAAAGGAAGATAGAATGTTGCAGTAGATTTGATATTCTTATAATTTGCGGACTTGCGGTGGATCTGATATTCATAAAGGAAGAGCTTCAAAATGAAGATAGAAACTCGGGCGGTGGATCCGATATTCATCGGTGGATCTGATATTCATAAAGGAAGAGTTTCAAAATGAAGATAGAAACTCGGGCGGTGGATCCGATATTCATAAAGGAAGAGTTTCAAAAAGGAAGATAGCTAAAATCTTCTAGAATCTCAAAATCATGCAAAATTTTGAGATTTTGTTTGATTTAACACAAATTTTGTTATATCAATGCCTGTATTAATTTTTATTTGTTAATGCATAGTTTGATTTAACTCAGATTTTTTTCTATCAATCAACTATTGTCTTCATAAATGTAAGTTCTAGAATATAAACTAAAAATGAATGGATATGTGGTAAAAATATTAATATAAAATATCAGTATTAGTAAATTGATACATTTATTAAGAATAGATTACATCAATAAAGTTTAACTTATACAATAGTTATTAAAAATGTGTCATGCTCATTAATTAATAAATACATTTATTTTATGGAATGTGTACATTTGCTAATAAAAACTTATACAGTCACTAATAAAAAACAAAAAAATATTTGATAATTTAATAATCAAAATTAATAAATATATTAAAGAGTAAAATATTATACATTTATTTTAAAAAATGTACACAGTAAAAGAACTCGAAAATATTTTATTCAAAATTATAAATACAAAAGTAAAATGTTATACATTTATTTTAAATACCATATACGACAGTTAATTAAATAATATTTCTTCCTATTTTGTTATTTGGGAATTATATCCACCCTTGGATATGCAGATATGCAGCCATCACGGTAATTAATAGTTAATAATTGAAGAAAATTTGACGTACGTGGAAGATCTTGAACTATCGATGAAGTAACCATTGGATCTGTGGAAGATCTTGAATTAACGATTAATTTGTGAAAGATCTCGAACATAAGATCTCGAATATAATCCATCATCAATGATGTTCTGATGTTTGAATAAAATCGCATGAAAATTTACAATTGACTAGAAAGGGAGAGGAAGCGAGAGGTGGAGGCGGGGAGAGAGGTGGAGGATGGGGAGAGAGAGAAGCTCAAAGTTGTGGTGGAAGAGCGTGGCTGAAGAGGAACGTAGCGCAGATTTGCAGAGAGAGAGGGTCAGCGCAAATTTGCACAAAGAGAGAGGGTGAGAGAGAACGATGAAATCTGAGAGAGGGAGAAGGTGAGGGTGAGAGAGCGCGTAAGATGACTCATGAGCTCAATTTCATATATTTAAATGTCTATGGGGATCCTCCCTACATTTGAATGTCTATGTGGATTTCCCCACAATGTCTATAAGGACTCTCCCCACATTTAAATATTTATGGGGGCATTCCCCACATTAGGGTCTATTGGCCTTTCTTTTAAAATAATTACTCAATCAATCAATTGAAATAATTGTTTGAATTTGTTTATCTCTTTTCAATTCCAAAACTTTTTAATTTAGGTCAACATATTACCCTTTATCAAAGAATACATGATCAATCTTTACTAAGAGAAGTGACTCTTCACGAAAAGACATTACTCTTCTTTAAGGAATACATCTCTTTACGAGAAGATACCTCTTTTCCGATAGACTTATCCCTTCATCAAAGGATATTACCCTTTATCAAGAGACACGATTATTTGCTAATGGACATTTTCCATAATCAAGTTTAGAAAATAACGATTGATGCGTAATACAATAACCACATGCATATATTATAACCACAATTGAATGATCACAATGAATAATATAGATCACAATGAATAATATAAATTGGTTTTGTGCATTTCATTTAATTAAATTATAAAAAGAAAGGAAACCTTCTTTCTATTGCCACATATATGCCCAACGCAGCTCGAATTCTCTGTGTCATTTGGAACATCATCTCCCGTATCACATCGTTAGATTGACAACACGTAGGAAAGAAAAACTATACCCAACCGATCCGAAAAAAATTACCCGTAATACCCAGTTTTTTCTGGTAATTTCGAGTATCGGGTAAACCCGGAACCGATTATTCACTATCGGATCGGGTATCGGGTTTTCAAAAATACCCGAATTACCCGATCGGGTTACCCAGTTAATTTTTTTTAATTTCTATTATATATATTAATATATAATATAATATATACTAACTACATTCCTCACCCATACCTTTTGTCTTTATCAATTATTATACACATTTCACAAATCAAACATTAACTTTTACACCACATCAAGTCCTCACAATATCTTTTATTATACTCTAATTTACACTTCTCCTCTTGCAAATTTTTCCATTTTTTTTGCAATTTAATAGGTTATGCTTCAACATGCTAATTGATTTGATGAACACTTCGATTAAAAATTTGTTTTAGAAAATACTACTGCTAAATAAACTAATAAATAAATAAATAAAAATCAACTTATTTATTTATGGGTTTGTTATTAATTGATTTTAATATTTAATTAATAAAATAATATATATATATATATATATATTAGACATCAATTATTGTGAGTTGAATAATATCAAACTCAAATTTATAATAATGCATCACGTCAATTTTTAGATTGTTGGAAAATCCTATTGAATTCAAGCAAAATAAATTTTTTTAGTTTAAAATTATATAATTAAAAAAATAATATAAAAATCGGGTAATCGGATCGGGTACCCAAAATTTCGGGTAATTTCGAGTACCCAAAATTTTGGATAATGATATTATCGGTTCGGGTTCGGATAATGAAATTTCGGGTAGTCAGACCCGAAATTCGAAAAACTCGATACCCGGTCCAATACCCATCTCTAGCCCTAAATGAAAAAAAACATCTTTTAAGGGTCGAAGGAAATATATATACTCCCTTCGTCCCGCACCAAGGGTGCATTTTACTTTTTTGCAAGTGGATTAAGTAGTATTATTATTTAATGTGTAGTGGGTAGTTGTATTAGTGGGACTGTGGGCTCCATATTTTAATTGTATTAATGAGTGAGTTGGGACCCATGTGTATAAAAAAGGAAAGAGAACCCTTGGGGTGGGACGACCAAAATGAAAAAAAGAGATCCTTTGAGCGGGACGAAGGGAGTACTCCCTCCGTCTCGCACTAATGGTTACGCTTCCTTTGTAGTCCCGCCCTAATGGTTACGCTTCCTTTGTAACAAAGGAAGCATAACCATTAGGGCAGGACGGAGGGAGTACAACAAAGGAAGCGTAACCATTAGGGCGGAACGGAGGGAGTACATTATTTTAATAAACTTAGCCCACCCCATTACAGATTTTTGGATCCGCCCTTAACTATACCCTAATCCTTAAACCCTTGAGGCGAAAGTGTTGGTTGGTGTCAAACCAAAGTCCTACATCGGTTAGAAGTGGGGATGGTGATGGGTGTATAAGTGCGAACAAGACTCTCCCTAGAATGAGGCATTTTGGGTGTGAAGCCCAGAAAGCAAAACCGTGCGGGCCAGTGGGAGGCCAAAAGCAGACAATATCATGCTAGTGGATTGAGTGGGCCCGGCTCCACTAGGTGGATAAACCCAACAAGTGGTATCAGAGCCAGGCCCCAGACTTAACCGGAGCGGCGCGGGAAAATACGGCACGGTTGTTGGCGGATCGGTGCGCGTCTCAAACTGATGTCTAGCCATAGAGGACTTTGTTTGAGGGAGGAGAAACGCGGCCCGGTTGGTGGCGGACTGACACCGTCTCTAACTGATGTCTAGCTAAGAGGGACTTTGTTTGAGGGGGAAACGCGTCGTAGTTGGTGGGATGTTCTCGCCTCAAACTGGTGGTCTAGCTGCGGGACTTTGTTTGAGGGGAAAATGTTGGTTGGTGTCAAACCAAAGTCCCACATCGGTTAGAAGTAAGGATGATGATGGGTTTATAAGTGCGAACTAGACTCTCCCTAGCATGAGGCCTTTTGGGTGTGAAGCCCAGAGTGCAAAACCGTGCGGGCCAGTGGGAGGCCTAAAGCGGACAATATCATGCTAGTGGATTGAGTGGGCCCGCCTCTGCTGGGCGAATAAACCCAACAAGTGTTGATTGGTGTCAAACCAGAGTCCCACATCGGTTAGAAGTGGGGATAGTGATGAGTTTATAAGTGCGGACTAGACTCTCCATAGCATGAGGTCTTTTGGGTGTGAAGCCCAGAGAGCAAAACCATGCGGGCCAGTGGGAGGCCCAAAGCGGACAATATCATGCTACTGGATTGAGTGGCCCCGACTCTACTGGGCGGATAAATCCAACAAGTGGTTTCAGAACCAGGCCCCAGACTTAACCGGAACGGCGCGGGAAAATATGGCCCAGTTGTTGGCGGACTGGTGCGTGTCTCAAACTGATGTCTAGCCATAGAGGACATTGTTTGAGGGGGAGAAAACGTGGCGCGGTTGGTGGCGGACTGGCACGCATCTCAAACTGATGTCTACCCACAAGAGACTTTGTTTGAGGGGAAAATGCGTCGTAGTTGGTGGAATGTTCTCGCCTCAAACCGGTGGTCTAGCTGCAGGACTTTGTTTGAGGGAAAAATGTTGGTTGGTGTCAAACCAAAGTCCCACATCGGTTAGAAGTGGGGATGGTGATGGGTTTATAAGTGCGGACAACCTTTTGGGTGTGAAGCCCAGAAAGCAAAACCGTGCGGGCCGATGGGAGGCCCAAAGCGGACAATATCATGATAGTGGATTGAGTGAGTCCGACTCCGCTGGGCGGATGAACCCAACAGAAGGTTGGATTTGTTTGCCCATCTTACATGTCAATCACATAAGTGAGTCCGACTCCGCTGGGCGGATGAACCCAGCAGAAGGTTGGATTTGTTTGCCCATCTTACATGTCAATTTGTTTGCTCATCTTACATGTCAATCACATAACGTATGACATAGAAGATGATATATCAAAATGTATATCTTCCATCATGGGTTAGTATTTCATTAATAATACTAAATCTTTAATTCATTAACAGTCATTTTCGATGGTCAGCAAAAGGATTCGACCATATATAAATACCCAATGAAATGAATATGAAGATGAATGGTAGTATGCAGACATTTTTATGAAAAGAAAAAAAAAAAAACTGCTCTTTTGCCAGCGATGCATGCATCTTAAATAACCAATTCAATCGAATTTTATTATTTATATTTCGCAAATAAATGTTGCATGTATGGTTTATCCAATAGTCGCATCTTATCCACCAACAGTCACAATTAGTACGATGGATTAGCAATCCAACCGTAAAAAAGAATGCTTTTCTATTTATTGTTATTTTATTTTCAAACGGTTACAATTATAAATCAAGGGTTGTAGTTTTTCAAATGCAATTTGTCAACGTTAGCCCGCATCTTAATACAAGAACTTTTTATAAATAAAATTTTTAAAAAATATATGTATAGTTAAGTGTTGACTTTTTCATTATATGTGTCAACAAATTATTGGACTGTCTCTATTTATTACCATTAAATATTAATTAATGAGGTAAATTAAAATGTTTCTTTAAATTTGTTTTCTAATCAAAATGTATTATACTAAAAAAATTCTATATGAAGAAAACATGTATGATTAATTTAATTCTGTAAATATAAAATTTAATTAACTTTTTTTATTTAGTACTTGAGGTTTTAGATTTTGTTGAACATATAAAATTTTGATTGATTTAAATTTAAATAACTATAATCACTAATTTATATTCCCTCCTACAACGAGGGTCAGATACCTTATGTTTGACATAAAATCTCTGACCCTCATTATCTGGGACAGAGGGAGTATAACATAAGGTATCTTGTAACGCCCCAGATTACGTTATGGGGTTGAGACACTACTAGATATACATTTTTCAATAATAACGGGATCAGAATTTACAGTGGAATTAATATAAAAATCCCCAAAACGATATTATAAATAAGTAAAGTTGCATAAAGATTATTACATTCTAGCGTCTACTCACCCGAGTAGAGTGAAATATCCAAAAGTAGTACGTTCAGATGATATATCTAAAATAAAGTTCTAACAAAATACCAAATATAAGATATAATATAAAGTCCTCTTATGGGCTTGGATCACCTGCAAGGGTCTTTCCGTCTTCTAAACCTTGTTCTAAAAATCAATAAGGGGATGAGCGTCTAAAACACACTAATTGGGTTAAACAAAATCATTGGGTTGAGTAGTCAAACTCATGTGATTTAATTGAGAAAGTAATTAAGTGTGACGATGATCATATGAATTATCACTACTAATTTCTTTTACGTCTTCCCAATGAGTTTGATAAAACCTACTTAACCATTTTTCTTGCGTGTTTATTTTTATAAGGAGTTTTAATTAGATAAACATTAATTCTTAATAAGTTTAAAATATGTTGTGGATATTTATTTTATTTCGCTTTTAATTATTTAATTTAATCAAACAATTTAGATAGTTCACACGCATCCTTGAAGAGGTGCTCTTAATTCTTTTAAAAATTATTCAAAAATTTAAGAAATGAAGCAAGCAATCTTAAATAGCAAACAGGGTTCGAATTTTTCTTTTAATATATTTGAAAGAAGTTATAATACACTATATATGTTGGGAAAAAGTAAATTACACTTGATAATTTGATTGTAACACAATTTAAACTTAATTAACCGGAAAAAAGAATTAGACGTCTAATTAATATATACTGGTACTACCAATATTAATCCACTCATTCCTATCCAAGATGCTCCATCATTTTCATTACCATTTCAATATTTATATATGTTTAATTTTATCATCTCATTTTAATATTTATATTTTCTTTTTTAATCGGTAAAACTCATACCAATCAATTAATATTAATTTCCACAAAACCTATACTTGATATATTAATTAAACCATCAATTATATTATATAGTTCAATTTAATATAAATTAAAATATTATATTTTTAATTTATGTGAAAAATAAATACTATAAAAATTAAAATGAGATGGTAATGTACTCCATTATTTTCTAGTTAATGGTCAACCTGGAACTACTGTTAAATGTTAATTAAATTTGTTTCTTAGTCTATTGAGGGACCCACTCGGATTATCTTGGAAAGGACAACTAAAAAGAAAACAAATTAGGAAGAAACACAGTACTTAGAAAACGAATAAAATTTTACTTAATTAATCAGAAAATTCTAAAATGCATTAAATTATTTTAATTTGTATATTTTATGAACATTAATAGTCTAGCTAAGAATCAAGAATTGAATACAAATAAAATTACGTGCTATTACCTTTCAGATTTTTTTTATAAAAAAAAATATAACGCTATGAGCTAGATTGAATATAAACCTTATAATAAATAATCGAATTAATTAACCTTCTTTTAATTTGGACCAGTATATTAATCATCTCATAAGTATCCTTTAATATCTAATCAAATTCTAACATTCATCCTCATGTGCTAGCAGGTCAATTACTTTGTATTAAAAACTTGTAAGTAGAATTTTCCTATAAGTAAATCTAATTTATTAAGTGATGATTTGAATCAAATCACAGACTCAATCTTATTTTCTTTATTATTCTTTATCATAATCTTGTTCTATGCCTCATTATAAGCGTGCCCAAATCTTATCTTTTATTATACAGTATTTAATTATTTCTTAACAATATGGAGCATGAAGATGAATCACCCACTAGAAATGGTATGTTTTAGACTATTTTATACTAAACAAATTGTGTATTATGCAATTTTTTCGTTTTCTTCCTAGTTCATTTTTTCTGAAAATCGCAAAGAAAATTCATCTCTGGTTGGCTGAAAAAGTTTATAAATTTCGGCAAGTGGTGATCGAAATTTTTGCTAATAAATTCGGCTGGTACTATATGAAATATATCGTAAAATTTCGGCAATTGGTGATCGAATTTTGTGTAAAATTTCAATCACTGTTGATTGAAATTTTTACACCTGCAATCAAATTTTTATTTTTACTAGTTTTGGTATTTATTCATCCCCTTATACATCAAATTATTCTTTTCAGGAAGATAAGATGTAAATAAAACAATATGCTAATGGTGCATCTCCTTTGAATGAGATGGTGATGAATTTTACGGATCTCTTCACCAATCATACTTTATTTAGAACTAGAGATGATCTTCTAAATTGGGTTAGAAAAGTTGGAAACGAAAATGGGATGGTTATTGTTGTTAATAGGTCTGATATAGGAAATAATTAGTACAAGGGTCGTTTATGCCTTGGTTGTGAAAGAGGAGGGGAATATCGTGATAGAATGCATAAAACGACCATCGTTTTAGCAAATGATGAAGTGGATGAATTTGATATCAATTTGAAAAAAAGATAGAGATTGGAGGAAGAGGGATACTGGAACAAAGAAATGTGGATGTCCTTTTCTATTGAAAGCTAGACAGCTAGAGCTTATGAGAGAGTGGGTTTTGGAAGTTGTTTGTGCAATACACGACCACCCTACTTCTACTTACCTAGAGAGTCATGCATTCGCCGGTCGTCTAGCTACTCCAGAGAAGGATTACGTAGTAGAGCTATCGTTGAGTAATGTGAAACCCAAGACAATTATACGAAAGTTGAAGAAAAAGTTCAAGAGTAATGTATCTAAACTAAAGACTATCTACAATGCTCGTACAAAACATAAGATCAATGAGCATGGTGGTCAGTCTCAGATGCAATTTTGAAGGGTAAGCTACGTGAGTACGATTATTACTTTCTCGATCGGCGATGTGGTAAAGTTGTGAGACCTTTTCTTTGCTCACCATAAGAGTATAGACTTGCTTCGTGCCTTTCCATCCGTGGTGCTAATGGATTGTACCTACAAGACATATAGGTTCAGATTTTCTTGTTGGAGATAGTTGGAGTTACTAGCACAGACATGACGTTTTGCATAGCATGTGCATTCATGAAATATGAGAAAGAAGACAACTATATATGGGCATTAAGCACTTTGAAATTATTGCTTGATAACTCATGTTATCCATCAGTGATCATCACAGATAGAGAGTTTGCTTTGATAAAAGCAGTGCAATGTGTCTTTCCTGGTACAACTCAATTTCTTTGTCGGTGGCATATAAGCAAGAATATACTTGCAAGTTGCAAGAAATATTTCAAGAAGAAGAATTAGAAATCATTCCAAGCATCATGGAACGTGTTGGTTGTATCCAATTATGTTTAAACTTTTGAGGTTTCGCTCAGAAATTTTCGTGATAGCTTTTCTGAATGGCCAATAGCTGTGACATATGTCATTCAGAGCTGGATCGAACCATACAAAGACAAGTTTGTAAGTTGTTGGACAAATAACATAATGCATTACGAGAATGTCACCACAAGTAGTTTAGGATTTGATTGTGAGATATGTTTACTTTGTTAAATTTTGTAAACATATATCTTACTTAGCATTCATATTTTTATTGGTTTTTATAGGGCCGAGGAACATCATGCAGCACTAAAGAGACAACTCAGAACGAGTATGGGTACGTTTGAGGATTGTTGGAATGAAATATATACACTATTGGAGTCATCTCATACCGAGATCAAGAATTCATTCGAGAGAGTTTAAATATTGTGCAACACAAGTATAGTCCAATTCACTTTAAAATTTTTTACGGTGTTGTCGGAAACCGCTTTAAATCGAATTTTGGAGGAGTTGAACAACTTGCAAACCCAGATTTTCTACAAATAAAAGGCAAAAGATCCCAGTACCTACCTATTATATTCGTGTATCATATCATTGATCAGTTTTTATCTATTTAATATTGTATTTATTTTGCAGAAGCAAACTAGGTTCAAGAAACCTCGTGTACAGTCAGAGACACTCCAGTCTCGTGACTTTGTGGCTTCGTTACCCCTGGAATGGATACCCTAGGTATCTAACATGATAAACGTCACTGGAGATAGTCATTGTGAATTTCGTGCAATTGCAAATATGATGGGTTTCGATGAGAGCTCTTGGGTTAGAGTTCGTAGGGATCTACATAGAGAGTTGACATCAAATGTTGAGATGTACACTGGGGTGTTTCTCATGGATGGACGAGTTGGCATGGTCATAGAAAAATTAGAATGTTTTGATTATGCTGCACCTAAGGACAAGTGGTTTGTTCTACCTGACATGGGTTACTTGGTTGCAAGTGCATGCAATGTAGTTTTCATGGCATTGACTCCTAAACAGAGCCTAACATTCTTACCACTGAAGACGAACCCACCCAAGCAGACGAAGAAGATATGCATGGCTCTTGTGAACGACAACCACTTCATCGCAGTTAATCTTCAGAATGGACACCCACACCCGCCAGTGGTAGTGCAATGGCATAAGTTTCGTCATCCAGCAGCAGATCCATGGATAAGATTCTTGCAAGAGTACATGTCTTCCACCAAGCCTATAGCTGAAACTATAATACTATGAACAGCTATGCTCAACATTTCAAGTATATTAGAATTTTGGCAAAATATTGTTGAAATCTTACAAATATTTTAGAATTATATTTTTTACATTATACGGCCATACTCAATTTAGAAGATCATCTCTAGTTCCAAATAAAGTATGATTAGTGAAGAGATTCGTAAAATCCATCATCATCTCATTCAAAGGAGATGCACCATTAGCAGATTGTTTTATATCCATCTTATCTTCCTGAAAAGAATAATTTAATGTATAAGGGGATGAATAAACACCAAAACTAGTAAAAATGAAAATTTGATTGCAGGTGTAAAAATTTCAAACAACAATGACCAAAATTTTACACAAAATTCGATAACTAGTTGCCGAAATTTTACGATATATTTTATATAATACCAGCCGATTTATTAGCAAAAATTTTGGTCACCACTGGCCGAAATTTATAAACTTTTTCAGCCAATCAGAGATGAAGTTTCTTTGCGATTTTCAGAAAAAATTAACTAAGAAGAAAACGTAAAAATTGCATAATACACAATTTGTTTAGTATAAAATAGTCTAAAACTTACCATTTCTAGTGGGTAATCATCTTCATACTCCATATTGCTAAGAAATAATCTCTTTCAAGCCCTAAACCAAAAATTAGGGCTTTCAAAATATAAATCATGAATCACATTATCCTTGATTGGATGAAAATAAATCTTTTGAGAATAAGCTAAAATTTTGTATACTTAGACTAACTCAATAAGTTTTCAAAGATTATGAGAATGAATGGAATTTAGTGTTAGTTCCTTCAAAACAATTTCTCTTCATTCTTCTCTATTCTTCATCTTCGTTCATTAGCGTATGATGTGTGTGTGATCAGTGTATGTTTTTGGTGTATTGTGTGTGAGTGTGTATTTTAGTTTGTGTTTTGGGTGTTGGGTGTACAAAACAAAAAATTTTATTTTATTTTTTTATTTAATAAATGGGTTGGGGTTTTTAAAATAGTGTAGGGCTATAAATGATATTTCACAAGTCTTTAGTCTTCAACACGGGTGCCTTAAGTAATACTGTGGGTGGCAATAGTGCCGCCCACATAAATTAGCTTTAGCGGACCAAAAGGAAGATGTATATATGGGTCTAAAGCCCATTGAATTACCATTATAAAATTTTTTAAGAAAATAATTATTATTATAATTATTATTTATGTAAATTTCTATCACAGTTTATTGAAAAGCCCATTCCAACTAAATTTAGATCAATATATTTTAAAATGTTAAAAGAATGTTCATTTTTCGAAATTTACCAACACTTTTTTTTAGTTTACATTATAGTTATAGCAATACTATATGTATATTATCTATACCTATATATAAAGAAGTTTCAGTCCAAATACTCTTACCCCTTTCCTGCTTCCCTTTGACATCACTCCTCTGGGCCTGCTGTACTCCCCCTTATCCTTCATCGCGCTTCAATTGTTGTTGTAGAGCCATAGGTAATATCCCTTCTTTCTTCATTGTTGTCCTGTGTCTTGATATTTTCGACTTTGTGATTCCTAAGAAAATAATTTGATGAAGGCAAAAGTTTGTGTGAGCCGGAGCACACAGGAATACATTCTGTGTGCTTTTAGAATTTTGTGATAAATTGTATATCTTTTAGTATAAAGATGTGTACCCTTTATTTTATAAGGAAAAAATTTGTGTGCGTCCGGGCGCACGGAAGCACATTCCGTGTGTCTTTAGAATTTTGTGTTAAATTGTATACGTGTGCCCTTTATTTTCTAAAGAAAAATAAAAAATATAATGAAAAATGTATACCCTTTAAAACAAAATAGTGTACCCTACCCTTATTAATTAAAGTGTATACTCTTTAGAACAAAATAATGTACTTTTATCTATATTACTAAATTCTAAAGGCGCACGGCGTGCGCCTGGACACACGCAAGCCTCACTCTTTGATGAAATGCTTGAATGGAAATGGTTTAGAAATCATATCAACTAAATTTAGATCAATCCATTTGGATATTTTAAAATGTTAAAAGAATGTTCATTTTTCAAAATTTATCAACACTTTTTTTTAGTTTACATTATTGTTATAGCAATACTATATGTATTTTAAAGTCTCATCAGCAAAATTTTGTTCAACATTGAAATTGTTTTGTTATTTGTGTTAAATTTATTGTAAAAGTACCATAAATTCAAATCAAAATTAGTGTTAAAAAAGTACCATTAAAATCAACTACACATTAAAATATTCCTCATATTTTTTTAATATCAGTGCAACTAATTATATTTTTTTTAAAGAAATTATCACATTTGATCTTGTATATATATGTCAAAATCTGCATTTAGTCTTTTTATCATTAAAGTCTTTAGTTTTAGTCTTTTTTTTTCATTTTATTCAATTTTAATATTTTATAGCATGTGATCATTTTTCATAGTTTCATAATTTGAAGTGGTTAAGTACATGTCGAGTTTAAAAGTTCCGTAACTTTTTCTTTTTTAAAAAAAAAAAATCTCAAATTTGTTAGAACATCTATTTTCGTCCCAAAACTTTTAATTTTGTTTCGTTTTTATACTAAAATAATAATTTTTTACCAATTTCATCCCAAAATTATGTAAAAATAGTGATTCAGCCTCATCTATAAAATTGAAAAAATTGGACATTTTTAAGTAAAAATGACAATGTTGGTGAGAATTTTTAGAAAAATTAAAAATTTTGAAATAATTTTTAATAAATAGATTCTTATTAACATTATTTTGATTTTAAATATATCTATTATAACATAGGATGGGGATAACAAATGAGCCAGCACTAATCCATTTTACCATATCGTAATTCAAGGTAATAGAATCTCAGTTTAATTCGTATGATTATATTAAAATAAATTATTAAATGCGTTAAATGAGTTATCGTGTAACCGTGTTGGCCATTGAAAATTTCGAGCTAATAACCTTAACGAGTTTGAAAAAAAAAATGATACTAACGGATTCCACATCTCCCATTTAAATACATCTTTTGAATTGACAGAAATCTAGTACATCTGTCTCACATTAAGGTTTACGTTTTTTATTTTGGGCTTTCTCAAATTAAGGTTTAAGTTTCTTTTTTTTATCAAGTTAAGCCACACAAAAAATTATTTATTCCATATAGGGTCCACCACAACACTAATACAATTAACCACTTCATTTTGTCACATCACTACACATTTAAATATTATATCTCTTAATGTACGTGCAAAAAAAAACAAACGTAAACTTTAACGCGAGACGGATGGAGTATGTGAGATGAGTTGTAAGACAAATTAATTCATTTTAAAAATATTATTATACAGGTAAAACATACTTATTGATAATTAAATTATATTTATAGTGTGTCATATAATAACACCTTAAATCATATTTTAATTTTAATGCATTATTCATCATATTTTAGAAAAATATATTTTAACTATTAGTAAATATATTTTAACTATAAAACAATCATATTTTAATACATTTTAGGGACCCCCACCGCCTCTGCCCTGGAGATTGGTGGAGAAGGTAAATCGCAGGATGTGATTCAAGTGGCTTATAGAGAGAGCTCACTGTCTAACTTGTGCTTGCAAGGGTCAAATCCATGCCAAAAGACATGATTCAAACCCCACCCTGCAGTAACCAAGCTCAGTTGGAAGACATTTTGGCTTATAGAGAGAACTGTTTAACTTGTGCTTGCAAAAGGCCAAATTCATGCCAAAAGGATTCAAACACACACCCTGCAGCAACCAAGCTCTGGAGATTGGTGGAGAAGGCCAAATCCATGCCAAAAGACAGGATTTAAATCTACACCCTGCAGCAACCAAGCTCTGGAGATTGGTGGAGCAGGATGTGATTCAAGTGGCATATAGAGAGAGTTCACTGTTTAACTTGTGCTTGCAAGGGTCAAATTCATGTCAAAAGGCAGTATTCAAACCCCCACTCTGCAGCAACCAAGCTCAGTTGGAAGTCATTTCCACTTTCCCCTCTACCACTTGAGTTATGCCCTGGGAGCCTCTCTTTTTTTATGTATAGAGAGCTCACTGTTTAACTTGTGCTTGCAATGAGCCAAATCCATGCCAAAAGATAGGATTCGAACCTCACCCTACAAGCTCAGTTGAAAGGCATTTCCACCCTCCCTCTACCACTTGAGCTATGCACTGTGAGCCTCTCTTTCTTTTATGTATAGACTGCATTCAGGTTGTGATGTACTCCCTCCGCCCCATAGAAGTGACACACTTTTCTTTTTGGTTTGTCCCACTAAAGTTGACACATTTCCTTTTTAATACATGGACCCACACAAAAATAATTAATTTATTCTCATAGGCCCCACATATCGCCTCTAATATAACTACCCACTACACATTAAATATTATTTATCTCATTTAACTTTACATTAAATTATTATACTCTTTAATCTCCGTGCCCAAAAAAAATTATATCAACTTCTCCGGAACGGAATGAGTAATATCTTAGGTGAGGCCTCTTTGATCCAATGGGCTGAAGTCGGATTTAGGTTGGGTTGGAATAAGATGCATACATGAGTACTAAATTGGTCTGCCCAAGCTTTGAAAGGAAAGAGATTCATATAAATCTGGTTCACGTTACACTATATTTTGGAAAAAATAATTTTTAATATATAAAAAATATTATTTTGAGAAATGAATTATTACCCTTTTTAATTAGTTATTATTTTTAACTAAGATGTTATCAATTTTTATTAAAATATCATCATCTTTTATTTACATTATAAATTATTTATAAAATAATTTATTAGTACATTACTAATAATTTTCGTCAATTAGATATCATTTTAATAAAAATATATATTACAAATTATTTACAGTTTATTAACTAGTGCATCACTAATAATTTTCATCAATCATATATCATGTTAATAAAAATATATTATCCTTTTTTATCGTCTCACCAAACTTATTTGGTGTGATAGTTTCATACACATATTTTTCTTTCTTTTTAGAGTGTATATTGAGTGCTCTCGGGTGCAAGGGTGCACACATATGTGTATGCAAAATAATTTGATACATGAAATCAAGAAATTTCCAAATGCATTAACTCAGTCAACTACTCCATATTTGTCATTTTCTTCCTAACTTCTTTGCATACTTTTCAATACTATGACGTTTCTCTTATCAAGATAGTATTATTTTGTTCCCCAATCTTCATCATCTTATTACATATATGCAAAAATATTGTATTTATCGCCACAATTTGTTACACATATTTATAAAAGTCACACCATCTCACGTTTTATTTGCTTGAACTCATGTTTGATTTGCCGTTGAAGAGTGTAAAATACGTGATTAAAACATCCAACAAATTAACATAAAAACAAACACATCCTTAGCATACACATACACACATATAAATACACACACACAACAATCTCTCTTATCACAACCCATATTTTCTCCAATGAGTAGCAAGGTTCACTCACAAAGAAACATCCCCTTCTCTTGGGAAAACGAGCCGGGCGTAAGCAAGGCGGCTCCTCCACAGTTCCACCTTCCGTCGCCTAAGCTGCCGCCTCCTCCGTGCCCACCGGAGAACACTAGGTTTTCCTTCCATGACCTCCAAATACCTCTCCCGCCTTGCGCGTTTCAAGCGCCATCGAGAAGCTCTTCGAGGAAGGGCATGAAGAAGATTGATGATCCATTCTTGATTGCTTTCAAAGAGGTGACAAAAAGTGGGAAAAAGGGCAGCCTTCAAGTGATCAAAAAATGGTGGATTTAGGGTTTGGAATGATGAAGAATATCTCCATTTTTTCATGCAAGCATTCATCTTGTGGTGTTGCAGATGATAGTGTTGTTAGATTATCACAAATTCCTGTTTCTAGATCATCATCACGTAAGGGTTGAATTAATTATTAATTCTTGATTAATTTTTTTTAATCGTGAAATTAGAGACCTCCAATAATTAGACATATACTATATTTAATTAGTTAGATCATAATATTATAGAAACATGTTATTAAATAAAGAGATGTAATATTTTCTTTCATACTGCAATCATGATATATTAATTCGATTATTTATGATAAGGTTTATATTCAATCTAGCTCATTGCGTTATATTTTTTTTTTATAAAAAAAATCTGAAAGGTAATAGCACGTAATTTTATTTGTATTCAATTTTTGATTCTTAGCTAGACTATTAATGTTCGTAAAATATTTCAAATATTGACAAATTAAAATAATTTAATGCATTTTAGAATTTTCTGATTAATTAAGTAAAATTTTATTCGTTTTCTAAGTACTGTGTTTCTTCCTAATTTGTGTTCTTTTTAGTTGTCCTTTCCAAGATAATCCGAGTGGGTCCCTCAATAGACTAAGAAAGCAATTTAATTAACATTTAACAGTGGTTCCAGGCTGACCATTAACTAGAAAAAAATAATGGAGTACATTACCATCTCATTTTAATTTTTATAGTATTTATTTTTCACATAAATTAAAAATATAATATTTTAATTTATATTAAATTGAACTATATAATATAATCGATGGTTTAATTAATATATCAAGTATAGGTTTTGTGGAAATATTAATTGATTGGTATGAGTTTTACCCATTAAAAAAGAAAATATAAATATTAAAATGAGATGATAAAATTAAACATATATAAATATTGAAATGGTAATGAAAATGATGGAGCATCTTGGATAGGAATGAGTGGATTAATATTGGTAGTACCAGTATATATTAATTAGACGTCTAATTCTTTTTTCCGGTTAATTAATTTTAAATTGTGTTATAATCAAATTATCAAGTGTAATTTACTTTTTCCCAACATATATAGTGTATTATAATTTCTTTCAAATATATTATTATAAGAAAAATTGGAACCCTGTTTACTATTTAAGATTGCTTGCTTCATTTCTTAAATTTTTAAATAATTTTTAAAAGAATTAAGAGCACCTCTTCAAGGATGCGAGTGAACTATCTAAATTGTTTGATTAAATTTTAATTTAATACTTTTTAATTAATAAATTAAATTAGATAATTAAAAGCGAAATAAAATAAATATCCACAGCATATTTTAAACTTATTAAGAATTAATGTTTATCTAATTAAAACTCCTTATAAAAATTAACACGCAAGAAAAATGGTTAAGTAGGTTTTATCAAATTCATGTGGAAGACGTAAAAGAAATTAGTAGTGATAATTCATATGATCATCGTCACACTTAATTACTTTCTCAATTAAATCACATGAGTTTGACTACTCAAGTCTATGATTTTGTTTCCATTTGCCAAATGTTAAACTCCCATCCTTACAAATTTTGTTAGACTTAAATGTGCTTATCATCACAATTAATTTACAAAATTAAATTAAACAAATATATATATATATATATATATATATATATATATATATATATATATATATATATATATATATATATATATATATATAAACTCTTGGACTCGGTCTAGCCGGCTGGACGAGATTTATTTTGTATTGTCTGTATTTAGGAATTAATTATTACTTAATTTAAAAAGAAAGGAAAATATTTGTATGAAACTATCTCACCAAATGAATTTTGTGAGACGAGAAGGATAAAAAATGATAATATTTTTTTATTAACATGATATATGATTGATGAAGAATATCTCCATTTTTTCATGGTGTTGCAGAGGATAGTGTTGTTAGGTTATCACAAATTCCTGTTTCTAGATCATCATCACGTAAGGGTTGAATTATATTCTTTGTATACATATTATTTTATTTTGTATATGTGTTTTGTAATAATTTTGTACTTTTTTCACATTAAGTTTTCATTAAAAAAACTAACATCCATATGTGTATAACTTTTTATTGAATATTATATACAAATTTTCATTAAAAAAATTAAAAATTAAATTGTATACATTTTTACTCTTAATTATATATATTTTTGTTTATATTTGTATGTGGTTGCACCCTATCTTTAGGTGCACCCGGATGCACACTATATATTGCCTTCTTTTTAAAATTAAGTAATAATTAATTCCTAAATACAGACAATACAAAATAAATCTCGTCCAGCCGGCTAGACCGAGTCCAAGAGTTTGTATATATTAGTTTAAACGTTATCCTTGATTGGATAAAAATAAATCTTTTGAGAATAAACTAAAATTTTGTATACTTAGACTAACTCAATAAGTTTGCAAAGATTATGGGAATGAATGGAATTTAGTGTTAGTTCCTTCAAAATCTTTTCTCTTCATTCTTCTCTATTCTTCATCTTCGTTCATCAGCATGTGATGTATGTGTGATCAGTGTGTGTTTTTGGTGTATTGTGTGTGAGTGTGTATTTTTAGTTAGTTTTTGGGTGTTGGGTGTGCAAAGCAAAAAAATTTATTTTATTTTTTATTTAATAAATGGGTTGGGGTTTTTAAAATAGTATAGGGCTATAAATGATATTTAACAAGTCTTTCGTCTTCAATACGGGTTCCTTAAGTAATACTTCGGGTGGCAATAGTGCTACCCAATTTATGCATATATCAGTCATTACTTCCAACAGAATATTTGATTAGTGTGTTAAGAGGGATGTTAAATGCATTGGATCTGATTTATAGGACTATCATATAGGATTACGGGCTAAAGGGGTCATGAGTTAAGCGATTCATGTTAAAACGAGCCATTATTTATGCAGACTTAATTCTAATCCTAGCGGCCATCAGGCTAAACGTGCCACTAACTGGTCAAAGAATAAAAAAGAATGAATATAATTTGAAACATAAATAAATAAATAAATAAATAAACATTAAAAAGATATCAAATGTTGTCCTAACGTCAATAATGAACTATAAATTTTTTAATTTTAACGTAAAAATCAAAAAGAAATTTAGGATTCCAAATGCGCAAAATTACTTTGTGAATTGAGATAATTGATTTTCAATATTATTTTTAAAATATCTCTCATATTTTATTCTTAAATTATTTTATTTTAAAATGATAAAACAACAAAAATGTAGTAAGTTAGAGGTATTAAATTATTAAATATAATTATTAATATAAATTATTTTTTAATATACAAAAAAATATTATTAATATTAATAATTTGAATATATTACTCTCTCCGTCCGGTTCTAAGGTGTCAGTTGGCTTTTTGCACGTGGATTAAGGAGTATTATTATATGTAAAGTGGGTAGTTGAATTAGAGGGAAGTGGAGGGAAATTGATACCTTTGAAGCGGACTCCAAAAATAGTAAAATGTACACTTTAGAAGCGGACAGAGGGAGTATTAATTAATTTTTATAATAAAAAAAATTAATTGAGTTAATTCGGCTAACTCTTTTAACCTACAGGCTAGCCCTATAAGGCCGCAAGCTAATCAATTTGGACCAAAAAGAATCTTATCCAAACAAGCCACTACTTACACAAAGCTAGGCCTACATTTTCCTGGATTAAAGGCTTTGAGAAGAAATTTTAGGGATTGGATTAGGGTTCATTGGGGTTCAATTTGATTCTCTTAGAAATTTTAGGTTTAGAATTAAAATTTCCCTCTTAGTTTTGTGTTTAAATTTTTAGAAGAGATACGCATCTTTGAAATCGTTCAACGGTAGCAATGTCGGATACCGGTCATCGTTGCCGGAGCTTCTTCAACAGGACACTATGATTGGGGGCTTGATGTATATTTCTTCAGAATTTTGAATTTTTCATTCTTTAATCATTTATTTAGTTTTTTTTAATTAAATAATGTTTGTTTATTTATTTTAATTACATGTACTCACAAGTCACAACCTCTCATTTCTCTTTTTTAACTTTGAAGTATAGAATTAGTAAAAAATGTATTAATAACTTTTTATCTTGTTCCATTTATACTTTTTTCAAGTTTTTTTATTGGTGAGATTCATTCTCATGCTTATCCTTAACTAAACAATCCCTCCAATGTGTTGGTGCCATGTGTCACCAACTTCCTGGCCATGCCTCGTTTGCTTGAATGTTAACTTTTTGGTCCTCTTTCGGGCCTTTGTTTGGGCCTCCGTATCTTTCCATGATTTTATGTCTGGGCTTCAGTTCATCGAAGTCTTGGTGTTTAACTCCTATAACATTCCAATATAGAAGTTACGATGAAAAGACAAGAGAAATTGTGAAAAATGCCATTTATAATAAATAATTTTGAAAAAATGCCACTCATCATAATCTTTTTTGAAAAAATGCCATTTTAAACTTTTTTTTTACTCCTCTTTATATAATTAATACATTTTCGTCCGTATAGTTAGTTGCACATATAGTCGCGTGCAGTGGTCGCACATATATTGGTAAATAAATAAATAATTGTACATATAATCTCGTGTAGGGTTGCAAGCGTAGTCGCAGACTAGTGTTAATTATGTCCAATAATTTTAAAAAAAGAGTCATTTTCTGGAAAAAATTATAGTGGAAGATATATTTCCAAAATAAACTATTAAAAGTTACATATACTAAAAAAACATTGTTTGAATCTTCACATACGCGGTGTAACCTTCCTTATTACCACCCGTAATCAATATATGTGGAAATAATACAAGAAACTTTATTTTTGAACAAAAAAATTCTTGTATTTGTTGAAAAATAATAAAAATAAGTAAAAACTAAAGAAATCAAAAGATGTCCCACGTTGTAATTATGAAAACTAACGTGTAGAAATGCATAAATAATTGATAAAACATCATACTAATTTTGGCAATTTGGTGCCCACCAAATTGTAGTCCCAAGTGTTCCAATCCACCATCACGTCATATGAAATGTATATTTTTGTTTTCTCATGAAAATAACTACTTATTCCCTTATTTTAATTGGAGTACCCTCTCGTAAAAATGAGTATGTATGAGACGGGTGGACAACACGTTTATTATATAATTAAAATATATTTATCATTAGTAAAAACATATATATTTTTTAATTACATTAAAATACCTTAAATTTTTATTTTATTATATCATTTATCATACTTTAAAAAAATATATTTTAACTATCAATAAATATATTTTGTTTACATAGCAATCATACTTTAACACATAAACACGCGTCTTATAAAAGACTTTGTCTTTTTTACTTTATATAGTTTTTTTTATCGAACAATGTTAATATGTTAGTGGTTAAAAGTTAGTATACCCATATTCCAAGATTATTCTCATAGTTCTCCTTATAACTCCCTACTCCAATTCGTTCTTAAAGAGAGTCGAACTTGGGTTAGTCACTTTAATGAGGAGTCCAGTGACCATGTTTTTTTACTTTATATAGTATGTATATTGGCTATTGTATACTTCTTCTGTTCCGCGTTAATGTTTTTTTTTTTATTTGTCCAAAGTTAAGACTTACATTGTCTTTATTTGTCATGTGGAATCCACACAAAATAATTATTTATTTCACATAACGCCTACACACAACACTATTAATACAACTATCCATTACTCCTACACATTAATTATTATATTTATTAACCCACTATCTATTAAAATGTTATCACTTTCGCTATAAAATATTATCACTTTTTATTATATTATAAATTGTTTATGAAATAGTTTATTGCATCACTATCACTATCCATCGATCGATTGTCTTTTACTTTTCATCGATTGATTATCACTTTTCATTAATAATGCTATCACTTTTATCCGTCTCACGTAAGAGTAATGTTATCACTTCTAATATCTCACGTAAACTCTTACTTGATACGATCACATGCAAGACTTACCCATGCATATTATGTTATCTATAATAATAAAGAGATTGTTATAATTTTTATTAATTTAAAATTGAGTTTTATCAATTCAAGGCTCGAATTATGGGTAAACTATTAATTCAGGACCTAAATTATTTTTCTTATCAATCCAAGACCTGAAATATATAAAATTATCAATCCAAGACCTTAATTTGTCAAATATTATCTCCTAATTCAGACCCTTAATCGATAAAAAACATAATTTAAGCCCTAAATTGATAGTTTATTCATTTTTCAGACCCTAAATTGATAAAATTATGAAGGCTTTGTGCGTTCAGTGGTCAACAAACAAGTAAAAGTTAATTATAAAAGTCATCATGTGTTTTCTATCATATGCATGTAATTAGGTTATGGAAATATTATTTATTCTAGTTTAATTATAGATTAGAAAAATATTAATAAATCATGGTGGGTGTGTTATAAGATTTTTTTTTTTCCTCTGTAAAAATCAGGATACATATTAAAGGAATTAAATCATGGATAATTTTTTTCTTTTTTAACCAACTATAGTACTATTTGTGGAATAACGTGCCATATATGATTTATAATACTACAAATGTGTTAGTTATCTATTTTTGTAATAGTGTGTCACCTTTTCTCTCTCATCATGATATGTTTGATTCATGATATTGTTGATGGTCATTATAGTTTTCCTATCTTCAATTTTCGAGGAGTATATGAAAATTAATATTCATGTATTTATAGTTTTTCCTTATATCTCTTCAATTTCCTTCTACACGGAGAATATGAAAAATATTTATGTTCAATCGTTATATCATGTAGGATTATTCTTTTTTATTGGAGACAGTTTAAGAATTAGTGAAAATTTTCGATATATAGCAATTTTATTAATACCCTGTTTTTAATAAAAAATGTTAAATCACCTAAAATGACGAAAATACTCTTAGACTCGATTGTAGACGTTTGCGTTCGTTGAGTTGGCTGAAATTACATATTTGATATAAGATTGAACCGCCGGAATAAGCGGGCATTTGACATGAGATTGGGCTCCCAAGCAAGTTTAGCTAAAATCACATGTTTGATATAAGATTGAGCGGGCTTGGATTTAGGAATGGCTTGTTTCCCAAGCAAGCAAGTTTGGTTGAGATCACATGTTTGATATGAGATTGAGCGGGCTTAGGGAATGGCTTCTTTCCTAAGCAAGTTACTCCCTCCGTCCCACAGCAAGGGTCTTTTTTTTCTATTTTGGTCGTTTCATTCAAAGGGTATCTTTCTTTTTTTACACACATGAGACTCACTCATCCCCTCTAATACAATAAAAATATGGGGTCATACTACCACTAATACAACTACCCACTACACATTAAATAATACTCCTTAATCCACGTGCAAAAAAAAAAAACTACCCTTGTCGTGGAACGGAGGGAGTATGATCTAGACAAGATTCTGAAGATCATATATTATTCATATATATCATACTTATATCATATTATCTATATATATAATATATTAGAGTATATATATGGTTAAATTTTATTCTTATTCTTCATTATGGTTGTAAAAACATTTTGTGTTCGTTATGGTTGTAAAAACATTTTGTGTTCGTTTTCTTTTCTTCCTTGATTCGTCCGTGATTCACAATAATTAATAAATACCCTTAAAAGGTGAGTAAAAAAAAGATAAAAAAATAGATACCCTTAAAAGGAAAAGATAAAAAAAATTAATAGAGTTCGGTATATTATTGCACATTACTTCTAAGAATTAAGATTACTATTTTCTATAAATTCCAAATTTTATATTTTAAAAAGTAATCATGGAAGCACACTAAAGATAATAATTTTTAAACATATATCAATTAATTAATTGCCTACTTAAAAGATTCTCATAAAGATGATACTTAGGTTAGAAGATTTTCATACGATATAATATAAAGATCATTCTTAGGTTACACGAGAGAATTGTGTCACGTTATATAAGTGGCTATTAAACACCAAAAGAGCAAAGACTGCCAATAATTAGGATAAAACATTGTCAAAAACCTGATTAATAAGTATATATAAAACAATTATCTCCCAATTAATTTGGAAAAAGAAATACTAGTAATTCAAAATTCGAATTAATTGAAAAAATAAAATAAGGTAGCGTAGTCCTATTTATAAACAGAGAGAAAACTATTCGAATTCCTGAGAAAATCAAACTGGTGAAAGGGGTTTGCCATTGTTGTTCATCTCCACCTCTTTATGTGGCAAATCATCATCATCATTCCCCTTTGCTTTCATGGTGAAGTAGAAGAACACACACAGCTGAATGAAGCCCAACATTCCTCCAACTCCATTACCAGCCTTCATATATAAACATTAATTTAATTAGTATTTAATTAATTATAATTATATAAATTATTTAATAATATACTTACAACAATGTAGGGATCGAAGGTCTTGAGGAAGCCATAGATGAACCAGCAGACGCCGTTGCAGAAACCAGCGAGGCAGAGCCAAAAGGGTAAGTACTTTGCGCTTTTCGTCTTGTACACTCGGTACACAATCGACAGCGGAGATCCGTACATTATGATTCCGAATATGTCGCAGATGATTCCGACGAACATCGACCGCTTCACCGTCGTGTGGAAGATGAGCAGTGTAATGGCGGCGACCGATGCCAGCAGTCCGACCTCCGCCAGGAGGAAAAGGATTATTGTATACTGTTTAAACATGTTATTATACGCACTTAATTAATGGTAATTAATTAATTAATTAGGACTTACTCTGTACTTCTTCTTGGTGTAGATGAAGAAGATGGTGAGGAATACGAGCTCCATGAACAATCCAAAGGAGTTGATTGTGATTACCAAAGTGCTATCAGGATGAACCATGGGTAATCCGTAGAAGATCCAGAATAAACAATTCATAACAGCAGCGATGTACGGATACGGATGAAATTCCTCCGTACTCTTTTTTTTAATAATCCCCCAAAAAGTTGGACTGCAAATTGGAATAAACACATCAATCAACTGAGTCTAATATTCCTCCAAAAAGTTGAACAGCAAATTAAAAAAAAAAAAAAAACGCATCAATTGAACGTCTTTATCAGTGCGTGCGTGAGAGAGAGAGGAGAGAGAAAATTTACGCTGGTGAAACGAACAGCAATGCAGAGATGACATTACCTGCAAATTCCAAAACAGAACGAAAATCAAAAACTGAAAATTTTATTCCCAATCTATATCGGAAGAACCGATAGTTCATCAACCAAATATATTTTACTGGAGATTCGCATAACTTAATCATGAAAAAAGCATCGAGATTAAAAAACGAACCGATTATTCCAATGATAAATCGAGCGAGCGCCTGTCCTTCCATCTAATGAAAAAGAGGAGAGAAGATTTTATGAGTGAGAGAGAGAATGTATGAATGATGGGAAAGAAGTGAGGACTAGTGCATGTTTATATACACACACGGAGGGCATGAGCTGATGAAGTAGAATCCTAACAGGATTTATCCATAAATCTAACCCGATTTATTAAAACCTAAATATATCTTAATCTCCCCCATAATTCGGATTTGGATAACTCTATTAGAGCCCAAAGGCGGTCGGACAAGTGAATATAAAGTAGGTTTTTAAGTTTTCTTTAAAATAGTGATCACTTTTTAGTTAGTATTTTTTTTTATTAAAAATATTACTTATATTACTTTTTATTTAAATTTCGAATATTATTATTTCTTATTCAGCAAGACAGAATCACAAATATAAATAAACTTCAACTACAAAAATATCAATTAGTTAGATATGTACAACAATTTATTATCTAGTTAATAAGGCTTTCTTGGATAAACGTAATAAATTAATTGTCTCATATTCTTCGTGAAACATCATGCATCAAAATTTTATAATTATCATTTATAAGTATTCACTAAAGTAGAAAAAGTGATTAATTAATGTTTAAATTAGTAATGCTCAGAAAAAGGTTTTTATCCATTTGAGGTAATAAACACTTGGTGAGACCAAATTAATAAGTCATATAAGAGTATTTTGTGGTCTTTAAAATTATTCTTGTATATATTAATTATGAATTAATTATTATTTAAAATTTAATGCAGACACAAATATATATATATATATATATATATATATATATATATATATATATATATATATATATATATATATATATATATATATATATATATATATATATATATATATATATATATATATATATATACTTTATTTCAACATATAGTTACATTATCTTCAATAAATTACTGATAAAAAATGGCAAAAGATTTGGATGAGACCGTCTCACGAATCCTCTTATGTGAGACGGATCACCCATTAAGACAATTAAATAATTTAAAGGATCATATTTGGTTGTTATAAAATTTAAAAATTAAATCTATACACATATAAAAATAAACCTGAAATTTTATTTTTATCTTCAATTTTTCTCTATTTTTCAATTTTATTATATTTAAAAGTGATGCGAAAAGTAATATCTGACCAATTCAATTATTTCATGAATATTTAGTGGGATGGATAAAAAGTAATAATATTTTTAATAGAAATTGACATTTGATCAATGAAAAGTGATAACGTCAATTGCACTATTTTATAATGAATAAAAAGTAATCACAATTTTAATAAAAATATTATTTAATTTATAAAAAGTGATAATGTACATAATAGAAAGTGGTGCGTGATTATAAATTTTTTTAAAAATAAAAATAGAAATATATATTTTTTAATAATTAATAAAATTATTTACTAAACAAAATAAGAAAAATAATAATAATAATAAAGTTTTGTTTTCAGTTTTTAATTTACGTCAACAGCCGCACACTAGCTTGATTTTATTGTTAATTAATTAATTAATTAATTAACTAATCTAACTAAACATACACTTATTTTTATTTAATTCATTTTAATTGAATTTAAAATATAGTTCTTTTTTTATGGATGATTTGTCTCAGGTAAGGGATCCGTGAAACAGTTTCACCAAAGATCCATGCGCCAACGCTCTATTAGAGGCCAAAGGCGGTCGACCATGCAACATCTTTCATAAATTTTAATTATATATATTTATTTATTTATTAAAAATATTACTTTACTTAAATTACGAATTTTCCATAAAATAATTTATTGTAATATTATTATTTATTAAATATTATTATTTCTTATTCAGCAAGACAGAATCACAAATATAATTAAACTTCAATTACAAAAATATCAATTAGATATGTACAACAATTTATCCAGTTAGTAAGGTCTTCTTGGATAAACGTAATTGTCTCATATTCTTCGTAAAACATCATGTATCAAAATTGGGCAAAGGTCGGATAAACCCTCATCTTATCTCCTGGGATCAAATTAGCCCTCCACCTTATTTTTTATTTACTCAAACTCTTAACGTTTCTATTTTGGATCAATTGAACCCCTCACTTCCTCAAAACAAAACAGTGATGCCCTTCTGTCAAAATCAATCTAACGGTGTTAAGAATATGAGTGAAGGAATTGAAATGGTGATGCTGGTTCAGACGCACAAGGCCTAACGTCAATCGGGAAGACATTTTGCTGACAGCGTCTCCATAGCTAGCTATTGCATATGCTGGATCCCAAATTTGAGTAAGTTTCAGAAACTTAACAAATTAAATCACAACCTTGTTTTCTTGATTTTCATCATTCAGGTTTCTCTGCTAAAATCACATTCATTGAAGATTTCAACCTAACAAAGTAATTGATCTTACTTCTTTTAATTTCCATAAATTCATTGAAGATTTCATGAATGGGTAATTGTTTGAGTTACAGTATAGCATATCTTGGACTATTATCAAATGCGACGGAATTCCCACCGAAGAATCCTATAATTACATTGTAGTCGGAGGTGGCACAACGGGTTTTCCTCTAGCGGCCACACTATTGGAAAGATTTCGGGTTGCCCTCTAGCGGCCACACTATCGGAAAGATTTCGAGTTCTTGTTCTTAAAGGAGGAGCAACTCCTGTGGAGGACTCAAATTTGATGAGTCGAGATGGATTTCGGGAAACCCTAATGGAGGTGGATGCATTTGAGTCCCCCACAAAAGCTTGAAGATGGAGTTACAAATTCGAGAGGCAGAGTTCTGGGAGGAAGACGTACGATAATTGCGGGTTTCTACAGTCGAGAAGAAGTAGATTTCCATGAAAAATTGGGTATGAAGTGGGATGGTGAATGAATCTTATGAATGGGTGGATAAAGGTATAGTGCTCCCTACAGATGGTACATGGAGACATCAACGCTCACTACAAGAAAACAATTAAATTCCAACAAGAAGCAAATCCTTGAAAATTTTAGAGTTCTAACGAATTTTCTAATAAAACTTTAACCATTGAAAAATTCCAGCGAAAATTCCCATGAAAATTTAAACCATTGGAAATTTATAATGTTAATTCCGATAGTCTGATAAACTATTGAAAAATTCCATCGGAAATTCCTATAAAACCTAAAATTGTTGGAAAGTTCCAACAGAAATTCCCTTATAAATTTAAATCGTTGGAAAATTTCAATGCTAATTTTAATAGCTTGATAAACCATTGGAAATTTTCAAAAAAAAATTCAATTAAACTTATGCCGTTGGAAAATTCCTATGAAAATTTCATCAAAAAAAGGGATTTCATAAATTTAAATGTCAATTTATATCATAAAATATATATTAGTTAAGTTGGTAAATGATAAGGTGATATACGCAAAAGGTCAAGGATTCGAATCCGAATAAATATATTTTTTATCGATGGAAAATTCAAAAGAAGTTCGAAAATCATTGAAATTTATTCCAACGGTAATTTCAAAAGAAAATTCTGTTGGAAAAATATTTGAATCACTTTTAAATAAAAAATTTCCAACAAAAAAATGTCGTTGGATTCACCGTTGGATTTTTGAAACCGTTGGAAATGTTGTTGGAAAAATACATTCCATCGGCCACTTTTCCAACTGAAAAAATTTGTTGGAATATTTGTTGGAATTCAAGAAGTTCGAAAATCATTGAAATTTATTCCAACGGTAATTCCAAAAGAAAATTCAGTTGGAAAAATATTTGAATCACTTTTAAATAAAAAATTTCCAACAAAAAAATGTCGTTGGATTCACCGTTGGATTTTTGAAATCGTTGGAAATGTTGTTGGAAAAATACATTCCATCGGCCACTTTTCCAACTGAAAAAATTTGTTGGAATATCTGTTGGAATTCAAGAAGTTCGAAAATCATTGAAATTTATTCCAACGGTAATTCCAAAAGAAAATTCTGTTGGAAAAATATTTGAATCACTTTTAAATAAAAAATTTCCAACAAAAAAATGTCGTTGGATTCACCGTTGGATTTTTGAAACCGTTGGAAATGTTGTTGGAAAAATACATTCCATCGGCCACTTTTCCAACTGAAAAAATTTGTTGGAATATCTGTTGGAATAATGAATTCCAACGGTATTTTTTTTATTTTCCAATAATTTTTCGGCTCCGAACATATTCAATTGCATGCTCTGTAATTTCGGATCTGGAAAAATGGGATTTTCTGGTGGTAATTCCCCAGCCTCGAAGAACGCATCTCGAACTGACTGCCACTTCTTTAACACCATTAGATTGATTTTAACAGAAGGGCATCACTGTTTTGTTTTGAGGAAGTGAAGGTTTCAATTGATTCAAAATAAAAACGTTAAGGGTTTGAGTGACTAAAAAAATAAGGTGGGGGGCTAATTTGATCCCGAAAGATAAAATGAGGGGCTTATCCGATCCTTTGCCCATCAAAATTTCATAATTGTCACTTATAAGTATTCACTAAAGTAGAAAAAGAGATTAATTAATTTTTAAATTAGTAATGCTCTGGATAAAGGTTTTTATCCATTTGAGGTAAACAGTTGATGAGACCAAATTAATAAGTTTATAGAGTTGTTCTCTTGTGTTCCAAGGTGCACAAGATGTGTAAGGGTATATTGTTTTGTTATAGAGGATATACACTTTAATTACACTATTTTGTTCTAAAGGGTATGCACTTTTTATTATTATTTTTATTTTTTTTAGAAAATAAAGGGTCATATTGTTTTGTTCTAAAAGTATACACTTTAATTATTAATGGTACATCATTTTATTCTAAAGGATATACACTTTTCATTAAATTTTTTATTTTTTTCAGAAAATAAAAGATACACATCTTTATACTAAAGAGTATACAATTTAATACTAAAGGGTATGAACACATGGCGTGCCCGGGGCATACAAGTTTTTGCCTATAAGAGTATTTTCAAGGGAAGCATGGAATATACATTATACATTGACATTATTGTTTTCTATGAGTTGTGGTCTTTAATATTATTCTTAACTTGTATATTAATTACGAATTAATTATTAATTAAAATTTAATGCATGCACAAATAAATAAATAAATATATAGAGGGAGGATTACTATTAGGTACACTAAAAAATCCTTAATTACTATGAGATACAAACATACAAAAATATTACTACTAACTACATAAATATATAGTGATATACTAATATTATCCTTACAATGTGTTGCACATAAATATTCGTGTGCAGCAAAAGTGAGTGTAGTAAAAAAAATATATGCAATAAAAAAGTGTGTGCAGCAAAAAAGTGTGGCGGTCCGACGACCGGCCGGCGATCCGGCGGTGGGTGAAGGTTTATGGTTTGTGGTTTAAAAGTATATGGGTTTAGGATTATATTTAGTATTTTACTTTAATATTTTGTGTGTGAGAGTAATTTTTTTAAATCAATATATCTCATAGTAATTATAAGTACAAAGTGTGTACCTATAAGTGTATATATATATATATATACTATGATTATATAATAAAATATAATCCACCCGTCCCACCCAAAGAGTTCACTTTCCTTTTTTACACACATGAAACCCACACATACAATTAAAATATGGGTACACTCCCACGAATACAACTACTCATTACGCATTAAATAATAATACTCATTAATTCACGTGAAAAAAATAAAAACAACCCTTTGCACGGGACGGAGGGAGTATATACTAAATATTTGTATAAATCAAGCTTACCTTACTTCTAATTTTATTAAATTTACTCTTTTTAGTACATAAAATTTTATTTTTAAAATTATAAAATAATACATTTTTTAATTTAAACAAATAGTAATAACTTTTGGGACAAGTCTTGTGTGAGGGTTTAGGTTAATGGTAATTTCACTTATATTGTTTAGGGATATTTTACCCAAAGGTTTATGGTATAATTGTAATTTTATCCTTAGTTATGATTTTGACTATATTTTACCCATATGATTTAAGATTATTCTAAGGATATAATTATTATTTCACCATTTTGATCTAGAACATATTTTATCTCTAGAATTTCGAATTAATTTTAAGGGTATAACTGTAATTTTACCTTTATAATTTAGTACATTTTCACCTTTATAGTTTAAGGTATAATGACCTATTAAATTTAATAAAAATTATAAAAAAAAAAAAGAAAAAAAGAAAACAAAAAATAACATTAATTATGGGGAACAACATGTTTTATACTCTAAAAACTTTTTTTAAAAGACAAAGTCTCTTGTGAGACGGATTATTTGTAAGATGGGTGTGGGATGAGTCGATCCATAACTAAAGTATGCTTATTGTATAGATAAATTATGTTTAATGGTTGTTAAAATATATTTTTCAAAGTATGTTGAATTATGCATTAAGGTATGATTTTAGTATGTTTTGTAAAATAGTAAATAACATGAAATAAGGTTCATATATAGACTCTCTCTCAAATATATACTCCATTTATTTAAGTTAGTTTTGAACATATCCATTTTAATATATATATATATATATATATATATATATATATATATATATATATTATTTATTTATTTATTTATTGAGTTATATTATATTTAATGTGTAATGAGAAATTATATTAGTGTTGTATGTGAATTTATTTATATAAAATAATTAATTATTTTATGTTAAGTTCCATTTTATAAAATGAGAAATATAAACTTTAACGTAAAACAGAGAGGATACTCGTTAAAATATTTTCACCATCCCATTACACTGCATTATAATTAAAATAATAAATAAATAAATAATTAGACTACGTTATAGTTAAGATAAAATAAAAAAATAACCCCATCTAACACAATTACTTTATCATTTTTAATTACTCAAATTAAAAGATCACGTTACTTTGCAAAATAAAGTTGTCACATATGGATAATGGAGTATATATATAAATGAATATTAACACGTACATTCATATAATTATGCTACACTTAAGATGATAGTTGTACGAGACCAAATTATTTTACACTTTTTACTTAATGATGACTTTTTTATTAACTATATTATCATTTAACTTTAAAAATGTTATAACTTTTTTATTTTATCAATGAGTATCACTTTTTTACTGAAAGCTAAAACTTGCGGGTTATGTGGACATCGTGTCCCCAAAATTTGAATTTATTTTGAAAGTTATACTCTTTAGTATTAAATAATATATTATTTAGTATAAGAATGTATACTTTCATTTTTTGAAAAAAATAATTTTTTAATAAACATTTTTATTATTCATATTTCAACAAATCTTTTCAATGAATAAATTAATATCCTTATTACTTAAAGTTTATATTCTTTAGAACAAAATGTTATACCTTTACATAGCTTATACATTCGAGTACATATGAGACTAACTATTTATTACTGAAATGTTGTCGATTCTTATTTTTCAAGAACATGTAGTGTAACATCTCACACAACTCTGTCTTTCCTTAAATATGTTACATGTCAATTGTAGAATGAGTATTTTTCAAGATAATGAAAAAGGGAAGAAGAAAACTATTTACTTAAAAGTTGTTATCATCAGAGTGGGAATAAAATTTACAAATGAGAATTGTAAGTTTACGTGTATATTGTATCCGTACCATTTCAATTTTTACATATTTTTAATTTGGGCGTCTCATTATAATTAGGGTTGGGAAAAAATACTGAAATTTCGGTATATCGCTCTTACCATATCAAAACATACCGATTTTACCGAAATTTTAAGTATGCCGAAATTTTTGATAAGGTATGATACCGTATTAAAATTTTGGTACGATAAAAGTATATAAATTATCAATAACGCGGTATTTCAGTATCGTAAAATATTTAATTTTTGGGTAATATGATACGATATATCATACTACATTATATATGAAATTATAATTATTATTTATATATTATAATTTTTAATTAAATTATATATATACACTATTTATTAAAGGATTAAATTTAAAATCCTAGTGTAAATTACATAATTATAAATGAGTGATAAAGTTGATTGGTCTTCATGATATCTTGTATTTCTTTTTTATTTACATAATTCTATCCTATATGAAAATTTAAATGTGTTGATTTTAATATAAATTTCATATGTTTCTTGTGTAGATCTCTTGGGTACTATTTATTTAATGACAAACACTTGTGTAAACCGGGTTTACATACATTAATTATATAAATCTGTTACTTTTTAGTACATAAAAAATTACTCTTTAGCACATAAATTGTTATTCTTTAAATTAAAAAATTACTTTTCAAATTCTTGTAAATCCTGATTTATCGATTACTTTTTAGTACATGAAAATTTACTCTTTAAATATATGAATTATTACTCTTTTGTGTAAAAATTATTACTTTTCAAAGAATAATTTTTATATATTAAAAAGTAATTTTAAAAAATAGAGTTTACATGTAAACCCGGTTTACATGAGACTCACTTTTATTTAATTTGGTCATTTGTGGATTGTCGTATATTTTTCTTATTATGAATTTGTTATCTAGTATTAGAATTTGTTTTATAATTATCTTTCACTTTTCTAGTACATTTTTTAATTAGATTTATTAAATTTTAGGTGCATAACGACATAGCAAATTATCTAATAGTACGGTATATACCGACATTTTAGATATGGTACAGTATATCGAAATATCGATAAGCAGAAGGTATACTATTTTTCTATACCGATATATCGGTATACCAAACTATGGTATACCGAAAGTTTAGGTAAGGTAACGGTATGATTTTTATATACCGAAAATTTCGGTGCGGTATATGGTATGACCAAAAATTTTCGGTATGTCATACCGCCCACCCTAATTATAATACTCTCTCCGTCCAGTTCTAAGGTATCCATTTGTTTTTTGCACGTGAATTAAGAAATATTATTATTATATGTAAATTGGGTAGTTGTATTAGAGGGAATTGGTGGGGCATATTGTGTACTTTTTTACTAAATAGAGAAAATAGATACCTTTGAAGCGGAAGCCAAAAATAGTACAATGGATACCTTAGAAGCGGACGGAGTGAGTATTTCATTTCCCTTTTAGCAGATGGGGCCCACACAAATTAATTGTTTTTTCTCCATGGCCCCACACATCACACTAATATATCTACTTACTTTACATTAAAATATTATTTCTCTTACCTCACTACACATTAAAATACTACATTTTTTAATCTACTTGCTAATGTGCATGAGCTCCAAGTGGATGAAATCACATTCCTATTTATGTGATACCACATTGGTGACATTATTTAACTTTATATAAATATAAATATAAATATATAATATCATTGCAGTACTTTTATTAATTCTACAAATTATTAAAATAATAGAATAAATATTACTCCTTTCATATCGGGCAAAGGTCTCAATTTGCTTTTGTATATAGATTAAGGAGTATTATTATTGTATATGTAATGTATATTTCTAAAATAAAGAATTAATTTGAAATGATAATTATAAGAGTCTAAATTTTTTTAAATTCGCTATCGTTTAGAATAAAATAAAAGATATTAAAATGAAAATTGATTGTTTACAAATTAAGAAAATCACAAAATTGTAAAATATGTGAATATAATATATTTTTCATGTGTATCAGAACTATATTACAATCCATGTTAAATACACCCCGTTATAAAATATACTATCTCCGTCTCGTCTTAATAGCATTTTTAATTTGGGTGTCTCATCTTAATATTTATATTTCCCTTTTTGGTGTATAAGACCCACACAAAACAATAAAAATATTTCGATCCCAACCTACAACATTAATACAACTACAACTACTCATTGTACATTAAAATAACCAAGGCTAATATTACTATGCACCTGGGTGCACCCACTTTCATAAACGTATACAATTATGAACAAAAACATATACAATTATGAACAAAAATGTATACAATTTGTTTGTTAGTTTTTTAATGAAAAATTGAGTGTAAAAAATATACAACTATTAAAAAATATGTATGAACTATTGAATAAAAAGTTATACGCATATGGATGCTAGTTTTTATAATGAAAAATTAAGTATGAAAAAAGTATATAATTATTAAGAAACATGTATACAAAATAAAATAACATGTATACAAAATCGAATAAAAAGTTATACAATATGGGTGCACCCTTGCACCCGGGTGCACCGAATATCAACTCAATAAACAAATACAATTGTGCAATAGTTTTTAAGGTGAAATCGGGTCAAAAATTATCCATAACCCAAAATATTTATACTCAAGCTCCTATGAGTTATTAGAGCCCTAATTCATCATTGATTCATTTTCTACCCTAGAATTCTCTCTCTAATTTCGTTTTTTTGTCTTTTCTCTCCTCCTTGTCTTCTGTCATGAAAAGGCTTTCATCTCCTTCCCTGTTGCGTGATACGTCTAGATCTGATCCACTGCATGCCAGCGTCCTATGCAGGTCTGTTCGCCTAAAAAGATTGTGGCTCTGGATTTGGTCTTTTGCCTCCGATTCACCGTCGGCAAGCCGTCTAGATCTGTTCAGATTTTGTACACTGCACGCCACCGTCCTTTACAAACCTGTCTTCTGCTCTGCCAAATAGAGAATGTCCTCGCAAATCTACTCATGTTTTAGCATGTGGGTGGTGTATGGCCTTTTCATATTGTTAAATCTATAATCCAACATCAAGAGTGTGTTTGTGGTGAGAAGATGTTGATGTATAAGGATATATGATTATGCGGTGATCTTGATTTTTTCTCCTTGAGTGGCATGAAAGAAGCCGAGGGCAGGAGGCAGCGTTGTTTCTCCTACTATTTTCATGGATTTCCTCTTGAATTTCGTTGCTTGTGAATTTGTATGTTTATTAATGTATACTTTTAAACATAAAGTGTATATTCTTTATTTAATAACTGTATAATATTTTTATTAATAAATAATGTATATTCCTCATGAGAATTCTGTTAGAAATTATTGATTTTAACTCGTGCTTATACTTAAAGTGTATAAGTTTTATTGAACAAGTGTATAATATTTTATTAATAATTGTATACTTATTAAAAACTAATTGTATTGGAGCACAACAAAAGAAATGTGAGGTGAAATATGAAGAAATGTGACGTGAAATATGAAGATTGAAAGAAGTGATGTCAGCATCGGGTTTAGAATATAGATTTTTTTTAGTGTGCAACTATTGTAAAATAGATCAACTTATTAAAATATTATTTCTCTCACTTCAATAAAACCTAACTATTAGGATGAGAAGGAGAATGTATATTTTTTTAAAAAAAATTAAAATGTTTCTTATTTCATTAAATGCACGTTCTATATATTTAGGGGCACTCTCTTATAAGAATGATTTATATGAGACATATTGACTCACTATAAAAATATACTTATTATATACATAAAAAAAATTTTAACAATGGAATTTAATTACGAACGAATTGCCAACAAAAATAAATATACTCTACATATACAACAATTATACTTGAACACATTTCACAGAGCGTCTAACATTAAGCACGTCCTTACGAGAGACACTGTCATATACAGTATTTAAGATTAAATTAATAATTTATATACATTACTATCTTAGTAAATAGGAGTACTATATTGCTCATTCATTCCTCATACAAACATGTCAAATTATTTGACAATTCAATAGGAGTCTGACTGAAAACTGAAAAATTCAAGGAGAAGGATACTGCGTTATCTCGATCAACAACCTTCAATTTCGATCCTTGCATAGAACATTTTGCATATTTTTTAATTGTAACTCCTTGGTTCATACAATCTTTACTTGTACAGTCTTTTCTTTTGTTGCGCTCTTTTGTTGATTTTCTTTTTATAGTATAAGATTGCTAGTTATGCACTGTGATCTGCAGCTAATTTTCATCAGTAAAATGTTTTCTAGCTTATACTTAAAAAATAATAATAATAAAGTAATTGATTTTATATGGAGATGTGTGATATTAATTTAAGATGGGTAGTTTTAGACAATGTGTATACAATAAAATTTAAAGGAAAAAGCATTTCGTAAAAGATGTGTGTATATCATTCTAAAATTATATATAAAATAACCCGAATGTACACGAGTCAATACATAATACATAAGAATTGATAACATTATAATGAAAAATAACAATTTTATTCATTAATATATAATTTTATAATATGACTAAATAAAGTATGAAATGTGATACTATTAAAGATGCCATTCAGACCAAATCCAGACCTAGTTTAACATATAATAGCAAGAATCATTCAGCATAAACTCCAACAGAGTTGCCCCAAATTAAGTTCAAAATTCATCCAACCTTCACATTGAATGATTCCAGTAATATTTTGATACTGCAATTCATTTCATTAGAACATACTGATGAAATTCCACGATAATAAGAACCACCATAACATGTTAGAAATATGACAACACAATCTGCAATTCTAAGTAATCAAGACTTAATCCCCAAAATGCATGCCACAACCAACCATCACAGCATGATTGATCAAGAACACATCCATTTACCTTAGTTCAAACTCCGGTGGATCCGAATCCACCGCAACCCCTCGCAGTCGAATCGAGATCATCAACCTCGGTGACCTCGGGCGTCTCGATCTTCTGTATGATCAGTTGGGCCATCCTGTCTCCGGCCTTGACTTCAAATTCCACATCCGAGTGGTTGAATAGAATCACCCCAACTGGTCCTCTGTAATCGGCATCGATCACCCCCGCCCCCACATCGATCGAGTGCTTCCAGGCTAAACCAGATCGAGGCGCTGCCAAATCAAGATGATATGCAATTATTAAAAGAGCTATGAATGAAGATTTCAACAATTGGGACACAAATAAATGTAGAAATCAAGATGAAATGCAATTATTACAAGAGCTTTCAATGAAGATTTCAACAATTGGACACACACAAATGACAAATTAGAAATCAAGATGATAAACAATTATTACAAGAGGTATCAATGAAGATTTCAACAATTGAGACACACATAAATTTAGAAATCCAAACTTACCAATTCGAGCATAAGTTCCACAGGGTATGGCGATGCTTAGATCAGTTGGAATTAGAGCTTTGCCTCTAGCAGGCACCTTAATCTCAGTTGCACTACAAAAATTAAATGAAAAAAAAATAATAAAAATGAAACAAAAAGAATATATGATAAATCTTATATGGTGTGTAAAAGGGAGTAATCTAAATCAAATATACCTAGAGAGATCGTAGCCTGCGGAAAGGGGGGAACCTCTTGAAGGTAGAATTGCCTTGTCGGAGAGAAATTGAGAAAGCAGAAGATATTTGAGACTTCTCACTGTTGAATCGTGCTCACTGTTGAATCGTGCGAGGCAGAGGCAGAGGCGTAGGTGGAACAACCGAAAAAAAGAAAAATTGTAAAATTTTTCTCTCCTATTTTCTTATGTTTTATCTATTTTCCTTTTTTTTTATTTCTATTACATAGAATTCTTTTCCTCTTTTAATTTTTATATACTTATAAATTGTTTTCTTTTAATACTTCATTTTTTTAATTTTTCTAAATAAATGGAACATTTATTTAAAAAATTTATATTATCATTTGTTTCTTTTAATTATTCTTATGTGTAAAATAAATTTTACTCTTTGTTTTTTATTAAAAAATACTAAATTATAAAAAAAATAACATTTTTCTAAATTTATCTGCAACAAAAGTGAAAATTTATACGTCCCATAGAAGTTGACACACTTTCCTTTTTGGTTTGTCTCATTAAAGTTGACATATTTCCTTTTTAATACATGGGACCCACACAAAATCAATTAATTTATTCTCAACATATCACCTCTAATACAACTACCCACTCCACATTAAATATTATTTCTCTCACTTCACTTTACTCCACTTTACATTAAATTATTATACTCCTTAATCTCCGTACCCAAAAAAATTATATCAATTTATTTGGAACGGAGGGAGTATAAAATAGAGAAATTGGCCCCTACGAGAAAATCCTTGGCACCGTCCTTGTCTATAACCAAAAACCAAAACAAAGAAGAAAAAAAAAATGGGTTAAATAGTGGCCAAATTTGAGTAGCCTATCGTGGTAGTTGGTCAAGATCAAATAGGCCCAAATCTTTTAGACTCCTATAGTCGTTCCCCATCTCGCCTAAACGGGCTGACTGATCCGACCCATTTAGGCCAGCTTAATCGGCCACCTCTGTCCTCTAACTATTGAGGATCCTCGCACTTAATTGTATACAAAAGAATAATTTAACATGCATTGTACTATAATAGCCTACATGTAACCAAAGACTAGGTTAGTTAAAGGTTTGGTTCTCTTGTTACATTTTAGTATTATATTTTTCACTGCACATAAAATATCGTTGGATAATTGACACGTATATAATATAATAAACATACTCCCTCCGTCTCGAGTTAATATTTAAATTTATATTTTACACGTAGATTAAGAAATATAATATGAAGTAGATAATTGTATTAATATTGTGTGTGTCCTATATGCAATACTCTTTTCACTCGCTTTCAAGAGTATCATTTTTTCATTTTTGGCGTCCGCTCCCAAGGGTCACATTTCTTTTTTATACATACGGGACCCACACACACCCACTAATACAATTAAAAAATGGGACTCACACCTCCACTAATACAACTACCAACTACACATTAAATAATAATACTCCTTAATCACGTGCAAAAAGCAAATGACACCCTTAAAGACGGACGGAGGGAGTAATTAATTATTTTGTGTGGAGCCACTTGACAAAAAATGAAATGTAAATCTTAACTTAGAACACACCAAATTGGAAAACATAAACCATAACACGAGACAAAAGGAGTATACCCTCAAAGAAAAGTATCAACCCTTAAGGAAATGTTAAGATTTTCCTTTCTAATATATGTCACTCATCTAATGCGTGTAACAGGAGAAGTATATCCAAGATCAAGATCAGTAAAAATCTCATTGATAATAACATCCAAACTAGCATCTCCGATTTCCATGTAAATCTACTCTCTCTGCTGTTCAGACTTCCAAACTTGCTAGAAGCCAAGAAATCATAGTTAAGCAGACGAGTTTTATTGGTTTCTTTGGAATCTTGGTCCATTGCCACACAGCTCATTAGTCCCAAAGATCTTCTTCAAATGATATCTGTAAAAAAGTGGCACTTAGCCAAATCTCTGTCTATTTGTCTTCTTGTAAATTAAACCTCTTCTGATCAAATTAGCCACTACTTATGGTAAGTTTATTGCCTTAGATTTGGAATGGATCATTAAGTAATCATACCCAACTTAATTAAGAATACACCATGAATTAACATAGACCCTAAAGCTAGTTATCAGTTTAATAATATTAAGATTACTGATGACAAACTTCACATGCAACTTCTAGGAATTCCACCGTACAACTTGCTTATTTTCACCACCTGAGATGAGGGTGAAGCAACATTTGTTCCTTGAGCTGAGGGAGTTGAAGAGTTCAGCTTGAAACGCTTAAGCAATCTGTTGCCCGGATCTGCATTCGGGAGATCAGGCTGGAGTCGGAGTAGCTTCTCTGCCTCTAGCGTCTTCTAAGATGAAGTTGCTGCTCCAGGTAATGGAGGGAGTTTGTTCTGAGAGAAACAAACATTACTCTTTGTTGGTGTATTTGACTCCAAATTGAAGGCCTATACATATTCAATTATCATCACACAACAAACAGTCACAAAACAGCAGAAAATCAGTTAATTCAGATATTAAGTGTGAGAAAGAGTACCTCATTTGATGCACAAGGCTTCTGCATCTTTATGAACTTACCCCAATTATATGTTTTAGAGTAAGGACCAGATGGAACTAAATCCTCACCACATTCTACATGCTCTATTATTCTCTTACCATTTTGTGATCGTTTGGTAACAGCAGACACAGCCGCTTTTCCTTTGTCAACCACGACTCTTCCCTCATTCTGGCACAATATCGGAAGGAGCTCTCATCCACTTGGTAGGATCATTTGATGCACCTTCTCCTGTTACTCCCTTTGCAGCTGAAGTGTTAAGGAACAACGGAGTATTCTGAACGCCACTTATACAGTGCTCGAGCAACCCCAAGATTTAGCTCTAGGTTGACATCAGCATCTTGCCCATCTTTGAACACATCAGCATTCAATCATTTCCTATGCCTTTTGGACTTACTTCGACATCAAAAGTTTCAGTATTAATCATTTTAACTCCTTTAACAGACATAGAAGAGCCCTCTAATATCTCTGTTAAGGCACCATCCTTAGCAACATAGCCAAGTTTCTCGATTCCAGAAGGAGGATTAGTCTCCTCTGCTGCTTCACTTTCTATTCGTTTCCAAAGAGATTGGTGTTGTTGCGGAGTTTGTGTGCTCCTCTTGTTAACATCATTAGGATTGGACATGACGTAGTTAAGCAATTTGAGCTGGAAATTGAAAGAAATGATCTATGTAACACTTTAATCTTGAAATATTGAAAATTCAACTAGGAACTCTTAATAACTTGTGATTGAAACTTAAGAAAAGACCATATAAAAATATATTATACGAACAAATAAAGGATAGTTTAAGCAACAAATGAGCGAGTCAACTCACTTTTGTGACTGATAAGGCTGCAACAAAATCAAAACAAATAACTGAGATAGAATCGTGATAGCAATCTACATAGTATAAACACACGATTTTACCTTGTATATTGGTATCGAAGAATAAGGCAAGGGAAAGAGTTTATGAGCTATGAAGCTAAACCTCTTTTCTTTTATGCTTGAAGCGGAGGTTGTGCCCCCAGGGCATAGCTCAAGTGGTAGAGGGGAGGGTGGAAAGACCTTCCAGCTGAGCTTGGTTGCTGCAGGGTGGGGGTTCGAATCCTGCCTTTGGCATGGATTTGGCCCCTTGCAAGCACAAGTTTAACAGTGAGCCCTCTCTATAAGCCACTTGAGGCACATCCTGCGATTTACCTCCTCCACCAATCCCCAGGGCAGGGGCGGTGGGGACCCCTAATGGTGGGGTACATCATTTTTTTAAGCGGAGGTTGTTAATAACTTTATGAGGTCCACCCGTCAACCACTTTTGTCTCACTCTAATTACTCAACTTATTTTTTTAGTTTAATAAATTCTAATTCCATTAAAAAAATTTCACTGTTTAGGAAATCACACAAATGAAATAAAGACAATTAATATAATCAAATTCATGGATGTAATTTTTTAATTTATTATTTACGTATTCGTTTGCACGTGGATTATTATTATTTTATATAGAATATATAATTGTATTAGTGAGGAGTGGTTGAGGGTGGTGGATTATGTGTGGGCCATTTTACTAAAATTGGATACTTTAAAAATAGACATCCCAAAATAGCAAAATAAATAAGTTAGTGATGGACGACAGAGAGTAATTTTTTTAATGTAAAAATAAATTGTAAAATGATTGTATACAAATTTGTAAATTCGGATAGAAAGGTATTCATTAATCATACTCTAAAAAATTTATACAGTAGATATCATTCGAATTCATTGATTTAATCGATTCGAAATAGTATGAGTTCTTTTTACAAACGCGACCTCCCCCTCCTCAAAAATTTACAATTGTCTCTTTATCTTGGAGTTTGGAAAGAAATATCTTTCTTTATTTGATGAAAAAATCATTTCTGTCTTTTTAGAAATTTATGGTTCTTAAATCTTTCAAGGTGTCTGTCCACGTTATATTATGTTAGATTGCGTTTGCGAGATTTTATTCTCCATCTTAATGTATTTTATTTTTTCATTTTTTTCATATAAAATAAAAAATAGTAACATCTACAGTGTATATCCTCTAAAATCATTGTAATTTAAATAAACACGTAATCATATTGTACCAATTCATCTTACATTAATACTAATTCTATATATAATTTCTGATATGATATTTTAGACTTATATTTTACATTTATTTTTCTTAATATTGAGTATTGACAAAATATGAATATTTAAAAAAATGGCAATCAATATTATGAAATTCATGAATATTATTTCGTAAGTTATTAACTTTATTTATGTAAAATTATTTTTCTTAATATTGAGTACTGACAAAATATGAATATTTAAAAAAAATAACAATTAAAATTATGAAATTCATGAATATTATTTCTTAAGTTATTAACTTTTTTTATGCAAAAATAAATTGTAAAATAATTGTATACAAAATTCATGTAATTCTTATCTTACTTAAAAACATTAAATTATTCTTTTAAATCTGTATTTGGTGCTACTCTTCTTTCTGTTGCAACTCTTCTGCTTACTTGAAAAATGTTGAATTATCCCCTTAAAATCGTGTATTTTCTAAATTAATATGTATGTCTATCTACAACAATTCTGTTTGACGACCAGATGTTGCGACCATGTTGCTACAGATATTGGTACCATGTTGCTACTCTTCTGCTACAGCCACGTTGCTCCTTAATTAACGTCATGTTGCTGCTCTTATGAGGCATATCGCTCATTTTTTATTATCATATTGTTACACTTCTGCTACATCCCACGTTTCTCTTTTTGTATTAGTGGATAGTCATCTCCACTATTTTTTGCATGTTTTATTTATGTACAAACTAGAAAAGTATTTTAATTTTGTAGTCTTTGTATATTTAAAAGTCATGTTCTTAACCGTGTTGAATATCTTTTTCCTCCGTACAAACTGAGGGCCCAACCCATCGTTCATTATTCCACTTATTCTGTCATTATTATAATTATTTTCCCTAAAAATTTAATGATATGATTATTTACTGTGTTCTACTCTCTTTATGTTTTCCTAACACACGTGTTATCCTCTTTATATATTTATTTTTGGGCTAATTATATTGGCGCACCGGCGAACAATATAATTATGAACAAAAATGTATACAATTTAATTGTTAGGTTTTTTAATAAAAAATTGAGTGTAAAAAATATACAATTATTAAAAAACATGTATACACTATTAAATAAAAAGTTATACACAAATGCATAGGGATGTAAGCGAAACAAACCGTTCGCGAACTATTCGAGTCTCGATTCGATAAAATGCTCATTTGAACTCGTTCGTTAACCTTTATGAGCCAAACCAAGCTTGAATTTTGAGCTCGAATAGTCTATCAAACCAAACTCAAGACTAAGGGTGTTCGACTCCAAAGCTCGCGAACATATTCGTTTATGGGCTCGTTAATGGCTCGCAATCACGTCGTAAATTTTATAATTATTCTTTAGTATTATATATTATTATTTATTTATTTAGTGTTCGACTCGATTCGGTTCGATTACATCTCTATATATATAGATGCTAGTTTTTTTAATGAAAAACTTAGTGTGAAAAAGTATACAATTATTAAGAAACACATACTACACAAAATAGAATAACATATACTCCCTCTGTCCCCCAAAATATTTCATATTTTTCTTTTTCATCCGTCTCACAAAGTATTTCACACTTTACTTTTACTAAAAATGGTAAAAAATACATTATAACAATACATACTTTTTATACATATCCTAACATAATATTCACTTTTTCACACATTCTAATAATTTTACACACTCTTTTCATTAAATTAATTAAAATATTTCTTCTCTTTCTTACTTTATACATAAAATAATAATTTTTTTCTCAAACTCCGCGCACAACAATAAGTGAAGTACTTCGGGGGACGGAGAAAGTATACAAAATAGAATAAAAAATTATACACATATGAGTGCACCTAATATCAACTCTTATTTTTGTGTTGTGTCTCCCATTTGTTGCAATTTCATTAATAACGTATCACTGTGTAAAAGTTTTTCTTAAAAATTAAACTCTCCTTTATAATATTATATTATATATATATATATATATATATATATATATATATATATATATATAACTTTTTTTTCTTATTTAATTTATATTTTTATTATTTAAAATATAATAATTAAAATTTGTAATTCATTTAATTTTTTATAATTTAAATACCATAAATTTATAAAATATGATAATATGTGATAACCTTTATAATGAAAAGTAATCTCAATTAATGTAAAGTAATAAAGGTATTGTGAAATATTTAATGAATAATTTATAATATAATAAAAAATTATAAAATTTTAAAAAAAAGTGATAACATTTTTAATAAAAAGTGATAACTAATTGTGAAAATGTATTTCAAATTTATAGAATGTATAAAACGTGATAATATTTTTAATAAAAAGCAATTCATAATAAAAGAAAAGTAACATTAGTTTAATTAAAATATTTCACAAACAATTCACAAAAATTATAATCCCTTTGTCCGGTTCTAAGGTGTTTATTTGCTTTTTGCAAGTGTTTATTTATTTTTTGCACATAGAATAAGAAGTATTGTTTTTATATGTAAAGTGAGTAGTTGTATTAGAAGGAAGTGGTAAACCATATTGTGTACTTTTTTTACTAAATAGGGAAAATGTATACATTTGAATCAGACGCCAAAAATAGTAAAATGAACACCTTAAAAGCAGACGAATGGAGTAATATTTTTAATTGGGATAATTGCATAAAAAATCGTAACCTTTAATTCTATTACAAATAAATAACAATATTTGAGAATTGACAAAAAAAATCACAACTTTTAAAGTTCGTGCAAAATGCACCCAACGAGTAGGATAAAGCTGCCCGACTTCCAATGTGGCATTTTAGTGCCACTTCACCCCCTCCAACTCATACAAAACGACGTCATTAAGTCCCCACATTAAAAATCCCATCTTAAACCCCAATTTACTTTTCCCTCACGAACCCTAACGACGACTTCCAAAAATTCTTCTAAATGGACTCAAATTCAAACATTCCTCTAAATGGATTCAAATTAATACCGGCGGCCTTTTCATCTGTCTCACTTCCATCAATAGTGTTCTTCACATAAATTGATTCCCCCCGTCACCCAGGGGCGGATCTAGAAAAATTAGTTTGGGGATACGACATGTAATTATAAAATATTATTTAATATACAAAATTGTCCCATAAATAAATTAAAAATAAAAAATTATAGTTATTATTGACATTGTTGAATTTTTATTTGTAAAAAACAATTTAAGACATTATTATGATAAATTTATAGCATAAATTTAGAAATAGAGCAATTAATTGATTGTAAATTTATGTCACAATTAATAATTTAAAATAAAAAAATGAATAAACTTAAAACATGAATACTAATATATTGTGCACGAAGAGGCTTAATTAAAAAGAAAAAAGAATTAATAAAAAATATAGTAACATAACACTAAGAGGGATATATTTTGATTTTAAAAAAATAAAATACTAGTAATTATTATATAAAAAATAAAATAATTGTTATAAATACAGGAAAAAATATGGGTGGCGCCACGGGGATCGAACCTGATCACCTTAAATAAAAAAAGAGGCTGCCAACCACTATGCTGCAGTTATATTTAAGTATCATTATCACACACACACACACACACATATATATATATATATATATATATATATATATATAGTTTCAATTTGGGGGTACAGTTGTACCCCCTTGTCCCACACTAGATCCGCCTCTGCTGTCACCTATAAATAGGGATGGCAATTTGGCCCGACCCGTACTTGGCCAGCCCTGCCCCGCCCCGCCCCGCCCAGCAGAGAGAATGGGACGGGTCCGCCCCGCCCCATGCACAGGCCAGGGCGGGTCTAGGTCCTAGCCTCGCCCCGGACCGTCCCGCCCCGCGCCCGCCCAGTAATAAAATATTAAAATTATTTATTTAAAATATTTATTATATTTATTATATAATATAATTTATTGATGACAAATTCTCTTTTGAGACGCTATTTACGTGAGACTGTTTGTGAGACGTGTTAAAGTATGTCTATTATTTAGATAAAGTATGTTTAATGGTTGTTAAAGTATGTTTTGCAAAGTATGCTGATTATGTATTAAAGTATGATTTCAGCGTGTTATAATATAATTTATTATTGATATACTTTAACTACAAATAAGCATACTTTATCTATACAATAAGCATACTATAGTGATGGGTCGACCCATCTCACATTCGTCTCACAAATAATCCGTCTCACAAGAGAGTTTCTCTTTATTGATATATATATTATATATTATACATACATTTTTATTTAATTTAAATAAAATAAATCATGTATAGTAATTATATGTAATTATTACAAAATTCTTTATTAAAATATTATATATCATTAAATATGTAATGTAATAAAAAAAATTTAAAAATGAAATAAAGTTTAATTATTTAATTTAAAATTTAAATTTATTTCACTTTATTTTAATTTAAAATTTTTTATTTGAATGTATTATAATTTATCAAAAATTATTTTTTTTTTTAAAAGAAAAAACGGGGCATTGCGGACCCGCTCCGCATAGAGTCGAGGCACGGGTCCTCAATAGCCGACCCGCAACGGGGCACGGGGCGGGGGAATTGGAGTACGGGGCGGGGCGGGCCGTCCATTGCCATACCTACCTATAAACACTTTTGTGAATGTTCACATATAAGTTTTCATTAATTATTATTAAATTTATAAAAATTATTGATAAGCTATTACTTTTTTAAATAAAAAATTTACTCTTCTAATTCTTGCATATCTTGATTATTGATTAGTTATTATTTAACACATAAGAAATTATTCTGTAAAAGATGAAATATTAATTTTTTAAATAAAAAATATCTTGATTCACAATAAACTTACTCGATTTTAAAAAGTAGTATATTAAAAAATTATTACAAGCCTCTTTTTTATTTTAATTTTTTAAATTTAAACATGAGTCTCCGATGTAAGGTAATTGCAGATCTTTATTTTGCCAAATGATATGTGATTGGTCGTATATAGTCGGGATGACCAATTAAAAAATTTATCGAATCACAGGGAGGAAGGTACTAGAGTTTAAGCGATCACAAGTTTATCGTAATTTTATAAGGACGACGGAATGGGATGGAGGATAAACGTGCAAATGAACGCACTTAAACTAATGCAAGAAATAAGATAAAAGTAAAGATAAATGATAAGTTCCAAATGATGCAAGGATGAGATTAGCAACAATCATGACATAGATAATAAAGTAATCATGCAATTAATTCTAATCTATCATGGACATGACATATGAGCGATCATCTCTCTCGAGATGGATAGGATGTAGGCCCTCAACAAGGCTCCCAAAAGCACTTAAGATTGATACCATAGCAAACATCATCCACTGGGTACTAATTACTCTACGAGTTCCCTAATTAGGTACTAAATCATAGGCAATATTCCCTTTTAAGGTACTATGAATTCATTAATGGTTTAGTCTCCTCACCTAATCAACCAACCTCTCAGTTAATCCAATTAAATATTCTATCAAAGGGTTCTAAATCTAGAAGGATGTCTCTATCTCATTCTAAATTAATGCACATGAAGTGTGTCATGAAATGATTCAATGAATTATCCGAAACACATAATTGATTTCTCAATCTAATCACATGCCCATGACAATTAATCACACATATCATCATATACATCAAGCAATCAACATTCATTGATAGAAATACACAAAGTCCATTCAAGATTAAACTCAAATTGCATAAAAACTAAATCATACAACACCAATCATATAGCTAATCTCACAAAGGATATTAGCCTCTCATATTCACAAGGAATTCAATATAAACATTAAAATCCTTACAAACCATGATCAATCTATAAAGAAATGCACAAAAATTAGAATTAGATTCCCCATTTGAAGTGCTTCAATGGAGATATTCTTCTTATTCTTGTGATCTCACTCTCCCTTTCTTCCTTGTTCACTTGGATGGTGGATTTGATGGAGGAGATCAAGTGTAGATGGATGGATGAAGATGATGGTGTAAAATGGAGGAAATGGTGTGTGATGTGTGTGTAGGGGTGAAACCCATGAAAAATCTCATGAAATATTGAAGTATTGGGTATTTATACCCCTTGGGAAGATTCTAGAAGAATTCTGATTTTTTTATAGATTTTACACCTACAAGGCCCGTGTACGGTACACGGCCACTCATGTGGCCGTGTAGGTGTTTCAGATGACGGAACTCGGCCTCGGCTTACAGGGCCGTGTTTCGTACACGGCTCGTGTAGGGATTGGCCGTGTACTGAACACGACCGGCCGTGTTGGTGGGTCCCCTATTTTTCTTTATTTTGTTTTGGCTCGTTCTCACTCGTTTCAACTCCGAATTGAGATTTGCTTTTTCCTACGTCTTTATTTTCGCGTCTAGAATCTCTTTTTACCTGAAAATCATATATTTAAGCACATTCTCACATATTTCTATAAAAACACAAAACACAACCTAAATACACAAAAATACAGATAAAATAATACGAAAACGAACATAAAAAGATACTAAAATCTAAGTAAAAATATCACTCATCAAACCCCAAACTTAAAGTATTGTGCATCCCCGAACAACAAAAATGATAAACCAAGAAGAGTGATTTTCACCAAGGAAAAGACTAAACGAACATAAGCAATAACACATAAATAGCAATAAGAATCACAATTTATGCTAAGTCATCCTACAACATTAAAATCATAACATGCAAAAAATATTAACAAGTTCAATCACAATAGAATAATAGTGTAATATAGTCCCTTTTAGTCCAAGCCTCACATAGGTTATAAATGTCACTCAACACTCTTTAAAGTGGTAAAACAACACTAATCAATCGATTGGCCCGACTCGCTATAAGCTTGCTCGTGGACTACATTCACAAACCACCAAAGTTTCCATCAGTGATCAAAAAGATCTTTTCATTTGGATGTAATGATATGCTCTTTGGTAGGTAGGAAGAATATAGGTAAGAGTGACTAATCATGTGCAAGTAATCGAAGAGGTAGCTACTTTCTTCCATTCCTCTACTTTCTTTTTTCCTTTCTCAACTTTGGTAATCACAAGCACTAATCATCAACTTTCCTTGGATTAAGCTTCTTTATAAATCATGCTGCCTTCTTTGAATTTTATTTTCTTGAGCATCTTGTTGTTGTTTTGCTCATTTTTCTTGTTTGAGGTGCATGTTCACTCTTGTTTGTGCTCTTTCATCCTTTTTCTTACTTGTTTACCATTTCCTTTATTCTTTTGCTTTCTTATCAAATCTTTCTAGCCACCATCTTCTCAATCACTCACACAAAAGGGTAAATATATAAGGTTTAAGTGGGTAATCATGGCTTGTAATGTGCTAAATTCACAAGAAATAGGCTTATAGGCTCAAAGTGGTTGACTAGGGATGATGTTCATGGTAGAGAAATATATGACAATGACTATAATAACAAGGATGGCCTTAGATCATATCACTAATCTCCACTAATCGGGCTTGTTCCTATAGTCCTTGAGCAAGTTTTAGCTTATCAAACACAACCAATCCACTCATGAAGAAAACCATGTATGCACAGTTGAGACTCAAATTCTCACAAGCTTATGCTCGGACCTTAAAGACTTATTACACCACATTCATCTCAAAATTGAACAAGTTAAATAGAACATATCATAATTCGAAAGTGTAGATATTCTTAATGATAATTTGTCATCACTTATCACAACAACATATCATTACTCACATTCAAAAATGACTCACGACATCCCAAAATAAATCACCAAAATAATCCCTAAACAAGAATAAAAATACACACAAAACAAATAAGAAAAGACTAACCAAACAAGAAACACTCAAAACACATAACATGCAAAAATAACAAAAAATACCATCCATCAATAGAAAATGAAGCACACATTCATATAATACATAATCAATTAAGCTCACAATCATCCCCATCTTTGATTGAAAATAAAAATCCTAAATTACGAAAGATAAACTTCTCTCAAACATAACACATGAAGTAGCATGCTAATAACATCAATTTAAATCAAATCAAATTATGCTAAGCACATAAAAGTGGTAGGATGTAGAGTGAACTCCCACAATAGGCATTTGGTAGTAGAAGTTGTTAGCTTCGAGTTCAATTCGTGCTTCCAATACCCTTCATACATGCTCAAAAAAATCATTAGCTCAACAATTTTATTAAAAATATGGACTATCATGCACTTCAACACCACTAAACGGACCAAAATCAAACCAAACTCATGAGAAAAATTTTAAAATTAGCTCAAAAACACGAAAAGTATATGCTTTCAAGACAAAGTATGTCTCACCACGCCATATCCCCCCAAACTTAAATTGAAACAAGAGTTTCGAGTTAAGTTTGCAAAAAGTGGTGTGACATATTTACACATTTCAAATCAAGCACTTCCCGTATCTTCAATACACGTTCTCCTCACGAGCACAATCAACCTACGTACCAAAAATTGCAAAACAAAATAAAATCCACAATCCGTATTGAAAACAAGAAATAAAGCAATAAAGATAATGATGGGTTTCCTCCCATCTAGCGCTAAGCTTAACGTCTTCAAGTCGGACGATACTATTTAGCTCATGGTAATCTTGAATAGTCCTTAGGCACTATCATAGGTTTCTTCTTGAAGTAGTGCCTTGTGCTCTCACCTTCAACCACAAGACATTTCCCTTCTTGTTAAATAATTCAAGCAATTTTTCTCCGAAGGCGATCTTCACAAGGAATGACCCTTTCCACTTGTTCCACTTTTTCCATGGGGCTTTATATACATTTTGAACTTCAACCACATCCCTCGGTAAGAATTCGGGCATTGACAAGTGTTGATGCCCTCTTGCAACCTTTTTTCCTACAATCACCAAACAAATTTTTATCAATAAAATCATGGAAGTTTTTAAGAGAATTTGAAATTTCAATAGAATGAGAAGATTTTGGCTTGTGTTGGGTATCGTCAATGATCTTAGTTTCCGGAGGCTTATTTTCTTCCATAAGGGCATGAATTTCTTTATGGTTTCGAAGCTTTACTTTCTCAACCATCACTTCAAGAGGCTCGACAAATCTTTCGAATTCCCCCTTCAACTCTTCTTTCAACTCTTTAGCTTTCACCCACTTAGGCACCCTTTCACTCTTCTCCTTCATAACCTCATCAACCCCCCAAACTATCCTCTTACCTATCCTAATGACCATGCATAGATTCGTTGTTCTGGAGGTAGAAGGCTTGTTGTTCTCTTCTTGAAGTCTCTCCACAGTGGGCACAACTTGACTAACTTGGTGCTCAATGGAATCCAATCTAGCATCGAATGCTACGTTTGCATTTGTCACCATTTCACACCAATTTCCTATTCGATTCATCCACGCTTCATTAGACTTCCTTTCATGTTCCAAGTGCTCCATAACCTTTTCGATCAACTCATCTCTAAGCCTTTCTTTGTAGTCACTTTGGGTAGAATAAGAGGTGTTGGAGTCTTGAAAATTTTCCATAGTAGTGGTTGATTTCCTTCTTGATGTCTAGAAAAATTTCCTTGAAAAACATCTTCCACACCTTGAGAGTATACTTGTTGATGCATTTGATTAGGGACTCCAAAATCTTCATATCTTTGTTGATGGAATTACATATTATGCACTTGTACTCCAACATCCGGTTGCAAATTAGGCTCACAAATTTGGTATTTGAAATCCGTGAAAATTTCCTTGTGTGTTCATAGTGGGATGAGTACTTCTATTCACCATATCTCTAAGAATATCCATGTAACTCATATTTTTTGGCTTGTTCTCCTTCTTTTTCCTTCTCAAGGTATGAACCTACAAGAGAAAGAAAAATTAGAACAAAAATTTCTAAAGCAAATATAAGATGCAAAAAAAAATATATCCTTATTAAGACCACTCTAAACAATCCTTTGTCAAACTTCTAGCGACCGTTACCTCCCCAGCAGTGGCGCCATTTGATTGGTCGTATATAGTTGGGATGACCAATTAAAGAATTTATCAAACCACAAGGAGGAAGGTACTAGAGTTTAAGCGATCTCAAATTTATAGTGATTTTATAAGGGCGACGGAATGGGATGGAGGATAAGCGTGCAAATGAACGCACTTAAACTAATGCAAGAAATAAGATAAAAGCAAAGATAAATGATGGGTTCTAAATTATGCAAGGATGATATTAGCAACAATCATGGCATAGATAATAAAGTAATCATGCAATTAATTCTAATCTATCATGGATATGACATATGAGCGATCACTAATTCTACCTAAACTCTCTCTCGAAATGGATATGATGTAGGCCCTCAACAAGGCTCCCAAAAGCACTTAAGATCGATATCACAGCAAACACCTTCCACTAGGTACTAATTACTCTACGAGTTCCCTAATTAGCTACTAAATCATATGCAATGTTCCCATCTAAGGTACTATGAATTCACTAATGATTTTAGTCTCTTCACCTAATCAACCAACCTTTCGGTTAAACCAATTAAATGTTCTATCAAAGGGTTCTAAATCTAGAAGGATAACTCTATCTCATTCTAAATTAATGCACATGAAGTGTATGATCAAATGATTCAATGAACAATCATAAACACATAATTGATTTCTCAATCTAATCACATGCCCATGACAATTAATCACACATATCATCATATACATCAAGCAATCAACATTCAATGATAGAAATACACAAAGCCCATTCAAGATTAAAATCAAATTGCAAAAAACTAAATTATCCAACACCAATCATATAGCTAATCTCACAAAAGAGTTTAGCCTCTCATAGTAACAAGAAATTCAACATAGACATTAAAATCCTTACAAACCATGATCAATCTATAAAAAAATGCACAAAAATTAGAATTAGATTCCCCCTTTGAAGTGCTTCAATGGAGATCTCCTTCTTGTTCTTGTGATCTCACTCTCCCTTGCTTCCTTGATCACTTGGATGGTGGATTTGATGGAGGAGATCAAGTGTAGATGGATAGATGAAGAATGGATGAAGATGATGGTGTAAAATGGAGGAAATGGTATGTGATGTGTGTGTAGGGGAGAAACCCACAAAAATCTCATGAAATATTGAACTATTGGGTATTTATACCCCTTGGGAAGCTTTTAGAAGAATTCTGATTTTTTTTACAGATTTTGCACCTACAAGGCCCGTGTATGGTACACGGCCATAGGGGTGGCCATGTAGGCGTTTCAGATGACGAAACTCGGCCTCGACTTATAGAGCCGTGTTCTGTACATGGCTCGTGTAGGTGTTGGCCGTGTACTGAACACGGCCAGCCGTGTTGGTGCAATCTCTGTTTCTTCATTTTGTTTTGGCTCGTTCTCCCTCGTTTCAACTTCGAATTGAGACCCGCTTTTTCCTACGTCTTCCTTTTCACGTCTAGAATCTCTTTTTACCTGAAAATCATACATTTAAGTACATTCTCACACATTTCCATAAAAACACAAAACACAACCTAAATACACAAAAATACAGATAAAATAATACGAAAACGGACATAAAAAGACACTAAAATCTAGGTAAAAATATCACTAATCAATATGTTATGATTTTTTATGTTATTATTTAAACAAGGAGGAAGAGGAAGATGAGTAAGAGAGGTTAGGAGTATGAATAGAAATACAAGTGAATCAAACGGTTCTTGAACTATTCGAGTCTCGATTCATTAAAATATTTTTTTGAATTTGTTTGTTAACCTTAACGAGTCTAACCAATCCCAAAATTTAAGCTTGGATGATTTATCAAACCAAACTCAAGTTTAAGGGTATTTGGGTCAAAAGCTCGTGAACAATTCGTTAACGTGCTCGTTAATGGCTCGCAAATGCGTTCGTAAATTTTATTATTATGTTTATGTAGTATATATTATTATTTATATACTAGTATTTAATAATTAAATATTTGTATTAAAAACACAAATATAATAGTAGTTAAGTGATTATATAAATATTTAAATTTCTTTTTAATTTTTATTATTTTGTTGGTTTGTTTATTAACATTTATAAACAATATTAGATTTTCATCAACGAAATATTCTTTTAAGAGATACTCTCTTGTGAGATGGGTTATTTGTGAGACGGGAGTGAGACGGATCAACCCATCACTAGAGCATGCTTATTGTAAAGATAAAATATGCTTATTTTTAATTAAAGTATATCAATAATAAATCATAATATAATACACTAAAATCATACGTTAACGCATAATTCAACATACTTTATAAAACATACTTTAACAACTACTCCCTCCGTCCCGAAAGACCCTTCACACTTACTGTTCCACGTTGTTTAAGAAAAATTATTTTTTTGCTTTTTCAACTGACTTTTTCAGGGGTAAAAATGTCCATACATTTGGGTTTAGGATTTGGATTAACTTTATCATTAAAGTTAATCCAAACCCTAATCTGTCTTAAAAAATTTACAAAAATTTAAAAATAATCTAAGATTCTAGAAATTAATTTTTTTTATATAAAACATAAATTAAAAAAATCAGAAATTTTAAAAACACATTAACAAAAATTTCAAACGAGAAAAAAAAAACAGAAAACATGAATTTAAAAAAAACCACAGAAATTTAAAAAAATTACAGAAATTACATAAATTACACAAAAAATAAAAAAATTACAGAAATTACAAAAAAAATTACAGAATAACAGAAATAAAAAAAATTCCAGAAATATTAAAAAATACTGAAATTAAATAAACTACACAAAAATTAAAAAATAGAAATTAAATACAGAAAAAAATCAGAAACTAAAAAAAACATAAAAATTACACAAAAAATACAAAAAAAATACTTACAGAAATAAAACACTGAAATTTTTAAAAATCACATAAATTACAAAAAAAAAATTATAGGAATAGAAATTAAAAAAAATCCAAGAAACTAAAAAAAAAACATAAATTACATACATTACATAAAATCGGAAATTGCAAAGAATACAAAAATTAATGTTTTGGACTTTTTTTCACTTTGCTCTCAGAAAAAACTTCATCAAAGAGTATGGTCTCCTAAAAGGTTTCTTAAACCTATTGGTGACTATTTGCATATCAAAGATATATCAATAGTCTCCTAAATAGGTAAGAATACCTAGTGGTAACTCTGAACACCTAACATCAGGAGCAAGAACAAGTTCATCTAAGTTTTTAGTATCAAGAGATGTGCTAAATGAATTCAATGAACACTTATCCCTCAGAATAACATCGTCATTGGGTCATGGTCTCCTAAATAGGCAAAAACCTATTGGTGACTCAATGTACTTATTCATAGGAATAGAGTATGATCATCCATGGACAACAACAATAATGAAGCCTTAGCCCTCGGAATAGATTCGTCATATGGCTAATTTAACCCTGCATTTAATCACACAGTGGTTTAACATAATCAATACAGTCATATAACCAAGCATAATTAGCCACTAAATGCCTCACAGGGCCACATATATATCCCAAAAGCCACATGAACACATGTATCATAAATTCAGTGCATCACAAGGCCAACCAAGTAAGACCAAATCGAACATCATCAGCCACCAAATACCTTAGAGGGCCATATAAATGCCTCAGAGCCACATAAACACATGAATCATCACTTCAGTACATCACATGCCCAAGTAAAGACAAAAAAATCGAGCATAATAATCCACAAAATGCCTCACAGGGCCACATATATGCCTCACAGGGCTGCATACCAAGCATCAGTTTATAAAAGCATGAGTTAGGGATGTACCAACAAACAAGTTCCGGTGAGCACCCCTTCAAACACCGTGTCGAATATGGATCTGGCCAGATCTAGAGAGTTGGCAAACATTATCTTGAAGGTGATTTTAGAGCACTCCTCTTCAAACTCGTGACAGTCGACCACTTAATCCAACAATGGGGCGTCGGGAACCACCGTGTCAAATGTTTAGGGGGTACTAAACATAAATGGCAAATTATTATTTGGCAAGTAGAGGATATATTGTTAAAATAATATTACTATTTTTGGGGTTTGAAGGGTGTTGTGGGACGTCTAAATGTAGAAAGTGTGAAGGGTATTGTGGGACGGAGGGAGTATGTAATACTCCCTCCGTCCCAGGAAAGATTGCACATCTTTCCTGGCACGGAGATTAATAAAGTGGTGACTTTTAGGGGTATTATGATATTTTTTTGTAATAAATAAATGATAAAGTATGTTATGTGTGTTAGGTAATGATGATTTTTTTTGTAAATAAATTGTGTGGAGAATGGTGATTATGTTTGACTTTTTACTTTTTTAGAAATGTGCAAACTTTTGTGGGACAACCCAAAATGGAAAATGTGTCATCTTTCCTGGGACGGAGGGAGTATACTTTATGTAAATAATAAACATACTTTAATACGTCTCACAAACCATCTCATATAAATAATGTCTCATAAGAGACTTTGTCTTCTTTTAATGTCAATGAAAAAAATATTTATATGTTCATGAACGTATATTCATATAAAAAGTTATCTTACGTTTTTGTGAACATGTTCGCGAACTCGAGCTCGAATTTAATACTCTCTTCGTCTGGTTCTAAGATATCAATTTGCTATTTGCACGTGGATCAAGGAGTATTATTATTATATGTAAATTGGGTAGTCGTGGATCAAGGAGTATTATTATTATATGTAAATTGGGTAGTTGTATTAGAGGGAAGTGGTGGGCCATATTGTGTATTTTTTACTAAATAGAGGAAATTGATACCTTTGAACCAGACGCCAAAAATAGTAAAATAGACACCTTAGAAGTGGACGGAGGGAATATAAATTTTTTTCGACGAGTTTGAATTGGGCAAAGGATCAGATTTGCCCCTCATCTTACCTCCCAAGATCAAATTACCTCTCCACCTTTTTTCTGGTCATTTAAGCCCTTCACGATTTTAATTTGATCAATTGAACCCTTCATTTACTTAAAATAAAACAAGGATACCCTTTATTAAAAATTAATCTAATGGTGTTAAAGAATACTATACAATTACAACAAGAATGGTTAGTGGATACAATCTAACAAACACTGATACTCGTGGATGTCAGCCTCTCACCACCCTCCGCCGTATCTCACCACCGGCGCTGCCCTCTCCGTCAGCCTCTCCCCAGCGACAATCTACAGGAGAAGCTTCCATGGAAGCGACGAATCGCCATAGCTTTCCGCTTTCCAATTGGGTCAAGCCATAGTGTACCTCCATGAAAGATGCTTCCCACTGATCGTCCATGGCGACATCAAAGTTTTGAACATATTATTGGATGAGAACCTCAATTGCAAGCTCTGCGATCACGGATCTGGAAAAATGGGGTTTTCTGAAAAAATGAGGTTTTCTTCTTCGGTGGTAATTCCCCTCGATTTACTCATTCCCCAGGAAATTTCAGTCCAGTAGCTTCCATTACAATCACTGAACCTCCGCACTCACCTTCCTATCTATCTTCTTTAATTCAATTTTTCAGGCCACGCGATTCTCTGGTTTTTGGAAAAATCGAGTTGAAACTCCAACATTCAAAGTTATCAGCTCTACCGAAAACTACGAAATCATGGGGATGGAGGCCTTTAGCCCCGAAAGTGGGGAGAGGTTGAAGGCGACGGAGACGGCGGCGCCGGCGCCGGTGCTGACAGACGCTCGAAGGGTGGCAGAGATGGTTGATGATCAACTGTTAGGGGAGATCAATATGGTTGAGGCGATTACTATGGTGGAGGCCTTATGCGTCTAATATGTTGATACTATCAATCTCCATGAATCTGGAGAAGTAACCAAATTTGGGGGACCTGGAATCTGTGTTGGTTTATTAACTCAATTATTTGGCAACCACTGTTCTTGTTCCTTATCATCTTAACGCCGTTAGATTAGTTTTTAACAAAGGATATCATTGTTTTATTTTTAAGAAAATGAGGGGTTCAATTAATTAAATTACAAATGTGAAGCGCTTAAATTATCAGAAAAAAAGTTGGAGGGCTAATTTGATCTTGAGACATAAGATGGAGTTTCATCGACCCTTTACTCGTTTGAATTCCATTATTTATTGAGAAACGATACTCAAACCTTATGATGATCGGTTTGATTTGGCTATGGAGCTAAACCTGTTTAATTTTATTCTTGAAGCCGAGGTGGTTATTGGGGCCCACCCGTCAAATACCTTTGTCATCACTGTAAAATTGTAGACCCGGGCCCATTGACGAGCTTTTGTTTTCAGATGATATATTCCATTCTGCTTAATTGTTCTTAAATTTTAATTTTAATTTTAATTACTAGACTATTTTTTCAGTTATATAAATTCTAAATCCATTTAAAAAAATTATTTTAAGAAATCACACGAATGAAATAAAATATTATCAATAACTAATCTCTTATTCTTGATGTACTATACGAAGCACCCTTTTTTATTATAAATTCAATTTGGATTAATTACAAAATAAATCACGAACTTTATTCATATTGAAAAGTAATCTTCACTTTTGAGAAATTGCAAAAAAAAAGAGGAAATTACAATCTTTAAGTATTGTTGCAAAACGCATAAAATTTCTAATTAAAAGTATGATTTTGGTTTTTTTTTTTTTGCAATTTCTAAAAAATGAGGATTAATTTGCAATATGTGTAAAGTTCGTGGTTTTTTTGCAATTAGTCCAATTCAATTTATAGAAAGATGAGTATTTGAAAAAAAAAAGACCATTTGTATTACAAAATTCATGGATATTATCCCTTAATTTATTGTTTTTTATGTAAAAATTGTAAAGTAACTGTACACAAAGTTTATATAATCCTTATCTTACTTGAAAAACGTTGAAACATAGCTCAAAAATGTAATTTAAGTGTCTATCTACATTATTCCTTCTCTGTGAATCATCACCTCTATGAACCTATTGAAAATTGTGGTGGCCACTCGAAATTGAAGAGCATCATGTTGGTTCTGTTCCAGCACTGCAATGTGCTCTGCCACCTCTACGTCAGCAATTTGCGATCACATGTTGGTTTTGCTCTAGCACCACGCTCCTTCTTTATTACTGGATCGTTATCTCCTAGGTGTCTTAATTTTAATCCCTACTACTCAACTCACTCTCATGGCAAAAACTTGTGTGTCCCAGTGTGTCTCCGGAGACACACGTGTGCTCATACCTTTTAGTATTAGATTGTATATCCATTATATACTCCTTCAGTATTAACCAAGTGAGTTAGTCCACTTGGCCACTGGGCTCCTCACCTTAGTGATGACTCTTCACTACAAGTTCATAACGGCAAGTATTTAATGTATTTAATTTGTTAATAAAATTTTCTAGTCATAATAGTTTATTTTAATCTATATATATAAAAGCTAAAAACTCTTTAAAATATCTATGGTATATTTTTGATAATTTTATAATTTTAAGTTTTAAATTGATAATTTATATTTTTTGGATCCTGAAAACTCATAATATTTTCTAATAAGAAAGTGATAATAGTTTAAGAAAACGTAAATCTGGTCTAATACAATCATTGTCTTTAAAAACACACATTCTATAACAAAAAACTTAACGAAGACAATAAAATAAAATTTTTTAAAAAATTTTACATGCATAGTGGGCCCAAAAAGACCAAAAAACAAGACAAAAAGTATGTGGCCTATCTCTACCTATTGAGGATCATCACACTTAAAAAAGGCAAGTCTTATGCTTACATTGACGTAATTAATTATCATTTTCGTGCACTTTTCATAAATTGTTCATAGTATTATTATTTTTTATTGGTATCTCACAAGTCTTTGCCCATGTATACAAAAGAATAATTTGAGATGCATGGTATATAATAGCCTACAATGTAACCAAAGAAAATACTGTATACTCCATTAGCTAGATAGTAACAACCTCATTGATAATAACATCCAAAATAGCATCTCCAATCTCCATGTAAATCTCCTCTCTCTGCTGTTCTAAAGCAGACTTCCTACCTTGCTCAGAAGCCATGAAATCATAGTGAAGCAGGCGAGTTTTATTGGTTTCATCTGTGGAATATTGGCTGCATTGCCATGCATTTCCAAACAGCTCATTAGTCCCCAAGATCTTCTTCAGATGATATCCGGTTTTTTCGTCTTTTCTCCGGTGGCTTTCTATCACTAATTCCCTCACACACTCAACCAGGAGCTGCTTTGATTGCTGCGTCTCCCTCTTGTTTATGCTGTACTGTTCTTGCAGTTCTTGAACACTGGTGCTGTGCTTTGATCTGCATTGGGAGGTTGAGGTTGAACATCCTCTCTTTGTTGGTCTTAGATTGTATTGTTCTGCAGATATTTTGTCCCATTATTGAAAAAAGATGGAGTTAAATTTGTGTTTTTGATTGCTGGAATTAGATATTGACAGCTTACTTTGATGAAGCTGTGGTGAACCCTTATCAGTTTGATCTGTTTCTTCAAGAACTGAGACAGGGCTACTCTGTTTATCACTACTATCTTCCATGGATATCCATTGCAGCTTTCTCTTTCCTACAACCTATGAGCTTCAATCAAAGCCTAGTGACAGAATTCAAAAAGAAGTTTAAATGAAGTGATGATCAGCAAGACTAAAGTTGTATGTACCTTAAGACTTTCTGAGCAAGAAAAATGCATGTCTTCATGATCTGCATGTTCTCTCGGCTCTCTTCTCTTCCCATTTCTAGAATTCTTGATTCTTTGATCATTTTGCAGCTCTAGCCAACTGATTACTGCTCTGACAAACTTTGAACAGCTCCGAATGGCTCTTCGTCTCTTCGATGGACACGTGGGATTCGAATCAAGAGCTTTTCTAATTGAGTAGCCTCTTTCAAGAAGATAAACATCTAAAGCAAATGGTTCTTGCTGTTCTTGGAGAAATTCTCCTAGCAATTTTGGCATTGTTGTAAATTAAATGATGAGATTTTTTGAGTTGGAAATCAATAAGTGGAGAGATATTTAGGAGGTCATGTTTTTGTTGCAGATGATCATGTAATAAATGAAGAGTACTTTATATATGTGTTCAGTTTGGGAATGAAGATTTGGTGAGTTCATATGGGCATTGAGTCATGTTATGATGTCTGAATCTTTGGCCTTTCAATAAGAGTAACACAATCAAGATGATAAAATACATTTTATGACATGATCTTTTCGTGTTTTTGATACAGAAATGCTTTGAAGAATCAAGATTGAGAATTGAGGTGATGCTTCTTTACCTAATGATAATGGTGGTTAATTAATTGTCAAACCTTAAGATAAAAGTGACTGTAAATAGAAGAATGCACAAAAAAATTGAATAGCAGTTGTCCTGTAACTTCAGTTTGCTGGAATCTAAAGGAAAAAAAGTAAGATAATTAGTTGAGCTACTTACATCAGTTTGCTCCAAAAAAATTAGAGTTGCTTTTGCACGTGTTGTGTGTAATTTGTTCTATACTCCCATAATAGTTACTCCACATATTTTCAAGCTGAAGTCTCATTTCAATAGTTATATATGTGGCTCACGTATAACACCAATACAATTATTTATTATAAATTAAAATATTACATATTTTAATCCACTACAACTTATAATAAGCAAAAAGCAAACGTAAGGATTTAGACGAGACATAGGAGTATTATTTATATCAGGTGTGGTGTGTATAAGTTGTGATTATATTTATTGAAAAAGATGGGCTCAAATGAGATAAAAGAAGTTGTTCCCAAAAATATTTTAACCATACATAGATAATTGAATTGGAAATTAAAGAAAAAAGTATCACTTAACAAAATCTGTCTATTTGTCATCTTGTACATTAAGGCTCACTAAACATAAAATAATATGACATTCATTCTAATTAAATTAGCCACTATCTATAATAAGTTTACTGTCATAGATTTGAAATGGATCATTAATAAATAATCATACCCAACTTGATTAAGAATATACTCCATTAGAGAATAGGTTAAAAAAAAGTAGTTACGAACTAACGATTTTGGATGTACTGTTACAATTTGGTGTTACATCTCCTGTTACACGCGTTATATGAGTGATACGTATGCGGAGAGGAAAATCTCAACATTTCCCCTAGGGTTGATTGTTGGGGTATAGAATAGTTTATCTTATGTGTCAATCATTCAACGATTTGTAACAGGATACGTAACACCAAAATGTAACAGGAGATCCGAACCGCGAACTAACACCATGTCACATGTCATAGACCTCAAACCTAGTTTAGCATTTGGGGATAATAATAGTGGAATTCTTAATATAATACTCAGCAAATCATGTAGTGAACTAAGGGTGTCCTCTAGATTACTTCAATTTTAATTAGAAAGTTGAATTTTGGAACAGTGCTAATAATAGTAATAAATTGATGCTGTATATATGTATCCAAATTGAGTGTGCCGGCTGGGATCCGAACAATTGAACAATTGAAAGGAAGAGTTGGAAACAATTGAAATCCTTATCTCAAATGTTAAATATTTTTTTTGATTGACCCACTTTTAAGCAGCAAAAGAACAGAACATAAATGAGCCTAGTAGAGAACAAAAAATAAATCGTTTTACCAAATAAAACTTGGAGAAAGATAAACTAAGCATACATAATACTAGTTGAATCACACTACAATTATCTAATTTCATAATGCATCCACAACTCAAACACACATATTGCTGAATCATTACTTGCTGGGCCATTATTTTCTATCAGCATCATAGTTTTCATTCGCTCTAACCCGCACATAATCTGCATCTTTAGTGCATCCCTTGCACAACGAATACGGGCAAGTACGGGGTTGGGGGGCGGCGGAAGAAACAGGATCATCGTCGTCAAAGCCTTGGGTCTAAGATTGTTTCGTATTGGAGGCATCAGCTAAGGCTGCACCTGGCCTAAAGTAAAGAAAACTGTTTACCCTTTTACTAGTTTTCAGTTTAATAAGATTAAGATTACTGATTTTGTATCCCTGAGATGAACGACATGCAACAATTATGAAATTTCAACTGTTATCAATAACAGAGTTTATTGAATGAAAAAGTTGCACACCTGACGTTGAACAACATTGCAAACAACCAACATCTGTTTAAACATAAAACTAATCAGTCCAAACAGTGCACGAGCCACTCTTACGGAAGTCATACGGCTGCGAGCGTGTTAAAACCTTTCCTATTAGTGCCAAAGCTTTAACGCTGGGCACCTTCTGCTCTTGGACAGATGATTTTGAACTTTGTGGATCACGGATTGCCTCGGCTTCGGGTCTTGTCACTGTTGTTCCTTGTTCATCATTACGCAGCATTCTTTTCATCCAAGCATGTGACGACAAAAATGCCCAGCGCTTCTCTTTTAGATACTCCATAACGCGCTCCGTACCCTTGTTCCAGCCCTCCTCATCCGGCCACACCGGCTTTTTGCCATGTTGCTTCTCTGGAGTAGTTGGTGCGCCACTTCTAGGAATTCCACCGTACAACTTGCTTACTTTCACCACCTGAGATGAGGTTGAAGCAAAATTTCTCCCTTGAGCCGAGGGGGTTGAAGGGTTCAGCTTAAGACGCTTAAGCAATCTGTTGCCTGGATCTGCATTCGGGAAATCAGGCTGCTCTGCAAGCTGGAGTTGGAGTAGCTTCTCCGCCTCTAGCGTCTTCTCAGATGAAGTTGCTGCACCAGGTAACGGAGGGAGCTTGTTCCCAGAGAAACCAACATTACTCTTTGATGGTGTATTTGACCCCAAATTGAAGGCCTATACATATTCAATTATCATCAGACAACAAACAGTCACAAAATACCAGCAAATTAATCAATTCTGAATAACAAGTTTGAAAAAGAGTACCTCATTTGATGCAGAAGGCTTCTGCACCTTTGTGAACTTACCCCAATTATATGCTTTAGAGAAACAACACGCACTAACCGAATTGTCAAGTTGTGTGTGCTCTACAATTCTCTTACCAGCTTGTGATTGTTTGGTAACAGCAGACAATGCCGCTTTTCCTTTGTCAACCACGACTCTTCCCTCATTCGGCACAATATCATTTCCACAGGAAGGAGCTCTCATCCACTTTGTAGGACCATTTGATGCACCTTCTCCTGTAATTCCCTTTGCAGCTGAAGTGTTAAGGAACAAGGGAGTATTCTGAACGCCACTTTTACAATGCTCGCCGCTGAGACCAAACCCAAGATTTAGCTCTAGGTTGACATCAGCATCATGCCCATCTTTGAACACATCAGAAACGAGCATTCTATCATTTCCTATGCCTTCTGAACTTACTTTGACATCACCAATTTCAAAAGTTTCAGTATTAATCATTTTAACTCCTTTAACAGACCTAGAAGAGCCCTCTAATCTCTCTGTTAAGGCACCATCCTTAGCAACATAGCCAAGTTTCTCGATTCCAGAAGGATGATTAGTCTCCTCTGCCGTTTCACATTATATTCGTTTCCAATGAGATTGGTGTTGTTGCGGAGTTTGTGTGCTCCTCTAGTTTACATCATTAAGATTAGTTAAGGCAATTTGAGCTGGAAATTGAAAGAAAGGATCTACATAAGAATTTTAACACCTCAATCTTCCTACCTATAGAAATATTGAACATTCAACAAAATTGGAAGAAAATAAACCTTGACAATCATAATTTTCAGAACTTCATTTAATATTGAAAATCACGTAACTACTGACTCCACGTAGAACATAACAGAAACGAGAAAGATGATAAAACATTTCTTTGGGTGGTTTAACAAAACCTATAAACAACAGAACAATCTATAAAATGAGTCTGCATATACCAATCCAACAAATCCAACCAGAAAACACATGAAAGGAGCCGAAAAAGATTATACGAACAAATAAAAGATAGTTTAAGAAACAAATGAGTGAGTCAACTCACCTCTGTAACGATAAAATCCTCGAAATTACTTTCAGAAGCAAAAATAGCTGCAGAAAATCAAAACAAAAAACTGAGATAGAATCGTGATAATGATGAACACACGAACAATGGTTATGGCAATCTCGATATGTATGCATACGATTTACCTTAAATATAGTTATCTAAAATAGAAATAGAATTGAAGCAGACAGAGAGGAAGAGGAAGCCAAGGAAAGAGTTTTGGAGGTATGGAGCTAAACCTCTGCGCTTTTATGCTGAAGCCGAGGTTGTTAATGGGGCCCACCCGTCAAGCATCAGAGTATAATTGTAGACCCGGAGTTCGGGCCGGCTGAACGGGCCCATTGATGGGCTTTTGTTTCCACCCTTCTTAATTGTTCTTCAATTTTAATTCAATTATTTTTTTAGTTTGATAAATTCTAAATCCATTTTTAAAAAATTCACTGTATAGGAAATCACACCAATGAAATACAAATAGGAAAATTTTAAGGATTTCATTTTTAATTTAGGTGTCAATTTTAGGTTCTATTTTAGAAATGCCGGTTTGAAGGATAAATTTTACTTTTTTTTCTCAAATTAAGGTCCGTCCTAATTTTTTTTCGAATTTAATATATATTATAAAATAATATAAAATATTAATAAAAATAATATATATTTAATTTTATGATTTGATTTAAGGTGTATAATAATATTTTGAAATGAAAATATAAATTTCATGGTAAGCCTTAAAATGAAAAAATAATAATAACAAATATAAAAAAAATACTTTAAATTGAGAAAAGAAATTAAAATTTAATTTTAATTTGAAATACTTATAAGATCATGTTTTATTTTAAGATCTAAATTATAAATTAGGTGAAAATCTTCCAATAAAATTATTATAAATAATTAATTTTTTTTTATGTACGATATACGATATGAGTATATTATAAATGAACGAGTCAGGGCGTCTCACAGTCCTCTCAAGTCTCATCCACTAGCCCATTCATTAATTTAATAATTTCTATCATATTCAACATGGAAGCGCATGACAATTTTAAAGAAAGCGCATGAAGGCCGTACGCTATCATGTTACAGGCCCATTAAATAATTGTGATTTTTTTTCTTTCTATATATATGAAATTTAATAAATTATTTTATTAACTATTAAAGGTATTATGTATTATATTTTTTATAAAATTAATATTATCCCTTTTCTACGATCATGTATCACTTTTCGTTATAACTACTTTCACTTTTTATTCATTTTATAATTTGTTTATAAAATAATTAAATAGACAATTTTCACTTTTTATTGTTCAAATATTACTTTTTATTAAAAATTTTATCACTTTTTATTTGTCTAATTAATTGTTAATAAAATAATTTAATTAAGTTGTCACTATTCATTGGTCAGGTATCAATTTTTATTAAAAATATTTTTTTTATTGTTTTCATTAATTATTTATGGAATAGTTAATTGATAGTTTATTACTTTTCATTGATCAAATATAATTTTTTTTATTAATGTTACTGTTTTTTATCCATTTATTATTATGAAATAATGCATCAAATTGATGGTTATCACTTAAAAAAAATCAAATATCATTTTTATCCTTATATGAATTACTCATAATTAAATTTAATTAAACGATCATCAATTTTCTTTTATCAGACATTACTTATTAATTAAAAGTGTTAGACACTTTTTATTCGTCAAACGAATCATAAGTGAAATGATTTTATTGGACAAGTATCATTTTTTTTATTAAAATGTTAACACATTTTATAATTTATTAATGAAAAATTTTAATTAAATGAATATTATTTTTCCTTTTTTAAATATCATATTAATAAAAATATGTTATTATTTTTTTTATCCATTACAAATTTTTTAAAAAATAATTCAATAATATAATTATCTCTTTTCTTTGATTGGGTATCATATTTTTTGTAATATTACTTTTCATAAATTTATAATATTTGAATTGATAAATGAAATTAAATAAATAACAAAATTTAGATTATCACATTTTTTAAAATTAAAAAACTTAAATAAATAAAAATAAAAGAAGCGTTAAAACGAAAATAACGAAAATGCATGGGAATGATAATTGATGCCTAATTAAATCGCGACCAGCATATTTCTAAATGAATATTGTAGTATTCGTGTCACAAATTAAGATCCGAATATCTCATGCAAGTCTTTGTCATTATAAATTTAATTTTTAAGAAGATGAATATTTGAAATAATGATAATTACTTCCTCCGTCCAAGAGAAGTCGACACTTTTTTTTTGGACGGAGATTAAGGAGTACTTCCTCCGTCTCGGACAAACAACACAATTTATTTTTTGCACGTAAATTATGAAGTATTATTATTTTATGTAAAGTGGGTATGTGTATTAGAGAGATGTGATGGGTAGTAGTGTGCCCCTTTTACTAAAAGAGGAAAATTGTGCAATTTGGACGGGACGCCCAATATAATTAAATTGTGCTATTTGGGCTGGACGGATGGAATATAATAATTTAATGAAGAATGAAGTGAGAGAAATAATATTTAATGTATAGTAGGTAGTTGTATTAGATGTGTATGTGGACCTTATTAGTATAAATTAATTATTTTTGAGTGAATTTCATACACTAAAAAGAAAATGTTTCAACTTTTATATGACAAAGCAAAAAGAAAATTGCGTCTAGAAAGTAGAGAGTAGTATTATAAAATTCATTCATGGATGTTATTTCTTAATTTATTAACTCTTTTTTATTGTGAAAATAAATTGTCAACTTTTTTGGACGAAGGAGTAATATTATAAAATTCATGGATGTTATTTCTTAATTTATTAACTCTTTTTTATTGTGAAAACAAATCTTAATACATATATTTGCGAAGTAGTTTCTTTAAATAATTTTTTTTAAAAACATAGGTGTCACCATATGGTTAAGTGTTGACTTTCATTTTATATGTGTTAACGTATTATTGCTTTTTCTCTATTTATTATGTTTTAAATATTTGTTAATGAGGTAAGTTAAAATATTTCACTAAATTTGATTTCTAATTAAAATTTATCATATTAAAAAAAACTATATTTATATATGAAAAAAAATGATTTCAATTAGACAATATTCAAAATATATCATTTAGAACTATTTATATATTTTTTAATTAATATTTTAAGTATTTAATTACAATAAATAGGAATCAATCCAATAATAGAACAACACATGTGTTTTAAAATGAAAAATAATACTCTCTTCGTCCCATAAATAAATTCACACTTCCTATTTTTGCCCATCCCATAAACAAGTTCACATCCCCAAATAAGGAAATACACACAAATTAATAACCCCACAACACACTTTAATTTTAAAATTGTCACCCCTTTTCAACTCACATAACTTACTTTATAATTTATTTATTACCTAAAAATATCAAACTACCCCCCAAAAGTAAACTTCGTATCTACACTAACCGGGAATTTGTCTTTGGGACGGAGAGAGTACTAAATGAAAAATAATGTACTTCATTATGAAAAAAAATACGATTAATATTAAAGATGTTATGCATGTGTATATTATTTGTATTTACTAAATAAATTATTTTATTCGCGTAAGACGCGGTATTATACTAGTAAAATAATTGTATTGAACGTTAATGCAATCAATCTTATCTTATTCGAAAGACGTCCGTTCTCAAAATTATACTTTCCCCTATCTGCCTACATTAATCTATTAAATACAGTTATCACCATCTACGTCACTCTTATTGAAAATTGTGGTGGCCTTTGGAAATTCTTTGGAATTTGAGGAGTCACGTTGTCCTCTGCCCACGCCCACGTTTCTACTAGTCTAGTATTGGACCGGAGGAGTTATTGCATGTGCAAGAAATTTCCGGAACCTTAGTTCCAAAATTTTGCTCCCTTTCTTCGTGGTGAAGATTCCCCTTTCTTCGTGGGGAAGTTTGCTCCTTGGTCGACGGCACCGCTTGCTTTCAGCCCCGGCGACCATCGCCTACAGCCGCCCGACATCATCCGCCCCACCCCCCCCTCGGTGGTGGAAGTGCTCTTTCATCCGTTCATGTAAATCCTCTTGATTTTCTCTTATGGGGAAGACTTCAAGAAGCAAGACACCCTCAAAGGTGTCGCCGGATTTACGTGTAGGAGGAGAAGAGTTCAAATCCGTGAAGGAAAGGACTAGAGAGATGGAAAGGAAGGCTAGTGTGAAGGAAGCAATCTTGGTTGAAAACCCTTGTTTGGTCGGAGCCACCGCTTTGGAGCCCTCTATCGCAGCCGACTGCATGGAGATGGAGGCGGACATCCTCATCGGCTCCTTGGCCCTTGCTGTGGTCGACTCGCCGAGAGTCACTAGCCCCACGCATGGGCTGGTCCTCTCGCCCGTGGATGCGTCGCCGCCCGCACCGCCCACCGACAGAAACCCTAAGCGCAAACCACCGGCAGACCGACGGCGCAGCTCTACCCCGGCCTCTCGACGCCGACTGGCTGTGCCTACCCCCCCTGCCGCATCTTCTCGGCAGCTGGACGACGCCCCACGGCAGTCCTCCTCTCCGCCTCGGCAGAGCCAGCCGTTGGTAGAACCTTCTCGGCAGGTCACCGACATGATGGGCGGCGCCGACTCCCCCAGGCGGTCGGATGGTGACTCTCGTCAGGGTTGCCCCTCTTCCTCCCCGCCTCGGCAGGCGCCTGGAGAATCTCGGCAACTTGGTGGCACGACTCGACTGCTTCCCCCGGAGGCTGGCTCCCAGCAAGGCACCGACAATGCCCATGGCGCTGATATCTCCCGCCAGGCGCAGGGCGCCTCCTGTCCACGCCCCTCAGCACCCATGGGCGGTGCCCCTTCTGCGCAGGCGGTGCCGAGTGGAACTGCTGGTGACAGGCGACATCCGGGTGGGGCTGGCCGTAAGCCAGGGTTGGAGACTGATCCTCGGCAGCCTAGCGGGCAGCAGGGTCAACGTGCGCGGCAATCAAAATCAGGCGATGGCGCCACTCCCAAGGCCCCAATTGATTATTCCAAGTACGTCAACAAGAGTAATATTGATCCTGGAAGGAAGCTTGAATACATCGCGCCACGTGACGGTGTAGCTTACCTCGACCCGAATGATGATTCTGATGCGTGGAAATATTCATTAGTAGGGTATTTCTCAGGTCGTTTCCCAGGTATGCAGGCCCTACATGCTATCTGCCGAGCATGGGGTGTCCCGTATACCATTAGCATGCATCAGACAGGATGGATTATCTTCCGACTCTATTCGGAAGAGGATGTGTGCAAGGTGCTGAACAATGCTCCCCACTCTATATGGGAGCGATATCTTATGCTCGACAGACTTCCACCTGCTTTTCAGTTCGATGATCGGGAAATTTCCCATGTTCCGGTATGGATTCGTCTGCCTTCGTTTCCCTTGGAGTTGTGGTCCAAGAATCATATCAGCAAGGTTGCCTCACTGATCGGTAGACCGATTATGGTGGATGATATCTCTGTCAAGGCGGACAAAGTTTCATTTGTCCGTGTGCGGGTAGACATTGATGTCTCACAAGAACTGCCGAAGGAGGTCACCTTCAACTATCGAGGAGCCAACTTCACTCAGACTGTCCTGTATGAGCGTCTCCCGGCGTATTGTACAAAATGCAGCAAGTTTGGCCACCTGGTGACTGATTGTGACGATCTGACTAGTAGTGTTAAGAGGGAGGAAGGAGCGGACCAACCTCATGAAGCTGCACGGGGTGACGAGACTGTTGATGAAGAGGGCTTCCATCATGTAAGACCCAGGAACACCAGACCGAGAAAGAGGAGGACTCGTAGCAGCAAGAAGCAGGTTGTCAATCATGATCTTACTCAGGAGCAGGTTCAAAAAGTCATCACTGGTAGATACCAAATTCTGGATGATCTTGATCCCGATGATTGGAGGATCAACAGACGCGAGGGGAAGCAACCGGTTAGATCACACGCTAGGAAGACGTGGGCTTCTGAAATGGAGGAGGATGACGAAGAAGCGATTGGCCGTATGGGACGCTCCCCTCCTCCCCCTATCTCGGGCAGGCCAGAGGGTTCTAAACAAAGCACTGACATTATCATTCAGGAACCACCAGACAGAGGTAATGATTCGGGCCACAGGGGAGATCCTTCCCCCACTGTTTGTCAATGAGGTGTCTGGTCTGGAACGTACGAGGGCTTGCAGCCCCTCGTGCGCAGCGAGCAGCCCGCAGGTTAGTTCGAAAGTTTAAAATTTGCTTGGCGGGTTTTCTCGAAACTAAGTTATCTGTTAGTAATGTGTTGGATGATGTGGGTAGAATTGTTCCCGGTTGGAACAGTGTGAATAATTTTGATATTGTTAATGGGGGTCGTATTGTTGTTGTGTGGAATACCACTTTGGTTACTCTTAGCAATATTGTGATCCATGAGCAATGTATTTCTGGTATGGTACGCTGCTTGATTTCTCAACAGGAGTTCCTTATCAGTGTCGTTTACGCCCGTAATGGCGTAGTCGACAGGCGCAGGCTATGGAATCATCTATCATCGGCTTTCCCAGCAGTTAACTCTCCCTGGATGGTCCTTGGAGACTTTAATTGTGTGAGGAAACCCGAGGAGAGATCTGATATTGTTCCGTCGCAGCGGAACTGGTACAGGGTGGAATTTGAAGAGTTCTGTGTGAATCAGGGTTTGGATGATGCAAAGTCCAAAGGGTGCTTCTTTACCTGGACGAATGGCAGAATTTGGAGTCGTATAGATCGAGTATTGGTGAATTCGAACTGGGACGCTTCCTCAGGTATTGTGGAGTCGGAGTTTTTGCCCATGGGGACCACTTCGGACCACTGTCCCGTCCTAGTCTCCATCTTTCATCCAGAGCGCCTGAAGGGAAGACCGTTCAGGTATGTGAATATGTGGAGGACCATTGTGGGTTTTCTAGATATTGTGCGGGAGGTTTGGGATTCGCAGATATGGGGAACGGCTCAGTTCAGTGCCTGTCGTAAATTGAAGTTGCTTAAACCAAAGTTGCGACAGCTGGGCAAAAGAGATTTTGGGCATATAGCAGAAAAAGCAGAGAGAGCTAGGGCGGAGTTAGACATACTGCAGATGGAGAGTCATGCTGATCCTGGTAATGCTGAGAAATGGGATAGAGTCAAGGAAGCAGCCAAGAGAGTCGACTTCTTGTGTCATGCTGAGCATCTCTTCTTTTCTCAGATGGCTAGAGCCGACTACTTGATCAGCCAAGATAAACCCACCAAATTCTTTTACAAGAAAATCAAGGCGAACAGTGTCAGGAATTTCATCCCCTCCATACGCACGGAATCCGGACATACTACATCCCATGAGGAAGTCGTTGGAGAATTCCTTTCATTCTACAGAGATTTATTGGGTACTAAGGGGGAGTGTGAGGGCATTGATGTCAGTGTGTTTGAGTGGGGAACAGTGCTTAGTGATGAGCAGGCTCAGCACCTTGAGGCTCCTGTCACGACTGATGAAGTCAAAAACGTCGTATGGAGGATGAATGGAGATAAGGCTCCTGGACCTGATGGGTACACGGCGGCTTTCTTCAAGGATGCGTGGGATGTGGTTGGTTCGGACGTTGTGGAAGCTGTCCAGGAGTTCTTTCATTCCGGACAGCTTTTGCGGCAGATGAACGCTACATTTATTACACTAATCCCGAAAGGAAAGCATGATCCCACTGTCAGGGATTTTCGTCCGATCTCGTGCTGCAATGTGATCTATAAAATTATATCCCGTATCATTGTGGCACGACTGACTGATCTGATGGACGACTTAGTGGCCGAGAACCATTTTGGTTTTGTGAAGAATCGAAGAATGAGGGACTGTGTGATGCTCGCCCAGGAGATTGTGAAGAATTATGGATGGGCCAGGCACCGCCAGTATAGGAGAATGGCCATCAAAGTCGATATCAAGAAGGCTTATGATTCGGTAGATTGGGAGTTCCTGCGTGGAGTGCTTAAGGGGTTGAAGTTTCCTCAGCGTATGATAGGATGGATCATGGAATGTGTCACCACTACCTCTTTCTCCATCCTTGTCAACGGCTCCCCTGAGGGATATTTCGATGGTAAGAGAGGACTACGTCAGGGTGATCCGCTGTCCTCCTTATTATTTGTTCTGTGCATGGATTACTTCTCTCGTCTCTTCAGAGGAATGACTGTGACAGACAAATATAAGTACCATTCTAAGCACTGTGCGAAAGTAGGTGTCACTCATTTAGCGTTTGCAGATGACTTGCTCATATTTGCCTATGGCAACCGATCATCGGCAGAGGTCGTAGCCAAGGCACTGGATCGATTTGCCCGAATGTCAGGTTTGGAGGTCAGCTCAGACAAGTCTCATCTGTTTATGGCTGGGGTTCCAGAGGATGAGGAGCAGTCTATTCGTGGGATTCTGCCTTTTCAGGAAGGCACCTTTCCTGTTCGGTATTTGGGAGTACCGTTACAGGGAAGCAAGCTCCGAGAATCAGCTTTCGAACCACTCATCAGGCAGGTGACCAATATGTTCAGGGGATGGTCCACACATCTGTTATCGTACGCTGGCCGTTTGGAACTTATTCGATCGGTGGTGTACGGGTTGATGAATTTCTGGACGTCCATGGTGAAGATCCCCAAGGGTATTGTGGACAGGATTGAGAGGATGATTCGGTCCTTCCTTTGGGGAACTCCGAGAGGTGCAGTTCGGTGGGAGGAGGTCACCCTCCCTAAGGAACAGGGTGGCCTGGGACTTAAGGGAATAGACCTTCTGAATGATGCGGCCCTCTGTGGTGTGTTGTGGGATGTTCATCAGGAGAAAAAGTCGCTATGGGTTAAGTGGATTAACGCCATCTATCTTCAGTCTTCCTCGTGTTGGGATGTTGAGGTGAACTACAGTGCCTCAATCGTGTGGAAGGACATACTTCGTGCGAGGGACAGGGTGAGAGCACGGATTGATGGTGACTTGTTTACCACCTTGGCTTCGTGCTCGGAGATGGGGAGACTTCGAGTTGGCAGGTTGTATTGGCTTGTTTCGCACTCTATGCCGGTACTGCCTGTCTACAAGAAGTTATGGAGTCCATGGACCCCGCAGAAGCATTCGTTTAGGATGTGGATTGCGATCAGGAACAGACTACTTACCATGGATAGATGGAGACAGTATGAGGGCCCGATTGAGTGCGTGCTGTGCGTAGGTGCCCCTGAATCGAGAGACCATCTCTTTTTCAGGTGTCCGTTCACGAGGCATGTATGGAATCGGGTTAGGAATGAAGTGGAGTGGAAGCGACAGATTAACACACTGAAAGCCGGCCTTAAGTGGCTATGTAAGGACCGGCGTATGCATGTACGTGAGAGGAGGAGGTGGACGCTTGCTCTCTATGGAAGTGTCTTCTTCATTTGGAAGGCTCGGAATGATGCGTTCTTTCACGGGGCCCGACCTTCTTTAGATAGCTTGTCTAATTCTATTCTTATGCATGTAATTAGATTTGAGCATTTGCTTGCTAGATAGGCGTATTTTTCTTTGGTTGCTCCGCTTGTGGAGTCTTTATTATATGTACTTGTAACTTTGGCTTCGGCCTCCCGTTTTTGAATTTACATATCATTCATAGTCTAGTATTGGACCGTTTTCTCTAACATGTCTTCGCATTGAAAATATTTCAATCTTGTTTTTTCTAGCATGTTTAAAAGAATATATATATATATATATATATATATATATATATATATATATATATATATATATATATATATATATATATAATTTTTTTTAAAGACAAAATGTTTTAATTAATATTAAAGGAAATAGTTGACTTACCATGTACTCTTCATTCTTTGATTTATTAGATCCACAATTTACGGATCCATTATCAGAAACAATTGTAAATACACTTGTATATAATGAGAATCAAACTCCTCATCACAGATTGTGATGATCGATTATTTTCATCTCATATGGTATCAGCTGGATATCGTAAACCCTAATCCTTCTCCCTTCTGTTTTCTTTCTCTCACGGCCATCTTCAGTTCTTCTCTCTCTCGCTCCTTTCCTCCTTCATCCCTTATCCATGGCAGCCCCCGCCCCGTCTCCCTCCTCACAGACGACCGCCATGATCAACTTAGTTCAAATCAAGCTTTCCACTGCCACCTATCTCATGTGGAAACGGCAGTTCGTGTCCATGGCAGCCACGTTTGAGATGCTTGATCTCATCGATGGCTCATCTTCATCTCCCCCTACGTCTGTCACTTCTGCTACGGGTGAGCTCTCCCCTAATCCTGATTACTCCGCCTGGAACTTACGAGATCAGAAGCTTCTTGGTGTCTTGTATGCCACGCTTGAACCGGAAGCCATGGCGGAAGTTCTTGACTGCACCACTGCTCGAACCGCTTGGGAAGCGTTGGAGTCGGCCTTTGCCCACGCTTCCACCTCGCGCGCCAACCAACTGCGCGAAGAACTGCTCTCCTTACGCCGTGATGATCAATCGGTGACAGATTACGGCCGCCGCTTCAAACTGCTTTGCGATCAGTTGTCAGCTATCCAACTGCCGGTGGATGAGAACGACAAAAGCCACTGGTTTCTACGGGGGCTCGGTCCCTCGTTTGCCAATTTTGCAGACACGAGGATGGCGCTGCAACCCATGCCGCCGCTCCGCGATCTCCTTCATCAAGCAGTCCAATTTGACCTCTTGACGCGCTCGATGGAACGGCCGGCAGCCTTGCCATCTCCGGCTGCCTTCACGGTCAGCGACGATCAGAATGAGGATCGTCGTGCTTCTGTCCCGCAGCGTGGTCGAGGTGGTGGCTTCGCTTCTGGACAGCGTGGTCGGGGTGGCTTCGGTCGCGGTGGCAGGCGCGTTTACACGCCTCGCTGTCAGTTGTGTCGGGACGAACACTACGCTGACAAGTGTCCGCGTTTCCTTCAACTCCAAGTCTATGCTGGTGGACGGCCGGGTTCTGTTCCTGCTGTTCCTCCCTCCAACAATGCAGACCTTGCTCAAGCTTTTCATGCCGCATGCAATGTTTCTTCTTCAAATACAAACTCGGATTGGTATGTGGATTCCGGGGCATCTGCGCACATGACTCCTCACAATGATCATTTGGATTCTTTTGCACCATATTCTGGTAACAGCTCCGTCACTGTTGGCAATGGAAATTCATTAAACATTTCTCATATTGGTTCCCGTCGTATTTTCCCCGATATTGATTTGATGAATGTTTTTGTTGTGCCTGGCCTCACTAAAAACTTACTCTCTATTAGCAAATTGACTTCGGATTGTGATGTTGATATTGTGTTCTCTGACAAGTCTTTTGCTATTCAGAATCGCCTGACAAAGAAGGTTCTAGCTCAGGGAAGGTGTGAGAATGGGCTTTACGTTTTGGAACGTGGTACAGCAGCCTTAGTTGCTGCACTTCATAATACGCCTAGGCCATGTTTCACCTAGTGCTATTTCCTTGTTAAATAAATTGGGTTATTTGTCTGTTACATCCATTTTACCAGACCCTACTGTTTGTTCTTCATGTCAGTTGGCTAAGAGCAAAAAACTTCCGTTCTCTTTAAATGAGAAACGTGCCCCCTGTGTTCTTGATTTGGTGCATTGTGATTTGTGGGGGCCTGCTCCTGTTGTTTCCTCTGCTGGTTATAGATATTATGCTGTTTTTGTTGATGATTACTCACGTTTCTCATGGCTTTATCCATTATCTGCTAAATCGGAATTCTTTGATGTGCTGGTTCGATTTCACAAATTTGTCTGCACACAATTTTCTCGCTCCATCAAGGTTTTCCAATCTGATGGGGGCACTGAGTTTGTGAACAAACGAGTTGCTGATTTTATGGCTAATAATGGTATTTTGCACCGGCTATCCTGTCCTTATACTCCGCAGCAAAATGGCAGGGCAGAACGTAAACACAGGCATATCACTGAAACTGGTCTCTCCATGTTATTTCATGCTTCTGCGCCTCCATCTTTATGGTTTGATGCTTTTTCCACTTCGGTATTTGTCATCAATAGGCTGCCATCGGTTGTTCTTCAAAACAAATCCCCGTATGAAATGTTGTTTAACAGTGTTCCGGATTACGCACTTTTCAAACCATTTGGTTGTCGGGTTTTTCCCTTCCTGCGTGATTATGCCTCAAATAAACTTTCACCACGGAGTAAATCTTGCATTTTTTTTGGGATACAGCAGTAATTATAAGGGTTTTCGATGCTTCGATCCGTCTTCCGCCCGCATTTACATTACTAGGCATGCTCAATTTGATGAGCAGACATTCCCTTTCTCTGGTAAGGTTCCTCAGTCGGCTCAGAACCTGCCCATTGCGAGCTTCTTGGATCCTGTTCCTCCAATCGTGATCGACTCTCCTTCTTCCACTCGGTCTCCACTGCATACGGACCCGGAGTTGGTCGATATCCCGGAAGCTCCTCCGGCGCTGCCCGTTGCTCCGGCGCCGCCTCCTGCACAGCCGGGTCCCCCGGCACAGCCGCCGATCCCTCCTGCTAGGCCCACTCATTCAATGGTCACCCGTGCAAAGGATGGGATTTTCAAACCACGGTATCCTGTTGATCTGACCTACACAGCTTTACTTAGCTCTCTAACCACTACTTCTGAGCCTCGTGGTTTCAAGTCGGCCTCGAAATTTCCTCATTGGATGGCTGCTATGCATGAGGAAATTGATGCACTAATGAAGAATCAGACTTGGGATTTGGTTCCTGCTCCTCCGGGAGTAAACATTGTCGGTTCCAAGTGGGTGTTTCGGACCAAATACAGGTCCGACGGCTCGATTGAACGACACAAAGCTCGACTTGTCGCTCAAGGATTCACTCAAATTCCTGGCTCTGACTTTCACCATACCTTTAGCCCTGTTGTTAAGGCCGCCACGGTTCGCCTAGTCCTGGCTCTCGCTGTCCATCATCAATGGCCTCTGCATCAATTGGATGTTAAAAATGCCTTTCTGAACGGGGTTCTATCCAAGCCAGTCTATATGGCTCAGCCACCGGGATTTGTTGATTCGCGTAATTCATCTCATGTTTGTCGCCTTAAGAAGGCTTTGTATGGTCTTCGCCAAGCTCCATTGGCTTGGTTTCAGCGATTTAGTACTTATTTGGCAACCCTGGGGTTTCAGCAGACTCAGTCTGACTCTTCATTGTTCTGTTTTCACAAAGGGACCTCCCTTTTATATCTTCTCCTTTATGTTGATGATATCATTCTTACAGGAAATAATCCGGGCTTAATTCAGCGCTTTATTGATCGCACTCACAAAGAGTTTGCTATTAAGGATCTTGGCAAACTGACCTATTTTTTAGGGCTTGAGGTTTCTTACAGTTCTCGTGGCTTTTTTGTTGGCCAGGCAAAATATGCTCGGGATATTTTAGAGCGTGCTGCTATGCTCGATTGCAAACCTGTTTCCACTCCACTTGCAGTCGGAACTTCCTTGCAGAGTACTGGTTCGTTGTTTGATGATCCAACTCTTTATCGCTCTTTGGTTGGTGCATTACAATACCTCACAATTACTAGGCCTGATCTCTCATTTGTTGTGAACACTGTCAATCAGTTTCTACATTCTCCTACTGTTGATCACTTCTCTTCTGTTAAGCGCATTCTTCGATATGTTAAAGGCACGATACATTATGGTCTCACTTTCACACATCATCCACAAAAGACGATTGTGGGGTATTCTGATGCGGATTGGGCCAGGTGCGTGGAGACCCGACGCTCTACATATGGATACTCGATTTTTTTCGGAGGCAATCTCGTCTCCTGGAGCGCCAAGAAGCAGCCTACTGTCGCCCGCTCGAGTTGTGAGTCTGAATATCGGGCTTTAGCTAACACCGGTTCAGAAATCGTTTGGCTGTTGAATTTATTGCATGAGCTCCACCAGTCACCCGTTACTCCGGCGACTCTACTGTGCGACAACAGAAGTGCAATTTTTTGGTCTCAGAATCCGGTGGCACATAAACGTGCCAAACATATCGATATCGACTGTCATTTTATTCGCGAACTAGTTTCCTCCGGCAGGTTGCACACTCAGTTCGTTCCGTCTCATCTTCAGCTAGCAGATATTTTTACCAAGGCCTTACCACGATCAGTTTTTGAGTTCTTGCGTACCAAGCTTTGCGTTTGCTTACACCCCACGCAGCGCTTGACGGGGGGTATTAAAGGAAATAGTTGACTTACCATGTACTCTTCATTCTTTGATTTATTAGATCCACAATTTACGGATCCATTATCAGAAACAATTGTAAATACACTTGTATATAATGAGAATCAAACTCCTCATCACAGATTGTGATGATCGATTATTTTCATCTCATAATTAAATTATTAAAAATGGGTATAAGAAATACCCATGACCACGAGTGTTACACTTCACATTACATTAATAAATATATAAATCTCCTAGACAACTAACTCTTTAAGATAATTTCAACAACGCAGAACTAGTCTAGCCTTTCATTCCCAATCCTTGAAATCATATTTGTCAATTGATACCTTCTTCATTCGAATCCAACTCCAAACACGAATTTAAGCTCCTTTACTAAATTTCCTACTTCAATTTTCTCATTTCTAAACACAATGGCATTCCTAGCTTTCCATATTAACCAAATAAGGCATTCCCAAATGCAGACAGCGATCTTTTTTCTTTTACTCCCTCTCAAAATCGTACTAAAATATAGTAAATTCGTTGAGGGATTCGAGGACATAACAGTTGATATCCCAAGCCACTTGTAAATGTGCATCCAAATACTATGAGCAAACGAGCATTCAAAAATAATATGACGCACTGTTTTCGGCTTCAATCCACATATGGGACATAAGACACTCACATTGGGATGAAGTGTCTTTCGTCGACCAAGCATAGTTGTTGTAGGAATGCGTTCCCACATAACACGCCAAGCATGCACTAGAACTTTTGTTGGAGAATACGTATTCCACATCAATTTGAACTCCTCTTTTTCCCCATTTGACACACCGTGTTATTCATCAGTATCCAATCATAAGCTGCCTTTGTAGTGTATGCTTCATCTTTCGCCATATTCCACCTCTAAGTATCTTTAACTCCTTGGTTTGGAATGTATCTGTTAATCATATTAGTAAGATCATCAAGCATCATTAATTTTCTTTCTCTAAGTTCCCTTTTCCACCTCCACTCTCATGTCCACCCATTATCCCCCCAACTCCCAAAATTTGCCACAGAATCATTCTCTAAATTCCCTTTTTCCAAATATATAAATATATATATATATATATATATATATATATATATATATATATATATATATATTTTTCTCCGTAAACGTGTTCTACCTCTTAGCAGTTTTATGCTCCCCTAATACACATCCTCTCTTTGTATATATACTTTTTTATGTTGTCTTCTCTACACATATTTTAATCTCATTAAATTAATATAAAAAAATCACTGTATTAAAATATTTTATTATAATAATATTTCAATTACTACCTAGCAATTTTATTTTCCCCTAATATATTTATAACAAAATTAATAAACAAATTATAATAATTATAACAATTTATTATTCTATTTTATTTAATACACCATTAATAACAAAATTATCTAAAATAAAATAGTATTAAATATATGCTATTGTAGTTAATCCTAAAAAGATAAATATCATCATATAAAGTGGCTAATATATGTCATTTTCACTAGGGTAAATTACCAAAATCCCTCTCAAGATTTGTCCAAATTACCAAATAAACCTCGTGGTTTGAAAAATTACCAATTACCCCTCTTTAAAAAATATTTTTTTAAAAAAATAGTGAAATTTAGAAATACAATGTTAAATATATGGGTCTTGATATCATTTACATCCTTCTTTATTTTAAGAAAAAATGTATTTTTATTAATGTTCAAATAAAAAATATATTAAAGGGGGTAATTGGTAATTTTTTAAACCATGGAATTTATTTGGTAGTTTGGACAAACCTCGAGGGGGTTTTGGTAATTTTACCCTTCACTAATATAAATCTATCTATTCAAAATATAAAATTATTTTAAATTATTTTGATTGGTTTTATCATTTTAGATCAAAAATTGATAATTATATTTTGGGATAGAATGGATAGAAAAATTTTGAGTTCGTAATTAATAGTTAATCTATCTTTCGAACTCAGTATTGAAAAAACTCTTAGTGCATAATACTCCATCGTCCCAACTTCAACTTCACACTTCCATAAAAGGAAAAAACAACTAACTAATATCCTTCTCACATAATTTAATTTCAAATTTATTATCTTTTTAACACATATAACATACTTTATCATTTATTTATTACCTAAAAATACCATACTACCCCTAAAAGTAAGTCAAAAAGTGATTTTTCTTAAACTCCGTATCTACAGTAAACGTGAAGTTGAATTTGAGATGGAGGGAATACTATATAAAAAACTATCAATTCAAAATCATAATATCATTAAAATTAACCGTATAAATTATTAGAATTTTTAGTTAATTATTATGTTATTTTAATGATAATAAATTATAAAATGTTATCTTAAAAAACCTGTATTATTTCAAGAGTGAGGAAAGATATGATAATCATGAACAAAGATGTATTCAAAACTCTTTGATCACCTAAAAAAACACAGCCTTGTTCTAAGTTCCTTTGGTGTTAAACAAGCTGATACACTGGCGGCAATAATCCAACAGTATTGTAGAGAGACTACAGAGACGACAGGAAGCATCAGGTGAGACTGCACCTAGCCTAATTTAAAGAAAACTGCTTACCCTTTTACTTGTTTTCAGTTTAATAAGATTAAGCTTACTGATTATGCAACAATTATGATATTTCAACTTATATACAACAAAGTTTATTGAATGAAAAAGTTGCACACCTGACGTAGAACAACATTGCAAACAACCAACATCTGTTTAAACATGAAACTAATCATTCCAAGTTGTGCACGATCCACTCTTACGATACTCATACGGCTGCGAGCGTGTTAAAACCCTTCCCATCAGTGCCATAGCTTTAACGCTAGGCACCTTCTTCTCTTGGACGGATAATTTTGAACTTTGTGGATCATGGATAATTTTGAAATTTGTCCCTTGAGCCGAGGGGGTTGGAGGGTTCAGCTTGAGACGCTTAAGCAATCTATTGCCTGGATCTGCATTCGAGAGGTCAGGCTGCTCTGCATGCTGGAGTTGGAGTAGCTTCTCCGCCTCTAGCGTCTTCTCAGTTGACGTTGCTGCACCAGGTAACAGAGGGAGCTTGTGCCAAGAGAGTACCTCAATTAATTCACCAGACAACAAACAGTCAAAAAACACTAGCAAATTAATTAATTCAGAATAACTAGTGTGAAAAAGAGTACCTCATTTGATGCATAAGGCTTCTGCATCTTTGTGAACTCACCCCAATTATATGCTTTAAAGTAACGACCAGATGGAACGAAATCCTCACGACATTCTACATGCTCTATAATTCTCTTACCAGTTTGTGATCGTTTGGTAACAGCACACAAAGCTGCTTTTCCTTTGTCAACAACCACGACTCTTCCCTCATAAGGCACAATATCGGAAGGAGCTCTCCTCCACTTGGTGAATGCACCTCCTCCTGTTATTCCCTTTGCAGCTGAAGTGTTAAGTAACAACGGAGTATTCTGAATGCCACTTTTACATTGCTCGACGCTGCCAGCAAACCCAAGTTTTAGCTCTAGGTTGACATCAGCATCTCGCCCTTCTTTGAACACATCAGAAACAAGCATTCTATGCCTTTTGAACTTACTTTAACAGACCTAGAAGAGCCCTCTAATCTCTCTGTAGAGGCACCAATCTTAGCAACACAGCCAAGTTTCTGTTTCTGGATTCCAGAAGGATGATTAGTCGACTCCTCTGCTGCTTCACATTCTATTCGTTTCCAATGAGATTAGTCGACTCTTCTTGTTAACATCATTAAGATTGGACATGATGTAGTTAAGCAATTTGAGCTGGAAATTGAAAGAAATGGTCATATTATAAGAATTGTAACACTTCAATCTTCCTACCTATACAAATATTGAACATTTAAGTTAACTCAAAGAAAAGAACCCTTGCTTCTCAGAATCACGTTAAAAGTTGTTTATCATATAAAATAATTATCAATTCATAATTTTCATAACTTCATTTAATGATAAACTGAGCAACAATCCAACGTCAATTTCACCGGAAAACACTACATAGAACATAACAGAAACGAGAAAGATGATAAAACCTTTATTTTCATTTCTTTGGGTGGTTTTAACAAAAACATATAAACAACAGAACAATCAGGAAACTCTGCTAAGCTATAAAATGAATCTGTATATACCAATCCAACAAATCCAAACAGAAAATGCATGAATAACAACTACTACCACAACAAGATAGGGACATTATGCTACGAAACAAATTATACGAACAAATAAAAGATAGTTTAAGCAACAAATGAGTGACTCAACTCACCTCTGTAACAATAAAATCCTCGAAATCACTGTCAGAAGCAAAAAAAAAGGAAAAAAAGCTGCTGAAAATGAAAACAAATTAGTGAGATCGAACTCATAGAACCGTGATAATGAAAACACATACCTTGCTGATAACAATAGATGCATGCATGGGATGTTTCAATCGTGGAAAAGTGTTCATTGGCAACTAAATAATGATCACAACATGATACATGCAAGCTGGAAGCAAGCTAGGCAGTTGAAACAAGCCAACAAACTCAACTGCCAAAACTGCCATTCTGGTGCAGTGTGAGCAGCCGACTTTGGGGCGGTTTTTGAGCAGGTTGTTGAGCTACTTGGAACCGGCTAGATGGCTGCATCTCAACTACTAAGTGAGGGCTATCTAGTGGAGGTTTAACCGGATCAATAGGTTAAGAGAGTAGCAAGATATAAGGGCTCAAAGTAGCTTGATCACAGTAGTTTTGCATTTGAGTGTTTACAGTTTCTGTTGCTTTGTTTTCATTCTTCTTGTTACAGATTGAGTCAATCCAATCTGGTGTGTAAGCATTGAATACTAATAGAGTTCTTCTCCTCAAAGTGGATGTAGGTTATTCAAAACCGAACCACTATACATCCTTGTGCAAGATTACATTTCAATTCAAGTTTATCATTTCATGTTTTTGAATCTTGAGTTTTTGTGAGGTTTTGTGTGTTCTTCACAACAATTGGCGCCGTCTGTGGGAAGATTCAGATATACAGCAATCATTCAAGATGAATACTACAAGATTTGATGTTGAAAAGCTCTCAGAAAAATCAGATTTCAACCTATGGAAGATCAAGATGAAGGCAGTCCTAATGCAGCAAGGTTTGATGGATGCTCTCAAACCTCCTCCACCAGTGAAGACTGAAATCATCAAAGATCCTCAAGCTGCTGCAGAACCTGTAAAGGTACAGGTGGATGATCAGGTACTTCAAAAGGCATACTCTACAATAATTCTATGTCTTAGTGACAAGATACTCAAAGAAGTATCAAAGGAGACAACAGCTATTGGGGTATGGAACAAACTGGAAGCCTTGTTTATGGTTAAATCATCTGCCAACAAAATGCATCTGAGGCAAAGGCTTCATGCATTCAAAATGACTGATGAAAGACCACTGATGGAGCAAGCTGATGAATTCTGCAAGATCACAGATGATCTGGAAAGTGTGGATTTCAAGCTGTCCAGTGAAGACAAGGCTATCATGTTGCTATCAGCATTACCAAGATCACAAAGGCATTTCAAGGATGTTGTTCTCTATGGAGGGAAGGATATAGTATTACTTGAAGATGTATTGAAAGCACTTAGATCAAAAGATCTAGAGGAAGTGGCTGACAATAAAGATAAATCTGGAGCAGAAGGACTCTTTGCCAAGAAAGGAAATCAAAACAAGAAATGGAACAAAGGAGGCAATTCTAATCAAAAGAAGGGTGCATCAGGTCAGTTAACTGGAAAGAAGTGTTACTTCTGTCATGAACCTGGGCATTTCAAGAAGCATTGTGCAAGATGGAAAGCTAGCAAGTCCAAAAGGATTGATGCAACTACTGAAAACCAGAAGAATCAAGTCAATCAGGTTGGTGAATCTCAAAATAATGCTAATATGGAAGGTATTGAAGCTCTGGCCATCACATCATCAGATGTGTCTGTTAAGTGGGTACTTGATTCAGGGTGTACATTCCATATGACACCTATGAAGCATTGGTTTGAGGAATTCAAGCATCAAGAAGGAGGATCAGTATTATTAGGTGATGATCATTCTTGTGAAATAAAGGGGGTGGGATCCATCAGACTGCTCATGTTTGATGGAGTTCAGAGGCTTCTGAGGAATGTTAGATATGTTCCTGGATTAAGAAGGAATCTCATCTCCATTGGGATGCTAGATACTCAAGGATATGATTCAAACCTGAGGAAGGGAGTTCTTACAGTGACTAAGGATGATAGAATAGTCATGAAGGGAACTAGGAAATTTGACTTGTACTTCCTGGATGGGAGTGTTGTTGTAGGACAGATACACAACACTGATCAACAAGATGATGCCAAGTTAAGGCATGGTAGATTGGGACATGTTAGTGAGAGAGGGATGCAAGAACTTGCTAAACAACAGCTGATCAAGTTTAATGCTAATGATCAGATCAGACAGTGTGAGCATTGTATTCTTGGTAAGTCCAAGAGACTTAAGTTTGGTGAATCAGAACATACAACCAAAGGAAGGATGGATTATGTTCATTCAGATCTCTGGGGACCATCAAAGACCATAACCAGAGGTGGAGGAAGATACATAATGACCATCATTGATGATTACTCAAGGAAATTGTGGATATATGTTCTGAAAACCAAGGATGAAGCATTTTCTACATTCAAGGTCTGGTTAAAAGAAACAGAAAATAGCACTGGGAGTAGTTTAAAGTATTTGAGAACAGACAATGGATTGGAGTTTGTGTCTGAAGAATTCAATTCATACTGCAAGGAAAAGGGAATCAAGAGGCATAAGACTGTTCCTGGAACTCCACAGCAAAATGGAATTGCAGAGAGAATGAATCAGACACTTCTGCAAAGAATTAGATGCATATTGAGTAGTACAGGTTTAAGTAAGATGTTTTGGGGAGAATTGGCTGCAACTGCAGCTTATTTGGTCAACTTATGTCCTGCTACAGCTTTGAATTTTAAAACTCCAGAAGAAGTCTGGTCAGGTAAGGTTCCAAGCCATTCTCATCTCAAAGTTATAGGCTGTCAAGCTTATTCTCATGTGAAACAAGATAAATTGGAACCTAGAGCACTTAAATGTGTTATGATTGGTTATCCAAAAGGTGTAAAGGGGTATAAACTGTGGTGTTATGAAGAAAACAGACTCTTGGTTAGTAGAGATGTTGTTTTTATTGAAGATAAGATGCCTTTAATCAAAGATGATCAAAGAAGAGAGTCTGATCTTGAGGTGGAGCCTCAAAATATGAACAGGTTAGGTGAAAGTGAAGAAAACTCCAATAACAGAGATACAGATGAAGTATCAAGGGTTAAGGAACAACCTAATACCTATCAACTTGCAAGGGACAGACAGAAAAGGACTATAGTGCCACCTGCAAGGTATGTTGAAGCTGATATAGTATCATTTGCACTATATACAGCTACTGAAATTGAAGCTTATGAACCAAGAAACTACACTGAGGCATTGGCAAGTCAAGATAGTAATAAGTGGTTGGTAGCCATGGAGGAAGAGCTACTATCTCAGAATAACAATGGAAGATGGAGAATTGTTGACAAACCAAAATCTCAGAAGCTAGTTGGATGTAAGTGGATTTTCAAAAGGAAACCAGCATTTGCAGCTGAAGGTGGAGTCAGATACAAAGCTAGACTAGTAGCTAGAGGTTTTTCACAGAAGGAAGTAGTGGATTACAATGAGATCTTCTCACCTGTGGTTAAACATTGTTCAATTAGAGTATTACTAGCACTAGTGGCTCAATATGATCTGGAGCTGCATCAGATTGATGTAACTACTGCTTTTCTACATGGTAAGTTGGAAGAAAGCATCTACATGAAGATACCAGAAGGTATTACAGTTGAGAAGGCTGACACTAAGGCCTGTTTACTACTTAAATCTCTGTATGGACTTAAACAAAGTCCAAGACAGTAGTACTTAAGGTTTGATGAATATATAATTGCTAATGGATTTCAGAGGAGTCTATATGACAGTTGTGTATACATCAAGGAAAAAGACAACTGTTATATATACTTACTACTCTATGTGGATGATATCTTGATTGCTTGCAAGAGCTCTCAAGGCATTGATGTAGTAAAGGAATTACTCAAATTAGAGTTTGAGATGAAGGATCTTGGTGAAGCCAAGATGATACTAGGTATGGAAATAAGCAGGGACAGATCAGCTGGAACACTTATGTTGAAATAGCAGTCTTATCTGATTAAAGTACTCAAAAGGTACAATATGGATCAGTGCAAACCTGTTACAACACCTGTTAAGCAAGGATTAAGTCTGTCTCTACTTAATGGAGCTAAAACAGATAGAGAAGTAGTTGACATGAGTAGAATTCCATATGCAAGTTCAGTGGGCAGTCTCATGTATGCTATGGTTTGCAGCAGGCCTGATCTTGCTTATGTAATGAGCTTGATTAGTAGATTCTTAAGTTGTCCAGGTAAACAACATTGAGAGGCAGTCAAATGGGCATTGAGATATGCAAAGGGGACTGAACAACTTGGTTTAAAATTCCAGAGAAGGGAAGCAAAATCAGAAGTTGTCATTGGATATGTTGATGCTGATTTTGCAGCAAACTTGGATTCTAGAAAATCTCTTACAGGGTATGTGTTCAATATGTTTGGTACATCAGTGAGTTGGAAAGCAAGCCATCAATCTGTAGTAGCACTGTCAACTACAGAAGCTGAATTCATTGCTTTGACAGAAGCAATTAAGGAAGGAATATGGCTTGTTGGTTTGCTGAAGGAATTAGGAGAATATCAGGATGCTGTAATAGTATATTATGACAATCAAAGTGCAATACACTTGGCTAAGCATCAGGGGTATCATGAGAGAACCAAACACATTGATGTCAAGCTATACTTTGTAAGAGATATGGTGGAAAGTGGACTTGTAGAAGTGAGGAAGATTGATACAGCTGTGAATCCAGCAGATGGTCTTACTAAAGCATTGCCAGTAGTAAAGTTTGAGCTGTGCAAGACTTCAGTGGGCATGTGTGGAGACATAGAGGTTGCTGCACCTTAAAAGCAGCAAGATGAGGAGGAGAATTCAAGTTTGATCATGCATACATCTAAGGTGGAGATTAATAACAATAGATGCATGCATGGGATGTTTCAATCGTGGAAAAGTGTTCATTGGCAACTAAATAATGATCACAATATGATGCATACAAGCTGGAAGCAAGCTAGGCAGTTGAAACAAGCCAACAAACTCAACTGCCAAAACTGCCATTCTGGTGCAGTGTGAGCAGCCGACTTTGGGGCGGTTTTTGAGTAGGTTGTTGAGCTACTTGGAACCGGCTATATGGCTGCATCTCAACTACTAAGTGAGGGCTATCTAGTGGAGGTTTAACCGGATCAATAGGTTAAGAGAGTAGCAAGATATAAGGGCTCTCTTTGGTAGGGATGACACTCAACTCCTCCTTTGAGTAGTCTCTTCCTGAAGAGCTGGAGTTGTGGATCGACAAGAAGAAATCGATATGTATCTGATGGAGTCTACATCGCTGTAAGCTTTGATCGAATGAGAATAAAGGCTCAAATAAAGACTAGAAACCTAGCTGCAGAGGAAAGACAACTAGCCAGGCGGAACAAGCAAACGAATCCTATTCGTTTTCTTTATTCTTAATAGAACCCCCCACCCGAAAAGCCCCTTAGCGCCCCGGGACGGGAGTGGAGGGCGGCGTAGAGCTGGGCACTACCAACCAAAGGCGGGCTAGCACGTGTCAGGTGATGACCGATATTGAATAGGTTGAATAGGAAGGAAGCTGCATACGCCCACCCCAACGCTTACGCCTTAAGGAACGGGCATTTTCGGGGATTAAAGTTGTTCACTTTATAAAAAAAATGAACCCTCATCCCTCCGAGACATGATCATCATCCTAAAACCATCCGGATGCATCACCTGGGAAAATTCAATGCAACGGCGAATTCTTTCTCTTGAGAATGACAATAGGGCTGGCTGAAAACAGATAAAGGAGACATGTGCTTGGACGGGCTCGTAAATCCTCTCAGCCATCCCGTGGTCAATACCAGACTAGGGGCTTCAAGAGAGCATTTTCAAAGCACAAGCATAAAATCACCAAGTGGCTGCGGTTAGGCCTTTAGACTCTTCCTACTGTCAAGCGGATCCCCATCGCCATCTTCTTTTGCATCTGTTGAATCTGCTTTCCCAGTTGGTAGTAACCTGGTAGAAGAAGCCGTCAAGTCCTCGCCAGAGGAAGAAGAAGGCCAGGGAGAGAATTTAGGAGTTATGGAGCTAAACCTCTTCGATTTTATGCTTGAAGTCCATGGGGCCCACCCGTCAAGCACTTTTGTCATCACTGTATAATTGTAGACCCGGAGTCCGGCCCGGCTGGACGGGCTTTTGTTTCCCAATGATATATTTTACTCCCTTTAATTGTTCTTTTCAATTAGTCTCTCCGTCCCATAGAAGTTGGTATAATTTTTTTGGGCACAGAGATTAAAAAGTATAATAATTTAATGTAAAGTGGAGTAAAGTGAAGTGAGAGAAATAATATTTAATGTGTAGTGGGTAGTTGTATTAGAGGTGATATATGAGGCCTATGAGAATAAATTAATTGTTTTTGTGTGGGTCCCATGTATTAAAAAGGAAATGTGTCAACTTTAGTAGGACAAACCAAAAAGGAAAGTGTGTCAACTTCTATGGGACGGAGGGAGCATTTGTTTAGTTTAATAAATTCTAAATTCATTTAAAAAAATTTCACAAAGGTGAATATTTTTCTTAATATTGAATATATTATAAATTAAATTTCCAAAAAGATGAATATTAGAAATAATGGTAATTAATATTATGAAATTAGTGGATGTTAACAGGGTGCCTTTGGAATTTGACGATAAGTCTTTCAAAATTGACGAGCTGCTCATTCTCTGCTACATGCCCAAATTTGTAGATGGCCTTTGGAACTTGACGAGCTCCTCTTTCTCTTCTACATGCCTATACTTATATCACATGGTGGCTTTTGGAATTTGACGATGACATGTATATTATTGGACCGCCGTTATTGTTGTTATCTCAGTATGGAGTATATCGCATGCTGGCATTTGGAATTTGGATGACCTTTGGAACTTGACGAGCTGCTCCTCTTCTACTACATGCCCACATTCCTGAACACACGTGTTCTACTCTTTTATCGAGTTTTTGTTCTCCCAACACGTCCTTTCATATATATATATATATATATATATATATATATATATATATATATATATATATTTTTTTTTTTTTTTTTTTTTTTTTTTTTTTTTTCTTCCTCCACACTCTATTTTTTGTTGTCTTCTCCCACACTTATTCCAATCTCATTAATAAAATATTACTGTATCAAATTATTTTATTACAATAATATTTGAATTAAAACTTATCAAATTTATTTTCCCCTAATAAATTAATTAATAACAAAATTCATACACAAATTATAATAATTATAACAATTTATATAATATACCATTAATTTTTTAATTAATATATTATTTTAATGATAATAAATTATAAAATATTATTTTAAAAAATATATTTAATATCTGAAATTTTATACACTAGTGATATTATCATGTGTAATATCTGAAGATCCAAAATTGATTAAAAATCTTTGGACTCCCTCTATATTGAAAAAATTCCCACATATGAACATTGATTCAAATTATTCGTATGTCTTGTGTGAAATCGTCTCACGCGAGATAATTTTACACTTTTAAAATAATTCGTTATAAAATGTTATCATTTTCTCTATAAAATATTATTACATTTTATTTATACTATAATTTTTCATAAAATAACATTATTACTTTTCATTAATTTAGTATCACTTTTTGTTATAGAAATTATCACGTACGTCTCACGTAAGCCCTCGTATGTGAGATGGTTTCACACAAGTCTTTGCCCTCGTATGTGCATGATCATATAAATTTTAATTGATTAATACGTTATTTTAATGATATATAATTAAATTATAAAACATAATTAAAATACATGTTTAATATCTAAAATTTGGGAAAATCACTAATAGATACACACTTTTAACCTAAATTACTATGAGATACAAGGAATTCAAATAATTATTCTCACATACAAAATATTAAAGTAAAATACCAAACATAACCTTATAATCACATACATATTTAAACCACCAACCTACCCCTCACCCACCCACCGGCGTTCACCAGCCGTTGACCGGCGTTGATCGCCGGCCAGACAGCCGTTGATCGGCGTTGATCGTCAGTCGGGCATCTGTTGACCACCGCCGCCTGCTGCTGGAATTTAAAATGTGCAAAAATAAAATTGTGCAAAGCAAATTGTGCAAAATCAAATTGTGCAAACAAATTGTGCAAATACATAGGGGTATTTATGATATCACAATCATAATTGTGTAGTTATGAGTAATAATACTTTGAGTCATGTAGTTTACAACAATTATGCATTATTTTATGTATCCAATATTAAGTGACCCCTAAAATTTTAATCATAATTAATAGTTGATCGATTTTTCTCTCTCATATGCTAAAAACTCAATAAATAAATAAATTAAATTAAATACACATCATCCATTAAAAGCCATCCTGACCTTGGATGGCTTGGATACTAGTTTTTGGGGAGAAGCTTGGATTGGGGAGGGTATTTATGTCTAACTATCCTAGATTATTTCAAAATTGTACAAAGAAAGAGACAAGGATTAGCGAGATGGGAGAATGGGATGGTGATGAGTGGAAATGGGATGGGAATGGAGAAGATCATTTAGGAGTTTTGAAACTGATGATCTTGATTCTTTGTTGTCACTTATCAACAGGTGCAAATTATCTAAAAAAGCAAAAGATACGTGGAGGTGAAAATCAAACAGCAAAGAGACCTACAACGCCAAAGAAGCATACGAAGTTTGTGAAGGAAGAAGATGACAAGCAGGGGCGGAAGGGGTACAGTTGTACCCCCAAAATGAAAAATTATATACAATTATGTAGACATTTATAAGTGAAGTCTTTTCATAGATTAGTGGTCAAGCCTCAACGAGTGGACCTGAGAGGACACAGGTTCGAAACCCTTTTTTTTATCCCCTTTTCTTTTTTAATATTTATTATTTTTTTCCCCTGTTTGCTTGTATCTGATTGTTATCCTACTTCTTTATTTTGTTTATATATTTTTTTGTTTTTTAAATTATTTTATAATTTTATGCAACACATTTTTTTAATTATTATTTAAACTTTGTTACCTACTTATTTCTTTGTATATAATACACCCAATATATTAATATTCATGTTCATAAAATTATTTACATTTTTTTCATTCATTTTATCCCAAATTACTAATTGCAACACAAATTTAAACTGAATTTATTATTACATTTTTAAATTTTTGTTATAGATTCAAGATAATAATGTCTTAAATTACTTTCTACAAATGAAAATTCGACAATGTCAATGATAATTATAATTTTTTTTAATTTTGATTAATTTACTATATGCTTTTAAATATAAAGTATAGTTTTGTAATTACATGTCGTATCCCCAGAAAAAAAATCTCTTGATCCGCCCCTGATGACAAGAGAGCAAGAAGATGGAAAAATTTATAGCCAAGTTTGGAGAAGTGCTGCGATTCCCAGAGTACAACTCATGGTAAAGCAATCAAAGGAAGACTCACCACGACAGTAAATCTTAGAAGGAGGAATTGTCTTCCCTTGAATATTGGAATCATGTGTCCATTGTGCAAGAATAACGAGGAAACAGATGAACATCTATTATTCCACTGCAGCTGGAGTGCAAAAATTCTGGTTCGAATGCCTTAAATGGTTTGGGGTAAGCACTCCCATTCATGAGTCGATCAAAAATATTGTTTTATTGTTTGAAGGTCTATTTCGATCTAAATTAGGTAATTCTATAGTCTTATTAGTTTGAATGTGTGCTATTTGGTTAATATGGGAAATGAGGAATGATGTTGTCTTTGGAGGAGGTAAAGGAGATGTTATGAAAATTGTTGGGGATATGAAGTATAGAGTATGGAGTTGGATAAGGAGAAAGAAAAATACTTCTTCTATCAACATTAATTTTAGAGATTGGTGGAAAGGTGGACAGGGGAACGTAACTTTGAGGAGATGTTGCTAATTTAAAAAGTTAATTCATTAGAGTGGCGTAAAGGCATGTATTATTACTTGGTGTTTCGATAGGTGATTTGTAAGATATATGGAGTAGTACCAACAGGACCTAGGTGATTGTTTTGAATTTTTTCATTTTATGATTGTAGTGCTTTGTATTAGGTGGTAGTTTGTAAGATGTATTGGAGTAGTACCAACAGGGCCTACGTGAGTTTTTGAATTTTTTTTCATTCCATGACTGTAAAGCTTTGTATCAGGGTATTTCTCATTACCCATTTTTATTAATAATAGATTTCTTTTTGCTGTTAAAAAAAAAAAAAAAAAGCCATCCTGACCTACATTACTTACTAAAAATCAATTGCCTCATGTATGACTCAGTAAAAATCAAGTTTTACTAAAACCTATTACATTACTCTCTAGAAATCAAGATTTTTACCAAAACTTAGGCTTAATTTGTATTCAAAGCGATGAAACCTACATTACTCTAAGTAAAGTAAACAAATAAGTATAAAAATTTCTAAAAAAGACATATCATCGTTAAAAGCACCAGACCTAAACAAGTTTAAAAAATTTCTATACACATCATCTATTAAAAAAGTACCAGACCTACATTACTTAGTAGAAATCAAGTTTTACTAAAACCTAAACTTATTTTGTATTCGAAACCTACATTACTATAAGTAAAGTATACCAATACAAGAATTTATAATATTGATCTATAAGTCAAGTTTTCAACATGATATGTGTTTATCACTGTTGAAACGAATTCATTCTTTAGTAGGTCTAACTCTTATAAGAGATAATAAAATCAAGTGTTTCAATCTTCTCCTCTTCACAAGTTAGAATATTTTTTCATATGGGAAGTTTAGAACATATTTATTTGCTCTCTTCGTGTTCTACTCTTCTTGCATATTATCCTTCTCCTATTCTAACAATTAAAAGATCTCATTAATAAAGTATACGCAAAAACTCATGTGACACCATTTTACATTAAGAGCTACGTGTAACGAATAAAAGGTGATAATATTATTATCACTTTCACTATAAAAATATTGTAATTTTTTATTTATACAATAAATTATTCATGAAATAATTCACTGCATCATTATAACTTTTTATGGATGAGTAGAGCATCACTTCTCGTTCACTGCATTATAACATTTTATCGATTGAGTAGAGTATCATTTCTTGTTCACTACATCATTATAACTTTTTATCCGTCCCACGTTTACGTGACACAGTTCGACACAAAACCTGCCCTAAAGTATATTATGCACTATATAGTAAATTCTTTTCATTATGAAAATATTTCAATTATTTCTTATCAATTTGATTTTTCATTAATATATAAAAAATAAAAAATTAATGATGTCATAGTAAATTAACTATAAAATATACATGTAAGAATACATAACATGCTAATCAATATCAAAATTATAAATAAATTTGAAAATAAATTATATACGTATTCTGATTTATGTTTCAGTATGTTATGTTTGTTACGAGTTTAAAAAATTAGTGTTTGATTTTATATCCACGCCTAAATATTAAACTAACCCCATAAAAGTTTTATTAATTCTCATCCACCATTTTTTTTTTAAATTTAATTGTTTCATTAATATATGTTTAAAATCTAATCCCACAACAAAATGGGTTCAGCGGAATGCGGATCACTTCGAAAGTAAATATGGGCCAGAACTCTTTGATCACCTACAAACACAAGCTTGTTCTAAGTTCTTTTGGGTGTATTATCTTCAAGAGTAAGGAGACGTGATAATCATGAACAAAGATGTATTCAGAAATCATTGATCACCTAAAAAACACAGCCTTGTTCTGAGTTCCTTGAGTGGGGATCTTGTGCCCCCGAGACACCATGCCCCTTTGCAATTTAACCCCCTAACAATACATAGATTTAAAATAGAATATGGATGGAGAGAATTGTGTTCCCATGGGGGGCACGGTGTGCCCCCGTGGGCGCATGAGCTTTTGTCAAGTTCCTTTGGGTGTTAAACAAGCTGATATGCCAGTGGAAATAATCCACCATATATGTATAGTAGAGAGACGACAGGAAGCATCAGGTGAGGATGCACCTAGCCTAATTTAAAGAAAACTGTTTACCCTATTACTTGTTTTCAGTTTAATAAGATTAAACTTACTGATTTTGTATCCTCAACAACATGCAACAATTATGATATTCCAACTTATATACAACAAAGTTTATTGAATGAAAAAGTTGCACACCTGACGTAGAACAACATTGCAAACAACCAGCATCTGTTTAAACATGAAACTAATCATTCCAAGTTGTGCACGATCCACTCTTACGATACTCATACGGCTGCGAGCGTGTTAAAACCCTTCCCATCAGTGCCATAGCTTTAACGCTAGGCACCTTCTTCTCTTGGACGGATAATTTTGAACTTTGTGGATCACGAATCGCCTCTGCTTCGGGTCTTGTCATGGTTGTTCCTTGTTCATCACTATGCACCCATCTTTTTATCCAATCGTCATCCGACCACACCGGCTTTTTGCCATGTTGCTTCTCTGGAGTAGTTGGTGCTAAGCTAGTTGTGCCACTTCTAGGAATTCCACCGTGCAACTTGCTTACTTTCACCACCTGAGATGAGGTTGAAGCAAAATTTGTCCCTTGAGCCGAGGGGGTTGGAGGGTTCAGCTTGAGACGCTTAAGCAATCTGTTGCCTGGATCTTCATTCGGGAAATCAGGCTGCTCTGCATACTGGAGTTGGAGTAGCTTCTCCGCCTCTAGCGTCTTCTCAGTTGACGTTGCTGCACCAGGTAACAGAGGGAGCTTGTGCCCAGAGAGTACCTCAATTAATTCATCAGACAACAAACCGTCACAAAACAATAGCAAATCAATTAATTCAGAATAACAAGTGTGAAAAAGAGTACCTCATTTGATGCATAAGGCTTCTGCATCTTTGTGAACTCACCCCAATTATATGCTTTAAAGTAAAGACCAGATGGAACGAAATCCCCACGAAATTCTACATGCTCTATAATTCTCTTACCAGTTTGTGATCGTTTGGTAACAGCAGACAAAGCTGCTTTTCCTTTGTCAACAACCACGACTCTTCCCTCATAAGGCACAATATCGGAAGGAGCTCTCCTCCACTTGGTGAATGCACCTCCTCCTGTTATTCCCTTTGCAGCTGAAGTGTTAAGTAACAACGGAGTATTCTGAATGCCACTTTTACATTGCTCGACGCTGCCAGCAAACCCAAGTTTTAGCTCTAGGTTGACATCAGCATCTCGCCCTTCTTTGAACACATCAGAAACAAGCATTCTATCATTTCCTGTGCCTTTTGAACTTACTTTAACAGACCTAGAAGAGCCCTCTAATCTCTCTGTAGAGGCACCAATCTTAGCAACACAGCCAAGTTTCTGTTTCTGGATTCCAGAAGGATGATTAGTCGACGACTCTGCTGCTTCACATTCTATTCGTTTCCAATGAGATTGGTGTTGTTGTGTGCTCCTCTTGTTAACATCATTAAGATTGGACATGATATAGTTAAGCAATTTGAGCTGGAAATTGAAAGAAATGGTCTATATAAGAATTGTAACACTTCAATCTTCCTACCTATACAAATATTGATCATTCAAGGAACCTGGAAGAAAAGACCTTGGCTCCTTAGAATCTAGATAAAAGTTGTTTATCATATACAAAAATTGTCAATTCATAATTTTCATAAACTTCATTTAATGGTAAACTGAGCAACAAACCAACGACAATTTCACCAGAAAACACTACATATAACATATCAGAAACGAGAAAGATATGATAAAACCTTTATTTTCATTTCTTTGGGTGGTTTTAACAAAAACATATAAACAACAGAACAATCAGGAAACTCTGCTCAGCTATAAAATGAGTTTGCATTCAATCAAACAAATCCAAGCAGAAAAAGTATGAACAACAACTACTATATACACCACAACAGATAGGGACATTATGCTACGAAACAAATTATACGAACAAATAAAAGATAGTTTAAGCAACAAATGAGTGACTCAACTCACCTCTGTAACAATAAAATCCTCGAAATCACTGTCGGAAGAAAAAAAAACCTGCAGAAAATGAAAACAAATAAGTGAGATCGAAATCATAGAACTGTGACAATAAAAACACATGATTTTACCTTGCAGATAGAGATAGAACTGAAGTGAACAGAGCAAGAGGGAGAGGAAGGCGAGGGGGAGAGTTTAGGAGTTATGGAGCTAAAACTCTGCGCTTTTATGCTTGAAGCCGATGGGGCCCACCCGTCACGCACTTTTGTCATCAATGTAGACCCGAGTCCGGGCCGGCTGGACGGGCCCATTAACGGGCTTTTGTTTCCCGAGGCCGATGATATATTCCACTCTGCTTAATTGTTCTTTAATTTTAATTCAACTATTATTTTAGTTTAACAAATTCTAAATCCATTTAAAAAAATTTCACTGTTTAGGAAATCACACAAATTAAATAAAATATTAGAAATAATTAATCTTTTACTTATTTTTGATGTACGATATGATATGAAGCACCTTTACTTAATATATTGAATTTATTAAAAATTCAATTTCCAGAAAGATGAAAATTTGAATAATGATAATTAATATTATGAAAATAGTGGATGTTATTTTTTAATTTATTAACTCTTTTTTAATGTAAAAATAAATTGTAAGGTGATTATATAGAACGTTAATGTAAGTGTAATTAGGGTTATTACATGACATTTGAAACTCTGTGTAATCGGGTTAATACATGGTGGACTTTGGAAATTGACGATGGTCTTTGGAACTTGAGGAGCTGGCCTGCTCCTCCTCTTGCTACATGCCCACGCTCTTGACATCGTACATCGTCTACTATTGGACCGCTATCACAGAATTGAATTTCTGCCCACGTTACTGACGTTGTTCATCGTTTGATATTGGACCGCCGTTATATCAGTATTTTTTTGTATTATCTTCTCTCACACTATATCATGTTGTCTTCGCTCATACTTATTGCAATTTCATTAACACTGTATCAAATTCTTTTATTGCAATAATATTTCAATTACTACTGGTCAATTTCAATTTTATTTTCCCATAATAATATATTAATAACAAATTCATACACAAATTAAAAATAATTATGACAATTTATTATTCTAATTTATTTAACATTAATGACCAAATTATTTAAAATAAAATATTAAATATCGGCTAATTTTTAAGTTAATCTCGTAATAAATCCTAAATAGGTAAGGATCAACGAAACTATCTGTTAAAAACATAAAATCATAAAATCACTCAAATTATATAATAATATAACAGTATAATTTTATTTAATTAATATGTTATTTTAATGATAATAATAAATTATAAAGTATTATAAAATGGTCTCTTATATCTCCAGATGCACAAGGTGTATAAGGATACAACATTTTGTTCTAAAGGCATACACTTTAATTAATAAGGGTATATACAAATTTCATAATTTTTTTTTATTTTTTCAGGAAATAAAGAGTACACATACTTATATTAAAGAGTATATCATTTAACATTTAATACTAAAGGGTATTTAGGCGCACACCGAGGAATACACAAGTTTTAGCCAAATTATTATCTTAAAAAAAATGTTTAATAGTATATGAAATTTTATACTATATTTATTAGGCAAAAGCTCCTACGCCCTTGGGACACGCCGTGTCTCAATGGGAACACAACCCTCCCCACTTCATATTTTCTATTTAAACATATGTATTTCTAGGGGGTTTAAATTGCAAAGGGGCACGTTGTCTCTGGGGGCACAAGAGTCTCACTCTACAATTATAAACAAAAATGTATATAATTTAATTGTTAATTTTTTTAATAAGTGTAAAAATATATACAATTATTAAAAATATATATATACATTATTGAATAAAAAGTTATACATATATGGATGTTAGTTTTTTTAATGAAAAATTTAGTGTGAAAAAAATATACAATTATTAAGAAAGACGTATACAAAATAGAGTAACATGTATACAAAATAAAATAAAAAGTTATACACATATGGGTGCGCCCTTGGATCCGGGTGCTCCTAATGTCAACTTTAATATTATGAAATTCATGGATATTTTTTTTAATTTATTAAAAAATTTTTAATATATAAAAATAAATGATTAAGTGATTGTATAGGTCTTGTGCGAAATTGTCTTACGGATCTTATTCCGTGAAACTGATTATCCAATAATCCACTAAAAGAATAAACGGGCTGAGCGACGCGTGACTGCATCGGCGCTGACTTGCTGTTGCACTAAATCTCTCATTATATAGATTATTATAATTTCTCATATATTTTTTCTTTTCTTATGAAAATTCAATATAAATTATTTTATTATTTATTTTTAGTTATAAAAAATAATATATTATTATTTCAAATTGATCACTTCACTTTTTCCTGCTATTTTTATTTAAAATATTATATTTTTTATTCATTTAACGAAATGTTCATAAAATAATTTTATTAGAGAATTATCATTTTTTATTAATCACTTTTTATTAAAGATATTATTACTTTTTATTTTTTCATTTAGTTGTTCATAAAACAATTTAATTGTTAGTTCATTACTTTTTCATAATTATGTATCACAAGTGGGTAGTTGTATTAGAGGGAAGTGGTGGGTCATATTGTGTACTTTCTTTACTAAATAGATGAAATTAATACTTTTGAAGCTGAAATTAATATCTTTGAAGCGGACGCCAGGAATAGTGAAACGAGTACCTTGTAAGTGGCCGGAGGTATTATTATATTTAATTCGTCTACGAATTTTTTAGAAAATAATTTAATTAAATGATTATCACTTTTCCTTTATTAAGTATTATTTTTTATTAAAAATATTATCACTTATATATATTCTAAAAAATGTTACTAAAATAATTGATTGGACGAATATTACTTTTCGTTGATCAAGTATCACATTTTATTAAAAATATTATCACTTTATCCATCTTCCAATTTATTTATAAAACAGTTTAATTGAACGGTTATCACTTTTTCTCGATTAAGTATAACTTTTTATTAAAATATTATTATTTTTGAAAGAATTTAATTTGACAACTATCACTTTTTATTAAAAATATTATTATTAATAAAAAAATAAAATAAATAAAACTAAAAAAAAGGAAAAAAAACGAAAAAATAAACTGTCAAATACAAGACAGCTGTATTACTGCTGCATTAGTAACTGACCACGTGGCAACTGCGCCAAGAATTACCTTAAACCCACGCTAATTTGGGTTAAAGAAGGATCCGTCTAACGGAATGTGATCCGTGAGATAATCTCGTGCATTGTCAACATTAATATACTCTTTTCGTTCATTCTTAATTTATCCATTTTATCTTAACAGTCTATTTTTAATCTATCAATTTTCCCTTTTAAATATTTGGGACTCACACCTTTACTAATACAATTAAAATATGGGATCACACCCTCCACTAATACAACTATCCACTACAAAGCAAATGAATAGATTGATGATGGAGAGAGATTAATATAACTACTCACTACATATAAAATAATAATACTTTTTAATCCAAAATTACGTATAAAATAATAATGTTTCTTAATCCAAAACAAATATATAGATCGATCAGTCATGCTCTACTTGACTGTCCATGTTCCTTCTTATTTACTATTGGACCGTCATCTAGACCAATCGTCATCTCATTGCATGTTTGCCACGTTTCTCTTGAATATTTTTATTTTTATTTTATCCTCCAATCTTTATATTCTCCTTCGAAGATATCCTCATTATATATTTTTGTAATTTTTTTTGTTGTGTTCTCTTCGCAATCTCATTAATTATCACTGTGTCAAATTCTTTTAGACAAAAGTTACTGCGACTCCAGGGGTTCTATGTGAACACAACCTTCCTTCCTCCATATTTTATTTAATTTTATGTATTGCTTGGGAGTTTAAATTGAAAAGATTCACGAAAATTACAAAGGAACACTGTGTCCGGGGCACAAGAGCCTCACCCATTCTTTTATTACAAGAATATTTCAATTATTATCTATCAATTATAATATTTCCATATTAATAACAAAATTCATACACAAATCATCAAATTATAAAAAATAGTTATTCTAATTTATTTAATTTATTATTAGTAACAAAATTATCTACACACATCCTTCTCAATGTAATTGGGCTCAAAATATCTTATCTAAAATATAATATTTTTCTTCCCAATCTACTTTGTTATCTACTTTGTTGTAAAATTATATTCTGTTATTAGAATAATTAATAGTATTAATATATTAGTATCGATATTTTCAATAATATTTTTAAATTTAAATAATTATATTTTCTTGAGTCTGACAGATAATTGAAATTCTTATCAAAGTTATTCTTCACATAAATATATAGTATTTATTTATTTTATTTTTATATATGATTTAATAATATAGTGTTCTCCCATTTTTTTTAATTTAAAAATTAAATGTACATAACTGAAACTAAAAGATGTCTAAAAGCGTATAATGCTGTACGGAACGAGAGGCCAAGGAGACCAGAGATTAGATGTAGCCACACTAAACTTAAAATGACCCACGCTATATGAACTTTCATAATAAGCTGGAAGTTTATAAATAGTTGTTCCTCCACCACAAGTACTATCACCCTTCTTGGCTTAATGATTTTGTATCTCATTGTACAACTAACTAATCAATTCCCTTAGCTAAGGTACCTATATCCTCTTCCAAACATTCTATATCCCCTCCAAAACATTTTAGACATGGTTGACATATATAGTGCATTGTTCGTGACCTATATGAACTTTCATAATTGTTCGTGACCTATATGAACTTTCATAATAGATTGAGAGTTTATAAGCAGTATACGTACGCTTTTAGTATTAAATACATGCGTTCTCTTCTAACAATATCGTGAAATCTCTTAAATCATAATGTTATGAAAGCTTATAAATAGTACTAGTTTTTTAGGTACTGCGTGCATACATTGTCTTTAAACAATGGTGGGATTTCCGAAACCACATCACCTATTTGACACATATATCCTTAATTCCCTATCTAAGCTAAGCATGACATATTTTGTCTAAAAACTAATATTGTAATTGTAAAATTTTATTCTATTATTAAAAATATCATACTTTTGTAATTATATAAATACAAATTTATTTTTTAAATCATAATTATAAATTTTAGAATAAAATATTTATTTATTATAATTCAAAAGCATTAAATTCTAAACTACAGAAATAAAATGAAACTTTAAAGCAAATGAAGATCTGCAATTACCTAATATATTGCACTAGAGACTCTTGTTTAATGTAATGATTCTACATTTTGGGTTCGTCATAAATATTTGAACCCTATAAATCAATAACTACATTTCAAGAAAATTACAGACAACCAAGAAAAAACTGAACTCATGATTACAAATCATTGAACAGACAAACATGAATATGACTAAAATTTGTATGAGATTCAAGATCCATGAGATTTGGATAATGAAGTCGGATTCTGGCCCTTCATCTCCTCGAGTATGGTTTTGAATTCGCCGTGAAACGAAGTTATTGACCTCTGTCGACATGCAAACGCAACACTAAACTGTTTGATCTCTTCTTCAAGCTTTTTCCTCATCCTGGTTTCAGCATTGAGATCCTTTAAAGCTTTCTCCTTTTGGGCAGTGATTTGTGCAAGCATTTGAGACGAAGCGGAGACGTTTCTAACTACAGAATCTCGATCTTCTTTTAAGAGATTGAACTCCCTTTCTAAGTTGTGATATCTTCCTTCAGAATCCTTGAGAAGCTGATTATGAACTTCCAACTCTTTATCCAAGTCATTGTACTTCTGTTTGATTGTTTTGAGTTCATTTTCCAATGCATGCTTCCAACAAGCAATTTGTCCTCCCAAATTGGCCTTCACATTACAAGATCCATTTATAAGATGATGAATGATGATAAATATTACTACCTACTAAGCAGGTATTACAACCTTAAAGAAACTTCCAAGTTACTTCAACCTAGGGAGAGAGATGAAAGTTCAGATATAGTAAATCTGCTCTAGCATTTTACTTCTAACCTAAGAATTATTTCCGTAGTTTAACCTGACAGCTTATGTTTTATAGGAGTTATCTAAGACAATTTATATTGCATCTTTCGCAGAATTTCGCATTGCCTTAAAATAAACAGCTTACTACTACACCTAAAGGGTACTATTCTTTTTATTGGTTCACCATCATGTCACTAAGGAGTATGTCCATAATTCTGTTTAACGGTTACATACTAATGCATATTATATAGCAGCATATGATCAACTTCTCCTTCCCCCGTCCCCCAGCCCACCTCGTAATCATGTCTACATAATGTTCTGACTGAGCTTATTCAGAATATGGCTCCCAAACTTGTTCTAGTTGGCAACAGTTTAGCAATATTGAGGACTATTCAGGTGGCATAATTTTCTCTAGACTTTAAAAAATTTGAAAATTTTGTGCACAATGGAATCACTAAGATTGACAATAGCCAAGCCAAGTATACTACAACATTAACCTCAAACATGCAAATAACAGAAGATTAATAAGAAGCCGGAAGAACCTGCAATGATGAGCTTGAAGTAGGAGAAATAGTATCCAATTGTCAGGATGGAGAAAATTAAGAAAATTGGCATGTGAGATCTTGATTTATATGACCAGGCAGCTACCTTAATATTGCTGCTGTGAACAGAATCCTCATTATGCTCATCTTTTAGAGTAGAAGCATCTGATAATACTGAAGACACTGCGCCACTCAGCTTTTGATGGAGCATATTGCATTGCTCCCGTACAGAAGAATCATCCAAGGAGAAAGGCCTTTCGCCATCAACAGCCATTTTGAAATGAGATTCTAAAGTTGAGAAAAGGCACGTTCCAACTTCACTTGAAGTATGGAGTATTTGAGCAGTTGCAGATTTCTCATCAGCTATACAGTTCTGCTCACGAAAAATTCATGTATACATCATTTTATAACAGAATTTAATCTAATATTAAGTTTCTTATTGCCAAAAAGTTTAAGAGCTTCACCTGTATAATAGAAAAAACATCATTGTATATGTCTTTGCAACTTGTCACGGTCTCTAGTAGGTTTTGAGGAATTCTTCGTACTAGCAATATCTCTTGTTGGAGTTCAGATATCTCTTTTGTTAATTGGTTATTGAATGACACTTGTTCAGCATACTTCATCTAGTAAATGTACATGAAGCAAAAGATGAAAAATTCCAAAATAAATATAGACATGTCATGAACTTAGAAAATGAAAGGATAAACTTAGTGGTTCCCATTAGATAGAGCCTTCCCAGGATTACAACAAATTACAGCACCAGCAACTAACCTTGAAATCATCTCTTTCCTCGATAACAAGTTTTAGCTGTCTACGAAGGTTTTGTGTTTCTTGACTGGAATTTTCTACTGAGCAATCCTGTAACAGAAACAAATTTATATAGCTCAAATTTTCACCTAGCACATCCGAAAGTTGTAAAATACTCGTTTTATTATGAAAAAGAAATTATCTAAATAGTAAGGTATAAAACCAGTGCTTTCTCTATCAGTCTATCATGACAAATACAGTCTACAAATAATGGAGTACTATGTAATTTCCCATCTTGTGTTCTAAGAAATCTACAAAATGAAGAAGATGATAGTTCTTTAGTGAAAACACTGCGGCTCTAGGCCCATAGCATGTACGTGGTTCAAGAAACATCATGATGTCCTATACTGTACTCTTATAATGACAAGTAAATTCCTGGGAGACAGAAGATTATAACTCGAGCTATGTTGAGAGATATGTGATATGCAGCCACAAGTCAATTTATGTACGAATTAAATGCATGTGAATGTTGTTCAACTGTACTGCATCATCTTGACAATAGTCATATTTGTGGTAAAGTTCCATATTCACTCCTATGAGTAGTACACAAACGCCTTTTTTTAACTAGAAAATGGAAGATAAGATGCAAGGTAGTAAGTTAGGGTGCATGTTGAACACGAGACTAATGTCAAGTTGTACCTACCTCACTAAATGGAAATGATTGCACTTTTCTCAGAGGAGTCATATGAAGTGAATCAAGGTCAGCTATGTAGCCCTTGTTCATTTTTGTCCATGTGTCTTCATCAACAAAATCACCAAACATATCCGGAAGAGGGCTGCACTCTGGAAGGCTAGAGTAGTGCGATCGCTTGCCAACAAATACATTAGGAGCAGCCTTATAACATGGGGTACTAAAAGTATCTCCTTGGCACACGCTGTGACTACCAGTACTTCCCTCTGGAATGCACTCTTTGACACCATCCTACGAATCAGAGCAAGTTCAATCAACCAAATCAGATGAAAACAATGACAACATTGATAATTGAGATAGAAAAGCGATCAAAATTGATACAAACACCGGAAACAAAATATAAAAATATAAAGTTAGACGGTTCGTGAATCTATTTCTCAATAGGATGCAGTTCTAGCTATTTCCATTGATAAGCAGCAAAGCTTTGGCAATAACTAGCTCTCTTAATTATATAAGGAATGACGGACATTATGTAGGACCTCATTAAAAATTGATTTTCATCAACTATTCTGTTAAAGTTGTGTCTTCCAATGGTGATAATGATACTTGGTCTTACTATTAGACAAAACACGGGATATACCATAACTAACATCCATAGGCCTATATATGACAAACTTGGAGAAAGGATTCCACTTCTCCCTCAGAGAAAAAATGGAAAGTGTAGAATTAAATCCTGACCAAAAGGTCTAAATGCTAATTAGGCTGGCAAAAATTATCCACAAGTTCAGATAATCCTTAACAAACAATACATAGAGCCAGTTCAGAAAGGAAAATATATAGTTAAGTATGAACTTTAAGAATGAAAATTATTACATTGGAAGAGCTTCTGTCAGAGTCTGAAACAGTGACCAGATTGCTTAGATTGTTGATTTTCATTTGCTGCTCCTTAATGCATAGCTCCCGCTGTTTATGTGATTTCCTCTCCTCTTCTAATTCTGCTGCAAGCTTCTCCCTCTCTAACTCGTACTGATTATAAGATAATGAATTACATAGCAGCAAAAGACATAAATGAGTCTATATAAGAAAAGCATTAAAAAAAATATATATTACCTTCAGCATGTCATTCCTCAATTTCAAGATTTCTTTTTCCAACACTTCTGCATGCGATCCCTAACCAAAAACAGTTAAGTGAGATAGTGCTTAGTTAAGTCAGCCTGAGCCCTGAAAGTAAAGCATCATCACACCTGAAGCTTCTTCTGTAGTTCCTCTATTTCAAGTTTTTGTCGCTTTAATAAGGCAGCGTCTGTCAAAATCTGAAAAACAGTAAAATGTTCTACCTTCAGATTCAAATAATAAACCTAAAGTAAGTCCTTGTGCATGTGTTAAAAAAATATAGTGAAATATAAAATTACGTCTGCATGTGAATTATACAGTAGCAATGATCAGATAAATTATTTTTTTAAGAAATAGCAAAACTCCATATTGAAGCAGTTCATAAGAAACATCTACCAACTACCAAGTGAGCATAACGCAAATGACACTAATTTTTTTTAAAAATGTACTGTTCTGGTGAAGGCATCAAACTACTAATGAGTGCACCTTAAACCTCATCTAAACTTTTCTAGGTCTGAGAAGCAAAGAATTGTAGACGTTCAAGCATCATCTAGACGTCCAAGCCTAAACCTGGGTGTTTGTATTCATCGAACAGAAAGCAGGTAAGTTACCATCTCCTCGAACATAAAGTCATAGCTAACATGATGTAGAGTTCAAGGGCCAAGGCAATGAACAGCATACACTCTCATTTTTTAAGTTTGCTACATTCATTGTTTTCCAATAAATGCATAAATCATACCTAGAAAAGTATTCATAAACTATGGATAACCCTGATTGAAGTAATCATGAATGCACTATAAATGCCAAAAAATGTGAGGAGTGGATCTTCACATCTCAGGTATGGGATAAATTGCATGTAAATTAGTAGAGATTCAAGAGACTAAATAAACTTAACCGACCTCATTCACTTGAACACAATTAGTAATCCTCTTTGCTCTGCTGGCAAACTGAAGTGTACCTTTTGTTTCCTCTACATGAACCTACACATATCTGTGATGTAAAAACTACCTTGAAGTTGATTTAGTTATTAAACCGAACAAATAGCAGCTAAATACCTCTTCTGGTTCGACAGTGCAAATTATTGAAGTTTTTGCATTTCCACCAAGTGCTGGTTGAAGAATGCGAGTAAGCTTACTGTCACGATAAGGAATGTGACCCCTGAAATTTTAGCTTGGTTAGGTAGTACACTTCATATCTGTTTCTACAGATGGAGATAGAAACTACCTTTGCTTTCCACCCTCGCTCAGTTTGTTGATAACGTTACCAAGAATCATCAAGCTCTTGTTAATGTGCTTTCCTTCCTTTAAGCGAACTCCCCCAGCTCCAGTTTTTGCTACTCTTTCAGACCCAGCTAAGTCAACTAAATTCTAATTTCAAGAATACAGAACCATTAATTAAAATTCTTAAAAGACAAGCTACAATTTTTCTATATGGTATTTCTGAAATAGGATAAATAACTCAGGACAGTTCCCTGGAAATATTTTTCGGTTGGTTTGTAGCCCCAATTTCATATTCCAACGGTTAAAACTACCATGGTTAGTGATAGAAGTTCTACTTCAGTCACCTAGAGAAACTCAAGATTTGAGAAAGCTCGAGAGAAACAGTATACTTGCTCATTATTTGAACCATTATCTATTAATAGAAGTTTCTAAAAAGCAAAAGTCCCAACTTTAAGCCTACAAAGTACAAACTGAAAGGTAACATATTAATCAGCATCAGAAAATTCAAATGGGTGAGTACTAACCAGTACAGAGACACGAATTGCATCATCTACACTTGAACTATAATCCTTTCCCTTGCTTTCGATTACCTACTCATGAAATATATTGCAGTTAATGAATACATGCAATTTGCATATTAGTCAATCAAAGAAAATGAAGCTTCACAAAAACCAAAGAACAACCAATTAATGTACCATCCTAAATATAGCATGTGATCTGCTACTACGGGCATTCATGTTAGTATCACCAAAATGCCTATTAGCTGCAAGAATTCAAAAAATGTAAGAATTTGAAAATGAAATACCAAGAGACATGACTTACTGCATGTCATTTCATTCATGTCTGATCAGAGGTCTAACCTTCTCCAAGTTGAATAAGACTAAGCACTTGGTCAGCACTGTTTACTATCTCCTCCTTAAGCCCTGCAACATATACTCCACGCTAGATGGCAACAAAAATATCATTACTTCATACATTAGAATATATCCCCTATACTGTAAGAAACTTTAGCACAACCCACCTCTAGACTCTCGTGAATTTGAAGTTTTTGATTCTCCACAGCAAAAAGATCGTTAATTTCTTTGTTGTAAATTTCCATGTAGGATACTCGAATCAGAAATTCCCTATCGGACATCTAGAGAAAGAAAGCAAAGAAGTTCTTTTAGAAAAGCATTGGAAAAAACAAAACGTTACTGTGGCAGCAGAATTTTACCTTCTGAATTTTGTCAAAAACATCTTTGACAGCTCTTTGGATGATTCCAGGATCATTCTCTGAACCATTCATGGTAAAAGTTTTCCCACTACTAGTCTGCCCATAAGCAAAGGAAGTCCCTGCATTGCAATTATTTTATATTTGTAAGGAATGTATCTCAACTAAGTTAAAAGAGAAAGCTTAATTCTATAGAGATGTCATTGAAGCTGAATCAGACATCAGATCAGGAACTGTATAAGTTAAAGGAGAAAAATGAAAAGCCAAGAAACCCTGTACAAACCATAAGAAGAATGACATTAAAATTATCCCAAATGTGATTAAAGAAACTCATAGCAGCACAAGGGAACAACCCAAGAAAGAAAACAGAAGTTGTATAATTTTTTTTATTTAATTATTACTCCACATATCTTTACTTAATATCTCCCCATAAAAAAGGAAGTCCGTTATTTTACCAGAATCTTACTTCGGTATAGAAGTCTGAATGAATTCTATGCCATCGGTGCTTAATTATCACTTATCACATTTCTAATCTCTTAGTTTCTTAATCATAATTTTGCATGACTAAATCCAAATTCTTAGTGTAACAACAAAACTTGCACTTAGATTTATGTTTTATCCCTACTTATATGCTGATCATGTCCAATTTGTACATTTAATCCCAACAATCCTTCCATAAAACTTGTCCAAAATTATTCGTTCCACATAAGGGATGAATTATCTGTTTAAGTAGAATGACTCACAGTTTCCTTTAAAAATAAAAATAATAAATAAAAACTAGAAAGATGAAACGCTTAAAAGAAAAACGAAACGCACCATTAAACCCTTCTACGGCAGCATTAATTATATCCTTTGTCAAAAGCTCATAAACTCTAGCATTGTTGCATTCCTGATCAAACACGTGGTCTACAAAACGAAAAACACACAATCAAATTATAATATCCAAATCCATTGAGCTCATAAGCGCATGTAATTCTAAGTTAGCTTACCGAAGGCAAAAGAAACTCCAGAAATCGGAGTGCCGTGAGATCTGTGTAGAGAAATACGGTTGCTTTCAATTTTCCATTGAAATCCATTAACGACTTCTTCGTTTGAAGATGGCCTCACCCTTACTGCCACACAGATCTTCTCCATTCTCGCTCGGTGACCAAACAATAATGCTTGAGTTTACCCTTTTCTATTACTTCGTCTTCGGGACTTATTTGAAAATTGCAAGGACGGATGGGCCAAGTGCCAACGGGCGGAAATTGAAATTTGAATCATACGATTTTACGGAAACACCCTTTTGGGTTGGACCTGTTGTTTAGGATCATCCTGGGCCGAATTCAAATAATGAGCCTAACCTAAAGCCCACTAGGAGTCTAGGAAGAATCCCATACAAATACTCTCTCAAATTAAGATATAATTTTAAGGTGATTTTGCTATGTACTAGTGGGTTAAAAATAGGGTATAGTTTCTTTATAAAAAAATTAATTATTTTATTTTATTTGATGGTAGATATCACATTAAAATACTTTATAATCAAACAATTAAGATCGTTCATGTGCACCAGGTGCATAGCGGTCAGACTCCTAATTTTATAGTATTTCAATTTAATACTCCCTCCGTCCCAGGTATTTTTACCCATTTGTACGAGCACGAAAATTAAGAAGTGTTATTTTTTTAATATAATAATAATGTAAAAAAAAGTTGTGATAAATTGGTAATTTTGAGAGAAAAGGTAAATAAAGTGATTAAAAATAATAAATAAAGTGTAAAAAGAAAGTATAAAAAAATATGTAAGATGTATGGTGTATTTTTAACCATTTATAGAATGGGTAAAAAATACTTAAGACATCTCAAAATGGAAAGTGGGTAAAAATATATGAGAGTGGGAATATTAAATTTAGTTTCTTTTTGAGGGACCAATTTTTTTTTAATTTTAAGACTATAAAATTTATTTTCTCATTTCAAGTCATACTAAATCAAATAATTAAATCAAATGAATGATTTATTTTATTAATATTTTATATTGTTTTATAATATATATTAAATTTAGAACAAAATAAAACTAAAATTACCCTAAACTCCAAAATTTATTGATAATAACACTATTTGCACCCCCTTATTATTTATTATAACACTATTTGCAATAACCCTTAATAGTGTATACTAATGCAATAATAAGGGGGTGTATTTGCACCCTATAAGTCTTGTGTAAATAGTTGTGCGCATGAATCTATTTGAAATTAATTTTAAAAAATTAGTCTTCCATAGCGTGCAAGAATCAATTTGATTAATTTAAATAGACACACCTGTGTAAAACTATTTCAAAGAATATTTTACATTATTGTTATTAATTAATATATTTCATATATCCGCCAACAAGGATCTCATCTTGTTATTTTAGACCTACGCCCCAAAAGTTCTTGTTTCCCCTTCCGATATAAGAACCCACACACATTCCTAATATAACTAAAATATGACACACACTCTACTAACACAACAATTGTTATACATTAAATAATAATCTCTCCTTAATTCATATAAAAAAAAACAAATATAACTTTTCATTTAAATATAACTTTTAATTAAAGATATTATCAATTTTTATTTATACTAAAAATATTTCATGAAATAGTTTACCAAACCACCATCACATTTCAAGTATCATTTTTCATTCATCTCCTAATAATATCTTAGATTCGTCTCTTCCACCCATGATACAGCTACACAACATTAGTGACAATGAAAAACTCTCATTTACACGTTTATCATTTCTTCACTACACCCATTATAACAAAGAAAGACCAAAATACATCGCCTTGTTCTGGCTGCCGCTTTTTTCAGGTAGCCTTTCTCCTTTCGTGTTCACGAGCAGCATTTAATTTAATCAAGAAGACACGATTATTGTATTATAGAGTATAGAATATAATTTAATCAGGAAATACGTTGGCTAATCAGGCATTATCCTGAATAAACACTAATAAAATAGACTAATCTTTTCTGAATTAACAAAAGTATAATAGAATGAACTAATTGCAACAAAACTACTACGATACAGTTAATTTACAACCTCCATAGATCCCATTGCTAGTACCTTATCGGAAGTTTGTAACCAGACATGATTGCTACAAGCTTACGGGAGGACTTCCCTGCATTTGAAAATATATAGAGAGGTGGTAAGATTGTTTTGTATGATAATTCATAGCTGAGATGTACAATTTCCATTAACTGGGAGCTCAAAAGCAGAGAAGGATTGACGAGCAAAATATGTCACCTTAAATAGAAGATCGTGAGCAATGTTTTCCCACGGCAATGAGATGGACATTAAGCAACACTTGAGGGGCAGCATCTCATCATCAGAATGTCGATTGGAAGAGGCTGCAGCATACGCATGCTTTGCTGCCGTTGATGCAACAGATGCTGCTGTCCGAACAATAGTTCCAATATCAAGTCCTTTTTTAGATACTTGAATTGGTGATTGGGGTCCCAGATCTACCTTACTTTGATCTGTGGAATACGTAAAAAGACAATTTTATTAAATTATATTTTGCTGCTAGAACAAGTATAGTTTCACTTTTTTTATTTCAGAATCTGTATAAAGGATGGTGTTTAGTTGAAAATGTAAAATAATCACCATTGGCACAAAAGAAATGAGAGAACTAGACATTTGCAACAGTAAAAAATTATACTGTATTGGTAGCCTGTCAACGTGATTTCTACTAAGATATTTAAATAACAAGACAAGGAAGGCACATTTTGACATACCAAGGACACCGGAGACAGCTACTTCAACTTCGCCGCGTCCTCCAGGACCTTTCATGAAAATTCTGTCTGTTTTTCCAGAGGAATGACCAAGAGAGAGAAGACTTCCAAAACCAGTCCTGCCAGCTGGAAAAATTAAAAGAAAACAACAAAGTAGATCAAAAGTAGACCTTTAATAACAGTAATAAAAACATGAGTACTAAAATATGCGCATTATGAATCAATTAATACAGAACAAATTCCATTTATTCCAATATAAAATAGGAGACTTTCACCCGCTTAGAAATGGATTTCAACAATGTGAATTGAAAGGAGAAAGTTTACTTTACACAAATATATAAGTTAAAATCAGAATCAAGACTACATGATCAGTGTCCCCTAATCCCTGCATGGGTTGTTCATCAGCAACTCAGAAATGCAACACTCAGTTTATTCACATAAATCATTACTATTTCCTCTAAGCAGGGAATCTAACTGCTCGTACGCTAGTAAAAGTAGCCTAATCTACTAGAACCATCCAGCAATAAGAACATAATGTAGATGTAGTCTCATGTGGCAGTTAACACTTGGTAGATAGGGCAAATGCTTTTCTGTTATTATTTTGTTACTGGTGTAGTTTCTAGGTCACCATTTCCCTTTAAAGTATTGGCAAAAGAGGAGCATTTCCACTTTTATAATCAATTTCGATGCTATGGAACATTCATCCTGTTCTAAAAGAGCCAGCCTGCCCCAGTGAAGGATATACTGGGATCAGATATAAGTTCCAACACACTCTGGCAACAATAAGTATTTGTAAATATGTCAGTAAGTGGTAGTTAATTCACTTTAATCTCTCTAAGTTTGTGCAAATTCCGTAATGCAGTTTTCAGTATAGTTAGCAAAGGTGACAGTTCGCTGTACTAAACCCAGAAAATCCAGAGCTCAAATTCAATTTTATTCAAATTTGGGACCATTTGAATCAACCACGTACCACTCCACCACCTACCTCATGCACAGAGATATATTTGAAAATTTGATTAAATCTGTCTAAAAATGTAAGGAAGATGTAACAAGACAGAAATAAGTAAATATTACCATAATACGAGGTGTCAGTATGAATATAATAATTTACCATCATATGCTTCTCGGACCATTTGATAGTTGACAAAGCCTGAGAAAAGGGTAATCTGCTTCAAAAAATTTGTAGTCAGTGGGGATGAGATTATTGTTGGGTTCATATTTTTCACATGTAATAAATTTTACCTTTGAGTTCTTTATCTTGCTAGGACTCGTAACATTTTCAGGAGAAGAAGTGTCTGAGCTACTTTTCTCTTTTATTTTGTCATTTGGAAATGCTGCCCCATCATTTGCGTTTAGCAGTACACAATAGCAGTGGTCTGGATCAGTCAACACCTGTGGATTGATGTATTAGATGTGATAAACAATGTATTACATGTATGATTACTTTCACAATTAATTAATGAATAAAAAAGAACCCATAAAAGGTGATGCAGAAACAAATCTATGGAAAAGGATTAATCCTTAAAGAGTTTGTTCCCTTTTAAAAGACATTTATGCTTTATTAGAAATACAAGAAATGAAGAATGATTCCTACAAACCCACACTGACCAAATCCTAATAAGAATAATAGCAAGTATAGGTCAACCAATCACATTTAGGTTGCATTTAATTGAAGGATTTGATGAAAGAATTTAAATTCATTGAAGCAAAGCCAATTGATGTTTGTTTAGATTGAATAGATTTGAAATCCATCCCTTTAATTTTGAACTAATTTTTTGGGGATTTGGCTGAGGTTCAAAATGCACTCTAGTGGAATCAGAATCCATTGACTTAAATTCTTGCATCTAATAAACTACGTACAATGCTCTTTTAATAATAGTTAATTAAAACTAATGTTCCTTCATAATCATATGCGATATGTTTGTACAGAGAAAATTAAAATTTTAGCTACATTCGCGTGTGATAATTAAATATGAAATCAAATTAACACCAGAGATATAAAATATAGGATTAAAATGAAAATTCTGTATATTATAGTTTTTATAGTTTAATCTTATTTATTATATCTACCTTTCGAAAAAAAAAAAAAAAAAAGTTAATATTCTAAGCATTAATTACACACAAATAAAAGATGAGTATACACTTCTGTACTCTGAAGTTGTATGTCTAATGGGGTTCATATATACGTATAACTATGAAAGGTTATCCAAGAGATTGAGCACGATACCAATTGCTACATTCTCCATGTTCACAGATATGATGCTTTCTAGTGTACACATAAAGTGAAGTTCATTTTGGGTTTTCAGAATTTGAAATCCTAACACCATTCTACTTTAAGATTTGAAATATGGTTTTAGAAACCACCTCTACATTCTATCAACTTTATTAATATTAACCCACCCATAATTTATAGTTTGTGTCACCTCAATCAATACCCTTTTATCTCTTTTACTCTCATTTTCATCTATTATCTCATATCAAATAATAATCTTATACCACCCTTTCACACATCTTACCACCCCTCTTACACACACCATAACCTTAATGTTGGAATAAAGTTAAATCCAAACCCATTAAAATCGAAAACCAATTTTCAAAATCCACTTGAGACCCCCAAATAACAAAGAACATACCCTAATGGGATGTTCGTTGTTTAAATCTAGATTTGGATCTAAAAAACCCAATGAAATTCCAGATTTAAAAACCCAATGTATATAATATCCCTGTAATATACATATTTATCATATTTCACATTGATTTAGCATAAAGTTAAATTTCAACCCACTCAAATCCCAGAACACACTTTCAGTATTTACAGGATTTCCAAATCAATCTAGATTCCGAAAATTATATTTTAATAATCACAACATCCCAAAACAAACATTCCTTAAAGGGTCTATACAAATAAGTAGAGAATCATTCTGCCACAATTATAAAGTGCCAACAACATAAAGAAGATGTGAAAGCATATGACTACATTCCAAGGAATAGAAGAAGCTAGAACAAATCTAAATCTACCACCTGTACCCAACCTTAACAAAAAACTCTAAACAAAATATGAAATCCCTTAAAGGGCCAAACAAATGGAAATTGTTCCACCAAAATTCAATCTGAAGCCTAACATAAATGAAGTGTCAAAGAACAAACACTTACTACAAGATAACTCATTCAATAAGTGTGACATGCACTAGATCTAGATGAGAGAAAATTAATCATCTAAATAACTATAGTGAAGTCCACATCAATCAGTTAACAAGAATTTTAGACTAGATAAGGATGCTTGCAGCATCAATCTATTTTATCAATCAAAAATATTTTTACTGCAGTATTTTCAATTTATCATAAATGAACATCTTACCACTGCATCAAAAGTGGAATCAAAATCATCCACCGCAAAACAGATATCTGGATAGGCAGGTGTTGTCTCTACTTCCTGAATGCACAAGTAACAATCAAGAACAAGAGAAATAGACAAATAAGTAATAGTGAGTGTGATATGCATTAGAATCTTGCCTTTCTTGAATCCAAGTGAAAATTAATACGACTTGGAGATGCATATACAGTCTTCACAACCTGTCAAACATGAGAACAGAATATTGAAATAAGAAAACAAAAAATAATAAACATCAACAATAATAGTGACATTAGAAATAAAGTTCTTTCCTCGAGGCAACACATTCGTTGTGCATTCAAAGTTTCAAGAAGTAGAAATTTGAACCAAGTGACTACTTAATCTTCTTCAAGAAAGTTCTAAAAATTGGGGAAAAAAGAAAAGGGAAAAGGGGAGTATATTTCAAACAATATAGTGACTAAAAAGGCATGTTGGGTAAAGATGACATGATGAAGCTACACTTTCAAAAGCATAGTGGGGAAAAGAAAAAGAAGAAAATATTGAGCATAGACCGATGAATAAACTTAAAAGGCATATCTCTAAAAAATGGCATGAAGATATAATGTTTCCTTTTTTTATTTTTTATTTTTTTTCATCTTGATATGAGTGCATGCCTTTACCTTATTGGTAAAATATTTCTATAACGTATACATCAACACTCCAAAAGAACTAATATTATCAATATCAATTTAGGATTATAGCATCAATCAAGAAAATTTAGAAGTCATGACATATCAATCTTCCTCCTCGCCTTACTCTTCTAAAACGTCAAAATCCTCAGGCCCTACTCTATAAAGAAATCTGATCCTCCTTAAGATGTCAAATTCAAAGCAAGCTCCCTCCACTGTTAATACATTGGAATTTAGAGCAGACTAGGTTGGTCTCGCACCAAAATCTATATAGATTTTCATAACAAATCTCTCCAGATGAAATTTTTAACATTGACATCAATCAAATCCTCTCTCCTCCATTCATATTTTTGATAACAAACTGCTATCCCCATGAACAGCACATACTTTATACATAGGAGACAAGGTCTTGGCATCGCTGGCATGATATTGTCTAAGGATTTGATGACTGAAAGGAAAAAAAGAAGATGTGGAAGTGACATCAAGATTAAATGACTTAAGTTAACATCATGCAATAAATAAAACCAAAACAAAGGCTTGTCCATTACAAGTAGCACCCTCTCTCTAGATGAACGCGAGTCTACTTATTGCAACAAGATTCTTACCGTGGAAAGAAACAGAAACAAATTCTAAATAGCTACAGAGTATCTCCAAATTATTTTCAATTGGTTATCACAGCACAGGTACCCATATGTTTCAACTCCCACCCTTCGGAATGATTTACAAGATACAAGCATCACAGAGAGATGCCCAAGTGCACAGATAGTTAAAAAAAAACATATATCTCAGGTCATTGCCTGAATGGCTGGTAGGACACATAACTTCCATTGATCCTCAAAAAATTGCCACACCTAAAGAACTTACAAACTGTTCTGCATGCCAAAAAGAACCCAAGAAAATAGCTAGATGATCACATATAGAAGGCCCAATCTAATACACATTAAATACAGACATCAAAAACCTAACAAGGCCAAAGACAACTAAAATGAAAGCAAAATTGTCACAAAGAATGCCAAACACACATGAAAGACAAGTATCTCAAAATTTTAAAATGAAAAGAATTCTGTTTTGACTAGGACAAGATAAGAAGTACCTGCAAATCGCTACTGTCACACTAAAGGAAGTATGAGCAATCAAATTAAGATAAAACGAGCGCCTCCAATCAATAATTGTTGAGCTTTCACCAACTAAGTCATCTAACTACAGAAAAAAGAAATAAGTTGCATCAAATTAATAAATAAAAATTTCACAATGCCATGTAAACTCAGTCCCATGATATAAGATACAAGCGGCTGATAAATGTGTTAACAATTAGGAGTGATAAGCAGCAGAAAACCATAACTTAACTCAGATGCATAAAACACAATGGCACATTGAAAACACATGGAAATATGTGCTCAGAGGATGAAACTTTGTTGTAATAAACGGATGGCTTTGAATATAAGAGAGGGAAGATTATGCTTTCAAAATTATGTAGAGGCCTAACATGATATTGTATGAATAACAGAGACAACGCAACAAATGTCACCGAACAAGCAAAACATACACACACACACACACACACACACACACAATAAAAAAAAAAAAGAAAAAACAACCAGAAGCGGACAATATGAAATAGAAAGATCAATTAAAGCAATTTAAATGTTCCCCAGTGTTGCCAGTCTAGTTACACCATACTTATCATATAATGTATATATCAGCCCAAAATGGCCCATGAGTTAGTTTACCGTAATTATATTATTACAGACAAGATTAGCTTGTACCAAAATGGCTAAGGGGCTCTTAATACTTCAACAATTGATTGGTAAATCCAAATTCTGGTGGTCTACAGATAGCACAAGCTATTCATTTACACATATCATAAGCACATCCACATGATTTCTGTAAAATAATTATGGTTATTGACATAGAATCCAAATTGTGTAAGAAGAACTACATACGATTCAATTATAATAATTTTGCATATTTCCTTAGATTTGAGCATGAAACAAAGAATCCATCAGCATTTTATTTAACAAAGAACCACCTTCTAATTCATTTATTTGCTAAGTAGTAGAGAAAGCAAAGAGAAAATTAATGCATAAATTGATTATAGATGACAAAGATAAAAAATATGATTGAAATCAAACTTAAGACTCCACCACACAAATAGGAGTAATATCTAAGCATTTGCATTGACAACCACGGTCACTAGTGAGGAATACAGAGTAATCATTCCATTTACCTTAGGGGCCCACCTGCGCACAAAGTAAGGAGAGTTGCCTTCCCCACCGTCATTGGGCCTCTGTCCCTCAAAATTCTACATTGATTAACGCAATTCATAAAAATCCACCACCAATTCATAGTTTTAATTGAAGATAGCTAGATATAAAGAGTACCATTTTCCTAACAAAGAATATAATATCATCATCCTCACGGCCCCTAGACCCCCTACTGCGAACAAAATACAAGTCAATGATGTCATGCCAGAAGCCAGAGTCCATTTCCAAATCATCCGGAGTCTCTTCCTCATCTAATACAGTTTTCCCCAACAACTTAGAGTGCTTCCGAACCATACTCAGCAGTTCATGCCTGCCAATTTCTAGAGTTACTCAGAGAACATACTTTATCATAACGTGCAGCATTACATCTTGATGAAGAAATGACTCATGAGGGGATGCTTGGTTCAACTTTGGGAATGAGAATGATAATGGGCATCATATGGGACTTCGGAGAATTATGATTAAGGGCAGTGTATAGTTAATAAATCAATGAGAATGGTTAATGAATTTTGATAATCAACATTTTTCATTCCCATAACCTACCGTTGTTACCCCTTACCAAGCACCACAACTCGGATGCGTCTTGATGTAAAACTAAATGCATAAGTAAAGGAATCTCATATGATAAACATTAAATATCAACTGATTTGCAGTCAACAATTAAAGAAAAAATTAACCCAACCAACGCCATGCTCAGGCGAAATTTACAGACAAGAACGTCTCATGGCCTAGCTACCTCAAGTTTTTGGACAACATTGACATGTTTAATAAAAAAACCAGTAATTAAAATAAACTAAACTATCATAACTTGAGAATGAGGCAACAAATTACACAAATCAATTGATCCAAAAGAATTCCAAAACAGAGAAATCTGATCACAATCACCAAAAATCTACTCAAATTAGCGTTTGCCAACCAGATTTCATCCACAGCAGCGATTATCGACAACGCGATCCGAAACGACAAACATATTAGCTACTGGCAACACAACCGCAGATTATATTCCGAATTTAAACCATTTAAATTGGTATAGAACACAAAAGGCCGAATACAGATTCAAGGAAAATGAAATAGTAACTGAAGAAATTCTCACCGAGTAGGGGTTTGCGATTTATCACCGAACATTTCGAGGCTCCGTGGCCAAGTTTTACTCCAAAGCTCTATTCTTGACTCAATTTATCAAACAATGTTGAACTTGAGGGAATGAAGTGAACTTCTATTAATTTTTCCCATTAAAAATTCTTCTATTTGATCCCACTTCGTTACACGTGTACTATGCATTGAAACATGTCATCAAATTACTTTACAATTAGCAAACACTAATTATTTATTTTTAAGAAAGATTTATGAGGGTTCTTTTTCCAAATTTAGAAAGGAGAAAAAAAAATCGATCATCCATTCAAAATTCAATTTTAGAGTTAAATTAGAGTGCACGTGCACCCAGTAAATATAAAACATTAGATAAAAAAAACCATCAAATAATTACCATTAGATCAAACAAAATAATTAAAATTTTAAAAAATAAAAATAATTAAACCCTAAAAAACTACCCATTAATTCTAGGTGCACCGGTGTACTCGGTGCACTACAGAATAATCCTCAATTTTAATATGCAAGTAATCACTATTTAGGAAAAATGTTAACGCGCTATATGTTTGAAAAATTGTAAAATAAATTCAAGTAAGACAACACAATAGGGATGTTAATTTAGAATGCAATTAAAATCAATAACACGCATCAACTAAAGATAATACAAAGCATATGAATAGCATGGGTCGAAGCACGCCGTAGTGTTCTCTTTAGAAAAGAAACGCCCCACTACACTGGTTGAAATTGTTGAATAATACGTTCTTCTCCCAAGATTCGACGATCCGAGTCTTCTCGTGTGCAGCGATGAGAACCCGAACCATGTGTGTATTCAATGCTCAAGTAAATATAATATACTCCCTACGTCCGCTTCTAAGGTATCCATTTTATTATTTTTGGCGTCCGCTTCAAAGGTATCAATTTTCTTTATTTAGTAAAAAAGTACACAATATGACTCACAACTTCCCTCTAATACAACTATCCACTTTACATATAATAATATTCCTTAATCCACATGCAAAAAACAAATGGATACCTTAGAACCGGACGGAGGGAGTAGTATATAGGAATATTTTTTTGTAGCTAGATAGATGTGTATATAAGGTGCATTATGTAGAAATTCTGTGTTGTAGTACGTAAAATATATATATATTCACATGAAGCTATTTTTGTCATATATATATATATATATACTGGATTATCATCATAAACGTTGAAACTAAATAAATGCAATTTAATGTAAGGGGTTATTATCATATTTAATATTTGGGGTTATGAAGGAAAGAAACGTTGGGCAGTCAATCAGCCATATCATTTTTTAAACACATGATAAATGCTATTAACAAAAACAGTTTTTTAAGAACCATGATAATTATATATATATATATATATTTATTAATTACTATTTTAAATCACTAAAATATCAAACACTATAAGGATAAGTTAAAAAGATTTTTGCATAATATTATTTCAATTTATTTTATATACCACAAGAATTTTAACATGTGCTGCACGGGATAGATTTTAAAAAATAAAATTATATAAATATAGATTTTTTTTAATAGTAAATATTCCCGCATAATATGCGGATGCATTATATTTATAAGAAAATTAATTAGATAATTTAATATTAAATGCATATTGTAATTTAATAATGAGGATACTCAAAATATTTGAAGATATATTTTTATTAATTGATTTATTAATTATTTCAAGGTTTACTTTTTAACTCTAAATATATAAATATACACATTAGTAATATAATAATAATAATAATAATAAAAAATAGAAAGATTATACGTGATAAGTATTAAAATAAAAAATAAAAATATCTATTTCTAACCAATCAAAAAATATGATTAAAGCTCAAAATTTTTGAAGATATATTTTTATTAATTGATTTATAAATCATTTCAAGGTTTACTTTTTAATTCTAAATATAAAGATATACCTTAGTAATATGATAATAATAAAAAAAATAAAAATTTTATATGTGATATTATAATAAAAAATAAAAATATTTATTCCTAGCCAATCAAAAAAATATGATTAAAGTTGGTGTTTAATTTGAAGATATATACATGAATAATAATAATAATAATAAGTTGAATATATTTTTATTAATTGGTTTAATAATTTATTCCTAACTAATCAAAAAAATATAATTAAATGTGGTATTTAATTATAGATATACATGAATAATATAATAATAATAAATAAATAAAAATAGAAAGATTATATATATGAAATTAAAATAAAAAATACGATAATTAACCACGTGGCGACACCTCATACCTTTAAAAAATTATTTATAGCAGCGTATTTGCAATTAGTATATATATACATCCTAATATATTAAAAGTGTCTAGCACTTCTAAAATATTTTTAGACAATTTTGGCCTATATAATTTTTGACATTTACAATGTTATCCAGATTGATGTCTTTTCATTTTATCATAATTTTGCAAAATTTATTTCTAATCACTGTCCAACCTCTTCTCTTCCCTTTCTTACTAAATACCGTTAAACTTTCACCCATTGAACTTCCCATTCTGAGCCTTTGTGTACGCCGACGATACAGTAGCAAATGAGTACAAGAGGTACGCCCGATCCAAAGCCCGTCCAGGTCGACCTTCATATAGCTGCGAATGTCATGATTGCAGTTATGCGATTCTTTATTGAAGAGTGGCTACAGGAGAATAGCCAAGACGGTAGATCATGTAATTAGCGAGTTTTGAATGGAGATTTCCATAATTATCATAGGTGGTAGATCATGCAATTCTTATGTTCTTTGTTTTCTTGAAATACAGTGGGTAGCGAGAAGAATTTGTCCATCCTTGAATTTTTCAATTATAGTGGTCAATTCATGAGACTGGTAATCATCTATTCTCCGTTTTCATTTTATCTGTTTTAATTTGTTAATGGTATTTGGCATTTGGTATTAATGGGGGAAATTTGAAGGTTTTCATATATGTTGCGATGTATGAGGTTAACTGACTGTATGGAAATGAAAACTGAATAAGATACTCCTAATGAATAGTGGTGCCAACAAGTTATTGATGTATAAACTTAATTTCATTGATGTCAATTATTTAGTGTTTCTTGAAACATTTTCTCTTTGTTTTCTTGGCTGGGATAAGTACAACTGTTAAAAGACTTTTACAACATCCTTGGCATCAGTAGAAATGCAACGGCATTTGCAATCAAGAAAGCGTATTATGGGGTATTTTATAGCATCATTGTCTTTTCTTTTCTATGTATTTAAATTCAGAAATATACCCATGCATGTTTCCAGTGGGTCTATCTATTTATTCAATGATCGCTCCCATAGCTTGCAAAGAGGCTGTGTCGTGATACAAATAAAGATGACCCTGAGGCTGAAAGGAAATTTCAAGAAGTGCAGAAAGCGTATGAGGTATTTCTAAAGTCTTTTTATTCTGGAAATGTTCCCAACTTATCCATGTGTGCTAACTTTTGTCTTATTTTATGTTCTATATTTTTGTAGATCTTGAAGGATGAAGAAAAGCGACAGTGGTATGATCAGGTCTTCGAATATATTTTACGTGATTATAATATACTCACTCTTTTATGTGCATGCGACGTGCATTGCATGTCTTAGAAAGGAAATTTCTGATGTTAAGTATTACAGAGAATAAGTGGGTCTACTATGATGTATAATGGATTGGCATGACGCCAATAGGTGTTGTTTGCATTTTTAGATGTGAGGAAATAGTTCCTCAGCACCCCTTGAAAACTTCACTCCATTATGCAGGCTTTCTTCCTTGAGACAATACTTGAACCAAGAGCATCACTACCACTACGCAAGTAATCTTTCTCTACCTATGTAGCATATCTGGTTGATTGATATTATGAATTGGCTTGGTCTGACTACATTAGCCAAATTGTGTTTGATACATGAGATCAAGTCTCTCAAAATATTTGCAGCAAGAGTTCGTTGCCATGATTCTTATAAAGTTCATTATAAATGTAATCATTCATGTGAACCAAAGTGTAATTCTATTAATCTTTTATTAGTTGTCTATTGCTAAACACAATCACATCAATGTTGCTGCAAGTGGAGGATGGAGTGGTGGAAGGAAAGATGGAAGTTTAAGAAGATTCTGACCCAATTGTAAGTTCCTTCTCCCCTGCATTCTATTGTGATGCTATACTTTTGTATGTTCCTTCTCCCCTAACAATATTCATCTTTCGTGCAGGTCTTGGTAGCCATTGTTTCCCTTATTCTTAGGAATGGAATTTACAATTTGATGAAGATCATCTCAATTACTATAAAAGAAATATGCATCAACCGTTAGAATCTTCCAATTATCAAAGATGTCACAAACTCATAGGTAGAATAGTTCGTCCAAATCTTTCACATATTACAAGTTCCTTATGATGTTTGCTAATGGCTCTGCATGGAAATTGTACAATAATTTTCAACTTTCATGAAATGTTAATTTTCTTATAAAACTGACCTTGCTCACGAACAATAGTTTAAAGAATGAGTGGCTGTGATTTTTTTAAACTTTTGGACATCAGATTTTATTTGGTCAGAAGTAATAGATGAATCAGTTTCAGGAGTGCAGATAAATTAATGACATTTAGGATTCTATTCTGGAGAATTCTGATACGTAGTGTGAGAATATTGGAGAGCAAGTGGTCACACAAGTGAAGATTCGAGGGGCTTGACAGTTGCTCCAAGGAAGGTGAGGCGGACCGCAGAGAAGTGATATTATTATCATCATTATTATTATTATTATTATTATTATTATTATTATTATCGTCATCATCATCAACAGTTTAATTAAATACAGGACGTTTGGCAGAGTTTTAGTTCATCTTTAACCGGAAAGAATGGTTGCGGCGGCAGTGTCAATCCTAGCCTCCATCATGGTGGCTTCATCCTTAACATTGGCTCTCGAGTTTCTTAATTTTGTACGGTTTATGCAAATAAAATGGAGAAATTTCTTAGAAATCAAGGTCTTTATGGGACCCCTTACAAGCCATTTCTTGGAGACGTCAAGGATTACATCAGAGTCGTCAAACAAGAATGGACATGATGAGAGGGTGCTTCGTTTACGTTGTATTGTGCTTCAAGCACTCTCCCTTAACTTGTGGAGTTTACCAATGCACCTACTTCATCAGCTTCGACATCGGCATTGAGCCTCTATGCTATATAACAGCTCAAGACTTTCACTACTAACTGTATGCATTTCTTTTGTATTTCTTCTTTTCACTTATCATTTCACCATCTATTAGAGTGTGATGATGTTTCGGTATATACAAATAATTGTTTGGCGTGTTAAAGAATTGAGAATGATAGTTGGTGTAAATGTGATATGATGTTGTTCCTTAATGAACATACCTTTGCTTGGTTTTAATTGAGGTCCATAATTTGTTTGAGTGTTGGGTATGTTGCTGCTCTTGAATAAACAGAGGTGGTTTAATTTTGGGTACTTCTTCATACATACAAAAGTTAGCCAACTTCATTCACTATTTATGGGCATGTGAGTATTGAAGCCTAAATTTGTGATTATGTTTTGCTTTTAATTCTTAATTGTGACTCGCAATGATTTCTTGGTGATCTGCAAGTTCTAGAAGCTAAATGATTTCCTTCAGAATATTTACAATGTTATCTTCAAGTATTATTTATGGATATTGAAATCCAATATCATGAGGGAATCTATATTATTTGTATATTCATGCAGCTTGGTTTGGCTACTGTGAAATTCGATGATTAGCGAAAAGTTAGATGACTGTGCATAACTGGTGATAAGAAGATTAAGCAGATGCTCACTCATATCATCAGTCAAATTCAAGAAATGAGCTATCCACAATCTTTATATCATTTTTACCAATGACCTATGCTCAGTTAGGATATGAAAATTACATTCAAAGTGGATATATATACTAAATATAGTGACTTATGAAATATGATCATTAAAAAAATCTGCAGATAAATAATTAAGATGAAAGTTAAGTATTGTTTATTGCGAGGTGGGGTTGAAAGATTTATTTACATTGGATGTATATTCGAATGACATATAGCAAAATATTTCTACGAGGAACCATTAATATTGTGCGCTCAAATTGATTTATTGTATTTTTTTTATTGAATTGATAATAAAATTTTTTATATTTTATTGAATTCAATTAATTTTTCAAATTTCATCAGCATTTAAAAAGACTCAAAATTGAAATTGGGGTACATGGTTGAAAAAAAAAACTCATTAAGCGCAGATTGTTTAGCCCGGAAAACAATGAGAGTTACTTATTTAAAATAATGAAAAAATAAAAAAAATTGTCAACTTTTCTTTAGAATGACAACTGATAAGGCATATATATATCATGAAAAACACAAATGTCATGATTAGATCAAATGAACATGGCGAATAAAAATAGGTAAAGATTTGTAATAATATCATTATCACTTTCGTTATAAAATGTTATCACTTTTTATTTATACTATAAATTGTTCATAAAATAATTCACAATGCAATTATCATTTTTCATCGATTAAATATAATTTTTCATTAATATATGTCTCACGTAAGGGCTTATGTGAGACGGTTTCACACAAAATTTACTCATAAAAATATTATATAAAAAAACTTAATGTTGAGTAATTAATAAACAGATGATCTAATTAAATTATTCAATATTATATTGAAGACTAAGATTTTTTAATATAAAATATTAAGCAAAAGAATAATAAAAAAATCACATCACAAAGAATGACGTGATTACGACGTGCAACACACGTCTAAAATAACTAGTATATATATATATACTTCCTCCATCCCAGGCTAAGATGATTATTTTTCCATTTTGGTCGGCCCACCCAAAGAGTCCACTTTCCTTTTTTACAATCATGGGACCCACACACCCCCTCTAATACAATTAAAATATGGGACCCACACTCCCACTAATACAACTACCCACTACACATTAAATAATAATCTCCTTAATCTACATGTAAAAAAGCAAATGGCTCTCTCACACCGGAATGGAGGGAGTATATATATATATATATATATATATATATATATATATATATATATATATATATATATATATATATATATATCGTGGACACATAAAAATATATAATTACGCATTCTCTCAATGGGACTCATCCGCCACATTAATATAACCAATTATACATTAAAATAATATTTATCTCACCTCAATACACATTAAAATACTAAATTTCTTAATTCACATGCAAAAAGCAAATGTATAACTATTAGTTTGGGACGAAGGGAATACATATGTATGAGGTTTTATATTGTGATGGTATGTATTTAGTTCTTTATGTGTAATAAATTAAATATTTTTTTATTTGAATCGACGTTATACAACCCTTATTCATTTTTCATGCATAATAAATTAATGTAATTATAAAAAACCAACAACTTTAAAATTTTTTATTTATATTTATATTTCATTACGAAATCATATGTTATGAACAATTCCAAATAATGACTTAATTACATAACCTTTATTTAAAAATACAACCAAAATTTTCCCAATAATTAACTTAAATTGAAGCAAATTTCAACATGTTAATTGATAAAAAAATAAGCATACAAAAAAATCAAAATCAAAGATAAATAAGAAAATTATGTTTTTTTCACTGACCAACCGAATAAAATCAGATGACGATAAAATCACATTCTTCTCTTTTAGGGTTTCTAAATGAGAGTAGAAATGAAGTCGATGTAAAAATTGTGAGTAATTATTATTCTATGGATACATAAATGTAATTAATTGATTTCCTTATAAATTTATAAAAGAAAGATTTAACTAAATGTATTATTGGAATGTATACTTAAATTAATGGTGAGAAATTGAGGAGAAATTGAAGAGAAACAGAAAAGAAGTGAGAAATTGAAGAGAGAATTTGACCCAAAATTTTGAGGGGAAAAAGAGTGTTGACTTATATATATATATATATATATATATATATATATATATATATATATATATATATATATATATATTCACTAAGAGTTGATATTTGGTGCATTCGGGTGCAAGAATGCACCAAGTGTATAACTTTTGATTCTATATTGTATACATGTTTCTTAATAATTGTATATTTTTTTCACACTCAATTTTATCTAGCATTCATATGTGTATAAAATTTTATTCAATAGTGTATACATATTTTTTAATCATTGTATATTTTTTTACATTCAAATTTTCATTAAAAAATTAACAAAAAAATCACTAACAAAGTGTATACATTTTTATTCATAATTGTATATGTTTTTATTCATAATTATAGATGTTTCTGAAATTGGGTGCACTGCGTATCATGGGGTGCACTACAGGTGCACAGGAGTATTAGTCATTCATTAATTCATTTTAGGCACTGGATCACGTAAGTGTGGCCCTTAATTTTATGTGATACCCCTAGTAACGTTAAAATGTTTATATTTGCTTTTTATATGGAATTAAAAAATATAGTACTCTCCCTGTCCATTGTCAATGTATTTATTTACTTTTTGGACGTGCATTAAGGAGTATTATTATTTTAATTTTTATGTGTGATGGGTAATTGTATTAGTGGGGGGTGTGAGTCTCATATATCTAAAAAGAAAAATTGATAGATTAAGGGTGAACGATCAAAAATAGTAAAATGGATAGATTAAAAATGGACGGTCGGAGTATTTTAAGGTGGATATATTATTTTTATGAATTTTTTTCAATATAAAACCCAAAAAATAAGTTAACTATCAGTTAGGGACCCGAAATATTTTTTCTATTAATTCAGGACCCGAAATATATTATACTTCCCATTCGAACCTAAAACCATAAAATCAATATAATACTAATAATAATGTAATTGCATAAATTTTCCAATAATTAGTATCTTACTAGGTTAATATATGGAATTTTGATGTAGTCATTATTATTTCATTTTAACTAGATTTACATCTTCTGCATCCTAAACTGATAGATTTTAAGTTACTAATTCATAGTTAACATATATTTTTGGGTCCATTATTAAAAAAAATCCTTTAATATTTAGTTGATAGTTGTACTCTTATAGTGTTGTGGGCCCCATAAAAATGTTAAAATATTTTGTATGTTTCATTTATTACAAAGGGAAATATAAAATTTTTTATGAAATGCCCAAAATTGAAACACATAAACGTTATTGTGGGAATGAGGGAGTATGTTATTTTTTTAATTGGATCATTCTATTGTGAGAGAGATATACGAGATAAAAATTTGAGGAAACTTAGGGGTACTGTTCGTCACTTCTCGAATTTAACCATTTGAAGAGCAAGTAGGGGATTTGGTCTTACCAAATACTCTGTAGGACCTTTCCTATTTTAGTCACACTCTTTATTAAACTTATAAAATATTATCACAAAAATTAATAAAAGATAATCATTAAAAATTTGTTTTGATGGAATGTTCTTCAAGGGTATCTAATCGAATCGATTCAAGTAGAATAAGAGGTTGAAGTATTGATTTAAAGTAAAGAATCGATTCACCTTTAGAGAATTGTTTAAATCGAAAATCGTATATTTTTTTCGATGATGTGTTCTTCAACATCATCTAGAAAATGTAATCAATTCGATTCAAATAGTTAATTGAATCATTGTACAAAAGGTGGCTAGTCCACCCTAGGTGCCCCTACAATATGTGAAGGAGGTTAATCATAGTAACTCAACCAACCAACAAGAGTTAGACATTTTACCTACCACAGAAGGAGTCCCCTTAATTAAGAGCTCCCACACTGTTGGTGGAATTCGATCATTGGTCATTGCACAAGCAATCCCCTTACTTGACCAATTGAATAAAATATTATAAAAGAAAAAGAAAAAAATAAAGTACTAATTTAAAATATATAAAGAGTATATATATATATATATATATATATATATATATATATATATATATATATATATATATATATATATATATATATATTTTTTTTTAATAAAACATCACATATCTTAATATATTAAAAGTAGCTCGTGTTTGAGATTTTTTTTTCAATTTTGTCCTACTCATATTTCTTTTTTTACATCTCTATCCTTCTATTTAATTAATAACATAATACTTAATACTTTACATTAAACTTTGCTCCATAATTTAATGATAATAATAATGATTTGTTATTGGTGTTTTTATATAACTAGTTTTATTGACGTGCGATGCACTTCGCTTGCACGTTATATTTTGTAGTGTTTTTTTCTATCTTTTTACACTTGTTTTTTAATTTTGAAAAGTTATTTTTCAACATAATAATGAATAATTTAAGTAAATCATCTATTTATTAATTATATCAAAACTTCTTTATAACAATATTTTTCGTCTGACAATGTTCATCCATGTTATCAATAATCATTATATAAACTATCAAATAAGTAAATTGTTGTATGTATATTTTTTTGTCCCGTGTCTTTTGTTTCTTGATTTTATACAATTTTGAATCTTTGCCTATTCACTCCTAGTAATAACATTGAGAATCTTGATTTTTTGATTTGATAATTCATACTCTCTCCGTCCTAATTTATATTTCACCGTTATTGTAGATATGTAGATTAAGAAATTTTGATTCAACTTTATTGACTTTTAAAAATAATGTAGTATATTTAGGTAATAAATAAATCAAAAGTATGTTATGTGTGTTAGGTGAGAAAGATAAATTTGTAATTAAGATATACTTTTAGAGTTGAAGATCGATGTAGTGTTACCTTTTTTGAGAGATGAAGTTTAATGTGGAACGGTCGAAAATGGAAAGTGTAAAATTTAACTTGGGACTAAGAGAGTATATATTTCTCTATAAATCTTTTACATGAATAAAATAATTTTTATTAAAAATCCTACGCATCACTATATTAATTTTACATAATTCTCATGTCGTGATTTATTAAATTTTTTCATATAAATGAATTGTTTAAATAACCGGAATATATAACCTGAAAAGTTATATATATATATATATATATATATATATATATATATATATATATATATATATATATATATATATATATATATACTTCACATGCAAATAAAATTAATTACTACTCTTAAACTTTTACTTCGAAATTTCATAACTATTATATAATTCTCCCAAAATATATTTTAGATAATATATATATATATATATATATATTAATTAATTTTATTTGCATGTGAAGTACTTCATCATTATTTAATAACCCTTTCACTCCCACAAAAGTTTTTGTTGTGCATGTATATTAAGTAAAATGAAACTTTTGGAAGTATTGTGGTATTGTTTTAGTATAAATAAATAATAAAATATGTTTGGTGTTTTAGATAGATGATTTTTTTAAAAAAATAAAGTGTATGAGAAATTATAATTATTTTGATTTTTTTAAAAATATTTTTAGGAAGTTGAAAATCTGTGAGTCTAACCAACAACATAGAAATGGTGTATATTTTGTGAGTTGGAAGGAGTATGTATAATTCTTGTAATATTATTGTAGATTATTTTGATAATAAATTGTCGATTCTATTTTAAAAAAATCAATATTTAATTAATTGTGATGAAATGTAAGTATTTAAGATAAGAAGTTGAATTTGAGTTTTTTTTTTCTTCCCTTTTTTAATAATTTAAATTTAAATGTTTGTGTGATATTGATTGTGAAAATTAGTTTATACTCTTCAAATTCTATACTAATAGTAAAAATTAGTAAAGGGCAGTAAAATAATTCATCATATCAAAAGTATCATTTTAAATTTTAATTAATTTTCATACAATCATATCTATTCATCAAATGTACGTAGTCTTTGATCTTTTATATATACTCCATTTCTTATAATAAAAACATTGTTATTTTTAAAATTATTTCTTACATCTATCACATTTTAAGAATATAATATATAAAATATCATAATATTACAATAAAATTAAGAACTCAAAAAAAAAAGGTTTAAGAATAAATAAACATAACAATATTTCTAGCTACTTTAGTTAAAGTATCATAAGAAGTAGTTTAACTCTTCAAATCTTCTTATTTTAAATTTATTTCTCGCCTAATGCAATTTAATTTTGTATAATTAATTTTCATTCAATTATTTATCTTCTTCATTTAAATTTAGTATTTTAATGTTTTATTTTAAGAGTCAACCATAATTATTAGTATTAATTGGAACTTTTGCAATTAGTCATGTGAAATTAATAATCGAAAAGTTCAAAGATTTGTGAATCTCAAGGATCATGATTAATAAAATAAAATTATTAAACTAATAATAATTTGTTGAAATAATACATTAAAAAATATAAATGTAACTCTAAAAAAATTTAAATAATGATAATAATACAATTATTAAATTTATATTATAATTTTGTTTATATTATTAATTAAATTAAGTATGTAATGAGGAGGATATCCGAATACTTACATAAGAATAAAAAAAAAGTTAAAAAAATAGATTTTACAATGACTTCAAATTCATTATATTATTTCCCTCTATTATCTCTAATAATTAGATATTAAATATGAAAACTTTATTGTTTTTATAATATTAACTAGATATTACTCATCCGTGTGTTGCACGGAAAGAATTAAAGTATATTATAATTATATATTTTTAGGTTGTGTTTGAATTGAGTCATTTTCAAAGCAAATATTTTTAAAATAGAATTTTATATATGATAAATAAAAATAATAAAATTTTATTATATTAAATATTAAAATCAAAAATTTTTTTAAAAATATTTTTTTTTGTGGAGGAAACTCTACCACCCAACCTACCCACCCCCAAAAATATTTTTTTGAAACAAAATTTTAGATTTTAATATTTAAATAATAATAAAAGCATTACCACGGTTTGCTGAATCATCCAATATAAGGCTCTCACGTAGGAATCTGCAGTCATGTCTCGTCTCATCTCAAAGCGCATCACTTGTGTCTATGCAGCACAAAGAATTTCTTCACCTTCTCTGTACATAAGCTTAAAACGTTATATATTATTGTTATCTTTCTTATCTTTTTAATAAGAATATCATTCGGCTGTACTAACTCAACTCAAATGTATACGAATGATGGATTAATTATTGAATATATGATTGAGTTGCCTTTCTCATGTTAAACAGCTTGATTCTTTTTTTTCTCTTGGCATTATAATTATCTTTTTCCTCTTGCCTTTCTCATATAGATTAAAATTGAATTAGATTGAATTGTTTTTAAATAGAGTAAAATTGAAAAAAATTTGAATAAAAGTAGAAGTTTAGGTTTTTACATATGTATATAGATAGATGATTGAACCTTTAAATTTAAGGAGAATGATTGAACCTAGATTAGAAATAATATAAAAGTAGAATCTGTAAAAAAGAAGAAAAAAAAAGAAGCATTAGAGGAAAAAAAACATAAAGAAGATTAAAAAAATGAACAAAAGATATAATATTAAAATATAAAAATATGGTTCATATAATTATTATAACAGAAACAAAAAAATTGAAGAGAGAAAAGATAGACAAAAAAAGAATTATACCTGATTGAACTTACCAATAAGATCAAATATAAGAATGATTGAACCTAAAAATAATATCAAATAAAAGTATAAAATAAGATAAAATAAATTAAATTATTATAAAAATAAGGTTATAGAATTATTAAAAAACACAAAAATCGAAGAGAATAAAAAAGATAACAAAAAATTAAAAAGCATAATGATACCTTTAAGGAGAATGATTGAACATGCATATAAGATCAAATAAAAGTATAAAAGACAAAACAAATTAGAATAGATTATAAATAATATGAAAGTAGAGATTGTAAAAGAGAAGAAAAAGAAGAAGTAATAGAGAAAAAAAAGAAAGATTGGACCTGCAAATAAGATTAAATATGAGAATAATTAAACCTAAAAATAATATCAAAAGTATAAAAGAAGATAAAAATAAATTAAATTATGAAAATAGAGTGTATATAATAATTAAAAAAACACAAAAATCGAAGGAAAAGAATAATTAAACATAAAAATAATATCAAAAGTATAAAAGAAGTTAAAAATAAATTAAATTATGAAAATAGAGTGTATAGAATTATTAAAAAAATACAAAAACCGAAGGAAAAAAATAAGATAACAAAAAATTTAAAAAGTATAATGATACCTTTAGGAGAATGATTAAACCTGTATATATGATCAAATAAAAGTATAAAAGACAAAACAAATTAAAATAGTTTATAAATAATATGAAAGTAGAATCTGTAAAAGATAAGAAAAAGAAGAATTTTTAGAGAAAAAAAACAAAAAGAATAAGATCAAATATGAGAATGATTGAACCTAAAAATAATATTAAATAAAAGTATGTATAAAAGAAGATAAAATAAATTAAATTATAAAAATAGGGTATATAATTATTAAGAAAAATTGAAGAGAAAAAAAAAAGATAACAAAAAATTAAAAGGTATAATGATACCTTTAGGAGATGATTAAACCTGCATATAAAATCAAACAAAAATATAAAAGAAAAAAAAATTAGAGTTGATTATAAATAATATGAAAGTAAAATCTGTAAAAGAGAAGAAAAAGAAAAGACATTAGAGATAGAGAGAAAAAAGGGGAGAAAGTAAGTACTCCCTCCGTCCCAACTTCAACTTCACACCTTCCGTTTTGGTCCGTCTCAAATTCAACTTCACACTTCCATAAAAGGAAAAAAGCAACAAACTAATATCCCTCTAACATACTTTAATTTCAAATTTGTCATCATTTTTTTAACACACATAACATACTTTATCATTTATTATTACCCAAAAAAACCATACTACCCTCAAAAGTAAGTCAAAAAGTGACTTTTCTTAAACTCTGTATCTACAGTAAACGTGAACTTGAATTTGGGACGGAGGGAGTATTTGATTAAGTTGAAAAGATTTATATATAATGATTTTAATGCATGAACAATCATGATTGAAACCAAATATTTATAGAGAAGATTCTAATAAAAATAAAATTGATACTATATTAATTGAAATTAAGCATATATTGATTGAAAATTAATCAAATTTATATTGTTAAATTAAATTAATAAAAAAGTAAAATTTAAATAATAAAAAAATCTATTATTAGTATAATTAAATTTTATGATTGATTGAAATCAAAGAAAAATCATATGTCATATATATATATATATATATATATATATATATTAAATTATAATATATGAATATTGATTGATATATTAATTTAAATTAAAGTATATATAGATTAAAAATTAGTTAAATATGCCAAAAATATCTCTTATATTTACCAAATTTATGTTGTTAAATAATAAAGTAAAATTTAAATAACAAAATCCATTATTATTAGTATAATTAGATTAGATTTTATAATTGAAATAAAAAATATTAATTGGAAGATCATGATTAAAATTGAATAATTTCTAAATAGAGTAAAATTGAAAAAAAAAATTGAAAACAAAAGTAGAAGTTTAGGTTTGTTTTTATATATGTATATAGATAGATGATTGAACCTAAATTATAAATAATATGAAAGTAAAATCTATAAAAGAGAAGAAAATAAAGCATTAGAGGAAAAAAAAATAAAAAGAAGATTAAAAAAAGAACAAAAGATAAAATATAAAAATATAGTTCATATAATTATTATAAAGGAAATACAAAAATTGAAGAGAAAAAAGATAGAAAAAAAAAATGATACCTGATTGGACTTACCAATAAGATCAAATATGAGAATAATTGAATCTAAAAATAATATCAAATAAAAATATAAAAGAAGATTTGATGTTATATTGTTTAAGACGTACATGCTGTCATTAGTGAATTTGACATTTAAAGTTGGGTGCAAGCTTAATTACAAAACCATCCTGATGAGCTTTGGGAAGATGGAGTGCAGGACTACTTGAATCATGCAAAAAGCATCATGGTAATCGGAAATAAATTAAATTATTATAAAAATAAGGTTTATAGCATTATTAAAAAAACACAAAAATCAAAGAGAAAAAAAATAAGATATCAAAAAATTAAAAAGTACAATGATACATTTAAGGAGAATGATTGAACCTACATATAAGATAAAATAAAAGTATAAAAGACAAAACAAATTAGAATAGATTATAAATAATAAGAAAGTAGAATCTGTAAAAGAGAAGAAAAAGAAGAAGCATTAGAGAGAAAAAAACAAAAAGAGAACGATTGGACCTACAAATAAGATCAAATATGAGAATGATTGAACCTAAATATAATATTAAAGTATAAAAGAAGATAAAATAAATTAAATTATGAAAATAGAGTTTATAGAATTATTAAAAAAAACACAAAAATCGAAGAAGAAAAAATAAGATAACAAAATATTAAAAAGTATAATGATACCTTTACGAGAATGATTGAACATGTATATAGGATCAAATAAAAGTATAAAAGACAAAACAAATTAGAGTATATTAGAAATAATATGAAAGTAGAATCGTTAAAAGAGAAAAAAATAAAAAGAAGTATTAGAGAAAAAAATAAAAAAAAAGATAAAATTAGAGAATGATTGAACATAAAAATAATATCAAATAAAAGTACGTATAAAAGAAGATAAAATAAATTAAATTATAAAAATAAGATTTATAGAATTATTAAAAAAATCGAAGAGAAAAAAATAAGATAACAAAAAATTAAAAAATATAATGATACATTTAAGAGAATGATTAAACCTGCAAATAAAATCAAACAAAAATATAAAAAACAAAACAAATTAGAATTGATTATAAATAATATGAAAATAGAATCTGTAAAAGAGAAGAAAAAGAAAAAAACATTAGAGAGAGAGAAAAAAAGGGGAGAAAATAAGAATTTGATTAGGCTGAAAAAATTTATATATAATGATTTTAATGAATGAACTACTGTGATTGGAAGTAAATATTAATAGAGAATATTTTAATAAAAATAAAATTGATACTCAATTAATTGAAATTAAGCATATATTGATTAAAAGTTAATCAAATTTATAATGTTAAATTAAATCAATAAAAAAAGTAAAATTTAAATAATAAAAAATTCATTATTAGCATAATTAAATTTTATGATTGATTGAAATCAAAGGAAAATCATAAGTCCTATATATATTAAATTAAATTATAATATATGAATATTGATTGATATATTAATTTAAATTAATATTGAATGTAAATTAGTTAAATATGTCAAAAACATCTCTTATATTTACTTTATTTTGTTAAATAAAAAAGTAAAATTTAAATAACAAAATCCATTATTATTAGTATAATTAGATTAGATTTTATTATTGAAATCAAAAATATTAATTGGACGGTCAAGATTAAAATTGAATCATTTCTAAATAGAGTAAAATTGAAATCAAATGTGGAAGTTTAGGTTTGCTTTTATATATGTATAGATTAATTATAAAAATTATTGTATTTTTATTAATATAAAATTTTATGGATAATTAATTATCTTTGTGTTTTTTCATAATTAATTGATACAAGGTACTTATTATATTGAATGTTTAACCAATTTAGTTTTGTATAATTAATTTATTCATATTCTTCAATTAAATTTAATATTTTAATGTTATATTGTATAAGAGTCAACCATAATAATCTTAGTATTAATGGGAATTTTTGCAATTAATTACTCTTTAAAGTAGTTTTAATATTTCACATTTTTCCGTTAAAAGGAAGCAGCTAAATACTCTCATTTACTTTTAAAAATATCATTAACTTCGTATTATTGCATATTATTTATAACCACAAAGAGTATATCACCATAATAAAGGTAAAACATAATAGAATTCAAAATTTTATATTAGTAAAGTGCAGAAGCTCTTGAAAATAATACATTATATTTATAATTTAACAATTCCGTCACATTTTTTATTAGTATTACATTACACTAACGGTTTTGACCCGTACGATGCACGGGATTGTGTTAATCATTATTGATTTTTATTTTGTTATTTTAATTTTTTTGAAGATGAATAATCATAAAATTATTCTATTATGCTGTTATTAAGTTTTGAATATTATAAATTTAAGTTTTAGTTTTTTACAAAATAATTTATTTATCATAAAGCATAATAATTTAAGTAATTTGGAACGAATTTATTGTTATGGTTTTGAGAACAAAGTTACTCTTATGTTTTAATTTGTCTATATTGAACGTATTTTTTATATTTCTATTTTATAATTATGTCTATTTAGTGTGTTTATATATGTTCTAAATGCTTATTAATGTTTAAAAGTAAATTACTTGTAGGTCTCAAAACTTTGTAATATGTTATTCAAAGCATAAAAGAGATCTTTGTATTTGAACGCACGCTAATGATATACTTTTGAGACATTTAATCCACATAACTGTAAATCTAGGAGTAATTAAGATAATATCAGTTAAATATATGATAAAATTGTAAGTTTGAAAGTTAATCTAGGAGTAATTAAGATAATATATTAACACACACACACACACACACACATATATATATATATATATATATATATATATATATATATATATATATATATATATATATATATATATATATATATATATATATATATTAGAGATCAATTAGTCGCATAATAATATGATAATAAATTAGTTAACTATATTGTGCAATATATTTTTATCCAATATTTAGATAATTTTAAAAAATACTGAATTATTTAAACATCTATAGAAATCATATTAAACAAATCATGCTTATTCAATATCAGAACACAATATATTTCTTTATCTAATTTAATTTAATTTTATTTATTCATACGATAATACATTAGAAACTGAAATGTTCAAGTGAAAAAAAAGAGATGCAGCAAATTATTCTTAAGAGTTTTTGTCTGCATCATATCAATAATGGCGCAGAATCTTAGAAACTCAAAACGTAATAGAAGAGTGATCCAAAAGTTCAAAAAGGAATCTAGATCCAACAGTAATATTGATTTCAATCCATAGCCTAAAAATTCCCTGTGAAAACAAAAATCCATCCTTTTTTACAGCCAGCAGATTCTACATACGATCATCATAGCTGATACAAACCTCGTGATGATCGAGTAATGAAATCTTCTTCAAGACATGAGAAATGAAATATGGAAGAACTTGTGTGAAAGAAAATAAATATTTCATTAAATCATTAGTTAAATTAAAATATTATAAAATATAAAGTATTTTAACTTGAGGCGTTAAATATTAATTTTAGAACAAAATAAAGCAAATATTGCCAAGATATCACAAAATAAATCGTGTTGTGTAAGCGTATATGCAAACGATAAATATGTTAAATTTTCCAGATACTTCTTGCAAAAATCTGAACTATCTGATTCTGATAAACCAATGGAAGGTGCGCTAAGAGCGATCCGATCTAATTAATATTAAATTTCAATGTTATTAAAATAGAATAATGCAATAAAGTGTATAAAATATTCCAAAAACACATGTTTAATCTCACCTTCAAAGCGTAAGTAGAAACCGCAAGAATTATAGAGCTCTATAATGAAACAATTTTTGTTTTTATCACAGTATAGTGTAACAAATTTGCAGTCAAATTCTTAATAGTAATTCACAAAAGTGGGCCAACCAAAACTGAATTGTGTTATCACTACCGTGCTTAAGGAATACGTACACACTTTTATCATGAACAAATTTAACAACAAACATGTGTTGATTTTTCAAGAAGTGCGTTACAAACATACTAAGGAAGGATCCGCAAATATTAAGATGATTTTTCAAGAAGGTAATTTTTCTTTCTATAATACTATACTTCTAACATTTCATCATGATATTTTTACCTGTATGGTTACACGAGTTTTTTACAATTTCATAATTCTTTAGAAACCTTATTTCTCGTATCATACACATAAGCTTCTACAACATTCTTTGTCTTTATACGCAAATTTTGTACAGTTCCCATTTATATAATAATAAAACTCAACTCAATTACTAATTATCAAGTGCTACAATGAAATAATTGAACTTATTGATGAATTTAAATATTAGAAGTTATAATTTAAGCAGGATATCCATAGGTTAGTTACAACTCATTGGAATGGAATAATTAATTATGTCATTTCTTTTATATAACTTAAAAATGAAGAACGAAAATATAATAATACCCCATTGAAGTAGCATAATATAAACATATATTCAAAGTCGAGCAATGTATCCATAATATCTAAGTTCTCAATCATTTCCTGCTCTCCTCGTCTTGAAATGAGATTGAATTGCATATTAGAGTCAATTAAATTGTCAAACCAAAAAATAAATTCAAGAAATAAAAATGAAATTAATTCGTGCAGATTTCTAAGCATTACTCCATCAGGTTCATCAATACTCATAACACCTAAACCTCCCATTAATTAAACTGGAAATACAAATTACTTCTAAAAACCTACAAAGAAATTATAAGTTAAGATGGAATTCTTTTCCCTTCTAGAGCCTTGAAATCGTCTTAAATTATACAATGATTTGTTAAATGCAAGGTATAGAAACTATTTCAAGAAAAAAAAGTGCATTCAATTACTTCCTCCGTCCACTGTCAATCTATCCATTTTATCATTTTGGATCGTTCATCCTTAATCTATCAATTTCCCTTTTTGGACTATGGGACACACACCCTCCACTAATACAACTACATACTACACAGAAAATAATAATACTCCTTAATCCATATGCAAAAAGCAAATGAATATATTAAGGATGGACGGAGGGAGTACCTTGTACCATATCAATGTGTGATTGATTGGCATATTACTTCCCTTAGTCCATATCCAACTATTTGCAAGAAACACATTCTCAAGTCTTTGCCATTAAAATTTCTCATATATTAAAAAATCACATTGAACTGTTTAATTTTAAAAAAGGGATAATGATTTAAAGCTGCACATTTAGTCCAAGAAACTAATATTTTGTGGAAAAAGTTAACACATTAATAACAGTAAAACCCAATGATAGCAAAAAGCATGGTTTAAAAAAAAATTAAATCAATCTAAGTCCGAAAAGTATAATGAAATGAAAACTTAAAATTTTATGATTCTTCCAAACAAAGGTTTTATGTTCAACATGGACAATTAAAAATATTATATCACAAAGTAAGAGCTAGCTAATGGCAAAAAGAAAAAAAAAGCTTTAATTTCTATAAAACACGACATTTAAATGAATGGTTTTTAACTACAACAAAAATAATAAGAATATTATACTTTTTATCTCACATTCTTCATAGAGATAAATTACAAAATACTTTGATTATTGAACAAAACATGATCTTGTTTTAATCAGTAAGAATGATATTGAAACTTCTTTCTCAGCTCTGGTCATCATCTATAACAATATAGTCTTGATATAGTTTTATAACATTTTTTGAAATTCTAAGTCAGGTCTCATACAATTTCGAAATATTTCCAACTTTTTTTACCAACATTTGTTCAAGATTACATTTAAATGAGATTAAACTTCACAATATTTCCCCAACTTTCTATAGGGCAACCCACATAAAAAAAGTTGTTTGTGATAAGATTAAATGCAAACTCTTAAGTTCTCTTTAAAACATGCTTTGATAATTCTCACAACAAAAAACATTAATAAGTTAATAGATTATTTAATTGAACACACAATAAAAGAACTAAAAATATTGTAAATCATGAAAAAATGGAGCATTACAATCTCTGCCTCAACTGCTAACACTAACCAATTCATTATTCAATCACAAATAATGATATTATTTGCAAACTTAATAGTTAATATTTAAAGTTAGTAAAGTTTTTGTAAAGTTTTAATATTTAAAGTTAATAACAATCACCAAAACTAATATAGTTTTGATATTTTTATATTCTCCTCTAAAATTGAATAGTAAATATCTACCTTGGTATATGATGCAGTTTAGAACAGAGACAATTCTACTTATTACATTCTTGTCCTCTGAATTATGTTGATGAGCAAACTTGATATTTTGCAGCTCACATTTAAAATCTCTCCACTCTGCAACAATATCCCACACATAAATTTAAAATTGCCACAAATAAATGAAAAGATATTTTTTTTAGAAAACCAACAAAGAAAAATATATTTATCTTGCTTCCTAGAATTCTGTCCAATGTTTTTCAGGGGAGTCCATAATACAATCCAGAAAATGGATCTTATTGAGATGAGAAATCGATGTCTTACTCCATAACTTTAAGAAAGAGATACGAAATATTTGAACTGTGATTCATACTTAATATTCGACCTCGTGCCTGGAAAAAAATTTTCAAACAATTTGAAAAAAGAAAGAAAAATCTTTCTTTTTAGACATTTTTATCTAATTTATGGAAAATGTGATGAACCAACGGTTCTTACTCAGGGAATCCTTGGGTTAACTGATGATTTTTTCTTGAATCATCATGGTTCTATTCTCAATAGCCATGAAATGATCATTTTAGGGTGATCCTTTTGTCGTGGCTACGAACCACGGTGTCGGGGGTTCGAATCCCTCCTCACCCACAACACAACCGGCCCAAAAGGGAAGGACCTTTTCCCCTGGGGGTATGAAAATCAGTAGAGGATCTTCTTTCTTCCCTTTCAGCTTAGAAGAATTCCACTTTAAAGCACGACTCTTTCTATTTCTGCGCTGGCAAGAAAAAAAAAAGAATGCAAATTAACTCCAATATTAGTTAGTAATTATTATGCAAAATACAGTTTAAAGAGCCAAAAACTAATAGATAAAGGATATTTCTTTAATGATGATAATCTAACTTTCTTTAAAATACTTACTAATTTTTGCAAAGTAGTTTAGCTTGAATCCTACACAAGTTTTTTTGAATCCTACACTTATAAATTTTATAAGAATTAAATTAGCTTGTGTAAAATAAAATCATTCCATAGAAGCTAAATATCAAATACAAAATTAAGAGTATAAATTTGTTATTGCATAATTTTCAAATAAAAATGAATAGGACGAGAAAGAAAGAAACATGAACTGACATTGATCACTCAAACTATAATGTAGCACAAATAGCAGTCATGCTAATGAACTTACTACTCGGTAACATTGAGCCCAACACAAACATGTGCAAGTAAAATAGGTGTTATGCAGAAGAGTATAAAAAACTATGAAAATTAACAAAAAAAAAGATAAAATTTTAACAAAAAAAAAGGCTGTTTAATCTCAGTGGCTTATCTAATAATTCATGGAATGCATTTTTTAGTAATCTTAGTGGCTTAATCTCAGTATTGCTGGACGTAGAAGGCCAATCAAGTAATGGGCATCTCTTACTTTTTCAGAAAAAGAAAGTTCTTTGTTGTAATGTGGCTCACGCAACAAACTAAACCTACTGATCAAACCAGAACCAAATGGTAAAAAGAACAGATGAAACAAACCCATAACGGGAAATTGGTAAACGTGAAGTAGTAAGAAAAATAGATCATGTAGAGTGTTTTTCACAAAGATAGAGTCCAAGTAGTTGCATGGATGGAGAAAGAGAGAATGTAGCATACTTGAAGAGGCTCATTCTCATCATTTTTCCAAGCATCTCATTCACCAAACACGTACATGATGTGAAGAGTTCCATATTCTATCTCTATTAAAAATAATTAATCTACTACTATCTATAAAGAGCATTAGTCAATGGTCGAATATTTCTACAAAGAAAGAGGATGCAAGGCACAATTAAAATGATACATGTACAACATCCACATGAAACTTCTTACTTACATTGTTATGCTAGAAAGAGGAAGGGTTTAAAACATACCATGTACTTATTGAGAATAGTGAAGAAATTGTTGTCTTGCAAACTTCAAAAGCAGCCATAGTTTCATCCTAAAGAGGTTTTCACAGCGTTAGGAACAATAGAATTCTTATGAATGACGGTGTTGATAGAAATAAGGAACAGGTGGAGAAGGGGGAAAAATCAGTAGATATCCCTAATAATACTATACTAACTACGTCGTCTGATTGAAATGTAAGAATCACATGGTTCCCTAACTATTACCTTAAACGACTTATAATGTATCCCAGAATATGCGCATGGAGCCCCCAGGGCATAGCTCAAGTGGTAGAGAGGAGGGTGGAAAGGTCATCCAACTGAGCTTGGTTGCTGCAGGGTGGGGGTTCGAATCCTGCCTTTGGCATGAATTTGGTCCCTTGCAAGCACAAGTTTAACAGTGAGCCCTCTCTATAAGCCACTTGAGGCACATCCTGCGATTTACCTCCTCCATCAATCCCCAGGGCAGGGGCGGTGGGGGCCCTGGGGTACACCATTTTTCAGAATATGCGCATGGAAGAAAGGGGTGAACGGCTTTGCAAATCATAACCGCTGACATATCCAGTTGGCTGTAAATAGAAGTAGGCGGACATAGTTGACCTTCAAAACTAAGTCTATGAAGAAGTGGTTAGTAACCCACCTGTTTGTACATCTTATAACTTCAAACTATTGAATTATTAGAACACATTTAAATGGGAACAATTTTTTACCCAAACGGGTAAAACTTCACATGTGACTAACAAAACAATGCGATGAATAAGTGTAAATTAACCTCACCATATGGGAAAATTGTCTAAATTCAAATTATTGGCAGACATGGAGAAATAAACCCGCAACAATTGGTAATTCATTGTCATGAATTCTACTAAAGGATTCGGTATATGGTAATCTGAGAGATGAAATCAAGCTACCCCCATCGCAAAATATTAATATATAAAAAAGGTGGCCACAGAGCATAACAATGACAATACAAAATCAACTAAAAAGGTGGCCACATAACATAACAACGACAATACAAAATAAGCTTAGCTCCGGTTATTATAATATTGCATCTCTTATGTCATTAGAGGTGCTATATTTTAAGACCCGGAGGGAGTAAAACATACTAGGGGAAACCATGTTCCTGCTACCAAAATATACCATCACCTAACATTCACACACTGTGACAAGGTTTGTGCTGGCTAGTACTACTTGACGAAAAATTACTTCCTGAGATGCCCGCATTATTTCATCGGCCATTATCCAGAACCTATTCTTCCCACCCAGTGGGATGCACCAATCAAGCAGGGGTCTTGGCCGGACCCAATGATCTTGGGTTTTGCATTACAGAAACAAAAAACATTCATTGATGATGGGCAGATTGAAATCCTCCTCTGCCGCATTAAAAGCTTTCCAAGCAGCATCGAGTGCTAACTTATTCATCTCCCGTGATTTCCTAAATGTTGTCTCAAAGTAGCGTTCTCTAATGCTTGCAGCTTTTAATCTCAATTCCGAATCTTGTAGTCCGACGTATTCCACTCCCTGCCGAACAACTCTGTGTACTCTGAGACAAACTTTCGCGGCACTGCTTGCCATGCTTGAATGAGCTGCTGGGAGGTATGACCGGATATAGGCTCGCCCAATGGCAGCGGGAAAGACTTCAACCCCTGCACCCCCGTAACTTTTTGAAACTGTTTCCGCCTATTAATAATTTCAGATGTTTGTCTTTTGAGTGCTTCGCATATGTCAGCGCATCCAGTCATCCGACTCCTCTTCATCCTCTATTAGAGGAACCAAGTTCACCACCTCTTCATACCAAAGTCCAACTCGCATGTCTTTCCACGACTCCTGAATAGTTCTATGGCGTGATGATGAGTGGTGCTCCATTCTACCGAACTAGATCAACGGCCAATTGTTGCAGATTAATCTGGTGAAGAATTAGGTAGGACTGCTGCTGCCGGAAAAGTTATGTAGTAATGGTCTCCGATGGGAGGCTCAGATATGATGTTATTAACTTTATCTCTGTGAAAGGATGATATGGGGCAAGACTAATACTATGGACGTGTTAAAGAAGTTTGTCCAAGTGGAAGGGCCACGTGGTGATGTTGCTTACGGTTTATACAATCCCGTGTAACAAAGGCTAAACATATATCATCAATGGACATTGTCAACAAATAGAAGCAACAAAAAAATATTTAACATTACCAATATTAATAATAATACTCCTTCCGCAGTCGTCGTACGTAATATTTAACCACTGTCGCAAGTATTTTTAACCATTATATTTGAGTTACAAGTAAATTATATTTTATTACCTACTTTTAACAAAAAAAAAATACTTTATTTAATTTTTAATATTTTTTCCATCATTCCCAACAAATTTAAATAATTATTTTTTAAATTACTCACTTCACCACATTTTTTATGACATTATAATAATTTTTTTAAATAGTAAAACGTCTTCATCTCCATGTCTATATAAACGAGTAAAAATATATTGAACAGATGGAATAATAAATTGTTTAAATAGTCCAGGGCGGACACCTACCAAGGGAAAAATTGTGTGGAGTATACTACAATTTTAAAAACGTAACGTATCATCACCAAAAATATTTAATTACTCCCTAATCCCGATTCTATGATATCTATTTGCTTTTTGCGGGTAGAGTAATTAGTATCAATATTAAATGTGAAGTTGGTTGTTGTGTTAGATAGATTTAGGGGTTAATAAGGGAAATGAATAACTTTGCAGCGAACGCCAACCATACATTCATGGAGGATTGATATGCTGACGGATGGAGTATTTACTTTAACTTTCTTTGGTTTAGGGTTGGTATTGCCCTGAAAAATTCTTAGGTAATTTGGAACACAAATGTCACTCCTCATATTCCATCTTGTGTTTCAATAGGTGGGAGGAGTCACACGTCATCCAAATTTTACATTTACTAATTTCAATTTCTGTAATGTGTTAATCCACGCACTGCAGCGGGATTCAAGGAATAGGTTGGGTGGAATTGTGAATATCCACCGTAGAATATGCGACTATGCCACTACTCTGAATGCGACAAAACAAAGGAGTAATGTTGTACTGGTTTTTTCATAAATATTAGGAGTAGTAAGTTACACTCTCTCGTACCATACTTATGTTAATCAGCAATGTATATCCGGTGTTTAAGAGAACTTTTCTTTTCACAAACTATATTAATGTATGTGTGTTGTGGTAATTATAAGTAATAAATTATTTATATATTCTGTTTTGTGTGTAATGTGTGTAAGGTGAGAGTGCTATTTTTTAAAGTATTATAACTTATAAGGCTGTTGGTTGATGTTTAGTTTCCAATTTTTGTTATTGTGGTATTTATAAGTAATAACTACATTATGTATTTTTTTTGTATGTAAGGTGAGAGTGCTATTTTTAAAATTCATATAACTTATGAGGTTTTTGGTTGATGTTTCGTTTCCAATTTTGGGTATTGTGGTATTTATAAGTAATAACTACATTATGTATGTTTTTTAGTGTGTAAGGTGAGAGTGCTATTTTTTAAATTCATATAATATATGCGGTTTTTGGTTGATGTTTCGTTTCCAATTTTGGGCATTGTGGTATTTATAATTAATAAATAAATTATATATTCTTTTTTGTGTAAAAGGTGAGTGATATTTTTTAAATTCGTATAACTTATGAGGTTTTTGGTTGATGTTTCGTTTCAAATTTTGGGTATTTTGGTATTTATAAGTAATAAATACAGTATGCCTCATAAATTAATTATACATTCTTTTTGTATGTAAGGTGAAAGTGCTATTTTTAAATTCATATTACTTATGAGGTTTTTCCTTGATGTTTCGTTTCCAGTTTTTGTTTTTGTGGTACCTATAAGTAATAAATTAATTATATATTATTTTTTGTGTGTAGGTGGGAGTGCTATTTTTAATATACATATAACTTCTAAGGTTTTTTGTCGATGTTTAGTTTACAATTTTTCGGTGGTGAACATAAGTATGGGACATAAGAAAAGAAATATTTAAAAAAATGCAGGAGGTATGGAGTCGTAATTTATAATTAAGATGTGTTTTTTAAAGTTATGTATTCATATGTAATTTTTAGTGCTCTAATTTAACGTGGAACGAATGAAAACACACAGCGTAAAAGTTAATTTAGGCTAAACATAGTAATAATTGTATTTTATTAATTTCAAATCATGTTTATTATTAGTATTAAAAGTATGGTGTATAATTACTGGAAAAATGGTAAGTGATATCACTAATTGTGGTTAGTGATATGGTAGCGTTAAATACTACTATATATCAGCATTATTTAATAAGTTGATGGCAAGAGACGCCAACTACAGTGGCTTTTCTTTAAATTCGGCAACTCCAATAGCGTTTTTTTTTTCTGACAACAATACATGCGTCAATACAAATGGAGAATTCACTTATTCTGTTCAAATGTCATGCAAGAGCCATATTTGACTAAACGATTTAAAAATCTATTATCTTTCAATAACTAACCCTCAATCTTAAATATACGTTCATTAATATGAAAGGGAATATATTATGTAATTAATATATTAACATTGGAGGGATGTAGGGATCAATTTTTGAAATTATATTTTATACTTTATTAAGAGACTCCGTTCGTCCGCCCGAATGCAGATATTTTGCTTACGTGCATGTTCATAAAGGAGCATTGTTAATTAATGTGTTTTGAGTTGTTTTGTTATTCAGAGTGTGAACACCATATTTCAATTGTATTAGTGGGTGTGTGGATCACTTATGTGTAAAATTATAAATGACCTTATTGGAAACTGGCGATCAAGTTGGGTACACACCCTAATTTCCGCGGACGGATGGTGATCCAGATGGACATGCAGATGAGTCCAACAACATCGGGTTGATCGTTCGTGAAATAATAGCGGGACAAAACATTGCCAATGAGGCAGCTCATTATCTTTTATGATTCTTTCGGAGCATTGTAAGAGTTTGTCAAGATAGATTAAATATGGGAATAAGTGTAGTCAAGTTTCATTGTTAGTTGTTAATTCTCAAGTATCCATTCCTATCCTTGGAGGGTTGTTACAAGCTTAAATACACGTGTCTTGCATCTAAAAATTAGAGATTAATATTATTATCTTTGAAAAGAAGAGGCTTACTTGGGGACCCGTGGTCACCCTCTCTCATGAGGGGGTGGGCCACATGTGAGGAGATGCGTCCCACTCCCTCATGTGAGAGGGTCATGGGTAACCACGGGTCACCCAAAATTATCCCGAAATGAAATCTTATGTTCAAGTTTGTTTCTATTTGGTGGATTCCTTAGAGATATGAGCTTGTCTTACAATTCTTATCCTTGCGGTGTTGTACGTCTTATCCTTGACATGGTGAATTTTCAATCACATGATGATTTTGCATTGAGAATCGGTATCATTTGGGATCAAAGGGAGTATTATTGTTATTAAGGTTGTATACGTTATCCCCAAGTGCACCTAATTTTGGATTAAAACCATAGGAGAGGTAATTAACAAAACAGCATACACCTAACTTTAAGTCAAATCACCACAACACCATTGTAGTGCATCCTACATTTATAATTAGGGTCAGTAAATTCTTCTACGCAGAATCCCCTATCCGGAAACCTATTGACATTAACAATCACCCCATTCCTCCACCACACTACATACTCATCCTGTTTAATGGCTGCCGAAGACGAGGGATTGTCTTCATCACCACACTTACTAAAAACAACAACCGTGAAATCCGGCTTGGTCATTTCATATGAAGATTTGGTGGAGAAGGCGAATTCCCCAAGTAAGATGCGCACAGTGCTTGATAACATCCTGCGGACGTCAATGGGTGCACTAATTGCAAAGGAGCCCACTAAGTACGACGAGCTATTAGCTCAAGAATTCTACGACGGAGCTTGCACCGACATTCCTGCAATGGCAATAGAGTTCACCGTGAAGGTGCAGGGGAATGAATTACGTTGTGTCATCGGAAACATTGGCGACACATCTTCAATTGTCGGACCATGGTGCACATCACAGATCCCTAAATTTTGATTCCTCCGTTACAGAGGACTGGGTTGCTGTACGGTCGTCCACCGCCGATGGGATTTCCCAGATTTTCAAAATGGGGAAATAGGGATCTTAGCGCGAAGTTTGCCACCTGTGCGACATTCTGACTAAGACAGTCGATGGGAGGGTTGGGGGGCACGACAAAAGTAGTAGAGACCGGTGGAACCTCATGATGGCCATAAATAAGGGGATAGAGGTTAATTGGAGCCGCTTCTTGTTTGATCGGCTATTGGAGGAGGTACGGAAGTGTTCTCAGAACATGGGTTACGGTATAATAATAAACATATTCCTTGAGAAAATGGAAATATCTCTGCAGAACGAGGTAACCCTCACTAGATCCCGGAGAATGAGAGAGTCCAACCTAAGGAAAGCGAGCGTTAAAATCCCCCTGTATCCGGTTTATTATAAGCAAAAGGGTGTGGGTGAATGGGAGATGACATTTCCCACCAAACGTCACAGAAGCGCTACGGGTTGTTCAATTGTGGTTGGGGCTGGAAAAGCCCAGCCTGTTCTGCAATGCAAGTATTCCACTCAAGAGGAACAAAATCTGCGCGAACTCCAAGGGATTGATCCCTTAGAGTTGAACTTGCCGCTTGCAAAGTCCATTCCGGAGGTTGGCAGCAATGGCGGCCCTGAGGCGGTGCTGGAAGTGCCGCCGCACAGGGCCCCACTCCGAAGAGGGCCCCCAAATTTTTTATGTATATATGTATATATAAAAAATAAATTTTAAGTTAAAGTTTGGAAACTATCAATAAGTAGCATATGTTGTTTTGCTTCCGCCTTTTTCTTCGGAGCACACGAGTTCGAACCTCAACATTATAACCTTTTATTTTATTTACTTCCTTAATTAATACTGCTTATCTTTATCACCGTAAAATCTACTTTACCTTATCGTCGTACAATCTGTCACACATGTATTATATAGATTTTTTCTTTTAATCTAACATATTAAATCAAATCTATATTAACAATATCTTATAAATAAAATTATATAATTAGATCTTTTCGATGTTTTAATTTTTAATTCTAATTAGATCTTTTCGATGTTTTAATTTTTAATTCTTTCCTTAAATTAGTATAATGTCTCTGTCTTAATCTTTCTTCAATTTATCTTCCATGGAGAAATTAAAAAATTGGTGGGCTATCCTTCAGAAGATCCATTCTTTTGTTATAAAATATTTTATATATATTTATATTTTAAAAAAAATTCACTATCGAATTTCGTTTGTAATTCTATTGCATTGATTTTAATTTATAAAATATTCTTTATAGTTAATCGATAATTTATGATGCCTTCCCTGTGAAAATACCCGGGCCTAATATACCCAATATGTTTAATAGTATATTGTATAAAGATTTTATTATTACTTTATACGTTGTATAAAAATAAAAGGCCTATAAAAAATTTGCATCGGGCCCCTCAAATCAAAGAACCGGCCCTGGTTGGCAGACATTTAGAGAGACAGGCTAGGTCGAAGATAACTCAGCGAGTTGACTGTAATGACCATCGGCACCATATGTCGGCCGGCAGCATTAACGGTGTATCTGATCCAGATTTTGTTTGCCGTTTCAATCGTTGGAAGTCTTCACACTTTCATTCGATTGTAGAGGACATTTGCCACTGGCGGCCAACTGAAGCTGAGGATATGTGGGTGTGTGATGCCACCGGATGCAACGACTTGGTCTTCCTATTAAGCAGCGCATTTAATCCGGAGGGTCTGAGACATAATCGCTATGTGTTGAATGGAGGTGGTACCGACTACACCACTGGGGCGTTTGAAGAGTGCGTATCCAAGCAAATGCAAACAGAGTCCTTTGATTCATCCATTGTTGGTGATGCTCCCAAATGTATCCTGGAGGTGGGAAAATTTGATGGAAATGGTGATGTCGATCGCAAGGTTCCTGTTCTTTCCCAGGAGGAGGAAGTGAAGGTCATTGGGTCATTGATGAAAGACGTTGACGAAACTAAGGGAAATACACAACAAGCATTCGTTGACGTGGCAAAGGGGGTGGCTTCAGCATCTGCCAAAATGGTGGTTCCCGGTGATAAGGGCGTAGAGCTTTCGGTGTTGGTGACCGGAGAGATTGTCCGCAACAATCAGTTTCCATTCATGATGGAACCTGAGGAGGCCACCCAGCCAAGGTCAGGCTACGACATTGCACAAGTAAAAGGTACCACCTCTGAACACGTGGCGGGGTTGCAGACGATGCTACCAATTTGGTCACTACAGAACAGTCCTCCCAGAGGTTCACGTATTGATCACAGAGGCTCAAGTTGACGAAGTTAGGACTGAAATGCCGATTGACGTACCTACCCAAGTTGTGAAACTACTGCATTCTGCAATTGTGGCGAAGCAAATTGAAATCGGCGTCACCTACGCACAGTTAGAGTGCAAATCCCCTATAGGGATATCCGGATGTGGGGACAATAGTTTGTTCCCCTATCCCGGGATAGGGAATCATTCAACAGCGTCACACTCAGAATGGTTGTCCTGTCCTAAATGGAGGTGTTACGTGTTGTTTTAGACGAGGTTCTGCAACGTGTAGGGAATGTGGAGTCGGGTAACAAGCGCTTGCTGGAGTTTTGTGGAAGCATCGAAGATAATCAGCAGAAATGCGTACAGGAATTGTTGCTTGAAATCAGGAAAATCATTGGTGATGAATTGAACGCCATTGTTACGAATAATGACAAGTCGTCGATGTGATTAAGAAAGTCGTTGGGATCATAGGGACGCAACTAACTGCATAGTAATCCCCGGCCTTGGCCCAGATTGCAGTTTGCTGTTTTGTTATGGAAATATCGCAGATCATACTATGACCTTACACCAGATAATGTACGGTTTCTATGTTATATTATATTTACATCATTTGACACAAATTTTCTTCATTGTAACTCTATCAATAGTCACTATATTGTATTTACGTTTCGTGTCCCCATAACTAATGCTACAACCAAAGCGTTCCACCATACTGAATTGATTTGCACCTTCAAAAGTGTTGTGTTTTATTTTTTTATTGTTTAAGTTAGGGTAACTCTTAGGTTATCCGTGGTCCCCCATGACCCTCTTAAATTAGGAGTGGGGACCACACCTAGTTGGCCGCCACCCTCTCATTTCACGGGGTCATGGGTGACAATGTGTCACCCAATTAAGGTTAGGTTTATTTTATTTGTTAGACAACTGTACCCATACATATAAATGAGACCACTATGCCATGTTAGTATTTAAAAATTTCAAATCAAGTTTTTTAGTTTTCAAAACCCACATAAATAGTTTAAAAACCTCCCCTATATATAACTACTATATTCTCTCTCATCAATGAATACACTTTATATCTTTATCTATCATCTCTCAATTAACTTTTTAAATAAATGAATACATTAAGACGACATAAAGTTAAAAACTTATCATACTCAAAACAAACATATAACACATTATTAATGATTTTCATACTCTAAGTAAGTCTTAACCAAAAATCATCATTAACGAACCAGGTTAAGTATACAATTATACCCTAAACCCTACTGCTAAATGATTATCGAAACCCTAGTGAAAAATTGCAATTATACACTAAACCCTTGGATTAAAATATACACGAAAATTTAAGGGTTAAAGTACAATGATCCTCAAAACCCTAGTGATAAATTATGCCCTATACCAGAAGGGAAAAATTGGAATTCTATTGTAACTACGACACCCCTTAGTCTAAATTAAACCCTTAACCATTTGGGTAAAGTTATGGTAAAATTAGAAATATAACGTATGGATTAATGATTACCATAAACCACACCTTGTAGAAATGAAGTTTGGTTACTATTCCAGTGACGGAAAGAAATAAAACAGCATATTAACATTGATCACTGAAATCAAACAGCATCAACAAATTCTAGCATTTGACCAAACACATCAACACAACATTAAATATAGCGCCCCTAGATGAAATCTCTATGTTCCTCACTAGATTGGGTCACTTGCTACATTCATTACTTTCGAATCTAGGTCGGGCCAATTGCTACATTCATATAACACAATTCCAACATCATGAACTCTCTGATGAAGATGAGCACCCTTCCGTCCAGCGTACCCCATGCGATTTTTCAGGATACATACATCTCAAACACATTTTGTTCCGACTTACATTAAAATGCATTGGGGGGTTCTCCTTTGTCGCACACTTTTCTCCACAGCTGTTCCCACTCCACATTACAGAACAAACTCGACTTAGGCTCCCGTATCGTAACATCTTCATCGGTACACGTGGACGACTGAGCCAGGTTCACATGATGAGATACACTTTGTAACGGGGCAGAAAATGCAGTCTGGGGATTTTGGGGCGGAAAGTATGCTAGATTTTAGTGAATTCCTTTTTTTCTACATTTGTAAGCAGTCCAAGACGACCTCCCCATCTACCATGTGCCCTTTGAAACCGCATGTGGAATTTCCTTCGTGTCTTCGTGTACGCTGGATCCCTCAACGGGAAGTCGTGCGAATAGTGGCATAAAATGCAGCATGTAGGGCAGAAAGTCGGAAGAAATTCATACACAATCTTCTGCTTGAAACCGCCACATGAGGTATTAACCCAGATCTCATCCAAAACAGCTATAATGGATCAACCTCAATCAACATCCGCGCATATGAGAGTTTACGTTTGGTTGCCGTAACGTAGTTGATTGGTCGTTTTGTAGTCGGGATGACCAATTAAAGAATTTATCGAACCACAGAGAGGAAGGCGCTAGAGTTTAAGCGACCTAAAGTTTATCGTGATTTTATAAGGACGACGGAAATAGAGGATAAGATGCAAACAAATGCAATTAAACTAATGCAAGAAATAAATAATAAAATGAATACAAGAATAAATGGTTCCAAATGATGCAAGGATGAGATTAACAACAATCATGACATAGATAATAAAGTAATCATGCAATTAATTCTAATCTATCATGGACATAGCATAGGAGCGATCACTAATTCCACCTAAACTCTCTCTCGAGATGGATAGGATGTAGGCCCTCAACAAGGCTCCTAAAAGCATTTAAGATTGATACCATAGCGAACACCTCCCACTAGGTACTAATTACTCTACGAGTTCCCTAATTTGGTACTAAATCGTAAGCAATATTCCTTTTTAAGGTACTATGAATTCACTAATGACTTGGTTCTCCTCACCTAATCAATCAATCTCTCGATTAAGCTAATCAAATGCTCTATCAAAGGGTTCTAAATCTAGAAGGATGTCTCTATCTCATTCTAAATAAATGCACATGAGGTGTATGATGAAATGATTCAATGAACTATCCTAAACAAACAATTGATTTCTCAATCTAATCACATGTTCATGACAATTAATCACACATATCATCATATACATCAAGCAATCAACATTCAATGATAGAAATACACAAAGCCCATTCAAGATTAAAATCAAATTGCATAAAAACTAAATTATTCAACACCAATTATGGAGCTAATCTCACAAAGGAGATTAGCCTATCATAGTCTTAGAGAAAACAACATAGACAATTGAATCTATAAATTCCATGATAAAACTATAAAGAAGTTCACAAAAATTAGAATTAGATTCCCCCTTTGAAGTCCTTCAATGGAGATCTCCTTCTTCTTCTTGCAATCTTCACTCTCTCTTACTTCCTTGACCACTTGGATGGTGGATTTGATAGAGGAGATCAAGTGTGGATGGATAGATGAAGATGATGGTGTAAAATGGAGGAAATGGTGTGTGATCCAGGAGTAGGAGTGAAACCCTTTGAAAATCTGATCAAATGTTGAATTATTGGGTATTTATACCCCTTGGGAAGCTTCTAGAAGGTTCTGGAAATTTTAGCAGCTTTTTACAAAACACGAGTCGTACTCTGCAACACGGCCATAACGTGGCCGTGTTGGGTGAATTGATGTCGCTGCACGGCCAAGACTTACAAGGTCGTGTTACGCAACACGGCTCGTGTGCTGTAACACGGGCACAGGGTGGTCGTGTTTGATGAATTGATGATGGCACACGACCACCTCTTACAGGGCCGTGTTCCATACATGGCCCGTGTTGGTGCATGCCCTTGTTTTTTATACTTTGTTTCGGCCGTTCTACTTCGTTTCAACTCCAAATTGAGATTTGCTTTTTCATAGGTTTAAGCTCATTCACACACATTTCAATAAAAATACAAAATACAACCAAATAATACATAAATACGGATAAAATAATACGAAAACGGATATAAAAAGACACTAAAATTTAGGTGAAAATATCACTCATCAGTAGTCCGTATACAAAGGGTAGCCCAACACGGAAGCCAGACATCCCAGAGTTTTTGTACTCCACCATTCCAAAGGTAACGAAGGAAATTTGACCCACACTGGGACCTTAGTCATTCCTTTATGGTCAAACTGAAACTGAGGGGGTATTCTATTCAACATGAGGTATCTTTACGCGAAAGAATATGGTCCACCTCATAAAATGGATTGGATATCGTACTCACTGCTCATCCGGAATATGATTCACCCACTATTGTGGTGAAATGTCTTCACATCTACGTTCCACTTTGTAGTTATATCTGACATTATTTTCTCACTCAGAAAATGTCCAGCAAAAAAACCAACCACAGATGTCATCCAGTCGTGGATCTTATCCCCATCATTGATGTCCACCACCCCTTTCACCATTGGGGGGCTGAAAGCAAACCCACAAGAACCGAGATGTGCCTTACATTTGGATGAATCAGAACGATAAGTGGTGCTCTCCTAGGTAGTATGCGACTTGCAATGTGATCCTTTTAGAGAAGACGTCGAGGCGGAAGGATCCAAGGTGGGGTGAGATGGTGATGGTGATGGTGAAGGTGTGTGGTTGGGGTTATATGATGCCGCCTCTGTAGACCCAATTGGATGTTGGGTAACACAGGACGTACGTTGTTTAGAGAGCGTGGTGTAGTTTGGTGTCTCTGCGGGTGTAGACAAAACCTTCTAAGATGACATTTTGGGTAGAAGGTAGGTGAGTGAGGCTGGAATAGGTGAGCTAGGAATGTTGACTCTAAAATGGGCGGGGTCAGTTATGACAATAAACGACGTTAACATAATCTGGGGAAGATTCGTCCCAACTCAGTTTATATATAGTTCAGTAGACACTTCATTTAAGTAACGTGAAAATCTCCCTACACATGTATCCCATAAAGATACATAAGGCTTTAATTGAATAACATAAAAAAACGGTACACGTCAAACCAAAACACCCAAAAATCAATTGGTAAAACAAATTCAATAATTAGTCCACAAATTAATGTCAAATTTTAGAGGATCACTTGGGTGACCGGTTGTCACTCATGTGAGAGGGTCGTGTGTGACCACGGGTCACCCAAGAATTACCTAAATTTTGTCGGGTTACAAAATTAATAATTACATTTACAGCAAATTTGGCACTCGTGTTTCACATACATTTAATTAATTCACCTTTAACTTCATTCTCATCTTGGTCATATGTCTCTTCCAGCAATCTCCTTTAGTTATTATTTATTTATTTTATTTGCTACTTGAATAGGTAATTGTCTTTAATTTCTAAAAACTCACATACCGATCAATCCTACATAGCATCATTAAACACGAATCCGAATACACCTCGGAGTGAACAGGTTAAATATGATCGATATTTAACCTGGATCAATAACTACACACGATATGGTATGCTTACCTAAAATAGGTATACAGTAAGCTACCTTCAATAGAAGCCGGGGTAGACAAGCTAACGTTGTCTGCTTCACTGATCACGCTAACGTTGTCTGCTTCACTGATCACACTTCCTGAATCATTTAAAAAACATGTCAATACTCAAATCATCACTTATCAGAAGCATATGATGCATATACTTATTAAAATTGTCTCGCCATCAGAACCTAGAACAGATTGGCTTGTAAGAGATTGTGAGGGATATTCGACTTCATGTACCTGTTACATCAAATCAGATCTCAAATGTCAACCAATATTTACGCACTATATATTCAATGAATTATTCTCAAAGAAAAATTATAGCAAAGCTAATGCATAAGCATGCAAAAACTACAGTGAAATTGAAGAATTATAGATTCATTAAGTCATGAAAAATAATTCCTGTTAAAAAATAAAGAGGCATGTGTAAGCAAGGACAATTAATCACGATACATTACACAAGTTAGAAAAAAGGAAGACCATAAACTATGTTGCAATGTAAATCTAGAAATCATAGTAAATACAACGTAACAGGCCCAGCTAAACCCCCTACAGGAAATTAGTACTTACTTTGCCAACTTTTGCACTCAAGAGAACCTTAACTTCTCTTCTCTTTTGTTTCTCCTTTTGTAACATCAGCCCACAGGTGCCATGTCTAACAGGCAAGGTAGCTTTTTTTCCCCAGGACCAGATATTTTCAGCCTCCACTTCTTCGACTTTGCTGGCATAGATTCCTTCAATGGTACATTTCTCTCAAAGGAACCAAAATCTAAAATGTTTATAGTGCTTTCGCATGAGTTGTCTTCTGAAGCATCAAGCACCCTTTTGAAGATTGTTTTGAGCTTCTTCCCTGGCACCGTCTTAGCCTCGGAGGACATGTGCCGAAACTGCAGGGGGAAGCAGTTAAGCTTCCATTGGTTCTCAGCCACCACAGTCATTGGTACTGTAACAAAAGAAAAATGGAAAAATTTATTACTTCAACTTTAATCCTTGAGGCTTCGATACTTACTATAATTGAAATTCCGAACAGTTATGAGATTTCCCAATACAACTATGATGCCAGAGTCGATCATTAATACTATTGCTATCATGTTTCAAATTCGAAGTAAATTTAAATTATAATTTGGGCAGGAAAACAATGAGAAAAACACCAATATTAAGAGAAAAAAACTTATAAGATTAGTCGCTCCCTCTTTTGGAATTATAGCCTCAAACCTGAATCCCCAAACTATAACACATTACGCTATCGCGGCCCCTTCTCCTCGAGCATAAAGATCAAAACCCATTCCCATAATTCTAAAACCCTAATTTCGAATTTCGAAAAACAAATCACATGCAATCAAAACCAACTACACGAACTCATCTTCTCCCGTTCCCCTAAAGCCCTAATCTCTCTAAAATCACATCCCAATACCAATGAAGAATCAGTTTCAAAGTATAACTTACATTCGAGTTCAAAAACTCGATGTTGATTCTTCCTTGCCCCAATTAATTCGTATGAATTGGGCGCCAAGATAAGAGACAGAGAAAGAAGAAACGCAATAGATGAGCTCGCAGTGAGTGATGAAATTCGACTTGACAGCAGTTAGGTATTAGCGTTGATAGGAAAGGAAAATTAGGAATTGTTTATAGTAATAGGGTTTTAACTCGGTAATAACCAAAAAATAATAATAATAATTGTATTGATGCCGTATTTTAAATTTTAAATATACTTTTTGCCCACCTAATTTAAAAACATTAAAATTGCCCATTATTGACTGCAATTAAAAAATAGTATTTGATTTGAATGAGTGAAAATTACTAAAATATAAATCAACTATCAAATATAAAATTTAAATTAAAAAAAATGTGAATGGTTAATGCATTGTCTTACCCTAAAAAAATATTTAATTAAAATTTTTAAAATTTATTTTGCCTATTCATTTCAATTTTTCGTTTAAAAAAAAATTAATCTATTCATTCCAATATTTTTATTTATTTTCAATATTTTTATATATTTTCATCGTCACATGCCTTCTATTCCGTCCAAAAAAAATGTCCATCTTAATTTATTTATCTATTCAACCAAAATTTATCTAATTTTATTAACTTTTGATTTTGGCAATTTAAGATATATAATTGTATAAATTTAATTTCATTAAAAAAAAGTGTTTATTTAATAAATTAAAGATAATATAGACTTTTTTAAATACATTTATTAATTATATTATAATAAGGGTTTGTATTTAATAAAAAGGGTGCGTATTTAGTCGGATCTAATTTTATTTATTTTCCTATTTAAATTATCAATTTATTCCTATTTTCTTTTTACATTATTATATATTAAAGAAACAATTTTTAATTTTCGTACCCGTATAAATGGACATCACTATGTGGAATAATTTTTTTCTTATAAAATATAGCAGTGCAACGCACGGACGAATTACTAGTGTGAAACGTGTCATACAGAGAAAACAAAAACTATATATTTAAAAAAAATTGTATAGAGTATTTTATAGTGTAAATTAATTTTCAAACTAAAACTTTTACAGCTAATAGCATCCATATTGGTTCAATCACATTGGTTTAACATAAAAGAGTTTAAACAAAATAAATAAATAAATAAATAAAATTATTAAACTAATCAATGCAAATTACTAGTTTAAACTCCAAGGTCCTTCAAGTTAATAACTATAAACTGATTTTAAATGTGAGATAATAGAAAATTAACGTAGATATTTTTTTTTGAGTGTGTCCAACACCTTTTGATTTAATTGGGTTCAAAATAAAAAGTGATTGAGAGTTTAATTGAAAATGTGAAAAAAATTAAAAGGATGAAAATTTTTGGTTAAAATCCACCGGTCGGTATGAATGCTCTAAGAAAGAATATGCCCTTAAGCTAGATGTTAATTATGGAATATTTTCTTATAAAGGATATAAAAGATAATTACAAAATGCATACATTGTCACTAATCATTTGTGATCACCTATTCCATCTAACTATCTCATTTACTATTTCACTTGCTAATTATATGAAGTCACATGTCACACTCATTACTTAAATTACAAGAATTTAATAGTCACTTAATAAGATATAATTTTTTATAGAAAAATAAATAATGGAAATAGGGAGTAGAATATGATGTGGAACAGGGGAATCGAATCAGTGATTGATACGATCGTATTAAATTATGTTTATTTTATAGAGAAAATCAATGAGAAAAGAGGCTAAAGTTTAGAATTAGAAAAATGATATATAGATATATGATTAAGAAAAATGTTTCCCTAAATTGTGTACGGATACATTCACATACGAATAGATATAGAAGTATTTACAAGTCAATCTTCACGTCCACTATGTGTCCAAGTATTTCAATTCAAATTAATTTAAATGCTTAAATTAATAAAGATTAATTTATGTAGAAATTAAAATTGCATGATTGAACAGCCCACTAATAACACTGGGTTTCATCATTGTATTAAGGACATGCCATTGATACATTATTTTATGATTCTAAAAAGATATGCTCGATTTGATCTGTACACAATATAAAATTGCACAAAAGCAAGTTGTCATTTTTATCTATTTACATTATTGCCCCTTCATATTTGTTTGGACTTTGGCACTTATATATTTGAAATTAGTGAATATTCATTCTATTCTCTTTCAAAATTGCTTTATCCCACACAAATCAGCATAGGAGAATAAACAAGTCAATAATAATAATAATAATAATAATAATAATAATAATAATAATAATAATAATAATAATAATAATAATAATAATAATAATAATAATAATAATAATAATAACGATTTGATCTGTACACAATATAAAATTGCACAAAAGCAAGTTGTCATTTTTATCTATTTACATTATTGCCCCTTCATATTTGTTTGGACTTTGGCACTTATATATTTGAAATTAGTGAATATTCATTCTATTCTCTTTCAAAATTGCTTTATCCCACACAAATCAGCATAGGAGAATAAACAAGTCAATAATAATAATAATAATAATAATAATAATAATAATATTATTATTATTATTATTATTATTATTATTATTATTATTATTATTATTATTATTAATGGGACAAGTATGAAAGCAGGTGAATCATAAATATATACAGTATATTTGTTTGAGGTTTATGTGAGTTTTGAGAGTGTTTTAAATTTACATTTTTTTTGTTCAAACTATCTAATTGATTTTTAAAATTCATAAATTTAAAATCAAATTCACAAAATCAACATAAGCTTCAAAATAATCGTGTGGTGGGGGCTAGTCCACTTGACCACTGGGTTCCTCACAAAAGTGAGTAATCGGGGTTCGATTCTTATTAGAAACTAATAGGAGGGAAGTCTTAAGGAGGCTTGAAGAATAAGGGTATATGAATTGCTTGACTATACTAACAACTAACTTTATCCAATAAAAAAACTATAAACTTCAAAACCTTTAAGAAAAGTAAAATAGTTGGGAAACTTTTTGTGAGATGGATGATTCATTATTAAAACATGTTTATTAGATAGGTTAATAATTAAAATATATTTATAGTAAATTATGGTAATGCATCATTTATTTATATATTACTTTATAAATAAACGCATACTTTAATTATCAATGCATACTTCACCTATATAATCTCACATAATCACAATCGAATTTGTCAAAATATTTTTAGCATTTGTAGTAAAAACGTGTAGATACTTTAAGGGCAATTTAATAGTACTCCATCATTCAATTATTTAGTAGGGGTGGCATATAGGTAATTTCACCCAGAAAAAGAATCACGCCTGTGCTTGATTGCAAATTAATCCATGATTAAATTCAACCTTTAGATCCCCACCCCAAATTAGTCCAATTAATTTTTTTAAAAAAAGAAGATGATTATCATAACCCACTCCACCATTACATATTCACTCATATATTATCTCCCTAGCTACTCCACTCCACCACCTCATAAACCATGGCAGCCACCACCTACACGGCCAGCTCCGCCTCTCCTAGGGTGCGGCCGCCCTCGGGATGTACCAAGCTCGACGGAGTCGCCATGTGGTTGATCCACGGCCTAACCGGTGCGTTTTTCGCCTCGTTGGAACGATGCTCGTGCATTAGGATCTCGACGACTGAGGACGATCTTGGAGAGGATGCAAATGACCTGCCTTTGATCTTCAACGATGGGAATGAGAATGATGATGGAAGAATCCGACGGAGGAGATTAATTGGCAAAGGTAAAAAGACTAGAGCCTTTGCTCAAGAACAAGATTAATTAGTAAATATTTTACTATAAGTAGTAATATCCTACAAATGTAATTTATATCTTGATTTCTTTTTATTTAATCTTAAAAACCTTTATTAATTTGGTGGTTTCAATTGTGAAAGTTGAACTATGGTGTTAAATATTGAATATATGTTTGAATCTCCAAATTAATTATTTACTATTCAATTATTATATATATATGCATGTATTTTTATTTAATCTTGTGTTGCAGTGCAAAATTATGTATGATGACAATCATATCATTATTAATTGAATTAATCAATATCTTGGCAACATGGAAAGGGTCGTTTCACTATTTAATTCGTAATATTTATTTATTTTGATTAATTTCTCAGACTTTTTTTTCATAGTAAATTATTTTTTATTATTAATTAAATTGAAGTACAAGACATTCAACCTTACAAATATAGATGAAATGGTATGTGTTTCAAAGAGACTTCTACTCATGAATTACAGCACGTAGTAAGATCTAAACTTCACTCATTAAAAAAAATAAAATTATTGACGAAATCTCCCCTTACAACTAATCAATGTATTGTACATTTTGTTTGAATTCACAGAATTCTATTTCTATGACTATGTATAATTATAATTTTCTTTATTAATCCAAGCATTTTGGGACCTTTAAATTTCTGAATAATTACCCATACTATTAGGATATATACACAATCTTCCGCAAGCAAATTATTTATTTAAGTGCACATATTATTGTAAGAGTTCATAATAATTAAATGTAGTTTTTCTCTCATATTTTCTAATTATGACCATACTATTTTTTTTTAATTCACTAATCGCAGTAGTATATATATTCATTCATAAACTTATTAATAAAATTCACAACTTGGCATACGTGTCAACAGAAGTACTATCACTTATTTTAAAAAAACAATTCTGTAAAAAAAATAAATAAAAAAAATCTCTACTTAAAGTTAAAATCAAACTCCATCTAGATATAAATAATAATAATAATAATAAAATAAGAGTTAATATTAGGTGCATCCGGGTGTAAGGTTGCATCCATATGTGTATAATTTTTTATTATATTTTGTATATATTTTATTCTATTTTGTATACGTGTTTCTTAATAATTGTATATTTTTTTCACACTAAGTTTTTCATTAAAAAAACTAGCATCCATATGTGTATAACTTTTTATTCAGTAGTGTATAATTTTTTTTAATAATTGATTTTTTTTACACTCAATTTTTCACTAAAAAACTAACAATTAAATTTTATATATTTTTGTTCATAATTATATATATTTTTATTTAGATTTATATTTGTTTTCAAAAGTAGTTGCACATAATTAGCCATAAAATAATTTAGAAAAAAGAAACAACTACACAAACAACTCATCTCGCACAAGATGTACAGGAAAATATGGCATTCAAGAAAAGTCATCATTTATTTAAAATAATCTAAACCTATCCTATTACAAAAGGGTCATAGCTATGTATTTGGATATTTTAATATAAATGTGAGGGAAAAAGATAATTTTGTCTCTGACTAAAATCTTAAAAATAAAATTTAATAATAAATAACATAAATAAATGAACAACAAGAATGAAAATACAATGATGCGGTAAAAATTAGTATTTCCTTCTTATATTTCACGTATTTTTCCACAAAATATTTCATGTATTTTTGTGTGTTGAGTTAAAAAAAAAAAAAAGAAAGTTGTTTTTAATGTTTAAAGTAAGAAAATAAAAAATATTTTAAAATTTTTAATAAAAACACTTTGTAAAATTATTAGAATGTATGTAAAGTGTAGGGTAAAGTGTAGGTATTATTAGAATGTAATTTCATCACTTTTAGAAACATGTTAGGTGTTGGAGCATTAAAAAAAAATAAAAATAAAAAAGAGGGTGTTAAATACTTCCTCCGTCCCAAAATTTTTTGCACACTTCCTTTGTAAAATACAAAGGAAATGTGCAAAAAATTCGAGAACGGAGGGAGTATTTAGTATGGAGAGATTACTCAAAAGTATATATATATATATATATATATATATATATATATATATATATATATATATATATATATATATATAAATTCTTAAACAACATAAAATAATACTCCCTCCATGACGGAGAAGTTAGCACATTTTTTTGAGGCACAGAGATTAAGGAGTATAATAATTTAATGTAAAGTAAAGTAAAGTGAGGTGAGAGAAATAATATTTAATGTGTAGTGAGTAGTTGTATTAGAGGTGGTATGTGGGCTCCATAAGAATAAATTAATTATTTTGGTGTGGGTCTCATGTATTAAAAATGAAATGTATCAACTTTAGTGGGACAAACCAAAAAGGAAAGTGTATCAACTTCTATGGGACGTAAGAAGTAATAATAATAATAATAATGAATATTCTAGAGAGAGTATATATATCATCACATTCAAAAGAATACAAACATAACAAAAAGAAAGTGTCTATTTTAAACTAGACAGTATTATTACAGACAGCTCAAAAGAAAATAAACATGCTAGAGAATCAATCTCATCATTGACCTTTACTTCATATTTTTTCATATCATGTTTTACAATTTGCATAAAATTCCCACAATACCCCAAACTCCATCTAATTTTATTTGCCCAAAATGTTATAAACTTTGCGAATCAAATAATGTAAAGCTTTTTAGGTTATAGGAAATTTTTTTTAAAAACCTATGTTAAGTGTTAGAGTGAATTGATTAAATATTAAACAACTCTCTTTTCTATTAGCTTAAACTTTTAGATGAGGTGGTCGTTTTACATGGTATCAAAGCACATGGTTAATATAGGTCCATGGTTCAAACCTCACCATCATTTATTTATGAGAAATTTCACATGCAAGCCTTTCGGCAAAAATTCATGAGAAATTTCACATGCAAGCCTTTCGGCAAAAATTCACCGCATGCATGTGAGGAGGCGTGTTAGAATGACTTGATGAGGTGGTCGTTTAACGTAATGTCCTTTAGAGGACATGTACATCATCTCTCATAACCTATTTTGAGATTGAAAAAAAATATATTATTCAGGATTTTAATTATTATACGTAGTAGTTTTATTTTTCAGAAGATTACGTAGATTTGTGTCTATCGGCGAAAAGAGTGTGTAGGCCTGTATGGTATGGTATGGTATGGTATGGGACGGAGTTACCACTTCGTACCACCAAGTGTTACTATTTTAAATTTTTTTTAATACATAACCCAAAAAATAGGTTAACTATTATAACAAAAAAGAAAAAATAAAAAAAAATATTATATATATATATATATATATATATATATATATATATATATAATTCGAAAAATGTAATACTATTAATTAAAATCATAAAACCAATAAGACAAATACTATCAATTTTGTAAAATTAGAGCTCATGGTGAATCGAGTTAACATGAGATTCTTTAATGTAAGACAAACACTTTTGTGAGACCGTCTAACAAAAGATCGTGAGACAGATCACAAGCGACAACATTTTTTAATAGTGGTGCAATAAAGTATTTTATGAGCAATTCGAATCATATAAAATTAATACTCTCTCCGATCCATTGAAAGGTGGGCGTTTGCTTTTTCCACATAAATTAGGGGATATTATATTTTAATGTGTATTGAGGTGAGATAAATGATATTTTATTGTGTGGTTCTTTTTACCAAAAAGGGAAATGCACACTTTGTATTGAGACGGACTAAAATAAAAAAACGTGTACATTTTTAATGGAATGAAGAGAGTAATATTTTTCATATAAAATAATACTATTATTTAAAAGAAAACATAAAAACAATCTCACCTTATATTCTAATTATCAAAAGCCGCGGGTTATGTGTTGCTTTGAGTATTTTCAAATGATTTGATCATCTTTAGTCTAAATACTTGAAATTTAAATAAATTCTAAAAGTAAATTACGTGTTTCTTCTAGGCTTCTAGCAAATAAAGCTTCTATTAATTATATATAAAATATACTTCCTCCGTCTCACAATAAGGAATGTATTTTACTATTTTCGTTCGTTCCAACACAAGAGGTGTACTTCCCTTTTTAGTAAATAAGACCCACACAAAATAATTAATATATTTTCATTGGACCCACACATCATACTAATACACTTATCCACTGTACATTAAAATATTATTTTTCTCACTTCAACTATCCCCACTGTCCATTAAATATTATATCTCTTAATCTACGTGCAAAATAGTTACCTCACTCTTGTTGTGGGATGGTACCCAACAATTTTATATTAGACATATTAAATGGCCATGATACTAGAAAACATTCATTTGAATCGAAAAGAATAATGTGTTAGAGCGAATATATTCTGGCCGATTAGCCCAAAAACTAGGACTAGTTCGAAAATTTTTAAGAGCTTGTTAACATAATTCCTAAAAGGATTATTACCTTGAATTATTGGATAAATCTTTAGTTAAATGTATTGTCTTATTTTATGAGAAATTCAAAGATATAATTGTCATATTTAATATAATAAATAAAATAAAAAGTTGAAAAATAGAAACTAAGAGGTGCATGTGCGAAATCATGCATGCATGAGTAATGATTGATGTAGATGAACATTCATTTCAGATATACTTATCCCTTTTGGATTTAGAGATAAGGACATGATCATGAAATGTAGGGCATAATGATCTTCAATCAATTTATTGTATGGCTTTGTCCTCTATGCTTCACTTATGCATATATTTTCATAGATAATGAATTAAACATATAATTATATTTTTAAAAAAATTTACACTAAATTTTAAATTTTAAGAGTAAAGAGAAAACTTAAGGATAAAATAATATACAAACTTCAAAGTACAACATATTTAAAATACCCAATTACTTGATGAACTATGAGGGTGTAACATTGCAAGCTCAGAATAATGGCACATTAAAATTCCATGACCATGCACAAAAGATTTTCATTACTGTTTTTTTTTTTTTTTGAATGATCTCCTCATCAGTTATATGAGAGATAGATATGAAATCAAGCTCTTGCGTTTAAGGTTTATATTTTTTTAAGGGAATGTTTATTTTATGTTTAATAGGAATAAGAAATAAATTTAGATTTAATTGAATGTAATAAATCGAACAATTAATGTTAATCTATTTTTGTTTGAAGGATTTAAGTATAATAAATTTTAATTTTATGTCAAATTAATGTATAAGAATAATAATAAGTGATGTGTACGAGAGATATATGAAAATTATGTAATCTGTTTTTACCAAAACCCTACTAAAATAAAATATGAATTACATAATCTTAAATTTGTACTTAAAAAAAAAAACTTAAGGGTTTAACATCATTCTCACATAAATATCACTCATCCAATAATAAAATACGAAAATTGATATATCAAATGACAAAATGAATCCAGGCTATGTTTCTTCTAAAGATAAGGTAGTGCTAACCATAGAGAGAGTACAGGACTTCAAACCCCTCATTGATGACCTCAACAATATGATTCAGAAGTGGTCATCGAAACTCATTTCCTTCCCAGAAAGACTAGAATTGATCACCTCGGGTATCTATGGCATTATTTCATTTTGGTGTTCTATGGTCAAGGTACCGAGTGTAGTAATTGGAAAGGTTGAGATGTTGGAATTGGTTAAATAATAGAAGTGGGTCAAGCCCATCTTTGACCAACGTTCTTGTAATTTTCGTTTGTCGAAAACAAAAACAAGTTACATATTCGGAATTTAAGTTTTGAGTAGATGAATTTAAGGTATAAGTTTGCTCAAATCCAATTTCGGATGAATGAGTAATTAATACATGAAGTTTGCAATTTAATATAAGAAAAATAAGTAAAGTGAAGAGTAAAGGTTGAAGTGGGAAGTTGTCCCACATTGAAAAAATATGATAGAATTGAACTCCTTATTATTACCTACACACGTTATTGAATTAAAATAAAATGTGTGAACTACATGGTGCATCCAACCAAATCTAGCCGCGCTCGCATATGATCATCTTTTTGAACTCGAATCAGGTTCGATAGGTGAAGCAAGCCGACGCGTGGGAGGACCGGTCAAGCCGGGCACATGATCACCTTTTTGGACTCGAATCAGGGTTCGATAGGTGAATCAAGCATGGGAAGACCGGTCAAATCGGGTCGGGCCGGGGCGTCCCTGATCCACGGATTCGGACCGGGCTCAACCCAAAGATGCATTGGAGGGTAAATTTGGCTCCAAAATTTGAATTCAAATTTAATTTAAAGTGACTCCAAAATTTGAATTCAAAATTTAATTTAAAGGGGTGCAATCTAGACCATTGGATCTTGATCATGATCAAGAGGCGCGATCGAACGGTCCAGAATGATCTGAGATATCTTTTCATCAAGGGCACCAAACCTCTTCACTTATTATAAATAGACCCCCAAGATCATTTGAAACATTCATTCCAATCCTACAATACAATAATTGCATATTATATTCTAGCCCATAAGTTCTAGAATTATCCTACCCAAGTCCGAAAGTTCTAAATATTAGTTCGTTCACCGATAATTTTGGACTCGTTGTGCTATAAGTCCGAAATTCAAAGTCGTTGTATCTTGGAGGCGATTGCTATAGTCCGTAAGCACCTGAAGTGCACAAGTCCGAAATTCAAAGTCGTATCTTGGATATAGTCCGTAAGCACCTGAAGTACGGAGCAATTTCGTCGTAAGGAGAAAGAGTGTAACTCTTGACTCGACTTACCAAAAGTAATTCATAAGCCGTTTTAAATACTACCTCATATACCCAATACGAGAGTCTCATCCGACGATTCTTGTGGGGTTCTAGAGCTAGTGTTGTAAGTTGGAAAGATGTTACTCAACCTAAGAATAATGGGGGCTTGGGATTGAAAGACATAACAACCTGAAATAGAGCACTAATGGCGGGAGCACTATGGGACATACACAACGAAGCATCATCCTTGTGGGTAAAATGGATCCAACTATTTACCTTAGAGGGAGGGAGTGGACTGAGGTCAATCAAGGAACAATGCTACTTATCTATGGAGATCCCTACTCCATCTCAGGAACGTGATAGCAAGCATTGAAGGAGAAGGAGAAGGAGACACAGTGAGCACAATTATACATGGATGTGTTAGAGGGAAATTCATTCCTTCCCTAATGTATCAAAAATTAAGGAAGAGAGAAATTGACAAGGAGGTATATGTATACAGACAGATCTAGCATAAGTGGATAGTCAGGAAACAAAGTTTCAGACGGTGGTTACTTCATAGAGATAGATTATACACCAAAGATAGAGTCTGGAATCTCAATGGTGACATAAACTGTGAATTTTGCATAGGGACTGTTGAAACACAGACGCACATGTTCTTCCAATGTCCATATACCTTACTAATATGAGACATCGTGAAACAAGAATAGGCTGGGGAAGGCATTTCACATTAATCATGGATGGATTCCGAAAGATACACGCAGACACTAGAAGAGGAGATTGTTTGTCATAGCCTTTTCATCCATGATCTACAAAATATGGATGGAAAGAAATGGCTTACTCTTTGGATCGAGGATGTTATCACCAAAAAGTATTGCAGGCAAGTTCATGAAGCAGATTGTTCATTTGTATCTGAAATACTAATGTTGTACACCTTATGCTTGTACTTGAACTACTAATGTTATACACCTTATGCTATGAGCTAAGGTAGTAGGGACTAGAATCGTTTTTACTTTATACTTTTGTATACTGTAACCGTTGGTTCTGAAATACTCCCTCCGTCCCAATAAGTATTTCACGTATTGGTGTGCGTGGAGTTTAAAAAAATTTTGTATTTTTATGTATAAAGTAAGAAAAAGAATATGTATTTTAGTTGATTTAATGAAAAATGTGTGAAAAGTTATGAAAAATGTGTGTAAAGTTGTTGGGAGATGTGAAAAAGTAAGTATTATATTGGGATGTGCGTAAAAAGTGTATTATTGTAATGTATTTTTACCAAATTTAGTAAAAGTAAAGTGTAAAAATACTTTGAGGGACGGAAGAAAAAAAAAAGTGTGAAATATTTTGAGGGACGGATGAGTAAAATTTACCCATTTCAATAACATAGAGAGAGGCATCTATAACCGTATTCAATTGACAAGACATCTTAGAAGAATTAATGGAGTTAAAATGCTTTTTTTTTATTAATTTTTTTTTTAAATAAGACATGGGTAACAAAACTCATTTATACATAAGGGATATTTTTTTATCCTTAATTTATAAAAATACTCTTTTGAGTTGGTTATAATAATAAATAACTCGATTGTATATATTTATCTTTTGATTGTACATATTCTTGTGTCTCGATTGTATATATTTATAAATTACCACACATTTATCACTAAAAATGGGTATTTTAAAAAAATGTTAAACCCAAAAGGGCATTTTGAAAATCTTTCCTTCATTTTTTTAATACAAATTTAGATAGATTAATTTTGTATAAATAAGCTTATAGGCAAAAACTTGTGTTTCCAGAGCACGCCGTGCTCTCATACCCTTTAGTATTAAATTATATACACTTTAGTATAAAGACGTGTACCCTTTATTTTCTGAAAAATAAAAAATATTAATGAAAAGTGTATGCATTTTAGAACAAAATGTTTTACCCTTACTAATTAAAATGTATACCCTTTAGAATAAAATAGTGTACCCTTACACACTTTGTGCATTTGGGGATACAAAAGACCAACTAAAGTTTATAAGCATATAGTGCTTGAAAATGGGGGCACAAAATGAGGGTTTTAGGTCAATCTAGTTTGAAGAAATAGGGATTCCAGAGCAATGTGCAATGGTGCCGACAACAGCCTGCATCATCACTTTTGGACCAATTCCAAGTGATGAAATTGTTTAATGAATTAGCAGCAGCCTGCCTTAATATAAACCCAATTTCCTGGCCCACTAACCATGATTAATTTGCAGCTGCCCAATATTTAATTATGTAGAAAGGGTCAAGTAGAAAAACATGCCATTCAACTTAATGTTGGTTTCTTTTTTCATTTTGATCAGCTAAGTCTTTCAATTTGTTAAATTAGAATTTGTGTCAAACATGAACCAAATTGTTAGACAGTGATGAAACTAATCTCTAATACTAGAATTTCATTAATCTCACCTCCACCTACTCTTGTAATATCATAAAGAAATATCTCAAAGCGAAAGAAGAAATTAGACAGACTGAAAAATTATAATAGGTACATCTGGGAAGAAGAGAAGAAGATTGAGGCATACATTTTTTTTGAAAAATAAGATAGTAAAGTTAAATTGAGGCATGCATTTTTTAAAAAATAAGATAGTAAAGTTAAAGCCAAACAAATTATTATTCAAATTCACCAGTATAATAATAATCATCCCTAGCAACCACATATTTACAAATCAAGAATAAACGATTATAGCAACATGAATTATTTCAACAAGTCTCACTTTAGAAACCTGAACCTGATAATCTTTTAAAAACAACAATTGATGCAAAATGTTTCACACAATACTTCAAGAGCTACAATCTGGTCTCCATCATAAAGTAGAACAACATTTTTTGCAATAATCTAAATGGCCCAATTTTGTGGAAAGAATCATAGGTAAATTCATAATCTGGATTGAACTTGTAAGAAATGTAGCAACAGTGTATATTACACAGAGTGAAGAGCATGACAGGGGAACATCATGCCCAATAAAAGTGGGAAGAAGATATAGTAATAACCATGAATGTTTGGTTGGAATTCAAAGTATACATTTGTTTCCAGCATCAAAGCATCACGAAATCAAGCCGCTTCGTCGTCTGCTTTGCGCTCATGTAGTACTCTAAATCATGCTACAAGTATCGAACCAAGGGCTCAACAATATTTTTTCATCCTACAGGAAGTGCTTTCTTCATTGCTGAAGTCTAAACAAGAAGCTCTAACTACGCACGTACGAGGAAGTCTTCCAAGAATACGAAGACATCGAATCGTTCTATGCAGGCAACATAACTCGTGTATTCCCCAGGATATGCAGAAAGAATGCAAGGCAAATGGTAAGCATAACAGAGGACTTTGCACCCACATATCTAACAACTTCGAATCCTCTCTCCACAACCTCATCATGAACCACATTCAGACCTCTTTTCAACACCTCGCATATTTTCCACAAGAAAAACTCAAACACAGATCTAACCGTTTCGAATGTCACTCTACCGGTCAAGTCAAGCACAAACTTCCGGTTGCTCGGTACCGCCAACGTAGACGAGACGCTGCTAACCCACCCCGAATTCTGATCATCAACATACCCATTCACATCTTTTCTTGATGAAATGTCTAGCTCAAAATCTTTCTTGTTTCCAAAGTTTGAAGCTTCAATAGACCCCTTCTTAGAACTTTGTTTAGACGATGTCAGCACTTGATGCGACGTCTTCACAAGAGTTTGAATAGCACCATTACAGAGAGAAACTAAGATATCAGCCACCTTATCCTGATGTTTAGGATTTGTCAAACCAGAGAATATCTCATCATAGAAATTGACATCCATTGTTTTATCTAGATAAACTGTAACAGCAGTGCTAACAAAAGTCTTGATGCAATCAGCTACCAACAGTCTGCATTTATCATCAGATACCAAACTCACCCACGCAGGCAGCTTCGACGAACTCACCTTCTCATTCGACTCACCTGAATTGCCATTTCCACTCAACCATTCGCCAGAGCTAGCATAAAACCCCAACACTAAGTTCCTAGCAAAGCTACCAACTACAACCGAGGCGAACCCCGTGCCAGCACTAGACATCATTTTATCCATCAACTTATCAGGCAAGCTCGAAGAGCCCGACTCTTGGATCTCATTCATGCTATTCTCCACCTTATAACCCCTCAAAATCCCAACCGTCATGGATTGGCAAACACGTGCAACAGAGTCAGAGAACTCCTCAGACCTAGCTATTTTGGACAATTGCTTCAAACTATTAGGAATTTCATCCGAATCAGAATTCAAAAACTCCTTCAAATCCCTAGAGATAATCGTCATGGTCTCAGCAGAATCAGAAGCCAATTCAGCCATTGAAACTAGGGATCCAAACAACCTCAATATCCTCTCTCTCTTTCTAACAACAGAGGGGATATGATACACTCTATACGCACCATAACCCGAAATTCCAATCAAGCCCAGTATAACTAACCATTTCCTCTTCCTTCTAGTAATACCCAAACCCCTTGTAACCAATCCAATATCCCTAAAGCTCAAATCCATTAGAATTCAAATACGAAGACAAATTACTAGCTTGAATTCAATAAATCAGCACAAACTAACACATGAGGGGAAGAACCGCCGGAGCTCAAATCAATTAAACCCCAGGGTTCAACGAAATTAAAGGGGTTTCCGCCAATCGAAAAAAATCAAAAAGTAGGATAAACTTTGCGAATACCAAGAACCCCTCCTCGGGATTCGGAAACACTGATTGGAGAATTATTACTAAAGATTACCTTTTCCACACGGATACACAAAAGGGTCCACGTGGGGGGAGAGAGAGAGATTGTTGTTGATCGAACGCACCTGCGAGGGCTGCAGAGATGGAAAGAGAAGTATGAAGAGGGGTTTGAGGTCAAGATTGTGGTGCATAGAAATAGTGGAGAGGGAAAATTATACGTTGGCGGATTGGGATTACAGACTGGTGAGATAATTGGGCGATAGATTGAGATGAGTTCAGTTTATTGTTGAATGAATGTTGGCATATTTTCGAGGAAGGAGATTATTTCATCTGACATTATAATATCCAGCCATTGGATGGCCCCCAAGCCTTCGTCACGTGCTGCTCTCACCGACCTCACGTGACTGCAAAAAAATGGGTAAATTAAATTACGGATAAATATGAGAATTGATAATATTTATTTTTAATGTAATTGAGATAAGGAGATTTTTATGAAATGAAAAAAAAAAGAGGTGATAATACTTTAATAAAATATGATGATTTTTGGATTGATAAAAAGCTATATGAGTATTAGTGTAATGAATTATTTCAATTTATACATAAAAATGATCCCTTGAAAGTATTGTCCAATTTTCAATTTTTGAAAAAAAATTAATTAAGACAAAAGTAATACTCCTGGATGTAAGGTAAATCTGATTCATAACATACTTTGTCTAAATATATTTTCTCCATACCTTATTCTATTCTCCCGTGTATTCTCACCTCAATTAATATCATTTTACCTATCATAACTCACTTCTTATATATTATTATAATTAATAATTCACATTTAAAACCCACCTAACCATAACTCATAACAAATATGAATTATTAATATTTATTACTTAAATTTATAGACACAAGAGTCAGGACAAACCGTAACACTTCATAAATTATTAAAAAAGAAAAAAAAAAGAGTTAGTTTTTTTTTAAAGCAAAAGGAGAGTTAGTTAAACAATGAAATAAAGTATTTTTTAGATATCAGAGGTTTCACTTTTTTAATTATTTACATCACGTGGAACATATAAAAATAATACTCCCTCCATCCGGGAGAAGTTAGTATAATTTTTTTTAGGCACGGAGATTAAGGAGTATAATAATTTAATATAAAGTAAAAGTAAAATGAAGTGAGAGAAATACTATTTAATGTGTAGTGGGTAGTTGTATTAGAGATGATATATGGAGTCAATAAGAATAGATTAATTGTTTTTGTGTGAGTCTCATGTATTAAAAAAGAAATGTGTCAATTTTAGTGGGACAAACCAAAAAAGAAAGTGTGTCAACTTTTATGGAACGGAGGGAGTATAAAAATTTAGACCATAAAACGTGTTGTTGTAATAGTTGGTCAAAATTAATTGTAGCGCTTAGATACCAATATGTTTGTTCATAATTCAATGGTAAAATTATTTTAAAATAAATTATCAAAGTTTGAGATCAAACGTATTAGTTATCAGTTATTAAGATCACGTGGAAAATAAATATAATAATATAAAACCTAGACCATAAATGTTGTACTCCATTAGTTGGTCAATTTTGTAGCACTTAATAAAGTAATACCAAGTAGGGCAGCACCTCACTGTGTGGAGTGCATTATGCATCATTTCTAAATTTCAGAAGCAAAAAAAAAAAGTTGCAAGTGCTCAGAAGGATGCTCATTATAAAAATAGTGTATAGAATTCTGCATGTATTTAATGTTCACAAAGAATGTGAATTAAGAGAACATAATTATGACACAAAATAACACAGCTGAAGAATAACATTTCCTCAGATGTATAAAGTATAAACCATTAACAAGTAGTAATAAAAGACAATGTAGGTACCGACCGAGAAACAGTGAACATTAACTCATACTCAATCGCTGCAAGTAACCAAACAAAGCAACATTGAGCAACAGATTAAGGTGAGATCTCTTCCAAAAGGTAAAATGAAGAAAGAGCTTATGCTTGCCAACCAAACACTTATACTTCAGTATTAACTTCAGTTTCAGTGGTTGATGATTAACTGCAGGACTGCGTCATACCCATCTAACAAAATAAAATCAAGTAGACAACGAAGTAGAAGCATTCCCACTTTTATGTAAATTTTATTTTAAAGAAATCATAATGAAATTACAAAAAATACGGTGCAAAATTATTATGAACGTGGAAGGAACATTATAGAAATAGCTTAAAATAACCGAACAAAATGATTATGATGGGGCGATTATAGGAGTATGGTAAAAACAAGTAACTAAAGTACAAGTAACTACAAATCAAGCATGCAACTCTTTTATGTGTATAAGTTTCGCGTTTATATAGCAATTAGTGATAATTTCCGCGGCTGGAAAAAAGAAAAAAGGAAATTAAGGCATGCAAAAAAAAAATGGTGCAAATAATGTAACGGGCATGATGATTTACGGTGGTCAGGTAACAAATGAAAGCAGCTTTATAATATGCATGTTTCTACGTTCTTTAAAAGTAAATCTGCCAAGACATCCTTGCGAAGGTTTTAGCATATCTAAATGGAGTTAGGCTCCATCCAAGATATATAATAGGTTTAGTATAAAGGATGGTTGAAGCACACCCCAAAGTAGTAGGAGTGTTATCAATTTGCTACTATAGCAGCAGTAAAGTAAAATGCTTTCTTTAAAAAATGCTAAATTTTCAGGTTAAGTTCAAATTTTAAAACGGGCGATAAAAAATTGCCAGCAAACTAACATGGACACATAAACCAAAAGTTAAATTAATTCTATCAGTCTTAAGTTATGTAAGGAAAAAAAAAAAAGATATAGGGAACAAAGCTTGAAAGCGTACAACGTATAAGTTAGTTGAACACGCTGTTTTCAAGTTCTCAGTGTGGCACAAGTAGCCAGCATACATTGGCTGGTGTTTTTGACAAGTTATCACAACCACAGCTACCTTGAATAGGATCTCATGGTGCGTAACTGCATATTAATACAAATTCGCAGTCCTCTATCACAATGGCGCATACAAACTCTAGTACTACCACAGGCAAATGCCATATAGTCCTCTTGAGAAACCAAAATAAGAGCTAAAGTAGTTCCAACCTTCAAGACCGAATTTTTGAACAAAGCAAAAACTTAACAGCTGTATAAAAGAAAAGCAAAAAATATCCAAAATTTAACAGATTAGTTTATACTAATTGAGATAACATGGCACGCAATACAGGGCTTGAAGCAAAGTGCGGATATCACAATAATAAAAAAATGAAGCTCCACTTCATGAGCACCACTCTAAGTAATTAAAATATGCAAGGTAAGCAAAGATGAAATTACAAGTCTAACTTCAGAGAATAAAGATGAGAAACAGGTTATGAACACAACTACTGTATATATAAGCACGTGAATGAAGTCTTTCTGACCCTAGTGAAAACTTCAGCGATTAAGGATGAGAAACAGGTTACAAACACAGCCAATGTATGTATAAGCATGTGAATGAAGTTTTTCTGACCTTAGTGAAAGAAGTTACACACTCCTTGTATGTTTAAGATAAGGGATATATTCCCTATAATCATAACAACCATTATTCAGGAAAATAAATAATTTCTTATAAAAGGGTGGTAGCAAGCACAGGATCTTATTAAGCGTCAATTAGTGAAAATAGTGTTCATACCATTGTGGAAATAGGAAAGCTCGTCATATTATTTCTCTTTATTTTAAGACTTTAATTAGCATAAAAGTGTCGCAACAAAAAATTGAAAGGATATTCTGAACAGAACATGACAGCATAATATGCTTCCCACAGAAATTCTCTCATTTGCTCACATTGACATTTGAAACTATGTTACAGGAAAAATATTTCTGTGCATAAAAGATGTAATAAGTAAAACCATATACAAAGTAAAAAAAGTTATTACAAGCTTCATGTGTAAGAAACTCAAGAAATAATTAGACAACAACAAAAGATGCAGTTTTGGTTGTTCACAGGTCAAAAGTCAAGAAATAATTAGACGACAAAAAAAGATGCAAAAGGGTTTTCAATGCAACAAAAACACTTAAAACCCATGCAAGAATTGGCTAATATACAGATCACATAAAATAAGTATGATGCTTCTAGGTTAACGTGTGTGAATGCTATTTTTTTCGTGATTTAATGTAAGGACAATGGCATAAAAGATAAAGGAAGGGGCCGTTTTAAAACGTGAATAATTAATCTCATTATGAGACTTACAAGTTATAAAAGATAAATGAAGGGGGTTTAAAAACGAGAGTAATTAATCTCATTCTGAGACTTAGAAGTTAAGAAATACAAGGTGTAACTCAAAAAGATTTCAGAACCGTCCACGTATGTTATCTATAAAATAATGATATTGATGAAAACTTTCATTATGGTTTTCAATCTCCTTACGTTGAAGTTTATTGAAAACAAATCACAAAAGGAAAATAAGTATGCCACTCTCACAAACAAAGAAACATGCATTGTCTAATTCATCTTTTGAAATTCAAATCACAAATGGAAATTTAGAATAACAATATCACCAACAAACAAGCATGCTTTGTTAGCATAAACAACATAACGATGATTACAGTCACTTAAACAAAAAGTGCTAAAACCAAGAACCAATTTTGTCTGACCCAGCCATCATATCTAATGACTGCAGACATCACACGTAAAGATAAAACTGAGGAAATCAAACAATACCCAATTTCCCCCAAAGTATTAATTTCTTAATAAGGCTTTCACATATCTGCCTAACTACATCATTAAAACAGAATTAAGAGAAATTTCTGCATAAAGAATCTGTTAATGCGAAATAGGAAAACTAACCTATGCGGGTACGGCGGTGCTCCCGCAAGAAAAATTGGCGACAACTGCAACTGTTAATGTGCTAATCGAGCGGGCGAAAACTTTCTTTACAGAATAAAGGGGAGAAAATTAGAATTTCCTGAGCTATACCAGTTCTTAGGAGTGAGAGATATGCTGCTTATAAACAATCGTATGGAAAAAAGAGAAATTACCTATGCCAATGTGAAGAAGCCGCAAAATGGGAGCGAAGTCGTACTGGGGAAAAAACTGAATCAGGATTCTTTTTCTTATCTGAAAATTGGGGAATTGGTAGAAAAAGGAGGTGTAGTAAGATGAACGTTAAGAGAGAACCCAGATGACGAGAGATAGAGCTTGTTTGGGTCTTCAGTGAGAAGAGAACCGAACCGGAACGAGGGTGAACTGAGAACCGAACCGGAACGAGGATGTGTATACGTCTTGTGGAAGAAAGAACCGATGATGTGTGCTGTTGGAAACCTATATAAGAGATGAAGAAAGAATTTAATTGGGTTGTGTAAAAATATCACCTCTAAAATTGCACTTTTAACAAATATATCATCCATTATACCCAATTTTAGTTATTTATTAATATATTTATACTCTTTAAACCACATGCAAAAAGCAAATGAATACTATTAGCGGGACGGATGGTATATAATATAAGAAAAAATAGAGATAAATTGATAATTTAAAAAAAAGTAAATAAAGTTGTTAGGAATTATCAATAAAATATAAATAAATAAATAAAGTTATTTGGATTGATTAATGAAGTGCGAATCATTATTAATACTATTAATTTACAAGTGTTTGCTAAATTTTTTTTTTAAATTGTGAGGTGGCGGCTCCACATTACTCCTTGAAAAATTTTGTATATGTGGCGCTCCCACGTTGATCCCACAATTAATGTATATTTAATTTAATTTAATTTAAAATAATTAATATTTTGTAATTCTATCATTAATACATCTTAATTTAAATATTTAATAATCCTACTATTAATACATAATAATATTATTTTAAGTTTATATAAGTAATTTAATTTAATACTTTAAATATTTTTTTATATCCTACCATTAATACATAATAATATTATTTTAAGTGTATATAAGTAATTTAAATTAATACTTTAAATATTTTTTTATTTAATCCATACATTTTGTGTGAATTTTAAATTATTTATTTTCATTGGATTTTAAATTATTTATTTTCATATTTAGCATATACATTTTAATTAAGGTACGTACAATCGATTAGTTATAATTTTTTGGTAAATTATTTATTTTCATTGAATTTTAAAATATTTATTTTCATATTTAGCATATACATTTTAATTAAGGTATGGTATAATCGTTATAAAGTTTTGGTAAATTTATAGTATTATGTAATAATATTATTTTAAGTAAATTTCTTAATATTATTTTAAGTAATTTCTTATAAAAGTTTATGTAAATAGTTAAATTTAATACTTTAAATATTTTTTATTTAATTTGTAAATTTGGTGTGTATTTTAAATTATTTATTTCTATATTTAGCATATAAATTTTAATTAAGGCATAGTACAATCCAATCAATTAGTTGTAAAGTTTTGGTAAATTTATAGTATTATGTAATAATATTTTTTTAAGTAATTTTCTTAATATTATTTTAAGTAATTTTCTTATAAAAGTTTATGTAAGTAACTAAATTTAATACTTTAAATATTTTTGATTTAATCTGTAAATTTTGTGTGTATTTTAAATTATTTATTTCCATTGGATTTTAAATTATTTATTTCCATATTTAGCATATAAATTTTAATTAAGGCATAGTACAATCGATTAGTTATAACTTTTTGGTAAATTTATGAAGAAACAAAAAACTTTTGTTGTTGTTTGATTATTTAAATTAAGTTTTAATAATTTTAGGAAAGATGGAGTATATTATTAAAATTTAATATTTTTAAATTAATTTTGGTGTTGATTTTAAATTATTTATTACCATATTTATCATATAAATTCATTGTATAAGTATATGACATAATACAATTGATTTGAAATTTTTTTACCTCCATTGCAATCTTGATACGGTTTTTTTTTTCCTTTATTAAATCATGTCATCAATTTATGATCCTGTGTCTGAAATTACTATGCAAAAGAAGATTTGGCGAATTAAAGTTAAATGTTTGAGGCTTTGGATATCACACCTTGATAATACAGACAAAAAACATACCTGGATATGATTATGATGGATGAAAAAGTAAATTTTAGTTGATTATAATGATTAAATATTTTTTAAGTATACGATATATTTTATATTTCCACAACTTTTAGATTATTAGCATGATAAGATTTTTTATTTAATTATTATTATATTATATGTGTAGGGTTCGAAGATTCAAGCAACAATTCGCCATAATCACATTTCAAAATTTGAGAAATTGTTAAGTGAGGGGGCAACATATATTATATCAAATTTCCATGTTGCTGAAAATATTGGGTCGGTCCTTATTACAAATCATGAATTCAAGTTGAACATCCATAATTACACGTTGGTGCGATTGACTTCGCAATTGGAAACCAACAAAACTGACTTGAATTTTATTGATTTTGATACAATCAATTCTGAAGACAACACTAGAGATACAGTACTTATAGGTATGTTTTAAAAGTTTATTATTATTTTTTTAATAGAAACTAATTATACTTTTAAAAAAATTATTCTATTTTTTCTTACAATGACAATATCCACAGACATAATTTCTTTGGCGGTAAAAATAGGAGATATAATTTGTGTTTGTGCAAGGTGGAAGCCTACAGATAAAATTGATATTGAGCTTGAAGATGAACGGTAACTTTCTTTTAAAATATTTATTCATATTTTTTTAACTCAATTTTATGTTTAATGTTTTTTTAAATTAAAATTTTAACACCAATTTAAGACACACAATCATGACTTGTACATTGTGGGGAGAATATGCAAGACAATTGATACAATATAAGAGGAACAATCCAAACCAAACACTTATTATTGTTCTTGAGTATGCCAAAATCAACAATAATTATAAAGGCACATTTTTTTTAAACTCATTTTATTTATGTATAATTTTGTAAGTATTTAGATGTCATTAGATGTTTATTCTAATATATTTAGCCATTAATCATATATTATTTATCCTCTAATTTCATAGATATGTTTTAACAATAATAATAATTATTATATAAAAATTTAAATCATACTTTCTTTGAAATATGCTATAGGAAAAAATATATCAAATTCTTGGAATGCAACAAGAATAACAATTAATGAAAATATAAAAGAAGTTCATGATTTCCGAAAGAGGTACACGCTCAATCTATACATTACATTTATTGATTTTTTCTTTAAAAAAATATATCTATAAATTTTAATATTTATATATTTGGAAATGTAGCATGAGTTTAATAGGCCATGATAGATTGCCTGGACAGTCTCATATAAATCATATTGGTAGAAGCTTCATCTTTGAAGAATTTACACCAGATGTAGAAGTGATTTATCTTACAGAAATTCAAGACATCAAGGATGTAAATATTCTATTATAATTTTTTTATTTTAAAATATTTTTTTACAAAGATTAAAATGCATTACAGTTATTGTATAACTTATGTTAATTTATATTTCCATCAGTAATTTTTAGAAAAGCTATTGGATTGTTGTTGCAAATGCACAAAGGATCCAAACTCAATATGGATGATATTATAATGGATGTAACAAATGCACCAAGAAAGTTATTGATAAATTTAGAGTCACTTACTGTGAGAAGTGTAAGCAGGACATACCAATACCTGTGTCACAGTAAGTTTTATTTTTTTCTTTGAGGGTTTAACATATTTTTTTTAAATTTACTTTTTTCTTTTGAAAATGACAAATAAAATTTTATTAAGTTATTTTGCATTTCAACAGATATAAAATTCATCTCAAGGTTTTCGATGAAACTGAGAGTACTTCCTTTATAGTATTTGATAGAGAAATTAGTCCAATCATTGGAAAAACAGCAGCCGAACTCATTGAAAATCTTGAGAATGTATTTTATAATTTTCATATACTGACATCTATAAAGAATAGAATTGCATTAATCAAATTTCACATATTACAAATTTTCACATGACTGAAAGATATGACATACATTAGAATTTAGTTTGCAAAATACAACATACATGTTATACCTATCCTATGTTTTATTATAATTCTTTTTTGTTTTTTTATTAGCTGGACTTGGTTGGATCATTTCCTAAAGAGCTTGACACTCTTATTGGTTCGAGTTCATCTTTAGATTCCATATCTCTAAAAGAAATATAATTAGTCAATGGAATGCATACACTGTGATGAAAGTATCCTACTATGATAAAGGCTATAACGAATAGATCAAAAGCGAAAAAGGTATTGAAATTCAAAATTAAAAATGAATTTATGGTGATTTGCTCCATCTTTTCTAACTGTTATAGTATTATACTGTTATTTTTATGTTTACATACAGCCTTTAGGATCCTCCATGAATGATGTTTTTTCAAATAAAATGAGTACTCCAAAAGGAAAGCGTAAACTGGTTGACTTTGAGACTATTGATGATGATGAAGATAATGTTCTGGATCAGACTCAAATGCCGGCCACGAATAAAAGGATGATTCAAGTAAAAGTTGAAGATGATCAATCTTAAGAAACAAAACCTATTACTTCATGAAATACTTAGGATTTATCCATAAATTTAATTATAACTGCAGATTTAGATTATCATAATTTTTATGAAACTATGAATGATTATTTTAATTATATTATCAATTATATCCTTCAAACTTTTCTAGAATCAAGAATTAATGTTTATTTCAATACTATTACCAACTCTATTTTCCATATCAAGTAGACATGCGCCACCACAAGAATAAGAATTCAAAATCTAAATTGTCTCATACAAAATTAATTTATTCAAAAAGCCTCAAAAAATTTAATTTTACCTACAAATAAAACCATAGCTTTTAACTTTTCTCCAAAATGGTCATTTAAACCTAAAAATAATCAATTTTATTTATGAGTTTAAAATATTAATTACTTTAAATATTAAAATACTTAAAATAAAAGAGAAACTCTCTTGTGAGACGGGTTATTTGGAAGACGGGTGTGAGAAGGGTCGACCCATCACTAAAGTATGCTTATTATAGAATTAAAGTATGATTATTTGTAGTTAAAGTATGTCAATAATAAATTATATTATAACACACTGAAATCATACTTTAATGCATAATCCAGCATATTTTAGAAAATATACTTTAACAACAATTAGAGATACTTTATTTAAATAATACACATACTTTAACCTGTCTCACTAACCGTCTCACGTAAATAGTGTCTCACAAGAGAATTTGTCAAAAATAAAATATTAATTGCATTATTAAAATATTTTAAAAAGGAGGAGGCCTAATGAAGAAGGAAAAGCAAGCAACAACACAGTTAATGTTGTGTTTGGTGATGTTTTTAGAAATTTACAGTAATTAATGTTACAGATAATATAAATATGATTATATTTTTCACTTTTTATTTATTTCAATTCAGTTACATAATATATCATTTAAAGGTAAACATTATATTCGAACATGAAAAATAGAACGAAAATAACATTACATCAAAACATATCGAAATTAACATAATAAAGTAAAGATCATTTAAAAAAGTTATATTATAAAAAATATAACCCGTGTAACACGGGAAACATACTAGTGTAAATAGAATGTATCATATATTTTTACTACTAATAAAATATACAAAAATAATTAGGACAATTTAAAATGAAAATTGTTTAAAAATACCACGGGCAAAGGGAGTAATATTTTTGGAAAATTTTGGAAATCATTCTCTGCACTACAACTCCTCATACAACAACCAAGCGCAACTCCATTCTTGAATTCTTGGTTTTCAAGCGATCCTATATACTAAAATATACACTTGCAAATCTACACGTGATTATTCAATCATGCATAGTTTTTTAATATAATATATGTGGAACTCTACAACTAGATATATTTTCACACACTACCATGTGTTAATTGTATAATAAAAAATAAATAAAAAAAAGTGTCCAAGTGTGTCATTTTTCAAAAAGGAAAACATCGGGTGATATTTTTTCTTTAAATTAAATGTTAAATGGGTTGTTTTTCATTTCTAATCAAGAATAAAAACTCCTCTTATTAAGTACGATTATAATTTCTCTCATATTTTACTTCTAGAATTAGAATTTAGTTTTTAAGATATTATATTAATTTATAATTTTATAGGATATACTTATCTTTCAACTCATAATTAAGAAGACTACCTGCATGCTCAAAAATCAATTACAAAGAAAGGAGCAATACATTGAGCAACTGACATTTATGTCATATGTACATTCAAACAATCACAGTTTGTAATCTTACATTTGAGCTTGACTTAATGTCATCATCATGTACTAACAGACACAAGCTAAGCCAAATTCTTGGCTGAAACTATTCCTGAAATATGAAGAAACAAGAAACAGAGAGTTCCTTCTCCCTGCCATGCCTCTTAAGAACCGTAAATCGAAAAAATAAAACAAAATTCCAACTTCTATGTAGGGCTGGCAAACCTTGACACAGACAACAAAACCTAGCATCAACTCAAACCCAACCCAAAGGCACTGAGAAAAAAACGAAAACCGTATCCAGAATCTAACATGATTTGTACAATTTCTATCTTGAAATGTAATGATTTTGATATTTCACATAACCTTTGACGTATTTTTAGTATAATGAAGAAACAATGAAACGATCACCTGAATTGCCAGCCCCACTTTAACGTTGTCATGTGCAGTAGAGCTTGTGATCAAATTTGAGGCTGCTCTAACCAGAAATGTAATGAACCCTTGCAAGACCAAGTAAAAAATCGTACACTGGTGAATCCTTCAACCAGCGTGAGTCATCACTCCAAGCATTAAGAAAAGTTGGCAAGGACTCCATAACATGGCTTTGAGTACCAAAGAGATGTCCCAAGAAATGATAACGAGAGCATTCTTTGCTAGCACATCAAACTCAAGCGATTTCAGTAGTTATATTCCTTCCAGTTGAGGGCGTTTTTTGTTTAATGGGCATGGAATCTAAATCGTCTTCCAGATCACTGAACGATATATCATCTTCATTTACTACATTTGAGGTGCCAATGTACCCGATTAATTCTGAATCATCCTTTAGCCAGTCATCCTCATCATCATCGTCATCCTCCACTGGCGTTATAACAGAAGGGCCCACAACTATCTCCTTATCTTGAAGTTCGGGTGGTGGATCTTCTTTGATAACAGACTTGTCGATGAACTCAACTTCATCAAGTGAGTGCTTCTCGATCTCACGCTCAGCTCTCACTTGATGAGTTGAATGTTCGGAAGGTGATATCCACTCTGAGTTATGTCCAAAATGTGTGTCCTCATAAGAGTGTGTGATAAAACTCTCGCGTGGAGAATCTGTGCTGCCTTTTGAGTGAAAATTACTCATTCCTAACCAGTCTGTCTCACCTTTTGTTCGCTTTTGTAGCTCTTGCATCCACATAGCCCTTGCTTGCACAAGCTGTAAGTGAAACACAGATAAAGGTAACTAAATTAATTCATTTACTCTTTTTGTTATATGATGCTATGCACTCTAATAAGAAAGCTTGATGGTAAGCTCTTTGATAAACAAAACCAACCTACTCCCGCTCTAATTCATAATTTGATATGGATAGTGGCGGTAGGCAGACCAAAAAAAAGGCAGTGAAAAAAACGAGTTAAACAAGCTTCTGTCTTCTAGAACTGAGAATAGACACTATGCTAAGCTGGCGACAAGTATTGTGCCTCATAACACGATAAGAGAAGAACCTAAGAATCACCAACTGATCTCCAAGTCAAGTAACACAGTTGAGAAAAGATATTCCATAAACTCATGTGAGGCTCGCTAAAGTTAAAAGTAGACACCCTCACATTTACAAAAATCACAGTGATTTGCAGTGTCATGAATAGTCATTAGAAAGAATCCAGTTTTTGGAAGAATGCCTCATTTGTCTTGTGTTAGAAACACAAAGCCTATACTCAGGTTCTTCAAATTACAACTTTTTAATACTCCGTCCATCCTATTAGAGTCTTTACCTTCACTATAGATACAAAATTTAGTAAATGTTGTCTTTTTTACCAACTTTATTGACTTTTGAGGGTAATGTTGTCTTTGTAAATAATAAATACTGTAAATGATAAAGCAAATCCAAATCACCATCTTAATTTGAACTTTTTCCAGTCCTATATCACCAATCGCTAGCATAGGTACGGGCTGTATTTGCTAGATATTGAGGACACGTGGACAAAATTAAGTTTTTTAAGGTAAGAAAATAAATTAGGACTATGTTATCAGTGTGATAATATGGATTGCAACTTGGCAAGAGGAAAATGTGGATAAGGAAAAAGATGAGACCCAATATGGCTTTTAGATGGTTTCAAAATTTATAAGCTCAAATTGACAGTTTTAAGTGATTAGATCCTAAACTGATAAAGCTTTTCGTTTAAGCCCTGAAAGGTTGACCCATCTTTAGCAACTTGGTTCAATAAAATTACAATTAAATTTCTATAATGAATAGAGATTCAATTGAAATATGAAGGATACATTTTTCTGAAGAGAGATTAATACAAAATTTGGAAAAGATCACAGAGAATTGAGCGAATATGATGGCACTTCTATAAGACCATTTAACAAAATCGGAAAAACATCAGGAGTTGTAAAATGAGTCATTGTAAACGTAAATGTTAACTGATGTTCAGGAGGCACGTGTAACAATCTACATATAACTGGAGAGGAAAATAAAAGAAGGAAGTTTATGAAATTATCTCCAATGCAAACGTGTTCCAAAGTAATGTCTAATCCTACAAGGCTACAACTAGACCAGGTGGGGCCAAAACAGAATACTTATAAGTGCTCTTTGCCATGAGGCCATTAAGACCCCTAACAAATAGATGTATAAAGACAATGACAAATTGGGTACTGAATGTAAATAATTGTACTTGAAAGAAGGGGGAGTACCTAACTCTATAACTATCTATTTTAGAACAAGGACCCTAATGAAATGAAACTGAGCACACCCATAAAGATATAGAAGCTCGTTAGCCTGGTGCCAGTTTTGTACTCAATGATGTAGGACAACTTGCATTTTTGAAAGAACGAAGCAAAATCAACTGCTAGTCTGCTACCATGAATCATCTTTGAAGGTTAAATGAATATACAAAATGCTATTACAAACCTGTGGAGATGACAGCTGGTCAGCATCATGTTTATTCAACCTCGAATGAAGAAGAACAAAATAGACCATCCAAAAGTAGCCCTCACTCATATGGACTGGGCAAAGTTCATATCTAAGTGCGGCCAATCGAGGTGCTAAATGTTCAATAGCCAACAAATGCTTGTACTGGGCATCGGATATATCAAAATCTGGAGAAAAAAAAAAGATGATAAAATTAATCGGGCAAATGCTGTCACATAGAGATGTTTAACAGAAATGATAGCACTTAAAATCGAATGAGGCTGGCATCTGCATTTGTTGACTTATCAAAATCAAGATACCCAATTTAGGGCAAAATATGCACCAATAATTAACATTTGGTGCACCACTGGACATTTTATACCTGCTTGTACTGGGCATATCACTTTGTTTCCTTATATTTTCACGTGAGGTATGCAACTCAGCATATTCTCTGTCTCTACCACAGAGTTATGCACAATAGAGAATATCTTCTCATATCCAAAATTGAAGAACATATAGAAATTCGAATCAGGATCTCCATTTAAAATTTATCTAGCCCTAATAACATATGCATCATTCTAATAACTCCCAACTTGCTGAATTCTGATACTAAGTACGTAAATCAAACAACATTCAACAACCTCAACTCTGCAACTTTGCTGCAAGTACCACATTTTGACATAAAGTACTGTACATCAATTTTTCAATCTACATACTATATGATATGACAAACTGGTGGGCTCAATAAGCTCCTTTATTTGTTATTAACATTAAATCGTGACATAAGTTAACAAATTACGAATATACTTCAAGAAGTGAGAATGCACAGGAACCATGAATAAGTGCTCAACAGTATTTAAGATTCATCAAATGGGCCCTATTAATTGGAACTTGGAGTGCTTATTATTGGTTACCACATGCATTATCTTCAAGACTATCAAAAATTATCTCCAAATATCTGACTTCCAAAGATATTTGTCAATATTTTCAAATTGAAGCTCAAGTCCCCATGATCAACATAAAGTACACTTGTTCCAAACCACCTCAGAAACAATAGGCCTCACTATAACATAGTCCAGTTAAAGACACTCGCACTTGGTTCTACAGAGATAGCGAAGAGAAACAAAATGAGTTATTATTAGGCTAATGCCACATCAGTAATAGCTTTAACATGCTTAAGCCTATAAAACACATATCACAATCTTTTCATTTTTACACATTGATAAATGTAATGCCAAAATATATATTCACAACCAGCAATGGCAGAAAGCCCAAAGGAAAGAATATCCAATCAGACTATTTATCATGAAATCAAACTAATAAAAGTATTTCCTCACCATCAAATTCCTCTTCGTCTGATAATGGGAAATCCAACCAGGTCTCAGGATGATGAGCAATGTTCCTCGAAAAGGCCAACGCTTCCTCAGTAATCCCAATTGCCTCTTCCAAAACATTACTATAATATTCTCCCGGTAGCGTTGAATCCTCCAACTCCCCTAATTCATCATACTCTCCTTCAACATACTCCACCGATTCTTCCTCCTCTTCCTCAGCATTTCCAGATACGGCAACATCAGATTTCGATTCTACATGTGGAGAACCCGATCTCTGACTAAAAGGTGGCGGAGGTAACGGAGGAGGTGGAGGCGGAGGAGCGAGAAACGAAGCAACGCCCCAAAACTGACGTGCGAAACTCTCTTTGATTTCCGACAAATCCTCTCTCACTCCACGCCCTTGATCGTAATCACCCTCAAGGTCTCCGTCGGCGCCACGATTGGGACTGGCATCGCCATCACTGTCTGTCAATAGGCGATCTTCTGCATAGAGCGTAGTTTGCCGAGGCCGATCTTCCGCAAGCACGGCGTCGTCTACGGTGTTGTTGTCATCATCCGACGGCGCCGCATCTTCGTCGAAACGGAGAGAGTCGGCGATGGAACGAGCCAGCCAGGACATGCTCCCGCGAGCGCGACGTCGTTTTGGGCAATTGGGATCGACCTTGGTTTTCAAACAAAATTCTTAAAAGCAGGTGCAGGAATGATGATGTTTTCATTGCAATGGATTATTTTGTCTCCCGTTTCTTTATGCTGCTGACGTGGAATATCATTTCTTAATTCTTTTTTAAAATAGCAAATCATGATGAAATAGGATTTTTTGTTTTTAATAAAATTAGTTATATTTCTTTGAGTTACTTTTTTTATTTATAAATAAATCAAATATACACGCTTCTTGGTTAGTTAATAGCCTATGCATTAGCTGTAAATGCTTACCTAAATCTTTATTAAGAAATGGTAGGGCTATGTTCGTTCTAAAATAAAGAATAAAATAAAAATGTCAGGATTATATTCATTACTTTCAAACTTATCCTCTACATTCATAATTCATTGTGAATGTTGAATTTGTTGCTGGGAGATTTCAAATAAACTATTTCCATATTTATTATATTTATGAATATGATAATAGAAAAAAATAAAATCACCTTGGTCGATAAAGTGGTGTTAGTATTCAGTTTAACTCGTACATATTTTGTTATATTATTTTACGTTCACAGTTGATGAGGCTACATCAAATTATTAATAAAATAAATAAAATCATTATACACAAAAGATAACATATGAATGTAATCTTTCATATCTTTCTTCAATTTCTTAGTGGTTTTCGATTTCACGTTGTCTTTCCATATTTCCAACGCCATTGTAAATATCAAGTCAGTACTCAATATCTATCTCAATACTATCTCAAGATAACTGTAATAAATCTATCAACTCCCTTTACCTTCTATCTCATTTATGAGATTATAATAATTACCCGGATACAAAGGCGGACCTACATTGGGGTCAAGGAGGGCACGTGGCCCCCCTGAACTTTTGCAAATATTTACTATATATATGATAAATTTTAATAAATTATTAAGTATCCCAGTGGCCCCCCTGAACTTTTGCAAATATTTACTATATATATGATAAATTTTAATAAATTATTAAGTATCCAGTGGTTTGAGCGCTCTTAGACAAATAAGAGGTCGTGGATAGAGCCCCTTCGGCTTTTTTTTTCCTTTTTCTTAATTTACTTTTTTTTTTATTTATTCTTTCTTTTATTTCATTTCGACACTTTTTTTTTATTTATTCTTTCTTTTATTTCATTTCGACACTGATTTTCTATTATATTTTGATGTTACATTCTATTACACACGTTAGATGAATGATACATAGGTGAAAGATAAAATATTAACAATTTACTTTTTTTTTCCTTTTTCTACTAAATATTGTTTCTTCTTTCTTCTAATATACACTTAGGTACAAAGTACATTTTTATTTATTCTTTCTTTTATTTCATTTCGGCACTGATTTTCTATTATATTTTGATGTTACATTCTATTACACACGTTAGATGAGTGATATGTATGCGGAAGAAAAATATAAACTTTTTCCTATATGTTAATATTTTAACTTTCACCTATGTGTCATTCATCCAACACTTCTTAAAAGTAATATCAAAATATAACAGAAGATTCAAATCGATGTTACTTTTCTATTATAATGTGGCCCTCCTGAGCGAGAATCCTGGGTCCGTCACTGCCCGGATAACCCATTTTCTCTATTGTAGTGTTAACTGAAAAGTCACTCTTATTAATATATAAAATTATATAAGATAAATATAAATACATATTTATCCACATCAACTACTCCCTCTACTCTGATTATTTTCATCGAAGAATTATTCAGAGTACACAAATATAAAGCTATTATAGAAAACATAACACGGGAGAAATCAGAGGTCATGGGGAAGCCTCTTTTCATGGAGTATTTTGTTTCATCACACTCGTGTGTAATTTGAGGGTCTCAAAAAATTCTCAAAGGTAACATATCAAACACTTGAACATCACAGTATAATCTATCAAGCTTGACATACATATGCAGTATCAAAAAGCAAAATACAACTTCAAATCAAATATCATCAACTAGCAGCACATCACAGCAAGCCAACGAAACTTTGGCATCACTTATTTCATTATGAATTCTCAATTCTATGTGACTAGTTTAATTTTTTTCCATTTGAATATAATGCAATTTTTTATTGCATACCCTAATTAAATATGGTTCTCTTGTAAACAAGTTCCTATAAATTATAGATGGGATCATCATTTAACGCCCGAGACAAATTGACTTTTAACTAAACTTCATGTGACTTCATTATAATAGATAAGGTGATCATTTAACAATAATATACATCCACTCTTGTTCTTCATGTAATATATTATGTTCATACATTATTTTATTCCTAAAAGTTAATTTTTATTTTAGGAGTTTAATGTTATATTTTAGGGCATAATTATATTTCTCTTATGTGTTTCGTAAATTATTTTACTTTTGCAATTCAACAAAAAAAAAAATTTTGCTTACACGAGCTTCAATATAGCTATGAAATTTTTATATATGGAGTATAATATTTGTTCATGTAATGATGCAATACTTCTTTTTTTAACTTCTACTTTTGATATATATATATATATATATATATATATATATATATATATATATATATATATATATATATATATATATATATATATATATATATATATATATATATATATATATATATATATATATATTCCAATCAAAGATGGAGGGTGGAATTTTAGTGAGGAAGACCCAATTTAAAGTGATGTGGTGCTCTTAAATTTTTAACTGAGTGTCGATTCACTGTATGGTCGAACTTCAGAGCAATGAAGCTTCTCTCTTGTGTAACGCAGCGATGACAAAAAATTGTGAGGTGGTATGCAACTTGCTCACCAAGTGAAAAAATAAGGGGGTGTTTGATTAAAATAGGGGAATAGGAAACGGAATTACTTTGAAAGTAGCAAATGAGATCACATGTTACAATTCACTATTTCATCTACGTTCAAAGAATGACTTTCATTCCACACATAATTTAACACTTTGATTGATTGCCAGAAATCATGGAATCAAATTACTATCCATTACTCATTACCAAACATTCATATTCACTTTGATACTCGTTCCTTCCTACCAAACCTCCCAAACGAACACTCCCTAAGGGTTTTACTTGAGTCAAATCTTCAATTTTAAGACTTGAAATGATTTAGTTGGGCCTTTTCAAATCTTCAATTTTAATAATTTCGAGTTCATGACTTGATTGACTTAACGGTGAGGATTTGAGATGCTTTAGAGTAAAATCCACCAAAGTCTCAAATTTGAAACTCGTGATGTTATCAACAACTATAAGATCAGTCCATATAAAATACAAATCTCAGACTTGAAATGAGGTTAAGCCAGTAAACAGTGGATTCTCACCCTACTAGTAGATAGTTGAAATGGCTAGACTGTGGGTTCTAACCTCGTTAGTGAACTGTGTTCTAGTCTCCCTCTAGTTGGTCTATCTACGGCCCATATAAGAAAAAATCAAGTTTTTATTTTCCAAATTTATATTATGTGTACAACCATATGCTGTAATTAAAACAATTGATGATCTAACCAAAATGCTAAGAAGATAACCAACCATATAGCTAGCAAAGGAAACACAACTGAAAGTTGAAAAAAATAATAGTCTCTCAATATAAATGAATTAAATTGGTAGAGATGTCAGAATTAATAGAAGAAACCTCATCAATCACCTTACCACCAAGTGCAATCTCATCCTTTAGCAAACTCGTGTGAGAAACTCCATTGATCTTAATCACCTTAATCGACTGATTACTCACTCCACCCCACATTGATTCCAATGCCAACAAGCTCACCATATTGACGGTCCCATCCCCGTCGCCATACACGATTTCAGGCCTCTCATCGAACCCCTCCTTACCGTAAACCAACGTCTCCGGCGTCCTCACCCGACTCCCAACCAAGCACGTGACCGGAACCTCAGGCAACGGCAAACTACCGACCAAAGGCAACACTCTCGTTTCGTAAGGGTGGACCCCTTCAGGAAACCCAATATCCCTTAAGAAATCCGTGAGATCATGACTAGAATACGAGGCAGTAGGCGTGATCAAGAGTGACTTGCCCTCGCCAAACACAGCAGGCGAGGGCAGTAACCACAAGTTACTAGTGGAGCTCCGTTGCTCTTCCCGTACGAGCAACGGATCCACTAAAGGCACCCCAAGGGTGTTGCCCGAGGCGAATGTGCGCATCTCGTCGACCGTGCCGCCCCATGGGGCGGACAAGGCAATCAAGTGTTTGATATATTTTTGGCGCCAAGGAACGGGAGACCGGTCGAGTAGGTGAAGGGTGAAGAGGCCACCAAGGCTGTGAGAAAGAAGGATGACCGGCATTCCCCCGTTGGAAGCGCTGGCTGATTCCACAAAGGCTTTGAGGTCGGAGAGGAATTTGGAGGCGACGAATGAGGGGTGGCCACGTGCGGCCAATCCGTAATGAAAGTCGTAGGGTGCACCGAAGAGGTTGACTCCGTCGATGTAGCCGATCTCTTCCAAGGATCTTACTAGGGGTTCCATGTACGATGTAATCTTCCTGCAATCGGAATATGTATACCATGTAATCATGAAACTTAATTGATTCCTTATGTAGTCACTTGAATCCATAATACTCCTCCCCCATACGAGCATGATTCATTTGGATTAAAAATTTGAGAGTATTATAGTTATAACTTATTAATACGACGGCACTAATTATAAACACAAAAATTGGAATCGGTTCTACATAGAATAATGATTACTCTTCAATCTTCAATATAATAGAAACTAACTCAACAGTATAAGAGACAATTACTCTTCTATACAAAAAAGCATTATTAATTTACCGTTGTTATTGAATTCTTTTAAGTAAAATAATACTCCCTCCGTCCCAAGAATACATTCGCGTATTCTTGGGCACGAAGTTTAACAAAAGTAACTTTTTGGTGGTGTGATATAAGAAAGAGAAGGGATATTTTGGGTAATTTAGTAGAATAAAGTGTATGATATAGTTGACTTTAACTAAATTGTGTGTAAAAAGAAGGTAGCATTTTTGTAATACTGTAGTATTGTAAGGTTAGTGATATTGTGTATTGTTTCCATTTTTAGAGGGGCAAATGTATTCTTGGGACGGATCAAAATGGAAAGGGCGAATGTATTCTTGGGACATTTAGTAGAATAAAGTGTATGATATAGTTGACTTTAACTAAATTGTGTGTAAAAAGAAGGTGACATTTTTGTAATACTGTAGTATTGTAAGGTTAGTGATATTGTGTATTGTTTCCATTTTTAGGGGGCGAATGTATTCTTGTGACGGACCAAAATGGAAAGGACGAATGTATTCTTGAGACGGAGGGAGTACTATATATTTTAAAGAGTAATCTCTCGCGAAAGGGTGCACCATACACCTAATTGAACATTCAATTATAAATTATCATAAAGTTAAAAAAGAAAAATTAAGAGATGCACAAGGCCAAATATGTTGGTATCCGTAAAAATGTCATTTTTAAAAAAATCACTCACTTATCATTGGCTGTGAAACCTCGAACCATTATTTCTATATGACTACATTTGCGACTCCACACACATATCATGCGGCCATGTTTGAGATTCTATAAACAATTTTCTAATTAGACAACTTGTGCAACTGACTCACACAATTTTTTTACATGGCGGTTATACATGACTATATGTGTGACAACACATACTTTTTTTTTACTTGACATATGCAAGTTTGTAGTAAAAAGAAGCAAAAAATTCAAAAGATGGTCTTTTTTTCAAAAAAAATTATATTGGGTGACAATTTTTATAATCAACTACTCCATTAAGATATTTTTTCAATAAATATATTAGTAGACAGTAAAAATATTAGACAAACTGAAATCCCAAACAATTTTACACAAGCTACCATTGAAAGGTCCAACTTTTCCATCCAAACAAACACACCCGAAAATTCCATATTATTCTTTTGATTTTATTGATCATCGATCATCACTAGTTAAACATTATGGAATAGTATATATGAGTTTAAATAAATGAATCAAAAAAACCAAACACCATCTCGCAGATAAATTGTTTACATCACTCCTAAAAAAATCTAGTTTCAGATCACCTATTTGAATTTTGGTGTTTCATCTTTTTTTTTTTTGAATTTTTGGTGTTTCATCTTGTATTTCACTCTTTAATTAAATAATACATATCATTATTATTTCTTAAATTAATGTCACATGTTCAAAAAGTTTAATAATCTAGAGTAAAGTTTTTTATATCATGTAATATCAATTAAAAATTTATATTCAAATAAATTCTAAAATTAAAGACAATTAAATAAAAAACTTACTTGAGATTGGGATCAAGATACAAAAGAGCAGCAGTGGAGCCAAAAGAAGGCACTCTAGTCTCCACACCAGGGGCATTACGGTAATCATCCTCATCAGGGTGTAGTAGATCATCATCCTCTGGTTGAAGCATTGGGTAAAGGGTCGCAAGAGCACCTTCGGGTCGAACCAGATCCGGAACAGCCATCCGGGTCCTTTCTAAGCGGGTTCCACCGGTTGCAGAAGAAGCTTGATGGGTTGTACTCCTCTGTGAGCCGGGCTTCCAGCTGGTTGCCTCCGCTCCCCGGTATTAGTACCACCGGGTGTAGGGTGAGGGCTGATGCTGTGCACCCGGTGCACAGCAGCGTGGCCAATGAAATCACTGCCACTGTTTTGTGCACATGGTGATAGTTCATGGTTATTAAACTAACGCTTTAGGATAATTTGAGATGAGATGGAATTAAGAAAGGGGTTGGAAAATGGAGTAATTTCTTGATTTTTTACCTTTAATTTTTACATGGTGGGGAATTATCTTCCTGGTTGATTTTAACTTGTGTTTTAAGCCACTCATTATTTTTGGAATTTCAAATTGTTTTGTATTTTATTTTTTGAGAATAGACATATAGTTTCGATTATCTTAGTATCTTAGTGCTCCAATTCGACTTGACCCAATTTAAAAGTACGGATATATCATTAGATTAGATGAGTAATAGAAAATTTCTTCACTCAGTTTTGCCCCTACTTTTATTTATCTTATACTCCTATGTCGTCACTTTTTAAGTTTGTCTGTCCAAAAATTATTTTCACACTTAAAAAAAATAAAATAAAACTTTTTTTTGTCCTAATAAAACTTTTTCACATTCATTTTATAATAAAAAGAGGTGTGAAAGTTATGTTGGAATAGAAGAAGTAACACTCAAAAGTTCAGTATTCTTCTCTGGCTCATATTTAAGGGTCGTCTTCTCACCAAGGATTGAGTATGGGATCTGGAAGGAGATCGTAAATTGTGGCTTCTACATTGATAACATAGAGATTGTCGACCACCTTTTCTTTAAATGTCCATATTTTAGACAGTTTGGAAGATCGTTCGGCGACAAATTGGATGGCTGAAGCGTATCCAGTCGATTCAAGCAGGATTTAAATGAATTTACAAAGAGAAGAGACTGTCTCTCAGCAAAAGAAATTACGTACTCTAGCTCTTGCATTTTGTGTAGCAAGATTGTGGGATCTTCGAAATGTAAGACTATTCGAAGGAGTGAGCTCTCCCATGCAACAGATAGCCAACGCTATTACCCTTGAAACTTTTAGACTAGAATACTTATTCTGCTGTTTTTGATGTGCTTCTTGCTCATATGTCACAGTGTTTACATATTTTGAGTATGCTTTGCTTCTTAATTTGTAAACTATGATCTGATATCTGAATACAATTTACCGCAGAATAATACTCCATTCGTCTGCTTTAAAGAGTTCATTTTTTTATTTTTTGGCATCCGTCCTAAAGAGTCAATTTTCCTTTTTAGATATATGAGACCCACACACACTCACTAATACAATTAAAATATGGATCCACATATAACAACAAATTTTGTATTTATGATAAAATTAACACAAAAGAGTGTACAAATATAATCCAAATGGATTTAATTTAAAGAATTTGTAAATGGGTTACCATCTCTAAGTAATCCTCTGATTCTTCTCTCGAACCAATTTGACTTTTGACTTGAATGTGTAGAACATCGTTGATTCCGCGAATAACATTGAAGAACTTGGGTTGAATAACGCCAGAACTTAGTCTCAATTTTGGTTAAAATTGATTAAGGTAAGCGAACCTTATCGTTTGTAGTGAGTGACCAAGTTTAAATATAGAACAAATGGAGATTTAAATCAAGAGTGTATCCGTGTTTGTTTTCAACCATGCTTTAGAGGAGTGATCGGATTTTGAGTTTTGAAAATTGAAAAGAGCAATTAAACTACCAATAATCTAAGTAAGAACCAAATAAAAGCAATTAACAATTAAGATGATTAAATAAAGTATCAAGTAACCAAATTAAATGAGATGGATGAGAAACAGTCTAAAGAAGAGCAAAGCTAACCACATTCAAGATCAAGGACACAACATGACTTATTAAACTCAAATGACAAATATCAATGATCATTGGAATATAAACAATCACAAGTAATCCCCTAATCCCTAGGTCAAAGAAATTAGGTTCTAAACTCATTACAAGTTTTAAGCACATAAGATTGAGTTTCACTTTCAATTCTTTTAAGGTACTATGCTAGCAAAATTAGTCTTCTCACTCAATTAATAGACCAAATATGATAAACCAATTAAGTGTTCTCACATGAATGTTCTAAGCATATAAAGATGTTACCACATTCTTCATACACTAACACACAAAATTCACATTATAATATGATTCAATCAAACCACTAATCATAATATTGGATTGGTCCTCCTAATACCATAAATAGAGAATTCAACCACACACATTATAATACAAATAAAATAAATCAAAGATCGTGTAAGAAAATCCAAAATCACATCAATTAAACCATTAAAAATTCAACAAATCCATAGATCCCTAATCCATCATGTGGCTAGCCTCACAAGAGGTCTAGCCAACAACAAACATCATCAAAACATCATTACAATGCTTAATAACATCCATTCTTGCAATGAAAACTAAGAAAATGCAAAGTAAAGGTGAGCTCTCCCCTATATTGGAACTTGGTTTGAAACTCTCCTTCAAGATGCAATCCTTCCTTCTTGTGCCTCAATCTCCTTTAGAAATGTGATGAGTGAATGAAAGACATGAAGTTTCATGGGTGAAGGTGTGAAAATGGTGGGAAAATGGTGGAAAATGAAGTGAAAAATGGATGGAGATAGTAGTGTGTGTGGAAAGTGGTGTGGAGTGTGTCTTTCACAAAAATGGAGGCCAGGGTTGATTCTACAATCCAAACTTGGAGAAAAAGCAGCCAAAATAAGAATAAAAACTGATTTTCTGGACAGATGGCTATTTTCACAAAAAATCGATAGAATTTTTGTGAGGGACGTCGAATTTTTCTGCAATTCAGCAGAAAAATTCGACCAAATATTTATGCTCTGGTCAAATTTCTCTATCAGTGTGCTCAGCCTCCGCTGCACTGTTTTCCCTTGATTCTGCACAAAAATTCGACAGAATTTATGTGATACTGGTCGAATTTTTGTGTCAGTTTGCTATTTTTCACTCTTTTTGCACAATTTTCTCCATTTTTGCTTGTTTTCTCCTCCGTTACACCTGTACGTGCATATTTTAACATTAGACTAATATTTTCCACCTTCTCCACCATATAAAAAGCGAAAAACAACACGAAAACACACAAAACAAACATAAAAACAACCTAAATATCTAGGTGAACTCAATGACGATCAAACCCCCCAAACTTAGAGCGTTGTTCATCCCGAACAACAAAACGAAATAAAAGAACTAGGAGTTGAATTCACCTAGGAAAAGAAATCATGAAAACAAAGTAATAATATACCACAATCAATCATCTTTAACTAACTTAATCAAATAGCATCAACATGAACAATGTCAATCACATACAAAGTTAACAAGTTCAAAAGTTTAAGGAAGCGAAGTAATGTTACCCTTCGATCTCAAATCTTTCGGGAGTATGAAGAACACTCAACACTTTTTAAAGTATGTAGGGATAATGCACTCATCGACCAATCATACTCGACTCACCATAAACTTACAAACGGACTACCCTTCTCAAGCCACCAAAACTAAACACAAAGATAAAAAAAGACTTTCATTTGGATGTAAGGTACGACTCTTTGGTAGGGTAGGATAAATTTGGATAAAAGTGACTCATTTTTGTGAGGGTGATCTAAGATATGATCCTTGATCGTTCTTGACATTATTCTTACTTTATTTCCAACTTCCTTTCCCTTTCTTTTCACTTCAAAACTTGAGTGATCAAGTTAGCTCCTCAATTTCATTTTTCTTTCTAATAACATATAGCTTTTTGATTCTTTTGGTAGATCCACTCATTTCTTGTTGCCTTGGAAATGACTCTTTAGCTTTGTAGAATATTAGCATGTATTAGCATCACTTCCTTCCATCCTTTATCAACTCACTAACTTTGTTCTTGTTCTATTTTCATCTTTACTCCTTTTCTTATGATTTTCTTCACTTCTTTCCACTAAAAACCAACTCTTTAATCACCCACACGAAAGGTTTTTATAAGGCCAAAAGTGGGATTTATTAGGCTTGTAATGAGCTTTTTAATCAAAGAAGAGGTTTAAGGCTCAAAGTGGTTTTCAAGAGAATCTTGTAGGGTGGGATATGATTTGGCTAGTAGCTTGATCAAAAATGGCCTAAGATCATTTCTAAATGTTTACATTCATCGGGCTCGTTCCGGAAGTCTGCAAGAAAATTCTAATTTGTTTAAAGCATGATTGACCCACTCCAAATGAAATTACATACCGTATGTGTGCATACGGTTGAGGCTCAAACCTTGCTTGCTTTTGCTCGAGATCTAAGGGCACGTTACCCTTTTTTTGTTTTCCTTTTGAACGAGTTATTCCTTGCATGTTTCAACATCATAGAGTTCAACCATTTAATCAAATCAGTCATCAAGCATTTAAAAGCGTTATATCATCACCCATATTTCCAACCCAAAGAAAATTAGAAAGAAAATTTACCCCACAACACAAAGACAAACAAAAAACCAAGCAACACACTAATCAAGAAAGAAATAAAGAAAAGAAAAGAACATCACAAAAGATGAATAAAAACATCCATACATCCCAATATCTAGAAATCCTATTACAATCCCAAATGAATCCAAAATCTACCACAATCCCAAAAACCAACATAAACAATAAAATATCCACAGCTACAATTTAAAAAAATAATCCAAATATAGTCAAATCAAATCACAGTTTAAGAACAGAAAAAGAGATAGAGAGATAGAGAGAGAGTAATGGATGAAGAGCAGAAAAATCCAGCATGATACGTCTGTGGCTTCTAGGACTCCTCGGTGTCATTGCCATCTTCCTCCTCACCGATCTCATCGGTATCCTCATTCTCATTAACCACTTCAGTGTTCTCATCCTCTCCTACTTCTTCAGGTACATCTTCATATTCTTGAGGTGGAATATACTCAGGCCAAGGCTGAAATACACTGGGAGCCTGAGGATTGCTCTGATTATACATCCAAGTCATCATTTCCTCCATGTTTTGCATACTCCTCTCCATGTTGTCTATCCTGAAGTCTGTCCTGTGCTGATGCCTCTGTATCTGTCTGATCTCAGCCCTCCACTCACTCCACTCATCTCCTCGCTGAGCTGCTGCCCGTGAACTCTCACCACACTCGAAAGTAGAGCGAGGTGTTCTCTCATTCTCTGGGATCAACTCAAGGTCCTCGACCATCTCTTTGTCTGAAACATGTCTCCCAAATAGATATTGGGCATTATTTGTATGGAACATTTGGAGAGTCTTGTCATAATCAGGACCAATAAGTGCAAGATTTCCTTCTGGACAAGCAGGGTAGATGGTGGTCAAACTGATAGGCCTAAGTGGGAAAAACTTAGCCATAGGAAATACAATCACCCAGTCTCTTCCTATCTGCTCTATCACTTGAGCCTGCTTCATACTTGCTATATTCAAATTTGCTCCACGAATAAGCCCTTGATTTACTTTGTCCAAACCAATTCCTTCTGCTATTATGGCCACCAACCCTCCTATCACAATCTTCTGAGGGCTCTTGCGTTTGGCCACTCTCTTAGCAGTGGTCATCCAGTACGCTCCAACACTAAAGGTTGTACCATCTATGATGCAACTCAGGACATTCAACTCTCTTTTCTCAACACACGCACCCTTTGACCTCCCAAATAGGGTATGTGCTAAAAATTTTTCTATGTATCGCACGGAAGGGTTCTTTATGTGTGCTACTCAAGAGCTGCATGGGTCATATTTAAATGGACTTTCAAGAAAAGCTCGGTGGGTGATAAAGTACCAAAAATTTTGCTCCACAAAGTCGGATCGACTCTCCCAATCCTTCAGTGTCTCTTTCCTCATGCTGTGAAAGAATTGATTCATACCCTTTGATTCATAAGTGTACTCTGTATTCCGGAGCTTGAACTTCATTATCCTAGGGAATGAAAATCTTGTATAATTCTTCACCTCCAGAGTTACCAAGAACTTTAGAGTAAACCCTCTATATGTCTATGAAAATCTTGTGGCGAACCAATCTAATCCAACACTTTCCATCATCCCTAGCACTTCATTCTGGATTCCCATCACTTCCATGCATCTCATATCTAACCATCTTGTTCTTTCTATTTTTGGGGCTAACATCCTCCATTTTTGACATTTTTCTTCCCATTCCTCTTGAGTGAACTCGACCCCATAATCGGAAGGATGCCACCCCTTTCTCAAGAGAAAGGCATTGATTCTGTCAAATTTTTCTTGAGTTAACTTTCCCTGCCAGTCTTGTTATCTCACCTACAAATATACAAGTAGCTTAATTCATTTCCAAATAAAACAACCAAGAGACACTCAAGCTTTATAAACAAACAATCAACATACTCAATTTCAAAGCAAAACAAGAGCATCACTTTCATGATTCTTGATAAGCATGGAGTAATGGTCATTACATAGCATTCAAGTGCAACACTTTATATCAATAATCCCAAGACAAGTAGTAAAATGCATGCTTCAAATTCCTCACAATTTAACAAGTTCAAAACATGCATCTTATACTCTCCACACAAACTTGATACATGTACATGCCTCAATACTCAACAATTTAACATGTTTGGACACTTCTCATGCCTGAGCACCTTTTCAAATTTTATGAAAACAATCATACACTTCTCACTTAACACATTCCCAAGCCTATCAATCACATTCCTCAAGAATTAAACTCCAATAGTTCAAAAATTTTTATTGAGGCAATTTAACAAACACCTGGTGGGCAAGAATTTCAAGTATTACTCAAAACACATATATACAGCCCCATATCTGCTTAGCATCCCTCATACAATTCAAGTAGATAAAGAACAACATTCTTCTTACTCAATTTCATCACAACAATCATTGATTTGGACAAGAACAATATGCACTTCGCAGTTTGCCCTAGCTCAAGTTCTTCCAATTCAACAGAAAATTTAAGCCCAAACATTCACACAATTCACCACTCATTCTTAAACAATGAATATCTATTCATGAATTCCTAGCCCTATACTTTCAATCTCTCACAGACTATTTCACAATATATACAAACCTTCAACAAGTATGAAATAGGGAGAAGAACTTACTATTTTCTCTTCAAAAGGGATGAACTTCGAATGGAATGGGGTGAAAATTGAATCCCAATTTCGAATTTCCAACGGGATTGAGGATCGATCAGTGTTTGTAGTGTTGGCGTCGAAAAAAGTAAAGGTGAAGTGTGTGAGAGTGTGGGAGATGAACAGGGGAGACGAGTTTAAGAATAGCCCTACTGTCATAAAAATTCGATCAAAATTTTATGTCGGAGTTGAATTTTTATGCAGCCCAACTTTTACTTACCTGGGTTAGCGCTCACAAAAATTCGATCGCATTTTTCTAAAGGGGATCGATTTTTTGTGAGTTTGTTGACTTTTCCACGCGCAGGTCAACTGCAGAGAAATTTGAGCACACTCATAAAAATTCGATCGAATTTTGTGAATATGTGCCCAAATCTGTAAAACTCACTGTAAGGAAAATTCGACGCACTGAGGTCGAATTTTTCTGCCAGAATCACCAAAAATTATTCTTTCCCTGTTTTCTCAATATTTATCCAACATATCACCATATATGATCAAATGTACCCAAAAACTCAAGTTATAGATCAAAATATACACAAAAAAACACTCCAAAAACACCATCATGCTTGTCAAAAAAAATTTTAAATTAACCATAAATCACGAGAAAGCTATCAAATACACAATAAGCACCCACAAATTACGAAATGCCCTCAAGTGGTGAATCACACCACGCACTCTCCCCCCAAACTTAAATCGAACACGAGTGAAGACTTTAAGTTTGCAAAAGTGGTGGGACTTACCCTCGAAGCATCCAACTTAGCGCTTCTCGTAATCCAATTCTTTAATCTCCCTCAGCAAGCATGATCAATCTACACCACCAAAACTACAAACAATATATGAAAAATAAAAGAAAAACATACTCTACTAGATTTATGATGAGTTTTAAGAAGAAAGGGTGCCCACATACACTATCTTCTTTTGAGAAGGAGATAGGTAATGCTTAACCCGATGACCATTAACAACGAACTCATCATTTGGCCCTTTGAGTTTCAATGTATGTCCTCCGATGACCTTCAACACTTCAAAGGGACCCATCCACTTATATTTTAGCTTTCTCGAAAATAATTTCAATCTTGAATTGAATACTAGCACTTTATCTCCGGGAGTAAATGTCTTCTCTCTCAACTTGACATAATGCCACTTTTTCACTTTCTCTTTGTAAATGGTGGAGTTATCATATGCTTTTTCACGAAATTCCTCCAACTCTACCATCTTTAACAACCTTGCTTGTCCGGCTTCCTCCTCATCCATGTTAAGCTTTTTAATTGCCCATAAAACACGATGTTCCAGCTCAACGGGAAGGTGACATCTTTTCCATATACCAATTGGTAAGGAAAAACACCTAGAATAGTCTTGAATGTCGTTCTATACGCTCATAAGACATCATCGAGCTTCTCCGCCCAATCATTCCTTCCCCCATTGATTGTATTTTCCAACACTAACTTGATTTGACGATTTGAGACATCCGCCAAACCATTTGCTTGGGGATGATAAGGAGTGGCTATCCGGTATTTTACTTCGTATTTTTTCAAGAGTCCCTCCATCAATTTATTCACAAAGTGTGAACCTCCATCGCTCACCAAGGCTCGTGGGACTTCAAATCGACTAAAGGTGTTCCTTTTTAAGAATCTTTGCGCCACAAATGCATCATTAGTCTTGGTAGGGATCGCCTCCACCCACTTGGATGCGTAATCCACCGCCAACAAGATATATATGTACCCTTGAGAAGAAGGAAACGGTCCCATAAAGTCAATGCCCCATACATCAAAAATTTCTACTTCAATATTCAAGGTCATAGGCATTTCATCCCTCTTTCCGATTCCCCCCACTCATTGGAATCTATCACAACTATTCACAAACTTCTTGGCATCTCCAAATAAGGTAGGCCACATGAATCCCGATTGAAGAACCTTGGCTCTCGTCTTGTGGTGACCAAAATGCCCACCGCAAAGAGATGAATAGCACAACTCTAGAATCCCTTTAACCTCTTCATTGGCTATACATCTCCGGATAACTCCATCCGCACAAGTTTTAAACAAGAATGACTCGTCCCACAAATACTTCTTCACTTCCATGTAGAATTTCTTCAACTTGTACTCATTAAGAAGTGTGAGTCGAATGCCACAAGTAAGACAGTTCACATAATCGGCGTACCAAGGTGACGAACTAACCATGAGAGCAAACACTTGGTCAACCTCTACCTTAAGGATCTCCTCATCCAAAAATTTATTACCGATCGGAGTCAAATCTTCATCCCCTTCTTCTCTTTCAAGTCTTGATAAGTGATTCTCTATCACATTTTCAACCTCTCTCTTGTCCTTAATCTCCACATCGAACTCTTGTAGAAGTAATACCCACCGAATCAATCTTGGCTTTGCATTCTTTTTGTTCATGAGATACTTGATGGCCGCATGATCCGTGTATACTACCGTTCGACTTCCAACTAAGTAGGGGCGAAACTTCTCAAAGGCATAGACCACCGCTAGAAATTCCTTCTCTGTGGTTGTGTAATTCACTTGACAAGAATTCAAAGTCTTAGAGACATAGTAAATGGCTCTAAACTTCTTCTCTTTGGTTTGCCCAAGCACCACTCCTATAGCTTGATCACTTGCATCACAATGCAACTCAAAATGTATACTCCAATCAGGAGCTACAAGTATGGGGGATGAAATCAAAGCCTCCTTGAGTACCTGAAACGAAGCAAGACACACTTCATCAAATTTAAATTTAGTATCCTTTTCAAGAAGCTTACAAAGTGGCTTAGCAATTTTTGAAAAATCCTTAATAAAGCGGCGATAGAAGCCCGCGTGACCTAAGAACGATCTAACTCCCTTCTCACTAGTGGAAGGAGGAAGACGTTCTATGGCTACGACTTTGCTCTATCCACTCTCAATCCATGCTCCGAAATGTGGTGTCCCAATACAATTCCATCGGTAGCCATAAAATGACATTTCTCCCAATTAAGCACAAGGTTTGTTTCCTCACACCTCTGCAAAACAATAGATAGATTAGTCAAGCAAAAATCATATGAAGAACCATAAACGGAGAAATTATCCATGAAAACCTCCATGATGTTCTCTATCAACCCACCGAAAATGGCCATCATACATCTTTGGAACGTGGTAGGAGCGTTGCACAAACCAAATGGCATCATCCTAAATACGAAGGTGCCATAGGGACAAGTAAATGTTATTTTCTCTTGATCTTCCGGGGCTATCAAAATTTGATTGTACCCCGAATAACCATTGAGAAAATAATAATACTTGTGTCCCGCTAGTCTATCAAGCATCTTATCAATGAAAGGGAGTGGAAAGTGGTCTTTACGGGTATTGTCATTGAGTTTTCTATAGTCAACACACTCTCTAACCGGTGGTAGTCCTCGTGGCAATTACCTCATTAGTATCGGACCTCATTACGGTCATACCACCCTTCTTTGCTAACACATGCAAAGGGCTCATGTAAGGACTATCACTAATTGGAAAGATGATACACACATCAAGCCATTTCAACACTTTCTTTCTTACAACCTCTTGCATCCTCTTGCATTATAGGATTAACACGTCGTTGGTTTTGTACACAAGACTTATCCTTTTCCATTAAATGAATCTTATGCATGCATAGTGAGGGACTTATATCTTTCAAGTCCTTAATAGACCAACCAATGGAAGATTTGTACTCTCTTAACACCCTCAACAAATTTTCCAATTCTAAGTCATTTAAGGATGAAGATACAATTACCAGATAAGTGTCATTTTCCCCCAAGTATGCATACTTCAAGTGCTCCAGTAAAGGCTTTAACTCCTCATTTTTCTCCTCATTTTCCTCTTCTTTGGGCTCATCATCAAGCTTCTTTTCAAGTACCTCTCTCGCTTCCTCTAATATAAGCTCACTACAAGAATTCAAACAATGCAAATCATCAAATATTTCATCATCATTAAAACAACAATGAGAATTAGAAAGATCAAGAGAGTAATACTGGCTCATTATTGATTCCAAAGGGTCCTTTGAATGAAAACAATGTAGATGCTCTTCAACAATATCATCCATCACTTCTAGTCGTCTACACTCATTGCTCCCCCTCGGATATCTCATAGCTTCTTTTAATGAAAACACCACTTCTTCTTCATTAACTCTAAGGGTCAACTCCCTCTTCTCCACATCAATCAAAGCCTTCCCCGTGGCTAAAAATGGATGTCCAAGAATTAATGGAACATTTGCATCTTTGTCCATGTCTAACACCATGAAATCAACGGGGAATACAAACTTGTCAACCTTTATCAAGACATCCTCCACAATTCCCTTTGGATACATCATAGACCTATCGGCTAATTGAAGAGTGACCGATGTAGGCTTGACTTTTTCAATGCCCAATTTCTTAAAAATCGACAAAGGCATCAAGTTGATGCTAGCACCCAAGTCACATAGAGCCTTGTAGCTCTCATGTTCCCCCATCTCACACAGAATAGTAAAACTACCCGGATCTTTCAACTTAGGTGGGAGCTTCTTTTGTAATATGACACTACACTCCTCCGTGAGATTCACCGTTTCATGCTCACCTAATCTCCTTTTCTTTGCCATAATATCCTTAAAAAATTTTCATTGTTGGGCATTTGTAGAAGAGCATCTATAAAAGGGATATTGATATGGATCTTCTTTAGCATTCCCACAAACTTTGCAAAATTTTCATCTAAGCCCTTCTTCAAGCATCTTTGTGGAAATGGGATTGGTACGGCAATTTAGGAATCCCCCATTCATCCCTTTTGAAGTATTCCTCTCTCTTTCCTTTTTGCTTCTTTACACTTTTCCCACTTCTTCGGGGATTTCACTTCCTCTTCATCAAGTGTAGAGATCACTTCATCATTCTTATCTAACTCAACTTCTTTCTCTTTTCCTTCTTCATCAGCAACTACCATGGGCTCTTATTCACATACTACTTCTTTCACTTCCTTAGGCATCGGAGGTCCATCATATCTTGTTCCACTTCGAAGTTCGATGGCCTTGTATTGCTCCTTTGGATTGGTGATAGTAGTAGACGAAAACTTCCCTTGTTGATGAACATCCCCCTTTTCACTTGCCATTTGGCTCATTTGCATCTCTAATGCCTTAAATCTTCGATCATTCACTTCCTTCTCTTGCCTTCTTTCTTCTTTTTTCAATTTCCTCTCATCTCGCTCATACTTCATAAGCTCAAACATCTTACTCTTTTGATCCTCCACCGTAGGCTTCCCTTCACTATTTTGAGCTTTAGCCCCCGGATTGATCCCCGGTGGAAGGTGAGACATTATCTTGATTTCCATATGACAAGTTTTCAAACCTCCTAGGTTGTTGAAAGTTGCCACCGAAATTTTCTTGACCAAATCCACCTTGCCTAGGTGGGTATCCTCCTCATTGGTGCCCAAAATTTCCTCCATAATTCTCTTGGAAGTTTCTTCCTTGCATAAAGCAACTTCCTCGAGTGACATCTCGGGTTGTCCCCAAGATTCTTGAAATCCCATGGTGGAGGTCATACCTTGGTGAGGAATTTGAGATGTAGGCAACTGAACATTTGAACTTGGAAACGGTTGACTCATAATGGGCATAGACATAGAACTCTGAGAAACTTGAAAATTAGCATTCATCCTCTTGAGTATCTCTGAGATAGCCTTTTTAGTGACATCCTCTTTCGGTGCTTCCACTTGTTTCATGCACACTTCTTCCATCTTTGTTATCCTTTCCATCTCATACATCCCCGAAGAAGGATCCAAAGGCCACTGTCCTGCATTCAAAGCAATTTTATCACAAATAGCTATAGCCCTCTCCGGTGTTTGCCCCAATATAGATCCTCCCGACGACGCATCAACAAGTATCCTAGAACCTCTATTCAATCTGCATAGAAGAATCTACTTGCTGATCAAGAGGGAACCCATGTTGTGGACACATCCGAAGCGTCTCCTTAAAGCGATCCCATGCCTCACTAAAGGTTTCAAGAGGCAACTGCTTGAACTGTATGATTAAACCCTTCAGATGCAACATTTTTTATGGTGGAAAGAACTTGTTCAAGAACCTCTGAGCTAACTCTCTCCATATAGTGCAAGATCTCGGAGGTATAGTATTGTACCAAGTCTTAGCTCGATCCCTTAGTGAGACGGAAAAGAGCTTCATCTTGATAACATATTCACTCACTCCGTTGATCTTAATGGTACTAGCCAACTCTGTGAACTGAGATAGGTGAGCATTAGGGTCTTCCATAGCACCACCCCCAAACTGATTTGCTTACACCATGTTAATCAACCCCATTTTGATCTCGAAATTATTGACATTCAATGGCGGCCCCACAACATAATTTCCCACTTGTGGTAGGAAATAATCTCTAACATTCACGCCAACTCCATTAAGCCTTTGAACTTGAGGTTGTTGCACTACCAGAGGAGTTTGTGGAATATTTCTAGTCTCTTGTTGTGCTAGCAATTGTTGAATAATGGTTGCAACTGTTGACTATGCAAGTGCACTTGGTGAAAATTTGTTTGTTGCATAAGCTCCGGATTCACTTGAACACCTTGAGCAATTTCCACACCATGCTGGAAATTTTGTACATTCCCCTCTTTATCATCACCATTGCCATTAACTACTTCCAATCCGTGATCCATTTCTTCCTCTGTTGGATATAACAACTCTCACCTTCTTCTTCGTAAGGTAGCCTCTAACACCAAATCTAAAGGCTCGATAGATTGAGACCTTGAACGAGTGTGCATACACCTACAAGATTTACCATGTTAGATCACAAAGAACTAAAATAAAAGCAAATAAAAAGAAAGCAAGTAAAAGTACTCCTAGTAAAGCTAATTAAACGCAAACTCGTTACTCCCAAGATTTAATCTCTCCCGCCGCAACGGCGTCATGAACTTAGTTTCAATTTTGGTTAAAATTAATTAAGGTAAGCGAACCTTATCGTTTGTAGTGAGTGACCAAGTTTAAATATTGAACAAAGGGAGATTTAAATCAAGAGTGTATCCGTGTTTGTTTTCAACCATGCTTTAGAGGAGTGATCGGATTTTGAGTTTTAAAAATTGAAAAGAGCAATTAAACTACTAATAATCTAAGCAAGAACCAAATAAAAGCAATTAACAATTAAGATGATCAAATAAAGTATCAAGTAACCAAATTAAATGAGATGGATGAGAAACAATCTAAAGAATAGCAAGGCTAACCACATTCAAGATCAAGGACACAACATGACTTGTTAAACTCAAATGACAAATATCAATGATCATTGGAATAGAAGCAATCACAAGTAATCCTCTAATTCCTAGGCCAAAGAAATTAGGTTCTAAACTCATTACAAGTTTTAAGCACATACGATTGAATTTCACTTTCAATTCCATTAAAGTACTATGCTAGCAAAATTAGTCTTCTCACTCAACTAATAGACCAAATGTGATAAACCAATTAAATGTTCTCACATGAATGTTCTAAGAATATAAAGATGTTACCACATTCTTCATACACTAACACACAAAATTCATATTATAACATGATTCAAACAAACCACTAATCATAATATTGGATTGGTCCTCCTAATACCATAAATAGATAATTCAACCACACACATTATAATACAAATAAAATAAATCAAAAATCATGTAAAAAATTCCAAAATCACATCAATTAAACCATTAAAAATTCAACAAATCCATAGATCTCTAATCCATCATGTGGCTAGCCTCACAAGAGGTCTAGCCAACAACAAACATCATCAAAACATCATTGCTTAACAACATCCATTCTTGCAATGAAAACTAAGAAAATGCAATGTAAAGGTGAGATCTCCCATATATTGGAACTTGATTTGATTAAAACTCTCCTTCAAGATGCAATCCTTCCTTCTTGTGCTTAATTTCCTTTAGAAATGTGATGAGTGAATGAAAGACATGAAGTTTCATGGGTGAAGGTATGAAAATGGTGGAAAAATGATAGAAAATGAAGTGAAAAATGGATGGAGATGGTAGTGTGTGTGGAAAGTAGTGTGAAGTATGTGTCTTTCACGAAAATGGAGGCTAGAGTTGATTCTCCAATCCAAACTTGGAGAAAAAGCAGTCAAAATGGGAATAAAAACTGATTTTCTGGATAGGTGGCTATTTTCACAAAAATTCGATCGAATTTTTGTGAGGGACGTCGAATTTTTTTGCAATTCAGCAGAAAATTCGACCGAATATTTATGCTCTGGTCGAATTTCTCTGTCAGTGTGCTCAGCCTCCACTGCCCTGTTTTCCCTTTGATTCTGCACAAAAATTCGACCGAATTTATGTGATACTGGTCGAATTTTTGTGTCAGTTTGATATTTTCACTCTTTTTGCACCATTTTCTCCATTTTTGCTCGTTTTCTCCTCCGTTACACCTGTACGTGCATATTTTAACATTAGACTCATATTTTTCACCTTCTCCACCATATAAAAAGCGAAAAACAATACGAAAACACACAAAACAAACACAAAACAACCTAAAAATCTAGGTGAATTCAATGACGATCAACGCCGAAGGGATTTAGAACATTGATCTCTGATCGGAGGATATTGACTTGAATTAAGCCGGATCGGAATGTGGCTCGTGTTTTCAATCTCTTTAAAAGTGTGTTTTCAATCTTTTCAGAAGTGTCGGTATCCTCAGATGACATCATTATTTATTAATTATTTATTTTTATCATTTTCATTTTATTTTAGTTTTCTCTTTAGGTGAAATAGTGCCATGTGTAAGATGGATCAAGACGGACAAATCTATACATCCATTATCAAAATATAATTATAAAATAATTAAATACAATGAGCGACTTATTAAATATAAGAGTTAGTCTCATATGAACCAAGTTTACGATGTAAATTTTGTGGTTCCTTTTTAATTTAAATCCTTAACAATACATAGTGTACATAGGATTGGAGGAGGGAACCATAGGGTTTAGATTAAGAAAAAACTTGAATTTACATATTAAGCTACGTAAATCGGGTTTATAAGAGTTTTTTATAAATATAATTATAAAGTTGTTAAAATGAAATTAAAAAAAAACAAATTGATTTTGCAAAAAAGTACAATGCCACTAGAATAACTCTTCAAGTTGATTTTCTTGTGCGGTTCTATGCACTACAGAGATCAAAACTTGCTTTCCCTTAATTTGGCTGAGTTGTGGAGAACTGTTTATTTTAATGGTCAGAAAATATAAAAATTAATTGAAAGAGCAATTATCCCAAGATAAAGGTACAACAGCTAACAGACCATTTCCTATAGAATAGATTTATAAGTACTGATTTAGATTAGAATTTAGATTAGTAATAGAAACTCTTTTAAAAAAAAAAATTATACTCCTACATCCTCAATTTTGATTTTTGTGTCCGAAAATTATTTTCACACTTAAAAAATAATGGTAATAATAAAATAAAATATTCTCTCCATCCCTAAAACTTTCATATCTACTTTGAAAATGAGGTGGGGAAGTTATGATGTGATAGAACACAATGCAATAACTCATGATGCATTTTACCTTTAAAATTAAGGTTCCTTTTATACTCACACAAACAAGGATAGTTGGGCACGTTGGCACAAGAACGAGGAGAGCCTGGTCATTGAGTTATTTGGTTGTATATTTCGTGTTTGCCCATTGAGCTGGGCTAGTCGTTCCTTTATTACTCCGTTCGTCCCATTACAACGTATAATTTTTGTTATTTTGATCTATTGCAATATGAAATATACATTTCTTTTTTAGTAGATATGACGCAAATTAATTACTCCCTTTTTTCACCTCAAAGGTCATAATTTTACTAGACAAAAGCTCTTGCGTCCCTGGAACACACCTTGCGCCCATGGGAACACAACCCTCCCCCTCTATATTGTATCAGCTGATCCATTAATCCAACTAGTAGAGGATTATAAATGGATCCATTTTTTGGATTTCCATTAGAAGTTAGTTTTAAACTTATATATTGTTAGGGATTTAAATTGCAAAGGGGTACAAGAGCCTCACTCATTTTACTATTTGTCGTCCACTATAAAGACATTCATTTCTCGTGTTAATAAAAGGGTTCACGTATATTGGTTCACTATTAATTACTAATACAATAATTCACTACATATAAAATTATAATACTCTTTAATGACTACTTTTGGATTGAATTGAAAGAGTAATATCTTTTCATGAGGCCCATATAGGTACACACAACAGAATATAACTATCCAAAGTTTACTTATTACTCATTAAATATTTACTCCCTCTATCTCATTTCAATCTTTACATTTTCAATTTGACGTGTCTAATTTCAATTTTCATATTTTTTCTTTTTAGTAGATGGGTTCTACACAAAAGATTATAATATCTCTACGAAACTCCACACAATACTAATACAATTACATATTATTATTCTTTAATCTCCTCAAGAAACAAACATAAACATTGAAATAGTAACAAAGAGAGTACATTACAATCTTTAAAATTAAACTATGTGAAAAAATCAAGCATGTATATTTCTAACTAATAGAGAGTACTTCCTTTGGTGGTAAAAAAATGGAATCAATATTTTAATAATTTCTATCGATTCAATAATCACTCTCTATCAATTAATAATATACATTAGTATCTCCATTGAAAATTTTGAATGAACTACCCTGATTTATTTCGGTTATTTGTTATTGTTAATGGGACCATAAACATTAAATTAGATATTTAATTGATCATTCATTGTGTTATTTATTAATTTCTGTTAGCAAGTTTATCGGGTTGAACTTATTAAATATTAAATTCATCATTTATTGAGTTACATCTATTAGCGCAGTTTGTTTATTAATGAAAAATATTACTACCTATGTTTTATTTTTATAGCCTTTTTTATTTTTATGTCCTGAATATCAAGATTTTTTTTATTTTATTTTTTTAACTTTTCTTTTATGTTTATCAAGATCAAGATATTTACACTCCCATTTAAAACATTTCTTCAACGAGCATATCCATTTTGGCTAGGATGATAAAAGAGTTGGTTTGTTGTGCTCTCGAGCACATCGTGGGCCCATACATTTTAATATTAAAAGATATCCTTTAATATTAAAATGTATGGGCCCACGGTGTATCCTCAAAGCACACAAGTTTTTGCCATGATAAAATATACTTTCCGTGACTTTTAAAAATATATATGTTGTCATTTTAATTTTATTTTTTCTTTTTACATTCTTTATATTCATATCATTTTCTGAAAATATGAATTAATATACAACATTATTATAATTAATATATAATATTTCACATACTCCATTATACAAATACACACTGATTAAATAAATATTTTTGTCCATTAGATTTATCAAATTTTGAAATAGTTGGTCTCTTATGCCCTATGCGCCCATGTTGTATAAAGAGAGTATAACATTTTGTTCTAAATGGTATACACGCTAATTAAAATGATAATTTTTTCATTGAAAAGGTCGGCAGAAATATTAATAGTATAAATATTTGATTAAAAAAAATTAAGTTTTCTTTCTAGAAAAGTAAAGAGTATAACTTTTTATGTTAAAAAGTATAACATTTAATACTAAATGATACTCCCTCCGTCCCATAGAAGTTGACACATTTTCCTTTTTGGTTTGTCCCACTAAAGTTGACACATTTCCTTTTTAATACATGGACCCACACAAAACAATTACTCCCTCCGTCCCAAAAAAGATGATACACTTTCCATTTTAGGTTGTCCCACAAAAGTTTGCACATTCCTAAAAAAGCAAAAAGTCAAACACAATCACCCTTCTCAATATACTTTATTTACAAAAAAATCACCCCTACCTAACACACTTAACATACTTTATCATTTATTTATTACCAAAAAATACCATAATACCCCTAAAAGTCACCACTTTATTAATCTCCGTATCAGGAAAGAGGGTGCAATCTTTTCTGGGACGGAGGGAGTAATCTATTCTCATGGGCCCCACGTACCACCTCTAATATAACTACCCATTACACATTAAATATTATTTTTCTCATTTCACTTTACTTCACTTTACATTAAATTATTATACTCCTTAATCCCCGTGCCAAAAAAATATATACCAACTTTTCCGAGACGGAGGGAATACAATTTTTGGAAAACGTGAGATTTAGGAGCACAGTGTTCCGAAACACACTAGTTTTAGCCAATTTGAAATTAGTCAATACGTTTTCGAGTTTTTGAAAATATTTGTCCATTAACTTTAAAAATTCGACATTTTAATCAATTTACCGATTAGAGCAGATCACCCAATCGGTATTGCCATGTGACACTTTTGACGTGACAAGAAAAATGAAAATTTCATCCTTTAAATTTGCCGCTTTTTTGAAATTATTTTAAACTATTTTAAATTTGTTAAATTGCTCCGTTAAGTTTTAAATTTACAAGAAATTGGTTATTTTAGTTAACTTTTAAATTTACAAGAAATTGGTTCATTTTAGTTATTACGTGGCATTTTTTACACATCTATCTTATTATTAAGGGATAAAACCAAAACTGCCAACTTGAAAAAGTCCAAATTTGTATGGCTCATTGTTTTTAAAATCATAAAAAAAAGCCCAATTTTTATGCTTCCGTTCCTAAAATACCCTCACTAAATTTGTGATGAATAAGTATTTTGGGGTGAATATGAGAATTTGGTACAAATAAGCAAAAAGATTGACGGATAGGTGAATTTGGGACGAATTGAAAAAATTAATATTTTATAATTTTATTATTAATAATCATTTTCATCTGAAATTTGTTTCTTTTCCCAAATTTACCTATTCATTTTAGATTTTCAAAATTTGTCTATTTGTCTTAAATTTATCTATTGATCTTAAATTTATCTAATCATCTCAAATTACTTATTCTTTATTCGTCTCAAATTTACTAATTTTCATTTTATACGGCACTAGGTGGCATTCATTTCCCTCACATAACACACCATACATAAGTAATGATATATTTATGGAGGGTATTTTAATAAAATACACTTATAAAATTGGAATTTTTTTTATTTATGTTTTAAAAAGTTTAGGCATAATAAATATTTAGAATTTTAAAGTGTATAGTTTCATGCATTTACACAATCTTGGTGATCTGCTCATTTGAAATTAATTCATAAATTAATTGTAATTATCAAACCTAGTCAATTACATCTATCTGTTTAATTAATTCTTTTTAAAATATTCAACATTTTACAATTCTAATTAAATCCCTATACATTTGGATAGAGTTTTCTTATTCTCAAAAGGTTAGGTATTTTAAAATTTATCGAAGTTTCTCCACCCACATTTTTCGTGTGTTGAGTTCCATTGAGTTCATATTGAACTAGTGAGGCCTTTACATATATACTAACAAAGATATAAGTATGAAAAATTTCTTAATTTTAAATTATTTTTAAAGGATATTGTAACTGACCTACATAAGCTCTTATGTTGCATTTCATCGGACTTCTTACCTTTTTACTACTGACTTTAAAGATAATTAAGGAGATGTTTGGTTGGGGTAATAGATGAGATTACTCCTTACCTTTTTACTACTGACTTTAAAGATAATTAAGGAGATGTTTGGTTGGGGTAATAGATGAGATTAGTGAAAATGTATTTATATTGGTTCTCATGGTTGATATTTATTTTATCTAATTGAAATCAATTTTTTTATTATTCCAATTGATTCAATAACTACTTCACATCATTTAATTACGTTCAATCCTACTGTAATTGATCTTCTTAATAATATTCATTATCATTTCTAATAAAAATTTTGAATCAAGCAACCTCTACGTTCATATGAATACAATTAGTGTACAAAACTCTTTTATTTTTAATAATTTTATAAGATCCAAATGATATTAGTTTAATTTGAACCAAATGTATTAATTTTGAAAAAAAAAATAAAAACGAATATTGTATTGAAAAATTGGCTACCAACATATATGTACCACTCTAGCTAATTAACTAAATAATCAATAGTGAAATTAAAATAATAAGTATAAGTGTTCGATGAGACGGATAAAATGTGATAATATTATTATCACTTTCGCTATAAAATATTATTACTATTTTTATAAAATGTTATAACTTTTTATTTATACTATAAATTGTTCATAAAATAGTTTACTGTATCATTATTACTTTTCATCTATTAAATAATATTAAGTATTATTTTTATTAATGATGTTATCACTATATACATGCGTAAGCCCGTGGCGGATTCAGGGCGTAAAAGGGGGTACAAACCCCACCCAAAAATTATTTAAAAAATAAAAAATTATATATATAAATATTTATATATAAATTAATTTTTATTTCAAATTATTAATTTCAACATAAATTTATACTAAATTTATTACTTCCTCCATCCCGGAGAAGTTGACGATTTTTTTTGGGCACGGAGATTAAGGAGTATAATAATTTAATGTAAAGTGAAATAAAGTGAAGTGATAAAATATTTAATGTGTAATGGGTAGTTGTATTAGATGTGGTATGTGGGCCCCATGAGAATAAAATAATTATTTTTATGTGGGTTTATGTATTAAAAATGAAATGTGTCAATTTTAATGAGACAAATAAAAAAAATGTGTCAACTTTTATGAGACGGAGGGAGTACTATTTATAAATTTATAATATAAATTCATGATAATAATATCTTAAATATTTTTTTTAAATAAAAATTCGATAGTGTCAACTGTAATAATAATTTTGGAATGCTAATTTATTTATTGTATAATTTCAAATATCAAATACCCCTCCATCTGTCTAATTATTTCAAACTTTTCTTTTTATCTATTTCAACCTGTACGTTTTTTAAAAATAGTAAAAATATAGCATCTCAATAGGCTAATCTCATCAACTTTACGAATATTTTTCATTAAGTTATTTAAAATACTTACATTTAATGCCCCTCAGCAATAAATTTATATATCTTTAAACTTAAAAAAAATTTATAAAATCTTTGCAAATAAAAAATACGTGTAAGACTTGGCAGGACGAAGGAAAATAATACTTATATATATATGTATAGTAACAAAAAAATAAAAATAAAAATTGGACCATTAAAGGAAAATAATACTTTTATTTACGATTTAAAAACACAATTATAAACAATTAAATATACGAATTAAACTTCACAAGCTTAAGCAAAATCACGATTGAAAACACATAAATAGTAAAGCATGAAACATTTTATATATATATATATATATATATATATATATATATATATATATATATATATATATATATATATATATATATATATATATATATATATAGAGAGAGAGAGAGAGGTTGTATAACTTTTAGAGGTGCCCCAATTAGATTAGTTGTATAACTTTATATTTTAGGTTGTACGTAGTTCTAACTTATTAAGATATTTTTATTTTTATTTTTGACTTAAATGACTTTTTTAAGTTGAATTTTGTTTGATGATGAATCAATAATTAAAAATATAACTACAAAATGATTCTTTTAAAATATAGTAGTGCTTTTCTCAAACGAATTATAAAAAAAGATGTGCTAGAATATAATGTACTATAAATTGCATTACTGTATTTTTTTTCAAAAACAATTTATAAATTATTATATGAAAACACAAAATTTTATACTCATTATAATTTAATTTAATAAATCATAAATTTTAGAGTTTAGAGTTTAAATATTTACATACTATATTAAAAAAATATAAAACTCTAAATAATGAAAAAATAAATGAGATATTAAAATTTTTAATTATAATTTAATTACATATGAATATTTATACATATATACTGCAAGATTACACGTCATTTTAAAGAGCTTTGGAGACAACACGTAGACAGAAAAAAGTTTTGCTATATTATATTTAAGATATATATATTTATGTATTTTTATTAATACATTTCTAATTATTTACTAATATATAATAAACTTTTTTAAGTATAATGTAGTTTATATATAAAATTGTATAGTACGTATGTCTATTTTTTCATAATATCAATTTTTATTTGTACTTATGGATGACAACGGATAGGGTGCTTGCTCAATATTTTTATTTTAAAATTAAGTGCACAGATGTCTCAAGTGCACACAAATTTGACTCTAAAATATTATATATAATTAATAAAGTTGTAATTAATAAATAATTAATAGAAAAAAAGATGAAATAAAAGAAAAAATGGTCAATAAATTAATACTCTCTCTATTCCCTCGATAAGTATCCGTTTGTTTTTTGCACGTGAATTAAGGAAATAATATTTTAAAGTGTAATGAAGTGAGAGAAATAATATTTTAATATGTAATGAGTAGTTGTATTAGTGTTGAATGTTGACTCATGTGTAGTAGGTTGAATATAATATTATTATTGTGTGTGTCTCATCAATCTTAAAAAAAAAATGAACACTTTGTATTGGGACGGACCAAAATGATAAAATAGACAATTGTCAAGGAGACGTAGTAGGGAGTAATTACTACTAATAAAAAAAAGCGATGAGGTAAGAAATTGTAAAAAATTACCAACCGTCAAAATGAAGAGAATCCAAATCCGAATGCAACCACTTCTTCGTAAAAAACAATTTTACTATTGAACAAATATAAATGGATCAATTTGATTTGAATCAATTGAGTTGTTATAGTAAGTTTTGAATAATTAAAAATATTCAAAGTCTAAATTACCCTTTTAACATATAAGGTAGTATATTAATTAAAATTTAGGTGATAATCTATCATATTAGTTGAACTAATGAGATGTATTAATTGTTTTACTTTTCTTATAAAATAGCATTTATTATAATATAAATATTAATCTGTTTCTAATTTATATTATTAATTACACAAAATTATATATATATATATATATATATATATATATATATATATATATATATATATATATATATATATATATATATATATATATATATACTAGTACAAATTCCGAGTATTACGCGAATTTTAAAGTTATAATTTAAAAAAATATAAATATACAGTTTATAAATATTTATAAATGTTAAACAATTAATTTTAAAAAAAATTCAGTATATTATTAAAAAAAATTTAGTTAATAATTAATGCTACTAATAATTAATAAAAATTGAGAAATTAAAAGAAAATTTATAATTAACTTAATAAGAAAAATTAAAAAAAAAGTGAATATGACAATTAAAAAAATTATTAAAGAACTAAAAGAAAAAAATTAATAAATTTATATTTGACAAAGTTTCTTGTGAGACGTTAGTTATATAAGACTGTTTGTAAGACGTGTTTATAATAAAATGTATTATATACATTAATCAAACTAAATAAAAATAAATATATGTCTTATCTACATTAAATTTTAATTAATAACTAAAACATACTAATATATAATAATTGTGGGGATTCAACATGAAATAAAAAATATAAAAAAAAAAACTCTTATTGTTCATATTCATAAAATGTTCAATATAACATAAAAATAAAACACTCTCACACCTAAAAAAAAAGATAATAATAATAAAATATAAACTTAACATCTTCAAAATTTACAATTCTACATAAATAAAAGTAATAAAATTATCATATGTAACATAATAAATGAAGATAAAAAAAAGCTCACAACAATAATAAGATTAAAAAATAATCTTAATTCCATTGTTAAATTGATTTATCAACGGATTATCAATGAAATTCGTTGCTAAATTTCCATTGGTAAAGTGGTTGTTGGTAAATTTTTAGCAACGAAAATTCAATTCCGTTGGTAATCCGTTGATAATTTATATAATAATTTCCTTCATAATCTGTTGGTAGTTACCAACGAATTAATTCGGTTGGTAAAATAGAGGACAAATTCGTTGGCATTCCATTGCTAAAAGAAAATTATCATATTTGATGCTAATCCATTGATAATTACCAACGGATTGAATTCGCTTGATAAATTCCATTGTTAAAAAATAATTTTTTTTGTACTGTAAATCATTCATACTTTTTTTGAATAAATAATTATTAATTAAAATTAATTTTAAATAATATATATATTGTTTTTAATAAATTGTTCATGCCTTTTTTTTCATTTTTGAATAAATAATTATTAGTTAAAATTAATTTTAAATATAATATATAATATAAAAAAAATAAAAATAGTAATAATAAGATATATATTCAAATTTGGGGTTATTTTATAATGCACCCGGTGCACTTGGTAGTTTATAGGCTAAATATAGGGTGTAGTGGGGTAGTTTTTTAATTATTTTATTTTATTGAATGATGAAGATTAAATACAAATTCGATCTAACGGCTAAGATTATTTAGGTGCACCGCATTTAAACTCTTATATTTGATCAATTAATTATAGTTTATTTATGAAAGAAAATTAATTAATCTAATAAATAAACTCTAATAACCTAAATTAATAGTAAAGATATAATAGTAATTGGACCTTGATAAAATGCTATTGATCCGAATCAAATTGATCCAAATAGTAAGGTCTTTACCATTAGGAAGAGACTCCATTGACCCAAATATTATAAACATATGTCTCTTATGCCTCACGAAAGAAATTGCGTAGAACACAACTTATTTTTAACAAAATTAAAATTATATACGTTTGGCAGTGGAGACTCAATTTGCACCTATTTGACATTGTTTAATCCCAACATAAAAATGTCAACCCTAACCATAAATGTCATTGCCAATAAATCAAAATTAAGTATGAATACAAGCAAAGAAGATGACAGCTTAGAATCTGTACTTAGGTCTTTATATTATTAAAATTAACATTAATGATTTCTTCTGACTTGTAGGAGTTCATATGTACTACTATTCTATTTCTAAAATTTAATTTTTATTTCTAAAATTTTACTATTAATTTTTAATCGTAATTGCATTTTATAATGATTGTCAAATGTGTACTCATACTACCAGTTTCAGCCTAGCATTATTCTTAAATTTTACTATTAATAAGAGCAATGCTTATACGAGATTATCTTATTTTTACTCAATTAAGTTTTTTTTTCATAAAAGATATTACTCTCGCAATCCCAAAATTCATTCTCACATTTATTATTTATACGAATATTAATAAAAATAATTTTTAACTTATTTTTAGGGTATTTTTTTGATAATAAATAAAAGATAAAGTGTGTTATTTGAATTAAAAAAAGTATAATAAATTTATAATTAAAGTGTGTTAGAGAAATATTAGTTAGTAATTTTTTTTTATGGAAATATGAAGTTGAAATTAAGATGGATCAAAACAAAAAATGTGAAGTTAAATTTGAGACAAATGGAATATCACTTTTTATTTATATCACAAATTGTTCATAAAGTATTTTACCGACTATCGTTTTTATTAATCAATTATTATTTTATATTAAAATATTATGGCTTCATATATGTGTTACGAAATTCGCTTAGTGATAATTTTAAACGAGTTTTTGCTTTTTTTTTTCTTTCTTAATCATAATTAAGTTTTGGATTTATAGTAGGGAAAAAATGTAGCTAAGTGTACTGTGTACTCAAAAATGTTGATATAGGTTAAAACACATGGTTTAGCATAGCCGACTCTAATCTTATCCGGTGGGCTACCAACAAAGTCCTTGTGTTCATATTTATATTTTGACTACCACTTCTCATTTTTCTTTTGAAATAATTATCATAACACACTTATATTATTTTAAATAATTAACTATAAATAGCCTTATGACTCATGACTCGCACATTTACTGCAGCTCATTAATTACTTTTAATTACAATTTTTTTTACCAACTATATATATATATTAGCATAGAATATTTTATCACAAAAATATATACGTTTCCTCCGTGCACGAATCAAAAACAAAAGTATCCAAATAATTAATCCATCGATCATACCTTTCTTTTTATAGGAGCAGCTATTCTCCATTTATTTCGTTCTTAATCCCCTTATTTTAATTATAATTAATTAACAAAATCAAATAGTATAATTTTTCCTTATTTTTATAAAATTATATTTAAAAAAATATTTTTGTTTATTAATGAATAACTCGTCTCATAAATTAGTCTCATAAATTAGAATATGTGAGACGATCCCAAACTCATTTTATTTGTAAAATTTAATTAGAATTTAGTACTATTAATTTTTTTAGCATGATTGTGATTTTACTTTGATGATGATTTATATAATACTCCTATTTACCTATTAGATTAAATTTTCATTCAAGAATATAATATTAATTTTTACTGCGTACAACCTTATCTATATAATTTATGTAATATTTAATTTATATTGTTCATGTCTTATATTGATTTTAAAATTCAACACATAATAATTAAAAAAAAAACACACAGTTTCCCAATGTTCACGTATTGAACACATTATAGACATTAAAATGAATATTTGGAGTCAACTATACAATAGTAGTATCTTGAAAAGGAAATTACCTTCCAAAATACCTGCAGTCTATAGAACACCTTATTAATTTATTTATTCTTCATGATCATGCTTTCATCTTATAAGTACAATATTTCACCCAACTTCTCTCTCTCTTCCCCCCCCCCCCCCCCCCCCCCCAACCCCACCCTTTGTCCCTTTATATATTTACATGCACATAGAGTTCAGAAATCTATTTTTCAACCAAGGAAAAGAAAAGCTTCATCACATTCTCCTTCTAAAACAATTATACAATTTCAGTCCACTTCTTTCTTACAGAAAAGGAGAGATAAAGAGAGAAAGAATGAAATCGAAAGCAAATCAATCCAACAGTTTCGTGAGAATCGTGTCTATTCCGATTCGGGCCCTGTGCAAGGCCCGTGATTTCTACGTGAAGAGCATGATAGGGTATGCGGACAGGATGAGCTACGGCACCGCCATGGCCGTCCCTGGAGCCTCCCATGTTTCGGGCCTGCCCCGGAGCTTCAGCGCCGCCGTGCCCTACAGTGACGAGGACGTCCGGGAGATCGCCCGGGCCACGAGGGTCGAGCTGAGATTGGGCCCAAGGCCCGGCCCGCCCAGAAGTAGCAGTGTTGCCATGGGGAGGATTGATGAAGACAGGCCATGCTGCTATTTTGGTGAAGACGATCATTATTTTACAAAATTTAATTATTCTAAAAATGAAATTAAATATCCAAGAAGCAAAAGCCACGCTGTCATACCAAGAAAAAAATTGCAACCCTTATAAATTTTTTTTTTTACTTGGAAAATTTGTATAGATTAAATAATTTGTATGAAATATTATATTATGGTAAAATGGCAAAAAATTAGGGAAAGATAGATGCTTCCTTTTAGTTTCTAAGAAACAGAAATCAATGGTTGTAATGTGAAAAATGAATCTCGCATTATTTACTAAAATTTGGACTTGTGTATTTTTTCAAATAATATTAGACTATTGTATGAGTAAAATAGTGCAGTATTTGAACTTTTGGACATCGTTGTAAATAAAAAGGAGAAATGGTATGAAAGCCCATTTATTTTAGCCCATCATAAATTTATTTTTATATTCCATTTAAAGAGCCCATTATGGCCCATATCTATTACTTGCTATAAAGCCTGGTACCCGGTACATGGGCCGGTAACTCATCGGTAGCCCATCAATACTCACGCGTCCTCTTCTAAGCCTCCCCAATTCCACGGGTTCATATACACCCGAATCCCTTCACCGTCTTAACGTCACGGTCAGCCTCCCTCCTCCCTCTCTGCGTTTGTTGTCGTCGCAAGGCAAGGCGATTCTCTTTTTTTTTTTTTTCTCTTGCAACAGTTCCTTCTTCCTATTCAGTCATCTCTCCTCGAATGCTCTCTGTGACTTCTGTTAGATTTTTTTTTCTTCTTAATTTGCTTGGATACTTCCGCCCACCAGGTGTATGACAAATTGCCTCATAGTAGTCCTTGTTATGATTTCCTATTTGTGCCTTCTCGTATTCATGTATGCCTTGTGTTAGAGAAGGGAAAGAGTAGCCAGAGTTAATATCTTTCGGATGACAGGTATATTGCATGTTTTAGTATCTTAAAATCTCATGAATGCATATCTGCTTCTGTGCCTTTTGGAACTCCCACCTACATCGTGCTTTAGGGCCAAGCTAAGATGGTCATGTAAAATTTTCGAATTCCACTTAATCATAAATTGTAACCAAGTTAGGTCCCTTTTTCGTCTTGCGTGGTGGTTGTATGAATTGAATTCTGATGTAATCATTAACTTGGGTGACTTATAAGACTTGCACTATTTATGAATGCACGTAATACGGTCTTTTGGTTGTAGTAACATGAACCTGTAATGATCTTGATCATTTATTTCTACCCGCCCTTGACCATTTAGATATGCAGAACTTGTTGCTTTGAATATGAATTTTTTTCTGGTTCTGATACAAGTAATTGGTGAATTTTAATTGGGGTGATTATCAATAGAGCTCAAATGATCAAATCATAATTATGAGAAGCTGAATGAATATATGCCTTTAAACTTTTCCATTTAACTAAATAGAGTGGCTGGGATCATCTCCCACACCACACCAAAATGGAGAAGACAGACATTCTTACTCCAATCAAGTCTGTTAACTGCTCCTAATTTAATACCTGCTCGCTGCTCTGCTCCTTGGAAATGATCAACTTCAAATCACTACTTTACTCTACCTTACTCTGAGACTAAATTAATAGCATTTGAATTTCTAACATGTGCTCCAATATTGACCTTCCCCCATTCAAATATGGAGATAAATAGATTATTTTTTTGATGATGATCATATTAGTAAATTAAGTGACATGTTGATTAAATATTGTTATTTCTGTTGTATAACCTACAAATTGTTACGCATATATGATGTTCACTACATATTTTTAATCTAGATATACTTTTAATGTACTACCAAATGCTTATTTATATCCAAAAGTTAGATACATTTTACATTAGGATAGAGCTATTATTATTTTATCTTTCTTGTTTGAGTTATTTTACTTATCAATGGGATAACATGATTCTCTATGATAAAGTATTGGCAAATCTTGGAGTACATTATTAATCATTTGAATGTATTTAGATCAATGCTTTTCGGGTAGATCTTAAAGATGTTTAATTGTGAAAATTTTTCTTTGAGTTGTTTTCCTCACACAATTTTCTCTTTTTGGAATGATAGTTGCATTTCTTCTCCCATGTCAGTTGGGTAAATTAATCTTGTCTAAAGCTTCAAATATCATTCTCTTTTGGAAGTCCTTATTACAATGTAATATCTATGGCCTTATTTTATTTAATAAGTCTCATTCAGATTCTATGTAGGAAAAATTATGTCATGTTGCAGGTTAAACATTATTACTTCCAAATATAAACTCAATAATAAATCCTCTTGTAAACTAAACACAGCTGTGGCACACATGCAAACAACATACTACAAAATCTTGATATTGGACATCATCAAGTAATATTTTTAATGTTGGAAGGAATAAGTTCCATGACCTCTTGGAATGTGATCAGGACTGTAGGAGTTCCTGTTTTCAACTTAGGTGATCAACTTTAGTGGCTAGGAATATTGAATGTTTCCTCCTGGCCCCTCCCCAAAATGTTTTATCCTATTGTTAGATTAGTTGTGTTGTATACATTGTGATGATTCTAGAATAATTTATTTCTAGGCATCTCTGATGAACTAAATCATTTTTATGTCATGCTGAATTCAACTAAACGATGTATGAAAGGAATGCCTTTTGAGTTTCTTGCGTTGTGTTATGTATTTGTAATTGTAAAAAATCTATATAACATTATGTCACATATTACTTGATTAATTGTGCTTTGTTATGGAGAGTATGGTTTCGAAGTAATTCAAAATGTCTTTCTACTTACCATAATGGTATGCAGTGTTTCCCACCTTTTGGGATATTAGAAACCACATACAACATAATTAATTTTAGTTGTAAGTATAAAGACTATGGGAAGAAGTAGTTTACGATGCCAGCAGTGGATCAGAGATGGATTGTTGTTCATGATATCCTTAGTTATATTACTTTTTGTTATCCATCACTTTTTTTTTTGGACAAATCTTAACTTTGCAGCTGAATTTGAGCCGGTACCTGAACCTTATGCAATTGAAACTATTTTTACCTATCTGTAATGTAGGCAGATCACCATTCTCTAGACCTTGAATTAAATTAAATGATAGTATGTAAGGGATTGTATAACTTGGTTTTGCACTTTTTAATAACTACTTGAAATTTAAGTCTGCCACTACTCATGTATATAAATGTTCATGTAATATAAAATATAAGAATATAGACCACACGTAAAATTCAAATCTGCTGCTACATCCGAGTAAGGTGTTGGTAGCAGGGCACCATGCTTCACAAAAAGCTTTGATGAGCTCACGATTGCAGTCATACATGAATAGAGATGCAAAGATTGGGTAATAAATCTTTATCTTTTCAAGATTAGAGCAATATCTGCTTAAGATAGCTTAGGTCCATTCCCAATATCCAGGAATATAATGGAATTCTCCAAGAAAATTCACTGAGTCTCCCCATGCCGCCTTATCATTGATTATTTGGCGCCCTAACGTGGGCAAAGGGTCAATATTGAGCTTCTCCATATTATGATTAGCCATTCTCAAAACTACGACTTCGGTTTCATCCAATTTCCGGTCTCTAGTCCAAACATTTAGACTGAATTCGTTACTCTTGCGAGAGAGTTTCTTTTCACCCAGGAGGGGTTTTTCAATTGGAAGATAGGTTACCATGCTTGATGGTGGGTCCTTGCTATCACTGATCATCAATTGATGTTCATTGGAATTTGTTACGGCACTCACAAACATAATCATCTCGAAGTTGGATTAACTGCAAAAAAAAAAAAGTGTCAGTAAAGGGAGTTCAAATTAATTTATATTCATGGATTTAATTAATTAAAAGGTCCAAAATAAGTTTATGGGACCAATTAAATATTGAATCTTGAATTATAAATTAAAAAACTATGAAAAAAAAAAGAGAGTAAAGCAATTAAAATAATTCATGTGTGTTTAATTAATTTAAGCCCAAATCATGAATTATAAGCCCTTATAGGTTGGAGCCCAAAATATGAAGTATCTGGAAGCCCAAACTGTTAGCAATTGGCCCCAATTTAATTTTTGCAACCCAAGTTCATTTATAATGGGCTCAAGTTAATACTGCAGCCCATAAAACATGTTCAGTCCATTCATTTGGTCAAACTTGAGGGAATTAAAGTCAAAATTGGAGGACTTAAATTAGTTCTCCCCAAACTGGCGAGAATTTCTTCTTCCAGAATGGGAAATTGATAGTTTCTTCCGGATGGGAATTCCACGGTCGCCGACCGAAGCCACCGCCACCAGCGACTTAGCAGCCGCCGGTCTCCCGTGTCGGTGCACCATCACACTCCGTCGAATCGATTAGCGCCACCGGTGATCACTTGCAGCCGCCGATCTGCCATGTTTTTACCGACGTAAGTCGCGCCGGAAACACGACCCATGAGCCGCCGACAGTCATCGCCCCTTGTCGGCTTTCTACTTCCAGAAGCCCTTTATTGAAACCCGTCAACACCACTGGAAAACCCCATCGCAAGAGAAATCGCGAACTGCCGCGAGGGATCGATGACCGCCGTTGCCTTGCCATCGATCAGCTAGCCGCCGACCTCTCAATCGAGTATCTCGCGCGCTGGTGCTGCCAGAACAGGGCACTCCGTTGTCTCCAGATGAAATATCGAGCCATCTACCCACCGACCACGCCCGTCGCTGCTTGTCGCTCGTCAACTCACGAGCCAGCCACCGAGCACCGAGAACGTTAGGCCGCTTTAGTTGCTGTTGTCCTTGGCCATTCCGCCATCCTTCCCGCTGGGAAGTTCGAAACAAGAACAGTACCGACTCTCTATCGGTGAAAGCTCGATATCCACATCCATGACTCGGATATTCTGTTCTTTCTATAGTAAGACCAAGTAATCACTTCGTCATTCAATCACTGTTTCCGGCACCACACACAATTGTTACCAAGGGGCAATCCTTTAGTTCCGTAAAGGGACAACCGATGAACATTCCTTAATTCCGTAAGGGACAATCGACGGACAATTTTCAATTTCATTTAAAGGAGCAACCGTTAAGGGACTAAGGTTGATATGAAGATCGCAAATATGCAGGAGAAATCATACAATAGCAAGAGAAGAAAAAAAAAAGAAGCAAAGAATAAATTGAGGGCTTACATTTGTGAAGTGAGTTCTTTGGATGGTGCGTGCTGAAAAAAAAAGTAAAAAAAATTTAGAAACACTTCATGCTACACTTTGGAAAGAAGGAAAAAAATCGTCCAAGAGAAGGAAGAACCAATAATTGAAGTGATTGTCTTGTTTGTTGGATAGCTTTTGATGAAAAAAATTGATTTCATGAATCACCATTGTATAGTAGTGGATTTGTGAATAATTATGGAAATTACTTGTGAGGTGTGCAATCTCTACAAAAATTTTAAGAGATTTTTTACTACAAATAAATTTGATAATTTTGAGTAAGATCCATGAAGTCTTGGTGAACAAAAAACACATCGGTGCCATATTTAAGTTCCCTTGAAAAAAAAAAGTTGATTGGGCCATCAAAATATTTGAAGAATTGGGCCAAAAGAAAGAAAATTATTTGCCCTCTTGGATCAAATAAATTCTATAATTATTTCTCAAGCCCAAATGCTTTGTAAATCCAAAGCTTCAAAAGAAAAAAATTGCAAGAAAGGGGAACTTTTGCGATTCCTTCACATCAAGACACACTGTCCGTGAACAAATCGCAAGGGGACATTTGTAAGCAATCAAAATTCACGGTCCAATCAAATGGCGATACATGGATTTTATTGATTAAATATCAATTTTACTTTATTATATTTTATTTTTGGGATTTAATAAATTAATTCCTAAAATAGATTAATAAATAATTGATAATTAATTTAAAACCCAACAAATTAAAATGAGTTTAAATTAAGTAAAGCTTGACTCTCAAGTCAAATAAAGTTTGGAAGATTTCAGAATTAGGTCAAATTAAGCAATGACCAATCAAACTGTGTTATATATGGAAAGGCTCAAGCCCGCAGAATCAGGTCAAATCTGCCATTGACCAATCAGATTGCGCGTTATTTATGGGGCATCCCCTGCCTTCACCTATATAAGGAGGTCTCCTTTATTCATTCTAGACACACATTCAAAGACCTGAAGACACAAACGCTCTGAAGAGATCAAGAACACGAGCAGTGCTCCCTTGAGATCTTCAAGCATATTCAAGTCAAGAACGACAAGCGATTCGGGATTAAGGTGCGGAACCCCCCAAATCAAGCGTTCTTCATAAACTAAATTCTTCGGTGTTCTTCGCTCCAAGAACGACATACGACCCGGGATTAAGGTGCTAAGCCCCCCAGATCGAGTGTTCTTCGGATTAAGTACGTTTAATCCAAACAAAGGCTCGACGCCTCTGGATTAACATTATAAAATTCCAAATCCGAGTTCGGACAAGCTTCTACTGAAGATCCGACTCAACATACAGAGTCAATGCGGTCAACGCAGTTAAGTCAACAAGTCAAAGTCAAAGGCCAAATTGGTTCGAGAGAAGAATCAGAGGATATATAGAGATTGTTTCCTTAATTATCAAGTTTAATCCTTTTGAATTATTATTGTAATTCTTTTGTGTTTATTTTATTATAAATACAAAATTTGTTGTTACAAGGAGCGATGAAATCGGATCACCTTGTCGAAGACCCCTCTTGCCTTTGAAAAAATCCTCTGGTTTGCCATTGATGAGTAAGGAGTAGGAAGTAGTAGTAACACATTGCTCAATCCAAGCACGAAAAATAGAGGGAAAACCTAATCTCGTAAGCAATTCAAAGAGATATTTACAGCTGACAGAATCATAAGCTTTGGAAATGTGCCATCCTAGAGGAGATAGTCCATTCTCTTCTTCCATAGCCCCTAAAGATCTCCTCTGCAAGCATAACACAGTCCCTCAATTTTCGTCCTTTAATAAATCCAAATTGAGATTTATTTATTAAGGAAGGAAGACAAATTCTGAGTCGAGCTGCCAATATTTTAAATATAATTTTGTACACCGTGTTGCAACACGAAATGTAGCATTCAAGTGCTTGAGCAATTTCCCTTTCCTAAAGAACTCCTTTACCGCTGCCACCACATCTCCACCAACCACATTCCAAGCACCCTGAAAGAAAGCTGAGGTGTAGTCATCAAGACCAGAAGATTTGTTTTTGTTGATCGACCACAAAACTTCCTTAATCTCTGCCTCATCAACCGGTGCTTCAAGATTACTATCATCCTCAGAAGAGAGTTTTGGTCCTCTATCCAACACCTCCTGCTCCACTAATTGAGAAGTCGAGCCCTCCTCACTAAGTATTGATTGGTAATATGAGAGAAATGTATCAATCAATTCTTGGTATGAAAAGGTGGATCCACTATCAGTGTGAAGAGAATGAATACCATTTCTCGCTCCATTGCTTCGAATAAGAGAATAGAAGTACTTTGTGGCTCGGTCTTGGTTCTTAATGTGCTTGTGTTTAAGAACCTGCATAAGAAAGTTAGTCTCACAATCCTCCAAATGCCTCTGTTTTTTTAGCTCCTCACTAATCTCCTAGTGTAGGTCATGATTATTCAAGCTCGACATAAAAAGAGTCTGGAGATGATGTAAGTGTTCTTTTCCTCTAGCCACTCTTTTAGAAACGTGGTAATAGTTTTGTCTGTGCAACTCCTTCAGTAGCTTTTTAGAGTTTTCAACTTCTGGCAAAGGATGTATTACTTTGTACCCGCTACGTGTACCTCTTAATAAGAAGAAACAAGAGCAATATAGTTATCATGGTTAGTCCAAAAATACAGAATCTGAAGGGTCTTATATAGTGGGGGCTCGGATTTTGGAAGGAGGTGATGGAAGGGCAATGATCGGAATGAGTGCCCTGTGGAAGAAAAATGGTTTGAAGTTCCCAACTCATACTCCTCCAAATCTTGCACATCATGACTCTGTTAATTTTTGAACACGAAGTTCCATTCGACCAAGTATAAAAATAACTTTTCGAGTAAGTATCCTCCACTCCTAATATAGAACAAGTTTCATGCATTTCCCTGTCCCCGTATTTTGTGAAGCACTATTTCGTTCACCCTCAAATCTTACACATTTGAAGTTTCCTCCAAGGATCCATGGCAGAGGGTTTGAATGAAAGTGGGAGATGAGATGTTGCCATAAATTTCTCCTAGCAACATAGCGGTTGTGGGTATAAATAACTGAGAGAAAGAACTCTTTAGAGGTTGTAAGACAACGGGCATTCATCGAAATGGATTGATCACTTAAGATAAAATTGTCTAAATGAAGACGCATTGGATTTCAAACGAACACAATCCTACCACCACTACAAAGTTCAAGATTGTGAATATGATTCCAACCTGGGAATACTTTCTTAATAACAACATCAACAGAGAGAATAGAAAGCTTCGTTTCCACTAAGCCTGCAATTGCCACATCATGCTCACGCACCAGTTTTTTAGTGCACTGTGGGTTGTCGTTCGCCCCATTCCACACACATTCCATATGAGGAGGGTCATGAAAAATATTCAGAGGATGAGATGCCCACTTCTGCAATTTTCTTGCTTATCCAGTCACCATAGTCTTCAAAGTTTCCATGTTCCTCCTCATCTTCTTCTTCTCGGTGTCCTACTGACTTTGCTCTCTTATACTTGTAGTTCCTCCCAGTAGGGGCTGAGGAGGAAGATTCCCCATTGTATATTGGCACCCTGGTTTGCTTGAATTTATTGTCAAAATACAGATTACCTTGTGCTTCTGGGAGAGTTTCAGCAATTCGCTCCTGATCATTTTTAAGGTGCGGGCATAACTCTTCTGGGGAGGTAAGAGGCTGTTGATGGGTATACTGGAGAGCCTGGATGGGTGAATTGGGCTTGGGATCGGTGTAGAAGGGTGGGATTAGGGAGATTGGTTTTGGGCTTTGAAACAGTAAGATTGGGGTTACCATTATTGGTTGAGTGTTTTAGACTTGGGTTATTTAGGTGGATGTATTGGGCTCGGAATCATTGTTTAGCGGATTGGGCTTGGAATTCTGAATCTTGGTTTTTGAAAAAGGATTGGGCTTGGAGTAGTTGGTGTTGGGTTTGGGGTTGGGATTAAACTGGTTGGGCTTGGGGAAGGAATTATTATTGGGAGTGGGCCTTAGGAGAATGGGCTTGTGACCCCTGTTCCTGTTCCTTTTCCTCTTACCTTGTTGGAAAGGACGATCTTCTTCCCTGTACGCCGGCTGATTCTCGGCACCACGACAACATTCATGCGTGAGATGCCCCAGGATATTACATACCTTGCAATATTTGGGGTTGAATTCATATATTATCCGCTGCTTAAATTCCCCATCCATGTGTGTTTCAGCAAGGTTTTGGAGGCGTCAATGTGCACCAATATTCAAGCATACGAGACATGTTCCTTGTTGGTAGTGTAATAATCCATTATGATGGGTTTTCCAATAGCTGAAGCGATGAGGCTCAGACGGTCTGAAGCCCAGTACTTGAGCAGAAGGGAGGAGAGCCTAATCCACACAGGGACTATAGCCAATCCTGCCTCATCAAACTAGAAGTCCTCCAATATCCTTCTTAACATAAGATAAACAAAATTGCCATCATAAGGGCCATTTTGGAGGACCTTTTGAACATCCTCTTCACTGTTTAATTTGAATATTATCCAACCGCTGTCGTGACTGAATACGCGGACTTCCACACCCCATTTATTGATGATATCTTTGATCGCTTGAAAACCTGGATATCTTCTGGCGAAACAACCGATGAGGGTGAAGTTCCATTCATCATTCTCGTCATTAAGCATATGATGTGGTATCTCAACAACTCCTTGTTCCAAGGGAGGAACAAATTTAAGGGTGTGAGTGGGGTTGGGTCGGCGGTTATGGGTGACAGGATTTTGGATAGGAGGACTGGACCGGTATGAAGATGGTGAAGACTGTGTGTTACGGTTTAAAGGGTTGGGAATCTGCAAAGAATAAGGAGGAAGTTGAATTGGAGGGGCGGGAGAAGAAGTCGGAGATAAAGGAGGATGAATGTCAGAATTATGTAGGGCCGATAGAGGGCAAGATTTGTGGGGATCAAGGATAGAATGGATGAGCAATAGAGGGCTAGAAGCAGGGGCAGTAGGAGTTTTGAGGGTATGGTTTAGCAGAGAGCAAGAAGGGACTATGCGGGGTTTGGGATTAAATGGAGTGAGGGCGACGATTCTAGTTTTCGACGGAGGAGATGCCGGAGAAGAGGAGATAACAGGAGGGGGAGGAGGGAGTGAAAGTAGAGGAGCAGGGTGTGGTGGCAATGGTTTTGACGGAGGAGGAGAGAGGATTTGGATAGATGGAGGAGTATCTGGGTGCGAAGGATGGTTGGCACCGTTAGCCGGCGTAACACCGGAGCCAACCATGGGTGTCGACAAGGGGAGGGGTGGTGCGGAGGATCCAGAATAATTGGAGGGTGTGTGTGTAGGAGAGAGGCAGGGAGCAGGGGGTGGGTAGGTAGGAGGGGAGAGAAATGATTTGGGGCCCACTAATTTTTCTTTAAAGGACAAAGGGCTAGATGGGCTTTTGTGAGGATTAGTAGGACAGAAGGTATGAAAAGGAAAAAAGTTTGACTTTTTGGTTAAAGCTGGAAACGTGTCACTCCTTCTTTCTTCGATTTGAGCAATTTGCGTAGAGCAGGTATTCTCTTCACCTTTTTTTTGTACTCTTGGTTACTGCCTCCAATGCCGAAAGCAAGGGTAAATTCAAACTTGATTTTTGGGGCTTCAAGGTTTTCCATCGGATCTGAAAGAACTGGGTAGAATTCACGCAGATCCAATTCATTTTTTGAATTTTCTACCATTAAAACCATGGGAGCAGATTGCGGATTGTTCAGCACCTCATCTCCAAGGTTTTCCTCAACGGCTGCGGCGGCCAGAGGAAGGTCCAAGATGGACAGTTGAGTGCTGAGAGAACACTCCATACATGAAGGTGATAATGGATTTGCTCTCGAGACTCCTTTAACTTTGATTTTTTATTTCTTCATCCTTTTTCCATGGCTTGATTTCCTGCTGGAAGGGCAAGGCGGAGCTGCAACAGCACTCCGGAGCCTCATGGATCCAACGACAGCTTGAAACTAGGCACAACAAGATGGAGACTACACAAGGGTAGCCAGAACGCTGGCCTCCATCTTGTTTGTCGGCAAGAAAAGAAGGGGAGCCGGAAGTTTAGAGAGAAGGCAGAGAACAAAGACTAGAGAGAGAAAGTTAGGTTGGGTTTTTGGTTTTGGTTTTTTAGGGTTTAGAGTTTTTGGATTTTAGGGTTTAGGGTGTAGGGTTTTAGGGTTTAGGGTTTTATGCTCGAGTACCGAGACGACCCTATAGTTGCAATTGTGGAAATCACATATCCTAACTTTATGGATGTTATGGATGATCCGACGTATTTGCAGAACATGAATATTCTTGCACTGACACTTGATGTCGTTGATTCAATAAATGAGTACATGATAGGAATGAATGGGAATGCACTGACGACGTATGTGAGCTTGGATTCAGCCTGCAAGTCAGACGCAAATGTTGACATACTGGTGGACGTTCACACGCCGAAGTTCCTTAATTCTATCAAATGTTCTGGAGTTTCCAACCATAAGCTGAACATCAAAGTAGGAACACTGGTGATGTTGCTCCGCAATATTGACCATACAAGAGGTTTATGCAATGGAACGAGACACCTCATAACAAAGTTGGGAGAACGTGTGCTTCAAGCTAAGGTATTAACTAGTAATAACGCTAGTAATATTGTTTTAATACCGAGGCTTTCATTGACACCTACAGATATTAGATTTCCTTTCAATTCCAAAGAAGGCAGTTTCCGTTGATTGTGTCCTATGCGATGACAATTAATAAGAGTCAAGGATAATCGCTGGAGAATGTTGGTTTATTTTTGAGAAGACCCATTTTTAATCATGGTCCACTGTACGTGGCGGTGTCGAGATCGACGACTAAAAAAGATTTGAAAATACTATTGAAAAAGTATAAGGATGGCTCGAGCACAGTATGCAAGAATTATGTTTTCAGAAAAGTCTTCAGAAATGTTTAATTTATTAAACATCACACAAAAGCTTTGAATAAATATTTTGCAATCTGGTTGTTCTTTATATGAACAAGGATGATATAACTACTCTGAACTCAATAATTGATATTTTCATATCATCTTTGCTAAATTAACCAAGTAATTTATCAAGTCAATACTTTGTGGCAATGTTTTTCCAAAAAAAAAGTATGAATTTTTTAAGTTGAACTCAATAATATATTAGTTTTTCATAACAATAAAATGTTATCGGCTTAATCGGCAATAAACATAGAACGTCTAGATGTTTCTGATAAAGCATTCTTTTATTTATATTGTAACAAATGTTGCACTTGAAAGGGTTCGTCAATTCACTGTGATGTGTTAACAATAAATGATTTTGAATTGTGTAAATTAGTAATATAAAATCCGGTCCTGTAATTTAAAAAATGAAAATTTTATTGTTGCATTTTAATTTGTCATATTAGCTTTAAAAATACCAGAATATAGTCACAATTAAAACCATACCACAACTAAAATTATGATTTCTAACCGCATTACGAAAAATATTAGTAAACTTAAAGGAATTGATCAAGTTAACAGTCTCACAAGTTTATATAAGTGTTGCGCCCATAAGTACATCAGACTTTAATATTAAAACATTAGATTAGATAACATACAAAAAAATATTATTCGGTTCAAACATCATAAAATTAAATGAAGTTATTGTCCTAAAACTAACACATATAGTGCAACACACGAGTTAACTACTAGTTATTATATTTAAAAATGGGTATTAACCCTCATTTTAACACTCGTTAACATAAAACATCAATTTTAGCAACATTTGTTATTGGGCTCAGGCCCAAATTTTAGGCCCAAATAAATTATATGCTACTCTCACAAACCCTAGTTATATGTATTAGGTTTCCGTCAACAGTCAGTCAGCAGTGGCGAGATGGGTGGGCATACGCATTTCTTCTCTTCTCTTCTCCTCACACTAATCACATTTTCCGATCATGTGCACATTTTGATTGATTTCCGTTGTTTGTGAAATTTTCAGGTGCCTACACTTACGTATCGGAGCTATGGAAGAAGAAGCAATCCGACGTGATGCGGTTCTTGCTTCGGGTTCGTTGTTGGGAGTACCGCCAGCTTCCCGCCGTTGTTCGTGTCACGCATCCGACCCGACCCGACAAGGCCAGGCGCCTCGGCTACAAGGCCAAGCAGGTTCACTCACCAATCTTATTCCATTTGTTTTTTGTTTAACGAACCATGTCTTCTTCCTTTTTGCTGATTTGTTTGATTCTGCTGTGTTAAAGTGAAGAGTTAATCTGTGGTTGATGGGTGCTCTGAAATGCAGTAGTTGTCAGTTTATGAGTTGTGTTGTGTATTACTAGTAATGGAGTTACGTTTAATCGTATGAATTCTTGTCTTTTTTAGATATTTGTGTTGTATGTTCCAAAAACCATGGTATTAAATTCCATATTATTATGTAATAAAAGTATTTTAAAATATAAATCTTTCTTTTTTAACCACAGAAGCATTTTGCTTCAATGGATATTGTCCATTAATATACTCCATGATGATCCATAAAACTTTGAACATGGACAAAACAAAAAATACCCAACAAAAGCCACAATGTTTTGATCAATTTGATATTTAATGATTCATTTTCAGATATAATGCAAGCACGGTAAAGTCAAAGTAATTTCTTATAACAGCATATCTTCTTCCAGAAGAATTCATTGGGCACATCACTGTTTCAAGCTCCATTAAACAGCAACTCATCCACATTTTGCTCTCTAAAGCAGAGTGAACTGATATACACAGGTCCCAAGCTGTCCAAGCATATCTTAGGCTTTTTTGTATTACTAGTTGAGTGGGTTATTCGTTTGATATTGCATAACATTTAGGTAGTGAGTTTGGGCTTTTAAATAGAGTGTCTCACCTCAAAAGAACTAGCTTAATTTTTGTACTATTATTTTAGCTATTAAGTATTGTTAATGCTTCTGGAGGTATCTGCTCTTCTACCAGTATACAGTTGTCGAATGCTTTTTCATTCCTTGCGTCTCTCAATTAAACTTGAACTTAGTTCTTAAGTCTATACTGTAAAACATGTTTTGCTTTTAAGGCACTCATTGCTATGCTTGATGCTCAGTTAATTTGACCTTGCTTTAGACTTGGCCCCGTACAAAAGAGCAAGCATCCCTTAGAATCTTCAATCCCTATGTTTTCATTATGGGAAGTTTTTAGCTGAGCTTGGTGGTGTTTACTGTTGTGAATATTATTTAACGAACATTTGTGAGAATGTTGCAAGCATGGGTAGTGCCGATCTTGGTTTGATAAGTTTTTGTATTATTATGGGCAACAATTTGATCAAATGTTGATATGCGATTGTAAAATATTTTGAATGAAGGATTTTATCTTGATTTGATCAGTATTTTAGATTAAAACAGTTCTTTTTCTTGGTTCTTAGATGATTTTTCCTTTTATCAGGGATATGTGATCTACCGTGTTCGCGTTAGACGTGGTGGAAGGAAGAGGCCGGTCCCTAAGGGTATTGTGTATGGTAAACCCACCAATCAGGGTGTTACTCAGCTAAAATTCCAGCGCAGCAAGAGATCAGTTGCTGAGGAACGTGCTGGCCGGAAATTGGGCGGTTTAAGAGTTCTAAACTCTTATTGGATCAATGAGGTTTGCGATGTCTTCACTTGTTGAACCGATTATTCTGTTTCTACTCACCTATGATGATGCATGATGAGTAACTGTTATAATTGTTGTGCACTTTAACATTTTTCATTTTTATAATCACTTCACTTGTACAAATAAACACACTTATGAAGAACTGGGATTTCAGGGAGAAACATTACTGGAAAAATCACATATTCATCTACATGTTGAGACAAATTAAAAGTAAGTCTTAACATTGCAGGACTCTACATACAAGTACTTTGAAGTCATATTGGTTGATACAGCCCACACTACTATCCGCAACGATCCAAGGATCAACTGGCTTTGCAACCCGGTGCACAAACACAGAGAGCTTAGAGGACTGACCTCTGCTGGAAAGAAGTACAGAGGCCTCAGGGGAAAGGGCCACTTGCACCACAAAGCACGTCCTTCTCGAAGAGCCACATGGAAGAGGAACCAGACTCTTTCCCTTCGTCGTTACCGTTAATCTTCTTGAAGTTGATTCAAGATTGGCTTTATCTACCCACTAAAAATCCCTACATATTCTGTTGGATATTATTGAGTATTTCAAGGAGTTATGGGACAATTTTGGAAGAATTTTAGATTGAGTTTGTTGACAAAGTTGCTGTGGTTGTATTTGCATCTTAGAGATTGTATGTTTTCAACATTTCAAAGATTGAAGTTTTTGATTTATTTACTTTGGCAAATTTTAGTTGGCGATTCAACGCTCTCTTGGTCTACTAATCCAAATTGCACCAATTATTCAAATTATTCTCTCCAAATTTGGTTTTTATAAACTTCAAAATCCCCTTGGGCTTGGCTAGTATTTGAACAAACATTTTGTATTTCACATTCCTCCTTCTTGCCATTATATTTATATATTTAGACCACACAAGATGCTTTTGTCTTAAATATATATTTTGGGAAGACAAATAATTTAATACTCCTGTAATACTATTATTACATTAAAAATTAATTTGAAATGGGAAAATTATAAAAAATAATTTGAAATACGCAAATTTATAAATATTTAAAATTTAGGTGAAATATAACTAATTAAAAGTAACACTTACGGTTAAATCATTTTAATTCTAAATTGTATTTGTTTTAAAATAATTTACTTTGACAAATATCATTTTTAATCCAATCATATAATTTTCACTTCTTTCTTTTCACTTTTTTTCTCACTCTTATTAAAATTATATTATTTTTAATCATTACAAATATCATCTGACTTATACTCTTATTCTATAAAAAATAATTGTAATCTATTAATAAAATATTTTAATTACCACAAATTTAATCTAAAATGATAGTAATTTCTTTATATATATATATATATATATATATATATATATATATATATATATATATATATATATATATTAATTTTAATTGTTTTAAATCCTAATAGTTAGATAAATTAATTTTATGTATTATTGTATTATGTATTAAATTTGACTTTTAGTTATTCGTTTAAATAGATTTGATTAATTCGAATTTGGATTAAATTAATTAAGGTTGACCAATTTATTGCCAAACTCCTTTTACTTATTTGTTCTCAATTTGGTAGGATTTTACTATTTATAGAAACTATTATGTTTTTATATATAAAAAGACATTGATTTAGATTGGCAATATAAAGTTTTCATGAATTTATTTTCTTTTAAATTTTTATATGAACCATGCATCTCTTCCTAAATTTGTGGCTTTTCACGACACACTTTTCTAAAACGTTGAGATATTTTATTCATTAATTCGACGATTGCCCAAATCTTGGGGGTTTCCTTGCACAATATTTTGAAATTTGCTTATAAAAAGAGTGATAGGAACTTGATTGCAAATTATTATTATTACAATTATTATATGGTAATAAATTATAAAAGTAAAAAAGTTATTGATTATGGTCACCTTTAACATTCATGTTCATAGTAAAAATTATACAAATAAATGCAACTAATTTTTATGAATTATAAAATTGATCCAACGAATGACGATTATGAAGAAGAACAAAATATTTATACTCAGATAAAGTTTATTATCGAAGGGGAAAGATCCTTAATAATATAGTTCAAAAACTCATAAAGCTAACATTTATTTAATTATTATACTTATATAAAATAAAAATTATTATCCCTACAAACTATTGGCAATAACAAGAAGAACGCTAATGAGATCTTCTGCCTTTTTAGTTGCGGTCTTAACCTCCATTGGCTCACTTTCTCCGAACTCATCATTACACGTATCGATATTAGTTAACGCCGCCGACCCTTTGGTCTGGAGATCGCCGATGCTCGGTCTGTCGCGTTTCTCCAACAAAACGGAGCATTCTTTTAGGTCATTGATGGCATCGGTGAATGTTTCGATACACACATCAACTATTGCTTTGTTTTTGGCGCTGAACGACTTAACTACACTAATCGAGTTGGTCGTTGCAGCCTGAGCTTTAGGAATAATAATTCGACCTAAACCTCTAAGATCGGCCCCAGTAGAACGTGGGTCCGATTTTAGGGTTTGGGTGCACAAGGGAGGGTTGATAGCTTTGGAGCATACATCGGATATCAAATCAGCTTGGCAATTGCATAAAAAAGCCAATGAAAGGCAGGCAACTAGGAAGAGGGAGGCCATTGGGTTTTATGATTTCTAAATAATAATAATAATATGTGATTTGGAAAAGTCCTTTATATAATTGAAGAAAAGGAAAAATATGGAGAGTGGTATAATATATTATAAATTATAAGAAGATTTTATAAGGATTTAACTTTTGTGAGTAAATATGCTGGAGATATGTTATGGATATTTTGTTTGGCAGTTATGCCTTTTTTGTTATTTTTTCCATGTATAGATTTTTTATATTTTTTATTTTATACGAATTAATTTATACTTATACATCAATTGTATCCATTATAAAATATACCATCATAAAATCCGCGTGTAGGTCATTACTTTATTGTTTATATAGTTAATATTTTTTATTTTAATATAATAAATTTAAATATTACAATTAATTGAATTAATAGGAATATTATATTTATAATTATATACTCCATTCGTTTCATTGCCTCTTAATATAAATATAGATTCAATCTAATATATAAATTCAATTTAAAAACATAAATTAATAAGAAAATTATAATACGTAAACTTGATAATTATATTCTAAAATTTTCTTTATTTAGAGTGATTCTTGAGTGCATTGTTACTCCATATATACTCCAATAATGCAGTTAGAGTACTCATAAATCACAACCCTTTATACACTATTTATAAATTATAACTAAAATCTACTTTTAATTCTATAATTATTATTTGGTGTTTATTTTCTAATTAGAATTAATAAATAAAATATTTAAAATTAAATTAATGATAGAATCATTCATATATATATATATATATATATATATATATATATATATATATATATATATATATATATATATATAGAGGATGATCTCACAAAATTTCCCCCCAATTATACTATCCTTTACAAGTATCATTCTTTAAATAACAATTGTTACTTATTTCATGAAATACTTTCTCTATTAAAATTGATCAAATTATAGCTAATTACCAATTACCATATAAATTTATTGGACACACACTCACAAGCATATGTCCTCCCAAAAAGCTCACAACGTAAAATGTGACTTAATTTAAAAGATTAATAGTTTATCATTATTAAAAAAAACAAAATTTTAATCGAATGTTTAACCGATAATATTATGATAAAACATGTGCAAGATCAGGAATTATTTTTATAATACTAATTTGAGGCACTGCGCATTATTATACATGAAAAAAAAATTATATTTTGTTGAATAATGATACATTTAAATACTCAAATAAATTATAAAAGAAAATATTTGATTATAAAGATATTTCACTCATACTAAAATATATCATTGATAAGGCAAAGACTTGTGTACAACCTTCAATTGATACAACATTTGGTACAACCTCCTTCCTTCACCTTTAGAGTGTGTTTTTCTCTTTTTTTTTTAATTGTTGCTGTACATTACTGTTTTTTTTAATTTTATGAATATAATTGTAATTTTACCCTTGTGGTTTAGGGTATAATTATCCCCTAGGGTTTAAGGTTTAGGGTATAATTGTAATTTTACCATTATGGTTTATGATATAATTATCCCCTATGGTTTAGGGTATAATTGTAATTTTACCCTTGCGGTTTAGAGTATAATTATCCCCTAGGGTTTAGGGTTTAGGGTATAATTGTAATTTTACACTTGTGGTTTAGAGTATAATTATCCCCTAGGATATAGGGTTTAGGGTATAATTGTAATTTTACCCTTGTGGTTTAGGGTATAATTATCCCTTAGAGTTTAGGGTTTAGGGTATAATAGTCATTTAAATAAAAAAATTTAAAAATAAAATAAAAAACAATATTAATGAAGGAGCTTGAATTAATTAAGAAAGGTGGGAACCAAGGTTGTACCAATTCAATTGGAACAACCAGTTGCACCATAGTCCCTCTCCATTGAAAATAAAATTAGTACCGGTGGTTGAAATGAGAGTCATCTTCTTGCTCTACATTTCTTTCAATATTCCTCTGCTCTCAATTACCTTAAAAAATAGTGATCAGAAATTGGAAAATATAAAAAAATTTCATATAACCAATTTTAATATTTTTTATTGAGTTGTCTCCCGTGCCCCGGAACACACCGTGTCCCCATGAAAACACGAGAGTTTTAATATTAAAATTCTCGTGTTCTTATGAGGGGCACGGTGTGTCTAGGTACATGATTTTTTGTCCTTTTAATTTGTAATTTATAATTTTGGTCATTAGTTTTTTCTTGATTTATCTATTTTTGTCCAAATATAATATTTTTTTTTTCAAAAATTTAGACCAAAATTGGTCATAAATGACTAAATTTATGTTGATCAATTTTTGTCTAAAATTTGGATAAAAACATAACTAAATTCGGACAAAAAATTTAAATTTGATTAGAAGGATTAAATTTGAAAAAATAATAATTATAATTATCTAAAAAAGAATCTAAAGAGAATTACAAATAAAAATAAATTAAAATTAGAATAGAGCATACCTACCATTCTATTAATGGTTTGTTTATGTTATTTCACCTTTATACAATATATTTGCTCCTATTCATTAACTGTTAATAGTATCATAATTAAAATCAACAATTTCATAAAACTTACTTTAGAAAATTGAAAACTTTTATGAGCTGACGAAAATAAAAAAGGAGATTATAAGTGTAGGAAGGGAATAATTCTCCATCCACAGACACATTCATTATTTAATTTATCCCAATAATATTAATTTTGCAATTATATAAAATTATTTATTTAATTTATCCCAATAATATTAAGTGTTAATATTTAAAAATACCTAACATGAAGAGAGAGAGAGAAATTAAGTGAGTGAATGTTATATGTCATGCAAAAATACATACTATAGAGTTGAGAAAATATATTGGTAGATTTGGAATAATATATACTTGGCCTGTCATTAAATTTTATCGTATTAATTAACATGTACATTTAATTTAAAAATTAAAACTATTAATTATGGTCACTCTTAACATGCATGTTAATAGTAAATATTATATAAATAAATACAATTTTTATGAATTATAAAATAAAATTGATCAAACGAATGACGATTATGAAGAAGAACAAAATATATATACTCAAAGAAAAATTTATAATCGAATGAGAGATTCTTAATAATTAATCTAGGAAACATATACTAGTTCAAAAACTTATAAAGCAAAACAATTCTTTCATTTTTTTTAATCATATATAAATGTAAATTACTATCCCTACAAACTATTGGCAATAACAAGAAGAACGTTAATGAGATCTTCTGCTTTTTTAGTTGCGTTCTTAACCTCCGTCGGCTCACTTTCTCCGAACTCATCATTACACGTTTCGACATTACTTATTGCCCCCGACCCTTTGGTCTGGAGGTCGCCGATGCTCTCCCTGTCGCGTTTCTTCAACAATTGAGAGCATTCTTTTAGGTCATCGATGGCATTGGTGCATGTTTCGATACACACGTCAATTGCCCCTTTGTTTTTGGTGCTATTGAACGACTTAGCTATGCTAATCGAATCCCTCGTTGCACCCTGAGCTCTCGGGATGATAATTTGACCTAAACCTCTAAGATCGGCCCCACGAGAATGTGGATTCGATTTTAGGGTTTGGGTGCACAAGGGAGGGTTGACAGCTTTTGAGCAAACATAGGATATTAAATCAGCTTGGCAATTGCTTAAGAAAGCCAATGAAAGACAGGCAAGTACGAAGAGGGAGGCCATTGATTTGTATTAAAACAATAATAATAATATGTGCTTGGGAAAATCCTTTATATAAGTTGAAGAAAATTAAATATATGGAAAGTTATATAATTGTTAGAAGATTTTTTTTTTAAGATTTGATTCCCGTGAATAAATATGTGGAATATACAGTATGGATATTTTGTTTGAAGTCCTTAATTTTTTTTTACATGTATAGATTTTTTCTAAAAAATAAAAAATTGGATAAAAATTGCGTCTTCGGAATAACATGAATTACATTTAGATGTTGTATTCTTTTTAGTATAAGATGTTGTATCTTTGATTTTAGGAGGAAAATTTTAGTTTTTTTAACCACACATTTATATTCTCTTAAAAAAAATTCTTAATTAATTTTATTTTTTTTATTAAAGATATTACGAGTTTTAGTCTATTTTAAAAGTTATTTATATTAAACGGTTGTTATTTATATTAAATAATCAAGTATTTCTATTTCATTAAAAATCCTATCATTTTATCTGCATCACAAAATTCACTCAATGTGATGGTGTCACAATTTTTTTTCAATTATACTATCCATTAAGTATAATATATAAAAAAATCATTCTTTGAAATAACAATTGTTAATTATGAAATAAATTTCTTGAAATACTTCCTCTATTAAAATAGATCAAATTATAGCTAATTACCAATTAGCATACAAATTTATTGGGACACACTCACATGCATATTTCTTCCCAAAATCTCAAAACGTAAAATCTTACAATATACTCCCTCCGGGTAATGAGGGCCAAAAACATTATGTTTAACATAAGGTCTCTGACCCTCTTAGTCTGGGATGGAGGGAGTATATATAATATGTGCAAGGAATAGTTTGAATAATACTAATTTGAGTCCCTTGCTTTACACAAGAAAAATAATTTTTTAAAAAAAAAAAAACTTATCTTTATATCAAAGATATTAACATCATTAAATATGTTAGGGTAAATATCAAAATTAGTCATGTAAGTATGATCGATTTCAATTTTAATCCTTTATTTTAAGTAATTCTCAATTTTGGATATTTTAGTCCACTTTTAGTTCCCTTTTCAAACTTTAGTCATTTTTAGTCCACTTTTAGTCCAAAATTTATACATATAGGATCAATTTTGGACATTTTTTTAACATAAAGGACTAAATTTGGATAAAAAAATATGACTGAATTTGAGAAAATGACTAAATTTGGGCTAAAGGACTAAAATTGAACAAAAAAGGACAAAAATTGATAATTGTAAATAATAAAGAACTAAAGTTGGAATCGATCATACTTACAAGACTAATTGTGATATTTACTCAATATGTTATTACTTTTTATTTATACTATGAACTGTTCATGAAATATTTCACTGTGCCACTATCTTTTTTATTTTATTAATTAACAAAGTATCACTTTTTATTAAAATATTACTTATTATTTTTTATTTGTTTCACGAAAATTTACTGAGTGAGACAATTTTATATAATTGCATACTTGATTATAATAACTCTTTCATACTAAATTTCTGGACACCTCATTAATAGTATCATTAGGACAAACTTTCTTGTGAGATATTATATAAGTGAAACGGTTTATGAGACGTGTTAAAGTATGCCTACTAAATAGATAAAATATTCTTAATGATAGTTAAAATATATTTTTTAAAGTATGATGAATGATAAATTAAAGTATGATTTTAGGATTTAGAGGTAATAGAGTTCAAAAAGTGTCTATTGGGTAGAATTAATAGTCTATAAACAAAAGTGTCGATATTAATTTTCAATGCTAAAATTTGTATAAAAAAAATTCTCCCTAATATTAATTTTGCAATTATAGAGTTGTGCAAAAAGGTGGTTTCGCCCACCCCAGGCGCTTCGCACTCTGGCCCGACAGCTTGTGAGGGAGGAAAATTATGGTAACTCAACCAATTAATAAGGATTAGACATTTTTAACCCACCACACAAAGAGCTGCCCTTAAAAAATGTTGCTCCCACATTGCGGGTGAGTTTTGATCTTTGGTCATTTGTACAAATTATTCCCTTATTTGACCAATTGAGTTGTTTATACGAGCTTTGCAATTATAGAGTTGTGAATAACCTTCCAATAGTCTATAACATAAACTAATGTTTGGATATTGACCGCTTTAGCACAAATTAATGTCACCAATCAAATCAGCTTGAGAAATGCCGAGTAGAAAGGCTAATAAGAGAGAAATCAAAAGAACGAAGGATGAATGACAATTTGTTTTCATGTTGGAACTGTAAATATCACTTTTTTTTTAAAAAATTAAGGATATTATCAGTTTTAATTTAATATAGGAATTATTCATTACAAAATTATTAAATTGAATTATATATATATATATATATATAGATATATATATATATATATATTAACATTACCATTTCAACCACTGTTTTTGCAATAGTGAGTGTATGTTATATGTCATGCAAAAATACGTACTATAGAGTTGAGGAATATATTGGTAAATTTGGAATAATAATTGTGTATCGGTGTACTCGGATGATGGAAGTCTTTAAATTTTATTGTATTCACATGTACATTTAATTTAATTAAAAATTAAAACTATTAATTATGGTCACCGTGAACATGCATGTTAATAATAAAAATTATATAAATAATACAATTTTTATGAATTATAAAATTCATCAAAGCGTATGACGATTATGAAGAAGAACAAAATATATATACTCAGGCAAAATTAATAATCGAATGAGAGATTCTTAATAATTAATCTAGGCAAACATATACGTTCAAAAACTCATAAAGCTAAACAATTATTTCATTTTTTTTAATCTTATATAAATGTAAATTACTATCCCTACAAACTATTGGCAATAACAAGAAGAACGTTAATGAGATCTTCTGCTTTTTTAGTTGCGTTCTTAACCTCCGTCGGCTCACTTTCTCCGAACTCATCATTACACGTTTCGACATTACTTATCGCCCCGACCCTTTGGTCTGGAGGTCGCCAATGCTCTCCCTGTCTCGTTTCTTCAACAATTGGGAGCATTCTTTTAGGTCATCGATGGCATTGGTGCATGTTTCGATACACAAGTCAATTGCCCCTTTGTTTGTGGTGCTATTGAACGACTTAGCTATGCTAATCGCGTCGCTCATTACAGCCTGAGCTCTCGGGATGATAATTTGACCTAAACCTCTAAGATCAGCCCCACCAGAACGTGGATCCGATTTTAGGGTTTGGGTGCACAAGGGAGGGTTGACAGCTTTTGAGCAAACATAGGTATCAAATCAGCCTGGCAATTGCTTAAGAAAGCCAATGAAAGGCAGGCAAGTACGAAGAGGGAGGCCATTGATTTGTATTAAAACAATAATAATAATATGTGCTTGGGAAAATCTTTATATAAGTTGAAGAAAAGGAAATATATGGAAAGTTATATAATTGTTAGAAGATTTTTTTTTTAAGATTTGATTTTCGTGAATAAATATGTGGAAGATATAGTATGAATATTTTGTTTGGCAGTCATTGCCCCCCCTACATGTATAGATTTTTTCTAAAAAATAAAAAATTGGATAAAATTTGCGTCTCTGGAATAACATGAATTACATTTAGTATTAAATGTTGTATTTTTTTAGTATAAGATGTTGTACCTTTGATTTTCAAGGAAAATTAGAATTTTTTTAACCATACATTCATATTCTCTTCAAAAAAATTTTCTTAATTAATTTTATTTTATTTTTATTAAAGGTATTACGAGTTTTAGTCTATTTTAAAAGTTAATAGTTTTTTTACACGTCGCATGTACGTCATACATGACAGTATAATTTTTTTGGCCTTTTGTATTTTGATAATCATAATTTTCAACATGACGATTAAAATGAAAGTAACTTTAAATTTGAATTTTTTTTTTTTATTTTTGTTTTTGTTTTTTTTTTTAAATCTTTTTTAATACTTTAAATGATACTACAAAGTAAAGGAAATTCGAATGTTGTTGATAGTATCATAGTAAACATAAATTTAATCTCTATTAAAAAAAGAAAAGAAAAGTTACAATATGCTCACTCTATCATGTTTAACACTGATAAATCTTTTGCTACCATATTTTCTTATGTACAAACTTAATCTTTTATGTATTCCTATTGGCCAGCCTCTGTTCCGTGGACTGTTGATTTCTGCAAAGAAATATATAACAACATACTTAAGCTGATGGTTTTAATTAGAAAGAAGAAGCACTAAGAGGTTCATTCATTAAATAATTAAATTGAATTCCAGGAGGGAATGGTGAAATAAGTCTACATCCACATGCTTGCACACCATAATATCTTTACCTACAAAATCTATTTTCACTACAAGAAACTGCCAGAATACCAATGGATTTACCGACGGAAAAAAATTATCGGTAATTACCGACAAATTACAGACGGTTTATTTATTTAATAGGATTTATTTTTAAAAAATCATCAATAAAAATTTTCGACGATTTTTGCGACGGGTTACCGACGGAATTAGCGACGAGCGTTTATTCTGTCGTTAAATCCGTCGGTATTCTGGAGGGAATAAATCTCAGAAGATTACCGACGGATTATTTCTGTTGGAAAATATATAAATTTTTATTTAAAAAAAATTAATTTCAATTTTTTAATTTACCGATGGATTTATCCGTCAGTAAATATATTAAATTTTAATTTTTTAAGAAATAATTTTAGTATTTAATTTTCCGATAGAATTTTTCCGTCAGAAAATATATTAAAATTTATTTTTTAAAAAATTAATTTTAATCTTTAATTTACCGACGGATTTAATCCGTTAGTAAATATAACAAAATTTATTTTTAAAAGAATTAATTTTGTCTTTAATTTACCGACAGATTTAATCCGTCGGTAATTTATCGACAGAGTAAATCTGTCGATAAAATATCAAATTATATATAATTTTTAAAAATTAATCTTTCATTTATCAGCAAATTTAAATAAAATTAATTTTTTTATTTATTTTCCGACGGATTTAATCCGTCGGTAAAATAGAACTTTATTTTACTCAAATTATCAAACCTACTCATATTTCTCCCGATAAAACAATAGCGAGTTAGGGAGATTAAAACACAACCCTAGCCAACAAACTATCTTCTACCCCTTTTCCACTCCGCCGCAGCTACCGTCGTTGGGGTCTTTCGTCGCCGTAGATATCGCTGGTCACTCTTGCTGCTGCTCCGGTATCGGTCACTTCCACACACAACGTCGCCCCTGGCTTACCCCCACCCTCTTCCTCACATCGCAATACTCCCCCACATTGATTTTGAAACTCAAAATTCGTTCCTGTAGAATAATCGATCCATTCTTTCCTCTAATCCCAGCGCGAGACGACCTCCGCCGTAGCTCCACCGGACCGCCAGTTTATTTAGTGCTTCCCTTGCTCGGCGTTCATACAAGGTTAACGAGTATTTCTTTCATTTTCTGTAAATTCTTTCTCTTAATCTCGATTAAATTACATTCTCTATACTTCTCTGTGCTCCACCTATCAGTAGTGAACTATTCCCAAAATGCTAGGGCTAGAAAATATATACTTGTGATCTTATTGTGTGGTTTAGGGTTTAGGGCTAGAAAAGAAAAAAATTGCTACAAATCTATGATAGAATGATTCAACGTGGAGATGTTCAAAATATATACAGTATTGTCGATGCAATGTCCTTTTTCCCTTCACGCAATGGGTAAGTATGATAACTTCAATGCTGAAAAAGTCTATATATAGGCTTATTAAAGCAAAGATAATAAATGAATGCTTCATCTTTCATTAATCACCATCTTCCGTTCAATATAGATAGCTCCATTTGGAAGTGTGACACGATCAAGTCTTGACCGTGAAGGATCCAAGTATGGAATGAATAAATATCTAGAAGTAAGTGAATTCAATTTTTCCCCCCTCAAGTCATGTAGACAAGATTATCAAAAATCCTCTTTTAGATTCATTTGTGGGTTGCTATTATCTAGATATTTGTAAATTTTTTTAATAATGTTTATACAGTATACATGTTACATCAATGTGTTAATGTTTTTGCAAACGAAATATATATTCAAGGGAAATATAAGATAAATTTAAGGTTTGTTCTCTTTGTGATTCTTATAAATTAGTTTTTCACTTCTTGTTGAATTAAAAGTTTATTGCTCACCATGCTTATGAGATATAAAATAATAAAGAAAAAAGTTTGAGACTAAAGAAATTGTAGTTCTTGTATTTTGAGCAGTAAACATCATTTATGAGTATTTTTGTTAGTACAAAGTGATAAATATATCTTTTTAGTCTTTACTAGATGAATTTTAATGTCAAATTGTTCATATAGGGAATAGTCCTTGCAGGTAGAAGTGTTGTGGATGAGTCCATTTTTACTAGTGAACCCTCTTCCTGTATTCAAGGAAAAAGGGCTATCAGTTTCTGCAAGAACAATCAATTAGGTATGAGGATACTTAGAGCATCTCTCTTTAAATATTATTAAAGTTTTGCATGATGTTCTAAAATTGATTAATATAGTTCAGATGTGTTTATGTCTATAAATTCAAACGTTAACATTTGGCATTTATTCATTGTTTTATTGATGTTTTATGAACATTTTTCCAGGATGGTCCTTTACGGATAGAGGCCTCTTCCACCGGTTCAAATTAAACAATATCCAAGATTGTTAACATGGTTACTCCTCCCCCTCTCTCTTCTGTGCATGTACGTGCTTGATTATTTTTTCCGACTTCCCTTTATTTTTTCCGATGAATTGGCAATGAATGATTGCCGATGGATAATTTATTTACCGACGCTCAAAATTCGTCGGTAATTAGCGACGAAATTAAATTTCTGTCGGTAAAAATTTACCGACCATGGTTTTAGCGACAACTCCACTTCCGTCAGTAATCCGTCGGTAAACAGTTTACCGATGGATTTTTCATATTTTATCGACGAAAATTTCCATCGGTAATCTGGCAGTTTCTTGTAGTGTTTATATTTTGGTTTATTTGGCATGAGTAAATCTAATGTAAGAAACTAATATGTTTGAGGGTTGACATGAAATTTCTATGGCTAGAATCCAATCTCCATGTCAAAATATAGATAGACCGGTGCATTACAAATTTATTCAGTAAATCACAGGTCCTGCATCAAGGCTAGAAGAAATCTTCCTGACCTTTAAATCTAATTCAGAAGCTATCACACTCAATGGAATCAAACAATAATGCGGATTGTACAGCTTAAACAAATTATTGGTTGCTCAATCAAATGAACGGCCATATAACCAAAACCTTCACTTTTCAGATGAGCTCGTACATACTGTATAACCATAAATATAAACAAAATCTATGAGCCATAACAGGGTGTTACCCCATTAATCATCATCAGCTATTCTACCTCTATCACCACACTTTAAAGTATGAAGAATTATGCATATTATCACACTTACTTTTATTAATACACTTTAAAGTGTGAAGATAGATGTGAAGATATGTGACTTATTAATATACTTTTAAATGTCATAATAAAATAATATTACATAAAATAAAATCAAAAGTGTTATCTCTTAGACTCGAACTTGTATCACCCGTATTAGATCCTTATTTTAAGTTAAAAAGCTGTTAAACTATAAGTTAATCTTGTCATATTTTATTAAAAATAATATATATACATAGAATACATAATTAAGTTTTATTCTGAATTTTATAATATTAATTTTATATTATCAATTCAAGTACAATAAAATAAAATTAAAATTATTAATTAAATTATAGTATAAATTTAATTTTGTAAGATAAAATATAATAATATAGAAATATATATAACTAATTATTTTGAAAATAATTAATTTAAAGTATAAGATTTTATAATTAAAATAAAAATAAATTTTATTTTCTTAATAATTAAATTAATTAAATAATTATTTATTATAAAAATTGAAAATTAACTTAATGTTTTAATAGAATAAAATGTTTCTATTTTAATATTTTAACAGCGAAAAAAATAAAAAAATAAATTTAAATTTTAATAATTTGTAATCTTTCATTGTGTGTAGTAACAAAATATATATTTACACATTTATTCTTAAGTGTCTCTAAATAGTACTTATAAAGATACTTTTTATGTGTTAAAAAGGTGTAGCAAAAGTGATACTAAAGAGTAAATATGGAACAAACAATTAACACAAAAGAAAAACCAAATCAACAAATGAATTTACTGATTGAAACTGAAGTTGAATCTAGCAGAAGAATACCTGACGGACATTGGCTTCAGGGAGCCAAGAAACACTCCTCCATTTCCTCGAATCCTACATCTAGATTTTAGTGTCTTTTTATAGGTATTTTTGTATTAGTTTATTTGTATTTATGTACTATTTGATTGTGTTTTGTGTTTTTATGGAAATATGTGAGAATGAGCTTAAATGTATGATTTTCAGGTAAAAAGATATTTTAGACACAAAAAGGAAGACGTAAGAAAAAACGGATCTCAATTCGGAGTTGAAACGAGCAAATACGAGCTAAAACAGCGAAGGGGCGCATGCTGAAATTTTACACCACAAACGTTGCGGCCCAATAGCACTCATGGGAACCCAATTGCTTATTTTCCAGCCCAATTTGGAATTAGGAGGTGTTCCATCTATATGTCATCAGCCTAAGCATTTTTCAAGCCCAATTAACTCCCATTTAAATAATGTGGATCCCATTAAATGTTGGCTTATTGATTTTGGAGTGAAGTCACGTGTCTACCCATTTTGAATCAACAAATTCATTCTTCATGTGCGCCCACTTGGATTAAAAATATAAAAAGGCCACCCATTTCATTTTTGGAGGAGGCAGCCGTGAGGAAGGCAGTCGGCCAACAGCAGCCTTCCACTTTTCATTTCTCCATTCATCCCTTCTTCCCCAATTCATCATCCATCAATTCCATCCATTTAATTTACTTGATCCCCTCCATCAAATCCACCATCCAAGTGATCAAGGAAGCAAAGGAGAGTGATATCACAAGAAAAAGAAGATCTCCATTGAAGACCTTCAAAGGGGAATCTAATTCTAATTTTGTGACTTTTTTTATAGTTGATCATGGTTTGTAAGGATTTTAATATCTATGTTGAATTTCTTGTGACTATGAGAGACTAATCTCCTTTGTGAGATTAGCTCCATGATTGGTGTTGGATAATTTAGTTTTTATACAATTTGATTTTAATCTTAATTGGACATTTGTGTTATTTCTATCATTGATGTGAATTACTTGATGTATATGTATGATTTGTGTGATTAATTATCATGGGCATGTGATTTGATTGAGCAATTAATTATGTGTTTAGGATAGTTCATTGAATAATTTCATCATACACTTCATGTGCATTAATTTCGAATAAGATAGAGATATCCTTCTAGATTTAGAACTCTTTGATAGAACATTTAATTTGCTTAACCGAGAGGTTGGTTGATTAGGTGAGGAGATTCAAACCATTAGTGAATTCATATTACCTTAAAAGGGAATATTGCCTATAATTTAGTACCTCATTAGGGAACTCGTAGAGTAATTATTACCTAGTGGGAGGTGTTCACTTTGGTCTCGATCCTATGTGCTTTTAGGAGCCTTATTGAGGGCCTACATCCTATCCATCTTTAGAGAGAGTTTAGGTAGAATTAGTGATCGCTCCTATGTCATGTACATTAGAGATTAGAATTAATTGCATTATCACTTAATTATCTATGCCATGATTGTTGTTAATCTCATCCTTGTATCATTGGAACCCATCTGATCTTTGCATTCATTTTATCTTTATTTCTTGCATTAGTATAATTGCATTTGTTTGCATCTTATCCCCCCATTCAGTCGTCCTTATAAAATCACGATAAACTTGAGATCGCTTAAACTCTAGTGTCTTCCTCCTTGTGGTTCGATAAATTCTTTAATTGGTCATCCCGACTATATACGACCAATCAATCGACCACCAGTCAATGACAACATTAATGTGTTCCACGATTGAAACTGTTTTTCTTATTTATATTTGGATATTAGCTGCTCTACATTTTCCTTTATAATTATGACTTGCTAGTTTAGGTTTTTGCTGTTGTGTAGTTGCGATGAAACTACTGGCTCATCTGATTTGTGTTTGGTTTAGTTAGAAGGAATAGAAACCAACACACACCCATATTCCCTCACACTTTCACCTATAATGACACCCACATAGAAACTTCCTCGACACACCATTGACCCACACTTCACCCCATACTGTCGCCTAATATCTCACCCACAGTGAAACATCATCAAAACACCAGTCACCCACACTTCCACCCATAACCTCTCCCATATGTTCACATACACTGTCACCCATATTTAAACTTCCTCGACACACCACTTGCATACTCTCCCACATGTTCACCTGCAATGTCACCCACTTCTAAACTTTCTCGACACACCACCCGCACACTCTCCCACATGTTCACCTACAATGTCACCCACTACTAAACTTCCTCGACACACCACCCACCCAGAGCCTCTTTCACAATCTCACCTACACTGTCCCCCATATGTAAACTTTCTCGACACACCACCTACCTACAGCCTCTCCCACATGCTCACCTACACTGTCACCCATATTTAAACTTCCTCGACACACCACCCACCCACAGCCTCTCCCACATGCTGACCTATATTGTCACCCATATTTAAACTTCCTCGACACACCACCCACACATAACTTCTCCCACATGCTCACCTACACTGCATATTTAAACTTTCTCGACACACCACCCACCCATACCCCATATGCTTCAGGCCCATTATTCACCAATTGACACTTTTGAAGTAAAAATATCAAGTGTGATTCTATTTAAGGCCCATAATAAAAATTTTGCAGGGCCTATTTTGAATCAATGAATTTACTCAGTCCATCTCTTATAACTTGAATGACCTGGGTGTTCTATCAAATCCAGACTTCATTAAAATCCCCAAATTGAAACCCTAAGCGCAGATAAACCATCAATATGTCCAATTCATCGGGTGTGCTTTCAAGATCACCATCACCGGACGCGGACTATGAGGTAATTCATGTCGATAGAGCATTGTCCTACCGATTCTACAATTGGCAAGCAAAATATCGATATTCTATAATCAAGAAGATGTCCTTTGTTCAGAGAGGGACATATATTTGGCAGATTAGGGTGAGAATAAAGATGTATGGAATCTAATCGAGCATGCCCATTTAACAAATACTCTCGATAATTCGCGCTCATATTGTAGAAACGTGGTATGTGAATTCTACGCCAATCTTTCAAATTGTATGACTGATTTTGAGTCGGGAAGATATGAGAAGGTTTACTGTAGGAATCATATTTTCGATTTCTCTTCGTCTTATATCAATTCTGCCATAGGACTAACATCATTTGGTACAAATGATTACCCCGTCCATTTTGACATAATGGCAGAGTATTTAACCAGTGTTAAAGGATCAAAGTGGCCCTCTGATGAATTGCTAAAATCCAGCTTAAGCAGAAATGCCCAGATATTGGCTGAAATTACTTGCTACAACTGGATATCAAGCGAGGAGTCTTCAAGATTGAGTCAAGAACAAGGGAGGTTCGTTCGCACCGTAATGCTTGGTAAATGTGTTGATTTCGGTATCTTTATTTATGATCATATTATGAAATTCATAGGAAAATCGATATGAGAAAGAGATTGCCATTTTCAAACGCCATTTGGAAACTCCTTACTAGCATGCATGATGGTGAAATCATTTCGCGCGACTACATTGAACCTCCGAATCGACGATTGGAGTTGAGCAACTTAAAAAATAATGATGAACACATCGAACCAGATGAAGAAGATCTGAAGAAGCGTGATCTACTCTCATTAGTTAGAGTTGCAATGAATCAACAAGAGAAAATACGGGGCCTTGTTGAAGAACAAGAAGCTAGAAGATCGGTTAGGATTATCTTAGCACTTTGTTGATTGTAGATTGATCTTATTATTATATAACCCATCGATTACGAGTAGTTTTTGTAAAAGTAATAATTTTTTTCTCAGCATGACATTCCATGATTAATGACATTGTAATGGATATGAGTATTTAATTTTTTCTTTTCTGTGATACACAAAATATTTTTACAACTTCAAAGACAATAAAGAAACTTCGTTGCATTAAACAAAATCACTTCAATTGATTATAACATAATTATACTACTCATGACTCGATAAACATTATTTGTTGCCTCAAACAAAATCACTTCAATTGAAAACATTCAATGTAAACTCGAAATATAACATTACCATGGGAAATATAATCGATTTAGATTAGTTGTCGCGGCTACCGCAACAACTAATCCCCCATCATAATCCCACCTCAGAGTATCCTCAGACGTCCTCATGCTGACACGACTCTATCTAAAAAAACACAATCGAGTATACTCTGGATCATCACTACGCACATATGTCCTTGCAAAGGAGTCTTCCTGTAATGAGTTTGCTAGACATACCTCTATTATAGATTTTCAAATCCTTCTGTACGCATGAAGCCCTTTCTATCGTAAGCATGGCCCCACGTAAGCCGCTTCAGCATTGATATATTAACAACCTCTTTGGCGACTCCTAATGCCCATCCATTAGGTCCACTGTTATCCCATTCACCCAAGTTCTTCTGATGGATTAAGGCATTAAGAAAGCATGCATCCATTTCAGTATTCCAGATTTGGTCATACAACATTTCAGGAGGGAATGGTATATTCTCCATAGTTTCAATATTTCAATATGGAACTGAGTAAGATTACAAACAATTTGCAATATGAAATATCATTATATATATAGATGTATCCTATTTGAACTTCAATCGACGCAACCGAATATTATGTCCAAGATTGGAAGTAGAAAAGTTAACCGGCGTGTTCATATGGAGTAGGATTTATCCTATCATTGATGAAAATAACGGCGTTTGTTCTTGTATTACTTCGTTTCCACATCAATTATTTCACAAAAAAATAGGTTCATATTGTTTTCTCAAAAAATCTTAACAGTCGTTTCATCCATATCCAAACTTTAATACATTTGGTCACCCACATTTCATTTACTCTTTGACAATCAAATATATCTATGTTTAAATAAAGCAGTTACAACAATGATGACATGTCAAGTTATGAATGGTGAATAAATATAAAGATTAACCATTACATGAAAATTGATAGAACCTACAATGTATAGGAACAACAACAAACTACATTGGTGAGTGACTTTAAGGAGAGCCACAACCATAAAGAAAGCAACATTGCATTGATAAGGGAATGAAATTTATTATTCAACTACCAAGCACATAATAGCTATTAAGGAAGTATGTTTTTTAGAACTCCCACACTACCTACTATTACTGCAAGAATTAGAAATTTGAAATATCATTGAATTGAGTACTTCATGCCATAAAATCGTCCTTGCATGATCTTATGAATTAAATGCCTAATAATCCTTCGTATCAAAAGAATTGATTCACCTAACATTCCTTGAATAGACAAGTATCATTCATGGCAAAAAAAAGTGTGGGGGGTGGCTTTATATTGCTCACTATGAATTGAGTTCAACACTACTATCTTCACTAACTAGAAAATTCATTCGAGGGTTTTCAGATGGATATGGGTGATAACCATCAAGTGGATCAAATGTTTTGGCTCTATTCATGGACAACTAAGAATGAAAAACTTTAGCTAATATCATGTGCGACGTGTTTCAGGAAGGTATATGGACATCAGAAGAGATGGACGGCGGGTTGCTCAATGACATCACCGAGATGCTGATCAATAAAGAATGGAAGCTTTTCACCCTGTCGAACGTGCGGCGTAAGATCAAGGAGTTCAAGTAGCGCTTCACCCTATCGATGAGCTCCAGGGACTGCCGGGTGTGCAAGTCTGTAGCGTCACCCAAAGGCTCAACACTGATGAGGCCATTTTGGCCAAAATTATTTAGGTGCATCTTTTTTTACATCTTCAGAGTAAACATCCGGTGGTATAAATATTTTTAATATTGCTAGTTTTCTAAACAATCCCGCTGCTGAAATGTTGAAAATGAAGGTGATAGTATCTGGGATTGATTGGATTTCACTTTTGGCCAGTTTAAGAGAAAGCAACCGCTCTCTCCAAGTCCTCTCTACAACCAGAAGCCTTCCGTCGACTTCTAACATCCCGATTTTGCTTGTGACAGAAATTCGTACGACTTTTGGGGCCGGAGCGATTAGGGAAATTTCAGCTATGTGCATAAGGGCAATAGATTTTCAAGTTTGTATTTTAACCATGCCTCTTTCACTCCGTCATTGTAGTAATCAAACTATATAGTATTAATTCATGAAATGTAGTGGGGTTGTGGCTTTCTTTCGTTTATTGTGTTGTAACCTATACTTCTTATTTTACTAAGAACTCTAATATGGTCATCTACTGATGATATCCCGTGGCATTAATGCTGTTGAGTAAGTTTCAAATAGGGTGTCAATGTATGTGATTATGTGAGGAGTGAGTGTGAGTGAATGGTGTGGGTGATCAAGTTTCAGTATGGGTAGTACCACTATTTACTTCAATATATGAAGAACACTCACACTAAAATGATAAACTATAATTCTTATAAAATGATATCAAAGGACAATAGTAGGAGACTATAACTCTTTGTATGAAAAGTTGTATTTACAATAAGATATATCAGTCAATAAATATGGACAAATAAATATGTGTGCCATATTGGTACTCCTACATCATCTAATATTATTGCAAGATTACCAAGATAGACATATTACCTAATTGCTAGCCTGTATTGCAATTTGAATACATATGGACAAATTGTCCTTGCATGATTTATTGCTTCAATGCCCTATAACCTATCATATCAAAGTAATTGAACCACCTAACAACCCATTAATGGAGAGGTATGATTCAAGGCAGCAATTCCTTAAGATGGCTTTATAGTACTCACCATGAATTGAGTTCGGCACCACCACATTCACTAACAAGAAAATTTATTCGAGGGTTTATCAGATGGATATGGGTGATAACCACTAAGTGGATCACATGTTTTGGCTCTATTCATGGACTACTCAGAATGAACGTGCTTTAGCGGACATCATGTACGACTTGTAACAGCAAGGGAGATGGATATCGGAGGAGATGGAGGACATGCTGCTAAATGACATAACCGAGATGCTGATCAACAAAGAAGGAAAGTTTTTCACCCAGTCGAACGTGCAGCGTAAGATCAAGGAGTTCAAGTCCTGTTTCATCCTTTTTGACGATCTTTAAGGACTGCCGGGTGTGCAAGTGTGTAGGGTCTCCCAAAGGCTCAACGCTGACGAGGCGACTTGGGCCAAAATTATTCAGCTGTATCTCTGTTTACATCTTCAGAGTAACAACCTATTACATTAACATTGTTAATATTACTATTTTGCAGAAGAATCCCGCTGCTGAAAGGTTAAAGAATGAGGGTGATAACATCTGGAATTTCTTAGATCTCACATTTGGCCATTTCAAGCGAAACAAACCACTTCAAGACTCAAACCATATTACAGGCAGAAGTCTGCTTATAACTTCTACCACCCAGATTTTGCATGTCGCAGAAATACGTCTGACTAGGGACTATGGAGATATCCGGAAATATGTATAAGAGCGAATGGATTTTCAAGTGTCTATTTATGGCTCTCTTTAATTTCTTATATTGTAAGTGCAAACTAGTAAAAATGCAGTAGGATTATGGCTCTCGAATGATCTCTGTTTTTTTAACATAGCGTTCTGGTAATATATGCTCTATTATAATAAACATGTGGAGTAGTGTATCGAGGAAGTTTCAGTGTGGGTGAGTGGTGAGTTTCACTGTGGGTGAATGGTGTGTCGAGGAAGTTTTAGTATAGATGATAGTGTGGGTGAGAGTAGGTATATGGTGTGTCGAGGAAGTTTCAATGTGGGTAATAGCGTGGGTGAGAGTGTGGTTGAGTGGTGTGTCGAGAAAGTTTCAGTATGGGCAATAGTGTGGGTGAGAGTGTGGGTGAATGGTGTGTCGAGGAAGTTTCAGTGTGGGTTAGTGGTGAGTTTCAATGTGGGCCAGTGGTGTGTGGAGGAAGTTTCAGTATAGGTGATAGTGTGGGTGAGAATGCAGGTGATAGTGTGTCGAGGGTTGTGTGTCGAGGAAGTTTCAGTGTGGGTGAGAGTGTGGGTTAGTGGTGAGATGCAGTGTATGCGAGTGGTCTGTCGAGGAAGTTTCAGTGTGGGTGTTCCGTGATAGTGTGGTGAGAGTGTTTCATTCTGTGTGATAGTGTTGGAAAGCTTGTGGGATGGTGTGGGTGAGTGTAGAAAATTCACTCGTTCTCATACAAAATATATCTCATTAATTAATAATACCATCCTGTGAGTCCTCATACATTCTGTGATAAACTAATACACTTAGACAATTACAAACTAATCTTGCAATCTAGATAGATAATTCAAACTATAATGTATTAACATTAATTTCGGCCTTGAAGCACATTCACAATATACACAATTCAAAGCTTCAACTTGGAGCCTAATATAACTAGCCATTAGTCTACATCAAAACTAGTCATACGAAAGTCAATTTCAAAACTAAAAAGTTAAAGACACAAACTACCACAGTTACCTCACCACTCAAGGCATGATATAGTCTTCATTGTAGAGCTCGGCACAAAATCGAACACGACATTTTGCACAAGTTGATGGATCGACTTCCTTTACTTATCAATTCCTAATCAGTTTGTCGAACAACATCACAATCAATGGCCCACAATCGCCTCCATTCATCTACTGCGGAGGGTGCAGAAACTTCTCCACTACCTAAGGTTTCTGTGAACTAGCTTCATCGACGACCTTGTACTTCCGTAAAATGCTTTGTATCATTTTCGAGAAGTCCTCAAACTCATCCAGAAATTTACGCTTCGTAGCCTTTGACCCGATGTCGTAAATGATGATGCGATGGTTTGAAAAATGAATGTCATATAAGATCCAGTGATTTCCACCAACAAAGCCGACTCCATAGATTGAGTCAAAGTTCTTCCACTCACTCGGTGGGCCCCACTCGGGTAGTTCTCCATATATGAACCTCTTCAGGCCACGGAACTTTTGGTCTCAATCCCTATCTCTGTATTCTTTTCTGCTGCCAGGAACTCATTCCGCAAACCTGTAACTATGTTCTACATTTAAGAAAAACACATGCATATCAATTTTCCAACAAAATAGGGCATGATTTATAAAGTATAAGGGATGTTGAAGATTACCTAGAAATTAATATCTACCACTGCCAAATTATGCACAAAATGCTTTGGCTATTTGGCAGATTTATGAACAATAAGATGGATGAGAGCATCCATATTCTGCCATTCAAATTAAATGCATTTAATATCAACCCAAAAAATAATAACTCAAGTTTCAACAATGACAATATGTTGTAAAAAAAATATCTAACCCAGTTGGTTAACCATTGTTCCGGCATGTAAATGGACCTCAAAAAGTTTGCAGCATAAGGATCACCAGTGGGCTCGATGGACAACTAGAATCTGCTGCTTGTTCTTTGTACTTGATCAAACCAAGTTTCGAAGTCCTTAATAAAATCAGATGGGTATATCTCACCAACCGAATCCTCGGGGCACTCCACCTCAACCTTCGACCTAGCCTTTGCTTTAGGATTCTTCTGTTTGTTTTCTAGGCATGGAGACTTCTTATGAAGTCCAGGCATTCGACTACGTTTCGATGGATCATCGTGAACAACAGCCAGTTCCTGGTTCATAAACAAAGGAATTAATTTTGAAAAAATAATAAAAACTAGGTTCTATATTTCACTCATAAAAACACATACCATTTCATTGTTGACCCTCTGATAACACTGCAAATTCTCATTTTGAACTTCATGTTGATTTTATTCGGAAACTCTGAAATCTCTTTGCATGGAATGCTCAACTTCTTCTGTAATACCCTTGCATTTTTTAAACAATTGTTCTTCAACTCCTTCTACATCCAATTGATCATCGTTAAATCCTTGATCAGATTGCTCTTCATTTTCGTATTCACATTCGTTATCTTCTCTAGCCATATGATTATGTTTTTCCTCAACTTCAGGTTGCTTTTCATTTTTTAGCTCTTCATGCTCTTCTTGGAGTGGTTTCTTATCATTACCTTCTTCTTTGGCATTTTTCTCTTCGTTGTCTTCTTCTCCCTCACCATGTTCTTGCTCATCGTTCTTCTTAGTATGGTTGCTTATCATTACCTTCTTCCGTGGCTTTATCCTCTTCATTTTCTTCTTCTCTCATACTATGTTCTTACTCATCGTTCTCTTCTTGGTCCAAATGTTGTTCTTACTCTTCGGTCTGTTCTTCAACTTCATTAGCAAAGTCTTTCACCTGTGGTTTATCAGCTTCATGCATTCTTCTTGATCTAGATGAAGAAGGATAACATACTGGGAATCGATCATCAAAACGTCGAGCAAGTGCTTCAACCATTTTTATAAAATGCCTTTGATTACTTTTCACAGTCTACATACTGCTACTAAGCACATCAATTTTCTTTTCCAAAGCTCCGTAACGAGTCGTGGGTGGAGATGGCACAGCTGGAGGGAAATCTTCTCCCCTGCGTCTTGAAGACTCCTGGGGCCTACGTACACTACAAGACGATTGTGCATGATTGAACTCGTTCTCCCAACTGACAGCACTAAGATACGATTCAGATTCAAGCTCCTCTATAGATGGCTTAAGCGCGTGATTCACTTCCACCTTGTGAAGGAAACATCTTGTTATACACATAATCAATTGATCAAGCCATAAGCCTCACTAAATAATAGTAAATAACTTACGTGTTTGGCACTTTTATCAGACCCACGCAGCTCTTTGAATACCGCCTTCCGTAGGTCTGAAAAACTAGGGTGCAATTCGGTGACCATTTCATCAAACGAGGATATGCTTCCCCCCTCGAACAACCATATTGCTTCATATGACCACGGCAACAGTACATAGCTGAATTCGTTGGCATCATAATACTGTCTTGGTTGTTCACCATCTCTTGCCCGCTTCCTGAAGATCTTTAACTTTCTGAACTCAGTCAACGGGTTGAAAACACAACGCGACCCCTTGGATAGGAGTTAAATTGATCTAGATCGTCAACAAGGCGTATGTATTCTAGGTTCACAACACCGAGTTTGGAACCTTGAGGGATAAGTAAGAAAACAAGGACCATCAACAGGGCAAGTCTCAGAGAATCATCCTCGTCGCCACTCTCGAGAAACTTCTTCTGAATTTGGGGGGGTGTAATGTTGTTCTTATCCCTAAATACCCGTACAAGAAAGTCACCCTTGTCTAAAATTGCCGGTAGTGGACCAAACTGCAACCCAGTCACCAAACCAAATTTACGGGGCCAAAACTTAGCTTCAACTTTATTGATTTTGAATACGAATGACTCTTCAGATGATTCGAGATCAAATATGGATAGGAGATGGAGGTACAATTGACCCTGGAACTGAAAGTCAGTTAATCCTAATAAATATCTGAAACAGCTCTATCAAAACCTATCTAAGTTATTAGAGCTGAGTTTTTCCTTGATATCCAGTAAAACCTTAATTTCAGATCGATTTGATATGCTTGTTAGATTGGAGCTTGCCATTTGTTTTATCCTGGAATGTGAGCCTTAATAGATTAGTCGAGAATAAACACATGATTTGAACTCGTAGCATGACATATAATAATCACTGATGAGCTCCAAATAAATGGATCTCTAAACAACAAATTAACAATTCTCATTCACCCACAATCAAATCAATATGGTTTTGAAAGCAAGAACATCAATAGAAACAAGAACAACAATCTAACAAAACGGTGTGGAGAGATGAAATCAATAGAACAAAGTATGAATTCATTTGAAAAAAAAGCAACAAAAAAAAAAGAGACGGAACAAACTCATTTGCAGTATGAAGTAACAATAAATTAATAAAAGAATGAGCTAGGACAATGTCTTTACACAAATGAAGAAAACACAATTATAAAGTTATAATTCAAGAATCAACCATTCTTGGCAAAGCTTGACAATCGGCAAATCTCCCAAGTAAGTTTTAGTCCTTCAACTTTAGATTGCAAAATCGATTCAGAGCAAAACAAATTAGCGATAAAAAATAAACCCTACAAAAAAAGATTTACAATGCAATTAAATCATACATAGCATCCCACAAAGGAAAGTTGCACTAAAAATCGACTGTCACCCAACATACAGGGATTTACAAAATCACAGTCTTGTTTTTCAAAACCTCCATTTGTACTTCCACAACTAATATTATTTTTTAAAAAATTGAAGAAACAGAGGCTCTGAGTTTTGAAGAACTCACCAATATATTCAAAATTTTTGGAGTACCACCGGGTCTGTGAAGCAATTAAACAAATAGGTAACTAGCAAGAATCAGTTGGTTGTGTTGTTGGAATTGTGTGGAGGAGTCAAAGAACTCACAATTTTCTTCACACTGTTAGAGTCTATGATATTGTGTTGCTGTATTCGGTGATTCAGCGGCGAGGATTGTCGGCGACTGATGGGTTGGTGATAGAGGGAATCCAAACGGTAGGGTGGGCAGGGAAGAAACAAAAAAATTTAAATTTTTCATCTCACGTGTGTGGGGTAGGGGACTGTTGGGGGTTGGTGGAGACTCAGGTAGTTGTGAGAGGGTTTAATGGGGTGGGGTGGGGTGGTTTAATTAAACTTTGGTGGGTGGGTAGGTGGGGAAGAGAGATAATAGTGTAAAAAATGTGCAAATATGTAGAAATGATAACAAACATGTTGGTAAAGATTTTGTATAATGAATTTAGTGTATTATTTCAATTTTCCCATTATTTTTTTTACATTTTTTCAAATACTTATAACTTTTTATCAAAGATATTATCGCTTATCAATAAGTATATTATTACTTTTTATTTATACTATAAATTATTAATAAAATATTTCATTACACCGCTATCACTTTTCATTAACTTTAAGTATCACTTTTTATTAAAATATTATTATTTCTTATTTGTTTTACGAAAATCTTCAAGTGTAACAATTTTATATAATTGCTTACTTGATTATAATAACTTTTCATACTAAAAATTTTGGACACCTCATTAATAATAATATTACTGCTAGTAGTAATTGAGTTTTTGGATTTCCTATCATTAATTCATGAATATTTTAAACAAAATAGTCAAATTAGTTTTAGTTATGTTGTAAAATAAGAGTTATCTTGATCTATTTTCTTTCTTTCTTCTATGCTGTAAGTAATTTAAAAAATTAACGGTTTATTTACGTTATTTCACCTCTCATAGAATTTCTTCCTCATTAGAGTATTTTGAGGGTTTTGGTGCTACTAATAAAAAATTGAAAACTTTTATGAGATGGATGAAAAAATAAATAAATAAATGTGATTAAAAAATATAAAATATTTGATGAAAAAGTTGGTATCGTCTACTCCAGAAAGTATCATTTACCCCACGTTCCTACACTTCGACCCAATATAGTAATGGAGAAGTAAACTTAAGTAACTCAACTGATCAATAGATACTAGACCACTATCAATCTCATACAAAAACATTCATTGTTTAATTCATCCCAACAATATTAATTTCAAAAACATTGGTGATAATTGGATTCATAATTAGTTTCACATGTAAAGACTCACTATAAATTTGTTTAGTACATAGTATTTCATATTAGCTAGACTGAAATCAAATTTTATTTCATTAATAAAATATTGAGTTGGCTCAACATTACAAGACATAAACAATCACAGAAAGGACCAACATCAAACCCTGAGCTCTAAAGCTAGCATCTTTCAACTGAGTTGGCTCAAATTTCCCAAATTCACTATCACAAATGCTGATGTCCGAAAATACCGTCGACACTTTGTTCGCAAGGTCGGTGCCCCCTCTACCGCTCAACGAGCTCTTGACTTCGTTTAGGACACCGATAGCCGTGTTACAAGTGTCGACACATGTTTCGACCTTTTGTTTGTTAGGGCAACTCGCCAGTGTACTGGCCACTTTGGCGGTGGTGCCCGTGGCGGAAATGGATTGATCAACAGCAATTTGACCTAATGTCCGGAGATCGGCTCCACGAGAACGTGGATCCTATCTCAAGGATTGTTGCATAGTGTTGGATTGATAGCTTTAGCACAAATGTCACCAATCAAATCAGCTTGAGAAATGCTAAGAAGAAAGGTTAATAAGAGAGAAATCAAGAGAATGAAGGTTGCCATTTGTTTGTAAATATGGATGGATGGATCATAATTACATATATGTATATATAGTTAACAAGTATTGTGTGACACAGTTTATTTTCATATATCAATATTGATTAGTTATTATTTTTTTAAAAAAAAATAATGTATTAACATATATTTTTGGATTAGACAAACTTTAGAAACGTCTTGCTCATTTATCACATCTTAAAATCATAGTTTAATGAATTATGATACTTAAAATCATAGTTTAATGAATCATTTATCATATATTAGTAAAATATATATACTTTAATTAAACATTCGATGATATAATTTACCTATATAATAATCATATTTTAATAATAGATCGACCTCCCAAGATAATGTCATTTTAAATTAAAATAAAAAATACCCATATATATATATATATATATATATATATATATATATATATATATATATATATATATATATATATATATATATATATAGAGGTCTCCCAAAATAATGTCATTTTAAATTAAAATAAAAAATTACAACAATATACGCTAATAGTAACATATAAACTCTACGTAGAATCGCCTAAATTTTGACTTAATATATGCAATTTAAATTTTATAGAATGTTGTCATAATTATTGGTTTATTTATATAATAACGTAAATTTTATGGATAGTCGTAGTAATTTATTTTATTTCCTTATAAGTACGAGTGTTCTTGTTGTATTATAAATTCACATATGGAAAGTTAGTATGACATGCATGATTAATTACGTTAATTATACCTTATTATGGCCATCTGAATGCAGATAATTGCGTTACAATTCACATATCATACTAGGAGATTTTATTATATGGATGAGATTTGAATTTATGTTAATTTTGAAAATGGAATTTATATATGGAAGGAATTACTCACCTATTTTGATTAGATTTGAATTTATGTTAATTTTGAAAATGGAATTTATATATGGAAGGAATTACTCACCTATTTTGATTGATAAAAGAGTTATATCTCATACGGTACGAATCTAACTCTATAATTTCAAATTTTTCTTAATAAATTATATTAATTTAATTAATAATATAAATGTTTCTTAATGGATGCGTTTCACTTTTATGTTCAACTGTACCGTTATTTTCTTATTAAATATAATATAATTAAAAACATAATCATAAAAAAAATGTAGTTAAAATTTACTGAAATTCGCTAACAAAATACTCCCGGTTCTGTACCAATGATTATGTTTGCTTTTTGTTCAAATTAAAGGAATATAATATTTTAATTTATAGTGGATTGAAAGATATATATTTTATTAATATTGTGGGTGGGCTTTCTTAAAATATATATTAATTGTTGTGTGTGGTTTCATATATACACCAAAAAAAATTTAACTATTAAAGTGAGACATTCACTATTAAAGTGAGACATTCAAATTAAAAATATGTAACTATTTTATAGGAGTGAGAAAATGAATACTAAATTTTAATTCAATAATATAAATATGTATTCATTAACAAACGAATATAAATGAATTTTGGTGCACGGACAAGCGATCATGCACTAGGATGTACAAAATATATCGCCTATAATAAAAAAATGGGGGCGGCTATTTGCACCTCCAAATTTATTGAATAAACTACAAAAACCTTTTAATTAATCTTTTCAAAATTAATAAGACTAAAATACCCTTATTTTAATTACTAAATATACCCCAAAATTTCATCCCTCCATAAATTATCTCATGCTCTCCATATACCCCAAAATCAAGATACCTTATGAACACAATTCCTAATCTTTATCCATCTTGATGTTCTGCTTACGGTAAAATTTGGGTTAGCTCAAAAAACCAAATGACATCGACAATCAATAACATCAATGACAGCATACAATTTTCACGAATTCACTGTGACAACAATGTATTTCTAAAATGGTATCTGCACATATACCCTAGGTCACTATACATGTTCCAGCCGAATTTGATAGTATTTAGTGGAAGAACATTCTTTGCAATCACAATTCAAGAAATTATATGATTCAATTTATAAATTTTTTCTCCTAAGGATCTTGTACATCACCGATTGATTCAAGAATTCACAATTCCAGCATTCCGTCAATGTGATATATGGGCATGTGGCAATTAATTCACAGTGCTGCCCTGCCGCCATTTCATCACCATCTAGCATTCTTGCTGCACCTACCCACCGTGAGGCAAAGATTTAAACAGCAGCAAGAAATGGGTTTCTAAAATTCAAAAACACAAAATGCCCAACGAGAGATGGTAGGACACGTTCTCTCACCGGGAGGCGGAGGCGGTGGCATACAACAAGGCGGCGTGTTTAGAAGGGGAGAGAATATGATGATTTATTTATGGGGATGAATAATAATAATAATTTTGGGGTATATTTAGTAATAAAGGTATTTTAGGAGTATTATTAATTTTAAAAAAATTAATTAAAATATTTTGGGGTTTGTTTAGTAAGTTCGAGGGTGCAAATAACCGCCCCTAAAAAAATGGGTGATTCTATTTGCACCTTCTATACTGATACACTTTGGTACGTTAATTTATTTATTTGTAAATATTTTATTTTATTTAATGGTTGATATTCAATAAAATGGTTCATATCTCGTGCATTCGCACATAATTAATTTTTGTGCACCTAATATATTTAATTTTTACGTTCTAAAAACGTAAAAATCGCAAAATAAACTATTCTCTCTGTCCCGTTCCAATAGTTACGTTTGTTTTTTGTATAAGTGTAACAACAAATTTTGTATTTATAATGAAATAAATACAAATTGGGTACAAAGATAATTTCTTGATGGATTTAATTTGAAGAAGATATCTAAACAGGTTACAATCTCAATCAGTCATCTGATTCTTCTCTCAAACCAATTTGGCTTGACTTGACTTAGACTTGACTTATGTGTGTTGACTTTGACTTTGTTTTGCTGACTGTGTTGACAGCGTGTGTGTTGAGCTGGATCTTCAAATGAAGCTTGTTTGAGCTCGGGTGTGTAGTCTTGAATGTTGATCCGGAGGCGTTGAACCTTTGTTCGGATTGAATGTTGACTGAAAAGCTTTTCCACGAAGAACACTTGATCTGGGGGACTTGGAGCCTTGGTCTCGGATTAGTGGTTGCTCTTAACTTGAAGCTTGAAGATGCTTTGGAGATCTTAAACTTGAAGTTTTGGAGGCTTGAAGACTTGAAGTTTTGTTGAAGATCTTGAGCTTGAAGCTTTGGGGGCTTGTTCTTCACTTGAAGCTTTGAAAATTTTGAAAACTTGAAGATCCTCGCTTGAAACTTTGAAGACTTTGAATACTCGAAGATCACTTGAAGGTCCCGAGCTTGAAGACTTGAAGATCCTCGAAGGTCTTGAGCTTGAAGGCTTGAAGATTCGAAGATCGCTTGAAGGTCCCGAGCTTGAAGACTTGAAGATCCTCGAAGGTCTTGAGCTTGAAGACTTGAGTTTGAAGACTTGAAGATCCTCGAACGTTCTTCGCTTGGAGCTCTGAAGATTTGAAGATCTTCGTTCGTTCTTCGCTTGATGCTTTGAAGACCTGAAGATTTGAGGGAGCACTGCTTGTGTTCTTGATCTCTTCAGGAGCGTCTCGTCTTCGGCTGCTTGAATGTGTGTGTCTGTCCTCCAAACGAATGTGGAGGCCTCTTTATATAGGTGAGAAGTGAGGTTCAAGCTATTTAGGCCTTACTTAACGGGTTTTGGCCTCCAACTTGCTGGATCATAATCGGATCTATTTGACTTGGGTCTGATTTAATTTATCTGGGCTTATTTGATTTGGGTCAGGCCTCATTTGACTTGGACTTAATTGACTTGGGTCAGGCCTCATTATAATTTAAGTCCATTTAATTTACTGTGCTCAAATTAATTATCAATTATTTATTAATTTACTTTAGGAATTAATTTATTTAAATTTCAAAATAAATTAAAATTGATATTTAATCAATAAAATCCATGTGTCGTCATTTAATTGGACCATAAATTTTAATTGCTTACAATAAGGATTAAAAAATATAATATTTTAAAGTGTATTGAAGTAAGAAATATAATATTTAAATATATAATTAGTAGTTATAGTGTTGTAGGAAGATCCCACATATCAAAGAAAAACATAATCATTTGAATGAGACGCTATAAAATTAAAAATATGTAAACTGTAGAATATTACGAAGGGAGTATATAAGTTTTTATTAATAGTGTATAGACTTTTCTTTTATTATGTGTACAATTATATATTTTGGATGTGGAACATACTACCGTTTAAAACTTAATCATGATGGTTTTTTTTCCCTTTTTTTTTCTAATGTGAAAGTTATGGTGAAACTAACAAAATGAAGGTTGTGAAGATAATTATGGCAAACTAGTGTCATAAGAATGTTTTGCCCTTTATTTTTTATTGTTAATCCTAAGTTAATAAATGAGGATATATGTTCTTTTATTAAAAAGTTAATAAAAAAAATAAAAGCATGAAATGAGTTCGCGGCTTAAAAAGAAATGAAAAAAAATGCATAAGAAATATATTAATACTCGTATTTTAAATAAAATTTATGTGAGGTTGTATGATGAAATGTATTTTGTGAGAGGGAGTAATATCAAGATTATATATAATTGATGAAAATAAATATATTAATACTCATATTTTAAATAAAATTTATGTGAGAATGGTTGTCGGAATAAGTTTTGTGAGATGCATGAATGATAATATTTTTAATAAAAAATTTTGAACAACTAAATACTCCTTCCATTCGATTAAAAAATGGTATTTCAATTTTTTACGTTTAAAGAATATTATTATTTAATGTGTAGTGAATGGTTATATTAATAAAAGTGTAAGTCGATATTTTAATTGTATTAATAGCTAGTGTGTGAGGAACAATTTGTTGGGTAAGTGATGATAAGTGAAAAACATCTAGAAAATGTGACTTTAATGTATAAGATAGACATGATAGATATGGTTGGAACGCTAACCTTTTAGAAGTGACAACCCATTTATGAGGAATTAAATATACTTAATTTATTTTATGTACTTTACACACAAATATTTCTCTTTTTGTTAATTAATTATATTTATAAGATTCCAAATATTTCTCTTTTTGTTAATTAATTATATTTATAAGATTTATTTAGATTCAATGTACGTCACGTGTGTACATGATTTATTCAATAATTGTAACGTATATAAACTAGAGAAGATAATAATTGGGACCAATCCTCCATGCCCAAATTCTTGGTTTTTTTAAACATAATATCGACAAAATATTTTCTATCAACATATCCTCAAATAATTGACCTTTTCACAACCACACAATCAAGAGGCAACTTTAATTGCAACGTGCATTTCTCAAATCTTCTAACATGAATTGAATTTAAATTTATTACTCTAGTATAAGAAATTATATCTATTACGTGAATAATTTAAATTTTATATAAATTCTCGTCAATTTTGAGGTACTCTGTCCACCTTAAAGTTTATAAGGTTACCGTTGTCTGTTAGGGTATATAGCTATGATGAAGAAAAAAAAATCTAAAAATGCACGTTTATTTTAAAAATTTAACCATTTAAACCTTATGAATGCACTGATACTCTTATATACATAAGTCAAATTCATTACACGTATCATATGCAACATCTTATATAAATAAGTTTGTTGATGTAATTTGAAAGATTACATATGCAATGAAATTAAAATTTAACAGAATATTACTTTAAAATTAAAAATTATGTAATATTATGTAGGCAAAAGCATTAATTTCATTACTATAGTCTTACAAATTACGACAACACATAAATATTTAATAAGGCGTTGCAAATCATACATTTGTTACCAATAGAATATTTCCTGGTCAACCATATGGTTGCACCTTAACCCATAATTTAATTACCGAATACTCCTCGTGTTATGTTTATAAAAGTATAAATTAGGTAAAAGATTAAAAATAACCTTAAACAAAAAACACAAGATTTTTGTTCGATCGACGTTTGATGGTGGTCGGAATTTGGATTATGCTCGACTAATCTGATTAAAATGACAGATTTCGTCTATTAACAGCCGAACAGAAACTTAAATTTCTTCCGAACCCAAAATGAACAGTGAATTCGGGAATTTAAGTGTAAAAAAAAATAGTTCTCCTTAAATTTATGAACACCCAACATATTTACATAAATTTTGTTCATTCAACTTTATTTAAACAACTAAACCTCACACTCATGAATTATTACACATTTTAACAAATCATACAATAAAATTGGAGATTTCTTCAAATAAAAGGTACAAAAACTAATTCCCATTTGAAAGCATAATCGAAAAATCTTGTATCAATTAATTTCTACAATGGACAATCATCGAATATTGTTATAATTAGTTATAGAGTTTTTACTTGATGGGATTGATGGTGAGATTGACTTATTTTCTTTCTTTTCCGATATTGTTCGAAGGGTGAGGATAGATGTTGTGTGGTGAATTGTGATAGATTTATGAAGTAAATGCGATGATTTGTAAAATTGTATGTGAATTAAGGTTTAAGAGTATGAAGATAAAAGTAGGGTGTATGTACATATAATACTGCATTTTCAAGTTTTTTGTACTTAGTAATAAGTGTATATTTTGTAAAAAATGAGTGTGGGGTGCCAATTTTGAATTATTGAAGAAGTGAAAGATTGTTTGGATTATATTTATGGGTGGACATATAAGTTGTCCTTTTACCCAAAATCACTTATATATGGCTATGCACATTGTCTCTGCCCTTTTCTTATTAATTCTCTCACTACAAAACAAACAATCTACCACATTCCAAATATTTATAATTTATTTATTATTATCCCATTATTATTATTATTATTATTATTATTATTATTATTATTATTATTATTATTATTATTATTATTATTATTGCAACAAAATTTAAATGTTTCAAACTATATTTCCATCAACACGCACCCCCATGACGTGGTCTCCACAGCATTCAGAAATGGGCTTCAACTTCTAAGGATGGCAACAATTTCAGTACAGATTTATAGATTGAAAATTAATTCATCACTAGAAATATCTTGAATTGATTATGATGAACTAATTAATATAATTATATTAAGTCAAAATACATGCGTAAAACTAGCTGTGAAATAGATAAAAAAATATAATAATATTTTCATTAAGAAGCAATAACCCAAAAGTCATAATGGTACAATGAAATATTTTATAAACAATTCAGAATATATATAAAAAGTGATAATTTAAAAGAAAGATAATATTTTTAATAAAAAATTATACTCATTTCGTCCCCTTGATACTTATCCATTTTACCATTTATGTCCGTCTCATTACAAAGTTTTTTTTTATTGATGTGACCCATGAAATTTTTTTATTATACTCAACCTATTACATATAGAACCCAGACTCAATATAAATACAACTACATACTACATATTAAAATTTTATATCTTTCAATTCATTGCATATTAAAATATTATATTATTAATGCACATGTAAAAATTAAATGATTATTTTTAAGGGATTAGAGGAAGTAATTAATATCTGAGACTGAGATGGTGTACCCCACCATTTGGGGCCCTCACCGCCCCTGCTCTGGGGATTGGTGGAGGAGGTAAATCGTAGGATGTGCCTCAAAGTGGCTTATAGATAGGGCTCACTGTTAAACGTGTGCTTGCAAGGGGCCAAATTCATGTCAAAGGCAGGATTCGAACCTCCACCCTGCAGCAACCAAGCTCAGTTGGAAGGTCTTTCCACCTCCCTCTATCACTTGATCTATGCACTGGGGACAATCTGAGGCTGAGATGTCTCTACTAGATGATGGTGGAATGAAATAGAGTCAAGTTGGCACCAAGTTTTCATCATACATTTTTGTCCACCATTTAGATAATAATTGGAAAAACAATTCATTCTTTAGAAGTTTTTTCTTTTGTTTTTCTTTCTCTCTCATGATTTCACCTGAATTTCATGTTCTTAGTTATTCCCTTTAATTACTTGTAATAATCGTGCGGTTAAAACACTAATCAAGGCAAAAAAAATTGAATATTGTTACTCCATAAGACAAGTAACCTTTACTATATGTGTTGTTTAAGGAATTGGTCACAAATTATTTGCTTAATGCGTTTATATCATGTGATAAGAATGAGTATATCACTTTTTAGAGTTGTTGTACTAATGGGTGCATCTACCCTATATTTTAATCGTAATCGTATCAGTGAGCGTGTAGATCTCATATTTTTGAAAAGAAAATTAAATTTTTTGGGATGAATGCTTAAAATGAAAAAAATTAGTTTTTCTTAAGCAGACAGAGGTAGTAGTATTAAGTTATTTATTTATTAATTTTATGTAATATTTAATAATAAATAAACATGTGTCAAGTAAAATAATATTTATTAAAACTAAAATGCTTTGAGATTTTATTTAAGTATTTATTTAGTGGGGATAGTAATTGTAGATTAAACAGAAATAATTATGCAATTAATCGAGTATTAATATTACAATCTGCCATGAATAAAATTAGGGTTGATTGTAAAAAGAAACCACAAAATTTTACTCTTATTTTAAATTAATTTTTAAAAAATTAAAAAAAAATATTACCTTTAAGTATTGTTGCTAAATACACACAATTTTTCAAAAAAACACCCCACTTTTAATCACAAATTAAGTATATTTCGCAACAATGCTTAGGGTGGTTTTTTTTTTTTTTCAATTTTTCAAAGATAAAGATTAATTTGTAATGAGTAAAATTCATGTTTAGTTTTTATTTTTTTATTTTTTTTCAATAAACACATGAAAGTATTCAAAATTGATGGAGTTTAATTTTGGGATGATAATTATTAATGTACATGGTCATCTAGATATAGTGTGTGTATATATTTATGAATTTTTCCCTATTTTAGTTATATTTTTTTAATTCCTTAATATTCTTAAAATTCAAATACTTTTTAAGAATAGTGGTAAAGCAATTAATCTCTTCAAATTTCCATGTGTGAAAACTGATGAAAGATACTATTGCAACAAAATTTTATAACTTTAAATTTTCTTGATTTTCTTCTTTTTTACTCTTTTTTTTAATATTTAATAAATTTTGGTTGCTCCCTACTGCATGGACAGGAAGAAAAAAAAAGTAGAAAGATAAAATAAAAAGAAAATAAGAGATTGCAAGAAGTATATGTTTAGGATTCAACTGCAATATTTTCCTCTCACTTGAAGAATCACCCTCTTAATTCAGAAATTCCAGCAAAATAACATTCTTGCATCTTCTTATTGCTTCTTTCTTCCCACAAAACTTCCTGGAAACCCAAATCATTCAAATAATTAATAAGGCCTAAAAACCACTATTCAATTTAATTCCTAATAATAAATAATAATAATAAATATAAAAAAAAAAACTCAAGGCAAGTATGAAGCACCTGATATCCCTTTTGTAGATGATTTCAAGAATCCTAACCTCTTCTTGGGTGTAAATACATCCTGAGAATTAAACATGAAACAACTCATGATATATATCTCAATATATTGGAAGAATTCAATTGAAAATTAGATATATAAATATAAATGTATACATAACATACTTGTAATGGATATTGGTGATCCACTGAGTACTTATGAAGATTAATCTGATGAGGAGGAACTGCATTGCCCTGTAGCAACAAGCTAGCTAATTAATAATCAATGGAAGCACAATCGTAAGAAGGCGGTTTAAAATCGAGCTCCCTCTCTTGTTGCATACTTACCAGGGAGAAATGCAGCATAGGAGAGGTAGCAGTATCATCAAGACACTGCAGCTTCACCACCTCTCTTGATTTACTACCTTTCTTGATCTTGGAACCTTCTAGAAGTGAAGGTGCATGGGCATGGGAAAAGTTTGGAGGACCTGATGAAGCATCTGAGAGCATGGACAGATCTTCTTCATCATCATCATCATGGATCACATGATGTGCTCCTTTCATGTCCTCATAATTCTTCACATCAATCTTGGTGTAATCAGACAAGTATGTCGTCCACCCCGATTCGCAACCGCTGCTGCATTCAGATGTTGATGCATTCATTTTCAACCCTGCTGAATGCTATAGAGTTGTATGTGAATTAATAAAATAGAGAAGAGAAAGAGTTGTATATATATATTATGAGACCAAAGAAATCTCTCTCAAATCCTAGACTACATAATTTAATTACCCTTGGCTCTATCCTTTGGCCTTAATATCATAAGTCTGTTTCAAGAAAAATCAAACTTGCCAGTTGTATAGGTTATTTTGGTGTTATTTTCTTGGAGAGAGAGAGAGGTCCATGGACAATGATAGTGGTAACACATGATGTATATAAGAGCTATTATTTTTTTTAAGTTCAAGAAGCATCCATACCCACCAAGACTTTTCTCAAAGTCTTCTTATAACTCCCTACTCCAATTCGTTCCCAAAGGAAATCGAACCAGAGTCATTCACTTTAGTGGGGAACCTTATGACCAGATGAGTTAACCTACATAAGAACTAATATTAATTTGATTATCAAGATAGGATAATGATCAAAAATTGTACCACCATGATAGTACTTGGTTACTCTATATTTGGCCGTAAAAAAAGAAATTCCACAGTTAAAACTCATTGAATAAAAAAAACTAGTTCAAACTTTGCTCTAAAATGTTGGTGAATCAAACATGCAAGAAAGAAAAAGGTATGATGATGAGATGGGGAGAGTAACTAGATTGTTCGATCACATGTATTCGCGACATCTATTAACGTACGTAAGGGGAAAAACGAACGAAGAAACGTGCACCCTCCGTGGACATTAAATGTGAATCCAAATTAAGTGATGAGTTGAAGTGGCAAACAAATGTTATCTCCCAACAAATTCCCCAACTTAGTGTGGTTTTCATCGTGTTTTCGACCTACAATACACCGGGGACTAATCAATAATCGTGTGATAAAGTTTGTTAAACATGATTACTATCCTTGTCAATGAGTGTGACCATCATATGTTGTTCAAGCTGTAATCTTGACCATAACAGTTGTTTCACAATATGTTGTTGAACATATGATGATATGTACTAAAAGATGAATGAATAAATGAAGGGTTGGCCCATAAAGAGAGAGAATGGGAAGGATGTACAAAAAGCCAGCAGAGACCAAAATGGTACATAGGTTAATAGGCCCATTCATGTGCTACTGGCAACATAGTTATGATAGATATATACATATTATATATATATACCTTAGTACATATTGCTTACTAGCTAGCTAGATAAACATATATATGTAACTTATTAAATAGTGATCATGATATATATATTGATCATTAGGGTTAATGCAACAACATACATGCAATCAAGAGTTGGAAAATGAAAGGCATAAACGGGGCGAAGATGAGTAAGGTCCATCCACTCTGTCAAGAAGCGGTTGTTGTCGGGCTAAGTGTATAGGCGCGAGACGAAGAGTAAAGCGGAATGGTCCCCGGAGGCAATGTTGAGTTGCACATGCTCTTTTTCTAGGCCTCATTCTACTTCTACCCTCTCTAATTCATTGTTTAGAATCACTTAATATGGCAAATATCACACATTCATTCTAAATCTTCTTCACTTAAGGTTACCACCAAATCAAACACTGCAACTAATTAATCTTTCTCTATTTCATAACCACTCTCTCCTTGTCACACTTATTTACTTATTATTAATCATTTATGTATATAGATTGCAATGCATATTTAGGGAAAATATTGAATTGTTCTTTATGGTAATTCACTATAGTGTGTGTAGCTGTCATCTTCATGATATTGCATGCCTTCAACATGGATATATATCTACTAATCCACTGTATGTATATATGTGTGTGTTTGCTTCCTAGTAAAGATATTGTGGAGGTGAATAATTATTGATCATATCACTTTATTTATTTAAATCTTGCATGAATTTTTTACAAATTTCACTAGAGGACATAATATTTACCATCTTTATCTTGGCTGGCATTTTTTGATTGTTTGTGACTTTTGAAAGCAAAGTCTCCAGTACATTGGACCAGATATAATATTATTACTGTGGTTTAAGGTTCATCCTTTATTTTCAACTGGTCTATTGCTTTATCTCTTTAATGATAAGTGTTAATATCTCAATTCATTCAATATTAAATTAAATACCATGTATATTAGTATATACTAAAGTTCATGGCTATTAACATCCCAAAACACTCCAAAATATAGAGACTAAGTAATCATTGAAAAAAAAAAGTTTACTCTTTTATATTTAAAACAAAATTCATGATTTTATGTTCAGAACAAAAATCATCTATTCAACTGTGAAATATTATACTTTGAAAATTTTGCATGACCTTTGTGTTCGGCATCGAACAAAAAATATTTGTTCGGCGCCAAACACTTCACTTTGAAAATTTACATGTCTTTTGTGTTCGGTGCCAAATTAACAAATGCATTTTGTTCGGCATCAAACACTCTTATTATAAATTTTAAAAAGATTAATATTCTCTCTGTCTCAGAGAAGTTGACACATTTACAGAGAGTAGATGTGTCAACTTCTCTGGACGGAGGGAGCATTGTTTATTTTGGAGTGTATTTAATGGAAAGAAAAAAACTGAATATATATATATATATATATATATATGGGGATGTATTTAGCTAGAATTTCTACTTATATATAAATGATCATTAATTGATCATTGCAAAAGTCCCTCTCCAAAATTACTCATGAAATTAATCTATTTAAAGAAAAAAATTGAAATCAATATTACATTACAAATTAAAGGTGGTAATCAAATATATAAATTAATTTAAAACGAAAAATATATAAAATCCATTAATTCATTTATATGGTGATGTAACCCTGTGTAGTTGTACAGCAAATCGTGTCAACTTTGTGGTCACCCTCTCATGTGGGGAGTGCATGCTAACATGATACTTCTTGGCATTTTAGGTGGCATTTTTAATGTTGTTAACATTTCTAAAGCTACCTTTTTAGGTTTCAACGCTTCAATTATAATCTATATTTATGATAAGGAGCCCATGATCGGTATGTCTTTGATATAATCGGATTTGATGTGTATGGATGAGAATAATCTTTTAAGAAACTACACTTTAAATCGCGTGATAAACTCTAGCCACGTGAATTGTCAGACTCTATAATAAATAAATGAGATCATATATTGCATTTATCTATTTCATTAACTATCCCACTTTATTAAATGTATATAACGTGTCACAATTATTTATCTATTTCTTAAATTATCTATTTCTTAAATTACTGTTAACTATCCCACTTTTTTAAAGTACACGCATTGAAATACTATTGTAAACAATAGGATTTGAATTGCTCCATAATAAAACCGATGTTGTGCACATCCCCATAATATATATATATATATATATATATATATATATATATATGGTGAAAAGTCATCATCTTTACTTTAATTATAATTTAGATATAATCTTTGAAATTTAAAAGAAAAAAAAAGCACTAACCTTTGCAGTCTTGTGCAAATTGGTCACATCGGGCACTCAATGTTGTTTGATTGCTGATGTAACTGATTTTTATCAGCTTTCATATAATTGTACGTTAATTACACAAAAAAACTAAAATATTTAATTAAATTTTGATTTAGTCTGAACCTTTCAAATTTTGGCAAAAATAACATCAAATTATATTTTAGCAAATTGCAGCCATAACATACTACTATCTCAGTCCTCTTAAAAAAAAAAGTAAAAGAGTTAAAACAACAACCCTCTCCATACATTTCAACTAAAAAAAAAAAAAACTCGTATCTAGCTAACACGCTAAAACTTATTTGATGGAGGAAATATTAGTATTTAAATTTTAGATTTCTAGAATTTATTATATAAAATAAATAAAATTCTAATTTAACATACTAATAAATATATATACTCCCTCCGTCCCACGTATTTTTAACCACTTTCCATTTTGGGATGTCCCACGTATTTTTACCAATTTTATTTTTTTGCAAAAATACATAATATTTTATTACCTACTTTTTACAATCCCAACAACTTTAATTACTTTTTTATATTTTATTCATCATTCCCAATAACTTTATTCATTTTTTCTTTTTAAATTACTAATTTATCTCTACTTTCTCTTACATTATATATTAAAAGAATAAAACGTCTTAATCTCAGTGCCCGTACAAATGGGTAAAAATACCCAGGACGGAGGGAGTAGGATTAATAAATAGTATGTACAAAACATTTTTAATTTTTATTAAACGATACATTCGCTTTGAAAAATTACTCATAAATACAAAAAAAATTATTTTACCCATAATACTCATATCCATCTGAACATCAATGTGCATCGTTAAAAGAGAATAAAAAAAGCCCGATTAATTAATTGTATTAATGTACATCGATGTGATCATTGTGAGCTGAGAAATAAATTCATGAGAGAGAAAAAAGAATAAACTATTAAAATCGTCATTGAAGAGAACACGCTGATGTACACCAATGTGCAATCTAACCAAAAGAAAGAATCTGCCATTAAATTACGATGTACACCAGTTTGCAATCTAACCAGATAAATGAACACGGTATTAAATTCCCCCAAACTAAGAAACTCATTAAACTTTCATTTTACTGTACATTAGTGTGCAATTCTGAGACATTAAATTCCCCCAAAATAAGAAACTCATTAAACTTTTACTTTTCTGTATATTAGTGTGCAATTCGAATAGAGAAATGTAGAAGATATTAAATCGCGATTGAAGAGTAAATATTGATGTACATCAATGTGCAATCTGGCCAGAGGAAATAACACGCCAATAAATTCCCCCAAAATAAGAAACTCATTAAACTTTCACTTTACTGTACATTAGCGTGCAATTCAAAGTGAAAATTAGAAGATAGGGTAGTTCCTTAAATTTCTTCTTAATGTGCGATTAATGAATACAATGGTTAATGCTGGAAAATAAATTTGGTCTTTTGTATCTATCAGTAATTATATTTAATCAATGTATTTATTAATAATTAAGTTATACAAATGCGTACCTATGAGTAATATCCCAAATTTAAATATAAAATATTTCAATTTTATTTGATGGGTTCAATTTATCAAAAATATAATTAATATGATGTTTTTTTGGTCAAAATCTAAAAAATTAGGATTAAATCGCATTTTAAATAAATATTGTAATTTTTAATTAGTGTAATTAATCCAGGATGCCATGAAAACTTATATAATAAAGTCAACAATTTCAACGATCTACAATATTGACTGCCGGATGAAACTTTATTTGCATAAGACATCAAAAGTGATGGTCTTATGGGTTTTTTTCATAATTAATCCTATATATACACACACATTAAATGTGTCTTGTGTAAACTCTGTTGCGCTTGAAGTTATGTACCTCCTTCTAAATTATAGCTTGAAAAAATAATTGTACTTTAAGATTAACATACCAGTCTAATCTTACAGGTAAAAACTAAGCAGGTCAAAATAAAATTGTAATTATAATGTTATCTCTATAGTTAATCTATTTATTTATTTTTTAACATACATATATGTGTAATTACGTATTTGTCTAGTGAGTAATTGTATTATTATGATGTGTTAACCTATGCATGAGACTCTCGAGTAAGTATTATTATGATGTGTTAACACCCATGCATGAGACTCTCTTTTCAAAAAGGAATATATTAAGAATGAACTCTTAAAATAGTGATACATTAGAGATGGACGAAATGAGTACATGAATTAACGTGGAAAGGTGAAAGGTAGGATAAGAAGATGGAAGGGGTCCAAAATTTCCATTGGAGGCCGCTTGGTGTTGGTAAAATCAATCCTTAATGCCCTTCCTATTTATCTTTTCTCTGTCTACCGAGCTCCTTCGATTGTGTTAAAAGCTCTTACTAGCATGTAAATTTCTTTCTTTTGGGGTGGTGAGCGAGAGAGACCCATTCCATGGATCAAATGGGAAACTATATGACATCCTAAGAAATTTGGGGGTCTTGGGGTTAAAGACTTAGGATGTTTTAATATTGTGTTGGTTGCTAAATGGGTCTGGAGGACTTTATCAGAGAAAGAAAGTCTTTGGATCAAGATTATTAAGTCTAGGTGGGGTGAGAGTCTAGGTCTAAAATGTCTTCAAAGGGAGGGTGTTCGTATCACAAAAATCAGGGGTTGGTGGAGTACAGTACTTAATAATTTGGCAGACGAGAGTGGGGGGTGGTTCGAAGAGGGTTTGGGTAGAAAAGTAGGAAATGGTGAGTCTACACTTTTTTGGGAAAATAACTGGGGACAGGGAGGTATGTTGAAAGATAAATACGCTAGATTGTATAACATCAGTTTGGATAAAATGAAAGTGACTGCTGAATTGGGGACTTGGGTAGAAGGAAAATGGGAATTTAGGTGGAGGAGACGTTTGAGAGGTCTTGAGTTTGACGTATTTTCTGATTTTATGCAGTCTGTTAATAGGTTCACACCAATTCACAATCAATGTGATAGATGGGAATGGAAACTAAACACAAAAGATGAATACAAAGTTAGAGATATACATTTCATGTTGATGAACAGGAAAGCTACACCGAGGATAGACGACATGGAGCAAGAGACACTTAAACTCACATGGTACAAGGCTATTCCAAGTAAGGTGCAAATCTACGTTTGGAGATCGCTCATGGACAGAATTCCGACAAAGACTAATTTGCTACGAAGAGGATGTTGGCAAGAAGTATCATAAATGACTTGTAACAACTGCAATATTGGAATGGAGAATGTGCAATATCTATTCATTGAATGCACCAAAGCACAAGAAATCTGGGCAAGTATTCTAGCGTGTGTAGGCTTTTATGGACCACTACCTCGTGAGTTGAATAGAAACATGATAGTATTCACTAATCTCCATCAGAACAACAACAAGGTGAAAAAGATGTTGATGATGATTTGGTCATGCACAATTTGGACAATATGGAAAAATAAAAACAGGCAGATCTTTCAGAATTTTGAGCAGAACACTCGATACACAATCGAGGAAGTAAAAATCCGATCTTAGAATTGGTTATACTGGAGAAATAATAATATCAAATATGTAAGCTTCTCAAGGTGGATGAGAGATAGTATTTCTATTACATGTTAGAATTGTGATTTGTTAAGATTTTGTATTTCCAGTTTATACAAGGTAAATCTCTTACCTTTATATTTATTTTAATAAAATTCTTTTACCTGACAAAAAAAAATTTAATGTGGATAAAGATTAGATGGAACACCGTCTCATATAAGTCATTATATAAGACGGATAAAAAGTGATAACATTATTATCATTTTTGTTATAAAATATTACTATCACTTTTATTTAGTATATTATAAATTGTTAATGTAATTGTTCATTGTACCATTATCACTTTTTATAGATTAAGTATCATTTTTTATTAATGATTTATCACTTTTTATTCGTTTCACGTAAGGATTTGCGTGATACGGTCTAACACAAGAATTGCCCAAATTAAATTGTGGGTAAAAAAAATATATATGAACAATAAAGGTATATTTACTTTTATATGTAGAGTGGGGCTTGCGTGTGTCTGGGCGCACGCCGTACGCCTTTAGAATTTAGTATTATAGATAATGGTACATTATTTTGTTCTAAAGGGTATACACTTTAATTAATTAGGGTACACTATTTTGTTCTAAAGGGTATACACTTTTCATTAATATTTTTTTATTTTTCTTCAAAAAATAAAGGGTACACATCTTTATACTATAAAGAATATACAATTTAACACAAAATTCTAAAGGCACACGGAGTATGCTTCTGTGCGCCCGAGCGCACACAAGTTTTTGTCTTGTAAAATAAAGGGTGCACATCTTTATACTAAAGGGTATACAATTTAACACAAAATTCTAAAGGCACACTGAATGTGCTTCCGTGTGCCGTGACGCACACAAATTTTTGCCTTATATGTAACGAGTGAAGGAATTATTTTTCATATACTATACTGTATATGTGTTTGTATTATAGTATTTTTTAAAAAAAAAATTATTGGAACAAATAATTATATATGTATGTATTAATTAAGAAAACCTCCCTTGCTCGTAAATTGTCACAATCAAGCATGTTCTTATGCGACTTATATATCAATGATGCTATTATAAGGCAGGTTCAACTTATCCTTATATAGTTATTAAAAAGTCATGTCAATGTGACTAAATAAAAATTCATTCAATGTATGATGATACAATCAAACATAATGTAACAATTATTGGAAAAGCACAATTAGAGATACCTTCCAAAAAATTAAAACCTACTATTCTTGGACAGCCTTGCAAATAACTATCCTTCTTTCCTTTTAAAGCAGAGTTTGGAAGGTTTGGCAGCTACAACTAACTCCATTCATTTTACTAAACATGGTAATAATTTAATTTCTAAAGTTAGTTTTTAAGCATCTTGCACCACAATTAATCACTTGAGTACCAACCATATCTTATCAAGTTTAATTTGTGATTCTTTTAACTCTTGATTTCTGAAAATGACTCATCCTAAAAAACAAGGTGATCATGATTGAGCCCAATTATAATAAATTAATTCAAGGATAAGGACAAGATTTGGGTTGAATTAAAACTCCAAGAAGTAAACTACTAACTACAAAGTGTTGTCATTGTTATTTTGTTTTACACATGTAGTTTACTTTTTTTAGTTAATCTAAATAGTAATGGCTTCTTATAACTAAGAGCATAAGAGTTGATATATAGTGCATCCGATGAACACGTGCATCCATATGTATAAATTTTTATTTTATAATATATATTTTTTTTAATAATTGTATAGTTTTCTTACATTCAATTTTTTTTATTAAAAATAGAAAATTCACTAATAAAATATATACATTTTTATTCATTAGTGTATATATTTTTATTCCCGAATGTATAAATTTCTGAAATTAATTTTTGTATCACTAATTAAAGCGTGTATAGTTAGTATTGGTGGTCAAAAACTTAAATAGTACCTTTGGCCCAAGATGGGCCCAAGGTTATTTAGCCTTGGCCCAGTTGTTGTAATCTATGGTTCTAATTTGTTAAGTTAGGATGGGCCTAAACCCTACCCTTTTCATATTTATTCTCAGCCGAAATTATTATACCAACTATTCCATAACAATAATCATTTAGTGAGAATATCATTTTCAAAATGAGAAATTTAATTGAAAGAAAATCATATCCATTGCTTTTTATTTAAAAATTATCATAGAATCACTGTAAGTGACTGTAAATTTTTTCTTTGTAAATTGTTTGATCTATAAAATTATCACTGAATCACTTAAGGTTTTTTTTTCTTTTTTTTTTGGAGTAATTGATCTGTGGGTGCATTAAGGAGATAGGTAAAATTGTCAATCCATAATGTGTATAATGTTTTAATACATTCAATTTAAGAGAATGTACACAAAATCAGGTGTATTTATTAGAGACTGGCATAGTTGAAAAGGTTAAAAAGATGGGAACCAAGTATTGAGCTTTCCTGGCAACCTATAAAACTCATTATTTCTAACATCCTTATTATAAACCATGAACTTATCCCACCAGTAATACCCATTGTCTTTTCTAGTTTCATCTGTGCCATAATTGAGGCTGCAATCCAGCACAAGGGCAACTGCAGCACCCACAGTTGCATGGGACATGAAGATAACCGACATCGTGTCGTTGAACTGCCACGACACGAAGAAAATAAGAACACCACCACTCTAGCTCGTTCGAGAAATAAAGAAGGAAAGTTGTATGTACCCATCCAGCAGGGGTGTGAAAAGGGCCAGTAGTTGAGATGAGATGATGCTCTCTGAAGTACTGTGGTAAGGAAATCCCAATGAACAAGGATAAACCTAGTATGAGTTTTGTCCTGAAGCTGTTAAGGTTGCAGAATTGAAGAAATCCCAACCCTGCTGATGCTGCATGCATGTCACCTTGATCATTATAATTGAAGTTTGTAGTTTATTAAGGTACAAGGAAAGAACGAATGTAATCTTATATACGGGGCAGAAAACGTACAAACGTAGCCGAGGAAGATGCAGTAGGCGGCTGCCATGATTGGTAGAGGTATTGAAGCAAAAACAGCTCCAAGCTTTCCTGATTTGGACAATGTAGTTGAGGGCAACATTACATGGAATTAGTTCTCACTCTTTTGCAAGAATATACAAGTGAAGATGGATTTTTAAGTGGTGGATAAAGATGGCAGACCTAAAATGGAGAAGAGAATCATGAATATTGATGATACTTGGATAACTCTTCTACTCCCAGCTTTTGTTAAGGCTAACAGACCAGCATTTTCTCTGTTAAGCCCCAAGTGGTTTTTGTAAGAGAGATGAACGAAGAAACGAAAATAAAAATGGTGTTGCTTGAGTAGGAGATTCTTACACAGTTGCTGTAGAGCCAGTGACACTGCCAAAAAGTGCATTGACCATAGTCCCAACCCCCTAAAACACATGCATGGCTGCTGATCAGGTTCGACTAGAAAAGCCGAAGATGTTTTTCAATGTAAAATTAGTATGAATTCTTACCAACCAACCAACGCCACGACTGATCACGGAAGGTGGCACTGGCGTAGCACTGCCGTATCTAGCTGATGCAATAAACGAACCAGTGGACTGCAGACGAGCAAGAGTTATGCAAAGAAATGGTATCTTAACAGGGGATATGACAAGGGACACAACTGTGGATGATGATGTGTAAGATTAAACCTCAGTTGAAGCAACTAATGAAGCAATCATTGATGCAAAAATTTCACCATCCCTGAAAGTAGGAGGGCCCCATTGGAATGGAAATGGAATATATAGCCTGCAAATCATAACATCTGTCAATCATATTTGAAAGTTTAAGGTTAGTTGTCGGAATGAATTCATGATACCAAGGAGCGCCGCGAATGAGTCCTGATCCGTCTGTACGGCAGCTAAGCTTCTTAGGTTTCGCGAAAGCACCACTCACAGTAAGAATTTCTGCGTAAATCCACACGATTGCAAAGGAAAGAAGCAAGGCATATTTTTCCCAAACTGGCCTCCTTAACTTTATGAATCTTGGGCAGAACTGCCGAAAAGGTTAGTGTTTCTCAGTTGAATTAAGATCTTAGAAAGTTGTCTAATTATTGAGTACCTGTGATATTGTAATGATTAGAACCAGCTCTGGTATCCCAACTTCAAAACATGATGCAATCTAACAACCAGAGGATGTAATGAATGATATGAATATCTGAAAATTTGATTTTATTATGGATTGATAAAAGATACCAGGGGGAATCCAAGATGGTAAAGACCAAGTCCAGTTAAGGTAACCAGTGGAACAATGGAGAGAGGGGTAAAAAACCTAAAACCGTAGCAGGAAAATGTATGGATCAAATCAAATCAAACGAAACGGAGACAAGAAGGTGCTTCAATATTCATGAAACTGACCTTGTAATGTTTCTCCAGAAACCGGAGAATCCAATGATCATTTGGAAACATGAACTCATGATCAGAGCACCTTGAATTTCTCGCATCGTTTCCACGAATCTCTGAGGAAATGAAATAAAAACATTGTAAGGTAATCAAGAAACTAAGAAGAAGGCATTGCATGATTGCAATTGATTACCTGCTCTTGATGTTGCACCATTCGGTGTCTTCTTGAATGGATAATTGAGGTTGCTGGAATCAAGAACGCGTAGGATCCGCCTATTACAGATGGGAGCCTCGTTCCGAAAAAAGAATGCAGCAGAGTGTTCATCCCTGTAACAAACAGCAATGTCTGTATCACCTTAGCCTTGTCTTTCTGCAATGCAAGAAAAATTAGATACAGATATAGTTAGATGAATTCGAAGATCCAAAAATGGAAATCGGGGGTGTGATCTTACATCATTACCACCCATATGAGGAACCAGCAGACTTGGAATCAAGACTATCGAGCCAAGAGCAAGAACATAATGCTGGAAGCCCAACAAAACAGCTTCAACTGCATTAAAAATATACACAGAGACGAACACTATAACGCGGTAGAATTCAATATTACAACTTTGAAAAATTCTAGAGATAAATCATTATTTAAGGTATGAGAAGTAACTAAAAGGTGGTGGACTGTTGATGCAGTACTGGATTCCTGGTAGCTCCTCATGCACTGGGGGTGGCTGTGGTTCCCGTGGCCGTGCTGGCGGCTGCTGCTGTGGTGGAGCCGGCGAAGGTTCACCGGTACTGCTGTTACCATTCTCAGAGGTGGACATTTTCTTGAATCAGAGTTAAGGTTAACCAAAAATAGAAATCATCTTATATTGGGGTTGTTGGTTTTATGTAGAATTTTGAATATGAACATAATATGTAACTTATCTCAGTATTAAATGAGGTTTAAATCATGAACTTAATGGAGATCAAAATGTTTTACCGTTATATAGTAAGTTCATGGTTTGCAATTAAGAGAAATCATTCCATTCTGATTCTGCACGCTCATCAATCTTTTCATGATTATCTTGAAACCAAATTATATTTGTATTTCGAGATCGGGTTTTTTCACCTTTGCTCGTCTCATGATTTCACATGAGACGAGTTTTAAGCTCGACTATCTTGATCTTCAAATAAAATATATAAGTTGAGTTGCATGCAATTAGCACGCTTTCAACTGCATATTTTATTTCATTAGTACACAAAATTTTTATTAATTTAAAGATAACAACGTTAACTTGTTCTGCATTAGTTTCAGGTTATCCTTAGATGCAGGGAGCATCAACTACGTGTTGCTAGCTCTAGTTCGAAGACTTGTTCGGCCGGGCATTAAACGAACAAGAGTCGAATAGAGCAGAGGAGATCGAGGGGTTCGTACTGAGAGCAAGCTTCAGAATCTCACTAACCCCATTTCATCCTTTCAATATTGTCTCATTTTTCAATAACAACAAACCATTTTCATGTAATCTTACATGATTAGCTAAATAATTCTAGTTAGGGGGTGGCTATTCCCACCCTCAATTCTACTAAACACACCCCAATTTCTAAATATACCCCAACATTATTTAACTTATATATATACTAAACTTACCCACTAAATGACATACTTATCCTTTCTTTTGACTCTCATTAATTTAAACCATTAGTAATTTCAACATTCTGCAAATTAAACCCTATTCAATCTCTCACAACCGTCCATGTAGAACGCCAAAAAAAACAGCGAAAGAATCTTCAGTCTACCTCAAAATTTGATGGAACTTCTAATATGTTGACTCATGTGATCATCATCATTGTTTACAGAGGAAATGAATTCTGGATTTTTTGGGGAGAAAAATTATTAAAATGCTTCTGGTATCATGAGAGCACAAAAAATAAAGATTCTGTTCACATTACACATGGCAATAACTTCTCAATGTTGAAAAATGAGGTAGGTATCATATCCAAACAATTGTATACTTGTTCGGGTATAGAAACCGAACAATTTGGGTTTGATTAAGGACGAACATATTGCATAGTAACTTATCCAAAATTATTAAGAACTTATTTAAATATTCTAAAAATTGTATAAATCCAATAAACACTTAGAAGAAAGAAATCGTTCCGGTCTTGTTTAATTATATGGTGATGGCTGCATCTCTGCACATCTGATGATGATGAGATGGTGAATAATCCTTAAAACGGTTGATAATCAAATCATAATTAAGATCTAAAAAGGCAGAATTGCCATCATCGTTATCAACATATAGCAGTACCAATGATATAATGAGAACTACCGCCATCGTCTTCAATATCTTCTCAAACAATAATATTGGAAAATTAAAGCACCTCTTTGTTTGGAAACCAAATTTCTTTCGGCTAATTTTAGTAATTTTGGGTGAGATTAATTGAAGGAGTAATTTTTATCAGGGGTATTAATGTCTTATTGATTAGAGGTACTTTAGCCTTATTCATTTACCGGGGGTATGTTTAGTAAAATGGGGAATTATCCTATTCATAATTTCAATTAATTGCTTTATTTCTCATTCATGGCAAGCCAATTTTGCTCATCATACTCAATGAGTAATACTCATGACATTTATGTTGACACATACACCAAAAGAACCCTGAATTTAATAAAAATTACATGAGCAGAAGATAAGCTTCAGACAAATAAATGCATCAAAAATTAAAAACATCAGTAAAACTACTATTGTATCATATAGATCAAACCCAAGATACATCAAGAATGAACAAGTAGTTTTAACACCATCATTCAATCTACTACTGTGTTATGAATTAGATTCTACACCTCAAATCCATAAAACCAAGAAAAATCTAATCGACTAATGGAAAGTCGAGCTTTAGGTGGCAAAAAAAAGGAGAAAAGAAAGCCGTGGCAATGAGGAATAGAGGCAACTCTCTCTCATCATGAACAAATCAGATGATAAAATGATAAAATGCAAGATGAAACGAGAGAACACCGTAGATATAAATGTTTTAAAGCCATAACATGGGGTCTAAGTATTCCTTCCACATAGTACGAATTCGAAGTATGTACACTGAATAGATGAATACTGAAGTGAATCTGAGATCTTATTACAATGAAAAACCACTTCTTAAAGAGCACTTCATGCTGTACCATAACAACTAGCCAGTCTATCTGATACTACAATTGACATTTTTCTCGAACCTCGATTGCTTGGAATTAGTTAATGCCGATTTACTGAACTCCTGAAGAAGACACAGAAAACTATTCATTATTTTTTGTTCTCAACAAAGTGATCGAAGGTATTATATTAATTGAATAAGAAACCTCTTTATTACTGCTTCTAAGCCAAATGCTTGAACACAGGGGCAGTAATAGCACTAATAGAACAAGCAAAACAAATCAATGAATCAACCTTTAATTTTTCTACACAGGATAAATACACACATATATAGGGATTCTAAAATACTAGATGATAGGTTACCCACTCAAAGTCAATAATTAACCTGTCCAAATACAACCAATCACTTCCCTACTTATAGCATCATTTACCTCTAGTTAGCAAACATCCATCATCCCCATTAGAATTGTGTGCTTCAGTACCATTGGTACTTTAGCTTTAGCCCATGTGACAGAAGCTATAAGATGTTGAGTGGAGCATCGAGACTATGTCTGAAGAGTTAGCCCAAATGTCAACAGCAGAATTAAGAGGACAAGATTACAGACAAATTGACCTTGTTGGTAAAAGGAAATTTGATGAAGAAAACAGTGCAACTCCAAGAAATAAATACTGGCAGGAAGCACTGAATTTCCAACCTAACATCAGCAGCATTCAACTCAGGAAAATAGTTCAAATTTCAATAGCCTGATCCGGTAGCTTGGATCATGAGCGCTGGCAGTATTTCCAGAAATACTGAACGATGAGGAATTAAAAGTTGTTTTAGCTATGGCATGAATGGAAGGCACATCCTTGAACTGGATGTGTGGGCAGGGGATTGATGTCCAAACAAGGAATGAAATCAGTTGAAATCTAGTTAATGCAAAGACATGGAGGAAAACCTCTTGATTAATCCATTTAAATTTTCACAGCCACTAAACGAAAAGGGTCAGAAAACAATAACTTAAACGAAATTGTTTCCTAGATAGCCCTTGTCTGTCAGATCTCTGAATCACAATGCCAGCAAATGTTTCTATATTGATGACATGAAGATATAAGAGTCTGAAGCAACTGGATGAATCCCATCAGACTAGCAGCCACCTTATTGGTCAATAACAATGTATTTTACTTCTTGGTTTAACAATCATTCCCAGCCCTTATATTCTATGATTATCCCAAACTATCAGCCATTAGAACCCACAAAAAGCCATCCAAAGGATAACACTAAGTTAACCAGTTAGCTATCCATCCATCAAACTTGCTTCTACGAGTGTTAGACCATTTCCAAACACACACTGTATTTGTAAATTTTACACTAAATCTACAGTTTTTGGGTAAATCGTCTTCATTCCAACTCTATTCCACTGTATTTATAGTCATGCTATTGATTGTCTAGCCAATTCTACACTATATGTCCAGTTTTATTCTTTACGTAATGTTTTAGACTTCCAATTATAATTTTTAAAAAAACTCATTCTGCAATAGAAGTTAATGAATAAAGAATCATTATTAAATTTTTACTTAATAAAATTTATAATAATTATAGTAAGTCTTTCACAATAAATTTTACACTTAAATTACATTCAGTTATTATCATTTAAAGGTTACATTTTAAGTACCTTATTTTAAACTTCCATTTCCTTTTTATTTTTTTTAAACATGAGTTTTAGTTTACTTTTTATCCATGAGTTCATGCAGTATGTACTATAAACATTGTCCTTTATTATATTGTCTTACTTCAAATTTCATTCATGTTCCGTGCAACCATGCAAGCAATACCTATTTTAAATTTGTACACGAGTAATTGAAGATAATATATAGATCAAGTCTAACATTTAAATTTATAACCTAAATTAACTAAAATTGAGATATGACATTATATATATGAAATTAAACTAGAGTTTGGTTACATTGGGTTTTATCCCCAAAATACATTGTGGGAATGAATAGTGAAATCAATTATTAGAGGTGTGTTGAATCCAAAATAAAAAATAAAGATAGACACTGGGGATGGTTTGAGGAGTTCTTTCACAAAGTGGGTTGGAGATGCCCCAAGCTCATATCAGAAAGGTTGGATAGACTCAACTTTACTCTAAACAAACTTAGAAGATTAAGCAGCCGCAATTCCCTTATCGATGGCAATCAATGTTTCTGAAATAGTTAACAAATCTAGTAGATCCTAGTTGGAGGTTTTGTCTCGACTTCCATAAAGACTTGCTCGACTGCCATTAGTTGGAGATTTTGTCATGACATCCACAAAAAAATATCCCTTATTATCATCCTAAAAGAGGTTCTAGCACGTGCGGAGAATATTTGAATGCTTTAGAAGGAATAACACAACCAAGAAGTTCAAATGTGAAGATATTATTATGAATTTGTTTCCTAATGATCATTATCTATATTTAACATGTTTACTATTTGCAAGTATTGAGCCATTGCTAATATGATTATACGAGTACTTATGCGCACATGCGAGAAACATAAATTAAGCCTAAGCAATTATAGAATACGCATAAATTGCATCTCCGCATAACCAAAATCTTGCATGCATAAAGCAAGGTAAACCGAGCTGCAATATTATTCAAAATGCAGGGTATTAGGCACAGATGGTTACCAGAGGAGCTAACATCAGCAGCAACAGCTCCCGAATTCTCTTCTTTTTTGACCCACATCATACCCTTTTGGCGGTCATCGAATCCTCCAGGCCTTGTATACCCCCTCTCTCTGAAATTTCCCTTCCAGTTTCCACGTCTCTCATATTCATTTCTAAACCTACTCGCACCAAAAGAACCCATCCATTTTCCATGCGTCTTGTATCCATTTCCGACTCCCTCCATTTCTCCATTTTTCACACTCTCAACCATTAAAACCACATGACCCTGCTTATCATCTCTTAAGCTTTCCCCTACAACACTATCCTCTTTTCCCTTGTCACCCTTTCGGTCATCATTCCTATACCTTCCTTTGAAACCATGATTTTCATTCGAAACCTCTAAACTCTCACCGTCTATCTTCTTCTCCATTTCACTACCAATCACAACACCATCTCTACTCTCCTTAAACCTAAGATAACTCTCACGGTACTTACAATTTCTCCCTCCCTCTCTCCACTTCTTACCATAACCTTTTCCATCCACCTTCTTCTCCAATACCATCCCTTCATTCGAGTCAGTCCTATCCACTTTTATCTTGTTTCTTTCTCTATATCCACCTCTCTCTCTTCCCCTTAAACCACCTTTTCCATCCACCTCCTTCTTCAATACCATCCCTTCATTCGAGTCGGCCCCATCCTCTTTGATCTCGTTTCTTTCTCTATATCCACCTCCATTTCTTCCCCTTAAACCACCTTTTCCATCCACCTTCTTCTCCAACACCATCCCTTCATTCGAGTCGGCCCCATCCTCTTTGATATCGTTTCTTTCTCTATATCCACCTCCATTTCTTCCCCTTAAACCACCTTTTCCATCCACCTTCTTCTCCAACACCATCCCTTCGTTCGAGTCAGTCCTATTCTCTTTTATCTTGTTTCTTCCCCCATATCCACCTCTATGTCTTCCACCTAAACCACATTTTTCACTGAAAACCTCAACTATCTCATGCTCTTCCTTCTTCTCCATCTCCGGTTCAGCTTTCAAAACATCATCCCTACCCCCCTTCAATCTATTCCTCCCTCTATCTCCCGACTTCTTATCATATTCCCTCTCCCCATCATAAGCTGATGCCCTTTCATTCTGCTTCGACTGATTAGGTCTACCATCTGAACCCCAATTATCACCATTTATCACTCTCCTCCCATCTGGAACACCCCCTTTGCCTTCATCTACTGGAAAACCCTCCACCATACATACACTTGCTACTTCAGAAATCCCCTTTTCGACCTGCCGTTCAACTTCTTTGCCCATTTTCCTACTAGGTGGTGGTTTCTTAAATTTCTTCTTCTTATTTTTATACCCAGCCCTAACAATCTCCTTCCCCTTCCCCTTCCCCTTCCCCTTCCCCTTCCCCTTCACATCCATCTCTCCGCCATTTATCTTTTTGTCCTCTTTCTCCTCCTCCTCTTGTTGTTTGTCCCTCAGCTTCTTCTCTTCTTGCTTCTGTAGCCAGATGACCCTGAGTTGGGCTAAAGAGACGTAATTTGGTGGTAGCAATGATTCATCGTCGACTATCTCCTTCCCCTCCATGAATTCGGTGAAAGAAGAGAATTCAAATATTAAAGAAACCCTCGAGGAAACAATGGGGTCGATTAATTACCACTCTCATCACAATTCACAGGGTTGGTGTGGGAGAATAAGGATTTTTGTTTGGAGTACGGAGATAGCGATGGAGTAGAATTAAAGCAAATTGTTGTACAAGTGGAAGCTGGTCGCACCAAAACAATGCTGTGCGTGCGCTCTTACCACTTCGCTTTATTTAACACACTTTTATACGAACAATGCAATCATATTAAAATATGGAGTGATTACATAAGATGGATTAACAGATAATAATAGGTAGTTTGCACATAACGGGCTAGGTCTCTCATCTCAGACAAGTTTATATTTTTTAAAATAATTATTCCTTTGTTATAAAATGTTATTACTTTCGCTATAAAATATTATCACTTTTTAATTTATATACTATAAATTATTCATGAAATAACACTATTATTTTTCATTAATTTAGTATCACTTTTCATTATAAAAGTTATCACTTTCTGATTGTCTCACGTAAGTCTTTACGTAAGACAGTCTCACACAAGTCTTTGTCAATTAAGAAAGAGTTGATATTAGGTGCACGGGTGCACCATATGTGTATAACTTTTTATTCTTTGTATACGTGTTTTTTAATAATTGTATACATTTTTGCACACTAAGTTTTTCATTAAAAAAAACTAGCATCCACATGTGTTTAACTTTTTATTCAATAGTGTATACATATTCTTTTTAATAATTATATATTTTTTTACACTCAATTTTTCATTAAAAAAACTAATAATTAAATTGTATACATTTTTGTTCATAATTGTATATATTTTTGTTTATATTTGTACCCCAATATGTTTTTTTAAAGTGTGTGCACAGTATAATTAACTATTAAGAAAAAAAATGTAGTATACGTTTCTGAAGATGGGTGCACCGTATCCGTGCAGGAGAATTAGCCATAAATAATTACTATAATAATAATATTTTGATTTGTTTCCTTAAGGGTAGATTTTGTAATCGCTTATAAATAGGTTTTATTATTGTTTGAAGGAATTTAATTTGATATTAAAATCGTATTATTCCTGTCTACCGTGCTTGAATTTGTAATCTTTCAGTAATTGTCTTTTATCAACGGATTTACCGTATCTTTTTGTGATTTCTTGCTATTCCTGTATTATTTGTGGAATTAATCATTAGCAGTTATTAGAGATAATATCCACATAATTGATAGCTTATTATGTGGAGATTGATTATCAATTATATATTTGGTGGACATTATCTCTAATAGCAGTTATTTTATGACATTTCATACCTTCCTCTGTATAAGAGGGGGTTATAATTGAAAAGTTACTCCAGTTGTGTTGTTTACAATTTACATGTTCAGTTCTAGAAAGCCAAAAATGACAAATCCCTTGAAAACTTGTAGCCATATGGAGTAGACATGCACCCCGGTTCGGAACCACCGGTTCCGGTTCTAAGATAGGGGGAACCGGAACTGAACCGGGGTACGAAGTTTTCGGTTCCGGAATCGACTGTTCCGGTTCGGAACCGCCGGTTCCGGTTTTTTTTTTTTTTTGGATTTTAAGCGTAAAAAATTAAAAAACCGGCGTTCGAACCGGAACCGCCGGTTTTTTTCCCAAATATGAGGAACCGGAACCGAACCTTCCTTAGCCGGTTCCGATTTTTTTTTTGCCGGTTCCGGAACCGGCGGTTCCGGTTAAAACCGGCGGTTCCCCGATTCGAACCGCCGGTTCCGGTTCATTTGTGCATGTCTAATATGGAGACGTATGCAACGTTACATGAAAGAATTTGATTTCCTCTCACATTTACATGGAAGATGGACTCGCAAATATTATTCATTAAGGGTACAAGAAATATCGAAAGAAACACAGTTTAACAAGTTTACAATGATTAACATCATAATATCATTTTCTTCGACTAATCAATCACAAAATAAAAAATTAGAGCATCTTACTAAAATACTGTTTGCAAATATGGGAGGAGAATTTGTTCGGTGGGATGATGTTCCTGAATTCTTAGCTCCTCATCTTGCAAGATTACTTCGTAATGATTTTAGTATTCCTCTATTTTTGATAATTAGTTTAGTTTAAGAAAACTCTTTTGACATTCGTACAAGCCTTTTAACATAAATACACATTAAAACTCACAATATAGTCTACCTTCTATAACTGAAGTTGATCCAATATTGCAAATTGTAATCCAAAGATAAAGAAAGGAATTTAGCTGTATACCAAGATAGCTAATTCTTGAAAACTCAACTACAATACAATCCACCCTTTATCAGTTGAATATGGTGGTGTTTACAGTAAAGACGCCCCTCGTGTGAAATGTACGTAATTGGATGGACTAATAACGCAGCCTCCATGGCTGCATTTGAAGTAGCTCTTTGATAACATAGAGAAAAAAGGAACTAGGGATTTCTTATTGACTTTCTTAATGAAATAGAATACAACAAAGAGTATATATAGTTAGGGATTACAATGAAAAGTAAATAGACTAAAATACCCTAAGATAATAAAAAGCTAATATAATAATACAGCTAATATCCCCCCTCAAACTCACGATGCTACAGCGATAAGCATAGAGAGTTTGTCAGATAGGAAACGAAATCGCGAAGCTGAGTGTGCTTTTGTAAACATATCAGCAATCTGCAGAGAAGAAGAAACGAATGGCAATGTGATGGTACTGATCTGTAGGTGGTGGCGAGTGACATGACAATCAATTTCGATATGTGGTTCGCTCATGAAAGACTGAATTACGTGCAATCTGAATAGCGCTCTGGTTATCACAGTGTAGCGGAGTAGGGTGAGAAAGAGAAATACCCATATCAGCAAGCAACCTTCGTAACCAAACAATTTCACAGGTAGTAGAGGCCATGGCACGATACTCAGCTTCTGTAGAAGACCGAGAGATGACATCTTGTTTCTTGCTCTTCCACGAAATAAGCGAATCACCAAGGAAAATACAAAATCCAGTGGTCGACTTGCGGTCCGTAGGATCACCAGCCCAATCCGCATCAGAATAAGCACGCAGCTCTAACGAAGATGTAGAAGGAAACAAGAGACTATGAAACTGGGTGCCCCGAAGATACCTGAGAATACGAAGAACGGCAGCCCAATGAACTGTAGTGGGGGAAGTGACAAACTGACTAACCACATGAACAGCATGCGCAATGTCTGGGCGAGTCACAGTAAGATAAACCAGGCTGCCTACAATGGTACGATAGAGACCAGAATCCGCCAAAGGAGTGCCATCTGACGAAGAGTATCTAGCATTGGTCTCAAGTGGAGTAGGAACAGTCTTGTTGTCAGTAAGTCGAGCACGCTCAAACAAATCAGCTATATACTTTGATTGAGATAAGAGATAGCCTTTTGGAGAATAGGCAATCTCAATTCCCAAGAAATAACGTAGCATACCCAAGTCTTTCATAGCGAAGCACCGTGCCAACTCAGACTTCAAAGATTCAATACCATCATAATCATCACCCGTAATGATCATGTCATCAACATACAAGGATAGTAGAATACGACCTGCCAGTGTACGCTTGACAAATAAAGCTGAATCATGATGACTAGGAAGGAAGCCAAGCGAAGTGATCACCATAGAAAACTTCTCAAACCAGGCACGTGGTGCTTGTTTGAGACCATAAAGAGCTTTGTGAAGCTTGCAAACTTCACCAGGCTGATGAGCAACACCAGGAGGAGGCGTCATATAACTTCTTCATGAAGATCGCCATTCAAGAAGGCATTCTTGACATCCATCTGAGATATTCTCCATCGACAAACAGAAGCAACTGCAATCAGAGTGCGAACCGTCGTCATTTTTGCAACATGGGCAAATGTTTCTTCATAATCCAGGCCATACTCCTGGGAATAGCCTTTAGCAACAAGTCGAGCCTTGTATCGCTCAATGGATCCATCTGATTTGGTTTTAATCTTGTAGACCCAATGAGAACCAATGGTGTGTTTTCCTGATGGCAGCGAAACCAAATCCCATGTATGAGTCTGGTGTAGAGCAGTAAGTTCCTCAGCCATAGCAGCCTGCCAAAGGGGATCACGAACTGCCTCTCTATAGGATAAAGGCTCAGAAAGACGATGAACAGAGGCAACAAAGGAAGCAAATGAAGTAGAATAGGAGGAGTACTCAAAATCGGGGAGTTTAGTAGACTTACGAGTGCGAGTGGACTGACGCGGAGGAGGATCATCCGCAATCTCATCCGACAACTAGGTAGTCGTAGGAGCAGGGGCAAGGGAGGTGGATGCCTCATGAACCAAAGTATCAGATAGAGCTTCATCGGTGTCGGTATCGAATGGATCATTACGCACTAGATCTGACTGTGTCATATGATGTGAACTAGCCGGAACAGAGAAGAAAGGAATATGCTCTAAAAACACAACATGACGCGAGACATACAATTTTTGGCTAACTGGATCAAAACAACGATATCCCTTTTGACCAACACCATAACCCAAAAAGACACATAAGGCGGACCGGGGAGACAATTTATTACGCTCAACATGTGGTCGAAGAACAAAACAAGTACAACCGAAGACGCGCAACGAGGAATAATCAGGTGAATGACCATGCAATTTTTCGAACGGGGACAAACCTGAATTATGAGATATTGGAATTCTGTTGATCACGTGAGCAGCGGTAAGGACTGCTTCTCCCCAAAACACACTAGGAACCTCGGCTGACAACATGAATGAACGAGCTGTTTCAACAAGATGGCGATGTTTTCTTTCAGCAACACCATTTTGTTGAGGAGTGTCTGTACACGAGGTTTGGTGGATAGTCCCATCAGAAGCAAGTAACTGAGAAAAATCGTTAGAAGTGAATTCACCACCCAAATCACACCGAAAACACTTAATGACAGATGAGTGTTGGGTTTTCACAAGAGCTCTAAAATTGCTGAATATGGTAAGGAAGTCAGACCTACGTTTCATAAGATAAACACACGTATAACGAGTGAAATCATCAATAAAAGAAACATAATATCTAGAACCTCCTTTGGTGGATACAGGAGAGGGTCCCCACACATCAGAATGCACAAGATCAAATGGTGCAATTGAAAGAGAAATACTTTTATAAAAAGGCAATGCGGAAAATTTAGCCAGTTTACAACCACTACAATCAGAAATATCATGACTTTCCAAATGACCTAAAACTCCTGTAGACACCAAAAACTTTAAACGAGACCCAGACACATGACCTAAACGAGAATGCCAAAGATAAAAATCAGAAGACGAACGACTCAAACGAAAAGACGACAAATCCACAGTAGAGGCAGCAACATCTGATACTTGTAGCTCATCCAAAACATAGAGTCCTCCGTCCCTACGGCCTGTCCCAATCACCTTCTGAGATCGCGGGTCCTGAACACAACAATTGGTAGAAGTAAAAAGAACCGTGAAACCAGAATCACACAATTGACCAACAGACGCAAGATTTAAAGTTAGACTAGGAATATGGTATACATTTGAAAGAGATAAATGAGATGTGTGAACAGAGCCAATTCCTGCCAATGGCATTGGAGTGCCATCGGCGGTCATGACAGACAAAGATGGAGCAGAATTAACAGATACAAAAGAATCGATATCAGGAGACATATGATGAGAAGCGCCTGAATCTAAGATCCACATGGGAGATGATTTACCTGAATTATCAGATAAGGACAAACCTTTATGAGAGGAGGCTGACATGGCATGAGGCTGTGAGGCGAGGAACTGCTGAAACTGCTCCAACATATGTGGATCCAATGACGGGGCAGCAACTGCATTGTTGGTCTGAGGTGGGCGATACGTCCATGGAGCAGTCTGTGGAGGGCGTTGTTGTTGAGGTGGTCGTTGATGCTGTGGTTGTTTGCTTTTACTCAATAATTTCGGACACTGAGCCTTCCAATGACCCTTCTGCTTGCAGAAAGCACATTCATCCTGAGAGACCTTAGGGGCAGGTCTATTTTGGTTGCGAAGAGTAGACTGTTGTGAAGCAGCAAAGACAGATGGAGTTGTAGGTGTGACAGACACCTTATCCGCGTTAGACTTAAGCCGAATCTCCTCTGCTAACAGTTCATTAACCACAGAATCAACAGACGGAAGAGGAGAACGATGCAGAATTGTTCCACGCAATCCCTCGAAATCATTCCGAAGAGCCATCAAAAACTGTACCAGACATTGTTCTTCTCTACGAGCCATATACGGTTCAAATTTTCGCAGCTCTGCGGACTCAGTGAGAGCCAACTGATCCCAGAGATTAGACATGGCAGAATAAAACTCTTGAACACTCATATCATTCTGCTGAAGAGCACGAATATATGTCTCCAACTGATACTGCTTGGCGAAATTAGACTGCGTGTACAATCTAGCAAGATGATCCCATACCTCTTTAGCCGTCTCATACTTAGCCAACTGACCACCAATGGAGTGGGTAACAGAATTGTTAATCCACGTAATGATCTTCGAATTATCAGCCTCCCAACTGTCGACCAAGGCCGCATAATTAGTCTCCTTATCGTCTATAGGCTTAATCCGCACACCTGTGACATAGCTCCACATGGATTTTCCACGCAAGAAATTCTTCATAACATAGCTCCAATACGTATAGTTTTTACCATCCAATTGAACGCTAATCGACTGAAGTGAATCATCCTTACGACTAGCCATGATGAAACAGAACTCTACGAGCACACCAAATCAAACTAAACAACAAAATCCAATAATCCCCAAAGTACCAAATCAATAGAATCCAACCAAATCAATCGAATCCAAATCAAACCCTAGCACCAAGAGCACAAACAAACAAAGGGAAAATCGAAAATACCTCCATAAAAACTGTACGGACACCGATGTCTAACTCGTACGGACGCCGAAATTGTACGGTCCGCGAAAGCTGTGGATTGGATTATAACTTCTTCAATTAAGCAAAGAGAAATCAATGAATGGTGGCTCTGATACCATGATAACATAGAGAAAAAAGGAACTAGGGATTTCTTATTGACTTTCTTAATGAAATAGAATACAACAAAGAGTATATATAGTTAGAGATTACAATGAAAAGTAAATAGACTAAAATACCCTAAGATAATAAAAAGCTAATATAATAATACAGCTAATACTCTTGTGGTACGATGTTCCATTCACTGAAACCTGTACCACAATGTGTTAGGAGCTTTATATACGATTTTTATATCGACTCTTAAGTTTAAACCCAAGTACTCTATGTTGTTCTTATGAATGAATTGTGATTTCTTATTTTTTAATTTATGAAGTCTTCTTCTTCTACTTCTTTTTTTTTTTTAAATAAATTTTTAAGCTACAAGATACTATAAGCTTTATAAAAATAAGATACTAGTTTTAAATAATTAATTACTTGAGATACTCTTGAAATTTCAATTTATATTATTAATCAGCTCTTCACTTTTTCAAGAATAAGTTTATGAAAATTCTAACTGCTCCTTTTTTGTGTTATTTACTAATTTTACTCAACATATTGCAATTAGTAGCAAAGGAATAACGAAAACAGTCTTTTCAGGCTTGATGCAAGCTAACGAAATCATGGGAATTTGCAAATAATGTCGAGGAGTGGATTCAAATGACTCACGATTTTACCTTTTCAGTCGGGTAAACTGTGTTCTTACAGGCTAGATATTTGTCTCTTGTTCCAGCAAACATACTTGAAACTTTAGCAGCATTTGGTTTTTGTATGCATGCCAAGAATATTGCTTAGAGAATCAGATGTAAATCATATGCAAATGCAAGGAGTGAGAGTGGCTCGTCTTTCGACCATATCCAATCTTTTAAGGCAAAAGCTTTTACGCCCCCGGGGACACGGAACACAACTCTCCCTCTCTATATTCTATTTAAACCTATGTATTGCTAGGGGTTTAAATTATAAAAGGACACGGAAATTGCAAAGGGACAAGGTGTCTCCGGGGGCACAAGAGTCTCACTCATCTTTTAAAGCATATTCACATGTATTTTTGTTTATGATGTTTATACTCTTTTCAAGATTAGCATTTCATAGGTGAAACAAAATGTGGGGTTATTCCTTATTTTACTGAAAAAGTGTTAAAATTCCTTTATTTTCAAGTTGTTATAGTTGTTGATATGCTGTATTGTGTCTTATGTGATTATTTTTTCTCACCATTCTAATTTTCTATTAAGATTTGCATGGCATGGGTGAAAGTAATATAGGTTTATCATTATTTTTTGGAGAAGCATTAAAATTCTCTCCTTATAAGAGGTTGGTACATTTGTTGAAACTGTTAGATATTATGTTTTAAAGTCAAATACAAGTTTATAGTTGAAGTGAAGAAGAACTGGAAACTTTGATATGCCTATTATTATCTGGGGAATAGAATTGACTTGAAAATACGGCAACCAAAAGATTAAGACCTTGTATGTTTTGACATGTGAGAGAAAAAGAATTGGTAGTCTAGCTCCCACTGATTAATTTGGGTGTTAGTTTTCGTTGTTTGGGTTCTTGATTTATATTGACATATAGTATTAATAAGTTATTTCAGTATTTTGGAAATTTTGGATTTTTAACCACTCTTAATGGGATTATACGGTGATGTTCAAATACTTTACCCCCGATTATCAATTGTTCCGTCTTACAAATGAGATAACCACTTTATTTTTTGTTGTCTGCTCTGGAATAACTTGAGTCACAAAGTTATACATGCCTTTGTGATTAAGTTAATTAACAATAAGTCTCAATTTAAGATATAGACATCAATCCAAGTTTAGGAAAAACAGTAGCCTTATACGTACTTGTTACCAACAACCTGCATTTATAACACTGAAAACAAATATAGCCTGTAAGGTAGAAGAAGAAGTAAATATTTTGTCGTCCAAAAATTTGTTTCAAGTCACCCTTGCTTAATTAGTCTGAATGCCGAATCTGCTACCTGATATTTTGCATACGCTCACTTAATGCCTTTTGTACAGGAAGTTGTGTAGAATAAACCTTATTCAATCATAGGCAAGTTTGCAGATGTCTTAACTTGAGTATGGATATGATGCATGGAAGAAATGGATGTATCAGTGGGTTTTATAACAAGATGACAACAAATGGTGCAACCGGTGCATAAGGTGAGCAGGGAAGTTTGAGGAGTTTGTTTGGTGGCTAAAAGAATGAGTTAGGAGCGGTTGAGCATATGGCTGGAAAGCTTGACACATAAGCTGTTAGTTGGAAGTAGTTTCACTCGGTTTGGTAACCGTTTAATACTCCAACTGAAGGCTCAAATATGCTTCAGCGAGTTAGTCCCATAAGTTAGCTAGTTACATATCTTTGTATATAAGCTGTTCACTTAGCATACTTCCATTGTAATCTTCCTCACACTCTCATATGGAATAAGATACTCTCTCCATAGTGGATGTAGGCTCGTTAGTAAGCCGAACCACTCTAAAAAAACCCTCGTGTTCTCGTTTCGTTTCTTCATTCATAGATTAGGCTTGAATCTTTCATTCTTTAAGTTGTTTCTTCAATCTAATATCTGCCATATCCCATTACAGAAGTTTTGGATCACTTGTCAACTTACTCACAGGCATTGTTTGCACGAAGTTACATCGGTGTATGCCTATTTTCGTATTTTGTATAAATAGATTCTTTAGTAAGTTGTGATGCTGATGGTCCTTCACGTGGTTTACGTGTAATATTGTAGAGGCTTTTAGCTTAACTTCATTGAAAGCTATTTTAATTTTAGCGTTTAAGCCATTGTGCCTGCTGCATGATTATAAGTGCCTACTTTGTAGCAATATGAATATGCATTGTTGTGAAATCTGAATGTCTAACATCCAGCCACAGAGACATCATATAATGCAATCATAAGAGCATAAAAAAATTCACAAAAAACAAGCTTGACACTTGCACTACAACAAAACTTATTAAGGGGTTTAATGAGACATTTTCAAGTTTTGAAATGAATAAGACACTTATCTTAAGTGTCCTTTTTCGTCGAGTCACAATAGGTAAAAGTATCTCAATACATGATAATTAAACATTTAAAGTGTCCTTTTTGATTGAGTCACAATAGGTAAAAGTGTCTCATTACATGATAATTAAAACACTTTAAAATGTCCCTTTTACTTGAGTCACAATAGGTAAAAATGTCTCATTACATGATATTAAAATACTTTAAAGTGTCCTTGCTCGAATCACAATAGATAAAAATGTCTCATTACATAATAATTAAAACACTTTAAAGTGTCCTAATATTGTCCTAATATCCTACGATTTTATAGGACACTTCATAAGTATACTTATTAATTAGCAAGTCAATTTTTCATGAACAAAACGAATAACATGGGGAGTGGCAACTATTGTCACACCCCAATTTTCGTAATAAAGAAATTCTCATTTTATTTCATAAATAGAGTATTAAATAGGGCGTGATTAAACTTCTTAATTATTAAATAAATTCAAAGATAAAGGACTTTTTAATAAGGGAGCAGTCCTATAAGTTTAACAAAATTAAATGTGAATAATACAAAGGAATTAAATGAGGATTTAAGTCCTATAAGTTTTCTACAGTAATATTTAAATGGTAAGGACAGTAAGGTTATGAACCCAAAATCTTGAATTTTTAACATACAGGATGTGTCCAATTATCATTTTAACTCTCACATATACGGCATGAATCCACCAGACAGTCACTCCACTGTACTACACAAACTATTAAGCAACTGACTAAAGAAAATAATTTGATTTAATAAATATACTGGTACCATTAGGTACAAGTCTGTCCCCAGCTAACTACCATGATAAGCTTGCACATGGTCAACTTACAGGTGAAAATTTTAGGTAGCAAACCCAGATTTGGATTCTTCCATGTACAAAAAAAAATCACACATTGACATACTAAACTCCACTAGAACTGTATTAATAATTCATGGACTACACATACAAACTGACAACGTGAAAATTTAATTTGCAGTAAGTGGGTTTGCATAGCTAATTCATGGTTCACTTTCAAATGTCAACAATTTCGACATCTAACCTCACGGAGGACTATTAAAACGAAATCACAAGTCATCAATCTATTCGAATAATACCAATTACCATGTAGCATGATATTTCAAGTTTAAGACAATATTAAAAGAAACTTCAGAGTATGCAGTCACAAAAGCCTCGATTTTTATTATTAAAATTTTCATTCAAGTCTTCCTGCCTACGCGCCACCGTTCGTACGCTTCCGCCACGCTAACCTGAAAAGGGGGTAATGGAGGGGTGAGCAACCACAAGCTCAGTGAAATTAATCATGCGCCACTTATCATTCAAACGCTATTACGAGTGAAACTGAAATTTCTTACACTTGTAACTCGAAATATCATATCATGTTGGTAAGCACCTTTCGGTTCAATACCCATGTTGGCAAGCACCTTTCGGTTCAATACCCATGTTGGCAAGCACCTTTCGGTTCAATACCCATGTTGGCAAGCATCGCGATTCAATACCCTTGACTTGTACTTAATAATTCATGGATAACATAGCATGTTCATGTATAATCACATCATGTAGGGTTTTAAATACATAAATAACACATAATAAATCCCACCTTAAACACTTGATCTAGCAAAACAAAATCTTCGATTGTCTTCACTCGTCCTACCCTCGCAGCCTATACTCAGCAATTGAAAAAGGGAGAACGATCAAAACGTATTTCTAAATCTCGGTTAGAAACTAAATTCTGCAAGTTATAGGATAGAAACGTGATTAAGATTGGAAACAAATGCTGAAATTATTCCTTTTGGATGGGAAGAAAATAACAGAGTCATGGTTGATTTAAAAGAAAAAGAAAAGTTGAATATATGGCTGGGATCGCAAACAAACAATCTGTTCTTGAAAGACAAGTAAGAAGAGGTTTTACCTTGATAGAGAACTTGCGTCGCTGCGTATTGATGTGAGAAGAATAAGAGAAAATATGAGGTGGCTTGAATAATAACGTGTTGCAGCGTAGTGAAGAATGGAAAGATTTACAAGATAAAATCTTGTCCTAATTTTGTGGGGTGATACATTGCAGACAGGATTTGAGAGATATTCTGCAATCTTCCTAAAAAAATATCAGATCTGTTTCACGTTGCGTAGAGAATTTAATGGGCTTTAGAAGTTGGGCTTAAAAGGATTCGGATCTTGGGCTTGAAGTTTTTTTTTTTTTTTTTTTTTTTTTTTGGGTGTTACAACTATAAAGATTCTGCATAGCTGAAATCAGCATTATATTAAAAGAAAACAGAGAATAAGAGGACAGGGAGATACTGAAATAGGGTTTTAAGGACATGAACTTGTAACTAGTATCAAGTAATACTGAAATCAACAATTGATTATTCTGATAAGTACTACATGGGACCAACACTTGAAATGCTACAATTCTACTCATATCACACATTAAATACCCTTGTTGATAACATGGCAATGGAGGTGGAAGGAGCAAAGCTTTCTCCATTTCAACCACAAGCTTCTGGAGTTCACTCTTTCTGCAAAGAGAGAGAAAGGGTGTTTCAGCAATGATCAACCTACTAAAGGGATGACTCCATTTTAATTAATTAGCTCCAGTGGAAACACTATCACGATGCCATTTAAAGTATATTCATTATTCTTTCAAATTTTCCAGTTTCGATTTGACTGATGATCACTAATCTCATACTCCATATTACAGATTACGTATCTAAAATAGGATAAGCATAATCCATATGATATTCCAATCCCATTAAGTCCACCAGCAACATGCCAGTTTAATCAAATAATGTTTAAAAGTCTAAGAAAAAACATATGAATATGAGAAGTTTGCTCTCATTTCCAAGAGATTCTCCAAGTGATTGCAATTTCTACAAATGAAATAAAAAGTTCCATCTGTGATTATTAAGTAATCGAGAAGCAAAGAATTTAAAAGTTGAAGAAGAAATCAATATACATGACTAACCTCATAAGTCATACTTTCATGATCAATGTCATCCTGCCTTGTGATTTGACTTTCATCCTGTAATGCTAAATATAAATATAACCCATTAATGTACAACTTAATTGCCAGAATGACTGCATATATAAGAGATTATTGAACATACTCTTCTGTTGTACTGTAAAATGAAGATACTGTGAAAGCACAAATTATGAGAAAGTAGTAAAAACTCACCACGTTTGTGTCTAAAGGCATTGCTGAGACTTGATCTAGCCATATACACTTTTTTGACGTCGTCAACTGTAATCTTGAATCAATATCCGAATCCTGCGCTTCCAACATAATCTCTTTCTTTGTCCAGGTTTTGGCATCACCTCTACCAATGCAAATCTATGTAAGAAATAAGCCACAAACCCTTGAAATCAAAAGTAAAGAATCGATTTTTTCACCATGATTCGTAACCGTTCTCCAATAAAAAATCAGTTCTTTCTCGAACAACAAGTACAACCCCACAAGATTAATCACGAGAGCAAATTCAAGAACATAATGTTCGGAGTAAAAAGGGGAAGCAAATTACCTTTGATTCATTGGCATTTACTTCATTGCTCCCTGCCATTAGAGGTCTTAAACTTTTTTTGCAGTCAATAATAGTGTTTGTGAAGCCCATCAAATTTGCGTTGTTATTATACCTTTGGCAAATTTACAAGTTTTAAATATATTAACTCCTATCTCACAGCATCATCAAACAATAAAAGTAGCAGAAAGAGGAAATATTGAAATTACCATCAAAATAAGACTTACTGTGTTTTCCTAAAATCAAATCATTGTGCATAGTATAAAATCATAATTTGGGCTCTGTGCTTAAGAAAATAAATACCATCAAATGTTGGTAAAGAGATTCTCTATGTACCTTCTTTTCAAAGCATCTATCCTCTCTCTTCATCTGAATTTTTCAGAGGAGCATCTTTCTGATGTGAGTGTTCCAGCAAGTATGTCCAATCTTCCCTGAAGATTCCTCACCAAAGCATCAAATTCACAGAAAAAACCAAGCTCTAATTTCACAAACCTGCCACCAAAGGATTAAATTTGATTGGAGGAGATGGCCAAATAAAAAGCACAGTGATAACTATACTTCTTATCTCAACAAAAAAATACAGATGTAGGCCTATAATTAACACATATCTCTAGGAATTCAAATAGTACCGAGAGAGACATCAAACACAGAAAAGGACATGCATACTGAGATTAATAGTACAACATTTCAGTTTGGTCATCACATAAAGAAAATTTTGACTTAGAACAGGCAGCCGATTCTAGATCCATCTCTTGAAACAACTGTAGCATTTTTGGCATTGATCTTTTACAAGAGTGATGACATAGCTTGCTCTGGTACAGCTAATCGCAGTCTCATTGCCTAAGACACTTGTAAACTAAATGGAAACTCAAGGATATAAGAGGTACTATCAGAACTAAAATAAACTATCAGGACATTCTTAATCTGAATGACAAGAGAAACTCCGACATGAAATCTAAGTCAAAGAATAAGATGACAAAAATAAAATTTTAAGGTGATTAATAGGGTGGTGCAGGGGACTGAGCAGTTAAGTGAAGTATGAGCTCAATGATCATAAAATAGATTAAAAGAAATAGGTCATAAAGTAACTTCGCGAATATAGTAGAATGAAAAAAAAAAGAAGAAAAAAAAGAACATTAATTGTAATGCACCTACTTTTTTGAGCTGCTATTTGGATCAATTGCAAAATGTATGTCATGCATCAGCCGCTCAATCATGCTTACGGTATAATAACGTATATTGGAGCTTGAATTGATAAATTTTCGTGAAGAAAATCGCGCTTCAGAAATTTCTGTCGAGAAGTAAACATGACTGTACTTCAGCTGAAGATGCTTAACAATGGAAAAACAAAATGTTAAAGTGTACCTTCCCCAAACTCTAAGCATTCATCTTGTTCTTTGATTCAACCTGTTAAACAAACCGGATGCATATATTAAGAGTGGCAATCAAGAATGTACATATCTTCAGTCATTAGATTAACATGGGTTAAATTGTAAACCTCTGTTACCTGTTATAGAAATCATAACCAATGTTTGTTAGAGGATATTTGTAACAGTTAATTCTGATGCATTCTGCATTCTTCAAACTGCAATTTAGCTTCCAACATTATATTAAAAAATAACACACCGAAAGGCTATTAGTGAAATAGGAGAATGCAAATATAGGTATATAGAAACAGGATCGAGGAAAAAATGAGAGATCAGTGCCCTAAGGAAATCCTACAATTCAAAATCTTTGTTCGACATTTAATGTATACTTCATCACCAATACATTCAATTTCTGGAACGAAAACGCCAAAAGCAAATACATCTACATACCTATTCTCCATAATTCATCCACATACTTATCAGAACATCACGTCGCACTTCAAGAGGAAAAAGAAGAAATTATTACGAGGCATTTAACTAGAGATAGCGAACCGGTCGCGGAAAACGATTTGCAAGGCGTTGAGAAGGTGGAATGCGCGCCGATAATGCCTGCCGAGGTAAAGAGCTTGTGCCTTGCATTGTCACCGAAGAAGATAGCTGATGAGTACAAATGATCGCTCACGTATAGATCGTTCTATTACCTCCTCCCTCATCTTCTCGGCAAAGTGTGTGAATTCATTTGAAATCGAAGACGACCTAATTGAATCCGCGCGATGAAATAATTGAAGAAGGTGAGATCACAATCATATCCATGGCCAAGAATTGAAGAGATGGTGAGAGCACAATCATCACCATAGGCGAATCTGACCCTTCGGCAAGAAGAGTAATAAGGGGATCTGTAAACGATGACAGTGGATTTAGAATTAGGGTTCATGATTCAGTATAGCCTGATTGGTAACTAAATTGTGAATGGTTTATTTTTTATTAAGTTAGTATTTATTTTAGATTTAAATTACGCAAAGTAATAAACTCATATATATTTAATAGGACAATTTGTACATAGTGTCGCATTATACAATTATAAGGACACTTACTCCGAAAGTGTCTTAAAAAAAAGGTCCTAACAGCCCATTTTGTTGGTGTTGACAATAGTAAGTGCATAAAAAAATAAGACCTACGTGGCGTCATTAAAAATTAAGAATAAAGTATTAATTAAGAGTTGATATTAGGTGCAAGGGTGCAATCATATATGTATAATTTTTTATTTTATTTTGTATACACGTTATTTTATTTTGTATACATGTTTCTTAATAATTGTATATTTTTTTCACATTAAATTTTTCATTAAAAAAACTAGCATCCATAAGTGTATACATATTTTTTAATAATTGTATATTTTTTTACACTCAATTTTTTATTAAAAAAACTAACAATTAAATTGTATACATTTTTGTTCATAATTGTATATATTTTTGTTTATATTTGTATACATTTTTTAAAGTGTGTGCATCCTATCTTAGGGTGCACAGTATAATTAGCCATTAATTAATATTTATGTGATTGTTTAGGGTAACAAATAAAAATAAATATGTTAATTTAAGAATAAAATTTAAATTAAAACATACGTGCTACGCCTCATCGATTGATGGGTTATTCTCTGATCTCTCAATTGTATGGGGTGCACTGATTCGTCCCTTCTTTAACGTGCGCACTTCACACCGAATATATGTTTGTTTTGTTTTAGCCAAAAGCTCATACAACCCAGGACACGGTGTCCCCAACCTTTCCCCTCTATTTAACTGTACGGAATGTCTTGTGACATTTTGGTGTAACATCTCCTGTAACATCTCTTAATAGATCCAGATCTCTATTTAACAGGGGTTAAAATTGAGTTTAGGGACAAAGGGGCACGGTGTCCCGGGGCACAAGAGTCTTGCTTTTTTATTTTTGAGTATGAATTCTGAGATGCTAAAATATGGTTGTGTGAAGAAGAATAAATATTTCCTTTGCTCGTTTTCTAAAGCATCTACGTGTAATTCGAATTTATTTGTTTTCATATTTACACGATCAGAAATAAATAACTGTTGTCTTTCTGCGCTGCTGTTGTGTGGGTAAAAAGGATGGTATGTTGTGGGATACTATATTATTCTTGTCCTTTTTGTTTTTAATAATTCAGTGATTTGGCTTATACAGGATAAAAAATTAAATAATCAGTATGTAGTGTCGGCAATGTGTTCTTTTAGTTTGAAATTTTGATCGTTGGTACACATTTTGGACTTTATAAGGAGTAGCTACATGTTTTCAATGGAATGTACCTTTAGGTTTCATAATCTATTGATCTTTGGATGATAATAATATAAGAGAATTATATACTTCCTTTGCTTGAGAAATTATTCTGCTCAATTAAAAAGGTGTGGGGATTATTCTTCTTGATGCAAAACTCATAGGTTGATGGAACTGTATGCTCATTGATTTTGTTTTTTTTTTTCGTGTATTGATGTGGTATTTGGATTTTATTACACTTCAAGATACAGTCTGGAGTTCAGTTACTGCATTCTTCTTTTAGTTATCAATGACAATTATAAAATCGTTATCATATAGCTTATGTGTGCAACATATCTCAATTCAACAAATCCCATGTAAGCAGTGTTGTTAAGAACCCTGAAAAAGTCATATCCATCTATGCTGGTCTCTCTTGTTTAGAAATTCCCATTCTTGATTTGTTTCTCAGATTTACGGCAGGAATCAAGCAACAATGGCATTTACAAGCTTTAACAAACTATATGGTGGTGATTCTTCCCACACACTACATAGCACTGCTTGTGAGCGAGGTATGCATCCTATACTGTTGAATTTCTGTTTTAATGCATCTAACGTTGATGCTGTTTATAGGCTCTACTTGTGGGGAAATGACTGATGCAGCCAAAGAGGCTTAGGTGGAAGGAAAGCTCTTAAAGGAAAAATTGGTGTAGCCAAAGCAAAAAAGAAAGGAGGCTTAATTGGAAGGAAATGTCTTAAAGGAAAAGTTGGTAGGAAAGCATTGAGTGATATCACAGACGGGGTGAAGGAAATTGCTCTGAATGCTAGACTATTGGCATGAGTAAGGGAGGAAATAAATTCGAGACATGAAGCTAACTGCGGCAGATGTTGGACTTGAAGACGATGAGGATGTTTTGATGGTGGACAGGATGATAGGGAAATTATTTGCTTCCGCAAGGGAGAGCTTCCATAACTCACTTATGGCTAAGGCATATGATTTGGATGAAAGGCCTGAGATTGGGCGTGTGTTTTTGCTTACCCAGGCTGATGATGATGAAGAGATTGAGAGTGATGATAATGTGAATTGACTTCTTTTGTAGTAACTCAAGCACATCAATGTGGTGGCTTCTCAACACCACATTTTGTGATATCAGATGTTAAATACATGGGATTTCTACCTGTGATTGAGATGCTATCTTTTCTCCTTTACGTAGTAGGGGTTTGCTGCTCTTTTTTCTTTTTCTCTTGTCCTTTTCGTTTTCCTCCGTACAACATTAATAAGTACGGCCTCCAACTGTTTTTTTCATCTTTCTTATCTTCGCAACTACAAAGGAAAAAAACTGTTTTTTGGGAGGGAGTAATCTTCTTGAAGAGAACTTCTTTACCCTTTTCTAAATGAAATGTGAAATACACGAAGTGAAGTGTTAGCCGTGCGTATTTTGGTGAATTAATATAAACATGGTAGTTGTTTTTACAACAAAAGTTACTTATTACAATATGAGTTATGTAATGGAATATGTAAGCATTTACATTGATAATAATACGGACTTTTAAGATTTTAGCATCGAAATGTACTTTGTAATCGCAGGAGTTAATGTTGTATAAGTACTTAAGCATATTGACCCTGTGCTTGTGTAAGCATGTTTAAGCAAAAAGCTCCTATAACAATATTGCATTAAATTTAGAAAGGTTAGGAAGAAGTACCTAAATGAGCTGCCCGATAACTTCTTCGACCCATCAATATCCAATAGTAACAAACGTCCTATATGTTTCGTTTGCTATATCATATTTCCTCGAATAAATTATTCATAACACTTTCAATATTAGGACAAGCCTTTTAACATTAATACACATTATAACTCAGAAAATAGTCTACCTTCTATAATTTAAGTTGATCCATTGCAAATTGCAATCCAAAGATAAAGAAAGGAATTTAGATGTATACAAAGATGCTAACTCCTTGGAAACAATGGGAAATATGATAACTCAACTACAATACAATCCACCCTTTATATTCACTTTGAACATCCAAGTATTATCAAAATCCATCATACAACAAGCTTCGTAACTCCGACTCTTCTCTCAAGCTCGAGAGTCGAGTCTCGACCAACTTCAATACAAGGTAGGAAACAAACATGACAATACAACTAGACAGTTAATAACATATCATGAGTGATTTAAGGATACATAATTCGATCCGATCTGCAGCTACACCACTTGTGTTTCTGAGTTCTTGGTGTTTTCACCCTCTAGCTGGCTCAAGTTTCCTTTCTCCTTGATCAGTTGAATATGGTGGTGTTTACAGTAAAGACGCCCCTCATGTGCAATGTAATTGGATGGACTAATAACGCATCCTCCATGGCTGCATTTGAAGCAGCTCTTGTGGTACGATGTTCCATTCACGGAAACCTGTACCACAATGTGTTAGGAGCTTTATGTATGATATACCGTTTTTATATATGTATGTTGACAAATGAAAACAATCTTTTCAAGCTTGATGCAAGCTGATGGATCAAATCATGGGAGTTTGCAAATAATGTTGAGGAGTGGATTCAAATGACTCGCGATTTACCTTTTCAGTCGGGTAAACGGTGTTCTTACAGGCTAGACATTTGTCTCTTGTTCCAGCAAACATACTTGAAACTTTAGCAGCATTTGGTTTCTGTATGCATGCCAAGAATATTGCTTAGAGAATCAGATATACGTATGATGAAAACCATGATACGTAAATCATACACAAATGCAAGGAGTGAGAGTGGCTCGACTTTCGACTATCAACTCTTTTAAAGCATAAGAAGTCTCTCACCTCAAAATCTGAAGGTTTCTCCGGTTTCACGATTTTAGGTGTCCCTGATAAGCATCACAAGCCATGGCAACATAAGAAAATGCACATAACTAAATGGTTACATATTATTCATCAACAACTACCTTCAAAGCTCTTGTCTAAACTGCCAGTTCTCTTGAAGAGCTGATCAAAGTGAGGCCTGCAGTAGAGAACTCCCTCAAAAGAGTTGTAGTTTCCCAGCTGTAAACAAACCACATGAAAAAATGCAACATTCACCACGCGATTGCGCTGATCTTGGATCGAAACGGCACAGTGTAATGAAGATCAAAGATGAAAAAACATATCAAGATTTCAAACAACCTAAAACAGGACAAGTTAGAATTATCTTTTCTCATACCTAGAAATCGGGTTTGAATCAATAATCACAAAATTAATCAACTTGACATCTCAAACATTGCCATAGATCATCTATGCACTATAAGTATCTTCAATCAATCATCATCACCAAATAGAAAATGTCTCAAGAATCTAATCTTATTTCCTTGTTAAAACTTTTTCAACCACCTAACTCTTGACACTATTCAAGCAGTGGAAGGTTATAACAATAACTATGGGTAGTGGATACAGTTCCATGTATTCAATCCAGAATAAACAGATCACACACAATTTAAGCAAAATCACTTGCCAACATTGATTAAGCTGTGGTAGTTCACATTGAAATCAAAATAAGGAAGAAGAAAAATGCTCATAAGACACTAAGTAGAAGATTGAGAGGATTCCCCTCTCATTTAGAAGTGAAGCTTCAAGATCTAACTCTAAATTACTAACACTTGCAGATCAATCAAACAAACCATCATCCTACTAAAGTCAAAGAAAAATATCTGAAATTTGATGCTAGAAAAAAAAAAAAAAAAAAAAGAAACCTTGAGAGTTCCCTTGCAATGGTGGCATCTAAAACAAGCTTTGTGGTAGATTCTGTTATCTGCAGTCAATTTGTCGACGAGATAAACAGTTTTATCGCAGGCCATGCATTTCTGAGTTGTACCTGCAAACGCCATGGCTATACAGAAGTAGAAGAAGAAGAAGAATTGAGAGAGAAAGGGGGATTTAGAGATAAAAATGCTGATCGAGATTGGTGGGTGAAGGTGGGGTGGGGTGGGGTGACTGACAGTGTAAAGAACACCCACTTACTCTGCTGCTGGATATTTATTTTTATTCATTTAATATTCGAATTCCACCTTGCTTTAAAAATAATTATTAAATAAATTCAAATTCTGCCATGATTATGACGTCTTTCTAAATTCTAAATCATTTAAATTGACAAAATATTCTAAGCGTAGTATTGAAAATAATCAAGATGTAATCAAAGATTAACAGCGGCGGTCCTGCGATAAGAGCTAGTAGTAATTAACAACGGTTGACTCGTTTTTAAATTATACTCCCTCCATTCATACCTAAGTTTTGTTATTTTTTGCGTTTATATCAAAAGTGTATATTTTTCTTTTTAAATATATAGAACTCACCCATATCACTATTATAATTACTCACCACACATTAAATAATTATATTTTTTAATTTATATAAAAAAATAAATATATACGTATTCGACAAACGGAAAGAATATATAATAAGGCTAATTATAGTGTGCACACGGGTGTACTCTAAGATAGGGTGCACTCATATACAAATATAACAAAAAACATATACAATTATGAGCAATAATGTAAACAATTTAATTGTTAGTTTTTTAATGAAAAATTGAGTGTAAAAATATACAATTATTATAAAACATTTATACACTATTGAATAAAATGTTATACACATATGGATGTTAATTTTTTTAATAAAAAACTTAGTGTAAAAAATATATACAATTATTACAAAACACGTATACAAAATAGAATAATATGTATACAAAATAGAATAAAAAATTATATACATATGAATGCACCCTTGCACCCGGGTTCACCCAATATGCACTCATATAATAATAAAAAACTTTGATTTGAAATTGAAATCCAAGCTAATAAATGTGGGTTACATTATCCTTTAAATAAGTAGATATACAAATCATACACTAGTGAAAAAAAGAATTTATAAATTGATTATATCTTTGATTAGTTAAAAGAAAATGTATACATAAACATAAAAATAAAGTGAACATCTCTAAATTTCAATTACAATGAACTCCAATTTACTCTTTATTTTAGTATTGTGAGAATTATTGTTGTAAGAGGACTTATACTCCCACTTATACATCCTTAATCTATCAATTTTACTATTTGGGTCATTCATCCTTAATCTATTAATTTTCCTTTTTAAACATATGAGACTCACACTCTCTACTAATACAAATAAAATATGGGACTCACACATTCTATTAATACAACTACCCACTACACATAAAATAATAGTACTCATTAATCTACTGAAAAAAACAAATAGATACATTGATATTGAACGGAGTGAATATTTTTTATTCGAAAAGTATTACTCTTTAAATGTGTAATGTTTCTCTTACGCCTTCCGCAAAGTATTACTCTCTCTTTCCCTGAAGAATGTTCACTCTTTTATTATTAATTTGTCCAACAACATTATTCACTTTTCAAAAATAAATAGATCATTCTAATTTAAAACCTCAAAAGAACACATTAATTTAAAAAATGACATCTCTTCTTCTTTACTCATAACATACTTTATACTTTATTTAATACATAAAAATATCATATTACCCCTAAAAAATCAATAAAATTAACTAAAAGTAATATTTTCTTAATATCCATGTGAAATAAATATATATGAACAATTTTGAAGTACGAAAGGAGAACTATTTATAATATCTTGTCTTCGTAGGAGAGTTATAAAGATAAATTATCATACTTAAAGAGTAGTATTACTACTATTTATTTTAAACAGTAATAATTTTTTTTATATGAAAAAGTAACATTTCAACTTAGAATAAAAATACAATAATATTTATGAACATAATACTTATTACACCTCTACTCGATACTCTGCAAAATAGCTAAACAATATTTTATCTTAAATTTAGTGAAACTTTATGAATATAATATTAATAAATATCAAAGCGATATGTTGCAAAATTTTACATCTACAAGGTATAATTTCTTGCCATATTAATATTAGTTTCACCATACTCTCACAAGGTATCCGTCTATTTATTATATGTAGATTAAGAAGTGTAACATTTGATTCGTAATTTGTGAGTTTAGATGTTGTTTTACCAGCCAGCTTAAAAGGTTGAAGAGATCATATATTGTGTAATTTTGATTAATTTTTCGAAACTACGTAATGGAGATCTGAGGCCAATCTCTACGGAAATAAATATTTTACAATGAAACAAATTAAAATCACAAAATAAATACATTTTAAAATAACGAAAAGAATGCATTTTATAATTTATTGGACATGAATGATGTAGCTCAATAAAATAATGTCGCGCATAAGAAAGATTGAATAAGTTGAAATGCTGGATAATTTAGTGATACTTTATGAATATAAAATTATTAATTAGTGTTTCTTGATTGATTATGATTAATAATAAAAATCTGTTAATTTCATAATTAATTCCAAATAAAGCATTTTAGGTCATGCATGTGTAAATATTTGTTTGGTGTTGAAGAAATTATTGATTTCAGAACTCAGAAGTTGTTACTTAAAGAAAAATTGAAGTTACATTGATGTAGGTAGGACCCACCTAGGTCGGATACGCCACTTTTTTCTCAATTTTGTTTTCGAATTTATTTTGATGAACAAAGTTACAAAATATCTCTGTGGCGTGAGAATTATCCATATTACAAATGTGGTATCATATTGAGATGAAAAATCACATGTATAAGAACAAAAACTCCATATGCATATATCATATTGATGCTCCCGTCGCTTTTCATCCCGAAAAAGAAAACAAAATTTTATCGAATAATATCAGAAGTTATTTTAATTTTAAATTTGTTACATATTTTTCGCATTCATAACATTAATTTACACTTTATTTATAATCTTAAAATACTAAAATACCTCCAAAAATCAATATAATTAATTAAAAAATAGCTTTTTTAAACAATAATGAAACAATATACTGTAGGTAAAACTTGTTAAATAAACAAAGTTACAAAGACTTGCATTATTTTCATTTAAATTTGGACATGGGACCCAAATAAGTATAAGGTGGAGGACCACAAATTAGTTGCACCATAATTTTCAAATTCAAATTCAAATTCAAATCTCAATTCCAATTAAATGAGAGGGATTGATAAGATAGTTTCATATTCTCAAGCAATACAAATATGAATTGTAAATAAATAAATTATAATCGTAGGCTGTAGCTATCTGCTTTAAGATTGTTTCGTTAATTTATTTAACAGAAAGTTAGTGCGACATCTCATCACATCTCCATAATAAGATTTAAAAAAACAAAAATAAATTATGATATCCAATTTGATAGTTAACAATGGTATCATTTAAATGAACTACTTACGTAAAACGTTCATGGGCATGTTAGTATTTATAATTAATTAATAAATCAAAGTTATTTTATTAATAAATAAATGACCATATACGAAATTTTTATTATTCATATATAATAAATATATTAAAAATGATAATAATTCATATATGTGGAATATATTAATCACTCGATTTATTTTTTAAGTCAATATAAGATAATTATATTTTAGATTGTAAACAAATTGGGCATTTGGTCTAGTGGTATGATTCTCGCTTTGGGTGCGAGAGGTCCCGAGTTCGATTCTCGGAATGCCCCTTTTTTGAAAAAATTAATTTATTGGCTAAAACTTGTGTGCTCTCGGGGACACTATGCCTCAAATCATACATTTTATGAAAGTTGTATCTTTTAATATTACATGTTATATCTTTATGAAAGTTGTATCTTTTAATATTACATGTTATATCATTTAAAATATAACAAAACTTTTTACGTCGTGTTCTCAGGGACATCATGCCCCAAATCATACATTTTACGAAAGTTGTATCCTTTAATACTCCCTCTGTCCGCTTCTAAAGTATCTATTTTACCCCAAATCATACATTTTACGAAAGTTGTATCCTTTAATACTCCCTCTGTCCGCTTCTAAAGTATCTATTTTACTATTTTTGGTGTCCGCTTCAAAGGTATCCGTTTCCCCTATTTAGTAAAAAAATACACAATATGGCCCACCACTTCCCTCTAATACAACTATCCACTTTACATATAATGATAATACTCCTTAATTCACGTGCAAAAAGCAAATGGATACATTAGAACCGGACGGATGAAGTATTACATGTTATACCATTTAATATAACAAAACTTTTTACGTCTCTGAAAATTGTTTACTTTTTTCTTATTAGTTCATATCTAACAAAACTTTTTACGTCCCTAAAGATTGTTCATTTTTTTCTCATTAGTTTGTCTCATATTATTTTTTACTCCCAAAAAAGGAAATACTATCATTTTGATCTAAAACCTCAAAAGAACACATTAACTCCAAAATGTGATCCCTTTGTTTAATGAATAACATACTTTTTACTTTATTTATTAACTAAAAATACCAAATTATCCCAAAGGTAAATAAAGTTACTTAAAAATTAATTTTTTTCTTATCATTTGTTGTACAATAAAAGTGAACATTGTTTTGGGATGGTAGGAGTATTGATTTTTAATTACTTCACTTTACGTAAATGATTTTGGCATTTTTTTTTATTCGTAAAATGTAAATGTTTTATTAAAAGGCACGATGGTTGCCCAAAAAAAAAACATATACAAAGGTAGAGAAATGCAAAATTATAGTTTCATACAATTTTTAGGACTACTTGATCATTCTTTAAATTTTGTGGTATCCATTAATTTTTTATTTGAGTTCATAAGTCAAGTCCAATATCTAGTTTTTACTTCACCAAGCATCCTTCTTTTATTCCATTATTTCTTTTTTAAGAGAAACTTGTTTTTTGCCTCCAAATTATCCAAACTGTTCCCACCCAGATACAAGATGCCACCTTTTCCCCTATTTTTCCAGGTACCAAATTGTTGAAGTTTAACAAATTTGCAACAGGATTTTGATGACGTACCTCTTGCCCCTCAAGCCAAAAGAAGATATATCTGCCCACAAACCTTTAGAAAAATCACAGTCAAGTAAAATATGTTGTCCTGTCTCCGCTTCACTCCTACAAATTTCACAAATATGTTGTCATGTCTCCGTTTCTCTCCTACAAATTTTACAGCAATCATTACCAACCGTATCCTCTAGCCACCAAATATGTCTTCGTCAGTATTGCATTCCAAATAATTTTTCACGCTTGTGCTTGTGCTTGTGCCCGATGAATGGCTCCACTGTTCCAAATTAAGTTGCAAGCTTTTCTTATGTCCTTATCTAACTTGGTATTCCACAATTTTTCATAAATAGTTTTGTAACCACTTTAACCGAGTATCATTCGTTCTTTTCTTTACTCTATTTCCATGAATCATCTATCACTTCTCTAATATTGACATGGCCTGTGAGGCGTATCATTTTCTTCACTTCACTTTCTTCCATTCTTCCCATTTGTTAAATGCATCTAGAATCCATATTGGCTAAAGTGAACTTATCTTTTGGTCATACTTTATCTGTACGCCTATAATGATGTCCTTTGTTTTTTCACATGAATTTAAAAGTATTATTAATGTGTAGTTATACTAATGGAATGTGTGAATCTCATATTTTAATTGTATTAGTGATGCGTGTGGATCTCATATGTTTAAAATGAAAAATACAATTGTAGGGTGCAGTTGTACTAGTATGGTGTATGAGTCTCATATTTTAATTGTATTATTGATGTGTGTGAATTTCATATATTTAAAATGGAAAATGCGATTCTTTTGAGCGAATGCCCAAAACGACAAAATGAAACCCTATTGGTGGAGGGAGAGAATAATATTTTACAAATTTCAGGATTCTTTTTTGTGTACTCCATGTATCAATATACGATGAGCAAAATTTGTTTTGCGACCAATGAAAAATAAATAGCAAAATAGAAATATTTCAACGGACACGAATTTAGATTCGTACCCCTTTACAATTTAAACTTCTTAACAATACATATATTTAAATAGAATAGGGAGATGAAGGGTTGTGTTCCGGGGCGTATAACAAATAACCTATGTTTCATTTTCCTTGTAGAAAAAGAAAATGCAGTAGAAAGCAGGAGGGCAGAGATTAGTCATGAGTCGTAGGGAGAAAACGCTATTAGAACATTTATACTTCACATGATATAATATTTGACACCCCAATTACCATAAAAGGGTTGAATTTAAGAGTCACTCGGTCCAAAATTTTTATCGGAATGACGATGAGTATCATTAAAATTTAATGGTCAATCATAATGAAATTAAAAGTGATTGAATAATCGAAGAATTTTAATTTTCATTAAATTAAACAAGCATAAACAACGAGAATCAATGTACCTCCATTCTCATTAAAGCAACTCCAGCGGTCACGCCACACTCTATTGTGGCGTGATGAAAGCACTCCAACGTTGCACCACAATTCACGTTAAATTAGAATTCGTGAACAGTTATCACCACATCTGGTGTGATACTGTTCCACCATGCCACATCCTTTTCCTTTTTTTTTTATTTCTTTATTTTTTATCTTTACGCCACTTTTTTATTTTTTTCTTCATTAATTTTTTTTTCAAATATCTTATCCTCAAACATCTTTATTATTTAATTAACATATTTCTTAACTTGATTTCATTAATTTAATTATTAAAATTCAGATAATTTACTTTTTTATTATTATTTAATTAATAAAATATTTTGTGTTATTTAATAATTTATTAATAAAAAATAATTAATGAAGAAACATTTACATAAAATACTTAAAATCATAAATTACAAAAATACATCAAATTAAATTAGATAAAAGCATATTAATATTAAAAATAAGACAAATATCCATTATCAATTGAAAATTATAGGTAATTTATAAATTATTTTTTGGGATTATTACTGATAGGTACGTGTGTATATAATCTAATTATTAATAAATACATTGATCTAAATATCTATTTCTTTTTCCACCTTTACCTTATTTACAACGCTCAATATTTCAACGTTTTCACTTACCACTAGTTTCATTGAACACTAATGTACATTAAATCAAATGTAAACAATGGGTGAGAGATTTAAGGAGAGATTAAAGGATAATTATAACAACATTATTTTCAATTTAATTAATCAAGTATTTTCTGTTTCTTTCTCAAAGATGCACACTAATGTACATTCATAGGGTTCTTCAATTTAATTGCGTATTTTCTATCTCTCTAATAATGCACACTAATGTACTTAACAATAGTTTTAATCGTGTATTTTTCGTTTCTCTCTCAAAGATGCACACTGTACATTCGTACAAATAGAGTATTTTTGTTTCCATCTTAACAATGCACTAATGTACAGATAGGTATAGGTATTATGAGAAAAATAAAATATAATTTTGTATTTATCGGTAATTTTTTGAAGCGAATGTATCGCTTAATAATTTTTAAATACGTTTTGTACCTACTATTTATTGACCCTTATTTTTAATAATAAATATCCATTATTATATTAAATTAAAACATGATATAAAATAAATTTGAAATTAAAAGAATAAATAAAGGAAAATTCTAAGAATATTCCTTGTGTGTAAAATTTGGTGTAAAAAGCTATTTTGTATATTTTGCACTGGAGTTGGCCTTATCCCTAACTAACCTTATTAGTTTACGTGGCACATGTATATTAATTTATCACTTTTTTTCTTTTACCTCCTAAAATTTATATGGTTGAATTGGAATACAATGAGCTTTCTTTTTCGATGAGATAAACTTGAACAGTAAAGTCCATCGGAATATAAATCTATTTGAAATGGAATAGAAAAAAGACCAAAATTAATGGGGAAATAATTAAATAAATAGAAGCTCTAGGACCTCATATTTTTAGACCACAATAACAGTTCTAGGTTTCTACCGAGAAAGAGGAGGTTTCTTCTAGGGTTTCCTAAAGGAGAAGACCTATTGACGACAACATTCCAAGGCAAAGTATTCCTTGCAGCGGGTTTAGGTTTACTTATATTGAGCTCTGTATAGGCTGATTTAACCATAATTGTTAAAAGGCACACCTTCACAAAAGCTATAAAATCACAGTGTCGACATACAAGCTCACACCTTTTCACTAATAGCCCGAACAAGATACTAGTTCAAACAACGGCAGTAAGAATCCTTGTCCACTTTTTCTGATAAAACAAATGTATTGAGACTGCACATGCTGATTATTCCTTACAAGAAACGCATCATCATGCCAGAATACAACAATGTTTATGATTTATGGCGGCCGATTACTGAACTCGCACCTTTCATTTAGTGCAAGGCCAACCAATGAGCTGAAGAACATAACTAGAACAACAGCAGAAACCAAATTCAAAATAAACGAGGCCTTGTGGCGGAGGGTGGTAGTGTTTGGAGGAGGGGTTGAAACCTTTGTTTAAGTAAGGATCACAGTTAGTTTTCTGGGGTTGCATCTTCTTTTATCTTCTCCCCAAGGTACCTACAAAAATACACAGATTCGCTAAGTGATTGAATTGATGCGCTTGTTTTCAACAACCCACAAAAGAAGAACATAATTTTGCATAAAGATTTATTGTCTAACGAATGCAAGTATAAATGAGATGCAAGTCTCAAAAAGATAAAAACTCGCAGTTTCTAGTCAGCTCTATTTACATCAACATATCCACAGCAGTATCTAGGTGAGGAAGCTAGATAGTCTGTGCTGTCATGAGAATATGCACAGAACATTGATCCATTATAAGCTATTGCATCATCAGGTTTTTCTACTCTAGTCCAGGGAAAGAAACTCAAAATTACAGGAAGTCTTAAAAGAAGCCAGTAGAACTCACCCTTGACCCTTGGCCCAGCGGGACAGTTGATAAAGTTGCACCGATTCATTCGAGGCGTGGCAGGCAAGTAGCAAATAATTACGAGGCTGAACCATCCATGCAAACCTCATGAATAGTCCAGAATATACACACATTGCTGCATCATTGAAAAGATTTGTTAGGGAGGATCGAGTCTCAGACTCTCAGTGTAACAGAGAGAGAGGAGTTGCATCATAATTTTATCAAACCTGCAGTCATGTTGCCAGATATCATTTCGGGAGGCTTCTTCATATCCACCAGTCCCTGTATAGAGAGAGATAACGATAATTTCGACAATAATTTAACTTCAAAGACCAGCGACAAATTATTTAACTCCAGTATAGAGAAGCATACAGCAATAACAAATCCCCAGTTAGCAACAGGACCCCAAAAATGAGTTGTCTTCGGACCAACAGGACTGTTCAAAAATGCTTTGAAGGCAGCCATGTGTGAGTCAACAAGAGAACCTGGATTTAAAAAAATACCAGACTGCTTTAGAAATAAAGAGAAATGAAATTGAAACAAAAAAACAGAAAAGAACAGCTTGCAGCAATCAGATAATAAAATATCAAAAGAAATCGAAGAAGTGGTTAGAATATGGAAAAATTAATAATAACAGATACGAAGATGAGAGGGACAAGACAGTCTCGTTGGAACTTCAAAAAGCCCATCAAATGCCAAAATAGCCAGAATAAAATACAAATATATACAAAGCATGGCAAAACCTCACTTCGTGAGGTGGTTGCCAGTTTTTACAAACTGAGGAAGGTGCCTGGTTTTATAAATTTACAAATTTAAGACAACAATAATTGGGGGGAAATCCAAGTTTACAAGCGCATTATACCAAAATCAGACTGACCAGAAATGAAATAATTAAAATTACAAATATGATTGTAAGCTAATAAATTACATTGCTCGATCTAACTGTTTCAAGAATCAATGTAAGAACTCCATAGCCCAGCTAACTTTTTTTCTTCATATGGATTCCTCAATCCGTACATTTGCCTCATATATTTGCTTTTTACGAATTTCAAATAGAAGTGGTTCATCACTGATGCAGTTTTCATTTTTATAGAGTTTTTGAGCAATGAAACTGCTCTAACCCGAAATAACATATGTATATACGTAACCCATATTCAACAGGGTATACGTGTATATATATAAGCCGTATGATGTACCATAAAAATATGGTATAAAGACAACAAAACTAATAGTATTTTATATTTTAGTAGGTTACTCCAGGTAATGATCTACCTTCTAGGATATTTTGTCATATTAACCTGAATAAGTGTAAAGATAAAGCAAAACTAATAGTTTGTACATAGGGTTTGAGTTTAAGTATGCGAATAAGCAATTACACAGTTCTTTAAAAGCAAAAGCAATATGCAGTTTACAACAAGACCTGGAATTGCAGTTTGTTAATCATACACAGGCATATATATAGGCAGAGAAAATAAGAAAATACACAAAAAGATAGAAATACACATATTTTGTTAACTATTGAATGCATAAGATCAGAATATGGTAATGCAATATAAGTAGATAATGATGTGTTTGCACGTGAGTGTGAAATATTTACACTTTTTTTGGATCTCAAAATCTAAGTGATACTCAAATTACCCTAAACTTTTCAATCTGTTTCCCCTATACAACTGAATGTTAGCAGGGCCTTCTCTTTAGACTTGGCATCCTACCTGCTCTTTATTGCTATAAAAACATTTGGATTTGGTTCCGTTACAATGAGTGATTAAGCCCTTTTCTTTTACTTGAGAATATATAGTCAATATTTGTGAAGTAGAAAACTAAGCAAGCAATAAGCTACAATTAGTGCCAATAGATACATCTATCATCACAGTTTAGTCCAGTATTATGAATTAGGATACCCTGATCATACACAAATTAAACTTTTTCGAAAAATGTAGTGTTCATGACCTAATGTAATGCTCTAGTAATTAGTTACTACTTAAAATCTCGTATCATAGATTTAGTAAAGGGCTAAAGCTTTCTGCTTAGTTACTTCATTGATACATCTTTGAAGTGATAAGCATGAGAACATGAGCTTTGTGCTGCTTGATTCAACAGAGCATACATTAATTAAATGAAAATTTAGAAAATCTTTGCAGATAAACAGTTTTTTTTTTTTTTTGGATTATTAGACAAGCCTTATTCCATGTGAAAAATCTCAAATTCTAAATTATAATTATAAACGAAAAATAAAATTGATCTTTCAAAAAAAAAAAAAAAAAGAGTCATGAACAGAAAATATAATTTCATCGCAAATTAATTTAACAATTTTGAAGTAAGACGTATTAGTAAATTTCCGATAGAATTAGAAAATTAAATTAGGCAGAAATCAAAAGAATGGGTTGATATTACAAGTGAAGAGCAGTCGGTGGCGGCTTCCCGCAGCGAGCGACGCCGATTGGCGATTGGCGACGGCAACCAGATGGAATCGTCCTTCCTAGAATGAAGGAAGAGGGAGAAGGCGTGAATACAAGTATGAAGGTCAGCGGTGTGAATCAAGCTTCTTCAATAGACTTGAAGAAGATGAGACCTCCGTTAGAAGGACATTTTGGGTTTTTACCCATTTTAGAGCTGCAAGGACAATTTTGGGTTTTTACCGGTTTTAGTAACATACTCCCATCTATATTAACGTATACTTACTACGTCCCGCCTTAATGTTTTACTTTTTTTCACGTAGATAATATGTAGTGAGATGAGAGAGATAATATTTAATATAAAATTGGTAGTTTTATTAGTGTTGTGTGACATGAAATTAATTATTTTTGTGTGGGTCCAACATGACAAAAAGAGAAACGTAAATCTTAACTTGGGACCGTCTAAAATGAAAAAGGTAAACCTTAACGTGGGACAGAAGTAGTACAATTACGGAGTTTTATCAGTTCGAGGCCTGAATAATGATTAAACTATCAGTTCGGGGCCTGAATTTTTTTTATCAATTCAAGATCTAAATAATGTAAAACTATCAATACAATGTCTGAATTTGTCAAATATTATCTCATATTTTATCAATTTAAGACCTAAGTTCATGTCTCGAATTGATAGTTTTACTTAATTCAGGCCCCTAATCGATAGAAAACATAATTCAAGCCTTGAATTGATAGTTTATCCATTTTTCAGGTTCTGTATAGAATATTAATTAATTATTTTTAGGGAGTTTATATTTGACTACCTTTCGAACAATAGATAGCATTCTTTCAGGAGCTTGACACTATTACAGTTACTCGAATTCTCTGTGTTAGTTGGTGCATTATTTCATGTGTCACACCGTTAGATGAACGACATTTAGAAGAGAGAAATTATACCCTAAAGGTAATGGTTGGTTTATTTCCCCCTTTTATGTGTCAATCACTTAACGTGTGATACAAAAGATGGTACACAAAATGGCGCAGAAGATCCGGTGTGCTATTACCACTTCTTGAAAGCTTTCTTCTTTTTTGATTGCCTCCTTATTTTACTCAATTATCAGAATCTTATACACTTTTTTTTAGAGAATAATCCACCTTTTGAATGTTTTCATCTCCAAACATTTTCTTTATTTTGATCAATGTTAACCTTGATAAGATACAACACTTGTTAAAATAATTCATGTGATGATTTCTTAGCTCACGTTTCCATTTCATATTTCAATTCCAACCATCCCTCCCCAAAAAATCATGTTTCTCATGTCATAGCCCCTCTCTCTCTACTAATCACTAATCTTAAACAATCTTCCAATTTTTAATTTTAATGTTTCTTCATCTACCCAAAACAAAGTCTTGTTCTTATTACCCAATGTAACCTCACTCTCCTCCCTCGTACCTTTACCCTTTCCTTCATAAAAAATCTCACGAACATCTTTCCATCATCTATACTTAACTCCCTGTTTCTCCCCCCATTTTATATAATTTGACACTCTAAAGCCTCCATACAAAAAAGAGATATGACCTTTACTGACAAACTATTTTGTTCATTTAAAAATCTTGAAACCCATTTACTAACCAATAACAAATTAAATCTTTCCAATTTTCTATTCGTAAACCCCCAATCTCTTTTTTTTATACGAATGTCTTTCCATCTGGCCCACAAAATTTTATTTCTATCCTCGCACCCTCCTCAAAGAAAGTTACGTTGAATTTGAACAATGTCTCTTAGAGTTTTTTTTTGTGTGGAAGCGATAAAAAAGAAAGATATTAACGATGAAGAAAGAACTATTTAGATTAATATGATTCTTACACCTAACGAGATATGCTTGTCATCTCACAAAGCTGATCGTTTTCTGATTTTCTTTATTAACTTTTCCCATGACACTATCTTTTTATGATTATACCCACATTCAAACCCAGATATATAAAAATTGAATAGATCTCACCTAACATCCTATCACTTTTGATATGTCTTCTAAGTACCTGTTCTGTCCGCATTCAAATCCATTAAACACCCTAAGTGACAAAAATAGATACTTAGAATATTTAATTGGCAATTTATAGTTTGCACTCGGGTGCATCTAAAGATATGATGTATCTATATATAAATATAAACAAAAATATATACAACTAAGAGTAAAAATATATACAATTTAATTGTTAATTTTTTAATGAAAATTTGTATATAATATTTAATAAAAAGTTATACACATATGGATGTTAGTTTTTTTAATGAAAACTTAATGTGAAAAAAGTATACAATTATTACAAAATACGTATACAAAATAGAATAATATGTATACAAAATAGAATAAAAAGACATACACATATGAGTGCACCCTTGTATCCGGATGCACCCAATATACACTCTATTTAATTAGTCATAATACTAGAAAAAATGCGTCCAACAAGTAGTAACGGTCACACTTGAGTATATCAACATTTTCGTATAGTCGCAATCCATGATCTTGAAATAAAACAAATTGTTGCTGTGAATGTTGAGTGTGCCCAATTCATGTGATAATTAATAAATGACTAACATAATTTAGTTTCTAGAAAGATTGTAGAAATTAAAATTATTACATAATGAGGTCACACATTGGATAAATATTTCTACATTAATTTCAAACTCCGTGCCAACCTAGTGTTGCAATATTGCTACGTGACGACACTTGACCCTTTATTTATTACACTATTTGAACTTGATGTTATCCAAATCATGTTCAATTCAACAAATAAAATAAAATAAATAAATATGTTTGATTTAATGTAACTAGCTAGACATATCTATGTCGACTTCGGTGCCGAAATGGTTATTAAATACGAACTTAATTAAATTAAATTGCTTAGCTTAATTACGTGTTGAAAGTAAGAATTAGTACATGGCTTGATTCAACCACCCTACCCAATCTCGTTTACAAATATCTAATTAGTTTTTTCATTAATTGACTAATTATTAATGTACACCACCTCCCTAATTTAATTTGTTCAGCTTGAATATATATATATATATATATATATATATATATATGACAAAATATACGTTACTTTGTGAGACGTGTTAAATTATATTTATTATATAAATAAATTGTGCTCAATAATTGTTAAAATATATTTTTTAAAGTATGATGGATGATTAATTAAAGTATGATAATATGATTAATTTTTTACATACTTTAATTACAAATAAACATATTTTATTTATATAATAAACATATTTTAATAATGGACCGACCATCTCACAACCCGTCTCATAAAAGGTAGTAAAATATTGTTTATATAGGAAATGCATTTTGTAGAATACAAAAACGACTAATATCATATTGAAGAGAAAAAGAAAAGAAGTGTAAAATATTAAACATATAGGAAATGCATTTTGTAGAATACAAATACGACTAATATCATATTGAGGAGAAAAAGAAAAGAAGTGAGTAAATTTTTATATGAAACAAAATCAACAATACTCACCTTCAATGTAAAACAATGTTATTCTTTTACCCATTCACATAAAAATACATACTTCTACTCTTATGGATTTGAACCTAAAATATTCTTGATTCAATTAATTTTTAATTGTATTAATTAGAAGAAAAAATTTCTTTTTTTTTTTTTAAAAAAGGGAAGAATAGAAAAATAAAAAAAAAAGATCAAATAGATTTTAAATGGGTTGAATAGAGATTAAGTATGAAAAAAAAAGGACTGAATATGATAAAATATGGATGACCGAATAGAGATGTATAGTATTTTCGTCGAAAGATTTTAAAAACTAAAAAAAATATAATAGACCGAATAGAGTAAGAATTTCGAGTCGAAAAAACAAAATATTGGCCAAATGGGCAAAAAAATTGATTAAATATAGTATTTTCGTCCACAGATATTAAAAACTCAAAGAATAGGAGTAGAACGAATTGAGTAAAAAATTTTGGGATGAATAAAAAAAATCGAATAAACAAAATAATAGTATCAAATAAATATTTATAATTTTTTTGAAAAAAAAATTAAAACAAAAAAATTATTCATTGAAAAAAAAATCTAATTATAAATCAAATTTGAGTGGTGACTCAATTGAATGGGTAAATAAAAAAATTTTCTACTCTCAAAAGCTTAAGGATATTTGGGTCTAAAAGCTCACGAACATACTCCCCCCATCCGGATTTAAGAATGTCATTTGCTTGTGGGTACGGAGATTAAGGAGTATTGTTATTTAATGTGTAGAGGGTAGTTGTATTAGCGGAGATATGAGTCCTATTTTTTAGTTGTATTAATGGGTATGTATGGATAAAAAAAGAAATGAGACCCTTGGGGGCGGACGCCCAAAATGAAAAAATGATACCCTTGAAAGCGGACGGAGGAAATATTCGTTAACAGACTTGTTAATGGCTCTTGAACGTGTTCGTAATTAATTTATTATTATATTTGAATAGTATATATTATCATTTATTTATTTAATAATTAAATATTTATATTAAAAACACAAATATAATAATAATTTAAGTGATTATTTAAATATTTAAATACTATCTTTTTTTTTTAACTTTTATTAATATATTTTGTTGGTTTGTTATTACTCCCTCCGTCCGGAGAAGTTAATGTAGCATTTTTTTGCACGGAGATTAAGAAGTATAATAATTTAATGTGAAGTAAAGTAAAGTAAAGTAAGCGAAATAATATTTAATGTGCGGTGGGTAACTGTATTTGAGGTGGTATGTGGGCCAATGAGAATAAATTAATTATTTTTGTGTGGTCCCATATACTCCCTCCGTTCGGATTCAAGGGTGTCATTTGCTTTTGGGCACGGAGATTAAGGAGTATTGTTATTTAATGTGTAGTGGACAGTTGTGTGAGTGGATGTGCGAGTCCCATTTTTTAGTTGTATTAGTGGAGGTGTGGGTCCCATATTTTAGTTGTATTAGTAGTGATATAAAAGGAAATGATATCCTTGGGGGCGGAATCTAAAATGGAAAAATGATACCCTTTAAACCAGACGGAGGGAGTATTAAAAAGGAAATGTGTCAACTTTAATGAGACAAACAAAAAAAGAAAGAGTGTACTTCTATGCGACGGAGGGAGTATTATTTATGAGAAATATTAAATATTCATCAACAAAATATATTTTTAATTTCTACAAACAAAAATATTTATATGTTCTTGAACAAATATTCATAAAAAAGTTATCTAACGTGTTTGTGAGCTTTATTAAACAGTCTCAACTCGAACTCAAATTCGATATTTTTTTTCTTGATGAGGTCAAGTTCGAGCTCAAGTTCAATTATTCCTTAACAAACGATACTCAAGCTTTTGTGTCCGATTCGACTCGATTACATCCCTACGCAAACTTCGTTTATTTCTTTCACAATTACTTGTACTTCCTAAAAACATAAACGTTAATTAATCCATAATAATAGTATTTTATATAAAATACCACAACACTAAAAATATTACATACTTATTTTTTTACAAACTGTAAAAAACAACATTAATTAATAGAAACCCTCATGTAAAAATTACATGATCTACGTATAATTTGACATGAAATTTAAGAAAAATTATTATATACTATTGTGAAGTGATGTTAAAAAAAAGCATGTTGAACGTTTTAATGAACTAAAGTGCATAATATTATAACTTTCATTTTTTTTAATAGCGTACCTCATATTTTATAATTTAAAAAAAAAAACATTGTTCTTATTCGCAGTTTCATGTAATTAGACTAAAATAAGTAATATATTCACATTTGTCAATGTAAGATTTAAATCTGAAATTTAGAAGCTTCTAAACCCAGAAGTCAAATTATTCGACAAGAAAGGCAACGCCAGGTGAGATAATTCTTCCATTTATTTTTTTTTTTATATTTCTGGATAATTTACTTTAGAAAATGAGGTAACAAGTAATTATATTGATTTACCCAACTAATACAGACTTCATCAGTGAACTGTATAATTTATTCTGTACATATATTATGGAAATTTATAATATAGGAATCACATACTTTCAATTTTCAAATCAAGGAAGAATTATACTGACATTTGGATTTATTAGAATCAGCACACAGGTTTAGAACAAAGAAATCATATGTAATCCATTCGTCTCACGTTAAGATTTACACTTTCCATTTTGGGTTGTCCCAAGTTAAGGTTTACATTTCCTTTTTTATCAAATTGGACCCACACAAAATAATTAATTATTCCATTTAGGACACACACAATACTAATATAACTACCCACTCTACATTAAATATTATTTCTCTCACCTCACTATATATTAAAATATTATACTCCTTAATCTCCGCGCAAAAAGCAAACATCAACGTTACAATTGGACGGAGGGGTATACATTAGAGTCTGCTAAATTAAAATTAGACCTTGTGTAATAATTTATGAAATTAAATTAAATTCCAGTCAACTCTAAATAAGATATATAATTGGTAAATGAATAAATAAAAAAGAAGGAAAATTCAGAAATTCGCACTGTCTTTCACACAAAAACCGTGTTGATAAATATTTTCAAGATAAGTAACCAAAGGCTTAAACAACTCAAGAAATTGAATCTCGACGTGTCCCCATCGTGCTTACCTCTATTTATTTAATTAATTTTTCAAAATAATTAATAATCCATTAAATTATCCTATATTAGACTTAGGACCATTTCAAACCAATTACCAAACCAGAAAATGTAAAATAACTTATGAAGCATGAAAATTACTAGAAAGCCCTCGAACTAGTACAACAGTAACAACTCTGTTGCATCCAAATTAATAGTATATCCATTAGATCTATTTTGTATTTTCACAAGTATATTAAGGAAATATTTTAATGGTTAGGGAGATTTTAGTTGTATTTTTAATTTTTTTTAGTTATTGTAACAACAAATTTTATATTTATGATAAAATAAATACAAATTGAAGTACAAATATAATTTGAAAGATAATGTAAATGGATTATAATCTCAATCAATCCTCTCATTTGACTTAATTCTGCGGGCTTGAGCATTTCCATCTTGATTGGACTATAATCAGACATATTTTACTTGGGCCTGATTTAATCTTTATGAACTTGTTTGACTTAAATCAGACCTATTTTAACTTGGACTTATTTGACTTGAGTAAGACACCATTTAATTTGTTGGACTCAAATTAACTACTCCCTCCGTCCCGAGTATTTTTACCTATTTGTACGGGCACGGAGATTAAGACGTTTTATTTTTTTAATATATAATGTAAGAGAAAGTAGGGATAAATTAGTAATTTAAAAAGAAAAAGTGAATAAAGTTATTGGGGATGATGAATAAAGTGTAAAAAAGTAATTAAAGTTGTTGGAATTGTAAAAAGTAGGTAATAAAATATTATGTATTTTTGCCAAAAATGGAATGAGTAAAAATACGTGGGACACCCCAAAATAGAAAGTGGGTAAAAATACGTGGGACGAATGGAGTATAAATTATTTATTAATTATTTTAGGAATTAATTTATTTAAATTCCAAAATAAATAATAGTAATAAATTAAAATTGATATTTTAATAAAAAAATCCACGTGTCACTATTTAATTGGATATTAAAATTTAACTGCTTACACTTATATCTGACAAATTATGTGATATATTTTAAAACTTTTAAATTTTAAGTTAATGAGCTTTAATGTTGGTTCTACAGTTCTACTAGCGAAAAAGGAAAATATATTATTCCTTAAACCTAATGAAATAACAAACCTGATATTAACATGCTTACCAATAATACAACTATAATAAAAATGTCACTTATATTATACCTTTATTAAAGTTCACCGCCACTTTAGATACAGAATTTAAGAAAATTTGCTTTTTAATCAACTTTATTGACTTTTTAGGGGTATTGTGATATTTTTAGGTAATAAATAAATTATAAAGTATGTTATGTGTGTTAGGTGAGAGTGATATTTTTGAAATTAAGATAACTTTTGAGGTTGTTGGTTTGATATGAAGTTTCATTTTTTGGATGGTGAACATAAGTGTGAGACGGATAAAAACGAAAGTGTGAACTTAAGTGTGAGATGGAGGGAGTAGTTTTTTTCTCTCCTACGTATTATTCATCCAACAGTGTGACACTAGAAATGATGTTGAAAATGAAAAGAGAATTCAAACTGAAGAATGAATCGAAATCAAATTATGGAATAAGGAATCCAATCTCACAATCAAATATATACTTTAATTTATCACGTTAAATACCCAAAATATCTCTTCTAGAGTATTTCTTAATTCATTATCTAAAATAAAAAAAACAAAACTATATATATATATTTTAAAACTACGTGCATTAATGAACAAGATGGAGGGAGATTAATATTTAATAATCAATCAGAATAGATGATTAAAATCCATTGATAACTTTGATCCACGTTGTAATAATCTTTCTATATATCCGTATATGATACTATAATAATCAAGAAAATGTATAGAAGCTTCGATGATGGAAGCCACGAAAGTCTACCAAGAAAATATTGCATTAGTTTGACCAAGACCCCCTTATGATCAAGTCATATCCGAATAAAATCTATATATAAATACATCCCACCTATCACCCCTCCCATTTTCTTCGATCAAATCAAAACCATTAATATTCAATCAAAAACTCTCAGATGTTCATTTGTGGAAGTGGAAGCTTCAGCCATGAAGACCAAGTGGATAACATGAACAACAGCCCATGTTCAACCCCCAAGAGATCCAAAAGAAGCACAAGTTTCTGCAAGAATTTGTGCAAAGATCAAACCAACAAGAACCCTTATGCCGATCGAGGCCTCGATAAATTCTACGCTCTCTTGGCGGATCTCGACGACAAGAAACAGAAGATCTATACCCAGAAAGGATCCGAGGATATCTCCTTTGTCCGATTCGTTTACACCAATGATTCCGACAAGGTCAAGCCAATAGTCGTCAAGCTCAAGGGCAAGAAACCCGACCCGAAACCCGTTCGCCCGACCGAGCAGAAGGTCAACACCAACACCCCCGGTACGACGTCGTTGGGTGATATTAATCCGGTTGCTGCCGCCACGTCGGATGATCGGAAGGTGGTGAAGAAACGGAGGAGCCTCCAGTTGTGTAATGGCGGGTTTAGGGTTGAGGATTTGAGGCGGCCTCAGTACTACTTTCCGGTGATGGTGGTGTTGATTCTTTTGTTTCTCGCCGTCTATGGACGGTCATTCGCCATCCTTTGCACGTCCATTGGGTGGTATCTCGCCCCGACGATAGCTGGGGCGGGGCCCGTTTCGAGTGAGAGGAAGGCAAAGAGGAAGAAGGAGTATGGGAGGAGGGTGAGTGAGAGGAAGTCCGGCGAAGGTCCGGCGTCTCCGAGGAGCGTCATTAATGGGTTAAACGACGTCGGACGCGTTCATGACCGTAAAAAGAGCTGGTGAGCGGCGATGGATGCTTCTAGAAGTTGATCTCATCGTCATGTGCATTCTTTTTTTCTTTTTTTTTTTTTTTATTTTTTGGATCGAAAAAATGATCTTGTTGCATAGGTACGTGGTGGTTGTAAATTATTTGAAAAAAGAAGTTTGGTGTTGGGATTAATTTGAGATTAATCTAAAAGTTTGATATTAGAGGGAATTTAATGTTTTGTAACGTAGATGAGTAGGTATGGTAATAAAAAAATTATCCTCCCAACAATGTGGTGTGGCCAACAAGACAAGGCTGTGGAATGCACCCCCTGTATTAAAAATATAAGTAGTAATTAATTTATGTATTTAATATGAAATTCCTATTTTCTTTGTTAATTACTCAATCCGTCCATAGAAGTTAATACACTTTCCTTTTTGGTTTATCCCAATAAAATTGACACATTTCTTTTTTAATACATGGAACCACACAAAAACAATTAATCTATTCTCATGGCTCCACATATCACCTCTAATACAACTACCCACCACACATTAAATATTATTTCTCTCACTTTACTTCACTTTACGTTAAATTATTATACTTCTTAATCTCCGTGCTCAAAAAAATTATATCAACTTCTCCGGAACGGAGGGAGTACATTCGATATGTATTTTAATGAAATGTGGAGTAATTGTTATAATTGAGGAAATCTTGTGTGAGATTATTTTCGTTTTCAATTTTATACATATAAAATGTTACTGTTTATAAAATACTAATAAGACGTAATAATAAAAAATTAATTCTTTTATTAAAATTTTTATCCTTTCTTATTTGTCTCATTAAATTATTTCTATAAGACTGCGTTGTACTCCCTCTGTCCCGATTTAGTACGTTTGCTTTTTGTATATAAACGGGATGAAAAAAATAATATTTAATGTGAATTGAGTAATTATATTAGTTTTGTATCTGAGTCTCACATTAAATAATTAATTATTTTGTTTGGGCCCAACCTAGCAAAATAAAAAAAGTAAACCTTTAATTTGAGACAAAACAATATGAAAAATATAAACCTTAACATGAGGGAGTACAATTTTTTGTTAATGACAAATTCTCTTGTGAGACATTATATAGTATGTGAGACGGTTTGTGAGACATGTTAAAATATGCTTATTATATAGATAAAATATGCTTAATAATTGTTAAAATATGTTTTCTAAAGTATGACAAATGATGAATTAAAGTATGATTGTAGAGTGTTATAATATGATTTATTATTGACATATTTTAACTACAAATAAACATATTTTACTTATATAATAAGCATACTTTAGTAATTGGTTGATCCGTCTCATAATTGTCTCACAAAAAATCCGTCTTACAAGAGAGTTTCTCTTTGTTAATTAATGTTGTGTGATGTATGGATTAATTTTGATTCACGTTTAAAATTTCTTGAAATGTTTTTGACGATATATTCATATTTGTAGAGTATCAATATTGATAGTGAGCGACTATTCGCACTCCCAAATTTATTATATATACCCCATAAATAATTAAACTAATGATATTTTGAAAAAATAAGACACAAATACCCTTATAAGTATAAAATTAAAATTGCAAAAAAAATTTATACCCCCCAAATTACTAAACATAACCCATCTTCGTGATATCGTCTTCCATTAATTACCCTAATTGTTCGTCCTCTCCCTCCCTTTCCATTAAACATTTTCAGCATACCATATTACAGAATCCAAATTAGAACGTCTAACTTACATTCAAAGACCACAATCAACTTCTTAGAAAATTGCAATCATGTCACATCACATCACGAATTCCAGATTGTTGTAACTATTTACTGATCCAACCAACATGGGATGTCGGAGCGGCGACCATCACAACGAAGGTCTTTCTTACACATCTGAGCCCCTTCATCATTGTCAACATGAGGAACTTCCAATCAATTGACGTCGACAAGAAAACTGTGCAGGTTCAAGTTAGCGCCACATTAGGATAGCTTTTCTACACACTCGCAATGAACAACACGACTCTTCCTTTTCTTGCGGGTGTTTGGCCATCCGCAGAGGAATTTATTTATTTATTTTTGGAAATTCAAGGTGTCGTGTGTCTCTCGTGCTCTAGAATCGTTATTGAAAATGTTACATGGTCTGCGTGATATGGCGGAAGGATGAAAGAATCTAGAATTTAATTTTGGGTATATTACTATGTTTAACGTTATATAGTTTTAGGGGTATATAAGTCATATTAAATAATATAATTTTAGTATTATTATTTTTTAGGTGTATTCAATAATTTTGGGGTGCAAATAGCCACTCCCATATGGATACTGGGGAGAAATATATTTTTTCTCTGATATCAAGAAAATATCAGAAAATTTCAGTATCAATATCGATATTGGTTTGACAGTTCAAATTTTTTTCGAATGTCCAGATATATCAATAAAATATCGAGAAATATAAAAATATCCAAATTTTTAACTATTTTTTATTTTACTTTTACCAATCAAATATTTTTTCGTTAATTAGTTAAATTTGAAAAAATTAATAGAGCAAGGAGTACATTTTAATTACATATTTAATACTCTCACATAACTCGCATAACATACTATAATTTTTTTAAAATTTGTATCTATAGTAACAGGAGAACTAAATGTGGGACGGAGGGAGTATTAAACAATTAATAATGATTAATGTATGTCTTCACACTATTTAAATATGTTGTTATTGATTTGCTTATTATATATTATGAGTTTTATTGAGATTTACTGATATGAATATCGATATTCGATATATCCATCAATATATTCGTAAATTTGAGATACCAATATATTTACCGATATCAATATTTTAAACCTTATGTTTTTAATAATTTTTTATATCCGTAAAGAAATCATTTCGTGACTGATATATGGTAAGATTACAACATACAGATATGTTCCGCCGAACGATGAGTCCATACTCAAGAGTATTGTGACTGAACAACCGATTGTTGTGTTGATCGATTCAAATAGCAGATAAGGATTTAGATTCGATTCTACTGGTGTCTTCACGAGGCTGTACGGAACTCATCTTGATCATGCCGTCACCATTGTTGGTTATGGCGTGTCCGAAGATGGAACCAAGTATTGGATTCATCTTCACTAGGTTTATAAGAGATGTTGATTCTCCTAATTAATTTATATAATTCAATATGAAGTTGCTTTTTTCTTTGTTAATTACATTTAATATGTATTTGAATGAAATGTAATTATTGTTATAATAATTGATGAAATCTTGTATGAGATTGTTTTCGTTTTCAATTTTATATGTATAATTCAATATGAAATACCATTTTTATCTCAATTTTAATTGTATTAAAAAATTAATTTAAAAGATATAATGTGTAATATGATAATAGAAAGATATGAAATACCATTTTTATCTCGATTTTAATTGTATTAAAAAATTAATTTAAAATATATAATGTGTAATATGATAATAGAAAGATAAAATGTCCCACTAATTTTTTACAAATTATTGTGAGATATCATACTATTTAAATATGTTTTTATTGATTTGCTTATCATATATTATGAATTTTATTGATATTTTGAATTTTATTTATATATTATAATTAGTTATAATAAATTCAAAAATTACATAATTTTTTTTAAGTTTACGTAAATTTTTAAAATTTTACCGACAATATATTCGATATATCTGTAAATTTTAGATAACAATATTTTAAACCTTGATTTCGAGCATATTAGTGAATGATCATCTCGTACTCGAAATGTCATCCTATGTCAGGATATGCCTCCTGTTTTTGGGATAGGAGAACTCAACACGATTTTTCACACCTTTGTCCATTACCAGTACGACCTCTAGCATTGTTGTGCTAGTGTACATCCTTTCAACTTTAAACAATATGTTTTTTCGAATGCATGTATTTTTATTTTTTATTAGTATTATCATGTTTCTTAGTATATTTGTTTTTTTGTTTAGACATATAGATATAGGCGGGTTAGGGTAGTATACAAGTCTCGTCCATCCAATCAGGGCATGTTATTAGTTTTGTGGGTAGCGTGTTTTATCTTTGCATTAGGTACGAAAAATTTAAAAATTTTCGAAATATCCTCAATGATATATCTGTATTTGGAAAGTACCGATATTGATATTGGGAAGAAAGATAATTTTTCTTTTGTATCGAAGATATATCGGTATCAATATTGATATCGGTTTGACATAGATCAAAAAATTTTCGAATGTCAAAATATATCGAGGATACATAAAAAATATCGAATAAATATCCATAATTTTAAAATAATTTTTAATAATTTTTTATTATGCTTTACTGATCGTTGCTATTTCACCTAAATTTTAATATCTTTTTATGTGTATTTTCGTAATACTTTATCCGTTTTGTGTAGATTTTGGTGGTGTTTTATGTCTTGTTTCTAGTGAGTTTGATGTATTTAATGAAAAGAAGTAATTTGAGCTTACATTGATGTTAAATAGGTGTTTTGTAAGGAGAATCAAGCAAAAGAGGAGATGAAGTGAAAATCCAAAAAGTTGACAAGAAACTCGATCGAATTTCTCAAACTCGATCGAAGTTCTCGTACAGCATGGATTTAAAAAACAATGCATTAAACTCGGTCGAATTTTTCCAAAAACTTGATCGAATTTCTCTGACAACGTAGATTTGAAAAAACAGGGGATCACAAAAATTCGACCAAGCGGAGAAACTCAGTCGAATTTTCATGCAAAATTTTCAGCTGTCAACGAAATTAGGGCTTTTCAAGGGGGTATAAATACCCCAAATCTTGTAAAAGTGTTTGAACTAATGAGGGGAACCAAACTTATGATCATAGTGTTGGATTGTATACTAAAAGTCTAGATTTAGTATGAACAATGTTATAATAATTTATTTGAAATGAGAATCATATGATCAAATGATTGCGTCTTATAAATTATTTATATGCATGATGCAATAGTCCACTTACTTTATACTGTAGATAATATGTTGTGCGAAAACACTCGAAAGATCATATTATCGATTTTCTTATAAAGTATAAATAGATGCTCACAAACGAGATGATGGTTGTAGTGTGATTTGGTATTAATTTGTCTTGACTATAGAATCACATTAGTGCACTTTGCGTGTATTGAGTAGGACCGCTTGAGATCGTTCGACTTGTACTATCTATATAGAAGAACTTGATCTAAGTTATTATGGATGTTCGTACTCTTAATCCCTATACAATAACCTCGACACGTAAGACAGTATGTATTCTTTGATTCATCAATGAGTGAAATTTACATATAATTAAATCAACAAACTCGGTGAGTTGGGAAATAGTGCTGTCTCTATGGTGTGCTGTTGATTGTAGAAGGAATCCGTGTCCGACATAGGTTGATGATGTCCCCTTGAGGAGCTCATAAGGATTATCATGTAAGCCCTGCAGGTGAATTTATTCCGGCATGATAATGAGGTTGAGTGGTACTACTCTTGGATGAGATATTAATTAATGGAGTTGCCAGTAACTTAATTAATTAATGGACATTGTATATCTTAAACATGGGAGACTAACGGGCTCATAATAAGAAGGAGCCCATAACGTAATTATGAAATTAGAACGGTAGTGTAGTAATAATATTTTAGTGGTATATATTATTATTATTAGACTTAAGCATAAGCTTTGGGCTAAACATGGATACTTAAGCCCAATGGAGGCCCAACTCTAATTTCTCTTCCTGGTCCCTGCTGTAGCTCATATATAAGTCATCTCAGCTGTTCTGAAATCCTAATCAATTGATTAATCACGCCTAACACTATGAGGAGGGTGAGAGAACAGCAGATTGAGAAGATCTCGAGGATCGTCGCCCACACGACGTCGAAATTGGACTTGGGAATACAGCAGAAGACTGGAAGGTTGTTTGATGCCACTGTCCGTCACTTTCTACAATTTTTATAAAATCGTACAGATTTCAGAATAGGACGTGTGATATAATGACGGAAAGCCACAAAAGAAAGTATCGTTTTGGCTCGTAGGTCACTCAAATCTGACATCAGATGAGAGAGTTATGCCCAAAATGGTGAGGCTGCGCAGGCTGGTGGTGAGAATTCATCATTTTCAATATACCCTGGTAAAAGGTAATACGTTTCTTGTTTTCCTACTTCCGCTGACTGTTAGAAATGTATGGAACCCTAACGGGTCACGTTAACCAAATGATCGAATGCCAACACATAGTAACTTAAGAGAATTGAGAGTAAGAACAATTCTAGGAGATTTAAACTTGTAAAAGAGTTGAGAACCTAATTGCCTTGGTGTTGAGAGTGGAATTTCACGTGTTTTAGGTCTCACATTATACCATTTTTAATAGAATGTGGCAATGATTCTATGTAGAATGGCATGGTTTTCATATCTTGTATAATTAAGATGTTACTGAGGTGTTTTATTGAGTTTTTAAGGGTAAAACATGTTCAAAAGTTCAAAGTTGGAATGAAGAGTGAAAGCGTAAAGGAATGCTGAAAAAGACATGTCCACGTTGCGTAATTTTTATATATTCGTGTAGAAGTTCAAATTGATTATGTGATATATGATTAGAAATCCATGGAAGAGATGATCGTTTTGACGTAAAAATTACTTAAATCAGAGTCCGTATGAGGAAGTTATGCTCGAAACGGTGAAGTCGCGCAGTGCAGTGTCAGCCGCTCAGCTCGAGCTGTACCTAGCTCGTGCAAGTTTTTAGCTGAGTTGGGGTCCCATGGAGCCTACACGATATCCCCGTTTCACCCATATGCAGAGCAACTTCCAGGTACAACTCGGCTCGAGCTGAGTGTCGAGTGGAGTCCATAAGGATCCCCACTGACGTGGCAAGTCATCTGAAGCCACTCGAATGCCGCTCAACTGCATCAAGACCCATCTTGAGTCGAGCTGGGTATCGAGCTACCAATTTTTAACCCAGACGAGACCTGTTTGATTTTGCAGTGTATTTATACCTTCAGATCGCGTTTTGAAGCAAATTCGACATGAAAAAAGCCTTACAACAGTCTAAGACATAAAATGGGAGATCAATACACAAATTGGCGAGAACTCATCCATAATCCATTATCATTTCACTCCACAACACTTTCAATCAGATTCACATATGATTTTTCATCTTCCATCCATCTTCAAGTGGTTTCAAGTGCTAATTGAGGGAGATCGGACTATCGAAGAGACGGAGAAGGAACGCCCAACTATGCTTACGCTAGGGTTTCGTGTTTCTAATCTTTCCCTTTCTTTTGTCTTGTTTTTTTTATATGAATTGCATAGTCATGAGTGTTGATTTTAACCTCATGGGCTAATTTTCTTAAAAAGTTCTAGAGTTTGATGGTTTGACTTGATTGATTTGGGAACCTAGACCAAAGATTGGGATTTTATGCAGTTGATATTTTAATTTCACTTATTTTATTCAGACTTGCTTATCTGCTTCGTAACGTCTTCATAATATTTTCATGACATCCGCTATAATGCTTGAATTATTATGTTAGCTTGTGTGCGTCCATAATTGATATTGTTTATCTGTTAGAGATTGAAGTAGTTCAGCTATAAACACTTTAATTCCATTAACTGGTAAATCAAATACTTGAATTGTTTAGTGGAACAATGCAATTAGACATTCAAGTAGGAAGTGAATAGAACATTGTAGTAATTCAAGATAATATCTTGTTAGTCGAACTTACCGTCCTGGTGGGTGTCGAAACCAACAAATAATAAACCTACTACATAATAATGTGATAGTGATGAGTAGTGTCGTTTCCACAGAGATTGGTAAAACAAGTCTATTCAACTAAATTAAATAAAATAAGGATGGGGGATTTTTGAGTTTTGAACTTAAAAATAAAGATTGCAGAAGAATAAAAATCAAGTAGAATGAGGTGATTAAATAAGATGAAGTATCTAGCCAAGATAATCTTTGGAATGGTTCGACAAACACGATCATGGATGCAAATATGATTCTTCCATGTTAACACCAAACTGGTTATAGTTGTTGGTACCACCTAACAACCTAATCTTTCCATACTTAGTCGATAATTAGGGTACCACCTCTAATTACTTCTCTAACCAAATAAACAACCCTAGATACCATCTTAGGATTTAATTTACCGACTGCATTCAACCTAGAAAGACCCAATTCTAGCTAACAAATACACATGTAGGTTCATTTAGACTAGGTTACATATCCACTATAGCAATAATCGAAAGTGAGATGCGGTCGATTATGCTACTTGCCACTAGTATTAGAAACGATTAAACAATTACGGATTTAACGTCTTAATTGGCCCATATCATTTTCATGAATCGAATAAATGATCAAGTTAGACCATCCGCCAAACAATATAATTAAGAACATGGATTATACAAATGATGCAACGTGAAAGAGTATGAAGATTAGTTAGATCTCACATAATTTTGTCGAACCATGCTTCCAATTACCCAGCTAGATGAACGATTTAGCAATCCATAAAGAAACGTAGATAAAAATAAAGAGTAATCTCCATAGGAGTCTTACAGAGTCTGAACGTAAGAAAATAAAATATAGAAAAAAGGGAATGATCAAAACTAAAGATGGAAGTTTACGGGAGTTTAATCTCCTAATATATCTAATCTCCAATTAACTACCTAAAAACCAATTAAAAACTTCTAAGCTAATTAACTAAACATAAAACATGAATAATCTAACAAGTTCAGAGGTTAATGAGCTCCTAAAAAATAGGAACTGATCGGATTTGAATATTGGAGAACTGATTTGAGCGCTCAAGATTAGATATCCCCGTCAGGTTCTTAGGCGTGCCCACGCCTTATCAGCAAAATCGCTCCTATATATTTTTCTCCATTCCAGGTTTCTATCATCAACTAAGGCGTGACCACGCCTTACACACAGTCCGGTTCTCTCTTTGTAGCTCTACATCCTCATCTTCCAAAAGTAGTCCAATTAGCCCATAACATCAATTAAATCCTTTTCATGCATACAAAATATAAAACTTTATCAAAATAAACATTTAAGGATTAATTGGTAACTAAACATGGGGAAAATATAACATCAAAATATGACATTTTAGCTACTTATCACATCCCAAGGTATTGTTGTTTTCTTTGATTAGTATCTAGGAATAATGTTTGGTAATATTGCGCACCTTAGGATTTAAACCAGAATATACTGTTAGCTTAAAATCGGATCATATTCTGTGGATTAATGGGTTTATGTGGTGTATTTTCATTGAAACTGTATGAATGAACAATTGAAGGTCTAGTAACCCGAATTAATTGGTCTATATCTGATATCTTAGAACTGTCGTTTATTCCTTGATTAAACCTTGTTTATTTTCTATTGCTTTTAATTATTTAGTAATTTATTATTTCAAGTATTTTAATTAATTAATTTAAAACTCTTGAAAATCGGTTATGAAATTCTTCTTAAATAGTAATCTAGAATAAATAAATAATTAATTGTCTCACTGAGATCGATAATTTAACTTATGTACTCGTCGTTAAAATTGATATCCTTATATTTGAGGATTAAATTGGTGTGCGCAGAAAACACCTATCACTTGGCCATAAGAATTAGGGGTACATAAGTGATTGCCCTTAATATCATAACATGATGACCTTCAATGCATGTGTGTGTGTGAGTCTACATGAGCATTTTCGACGATATTGCTTGTCTTACATACTTCTTAGATTGCTCACCTTCATCAATCTTCCATTACATATGTACATTTTCTATCTTTAACTGCTTTCCTAGTAGTTAGTTGTACTGTAATTAACTAATCCTTTTATTGATTAGTCCTCCTAGAGTGAAATATCTTTCGAATACGGATACATATACTTTCTCCCTTTAGTTCAATATTATAAAATTTGCATTTGGGTCACCACGTCTACACACAACGATAGAGTACACTTACTCTTATCAATTTGTACCAAAATTGAGACTTATCGGTATCAATATTGATATTGGTTTGACATAGATCAAAATTTTCCGAATGTCGAGATATATCGAGGATACATAAAAATATCAAATAAATATCCATAATTTTAAAATAATTTTCAACAATTTTTTTTATTATGCTTTACCAATTAAATACATTTTTAACGATTTAAATTTGGCTAAGTAATCAAAGTTAGTAAAACTAACTTGTGTGAAATCATTATTATTTTTAAATCATACATTATTATTTTTATTTAAAATAATTTAGTATTACTTCTTTTATCACATTTATCAATCAAATATCGCTTCTTATTTATTATTACTCCATGCAAAATTCTATAAGTAATTATGATCATAATTTCACGTGGTACTTTGTTTTATGACTAATGTGTAATAAAGCTACATGTAAAATACTTCAATTACATTCAAAACTTTGTTAATATAATATGTACTTTCTGTATTGTTTTGCAAATGTTTTACCGATCGATTATCATTTTAAACCCGTTGCTCTATCAATTTTCGATATCAATATTAGCTAATAGCAGTACTCTTAAAATTAATTATTTAACTGCAAAATGCAAAATTTTATGTTATACTACAAATTTAAATTTCGGATAACGAACAAATTCGAATGCAAAATACAAGTTGAAAGACTACATAATATTAACCATCCATTCTTAATTGTTTTTCATCATCGTCTAAACATGAATACCAAATAAAGATTTTAGACCATGTTTCTAGTATTTATATAATTTTCAATTTATCTCATACATTTTTTTTTATCACAAAATAAATAGGAGTATTATTTTATTAATAATAATGGGTAAGAGAACTACTAGAATTATAAGAAAATAAGAAATATTATTACAACATGATGAGGAAGATGAAAAAAGGGCAAAAGGTCCATTTGGACCCTAATTTTATGTCATGGGATCTATTAAGGGAAAGAGTTGAGGATATTTTTTGTATATAGATATTGTATATCTTTGTATTTATGGTGTTGATTTATTCTCTCCGTGACTTATGGAAATCTTGTAATCTCTCAATTGTATATATTATGATATACACAAGTCATCACAATTAGTGATGATCCGATAATTCCTGTCATATGATATCAGCCTGATCAAAAACCCTAACCCTTTTCTTCCTTCCTTCTTCTTTCTTCACGGTTTCTTCATGGCCGTCCCTTCTTCTCAAACCACGGCAATGATCAACCTTGTTCAGATAAAGCTTTCCACCACTACCTACTTGATGTGGAAGCGGCAGTTCATCTCAATGGCGACAACCTTCGAGATGATGGACCTTCTCGACGGATCTTCCCCCTCTCCTTCGAAGATTCTAACCTCTCCCACCGGTGAAGAGTCGCCGAATTCGGCCTACACGGCCTGGCTCTTGCGCGACCAACACCTTCTGGCGTCTTGTTCGCTACCCTGGAACCCGAAGCCATGGCGGAGGTCTTGGATTGTTCTTCGTCCCTATCCGCCTGGCGTGCCCTAGAATCTGCCTTCGCTCATGCCTCGACGTCGCATGTCAATCAGCTTCGCTAGGAATTGCTCTCTCTTCGTCGCAATGATCTCTCCGTTGCTGAGTATGGCCGCCGGTTCAAGCAACTGTGCGATCAACTAGCCGCTATCCAGAAGCCGGTGGAGAAGGGCGACAAAAGCCACTGGTTTCTCCGGGGACTCGGTTTGTCGTTTGCCAACTTCGCAGACACCTGGATGGTGATGCAGCCTGTCCCCATGTTCCGAGACTTGCTCCATCAAGCGGTTCAATTTGACATGATGACTCGCTCGATGGAACGATCTCCGGCGGCGTCTCCTGCTGTCTTCGTTGCTGATGCCCGCGGTGATGACCGCCGTGCCTCCGGAGGATATGGACAGCAGCGTGGCGGCTCTGGTGGTTCTGGTCAGCAGCGCCGTGGAGGTCTCTCAGACGGTTCCGGTCGCGGAGGCTCGGGTGGCCGTCGTCCGTTTACTCCCAGGTGTCAACTATGCCGCGGAGAGCACTTCGCCAACAAGTGCCCCCGTTTCTTGGAGCTTCAGGTTGCAGCTTGTGGACGCTCGGCCTCTCCGGCAGCCACGCACACCGCTGACCTTGCACAAGCCTTCAACGTGGTGTGCAACGTCACGTCGCCAGGCTCCAGCTTGGATTGGTATGTGGATAGTGGGGCCTCGGCGCACATGACTCCTGGGTTTACGCAATTGGACTCCTTTGAGCCGTATTCTGGTAAAGGTTCAGTAACTGTTGGAAATGGAAACTCTTTAACTATATCGCATATTGGTACTGGTCATTTATCTCCTCATATTAATCTGTTGGATGTTTTGGTTGTGCCTGGTCTCACTAAGAATTTATTGTCAATTAGTAAATTGACTCATGACTGCGATGTTGATGTTGTGTTTTCTGACAAGTCCTTTGCTATTCAGAACCGATTGACAAAGACAGTTCTGGCTCAGGGTCGTTGTGATAATGGGTTGTACGTTCTGGAAAGTGGGAGTGCGGCTTTGATTGCTTCGCTTCATCAGAAGACTTTGCGTGCTAGTTTTAGTTTGTGGCATTTGCGCCTAGGACATGTTTCTCCTAGTGCCATTTCTTTACTACATAAATTAGGCCACTTGACTGTTATTTCTATTTTACCGGACCCTACTGTTTGCTCTTCTTGTCAGCTTGCCAAGTGCAAGAGATTACCTTTTACCTTGAATGAGAAACGTGCTACTTCTGTTCTTGATTTAGTATACTGTGATTTATGGGACCGGCCCCTATTACTTCTACCGCTGGTTTCCGTTATTATGTTGTGTTTGTTGATGATTATTCACGCTTTTCTTGGATTTATCCTTTATGTGCCAAGTCTGATTTTTATGATGTTATGCTTCAGTTTCATGCCTTTGTGTGCACCCAATTTTCCAGAGGTATTAAGGCTTTTCAATCAGGTGGGGGGACTGAATTTGTTAATAAGCGTGTTGCTTCTTTTATGCAAAGCCATGATATTCTACATAGGATGTCTTTTCCTTATACTCCGCAGCAAAATGGTAGAGCTGAACGCAAGCACAGACACATTACTGAAACTGGTCTTTCTATGTTGTTTCATTGTGGTGGTCCAACATCTTTATGGTTTGATGCCTTTGCTACTGCAGTTTATGTTATCAATCGGTTGTCGTCCTCTGTTTTGGATAATAAATCTCCGTATGAGATGTTATTTCATAGTGTTCCGGATTACTCTGTTTTTTAAGCCATTTGGTTGCAGGGTTTTTCCATTTCTCAGAGACTATGCTGCACAGGAACTCTTCCCTCGTAGTAGTCCTTGCATTTTTTTGGGCTACAGCAGTACTCATAAGGGTTTTCGGTGCCTCGATCCTTCTTCCGCACACATTTTTATTACCCGTCATGCTCAGTTTGATGAGCGGGTTTTTCCCTTTGCTGGGAATGCTCCTCCGTCAGCGCAGAACTTGTCTATTTCTAGTTTTTTGGACCCTATTTTTTCCACCACAGTTGAGGAAGGTATGCCACGTCCATCGCCTCTGTGTGTGGACCCAGAGTTGGTTGATGGTCCTCCTGCTCCCATCCTGGACGAGCTGCATGGTCCGACTCACCCGACGTCGGCTCCCGCTTCCCCAGAACGGTCACCACCACCGGCAGCTCCATCTCCGGCGCGTGCGGCTCCTCCAGCGCCGCCCCCACCGCCTCCACGGTCGGCGCCATGCACGCCGGGTCACACTATGGTGACACATACTAAAGCTGGCATATTCAAGCCTTGGTATCCTGTTGACTTGACTTACACTGCTCTACTAGGCTCTCTTACCACTGCTGCTGCTGAGCCTCGTGGTTTCAAATCAGCCTCTAACTACCCTCATTGGATGGTTGCTATGCGAGAGGAGATTGACGCTCTTTCGCTTAATAAGACGTGGGACTTGGTTGCTCCGCCCAAGGGTGTGAACGTTGTTGGTTCAAAGTGGGTGTTTCGCACGAAGTACCGCTCTGATGGTTCCATTGAACGGTATAAGGCTCGCTTAGTTGCTCAGGGGTTCACTCAGATTCCTGGCTCGAATTTTCATCATACCTTCAGTCCAGTTGTTAAGGCCACCACTGTTCGTCTTATTCTAGCTCTCGCTGTTCATCATCAGTGGCCTTTACACCAGTTGGATGTCAAGAATGCCTTTTAAAATGGGGTTCTGACAAAGCCGATTTATATGGCCCAGCCTCCTGGCTTTGTTGACTCTCGTAATCCGACTCATGTGTGCCAGCTCAAGAAAGCCCTGTATGGCCTGCGACAAGCTCCTTTGGCCTGGTTTCAGCGGTTTAGCACTTATTTGTTGGGTCTGGGATTTCAGCAGTCCCATTGCGACTCCTCGTTATTCTGCTTTAATAAGGGGTCTTCTCTCTTATATCTTCTTTTGTATGTTGACGACATTATTCTTACAGGGAATGACCAGGATCTTCTTCGGCAGTTTATTGCGCGCACACATGCTGAGTTTGCTATTAAAGATCTTGGCAAGTTGACATATTTTTTGGGGCTAGAGGTGTCTTATACTTCTGATGGCATTTTTGTTGGTCAAACAAAATATGCTCACGATATTTTGGAGCGTGCCTCTATGCTTGAATGCAAGCCTGTTTCTACTCCGCTTGCTGCAAGGAGTTCTTTGCAGAGTTCGGGATCCGTGTTTGGTGACCTAACTCTTTATCGTTCCTTGGTTGGTGCTTTGCAGTATCTTACGATCACTAGGCCTGATCTCTCCTACGCTGTTAACACTGTCAGCCAGTTCCTTCACTCTCCTACTGGCGATCACTTTGCTGCTGTGAAGCGTATCCTTCGCTATGTGAAGGGTACAATTCATTATGGTCTTAACTTTACTCATCATCCTGAAAAGACCATTGTGGGATATTCTGATGCAGATTGAGCGAAATGTTTGGAGACCCGTCGCTCCACTTACGACTATTCCATCTTTTTTGGGGGCAATCTTGTTTCTTGGAGTGCTAAAAATCAACCGACTGTTGCTCGTTCCAGCTGTGAGTCAGAATACAGAGCTTTAGGTAACGCTGGCTTAGAAATTATTTGGTTGATTAATCTACTACGGGAGATCCATCAGTCACCCAAGACTCCCGCGACACTTCTCTGTGACAACAAAAGTTCGATATTTTTGAGTCAGAATCCGATCGCCCACAAGCGTGCAAAGCACATTGATATTGATTGTCATTTTATTCGTGAGCTGATTTCTTCAGGCAGGTTGCGTACTGAGTTTGTGTCTTCTCATCTTCAACTAGCGGATATTTTTACTAAGGCATTACCGCAACCAGCTTTTAAGTTCTTGCGCACCAAGCTTTGCGTCTGCTTACACCCCACGCAGCGCTTGACGGGGGGTATTAAGGGAAAGAGTTGAGGATAATTTTTGTATATAGATATTGTATATCTTTTTATTTATGGTGTTGATTTATTCTCTCCGTGACTTATGAAGATCTTGTAATCTCTCAATTGTATATATTATGATATACACAAGTCATCACAGTTAGTGATGATCCGATAATTCCTGTCATAGGATCACATTAGCCCTCGAACTATTTTTTTTTCATCAAGGCATCTTTTCTATTTTAATTGATCAAATGGCTCCTTCTTCCACAAAATTAAATATTAAAATAGTTATTTCTGTATTCATCTTGGATTAAAACTTAAAAGATAACTTATCTATCTCTTTCCTAATTAAAATTAATTAATTATTAAGTAAAGCATGTAAGAAATTCTCATAAATAAAACTCTGCAAAAATTTAAACCCTCCATCATCGTCTCACGATCTCCACCCTCCAAATCCTCTTCCCCCACCCCACTCGCTGCACCTCACCCGTACACGCCCAATACCATCTCTGCCCTTCAAATCCTCCTCCCCACCCTACTCGCTGCACCTGCAGACAACCAATACCATCTTCGTCTTGCTGCCGCCACCATCTCTGCTCACAGCCGCTACCATTCTCAAGTAGAAACCCTACTTTGTAGTCATAATTAATGAAAGCATGTGATTACAGATTTATTAATTACGAGATTTGGAGGCTATGACTCTCTATCGCCGTACAATTGCATTTCAACCCATCGGCGTCGTCGCGAAGTCGCACGTATTTGCAGTATCCTGAAGAAATTGGACTTTAGAGTCGATATAATTTCTATACATATTAATTAGGAGGAAGATGGGTAGGTTTCCTTTTTAACCAAATTAATTAAGGGAGATAATTATAAATGTTTTGATATTTAATTTTCTGAAAGTAAAAAGGGGGTGATTTAATTAAATTAAAATAGATAAGGTGCTTCCATGAACAACAGTATAAAAATAAAGTGTTTGGATGAAAAAAAAATTAGATGAAGGTCAACTTGATCCCTTGAAATAAGTTGAGGGAGCAAAGTGACCTTTTGCCCATGAAAAAATTAACAAACTAACACCCTCACATCAACTTATAAAATGAATCTTCAAGTTCCTCTTCATTCTTCCTAACAAATTAACAACCTCTCAAAATCTCAAAATGTTTAATATGAATCCAAATTGAAAGACGTGACTTATAAACTAAAATCTTCCAATAATTGGCCAATAAATTGATTAGAAGTTTTCTTATCATTTTTTGTTTGGCTAAATAATTTACTTGGATGTTCACACGAATTTCATAAGTTAGAATTGTTATAATAATTAAGTTGGTTTACGCATTTCAAACCCCAATGATATATTGTGCAAGTTAATTGTGTTTGAATTCAACATTTATTGCATCATGATGTAGACCTTTATTCTTGTTTGGCTTCTAGATACATAACAAACGGTCAAAAGAGCTTATGTATATTTAATTTATCACTCAATATAACATTATGATGGAGTGATATATATAGTATATGTTCTTTTCTAATCTAAGTATTTAGTCAAATTAAATTTGGAGTGGTAGCCTTAATCATTCAATGGGACCCTATATTATTATATGTGTGGCTAATGGCGGCTGATTTTTTATTTTTTATTTTTCTTTTCTTGGAGTAACTTGCAAGTTACCTATTGTTATTGTTATTTCTTTACCAAGTATTAATTGTACGCATTTCAAACCAAAATGCATTCATGGTGATAGTGTATGTGGTTTAACAAGTATAGGAATGTACACTCAGAACTCGGTTCAAGTAGTTTACGAGTCGTGCTCAATAATGAGTTTATGGATAAATTCGGCTCATTAAGAAAATTGAGATTAATGAAAATTGAGATTATCAAGCATGTTTCTTATTATTCCATATTTTATATTTATTATCACATTTAATAATCATTATATAAATAGTGCTCTATATTTACTGTTATTAAATAATATTTATTATTATTAATATTATTATTGAGCTTTAACGAACTGAGTTTGGATGGACTTGTTAACTTATAGAGTCTAAAATGAATTTGAAGTTGAGTTCGAGTAATCACGCAGTCGAGCTCAAATCACTACAAAAAAAGTATTTTTAGCAACCGAATTTACCAACGGAATTCAATCCGTTGGTGATTACCAATGGATTAGCAACAAAAATGACATTTTTGTTTTAGCAACGGAATTCAATCCGTTGGTAATTACCAACGGATTAGCAAGGGAATCATTATATAATTTACCAACGGAATTATTATCAATAGATTACCAACGTAATTATTTACCAACGGAATTGATTTTTCATTGTTAAAAATTTAGCAACCACCACTTTACCAACAGAATTTTACCAACGAATTCCGTTGCCAATCCGTTGGTAAGACAATTTAACAATGAAATTAAGGTTTTAGCAACGAAATATTCTGTTGTTAAAAAACAGTTTTTTTGTAGTGAATCTTATTGAATGACCGAGCTGATCGAGTACTTTTTTTTAATAGCTGCATACATGGATCAATAAAATTTGTAATTATACTTCCTTTGCCAAAATAATAATAATAATAATAAAACTTGTAATTATAAAAATAATACATGTAAATGAAGATACAATGATTATTTAATAATTTAAAAAGTTATTGTAACAAAAACCCATGGGTTGAATTCTATTATGCTAGTTGATTTAAGTAAGTGCTTATTTAATTTGTATAAAGAAACTCACACAAATGTAACTAGTATATAATACATGAATCTAATTACTTTAATAATAATTATATAAGATTCATCAAAACGGCGTTAGCACAATATATGTAACAAACAAACTCTAAAAGTATTTTATGTTAATAAGATTAATATGCGGGTTACTAAAACTTTCAAATGTGTTGAACAAAATGCGAATTAATATGAGTATTTTTTTTCATTAGTTTAATGTGATATTATTAATTCTTCTCCCTTTATAACCTATTTCGTAAGACTCTTTATTATTTCATGGACGCAGAGAAAAAAAAAATGCTTGTATAGTTAGGTTGTAATCTCTCTTATATATTTTAAATTATTTTTAACGCTTGTTATAATGGAGTAAGTAGTAATACTGTATTAATTTAATATAGATCAAACATACTATAAAATATAGTCCATCCATCTCATATTATTCTTCACTATAATTATAGACACATTGTTTAAGAAAAGTTATTTTTTAACAAATTTTATTGATTTTAATTTGGAAGGTGTTGTTGTATTTTTAAATAATAATAAATAAATTATAAAGTATGTTATGTATGTAAGGTAAAAGCAGTAAATTTATAATTAAGATGTACTTTTAGGGTTGAGAATTAATATGATGTTTTTTATGGCGAAATTTATTGTAGAACGAAAAAAAGAAACGTGTGAAATTTAATTTGGAATGAAGGGGTATTATTATATTATTTCATTTCATTCATAATTGAGATTCATTAACTTCTTCACTCATTTATCTCTTAAAATATTGGGCACAAATATTTACATTCCCCTAAAAATTTTAAATTAAAATATCCTATACCATCTTCATGAACAACTTTAAATCTTCAATATAAAAGATTAAAGTTGCCAAATTCGAGAGAATAAAAAACAATTAAATATAATTCTTCATCTAATCTCTAAATTTTCAATCAAAACAAAAATTAATCAGTGTTTAGAGTAGGGTTTAATCATTGTTCATTTGGGCGAGAACTTCCTGAACTAATGGGCAAGAAAGATACTTATGTGTTGGCATCAGCTCCACATGTAGGGATGCTAATTGGCAAGATTCTGTTGTTTGTTCATCAAGAAAGCGAACATTTTGGATTTAACTCAATCGTGTTCGACCAGTATGGGATTGTGAGGATAATACTTAAACAAGAATCCGCATGATGAAACAGAGCCATCGTGTTCTGATATAGTAGAAGAAGTAGTCGACGATGGCGAATCGAATGTCGGGGCCTGGACCACGCAGACGAACATTCTGTTTGATGGATGATGATAAACAGGTCTGCCACAGTCGTGACACGAACCACAACTTTCTTGAGCTTCCTTTGCTCAAGGACAAGTTGGAAGAATACATAAACAACATGTCTGTAGCAAGTTGGATGAGATGAATTGGATCAATATCATATAAAAAATTCTGTTGTTTGCTAATCATACGGAATCGGATCCTGCATCCCCTTGTGTTGCTTTTGAGATATATGATATTAGTAATCACTCTTGGGAAACAATCCCTGCTTCCCCCACAAATTCATATAGTTTCATAAATGAGTCTCAATTCTTCCTGAGTACCAATGCGGGATGCTTTATCCTGAATCTTAAATCACTCGAGTGGACTGGAGTCTTTGTTGGGAAACATTTATGGCATTTTGCTGTGTGGTGGGAGAATTTCCCTCTACCTCCTAAACAGAAAGATGGTGCATGGATAGAGAGAGTTCACTTGGTGATTGATGTAGGGATTTTGCCCATCCTTGAAATTATATTTATTTTCTTTGTTTCATTTTTTTCTCCTCTAGTTTTTACTATGGATTCAAACTTCAATCTATTTATTTAATAGCAAGTCACAATAAAACACTTTGCAATGGAGGAGGAGGTTATTTTATCGCTCTTGTGCACCGGACGCACGGAGCACATTCCGTGCGCTTTTGCAATTTTCATGCCCCTTTACAATTTAAACCCCTAGCAATACATATGTTTAAATAGAATTGAAGGGGGAGAGTTGTGAATCCGTGTCCCTGGGGTCATAAGAACTTTTGCCTATTTTATCATCATAAATGTTACTCTAGTTTTTGCTTGTTATAGCATTTCTATGTAGCTAGTTGGCAAGAAATGAATATGTATGTAAGGAACCAACAATAACTCGTATCAGACGACAATGCTTTTATAAATCATATTAACCACTTTTCTGATTTTATGGATTTTTAGTGCATATCCAGCAACTACCTTCACACATGTGTGGACATACATTTCAAAACGTGGGACAAATGGATGATTTAAGGAGTTCACTCCATTCGCCTTAACCCCATCTCCAACATGCATGTTATTTAACTTCTCATGACCTCCATCAATCAAACCACTATAGTAAAGGTGTTAGATTAGATAGATAATTCCTTTTTTTTTGGAGAGGGTGAACCATTATATGGGACGAACAAATGAATGAATTATTTTCAGAGATGGAGGGAGTATGTTTTTTTATATATAATTTATATTAATATTGTTATGTTTAAATATTTTTAAAATATATTAGGTTGTTTATTTTAAAATATCGTTGACCGAGCAACGTATGAGTTTAAAAAATTAATAAAGTTGATTAAAAAAAACTTTTCTTAAATGATTTAGAATAGTAAAGGTGAATCTTAATATGAGACAGAAAAAGTATGTTTAAATAATTTTTAAAACGCACGAGTTTAATATTTATTAAAAGGGTTTAATGTTCATTCTAATGATGAAATTATAATTTTATCATCACACAACTTTGTAAATTAGTCATATAATTTTTTTCATCTTTAAATAATTAGTATTAAAGTAAAAAAAAAAATTTGTTACACACGGGTAAAAAAAGCTAGTTAAAATAGTAAAAGGAAAATGCTCTCCTTAAAAGAGTGAAATTTTGGCTCCTTCTTTTCCTTTTTTTTTTTATTTAAAGTAATTTGAAGTAATAAAGAAAAGAAAAAAAATAAGGATTAGAAATCAGAAACCCCGCCCATCTCCCTGTTTCACACTTTCACTACGAATCCCACATTTCAACCCTATTTTTTCGAAGAGAATGATAAATCAAGATGAAATTCTTCATTCACGTTCACCGTCTTTATCGAAAATTCTTTTGAAGAATTAGATTCTGCAAGAGCTCTCAACTGCCACGGAGATGTCGCCCACAACAGTACAACACGACCGTGACCGCCGACTGTAATATATGTTCTTCTTCGGATAATTTCACAGGTGGTTTCCAGTTCTCTCTCGATTACAGTTTGGCGAAAATCCTAAACTCGATTGGGAATTAAATCCCAATCGAATTAGGGTTTTCCCAATCCTAATTCGATTGGTTTTCCGTTTTCTATTTGGTGATTTAGGAATAATCTAAGAAAACCCTAATTCGATTGGGATTTCAGTTTTTCCTAAATTATTCCTCCAAGTTTCCGAATTTCGCCAATATTTTCTATGTCCATGTTACTGGTGGTGGGTTAGGATCGATTTTTTTTTTCTGTTCGTTCGTCACTTTTTTCCCTTTTTTCTCAAGCTTCGATCTGCGAGCTCGGAGCCATGGATACTCGCTAGAGAGGCAGAGTTGATTTCGGACTCAATACTAATGTCGGATATAAGAAATCTAAGCCAGTTTTTCCACCGTCTTAATTTTTTTTTTTTAGATTTAAATTTTCTGCGCTGGATTTGCTAATGAATGTCTTATGTTGCTATACTTTTATATTGAAAGACATTTTCATTTCTCGATTTGCTTGTGAGAGGATTTATTACCCTCTTTGTTTTAGAGAATGCGTCCAGCGTGTTTGTGAATTAAATTCGATAGAAGTCGGCTCTTTTTATGCTCTTGATAGAACTATATACATAATTCGTTTATTCTTATTAGTTTTGGAAGCAGCTGTTGAGGTTATCAGCCCTTAACGGCAGTTTTTTTAACTGGGTTTATGTTGAAAATAGTGAAATTTCTGTATCACTACTAATCAGTCTCTAAATTGTAAATTAAGTTTTTAAAGATTGTGACAACAGCTCTGATTGTTGCTGTCATTGCATTTTCCTTCTGGAAATTAGCTGTCAAACTTTATTAGTAATAATGTATTAGTTCCTCTAAAAAATGTGCTATGAATAAATGAACATATCTATCCTAGATTTTGATAGTAATAAAGGTAAGAATCAAAGAGAAATTTAAGTGTAAACAGTAATTAATATAGCCCTACCCTTGCTCTCAATTATAGTGAATCACTAAAGTATTATATTATCTACATCTTATTAGATTTCCAAAATATTGGTATCTTTACAATATCCTTGTCTCGTTTTGATACTTGGCATATGATTCATTCTTTAACTAGGTTTTTAATTGGATGGTGGAGCATTGGAAGTGTTTGGATCATCACCCAAAGAAGAGGCTGTTTGGATCATCTCCAAATTCTTACAGCTACGCATCTTATCAAGCGAAGGTTTGGCTCAATTTGTCAGTATTGATGCACGCATTTTATAACAAACTGTAGCATTGCATTTTACTCTAGAGGGATCAATGAGGAATGTTGTGTAAATACATACCCAGTATTCGCCTCTTGACAAGAGATGAATCAGAGAGATCGATGAGGTGGTTCATAGTGCTGTGGAAACAGCTCCATTACTATACCTCCTATAGTTTTAAAATCAGCCTCTTAAGAATCTTGTATAGAAACATCAAACTCGAGCACAAAGAATTTAACTTGACCAGTAGAGACAGTCACGTCTTCCATCCCAAAAAAATCCCAAAAAAATCCCATTGAGTGAAAAACCAGAAAAAATGTTTGCTGCATCTCAGGCCTGGTGCTTTATATAGGTGACCTTCCTCGTCAAATAGTCCGAAGTCCACTGCACTATTTATCAATGTAAGACTGAAGAGATTCACCGCGACCCTCCAAAACATGTCCACCGCCTTCCTCGTCAAATAGTCCACACTATTTATCAATGTAAGACTGAAGTCCACTGCACTATTTATCAATGTAAGACTGAAGAGATTCACCGCGACCCTCCAAAACATGTCCACCGCGACCCTCCAAAGCATGTCCACTACACTATTTATCAATGTAAGACTGAAGAGATTCACCGCGACCCTCCAAAGCATGTTAATCTAAAGCATGTCCACTGCACTATTTATCAATGTAAGACTGAAGAGATTCACCGAAGAGATTCACCGCGACCCTCCAAAGCATGTTAATCTAGTTTTAGAGGTTCCGCGACCCTCCAAAGCATGTTAATCTAGTTTTAGAGGTTAGCGGTGAATCTCTTGAGTCTTACATTGGTAGGTGATTATGAACTATTTGACGACTCAAGAGATTCACTGTGACCCTCAAAAGCATGTCCATCTAGTTTTAGTGGGTCGCGGTGAATCTCTTGAGTCTTACATTGGTAAGTGGTTATGGACTATTTGACGATTAAGGGAGGTCACCTATATAAAGCACCAATGGTTATGGACTATTTGACGATTAAGGGAGGTCACCTATATAAAGCACCAATCCTGCGGTGTTGGCAAACATTTTTTGAATCAAAAATTAGAAGCCTAGTTAGGGATCTTTAACAATTTGTTTGTGGCCTGGGTCCAATGGGGGGTTTTTTGGAATGGAAGATGTGACTGTCTCTACTGGTCAACTTAAATTCTTTGTGCTCGAGTTTTCTGATTTTAAGGCTATAGCTATAGAAGACATAGTAAAGAAGCTGTTTCCATAGCACTATGAACCTTATCGATCTCTCTGATTCAATCTCTTGTAAAAGGTGAATGCTGGGTATGTATTTACCAAACATTCCTAGTTTGTTTATAAAGTGCGATGACTGCATCAATACTGACAAATTGAGTGAAACCTTCTATGACAAATTGCTTGATAAGATGTGTAGCTGTAAGAATTGGGAGTTGAAGTTTCAGGTTCTGCCAACAATTGGTTTACGCCCTAAATTCCTTCCAAGAATTGCCTTCTTTTATGGGACTGATAATAGAGTGAAGGAATGTCTCTGGAATACCTCGGTTCACTCCAAGGATGATGTGTTCGAAGAAATATGGTTATTTGAGGTTAGATAGTGTGCTTTAATGTACCTGTTCAATTGGGAGATCTACAGTTTGTTTGAAAGCCTTGCATGGCTCTGTTTGAAAGCCTTGCATGGCTCTTTCTTCTACCATGGTTCTGTGAAGATTTGGGTGCCTCGAGTAAAACATCTCTGTTTTGTCATTTCAGAATGTAAAGTTTATTTGTTTGAACTATCTAGTTTAATTATTTCACTTTTCTGTTGAAACTATCTAGTTTTGTCATTTTACACTTCTATGTTGAAACTATCTACTACTCATAAACAAATTCACACTTTCTAGTTTTGTTCGTCACATAAACAAGTTCACACCCCCAAATAAAGAAATACACACAAATCAATAATCTCACCACACACTTTAATTTTAAAATTTTCACTCCTTTACAACTTATATAACTTACTTTATAATTTATTTATTACCTAAAAATACCAAATTACCCCTAAAAGTAAAGCAAAAATCAACATTTTCTTAAACTCCGTATCTACAGTAATCGGGAACTTGTCTTTGGGACGGAGGGAGTAGTTTTTTAGAGAAGCTTAGTGTTTGTTTTCACTTCTCTGTTGAAACTATCTAGTTTTGTCATTTTACATTAAACTAGTGAAACTATCCACTAGTTTTTTTGGAGAAGCTTAGTGTTTGTTTCATGCAGTTGCCTTGTGCTCATGATGCTTGCTTTTATCTCTCACATGTTGCTCTTTTTCTACTTTCACATGTTGCTTATAATGCTTTTATCGAGTTTACCTAGTTTGGTTTCATATCCTTCTCATAACCTGTCTAACAAGTGAATGCTCCATCAAATTACATTATCCCCTAGGTCAATTACTCAATTTAGTGAAGAGCCCTTATGAGCTAACCCAACTCATTAACATTTCATTGTATTAAATCAAAACTATTGAGGCCAAAAGTCCCTACAAAGCAAGATTAAAGGTACAATTTCATCCAGGCTATGAACAAATCTTGCACTTGATATAAAAACAAAATGAGAAGTGGAAAATTATATATTTTAAATTAAAAAAATAAGTCGAAGGGAGGACAATTACAAATCAATATTCAACTTATATTCACTATACATCCCACCCATCCTTCCTCCTGCTAAACTCTATCTTTCTATCACTCAAACTGCCATACATTTCAGCAAACTGTGTCAAGCACTTGCTTCTCACTCCATAGTGAGCCTGTGTATTCCTACTAATCGCTACTCCTGAGAATTTCGACGTGTCGATCGCCCATGCAGGTCGAACGTACTCGACTACAGTAGACGATGCATTCGCGTACAAGTAGTTCATCAGCACATCCTCACAGTTAAAATAACTATCGACTAGCGCTCTACCTGAGGCGGCCTCATCGCTCCAATACCTCTCGAACGCTACCTGACTATTCATGAAAGCTGCCCCGGTGAGGATGATGTTGTACCCATTGTGCTTACGTGCATGTTTTTCACCTTTATATTTCAACGGGTTGCCACTAGCATACCGAGGGTAAAATCCAACGATCCGGTCCGGATGCTCGCGCCAAACCCTAAACCCTCGTTCGACATCATCACAATTCATCATGATGTCATCATCGAGCTCAAGAACTGCTCGAGTTTTTATCAGTGGGTCCACCTTGAACCGGTTGTTCAATGAGTTTTGTTCCTCTACTCGTATCCTTATAGGCACTGCTGAATCGAAATCACTAGGTTGTGGAGGTATGCCTTTATTCCATACCACGACTATCTCGCGCACTGAGGAGCATCTCGAGTAGTGCTTCACATACATTTTCAAGTTCCAAATGCGAGCGTCGAAGGTCATGGTTAGCATAGTGAATTGAGAGTAATGGCCATTATAAGGATAGGGTTCCTCTGCACCACTTCCACCATATATGTATTGAACTCCCGCACATGTCAGTGTTACCGCCACTATAACCATCAAAACGAGGACAGTACTTCCTGCGCACATGTTTGGCCGTATGCTATCACGGAGAGCTGAGCTTGCTCGGTTCAAACGACTGCATAGAAGTCTGAGCTTGGATGACAGATTCGGCCTCTCCCAAGCCAAAATCGGGTCGCTCCTCTTTCCCACATTGTGAGGGTACAAACTTAAGGGTACTATACACTTTACAAACCCAAGTAGTACACCAAAAAGTATGATTAGTACAAAAACAGCAATGATCGAACTAGAGCCAAGAACGAACCTACGGATTTTGTCCCCTGAGGCTACTCGATCCCCATCAACAACGCCTATCCAGTCACCTGAAGGGAGCTGCTGTACATCTAAGTGGTGACTGCGGGCGCCATTCCAAGCGTTTCTTCCTTTTATTGACTCTTCAACACCCAGCGGAACTTCAACTTCTTTGAACTCATTGGCTGTCAAAACTTCTACTTTGAAAATACGCATCCTATGCCCGTATGTTTCACCACAGTCTTGACCAATACGGTAAAGATTTCCATTATACATGAAAGGCCTGCCTCCACTCCGAGCTCCCAAGGCCTTGTCCGTGTTATATATGGGGTTCTTTTTATGAGGTTTCCAAGGACCAAGAGGTGAGGTGCTATGCCATATCTCCAGCTGACCATTTTTCTTGGTGCTAATCCCACTCTGCTCTGAACCGAAAAGCCAGAACTTCCCTTCATGTAGAATTAACGAGGAATCGACAATTGGTCGTTCCATAACTATCCTATCGAGTGTCCATTTCAAGGGAAAGTTAGTTGCGCGATAAAGCCGAAGGTCTCCCTTTACACTGCCTTCGGGCATCATATATATCTGTGAGAAATAATTAAAATTGAAAATTTCAGGTGATTCAATCAATCAAGAAACCAACTTGAATTGAAGCAGCACATTTTATAGACAAACTTTCACATGATACATGAATAAAATTATATTATACGATGCATAGTTGTACGTAGTCATGAGCCATAGGCAAGTTGGATTCACTGTCTATGACTACATCTATGCACATGATACGATGCTGCATACATGATATTGAGTGTACATTATATAGCTTTACAACTAAAATAAACCAGAAAATAAGCAGTGTTTAGAAAGCTGAGATCTTACGTTTCCATTGAATTCAAAAGCGAATGGATAGGACAGATGCCAATCCTCACTCAAAGCAATACCCAAGTGCTCCCACGTTGCTCCCTTATCCATACTTTGTGAAACTCCAATATCTCCTTGCATTGTGATAGGATTTTTCGTTTCATAGAAAAGGTACATGATATCACCCTAAAACAAGTATTCAGACATCAAGTTATGCGTCTATTCACTGGACATAAACATGTAAAATGATACTTGAAAAAAGTGTTTAAGAACAGAGTTTATAGTGAGAACTAAATCACACACGATTTACCCATGTTCATTATGCAATAACAGAAACAAAACTTGACTGATCTTCTCATTTCATAACGATTGCAGCCAGGTTTCCTTGTTTGCCCCTTTCATCCTCAAATGCATCAAGTACATCTATTTTCATTTTCCCATTGAAATGACCAAGGGCAGGCAAAACATTAACACGAAGTAACAGATTTATTCAGATCAAAGAATTGGCACACGCTATACACACACCAAATTATGTTTTTAGAAAAGCCAGAAGAACAAACAGTAGCACAATTTGACATTTGTTAATTGATTTAGTAATTAGTAAAGCAAGAAAAATATAAAGGCAGGAAGAAGAAGGCTGCAAAGGTAGCTACAAAATTAAAACAGGCCTTAAGAATAGGAAAGTACCTTTGAGGCAGGAGGGCATTAGCTTGGGTGGTTGAAAAGACAGATTTTTTTTTTTGCAGGATTCCAGGTTTTACCAAAAATGGTTGGAAGAGGCAAGAGAAAGGAACACAAGACCAGGGGGGGGGGGGGGGGGGGGGGTATAACCATGTCAAAGTGCTTTTGATCTCAAAGGTAAGAATGCCATTATCTCTTTCTCTAGTTACATGTATCAATATTCTTGTAAATTTAAAGAAATGCGTTATAATGTATGGAATTATGCAATATCAAAAGCCCCTTTCATGAGAATTGATGATTTAAACAAGAAAATTATATAACATCAATTTAAGATGAAATATCTCAAACATTAGCATTTCCAAAGAAGAGAATTTTAAGTAGAGCAACAACTGATAATCTTCATGTTAACCAGATTGTTTTTAAGTTAAACTAAATATACTTCATCATTCATATATAGCTCACGAGTTACTGCAGACCACACTGCACTAAGAGAAAATTTTCCACTCAACATCATATAATTGATGAGTATGCCTCAGAGCCAGCTTATTCTATTTTGGACCTCTTATATGTGAAATTAAGATGCATCAAAATATAAATTAGAAAAATAGCGTTTTTTTATGACATGCCCAGGATCACATTACAATTCCATCAAAGCAAATTAGTTCTTTCAATGAGAACCTACAAAAGTCTCTGCTCAGATAATTAAATTCCAAGTAAGAGGGTTTAAATTAAGCGTAATGATATGTTCCTAAAAAAGATCAGATTCCCTTGTCCCCACCTCTCCAGCTACCACTTGTCTAGGCCCGCTATTCTTGAACTCTTTATTCCCAATTCTCAAGTAATAAAAAGAAAAAAATCTTCTTTCCTCCACCATAAGCAATCCACACTATCCAAAGGGTAAGCATATTTGACAAAAAGCAACCAATCAAGAAAGACCCAAACACTTCTCTATAAAAGTTCTTATCTTATCGTTCACTCTACATCCAATTTACACCTTAACCCACTTATCCAAACAATTCTGATTTATCCATGTGAGCATCCTCCCCACTAAGCTTATCCCATTGCCCCATCTCACATGATATATTCAACACAAAAATATGGAATATATGTAGATTGTCAAATCCATTTCACTGTTGTCAGAAGTGATAATCCATTAAGTTACTCATATGATTGGAGGGTGGAAACATCATAAGGAATAGAAACAAAACCATTACCCACTAAATACTAATCCCCTGCTGCATAAACATATACTCCACTTCACAAACTCTTAATAAGCACGACGAGCCAATATTATTTCTTTATGAGAGAATGGAACAACCTTAACTAGATAGGAAAATACAAAATGTAGAATTACCTGTATATAAAGAAAGGGGTCGGCAACAAAGTTACTGGGAAATCCAGCGACTGAAAGAGAGGCACAAGTGATCACTGGGTTGGCTACAGGCCATGCAGCACTCTCGTTCCTCCATACATTCATCTACAAAATATTTCCAAGAATTGCAATATTAAAAAAATAAAAATAAAAATTTCAAGGGCTCCAATAAATACAAATACAGTCTGAAACACCAATAAAACTTATAGAATCCTCCAATGTACTAAGCTGTCTCAAATTATAGAACATACATTTATTTGGAACTCAGTTTATATGATTAAAATACTATGGTTGGATAAGAATAAAGGTTGATAACTAATGTTCTATTGAAAACGTAAATATCAATACTCCATAAAATTCTTCACGATGAACCTAATACTTTATAAGAAAAATTATTTACCAGTACACAAGTAAAAATATCCAGTTAAAATCTGTAAACTTCAAGAAATATAGATTAAACTTGATGAACTCATATATTTTAAGTCATCCCCAAAAAAAAAAATCTTAAATATGAAGAACCATATGCTGAAAACATAAATTAATAAATAAATAATCTTAATTCATCCCAAAACTTGAAAATCAGAGAGGTTGTAATTACTAATTTTCGATTCAGAAAACCATGAAAACTCAAAATCCAGAAAAGCTTCAAAAACATATATCCACAGAAATGAAATCTATAAACATACACAAGAAACTCACATCTTCAATGGGTTTTAATGAGAAGGGGGAGTCTCCATAGAAAACGCCAATAGCCCACGACCCCTCACTGTCATCTTGGCAACCGACTCCCGTAATCCCCGTGCGCACGTTAGCCCTGGGCACATACGTGGCGTAGAAACTCCCAATTGAACCCAAAACGACAAACGAGAGCATGAAATACGCAAAAGTGGACGACAAAACACACGACTCATTATTGTGGTGGCCGTTTCCATTCTTGTTAATAATGCTATTGTTCTTCCCACCTCCATTGCCGTTGAGCCACCGCCAGTCGCTACCTCCACCGATGAAGGTGGATGTCCCGAAGGCCGCGATTGGACTCGAACCCATTCCTTCAAATGATTCTCTGAAAAGTAAGAAAATTACAATGGAGGTCCATGGCCGCCGGATAATTCTATCGCCGCAGCGTCGGGTTTGCATGTAAAGGTAAAATCATAATTGGTGGCGTAATTTGTAGATTGATGAGTGTAATTCAGGAGATTCGTAAAATCCGAAATTCTTGTTGAATTCCCTTTTTGTTCTTGTGGGATTCTTTCGATTTCACTCCGTTTTCTCCTCACAGAATTTTGGAGAGAGATTGGTATAAGGAACTAAGCTTAAAATAGATAAGTCATAAGAGTATTTCTCTACATTTTCATTGCTGTAAATAGAACTTAAAGTTCAAATTTTATTTTATTGAAAGTTTATACTATAATTAATTATATTTGACATAAGTAATGTATCTCACTTCAAAGATAAATTAAGGCCTAATAATTACTCACCCTATCCCATGCAAATGATTGTTTTTACTATTACATAATACTACCTCCGGTCACTTACAAGGTATCCATTTTACTATTCCTGACGTTCGCTTCAAAGATATCAATTTCCTCTATTTAGTAAAGAAAGTACACAATATGACCCACCACTTCTCTCTAATACAACTACACATTTTACCTATAATAATAATACCCCTTAATCCACGTGCAAAAAGCAAATAAAGACCTTAGAATTGTCCACGTGCAAACAGCAAACGATTACCTTGTAAGTGGCCGGAGAGAGTATTATTATTTAATGTGGGTGAGTAGTTGTATTAGTGAGAATGTGACCCCCATATTTTAATTGTATTAGTAAGTGTGTAGGTCCATATATTAAAAAAGAAAATAGGATTTTTTGGGTAAGATGCCCAAAACGAAAAAAAGAGATTTTTTGGATTGGATGAAAAGAGTATATAAATACATAAAAAAGCTTAAGCCCAAAACCAACAACCCGAGTATAAAGGCAGAAGATAAATTTGGTTCGAAGTATAGTCCACAATCAGCGAAGGTCCAAAGACCAATAATATTGAAGCTTAGAATTGTCTGGGAATATGATCATATATCCAATCTAACAAAAGAATCGACATGAGTACTTTGAATTGAGTTGACCTTAAAGAGGCTTGCATCAATCGAGAATACTTTAGGCTAATTTTTCAAAAGTTAACAAATCAAAAGCACGTTAATTTTAGGGTTCCATGTTAATTTTTAATGTTTACAATATCTAAGGATATAATTATTTTAAATATAATTATTTTAAATAAGGTTTATAACATCGGACTCAAGGGAAAAAAATCTAAAGGATTTAACGAAGATGTATGTAACTAATACACATCGGCATTTGTCAATAGTTTCATTCTTGCTTAAACATATGCTAATTTATGTTCAGCCGGTTGTTCAATGCCAATATCTTTCAGAAAAGTAGTACTCCCTCCGTCCCACATTAAGGGTAGTTTTTGTTTTTTAGCATGTGGATTAAGGAGTATTATTATTTAATGTGTAGTGAGTAATTGTATTATTGGGAGTGTAGGCCCCATATTTTTATTGTATTAGAGGGTGTGTGTGGATCCCATATATGTAAAAAAGAAAGATGATCCTGTAGGTAGGACATCTAAAATGGCAAAAAGAGACTCTTTGAATGGGACGGAGGGCGTAATTTATTACAACTGATTTGGTATAAACATATTTCATACAAAAAATTTTTTATTTAAAAGTGGTAAAGGATAATTATACTATTTTCGTTTATTGTATCACGTTATTTAATAAAAGTTGTATTTTTTTATTAATTTTGTTAACTTTGTAGGGTACAAGTATTTTAGTAATAAAAGTATAAAATAATGGTATGTGTGTGAAAAGGGAGTTACAAAATTAAAATTAAAATAACTTTTAAAGTTGTTGATATTTTTTATTTTATTTGTATGAAGGATGTTGTGGGACGACGAATAAAAAAAATGTGAAGGGTAGTGTAGGACGGAAGGAGAAGTATTTTAAATTTTAGGAATAAATTTGAAAAAAAAAACTATATATTAATAATAAGATAAAAATAAATGAATATGATAAGTTTTACTATAAATATTTGGCAATTTAGAGCATCTCCCAAAGCTCATTTAAAATAAAGAATATGCATATTTTAAAAAGAAATAAAAGAAAAACATGCTCCAACATACTCTTTATTTTAACTTTTTAATTTAAAGAGTCATCTTCACTCTTCAAATTTGAAGAGCAGAAATCACTCTTTATAATTTATTATTTCATTAAATGCATTTAATTATTAGTGTTTTCATCTAATAGAAGTAGTTTAAACAATCAATAAAAGAGAAAATAATGTAATAAATTAACATTGGAAAACAAATTTTAAAGAATTTGTTGGAGCACAAAAAAATTATGACTCTTTAAAATTAAAATCACTCTTTATATTGTGAAAATGCTCTTCAAATTTTGAAGAGTCTCTTGGAAATGCCCTTAGGGTTAAGAATTGTAATTGGGAACTGATAATTGTATTGATTCACAACAGTGTATTTATACACAATTACAACATTGGAAAGAATTAATTACAAATAAATACAAAGATATACAAGGAGAGATTTTAGCTAATTCTAACAATATTCCTTAATACGCCCCCGCAAAATGGAAGTTCCATCAGCAACGGACATTTTGGAACGGAGGACACCGAAGCGTAACCTGTGAAGATGCTTGGTTAGGATATCAGCAACCTGATCCAACGTGGAGACATGCGACACCCGAAGAACACTCTTTGCAGTGAGATCACGAACGAAATGAATGTCGATCGTGATATGCTTTAACCTGGAGTGAAGGACAGGGTAGAGCGCCAATCTGGTTGCACTTATGTTATCACAAAAAATTCGTGGAGAACATGACATGTGTAAGCCAAGGTCACGAAATAAGTATGATATCCAGCATATTTCCGAAGCAGCAGAGGCAAGGGATTGATACTCTGCCTCAGCAGAGGAGCGAGCCACACCATTCTATTTTCGAGACCGCCACGAAATTGGGTTAGGATCCAAGAACACCAAATATGCCGACGTTGATTTACCATCAGCAAGAGCGCCACCATAATCACTATCTGAGTAGGCAGTAGGCAGTAAGAGATCGAGGCTTGCACAATAATAAGCTATGGTATAAAGTACCTTTGAGGTATCGAAAAATTCTCTTGACACCTGTCAAATCAAAAGCCTTTGGAGTCGACATAGATTGTGCCAGTTTATTAACTGCAAAGGAAATGTCCGGACGTGTGAGCACAAGATACTGGAGGCCACCGATAGCACGTCAATAATCAGTAGCATCAATGGAAGATGGCGCAATATTGGGAGGTTTTTGAGCCATAGGCATGCTAAGAGGTTTGGAGTCCGCCATATTATATCTTCGTAAGAGATCAACAATGTACTTATGCTGAGATAGGAATAGACCTTCAGAGCAAGAAGCAACCTCAACCTCCAAAAAATATGACAAGGGACCCAGATCCTTTAAGGCAAACTGTGATTGCAAATGAGCTACCATTTCATTCAGAAAAGTAGTAGATGAGCCTGTTAATATCAAATCATCAACGTACACAAGTATATATGCATGAACGGAAGAGCTGTGATAAGTGAACAAGGAGCTGTCAACCTTGGATTGTTTGAATCCAAATTGCACAAGAGCACGACTGAGAGTAAGGTACCATTCACGCGGAGCTTGTTGAAGGCCATAAAGTGACTTACGAAGACAACAAATATGGTTGGGGCGAGATTGATCAACAAACCCAAGTGGTTGCATCATGTACAAAGGCTTGGATAGAGTTCCATGTAAGAACGCATTGCTTATATCAAGTTGCCTTAGAGGCCAAGAGTGCATTAATGCAACTTTAAGGATAGTGCGAATAGTGACAGACTTGACGACGGGGCTAAATGTCTCATCATAGTCAACACCAAGACGTTGATGAAATCCCTTTTCAACTAGACGAGCTTTATATATATCTATAGTCCCGTCTTGATTCCGCTTGATTTTGAACACCCATTTACAGCCAATGACATTTATATTGGTTGGTGGGGTGACAAGCTCCCATGTCCCATGTGAGAGTAATGCTGTGAATTCTTCGGACATCGCCATACGCCACTTTGGAAATTTGAGGGCCTGTGTGATGGTTGTGTGTGATGGTTTCTGGTGGTAATGGATGTTTGGTGGTTGAGTGAACTGTTTTGGGTTTAAAAATACCGTGCTGGCTACGAGTTGTCATTATATGTGTCCGAAGAGGAGGGTCAACAGGCTCAGCATGTGGAGGAGTAGATGTGCTAGGTTCAGCTGCAATAAGTATATGTGTGTTGGCTAGGGGAGTAGCAGATGGAGTCTGGACTGGGGAACTCAACGTAGTAGTCCGAAGGACACGAGCTTGGTCAGATGGAGTTGATGTGGGAGGTGATGGTGGAATGGTTAAAGGAAAAGAATTCTCATGGAAGCGGACATGGCGAGATATGATAATTCTATTCGTGGAAAAATCCAGACACTTATAAGCGCTTTGATTTATAGAATAACCCACAATAGACATACACTAGAGGTAGGCTCTAGTTTGTTGGTGCGGCGATGTCATAAGAGCGGAAAGCATAGACACCCAAAGATTTACAGTCGAGAATAATTTGGGCGGCGAAGAAAGAGAGACTCAAATGAGCTCTTGTTATGTAGCACGGAAGTGGGCATACGGTTGATTAGATAAACAGCCGTCTCAAGAGCATAGGGCCACATTATAAGAGATACACCAGAGAAGTGCAAAAGAGCCCGTCCTGTTTCGACAATATGCCTGTGACGTCGCTCAGCTGTGCCGTTTTGTTCCAGAGTATATGGAGCTTTAGTAAGCCAACTTATCCCATGACAGTTGAGAAATGGTAATAAGGCAACAAATTCACCACCATTGTCACTGTAGAGTTTTTTTATGGAGAAGCCAAATTATTTCTCAACCAAAATTTTAAATTGTTTGAATATCCCAATCACCTCAGATTTAGCAGTAAGTGTAAGCAACCAAGAATATTTTGTAAAATAATCAACAATTAGCAGATAATAACAGCACCCTAAAACAGAGGGTATAGTAGGCCCCCACACATCACAATATAAATACTGCAAAAGATGTATAGACAATAAAGAAGTCTCCATAAAAGGAAGTTTATGCGACTTACATGCACTGCATGTTTCACAATCTGAAGGTCTGGAGCCCAAAATAGGAAGCCCAAAATTTTTAATTATATAGCTAGAAATGAGAGATGATGGATGTCCCAGCCTGAAATGCAAAGTAGAAACTGCTGCTCGTTCACCAATCTGAGCAAAATTAAGGGTTGGTTGTGAGTGCGGCTGCTGGGAGAATAAATAATATACACCATTATTACAGACGCCTCTGGCTATTGGCGCCCCCGTGCGACGATCCTTCACAAGGCAGTAGTCAGAATAAAACTCAACAACAACATAATTATCCCTTGTTAATCGATGGACAGATAAGAGGTTTTTCATAGCATTTGGCACACATAAAATATTAGAGAGCTGCAAATGATGTGGATGTAAATAGATTGAAGATTTTGTGAGACTAGGATATCCCGCAATTCCGCAAACGAGAGCGAGGTCTCTCGCGCACAAATTGAGGCTGCAATTTCTTGATATCGAGAACCAAGACCATGGAGAACATTTAGAGTAATGTCATCGTCTGATAGAGGTTTGTCAATGAGGGCCAACTCATCGATCTTGGCTTTGATGGATCGTAAATATTCATCAACAGTGCGGGATTCGATTGCTTCACTTGCGAGCTCATCCTTTAATTGCATGACACGAGATCGAGATCGGCTAGCAAACATTTGGGTGAGAGTGGTGTATGCTTCTGTAGATGTGGTGGCAGTAGATACCATTGGGACAATGGTTTCAGAGAGTGAACAAATGATCACAGCCAAGATCATTTGATCTTGTTGATACCAATTTGTGTATGCAGACGAGGGATTGGTACTTGAGAAGGCAGGGGCTTTGGCTGTGCCATTGATATAGCCAGTGAGTGAGTGGCCATTGAGAATTGCCATAATCTGGGCACGCCACGATGGGAAGTTATTGGCTGTAAGTTTGAGAGGAAAGGGATGACCACCATTGATGGAGATGATAAGAGAAAGGGAGGGGTTGTTGGTGGCGGTGGTGAGATCGGAAGCCATGAGAATGATGGCGGCTGCTAGGTTTAGGTGGACAGATGAGCATAGGAATTGAGAGGATCGTAATTCTCGTTAGTGATATTAGGCTCGTGATACCATAAAGAATTGTAATTGGAAACTGATAATTGTATTGATTCACAACAGTGTATTTATACACAATTACAACATTGGAAAGAATCAATCACAAATAAATACAAAGATATACAAGGAGAGATTTTAGCTAATTTTAACAATATTCCTTTATAAGGGTGCATGACATAACATGGTTCTTTACTATATGAGGAGTTTATATGATGCAGCATACTACATTATCGTATTTAACTACTCCTTCATTTGGATGAGTCCCTTTCGATTCTCTAACCTCAATTTTTTTATTTTTTTATTTTACTTTTTTTTATTTTTAACAATCCTCACATCCCATGCATCGTTTTTATATATACATAATTTAAGAAAAATTTATTTGATCATCTTTATTAACTTTTGGAAGTAAAGTAATATTTTTAGATAATAAAATTATAAAATATGTTATGTTTGTTAGATGAGGTATAAATGTATAATTAAGATGTAGGAGTATATATTTCTTTTAGTTGTATTTTGTGTAAGATTTATTCGAACTTGTTGACGTGTAATTGTTATGATTTTCTGTATTTTTGCCTTTCCGTGTTTGTTGTCTTTTTTTTGTTGTCTTTCAGGTAGTTTCAACAATCTTTGCAACATATTCGGTGAATTCTTTGGATAAGGATCAACGTCGAATTTTAAAAGCTGAATAAAGTTGTGATCTGTTTGAAATACATTTTTTTATCATCAGGAGTTTTTGGCGGAGAATTTAGATATACGCGGGTATTCTAAATATTAAAAAATGAACAGTCGCAGCCCCCTTGAACCTTATCCATCAATCCTTGTTTATAAATAAGACGCGATGGTGTTGAAGTTCGGTAGAGATTACAATGTTTTTTTTGTCATACACGTGAGAAGAGTATACTTTTGAGAGTTCTGTTCTATCCAGTTTGTACTCAAGAGTAGATAGTCGGGAGACTTGTCTCTTAGATTTTCACTTCCTTGAAGTGTGTTGGTGTTCAAGTTTCTACAATGATATGCATTTTGCCAAATTTTCCATGTACACTGTTACTGTATTTGTTGCAACATTCTTTATAATAATTTACACCCTTGTCAAATTTCCACCAAGCACACTCCAGGTTCTAATAGAACTAATTAAATTATACTTTCTCCGTCCGTCTTAAGGGTGTCATTTTCTTTTTGCACGTGGATTAAGGAGTATTATTATTTAATGTGTAGTAGGAATTGTATTAGTAGAGGTGTGGATCTCATTTTGTAGTTGTATTAGTGAGTGTGTGTGAGTCTCATATGTATAAAAAAATGAAATGAGACCGGCGGACGCCCAAAATGAAAAAATGATACCCTTGAAAGTATACGAAAGGAATACTTTTTAGTATTTTTTATTTATAAAATACTATAATTTTAATTAATAGAAATTTATAATTTAAAATATTTAAAATATTATATTTCAAAATAAATATCATCAATCTCGTGTATATAATTTGCTTTTCAATTGTCAATCATTGTGCAATTTATTAACGCTACACAATATTGGTTTTAAAAAAAGTCATTGGTATTAGTGAAAGAGTTGTTCTGTTGTACCTCTATTGTACATTAAAAACAGACCCAAATATTAAAAGCGGGTCATGTATATAAGCCAAAAAAATCCAAATTAGGTCATTCTTCTCACGCTCAAAATTAGGTTAGGATTCTCTCTATCTCACTCCATCGATCTCCCTCTCACCTCATGATCGCTGGTGCTCTGCCTCCTCTCTTTCACTCCATTGCTCGCGCTCCGCCATCTCAACAACTTCGATCTCTGCTTCTCTCACGCCGCTCAACGCCTTTATTTTTTGCCTCCTTTGCTGTTGCCCGCCTCCTCCCTCACGCCGCTTAACTCCTTCGTTTTGCCTTCATTCCGTTGCCGACCTTACCCTCTAGCTTCCTTGCTCCTCCGCCCTTCACGAACACACTGGCTCCACCGTACACGTCCGCGTTCACAACCTTTTTTCCTCTTTCAAATTCGTTCGGTTTTCTTTTTCTTTTTTCAATTCATCTGATATTCTAATTTCTTCTTTTCAATTCTTCTAATTTAATTATTCATCATTCTATGTGTTTTGATTCAGAAATTTTATTGAAACATCAGATTTGGTAGTCAGTTCCGCCAAGACAAAGGAAAAAAACTCAAAATCAACTATATACATATTAATTTTGATTATGATCCTGAGATTATGTATTTTAAATTAATGTATTAATTTTTATTTATTAATGTATGTTATTTTCTTCATAAATGAATTCTTCTTTATAATAAAATTAAATATATATTTTAAATTAGTGTATTTATTTTTACTCATTAATATATATTTTTGTCTTCATAAATGTATTATTTTTTATATATTGAAGATCAGTTGAAATTTGTTGAATTGATTTTGATTCAATAATGTAGGAAAGAGAGAGAGAGTGTTATAACTTATAACTAATAAATTTAGTATTAAAAAGCATGAAAAAGTATCTCCCTGAATAAATAGTTGAAATGCTACTTGAAGAATGGGGAAAGGAAGAAGACGAGGACACTCCCACAGAAACTTGCAGGTGTATTTCCCTTTCTAATTCAAGCTTGCTGAGGAAATGATTAGTCCCGATTTCTTGCATGAAGTGGCTCATCCTTCTTTCAATCCAAAATGGGTCACAGGTTTCAGTTAGCAAGTCTGATTCTTTATTTACCATGTATCAAAGATTAATTGAATGCAATACCATTTTTATATCCAAAATTAATTAATACATTTAAGAATAAAAAAATAATACAATTATTTTATATAACATATACATTAGTTAGTGAACTAAAATTACTACACTCACTTATAAAGATCTCGTAACTCATAAGTACTTGATATATTTATATTCAAAAGTTAATAAATATACTTAAAAATAAAATTTAATACGTTTGTTTTATATAACATATACGCTAATGTTAGTTATATATGCTAAAATTAATTAAAGTACATTTAAGAATAAAAATAATACACGTATACACTATAAAGAACTTAAAATCAGTGTTTTCAGAATCGACCGGTCGATTCGACCGATTCAACCGGGAACCGATCCGTAAACCCCTAAAAACCGTTTTACTTATTAAACCGGGAAAACCAATTTGGACCGGTCAGAACCGGACAAACCGGCTGAACCGGCCAAATTGAAAACCGCCTGTTTTTTTAAAAAAAATTTATAAATTCGCTACTTTTTTCTGAACGGAGAAGAGGGAGGAGAAGCAGATCTGAGAGTTCCTTAGTAAAATTCCTTAATAATAGAGTAGATCAGAGAGTTACTTGAGATCTGATAGAAGAAGAACATTACAACCTATCAAAAAAATTAAAAATTCAAAGGAAATGCCGAACATGGTGGGTTTAGGCAGCAGTATGCGATGGCAAACGAAATCAACGGACTTGGTTGATGGGTTCGCACGCGGTGCGGCGAATGGAATATCCGACGAGAAACGGCGGATTCCGGTAACAAATGCGTGACTGGCGGTGGTTCGACATAACAAATCTTTCAGGAAGAGAAGCCTAAGAGAGAGGAAAAGTTATAAGGGAGAGATAACTCACGCCTTTTACTGATGAGCTGAATTTGGGAAGTGGTCTGCTCTTACTCCCAATTCTTAGAGAGATGAAAAGTTATTTTGGAAAGAAAAATCACGCTAATGAACAGATTTTCCATCCTTCCACCTTTTCACGTGATGATTGTTTTTATATTTGGGCTTTATTAGTAATATTCACTTGGGCCATCAAATCTAAATAAATTGGGCTAGGTGTATTATAATATTTAAATAACAAAATATTATTAAAAATAAGTAATTTTTGTTTTTTCCGATTTAACCGCCGGTTCAACCGCTCCGACCGGTTGAACCTTGAACCGTTAGGGTCTCCAGTTCAATCTCCGGTCCGATTATAATAACACTACTTAAAATAGTTTATACATTTTTGTTTTAAAAAAAACTTTTAACTCCAGATCCAACTCATTCATTGTCTTTATTGTTTTTCAAACAATCATATTCTCAAACTCAAATTGATTTTCCAAGTTCAAACGGTCCATCATCACATATTGGTATTCTCAAACTCAAGAATAATAGTAAATTAAAATTCAATTACAATCTGAACATATCAATTTATCAATTAATATATTAAAAACTATACACGCATTATACTATTATTAACAAAAGGTTATACACTTGTTTAATAAAAACTATACACCTTGGTATTTAAAAATTATGTGTAAATAAACATAAACATATGTTACACCAATACTTTCTACAACACAATTCTCATTTCAAGAATGGTAAAAAATATTTATCAATGGTAGCCAAATGACTCTTCGGACACTAGAAAAGTTTATTAATAAAATATTGTACACTTATTCAACAAAACTTATACACTTCTTGTTTAAGAAAGATACATCACTAACATCTGAATCCTCCAACACAATTTTCATTTATTTTGAAAATGCATACAAACTACTCTTCGAACACAGAGGCATTTTAGCAATTCTGAACCAACCAAACTTTTCAAAAGAGAGAGAGAGAGAGAGAGAGAGAGAGAGAGAGAGAGAGAGAGAGAGAGAGAGAGAGAGAGAGAGAGAGAGAGAGCAAGTCAGGCGAGTTTGAAATCAACTTTGGCGTGAATACATCGCGTAACCACAAAAAATGAGAGAGACTTTCAGTTTCTCTTTCTCTCTTTCCTGATGAGTCGGCTTGATTATTTTTCCACTAGATTTATCTCCTTGGACAACAGCCAATCGCCGCCACCTAGATGCACTTCTCTGTCGCCGCCTTTGAACTCTCTATCACACAGAAATCAACCGATTCAATCTCTTCAACTACAAAACTTACAAAAGTAAAACATATTATATGATAGAATGGTCAATCAAAGATTGATCGGAGAGGGTAGCAAATAAAATCAATCCAACAGATATTGAAAATTGATTAGAAAAGGCAGAGGAATAACCGATTGGAGTGGGAGGAAAGGAGAGAATGTAGAAAGAGATATTGAAAATTGATGGGAAAAGGCAAAGGAATAATCGATTGGCGTGTGAAGAAATTAAGGAAAGGATGGAGAGAGAGAGAGGGGAGGGAAGAGACCACGGGAGGAATGAATGAAATGAAATTAGGGCTCCATATTCCTTATATCTTACGGGTCAAAAAAATTAATTGGGTAAGGTTGACCAAATTGCACCTTAAAAACTGTCGCACACAACAATATGTCTTAGTGAAATATTACAAAAACCACAAACTTTTACGCTCTACAAATCAAAGTTAACTACTTTATTTATAGGGAAAAGCTCCTGCGCCCCTACGTGTCCCCATATGAAAACAAACTTCCCCTCCATATTCTATTTAAATATATGTATTCTTAGAGATTTAAATTAAGGGGCATGAAAATTGTAAAGAGCACGGTGTCTCTAGGACACAAGAGCCACACTCTTATTTATAAATCATGTGGCCACGGGGAAAAATAATATTGTGTCCGCATATGCGTGGAAAATAATATCCGGAACAGGGAGAACGTAAAAAAATTATACTACTGCTTACAACTTTTTCAATTAAAAAAAAACTAAATTTTATGATAATTCTTTAATTCTGACTAATGAAATGTCAAAGATTCAATACAAACATGCAAAAAAATGTAATTTCAATTAAATTTAGTCCAAATTTCTACAGGAAATAGTAATTTTTGTTAGAATCGCACGTGTCAGTTGGTGACACTCAAAAATTATAATTTCCAACAAAATGTGAACTAATTTCTTTTTCTATGGATTATCTTTAATAAAGTACAAAGTTGTTTTTTTTTTTTTTTTTTAAATACTGCTTTTCAAATGCAGCCTTAATTAGTCACGTGGGATCCTCGTCTATTTTTCATTAATTGTGTAATTGACCCAAATTTATTTGTGAGAAAATCCATATTTTACTTTTTAAAGTATAGTCTTTTCATTTCTCCTACGTATCATTCCTTCAAGGTATAGTCTCTCTATTTTTCCATGTATGATTCATCTAACGATATATAACAAAAGATGTTTCATCAAAAAATATAGAAATTCAAATCGTTGATTAGCATATCAAATCTGCTTTTTGCAAACTCGCCGTTTGGAGAATGAAAATTTAGTTTTCAAAATTCAAACAGAAGATTTAGTTTTCAAAAATTTTATGTCAAATTGATTTAATTTGGTTAAGGGGAGGAAACAAATAAGAGTTTCAAGTTGGCGTGGAAGGAGAGGAAACAAATATTTGGTTAACTAGAGGAAACAAATAGGAGTCTCAAGTTACGTTTTTTAAAACAAAAATACCATTGAATTTCATTAGTAAAACAAATTTCCAATTTTTAAAACAAATATCACTATTGATTACATTTTTAAAACAAAAATCTCAATTCCAAACCTTAACCAAATACCATTGAATTTCCAATTTATTGCTTGGTTCAAATTGGAATGACAATGTAATAAGTATGATTAAGGGGTTCAATGAAATATTTATTGCTATGTTCAAACTGGAATGACAATGTGAAATAAGTATGAAATTGGGAATGATTGTGATTATACGGTAGTGGTATAATTGATGAATTAATGGAAATGATTAATGATTTTTTATTTCCTAATCCGCATACCAGGCATAATGTATGGTAATAAAAAATTCCCATTCCCATTAACCCACTTCTTTACCCTAGCAAACCTGCTAAGTTTCTTGTTTATAAAACTAAGTTCAGAGAAAGCATCAGCTCCATAACTACAAAGAGGAATGAATGATGTGCCCATCTATACATTATCCAAACATTTCACATGCCTCTTGTCTCCCTCTTCAACCTAATGCTTCAAGTGCCAACAATCCAGATAGGCAGATACCACCTCTTTCAACTAATCAAAGCATAAAAACCCTCTCCCAAGTCCCAATAGTTACACTATGCAACACAAGAATAAGCAAACAATTGAATTCACTAGCTTTGAGTATCAACAAAACAATCATTCCATTGAGACTACACTGCAGGGCTTCTGTTCTGAGACTAAAAAAACACATTTGTCTAAATAAAAACATGCAACTACACGATCAGTAATTCTCAGCAACAGGTCTAGATGGAAACAGCCGCAGTAGAAACGTTAGCAAGGACCATAAACAAGCCACACCTAGCACCCGGAACGTAACGATCATCGAAACCAACGCCCCCGTCCGATCCAAAACCGGAGGGGTCACCGAAGCATCCCTCATTGCATAAATCAACCTCTCCATAAAATTAGTAGCCCTAGTGAGCTGATATATCCTATAAACATCAAAGATGATCGGCACAACCGGCCAGCACAACGATCCATCGACAAATTTCTCGAACACATACTGAGCCAAACAACCACTCAAGAATGGAGCAACTGAAACCAATGCAGGGTAGCCCAACACAGGCCATGTGACATAAACAGCAATGATTGGAGCAAAAACCTTAAACCCCATGACAAAAAATGCAGATGTTAGGTACCCCTTAAGCCCTGTAATGAGACCCCATCTCTTCGGGCTAAAATGGAGATATGGCTTCTGGACTTGCTGTGTTATCAACAGAAACAGAGCAAGTCCAGCATAGAAGATGAGCTCAGTGGAGCAGGAACAGAGCATTTCTGCAAACACTTCGTTCTTGAATACATCTTCAATGGCATTCACAATGAAGATTTGGGGGAGAATTAGGGATGAAATTAAAGCAACGGGAGCTAAAACCCAAACTATGGAACCAGTGCCTGCCTTGAAAGGGGCCGACACCAACTGGTTCTCCTCTACAGATTGGTGGGTCAACCCGCCGAATGAGACCGAACCCGACTTCCCCCGGAATGGGTCGGACTCTCTCCTCGCGAAAACCCGGAAGCCCGACTTGTTTTGAGAATTCAAATTACCGAATGAACATGGCGCAAAAGATTTAAGCTTGAATTGGAAAGTGGGTACCTGTGGTGTGAAGGTGGAACGGAATCGAGGAGGAGAGAAATTGGTGAGGGGAAGAGGATTTTGAAGGAAAACAGTGGTAGATTGCAGCTTCATTTTGGAGAATTTAGGGTGGGAATATAAAATTGGAGTAGGGTTTAGGAGAATTATATAATTCTTGAACCCTAGTCCAGACCGCTCTTGGAGTATATAAGTTCACGGAAATTAGTTGTAATCAGTGGAGTATATCATTTTTTTCACATAATTGACTAAATTGTAGTGAAAATTTTACTGTATTTATTCATTACAATTCCCACAAAATAAATAAAAACAAACACATGAAAAAATTATTTTTTTAAAAAAAACTACTCCCTCCGTCCCAAACTGGATGTCTGCGTTACTGTAGACATGAAGTTTAAGAAAAGTTGACTTTTTAGGGGTAGATATTGTTGTATTTTTAGGTAATAAATATAAATTATAAAGTATGATATGTGTTAGGTGGGTGTGGTAAAGTTGTAATTAAGATGAACTTTTAAGGGTGATGATTGATGTGATATTTCCTTTTTTAGAATAAGACAATTAGTTTGGAACGGATGAAAACGGAAAGTAAGACAATGAATTTGGGACGGATTGAGTATTATTCTTTTGGCTGAAGAAAAAAAAAACCTCTTTAATATAAAAAATATTACTTTTTCTAATGAAAAATATTAATATTCAAATTATGATTATGTTTATTATTCAATAAATAATGCATAATATCTATACTAATATCAAAGCAAAATGATTTTGCTTAATTTTGACTGCTTTTGCCTAGTTTGACTTTATTTCTCAATCCTGTCAATCTGTTTTTAGCATATATAATCTACACCGTTGATCTCATTTGTTTATTTTTAAATTGTAATTCTCGGTGCCTTTTCTGTCATTTAGACAAATTGTTTGGACCTATTTGTGAACAATTAAATTTGCTGTGAACAAAACCCTACTTTTCTTCTCGGTACCTTGATTTTCATCTCATCACCAGCGTTTGTTTTCTTCTCACCGCCGCGACTCACCAGCGTCTGTTTTCTTCCCACCATTGCGACCCCTCAACTGATTTTCTTCTTACCATCGCGACTCACCAACGTTTGAAGCAATCTGTCATGTATTAATGGATGATAATGTTGCTATAATTTTTTAATAATGTAAATCGTTTCTTATTTCTTGATGAAAATACCTGGCGATTTTGATTTCATGTTTTCGTATTTCAAATTCAAATTCAGATTCTTTGATTTCAGGTTTTCGTACATCGGTGATTTTAATCCTTTTATCAAAATGGAAGGTTAGTATTCTTTTATATATCTATGTGAAGTATTATATTATATTGTATTAATTTCACCCATTCTAAACATTGATTTTTTGATTTAATCATTCAGGAACATTTTCGAAAAGTATCTTGACTTGTATTACTCGGTAGATTCATATGATTTCCTTTGTGTTGTTAATGACGAAATATTGTCTGAATCTTCAACATATGTGAGTATACTACATTGTTGATTCAATATTATTGGTTCATTCAATATTTTTGTTGGAATCGATTAGTTCCTTTGCACTTTGTATCCTAATTATGAAGTTATCTACCAAGTTTTAATTGATAGTGTTGATGGAATTTGTATTTTGGACCTACTTCTTATATTTGAATTTAAATATGTATTGATCTATGTACTGTAATTTCAACTTATTTTCCTTAAATTATATTTTGCTATCTCATTTGGTAATTGATTATCTTTTTTTTCTCTATAAAACAGAAGCTTTTCTCCCAATGGACGAGTAGAATGTATATTGAATCAAAGTTTCTTTGCACTTTGTATGATAAGAATAAAGCTTCATGGCATGTTTTAATTCAACGTGTTGATGGATTGTGGGCTTCCTGGCATGGTACTTTTTGCTTCAATCACTATGATATTTCCATTCTACCCAAAGGTATATCGCATACTTCATTTAATATTTTTTTCCATCAGTTTTTAAGATTCATAATATGCTCTTTCAAACAAGAAATCCTTACTATTTCACAGAATTGGAGAAGAGATGCTTTGCAGCTAATTTTACTGAACATTTGGTAATTTATATCTATATATGCTTCTTAGCTTTCTTTTCATAATTATCAATTATCCTTTGCACTTTGATTTTATTATCTTCCATTTGTTTATCTATTATTGAATTCCACAGGTTATTCCTAAATCAATTGCTGCTCACCTTGAATCAAAGTGTTCTGTCTATGTTTTGTAATTATTTTGTTCACTTCGGTTTCTATAACTCCAGATTTAAGTTGACATTTTGTGGCGAGTGTATTGGCCTGGAGTTAGCAACCAAATAAAGTTGTGTTTTTGGTGCTCCAAAGGTATATAGTCATTTCATAGTTTCTTACTTTATTTTGTAATGATATCTGAAATTGGTAGGGAATACAAGAATTGAATATAGCTGCATAAATGATGCTTGCCTCACAAAAAGATATAAACAGTAGATGATTGGTAGTGGTTATCCTTTTCAAATGTTTTGCTAAATATGGTAGCTCTTGAATTATGAGCCACTATGACCAGCGTCTCCACCACCATTTGTCCCATTATCATACTGCTGTAAAGAACAGATTGTTGCCCATGGGACCTTCTTCTGGTTGTTTGTTCTGTTCTGTATACTTCTCTCTCTCTCACTCTCCCCCCCTCACTATCTCTATCTAAATTTATATGTATATGTTTATGTACGAGGTTTTTTTCAATTATATCCTTGGCCAGTTGTCTGTATTTCATTTCTTCAGAGATAAATTTATTCTGTTTTGTGATTAGGAACTATACATGGTGCCATACTGTGGATTTCATCTTTTATATATATATATTAAATATACATTACTAATCTCAGGTGATTAATGGTGGAGTAATCTGATGATCTTGGAATGAAAGTAATGATGAATTCTTTGATCTGGACACAACTCTTTGAGGAGAATATTTCTTCTTAATAATTTATGGTTCATTGCATCCATTTGCAGTTTTTTACTCTATATATCAATTCTTTAATGCCATTTTTAATCCCTCAACAGAGACATAGTTATCTTGGAGTGATACATGTTGCTGATTGTAATACACGTAACCTCTCATCTATAAGCCTATACCCGAACCATTTGATCATTTTTAGGAATTTGTATTTTTTGCACATATTTTCTTATATGTTCTATCTTCGAATAATTAGAGTATTCTCTAGATGATTAATGTTTCTTCTTTGTTATATACTCCCTCTGTCCCAGTCAAATTGCAACGTTTGACTATATAAAGCTCTCACAAAAGTTACAGTAAATGTTGCAATATGGGCGGGACGGAGGGAGTATTTTTTATCCTTCGTATAGTTTGATATGTGATGCTAAAATATTATTGTTATTGTTTATAAAATTATTATTAAAGACTCAACTTAAAATTTATATTGTCATATGTTTATTTTCATGACCAATGTTTTCAGAACTATATTTGTTTGAATTATTGTACTCTTCAGTTGCAGGTGTGCTGTTAGCCCAGGTAAAAACAAGCTGGATTTTAGCATTTTTTACTAAAATGTTCTGTATCAAATCAACTAGTCAAACACGAGAACAATTACACCCTTCAGAAATTGATCAGCAAAAGTTGTAATTCTTTTGTGAAACCTACACAGTAAAAAAAATAAAAAAAATTGGATCATTGATTGGTCGTTAATAGTCGGGATGACCAATTAAAGAATTTATCGAACCACAAGGAGGAATGTACTAGAGTTTAAGCGATCTCAAGTTTATCGTGATTTTATAAGGACGACGGAATGGAATGGAGGATAAGCGTGCAAATGAACACACTTAAACTAATGCAAGAAATAAAATAAAAGCAAAGATAAATGATGGGTTCCAAATGATGCAAGGATGAAATTAGCAACAATCATGACATAATTAATTATAATCTATCATTGACATAGCATATTAGCAATCAATAATTCCACCTAAACTCTCTCTCGAGATGGATAGGATGTAAACCCTCAAGGCTCCTAAAAGCACATAGGATCGAGACCAAAATGAACACATCCCAATATGTACTAATTACTCTACGAGTTCCCTAATTAGGTACTAAATAATAGGCAATATTCTTTTTTAAGGTACTATGAATTCACTAATGGTTTGGGTCCCCTCATCTAATCAACCAATCTCTCGATCAAGCTAATCAAATGTTCTATCAAAGGGTTCTAAATCTAGAAGGATATCTCTTTCTCATTTTAAATTAATGCACATGAAGTGTATGATGAAATGATTAAATGAATTATTCTAAACACATAATTGATTTCTCAATCTAATCACATGCTCATGATAATTAATCACACATATCATCATATACATCAAGCAATCAACATTCAATGATAGAAATACACGAAGCCCATTCAAGATTAAAATCAAATTGTATAAAAACTAAATTATCCAACACCAATCATGGAGGTAATCTCACAAAGGAGATTAGTCTATCATAGTCTTAGAGAAAATAATATAGACAATTGAATCTACAAATTCCATGATCAAACTATAAAGAAGTTCACAAAAATTAGAATTAGATTCCTCCTTTGAAGTCCTTCAATGGAGATCTCCTTCTTCTTCTTGCAATCTTCACTCTCCATTGCTTCCTTGATCACTTGGATGGTGAATTTGATGGAGAAGATCAAGTATAGATGGATAGAATCAAGGATGGGTGAATGGGATGAAGGGTAGATGGAATGGAGAGGAAAGTATGTGAAAAATGGTGTGAAATAGGTGTAGATTGGATCCATGAACGATTTCTGCCTAATTTTTATGCCAAATGATGTATTTGTGGGCCTAGAACCTTCTGAAAGATGTACAGATCCAAAAACTTGACTTTTGACCGAACACGGGTCGTGCTCAGTAAGGTGTGCTCTGTACTCGGGTTGAGTAGTTGCAGCGCAGCCTTACCGTTTCGCGCATAACTTTCACATCCAAAATTTGATTCGAGTGATTCTTGCGCTCACGCGATCCTCTCTTCCTTGGCTTTCTATCCATATAAAGATCTGACAAAAAGTACAACATGTGAAAGTGTAACAAGTCATGCAAAATAGCACACCATTTTAATCATATCTTTCTCGTTTGGACTCCGAATTGATCTCCGTTTTTTCCTACGTCTTCCTTTTCGCATCTAGAATCTATTTTTACCAGAAAAATCATACATTTAAGTTCATTTTCATACATTTCTATAAAAACACAAAATACAACTAAATAACACATAAATACGGATCAAATAATATGAAAACACATATAAAAAGATACTAAAATTTAGGTAAAAATATCACTCATCACACCCCAAACTTAAAGTGTTATGCGTCCCCAAACAAAGAAAATGATAAAATAAGGGGAAAGAGATTTTCACCTAGGACAAGACTAAACGAACATAAGTAATAACTCATCGATAGTAATAAGAACTACAAACTATGCTAAGTCATCCTATAACATTAAACTCATAACATGAAAAATTAACAAGTTCAATCAAAAGAGAATAAAGAGTAATATAGTCCCTTTTTAATCCAAGCCTCACATAGGTTATCAATTTCACTCAACATTTTTAATTGAGGTAAAACAACACTCATTAACCGATTGGCTCGACTAGCTATAAGCTTGCTCGTGGACTACATTCACAAACCTCCAAAATTTCAATTGGTGATAAAAAGGTCTTTTATTAAGGATGTAATGATAGACTCTTTGGTAGGGTAGGAAGAATATGGATAATAGTGACTAATCAAGTGTAAGTAATCGAAGAGATGACTAATTTCCTCAACTTCTTCACTTCTTTTTCTTTCTTCCTTATCTTTGCAAATCTCAAGCACTATTCATCAACTTTCCTTGGATTGAGCTTCTTATAAATCATGTTTCCTTCTTCGAACTTTTAAATACTTGAGTATATTGTTGTTGTTTTGCTCATTTTCTTGTTTTGAGGTTGCATGTCCATTCTTTTTTGAGCTTTTTTCATCCTTTTCTTTCTTGCTTGTTTACCATTTCTTTTCTTATTTTGAACAATAACTCATCAAACCTTTCAAACTACCATCTCTTCAATCACCCACACAAAAGGTATGTATATAAGGTTTAAGTGGGTAATCATGGCTTGTAATGTGCTAAATTCACAAAAAATAGGCTTATAGGCTCAAAGTGGTTGACTAGGGAAGATGTTTATGGTAGGAAAATTTATGGCAATGACTATGAATAACAAGGATGACCTTAGATCATGTCACTAACCTCCACTAATCGGGCTCGTTTCCATAGTCCTTGAGAAAGTTCTAGTTTATCAAACACAACCAATCCACTCATGTAAATAAATACCATGTATGCACGGTTGAGGCTCAAATACTCACAAGCTTATACTCGGACCTTAAGGAACTTATTACACCACATTCATCTCAAAATTGAACAAGTTAAATAGAACATGTCACAATTCGAAAGTGTAGAGATTCTTAATCATAACTTGTCATCACTTATCACAATAACATGTCATCACTCACATTCAAAAAATGACTCACGACATCCCTAAAACAAACCACCAAACATTCCTAAACAAGAATAAAAATACACATAACACATAAAATAAAAGACTCACCAAACAAGAAATAATACAAAAACACATAACATACAAAACAACAAAACCATCCATCAATAGAAAATGAAGCACACATTCATATCATCCACATTCAAATAAGCTCACAAGCATCCCCATCTTTGATTGAAAATAGAAATCCTAAATTACAAAAGTAAACCTCCCACAAACATAACAAATGAAGTAACATGTTAATCGCATCAATCAAAATCAAAATCAAATCAAATTATGCTAAGCACATAGAAGTGATGAAGTGTAAAGTGAACTCCATGAATAGGCATTTGGTAGTGGAAGTGGTTGGCACGGCATCTAGACGGCAGGCACAACGAGCTTGAACTTTGCAAAAATCCTGCACTGAGCTCGACTTGTGTCAGCTGCTCGACTCGTGTTGTCGCCGTCTACATGCCCTGTGTTCTGTACACGGCCATGATATGGACGTGTAGGTGTTTCTGATATTGGCACACGGCCTGGCTTACAGGGCCGTGCTCCCCACACGGGTCGTTCTCCTATACACAACCCGAGTCATGTTCAGCACTCGACTTCAGCCTGGGCGTGCAGCTGTGTCAGGTGTTGGGGCACAGCCTCGTGTATAGGCTCGAGTCCTGTACATGGGTCGTGCTCTGACTCCTCCTTTTGCCAAATTTTGAACTTCAAACCCTGTTTTTCCCCATTTTTATGCTTCCACTACACCTTATACATGCTCAAAAACTCATCAACATCATTAGCTCAACAATTGTAATAAAAATAAGGACTATCATGCACTTCAATACAACCAAGCGGACAAAAATCAAACCAAACTCATGAGAAAAATTCAAAATTAGCCCAAAAACACAAAAAGTATATGCCTTCAAGAAAAATATGTCACACCACGCCATATCCCCCCAAACTTAGATTGAAACAAGAGTTTCGAGTTAAGTTTGCAAAAAGTGGTGTGACGTACTTACACACTTCAAATCAAGCACATCCCGTATCATTAATACGCATTCTCCTCATGAGTACAATCCACCTACAAGGCCAAAAATGCAAAACAAATCAAATCCACAATCCTTATTGAAAATAAGAAATAAAGCAATAAAGATAATGATGAGTTGCCTCCCATCTAGCGTTAAGTTTAACGTCTTCAAGCCAGATGATATTATTGAGCTCATGGTGATCTAGAATAATCCTTTGGCACTTGCATAGGTTTCTTCTTGGAATAGTGCATTGTGCTCTCCCATTCAACCACTAGAACGTTTCCTTTATTGTTGAATAATTCAAGCAATTGTTCTCCAAAGACGTTCTTCACAAGGAATGACTCTTTCCATTTGTTTCACTTTCTCCATGGGGCTTTATATGCATTTTGAACTTCAACCACATCCCCCGGTAAGAATTCGGGCATTGACAAGTGTAGATGCCCTCTTGTAACCTTTTTCCTACAATCACCAAACAATTTTTTATCAATAAAATCATGGAAGTTCTTAAGAGAATTTGAAATTTCAATAGAATGAGAATGTTTTGGCTTGTGGGGAGTAGAATCCATGATCTTAGTTTCCGGAGGCTTCTTTTCTTCCATAAGGGCGTGAATCTCTTCTTGATTTTAAATCTTTTCTTTCTCTATCATCTCTTCAAGAGAATCGACAAATCTATCGAATTCCCCCTTCAACTCTTCTTTCAACTCTTTGGCTTTCGTCCACTTTGGAACTCTTTCTCTCTTCTTCTTCATAACCTCATCAACCCCCAAACTATCCTCTTTTCTAACCTTAACAACCATGCATTCACTTTTTGTTCCGGAGGTAGAAGGCTTATTGTTCTCTTCTTGAAGTCTCTCCACGGTGGACACGATTTGACTTACTTGGTGCTCCAATGAATTCAACTTAGCATTGAATGCTACCATTATATTCATCATCATTTCACACAAGTTTCCGATTCTATCAATCCACACTTGATTAGACTTCCTCCCCTATTCTAAGCGATCCATAACCATTTCAAACAACTTTTGTCCAAGCATCGCTATGTGGTCATTTTGGGTGGAATAAGAGGTGTTGGAGTCTTGAAAATTTCCCCATAGTTGTGGTTGATTTCCTTCTTGATTTCTAAAAAATTTTTCTTGAAAAACATCTTCCACACTCTGAGGGTATACTTGTTGATGCATTTGATGAGAGACTCCAAAATCTTCATAACCTTGTTGGAATTGCATATTAGGAACTTGTACTCCAAAATGCGGTTGCAAGTTAGGCTCACAATTTGGCATTTGAAATCCTTGAAAATTTCCTAGTGTATTCATAGTGGGATGAACATTTCTATTCACCATATCTCGAAGAATATCCATGCAGCTCATATTTTTGTGCTTGTTCTCATTCTTCTTCCTTCTCAAGGTATGCACCTACAAGAGAAAGAAAAATTTGAACAAAATTTTTCAAAGCAAATATAAGATGCAAAAAAAATGTCCTTATTAAGACCACTCTAAACAATCCTTAGTCAAACTTCTAGCGACTGTTACCTACCCAACAACGGCGCCATTTGATTAGTCGTTAATAGTCAGAATGATCAATTAAAGAATTTATCGAGCCACAGGGAGGAAAGTACTAGAGTTTAAGCTATCTCAAGTTTATCGTGATTTTATAAGGACGACGGAATAGAATGAAGGATAAACGTACAAATAAATGCACTTAAACTAATGCAAGAAATAAGATAAAAGCAAAGAAAAATGATGGGTTCCAAATGATGTAAGGATGAGATTAGCAACAATCATGGCATAGATAATAAAGTAATCATGCAATTAATTATTATCTATCATGGACATAGCATATGAGCGATCACTAATTCCACCTAAACTCTCTCTCGAGATGGATATGATGCAAACCCTCAACAAGGCTCCCAAAAGCACATAGGATCGAGACCAAAATGAACACCTCCCAATAGGTACTAATTACTCTACGAGTTCCCTAATTAGGTACTAAATCATATGCAATATTTCCTTTTAAGGTACTATGAATTCACTAATGGTTTCTAATCAAATGTTCTATCAAAGGGTTCTAAATCTAGAAGGATATCTCTATCTCATTCTAAATTAATGCATATGAAGTGTATGATGAAATGATTCTATGAACTATTCTAAACACATAATTGATTTCTCAATCTAATCACATGCCTATGACAATTAATCACACATATCACCATATACATCAAGCAATCAACATTCAATGATAGAAATACACAAAGCCCATTCAAGATTAAAATAAAATTACATAAAAACTAAATTATCCAACGACAATCAAGGAGCTAATCTCACAAAGGATATTAACCTATTATAGTCTTAGAGAAAAAAACATAGATAATTGAATCTACAAATTTCATGATTAAACTATAAAGAAGTTCACAAAAATTAGAATTAGATTCCCCCTTTGAAGTCCTTCAATGGAGATCTTCTTCTTCTTCTTGCAATCTTCACTCTCTCTTGCTTCCTTGATCACTTGGATGGTGAATTTGACGGAGAAGATCAAGTGTAGATGGATGGAATCAAGAATGGGTGAATGGGATGAAGGGTAGATGGAATGGAAAGGAAAGTATGTGAAAAATGGTGTGAATTAGGTGTAGATTGGATCCAGGAACGATTTCTGCCTAATTTTTATGTCAAATGATGTATTTGTGGGCCTAGAACCTTCTGGAAGATGTACAGATTCAAAAACTGACTTTTGACCAAACACGGATGGTGTTCGGTACACGGGTCGTGCTCGGTAAGTCGTGCTCGGTACTCGGGTCGAGTAGGTGCAGCGCAGACTCACCGTTTCGCGCATAACTTTCACATCCAAAATCCAATTCGAGTGATTCTTGTGCTCACGTGATCCTCTCTTCCTTGAATTTATATCCATATAAATATCTGACAAAAAACCCAACATTTAAAAGTGTAACAAGTCATGCAAAGTAGCACACTATTTAATAATAACTTTCTCGTTTGGACTCCGAATTGAGCTCCACTTTTTCCTACGTCTTCCTTTTCTCATCTAGAATCTATTTTTACCAGAAAAATCATACATTTAAGTTCATTTTTACACATTTTTATAAAATACAAAATACAACCAAATAACATATAAATACGGATAAAATAATACGAAAACACATATAAAAAGACACTAAAATTTAGGTGAAAATATCACTCATCAATCATATCTATACCTCTTTCATCTCTTCAGGATAATAAAGATTGAAGGTATAGATATTATCCGGATAATCTGAATTATATATGTTTGAATTTTTGTAGATTGAATAGAAGATTGGGGCTACCTTAACAATTTAATCTTGCAGTCTTAGTTTTTATATTTATGTGTTATTATCTATTTTTCTAATATAATATAGGTCTTTGATTTCCAGTTGGCATGACAATCAAGGGAACTTTGAGAAACTGTTCAGTTTCATGTCCACCTCTCATCCATTTTGCAGACAGAACAAGGAGAAGAATTTGAGGTCCTTTACTGTTTTTTACAATGAACTTTTTGTTTGTGTAATGTTTCCAAGGATAAGCTTTCAATTATGGTAATTGGAAAAAGCTAAGCTTCTTGGGTTTAATAATTATGCAAAGGCTTAGCTTTTTCAGTTTAATAATTAATCCCAAGAATAGCAACCGTCGAGAAGGCAAATGAACAACTTGAAAAGCTTCACATTGCATCTTGGAATCCTTCAATTCGAGGTATTCCAATTCATAATCAATGATTCTATGCACATAGGAGGAAGTTGTAGTTGTGGATTCGTTTTTGTTGTTAATGTTAGCATGCATCATTGTTTATTTATGTTCATTATTTTCAGAATAAGTCATTCCATCTTCTTTAGATACAAACAAGGCATAATACTTAACAAGGGTTTGACCAAATTGGGCATCTCTAGAAATTGAGCCGTAACTCCAGCCATAAATGTTCCGTGTGATTAGTAAGCATCTCTAGAAATTGATTTTTGACAGTTTTTGAAGCTATTGGATCCATAATTTGAGTTTGAATGGAGTTTAATTTTGATTATTGACATAGGTGACCTTCACCAAGTAAACATGGATAACAAGATGACAATAGCCAAGAAGACAAATAAACAACTTGAAAAGCTTCGCAGTGCATCTAGGAATTCTGTAGTTTAAGGTATTCCAGTTCATAATCAATGATTCTATGCACATAGGAGGAAATTGTAGTTGTGGATTTTTTTTGTTGTCAATGTTTGCATGCATCATTGTTTATTTTTGTTTATTTTAAGAATAAGACATATCATCTCCTTACGCCAAATACGAACAAGGCATAAAACTTTAGCATAGATTGTCCCAAATTGTTAGACATATAATCTAGAAGTTTTAACTCTAGCCATAATTGTTCTGTGTGATGACTAAGCATCTCTAGAATTTGAATTTGATAGTTTGTGAGGTTATTGGATCTATAATTTGAGTATGAATGGAGTTTAATATTGATTATTGAGATATTATAACTTCTATTTCATATCGACGACTCTGATTCATTCATCCTGGAGCAGCGTCACTCTAAGATCCATAATCTCGATTAATTTAGTCGACGATTTTGGGTCTTCATCATTGAAAAGTTGTGTTAATGATTAGTCGCTATACTGTAATTGTGTAGGTATGTCGATGATCGTTTAACTTAGCTATTGTTAACAACTAAAATTCCATTAGGCAACTAATGTTTGTTTTTGCTTGATTATGTAGTGGTATTTGGATTAATAATCTATTTTACTCTGCCTTCTGGGTTTCCTAATTTTGAATTAATTTTGGTGTACGATTACTGCGGGTATGAACTTTAGTAAGCTGAAGGTGTTCACAATGAAATGTTTGAATGAAAATTTCAATTTTTTCCACTGTTTTCATGAGATTATTCTTACATTATTTGTTAATTATATGAATTTGTACAAGTTGTTACTGTTATAAAGTTATATTTGTGTTAGAGTTAAAGAAATCCTATTAATGTTTATTTTAGAGCCAATTACTACTGTTATTAAACAATAGTGTAGCTTAGCCAAATTATCCCTGTTTGTTGAGTTAATCCACGTTTTCTTGACCGCCTGACGGATGGAGCTTGGATAATTCTACTATCACTTTATTTTTTATTTTTTAATTTAAGAACTTTCATACGTCCACTTGAAAATTTCCTTAGTAGAAACCCAACTCATACCCTAATGTGAATATGCACATATATACGAATACATATAATTTGTAGCAATTATAAAGTCTTTTTATTTTTTTGGATGGATTAATTCCTAAGAAAAAAGTAAGAATGTCTTTTAAGTTGTGTACTCCAACTTATAATTGGTTTAAACTCAAGCAAGTTTTTTTAGATTTGTTTCCTTTTTGATATTATTCTATTGCGCACTTCATCTTCTTTTGTTGTTATTTGGGCTGAGATTTTGGAGAGGGGGTGTTTTAAAGCCCTTACTAATGTTGTAGGGCATTGCAGAGGAATTACATTAATTTGTGAATTTAGAGGTGTTTATGTGTGGAGATTTGATTTTCGTCTATTGTTGGAAAAATGTGAGTAGATATACTTTCACAAGATTTGAAAATAAAAATTTACTTAGGTGGCAAAAGTGGAACCCAATGGTGATTGGATAACTTCATCTGTTGTATTTATATGATGATGTTTTTGCTTAAAGTACTACTTTAGTTAGAGTAAGCTGAAGAATTTTGCGTAGTGGAATGAAAATTTGTCGTTTCCTAAAAAACCTATGTGCTAGATCCATTAGCATGTCATAATTATGTGGAAATTACCAGTTTACAATGATGGATTTGTCTGCTGGATTTCATCAAGCCTATAAATTGATACCTTTTGCATTTTCCTTGCATTATGTTTTCTTTTCCTCTAGGACTGAAATTTGATTTGATGTTGAAATGCCCTAGGATTTTTCAGCTCCAATAAAATTGTCAAGTTTATTTTAATGGAAATGAAATCATGAACTTTGAAGGTCTACTAATTTTTTTTTTCTATGGTTCTAAGCTTTTTGCTTTAACCCTGTTGTACTATAGTTGATCAAGACAGGGCTTTATTGCTAATACCAATTTCCATCCTCTTCAGAATGTATGATTTCGATAGAAATGAAACCATGAACTTTTTTATGTGGTTCTAACTTCTAAGGTTTTTACTTTCACCATGTTGTACTATAGTCGATCAAGAGTGGACTTTTCTTAATATCTTTCTTCTTATTTTTCAGAATTTGTTGAACTTAACAAGTTTTTTCTGAAGGTCTGTATATCAGTTCTAAAATTATAGGCATAATATTTCATTCAGATCATGAGGTTTTTTTTTAATCTTCTACGATTTTTCTTTGACGTTTAAACTGTATATTCAGTTTTGTTGTTTATAAATAAATTAAAAAATATTACATGTAATTGAGAGGACTCTATGAACTGTTGAAAGTAAACTCATGTGAGCTCACAGTCAGGAAATTTGTTCCAAAATTATAGGTACACTCTTTTAAATAGTTCATGTGGTTTTTTTTAATCCTCTGGTTTTTCTTTGATGTTTAAGCTGCAGATTCAGTTTTGTTGTTTACAAATAATTAAAAAGAAGTTTCATGTTATTGAGCACTCTATTAATTGTTGAAAGTAAACTCATGTGAGCTCACTTAAATTCCAGTTATTCTTTGCATTAAACTTACAAAAGTTATATGTATGGGTGTACTATATGGAGTAGTACTTAAAGTTGTATGTATGTGGTAATGGAGAGAGAGAGAGAGATGGGAGAGTTATGTATATAAGGGGGAAATAAATTGGCAGGAGAAATAATATAATGTAATAAAGTCGAGCTCGAGTCAGTGTAAATATTTGAGATGTTAAAATATAAGAGAGAGAGAGAGATGGGAGAGAGAAAGAGGAGAAGAGAAAGAATAAGAGGGGCACACATAGTGTGTTTTTCTTTAATTTTCAAGCTGTAGATTCAGTTTGTTGTTTATAAAAAAAAATCATGTAATATTGAGGACTTTATTTTTTCTGTTTAAACTAAACTCATATGAGCTCACTTAAATTCCAGTTATTCTTTCATGAAACTTATTTTTAATCTTAAATAGTGATTGAGAGTTTTCATTCCATTTTTATTTAAATTTTTTTTAATATTATGAGAGGGAGAAGTAAAGAAAACTGAGGTTGAAATGGAAATTTTTCGTTGAGCTATTAGTCTCCGTATTAAAGAAAACAAAGAGGTTTATGAAGGAGAGGTAAGTTCATTGCTTCTGGAAGAATTGCTGAGTGAAGTTGTGATAAATGGTTCTTCTACAATCAGTTTCATCACTATCATTCGATAGGTTTTATGTATCTTTTTATTGTTTTGGATTTGAATGTTCAACAGTAAGTTGTATTTAATCATACTTTCTTTTGTAGAATTGATTTTAAGATAAGAACCATTGAACTTGATGGAAAATATGGGATACTTCTGGACAACAATGATTTTGTATTATCAGAACTGATATATTCTTCAATGATGTTGAGTATGTCTGCAGAATTTATTGGTAGTATGAATTATGATAAATGGAGAATTTCATTGAACAATAAATTATAACATTAAATAAATTTTCATAAACTATGTATCAAAATTTGAATAAGTTTTTTTTTAGGCTAACTATTTTCCTGTAAAAGCTCATGCAGGATAAGGAGAGTAAATTATTGTTGTGAAATACTCTCAAGTTTTTCGTTGGATTCGTTTTGTAATAATGTTTAATGGTTGGGGTTCTTTTCTGTAAATTTTCAAACGTATGAATTAATTCCCAATTGAAACAAAGTTCAAGACCTTTCTTCCAGTTAACTATTTAAATATTGAAATTATTTTATATTTATTCTACAATTAGTTAATAGTAGTATATTTTTAATTTAAAAAAAAAACTTTCTAAGTATGAATAACTTGCTGGTATTGATTAAAAAAAGTTTGTGATGATTATAGATATCATAATGAATTTTTTAAATGGGATATTAGGTAAGGATGGTGGACATTTAAATGGATTCGGGTTACGGAACTCATACACCTATATAAATATAGAGGGAGTGTTTATTTTATATTTAATAATAGTATAATTTTTTATATTAAATATTAATTTAATCACTGAAAAATATAAATATGTATTAACTAAATTAGTATTAAATAGTTAATGGTAACTTGCGGTATTGAAATTTATTTGGAATAAATACAGATATATCATAATGAAATTTAAAAATAGGACGGGTACGGGTACTGATGGTAAACATTTAATGAATATGGGATACGGATACCCCTAATACCGATATTGTTATCTCTAATAAAAATATTTCTGATTATCCCAACCCTATTGGAATTGGTATAAGTTTTTCTAAATGGGTTTAAGACAGATATAAATAGTTAAAAAATTATCCAATTAGGATTTGTGATAAATATAAGTATATTCATTGGACATTTGCGGGTATCTGTTTATACATATTATGTAATATTTTTAATACTAACTGTACTATATAAAATATTTTATATATTTAATTAAAAAAGTGTCTTTTTTATCATATTTATTTAAAGGTAGGTCTTGCGTGAGACCGTCTCACGTGAGACCGTTTTTCACTTTGTAAAATAATTATCACTTTTTCTATAAAACTTTATCACTTTCGCTATAAAATGTTATAACTTTTTATTTATACTATAAATTATTTATGAAATAGCATTATCACTTTTTATTAATTTATTATCACTTTTTTTTATAAAAGTTATCACTTTCTTTACCGTCTCACGTAAGCCCTTACGTGAGACGGTCTCACACAAGTCTTTGCCTTTATTTAAAAGGATTATATTATATTTATTTTAAATTTAATTAGTAATAATATAATCTCATTTAAAATATTAATCTAATCACTAAAAAATATATACTCCCTCCGTCCACTGTCAATCTATCAATTTTACTATTTTGGGTCGTTCATCCTTAATCTATCAACTTCTCTTTTTGGACTATGAGACTCACACCCTCCACTAATACAACTACCTACTACACATAAAATAATAATACTCCTTAATTCACGTGCAAAAAACAAATGAATACATTGAGGATGGACGGAGGGAGTAATATATAAAAAAATAAATTTGTATTTTTCGGGTACGAGTAACTTGCATGTATTGATAAACGAAGTTTGAGACGGAATATTGTAATGAAATTTTAAACGTAACAAACACGGGTATGAGTGATGGATATTTAAATAGATAAATGAACATGCACCCATATATAAATAGGGATATCTAAATAATTGATAAATATAAAATTGTGATATTAAAAAAAAATATTACATTAAAAATAGATATCTATATATATAGAAGTAAAAGTAAAAAATAAGTATGATATATTTTGTATATTTCAATCATTTATTTTCTAAATAAGTTAATAATATTTTTCGTACAAAATAATATAATAACTTAGGTATCAATACATAATGAAGAATTTTTTTTTTATTCAATTGTTTACATTTTCAAGCAGCTAATTTCAAAAAAAAAATCTTTTTAAGTTTATACTTTATATTTTATAGATTTAGTTAATAACAGTGTAATTATTTATTTAAAATACTAATTTAATCACAAAAAATATAATATATATATATAATTATTAAATTAATACGAGTAGCTTGCGTGTATTGATAAACGAGTTTGAGACGGAGACAGATATTGTAATGAATTTTTAAATGAAACAAGTATATGTGGATATTTAAATGGATACGGTTACGAGTATTCATAAATAAGTAGGGGTATTAAAATAAGGCAAAAGCTCCCGCGCCCCCGGGATACAGAGGGGATACTCTGTGTCCCCATGTGAACACAACTCTCCCCCTTTATATTCTATTTAAACATATGCGGGTTTAAATTGCAAAGGCACACGGAAATTGTAAAGGCGCACGAAATGTGCTCCAAGCGCCCGGGTGCACAGGAGCCTCATTCTTAAAATAATTAATAATATAAATTTCATGATATTTAAAAAAATATTAAAAATAGATATTATATGTAAAGAATTAAAAATATAACTTCAAAATATATAAATTTATATAAAAAATATTATAATTAAAATAACGACATCAACTTAAAAATAAAATATAAATAGTTGTCTAATATTTTCTTTCGTGGACATTAGGGGTTGGGTAAAATTTAAATAAGAGATTATTTATCATAAAGTATTCCCTTCCGTGTAATGCACCGCACGGGTAAATACAAGGTGTTTGGGTTTTTCAGGCGAAATTTCTTATTGGCCACAGTGCTTTGAACATGTATTAATATAAAGACTTACTTTAACGCCTTTTAATGTTATAATTCCGTTTAATTTTTTATGTAGACAGTTTTTCTTAATAGTATCATACGCAATGACCATAAAAAAGTAAATAACAGAGCACAGACTTAGGGATGGAAATGTAACAGGTATTTTCGAATACCCTAACGGAAAGGATAAGAGTAGTTGTAAACGGATTTGGGACAGGTGCGGGTAATTGCAAAAAAATCCCATTAGAATTTGAAACGGGTACACGCAATGTCTCAATACTCGTGGGTATATATATATATATATATATATACATTATAAAAATATCTCTTTCTCTATAGTTATATTTTCTTTCTTTTTTACGTTTTTGTGTTTTCTTTGCTGGTTCATATTCATCGATTATCTATCGATAAAGTTTGAACCAGTAAGTTTGGTAGAATTTATAAAATGTCAACTTTCAAAAGTCATGTTATAGGTACGGGTGATGGACATTTCTCTTAGGTAATAGCTTTGATAACCCTTCGACTCTATAGTTATATTCTTTTTCTTTTTTATATTTTGTGTTTCCTTTGACAGGTCCATATTCATTGATTATCCATCGATAAAAGTTTGAAACAATAAGTTTTGTAGAATTTATAAAATTTCAACTTTCAAAAGTTATGTTGTAGATAAAGGTGATATGAGTACGAGTGATGGACATTTCTATTTGGTAATTGCTTTGATAACCCTTCAACTTTGTAGTTATATTTTCTTTCATTTCTTTGTTTTTTTGTTTCCTTTGTAGGTCCATATTCATCGATTATCCATCGATAAAGTCTGAACCAATAAATTTTGTAGAATTTGTAAAATGTCAACGTTCAAAAGCTATGTTGTAGATACTGGTGATATAGGTACGGGTGATGAACATTTAGCTAAATACGGGTATGGTAATGAATATTTCTGTTTGGTAATGACTTTAATAACCTTCTGATCACCTTTTCTCTGTAGTAAGTTTTTTAGAATCTATATTTTTAATCTATTTTATAAATTGTATGAGTATCCTTTTTTTACATCTATTATTTTTATATTTTCTTAATAACAGAGAATGAGACATATTTCATGTTATGTCTCATTTCAGAATACTATATATTATTCATAAAATATTTACTCTTTATTTTGTGAAAATAGTTGACTGAAGTTTTGCAGATATTTATACTAATGGTAAAATAGTTTTATGAAAATGTTTTGATTTTTTGATTTAATAAGATAACTTTTTATGATGTTTTCAAATCTTTCATGACAGATGATTGTTATACCACATTTCAATATGGTGTTCATGCAGAAAACATTGTAAGTCAATAATGTGTATTGATTCAATTTACACTTGGTTTATAGTAATTGTATTTCACTTCTACTGCAAAAAAAAAAAAAAAAGTTGATAAATTCTAAGTATTCATGATTATTATTCAAATAACCAAGTTTTTTTAATTAATAATCATATGCACTAATCTGGGCGAACGAATTCTTAAATGAATTAGAAACGCATGACGGTTATAATTTATCATAGTTCAATCATAATTAGTTCTTAACATGCTTAGCAGAGTTGTAATTCAATACTCACATTATTTTACATATCAGTAACCTTTCTCATCATTACATATCTATAATCTTCCTTATGAAAAGTTCTATCTAATGTGACAATAAATTTACAGATTCTTCCAAATATTTAGTTCCATGCTCAAGCTCTATTACATGAAAATATCAACAATTGGGAAATTCAACCTAGAACAACAACGCGTACTCATCAATCTGATCATCATCACCAGGTAAAACTATCACATTTCTCATGCTTCTTCCCAAACTAAGCATTTTAGTCATCATAGTTGTTAATGACAGCGGTTTAAGAATCACAATCAAGTCATGCATGAGATCGTTGTGGTTTTAAATTAAAATAAATTATTCTTCAATTCCAAGAAATTATTATTAACCTCATAAAAAACAAAAGTTTACATATAAAAATATTTAAAAAATGTCCCTGTCCGCGCAACGCGCGGCCGGGTAAATACTAGTAAATAAAAAGTGATACTTTTTTTGAATGAAAAGTTATCATCTTTATAAAAAATATAATTATTTTTAAAAATATCAAAACAATCTCACACAAAATATTGCCCATTTTTTCAAAATACACTTTCCACACCCAAAAAAATAATAAAATCATCTCATACAAATAACGTTTCAATACATACTCCCTCCGTCCCGCTCAAATAGCACAATTTTACTATATTGGGTGTCCCGTCCAAATTGCACTATTTTCCTTTTTTAGTAAAAAGGGTCCACCGATGATCCATCACATCTCTCTAATACAACTACCCACTTTACATAAAATAATAATAACCCCTTAATCTACGTACAAAAAATAAATTGTATTATTTGCCCGAGACGGAGGGAGTTTTTTTTTGAAAAAATTACTCTAGACTTCCAACCACGACAAGATTTCTGTGAGACAAATAAAAAGTAACATTTTAATAAAAATTAATATTTAAATTAATAAAAAATGATAACATTTTCAATAAAAAGTCATATATATAGTATAAGGAAACAAATAGAATGTTTAACTTGAACTTGCGTGTCACGCAAGTATTCGGTTTAGTAAACTAACTTATAAGAGGGTGCTTAGTTCGAATTTGGAATGACATTGTGTATCATTAAGAAAGTTAATCACAATAAAATTAAAAGTAATTGAAGAGTGAGAGTAATTAATGAATCAATAAAAATGATTGAAAATTTTTAATTTGCATTAACAAGTATCAACAATGTGAATCAATATATCTTCATTCCTGTTAACCACACTCATTACTCTCAAGCAATAAATCTATAATTTTATTTTCACATTTACCACATGATTATTTTAAGAATGATTTACACTATTGCCAAACAAGAAGAAGATCCTTGGCCACTTCATACAATTACCCAGTTTAAAAAAGATAAATAAAAATATATAGCATGAATTGCATATCAGAAGTTTATTAACTCATTTCTCTCTCAAGATCATAAACCATTTAAGATTTGCAGTCATTATGAAAGAAACAAGAATGGTGGTTATATGTAATCAATTTAATAAATTTTATAATTTTATTGTGACCTTCTAACATTATAGTGAAAAACACACCCAAATCTTAAAATAAAGACATTATGAATGAAAATGGTGGCCAAAAAAAAAAAAAACTACTTCACACCTGTTCTAGAGTCCAGCCATGATACAATGTCAGAAAGAACAGTCACAATTCTATCATCAGGTTCCCCTTCTAAAATACAGTGGAACCCTCCTTCGTATAGCTTCAGAGTTTTGTCGTCGCTTGAAGCACTGTAGTATAGGAACTGGCTTACACGAGGATCCGTCACTCTATCAGTAGCTCCGTGAAGAATGAGCATTGGAGATGCAACCTGCAGAGATAGCTAGGGTTGTTATGATATGTTCAAACAGAACAATGGAGAAGTGAAAGGATTCACATCCCTCTGGGCTTACCTTCTCCACCTGTGATTCAATGTACTTTGTAGCATTTAAGAGTTCTACAGCAGTCTTCAACCTTGTTTGATCCGAGTAACAGATCACATTGTATGGAGCCTAAAGAAAAAAGGTTAGATGAGTTGAGTGAAACTACTGTGTTTTGTAAAGATAGATAGGGGAGAGAACAAACCATTAGTTTCTTATTCGACTCTCTGAATGCCAAATCTGCTAAATCTTTCTGAGGGATGAGCTTTGCTTGTGGCATAAGATTAGATAGAAATATTAGGATTTTCTGAAGTGCAGGGGGGGGCTTCATATCCTCTGAGATCTGGGAAACAAAACAGAGGTCAGTGACTCGTCTGGAAAAGGTTGCAAAATATAGAGCTGTGTATCATAAGACGTCGTAAATGACACAATTTGAATGGAAATATCTGCATATACAAAAACATGCAATTGATTTTCACATGATTTTACTTGAGTAATCCCTTCATCAGTAGGAAATAGTTGGTTCCCTTTCAGCTCACTCCAAAACCATTGAAAACAGAAATTTAAACATGGTTTAGTACTTCCCAGTTTCAACGGCAATATCAGAATCAAATCAATCAGAACCGAAAAAATGAAGTTTACAAAAGGTAATATTATCTATTATCAACCCAAGTTTTAAGGCCTCTCTAATGGTTTTTTTTTTACTCACAGCAGAATGGCTCAGAAAATGCATAGTAAAAGCAGCCCACATGGGTTGATCTATAATGAAAAGGTTGCTCTTAAGCACATCATATGATGAATTAATGCACATTTCTATGAAGTTTGGATGGTGTGATAGAAATGGTATTACTTTACACATTGGAGCAACAAGCACAATGCCATCCCATTCATTTGGCGCCTTGAGAAGTGCTTTAAGAGCTATTGCTCCCCCCATCGACTGACCAAATAGGAAGTGGGGCACCCCTCGAATCTCTGGCCTTCCTGAAAATCACAGCACAAAACTGGTTTTGAGAGGGCATTCAACTCCAGAATGATAACAAGGAAGTGAAATGCTGCAAATAACTACAACATATCCCCTAGAAAAAGACAATTGTATATACTATATTTCATCAAGGAAACAAAATTTCAGTTTTAGATGGTTATGGCAAATGCGCGCACCTTTCATTATTGAGAATTGCTCCAAGACATTATCAACTATGCCATCAAATGAGGGGACATAGCCATGTAATCCTTCAGACAGACCAAAACCGGGATGGTCAATGGCATAAACAACATAACCAGAAGAAGCAATGTGCTTGGCAATGCCTGCAACACGATAAGTTAGGAACAGTAAGCTTGAGCTTTAAGATGTGTACTACATTTAACAGGGTTAAATTTTCTATGATGTAAAAAATGGAGCTAGACAGAACGAAGAAATGCAAAACCTTCAAAGAAAAAGGTGCAGGTATCACCATATCCATGGCAAAAACACAATGCACCTTTGATCCGTACACCAGGCTTTGGCAACCAGCTCTTACAAAATATCTCTTGTCCTTTCGAGTTCAATTCAAACCACTATATAAAAGCAATTAATTCCATTATCAATATAGAAAAAGAAAAGTACACTACTTCCAAAAGACAGCCCATATTCCAACAAAAATTAACAGATGGATGAACTTTGATCACACATCTTCAGAGAGCAAATAGTCTTTAATAAAATGGACAAACCACAAGACAAATAAGGTACAGATAGTAAGATTAGCAATCAATCCTGCAAAGGGTGAAATCTTCTGTAATTCAATTGATCATAACTTCCAAGTATCAAGACGTCTAAGATCAAAAAGTTCAATTTCCCCCTTTTATATCAATATAGGAATCCTCCATTAAACTTCAATAGAATACACCGAAACAGCAAGAACTGACTCAAGGTAAAAGCTGAATCGATATCAGAAGGGGAAAAGAGAACTTGCCATCACAATTTCTTCAAAAAAAAAAAATGTAAATCGAAATGTAAAAAGATTCCATTCAACATACATTTCAAGTATTTCAAGCTCAGTGATGTCGTAACTCACCTCCTCTGTTCTGATCCCAGATGGAGCCATCTGCGAAACAACTCAGTTACAAAAAGATACTACAGAATAAGCAACGAAGAGTAATCGAGACGAATAAAGAGAATCGCGAGTGATACCTTAAAAAGGAAATGATCAAGCTGCTCCTGAAGAGGCGCAAAAGCTGATCGCACCCTCCTTCGAGCAGATGCATGGTCCAAATTCTGCGACGCGATGGAGTTGAGTTCATCACTCACCCCTTCGATACTCGGCTTTTTCTGCGCTGCGATGATCACTGTTTGCCTCGAGACGGCGGGTTTAGGACTGAGGTGTCGCCGGAGGCGGCGAAGATCCCGGCGTAAGGGGAATATTCAGGCAGCCGGAAAGTTGAAGCGTGTGCCAGGTCCATGGGGAATCTTTTTGTTGGTTGTGAAAATGTAAAGTGATTAGCTTTCCGTATTTAATTAGAAGTGTAGTCCACATTGAAAACGTGGGAACGGTGTTCGTGAACCACACTTCAATTGTACAGTTGAATAGTATGATTTTGGGTTCAGTGCTCCGTCCATCCGAGATTGAAACCAAGAAGGGTTCGCCTCATCATCCATGATTGTTTATAAAATCAAACAAGTCACTTTCATTAGTGTATTTGGTAGCTGGCTTTTTAGTGGGAATTGTATGGATCATAACCAACGGATATTTGTCTTGCATTGTTCCATAAAACATGTCATTGAGAAGCATAACAAGTAATAATTGTCTAATGAAGTTCGTTAATAATTTGCAGGATGAACTTTGTTTTCAGTTTTAAAATCCGGGTGCTTGGATTTAGCTGTATGGATACTAGATTCATGCTATTAATGCAAACCAGTTTTACAAATAATGTAAAGCTTCTTACTTGGAGCATTATATGGAATTTCTCTTGATTATTGCTTAAGTTACTACTGTACATTTTTCATAAATTTTGTGAGATGATAAAAATAATAACTCTATAAAAGTGATACTTACTGTAAAAGAGATTATAAAAAAGTGACACTTAATTGCTAAAAGAGTAATAATTGTCAAAATAAATTATTTTATGAACAATTAATGTACATAACAAATGATGGTATCTTCAACAAAAAGTTATTATGAAGTTCAGATAAACGAAAGCATCCCAGGCTCCCAGCGTAAAAAGATATCACACCAGTGTTATCTAAATTCAATACAGATTGCACTTTTTAAGTAAAGGATAAACTAGTCCAAACATAAAATTAATTTTGCTAATATTACAAAATGATCTCTATTCTTACACATATGTGTCGATCAATGACTTTCTCATTTCATCGACAATAGCACTAGGTTGAGCTTCTCTCAGCTTGAAAACATTCTCAATGACGGACAACTCCGTTGCAGTCGTGTCCGACCCACAGAAAGCCGTCCAGTCATTCACAATCAACCCTGCAGCAACCACTTCACTACCACGGTTCACGGTCCCAGCCACCAAAGGAACTTGAAGGAGGGTCGAGAGTTCGTCTAGATCCTCTATGGACGTATGGGGGTGGACCTGCTCCACAACTCAGGTTGTATAAGAATAAAGATAAAGAGTTTACTTACTTTTATCAAAGAATTAGACACACACTTACCAAGCCACCTCTGTTGGAAAAACTACAATAACTTCCAACTAGTATATTTCCAGCAATAGTTTGACGGAAAACTTCAACTCCAAGAACATCAGCAATCATTTCTTCGGTTTCCTGTCACAAAGTATCCACCATCAGAAATTTGCATTCACTGGAATTAAGATATGGGTGAGACAAATATATGATAAAATGTTTACCTTGTCAAGATCAGGATGTGTAAGAGCAACATGATCATTGCAGGCAATGCAGTTTCCTAGAGCAGACAATCTCTCCTCAATACGCTGAACAACAACTGAATCTGGTAGGCTGTTCCTCAAGTGTTGAAGTTCTACAATAGGATATTACAGATGCAATATTAGATACAGGAAGCCAGAAACAGCATGTTATATTTGTAAACTACATGACCACGAATTAACAATCAAACCAAGGAGGATAACGTTGTCATAATTCATTAACACAGTCCGTTTATAAGATTTTTAATACTTGCAGTCTTACATGCTCATCTTCTCAGGTCTTACACTGACAAGCTGAAGTTACAGATGCCGAGCCATATTTTAAAGCAATACGAGCAGGAGTTGCATGGATGCAAAAACAAGTTTTTCTATAAAGCACTCACAAATTCCACTTCCACTGGAATTATTAGAGAATTAAAAATCTAAGCACAAAATCCTGATGGTGGAAGGATCTTCTTCTTAAACCAGTGGGTGCGACTTTATAAGCATCCAGTAAGCACTAAGCAGAAAGTTAAGACATGTACAGAATAAATTTATCTGGTACAGTGGAAATCACCTTGATCAGTAGTATTATGAGGCAAAAGCAATCCATTTTTATTTCCTGCCAATGAAAGAAGTAATTTTTTTGTCATGGGTGGGGTGAGATAGATGTTTAGCATTCATTTATGAATGAACTTAAATAGTGCAACACCAAAATAAAGCTGAAGTCTCACCTGCACAGAGACGTCCGATGATCCTAGTACCAGCAATGGAGGTCTTAATCACAGGAATTACATCAGCCAATTCAGCTTCAAATGTGCTGACACAAAATATCAAGTCTCAAAAGAAATAAACTAGAAAGACATGGCCAGTATGAAAGCAGAGATGAGAATGGCACCTGTAGAAATTTTCAGAGCCCCCAATTGCAACCAGACAATATGCATTGGTTAGCTTGGAGAAAACCCCAATTTCGCAATTATTCTCGTACTGCAATCCTGTGAAATAACAAAGCCCCTCAAATCTTGAACCCTAAAATTTTAAAAAAGATACAGCCAAACAATTACTTACTTGTCGCCATAACAACAGAATAAGACGCTGAATGAGGAACAACCACGATCAGATCTGTGGAAATTAAGATATGGACACTTGTATAAGTCAGAAACGGAATGGTATATCTACATTCATTCAGCTGCAGAAATCATTAAAAGCAAAATCCATGGGGATGCAGAGAAGATGAACAAGGGTGTGTGTGAGTCAATCGAATTAAGATGTGAAAAGTGCTTTCAAATAAAGCCCTAGCCCTAGCATTTGAGGAGCATGGCTGAGCGCGAGCAAAGGGCAGAATACGCATGTAGATCGAGATTCAGAGGAATGATCAGAATAAAATAAAACAAGGATGACCTGAGAGGGCGGCGGCGGCGTTCAACCGAGATTAGAGGAGGGGGAGCGGCGCGAGTTTGTGAGGAAAGTAAGCTTAAAACCTAGGACGAAAATTGGGGGTGATTTTCTTTTTCTTAAATAAGTACATATCCTTGAGCTGCAAGAATATTTCATTCAAAGACGTGGTTTTTTAATCTTTTCAATGATGATTATACTCCAGCCACACACCATACAAGAATACAAAATTTTCGACCATTTTTATTAATTTAATCTAATAATTACTCCCTTCGTCAACTGTTAATCTATTCATTTTAATATTATTTTGCCCCGTTTACTTTTAATATATTAATTTCTCTTTTTATACATATGAGACACACACTTTCACTAATACAATTAAAATTTGGACTCACATCCTTCACTAATACAATCACTCACTGCACATAAAATAATTATACTCCTTAATCCACGTAAAAAAAGTAAATTAATACATTAACAATGGCAGGAGGGAGTACTATATATTTATTCACTATACATTAAAATATTATATTTATTTATTTTTCTTAAAAATGAAATTGGTGAATATAGATTATTTAAAAATTTAATGATTTGATAAAATGCATTGGTAGTTCCGTTGGTAATTTTGGCGCGCACATTCTAATTGGAGGGCTTGTGGTAGCCGCCTCTTTCAAATTTTAGAATTCCAAAATTAATTTCTGTAATCACCTCTTTCCTCTCCACATCAACGAAACCCCTATACCCATCCAACCATTGAAATCCACACCTGAAACATCGCAATTGCTCAAACCCTAACTTCCACATTGCTGAATCCACGCGCTCAAGGTTGGTAATTTCGACGCCACTGCTTATTTGCGTTTCTGAAATATATGAAGATAATAATCGATCGAAGCTGGTTGAGGAATGATCCAGAGCTCCCACATTTTTTGAATTTGAGTGGGATCTGTTCTAGTAGAACCAGTTACTCTTGAATTTGTTGCTCTACAACTGTTGTTAGATATTTATGTCTGGATATGAATTTACTTCAATCTCAGTAATCGTTAAGTAAAATGATACATTTGATTTGATGTTGTCGTTTTGGTCATCTGCTTGTACAGCTTTATTATTTGCTGCTTTTTAGTGTTGGATTTTGAAGTCCCTTAGAGTATTCCTCTTAGTCAATGCCTTATGCCTTTTATTCACCATATCTTAGTATTTGGTCTCAATGTTCTTGGTTCTTGAGAAAATAGGTGTTTAACTTCATTGGCCTCTAAAAAACTATCTAATAACTATTGGATTTTGTGTGGCTGTAGCTTGGGGATCAAAGCATCACCACGTAGACTTACCAGCACCACCTCAAAGATCATCACTGTCTCATTTCAGATGCTCGACGAAGCTGTTCTCTGTTGCCTTCTCCAATTTGCATCTCCTTTTTGGTCTTCTCTGTCTTATGTAATTGTGCTGTGACTGTTGTCCATGGAGTCCGATTCCGACTCTGATGGGTCCCACATCTGCGCCACTCCACCTAGTTCACCGTCGCCTGCTGCTGCCCATCCGCCTCC